>CM028225.1:5610850-10574600 GCA_016432845.1 Psidium guajava | reverse complement strand
TATCATGGCAAGCTGCAAATTTTGTGAAACCAGATACCGACAATGGGGGTACTATGGATCCTTGCGATTATGTTAAGGTTAAGTGTGTAGCAACAGGAAGTCCAAGTGAGAGGTATCTCTCCTTTCCAACTTTTCTTCTTCTCTCTCTTCTCAATATTGTGCTACGTCAATGCTAGGTGGTTTATTGCGCCTGATTTGTTGATTTTTAACATCGGGAGTTTCTGTTTCTGCAGCGCCCTCATTAAGGGGATAGTTTGTACAAAAAACATAACGCACAAGCGCATGACATCGCAGTACAAAAATCCTAGAATACTGATTTTAGGAGGAGCGCTTGAATATCAGAGAGCTTCAAATCAGCTGGCTTCTTTTGACGCACTACTGCAGCAGGTGGTCTTTCAACTTACTCACGGTCTTATGTCGGGCAGACTACTTAACTAGCTTTTGCCTGATATTCAATGAGAGGGCAAGAAGTATTGTTAAGTAACAGAGAGCAATTCTAATCTTGTCAGAGATACTTTTTAGGACACTGGTTGTTCTTTTTACTTGGTTGTACACAGATCAGTTTTGATGCACATAGGGCAATTCATTTGAGGAACTTGCGTCTTCTTGATCATTTCTTTTTCTCTTTAAATCTTTCTTTGCTCATGGGTTGGTTCCCAATAATGGAATTTGTACTTTGTACTATCAAAATAGTACTTGAGAAGCATTTCATTCCTATTATTAGCTCCTACATGAATGATCGGTTTAGATTATTGAGGCTTTTTTTCCCCCCCTCTCCCTTTCTATCATGCTTTTTTGCTTGGGGCAGGTAGCCGAAATAAAATACTTATGCTCGAGCTTTCTGATGGATCAGGGAATAGATCATCTCAAGATGATTATTTCAAGAATAGAGGCTCTTCGCCCAAATGTTCTGCTGGTAGAGAAAAGTGTTTCCTCTTATGCTCAAGAATATCTGCTGGAAAAGGGAATATCTTTGGTGTTAAATGTGAAAAAATCGTTGCTGGAGCGAATATCCAGTTGCACTGGTGCTCTAATTACTCCCTCGACTGATAGTATTTCTGCGACATTGTTGGGGCATTGTGAACTCTTCCGATTGGAAAGAGTGTCTGAAGAACATGAGACCTCCATCCACTCAAGCAAGAAACCCTCTAAAACTTTGATGTATTTTGAAGGTTGTCCTCGACGCTTGGGTTGCACGGTATGTTTCTTATGCTTATTGGAAGCTATATATTTCACAATTTAGTCCGTAGTTGATTTGGTATTATTCGTTAGATGTTGCATGTTAATATCTGTCCTATATTTTGTCGGGAATCATCAAGTTGATCTATTTATCAAGTTAGTACAAAGACATTATAATTTTTCTAAGTAATGTAACTGTAATATGCCCGACTTGTTCAAGGTGTTATATTTCCTCTCTGACATACCAATTATTCTTTTCTTCAGGTTCTTTTGAAGGGCATGTGTCGTGAAGAGCTGAAGAAGGTTAAGCACGTTGTTCAGTATGCAGTGTTTGCGGCCTACCATCTATTGCTGGAAACTTCCTTTCTTGCTGACGAAGGTGCTACGTTGCCCAAGATAGCTCTAAAACGGTCTTTACCAGACAAAAAAGCTGCCAACGGTTCCCTTTCAACAGTTTCGGCTTCTGATAAAGCTAGTTGTGAAGTTTTAACGGATGGATGCAGTCTAGATAAAATTGTGGATATTGGCTCAGAAATTGGAGGAACGGAAACGCTTTTTAATCATCTTGCTCATGGTTCTCCATCTCCACAAATGGACCTTAGTTGCCAAAGTTCACTCTCTGATGCATACAATGACGATTCAGCTCTGATTGATGGTCTTGAATCATGTGGCTTAAGTCAGTTCGAAGACTTCCCCATATCTGCCAATTTTCCTTGTAAGACTGGAAATGTATCCTTGCCTCAATTACCTGGAGGTACACATCAGGAAGCATTGCAGTCTGGTGCAGCTGCTGAAGTGGAAAAGTCTTTGGGGAATGAGGAAAATGAAGTGGCTGGTGAGTACTTTTCAGCCACAGACACTAAGCAGAGCATACTGGTTTCCCTTTCAAGTCGACATGTCCTTAAGGGAACTGTATGTGAACGATCTCAGCTTTTACGCATTAAGTTTTATGGGTGTTTTGATAAGCCTCTTGGGAGCTATCTTCGCGATGACCTTTTTGATCAGGTTAGTGCTTCATCATTTCCTTCGCTTGCATTCTAGTTGATAATACAACCTTATTTTATGTTGAATGAGATCTATGAACTAACCAGCATTTTTTTATTGCCAGACACGTTACTGTCGATATTGTGTTCCTGCTGAAGCCCATGTCCTGTGCTACACCCATCAGCAGGGGAATCTCACAGTTAATGTAAAGCAGGTCCCTTCCATAAAACTACCCGGTGAACAGGATGGAAAGATATGGATGTGGCATCGGTGCTTAAAGTGTGCTCTTGTGGATGGAGTTCCACCAGCTACTCCGAGAGTGGTCATGTCAGATGCTGCATGGGGTCTTTCTTTTGGAAAATTCTTGGAACTTAGTTTTTCGAACTATGCAACTGCTAATCGTGTTGCTACATGTGGCCATTCCTTGCAGAGAGATTGCCTCCGTTACTATGGGTAGGTTGTATTGGATTTGAATTTCTTGTAGCAAAGAGTCGCATGTATTCGTACTTTTGATTGATAAATTTCTTGAACTTTCCATATGGCAGCTGTGGAAGCATGGTTGCATTTTTCCAATATTCTCCTATTGACATTCTGTCTGTCCATCTACCTCCTTCAAAGCTTGAATTCAATGTTCCTCAACAAGAATGGTTAAGAAAAGAAGCAGCAGTGGTACTTGCACATTTCTATTCTTTACGTCTGTTCACATAGATGTATTCTGATGCCTGCTGTATCATTTGGTAGTGATTGAACTTGAGTCTATTTTTGGCAGTTGACAGACAAGGTGGAAGATTTGTATCGAAAGATTTCAGATGTACTAGACAATGTTGAACAGAAAAGTATGTTTCTTGGACATGAATCTTTAGATACAAGTGAGCTACAGAGCCGCATCAAGGACCTGAAAGATCTTCTTAAGAAGGAAAGAAGTGATTACAACGTGAGATTCAAGTTACTTGCAGCTGTTCTTTTGGTGCTTTAATATTGGCCCCTAATAGCAGAACCTTAAAGTACGTAGTTGCTCTAGCCTACTTCCCACATAATTGGCTCTCCCATGACTTTCCTCTGTTTTCTCATGCAGGAGCTGCTTGAATTAGCTATGATGGAGTCGTCCCAACAAGTAGAGATGACCATAGACATTTTGGAAATGAATCGCGTGCTGCGATCTCTCATAATTGGTTCCTGTGTTTGGGATCGCCGCCTATATTCTCTAGATTTGCTTCTTGAGGGAGACTCGCCTAAGATGAAGCAAGGGAATGCTTTATATGCCCAACTAAAAGAGTTTAGAAATGATCTACTGTACAAGGATGGAAGCGGTAATGTCTCTGATTCCTTGGGATTGACTGCTGTGTCTGTCAGTGGATCTCTTGTAAAGCAAGCGGACACAAATATATCATCATCGGGTCCTTGTGTCCCTGAAAATTCAGCACTGGCTTCTACTCATCATTACAGAAAGGAGGATGTGCTCTCAAATGGAGAGATCAGTTATCCTAACACCTTTTCTGAAACTATGCCTACTGAAGAACCTAATCTTTCCGAGAGGATAGATTGTGCATGGACTGGCAGTGATCATGCCGCAACAGAAAATCAAGCTTTTCATAGTTCGCTGGCTGATGGAGCCACGGCTACTTCTGGACATAATAATGAAAGTAATAGCCCCACGTTTAGGAGGTTAATGTCACCTGTGAGAGTTCAGTCTTTTGACTCAGTAATGAGGGTGCGTGAAAGAATTCGGAAAGGTTTGCCCCCTTCTTTGTTGCATTTGTCAACCCTTGGATCATTCCATGCTTCTGGAGATTATAGAAATATGCTGAGAGACCCGGTTCCTAATGTAATTAGGACTTACTCTCAAATATTGCCACTGGAAGCTCAGAAGTTAAATTTGGCTGCTAGCTCCACACGTTCTCTCATCCCCTCTCCATCTCTTTTGGCGGGGGGAGCCCGCTTGTTGCTTCCACAAACAGGCCATCATGGCATAGTGATTGCTGTTTATGACGAGGAGCCTACTAGCATTATATCATATGCTCTTTGTTCTAAAGAGCATGAAGACTGGGTCTCTAGTATGTCGCGTGAGCACGGAGGGGACTGGAGTGGTGATGATGTCAACAAGGATGATGTTGTGGCTTCTAGCTTTACCACTTGGCAATCTTTTGGCGCTCTGGACTGTGACCATGCCAATTATGGCAGTTATGGAGTAGAGGACCCATCGTCATCCATGGGGACAATTTGCAGGGACTCAAACAAATCTCCACATTTGCGAATTTCTTTTGAGGACGAGTCCTCTACGGCTGGCAGCAAAGCGAAGTTTTCAGTCACATGTTACTTTGCAAAGCAGTTTGACTCTCTTCGAAGGAAATGCTGCCCAACTGGAGTAGACTTTGTTCGCTCACTGAGCCGATGTCGGAAATGGAGTGCACAGGGAGGAAAAAGCAATGTTTATTTCGCTAAATCTATGGATGAAAGATTCATTATTAAGCAAGTTACAAAGACAGAGTTGGCGTCCTTTGAGGAATTTGCTCCTGAGTACTTCAAGTATCTAGCTAAATCTATAAGCTCCAGAGGCCCAACATGCCTTGCCAAAGTTCTTGGACTTTATCAGGTCAGTTTCTTCTTCTTCTTCTTCTTCTTCTTCTTCTTCTTCTTCTTCTTCTTCTGCGTGCAGGAGTTTAGATTATCCATTACTTTCAGGAAAATGACTAATGTCTCTTTTTCCCTGTGGTCTGTGTACATTTTTGGTTGAGTAGGTCACTGCGAAAAATCTGAGAGGCGGGAAGGAGATGAAAATGGATTTGATGGTGATGGAGAATCTCTTTTTTAAGAGAAGCATCTCAAGGGTCTACGATCTTAAAGGGTCAGAAAGAGCTCGTTACAATCCAGATACATCGGGAAAAGACAAAGTACTGCTTGACGAGAATCTTGTGGAGACTTCGCGCACAAAGCCCATTTTCCTCGGAAGCAAGGCAAAAAGAAGTCTGGAGAGGGCCATCTGGAATGATACATCCTTCTTAGCGGTAAGCTGAAGCTTCTAGATATGTTGGTTTGTAGTTTTGACACTTGTTTGAGATGCCATTGCAAGAGCAGTAGAAAATGACACAAATGGTCTTTCAACTTTGGCCCTATGTGCAATATCATTGTTGAATGTTTGATATATTCAATGTGGTTCCTGAATTATTGCTAAATGTTCAAAATGGTCTTTCTGTTTGCTTTAACAACAAATCAAACGTTACTTGATGATGTTGATTATTATAAGCTGAAAACATTGCATGAGAGAAGGAAGGAAAGAGATTGGCATCTGTTTTTCATGTGGAAGGTGGCCTCTGTTGGAGTTTTCATTGAGTTCTTTTGTGATAATATCACACATGGAAATTTCTTTTCCTAATTGGAGAGATAAACATTTTACTTGGAAAATCCACGCGTAACTTTTTCTTGTGTCCAACATTCCAACTTAACATATTGGAAGCCATCATCAACAAATTCTATTATGTTGGATTGCTGGAAGGACAACATTGAACATTTTGGTCTAATTCAGGGACTGCATTGATCATTTACCAGTAATTTAGGGACTACATTGAACAAATTAAAATTTTAAGGACGACATTGAACATTTGATCAAAGTTCATGGACAATTTGTGATATTTTCCCCATTAGCAGCACAGCACTCAATGTGGTCTGATGGCTTGAAGGGCTTTTGAATAATCTGACAATGAAACCTTATAATTGGACAAAGAGGCCCATGCTGTCTGTTGAGGTTTACACCGGTTCTTATGCCATTTATTCTACTGTGAACTGTCTGCCTCCAAGCGTTTCCTTTTGTAGTCTTAAGAAATGTGGTTTATGACTGTCATTGTTATCTTTGTGGATGCAGTCTGTTGATGTTATGGACTACTCGCTACTTGTTGGAGTGGACGATGAACGCAAGGAACTGGTTTTGGGGATCATTGACTTCATGAGGCAGTACACCTGGGATAAGCATCTGGAAACATGGGTCAAGAAATGGGGTTTTGTCGGAGGTCCGAAGAATACGGCACCAACCATTATATCTCCCAAGGAGTACAAGAAGAGGTTCCGAAAAGCCATGACCGCGTATTTTGTTACCGTACCGGATTAGTGGTTGCCTTGAACAGAATGTACGCATTCTTTCTTCTTCCTTTTGGCCCTTTTCACCGAAAATGTATTAATTCATTAATAACAAAATGGCGGCTCTGAAAATGCAGAGAAAATAGGCTCTTTAGTTTCTCTTTGATTTTTTCGCCTTGACATCCTGTGTACGGGTAGAATTATCCCACCGTCAGGTCTTACATAAGGGGAGGAATTCTTTTGGCAAAACATGTCTTTGTACGTTATTTTCCCTTTGTGAATCTTTAATCCTTGATTTGCCACTGTTCTTTTTCTTTGACAGCTTTCTTGATGACTAGTGGCTTCAGGGCGTTCTGTTATATGCTTGGCATGAAGTCATTGCCATTTTTGAGCAATTTTCCCGTGAGTCTAGTCAGGGCAGGATCGAGTCGTGGACACAGTTCAATACTCGAGAGCGCCACTCGGTTCGATACCCATCTTTGTTTCGATCCAGTTTGATTTTATAAGCTCGAGCTCTAGTCAAATGTATTTTGAATGAGCTCGAGCTCATCTAGTCACGACTTTGGAGGTCGGACATGAGTTGATTTAATTAGTCAATAAGTTTCAGTTGCAGCTCAAATCAAATTCGAACTCAAGCTTCATGCTCGAGTTGGAATTCTTTAAAGTAGATATATGGTGAAAAATCTAATAATTTCACATTTTTACGAATAGCCCTCCTTCAAAGGAACATCAGAATGCTTTCCTAGCGAGAGTGTTCGAAGCTTTCCAAGAACTATTGATTTGGAATGTGAGCTGATCGAGTAGCGGTTTCAATTGCGAGCCGAACACATTAAGGCAGTGTAGGTGTTTGGGCTCGAAGGAGTCGAGCCGTACATGTGTTGCATGTATTTGGTCTCCAGACTCTCAATGGTTTCGATGATTCAAGTCTAATCATGGATAACAAATGTCCAATCCAGGTATCAAAATTCGACTTCAAATGAAAAAGTGAATAGGTTTCAATATGCCTCGACGCCCAGAAGACTTTGTAAAACTTAAAACTACTGAAGTAATGCATAGGGCAATGAAGAGGACATCTCCTTGTGCTTCACGACTCCAATGAACAGAACTCAATAAATAAAAGGAAGAGTAGAATTGAACGCAGTGGGTCCTGATGCTACCACTTGGATCTGGAACCTAAGGAAATTGCATGAAACTCTTTTGAATTAGAAGGGATGGCTTACATTCTTGGATGTTATGCTTGCTCGACGATTGAAGTTGAACATACCCAATTTTTTTTTTTTTATGGAGATAAATCAAGTGCGTGCAAAAAATAGAAGGCCCGCATGACTATTGCTGAAGACAAGTGCAGGAATGAGGAAATCTAGTCTAGTTCGAGCTTGATTTTTTGACTTATACATAATCTGATACAAATTGATGTGTCACAAGTAGCCTTTCTCATCTTCGAAATCTAATGTGCTCTTTGTGTTCTCTGTGTCTTGATTGATGTTGTGTATTGTCATTGTTGAATGTCTTGGACATTGCCTTTGCTTTTATTCTAGAAGAATTACCAAAAAATCCTAAACTTATTATAATTGTCCCAATTCAATCCTAAATCTTTCTCTCTCTTTTTTTTTTTTTTTTATAAGTTTAGTCCTTAACTTTTTGTATTTGTATTAATTCAGTTCATCCAGTCAATTTTAGCAGGCCGACGCAAGATTTTTAATAATAGTTGGATTTTTTAAATAACGTTTTTCCTTCTTTCTTTGTTCTTTTCTTTTCTTTAGTTTTTTTCCCTTAGACTTTGGGCCATGACACCTCACTTGGCTAGATATAGCGAGGGTCGGCCAGCAGCCCTTGCTGGCCCTTCGTCCAAGGTTAAAAAAAAAACTAAAGAAACTAAAATAAAAAAAGAAAATAATATTATAAAAAAAATTATCTAAAAAAGTTCATGTCAGCGCCAATTGTGACACGTCAGTGTCAGTTGGTCAAAATTAACTGGGTGGACTGAATTATCACTAAAGCAAAAAGTTTAGGATTGAGTTGGCAAAAAAAATTTAATTGGCGCAATTATAATAGGTTTAAAATTATTTGTGTGTGTGTGTGTGTGTGTGTGTGTGTGTGTGTGTGTGTGTGATAATTCTCGCTTTTATTCCTCGTGTCTTTTATGGGTCCTTGTGTTAGGTATCCTGATCTTTATCCGGAAGAATCTCTGACTGCTTTTCGGCTTGCGCACTGCTCTAAACATGACTTGTAATTGATCCAAATCCTTAATTACACTTATTGGCTGGGCGAGAGATCTTTCTTGACTCGGTTCCCAACTTCCTTTCATGTTTCGAGGCAACTCGTCGCAACATCTCATGGATTTCACTTAGTTTTGCCACATTGGAAAGTCATGATTGATGAGCTCGTCAGACATTCCATCAATGGGCTCCTTAGGCTAACCATACCTGTAGAATTTTTATGATCAATGAGCTTTGCTCAACGCTCCACAGATTGCCTTATGAGTTAAGTATACTGTCATGGCCCAATTTAGGCCACTAGCTTAGCCTGGTGTTACCTTATGCCTCCCTCGTTTTGACCGTGTAGCTCTTAGAATTCAACGCTTAGACAAAAATGCAGTTAAGCCTTTTAATTCGCAAATTTTAGGGCTTCATTTTACTTTCTAAAAGCCGTATGATACAATTCTACTTTCTCTTGGAGTTCTAGGTGCATGTTTTTGTTTATCAAACTTGTACATCAACAGTGGCGTTCCAGAAGAGAAAGTTCTCGTGCTCTCTTGATTCTTAATTAATGTTGTAACCATCCGTACTTTAAGAGAGCAAACTCATTTAAATTGTCATGCAAGTGACAAAGTATAGGCCAGTACCAAGGCATGCGCACGCGATGATCGTGAATGGCTCACATATGAAGAGAAAAGAATTGCTCTTTGGTAGGGATTAGATAGGAATTAGACCTAGTATTCATTTCAACACCATTCCGATGCAAAAACAATAGCGGGACATCTGAAAAAAAAAAAAAAGAGATAAACCTCACTTTTGTCTCGAATATATAGACAATACATAGTCAAAGTAATTACAACTTCTTCGGTACTTATTATTTGTTTTTTGGAGAGTGAAGAACTATGCCTTGACAGCATGTTGCAAATAAACCTGACTACCTAAAATGAAAAGGACATAAGTTAACGTGGCTTGAGCGCTGCTAATTGTCTCTTTAATCAAAATCAAGAAGCCACAACAATCTGCTTATCTCCTCCATCAACTGGTAGGAAGCTCACCCGTTTCTGCAAGAAGACCAGCGATAATCGTTAGTCAAGTTTGCTTGAAGGAGAGATATTTAAAAAGCTGGTCGGACTAAAGCGTGTTCGTCATCCTGCATGGAACGGAATGGCGTAGCGATATACCCCTTTCAGGTCGATTAAACCAAAGTAATTAAACCCTAGGAAATTCGAGCATGTCGACCCTACTTACGAAATGTCATTTTCACCTCTCCCCCCCCCCCCCCCCCACTACAGATGAGACGAAGCCAAAAAGAAAAACCGTCACTTCCTGGGAAAATTCAAAGTTGCGTACATGTTTTTGAGAGCAGAGCAAACCACATGAACGGTCAAACCCTCCAAGCATGGCGCAAAATCAGGACAAGTGTCATGGAGAAGCTAGACATACCTCGCGAGCTTTGATACTTTCACCAGCTCTTCCATGGCTCGGAACTTTCCACGATCCATGTTGGTTAAACAACACGTTCTCGTCGCCTCTCGATTCGCTTCCCAATCCACCGCCGGCTTTACAGTCGTTCGCAATGTACAGGTTCATGATCTTCTCGGCTGCCTCGGCTTCATCTCTACTCTCCTTCATCAACCTCTCCACCTCGCCCTTCGGAAGCCTCATCCTCAGCCTCTTACCTCCACCGCCGCCCTTGGTGTTCCCTGTCGCCGCTATGCTTGTCGGGTTCACGATGGACAGGTCCGAGACGGACCTCCGCGCGAGCATTAGGCTCTCGAGCCGGTCCCTGGCGCTCATGCTTATGCCCGACCTCACCCTCCTCGGGATTCTCTCTCGAGAGCTCTCGGGCAACTCCACTAGGAAATACAGCCTCTTGGGCTCCAAATCTTGGCGTGCCTCGAGCGGCTTCGCCCGGACGCCGAAGTGCTTCACCGCCTCGGATTCCAACAAGACGTAACCCGGGTGGTCCTTGAGGACGTCCCCCGCGAGCACCGGCGTCCTCAACTTGGTGGTCTCGCCGGATATCTTCATCACCTTGGCCGTCTTGCTCCTCTTGGCTCCAATGGCGTTGCCCATTGTATTGAAGCTTTGAACTTCGGTTCGAAATGGAAGCAGAAGAAGGAAGCACAGTAACGACGAGAGATGTTTCGCGTTTTGTCCGGCCGTAAAAGCTCCGAAAGGTCAAGGTTGGTGCAGTAGAGAGAGAGTCTTGTTTATGTATATAGTTGGTTTCTGTTTTGCTACGGTTCCCTGGTCAAAAAGGAGAAGCCAATCTTGAAAATAGGCGGGCCAATGTTTGACAAAAAAGAGGTAAATAATATTATACCGGTTATTAGATTAACCGCTTTTCCTAAAGAACTCAACATCGACAAGATATAAGAAGAATGTCATAATCAGAACGCTTGATTTGCGCTCTAATACCACGTTAGACAAGCCCGTTTGCTTGTTTTTTTTTTATATTTATTTATAAAAGTTTAAGGGTGTCACGCACAAAGGCGTGGTCTCAATATCATTTGCGACATTCCACGTGATTTTTTGCTTGATTAGCTGACTAATTCCTCCGTGATGGGACTTCGCTGTCGGGACGAAGTTATCCAAAGTTCAACACCCGGGGATAATGGTTGCATGGTGGTGAAGAGGCTGTTGAGAAAATAACTATATTATAAAAGTTTGGCTCCGAAGTCGACCGTGATTTTACGTGGAAAAGAAGAAAAAGTGGAACAGGAGTCCAAGGAAGCAATCAAACGGAAATCACGGCGGGGACTCGTTCGAGGAAAAGGTTGTGAAGATTGCGATGGGGGCTTTTCGTTGAACGATGTGATGTTTGGTTTTTAGATTTTATTGAGAAACGAAAGTGCTTGGTTCTCTGCATACCAACTACCTTTTATTAAAAAAAAAAAAGAGAGAGGAAGAAGATGCCAATATAATTAATTTACTAGATAATTATCCAAAAAGTCACAAATCTAGGATATCGCGTCTTAAACATTTCGATTTGATCAATTTGATCACGAAGCTTTTGACAATTTACCCATGCAGTCATTTCGATTAATTTTAGCTTGAAAATAACTAATGTGGATGTCGGCCATCTTACACGACAATGTTGATGATATTTTTATTTTTTTAATAATTTGTCGAAATTTTTTTCTCTCTTTTTTTTTAATCCCTTTCCTTTTATTTCCTTTTCCCTTTTTACTTTTCTATATCACTATACCGGCCATCACGGAGGCCTTGGCAACCATTGGAGGGAAATAACGAAAAAAACTAAAAGGAAATGAAATGAAATGACAAACGAAAGAAGAAAAATTCAAAAGAATTTACATCTGCGCTGGTCATGTCACATAATATGATTGACACATGTTGGACCGCTGCGCCGGTAATTTCTGGACAAAATCAGCCGAAAGGACTATAATGCCAAATCATTAAAATCTTTTGAACTAATTTGGTCAAATTGAAAAGTTTATAACTGAAATAACCGAATCGCGGTCACGAGAATACCCTCACCGCTTGGTTGATTCGAAGGTAGGTTACACCAACCCTCCACCAACCCTCCATGTCTTTTAGGTATGATCAATGTCCGGCTAATAAAAATGGTTTTCCGCATACAAAATTTGATTTGTTTTTGTTTTGTTTTGTTTCCATGTATTGTTTTTACGTTGATACAATGGCGGTCAAAGAGCGAGGGCATGTCGGGCATGTCGACAATGTGAACACCTGACTTCTTGCTTTCAAAGCCCAATAGGAACGGGGCCGAGTCCAGGATGGGTGAGCCTGAAGGTGAATACAAAATGAATTGTTTCACTTTGGGGGATCAGCCCGATATGGAGCGTTCATCAACATGAAAGATCGTGAGATGCTTTCCCCAAATACAAAATTTCACAAGTTGGCCGACATATGAATACATTGATGCAATTTGGTTCATTTTTAAGTCTCGAGGTTAGGTGGTGATTTTCGCAGTCAACGCATACTCGTAGTAACGAAAATGAAATATCAGTTTCTCAAAACTCGAAGTCATGGCGTCACCTTGGAAATGCAGCACTTCACATGGATTGGCATGTGTTTACGACTAGATCAAGTTTCATTGGTGGACACTGGCGAGTTCATACACACGAGATTTGGAATTGGTAAGACATCCGAAGCAAAGAATTTCCATAACAACCAACAGATTGAATGAACACACTTTCTGCGCATTTCGCGCGGTAAGAAATGAGACGAGGAGCGATGAGATCAAAAATGTCACCTCAATGCCCCCCCTCTTGTCATCAAGCCCAAATTCAAGGGAAAATGAAAGAAGAAAATGACTTCCAAATCTCAAAGTAACAACTTGTCAGTACCAACACCCCCCATGCCCGTTATTGTTTGTTGAGTCTCTGGAGGAGCTCCAACAATGAGGTGGCCTTCCTTTTAGCCCTCTCTGTGCCGCTCTTCGCGAGCTCGGTCAGTGGAATGACGGCGCCAAGCCTCCCTATACAGGCAAGATTCTCGTTATCTCTCTTGCACAAGGATAGCAGTATCGCAGCTGCATTCTCTTTGCTCCTCGGTAAGCCGGTTCTCAGAAGATCTATAAGAACGGGGATCGTGCTCGACTTTACCATGCTAACCTTAGCATCCTGGCAGCTAGCGAGAACGGACAATATGGTCAGAGCTTCATCGACCATAAAGTGACTAGAATCTGTGAGCATATTCAACAGTGCTGAGATGATCCCTGCCCTCACAGCCCTACCTTTGTTTCCTTGGTAGATGCACAAGTTGAATAGGGCGGTTGCAGCATCTTTCTTCCCCCTGGAGCTACCTGTGCACAACAACTCAACCAAAGCAGGAATAGCCCCAGATGCGCCAATTATTATCTTGTTCTCATCTCCTAGTGACAAGCTGAAGAGGGTCGCTGCCGCATTCTCTCTAGCTTCCATGGTTCCGGCTCTTAGGACCTGGACAATAGAAGGAACAGCACCCGCAAGCATTATCAGCCCTTTGTTGTTTTCGAATATCGAGAGGTTGAGGATGGCAGTGACTGCATTTTCCTGTACTGCCGTGTCTTCGGATGTTAACAGGTTGACCAGAGCTGGGATAGCACCTGCTTCTCCTATCAGTACTCTATTATCAGTGCTTCTCTTGGATAGTGATCGTATTTCCATTACTGCAGTTCGACACTCCTCAATGCATTGGCTGGAGAGCTTCCTGACCAGAGACTCAATGTTTGCTATATCACCGCTGATGTCACGGAAAGAGCCGTCGCTGTTTTTTATTTTTCCATTGACTAAAGCTGTCGGCTGCTCAACGTTGTGGTCCGAGCACCACTGACTGATTAGACTTCTCAGGACGTAATTTGGGGTTAGTGTTAGATTTTGGAGCTTCTGCTGTGTCTTTGGACATGTTAGGTTGCCGCTGTCTATCCATCTCTGTATGTAAGATCTTTCATATGTCTGCATAAAAAAGTGACTCAGAAATCCTGTGTGATAAAATCTGAGGTAAAAGATCACAAAAAGAACAGAAGAAAACCTGTCCAGTGGCTACGATCACAGGATCTCTCATCAATTCCAATGATATTGGGCAGAGAAAATCTTTGGGTATAGATGTTACATTGGTTTTATTTATCTCCTCTGGTTGGTTGCTCTGATCAGTGCCCAATTGGTCCCTCCTGTCTTCATCTTGAGCATTGGATGCACAAACCTCCAATGATGAGGAAGAAATTGTGAGGCCTTCCATGATGTCTCTACAATCATCTTTGGAAAGGGCATTAGCTTGGGCAATGCTCGTGTTTGCCACAACTGTATGATCAATGTTACCAATATTCTCAATGTGCAGTGTTCCTATTGTGCGGTTGCCTGATTGCGCCCTTATCTGATCAGACTCATTCTCCAATGGCTCAGATAAGGCCCGAGACAAAATTTTTGAATTCAGAGGCCCAGATCTTTCTGCAGCTCTTCTCAACTGAGCTCTGACCAATTCAACCTATCAAAAGAAACTGATTTCAGGGAAAACAGGTAGATTAGGAAAAAGCTGAAGCACCACATATTTCCCGAGTGATACCTGTTCTTGAACTTCCTCGGAGATATCAAACTGATGATATGGCACGCTTCCTAGGGCTTTCTCCAATTTCCACGTCACACACTGAAACTGGAACGCAATTTTCTTCGCTTCCCCCTCCTTTAAGTCAGGAAGTACAACATTTTCAGAGAACAATCAAGACAATCTTCAAAGGGCATGCATGGGGACGACAGCAGCTTAGCAAGAGCCAAGCTAGTTTAACAGCAGTATGCAGTTAAGAAACATTACAAGCCCAGCAAAAAAAAAACAAAACAAAACAAAACAAAAAAATTAGCCAAGGAAAAGGAATCACACTGCACATATTGAGTAAGTTGTCATCAATCACAACATATCGAGCTTTTGCAGAGCTGTATTCCAATTTGAAATTAGGCCAAGGAGAACTTGGAAATATCGAAAAGGTTCATCCACGAGGATTTGCAGCAAATGCATAGCATACAGACAGCCATCTTTTCTAACATCTGTGAATCAAATAAAAAAGGAAAAAAAAAAAAAACTCCTGCATGAGCTTTTGATTATACGAAACATTAGCTGGAATATATACCTATGTCTATACAGAGCGCTTTGCGATTGAAGACTAATCCTTTTCATTTCAATAGAGACCACCACAAGCTTGAATTTTTTGCCTCCATAAACTCTCTCAGCACACATTTACATCCTCCAACACATGATTGCGAAATTATTTTCACCTCACTTGGAATCAATTAAATTCGGGTTCATAGACCGTCGACCCCAACTGATTTGGGATAAAGGTAATGTTGACGTTAAAATCAATTAAATTGCCCCTAACCGGAAGTATGCGGCTCAAGCAGTGGCCAAGGAATCTACTTTTGCCTCTCTCTATATGTCAGATTTCTTCAAAACAAGCCCAATTAGTCAAACAATTACAATGAACTCACGTCTTTCAAACAATGTCGCAAAATGCCGCATTCGTACTGTACCCCACCAGAAAGCGATCTATCAATTCGAACGCTACACTACTATACACATCAATTCGTAGCAACGAGCAATCACATTTTCGAACCCAAAGTCAAGAATGCAAGCGCGATAGAATAAAAAAAAAAAAAAAAAAGGAAGCATCAGTGACTCACCAAAGAGGAAGCAGAATTAGCGAAGTCGTGAGCGACGGAGAGGAGCCGCTTCGCGGCCTGGAGGGCGAATGCAAGATCGCACCACCAGCAGTCTCGCGCGCCATGGCCGGCGGTGGTGGGCTCGCAGGACTTGAAATCCCTGACCTCCTCGAAGAGGTGCGTCAGCAGAGAGATCCTGCGGACCAGATCGGTGCAGTCCCTCCGGAACAGATCTCGGCCGCCGCCGCCGCCGCCGCCGCAAGTGCGGCCCCGCACGATCTCTCGCACAAGCTCCAGCAGGTCTCCGGCCACAGAGGCGGCCATGGCTCCACTCACGACCTCACTCTCTCTGTCTCTCTCCCTGCTCCTCCGCAAAGAGCTCTCCTCCAGCAGCGAGCTCGTCCCTTGGCGGTCTAGGAAAAGAGGAAGGAGAGGCCGCGACACGTACAAGGCTGGGACTCTAAATGGCCTCTCTCTCTCTCTCTCTCTCTCTCTCTCTGGGTTCACGATGCGAGAACGGCTTATTAAATCATTCACATTGCGCAGTACAGTGATGGTGATTTCACAGAGGATATGACAGAGAGAGAGAGAGAGGAGAGAGAAAATGAGAAGAAGAAGAGTACAGAGGATGACAGTTGTAAACCGACATAGTTTCGCATTATCCCCCCAAAAAAAAAAAGCCGAAAATTCCAAGCTTGAATTATCTTTATTTTCTTGAACAATATATAAAGAAAACTTTATTTCAAACAAAAATACGAAGTAACTTCGTTATTTTATGATTAATGACATTTTCGTCATTAAATTTTTCCCTTTCTGTCTTTGCATTTTTTTTCCCCTTGTTGTCGCCTGCGAGAGCCCAACAACCCTCGCTACTAGGGAAAAGGAAAAGGAAAAAAAAGAAAAGAAATTCAGAAAATATAAATGACGCAAATACTTATGGTCACGACTTTCTTTAAATTAATGAGCACATTTCATGCTCTTATTTAAAATAATATTTATTTATTTAAAGCTGTTATTCGAAGTTTTTCAAAAAAAAAATCACCAGGAAAAAAATATAAAAGGCATCTCTTTTTTTTTAAAAATCACAAAAAGCTAAATCAGCGTTTAGCGTCCCATCCGCGCTATTAGGAACATTGATCGAAACCTCGACATCGGATTGCTTTTGGATGCAATTTTTATCGCAAATTGGCAGATAACTCCAGCTTTTGATAGAATGTGCAGAGAACACCATTAGCTCACCCGGCATCCCGACACGCCCCCATCTCTGCTCGAATCCATCTGGAGCTGGTCGAAGGCCCTGAGCGAATCCCTCGTAACGACACCAGAAAACCTTGGCACCACTGAGGTTTCTGCCTTAATTTTAGCGTGGATATCTACGGATTTTTGACCAGGAGTTGATGGAGCCGACGCTTTGGTTTTAGCATGCAAGCTTTGGTGGGCAGCTTTGCGTTCGTTGGTGGGCTGGACGTAAGCTGCCCTTGCGCTTTTGGAATTTGCCACTTTCTTATGGCCAATTACCAAGAAAAGCCGGACCTTTTGCATCCCGGGAACCATCCCCACCGCCCACGGACAGCCGGTCCGTCGTAGCTAGACGACGAAGAAGGGGGACAGTCTGGCGATCTGCTCGCGACGAGCTTCACGTGGCCTCGTCGACCATATTGATAGTAAAGAATCCCGCGGGTCCTTCCCGCTCGCTCGCATAAAATAATTCACTAAATTAATGGCAGCTCAATTGTAAGGATCGCACCAACTTAATAAATTTTAGAACTTGATTGTACTTTTTAAAAATTTTAAAACTCAATAACATATTTTTTTTTTGATAATTTTTAGGATTTACGTGCACTTCTCAAAAGATTTATAATTTATTTAAATTTTTATAATAAATTTTAAAATTCTCGTTACACCTTTTTAAATTCTTTTTTCTCTAATTAACGAACTCTGAATGGCAGGACACGAAAGAAAGGTGAGTGGGTCCTCTGCCAATGCTAGGCTGTAAAGAAGAAGGCGTTGAAAAACAGTGTCTACTTTGACTTTTCAAGTTTATCTTGAGCCTCTTTCCGAACAAAAGAAAGTCTAATCTCGAGTCTAAGCATGCACCTGGTCCGACTTGTTCCTTGCAATGGATCGTCCGGAAATGACCTAATTTCATTTGATTTGTGCATCGCATCATTTACTCCTCTAGGAAAATCTCTCTCGAAAATGCAATTTCTTCTCGTCACCATAAGCGCATAGGCTATCTAATAATCCTTTAAGCGCCATCTCGCGAAAGAAAAGAACCCACCACGGACTTGACGAGGTCCAGATCCTACCGACCCTTTAAAAATATGAAAAAAGAAAAAGGATTGAGCCCGACATTTTGACTCACCCTAAAAGTACATTTTTTTTTCTTTCACGAGACAGGAGAAATTCGTGTTAAAATCCGATGCACAATCACAACGAAGTAAAGCGTAAAACGAGAAAGAGAAATCGAGACACGAGATTTTATTCCGATTTACCTTTAAATTAGGGTTACGTTCGGCAGAGGATCCCATTATAATTATCACCTCACACTTCTCTGTTACATCACTCAATTATGAGCGAATATATATATGTATAATAGTAATTATTCATAAGGAATAAGCCCAAGCTATCAATGAAAAAAAAAAATGAGCATGACCTATATGCTTTTTTTGTCGATTGGGCGTTGCAAACTATATCCCAACGCTTTGAACCCAAATCAGACCAGATATAAAGTTGACCCTTTGGCAGGGAAATTGGATTTACAATTCAGAGAAAGAAGAAGATAAAAGGAAAAAACCCCATGTGGCCCTCCCCGCAAAAAAAGAAAAAGAAGAACGCAGGAGAGACTTTCTTCTTGTGGTGGGGGGAGTCTCTCCCCCATCGAAGACGTCCCTCTCTGCTGTCCCTGTGAAATAAAAGAAAGGAATGGTGACCGCCAAGATACCTGTCGATTCGGGTGCGAGGGAAGGAAGGTAAAGACCAGACCAGACCAGACCTCATCATTCAAAAGCCAGTGCGGCAAAAGACGTGGGCGGGGGGTTGCGATGAGTTGACCTCCTGAGCTCGCATCCCACAAGCATGTTTGCTGCCGGCAGAACCGGAATGATTGGTTCCGGTTTCGGAGGGACTCGATTATACTCTCGTGATGAATCGAAAGTCTTTCGGCGCACTTATTCTTGCCGAGTTAGGAATCGGTCTCCCCGGACCGCTCGCGGAAAGTCAATAATTCTATTTATCCATTTTATATCCCGTTTGTTGTCCGGACCCCGGGGGGAGGGGGGGGGGGATCAGATCCTGACCATAACCCCATCGATGAATTAGGATTTAGCAGAGGGATAAGGAGGGAGGCTTAGGCTGAGGCTGAGCGGCGACAGCTGGTTTGGGAACATACGACAAAAGTCCGGATTTGACACGGTTGTGAGATTCGGTGCCGAACCAAACCAACGGTCATGGTTGGGGGGACAAAAAGAAATAGTTATACGACTGGTTCAAAACAACATAGAGCAGGAGAAAGAGGAACACATGGCCTTCCTTGTCGGCGAGAGTATTGATTTGCCGCGAACCGTGGTGAAAGGTTTTCCTCTACGAATTCGAGGGGGACGAAGTACCGATTTGGTCAATAACAGCTTGCAAACATTATTTGACAGAAAGAAAATCAATAAAATCGGTGAAGGTCGAGAGTCTTCGAACCTCGACTCACTGGACGGAGATCCCTTGCTCCTGATCGCGAAGGGCGAGGGCTTCGCGGCCCTCACCGAGTGGTTGACGAGGGTCGCCGGCCCTTGTCGGAGTTGATAGGGAAAAAAAGAAAAGAAAAGAAAAGAAAAGAAATAATTATAAAAAATTATTCATTTTAATATCGATAGTTCTACGTGACATTATTAACATTCAAGTCAGCAATTTTTAATTAAAATTTGCCGATGGACTCAATTGACAAAGTATCTAAAGATTCGAGGTTTTTTTTTTTGGGGTCGGAAAAAAGCAATTCATTCATCAATCATTAAAAAGATAACAGAAGTTATAGGTCTCAAAACATAACAGGTCCCATAATGGCCCGCGTGGATTAGCCATCTAGTCTGTAGGGAGAGTCCTTGTATCTTGTGTTTTTGCTACCCAATGGGCAACTTGATTTTTTCATGAGGACTAAAGACCACATCAATAAGGTCGGACCGGGCTAACCTTTCCTTGTAATCAAAAGATTTAGGATTCAATCAGTAAAACTGAAAAGTTTAGGATTAAATTACCTAGTACAATCAGCCGTTGAAATTAAAATTCGATATCCAGCTATGAAATGCACCCAAATATAGTAATTACTAATGAAATTTTGATTTTTTTTTTAATGTCAAAACATATCGTGCATGAAAAAGCAAGCCCTAAACGTGTTGGGAGGGTGTATCAAAAGTCCAATACCTTCGGCTAAGGAGATTGCTAAAATTGAGCTTAAGTCCGAGCCCATCCACATATTCAGTTAGACTCTATATTCACTGAAAAGCTTAAACCAATAAGTTATGGGTCAATTTAAATGCATTAACTGGTCAACACCATAGAGGTAAGCACTTTGTATTGTTCAAGTTGTGCCGGCAATTTATGAGAATAACGAGTTAAGCCAAAACTTGTATCACTTCGATTAATCCGCCCGTGAAAACGAAATTTGGGCGACAATTCGAACTTAATCCTTCACAAGAATTTGGCCAGTGGTGCCCATAGGGGTAATCATGGACCTGACCACGCACTTACTCCATCACCAACTCCACTTAATCATGATTATCGTTCGGACACTTGCAATTGATTTTCTCGTAGATAATTATGGTTAAGCAAAGTCTATTGTCCGTCAACATAATCATCAGTTTCCCCAAGATGAAGCCAAAGACCCACAACTGGCGATGTGAGGACAAGTTCAAGAGAGTAAAGGCAAAACCGATGTGTCGATGCAATCCACGTACGTTGCCATTGCTAGAAATGCATTTCAATGTCCCCTCACATGTGTAATTTCTCTTTGTCCGGCTTGCTCCCGAGCTTTTCATTTTTTTTTTGATGAATTCGGCCAAAGATTAGTAATTTTGTGCCGTTGATTTCGCCCGTTTTGTAATGCATGCGTTGCGCGACATTGAAGCGCGCACGGCACGAGTTCGAGTCGCGACCCTCCAGTTTGGACTATATTCGGCCGGTCCCGGTTGTTCTCCCGGCTCTGATTTGCTTGCATTGATGCGATTGTGTCCGCACTCTGTCGTTCCGCATGAAAGGGGCGACTTATACATGCATTGTGCATCAGTTTTCAATAATTAGTGCCGTTAGTCTAACACACACCCATCGGATGTTTGGTGGACTTTTCGATCGATATTGAAGTTGGACAGCATGGGGAATAAAATCCTGCGGGAAAATTACCTGATCGGTCCTTAACTTATTGTGCAGTCACCAATTTAAAATATAAACTTTTTTTAATTTCACAAATTTAGTCCTAAATATTTGCGCGAGATGCCAATGTAGCCCTCCTGGTCTATTTTCGCCAGAAATTATTGACATGATAATCAGGTCATTGCTGTCCGTCTTACATGACGCAACGTTATTTGTGTCGGCAATTTTCGACAAAAATTAGTCGAAACGACCACATTAGAATTTCACGCGGAAATTTAATATTAAATTAGCATAATTGAAAAATCCGATACCAGGAATTAGCATTCGTGCAATGATTTTGGGCCCGATCGGATGATTTTCCCGTGCTCTTCTGGCTGTGGCTGAGAAGATGACGCGGTGTCAAATTGGATTTTCCCTTGCACAGTAGCTAGAGGCAGCAGCAACTAAGAAATGAACTGTAACACTTATAAGTAGGGGTGAGCATAGGTTCCGGGTAAAACCGAGAACCGAAGAACCGAACCGGTGGTTCCGGTTCGGTTCCCGGTTCTAGCAAATCCGGGTCCGGTTCCACATTTTAAAGAACCCCCGGTTCCGGTTCCCGGTTCTCGGTTGGAACCAGAACCGGAATCGGATTTTTAGAAACCCTAATTTTTCTACATTCCCTTTCAGGCTTTCCCTTGTACTTTCTATTTTGATTTCTCGTCCTCTGACTCTGAGCCCTAACACCTCACGCCCACCCTCCCGAGTCCAACCCACCCTCTGCAGAAAAAAAGAAGAACGCAGTTGCTTCCTCTCACTACCTCCCAAACCTCACACTCTCTTCCTCCTCGAGCCTTCACCCTCTCTTGAAAATGCGTGAAATCCTCCACATCCAAGGTGGCAAGTGCGGCAACCAGATCGGAGCGAAGTTCTGGGAGGTCGTCTGCGCCGAGCACGGCATCGACTCGACCGGACGCTACCAGGGCAACAACGACTTGCAGCTCGAGCGGGTCAATGTCTACTACAACGAGGCGAGCTGTGGACGGTTTGTGACATGCGTCGTGCTCATGGATCTGGAGCCTGGGACCATGGACAGCGTCAGATCTGGACCGTACGGGCAGATCTTCCGGCCGGACAACTTCGTGTTTGGCCAGTCCGGTGCCGGGAACAACTGGGCCAAGGGTCAATACACCGAAGGAGCTGAGTTGATCGACTCGGTGCTCGACGTTGTGAGGAAAGAGGCCGAGAACTGCGACTGCTTGCAAGGTAATGTGCTCGGCTTGGTCTCTGCTGTTCTCAGAGGAGTTGGTTTAGGTTTGTGGATGCGTTGTTGAGCTCTCTGCGGAACTAGGTTTTAATTCGGCTAGGCATTGTCGTGGTTCATCTCTTGTCCTCTAGCTCTGTTGTTGATCTGCTGCTTTTGAATTGCGTCTTGTACGCGTTGATTCACAGAGTCAGTGGTTTAGTGTGGAGATTTGTGTTGTGGGCGGGTTTTGGGCTTGTTGTCGGTTACTATGAGGTAGTAAGCAATTTTTAGCGCAGATTGTTACAAAATATGTGTTCCGTTTGTTGAAATCACTTTCCTAAAGCATTTCTGGCGGTCCAATGTTGTTTCACCTGCTGATTTAACGTCCTGAAGGGAATGTGTTAGAGATTATTCATCAAAAGCGAGCGGTTGTGTAGTTTTGTTGGCGATCTGCTGATTTAGAATGTATCTCATGCGTGTGTTACTTATGAGTGGTTACTGTGCGATTTGCATGAGTCAGTAAGTGCTTCTAGCTGCAAATTTTCTAGCGGTTTTGTCGATGGATCTTCCCTTTGGCAAGTGCTCTTAGTGAAATTAATAGGTTCCCGGGTACCCTGGAACCGGTGATAGAGTAGGTTCCAGGTTTTTGGATATACAGGGTAGGTTCCAGGTTCCAAAAAATGAGGAACCTGTATTCGCGGGTAGGTTCCAGGTTCCGAGCGGAACCTACCCGGAACCTGGAACCGCTCACCCCTACTTATAAGAAGATTTAAATAGCTCCTTGCACTTTAAAATAAAAAAAAGAAGGGACGTGCGTATGCAACATGTATTCTGGGCCGTATAACGACAGGCAATTTGGACAAATTTTTCGTTAGTTAGGACATGAATGTACGGTCGTACCGTTTGCATGCGTAAAAAATATTAGAAACCGGAACATGAACGCGACACTCTCGATGAGATCAACCGCAAAGTTATATCGAGTACGCATGACTCAATGTCCACTATCAAAGTGTCGTTGTCTAAAGTTTGCTTAAATTGCGATTATTACAACCTGAACATTAGCGGGCTGCGATTGGTATTTGGCCCACCTTGACGCGAAACATGGTGTCCAATTAGCATTCTGTCACTCGTGACGAGTTGCGTTCCCCGTCTCGCCGGCTCTCTCTGTCGGGCCTAATTCAGCTACGAGAAAGAATACGAGAGAAGGCCAAAAATGCTTAAAAGATAAATTCAAAATCCGAACTCGTGTCGTGGGGGAGAAAAAGGCATTCGGTATTCAAACCGATCAAGAAATTGGCCATTCAAATAACGCGTCACCGGAGCGGAACGGCGTCGTTCTGTGCAAGTCGCTGCGTGGGAAGCGAAGTAGAGCTAGAGCATCTCAGTTCGAGGTCGAAGAAGCGATGTGGCTCGACCATTATCAACCTGCGAAGGGCGTGAACCAAGATTTCTAGATGGATGTGAGCAAGTCAAATCATCTTGGATTTCCACGGAACGAGCCATGGGATGAAGCTAATTGGCGTTCCGTCAAACACAATCAGACAGAAACATGAGTAATGACCGACGTAGTTGTTGCCCAAAAGAACAAGAAGCGCCATGCACACTGTCGCCGGAAACAAATTGTCTAGAACAAGTGAAAGAAAAAGGTTTCGTTTGGTGACTTAGACGGCCATTGGCTTTGCTTGTGACCATCTCATCCATCTTTTAAATGAGCTTATAAAACATATACCAACATTGTAAAGAATGTATTTGTTACACGAACAATCATGAAATGGAATCTCTAGGATATTAATAGACCGAATTCATTTACTAAAATGCCATCCGAACCCCGCTTTTGTAACTTTTCTCTTACACCCCCATATTATATCAAGTAAAAGCTCAATTTAAGTCACTCCCACACTAATGAGACAAGCTGCGGAAATTTCAAATAAGAGTTGCGGCCATTTCCTTAAAAAGAAAGGGGGGGGGGGATTGGATATTATCTTAAATAATAAGCGTTTGAAATAGCCAATTTAGTCTCAAATAAAAGACTTGAAATGGGATTGTTTTCTTAAAGATGGCCTAGAGTGAATCTTATCTCAAATAAGAGTATAAATTAAAGCCGCTTTCTCAAAATGGGATCGAGGATAAATCTTGTTTCATTTGAGAGCCTGAAGTGGAATCTTAATCTCAAACAAGCACCTGAGCTTATCGGACAACCACATCTTTGTCAATCGACTCACATGATTATTTCCTTTGCAAGACGGCAACAATGGGGGCAATTTTGTCTGAAATTTTCTGCTTTGACCCAATTGGAAGAAACCCAAATTGGAGTTAGGGTTCTTGAAGGATTCTTCTAAGTGCAACTTTCCTCGCAATATCGCTGCATAGCTTCTTTGTATTGAGCGTGTGTGTCGTTCTTGGCTCCCTAATGTTGTCGGTGGAATAAGCACGCAAGATACATGTCCAAAGTGTTGCCCATTTCAGATCCTTATTCGAGACAAAAACACACTACGTGCCCTTTTATTAGAAAACTGGCTTATTTGAAGCCCTTTTTTTAATGCACAAAAAATACCCAAGACATTTTTTTGTTGTTGAAAAACGGGCGTCACTTCATACACCTGTTTAGGACAAGGTTCATTCTTGCTGCTCCACTGAAGGCATACACGACATTGTAGGCGACATATGCGAGCTATGGTTGTGTCACGACAAAACCTTGTTGAGGATGTCTCTACGTCTCGCCCGCCGCAACCCAAACAGAGAGCACAAAGGACAAAAGCGTAGCAGCAATTCAAGCTTTTCTTAAAAGAAACTTGGGAAGACAAGCTGAGGTCGAAGAACGGACGATCTCGACTTCCCACCACTGCCTGCCTGCGCCAGAAACGGACAGAAGTCGCAGCTTGAGGTTGATGAAGCACCAAATCCTATCCAAAGTTGGGTGCCCTTGTTACAAGATTTAGCCGCAAGGTTTCTCACCAGATACCGAGCAGTTAGCAGAAAACGATGGGCCGGATTCACGTGTCTTTCGCGGCCTCACATCGAAGCCCGTTCATCAACTCAAAGGCAAAAAAAGCCCATATTCGTTTTTGGGGAAATGGCTGCAACATTTCCGAGTTGCTAGTACATCTTAGACTGGACCGGGACGAGAACACACCCGTTCCTCGTCTTGTCGCCGCATCTCTTGATATATCAATACGGCATACCGAGAGAGAGGAAGGCCCGAGCTCGGGTCCTGATCCGCCGCCGCGTGTCGTTTTGTGATAGGCTAGTCCGACCTTACTAATTTTTCGTTTGCTAGCCCGGCTAGCGCTGAGGCCCAACTCATATCTTGGAGGCACTGTTTTTTACTTATCCTTATTTTGGATAGGATTTGATGCTTCAACCCGATCAAAGGATAAAAAAAAAGGGAGGGGGTATTTGTCGCTACCTTTATTTCCCTACTTATCTTTTGAGCACAGTTTTTTTTTTGTTCTTATACATTTCAAAATCACTAAAATCATATATGTAGCGAGTTTATACATTTCAAAAAGCATATACCTGCTTTGACAGAGATCTTGCAATAAAAATCCAAACATGAAAAATTCATTCCATTTCACTTGAATCTATTTATTATGTGAAAGTCGAACATGGGTAGTATAACTTAATATCACTTGTCAAATTATATTACTAATATAAAAAAATCTTTGTCCTAATTAATTTTGTAAAACAAATATCCATCTTCGATAGAAGTACTTCGATTCTATCATCAAATAACTTGAAAAAAGAAAGTTGATTTTTTCTTTTTAAAAGTAATAGATGATTAAAAGTTTAGCTTTAGATATTGACTTACACAAATTAACAAAAGCATGTAATAGGAGAGGACATTTGAGTTATTTTTTCGTGCCTCCGATGGTGTAAGGTCTCAATAAACTCATTCCATCTTAAAGAAAAATAACGGTACCGAGACAATCCTTTACTAAAAGAAGTATCGTACTCAGAAATATAATTTTGTCCGCGACGTCGGTCGGACCATTTTAGCAGTCGCAATGAAAGCGTGTGGCCTCCAAAAGCTGCCTACGTCACCCGGACGGACCTCATCTTCCATTGAATGAATGTCTACCAAGATTTTCCGACCAATATATATCTACCAAGATTTCAAGGGATCCTCACGTTTACGTCGAATTCCTCGTTCCAAAACAGTTTGTGACTCGTCAATGTGACGGTCGCTGCCATATTAATGACCAGTCAACCTCAAGAGGAAAAGGGCAAAACAATTCCATCAATGTGTGATGGAGCCTCAATTTCCCTCGACCTCCACTCGCCGCCGCATTGCCACCTCACCGTGGGTCGCCGGTCGTTGCTTTGCCAACGCGCACGAGGTCTATCAAGTGAGTCGTAGAAAGTATTCGTCAAGTAGGGCAACTCGTTTGAACGAAGAAGAAACGAAAACGACATCCCGTAGGCTCATTTATATCATTTATATCACGGGCAGTATGAACGCTGTCAATCACGGTAAACCAAAAAGACCCGCAGTGTCTGGTTCAGACCCGCTGTGGCGCTCCTTAAATTTGATGTTCCTGATATCTCAAAACAAGCGTCGGTCGATGCGTATGGAAGTGGATCTATCTCTCTACACGAGACGCTCGCTCCACCACAAGCCCGGGCAAGATTAAAACCACGCAAGCACGCACCACCAAACAGTAGCAGCTGTGCATCACGAAGCAAGTTAGAAAAGAAGACTTGCAGGTAAGAAAACCAAGCGAAGAGGAAATTTAGGTTCAAACATGGACCTAAAAAAGAAACCCTCTGTCCTTCTCATCGTTCACAAGAGCTCACATGTGCATGCGTACTTGCTTCTTACGCCCTCGACCCAACTTTTCAACTCCTGCTCTCGATTTAATTATGCCAGCGAGACCGGCGGTTTCGATTCTCGCTGTATTGGATGCTTTGTTTCCCTTGCGTGATCCGAAAGCTATAGTCTCTCGGATCACGAACGCTAGGGTAACTTATCCATCATGGGAAGTCTGAATCATCTCACCAAGCGACGCATGATTGGCCGCAGAAGAGCATTTTGTGGTGATGATCTAGAGTTCCTCTTTTTTTCCTGACCTAACGTTGAAGGAACAAGAAAGTGTCCCTTGACCATCCTTTGTACATGAATCACTCGTTCCCGTTGGTTCCCACAACACGAACGAGATCCGAGAAAACAACTGCTCTGCTCATACCCTTTCCATAGAAGAGAAGTATGTACATGCTTGACTGACGGAACAAAGAATTTACCAGCAAATACCAACAGAAATATAGCAGTTTGGTTTCTAGGGCATGACTCAGCCGATCGGTGACGGTTCGTGCCGTCGGAGAAAGATACAAGTATTCTCAAAGGAATACCATTCGATCTTCACCAGTTGTTCCCAACTTTTATTTGTTCGAATAAACTCACACTTCGCATCGCAGGCCAATAAAAAAAAATAATACAACTTAATTAATCCGACCGAGTTACATGATAAGTAGGATAGTTTTGGCTGGAACATCTGTATACCATATGTCGCCACTTATCAATTCTACAGCAAGTCAGTATCTTGGAATAGTCAGCATAAGTCAGCATGATAATAAGGCTTCGTTTATTTTGCAAAAAATGTGATGTTTTTAGAAATTTCAAAAATTCATTTTCCTGAAAAATGACAATATTTTCTAGTATTTGGCTGAGACTTGAAAATAAATCGTAAAATATTTTCCGTTGTTTGGAAATGAATTGATTTTCTTGGATAAAATTATCAAAACTATTCTTATTTTTTCTTTTCTCCCTCTGCTAGTCGCCGATTAGCCACAGTAGCTCACGCAAGATTGGTGAGGCTCAACCTTGCCGGATCTAGCAAGGTTCATCCCTCGCCGATGGGCAATCCGCGTTGCCATAGAGAAAATAAAAAAAATTTAAAAGGAAGAAAATTAAAAAAATAGTAATTTTTTTAAATAATTAAAAAGAAAAGGAAGGTGAAATAGTGCAAAGTGGAAAGATAAGGGAAATTAATTTTAAAGAGAAAATAATTTTGCTCACTTTTGAAGGTGTTTTTTCCACCAGTGAAAAATGATTTCCTCAATTAGTTTATTTTTTGCGAACTAAACGCTGAAAAAATCGAAAAGTATTTTCCTAAAAGTTATTTTCCACAAAACAAATAGAATTTAAGTTTAGTAAGTAGATTATGAAGATTTGTCTAGAAGGCTGAAGTAGTTATTGTTGTTTTAAAATTTCAAAGTCTATTATCATGTGTAGTAGGGAACAAGAAACATGGGAAAATTACCCCAAAAGTCCTAAACTTATTGTAATTACGTCAATTTAGTCCTAAACTTTTTTTTTGTTGACTGAGTCCTAACCTTTTGCAATTTCACCAATTCAATTCATTTGGCTGGCCCATGTTGACATGATAATTTTTTAAATAATTTTTCATTTTAAAATAATTTCTTTATTTTTTAATAAATTTTTTTCACTTTTAAATTTTTTTTTTAGGATTTGAACTAGCAGTTGGGTGAGGGCTCATGGCTATCAGCGAAATCTAGGCGAGGGGTGGGGGCTTGTAACCTTGTCGACCTTTCGGTAAGGGTTCCCAACCCTTGCCTAGCCGCGATGAACCCAACACTGGCAAGTGTTGCAAGCCCTTGTCACAGTTGTGGCCAAAAGGTTGACAAGGCTACTAGCTCAAATTCCCCCCCCCCCCAAAAGTAAAAAAAGGAACAAAAATTATTAAAAAATAATTCAAAAATTATAAAAAAAAATTGCCATAATTAAGATTTAGGACTCAATCGGCAAAAAAGAAGAAGAATATTTAGGACCAAATTGACACACTTATGATAAATTTATGACTTTTTTAGTAATTTTCCCCAAGAAAAACATAGAGACACATATGGGACTTCTCTTTGTCAATTACAGCTTTTACTGCAATCTACTTTTTCCTTCACTATATCCTTGTTCAATCCAGTTCTAATTAGTTTAGCTTGTCATGATTTCTTGACATCAGCTTCATGGAACCCTAAATTGACCGGTCATTCCTTTCTTGATCACTGATCATCTCTCAAAAGGATCGTGATTGTCTATTTTCGAGTTTGCTCGAAAAATTTGGAGCAACCAATTATAGAAGAGATTAACCAGGCCTCAAGCCAATGGAAATATTAAACATGAAGAGTAAATTAGAGATATTCGACAATAATACCGATACTACGTACGGTTTAAACTAGGAAATAATTATCCAAAAAGTCCTAAATTTATCATACATTGGCCAATTTAATTCTAACCCAACTGGCAAAAAAGTAAGTTTATAACTAAATCAATAAATCATGAAAATATTTAAGACTAAATTGATATAATTAAAAGGTTTAGAATTGAATTGTTAAATCGTCGAAAAGTTTAGAGCTACATTAGTGTAATTAAAAGCTTTATAATTGAATAGACAATTTTTCGATTTAAACTGGAGTTATTTTTATAAGTTTAAGAAGGGTGTGGATTGTCCTTTGACTTCTAATCAAACGCATGATCATATGATTAGACAGAACCAACCAACCTACCAACCAACCAATAATACACACCTGGGAAGTATTCCGGTTCACACAGCCTTGGACTAGTCGTGTCGCTGGGACGCATAGGAATCTTCCATCTACTTGTCAATTGCATCAACCTTATAGTTTTAACCTCATCCAAGGACACTGAGCTCTAATAATTTGTACCTTCCCCCAAAAAACAATGAAACCAAGGGCGTCTTTCCGAAGAAGTCGTAAATTTATCATTAGCACCATCATTACCACATCATCATCATCATCATCATCATCATCATCATCATCATCATTAACAGGTGTCTCTTTACTTTCATACAGTTCACAAATCCTTCACAAGTTATAAAGGGATTAAACGACTCACAAACACTTCAATCATTGGGGATTGACCTTTCGCTAGTTGAGAAAATGCATTCCTTTCTGGTTACTTTTTGTTTAACAATACAATGTCATCAGCTTTTCATTTCGTAAAGGGAATGGTTTGTGAAAGATATAGCACTTTTCTATACAAGTTTGTCTAATTCTAGCAGGAACGATTATTCAAAAAGTGCTGAAACTATTGTACAAGGACCAATTTAGTTCTAAACCTTTCAATTTATATTAATTTAGTCATAAATCTTTTGAGAATTTCTCAATATAGTCATTTCATCCAGTTATTCAAATAGTAGGTTCAGGACTAAATCGACAAAATTTCAAAAGATTTAGGACTAAATGGCAAGTCATTAAAATGATTAAAATTGAACTGGCCATTGCACAATAACTTTATCATTTTGGGGGATAATTATCTTCATTCTAGCTTGTACCATTGTCATGCCTTTCATGAGGATTCTAAAGTAGTTATGTTGAGATAATTAAACTTTCTATAACGATAAATTCAACTTGTGGGAATTAAATATACATCAAATAGCTTAAACCTAATGAATTACGGAATCCCAAGCATTTACGAGTTCATGATATGCATTTATAATATTTCATTGAAATCGGTGCGTGATTAGGTTTTCCCTAAAGAAAACACTTCATTGTTGGTGCATTTGACCTCCCATTATTGAAAATATTCTTCCCAACTGCGTGAAAATCATGATGTGGTGAGACTAGTCCAACAAGAAAGGTGATTTTCAGTCTTCATACATAACCGGCAACCTTGACCACGTTAGATCGAAAAGGAAACGTCATCTTCCATCCGTTTACTTAAAGAAGCAATTTTCGTTATCCCGCAATTAAAAGTTTTGTTGGTACGAAACGGTGGTTAATCATTAACAGCTAGCGTTGAGACTCGGTTGCTTCGACGGCACTTCTTCTTCTTTTTGATAAATAAATTGAACCGTGGATTAGCCATTCTTTCCATAGAACTCGCAGGTGTCGAGGGAGAATAGTCCAAACCGAAGGTTGACCTTTGCGAAGAAACGCGGATGGCGCGTCTTCTTGTGAGCGGCACGGTCAACTCGAGCATGTCTTGGCTGCCGGCCCCGGTTGGAACTTTGCAGCATTTCAAGTCCATGTCATGACTGAGATCCAAGTTTTTTTTTTTTTACCCCATTTTGGGCAGGAGAGATCTCAGTTTTCATTTGTTTACAAATCCAAGCCGGCCACCACATGAAGAAACCGGCTCATTCGAGAGCCTGGAAGAAGAAGTCCCCCATTAGGCTAATGCATTTTCCATTCATGTTCTTTCTAGGAGGCGAGCTCGAAGTTTCTTTTCTGTGGCGTGATACCCGTGCCGTGCTACTGTTGCAGTCGCCGGACGGAATAGTGATTCATACCTTAAACACATTTAGATTCGTTCAAATGTGATTCCACGTGTGGATGAGTAAAAGTTTGGACCTCAAACATACCAAATCATGTAGAATCATGTAACCCCTTTAGTAAAAGAAGCTATTATCACTACTTTACTTTGTGTGTTCACATGCTTTTAACTGAAATTGAACCTAGGGTTTGGTTTTATTCACTTTTTTCTTTTTTTCGTAAATTCATTTGGTTCGATCTGCGCGGAAACTAATTGAAGACGATGCCCGTCCATGTAGTTAACATTCCTCATCATCTTGGACGGAAAGTTTTCCTTCGAATTCACGCTTTGCGACATGAAGTTATCAGCACCTACCCAACAACTCCACTGCAACGAAACCTAAACCCATGCAAAATGCCTTAGGGTGTTGTCCTCTCGTTTCGGTGCCTTTAAGTTCTTATTTTCAGCCAATTTTGATTCGAAGTGTGCCTCGCAAATGTAAAACAGAGCAAATCAAGAAACCAAGCACTTCCATTGCTTGATAAAGTCCTTGTTGATATTTCACATAAGTTTTCTTCAAAAATAAAACTTAAATATTTAGATGTGATATCTCACTCCATCTGAATAATATGATTCAACTAATTTAGAAGCAAATATGTGACTACTTCGTCTTAAATCTGCACACCAAGTTTGAAACAGTATAAACTTTTTCACTCATGTATTGTACCCGCAATGAGGTATTTTAGAGCATTAACCAGATTCTTTTTAAAGAATAATAGTTTTGTCAGAGTTAAAATATTCGGAAGAAGATTTTCTCAACACGATGAATCACGAAGTATACAATGCGGAGAGAATATAGAAAGTTCGCGTTGACAGTGAATTTTTTTTCACTGAAATGGCTGCAAAGTGTTCCTGGCATCGAAACCCAGAACTTCCATGGATATCTCCTGATAAATCCAGTTGTCCTTTTTTGGCCGGTGACAGTAGTAAACCCAATTGATCAATAGTACAAGAAACTAATCCCAGTGGTCCATCATTGACTTATGTTTAAGACTAGTAAGGTTATATGATTAATTTGTGGACCCACATGTGATTAACCAGTTCATCATGCTATGTACATCTCGCATATGGATTAATCTGTCCCAGTGGTAAGTTTTTCTTGGACTGATTTTGTTGCACTTCTCACGATCCAGCTATGGCACAATGAAGTTTCATCAGAAAAACTCCAGATTTACAGTTTCTCAACTATATCCTCTGCGGTGAAACAATACAATTTAAAAGAAATACAATTTCCCAGGCTTGGAAATCCAGCCCTCAACTTTACTGGATTGAGGTGAAGCAATTTTGAGAATGATTGTGTTCGATCTCCGCCGTTTGTGCATGGTGACGATCGATGAGGCTCCATTTGCAAGTAATTGGGCAACGAATGTGCCCTTTCTTTTTTTTTTTTTTTTCTCTCTCTCTTGAATTGCAAACGCCATGGGTTATCTTCACTGATCGAGCCCGTGCTTCCTCGATCCCTCTTCATAGATCGTCGCTTTAACTCTTCGACGATTTCAATTTTTTCTAGCACTTGGGAAAAGGCATTGAAGTTCACGCGATTAATTGTCTCCGTTCGCACTTACTGTCGTCGCGCATCATGCACACTCCTTTCTGGATTTCCTAGAAATTGGTGGGCAACAAATGAGTCGTCATGCAAAGAGAAGCAAAGTGGGGGATTCGGCGCTTTCGACGCCCCTCGCTACCTTAGAGGCATACGGATTTCGCTCCTCCTCCTCAACTTTAGTAAGCAAAGAAGACGGGATGCTAATCGTGAGATCAAGGTTCAAATTGGGCAAGCCACACGGGATATCTTCGGAATCGTTCTCCGCGTTGAATACCTCCTGATGATCGCAAGCACTCTTGGAGGATTTATCGGTCGGGGTCGCGTTGGTCTTCAAGCTGGTCGAGGAAGTGCTGCCCGAGGTATTCGGGTTCTGAGAGCGAGAGAGCTTTTGGTTCAACCGGTGATTGTTGGGGTCTATCCCCATCTTTTGGAGTTTCCTCCTTAAGTGAGAGTTCCAATAGTTCTTGACTTCGTTATCAGTACGTCCAGGCAACCTTCCGGCTATAAGCGACCATCTGAAATATAAATCGCCGACGAAATTCTCAGACAAAGCGTTATCCTCGAAAACTTGAATTTAAAGAAAATGAAGCTCCTTTCGTTACCAAAAGAAGACAAGATTAATTGCACTTTCGAATGATAAATAGCAAACTCAGTTCATGGACATGGAGAACTTTTTTTTTTTACTACGATTCCATTCATCCGCAATAATGTGTTTGTTATAGTTCCTGCTATATTATCGATACAAATTTAACGGTATCCTTAAACGGAGAAGGAAAATACATCTCTTTTGCGATATTAGGGCGAGAGAAAAGAGAGAACTGACAAACGCACCGGTTGCCGAGGAGCGCATGAAGTTTGATGATGAGATCTTCTTCATCCTCGGCGAAGTTGCCTCTCTTGAGGTCGGGCCTCAGATAGTTTATCCATCTCAGCCGGCAACTTTTGCCGCAACGGAGCAGGCCTGATGATCAACGTCACTCACATTCTCAGTTACATATTTCCCTAGCGAAATTCCATCATGCAATCCGATGGTTGTTTAGCTGTGCCAGGTTTTGCTACATGTGGGATGTAACGAAAGGATGGAGAACAATTACCGGCGGCTTGAGGGAGAGTTCGCCAGCTGCCCTCGCCGTGCTTCTGAATGTAATCGATGAGCGTCAGGTCCTCTTCCTTCGACCACGCACCCTTGTTGGTGTCCCGCTTGTCGCAGCAAGGCGTCCTCATGGATTCTCCAACGCCCGCGAACGCCGCCCTCTAGGCCAAAAGGTTCGGATATGATATGCACAGTAGAGAGAGAGAGGAAGGGGAGGGGGAGGGGGAGGGGGAGGAGGGGGGGGGGTGTTGGAGAGGGAGAGAGTTGAACAAGGCAAGCGGATAAAGGAGGAGCCAAGGCAGGTATATATCTAGGGTAGGTGCTGCCATATGCATGGTGAGGAGGGGAGGTTGACTTTGACCGGTGGTTTTGGCGGAGCGAAAGAGGAGATAAGGACTCATACTTAACGGCAACTAACTACCACGGCGACACATTCATTGTCAAACCCTACCATTCACTCTCTCTCTCTCTCTCTCTCTCTCTCTCTCTCTCTCTCTCAACACATTCACCATCCCAAAACGAGGGTAAGAACCAAAATGGAATAAAAAGCCCTTCTTGTTCTTTCTAGAACCAAAGAGATCTCGGTTTTCATTTGTTTACAAATTCAAGCCGGCCGCCACCTTAAGAAACCGGCTCATTCCGTGACCTTCAGAGGGCAAGAGCCTAGAAGAAGATCCCCGTTTGGCTAATGCGTTGCTGATTCATGTTCTTTCTAGAACGTGAGCTCAAAGAATCTTTTCTGCGGCCGTGATCCCCGTGCCGTGCTACTGTTGCAGTTGCCGGTCAGAATAGCGATTCATACCTTAAAACATATTTAGATTCGTCCAAATGTGATTCTACATGTGGATAAGTGAAAGTTTGGTCCTCAAACATACAAAATCATGTAAAATCATGTAACCCCTTTAGCAAACACGTTGTCTTATGGAAAAAGTACATGGCCACGCCACTAACAAGAGGGCGAAGTCTGCCGTGGATTCGCGGCGTAGGAAACAGAAGCTATTATTACTACTTTACTTTGTGTGTTCATATGCTTTTAACTGAAATTGAACCTAGGGTTTTGTTTTATTCTACTTTTTCTTTTTTTTTCTTCGATATGCGCTGAAACTAATTGAAGGCAATGTCGGTCCTTCTATTTGACAGTCCTTATCATCTTGGACGGAAAGTTTTCCTTCGAATACACGCTTTGCGACATGAAGTTATCAGCACCTACCCAACAACCGCACTGCAACGAAACCTAACCCCATGCAAAATGCTCAGGGCATTGCATGCAGTCGTCCCCCAGTTTCGGCGCCTTTAAGGAAGGCCAAGAAAAGGTCAACGCTGAACCACAGCACCCAACCTTCTTCCGTGACCGAGGGTTTGTCTTCATTTTTAGCCAATTTGATTGGAAGTGCGTCTCGCAAATGTTAAACAGTGCAAATCAAGAAAACCAATCACTTCCATTGCTTGTGTTCTTATCGGTTAGTGCCGCGGGGATCTTGGCGGTATCGACGTAGTTTTAGTTTGAAACTTAAGCTGTTAGATTAGGACACGGGGTTCATGTGCTTGGAATACTCTAACCTAATCGTGGTTTACTTGAATTTAACCTAATGGGTTTGAGAACACACGTGTGCTTTTAGTATTTCATGGGAGATAAAAATTTATTGCCATTTTTTACTCGTCGACTGGGTGGGCGCGTGGATAAGAGCGATGTGATCTTTGCGGTACCCGCTGGTCTAGAGTTCAAATCTCCTGTTGCGAATTTCGCAAGGAGCGCACTCAACTAGTGTCCTACCCGGGCACCGTGGTGATGGGATCCTGCAGCTTCTCCCGAAAACTAGTCGTACTTCATTGCTAGTTTGAGCACAAATTCGCTGGCTGCGCAGAACCTCGGTTATCAAAAAAAAAAAATTTACTGCCATTTTTGTTTCGCCGAAAGGTTAGTTATTGGCCTTTTCTTTCACAAAGATTGCTATAGCAATTCACTTATATATAATAATTTCGATCCAAACATGATATTCCGTTTCTCAATTTAATTGCTTGATGAAATTTTTTTTTTAATCATTCCGGAAATAGGATATGAAAACTCAACACTTGACACACGTTGTTGACATAGGTGGATGGGGAGAAAATATGAATGAATAGGGGGACCACGTAAGCAATACCTCGTGGGTAGCCAATATTTTCTCATGAATGGAGAAGGGGACGTCGTGCTTTGAATCGAATCGCCCAATAGTTTCCACCTTCAGTGACGAAACCCTAAAAGTTTACCTTTACGGAACCAAACAGTCTTACCACGACCTATCTTGAACATATGTTACTATTTACCGATCACAAGTACAAGAACTTTTGAATGCAACAGTACTATATCCATACATAAGACTCAGAACATCTGTTCCAGGACACAATGGGGATCACAGACCGTCGGTTTTAACCTTTTTCTTCCTTTTTCGGGCGGGTAAAATCATGAATGAACTAGGTAACCTCGGCAGCAGCTTCATCCTCTATGAATTCACGACTTGGAGGCCCGTAGTCCATTGAAGTTTTGAGAATCTAACGATCAAATTGTGGGACTACGGTCGCTGAAAACCCTGTAGAAATGTTTTCTGTGAACATATACTCACAATCTTATGATGGAAATTGTGAGAAAAAAGCGAGCAATTCACTCAGGATTCGTTTCCGCGGTCGAGCACAAAGGACCGATCAATCGCAAAGTATAAAATGCAGAGAGTATATAGAAAGTTCGCGTTGATAGTGAGTGTTTTTTTTTTTTTTTTGCTGAAATGGCTGCAAAGTATTCCTGGCATTGAAACCCAGAACTTCCATGGATATCTCCTGATAAATCCAATTTTCCTTTTTCGGCCGGTGACAATAGTAAACTCAATTGTTCAATAGTACAAGAAATTAATCCCAATGGTCCATCATTAACTTGTGCTTAAGACTCGTAAGGTTATATGATTAATCTGTGGACCCAATTGTGATTAGAGTTCATCATGCCATGTACATCTCTCATATGGATTAATCTGTCCCAGTGGTAACTTTTTCTTGGACTGATTTTGTTGTACTTCTCACGATCAGTAATGGCACAGTGAAGTTTCATCGGAAGAACTCCAGACTTACAGTTTCTGTGTGAATAGGGGAACAAAAAATTGTACAGGAAGAAGAGGATGACAAAAAATGCTGATGATTTCAGTTTCTCAACTACATTTCTGTGGTGAAACAATACAATTTACAAGAAATATAATTTCCCAAGCTCCGAAAATCCAGCCCTCAACTTTACTGGATTGAGGTGAAGCAATTTTGAGAATGATTTATGTTCGATCTCCGCCGGTTGTGCGTAGCGACGATCAATGAGGCTCCGTTTGCAAATAATTGACCAAAGAATGTGCCGTCCAATCCCCCCTCCCTCTCTCTCGAGAATTACAAAAGCCATGGGTTATCTTCACTGATTAAGTCCGTACTTCCTCAATCCGTCTTCATAGATCGTCGCTTTAACTCTTCGATGATTTCAATGTTTTCTAGCACTTGGAAAAAGGCATTGAACTTCACGCGATCAAATCATCTCCGCGCGGTCACGCATCGTGCACACTCGTTCTACTTCTATCCTTTCCGGATTTCCAAGAAATGGGCAACAAATGAGTCGTCATGCAAAGAGAAGCAAAGTGGGGGATTCGGCGCTTTTGACGTCCCTCGCTACCTTAGAGGCATACGGATTTCGCTCCTCCTCCTCCTCAACTTTAGTTAGCGAAGAAGGGGGGACCCTAATCGTGAGATCAAGGTTCAAATCGGGCAAGCCACGCGGGATATCTCCGGAATCGTTCTCCACATCGAATACCTCGTGATGATCGCACGCACTCTTGGAGGATTTATCAGCTGGGGTCCCGTTGGTCTTCAAGCTGGACGAGGAAATGCTTCCAGAGGTATTCGGAGATTGAGAGCGACGGAGATTCTGGTTCAACCGGTGATTGTTGGGGTCTATCCCCATCTTTTGGAGTTTCTTCCTTAAGTGAGAGTTCCAATAGTTCTTGACTTCGTTATCAGTACGTCCAGGCAACCTTCCGGCTATAAGCGACCATCTGAAATATAAATCGCCGACGAAATTATCAAAGCGTTATCCTCGAAAACTTGAATTTAAAGAATACGGAGCTCCTTTCATTACTAAAGGAAGACAAGATTAATTGCACTTCCGAAAGGTAAATAGCAAACTCGGCTCATGTACATGGAGAACTTTTTTTTACTACGATTCCATTCTTCCGAAATAATGTGTTGGCTATAGTTCCTGTTATATTACCAATACAAGCTTAACTGTATCCTTAAATGGAGAAGGAAAATGCATTTCTTTTGCGATGTTAGGGTGAGAAAAGAGAGAGAAACTGACGAACGCACCGGTTGCCGAGGAGTGCATGAAGTTTGATGATGAGATCTTCTTCATCCTCGGCGAAGTTGCCTCTCTTGAGGTCGGGCCTCAGATAGTTTATCCATCTCAGCCGGCAACTTTTGCCGCAACGAAGCAGGCCTGATGACCAATGCACTCACATTCTCAGTTACATATTTCCCTAGCGAAAATCCATCATGCAATCCGTAGGTTGTTTAGTTGTGCCATGTTTTGCTACATGTGGGATGTAATGAAAGGATGAAGAACAATTACCGGCGGCTTGAGGGAGAGTTCGCCAGCTGCCCTCACCGTGCTTCTGAATGTAATCGATGAGCTTCTGGTCCTCTTGCTTCGACCACGCGCCCTTGTTGGTGTCCCGCTTGTCGCAGCAAGGCTTCCTCATGGATTCTCTAATGTGCGAAGAACGCCACCGTTGAAGCCAGAAGGTTCGGATATGATATGCACGGTAGAGAGAGAGAGAGAGAGAGAGAGAGAGAGGGAGGGAGGGAGAGTTGAACAAGGCAAGCGGATAAAGGCGGAGCCAACGCAGGCATATATCTAGGGCAGGTGCTCCATATGCTTGGTGATGAGGGGAGGTTGACTTTGACCGGTGGTTTTGGCGGAGCGAGAGAGAAGATAAGGACTCATACTTAACGGCAACTAACTACCACGGCAACACATTCATTGTCAAACCCTACCACTCCGTCTCTGTCTCTCTCTGTCTCTCAACACATTCATCGTCCCAAAACAAGGGTTAGAACCGAAGGGGAATAAAAAACCCTTCTGCCAGGAAAGGAGGACAAGAACAAATGCAGAGGACGATCCCCCCCGATGTGAATGGCCGAAGATGCAGATGATCACGTACGAGGACGATCAAGAACACAGCCCCACAACGCCGAGGAGGAGGGGGCCGTTGGAGCAGTCACATGTTTTCCTAGGGTTTGAGTTTGACTGATAGTTCCTTCGGGGTTTTCTCCCCCCATGTTCCGACCCCGAGACTTTTAACGACGTAACAAACGGTCTTCGTTTAGGTTTCCAATCTCGTACGCACGACGAAATACATCGTCCTAACGTATGGGATGGACAAGACAAGAACACAGTACATGAACGAGTCTGCGTGGTGAAATCAATCTGGAACCCGCTAATGACTTCCGGTTATTTACTAATCTGTGGACGCACACAGTGTTGGTAATATTACTATTGTTATAATTTATGTTATTAGTACTATTATCATGATCACCACTGCTGCTGCTACCATGAATGCAGACACTGACGAATATTACAATTAATTTCTGCAGCTATATTGTTTTCCGTCAATTTAGCTAATGTCAATCTTTCATTTTTGTTTTCCTTCTAATCAAGAAATAGGTGGCGTTTTCTATGCCTTTTCCCCGTGCGTGTGTACATTAGGTTATTTCATTGCATTTTCGTTTAGTAATAAACATAGTTGATGGGTTGTTCATATTTAGTAGGCATGACACTTTGTTACTATAAGTATAGATCATTCACTCCTAAATATTTTAGTTGAGAAAATTTAATCCAAAACCTTTTGTGGGTTTGTCAGTTTAATCCTAAACCATTCAACTATGCCAATTTAGCCCTAAACCTTTTGATAATTTATCAATATAATCATTTCGATCAATTACCCAAACAATGGATTTAGGATTAAATTAGAAAAACTATACAAATTTAGGATCAAATTGGCACAATTGGAAGTTTAGGACAATTAAAATGTTTATGGATGAATTAACTGCTGTAGGGTTAGGATCTTTCGGAGAATTAATCTTCCAGGATCTAAATTCCTACAAGATGTTCAGAAAACTCATCAACCATAACGAAAGTCATAACAGGTAAAGCTCCTAAGTCGCAACATGTGGCTAGACCATGTGCATCTTTAGAGAATGGGGTAAACGAATTATTGAAACGCAAGCTCTAACGAAAATTCTCCATAACAAATAAATTTTGGCAGAGTTTCTTCGTGAATTCGTGCAAGGCTACACAGAAGTATGCGATTTGCTATTGAAGAATAGACCATGAAATTGAGATCGATGTGTTTTGCAAAAAAAATGTGGCATTTCTAGAAAATGTTTTCTAGAAAGTCGTTTCTAGGAAAATGATGATATTTTTAGTGTTTGGCTGAAATATTAAAAAGATGCAAAAACAAAAAATGTTTTATATCGTTTGGTATGGAAAATTGGATTTGATTTTCCTCCATGCACTATTTTCAATAATTTTTATTTTTTTTCAAATTTTCTTTTCATACAATCAATTTTTTTAAATAATATATCTTTTTCTTTTTTTTCTCTATTTTTTTTTTATAGTTTTCTCCTTGTCCTTTTGGTTTCGCCTGGTCATCAATGAGCTCAGGTCGAGCCTTGCTAGATTTGATGAGACAAGGCTGCAGCCAAGGTTGGCCTCACCAAATATGGCCGGCCTCACTAGATATGGCTAGCAAGCTCAAGCCAAGGCTCGCCTTGTCAATCTCGGGCGACACTGAGGCTAGCCTCGCTAGTTCTGGCAAGCAGCTATAGCCAGTGGCTAGCCAAAGAAAATGAAAAAAATTACAAATAATTAAACAAATAGAATATTAAAAGAAAATCAAAATTATTTTTAAATTAATAAAAGAAAACGAATGTAAAATTTCTTTTTTTCGAAAAGAGGAAAACATTTTCCTCATTTTTGAAGGAGCTTTTTTCATGGGTGAAAAATATTTTTCATGACTAGCTTATTTTCAGCAAACCAAATACCGAAAAATTTAGAAAACATTTTCCCAAAACTGTTTTCCTCGATACAAACGGAGCTTCGATAAAATTTGATTTTTCAAAACTTTTGGCTCGTCAGCTATTTGAATCCCGTATCCGGCCAAAAAAAAAGAAAGAAAGAAAGAAAAAAAAGGGTATTTGAATCCCGTGTTCTAATTGTTAATTATCATGACAACGAAGTCATCTAGTTGTTAAAGAAAGACCACAGCCGTGGGGACGCGCATAGTCTATGGCATAATCTCTAAACGCAACTAACATGGAATAATCACAAAATTCAACAGAAGACTGCGGCGGAAATTGTTTATGAAGAACAGCTGAAAAAAATCGTACTTTTGCCACGTCCTCCAACCTATTTTACACCCTACCACTCCTGATTATTTCTCGACAAAGGACACTAGGTAAAATCAAATCTTTCGCAGTACCTCTCTAAGTAAATTAAGCCAATTCTAACTCGTGTTTATAAACGGGTTTGTCATTCTTACCATCTCTTGGTAATAACTAACATTCACATGGATACTACAAGCTTACAAAAGACTGATGGACTCAAAAATCTCTCCAAAAAATGTTGAATCCCTCTTGTTCATACGAATTCGGGTCGAGTTTTCTCCGCATCCGACGGTGATGCGCTCATGACCCATGAGAAGAAACATGGTCAGAGCCACCGTCGCTCCAAAACCTCCAATCTCGAACCACAGTAGCCATCCTGTGTACATCTGCGCAGATTGGCGATGTACACAATCTTCCTTCAGATTTTGTTGTCATCTTGTAGGAGTTTTTCTATTTCATTCCTCGTCACAAGAATTTCCTAGGAGTTTTTTTTTTCTCAAGAAATGCTAACATGTAAGGAATCTAGAAAGCTTTAGTTACACAGCAAATAAGTAAAAACACAAACTTAGGGCCAAAAAAAATGTAAAGCAGGTAACAAACTGAGACAAAAGTTTTCCCCCTGTATGGAAAGCTTTTGGAACCTGTCATAATTTGCTTGACCACTCAAATTCGCAAACTAGTGAACAACACATGGGTAAGATAACAAAGGAAAAATAGTTTGCCACAATTTTTTAAGCAGAGAGAGAGAGAGAGAGAGAGAGAGAGAGAGAGAGAGAGAGAGAGAGAGAGAGAGAGAGAGAGAGAGAGAGAGAGAGAGAGAGAGAGACCTTCAATCTAGGATGTTAATGCGATTTCTAATTGATGGCAAATTATCTTCTATTGATGGCTGGTTTTGATCTCACTATCTCAACAATTTATTGAACAAATTAATCTGTAATTTTTTTGCAAAATTAGTCTTAGAATATTATACTTTATTACTATGAGTTGGATCTTCAATTTAGAAACTCCAACGGTCATCAAATCTATATAGTGGACGTGCCCGGGCGATGAAGTCTGACTATTTTTCATTTTGCAGAATCAAGACTTCGGTCTACACCCTTCCTTCTCTAGTTTTCAAATTTAGTGAAATTGGAAGGAATGAGCAGTTCTAGTTCCTTGCAAAATTGGAACCTATCCATGGGAATCGATTTCTTATTTTTTTGAAACCTGAAACCTACCCTACATATTCTGAAACCCTAATCTACCTTGTCAAAGGTTCCAAGCACCTCGCCACTTGTGAGGTAGAGCCTCGCCCAATGATAGTGAGGCTCACCCGGTCACCTAGATACTGCGATCGGCTAGAGGAAGAAGGGAAGGGGGAGAAAGAAAGATAAAGGCGGAAAAAAGGGAAAGAAGAAAATAAGTATTAATTCAACAAATGAAAAATACTATTAAAAATTATTCATGTCAGCTTTCATTGCACCACGTTGGAAGGCTGATGTCCACGTTGGTAATTTCTAGTCAAAATTGGCTGGATGAAATGAATTAATACAAATACAAAATGTTTATGATTCAATTGACCAAGAAAAAGCCTCAAGACTGAATTAACACATCCGCAATAGGTTTATGACTCTTTTTGGTAATTCTTCCGGCCACCTTAGGTAACAATGGCTCAGGATGGGATGGCCGGATTTGAGAGAGAGAGAGAGAGAGAGAGAGAGAGAGAGAGAGGAGGGAGAGGTTGAGGTTGTGGAGGTAGGGGCGACGACTCGATTTTTTGGGGCAATGTCGACAGGCTAACATAGTGGCAATGGCAGTTGGCAATGATCACCGACGGCCCAATTGAGTTGGGCAACGATCGGTGAAAAGTGGTTTATATTAGTCTTGATGTTTTGTGCCACGAGAGTTCAGAGAAAATCGACACGTAACGAGATCTCGCGAGCAGGATAATAGATGTGTACATTATAGGTGACGGCAGGAGCTCAATACGGAGGTTTCCAGTTAGAAAACCCTCATTTTAGGAGATAAAGCAGCAGGCAGATTCAGTACAACGGTTAGGGAGAAGGGGAAGCTCCCATAGCTTTTCAACCACCGAAAGGGTAAAGAAGGGGGTCACTTTCACTCCTGAGGGCGTTAGACTTTTAATGGACTTTGCAATTATGTATCAAATTTCGCCCGACCCTCGATGCGCTAAATTTTCTCCTCTGCGACGTAGGAATTTTGGATCCACGTCTAAATTTTCCATCGGACCACGCTTGTATTTACCAGGTTATTCGAACGGACGGACACAGCAGCACGGCATTGTGACAGCACGCTTTAGGGTTTCGAGTCCTGTCCATTCTGGGCACTTGTCGTGCTATGCTGCACGTGCAACTTTTTTTTTTTTTTAGCGCGGCATTGTGACGGCCCGCTTTTGGGTTTCGAGTCCTGTCCATTCTAGGCACTTGTCGTGCTATGCTGCCCATGCCTTCCCCCCCCCCCCTCCCCCGCTCGTGCCCATGATTCGACGAAGGGACAAGGATCTATTGACATAAGGACCGAAGTGGAGTATAACGAAAATTGTCAAGGAATAAGTAATGGAAGTCCTAAGTAGTACCAAGAGTGAGCCCAAAGTCTAAGCCTATTGGTCAATTAAAATATATTAATTATTATATACTACACTAATTTTTTGATGTGAGATTTTTTTTAATATAATTTACGCATACGTTCTAAAAATAATAATAAAGATGAACGGCCCCTGGTCCTCCATTAGCCAGGCCCGCCAGTACTGGCACTTGACAACTCCATGGAACCACCGGTCTAACAAAATGATCAGAACGAATCCCCCCATCCACGATCATAATCAACATGGTCATTGTCCTTTGCTGGCAATTAATTTAGTGACACCGAGGTGCTTGGGGAAATGGACAACCTGGGACACAGGCTGACACACCCACGAAAAGGTAATGCTAGAATTATCCAACTTCACCATCACCTGTTCGTCTCTAGCTGCATTCAAAGCCCCACCCATGTTTTTGACCGATATAGTGACTTTTGGTTAGACCAAATTACTCCCATCTGCAATTCCCTTCCATTGGGCAAGGAAGCATGGAGAGAAGAAGCCCAACGTTGTACTGCTTCTCGAGTCTGTACTAGGGTCATTAATTTGTCTGGCCTAGCAAATAATTACGAGGAGGAAAGTATTGCCCGAGTGCGGCGTGTGCGCTGAACCGAAGATGGAATCTGGATCGTTGGAATGTGGGTCCCGCATGGATTTCGCCTGATTGGACGGTCCGGATTCGGTTCGGGACAGTGTGATAGGCTCGCCGGATGGCTCTTAACAACGATTAGTCAAAATCTTCACATGGAGAGAAACCAAGCTGGTACTACTCGCAGCGTTGTCGTACAATCTATCTCTATCTCGCCTAGCAAGGTAACCATGAGGAAATTTTACATGGGGTGGTTCACACACTATCCTAAATCTGGAGCATGGGCCATTGAAATGCGAGTCCCACATGGGTATCGCCGGATCTGACGGTCCAGATTCGATTCATTACACATGTTAAGCTCATCCAATATATCTCAATAATCAGTCAATTCTTTCTTTCTTCTATTCCAAAGTTGGATTCGTGGCCTTTCACATATATTGCTAGCTATGACGCTTGTTAATCTTGCAATCGTTTTGGGTTTATGGATGGAATTGCATGATTAGGAATAGCATGAAAGAATTATTGCCATTGTATCTTAGAATGAGGTAAGTAGATTAGATTCAATCTTATAGTCTATTGCCATTAGGTTGATAGGCTTTCTATCTTAGCCCTAATTAGAGAACAGATATATTACGTCAATGCACCTTACACATAAGAGATCAGGATGACGTCATCATTGGAAAAGATGAGCCGAAGCATCTGTCGCACGTTTTTCTTCCTCCCCTCTTTTTTTTTTTTGGCTCGAATTCTTCCTCCTCTTTTGGGGGTCCATCGCTTTTGCCAAAGTTTGGTTTTTTCCTCCCTCGCGTGTTGAGTGAAGATGACTTTCATTATGGCTAAAAATGAGATGGGTAGCGTAGGGAAATTAAAATTCGATGATAAAAGAGAAATTGAGAAATTGAAATATGATGATACTACGAAAGAGCACCTTTGGTAAAATCAGAAGTTTGCGTATCGATTTCAACAAGTGCTTAAGGAAAACTAATTGGTGGTAACAAAATCGATACAAGATATTGATGGCACAAGCTTTAAGAAATAGAATTCTAGGATGACCTAATAATTTGATGCATATCGCATCGAGCAAACATTATTTTCGAAAAAAATACTTTCTTGATAGTTTTATTATGGACGATGCAATTTTAATTGTAAATTCACTAATCATCATCGCGTGTTTTGCATAAACTCATTGATTAAGAAATCGTGTGATCAGAAATAATCGATAGTATTGCCGGCCTAACGATTTGTTTATTTTCGCTATTGTGACTCACGCACATCAATCTTTTCCCGAGCTAGACTTAGACGTGGCTTATTCGGGTGGACGACGCGTGTCCATCGGAAAACGTCAGCGTTTCAAACCCCCACGACTTTATCCTCTTTGTGGGTGGGGGCCCTTTTTACCCTAAAAAGGAGGAGCTGCTGCATGGGATGGCCATGCACAGCAACTAACACGCACGAGACAGGCAAAGCCCATTCACGAGCGAGTCGCCGAAAAGCAATACGGTCCGACCGCTGACTTCTTGATGAGCCCGTGCTCCTCGTGCCTCTCCTGTCCGTGAACGACAGATAGGTGAAATCTCTCTCTCTCTCTCTCTCTCTCTCTCTCTAAACGACAGGTCAAAATGGTGATCACCGCCACAACAATCTAATCACCATTCTCATCATAATCAGCAACTATTTGGGTATTGTGGACAAATCACGATGATTATGCTTCCTACATAGTCAAAATAAATTGAAAAAATGACCATGGCAAGTCTCTTGCAACTTCATCATATCACAAAAGGGGTCAAAGTTCTTCCCCAAATCGATGGATAAACAGTAGCTCCAAAGAGATCTCCAGATGTTTAGAGATTCTTTCAATTTAAACAAGGTGAGTTGACTAAATTTTGATAGATTGAAATTAGACTATATTACATTTGAGAAACCGGCATCTCAATCATTCACTTCTTTTGGTGAAAGACAGAGGGAGAGAGAAAGAGAAAAAAAGATAGAAAGTTGTTAGAAGGAGAGAGAGGGAGAGCTAAATCCTATACCATCTATGGATAGTCCAACCACCACCCCCCCCCCCCCAAATAAAAATAAAAAAACAAAACCAAACGAAAACCCCCTTTTTTTTTAAAGAACTTTATGGTTTATTTAACATGGTATTGGTGGCCAGAGCACCTGTCACGAGTTTAAATCTTGACAATCTCTCTTGTACGGTAATTCTTCTTGCTATTCTCCTCATGTTTATTTACTTCTTTACTGTTGTTTGTCTGATGTGGTTTCATCTGATCTTTCATGTGTATGTCCCATCTTATATTGCAAGGAGCAGTATAATACCCTTGGATACTTGTTAAGGGTAATTGCTCGTCTTTTGCAACTGTAAAAGTTTTCTATTTTTTTTTTAACCTAATAAAATTTTTGTAGTTGAAATACATGATTTTCTTGAAACTTGTCTCAAATTTCAAAGTGCGTCAATATTTATTATTACTAGTTATGGTGATCTTATAGTGTCCTCGTGGTAGTTATTAATTAAACCATACCATAGTGACTCTTTATTCAACTATGCTTGCCATTCTTTATTCACTCAGCACCCAATGCCAAACTTGGAAAGATTCGTTTCCCATTTGTGAACGGCTCACCACCCATGTCTTAACGACCTTCCAATTGGGTCCATCATTATTGGTTGCTCATTCATTGACTCGAGCATGTTTCGTGTACCAAGGGTCTTATAAAAATGGGAAAAAAATACAAAAAAAAATTACTAAACCTATTGTAATACCAATTAGGTTCTAAATCTTTTAAGTATTTGTCAATATACTTCGGCCAAAATTTGGCCAGATATTACTGATATGGATACCAACTATCTTATGTAACATTATTAAATTTGATGTGAATAGCTTTTATTTTATTTATTTTAATATTAACTTTTTTCTTTTTTCTTTTCTTTTCTTCCTTTCTTTTTTATTTCACCGTGAGCCAGTGTGGGCATCATGCCCTCACCCATATCCTAGAGAGAGCCATGATGCTCGCTTGGATCCTGGTAAGGGTGAAAAGGCCCTCACTTGTAGCCGGTGAGGGTTGCTAGTCCTCACGGCCTAGAGTTACAACAAAAAAATAAAGAAAGAAAAGGATATAATTAAAAAAAATTCATTAAAACAATAGTAAAATATTTTCACATCGGTATCGGTCGTGCCACGTGTAACAGCCAGTGTCCATGTCAATTATTTCTGGCCAAAATTGACTAGATGAACTATATTAGTAAATTGTCAAAAGGGTTAGGACTCAATTACTACAATTAAAAGGTTTACAAGTGAATCAGCACAAGTCTCATAAATTTAAAAATTCTTTGATGCACATCCCTAGCTATAAAAATGTGCCCCCGAGATTAGACATAATTAACATGGAATAAGTCCATTTGCAAGGAGTTCATTACGACCATACAAAAAATGAAAACTTATTTGAGATCACAGGAGCGCCTAAGGACATTGCCTTTTTTTTTTAGGGGGGGTGTTCAGAATAAGGACACTGTTTAACAAAATACATTTTAAAACATAGAAACCTCGGACCACCGAAAGAAAATTTCGAAATTGGTACCACCCTCTCCAGGTTCCTTCTCGGATAACGTGAAAATGCAATTAACGTCATTCTCCGGAATCAAGATTTGAACTCGCAGGGCATCTACCGTCACCTAATAAAATTTAAACCTACCATTTTAGAATTGTACTTGTCTTCTCGCTAATGAAAAATCAACAGTCAGTCTCATTTTCCCACGCTTCCTCTCTGGCAGTTTGGTCCTCGAACGAAATACAACTTGAAAACGCCCAACGTGGCCAATGAGCACAAACGGTAAAAGATGGATTTTCTGTACAAGCTATCAGTCCCAGAAGGAAATTAACTCGAGTCAAGCACGTGGACCGTTAATAATGGTTGGTGAGAAACTTTGATGTAATATATAGTGAATCAAATCGGGTAGCCTTGACTATTTAACCGTGATTGACAAAATCAATCAATCTTTATATTTCAGAATGAAACGATGACTAGCGGAGGGAAATAAAGAAAAACAATTCAGATTATTAAAAAAATTAGAAATATCATTTACGTCAACGTCGACTGTGCCACCTAAGACGAGTAATGCTAACTGGATCAATGGATAAGCAATTTCTGGCCATAATTAGTTTGAATAACTAAACTGGCAAATCTTCAAAAGATTTATTGTTCAGTTAGCATAATTGAAAAATTTAGGACTAAATTGACACAAGAACAATAAATTTAAGATTGAATTGGCGCAGGTCTAATAGGTTCAGATCTTTTTCGGGTAATTTCCCCACGGTGAATTCTAGAACTTGAGAGATACATGAGTTTCGAGATGATTCCCACATTTTATTCTTTTTAACCCTTCCCATCCCTATTCATACATGAAGGAAACTCAGCAAGATTGAAAAGGGAAAATATTGTGTCTTTCCTAGAAAAGCTACATTAAGAAAGTGTTAGATCGTTTTGGCATGAAATATGCCAAACTAGTAAATACTCCTCTTATTGCTCACTTTAGATTATTAGCAGGTTTATGTTCACATACAGATGAGGAAATAAAATATATCTCACATATTTCATACTCTAATGTAGTTGGTAACATTATGTATGTTGTGGTTTGCGCTTGACCCGATATTTCACATGTTGTTAGCATAGCAAGTAGATATTTATCATGGTCAAGCAAAGTTCATTAGCAAGCAGTGAAGTGAATTTTGAGGTATTTGAAAGGTACTTTAGATTATGGTTTAGAGTTTGGGAAAATAGGTAGTTCTCTTACAGGATATGTTAATCTAATTATGCTGATGAACTTGATAAGAGAAAGTCTTTGTACATCTTTACTATTGGAGGTTGCGCAGTCAGTTGGAAAGCTTCTTTATAGCATGTTGTTGCTTTGTTTACTACAAAGGCAGAGCATACGGCTATACAGAAGTAGTTAAAGAGGTTATATGGCTAACAGGTTTATTTGGAGAGTTTAGTGTGGATTATGGTCTGACTGTTGTCCATTGCGATAGTCAAAGTGCTATACATCTTACGAAAGATCACATATATCATGAGAGGACAAAGCGCATTGATGTACGATATCATTATATTTGAGACATTCTTATTGATGACTATATTAAGGTCTTGAAGATTGGTACAGAAAACAATGTGCTGATATGTTGACGAAGTCTTTACCCATTGCTAAATTCAAGCATTGCTTAGATTTGGGTAATGTTTGTTGCAATTGAGTTTTACTCTGGTATGAGGAGAAGATTATTTATTACTTATGTCTACTTTATGAATTCAAAACAAAGTAGAGATTTGTTGATATGTCTTAAATTAATTATAGGCTTGTGCCAACGTTCGGATTTAAGGGTGGTAGTATAAATATTGCTCTTTCTTAAACTATTATGTGATGAAGCATATTTGAACCGCATTTTGTAATCCCTGATTCTATTGTGGATTTCGGTTCTCCTCTCCCTGCGATTTTTCTATAAGGGTTTATGTAAATCTTTGTGTTCTTTTTTCTTCTCAGTTTTAATTTCATTTTAGTTTCCGCATTCTCATAACAGGTTTAATCTTATTATATTTTTGGAAGTGAAGTCTGGTCTGTCCAACAAACAATTCGATGGTGGCTAGGAAATTTGTCTGCTTATCGTCGAGTCTTTTGTAGCAGACTTTTGTTGATTTATCGTCGCAGCGGGAAGTGTTATATGCTAAGGGGAAAAGCTATTCCTGTTCGTTTTCCGTATGTACCGAGTTCATCTTCGACTTCCTGATGCGTCAAGTACAACATACGGAGCAGAGATACTTTCAAGTCTCGCCATTTACGTGTCCTGGTACTATAATTAGGTTGGATTTCGGAGTAATCATCCCTGGAAATCTAGATTTGCTCGCCGACTATCGATATAATCGTTTATCTGCTCAGATAAGAAAAGGAACAATCAAAGCAAAACAAGGATGACTTGCCTATGTCCTAATGGCAGATGTAACTAACCTTACCTACATTTTGAATTTTTCTTCTTTTTTTCTTGTCATTATCCGTGTGCAACATGTCAGTGAATAAGATTTTTAAAACAGAGTGCATGGATAAGGGTCTTATCTGCTTTTACTTGCTCCGTTCTTGATTGGTCGTTGTATAGATAATCAGCAATTATTTGGGTATTGTCGACAAATTACAATGATGGTGCTTCCTACATAGTTAAAAAAAAAATGTCCATGGTAAGTCTCTCGCAACTTCATCATATCACAGGGGGGCTCAAAGTCCTTCGCCAAATCAATAGGTGAACAGTAGCTCCAAAGAGATTTTTAGATGTGGAGAGATTCTTTCGAATTAAACAAGATAAGTTGACTAAATTGATGGATTGGAATTAAAGTATAGTACATTTGAGAAGCTGGCATCTCAATCATTCACTTCTTATGGTGAGGTGTTTGATCATCTTAGATAGATCTGTTCCCTCATGAGGTTATCCAATTCCATTTGAGGAGAGAGAGAGAGAGAGAGAGAGAGAGAGAGAGAGAGAGAGAGAGAGAGAGAGAGAGAGAGAGAGAGAGAGAGAGAGAGAGAGATTATACCATGTGTGCATTTGGTCCCTTTTTTTTTTTAATCGTTTGGACTTTTGAAGAAAAATGATTTGTTTAACATGGAATCAGAGTTCAAAGCACCTGTCACAAGTTTAAGTCTTGGCAATCTCTCCCGCACGGCAATTCTTCTTGTTATTCTCCTCTTGTTTATTTACCTCTTTTCTGTTGTTTGTCTGATGATGCAAGAAGCCGGAGAATACCCTTGGATACTTGTTAATGGTCATTGCTCCTTTTTATGAAACTGTAAAATTTTTCTAGTTGATATACATGGTCTTCTTGAAACTTGTCTCAAATTTCAAAGTGTATCAATATGCATAATTACTACTTATGGGGGATCTTATCGTGTCCTTGAGGCACTTATTAACAAGACGTACGTATCTACTGTTGGCTCGTTTTATGACCGTTTGACTTTTTCCGGGAAATAAACCATTTGTATTGACAAAGAAAATGAAAACTCGCATACCGATTGTTTGTTTAAGACACGTCCGAAGCCGTTGAAGTGAATTTTTCAAGAACAAACGATACCATCCTGACTCTTTATTCAACTATGCTTGTCATTCTATTTTCACTCAGCATCGAATGCCAAACTTGGAAAAATTCCTTTCCCATTAGTTAATTGCTCACCGCTCTTCTCTTCGTTAGGATCGGCACACAATCAAAACGAAGTAAAATTTAAACGAGAAAAAGATATCGAGACATGAGATTTTATCCTGATTTATTCTTAAACTAAAGCTACATCCAACAGAGGCTTCCACTATAATTAGCACATTGCGTCTTTCGTTACATCACTCAATTATAAGCGAAAATTAGTATATATACTAGTAGCTATTCGTGAGTTCAAGCTTAAACTACTGATGAAAATTTACGAGCTTAAACTGTATAAGTCCTCTGGTGCCCAAGCATGTTGCCCCCTTGAAACCTCCACCCACTCAGCGTTGAACGGAACCCACTTACTTTCCTATTGTATGAGAGTATAAACTACACCCCCAACAATTTTAATCATCTTCCAATTGAGTTTTGCTTGCTCTTTCATTGAGTCGAGTATCTTTCACGTGTCAAGGGTCTTACAAACATGGGGAAAAATATAAAAAAAAAATGTCATACAATTATTGCAGTGCTAATTAAAATCTAAAATTTTCAATTGTGTCAATTGAGTCATAAACTTTTTAATGATATGCCAATACAGTCATCTGGCCAATTTTGGCAAGAATGCAAAACTTATTTGAGATTACAAGAGCGCCTAAGGACACTATACATATTAATCTCGAACCATCAAAAGAAAATTTCCCAATTGGTACCACCATCTCCAAGTTCTGTAAGGACCTGAGCCCACCACCGCTTGCAAGATATTGTCCACTTTGAACACACAGTCCTCACGATTTTATTTTTCTAAGACACCCCTAGAAAAGGGGTCTTGTAAGTTAAAGACAAGCCCAAGCCTTATAAGCTAGCCCAAGACTCCCCCTCTAAGTGATGTGGGACAATGAATTGTGCATGTTGTGCTCCTTCCGCGGGACGTCGCGTACTCCTCCTCTCAGCGGCACAGCGTTCCCACACACATTCTATCGGGAATCGGCTCTAATACTAAACTGTAAGAACTAGGCCCACCACTCGCAAGATATTGTCTGCTTTGGCACAGCGTTTCCACACACATTCTATCGGGAATCGGCTCCAATACTAAACTGTAAGGACCTAGGCCCACCACTCGCAAGATATTGTCTGCTTTGGACATACAGTCCTCACGATTTTGTTTCTCCGAAGATAGCCCATACAATCCCCAAAAAACGTGTCTTGCAAGTTAAAGGCAAGCCCAAACCTTATAATTTAGCTTATGACTCCCCCCCTAAGCGATATGGGATAAGGAGTTATGCACACCCCCTCCGCGGATGTCACAGGTTCCTTCTCGGATAATGTAAAAATGCAATTAATGTCATTCTCCAAAACCAAGGTTTGAACTCACGTTGCATCTACCGTCACCTAATACAATTTACACCAACCATTTTGGAATTGTACTTGTCTTCTCACTAATGAACAATCAACAGTCGGTCTCATTTCCCACGCTTCCTCTCTGGCAGTTTGGTCCTGGAACAAAATACAACTTGAAAACGCCCAACGTGGCCAGTGAGCATAAACGGTAGAACATAGATTTTCTGTACAAGCTATCAGTCCCAGAAGAAAATTAACTCGAGTCAAGCGCGTGGATCGTTAATAATGGTTGGTTCGAAACTTTGATGTAATACATAGCGAATCAAATCAGGTAGCCTAGATCATTTAATTGTGATTAACAAAATCAATCAATCTTTATATTTCCGAAGATAACGGTGACCGACGGAGGGAAATGAGGAAAAATATTCAGATTATTTTTATAAAAAAAACTAGAGATATCATCTATGTCAACGCCGATCGTGCCGAGTTGCGTTAACCGAACAAATGACGTAAGCGATTTTCGGGCAAAATTAACCGGAATGACTAGATTTGTAAATTCTCAAAAGATTTAGAGCTCAATTAGCATAATTAAAAGGTTTATAACTAAATTGGCATAGCGCAAGAGGTTTAAGACTGAATTGACACAGATGTAATAGGTTCATGACTTTTTTAGGTAATTTTCCCGAACTAAAATTCTAGAACTTGAAATGCATGAGTTTCGAGATGATTCCTCTACTTCATTATTTTTAACCCCTCCCATCCCTATTGATACGTGGAGAACCATAATATTGGAGAAGCTTGAGGTCCACGCAAAATAATGCCACTCCATTACATGAAAGGCCAAGCTAGCTGCAACTTGGGAAGGTGTTAGGGCATGGAGATTGACCGGAAGGTGACAAGGCTCTCCACCTGAATTGACCCTTTCGTGGAGGGAACTTAAAAACATCCAAAAGAGGGTAAAATGCTAATAATGTCAGTGATGGAAGGAAGGAAAAATGGACGGCTGACAGCTAATGATGCCCTATGGTCCATTCTCTTGGAAATCTCCGGTCTTTTTCTTGTCATCATTTCAACCAAAACCCGACCATATGTGGGTGTAAGTTAATCTTATCCACGTGCCACGTCAAGTCTACGGTGAGTGCGGTCAGGATCGCACACGCTCACATCAAAATAAAGATAAAAACTGGCACATACACACAGAGAGCGAGCGAGCGAGAGAGAGAGAGAGAGAGAGAGAGAGAGAATCTTGTTTTGATGATTGTGACCGGACCTAGCTGCTGGAAGGCTTTTTGGAGCGTTCGAGCCAGTACAGATTCAAGGTGTTTAGTGAACAGACAGTGACCTTTTGATCCTAAACGAGTTAGGAAACTGATGATGCCAACGCCGAAAGGACGTTCAAAACTCGCTTGCGGTTATTTCGGCCTCAATATCTATCGCCTTACGGGTCTCTGAACGCTGTTCTATTTTTGAACCCGCAAGTCCAGCACCTGCGAGCTCTGCTAACAGGTCATACTTGGACCGTGTAAGTGGGCTTGATCAGGAGCAATTTGCACGAAGTTGGTGGGACTAGAATGAAAAAACTCGAACGGTCTTGTAACGCAAAAGCCAGCTGGACTAGCAGAAAACTTGGAAAATAATGAAGAGTAAAACAGATATTACTTTATTTCCTAATAGATTTAGTATGTTATTGGCCTATTAGTGTTACCTAGGGTTTCTTTATTATGAATAGCTAATATTTCAGCAGAGAACGACTTTTATCATCAATATTTAAGATATAATTGAGAGATTAATCCGTTATTGTGCAAATATTCACGTCCACTCAGCGTCAAAGTGAGATCACCACTCTCCTCTGTTTTGGTCTAGTTGAATATGAAACCCTAGAATGCAGAATTTGGTATCTTTTACTCACCAAACCCAGTCAAAAAGGAATTTCAACGAAATAAATTTATTTATTTTTTATGATGGGTCCAACAACGCAAAGTAATTTTTTTTTTAAACGCTGTATTTTAGCTGATTATACTCAGGAAAAGCAAGGTTGACAAATTTGTTTGTTATGTGTTTTATTTCCCATAGGGATGAGCGGTTCCAGGTTCCGGGTAGGTTCCATCTGGAACCTAGAACCTACCCGCTAGTACAAGTTCCTAATTTTTTGGAACCTAGAACCTACCCTTCAAACTGCGGAACCTAGAACCTACCCTGTTACAGGTTCCAGGGTCCGGTTCCAGGGTACCCGAGAACCTATCGATCAATGGAGAGGCTTGTTATTAAAAAAAAAAGCTTTTAATGAAGTTGGGATACGCGTGAAACAGGATGCAGTCCTAAGAAATTTTGCAGGGTAGCTACATTTTTCACACGCTCTCTTTCAAGCAATCATTCTTAAGTAGTTTCAAGTTCCACTTTGAATCTAAAACCTACATATCAGAACAGGTTCTTCATTTTTCGCTCCAAATTATATAGTCATCATTGGACGCCATAGAACATTGTATGATCGTGTGAAGATATATATAAATAAAAAATTTATGTTGGGATCCAGGGTACAGGTTCCAGGTTCCAAGTGGTGGAATCTGGAACCTACCCGCTAGAACAGGTTCCTCAATTTTTGGAACCTAGAACCTATCCTACATATCTTGGAACCTGGAACCAGATTCCTACAGGTTCCGGTTTCAGGTTCTCGTTCTACTCTGAAACCATGCTCATCCCTAATTTCCCCAGCATGTTAGGGTTCTTCCAATCATGACGTTTGTGCTTTTATTTGGCAGCTTGTCTGATAGATCGCCATCGAACTGATGAAAAGGCTCAGACGAAAGGTCCATCATTTGATCTCGTCTCGTGTGCTGACAACCAATCCACGTGTCGCCTACGCAAAAGTGAGTTGCCCACCCCCGCATCGGCTCTATCAGTGAAATCAGGTGATTCTTTACGAGGAAGTCTTTTAGGGTCGACGAGAGACCCGCCGGAGGAGGAGAGAGATGTCGGATCAGAGGGATTGGAGAGCGAGAGAGAGGCGTTGGCGCCGCAACAACCGGGATTGCCAGAGGCGAAAGGCGGGAGTAGAAGCGGCGGTGGCGGCGGCGGCAGCGCTTGGCAGCTTGGGAGACTGCCTGTGATAAGTTAAGGTTGTCTCTCGTTGACTGAGAATTTCGGTAGTGGATAAGTACGAGTCGTGAGACTGTCCGCTGGAAACCTATGGGCTAATGTCTGAGCTGGAACGAAACATTAACGAGGCATATAGATGATTATCTATGACCTAAGTACCACCTACTGCCATGTTTGGTTTCATCTTATTATTTTTTTGGAAGTGAAGTCTGGTCTGTCCACCAAAGAATTTGATGGCGACTAGGAAATCTGTCTGCTTATTGCCGACTCTTCTGTAGCAGACTTTTGTTGATTTATCGTCATAGCGGGAGGTATTGTACGCTAAGGGGCAAAGCTATTCCGATTCTTACTTATTACGTATGTACTGAGTTCGCCTTCGACTTCCTGATGCGTCAAGTACAACATACGGAGCGGAGATACTTTCAAGTCTCAACATTTACATGTCCCGGTACTATCATTAGGTTGGATTTCAGAGTAATCGTCCCTGAAAATCGATGCTCGCCTCGCCGACTGCCCGTATAATCATTTGTCTGCTCAGATGAGAAATGGAACGATCAAAGCAAAACAAGGACGACTTGCCCATGTGCTAATGGCAGATGTAACCAACCTCACCTACATTTAGAAATTTTCTTCTTTTTATCTTGTCATTATCCGGGCGCAACATGTCAGTGAAGAAGATTTTTAAAACAGAGTGCATGGATAAGGGCCTTATCTGCTTTTACTTGCTCCGTTCTTGATTGGTTGTTTTGTTGGGCCCCCCCAACATTGTGTTCTCCCTTGCTATTAGAGATTCAGGAGTCCCCATTCAGTTGTGAATGCTGCTGAATGAAGTGACCCGAAGCTACCGCTCAAAAGGGTAGATTTCTTGCTCGCCATGATCTCATTTGAGTAGCTTCACTAATCACATGGTCATCTGCACTAATTAGCCACTAAACCCTCCAATTTAGACAAATCCTCGCCGCCCCAGCATCTCGGCGGAAGCTCCTACCCACGCTCTGCGATCTTCCGTGGATATGCCAGTACAAATGAAATTCACAACATTTTGCCCTTCGTGTGTAGCTTACGGCTCTATAATAGCCGATCGCAGTGCGCCATTTATCGCTCATTGAGACGGTTTTAAGGCACATATTAATGTCCTAGGGCTATCTAATTTGTTTGGTTAAGAAAAAAACATTCGTTACTTCGATGGATACAAGAAATATGGACGGGATTCCCAGTGAACTTTCGTTTACGGATAATACAAGAGTGTCCCGATGGTTTTACCAAAACAATGAGCTATTAGAGTAATAATCTACCCTTGTTCTCAAAATTGGTTGGGACTCACCCTCAGTCTCGGAAGTAGCAATGACAAAGAGATTGTACCTGCCAAGCTTTAAAGTCACTGTGTTTCAAACAGGAAAAAAGTACCCAAAAAAATTTTTAAACATATTACATTAATACCAATCCAATCGTAAACCTTTTAACTTAGATCAATTTACTTCTAAACTTTTATGCATTGATAATAATTTAGCCCATCAAGCCAATTCCGGCTATTTTATGTGGCATCGTCCAAGCTAACGTAGACATCTTTTGTACTTTTTAAATATTTTTTTTTTTTTACAATCCTTGGTGAAGTCAAGAATGTATCCAATGTCAACATGCTCTCGAGGAAAAAGCCTGCCTTGGAAGTGGGAGGAAGCAAGCAAGCCATGTGTTATGACAATGACCATCAGCTGATATTAGAAAAGCTACGAGTGAACGAAAAACTTCGACCAACAAGAAAAGGAAAAATGAACGAATAAATTAACAGAGACCCCAACCAAGAACCAACTCGTGCATGCGAAGGGTGATTTGGCGAATGATGTTCCACTCATTAAAGGTTAAAAAGGACTAGAAAGGAAGTCGTGTAAAGCAGTCGTCAGGGTTTGTTCCTGTTATTTCTGTGGTACTACTACAGTGGTCGTCTGGTTAGAAGGCGACATGCAAGATCGTTTCTTTCACCTACTTCTTTGCCTTTTTCACGTTCTGTAAAAGCAGGGAGAGATGGGAGATCCTGCTGTCCAAAAACGGGGACATGCACATGACAGATTCGCCAAAGCAAAGCTTGGGAGTCTCAAAACTTCAGCTTCAGGAATTGCGCATTAAACACATGGTAGAGAGGCAATGCTTGATGAACTTCCTTTTGTGCACCTTGCAGAGATGGAACACTAGCGCAAGCAAGGGAAGCCACACGAGCCACGTGTACCCGGTGACTCGATCAGAAGTGTCCTGTTAGGCGTGCTGTATTTTTCGCAGCTGGCGACACTCACGTCCGATAGACGTGGCTACCTGTTTAAGTACTTAAGCTTGTGAAGGACCACTGAGCGACATCCAGTGGAGTCCGCGTCCTTTGGGAAATCCTTGGCGAGCACCAATCGGCGAGGCCACCCAACTTGCAGGTAACGCATAGCATCCTCAAAAGTCAGAAATCGGCATCATAGACAGTTTTTCGGAAAGTGAATGATAGCTACAACAACCATTAATCGATGGAACCATGTTGATGGGATATTCAAGGGAGGATGTGAGGACCATTACCAGCGTAGTACGTTCACATGTCTTGACCATCCGTTTGGTGTTCCATCAAACACCGAAGGTGTGTTTCAGAGCAGCTGCTAAGCCAGCTTATTAGTGACCCACGGGGGGAGAGAGAGAGAGCAATCAACCACCAAAGCGTCGGGTCCTATTTCTAATTAGGTACAACACTCGTAACACCGATAAAAAGATTAAAAACAAGACATCGGTCAATCTAAAGTACTTTATATCGCGAATTGAGTCCTCTAAATGAAACTTGCCATAAAACCCTTTTGCACATCAAAAAGTTCTCATGCATGCCTGCCATTCGACGTATTTTGAATGAGGCTGCTACATCAGATCAAGCAGAAGAGGCAAAACGAGCAATTGCACTACCGCTATGAGGTGCGGCTGAAACGCTGCAGATGTTGCCTATCCTGTTCCTTCTTAAAGCATCCGGCAGCACACCGGCTTTATGAGCTGCAATAACACCTATTGCTTCCCAGTAATTAGCAACCTTTACCTGTACAGACAAGTGGTGTTTTTTCATGCTTTTCAGTGGCAACAGATTATCATAAGACGTGAAGAGAGCACATTGCATAGAGATTCTGTTCTTTGCTTCCGCCACTTATCATTGCATAGAGTTCTTTCTTTTTTGGTTGAAATCATTGCATAGAGTAAGATATTGGGAAAGTGACGGATCAAATGTTTCCACCAGCTTTACATAAAATTTTCACCAAAAGGAGAAGTGTCAGATGCCCCAAACTTAGTATTCCTTAATAATTCAAGCAATAGAACCATGATTTTTCCAATATTACCGGGTCTCGAAACTACCGCTTAGTCCAAACTAAGGAAGCCCTTATTGAAGGACATAACTGTGTGTTTCTAAAGCTTTTAATCCAGTTATTGCATCTCTTGGGAAACAAGAACAATAAGGCGGTTGACAATCCTACTAGCATCAAACATTTCTCTCAATGTTTCATTGGATCTCAACACAAAAGATTATGGAAGAAGAGAATGAGCTAGGCTTCGGTTTCATACCGCTTCAATCTGTAGCTTGTCTGGTGTGTCATTGAGAACAGTTTCATTCTCCTCCACAACAATTATCAGCGGCTGAAATAAGTAAAGAGAGAAAAATGTTGAATAACACTTCTTTTGGTTATATTCAAGGCAACCTGGTTGCTTTTTCCTTTGAGTAATGCCATCAAGTCTTTTCTGTTAACACAACTTTGGAGAAAGAATTTTAGTAGAAACCAGTGTTGCATTTGTACAAATTACCTTAATTTTCCTTGTTGCAAAAGCAAGAGCACCATCACCTCCACAAGCATCTATAGGAAGAACAACACTATCAACATCACTGCCTAATATGCACCTTTTCTCTATAAACTCCGATTCGTCGACCAAGTACTGAGGTGCATTGCTTAGCCCAGCCAGCACGCAAGGAAGGAACGTATATCCTATCTACAAGGCCCGCACGTTATGACTCAGAAAAGTGAAAATATGAATAAAGACTCACATTAAGCACAAAGAATCACACAAGCATGAGCCGCCCTTGAAAATGAACAAAATTCCATATTTGTTCAGAGAAAGTCTCGAGTGTTCCATATAGTTGCAGCCCAAGACCACTGTGGTCTCCAGAAGCTACTCGTTCAAACTAAAGAAAGGTCATAAATTGTAAGAATGGAACAATACATCCAACCAACACAGCATTTTGAAAGTTCAATGTAAAGATAGAAATCGATAAAAAGCACTGAGAAGTATCTCACTATCAATGCAAGAGAAGGGAAAAAGAAGGGAAGAAACTGAAAGAACAGCTATCAAGCATTCTTAAATGTTGACCAAAAAACAGCATTCCTAAATTTTGAGAACATAGGAGCAACTTTATAGACATGCTCCATCGCAGTGGATCTCGTGCCATATTTAAAAAATCCACCCCCTGAGGCAGCACTTTAAAAGCTGTTTGCTTCACTACGTAAATATTCCGGCTCGTCCATAAGAAATTGATTATTCACACTATTTCCAACGGGTATATAAGGTGGAGTAATATCATATGGGCGTGCTGTGTAACACTGACCTGCCTGCACCAACTACCATACACACACACACACAAGTACACACAAACAGATAGAGAAAGATGGTTTCTGTAGAAGCACTAACCTCCTCTGCAGCCGATTTTGGGGAGAGAGATAGGCTCAGGGGCAGGGGTGACATAGCAGGAGCATGCGCACATGGTATCTGAAACTCCTTTACCACTAAATGACTTATGAGTGCCTCGACTCCCGCTATATCATCTATTCCCTGAACAGAGTAATCAACTGATGAGGAGAAGCATCCCACAAAGCTAAGAAGGAGATCATTTCCGTACACAAATAATCTATAAATGAAGTTAGCTTTCTCATAGAGCTCTGATTGGCCAATACTAATTATTAAACAGGGAATGAGGAATCCGAATCCAACAATATTCATACCATTCCTTGTCGATAATCATCCGTATCATCCAAATCATCATCGGGGAAGCGTCCCACAACAGCAACAGCATTTACCTTTGCTCTGCTCACTAAAGTTTGTACAGCTCTCAATAGAGCACCAGGATGCTTGATCCTTCCAGTAGAATGGCCATTCTCAGGATCGATCCACTTCTCCACCTGAAAATACAATCTATGAGGAGGAATTCAAGCCTTAAAATTCATGAGAACGCGTATTTATTACAAAAAGGTTTATAATGATGCAAACCATAAAATGAAGCAACATGCAAGCGATTTAAGGAGACTCAGAGAAACACTCTGCAGTAGAGGGACACAAGTTAATGTTAAAGTATAGCAAGCTTTCAACCCAAAATACAATTACTGATCAGTGAGAGCAATGCACCATCAACGCACATTCAAAAAACAACGGATTTTGTTAAAAAGTGCTCTTAGGGCACTGATAAAGCTATATTTAACGTGCTTTTGAAATGTAACAAAATAAGTAAGGCTCACATGTTCCAATGTCTTGTGATGTGTAAAGTTACCAAAATTTTCTCGTATTTAATGAGTTAGAAATATCCTTTAATACCCTATAAAAAAATCTTAAGTATAAATGATCATAACATAATAAGCTAAGTGAGTGCCCTAGGAACAAGACTCTTAAAAGGGAGGGGAAAGTGAACATATAGAGGTCAAACAAAAATTAGAACAATATACAGGCACAGCGATTTAAGAGAAAGTAAAGTGTCGGACCTCTAATGCAGCATCAGTGACAATATAATCCAGAACAGGCAAACCAAGGGAAGCTCTTGTTGCATCAGCAACTTGTAAATGACGAACTCGAAGCTCTTCATCAATTGCAGCATCAAGAACAAGACCTACCTTTGGTGTGTCATGAGTCCCATGTATTCAGTTCGTGAAGTACACAGAAGATGGTTGATGCCCTAAAGATAAATGAAGCGCACAGTAGAACCTTATTTTGGTGAACAGGCTGCAGTGCCCATAAGCCTTCCGCAAACCGATCAAGAGCATGGCCTTCAACATATAACACATTAGGCATTGGCCAGTAGAGCATTGCTGCATTAAGAACCTGTTGAGCAATGACGTGTTAAATTATGCATCGGCATGCGTGATCATTGCAGAGTCAAGAAAGAAACATGCAACCAACAAATATAAGCACCCCTGAACTGTGCCACCAGATTGTTCATCTGTAATACTACTTATTTATCTGACAATAACCAGTGGATCCAGGATAGCAGTTCAAAATTCACCCTGGACATCAAGTAGAGGAGACATATTACCAAAAATATAAACTTCCTTCCTGTATTTCTTTTCTTTAAATTTCCCCGCTTTTCTTTCTTTGTGCCCAGACTCCATTAATACAATAGGTGCGCGCTACCATACACTAGGAGTTTATCTTTGATTCAGCTGCACCAAATATATGAAATAGTCAAACCACTTAAAAACATTGGTTGATCCACACTATGGTGGTAATAAGGCAAGTAGATCTCAGAGTAGTTCCAAGTTGCAAATGACGGAGTTGCAAATGACGGAGATGGCACTCATGATCATAGTGGACTGTGCTACCCTTTAAGGGAAAAAATTGTGTATCGTTGTCTTCGCAAGATCACAAACTTCAGTTTAACTCCTTGTCCATTACATGGGACCTTGAAAGCAGAGTTTTAAAAGAGATGCATGACTCAAGTTGCTTCTGACAATTTCATAAGCTTCCATTCATATCCACCAGAATACATCCAGGCACACAAGAATTTCAGCTTGGCAATTCTGCAGCATTCTTCTTAATCAATTAATGCTCTTGATCGATCTACATTCTTGCAACAAACTAAAGCAAAGATAAAGCTACCATCAATGCTGAGCATCACCATGCGCACCCATGAGAGCCGTTCACACACTCCAGTATGCAATACATGGCAACTATACCCTCAATAAGAAACATGTGATAGAGAAGGAAATAAAAGAGCTGTACATTGGGGTGAGAGATGAGGCAATCAACGACCGAAGAGAGAGTGCGGGCAACAGGCAATGCATCGCCAGCAAATCCTCCAATGGATGCACCAACCCCAGTGGGCACTATCATTACACTTGTATAATCTCTCTTCCACTGCACAGTACCAGTACCTCACCTTAATCAATTTACGGCTTCAAACAATCAAGAATATTGCAATAAGAACACCAAATTTAGCCCATTTAACTGATGGATGGTATGAAGCCATGCAGAATTTGCGTGGCTTTGTCGTAGATAGCTGGGAATTGGGTGTGAAACTGCCGCTGCCGCCTATCAAAGGAAATGGCCGGCTAAGCCGCACCGCCATTTCTTCTACGGCTCAAATTGCTCTACGTAGCTTTCTCTGTTGCTCCTTAGAATAAGGAAGCTGATACCTCCACTTGAAGTAACCTTTTAACCGATATCCTAATAAAGATAAGCCGAATTAGCTTTGGCAAAGGGGTTGTTCTAAGATAAACAAAAAGAACAAAAAAAAAAAAAATCATTCCTTTGCCATTCTAGCGGCTGCTTAACGAGACATTGTAGCCATACAGCATCACAGAATCAAAGAAGAAACAAACTAATTTGAAAAAAAAAAAAAAGGAATCAGAGCAAGAGCAATCGCCATCTCCATTTCATTTATACGAGCTAATTTAGCACAAGTTCACCGAGATTGCACCGAAATGAACGTCTACAGCAAACCTAGTTTCGTAGTTGCAACATGTTCTCCAGCGATTCTCTTTTCTGGTAGGTATAGCAAACAAAAGATAAGACCTTGCAGAGAGAGAGAGAGAGAGACCTTAGCTTGGTTAGTGCTTCGCTTGTTCTGAAAGACCAGATAGGCAATGGACAAAAGCGGTCGGGTCACGATGAAGGTTGCGTTCCATTCGAGCTCACGACGGAGAGATGAAGGAGAAGAGGGAGAGAACAGTTGGAGTGAACGCGCCTTCTCCCACTCTCCACTCTGCCGTCGAAGAACAATGGAGGGCTTGGACTCACGCTTCCTCTGTTTGTAAATTTTCGCCGGTTAGACATAATGATAAAAATATTTTCTAAACTTTGGCTCATATATATAACATGGTCCATAGATTTCTAATTTATTTAATATAATTCCCGACCTTTAGTTATACTACATGAAATTATTTAATATTATCTTTAAATTAATTCAAGATTAGGTATAATATCACAAGTTGAATAAATTAAAAGGTCATAGATTACATTGTATATTGTTGGGTTAAAATTTAAAATTAAAAAATCATATTGAGCATTGAGTTAACATTCAGAGGCCGTTTATACCATTTTCCCAAAAAACAACAACAACAAAAAGTATAATCCACAAAACTTTGACAAAAAAAAAAGTTAGGTAAACCCCAAAAATAAGAAATGCGTGGTTTTAGACAATGTAGCCATTCAATATGTCTCTATTGACGAGATCTCATTGGAAGAGGCCAATGCAAAAAATTAGCGTTCGTTGTTTGCATTTTTCTTCCCCGATTTTTTCATATTGACCCACATTTGAAAACAGTTGAGGTAATTAATTGAAAAGAAAAATAATTAGATACTCGATTGTCAAATGAGACAAAATTTCAAGGTATTCCGATGCCATCACCTCAAAAGAATAGTTTACTCTTTGTTTGTTTCACAGAAAATAAGCAATTTGGAAAATATTTTCTCAAAAATGATCGCTTGTGTCGTTTAGAAAAATTAGTCAACAAAAAATTATTTTCATCATCGATAACAATCTAAACCTAACTATTTTCATAAGTGATGGAAAAAATTATATTTACTTATTTTTTTAAGCGACATAAGCGATTAAATTTTCAAAAATATTTTCTAAATCGCTCATTTTTCATGAAACAAATGAAGCCAACCAAGTATATTCTAGAAAGATTGGTATCTTAGTAATTTGATTAGTCGAATTCGAGTTTAACTGTGAAATCCAAAAATTTTCACATCCAATCAAAATATATATAAATAAATAATATCATTTAAGACAATTGCCTGCGATGTAATTATCTAGCGCTTGAAGCATTAGAATTAAACTGATAAGTTATCTACATCTATAGTAGCGATATAGGATGATGGTATTTAAATTGCCGCCTCATTAATTGAATGAAAGATTCTATGCGTTCAACAATTATATTTTTGGGTATTCAAGCTTTAAGGTACAATTTGAGCTTTTCTGAGGATTTTTATTAATTTAAGATAATTTTTCGGAATTCCTAATGCTCGAAACAAAAATTTTAGTAACCTAACAACCTATCTATTTTGCAATTGAGTATCTAAAATTTTCTTTTAATTGGCACGCCCACTTCTCTTTCTCTCTTCAACATCTAAGTCCAACATTTACTTGAGACTTTTAATTTGAATACCCATGACATCATGAATTTTGGCTTAAGCCATTTAAGGCTATTGATGAATCATCGACTTACTTGACTGTAGAGGAGAGGACCATCTTTGTTTTCATCAAAATATCTTCATGGGATAAATTTCTACTAGACCATTTGCCCTCTAGCTATTCTATAAGGGTCATGTGAAGCTCAAAGATTGGGACATTTAGAATTTTCACCCAAGGTAATGATTACGTTTAACCTTGGTTGAACTTTCCTCTCTCTTTCTTGGTGAAACTCTTGAAAACTTCTTTAATTTCAATTTTTTTTTTTGTATTGGTCGCACGTTCAAGGTTCAGAGAGCTTCCATAAGTAGATGTCCCTACAACAATTACTACCATTCACAAACTTCCTTTTCTACTCAAATTTTCAAGTCTTATGAGTCAAGGCAAGGCCCCACTCTTGTGATTTTAAAGTTTTAGTCTTAATCTTTCAGATACCGATAAGGTGACCCGAAGTTTTAAGTTGTTGAGTCCTTATTCTAGGTAAGCGAAATCTCTAGATACTAAGTTAGGTTGTTCTACTAAGTACCTTTTGATTTGGTTATTTGATTTGTGTTGGTCTTGCTTGAAATTTTTGAATAAGAGTGAACGGTTCTTAATTTGATGCATTGAATGTTATTTAATTCATATCGTGAGCTTCATGTGTATTCATGGAAGTGCATTTATGGAAGCGTTTAAACGAGCATTTATGATTTGGTGACATTTGACGGATAAAATGCAAAAAAAATAAAAAATAAAAGAAAATAATATTGTTTCTAGATCCATTAGTTTTAAATACATATATATATGTGTGTGTTTTCTAAATCCATATGTTTTAAATATTGTTGTAGAAAATTTTTCCTTATTAAAAGCATTATCTTTGCATTTTAAATAAGTAATCAGTAAAGCATTTTACTTACTAAGCATAGTTAATTTCTTGTCAAGAAAAGCATGTAAAAATGAGAATCTTGCAATTTAGTGATTAAAAAGTGAATTAATAATGTGATGCGCTAAAAGATTGATAATAAAATTTTGTGCATCTCATGTTAAATTATGTTTTTGTGTCTTATTGTTGCATGATAACTTAAACAACGAAAAGTAAAAGAAAAAGGAAATAATAATAAAGAAAAGCCATCATCCACATATTGGTGGTGATGTTGCCTAGGTGTTGAGATGCCCTGTTTATCAAGATGTCCTGGGAGTGTTTGGGATGCCTTGAAGTGAGAAGCCCTGTGTGATGGGATGCCCTATGGGAGGAGGTTGTGGGATGCCTTAGGAGTGTTCTAGATATGAAAAAGAAAGAAAGAAAAATGCATATTCATAAATATACCTTTATACATGATGATAAGACATCGAGAGCTATTGATGCACTATAAGATTTTATGACATTTATATGCAGTGTCCGTTGTGTTCGTATGAAATACCTCTAATGAAGGTAAGGTGTTTAATCATGCATCTATATTACGATATGAATGTTGCATTTTATTTGTTTATATCAAGGCATGTAAGAAGGTGAACTCATACTTTAGTGCTAGAGATTTCATTTATTAGGTTTTGGCTTGTTCCTTTATTTTACAAATATGTTGAATGGCTCGATTGTTGCCGCCATTATTTGAAGCCCTAGCGCATATAGAGTATGTATATGAAGATGTGGTGGTGCCCAATCTAGTTTTTTCATATAGTCTTGATGAATTGTTGAATTTCTAAAGCAGCTCTTCAATCAATAATTCTTGAGGTTGTTATGTTCTTTGATCTAATCCATGTTCACAATCTCCTTTAGTAAATATTTCCATTTTTCGCGATTTACACAATCTTAAGTTTTTTTTTTTTTGTCATCCCCTTTTGAACATGAAATTAGATTCATAGTGACGACTTCTCTGCTCTCAGGTCTCTCTCTCACTCTAAGAGCTTTTCCCTACCATTTGGTTAGTTTTTTTTCCCCTGTTTCTTTCCTAAATCCTAATTTCTTCCAATGGATAGTGCACACAACATTCCCAGCGACAATATCATAGTTTTAGAACCTCCTTAAAGATACATTGTTATGTTCTCAGCAAGGTCTCCCCCCTCTCTCCTTTTTTTTCCCAAAGAGAGCAGACCTGCAACTTCATGTTCTTCTACCTCTCAATTCCTACTGTTTTAAGCATGGAGCAAAATGTTGAGCAAGAGATTCAACTAGCATCACTGTGCAAACTGGCTAGGTCACCTTTGGCCAAGAACAAAAAAGGTTATTATGAACAAAGTTGTCATAGAAGAAAGTTTAGAAGAAGGGGGTCATATAATCTTTGGTTGACTACATGGAAACCCCCTAATAAACTTCCAGACATTCCTTACAATGATGAAGAAAGCATGGAAAATCAAAAAAAAAAATGGTATGTTCTCACTTTGAACCTGGTTTGTTCTCCTTTGTTTTTGAGAACACTAAGGAAAAAATCATCAACTTTGGTTCTTGGTCCTTTTCATGTCACCTTCTAATCCTAAAGCCTTGGGAACCAAGCAACCTCCCACAATGCTTGCCTTTTAATCTTTGTGCCTTTTGGATTCACATTGTTGGACTAGTTATAGAAGGAAGGAAGGACGAGGTGATTATTAATATCGCAGAAAAAATAGGAAGCGTGGCGGATGTCAAAATAAAAACACAAGGTATTATGTGAATTTCTGTTAGCAAGGCAAAAGTAATTTTGAATTTATCCTCCCCTTTGGAATCAAGGATGATTTATAGTTTCAAGGAGAAGATTCTGTAGCTAGATATATGATATGAAAGGTTACCTACCTTTTGCTTTTCTTGTAGAAAAACAGGCCACTATGCACAAAATTACTAAGAAATTTCTTGTAATGAGGAAGTGTTCTTTGATATTGATATCATTTTTATGGATTGTGGTTAAGGGCTGAAATGAACTTACATAGCTTTTTTGGGAAATCCTTTTATGAGGCTAAACTTGAAGAAAATTTGGAGAAAGAAACAATCTTAGAAACCTCAAAAATATTTGGATCCTCAAGATATGTCTTAAAGATAGGTGGGGAAAATAGTAGTAGGGCCTCAAGAGAAGAGAGAGGGGGAAAAATGCATGAGATAGAGCTTGGTACCACAACCTATGAGCAAAGTATTGATGGTAGGGGTCAAGTTGAAGCAAGGCCCTCGTGTTACAACTCCTTTCATTCCAACTTGGCCGAAAGCCACAAGATCTGCAACAAGTAAAAACAAATGGCAGAGGTTAAAAAATGAGGAACATACTATAGCTATATGGAAAAGCGAATGGAAGTAGCATGATACTAAATGAGGTGAATCTACTTGAGACCCTTGTTATCTCAGCGAAGGAAGTAAACATATGAGATTTGGTGGTTAGCCCTAATAAACCACCGGGTTATAAATGAGTATTCTTGCTTGTAACTGTTAAGGGTTACACATACCTTTGACAGTTTAAGTTTTGGGAGTCATAGTAACTCATTGTTGACACCTAAATTTTGATTTTTCTTTTTTCATTCATATTGCACAAAATTGAGAATTAATTCTCACCAAAAATATTTCTCCATGCATTGCATATTTATTTTTTCTACATTGCATTTTGCATCGATGGTGGGGAATTGAGTTTAATTCGACAGGTAATTGGACCAGAGCAATTGCCAAAAATTCACCAAGGTCTTGGGGCCTAATTTGAGCCTAAATCATCCCATTTAATGTTTAATTAAAAAAGAAAGGGACTTTATGGAGGAGAATATTTTGTTATCGGATTATATTGCGACTATCCGAAGTCAAGGAACTATTTCATAATTAAATGAAAAAAGCGTAAACCCTAGCTGATTATTATAAATACACGTATGTTGACACCTGATTTTTAATCATCTTTTCTCTTTTAAAAATTTTCAGTATTTTTCGACATTTTTATTTTTTGAAAAATCCATAAAAATTCATAAAATTGAAAAATTAACTTTGGGGACCTTGGGCAAGCCTAGAGAACTAATTTTGACCAAAAAATGATTTTTCATATTTTCAGTATTTTTTAGTATTTTTATTTTCGAAAATTCATGAAAAATAAAGAAAAAATGAGAAAATTGCAAAATCAACTTTAGAAGCCTTGGCCAAGCCTAGACAACCATTTTTGAACAAAAAATAAATTTTCATATTATATATATATTTAATTTTTTTAAAAACAAATACAAAAATACTTGAAAATTTTGGAAAAATAACATTTGAGGCCAAAAAAAATACACAAAGATAGTTAATATTTTTATTTTAAATCTATTTTAATATTGGCCATCGTAAATTCAGAAAAATCCAATTCGAGTCACGTGTTCCTTCACGAGTATAATCTCGAATCGGGCCTAAAAAAATTAATTTGAGTCAACTTATTTTTAATTTTCACTTTTTATGAGTTGTGACATTGTCTTCTAATATTTTAAATTTTCATCTTGGCTCAATTATACCCAGAATGACTCAATTTTGCAAAAGGGTTTTAATTAAATTCTGCATTATTTTCAGCGGCAAGAAATGAGCTTAAATTTGACATGTGGTAAATTTTGGTGTGTCAAAAATTGTGAGGAGATTTGGACTTAAAGAAATATATTTTTTCATGGACTGAATTGTAAATACTTAAAATTCAAGGACTAGAGTGTAAATACCTAACTCTTGAAGGATTATTTTACAAATAACAAAAAGAAGAGTTAGTGGATAAATTAGAATAGAGAAGGGAAGATGGAGAAGAGGAGATGAAGAAGAGAAGTTGGAGAAGAATAGATGGAGAAAATAAGATAAGAATAGAGAAGGGAAGATGGAGATGAAGAAGAGTTAGTGGAGAAATTAGAATGGAAGATAAGAATAGAGAAGGGAAGATGGAGATGAAGAAGAGTTAGTGGAGAAATTAGAATGGGAGATAAATATAGAGAAGGGAAGATGAAGATGAAGAAAAGTTAGTGGAGAGATTAGAATGTGAGATAGAAATGGAGAATGGAAGATGAAAATGAAAAAGAGTCAGTGGAGAAATTAAAATGGGAGATAGAGTTAGTGGAAAAATTAGAATGGGAGATAGATGAGTAGATTATAAAAGGAGGAAGAAGTGAGCTTAAGAAATAAAAAAGAATTTTTTGGAGAGAAAATTTTGGATGTTTTAGAGAGTTTTGGGAGATTGAAGAAAAATTTGAGAGAAAGAAAATACCAAAAGAGAGAGAATTTTGAAGATGATGGGAGTTTAAAGCTAGGGGTTATCATCACAAATTCCTTCATCGATCAATATAAATCAAGAGTTCATCCTCGTCAACGAGCAAGCAAATTCGAGCTAAGTGTTTTTATTTATTTATTTATTTATGGTTTTACTCGCAAATTAGCACAAATTGTATACACTCTCTCCATCTCCCATTTTTTTTCCCATATTTTATGTCAGGAGAAGGATATCTCTACGTCAACGGCAAAAAATCTTGTAGAGATGCAAAAATCGCCCAAACAAGCTCCTAAGCTGTCCATCGATTTCTCAGCTGATCTGTGACTAAAAGTCCCTCTTAATTCAAAAGAGACTCTCTATATTGGGAACATAGAGAGCGAAAATCAATTATAGAAATCCCTCCCAAAAAAATGGGAGATAAGTACTCTTTCCACTCTTCTGGTTTTAGGTGCAGATTAACATATATTTTGTATACTGACACATCACTCTATTTTATGTCAGGAAGCCGCAGCTCTACATCAATAATCAACCCTATGGAAGCACAAAATCGGCTTGGAGGAGTCCTCAAGCGCGCACAAATTTCAAATTGTTGAATCAATTCGTTGTATTTTATTTTAAAGAATTCATACCCTAGAATGGAGAGGACAAAGTCCATCCGCAATTTAAATACCTGCACCATAAATCCCAAAGGGAAGAGCCAAGCCAATGCTTAGCCTCCCATTGGAGATTTTTACTTACAGTAGTTAAATACCTGCAACTTAAATACCTGTACCTTAAATCCCAAAGGGAAGAGCCAAGCCAATACTTAGCCTCCCATTGGAGGTTTTTACTTACAGTAGTTAAATACCTGCAACTTAAATACCTGTACCTTAAATCCCAAAGGGAAGAGCCAAGCCAATGCTTAGCCTCCCATTGGAGGTTTTTACTTACAGTAGTTAAATACCTGCAACTTAAATACCTGTACCTTAAATCCCAAAGGGAAGAGCCAAGCCAATGCTTAGCCTCCCATTGGAGGTTTTTACTTACAGTAGTTTAAATACTTGCAACTTAAATACCTGTACCTTAAATCCCAAAGGGAAGAGCCAAGCCAATGCTAGGCCTCCCATTGGAGGTGTTTATTCACTGTCATATACTTCCTATAATTTAATTTTTGAATCATCAGACCCAAAAGATGAGTAGGTCGTAATACTGCACAGAAGTTGTTAACACACTCCCTCTTTCGGCTTCAGGGAATCTTTAACACTTAAAAAAAATATAACAAATAAAAATATATACCATCCATGCATCCTATTTAAAAAGTGAAAACACAAAAGAAAATACCCTACTAGAGCCTTAGGAATAAATCAAGCCTGAGTTGCCGAATTAGGATATCCATGAAATTAAGGTACCGAAAGGGTATTAGTTTTAATTAACTAGTGTAACCAAGTCCCCGAGCTCATAATCTCTGGTTCGCAGGAATAAATTAGTTCTCCCGCTAATTTATTTAGGTTTCTAATCGACCTACCAAGAACGATTAGTGGTGACTCCAAATTTCAAAATCATTTAAACAAAAACCAAAGTTGCAATTCGGTAGGGCTTGGGAGGGTCCGCGTTAGGTTAGTCAAATCTAATTAACCTAATAATCCGTTAACCTCTTTAAAATTTAAAAGTTTTTTTAGAGGGTCGCGACAGCTTGACGACTCCACTGGGGACGGGATTTTTAAATTTTCGAAAAAAGATACCAATTGGAATACTTGAATTTTTTCGAAATTTTAAAAGTCTTAGTGGACTTAGGCCAATGAAAATTTCATGGATATCTCGCTTCTGACGATCTTGTTTGGGAATCATTCTATAGGTGTTATATGTTTTTGCAGGATGGGAGTTATAAGAGGCGGAGTGTTTGGCTAACCCCTTTGTTTTGCAGGCTCGGTGTTGGGTTTATTTGTTTAATTTCACACATTTTTAGAAGCGCTGTTTTGATATCAATTGTTGTGCATGTCTTGCATACTCTGAGGATCACGACACCTGCACACACAAGCGTCTAAACCCAAGTCGCGAAATTCTTCCTAGAAAACCATAGATAGGGATCGAATATGCAAAGCTCTTGCGTCAATTGCGCTCGGGTTGACCATATTTTATCCCGCTCATTATCTGAATTGACAATTCTTCCCATTGTGATTTGATTCCGCGGAGGGTAAGTTTGTCAATTCAGATAGCGGGGGCCTTTTTAGGTCCATACCTTGTCTCTCCTTCTTTTATTTTCTAGAGTCCACTCCTCACTTGAGTCATGCGCATGACTATGTGATTTGCATTTTTCTAAGGTAAAAGTAAGTTCTCTAATTTTATCTTGTATTTATTTTTTATCGGTCCATGCTAGGTGTTAGTCAATTTTTGAGCTTGATATTACGACCATTCTTTTAAAAGAAAATAAAAATTAAATTTGTCCCTCATTTCTTTTTAAAAAAAAATTTTAAAAAAAATTGATGTGAAAAAATCCCTTCATGGGAATTTTATTAACCAATAAGGGATTTTTGTCATGTTTTTATTGCTTCAATAAAAATGAAATTTTCCTGAAAAAATTTTCCTCTGAAAATTTATTTCAATAAAAAGAAAATTTCCTTAAAAAAAAACTCTAGTAGACATCAAGTGATTTTATCACATTTTTCAAATTATAAAAACTTGCAAGAAAATTCTTCTCGAGAAATTCGCTCATTTTTTTCTAAGAAAATTTTCCCTAAATAAAATTAGACTAATGTCTCGGGGGAATTGTATTGACCAATAAGAGATTTTTGTCATGTTTTTCTTGCTTCAATAAAAATGAAATTTTCCTGACAAATTTTCCTCTGAAAATTTATTTCGATAAAAAGAAAAATTCCTTAAAAAAAAACTTTGGTAAACATCAAGTGATTTTATCACATTCTTTCAAATTATAAAAACTTGCAACAAAAATCCTTTTCGAGAAATTCGCTCATGTTTTTCTAAGAAAATTTTCTCTAAATAAAATTAGACTAATGTCTCGGGGGAATTTTGTTTTATGTCATGTCTTTCCTGCTTCAATAAAAATAAAATTTTCCTGACAAATTTACCTCTGAAAATTTATTTTGATAAAAAGGAAATTCCTTCAAAAGTTTTAGTAAACGTCAAGAGATTTTGTCACATTTCTTTAAAAAAATAATAAAAAAAAGAGTAATAAATCTACAAAAAAAAATTCTGTATCAGAAATTAACCCATTTCTTCCTAAGGAATTTTTTTTTTCTGATTTCTCTATAAAATAGAAAAAATCAAATTGGACTAATATAGGAGTCATGGACCGACATTCCTTGTGTCGCATACTAATTATATCCTTTTCTTTTGTAGGGAGATCCTAAATACCCCAGACGGGTGTAAAAATTAAGTTCAATAATATATCAAGAATCATCTTCAGAAATACCAAAAGACGAAAAACACCGAGGCTTCAACCGTTAATTGTGGGGGGCAAACGAACACCGTCCATCTTTGACAGACAGAGTTGTGTCAATCCGTAAACTTGTATGGGCAGTGTATTCTGATATGACGGTGGATTTATACTGATTAAACACGGGGGCATATTTAATGTATTGCAGAGGATCCCGCGTCTTTTGAAAGACAATATGGATTATATAATCAGAAACCATGAAATAAGTACCTTAACCTGACTAAATCAACCAGAGACCGGTCTTAAAATTTCCTCGGATCCGAAACACGCGGAGGGTTTTAGAGGACCGAGGTTCTATTAATGAACGTGGCCCACGGACACTCCCCCGATGCTACGGGTGCTCGATACATACGAGTGGACGCCGAAAGCAACAAAACACGGTTGAAGTGGAGCACGCAACAAATGGCCGAATTTATTGGCACACTGATCGAGTGGTGGCAGCTTTATTAATTTACATGATTGAACGCAGGTCTTTAGGCGGCTGGTGGAAAGCCACACTGAATGCCTCTCTAATGTTCTTGATATCATCGTCTACCACAACCCGCGAGAGCATCATGAAGAAGATTAAGCCTCAATATCTTTAGCACCCTAAATCGTTCCCCAGGAGAAGAGATGACAGGAAAACAAAAGTATAGACATGCGAAACATTCCTTTTATTTCATACATCAACAGGTTTTACAATAATTCACTGGGGAGGAAAGGTAAAGCCAAACTGGACCCTAATAACCATTACGAAAGAGTTCAACTGACTCTCCAAACAGTTGATGCTCTGGGTGCACCGGGTGCTCTCGGGATTAAGCTCTGCGAGCCTAAAGAAGAGGCGATCGTGCTTCTCCTTAGCCTGGGCCATACTGGCCTCATAATGCTTGACGGCAAACTCTAGGTCCGAAATTGTCGCCCTCTCGAAAGCAATGTCTGCCGTAATGTCATCAAGTCTCTCCTGCAGCCAACCACATTTGCACCTCATCACAATATTGCCCGGCTCCTGTTCGGAGTAAGTTCGGACCAAGGCCAGATGGTCCACCAAATTTCCCCTCTCACGAACCAGCCACGAAAGCTGATCGTTGGCAAACTTGAGGGCCTTCTTGTGATTATCAGCCACAAATGTGACTGTTTCCAGACGCTCGTGCCGGTCTTGGTAACGAGCTTTCACGACGGCAGTCACAAGGACCGTCTCATAACCGCGGTTATAGGCAGCCAGAAAATTGATGAAGATGGTCGAGAAGTTCCGGTACTCCTTCCCTAGTTGGGTACCCTCAACAGAAGCAGCGTCCACGGTCTTGAATAAACCGAGGATTTCAGCCTCAACGGTAGAGTTTTTGGCTATATGAGCGTAACCTCTACCAAGAAGATTGTAGAGTCTCTCCCACCCAGCCAGGACTTCGGCGGATAAGGTATGGTTAGGAGAATTAGCCATTTTCTAAAGCAAAATACGAAAGAAAGGGGGAGAGAGATGAGGCGGATGAGCGGAATGCGAATATGGTAATCTGCTTTGAAGTAAATATTGATTTCATAGTGACGGTATCAACCAGTCAAGATTTCTCTTATCTACCATTCTCTATTGGCACCACCCTCGTTGGCTCGAATTCCCATCAGATGGCGACCTCAAGCCAAACGAGTCCGAAATCTCAGCAGAAAGTTTGACGAGACACCGCCACTTTGAAAAAGAAGACGGAAAGATGAGCTGAGTGGAAGACACGGCAAACGTTAGCGAAAAGGAGATACGACTTGTCTTCATTGGAGGACCCGCCAGTAAATCGACGGTGGAGATCTTGACAGGGGCCCTCTATCACGAAAAGAAAGAAGAAGACAAATTGAGCGAGAAACAAGGATTTCTCCTTTGATCAAAAGCTGAATGTCAGATTTTCTCCCTCGAAAAATCTAATAGCGCTGCCCGTGAAGAGGGAAGTCGTTGCTATTGCTAGAGAGAGAACTTGTCCTCATTTGATATTGATAGTGAGAGTGAGAGTTTATCTGCAAGAACTCGCAGGTGAAAGATAGAGAGAAAGGAGTTCTCGTGGGAGAGAAATTCAAAACCTTCACCATCAAAGCATCGGCTTTCAAAGCCTGTTACGAGAAGCCATCGGCGATCTCGTGATCCCTCAAGTCCAAGAAGACATCCTGAGGCGGTCTCGAGTCGGCAGTCCTAGATCTAGAAATATGTCGAGCATTAGGGAAACGGGCGCATGTTCAACCCTGGTCGAAGCTGATGAAGTTCCTTACTCTGAAAGTCTACTGGTCATGGCCATTGACGGTAATCCAGTCTCTCTGTCAATCCTTGTTACCGTATTGAGAAAATGCCGGTATAAGGTTTTAGCTCAAGCAAAAGCGACAGAGGCCTTAGAAGTATTAAGGAGGAGAAGTGATCAGTTTGATATCATCCTCACCGCCATGGTAGGGATTGACATGGATATTTTCACTCTCTTGAAATTCATCAATTCTGAATTAAACATGCGAGTCGTCGTAATATCGGCAAGCGATGATCAGCAAGCCATAATGACGGCTGTCTTACACGGAGCCCAAGACGTCGTAACGAAACTAGTTAAGGTTCAGATGCTTCAAAACATATGGTAGCACGTGGTGAGGAAGAAATTGCACGACCAAGAGAACAATCATCAAGCCTTCAATATTGTTCCAAGCAACTGGAAAAAGAAGATGAGTTGGTCTCCCGAGTTGTATCGTATGTTTGTTAATGCAGTTCAGCAGCTAGGAATCAATTCGGCACGGCTGCAACATATACTGGAAATTATGAAGGTAGAGGGACTCACTAAACGAAATGTTTCGAGTCATCTTCAGAAGTACAGAAAAAGGGTGAGAGAACACAATGCAGCTCAGAATTAAGAAAACCAAGGTGGGACTGATCCAAGCCTGAACGTCAAGTCTCCTCGCCACCATAAGTTCTGCATGTTAGCATGGGGCGAGCCACTTCCCATCATCAACCAAACCAGTAGTCGTGCCATCAATCCCCCAGGCGTTAATCAAAGTATCCCCCAGAATCACCCTAATGCTCTTCAAGAGTATAGACCGCAGGGGCAGTGTATTCAGATTCCTTGGTCCGAGCACCAACCTGTGGCTAGAATTCATCCCATGATCAGCGCGCTTGCGCAGCCAGAGAATCAGACAAGAAGTTATCTTGAGCACTTCCACTTCTCTAATCCTCGAATGGAAGGAGTTTTTAGCAGCAGGATAGTTGGTGATCCCCACACTTTCTCGAGTAATGATGAAGGCTCCAGCACGAGAAGTCAAATTGCTCATGGCGAGGATAGAATGAGAAATCTACCGCCAGCATTTGCCAACAACAATACCCAATTCGAGTATCAGCTGCTGGAAGGTTCAAGAGATTACCCAGATGATGAGCTTACTGCCCTGGTCAACCAGTTTATGGTTGACAGACGTCCGAAGCCGCGATCAGGAGCCAGTGAGTAGGGACTCTCAAACATCGGTCATCCACACCCGAATCAGCACGAGACTAGCTGACTATCGAAGAGCCGCAGGAGAGGCAGAATTGACCTTGAATAAGTGCATCTTTCATTTCATGCTTAATTCCCCTGCGTATGATATTTTCCAGCTTTCTAGGTGTCTAGATTTAATTCAGGGACAAGGGGGTAATTTTTTTTTTATCTCGTCGAATGCGTGAATCCCTTTTTATGCTAGATTTAGGGCGGATCAATTTGTGGTAACGTCGCTAACTGCCATAATGAAAAATGTTAAATGGCCTCACATAGGGAAATTTCAAGTGAAAAGCCCAGGCGAGCTCGAAGACGGGTAATTGTGTGTCGTTCCAATTTACCCTCAATCGTTGCAAAATGCTAAATTGGATTTGTTCCATTCTCACCCAGGGGATTGCAAAGTGCCTCAAGAGTGTCGCAAAATGAAATGACACAATGGAATACGATAGGACTCATTCGCCTTGAAGGTAACCTTCAAATTAAAGGAGCCCTCCGGTCCACGGACCCGATGGCATGGAAAATGATGATGGTCCAAGGTAACCCGAAAGAAAACAAGGCCCAACTAAGCAAAGCACTTATGTGGCAAGCTCAAAGTGAAGGGCAACTCGGGACATACAATTCAATCCAATCCAAATGAAGGAATTTCCTCAATTCAAATTCAATGGAAGTACATACAAGGGTAAAACAGTATCGTTCCAATTTTTCTAGAATATGAAGAACATATACTGCCGCATTCTCTTTCATTTTTGCAGGGGAAGTCTCTACTGCCCAGATTTTCCTGTCTACCATTCCCTATCAGTATCACCTTCGCTACTCGTCTCCAATCTCGAGCCAAGCAAATCCGACGTCTTTACGGAAAAGCTGGACGGGACGCCACTACTTTGAAAAAGAAAGGATAAAAAATAAGCTGAGCGGGAGACAAAGACATTTTCGGCAGAAAAGAGATACGACTCGTCCTTATTGAAGAACTCACCAGCAAATTGACGGTGGAGACAGCAACAAGGGGCCCTCTTCCACGGAAAGATGGAAGGAGACGAGCTGGGCGAGAGATACGATGAAAAGAAAATCGAGAAAGCCAGAACACTCGAGAGAGGCAATACAGTTGCTAAACACACGTCTAATTTTAAAGGAGGCATCTTCTTGATAATTCTCATTCGTGCTCGAAAGAGAGACTCTTAAAGCATACGCAGTCTCCCAGAAAAATCCAGAGAGTGAAAATACAAGAAGAGATATCAAACTTTGAGAAATCGTTAACCAAATCGAAGATGTCTCAACCCAACACACTTGAAAGTTATCGTTACTTGCTGAATATGGGAGAGGAAGAGTTCGAAGCCATGTTTGGGATCGAGCCTATAGAGCCCGGCCCTTCCACCGACGACGTCCAAGAGCCCGGTAAGGACAAGGACAACAACGGTAAAAGTCAAAAGAAGCGTTACCGTCGCCATACTGAAGAGCAAGTACGAAAGCTTGAAGATTTCTTCAGAACGTGCCCTATGCCAGATGGCAAATAGAAAATGAAACTGAGTCAAGAGCTAGGACTTGAAAATGAAAACTTTCGAGCGGAGAACAAGATATATAAAGAGGCTTTTGACTCCGCCACCTGCCCCAACTGCAATACTCTCCTCACCCTTGATGAAATGCATTATCTGAGGATCGAAAATGCACGTTTAAGAGGTGAGTTAGATCAGTTCATAGCAGGATCAAGTTCTGTTGGAGCAAGGTACGAAAAGACCGAGACTATGGGACCAGCATGGATGCCTTCTGAGGAGGAGGTGAGGTATCATCACCAGGCAAGTGGCATTGGCGACGAACTCGCCGCCATGATCAAGCAGTTTGATGCTGATGAAGCACCAGGGCTTTAATGTGCATACGGATCCTGTATTTCAAAACTAGTGATCATGAGACCTGCAACACGGCCGACGCGTACCTGATCCGGAACAACGCTAGCTGATCATTCAAGAGCTTGCAAAGGGAAAAAGATCAAACCTGGACGAATACATCTGCTTAGATTCATTCCACGTTCTCAATTTTTATCGACGTCCAAAATTAATGCACAAGCTAGAAGTAATCATTTCCCTTTCCCCCTATTAAATGCTCGGAGCCGTTAACCGCACCAAACTCGAAAAAATTAATATCGAGAAGAAATCCGCGTAAATCTGAAGGGTAAATCCGTGTCGTTTCAAGTTACCCTCGAATTACTTAGGTTTTAAATTTAATCCATTCTATTCTCAGGAAATTGCAAATCGACCCGAGAACGCAATCATATTCGAATACAAGTTGAACAAAATTTGGGGGCAAATCAACTCATGGGCATTACCACGGGATGGACAGCTTCGGACAAAGGAAAGTACAAGCGAAAGACGCAAACAATCTCAGAAATGGGTAATTCTGTATCGTTCTAATTTGCACATAATCATCTCAAGTCTCGAATTGTCTTATTCCATTTTTAACAGGGATTGCAAATTACCTCGAGAAATACCGTAACATGGCGCAAGGTGATACAACATGGCTGCTCTATCCCCAAGGATTAACCTTTGGAAGGATAGCCCCATGGACATCTACGGTCCAATGGACCGAATGGTATGGGGGATGACAGTAGGTCCGAAATATCCCGAGTTCGATCCCCAATGGTGGGGAATGTTGTATGTATTATAAATAAATGAAACAACTTTTTGTGCATTTCTTTTTTACAAACAGGAATACTCGACGAGTAATATCAAAGTCAGTATTTTACCATAGTCTTGCCATAATGGTGAGGCGCCCAACAAAAGTCGAGGAAAATTCAATCCAACGAAACTAGTAAAAGACTTGTGCAAGACATTCAAGATGAAGGGTAAATCAGTATCGTTTCCAATTTATCCCTTTTAATACTGGCTGACATATCTCCTTTTCTTTTTACAGGAAATATTTATACTAACATTTAACATGTTGGAGGAGACAAATCCAAAAGAAAATTGTGATCATCTGACAAGATCTATTCTGGTGAAAAATGGGGCAAATTGATCGCAAGCTCTGAAGCGAAGAAACAAATATGTCTTCCTTATCTCGTTTGATTTCAAGAATAATTTCTTTGCTTTTTGCACGGGCATTTAACTACTAAACCATGGCGGTCGCTGTCATTAAACAAGCCAAAATGCTCCCTCACTCACAAACTTCATCGCGCAGGGGCAAAGCTTGAGACAAATTGCTCCTCGACATAAGGAGTGGGCTTTCTAATTTGTTCGATCCTCCCATATACCAGAGCCTTCTCTAGAGTGAGAGAAAACCCTTTCGGACTGAAGTTCCCCATTCAGATTACATTCGAGGCGTTCATAATATGAGAACCTCCTTAAACAGAATTGGTAATGCAAGCTTGACAAAATAATTTTGCATGATCCACATTTGGATTGATTGCATCATGAGTTATCACATAGACTACTTCTAATCATTGCCGACTTGGTTGAATAGTTTTGCATAAACCGATCAACTCATTGAATGAACAAGCTTGGTTGTCGAGAAGTCACCAGACATTTCTTCTAAATTCTCAGGTAAGTACATCTTCAACCTGGATGAATTCTGACGGTTGTTGAGGAACTTGAATCCATTGCGATACATACAGGTATCCACCTTCTTCAATAAAGCATGATTTGTCTCAAAGACAGAATTGTTCGAGATCTTTTGATCTCTGCTTCTTTGGTTTATTCCTAAAGCTACAGGAGAATATAATTTGGGTTTGAGCTTCTACAGGATTCCTAGTCTCCCCAGATTTCAGAATGGCACCCTTTGAGGCAAACCAAGTCATTCTTATAGGCACAAAGTCCTTCTTACAGGCAAACCAAGTCCTTCTTACAGGCATAAAGTCCTTCTTACAGGCAAATCAAATCCTGCTTACAGGCAAACAAAGTCCTTCCTACAGGCAAAGCAAGTCCTTCTTACATGCAAATCAAGTCATTCTTACAGGCACAAAGTCCTTCTTACAGGCAAACCAAGTCCTTCTTATAGGCAAAAAGTCCTTCTTACAGGCAAATCAAGTCCTTCTTACAGGCAAATCAAGTCCTTCTTACAGGCAAAGCAAATCCTTCTTACAGGCAAAGTAAGTCCTTCTTACAAGCAAATCAAGTCCTTCTTACAGGCAAATGAAGTCTTTTTTACAGGTAAAACAAGTCCTTCTTACAGGAAAATCAAGTCCTTCTTACAGGCAAATCAAGTCCTTCTTACAGGTAAATCAAGTCCTTCTTACAGGCAAATCAAGTGCTTCTTACAGGTAAACCAAGTCCTTCTTATAGGCAAAAAGTCCTTCTTACAGGCAAATCAAGTCCTTCTTACAGGCACAAAGTCCTTTTTACAGGTACAAAGTCCTTTTTACAGGCACCAAGTTCTTTTTACAGGCACAAAGTCCTTTTTACAGGCATCAAGTCCTTTCTATAGGCACTAAAGTCCTTTTTACAGGCACCGAAGTCCTTTTTACAGGCACCAAGTCCTTTCCACAGGCACAAAGTCCTTTTTACAAGCATCAAGTCCTTTCTACAGGTACTAAAGTCCTTCTTACAGGCACCAAGTCCTTTTTACAGGCACCAAAGTCCTTTTTACAGGCACCAAGTCCTTTCTACAAGCACAAAGTCCTTCTTACAGGCAGTTTCATGGGTTGACCTACCATACGGGTCAAATTTCAATCAAATTTTAATCAGTAGAATCCTTTCATTAGGAATCTACTATGAGGTGACCTACCATACGGGTCAAAATTTTATTCAATAGAATCCTTTCATTAGGAATCTATCATGGGTTGACCTACCATACGGGTTCAAATTCAACCACCCTAAGGTTTTCTTATAACGAATCATTAGGTTCTCATTTCATTTTCAGTGGAACATTCATGTCACGACTCTTTTTATTTCATTGTGTTGAGTCGATTAGGATTCAGGTGTCATCCCGTCTTTGAAATGAACCTCTACTGAGCTTCCTTTCAAAGAGGGGCAGCTGTTGACACCTGATTTTTAATCATCTTTTCTCTTTTAAAAATTTTCAGTATTTTTCGGCATTTTTGTTTTTTGAAAAATCCATAAAAATTCATAAAATTGAAAAATTAACTTTGGGGACCGTGGCCAAGCCTAGAGAACTAATTTTGACCAAAAAATGATTTTTCATATTTTCACTATTTTTTAGTATTTTTATTTTCGAAAATTCATGAAAAATAAAGAAAAAATGAGAAAATTACAAAATCAACTTTGGAAGCCTTGGCCAAGCCTAGGCAATCATTTTTGAACAAAAAATAAATTTTGATATTTTATATATATATATATTAATTTTTTTAAAAAAATACAAAAATACTTGAAAATTTTGGAAAAATAACATTTGAGGCAAAAAAAATACACAAAGATAGTTAATATTTTTATTTTAAATCTATTTTCATATTGGCCATCGCAAATTCAGAAAAATCCAATTCGAGTCACGTGTTCCTTCACGAGTATAATCTCGAATCGGGCCTAAAAAAATTAATTTGAGTCAATTTATTTTTAATTTTCACTTTTTATGAGTTGTGACATTGTCTTCTAATATTTTAAATTTTCATCTTGGCTCAATTATACTTAGAATGACTCAATTTTGCAAAAGGGCTTTAATTAAATTCTGCATTATTTTCAGCGGCAAGAAATGAGCTTACATTTGACATGTGGTAAATTTGGTGTGTCAAAAATTGTGAGGAGATTTGGACTTAAAGAAATATATTTTTTCATGGACTGAATTGTAAATACTTAAAATTCAAGGACTAGAGTGCAAATACTTAACTCATGAAGGATTATTTTACAAATAACAAAAAGAAGAGTTAGTTGATAAATTAGAATAGAGAAGGGAAGATGGAGAAGAGGAGATGAAGAAGAGAAGTTGGAGAAGAATAGATAGAGAAAATAAGATAAGAATAGAGAAGGGAAGATGGAGAAGAAGAAGAGTTAGTAGAGAAATTAGAATGGAAGATAAGAATAGAGAAGGGAAGATGGAGATGAAGAAGAGTTAGTGGAGAAATTAGAATGGGAGATAAATATAGAGAAGGGAAGATGAAGATGAAGAAGAGTTAGTGGAGAGATTAGAATGTGAGATAGAGATGGAGAATGGAAGATGAAAATGAAGAAGAGTTAGTGGAGAAATTAGAATGGGAGACAGAGTTAGTGGAAAAATTAGAATGGGAGATAGATGAGTAGATTATAAAAGGAGGAAGAAGTGAGCTTGAGAAAAAAAAAGAATTTTTTGGAGAGAAAATTTTGGATGTTTTAGAGAGTTTTGGGAGATTGAAGAAAAATTTGAGAGAAAGAAAATACCAAAAGAGAGAGAATTTTGAAGATGATGGGAGTTTAAAGCTAGGGGTTATCATCACAAATTCCTTCATCGATCAATATAAATCAAGAGTTCATCCTCGTCAACGAGCAAGCAAATTCGAGCTAAGTGTTTTTATTTATTTATTTATTTATTTATTTATGGTTTTACTCGCAAATTAGCACAAATTGTATACACTCTCTCCATCTCCCATTTTTTTTCCCATATTTTATGTCAGGAGAAGGATATCTCTACGTCAACGGCAAAAAATCTTGTAGAGATGCAAAAATCGCCCAAACAAGCTCCTAAGCTGTTGTCGACACCTGATTTTTTAATCATTTTTTCTATTGCTAAAGTAATAAAAAATCCATAAAAATTCATAAAATTGAAAAATCAACTTTGGGGACCTTAGCCAAGCCTAGGGAACCAATTTTGACCAAAAAACGATTTTTCATATTTTCAGTATTTTTCGGTATTTTTATTTTCGAAAATTCATAAAACAAAAAATGAAGAAAAAATGAGAAAATTGAAAAATCAACTTTGGAAGCCTTGGCCAAGCCTAGGCAACCATTTTTGAACAAAAAATAAATTTTCATATTATATATATTTTTAATTTTTAAAAAAAATACAAAATACTTGAAAATTTTGGAAAAATAACATTTGAGGCCAAAAAAATTGACAAAGATAGTTAATATTTTTATTTTAAATCTATTTTCATATTGGACATCGCAAATTCAGAAAAAACCAATTCGAGTCACGTGTTCCTTCACGAGTATAATCTCGAATCGGGCCTAAAAAAATTTAATTTGAGTCAACTTATTTTTAATTTTCACTTTTTATGAGTTGTGACATTGTCTTCTAATATTTTAAATTTTCATCTTGGCCCAATTATACCCAGAATGACTTAATTTTGCAAAAGGGCTTTAATTAAATTCTGCATTATTTTCAACGGCAAGAAATGAGCTTAAATTTGACATGTGGTAAATTTTGGTGTGTCAAAAATTGTGAGGAGATTTGGACTTAAAGAAATATATTTTTTCAGGGACTAAATTGTAAATACTTAAAATTCAAGGACTAGAGTGCAAATACTTAACTCTTGAAGGATTATTTTACAAATAACAAAAAGAAGAGTTAGTGGATAAATTAGAATAGAGAAGGGAAGATGGAGAAGAGGAGATGAAGAAGAGAAGTTGGAGAAGAATGGATGGAGAAAATAAGATAAGAATAGAGAAGGGAAGATGGAGATGAAGAAGAGTTAGTAGAGAAATTAGAATGGAAGATAAGAATAGAGAACGGAAGATGGAGATGAAGAAGTATTAGTGGAGAAATTAGAATGGGAGATAAATATGGAGAAGGGAAGATGAAGATGAAGAAGAGTTAGTGGAGAGATTAGAATGTGAGATAGAGATGGAGAATGGAAGATGAAAATGAAGAAGAGTTAGTGGAGAAATTAGAATGGGAGATAGATGAGTAGATTATAAAAGGAGGAAGAAGTGAGCTTGAGGAGGGGATTTTTTGGAGAGAAAATTTGAAGTGTTTGAGGATTTTTTTTTTTGAGAGAAAATTTGAAGTGTTTGAGAGGAGATTTTTTTGAGAGAGAAAATCTTGGATGCTTGAGAGAATTTTGAGAGATTGAAAGAAATTAGAGAGAAAAAAAAAATAAAAAAAGAGAGAGAATCCTTTTTTCCAAAAGAGAGCCTTGAAGATGGTGAAAGTTTAAATCTAGGTGTTACCATCAACAATTCCTCTACCGATCAACGCGAGTCACAAGTTCATCTCCATCGTTCGAGCCGCAATCTTGATCTATAAGGTGACACGAGATTCGAATTCGGCAATCAAATCTGTTAAATCAGGTAACGATCCTAACTATTAAAATTTTCGAGAATTTCCTTGCCCAAATAAATTAATTTAAATTTCGATTATGTCATGTCATACTCATATGTTTCCATATCTACATGTCGCATTCATACTATAAATTTTTGCAATTTAATTCTTGCACCATAAATCACAAAGGGAAGAGCCAAGCCAATGCTTAGCCTCCCATTGGAGGTTTTTACTTACAGTAGTTAAATATCTGCAACTTAAATACCTGTACCTTAAATCCCAAAGGGAAGAGCCAAGCCAATGCTTAGCCTCCCATTGGAGGTTTTTACTTACAGTAGTTAAATACCTGCAACTTAAATACCTGTACCTTAAATCCCAAAGAGAAGAGCCAAGCCAATGCTTAGCCTCCCATTGGAGGTTTTTACTTACAGTAGTTAAATACCTGCAACTTAAATACCTGTACCTTAAATCCCAAAGGGAAGAGCCAAGCCAATGCTTAGCCTCCCATTGGAGGTTTTTACTTACAGTAGTTAAATACCTGCAACTTAAATACATGTACCTTAAATCCCAAAGGGAAGAGCCAAGCCAATGCTTAGCCTCCCATTGGAGGTTTTTTCTTACAGTAGTTTAAATACCTGCAGCTTAAATACATGTACCTTAAATCCCAAAGGGAAGAGCCAAGCCAATGCTAGGCCTCCCATTGGAGGTGTTTATTCACTGTCATGTACTTCTTATAATTTAATTTTTGAATCATCAGACCCAAAAGATGAGTAAGTCGTAATACTGCACAGAAGTCGTTAACACACTCCCTCTTTCGGCTTCAGGGAATCTTTAACACTTAAAAAATATAACAAATAAAAATATATACCATCCATGCATCCTATTTAAAAAGTGAAAACACAAAAGAGAATACCCTACTAGAGCCTTAGGAATAAACCAAGCCTGAGTTACCGAATTAGGATATCCATGAAATTAAGGTACCGAAAGGGCATTAGTTTTAATTAACTTGTGTGACCAAGTCGCCGAGCTCATAATCTCTGGTTCGCAGGAATAAATTAGTTCTCCCGCTAATTTATTTAGGTTCCTAATCAACCTACCAAGAATGATTAGTGGCGACTCCAAATTTCAAAATCATTAAAAATAAAAATCCAAAGTCACGATTCGGTAGGGCTTGGGAGGGTCCGCGTTAGGTTAGTCAAATCTAATTAACCTAATAATCCGTTAACCCTTTAAAATAAATTTTTTTAGAGGGTCGCGACAGACTGGCGACTCCACTGGGGAATAGAGATTTTTAAATTTTCGAAAAAAGATACCAATTGGAATACTTAAATTTTTTCGAAATTTTAAAAGTCTTAGTGGACTTAGGCCAATGAAAATTTCATGGATATCTCGCTTCTGGCGATCTTGCTTGGGACTCATTCTATATGTGTTATTTGTTTTTGCAGGATGGGTGTTATAAGGGGCGGAGTGTTTGGCTAACCCATTTGTTTTGCAGGCTCGGTGTTGGGATTATGTTTAATTTCACACATTTTTAGAAGCGCTGTTTTGATATCAATTGTTGTGCATGTCTTGCATACTCTGAGGATCACAACACCTGCACACACAAGCGTCTAAACCCAAGTCGCGAAATTTTTCATAGGTAACCATAGATAGGGATCGAATATGCAACGCTCTTGCGTCGATTACGCTTGTGTTGACCATATTTTATCCCGCTCATTATCTGAATTGACAATTCTTCCCATTGTGATTTGATTGCGCGGAGGGTAAGGTTGTCAATTCAGATAGTGGGGGCCTTTTAGGTCCATACCCTGTCTCTCCTTCTTTTATTTTCTAGAGTCCACTCCTCATTTGAGTCATGCGCATGACTATGTGATTTGCATTTCTCCAAGGTAAAAGTAAGTTCTCTAATTTTATCTTGTATTTATTTTCGGTCGGTCCATGCTAGGTGTTAGTTAGTTTTTGAGCTTGATATTACGACCATTCTTTTAAAAGAAAATAAAAATTAAATTTGTCCCTCATTTCTTTTTAAAATTTTTTTTTTGAAAAAATGATGTGAAAAAATCCCTTCATGGGAATTTTATTAACCAATAAGGGATTTTTGTCATGTTTTTATTGCTTCAATAAAAATGAAATTTTCTTGAAAAAATTTTCCTCTGAAAATTTATTTCAATAAAAAGAAATATTCCTTAAAAAAAAACTCTAGTAGACATCAAGTGATTTTATCACATTTTTCAAATTACAAAAACTTGCAAAAAAATTCTTCTCGAGAAATTCGCTCATGTTTTTCTAAGAAAAGTTTCTCTAAATAAAATTAGACTAATGTCTCGGGGGAATTGTATTGACCAATAAGAGATTTTTGTCATGTTTTTCTTGCTTCAATAAAAATGAAATTTTCCTGACAAATTTTCCTCTGAAAATTTATTTCGATAAAAAGAAAAATTCCTTCAAAAAAAAAACTTTGGTAAACATCAAGTGATTTTATCACATTCTTTCAAATTATAAAAACTTGCAACAAAAATTCTTTTCGAGAAATTCGCTCATGTTTTTCTAAGAAAATTTTCTCTAAATAAAATTAGACTAATGTCTCGGGGGAATTTTGTTAACCAATAAAGGATTTCTGTTATGTCTTTCCTGCTTCAATAAAAATAAAATTTTCCTGATAAATTTACCTCTGAAAATTTATTTTGATAAAAAGGAAATTCCTTCAAAAATTTTAGTAAACATCAAGAGATTTTGTCACATTCCTTTAAAAAAATAATAAAAAAAGAGTAATAAATCTGCAAAAAAAAATTCTGTATCAGAAATTAACCCATTTCTTCCTAAAGAAATTTTTTTTTCTGATTTCTCTATAAAATAGAAAAAATAAAATTGGACTAATATAGGAGTCATGGACCGACATTCCTTGTGTCGCATACTAATTATATCCTTTTCTTTTGCAGGGAGATCCTAAATACCCCAGACGGGTGTAAAAATTAAGTTCAATAATATATCAAGAATCATCTTCAGAAATACCAAAAGACGAAAAACACCAAGGCTTCAACCGTTAATTCAGGGGGGCAAACGAACACTGTCCATCTTTGACAGATAGAGTTGTGTCAATCCGTAAACTTGTATGGGCAGTGTATTGTGATATGACGGTGGACTTATACTGATTAAACACGGGGGCATATTTAATGTATTACAGAGGATCCCGCGTCTTTTGAAAGACAATATGGATTATATAATCAAAAACCATGAAATAAGTACCTTAACCTGATTAAATCAACCAGAGACCGGTCTTAAAATTTCCTCGGATCCAAAACACGCGGAGGGTTTTAGAGGACCGAGGTTCTATTAATGAATGTGACTCACAAGTATTTCTCCCAATGCTACAGGCGCCCGACAAGAGCAAGTGGGCACCGAAAGAAACAAAACACGGTTGAAGTGGGGCACGCAACAAATGGCCGAATTTATTGGCACACTAATTAAGTGGTGGTAGCTTTATTAATTTACATGATTGAATGCGGGTCTCTAGGCGGCTGGTGGAAAGCCACACTGAATGCCTCTCTAATGTTCTTGATATCATCGTCTACCGCAACCCGCGAGAGCATCATGAAGAAGATTAAACCTAGACGAATACGTCTACTTAGTTTCATCGCACGTTCTCGCCTTTTGTCGATGTCCAAAATTAATGCACAAGCTAGAAGTAATCATTTCCCTTTCCCCCCTATTAAATGCTCGGAGCCGTTAACCGCACCAAACTCGAAAAAATTAATATCGAGACGAAATCTGCGTAAATTTGAAGGGTAAATCCGTATCGTTTCAATTTACCCTTAAATTGCTCCGGTTTTAAATTTGATCCATTCTATTTTCAGGAATTTGCAAAAGCGACTCGAGAATACAGTTGTATCCAAAAACCAAATTTCCTGGTCGGGCTAAATTGGGGGCAAATCAACTCATGGACATTACCACGAGATGGACAGCTTCGGTTAAAGAAAAATACAAGCGAAAGATCCGAACAATCTCAGACATGGGTAATTCTGTATTGTTCTAATTTGCACATAATTATCTCGAGTCCTGAATTTTTTTATTCCATTCTTAACAGGGATTGCAAATTACCTCGAGAAATATCGTAACAAGGCCCAAGGTGATACAACAGGGCCACGTTATCCCCAAGGATTAACCTTTGAAAAGAAAACCCCATGGACACCTATGGTCCAATGGACCGAATGGAATACTCGACGAGTAATACCGAAGTCAATATTTTGCCACATTCTCGGCTTAATGGTGAAGCATCCAACAAAAGTCGAAGAAAACTCAACCCAGCAAAATTGGTAAAAGACTTGTCCAAGGCATTCAAGATGAAGGGTAAATCAGTATCGTTTCCAATTTATCCCTTTTAATACCGGTTGACATGTCTCCTTTTCTTGTTACAGGAAATATTTATACTAACATGTAACATGTTGGAGGAGACAAATCCAAAAGAAAATGATGATCATTTGACAAGATCTATTCTGATGAAAAATGGGGGGCATTTAACTGCTAAACCATGGCGGTCGTTGTCACTAAACAAACCAAAATGCTCCCTCACCCATATGCCTCATCGTGCAGGGGCAAAACTTGAGACAAACCGCTCCTCGACATAAGGAGTGAGCTTCCCAATTTGTTCAATCCACCCACATACCAGGGACAATTCAAATCCGCCCATGTTTGCACATTATATAAATACACATGATGCTAAAAATTGTCACATCGGCATTGTGTTTATACATTTCACGAATTATGTATGATTATTCCGCATGTTTAAACTCCAACTTAGAGCATAAACTGCATAGGAGACATCAAATGTGCAAAATGTGGCATAACAGGATGAGAAAAGTTAAACCATTTCTATACACGGGTCTAACATTTTAATCTACAGATAAACAGCCTTTCTCTAGAGTGAGAGAAAGCCCCTTCGGACTAAAGTCCCCCATTCAGATTACATTCGAGGCGTTCATATTATGAGAACCTCCTTAAATAGAATTGGTAATGCAAACTTGACAGAATAGTTTTGCATGATCCACATTTTGATTGATTGCATCATGAGTTATCACACAGACTACTTCTAATCATTGCCAACTTAGCTGAACAATTTTGTATGAACCAATGAACGCATTGATGAAAATGCTTGCACATGTTAGCTCTGACATTGCCTGACAGGCAACACATTCCCGGTGTTTGAGTTACCTTCCAAAGTCTTGAAATTCATTCTGGGATTATTGAATGAACAAGCCTGGTTGTCGAGAAGCCACCAAGCATTTCTTCCAAATTCTCAGGTAAGTATATCTTCAACCTGAACCTTTCAAGAGAATGAATTCTGACGGTTGTTGGGGTACTCGAATCCATTGCGGTATATATAGGTATCCACCTTCTTCAATAAAGCATGATTTGTCTCAAGGACAGAAATGTTCGAGACCTTTTGATCTCTGCCTCTTTGGTTTATTCCTAAAGCGACAGGAGAATATAATTTGGGTTTGAGCTTCCGTAGGATTCCTGGTCTCCCCAGATTTCAGAATGGCACCCTTTGAGGTACACCAAGCCCTTCTTACAGGCAAACTAAGTCCTTCTTACAGGCAAACCAAGTCCTTCTTACAGGCATAAAGTCCTTCTTACAGGCAAACTAAGTCCTTCTTACAGGCAAACCAAGTCCTTCTTACAGGCACAAAGTCCTTCTTACAGGCAAACCAAGTCCTTCTTACAGGCAAATCAAGTCCTTCTTACAGGCAAACAAAGTCCTTCTTACAGGCAAAACAAGTCCTTCTTACAGGCAAATCAAGTCCTTCTTACAGGTACAAAGTCCTTCTTACAGGCACAAAGTCCTTCTTACAGGCAAATCAAGTCCTTCTTACAGGCATAAAGTCCTTCTTACAGGCAAATCAAGTCCTTCTTACAGGCAAACCAAGTCCTTCTTACAGGCACAAAGTCCTTCTTACAGGCAAACTAAGTCCTTCTTACAGGCAAACCAAGTCCTTCTTACAGGCACCAAGTCCTTCTTACAGGCAAACCAAGTCCTTTTTACAGGCATAAAGTCCTTCTTACAAGCAAATCAAGTCCTTCTTACAGGCAAACAAAGTCCTTCTTACAGGCAAAACAAGTCCTTCTTACAGGCAAATCAAGTCCTTCTTACAGGTACAAAGTCCTTCGTACAGGCACAAAGTCCTTCTTACAGGCAAATCAAGTCCTTCTTACAGGCATAAAGTCCTTCTTACAGGCAAATCAAGTCCTTCTTACAGGCAAACTAAGTCCTTCTTACAGGCAAACCAAGTCCTTCTTACAGGCACAAAGTCCTTCTTACAGGCAAATCAAGTCCTTCTTACAGGCAAACTAAGTCCTTCTTACAGGCAAACCAAGTCCTTCTTACAGGCACCAAGTCCTTCTTACAGGCAAATCAAGTCCTTCTTACAGGCACAAAGTCCTTCTTACAGGCAAATCAAGTCCTTCTTACAGGCATAAAGTCCTTCTTACAGGCAAATCAAGTCCTTCTTACAGGCAAATCAAGTCCTTCTTACAGGCATAAAGTCCTTCTTACAGGCAAACAAAGTCCTTCTTACAGGCAAACAAAGTCCTTCTTACAGGCAACGCAAGTCCTTTGTACAGGCACAAAGTCCTTCTTACAGGCACAAAGTCCTTCTTACAGGCAAATCAAGTCCTTCTTACAGGCAAATCAAGTCCTTCTTGCAGGCACAAGTCCTTTTTACAGACACCAAGTCCTTTCTACAGACACTAAGTCCTTTTTACAGGTATCTCCATGGGGTGACCTACCATACGGGCCAAATCTCAATCAAAATTTAATCAGTAGAATCCTTTTATTAGGAATCTACCATGGTACGACCCACCATACGGGTCAAATTTTAATTCAATTTTTAATCAGTAGAATCCTTTTATTAGGAATCTACCATGGGTTGATCCACCATACGGGTTCAAGTTCAACCACCCTAAAGTTTTTTTTATATAATGAATCCTTAGGTTCTCATTTCATTTTCAGTAGAACATTCATGTCACGACACTTTTTATTTCCTTGTATTGAGTCGATTAGAATTCAGGTGTCTTCTCGTCTTTGAAATGAACCCCTACCGAGCTTCCTTTCAAAGAGGGGCAGCTGTCGACACCTGATTTTTTAATCATTTTTTCTATTACTAAAGTAATAAAAAATCCATAAAAATTCATAAAATTGAAAAATCAACTTTGGGGACCTTAGCCAAGCCTAGGGAACCAATTTTGACCAAAAAACGATTTTTCATATTTTCAGTATTTTTCGGTATTTTTATTTTCGAAAATTCATAAAACAAAAAATGAAGAAAAAATGAGAAAATTGAAAAATCAACTTTGGAAGCCTTGGCCAAGCCTAGGCAACCATTTTTGAACAAAAAATAAAATTTCATATTATATATATTTTTAATTTTAGGCCAAAAAAATAACATTTGAGGCCAAAAAAATACACAAAGATAGTTAATATTTTTATTTTAAATCTATTTTCATATTGGCCATCGCAAATTCAGAAAAATCCAATTCGAGTCACGTGTTCCTTCACGAGTATAATCTTGAATCGGGCCTAAAAAAATTTAATTTGAGTCAACTTATTTTTAATTTTCACTTTTTATGAGTTGTGACATTGTCTTCTAATATTTTAAATTTTCATCTTGGCCCAATTATACCCAGAATGACTTAATTTTGCAAAAGGACTTTAATTAAATTCTGCATTATTTTCAACGGCAAGAAATGAGCTTAAATTTGACATGTGGTAAATTTTGGTGTGTCAAAAATTGTGAGGAGATTTGGACTTAAAGAAATATATTTTTTCAGGGACTAAATTGTAAATACTTAAAATTCAAGGACTAGAGTGCAAATACTTAACTCTTGAAGGATTATTTTACAAATAACAAAAAGAAGAGTTAGTGGATAAATTAGAATAGAGAAGGGAAGATGGAGAAGAGGAGATGAAGAAGAGAAGTTGGAGAAGAATGGATGGAGAAAATAAGATAAGAATAAAGAAGGGAAGATGGAGATGAAGAAGAGTTAGTAGAGAAATTAGAATGGAAGATAAGAATAGAGAACGGAAGATGGAGATGAAGAAGTATTAGTGGAGAAATTAGAATGGGAGATAGAGATGGAGAATGGAAGATGAAAATGAAGAAGAGCTAGTGGAGAAATTAGAATGGGAGATAGAGTTAGTGGAAAAATTAGAATGGGAGATAGATGAGTAGATTATAAAAGGAGGAAGAAGTGAGCTTGAGGAGAGGATTTTTTGGAGAGAAAATTTGAATTGTTTGAGGATTTTTTTTTTTGAGAGAAAATTTGAAGTGTTTGAGAGGAGATTTTTTTGAGAGAGAAAATCTTGGATGCTTGAGAGAATTTTGAGAGATTGAAAGAAATTAGAGAGAAAGAAAAAAAATAAAAAAAGAGAGAGAATCCTTTTTTCCAAAAGAGAGCCTTGAAGATGGTGAAAGTTTAAATCTAGGTGTTACCATCAACAATTCCTCTACCGATCAACGCGAGTCACAAGTTCATCTCCATCGTTCGAGCCGCAATCTTGATCTATAAGGTGACACGAGATTCGAATTCGGCAATCAAATCTGTTAAATCAGGTAACGATCCTAACTATTAAAATTTTCGAGAATTTCCTTGCCCAAATAAATTAATTTAAATTTCGATTATGTCATGTCATACTCATATGTTTCCATATCTACATGTCGCATTCATACTATAAATTCTTGCAATTTAATTCTTGCACCATAAATCCCAAAGGGAAGAGCCAAGCCAATGCTTAGCCTCCCATTGGAGGTTTTTACTTACAGTAGTTAAATATCTGCAACTTAAATACCTGTACCTTAAATCCCAAAGGGAAGAGACAAGCCAATGCTTAGCCTCCCATTGGAGGTTTTTACTTACAGTAGTTAAATACCTACAACTTAAATACATGTACCTTAAATCCCAAAGGGAAGAGCCAAGCCAATGCTTAGCCTCCCATTGGAGGTTTTTACTTACAGTAGTTAAATATCTGCAACTTAAATACCTGTACCTTAAATCCCAAAGGGAAGAGCCAAGCCAATGCTTAGCCTCCCATTGGAGGTTTTTACTTACAGTAGTTAAATACCTGCAACTTAAATACCTGTACCTTAAATCCCAAAGGGAAGAGCCAAGCCAATGCTTAGCCTCCCATTGGAGGTTTTTACTTACAGTAGTTAAATACCTGCAACTTAAATACATGTACCTTAAATCCCAAAGGGAAGAGCCAAGCCAATGCTTAGCCTCCCATTGGAGGTTTTTTCTTACAGTAGTTTAAATACCTGCAGCTTAAATACATGTACCTTAAATCCCAAAGGGAAGAGCCAAGCCAATGCTAGGCCTCCCATTGGAGGTGTTTATTCACTGTCATGTACTTCTTATAATTTAATTTTTGAATCATCAGACCCAAAAGATGAGTAGTTCGTAATACTGCACAGAAATCGTTAACACACTCCCTCTTTCGGCTTCAGGGAATCTTTAACACTTAAAAAATATAACAAATAAAAATATATACCATCCATGCATCCTATTTAAAAAGTGAAAACACAAAAGAGAATACCCTACTAGAGCCTTAGGAATAAACCAAGCCTGAGTTACCGAATTAGGATATCCATGAAATTAAGGTACCGAAAGGGCATTAGTTTTAATTAACTTGTGTAACCAAGTCCCCGAGCTCATAATCTCTGGTTCGCAGGAATAAATTAGTTCTCCCGCTAATTTATTTAGGTTCCTAATCAACCTACCAAGAATGATTAGTGGCGACTCCAAATTTCAAAATCATTAAAAATAAAAATCCAAAGTCACGATTCGGTAGGGCTTGGGAGGGTCCGCGTTAGGTTAGTCAAATCTAATTAACCTAATAATCCGTTAACCCTTTAAAATAAATTTTTTTAGAGGGTCGCGACAGCTGTCCATCGATTTCTCAGCTGATCTGTGACTAAAAGTCCCTCTTAATTCAAAAGAGACTCTCTATATTGGGAACATAGAGAGCAAAAATCAATTATAGAAATCCCTCCCAAAAAAATGGGAGATAAGTACTCTTTCCACTCTTCTGGTTTTAGGTGCAGATTAACATATATTTTGTATACTGACACATCACTCTATTTTATGTCAGGAAGCCGCAGCTCTACATCAATAATCAACCCTATGGAAGCACAAAATCGGCTTGGAGGAGTCCTCAAGCGCGCACAAATTTCAAATTGTTGAATCAATTCGTTGTATTTTATTTTAAAGAATTCATACCCCAGAATGGAGAGGACAAAGTCCATCCGCAATTTAAATACCTGTACCATAAATCCCAAAGGGAAGAGCCAAGCCAATGCTTAGCCTCCCATTGGAGGTTTTTACTTACAGTAGTTAAATACCTGCAACTTAAATACATGTACCTTAAATCCCAAAGGGAAGAGCCAAGCCAATGCTTAGCCTCCCATTGGAGGTTTTTACTTACAGTAGTTAAATACCTGCAACTTAAATACCTGTACCTTAAATCCTAAAGGGAAGAGCCAAGCCAATGCTTAGCCTCCCATTGGAGGTTTTTACTTACAGTAGTTAAATGCCTGCAACTTAAATACATGTACCTTAAATCCCAAAGGGAAGAGCCAAGCCAATGCTTAGCCTCCCATTGGAGGTTTTTACTTACAGTAGTTAAATACCTGCAACTTAAATACCTGTACCTTAAATCCCAAAGGGAAGAGCCAAGCCAATGCTTAGCCTCCCATTGGAGGTTTTTACTTACAGTAGTTTAAATACTTGCAACTTAAATACCTGTACCTTAAATCCCAAAGGGAAGAGCCAAGCCAATGCTAGGCCTCCCATTGGAGGTGTTTATTCACTGTCATGTACTTCTTATAATTTAATTTTTGAATCATCAGACCTAAAAGATGAGTAGGTCGTAATACTGCACAGAAGTCGTTAACACACTTCCTCTTTCGGCTTCAGGGAATCTTTAACACTTAAAAAAAATATAACAAATAAAAATATATACCATCCATGCATCCTATTTAAAAAGTGAAAACACAAAAGAGAATACCCTACTAGAGCCTTAGGAATAAACCAAGCCTGAGTTGCCGAATTAGGATATCCATGAAATTAAGGTACCGAAAGGGCATTAGTTTTAATTAACTAGTGTAACCAAATCCCCGAGCTCATAATCTCTGGTTCGCAGGAATAAATTAGTTCTCCCGCTAATTTATTTAGGTTTCTAATGGACCTACCAAGAACGATTAGTGGCGACTCCAAATTTCAAAATCATTTAAACAAAAACCAAAGTTGCGATTCGGTAAGGCTTGGGAGGGTCCGCGTTAGGTTAGTCAAATCTAATTAACCTAATAATCCGTTAACCCCTTTAAAATTTAAAATTTTTTTTAGAGGGTCGCGACAACGTATAGGGTTCACAATTATGGAGGAGCCCACATGGTCACCATACAGAGAAATAGAGAGAAAAACATGAGAGAAAGAGCTTAATATCTTCGGTTCTTCCTTCAAGGTCAACCCCACTAGTTGCCTCTGCTCCACCCATTCCCCTGCTGTACTTGCTAATGTTTTGCAACTGTTGCAACAAAAAAAGGTTGCTGTTCGGTATCTAATTTGCTGCTGTTTGGTGCCGAGTTCAAGCCGCTGTCCAAAGTGAGTTTGTGCTGCCGTTCGGGCCGTTTTCCAGCTGCTGTTGTGCACAGAAATCACTACTGATCGGTGTTTGTTTGTGCTGGAGTTTGCCACATGAAATCCCCATAGTTTGGTGCTCGAGTTTGCCACTGTCCGAAGATCATTTCGCTGCTGTTCGAGACCTGGAACCACACTGTTTTGAGTGACTTATTCTTTAGTTTAGTGCATATTTTTACTCGCTTTCTTGGACCAATTACCCCCATCGTTTTTTGCAAGATCTCCTCGCAATTTGGTGCTGTTTTTTTTTAGGTGGATTCATGCCCAAATTAGTGCTGTGAATCAAGCCTTGACGAAGCTCCTGGACGTACGGGAACCATAGCCGATCAATCTTCCTCTCGACTTTGGTGCGCAATCTTTGAGCAAAGTTCGAATTAGGAAATTGCAACCCTAAGATAAGGTAAAATTCTATCCCCGAATATTAAGATTGTCTTGTTTTCCTAATTTGACTTGTTTGAATTATTTGAGTATATATGCAAGAATTTAATTATTTAATTTGGATTGCCTAATTTGGAAGATTGCACATCAAAATTGAATCTTGAATACCTTTGAAAATCTTGCAATATGTTACTTGCCTAAACTGTGAGATTGTGATTCAATGTGAATATTTCAGAATTTTATGTAATCTCATGATAGTCTTAAAATTCTCTGAAGATATTCAATGATACCCAAAAATATTTCAAGATGTGATTGATTAGGAAAATTTCCTAATCCGCAACCGCATATATGAAAATAAGTCTATCTATCATGCTTTAGATAGAATTATTTCCATAGCGGGTATTTCGAATTTTAGGGTCGATCTATCAGGCTTTAGATCGAAACTTAATTTGAAAGAAATAGCGGTAATTATCTTTTAATTTTTGCAACTTGAATTCTAATTTCATCTATAAAAACAAAAAAAAACTCAGAAAATTTAAAAAAAAGGAAGATATGATTTCTTAAAAATCACGTCTTATCATTTAAAGAAAGATAAGATTTCGTAGAAATCCTATTTCATGGATTGTACTCAATAAAATCTTTTAAATCCATTCAAACTTTTAAAAGATGTAGACGTAGGGTAAAAAGATTGTCTTAAAATTTTTGGGAATTAATTCAAATTAAATCCAAAAATTATAAGTTTATCTTGGGCCAATTCACTCTCTTTTTCATTTAATTTTTAATTTCAAAAATCATTTTAAAAATAAAAAAAAATCATAAAAAAAATTACGCCTTTGAACTTCAAGCGAGAATTCATCGAAATTGTCAAACTAAACGTTTTCATGAAATTGGTACCGAAAGGGCGTTAATAGAAATATTAGCGTAACCAAGTCCCGAACTTAAAAATCTTTGGTTCGTAGAAATAGAATAGTTCTCCCACTATTTTATTTAGGTTTCTAATCAACCTACCATAAATGATTAGTGGCGACTCCTATTAAAAATCTTTTGCATTCAAATATTGAACTTAAGTTGCGAATTGGTAGAGCTTGGGAGAGCTCGAACTAGGTTAGTTAATTCACTTAATTAACTTGGTAATCCATTAACCTAAAATTGGAAAACCTCGAATTTTTAGGTCACGACACTCATGAAAGGCCTAATTTAATATTTCTCGGTGAAACAAAAAACTATGAATGGGTTATCCATAGGGTAAGCAAGACTGAAGTACCAAAAGCATCTTGTGGTGAATGCAACAAGGTTGGGTGGAGGACTGGCTATGTTATGGAGAGAAGGAATAGGGTTTCATATTTTAGCAGCTAATGGAGTATATTGATATTTAGTATAATGACCAAGCTCAAGGGATTATCTTTAGAATGACACTAATTTTACACACCAGCATCATATCGACAAGGAATGAAAACGTGGGAGAGACTTAAAATGATTAAGGATTAGAGTAACCTCCCATGGATCTGAATCGAGGACTTTAATGAGACTTTGTACCATTGGAAAAGGTGGGATGAAGAGAGATAGATAATTATAGAATGCAAAGTTTTAGCAAGCTTTTAAATAGTTGCAGTACGATGAATCTTGAGAGTAAGGGATGTGCTATTACCTAGTTGAATAATAGAGAAGATGGAAATCTAATAAAAAAAAGGCTTGAAATGGTTGTTTGTGATCTAAACTGGAGAGTAACCTTTCCCACAAGTCGAGACCTTTGCTTTATCAACAATAGGTTCATATCATAGCCCGATTCTATTATCTTTTCTAGTTGAAAGGGTTCAAAGAAAGAAGATTTTTTAGATTTGAACCCTTTTGGGTTGGAAAGTGAAGAGTGCAGGAATATAGTTAAAAAGAATTAGGAAGAATCCAAAATGATAGGTGATGATATGGTGCTAAAAATTAAAAACAAACTAGGAACCCTTTAGAAGTGGAGCAAAAGAGAGTTCCCAAACAACGAGTCTCAAGTCAAGCATTTGAAAGAGGAGATAAAAAAGGCGACGAATGATAGAAATGCAAATCTAAAGAAATGCATCAGGGAAAATATCTTGGACTAGATTGAAAATCTATGGAGAATAGAGGAAATGTATTGGAGTTTAAGATCTAGAATCAATTGGCTGAGATGGGGAAATTAAAAAAAATACTAGATTTTTCCACGCTACCACCATCCAAAAAAGGCAGCGAAATAGGATATCCATGCTTAAGTAAACTGGACAAAATCTATTGGTTAAAGATTAGAAAACTTTGAAAGAGATTATGTCAAATTTCTTTGACGGCTTATACAAATCAGCAGGGCAATGGAACTCTCACCCAATGCTTCAATAATGCCCAACTTTGGTGACCGATGAGATGAACACAGATTTGTCAGATGAAGTTACACTTGCAGAAATCCACTAGTCTGTTTTTTCAATGGGTCCTTTAAAGGCTTCAGGTCTAGATAGACTGAATGGCTTGTTTTATCAAAAGAACTAGGTAAGTATCAAAATGGGATTATTTGAGGAAATCAAAGATTTTTTTCGAAATAGTGAGTATGAATTATGAGCTGAATAGGACACATATGAAAGTAAAGAATCCTAAAAGCACGAATCAATTTAAGCAGATAAGCCTGTTTAACATTGCCTATAGAGTCAAATGTTGTCTGCCCAACCTTGTTGTAGATGAATAAAGTGCGTTCGTAGAGAAGAGATGAATACAAGATAATATTCTTATAGTTCAAGAGGTATTGCACCAAATGGGAGTAAGAAAGAGAAAGAAAAGATTTCAAGGAATGTTGAAGCTAGAAATGAAGAAAGCATGTGATAGGATGGAATGGGATTTCTTAGTAGTATGTTTCAGAAAGATGGATTTTTGTTCGATGTGGGTGGAAGGGGTTATGACATGTGTACCTTTAGCAACTTTTAGTATAAAATTTAATGGAGAGTCCGTACCTTACTTTTAACAATCAAGAGGAATTCGACAAGGAAACCCCTTATCTTCATATATATTCATTCCCATGGCAAAAACACTCTCGATGCCTATGAGGAAGGTATTGAATGATGTAACAATCAAGGGCATAAGCTAAACAAGTCTTGTCCAACTCTAACCCACTTACTTTTTACAGATGATCTATTTTCTTCCTTAACGGGAACTTGACAGAATGTCAGAATTTAGCTTAAATGTTGAACCCATATTGCATGGCTTCAGGCCAAGAGATAAATCTAAACAAGTTTGGGCTATATATGGGGAAAAATTATCCTAAACACAAGCATGCTTCTTGCGAGTTCTAGCTATCGAGAAAATAGGGAGATATTTAGGTATAACCATCTGATTGGGGGGCGTCAAGGAAATAAATGTTCTTGTGGATCAATACCAGAGTTAACATGAGACTGGAAGGATCGAAGGAAAACCTTATTTCAAAGGCTGAGAAGGATGTTTTGTCAAAAATAGCGGTGCAAGCTATTTCTCAATACACTATGTTAATTTTCAAAATTTCAATATCCATCTATAAAGCTATCGTCCTTTTGGTGAAAAAATAACGAAACTGGAGCTGGGTTGCATTGGCGTAACTAAGAGGTGTTGAAAACAAGAAAGGATAAAGGGGGCCTCGGATTTAAAGACCTCATTACTTTCAACAAAGCAATGCTAGGAAAGCAAGGTTGAAGGCTTTCTCAGAACCAAAACTCTCTATGGGGCAAGAGTCGGAAGGTATTTACTTTCCAAAATGAATTTTTTTACAAGCTGCCGGGGGTATTGGACCTTTCGGGGGATAGCAAAGCATTATACATGGAAGGGAAACCATCACAGGGACAGCAAGGTGGTCAATTGTTACTAGTGAAAATGTTAACATTTGAGAAGACCTTTGGCTTAAAAGGAATGTGATTGGTGGCCTAGCAAACAAGAATGAACTGCAGAATATATCAAATCTGATATCTAAAGATTAAGCAAAGTTGGGTGGACACATAATTAGAATCATTTTCAATGAGGAATTATCAAAAGAAATCCTATCGATCCCTATTAGCCCCCTCATCAGAAAAGATAAGCTGATTTGGATAGTAAGACCTTCGGATTCCTTTATGGTCAAGAGTACCTATAACACGATTAGAGGAAAAAACTAGAAACCAAGCACAGGCCAAGTTTCGACCTCCTTCCATCCTTCTAGTAAATTTTGGAATAGAATTTGGAAAGCACAAATCCCCCTAAAGGTTTGTATTTTTATTTGACAAATACGCCAAAATGCCCTACAAACCATAGAGAACTTATTCAGAAGAAAAATCATATCTCAACCCTTCTGCCCATTGTACGACTCTCAGTTGGAAACCACTGAACATATATTCTTAGCTTGCCCTTGGATCGAATAGATATGACATGATTAGAGACTCTCGAGTCAAACCCCACCTCTAAACAGTACAAGAACGAATGCTTGGCTCCAAACTTAGATAGAGAACCCTAGTACTTGTCCTTTCTTCAACAATACAGCAGTCGTCCTCTGATGCATCTAGTAAGCAAGGAACTGACTTGAAATTAGACTAGACCCTCCACAAAAGTGGACCCCTCCTCCCTCTCCCCCCCAAAAAAAACGTGAAACTTAACATCGATTCTTCTGTTGGTAGCGCCCTTGGTGCTGGAGCCATTACAGGCATGCTACGAGACTCTAATGGAACTCTATTGGATAACTTCGTGGAAAAAATTCAAGCTTGCTTGCTAATTCGAGTAGAAGCGAGGGCATTACCGGAAGCCCATAAGTTTCTAGAGCATGTGCATCTAAAGTTGAAGAGAGAAGAAGAGACTAAGATAACCATTGAGTCTGACTATTGTACTTTGGTCTCTGAAGTCAATGGGGAAACTATTCTGGGATGGGAGACCGAAGCCCTGTTACTTGAAGCCCAACATTTGCTGGCCAAGGACGACAATATCTCGATATCCCACTGCAGTCATAGAACGAATCTAGTTGCAGATTGGCTGGCAAAGTCACACTGTTTAAATCGTATCCCGGCCTCTTGGGTCTTTAGACCACCTCAACCACTCTAGGATTTCCTTTGTTTAGATGCCTCTCTTTTGGACTCTTTATGTACGAACTCTTTATATTTTGCCTATAAAGCTATTTTTTGACAAAAAAAAAAAGAAACATGAAATTGAATTTCTATGTATTTACATGTTAATAGTAGTTTATCTCTGAGAAAATACTACTTTCATACTTGTTTTAATTAAGAATATTTCTATTTTGCATTGATGTATGGGGATTTGGAATATATTATCTCTCTTTTCTCTTCGTATATTCTGACTTCCACAACCCAAAAAGCACACACGCACACGCGCACATAATAGCATCTCTTACATCTATTTGACACCGTTAGAATATCTAAGCTAAAAGTTTAAGTTAATAGATATAATGATGTCACATGTACATAAACAACACATAAATTTCAAAAACATGCCGTAGCATACTTTTAACACCATATCTCACGTACAAGTCGAAATAATAGTACCACATGAAATTTTACTAACATGAGACTGCACATGAAAAAAATTACCAAAAAATTCCTAAACCTATTGGGATTATGTCAATTCAATCCATCTGGTGAATTTTGGCTAGTTGAGGTTGATGGGAGTGGAGGCCAATCAATTGACGATCTAATATTTTAATAATTTTTGTAAATTGTTTTCAATTTTTTTTCTTTTTTTCTTCCCCCTCCCCTTCCCTTACCTATTCTACCTCTAGTCAGTTGCCGGACCAAAGCAATCGACCAAAGGACAACTAGCGAGGGTCTCGCTTACCTCACCATAAGTCCAGCAAAGGAAGGAATGAAAATGGGACATGGAGGGAAGCAACTCAATCGGCGACGTTGCACTCATCAGAGAAGGAGAGGAAGCACGACCCAATGGCAACGAGTTCCTCCCCCTAAAATTTCGTTCGACAACTTCTCATTCTAGACTTTTTAGGGCAAACTTTGCCCTTATTTCACATGGTCACGGGCTGAAAAAAACTTCAGTGAGAGAAATACTAGTACACAAGAGAGAGAGAGAGAGAGAGAGGGGATATGGACCTGGCTATAATTTGCAAACCAACGGTGGCGATGGTGGAGGTAGAATGGGAATAGGGAAGGGAAAGGGGAAGCGGAAAAAAAGGAAAAAAATATTCAAAATTTTTTAAAAATAATTATTATAATATTAGATCGCTTAGTGCTGACAAGCCAAAATTCACTGGAAGAATTGAACTAGCACAATTACAAAAGGTTTAGGAATAAATTAGCAATTAAAAAAGTTTATGATTAAATTGGCATAATTATAATAGGTTTATGACTTTTTTGGTAATATTCCTGACTATAAATGCAAATAAACCGAGATAAAACCTAGCTCCAATACCATATTACAATGTCCATTACAAAAGCTCAAGCTGTTAGTGGAAGAAGACTGTATGTATATAAACAACATAAAATTCTCATAATTTCTCCAACTTTTTTTTCCTATTTACTTGGAGATGATCCATGCACATGTTCTCCATCCATACACGTCGCCAAGAATTGATCTGCATTTTGCGATAAGAATGCGTGTCAGTAAATTTCTCCTTTGGAAAATTACCTAAAAATGAAAGAGGAAAAAAAAATCACCTTAGGCAGAGAAATAAATTCTCAAGAGGAAGAATAAAATTAGGGTTTCTGGTTGAGAGCTGACCATGTTTTGGGCCTCTTTGGAGCAATATACAGTGGGCCTTTTCTTCATTTCATGATCTTCAGAGGCCTCATCATTACGTTGTCCTCATGATCCAAGATCTGCCCATTTCAAACACTTCTTGTTATGCTATAGCATGGCCCAAAACAAAAAGCACCAATCTCGTTCCTTGTTCGAGTATTCACTATACATTTGCTCACATCACTTGCCAAGAATGAATGAACGAAAAAAATCGAAAGCATTTAGACATGTCGATAATGAATTTTTTTATTAACTGATATGAGCAATTAATTTTAAAAAAATATTTTTAAAATTATTTATTTTTCTCGAAATAAATAAATTAAACAATCAATTCAAATTTTTAAAATTGGATAGAGTCACAGGCAAATCAGTCTGAATTCAGCATCACGTGCAACACAGCCCATTCCTGCAATCCGCTGAACTCGTCGTGTCAAACTCGCGATTGGGTACACCCACCCTATGACCTGAGGCATCAACTTTATCACAATCCCCGATCCGATCGGAATTTCAATAATATTCCCCCCAAACAATTTTTACCCCTCGACTTATACCTCCTTCCTTGACAAATTGAACATATATGAATACACACAAGCCGAGAGTCGCGAGTTCGAATCCAGGCTTACAGAACCCTACGTACCGATTTTGGAAACAATTGGAACTTACTTTCGTTCTCGATGGCAGATTCCATCCTCTATTTTGCTTTTGTGAAAGCGATTGTTAGACTCAAGTGATAATTCTTGGCGTGTGCTATTGCAAATTCTCGATTAGCATAATTTGAAGATATACGAGGAAAAAAAAAAGAAATCAAATGATGAGAAAAAGATGACTGAATGAATGCTCTGTTGTACTTACATGGCAATGGTAGACGTAGCCGGGCTCCGCCGTGGCGTCAAACGGGTACGACGAATTGGAGTGGATGAAGGAAAATCTGACCACTACCGTCGTCACGTACCCGGGAGTCATCTTGTACACGTTCTTCCACCCCTTCTCGTGAGGGCGCACGCCTAGCTTCTGGCCACGTGCGTACTTGCCCACGTGGCACTTCTCCGCGTCGTTCAATTTCATCATGCAGCCCTTGAACTCCTCCTCCGGATCCACCAGCTCCGTCTGGTCCACCACCTTGAACAGCCCCAGGTGGATGTGCAGCGGGTGGTTGTCCTCCGTGAGGTTGATCACGTTCCACACCTCCGTGGACCCCTCCCTAGGCGTCTCCGTGGCCGGGTCGTCGAACGGCTTGCCGTTCAGGTAGAGGTGCGTCGGCTCGCCAGCGTCGGTCGTGTACTCGTACATCGCAATGTACCGCGTGCGCGAAGCCGCGGATAGGTCAGCCGCCGGGTACTTGATAAGCGTCTCGGGTATCCTGAATGCGTCGGCTTCCGGATCCTTCTCGATGATGAACTTCATGACCTTACTGTTGGCCTCATTGACCGGATCACCCGTCGGGTACGGGTACGCCGCGTCGTTGGCTAGGATGGCGTGGTCGGACTTCGACTTGGAGAAGTCGACCACCACGTCGGCAATCTCGGACGGGGCTACGAGGGTCTCGTTAGCCGTCACGGGCTCCTCGAGGTAGGCCGAGTCAGACGCCACGTGGACGATTTCCAATCCGTTGGTGAAGAAGAACTTGAAGAACCTCGCGTTGCTAGCGTTGATGATGCGGAATCGGTACTTTCGACGCCTCACCGCCATGTAAGGCCACGCCTTGCCGTTCACTATGATCGCGTCGCCGAAATACTCCGGCTGCCACTGAGGGTGGATGGAGGGGTTGTTTCCGGTGCAATTCATGTATATGGAGCCGTCCACGCGGAAGCTCCGATCGAACACAACCAAGGGGCGATCGAACTCACTGCCGGCGGGGAGCCCGAGCGGGGACTCCACCTCGGGGTGGCGGATGACATAGGCCCCAATCAAGCCGGCCAATAGGTTGACCCGGGTCAACCCCATGGCATGATCGTGATACCACATGTTCCCGGGATGTTGGTTATTGTGGTAGTGATATTTTTTCTTGGTCCACTTGGGCCCCCGCTCTCGGAACCCGGCGGTGAACCACGAGTGCGAGTGCCCGTCGCTTTCGGGCTCGTGGATCCCGCCGTGGAGGTGAACCACGGTGGGGATGCCCCTCCCGGTGCTGGGTACCGCAGTCGGGATGGTCGGGTCCCACGGGAGGATGTGCTTCGGAGGGAGGTAATTTTGCCACGTCACGTGAGTGCCGACGCCGTGGAGGGCCTCGATGGTGGGACCGGGAACCGTGGCAGTGGTCTGAGACGTGCCGAAGGCGAACACCGGGGTTGGGGGGAGGTCCCTATGGAATTTCTGAGAAAAGCAAACGCAAAAACTTTTATATGACAGCAGGACGGACAAAATAATTGTAAACATGAGGACCTAACTACATAAAATTATTGTCCTTGTAACATGTCATTGAGGTTTGTCACGACATCATTAATAATTAATTCTCCCAAAAAGCTTCTAACCCATTATTTAATCTAATTAATATTAACCTGGCCCACTCGTATTTAGCAATATTAAATTCTAGCCGCTTAAAAAGTATCGACTAGAAGAGTGGAGCGTGGAGATGTCCAGAAAAGGTGGCACAAACCATGATTTATTAAACAGTAGAAGTCAGGAAGAATGATTATCATTTTGGTTAATTATGCGATTAACCTTAATGACAAATCAAACCCGAACCAATTGCTTCAGACTAATCACTGTTCTTTTTGGAATCGCGCTTTGTTTTATGAAAAATTCGGCGAATCTCGTCGCGATAAAAAGTAAAGATTGGTGCTTAAAGGTATGTCCTAATCTTATCTTTGCTTAAAGAAATCGAAAAGGGAATGATTATGGGCACATTCTAGAAGGAATGTTTTATTTCACCAACCATAGTAAAATGAAACTCTTTATTTGCTGACCCGCAAAAATAAAGACAAAAAATGAAAAAAAAAAATTTGGACGACGGTCGGTAAATTCTTTAAAGTGAAGCGCATTTGGATTTTGCTAGCAATACATGGTTGAGTTCATAGACCAATATCAGGAGCCCAGCTTGAGAAATCTGAAATCTGATTGCGTGTCTTTTTTTCTTTTCCTTGTTTAGATCGAAAAGTGGAATTTCTTGCAGATTGACCCAAATGAACTGGAATCCATCGAAAAAAATCGTCGTGTAATCATTGAATAGGTGTGAAGAATACGTGAATGGAACGAGTTGCAGTTGCACCATGATTTCCCAATGGAGAAAAACAAGATTGCTCTGCGCAGGGCAAGTCCGCAACTCTACGAACCCTGGAATGCCAACAGGGAATATGATGACGAATCGGAGGAAACCCAAGAAGAACATAGTCTAACACCCGAGAGAGAGAGAGAGAGAGAGTTGCAGAGAGATGCAGGGAAGAAGATGAAGTAAAAGGGTGTGTTCTTTCTTACCCAGCGGGTCTCGTACATGCCAATATTCAGAGATTTGGGCCGAGGAACACCGCCCACGACATCGAAACCTTGGACCTTGGGCATGTCAGGAAGCTTGTCCACGAACATCTCCAGCTTCGATGTGTTTAGAAGCCTGTCCTCTGCCCAGGCACTGCTCACCATGATGAGCAGCACGAAAAGCACTGTCCTCTTCCCTGGATCGACCGTTTCCAGCATCATGCAGATGCACCCAACTCAGCCCTATCCCAGAGAGAGAGAGAGAGAGAGGGGCTAAAGTGGTGAGAAAAGTTGGTAATCTTTGGTTTTTTCTCCTGTTGGGGGATCCGCTTCTTATGAAGGTGAAAATGGAAGGAGTGGTTCTCATTTTTGGCTCACGCTTTGTTGTCTCGGTAAAAGGACACGACGACATGCTCAAGAGCCCTTTGAGGGTGCGCATTCATCCTCCTCTTACTTCATATATGACATGTGCAAAACTCTTGTCTTTGGTCTTTCCCTTTCTTCCTTTGCTTTTGAGTGTTGCCGTCTTGTTCTGCTTGTTGGTTGTCTACTGCTAATTGGAGAGGTACATGATTCGGAAGCCGGAGCCGGGGAATTAGATCTGAGGGGACCGGAATTTGTCGTCACATGTAACTCTAAACTTTATTGAGATTCTCGTTTCTAGTGGCTTTGTTCGATCAATTCGCGCATTAACCAAGACTTTATTTTATGACGATATATTGACGATATACTGACGATATCCTGAATGAACATTACTACAAACTATAAAAGAGGGACGTCAAACTTCAACTTTTCAACAGACTTCAGCTCGGTTTTGAAGTAATAAGCTAATTGATGCTCCAATAAAAATCAGGTTGCTAGTAGGGTTGCGTTTGAATATATCCATGATTGACTAGATAGCATGTGCAAATGCTATGGCAATCATTTCCTTTTCCCTTGCAAAGGAGTGAAAAGTGGGTAGGTGAGACTCAAACCGTAACAAACAACCAGGAAAAGTCATACCTAGCAAAGGACTGAGGATGGATAAATATGTGCACAATTAGGGGTTTGCATTGGTCCTAAGTCCAACCCAAAAAGAACGGATTGGATCGAATTGGCCGGTTCAGGGAGTTCTTGAAGGGGACGGTCCGGTTCCCACATAAGGAATGGAATCGGCTTGGTAACCGACCAAGAGTTGTCAATTTTTTTTAATTTTTAATTCTAAAGCTAACCCTAATTAGAACATTATTTTTTTTTTTGGGTTTAATGTTGGGAAACCCTGTGCAACGCCGCCTAGGGTTGTGCTTGCATATCGCCTTACTAGCTACCTAAGCCGTTCACCTGTGACGTCACACTAGGTGAGGGTATTTTCAAAATTTTAGAAGTTTAGCGAAAGCAAAGTTGGAGACAAAATGTAATAGTGTTCTGGAGACGCTAAAGCCCAAAATTAGTTCAGACCTGCCTTGAGCAAAGGGAATTTAAAGGACTTTGGAATTTCATTGCATTTCCCCAAAGCTCTCCAAAAAAATTTGCCAAAGAGCTTGACTTTAATCCAAGGTCCTTTAGGGTCTATTTGGTAATATTTTTTATTCTCTGTTTTTCTATTCTTTTGTTCCTTGGAACAGAAAAAGAACATAAATCCATTTGTGTACATTAATAAAAATTTTGTTCCCGAGAATAGAAACAAGAAGGTAAAAAAAAAAAGTAGCTTCTTTGTTCTCAAGAACAAAAAGAGAAATAGTGTCATTTTAAAAAAAAATACCCGTTTTTACAATCACAAGTCCACCGCAAGCCACCGCTCCCATTATCGGTTGCCATCGGTTGTCAATGCTCGCCATCGCTGCCGTCGATCACCAGTGACCAATCACCCGTCTCAGCCGCCATCATTTGTCTGTTGCCGTCTCAGCCATCATCGTTCGTCGGTCACCAATGCCCTCCACCTCTCCTGACAGAGTTATAATCAAATAAAAAAAATTGGGAATATAAATTTTTTGGGTCGTACCAACCACATTTTTATTCTTTATTTATTTATTTCGGGGGTAAAAATTTTGTGTAGATATCAAACACTTTCTTTTGCTTCAAAAAATGTTTTAGTAAACAGAATCAGAAAAAAATTATTTTTGCTCAGAAATTATTTTCGAAAATAGAAATATTATCATGCGCATCCCTCGATACCCAAAGACCTTTGACAAAGTAATTGCCAAAGTTTGCGAAAGGTAAGAGTCCTGCATTCCACATGAAAATGGACCTTCTAGAGTAAGCACATAGAAATCTCCATGTTCGTCTGAGTGAAGCAGACAACAACTTGGTGAATCTTGGACAATGTAATTGATGTGCCGTGGCTTGCAGCAGGGTTTATAGATCATGTAAATTGGACCCTTTTTATACTAAGGTACTGAGCTCTGCGAGCAGCTGATGTGACAATCATAAGCCTTTGGACGCAAGAAGATGAACTTCGCAAACATGTGGCTCTTATGTTACTGATCAGAGGAAAAACCCTAGCTTGCTTTCAGGAGTTCATGCTTTGAAAAAGTCATTTTAGGATGGGGACAAGCCTTTGAATTGTTTCCTAGGGGGGCCATCCCTCTCGAGGGTTGCTCAGTAGACGCCAAACCTAAGAGCATGCTCGACTTTTGCTTCATCATGTACACTAAGGCTCCACAGGGTTTGGACAGATTCCAAAGACATGTGAGTGGTGGTGACTGAGTGCAACCGGATGCAAGTAACAGATCATGAAAAAGAAAAAGATTAGTCATTCTAAGAGTTTTTTTTTCCTTTATTTTTTTTTTGGTTAGACTAGTCTTTCAAAGAGTGACGTGTGTCTAAAGGTATAAACGCACAGAAGAACCCGAATGATCCATACCAGAATGCAGCTTAAATGAATCGAATCATGAAACTTCGACGACTAATGAATGTTAAGAAATATGATATACACATATAGGGAAAAAGATACACTTCTTAAATTTTGACTCGATATACAATATGATCCATGAACTTTCAATTTATTCAATATAGTCAATGAACTTTAGCTTAATGTATAACGTGGTTCCTGAACTTTCAATATATGTTTAATTTAGTTCATGAACCATATGAAGATATTCAATATTATCCCTGAAATTGAATTATTTGAATGATAACATTGAATTTTTTTAAATAGTTTAGGGATTAATTTGAACATGTACTAAAAGTCTAAGGGGTTACATCAAACAAATTAAAAGTTTAAGAACGATATTTGATAATGGGTTAAAATTCATGGACTGTTCAAGGATTATGCTGTATATTGAGTCAAATTTTAAAAACTATTTGGGTAATTATCTCATTTTCTAAGGATTTAAATTCTTTGGGGAGGACGGGTTATCTGGGAATGAAAATTCGGTCGACATCTTTCTCGATTACATATGGGTGATCCAAGGGTGGCCACGCACATGTATCCAGATAAGAAATCCTGTGGAAGAATACCATAACCTTAGTCCCAAAAGATTCCGTTTTGTGTTTTTTTTTTTTTTTACGGTTTCTTTATCCCCCCAAGGTCCTCAGTTTTCATTCACGAGGCACTGTGCAGATGCTTCCTGTCTGATCTCTTGCACAAGATGCCGAGAATGCACAGAAAAAAGTCTTCATGCAAATGTGAACGGAAGATTTTTTTTCTTCCAAAAAGAAGAGAAGGAAAAAAAAAACAAAAAAGATTGCTGTCAAACGATCTCAATCATCTTGAGAATGAAGTCCTGGAAATGGTGGAAATGGGGTCCTCCACTCCACTACATCCTGCTCGTGTTCTTGCTTAGACCAGAAAAAGCTTTATCGTTCACACGGATAGAAAACCAGGCTTCAATGTTTCTAACAAGATATGAACACTGAGATTTTTTAAGAAAATAAATCTTAAGGCACATCTAGTGGTCACAAAGGCCGCCACCGCCACCGCCACCGCCACCGCCACTGCCACAAGCGCCCCCCTTCCCTTTCCGTTTGTCTCTAACGCTCGTATCTTCTATAGTACGGAGTACAATACATTAGAAAACTGTATATGCACATGCCCTTTTGGGCTTTTTACGAAAATGGGTTAAAAATTTTATTTTTTTACTGATTTGGGTTTTGCAGTGAGAAAAATATGAGAATGGGGCTTGTTCGGCGATAGGAGGGCCGAACAACAAAAAAAACCAAAAACAAACAAAAAAAAATACTTGTTCGGCACAAAGAAAAAGTGGGGAGGGGGGTTTTAGAATAAAAAATTCGTAGAAAATTATAAAAAAGAAAAAAATACCAAAAAAATTCCAAAAAATTTTCATAAATCTCAAAAATTAGGAAATTGACCATTTTAACGGGTCGGTCCTATTTTGGATAGTTTTCCCTTTTAGACATTTTGAAATGACGATTTTGCCCCTTACGGGTAAATTGTCTCGAAAAATTTCAAAAATTTCCAAAAAAAATTTTCAAAAATTAGGAAATGAGCCATTTTAATTGGCCAATCCTACTTTTAAGGATTTTTCTCATCTATCTTTTCAAAATGATGATTTTGCCCCTTATGAAAAAAAGTATTCATAAAAAAATAGTATACGAAAACCCAAATTTGTAAAAACGTAAATTTTTAAACCCATTTATGTAAAAAGCCCAGACAATTCTAGTTTGTTACCCCTCCTGAAGTTGGCCCTGATGTCCCGTACACTTTCGGTCTTATTGGTAAGTTTCTCTTGATATTGGATATAGAGTTGTTCAGGTGTCCAACGTCAATGTTTGGTTTCAGAGCAAGACATGATAATTCGTGAAAAGGAAAATTCAGTCAGACTAAATTACATAACTTGATGCTAAAATGAATTCTCGGTTTGAGGTTAAGCAGCGCTCTATACACAATTCCGAAGATTCTCTTTGGAAATTCAAGATCAACTCTTTTTATCTGATTTATCGTTACCTGTTCATTTTCTTGCAGGAGATCTGGGTCAGACACAATTCGAATGTGACACTGACTCATTATGAGCAAAACCCATATAAACCAAAATTATGTATTATTATAAATTTGATGTACTAGAACTTTTTACATCATAAATATGATATTGCTATGTGTTGACATAGTTGAATCTATAGACATTGAAAAATCATATTTAGAAGCTTTAACGAAGCTTGAGGATCCAATTTGGAAGAAAAGTAATTTTTGAAATTTGTCGTAAATTTTAATATTATTTTCCATATTAAGAAAATATCTGAAAATAAGAAAATAGATTCCGTAGACTACAAATATGAAGAAATTGCCAAAATTTTATTTTAAAAACTTTTCCATGTTAGACCATTTAAAATACTGACTATTTTTTTCGTGAACACTTTTTTTCCTATAAGGGGAAAATCATCATTTTGAAAAGATAGATGAGAAAAATCCTTAAAAGTAGGATTGGCTAATTAAAATAGCCAATTTCCTAATTTTTGAAATTTTTTTTGGAAATTTTTGAAATTTTTCGAGACAATTTACCCGTAAGGGGCAAAATCGTCATTTCGAAATGTCCAAAAGGGAAAACCATCCAAAATAGGACCGACCCATTAAAATGGTCAATTTCCTAATTTTTGAGATTTATGGAAATTTTTTGGAATATTTTTGGTATTTTTTTCTTTTCTATAATTTTCTACAAAATTTTTTATTTTTTATTTCCACCCCCCATCCCTACTTTTTCTTTGTTCAGCACTATAAGTGCCGAACAAGTGTTTTTGTTTGTTCGGCCCTCCAATTGTCGAACAAGCCCCATTCTTGTATTTTTCTCACCGCAAAACCCAAATTCGTAAAATGATAAATTTTTTAACCCATCTTCTAAACTATCACTTGTGGTGTTAAAATCGAATTTCATCACACAGCACATGACTTCATTGTCCTTAAAATTCAAACTCATTCACAGCCAAAAGGTAGCAGTAGATAGGATATATTCTTTTACAAGTACTTGGTATTAGGATTAGGTGCACAAAATTAACAAAATATAGAGTGAATGAAAAAAAGAGAAGTTGAAATACGAGATTTATCTTGGTTCACTTTCAAATTATGACTACATAGATTCTTCATCTGGACTGTACAAAAAAATGTCATCTATGTAGATCTGTGCATGAGGGAGAACGGGCGCTATGATAATCTTATCTCACTTCTCGGTGACAATATATGTGTGTTGTATGTAACAATAAATATTCATGAGTCCAAATCCAAATTACCACACCCCAATATTGGGATTAGTCCAGAAGTAGAATTCCGTACTTTCCTATTTATTTGGAGTATGAATCACAAGCCAGGACAGGAACTGTTCTAGAAACTATCGATTCAAAAAGTTGCTCTACTCATCAGTTATCATCATTGGTCACTTGATTTTGTTTTCGTGGCAGCGCTTGTTGTTAACTGTAACTCATGATGAATGTCCACCGCACTTGCACCTTTGCAGTTGAAATGATAAGGGCGACAGAGCTTTCTGAGTTAAGTGAAGAAATATTATTTCGTTCGTTCAGGTGGTGCTTCATTGGCTAAAAGTGCTCAAAAGTGGCAGATTCAGATTGCTCTTTGTGGGACTAGTCGTGGAAAGCACTTGGGGATTGTGGATAAAAGGATTAGTGCCATTCTGGGTTGGACCATAATGCATCGTACGTTTATTAGGTTAAGAAAAGATGGTCACCAATAATGAAGGATCTCAAGAAGAATCTAGCTTGGGCTAACTGTGAGAAGATAACGGCAAGAAAAATGGAGGCAGGTGATGAATCTCCCGCTGTAATCTGTGGTTGCGTGCTGTTCGTTCACCACGTAGGCCTGTTTGATAATCCGATTAAGTGCTGAAAATTGAACACTCCACACTTAATTATTAGCATTGACTTGATGAAGAACTCTATTAAGTCAAAAATTCACTTCGGACCTGTTTGGTAACCCGATTAAGTGCCAGGATTTCGAAATTTCTGATACAGTTACCATTCTTTCTCCCGTCAAAGCTGCTTTTCGAAGGTCGTCCCACTGAGCTTTGAGGTACTGCTGTTTCGGATCAAGTAATGTCAAACGCGTAAGTTATAGCACTTCACAGCACGGCCACACTGAAGATCAAGCTTCGGTTAAGTCACAGTCATGCCAAGCAGATAATAATTAAAAAAAAATTCACTCACTGTGGTAAGAAAGGGAGGGGATTCTTTAACTTAATCAGTAGCAAAATATCTTGATGACAATTATGATACTACAAAGTGTTTTGATAAGACCTACCAGTAATGATCATTGTTCTACGTTTTGCGAGAAACTTGTCATATTCAGCTATCGATAATCAATTATCATCAATTGGACCTTTCAATTTATATCTTTAGTATCAATTCAACACTTAAATTTCAGCGCTTATTCTTCATTTTCTTCGAACGGACCTTACTTGTGATTGATAGTTAGTGAACTTGATCGGCCACTACATGAAATGAGGCAATGATGACGGGCCTAACTTTTTTTTTTTATTATCTAGACCTGCTCAAACAGGCGAGCCAGTCCAAAAGCTTGTAGTCCAATGGGCCTGATACACTATTGATAATTCCTAAGAAGATAGCTCAGCTCAATTGCACGTTTTTTCCCCCTATCTCGGGGGTATTTTCATCCATAGAAAAAATAAAGGAATAAGAATATCATAAGTATCATGACTTTTATACGGTACTCACTTGAATGTCATTATTTATTTTCGACCACTTGATTGACATGACTTCTAAAAAAAGTTCACTTGAGTGTCATAACTTTTATTTGACCAATTGAGTATTACAACTATTTAAAAACATTCACGCAATAGCCAAAAATCCGATGTTGCATAGTATTTGTAGTAAACATTTTTTTAAAAATTATGACACTTAGGTAATTTATTGAAAAATTATACGATCCCAAAATGATAAAAAAAAAATCATAATACTCAAATGAACGCCGTACATAAATTGTGGCGCTCAAGTGATCAAAGAGTTATGATGCTCAAGTGAGTAATGTACTAAAATTATGACACGTAGAATGAGCGCATCTAAATATATGGCACCCATCGAAATCTAGTGTGGTCCATCGAAATTTATACATACGAGTCCCATCATATTAAACATTAGGGGGGTACACTTGGTCCCCCCCTGTGATTTTTCTTTCATCTATATCTAGATTGGTCAAACTACGATTCGCAACGTGTTACTTGCCCCCAATTTCTACAAGATTGAAAACTACATGAAGCCTATCCCCATAGGCATTATTAATCGTTTTCCCTCAATTCTTTTCTAACTCTCAAGTCTCAAGCCTTCCCCAAAGTGTAACTCCAATTGAATAAGCTATCTATATACGGTAGAAATCGCTCAACCACTCTTTAAGGATAAATACCAATGTAATTAATTTAATCAATGGGTTTCGTCAGAAGGCGATTTTTGCACCTATTGAATTGGGGCAATCATGTGCAACATGTAAGCTACGCGGCAACACATGGACATCAATTGATGCACCATTCGAAAAAGATTGCTAAAATTGCTATCCAATCCAATTAATTTAGTCCTCTCTTCCATGCATAGCTGAATTAAGAATGCTTGACTCAGATGAGGCTAGAAGCTAATCACCATTGAATCAAATCAAGTGCGTTTCATAGCACTTGATGGACGGAAGAGGATGGTGTTGCCATTTCTAGAAAACCCTCTGCTCGGGCTTCCACGTTTTCCCAATTTTGGAACAAAAATTATTTGTTTTGTATTGTTTTAATCCTTTGGGAATGACACCCAAATATTGCCTTGATGATCAGTGGAAAATCGCACTGTTTGGTTTTCGAAAAAGACACGTTGAATAACTAAATTTTTACTACTACGTTCACGGATTGTGAAGAGATCGATCGTGTAGGTTTTATGCAATCAATGTTTTAGATGACTACGCTAATTTAGTTGTTGATTGGGGGGAACTGATTAATTGTATGACTATACAATCACCAGAGAGATATGTCGAGTCAATTTCTTCGTGAACAAGGACTGTCGTGTCTATAGCTCTAGTATCTCCACGATTAATTTCTTTATACTCTAAACTTAGGGTGCGTTCGTTTAATGAAAAATAAATGATCTGAAAAAAAAATTCCTAAAAATGATCTTTTGTATTACTTGGAAAAATGAACTAGAGAAAAATATTTTCTTCATTCATGATAATATTTTGACATAAATTATCGTCGATAGTCAAAAATAAATAAAATTTGACTAATATTTCAAGCGATACAAATCATCATTTTATTTAAAACTTGAAATAAAATTTTATTGGTAAGAGAGCCTATGTTTCCATAAGTATCTCCATGTTCAAATTTTCATGTCCTATTTTGAAAAAAAAACTCCACTTCTCGTCCATATATTTTCATATTTTTATATCGAATCCCTGAATTTCTAATTTTTCTGCTCAGCATGTGTGTCTTCCAAACGTAGCTCTGCTGTGTTATACGTAGCTCGACTCTCGGCAACTCCATCAACAGTAGCTCAGCGTATCCATGCTAAGATCCCTCTCTAATATCTCCCATTAACGTCAGTCACCTCAATTTTTTTTTTTTTTTGTACTTCACTCATGAAGTAATGCGAAATTCTGTGAAACTTCCGTCGCGTATAATTTATCATGAATGAAAGCATACTAGCGTTTAAACTTTCTCTGGTAGATCTGTCCCGATTCAAGATTTGGAAAAATTAAGATTGATACTGATCTGTCCTTCATCGCTAGAAACCATGGAATGGTACCAAAACAACACAAGGTTAATACGAGACGAGAAGATCTTATTTTCTCAGATCTTATTTTCACCCGATATTCTCTCCCGTTATTCTCTATTTTTCTGTTTCCATGTATAGCTGTGTTGACACCTGATTTTTAATCATTTTTTCTATTGCTAAAGTAATAAAAAATCCATAAAAATTCATAAAATTGAAAAATCAACTTTGGGGACCTTAGCCAAGCCTAGGGAACCAATTTTGAACAAAAAACGATTTTTCATATTTTCAGTATTTTTACGTATTTTTTATTTATTTATTTTTGAAAATTAATAGAAAATCCATAAAAATTCATAAAATTGAAAAATCAACTTTGGGGACCTTAGCCCAGCCTAGGGAACGAATTTTGACCAAAAAATAATTTTTCATATTATATATATTTTAATTTTTTTTAAAAAAAATACAAAAATATTTGAAAATTTTGGAAAAATAACATTTGAGGCCAAAAAATACACAAAGATAGTTAATATTTTTATTTTAAATCTATTTTCATATTGGCCATCGCAAATTCAGAAAAATCCAATTCGAGTCACGTGTTCCTTCACGAGTATAATCTCGAATCGGGCCTAAAAAAATTTAATTTGAGTCAACTTATTTTAACTTTCACTTTTTATGAGTTGTGACATTGTCTTCTAATATTTTAAATTTTCATCTTGGCCCAATTATACCCAGAATGACTTAATTTTGCAAAAGGGCTTTAATTAAATTATACATTATTTTCAGCGACAAGAAATGAGCTTAAATTTGACATGTGGTAAATTTTGGTGTGTCAAAAATTGTGAGGAGATTTGGACTTAAAGAAATATATTTTTTTCAGGGACTGAATTGTAAATATTTAAAATTCAAGGACTAGAGTGCAAATACCTAACTCTTGAAGGATTATTTTACAAATAATAAAAAGAAGAGTTAGTGGATAAATTAGAATAGAGAAGGGAAGATGAAGAAGAGGAGATGAATAAGAGAAGTTGGAGAAGAATGGATGGAGAAAATAAGATAAGAATAAAGAAGGGAAGATGGAGATGAATAAGAGTTAGTAGAGAAATTAGAATGGAAGATAAGAATAGAGAAGGGAAGATGGAGATTAAGAAGAGTTAGTGGAGAAATTAGAATGGGAGATAAATATGGAGAAAGGAAGATGAAGATGAAGAAGAGTTAGTGGAGAGATTAGAATGTGAGATAGAGATGGAGAATGGAAGATGAAAATGAAGAAGAGTTAGTGGAGAAATTAGAATGGGAGATAGAGTTAGTGGAAAAATTAGAATGGGAGATAGATGAGTAGGTTATAAAAGGAGGAAGAAGTGAGCTTGAGAAAGGATTCTTGAGAGAGAAAATTTGAAGTGTTTGGGAGAATTTTTTGAGAGAAAATTTTGGATGTTTGAGAGAGTTTTGGGAGATTGAAGAAAATTTTGAGAGAAAGAAAATACCAAAAGAGAGAGAATTTTGAAGATGATGGGAGTTTAAAGCTAGGGGTTATCATCACAAATTCCTTCATCGATCAATATAAATCAAGAGTTCATCCTCGTCAACGAGCAAACAAATTCAAGCTAAGTGTTTTTATTTATTCATTTATTTATGATTTTACTCGCAAATTAGCACAAATTGTATACACTTTCTCCCTCTCCTTTTTCTTCCATATTTTATGTCAGGAGAAGGATATCTCTACGTCAACAGCAAAAATCTCGTCGAGATGCAAAAATCGGCCCAGACAAGCTCCTAAGCTGTCCACCGATTTCTCAACTGATCTGTGACTAAAAGTCCCTCTTAATTCAAAAGAAACTCTCTATATTGGGAACATAGAGAGCGAAAATCAATTATAGAAATCCCTCCCAAAAAAATGGGAGATAAGTACTCTTTCTACTCTTCTGGTTTTAGGTGCAGATTAGCACATATTTTGTATACTAACATTTCACTCTATTTTATGTCAGGAAGCCGCAGCTTTATATCAATGGTCAACCTTATGGAAGCACAAAATCGGCTTGGAGGAGTCCTCAAGCGCGCACAAATTTCAAATTGTTGAATCAATTCGTTGTATTTTATTTTAAAGAATTCATACCCCAGAATGGAGAGGACAAAGTCCATCCGCAATTTAAATACATGCACCATAAATCCCAAAGGGAAGAGCCAAGCCAATGCTTAGCCTCCCATTGGAGGTTTTTACTTACAGTAGTTAAATACCTGCAACTTAAATACCTGTACCTTAAATCCCAAAGGGAAGAGCCAAGCCAATGCTTAGCCTCCCATTGGAGGTTTTTACTTACAGTAGTTAAATACCTGCAACTTAAATACCTATACCTTAAATCCCAAAGGGAAGAGCCAAGCCAATGCTTAGCCTCCCATTGGAGGTTTTTACTTACAGTAGTTAAATACCTGCAACTTAAATACCTATACCTTAAATCCCAAAGGGAAGAGCCAAGCCAATGCTTAGCCTCCCATTGGAGGTTTTTACTTACAGTAGTTAAATACCTGCAACTTAAATACATGTACCTTAAATCCCAAAGGGAAGAGCCAAGCCAATGCTTAGCCTCCCATTGGAGGTTTTTACTTACAGTAGTTAAATACCTGCAACTTAAATACCTGTACCTTAAATCCCAAAGGGAAGAGCCAAGCCAATGCTTAGCCTCCCATTGGAGGTTTTTACTTACAGTAGTTTAAATACTTGCAACTTAAATACCTGTACCTTAAATCCCAAAGGGAAGAGCCAAGCCAATGCTTAGCCTCCCATTGGAGGTGTTTATTCACTGTCATGTACTTCCTATAATTTAATTTTTGAATCATCAGACCCAAAAGATAAGTAGGTCGTAATACTGCACAGAAGTCGTTAACACACTCCCTCTTTCGGCTTCAGGGAATCTTTAACACTTAAAAAAATATAACAAATAAAAATATATACCATCCATGCATCCTATTTAAAAAGTGAAAACACAAAAGAGAATACCCTACTAGAGCCTTAGGAATAAACCAAGTCTGAGTTGCCGAATTAGGATATCCATGAAATTAAGGTACCGAAAGGGCATTAGTTTTAATTAACTAGTGTAACCAAGTCCCCGAGCTCCTAATCTCTGGTTCGCAGGAATAAATTAGTTCTCCCGCTAATTTATTTAGGTTTCTAATCGACCTACCAAGAACGATTAGTGGCGACTCCAAATTTTAAAATCATTTAAACAAAAACCAAAGTTGCGATTCGGTAGGGCTTGGGAGGGTCCGCTTAGGTTAGTCAAATCTAATTAACCTAATAATCCGTTAACCCCTTTTAAAATTTAAAATTAATTTTTTAGAGGGTCGCGACAGACTGGCGACTCCGCTGGGGACGGGATTTTTAAATTTTCGAAAAAAGATACCAATTGGAATACTTGAATTTTTTCGAAATTTTAAAAGTCTTAGTGGACTTAAGCCAATGAAAATTTCATGGATATCTCACTTCTGGCGATCTTGTTTGGGACTCATTCTATAGGTGTTATATGTTTTTGCAGGATGGGAGTTATAAGGGGCGGAGTGTTTGGCTAACCCCTTTGTTTTGCAGGCTCGGTGTTTGGTTTATTTGTTTAATTTCGCATATTTTTAGAAGCGCTGTTTTGATATCAATTGTTGTGCATGTCTTGCATACTCTGAGGATCACGACACCTGCACACACAAGCGTCTAAACCCAAGTCGCGAAATTCTTCCTAGAAAACCATAGATAGGGATCGAATATGTAAAGCTCTTGCGTCGATTACGCTCGGGTTGACCATATTTTATCCCGCTCATTATCTGAATTGACAATTCTTCCCATTATGATTTGATTGCGCGGAGGGTAAGGTTGTCAATTCAGATAGTGGGGGCCTTTTAGGTCCATACCCTGTCTCTCCTTCTTTTATTTTCTAGAGTTCACTCCTCACTTGAGTCATGTGCATGACTATGTGATTTGCATTTCTCCAAGGTAAAAGTAAGTTCTCTAATTTTATCTTGTATTTATTTTCGGTCGGTTCATGCTAGGTGTTAGTCAGTTTTTGAGCTTGATATTACGATCATTCTTTTAAAAGAAAATAAAAATTAAATTTGTCCCTCATTTCTTTTAAAAAAATTTTGAAAAAATGATGTGAAAAATCCCTTCATGGGAATTTTATTAACTAATAAGGGATTTTTGTCATGTTTTTATTGCTTCAATAAAAATGAAATTTTCCTGAAAAAATTTTCCTCTGAAAATTTATTTCAATAAAAAGAAAAATTCCCTAAAAAAAAAACTCTAGTAGACATCAAGTGATTTTATCACATTTTTCAAATTATAAAAACTTGCAAGAAAATTCTTCTCGAGAAATTCGCTCATGTTTTTCTAAGAAAATTTTCTCTAAATAAAATTAGACTAATGTCTCGGGGGAATTGTATTGACCAATAAGAGATTTTTGTCATGTTTTTCTTGCTTCAATAAAAATGAAATTTTCCTGACAAATTTTCCTCTAAAATTTTATTTCGATAAAAGAAAAATTCCTTCAAAAAAAAACTTTGGTAAACATCAAGTGATTTTATCACGTTCTTTCAAATTATAAAAACTTGCAACAAAAATTCTTTTCGAGAAATTTGCTCATGTTTTTCTAAGAAAATTTTCTCTAAATAAAATTAGACTAATGTCTCAGGGGAATTTTGTTAACCAATAAAGGATTTCTGTCATGTCTTTCCTGCTTCAATAAAAATAAAATTTTCCTGACAAATTTACCTCTGAAAATTTATTCTGATAAAAAGGAAATTCCTTCAAAAATTTTAGTAAACGTCAAGAGATTTTGTCACATTCCTTTAAAAAAAATAATAAAAAAAGAGTAATAAATCTGCAAAAAAATTCTGTATTAACCCATTTCTTCCTAAGGGAATTTTTTTTTTCTGATTTCTCTATAAAATAGAAAAAATCAAATTGGACTAATATAGGAGTCATGGACCGACATTCCTTGTGTCGCATACTAATTATATCATTTTCTTTTGCAGGGAGATCCTAGATACCCTAGACGGGTGTAAAAATTAAGTTCAAAATATATCAAGAATCATCTCCAGAAATACCAAAAGACGAAAAACACCGAGGCTTCAACCGTTAATTCCGGGGGGCAAACGAACACTGTCCATCTTTGACAGACAGAGTTATGTCAATCCGTAAACTTGTATGGGCAGTGTATTCTAATATGACGGTGGATTTATACTGATTAAACACGGGGGCATATTTAATGTATTGCAGAGGATCCCGCGTCTTTTGAAAGACAATATGGATTATATAATCAGAACCCATGAAACAAATACCTTTACCTGATTAAATCAACCAGAGACCGATCTTAAAATTTCCTCTTATCCGAAACATGCGGAGGGCTTTAGAGGACCGAGGTTCTATTAATGAACGTGGCCCACAGGAATTTCTCCCGACGCTACAGGCGACCGACACGAGCAAGTGGACGCCGAAAGAAATAAAATATGGATAAAAGTGGGCACACAACAGGTGGCCGGATTTATTACCAGCGCACTGATCGAGTTGTCATAGTGTTATTGTTTGTGATCTCAAGATGGATAGTGGGGGCCACCGCCGAACCCTTCATCAATGTTCTCGATATCATCGTCTGGAGCAATTAAACAAGAACATCAAGAAAAATATTAAGCCTCGACATCTTCGGTACCTCAAATCGTTCTGTTATGCTATGCGGAAGAAACGATAGCAGGAAAATTAAACAAAAAAAAACACGTGAAGCTTTTCTTTCATTCCATTCATCAAAGAGCATTACAACAGCTCACTGGAGAGGAAAAGTAAAGCCAAACTGAGCCCTGATAACCATTACGAAGGAGCTCAACTGACTCTCCAAACAGTTGATGCTCCGGGTGCACCGGGCGTTCTCAGGATCAAGCTCTGCGAGCCTAAAGAAGAGGCGATCGCGCTTCTCCTTAGCCTGGGCCATACTGGCCTCGTAATGCTCGACAGCAAACTCCAAGTCCGAAATCGCCGCCCTCTCGAAAGCAATATCTGCCGTAATGTCATCAAGTCTCTCCTGCAGCCAACCGCATTTGCACCTCATCATAATATTGCTCGGCTCCTGTTCGGCGTAAGTTCGGACCAAGGCCAGACGGTCCACCAACTTTCCCCTCTCACGAACTAGCCACGAAAGCTGATCATTGGCAAACTTGAAGGCTTTCTTGTGATTATCAGCCATAAATGTGACTATTTCCAGACGCTCGTGCCGGTCTCGGTAACGAGCTTTCACGACGGCAGTCACAATGACCGTCTCATAAGCGCGGTTATAGGCAGCCAGAAAATTAATGAAGAGGGTCGGGAAGTTCCGATACTCCCTCCCCAGTTGGGTACCCTCAACAGAAGCAGCGTCTAGGGTCCTGAATAAACCGAGGATTTCAGCCTCAACGGTAGAGTTTTGGGCTATATGAGCGTAACCTCTACCAAGAAGATTGTAGAGTCTCTCCCACCCAGCCAGGATTTCGGCGGAGAAGGTATGGTTAGGAGAATTGGCCATTTTTGAAAGCAGATCACGAAAGAAAGGAGGAGAGAGGCGAGGCAGATGATCGGAATGCGAAGGTGATAATCTGCTTCAATTTAAATAATGATTTCACAGGGGCAGTCCTTATTGGTCGAGTTTTTTCTATCTACCATTCTCTGTCGGCAACACCCCCGCTGGCTCGAATTCCAGTCAAGCGGCAACCTCAAGCTGAGCAGACCCGACGTCTCTGCAGAAAAGTTGGACGGGCTGCCACCACTTTGAAAAAGAAAGAATAAAAAACGAGCTGAGTGGGAGACAAAGAAATTTTCGGCAGAAAAGGAGATACGACTCGTCTTTATTGGAGGACCCGCCAGTAAATCGACGGTGGAGATCTTGACAAGGGCCCTCTACCACGAAAAGAAAAAAGGAAGACGAACTGAGCGAGAAACAAGGATTTCCCCTTTGATCAAAAGCTGAATATCAGATTTTCTCCCTCGAAAAATCTAATAGCACTGCCCGTGAAGAGGGAAGTCGTTGCTATTGCCAGAGAGAGGACTTGTCCTCATTTGATAGTGAGAGTTCATTCGCAAGAACTCGCAGGAGAAAGATAGAGAGGAAGGAGTTCTCGTGGGAGAGGAATTCAAAACCTTCACCATCAAAGCATCGGCTTTCAAAGCCTGTTACGAGAAACCATCGACGATCCCGTGATCCCTCAAGTCCAAGAAGACATCCTGAGGCGGTCTCGAGTCGGCAGTCCTAGATCCAGAAATATGTCGAGCATTAGGGAAACGGGCGCATGTTCAACCCTGGTCGAAGCTAATGAAGTTCCTTACCCTGAGGGTCTACTGGTCATGGCCATTGACGGTAATCCAGTCTCTCTGTCAATCCTTGTTACCGTATTGAGAAAATGCCGGTATAAGGTTGTAGCTCAAGCAAAGGCGACAGAGGCCTTAGAGATATTAAGGAGGAGTGGTGACCAGTTTGATATCGTCCTCACCGCCATGGTAGGGATTGACATGGATGTTTTCACTCTCTTGGAAGTCATCAATTCTAAATTAAACATGCCAGTTCTCGTAATATCGGCAAGCGATGATCAGCAAGCCATAATGAAGGCTGTCTTAAATGGGGCCCAAGACGTCGTAACGAAACCAGTTAGGGTTCAGATGCTTCAAAACATATGGCAGCACGTGGTAAGGAAGCAATTGCACGACCATGAGAACAAGCATCAAGCCTTCAATTTTGTTCCAAGCAACTGGAGAAAGAAGATGAGTTGGTCTCCCGAGCTGCATCGTATGTTTGTTAATGCAGTTCAACAGGTAGGAATCGATTCGGCACGGCCGCAACATATACTGGAAATTATGAACGTAGAGGGACTCACTAAAGCAAATGTTTCGAGTCATCTTCAGAAGTACAGAAAAAGGGTGAGAGAACACAATGCAGCTCAGAATCAAGAAAACCAAGGCGGGACTGATCCAAGCCTGAATGTCGAGTCTCCTCGCCACCATAAGTTCCGCGGGTTAGCATGGGGCGAGCCACTTCCCATCATCAACCAAGCCAGTAGCCGTGCCATCAATCCTCCAGGCGTTAATCAAAGTATCCCCCAGAATCACCCTAATGCTCTTCAAGAGTATAGACCGCAGGGGCAGTGTATTCAGACTCCTTGGTCTGAGCACCAACCCGTGGCTAGAATTCATCCCATGATCAGCGCGCCTGCGCAACCAGAGAATCAGACAAGAAATTATCCTGAGCACTTCCACTTCTTTAATCCTCGAATGGAAGGAGTTTTTGGCAGCAGGACAGTTGGTGATCCCCACACTTTCTCGAGTAATGATGAAGGCTCCAGCACGAGAAGTCAAATTGCTCATGGCGAGGACAGAATGAGAAATCTACCGCCAGCATTTGCCAACAACAATGCCCAATTCGAGCATCAGTTGCTGGAAGGTTCAAGAGATTACCCAGATGATGAGCTTACTGCCCTGGTCAACCAGTTTAGGGTTGACAGACGTCCCAAGCCGCGATCAGGAGCCAGTGAGTAGGGACTCTCAAACATCGATCATCCACACCCGAACCAACACGAGACTAGCTGATTATCGAAGAGCCACAGGAGAGGCAGAACTGACCTTGAATAAGTGCACATTTTATTTCATGCTTAATTCCCCTGCGTATGATATTTTCCAGCTTTCTAGGTGTCTCGATTTAATTCAGGGACAAGGGGGCAATTTATTTTTTTTTTTTATCCCGTCGAATGCGTGAATCCCTTTTTATGCTAGATTTAGGGCGGATCAATTTGTGGTAACGTCGCTGACTGCCATAATGAGAAATGTTGAATGGCCTCACGTAGGGAAATTTCAAGTGAAATGCCCAGGCGAGCTCGAAGACGGGTAATTGTGTGTCGTTCCAATTTACCCTCAATCGTTGCAAAATGCTAAATTGGATTTGTTCCATTCTCACCCAGGGAATCGCAAAGTGCCTCAAGAGTGTCGCAAAATGAAATGACCCAATGGAACGCGATAGGACTCATTTGCCTCGAAGGTAACCTTCAAATTAAAGGAGCCCTCCGGTCCACGGACCCGATGGCATAGAAAATGATGATGGTCCAAGGCAACCCGAAAGAAAATAAGGCCCAACTAAGCAAAGCACTTACGTGGCAAGCTCAAAGTGAAGGGCAACTCGGGACATACAATTCAATCCAGTCCAAATGAAGGAACTTCCTCAATTCAAATTCAATAGAAGTATACACAAGGGTAAAACAATATCGTTCCAATTTTTCTAGAATATGAAGAACATATACTGCCGCATTCTCTTTCATTTTTGCAGGGGAAGTCTCTACTGTCCAGATTTTCCTGTCTAACATTCCCTATCAGTATCACCTCCGCTACTCGTCTCCATTCTCCAGCCAAGTAAATCCGACGTCTCTACGGCAAAGCTAAACGGGACGCCACTACTTTGAAAAAGAAAAGATAAAAAATAAGCTGAGTGGGAGACAAAGACATTTTCGGCAGAAAAGAGATACGACTCGTCTTTATTGAAGAACTCGCCAGCAAATTGACGGTGGAGACAACAACAAGGGGCCCTATCACGAAAAGATAGAAGGAGACGAGCCGAGCAAGAGACACGATAAGAAAAGAGGATTGAGAAAGGCCGGACCCTTGGAAGAAGCAATACAGTTGCTAAACCCACATTTAATTTTAAAAGAGACGCCATGCTCGGAAGAGGGTCTTAAGGCATAGGCAATCGCTCAGAAAAATTCAAAGAGAGTGAAAACACCGGAAGCAAGTAGCAAATCTTGAGAAATCATCAACCAAATCAAAGATGTCTCAACCCAATACTCCCGAGAGCTATCATTGCCTGCTGAATATGGGAGAGGAAGAGTTCGAAGCCATGTTTGGGATCGAGCCTATGGAGCCTGGCTCTTCCGCCGACGACGTCCAAAATCTCAGTAAAGATAAGGACAATAACGGTAAGGGTCAAAAGAAGCGTTACCGTCGCCATACTAAGGAGCAGGTACAAAGGCTTGAGGATTTCTTCAGAACATGCCCTATGCCAGACGGCAAACAGAAAATGGAACTGAGTCAAGAGTTAGGACTTGAAACTTTGCAAATCAAGTTCTGGTTTCAAAATAGGCGAACCCGAATGAAGGCTCGTCATGAGCACAACGAAGCCGAGTTTCTAAGAGTTGAAAATGAAAACCTCCGAGCGGAAAACAAGATGTATAAAGAGACTTTTGACTCCGCCACCTGCCCCAACTGCAATAGCCTCCTCCTCACCCTCGATGAAATGCATGATCTGAGGATCGAAAATGCACGTTTAAGAGGTGAGTTAGACCAGTTTATAACAGGATCGAGTTCTGTTGGAGGAGGGTACAAAAGGACCAATGATACTGGATCAGCATCAATACCTCCCGAGGAAGAAGGGACAGATCACCACCAAGCGGACATTGACGATGATCTTTTCGCCATAATCAACCAGTTTGATATCGGTAAAGCATCGGGACTGTGATGCACTTGTTCAGCCAGTGACCACGAGACCTTCAATATGGCCGATGCATACCTAATTTGGGATGAAGCCAGCTGATCATGGGAGAGCCTGCAGAGGAAGCGGAACTAATCCTGAATGAGTGAATGTGTTTTATTTCCTTGCGTGATGTGTTTTTCTGCTTTTGTGAATGTGTAAAAGCAAGGAGTAATAATCCGACTTCCCCCTATTAAATGCTCGAATCCGCCACCTCACCAACCTCGCGACGAATTGATGGCGAGTGAAAATCTGCATAAACCTGAAGGGTAACTCCGTATCGTTTCAATTTACCCTCAGTTGCTCCAAGTTTTAAAATTAAGCCCCTTCTATTCTCATGAAATTGCAAATCGACCCGAGAACGCAATCATATCCGAATACAGGTTGGATAAAATTTGGGGGCAAATCAACTCATGGGCATTACCACGGGATAGACAGCTTCGGACAAAGGAAAGTACAAGCGAAAGACGCGAACAATCTCAGAAATGGGTAATTCTGTATCGTTCTAATGTGCACATAATCATCTCAAGTCTTGAATTGTCTTATTCCATTCTTAACAGGGATTGCAAATTACCTCGAGAAATACCGTAACATGGCCCAAGGTGATACAACAGGGCTGCGTTATCCCCAAGGATTAACCCTTGAAAAGAAAGCCCCATGGACACCTACGGTCCAATGGACCGAATGGTATGGGGGATGACAGCAGGTCCGAAATATTCCGAGTTCGATCCCCAAGGGTGGGGAATGTTGTATGTATTATAAATAAATGAAACAACTTTTTGTGCATTTCTTTTTTTTACAAACAGGAATACTCGACGAGTAATATCAAAGTCAGTATTTTACCATAGTCTTCCCATAATGGTGAGGCGCCCAACAAAAGTCGAGGAAAATTCAATCCAACAAAACTGGTAAAAGACTCGTGCAAGACATTCAAGATGAAGGGTAAATCAGTATCATTTTCAATTTATCCCTTTTAATACTGGCTGATATGTCTCTTTTTCTTTTTACAGGAAATATTTACACTAACATTTAACATGTTGAAGGAGACAAATCCAAAAGAAAATTATGATCATTTGACAAGATCTATTCTGGTGAAAAATGGGGCAAATTGATCACAAGCTCTGAAGCGAAAAAGCAAATATGTCTTCCTTATCTCGTTTGATTTCAAGAATAATTTCTCTGCTTTTTACAGGGGCATTCAACCGCTAAACCGTGGCGGTCGCTGTCATTAAACAAACCGAAATGCTCCCTCACCCATATGCTTCATCACGTAGAGACAAAGTTTGAGACGAACCACCCCTCGACATAAGGAGTAGGCTTCCCAATTTGTTCGGTCCGCCCACATACCAGGGGCAATTCAAATCCGCCCATATTTGCACATTATATAAACACACGTAATGCTAAAAAATTGTCACATCTGCATTGTGCTTACACAGTTCATGAATTATGTATGACTATTCCGTGTGTTTAACTTACCAACTCCAACTTAGAGCATAAACTGCACAGGAGACAACAAATGTGCAGAATGGGGCATGACAGGATGAGGAAAGGCAAACCATTTCCACGCAAGTCTAACATTTTAATTTACAGATAAACAGCCTTTCCCCAGAGTGAGAGAAGGCCCTTTCGGATTGAAGTCCCCCATTCAGATTACATTCGAGGCGTTCATACTATGAGAACCTCCTTAAACAGAATTGGTAATGCAAGCTTGACAGAATAGTTTTGCATGATCCATATTTGGATTGATTGCATCATGAGTTATCACACAGACTACTTCTAATCATTGCCGACTTGGTTGAATAGTTTTACATGAACCGATCAACTCATTGATGAAAATGCTTGCACATGTTACCTCTGATACTGCCTGACAGGCAACACATTCCCAATGTTCAAACTACCTTCCAAAGTCTTGAAATTCATTCAGCGATTATTGAATGAACAAGCCTGGTTGTCGAGAAGCCACCAAGCATTTCTTCCAAATTCTCAGGTAAGTATATCTTCAACCTGAACCTTTCAAGAGAATGAATTCTGACGGTTGTTGGGGTACTCGAATCCATTGCGGTACATACAGGTATCCACCTTCTTCAATAAAGCATGATTTGTCTCAAGGACAGAAATGTTCGAGACCTTTTGATCTCTGCCTCTTTGGTTTATTCCTAAAGCGACAGGATAATATAATTTGGGTTTGAGCTTCTGCAGGATTCCTGATCTTTCCAGATTCCAGAATGGCACCCTTTGAGGTACACCAAGTCCTTCTTACAGGCAAAATAAGTCCTTCTTACAGGCAAACCAAGTCCTTCTTACAGGCAAATCAAGTCCTTCTTATAGGCACAAAGTCCTTCTTACAGGCAAATCAAGTCCTTCTTACAGGCAAAACAAGTCCTTCTTACAGGCACAAAGTCCTTCTTACAGGCAAATCAAGTCCTTCTTACAGGCAAAACAAGTCCTTCTTACAGGCACAAAGTCCTTCTTACAGGCAAATCAAGTCCTTCTTACAGGCAAAACAAGTCCTTCTTACAGGCAAAACAAGTCCTTCTTACAGGAAAATCAAGTCCTTCTTACAGGCATAAAGTCCTTCTTATAGGCAAACCAAGTTCTTCTTACAGGCACCAAGTCCTTCTTACAGGCAAACCAAGTCCTTCTTACAGGCAAAACAAGTCCTTCTTACAGGCACAAAGTCTTTCTTACAGGCAAATCAAGTCCTTCTTACAGGCAAAACAAGTCCTTCTTACAGGCAAATCAAGTCCTTCTTACAGGCATAAAGTCCTTCTTATAGGCAAACCAAGTTCTTCTTACAGGCACCAAGTCCTTCTTACAGGCATAAAGTCCTTCTTACAGGCAAACCAAGTCCTTCTTACAGGCAAACCAAGTCCTTCTTATAGGCACCAAGTCTTTCTTATAGGCAAACTAAGTCCTTCTTACAGGCAAACTAAGTCCTTCTTACAGGCACAAAGTCCTTCTTACAGGCAAATCAAGTCCTTCTTACAGGCACAAAGTCCTTCTTACAGGCACAAAGTCCTTCTTACAGGCAAATCAAGTCCTTCTTACAGGCACAAAGTTCTTCTTACAGGCATAAAGTCCTTCTTACAGGCAAATCAAGTCCTTCTTACAGGCATAAAGTCCTTCTTACAGGCAAACAAAGTCCTTCTTACAGGCAAATCAAGTCCTTCTTACAGGCACAAAGTCCTTCTTACAGGCAAAGTAAGTCCTTCTTACAGGCAAAACAAAGTCCTTCTTACAGGCAAACAAAGTCCTTCTTACAGGCAAATCAAGTCCTTCTTACAGGCAAAGCAAGTCCTTCTTACAGGCACAAAGTTCTTCTTACAGGCAAAGCACCAAGTCCTTTTTACTGGCATCAAGTCCTTTCTACAGGCACCAAGTCCTTCTTACAGGTATCTCCATGTGGTGACCTACCATACGGGTCAAATCTCAATCAAAATTTAATCAGTAGAATCCTTTTATTAGGAATCTACCATGGTACAACCCACCATACGGGTCAAATGGTATGACCCACCATACGGGTCAAATTTTAATTCAATTTTTAATCAGTAGAATCCTTTTATTAGGAATCTACCATGGGTTGATCCACCATACGGGTTCAAGTTCAACCACCCTAAAGTTTTTTTATATAACGAATCCTTAGGTTCTCATTTCATTTTCAGTGGAACAATCATGTCACGACTCTTTTTATTTACTTGTATTGAGTCGATAAGAATCCAGGTGTCATCTCGTCTTTGAAATGAACCTCTACCGAGCTTCCTTTCAAAGAGGGGCAGCTGTTGACACCTGATTTTTAATCATTTTTTCTATTGCTAAAGTAATAAAAAAATCCATAAAAATTCATAAAATTGAAAAATCAACTTTGGGGACCTTAGCCAAGCCTAGGGAACCAATTTTGACCAAAAAACGATTTTTCATATTTTCAGTATTTTTACGTATTTTTTATTTATTTATTTTCGAAAATTAATAGAAAATCCATAAAAATTCATAAAATTGAAAAATCAACTTTGGGAACCTTAGCCAAGCCTAAGGAACGAATTTTGACCAAAAAATAATTTTTCATATTATATATATTTTAATTTTTTAAAAAAAAAATACAAAAATATTTGAAAATTTTGGAAAAATAACATTTGAGGCCAAAAAATACACAAAGATAGTTAATATTTTTATTTTAAATCTATTTTCATATTGGCCATCGCAAATTCAGAAAAATCCAATTCGAGTCACGTGTTCCTTCACGAGTATAATCTCGAATCGGGCCTAAAAAAATTTAATTTGAGTCAACTTATTTTAACTTTCACTTTTTATGAGTTGTGACATTGTCTTCTAATATTTTAAATTTTCATCTTGGCCCAATTATACCCAGAATGACTTAATTTTGCAAAAGGGCTTTAATTAAATTATACATTATTTTCAGCGACAAGAAATGAGCTTAAATTTGACATGTGGTAAATTTTGGTGTGTCAAAAATTGTGAGGAGATTTGGACTTAAAGAAATATATTTTTTTCAGGGACTGAATTGTAAATATTTAAAATTCAAGGACTAGAGTGCAAATACCTAACTCTTGAAGGATTATTTTACAAATAATAAAAAGAAGAGTTAGTGGATAAATTAGAATAGAGAAGGGAAGATGAAGAAGAGGAGATGAAGAAGAGAAGTTGGAGAAGAATGGATGGAGAAAATAAGATAAGAATAGAGAAGGGAAGATGGAGATGAAGAAGAGTTAGTAAAGAAATTAGAATGGAAGATAAGAATAGAGAAGGGAAGATGGAGATTAAGAAGAGTTAGTGGAGAAATTAGAATGGGAGATAAATATGGAGAAGGGAAGATGAAGATGAAGAAGAGTTAGTGGAGAGATTAGAATGTGAGATAGAGATGGAGAATGGAAGATGAAAATGAAGAAGAGTTAGTGGAGAAATTAGAATGGGAGATAGAGTTAGTGGAAAAATTAGAATGGGAGATAGATGAGTAGGTTATAAAAAGAGGAAGAAGTGAGCTTGAGAAAGGATTCTTGAGAGAGAAAATTTGAAGTGTTTGGGAGAATTTTTTGAGAGAAAATTTTGGATGTTTGAGAGAGTTTTGGGAGATTGAAGAAAATTTTGAGAGAAAGAAAATACCAAAAGAGAGAGAATTTTGAAGATGATGGGAGTTTAAAGCTAGGGGTTATCATCACAAATTCCTTCATCGATCAATATAAATCAAGAGTTCATCCTCGTCAACGAGCAAACAAATTCAAGCTAAGTGTTTTTATTTATTCATTTATTTATGGTTTTACTCGCAAATTAGCACAAATTGTATACACTTTCTCCCTCTCCTTTTTCTTCCATATTTTATGTCAGGAGAAGGATATCTCTACATCAACAGCAAAAATCTCGTCGAGATGCAAAAATCGGCCCAGACAAGCTCCTAAGCTGTCCACCGATTTCTCAACTGATCTGTGACTAAAAGTCCCTCTTAATTCAAAAGAAACTCTCTATATTGGGAACATAGAGAGCGAAAATCAATTATAGAAATCCCTCCCAAAAAAATGGGAGATAAGTACTCTTTCTACTCTTCTGGTTTTAGGTGCAGATTAACACATATTTTGTATACTAACATTTCACTCTATTTTATGTCAGGAAGCCGCAGCTTTATATCAATGGTCAACCTTATGGAAGCACAAAATCGGCTTGGAGGAGTCCTCAAGCGCGCACAAATTTCAAATTGTTGAATCAATTCGTTGTATTTTATTTTAAAGAATTCATACCCCAGAATGGAGAGGACAAAGTCCATCCGCAATTTAAATACCTGCACCATAAATCCCAAAGGGAAGAGCCAAGCCAATGCTTAGCCTCCCCATTGGAGGTTTTTACTTACAGTAGTTAAATACCTGCAACTTAAATACCTGTACCTTAAATCCCAAAGGGAAGAGCCAAGCCAATGCTTAGCCTCCCATTGGAGGTTTTTACTTACAGTAGTTAAATACCTGCAACTTAAATACCTATACCTTAAATCCCAAAGGGAAGAGCCAAGCCAATGCTTAACCTCCCATTGGAGGTTTTTACTTACAGTAGTTAAATACCTGCAACTTAAATACCTATACCTTAAATCCCAAAGGGAAGAGCCAAGCCAATGCTTAGCCTCCCATTGGAGGTTTTTACTTACAGTAGTTAAATACCTGCAACTTAAATACATGTACCTTAAATCCCAAAGGGAAGAGCCAAGCCAATACTTAGCCTCCCATTGGAGGTTTTTACTTACAATAGTTAAATACCTGCAACTTAAATACCTGTACCTTAAATCCCAAAGGGAAGAGCCAAGCCAATGCTTAGCCTCCCATTGGAGGTTTTTACTTACAGTAGTTTAAATACTTGCAACTTAAATACCTGTACCTTAAATCCCAAAGGGAAGAGCCAAGCCAATGCTTAGCCTCCCATTGGAGGTGTTTATTCACTGTCATGTACTTCCTATAATTTAATTTTTGAATCATCAGACCCAAAAGATAAGTAGGTCGTAATACTGCACAGAAGTCGTTAACACACTCCCTCTTTCGGTTTTAGGGAATCTTTAATACTTAAAAAAATATAACAAATAAAAATATATACCATCCATGCATCCTATTTAAAAAGTGAAAACACAAAAGAGAATACCCTACTAGAGCCTTAGGAATAAACCAAGTCTGAGTTGCCGAATTAGGATATCCATGAAATTAAGGTACCGAAAGGGCATTAGTTTTAATTAACTAGTGTAACCAAGTCCCCGAGCTCCTAATCTCTGGTTCGCAGGAATAAATTAGTTCTCCCGCTAATTTATTTAGGTTTCTAATCGACCTACCAAGAACGATTAGTGGCGATTCTAAATTTTAAAATCATTTAAACAAAAACCAAAGTTGCGATTCGGTAGGGCTTGGGAGGGCCCGCGTTAGGTTAGTCAAATCTAATTAACCTAATAATCCGTTAGCCCCTTTTAAAATTTAAAATTAATTTTTTAGAGGGTCGCGACAAGCTGTAAATTAGTTATCTTTGTTATCTTCCTAGTATATCCCCTAAATCAACGGGACTAGTTTTTCCTTTGTTATTAGGTAAGATTTTCGTGTATATATCTCTTCTTTGAATCAATACAAAATTTGTTTTTTTGGCTTCTCCAAAATTCTAAATGGTATCAGAGCATCAGCCGATAATCGAGAGAGTTGCTATCGTATTCGAGAGTTAAACATGGCGGAGGCTTCGACAAACTTAAAAGGTGCGTATGCAGTAAATAGTGCAGATGGACCTTTGCAGGTGCCTTGTCGACTCAATGGAACCAATTACCTGACATGGTCAAGATCGGTGAAGATGGCCTTAAAGTCAAGGAAGAAGATGGGATTCATTGATGGTTCAATCGAACGACCAAAGAAGGGAGAACCGTTTGCGGATCAATGGGAGACAGTGAATGCCACGATCGTCATTTGGCTATTTGGCACGCTCGAACCAGAGTTGCTGAACACAGTCTCCTCGGAAGAGGATCCGAAGAAATTATGGGATGAACTCGCAGTGCGATATGGTCAAGGGAATCGCACTACGAAGTATCGACTGAGGTCGGAAATTTGTCTTCTTCGACAGGAGGGACGAACAGTCACAGATTATTATTACAAACTCAAAGGCCTCTGGGAGGAACTTGAAACTCACTTGTGGATTCCGGCTTGCAATGAGGACGCGACCCAGTTATTTGCGGAACGTGAGGAGGAGAAATCCTTCAAATTTTTAATGGGACTAAATCAAGAGACCTTCGGGACTGTGGTATCCAATATTATTGGTATGGATCCGCTCCCAAACTTCAGCAAAGTGTTTTCCTTGGTCTTAAATGAAGAACAGCAAAGGATTGTGTCTCGTGTTCATGAGACAGTGCAGCAGGCAGCAGCTTTTGCGGTAAAGGGAGGTACTGCTTCGCTCGAAGTTGTGAAGCAATCCGTGACAAAACACGATGGGAGACCAACCTGTGAATACTGTGGAAAGCAGGGACATCGCCAGTACAATTGCTGGCAACTCCATGGGAGGCCGGCGATTTACCAACAACGGGAAAAGGAGAAACAACGTAGATGGACTGCAGAAGGTCGCTGGGCAACAGATCGTGGGCCAGGTCAGTCAGGTGGGAAGGTCCATCACGGCAATGGCAAACGACAAATTGGGGAATGGCAGGCAGGTCACAAGCCCAATATTGGCTCGCCTAATACTAGTCCACAGGCTCATGCAGTGCGGACCACAGGACAGAGTGGAGGCCCAGCAGGGACCATTAGCGGGAATGGCTTGTGTGGAGTCCCTGGGCTGACAGAAGCCCAATTCCAGCGCTTAATGACGATAATTGGCCCAGATAATCTCGACACAGAGGCCTTGTCTGGTAACGGTTTCATTTCAGTTAGTTCTGATTGGATTATAGACACAGGAGCTTCCATGCACATGACAAGTTGTGCCAATTATCTGACTGATTTAACTCCATTGAAGGATTCTCGAGTTCACATTCCAAATGGTGTGGGGGTTCGAGCAACGGGAATGGGCCGAGTGAATTTAGGAGGAAATATTATTCTTAAGGATGTTTTACATGTGCCTGATTTTAATTGCAATCTAATCTCTGTGGCTCGCCTAATGACTGATGCAAATTGTGTCATAATATTTCTGTTCCATACGTGTCTTATTCAGGACCTAGCTACCTGGAAGACGATTGGAGTGGGTGAACTACAACAGGGGGTCTACTATCTGCGACGCGTGGCTGATTCGGTACTTGCTTGTCAAACAGTGGTTGGTGGTCAATGCGATGTCTGGCACAAGCGACTTGGACATCCATCACGTCAATTACGTTTAAAGGGTACTTCTTTGAGCTTAGGAGACAGAATAAAAGGTCTTTGCGATATTTGTTGTCGTGCTAAACAGACAAGGTTGAAATTCTCTATTAGTGAGAGTAAAGTGGATGTTCTCTTTGGATTAATTCATTGCGATTTATGGGGTCCCTATAAGGTTCCTTCCTTGTCCGGAGCACGATATTTCCTAACCATTGTAGATGATTGTAGTCGCGGGGTGTGGATTTATTTGTTGCGAGAGAAATCGGATGCACGACGCTTCTTGGTACATTTCTGCAATATGGTTGAAACACAATTTGGGAAGAAAGTTAGAATTGTTCGAAGTGACAATGGACTTGAATTTCTCTCCAAGGAACTACAGGAATTTTATTCTAACCGGGGCATGATCCATCAAACCTCTTGCACGGATACACCACAACAGAATGGACGAGTAGAACGGAAGCACCGACATATCCTCAATGTGGCCCGTGCATTGCGGTTTCAAGCTGAACTTCCCATCAAATTCTGGGGGGAGTGTGTCCAAACCGCTGCTTATTTAATTAATTACACCCCAACTCCACTGTTATCCGGAAAATCACCCTATGAGGTTTTATTTGGAGAACCACCCAAGATTGGGCACCTACGGGTTTTTGGGTGTTTATGTTATGCGCATCATAAATCGAGAGACCGCGATAAATTCAGTGAAAGATCCCGGCGTTGCATCTTCATTGGATACCCGCATGGGAAAAAGGGGTGGCGATTGTATGATTTATTGACTCATGAAATATTTGTGTCACGCGATGTTCGGTTTGATGAGTCTCGGTTTCCACTCGCTATCCACGATCAGCCAATTCCCAAGGTTGAATTGGCTCGAGAACAATTCCGAAACATTGCTTGTGAGCTGGAAGATGACAGCGAACACGAGTTGGAAGCACATGACAGGTCTGCTTCGGTGATGGACGAACTTGGTAGCACAGAACACGATACAGAGGAAGTTGGAAACACAGTTCTGGGACAGGAGGGAGTTGGAGGCGTTGCAGGCTTATTGAATCAAAGTGAGCAACGAGCAGATGAACCTCAGGACACATCTGATTTGGGTCCACTTCTTCCTGTTCAGCAGAGACGATCTATACGTGAAAAGCGAACTCCGGCACGTTTTTCCGATTTTATCAGCCATGTCGCATATGTCATTGACCCCCCTGTCTCCCCACTGAAGTCGTTTTCCCCAGGTACACGCTATCCTCTTGCAAATTATGTTACTTTTGCAAATGCTTCTTCCAATTATAGAGCTTTTCTCGCCGCTATCGATTCGGATGTTGAACCAAAATCATACAAGGAAGCTGCACAAAGTCCTCACTGGAGAGCTGCGATGGCAGCTGAATTAAGGGCGCTAGAATCCAATGGCACTTGGAAAATCATAAAGTTACCTGATGGCAAGCGCCCGATCGGGTGCAAATGGGTCTTTAAGATCAAGCGGCGAGCTGATGGAAGCATTGAACGTTATAAGGCTCGCCTCGTAGCTAAAGGTTATACACAAGTTGAAGGCTTTGACTTTCATGAAACTTTTGCTCCCGTGGCGAAATTAACGACTGTGCGTTGTTTACTCACTGTTGCTCTTGCTCGTAAGTGGGAGATTCATCAATTAGATGTTAATAATGCTTTTTTACATGGAGACTTATCTGAGGAAATATATATGCATCTGCCGCCGGGTTTTTCCTCCTCTACTGGGAATGTCTGCAAGCTTCAGAAGTCGTTATATGGACTACGTCAAGCTTCTCGAAACTGGTTTGCCAAATTCACCTCGACTCTGCGTCAGTATGGCTTTATTCAGTCCGGAGCTGATCACTCTTTATTTACTTATCATCGCGGTGATATATTCTTGGTTGTGCTTGTTTATGTTGATGACCTCATATTAACTGGGAATAGTTCCCGACATTGTGAGCTATTCAAGACCTACATTGATCAACGTTTCAAGATCAAGGACTTGGGCTCTCTTCGATACTTTCTGGGCATCGAAGTCTCGCGGACTAATTCTGGTTTGTTTCTTAGTCAGCGAAAATATACTTTGGACATCTTGGCGGACTGTGGACAATTAGGGGCACGGCCTGCTTCATTTCCTATGGAACAATAGCATCGTCTTTTAGATGACTCGGGAACCCCTTTTTCCGATCCAAGTCAATATCGTCGGCTAGTGGGTCGCCTGATTTATTTAACAATCACTCGCCCGGAGCTATGCTACTCAGTCCATGTCCTTTCTCAGTTCATGCAGACACCTCGAGAGGCTCATTGGAATGCTGCCCTCAGAGTTCTCCGATATTTGAAGCACTCTCCTGGTCAGGGAATTTTTCTGAAACCAGATGACTTAACTCTAACTGCTTATTGCGATTCTGATTGGGCAAGCTGCCCGGTTACCCGTCGTTCCGTCACAGGTTATTTCGTTACCTTGGGTGGCAGCCCTATTTCTTGGCGGACTAAGAAACAGACGACCGTTTCTCGTTCTTCAGCTGAAGCGAAATATCGAGCTATGGGTGCTGCCACTAGTGAACTTCTCTGGTTAAGAAGTCTCCTTGCTTCTCTAGGAGTTTCTCATTCTTCACCGATGCGTTTGATCTGCGACAATCAAGCTGCTCTTCATATCGCGGCTAACCCAGTCTTCCGTGAACGGACCAAACATATTGATCTTGACTGTCATTTCATTCGGGAGCATGTCCAGTCTCGAGCTATTTCTACCGCCTATGTGCCTACACGGTTACAACTTGCTGACATTCTCACAAAGGCCCTGGGTCGGGACCGCTTCCACTTTCTTCTATCCAAGTTGGGCATTCGTGACTTACATGCTCCAACTTGACAGGGGGTAATACGAGACGAGAAGATCTTATTTTCTCAGATCTTATTTTCACCCGATATTCTCTCCCGTTATTCTCTATTTTTCTGTTTCCATGTATAGCTGTAAATTAGTTATCTTTGTTATCTTCCTAGTATATCCCCAAAATCAACGGGACTAGTTTTTCCTTTGTTATTAGGTAAGATTTTCGTGTATATATCTCTTCTTTGAATCAATACAAAAGTGTTTTTTGGCTTCTCCAAAATTCTAAAAAGGTTACATCAAAGAAACCTATTAAAAACCTCGAGATATAATTAAGCTCCTAAAACCTAAACCGACAAACTTCGAACTACAACAGGAAGTCACTCACAAGCCAAAGGAACCTTTTGTACACGGACAAAAAAAAGGTACATAGCCGCACTAATCTTTCTCTTCTATATCTTCTTTTGTTTCGTACGTTGCTCACATGATGGAACATGCATTAGGGTTCTCGTCGCTGAAGAGGGTGGTGAAGTGCTCGTCGGGGGCGCTAGGGTTTGAGAGGGCTTGGGGCACGTTCTTGACGTAGCCGGAGGGTGCTTTCTTGTCGTAGGCCTGAGGCGCGTACGGATATGCCACCAGGTTGTACGGCACGTATGGCCACAGCTCCGCCCTCTTCCCCGTGCTCTTCACCTTCTTCAGTACCTTGCCCGCTTCGACGTAGCCGGTCACGCTTACCTTGCTTTGTTTCCTGTTCACTTCCACCGATTTCACACCTATGAACAAGAGAAAATTGGCTTGATTAATCAGAGAAAGCTTAGGATTTGTTTTTCTTTTCGTGGCGCGGATGATATGTGAAGAAAGAAACGGAGGTGATACGAAGACATGGAAGTGGACTAGGATGTGACGGAGGTTTATCACGGATTTACACAATTAATACTATAACTTCGTCTGAGTCACTGTGGCCTCCAACAGCAGGAAATTTTGTCAAAGATAAATCAGATACGACGCAATATGTCGATGTGGTGTTGCGACATCATCTTAATCGTGACTGTAATGCATAAGTTCGATACCTTCATTGGAAAAAATCTCCAAAAAAGAAGCCAACGAGTTATTGGTTAACTAAAATATGCTAATCGTTCTACGTCACATCAATTTTTCACTATAAAATTTTTCTAACATAACCTGCGCATACATCCACATGCTCTACTCATGGTGATAAATGGTATGCATATGAGCAGGGAAAGAGAGAAACCTTTCATGGACGAAACAGAGTTCCGAACTTTCCTTTCGCAGCCGTCGCAGTCCATCTTCACCTTGATGTCAACTGTCTGAGAATTCACAACAACGACGGTGGCTACAGTTAGAGAAAAGACGACAGAAGTGATCCAAGGAGGAGAGAGAGAGAGAGAGAGAGAGAGAGAGAGAGAGAGAGAGAGAGAGAGAGAGAGAGAGAGAGAGAGAGAGGGAGAGAAGGAGGGAGGGAGGGAGCGGCGTTCAAGACCTTGAACAACGGCATACTCAAGAAGTAACCAAAACCAAGAGATCCATCGAAATGCAAAGCAAGAGAGGGAGAAGGGGGGAGAGAACAAGGAAGGAAAGAAACCTGCATGGGCCTGCGTTTCTTCCGTGGCTTGGAGACATCAAAGTCGAAGATGTCAGAGAGACGATCCAGCACTCCCATCTTTACTTCTTGTTTCTCGAGAGCAAAGAACTGATATACAGAACAAGCTTAGCTCTAAAGAGAGGGGTGGCCGAGGAAGAAGTCGATGGAAGGCCTGGAGTGAATTGGCTGGCTCTCTCTCTCTCTCTCTTTCTCACACACACACACACACATATATATATAAATAATGGTGAACTGGGACGCAAGTTGCGCGCAGAAAGATGGTAATAATAGAGACAACGTAGGATGAACTGTCTCCAAATGAAACCCTCGCCGTTCTCCGAAATATCGTGCCGTACAAATGGGGGCTTCCGTCTCGCCCGACACGCGGGTTTCTTCATGAGCCGAACGAAAGCTACCATCGACAAATATAATAATTGTCATGTTTTGGGGTTCTTTTTTATCACGGTATGTGGGATGATTGATGGGCACCTGGCTGTCGATCGAGCCGCTTGCTTTGCTCCCAGGGAATGTCGTCCAATCGGAATCGAGAGGCGATGCGGTGCCAATCTTGAGCTCGATTCGATTCGCATGTTTTGACGTTCAAAGCTCGACTCGAGCTCGATCGGGTATTGGAATTTATGCTTGAGCTTGACTCAACGACGATGAACTTATGAAGGAAGTAGAGCTCGAGCAATTTTAAGAAAGCTTAAATAATGATGTGGGTATATCATGTAATTTTGAGGAAATTTTACATGTATTTAATCTAATGTGAAAAATTCACAAAAACTTGATTTGGCTCACAAGTCTCTCAAGCTCAATTATTTAATTAGGAAAATTATTGAAAAAATCATCAACTTATTATATGGCAGCTAAATGCCAATTCAATTATAAACTTTTCGACTTGGCCAATTTGGTTGAACCTTTTAATGATATGTCAATGTGATTCTTCCGATCAATTGTAGATATAAATCGCCGACATGAGGTCAAAGGGTTCAAGATGCTATCTTTTAAAAGTTCCCACAAAATCAATTGGAAAAATTGGCCAAAAGTCGTATACCTTTTGCATTTTTGCTAATTCAGTCATAAGTCCTTTAATTTGTTAATTGACTCATACACATTTTTATATTTTATCAATTGAGTTCATCCAGCCAATTCTGAATGGAAATCGTTGATCGAAGCGCCGGCCATTCTAAGTGATACAACCAATGATGACATGGATTATCTACATAATACTTTCGCATTTCTTTAATTTTTAATTTATCTTTTCAAGAAAATTCAAAAAAATAGAAAAAAGCAAAATAAATTAGATTTTTTTTGCGTGGAAAAAACTAAATTAGATTAAGAAAAAGCTAAAAAAATGTTTTTTTTTAAACCAAAGTCAAATGAACAAATGGGGCCAAGCCCTTCCCGATGGCCACCGCGAAGGGCCAACAGTGGTCACCCGAGCCTTCTTAAAGCTTGACAACCCTCGCCAATCCTAGGTAACGCCTCGCCTGCCGCCAACGAGGGCTTGTTGGCCTAGATCTTAGTGACAACGCGACCCTTGCCCCATATCCAAGCGATTAGCAACCCTTCAAGAAGGCTTAGGACTAAATTAGCATAATTAATTGATTTATGGATGAATTGATTGCCATACAATAATTTTAGGACCGTTTGAATAGTTATCCCAGTTGAAAGCAGCGTCCGGGATGACTGATTTTCATTGCGTAGGTTATATCATATGATTGGAATTAATCATTTCTCTAGTGCCCTCCATGGGATGTGACCCGATCAACGCTAAGACTAAGAGGATGACAACTCTGTACCAGTGACGGACACACACGAATCGAACTGTAACCAAACAAAAGTTGTTTGAATAATGGCCACGCGTTGGTCAAAGGAGAGGAAGAGACCACGAACCCCTCGGGGCATGCGGCCACAGAATAGAACCTTAAAAAAATTGGGAAATCAAAAGGCAAGGAAAAAAAAATCAACATTATTTGTCTTGCGCATTTAGTGTAAATTACGAAAAAATTAGATTTTTTTTTTCCTTGCTTGTGGCGCGAATTTGCCGAGACCACTTCCATCAATTGGACGTAACCACAGGAATGTTGGCCACCAAGAAAGGTCGATTTCTTAATTAAACGGCTGGTTTTTGACCCTCAAGAGGGGTCGATTCCTTAATTAAATGCCTGGTTTTTGACTATGTCCTAACTTAAAAAGGGGTTCATTAAATTGGCGTTACGACATCTGATTTTGATCAATCATTGAAGGCCAAGGGGGCCAGCTATACGCAGAGTTAGTTGGGGGTTGTGTGTACGCAAGCTTTTTTAATTAACAAAATATTCAACTTCTCCAGTCTAGACCAGTCATTTTCCACCAATTTTACAAGTAAAATGTGGTGAAAATCGTGCCTCCTTCCACGTATAATTGAATTACGGGTTCGGCCTTCAGGAACGGATGTCTGCGTGATGAGATGAACTCGATCCCGCTCTTGTTCCAATGATATTACGGGGTATTCATAATATTGTATATAACGAGATCGAGAAAAATTGACCCTTTGATACGATGAGCTTTTACCCGAAACCACACTCTTCGTAATTAATGAAAGAAAGAAAATGGCACTTTCAGTCTTACATGCCTAATGAGGTCACTTTGTGCCTTGTAAACACAAACTTCGATGTGGTTTAGGGCTAAAAAAACAAAACCATCCATGCGGTTCTCGTTTGTCTTTGAATTTAATATCTAAATCAATTAAAATCGAAGGCAGTTGTTGTTGGGAAAATATCGGAGGAAATAGAGTAACCGTATAGTCGGACTTTGAGGCATGTAATCACTCTATTTTATGATCAATTTGCCCCCCGAAATTGTTATAGATTTATGGTAAATTCCCTTAAGGATACAACAAAGCCACGCTGAGAATATTATATAGTAATTTCAGTAAATCTCCTAAAACTTTGTGCGAAACAATGAAAAGATGGCTCTCTCTCTTTTAAAGGAAAAACGAAAAAATTTGAAGTAATTCCTAAAAATGAATAGAATTGTCCATTTTATAATGCAAATAAGACACACTCCTTAGTGTCTGAACTACCCTTACGAACTTACCCATTCATATCCGAAAAGTTGCAATTCAAGCATGACTATCCGTCTCTAAAAATTAACATTCAGACACAACCGTTCATGTCCAAAAATCACAATTCTAACATAACTGTTCATGTGCGAAAACTGTCATTCGAACACAACTGTTCATGTCTGAACAGTCATAAATAAAAAATAATAATGAAATAAAATTATAGAATAATAAATTTCTAATTTCAACGATAACAAAAAATAAAAATAACTCAATTATTCGCGCACCTTCACACGGGTATGGTGAGGTCTAGCTCACTTACCCATTTCTCCATTTTAGAGATTACAATAGTCTTCTTATATTTAAAATGTCTTGCATTCTCTTGTCCCTCCTATGTAGGATAAGGAAAATGCCTTATTTATTTGTTTTACAAATAAACACTAATAAGTGTACACATAGTGATCGTAGGAGCTCTTTTGTTTGACTAAACCACAAAGATTTGCTCTTCTAAATGTTAAATCTATGTTTGTTCAACGTGGTTTGATTGTCTCTATATGACGATAGTGTAAAGGAAGTCGAACCTAAGTGCACCATCAACTCGAAACACTATAGTTATTTGAGAAAAAATTTATGAATTGTGCTCATCACGATACATGATCCAGTGATTGGCCATTGATTATTTTGCTTAGCATACATGTGACAGGTCCATTCCTATGGAATAAGTGTATACTTTACTCGTACTTAGTGGATCCTCAATGTTTTCTGGATTTGGTTTTGTTTTGTAGTATTTTGGGCTTTGCTCTCCTTCTATTTTACTTTACTACGAAGTCTATGTGCTTCTCATGTATCCTTTTGAGTAATAAATACGATTTTCTTTTGGTCCAAAAGAAACTTTACAAGTAATGGTAAATAGTATAATGTAGTATTAGTATTCATTGTATAATAACTTGAGAGTTAGACTAATATAAACTTACTTTCTTAGAAAGGGAAGTACGCAAGCTATGTGACATACGCATACATAAACTTAACAAGTTTGATAAATGTTTCACTCGAATTCACAGCAAAAACAACATGAACAATTAAAATGGTTCAAAATCTATGATCACTTCTTGTGTATTGCATTATCATCTTTAAGTATCTCATCTCATTAATATTGATGTCCCCAAAAGCTCCAATATTACCCAATTATAATACTTTAGTCGAGTAATCGACGATTATGCTAATTATATCAAGGATAGTATTATTGTCAAGATATTATTAGATATCGAATCTATATCGATACGATATTTTAGTTGAGTAATCAACTTTTTCTAGAAGATCTTTTTTGTGCTATCAAAAAGGCAAATCTTTACATTTCTCTTGATTGACAAAGATACTAAAAATTGAGAAATTAAGAAAAGGGCATATAGAAGCTGACCTGGCACAAAAGACCCCCGATAGATAATAAGATTGAAAGAACCCTCCTTTGAGAAAAACAGAGTGTAGAGAATGTGGGTTGGGGGAAAAAATCTGGAGATTAGTGACTGTTGTTTGTATATATTACTTGTGGGAGTTCTCAAACCTGAAAACTGAAATTCTAATTCAGGCGAAATTTATGCTAATTTTACATATGTGCAAGACATAGAGTATCTTTTGACAAAAACAAAAAGATATAGAGACCTATTGCACTTGCATCAATTCAATTTCAAACTTTTCAATTTAGCGAATTTAATCATAAAATTTTTAATAATTTACCAATGCCAATCGTCCAACGTGGCACGGCCGACACCAAAGTGAATTTTTTTAAAGATTTTCGTTCTTTTTTGAATTTTGTAAAGAAATTTATTAACTTTTTTTCTTTTTTTTTTACCGTTAAAGGCCAGCCGATGCTCAATGACCCCTGCCAACCATCGAGTAGGGGCATGTGAGCCCTCGCTAGCCAATGGGCGAGGCCTTGCAAGTTCTCACCGACATTAGGCAAGGGGTGCGAGTCCTCACCAATAGCGGCATTGGCTGACGACCCTCGCTCAATGCTAACCACTAGGAAAGGGCTTGTAGCCCTTCGCTCGAAGTTGGTTGAGGGTCGCAACCCTCACCCAATTGTGAGTGAGGGCAGTGAGCCCATGCCGCGACTAACAAGAATCGCCTCATCCAACTATGAGCAAGGGTCGTAGCCCTCAACAGGGGTTGCTAGGCCCCAACCAGTGACTGGTCGTCCCCCACCAGCCCCCCACAATCTAAAAAATAAAATAAATAAAAATTAAAAAAAATTTAAAAATTTCCACGTTGGTGTTGCAACATCCATATCATCAATTTCCAACCAAAATTGGCCAAACGGACTACATTGAAAAATTATTAAAATTTTTACGACTAAATTGGCCAAATTCAAAGGATTATGACTGAATTAATACAAATGCAATAAATTTAGGACTTTTTTTTGTTGACTTTCGGTTTGAAATCACAATCCAAATACAAAGATGGCTTCCTTTTGTTAATACTGGCAAAAGAGAGCTCATATAATGTATTTGTAAAAAAGAAATAAAATCGAAAGAAGATAAGTATAATCTGGATTACTTTAGGGAACAAATTTAAATTGTAAGGAAATATTTAAGAGGAAATTACAATTAACGAGAGATATAGGGGGAAAAACACGTTTATCTGATGGTCCATTGAAATTATCATTTCTATCTTTTACTCGATTTTATATATATATATATGGGATAAATGGAATATATATATATATTCCATTTATCCCATATCAACCATGGACACAAATCTTTTTAGCCAAATTTGAGGAAGAAAGTGTCTTTGAATTCTTTCTATTATATAAATCAAACAATCAATTCAGAAGCTCAACACTACCATCCTTACATTGATCCCGAAGGTACCCAACGCGTCCAATTGTACCCTCGGAGACATCAACTATGTAACCCTAGGTACAAGGTTCGTGTTTGGCCTTCCTTTTGTATGTGCGCTGTGATTAGCTAATATATTACTTACCTTACAAAAAAAACAATCAAATCAGTTTATTTTCGATGTGCACAAACTTTGCCCGAATGAATGGAGCAGAACGGTTTTCACTCTATTTATTCAGGTGTCATGTAATATGCATATGGAATGTGAGAAGCTGACAATGTAACAGTATTATGATGGAATTTCAACCCCAAGTATTATACAGTCATGCTAGCAGGACCCATGATTTAACTCAACCTTTTTTTAGTGAAACTAAGTGATTCTTTTACCTAAATTGAACCCCTCAAGTCAAAACTAAATATTGTTATTAAACGTGCTTATTTTTATTAATTGATTTAAAACAGTAATATTTTAGAAAAAAATCTATTTTATGCTTGGAGAGAATATCTTGCAAATGAAAACTGGATGCTCCTTCACGAGAGCAAAATCTCCGAAACTTTATTATCGAATAAAATCCAATATTTGCATTCAATATCAATGGAAACTGCCATGTAATAAGTTGTGTAGTTGCTTTATAAAAAGAAGAGATATCAAGAAATACAAGACTATGCATCCACAACTCGCCCTTCGTTGGCAAGAGCTCCTTGGTTATTTCCACATGTTGGTGATTGAAGTCAAGAAGATGGGTGCTCGCCACTCCATACCGGAGACCGGAGGCGACGCTCCTCTGCCGCCGCCGCCGCATCCTTATCCATATCCATACCCATATCCATATCCATATCCATATCCAGTTCAGTATCCGCCTCCGCCATCATATTCGGGTCCCAAACCAGCTTCCCGTACGCCTACGCCTTCGATACCATCTTCCATGCCATCCTTAGAAACTGCTTCGCTTCCCCTTCCATCTTCAAAGGGGGCGTCGGCTCCGGTTATAGCTAAAATAGGTAAGCCTACCCCTTCTCATCTTTGTCGGGAAAAAAAGTTTTTTTTTTTTTTTTGCAAGATAATATGTCAATAGACACCTTTCTCGCTTTTGTTGTTTCAATCAAAGGGAAAATCATGCAATCACACACGCTACGTAAGTTCTAACGGAAGTGCATTATTCCAGGCATTTCCGGCTCGAAGTCGTCACGGCTCGAAGACGTGCAGATCAAAGTCAGCGGCACGCGTGTCAAAACCGCAAGCCGAAGCATCCACCAGATCTGCTTCCATATTAAGATGGGCGGCCATGGCGATAAATTGAAATCGCACAAACCCTAGCCACACTGATGCATCCCTCTTTTTTATAAACTATAGGTCGTTTTTTGAAGTTTATAATTGAGAAGATACCGTTTCAAGTCCTGATTTGGAAGCAGATGTGTTTGTGATCACGGCCCATGTCGCCGATGGCGTGGAATGGCTAGAAAGGACCTGGCTTCTAATTCGTCGTCTTCATAACTTTGCTTCTCTTGTGAGTTCAAGCAAGCTAGTAGCGTTCTATACATTACGCCTTTGACGCATGTATATATGCACCAATAAATGATGGAACTTCCGTAACTTTGGATCTTCATGTATTTGACGCACGCCGAATCGTAGTGCGTGCGCACCAAGTGATAATGGCCGGCTATAGATGTGTACTTCGAATATCCCGTCGTTTAGCATATCACTCTGCACCAAGTTCCGGGGGCAGCTCAGCTGAGAATATGTATATCGACCATGTCCAGAACAGCATCATCCTTCTACTGTTATGTGAAAGCAGCCCAACTTTGGACCATCTTATGGTCGGAACTGCTTAGAAAAAGGGGATCCATCTCAGGTGGATTTTCCCAGATCATGAATCTCAAATCGCTGTTCACAGCCGTGTTCTTGAAGTCGGGGGAATTGCAGATGATCTAATGACAATATGCTTCTTGCGACATCACATTGTTAGAGGTTCAGTGTAAAATCAATGTATCTATACACGGATATCTATAGAATAACGTATAGAAGGGATATTCTCATTTTAGGGGCACGTTATCCCAACCAAAAACACGTACTTCAAGATAGGGTTGGCTCAACATGACCCAAGGAGAACCTGCATGGAGGCACAGATACAAGTTAATATACCTATCATGAGATGCTCAACATGAGTCTGCTTGTAGACCAATCTGCTTCTGCCTTGATACTTTAATAGGTGATAACCATTGAAAAAATATTTACCCATGAAGACTATAAATGCTTCGGCGGCTGATCGTTTCTATGTCGCTTGAAATATTTGGGTTCTCCTGGCTAAATAAAGTCCTGGATCAACCATACAGGAAGGATTTTTTGCGGTCTGCACCAGAATAAGAACACAATCAGGATATATACTATTAAGACAATCCTCCCCAAAACATCTTGAAAGATCGTTTCCCTTATTTATAGAACAGCAATAAGACCTGCAATGCTATACGGAGCTGAATGTTAACCGATACAAAAGCAACATGAGCATAAAATTGGAGTAGCGAAAATGAGAATGTTAAGGTGGATGTGTGGTCATACAAGGATGGATAAAATAAAAAAATGACGATATTCGACGAAAAGTTGGAATAGCACCGATGGCAGAGAAGATGAGAGAACATAGATTGAGATGATTTGGACATATTCTTCGTAGACCCTTAGATGCTCCGATAAGAACAGAAGTGTGTTACCGAGAAAACGATATGAAGAAAAGACGAGGTCGGCCGAAATTTACTTGGGGGATGGTAGTAAAACAAAATTTAATAGAGTGGAAAATAGATTGACGTATGGTCTGCCTTAAGACAGAGTAGAGTAAAGCTATCCACATTGTAGAAGAGGGGATTTCCTATGTTCTAAAATGCCATGTTTAGTCATTTCTATTTATTTATATGTTTATTTATTTATGTATTTATTTATTTATTTATTTTTGAGTAGCCATATTTTTACTTTTATTTTAGTATATTTTAAGCTTTTCGCTTTAGGTTCATCGACCGCCGACCCCAACTGATTTGGGATAAAGGTGATGTTGATGTTGTTGTGTTCGTGTTTTTTGTGCGCGCGCGAGAGAGAGAGAAGATTACACTTTCCATCCAAGACCACTGGCGTGATCAATAAAATTGAGATCCGTGCTAACCGAGGAGAAAACATAGGAGACATTCGCAAGGGAAACCAGAGGATCAAGGCCAGCTGCCAAATAAGTATAAGCAAGCTGCAATGAAAATGATTGACAAGAAATGCCGATGTATCGCTTGAACAGTGTGAAAGACCAAATGGCACATCTTAAAGTACTAATCAGTTTCCGGTATTTGAGTTCAAAAAAGATTGAGAATATGAATCACGACGGAGGTAAATGAAACTTGACAAGAGAGAAGTATCCAGGTCATAGCTAAAACATTTAAAGACAGCGTGTCAAGCAAAGCACAAGGAAGAAACTACAGAATCTGAGGGCAGCCTGCATGAAGGGGAAGATCCTGCAGTAAATTTTCTATGTAAACTCAGAGAACATCTTAGCCCATCAAGATGTACCGTAACAGGCAAAGCACATAGTAGCCATCAAGATGTACCAGCTTCTGCACATGCACAAGTAAAGACCATACATCTCCTGTGTAATAAAAAAAAAAGGTGATCATGACTTATCCCCAAGTTTTTTCACTTCGCGTTCACCTCTGCACACCTCCAAAAATTAGCCCTTCAGTCAGGACTAATCCTTCAAAGTGAAAATACAATGCCCCTCACAACTTGTAAGCCATTATAGCCATCTCATTAGATGAGTCACCCTTGCATATAAATTGGGTCGGTCTCTCTTCTCAAGAGTAGACAACTGGAATTATAGTAGCCTGGGTTACGCTAGTCAACAACACCATCGACAACGACCAAAAGCCTTGTAGCACTAGATTGGAGTTCAATATATTAGCGTGCCATCACAGTATCAAAATGACACAATTCCAAGGACTAACTCTGAATCTCCCATGAATGTTATCTAGCGTGCACCACTCTGGCATGAGAGAACTCCAAAAAATCAAATGCCCCAATTTGACCAAGTTAATACTAGGCCAAAAGACAGGCAGCGATGAAATATCTAAGCACAGTTATATTGCCCAATCACATCAGATAGATCTTGGCAGAAAACCTGATCTAACGCTGCACCAAAACAGCCATACTGACAAGGAGGTCGATTCTCGCCTTCCACTTTCACACTTCAGGTGAACACTAACAAGAAATGCTCGGGCAAGCTTAACTGCATTTAAGTCTGAGTACGATGTAGTTAATGCTGAGCATAGTCAGGGTAACATTTTAAATTTTTTGAAGCTACTTCAGTGTATTTCTACAGGGGATACAAGTGGCATAAGGAGTAATCAGATTTAGCAAGGAAATTAGAAGTCTAAATTCTTGATGGACATTGGTTCTCACTCAACAACAATTCAATCTGACTTAATGGTACCATCACGGTGGATCCACATCAATAAACTCAAATTGGGATCATTGGATCTCTCCGAAAACAACAACATGGCAGGAATAAGCAAAAGTCATGGACTCCCGGTAGTTTGATAAGAATTACGTGGAGCACGATACCAAGATGATCATGTTCATGTCATGCATTGCTCAAACACCACAGAGCAACAATTAGATAAACACACACACACACACACAAAAAAAGGGCTCACAAATACAACACCATGGTCTCTAAGTTATGGAATAAGCAGGGGCCTACAACTATGCCAGCCAGGTCCCCTTATATCCACTTCCTGCTCACTCTTAGGATAGAGAGAAAAGTACATTTCGGGCAACTAGTTGCGATAATCAACAACAGCCTTACAAAGACCACAGGTTTATATCTCATTCATAGGCAACCTAAGCCAAAAACCAGAAAACCAGCTCTTCCTGTTTGGTCATGTAGAATAAGGCCCTCATCCGAGTTTTACATCAAATTAGCTTTTGATATCATCTCTCGAGTGCAGGTTAGCATACCAAAGACCTCTTGGTCCATGGAGGATTACTCATCGACAGAACATGTAACAGATCATATACCAACAGGCCAAAATAACAGTTTGCCTCATCAAAACAGACCAAAGGAGGGGAAGAATTTACCATTTTCCTACAATTGACATGTTAAGGCAAGTAAGTTTTCAACCCTCACAAGTTAGCAATCGGTTTTCCCATATCAAGAAATGACCCAGAAAAGGAACTTCCCTCTGTAATAGAAAATTTTTCCAACCTAGCATGTGGTTCCACCAATATCATGAAATCACAGACAATGAGAAGCCAATAACCACCCTTTCACAAACTGACCACAAACGAACAATGTCAGTAAATCCAACATATTCCCTAAACACAGAACACAAGCAAACATAATTGGCTATTTTTCCTGGAATTGCTTATCATCTGGCATGCCGCGTGATCAATCGGTAATCAAACGCGCTCAGAGCATCAGTGACGTGACGAGACTTTAGGTTACAAATATGAAGTAGGGATTAACTGGGAGGTTCTGGTCCTTCTCCCCATGCCTAGCAGAAGGCAGTGCTGTAACAATGAAGCAGCTAAAGAAGATGTGCTGTGTTTGGGAATGGTAAAGGTGGAAATGGAGAAGGGCGAAGAGGATGAGAAAATTAGGAATGATCGACAGAGAAGCGCAGGCAAGTGACTGAAGTTAGCATTTCCATCCATATCCCACCTGATCCTAGCTCAAGTCCTTGCTTACAAAATGGGTTTTCCAGTACCGCTGTCAGTCCTTAAGCTACTCACACAGTTGCACATGCATCCGACAGAGGCTGCCAGAGCCAATATACCTTAAGGCCAGAAAATTAACAACCCAAGGCATTGTCATGAGGCCAGAATCTTCTGGCGTATTACAATGTGACGAGCGGTGTTTTCCTCAATCTGTCAATCTTCCTAGAAAAATTCAGAATATCATCCTTCCGTCCCTCATCCAGGAGGCATTGCTTCAACTTGCTAAACGTATTAGCCGGAGGACGAATACCCACGTCCATCATCTCCTGAAAGTACTTGCAAGCATCATCCAATTTATTTTCATGGCAAAGGCTGGCAATCACAGTAGAGAACATGTGCATTCCAGGAAGGACTCCCTTGTCCTTCATTTGTTTCCAAACTCTCAATGCCATATCCGTCCTGTCCTCATTGCAAAACATCCTCACTATGATCTCATATGTACTCAGAGCTGGTTCGCATCCTGGCTCATTGCTCATCTTCTGGAAGATTGAGTAAGCTTCTTTCGATCTCCTAGCTTTTACCAAGTGGTGAAGAATTATGTCATAAGTCCTGGAGTTTGGTCCAACACCACATTTTCTCATCTCATCCAGAACTCTATAAGCATCATCCATCCGCATCGACCAGCAATAAGCACCCACCAGAGCATTGTAAGTTGGAGCCTCCGGAGCAAACACAAAAGCCTTGGATTGCTCAAAAAATTTCACTGCTTCACTTAACCTCTTCGCAGACCCCAATCCAATAACCAAAGTGCAAAATATATGAGGAGTAGGCTTGCAGTTCTTGGCTAGCATTTCATGATACAACTCTATGGCCTCATCGTACTTCTTAATCTTGCAATGCGCATTGATCATGATCCCGTAAGCCACGACATCCAGCTCAAACCCCTCATCCTTCATCTCCCTGTAAACTTCCATCATCCTCAAAAAGTTCATTTCTTGACCCCAACCTTCCAGTAGAATACTGTACGACTTGAGATCCAACTTGAACCGCCCCTTCATTTTATCAAACACCTCCTGTGCTTTCACCACATTTCTCGACTTGCACAAAGTATCGACCAACCTATCGAAATCAGACGAATCTAAGTTCAATCCAAACTTCTGCATCCTCTCAAAGGCGTCGACCGCTTCTTTGACCTTCCTGGCTCTCGCGTATCTGCGCGAGATCAACCCAAAGGTCTCTTTAGTCAATAACCCTCTCCGCTTCATCTCATCGACCACTTTCCACACCAAGTTGAACTGCTTGATCTTTCCTAGAGCGTCGATCAGAGCATGGTAGCTCTCAGCGCTATACTCAAACCCTCTCCTTTTCTCAGCCCATCTGAAGAACGAGAGCGCGAGAGCACCTGCATTACTCAGCCTCTTCAGAACCTCCGCAACCAGGGTCGGCGAGATTACCGCGACCGCAGCGCGATCCAGGGACGACTCGACGGAGGAACCGGAGCCGGCGCTCGACAAGATCTTTACGAGCTCATCCGCGTCGCGGGAGATCCTATCCGAACGTGGGTCATCATCGCTGGCCCCCAGAGCCGCGTGGGCATGCCCTGAGCTGCTGCTGCTGCGAATCAATCTGCTGAAGCCGAGACAGTGGGTGGACGGGGACTTTAGCCCGATTTGAGAAGGGTCCGTTGGAGCTTGAGGAGGTGAAGGAGGAGTAAGCGCTCTGAGAGAGGAAGTGGGTGAAGCAGGAGCGAAGAAGAAGCGGGCTTGTGTTGACGAACGCCCGAGAAAACGACCACGGTCCATGTGGAGGGAGAGAGAGAGAGAGAGAGAGGAAACAAAATGGAGATCGATGGCTGAAGAAGGAGAAAGTAGAGAGAATGTCTGTCTCGCTTGCGCTCGAAAATCGTGATGCGGCGCCGGGGGAAGGGGGAAGAGGCTACGGTCGCCGGGTTCAGGTAGCAACGTCCGGCGTAGCTTGTTGTCCGGTCAGTTCTTGACAGAAAGCCAGACCACCACATCCCATTGAAACCCACGAACATAAAAGTACCCTAATGCTACAAATGATTCATGAAAAAAAAAACAAAAAACAAAAACAACACTCTGGCCGACCTAAATGGCAATTGACGTGAATAATTTTTATAATTTTTTTTATATTTTTTCTTATCTTTTTCTTTTTCCATCCTTCTCTATTTTTCTTTTTCTCTATGTCTCTTCGTCCGTCGTTGGCCATCATCAAGGCATCAACAACCGGTGGAGGAAAATGAAAATAAAAATAGGAAAAGCAAACAAATTCAGCAATTCTTTTAAAAGAAATGGAAAAAGACTGTCCAAGCGATTTTCTGCCAAAATATTGTGTATTTAGAATACCTAATCATTCTAGTTAAGTAGACTAATAGTGTCAGGACCCAGGAGATATCACTATGTAATATTATCCACTTTGCATCCATTGGCTCTCAAGGCTTTAAAACACGTTACATAGAGTAAAGAATCTCAAGCCTTATTAATTAGCTAAGAACTCTCTCCAGACGACATGGGACAGAAGACATGCGCTAAGCCTCGCTCGCGCATTACCAAGGTGTTGCACTAGCCCATTCCTCTATATTTACCAGGTCTAGGTCGTCATATATACCCTATTCACAACTTATGCAAGTTGACCAACTAAACATGCACCGTTGCCTTATGTACACTTACTACACGCGTTCCCCACTTCAATGGTGAAAATCCTGCCATTTTCCATGCATTGTCTTTCCCATATGATCTATAACCAATTATTAAAATAGAATCATTGTCATCTTCTTAAATATTAATCATTCAACCAGAATAAACATCCTAACCATCTTTGAGAGACAAACATCCCCTATTCAAGAATCAGGGGAAAAAAAAAAACAGAGAATTTAGAGTGCAAACCGGATAAAGAACCACGAAATGATATCGTTCCTGCCGAAAAGCGATTCGAATCGAGTCTATGCAATTTTACAATAAAGAAATGCTGTTAGAAGGAAAATTAGACATTTCATAAGACTACTTAATTCTTCTATAACATGACTGAAAAAGTTGATAGGAGGTCGTGTGAGAGGTTGCCCTTTTGTCAATACCACATGCCATGCTCAGTCCGATTGGTATGTGAGATGGGGTATCGAAATTACCCAACATCACTTATTCGAGATTTCAATGGACATTATAATAGAAAGCAACTCAGCATCTGGGAACCTGATTTTAGTGTTTTGAAGAAAATGTTAATGACCTGAACTGTTTCTTTTCAGTAGATCTTGTTTCCTGGATTCAGTTTTCAAAAAATATGAGAGAGAGAGAGAGAGAGAGAGAGAGAGAGAGAGAGAGAGAGAGAGAGAGAGAGTACATCAGCAGGTTAAAGAATGCACTTATCTACCATAAAACTGTGATCAATGACAAGCAGAGGCAGAACCCACATGATAAAAATGCAGAAAAAGAGCATGCAAATTGCAAGCCCGGAGAGAGAGAGAGATCCTCTTCCCTAATAGAGAGGCTCACCATGCAATCTCCTTTCTCCAAAACAAATTGCCAGCCCCACGCTTTGAAGTGACTTTGCCCTGTTTCACCTTCTCCGCCCCATCCTATTATCCACAGAACCGGACCCCGTGATGTGATCATGAGAGGAACCCTCAAAAGAATCGGTTTCATTCAATCTGAAAGAATGTGTGTCCATTGACAGCTACCCTTTTAACACCGCCTATGTGACTGCACCACTGTCGCGGAAATGATTCATTCCTTCTTTGAACTCTACTATGGCTTCACTTGCACTGATTCAACTGTGACTTCATGTCATCAACAAGATTCATGATGGAATCTTCAAGCTTCTTCGCCTGTGGACCAGGCTTCAACACGTTAACATCACCCCACTGAGAGCATTGATCCATCAACCAGCCCTTGCGGCCCGTGCACCAAGGTCCGGGGGCAGCTCGGCTGGGCCCACGTTTGAGGATATGTGCATCGACCATGTCCAGAACGGGATCATCCTTTTTGAACTGTCTAGCAAAAGCAGCCCCACTTTGGACCATCTGATCATAGTCGGAACTGTTGAGAAAGAGGGGATCCATCTTAGGCGGATTGTCCCAGATCATGAATCTCAAGTCGCTGTTTACAGTGGTGTTCTTGAACTCTGGGGAATTGCAGATGACCGAGTGGAAATATGCTTCTTGCGACAACATCACGTTGTTGAAGTACATAAGAAGGGTCCGAGGCAAGTTATCCCAACCAAAAACACAAAATTCAAGAAAGGGTCGGCTCAGCATGACCCAAGGAGAACCTGCATGGCGGCACAACCACTAGTTATTATACCTATCAAGAGATGCTCAACACGAGTCTTCTTAGAGAGCAATCTGCTTCTTACTTGACACTTTAATAGGTGACGACCATTGAAAAAATCCTTACCAGTGAAGACTTTAAATGCTTCAGGGGTTGGTCGTTTCTCTGTTGCCTGAAAAATTTGGGTTCTCCTGGCTAAATAAATCCCAGGATCAACCACGATAGGTTGGATCCTTTGGTGTCTGCACCAGAATAAGAACGCAATCAGGATATGTTAAGACAATCCTCCCAAAATAACATCTTGGAAGAGCTTTTCTTGTTTTTCTTTGTGTGTGTGTGTGTGTGTGTGTGAGAGAGAGAGAGAGAGAGAGAGAGAGAGAGATTACTCTTTCCATCCAAGATCACTGGTGTGATCAATAAAATTGAGATCCCTACTAACTGAGGAGAAAACATGGGAAAGATCTGCAAGGGAAACCAGAGGGTCAAGGGACTTCCTAGCTGCCAAGTAAGTATAAGCAAGCTGCAATGAAAATGAAAGAAAGAAATTCCTAGGCATTGCTAGAACAGTGTGAAAGACCAAATGACACCTGTCATGATGGCAAATTCGAGAAGGATCTTAAACAACTAATTAGTTTCTGGTGCTGGGGTTCAAAAAATTGATAATATAGATTGAGATTTTGGAAGACAAATCTTGACAGGAGTAAAGGTATCCAGGTCATAGGTAAAGTATTTAAACAGAGTATGTCAAGCAAATCACAAGGAAGAAACTAAAGAATCTGAGGGCAGTCAGAATGCAGCGCAGATCCTGCACTAAATTTCCTATGTGAGACTCAGTGAACGTGTTAGACCATTGAGATGTACCACAACAGTCAGAGCACAAAGTAGCTATCAAGATGTACCAACTTCTGGACATGCACAGACAAAGTCCATACATCTCCTGTGTCATAGGAAAGAGGTGATCAAAACTTATCCCAAAGGTTTCTCATTTCGAGTTTACACCCACACTCCCCCAAAAGTTAGCTCTTCTCTCTTTAAATCAGGATAATCCCTCAAAATGAAAATACAATGCCATTCGCAACTTTTAAGCTAATAAAGACATCTTGCAAATAAATAGGGTCAGTCTCTTGTCTCAGGAGTAGACAACTGGAATCATAGCAGCCTGGGCTATACCCATCCACAACACCATTGACAACAACTAAACTAAAGCCTTCTTGCACTAGATTTTTTTTTTTTTTTTTTTGGTTGGGATCTTGCACTAGATTGATTCGCTACAAAAGCATGCTATTGAAGTATCAAATGACATAATTTCAAGGTCTAATTTCCGAATCTTGTTCGAATGTTCTCTAGCATGCACCACTCTGGCATGAGCGAACTCCATGCCAGAATTCCATGAAATCAAATGCACATATTTGATTAAGTTGATACCAGGCCAAAAGGCAGGCAGCGCTGAAACATATTGGTACAGGTTTTATGCCCAATCACGACAGAAAGATCTTGGTGGAAAACCTGATCTAATGCTGCACCGAAACAACCATACTGATGACAAGTCAATCCTTGGTCTTACACTTTCACACCCCAGGTGAACATCATCAACATCAACATCACCTTTATCCCAAACTAGTTGGGGTCGGCGGTCGATGAACCCAAAGTGAAAAGCTTAAAATATACTAAGAAAGCAAAAATCACACACCCCAGGTGAACACTAACAAGAAATACTTGTGCAAGTTTAACTGGCATTTGGGTCTGAGTTCATTATGTAGATAATGCTGGGAATAGTCAGAAGAACATTTGAAATTGTTGGGAGCTATTTCAGCATGTTTCAAGAAGGAATATGAGAGGCAAAAGGAGTAGGCAAATGTTAGCAAGGAAATTAGTAATCTTAAACTCTTGATGGACATTGCCCCTCACTCCACAACAGGTCAATCTGACTTGATGATACCATCATGGTGGATCCACATCAGCCAACTCAAATGGGGATCACTGGATCTCTCTGAAAGGAACCATATGGCAATAATGTTCTAGATTGCTTAAAGCAAAGGTCGTGGACTCCAGGTAATATGACAATAATTACGTAAAACATGATACCAAGAGGATCATGTACATGCAATGCATTGCTTAAACACCACGGTGCACCTAATAGATAAAACACATATAATGATCACAAAAGGATATAAACAACGCCATGGAATCTAACTAATGGAATAAGCAGGGGCCTCCTGCAGCTGTACGAGTCAGATCCCCTAAAATAAAGTTCCTGCTTACTCTCAGGATAGAAAGAAAATAACAATTTGGACAACTAGTTGCGAAAATCAACATTGACCTCACAGAAATCACAGGTTTACATCCCAGTCAAAAGCAACCTAAGCCAAAAACGAGGCAACCAGCCCTTTCTGTTGCACCATGTAAAATAGACCCTTACTAGATATGTTTCATACGGACTACATTAAATTTGCTTTGATATTATCTCTCAAGTGCCGGTTAGCATACCCAAGAGCTCTTGGTCCATAGAGGATTACTCCCCGAAAGAAAATGTAACAGATCCTATAATAACAGGCCAAAATAACAGTTTGCCTAATCAATAACATACCAAATGAGGTTAAGAATTTCTCGTTTTCGTTTTATAATTGGCATGTGAAGCAACGTAATTTATCTACCCTCGCAAATCAGCAAATGGTTTTTCCATATCAAGAAGAAACCCAGAAATGGAACTTCTCAGGAACAGAGAATTTTTCCAAAACAGCATCTGGCTCAACTAATGTCATGAAATCACATACAAAGAGACGCAAATAACAACTCTTTCGCAAACTGGCCAAAAAAGAACTCTTATCACAAAATCCGACATATTCTCTAACGACAGGACACAAACAAACAAAACTGGATATTTTCTCCGAAATTGCTTACCATCTTGCGTGATCAGCGGGTAATCGAACGCGCTCAGAGTGATGAACCAATCCCAACCGCTGTCCACCTTCAATAAAATTGCCGCGGCCCGCAGCGTGGCGGCAATATTCGTCGATCCCATGTACGTGAAGGGATCCGGGTTGCCCACCACATCCACATTGCCGAAGCTCCGAATCGCGGGGACCGCCTCCACCGCCGCCGCCAATTTGCTCCTCTCTTCGTCCGAGGCCTCCTTCCCGAGATGCAGCAAGTACCGGTTGCGCGGGTGGTACACCGCGAGCAGCAGCCGGAGGATCCGGTCCTTCTGGCCCCGCCCGCCGGATATGTAGTAAGCGAATGCAGGCGGGTGGTGCCGGCCGCGGAGAATTATCGAAGGGAGAGTCTTGGGCGAGCTGAAGGCGGAGATTGAGAAGACGAGCAGGAGGAAGAGGGAGAGGAATGTGGCTGAGAAGAGCGTGAACATCCACTTTCTCTCAGCTGCCATCAGTGAATCTCTCCGCCTTTTCGCGATCCGGGTCGGTTATGGAGCTCGAGAGCGAAGATGGGCATATGGGTATCGCATCAAAGGACGAAACTTCGCCTCTAACACACCGTCTGGAGTGGGTTTGGAGAAATGGGTCAGCGCCGATCTCGGCGCTGGTGAAGTTCTTCGTGGTGAGGTAAGGGGAGAAAAGTGAAGGTGGAGTAAATTGAAGCTGAAGATGGGGGCCCAAAATGCGATAACCGAAAGAAGACGAAGAAGAAAGAAGCAGTATCCCCTGTCGCTATTTCTTCACCTAACCGCCACAATGACCAGATTCTATGCCCGAAAAGGTAAAGATGAAGAGGGCTGGGGCGGGGATTTGATTCCGATGAGTTGGGATTGGGATTAGGGTTCTCAGCTCGGGTTTGTCAGGACGATGCTAATGATGATGGCAATGGTGACGAAAAGAGAGGAGGATGAGAAGAGACACCGTTGTTCGTGGGACTCGCTCCGCCTCTAATGGATGTGATCTGGGCAGAGAAAATGGGATTTTTGCGATCTTAAGAAACAAAGTTTCGTTTTTTGTCAAGACTCTGCATTTTAAATGGAGGGACAGTGTCCCCACGATCGACCGCCAAGGTGTCTTTTAGTCGTTTATTAACTCGTTTCCCCATTTTTTAAATGAGTGTGAATTGTGGTTTCATTTTTGACCCAAAAAAAAAAAAGAAAAAAGGAATTGTCGTTACATGAGGACAATTTGTCCTTCTTTGGATGTGGGGGCTCACGCGCTGTTCATGATGCGTGCTCGCCACGCGTTAAGGCTAATTTCGTTTCTGTCAAAAATTTGAGGTCACTGCTGCCTAACCATAAAAAAAAAATGAGGGGTGTTATAGTCACATGATTAACAGGCATGCGGCTTAGCTAATAAAAAAAATTAAGAAATGAAAATGTTAATATCATAAGTGTGGGATTCGATTTGTGCGCTCTATAAAAAAGCAGAAAAGAGATAGAGATATGATATATAAAAAGAAATTATTCTAAAAAGTAAAATATACATTAACTTCGTTAATTCATTTGAGAAGAAAATCGTGTTGAATTGCATGATCCTTTAGGTGCAAGAGGATCAAAATTATGTTAGTCTTGAAGAACTTTTGTTAAGAGTATAGTTTTCAATATGCCTTTAAAGGATCGGACATGCAAATATGTGTATATATATTGAAAAAATCTCTCACCGCCTCTATTATAAAAAGGGGGGAAAAAAAAAGGTCAAAACTACGGAAGGAAAAAAAAAATCACCCACCAACTCTCAACCAAAGTGACAAAAAACTAAACGTGAAATTTTGTAGATTTAGGCGTCGTTGAAGTCGTAGAGCCGGAAACTCAGATATGGGTGATGGGAGAGACTCCGATTCCGACACTCGGGCTGAACTCCAGACAATCGAGACGGTCAACGACAACGGCGGAGATCAAGATAAACTCCACGTACGATTCGTGCTCATCAAAATCGATCGTGGGTGCAAAGGTTTCAAACACCTCAATGATTCAATCCGCACGATAGGATCGTACAAGAATCTCAGAACACAAGCTTTGGATTGTCATGGCCAGCTACCATTCTTTTATCCGGGAGGCGTTTGATGACCAACCTCAAATTAGTTTTTGCTTTTTCTCTTCCAGTGACGCTGCGTTTGGAGGTGGGAGGACCAAATGATGGAAATCGCTTGTTAAATAATAGGTTATTGTTGGGAAGAGTAGCCCAACAACGTCATCTCGTACCATAATCGATCGTTGACTATCAGGAACATCTAGATCCAAGTACTGCGTCAGATCCTGCGTCATCTTTTAATGTAGCTTCATCTTTTCGACCATGATGATGCAACCTAGTACTCTGTTAAATGTAAGAAAGCAATAATTCAAAGCGCAGAACCAATGAATTATTGACCAAACTTCTGATTCTTTGAGGTAGACATGGTCACGGACCGGTTCCGGCCCGGAACCGGTCCGTAAAAACCGCCGAGCCGGCCCATACGGCCGGTTCGGCAATTCGGAACCGGAACCGGCCCGTACGGAACCGGCGGTTTCCAACCGCCGGCGCCCAACGGCTATTTTATTATATTTTTTTTGTTTTTTTTTAAATTAAATTTAATATCAAAAAATTTCTTATAAATGCCCCCCTCCCCCTTTCATTTTATTCACAACTTCTCTCAATTTTCTTCTCTCAAATTCTCAAATTCTCTCAAATTCTCTCAAGTCGCGATACTCGATCCACTTTCATTTCTCTCGAAATTCTTCATTTCTTTGTTGTTGGAAATTCTCGAAAAATGGCAAGTGGAAGCCGTGGAGGGAGGGGTAAGAGCCCGATGGCGCCGATGAGATCGTCCAATTATCCTCAATCTCATAATCCTCAAGATTATGCATATTATGGCTTCGACGACGACGAAATTGAAATCGACAATATTCCAAATGTCGAGAAGCCCGTTCCAACACAAGGTAGCATGAATCCTCCCACCGAAGAAGCTTCAATAACGATGGAACGAGGGAGGTCATCCGTTTCCTCGATATGGGAGCACTTCACGAAGACGCGCGTCGAAGAAAACAAATATCAACTTACTTGCAAACATTATGGAAAAAATTACAAATTCGTAAGTGGTCAAGGCTATGGAACATTTCAACGGCATTTGAGGTCAAAACATCCAACACTAGCTGGGATCGACACTCGTCAACAACAAATTTCCGGGTACGCCAAAACTAACGCTCCTCTTTTATTCCGTTATAGCGAAAATGTTTATAAAGAAGAATTAGCTAGATTTACGGCCGTAGAACATTTAGCATTTAATTTTGGTGAGAAATTTGGTTTTAATAATTTTATACAAAATGCATGCACTCCACAAGCAAAACCCGTTTCTAGAAATACCCTTAAACACCAAATTTTTAATTTGTATAAAAAAGGAAAAAAAAATTAAAAATATTTTTTATGAATTATAATGGACGTGTGCATATAGGTAGTGATATTTGGACCGATCCTTGGCAAATTCATTCTTATATGGGTATTACGTGTCATTGGATAGATGACGATTGGAATATTCAAAAAAGAATTATTGCATTTCAAGTTTTTGAGGATAGACATACGGCAATTAATATTTATAGATTAATTAGACAAGTTTTAGAAGAATATTGTTTGGTTGAAAAAGTTTTTTCTATTGGTTTTGATAATGCCGCGGCAAATACCGTTTCTATTGAAGACTTGGAAAAACTTTGTAAACCCACTTTTGGTGGAGAATTTTTTCATGTTAGATGTGCTTGCCATGTTTTAAACTTAAGTGTACAAGAAGGTTTACAAACTCTTAACGTTTTTCTCGACCCAATAAAAATCGCAATCCAATATTTATGGAGACATCCCCAAATTATGAAAGATTGGTATAGATTTTGTAAACAAAATGGAAAAAGGCCAAGAAGATTTTCAAGAGATGTTCCAACTCGTTGGAATTTCACGTACGAATTGCTTAATCAATCTTTTGAATATAAAGTTTTATTATGTGCATTTATTTCGACTAATGTTCCTCAACTTGAGTTATTACCACAACATTGGAATATTTGCCACAAAATTTTAGATTGTTTAAAAGTTTTCAATGATGCAACTTATACTTTATCCGGTGTTTATTATCCTACGACTCATTTATTTATAATAGAGTGTGTTAATATTGCTGGTGTTTTTGAAGAATATGAAGACGATGAACAATTAGGTGCAACTATTAACGCAATGAAATCAAAATGGCTAACTTATTATAAACATATTCCTTTTATTTATTTGGTTGCTTCTGTTTTCGATCCACGTACGAAATTAGAAGGCGTAAATTTTTTTTTTGACTATGTATTATGGATGTCTTCATATAGAAATGGATTTAGATATTAATTTATTAAAATGGATGGTTAGCAACTCAATAGTAGCATTATATAATGATTATTATAATAGATATAATGCCACTGATATTGGATCTTCTTCTCAATTTAGTCGCGTAGAAAACGAGAGCGGAGGTAAAATGAGTAGAGGGTATAAAATGCTAATGAGTAGGCAAAAAAGACAAAGGGGGCACACGGATATTTCCGAATTTGATCACTATTTAAGCACTAACTTTGAGACTAACTCATTTGCAAGTGGCACAGATTTTCAAATTTTAGAGTGGTGGAAGGAGCATTCGAGTCAATATCGAATTCTCTCTATCATCGCTAGACAGGTTTTAGCAACTCCTTGTTCAACAGTTGCGGTTGAACAAGCTTTTAGCGCTGGAGGCAACATTTTGGACGATCACCGTTCAAGATTATCTCCGCACTCTGTGGAGGCTCAAGCTTGTGTCGATGATTGGACGAAGGCTCAATATCAACAACAAGAGATGGATCGCAACGTAGAAGCCCAATTTTTCGATGATGGAGCGAGCACCGTGACAGGAACCACCGTCGGAAGCGACGATTGACGATGAGGTAAGTATGGGGTTATCAAAGGTAAAAGAACTACATGGGCTTTTATTCTTCTATCCCCAAGAAGATATGTATGCACTTAATGATAATTCATTAAGTCAAGCCCTTTCTCTCTCCCTTTTTTTTCCTCTAAGTTTGATTATAATTTTGTAAAATTTTACTTGAATTTTTATTACTTAAAAATTTGATTTGATTTTGAAAATCAAAATTCCCAAAGTAAAAAAAAAAAAAAAAACCGGGCCGGTTCCGGCCCGGAACCGTGGCCATGTCTACTTTGAGGTGCAATTGAATTCATTGCCTTCACCAATTCAAACCCACGTGAACGGATCGTCAGCGCTTCCTGAATGTACTTTTTTCTTTTTTTTCAGAAATTAGCTAACTCTATAACGCCATCTCAGATTGGCCTCGCCGATAGATCTGCGTAAACACCAAAGGCGGCCGCTTTTCCATCTGTTCATTGAATTCTGTATGATACATCTCAATCAAGAAATCAGCAGGAGGTTGATCGCCTGCTTTAATGAGCCAACTAAATGCAAGTGAAAATATTTAAGTCAGCACTAGGACACAAGAGAATTTGCAAGGGAACATTCTTTCAAAATCATCTCTGTTTGGGAGTTTCATGCTTTAGCTAATCCAGCAGAGAAGGGCGCTGGATGGGTGGAAAGACAAACTTTATCCCACCGCTGGAAAGAAAAATTTATAAGCATCACGTTCCAACGCCGTCAAAAACCAGGAATGGCTTATTGAGATATCGCTATCATATGACTGTATTCCTTTACGCCTTGTAACTTGATATCTGGTGCCTATCAGACAGAGTTGACCGAGTCATCATCACTCGCATCACTGTCACTGCTGCTGCTGCTCCCACTACCGCTTCCGCTCCCACTGCTACTGCCGGACGAAGACGTCTGACCGTCCCTGCCCTCTGCATTGAGTTGAGCTCTCAGGGCATCCGCTGCATTCTGGCCCTTGTGCCCTTCATCACCGCTATCATCGACATCTGCAATCTCATCATCTGAATCATTGTGCCGTGGCTCGTTGGCAGCAGATCCAAACTCGACCTTTTGTTCGGCATTGTCTTCATTGTCTGGCGATTCGATGCCAAAGAGTTCATCGATGTCTATGTCTTGATTTTCCTCAGCTTCGTAATTTCGGGGGCCTGGAGAGGCAGCTGGTGCACTTGATGGATAGGGTGAATTAGCAGCAGCTCCCTTGGCTGCAGTTTTTGGACCTTTCAAACAATGAATAGCAATTCAGCATTCACGAATCAAGAGAAGGCCAAAACATGTACCTAATAAAGAAACATTTCATGGTTTACTTAGTTATGCAGTTTTATAGGTACTTAGGCTCTTTACCCATATTGAAGTGAGCGACGGGCTTCAGATTTCAACGGCAGCACAAATAGACCTTCTACCAACATGTCGAAATTTATCTTCTGATAACTACCCAAACATTAATAACAAAGGGTGCCAGGGAATGGCCAAAACTCAAAATCAGTTAGATAACTTCTACTGGATTCCATTCGACGGGAACTAGCTTTTGCTAATGATATAACAGCTTCCGTAGCAATCACTCATCTCAATGCACATGACGATATAACACTGGAAAAGATAATGCCAAAGAAAGAAAAAGTAACACTTAAAATACAAAGAAGTCTCTAAACACAGCATACCTGGATTCTGGGGCTCACCAATATCAATCCGTTCCACCTCAACCTGCACAGGTACCGGAAGAGAGCAATGAATGAGAGAAGCCTGCAGACAAAAAAACATCTACTCTAGACATTGAGTACTACCAGCCCCAGCAACGACATGAATTCAATTTCATAAAGGAAGGAGAACTGGTACAGGCAGAACTCAAAAATAAACTTGGAATATCTTGCCTAGTGTCTCGTAGGGAAGAGGTTGGATTTGGAATGAGAGTGGTAGTGGTTGTCAACAGAAGAAAGCATGATGAAATTGAGTTCAGTCAGTTCTATCTATTATGCCATTCAAAAGAAAACAGGGAGAAGAAAAACCAAAAGAACATGGCAGATACAATGACTCCAGAGCTAGATCAAAAACTTCCTCTGCCATTGGTTGCTCACCCCGGTGAATGAACGCAGTGAATGAATGAAGGAACGTAATCCACAGTAAGGAGTTTATGTAGGAAATGTATTAAAGTTTGAGAATGTGAAAGATGAGATATGATTACGTAATTTAATATCTGTCTCCATTGGAAGTTGCAGCATGCCATAAGCATGATCACAGAAACACAAGACTCTAAATGAAAAGATTAAAAATAAATTGCTAATGGTAAATTATATACAGAATATACAAATGCTGGTTTGGTGATTATTTCCATATCCGAGTTGTCAGGATATTAATTTTGCCATTCCAGGCTGCAATGTAGCACACAACCAGAGAAGTGATCCAAATGCAGATTGCTGATGAAAGAGCATCCCACGTATGAGATACTTTGAAAAAGCGTTTTACCAAAACTGCTATACTTTGTCGTATGAGAAACTAAATTTAAGCTTTTCAACTTAGTCATGCAATGTTGCTTATATCCTCAAGATGATCCTCACATCCAACCACTCAGTTCAACCATCGATCCAGTATCCGTATCACGCCGACATCATTCATGTTTTGCCCTTTATCAAGGCACTGTCAACTTCTTCCCCATGAGATTTACTAGATATCAAGCCCGAACTAATAGTACTTTTGAAACTCAGGGTTAACAACTCATGCCTGTTTTCCCCATTTCCTTTAAATTCTCGAAATCACCACGTCCTATATAACTGACATTAGTATACACTCCAACTCAGATTTTACACTGCCAGAATCAAAAGTACATATCCAATAGACACACAATACAAGCCAACTCAAGTTAACGACTAGAACTTTCTACTTGAATTGGTAAGGTGTACAACTTTTTCTTTCAGGATTTTTTGGGGAGACTGACGCTACTAAAATGGAGATCCTACTCAGGATTGATTCATAGCCTACATGATGTAATGCTAGATTGAATCAATGAAAAAGCAACATCATGTAACTGAGTTTAAAATATTAATGATCATTGAATTTGACAAATTCTTCTATCGAGCCTCTTAATCCATCACTGTAACTAGAGAAGCAGAAAGATTTACTATCCATATCCAATGAGCAGATCTTAAACACATAAATGTTTTGATAAGCTATCCAAAACATCTATTCAACATCTAGGAAACCAAATCTTAAGAAAGTCTTAATATATAACATTCTGATGAAAGGAAAAATTTATGAAAAAATCGTTTCAACACACTTTGTCAAGATCAAAACTAGGAAACCAAGTAGGATCGGCAACAAATATAGTTCAATAAGATAGAGCCTAAATCTTTAGCAGATAAGTATCACAAATACGCATAAAAGTTTCTTGAATTAATAAGAACATCCAGACTAGATTTTATTTCAAAAGTGAAAGAGCCAACTTGATTTATCTCACAAATAAGTAAAAAATTGAAGCTGTTTCTTTTTTCATTTTTCAGCTTTCTCCTGGATTCTATCCAGGAACTTGGCCAGGAGGCATGAACCACAAATGCCACCAGGCCAAGTGCTTGGCGGCAATCCAAAATGGCCAGCTGTTTAAACTTCACGTGCAGAAACAACACAAATCCTCATTGCCCATAACCAACTTAAGATCATAATAATATCTTAGTTTCAAGACCATAAAAGTCAGTACTGCCAGAGACAATAAGTGAGACAAGCATGACCTACAATATGAAGTCTTTGCTAAACACATCAGACTATTATGACTGGACTTCATTTCAAAAACCCACCAATTTACCCAGAATGGTAGAAGATGATATACTGTTGATCACATACGGATTTCCAACTGTGCTTATAGTGTCATACGATGTGCAACTCAAGGGCCACTTCACATTCTGTCAGAACAAAGAAATACAAGTGCTTGAAAGCAAAGTGAGACATCACATCAATGTAGCACCTCATTCAGTCAGACATAGAAAGGTCAAATCTCTAAGCCAAATAGCCAACAAGAGAATGACAATTCAAGGATCAGACATGGAGTGTTAGAAGCAACAAAACTGAAAGCAGAGGATAACAATAAGAAATTGATTACTAGCACAAAAAATGCACTCTAATCCATCATAAGCAGTCAAACTTTCATAAAACTCCATTAACATGGGAGTCCTAGTTGAGTAGGTTCAATGAGATAAAAGGTTCATACAGCAATACATTATTCAACGAATCATAATGACAACAAGATGTACAGCATTCTTGTTATAAAGAAAACTTGAGACCCCTGGAGTCTCTTCATCCATCCTTTGTTAACTACCGGTCCTTGTAATTACACAACATAATCAAAATGGATCAATCTCTCCCTAAGCATAATGATTATGATTATTACACAGAATAATTAGAATCAGCAAAGACAAACAACAGTTTACTTTCCCAAAAAAAAAACAACAACAACAGTTTACTTTCCTTACCCAAAAAAAAGAAAACAACGGTTTACTTTTCTCATCCCTATTCCCGACGTTCAAGGTGACAGACCACTCTTTATAATAAGCCAAATAATTAGTGACTGACTAACTTTAAGCAATTCGACTCACCGGAACCGCAGGAAATGTATTCCGAGACGAATGCAATGGTTTTCCGACCTTCGCCACCGGAGATAACCGAGGCTCTACTGCTGGCCCAGAATGAACGGCTGCAGAAGCAGCAGAAGAAGCAGCCGGCACAGACTCACCAGGAAGGCGAACGTGACGCAGCTGCTTCACAGCTCGATGGAGTCGTTCCAATCGGAAGGTCTCACCATCGAAGAACAACGCAGCATCATGCTCCTTGTAATCTTCGCTACTACCCTCAAATGCCACTTTGGGCTTTCCTAGTTGATTATTTTGAAACTCCACGGAAACCCGATTCTCCTTATTCTTTTGCAGCGTACCCAGCTTCGTCTTATCGATAGAAGCAGGTTTAAATTCATCTGGAGAAATGCATATCAAACAAAAGATCAAGAAAAAGTTACTAGCAATGAATACATTGCATCATTACAACTTATCACATACACATATCAATTCAGAAATTCACACACTACATCAACTTCCTAGTTTCTGCCATCCAACGATTCTCAACAAGAACGAATCACAAATTCTCAATCGCTTTGTACATTTTATATAAAGGGGGAAAAAGTACTAAAGGAACACCTCATTCAAACTAACATACAGAAAAAAGAATCAATCCAGCCATTTAGAATTCAAGAAACAACGCCCCCAAGCTTCATTACAAATACAGAGCAATCATCTCTTCTCCATCTCCTCCACCAATCTCTGATTCTTTGAATTTCCCGGCACACTGATAATCTCTTCAATCAATCACAACAATGCCAACACCCATAATCATCTCAGGCGAACAAGACAGGCCACGTGATAAAATGGGGAAGTCTATACACTTACATCGGAGGGTACAGTACTTGTTGGAAGAATCGTGCTTGAAGGAGGGGCCGAGAGTCAGATTGTACCAGCGATCGGGCTGAGGAGCTGTCCTGGGCTCGTCCCTGTCCTTAGCCATTTTTCTTTTCGCTCTTCTGCGTCAGCGAGAGAAGATCAAGCCGACCCACTTGCCCTTCTTCGTCTGGTTCAATCAAGAAGGGAATCTGAGACGACCGGGACGGGACCCACCACCTCCTGCCCACATGTCAGAAGTCGAGTGGCCAGGCACTAGACGCCCTCAGCCGCACTGCCAGTAGTGGGAGGAGGAGGAAGAAGCGAAAGGGGGAGAGGACGAAAGGGTTTTTCAAGTGGGGAAGGAGGTGGAGAAGGATGGAAAGCAAATAAGTTACTCGAGGGATCATTCGACTACGTGAACGACCATCCAGGTCGGTGGGTCTCAACCATGTTCATCGCTTGATGTCGGTGATTGATCACCTCGATCGTCCAGATCCTCAAACTTGTCTAACCACAATGCCCACTGTTGATAAAAATCAAATCTTTGACGAAAATGTTCCGGCAGAAATTACCTTCATCCCATTACGAGGAGTCCGTTTACTTTGTCGGTCAATGCAGTCAGTCTTTATTAAGTTTCGAAACATCCATGAGTTGAGTCAATTTGGTTCAAAATTTGCGAAAGATGATTGTTGTTGCATTCGTTTCGTGATGCTTGATTTCGTCCCCCGCCTTCATCTAACCTACTAAAATCGAGTTAGAAAACAGGTTCTAACCACGTTGCCACCTCTACGAAGTGGCGGCGATCACAGATAATTTCTAAAGATAAGTTACATCCCTCGAGAGCATCCGGAATGATTGAACTTCTTTCCTTATTTCAAACTTTTTTGTCTTGATTTAATTTGTGAATTTTTAGATTTCTTTATATCGCTTCAACCTATTATTTTATTGGTATTCGATATATTTCTCAATTTTCTTTCTTAACATTACAAATCTCGACAAATCTGAATGTTTAAAAATATTTGAGTATATTCAAATCTTATAGCACTAATGAGAATACAAGTGATGCCGTATATATACATTCGAAACATGTACTTGTCTACTAAATTATATCAAATTTTTAGCACAGTGCCTATCACAACTCCATGTTGCTCATGTGCCGCGTAAAGTCATAGTCCCCAATCCCACCAAGCACTCGAGTTTCCTCAATGACTCGGCAAGCCAGTCCATAGAGTCACCCATTTTTTGGAGGTTGTGATTTAATGAGAAAGATTGCTACAAATTAGATCCCAGTTAAGTTGGGATGTGTTAGGTCCAGATTGGATATAAGTCGTTAAAATGATGCCATATGAAAATTGGCAAAGTTGGCTGTTAGGGTTAGACCATTTTTGATCTAACCAAGCTCGATTTGATTTGCCCACCCATTTGACGGACCTATCCACAATGATCATGATAACATATTTTCTTGTGTTGCTTTGAAGGTTTGGAAAGTAATTTGAAACTATTTAAGAACCACACGTCACCCTTTGCTTCTATCAAAATATGAAATTATGTGACCCGAGTTGATTGTTTTTAAATGAATGCACACGCATTATTAGGGGTGAGAAAAAAAAAATCAAGATCCAACCAAATCGGACCGAACTGTATCTAACTAACTGATTTTGGATGGTAATCGACAAGTATCACTTCGATTCCCAATTCGAATTTTTTGGAATCGACAGATACCGATTTGATTTCCGATTTCAAATGGAAACCATCCAATTGAATCAATCGAACTGAACCTATTTATATAAAATAGATATATGAAACTTTCTTCCTCAATTTTTCATGGTTCCTAGACCCAGCTAACCGTGAACCATGTAGAGATGGATATGAAACTAAGGCTAATGACACTAACAATTGTCAAACAGTTTTAACTTACATGAGAAGATATCGAAGTACTTTTCATTTAACATAGTACATGATATTTTAGCAAATCTTTTTAATTGATGTTGATACTCGATATGACTGATTGTGTAGATCCAATCGAAAATCAAATCGATAGTTCATTTCTCGAGTGGATTCATAGAATGAGTAGGTGGTTTATAGTTCATATTTTGCAAAGTCAGTTCCTAGCGAATTATTGTCGATTTTAGAGTGGAAACCATTCATCCTGAAAAATCGATATTATATGAAGAATTAAAGAAGCAAGAACCTATGCACGTGCGCTGCTCCCACTTCTATCTCTAGGTTCATCATCGAGTACTTCCTGTCCAATTAACATTTTCTACTCCAAAATAACTTTTTTTTTCAATCTCTTTTGTTTGAAAAATAATAATAATTTCCTCGGTACAGTAACATGAACAAGAGCTTCCTTTGTACCTCAGCTATTCATTGGAAAAACGACAAGCGAAATCATTTGTGGGATAAGATTAAAGTTTGGGACCAATTAGAATAAAGTTTCAATTTTTTTCTTTTTGTCTTTCGCTATCAACAAAGAAAAGTTTTAATTTTTCCCCTTCTTCTTCCCCCTTCCTGAAACAGGAGTCTCGTGCATCTTTTCTTCTTTCTTCCTCTCGACGAATCGAGACAGAGAAGATAGAGTTGATCGAAGCAGAACCGAAATCTCGTGTTCCGCTTCGGCTCGCGCGCTTCTCTGGCCTTCCTCTCTCTCGATCTGTATCTGTGAGCTCTCTCTCTCTCTCTCTTAATCTCAGGCTCTCTCCGTGTGGCGTTGCGTAATGTTGGGTGTTGATGTGTTGCAGACCTGGTCAAGATGCTTCTTTTTCTTTTTCTTTTTCTTTGGTGATTATCGTCATAGTTTTCGTTTCAAGCAGGTTAATTTCGTCGAATGTTCTCGTTTTGTATCTTATTGTATAAATTCACGGTTCGCAGAGGAAGATGGTCTTTTGTTTCTCTCTGTGTTTATATGGAATTCGACGATGGTCAATTGCTTCGACCCAGCTCATGATCATTCTGGGTATTCGAATAGATCAAGTATCAACATTCTGATCGCGCTTCTTGAGCGGTGGAAATGATATATGAGTTCTTTTTTGTCCTGCATATCCTCGGTTTAGGTCGTTCTGTTGTTTACTACTTATAGTGGTTTTATTAATTGTTCGGTGTCGGCGGCGAAGTGTTTTATCAGTTGGGCAAGAATGAAAGATTCTGAAGGGGATAAAGAGAATCCACGTGAATTTCAGACGCTTAAGTTTAAAATTACCAAAAGTCAAACCATCCACGTAATCCTTTGTTTATGCTTCAATTCGTTCGTGAGATTGTAATACACCCTGAATCCGATAGTGGTCTGTTATTGCAATTCATGGTGTAGTTTATCAGTTAGTGTTGATTCACTCACATCTCTAAACTTACTCTCGAATGGATTTTACTTTAGCCTCTCTGTTTTTGATCTGCAGAAGGTTCTTTAGCTTCACGAAAGGCACTGCATTTCGGTATATTTGCTTTGTATTTGGAGCAATCATTGACCTTCCAGGTGTCCGATTGATTTCTTTTTTGGACTTTGAATATCCTTTCAAAAGCTTAGAAACATCTCCTTTCAAGAGACTTTTTGATTATTTTTTTAACAGATCCCTTCTTTGATGCATTTCAGGGGGGAAATTCTGGTGATTCATCCATACTGCAACATTTTTTTTTTTTGAGGTAGCAGGAGGGTGCTCGAAGAAAAGATGTTTCGAGTGCTGGCTGAAGTATACCAAGATGCTATGAAAACCAGCAGCCAAGATTTGCTAAGTGCAATAATCCCCCTATTGAAACTTCTGTCCCTCACGGTTATAGGACTGATTCTTGCACATCCAAAAAAGCAAATTGTTCCAAGGGCGACATTTAAGCTTCTCAGCAAACTTGTATTTGCTCTTTTCTTACCATGCCTTATCTTCACCGAACTGGGTGAAAGCATGACACTCGAGAATATTATGCAGTGGTGGTTCATCCCTGTTAATGTGTTGGTGTCTACCATAGTTGGTTGCATTCTGGGCTACATAGTAGTCATCACATGTCGACCTCCCCCACAGCTCAATAGATTTACCATAGTTATGACTGCACTTGGGAATACGGGTAATCTACCTCTTGCTGTGGTTGGATCTGTCTGTCATACTAAAGAAAACCCATTTGGAGCTCACTGCCACTCAAGGGGCGTAGCTTATGTCTCATTTGCTCAGTGGGTAGCGGTAATCCTTGTTTACACTCTTGTTTACCACATGATGGAGCCTCCAATGGAGTTCTATGAGATTGTTGAGGAAGGGACAGAGATTGAGGAACAGGCTCCTATTAATGATGTCAGCAGGCCTCTGCTTGTGGATGCTGAATGGCCGGGGATCGAGGATAAGGAAACTGAGCATTCAAAGACACCCTTCATTGCTAGGATTTTCAACAGCATATCTAGTGTCTCGCAGGGCACTCTTCCCGATATTGATCTCAGTGGCGAAACTGGTGGGAACAGTAGTCCCAGGTCGATCAGGTGTTTGGCTGAGCCAAAAATGGTCAGGAGGATCAGGATTGTGGCAGAACAAACACCGATACAGCACATACTTCAACCCCCAACCATTGCTTCACTATTGGCAATTATTGTTGGAATGGTGCCTCAGATAAAAGCTTTTGTCTTTGGATATGATGCTCCTTTATCTTTTGTCACCGACAGCTTCGAGATTTTAGCTGGGGCAACAGTGCCATCTGTGATGCTTATTCTGGGTGGTATGCTTGCGGAGGGTCGCCCAAATGATTCCACTCTTGGTCTCCGAACCACCATCGGTGTATCTGTCGCAAGGCTTTTGGTGCTTCCAATCCTGGGGATAGGTATTGTGACGTTGGCTGATAAGCTAGATTTGCTAGTCCATGGAGATGCGATGTACAAGTTCATTCTCTTGTTGCAATACACGACTCCAAGTGCCATTCTTTTGGGAGCAATAGCCAGCTTGAGAGGTTATGCAGTTCAAGAGGCTTCAGCACTTCTGTTTTGGCAGCACGTGTTTGCTCTCTTTTCCCTATCTCTGTATATTGTCATCTACTTTAAGCTTCTTTCATACATATGACTCTGGTAACTGCAGGTCCATCTGCTTAATGATCAGTATTTGTGCCACAATTTGTGATTAGATATGTGGTCTGCGCTCAATTACCACTGATGAGTGATGATGCAGGTGACAATGCTCTTATTAGCATTCTAATGAAGTAAGGTTGTTATCTTATGAATCCTTCTGTAGATTTTCAATCCAATGCTCATGGGTGAAATTCGAATGTGGAGATGATTCTGTTTTCTTTTTCAAATCCTTTTGATCAGTGAATTTTACATCTTTACATCCTTAAGGAAGGATCAGATGCTGATCTTCAACTTGCTTCTACTTTAGCCATAGGTACTTTAAGCTATTTGACAACCTTTTTCTTGTTCGGAAAGAAAGCCAGTAAAATTGCGATTACGACTAGATGGTCTACATATTTTGGACTTGGGATGGAGAAATTTGTTGGGACCTCCCTGATGGTGATGTTTATTTAACCTTTATAAATAATCCTTTGTCTGCGCCATGTGCTCTTGTTTGGCAGTATTGTAGACATCGCATGATGGCCCATTTGTGTGTGTTGATCTCACAATTAATAACTTCATAAACTTTGACTCACCACCACGTGTTGTATGAATATGTACTTGATCTTGAAATTTCTGGTAGAAGATGTTGGAATTTAACATCAAGAAGTACGACTAACCTCTATCGACCTTCGATCGCGGAATTGCCTAGGAATGTTATTGAATCACTAACGCATCCACGCATCTTTTAACCCACGATAGTTCGAATACAATCACAAGCGGAAAGTATCCTTGTTTCACAACTTAAATGCGAACTATTTTGAAAGTAAGGAGGCACACATTCGAAAGGCACTTGTTCGTGGAGCTCTCTCTCAATCACACCCTATTATGAATGTTATCTCACAGAAGGTAACATGTATCAAGAGATATTTCTTTTTCGTCGTAAATGATGGAAAGAACTATGCGGTTGTTGAATTGATTGGATTTCTGGCATAACCACTGGATACAAAAGATTATAGTAGCTCTGGAAACACAGGGCAACATGTGTATTTTGAGCTTGTTGCCTGTTCAAGGTCTGCCGGTCGTTTGAACTAGCCTAGGGGCTCAAGCCTAATGAAAAGCTCATGTGTGATTATAGGCAAAGGCTCTTCTCTTCCCTTCCTTTAGGTGATTCAATTTAAGAGTAGTCTTTTGGATCTTTTTCTGTCATCTATGCCGCTGATGAAAGCGATTTCATTGCGATTAGGTCGTCGGGAGACCCTGCGACATGCGTATGTTCAGGTCGATGCTGGAAAGTGGAGGATGGAAAAGTTGCTTCTGTTGATGCATTGCTTGTAAACGAAGCCATAAGATCCTTTTGCGAAAGCTTAAACTGCTTGTCTTAAATATAAGTAAAGAATTACCAACGCGCATTCGCCGACTGTAGAACCTTCTCTGTACAGATGATTAAAAATTCTGCAGCTTGGCCAATCTCCTGTCATAAAAAAACCCGACAGTGATTACTTCTTCCCTCCTTACTCTCCTACCTTCGCTGCATCTGAGGCTAAGCACTGAAATGCTAACTGTCCAGAAGGAATCTATCGACGGAATTGAATGTCAATATCATCCAAGCATTGAACTCCAAGAACCTTAAGTGACCACTAATTCATAAATAGGCTACAAATCTCACAAAATTCAACAAAGGTGAAATCCCCCCATTACCCAATAGTTTCTTGAGGGATTAATCCTGTTGAAATATTGTCCAATATCGCTTGACAAAATAAATGCATTGATACCATTGCTTTAGGTAGAGAATGTAACTGTAATTATATTTTGGAAAATCTTTATAGAGTTTTTTTTTTGTTTCTTCTTATGATCCCGTTATATGCATAACTGTGATATGCAGAGCAAAAATATAAGTTTATAAACAAATGTCGGTGTTAAAAAAACGACCTATGTTAAAATCTATCTATCTTCTACTTGACAATTGATCCATAAATTTGCTCGAGAGCATAGAATAGAAGTAGGTTTCTTGAATTTTTTTTTTCTTTTAGACAAAAACATATTTCTGCAGAAGTTAAATTGAACACTGAAAAAGAAAACAAAGTGCACGCAATAAAATAAAAACAAAACATGCGAAATGCTTCATTATAGCAATTAGATTCTATGTGAATCTAACAGTTGATATCAAATGAATTCACATGCTCCAAGAACATGTGAGAATGGCTACACTATCTCCGCTATTCTAAACACCCATTCTCTCATATCCGTTTTTCCCTCATATAAATCATAATGGGTTAATACTAAGAATGGTTTTATAATATAGTTTCCGACTTAAAAAAATTATGAATGCTTGCACACACACGTTGCGTCTGTCCGAGTAAGAATATAATTTGAACTTAATTTTGTTGTTAATTCAAAATATATAGTCACATAGTTTTCAAATAATCAATAAACGTTCTATATAAATGAAGCACTTAAAGTTAGTATAGCACCCTCAACCAAAGAGGGCAATTATAACCTCACAAATTATCTCTAGAACATTGTCATGTAAATAAGATTAAAAAAGTACAAAAATTTCAATAGCCAATGCCATCGTGAAGTTACTGAGGTAACTTACGTACCATTCCATAAAGTATTACGTAGAGAATAAAGATCCATCATAGCATGTAAGTGCACTGTGTTAAGAAAAACTCCTAATTAATTTTAAAGTTGACAAAACAATCAAAGATCTCTAATATCTGAATTAACGCCATGAAATAGTATTTTGCAGATTATTCTAACATACATTCGAGTGTTAAAGGATAGATACACGTGATTGAATCTGGCAAGAAAAATTCAGACGATGTTCTGAAGGGCTCAGACACTATATGGAGCTCAGATGTTGTACATTGAGCAGAGAGCTTGGACGTTAAAATGAAGCTCAAGCTTTGAGAGAGTGTTTCATGTGCGACAACCAGATTATCAATAAATATATTCAAGATGATTACATCATCACAACGGCGGCATATAAAGCAGAATTGTTCTTGAAAATTCTCAATCTTCAAGATACATTAAGGATATGGATTAAGGGAGATGGAGATGACTCATCTAAATGAAGAATTCTATTTTTGAAAATCTAAGATCATAATTGTATGGGTGATTTCATCTAATAGGGGATTCCTTACTTTATCAACCTCAACGGCTACGAGATCGTTCAAACAAGAAGTTTAAAGAGTAGTTCTCTAGAGATCTTGCAATGAGAAGTTAGAGATGCAAAGAAAAGGTTTAAAAAAAAAACAAAAGAGAGAGATCAAAACAACTTAAGAAAATGGTGAGAGGGAGGTAGAGCTCCGTCAAAAAAAATGTTGAAGTCGACTAGGGTTTGGGGGGGGGGGGGGGGGGGGGGGGAGGAGCTAGTGTAGTCCCTAAAACGGGGGATCTGCTTCTACAATTTTGTGGCAAGATCGTAGAAATGATATATTGAACTAACACGGCCATCACAAAGAGGATAGAAGAATCATGTCAGCCACTTAAGAATTGATTACGTTAAAAGAACGGTAGAGAACAACTTGGATCAGTCAACCTCTATGATTAGAGTCCAAATCTGCAATCCTCAATAATTCTTAGGGGTAAGCAAGACCGGATCATACTAGGACCGGTGATCCAATTCTCAATTTTAGAGAACGGCAATCCGGTTCGCAGTTCTTAAATTTGGAATCGGTGGCCGGGCAGTCCGGTTCCTGATTCTAAAGGCCTAGGATTGGACTGGACTACCATGATCGGATCGGACCGATCGAAATATTTGTTTTAATTTTATTTAATTTTTTTTATTTTATAAGTAAATCTATATATGATATTTACTTATTTAGAGTTTGCTTCTTCTTTTTTACACTTTCTAGCCTACCATCTTGTGCTGAAACTACTCTCAGAGCTCTACAGATCTCTCTCTCTCTCTCCCCCACGGGATTGGATACCCGCATCCGGTCGAAGTTCCATTTGAGTGCCCCCTTAATATAAAGGAGAGTTCTTCGCGGAGTATAGCTCGCATCCAAATATCTGATTGGGGAACAGGACAATTCCAATAGGTAACCGCTCTTCCTCACGCATTGGAGGTTTTTTCCTCGCCTCTCTCATGTCTTTAACTCTCTCACAAGTCTCAAGTCCCAGCGGAGCCCGACTGCTCAGCCTTTGCCTCTCACGCATGCGCCTCTCGCTCGACGCCGCCAGGCTCCAACCTCGCTTAGCTCGCTCGGTCCCTCTCACCTCAGTCGCATCCCTCTCATTCAAGCCTTGAATATAGGGAACTTTGGTGTCTCTGGCATTCTTTAAACGATGCTTCTTTTGGATTCTTGACTGACTATACTATTCAATATCACATGAGATTGATCAATTGTCTTGTAGAATTCGAGTTATTTGGGCCATCTAGTAGATTAGTCCTGTGTTTTTTGGTCGTGGGGTTTTTTTTTTCTGATGGTTTGATTCAGTACATGACTTGTATCGCTGGCGCATTCAAACCTTTAACTTTTCTAGCTTGCCTTGGAAAGTATTGAATCCTTTGTTGACTTTGTTCTGTAGGTGCAAGATAAGTTTTGGGCATATCCAATGAATTAATGAGTAGGAATGGTGCATGTTTTTTTTTTTTTTTTCATGTTTTCGGTCCAATGAAACCGCTTGTGAATTGGACCGGACCGTTGGTCTAATTTCTCGAAAAATTAGGAATCAAAACCATTGGTCCGATTCTAAATTCTTGAGGGGAGATTCTCGAACGAGGAAAAGAACCCAATAACTTCAAAAGATTTGAACGAGGAGCTATATGAGGTGAAAATCTCATGTGCGATTTTGTAGACTGACAATAAGCATGACTTATTTGTTAACTTTTCCACTATCAACCCCCCCCCCCCAAAAAACGAATCGGACCAGGAACCAATCACTCCTAATAATTCTTACTTGGCGGTTAGACATTGAGTAAGACTTCTTGATTAATTTTACAATGATATATTATATATTAATTTGTTTCATACATCATGGTTTAGATATTAATTTTTATCCCTAGATATAGTCTTTGTCCCTAAAATTTTTCTGTCAGTAGGATCTCTAAATGATACGCTTTCTATCGTGCCATCTTCGTGGGTTTCAAAATGTCAAATGATGTATGGATCAAACATAGAGGGATATCTACAAATGGAAATAAATAGAGTGAATGCAATGTGGACAGGATTGCTCGAATTGCACATGCCTAGCGAAGAAAGCACGACAACTAGCTACACTGGTGAATGAATTTTTCCTAAAATTGATGGGTCTACTACGAAAAGAGAGAAGTCGTACTCGCCAACTCTCAAGTATAGCCAATCATGGGGCTGGGGCATCGGTAAGATAAATAAAAACCTATGTTTTCAAAACACAGGAATAAAAGAAGTTAATTCAAGTTATTAACGAAATGAGATAAGATGAGTGAATGTGAAATTTTACTCGGTTGGTTCGTCATAGTTATCATCTACTAATGATACAACAATGTTGAGGGCATTAAGAAAATGAAATCTTTTTTTTTTTTATGAGATTCTCCACCTATTGATCTTGTGTGGCTAATAATGGCTATAACTACAACATCGAGTACGATAGAGTGTTGATTTCTCTCCAAAAAGAAGTGTTAGATTTCTCACGGTCATAATATTAGCTATTGTTGCTTCACAATCCTCATTGAGGATTTTCTTGGTAGCTTTTCAATCGTATTTTATTGCGACTTCAAACAATGGTTGATATTTTTAAATGACACTTGTCATTGGCATGATTGCAAAAAATTGCACATCAAAGGGTTTTGCACTTAATTTTCAGGTCTAATGTAACCATTGCACCTCCTCAAATTTTCGTTGAAAATAAATGAAGGGCGGTCCTTTACTTGACCAACTAGCGAGTTTGTTTATTCTTTAGAAGTGAAAAGAAAAATATTTTTTACTTACTCAATTATAATTGAAGTTTATATTCATTATTTAAAAATGATGAAAAAAAATTATATTTGAATGTATGTGTTGGCATTTATTTGACGTGAAAGTGCATGAGATACAAGATTTAGGAAAAACAAAAATTAAAAGTCGAAAGCGACACACTATTGGTAGGTCTCCACAATTTAAGCCCGTATAAAATTTTATTTATCTCCACAATTTAAGGTAATATTAACTAAACATAACATAATAATAAATGAATTAACTTGATCATATCGATTTCATCCCTTAATATAACTAGACTTATATGTTACAATTGATAAATTTATAACATTATTACCATTATACCGATGCATTACATGGAATTTTTTACTTAATATAAGGTACATTGATCAAACTTTATTTATAACCTTAATGGTTGGAAAAAGAATCAACCTAATTTTTCTTATGTGGTCCTTATTATTTTCTATTTACTAGTTATTTTTTGGTCAAAACAACATTACATGATTCTTTTTTTTTTTTTGAGATAACTATAGTGAATTGATCTTATATAGCCTTTTGACCATACCAAATTAACTATTCAGAACTCACTTTGTTTGCCCCTTTACTTTGGATGAAAATTACTTTTAATTGTGTCAATTGAGTCCAACTAGCCAATTTTTGCCTCGCTGATGTGGATTTCGATTGTCCTGCATGATGCATTCGGCGATGAGGTGAATAGTTTTCACTAATGTTTTAATATTTGTTTTTTCATATTTTAGTTATTTATTTTTCTTTTCTTTTCTTTCTTCTTCTAGCCAGGCGTGCAGGGCCTGTGAGATGGCCGACGATTGGCTAGAGGCGAGGGCCAACGAGATGGTGAGAGGCTAGGATCAAACTCTCGTTCCTCTCCCTCTGTTTTCTTCAAATCAGCTCTCCTCCATGCGGCTCTTTGTTCCGTGTGTATGAATCGATCGTGGCTAGACAGAAACAGAAAAAAGATGAGAGGAATCATCAATGATCAAAGAGAATTTTGCTGAGCTCTCTGGGCGAGTCTTGTTCGTGAGCGCCATCCTAGGTTCGGAATGAAAAGGTGGTCGAACGGTGCTGCAGAGTGAAGAGTCCGAGATAATCTCGAACCATGTTTAGCTGACGAGACAATATGCATTCCTAAATTTTCATTTGGGGATTTCGACGGTCTTTGAGGGATCAATCTACCATTTGGAAAATATTGTATCCTCATACATTTTGTCATGCTCCCTGCACAAGATATTGTACCACACAAATACTTTGAACATTTTCAATAACTTTTAGATGGGGATCTATTCATTTGCGCGCCAAAAGGGTAGATTCATAGAAATTATCGCTGCCACCGTGCGAGAATGACGAGGCATGCATGTCTACGAGCGCCAAGTAGAAAAAAATGTCCGCCTCACTTGTCTCACGTCTTGTCAGAGATAGAAAATCACATTCCACCCTCTACTTCATTAGTTCTATCTTCTCGTCGTGACTCGATTATTGATTCGAAATTACGATCTAGGTCTTTTTAATGAGCACCCTTGGTATCTCTCGTTGGATATGTTTATTTATTTATTTATTTGGGTCGAAATCTCCCATCGGGTATATTCTGTGACGAAAAAGTTTGGATTTTCCAAAGACAAAACCATTGTAGATAGAAACGTTTCCTCGATTGAACTTAGTCAAGTCCTATGTAAAGCGTTTTTGCTCGGATGAAACCTGGCTGCTAAAGGGGGCGAGCGTGGCGTGACCGAGACGTATCCCGCGAACACGACAAGCACGACTAACGACAAGACAGACGAGACGAGACGAGACGAGACGGGACGAGACGAGACGAGACGGGACGAGGCGATAAGCAATCCAATCCGAGGGCGTGCTTTTGGCACGAGGGTGTCGATAAAAAAAGAGACGACCAAACCCAATAATCCATGGCTGCCGAGCAGATCTGACTTTCCCAAGAAAAAGATGCCGAACACGACGGGGGAGAGATCTTCTCGCGATCTTTGTTCCTCGTTCCACGCACCAATAGCGGTGAAAATTGCCCCCAAAATTCTAAATTTTTCAGGAGCCACTTAGCCCTAAACTTTTTCGCAAAAATAAAAATAAATAAATAAATAAATAATTAAGACCTCAACTTTTTACATTACAAGTCAATTTTAATAGAAAATTATTGATTTGGACATCGAGCTCTACGTGGCACGATCGACATTAACGTGAATAAATTTTTTTTTTATATAAAATTTAAGAACTATGAGTTTTTTTTCAATATTTTTTCTTCTCTGTTTTCTTCGTGCTGGGTTCGGCAATTTCCGGTAAAAATTGACTGGATTGATTCAATTAACAATGTATAAAAAGGCTTAAAATTCAATTGGTCAAATCTAGAGATTTATAACTGAATTGATCTTTTAAGACTTTTTGAACAAGTTCTTCTCTTGTGTCCCCATCACCATCCATCGCTAAGCACATCCACGGTATCAAATCAGCTTCGTAATCATAATTAATAAAAGAACTGAACATTTATTTTGAATAATTAATGATTTTATTTACTTATTTATTTCTTCTTCCTTTTCTTTCTTTTTTTTTTATTTGGCCAAGCCCAACAAGGGTGACTAGCTTACCTACGCTTGCGACGGGGTGAGAAGTCTCGCTGTGATCGATAGGCAACCCTCGTAGGAGTTGCTAGAAAACGAAAAAGGAAAATAAAGAGAGACAAAGGAAAGAAAAAAAAAAGAAACAGGAAATTCAAAGTTCTTTTAAAAAAGTTATAAAAAACTATTTGCACATGCGTCGACCGTCTTGCGTGATACGACATCCAAATCGATAATATTTGATTAAAATCGATAGAATGAATTCAATTAAAAAAAGTATCAAAAAGTTTATAATTCAATTGAAAAAATTAAAATATTTAAAATCAAATTAATTAAAATACAATACATTTAAGATTTTTTAGATTTTTTTTTTTCCTCGTGTCCGTCCCTCGTATCCCGGTCACCATCCATCCTAAGCGCATCCACCCTATCAGATCAGCTCCGTAATCAAAATTAATAAAAAGGAACGCCACCGAATTCCATGGTCACATCAGAACAGCATGAGCACCATTGGAATTGCAAAAAAAGGAAAGGGGGGCGTGGCGTGGGGTTATAGAATATGCGGAGAATCGTGATTAGGGCCATCATGCTCCATGCCTTGTTGTCCCCCCACCCACACTTCTTGTCCTAATCTAATTTATAAATAAATTTAAAAAAAAAAAAGAAGAAAAACGGGGGGAAGCATCCGCGGTTCCCGTCCATTTCGATTCCGTTCACACGGCCCCCGTTTTGAACGGTGCGCGACCGGGTCCGAGCAAAGAGGCTCCCCGACCATCCTTTCTCTCCTCGAATGGAACCTGCGCCGAAGCTTTTGCTCGAACTCTCGGTTCATGCTGTCGATTGAGATGTCAATTTCATAGACTCTCGCGGCCTATCCTGGTGCCGACTTTTAAACGCGTTCAAAGCACCATCCATGGTGGTGGCTGTCCTCGGATTTTCTTTTTTTTTTTTTGGAACCAAAAAGGCAAAAAAGGAAAAAAAAGAAAAGAAAAAAGAATACGGTGCTTTTCAATGTTCTGGAGAGGGGAGGGGTTATATTACGTCTCTCCAACGAAAATAAATTAGTCTCCCCCTCAAAAACTAGGAACTGGATTGATGGTCTCAGTTCTCAATTTACCGGAACCGGACTGGATCCGGTCCGATTCTCAGATGGTTCCATTAGATCGGTAGTATGATAAAAAGAAGAAAATACATCATATTTTGCATTAAAAAGGAAACCGATGCCTCCGTGGACAACGAAATTGCCGGCATCTTAATTTTGAGATACCTTTTTCTCTTTCGTTGTGGAATTGTAGCCGAGTAACTTGTTCTCCATTTTAAATTCTCACGTCAAGGTCAAGGCTCCCGTTTCCGCCACACATTTTCCAGAGTTTTCAAATAAAAACTACAATAAATTCTCGAGGACGCCCTTATCCAAATTGTCCGTGAGATGAGGATCATAGAATTGCACCCCTTCTTTTATTAGTCACTTAAAAATAATTCAATCGATCTGGTCTGGACAATTTGATTCAGTCGTATGTCTTTAGAATCGGGAATCGGGCCGTTTGGTCATCGGCTTCAATTTTGGTAACCTGAAATCGGATCAGACCCCTCTAGAATTGGTGATCGGATCACCGGTTTCGGTCCGATCCGCCCACCCCAAGAGACCATCCATCTAAAAAGTCTAGACCCCGGCTCTCCACAGGCCGATCAAATAAGAAGCAAAAGAAAAGAGGGGCATCTCCTCCTAAACACGCTCAAGACCACCAGCCAGAGTTATTTCGAGGAATCATCTCCCCGCTTCCCCAGTCGTCAATACCCTCACCGCGCCGCCCAAATTATAAAAACCAAGCGGCGCCCCTCAGCTTTTCCCCACGAGATCCGAACTTCTCCTCCCTTGCCCCTCTCCGCCCAAAGCACCAAAAACCCTATCGACGTCACCTCTCTCTCTCTCTCTCTCTCTCCTCTCCAGCGCCACTCAATTTCCTTCCTTCCTTTCCTTCCTTTTCTTCACAATTCCCCCTTCTTCTTCTTTTTTTTTTTTTTTTAACCCAGAGATTTGCTTCGATTCACCATGGGATTCACTCCCATCTCCTTCTTGTGACACCCATCCCTTATCCAGTTTTTGTTCCCATTCGTTTCTGGGCGTTTTCTTCTTGATTCTTTCGCCTCCTCGTTCCCCGTTCGTTTCTGGGGGGGTACAAAACATGAGGACCATGGCGATTCCCTATCCCCATTTCCTCGGCTCCGACAAACCTGCCATGGAGGCTGGCTTGTTGGGTCCCCCTCCATCCCCTCCCTCCTCCTCTTCCTTGCCTCCTCCCGTCCCTCTCACCCAGGATGACCTCAAGAGGATCGCCGCCTACAAGGCCGTCGACTACGTCCAGTCCGGGATGGTCGTCGGCCTCGGCACCGGCTCCACCGCCCGCCACGCCGTCGACCGCATCGCTGAACTCCTCCGCCAGGGCAAGCTCTCCGGCATCGTCGGCGTCCCCACCTCCAAACAGACCCACCAGCAGGCCCTCTCCCTCGGCATCCCCCTCTCCGACCTCGACTCCCACCCCTCCCTCGACTTGGCCATCGACGGCGCCGACGAGGTCGACCCCTGCCTCAATCTCGTCAAGGGCCGGGGCGGGTCGCTGCTCAGGGAGAAGATGGTCGAGGGGGCTTGCAAGAAGTTCGTTGTCATCGTCGACGAGACCAAGCTCGTCAACCATCTGGGAGGCAGCGGTCTTGCCATGCCGGTCGAGATCGTGCCCTTCTGCTGGAAGTTCACTGCCGAGAAGCTGCGGCAGCTCTTCGAGGACGCTGGGTGCGCTGCCAAGCTGCGGACTTTCTCGGAGACTGGGAAGCCCTTTGTGACCGACAACGGGAATTACATTGTGGACTTGTACTTCAAGAAGGACATTGGGGACTTGAAGGTGGCGAGCGACGCCATACTGCGGCTGGCTGGAGTTGTCGAGCATGGGATGTTCATCGAGATGGCGACCACGGTGATCGTGGCGGGGAAGCTCGGGGTTAAGGTGCTCAACAAATAGTGAAGTTATTTTAATTGTTTCGCCACAATGAGTGGCTATTTCTAACAGATTTATTAGTTGGAGAACCTGAAATACGGGATTGTTTAGTCGAGCCGGCAAAGTTTCGGCCGGTGATAATGGGGAAGGGCAAGGTTTTTTTTTTTTTTCCTTTTTCTTTTTCCCCTTTCTTCCATTGGACGCTAGGAAGAACAGTATGTGGCAGGAGTCCACTCAAATTTTGCTGTTGTCTCTAGAGAAACTTTGGGGGGTGGGGGACATTGAAACATTCAAGGCTTTCTTAGGAAAGCTGATTGACAAGCTTCTGTATACCTAAAATCATGCTCTTTTTAATGCAAGTTCTGCTTTATTTACTTGAGATCTATTCAGTTTCTTTCCTTTCATTTCCATTCAACTTAATCATTCCCTCAGTTTGATTGGAGAGTTCTCTTGTGGCTGTGTGAAATAAGCCCAGGTTACAAAGTTCTTCTTTTGGATGATCCTGATTATTCTAAATCGAAATAGTGCAGAACCTGTGTGTTGTATGTATGCATACAGGGCTATGTAAGCCTAGTTCTTATGGTTATGGGGTTGTGCCTTCTATTATCTAGGCCATATTTGATTCAGGACGTCCCCATTTAGCAGAGTCAATAAAACATTCTCACGGATCTCAACCTGTGGAGAGGAATGCAAGCCCTCTACTCTTTCTGGAAAAGTAATGTTAGAAACAGGTTATACTGCTCTGCCCTCTATTCTGAGTACGCTGCCATTATATCCGGTAGGTCATTGTAACTCTCCTTCTGTTGATTGTTAATTTACCTCCTAAGTGATTCCAAATTTCTGAAGATGGTGTAGTACCACTATGAACTGATTTGCAGATAGCCTTGGATGTCCTTGAGGGGGCGGCAATTTCAGACATGATATAAGAACATACGTGACAAGAATTTAGTCTTCTTCATACCGACCAAATTTGAACTTAATTTAGCAAAGATACAATAAAATAATTGACATGAATATGATGACAGGATATGAATTCCCACCACAATTGATTGAAATGTCATTTCGTATGCATTGAGATACTCCAGTTTGCATCTGTTTATATATTCTATTGCTGAAGGCAGTTAATGACTTATCTAGACTAGCTATTCTTTTTTCTGTTTGATGTTTAACCTTTCCAATATTTGTTCCCAATTCGCTTCTGTTGCATCCTTCTGCATTGACAGAGTGGACATGTTAGAACCACGCATGTGGAAGTGATCCTTAGCTTTGGTCTGTGTTTCCTCCTTACACATTTGCACAAATGTTAGGCTTCGATCCTATACACTGGGTTTGTTTTCTTTCATGTTTTCCTTCTATTATTTTAGTAGTGATGTCTTCTTTTTTTTGTTACTATAGAGTGACATCTCATCTTCACCGATTGCCTGGTAACAATTGGGATGCCAAGGGTTTGCGATGGGGTGGTAATGTTGAAAGGTCAAGCTACTAGTTATCTTTTGATGTGCGAGCTAATTGAATTTTCTCCGGGTTGAATGTTTTCTTTTCCATTACTAGTTACTAGCCATTCCCAGTAAATATTGGAAGGCAAGATTCTTTTGTTTCTGTTTTTTATTCCAGTAGGAGGAACAATATGTAGCAGGAGCGCACTCAAATTTTACTCGTCTGGAGAGATTTTTTTTTTTAATTTTTGGTGGTGGTTTTTTTTTCTTTTTTTTTTTGGGGGGGGGTGTGGTGGGGGAGGGATGGTTTTCTTAGGAATGCTATTTGACAAACTGCTTTATACCTGAAACATGCTCTTTTTAGTATAAGTTCTGCTTTATTTTCTTGATCCGGATTTCTACAATTTTCCTCCTATTCCACTAAATTGTTTCTTTTGCCTTAGTTGATAGTTTGTTCAGGTCTCTTAATGGTTTGACAGTATATGTTGGAATGAATCGGCCGCTTATATGTACAAGCACTACATTCTTCCTTGTTTGGATATTTTCTTTTGTGGGAAGAGCCTAATCTATTCAATGTGTAAATCATGTCATATTGTGAACCAGTGTGCTGTTTAGGATCCAAGCTTTGTCTAAAATTTTTGGACTCATTGTAAGATGACATGCATGTGCTTGTTGATTTATGGTTTCACTGTGTTATTGAGGTCATCTGTGCTTAAGCAGGTATGTTAGCACATTCTTTTTGAGCACTCTGAACCAGTCGAGAGGAATATGTGCTTTGTCAGGAAGTGTTTTGAGCAATTGAGAATGCTGCCATCAAATGAGGGAGGTCATTATCTAGCTCCTTCTCTGGATTGCTCAACAATGTACTGCGTGCATAATTCAATATTTTCAAATGATGGTGGAAATCAAGCAGCGAGAATTGATTTTTTGACGTCTTGAATTGTTAATCTGTGGAAGCAATGGTGTACTCCATTTTTAAGTATGATTCAATCGATTGTGGAGTTAAAAACTGTTGTAGGTGTGTGCCATTGTTGGTTGGCATTTAAATGGACTTGAAGGTATTCCGTTTGTCCTAGACTTCCTGTTAGAGCTAGGTATTAAAAAATAATCCTCCTCCCACCAGCATTTTTTGCGTGTGCATAATGTGAAAGATCAGCTGCAGCAGAGCATCGTCTAATGAAACTGGTCTACACTTGGGAATTTAATATCTTGTGAAATTCTATTTCTACTTTGGTTCCTTTATTCACTCATCAGGTCGCCAAGACAACAGCAATTACTCCTATCAGCCGTCCTGTTCTTCTGTAATCTGGTCTGTAACCTTCCGGTTGCTGTCTGTACAGCTTATACGGCTTAGCAGGGCTGTCACATTAGCAGACCGGACCTCACATGGGACTTGCCGAATGGACCTACCTAGTTCATGTCCTTCGTGTGTGTCCGAGGAAGAGAGTGAAACAGGGAAGGGAAGATAAAGAAAGAAGAAAGTGCTGAAGAATGTTTTGGTTGAATACCTTTTGTTTGAGTTTTGGGCAAGAAAGTTTTGAAATGCGCTTTGGTTTTAGGCTGTTCACTGAAAATGAACTTTCCCTTGTGGAAAACGTTTTATTACTGCGGCTACGGTGACCAACCTTTACGAGAGACGTTTGATCTTGTCTTTGACTGCGACCATTTGGTCAAACAACGTCACCTCGTCCTTTCTCACCCCAATCCAATGCTTGATTGCTTGGAATTTCCACTTCGGAAAGAGAACAACAGGAACATAATTACTACTCTTCATGCTGGTATTTTTGGAAAGAGGATGCGATGACATCTTCCATGAAGAGGCATCGCAGAGAGTCAAAACTAGCTCTAGAAGAATTCTTCGGACTTCAGGTCGTGGTTCGAGTGGAGCATTGAACAGCAAGAAGGGAGCAACTAAAGCTGATGAAGAAAAGAAGAGGAAGAACCCACGTGGTAACGGGATTACAATGAATAGCGATGGAGGGTCGGTCGAGGGAACAAGAGAGCATCAAGGATACCTACCTTGTCAGAGTCTGGATAGTGTTCTGGTAAGTTGAAATAAGTTCAGTTAGAATGAATGCTGATCACAGACTGAAAACACGAACGCACTCTTAACAGGTTTTGCTCACTGGGCTGCTATGCACTGGCTAGCGGATTTGTAGAGTTGGGTTTCAGAAACCACGGGCGCTCTGCTGATGGGTATGCTAATTCACGAAGCACAGAAGAACCTCCATGAGCAAGTACTGATGGAAATATGCGGTCTTAGAGAAATGCAACTGAACTTGAACTTGCCGATAAAGACTGCTGCTTTACTATGACCGCAAAGAAATAGACGTAAAAGTACAGCATTCCGAGATGAAAAGACGGTGGTCATGTGGAGGAAAACCGAAACTACGGACATCATATCTCACATATAGTGAAGACATATGGAGATCACTCCAATCTATTTGATTCCAATCTAGAAGTCTGAATCCGACAGACTAGCCATTCATCGCAGCCTACTGAAACATTTTCTAGTTCATAATCAGACGCGGACAAGTATCAACGGAGCCAGAGCAATTATGGACTGACAGTGAAGAAAATCGCACACGTGAGCTATTATCTGTATAGGTCTTGAGGACTGCTAAACAGATGACTAGTGGAAAGGCATGAACTGCTGTGTGATCACAATAAAAGAGACTTATCTCCGAAAGCAAAAGGAAAAGAGGAGGATTGAAACAGAAGATTCATCACTATACTCTGCCACTTTCAGATGAGACTTCCATCCCAGGCTGTCCTCCGTCTCTTGCTGCAATGACATCAAGAACGCCATGGATGCTGAGCCACTCGCTTGCGTAAATGTCCGATGGAGTCATCGGGATTCCGTTAAGCATCAAAATGTCGCCAATTCTCATGACCTCGATAACAAATCCCTCCAGATGAGTATGTAACAGTGTCCCATTGTTAAACTCCAGTAGATCACTGGCCGAAAGCTTGCACGGAACGACATGCCGCAGAAAGATCGAAGGGTACTCACTGAAACTCCCTGTGTGATTCACCATCGATCCGTCCGAAGGAGCGAAGACCGTCAACATCTGATTATCACCCTTCAGTTTCATTAATTGCAAACCAAGAAAGGAAGCCATCACGGAGTAGCCTTCTGATCTCATTGCCTCACAAGCCTCAGCAAACATATTCCCAGACGAAAGATTCTCCAGACCGCCATAGCTTGGCGCTACACATTCGAGGCCAGGGATTGGACTCTGAACCGGAGCCGAAGTTTGGAACTCTGGATCGAAGAACATCTCGATCCCAAAGACCACCAAATTCCCGTCGTTGAACACCGGCGAGCCGACAATCTTGACGCCGTTTATCTCAACCTGATAATCAGATGGCGAGGTGGTGACCGTCAGAGAATGATTGGCGTTCATGGTGGAGATCTTGGCCCCATGAGGAAGCAACCTCAAGGTATCGAGAGAGAGCGCATGGGGCGAGAAGTGGAGTCGGAGGAGAGAGAGTGGCGGCTGGCCGAACTGTGCGAAGGAGTCATCCGGGGGAGAGAAGATGGTGAGGGAGGGGACTTGAGGGGAAATCAGTGTTTTGGAGATGAGATTGAGAGTTAAGGACATGGACACAAAGCCCGAGTTCGAGAGAACATGGGTGGCTTCTCTGAGAGACTCGAGGGGGAGCGGAGAGCACAGAGGGAGGAAAGAGAGGAGCGCGAGGGCGACGGTGGAGACCGGAGCCGCCATTCTTGGAGCTCTGAGAATGGAGTTTTCCTTTGCAGAAAGGCTCTTGCTTGAAGTCGTGGCAGAGAGAGAGCGAGCGAGAGCGAGAGAGGAGGAGAGGGGGAAAGACGTTTCTTTTCTTCCGTTCGTGTTTCGCTGAGAAGTTCGTTGACCGTTATCCAAGCCTGGAGAAAATTTTGGCGGGAAGTGGGAATGTCCGGCGTAGAACAGAATGACGCAAAAGCCCTTCTAGCATTTTCTTTTTGTTATTAATCAGAACAGAAGCAGAATTTTTTTTTTTGTTTATTATTCAGTGATTAAGAACGATATACATGTACAACAGTGGCGCATGGCTGTGCGTCTCATCCTCCAAAAGCCTTACAATTAATACTTAACCTCTCTTATCTCTCCTGTGGGTTTCAACCATAGATAGGTGTTGCCCCAAATGCCGCCATATCGGGACTCTTATCGCGCGTCCTCCATAGATGTCGAGCTCTACCGGAGGATGCCGTCGACGATGTTATCCATACCATGAGCGATGGTTTTGCTTAGTCCTTTTGTCTCTAGGGGATTGAATGTTGTCTCCCTTGTCAACCATCAGATGTCAATGTCCGTCCTCGCTGTTCTCACCGTTGAACGTCGAAGGTCAACCTCCGCCACTCGCCGGATTTCTCTAAGGCATTTGTCTCGATCCAAAAGTTTTCATGGCACAATAATGGGCCGAGAGAGTTGCCATGATGGCCGGGCGAGCCTCGAAGTTTCTATTAGGAGTCGCATTTCAGCTCAATAGGCGTGTGTAAATATACTTTCTAGCACAACCTTCAGTTATTTTTAGCGATCCGAGACACCGGAAATCAACGGCTCCCCCCGCACGCAAATTGCTCAATCCACGTTCTTTGGACAAGGTTTTTGCCCACGGGAAACACGACCTCCTAAAGTTATTACGAGTGTGAGATACTTGAACTTGGAATATAGAGTCCACTGCATCCAAAATTTTGTGCTCGACCGCTTACTTCCTAGAGGCCATTTAAGCCATTAATTAAGGCACATAAAAAAGAAAAAAAATTTAGTGATATCAGATGGTATATCCACGTCACGTCCACATGTCATACACCATAATATCCAATCAATAACTTGTACACGTTTTTGTATGGCACGATTCTTTTTACCATCTCATGATCGAAGATTGTTATAAGACCAAATGTCTCATCCATCGTTTGAGATATCTGACTAGGATGTCTGCAAATCGGCTGTATAATGACCTTCTCATTCATTTAAAAGTTCCCATTTATCTACTATGCTGTGGTTTAAAGTTTAAACCACCCAGGAGGCACTGGCCTCAATTAGCAATCATATATGGTGGGAATTGATGAGGTCAAGTAACGTTTGAACGAGAAAGGAGCATTGGAAAGACACTGAAGATCATGGCCTTTTCCCTCATTGGGCTCAACCTCCATCGAGAGCTCAAGCTCAAGCGAGAGCAAAGGCTTGTCTCTAAAGAGGAAACTTCCACGCACCCTTTCTTGGCGACGAAAGGTTGCCCTTTCTTCTAGGTAAACCCTAGATTGTTAAAAGGTGTCAAATAGGTGGGTCGAGTCGAAAGACCCATATTGACAGCTCTACTTGGGACTCAAGACAACAGGCATGCAATTCAAATACATCTCCACAGCAACATGCCTTCATATCTCATTATCCTCCCGCTTTCTTCTCGGTCCTGTCCTAGCGTTTCCTCAAACTCCGCCATAGTTACATCAAGCTCATGTAATAAGGAGCAAAGCGATGATGTCACGTTGCTTTATTTGATAAGCCCATGTAGCTGCTTAGTTCAATCGACGTAATACTAAAGTATAGAGACAAAGTTCTGGCAAAAACCTGATCATGGGCTTGACGATCCATGGACCTCGCTACGACAAAGACGATCTTTGTTGTTGTTTTTTTTTTTCGATCGTAACGACGAAGACGATCTTAGGCAGTTCTGTAATTGCAACACTACAATATTTTGATGGTTGAGAGGACATATGCCAAGGCAACAGATCGAGCATATGCTGCGTTTTCCGCTTATTTGGCAAATAAATAAATGATTCTGTAAATATCTTTCCTAAAAATGATCATTTGTTTCGCTTGAAATAATTAGTCAATGAAACTTATTTTCATTATGGCCAATGGTTTATATTTAGACATTTTCATTGACGATGAAAATATTATGAAAATATTGTTCTTTCTATCATATTTTTAAATAATGTAGCCAATCATTCTTAGAATAATATTTTCTAAAATGTTTCATTTTCCGTAAGATAAATGCACCCGTGTTCTTAGTATTCCTACTCGCGACATATGTCATTACGTTTTCTTACAGGCTTTGTTACAAAATTAAATAAGCATGTAAGTCCGAGTGAAGTTTTTATTGCAGCTCTTTACTTTATTTCAGCTCAGAGATTGGTTATTCAAAAGTAGGAAAACTTGTCCGAAAAGTACTAAACCTAGCTCTTTTATGATAGTCGATTTAATCCTAAACCTTTCAATTGTGCCAATTTAATGCTAAACCTTTTGAGGATTTGTCAACTTCATTATAAAGCTTTTAACGAGTTACCAATGTAGTTCTTCTGTACTAACTTAACTAGCATTGGCGCTTGGCCAGTGGCTGGCGGCCCTGCCGGCCTTGCGATGAAAACAAGAAAAAATTAACAAAACTTTGGATTTTTTAGAATTATTTATATTAGCGCCGGTGGCGCCACATAGGGTGGTCGGTGTCGACTGGACTGCCATGTCAGCAATTCCCGACCAAAATTAGTTGAAAGGACTAAATTGATAATTTGTTAAAATGCTCAAGACTCAATTGATGAAAATGAAAAGGCTTAGCATTGAATTGGCCGTGGCATAATAGGTTTAGGATGTTTTTTGGACAATACTTTTCCTCCAAAGGCCTTTAAAAAACCTCGGGCAAACTATTAAAGCAGCCGAAGCTACAGAACAGACGCCTCAAATTTAATATGTAGAAACTAACGCAATCATCCAGCTTTAAGCGACTGGCTTCGTTGCCGAAATAAAGGGGAAACCCCAATTCCAAGGCTAGAAATCTTAAGGACGAGAACATTAGGGTTACCAACTCTTTCCAATGGCTTTGCACCTTCGATATCGAAACCTACGAAAAGAAGCAACGTCTTTGTCCGCTTCTCCACCGGGTTGCGTAGGGTTTTAACTACGATATATCAACTTATTACCTTAAAACAAAAAACAAAAAAAATCTTCGAAAAGCAACTCTAGCAACGTACCCCAAAGCTAAGCTCCCACCATCAAATGATTTAACCACTCAGCCACCATAATTGTTCAAGAAGACCGATAGCTTGCCATATATCCGACACGTGCGAAACCTCTCGAGAAACCCTAGAAGTTCCTAAGCCCTAATAATAAACTTGGACGCATGCTTTCGGGTGATTATGTCTCACTATATTTTTTTGCTAAAGCAAGTCAACATCCGGCTAATATGGCAGGTCAACCACACCGTCCACCACTTTTTCGAAAGCACGTACGCGATCATCCTCAAGAATTAATAACTGCATTGATATTGAACGATGATGATGGAGACGGGAAAAAGCGTCCAAAAAGTTCTAAATCTTTTGTACGGATACCAATTCAGTCATAAATCTCTCAACCGTATCAATTTAATCCTAATTTTTTTTTGTATTTATACCAATTACGTCTATCTAGCTAATTTTGATCGGAAATCACTAAAGTGGATCGGTCATCCTAAGTGGTACGGTCAACATGGATGTGGACATTTTTTTTAAATATATATTTTAATTTTTTTTTATTAATATGTTTTCTTTTGTCACGTTTTTCGTTACTTTTTTTTTTTCAATTTTGGAGAGAGGGCCGGTGAGGTCACCGATCCTCTCTCCAAAACCAAACAAAAAAGTAAAGAAAATAAAAATAAAAATATATACTTAAAAATTCCTTAAAAATATTTAAAAAATTAAAAAATGCACATGCCGGTGCTAATCATATCACGTAAGATAATCGATATCCACGTTAACGATTGTTGGCTAAAATTAATCTGATAGACTCAATTGGTATGAATGCAAAATGTTTATGATTAAATTGGTTTAATCAAGAGATTTAAGATCGAATTGATATCAATATAAAATGTTTAGAGCTTTCTGGACATTTTTCCCCGACGTAGGAGGGATCGATGGTTGTTCTCTTGCTTTTTGGTGCGGTTGCCAACCAAACCAATTAAATGATTTTGCATGAGATCATGCACGCAATTTCTTTCTTCTTATGTTATTGTCAAGTGTCCAGCCGCGGAGCAAATTCAATCAGAGAGCGATCGTTTTCTATTTCGATACGCAAACCTGAGGAGAGGATGGATGAGATCGCCACCTAATCTCGTCAACCAAACCCTTTCTCTAGCTAACGACCACCTAGAAATGGTCGTTGCGTGCATAGTCATAGTCAAAGGTGTCCACCTCCCCTAATCAATTAAAGTTTCGTCCCAAGGAGGAGGGAAAAAAAAAAAAGGTAGTCCTTCGAAGCACGTATTTGCTTGGAAAATTATCAAAAAAAAGTTTTAAAGTTATCGCATTTATATCAATACGGTCATAAACCTTATAATAGTGTTAATTGAGTTCTAAACCTCTATATATTTTCAAATAAAGTCTATCTACCCAATCTTGGTAGAAAATATATGATGCGAGCATTTTTTGAATAATATTTTAATTTTTTTTTAATGTTTTAAGTACCGTTTCGTTTTATTATCTTTTCCTTACCTTTTTTTTTTAACACAACGCCGATGAGTGCCGTTAAGCTCTAGCCATATTTGGGTGTCGTGGCCCTCGCCTAGGGCCTCACCAACCACAATGAGGATGTCTCAGCCCTCCCCATCTTTGGATGATGGTTGCGACACCCACGCCTAATGTGGGGGAGCCTAATGTGGGGGAGGGTTATCTGATGACTCTCGTTGTCGTTTGTAAAAAAAAAGGTAAAGAAAAGAAAAAATTATAAAAAAAATTATTGAAATATTATTTAAAAATATCAGCACCGGCGACATAGGGAGGCCAATATCCACATCTATGATTTTTAGTCAAAATTAGTCAGAGGGACTCAATTGGCACAATCAAAACATTTAAGATTGAATTGGTACAAGTGCCATAGGCTCCAATTTTCAAGTAATCTTAGCTATTTATTCGTAGTTTTGAGGTCTCGAATATTGTCGACCTCTATCAAATCAATTGGAAACTTTTGATCTTGGAAAATTCGCGGTAATGATAGCTGAATCTAAATGGGAAAATCACAAATACCATCCGAAACTTTGTTTCCCATATCTAATGACACGATTAAAGCGATAACTATTTACATATCAATTGATCATGTTCCTAGATATTAAACCTTAACCCACCGTCTCTATTATTTGAAATTCCGAAACAACCGTCCATGCACTACTTTGCCTAGTCAATACCGGAACCAAAGCTTGTTTTTCGTATAAAATTGTCAATTAGTCTCCTCGTTATAGAGATGACAAATGGGCAGCTCAAAAAAAAAAAAAAAAAGGGAAGAGAGTTACGACATTTACCTAAGTAAACAAAACGACAAATGGACAGCTCAAATTTCCATTATCTCTTAAGGAAATTTGCATGAGATCACACTTTTGATTCTCCATTTGACACGTGTGGTATCAAATGAAACGCAAGCGGGGAAAAGCCAAATGTCATCTCGGGATTTCGTAATTTCAGAGGTCATTGAAGTATGAAGGTCAACGGGTTTATAATTAATTCCACGATACATAGTCCACGTAAGTATGGGATTAAGGATCATCTTCATCATGATATTAACATCAACCCTCGTTTTGTTTACTTAGGTAAGTGTCGTAACTCTCTTACTTAAACTAGAAATTTTAAGTAACCCTCGCTTTATATGTATGTGTGTGAGGGGGAAGAGTAGCATTATCTAAATCTTTAGCTTGCATTCACGGAGTTCAATGGCTTTCGATTCAACGCAATATATAGATGAGTCCAAAACTCGAGAACCCGCGCTTTGTTCGTGTGAGCAGTACAAGCCAAGTTATGAACAGGGGAAGATTCTCGTCCATTCCAAAATCCTTCATGGATATATTCATCTATTGCTAAACAATCTCGCGACTCAACAGGTGATCACAAAATATATGAAAAATTAAGAGGAGAAAAAGAGGTGAAAAAAAGGGGAATTGGGATATACTCTCAACGGAGAAAGATGGCAAATTAACATCGCTTATCGTATGGGATCGCGTCTATGGATGTCGAATGCAGAAATTGTCGAATTCGAATTCGAAATCCATGCTCGGGAAATCCTTTTCCACAGACTTTGGACATGAAAACGCTGAACAAAAGGGCATTCAGCGAAAGATAAAGAAAAGTGAAAATAGATTAATAAGACCTCAAAAAAGGAGAGGCGAGCTAAAAATGGGCGGTCAAAACGGCAAGGCGAAGGGGAGCATTGAATTCTGATGGATCGCAGGTTGTTTTGTTTTGTTTTTCGTTGCCTTTACCGTTGGATTGTCTTGCCTCTTTTTTTTCTTTTGATTTTTTCAACTGTAAACTAACTCGTAACGCGACCCCTGAAAGAAAGAGAGAGTTGTTTGAGCTGAGAAAGCGACTCCATTCTTCGTCCCTCTTTATTTTAATCCACAAGCTTTTAGCCCCTCTCTCTCTCTCTCTGTCTCTATCTGGTTTCCTCTGTATGACTATTTTTAGCTTCTTCACGAGTTCCCATGTCCTCAAGTCATTCACAACACTCCATTCCCTCTTCCTCTTGCTTCGGAGAAGAAAGAAACTAGAGAGAGGGAGGGACTCTGTTTTGTCTACGCTTGAAGATATGCCATGCTCTTCTTGTAAGTCTCTTCTTCCCTTTTTGCTTCCTTCCCTTTTCTCCCCTGGAATCTCTTTCCCTTTTCATAAGCCAAAAGATATTCATTATTCATCATTCAAGGCTTTTGAATTGATGCCGAAAGGAAGAGAAAGTTTTTAGCTTTTCTCGTTTCGGCATCCGGGTCTCTTTCCTTTGCCCCCATACGTTGGTTTCTCTGACACCAGGTGCTCTGTTTCTCTCTTTCTCTGTCCCCTGCTTTTGTACCTAGAAGGAAAAATGATGTCTTTTGAGATCACCCCTTTCCCTCGGTTGTTCGTTTTGTTCGGTAGTTCGGTACCATGAAGAACGTCTTTTTGTTTTGCTGTCAGGGGAGGATGCTATCTTTTGCATCTTTTATTTTCTTCCTCGTCCCTGTTCTTGTTCGATGATCTCAATTTTGGCGGTGTAAAGCTGGAAACTTTTCGTCTTCTGATCGTCCCGATGTGACTCTCGTGCATTCTAATCCATTTCTGAACTCATTCGTTGATATTATGAACATAGGCAATTTGTCGTGTGTTGATAGTCTTCCTTTCTGTAGATGCCCTTTAACTACAGCACGTTAATTTCAAGAGTACAGCTTTTCTTCAGCTCTGTATCGATTTAGGAAGTCAGTGTCAACTCGATGTCTTGTTGCCACCCCTTTGTCTCTGCGAGTGGCTGCCATCGTTTATTCTTTGGATGTCTCCTTGGCCTTTTCTATGTCCTTGGCTTTGCTGTTGCTACTTATTAATCATCCTTATGGTAACAGTTGATTGGTATTCTGTTTCAGAAGCTTTGTAAAAGAGAAGGCATCGGATTGAGTTGGTTTTGCCGCCATTAATACGAGTTTCTTGCGAAGGAAGTAAGTTATTTGTTGGTTGAAGTAAATGGGGGATCACTTCGTGTTGTTGGTGGATCGCTTGCTCACCGAGTCGACCTTGGGAGCTGCAATTGAGAGCCAGAACCGTTATCTCGAAGCTATGGAGCCGGCTTCAGACTTGAAACCACCTGAGAACACCTCGCACAAGGTCGACGTAGGCAACGTATCTTCTACGGGGAAATTGGTTGAGTGCCGCATATGCCAGGACGAAGACGATGACAGAAATATGGAAACACCATGCTCTTGCTGTGGCAGCTTGAAGGTCAGTCGAGTCGACCTTTCTATGTTTATTGTCGATGTCATGCTTGTCCTGCTCCCAGATTTTTTCATATCCAGAACTCTAGCCAGCTAACAAGACAACTCTGTCTTCCATTTATATGGTTTTGCCGGATAGTTTTCGTCCTCTACGCATGTTCTTTTTATTCATTCTTTCCTCTTTCTTGAATGCATCAGTACGCTCACCGCCGATGCGTACAGAGGTGGTGTAATGAGAAGGGCAACACTTTGTGCGAGATCTGTCACCAGGTAAAATTTTCTTCCTTTTCTTTCATCATGCCCTATTGCTTTCAACGTACATCAATCCTTAGCTCAAGATCCTACTCCATGTCACGTTGCTTGGCTGGTTTTTCTGCATTTCAGCAATTCAAGCCCGGTTACACAGCCCCACCGCCGCTATTTCAGTTTGGTAGGGTTCCAATGAACTTCCGGTAATCTAACAGCAAACCTATCTAGTTTAAGTCCTTTTATCAGGTTGCTGAAGCAAAATCGTTTGTTGTGATTGCTCCAATTTCAGCATGTTCTTTCTTTTATCTCTCTGATTTTAGGGGAAACTGGGAAGTCTACCGAGGAGACTTGAATGGGCCGCGGTTTATAGCGATGGTTTCTCCTGATCGTAGTTTCTCTGATCCGGCATATAACGAGAACTCACACTCTGTATCAAGAAGCTTAACGTGCTGCCGTTCCGTGGCTTGCCTTGTAATCTCTCTCTCACTCCCCTCTACTCCAAAAACACAATCGCACACTCATCTTGAGATACACTGTTTATTCATTGGATGGTTCCGGGATTTTTCAGATGCTAAACCTGCCACACTTCGATGCAGTTCATGGTTCTTCTGATCTTAAGGCATGCTCTTCCGGTCTTGCTGAGTGACGCTCGCGAATACTCATTGCCATTGTTAATGGTAAGTTCGAAGAAAACTAGCACGAACATTCTTAACTTCGACGAGAATGTGCGGCTAATGTATGATTTCTTTGCGAGGCAGTTGCTGTCTTTGCGGACCGTGGGGATTGTCCTGCCGATTTACATCATAATAAGGGTACTAACTGCCGTCCAGCGCCACCGGCGTCAACAGGTACGGGACACGTCCTCAATGCTGCTGATGTTCCCCAAACTCGATACATTGCGCTTCGTTTCTTTTACTGAGCACGAGTGCTTATGGATAGGCAAATGGATGGTTAGGAATTTACTGATCTTGGGGAGTGATCCACAGGTGTCTCCAAGTTCATCGTTCGATTCATCAGATGAAGAGACCGAGAGTTCTATCCAGCAGCCACCGCCTCAGGCCACTCGTGCCAACTGAATCTCGCCCCCTCAGGATTGAGCTAGGGGCGTCCCGCGGGTCGGGATTTCGACCGTCCAGAAAGGCGCCAAGCAGTTTCTTCCTAACAGCAAGTGAAGAGGAAGGGAAGAACAGAAAGGAATTGAAAAGTGGTGTCTGGAAATTATTGAATATCTCTTCGCTTACATCCGGTGATAGTAGATGAAGAGAGGCTGCACCTTGAAAATGCTGTGCTGTTTTAGCCTCCTAAGTGATACAGTACAGGTCATTTTCTGCCACCCTTTTTTTTTTCATCCTGGAGAATTTGTACAGTCAAGAGGAAAATATCACATTGTATATACACACACATGTATACATGAAATCTGGTATAGACCAAAAACTCTCTGGCCTAGAAATATAATTCTAGAGAAAAGGGAACAGAAAATCTGTTCCTTTTGACTTGTGACCAAGGTTGTTAAAATCAGTTTCCATAACTAAGGATGCTATAGAAAGGTCGTCGGCAGGTCGAGATTGACCAGCCTGCGTGCATCTCCCAGTACTCGATCAGGTTGGCCGAGACCTCGCCAGTCATGTCGGGCAACGGAACCGCCCCCGTCCGATATAGTCAGTAGAAAAAAGGGTCACATTTTTTTCTTTTTTTTGTGGTTTTTTGAAAGGGTAATTTAGGCATTGTGATGGCTTATTTATCCATGAAAAACCCTAAATTTTAAGCCAGCAGAAATAACGATTAATTTGTTTGATTGTTCTAGCCTAATTTGAGCATAGTAGCTATAATAATTCGATTTAGAGAAAGGTTCAGAACCGTCACCCATCGTCGTGCAAACTTCAACTCGTATTCTCCTGAGATCGCGGGAATATTCGAGCATGAATCTCACCCGAATTCTCTTTTAAATTAAGATCAAGATGAGTGGCATCGATAGTACGAGAGAATGTGATTGAAAGAGAGAAGTTTATAATGATTTAAACTGGACAAAGATGAAAAATGAAGGTCCCATTTACAGGGGTTTTTTTATTATTATTATAATTTGATTCCTATTTTTACTCAAGTTTAATCACATTTTGCCCGAAAATAACTTTTTCATCCGTTCAATTGACATGATTTTGAAAACTCGTGAGCGTTGCTTTTCGAAAATACGATTCAATCTTCGAAGCACTATGGACATTTGTGAATTTTCAAGAATCGAGTCAAACCGACGTTATGGGTGAGTGGTTCCAGGTCGAGATGGAACATAAAACCTTGTTGCTAGAACACGTTTCTTATTGTTTTTGTAATCTGAAACTTACCCTACATACTTTGAAACTCGAAGTCTACCCGGTTATAGATACCAGAGTCTGATTTCAAGGTACCCGATAACCAATCAATTTCAGTTTGTTCCCTATTTTATTTTTCATATTTAGTTAAGTAAAATGAGATTGAACGCAACAACAAAATGAAAGTATATCATCTTTCATTAGGGATAATTCCTCGTAAAAGATGAACATGTAAAATAAAAAGCAATCAATCTTGGTTAAAAGAAGGAGAGTCTACTGCAAAAGGATTTGTCAGGAGCAAGCATCAAAAGAAACTAAAAGGAGTGTAGAGACAAAAATGCTCCAGTTGAACAGCTGTATATCTATCTCAGCATGATGAAGAGCTTCATATCTATCTCTGATCTCCTTTTAAGGAATGAGCTTGACAACCATTATGAGTTATATTGTCTGGAATGATGCAATCTCAACTGTAAATTTATATTGATTGAGAGATCGTTTGATCAGAAATAATTGACAGTATTGTTAGGCTAGCAGCTTCCTTTAGCATTTTCGTTGGGCCAACTCTGTTACGCAAACGCAGGGCTTTGACCAGCAGGATTTCCTGCTTCTCTGCAAGGTAACCTGCCGCTCTGCTCAGAATTAGGCCAACAAGAGCCATCCCCGAGAAGACAAAAGCACAAGCAATTAGTTTCGCCAGAATGCTGCCTGGCACAACGTCCCGATACCCAACAATAACAATGGTGTTCCTCACGAGGTAAAAGCACATTGTGCCAAATCCTAGGTAGAATGCCAGGGTCATTGCAACTCTTTCAAAACTGGGGTGGAGTGGAGATTCCCTAGTGCGGACTTGGAACATTGGATTGAGCCATGGAGATTCGCTTCTTGAGGAACGGCTTCTGCAAGAGGAGCCACTTTTGCAGCGCCGAATCCTCGCTTCTCCTGAGTTCTTTTTTATCCGTTTTGAGTTGAATCAAAGCGGCTTCCACAGCAAGGGCTGCTTCACACCATCAGCGTCCATGGAGGGGCTTCCGCAACAGAGAACATTTTGATTTCTAAGACAGGTGGGATAGTGTACTCAAGGGTCAAGATAACAGAAGAGTGCTACCAAACAGACCGCACTGTGTCTTGTGTACTCAAGAATCAACATCTTGTTAGGGTTTGCTTTTGCGAGGGTTTCCCGCGGTTCCTAGAAAAATAGAAACACGGACTGCACTCTAGCTCATCAGAACCTAGAGCCGGATCGGGAACTGGCGGTCCGATTCTCCATTTCTCGATTCTATCCTGGATCCATACTCACCCCTGCTGACGGTCGCGGTGAAAAGTTATGTTATTTCCTTTGTTAAAATTCGATCGCCACGATTCTTATTGTATCAAGATCGTGATATGTACTTTTAAGTTGGATTTAACTAATCGGGTCAAAGCGTGTATGATTCCCATCACCTCGCAATCTGAGGGCTGTGATTGAGAAACGCAATATCTAAAGACCTAACCTATGATTTAGGCAAATTAAGCATCGACAGCAAGCTCATGAATGATCATAGTTTGATTGTAACTTTTGGGTGAAATTTTAAAGAAATAATCTTTTCGATTAAATTTTGATCCAATCGTAAGTAAAAAATTAGGTGTCTATAAAGTATAACTAGTGTATGGGAAATGGAAAAAATTAGCTTATTAAGCATACCTAATCAGGGCATTCATCATCTCCCTCCCAAGGGTTTCTTCTCTACATAGCCCGGCTCCTTTTTTTTCCCTCTTCCTTACAGCTCTGTTCTGGAGGAAGAGAGAGGGCGGGAAAAGGTTTTCCCGTCCCTCCCTCCCTCCCTATCTTCCCCTCCTCCATAATCCTCTAGATTTCTCCATCCCCTTATGTTTTAAATTTTCTTCGTTGATTTCGTGAATGAGCGATCGACATCCTCTACGAACTCTGAAGATCAAAGCGCGACTATCTCAGAAGAATTTATTCTCGCCATTTTTGCTCGCTTTGGCTCTGGGTGCTTGCTTCAATTTGCCGAGAGCTTCACAAGTTTTGCAAAGTTTTTTTTTTCCTTATCAATCGGCTTATCTGAAAGTGATTTTATGATCAACGGGTGTCCTTTTATAGTTATTCTCTCCCAAGCTAGAATTAGAATTAGATTTTGGTGCTATTCTAATCCAGTTTAAATATAAATTTGGGATTTGCAAGGTGTTTTATGTAATTTCTCAATTTATTTGTGTTGTTCTTGTCTTTGTATGGTGATGGTGTGGGGATGCCGAACCTAGATACACATTGCCTTTTCCCAAATTCATAGCTACAGGAGATGGATTTCTTGGTATGTACTTATCACTGATGATGATGCCAGATTCAATGATCGGTCGTCGATTGTTTTTGGATGCAATGACAAATCAATTTTGAGGAATAAGCGAGTTTATGCAGGCCATTCTTTTATTTTAAAGTAATGTATTTCTCTTTGATATGAACCGAAGGTCTTTCCTTTAGCAAAAAAAAAAAAATCAAGGCATTTATCAACAAGGCTCTTTTGGAAAAAGAAATATTAGGTATACAAAAATTGATTGGTGAAATTCGCCCGTAAGCTTCTGACCCAAGAAAAAATCGCCTTAAGCTTTTTTGTGGAAAAGAAAGGATCCAAAATTATTTTGCTCTATTGACACTTGCCAGAATTCGCCTATATTAAATTAGGGGTGATTGGTTCGCTCCCACCTTGAAATCGAGAGCCGAATTGGAATGACCGGTTCCTACTTTCAAGAATCGAGAATTGGACTGATCGGTCTGGTTCGATTATTGGGCGGTTCAATCATTGGATCGATCACATTTTTTTTTAATGATTTGTCATTAATATATTCACCAAATTACCTCTTGCTAATTGCATTGCATTGTTGTTAAATCTAGAAGTCATGTTAAGCACCATAAGCATCTTAGGTTTAGGTTCAAATTTACATTTAGAATTTTTAAAAAAAAATATATTAATTTGTTAGGTTCCCCATCGGACCGACCATAACTTGTTGCCCAGTAAGTCGATCTTAACTGGTTGCAATTTTACTAAACCGACAACCGGATTGGAGCCTCCAAAAAACCGGGCCGAACCGTCCGATCCTTTGGGTTTTCCTACTCGATCGATCTATTATTATGCGAAGCCCTTTATAGAACTGAACCGTCTGCCCGAGTTGATCCGATTCGATCCGAAAACCCGTCCAGACTCCATTTCCACGAAGCACCCACCCGACCCGACCAAGCTCGTTGGTCAATCATTAATGAGGGCCAGAAGGGAGGCTTCGGTTCAGAATATTCCAATTAGGGTTCCTTCCTCGATCCTCCGATTCCCCCCTCCAACACCGAAGCAAAAAAAGCCCTTGTGGATCCCTCCATCTGCATAATTGCACCTTCGTCTCGACAAATCCATCTCATCGACCCGATCCTCGAGGTACGTTCCATCTTCGATCTCCATTTCCACTGTTTCCCGATCTGTTGTTGGTGAGTCGTCTGTACCGCCGGTCGCCGTTTCCTGTCTTTTCGTCACGGTTCCTGGCGGAATTTGCTGTTCTCCCTCGCCTCGTTAGGTTTAGTTGGGTCGGGTCACCCGACTTGTGTGTGGAGTCGTGGCTCGTGCTGTGGTTTTTGGTGGGAGGCTCTGTGGGACGGTGCTAGAAATGCGCTAGGGGTTGAGCCGAGGGCGACTCTGATTAGATTGCTAGGCGGCATCAAATTGTTCTTATGGCTTGATGATGAATGTAACGGAGGAGACGTCTATAGCTGTTGGGTCGAGTTTCTGCGGTACTCAGCGTCGATCTTTGGCGATGTTGTCTTCTTACAGGAGTCAGGAACCTGTGCATGCTGTACCCTTGCACTTTAAGCGTTGCAGATAAGCTAGTAGATAGACATTCACCATGTGTTGGGACTGATTTGGGCTTCTTGAGTTAAGTATCGGAGTTAAAATCGTTGCTACTGTGTCCTCTAGGCGCCGAAACTCACTCAGGGTCGAATTTTAAGTCACCCATATAGAGCTATAAAAAGACGACTGTACCCCCAGGATAAAGAATACCTAGAAGTCTAGAGCTGAAGAGGGAAGGAAATATTTTTATCAATCAGCAATTGGGAGATTTTTGGAGAGGTCACTTATGTTTTAGTAGTGGAATGATTGATGTGAACTATATTTAACCTGTTTGGTGAAATGTTGGTGAGCGCATAATATATCATAAGTAGATTGGAAGGAGCAACTTGGATGCTATTTTCCCCTTTTCATAATGGTAATTGCTGCCTGCTTTACTGTTTCCACTAAAATGATGGTATTGAGTGCTTGATGTGCATGATAATATTGATTATTGGGAATATCTTGAATGAAATGAGGAAATCTGATCCTGAGATAATGGAGAGCTAATATCTCCATGAGGATTGCTTGATCTCCTCCTTCCAATTGGGTAGGAGAATCGTTGTGCTTTGTCTCCTTCTTCTAGTTGGCTAGGAATCAATTTTATCAAGTGTGCTGTCATTTATACCTTATTTTTCCTCTGCAATTTATAAAGAAGAGTAACATTGAGCTGTAACCACACACAACTAAATTCTTAGCTATTTTCATTTTATTTTATTTCTACATGTTATTTGTTTGACAGGACCCCTGAGAACGCTGTTGAACTCATCATACTCTCTGCACAATGAAGTTCCTAGAATACACCCCTCTGGAACGGTAATTCATAGGTAGTCTTTTCAGAACATCAGCAGCTTTTCTGGAGCAGTTAAAGTGAAGCTTCCTAATCGAAATATTGCAGAATAAATGATTTCTTGGATCATTTGAGTCTTGGTGAATGTACTATTAAAGGATGCCTTGAAGCTTACTCCTGTATGTATGATTTTCATTTTTCCTTCCTTTTTTCGGTTTACTTCATTTTGCATTGTTGACTGTGAACTCCACGCTGTTCCTTGTAGGCAAGCATACTGGAACAGATAAAAAACTCTCCCTCAGTTTGGAGCATGAGGTAAATCAAGGACAAATTAACATGTTGGTTAATATGAATAGAATTTCAGAATTGTTGAAAGGATGCTTGGTTGGTTATATACCCTTTTCCGTCTCCTTCCATGTCACATTTGACATATAGATGGGATCGATTTCAATTTAATTAACAGTTGAGTTTCTATGTCACTGTCTGGGCTTGTTATCACGTTATGCTTTGATTGTTTTCTAATCCAGATGCAGTAGAGTGAACAGTGTGCATGGTGAAAGTTCATGTAATTGCTGCTGAGAAGATTATAGTAAAGAACTTTTGATGAGAAATCGTTGCTCATGTTAAGAGTTATCTTAAACATTAGAAATTGTAGAAATATAGTAGATGACAGATTTTGTTAGTCCCATTTTATTGTGTTCAAGATGTTATAATCTCATTATGGCGATTCTAACAGCATTATTTCTATTCTCAATGCTGTGTACTTCTCACATTTCATTGACAATGATTAAAAGAATGCTAAAAACCATTAAGAGATTCGCTAAAACCCATTAAGAGATTCAGGACCTGTATTAGTGGACTGGCTATCACCATACTAGCATTCTTTTCTGTGCTTTTGGTTCATCGTGTCAGGTTGGGCCTTTACGTAATCGCTCCTAGCCCCATATTCCTTGTTTCTCTTTAATGCGGACAGAGGCCTTTGGTATTTTGAATGCATGTGTTGCGCTTGATTGCTATTTACAATGTCTCTTTCCTTCAAAATTTTTCCTACTCAATTTCAGATTCTCGATTATCTCGGAAGATCTTCAGACACCGACTCTTCTTCACCAGTCGATCACTTGTTGAGCAGATCCAGGTGCAAAAGAGTTACTTGGCTTCACATATGTGGGGTTTTCACTTGTTATGTTTGTTTCACTGGGTTTTTGCTTATGGTCGATGCAGCCGAAAGACATTGATCTATCTGGTTCTTACACTGTCTCACATGTATCCGGATTACGACTTCAGGTACATCTGTATGTTCATTTCTACTTTGTTACTGGAATAGAAGGGAGGATTATGGGTAATGTCTTCGTCAGCTGACTAGGCGACATGGCAACCCGTTGTATAATCCTTTCTTGATCATGTTGGGAGTGTTGTCAAAGGTTGACAGACAGTTCAGAGAACTGTTGCTCTAGGAGGAGCTGAGAGTTCAAGTCTCTCCATTTCCCAAGCTGATATTACTTCTCTCACAATCGACTTGTGACCCGATGACATTTTATAACATATGACTAAGCAGAGTCTTTATCGGGATATAAATTGTGGCAATTCATGTTCTAGCAATGGTATCAGGATTACCTGTCTGTTGGTTTTCCAGTGTGGTGAAAGCTCATCAGTTCTTTACTGAGGAAAGCTGGGACAGTTTTAAGCAGATCTTTGATACGTACATGTTTGAAGCATCCAAGGTAATTCCTCGTGAATAATCTTGGTTCACTCATATCTGAATGCATCAACGTTGGTTTTTATCAATTTGACGTACAAATGTGTGGTGTGACCTATCATTCCATCCTCTTCCTTTTCCCCTTTATTCTTGTTGCAAGTTTCAGTGTTTTCAATAAATCTTCTCCATAGGGGCCATTTACATGTAGTTGGTTGTAGTTGCTAATTACTGTCATTGCTATTGTTAGTGTTTATCGCTACTAATGAGAGCAGAGGATCTCCTTTAATGTCAAGAAGTTCTGGTTTTTCTATCTACATAGCTATGAATGAGGAGGAGAAACTCGGTTTAAGGTTCTTTACCCTTCTGAGTTGCTCCTGCTTATTCATTATTCTTTTTATCCCACAAAGCATACTATTTCCCCCTTTTGTTGCTCATATTTGACTTCTATGAAGTTTTAATTGTTTAGCTATTAATTTCAGGAGTGGATTGAGGCAAATGGCGATGGTTCCCTTCTTGAAACCTTAAAAGAGGCTATGGATGAGGTGACTTTTAGAAGAATAAAACTGCACGTTCCATCAGCAAGTGTTTTTTTCTCCTAACTCATTGCCGTGCAGGTTGTTAAGCTATCCGAATGTGAAATATACAGCTATAATCCCAATTCAGATGCGGACCCGTTTTCAGAGAGAGGAGCAATGTAATTGTCTGCTCATTATTGCCTCACTTGTGCAAGTGGTTTCCATTCTGATGTTAATCATTAACTCCGTGTTTTTTTTTTTCATAAATTTGGGCCCCTTCAGATGGTCTTTCAGTTTCTTCTTCTATAACCGGAAACTAAAGCGCATTGTTAGCTTCCGATTTTGCTGCTTAAGGTGGGTCAAGTTTCATTTTACTCGTCTCATTCCTTCTCTTCATGAAACTCATATGTTCACCATTATCACTTTGGCAGTAACTTGGTAGTGGAGGGACTGCTTCCAAGTGAATTAGGCTATGGTGAAGACGAGGAAATCTTCGACGACATGGACATGTAAATACAACGCTTAGTTGTCATGTGTATACTGTCCAGAGTAGAGGCTTTTAGACTTCCAGCTGTACATGTCTCTTGTGAAGCTGTATTCGGAGAACTCAATATTAGGGCCAGCTAATCTAGCTTTTCAGTGCGCAGTTGCTAATGTCATTTCAATGGGTTTCATGCGTGTAAAAAGTTGTAATGTTGGAAGGCTGGAGGATCATGCCCAGACTTACTGGCATTTGGAGTTTCTGTTAAGCGGCTTTGGCCGAGCAAGGATAAAAGCAAGATTCTGGAGGGCATGTCTCCGCTTACACTTCTATATTCGGACTCTGTCATGGTACATAACCATGGTGGTTTTTGAAATATCCTTTGGTGGATGTGTGTTGGGTCCGATTTCGGGTTTTTTGAGCGGCATTATAAAGGAGGGTGATATCATGTTGGTATGTAATGTTGGCAATCTCATTAAAAATGCCTTCTGAGCTGGACGGATTTCTCCATAGTTACCTGTATGGAGTTACCTAAAATTTGACGAAATCAATTGTTCTCTATGAGCACTAATTAGAATAGATTGGAGTCGTTAATTATGTTTTACTAAATATATTTTTCTTTTTATTCGGAGAAAGATGATAAAAAAAAATTAGCCCAATTATCCTCTGGTCCTCCAGTGTATGAATTTAAGGTCACTTGCCACACGACTCCCTTTATATATTTTGGTGCCGTTTCCGTTTTCTGGGGCCGGACTCATGCAAGTTACACTTCCTTCTTGAGAGCGTTCTGAACAATCTCGTGGACAATCTGATCTAATTAATCACGAAAAAAATCTGGGGGAATGCTATAAAATTAAAATCCTGATAACAACGTAGTCTCATTTTCTCCCTTAAAGTTGGCCATCATTGAATTCGACATACTGGGCTTTCCTAATTTACCCCCCCTTTTTTTTTTTTTTGAGTCTGCCTAACTCCATCATCAGTTACTAGAGTTCTAACGAAAAATGGTACTACCGATGAGGGTACACTTGTTCATCATCCCATGATTGAACAGATTTAAAAAGTTTAAAGAAAAGGTTAATCAAATCAAGATGACTGACATCTGTTCCCCTCCCTCTCTCTGTGTTCAGCCGCGGCACAACGTTTGGACATTTGTGCTGGGGGGGTTTCTTTTAATTAAGAAAAAAAGCTGACTAAATGCGTCCCTCGTCGATCCGTGATTAGGACTAAAGCTTGATTAGCCCTGACGTGTGTCGACACGTGTGGATACTTGCATCACATACTCTTTTATCCTTATTTAACTTTATTTCGTCCTTTGGAGCCCACAGAAAAAATTAGGTATTTGAAGGAGACTCAGCAGGCGTTTATTCAGGGAAAACTTGAATAATCAAAGTTGTCCCCTGTCCTAAGGCCAAGTCCCTCCATGCAAATTGTCGTGAGCACGTGTTTGTCTGAACCCATAAATTGATCGTCAACTTGGCATCAATTGACTACAATCTAGATATATACCATGCTCTAAAAATGAGCTGATCATTGATATAGAGGGACTAGTATCGCCCATCACGGGCGTCCTCGACTCATAGATCATTCATCTGATTGATGACAAAACAAAAGCGATGTGAGATTCGTCAACAAAGTGTTCATGCATAGTTCACCATTAGGTTTCCAAGCTCTGTGCATGTGATGTCGTTGACAAAAACAATCCTTGCCAGCAAAAGATAGCTGTAGTGTCCCTTTGTTACGTGACACATGCGTCTCGCCACCCAAGAAGGCAGGAGTTAAGTTGTCCAAAGGTTACGTGGCCAAATCGAATTGCTAAGGTTTCTTTATTGTTTTTTCTTCGACACCAACAGCTCCATCGCCATTTGCTTTCTTAGGACTGGTTATCCCGGATCTTCATGCACTTGTCTGTGTCGCTTTGTTAGAAATTTTATCAGATCTTAAGCTATCTCACCTACCCTCAAATCCTATGATCAAATTCCCTCTGGAACTTTTCCCTCTTTTCTTTGTTTTGGTGAATGTCCATTAATTAAGACGAATGTCGAGTTAGGCGGGAGACATTACTAAACCCTATATCATCAAGTTTTGCATAATTGGAGAGAGAGAGAGAGAGAGAGAGAGAGAGAGAGAGAGAGAGAGAGAGAGAGAGAGAGAGAGAGAGAGAGTACCTACCTAATCATCAAGTTTTGCACAATTGGAGCGTGGCATTTCAACACGTTTGGAAGGATAATTTACGCAGAACATGTTACCCAATTGTAGGGACTCAGGGTGGCTAACGGTTTCATCAGCTAGGTAGCTAACGGTTTCATCAGCCTATTTCAAGACTAAATTACCTCTTAAATTGATGAAAAGGTACCGGAAATGTTTAGTAAATCGATATCATGAGCGTCATGGATCACGTTATGACAAGAACCAGCAAGACTTGACCCTATTCGTTATTGTGTGCATGTTAGACAACAAGCCTACCTTATTTCTTCTGTCTGAGTCGTTATGTCCTGCTGGTCATTAACTTGAATCTTGCACGATGTAACTTGAAGATTTAGTTTTGTTCTTCTTCGAATATTGTAGACGATGTTAATTGCCTTACATTCTTGAAAGAGAATCATCAAGCTTTTCATGTCGGAGTGGGAGATGTAAGTTAGCATTCATGATAGGGTACAAATAAGAGAGGACCTCGTGAAGAGATGCCTTTTGAATGGATGTCTTCTTATCTATAAATAAGATATATAACTTCCAAAGGCCAATGGACGTTAGATTTCTATCAACAAAAACATACGTTCATTCATATTCTCTCTCGCTCTCTCTCAAAACACAAACACAAGTATACATCATAACTTTGAGAAACGATCGGCATCTTGTTGACACCTGATTTTTAATCATTTTTTCTATTGCTAAAGTAATAAAAAAATTCATAAAAATTCATAAAATTGAAAAATCAACTTTGGGGACCTTAGCCAAGCCTAGGGAACCAATTTTGACCAAAAAAACGATTTTTCATATTTTTAGTATTTTTACGTATTATTTATTTATTTATTTTCGAAAATTAATAGAAAATCCATAAAAATTCATAAAATTGAAAAATCAACTTTGGGAACCTTAGCCAAGCCTAGGGAACCAATTTTGACCAAAAAATAATTTTTCATATTTTCGATATTTTTCGGTATTTTTATTTTCGAAAATTCATAAAAACAAAAAATTAAGAAAAATGAGAAAATTAAAAAATCAAGTTTGGAGCCTTGGCCAAGTTTAGGCAAATATTTTCGAACAAAAAAATAATTTTTTGTATTTATATATATTGTTTATATATTTTAGAAATTATGAGAATATTTAATAAATAATAGCATTTGAGGCTACAAAAATATATAAAAATAGTCAATATTTTTATTTTAAATCCCTTTTCATGTTGGTTATCACAAATTTAAAAAATCCAATTCGGGGTCGTGTATTCCTTCATGAGCCTAATCTCGAACCGGGTCTAAAAAATTCAATTTGAGTCAATTTATTTTCATTTTTTCACTTTTAGGAGTTGTGACATTGTTCTCTAATATTTCAAATTTTTATATTGGCCCAAATTATACTCAGAATGACTCAATTGTGCAAAAGGGCTTTAATTAAATTCTGCATTATTTTCAGTGGCAAGAAATGAGCTTAAATTTGACATGTGGTGAATTTTGACTAAGTATAGGGAAGGTATGTCATAAATTGTAAGGAGATTTGGACTTAAAGAAATATTTTTTCAGGGACTAAATTGTAAATACTTAAAATTCAAGGACTAGAGTGCAAATACCTAACTCTTGAAGGATTATTTTACAAATAATAAAAAGAAGAGTTAGTGGATAAATTAGAATAGAGAAGGGAAGATGAAGAAGAGGAGATGAAGAAGAGAAGTTGGAGAAGAATGGATGGAGAAAATAAGATAAGAATAGAGAAGGGAAGATGGAGATGAAGAAGAGTTAGTAGAGAAATTAGAATGGAAGATAAGAATAGAGAAGGGAAGATGGAGATTAAGAAGAGTTAGTGGAGAAATTAGAATGGGAGATAAATATGGAGAAGGGAAGATGAAGATGAAGAAGAGTTAGTGGAGAGATTAGAATGTGAGATAGAGATGGAGAATGGAAGATGAAAATGAAGAAGAGTTAGTGGAGAAATTAGAATGGGAGATAGAGTTAGTGGAAAAATTAGAATGTGAGATAGATGAGTAGGTTATAAAAGGAGGAAGAAGTGAGCTTGAGAAAGGATTCTTCTTGAGAGAGAAAATTTGAAGTGTTTGGGATTTTTTTTAGAGAGAAAATTGGAAGTGTTTGGGAGAATTTTTTGGAGAGAAAATTTTGGATGTTTGAGAGAGTTTTAGGAGATTGAAGAAAAATTTGAGAGAAAGAAAATACCAAAAGAGAGAGAATTTTGAAGATGATGGAAGTTTAAAGCTAGGGGTTATCATCACAAATTCCTTCATCGATCAATATAAATCAAGAGTTCTTCCTCGTCAACGAGCAAGCAAATTCGAGCTAAGTGTTTTTATTTATTCATTTGTTTATGGTTTTACTTGCAAATTAGCACAAATTGTATACACTTTCTCCATCTCCTTTTTGTTTCCCATATTTTATGTCAGGAGAAGGATATCTCTACGTCAACAGCAAAAATCTCGTAGAGATGCAAAAATCGGCCCAGACAAGCTCATAAGCTGTCCACCGATTTCTCAACTGATCTGTGACTAAAAGTCCCTCTTAATTCAAAAGAAACTCTCTATATTGGGAACATAGAGAGCAAAAATCAATTATAGAAATCCCTCCCAAAAAATGGGAGATAAGTACTCTTTCCACTCTTCTGGTTTTAGGTGCAGATTAGCACATATTTTGTATACTGACATTTCACTCTATTTTATGTCAGGAAGCCGCAACTCTATATCAATGGTCAACCCTATGGAAGCACAAAATCGGCTTGGAGTAGTCCTCAAGCGCGTACAAATTTCAAATTGTTGAATCAATTCGTTGTATTTTATTTTAAAGAATTCATACCATAGAATGGAGAGGACAAAGTCCATCCGCAACTTAAATACCTGCACCATAATCCCAAAGGGAAGAGCCAAGCCAATGCTTAGCCTCCCATTGGAGGTTTTTACTTACAGTAGTTAAATACCTGCAACTTAAATACCTGTACCTTAAATCCCAAAGGGAAGAGCCAAGCCAATGCTTAGCCTCCCATTGGAGGTTTTTACTTACAGTAGTTAAATACCTGCAACTTAAATACTTGTACCTTAAATCCCAAAGGGAAGAGCCAAGCCAATGCTTAGCCCCCCATTGGAGGTTTTTACTTACAGTAGTTAAATACCTGCAACTTAAATACCTGTACCTTAAATCCCAAAGGGAAGAGCCAAGCCAATGCTTAGCCTCCCATTGGAGGTTTTTACTTACAGTAGTTAAATACCTGCAACTTAAATACCTGTACCTTAAATCCCAAAGGGAAGAGCCAAGCCAATGCTTAGCCTCCCATTGGAGGTTTTTACTTACAGTAGTTAAATACCTGCAACTTAAATACCTGTACCTTAAATCCCAAAGGGAAGAGCCAAGCCAATGCTTAGCCTCCCATTGGAGGTTTTTTACTTACAGTAGTTTAAATACTTGCAACTTAAATACCTGTACCTTAAATCCCAAAGGGAAGAGCCAAGCCAATGCTAGGCCTCTCATTGGAGGTGTTTATTCACTGTCATGTACTTCCTATAATTTAATTTTTGAATCATCAAACCCAAAAGATGAGTAGGTCGTAATACTGCACAGAAGTTGTTAACACACTCCCTCTTACGGCTTCAGGGAATCTTTAACACTTAAAAAAATATAACAAATAAAAATATATACCATCCATGCATCCTATTTAAAAAGTGAAAACACAAAAGAGAATACCCTATTAAAGCCTTAGGAATAGACCAAGCCTGAGTTGCCGAATTAGGATATCCATGAAATTAAGGTACCGAAAGGGCATTAGTTTTAATTAACTAGTGTAACCAAGTCTCCGAGCTCATAATCTCTGGTTCGCAGGAATAAATTAGTTCTCCCGCTAATTTATTTAGGTTTCTAATCGACCTACCAAGAACGATTAGTGGCGACTCCAAATTTCAAAATCATTTAAACAAAAACCAAAGTTGCGATTCGGTAGGGCTTGGGAGGGTCCGCGTTAGGTTAGTCAAATCTAATTAACCTAATAATCCGTTAACCCTTTTAAAATTTAAAATTTTTTTAGAGGGTCGCGACAGACTGGCGACTCCGCTGGGGAATAGAGATTTTTAAATTTTCGAAAAAAGATACCAATTGGAATACTTAAATTTTTTCAAAATTTTAAAAGTCTTAGTGGACTTAGGCCAATGAAAATTTCATGGATATCTCGCTTCTGGCGATCTTGCTTGGGACTCATTCTATAGGTGTTATATGTTTTTGCAGGATGGGAGTTATAAGGGGCGGAGTGTTTGGCTAACCCATTTGTTTTGCAGGCTCGGTGTTGGGATTATGTTTAATTTCACACATTTTTAGAAGCGCTGTTTTGATATCAATTGTTGTGCATGTCTTGCATATTCTGAGGATCACGACACCTGCACACACAAGCGTCTAAACCCAAGTCGCGAAATTCTTCCTAGAAAACCATAGATAGGGATCGAATATGTAAAGCTCTTGCGTCGATTACGCTCGGGTTGACCATATTTTATCCCGCTCATTATCTGAATTGACAATTCTTCCCATTGTGATTTGATTGCGCGGAGGGTAAGGTTGTCAATTCAGATAGTGGGGGCTTTTTAGGTCCATACCCTGTCTCTCCTTCTTTTATTTTCTAGAGTTCACTCCTCACTTGAGTCATGCGCATGACTATGTGATTTGCATTTCTCCAAGGTAAAAGTAAGTTCTCTAATTTTATCTTGTATTTATTTTCGGTCGGTTCATGCTAGGTGTTAGTCAGTTTTTGAGCTTGATATTACGACCATTCTTTTAAAAGAAAATAAAAATTAAATTTGTCCCTCATTTCTTTTAAAAAAATTTTGAAAAAATGATGTGAAAAATCCCTTCATGGGAATTTTATTAACCCATAAGGGATTTTTGTCATGTTTTTATTGCTTCAATAAAAATGAAATTTTCCTGAAAAAATTTTCCTCTGAAAATTTATTTCAATAAAAAGAAAAATTCCTTAAAAAAAAACTCTAGTAGACATCAAGTGATTTTATCACATTTTTCAAATTATAAAAACTTGCAAGAAAATTCTTCTCGAGAAATTCGCTCATGTTTTTTTAAGAAAATTTTCTCTAAATAAAATTAGACTAATGTCTCGGGGGAATTGTATTGACCAATAAGAGATTTTTGTCATGTTTTTCTTGCTTCAATAAAAATGAAATTTTCTTGACAAATTTTCCTCTGAAAATTTATTTCGATAAAAAGAAAAATTCCTTCAAAAAAAAACTTTGATAAACATCAAGTGATTTTATCACATTCTTTCAAATTATAAAAAATTGCAACAAAAATCTTTTCGAGAAATTCGCTCATGTTTTTCTAAGAAAATTTTCTCTAAATAAAATTAAACTAATGTCTCGGGGGAATTTTGTTAACCAATGAAGGATTTCTGTCATGTCTTTCCTGCTTCAATAAAAATAAAATTTTCCTGACAAATTTACCTCTGAAAATTTATTTTGATAAAAAGGAAATTCCTTCAAAAATTTTAGTAAACGTCAAGAGATGTTGTCACATTCCTTTAAAAAAAATAAAAATAAAAAGAGTAATAAATCTGCAAAAAAATTCTGCATCAGAAATTAACCCATTTCTTCCTAAGAAATTTTTTTTTCTCTGATTTCTCTATAAAGTAGAAAAAATCAAATTGGACTAATATAGGAGTCATAGACCGACATTCCTTGTGTCGCATACTAATTATATCCTTTTCTTTTGCAGGGAGATCCTAGATACCCCAGACGGGTGTAAAAATTAAGTTCAATAATATATCAAGAATCATCTTCAGAAATACCAAAAGACGAAAAACACCAAGGCTTCAACCGTTAATTCAGGGGGGCAAACGAACACTGTCCATCTTTGACAGACAGAGTTGTGTCAATCCGTAAACTTGTATGGGCAGTGTATTCTGATATGACGGTGGATTTATACTGATTAAACACGGGGGTATATTTAATGTATTGCAGGGGATCCCGCGTCTTTTGAAAGACAATATGGATTATATAATCAGAAACCATGAAATAAGTACCTTAACCTGATTAAATCAACCAGAGACCGGTCTTAAAATTTTCTCGGATCCGAAACACGCGGAGGATTTTAGAGGACCGAGGTTTTATTAATGAATGTGGCCCACGGACACTCCCTCGATGCTACAGGTGCCCTATACATACGAGTGGACGCCGAAAGCAACAAAACACGGTTGAAGTGGAGCACGCAACAAATGGCCGAATTTATTGGCACATTGATCGAGTGGTGGCAGCTTTATTAATTTACATGATTGAATGCGGGTCTCTAGGCGGCTGGTGGAAAGCCACACTGAATGCCTCTCTAATGTTCTTGATATCATCGTCTACCGCAACCCACGAGAGCATCATGAAGAAGATTAAACCTAGACGAATACGTCTACTTAATTTCATCGCATGTTCTCGCTTTTTGTCGATGTCCAAAATTAATGCACAAGCTAGAAGTAATCATTTCCCTTTCCCCCTATTAAATGCTCGGAGCCGTTAACCGCACCAAACTCGAAAAAATTAATATCGAGACGAAATCCGCGTAAATTTGAAGGGTAAATTCGTATCGTTCCAATTTACCCTTAAATTGCTCCAGTTTTAAATTTGATCCCTTCTATTTTTAGGAATTTGCAAAAGCGACTTGAGAATACAGTCGTATCCAAAAACCAAATTTTCTGGTCGGACTAAATTGGGGGCAAATCAACTCATGGGCATTACCACGGGATGGACAGCTTCGGTTAAAGAAAAATACAAGCGAAAGATCCGAACAATCTCAGACATGGGTAATTTTGTATCGTTCTAATTTACACATAATCATCTCAAGTCTCGAATTGTTTTATTCCATTCTTAACAGGGATTGCAAACTACCTCGAGAAAATACCGTAACATGGCCCAAGGTGATACAACAGGGCTGCGTTATCCCCAAGGATTAACCTTTGAAAGGAAAGCCCCATGGACACCTACGGTCCAATGGACCGAATGGTATGAGGGGATGACAGTAGGTCCGAAATGTCCCGAGTTCGATCCCCAAGGGTGGGGAATGTTGTAAGTATTATAAATAAATGAAACAACTTTTTGTGCATTTCTTTTTGCAAACAGGAATACTCGACAAGTAATATCAAAGTCAGTATTTTACCATAGTCTTGCCATAATGGTGAGGCGCCCAACAAAAGTCGAGGAAAATTCAATCTAGCAAAACTGGTAAAAGACTCGTGCAAGGCATTCAAGACGAAGGATAAATCAGTATCGTTTCCAATTTATCCCTTTTAATACTGGCTGACATGTCTCCTTTTCTTTTTACAGGAAATATTTATACTAACATTTAACATGTTGAAGGAGACAAATCCCAAAAGAAAATTATGATCATCTGACAAGATCTATTTTGGTGAAAAATGGGGCAAATTAATCACAAGTTCTGAAGCAAAAAAAGCAAATACGTCTTCCTTATCTCATTTGATTTCAAGAATAATTTCTCTGCTTTTTGCAGGGGCATTCAACCGCTAAACCACGGCAGTCGCTGTTATTAAGCAAACCGAAATGCTCCATCACCCATATGCTTCATCGCACAGGGGCAAAGTTGAGATGAACCGCCCCTCGACATAAGGAGTAAGCTTCCCAATTTGTTCGGTCCGCTCACATACCAGGGGCAATTCAAATCCGCCTATATTTGCACATTATATAAACACACATTATGCTAAAAAATTGTCACATCCGTATTGTGTTTACACAGTTCATGAATTATGCATGACCATTCCGCGTGTTTAATTTACCAACTCCAACTTAGAGTATAAACTGCACAAGAGACATCAAATGTGCAGAATGGGGCATGACAGGATGAGGAAATGCAAACTATTTCCACACAAGTCTAACATTTTAATCTACGGATAAACATCATTTCCCCAGAGTGAGAGAAAGCCCCTTCGAACTAAAGTCCCCCATTCAGATTACATTCGAGGCGTTCATATTATGAGAACCTCCTTAAATAGAATTGGTAATGCAAACTTGACAGAATAGTTTTGCATGATCCACATTTTGATTGATTGCATCATGAGTTATCACACAGACTACTTCTAATCATTGCCAACTTAGCTGAACAATTTTGTATGAACCAATGAACGCATTGATGAAAATGCTTGCACATGTTAGCTCTAACATTGCCTGACAGGCAACACATTCCCGGTGTTTGAGTTACCTTCCAAAGTCTTGAAATTCATTCGGCGATTATTGAATGAACAAGTCTGGTTGTCGAGAAGACACCAAGCATTTCTTCCAAATTCTCAAGTAAGTATATCTTCAACCTGAACCTTTCAAGAGAATGAATTCTGACGGTTGTTGGGGTACTCGAATCCATTGCGGTATATACAGATATCCACCTTATTCAATAAAGCATGATTTGTCTCAAGGACAGAATTGTTCGAGACCTTTTGATCTCTACCTCTTTGATTTATTCCTAAAGCGAAAAGAGAATATAATTTGGGTTTGAGCTTCCGCAGGATTCCTGGTCTCCCCAGATTTCAGAATGGCACCCTTTGAGGTACACCAAGCCCTTCTTACAGGCAAACCAAGTCCTTCTTACAGGCATAAAGTCCTTCTTACAGGTAAATCAAGTCCTGCTTATAGGCAAACAAAGTCCTTCCTACAGGCAAATCAAGTCCTTCTTACAGGCATAAAGTCCTTCTTACAAGCAAATCAAGTCCTTCTTATAGGCACAAAGTCCTTCTTACAGGCACAAAGTCCTTCTTACAGGCAAATCAAGTCCTTCTTACAGGCACAAAGTCCTTCTTACAGGCAAATCAAGTCCTTCTTACAGGCATAAAGTCCTTCTTACAGGCAAACAAAGTCCTTCTTACAGGCAAATAAAGTCCTTCTTACATGCAAACAAAGTCCTTCTTACAGGCAAACCAAGTCCTTCTTACAGGCAAATTAAGTCCTTCTTACAGGCAAAGCAAGTCCTTCTTACAGGCACAAAGTCCTTCTTACAGGCAAAGTAAGTCCTTACAGGCACAAAGTCCTTCTTACAGGCAAATCAAGTCCTTCTTACAGGTAAATTAAGTCCTTCTTACAAGCACAAAGTCCTTCTTACAGGCAAATCAAGTCCTTCTTACAGGCATAAAGTCCTTCTTACAGGCAAATCAAGTCCTTCTTATAGGCACAAAGTCCTTCTTACAGGCATAAAGTCCTTCTTACAGGCAAATCAAGTCCTTCTTACAGGCACAAAGTCTTTCTTACAGGCAAATCAAGTCCTTCTTACAGGCAAATAAAGTCCTTCTTACATGCAAACAAAGTCCTTCTTACAGGCAAACCAAGTCCTTCTTACAGGCAAATTAAGTCCTTCTTACAGGCAAAGCAAGTCCTTCTTACAGGCACAAAGTCCTTCTTACAGGCAAAGTAAGTCCTTACAGGCACAAAGTCCTTCTTACAGGCAAATCAAGTCCTTCTTACAGGTAAATTAAGTCCTTCTTACAAGCACAAAGTCCTTCTTACAGACAAATCAAGTCATTCTTACAGGCATAAAGTCCTTCTTACAGGGAAATCAAGTCCTTCTTACAGGCAAACTAAGTCCTTCTTACAGGCAAACCAAGTCCTTCTTATAGGCACAAAGTCCTTCTTAGAGGCAAATCAAGTCCTTCTTATAGGCACAAAGTCCTTCTTACAGGCACAAAGTACTTCTTACAGGCAAATCAAGTCCTTCTTACAGGCATAAAGTCCTTCTTACAGGCAAACAATGTCCTTCTTATAGTCAAATTAAGTCCTTCTTACAGGCACAAAGTCCTTCTTACAGGTAAAGTAAGTCCTTCTTACAGGCAAATCAAGTTCTTCTTACAGGCAAATCAAGTCCTTTTTACAGGCAAATCAAGTCCTTCTTACAGGCAAATTAAGTCCTTTTTACAGGCATTAAGTCCTTTTTACAGGCACAAGTCCTTTTTACAGGCACTAAGTCCTTTCTACAGGCACCAAGTCCCTCTTACAGGTATCTCCATGGGGTGACCTACCATACGGGTCAAATCTCAATCAAAATTTAATCAGTAGAATCCTTTTATTAGGAATCTACCATGGTACGACCCACCATACGGGTCAAATGGTATGACCCACCATACGGGTCAAATTTTAATTCAATTTTTAACCAGTAGAATCTTTTTATTAGGAATCTACCATGGGTTGATCCACCATACGGGTTCAAGTTCAACCACCCTAAAGTTTTTTTTATATAACGAATCCTTAGGTTCTCATTTCATTTTCAGTGGAACATTCATGTCACGACTCTTTTTATTTCCTTGTATTGAGTCAATTAGAATTCAGGTGTCATCTCGTCTTTGAAATAAACCTCTACCGAACTTCCTTTCAAAGAGGGGCAGCTGTTGACACCTGATTTTTAATCATTTTTTCTATTGCTAAAGTAATAAAAAAATTCATAAAAATTCATAAAATTGAAAAATCAACTTTGGGGACCTTAGCCAAGCCTAGGGAACCAATTTTGACCAAAAAAAACGATTTTTCATATTTTTAGTATTTTTACGTATTATTTATTTATTTATTTTCGAAAATTAATAGAAAATCCATAAAAATTCATAAAATTGAAAAATCAACTTTGGGAACCTTAGCCAAGCCTAGGGAACCAATTTTGACCAAAAAATAATTTTTCATATTTTCGATATTTTTCGGTATTTTTATTTTCGAAAATTCATAAAAACAAAAAATTAAGAAAAATGAGAAAATTAAAAAATCAAGTTTGGAGCCTTGGCCAAGTTTAGGCAAATATTTTCGAACAAAAAAATAATTTTTTGTATTTATATATATTGTTTATATATTTTAGAAATTATGAGAATATTTAATAAATAATAGCATTTGAGGCTACAAAAATATATAAAAATAGTCAATATTTTTATTTTAAATCCCTTTTCATGTTGGTTATCACAAATTTAAAAAATCCAATTCGGGGTCGTGTATTCCTTCATGAGCCTAATCTCGAACCGGGTCTAAAAAATTCAATTTGAGTCAATTTATTTTCATTTTTTCACTTTTAGGAGTTGTGACATTGTTCTCTAATATTTCAAATTTTTATATTGGCCCAAATTATACTCAGAATGACTCAATTGTGCAAAAGGGCTTTAATTAAATTCTGCATTATTTTCAGTGGCAAGAAATGAGCTTAAATTTGACATGTGGTGAATTTTGACTAAGTATAGGGAAGGTATGTCATAAATTGTAAGGAGATTTGGACTTAAAGAAATATTTTTTCAGGGACTAAATTGTAAATACTTAAAATTCAAGGACTAGAGTGCAAATACCTAACTCTTGAAGGATTATTTTACAAATAATAAAAAGAAGAGTTAGTGGATAAATTAGAATAGAGAAGGGAAGATGAAGAAGAGGAGATGAAGAAGAGAAGTTGGAGAAGAATGGATGGAGAAAATAAGATAAGAATAGAGAAGGGAAGATGGAGATGAAGAAGAGTTAGTAGAGAAATTAGAATGGAAGATAAGAATAGAGAAGGGAAGATGGAGATTAAGAAGAGTTAGTGGAGAAATTAGAATGGGAGATAAATATGGAGAAGGGAAGATGAAGATGAGGAAGAGTTAGTGGAGAGATTAGAATGTGAGATAGAGATGGAGAATGGAAGATGAAAATGAAGAAGAGTTAGTGGAGAAATTAGAATGGGAGATAGAGTTAGTGGAAAAATTAGAATGTGAGATAGATGAGTAGGTTATAAAAGGAGGAAGAAGTGAGCTTGAGAAAGGATTCTTCTTGAGAGAGAAAATTTGAAGTGTTTGGGATTTTTTTTAGAGAGAAAATTGGAAGTGTTTGGGAGAATTTTTTGGAGAGAAAATTTTGGATGTTTGAGAGAGTTTTAGGAGATTGAAGAAAAATTTGAGAGAAAGAAAATACCAAAAGAGAGAGAATTTTGAAGATGATGGAAGTTTAAAGCTAGGGGTTATCATCACAAATTCCTTCATCGATCAATATAAATCAAGAGTTCTTCCTCGTCAACGAGCAAGCAAATTCGAGCTAAGTGTTTTTATTTATTCATTTGTTTATGGTTTTACTTGCAAATTAGCACAAATTGTATACACTTTCTCCATCTCCTTTTTGTTTCCCATATTTTATGTCAGGAGAAGGATATCTCTACGTCAACAGCAAAAATCTCGTAGAGATGCAAAAATCGGCCCAGACAAGCTCATAAGCTGTCCACCGATTTCTCAACTGATCTGTGACTAAAAGTCCCTCTTAATTCAAAAGAAACTCTCTATATTGGGAACATAGAGAGCGAAAATCAATTATAGAAATCCCTCCCAAAAAATGGGAGATAAGTACTCTTTCCACTCTTCTGGTTTTAGGTGCAGATTAGCACATATTTTGTATACTGACATTTCACTCTATTTTATGTCAGGAAGCCGCAACTCTATATCAATGGTCAACCCTATGGAAGCACAAAATCGGCTTGGAGGAGTCCTCAAGCGCGTACAAATTTCAAATTGTTGAATCAATTCGTTGTATTTTATTTTAAAGAATTCATACCCTAGAATGGAGAGGACAAAGTCCATCCGCAACTTAAATACCTGCACCATAAATCCCAAAGGGAAGAGCCAAGCCAATGCTTAGCCTCCCATTGGAGGTTTTTACTTACAGTAGTTAAATACCTGCAACTTAAATACCTGTACCTTAAATCCCAAAGGGAAGAGCCAAGCCAATGCTTAGCCTCCCATTGGAGGTTTTTACTTACAGTAGTTAAATACCTGCAACTTAAATACCTGTACCTTAAATCCCAAAGGGAAGAGCCAAGCCAATGCTTAGCCCCCCATTGGAGGTTTTTACTTACAGTAGTTAAATACCTGCAACTTAAATACCTGTACCTTAAATCCCAAAGGGAAGAGCCAAGCCAATGCTTAGCCTCCCATTGGAGGTTTTTACTTACAGTAGTTAAATACCTGCAACTTAAATACCTGTACCTTAAATCCCAAAGGGAAGAGCCAAGCCAATGCTTAGCCTCCCATTGGAGGTTTTTACTTACAGTAGTTAAATACCTGCAACTTAAATACCTGTACCTTAAATCCCAAAGGGAAGAGCCAAGCCAATGCTTAGCCTCCCATTGGAGGTTTTTTACTTACAGTAGTTTAAATACTTGCAACTTAAATACCTGTACCTTAAATCCCAAAGGGAAGAGCCAAGCCAATGCTAGGCCTCTCATTGGAGGTGTTTATTCACTGTCATGTACTTCCTATAATTTAATTTTTGAATCATCAAACCCAAAAGATGAGTAGGTCGTAATACTGCACAGAAGTTGTTAACACACTCCCTCTTACGGCTTCAGGGAATCTTTAACACTTAAAAAAATATAACAAATAAAAATATATACCATCCATGCATCCTATTTAAAAAGTGAAAACACAAAAGAGAATACCCTATTAAAGCCTTAGGAATAGACCAAGTCTGAGTTGCCGAATTAGGATATCCATGAAATTAAGGTACCGAAAGGGCATTAGTTTTAATTAACTAGTGTAACCAAGTCTCCGAGCTCATAATCTCTGGTTCGCAGGAATAAATTAGTTCTCCCACTAATTTATTTAGGTTTCTAATCGACCTACCAAGAACGATTAGTGGCGACTCCAAATTTCAAAATCATTTAAACAAAAACCAAAGTTGCGATTCGGTAGGGCTTGGGAGGGTCCGCGTTAGGTTAGTCAAATCTAATTAACCTAATAATCCGTTAACCCCTTTAAAATTTAAAATTTTTTTAGAGGGTCGCGACACATCTATGTTGTGAAACATGAATATCTTCCGTTCGTGATCATATTCGGTCCAGCATGGGTTGTAGATTCACAGAGGATGCATTGATGATTGAACGAAGTTCTTGGGCAATTCCGTAATCAAAGTCCAACAAGTATCTTTCCTCTGCTTCCTATGTTGCTCTCTAGGCTAAAACCTATTGCTGATGGACCATAAATTTTGTTGTGAAAGATACCTTTTTAAAAGTGGGCATAAAAAGATCCTAGGTTTAAGTACAGATTTAGTCCTCTAATTTATGGCATTTGTGCAATTAGATCCTGTAACTTTTGTTTTGTGCAATCATATCTTATAACTTACTAGATTTGTCCAATTTCGTTCTCTAAAATTTTGTTTTGTGGAGTACGCTGGTTTTTGCTTACCCACTGCGACGGATAGTGTCAAATTATTATTACTTTTTTCTTTTTTTGCTCGTTGGGCGTCGCATTAGCATCACGCGTCAAATTCTATCTCATAAGCAAGGCTGCGTTATTAATGAATTTCAGTTTGTTGTCAAACATCCTAGACAGTAACACCTGAAAATTCTTCAACAAAATATGCACTTCCTTCCTTCAGCAAATCTCGAAAACAACGTGTCACACCCTGATCTTTCAAGAAAAATGGGCATGACACGACCACCCTTTTTAGTCAAAGGACATAGCCTCAAATGAAATTCGAGCAACAACCTGATATTCAAATATATATATCTCCATATATATATTCGATAAAGGGTTCCATATTCACAATCTTCAGGGCTCATCTATCAGAGCAAAAGTTATACACACATATCTTTTCATTTCTAACTTGAAAACTCACCAACTATATACAACTTTTTCAAAAAACATACATGCACCCCAACTATCCCAAAAATCCCGCGGCTAATGTTCGCTCGATCATATTGCGACCTGCCGATGTACCTAAAAGACATTCGAAATAAAAGAGTGAGCAACCACAGCTCAGTGAGAAGTACAATCTCTTCTAAGCGGATTTAGAAATTACTATGCATTTATCAAGTAAATCAAATATCAATTCAGAATAACAACAATCCATCAATGGTTCAATCCATTGATTAATCTCATTAAATAAACTTTCGATGGTCTATCCATCAAACAATCTCGTACTCATCCCTAACTATGGTCACATTTAACGACATGACAAAACGACCAAGTTTACTCCTCTTAGTTAGGTCTACCACTTATTTTAGCCGGTGGTTCGGCTCAATGATATCTTTATAATATGCATACTACCCCCACCTCAGTGGGTTCTAATCATAGAGATATGAGCATAAATCACAATACCAAATCTAGAAAATCATAACAATTCAGTTTTACAAACCAAATCCAGAAAATCACAACAATTATTATTCACAAATCGAATTCATGGTTTTCTTCAAAACAAATTCCTCAAAACAGCATTTCAGTCTCAACATAAACAATCACCAACGAACCATATCAAATATCAAAGAGTAGTAATAGTTCGATCCTATTTTATGCAAGAATAATGCTTTGAAACGTCACCTTTCTTTACCTTTTCAAGAAAATGAAATCATAATATGCGTATCCATCTTTAAAGCATGATTTTCATAAATCCTTAAAAGAAAAAGTACAACTCACCTTAAAACGCCGAAATCCAATGTATAACTCGAACTGCAAAGCCTGAAATCCTAATAAATTAATAGAAAACGACATTAAAAACTATAGAAATACTCCGCTAACAGAAGACTTGACTAAACGACACATGAACGTCTATAACTCGACGTCTACAGGCTAAAAAAAAAACTACTAATCGCGCATCGGACAACCTGCGCGCTTAACTTCAAAAATTTTGTTTGGAGAAACCGTAACTCCGATTCACGAACCGTCAAAAGCATTAGCCCCGCAACATTCTTAAGTTCATTTTCTACAATATTCGCAGCTAAGCGACATCAGGACCAGGCCTTAAGACATCACAACCCCTAAAACTCAGATTTTCCAGCCCTATTTATAAAAAAACCTTTTTTGTTTTATCCAAACGAACTCCGATTAACGCAATCTTGTAGTCCAAACGAAGCTCATTCGACATACTACAAAAGTCTTAACATGGCCAACCTCAAATAATAGCCAACATGAAGATATCAAATCTTAAAGTACACTGTTCGTGCGGGTGTACTGTAGCACCAGAATTGAAAATCATGTTTCGGGCAAACCATAAGTCCAAATTGAGTCTGTAAAGCCCCATGGTTCCATAACACCATAAATCATCATTTCCTCAAAGAATCCCAGCTCAACGACTCAAAAATCTGACTTCTCAGCTTAGTTTTTCTCTAAATCCGAACTTGAACCCTAATAACGGAAAATGTTCTAATTAGTCGAATAAAGAGGACGATCACTTACCTAACCTTGTGACACGTAGTGAAATGAGCTTGATGAGGTGTCCGTGGTGGTTAGTGCGCGCACGTGCTCCTCTCTCTCTCTCTCTCTCCCCTTTTTTTTTTCCTCTCTTCTCTTCCTCTCTTTTTCTTCTTTCCTTTTCCTTCCAGCCATGGACGTCTCCCGAAGCTCACTTTTCTCTTCTGCTTTGGTTGACTCTCTTTTTTTTTTTTGGGTCCCACCACTAGTTTTGACCTAGTAAAAAAACTCAAATATTACACAACATGCAATGTTGCTTCTAACTGTACCGTGGATGTACTTGTTGCAACTAACAAAAACAAAAGGTAAATAAAAAAATTCAATTGACAAACACAATATCTATATTACAAAACAACGACAAATCGCCTCAATAGTGCCCTCTTGGATCTACCTTTTCTTCAAGTCCTTTGATAGTGAATATTTCTCATATTTCTTGGCAAAATGACGTCAGATTGATCATGAACAGCATACAATTTCAGTATAAAAGCCATTATAGATAAAATATTTCAAAATTTTAGGGATATTAAGAAGGTTTTGGCATTACTTAAGCTTAATTTGATGTTGATATTGATGGATTGGATATATCTTCATACTTCTATTCGACTCTAATCGATAATCTTATCATATAAGGATCAATTTATCAGACATGATGTCTTAGGAAGAAGAGGAACTCAAATTAAGAACACTATGCTGTAAAGTTCATGCATGATGTAGGATGTTGTGTGCATGTATCCTAGGACAACTGCACCAGTGTAGGGTCTAGAATAAGGAACATGTTAAGTGCACATTTAGGAGTATCAACGAGGTTTTAACATTACTTAAGCTTGGTTTGATGTTTATGTTCATGAAATGGATATGTTCTTACACTTCTGTTCAAGGTCATAGAATAAATCGTGGAACTCTAATCAATAGTCATATGCTATAACGAAAAATACCACTCTGTGTTGTAACTTTCATGCATGACTTTTGCATTTCTTATAGAAAGTCAAACTGTTAAACCTATGTGCGATTTAATAAATTATCAGAAGCAAAAACAGTGTATAATATATGTGTGTGTATCTTAGGACAAATGTGCAAGTGTACATCTGTCGAATATGACAACTGCTTGTTAACATTATCTCTTTTTATATAAATACGTAAAAGGGCCAAGGGTGAGTAGCTGAATCTGGAAACTCACCAGCCCTTCAAAGTAAGTACCCTCCACAACACCAATGGCCTGTTCGTCGTCTCCACCAAGCTTTTGCAGAGTGAAAGCCCCCGCTTGCACTCGCGGGCATACGACATCAATCACGTACCCGAGAGTGATTTCGCGAAGCTTCAAGGATGAAAGTAGGTTCGTATTATCTCATAAACCGGCTGTCATTTTATCAAAACAGATCAATTCAAGATTTCAAGGGCCAGGTGCCATCGAGCATGAATTGAATGAATTTTCGTGGCGATAAATTTTGTTAGTGGATGATGTATATTGAATCAGTTAAACATCGAATATCTCCCTTGATTTCTCTGTGATTTGTCCTGCCATTATTGCTATTAGGGAAATCCAAGACAAGTATTTGCATATAGATGGTTTAGGATTCTTGTCTAATCTAGAAATAATCTTTGGTTCCACAGGGAAGGCAGCAATATGGTGGATGCGAACTTGGACATTCTGAGACAGCGGATAGACGAAATAAGACAGAGGGACAGACCGAAAGATTGTCCCTGGGGCTGCCCAAGCGGCTGGAACCATCATCCTCATGTCTGTGGCTACAACACTCGAACGGTGAGCAAGAAGAAGAAGAAGAAGGCGATGCTAGTGGAAGCAGTGGAGCTGATAATTCTAGCAGGCAGTTCACTAGGGCTCGTCTTGCTTTGTGGTACTTTATGCATGTGCCTTCTGTCGTTTCTGGTTCATCTGAACTCCTAGTGCTCTTGTGCAATCTTAAGCTGCTGCTTCTTCCTCTCTGTCTTCTTCTTCTTCAATGCATTATCAAGAAGGTTTTGATCTGGTACGAGGAAAGAGTCAAGGAACAAGGTTAGTTAAGTGGCCAACACTTCATGCATGGTGATATCTCTTCAACTTCAAGGTGTATACTTCTTAGCTTGAAAGAATTAGCTCAACTTCAATTTGAAAAAAAAGGAAAAGAATTGGGAAATCTGAGTTTTAATTTCATATATTGGCAGTTGAAAATTTTCACAAACCGTAGCTAGCAGTATTACCCTCGTGTATATCTATAATCAATGAGTTAATTACATGTGAGTGCCAAAAACATGTAAATTATATGATTCAAGGTAGTTTGTCGGAAAATATACCAAAAAAATCTTAAAGCTAATGCATTGGTGACAATTCAGTCATAAGCTTTTCAATTTGACCAATATAGTCTTAATCTTTTGCAGTTGTGCCGATTAAGTCTATCCGGTCAATTTTAATCGAAAATCGCTAAAATGGATGTTGGATGTCCTATGTGATGCGGTTGGAGCTACGTGAACATTTTCTTTATAATTTTTGTAAAAAAATTGAAAATTTTTTTCTTACTTTTTTTTTCCCTTTTATTTGGCTAGCAAGGGTCGCCAATGACACTTGCCCAAAGGTGGTGAGGCAGCGAAGGCCTTGGGCAAGGGCCTTTGCGGCCTCACTCGCTGGCCGTGGGCGAGGTGGCCCTTGCCTAGGGTCAAAAAGAAAGGAAAAAACAATTAAAAATAATTTTCAAAAAACATATCCACGTTAATGCTGAATACAATAAGTTTACAATTTTTTCTATGCTTTTTCCATAGTTTGTCACCACCGATCGTTGACAATGACATATGGTTTTCCTTCTAACGGTAGGCTGTTTAAGAATTTCTTGCAATTTCATGAACTTTCTTTGCAATTCACAGGAACCATTTAATGTCCTTCCTTGTTTCAAACAAAGAGTAACATATATAAACATATGGAAGGTTGTTCTTTTTTTTAGCTGTCTCAAACTCGCACAAGTTAATCGAACGATTCTCTTGTTTTGTGGCAAAATAAAATGATTTGTCTTAGCGCAGGTAAATTTCTATAAATCTTGATAAGTGTAGAGTTCTACGTAGGAACCGTGTAAATTCACGGATTAAAACCAACCAACTTAGTCGGTCTTGTTCATGGCCGATTCCCAAGTTAATCGTTTAGATTCACGGATTAAAAACTTGGGAACCCATCAGATTTGGTTCATTTCCTAGTTCTGAGCCTTGAACTCGGCGGTTCTATCCAAGAACTGAGCAACCAAGCGGTTCATGGGTAGAGTCGGTTTTGAACCGGCCGATCAGCACATTCAGGTATAAACAAAAAAAGTCACTCTATTAAATAACAAGTTAATAGTCCAAAACTACTAATAGGTATGTGGCATTGCTGATAAAATGATTGGAGGGTGAGGAGGCTAGTATTATATCTGCGGGGTTCAACTTCTGCACTTTGTAATGAGGCAAAGTAAAAGTGAGAGAAATAAGTGTTAGAGATAGGATAGATTTAAAAAAAAAACACAATCCAAGATTGGTAATTTGAGAAGAAGAAGAAGAAGGAGGAGGAGGAGGAGGAGGAGGAGGAGGAGAAGAAGAAGAAGAAGAAGAAGGCCCTAGGCCCAGACTTAAACTCACGCAACTCCCAGCCCATATCCTCATTGGACAAACATAACTTACACAATTCACAAAGCTTTGTGCAAGTTTATGGAACTCTCCATCTAAATAGCAATGCAAAACGACATGCCTATACGTCATTTAAAAAAAAACATAGATATTTGATAAATTTAGGGAATCATGATTAGTTATTTTTTTGGACGGATGAATATACTAATTTTGGAGTGGATGGATAAATGATTTATGTATATATATTTGAGAAGTTTACATTTTGACCTATAATTTATTGAAAATGCTTAAAATTGACCCCGTGCATGTCGAAATTACATGTCGGGATGCCAGACTCATATGTTGCTAGTGTGTCTAAAGGATTGATCGTGTATTTGTCGCACGTTAGAGAGTGTCGAAATGTTAGAAAATATCCGCTGCGACACAACATGTTAACCTCGAAGAGTGTTGGTGTTTCCTAGCTCTCCATCCCTCTCTCTTCTCTGTCAAGCTGGTTCCAGGATTTATGGAATCGGCCGCTCCCAATTAAAATCAGCAAATTGAAGTGGTAACTCAACGTAAAAACAGATAAAAATCGGAAACAACCAATGAAATTCCGCAGAAACTCAAACGAGGGTCAGGGGACGAAAAGCTATAGCCGAAAAATTAGTCCTAGAAAAGTTAGTAAACCGCACAAAAGTAGTTTCCCATCATTCTCTGTGATCTTCTTTTCCCACCGAATCTCTCTCAGAAAGAAACAATATTGCAATTGCAGTTTTTAAGTAAAAAAAACAATGAAAGGTCCGGCAAACTTGATAAGATTTCTGTGGATGTGCCGTTCCCATCCTGAATCTTTTGGCCCATTCCAGCAGAGTTATATGTCAAATCCTCATTAAGATCAGCCGTCTTAGGGAGCTGCTTTCAGCTAAGTCCAAAGCCGCCAAGATTTTCAATACCACTGGATAACTATTACAAGACAAAAAAGCAGGCTCTGAAGGGTGGGTTAGGTCGTTTTTTTTTTTTTCATTTCAAAATTTTTAAAAAATATTTGTCAAAATAGGATAAAAAAATATTTACTACTTTGGGATCCACGAGGCACTAGGAATGCTACACAAGACCGGTGTGGCGGTCCAAATGCTGCACAAGCCCAAATGTCGCTCAAGCCCGTGCAACATTCTGAGTGCCACATAGCCCAAATCCTTTGAATAATTTTTTATTTCATTTTTATTTGATTTTAATTATATTTATAATATGTATATTTATATAAAAAAATTTAAATATAATTTCCCCTATTGAAGCTTATTTTCTAATATAATTATCAATAATTAATTAAAAAATTTATTAATATGTACGTAATTAATTAATTTAGTGTGCAAATAATTAATAAAAATTTAAATAAGAATTTTATCTTAATGAATTAATTATTTTTTGAGAAACTTATCTTTTATTTAAATTAATAAATTATTTATTTATTTACATACTAAATAAATTATATTAATTGAAAATTTTATCTTAGTGAATTAATTCTTTTTCGAAAAATTTATCTTAATAATTTAATTATGTTTTATTAATTATTTACATGCATATTAATAAATTTTTTAATTAATTAATGATAATTATGTTATAAAAATAAGCTTCAAAAGGGAGAAATTATATTTAAAAAAGTTATATAAAAAATACAAAATTAAAAACAAAGCTGTCGTACCAGTGTCTTAAATAATTTTTTTATTAATTATTTACATACTAAATAAATTATTTACATACATATAAATCAAATTTCATATTTTTATTAATATTTTTATAATTTCATAGTTTTTATTCATTTTATATTTACATAAATTTCTAATTTTTTAATTTTTTTTTATAATTTCATATTTATATAAATTTCTAAATATAATTTTTTTTCCTTTTGAAGCTTATTTTTATAACATAATTACATATTAAATAAATTAATTACATACATATTAATTAATTTTTTAATTAATTATTGATAATTATGTTCTAAAAATAATCTTCAAAAGGGAGAAATTATATTTAGAAATTTATATAAAAATATGAAATTTAAAAAAAGCTGTCATATTGGCCTCTTGAATATATTTTTATTAATTATTCATATACTAAATAAATTAATTACATACATACTGATAAAATTTTGTATTTTTTATTAATTTTTTTTTCTAATTAGGTATTTTTTTTATAATTTTATATTTATATAAATTTTTAAATTTTTTAATTTCATATTTTCATTTTTTTATATATAATTTTATATTCATATACTTTTTTTCCTTTTTATATATAATTTTATATTCATATACTTTTTTTCCTTTTGAAGCTTATTTTTATAACATAATTATCACTAAATAATTGAAATAATTTTTTTTAATTTCATATTTTTATTTTTTTTATAAGTTTATATGGATATAATTTTCTCTATATAATTTTTTTACTTTGGAAGCTTATTTTTATAACATAATTATCAATAATTAATTGAAATAAAGTTTTTTTAATTTCACACTTTTTATTTGTTTTGATAATTTTATATTTATATAGCTTTCCAAATTTTTTGATTATATATATATTTCATAATTTATGTTTATATAACTTCCTAAATATAAATTTTTTTCCTTTCGAGGCTTATTTTTATAACATAATTATCAATAATTAATTGAAATAATTTTTAAAATTTTTATTTTTTTATTTTTTTATAATTTTATATTTATATAACTTTCTAAATTTTTTAATTTAGCATTTTTTTTTAAATTTTTTTTCATAATTTTATATTTATATAACTTTCTTAATATAATTTTTTCCTTTTGAGGCTTATTTTTATAACATAATTATAAATAACTAATTGAAATAAATTTTTTAATTTCCCTTTTTTTTATTTTTTTCATAATTTTATATTCATATAACTTTCTATATATATATATATTTTCCTTTTGAAGCTTATTTTTATGATATAATTATCAATAATTAATTAAAAATTTTATTAATATGTATGTAATTAATTTATTTAGTATGTAAATAATTAATAAAAAATATTTAGAATGCCGGTATGGCACCTTTTTTTGTTTTTTTATTTTTATATAACTTTCTAAATATAATTTCTCCCTTTAAAGCTTAATAAACTAATTATGTTTTATTAATTATTTACATATTAAATAAATTAATTACATGCATCTTAATAAAATTTTGAATTAATTATTGGTAATTGTGTTCTAAAAATATGCTTCAAAAGGGAGAAATCATATTTAAAGAGTTATATAAATATAAATGTTATAAATATAATTAAAAATACAAAAAAATGAAAAAAATTATTTAAAGGACTTGGGCACACTTTGTATGCTGCATGGGCCTACGCGGCATTCGGGCCTGGGTGGCATTTGGACCGCCACGTAGGGCCCATGCGATATTTCTAGTGCCCCGTGGACCCTAAAATGAAAAATTTTTGTGCTGATTGCTCTTCACAGTTTCATTTGTTTCCAAAAGCCGGCTTAGCATCTTGACTGTGATAAACAACTGAAGGTGTCTTCTACCATACAGTGAATCCAGCTCAACGCTCCCGCTTGTCTTATGTGGAAATTTTCCTCTGGATCCTTCGAAACAGTAGCATGGCTGCATAAAGAGACGTGTGGAACTTACAAACAGAAGTTCCTCAAACCTATGGCTCTGCCTGACATCCACTACATCTTCACCCCTCATACGAAATCTAAAACAAACCACCCATATCAGCTTTTCTATCCTCTGGGTTCTGGTTCGAGTTTCACCACAGAGAGAGAGAGATGGACACCCAATCAGCCCCAGCTCAGAGAAGCCATGCCGTTTGTATCCCAGGTCCATACCAAAGCCACATAGGAGCAATGCTAAAACTGGCAAAGCTTCTGTACACAAAAGGTTTCTGCATATCCTTTGTGAACACCGAGTATAACCATCGACGCTTACTGAAGTCGAGGGGACCTCGTGCCCTCGACGGCTTCAGTGGCTTTCGGTTCCTGATCATCACTGATGGCCTTCCGCCCACAGATGCAGACTCAAGCCGAGACCTCGTGGCTGTATGTGATTCTATCAGAAAGAACATGGCTGCTCCATTTTCTGATCTCATCTCCAATCTCAACCACACCGCACCAAGCTCAGATCCTCCTCCAGTCACTTGCATCTTCTCCGATGGATTCATGTCGTTTGCCACCAACGAAGCTGCTCAAGAGTTCGCATCCCCATCGTACACTTGTGGACAATCTCCGCTTGCGCCTTCATGGGATTCAAACAATACCGGACGCTTAGGGAAAAGGGTCTCACGCCATTAAAAGGTACAAGTACAGGGAAGATAGTTTTATTAGAACCTTGTGAATAGAATCTGCGATTAAGCTGATGTAAGACTAGAATATCACGTGTGATGCAGATACCAGCTACTTAACGAACGGCTATTTGGATATGGTAATTGACTGGATTCCAGGAATGAAGAATATTACATTGCGGGATCTGCCAACCTTCGTTCGTAGCATGGATCCTGAAGACATTCTGCTCAATTTTACAATGGATGCCGCTGAGAGAGCAAATACTGCCTCAGCAATGATTGTCCATACCTTTGACACCCTTGAATCAGAATTGCTTGATGCTCTATCATCGATGTTTCCTCGCGTTCATGCAATTGGGCCTCTCTCGTTACTTATTGACAAACTAGTGAAGGAAGAGAGCCCCTGAAATCTGTGGACTGCAATCTGTCGAGAGAAGATACCGAGTGCCTTCAATGGCTCGACTTGAAGGAACCGCAGTCGGTTCTATACGTTAATTTCGGCAGCATAGCTGTCTCGACAAGAGAAGAGCTTGTTGAATTTGCAATGGGACTGGCCAACAGCACACATCCATTCTTGTGGATAATTAGGCCAGACCTTGTCAGTGGGGATTCGGCAGTCCTTCCCCGGGAATTCATGAAAGAAACAGAAGGAAGGAGTATGTTTGCAGATTGATGTCCACAAGAGGCAGTTCTCAACCACACGGCCACCAGAGGGTTCTTGACGCACTGTGGATGGAACTCCATAATCGAGAGTGTGTCAGCAGGAGTCCCAATGATCTGTTGGCCATATTTTGGGGACCAGAGGACAAACTGTACCTACGCTTGTAGTAAATGGGAGATTGGTTTGGAGTTACCAGGTGTGGTCAGAAGAGAGGAAGTGGAAAGGCTAGTGAGGGAATTGATGGAAGGAGACAAGGGAAAACAAATGAAGGAAAGAATCACAGAGTGGAAGAAACTAGCACAGGAGGCAACGGATCCAAATGGATCGTCGATCAAAAACTTGGACAAGCTGTTGAATGAACTTCTAACTTAAATATAGCACCATACGTCTGTTTGCGCAACGTTGCTACCACAGTCAGTTGTTTGTTCACAACAGCTTTATAGTTTATTTATGGGTTCCTGTAATAAGATTATATGTCATGAGGTTTGCACAGACTACCTAATTCATCCATCCTATAAACATGTTCCCAGCAAGAAGAGCTGTCTTTCCACAGCCATATTCTACTCTTCATGCTTAGTTATAACTGGAAAGATATCTATTGGCATGCTTATTGTTGTGTGAAAGCAAGCGATCAAATAATAAAATAGACATAACAAGAAAATAAATCGGACACCACATTTATGTAGTTTGGTCGTGGAATTACGTGCACGAGGAGAGCAGCAATGAATTTCACTATAAAACAAGCAATTCAATGGAGATTGCATACCACATTTGAGTCACTCAAACACTCTCAGCGTTTTTTTGCTCCAATTACATTTAATAACTCATATTTGCTTAGCCCCACAATTCCTCACGAAAAATCTCCCAGTCTCAAGAAGGAATTCACAAACCTCTCAAGAAGGGATTCACAAACCCTACTCATGAGATTTAATTGGCTTCAAACACTAGGGATGTAATCCATTAGTAGAAACTTCCCTTTGTTACTCTTCACAAAGAACATATGCTTCTTATTTATAAGTGAGAGTTAGATCCAAAATAGGAAATTTTCTTTGATGTAGTCTCGGTATGACTACGCAAAAAATAGGATCGGGAGAGTGATTTAGGAGCAAAGAAACTCCATCATAAAACAAGTAGAAATTTTAGTTCTACACGACCTCTAGAGAATGGACGTCACTCTCTTGATACAGATCGAAATGACCTAATTCGAACACTAATATTTTGAGGACTTGTAGATCTACAACTTTTATGTTTTGATTTCTTTTTTTTTAGATAAGCACTATAAGTAGCGATTGACAAAGTATAAAGGGGATGGTTCATGAAGAAACATAAAAAGAAAATGATAGGAACTTCAATGGTTGCTCTTTTAGGTCTCCAAGAATGCTTATACGGCATCAATTCTTCTAGAGTGATGGCTCCAACTCTTTAAGGATGGAATGAAAACTCTTCTAGGTTTTTAAGGGGTATGAATTCATCGAGGATCAAAGAAATACAAAAGCCAATTTTCATTAATCAAATTCATCTATTCTTCTACATAAACTTGATGGCCTTTTATAGCCAAACAAAAAAAGAACAAAAGACTTAATTCTAGCTAGAAACATTAAAGCACATAGAAACTAGGAGCTATTAAATATGCAAATGCTTATGGCTATCTCGAGGTTTCTTGTTGTAGGCTTCCAACGCATGGGACTTTACAAAGTCCTTATCATGAATTTTATTGATGAGGTTCTTGGATTTATCAATGCTAGGCTTATCAGTGATAGACTTGAACGTGGGGACTTGCCAATGAGACTCTTGGACTTATCGATGAGAGGCTCGTTGAGCTTGAATGTGTGTTGATAGAATTGGTCTTGAATCTGGGCCACATCATTCTCCAACTAGGATTAGGAAACCTATTCAAAATAGAAAATATCACACCGATTTCACCAACAATAGATTTCTGTTAGATTAAAAAAAAATCTTGTACAATGCAGAATCAAAGTAAGAAAAAATATGATTTCTGAAACTTGATCTTGGAATTCTTTTCTTTATTTACGTATTTTCAAAATTTAGATTTTTACTTCGTGCTTAAACTCAAGACATATTCTAACGATCTCCACCTTTGTTATAACCGTGAACCCCATTAAAACACTAACTGCACATGCACCTTTGACTACTTCACAAGAACTTTTTGACAAAATTTTCTTGACCATAGATAAAGAAAAATCGCTATTGCGTTTACATTTTTAGGAGACCGAATACATTTCTTTTTAATATCAGCAATTATAGTAAATGTGACCAACAGCTAGAGGTGTCAATATGGGCTCATGACCCATTTTTGGACTCATATTTTATACAAACAAGTTTTATATGGGTCCTAAGTATTTAAAGTGCCAAAATTGCAAAACTTGTTCAAGTTATCGTGGTTGTGCTGGTCGCCCCTGCCCTCCACTAGACCTTGCCATCCGCCGCTGAAGGGCGAAAAAATATAAATATTAATTTTTAAATTTAAAAATATTAAAATGGAAAAATTGTTCAAGCCGTCACCCATCGACAGCCAGAAAAATAAAAATAAAAATAATTTGTAACAAATAAAAATTTCAAAAAATGAATAAAAAATAAATTTTTCAAAAAAATAAAAAATAGTTTTAGGAATATCATTTTTCTTACCAAATTATGAGAAATAAATATTGTATGATTTGATTAAATATAAAAATATTTAAGTAATATAAGACGGATTTGGCATGAGTGAGGTCGGATTTACCATTCAACTGCAGAATTATTGATCCATTTTTGTGCAGAACTCAACTACTCCCGCGTGGGAAGCAAGAAAAGCCAACCTTGGTAGTCCCTGGCCGGCGGTTGAATTGGTCAAGAAGAGTCAGCTTGTTGTCAGACTCTGTGAGCAGGGGAAAATCTTGAAGAGCAAGAAAATTATCGTCTAAGTCGGTCAAAGAAGGCCTATAAATGAATTGGGCTGTAGAAGAAACCAGACAGACACGCACAAAGGTCCTCCACTTGTAAACAACTGTTCGATAAGGTTTTCATCTTGCTTCCTTTATTCCAACAGAGCGTCACCAGAGAGAGATGGACACCCAATCTGCCGCAGCTCAGAGAACCCATGCCGTTTGTCTCCCAGCTCCATACCAAAGCCATATAGGAGCAATGCTAAAACTGGCAAAGCTTCTGTACACAAAAGGTTTCTACATATCCTTTGTGAACACCGAGTATAACCATCGACGCTTACTGAAGTCGAGGGGACCTCAAGCCGTCGACGGCTTCCGCGGCTTCCAGTTCCTGACCATCACTGATGGCCTTCCTCCCACGGATGCAGACTCGAGCCAAGGCCCCATGACTATGTGCGATGCTATGAGAAAGCACATGTCTTCTCCATTTTCTGATCTCATCTCCAATCTCAACCACGCCGCATCAGACTCAGATGTTCCTCCAGTCACTTGCATTTTCTCCGATGGATTCATGTCATTTGCCACCAGTGAGGCTGCTCAAGAGTTCGGCATCCCTATCATACACTTGTGGACCATTTCCGCCTGCGCCTTCATGGGATTCAAACAATACCGAACGCTTAGGGAAAAGGGTCTCGCGCCATTAAAAGGTACTAGTACAAGAAGATAAATTTATTAGAGCACTGCGAGTAGACTCAGTGGTTAAGCAACGGACGTGTATGTGGAGTATGCTCATGGCTTTCGTATGACCACCCACAACATCGGGTACAAACAATTTCAAGCCCACCCACCTTTGGTTTGGCTCGTATCTTACAGGTCCAAGGTTACCAGGGTATTTCTTGAGCCCAAGGTCTACCGACATAAAACTAGCCTTCTTCGTGGAAAAAAAAAATTCTATTTTTGAAGTACGATATACATGTAAGACTGAGAATTTCACGTATGATGCAGATCCCAGCTACTTGACAAACGGCTATTTGGATACAGTAATTGACTGGATTCCTGGAATGAAGAATATTAGACTGTGGGACCTGCCAACCTCCATACGGACTACGGATCCTGACGATCTTATGTTTAATTTTACAATGGACGTCCTTGAGAGAGCAAACACAGCCTCAGCAATGATTTTCCATACCTTTGATGCCCTTGAATCAGAATTGCTTGATGCTCTATCATCGATGTTTCCTCACGTTTATGCAATGGGGCCACTCTCGTTACTTGTCAACAAACTAGTGAAGGAAGAGAGCCCCCTGAAATCTGTTGACTGCAATCTGTGGAGAGAAGACACAGGGTGCCTTCGATGGCTCGACTCGAAGGAACCGAAGTCGGTTCTGTACGTTAATTTCGGCAGCGTAGCTGTCTTGACAAGAGAAGAGCTTATTGAGTTTGCAATGGGACTGGCCAACAGTAAACATCCATTCTTGTGGATAATTAGGCCTGACCTTGTAAGTGGGGATTCAGCAGTTCTTCCCCGGGAATTCATCGAAGAAACGGAAGGAAGGAGTATGCTTGCAGATTGGTGTCCACAGGAAGTAGTTCTCAACCACATGGCGACTGGCGGGTTCTTAACGCACTGCGGATGGAACTCTATAATTGAGAGTGTGTCGACAGGAGTCCCGATGATCTGTTGGCCATCTTTTGGGGACCAGAGGACAAACTGCACCTACGCTTGTAGTAAATGGGAGATTGGTTTGGAGTTATCAGGCATGGTCAAAAGAGAGGAAGTGGAAAGGCTAGTGAGGGAATTAATGGAAGGAGACAAGGGAAAACTAATGAAGGAAAGAATCACAGAGTGGAAAAAACTAGCACAGGAGGCAACGGATCCAAATGGGTCATCGTCCATAAACTTGGACAAGCTGTTGGATGAACTTCTAACATAGAAACGGCATCAGACTGTCTGTTTGTGCATTTCTGCTAGCACAGGGAATTCTTTGTTCACGACAGCATTATACTTTGTTTATGGGTTGCTGTAATGAGATTATATGGAGTATTTTCCTAGCAATTCTCCCCCTTGGCCAAGTGGACTCGAAATAAGATAACTGTAATGAGATTATAGCTGTAATGAGATTTTATATGGAGTATTTTCCAGCAATTCTCCCTCTTCCTGTGACACCTTGGACCCCGCATGCATTCTCCGAGAGGATCGACTGAGCATACTAGGATTTCATCTGAATAATAAGGCCCAGAAAATGCATGAACAAAATCTGCAGTTTGCATCTTTTGGCCAATGCGATCCATCGTCTGAGAAAATGCAACAATTACGCGTAAACTGGGGCTAAAGAATGTGGAAATGAGCATCATTCAGCTTCGTGAAAATCGTCGAATCACGTGCTTTGAAATTCCTTGGACATTTTATCTTTTTGTTTGCCATATCCTATGAGTTTATCCATTGCGATAAGACTCCATTTGTACGACTTCTAAATTTAGCAAGGGTCCAGGTCTAAATTTTAGCTTTGTATTTAATCATTTATTACATGAAAAATTAGGGACTAACCTTAAACCTTACCAAAAATATTTGAATCATTTTTCATATAATTCGCATTTGAGTTAGTTTAATTTTTGCACGCATCGCATTTGCATTTAATCAGATTGGCAGGCAGACTTAAATGAATGGTCTAGTGAGTCTATCTAATGCGATAAGACCAATGGGATCATAATTAATTTAAAAAATAATAAAAAAAAATGTCATCATGCCATGACATCATGCATTTGTCAAGTCATCTGTCATATCATTTACAATTGCATATTTAGATAAATTTAATCCGTCACGTAGATTGCACGTTAGGATTTGTTTTATTTAATTACATGTCATTAGGATAGTCATGTAACTTAATTTAATGCATTCTTAGAGCCAAAAGGGCACTTGGAGTGCTAATATTTGTGTAAGGCGTTTACTTTGGTGCCAATATATATATATATATATATATTTATCACTTAAGTGTAAATCAGGAAAAAAAAAGATCACCTAGTGCCAATAGTAAGAAATTCTGGCCAAAATATATATAGCATTTTTATTTAAAAAATTTTAGTGCCATGTCATTTATAGGCCCATGTTACAATTTTTTTTTTCTAAAAATCAATCCACATGGAAATTTTATTTAAAAAAATCCATGTGGTAATTTTTATTAAAAATTTTAGTCTTAAAATTAAAAATAAGTTAAAAAAGGTAAAAACTCAACATGGCAGCGGCGAGGGCTTGTACAACCCTTGTCACCATTGCCCCACCGTTGCCAGCAATGGCCGACAATAGGTAAGGGCTGGTTAGCCAGGTGTTGCCCCACCAATTGTTGTTAAGGGCCAGCAAGCCCTCGCTTAGGCCTAGCCGTGGCCAAGCCTAGGTGAGGGTTGTGACCCTTGCCAGCGATTTGTGGCGTGACCTCCACCCATCGCCAGCTATTACCAACAATGGTGGGGCGGCAGGAAGGGTTGTGCAAGCCCTAGTCGCTACCAACTTTTCTTTTTTTCTTTTATTGTTATTTAGTTATTTAGCTTAATTTTAATTATTTACTTTTTAGTATAAATTAATGAGTAAATTTTAACGATAAAAGTGATGGAGATTCCATTATAATTTTTCAAATATAAATGCTGAAGTCCTAATTCTTTTTTAGCCATTTTAAAACTATTTTTATTATTTAATTTTTTTTAGTTTTTAGCTTTATATCTTAATTTTTTTAATATTAGATGAATTTATTTATTTATTTTTGGATTTTTTTTATTTATGTCTAAGATCCTTCGGTGAGCCAGTAGACATGAAATAAAATTTTCGGCATTGCTCATTAGAGTTGGCACTGAAATAATTATTTTTTTAAAAAAATTGACATTTAAGTAATCCAAAATAAAAAAAGGATTGCCACCAAAGTAAGCATTATACACAAATATTGGTACTCCGGGTGTCCTTTTGTCCATTCTTAGGTTAGTTTGCATTCATTCATGCAATTGTATCTAGACTAGAAATCATGCATTTCATGTAGATTAGATTTCATTTAAAAGGTGAAAAAAAAAAAAAAAAAGAGAGAGAATAAATTGCTTGGTGCATGCACCCTGTAATGCCCACTTTAATAGTTCTAAATTGTCGAGAGATATAAGAAATGGATTAGAAAGGTGATTTAGGTCTAAGAACGGACGACAGCCGAAAGATAGCAATTGCGCTCTACGTCATTAAAAGAAAAATAGTTTTTCCAGCTCAAAGTTTGGAAGTTGGGAGTCGAAGACTGAAATTCGGCCCAAATCTACTAAAGCCCAGCCCCATTCCTTGCCCTCTACTGCAGGCCTGGACCCCAAATCGAAAATTGGGATCCAACAACACAAAGTGCGCCCATTGTCATCTGTCTCCTTAGTCGTGTGATGCTCGGAAGAGCAGGAGCTTCAGGCCCGAGCGTAAGCGGCCCATCTAGGGAGGGTTGGATTAGCCCGGGGAGTCCAGCGGCCTTCCTCCGCCAATTTCCTGCCGAAGGCCCCAAGGAACGAGGCCCAGCATTGCTATACTAGGAGTCAACTACTGCGGCAGCCTGGGCCCGCAGAAAAACATTGAAGAAAAGTAGGGAAAAAAAATGGGAGATCCATTCCTCCCTCTTGGCCCACGAACATAACCAGAACAAAAAGGGGGAAATCGAGAAGCAGCCCATCTGTTGCGCTCCTTCCTCCTCGTGGGCATCGCACAGAAGAACAGAGGACGTTCCCCTACATCCGTCATTTCCGTCGCTTGAAGTAGCTGGTTGACGTCCATCGAGACATTCACCCGGCAAATCTAAGACTAGCTACGCGCCAAAGACTGAGGTAAGTCATTTCCCTGATCCACCAGCAAATTCTTCTAATGTGAGCCAGGATAGTTAACCGTCGGGAGTAGATTTCTGGGTAATTCAGTCTCGGTAAGGCTGGGAATCTTGGAGCGAAACGGATGACATGCATGTCGAGTACGAGCTGCGAGGAAATGTTTTTCGCTACTCAATCGCGGACCGCGCAGATGCACTAGTGGGCAGAAGCACGTCTGTCCAAGATGGGGGTAGAGGTTTGCCGCGTCTTTGTCGCAGCGTTGCCAGTACTCCTCTAAACCACTTACTAGATTATACCATGGGAGGTGACGATAGTGAGTTAGGCGACGACGATGACTTCAGTAGCTTATGTTCGAAATGTTGAGTGAGGTGGCAATTTTTGGGAGCTTAAAGCAGAGGGGTTGGATGTGCTGTTTGGAGTGGGGGACAAGTTGGGACAGAGAGGATGCTCGGTAGACTCAAATTCGTATGAATCGTGGTGAATGAAAGAGCGTTTTGACCGTGAGCTGGCTGCATGTCTTGGATCCCTTATGGAACAGGGGTGGTTTGACGATAGAAACAGAAATTAGGCTTGAGGATGCAGAGGCCGAAACAGAGGGAGAACACGATTAGCTCTGGAAGATAGTTTCGCGCTACTGTCTTCGACCTGCGATGTTGGTGAGTTGGTTTAATTCTGAATATAGGAGAGTATGAACCCAAATGACAGGTTCAAAGGTGTCCAGTGCGTGGAATCGGGGGTCTCGGCTGTAGGGCAGTAAGTGGCAAGGTAATTAGGTGAATCGTATATGCATATCCTTAGTGCAAGTAATGGAAACGTTAAGATAGTTTGTCGCCCACTTCGGCGATGAGTTCGATCTCGATAAGCTTGTGGGATGAGTTGGATTACGAAGGATTAGACAGTGAGCTCTCATTTGTAGATGTGATACTCTGTGAGTACGCATTGGTATTAAACACAACTTATGGGCATGACATTAGACATGCATTGATTGTATGGACAAACGTGGTCTAATATATCTTGAGTTTTGGGTCGGATAAGGCTTGTAAGAAGGAGCTTTGTGCTAGACTTCTATTACCCTATGGAGTTATGGGAAGACCCTGCTATGTGATCTGTGTGATCCTTCTATGTGATCTGGGATCGGTTTCTGACGCGGTATGAGTCGTTATTGTTGTTACTCGAGTCAATGAACGTACCTCGTAAGTGTCGTCGAACATATATCATGTCCTTATGAACCATCGAAATTCCTTGTTATGATAAAATGTTATTATTGTCGCTTATAATAGATTCAAGTTATTGTAAATTAGTTAGTTAGCAAGATCCCGATACATGTTAGATTCGTTATCGCTTGATTTTCATTAGTCGTATTAGTTGGTGTATTAGGGAATTTGACTTATTGAGATTTTCGTCTTACTCTTTTATTGTTAAAATTTTTTATAAATAAATAGCATAGCGAGTCTATCTTCTTTTTCTTATGGAGCACCTTTCCATTTCTCGTGGGATGTGATGCCTAAGCGATTCCTAAGACCCCTGATTTGCAATATGTACAAGTGGTTTGTCACCTGAGTAGATGGAGGACTAGATGTGGGGCCCATACTACATCGCTTTGTCATCGCTTTTGGAGTTTGAGAGGATGACCTTAGGCTAGTGGGCCCATTGCTTTTCAATTACATGGCGCCCTAAGGGCCCATGTAATCTTGCTAGGGTAGTAAGCAACTAGCAACTTTTTGATGCGGCTTGACTTGTTTCCTAGTAATATGTAACATGAACCCGACGTTTATTAGGGGTGTGCAAACTGGACTGGACCGGCCCAAGACTGGACCGGACCGGCCGGGTTGGTCCGATCCTCAAGGGGAGCGGTCCGGTCCACGGTCCCAATAAATGGGACCGGTGACCGGGCGGTCCGGTCCTCGATCCCGTGGTATGGGACCGAGGACCGGACCGTTCAATATATATAATTGTATATATATATATATATAAAGAATTAGAAATATTTGACTTCAAACAAATGATAAAAAAAAGGAACTAGATGCCTATTGAATTAGTTAAAGTTTAGGTTGCTATTGGCTACTAATTCACTATATTGGTTGCGTTAGGGTCGTTATTACTTATATCCAACTCAAAAACAAAAGTTAGGACTTCAAATACTTTTTTGATTGAGTGGAGGAACCTGAAGTAGATGCATATTTTGTCGTCCAGCACCTATTATTAATATAATTTATAGCACTACACATATTTTTGCATGTCTTTCAAGAGTTAGATTTTTATAAGTAATTGGTGTTAGCGATCCGATTCGGTCCCGATCCGGTCCGCGGCCCTGAAAATTTGGGGACCGAACCGCCGGTCCCGATCCTGTTCGGTCCACGGTCCTGAAAATTTGGGGACCGAACTAACGGTCCGGTCCCCGGTTCCATGCCAGGACTGAACCGGATCGGCCCGGACCATGCACACCCCTAACGTTTATCAATCATAGCTAAATAAAGTGTCGCGCTTTTTTTATTTGTTTGGATGTTATTACAGTTAAAATAAATCCTCAAAGCCGATAGTATACGTGGTGAGTCTGGGATATCACGGCTCTAACGATGACGTAACATCACACACCCTACTACATTTATGTTGACTTATTGGATGTTTTACTTAATTGATTGTGCATCCACATCATAATTTGTATGTTAGTGACCTAGGTTAAAATTAATCAAGCTATACGATTTAATGTTTTCAACAAATGAAATGGTATCGAAGGGGTATTAGAGTAATTTAGCGCAACCAAGTCTCCGGACTCATTATTTCTGGCTTGTAGAAATAAAATAGTTCTCTCGCTATTTTATTTAAGTGTCTAATCGATATATGGTAAATAAGTAAATCCCTGAAATAGTCAAGAGCAGTGGCTTATTGTCAGACTAAATCCCTGAATGGTCAATAATAGTGGCTTATTATCGGACTATGTGAGCAAATATTTGCAAAGAAAATCTTGAAGTAGGTTTGTCCTTCTTTTTAAATAACTCCCATGCGCCCGCGCACGTAGGCATTCGAAAAATCCAACAGAGCATCACCACACACACACACACCCAGAGAGAGAGAGAGAGGGAGGGAGGGAGGGACACCCAATCAGCCACAAATCAGAGAAGCCATGCCGTTTGCATCCCAGGTCCATACCAAAGCCCCAAAGGAGCAGTATTAAAACTGGCAAAGCTTCTGTGTACAAAAGGTTTCTACATATCCTTTGTGAACACCGAGGATAACCAGTGACGCTAACTGAAGTCAAGGGGACCTCGAGCCCTTGATGGCTTCCGTGGCTTTCAGTTCTTGACCATCACCGCCAGCCTTCTGCCCATGGATGTAGACTCAAGAAAAGACCCAACGGCCCAATGTGATGCCGCCAGAAAGAACATGTTTGCTCCGTTTTCCGATCTCATCTCCAATCTCGGCCACTCTGCATCATCAAACTTAGACGTTCTTATTAAATTTTGTCTCGAGTTTGAACTATGTAAGAAATTTGGCTCAATTGTTTTCGGACGAAGGGATTCACCGTTCGGCTTGTACAGGACTTTTACATGGATTTGGACGTGTGTTTCCTTTGTATGCCCATCATCTGCAACAAAAGGAAATAAAAGTTTCTTTTCTGCCACTAAAAGATGAAAAAGAGGGGAGCATAATATTATATGATATTTGGGAGGTAGAAACGTCTTTGTCCATGAAAGAAACAAGAGAAGGTTTTCTTCGTGCTTTTATTTTCCCCTCTGCAGAAGCCAAACATTGGACTCTCTCTAGCGGCGTATGAAAAAGGGACTTCTGTCTTGGATAGAGAGTCGCAAAGGAAGCCTGTTGAAGCCTCACAAATTGCACAGTCGCACGAACAATGGACGAGAAGGAAGATGACGTCTGGGGTTCTCGTTTTTTTGTGGGCTGTGCGAACACGCTCCGACACGATCGAGAGTTGTGCTTTCGTGAGTTTGTTTTATGTCTAGTCTAGTTATTTATCTATAAACAACTTTGGATTAAACAACTTTGGAATTGAGTATAACTTAAGTGTGAGAAACATGAGCGTATTAAGTGTTTGTAAGTTCGATTCTTCGATTATAACAGATTATTATTGCTGGCTCTTCCCGTAGATGTAGGTACCGATATTCGGATCAAAAGAAATAATTTCTGGTGTCTTTTATCGTTCCTCATTATTTTAGGCTTTTCGCATTGATTTAATTTACAAGATTCTGTTATTTCGTGTTAATATTTCGACAGTTACTCCGGTCACTTGAATTTTCTCCGATGGACTCGTGTCATTTGCCACCGACGAACCTCGAGAATTCGGCATCCCTATCATACACTTGTGGACAATCCCCGCCTGCGCCTTCCTGGGATTCAAACAATACCGGACGCTTAGGGAAAACGGTCTCACACCATTAAAAGGCAAGGAAGATAAATTTATTAGAATCCTGTGGGTAGACTCAATGGTTAAGCAATGGACGTGTGTGAATTATGCGCATGGCGTAAAACTAGCCATCTTAATAAAATAAGGGATCTATTTTCGTAATATGATATACATGTAAGACTGAGAATTGTTGAAGTAATGAATACTTCGAGGGCCTTTGTTTCTCACACCAAGCATATCTACGTGAGTTTAGAGAAATCGAAATATAAATCGATGATATAGGACTTTTGTGCATGGAATGCAGGAGTTCGAGGACATCGCCCTCGACATGGGAGTCCTGTTGCTCGGTCAGCTAGTAGGGGTTCTACTCCTTGATGGGCAGACGAAACATATTTTTAAGTCAACATCGGATTTAGGCTTGTATTTAAGTAGGCCCATTTGTTGTAGGATCAAAGAGATTTCGGGTAGACTAGGGTTTTAGGCCGATTATTTTTAAGTCATGTATATTGTACTCATATAAGAAATCAGAGTAACGAGCGAAAAAATATAGTGGAGTCCCTTTATAAGACATAGCCCTATTTTGTGATGAACTTAGGTAATCTCATGTTTCATCAAATTTCTATCTTCTATGTGATTGCATTGATATTCGGTTTAAGATAAATTTTATCAAGAATTTCATGTATGATGCAGATACCAGCTAACAAACGGATATTTAGATACAGTAATTGAATGGATTCTTGGAATGAAGAATATTAAATTGTGGGACCTGCCGACCTACTCCCGAAGCACGGATCCTAACGATATTTTGTTCAACTTTACAATGGATGTCGCTAAGAGAGCAAATACAGCCTCAGCAATGATTTTCCATATCTATGATGCCCTTGAATCAGAATTGCTCAATGCTCTATCATCAATGTTTCCTCGCGTTTATGCAATCGGGCCACTCTCGTTACTTATCGACAAACTAGTAAAGGAAGAGAGTCCCCCTTGAGATCTATTGACTGCAATCTGTGGAGAGAATATACAGAGTGCCTTCGATGGCTTGACTCGAAGGAATCGAATTCGGTTCTGTACGTAAATTTCGGCAGCACAACTGTCTTGACAAGAGAAGAGCTTACGGAGTTTGCAATGGGACTGGCCAACAGCAAACATCCATTCTTGTGGATAATTAGGCCTGACCTTGTCAGAAGGAATTCGGCAGTTCTTCTCTGGGAATTCATCAAAGATGTAGAAGGAAGGAGTATGCTTGTAGATTGGTGTCCACAGGAGGCAGACTAGAGGGTTCTTAACGCACTGCGGATGGAACTCTATAATCGAGAGTGTGTCGGCAGGAGTCCCAATGATCTGTTGGCCATCATTTGGCGACCAGAGGACGAACTACACGTACACTTGTAGTAAATGGGAGATTGATTTGGAGTTATCAGGTATGGTCAAAAGAGAGGAAGTGGAAAGGCTAGCGAGGGAATTGATCGAAGGAGACAAGGGAGAACAAATGAAGGAAAGAATCATAGAGCGGAAGAAACTAGCACAGGAGGCAACAAGTCCAAATAGTTCATCGTCCATAAACTTGGACATGCTGTTGGATGAAGTTCTAACTTAGAAACAACATCATACGTCTGTTTGTACAGCACTGCTACCACAGGCAATCCTTTGTTCACAATAGCATTGTACTTTGTTTATGGTTAATGTAATGAGATTATATCATGTGCGTTTCAAAAGGTTTGCACAGACTACCTAATTCATCTATCCTATGAAGTTGTTCCCTATAACTTCAAGAAGAGACCGTCTTTCCTACATCCATCTTCTACTCTTCATGCCAAGTCAAAACTTTCAAAGATATCTCGTCATGCCCTTCTCCTAGTGAAAACTATGTTTCTAGAAAGCTGCTTTCAGCTAGTCCAAAGCCGCGAGTCTGTTATTCATCACTGGACAACCATTACAAGACAAAAATCGCCTCCAAAGGAACATCTGGTAATGAGATTTTTGGACGACACATGGACATCTTCTCAAAACGTCTACGAAACTTCAGGGTGAGATTTTTCAACATATTGCACAGGTTCATTGGCTCTAAACCGCCAACATCACATTGTGACAGCAATTACAACTAACCAGTTCATCCACCATTCTTTGAAAAGGAATTATCCGTCAATCTTTCTTAAATGACACTTATGCTTGTCATATGTTGATAGAAGTTTTCGTCTTGATCCTACAAAAGAGTACATCAATGTCATGAACATTCGCACAACGTCTTCCCCCTCATCTGGAAAAATAAGACCGACCACCCATATCAGCTTTTTCTTTCCGGGATTATACTCTGAACTGCAGCCACCACAGAGAGAGGAAGGCATGGACATTGGACACCCCAACTAGCCACAGCTGCGAGAGTTAGAACCCCATGCGGTTTGTGTCCCATCTCCATACAAAGCCACATAGGAGCAATGCTAAAACTAGCCGAGCTTCTCTACATAGAAAGTTTCTGTATGTCCTTTGTGAACACGGAGCATAGCCATCGATGGTTGCTCAAGACGACCGTCCTTTCACTGATGCAGACTCGAGCCAAGACCTTCTTGCTCCCGCACGCTCCGTTGTTTTCCCACATCATCTCTAATCTGAACCACCCGCATCAACCCCAGATGTTCCTTCTGTCACTTGCATTTTCCCTGACGCATTTCATGTCATTTGCCACCAATGAAGTTGCTCAAGAAATTCAGCGTTGCTATAAAACACTTATGGACAACACCAGCCTGCCCCTCCATGGGATTCAAACAAGTATATGGCAACTAATTTAGGAGTGGGCTTGTGCTGGGATTATGTTTAAAGGACACATTCGATGTTGGATATAAACCAAATTCATAAATATCGAGACTATCAACCAACAACTAAGGTGTCGATTAAATAAACGTGGTGTCGGTTGTAAATGACCGTTAGAGTCCCAAGACGTGTGCACGAACCAAAGCTTGTCTTTATTATTGTGTAATTTTCAAGAGTCATTATTAAGTGAGTTTATCAAAGAATCTATTCGTATTCCAATGTATTGTTATTGTAATGTATTTACATCTTGTTTGTTCATATTACTAGAGTAGTTCAAAAGTCTGCGTCAAACTTATAAATAGGCCTACCCTGTAACCATTTTAATATAGGTTAATTGATTGTGAATACATAATATTAAAAAGTCATCTTCGGTCTCCTTCCCTCTCGTGAGTTGAAAGTTATCTTGTGAGTGTGTGTGAGAGTCTTACATTCGATTTATCCCGTGAATTGATATCAAAGCTTTCGGTTTGTGATCATGGCTACAAACACTCAATTTTCTCTTCAATATCCTTACCTTACCAAAGAAAATTATGGTAATTGGGTTTCTACAATAAGAACCTTGCTCGGCACCCATGGTATATGGAAAATGGTCAACACTAGCTATGATAAGCTAGAGGACGAAGCCACGTTGAATCAAAATCAGAGGAATGCGTTGGAGAAGGTAAGAATGAAAGATCAATATGCTCCGTCAATTGTCTATTAGAATTTAGATTATTTGTAGGAGAAAAGTTTCGAACATCACTACTTCAAAGGAGACATGGAAGATCCTTCATGAGATATACCAAGGAGAACAAAAGGCCAAAGTGCCTTTGATAAAGAGAGTCTCAAGTGAAAAGAGGCTCAGACAAGAGAAGGCAAAAGCGCCTCAGTCTAGAGAGGCAAAAGCGCCTCAGACCAGAGAAGGCCTCAGACCACCATAGCAAAGGTGTGCTTCAATGAGTGAAGCAAGACTCGTTTGGAGACAATTCCAAAAATATTGTTGAAAGAAAACGTGTATTGTTGAAAGAAAATGTGCTAAACTATGTCCTGATTTTCCTTTTCTTGGAAACGACTATGCAACATTGGATTAAAATTATTGTTTTCTATTTGCTCATCTAGAAAGTCTTTGTGAATTCGACTGTGATCATATTCAAGAAGATCGTGATATTCAAGATGATTCTGCAAATAAGACTATGATGTTTGAGGAGAAGAGTGCTTAGAATAACCCCAAGAAGAATGTGTTGCTACCATATAACACTGACCATGAAAATGTCACGGTGAAATGGGTATTGATGAGAAGAGATACCTGAAAGACAATAGTAATAGCCACAACAATAGCAAAAGCGTGTGGATGGAGCAAATATCGAAATACTTCTAGGTGTTGATAACTCATGCAATAATCTTGAAGAGATGATGTCGAGAGATAGGCATTCATATCCTCGAATGCCCTCATCAAGAATCGTTGAGCCTCCAAACTCTCATAAAAAAAATGTCCAAGAAATGGGAGGAGATTCGAAGAACAAATTGCAGCTCAGAAATGTGAATTTCCTTGAGCTAGAGAAAAAGCAAATTGAGAAACTTCTTGATATCCGGCTGGAGGATAAGAGAAAGAGGCTACGACAATCTTATTTCAAAGCAAACTAGAAGAAGAGAAAGAGAATTTGGTTTAAAGGGGTTGTTGGATATAAACCTAATTTATAAATGACAAGACTATCGACCAACTACCAAGGTGTCAATTCATTTTTTATTTTCTTTTTTTCCCCTTTAAAGTGATAGACGATAGTCATCAGGCCCTTGCCTAGTGTGTCAAACAGCACGAAAATTGTTTGTATACAATTAGTACCACATCAGCAATTTCTAATGAAAATTGACTGAAAGAACTACATTGAAATTTCATGCAAAAGGTTAAAGACTAAATTGGCAAAATTTAAAAGTATAGGACTGAATTTTCATATGTATAATAGGTTTAGGAATGATTGACTAATTTTCCCTATTTGATAGGAAGTATTTATAAAAGTATCAACTAAATAAAAAAAGTTGGTAAGTTAGAGAAAATAAATAAGTAAATGTTTCTAAATAACTCGAATGAGAGTTAGAACTTAAAATTAGATGTTGACTTAATCTAAGAAAATTAGTAACTTACACAAATGAAACTCGTAAGTTTGATATAATAATTGGTAAGACTATGTCATCGATAAGAGAAGTAAGTAAATGTCAGTAAATGATTCAAAACTGCTTTTCGGTTAGTGATAAGAGAAATCGACAGATTTGAGACTTTAGTATAAATGATAAATAAAAGTTTTTTTTTTTGTCAAAGATAAGATTAATAACAAATTAAATACTATATAAATGTTGGTAGTTAACTCAGAAATTGATAAATTAAGTGGATAAAAGTCGGTAATCACTCTCATTAAGGTCGGTAAATTTTTAAAATGTTGGTATTAACTAGAATTGCTAACAAAACCTAAAAAATAAAAAATACCTTGGTAAGCAAATAAAAAAAATTTGATTTTTTTGTAAAAAAGAATATTTGATATTAATTGGTCAAATAATGAGAGTAAATCTGTTAAGTGATGCAAACAAATATTGATAAGCACATACACTAGCTGATAAATATAAGGCACTTGTGATAAATTCAGATGGAAAGTTGATAAAAAGTAAAGAATTAATCTCGAAAAGCAATTTATTTCCGTTCTCAAAGTGAATATAGATCACTACACTTGAAAAGCGAAACCGGATGATGTTCATGCAAGTTCGTTCTGTACTGAAATCTTCTTCAAAACTCGTCGGGCGAGCGACGCTAACGCTGGCCAGACGGCAAGAGCGCCCGACCCGGGACGCAACCAACGGGGCCGCGATCCTGCAAGTGCCGAGCTTGTGGATCTCGCTGATCAAGCGGGCCACTTCCGCAAGCATGGCCCTGCACGTACGCGTCAGGGGGCGTCGAGACGGCGGAAATGGTTGAACGCGTCATTCGAGCCGGACTCAAGGAAGAGGATCGATGGTAGGGCGACGAGAGAAGCTCGACCTGTAGAGCGGGAAATCGGCCTGGGCCGTGCAGTTCCCGCTAAAGCAGCTGTTCCCAGAAGATCGAGTCTCCGAATACGAAGGCCGCGGGGATGCCATGCGACAAGGCCGCGAAGCACGGCGAGACCAGGAGGAACGACGTGATGAGCAGCAACGGCCTCTCCATCTCCACTTTCGTTCTGTTTCTGTGCTTTTCTTGGACGCAAAAAGGAAGATTGATTTTTTGTCGCGCCGCTACATTAGCAACACTTACTTAAATTTTTGCCATGCTTTTTTAATTTTGGTCAGAAAATTTTTTGCCACGTTAACGAGTCATATCAGCAATTATACAACTTTACTATAAAAGGACTTAATGCTCCATTTATTTTCAATAGGCGATGTAAGTGACCGCTTTTAAAAAAAAAAAATTTCACATTTTTCATTTTTCTCGAAATAATAGGGTCTTAATAGAAAGATTTATATTAATTTTTCTTAAAACCATTCATTTTTAAATAACACAATCTAATAAAAGGACTTGATTGTAAAATCGAGAAGGTAGAGGACTAAATTGTACAACAAAAAATCAAAAAGTTAATATCACGAAAAATCTCAAATTGACACACTTTGGCAAATTTATACAAAATTATTTTTTAATCATAAAAAATCCTAAACTTGTATACTTATGACAAATTTACCATAAAATGGTACATCTGTGATAAATTTACTATCAATTAGTTTTCATTAAATCTAACCATTATAGTTCTAAATTGTGTAACACGTGACAATTAACGAGTGTATCAGCTTGGAATCTTTACCATTTATTTGTCATTGGAACCTAATTAAATTTTGGGTAAAATTATCACAGGTATATCAATTTTGAGTTTTTTTATGATAAAAAAATAATTTATAGTAAATTTATCATAATTGTATCAGTTTGGGACTTTTCGTGATCAAAAAAATAATTTAAGGTAAAATTGTCACAGTGTATCAATTTTAGGGGTGAGAGATTTCAGGTTCCATACAAGTTCTACTTGAAATCTAGAACTTATCCGTCTATACAGGTTCCTCATTTTATGGAACCTGGAACCTACCCTGCATATCTTAGAACCTAGAACCTAACTTGTCACAGGTTCCAAAGTCGGTTCCAGATTCCACATGTATTCTTAGTTGAATGATTACAGTAAATAATCACATTTAATGACCATCACCTACTGCTAAAATTCACTGATCATAACTTATAATTAGAGACGAAAAATATGAAACATTAACAAAGTAAAAGTCTTAAAGATAAAATGGTTCCGGATTACACACTCAGTATTGTATATTATGAAATACCGCAGGATGACGTAAAGACATATACCAAGAAAAAATATAAAAGCTTGCTCTAGGGTCGAGGTTCCTGTTCCAGGTTTCACCTACCTGGAACCTATCCGTCAGAATAGGTTCTCTAATTTTTGGAGCCTGAAATCTACCCTCCATACCTTGAACATGGAACCGATTGGTTCCATCTGTCCGATTCTTCAGGTTTGAGATTATACCTGGAACCATACTCACCCCTAATTAATTTAGAGTTTTTCATAGTATTAGCTCAAAAAAAAAAAAATGGTCGAAAGCCCAAAATTAAAAGGCCCAAATCGCGCAAGCAGCAACAATAAACAAAGCAAACGAGGTCGTTTGACCGATCCTCTCTCCTCGAGCCCACCGGTGCCGTCTTCAAGCGCTCGTCCGTCTTCACGACTTCGATCAACTGCGATTTCTTCGCGCGGGCGACCGAAATGAGCGGTCAAGCAGAACCGAGCTTGCTTGCAGCTGCGGCTGAAGCTGCGAGCAATCTCTATCGCGTCCGGGACACCTACTTCCCCTCCAATGCAGAAGACAAGCTCTCGAAGTTGCGCGACGAATCGAACTCGGCGCTCAAGCTCCTCGATTCTATTCCTCCTGGTAACTCTTTTCAATTTCAATGGTTGGAAGCTTCATTGATTACCCCTTTCGTAATATTCAGATTGGATTGTGTTAAAAGCTCGTCATTTGATTGATCCGGTAGTTCGTGGAACTTCATAAGAGGTTGAATTCGGCGCTGTTGAAGTTTTGCGTGGTGATAATCGTCACTGATTCTTTTGTATTGAGTGGCGAATGCGAACATTGCGGTGTGCTTGTAAGACACGTCTCATGTTGTTGCGTCGCGGGATATGTGGGAATATGCGAGTTTTTTATTTTGTTGAGGAGGATTTGATCTGTGTTTGTTCTTGTGAACTCTTGTGATACCGGTGAAAAGGAGCATTTCTTGTGCTTCCGTGCCCTTGTTTAGTCGGTAATAAAAACACACGTCAGCTTCATGCTTCTGCGTCTTCGTCTGTGTATCTTTATATGTTATTTTAACTGCTCTACTTATCTTCTTTGACATGGGAATTTTCTGTTGTGGCTGGAGTTGGTGGAAAATGGAGTGTGGGTTTGTTAAAGAAAATAAGAGTAATGAAAAGAATGGTGGTTATAATTCATCTTATTGGATTGGGCATAAAGATGCTTCAAATAGCTGATATTAAGTTGCTGCAGACATCTCGATTTTGGTTATCTTCGTAATGCTTGCCAATGAATATGTTATGTCTGAGTAGCTTAGACATTTTCTTGTAAATGACTTAGGTAAAATGGGCGGCGCCCCTTCTTTGCTTTTATGATGAACCTTCATGTTTTTTTTTTTTTTATGGTCACGATGAACCTTCATGTTATAATCAGTAATACACTGAAAATAATGCAGTTGGGCTTTTCTTTTTTAACAGTCTGTGAAAATAATTTCTGGTTTCGCTTCTCTCTGTATTGGGCAGAAAAGAGGAAATCGCCTCCACAACGAGCAACATATGAATATCTAAGAGGAAAGATATTGGATGTATTTCCTGACTATAAGAAAGAAGCAGAAGAACATCTCTCGAAAGCTGTGAGCACTGAATTCCTGGTTTTTCTGTTTCATGTGTTTTATTCTTTAGCTTGATGTTAGTTTTTGTGAAAACAAAACCTTTTTGGTCCAGGTTAAGTTGAATCCATCTCTTGCAGATGCTTGGTTATGTTTAGGTAACTGCATTTGGAAGAAGGGAGACCTACCTTCAGCAAAAAATTGCTTCAATCTCGCATTAAGCAAGGTTCTTTGTATCTCTTTTTGTACTCTAGGTGTTAAATGATAACCATCTGGCCTGCTTGTCGGAGTCAATATGTATGCCTGAAACTTTTGGTGGTTTGGCATCATGAAGGGTCCAAACAAGGAGATTCTATGTCAACTGTCAATGCTCGAAAGGAAAATGGCTCAAGGCAAGTATATACTAGGGGATTTCACTCGGAAAAGAAAATGATGTACTTTTGTCTATATTGGAAGTCTCTCTGAAAGTGTTATGTCTCTGAAGCATCATTTGGCTTCTTTTCTTTGGGAATGGGAATGCTGCTGCAAGGGCAGTGTGCCTGGTAATGCCATTTCAGCATTAAATTAGTATTGTGTTGTGGTGATAATTCTGCCTGTCCTCCAAATTGCGTTTATTCTTTGGATATCCTGAGTCCTCCTCAGACAAGTATCAGGAGCCAAATTCAAATGGAGGCGGACATCTCCCTCTAGGAAAGCTGAGTTTTCATAAACAAATGTGAACCATCACCGAAGTAAATCAAGTTTGTGTAAAATGAAATAAGAACAAGAACAGTAGGAAATGGGACACCCTTTGCATCAGCTAAGCCAAGATGCAAAGAAGCTAAGAGGAAGATGGGATGCAAAATCTTGGCAAAAGGGAGAAAATTTGAAGGAATAAGAAGTTGTTTTTTGGCTTGCTTGATATGGTTGCCCTATTTCGCTTAACGCAAACTTTTTGAATGTAGGTTCTGATAACCAAGCAGAAATTGTTGAAGAAAGCATAAAGCATGCGAAAGAAGCTATTGCTTTGGATGTGAAGGATGGGAATTCCTGGTGTAAGGACAAAACAATCTTCCATCCAGTTTCCCCCTATTTGACTTGGTTGCATCGTCCCAGGGATTCATATGTCAGCCTCCCCTTTTTGTTTGTTTTTATTAAGGTGTATCATCCATCTTAGCCGTCGAATCATTTAAAACCTGGCAGATAACCTTGGAAATGCATGCCTCACTAGTTTTTTCGTGACTGGAGCCTGGGATCTTAGCAAACTTCATCAGTCTTTGAAAGCATATCAGAATGCTGTAAGTGTCAATAAGATGAAGTAGGAGAGCCGTTATAATATTCCTATGATCATATTTGTGATCCAAGCTGATTGATTCCATCTTGATGCACATAAGGAACTTTTAATTACCTGGAAAGAACCATCTGATAGTAACAGGTGTTTTTGCTTTTGTTTCAGTTAAGACTTTTTACCGTTTTATGCTCTAATATTTGATTACCATCAGGAAAAAGATGATAGAATGGAATCCAATCCAGACCTATTTTTCAACTGTGCTACTGTAAGTGAAACTTTATTCTTATACTTTACATTGCCATATCATGAAGTTGAGAAAATTTCCTTTTATCATATCTTTTTTGTTATCAAGATTACAAAACGTTTAATCATCTTCTGATATGTTCCTTGCTGGGGATTGAATATATTGAGTAATCATCTAGAGTGTAGATGAGCTGACTGTAGTCTGTCTGTCACATAATATTTGGTGTTCGTCTTCTAAATTACATAATAAGAGAGTGCAGATGATTAGACTTTTTTGTTCCTTTTGTCATTATGCTTGTTTCTAGATGGGGTGTGCACTGAGGATTCTTTTTACAGGATGGGCAGGCAATGTCACATGTCAACTACATTTTCCGTTTTGGGGATTTTTTCTTTTTTTGGTTTTTCTTTCTTTTTTTTTGGGGGGGGGGGGGGGTTGGGGCTGTAAATGGTAATTGCATGATTGGAATTGGGTGTCCAATGGGGTAAACTGTCCCAGAAAATGGCAATGTACATGATCACTCGGACATCCAAGGCAGTGTATGGGTAATGTGATCAATCCATTACCAAAATTTATTAGGAAGCTTTAAAAAATTATGCACGGGAAGCAAATAAAGAGAGCATTTCGCTCAGTATTTTCTCATCAGGTTTCTTATGAATCTGTGATGTAATGCAAATTGTGGTCAAAGTAACGATACCATGCGGATATTTTCCTTGTCACCCACATTACTTCTTTCTCTAAGAGGCTTATCCTCTACAGTTTGACTTTCTTGGTGTGCCATAGAACTGCAATTGACATTTGTGATGCTCCAGGTTTTAAATATCATTTCAGATGTGGATGCTGAAGAAGCTTTTCTTTTCTTTCTTAAAGAAAATAAAGAAGAAACAGATATTACTGCTGTGGAAAATATGTTTAAGATCATTGTTTCTTGCATAGTCCAAATAAATTTTACTTTCCTTTTGTCGTTTTTTAAATAACTCTCACTGACTAACACTGGTTTATCAGCTGTGTTTCTTGCACTAATCAACCTTATATTTTTGGGAAGTACCCATTAATCTGCTGAATGATCCACTAAGTAGAGTCTGGTCAATTAAAGGAGGCTTTCAAAAGATATTGTCAAGGTGTTGATTGTTGGGAGGAGACTCTCAGTACTAGCACAATGACATAGCAGGCCCTTGGGTTGTTGCTCTAGTTTAATGCTTGTAGATCAGGACAGTACCGAGACCTGATTGCTTTTAGAAACATTTACATTTGCTGCACATGATGTGCCTACCGTAAAAGTTGTCCCAGATGATTCATATGGACTATTTTTCTCACAGTGAAAAGTTCAATTAGCACTATGAGTCTGCTATAGAATCCGGTATTCTATATTAACAATATGTTGTTAACACTGATCACCTGTATATATCAATATTTTAGTTAACATCAAGGACGACTCCTTTGTTAATACGAAGTTTAATGATTGAGAAAAATCACATTTATCTTTTTATAACACTAAGACCAAGCAGCTATTACCCGGGAGCTGAAAAAACAGAAAACCAAAAAAGAAAAAAGAAAGGAATGTTATAGATGGAACAGGAAGTGAGAATAAAAGAGATTAAAGGTTCATGGAATCTGCAGTGATGAGACATTGATCTGATGAGCAATACCTCATAAGATTTATTAAGTTTGGAACATGATGTTTGGGATGGGATTGGCAGTCTCATTAGGTCATTTTCCTCGTCATTCCCAGTTTGGTCAGTGTTGTTTTCATATTCAGGTAAATAAGTACCTAGAGAACTATGAAAGGGCCCTTACTGGATTTCAAGCCGCTGCGCTAAAGGATCCTGGTCTGAATGCATCTGAGGAGGTTGAGAAGATAGTCGGTCTTCTTGACAAGCTAGAGAATTTCTTGAAGGTAAAGTTATTTTTGAGTGAAGAAATTAGCTACTTAATACTGAAACTATCGTTTAGCTGGTTGATGTTATAATTTGTAGTTAAACATGTGTATTTTGGGGAGTTAGAACTGCTAGTTAGCACATGCATTGCCCATTGACAAGACATAAGAGAAACCGACTCTTGAGTTGTTGTAATCCAAAAGTTCAGTTATAATGTTACTATGGGAGGTTAAATTCTTTTGGTGCTCTCTTCTTGGTTTTCATGAAACTTATCAATGATTATCTGTCTTCTGTGGATGCTAGTGATGTGAATATGAGATCCTTACTTTGAAATTGTTGGTTCGTGCACACAGGTACATGCCAAAGGGAAACGACTTGCGTCTTTTGCATCATCGCTGGTTTCTGCCGATTGTAAGTTGTAATCTTTGCTTTGACTGATTCTTACTCTCTATGAAAAGCTTTTGTATTTCTGGAAATGCATTTAATTTGCTTTCCTTTTATTTTGTTTGTTTGTGCGGGGACATGTCCTTATCAATAGGGAGTTCCTCCCACAAAAAGTCGAATGTCGATCTTCTAGTTGAGGGTCTTAACAAAGCAATAGCCGTTGTTGGAAAGGTGCTATTCTTCATAAGGCATGATAACGTTTCTCCCCTGTAAGTTCTCTGCTTGTCAATGTACTCATGGTTTGTGCATTTGATCAAACTGATTTGGTCACGGCTTGTGGACATTTTGTGCATTATAATGATGCAATACTTTCACATGGATATCAAACTGAGTGTAGTCGACTCCACATGCGTGTTCCATTTAATGTCTCTGAAGCATCATATCACACTTGTTGCAGCTTGCTTATTACGAACTTTGTGGTGGTTTTGGCAGGTATTATTTAGTATGTGATTCAAATCAGACGTGTTTTATCCTTTCAGTTTACGGCATACGGAATGACATGGTAAGGAGTAATTGTTTCTTTCTGCAAAAAGAAAATGTGAAAATCAACTTGTGGACCTACTGTTTTGTTCCCAGTGTTCTTTGCTCTCCATCTAATACTTTCTTTTGGCTCCTTTGTGGTTCGGATAAATTTCATTCATCATCACTGAAGTTTAGTGAATTTTGCAATCATGTCACAGCACTTCATTTCAATTAACTAATGCACTGAATATTTAATTTTTGCAACGCATGCACTTTGATAGGAACTAGCCAATTTTCCAACTAATTGTTGGCAGGTGTATCACCATCATTGCCGCGTAAGCATCATGTTATATTTTGTCAGAGAATTGGCTGGACTTGGATCATAGTGCACCAATTGCAAAAAAATTGAAAGTTCAGTGCATCGGGTGATTAAAAATCAAAGATGAAATTTATATTTTATTTTCTTATATCTCAGATGTCAGTCTAGGACTTTCCTGCAGTTTGCTCCATGTCTGTTTACTCTGGGGTTTTGTATCATCACTGGTAGATTGACAAAGGATGCATTTTAGTGTATCAGATACAAAAACTGGGTTGAAAAGCACATTAATCTTGCGTATCCAGCACAAATCATAACTTCAGTTTCTGCATGCAGTCACCATTCACCATCTTGACTTCTGTTTGTAACTCGTGAATTGTGTTTACAGATTAAAGAAGGAGATCAACTGATGCTCTTGGATCCTTATTACCGTCACATTGATTTTACTTGGAGTGGGAAGGTACTTGTTTTGTGAGCATATGTCCTTGTTTACATTTCTTAATGAGCAAGTTGCTATCAAACTTCATCTCCTCTAAACACTTCCCTTGATATAAACCATTTCTCGCAGTTCGAGTTCTATTGACCCCTGGTCTGCTTTTCCTTTCTTATTAATTGAATATCTGAACAGACTTACCAGTTCAGATCGATCCGTGTGGATTTCCTTCAACAATTGCTTGTGAATGGAAAGCCTTTGCCACCTAGCCAGGCAGTCGGAACGTCCTTCCTTGCACAGCACAAGCCCTGAACAATTCGTATCAAGTGCCTGTATCTTGCTGAGTCGTGGGCGTCTCTTGATTTTCCTGGCATGGGTTGTGTGCATAATGTCTAGAGGGGTACAAGGATGAACCAGTAAGTTGAAAATGAGGAGCGAAATCAGCAAGTTGTTGCTCAGATCTGCTACCAACGCACCAAATGAGAACCAAATGTAACTCGGATTCACTTTTTGATGGTGCAGCTTTGATCGTCAAGTGGGTGTTCCTTGTGTGTCTTCTGCCTAGTTGAGATTGTATCTTAGATTGCACATAACAACGACAGTCTCCACATTGTAAAATGTATGATTTTTGGGCAAGCTTGCAAATTTATGCGTTGGTCCCTCTTCTGCTTCTCTTTACCGCCTTCAGCTGATCCCCAGAGACACGGTGCCCGTCAGCTGGCAAATCATCAGTACTAGCACGCTCCTTCTCATAAAGTCCTGAACATGCCACCAAATCTACCGACACCCAAGAACAGCATGGGATCATAACATTTCTTTTTATGCTTTTTTTGGCTTCCTATAATTGGTGGGTATAAATGTACACATACATTAGCAATTTAAATTCCCGTTGATATTAGGTACAAGGTTTAACTTTCGTTTTCGGTAAAGAGGTAAAATAAAAGTTAAAGGGAGGAGAATTAAAGATAAGACAGATAAAATACGTATGCGGTCCTACTAGTAAAAGGATTAGGGGATGAGAATGTTAATATTAGGTATAATTTTCATCTTCTGTAAAGAGGCAAAATAAAAGTCAAAAGAGTGGAGAATTAAAGATAAGACTGATTAAAAAAAATCTTCGTTGACCGTGTAAAGATGCGACAACCAAACAAGAAAAAAAGCAAAAACTGCTTTGACTTAGTGAAATTATATTCTAAGAGGCGGGAGGAGGGTGCCTTCGTCATTTGCTATATTTTTATTTTGGAAATGACATTCCACTGGGTGTTTTTTTTTCCCCCTTTTTTCTTTTTGGTTGAAGCTGTATATGAGTTAGACTCGAGGATGGTTAATCGTCCCGACGAAAGGCTGGGCGTAAGAGAAGGAAGACTCTTTTGCCATGAATGGTGGAGATGGCCCAAACAGCTACTCTCAAAAATCCAAGTGCCATCTGACCAAAAGAAAGAACCCTCCAAGTACCAGGTTGCGTTTTTCCCTCCTCATATGCATCCCCTATGTTTGATTATCAAGCTGCATTAGAGCAAGCATTTGTCCAATCGTCTTGTGACGCGGGACTCGATCACGGGCGGGTTTTAATAATTATATTTCGAATTCGAAGGGTTAAGGAGTTATGAGACATTTGCTGTCGAGAAATATAAGTCTTGGATGTTTTGTGGATTAAGCTTCCAAGTTTATCCATGGGTTATGAAACTATTTCGATGCTTTCGGGGTTGGGATCCAGCCATATGATTGTAAATTAGTTCTTACTTGTTAACTTAATACGTGCATTCACCGTATCTTTGTGATGAAGTTCATAATCATACGCATTAACATGAATGAAAGGAAAAACAAGGAAAGAAACCATAATTTATATTGCAAAAAAAGTTGGGGGATTGATTAGGTGAAAAATTTAAATTGACCTTTCCCTATAAATTGTACTGTAAGGACGGAAGGTACATCATCCCTATGTTGGACTCATAAGAACGCATTCACACAGCAGAAATAGAGGTGTATATCTTGTCAACATGCTTATGCACAAAGATTTTTCTATACGTTCATTGAATAAAAGGAAATACTGTTGTCTGTAAAGGTGAAATCAATGCTTGTTTCGACTTCTTTTTTGTAGGGAGCGGCAGCAGATCAAGCAAAGCTGTAGCTAATGCATAGCATTGAAGAAAAAGCTTATGATTCCACGGGGCTAATGCCGGTTGGCAAGCCTTCCGCATCGCCGATCTCGTGTGTTCAGTTGGACCAAACACCTTCACGTCCATGCAGACCATAATCGACGCGATAAACCTTGCATACACAAACGCAGGCCTAGCGTCCAATCAGATACCTGAGTTCCAAGTGTTCTTCAATGCCCTCTTCGGAGCTCTTCCACCCAATCGCCCTTATATGTCAGCAGGAGTTCCGGGGCATGGCTGGCTGTTCCCGACCGCTTCGATGAATTTGATTCACTCACCTTTCACACTTCCCTGGCTGACCAAGGTTCCTGAGGAACGAAGGAAGGATCACGTATGCCTGCAGTTCTCGTGGAGTCAACGAAGCCTTTGCTAGTCAGTTTCAGAGGGATGTAGAGGAGTTCCTTGAAGTGAGATCGAAGCAGATGGTGGAGGAAGGGCTGCTGGTAATTCTGATGCCATGTCGGCCGGATGGCATAGTGGCTTCTGAGTTCATGCTTGGGCATGTGTTTTGAGTGTCTGGGAAATGTTCTTGCAGATATTGCCAGAGAGGTAAGCTTCCAATGCTTAAATGTCACAGATATTTCAACAATATAAAGCTTGTTCTTTGTGCAGTTCATGCGTTGTATTATACCACAAGCACTCGTGCATTTACTCATTACACATGATAATGATAGAGCCGCACCAAGCCAACTTAGTTCTGACTTATCACAAGTTAAGCAGCTTCGTTTTTTAAGAACAGTTGAGTTTTTGGAGCTTATGAGATGGAAGAGTGAAATGAGACAACTGTTCAATAATCTTGATATGCAAGAGGCGGGGAACTCCTGGCAATTTGCCTAGAATTTTGCTTATTTTGTACTTCACCCTTGTAGGGCTTGGTTAAGGAAGCACTTGTGGACTCGTTCAATCTCCCCATTTTCATCCCGAGTCCTGATGAAGTAAAAAGGGTTGGCAACGAAGATGGACTGCTTGAACATTGAAGTAGCAGAAACGATTTTCTTCCCATTCAAGCTAAGGACACCAGAAGACATGAGGCTTTGCACTTGCCATCTCAGAGCGGTAATGGAAGAGATTTTCCGCGAACATTTAGGATCTGAAATTACCAGTACGCTCTTTCAAAGGCTTCCAGAAAAGCTCGAACGGTTCTCTAGGACGCCGCGTTTCACAAATGCCGAGAGGCTGCAAAATTTACTTCTTGTAGTCAAGAAAAAAAGATGCTTCTAAAGTGAATTTAGTATGGCAAAAGTCAGTGTAGATTAACTTGTCCTACCGCTAGCATTTCCAAAGTTCCAAACTGAATGTGGTTTCCGATGTTTCAAATGCAAATCAAGTCAAGATCTGCAAAGGACAAGCAACAAGATAACTCGTTTGTGTCAATGTCTTGAGGAAGTACTCCTCGATCAGAACATGTTGGATCAATATACATTTTGTTGTAATTCCAATATGAGATGTGTTAACATGCTTGAAAAGTACTCAATGGACACTAACGTATTTGCGTCCTATCGCATATGACCCAGCAAGATCCTATGCCAAAGCATAACAACAGAACAGGAAAAAGACAACATGCATGGCAACTTAATAGGGAAAATGCTGCAGTACAGGATGAAGTGAAAAAAAAATTCTTCAATTAAAGGAATCCCATATGCCCAAAACCAAAGCAAAAAATATACACGTCCAGTCATTCCCTGGCTTATTAAGTGACAAGAAGAAAGAGGGCATAGAAACTAAGGCCCTCAACTCCATTTCTCTTTCACACTCTGCAATCAGATTAAGAAAAAGAGAGAGAAATCCCGAAATTTGATCTGAAAGCAATCCTCAGGCAGGCCACTTATCTCTTACATATGTTGGTTCCTGCAATTACAAAGTGAAGGGGAAAAAGAGAACTGGCAAAGAGAGGATTGGATTAAGAAGCGGATTCCTTGGCAATCTTCTCTGCCTTAGCGATAACCTCTTCAATGCCTCCAACCATGTAAAAGGATTGTTCTGATAGATCATCATACTTTCCATCCAACACTCCCTGCCAAAATTTTAAGTAGGAAAAAAAAAGTGCGAAAAAATTAACAAATGCATGCAAAAATATGCCCGAACATAACAAGTGCTATATTGATGGCAATTCAGCAAGAAAAAATTAGAATTAGGACATATGTGCATCCTACAAGCAAAAAGCTAAAAACTATATAAGTAAACTCTAGGACCCTCACAATGCTAGGAACATATGGAAGTAAATATACTGGCATGGCGACTAACACCTAATTCAAACAAATACATTGACATCTATATTAGTGAATTCTTTTCCAGATAATTAAGCATTTAGAAGTTTATGATAAGACTAGAGTATGAAAGTCCAACGTAGAAATCCAGTTAATTCTCGCCAATACGTTCTTTGACCATTGAGAATGAGATTAATAAAAAATCATAAACAGTTCTTCAATTTAAAATAGTATTCTTCCATGTCAGCCCTAGATTTTCTTATCAGGAAGCAGCCAGATCAACTGATGGGAGGAAAGACATGGGAATACATGTTACCTGGAAGCTGTTAATACTCTCCTTCAGTTCTACATACTTTCCAGGGGCTCCCGTGAACACTTCAGCAACGTGGAAAGGCTGGCTCAAGAACCGTTGAATTTTACGAGCACGAGCAACAGTCAATTTGTCATCTTCACTAAGTTCATCCATTCCCAAAATTGCGATAATATCTTGAAGATTCTTGTAATTCTGAAGAACCTTCTGCACTCCACGAGCAGTATTGTAATGGTCCTCACCCAAAATGTGGGGGGAGAGCATTCGGGATGTGGAATCTAGGGGATCGACAGCAGGATAGATACCAAGCTCAGAGATCTGCTCAAAGTCACAAGAAGTCATCAATCCATAAGAAGAACCATTTTGGATAGGTATTAATAAGCATCAACAAAAACAAAACCTGTCGTGACAGCACAGTTGTGGCATCCAAGTGAGCAAAAGTGGTTGCTGGAGCTGGATCTGTCAAGTCATCAGCAGGGACATAAATTGCCTGGACGGATGTAATGGAACCTTTCTTTGTTGTTGTAATACGCTCCTGAAGACCTCCAAGATCAGTAGCCAGAGTAGGTTGATAACCCACAGCAGATGGGATACGACCAAGCAAGGCGGACACTTCTGAATTGGCCTGCAGAAGAAAATTGATAGTACAATAAAAAAATGGAAAAAGCATCATAACAGTAGCATTCCTGCAACAGTTAGAAAAACTAGGCAACATAACTCTTATGTCCTTTCACAGGCATGCTTACTTGGGTAAATCGGAAAATATTATCAATGAAAAGAAGCACATCTTGCCCTTCAGCATCTCGGAAGTGTTCAGCCACAGTCAGACCAGTGAGCCCAACGCGGGCACGTGCACCAGGAGGCTCATTCATTTGACCATAGACAAGAGCACATTTGCTTTCAGCCTGTAGATTGAAAGTTAAACTAAGCAAACCAATCCCAAATGATTTGAGCAATCCAACGAGCAATAAGAGAAAAGGTAGGGTTGGTATTTAAGCACCTGCTTATCACCAAGCTTGATGACACCACTCTCAATCATCTCCCTGTACAAGTCATTACCCTCACGAGTTCGTTCTCCAACACCAGCAAACACAGAGAAACCACCTATTGAAGCATAATGAAGATGTCATATAGGAACAACAAGATGCAACCTGCACCTTAAGATGTGGTATAAGAAAAGCAACCATGGGCTTTCGCAACATTATTGATAAGTTCCATAATAAGCACTGTTTTGCCTACACCGGCACCACCAAACAGCCCGATCTTTCCACCTCTTTGGTATGGAGCGAGGAGGTCCACAACCTGCAGGGGAAAGCAGCAGTGCAGTGGTTGAAACTCACATACATAAGCCAGCATATCTGACAAATTATGGGTCTAGAAGAAGTTCAAGTAAGATAACCACTAGGTTTTCATATAAAACTGTATACCTTAATACCAGTGACAAGAATCTGCTGTTCAGTTGCTTGCTCAACGAAAGATGGAGCTTCTCTATGAATGGGCAAAAAATGATCCGTCTCTGTCAAATAAGATAAATTCCCACCTATTAAGATCATGCAATCAAAGCAGTAGTTGGAACAAGCATGTACTTCATCATTTCTCTATTACTCACTGAGTTCGCCTTTCTCATCAATTGGCTCCCCAATAACATTGATGATGCGACCAAGTGTAGCCCTACCTACAGGTACCTACAGGGAAAAAGGAACCATCGTAAAGGTAGTAGATCAAGATATAGGATACATATTTATTGAAACATGTGAATCAACAGGGAATGGAATGGGCCAATCAAACTAAATGCAGACAAAACCCAAAATACAAGAACAAATGCCACTCCATTAAAACAGAAGGAAATATTGCTGGCGGACCAAAATGCAGTTTGAAAAAGAGCATCCGTAAGAATTCATGAAAGGCAAAAGCATAGAGCACAAATGAAACAGTCAACAACCAGTGGTTCACTTCCACAACTTTTTCAGTAAGTACTAACTTAGTAGTGAACCTTTCATTTCTTTTCATGAAATGACTTGGAACTGTGTATGCTAACACCACGTAAGAATTGCTTTCCCTCAACCACACAGTCAGTGAACCTTCTGTTTTTCACAAATTAACATCATGCTTCGGGCTTCAGCTCCAAGCTGAAGTAACAGAATAGGTACATCATTTCTGGAGCTGCATGACCTCAGCACATGACTGTAGACCAAAATCCCAACTTTCCAAATGTAAAAGATAACGGATAAGAGAAAGACTCCATTTTTTTTTTTTTCTTTTGGTCGAAGCAAGACTCCAACTTAACATCCCGCACTTGCACAGAAAAGCCGTATCATTTGCATCACTCCAGTCCAGCCTCCAACCACCCACGACAAGAAATCAACCATTTTCACCTTAAAATCGGACAATAACGTTAACATTTGATCAAGCGAGAGGGGGACATTCACGTTGACAAACAATTTCTCCCCCCGCAATACCGGATCATAACAAGTATCAACAAAGCCAACCACGCAGACATCCATACAAAGTGATTTGGAGAGAGAGAGAGAGGGAGAGAGAGAGAGAGAGATGTCAAACTTACAGTGATAGGGGAGCCAGTGTTGAGCACGCGCTGACCACGCACGACCCCTTCTGTACCGTCCATAGCGATGGTCCTGACCATGTTCTCACCCAAGTGCTGGGCCACCTCCAGCACCAGCCTGATCGAGTTGTCGAGAACCTCCAGGGCCGTCAAGATCGGAGGCAAGCCCTCATCGAACCGCACGTCGACCACGGCGCCGATCACCTGGCACACCTGCCCGATCGCGCCGGCGCCGGTGAACTCATCGGTGATCCTGCCCTTCCCGGCGTCCTTCTTCGCGGGGGGAGGGGGCGATGCGGCGCCGGCGGAGGAGGAGGACGAGGTGGTGGCGTAGTAGGCAGCGCGGGCGAGGAGGTAGCCGTAGGGAGAAGGGCCGTGGTGGCGTGGGGAGGAGGTGAAGAAGGGGGTGGACTTCGGATTAGAGGGGGGAGGTCTCGACGGGGACCGGCGGAGGGTGGCGGAGGAGCGGAGGAGGGTCGGGACGAGCCGGCGCGAAGAAGCGGAAGCCATGGAGGGGGGGCCTTCAAATGAGAGCAAGGAAGCTAGAAAGGAGTAATTTTGTAGGGCTTCAGCTGACATTGAGAGAGATCATTTTAGAAAACAACCAATCCTGCATCACAGGCAAAATTCAAGTAGGACGACTGTAACAATAAAATGTAAAGATTGATGTACACAATCGCCAATATAGATCTTATAATTCATAATCACTTTCAATGTTTCTCAGAATTCAAAGCTCTACGTGATCATAAGTTCGAGCAACATTGCAAACGAATCAATGCCCAGCTTGTGACATAGACATTCGCTATTTCGTGTAAAAAGATTATCTTAATTTAAACATTCTGACATATGGACAGAACAATTATGATTCAAACCCAATATATAACCCCAGGCTTATAATTATTAATGTTCTGTGTGATTATTAAAGTTACATATGAAGGGATAGCTTTTGTTTATCGCTTGCCCCTCTCCACCTTATTTTCCAGTTAAAAGTATGATTTTTTTCATGTTTTACAATACCAAAACATTAGCATGTAAATTAAGTGAAAACAAACATACTGGTAAGGAGAACTGTCAAATTAGTGCATATTAGCATAATTTGTTAGCCGGCCAACAAATAGGGAACATGGTCGTTGCTTAACTTATGGTCAAGGCAAGAATCACCATCGTAATTCGTACCTAGATAGTGATCCTATCTAATATGCGGTAAACGCAAATCTAGAGAAATAATGTGCAAAATTAACATGAAAATGGAGACGCCAAGACCCTAGTTTCTAAGAATTAAATGGTTTTATGTTAATTTCCTAACAAACCATTGAATCTTCTTGTCTATTCAAAATGAAATAAGTGTACCAGAGGTTTTAAAATTTGTTATTAATGTATAATTAAGTTCCAAAATTTATCAAATCAGTATAATTGAGTTATTTCATTAATTTCGATAATTAAATTAATGAAAAATATTGATAGGAATTTTTTGAATTTTTTTTATCTCCTATGTGACCTTTTACAAGCATTTTCTCTAACCAAAATGACGTTGTGGTCTTTTCTCCAAAATTTAATTATCAATAAAAAAACCAAAATTTTAATTAAATAAAATAAAAGAATAAAAGGTGTTTTAAAAAATAAAAAAGGGGAAGAAAAAAAAGGCAAGAGTAAGGGCACTCCATACCAGACAGAATTAATAAAAGAACTCGACTGTATTAACTTGATAAATTTTAGGATTTAGATTGTAATTTTTTATAAATTTTTTGGATTCAATTAAGTAAAAAAAAAAAAAAAGGTTGTCCCACTCCCATCCCAGGCAAGGGTCACAAGAAAGGGGTAAAAAAAGCAAAAAAGTAAGGGCGTTTAATATTTAATGGAAAGATTCGAAATATTAATTTAATAAATTTTAGGATATAAATTGCGCTTCCCATCAATTTTGGGATTCAATTTAGTAAAACCCAAACCCCACCATCCCCCTCAAAAGAAAAAAAAATTTGGCAAAACCCCAAACGCCCCCCTTCGCAGACCCCTCTTCGTCTCCGGCTGTCACTCTCCCTCTTTTCGCTGAACATCGACTTCGATACAAGCGGAGCCGCGAAGCTGAGGTTCGCTCAATCCTTTCAGTCTCACGTTTCGAGGTTCGAATGCTATGCTGATTCTTAGTTTCTATGCTGTTATCGAGTGGCGGAATCTCTGGTGAATGCTAGTTGAGCTAGAGGACCAGTGACTCTTTATCTTCCGGAGTTTCCTGTCTGTGGTTTTAAGGTTCTTTGGAATCAAGACGATGTGAAGGAATTTCTTCTCTCTCGCTCTCTTTCTCTTTTTTATTTTTTTATTTATTTATAGCGATCTTCCTCGTAGTGAGTAGTACTTTCGATTGCCCATTCGCGTTACCCAGGTTAAATTCTGGCCCTTTGGTTTCTCAGATGGCTTTGAGAGGCGTCTGGCAGCTTCAAAAGCTGATCGTAAGCTATTGCGACTGGGGAGGAAGTAGCAGGGGCATCAGGTATGCTTTTTTACACGGCTGCGGATACAACCGATGTTGAATTGAGTTCTTGGGAGTGCTATGCCTTGAGTCTCTGTTATCTGTTGGTGAGATTCGAGTTGTGTCTTGGCTTGGCTTTACGTTGTATCTGCTGAAAATCTTGCTTCCGCTAAGATTGTGCGGGTTCCATTTGGTTGGATTGTCTCATATCTTTAAGTGCTAATGCAATGGGTGGGATTGGATATACATGAAATTATGCGATGGGGCCTGACAGATTGTGGAAGCCTGCCTCCAGCAGTGGCCTTTTTGTTATGCTAGTTTGCAGATGACTTAGTTCTGTCAGGGCTAAGGAGCAATAGTTCTGGATCCAAGGGTAGAATTTTTTTGCATATAGTGGCGGCTTGAAATGAATGCAGTTGCTGAAGATATCCGACTCTAGTTATAAGTGAAGTTTCTCTGCCTATAGAAAAGAAGCTATAGAACTCAGATCTGTTCAGGAAGGAGCTAGTTGATGGGGTTTCATCTTTGAGGGCTTGCTATCTATCTTAAATATTTGGTTCCTTGGATAATGTGGAAAGCTTGAAAATTGACCGAAGATGAAAAAAGATTGAAATTTGCACCAAGTGTTACTCTTTTTTTTTTTTTAAAGGCAAGTATGATATAAAATATTTTGGAGAGGAAGACTACAAGGAGGAGGGAAGCTGTGGAGGGAATCAATGGAAGACAGGAAAATTATGACAAGAATTGTGTTGATTGCAACGATCCATTATCCCACAATACTGCTCGTTTATCCATATTGAGTACTCTGTCTAGCTTATACCTGCAAGTTATGCAAAGATGCAGCTGTTGTCGATTTTTTGAAACCTAAACAAGATGGCCGGTTCAACTGATTGGACCAGGAGACCATGATCCGATCTGATTGCTCTCATCTGCCCGGTCAGTTAAGAGCTGGTCAAACCTGGTGTTGACCAGGTTCAACCACTTGAGCCGATGAACAGTCCATCGGTTGGACTGGAGCTTTGACCAAATTGCTGAGTTTGTGAAAAAATTTAAATCATGGTGGTAGGTGGGGATCAACCCCTTGACCTCTTTTGTATTGAGGAACACCTTATCCACCAGAGTGAGTGTTCCTCCTTTATGCTGCTACTGTGCATACTTAACATGTAAAACTTCTTAATTTTCCAACGTCACTGACCCGGAGGTTCAACTGATTGAACCGATTGACTCGGCAACACAGACTGGTTCTTTGATCAGTCCGAACATTGGCTGTCATAACACGCTTTTATGCTGCTCTTACCACGATAAAGGACAATTAATGTACTTACACTACTATATTTTCGCTGTGAGCCAATGGGGGTTATGCACCTCGACACTCAAATTGGCAGAAATTTCTAGAAAGAGGAAGTGTTATAATGAAGAATTGTTTGTTCCTTACCCATCCTTGTCTTGCCCTGTCATGACTATCATCAATGATTCATAGGTTTTGCAAAGAGGTTCCACTCTGCATCAGTACGTTGCAGGCAATCTGAAAATGCAGATTACACTGTTATCTCCCTCCTGCTTTATTACCATTTAGACTTTCATGAGTGAATGTTGATCCCTTTTCCCCTCGCTCTTTGAGATATTCTTTGGTTATTTTGGCCATGTATATGTATAGAGGACTATACAATGTAACCATTAATTTTTCCTATATAACATAGAAATGAAAAAAGATCGAGAAAAGGATAATGTATGTTGACTTCTCTATCGGCACTTCTTTCTACAAACAGCATGATAGCAATTGTGTTTTCGTTTTGCTATCCTCTGCAATTGATGGAATCTTTGTCTAACTAGTATCTTTGTATGATAGGAACCATGTATGATTTCCTTTTGCAATTCAACTCCAGATGCTCTCTTTGCTTTCTAATCCCCTCATTTTGAGCATGAGATGAAAGCATAAGCTGTCTCAAATGAAGAGAAAAAATGGGAACGAGGGATTGGTCCTATTTGTTGAGACCACTGCTCTTTGGGCTTTAGTCCTGGATTTTCCCTACCTCTTCCTTCTCAACCTTATGTCGTTGAAAGATACGAAGGCTAGGAAATGAACATGCTAATTGTAGACCATCCATAGGATCCTAGCTTTTACTTTCTGCTCAAGTTGCCTAGTTTTAGCATATTTATAAGTAAGATTCAAGTATGGTTCAATCAATGATTTTCAATCCTGAAATAATTTGTGATTGTGAAAATCAACTTCACTGGTTGGCTGAGTCTATCATGCTGAGGGTTATCATGCTTCTTTTTAGAAAATACTCATCTGAATGTTGAATAGGGATGGTTTTGCTTTTATAATGGAGAATCATCGTTTTGAATTCTTGGCAGATCTTTTCCATGCATCTTTTGTATGTCTGAAGTAAGAAGTCTCTGATTCTTCATTAAACCTTTCCACTCTCTGTCATGATCTGTTCATCTTCATCACGAATCATTATGATTTGTAAGCTCAGATAGTAAACTACGGGTGATGGGGCATTGGTCTTGCAATTAAACAAGCTGTTACATGCATCATATATTTTCACGAGCATCATAGTTTTGTTGACCATTGGCTTTTGCAACTTTTGCAGTTCTTGATGCAAAGCATGCATCGCAACTGTTTATTTAATTGTTCTTCACTGATTAGAATATCTTTGATTGATAGATCTGTCTCTTAGCGAAAAGTCATGTCCTGCGTGAATTGTTAGTTCCAATACTATACATAAGCAATTCATCTTCTTGAAAATATGGGTAGGGCATTTATGGAGTCTCATCTGCCAGCATTTAAGGAGGTTAACCCTCAGTTAGAAGTTGCCACTGAACTCATTCGTGGCCAGCATCCACATCTGAAGGGCTTTTATAGTAAGTTTCTCCCCACAACCCATTAGCCTTTTATTGATGACCCTGTGCAGAGGTCCATTTTCTTAACTTGCATGTGACCTTCATGTTAGTTTAAATTACCAAAAGTGGGAAGTTCTGCATACACCTTGGTAATGGTTTGTTTGTCTCGATTTGCAGAGAACAAGAACCAGAGGGTGATATGCGTGAAGAATATGAGCCCTGAGGACATCCTCCTACATGCGACCAGGTTGAGGAATGCACTGGGAAGAAAAGTTGTGAAGCTGAAGACAAGACATGTAACAAAGCACCCCAGCGTGCAGGGTACATGGACAACTGCTCTTAAGTTTTGAGCTGCAAAATAACTGTAAAAGGTTTCTGATTCGGAGCATTGCAGCATAAGTTGTAATTGTGCGAATGGTGATCTCATTCGTGGTCCTTTTAAACTGCAAGCTGTAGTCATGGTTTAGAGGCTACAAATTCCATTGAATAGGAACACTGCTTTCACTTTCGTGGTTGGTGTATTTTTCATTTTTCTGGCATTTTAGTTACCTTTTTTCTTTTCTAATTTCGAGAAATGTGTCGGAGGATCAGGAAGTGAATACTTAGGTCGTCTAGGATCATTTGACAGATGCGAAGGCTAAACATGCGCTATCAATATCATTTTAGCACATGAGATTGCAACAGCACCGGGAGCAAGTTCTCCTGATTTGTGGAACTGAACTCCAAAGAAAGAAAATGTTCTGTTCTCACGGTTATTATGTTTTGGCTCGTGTGCAGTTATCTGCATTACAAGCATTTCCTTTTAATTTCGAAGAGCACGTAAATCCTCCATTATTTTCTTTTTAGGTCTTGATTGATGAACTAAGTAGGAGAAAACTGTTGTATCCTGATAGCAATTCGAGAGCCATAGAAAAAGTGATTAATTTGCATCTGAATCTACTCCAGGAGACCGGTGCGGCGAGTATGCTTTATTGCCATCCGGTCCTGGGGGAGCAATCATTTTCCACAATCCTGGGAAATCCCGAGGACGTGTGCTTGTTGCTAGTGTTGTGGTCCAACATTGTACCAAGCAGCAGTAGCTAGATTCCAGTCCATGGCTTTGCTTGCTAGCTTAGTTTGAGGACTCTGGGAAGCATTTCCTCGAACGCTCTTCTTTTATCCTTTAGCGTGACATGTAGCTCCTTTTCACATGAGTTCTGACGAAAACGGCCAGCATACGTAACTCTCATTTGTCCCATGGCCAATAGTGTCGTTGCCATAATTGATTCTGGACCTACACGAGTTCACATATAAGGAAAGGAATGCACAAGTTTTGGTTGGCGAGATAGTAAAACATTGTGAGAATGTGTAATTTTCCTAGAGTTAGTGGGTAGCAACATAATCAATTCTATCTAGTGTAACCCTGTGTACCCTTTCTCATCTGCGCTTTTAGGCGTCGGTACGTGCAAAACATTTGCAGTGAGAGAGACCAGTTTAACCTATGTGTAGCATTTGGAGAAAGAACTCGACTTGGTCGAGTCGAAACCAATGCCGTGGTCGGTTTGGCTCGCTGGTGTTTCTTTGGAAGTCGCGGTCTCTCATGGTCAAGATTTCTCGAAACCGTGATCCTCGACGATGTGTAGCAGCACTAAGTGTGGCTGCATTTAGTGACATTTCCTTTGATGCGAAATTGGACACTTGCTATTTTAACGTCAAAATAGAGAATCCAGTGGATGCGACCGTATGGATGTAACTATAAACCTAAGTATGATGGTCCGAGGAAAGTACAACCAAAATCAAGACAGGGACTTCTCTATAAATGGTTCGCTCTCGACGATGGTGCTAATTTAGGGATTTTGCTATCGATTTTTCTCGGGATATTTGTTAAATATGTCTAACGAGGAAATGTTAGATTTTATGAGTAATGTGTGTCCATCCTTGAAACAGTAATCCGTTGGAAATTGTCGTTGTTTTGATTTGACTGCTCGTCAGCATGTGTCTAGATTTCACCTTTTAAACCAAAATCCTAATGATAGAAGCATGACATCGCAAGTGTGAATTTGATTTTGATGGGCTCGTATTAATTACTCCAATTTACATTGGTATTCAATCGTGTCGAAGAAGATTGGCTAGCTAAAAAGGATTAAAAAAAATATGGAAGTATAAAATAGAAAAAAATTACCAAAAAATTCATAAACATATTGTAATTTTATCAATTTAGTCTTCATTTTTATTATTGTCAATTTAATCATAAATATTTTGTATTTGTGCCAATTCGTCCATTTGGTCGGCCAGTAATGACTTGGTGCTACCGGCACTGACATGACCAATTTTCAATAATATTTTCATATTTTTCGAATTTAATTAATTAATTAATTGAATTTATTTATTTCTTCCTTCTTTCTCCAGTCGCCCGCTGAGCCCGGTAGCCTACCAAAGGCAGATGCCTCACCGGCCACTAGCGAGGCCGGCCTTCGCCACTAGCGAGTAGCTAGCTAGAGGAAGAAGGAAGGAAAAATAAATAAATAAATAAAATTTTAAAATATTTTTAAAAACTAACTACACCGGCAGTGGCGATGCCACTTAAGCATCAGCTGAACGAATGGATTGAATTGACACGATCGTAATACGTTTAGATTTTTTTTTGTAATACTCCCTAAATTTAACAAAGAAATATTGTTACATGGACTTAATGCTTGAACACTAATTAACCTAATTGGTAGATTTGGTTGAATCACAATCAACCTTAATAAACGCGATGTGGATCAATATTCTATAACTTATTCCCAAAGTCTGCAACGTTACGTAACATACCAATTCAATGAATCAGTCTTATTCCAGAAAACATTATTCTTTATATTAAGACCATTCTTGAAAGAAATTATTATATAAACCAAGATTACTCTGATCAGATTAAAGTTACTCGAACATGAACGAATCAATTTCTGCGAATTTCCGTTCAAGTCTTAGATATTCTTTTTCTGCTTAAATCAGGATGGTGATTATCTGATATGATACGCATGAACAATGCTTCATCATCTGACTGAGCCGTATAGCTTATAAAATTGTCTCATACATAAGCTATGCTAAGAGGAAGCAATAGTCAACACCGTCTGTTGTGGAAGCAAATGATTGAATAATATAATAAACAAATAATTGAATAGATTGAAGACCAAATTTCTGCAGCTCAATCGGTGTGATCTACAAACTGGAGAGTGGCAAAAAATTTCACTATTGATTAAGCGATATAATGTAAATTACAATCATACTTAAGTCGGTCAAATGCTCTCAGTGTCTCGTGATCTTAGTTATACCCAATAGTCTCACACAGTCTTTAGTCTCACAATTTCGCACCAAATATTACGAAGGAATTGACAAACTTTTAACACAAGATTTTCATAACTTCAAACACTCGGGATGTAGTTCACAAGTAGAAGTTCTTGTTTGATATTCTTCGCAAGAAGTCGCACTTCTAACATATAGAAGAGATTTGGATCCAATATGGAAAACTTATGCAAATTAGATAACCACTTAAATAGGAAATCAACTCCAATTAAGAAACCTTATACTCAAACTCGAGACATATTTTCAAAAGGCAATGCTATTTCCACCCCTATATAATTAAATGCACTCCCATTTTATATTAAAAAGATAAATCTGCCCTCAATCTTTCGATTGCAGCTTTAAGTGATGGCCCCCGCATTTAACATGCTTTGTTCTTTAGCGTATTAAAGAAAGGCATTCTCAGATATTCCTATAACATTTTACATGCTCTTTGTAAAATTTAGCGTATTAAAGAAAAGCATTCTCAGATATTCCTATAATGTTTTACATGCTCTTTGTAAAATTATCTCTCTAATATTAAGGAAAAAAGACATTCTTTAATATAGTATAAATTTAAAAAAGTCTCTTTATATCTATTTTTCACCCTCTTATCTCAAAAGCTCTCTATCGTCATGAACTTTTTATTAATTTCATTACTTTGTAATATGTATCAAGTCTCTTTGTTTATGATATCAAAGAAATTTTTTTTTCCTTACTATATTGGTAAGATATGTTTTATACAGAACATATGAGGCGTTAGAGGGATATATAGAAATATGCTAAAATTATTATGCACAATGAAGTATCTTGATATTTTTTTCACAAACAGCTCATAGTTGATCTCAGTTTTTGTCGATCCAAAATAATGATATTTCATTGGAAACTTTCAACAAAAAAAACAAAATTCTTACTTTATATGGTGTTTTGATTTAAGTAAATTCCATCTACTTAACAATTTATCCATATATTTGATGGACAACATAAGAAAGAACTAGATTTCTTGGAAATTGACAAAACAAAATCTTATGGAAGTAATAGCTCACAATAAATATAAACACAGTACCTTTTTTATGTATGAAAAATCTACAATAAACAAATACTAAACATATGAAATTCTTAATTATCGCAGATAGATCCTACAGAGATTAAAAAAATTAAAAAGGGAAAGTAAATAAATTTGGAACCATCAATTTAAATTGCAATTAAACGATAGAGGGCGATTTTGTCTTTTGGATCAAAATTGGGTGAATTTAGTTGTATAGGAGTGGAAATAGCTCGGGCCCATTCAAAACTCCCAACTAACAATTTAATTCCACAAGTTAGCTCCTGAAAAATCTCTCTCTCTCTCTCTCTCTCTCTCTCTCTCTCTCTGGGGAATGGGAGACAACGCAGAGAAGAAGATGGAGGAGGCCCTGCTGCTGAAGAAGGAGAGACCAGAAGAAAGAGATGGTCACCATGAGGATCCCAAGAAGAAGAAGAAGAATGGAGGCACAAGCTGGTCAGCTTCATGCTGTGCATGGCCACGGAGGAGAGTGTTTTGGGAGGAAGTGAAGAGGGTGGGCCAAGTGGCGGGGCCGATGGTGGCGGTGACGCTGTCGCAGTACTTGCTGCAGGTGATCTCCGTCATGATGGTGGGCCACCTCGGCGAGCTCTCCCTCTCCAGCACCGCCATCGCCGTCTCTCTCGCCGGCGTCTCCGGCTTCAGCCTCCTCGTATGTCCCTCCCTCCCTCTCTCTCTCTCTCTCTGTGACGTGTTTCTTCATCAAACATGGAACATCATCGGCGTTCTTTGGCTTCATTGACTGCGGAAAAAGTGAAAAAAAAAAATGTTTAGCCATATTTGTTGTTTTGCCTGCGGAGTCTGTATTCTTCTTTCTGGTCATATTTGTTTCTATCTTCCTCACACGTCTAATCGTTTCATCTTCTTATTTTTCTTCGTATAATTTTCCTTTTTGCGTTCTTTTTTAACTTCTCGACGAGAGTGGAGCGCGTAGTTTCCTGCGGATTATCTGGGATCCGATCAGTGCGTTAATCTGGTTTTTGAAATGGTCACGCTCGTAAGAAAGTAATACACGTCGACTCTGTATTTTCTTGAATAATGTCAAGCATCTTACGTTGTTTATAAATCAGTGTTATACGAAATTTTACGCTGAGATTGCTCTAAATTTCATGGGACGTGTTTTGAATTCGAGCACCCAGGGTCACTGTGGCGACACAAATTTGTATGATTTTAACCTATTTCGAATGTGATCATTTACCTAGATTGCAAAAAATTTCAGTGTTGAGTCGACATATTCTGCTAGTAAGTATAGCACACTTATTAGTAGTATTAATTTTTCCATTTTCTCATTTTTTTCTTCCTTTCTTCTTAGTTATCAGAAGTCCTCAAGAAGAAATGAATCATAATGAAGAATCTTCTGATGAAATTTAACGAACTAGATGATGGCAAAATGACTCTTCTTTTTCCTTTTGTCTTCCGTGATTCATTATCAGTGATCATAAACGTCATGCATCCTGTTCGACAATTCGATCCTCTTGACAATCCTAAATCAGTGTATCTCTCAAGTCAAGGATTTCATGCCAAAGTTATGGAACCCGATTATCTAGGAATTGCATCTAATGCCAACCCTGCCCGGAAGATATATTCAAATCATCGTCTAATTAGTCACTGCTCCAGCAGGCGTGCACGAGAGTGGGTGAAGGCACCAGCAAGTCTAATTTTGATTAGAGATATACTTTAAAATAGAAGTATGACTTTTTCCCGCTTTGAAGGCTCATTTTCATTTGGGTCAAACTGTTTTTAGTCGTTGCCTTAGCCAACAAGCTGACGAAATGAGCAGTTGCTTGGTTAATTAATCTCCGTCAAGGATGGAATTGACATGTATGATATGTTTCTTGGAAAGAGCTTAGAAAGCTACTTTTCCTGTTCATGGTCTCTGTTACCCAAGATTCTTGAAATATCTGGAAGTTGGTTTATATCCATCTTCTTGATCTAGAAGTAGGAAAGCTTGATTTAGATTACTTAAGAGAGCAGCACACTTTCAACATCAACATCACTTTTTTCCCAAACCAATTGGGGTTAGCAGTCGATTAACACTTTACTTGCGACAAATATTTATTAAGTCGATATGAAATTATGGCCTAGTATGACTTATGCGGCAATGATCCATTCCCGCCAACATTTATTTCTGCAAGGAATGTCAATTTTAAGAAGCTGTTTCAGAGCTGAGACATTAGAGGAATTTGTGTTTACCCTTCCCTTTGTTGTATCTCTCAAGCGATTGTACAGAATGTGATCGTAGGTTCAACATCTCGTTCTCAACGTGAATAATTTAAAGACTCGTCGAGAAATAAATACCAAGGTGCAATAGAAAGAGTATAAATTCAAGCTGCGAAATGAAACTTCGTACAGCAAAACAAGTGGCGATTGGGTAAGTCTCAGTCGGTTTTCGGCTTCATCATCTGTCGAATCGTCTCCTTTTTCAGACATTCTCCCGTTGCAATTGCTTTTTACCTTTTGTTGTTCGGCTAATGACATCAGTATTTGACTATGGCCAATGCTAATTGCTTAGCTCTCATGTCGTAATAGCTAGGAATGGCCAGTGCTCTGGAGACACTATGCGGACAAGCTTATGGAGCTCAACAGTATCACAAACTAGGGAATCAGACATATACTGCAATTTTCTCCCTGATTCTGGTCTGCTTCCCTATATCTGTCCTATGGTTATACATGGGAAAGATGCTCGCATTCATTGGCCAGGACCCTCTGATTTCTCTCAAAGCCAGCAAGTTCATGGTTTGGCTTGTCCCTGCACTCTTTGCCTATGCCACTCTTCAGCCGCTCGTCCGCTACTTCCAGATGCAAAGCCTCATCATGCCGATGCTCGTGAGTTCTTGTGCCACCCTCTGCATCCACGTGCCGATTTGCTGGGTTCTTGTGTACAGGTCAGGGCTTGACAACCTCGGTGCTGCACTGGCCATCAGTGTTTCCTATTGGTTGAATGTGATTTTCTTGGGGGTATACATGAAGTGCTCCCCTTCCTGCGCGAAAACCCGTGTGCCAGTTTCCATGGAGCTGTTTCGAGGGATTGGCGAGTTCTTTCACTATGCTGTGCCCTCTGCAGTGATGGTTTGGTGAGCCGGTTACATGTTCTGGACATTGTTCGCTGCTTTTTTCTGCAAAATGGTCTCTCAAAGTTCGATACCTTCGAGCGGTTGATCATTAAAAGACTTCTTAGTTTTGGGCCACTTTTTCAAAGAAACGCACATTATTATTATTTTTTTGGTCGCTAAAGAAACGCACATTATTTATTAGTCTGTAAAGTTAGCAAATTTGGCCAAAATAGATCATCGCTTTATTTTTAGATCAATATTTTGGTAAAATGGCCTATCCATGGTACCATTGGCATGACTAACCCTTCTTCCACTTTCTATTCTTGATTTTACTGCAGTCTTGAATGGTGGTCTTTTGAGCTGCTGATCTTGCTTTCTGGGATATTGCCAAATCCACAGCTTGAAACTTCGGTTCTGTCTGTGTGGTACATTCTCTACTTTGTCAATTACCATCTTCAGAATGTCAATCTTTCCATCTAAAATGGCACAAATTTTTCCATTCAGGAATGGAAGGGCTTAGAATTCAAATGTGCTAATTAGTTCTTTTTGGTTCCTAATCAGTCTAAACACCATAGCTACACTCTACACAATACCATATGGACTTGGTGCTGCAGGAAGGTATGATCTTATTCACTGATACCTAAAACTCTGCAAGCTCAAACACCACTTCCACATGATGAGATCTGATACCTCAGTCTTTCGAACTCATCATAGCACAAGAGTTTCAAATGAATTAGGAGCTGGAAACCCAGAGGCAGCCCGTCTTTCTGTTTATGCCACGCTATTTCTCGCCATTACCGAAACAAGTATCGTGAGCACAATCTTGTTCATTAGCCGGCGTGTTTTTGGCTACACATTCAGCAATGAAGAGGAAGTTGTGGACTATGTTACTAAGATGGCTCCTCTAGTTTGCTTGTCTGTCATCTTGGACAGCTTGCAAGGGGTGCTTTCAGGTTGAAAATCTATGTTCTCTGTGGACTAATCAGGTTTTTCACTTGTCGAAGCTTCGGTTTGCAACCTTAAGCTGGTCATTTTTGAGCAGGTATTGCTAGGGGATGTGGGTGGCAGCACATAGGAGCATTTGTCAATCTTGGGTCGTTTTATCTTTGCGGCATCCCAGTGGCTGTCATTCTAGGATTTTGGGTGAAATTAGGAGGAATGGGCCTTTGGATCGGGATTCAAACCGGTTCTCTCACGCAAACGGTTCTCCTATCGATTGTGACAAGCTGTACAGACTGGGAAGTGCAGGTAAACTACTCTTCTTTGCACTGAGCTACGGTTGCAGGGCATCTAGGATAATCATAAGTACCCTAATCATAACGCGTGAAGTTGCTTGTAGGTCTAATGGTCATAATGCATCAAACTTCATATGTTGAAGATTTCCACTTTTCTTGTTTTTCAGGCTAGTAAAGCCAGGGAGAGGATATTTGAGGGAAGACGTTCAGAGGACAATATGCTGATTGAACCTTAAGTGGCACTCCAAGATCTAACTGTCATATTGCTGCTTCTACTCAAATTCAGTTTCTTCTCTAGTCTTCAACTTCAAGTGCCAGTCATTGTATAGTCTAGGAAGCTTGTTGGTGAAAAAATCCAATAGTACTGTATTAGTACTAGTCTTCTTTTCCTATTAACTATATTGAGATCTACTTGTTCTACAAATAGATCGCAACTAATATCTGGTTTACCTTCCAGCCAATCGGGACAAAAAAAAAGGGAATTCCATAAACAAAAGAAAGCAAAACTAAGAAGTGGTTGACAATAAAGTACACTAAAATTTAAGGCCATCAAACAGGAAACCTTAAGCACATAAGCTTGATTATAGAATGTCTTTTGGAGGCACTAAAGGACAGTGGGATAAAAGTTGAATCTACATCTAGATATGATGACTCAACATAATTACACTGGACTAAAATTTTGGCTACTGAAAAACTGATCGATTCAAACTCGGTTTAATCCGGTGGGGAATGCTAAGTTCATGCGAGGTCTTCCAAATAACATTTGAGATGATGTGAAATCACACTTATTGGCATTTGAGGAGATGAAAGACTTTTAAAAAGGGCCTTACCCAAAAAAAAAAAGACTTTTAAAAGGGCTTGTTTGAAGGGAAACGAGCTATAAGCTCGACACAAACTTAGTTACTACGATTTGATCTGTTAATCGTGATAGAAAAGAAATGGACTATATTACCATGTCAGAAAGACCATACAACAAAAAATCTTGGAAACCTTTTACTCTTTATTCGATATGCTATTGATTATGATCCATATGAATCAGGGTTGTCTTGAAATTTCGAAACTTATTACTAGTTAGTCTCTTTAAAGTGAGCCATCTTACTGTGTTCAATCTAGTCTAAAAGATTACCAAGGCACGAGATGACGCGTATAAAGTCTTGCTATCCTCTTGCCTAGTAGGCAAAGACGAGAAAGAGTGGTGGGGCCAGGTGAAAAAACCGTATGCACAAGACAAGCATCTGACACCAACCAAAAGTACTCTTTTGGAATCAGGTTAGTCAAAGGTCATGAGCTCAATCAAAACTAGCTACAGAAGTATGACTTTCTGCTCTTCAAGTTAGAGAAGGACTTAGACCATATGGTGACCGGCTTCGCGAGACCTTTTCGGTCCGATGTACCGGACAATTTACAAAACACCAATGTATAATGGTGACTGATGAGGGTGCGAATCTGGGCGCAAAACACACTGAGGAGAATCTTGATGTTTCCTTCCTGAGCAATGGTCAAAGGGATCACTAATTCCTTGTGGCTTCCTCCATTAAAGGACAAGCTTGTCGAATATTCTGTTAACTCACGCCTAAGTCCTCGGAGCCCTCAAGTTAACCCAAATTGGCGTGATGATTTGTTTAATTAACACCCCCAAAGGATACCAAACAATGAAGCCTTATTGTTGAACCCCCGCAACGAAATGACAAGAACGAAATCGCTATAGAAGAATACAAGTCTCGGTGAAACGGGAAAAAGGAAAGAACGAAAATACTTCTGATTACGTTGACCAATGTCGCGACCCGAAGGTTCGGTGGGCCAATGGATTGCTGAAATCCCGTTTTCTCTTTTCTTTAAACGAGAACAGGCTTTGGTGCGGGCCCTCCAAGGCCCATAACAAATCACTATAGGAGTTTTTGTTTCAATTGATTTTCGATCGAATTCGACCTTAGTGTGCTCAGGTAACACATGCAACGTGTGCATGTAACTGGAGTCGCTACTCACTACCAGTTATTTTTGGAAGGCTGACTAGATTCCTCACCAAGCGATTGAGAGAATCTGTTAGGTTCTATGGAACCGAAGAAAGTCGGTTCAAGGACTTGGTTATATCCGTATTTCTACCGACACCCTTTCGGTATATAATGTTGAGTGATTATCCTAACTATGATTTATGCGGGCACAATTTTCTGGTGAGGTAAACCTAAATCTAGGTTTCATGCAGGTAAAGAAAACTAATCCTATCAATCACTGTCAATAAATAAGTGCGTAACCAAGGATGCAGATAAAACAAACCAAGATGAGTCATGGCATCCTTAGTAAATGTCTAATGGCTCCACAAAAATGTGATTAACATTTGGGGTCAGTTTGGAGAAGATTGGACATAATTTGCCCAGAAAGGCAAAATTGTCATTTTTTGGGAAGATCATGGATTAAAGTACCCAAAAAAAGGTTTGGCCAGTTGATTATGGCCATTTCCTATTTTTCAAGATTTTTTTTTTTTGGAATTTTTAGGTTTTTCCTATTTTTATGAGTTCTTATGATTTTTTTAAAATTTTCTGGAATTTTTCTGAAATTTTTTATTTTTTTTGAATTTTTAATTTTAAAAAAATTATCCAGATTGAGTTGACCTGACTTGCACCTTGTAGACACTTGGCCCGAACCATAAGAGTTCTGGATTGGTCTAAACGACACCGTTTTAGGTAATTTTTCGAAGTTTTTAACATTCTTGAAATTACTCACCCAAAGAAGCATTTATCGAGCAAATAAATCAATCCTTGAACACAATTAATGAGAATCAAATATACCACATAAAACAAAGAAGTAAGAGGTTTCCATTGCCGGGTCAATTGGAAATAGTCAACCGAGCATGTCATAATGATAACGGGGAAACGCTTTCTCGCGAACTGATACTTATAGTGAAAAATCAACCTCTAATATGTAGCTCACTAGGCTTTTTTTTCTAGTGCAGATATCTTAACACTCAAATTAGATCAAGGGAAACTAATCATACCACGACAAACTAGGAATAATCTAGTTTCTAAAACAATCAATGGCTCGAAAAATGGTCAAATGAGCACGTTCTAATGATATTGAAAAAATGACTACTCGCGAGCCAACACTTAAAACAAAAAATCAATCTCTAACACGGTAGCTCACTGTGGTATTTTCAAATGTGAATATCTTAGTGCTCATATTAAAATAAGGGAAACTAATTATACTATGAGGAACTAGGCATGATTTAGTTTCCAAAACACTCAACAATTTAGGAAATGATCAACCAAATGCGTGGTAATGATATAGGGAAAAAGACTACTCGCGAACCAATCCTAGGAACGACAAATGGGAAAATTTTGCTTAAGGGCTTAAAGTGCTTTTATTTTTTCAAATAAGGGCCCGAAGTGAATCACGTTTCAAATAAGAGCCTGAATTTCCTTTTCTATTTCAAAAGGGGGCCTGACCAAGAATATTTTTATCATTTTCTTTTTTGATTTTTCTTTTCTTTTTTTTTCCTTTGTTTCGCCAATTTATCCTTGGAGAGGCATTATTCATTGTCTTCAATCTCAACCTAGAACATTGTTCATCATCTCTGGCAAGGGTCTCGCCCCAGCGGGCAGAGGGCAGCCCTCACTAGCCTCCTCAAGTGAATCAAGGGCCGCCCTTGCCTCACAACCAGATCTGAATCTCGAGGAGCAAGACGAGGACGCTAAAAAGGTGCATCATGTCGCCGGCGAATCTAAATATATTCATCCACGGAGGATCGGGGGAGAGAAATCCTAGATCTGACAAATTGCTTCCCCCTTTCCCCTTCCCCTTCTTCACAATGGGGTCAATGCAGAAATTGAAAATTGCTCCAGCGATTCCAGACATGAGCCAAGGGGTAAGGTCAACGGTTGAAGCCAAATATGATGAGGGCAGCCGTCAGGCGAGGCTGGCGAGTACTAGTCTTGGCTCACCTAGGCAAGGCTGTCGCCAGCCTCGAGGGCGAGGCGAGGCGAGGCTCCCGACGAGGATAGCGACCCTCACCCTGGTGAGGTGAGAGCAACTTTAGAGTCAGTTGCTCGTGACTCGCCTCAGCAAGGCCAGCGAGGGCCACCTTTGGCTTGTTTGGGTGAGGCCACTGCCGTAGCCGGAGTCCTCTCTCAGCCCTTGTCGGTTGCCGTTAGTTACCAGTGAGGAGCCAGGGCAAAAATAAAGATGAAATGACAAAAATACTATTGCTCAAGCCCTCTTTTAAAATAAAAAATACACTTCAAGCCTTTATTGAAATGTGATTCACTTGAGGGTCCCTATTTGAAAAAAAAAACAAGAGCACTTCAGGCCTTTAAATGAAATTTTCCCACAAAAAATCCTCCTCTAGCACAATAGCTCACTGAGGCATTTTAAATTGTGAATATCTTAGTGATCCGACATAACCAGCAAGCAATACAAATACCAATGCAAAGAGCTACATGTGAGGACTTCCACGAGCAAGAATGACTCTTAAAGCACTATTGATATCTAATTTTGTCGGTCATATTACATTTTTTCTCTATAAAATAAAGTATGTCTAATTTGTTGAGTATATGTATTTTTTTGTTTTATTGAAAAATAAAATAAAATAAAATAAAAATAGGATCGGGCTATCCGCAACCACACGGTTGGAGCCTGGGTCCGCGATCATTTCACGATCGGCCTACCGCGTGCAGGCCCATCTGCCCTTTTCTTTTCCCTTCAGCCCACTTCTCACGTCACTCTTCCCTGCACGTACACACATCACTCGCTTTTGGCCCATATGAGTTCACAATCAAAGCAAGAGCCACGTCCGTGACGTCCCTCTCCATTTGGGACCACACAAGAAAACCTGGCCAGGAAGTTGAAGATACAACAGATTGGACGCTAGTAGTTCGGGGCAAACAGCAAAAAAACGAGGGCAGAGGGGTGGGGTGGGGGAACACACACAAAAAAAGAAAAAAGAAGGAGAGAAAAAGAGAGAGAATGACTCGGGGGAAAAGCACCGAAAAAGGGAGTTCCGATGCTGGCCTGCGCACGCAAGCTCGGCCGAAGGTTGACCCGCCTTTCGTCGTAGTAGCTCGAGGAGTCGTCTCGTGATTAGCAACGACGGCGGCGTGGCCATCAAAGAAGGGTAGCGGAGGACGAGCTCTGGGGAGCTCAACACACCAAAAAAAGAAACAAAAAAATGTGGGGGCAAGAAGTATGGAGGAAGGGCAGCAAAAGGGCAGAAAAGGAGGAGTTTGGTTGAAAAGAAAAAGAGAAGAAAAAATAGAGGAAGGAAGGGAGCTGGGACTAGGAGAAGCTTCTGGTGCGACGAGGTACAGAGGTGCTTGGGAGCTCACAGCGACATAGTCCAGAGGGGTCAGCGAAAGCTCGAGAAGAAAACGAAAAAGAAGAAGGACAGAGAAAAGGAGAAGAGGATTCAGGAGCTTCTCGAAAATCGAGAACAAAAGAGAGAGCAAACAGCGAGTGCTCAGGGGGTTTATAACAGCTCGGTGGATAGAGAAAGCGCACGACTGACCCGATCGTAGCCGCCAAAAGGAGCATCTTCGTGGTCTTTTGAAGCTCCGCCTGACAAAGCGCCTCGACTTCAAGTAGGTCAAGCTGGCCATTACTCTGGCATTAAGGCCCCTTAGTCACCAGAGGCGACGCGGTGAGATTGATGCACAACCCGGCACTAGTGGCGCCTGACGGCGGCGTGGTAAGCAAGTCTGGCGGTGGCGCGGAGAGCGAACCCCAATGGTACAGCGACCAGCGAGCAGATCTGGGGGCTCCCTATGTTGCGCTCGAGGGGCATGCCCGCGAGGAAGATGACTCGTGAAGGCAAAGGCGAGATCGACTGAGCTGGCGAGGCAAGCGAGTCGGGCCTGACCAGAGGGGGCGGCATTCCCTGGCTAGCCCCACCGGCGACTGGAGTTCTTTCTGCTATTGGTCTGGATGTGAGTCGATGGTAGCAGGCTTTCGTTCGTGGGGGTGGGCATAAGGTCGAAGACGATGGACAGTGGAGGCTAGGCTAAAGTGCTCCACTGTGTCGTTTGGGCCATTCGTGCATGGGGCCCGCTTTAGAATGAGCAGAAGCGTGAGTCTCACGGGCCTGAGTACTGGGCTGGTCGAACCTGGCCTGATCTTATTTCTAATTTAGTCCAATTCGGCTTTTGCTTGTTAGGGGCCTGGAGTTCTGACTTGGCTTATACTTGGAGCCCAATTCATATTTGGGCCTTCTCCCATTGTATTTGGGCCCAGACGTGGGGGCCTGGGTTCGCTCTGATCCAGGTTAGGTCCGACCCGACCTGGATATCTGTTTTGTTATTTTGTTATTAAAATAAAAAAATCCAGAAAATGACAATAATAATAATAATAATGTAGGAATTGTCTCATTTTGCCTATAGCGACTAATTAGGCTTTTATCTGTACGATTATTTTTTTGTTTTCCATGTTTAATTTGCATGATTTAGTTTTAACCTAACATGTGAATGTCCGAATAATTTATTTCACAATGCATGTCTCTGCAGATAAATTAGCACGGTGATTAGGATTTAATTCGAAATACTCGTTTTATCCTTGGATTGACTGAATTTTGCTGACTATCTACTTTGAGTGAATGCATGAAATTAATATTCTAATGCAGCGATCGATAGTGACGCCCGTTGAAATGGAAGTCCATTGAGGCTTGGTGCTTGAAGATCGATGTCCAATTCGGTCCATTTTCATGCACCCGATTCGCATATCAGAGTTATGTTCTTTAAATATCGCCATTATAGGTTTGGTCTGTATGTGCTCATTCCAATCTTATGTTTGGCACATTTACTTGATTTAGTGTTTATTACAATAATGTTTTTTGAAAAATTACATGTTAATTTTCTTTCCCTATATGCTAGGTTAAGAATAGATAGGTAATTACACAAAATGATAAAAAAAAAATTATGCATGATCATCTAGCACTAGTTAGACACTTGGCAAGTTCAAAATGAAATGCAAAATATGTAATCACATTAGAGAATTTTAACTGGTTAGATACCCAAAAGGCGCTAACTATCTAGTTAGCATAAATAAATCCCTGAATTTAGAAACTCTGGCTACGTAAGAATCGAGACATTTCGTGTCTCAATTGGTTTCTAATCGATACCAATAGGTTAGTTGCAATTCTTGATAGCTGTCGCGACCCTCTAAAAAATTAATTTAAATTCGAAAGGGTTAACGGATTATTAGGTTAATTAGATTTGACTAACCTAACGCGGACCCTCCCAAGCCCTACCGAATCGCAACTTTGGTTTTTGTTTAAATGATTTTGAAATTTGGAGTCGCCACTAATCGTTCTTGGTAGGTCGATTAGAAACCTAAATAAATTAGCGGGAGAACTAATTTATTCCTGCGAACCAGAGATTATGAGCTCGGGGACTTGGTTACACTAGTTAATTAAAACTAATGCCCTTTCGGTACCTTAATTTCATGGATATCCTAATTCGGCAACTCAGGCTTGGTTTATTCCTAAGGCTCTAGTAGGGTATTCTCTTTTGTGTTTTCACTTTTTAAATAGGATGCATGGATGGTATATATTTTTATTTGTTATATTTTTTTTAAGTGTTAAAGATTCCCTGAAGCCGAAAGAGGGAGTGTGTTAACGACTTCTGTGCAGTATTACGACCTACTCATCTTTTGGGTCTGATGATTCAAAAATTAAATTATAGGAAGTACATGACAGTGAATAAACACCTCCAATGGGAGGCCTAGCATTGGCTTGGCTCTTCCCTTTGGGATTTAAGGTACAGGTATTTAAGTTGCAGGTATTTAACTACTGTAAGTAAAAACCTCCAATGGGAGGCTAAGCATTGGCTTGGCTCTTCCCTTTGGGATTTAAGGTACAGGTATTTAAGTTGCAGGTATTTAACTACTGTAAGTAAAAACTCCAATGGGAGGCTAAGCATTGGCTTGGCTCTTCCCTTTGGGATTTAAGGTACATGTATTTAAGTTGCAGGTATTTAACTACTGTAAGTAAAAACCTCCAATGGGAGGCTAAGCATTGGCTTGGCTCTTCCCTTTGGGATTTAAGGTACAGGTATTTAAGTTGCAGGTATTTAACTACTGTAAGTAAAAACCTCCAATGGGAGGCTAAGCATTGGCTTGGCTCTTCCCTTTGGGATTTAAGGTACATGTATTTAAGTTGCAGGTATTTAACTACTGTAAATAAAAACCTCCAATGGGAGGCTAAGCATTGGCTTGGCTCTTCCCTTTGGGATTTATGGTGCAGATATTTAAATTGCGGATGGACTTTGTCCTCTCCATTCTGGGGTATGAATTCTTTAAAATGAAATACAACGAATTGATTCAACAATTTGAAATTTGTGCGCGCTTGAGGACTCCTCCAAGCCGATTTTGTGCTTCCATAAGGTTGACCATTGATATAGAGCTGCGGCTTCCTGACATAAAATAGAGTGAAGTGGAAGATATTTATGCTCATGTATTAATAATAGTAATAATGATAATAATAACAATGATAATAGTAATAATAACACTAGCAAATGAAGTAAAATAAAGTATAAAGAATAAAAAGAAGCAGAATAGCACTTAGCTCTATGGAAACCGCCTTTGATGGAGGGTCATCTTTTTACCTGACATAAAAATATCGGAAAAATGGGGGCGAGGAACCTGGGCTAATTTGCGTCTAAAGTCAGAACAATAAAAGGGGCCCTTAGAAAGGTTCAGCTTTAGGTAATGGCCACACTGGAACTAACTCAAAAGTTCTACACCAGAAAAGATAATATCGTTTATATTAGACCACCCCAGGAAAATCAGAACCAGCCACCCTATTTTAAGCAAAGATTTGTCATTTAGAGGCATCAGCAGAGTTACAAAACATATACTGCAAACCCGGTTCAGAGGAAAATCAGATCAAAGAGAAATTAATGCAAGTCCCTGCTATCCATAGGAAGGAGGGTTCGAAGACATCGCGAACACAAAGAAAACAAATTCGGGAATTTAAACTACATAATTTTTTACGAAGGTCACATTGAAAGTCACAACACTGGATGTTTTAGAAGTAGCACAGCGACAAAGAGTAGGTAAAAAGAAGTACATAAAATTGGGAGCTCCATTAGACATTTTAAGTATTATAATCTTGGTAGTAATGATAAACAATCTCATCATAAGCAGAAACATGGCGATTGCATGAGCTCTTGAAACTTCAGATTAATCACCAAGGCAGTATTAAAAGACTAATGCACCTTTGTTGGATCTGCAAAATGAACCGGTAAAACACGATAAAAATTTTTATACAGCTAAAAGTATTTCAGAATTTTAATTTTGTTTCAAAAGAATATTTCAACTCCAGCAAATGGTACTGAAGAATGTTTCAAACTCCCATAAATGGTACTGAAATTTTGTCAACAACGTGAAGTGTTTGAGTGCTCGTTATCTGCGTGACTCCCTCGAATTTCCCGTGGCTCTGGAATTAAATTTAAATTAATTCTAGACGTCTCTGAAAATACAGTTGAGGAGAATAGCTGAATAAGACTGAGCTTCTGGCAAAATACCAACGGAAAATATGAAAGTGCACCGTTTACGCAAGACCCAAAAGAAGAATAAGAGTAAAACCCTTCCCATGGCAGTATTTTTATGCTTGTGAGGTGAAATATTCTACAAGTTTCTCAGACAAGACATAATGCATACTAAAATCCAAGTACTGTTTCTTTTTCTTATTCAGACCGTTGACCTAAAGATTTATAATATCACATTACACAACAAGATATGAAAGTACAGGGAAAGTTACTAACCAATCTCTAAAATTGATACAGACTTTCATTTTATTAGATATAATAACCTATGGATTAAAAGACAGCTAGACCACATGCTGAATCCCTTCCAATCAGCATATAATGAAAGGCAAAACTCTTTAAGAATTTTTTTATTTCCATAAGAGCAGACTTAAAATCCTTTCAAATTAGCAACTATGAATCACACAAAATTGAAATGGCGATGACCCCAAAAGTTGATCTTTGATTGCTCTCAAAGTTTTTAATAAATAAAGTAGAATACATCTTGATTGCATATAGATTACTAAGGTGGAAACAACCTATTTACACTCGCTGGCTGCGATAGCGCATGAATGATGTTTTAGCACTCTGAGATCATTTCAGCATACATCTTATTGATTTCATAATTCATTCCTGATTGAGCTTTTATTCTTTACTTATTTTAATATCAGTCTATCCAGCTTTCCGTTGAACAAAAAGTTAACCAAAACTAAAATAGATAAAACAGATTACTCTCAGGACAAAATTAAACTAAAAAAAACACAGCTCCAATAAAAATTAATTTTGCATCCCACGCAAAAAAAAAAAACAGAAAAGAATGAACTGACGTAGCTACTTCATGTCCAGCTAATGCTGATAGTGTGTAGAAAGCTGCCAATAAAGCAGTTACCACAAAGATAAGCCCAAACATTGAGAAAGAAAAACACCATAAAGTGTACACCGATGGAACATAAGGCACAATTACTTTGGAGTGGTCATTTAAGAGGATAACAACATAGGAAAAGATATCATTATCAGATAACTCCATAACATTCTTAAAATAGATCACTATGGTTTGTTTCTTAACCAAACTGAGGGTAAGCTTTCGAGGAAAAGCTTACGAAGAAAGAAGAGCACGATAAGCATAAGCAGCATGATGTACCAAATGAACCAGTTTAACCGTTCAAACTAAATCGAACTTAACAAAAGATGCACAACAAGGCAAAAATTAATAGCACTAAGAAAAAAAAAAGTGAACGTACGTAAACTGTCCTTTCATTCAGCCTTAACATATAACCTGATAAAATACAGAAAAGAAAACAAGGATGACCAATAATCTGGACTTTATCCTAAATAAAAAGGAAAGATGCACCTTTTATCAATCAAACTAACCAATGAAAGACCAATATTTAAATGCTGAACCTAAATCACATTGGTCCTCGAGGGCTGAACATGAAGGCTGAGTAGAGCTCCTAAGCTTTTCCGAATTAGTTTATTTTAAAGGAATGCTTTTTCCCTTCGCAATCAATCAAATCAGATGTATGCCGTGAATATGAAGCCGCCATCTAATGTCTGGTCACCTAGGAAATTTTCAGTATATTCTTTTAAGAGTTTCAGCATTTGCATCTGGTTAATGAAGAAACACTCTGCAGTATGGGAATGAAATGTATGTTGAATGCAAATTAATGGTAAAAAATAATCTTAAGCTCTTTCAACTCAACTCCCACGTCACTCTCCCTCTCTGTTCATTAACATATGCAAAATTGTGCTCCGTTTCTGTATAATTGAAGCCACCTTTAAAGCCAGAATACACGATCCTCGGCAACAACTTCGAGTTCGGCTTCCTCTCGCCGAGCTGTGATGCTCAATGGCTCCCGAGCCCTCGTCTGGTCCACGACCTCCCTGCTGTAATTTAATACCCGCGAAAACTCTAACCAAGATCTTACAATTGTATGTCAACACGAAAGCACCAGAGAGAGTTAAATGAAGGATAATAAAAAGGGACACCATCATGTACGTGGTTCGATCCGAATGTCGGAACCTACATCCACGGAGAGAGCCAACCGCAAATAATCCACTAATAATCGGAGAATCAAGTTTACAAATCGTTCTCGCACTCGAGTGTTTCCCAAACCTAGGTTAAACCCAAATTCCCAAGTGTTTACAAATAAACAACTTCAATGAAACCTTCATTCTCCGGCCAAGTGAAGGAGAACTTCTTCTTTGAGGAGTATTTTTTCTCGTCCTCCACCCGGAAGAAATCTCCCCTCCTCTGCCCGAAAAAAAATCCTCTCCGTTCCTCTCCGAAGAGAGCCCCCCTATCAATTATGCGGATCCCTCCTTTTATCCGAATCCTTGAATTCCTTTATGTGAAGTGGGTAGACCCAGAGAGACCCTCAAGCTCCTTTTTCTATTTTTTTTTATTCCTTTCCCCACTAATACATCTTCTTTCGGTCCCTTTTGCATTAGTCGTCGTTGAACGTCCAAGTGGAGTCACCTTTAGGTGTCCTTGTCCACTCATCATTTTTTTAAGGCTTTGTCTCTCCTTTCTTTTGTATTTGTGCACCTCCTTTACCATCATATGAAAGGCCTTCTCCCTTTTATTATTGTCTTCACTTGAATTCTTTAATCAAGGCCAACACTCAACCTCCCCTTCGTGGGGGGAAGTGCATCCATCAGTCTTTGCCGTGACTCGTGCATTCTTGAAGCGAGATCACGCATCGTATGGTTTACCTTCTTTTGTGAAATTCTTTCTATCGATTGGAACCAATCATTGCACACAACAAAAACTGCTGGAGCGCCCATTCTGCTTGGCGAAAAAGGGGCAACTACATTGGTTAAAGCAGATGCACCAATTTAGAAGCTTTATCTCAAGTTCCACAGTGGCTCTCAAATGATTTTTTTTTTATTAATTTTCAAGCACTTTTCTTCTATTTTCTAAAATAATAATAATAATAATAAAATAAAAAAATATGGAAAATTATTTTTCTTGGTTAAAATTAGTTCCCTAGGCTTAACCAAAGTCTCCAAAGTTGATTTTTTTTCAATTTTATGGATTTTCTATTAATTTTCAAAAATAAAAATACCGAAAAATACTGAAAATATGGAAAATCATTTTTTGGTCAAAATTGGTTCCCTAAGCTTGGCTAAGGTCCCCAAAGTTGAATTTTCAATTTTATGAATTTTTATGAATTTTCTATTAATTTAGCAATAGAAAAAATGATTAAAAATCTGGTGTTAACAGCTGCCCCTCTTTGAATGGAAGCTCGGTAGAGGTTCATTTCAAAGACGAGATGACACCTGAATTCTAATCGACTCGATACAAGGAAATAAAAAGAGTCGTGACATGAATGTTTCACTGAAAATGGAATGAGACCCTAAGGATCCGTTATAAGAAAACCTTAGGGTAGTTGAATTTGAACCCGTATGGTAGGTTAACCCATGGTAGATTCCTAATGAAAGGATTCTACTGATTGAATTTTGACCCGTATGGTAGGTCACCCCATGGTAGATTCGTAATGAAAGGATTCTACTGATTAAATTTTGGCCCGTATGATAGGTCATCCCATGGTAGATTCCTAATGAAAGGATTCTACTAATTAAAATCTTATTGAAGTTTGACCCATATGGTAGGCCACCCCATGAAACTGTCTGTAAGAAGGACTTTGTGCTTGTAAAAAGGACTTGTGCCTGTAAGAAGGACTTGCTGCCTGTAAAAAGGACTTGGTGCATGTAAAAAGGACTTGTGCCTGTAAAAAGGACCTGGTGCCTGTAAAAAGGACTTAATGCCTGTAAAAAGGACCTGGTGCCTGTAAAAAGGACTTAATGCCTGTAAAAAGGACTTAATTTGCCAGAAAGAAGGACTTGCTTTGCCTGTAAAAAGGACTTAATGCCTGTAAGAAGAACTTAATTTGCCTGTAAGAAGGACTTGGTTTGCCTGTAAAAAGGACTTTGTGCCTGTAAGAAGGACTTGCTTTGCCTGTAAGAAGGACTGGATTTGCCTGTAAGAAGGACTTGGTTTGCCTGTAAGAAGGACTTTGTGCCTGTAAGAAGGACTTGAATTGCTTGTAACAAGGACTTGATTTACCTGTAAGAAGGACTTACTTTGCCTGTAGAAAGGACTTGATTTGCCTGTAAGAAGGACTTGCTTTGCCTGTAAGAAGGGCTTTGTTTGCCTATAAGAAGGACGTGATTTGCCTGTAAGAAGAACTTACTTTGCCTGTAAGAAGGACTTTGTGCCTGTAAGAAGGACTTGCTTTGCCTGTAAGAAGGACTTGATTTGCCTGTAAGAAGGACTTTATTTGCCTGTAAGAAGGACTTGATTTGCCTGTAAGAAGGACTTTATGCCTGTAAGAAGGACTTGGTTTGCCTGTAAGAAGGACTTTGTTTGCCTGTAAGAAGGACTTTGTGCCTGTAAGAAGGACTTTGTGCCTGTAAGAAGGACTTGATTTGCCTGTAAGAAGGACTTACTTTGCCTGTAAGAAGGACTTGATTTGCCTGTAAGAAGGACTTGCTTTGCATGTATGAAGGGCTTTGTTTGCCTGTAAGAAGGACTTTATGCCTGTAAGAAGGACTTGATTTGCCTGTAAGAAGGACTTTGTTTGCCTGTAAGAAGGACTTGATTTGCCTGTAAGAAGGACTTAGTTTGCCTGTAAGAAGGGCTTGATGTACCTCAAAGGGTGCCATTCTGAAATCTGGGGAGACCAGGAATCCTGCAGAAGCTCAAACCCAAATTATATTCTCATGTCGCTTTAGGAATAAACCAAAGAGGCAGAGATCAAAAGGTCTCGAACATTTCTGTCCTTGAGACAAATCATGCTTTATTGAAGAAGGTGGATACCTGTATATACCGCAATGGATTCAAGTTCCTTAACAACAGTCAGAATTCATTCTCTTAAAAGGTCCAGGTTGAAGATATATTTACCTAAGAACTTAGAAGAAATGCCTGGTGGCTTCTCAACAACCAGGCTTGTTCATTCAATAATCGCCGAATGAATTTCAAGACTTTGGAAGGTAATTTGAACATTGGGAATGTGTTGCCTGTCAAGCAGTGTCAGAGGTAACATGTGCAAGCATTTTCATCAATGAGTTGATCGGTTCATGCAAAACTATTCAACCAAGTCGGCAATGATTAGAAGTAGTCTGTGTGATAACTCATGATGCAATCAATCCAAATGTGGATCATGCAAAACTATTCTGTCAAGCTTGCATTACCAATTCTGTTTAAGGAGGTTCTCATAGTATGAACGCCTCGAATGTAATCTGAATGGGGGACTTCAGTCCGAAAGGGCCTTCTCTCACTCTAGGGAAAGGCTGTTTATCTGTAGATTAAAATGTTAGACTTGTGTGGAAATGGTTTGCCTTTCCTCATCCTGTCATGCCCCATTCTGCACATTTGATGTCTCCTGTGCAGTTTATGCTCTAAGTTGGAGTTGGTAAATTAAACATGCGAAATAGTCATACATAATTCATGAAATGTGTAAACACAATGCCGATGTGACAATTTTTAGCATCATGTGTGTTTATATAATATGCAAACATGGGCGGATTTGAATTGCCCATGGTATGTGGGTGGATCGAACAAATTGGGAAGCCCACTCCTTATGTCGAGGAGCGGTTTGTCTCAAGTTTTGCCCTTGCACGATGAGGCATATGGGTGAGGGAGCATTTTGGTTTGTTTAGTGACAGCGACCGCCATGGTTTAGCGGTTAAATGCCCCTGCAAAAACCAAAGAAATTATTCTTGAAATCAAACGAGATAAGGAAGACATATTTGCTTTTTCGCTTCAGAGCTTGCGATCAACTTGCCCCATTTTTCACCAGAATAGATCCTGTCAGGTAATCATAATTTTCTTTTGGATTTGTCTCCTTCAACATGTTAAATGTTAGTATAAATATTTCCTGTAAAAAGAAAAGGAGACATGTCAGCCAATATTAAAAGGGATAAATTGGAAACGATACTGATTTACCTTTCGTCTTGAATGCCTTGCACGAGTCTCTTACCAATTTTGCTGGATTGAATTTTTCTCGACTTTTGTTAGGCACCTCACCATTATGGCAAGACTATAGTAAAATACTGAATTTGATATTACTCTCGAGTATTCCTGTTTTTTGGTAAGGTCGTCAAGTGTTCCATTCGGTCCATTGGACCGTAGGTGTCCATGGGGCTATCCTTTCAAAGGTTAATCTTTGGGGATAAAGCAGCCTTGTTGTATCACCTTGGGCCATGTTACGGTATTTTTCGAGATAATTTGCAATCCCTGTTAAGAATGGAATAAAACAATTCAGGACTTGCGATGATTATGAGCAAATTAGAACGATACAGAATTACCCATGTCTGAGATTATTCGCGTCTTTCGCTTGTACTTTCCTTTGTCCGAAACTGTTCATCCCGTGGTAATGCCCATGAGTTGATTTGCCCCCAAATTTGTTCAACTTTTATTCAGATATGATTGCGTTCTCTGGTCGATTTGTAATTTCCTAAGAATAGAAGGGATTAAATTTAAAACCTAAGTAATTCGAGGGTAACTTGAAACGACACGGATTTACCCTTCAGATTTACGCGGACTTCTTCTCGATATTAATTTTTTCGAGTTTGGTGCAGTTAACGGCTCCGAGCATTTAATAAGGGGAAAGGGAAATGATTACTTCTAGCTTGTGCATTAATTTTTGGACATCGATAAAAGGCGAGAACGTGTGATGAAACCAAGTAGATGTATTCGTCCGGGCTTGATCTTCTTCCTTTTGCAAGCTCTTGAGTGATCAACTAGCGTTGTTCCGGATCAGGTACGCGTCGGCCGTGTCGCAGGTCCCATGATCACTAGTTTTGAAATACAGGATCCGTATGCACATTAAAGCCCTGGTGCTTCATCAGCATCAAACTGCCTGATCATGGCGGTGAGTTCGTCGTCAATGCCACTTGCCTGGTGGTGATACCTCCCCTCCTCCTCAGAAGGCATCCATGCTGGTCCCATGGTCTCAGTCTTTTCGTACCTTGCTCCAACAGAACTTGATCCTACTATGAACTGATCTAACTCACCTCTTAAACGTGCATTTTCGATCCTCAGATAATGCATTTCATCGAGGGTGAGGAGAGTATTGCAGTTGGGGCAGGTGCCAGAGTCAAAAGCCTCTTTATATATCTTGTTCTCCGCTCGGAGGTTTTCATTTTCAACTCTTAGGAACTCAGCTTCGTTGTGCTCATGACGAGTTTTCATTCGGGTTCGTTTATTTTGAAACCTGTCGCGACCCTCTGAAAATATTTTTATTATTTCTAGGGGTTAACGGATTATTAGGTTAATCAGATTTGACTAACCTAACGCGGACCCTCCCAAGCCCTACCGAATCGCAACTTTGGTTTTTGTTTAAATGATTTTGAAATTTGGAGTCGCCACTAATCGTTCTTGGTAGGTCGATTAGAAACCTAAATAAATTAGCGGGAGAACTAATTTATTCCTGCGAACCAGAGATTAGGAGCTCGGGGACTTGGTTACACTAGTTAATTAAAACTAATGCCCTTTCGGTACCTTAATTTCATGGATATCCTAATTCGGCAACTCAGGCTTGGTTTATTCCTAAGGCTCTAGTAGGGTATTCTCTTTTGTATTTTCACTTTTTAAATAGGATGCATGGATGATATATATTTTTATTTGTTATCCTACTTATCTTTTGGGTCTGATGATTCAAAAATTAAATTATAGGAAGTACATGACAGTGAATAAACACCTCCAATGGGAGGCCTAGCATTGGCTTGGCTCTTCCCTTCGGGATTTAAGGTACAGGTTGTCGCGACCCTCTAAAAAAATTTTAAATTTTAAAGGGGGTTAACGGATTATTAGGTTAATTAGATTTGACTAACCTAACGCGGACCCTCCCAAGCCCTACCGAATCGCAACTTTGGTTTTTGTTTAAATGATTTTAAAATTTGGAGTCGCCACTAATCGTTCTTGGTAGGTCGATTAGAAAGCTAAATAAATTAGCGGGAGAACTAATTTATTCCTGCGAACCAGAGATTAGGAGCTCGGGGACTTGGTTACACTAGTTAATTAAAACTAATGCCCTTTCGGTACCTTAATTTCATGGATATCGTAATTCGGCAACTCAGGCTTGGTTTATTCCTAAGGCTATAGTAGGGTATTCTCTTTTGTGTTTTCACTTTTTAAATAGGATGCATGGATGGTATATATTTTTATTTGTTATATTTTTTAAGTGTTAAAGATTCCCTGAAGCCGAAAGAAGGAGTGTGTTAACGACTTCTGTGCAGTATTACAACCTACTTATCTTTTGGGTCTGATGATTCAAAAATTAAATTATAGGAAGTACATGACAGTGAATAAACACCTCCAATGGGAGGCCTAGCATTGGCTTGGTTCTTCCCTTTGGGATTTAAGGTACAGGTATTTAAGTTGCAAGTATTTAAACTACTGTAAGTAAAAACCTCCAATGGGAGGCTAAGCATTGGCTTGGCTCTTCCCTTTGGGATTTAAGGTACATGTATTTAAGTTGCAGGTATTTAACTACTGTAAGTAAAAACCTCCAATGGGAGGCTAAGCATTGGCTTGGCTCTTCCCTTTGGGATTTAAGGTACATGTATTTAAGTTGCAAGTATTTAACTACTGTAAGTAAAAACCTCCAATGGGAGGCTAAGCATTGGCTTGGCTCTTCCCTTTGGGATTTAAGGTATAGGTATTTAAGTTGCAGGTATTTAACTACTGTAAGTAAAAACCTCCAATGGGAGGCTAAGCATTGGCTTGGCTCTTCCCTTTGGGATTTAAGGTACAGGTATTTAAGTTGCAGGTATTTAACTACTGTAATTAAAAACCTCCAATGGGAGGCTAAGCATTGGCTTGGCTCTTCCCTTTGGGATTTAAGGTATAGGTATTTAAGTTGCAGGTATTTAACTACTGTAAGTAAAAACCTCCAATGGGAGGCTAAGCATTGGCTTGGCTCTTCCCTTTGGGATTTAAGGTACAGGTATTTAAGTTGCAGGTATTTAACTACTGTAAGTAAAAACCTCCAATGGGAGGCTAAGCATTGGCTTGGCTCTTCCCTTTGGGATTTATGGTGCAGGTATTTAAATTGTGGATGGACTTTGTCCTCTCCATTCTGGGGTATGAATTCTTTAAAATAAAATACAACGAATTGATTCAACCATTTGAAATTTGTGCGCGCTTGAAGACTCCTCCAAGCCGATTTTATGCTTCCATAGGGTTGACCATTGATATAAAGCTGCGGCTTCCTGACATAAAATAGAGTGAAATGTCAGTATACAAAATATGTGCTAATCTGCACCTAAAACCAGAAGAGTGGAAAGAGTACTTATCTCCCATTTTTTTGGGAGGGATTTCTATAATTGATTTTCGCTCTCTATGTTCCCAATATAGAGAGTTTCTTTTGAATTAAGAGGGACTTTTAGTCACAGATCAGTTGAGAAATCGGTGGACAGCTTAGGAGCTTGTCTGGGCCGATTTTTGCATATCTACGAGATTTTTGCTGTTGACGTAGAGATATCCTTCTCCTGACATAAAATATGGAAAAAAAAAAAGAGGAGATGGAGAAAGTGTATACAATTTGTGCTAATTTGCAAGTAAAACCATAAACAAATGAATAAATAAAAACACTTAGCTCGAATTTGCTTGCTCGTTGACGAGGATGAACTCTTGATTTATATTGATCGATGAAGGAATTTGTGATGATAATCCCTAGCTTTGAACTCCCATCATCTTCAAAATTCTCTCTCTTTTGGTATTTTCTTTCTCTCAAATTTTTCTTCAATCTCCCAAAACTCTCTGAAACATCCAAAATTTTCTCTCAAAAAAAATCCTCCCCTAACACTTCAAATTTTCTCTCTCAAGAATCTCTCAAACACTTTAAATTTTCTCTCTCAAGAATCCTTTTTCAAGCTCACTTCTTTCTCCTTTTATAACCTACTCATCTATCTCCCATTCTAATTTTTCCACTAACTCTATCTCCCATTCTAATTTCTCCACTAACTCTTCTTCATTTTCATCTTACATTCTCAATTTCTATCTCACATTCTAATCTCTCCACTAACTCTTCTTCATCTTTATCTTCCCTTCTCCATATTTATCTCCCATTCTAATTTCTCCACTAACTCTTCTTAATCTCCATCTTCCCTTCTCTATTCTTATCTTCCATTCTAATTTCTCTACTAACTCTTCTTCATCTCCATCTTCCCTTCTCTATTCTTATCTTATTTTCTCCATCCATTCTTCTCCAACTTCTCTTGTTCATCTCCTCTTCTTCATCTTCCCTTCTCTATTCTAATTTATCCACTAACTTTTCTTTTTATTATTTGTAAAATAATCCTTCAAGAGTTAGGTATTTGCACTTTAGTCCTTGAATTTTAAGTATTTACAATTCAGTCCCTGAAAAAATATATTTCTTTAAGTCCAAATTTCCTCACAATTTTTGACACACCAAAATTTACCACATGTCAAATTTAAGCTCATTTCTTGTCGCTGAAAATAATGCATAATTTAATTAAAGCCCTTTTGCAAAATTAAGTCATTCTGGGTATAATTGGGCCAAGATGAAAATTTAAAATATTAGAAGACAATGTCACAACTCATAAAAAGTGAAATTTAAAAATAAGTTGACTCAAATTAAATTTTTTTAGGCCCGATTCGAGATTATACTCGTGAAGGAACACGTGACTCGAATTGGATTTTTCTGAATTTGCGATGGCCAATATGAAAATAGATTTAAAATAAAAATATTAACTATCTTTGTGTATTTTTTGGCCTCAAATGTTATTTTTTCAAAATTTTCAAATATTTTTGTATTTTTTTAAAAAAAATTAAAATATATATAATATGAAAAATTATTTTTTGGTCAAAATTCGTTCCCTAGGCTTGGCTAAGGTTCCCAAAGTTGATTTTTCAATTTTATGAATTTTTATGGATTTTCTATTAATTTTTGAAAATAAATAAATAAAAAATACGTAAAAATACTGAAAATATGAAAAATCGTTTTTTGGTCAAAATTGGTTCCCTAGGCTTGGCTAAGGTCCCCAAAGTTGATTTTTCAATTTTATGAATTTTTATGGATTTTTTATTACTTTAGCAATAGAAAAAATGATTAAAGATCAGGTGTCAACAAAACCAGAACTTGATTTGCGAAGGTTCAAGTCCTAGCTCTTGACTCAGTTCCATTTTCTGTTTGCCGTCTGGCATAGTGCACGTTCTGAAGAAATCCTCAAGCTTTCGTACTTGCTCCTCAGTATGGCGACGGTAACGCTTCTTTTGACCCTTACCGTTGTTGTCCTTGTCCTTACTGAGATCTTGGACGTCGTCGGTGGAAGGGCCGGGCTCCATGGGCTCGATCCCAAACATGGCTTCGAACTCTTCTTCTCCCATATTCAGCAAGTAACGATAACTCTCAAGTGTGTTGGGTTGAGACATCTTCGATTTGGTTAACGATTTCTCAAAGTTTGCTACCTCTTCTTGTATTTTCACTCTCTGGATTTTTTTTTGGAGACTGCGTATGCTTTAAGAGTCTCTATTTCGAGCACGACTGAGAATTATCAAGAAGATGCCTCCTTTAAAATTAGACGTGGGTTTAGCAACTGTATTGCCTCTCTCGAGTGTTCTGTCTTTCTCAATTTTCTTTTCATCGTATCTCTCGCCCAGCTCGTCTCCTTCCATCTTTCCGTGGTAGAGGGCCCCTTGTTGTTTTCTCCACCGTCAATTTACTGGCGAGTTCTTCAATAAAGACGAGTCGTATCTCTTTTCTGCCGAAAATGTCTTTGTCTCCCACTCAGCTTATTTTTTATCCTTTCTTTTTCAAAGTGGTGGCGTCCCATCCAGCTTTTCCGTAGAGACGTCGGATTTGCTTGGCTTGAGGTCGCCGCCTGACTGGAATTTGAGCCAGCGGAGGTGTTACCGACAGAGAATGACAGATAGGAAAAATCTGGCTAATAAAGACTGCCCCTGTAGAGCCAATATTTAACTCGAAGAAGATTATCATCTTCGCATTCCAATCCTCCGCTTCACCTCTGTCCTCTTTTCTTTCGTATTCTGCCCACCGGCTCTGATTTTTCTCCTCTATCTTTTGACGAAAATGGCCAGTCTTCCCACGCAGATCTTCCCGGCTGAAGTTGTGTTCAAATGGGAAAAACTTTACCATCTTCTCGGCCGGGGCTATATTTACATAGCCTGTCATCCAAGTGTTGAAGCTGAGATCCTCAGTCTATTCAGGGAAATAAATGCTTCTTCAGTCGGAGGCACAAACTTGGAGAAAGAATACAGGGCGTTCCCACATGTCTTTATCAATTTTTTGGAGGCTTGTCGGAACACCCAGGAGACGGTCACCTTAGCCCGCGTCATGAAAGCTCGCTACCAGGATCGATCTGAGTGCTTGGAGTTTGCGGAACGCTCGGTTGTTCGATATAAGAAGGCCGTCCAGTCTGCTGATAAACGGGTCTCGCTGTTGATTCACGAGAGGGAGAAACTGGTGGAGGGCCTAGCTTTGAACCAGACTTACTTTGAGCATAATCCGAGCGACATCGTGATGAAGTTCCGATGTGAGTGGCTGGAGGAGAGACTTGATGATCTAACGGCGGATATAGCCTTCGAGAGAGACCTGATCGACAACTTGAAAATCGCCGTTGAGCACCATGAGATGAATGCAGCCAGGCACATGGAGAAATGTACTCGCCTGTTCTTCAAGCTTGCAGATCTCGAATCCCAGATCGCTCAATGCAGGCAAAGTATCAACTTCATGGAGAGTCAATTGAACTCTTTTGTGATGCTCATTAGGGCTCAATTCGGTTTTACTTTTCTTCCTCAGTGAGCTATTGTAAGATTTGTTGATGAACTGAATGGAAGGAGAGCTTCACATGTTTTTTTTTAATTTTCTTGTCATATCATCTCCTATAGAACGATTTAGGGTGTTGAAGATGTTGAAGCTTAACGTTCTTCATGGTGCTCTTTCCGGCTGCGGTAGATTATGATATCAAGAACGCTAGAAAGGCGTTCGGCGTCGGTCTCCACTAGCCGCCTAGAAAGCCGCATTAAATCATGTAACTCAGTAAAGTTATAACCACTCGGTCAGTGCGCCAATAAATCAGGCCACCTGTTGCGTGCCCCACTTCAACCATATTTTGTTTCTTTCGGCGCCCACTCGTATGTATCGAGCACCTGTAGCATCGGGGGAGTGTCCGTGGGCCACGTTCATTAATAGAACCTCGGTCCTCTAACACCCCCCGCGTGTTTCGAATCCGAGGAAATTTTAAGACCGGTCTCTGGTTGATTTAATCAGGTTAAGGTACTTATTTCATGGTTTCTGATTATATAATCCATATTGTCTTTCAAAAGACGCGGGATCCTCTGCAATACATTAAATATGCCCCCGTGTTTAATCAGTATAAATCCACCGTCATATCAGAATACACTGCCCATACAAGTTTACGGATTGACACAACTCTGTCTGTCAAAGATGGACAGTGTTCGTTTGCCCCCCAAAATTAACGGTTGAAGCCTCGGTGTTTTTCGTCTTTTGGTATTTCTGAAGATGATTCTTGATATATTATTGAACTTAATTTTTCCACCTGTCTGGGGTATCTAGGATCTCCCTGCAAAAGAAAAGGATATAATTAGTATGCGACACAAGGAATATCGGTCCATGACTCCTATATTAGTCCAATTTGATTTTTTCTATTTTATAGAGAAATCAGAAAAAAAATTTTCCTTAGGAAGAAATGGGTTAATTTCTGATATAGAATTTTTTTGCAGATTTATTACTCTTTTTTATTATTTTTTAAAGGAATGTGACAAAATCTCTTGACGTTTACTAAAATTTTTGAAGGAATTTCCTTTTTATCAAAATAGATTTTCAGAGGTAAATTTGTCAGGAAAATTTTATTTTTATTGAAGCAGGAAAGACATGACAGAAATCCTTTATTGGTTAACAAAATTCCCCCGAGACATTAGTCTAATTTTATTTAGAGAAAAGTTTCTTAGAAAAACATGAGCGAATTTCTCGAAAAGAATTTTTATTGCAAGTTTTTATAAATTGAAAAAATGTGATACAATCACTTGATGTTTACCGAAGTTTTTTTTTAAGGAATTTTTTTTATCGAAATAAATTTTCAGAGGAAAATTTGTCAGGAAAATTTCATTTTTATTGAAGCTAGAAAAACATGACAAAAATCTCTTATTGGTCAATACAATTCCCCCGAGACATTAGTCTAATTTTATTTAGAGAAAATTTTCTTAGAAAAACATGAGCGAATTTCTCGGGAAGAATTTTCTTGCAAGTTTTTATAATTTGAAAAATGTGATAAAATCACTTGATGTCTACTAGAGTTTTTTTGAAGGAATTTTTCTTTTTATTGAAATAAATTTTCAGAGGAAAATTTTTTTCAGGAAAATTTCATTTTTATTGAAGCAATAAAAACATGACAAAAATCCCTTATTGGTTAATAAAATTCCCATGAATGGATTTTTTCACATCATTTTTTCAAAAAAACTCTTTTTTAAAAGAAATGAGGGACAAATTTAATTTTTATTTTCTTTTAAAAGAATGGTCGTAATATCAAGCTCAAAAACTGACTAACACCTAGCATGGACCGACCGAAAATAAATACAAGATAAAATTAGAGAACTTACTTTTACCTTGGAGAAATGCAAATCACATAGTCATGCGCATGACTCAAGTGAGGAGTGGACTCTAGAAAATAAAAGAAGGAGAGACAGGGTATGGACCTAAAAGGCTCCCACTATCTGAATTGACAACCTTACCCTCTGCGCAATCAAATCACAATGGGAAGAATTGTCAATTCAGATAATGAGCGGGATAAAATATGGTCAACCCAAGCGCAATCGACGCAAGAGCTTTGCATATTCGATCCCTATCTATGGTTACCTAGGAAAAATTTCGCGACTTGGGTTTAGACGCTTGTGTGTGCAGGTGTTGTGATCCTCAGAATATGCAAGACATGCACGACAATTGATATCAAAACAGCGCTTCTAAAAATGTGTGAAATTAAACATAATCCCAACACCGAGCCTGCAAAACAAATGGGTTAGCCAAACACTCCTCCCCTTATAACTCCCATCCTGCAAAAACATATAACACCTATAGAATGAGTCCCAAGCAAGATCGCCAGAAGCGAGATATTCATGAAATTTTCATTGGCCTAAGTCCACTAAGACTTTTAAAATTTCGAAAAAATTTAAGTATTCCAATAGGTATTTTTTTCGAAAATTTAAAAATCTCGTCCCCAGCGGAGTCGCCAGTCTGTCGCGACCCTCTAAAAAATTAATTTAAATTCGTAAGGGTTAACGGATTATTAGGTTAATTAGATTTGACTAACCTAACGCGGCCCCTCCCAAGCCCTACCGAATCGCAACTTTAATTTTTGTTTAAATGAGTTTGAAATTTGGAGTCGCCACTAATCGTTCTTGGTAGGTCGATTAGAAACCTAAATAAATTAGCGAGAGAACTAATTTATTCCTGCGAACCAGAGATTATGAGCTCGGGAACTTAGTTACACTAGTTAATTAAAACTAATGCCCTTTCGGTACCTTAATTTCATGGATATCCTAATTCGGCAACTCAGGCTTGGTTTATTCCTAAGGCTATAGTAGGGAATTCTCTTTTGTGTTTTCACTTTTTTTAAATAAGATGCATGGATGGTATATATTTTTATTTGTTATATTTTTTTTAAGTGTTAAAGATTCCCTGAAGCCGAAAGAGGGAGTGTGTTAACGACTTCTGTGCAGTATTACGACCTACTCATCTTTTGGGTCTGATGATTCAAAAATTAAATTATAGGAAGTACATGACAGTGAATAAACACCTCCAATGGGAGGCCTAGCATTGGCTTGGCTTTTCCCTTTGGGATTTAAGGTACAGGTATTTAAGTTGCAGGTATTTAACTACTGTAAGTAAAAACCTCCAATGGGAGGCTAAGCATTGGCTTGGCTCTTCCCTTTGGGATTTAAGGTACAGGTATTTAAGTTGCAGGCATTTAACTACTGTAAGTAAAAACCTCCAATGGGAGGCTAAGCATTGGCTTAGCTCTTCCCTTTGGGATTTAAGGTACATGTATTTAAGTTGCAGGTATTTAACTACTGTAAGTAAAAACCTCCAATGGGAGGCTAAGCATTGGCTTGACTCTTCCCTTTGGGATTTATGGTGCAGGTATTTAAATTGCGGATGGACTTTGTCCTCTCCATTCTGGGGTATTGTCGCGACCCCCTAAAAAATTTTACTTTCCTAAAGGGGTTAACGGATTATTAGGTTAATTAGATTTGACTAACCTAACGCGGACCCTCCCAAGCCCTACCGAATCACAACTTTGGTTTTTGTTTAAATGATTTTAAAATTTGGAGTCGCCACTAATCGTTCTTGGTAGGTCGATTAGAAACCTAAATAAATTAGCGGGAGAACTAATTTATTCCTGCGAACCAGAGATTAGGAGCTCGGGGACTTGGTTACACTAGTTAATTAAAACTAATGCAATTTCGGTACCTTAATTTCATGGATATCCTAATTCGGCAACTCAGGCTTGGTTTATTCCTAAGGCTATAGTAGGGTATTTTCTTTTGTGTTTTCACTTTTTAAATAGGATGCATGGATGGTATATATTTTTATTTGTTATATTTTTTAAGTGTTAAAGATTCCCTGAAGCCGAAAGAAGGAGTGTGTTAACGACTTCTGTGCAGTATTACAACCTACTTATCTTTTGGGTCTGATGATTCAAAAATTAAATTATAGGAAGTACATGACAGTGAATAAGCACCTCCAATGGGAGGCCTAGCATTGGCTTGGTTCTTCCCTTTGGGATTTAAGGTACAGGTATTTAAGTTGCAAGTATTTAAACTACTGTAAGTAAAAACCTCCAATGGGAGGCTAAGCATTGGCTTGGCTCTTCCCTTTGGGATTTAAGGTACATGTATTTAAGTTGCAGGTATTTAACTACTGTAAGTAAAAACCTCCAATGGGAGGCTAAGCATTGGCTTGGCTCTTCCCTTTGGGATTTAAGGTACATGTATTTAAGTTGCAAGTATTTAACTACTGTAAGTAAAAACCTCCAATGGGAGGCTAAGCATTGGCTTGGCTCTTCCCTTTGGGATTTAAGGTATAGGTATTTAAGTTGCAGGTATTTAACTACTGTAAGTAAAAACCTCCAATGGGAGGCTAAGCATTGGCTTGGCTCTTCCCTTTGGGATTTAAGGTACAGGTATTTAAGTTGCAGGTATTTAACTACTGTAATTAAAAACCTCCAATGGGAGGCTAAGCATTGGCTTGGCTCTTCCCTTTGGGATTTAAGGTATAGGTATTTAAGTTGCAGGTATTTAACTACTGTAAGTAAAAACCTCCAATGGGAGGCTAAGCATTGGCTTGGCTCTTCCCTTTGGGATTTAAGGTACAGGTATTTAAGTTGCAGGTATTTAACTACTGTAAGTAAAAACCTCCAATGGGAGGCTAAGCATTGGCTTGGCTCTTCCCTTTGGGATTTATGGTGCAGGTATTTAAATTGTGGATGGACTTTGTCCTCTCCATTCTGGGGTATGAATTCTTTAAAATAAAATACAACGAATTGATTCAACCATTTGAAATTTGTGCGCGCTTGAAGACTCCTCCAAGCCGATTTTATGCTTCCATAGGGTTGACCATTGATATAAAGCTGCGGCTTCCTGACATAAAATAGAGTGAAATGTCAGTATACAAAATATGTGCTAATCTGCACCTAAAACCAGAAGAGTGGAAAGAGTACTTATCTCCCATTTTTTGGGAGGGATTTCTATAATTGATTTTCGCTCTCTATGTTCCCAATATAGAGAGTTTCTTTTGAATTAAGAGGGACTTTTAGTCACAGATCAGTTGAGAAATCGGTGGACAGCTTAGGAGCTTGTCTGGGCCGATTTTTGCATATCTACGAGATTTTTGCTGTTGACGTAGAGATATCCTTCTCCTGACATAAAATATGGGAAAAAAAAAAGAGGAGAAAGTGTATACAATTTGTGCTAATTTGCAAATAAAACCATAAACAAATGAATAAAGAAAAACACTTAGCTCGAATTTGCTTGCTCGTTGACGAGGAAGAACTCTTGATTTATATTGATCGATGAAGGAATTTGTGATGATAACCCCTAGCTTTAAACTTCCATCATCTTCAAAATTCTCTCTCTTTTGGTATTTTCTTTCTCTCAAATTTTTCTTCAATCTCCCAAAACTCTCTCAAACATCCAAAATTTTCTCTCCAAAAAATTCTCCCAAACACTTCCAATTTTCTCTCTCAAAAAAATTCCTCCCCTAACACTTCAAATTTTCTCTCTCAAGAATCTCTCCCATCAAGCTCACTTCTTCCTCCTTTTATAATCTACTCATCTATCTCCCATTCTAATTTTTCCACTAACTCTATCTCCCATTCTAATTTCTCCACTAACTCTTCTTCATTTTCATCTTCCATTCTCCATCTCTATCTCACATTCTAATCTCTCTACTAACTCTTCTTCATCTTCATCTTCCCTTCTCCATATTTATCTCCCATTCTAATTTCTCCACTAACTCTTCTTCATCTCCATCTTCCCTTCTCTATTCTTATCTTCCATTCTAATTTCTCTACTAACTCTTCTCCATCTTCCATTCTCTATTCTTATCTTATTTTCTCCATCCATTCTTCTCCAACTTCTCTTCTTCATCTCCTCTTCTCCATCTTCCCTTCTCTATTCTAATTTATCCACTAACTCTTCTTTTTGTTATTTGTAAAATAATCCTTCAAGAGTTAAGTATTTGCACTCTAGTCCTTGAATTTTAAGTATTTACAATTTAGTCCCTGAAAAAATATATTTCTTTAAGTCCAAATCTCCTCACAATTTTTGACACACCAAAATTTACCACATGTCAAATTTAAGCTCATTTCTTGCCGTTGAAAATAATGCAGAATTTAATTAAAGCCCTTTTGCAAAATTAAGTCATTCTGGGTATATTTGAGCCAAGATGAAAATTTAAAATATTAGAAGACAATGTCACAACTCATAAAAAGTGAAAATTAAAAATAAGTTGACTCAAATTAAATTTTTTTAGGCCCGATTCAAGATTATACTCGTGAAGGAACACGTGACTCGAATTGGATTTTTCTGAATTTGCGATGGCCAATATGAAAATAGATTTAAAATAAAAATATTAACTATCTTTGTGTATTTTTTTTGGCCTCAAATGTTATTTTTCCAAAATTTTCAAGTATTTTTGTATTTTTTTAAAAAAATTAAAAATATATATAATATGAAATTTTATTTTTTGTTCAAAAATGGTTGCCTAGGCTTGGCCAAGGCTTCCAAAGTTGATTTTTCAATTTTCTCATTTTTTCTTCATTTGTTTTTATGAATTTTCGAAAATAAAAATACCGAAAAATACTGAAAATATGAAAAATCGTTTTTTGGTCAAAATTGGTTCCCTAGGCTTGGCTAAGGTCCCCAAAGTTGATTTTTCAATTTTATGAATTTTTATGGATTTTTTATTACTTTAGCAATAGAAAAAATGATTAAAAATCAGGTGTCAACAGCTGCCCCTCTTTGAAAGGAAGCTCGGTAGAGGTTCATTTCAAAGATGAGATGACACCTGAATTCTAATCGACTCAATACAAGGAAATAAAAAGAGTCGTGACATGAATGTTCCACTGAAAATGAAATGAGAACCTAAGGATTCGTTATATAAAAAAAACTTTAGGGTGGTTGAACTTGAACCCGTATGGTGGATCAACCCATGGTAGATTCCTAATAAAAGGATTCTACTGATTAAAAATTGAATTAAAATTTGACCCGTATGGTGGGTCATACCATTTGACCCGTATGGTGGGTCGTACCAAGGTAGATTCCTAATAAAAGGATTCTACTGATTAAATTTTGATTGAGATTTGACCCGTATGGTAGGTCACCCCATGGAGATACCTGTAAGAAGGACTTGGTGCCTGTAGAAAGGACTTGGTGTCTGTAAAAAGGACTTGTGCCTGTAAGAAGGACTTGATTTGTATGTAAAAAGGACTTAATTTGCCTGTAAGAAGGACTTGATTTGCCTGTAAGAAGGACTTACTTTGCCTGTAAGAAGGACTTTGTGCCTGTAAGAAGGACTTGCGTTGCCTGTAAGAAGGACTTTGTTTGCCTGTAAGAAGGACTTTATGCCTGTAAGAAGGACTTTGTGCCTGTAAGAAAGACTTGATTTGCCTGTAAGAAGGACTTTGTGCCTGTAAGAAGGACTTGATTTGCCTGTAAGAAGGACTTGGTGCCTGTAAGAAGGACTTGGTTTGCCTGTAAGAAGGACTTAGCTTGCCTGTAAGAAGGACTTAGCTTGCCTGTAAGAAGGACTTGATTTGCCTATAAGAAGGACTTTGTGCCTATAAGAAGGACTTGGTTTGCCTGTAAGAAGGACTTAGTTTGCCTGTAAGAAGGACTTGATTTGCCTGTAAGAAGGACTTTATGCCTGTAAGAAGGACTTGATTTGCCTGTAAGAAGGACTTTGTGCCTATAAGAAGGACTTTGTACCTGTAAGAAGGACTTGATTTGCCTGTAAGAAGGACTTGTTTTGCCTGTAAGAAGGACTTTGTTTGCCTGTAAGAAGGACTTGATTTGCCTGTAAGAAGGACTTTATGCCTGTAAGAAGGACTTGGTTTGCCTGTAAGAAGGACTTGGTTTGCCTGTAAGAAGGACTTAGTTTGCCTGTAAGAAGGACTTTATGCATGTAAGAAGGATTTGGTTTGCCTATAAGAAGGACTTAGTTTGCCTGTAAGAAGGACTTTATGCCTGTAAGAAGGACTTGGTTTGCCTGTAAGAAGGACTTGGTTTGCCTGTAAGAAGGACTTAGTTTGCCTGTAAGAAGGGCTTGGTGTACCTCAAAGGGTGCCATTCTGAAATCTGGGGAGACCAGGAATCTTATGGAAGCTCAAACCCAAATTATATTCTCCTGTCGCTTTAGGAATAAACCAAAGAGGCAGAGATCAAAAGGTCTTGAACATTTCTGTCCTTGAGACAAATCATGCTTTATTGAAGAAGGTGGATACCTATATATACCGCAATGGATTCGAGTACCCCAACAACCGTCAGAATTCATTCTCTTGAAAGGTTCAGGTTGAAGATATACTTACCTGAGAATTTGGAAGAAATGCTTGGTGGCTTCTCGATAACCAGGCTTGTTCATTCAATAATCGCCGAATGAATTTCAAGACTTTGGAAGGTAACTCAAACACCGGGAATGCGTTGCCTGTCAGGCAATGTCAGAGCTAACATGTGCAAGCATTTTCATTAATGCGTTCATTGGTTCATACAAAATTGTTCAGCTAAGTTGGCAATGATTAGAGGCAGTCTGTGTAATAACTCATGATGCAATTGATCAACATATGGATCATGTATTGCATTACCATTTCTGTTTAAGGAGGTTCTTATAGTATGAACACCTCGAATGTAATATGAATGGGGGACTTCATTCCGAAAGGGCATTCTCTCACTCTGAAGAAAGGCTGTTTATCTGTAGATTAAAATGTTAGACCTGTGTGGAAATGGTTTGCCTTTCCTCATCCTGTTATGCCCCATTTTGCACATTTGATGTCTCCTATGCAGTTTATGCTCTAAGTTGGAGTTGGTAAATTAAACATGCGGAATAGTCATACATAATTCATGAAATGTGTAAACACAATGCCGATGTGACAATTTTTAGCATCATGTGTGTTTATATAATGTGCAAACATTGGTGGATTTGAATTGCCCATGGTATGTGGGTGGATTGAACAAATTGGGAAGGCCACTCCTTATGTCGAGGAGCGGTTTGTCTCAAGTTTTGCCCCTGCACGATGAGGCATATGGGTGAGAGAGCATTTTGGTTTGTTTAGTGACAGCGACCGCCATGGTTTGGCGGTTAAATGCCCCTGCAAAAAGCAAAGAAATTATTCTCGAAATCAAACGAGATAAGAAAGACATATTTACTTTTTCGCTTCAGAGCTTGCGATCAATTTGCCCCGTTTTTCACCAGAATAGATCTTGTCAGATGATCATAATTTTCTTTTGGATTTGTCTCCTTCAACATGTTAAATGTTAGTGTAAATATTTTCTGTAAAAAGAAAAAGAGACATTGTCGCGCCAGTATTAAAAGGGATAAATTGGAAACGATACTGATTTACCGTTCGTCTTGAATGCCTTGCACGAGTCTTTTACCAATTTTGCCGGATTGAATTTTCCTTGACGTTTGTTGGGCACCTCATCATTATGGCAATACTATGGTAAAATACTGACTTTGATATCGTTCGTCGAGTATTCCTGTTTCCTTCATTCGGTCCATTGGACCGTAGGTGTCCATGGGGCTTTCTTTTCAAGGGTTAATCGTTGGGGATAACGCAGCCCTGTTGTATCACCTTGGGCCATGTTACGGTATTTCTCGAGGTAATTTGCGATCCCTGTTAAGAATGGAATAAAACAATTTAGGACTCAAGATGATTATGTGCAAATTAGAACGATACAGAATTACCCATGTCTGAGATTGTTCGGGTCTTTCGCTTGTATTTTTCTTTATCCAAAGCTGTCCATCCCGTGGTAATGTCCATGAGTTGATTTGCCCCCAATTTAGCCCGATCAGGGAATTTTGTTTTTGGGTACGACTGTATTCTCGGGTCACCTTTGCAAATTCCTAAAAATAGAAAAGATCAAATTTAAAACCGGAGCAATTTGAGGGTAAATTGGAACGATACGGATTTACCCTTCAAGTTTACGCGGATTTCTTCTCGATATTAATTTTTTCGAGTTTGGTGCGATTAACGGCTTCGAGCATTTAATAGGGGGGGAAAGGGAAATGATTACTTCTAGCTTGTGCATTAATTTTGGACATCGATAAAAGGCGAGAACGTTCGATGAAACTAAGTAGACGTATTCGTCTAGGTTTGATCTTCTTCCCTTTGTAAGCTCTTGAGTGATCAGCTAGCGTTGTTCCGGATCAGGTACGCGTCAGCCGTGTCGCAGGTCCTATGATCATTAGTTTTGAAATACAGGATCCGTATGCACACTAAAGCCCTGGTGCTTCATCAGCATCAAACTGCCTAATCATGGCGGCGAGTTCGTCGTCAGTGCCACTTGCCTGGTGATGATACCTCCCCTCCTCCTCAGAAGGCATCCATGCTGGTCCCGTAGTCTCGGTCTTTTCATACCTTGCTCCAACAGAACTTGATCCTGCTATGAACTGACCTAACTCACCTCTTAAACATGCATTTTCGATCCTCAGATAATGCATTTCATCGAGGGTGAGGAGAGTATTGCAGTTGGGGCAGGTGGCGGAGTCAAAAGCCTCTTTATATATCTTGTTCTCCGCTCGGAGGTTTTCATTTTCAACTCTTAGAAACTCGGCTTCGTTGTGCTCATGACGAGTCTTCATTCGGGTTCGTCTATTTTGAAACCAGAACTTGATTTGCGAAGGTTCAAGTCCTAGCTCTTGACTCAGTTCCATTTTCTGTTTGCCGTCTGGCATAGGGCACGTTCTGAAGAAATCTTCAAGCTTTCGTACTTGCTCCTCAGTATGGCGACGGTAACGCTTCTTTTGACCCTTACCGTTGTTGTCCTTGTCCTCACCGGGCTCTTGGACGTCGTCGGTGGAAGGGCCAGGCTCCATGGGCTCAATCCCAAACATGGCTTCGAACTCTTCCTCTCCCATATTCAGCAGGTGACGATAACTCTCAAGTGTGTTGGGTTGAGACATCTTCAATTTTGTTAACGATTTCTCAAAGTTTGCTACCTCTTCTTGTATTTTCACTTTCTGGATTTTTTCTGGGAGACTGCGTATGCTTTAAGAGTCTCTCTAAGGATTATCAAGAGGATGCCTCCTTTAAAATTAGACGTGGGTTTAGCAACTGTATTGCCTCTCCCGAGTGTTCTGTTTTTCTCAATTTTCTTTTCATCGTATCTCTCGTCCAGCTCGTCTCCTTCTATCTTTTCGTGGTAGGGGGGCCCTGTCGTTATATCCACCGTCGATTTTGCTGGCGAGTCCCTCAATAAAGACGAGCCGTCTCTTCTTTTCTGCCGAAAATTTCTTTGTCTGCCACTCGGCTTATTTTTTATCCTTTCTTTTTCAAAGTAGTGGCGTCCCGTCTAGCTTTGCCGTAGAGACGTCGGATTTGCTTGGCTCGAGATTGGAGACGAGTAGCGGAGGTGATACTGATAGGGAATGTTAGACAGGAAAATCTGGCCAGTAGAGACTTCCCCTGCAAAAATGAAAGAGAATGCGGTAGTATATGTTCTTCATATTCTAGAAAAATTGGAACGATACTGTTTTACCCGTGTGTGTACTTCCATTGAATTTGAATTGAAGAAGTTCCTTCATTTGGACTGGATTGAATTGTATGTCCCGAGTTGGCCTTCACTTTGAGCTTGCCACGTAAGTGCTTTGCTTAGTTGGGCCTTATTTTCTTTCGGGTTGCCTTGGACCATCATCATTTTCTATGCCATCGGGTCCGTGGACCGGAGGGCTCCTTTAATTTGAAGGTTACCTTCGAGGCAAATGAGTCCTATCGCGTTCCATTGGGTCATTTCATTTTGCGACACTCTTGAGGCACTTTGCAATTCCCCGTCTTCGAGCTCGCCTGGGCATTTCACTTGAAATTTCCCTACGTGAGGCCATTCAACATTTCTCATTATGGCAGTCAGCGACGTTGCCACAAATTGATCCGCCCTAAATCTAGCATAAAAAAGGGATTCACGCATTCGACGGGATAAAAAAAAATAAATAAATTGCCCCATTGTCCCTGAATTAAATCGAGACACCTAGAAAGCTGGAAAATATCATACGCAGGGGAATTAAGCATGAAATGAAAGGTGCACTTATTCAAGGTCAGTTCTGTCTCTCGTGTGGCTCTTCGATAATCAGCCAGTCTCGTGTTGGTTCGGGTGTGGATGATCGATGTTTGAGAGTCCCTACTCACTGGCTCCTGATCGCGGCTTAGGATGTCTGTCAACCCTAAATTGGTTGACCAGGGCAGTAAGCTCATCATCTGGGTAATCTCTTGAACCTTCCAGCAACTGATGCTCGAATTGGGCATTGTTGTTGGCAAATGCTGGCGGTAGATTTCTCATTCTGTCCTCGCCATGAGCAATTTGACTTCTCGTGCTGGAGCCTTCATCATTACTCGAGAAAGTGTGGGGATCACCAACTATCCTGCTGTCAAAAACTCCTTCCATTCGAGGATTAAAGAAGTGGAAGTGCTCAGGATAATTTCTTGTCTGATTCTCTGGCTGCGCAGGCGCGCTGATCATGGGATGAATTCTAGCCACGGGTTGGTGCTCAGACCAAGGAGTCTGAATACACTGCCCCTGCGGTCTATACTCTTGAAGAGCATTAGGGTGATTCTGGGGGATACTTTGATTAACGCCTGGAGGATTGATGGTACGGCTACTGGCTTGGTTGATGATGGGAAGTGGCTCGCCCCATGCTAACCTGCGGAACTTATGGTGGCGAGGAGACTCGACATTCAGGCTTGGATCAGTCCCGCCTTGGTTTTCTTGATTCTGAGCTGCATTGTGTTCTCTCACCCTTTTTCTGTACTTCTGAAGATGACTTGAAACATTTGCTTTAGTGAGTCCCTCTACGTTCATAATTTCCAGTATATGTTGCGGCCGTGCCGAATCGATTCCTACCTGCTGAACTGCATTAACAAACATACGATGCAGCTCGGGAGACCAACTCATCTTCTTTCTCCAGTTGCTTGGAACAAAATTGAAGGCTTGATGCTTGTTCTCATGGTCGTGCAATTGCTTCCTTACCACGTGCTGCCATATGTTTTGAAGCATCTGAACCCTAACTGGTTTCGTTACGACGTCTTGGGCCCCATTTAAGACAGCCTTCATTATGGCTTGCTGATCATCGCTTGTCGATATTACGAGGACTGGCATGTTTAATTTAGAATTGATGACTTCCAAGAGAGTGAAAACATCCATGTCAATCCCTACCATGGCGGTGAGGACGATATCAAACTGGTCACCACTCCTCCTTAATATCTCTAAGGCCTCTGTCGCCTTTGCTTGAGCTACAACCTTATACCGGCATTTTCTCAATACGGTAACAAGGATTGACAGAGAGACTGGATTACCGTCAATGGCCATGACCAGTAGACCCTCAGGGTAAGGAACTTCATTAGCTTCGACCAGGGTTGAACATGCGCCCGTTTCCCTAATGCTCGACATATTTCTGGATCTAGGACTGCCGACTCGAGACCGCCTCAGGATGTCTTCTTGGACTTGAGGGATCACGGGATCGTCGATGGTTTCTCGTAACAGGCTTTGAAAGCCGATGCTTTGATGGTGAAGGTTTTGAATTACTCTCCCACGAGAACTCCTTCCTCTCTATCTTTCTCCTGCGAGTTCTGGCGAATGAACTCTCACTATCAAATGAGGACAAGTTCTCTCTCTGGCAATGGCAACGACTTCTCTCTTCACGGGCAGTGCTATTAGATTTTCCGAGGGAGAAAATCTGATATTCAGCTTTTGATCAAAGGGGAAATCCTTATTTCTCGCTCAGTTCGTCTTCCTTTTTTCTTTTCGTGGTAGAGGGCCCTTGTCAAGATCTCCACCGTCGATTTACTGGCGGGTCCTCTAATAAAGACGAGTCGTATCTCCTTTTCTGCCGAAAATTTCTTTGTCTCCCACTCAGCTCGTTTTTTATTCTTTCTTTTTCAAAGTGGTGGCAGCCCGTCCAACTTTTCTGCAGAGACGTCGGGTCTGCTCAGCTTGAGGTTGCCGCTTGACTGGAATTCGAGCCAGCGGGGGTGTTGCCGACAGAGAATGGTAGATAGAAAAAACTTGACCAATAAGGACTGCCCCTGTGAAATCATTATTTAAATTGAAGCAGATTATCACCTTCGCATTCCGATCATCTGCCTCGCCTCTCTCCTCCTTTCTTTCGTGATCTGCTTTCAAAAATGGCCAATTCTCCTAACCATACCTTCTCCGCCGAAATCCTGGCTGGGTGGGAGAGACTCTACAATCTTCTTGGTAGAGGTTACGCTCATATAGCCAAAAACTCTACCGTTGAGGCTGAAATCCTCGGTTTATTTAGGACCGTGGACGCTGCTTCTGTTGATGGTACCCAACTAGGGAAGGAGTACCGGAACTTCTCGACCCTCTTCATCAATTTTCTGGCTGCCTATAACCGTGCTTATGAGACGGTCCTTGTGACCGCCGTCGTGAAAGCCCGTTACCGAGACCGGCACGAGCGTTTGGCAACTGTTACGTTTGTGGCTGATAATCACAAAAAGGCCCTCAAGTTTGCCAACGATCAGCTTTCGTGGCTGGTTCGTGAGAGGGGAAAGTTGGTGGACCGTCTGGCCTTGGTCCGAACTTACGCCGAACAGGAGCCAGGCAATATTGTGATGAGGTGCAAATGTGGTTGGCTGCAGGAGAGACTTGATGACATTACGGCAGACATTGCTTTCGAGAGGGCAGCGGTTCCGGACCTGGAGTTTGCCGTTGAGCATTACGAGGCCACTATGGCCCAGGTTAAAGAGAAGTGCGATCGCCTCTTCTTTAGGCTCGCGCAGCTTGATCCCGAGAGCGCCCGGTGCATCCAGAGCATCAACTGTTTGGAGAGTCAGTTGAGCTCTTTCGTAATGGTCATCAGGGCCCAGTTTGGCTTTACCTTTCCTCCCCAGTGAGTTGTTGTAATACTCTTTGATGAATGGAATGAAAGAAAAGCTTCACGTGTTTTGTTTTGTTTTTTTTTTTTAATTTTCCTGCTATCGTTTCTTCCGCATAGCATAACAGAACGATTTGAGGTACCGAAGATGTCGAGGCTTAATGTTCTTCTTGATGTTCTTGTTTAATTGCTCCAGACGATGATATCGAGAACATTGATGATGGGTTCGGCGGTGGCCCCCACTATCCATCTTGAGATCACGAACAATAACGCTATGACAACTCAATCAGTGCGCTGGTAGTAAATCCGGCCACCTGTTGTGTGCCCACTTTTATCCATATTTTGTTTCTTTCGGCGTCCACTTGCTCGTGTCGGTCGCCTGTAGCGTCGGGAGAAATTCCTGTGGGCCACGTTCATTAATAGAACCTCGGTCCTCTAAAGCCCTCCGCATGTTTCGGATAAGAGGAAATTTTAAGACCGGTCTCTGGTTGATTTGATCAGGTAAAGGTATTTGTTTCATGGGTTCTGATTATATAATCCATATTGTTTTTCAAAAGACGCGGGATCCTCTGCAATACATTAAATATGCCCCCATGTTTAATCAGTATAAATCCACCGTCATATCAGAATACACTGCCCATACAAGTTTACGGATTGACACAACTTTGTCTGTCAAAGATGGACAATGTTCGTTTGCCCCCCAGAATTAACGGTTGAAGCCTCGGTGTTTTTCGTCTTTTGGTATTTCTGAAGATGATTCTTGATATATTATTGAACTTAATTTTTACACCCGTCTGGGGTATCTAGGATCTCCCTGCAAAAGAAAAGGATATAATTAGTATGCGACACAAGAAATGTCGGTCCATGACTCCTATATTAGTCCAATTTGATTTTTTCTATTTTATAGAGAAATCAGAAGAAAGAAAAAAAAATTTCCTTAGGAAGAAATGGGTTAATTTCTGATACAGAATTTTTTTCAGATTTATTATTCTTTTTTTTATTTTTTTTAAAGGAATGTGACAAAGTCTCTTGACGTTTACTAAAATTTTTGAAGGAATTTCCTTTTTATCAAAATAAATTTTCAGAGGTAAATTTGTCAGGAAAATTTTATTTTTATTGAAGCAGGAAAGACATGACAGAAATCCTTTATTGGTTAACGAAATTCCCCCGAGACATTAGTCTAATTTTATTTAGAGAAACTTTTCTTAGAAAAACATGAGCGAATTTCTCGAAAAGAATTTTTGTTGCAAGTTTTTATAATTTGAAAGAATGTGATAAAATCACTTGATGTTTTTTTTAAAGGAAATTTTCTTTTTATCGAAATAAATTTTCAGAGGAAAATTTGTCGGGAAAATTTCATTTTTATTGGAGAGGAAAAAACATGACAAAAATCTCTTATTGGTCAATTAGTCTAATTTTATTTAGAGAAAATTTTCTTAGAAAAACATGAGCGAATTTCTCGAGAAGAATTTTCTTGCAAGTTTTTATAATTTGAAAAATGTGATAAAATCACTTGATGTCTACTAGAGTTTTTTTTAAGGAATTTTTATTTTTATTGAAATTTTCAGAGGAAAATTTTTTCAAGAAAATTTCATTTTTATTGAAGCAATAAAAATATGACAAAAATCCCTTATTGGTTAATAAAATTCCCATGAAGGGATTTTTTTCCATCATTTTTTCAAAAAAAAAATTTTTTAAAAGAAATGAGGGACAAATTTAATTTTTATTTTCTTTTAAAAAGAATGGTCGTAATATCAAGCTCAAAAACTGACTAACACCTGGCATGGACCGACCGAAAATAAATACAAGATAAAATTAGAGAACTTACTTTTACCTTGGAGAAATGCAAATCACATAGTCATGCGCATGACTCAAGTGAGGAGTGGACTCTAGAAAATAAAAGAAGGAGAGACAAGGTATGGACCTAAAAAGGCTCCCACTATCTGAATTGACAAACTTACCCTCCGCGCAATCAAATCACAATGGGAAGAATTGTCAATTCAGATAATGAGCAGAATAAAATATGGTCAACCCGAGCGCAATCGACGCAAGAGCTTTGCATATTCGATCCCTATCTATGGTTTTCTAGGAAGAATTTCGCGACTTGGGTTTAGACGCTTGTGTGTGCAGGTGTCGTGATCCTCAGAGTATGCAAGACATGCACAACAATTGATATCAAAACAGCGCTTCTAAAAATGTGCGAAATTAAATAAATAAACCCAACACCGAGCCTGCAAAACAAAGGGGTTAGCCAAACACTCCGCCCCTTATAACTCCCATCCTGCAAAAACATATAACACCTATAGAATGAGTCCCAAACAATATCGCCAGAAGCGAGATATGCATGAAATTTTCATTGGCCTAAGTCCACTAAGACTCTTAAAATTTCGAAAAAATTTAAGTATTCCAATTGGTATCTTTTTTCGAAAATTTAAAAATCTCTGTCCCCAGTGGAGTCGCCAGTCTGTCGCGACCCTCTAAAAAAATTTTAAATTTTAAAGGGGGTTAACGGATTATTAGGTTAATTATATTTGACTAACCTAACGCGGACCCTCCCAAGCCCTACCGAATCGCAACTTTGGTTTTTGTTTAAATGACTTTAAAATTTGGAGTCGCCACTAATCGTTCTTGGTAGGTCGATTAGAAACCTAAATAAATTAGCGGGAGAACTAATTTATTCCTGCGAACCAGAGATTAGGAGCTCGGGGACTTGGTTACACTAGTTAATTAAAACTAATGCCCTTTCGGTACCTTAATTTCATGGATATCCTAATTCGGCAACTCAGGCTTGGTTTATTCCTAAGGCTATAGTAGGGTATTCTCTTTTGTGTTTTCACTTTTTAAATAGGATGCATGGATGGTATATATTTTTATTTGTTATATTTTTTAAGTGTTAAAGATTCCCTGAAGCCGAAAGAAGGAGTGTGTTAACGACTTCTGTGCAGTATTACAACCTACTTATCTTTTGGGTCTGATGATTCAAAAATTAAATTATAGGAAGTACATGACAGTGAATAAACACCTCCAATGGGAGGCTTAGCATTGGCTTGGTTCTTCCCTTTGGGATTTAAGGTACAGGTATTTAAGTTGCAAGTATTTAAACTACTGTAAGTAAAAACCTCCAATGGGAGGCTAAGCATTGGCTTGGCTCTTCCCTTTGGGATTTAAGGTACATTTATTTAAGTTGCAGGTATTTAACTACTGTAAGTAAAAACCTCCAATGGGAGGCTAAGCATTGGCTTGGCTCTTCCCTTTGGGATTTAAGGTACATGTATTTAAGTTGCAAGTATTTAACTACTGTAAGTAAAAACCTCCAATGGGAGGCTAAGCATTGGCTTGGCTCTTCCCTTTGGGATTTAAGGTATAGATATTTAAGTTGCAGGTATTTAACTACTGTAAGTAAAAACCTCCAATGGGAGGCTAAGCATTGGCTTGGCTCTTCCCTTTGGGATTTAAGGTACAGGTATTTAAGTTGCAGGTATTTAACTACTGTAATTAAAAACCTCCAATGGGAGGCTAAGCATTGGCTTGGCTCTTCCCTTTGGGATTTAAGGTATAGGTATTTAAGTTGCAGGTATTTAACTACTGTAAGTAAAAACCTCCAATGGGAGGCTAAGCATTGGCTTGGCTCTTCCCTTTGAGATTTAAGGTACAGGTATTTAAGTTGCAGGTATTTAACTACTGTAAGTAAAAACCTCCAATGGGAGGCTAAGCATTGGCTTGGCTCTTCCCTTTGGGATTTATGGTGCAGGTATTTAAATTGTGGATGGACTTTGTCCTCTCCATTCTGGGGTATGAATTCTTTAAAATAAAATACAACGAATTGATTCAACCATTTGAAATTTGTGCGCGCTTGAAGACTCCTCCAAGCCGATTTTATGCTTCCATAGGGTTGACCATTGATATAAAGCTGCGGCTTCCTGACATAAAATAGAGTGAAATGTCAGTATACAAAATATGTGCTAATCTGCACCTAAAACCAGAAGAGTGGAAAGAGTACTTATCTCCCATTTTTTGGGAGGGATTTCTATAATTGATTTTCGCTCTCTATGTTCCCAATATAGAGAGTTTCTTTTGAATTAAGAGGGACTTTTAGTCACAGATCAGTTGAGAAATCGGTGGACAGCTTAGGAGCTTGTCTGGGCCGATTTTTGCATATCTACGAGATTTTTGCTGTTGACGTAGAGATATCCTTCTCCTGACATAAAATATGGGAAAAAAAAAAGAGGAGAAAGTGTATACAATTTGTGCTAATTTGCAAGTAAAACCATAAACAAATGAATAAATAAAAACACTTAGCTCGAATTTGCTTGCTCGTTGACGAGGAAGAACTCTTGATTTATATTGATCGATGAAGGAATTTGTGATGATAACCCCTAGCTTTAAACTTCCATCATCTTCAAAATTCTCTCTCTTTTGGTATTTTCTTTCTCTCAAATTTTTCTTCAATCTCCCAAAACTCTCTCAAACATCCAAAATTTTCTCTCCAAAAAATTCTCCCAAACACTTCCAATTTTCTCTCTCAAAAAAATTCCTCCCCTAACACTTCAAATTTTCTCTCTCAAGAATCTCTCCCATCAAGCTCACTTCTTCCTCCTTTTATAATCTACTCATCTATCTCCCATTCTAATTTTTCCACTAACTCTATCTCCCATTCTAATTTCTCCACTAACTCTTCTTCATTTTCATCTTCCATTCTCCATCTCTATCTCACATTCTAATCTCTCTACTAACTCTTCTTCATCTTCATCTTCCCTTCTCCATATTTATCTCCCATTCTAATTTCTCCACTAACTCTTCTTCATCTCCATCTTCCCTTCTCTATTCTTATCTTCCATTCTAATTTCTCTACTAACTCTTCTCCATCTTCCATTCTCTATTCTTATCTTATTTTCTCCATCCATTCTTCTCCAACTTCTCTTCTTCATCTCCTCTTCTCCATCTTCCCTTCTCTATTCTAATTTATCCACTAACTCTTCTTTTTGTTATTTGTAAAATAATCCTTCAAGAGTTAAGTATTTGCACTCTAGTCCTTGAATTTTAAGTATTTACAATTTAGTCCCTGAAAAAATATATTTCTTTAAGTCCAAATCTCCTCACAATTTTTGACACACCAAAATTTACCACATGTCAAATTTAAGCTCATTTCTTGCCGTTGAAAATAATGCAGAATTTAATTAAAGCCCTTTTGCAAAATTAAGTCATTCTGGGTATATTTGAGCCAAGATGAAAATTTAAAATATTAGAAGACAATGTCACAACTCATAAAAAGTGAAAATTAAAAATAAGTTGACTCAAATTAAATTTTTTTAGGCCCGATTCAAGATTATACTCGTGAAGGAACACGTGACTCGAATTGGATTTTTCTGAATTTGCGATGGCCAATATGAAAATAGATTTAAAATAAAAATATTAACTATCTTTGTGTATTTTTTTTGGCCTCAAATGTTATTTTTCCAAAATTTTCAAGTATTTTTGTATTTTTTTAAAAAAAATTAAAAATATATATAATATGAAATTTTATTTTTTGTTCAAAAATGGTTGCCTAGGCTTGGCCAAGGCTTCCAAAGTTGATTTTTCAATTTTCTCATTTTTTCTTCATTTGTTTTTATGAATTTTCGAAAATAAAAATACCGAAAAATACTGAAAATATGAAAAATCGTTTTTTGGTCAAAATTGGTTCCCTAGGCTTGGCTAAGGTCCCCAAAGTTGATTTTTCAATTTTATGAATTTTTATGGATTTTTTATTACTTTAGCAATAGAAAAAATGATTAAAAATCAGGTGTCAACAGGTATGAATTCTTTAAAATGAAATACAACGAATTGATTCAACAATTTGAAATTTGTGCGCGCTTGAGGACTCCTCCAAGCCGATTTTGTGCTTCCATAAGATTGACCATTGATATAGAGCTGCGGCTTCCTGACATAAAATAGAGTGAAGTGGAAGATATTTATGCTCATGTATTAATAATAGTAATAATGATAATAATAACAATGATAATAGTAATAATAACACTAGCAAATGAAGTAAAATAAAGTATAAAGAATAAAAAGAAGCAGAATAGCACTTAGCTCTATGGAAACCGCCTTTGATGGAGGGTCATCTTTTTACCTGACATAAAAATATCGGAAAAATGGGGGCGAGGAACCTAGGCTAATTTGCGTCTAAAGTCAGAACAATAAAAGGGGCCCTTAGAAAGGTTCAGCTTTAGGTAATGGCCACACTGGAACTAACTCAAAAGTTCTACACCAGAAAAGATAATATCGTTTATATTAGACCACCCCAGGAAAATCAGAACCAGCCACCCTATTTTAAGCAAAGATTTGTCATTTAGAGGCATCGGCAGAGTTACAAAACATATACTGCAAACCCGGTTCAGAGGAAAATCAGATCAAAGAGAAATTAATGCAAGTCCCTGCTATCCATAGGAAGGAGGGTTCGAAGACATCGCGAACACAAAGAAAACAAATTCGGGAATTTAAACTACATAATTTTTTACGAAGGTCACATTGAAAGTCACAACACTGGATGTTTTAGAAGTAGCACAGCGACAAAGAGTAGGTAAAAAGAAGTACATAAAATTGGGAGCTCCATTAGACATTTTAAGTATTATAATCTTGGTAGTAATGATAAACAATCTCATCATAAGCAGAAACATGGCGATTGCATGAGCTCTTGAAACTTCAGATTAATCACCAAGGCAGTATTAAAAGACTAATGCACCTTTGTTGGATCTGCAAAATGAACCGGTAAAACACGATAAAAATTTTTATACAGCTAAAAGTATTTCAGAATTTTAATTTTGTTTCAAAAGAATATTTCAACTCCAGCAAATGGTATTGAAGAATGTTTCAACTCCCATAAATGGTACTGAAATTTTGTCAACAACGTGAAGTGTTTGAGTGCTCGTTATCTGCGTGACTCCCTCGAATTTCCCGTGGCTCTGGAATTAAATTTAAATTAATTCTAGACGTCTCTGAAAATACAGTTGAGGAGAATAGCTGAATAAGACTGAGCTTCTGGCAAAATACCAACGGAAAATATGAAAGTGCACCGTTTACGCAAGACCCAAAAGAAGAATAAGAGTAAAACCCTTCCCATGGCAGTATTTTTATGCTTGTGAGGTGAAATATTCTACAAGTTTCTCAGACAAGACATAATGCATACTAAAATCCAAGTACTGTTTCTTTTTCTTATTCAGACCGTTGACCTAAAGATTTATAATATCACATTACACAACAAGATATGAAAGTACAGGGAAAGTTACTAACCAATCTCTAAAATTGATACAGACTTTCATTTTATTAGATATAATAACCTATGGATTAAAAGACAGCTAGACCACATGCTGAATCCCTTCCAATCAGCATATAATGAAAGGCAAAACTCTTTAAGAATTTTTTTATTTCCATAAGAGCAGACTTAAAATCCTTTCAAATTAGCAACTATGAATCACACAAAATTGAAATGGCGATGACCCCAAAAGTTGATCTTTGATTTCTCTCAAAGTTTTTAATAAATAAAGTAGAATACATCTTGATTGCATATAGATTACTAAGGTGGAAACAACCTATTTACACTCGCTGGCTGCGATAGCGCATGAATGATGTTTTAGCACTCTGAGATCATTTCAGCATACATCTTATTGATTTCATAATTCATTCCTGATTGAGCTTTTATTCTTTACTTATTTTAATATCAGTCTATCCAGCTTTCCGTTGAACAAAAAGTTAACCAAAACTAAAATAGATAAAACAGATTACTCTCAGGACAAAATTAAACTAAAAAAAACACAGCTCCAATAAAAATTAATTTTGCATCCCACGCAAAAAAAAAACAGAAAAGAATGAACTGACGTAGCTACTTCATGTCCAGCTAATGCTGATAGTGTGTAGAAAGCTGCCAATAAAGCAGTTACCACAAAGATAAGCCCAAACATTGAGAAAGAAAAACACCATAAAGTGTACACCGATGGAACATAAGGCACAATTACTTTGGAGTGGTCATTTAAGAGGATAACAACATAGGAAAAGATATCATTATCAGCTAACTCCATAACATTCTTAAAATAGATCACTATGGTTTGTTTCTTAACCAAACTGAGGGTAAGCTTTCGAGGAAAAGCTTACGAAGAAAGAAGAGCACAATAAGCATAAGCAGCATGCTGTACCAAATGAACCAGTTTAACCGTTCAAACTAAATCGAACTTAACAAAAGATGCACAACAAGGCAAAAATTAATAGCACTAAGAAAAAAAAAAGTGAACGTACGTAAACTGTCCTTTCATTCAGCCTTAACATATAACCTGATAAAATACAGAAAAGAAAACAAGGATGACCAATAATCTGGACTTTATCCTAAATAAAAAGGAAAGATGCACCTTTTATCAATCAAACTAACCAATGAAAGACCAATATTTAAATGCTGAACCTAAATCACATTGGTCTTCGAGGGCTGAACATGAAGGCTGAGTAGAGCTCCTGAGCTTTTCCGAATTAGTTTATTTTAAAGGAATGCTTTTTCCCTTCGCAATCAATCAAATCAGATGTATGCCGTGAATATGAAGCCGCCATCTAATGTCTGGTCACCTAGGAAATTTTCAGTATATTCTTTTAAGAGTTTCAGCATTTGCATCTGGTTAATGAAGAAACACTCTGCAGTATGGGAATGAAATGTATGTTGAATGCAAATTAATGGTAAAAAATAATCTTAAGCTCTTTCAACTCAACTCCCACGTCACTCTCCCTCTCTGTTCATTAACATATGCAAAATTGTGCTCCGTTTCTGTATAATTGAAGCCACCTTTAAAGCCAGAATACACGATCCTCGGTAACAACTTTGAGTTCGGCTTCCTCTCGCCGAGCTGTGATGCTCAATGGCTCCCGAGCCCTCGTCTGGTCCACGACCTCCCTGTTATAATTTAATACCCGTGAAAATTCTAACCAAGATCTTACAACTGTATGTCAACAACGAAAGCACCATAAAAAATTAAATGAAGGATAATAAAAAAGGGACACCATCGTATACGTGGTTCGGTCCGAATGTCGGAACCTACGTCCACGGAGAGAGCCAACCGCAAATATCCACTAATAATCGGAAAATCAAGTTTACAAATCGTTCTCGCACTCGAGTGTTTCCCAAACCTAGGTTAAACCCAAATCCCAAGTGTTTACGAATAAACAACTTCAATGAAGCCTTCATTCTCCGGCCAAGTGAAGGAGAGCTCCCCCTTTGAGGAGTATTTTTTTTCGTCCTCCGCCCGGAAGAAATCTCCCCTCCTCTGCCCGAAAAAAAATCCTCTCCGTTCCTCTCCTAAGAGAGCCCCCCTATCAATTATGCGGATCCCTCCTTTTATCCGAATCCTTGAATTCCTTTATGTGAAGTGGGTAGACCCAGAGAGACCCTCAAGCTCCTTTTTCTATTTTTTTTTTATTCCTTTCCCCACTAATACATCTTCTTTCGGTCCCTTTTGCATTAGTCGTCGTTGAACGTCCAAGTGGAGTCACCTTTAGGTGTCCTTGTCCACTCATCATTTTTTTAAGGCTTTGTCTCTCTTTTCTTTTGTATTTGTGCACCTCCTTTACCATCATATGAAAGGCCTTCTCCCTTTTATTATTGTCTTCACTTGAATTCTTTAATCAAGGCCAACACTCAACCTCCCCTTCGTGGGGGGAAGTGCATCCATCAGTCTTTGCCGTGACTCGTGCATTCTTGAAGCGAGATCACGCATCGTATGGTTTACCTTCTTTTGTAAAATTCTTTCTATCGATTGGAACCAATCATTGCACACAACAAAAACTGCTGGAGCGCCCATTCTGCTTGGCGAAAAAGGGGCAACTACATTGGTTAAAGCAGATGCACCAATTTAGAAGCTTTATCTCAAGTTCCACAGTGGCTCTCAAATGATTTTTTTTTATTAATTTTCAAGCACTTTTCTTCTATTTTCTAAAATAATAATAATAATAATAAAATAAAAAAATATGGAAAATTATTTTTCTTGGTTAAAATTAGTTCCCTAGGCTTAACCAAAGTCTCCAAAGTTGATTTTTTTTCAATTTTATGGATTTTCTATTAATTTTCAAAAATAAAAATACCGAAAAATACTGAAAATATGGAAAATCATTTTTTGGTCAAAATTGGTTCCCTAAGCTTGGCTAAGGTCCCCAAAGTTGAATTTTCAATTTTATGAATTTTTATGAATTTTCTATTAATTTAGCAATAGAAAAAATGATTAAAAATCTGGTGTCAACAATAGCATTTAAATTGCTAATCACAAAAATGGAATTTAACGTTATGCGAGGTAAGATTTGGGAAACTTCACACCATTGATCAATGGCAATACCTCTAAACCCGTCGGACCCTCAAGGAGAGGTTAAGACAGGTCACGACAAACATGAAACGAGAGAGAAAATCACTTCGAAATTTGGTGATTTGAACTATTTTAAACATAATCAGGGCACAAATTAGGCCAACGGTGATATTCCTGATATCGTAGCTTCCTCTAAAAATTGAACCGAGAGCAAATAAGTATATCGATGTTTCTACTACATGCAAGGAACACAAGAAGTCAAGAAATAACAAGAAACACTCATGGGAAGGCAACAACAATTAAGTGTAAAGTGGGTGATTTGAACCATTTCCAACACAGGCAAAAATTTGCATATCAGATCAGACTAACAGAGCTACTTCTTGACCACATAAATTTTTTCACAGGTTAGAGCAAATAAGCATATCCACATATTCTACCATATGCAAGGAATACAAAAAGCTTAAAAAAAAAAAGGCCAAAACTAACCATGGAAAAGTAGTAAAAATCAAGCTCAAAGTAGGTAAGTTGATATGTTTACAAAACTTAGAAATCTACTACTCAGACCCGATCAATAAGGCAACTTCAAAAAGGCATATCTCCCGTCTCGATCACAATCAAGGGCCACACAATATATCACTACGAAGAGCTACACATATAATGCATTTGCAGATGAAATGACCAAAAAATATGCAAAATGACCACAAAAATAAGTTCAAAGTCGGAGTTTTGAACTACCCAGAGCATTTCATCAAACATATTATGTGTGTTGTTAAAAAAGCAGAACAGAGGCACTACAAGCAAAACCAATGCACATTGTTACTCAAGGAAACCTAAGATGCACTAAACAACATACGATGGGGGTCGGTCTAGCTCCGTTCAACTCAAAATCGAACAAAGCCAAATCGGCAAAGAATAAGAACCAAAGTAGGGGGTTGCTCAGGTAAGTGGATTTGTGTTACCTTTTTCGGCGACTCAAGTGACGGATGAGGGTCAGAAGCAGCTCAATGGAAAGCTGGGGTGTAGGTGAAGGCCTGTGGATACTCGGTGTCACTTGAGAAACTCTCACACTCCCTGTTTTCTCTCGCAAATATCCATTGTTAGTCAACCGAGGACCCAATCATGGACCCCCTCTCTCTCTCTCTCTCTCTCTCTCTCTCTCTCTCTCTCTCTCTCTCTCTCTCTCTCTCTCTCTCTCTCTCTCTCTCTCTCTCTCTCTCTCTCTATTTTTCCCGAAAATCATGAACCCTTGATGTTATGGCCTTGCCCTCGTTTTATAGAGGTCTTTCCTCACTCTTACGCACTCTCTACCTCTGTGTACAACCTCGTATAAGCATGGCTAGCGGATTATTCCTCTACAACAACATTTTCCGTCGATGTCCTCCATACGCTAGATGCTACCCCTTTTTCTGTACCAATCTAGTGTGCACATGTTTTTTCTCAAAGAATAGAAGGAGAATTAATGGCAAAAGCCGTATTTTTACAGTAAAATTATATTATGAGCAAGACAAAATATATTGGAAGAAAACTAATTTTATTCAGAAAACTAAAATTGCTTAAAATAAAAACTCGAGACTAAAGGTTCATCATAAATATACGTTGCCCACTAACTAATAGCTTGCTTGGTCCACAAAAATAGAAACAAACTAACAAAATAACAAAAAAAAAACATGCAACTAAACACTCCTACAAAATATGATTGAACAAGTAAAAACAACGACTAATTAACTTCTAGAAAATAGGACATTAGCAAACTAACTTAACATAAAATAGATAATGCAACCTTGATACATCAACACTCTCCTCCTGGATCAAGTGCTGCACCCTCCTAGCTTTGCCTTAAGAAATTCAAATTGACCAACATGAAATGATTTAGGAAATATGATGTTTGGCCTAATTGTAGTGAGATACATAAGATAGCCAATCAAACTTCTATAAAGTCCTTCATTTGCAAGCTCTAATACATCCTTCTTGTAAAGCTTTTCCTTCTAACCCATTGAAGTACTCACACTCTTACATTCCTCCATGTTGAATCTTTTTAAGATCTCTTTCAAATATTTCTTCTGACAGATAAAAACTTCATTCTAAGTTTGCCTAACCTCCATCCCCAGAAAATATGACATTTCACCAAGATCATTTATTTCAAACATCTTCATCATCTCTTGCTTAAATGCAGTAATCTGAGCATAATTACTCCCTGTCACCAGCATATCATCCACATAAAGAGATACCACCACTAAGTCAGATACTAATTCCATGACATATAGAATGGATTCACTGAGATTTTTCTTGAAACTCAAGCCTAGCAAGTGCTCATCCATCTTATTGTACTATGCTCTAAGAGCTTACGTCAAGCCATAGAGAGCTTTTCTTAATAAATAAAATTTCTCCTATTGATCTAGTGTGACAAAACCTTCTGGCTGCTCAACATAAATCTCCTCCTACAACACTCCATTCAAAAATGCAGATTTCACATCTATCCAATATTACTCTGTCGCGACCCTCTAAAAAAATTTTAAATTTTAAAGGGGGTTAACGGATTATTAGGTTAATTAGATTTGACTAACCTAACGCGGACCCTCCCAAGCCCTACCGAATCGCAACTTTGGTTTTTGTTTAAATGATTTTGAAATTTGGAGTCGCCACTAATCGTTCTTGGTAGGTCGATTAGAAACCTAAATAAATTAGCGGGAGAACTAATTTATTCCTGCGAACCAGAGATTATGAGCTCGGGGACTTGGTTACACTAGTTAATTAAAACTAATGCCCTTTCGGTACCTTAATTTCATGGATATCCTAATTCGGCAACTCAGGCTTGGTTTATTCCTAAGGCTCTAGTAGGGTATTCTCTTTTGTGTTTTCACTTTTTAAATAAGATGCATGGATGGTATATATTTTTATTTGTTATATTTTTTTTAAGTGTTAAAGATTCCCTGAAACCGAAAGAGGGAGTGTGTTAACGACTTCTGTGCAGTATTACGACCTACTCATCTTTTGGGTCTGATGATTCAAAAATTAAATTATAGGAAGTACATGACAGTGAATAAACACCTCCAATGGGAGGCCTAGCATTGGCTTGGCTGTTCCCTTTGGGATTTAAGGTACAGGTATTTAAGTTGCAAGTATTTAAACTACTGTAAGTAAAAACCTCCAATGGGAGGCTAAGCATTGGCTTGGCTCTTCCCTTTGGGATTTAAGGTACATGTATTTAAGTTGCAGGTATTTAACTACTGTTTTGGGATTTAAGGTACATGTATTTAAGTTGCAAGTATTTAACTACTATAAGTAAAAACCTCCAATGGGAGGCTAAGCATTGGCTTGGCTCTTCCCTTTGGGATTTAAGGTACATGTATTTAAGTTGCAGCTATTTAACTACTGTAAGTAAAAACCTCCAATGGGAGGCTAAGCATTGGCTTGGCTCTTCCCTTTGGGATTTAAGGTAAAGGTATTTAAGTTGCAGGTATTTAACTACTGTAAGTAAAAACCTCCAATGGGAGGCTAAGCATTCTTGGCTCTTCCCTTTGGGATTTATGGTGCAGGTATTTAAATTGCGGATGGACTTTGTCCTCTCCATTCTGGGGTATGAATTCTTTAAAATAAAATACAATGAATTGGTTCAACAATTTGAAATTTGTGCGCGCTTGAGGACTCCTCCAAGCCGATTTTGTGCTTCCATAGGGTTGACCATTGATATAAAGCTGCGGCTTCCTGACATAAAATAGAGTGAAATGTCAGTATACAAAATATGTGCTAATCTGCACCTAAAACCAGAAGAGTGGAAAGAGTACTTATCTCCCATTTTTTTGGGAGGGATTTCTATAATTGATTTTCGCTCTCTATGTTCCCAATATAGAGAGTTTCTTTTGAATTAAGAGGGACTTTTAGTCACAGATCAGTTGAGAAATCGGTGGACAGCTTAGGAGCTTGTCTAGGCCGATTTTTGCATATCTACGAGATTTTTGCTGTTGACGTAGAGATATCCTTCTCCTGACATAAAATATGGAAAAAAAAAAGAGGAGATGGAGAAAGTATATACAATTTGTGCTAATTTGCAAGTAAAACCATAAACAAATGAATAAATAAAAACACTTAGCTCGAATTTGCTTGCTCGTTGACGGGATGAACTCTTGATTTATATTGATCGATGAAGGAATTTGTGATGATAATCCCTAGCTTTGAACTCCCATCATCTTCAAAATTCTCTCTCTTTTGGTATTTTCTTTCTCTCAAATTTTTCTTCAATCTCCCAAAACTCTCTCAAACATCCAAAATTTTCTCTCCAAAAAAAATCCTCCCAAACACTTCAAATTTTCTCTCCCAAGAATCCTTTCTCAAGCTCACTTCTTTCTCCTTTTATAACCTACTCATCTATCTCCCATTCTAATTTTTCCACTAACTCTATCTCCCATTCTAATTTCTCCACTAACTCTTCTTCATTTTCATCTTCCATTCTCCATCTCTATCTCACATTCTAATCTCTCCACTAACTCTTCTTCATCTTCATCTTCCCTTCTCCATATTTATCTCCCATTCTAATTTCTCCACTAACTCTTCTTAATCTCCATCTTCCCTTCTCTATTCTTATCTTCCATTCTAATTTCTCTACTAACTCTTCTTCATCTCCATCTTCCCTTCTCTATTCTTATCTTATTTTCTCCATCCATTCTTCTCCAACTTCTCTTCTTCATCTCCTCTTCTTCATCTTCCCTTCTCTATTCTAATTTATCCACTAACTTTTCTTTTTATTATTTGTAAAATAATCCTTCAAAAGTTAGGTATTTGCACTTTAGTCCTTGAATTTTAAGTATTTACAATTCAGTCCCTGAAAAAATATATTTCTTTAAGTCCAAATCTCCTCACAATTTTTGACACACCAAAATTTACCACATGTCAAATTTAAGCTCATTTCTTGTCGCTGAAAATAATGCATAATTTAATTAAAGCCCTTTTGCAAAATTAAGTCATTCTGGGTATAATTGGGCCAAGATGAAAATTTAAAATATTAGAAGACAATGTCACAACTCATAAAAAGTGAAATTAAAAATAAGTTGACTCAAATTAAATTTTTTTAAGCCCGATTCGAGATTATACTCGTGAAGGAACACGTGACTCGAATTGGATTTTTCTGAATTTGCGATGGCCAATATGAAAATAGATTTAAAATAAAAATATTAACTATCTTTGTGTATTTTTTTGCCTCAAATGTTATTTTTTCAAAATTTTCAAATATTTTTGTATTTTTAAAAAAAATTAAAATATATATAATATGAAAAATTATTTTTTGGTCAAAATTCGTTCCCTAGGCTTGGCTAAGGTTCCCAAAGTTGATTTTTCAATTTTATGAATTTTTATGGATTTTCTATTAATTTTTGAAAATAAATAAATAAAAAATACGTAAAAATACTGAAAATATGAAAAATCGTTTTTTTGGTCAAAATTGGTTCCCTAGGCTTGGCTAAGGTCCCCAAAGTTGATTTTTCAATTTTATAAATTTTTATGGATTTTTTTTATTACTTTAGCAATAGAAAAAATGATTAAAGATCAGGTGTCAACAAACTCCCATCCTTATTGAGCTACCAAAGCAAGAATCATTTTAATTGAATTCAGTCTTGCCATAGAAGCAAAGGTTTTTGATAAATCAACTCCCCAAACATGTGCATATCCCTTCACTACCGATCTGGCCTTATGCTTATTCACTAAGCCAACAGAATTGAGTTTGTTCTTGAAAACCCATTTTACTCCAATCACTTTCTTGTCTTCAAGCCTCTCCACTAGCTCCCATGTCAAGTTCTTTTCTATCATAGTCAATTCTTCCTTCATTGCATTCATCTACCTCTGATTACTTTTAGCTTCCTTATATCCCAAAGATTCCAAAATAGTCACACTGCACCTCTGATATATATTTTTATCAGAGATCTGGTGCCTCTGACTGGAACATCATCCACCAGCTCGTCAAATTCTAGTGAGACCTCCTTGTGCTTGCCTTGTGGCTCATTTGTCCAATCTCATTGCTTATATTCGAAGAACTGAATATCCCTGCTAGTGATCACCCTCCCTATCTATGGTTCAGCTTTCTCTCCCGACTTGTCTCTCTTGACCTGTGCAATATAAGAAAAACACAGACAGTCAAACACCTTCAAATTTCTTAGAATTGGCTTGATACTAAACCAAGCTTCAAATGGTGTCTTCTTCTCTAGTACCTTTGTAGGTAGTTTAGTCAACAGAAAAAGCATTGTGTTTGTTGTTTCTACCCAAAACTCTTTTGGTAGATTCTTCTCATCCGGCAGATACCTAGTCATCTCTATAATTGTTCTATTTTTCCTCTCACTAACTCCATTTTGATATAGAGATTAAGGAGCAGTAAGCTGATACTTAATTCCGGTCTCTTCATAGAAAGAGTTAAACCGCTATGAAGTGTATTCTATTCTATTGTTAGATTTGATAACCTAAATCTTGCAGTCATTTTTTTTCTCAACCCATCTCTTAAACTTCAAAAGCACCTCAGTAAGTACTGACTTTTGCTTTGTGAAGTAAATCCAACACATTCCGGTATAGTCATCAGTGCAAATAATAAAGTACTTACTGCCATTTAGTAAAGGAGTCACTTATAGACCTTAGAGATCTGTATGAATCAATTGTAGCTTCTTTGTAGCTCTCCAAGTGGATTCCTTGAAGGGAAGTCATGTCTGCTTGTCCAGTAAACAAGCCTTACACCTTGTCATTTGCTCTTTTAGGCTTGGTAACCTAGTTGCCATTTCATTCATCTGCATGAACAGCAAGCCTTTATGATGAAAGTGCCCCAACCTTTTGTGCCATATCTCTAAATTACTGACCTAACACTTGAATGTCATCTGCTCCTTCTCAAGAGGATGCAAAGAAAAACTCTTCTACTATATCTTTATCTTGAATAGCTTTTGATCACTGAAGTCAAATATCAAACACTTCCCCTCTTCAAATATCGCCTTAAATCCTATTCTACCAATTGCCTTACACTCAAAAAATTCTAATCAATCTCAAGCACATTCATCACATCAGAAATCAGCTTAGTTCCGGCACAACTCTTTATTACTATAGTCCATTTACCTTTCAAGTACTCCCCATTCCTAATCCTCACTCTCAACTTCAATGACTTGTCAAGGTCTATAAATAGCTTTTCATCACTTGTCATATGGTTTGTGCAACCACTAACAATAAGCCAACTGTCACATGAAGTACTAGAGGAGAAACAAGAGATAACAAATAGTTGATCTACTTCTTGCTAGACTGCAGCAAGTGCCTCACCTTGCTATTAATCTCTATCTCTTTGTAAAACTTATCGATGTGTCCAAGCTTATGATATTTTCTACACCTTACATCTAGTCTCTTCCAACAGTTAAAGTGTAGATGATTCTTTTTTCCACAATGCTAACATGAGTAGTACCTTCCTCAATTGTTTTTGGAGTTGCTTACACTGTTTTCTCCTGCAGCAACTTCTGAATCACTACTACCATTCCTTTTCTTCCTTTTTCACTTCTTACCTTTTTCTCCTACATTCTGCTACTCTTTGGCCTACAAAGCTCCTTCTATACTTCCTTCCAGCCTCATTAACCTCTTTTACTCGTGTGCTTGCAGAGCACTTAGCAATTCTACCAACTTGATCTAAGATAAATCCTTGGTATTCTCCAAAAAGGCAATAATTGGCTCAAACCTTTCGGGCAAGGAGAATCTTCTGCATTAGCCTATTATCAGAGAGGTCAGTGCTTAGAACTTTTGCATGATTTATAATGCTTATCAACTTATCAAAATACTCATTAATTGTCTCAGACTCCTTCATCTACAGTCTCTCAAGTTCTCTGATTAGATTTATCCCCTATATGCTTCTAATCCTCTCATCTCCTTGATACTTAGCTTTAAGGAAGTCCTAGATAGCTTTAGCTAATTCACAAGCCATAATTCCGCTGAAAATAGCAAGTGAGACAGCAGCATGTAAACAAGAGTTTGCCTTTGCTTTCCTTATTATCCTCTCCTTGTGATACTTGATGTGATTGATAGTTGAATTGTCATAAAGGGGAGCAACTTCATAATCTTATTCCACGGCTTCCCAACAATCACAATCTCTAGATAGGCTCACATTCTTACTGCCTAGGCTTGATAATTTTCTTTATCAAATATTGGTAGAGCCATGGCTAAAAAACCACTCGATCACGCCTCTATCTTGCATTCAGCTTCTATGGATGCAGACATACCTCTCAATCAATCTCACAAGTCACTCACAGCCCCTTAAGATCAAGAAAACTCTGATACCAATATTATTTCTATAAAAAAAACAGAATGAGAATTGACTGCAAAAGCTGTATTTTGCAACAAAACTATATTATGCAGCAAGATAGCATGTATTGAAAGGGAACTACTTCTATTCAGAAAATTGAAATTGCTTAAAGTACAAACTCGAGACTAAGCTTCACCATAAACACACATTGCCCACTAACTAACAGCTTGCTTGGTCCATAAAACCAGCACCAAACTAATAGAACAGCCAAAAAACATGCAGCTAAACACTCATGCAAGATAGGACTGACCAAATAAAAATAACGACTAATTAACTCCTAGAAAATAGCACATCACCAAACTAACTTAACAGAAAATAGATAGTGCAACCTTAATACATCAACATCACAAGACATCAAAGTGAAAGGGGAAGGTCCTAGAATCGTTTTGGGGGAAGGGAGTGGCGCAGGTTGCTCGAAACGATTGAGGATTTGGCTGAAAATGCCTGGTCCTCCTCAAGTGCATGTGCCACGATGATACTCAGGCTAGGTACGGCGGCTCCAACGATGCCATGCCAAGGGTGGGTTCATCGAACCGAAAGAGAGTTGGCTTCAAAGCCCATGCACTTTCTTCATTCATCATGCCTAATTTACTGCTCAATTCGATGGGCTTTTGCTTGGGGGTCACTGGCTGAGTAGGGAAGATGAACAGTAATTAGGTCATGGGTTAGGTCCGCCTGACCTGGCCAATCCGATTATGTAGTTTTTTGTCCAATTAACCCCCAAATTGACCTTTTTCGCAAAGTTGATGCTATAATTGGATTTCCTTGCATTTTTTTTAAACTAAGAGAGGCTTTTTTAGGATTAAAAGGTTTGATTTAGTGCAAAAACCTCAAATTTAAAGTTTGATTCGAAAATGAAATTTCGCTAATCCAAAGCTTGAATGACCGAATTGAGCCAAACCACCCCCACTAATGGAAATGGATCCAGAATGATGAAAACTATAGGTAGTGGGCTTTGATTTTCATGGGTCCCCCTAAAAATAATTTTATTTTATTTTTGACGAAACCAAAATCTAAATTGAAAATAAAAAGTGCAAATAGGTCCTTTTGGGCAAAATTGAATAAATTCTTAAGCAAATGGACCCAATTGCAATTCAAGGATTTAGATTCCAATGTCATAGCTTAGAAAAAGTAAAGATTGAAAATAAAAAGACTCAAAATGTAATTTTTTGGCTCAATTTGGGTTTATGTTTGTGAAGGAATATGGTGACCCAAGATGAATATTCGATATTTGAGGTGTCCAATGTGAAAAGAGAATTAAAATAAAATTATTTACAATTTTTATATTTTTTTTTACACGAATTCTATTTTTCCTAATTTTTTGGCTATTTTTTAATAAAAATAAATATTAAAATGTCAAAACAATACGAAAAAAATTGTTCAAAATTGGTTCCTAAGGCTAGGCCAAAGTTTTCAAAATTGATTTTACAATTTTATGAATTTTTTATTTTTAATTAATTTTTAAAAAATAAAATGATCAAAAATTAAGTGTCAACAAACAATACTAAGGGAACAACCCAAAACGTGGAAAAACTGAAAACTTCCCAGCATATATCACAAACGCCAAAACTCCTTTGATATTTTCAGTTACTACAATAAAGTTTGTCCTTATTTTCTCCCTAGAATGTAATTGTCACATGGCTATGTCCGTCACATTGTGGCTATAAAAACAATTTGAAGCCCATTAACTCTTCCGATCCAAATCATCCCTAGAGAGTTTCGCACAAAATAAAGTTTTTTCGATGGCTGCTCTCTCTTGCTCCATATCCTTTCCAAATTGGCGCTCCTCAGGCAGAGAGGGCAATGATCCGAGCAAGCAAAACTTGAGCAGCATCAAGATCAATGGCACTTCAAACAGGACATGGACCAAGGTTGACAGCACACTGAGGCAAACATCTGTCATCGCCGTGACGTTTGGTTCCATTGCCTCGGTTCTGGACAATGGCTACATAGACAAAGAGCAAGGGAGGCAGAACATTCCCACAAAGAAGCAGTTCGTCGACTCGCATCGCCAGGGAGTCATAACTGACACGGGTGTCGAGTACCGCCAGACTGTCGTGATTCGGTCTTATGAAGTTGGTCCTGACAAGACCGCCACCATCGAGAGCATCCTAAACCTCCTCCAGGTGACCGAAGTGACATGTTTTTGATGACTTTAATTTTGAATTTGTGTGAGCGCAGAAAATTTGTGAAATTTTTTACAAACTGAGCATGACGTTAGGCTTGTGAAATTATAGGAAATGGCATTAAATCACGTGTGGATGTCGGGTCTTTTGAGCAATGGATTCGGGGCGACGCATGGAATGATGAGAAACAATCTGATATGGGTTGCGTCAAGAATGCATGTTCAAGTTGATCAGTACCCCGTATGGTTAGTTCCATAACCATGTCATGATTAACCCCCTTTCATGTAAGGACTCAAAACTTTTACTTAAGTTCATGAGAGTCCTTAATGAAAAAACGTTCCACCGAATAAGATTCCGAACTAAACTTGTAATACTGTGTCTTTTTGCAAGACTAACTTCTACAGTATTAATACAACCGTTATGTCCAGGCGAAGTTTAGAACTAGTTCTTCAATCTTCTATGCCACTGCAGGGGCTGCAAAATTGTTTTTACTGTTCACCCTCTTTAGTTTTCAGCAACCTCTCGGGTAATTAATAAATAGAATCTTGATCACTAGATGGATAAGGGATGTAGCTCATAAATTTTGGTTTGGCCAAACTCTCCAGGAGGAGTTCATATGCGGGGTATTCTTCACATCGATGAGCATGAAGTTTTAGGCTTGTAGGAATAAAATCTGGTGTACCTATTGATATTGAATTCCCAAGTTGTTATTGAGATATGTGAACATGAAGCTTTAACAACATATCCTGCAGGGGCGATGTAGTTGAAATCGACACGTGGGTTGGAGCATCAGGGAAGAACGGCATGAGGCGAGACTGGCTGATCCGCAGCCAAGCTTCAGGAGTGACTTATGCTCGGGCAACCAGGTTTGACTTGGCAATCTCTTCGACTCCTTTTAGTCGACTGCATATCCATTATAATCTGGCTGATGATAGATGCTAATGTAAAACAGCACTTGGGTGATGATGAATCAGCAAACAAGGCGACTCTCGAAAATGCCAGAGGAGGTGAGGGCTGAGATCTCGCCATGGTTTATAGAGAAGCAAGCAATCAAAGAGGACAATCCTGAGAAAATAGTCAAGCTGGACAGTAAAGCCACATATGTGAACTCTGATTTGAAAGTAATTCCATCTCAAACCGTGAAAAATATATTCTCAAGATAGTTCCTGTGCATTTATCATTTATGATCGTTGCTTTTCAGCCCAAGCGAAGTGACTTGGACATGAACCACCATGTGAACAATGTTAAGTATGTGGGATGGATGCTAGAGGTAATTGCCTCCAGTCTAGAGTCTAAGACTCATCCTTCTGATTTCTGCAACCATATGGGCTCTCTGCCTGAGTAGATGTCTAACTATCCAATTTTGTCGGCAGACAATCCCGGAGGAGTACTTGAAAGCTTACCAGTTTTCTAGTATAATACTCGAGTATCAAAGAGAGTGTGGGGGTTCAGACATAGTTTAGTCGCTTTGCGAACCCGATGCTGATGGAATTATCCAGAGCGGTGTTCAGCACGATAGTTATCAGGTTAACCTGCTCAATCGATTTTCCCTGGCATCTGAAATCTTCCAGGGAAGTGGACTCCTAGGAACGTTCGGCAAGACGATGATGCCTTTGAAGTACACACACCTGCTCCAGATCAACGGCAAGTCTGAAAGCAAGGAGATCGTTAGAGGAAGGACCACATGGAAGAAAAAGATTACTAAGATGGCTCCTCTAGTTTGCTGGTCCGTCATCTCGGACAGCTTGCAAGGAGTGCTTTCGGGTTGAACATCTATGTTCTCTTTGGACTAGGGGCATGCATAGTCCGGGCCAGTCCAGTCTCGGCATGGAACCAGGGACCAGACCAGCAGAGCCGGTCCCCAAATTTTCGAGACCAAGGACCAGACCAAGACCTGTGATCCGGTCCGGTCCCAGTAAGACCGCTAATACTAGCTTCTTATAGAACATGGATAACATAAGACCTCAATCGATCATTAATTTTCACCAACCTGGACGGTACTTTTGCACATAAGTGTCCGTGTCAACATAACTAGGGTCCACAGCGCTACATCAGTGGCAAAAATGAGGAAGAAACGAAGAAAAAAGGGTGAATGAGCTGAAAGAAAAAAGTATGACCATAACTGAATGATAAGTGGAGGAGGCAAAGAGAGCCCAGACCAATTATTCACTTTTTTTTAGCAATATCCTTGGGAATAGAGTTGTGAAAATATTTCTAATTATATGTATACACAATTTTTTTTTCTAAAGGTCCGGTTCGGGTGGTTCGGTCCCTAGTGCCTAGGGATGGGACCAGGGACCAGACCACCCAGTCACAAGTCCCATTTACTGTGACCAGGGGCCAGACCAACCCGACCGGTTTGGGTCGGTCCGGTCCCGTTTGTACATTCCTACTTTGGACTAATCAAGTTTTTCGGTTATAGCTTCGATTTGCAAACTTAAGCTTGTCATTTTTCAGCAGGTATTGCTAGGGCATGTGGGTGGCTGCACATAGAAGCATTTGTCAATCTAGGGTCGTTTTATCTTCGCGGCATTCCAGTGGCTGTCGTTCTAGGATTTTGGGTGAAATTAGGAGGAATGGGCCTTTCGATCGGGATTCAAACCGGTTCTCTCATGCAAACGGTTCTCCTATCAATTGTGACAAGCTGTACAGACTGGCAAGTGCAGGTAAACTACTCTTCTTTGCACTGAGCTACGGTCGCAGGGCATCTGGGATAATCATAACCCGTGAAGTTTGCTTGTAGGTCTAATGGTCATAATGCATCATACTTCATATGTTGAAGACTTCCACTTTCCTTGCTTTTCAGGCGAGTAAAGCCCGGGAGAGGATATTTGAGGGAAGACGTTCAGAGGACAATATGCTGATGTGAACCTTAAGTGGTGCTCCAAGAGCTAACTGTCGTATTGCTGCTTCTACTCAAATTCAATTTCTTCTCTAGTCTTCGAGTGCCAATCATTGTGTAGTCTAGGAAGCTCGTTAGTGAAAGAAAAATCCAATGGTACAGTACTAGTCTTCTTTTCCTCTTAACTATATTGAGATCTACTTGTTCTGCGAATAGATTGCGACTGCATGCATGAACGATCGTCGTTGTACGCATGAATGGCCTTCGTCTTATCTTAACACCCTCTGTGGACACCTTTTCGTGCGTTGAAGGAGAAAAAAACGAAAAGTCATATTTCTTGGAAACGAGGTAAATTTGTTGGTCCTTATGGCTTGGAGACGCAAAGGAAAACGTAGACTGTCTGTACAAGCAGAACGAGGCATAGGTGAAAGCTTGCAAAGACCGATCTCGGACAGCTGGTGTTATACTGGTCTTGTTAATCTCTCTCTCTCTCTCTCTCTCTCTCTCTCTCTCTCTCTCTCTCTCTCTCTCTCTCTCTCTCTCTCTCTCTGCTCATGTGGGCGCCGCAGCGGGAGGTGGGATTCTTCGCTTTGCTTCCAAATCACTGGTTATTGACATCGAGGAGGGGCACGGTTCACTTGGGTGGTGAAATCCAACTTCAATGAATTCTCAAAGTTAATGTAACATAGTAGATATCACATGAATGTCACTTTCTAATTAACGTTTGGCTGTTTTCCTTCTTTATCTTCCTAGACAAAGAGAAAAGGCAAGTTGCAAGTTGTTGTGGCTTCCACCATGAACTAATAATGTCCCTTCTATCGTTCCAGACACATCAGATGTTGCCCTTTATGGACGATAAGATATGTGTTTTGTCCCTTTGTTCTCATCAGCCATAGGCGTCCGCATATTGAAGGGGACAAAAACAATGCTTACAATGAAAGACCAATTCAAAAATAAATAAATTGACGTTCTTTATACTAGTGCTGCCTTAGTTTTGAACTTTCCTCGTCTCATCCTGCTATAAGATTCATCTTGAGTTGAACGGTTAGTTTTATCTTTTCTTCATCTGTCATGTCAATGTGTTTCGGTACATTTCCCATGAACAGCAGTGCATGAGATCCTCGATTAGATCCGAAAGAAATATGAAGGCCAATTCAAGGAAAAACTAGAGGGAGCTGTTCAAATGCTCCTCTTACTATCTGCTTTGCTTGACCTGATTGTTAATACCATCTAAGGCTTTTGTCAGAAACTTCAACCAAAAAACTTAAACTAATAAGTAAAAGAATGCACATAAATAGAAAGAGCCTTTAAGACGAATTGTCAAGCGATGTGGGATGACACTTCAACAGCTTCATATTATTGGGATGTAATTTATACTCCCCTACAATAGGAAAGCATGTGGATCTCACTCCACACTAAGCGGGCAGGGATTTGGGGGAGCCGCCCCGGCAGAGGTCTCTAGGGGGCATTGTCCCTTGAACACTAGACGATTTTTACGATTTAAGTTCGTAAATTTTGATTAGTAGTTTGCATTTAGGCTCATGAATAGCTACAGTGGTGTGTGTATATATATATTCTTTTTTATTTGTAATTGAGTGATGTAACGAGAGATGCAATGTGCTAATTATAGTGGAATCCTCTATTGGACATAATCCTAATTGAAGAGTAAATCAAGATAAAATCTCATGTCTAGATTTCTCTTTCTCGCTTTACGTTTTAATTCGATTTGATTGTATGCTGAATCCTAACACATATATCATACACATATGACCACAATCTACAGAAGTTCACGAGTTCGATACCTTCTTTTGTGATGAGTAGATGGTTATCAAACCCGGTAAGATCCGGCTTGATGAAGCTAAATCATGTCGAGCAGGAGATGCACATTTCTGGACCTACTGACAGTGACACCCACAAGACCAAGGTGAAAAGAACCAAGTGAACTTAGTCGAGAGTAATTTATTCAGACTGCTCCCACTGGATCTTGCTTTTGCTTTTCCCAAACTCTCTCTCTCTCTCTCTCTCTCTCTCGTGCCGACTTCTTCTAGGAGCATATATTTCCAAAGGGGAGCATCATACTTGCTTCCCACATGCCAGAGCAACTAACATCTGGTTTACCTTCCAGCCAATTGAGACAAAAAAAAAAAAAAAGGGGGAATTGCATAAACAAAAGAAAGCAAAACTAAGAAGAGGTTGACAATAAAGTACACTAAAACTTCAGGCCATCAAACAGGAAACCTAAAGCACATAAGCTTGATTATAGAATGTTTTCTAGAGGCACTAAAGGACAGTGGGATAAAATTTGAATCTACATCTAGATACGGTGACTCAACATATATACAATGGACCTAAATCTTGGTTACTGAAAAACTAATGCAAACTCCGTTTAATCTGGCGAAGAATGCTAAGTTCATGCGAGGTCTTCCAAATGACATTTGAGATGATGTGAAATCACACTTATTGATATTTGAAGAGATGAAGACTTTCAAAAAGGATTTTGTTGAGGGGAAATGACCTATAAGCTCGACACAAGCTTAGTTATGACAGATTCAATCCATTTAACAGGACAAAAAAGAAATAGACCATGTCGCCACGTCAGAAAGAACATACAACTGAAAATCTTGGAAACCTTTTTACTCTTTATCCTACATGCTCTTTGTTATGATCCATATAAATCGGGGTTTTCTTACAAATTTCAAAACTTATTACTAATTAGTCTCTGTAATAATACATTCTGGAGCAATGCACAGGACGATTTACAAGACACCAATGGAGAATGGCGACTGCTGAGGGTGAGAATCTGGGCAACAAAACACACTGAGGAGAATCTTGATGTTTTCTCCTTGAGCAATGGTCAAAGGGGATCGCAGACTCCTTGTTGCTTCCTCCATTAAAGGACAAGCCTGTGGATAATATATTCTCTTAACTCACGCCTGAGTCCTCGGAGCCCTCAAGCTAACCTAAATTGGCGTGATGATTTGTTTAATTAACACCCCAAATGAATACCAAACAATGCAGCCTCGTTGTTGAACCCCGCAACGAAACGACAAGAACGAAATTGCTATAGAAGAAAACGAGTCTCGGTGAAATGGGAAAAAGAAAAGAACGAAAATAGTCCCTATTGCGTCGATCAATACTAAGGGAACAAACCCAAAATGTGGAAAAAAACGAAGACTTTCCAGCATATATCACAAAGGTCAAAACCCCTTCTTTGATATGTTCAGTTACTGCAATAAAGCCATTCCTTTTTTTGTCCCTGGAAACTAATTGTCCCATGGTATTTCCGCCACATTGTGGCTATAACAACAATTTGGAGCCCATTTCTCCGTTCCAAACTCTTCCTATCCAAATCATCCCAAGAGAGTTTGGCACAAAATAAAACTTTTCCGATGGCTTCTTTCTCTTGTTCAATATCGTTTTCAATTTGGTACTCCTCGGGCAGAGGGGGTAACGATCCGAGCAAGCAAAACTTCAGCAGCATGAAGATCAATGGCACTTCAAACAGGGTATGGACCAAGGTTGAATGCACACTGAGGCAAACATCTGGCATCACCACAACGTTTGGTTCCGTTGCTTCCGTTGTGGACAACGGCTACATAGACAAAGAGCAAGTGAGGCAGAACATTCCCACAAAGAAGCAGTTCGTCGATTCGCATCGCCAGGGAGTCATAACTAACACAGGTGTCGGGTACCAGCAGACTGTCGTGATTCGGTCTTATGAAGTTGGCCCTGACAAGACTGCCACGATCGAGAGCATCCTAAACCTCTTCCAGGTGATCGAAGTGACGTGTTTTTTATGACTTCAATTTTAAATTTATGTGAGCATAGAAAATTTGTGAAATTTGTTACAAAATTGTAGGAAACGGCATTAAATCACGTGTGGATGTCGGGTCTTTTGAGCAATGGATTCGGGGCGACGCATGGAATGATGAGGAACAATCTGATATGGGTTGTGTCAAGAATGCATGTTCAAGTTGATCAGTACCCCATATGGTTAGTTCCATTACCATGTCATGATTAACCCCCTTTCATGTAAGGACTCAAAACTTTTACTTAAGTTCATGAGAGTCCTTAATGCGAAAACGTTCCACCTAATAAAGATTCCGAACTAAACTTGTAATACTGTGTCTTTTTGCAAGACTAACTTCTACAGTATTAACACAACCGTTTTGTCCAGGCAAAGATTAGAACTAGTTCTTCAATCTTCTATGCCACTGCAGGGGCTGCAAAATTGTTTTTACTGTTCACCCGCTTTAGTTTTCAGCAACCTCTCAGGTAATTAATAAATAGAATCTTGATCACTAGGTGGAGAAGGGATGTAGATCATAACTTTCGGTTTGGCCAAACTCTCCGGGAGGAGCTCATATGCAGGATATTCTTCACATCGATGAGCATGAAGTTTTAGGCTTGTAGGAATAAAATCCGGTGTACCTATTGATATTGAATTCCCAAGTTGTTATTGAGATATGTGAACATGAAGCTTGAACAACATATCCTGCAGGGGCGAAGTAGTTGAAATCGACACGTGGGTTGGAGCATCAGGGAAGAACGGCATGAGGCGAGACTGGCTGATCCGCAGCCAAGCTTCAGGAGTGACTTATGCTCGGGCAACCAGGTTTGACTTGGCAATCTCTTCGACTCCTTTTAGTCGACTGCATATCCATTATAATCTGGCTGATGATAGATGCTAATGTAAAACAGCACTTGGGTGATGATGAATCAGCAAACAAGGCGACTCTCGAAAATGCCAGAGGAGGTGAGGGCTGAGATCTCGCCATGGTTTATAGAGAAGCAAGCAATCAAAGAGGACAATCCCGAGAAAATAGTCAAGCTGGACAGTAAAGCCACATATGTGAACTCTGATTTGAAAGTAATTCCATCTCAAACCGTGAAAAATATATTCTCAAGATAGTTCCTGTGCATTTATCATTTATGATCGTTGCTTTTCAGCCCAAGCGAAGTGACTTGGACATGAACCACCATGTGAACAATGTTAAGTACGTGGGATGGATGCTAGAGGTAATCCCCTTCACTCTAGAGTGTAAGACCCATCCTTTTGATTTCTGCGACCATATGGACTATCTGCCTGAGTAGATGTCTAACTACCTAATTTTGTCGGCAGACAATCCCGGATGAGTACTTGGAAGCTCACCAGCTTTCCAGTATAATACTTGACTATCGAAGAGAGTGCGGGGGTTCAGACACAGTTCAGTCGCTTTGCGAACCCGATGCTGATGGAATTCTCCAGAGCGGTGTTCAGCACGATAGTTGTCAGGTTAACCCGCTCAGTGGATTTTCCCTGGCATCTGAAATCTTCCAGGGAAGTGGACTCCTGGGATCGTTGGGCAAGATGACGATGCCTTTGAAGTACACACACCTGCTCCAGGTCAACGGCGAGTCTGAAAGCGAGGAGATCGTTAGAGGAAGGACCACATGGAAGAAAAAGATTACTCCCATACCGTTTCCGCCTAGTTAAAAAGCGCAGTACAGGGGGAATTTAGTAAGTTGATCCTTTTTCGAAGCATGACTACGTCCCCCTGCATTCGCCGGTGTACATGCGTCAACGAGACACTGTTTGCACCACTCAATTGTGTATTTATGAAGATTGTCCTACTTGAAGTCGAAGTTCATCATCTCTTTGTTCAGCATGAATATGTCAATTGTAAACATAAGCTGTTATGGAGTAAAAAAGACTCACTACTAAAGCTGATCTAAGTATATAACGATAAAATTATATTAAGAAAGAGTGAATCAAATCCCCTTTACATAAGGATGAACTTGTACATGGGCAACTCCAAACCGGTGGTACTGGCAAACAAATATTTCAGAAGTTATGGCAACAGCACCTGGACATGTACTTCGTTAACATTAGGACAGCGTGTATTTGACAACTCCGGAGATTGTTTCTTTCGTAAATAAATGATTAGGTGATTTTCGAAGAATTTTGCAAAGGATTGGACCTTTAATGAACCGTTTGTTACGGTGAAATCGCTAATCCATTCCTTAGTATATTCCTACAAAGGTTCTTCACATCCGTGCTAGGAAGACGCATTCCAGAGAAAGCTATCATTGTTCAGCATTACGCTGAAGTATGCTTCTTGGTTTCACTGCAATTAGCTAATTGCAGAAACTTCTCCCTTCGGTATTCCGAAACTGCTTCTGCACTGGGATTTCTCGATTTCAATCTCTGCTGAAGGGCATGAAAAAGAAAAGCGCAGTTTATGTGTTCGGAATATGATCTTGCCAGCACTTCATTTGAAAAGAGGCCATTCCAAATTCGGCATGGCGCAAATCTCTTCTGAAGACTCTTAATAACGTAGTACTTAATTACGTCATCACCAAATTGAGAAAAAAAAAATTAGAAGGAAAAGAAAACTTCAACAGCCGCTGTACCTCTTTCTTGGAATCAAAACAATTACGTATGGTTGGCGTCCCATTACGCAAACCTTAACACTGCTTAATTTAGTACAGGTACTCAGGCCAGTGTACAAACAGCAGGTAGGACAAAGACATCCTCCGGATATATCTCCTTTCCAATTATTCCAAAGGTTGCCCTTGTCGTCGTCATGATTAAATGGGTTTTTCGTGCACAAAACAGACCATGGCAGTTTCATCTTGCCCGCAATTCATCAAGAGACTCTAGAATTTGAAGGCAAGAAACTAAAACAAGTACCATCAGATCAGCCGACCATCTTGAGAGAAGTGAAACAAATGAACAAGGGCCACTTTCAATCTGGCGAACTCAAAAAGCACGAGAATAATCACATAGTGCAAAGCATAATTATATGCACGGCCGATAGTAAAATTTACCTTAACTCAAGGCCATACCTTCAACCAATTTACATCCATCTGCATGGATACAAGGAGTTGGGAGGCACCGAAAGTGCCCTCAAATTCCAAATCCAGTGATCCTCAATTCAATTGAACTGTTAGACATGTACAAATCAAATAATTGTAGATTGTAGTATCTACAATATGGACTCGCCTCAGCTCCTATGAATCCTTTGACTGATGATACATAGAATTGTTTCTGACCCAAGACCCCATTTGCAAACATATGCTTGGTCCTGGAAGTCTGAGCTTTAACCCAACTATCTCACAATACAGCCGAGTCCACCTAAAAGATCTGAGCTATTACAAAATCCAACTGACCACACACACTGCCCCAGAACTTAAAGATCGATTCTCCTTCCATAAAAAATTGAGCTCAAGAACTCGAAGGTGGAGCACCAAAAAGGCAGATTAACCACCATCCACATGCAGAAAAACTTCTCGAGGATGAGGCAGTGCTTTAGTCTCTGATTCTCACACTCTCACTAAGACTTCAGCAATGTAGCATGATCCTTTCAGACCCGTCTTGAAGAATGTAACTCCATATATCACCTGTTAAGCTATTGGTGGTCCTTCTTGCTTTTCTTCAGCAGCATCGACATCTGTTTTATGTATTCATGACCTGGTTGAGTACCACCCATCAGCCACTGCAGAGCCTCAGCAGCTGCATCCTTCTCTGCACTCTTCTTATTGTTGGATGGCTGACCCATGATCTGCATCCCATTAAATTCAACTGTTGCTCGAAACTGATCATTCTTCAATTGCTTTGTCTTATAGGTAGGGGCAGCATATCCTGCCCTTGTGAGCAGTGTTTGCAGCTGACTTTTCGAATTATCACCACCAGGCCCACTCTCAGTGCGTGAGATCGTGGTTGGTTGCACTCGTACCTGGGTTGTGTTTGAGGGCATCAAAATCTGACGGCCAAAAATGAATTTACCATAACCTTTATCCTCTGCAAGCAGCAGCCTTATGGCAGATAAAAGCTTATGATGGGAGTGTACATCCATCCTGGGATTATTTAGCTGCAGCACAGAAAACACAGAAATAAAATATCATGAATGGCTGATAAGACTACATTTTCTAGCTTGCACTATGAAGAAACAGGTAACCGTAAGCTTATGCCACAAGGGCATATTTGATTCAATAACAAGAATGATTCTCTCACCTTCATTTGAATCAGTTCATCCATTTCTCGTTTAATGCTTGCGTACATGTTTGCTATTGCAGGATTCGTGAAAAATTCCAGATATCCTCCTAACATCTTTATGTGCCCATCCTGTCAAGAAACCAACAGGCATTAATTAGTTACGCAAAAGCGTATCACCAAAACGAGTTACCCAGAAGAGAAAGCAAGCACATTGTTGCTTATATATCTGAGCGTGTGAAAGTTTACAGTATCAGAGGGCATGAACGCATGGAGAGAATGTTACCGTATCCCCCCTAGAGAAACTTCCACCAAATAGGAGAAGCATTGAATCTGACACAGCTGTTGAATCACGGAGGAAAACAGATTTCACTTTAATCTTTTCATTGAAAACTAGCCAAGGATAAGGTATTTGGGATTCCCGAGCATTGACAGAGTTCTGACCAAATAAATATTGCACAACATTAGATCCCCAAAAGTGCAGGTACTGAATTGACATTCCAAGGAAGATACAAATTTGTCATAGATGAACTTACTGAATACAGAAGCACCTGGCCGTCTTCCATAGTTTTCAGGGAAAACGACTTTTCATTGTGCTGCATACAGATAGAAATTTAGCTGTCAAAAACGTATGAATTTGAGAGAATTGGAACAGCCCAAGATTATTCCACATAAGCTTTAATGTGTAAAGTATGAATCTTGAAACGCACTTCTCACGTATCTCGAATTTACAGATCAAGTGAATATTGGTTACCTCAACATAAGGTTATAAGAACATTAGAAGTCGTTGCTATAGATTATAGAAATGATGCCCTGGTTTGCGCTCTGTTTTGATATATTAACTTTGAAGCAACTGTCAAAAGGAAGGGCCTAATTCCGTAAAGAACACCCAACTTTAGGTTCAATCCCCCGAACCTTTTTTTGTCTAAAACAACCCCTAACTTTAAGTTCAGTCCAAATCTACCTCGAGCTTTTATTTTAATCTAAGAAAAACTCAATTTTAAGTTCAGTTCCAAATCTACCATGAACTTTTAACTCTGGTCCCAAATCTGCCATTGTTAGCCCCTTGACCCAAAAATCGTTGTTAGTTGTCCCTAATTTCCCTAATTTTATTATAAAACAACGGTTTCATTTTGGAAATAAAATAATTTCCAAGTGACTTTGCTGAGGTAGATTTGTTATCGACATGAAAATACCACATCAAACAACCAATAGCAATTTTTGGACAGAGGGGACTGACGGAGGCAGATTCGAGATTAGATTGAAAGAGGGTAATTTTCTTCTAGACAAAAAAAAAAAGCACAAAGTAGATTTGGGACTAGCGCTTAAGTTGGTAATATTTTTCTAGACAAAAAAGTGTGGGGTAGATTTGGGACTGGACCTATTTTTTTTCAGACAAGAAAAAGTTTGGGGCAAAATTGGGACTTAATCTAAAGTCGGCTTTTTTTTTTAGACAAAAAAAATTCAGGAAGGAATTAGGACTGGACCTAAAGTTTGCGATTTATTAGGGGATTAGGCCCAAAATGGAGGGAGGCAGTATGAAAAATTTATTGCACAAGAATCTCTGACTCACCACAACAGAAGAAATACCAGGATACAGGCCATAGCATATAACTGCACGGATGAGATGTTCATCATGGCTCCAATGGTTGCTGGTGGTTGTGTTTCCATCAATGAGGCCAGTTTCCCTAAGCAAAGAGAAGAAGTCCCCCCGAAGAGCATCAATAGCTTTCATGGACTGTACTGACAGAAAATTTTTCCAACAATACTCATATCCAGCAAAATCTACTTCAGCATCCTTCCACCCCTCGTAGGCCCGGACAATTGCAAGATGGTCACTGTAGTCACGAGAAAACTGTGCTTTTGCAGCCTCCGCTAACTGTAAACAATACACAAGAGAAAGGATCAAGAAAATGCATGAATGGTATCAACAGTGATTCTATATATGCAAGAAAGCATGAGATATCTCAATCTTAATTTATCTGAACGGATGAAGATCTGCTTTTGCTAGATTTTTACAGGTTGTGTTACTGGAAGAATATCAGTTGCATGGTAAAAAAAGAATATGTCAAATAAAACGTCAACAACAACCTGCTTCTTAAAATAAGGAGAAACAGTAGCAGAGGCAAAAAATTAACATAAACTACTTTCATTTGTTTTTCAGTTTCCTTTCACATTTCTTTCTGTCTCTTTGACTTTCTAAAAATTTTAGCATACAGGGCAAAAGTGAGATTCTGAACAGTTGCATTTGTTTGCACTTGTGCACCAGTAAGATTAAGATTTCTGAATGTTGCAATACAACCCTCTTCAAAGCACCAAGCTTTCTGAACAACATTGTGCATCCATTGGCATATTGTGACTACTTTAGACCAGTTAAACCGCCGTTTGATATTCAGCCATTACATGTATTGGTCACAGGTTTGACTCTCATGCTGGATATCACTTCTATACTTGCATTCCACAATACTATAAACGAATTTGTTGCTCCCTGTAAACTGACAGCGGCATTTGGGAAATGGAACGAGACAAACTAGGAAAACATCTGTCAAGATGTTAGCAAGAAAACATAAATTAGAGTAGAGATCCTCAAAATTCTAAAACATTTGCCTAGGAAAAGAATAGGATTTGCTTAGGCAATATTCAAACACCACAAAACATTTGTATGGTGACAATTAACTCACAACAGTCAGCATCAAGGAACGTATGGAGATCATCTGCAATGGAAAATACAAATCATTTTTTTCCTCCTAGAAGCCAACAAAATCACCAGGAGACTGCAAACTCAAGGACAATCCCCAACAAGCAGAAAAAAGGATGGGACTTCCCAATCCAGTACAAAGCAACGAATTCATACAAGCAAGTGCCTCTAGTGAGAACTTTTTCTAGTACTGATCTTCAAGAAGACAAAATGAAGCATAACTCCCTAAATAAATGGAAAGCCTCACTTACATCCTTCTTGTCCATCGGTGTTAGAAAAGGATCTCTCACACTGAGGCCAGCAACAACAGTAAGTATCGGATCCAGGCAATTTAGGACAGCTCCCAATATGAGCATCTTCCCGAGTTTAGGCTCCATTGGAAGCATAGAAAGGTAGCGGCCTGCCAATTTACACTGATCAGGTTGACTTTGAAATATATGTCTATGATACAGACACAGAACTATATGAGACAGTCCTTCTTACCTAGTACAGTCAAATTCTCATTCTCATCCAGAGACCCAATAGTTTTTAAGTACTCAATAGCATTTTGAACCTACAACGGACATGGATCACAGAAATTAATAAGGACAAGTGCACAGCAAATTAAACAGATATGCAGAGAGGAGACATGAATGGAGGGCTTCCAAGTACCGCTAGCAACTCTGGGGACTGCAAAGCCCTTGATAGAAACTCAGAAATACTTCCAAGTTTTAAACTTTTTATTTGTAAACAAAGCGACTGTAAGGGCGTTCTCAAAATTTCTGGCAACTGATACTCTGAAAAGGCATCATATACACATTTAGGATAAAGATGGTAACATTCTCCGGGTTGAACTCGACCTGCTCTTCCTTTTCGCTGTACATGGGCAGAAAAACTCATAACTCGTCAATCAATGAGGTAATCAACACTTTGACGATAAACAACAACCATCTGCAACAGAAAGGTATGATATATTCGTTTACAGTGACATTAAGAGTACTTTTTGAAATTTCTCTTCTAAAGAGCGTCCCAGTGCAGCTTCCTGCACTGCAGGGGTCTGGAAAGGGGACTTCTTAGAATCTCTCTCAATAATAAAAAATAAAAAAAAGCACTACAAAGAATATAAACTCACCCTCACTTCTTCCGTTATTTGAATCTCTAGATGGCCCAAATTCAGGGGCTCATCCAGGACATTGTGCGCAGAATTAAAAATCAAAATGGAAGATGAAAATCTCACCATGAATATTAGTGGTATGCCCAAAGACTATTTATTGAGGTCAAGCATGAGATGTCATAAAGAGGTTTAAGCGGATAGACCACTAGGTTCGGGCTTCAGTTACCATCTCACCCATAACTTTAAGCAATCTGATCTGAAAAAATGTGAGTTGAAAACCATTCTGTGGATAGCGAGACAAATGAAAGAAACTAATTACCAAATACTAGCTATCAGTTTTCCTATTCTCCACATAGAAATGCATAGATGATTAGTGTGAGATATCTGCTCATCTACCTTATAGAATCAGACGTTTGACAAGGGGTAGATCATAATAAAAGCAGAGTTCTAAGTACAATTGTTCTTAACATTGCTCTGAGAGGCTCACCACTCAACACAAAGGTACTAACAATGTCCATAGAAAACACAAAAGAGGGAGTAAGTTACATACAGACCCAGGGCCATCCCAAATGTTTGTGAACACCACAAATATCTTCCAGCTATGTAACCTCCGAAAATCAACAAAACTCACTCCAGGATTTAGCCAAAGAGCATGCATAAGCAAGTGATAGGATTTCTCAGATCATAACTTGAAGTACATCAAACTCAAAAAAACGCCAACGACATTATCTTCATGGGGTGAAATTCTCCATGATGTCTCACTTCAACATGGTCCATATATTTGATTGAATTTTAATACCTTTTCTTTTTTCACTTAATAGGTGACATTAGATAGCAGCTCGAAGTACACAAAAATTGAACAATTTCTCAATAAACAAAAAGTTCAGAGAGTGAATTTCTCTGTTATTGGTTTCCCACTTTTAACATCTTCAACACATTTCATCGCACTTTAGACGCTTTTAATTTGATAACAAAATTATGAAAGAACTTAGCCATACAAAAGTTGGTACAGCTGCCAGAGCAAGAAAGTATAGAAGGTGGGCAAAGGGGAAGAGAGAAGGAGGGGAGGCGAACAGTTTCAGCGACCACCTTTTCAGAAGTGAACATCTCAGGCCCTCTATCTACAATATTCAGAATTCAATAGTATATAATGTTGCTCAATGTGATTCTTAACAAGAGTATTTACCTGTTGCGCAGAAACTTTAGAAATCCAGGAAGGAAGCAAGCAAGGAGTGTTATTCAGAGCATCATATGAGGTCTCTTTAGCCTTTCCACAGTCGAGAACAAAAACAACGTCATTAATTGTAATGCTTGTCTCAGCAATATTAGTTGCTAGCACTATTTTCCTTACACCATCTGCCGGTTCATCAAATATTAACCTCTGCAGAAGTTTGCAACAAAATATGTAATAAAAATTGTAAAACGAGAAACATACTTGACTATGGAAGACAAGGCACCTAGAGGCACATACAAGAACAAGAAAAAAAGGAGGAATAAGGTAAACGTACTGATTGCAAAACATATTGTCAAAACAATCAAGGGAAAGCAAAATGAGGCAATGTCCAACCAGATGAAAGTTTTACGAGATAAAATCCTGCTTCTTGAAAAGGTCCAGCATGTGACACATCTTTAAATTTTAAAAGGTTAATCTATTCGGTAGGTTTTAACTAGAGACTAGAGAGCCCCCTAAATATGAACAGCAAAAAATTAGCTATAAGACAACAGAGAAAAACATCCTGCTTCAGCCGCTTAGAGTCTCCTTTATATGAATGACACATCTTTCTTTCCTGATCAGTCTGAAATGTGCAAATTCAAATGAGTGCAAAAATGGAAAATTTAAATGAGTGCAAAAATGTGAACACATAAGACACATGGATCTCTCATTTCTCTTTTCCTTTGAAACTCAATTATACTTCATTGGACAACCCATATTACCTGCTCCGAACTGGCCATTGAGCTATGGCACGCAAGCAATAAAACTCGATCAGGATCTCCCAATAATGGATGACTTTGGAGTTTTTCCTTCAGTGAACTTATGTCATCCCATCCTGTCATAAAAACCAGCACAGCACCTGGTCCTTCATTCTCACATATGTGGCATAGCACATATTCTATAAGATTAAAGCCCATACAATCAGGATTCCAACACGAGAGAGACTCTCTGGTCTGGGGGCTATAATCCTTCAAATCTGCAGCTCCAAGTGCTTCCTAAGAAGCATCATGAGAACAAAATTAGAAGGAGAAAAAAAAGAGAGACACATGGATCTGGAAGTTTAAGAAGGTCAATTTAGTATACCTCAACAACACAGGCAATTTGACTCTTTCTCTTTCTGGGAGCTTGTTTGCTCATTTTCCACATCTTTTCTTGACCATAGTCATCTATCTGATTGTAAGGAGTCAACCTGTAGCCCATCGTTTCTAGTATATTTTCCAGAAAATGAGTCCGAACTGGGTATGTGAATCCCTAATCAAGTGACAGAAAAAAGGAAAGATGAGCCCAGATTTTCAAGATGTGTTACTTTATGGTAAGTAATACTAGTTTGTGAGAAGATGCAGTACATTACTTTCAGAAACTAAAATGCAAGTACCTTGTTGATGCCTTAGAAAACACAAACTAATTGTAATCACAGAACTGCTGTAAAATACACATTTAGCAGAGAAAGATGAATTACAATGGACATATAACAGTCAAATCCTGACTATGAAAAGAGAATAAAACTCATTATAAAACAAAACAACAAAATAGCACACAGATAAAGAACACGAGGGCATTACACAAACTTTGTAGAGACCAAATTAGTAAACCGCAACACTCCTAGAATCCAACATGCCAGATCAAGGACAGTAGACAGAGTCCAGGGATCTGTCAAAACCAATCTTGTTTTCTGCAACTATAAGGTACAAACGGAAACAGTGCAACTTTTCCCAAACGAATTAAAGACCTCAATAAGGAAATACATCACACTTGGATCTCCAAAGCACTCCCAGTTCAGGTTGAATGTTAAATCTAATAGACACATTCAAGCAGTGGGAGTTTGCAAATGGACTGGAAATGTCTCTGCTAATAAATTAGGACTCCATTGGTTATGAGTGCCCAACATCCTTTCTTAAGGACAAGTGATGCGCCATTTTGTCCTTAGAGAATAATTCCCACGTCTTGTCAAGTTAGCCACCAACAAGAAGAGAATGATTACTGCATTCCTTCATACAATTGGCAAAAGGCATTCGATGGAATGCATCCCTTATAATAAGGAAACTGAATAATAGAGCTCCTTCAACATATACTGGTATAGATTAAAGCAAGCTCAAAAAGCTTCAAATGAAGGATATTCTATGTTTAATCCCATAAGCTTCAAATGACTAATTGACCAATTACTTCTCCAAAAAGAGGAGCTGCTTCGTACCTTACCCAAGGAACCAAGAAAGGCAATCCCATTGGCGGCTCTGGTTTCAAGTTAATCCCGACAGTTATTTGTGAAAAATCAAGAGTTGGTCCAATGGTTTTAAACTCATCCTTTGCAAGGTATTAGGCCAGGATTCAAGCCATACCATCTCCCATCTTACATAACAGGGGAAATAATATATTTGTCGATAGCTAACACAAAATTTCTAGATGCCAAAGGAGACCAAATAAAACTGATGTTCTCGAGTGTATTGGAGATGAGAATGCTTCATCGAATGTCTTGGAACAAGAAAAGGCAATGCCAGAAATGAACCTATTGGGGAAAAAGTCGGTGTTGTCCCAATCAAGGATTAGATGTTGCTTGAGCTGCTTTGGCCATGTTAAACAAAGACCTTTAGAATCCCCCAGTGAGGAGATGTTAGCAAGGGATGCAAACACAGGTTACAAGGGGCAGGGGAAGACCTACAATGACAATAGGGAATGATATGGAGTATTTAGAGGTTAAAGAAGTTCTAGTAAAGGATTAAGAGCAACGATGTAATAGATTTCACATTGCCAACCACATTTAGTGGGATAAGCAAGAAATCCGGTGAAAATAAAACCCTTCTTCGTTGTCTTAACAGTTACAATGAATAAACAACATAGTATGTCCCTTTCTCCTAGTAAATACATTCCATACCATTTTCTGCAGCTATTTTCCAATAGTTGTCTAAGGTCTCTTTCAACACGCTCTTGATCTCTTATGTCCATTGAGGTCATCCTTGAATAAGAGAACTTCCAAGACTATTCCCTCGTACTTATTCCTCCAAGTTTCAGAATTCAAAAACTATATGGTATCGCACTATAGTTACCTCCTCCCATTTCTTCATTGCACCATCTCAAATGCAGGCAGAATCAACAATCACATAATTAAGTGGCCAATCACGCGCAAAATGTTTTAAATCCTTGTATGCAAAACCAGAAAAAACAGAAGGAAAAAAAATCCTCACTTTAAAAACTTACCGGAATGCGAATTATTGGAGCTCCACCGAAATAGGACGAGAAAAGTTCTGCATCCAAGGTGGCACTCATCAAAATCAACCTCAGTTCTGACCGACGAGGAAGTAGATCTTTCAGGACAATAAGCAGAAAATCTAGCACCAGATATGCGTAGTGTTAGATATACTATCTTCTTATCATCCTATAATAATGCTTCCAACAAACAAACCATGTACCTTCATTCATTCCACGTTCATGAATCTCGTCAACAATAACATGAGTTACACCTTTTAAGTTTCTATCGACCAGCAACCTTCTCAACAAAATGCCTGTAGTGCAAAAGAGAAGGCGTGTATCCTTGCCCTTCATGCCCTCTAACCGAACCTTGTAGCCAACCTTTCGAAAGTGATAAAAGAAAGAGCTCCTTACATTGTTGCTCAAAAAATTAACTTGCAAATCATTCAATAGTATCTTATTCAAGACCCAACATATTATCTTGCTGTATAATATCAGACAGAAAACTCACAGAGTCACCCAATATTTCTCCTCTTTCTGAAGCAACTCTTTCAGAAACAGACATGGCCGATATTCTTCTTGGTTGTGTGCATATGATGTTACAAAGTGCTCCACGTCCAGAATCTATCTGTGATTCCAAAATAAATTGGGGAATCTGTGTAGTCTTGCCGCAGCCAGTTTCACCTGAGATGATAACAACCTGTAAAATTTTGAGAGCTACCATCATAAGCCACAAACAACAGCACAATTAGTCTTATTATACAGAATGAGAACTCTTCCTTCCAACCATTGACAACAAATGCAGGTTCACCCAACATTCCACTAATTTAAGATGAAACTGCCATTCTGCCAAGGGGCACATGCATGCTTGAGTGTGTATGCACATGTAAAAATGCTAATTTATTCACGAATAAATCAGCAGAACAAATCAGCAATAAATCTCAAGAAAAGATAAGCGAGACTGCGGCATCTCATCCAAACTAGCTGGATGGCCTAATGACAGTAATATAAAATACCTGTACTCTAGTGACTAGGAAAGCCTCACAAAAGATATGAAAACCAGACCTAAGAGAATACATCTTCAATGTTATTCTCTCAGTTTTTTGCAAATCTACCCCTGTTTTCCACCCATGTCACCCAAGAAATAAAAGATAAAGCAAGAACTGGTCTAATCAACTAAGAACTCACCGAGACTCTACGGCTGTGTGCACTAACTCCTAAGAGGAATCGCTTTTTTGAAATGGAAGAAAGAATAAGTCATTTATTACATTCAAATCAAATCGCATTGAAAGGCCAACCTCCATCAAATAATTGACAAAAAGATACACAGATATAAGTTGAACATAGGGGATAATAAGCAGGCATCTCTCAAACCATATACGAAGACGTCCTTAAAAAAGAAGCAGATATGTACCATGACCAAGACCAAGAATCCAACCAAAAACTTAAACATTCACGGATTTGTTATTTCTACCATGTAAAGGATGGAATACATCATTGAGAATCTATCTACATCCTGAACAGTACATTATAAACACTCGATTGGTGCTTTTTAAATCAATAATCGCAAGCCAAACAAATTCCAATTAGGGGCTTAAGCACAGACATCAGAAAATAAGCAACAAGACAAATTAGAATGTATCATCGCATCTGAAAAGCTTAACAGAACCCCACTCAGAAAATATAAGAATAGACTACCAGACAAGGGGCAAAAAGCATGTAATTTAATCAACAGTCAGAGAGATGACACAACTTATATCAGCAATTGCCGAAGCAATAACTGAACAATCTCCCAACTACTTTCTTTGAAAAGAAGAAGCAACTAGCTTCTACAAGGCATATGCTTCCAGTTATGACAGTCTTATATACAGAGCATATAATCACCAAAGCAAAAAAGTCGGGATTCAAAGACACGGCAACAATAATCAACACTAAATGTAAATGTAAAAGAATTGAATCAATTAAGTTCTACCAACTACTATTGTTTCTTTAAATTTTCCGATTTAGTCACTATTTCAAATATTGGTCATCGAGAGGAGACTCGTCATAGAATCAATAGCAGTTCACCTGATTTTGCGCAATGGCTGTTAATAATACATCCTTCTCCTTATAGGCAGGTAGATTTTTACGAAATTCCAGCATTTTTCTTCCTTGCGGAGATTCCTACAAGTGAACACAACATGCAAATTTTAGTAATGATCTGACAATCAACACCAATAGAGAAGTATTTAGAAGACCTATAGCACTATGTCCTCACACTTCTCCGCAACTAAACAGCTAAAGAAAGTTTTGAATCATAAACAATCTGAGTTTAGAATAAAACCTGAAACCACTATGTTTTTAATGTTACTTAGGCTTTCACTCATACTAGCAAATGAGCAAGAAAAGAAAAGCAAACAAAAGATCAACTGCAGTCAGACTTTGACTTTGACTAGCTTTGCATAGTCAACTTGACTGTGATCCTGCAAAGTGCAAACATTCAACTGGGAGTGAAACGCGGCCATGTGCAAGATATTGTTAACTGAGAGGAATTACTTTTGACCTCTTAAAACGTATCCATTGAATCAAAATAGCACTGACGCGTGATGTGGGCAATATGCAATAGAAATGACACCCAAAATTTTTCATTGCTCTATGGATAAAAAGGAGGTGAGGAATTTCTTACCTTACCAAAAAAAAAAAAAAAAGGAGGTGAGGAATTAAACAAGGCGCATTCCTCAGGACTTTGTGAAAGTGGAGAATAGGTTTTGGAGGTGTAGAAATTCTGCATCATAACTTTAAGTTATTGCACTTACTAAATTCTCAAAAATCTACGTGCTTCTTGTAAAAGGTTGATACTAATCAACACAATTTTCCCCTTATGGAAGCAAGGAAGGACTAAAGTTACCCATTTAGAAAATGGTAGCCAATGGTAATCAGCCTTTTACCAAGTCTGTCAATGAAGTAATGGACGATTAAGGTCCTATAAGTACAAAATTGAAATATGTGAATAGGAAAGCAAGACATGGCTCCAAATTCAAAAGTGGAGCCAACCTGCCAAGCTTGCTGCTTCTCGTGGAGTTGCAAACTTCTCCGAGCAAAAACTTTCTCTGTCACAGACTTACTGGATGCCAGTGGCTCTGGTTGTTCAAAAAGCCCTTCTTCAGCAGCAATACTACTGCTACTACTGCATCTTGAAAAGGAATTATATGGAGAGCTTTCTGTATATCTAGGCTTCTGAGAAAAGTACTCCCCGAGATATGCCTCAGCTCTTCTTAGCAGACCAAGAGGTAAGCTCACCTGCAAGTCCATGTGGATAGACACTCAGAAAGATGTGAAAACGACAGATGGAGGAATTTGAAACAACATGTGTGGGCGAAAAGGCATGTCATGGATCTTTGATCCTAATATGGACCAGAACCCTTAGACTGAATAAAAGGAAAGAGAAAAGCAAACGGTCCAGTTGGCTCCTGAAAATGAAATGAAAAATCTACCTTTCTCATTATGCTATTTTCTTGAAGACTTATCTGTTATATTCACAAATTTCATCCTGAAGAAAATTCTTATTTTCGTATAATCAATTTAATGTTAATATCAATTCTTACTCAACCATCCCAATAGAGATTTGTGTATTACATATTACTCAAATCAATTAATGCGAATATTAACAAGATCCAGAAACTAATTGCTCATAATAGAAATACACCGATAATGGCACTAACTTAATTCGTATCGATTTTTCTTAGAGAAAAACCACTCAGTACGACCAAAACAAGAACGCTTGCTTCAAAGCTTGAAACCCCACAAAACTTCAAGGGAGAGGAAATGTGTGATTATGGAAGTGAGATGCTGGGAGAAGAAAATGTTGAAGCAAGGGAGAAGGAAGGACAGTTCAAGGGATATAAACATCGTGAAGAAAGAAGGCACACCTGCATGTACAGAAATCTTGTATTTTCCATTGGATAAGAGACACTGAAAATAACGATGTTTTCCATGTTTTCATATGAGGACATTCTCAAAGCTGATCCAAACTTTATTTTTTTGGGCTTGTTTCGTTTGAAAAGGACACGCAATTTTAGAAAATTCCCATAAATTGAACAGCCCAAAATTCGCTAGGATCCAAGAGAACTGTATTTGTAAAAATGTCAGTGAAAAAAGAAATAACCAAGAACATGACAGTAAGCAATGTACTGTACCTCCCTCTGCGGACGCTTCTCATCCAGATCAAATCTATAGTTAGGCAGAGGAACCTTGCTGAAGACAACCGCTTTTGCGTACACTTGGCTGCAAGATCGTTAAAGCTCAGAATCCAGATCTAGCAAACAACTAATAGATGGATGTTATTATCAATGCCGAAGGAGAACAAACCTATATAAACCCATCTTGCTCGCCAGAGCTGCTATTTGCTCAAAATCACGCCTGTCCTTTTTGTCCTTTGAGACCAATTCTTGCTTTTCTTTATTGCACAAAAGCATGTTTAGCTTCCGTTTCCACCCATCAATACCATCAGAAAACGTTGAACCCTGTTAAAGCATGGCTCGGAAGAATGAGGATGAATGAAGCACATTATATATACGGTGACTAATCAAAGTAATATTCATTTTTTTCATCTTTAGCACCCCCAACCATTTGTTCTCCTATCGGAAGATCCTGCCGGAAACGAAAACGGAATCATGTTAAGGTCTCCAGAGCAACTAGGAAATCTCTATACCCCCTATTCATACAAAACCATTTCCTGCCTCTCTATCAGAAAGAACTGCGAAGTCTCAAAAACGAATAATGACGAGGCTGATACTTAATACTTCTCTCCACAAGGCAGTTTAATTTATGTGATGTCACCTTCCCAACATAATGTCTAAGAAAACTAAAGGAGGTCACCAACTCACATGATCATCATTTATATGGATGAACGTGCTTGAATGTATAACATGCTTTGAACATGTGTATCCGTCAACACCATCTAATCGTAAGGAGAAACTGAAGAAGATTTTCTTAAGGAAAAGTTACTTGATATGAGCATCATTCCGCACCAGAGATTTGAATGAAGACTTGTTACTTTGGTATTACCCAAGCAGATCCCTTCCAGGGGAAAACAGCTCACAGAATCCATCCAGAAACCAAACACAAACTTGATTGGCATTTGAAGTTTTCATATTCTCTAGCATGTCCACCATCAAAATATTGGTCACGATTCAACTAAATCCTTCTGATTCATAGTTTCAATATTTAAAATTAGCCATTACCAAGGTATTTTTCAGTAAAACCACTCTGCCAAAATAAGGAGGAAAAGACAGAAAGCATGATGGTGCACCAATTGAAACCCAGGGTCACATCGTGTAGAGCCTCTGTATGAAGATAACGAGCCAACATTTTTACTCTGGAGTCCAGAGTTGATTTGTCTACGGCTACTCCACAAATTTTTAGCCTAGCATAAGTTGAATAGAGAAATGCTTCGAATCCACAGCCTTCCAGGTGATGAACTACTAGCACAGTAGAAGCATAATAATCCTCAATGTTCCACGGCCCATTTCCGCAGTAAAATTAGCTAGACACATGGCACTGACCTAACCAAACCACGACGTTAGGAGCGAAAGGAAAACGTTGGAGAGTCGACTATCCGTTGACACTGAAGAAAACATAAAGTACGATGTGCCTAAGTCATCTCCAACGCCCAATTTAGCTCCATTTTCTATAATGTCACAGGACATCAGTCAGTTAACAGAGCAACAGCAGAAAATCACTTCTCGAGTAGCACACCTGCGACCAAGACGACTCGAACTCGCGATCCGAACCATCCTCGGACGCGCCGTCGCTGTTAGCTGAATTGTACTGCGGATAATTCCTCTTATTGAGCTGCTGCTGCAGCTGCTGCCGCTGGTGAGCTGCCGAAGTGGGCGGAGAAGCTCTCGCAGGGCTCGGGACGGGGACGGGGACGGCGACGGCTTGGCTGTGATGACCGCGTGAAGTGGCGGCGTCCGCCGAAGCCGCAGCCGGAGTGGAGGAGGAGTAGTTAGGGGTGGTGATGACGGAGCGGAGGCGCTGGTGGGGAGGGATGTAGACGCCGCCGTGCGACGACGGAGCCCGGTCCTTCATCCTGAGGGAGATCAGAGACGGCGGAGGATTTGGAGCTCCGAGGAAGGGGGTCGAGTGGAGAGGGAGTTGAGGAGGAGGAGGAGGAGGAAGGAGCGAAGAGGAAGATGAGGAGGGCATGCGAGTGCGAGGCGACGTCGCTTCCGAGGTTTTATTGCAGAAGGAACGCCCCGATTCCGTTTCCAGTTGAAGAAAGGGAAATGGCTTGGCCTTGCTGCTGTCTATGGAGGGACGTCGGAAAAATATGAACTAAACTCCTATTTGCTGTTTCGTCCTCACACTTGCGGTTTTTCGAGTTCCCTCTGATCACGGTTTCCTGTATCCTACAATTGAATCCTTCTGTTACTTACGGTAGGTAGGATTGAGGAAAATAATCGAAACAAACCGAAAATCGATCGATTATGGGCTATTTTCGATTTTCAAAAATTGAAACAGATGAATATCGGTCCAGTGCTCGATTTTAGGTATGGAATCATCCACCCAATCACCCAAATTGGACCGAGTATGTTCAATTATTATCATTTCAAATTTTAAAAACATTAATTCCGATTCTTTTCTCGCTCAGGCTCAGTCATGCATGCTTGTCGCTCACACCTCTCACTCTCACTTCTCTCAGCCTCAATCACGCATCGCTCGCACCTCTCTCAGAGCTCGACGTTTCTTAGACTTGGTTCTTGATGATAGTTATATATTTGCTCATAGGAATGATTATCATGTTTAGCTTATCACAAGCTTCTTCTATTAACATCGCCCCTGCAATAGTTTAGACTATGCAACAACATTTGTGGTTTTGGAGGATATACATACAGCTGATTCTTGGACCCAACCAAGAAAGCGGACCGAACCGGTCAATTTGATTCTTATATGGGTCCAGGACCAAGTTGGTTGATTTCCGGCACCATAAATTAGGAACCATCCCTTCTAATGCGATTCTCAATTTCAAGGTAGGAACTAGCTCATTCTGGAACACATCATCCTTAACCTACCATTAGCAACTTCACTAATTTTACCGTTTGATCTGATTATGCAAACAGAAGTGGTAAAGGGATTAAAAGTGGACTTAACACTACTTATGATATATTGTAGAAAATGAAATTTATGAAATGAAGAAATCCAGAACCATGGCTACTAAAAATTATCTAACAAACAATGAATTTAATTCATTCTTTCTTGGAGAATGAGAGATATTTCTTGCCAATACCAAATAATCAATTATCTCGTCCGTGAACTAACAACTTTCACTCTTTATGAAAATCTGTTTTGCCAATGAGGATTAAGGGTGCTTTTGATTTGGCTTTAAAAATGGGCTTCGATCAAATGCAAGTGTCTTTAACCTAAATGACTTTGGGGGAACGCAAATGGTATTTACTAAGAAATGCAACTTGCTCCAGTAGGAATATAAATGGTAGATCTAGGGTTTCACTTTTTAAGAGAGGTAAATTTTGATTTTTAGAAAATTTTTTAGGATAAAATAAGTAATTCGCTATTTTTTTTAAATTAATGGGGCCTTTAACATTTTGAAAAATGCCAAAAGCCTACTGCTAGTCCGTACTAGCATTTAGTTTTCAGCCTTCCCAAAACTGACATATGACCTAATGCCCATTGAAAATGCTTGCCAAATACTTCGGTATTTTTTCCCAATGACTTTGAAGGCCCAAAACCCCTTTATGAAAGCTGAACCGAATGCACGCTGTACTGATTTAGTTTGGGAATTGATTGATTAGTTGAGTCTTTAGATGGAAATATTTATAACCCGAAGTCATTAAAATAGCGGGCCGGAGTGGGCCCAGGAAGTTGGAGAGCCCATTCAAGTGACAGCAGGCCATTGTAAAATACACAAAATCCAAAGACCTGGCCTGATTTGGGAAGTGGCTTTGTACAGATATGATTAAAGCTCACATCCAATTGGGTCCCCTACTGAGATCTAGGAAACGTGCATATGCTTAGGAGTTGCATTTTCCCCCCTTTGAAGGTACGGGGTCATCACGCGCTCCGGACGTGTGAAGGGAAGAAGATCGATTCGAACCATCTCGGCGGTAATTTAAACTTGAGAGCTTCTGCTTTAATATCATGTGAGATTTTGTGTGGGACTGCTTTTGAGCGTTTTAAAAGTTTAAACTATTAAATGGAGGGTGTGATTACTAAATATATGAATTATTAGAAATAATTGGGGATTTTTCGATGATAGTTTCCAACGTCAACGATTCTGTTGATGCTATGTATATCTTAAAATTGCGAGCACATCTCCCTTTGACTGTGCATATCGTGATTGATATATATTACCTAAAATATGCTAATGTACTTTTCATCACGATGCATCAAAAAACACAAAAAAATTCCACAAGTCTCTCTCCCGCTTTATTATTCTCAACTAGGAGTATCCGGTCCGTATTTTTCACGAGACGAACATTAGTTTAGAGTAGCTATATCACGGGGGTACCCGTCTGGGTTTTTCAACGGCATCGACCCGATTGTTTACTCAAGCCAATTGGTATCTTCAGCGGAACTTTAAGAGTTCATTCCTTTTACGTCATTTGGTCCGAGCGGACATTGAAGACTTACAGCAAGCACAAAATTAAGTGAAGAGGATGAGATAAGTATGGGATTGGTCGGGCATTGATAAGCCAAAGGCGAAGAACAAAGAGGCCGCGATGTCGTAGGAGTCCAGGAAGGTTCATAATGTCCTAGGAGTCGCAGGAAGGTTCATAAGTGCGTGAACCCGTCTCCGTCCATCCAAGCTCATCGTCTTCATTTCTTTTGGTTTTCTTTCCTTTTCGGCTCTTACTAGGTGGTCCTCAATTAATCTGTTTTGGCAAAAAAAAAAAAAATGGTTACCATCTATCAAGAACGTAGAAGAACTCTCGTATAACGAAATGAAGTTCGTCCGTTCGAATCCCATGAACTGTGGATTGATCAGTTTGGATCAGGGTCACCTGAATAGACAAAAGATTTGGAGTAAATCGATTCATACTGCTTGTAGCGTATTTCGTAAGCTTCTAGATTTGGATTTGTCATTCTCTACGTCCAATTTATCTTGCAATTATCTGTCACGTGAATTGATACGTATGAATTTTAACGTGGTATTGGATGGAATACTAATAGAGAGCGAATTTCAGTCGATCGTATATGTTATTTGGGTATTTTTGTAAGACGAAAGTTAGTTCTAAAGTGAAATAGTCATTGGTACCTATTTGAGATTTTTTTTTATAAGGTGAAAATTAGTTCGTCTTAATGTGTCATAGCTAACGGTTTAGTTCGACCTCTCGCCCTAAAGGTTCGGGGGCTCAATTCCGATTTCTAGAAAAATCCGAATCGAACCGTTGACAATCCTAGTCGTAGGAATATCAACACGAGTTTATTGATGGTGTTGACTTCTTACGAAAAGGGGGAACCCAAAGCCATCACATCCAGCTCGATAGCACTAAAATCATACATCGAAAACTATTAGTCAATGGTTAAAGGATGGAGTAGCATGTCTCTGAATTGGACACACAAGATAGATGCAACTTCCTGTATCTTCAACCCTTGGAAAAAAAAAAAAAGAGTCCAAAATGGGTCAATCAATCGAAGGCTCGTACCCCTAAAAAGGTAATTGAAAGTCCTAACAATTTCGATTTGCAAATTTTGTACGTGCCGAGTTTTCATACCTTACAATCCTCCGTGATTAAAGATTTTTCACTCGGATAACGCATCCGAGTATTCGTTCTCGCCTTGCACGATACATGAGATCAATCAAATATTTCATAGATTCAAGATTCTAGCGTGCTCTCTCGTCGTGAAGATAAGGAAATAAAGGAGGAGGAGGAGGCGTGCGACAATTTCGGCCCCCAAACTGTGAATCGGCAAAAGCGAGAAATTGAATAGTCACCTGACAACAACTTGGCCTTTTCCCGTGACGTCGTTATCTCATCCGAAGGCCACGGTTTCATGGACGGTGGATACGCGGATCTTCCCGGACGGTGGAGATTTGCAACCACCCCCTTCTTTCGTTTTCTCAGTCACCAACCCATTCTTGGAACCTTCTCTCGACCAACTGTTCCCCGTCATCGCGATTGAAAACCCAACTAAAGTAAGAAACCCCGAATAGAATAAAGAGCAGAGCGCCGTTAACGGCTGCTCCGGAACACTTATTAAGCATATAATTCTTAGAATAATTCGATCCCCGAGTCGAATAAAGAGTGCCGTTAACGGGGTGCTCCGGAACACTTATTAAGCATATACTTTTTAGAATAAATCGATCTCGAGATATGAAATTTTTCTAATCGGGAAACTATCGCGACATTCATTTAAGGCGGGCTATAAAATATGTACGAGAATTAGTCGTCGGATATCTGGGCGAATCTCGTTCGCATGTTGTTGGTCCCCCCCCTCCCTCGTCTCTATTGTCTTAATCGGCCTCCGCCCAACAAGCCCCAATTGCACCTAAACGATTACCAAATTTATTTGCGACATGTGCTGCTGGGAATTCGTCGGACATCTTCCTTCCCAAGTTACCAAAAAAAAAAAAAATCAACGGACAAACTTTTTTTTGAACTCCTCTCCAGTTTTTGTTTTTGGGGTAAAAAATAACTGTTTCATACGTAAAACTAGTTTCAAGATGATATATGAGAGGCTTTAAAATAAATTTAATCCCAAATAGCAAAGTAGAACAATAAAATACAAATTGCCGTGATAAGCATGCTCTTATCCCACGGGAACATACCTGTGTCAGCGTCAAAGTAGAACGAACGGCGGCCAATCAACGAATTTCGTGATGAACACACATTATAATCCCCTTATCCAATTATTATGGCTTGGTTAGCGTGCAATACATGCTTAGGACCAGCCTACTCAACACAATCACTGTACCGAGACAGTGATATCAGGACGAATAGGCTCCCAAATCTAGATCTAGATAGGGAGAGATTGAACGAGCACGAAAACGCCTCTAAGGATCGAATTTTTAAAATACTCATCCGAAGCAATCGCATGCCATGTATTTTCACTACATTTTTTTCTTTCAGTTTTGAGTTTCATCCGATTTTCATTAAATTATGGAAACTAAAATCATGTGCGAATCAACGTGACAATATTAACATATCGAGAAAGTTTCGAGATAAAAGTAGTCGGGGTGCTTGCGTTGCGGGATTCCAGATAAGTAAAAACACAAATTAAAGAGCGAAAGCCGGTTTAGACACGCTTTGCATTATCAAAGAGTACAAATCTCATCACAAATATTAAATACCCCGATGTGTATTTGTTAAATAAAACATACTTGTCACGCTAATATGTGTGTGAAGCGTCTTTGAGTGGGTGCTACTCTTAACCATCACCAAGGCAACGCCAATGAAGCATCCTCAAGGAACACATGGAGCTAGTCTCGCCATAAAAGGGAAATTATCCGATTGGTCTTAAATCTATCGCACGGATGCCAATTCGCTTCTAAACTTTTCAATTTTGTCAATCTAGTACTAAATCTTCGTGCAAATTTTCAATATATTCCTTTCGGGTTTCTTTCGCTCAACATCCATTCATAGCAAGTCATGCTAAGTAACACACATCCCCACGTTAGCTATTTCTTGCAATAAAATAGGCTGGAATGACTATACTAAAATTTTGGGCAAAGATTTAAGTTTGATTTGAAAAAATTAAAAAAGTTTAAGACTGAATTAACATTCCTATAATAAGTTTACGACTGATTGGATAATTTTCCTGGTCATGTAAGCAAGGGACACGCATTGTGTAGATTGATTTCACTTGCTTTTTAAGTTAATCAAGTGTTTCCTGACGGGTGCGCTGCTGAAATTGCGGGTTTTAAGCGACTCGGGGCAAAAAAAAAAAAAAAATGAATGTAGATTTTCTTAATCGCGTTGATGTATGTGCCCGGTCTTAAGTCGGTATTTGCGGACCGGCAAAAATCAAGCCTAACAAGCCGGCGATGGTGACGGCAACAGCGGACACAGGATGCTGCGAGATGAAGCCAGCGGTCGTCACTAATCACACGCGGCTCAAAGAAGGAACATTGAACATGGTTAACGTAGCCCTATGTCAATTTTCATTTTTCCTGGAAAGCCCTTGACCGCCTTCGCGTGCGACGTAATCCCAGCAGCACCGGCATCCTCGGCCTCACGAGAGCTGCTCCTAAAAGATGATCTGTTTACTAATAATAGCTTTGAGCATGTCCTTAGCTAATTTGGAGCTCGTCAAATCAATTCTGGATGTTTGGGCGAGAAATTCGGATCGTTGTCGATTGGCGTTGGCAAGCGGAAGAGATCGGTTCCGAGGCCGGGTAGAATCATCCCATTTCGTGCCATTTCTCTCGTTTGGTCTTGCACAAAGTATGACAATCTCCACGTTTAGCCCTCAGACATTGACGTGGAGTGATGACAACGCGAGATGGTGACTATTTGAGGGTTGAGTTGCCCAATAATGCCCTCCCGACACGATGTGTGTCCGATTCATTTCTGCTTCACTCCGATCTCTTAGAATTGCCGCGATCACTCTCGCCATCGCCAAATAGGTTGTGGGTTTAGTTCTTCCACGAATCACACATCTTCCGGTGGGAGAGCCTGCCTTGCTCTAGTACAATCTCAAACGAAGCGACTCCTTTCACGTGGATCAAGCCCTTAAAATGTGCACTTTCGTTAATCAAATTAAATCCGGCCATTTGGGAGTTTGGTATCGATCTGCGAACCACTCGACAGACCTTTCTTTCAAAATCGGTGCGAGGCTTGGAATGTCACGTCCACGTTCGGTTATTTATGTCTCATGCTATAGAGATTTAAGGATACAGATTATTTGAAAATCTGCGTATCAAGAACTTCAAGTGGATGCAAGCTAAAGGCTCCATAATTAAATCTTTAACGATCGTCAAATTGGAGAAACAAAAAAATCTGCTCAACAATCAAAGGTTTCCTGCAATAACAAAAAAAAAAAAAGAATTCGTCGTAGGAAATACGGAAGGAATGAACCGAACAAGGCAACAACGAACGAGCAAACAAATCCAATGGCGGATCCCCTCGCACATGCCACGGCATCATTACACGGCGCAAAACCGCCAAAAGAGCCACTTCTCTCTCTCTCTTCCATAAAAGCAGCGACCCTTTGCCAACACCCTCACTCACTCTCTCTCTCTCTCTCTCTCTCTCTAAAATCACTTGCAGCGAAATCGAATCAGAGCGCTTTTTCGAAACTCGCAGCAGAAAAAAATGGGTCTACAGAGCCAATTGAACGACATCTCCTCCAATTCCATCCCTCTCCTGCTCCTCGCCCTCGTCGCCACCTGCGTCAGCCACCTCCGCTCCTCACTCGCCTCCCGCCTCCGCTCCCTCGGCCTCTCCCGTCCCGACGCTCCCGACCCCGACCCCGACCCCGCCGCCGCCGCCCACGGCGACGACGCCCCTCGCCTCTCCGCCACACTCGGCTCCGGCCTCGCCGGCCTGATCGTCCTCGCCGAGCAGCTCAACCTCAACTGGCTCCTCTCCGATTGGTTCTCCGGCGAAGGCTCCGACTGCTGCATGGTGTGCCTGTGCGGGCTGAGGGACGGGGACCGCGTGCGGAGGCTGCCGTGCCGCCACGTGTTCCACAAGCGCTGCTTCGACGGATGGCTCGATCAGCTCAAGTTCGACTGCCCCGTCTGCCGGTCCAAGCTGGTCCCCGACGAGCGCGTGGAGCTCACCGCCAGGCGCGTGGGAGGAGAACTGGCGGCCTTCTTCTCTCCCCGGTGAGGCGCGTCTCGATTGTTGCCTCATCGTCATGATTACGATGATTGATGATGACCCCCCTTCTTCTCTTCGCAAAATTCCCGCTCTCTCGCTTCCCTTTGTTTTGGGTATTTGCAGTTTTGACCCTTGATTGACTTTCCACCCCCTTTTTTCGGTCTCTCATTTTCTTGTTCCGGTCCTTAGATGGATTTCTCTTTTCCAGTTATGTCCCGCCGCTTTGATTTTTGAAGATCTCGTTCGGAGCTCTTTTTAACCGTCCGTGTAACTTCCAAGAACGAACTTCTCGTTGATGAATAAGGAAAAGTAGTACGACATATCTTTTTTGTACGTTACAAATATCTACGTCTCTCTCTCTCTCTCTCGATCCTTTTTTCTTGAAAGATATTAGAAAGGACCACAATCAATTTAAAAAAATTCGGCTCTTTTTTTCATTGCCCTGTGACGCAATTAGAATGGAGTGCGATTCGTGGGCAAATGGCGACAATTCGGGATGTGAATGGGATGGCTGTCTCGTCAGAGCGGGTGAAATAGCGTAAAGTGCTCTGTAAGATTGTTGGAACCAAGATAACACGAATATAAAGGGACGGATTAGATTTGTAAAAGTGCTTTGTGATATTGTTATGGAAGGAGATAAAATGAATATAAAAGAGACAGGTTAGATCTGTCGAACAACGTGGAGATAATATCAATATTTACTTGTCCCGTGTGTTCTTTTTGTCCATCAAATCATGGTGCGGCCATGTTTTTTTTTTTTTCCCGTTTGAAAGTGACGATGTTTTTGTGTTGCCGAGGCGAGTTGATATTTTCTAGTGTATATTCAATTCGATAGTGGTAAGAAAAAGTCAGCGTACGGATTTGGGCGGAAAGATGATGCAACTGAAAGTGCCAGAAGGAGAAACACGTTCGATTTATGTCGCGGGGGAGAGACATCAGGTCAATCAACTACCCCTTTGGGTAAAAGAGGAGGGGTAAAAAATAAAAAAAATAATACCCTTTTGGGCGACCACTTTTGCTCTTTGTTCTTCCTTTTTCGTTGCACTCTTTCTTTTTTCAGTGGCTTGGCGTGGCAAGTCTCAGTTGGGGGGAATCAAAATAAGTGGATCCTTGAATTGAACGATTGACTTGTCTAAACGCACCATAAGAAATTCCCACGTTATTAGATAAGTTTTAGTAAGATTCCTTGATATATATATACACATATAATGAGGGTAATCGATTTTAGAACGAGCATGTTCCAGACCTAACACCTGGAGAAAGTACCTTATAACTGTTAGAATTGGGTTTTCAAATCTTTGAAATGTGAAATCTACCCCTTTTGCTCTTGAACTTACCATATTTTGCCGATCAAGTTCTAGAATCTGCCTAGAAATCAGTTTCATTTTCGTTTGCTTCATTTATTTGAAAATTGAGACGAATAGGAATTACAGCAAAATGGTGTAAGCAACAAAACGGCTTAGAGGGAAATATCGATACAAAACAAACAAAACTGCAAAGCAATAAGGAAGTTAAGATGATTTAAGAAAAATAAACCATATTCTTCCAACTTCATAAAATAGGGTCTTATAAACGTCAATTCATGGGTGGGCGACCTCCATAAGCCCCTCCGGCGAGCTGTTCCACCCACAAGCTGGCCATTTTCTCCCCTTTAAAAAAGTATTTAGCTTCTTTTGTTGATTTTTTAATAAATCAAAAAAAGAGAAAAGATTAACTATCTTAGCATCGGGCTGTGTCACGTAGGACGATCAACATCCATATCAGTGACTTTTGATCAAATTGATTAGATGGATTTAATTAATAAAATATGAAAAAATTTATAACTCAATTGATAAAAATTAAAAGATTTATGATCGGATTGAATAGATAAAAAAAAGTAATGTATTTAAATTTTTTTGGATAGTTCTTTTTTCTTTTCTTTTTTCGTTCGAGAGCGTGTTGCTGTCTATACAGTGTTGTTTTGTATTGATTTCTCGGCTCGTGCGCCGTGCCTCCCGCTGTCGCTTCATGATCATGACCAGGCCAAGAAACGCCCTCTTCATATGATTCCGGTCATGCTCACACATGGAAAATCTGCGCATTTCTACCTGCGTGCGTTAGTGCTTGTTTCCACAGACGATGTCAGAACTTGTGATCATTTCCACAGGAGAGACCGCCTCGTAGATCGCGGTTAGCAGTGATTTCAGGGGAGTGGGTGGGTCGTTGAGGAACGTATTCAGACTTGTGATCATTTCACCGGGATTCGTTCACGAGGGCACGATAAAATAAATAAATAAATAAATAAAACATCATAAAACAGGAACGAAAGAAATGGGACCACCACAAAAAGAACGAGGGAGCCCCACGGCTTAGCTGTCTCCGTCATCCTGGAAACTGGATCGGTCGACAGCGCGAGAAGATTCAGGGAATTCAAGCGAAACTCTCAGCCTGACTAGTCTTCAATAATGCAAGACGGGGTCGCCCGTGCACAAAAATCATAATGCGTGATAATTGGCTAAGCAATATCGACACCGACACGATATGTAAATATTTTATTTTTAAAAAATAAAGGATTTTGACACTATATACTAAATAAATATATATACACATATATAAGAATTATTATTTATATATAAAAATGTCGATGGTGAGTTTCCTCTTCTTCTATTAGGGATTCTTGATGAGTTTTTTTTTTGACTTGCTAGGTATATATTAATTTTGAGGTGATTACATATATGACAAAAGTAAGTATATATTTTTTTGATAAATTTACAATTTTATCTTTAATTAATTGAAAATGTTTAAAATTGACCATATGCTTGCCGATATGGCGTGTTGGGATACTGGATTTACGTGTCGCTAGCTCGTTTGGATAGTTGACCACGTGTTACTCGCGTGTCGAATACAAAACGGCACAACACGGAGAGCGTCGATGCTTCACAGATCATTGCACTAGACGTAACGGACATATTTCATTATTAAGGCAAATAAGGCCATGCAAAGATTCGAACGAAAGACTTCGTATTTTAACATCACGTGAGATTTTATAATATTATTATGGGCTATTATGAAAACTTAAGCCGTCAGAAGAACCTGAGACTCAACACCCGCGTCATCACCAGGTGTTTTGACGGGTGTTTTGACCCTGATGCCTACTGGTGCAAGACGTGCAAAATGCACTTCCTCGGTGATTTGCCGCTTCTTCCCACCGTACTTCTGCTGCGAAAAGAAGTGATTTTGCACCGACTGAAATGGGGACGGTAATTTGCACGTTCATCAGCAGATTCCATGGAGCACCGGGAGTCCAAAATTCGAAATCCAGAAATAGCTTCTACGAAATCTGGGGCACAAAAAGCTCGGTACCCCTCAACTTCAATTTCCAAAGAAGGCTTGCAATCAACTTACCAAAACAAAAAGGTTAATGTCATGAAAAATTCCAAACCTATAATCCTATCATAAATTTATCTCAAATTAATCTTTTTGACCCTAAAAGATCTCAAACTAGTACAATTATGACAAATTTGGAGGATCTTCGCTAGCTAGGTTTTCAATTAGAATTTTTTGGTTGCGTGCGTTTTATTAATCAAGTACTTATATTTTCAATTTTTCTAATCAAGCTTGTCTACTTAACATAAATCCCTAAAGTTTCTCCGACATAAAGCCCGGTCATTGCGGATTGTGAAGTTATGGGAGCATAAGAAATCAAATTAAAAGGTTTTTAATGCATTCCATACCCATGGCCTACTATGTTCGTTCAGTATGCAGTCTTGAACCCACATCACACTTCGGCATCCCCCAACGGCCACCTCAGGAGGGTTTGGCCAAATTTTGTGTTGGAGCGACTTGGTTAGGCATCCTGTGTAAACAGAAGGACTTAGATTACAAAAATTAAAGATGCAAGGACTTCAGTTGGTATCCACCACCCCAACGATCAGGCATCCAACCTAGCGGCATGGGACTTAGAGGTTGGGGGCATCGACCTAGATCAAATCCAGGATGAACGAGAACAATTACTAGCGCCATACAAAATTGGATCGGCCGCGGGTTCGACTAGGATCCCTTTTCCTACCCGGCTCTTGGCCGTGTACATCGATCAGTCTAGCCTTGTTTCTAGCTTCAAATTGTAACTCGTGCGATTCTCCAACAACAAAGTCTAAAAGCTATCCCTCTTTCGGCTCTCGACCTAATGCCTTGGGATCAAAATTTAGATGCAACCATCAGCTAGTCCAACCCATGAACTTGTAAGGTTCACTTTTCACCAAATCAAGAGTAATACTCTCGTCACCATTAAATCATAATCCTAAGGCCAGCTATGAATTATGGCATGTCTTGAAGAAGCCAAAACTTAGCCCGAAATAAATAAATAAAAAAATCACGACAGCCACCTCAGCCCTTCATCCTAGAGTTGTAGTTGCACCGTTAAGTTCAAGTAAGCAATCATTTGCGACATCATCGCAAGATACTTAGTTTGTATGGACAGATTAATGAGAAACTCCAGCTGCAAATAGGATGTCACGATGCATGATATAAGTGGAGAACATACTTGCTAAACCAGCTCTCCTTACTGTATTTCTAATCCTAATGCAGCGTTTTGAGATAAATCTCAAGGCTTAATTAGCCAACTCCTACCTTCATTCAGATTGCATCGAAAGCAAATAGCACAAGCTTAGTGAACGCAATAGTTTAAAAAGCAAACAAACAGATTTTATTAGAGGGGATACGTGCACTAAAGTCTTAAAACTTACTATGAAAGTGTAATTAAGTCCTAAAATTTATCAAATATGTTCGGTGGAGTCATTCCATTAACTTTGTCCATTTAGATTAATGAAAAACGATCACATGTCTTAATTTATTATTTTTTCTGAGACACGTGGTGGCGATGTTGTGACACCCACCAAGATTAAAAATCCTATTGCTATCTACTATTGCAGGAATTCTCACACCGGACACTGTTTCTTGGTGGGTGTCACACCACCAAAACCTTCTCCTCCACCATCACCAAACACAGAAACCCTCTCCACCAAAGTCGAAACCTCCTCCTCCCAGCCGGTTTTGCCCTGTTGCAAATCCATCCCCAAATGGGGTCGGAAAACATACCCCCTGTGAAGCAAACAAGCACAGCTTTCTTATGTGATGCGGTAACAACCGATCACGTTACTAATGATACACTCGGTGTTAATGAGCAATCATTGATTTGATCTGCAAATTCTACACACTCATTATTTACCCAAACCAAGGTTGATTTTGATCGCGATTTGCTTCGGTGGGTTGTGTCTACATGAAGGCCATCGATTAAAATTGTCGATGATAAAATTTCGATTTTTTCCTTTCAATGATATAATTAATTCACTAGATTGATTAATGCTAATTCAATGGTGATTCACCAAATTGATGATCAGATTAATTAAAGATTTTATGGTATATTCAAGATGTGATTGATTATTGATTTCAAGCCATATCTTACCTTATTACTTACTGATTTGATGACCAATCAATGACATATCAATGGAAAGCTGATTGAGTTAATTTTTTTTTTTATATTAGTGGATCTTTTAAGATTGTTATTAGCTCTGTAAGGTTGATGGATGAAAATCTTCATCTTTTATTTCCTATTTGCTTTATCTTAGTCCTTTTATAAATTGATGAGTCTTCTCCATTGTAAAAGATATTTGATGAATGAATGACAATTCCTTTCTTGAGTTGAGTTTTGTGTTATATCGATCTCTTTAGCTTGGAAATTGGATTCTTTCTGAAGAGCGAACCCAAAACCGTTTAGCCTCGGTTGGTGGTTATCCTATAAATCTCGATGGTGAGCTTCTATCCCAAGTCCCGATTTTAGTTCTTGGCTGGTGGTACATTCTTTAGGCCTTGATCTGATCGTAACTTATCTTACATTTATCTTCTTCACTCAATTTCCATCCTCGCACATTTTGATCTATTTTCACTTCTTTCGATAATCACTCAAACGCATTCACTCGCCTCTTGCAAACGTGTCAACGAGGTGCTGCCTCCAAAGACTCCTGCATTCCCTTTGATATATATGTTCTGACCTGCATATTGCAAAGATTGTTTTCCTCACTTAAATAAGTTTCGAATATAATTGAAGAAGAAAAGTTCAAATTGAAGGTTGTTTTTTTTTTGGCGAGGCAATTAGTTACAAGAAGATTAGTCAAAGATGAGAAAAGTAAAGTTCAACCTGACTTTGACTTAATTTTGGACGAGATAAGGTGAGTCCAAGTTGAAAAGTTAGATTACAATTGTATGAAGGCAAGTTGAGTCGGCAACAAGAAGAGGAATTCAACTTTCCTTCTTGTATTTTGAGTCAACAAGTCATAAGCGGTAGGAATGGCTCCATCTATATATGTGTGTGTGTGTGCCAAGTTGAAGTTAAGAGTTGAGGAAAAAAAAAACAAGGTTATATATCTAGGCTTGTGTTTCTTTTTTCTTTTTCTTTTTTTTTTTATGTAAAGCCTATGCAAAAGGCATTTCGTCCAAATTAAAGTCGTGTCATGTTGAGAAGTTGAAACATAAGCCTATCTATGTAAGTTTCTTTCTGTGTCGTCGACTTCAACTTGCCATTGTGATCTAAATTTTCAACTGAAACCTACCTCATCTTATCCAATGACAAGGCAAAGCAAAGTTGAATTTCAATCTCATCAAGAATTCATTCGATGATTTGTTAACTCCTTCAAGGTTAAGCAACTTACAAACTTAGAAGTCACACTTTGTCGACGCTAGTCATGCAAATGAAGCTTATGTGGGATCCTCACCACTCCCTATAACTTTAAGCACCACCGACACCCTCAATCATCAAAATCAGGCAGATCATCAAAGCCCTCTTTAACGATCCCACCAACTCATCATTTATATAACTACATCCTGAATTCCCAATTTTATCGATTTGTCGCCTGTTATTGTTATATTACTGGCGAGATGGTGGGAGTGTTTCATTTGATTATCTAGATTTCTAACTAGATAAGACTAGATAAGATATTATATGAAATCCGAGAAATTTGCTATATCTGCTATATCTAATCTATTGTTTGGTGAATTATAGTAATAAAGCGGACATTTGATGTCCTATCATATCCATTATATTATTTTAGTATGTTGATCATGAGCTCGTTTAGGGGTGTCCCTGTGAATACCGCTGAAAATTGAACGCTGATCTTGAGCTTGACAAAATAAGCTTTTATTAGAAAAAGGCACTATTTTTCTCGGGATAATCAATGTCTTGAAAAGTCGAATAATTCCATATAAAGCAATCTTAATGAGTGCTCCATAGTATTCATTGAAAGCTTAAAAAGTGCATGGGGAACTATTAAATACCAGAAGGTATGTGATAGGGATGGCCATTGGACTATGCCGTAACGGGCTGGGCCGTGCCGTGCCACGCCAGCCCATCTTTGGCCCATGTCTCACTTCTTTTGGGCCCATGTATAGGCACATGCAAGAATTCGTGGAGATTAAAGAAATCTTGCATATGGGCAATTTTATAGCGTGCAAATAGTGTCAAAAGATTCTTCACTATTGGCTGTAAATAGGGTCGAATATCATCATTTTATTTCATGGATCCCAAAAGCACTTGTTAAACATTCAAACAAATAAGTTGCGTCATTTCCAATGCACCATCCTTGTCGTGTACCATCGATATGTGCTGAAAATGAGAAACTTCCTTTATGAAGTTCGATTAACAAGTGTTTATGGGGGCGCTCACTAACTAAATCCTTATTTTTTTAAATAAATGTTGGTGCTTGATGTACCAGATCAATGAAGACATCATGCTCGGGCTTGGCCCATGTGCCAATTTGGCCCAAGCACTATCCAATCCCACGTCACCAAATTACAATTGATGGATTGTTTTAGTTTAAGACTTCACTTAATAAACTTAAGTAAAGATTGATTTACATATGGATTTAAGTGATAAAATGTCCGATGTAAATCGAAATCTACTAATCTATCCTCAAACTTTTTCAACTGTGCTCACTATTCATATTTGATAAAATAACTGAAATGTATTATTTTATTTTCATCTTTTGTCAAACTACTTTTTGTTCTTATTCCCAACAAAAACTCGAGCGTTGGGATTATTAGGGGAACTTAAGCATATGCTTTATGCTTTTGATATTTTAGACATCAACAGGAGAACAGTAGTGTGCATCAGCTCGTGAGAAAAACCTTGCCTAAACTCAGATCCATTGGACCGGATCCATCACAGCCGTTGATCATGCAAGAACACGGCAACATAACATAATCGACGGCGGTAATAGATCCGATCCATGTGGATCGGTGGGCCCATGCGAGAACCTCTCAACTTATGTATAACCCCAACACATCTGAATTATTAGAATCATCAAGATTGGTCTGTCAGACTCCGATGATCTAAGTGTTTGGTTCAAATGCCTTGAGCTCACATAAGCTGAGTTCACACAACCCATATACATCTCAGACGGAGATCCATCTACAGAGTGCTGCAACGCCATGTCTAAGACCCAGATCTACAGCCGAAATGGAAAAGAAAGAGCATAAACCGAATTAAGTCAAAGCGAAACAGCAGCAAAAGGAAAGATCTACGCCACCTAACACATATCAAGAGACCCAAGAGCGATCGATCACTTAGTACAGATATTACATGAGCATGTGCACAGAGGGAGGGAGAGAGAGAGAGAGAGCGATACAAACCCTTTTCCATGGCCGTCGAAAAGCTCTTGAGAACAGCAGGGAAAGGGAGGAAAAGCAGGAAATTGCTGGCATGGGTGGTATTGGCAAGAAACCTCACCCCTTCCTCCATGGCGATGAGAAGAGAGAGCGATGCCTCTCACCAAACGACCCATGCCCACAACTTCCTGAGACCCTCTCGCCCTTTCCCTCTCTTCATCTCTCTCTCTCTCTCTCTCTCTCTTTACGCTCGATCGTGACTCAGATCTGTGTTTCTTGCGACGAAGGGCTTGCGATCAGGCCATACGGACGAAACCAGGAGAAGGGGAAGGGGAAAGGAAGGAGGCGATGGAGTGTATGGAATGGGAGGAATAGGAAAAAGAGAAGAGCGAACGCCATCCACTCGCTCAGCTCGACTCACCGTCTTTCCTACCCTCCCATTTCATGCACTCCCTCACGCTGCATCTTTCTTTCCCCCCACTTTTCTCTCTCTCGCTCTCTCTCTCTAACTCATCGCCCCATGAGCTGGATAAAAGACGTCAAGTGGGTTTTTATAAAGAAACGGACATCGGATGCCCATTTCCACGCCTATCTGCCAACCACCTTTCTCGTCTGGTTTTGAATGGCGGATGGTGGGATGCTTCTCGTCAACGCCGACGTCGTCCTTACCGAGACCGAGACCGAGACCAGAAACCCGAAACCAATTTTTCCTCTTCCTATAAAGCGAAAGTTTTAAAGGCCAATTTGATAAAGAAGAGCGGGTCCCACGGGCAGGACCGCTGCGCCTGACGCATGATGCCCACCCCCAACACACTAGGAAGCCTGAAAAGATGCCCACCGCCACTATGATTATATTTTATAGGTTTGGCCTGTCCGAATAGACAACTGAGGTTGTCGCCCATGATCGCTCACCTTTCAAGTCACGTTCACGTTCATCAGAACCGTCAAAAGCCCAAATAAAAAAGGAAAAGCTGCTAGAGAGAGAGAGAGAGAGAGAGAGAGAGAGAGAGGGAGGGAGATACGAAAGTTCCGAGCAATTACCGAAGCGAAGCTACATTAGTCCCTTCTTCACGATTGAGAGACTTAAAGGCATCCAAAAGAAACTAGTCCCCAACAGCTTCTTGATTACTTTCCAAATAGCGTGCAGAGACCGCAATCAGCACTGATTTCTTTTGTTTCTCATGAGATACTTTGCTTTTGAGTGGGTTAAAGTCAGCTTTGACGAAGGTAACTGAGCTACTTTCTTTTCCCACAAAAAAAAAAGGGCGATCGACCCGATTAACTAGCATGCCGGGGCGGCTTTCCTAGCAAAACAAGTTACCAGTACAAAATCGGCAAAAACTGTACATTTGCGAGCCCAGAAAGTATATCAGCTTATCGGTTCGATGGAGAAGCCGTCGAGAGAGATTTTTTTGACGGCGGTCCATCATGCAGCTCCACAGAAGGCAACGAGAAGTTGAATTATCAAGCCCCGGTTGGAAGCAAGAAGAACCTGCATTTAGAGCATGCAATGAGAACTAGGCACTGGTACTCCTGGAGAGATGCTGCCTCAAGACAAACGCCACTCAACCGCTGGAAAACAGTTGCATTCCAACAACCCAAATGAAAAAAAAAGAAAAAGAGAAAAAGAAGAAGGAGCGCGGAGCTAGAGTCCACTGAGTCAAGCAGATATAGTTTAATTTACTTGAAAGAGACATGATAACTCAGAAGCTTGACCAAGACTCAATACTGAACAGTTCAAATAACCTTGATGTTTCAAACTAAATTTGATTGACTAAGCTATTTAATAGGCTCGAGCTCGATTCAACTTAGCTCCTAGGTAAAAGGGTTCTACTATACACTTGAATAAAGCTCTGGTTAGAGGTTCTTCATAGAAGACTACATTTCCAGTTATGTCAAATACTAGATTACGGTTAAAAGCCGCTCAATTCAACTATACTAAAAACTCAAGCTTGAATTGATATGGTGTTAATTCGCCTACACTTGATTCAAACTAGAAAAAAATTGAGTGGACCTCCAGTAAAGCAGCTAACAAGTTAAACTCAAGTAACTAATAAGTGACGCAAATTATTTGCAGCCATACTAAGAGATCAAAAGCATATAATTCTGAGACGTAGACAATAACTTGGGTCAACATGACTCGGTATCATTGTTAACAACTTGACCTAAGCACAGACAAAAGCAAACTACACCTAGATCATGTGATGCAGTCCTCTAAAGAGTCTGCAACAATCACTTTCTCACTCTGGCTCAAGTTGCCACTAGGTTCTTGGATTTCTGAGCATCAAGAACTGTATAACTATCATCATGAAACAGACAAAATTGCCCCAGGCCATATATGGCCAAGGGCATTAGATTTTCTTCAGGCGTTATTTATATATATATATATATATATAGCATTTACTATGCCTGGAGAAAATTTAATGCCGGGGTAATAAAAGTTCATTGCGGGTACATATACATAATCAACCTGGGTCCAATGGTTCATAAATAATTGATATCCTCATCAGGTAATAATGCATTAGACTTGCACACATCATGATATATATTTATTTACTCTCCCAAGATCATCTGAAAACCAGATACTGACCGGTCAATACTGTCAAAATACCCAGAATTAGAAAAGGATGAAAATATTAGGCTTGTCCCATATAAAGACAGAGACCTACTTTTCTGTTCTATATTCCTGAAGAATAATGGGCAAACTCTTTGAGAGACAATTTCAGAAATTGTTCTTGAAAACATCAACACAGTATTTTGAAATTGAATACTTTGTACCTTGTCAAAAATAAAAGAAATGAAAGCAAGAACAATTACCATACGATGTAATTACAATGTTACACCAATGATAAAATTAAATTATATATCTCAAATAGCTTTGAAATTGCATTTCACCAATGGCATGTACATAAAGTACTATATAATCAATGTTTTCTCATTACAAAATTGAGAACTACAAGAGAACGTTCATCCTGTGTAAGCAGAGCAACAAGTTGAGAGCTCATCTCACATCTCAGTTGTGGAGAAGGGTCATATTACATTGCTATGTTGATAGATTTCTTCGAGATTGCCTTATGGAGTACCATTAGATGCAGCAGAATGCTAAGAGAACCAGTTTTTTAATCCATAATACTCAGGCTAGTTCAAATACATGTTATTTCCTATAGAGAGACAGGAATGCAGTCATACATGGTCAAACTCCTTCTATCATTCAAGTGCAGAAATGCGTATATTTGCAGTTAAACATTGAATTGAAGGTCATCAAGTCCCCAAGAAGAAAGTTCGGTCCATATTGACTTTGCAGCAAAGTTGTTCTGATTGCGAACCAGTGATCCAGAAATTCTGCAATGATCCGGATCGCACCAAATATCTTAAATAGGTAGGATCAATCATGGAATCATGTAGGATCACTATCCTAACAACCATGCTCTCTTTCGGTTCTTAATTTTCAATTTCTCTGCTTTCCGTGAAGCTCTAATCTACATATCTTCTTAAGTTTTCCCTCCGCTTTCTTTTATTAAACTTTTCTTTACTGATTTTTGTTGAATTAGGTTTTCAATTGTTGCTTCAATCAAGAGTTTGACCAATGTCTGGTTTGGGTGAGCATGATTTAATAAAGAGGAGTATAATGTGATGAGAAGATGATAGCCCAAAGATGACAAATTTTAGGGATGAGTCACTTTTAGTTGTTATTGGGTGGTTTTTCGAATAGGTTACTTTGTATTCATATGATCTTTTAAGTGACATGTCTTGTTTGAACTTTAAAATTGCATATTCTTCATACTTAAGCTGGACATGGAGATTAGAGAACGCACAACTCAGAACTTGACCTTACGAGCAACTTTCGAGGTAAGTGGTGATTACGTCACCAAAGAACAAACGTCATGACTAATTTGACTATTCAATTATATGATTATGTCAACAAAGAAAAAACATTAACAGAACTTTTCAGGCAAGTGATGAGAGTGAAAAAGACAATGTCTGATCAATTTGACACAATATTTCATGGTTGGTTCTGTTTCATCAATCTAAAAAACAACCGACAGTGCCTTTGCAGAAGCTTCACAATCCATACCCTCTACTACCTCCAACATTAACCTCCCTCAACATTGTAAACCTATCATGTGCACCAGTTTGTTTTTTCCTCGTTTTCAATTAGTGTTTATCTTCAAATGCTGTCACACACAATCATTTGCAAAAGTGAATAGACAGAATGAGAAGGTGGAACTGCCGGCCACTTACTCAATGCGTAGATTTTCAACTGAAGAGGATATGCAATAACTGAAGAAAGACAAGTTACCAAAGCAGATTCTTACCTCAATCAACTTGACTTAACATGCACTTCAAGGATATCCTCATCCTCCATTCCCAAACTATCAGGGGTTGCTGATGGACTGATCTTCTCACCATCAAATGTAAATACTAAATGTTCTTGGTTAAGCTTGACTCTGTCTGCATATAACTTGAACAGCCGCTCAAACTTGTCATCCTACAGCAACATTATGGAAGTTAAGTTCGACCATTAAAAAATTCAAGGTAAAAAGGAAAGAAATTCTAAGCATTAAGGAACAAAATGCCAACTGCCATGTGATGCAAAGTAATAGACACCGCATAAGTGTTTGAATGGCATGAATTTGATTGCTACAGCACTGAAATTGGATCTGACATGCTTGGCTTGTTAGGAGAATCAGAAGACAGCCTTCTGAAAACTGTGCTCATAATCATTTATCGGGCCCTTATAAAAAATCATTTCAAGTAAGGTTGGAAGGATCTGCTACTGAATAGCTATCGGCAGCAGAGTGGAGAGAGAACTTCTTTTACTTTACTTTAAGAGGATGGTGGTCGCTGGAGAGAGCACTCTTTATAATTATCGCTCAGGTACAAAGACCAAACAACCATCCAGAAAGAAAAATTGAAAGCTGCAGGGAAATCATTAAGAGATAGTAGCAAAAATCCATAATTTTGTGGCAGGGACATGCCATAAAGCTGGAGGTAGTTGACTATACTATTGCATATCAACAAGGACTGCTGCACCCAAGTTTACTCAATCAGAGATATTCTACCTTATACATTTATTCATAAATGTGTCTGGACAAAATCCACCTCATTTGACATAGACGATGGATCTACATTGAGTTTTTCCAAACATGTAAAAGCTAAGGAAAAGAAAGAGCCACCTAACCAGCCTATAGATGACCCTGTGGCATTACACCAAAAGGACCAGAGATGCCAAGTCATGTTAAAGCAACGACTAAATTTGGCTTATTCGAAAGGATATTCCTTGAACATGCGTGGAGGTATGTTATAGACCTCAATCCCTGAGAATTGTTCAGCATGCCATAAGTCTAATTACACATGACTTAGACTAGTTGCAACATGCCTGAATCTATGAACTACAATATAGTTTCAAATTGTGCTAAGATCACAATATCCACAAATATAAAGCAATCAAGCAACAGTAGGGAATTATAAGGATTACACTCATTGGACATCAGTCCATTTAACTCAAAATTCATGTGTTCACCAAAAGGGGCTGATTCTAAATAGATGATGTTATAACACCACACTGGCAAGTACCTATTAAACCCAGACGAGGAAAGGCCCAATATTGTCCCTACAAACCCAAGAACAAAACTAGCAGAAAATTGAACGAATGACACTTAAACAGAAGTTCCATTTATCCGTACGTACATACAGAAAATCATAAATAAGGATGTCACACAACACCAAAACTAAAATCAGACAAGAGACTGAATTCTCTCATGACTGCCTACGTTTTTCCCCATCATCACGCCCTCTGGTTAAATCATTTATTTCATGCTTACTATTACATTGAAGGTTGCTTAAATCAACATCTTCTATCACATTGACCACTAAAACTGATTTGCTTCATTCATTGAACTATCAGACCACACTGGGTAGTCGAGAAATAACAATTCTCCCATGTACTATTTGGTATGCAACGTTAGATTCTGGTTAGAATTCTTGACCAATTTGTAATGTAGAATTCATTGAGAAGAATTGACCAATGGCTAAATGGAAGGAATGAAACAAATCGTAGTTCACTGATCAATGGCGGAAACATTCCAAAGTACAATGACCTCTCCCCTAATTTACCAACTAAACATCATTTGACATTTGACCATGGTTTCAACTCTCAGACAACCTCAACTAGCAAAGTCTCCACAATGAATAAACATGACTAGCTAAACATTTCAGAGTCCATACGTTTCGCAAGTAGAAAAAGGCACACAAAGAATCCACAGAAGAAGAAGCAGACTCATATACTGAGTGAAATCTGGAAAAATAGATCAAGAATTCCAATGATCGCATATCTATAAGTAACGAAAAAAAAATTAAAAAACAAAAAGTAGATGGGTAAATAGATGTCCCATGGCTTCATTACTGTCCTAGCTGATTTTGTCACCAACACTATGCTAGTATAACTGTCCAATTGTATGCTTACACAACAGAGAGAAGAAAAGGAGATAGTGAGATGTAGATCAGCACAAACACGACTATAAAAAAGTTAGAATTCCAAGCATTGTCTCAGCCAGCAAAGTTTGCAAATATGCTTATCGTCTAGACATTCTGAATGCAACCATACCAGAAAAACACGAAATTGCTTGGGCCCATCCTTGTCTTGTATTGATATCACTATCTTAGCTCTTTCATGTTGAGGCTTCCGTAATTCAGTAGAAGCATCCTTCAAAGATTGAGATGGACTAGAGACCTTTTTCTGAGCAGAATCGTCCACAGATTGCAACAAGTCTTTGGCAGATTGTGCAACGGTTTGAAGCTCCTGCTTCATCAACCTAAGGCCAGAAACCTCATCCAGTTAGCTCAAACGGATCAAGATAAGATCAAACTGGGCAAAGGAAGAAGTCGATAGACACTTTAAATTTCTGAACTTAAAAAGTAAAATTGACAAATACCAAATAATATATCCAATTAAACTGCAGCTTGCAATATGTATGTAGCAAGTCAGACAGTAATTAGGCCTCTCAAAGTATTTTCATGTGACGAGAGGTGCCTCAAAATTTTAGCGCTGTTACCAGCAAGAATACTAACTAGGGGACATAATCATTATCGAAATTCATGAGGGGAATGTAAAGTCAACATCATACGTGATTGCATGTATAAATCAACAAACATGTACGGTTCATGCAGCCTATATTATATGCAACGAAATGGTTAACCCTAGAAGATTTAAAAAATAGAATCTGGATGAGGCATAGCATACAGATGAATGGGCACATAACTATTGTTCAAGCAATACCTCAATTCCTTGAGTGCAGGATCTTCGGCAAGCTTACTCTTCACATTGGCATCGAACTTGGGTGGTGGGGGCAGCCAATCATCCTCTTCTTCCTCCTCCTTTTCTTCTTTCTTGCCGCCGCACATAACCACTTGAGGAATGCCATCATTCTTTCCCTTCCCATCCTAAACCCGAGAAGCAGATACCAAGTGACCAACAATATTCTAGCTACTACTAAACGACAGAAGGAACAAACTAAAACCACCAAAATTCATGAAAATACTCCGGTCTACAATCAAATATGTACTCCATAACAACTTTTGCAGGGTTCACAAACAAAAAACTTACTCCAGATACCTTCTGCCGTTTCGAGACAAAAATTGGCTCCTCGTCAGAATCTTCATCTACAAAAAGCAGCCCAACCTCAGAAAACTCCATTCAGAGCAATTATACGTTACAGTAGCTAAGAAAAACTCCCTCTTTTCCCAAATCAATCAGCACCAGAATCCCAAGGAATCGCCGACATTCAGGAACCCCACCCACCCCACCCCACCCAAAAATAAATAAATAAATAAATAAATAAATAAATAAATAAACAAGCATTGAGCTTTAACACTTAATTCCCAATGTCATTAGCTATTTCGCAAAACCCACCATCGAGGCAAACGAACTTGGGCTGCACGCGGCTGTAATCGAACAAGGGCTCGAACTCTTCCTCCGCCAACTCGCGCTGCAATATCATCATTCACACTATTATCAGATAAAAAATCACAGCGAAGAAAGAAAAACGAGAAAAGGAATCGCAAAAGAAACTCAGCCGCACCGCCATCGAGTGTGATTTGGCCAAAACTCGGCAAAATTTCCCTCTGTCGACCCGACGCCGTCCAAGGCAGAAGCAGAGAGACGAGATTCGTCCTAAAGCGCAAGGAGCGAACTTGGATCTGAGCGCGCTGTTTGAAATTGGCACCGAAGGAAGAGAGACTGGGATTCCAATGGAGGCTTCAAACTGGAGTACTCGAAATTGAGAGCAAGCACGGACTTCTTCCCCAATTTGAAATGGCCAAATTTATTCCTTTTTCTCTCAATTCCCCGTTTGGGTCCTTTTATTCCTTATTTTGTCAATTGGGTCCTCCAATATTTTAATTATTCCAATCAAGCCCTTTAAATTTGCTGATTTGTGAAACCAAGTGCTCGAGACATTTCAAGCTGTGGAAAATACAATATGTACAGGCTAAAAATTGGAAAACTGAAAGGAGAGGAGGGAGAGGAAATGAGAGGGCTTAGGGTGGGTTTGGTTCAGCATTCCCAAGGGGCTTTCAGTCCTCAAAGCCCCTTGAGAAAATGCTGGACCGTGTGGTTCAGCTTTAGGCCAGCATTTGGCCAAATGCTGGCTTTGGAAATGCTGAAAGCCCAATGCCAATTAGCATTGGGCTTTCAGCATTCGGCCGAATGCTAAAATAAATTTTTTTCTCAAAACTAACCCCCACAATGGTAAAAATTACCAAAACCCATTTGCAAAGTTATTTTTAGCAAATAATATGTAATCCAAAGCCCATTTTAAAATCAGTTTTTTCCAAACGCAATTAGCATTTTTCCAAAGCCCTTTAGGCTAAGGACATTTGCATTTCACCAAAGCCCATTTGAAATGCTGAACCAAACCCACCCTTAATCCTCCTGAAAGCTCCTTTACTTAAAATTCAGCCTCAATTCTGCCACAAGCTTTTCTTTTTGTTCGCAAAAAAAAAAAAAACTTCATAACTTTCACTCTAATCCAAAATTGGCCCGCACGTTCAGATATTTTCATCAGCTTTTTCAAAATTCTTAATATCAAGGCTAATTAAAGGTTGATTATCATTTTCATCAATAGCCTCGCCTTGCTATGGAATATTTGCAGCCTCCTCCTAATGTAGATAACATCGAAAAATTCAGTTGTGATTTTTAGACCCGTGGATAAAATTTAGACTAGAGTGAAAGTTATGAATTTTGGTTTAAAAAATGTCCGAGAAAAAATTGAGACTGGACCTAAAGTTTGAAAATTTTTAGAAACTTAGCTCGGCAGAAAAAGTGTTCGAGCTACTATCTTCATCTTCATGTCCTCTTACTACCTCAATCGTTATCGCCACTGCCGTCTCTAATACAAGCGTCTCTGTCACGATGTCTCTTGTCTCTCCCCCTCTCTCCACAATTCTTTTAGGACAGAACACGAGGTGCAAACCCCTCCTGATCAGAAGTTTGGCAAGCTCATGGGGTCCTTCCGACTTTTCCTAGCCATAAATTAGAGCAAAAGAATGACAACGCCTGAGACATCCGAATCTAGCATGAACAGAAAGCGATCAAGATCCAAATTCATGGTTGAGGCCTTGGCAGCAGGAATGCGGTAACTAATTTTATTGAGACGTAGTTCATACTTCCTATTGTCAAGAAAGCACGGGTTTCCGCCCTTTAGTTCTTGAATTTGATCGCATAAATAGTTACTACTATAAATTATTATTATTATTATTTTGCAATTAAGTATGTAATAAGAAGTGTGAAGTGTTAAAATGAAATCTTCTGTTAAACGTAACCCTAGTTTAAGGATGAATCAAGATAAAATCTTATATCTCGATTTCTCTTTTTCTTCTTTATGCTTCACTTTGTTGTGATTATGAGCTACATCTTAACAAACCTAACCACAGGGTCGAACTAGAATGAGTTCATCGAGGACGGAGAGGACGAAAGAGTGAAACAGAAATTGAGGTAAGCTCGCTGCAACGTGGAGCTAGATGGCTCATCTTTCGCTCAAAGTTTGTCAGATACACTCAACGAGGGAAGGCTGAGCAGCCCCACGGAAGCAACACAAAAAAAGGGATTAGGAGTTATCTAGACTGGCTTGACACTTTGAGACAGTGAATAAGCCATGATCGTGCGTAGAAGAATCTACGTCGTCGGCGTCAAGGGTCCAAGGCCATATGTTTGATAAACTAATAAATATTAACTTTGGATAGAACAATTTGTATCTCCTTTAGCTTTTGGGGTACCGTAGAATCCGAATATGACCCGGATAGATTCCAAGTAAATAGTGAAAGAGTGGGATATACCCAAATTTGAAAAGGATTAAAGAAAGGAAAAGAAAAAGAAAATTTTGAGAAAAAAACATACGGGAAAAGGATTTGGCAAAGAGAGATCGAAGGAGGAGGAGAAGGCGCTTTTCGCTTCTGCTAAGCAAAGTCGTAGAGAGATTGATCGATGAAAAGACAGGCGAGAGAGCGTCGAGCAACAATGCTTGCTTGTGGCAGTCTTGTCTTATCATACCATCGACCTCCGCTGGTCGAAGGCCAGCCTGCAAGCTCCATCACCACCTCTCTCTTAAGGCATTTATTGTTTTTCCTCATAATATAAGTTAAAGAAAAAGGAAACATTTCCTAAATATAAAATGAATAGGTGCAAAAATTAATGCGGATTTTGTTTTGCAAAAAATGAGCTATCTGAAAATTATCTTTCTAGAAATGATCCCTTATATCACTTATAAAAATCAATGAATGGAACATATATTTACCATCCACTAAAATATTTAGATGTAAATTATGGTTTATGATAAAAATATTTTTCATTGACTAGCTATTTCAAGCTATACGAACTATTAACTTTAAAATTTTTTATTTTTCAAAACAAAGGAAGTGAAGTTAAGTAGCCCGTCCAAATTTAATTGTCCTCGTATAATAGATTTTTTTTTTTTTTGGGGTGGAGTTGTATAGAATTACTTACTACTTTTTAAGTTTTAGTCCAAAGTTTGACCGCCAATAATGGAATTTTGACCAAGGTTGCAAGGTTGTGGACGAGAATGCTTTGTTCAATGGCTATAAATGCTTTCTAAGTTAACTGGAAAGATTACTATATCAAGGCAACTCACAGAATATTGCTAGTCACATACTTGTTTAGTTCAACTTGTGAAGAAGTCTCCACTTTTAAGTGGATTTTTCGTAGTAAGCTTAGCAAATACAAGTCAAAATGGCATAATTATAGTGAAAATTTCATAAATTTCATACAATAACGGTCTTGATCTTTTCAAAATATTCCACTATTCTATTCGGCAAATAGTTCATTGGTTTAAACTATTTAGCAAAGACAGACCATCTAAATATGTTGAAAGGTCAAACTTAGACTCGCTCTTGGTGATCTTATCAACTCCAAGTGAAGCATCGGATTTTTGCCACGCATCCTCAACACGTATAGTGATAAAAAGTGAACCCATAATAAGATTTTAGCTATGTAAATGACAAAGTTTACTTGGCTTTGTTCTTTCGAAGCTTTTTAGCTCAAGAACTCGAATTGAACAATGAAATACGTTATGTACAATGAGTTAGTGGGGATCTATGTATATATAAGCTGGTGATCTGTGCGCTACTACTAACATTTTACCTGTGATTTTGGTGTGTGCTTCTGAAAGAGAACGTGTGTAAGAAGGAAGCTTGAGCTAATATATGCTACTTTATATGATTGTCAATCTCGTGAGAAGTCATTCTATTTATCTAGCTTTCCATTTCCTAACACCAATGGGTTGATGGCTAGTTTTGGGATGGCAGCTGATATCATTATCGTCGAACCTCATGCTTACATTAAATTCGCAGGTAAAAGAGTAATTATACAAGCATTAAATAAGACATAGAATTCTAGAGATCTCGACAGTAAGAATGAACGAAAAATATATTAATCGTCTATGAAATTTATTATACATAAATTGTTGTTGATAATAAAATTATTTTTCACGGGCTAATCATTTTTAAACAAATATGCATTTTTCAAATTATTGATTTTTTTGAAACAAACATACAAACGTAGCAATGATTGTTTTTTCTCCCATTTTCTCGGTTGAAAATATTATATTAGCACATCCGATTCTAGTTGTCCTTACATGGATAGAAATTACTCACTTGCCACTTCCTGGTTTTAAAGAGTTCCAACCAAAGTTTGACCGCCAAAAATTGCAACTTTGACCAGGGGGTATCCCTTTTTGGAAGACAAACCAACCATATAAAAACACTTACCCAATTAAGGATGGTGGAGGAGATAACGATCCAAAGGCCCTATAAATGCTTTCTAAGTTAGCTCGATAGTTGCAAAATCAAGGCACAATTACTTTACATTCGCCCCCACTTGGTTTAATTCAACTTGTAAAGGTGTCTGCCTTTTTCCCAAATGGGATTTTTCTATAGGAAGCAAAGTGAGTATAAAATAAGTTGGAATCTTAATTTTTGTCAATTTGGGTTTTTAATAGGGGCAACAGTCTCTAATGATTTGAGGATAAGTAGAACTCCCGCGTCGTGAGCCCGCATCGCTATCCCAAACCGTGCTCTCGAAATCTTACCCATTTTTCGATTTCGCGTATTTGGTCCGCGGGAAAGTATTCGATGAAGTGGTCGGCGTTGTCGAATAGATGGTCATTTGATCGAATAAACGAGAAATTTTTATTTTTTAATCATGAGTAGGTGATGAAACGAAGCCATAAGATACTTTTATCGTCCTACCAAAGCCGAGCCCTCGAACCGTGGTATATTTATACCCACCCCTACTCATTCCTTTTGCTTCGCCACCTTCTTCTTGCTCTTTGCTTACTCTCTCTCTCTCTCTATCTCTCCCTACCTATGCGGGGTTGTCTGAAACTTTTTATCTTGTTCATGTCCTCTGTGGGGTTTTGAAGAGTGTTTCAAACCCATCTGGTCCATCGCTTGGCAAAGGAAAAAAAGAAGCTTTGCTTGCTCTTGTTTGTCGTTCTTCTCGTTTTCGCTGAGCGATCCACCATCGGCAGCTCCGTAACCATGAGCGCTGGTTGCGAAGAACTGCTCAAGTCGGTGCCTGGCTTTGCTAGAGGTTTGCCGATACTGTTGGTCGATCATGACCCGACGTCTCTCGCGTCCACAACGTCCCTTCTTGGACGATACTCCTTCAATGGTAATCAGATATGTGAAATACATGAAGTGTTTGCCCATTTTTCTTTCTTGTTGATCATTGTCAAAGGCCTGTCTGTCTGTCTGTCTGTCTGTCTATCTATCTCTCGACCGCCTGCGCCGCTCCCCCGCCAGCTGAATTGAATTGTTTTTCGCGCCAGCATCAACCGCGCGAAAAATTAAATTTGTGATCTGGAGTTCAGATCTCTACACGGGAATAAGTAGAAAACATATGCAGCTGTGCTTAAAGGTTTCGAACCCATAATTAATGTGAGGATTTTCAGTCCAAGTAAGAACTAGCACAGGCCGAGTTCATTTTTTGAGTACCTAAATTCTCTGGACTTTCGTCGAAAAGGAAGATCGGATCCATGTTCTAATTCATGGATTTATGACGGACCGGTGTCTGCCTCTATGTAGTTGATTTTCAAACAAGTTTATACCCTTGTTCATGTTTAAATCACAGTATTAATCTCCTTCCTAGGGCCCCCAAAAAGGATTTAGTATTGGTCGCCTTCAATTTTGATGTTGAGAAAAAAATCAGGAATCCTAGATGTAGTTACTCCAATTTTCTATTCTCGTGTGTACAGGATAATATTCGATGTTAGACAAGGGTTTTGCCAAAGTCAGTCTCAGATAAACTAAAACTGTCCAAACACAAAGAATGCAGAATCATCGATGCCTTAATCTGTGCAGCCGCAAGAATTCATGTCAAAATGCTGTGACGAATGTAGTTCTTTCTGTTTCGATTGTTCCAATGGTAGTTCTTCTGTCGCCATTCAATCCGATTTGTAACGGCTAGCTTTTCGCGCCAAAAGCAATTTATCTGATAAGGAAAGAGGAAGAGGCGCAAAAAAATTAAAATGGAATCATATGATGGTTGCTACTCCTACCTGTTCGTGTCAAATGATTAAGATCTCTATTCTATTAATTAGCTGTTCTAACGGGTATATCTCTCTCTTCCAGTGACAGGTACCGAATTACCATCAGTTGCATTGTCCATTGTCCGGGAGCAGAAGCACTGGTTCAAGCTTGTCATGGCAAATATCGATAGGATCAATGACGCAAACTTTTCGATCCTTTGCGAGCTTATGAAGGAAAAAATTCCTGTCATTTGTGAGCTTCTATTCTATTCGTTTGCATTCATGTTATTACCATGTACTTCATTTTGTATATCCTAGTTTAGCGCATTTATTCCTAACCCTTATTTGGAATTTAGTAACGTCAGCGAATCGGCACAAGAACACAGCGGGGAGATCCCTAGCCGTTGGAGCGAGTTTCTTTCTCTATAAACCCCTTTCTCCAGAAAATCTTAAGGTTTTATGGCAGCATGCTTTCCGAAGGCAAACATTATTGCCGACGGAAAAGAGAGATGCTCGATTGGTGAAATCTAAAGGAAAGGAAGTCCTCATGAAGGAACATTCACCTAATAAGAAGGTAGATAAGGCGACTACGACTGGAAAATCCCCAACGGATCAACTTAGGAAGAAAAGAGGACGTAAGGCGGAAGGCGACCAAGTTGATGAAAGATGTGCAAAGAAATCGACAATGGGGAAAGGTTGCTTCCCACCATTGAATGTCAAAGGGAAAGGGATGACACTAGGAGCTGGTGCGAAGAGATCCAATGATGGGAAAGACGACGGGAGAGAATGCAAGAGGCTTAGAATTGACTCGGAAAGGGTTGATTCCGATGCTGAGAATGTCTTTGAGGAGGATTGGAGCACAGACTACATGGAGGATGATGGCACCGGGACTAGTTCGCCTGGGAGAAGAGGGATGCGACAGCCCGTGTGGAATCCTGAGCTGCATCGCAAATTTACTGCGGCAGTGAGTGCACTTGGTGATGGTAATACTCAATCTCTCAGTAAAATCTTCTAATGAAACGAAATATCTAATTTCAAGGCTGTGCATAGACGTATTGTGTAACAAACTCGCTGTCTTCTCGCTGCTTATGCAGATGCCCACCCTAAAACAATAATGGAAATGATGAACGTGCCATACCTAACTCATCATCAAGTCGCGAGCCACCTTCAGGTAATTTCTCCCTGCTTAACTTCCATCCAGTTCCATTTTACATCGTCATTGTGTAGAATTATGAGCCCTAGCATGTTTGATATTGATAACTCCGATTCAGTGCTGCTGTGCTATATTTGGAATTTACTTTTGATGAATGTGCCAGCCTTTCGTTACTCTGCTGGCTAATTGAAGATTGTTTTTCACCAACATAACGTCTTTGCGCACATTCCGCAGTTTGTACATTCTCAAGTGACATGTCTTCCTTCCTCCTGCTCATTTTCAATCTACAGTCTAAATTTAGATCATATGTACCCTTCTGGTTCTGTGCTCTAATAGTTGTTCCTCCTTTCAGAAGTACAAGAGTCAAGTGCAGCGTCTTTGCAATATAGCCAGCGCAAGCAATGTGCCTTCAGCCGGAAAACTAGGCGGCTCCAACAACAGAGTTGAACCTCATCAGCAGCCGGACACCCAAGCTCTTGTTTGTGGCCAAGCAGGACAGGCCAGCATCGATTTCAGAAGCATAGGTTATGCTGACACCAGCCAGCAGTATTTCCTTACAAATCCTCAGCTTAGCTTCGACAATAGTAATCACATCCCGAACCAAGCCCTACAACAAGCACGGAATCAATACCCGCAACTTTCAGACTTCCCCGCCAATTCAACTGACTGGAGCTCACACTCATCTCATTATGAGAAAGTGCATAATGGCAGTCAAGCTTCAAGTCTCGACGGGCTTCACAATTTAACCGATCCTGGAGTTCAGAGCAATTTTTCCGATGACAATCTCAACGTGAACCAAGGTCTCAGTGGAAATGAAGGAAGCATATATCAAGTGCCCGGGACGGACTTGCCAAACATATATAGCATCAATACTGTGGCGGATCCTACTGCCTTTGCATCCCTGAGCATGCCTCCTCGAGTTGATAGCAGCCTGGTTCTCCCAGGCTCCGAACCTGTCTTGAGTCTGCAAAACCAGACAATGTCTTTGACTGCAGTTACTGGCAATGCTGCTCCGACTGAGCCTCCACAGTTGGGAGTAGAAGACAACATCTTCACAGGCTTGGCTGAAATTTTCCATCCACCGCAGAAGCAACACCTCTGGACAGCACTTTCTGATTCTTCTGACGTCGTGGATCCACAGCATCACCCAGAATTCGACTCTATACTTCAAGAAGTTGATAATCCCTTTTTGCCTCCCGAATTGGGAAGAGCGATCGACTATTATGCAGAGTTTGCTTCTCTCATCAGTCCTCGAGGAACCGGCAACAGTCTCATGAATTCACAAGGAAATCAACACGAGGCGATGAACCAGGGATTGACCCAGTCCCCAACAAGTGACAATCTTGTGCCATCCCAAGAAAATCGAAGTTATGTGATGAACCAGGGACTGGATCTGGCGGCAGAAGTGGAACCTCAATCTCAAGCCTGGTTCGTGAGCCAGTCCCTAACCAGCGACAATGCTGTGCCTTCCCAAGAAAATCAAAACCATGTCATGAACCAGGTACTCGATCTCGTACCTGAAGCGGAACCTCAAGCTCTAGCCTGGTTCATGAACCAGTCCCTAACCAGCGACAATCCTGTGCGTTCCCAAGAAAATCAATACCATGTCATGAACCCGGGACTAGATCTCGTGCCAGAAGCGGAACCACAACCTCAAACCTGGTTCATGAACCAGTCCCTTACTGGCGACACTATCGTGCCTTCACGGGAAAATCCACACTATGCAATGAACCAGGAATTGAATCTTGAAGTGGAATCTCTCCCCACCTGGTTTATGAATCAGACCCCGACCAGCGGCGACAATCCAGTGACTTGCCAAGAAAATCAATGCCATGCCATGAACCAGGGACTGGATCTCGTAGCAGCAGCAGAACCTCAACCTCGAGCGGGGTTAATCAACCAGTCCCTAACCAGCGACAATCTCGTGCCTTCACCAGATAATCAGCACTATGTGATGAACCAGGGCTTGAATCTTCAAGGGGAACCTCAACCTGAAGCCTGGTTCATGAATCAGTCCCAGACCGGTGACAATCCAATGACCTGCCAAGAAAATCAATTCCATGTCATTAACCAGGGACTGGATCTCATAGCAGAAGCGGAACCTCAACCTCAAGCCTGGTTCATGAACCAGTCCCTAACCGGCGACAATCTCATGCCTTCACCAGAAAATCAACAGTATGTGATGAACCAGGGATTGAATCTTGAAGTGGAGCCTCAACCTGAAGCCTGGTTCATGAACCGGACCCTGACCAGCGAGAATCCAGTGACTTCCCAAGAAAAACAATTCTCTGAGATGAACCAGGGATCTGATTTTGTGGCAGGAGTGGAAATGCAACCTCAACCTCAAGCCTGTTTCATGAACTGGCCCCAACCGGATTATGATGCCTCGCTTAGAATAGAAGACGGGCTGGAGGATCTCCGAGACCTCTTGGATGAGCCGATGATGGATGAGATCAAACAATTATCTGAATGGCTAGACAACTTCTTGAATGGAAATGATAACCCAACAATAGGATGAGCACAGCTTTATGGAGTCTTTCCGTCAGTAGATATTTACCAATAAGAAAGAACCTTTTAAAGCCTTATGATTATGTTCTTCTCGTGAACTCAGTGAGAAAATAGGAAAGACTATCTTTCGGATAAAATGGCAAAAGAAAGGAACATACATCAACAAATGCTTCTTTTTTTCAAAAAAAAAATGTTCTGGATTATCTTTGATTCAACTCCGTGGAGGAGTCATGTAATTTAACTACTTGCATCCCCATGCCAAGGTCCAGATTCCAACTCATGTACTATTGATTGATCATCACTGCAGAAATCCTCCATGCTATGATGATCATTCATCATAAAACTTGGCAATAAAGATGGCATCAGCCAACCCGGCTCAGTTAACAGCCGTCGACGGCACAGACACTCAACCCCCCTAAGTGAAAGCACCCTCCTCGATTCATCTACTTCTTCTTTTTCGATTCCAATCGGTTGTAGAAAATTGAGTCGTATCTGCATCACAGGATCCACGATATTCATCTAAGTCTCAAAGGGTTCTGCTATGAATTGAAACGATAGTATCGGGAAAATGGCACAACCAACGTCGTAACTTCCGCACAGCACTCATTCCAGTGCTTTTGGCGACATATTCTAGCGACTTTTTCACTAAATAATTTAAGTTTGATTTTTTTTTAAGAAGAAAATCGATGTCCAACGCAAACAAAGAACAAGACGACTAGAGCAAATACCTTCACAAAGCCCATCCTTTCTTCAATCAGCATGGTCCGAACACCAAGGATCGATGCGCCATATTAGAATTCGACCTTGTCTACGTAAATTGTTCTTCTTGGACTTATGAGTCCAAAATAGAAATAATATTCACCTTCATGTCGACCAAATTGACTCGTTCATGAGCCTTTTTTGTCCAGCTCCCTCGCCATTGATGGGTTTCCGTTCGCGACAGAGTATCAGAATAATCGTGATAAAGAAGAAGAAGAACGATGCACAAGAGATTACCCAGGTTCACCCCAAGATTAGGGCTACGTTCTGCAAAGAGATTTCACTATGATTTCGGTTTACAGCCGCTCAACTCGTTACAATGATCAGAAACGAGAAAAATATATATATCCTCAAAACGGGCCCAAAAGCTAAACCTATAATTAATCTCTTAATCTCGCACTAAACGGGCCAACTTAACCCCCGCTCGCTGACCGGGCAGCGGGGCACCCGTGTCGGGGGCGCTGCCCCCGAACCCCCACATTCCGCACGCAGGGATCACATGTCGTTGGATAACACTTCAGTTTCCCTAAGCTCACGTGGGCGTACCCGGTGTGAGAAATAAGGGATTCCGAAGTATTCACCAACTCCAACATTCTCCCACTTGGTAGATACTTCGTGCAAATGAGAGCCTTGACAATATCATCCTTCTTCAATCCCATCGCAGTAGAGCACCAGTCAAACTTCGCACATGTGACTGCTTTAGTAAGGAAGTCAGAATTATTCTCTACTGTGTCGACCTTTACAAGGCGGACCTCTTTCTTCTTTACCTTTTCTCGAATGAAATGATATTGTATATCAATGTGCTTTGTGCGTGAGTGAAATGCAGGATTCTTAGCCAAACAAATGGCCCCTTGATTATCACATCTCACCTCTATGGCACCTTGCTTAAAACCGAGCTCCAAGCACAACCGCCGTAACCATATGACCTCTTTTCCAGCATGTGTAAGAGCCATGTACTCAGCCTCCGTAGAAGAGAGCGCTACCACGCTTTGCCTCCTACTCATCCAACTCAATACATCACCAAACAATGTAAAAACATATCCGCTAGTGGACCGTCTACTATCAATAGCTCCACCCCAATCAGCATCTACGTGGCCTACGATATCAAGCATGTTTCCATTCCTTGTACCTTCAAAACATAAAGAGAGGTTATAAGTTCCACGAAGATACCTGAAAACTCTCTTGATAGCGTTCCAATGTTCTCTACCCGGGTTGGACATATATCGACTCAGGACTCAAATGGCATGGGCTATATCTGGACGCGTGCACACCATAGCATACATCAAGCTACCCACTGCACTTGCGTATGGAACTCGGGCCATCTCCTCAATCTCCTCATCTGTTTTAGGATACAGTTCCGCAGATAACTTGGTCCCTGAAGACATAGGGGTACCAACAGGCTTGCAGTCCATCATATTGAATTTTCTCAATATCTCTTTTATGTATTTCTCTTGCCCTAGCCATAGCTTCCGTTTCTTACAGTCCCTTGTAATTTATATGCCCAAAATAAAATTTGCAGGCCCCAAGTCTTTCATATCAAACTTCTTGGCCAACAAATTCTTCACAAATTTCACCATTTTCATGTTATTCCCAATTAACAGCATATCGTCAACGTATAATGTAAGAATAACAAACTGATCGTCCGCTCTTTTCACATAAACACAGTGGTCAGAATTTGACCGCACAAAATCAAGCTGGAGCATGTACGTGTCAAATTTCTGATACCACATTCTCGGTGACTGCTTCAGCCCATATAAAGATTTTTTTAACTTACATACCAGATTTTCTTTTCCTTTTGCTTCAAAGCCTTCTGGTTGCCTCATATAAATCTCCTCCTCCAAGTCCCAATGAAGAAAAGCTGTTTTTACATCCATCTGTTCCACCTCAAGATCATATGCAGCTGCTACAGACAGAACAAATCGTATTGAGGTTAATTTCGCTACAGGAGAAAATATCTCGTCGTAGTCAACCCCCTCGACCTGAGAATACCCCTTGGCTACGAGCCTAGCCTTGTACTTCTCCACAGTCTCATCTGGTTTCAATTTTCGCTTGAACACCCATTTACATCCAATTGCCTTTCTATCCTTAGGCAATTTACACAAGCTCCATGTGTCGTTATGATCAAGCGACTGCATCTCTTTTGTCATTGCGAGCTCCCACTGATTCGCATCATCCATGGATCTCGCCTCTTTTACAGAACTAGGATCATCTCCAGTAATACTCAAAGCATGAAATGTACTCAATGCACTAAGTGAGTATCGAAGTGGTACATTTCTTTCCCGAGTTGATCTCCTGAGAGCAGGCATGCTATCTGTGTCCGGGTCCTCATCTGAATCTGCATCCTCAACTTCATTAACCAAGTCCTCTTGATCCGGATCAGAATCAGAATCCACTGGTGTGCTTTGTAGAACTACCTCCACAGATTCAGCAATCGGGTTTTCTTCAAACATTACCACTTTCTTGGGCTCTTCATCTTCCTGTTGTCGCGACCCTCTGAAAATATTTTTATTATTTCTAGGGGTTAACGGATTATTAGGTTAATTAGATTTGACTAACCTAACGCGGACCCTCCCAAGCCCTACCGAATCGCAACTTTGGTTTTTGTTTAAATGATTTTAAAATTTGGAGTCGCCACTAATCGTTCTTGGTAGGTCGATTAGAAACCTAAATAAATTAGCGGGAGAACTAATTTATTCCTGCGAACCAGAGATTATGAGCTCGGGGACTTGGTTACACTAGTTAATTAAAACTAATGCCCTTTCGGTACCTTAATTTCATGGATATCCTAATTCGGCAACTCAGGCTTGGTTTATTCCTAAGGCTCTAGTAGGGTATTCTCTTTTGTATTTTCACTTTTTAAATAGGATGCATGGATGATATGTATTTTTATTTGTTATATTTTTTTAAGTGTTAAAGATTCCCTGAAACCGAAAGAGGGAGTGTGTTAACGACTTCTGTGCAATATTACAACCTACTTATCTTTTAGGTCTGATGCTTCAAAAATTAAATTATAGGAAGTACATGACAATGAATAAACACCTCCAATGGGAGGCCTAGCATTGGCTTGGCTCTTCCCTTTGGGATTTAAGGTACAGGTATTTAAGTTGCAAGTATTTAAACTACTGTAAGTAAAAACCTCCAATGGGAGGCTAAGCATTGGCTTGGCTCTTCCCTTTGGGATTTAAGGTATAGGTATTTAAGTTGCAGGTATTTAACTACTGTAAGTAAAAACCTCCAATGGGAGGCTAAGCATTGGCTTGGCTCTTCCCTTTGGGATTTAAGGTACAAGTATTTAAGTTGCAGGTATTTAACTACTGTAAGTAAAAACCTCCAATGGGAGGCTAAACATTGGCTTGGCTCTTCCCTTTGGGATTTATGGTGCAGGTATTTAAATTGCGGATGGACTTTGTCCTCTCCATTCTGGGGTATGAATTCTTTAAAATGAAATACAACGAATTGATTCAACAATTTGAAATTTGTTCGCGCTTGAGGACTCCTCCAAGCCGATTTTGTGCTTCCACAGGGTTGACCATTGATATAGAGCTGCGACTTCCTGACATAAAATAAAGTGAAGTGTCAGTATACAAAATATGTGCTAATCTGCACCTAAAACCAGAAGAGTAGAAAGAGTACTTATCTCCCATTTTTTTGGGAGGGATTTCTATAATTGATTTTCGCTCTCTATGTTCCCAATATAGAGAGTTTCTTTTGAATTAAGAGGGACTTTTAGTCACAGATCAGTTGAGAAATCGGTGGACAGCTTAGGAGCTTGTCTGGGCCGATTTTTGCATCTTTACGAGATTTTTGCTGTTGACGTAGAGATATCCTTCTCCTGACATAAAATATGGGGAAAAAAGAGATGGAGAAAGTGTATACAATTTGTGCTAATTCGCGAGTAAAATCATAAATAAATGAATAAATAAAAACACTTAGCTCGAATTTGCTTGCTCGTTGACGAGGATGAACTCTTGATTTATATTGATCGATGAAGGAATTTGTGATGATAACCCCTAGCTTTAAACTCCCATCATCTTCAAAATACTCTCTCTTTTGGTATTTTCTTTTTCTCGAATTTTTCTTCAATCTCCCAAAACTCTCTCAAACATCCAAAATTTCCTCTCCAAAAAATTCTCCCAAACACTTCAAATTTTCTCTCCCAAGAATCCGTATCCCCAAGCTCACTTCTTCCTCCTTTTATAATCTACTCATCTATCTCCCATTCTAATTTTTCCACTAACTCTATCTCCCATTCTAATTTCTCCACTAACTCTTCTTCATTTTCATCTTCCATTCTCCATCTCTATCTCACATTCTAATCTCTCCACTAACTCTTCTTCATCTTCATCTTCCCTTCTCCATATTTATCTCCCATTCTAATTTCTCCACTAACTCTTCTTCATCTCCATCTTCCCTTCTCTATTCTTATCTTCCATTCTAATTTCTCTACTAACTCTTCTCCATCTTCCATTCTCTATTCTTATCTTATTTTCTCCATCCATTCTTCTCCAACTTCTCTTCTTCATCTCCTCTTCTCCATCTTCCCTTCTCTATTCTAATTTATCCACTAACTCTTCTTTTTGTTATTTGTAAAATAATCCTTCAAGAGTTAAGTATTTGCACTCTAGTCCTTGAATTTTAAGTATTTACAATTTAGTCCCTGAAAAATATATTTCTTTAAGTCCAAATCTCCTCACAATTTTTGACACACCAAAATTTACCACATGTCAAATTTAAGCTCATTTCTTGCCGTTGAAAATAATGCAGAATTTAATTAAAGCCCTTTTGCAAAATTAAGTCATTCTGGGTATAATTGGGCCAAGATGAAAATTTAAAATATTAGAAGACAATGTCACAACTCATAAAAAGTGAAAATTAAAAATAAGTTGACTCAAATTAAATTTTTTTAGGCTCGATTCAAGATTATACTCGTGAAGGAACACGTGACTGGAATTGAATTTTTCTGAATTTGCGATGGCCAATATGAAAATAGATTTAAAATAAAAATATTAACTATCTTTGTGTATTTTTTTTTGGCCTCAAATGTTATTTTTCCAAAATTTTCAAGTATTTTTGTATTTTTTTTAAAAAAATTAAAAATATATATATAATATGAAATTTTTTTTTTGTTCAAAAATGGTTGCCTAGGCTTGGCTAAGGTCCCCAAAGTTGATTTTTCAATTTTATGAATTTTTATGGATTTTTTATTACTTTAGCAATAGAAAAAATGATTAAAAATCAGGTGTCAACAGCTGCCCCTCTTTGAAAGGAAGCTCGGTAGAGGTTCATTTCAAAGACGAGATGACACATGAATTCTAATCGACTCAATACAAGGAAATAAAAAGAGTCGTGACATGAATGTTCCACTGAAAATGAAATGAGAACCTAAGGATTCGTTATATAAAAAAACTTTAGGGTGGTTGAACTTGAACCCGTATGGTGGATCAACCCATGGTAGATTCCTAATAAAAGGATTCTACTGATTAAAAATTGAATTAAAATTTGACCCGTATGGTGGGTCATACCATTTGACCCGTATGGTGGGTCGTACCATGGTAGATTCCTAATAAAAGGATTCTACTGATTAAATTTTGATTGAGATTTGACCCGTATGGTAGGTCACCCCATGGAGATACCTGTAAGAAGGACTTGGTACCTGTAGAAAGGACTTAGTGTCTGTAAAAAGGACTTGTGCCTGTAAGAAGGACTTGATTTGCCTGTAAGAAGGACTTACTTTGCCTGTAAGAAGGACTTTGTGCCTGTAAGAAGGACTTTGTTTGCCTGTAAGAAAGACTTTATGCCTGTAAGAAGGACTTGATTTACCTGTAAGAAGGACTTGATTTGCCTGTAAGAAGGACTTTGTGCCTGTAAGAAGGACTTGATTTGCCTGTAAGAAGGACTTGGTGTTTGTAAAAAGGACTTGTGCCTGTAAGAAGGACTTGATTTGCCTGTAAAAAGGACTTAATTTGCCTGTAAGAAGGACTTGATTTGCCTGTAAGAAGGACTTACTTTGCCTGTAAGAAGGACTTTGTGCCTGTAAGAAGGACTTACGTTGCCTGTAAGAAGGACTTTGTTTGCTTGTAAGAAGGACTTTGTTTGCCTGTAAGAAGAACTTTATGCCTGTAAGAAGGACTTGATTTGCTTGTAAGAAGGACTTTATGCCTGTAAGAAGGACTTGATTTGCCTGTAAGAAGGACTTTGTGCCTGTAAGAAGGACTTAATTTGCCTGTAAGAAGGACTTGGTGCCTGTAAGAAGGACTTGGTTTGCCTGTAAGAAGGACTTAGCTTGCTTGTAAGAAGGACTTTTTGCCTGTAAGAAGGACTTTATGCCTGTAAGAAGGACTTGGTTTGCTTGTAAGAAGGACTTAGTTTGCCTGTAAGAAGGGCTTGGGTAACCTCAAAGGGTGCCATTCTGAAATCTGGGGAGACCAGGAATCCTACGGAAGCTCAAACCCAAATTATATTCTCCTGTCGCTTTTGGAATAAACCAAAGAGGCAGAGATCAAAAGGTCTCGAACATTTCTGTCCTTGAGACAAATTATGCTTTATTGAAGAAGGTGGATACCTATATATACCGCAATGGATTCGAGTACCCCAACAACCGTCAGAATTCATTCTCTTGAAAGGTTCAGGTTGAAGATATACTTACCTGAGAATTTGGAAGAAATGCTTGGTGGCTTCTCGACAACCAGGCTTATTCATTCAATAATCGCCGAATGGATTTCAAGACTTTGGAAGGTAACTCAAACACCGGGAATGTGTTGCCTGTCAGGCAATGTCAGAGCTAACATGTGCAAGCATTTTCATCAATGCGTTCATTGGTTCATACAAAATTGTTCAGCTAAGTTGGCAATGATTAGAAGTAGTCTGTGTGATAACTCATGATGCAATCAATCAAAATGTGGATCATGCAAAACTATTCTGTCAAGTTTGCATTACCAATTCTATTTAAGGAGGTTCTCATAATATGAACGCCTCGAATGTAATCTGAATGGGGGACTTTAGTCCGAAAGGGCTTTCTCTCACTCTAGAGAAAGGCTGTTTATCTGTAGATTAAAATGTTAGACCCGTGTGTAGAAATGGTTTAACTTTCCTCATCCTGTTATACCCCATTTTGCACATTTGATGTCTCCTATGCAGTTTATGCTCTAAGTTGGAGTTGGTAAATTAAACATGCGGAATAATCATACATAATTCGTGAAATGTGTAAACACAATGCTGATGTGACAATTTTTAGCATCATGTGTATTTATATAATGTGCAAACATGGGCGGATTTGAATTGCCCCTGGTATGTGGGTGGATTGAACAAATTGGGAAGCCCACTCCTTATGTCGAGGAGCGGTTTGTCTCAAGTTTTGCCCCTGCACGATGAGGCATATGGGTGAGGGAGCATTTTGGTTTGTTTAGTGACAGCGACCGCCATGGTTTAACAGTTAAATGCCCCCCATTTTTCACCAGAATAGATCTTGTCAAATGATCATCATTTTCTTTTGGATTTGTCTCCTCCAACATGTTACATGTTAGTATAAATATTTCCTGTAACAAGAAAAGGAGACATGTCAACCGGTATTAAAAGGGATAAATTGGAAACGATACTGATTTACCCTTCATCTTGAATGCCTTGGACAAGTCTTTTACCAATTTTGCTGGGTTGAGTTTTTTTCGACTTTTGTTGGATGCTTCACCATTAAGCCGAGAATGTGGCAAAATATTGACTTCGGTATTACTCGTCGAGTATTCCTGCTTGCAAAAAGAAATACACAAAAAGTTGTTTCATTTATTTATAATACATACAACATTCCCCACTTTGGAGATCGAACTCGGGATATTTCGGACCTACTGTCATCCTCCATACCATTCGGTCCATTGGACCATAGGTGTCCATGGGGTTTTCTTTTCAAAGGTTAATCCTTTGGGATAACGCGGCCCTGTTGTATCACCTTGGGCCTTGTTACGATATTTCTCGAGGTAATTTGCAATCACTGTTAAGAATGGAATAAAAAATTCAGGACTCGAGATGATTATGTGCAAATTAGAACGATACAGAATTACCCATGTCTGAGATTGTTCGGATCTTTCGCTTGTATTTTTCTTTAACCGAAGCTGCCCATCCCGTGGTAATGTCCATGAGTTGATTTGCCCCCAATTTAGCCCGACCAGGAAATTTGGTTTTTGGATACAACTGTATTCTCGAGTCGCTTTTGCAAATTCCTGAAAATAGAAGGGATCAAATTTAAAACCGGAGCAATTTAAGGGTAAATTGGAATGATACGGATTTACCCTTCAAATTTACGCAGATTTCGTCTCGATATTAATTTTTTCGAGTTTGGTGCGGTTAACGGCTCCGAGCATTTAATAGGGGGGAAAGGGAAATGATTACTTCTAGCTTGTGCATTAATTTTGGACATCGACAAAAGGCGAGAACGTGCGATGAAACTAAGTAGATGTATTCGTCTAGGTTTAATCTTCTTCATGATGCTCTCGCGGGTTGCGGTAGACGATGATATCAAGAACATTAGAGAGACATTTAGTGTGGCTTTCCACCAGCCGCCTAGAGACCCGCGTTCAATCATGTAAATTAATAAAGCTACCACCACTTAATTAGTGTGCCAATAAATTCGGCCATTTGTTGCGTGCCCCACTTCAACCGTGTTTTGTTTCTTTCGGTGCCCATTTGCTCTTGTCGGGCGCCTGTAGCATTGGGAGAAATACTTGTGGGTCACATTCATTAATAGAACCTCGGTCCTCTAAAACCCTCCGCGTGTTTCGGATCCGAGGAAATTTTAAGACCGGTCTCTGGTTGATTTAATCAGGCTAAGGTACTTATTTCATGGTTTTTGATTATATAATCCATATTGTCTTTCAAAAGACGCGGGATCCTCTGCAATACATTAAATATGCCCCCGTGTTTAATCAGTATAAATCCACCGTCATATCATAATACACTGCCCATACAAGTTTACGGATTGACACAACTCTGTCTGTCAAAGATGGACAGTGTTCGTTTGCCCCCCTAAATTAACGGTTGAAGCCTCGGTATTTTTCGTCTTTTGGTATTTCTGAAGATGATTCTTGATATATTATTGAACTTAATTTTTACACCCGTCTGGGGTATCTAGGATCTCCCTGCAAAAGAAAAGGATATAATTAGTATGCGACACAAGGAATGTCGGTCCATGACTCCTATATTAGTCCAATTTTATTTTTTCTATTTTATAGAGAAATCAGAAAAAAAAAATTTCCTTAGGAAGAAATGGGTTAATTTCTGATACAGAATTTTTTTTTTGCAGATTTATTACTCTTTTTTTTATTTTTTTAAAGGAATGTGACAAAATCTCTTGATGTTTACTAAAATTTTTGAAGGAATTTCCTTTTTATCAAAATAAATTTTCCGAGGTAAATTTATCAGGAAAATTTTATTTTTATTGAAGCAGGAAAGACATAATAGAAATCCTTTATTGGTTAACAAAATTCCCCCGAGACATTAGTCTAATTTTATTTAGAGAAAATTTTCTTAGAAAAACATGAGTGAATTTCTCGAAAAGAATTTTTGTTGCAAGTTTTTATAATTTGAAAGAATGTGATAAAATCACTTGATGTTTACCAAAGTTTTTTTTGCAGGAATTTTTCTTTTTATCGAAATAAATTTTCAGAGGAAAATTTGTCAGGAAAATTTCATTTTTATTGAAGCAAGAAAAACATGACAAAAATCTCTTATTGGTCAATACAATTCCCCCGAGACATTAGTCTAATTTTATTTAGAGAAAATTTTCTTAGAAAAACATGAGCGAATTTCTCGAGAAGAATTTTCTTGCAAGTTTTTATAATTTGAAAAATGTGATAAAATCACTTGATGTCTACTAGAGTTTTTTTTTAAGGAATTTTTCTTTTTATTGAAATAAATTTTCAGAGGAAAATTTTTTCAGGAAAATTTCATTTTTATTAAAGTAATAAAAACATGACAAAAATCCCTTATTGGTTAATAAAATTCTCATGAAGGAATTTTTTCACATCATTTTTTCAAAAAAAAAATCTAAAAAGAAATGAGGGACAAATTTAATTTTTATTTTCTTTTAAAAGAATGGTCGTAATATCAAGCTCAAAAACTGACTAACACCTAGCATGGACCGACCGAAAATAAATACAAGATAAAATTAGAGAACTTACTTTTACCTTGGAGAAATGCAAATCACATAGTCATGCGCATGACTCAAGTGAGGAGTGGACTCTAGAAAATAAAAAGAAGAGATAGGGTATGGACCTAAAAGGCCCCCACTATCTGAATTGACAACCTTACCCTCCGCGCAATCAAATCACAATGGGAAGAATTGTCAATTTAGATAATGAGCGGGATAAAATATGGTCAACCTAAGCGCAATCGACGCAAGAGCTTTGCATATTCGATCCCTATATATGGTTACCTACGAAAAATTTCGCGACTTGGGTTTAGACGCTTGTGTGTGCAGATGTTGTGATCCTCAGAATATGCAAGACATGCACAACAATTGATATCAAAACAGCCCCTCTAAAAATGTGTGAAATTAAACATAATCCCAACACCGAGCCTGCAAAACAAATGGGTTAGCCAAACACTCCGCTGTTGACACCTGATTTTTAATCATTTTTTCTATTGCTAAAGTAATAAAAAATCCATAAAAATTCATAAAATTGAAAAATCAACTTTGGGGACCTTAGCCAAGCCTAGGGAACCAATTTTGACAAAAAAATGATTTTTCATATTTTCAGTATTTTTACGTATTTTTTTATTTATTTTAAAAAATTAATAGAAAATCCATAAAAATTTATAAAATTGAAAAATCAACTTTGGGAACCTTAGCCAAGCCTAGGGAACGAATTTTGACCAAAAAATAATTTTTCATATTATATATATTTTAATTTTTAAAAAAAAAATACAAATATATTTGAAAATTTTGAAAAAATAACATTTGAGGCCAAAAAATACACAAAGATAGTTAATATTTTTATTTTAAATCTATTTTCATATTGGCCATCGCAAATTCAGAAAAATCCAATTCGACTCACGTGTTCCTTCACGAGTATAATCTCGAATCGGGCCTAAAAAATTTAATTTGAGTCAACTTATTTTTAACTTTCACTTTTTATGAGTTGTGACATTGTCTTCTAATATTTTAAATTTTCATCTTGGCCCAATTATACCCAGAATGACTTAATTTTGCAAAAGGGCTTTAATTAAATTATGCATTATTTTCAGCGACAAGAAATGAGCTTAAATTTGACATGTGGTAAATTTTGGTGTGTCAAAAATTGTGAGGAGATTTGGACTTAAAGAAATATATTTTTTCAGGGACTGAATTGTAAATACTTAAAATTCAAGGACTAAAGTGCAAATACCTAACTCTTGAAGGATTATTTTACAAATAATAAAAAGAAAAGTTAGTGGATAAATTAGAATAGAGAAGGGAAGATGAAGAAGAGGAGATGAAGAAGAGAAGTTGGAGAAGAATGGATGGAGAAAATAAGATAAGAATAGAGAAGGGAAGATGGAGATGAAGAAGAGTTAGTATAGAAATTAGAATGGAAGATAAGAATAGAGAAGGGAAGATGGAGATTAAGAAGAGTTAGTGGAGAAATTAGAATGGGAGATAAATATGGAGAAGGGAAGATGAAGATGAAGAAGAGTTAGTGGAGAGATTAGAATGTGAGATAGAGATGGAGAATGGAAGATGAAAATGAAGAAGAGTTAGTGGAGAAATTAGAATGGGAGATAGAGTTAGTGGAAAAATTAGAATGGGAGATAGATGAGTAGGTTATAAAAGGAGAAAGAAGTGAGCTTGAGAAAGAATTCTTGAGAGAGAAAATTTGAAGTGTTTGGGAGGATTTTTTTTGGAGAGAAAATTTTGGATGTTTGAGAGAGTTTTGGGAGATTGAAGAAAAATTTGAGAGAAAGAAAATACCAAAAGAGAGAGAATTTTGAAGATGATGGGAGTTCAAAGCTAGGGATTATCATCACAAATTCCTTCATCGATCAATATAAATCAAGAGTTCATCCTCGTCAACGAGCAAGCAAATTCGAGCTAAGTGTTTTTATTTATTCATTTGTTTATGGTTTTACTTGCAAATTAGCACAAATTGTATACACTTTCTCCATCTCCTCTTTTTTTTCCATATTTTATGTCAGGAGAAGGATATCTCTACGTCAACAGCAAAAATCTCGTAGATATGCAAAAATCGGCCCAGACAAGCTCCTAAGCTGTCCACCGATTTCTCAACTGATCTGTGACTAAAAGTCCCTCTTAATTCAAAAGAAACTCTCTATATTGGGAACATAGAGAGCGAAAATCAATTATAGAAATCCCTCCCAAAAAAATGGGAGATAAGTACTCTTTCCACTCTTCTGGTTTTAGGTGCAGATTAGCACATATTTTGTATACTGACATTTCACTCTATTTTATGCCAGGAAGCCGCAGCTTTATATCAATGGTCAACCCTATGGAAGCACAAAATCGGCTTGGAGGAGTCCTCAAGCGCGCACAAATTTCAAATTGTTGAATCAATTCGTTGTATTTTATTTTAAAGAATTCATACCCCAGAATGGAGAGGACAAAATCCATCCGCAATTTAAATACCTGCACCATAAATCCCAAAGGGAAGAGCCAAGCCAATGCTTAGCCTCCCATTGGAGGTTTTTACTTACAGTAGTTAAATACCTGCAACTTAAATACCTGTACCTTAAATCCCAAAGGGAAGAGCCAAGCCAATGCTTAGCCTCCCATTGGAGGTTTTTACTTACAGTAGTTAAATACCTGCAACTTAAATACCTATACCTCAAATCCCAAAGGGAAGAGCCAAGCCAATGCTTAGCCTCCCATTGGAGGTTTTTACTTACAGTAGTTAAATACTTGCAACTTAAATACATGTACCTTAAATCCCAAAGGGAAGAGCCAAGCCAATGCTTAGCCTCCCATTGGAGGTTTTTACTTACAGTAGTTAAATACCTGCAACTTAAATACATGTACCTTAAATCCCAAAGGGAAGAGCCAAGCCAATGCTTAGCCTCCCATTGGAGGTTTTTACTTACAGTAGTTTAAATACTTGCAACTTAAATACCTGTACCTTAAATCCCAAAGGGAAGAGCCAAGCCAATGCTAGGCCTCCCATTGGAGGTGTTTATTCACTGTCATGTACTTCCTATAATTTAATTTTTGAATCATCAGACCCAAAAGATAAGTAGGTTGTAATACTGCACAGAAGTCGTTAACACACTCCTTCTTTCGGCTTCAGGGAATCTTTAACACTTAAAAAAATATAACAAATAAAAATATATACCATCCATGCATCCTATTTAAAAAGTGAAAACACAAAAGAGAATACCCTACTATAGCCTTAGGAATAAACCAAGCCTGAGTTGCCGAATTAGGATATCCATGAAATTAAGGTACCGAAAGGGCATTAGTTTTAATTAACTAGTGTAACCAAGTCCCCGAGCTCCTAATCTCTGGTTCGCAGGAATAAATTAGTTCTCCCGCTAATTTATTTAGGTTTCTAATCGACCTACCAAGAACGATTAGTGGCGACTCCAAATTTGAAAATCATTTAAACAAAAACCAAAGTTGCGATTCGGTAGGGCTTGGGAGGGTCCGCGTTAGGTTAGTCAAATCTAATTAACCTAATAATCCGTTAACCCCTTTTAAAATTTAAAATTTTTTTAGAGGGTCGCGACATCCGCCCCTTATAACTCCCATCCTGCAAAAACATATAACACCTATAGAATGAGTCCCAAGTAAGATCGCCAGAAGCGAGATATCCATGAAATTTTCATTGGCCTAAGTCCACTAAGACTTTTAAAATTTCGAAAAAATTTAAGTATTCCAATTGGTATCTTTTTTCGAAAATTTAAAAATCTAGTCCCCAACGGAGTCGCCAGTCTGTCGCGACCCTCTAAAAAAATTTTAAATTTTAAAAGGGTTAACGGATTATTAGGTTAATTAGATTTGACTAACCTAACGCGGACCCTCCCAAGCCCTACCGAATCGCAACTTTGGTTTTTGTTTAAATGATTTTGAAATTTGGAGTCGCCACTAATCGTTCTTGGTAGGTCGATTAGAAACCTAAATAAATTAGCGGGAGAACTAATTTATTCCTGCGAACCAGAGATTAGGAGCTCGGGGATTTGGTTACACTAGTTAATTAAAACTAATGCCCTTTCGGTACCTTAATTTCATGGATATCCTAATTCGGCAACTCAGGCTTGGTTTATTCCTAAGGCTCTAGTAGGGTATTCTCTTTTGTATTTTCACTTTTTAAATAGGATGCATGGATGATATATATTTTTATTTGTTATATTTTTTTAAGTGTTAAAGATTCCCTGAAGCCGAAAGAGGGAGTGTGTTAACGACTTCTGTGCAATATTACAACCTACTTATCTTTTAGGTCTGATGATTCAAAAATTAAATTATAGGAAGTACATGACAATGAATAAACACCTCCAATGGGAGGCCTAGCATTGGCTTGGCTCTTCCCTTTGGGATTTAAGGTACAGGTATTTAAGTTGCAAGTATTTAAACTACTGTAAGTAAAAACCTCCAATGGGAGGCTAAGCATTGGCTTGGCTCTTCCCTTTGGGATTTAAGGTACAGGTATTTAAGTTGCAGGTATTTAACTACTGTAAGTAAAAACCTCCAATGGAAGGCTAAGCATTGGCTTGGCTCTTCCCTTTGGGATTTAAGGTACAAGTATTTAAGTTGCAGGTATTTAACTACTGTAAGTAAAAACCTCCAATGGGAGGCTAAACATTGGCTTGGCTCTTCCCTTTGGGATTTATGGTGCAGGTATTTAAATTGCGGATGGACTTTGTCCTCTCCATTCTGGGGTATGAATTCTTTAAAATGAAATACAACGAATTGATTCAACAATTTGAAATTTGTTCGCGCTTGAGGACTCCTCCAAGCCGATTTTGTGCTTCCACAGGGTTGACCATTGATATAGAGCTGCGACTTCCTGACATAAAATAAAGTGAAGTGTCAGTATACAAAATATGTGCTAATCTGCACCTAAAACCAGAAGAGTAGAAAGAGTACTTATCTCCCATTTTTTTGGGAGGGATTTCTATAATTGATTTTCGCTCTCTATGTTCCCAATATAGAGAGTTTCTTTTGAATTAAGAGGGACTTTTAGTCACAGATCAGTTGAGAAATCGGTGGACAGCTTAGGAGCTTGTCTGGGCCGATTTTTGCATCTCTACGAGATTTTTGCTGTTGACGTAGAGATATCCTTCTCCTGACATAAAATATGGGAAAAAAAAGAGATGGAGAAAGTGTATACAATTTGTGCTAATTTGCGAGTAAAATCATAAATAAATGAATAAATAAAAACACTTAGCTCGAATTTGCTTGCTCGTTGACGAGGATGAACTCTTGATTTATATTGATCGATGAAGGAATTTGTGATGATAACCCCTAGCTTTAAACTCCCATCATCTTCAAAATTCTCTCTCTTTTGGTATTTTCTTTTTCTCGAATTTTTCTTCAATCTCCCAAAACTCTCTCAAACATCCAAAATTTCCTCTCCAAAAAATTCTCCCAAACACTTCAAATTTTCTCTCCCAAAAATCTCCCTCCCCAAGCTCACTTCTTCCTCCTTTTATAATCTACTCATCTATCTCCCATTCTAATTTTTCCACTAACTCTATCTCCCATTCTAATTTCTCCACTAACTCTTCTTCATTTTCATCTTCCATTCTCCATCTCTATCTCACATTCTAATCTCTCCACTAACTCTTCTTCATCTTCATCTTCCCTTCTCCATATTTATCTCCCATTCTAATTTCTCCACTAACTCTTCTTCATCTCCATCTTCCCTTCTCTATTCTTATCTTCCATTCTAATTTCTCTACTAACTCTTCTCCATCTTCCATTTTCTATTCTTATCTTATTTTCTCCATCCATTCTTCTCCAACTTCTCTTCTTCATCTCCTCTTCTCCATCTTCCCTTCTCTATTCTAATTTATCCACTAACTCTTCTTTTTGTTATTTGTAAAATAATCCTTCAAGAGTTAAGTATTTGCACTCTAGTCCTTGAATTTTAAGTATTTACAATTTAGTCCCTGAAAAATATATTTCTTTAAGTCCAAATCTCCTCACAATTTTTGACACACTAAAATTTACCACATGTCAAATTTAAGCTCATTTCTTGCCGTTGAAAATAATGTAGAATTTAATTAAAGCCCTTTTGCAAAATTAAGTCATTCTGGGTATAATTGGGCCAAGATGAAAATTTAAAATATTAGAAGACAATGTCACAACTCATAAAAAGTGAAAATTAAAAATAAGTTGACTCAAATTAAATTTTTTTAGGCCCGATTCAAGATTATACTCGTGAAGGAACACGTGACTCGAATTGGATTTTTCTGAATTTGCGATGGCCAATATGAAAATAGATTTAAAATAAAAATGTTAACTATCTTTGTGTATTTTTTTTTGGCCTCAAATGTTATTTTTCCAAAATTTTCAAGTATTTTTGTATTTTTTTAAAAAAATTAATAATATATATAATATGAAATTTTTTTTGTTCAAAAATGGTTGCCTAGGCTTGGCTAAGGTCCCCAAAGTTGATTTTTCAATTTTATGAATTTTTATGGATTTTTTTATTACTTTAGCAATAGAAAAAATGATTAAAAATCAGGTGTCAACACGTGTATACCTTTCTTGGACTACGTTTCACGAAAGACAATATCCCTGCTATATACGATGGTCTTTGACTCTGGATTCCACAGCTTATAACCTTTGACCCCTTCCTTATATCCAACGAATATGTTCTTTTCAGACTTACTGTCAAGCTTACCCCTCTTCTCCTTGGGCACGTGAACATATGCGTCACAACCAAATACCCGAACATGTGACAAATTCGGCTTCTTCCCAAACACTGCCTCATATGGAGTTCGGTTCTTCACTGATGAGGTCGGTGATCGGTTCTTCAAGTAATAGGCCGTGGCTTCGGTTTCTGCCCAGAATTCAAGTTCTAAACCTGCCCAACTCAGCATGCATCTCCCCCTTTCTAGGAGCGACCGGTTTAATCTTTCGGCCACCCCATTCTGCTGAGGCGTATATAGAGTCGTCTTCTACCTCGCGATACCGTTATCCACACAAAATTGCTCGAACTTATCCGAACAGAATTCACCTCCGTTATCTGTATGAAGTGTCTTGATTTTCCTGCCTAATTGGTTTTCAACCAAAGTCTTAAATTCTCGAAATTTTACAAATACATCCGATTTACTTTTAATAAAATAAATCCAACTATATCTCGAGAAATCATATATGAATGATACATAGTACCTGAATCCTTCAATAGATGGCGTCGGAGTAGGTCCGAAGACATCACTGTGAATCAGCTCTAGAATCTCTATTGCTCTCGTACCGGTGTGTTGGAAACTAACTCGATTCTGTTTTCCATGAAGACAGTGTTCATAGAACCCGAAACCCATAGAGCAATCTGGTACTCCTTCTACCATCTGACTTAAAGCTAAGGTAGACAATCCCTTTTCCCCGATATGCCCTAACCTCTGATGCCATAACATGGGCGTATCATATCTATCTTCCTTTGCCTTTTCAAAGACGAATCCGCCACCAGTAGTCATTGTTTCCCCGAGCAACTTGTACAACGTCCCATAACGAACTCCTCGTGCAATCACAATAGAACCTCGAGTCATCTTGCACGAATTCTTATCACAAGAGAAAGTAACTCCTGAATCAGCCATCATACCAACGGATAACAGATTTCTACTCATCAAGGGTATGTGCATTACATCCGGAAGAGTCTTCACTGTGCCATTGCTCATCCTCAGCTTCACCCTGCCACGCCCGACAATCTGAACTGCAGTATCATCTCCGAGCATGACATCTCCACCATTAAATTGCTCAAATTCACAGAACCAGTGTCTATGAGGTGTCATGTGGTATGAAGCACCGGTGTCGATATACCAGATATCCTTGTCTGACTGCGCCATACATACAGCAGCCACATACATATCTCCTATCTCGACTTCCTTCTTCCCCGAGGATGATTCCGCTTCCCTTTTAGAGACGGGCTTGTTTCTGCAGTCTCGCTTCACATGACCCCACTCTTCACATCTCCAACACTGTACCCTCCTATCCTTACTCTTCGATCGCCCACGAGATTTGGATCTAGACCCCTTTCGATATAGAGTCTTCTCTACTGGCCCTCCCCTAGCCGCTAAAGCCTCTTTATTAGAACTTCCTGATCCCTTTCTTCGTGTCTCCTCTGATAATAGGGCAGCACACACAGTCTCATATGACAATTCCTTGTCCCCACCGCCAATTACCACAATCAGGTTATCCCATGAGTCCGGCAGTGAACAGAGCAGTGTTATCGCCTTATCATCATCTTCAAACTTAACACCGATCGATACGAGTTGACTTATCAACGTATTAAAATCATGCAAGTGTGCAGAAAACGAGTCGCCCTCGTGCATTCGAAGATTATACAACTTTTTTCTTAAGAATAATTTATTCACAAGCGACTTACTTTGGTATAGCGACTCCAATTTCTGCCATAAATCCCTCGCCGTTGGTTCGCTCATCACATTTGTCAGAATGTTGTCTGCTAGACAAAGTCGAATCAAACCCTTTGCTTTCCGATCGATCCGATCCCAATCGTCAATCTCCTTTGGATTTGCCTGTTTGGATGTTGAATCCGTTTCCTTGCCCGATTCCTTGCCTATCACGATACCAGGCATCGCAGCAACAGGCCTTTCCCTTTCGATTGCCGACCAAAGATCTCGATCACAGAGGAGATCTTCCATCTTCATTTTCCACAGATCGAACCGCTTCCCATCGAACTTTTCTATCTCAATCCGCGACCCTCCTGACATCTCAAACAAACCCTAAAACCTGGCTCTGATACCAATTGATGGGTTTTCGTTCGCGACAGAGTATTAGAATAATCGCGATAAAGAAGAAGAAGAACGATGCACAAGAGATTACCCATGTTCACCCCAAAACTAGGGCTACGTCCTACAAAGAGATTTCACTATGATTTCGGTTTACAGCCGCTTAACTCGTTACAATGATCAGAAACGAGAAAAATATATATATCCCCAAAACGGGCCCAAAACCTAAACCTATAATTAATCTCTTAATCTCGCACTAAACGGAACCCCCGTCGGGAGGCGCTGCCCCCGAACCCCCGCCCGCTGACCGGGCAACGGGGCACCCGTGTCGAGGGCGCTGCCCCCGAACCCCCGCATTCCGCATGCAGGGATCACATGTCGTTGGATAACACTTCAGTTTCCCTAAGCTCATGTGGGCGTACCCGGTGTGAGAAACAAGGGATTCCGAAGTATTCGTCAACTCCAACAGCCATTACAAATTTCAGCACCTAATCTTGCTCAAGATCCGTGGTTGAGGTTCGGATTTAACGAACACGACGAATTTAGCCTCAACTCGTTAATTTAGGGCAAACAAACATGACACACAATGCCATTTTCACTTTGCCATCTGTCGCGACCCTCTAAAAAAATTTTAATTTTAAATTTTAAAAGGGGTTAACGGATTATTAGGTTAATTAGATTTGACTAACCTAATGCGGACCCTCCCAAGCCCTACCGAATCGTAACTTTGGTTTTTGTTTAAATGATTTTGAAATTTGAAGTCGCCACTAATCGTTCTTGGTAGGTCGATTAGAAACCTAAATAAATTAGCGGGAGAACTAATTTATTCCTGCGAACCAGAGATTATGAGCTCAGGGACTTGGTTACACTAGTTAATTAAAACTAATGCCCTTTCGGTACCTTAATTTCATGGATATCCTAATTCGGCAACTCAGGCTTGGTTTATTCCTAAGGCTATAGTAGGGTATTCTCTTTTGTGTTTTCACTTTTTAAATAGGATGCATGGATGGTATATATTTTTATTTGTTATATTTTTTTAAGTGTTAAAGATTCCCTGAAGCCGAAAGAAGGAGTGTGTTAACGACTTCTGTGCAGTATTACAACCTACTTATCTTTTGGGTCTGATGATTCAAAAATTAAATTATAGGAAGTACATGACAGTGAATAAACACCTCCAATAAGAGGCCTAGCATTGGCTTGGCTCTTCCCTTTGGGATTTAAGATACAGGTATTTAAGTTGCAAGTATTTAAACTACTGTAAGTAAAAACCTCCAATGGGAGGCTAAGCATTGGCTTGGCTCTTCCCTTTGGGATTTAAGGTACATGTATTTAAGTTGCAGGTATTTAACTACTGTAAGTAAAATCCTCCAATGGGAGGCTAAGCATTGGCTTGGCTCTTCCCTTTGGGATTTAAGGTACATGTATTTAAGTTGCAAGTATTTAACTACTGTAAGTAAAAACCTCCAATGGGAGGCTAAGCATTGGCTTGGCTCTTCCCTTTGGGATTTAAGGTATAGGTATTTAAGTTACAGGTATTTAACTACTGTAAGTAAAAACCTCCAATGGGAGGCAAAGCATTGGCTTGGCTCTTCCCTTTGGGATTTAAGGTACAGGTATTTAAGTTGCAGGTATTTAACTACTGTAAGTAAAAACCTCCAATGGGAGGCTAAGCATTGGCTTGGCTCTTCCCTTTGGGATTTAAGGTACAGGTATTTAAGTTGCAGGTATTTAACTACTGTAAGTAAAAACCTCCAATGGGAGGCTAAGCATTGGCTTGGCTCTTCCCTTTGGGATTTATGGTGCAGGTATTTAAATTGCGGATGGACTTTGTCCTCTCCATTCTGGGGTATGAATTCTTTAAAATAAAATACAACGAATTGATTCAATAATTTGAAATTTGTGCGCGCTTGAGGACTCCTCCAAGCCGATTTTGTGCTTCCATAGGGTTGACCATTGATATAAAGCTGCGGCTTCCTGACATAAAATAGAGTGAAATGTCAGTATACAAAATATGTGCTAATCTGCACCTAAAACCAGAAGAGTGGAAAGAGTACTTATCTCCCATTTTTTTGGGAGGGATTTCTATAATTGATTTTTGCTCTCTATGTTCCCAATATAGAGAGTTTCTTTTGAATTAAGAGGGACTTTTAGTCACAGATCAGTTGAGAAATCGGTGGACAGCTTAGGAGCTTGTCTGGGCCGATTTTTGCATATCTACGAGATTTTTGCTGTTGACGTAGAGATATCCTTCTCCTGACATAAAATATGGAAAAAAAAAGAGGAGATGGAGAAAGTGTATACAATTTGTGCTAATTTGCAAGTAAAACCATAAACAAATGAATAAATAAAAAACACTTAGCTCGAATTTGCTTGCTCGTTGATGAGGATGAACTCTTGATTTATATTGATCGATGAAGGAATTTGTGATGATAATCCCTAGTTTTGAACTCCCATCATCTTCAAAATTCTCTCTCTTTTGGTATTTTCTTTCTCTCAAATTTTTCTTCAATCTCCCAAAACTCTCTCAAACATCCAAAATTTTCTCTCAAAAAAAAAAATCCTCCCAAACACTTCAAATTTTCTCTCTCCAGAATCCCCCCAAACACTTCAAATTTTCTCTCTCAAGAATCCTCCCAAACACTTCAAATTTTCTCTCTTTTGGTATTTTCTTTCTCTCAAATTTTTCTTCAATCTCCCAAAACTCTCTCAAACATCCAAAATTTTCTCTCCAAAAAAAAAAATCCTCCCAAACACTTCAAATTTTCTCTCTCAAGAATTCCCCCCTCAAGCTCACTTCTTCCTCCTTTTATAATCTACTCATCTATCTCCCATTCTAATTTTTCCACTAACTCTATCTCCCATTCTAATTTCTCCACTAACTCTTCTTCATTTTCATCTTCCATTCTCCATCTCTATCTCATATTCTAATCTCTCCACTAACTCTTCTTCATCTTCATCTTCCCTTCTCCATATTTATCTCCCATTCTAATTTCTCCACTAACTCTTCTTCATCTCCATCTTCCCTTCTCTATTCTTATCTTCCATTCTAATTTCTCTACTAACTCTTCTCCATCTTCCATTCTATATTCTTATCTTATTTTCTCCATCCATTCTTCTCCAACTTCTCTTCTTCATCTCCTCTTCTCCATCTTCCCTTCTCTATTCTAATTTATCCACTAACTCTTCTTTTTGTTATTTGTAAAATAATCCTTCAAGAGTTAAGTATTTGCACTCTAGTCCTTGAATTTTAAGTATTTACAATTTAGTCCCTGAAAAAATATATTTCTTTAAGTCCAAATCTTCTCACAATTTTTGACACACCAAAATTTACCACATGTCAAATTTAAGCTCATTTCTTGCCGTTGAAAATAATGCAGAATTTAATTAAAGCCCTTTTGCAAAATTAAGTCATTCTGGGTATAATTGGGCCAAGATGAAAATTTAAAATATTAGAAGACAATGTCACAACTCATAAAAAGTGAAAATTAAAAATAAGTTGACTCAAATTAAATTTTTTTAGGCCCAATTCAAGATTATACTCGTGAAGGAACACGTGACTCGAATTGGATTTTTTTGAATTTGCGATGGCCAATATGAAAATAGATTTAAAATAAAAATATTAACTATCTTTGTGTATTTTTTTTTGCCTCAAATGTTATTTTTCCAAAATTTTCAAGTATTTTTGTATTTTTTTTAAAAAAAAATTAAAAATATATATAATATGAAATTTTATTTTTTGTTCAAAAGTGGTTGCCTAGGCTTGGCCAAGGCTTCCAAAGTTGATTTTTCAATTTTTTCATTTTTTCTTCATTTTTTGTTTTATGAATTTTCGAAAATAAAAATACCGAAAAATACTGAAAATATGAAAAATCGTTTTTTGGTCAAAATTGGTTCCCTAGGCTTGGCTAAGGTCCCCAAAGTTGATTTTTCAATTTTATGAATTTTTATGGATTTTTTATTACTTTAGCAATAGAAAAAATGATTAAAAATCAGGTGTCAACAGCTGCCCCTCTTTGAAAGGAAGCTCGGTAGAGGTTCATTTCAAAGACGAGATGACACCTGAATTCTAATCGACTCAATACAAGGAAATAAAAAGAGTCGTGACATGAATGTTCCACTGAAAATGAAATGAGAACCTAAGGATTCGTTATATAAAAAAACTTTAGGGTGGTTGAACTTGAACCCGTATGGTGGATCAACCCATGGTAGATTCCTAATAAAAGGATTCTACTGATTAAAAATTGAATTAAAATTTGACCCGTATGGTGGGTCATACCATTTGACCCGTATGGTGGGTCGTACCATGGTAGATTCCTAATAAAAGGATTCTACTGATTAAATTTTGATTGAGATTTGACCCGTATGGTAGGTCACCCCATGGAGATACCTGTAAGAAGGACTTGGTGCCTGTAGAAAGGACTTGGTGTCTGTAAAAAGGACTTGTGCCTGTAAGAAGGACTTGATTTGCCTGTAAAAAGGACTTAATTTGCCTGTAAGAAGGACTTGATTTGCCTGTAAGAAGGACTTACTTTGCCTGTAAGAAGGACTTTGTGCCTGTAAGAAGGACTTGCGTTGCTTGTAAGAAGGACTTTGTTTGCCTGTAAGAAGGACTTTGTTTGCCTGTAAGAAGGACTTTATGCCTGTAAGAAGGACTTGATTTGCCTGTAAGAAGGACTTGATTTGCTTGTAAGAAGGACTTTATGCCTGTAAGAAGGACTTGATTTGCCTGTAAGAAGGACTTGGTGCCTGTAAGAAGGACTTGGTTTGCCTGTAAGAAGGACTTAGCTTGCCTATAAGAAGGACTTGATTTGCCTATAAGAAGGACTTTATGCCTGTAAGAAGGACTTGGTTTGCCTGTAAGAAGGACTTGATTTGCTTGTAAGAAGGATTTGATTTGCCTGTAAGAAGGACTTAATTTGCCTGTAAGAAGGACTTTGTGCCTATAAGAAGGACTTTGTACCTGTAAGAAGGACTTGATTTGCCTGTAAGAATGACTTGTTTTGCCTGTAAGAAGGACTTTGTTTGCCTGTAAGAAGGACTTGATTTGCCTGTAAGAAGGACTTTATGCCTGTAAGAAGGACTTGGTTTGCCTGTAAGAAGGACTTTGTGCCTGTAAGAAGGACTTGGTTTGCCTGTAAGAAGGACTTAGTTTGCCTGTAAGAAAGACTTTATGCCTGTAAGAAGGACTTGGTTTGCCTGTAAGAAGGACTTAGTTTGCCTGTAAGAAGGACTTTATGCCTGTAAGAAGGACTTGGTTTACCTGTAAGAAGGACTTAGTTTGCCTGTAAGAAGGGCTTGGTGTACCTCAAAGGGTGCCATTCTGAAATCTGGGGAGATCAGGAATCCTACGGAAGCTCAAACCCAAATTATATTTTCCTGTCGCTTTAGGAATAAACCAAAGAGGCAGAGATCAAAAGGTCTCGAACATTTCTGTCCTTGAGACAAATCATGCTTTATTGAAGAAGGTGGATACCTATATATACCGCAATGGATTCGAGTACCCCAACAACCGTCAGAATTCATTCTCTTGAAAGGTTCAGGTTGAAGATATACTTACCTGAGAATTTGGAAGAAATGCTTGGTGGCTTCTCGACAATCAGGCTTGTTCATTCAATAATCGCCAAATGAATTTCAAGACTTTGGAAGGTAACTCAAACACCGGGAATGTGTTGCCTGTCAGGCAATGTCAGAGCTAACATGTGCAAGCATTTTCATCAATGTGTTCATTGGTTCATACAAAATTGTTCAGCTAAGTTGGCAATGATTAGAGGCAGTCTGTGTAATAACTCATGATGCAATTAATCAACATATGGATCATGTATTGCATTACCATTTCTGTTTAAGGAGGTTCTTATAGTATGAACACCTCGAATGTAATATGAATGGGGGACTTCATTCCGAAAGGGCTTTCTCTCACTCTGAAGAAAGGCTGTTTATCTGTAGATTAAAATGTTAGACCTGTGTGGAAATGGTTTGTCTTTCCTCATCCTGTTATGCCCCATTTTGCACATTTGATGTCTCCTATGCAGTTTATGCTCTAAGTTGGAGTTGGTAAATTAAACATGCGGAATAGTCATACATAATTCATGAAATGTGTAAACACAATGCCGATATGACAATTTTTAGCATCATGTGTGTTTATATAATGTGCAAACATGGGCGCATTTGAATTGCCCCTGGTATGTGGGTGGATTGAACAAATTGGGAAGGCCACTCCTTATGTCGAGGAGCGGTTTGTCTCAAGTTTTGCCCCTGCACGATGAGGCATATGGGTGAGGGAGCATTTTGGTTTGTTTAGTGACAGCGACCGCCATGGTTTGCGGTTAAATGCCCCTGCAAAAAGTAGAGAAATTATTCTCGAAATCAAACAAGATAAGAAAGACATATTTGCTTTTTCGCTTCAGAGCTTGCGATCAATTTGCCCCATTTTTCACCAGAATAGATCTTGTCAGATGATCATAATTTTCTTTTGGATTTGTCTCCTTCAACATGTTAAATGTTAGTGTAAATATTTCCTGTAAAAAGAAAAAGAGACATATCAGCCAGTATTAAAAGGGATAAATTGAAAACAATACTGATTTACCCTTCATCTTGAATGTCTTGCACGAGTCTTTTACCAGTTTTGTTGGATTGAATTTTCCTCGACTTTTGTTGGGCGCCTCACCATTATGGGAAGACTATGGTAAAATACTGACTTTGACATTACTCGTCGAGTATTCCTGTTTGTAAAAAAGAAATGCACAAAAAGTTGTTTCATTTATTTATAATACATACAACATTCCCCACCCTTGGGGATCGAACTCGGGATATTTCGGACCTACTGTCATCCCCCATACCATTCGGTCCATTGGACCCTAGGTGTCCATGGGGCTTTCTTTTCAAAGGTTAATCCTTGGGGATAACGTGGCCCTGTTGTATCACCTTGGGCCTTGTTACGATATTTCTCGAGGTAATTTGCAATCCCTGTTAAGAATGGAATAAAAAAATTCAGGACTCGAGATGATTATGTGCAAATTAGAACGATACAGAATTACCCATGTCTGAGATTGTTCGGATCTTTCGCTTGTATTTTTCTTTAACCGAAGCTGTCCATCCCGTGGTAATGTCCATGAGTTGATTTGCCCCCAATTTAGCCCGACCAGGAAATTTGGTTTTTGGATACAACTGTATTCTCGAGTCGCTTTTGCAAATTCCTGAAAATAGAAGGGATCAAATTTAAAACCGGAGCAATTTAAGGGTAAATTGAAACGATACGGATTTACCCTTCAAATTTACGCAGATTTCGTCTCGATATTAATTTTTTCGAGTTTGGTGCGGTTAACGGCTCCGAGCATTTAATAGGGGGGAAAGGGAAATGATTACTTCTAGCTTGTGCATTAATTTTGGACATCGACAAAAGGCGAGAACGTGCGATGAAACTAAGTAGACGTATTCGTCTAGGTTTAATCTTCTTCATGATGCTCTCGCGGGTTGCGGTAGACGATGATATCAAGAACATTAGAGAGGCATTCAGTGTGGCTTTCCACCAGCCGCCTAGAGACCCGTGTTCAATCATGTAAATTAATAAAGCTACCACCACTTAATTAGTGTGCCAATAAATTCGGCCATTTGTTGCGTGCCCCACTTCAACCGTGTTTTGTTGCTTTCGGCGTCCACTCGTATGTATCGGGCACCTGTAGCATCGGGGGAGCGTTCGTGGGCCACATTCTTTAATAGAACCTCGGTCCTCTAAAACCCTCCGCGTGTTTCGGATCCGAGGAAATTTTAAGACCGGTCTATGGTTGATTTAATCAAGTTAAGGTACTTATTTCATGATTTCTGATTATATAATCCATATTGTCTTTCAAAAGACGCGGGATCCTCTGTAATACATTAAATATGCCCCCGTGTTTAATCAATATAAATCCACCGTCATATCAGAATACACTGCCCATACAAGTTTACGGATTGACACAACTCTGTCTGTCAAAGATGGACAGTGTTCGTTTGCCCCCTGAATTAACGGTTGAAGCCTTGGTGTTTTTCGTCTTTTGGTATTTCTGAAGATGATTCTTGATATATTATTCAACTTAATTTTTACACCAGTCTGGGGTATCTAGGATCTCCCTACAAAAGAAAAGGATATAATTAGTATGCGACACAAGGAATGTCGGTCCATGACTCCTATATTAGTCCAATTTGATTTTTCTATTTTATAGAGAAATCAGAAAAAATTTCCATAGGAAGAAACGAGTTGATTTCTGATATCGAATTTTCTTGTACATTTATTACTCTTTTTTTTATTATTTTATTTTTTAAAAAAGGAATGTGACAAAATCTCTTGACGTTTACTAAAATTTTTGAAGGAATTTCCTTTTTATCAAAATAAATTTTTAGAGGTAAATTTGTCAGGAAAATTTTATTTTTATTGAAGTAGGAAAGACATGACAGAAATCCTTTATTGATCAACAAAATTCCCCCGAGACATTAGTCCAATTATATTTAGAGAAAATTTTCTTAGAAAAACATGAACGAATTTCTCGAAAGGAATTTTCTTGCAAGTCTTTATAATTTGAAAAATGAGATTAAACCAGTTGATGTTTACAAAAGCTTTTTTTTTTAGGAATTTTTCTTTTTATTGAAATAAATTTTCTAGGGGAAAATTTGTCAGGAAAACTTCATTTTTATTGAAGCAATAAAAACATGACAAAAATCCATTATTGGTTAATAAAATTCCCCCGAGACATTAGTCTAATTTTGTCTAGAGAAAAATTCCTTAGAAAAACATGAGCGAATTTCTCGAAAAGGTTTTTCTTGCAAGTTTTTATAATTTGAAAGATGTGCTAAAATCACTTGATGTTTACCAAATTTTTTTAGGAATTTTTCTTTTTATTCAAATAAATTTTCCAGGGGAAAATTTGTCAGGAAAATTTCATTTTTATTGAAGCAATAAAAACATGAAAAAAAAATCCATTATTGGTTAATAAAATTCCCCCGAGATATTAGTCTAATTTTGTTTAGAGAAAAATTTCTTAGAAAAACGTGAGCGAATTTCTCGAAAAGAATTTTCTTGCAAGTTTTTATAATTTGAAAAATGTGATAAAATCACTTGATGTTTACTAAAGTTTTTTTTAAGGAATTTTTCTTTTTGTTGAAATAAATTTTCAAAGGAAAATTTGTTAGGAAAATTTCATTTTTATTGAAGCAATAAAAACATGACAAAAATCCCTTATTGGTTAATAAAATTCCTATGAATGGATTTTTTTCACATCATTTTTTTCAAATTTTTTTTTAAAGAAATGAGGGACAAATTTAATTTTTATTTTCTTTTAAAAGAATGGTCGTAATATAAAGCTCAAAAACTGACTAACACCTAGCATGGACCAACCGAAAATAAATACAAGATAAAATTAGAGAACTTACTTTTACGTTGGAGAAATGCAAATCACATAGTCATGCGCATGACTCAAGTGAGGAGTGGACTCTAGAAAATAAAAGAAGGAGAGACAGGGTATGGACCTAAAAGGCCCCCACTATCTGAATTGACAACCTTACCCTCCGCGCAATCAAATCACAATGGGAAGAATTGTCAATTCAGATAATGAGCGGGATAAAATATGGTCAACCCAAGCGCAATCGACGCAAGAGCTTTGTATATTCGATCCCTATCTATGGTTACCTAAGAAAAATTTCGCGACTTGGGTTTAGACGCTTGTGTGTGCAGGTGTTGTGATCCTCAGAATATGCAAGACATGCACAACAATTGATATCAAAACAGCACTTCTAAAAATGAGTGAAATTAAACATAATCCCAACACCGAACCTGCAAAACAAATGGGTTAGCCGAACACTCCGCCCCTTATAACTCCCATCCTGCAAAAACATATAACACCTATAAAATGAGTCCAGAGCAAGATCGCCAGAACCGAGATATCCATGAAATTTTCATTGGCCTAAGTCCACTAAGACTTTAAAAATTTCGAAAAAATTTAAGTATTCCATTTGGTATCTTTTTTCGAAAATTTAAAAATCTCGTTCCCCAGCGGAGTCGCCAGTCTGTCGCGACCCTCTAAAAAAATTTTAATTTTAAATTTTAAAAGGGGTTAACGGATTATTAGGTTAATTAGATTTGACTAACCTAATGCGGACCCTCCCAAGCCCTACCGAATCGTAACTTTGGTTTTTGTTTAAATGATTTTGAAATTTGAAGTCGCCACTAATCGTTCTTGGTAGGTCGATTAGAAACCTAAATAAATTAGCGGGAGAACTAATTTATTCCTACGAACCAGAGATTATGAGCTCAAGGACTTGGTTACACTAGTTAATTAAAACTAATGCCCTTTCGGTACCTTAATTTCATGGATATCCTAATTCGGCAACTCAGGCTTGGTTTATTCCTAAGGCTATAGTAGGGTATTCTCTTTTGTGTTTTCACTTTTTAAATAGGATGCATGGATGGTATATATTTTTATTTGTTATATTTTTTTAAGTGTTAAAGATTCCCTGAAGCCGAAAGAAGGAGTGTGTTAACGACTTCTGTGCAGTATTACAACCTACTTATCTTTTGGGTCTGATGATTCAAAAATTAAATTATAGGAAGTACATGACAGTGAATAAACACCTCCAATAAGAGGCCTAGCATTGGCTTGGCTCTTCCCTTTGGGATTTAAGATACAGGTATTTAAGTTGCAAGTATTTAAACTACTGTAAGTAAAAACCTCCAATGGGAGGCTAAGCATTGGCTTGGCTCTTCCCTTTGGGATTTAAGGTACATGTATTTAAGTTGCAGGTATTTAACTACTGTAAGTAAAATCCTCCAATGGGAGGCTAAGCATTGGCTTGGCTCTTCCCTTTGGGATTTAAGGTACATGTATTTAAGTTGCAAGTATTTAACTACTGTAAGTAAAAACCTCCAATGGGAGGCTAAGCATTGGCTTGGCTCTTCCCTTTGGGATTTAAGGTATAGGTATTTAAGTTACAGGTATTTAACTACTGTAAGTAAAAACCTCCAATGGGAGGCAAAGCATTGGCTTGGCTCTTCCCTTTGGGATTTAAGGTACAGGTATTTAAGTTGCAGGTATTTAACTACTGTAAGTAAAAACCTCCAATGGGAGGCTAAGCATTGGCTTGGCTCTTCCCTTTGGGATTTAAGGTACAGGTATTTAAGTTGCAGGTATTTAACTACTGTAAGTAAAAACCTCCAATGGGAGGCTAAGCATTGGCTTGGCTCTTCCCTTTGGGATTTATGGTGCAGGTATTTAAATTGCGGATGGACTTTGTCCTCTCCATTCTGGGGTATGAATTCTTTAAAATAAAATACAACGAATTGATTCAATAATTTGAAATTTGTGCGCGCTTGAGGACTCCTCCAAGCCGATTTTGTGCTTCCATAGGGTTGACCATTGATATAAAGCTGCGGCTTCCTGACATAAAATAGAGTGAAATGTCAGTATACAAAATATGTGCTAATCTGCACCTAAAACCAGAAGAGTGGAAAGAGTACTTATCTCCCATTTTTTTGGGAGGGATTTCTATAATTGATTTTTGCTCTCTATGTTCCCAATATAGAGAGTTTCTTTTGAATTAAGAGGGACTTTTAGTCACAGATCAGTTGAGAAATCGGTGGACAGCTTAGGAGCTTGTCTGGGCCGATTTTTGCATATCTACGAGATTTTTGCTGTTGACGTAGAGATATCCTTCTCCTGACATAAAATATGGAAAAAAAAAGAGGAGATGGAGAAAGTGTATACAATTTGTGCTAATTTGCAAGTAAAACCATAAACAAATGAATAAATAAAAACACTTAGCTCGAATTTGCTTGCTCGTTGACGAGGATGAACTCTTGATTTATATTGATCGATGAAGGAATTTGTGATGATAATCCCTAGTTTTGAACTCCCATCATCTTCAAAATTCTCTCTCTTTTGGTATTTTCTTTCTCTCAAATTTTTCTTCAATCTCCCAAAACTCTCTCAAACATCCAAAATTTTCTCTCAAAAAAAAAAATCCTCCCAAACACTTCAAATTTTCTCTCTCAAGAATCCTCCCAAACACTTCAAATTTTCTCTCTCAAGAATCCTCCCAAACACTTCAAATTTTCTCTCTTTTGGTATTTTCTTTCTCTCAAATTTTTCTTCAATCTCCCAAAACTCTCTCAAACATCCAAAATTTTCTCTCCAAAAAAAAAAATCCTCCCAAACACTTCAAATTTTCTCTCTCAAGAATTCCCCCCTCAAGCTCACTTCTTCCTCCTTTTATAATCTACTCATCTATCTCCCATTCTAATTTTTCCACTAACTCTATCTCCCATTCTAATTTCTCCACTAACTCTTCTTCATTTTCATCTTCCATTCTCCATCTCTATCTCATATTCTAATCTCTCCACTAACTCTTCTTCATCTTCATCTTCCCTTCTCCATATTTATCTCCCATTCTAATTTCTCCACTAACTCTTCTTCATCTCCATCTTCCCTTCTCTATTCTTATCTTCCATTCTAATTTCTCTACTAACTCTTCTCCATCTTCCATTCTATATTCTTATCTTATTTTCTCCATCCATTCTTCTCCAACTTCTCTTCTTCATCTCCTCTTCTCCATCTTCCCTTCTCTATTCTAATTTATCCACTAACTCTTCTTTTTGTTATTTGTAAAATAATCCTTCAAGAGTTAAGTATTTGCACTCTAGTCCTTGAATTTTAAGTATTTACAATTTAGTCCCTGAAAAAATATATTTCTTTAAGTCCAAATCTTCTCACAATTTTTGACACACCAAAATTTACCACATGTCAAATTTAAGCTCATTTCTTGCCGTTGAAAATAATGCAGAATTTAATTAAAGCCCTTTTGCAAAATTAAGTCATTCTGGGTATAATTGGGCCAAGATGAAAATTTAAAATATTAGAAGACAATGTCACAACTCATAAAAAGTGAAAATTAAAAATAAGTTGACTCAAATTAAATTTTTTTAGGCCCAATTCAAGATTATACTCGTGAAGGAACACGTGACTCGAATTGGATTTTTTTGAATTTGCGATGGCCAATATGAAAATAGATTTAAAATAAAAATATTAACTATCTTTGTGTATTTTTTTTTGCCTCAAATGTTATTTTTCCAAAATTTTCAAGTATTTTTGTATTTTTTTTAAAAAAAAATTAAAAATATATATAATATGAAATTTTATTTTTTGTTCAAAAGTGGTTGCCTAGGCTTGGCCAAGGCTTCCAAAGTTGATTTTTCAATTTTTTCATTTTTTCTTCATTTTTTGTTTTATGAATTTTCGAAAATAAAAATACCGAAAAATACTGAAAATATGAAAAATCGTTTTTTGGTCAAAATTGGTTCCCTAGGCTTGGCTAAGGTCCCCAAAGTTGATTTTTCAATTTTATGAATTTTTATGGATTTTTTATTACTTTAGCAATAGAAAAAATGATTAAAAATCAGGTGTCAACACCATCGAGACACATTTTTTTTTTATTAAAACAATGTCATGTTGGAGTTTTTCGCCGCGCAAAAATGTTGGCTGTGGAGTGATTCGAGAAAACGAAAGGTTACGACAAAAAAATGAACAGCGTGCAAAAGTTATGTTACTTTTCAATGTCCCTTTCCCTGGTGGTTGTAAAGCAATGAACTGATCATCATTGATCTAATTTCACAGCTTGATGTGCCCCCTCAACTGAAGAGTTTGCTACGGCCAAGCCCTTCGAATTCCAGAATGAAAGCAGTGAAGTTGTCCGTAGTTTCAATACACAAAGCAAAAGGCTTTGTTCAAGCCTCCGGTATCTCCTCCTCCTCCTCCAGAACCTCTTCACGTTGTCGTAATATGCACTCGGGACCATCTCCATCGGGTAATTTTGACTATTGAAACTAAGATATGAAGTGGGCTTGTGAAGAGGTGGGTATGGAGAGAGGGTACTTATACATGAAAGCCATATAGGTTATTTAGATTGTCGGGAGGTAAGGTTTGAACAGAGGCTTGTAAGAGATCAGAAAAGGCGACGACAGAGGCCTTGTTTTTTAGTGTTTGTTTGGTCAAATGTGGTCTGTCTTTGACTCCCCAAAACTTGATTTAAGATTCGGCTTCTTGCATGTGTTTGCACCAGACAACGTGTAGTGTCGTGTATGCATTATCCTCATCGAAGAAACTCTCGAGTAGTCTGGTGATTATTATCCTCTGAACCTATTCTATTGAGCGACAGTAACTTGTCGGAAAAGGAAAGAAAGATTTCTCCGTTCGATTGAGTCGATGATACAGAGGCGACCGAGCTTTCGCTGCCAAAAATGCGCAAGTGATTAGCAGGAAGCAGAGCTTGTAATTTGAAAGATGTTGCTTGTCCCCATCATTAACTGCAACATCTAATTGAACCGGGTGGAAGAGCTTGACCATTCATCTGGAACAGACAAGGAAATTCAATGACTCACAAGCAAAAGACTAAGAAGTTCCAACCATGTTTGAACTGATTTTTTTGTATTGCATGTTTCTGGTGATCTGAAGAAAACAGAAAGGGAAGGACAACTAATTCAAGTGTCATCCATGACTGAGAAATGCCGGCCGATCCCTTTTGCTCCCGTGGAATGAGTCCTTCCCATCTCATTTCACTTGAAAAAGTCCCAAGTATTCCATTCTGAGGAGGCCAACGGAGAGCGACGGCTGGCGACAAAGAACTAAAGAAAGCATAGTAGTTGACTTGCACCCGAAGATAAAGTGATTCGGCCCCTGAATTTCCCGTCCAGCTAACTGTACACACGAGAGATCAGGAGTTGACCTATCGATCAGCGAGTCGATCGCCTCTCCTCTCGAGTTGAAAGTTTGCTTGCTAAACAAATGAAAAATGCATTTACTTCATCCCACGTAGAATGAAATGGAAAGTGTAAAATAATTTTTTAGTTAGAAAGCTATTAGAGTTTTTTTAAATCAAGAAATGTGCTAGTGGACTTTTTTTTTAATCGGAAAAGGAGGAATTGTATTTCTAAATAGCAGTTGGATTACAAAAGGACTCTACGTCAGCGCATAAAATAACTCGAAGAGGATCGGGGGACAAGAGACCCAGCCCTATGTGCCTTCGCGGTCCAGTCCGCGGCCCGGTTGGTTTCTCTATGACGAAAGGCTACCGATACATTCTTTAAGTGGGCCACCAAAAGCTTGCAATCTTCCGAAATAGGACGCGCGGCCCAGGGAGCTTCTAATAAGCCAGAAATGAACTGAACTACTGATAAGTTATTAGAAAGTACACAAGAAGGCAGATCAGTTCTAGTTAGATCGCGTGACTTCTTCAACCAAGACAGAGCTTCCCGTACGGCTAGGGTTTCAACAGCTAAGGTCGAGGAGCCGTGGATCGGCTTCACGAAGCCATCGAACATAAGGCCTTGGGAGTCTCTGCAGATCCCAGCGATCGATCCGCTTAAGGAGGCGCTGCACCAGGAGCTATCAACGTTAAGAGTTACAGAGTGCTTCAGCTGGGGAAGCCACCGGTGAGGTAGAAAGTTCACATATTTAGCCTTATTATCCAAATCCGAGTTGAGTTTCTCATAAAGATTGTTCATTGTGCTGGCTTCGTCTATGAGCAAGTCGGGGCAAGGCTCACTACACTCCTGTGGAGGGCGCTAATCAACAATCATTTTAGTAATTTTTTTATTTTTTCGAAATGATAATAATAGATCAACTACCGAGTCCTAACGAAACAGTGCGACTGTTCACGTAGGGTTGAAGTTATTTTTATTGATTTTAATTTAGAATCAACTTTTTTGACATAACAATTTCGGACATAAAGAATATTGTGCAGTTAATCGACTTTGAACGTGAAGAGGTGTGCTTGAATATATTGCTTATTCTGATCCAATAAATCAATTCTAATCAGAGTTGATTTTTCTTACTTTGTTTAGTAGACAAGTGTTAGAGAATCAAAAAGCGCTTGGTAACTTTACAAAATTTGTCTCTAAAATAGAAATACATTTAGTAATTACACAAAATTTCTGCTTTCAAGAACAATTTCTTTACCCAATTGTTTTTCATTTAAATCAAATAATTACGTCTAGTCACTACAAAATTAACCTATATAGAATCGCTAAGCATAAACACATATACAAGATCCTTAAGTGTTGACACCTGATTTTTAATCATTTTTTCTATTGCTAAAGTAATAAAAAATCCATAAAAATTCATAAAATTGAAAAATCAACTTTGGGGACCTTAGCCAAGCCTAGGGAACCAATTTTGACCAAAAAACGATTTTTCATATTTTCAGTATTTTTACGTATTTTTTATTTATTTATTTTCGAAAATTAATAGAAAATCCATAAAAATTCATAAAATTGAAAAATCAACTTTGGGAACCTTAGCCAAGCCTAGGGAACGAATTTTGACCAAAAAATAATTTTTCATATTATATATATTTTAATTTTTTTAAAAAAAAATACAAAAATATTTGAAAATTTTGAAAAAATAACATTTGAGGCCAAAAAATACACAAAGATAGTTAATATTTTTATTTTAAATCTATTTTCATATTGGCCATCGCAAATTCAGAAAAATCCAATTCGAGTCACGTGTTCCTTCACGAGTATAATCTCGAATCGGGCCTAAAAAAATTTAATTTGAGTCAACTTATTTTTAACTTTCACTTTTTATGAGTTGTGACATTGTCTTCTAATATTTTAAATTTTCATCTTGGCCCAATTATACCCAGAATGACTTAATTTTGCAAAAGGGCTTTAATTAAATTATGCATTATTTTCAGCGACAAGAAATGAGCTTAAAGTTGACATGTGGTAAATTTTGGTGTGTCAAAAATTGTGAGGAGATTTGGACTTAAAGAAATATATTTTTTTTCCGGGACTGAATTGTAAATACTTAAAATTCAAGGACTATAGTGCAAATACCTAACTCTTGAAGGATTATTTTACAAATAATAAAAAGAAGAGTTAGTGGATAAATTAGAATAGAGAAGGGAAGATGAAGAAGAGGAGATGAAGAAGAGAAGTTGGAGAAGAATGGATGGAGAAAATAAGATAAGAATAGAGAAGGGAAGATGGAGATGAAGAAGAGTTAGTAGAGAAATTAGAATGGAAGATAAGAATAGAGAAGGGAAGATGGAGATTAAGAAGAGTTAGTGGAGAAATTAGAATGGGAGATAAATATGGAGAAGGGAAGATGAAGATGAAGAAGAGTTAGTGGAGAGATTAGAATGTGAGATAGAGATGGAGAATGGAAGATGAAAATGAAGAAGAGTTAGTAGAGAAATTAGAATGGGAGATAGAGTTAGTGAAAAAATTAGAATGGGAGATAGATGAGGAGGTTATAAAAGGAGGAAGAAGTGAGCTTGAGAAGGGATTCTTGAAAGAGAAAATTTGAAGTGTTTGGGAGCATTTTTTGGAGAGAAAATTTTGGATGTTTGAGAGAGTTTTGGGAGATTGAAGAAAATTTTGAGAGAAAGAAAATACCAAAAGAGAGAGAATTTTGAAGATGATGGAAGTTTAAAGCTAGGGGTTATCATCACAAATTCCTTCATCGATCAATATAAATCAAGAGTTCATCCTCGTCAACGAGCAAACAAATTCAAGCTAAGTGTTTTTATTTATTCATTTATTTATGGTTTTACTCGCAAATTAGCACAAATTGTATACACTTTCTCCATCTCCTTTTTCTTCCATATTTTATGTCAGGAGAAGGATATCTTTACGTCAATAGCAAAAATCTCGTCGAGATGCAAAAATCGGCCCAGACAAGCTCCTAAGCTGTCCACCGATTTCTCAACTGATCTGTGACTAAAAGTCCCTCTTAATTCAAAAGAAACTCTCTATATTGGGAACATAGAGAGCGAAAATCAATTATAAAAATCCCTCCCAAAAAAATGGGAGATAAGTACTCTTTCTACTCTTCTGGTTTTAGGTGCAGATTAGTACATATTTTGTATACTAACACTTCACTCTATTTTATGTCAGGAAGCCGCAGCTCTATATCAATGGTCAATCCTATGGAAGCACAAAATCGGCTTGGAGGAGTCCTCAAGCGCGCACAAATTTCAAATTATTGAATCAATTCGTTGTATTTCATTTTAAAAAATTCATACCCCAAAATGGAGAGGACAAAGTCCATCCGCAATTTAAATACCTGCACCATAAATCCCAAAGGGAAGAGCCAAGCCAATGCTTAGCCTCCCATTGGAGGTTTTTACTTATAGTAGTTAAATACCTGCAACTTAAATACCTGCACCTTAAATCCCAAAGGGAAGAGCCAAGCCAATTCTTAGCCTCCCATTGGAGGTTTTTACTTACAGTAGTTAAATACATGCACCTTAAATCCCAAAGGGAAGAGCCAAGCTAATGCTTAGCCTCCCATTTGAGGTTTTTACTTACAGTAGTTAAATATCTGCAACTTAAATACCTATACCTTAAATCCCAAAGGGAAGAGCCAAGCCAATGCTTAGTCTCCCATTGGAGGTTTTTACTTACAGTAGTTAAATACCTGCAACTTAAATACCTGTACCTTAAATCCCAAAGGGAAGAGCCAAGCCAATGCTTAGCCTCCCATTTGAGGTTTTTACTTACAGTAGTTTAAATACTTGCAACTTAAATACCTGTACCTTAAATCCCAAAGGGAAGAGCCAAGCCAATGCTAGGCCTCCCATTGGAGGTGTTTATTCACTGTCATGTACTTCCTATAATTTAATTTTTGAATCATCAGACCCAAAAGATGAGTAGGTCGTAATACTGCACAGAAGTCGTTAACACACTCCCTCTTTCGGCTTCAGGGAATCTTTAACACTTAAAAAAATATAACAAATAAAAATATATACCATCCATGCATCCTATTTAAAAAGTGAAAACACAAAAGAGAATACCCTACTAGAGCTTTAGGAATAAACCAAGCCTGAGTTGCCGGATTAGGATATCCATGAAATTAAGGTACCAAAAGGGCATTAGTTTTAATTAACTAGTGTAACCAAGTCCCCGAGCTCATAATCTCTGGTTCGCAGGAATAAATTAGTTCTCCCGCTAATTTATTTAGGTTTCTAATCGACCTACCAAGAACGATTAGTGGCGACTCCAAATTTTAAAATCATTTAAACAAAAACCAAAGTTGCGATTCGGTAGGGCTTGGGAGGGTCCGCATTAGGTTAGTCAAATCTAATTAACCTAATAATCCGTTAACCCCTAGAATTAATAAAAATATTTTTAGAGGGTCGCGACATTAAGAAAGAACATAAGTTCAATTGGCAATTTGCACTTGAATTTTTGCCATGAATTTGCACTTAAATACTTCTATATTTATTTATTTATTGGTTAGAAGACACTTCTATAACCAAACACATACCTGATCTGACTCGTGTTATTTAAATACTTCTATATTTAACCAAATATGGCATATTTGTTTTCTTATAATTTGTTAAGAATGCAATACTAATCTAGAGAAATATTTTATTTTATTTTTTTTCAAAAAAAGTTATGTTTTATTAGTAAAAAAATTATTTGTTGTTTTTTTCTAAAATATATATATTTTTAAAAATTATTGTTAAATTAAATTAATTTTTATCAATTTTTATTTTATTGCTATTGTCTATTTTCTTTTCTTTTTCACTTTGTTTTTCTTGTTTCTCGAAAGTTATTTCGGAATAAAGAATCAAGTTATTATTATTATTATTATTATTATTATTATTATTATTGCTCCAAATGTGTTCTCGGGAATAGAGTCAGAAAATTTTAGGATTAGAATCATTTACATTACAGAACAATTTTTTTTTTTTGGAGAACAGAACGGAGAATCAGGATATTGCCAAACAAGCCTTAAAAGTTGTGTTCTTATTCAAAAGATCATGAAAGGTTGTGTTAATTTCTCTAGAATATGTTGGGCAATTCTGTTCAATATTCACTCTACTTCTTCTATTTTCAATTTTCGCTTTTTTTAAAACAAGATAAGTACAATATTTATTTCCGATTGTTTCTCTAAAGTTCTATCTAATATCTATTAGAATTGCTATCTAATATTCTCATTGAGTCTTGCTGTATTCTGATCTTTTTAAAGAGAGTGTTATCAAGCTTTAGAATCTGATTCCATTTATTCCCATCCATTGGCAACAATCCTCTGATCTCAAACACAAAGAGAACCAACATTAAATCCCCAATACCCTATTGCCGATGTTCTTCTTAGGCTTAACCCCTTGGAGTTCATATCATTTCCCCGTTGAGCGTCTATTTGGTATGGTCGTATCCGTGCTGTAGCTGAACTGTCGATATACTTCAGCGCGAGCGCTTGGCAACACATATTTTACAGCCACAACTTTGCCAGATAACATCCAGAGATTTATCCTATCTCCCACAGACTCAGCTCCTTAAGGTACAACTAGCGTAAGCTGTCATCGGTGATTTAGCTACATCTGATTCCACAACCGTCCTTACGTAAAAAAGCATATGTACAAACGAGCCACACGTTCAAATGCGCGAACCCACCAGCAGAATCATCTCCTCCCCGATTCAACATCATCGAATGGTGAGCTTTCCTCCCGAGCCTCGGGCGACAACACTGGGTTCCTGTACAGTCTTGCCTGGAGATTAGTGGCCTGAGCCACCATCGGAAGTGCGGAGATCCCGTTCGGGGGAGGGGCTGAGTTTGAGTTGGTATGCGTCTCTTCCAACGCACGGAAGTACGCATAAGGGCCCCATCCTGAAGTCAGTTGGAAAGAAGCAGTATCTCATTTAGTCGTGGCTTGAAGTGAAGGTTGAATGATCAATCAATTAGGTGAACCTTAGACGCTTCCAAAGGGAAAATTTAACTCTGTAAAGCAACACGAGAGATGATGATAACCAGTCCCAGCCCCTCTCCGTGCCTGTGCCATGCTATCCAATACAGACAGATCGAGCACGACCTCTTGGAAAGAGAAAACTTTTAAAGCGAGGTTACGATGCCTAAAAGATCTGGAAAGCAGTATCAAGAAGGCGGCCATCTCGAAATCTATCAGATGCAATGTAAAACTAATGCACACGATTCATTAAAAACCAAGATGCGTGACCTGAAAATTTCGACACATAACACACCATTGCCAAGCAGCGGCCAGAATAGAATTACTACCTTCATCGTCATAAGGTGGAGGAAAAAACTGATGATAACAGAAAGCCGCTACAATGAGCCCTGCACATTTTGAAACAGAGCGAGCCACTTTAATTGTACATAGGAGTAGATTCTTTCCTTCTTGCCCTTTTTAGTCTGAGCTAATTTATGCAGCAGTATTTTGTTTCATGTTAAATAATGCGAGGATCAGACCTGAATCCAGGTCCAGGCCAACTCGAGATAAAGGCACTGAAAAAGGCTACCTATAAAACCTGCTGCAAAAACATCTTGCCAGTGGTGCCAATAGTCGTCCACTCGTGAGACCGCGATGAGAGATGCGAGTAGTAGAGGAAGGAAAATGATGCACAACTTGGCTATGTGCCCTTTCCGGTCAAAAACTCTAATTTTGCCGCATAAGTACAGTGACAGAAAACCTAAGCCTGCGAAGGACCCTGCACAGAAACTATAAATTGTCGGATTGCTCATCCTGGTTGATGTTTAGGCATAGAATACTTACAGGAGGTATGGCCACTTGGGAAACTCTTGTGCCCTTCCCTTATAATCAATTTATCGCCATGACACACGGCATTTCCCAATTTGTTGTACATCTGAAAGAGGTAAGGAAAAATTGGAGTAAAAAAAATCGTATGATGGACAAGGAACACGAAACTCGTTGCCGAAATGCTTAGTCGTACATTAAACAAAAGTTCCTAAGCAATGCATCTGACACTGTTAAAAGTGATTATCTGATTCAATTGAGAGCAAGGAGGCAGCATAAGTCTGGAAAACTAACTAATAATTGGTATGATTAGCAGATGTTTCTAGAAATTTCAAAAATGGCCAAGAGGAAAATATGGGCGCAGGGCGTGAATACAGATATGATAGCAATGTCAACGTTGTTAAGACAGTCTCTAATACAACAAAACAAAAACTGAAGGAAGTTATAGCCTACTTCGATTCCGTCTGGAAAGCAACGCCAGAAGAAATCTGGTCGAGGCCGACCGGTTGCATTCTTGATTGCATCCGTAATCACCCCAGTAATTAGCACGGAATACAAAAGCCCTGCTCATGCATTCCAAACGAGTGATCAAATAACTCATTGACAGCCAGTTCACTGGATGCATTCTTACCAAAGATCCAACAACTTCAAGATTTAGGATTTACCTAAAATTCCATGGTGCACATCATAAACATCCCTCCTCCGCAAGTACACAAGAAGGAAGACGGTAATTGGTAACAGAACAGCATACACCTGTTCATGTTAGGAAGAAAAAAAGACGTTCAACTAAGTTTGTGGGTTTCTTTAGATTATCATTTTCATTTCACATAAAGCATCCTTAGCCTTTCTCACCACAGCTAGAGGAACGACCACCCAACCGCACTATAGGACACACAATTGATCACTAGATAAGAATGAGGCGACAAAACTTACAGGAACAGCCCAGAAAGGCACCGTGTTTCTTTTCATTGGATATTTAAGATCCGTCATCATATCTTTCCCCACAAACCGGTAAAACGGATGGATGATGAAAAGGATGACCTCTAGGACTGCGAGCAACAGCAATATAAGCCAGTCATGCATGTGATTCTTTGCCAGCGCCGCTCCATGCGACTTTATGGTATGCCTACCAAGCTCCACCTGATCCATTCTTCCCTTCTTGAGAAGACAGAGAGAACGGGAATGCCAGAGGACGGTATCAAAATTATTAGACAAGTTAAGGATCAGCGAAAAACTGTAAATTGTAAGGACATATGAAGAGTGTGTTATGACCCTATTTATATCCTAGAAGTTCTCACTGATCCCAACCGGGTGTATTTGGCTACATATTGTTCTGGCGCCTGTCAAATGCTCGAAAAGTCGGATGCTTAAATCAGGACTTACATCCTGAATGCACAGTGCCTTAGGTTTACCATATCTGTACCAAAGCACAGCATGTTATTCATCATTACTGCCCTACTGCTGCCCTTTCAACATGTGTTGATATTACGTTTATATCGTGGGTATTATCTTCGTCTCATCGTCACATGACTAACGTGCAGCTTAAAGTACAGCATTTTTATCTGCAAAAATAAGAAAAGGAAAAAGGAGCAGCCTTTGGGATTGCTTGGCGCAGGGGAAAAGAATCGCTTTAAGCTATAACCCAGACGGTGATGATAACTCCGGGCAAGAATCTGAACGCAACCCAGAAGTTCAAACTCACAACTTCCTGCTAAAACTCGTCGCGACCGTAATTAGAACTTGTTTTTCGCGGAGAATTCCTCGATGAGTGAAGTGTAACCGACGGATGAAATCAAACACCAAGTCGATATCCCACAAACACCATCATCCAAACGCACACAGAACAAAAAAGTAGAGGAGAAATCCAAGACTCCGACTGACCTGAAAGATGACATGGAGGTAGTGAAAGGGTGAGAGAGAACCGGCGCGTCTCCATACCCAAGCCATTGATGGAGGAAACGAAAGCAGAGCACTTGAGTCCCCGTACGACGTTAAGATGCGAGTGGGCTTCGATGTGCCCACCAGCCAAATATGGATCACAGAAAGTCGGGGAAGATATTTCGTCGGTCTCGTCTTGTCCTGCTTTACATGGACACAACAGAAGATAAGGGCGAGAAAGGGAAAGGAACAGGCGAGTCAAAGGTCAGTGGAAATGACCCATGAAGCGAAGACGAAGAAAATTAGAACAGTAAGACCCCGACCACCTACATCGCCGCCTCGTGAAAATTGCCGTAAGTTTCAAAGACGATGATGGTGATGAGTAGTGCGAACGGATTCGCGTGGATTCTCGGAAAATGACGGGGGACCGACCGGTTAAAGGGAAAACGGCTGCGGACGGGAAGCAACAGAGAGGCGATATCACTGGACTCGATTCGAAAAAGTTCAAAGTGGCATTCGCATCTCCCGTCCCGTAACCAGTAACCACCATGGCTTTCGCAGGAAAAAGGGAGGAAAAGAGCGGCGAAGAAAAGGAAGAAAAATTAACTGCCGTGGGATGAGAGGAAATGATAACCGTTGGATGAAGTGGGCCCCGCTCCGCGTGAGATATGCCGATCCAACGGCTAAGATGAGATCGAGAAAAAGAACGGCGAATTCACCTGGTGGCTCGGAACGAATAAACGGAAGAACCAATGTCGTGAGGATTCGTCGTTCCGCGGGTTTGGCGATGGCCATGAAATTTTACGGTTTGATTCATCCAGGAGCAACAAGCCTGACAATGATATCGATTTTCGAAATGAACAGCAACTAAAAGATTCGTTCTAGGCAAAAAACCGAGACCGACGCAACCGGTGCAGTTGGCATTACTAAATAGCCATAGTAGATCTGATACTAAGTTAGAAAGTCCAATTCAAAAAGTTTAAATTGATAGGTGAATAAAGATTGTAAGATACCTTATCGAGCGACGTGAGATGACACCTCAATAGATACGCTCTAAATCTTAGATTTTTAATGGAGAGTTATTGAACTCTCCCTATTTCTTTCATGGACCCAATTTGACTCAATGGAATCGAAGCACCGGATAATATCCAAAAAGGACTTGTTTTTTACACGCCGACGGAGCTCAATTCCGACATAAAGGAAATGACGTTGGTAAGGTTGTAACTTGTAAGGCTGATCGATAGCCTGTATTTTAAGTTCAGAGCGCGAAGCCCATATTGGAGACCAAGGCCCAAAGCCCATCAATCCAATTTTCAAGAAATGAATCATTTTCTCGACATTTTATGAATCACTCGTATGCTCAGATGACCTCCAGGATGAGCTAACGTGATAAGTCAGTGGAATTAATTTAAAACCTCGACTTTTCTCGATGGTGCAAAACGTTTCCGACGTACAATATCGTCTTCGGGTCATCGATAAATAGTCAACCTAATCCGTAGATTATACGAAAATATTTAATGTGGTCATTCTATTATTTCAAATTTACGGAATCCGCTAGTTACCCATATGTTAAATTTATCTAAAGGACAGCAAAAAAATTTATATATATCAACACACGAAATTATCCGAGTAAATTATTCATAGAAAACAGGATATAATATTCTGCGTCATCATCTTTTTTTTTAAATCCAACTCAGCACATAGCAAATCATACCTCCTTAGACAACGTTCGATTTTTGTCGTTTAGGCAAACGAAAAGACTACATGAAACATTTATCAGCTGTTCAGCGAGCACATTAAACAAATCAAAAATTCGGAGGCGGGCATCACATGCCGGATCAACGTCCAAGAGCCATCCGTGCCATTGCCCATGTATTTAGTGGGCTCGATTCGGGAGCGGGAGATCGAGCCTACAAGCTGTCTTCGCACGTTCCCCGGTCCGTAATCATAAAGGCGGTATTAGTTTTGGATTGTTCGTGCTTATGCCCTTTTTCGACGAGTAATTACTTTACTTTGATATCAAATGATCAACGCGTAATACGAGATTACGCCAAAGCAACCCTTCCTCGCTCCAGCTGGCGCACCGCAATTTTTTTTTTACTGGATTTTTTTTTATAGTTATATACTTTCTTTCTTTCTTTTTGGTCAGGTATTTTTATATTCCTGAAAGAGTTGGTAGGTGTGGAAAAAATTGTTCTCTGAATTAGCTAATGAAATCTTATGCCGACCCAAAAAAGTTTGGATAATAAGTTGGTAACTTACAACATTTTTATGAACTTACACCTACGGACGAGCAAAAAAAAAAACCATGATCCATCCAAACAAGACCAGACCGTACCTAGCCAGTTGATTTTGGATGGTCCAATTTTCTAAAATCGATAGTTATTGATTCAATTTGGGATCTCGAGTGAAAACCTTCCTACCAACCCAACCGTATCGGTCATTTTATATAATACAAATATATATTCTTTTAATTGGAGCCATATCTCTCAAAGGCCTAAAGTCCAAATCCATCCATAAAAAAAAAAAGAGTCCAAACTCATCTTATTTTCATGTGTGATATGTGTTGTATACTATTGAGGCATTTTAAAATCTGTGTTAATTAATTAATCAACTATTATTGCATTTTCCACGATGTTCAATTCTATTACTGACAATAATACTACCGCTTACAAAGACATTATCCTTAAATTTTTTCATGTAATAAGAATACTAAACACAAACGTGACAAGTGCACTATCAGAGTATTAAGTTTAGCCCTCCTCCTTCAATCGTTAGGAATTAATTTTATTTTCTTTTTTAGTCGATGTTAGTATTCGGTAGGACCGTAAGTGGGATCTAATTAAGAACTCGATTGTACTGATGATTCAATTATTGGGTGGATCCATGGAAGAAGGGGTGGTTTATAGCTCACATTTTGCGGAATCTATCCCTAGCGGCAGTTTTTTATTCTAGGATGGAAACCGCCTATCTTGAAATTGATTGCCCCTACTTACGGCCGCTCTTTTGAACTTTCAAACAACCTTTTTTATGGTTTAGCAACTTTTTTCTGTTTTTTTTTTATACCAAAACCTCAAATATAATAAACATTATACGAATTTATCCACCCTTTGTTTGTCTGATTTTTTTTAAGTTTTGCCCATTTCTATTGCACTTATCAATTTTTCTTACAAATGCCTTGAATTAATTAAATTTTGTATAAGTTTTATCAGGTTTTACTTACGCATAGCGCACAAAGTGACTTGTACTATAGAGGTGGGATAAAACCAGACAAAATTAAAAAAAAAATCACGTCACCGGCAATATTTTGTAGCTAGAAAATTCCCCTTCGGAGTTTTCGCAACCAAAGAGTTACAAATTCTTTAATCATTTAGTATCAAACTTGATTATTCAAACCCAATTGGAAAATGAACTCTATTTTTACTTAAAAGGAAGGGGGGAACTTGAACTACATGATTTGATTTTGTTTTTTCGGCAACCCCATAAAGGTTTTGGATAATTTCTCATAAATAATTTTCTTCCTTTAACGATAAATATCATATGTACTATTCCCTATTTATCGTTAAAAAAGAATCTCTAATTTCATGAAAACTCGAAAAGGCATGATTGTCGGATCCCTAATAATGTGTCCAGCATTCATATTAAAAATCGATTGCGTTTTTTCAAAAAAAAAAAATGTAAGCATAGATTCAATCAAACATCCACAATATGACGCCAATGACTCAGCTCAATCGACCACCTTGTCAAAACATTCAGGACTGCTATTGCATTTATCCCTTGATTACATCGCGTTCTCGTTCATGTCGGGGGAGGAAAAAAAAGAAAAAGAGGGACAGAGAGTTACTTCCGCATTCCAAAGTGGATTAGCTGTTTCCTAAAGAGGGTCCCGGGCAACCGAAATTGAAAATTGAATGTTCCATAAAAAGGTCACCGCATGGGGACATCACATGCCTGCCTAAAGAGGACGAGACCCTACTCCCACGCATTCAAGAATTCATAAGATCAAGGTCTTCTGTCCTCGATCGAACCTAGATTTTCACACAGAAAAACGGTCAAATTATTTTTTTTTTAAAAGATAATTATCCAGGCAATAATAAACTCGACGTACACCGGCCAATCGGTCATGAAATTTTCAATCTGATTATGTTCTAAATCTTTTGAACATTCCTCGGTATAGTCATTCGGGATCATTTCGATTGGAAATCGCAGATATGGCGGTCTAGTGCGCATCGGCGGCCAATTTAGTTCTAGACTTTCTAACTTGCTCTCGCCAAGTCGTGGATGAGAATTGACCATCCCGTGCATCAACATTGTCGTCGCCTCGGAGTCGTAGGTAAATGCTAACAACTACAAGGGTCTTTTTGCAAAATACTTGGATGCCTTGACGTCCTCCAAAAGTCATTGGACTGCGTACGTAATAGCATCATTAGGTGAACCAAATCATGATTTTTCTTCTCGGTGAGGTTATCCTATAACAAGTAAAACTGCTCTGGTCTCGTCTTACGGAAGTCGAGCGCATTTCATGACCTCGACAACTTTATCTTATATTTTTTTAAAAAGAGTTTTTTTTTTTTAAAACGACTGATTTGATTTTTTCCTAACAAAATCGCACCTGGACGTGAAGAAAACGCGAAGAAAATTAGATACGGTCACTAAAGCTGATCTCCTTTTAACTATTGGCAATTCCTTGCATCATTCCCAATCTGCAAATCAGGTTTTCACGTTATATCAATCGGCTACAGATCGAATATCAGAAGGGCCGATCTATCGATTTAAACTGATAAGTGAACGAAACCCGATTCCGATGTCCCGAGAGATGCTTTTGACTTCGTAGAGAAACCAAACCAGTGTGAATTATCGCAAAGAAAGGAATACTTTGACGAAAGACAATAGCAAGTAAAAAGTGAGAGGCCGATGTCTCTTATTCCTTATTCCCTGTGCTTGCAAGTGGCCACGTAGGATCGGCCCCCTTGCCCGGGCACGCCCGCCATGCCATGTAGACGATGCGGCGCCCTATGGATCGTATGCCGGCCGGTCCCCATATTGCCTCGCCCGTCGCTCGGATCGATTTGTTTCTGCATGTCGCTTATCAAAAGAAAAAAAAATTAATGCCGTGCTCCTTCATTGCATTGAATTCATTATTGCCCTCCAAAAAGACGGGTTCATTTGTTTCGTGAGAAAATGAATTATTTGAAGAACATTTTCCTTAAAATGATTGGTTTGTGTCATTTAGCAAATCTGTCCGACTGAAAAATACGTTTATCATCAATGGTCTATTGATAAACGATGAAAATAACTTTCGTTCATTCGCTTTTATAGCTCACGTAAGAAATTATCTTTTAGAGGAAAAATATTTTTCGAGTCGTTCATGTTTCACCTAACAAAATCATCTTGGTGTGAAAAAATCACTTTTCGTTCGTTTTTTTTTCTTTTTTTTTCAAACCGAGCCCGCTCATGTGTGTCGTCATGATAGGAAAAAATAGAAAGGAAAAGAATAGGGCATAGTTGGAGAAAATGACGCGAAAAGGGACAATTCTATTAGGACGTTACATCCTACTTAGGAGGCGAGTAATTCACTTTAATCGAAATTAGGTCTCCAGAATAACTAATAAGATTACATTATTTCTTATTATATGAGTATCAAATGGAGTAAATCGGGCCACGTCCTATGTGCAAAGGAATGTTTAAATTTCGTGTAATTCAATTTCGAATAATTCTCCGACAAAAAAAAAACACGTCCGAATAATTTTTTTTTAACTTCCTTAAAATATTCGGTGCCTACACGATCAGGATCTATGGGATTCAAAGTTGAAAAATACCCCGAACCTAGGCACACAAACAAAGATTCCTCGTCATCGTCTGAGCTCTGCCCCAAGTGCTTTGAACGCTATTCGAATTTAAGATAAGATTGTGCCCAAGATTCTCAATCGAATCATATTCACAGAAGAGAGGAAAAGAATCGGGAAAATTTCAAATAAGAGCCTAAAGTGCCATTATTTTCTTAAATAAAGGTAAGAAAAAAGGCATGAAGTGATCTTTATTTCAAATAAGAGATTGAAGTGTCCTATTTGTTTTCGAGAAGGGTCTGAAGTGGATATTATTTTAAATAAGAACCTGAAGTGCTCTCTCACCAGTGTGTTTTTCTTCTTTCGCCGGCGTGTTCTTCTTCCCCCCTTTTTACTTTTTTTTTTAGTTTTTAATTTAATTTAAATTTAAATTATATTTTGACAAAAAAAAGTCCTTAATCGGCCAAAATATTTAGCCAGCTAGCTCAGGCCCTTGTTTGAAACAGTCATGGCCATGTCAGACTCTTATTTAAAATAATGAGCTCACTTCATATCGTGATTTGAAATAACATTCACTTCAAGTCCTTACCTAAAAAAAAACGAGAACACTTCGAGCCATTAATTGAAATTTTTCCAAAAGGATTTGATGAAATTCTCATTTTCTAAATGCCTTTGACTTTTAGAACTTTAGAAATATGTCGTACCCCAAGAAGAAAGACTCTTGCCCGCAAACCATAATTGAGGGGGGAAATTATCTAACCAATCCTTGACTTATTGCATTGATGCCAATTCAATCATAAAATTTTTAATTTCGCCAATTTAATCTTAAGTTGTTGCACAAAATTTCAATATACTCCTTCTGATCAATTTTCGCCGAAAACCACCGACATAACAGTCTAGTTATCACTAGATATCCAACGTGGCACAACTAAACGTCGGCGATTTACGACAAAAATTAGTAGAAAGGACTATGTTGGAGCTTCGCGCAAAGATTTAGGACTAATTTGCTAAATTGACATTGGTACGATAAAACTTTAGGACTAATAGGAGCATGGTTGAGTAACCCAAATAACCAACTTTATAAAGTCCTTCTGAAAAAAAAACACACACACACATATATATATATATATTGGACATTAGATATCATTGACTGTATGACGGGATAGACAAGCTAATCCTAATACCGAAATATATATATATATATATATATATTGTAGAATAGATAACTATTTTCGATGCATGATTTTTTTTTTCTTCGGTCGAAAAAAAATGCTTTGTTCTTCAAATTCATGCCAAGGGGAGCCCAAGGCATTGCGGTCTAGTACTCAAAGGGTGTCTTCTTCCACGAGAAGCCCCGGTTGATGAACAACGACATTATTGCTTTTTGACCACGCGGTCCAGCCCGCCACCAGCGCATCGCCCCTCTCAATTCGAATTGGGAATCGCCATAGGCCGAAGTCGTTGACTTCTTGTTATGCTGTGATGACACTACTCAGCCTGGGAAAACATACATGTCGCGAGCCACCATTCGGTGAAAATAAAACATGCCATCTTGTCAAATTAGTAAAAGGGATAATTATCCAAACGTGTTAAATATAATTGATCAACCATAGATCTTTTAATTATATCAATTTATCCCTAAACCTTCTTGATAATTTGTCAATTTAATTCTAAACATTTCAATTGTGTCAATTTAGTGAGGAAAAAAAGTGTCCAAAAAATCTTAGACATTTTGTATTGATACAAATTCAGTTCAAAACCTCTCAACTAAACCAATCTAGTCATAAGCATTAATTTTGGCGGGAAATCACTGATATGGACGTCTGTCATCCTAAGTGGCCCTTGTCGGCACTAACGTGGATATTTTTAAATATTTTCATATTTTTTATTCTTAAATAATGTTTATGCTTTTTTTCTTTTTTTTCTAAATTTTTTTCTTTTTTTTTTGATAGATGGCAGGGACCCTCACCAGCACTGAGCGAGGATGTTGCGGCCCTTGCCGACAAAATCCACATCAACGATTTCACGCCAAAATCAGCTGGATGGACTCAGTTGGCGTAAATGCAAAAGGTTTATGACTAAAATGGCACAATTGAAAGATTTATGATTGAATTAGCACAAATGCAAAAACCTTAGAATTTTTTGGACACTTTTTCCGAATTTCGTCTTAAAACTTTTTGAAAAATTTTCGATTTATTCCTGAACTTTTTATTTGGATAATTGCCAAAATACTTATGGTGACAAATTGTTAAAAATTTTAAGATTAAATCGACGCAATTGAAAAATTTAGAACTAAATTGATTGCCGCACAATAGGTTTAGGACTTTTGGACAATTTTCCCTATTAGCGACACCTTTTCGTATCATCTTTTGCTATAATTTTGATTGCGTTTTATAGATATCGACAGTCGTGCATAAAGAGCTTTTTTCAACTAAAGGCTAGAGGAAAATATTGCCAATTTATGACCGTGGCTTTCATTGTCACCAATTCCTACAAGTCCTTTATTTGCTTAATATTCACGTACGTATTGTGGCCATGGGCACTCTCAATGGCCGTGCCCGAGCTCATATTGGGATTATTACATTGAAATTTCTGTGAAGATTTAGAACTAAACTAGTCAAATTAAAAAGTTTAAGGCTGAACTTGCATATGTACAATAAATGTAGGATTGATTGAACAATTTTTCCGTGAAAATTCAAGTGTGGTTTGGGCATTTTCTTCTTTTGTTGGTACCGAATTTAGTGTATGGATATCAATCAACTGATATTGTCCAACTCTTAATGGGCAGATTCCTCACATGTTTGGACCTGCAGCATCAAGCTATGGGCCATTGAGTGTGGCGCTGTTTTGGTAATTGGTGGCATTGTTGCTATCGATATGCATCGACGACGGAGTCTGTAGGTGCATATGATTAAGGTCGTGGTCTTGCGTTTTAGCTCCGATGCTCGTTTTGGCACGCTCGCTGTTTGCACCTCAACCTGGTACTCAGTCCTCTCTCGAACCTAACTCGACTCATGGACCATCGACTTTTACCACGGACCAAGTAATTGAAACTCAGAATAAATTATCATCAGTAAATTATTATTATTATTATTATTATTACTAGTATTTTCAGCGAAAATAGATGATTTTAATTTTTTTCAATTGAAATAATTAATCAATAATTTTTTTTAATTATTAACAATAAATTTATTTTTTAATGATAATAATTTTATTTATTTATTCGTATTTGTAATTCCCACTCGAAAACCGAAGTGCACGGCCGCGTGGGCCTGAAGATCCGATCATCTTTAGACAACTTTTTTACAACTTCGCTCATTGGACGACGTGGAATAAAGTTAACCTCAATAGCAAGCAAACAGAGGGACTCCCTAAAGCCAGTTCCTGCCAAATGGCAGAGAATCAGAAACCTCCGACACCCAAAAAAAAAACAAGAGAGGATATAAATTGGCCCAAAAAAAACTCACCGAAGCCAACAAGTCATATTGAATCGACATGGGAGGGAGCGAGAGCAAAAGCAGAGACCAAAGTGGCGCCTCCACGGCTGCGGGAGTGATTGCCGGCTTGGCGATCTTGGCCTTAGGGGCGGGCGTGGCGACGGCTCTGATGGGCGACTCGTCCGAGGCCGGCGGAAGAAAGACCATGAAAGCTCCCGGGAGGGACATGCGCATCTTCCGGGACGACTTCGAGGAGGACGCGGCGTCCTACTTCCGCAGCCTCCGCAAGTAGCAAGTCACTATAGCTGCTAAGTGGAAACGAGGAATTTGCGCTGTCGCCTGTCTGCTTTAATGTCACTCTCTAGGTTTTGTATGGTGTCCTTACGCGGTGCATTTTGTGCTCGATGCTCGTGGTTAATGCTGGAGTGTGGTTTCAGTTCAATCAAAAGCGAGCGCCTTTGATCATTTTGGCACCAGAAGCATGTGCTGATCCCCTTCGTCAAAATGGAAGAAGTACAACCAAAAAACAAAACAAAACAGTGCTAAAATATGTTGTAATTTTTACTACTTCGCTTCGATCCGGTCCTATCCAGGAATCAGAAATTGTCCCGATTCTTAGTTTTTGGAATCAGGGACCGGACCGAACCGATCGATTCCTAGGCAATCCAAAGGAAATGGTCGCATATACTTGAAACACCTATTCACATCTTATGCATGTAGAACTTTTCCTACTGATTAAGAGTTTAAATGATTTATTCAGAGATTTTTAAGAAAAAAAAATAAAACAAAAAAATTTCGTTTCAGTCTTGGTGGTGCGAGTGGACGATTGCATCCCAGGAGCCGAGGTCCTCAGGAACTGGACCTAATCGGCCGGGTGGTTCTTGATATGTTAGTTTTGCTCGTCCCCTATCAATTCAGTTCTGAACTTCTTTTTTTTTTTTTTTGCTAGTTGAGTCATGGACATTTTGTATCTATGCCAATTCAGTCCATCTAGATAATTTTCATGGGAAAATTGCTAATGTGGCGCAGGTGATTGACTCTGACATGGAAAATTTTTAATTATATTTTAAGATGTTTAAAATTACTAATGTGGCACAGGAGATGGCAGGGTCAACCGGTGGCAAGGATGAAGGCGCGGTCCGAGGCAGAAGGGCGAGTCTTCTTTCTAGTTAGTATGGATGGCCACATGGCACGAATCCAAGGATTGTGCAATGGAGATAGGAGATGGGAAGCTAAAAGCACTCATATCCCCGTGATTCGATCGTACCACATAACATCCCCGTTTACTTGGTAATTCGTACGAACTCCATACGCCGAGTGCAATTGAGTCGAGCCGGACCGCGCCGAATAGAGTCCCTGGTCGATTTATTGCCGAGTTCCAAACTTGACTCGATTCATGTATTCGATATCCAGAGCTCCATTCACGCTGGCTTGATCTTTCACTTTTCCTACACGAGCTCGGCTTAAGATAGAAAATCGAGATTTGCTATTCAACTCAATTACCATCGAGTTATAGATAAACTCGAGCCCTAACTTGAGTTGAATAAGCTTGAGTTTGACCTAAAAAAATTGAAATGTCTTTTCGTGCATCCATATCGAGTGACTCAAATTAAGGGTGCACGATTCCAAGTTCCATACAAGTTCCATATGGAACTTGAAACGTGGAAACTACCCGTCGAAATTAATTTCTCGTTTTTTGAAATTTGGAACCTATTTTGTATATCGTAGGATCTATCTTGTCACAGGTTTCAAAATTGAATTCAAGATTTAGCTAGGTTCTGTTGACACCTGATTTTTAATCATTTTTTCTATTGCTAAAGTAATAAAAATTCCATAAAAAATCCATAAAAATTCATAAAATTGAAAAATCAACTTTGAGGACCTTAGCCAAGCCTAGGGAACCAATTTTGACCAAAAAACGATTTTTCATATTTTCAGTATTTTTACGTATTTTTTATTTATTTATTTTTCGAAAATTAATAGAAAATCCATAAAAATTCATAAAATAGAAAAATCAACTTTGGAAACCTTAGCCAAGCCTAGGGAACGAATTTTGACCAAAAAATAATTTTTCATATTATATATATTTTATTTTTTTAAAAAAAAAAAATACAAAAATATTTGAAAATTTTGGAAAAATAACATTTGAGGCCAAAAATACACAAAGATAGTTAATATTTTTATTTTAAATCTATTTTCATATTGGCCATCGCAAATTCAGAAAAATCCAATTCGAGTCACGTGTTCCTTCACGAGTATAATCTCGAATCGGGCCTAAAAAAATTTAATTTGAGTCAACTTATTTTTAACTTTCACTTTTTATGAGTTGTGACATTGTCTTCTAATATTTTAAATTTTCATCTTGGCCCAATTATACCCAGAATGACTTAATTTTGCAAAAGGGCTTTAATTAAATTATGCATTATTTTCAGCGACAAGAAATGAGCTTAAATTTGACATGTGGTAAATTTTGGTGTGTCAAAAATTGTAAGGAGATTTGGACTTAAAGAAATATATTTTTTTCAGGGACTCAATTGTAAATACTTAAAATTCAAGGACTAGAGTGCAAATACCTAACTCTTGAAGGATTATTTTACAAATAATAAAAAGAAGAGTTAGTGGATAAATTAGAATAGAGAAGGGAAGATGAAGAAGAGGAGATGAAGAAGAGAAGTTGGAGAAGAATGGATGGAGAAAATAAGATAAGAATAGAGAAGGGAAGATGGAGATGAAGAAGAGTTAGTAGAGAAATTAGAATGGAAGATAAGAATAGAGAAGGGAAGATGGAGATTAAGAAGAGTTAGTGGAGAAATTAGAATGGGAGATAAATATGGAGAAGGGAAGATGAAGATGAAGAAGAGTTAGTGGAGAGATTAGAATGTGAGATAGAGATGGAGAATGGAAGATGAAAATGAAGAAGAGTTAGTGGAGAAATTAGAATGGGAGATAGAGTTAGTGGAAAAATTAGAATGGGAGATAGATGAGTAGGTTATAAAAGGAGGAAGAAGTGAGCTTGAGAAAAGGATTCTTGAGAGAGAAAATTTGAAGTGTTTGGGAGAATTTTTTGGAGAGAAAATTTTGGATGTTTGAGAGAGTTTTGGGAGATTGAAGAAAATTTTGAGAGAAAGAAAATACCAAAAGAGAGAGAATTTTGAAGATGATGGGAGTTTAAAGCTAGGGGTTATCATCACAAATTCCTTCATCGATCAATATAAATCAAGAGTTCATCCTCGTCAACGAGCAAACAAATTCAAGCTAAGTGTTTTTATTTATTCATTTATTTATGGTTTTACTCGCAAATTAGCACAAATTGTATACACTTTCTCCATCTCCTTTTTCTTCCATATTTTATGTCAGGAGAAGGATATCTCTACGTCAACAGCAAAAATCTCGTCGAGATGCAAAAATCGGCCCAGACAAGCTCCTAAGCTGTCCACCGATTTCTCAACTGATCTGTGACTAAAAGTCCCTCTTAATTCAAAAAAAACTCTCTATATTGGGAACATAGAGAGCGAAAATCAATTATAGAAATCCCTCCCAAAAATGGGAGATAAGTACTCTTTCTACTCTTCTGGTTTTAGGTGCAGATTAGCACATATTTTGTATACTAACACTTCACTCTATTTTATGTCAGGAAGCCGCAGCTCTATATCAATGGTCAACCCTATGGAAGCACAAAATCGGCTTGGAGGAGTTCTCAAGCGCGCACAAATTTCAAATTGTTGAATCAATTCGTTGTATTTCATTTTAAAAAATTCATACCCCAAAATGGAGAGGACAAAGTCCATCCGCAATTTAAATACCTGCACCATAAATCCCAAAGGGAAGAGCCAAGCCAATGCTTAGCCTCCCATTGGAGGTTTTTACTTATAATAGTTAAATACCTGCAACTTAAATACCTGCACCTTAAATCCCAAAGGGAAGAGCCAAGCCAATGCTTAGCCTCCCATTGGAGGTTTTTACTTACAGTAGTTAAATACCTGCACCTTAAATCCCAAAGGGAAGAGCCAAGCCAATGCTTAGCCTCCCATTGGAGGTTTTTACTTACAGTAGTTAAATACCTGCAACTTAAATACCTGTACCTTAAATCCCAAAGGGAAGAGCCAAGCCAATGCTTAGCCTCCCATTGGAGGTTTTTACTTACAGTAGTTAAATACCTGCAACTTAAATACCTGTACCTTAAATCCCAAAGGGAAGAGCCAAGCCAATGCTTAGCCTCCCATTGGAGGTTTTTACTTACAGTAGTTTAAATACTTGCAACTTAAATACCTGTACCTTAAATCCCAAAGGGAAGAGCCAAGCCAATGCTAGGCCTCCCATTGGAGGTGTTTATTCACTGTCATGTACTTCCTATAATTTAATTTTTGAATCATCAGACCCAAAAGATGAGTAGGTCGTAATACTGCACAGAAGTCGTTAACACACTCCCTCTTTCGGCTTCAGGGAATCTTTAACACTTAAAAAAATATAACAAATAAAAATATATACCATCCATGCATCCTATTTAAAAAGTGAAAACACAAAAGAGAATACCCTACTAGAGCTTTAGGAATAAACCAAGCCTGAGTTGCCGGATTAGGATATCCATGAAATTAAGGTACCGAAAGGGTATTAGTTTTAATTAACTAGTGTAACCAAGTCCCCGAGCTCATAATCTCTGGTTCGCAGGAATAAATTAGTTCTCCCGCTAATTTATTTAGGTTTCTAATCGACCTACCAAGAACGATTAGTGGCGACTCCAAATTTCAAAATCATATAAACAAAAACCAAAGTTGCGATTCGGTAGGGTTTGGGAGGGTCCGCGTTAGGTTAGTCAAATCTAATTAACCTAATAATCCGTTAACCCCCTTTAAAATTTAAAAAAAATTTTAGAGGGTCGCGACAGACTGGCGACTCCGCTGGGGAGAGAGATTTTTAAATTTTCGAAAAAAGATACCAATTGGAATACTTAAATTTTTTCGAAATTTTAAGAGACTTGGTGGACTTAGGCCAATGAAAATTTCATGCATATCTCGCTTCTGGCGATATTGTTTGGGACTCATTTTATAGGTGTTATATGTTTTTGCAGGATGGGAGTTATAAGGGGCGGAGTGTTTGGCTAACCCCTTTGTTTTGCAGGCTCGGTGTTGGGTTTATTTGTTTAATTTCGCACATTTTTAGAAGCGCTGTTTTGATATCAAATCTTGTGCATGTCTTGCATACTCTGAGGATCACGACACCTGCACACACAAGCGTCTAAACCCAAGTCGCGAAATTCTTCCTAGAAAACCATAGATAGGGATCGAATATGCAAAGCTCTTGCGTCGATTGCGCTCGGGTTGACCATATTTTATTCCGTTCATTATCTGAATTGACAATTCTTCCCATTGTGATTTGATTGCGCGGAGGGTAAGTTTGTCAATTCAGATAGTAGGAGCCTTTTTAGGTCCATACCTTTGTCGCGACCCTCTAAAAAATTAATTTTAAATTTTAAAAGGGGTTAACGGATTATTAGGTTAATTAGATTTGACTAACCTAACGCGGACCCTCCCAAGCCCTACCGAATCGCAACTTTGGTTTTTGTTTAAATGATTTTAAAATTTGGAGTCGTCACTAATCGTTCTTGGTAGGTCGATTAGAAACCTAAATAAATTAGCGGGAGAACTAATTTATTTTTGCGAACCAGAGATTAGGAGCTCGGGGACTTGGTTACACTAGTTAATTAAAACTAATGCCCTTTCGGTACCTTAATTTCATGGATATCCTAATTCGGCAACTCAGGCTTGGTTTATTCCTAAGGCTCTAGTAGGGTATTCTCTTTTGTGTTTTCACTTTTTAAATAGGATGCATGGATGGTATATATTTTTATTTGTTATATTTTTTTAAGTGTTAAAGATTCCCTGAAACCGAAAGAGGGAGTGTGTTAACGACTTCTGTGCAGTATTACGACCTACTTATCTTTTGGGTCTGATGATTCAAAAATTAAATTATAGGAAGTACATGACAGTGAATAAATACCTCCAATGGGAGGCTAAGCATTGGCTTGGCTCTTCCCTTTGGGATTTAAGGTACAGGTATTTAAGTTGCAAGTATTTAAACTACTGTAAGTAAAAACCTCCAATGGGAGGCTAAGCATTGGCTTGGCTCTTCCCTTTGGGATTTAAGGTACAGGTATTTAAGTTGCAGGTATTTAACTACTGTAAGTAAAAACCTCCAATGGGAGGCTAAGCATTGGCTTGGCTCTTCCCTTTGGGATTTAAGGTACATGTATTTAAGTTGCAGGTATTTAACTACTGTAAGTAAAAACCTCCAATGGGAGGCTAAGCATTGGCTTGGCTCTTCCCTTTGGGATTTAAGGTATAGGTATTTAAGTTGGAGGTATTTAACTACTGTAAGTAAAAACCTCCAATGGGAGGCTAAGCATTGGCTTGGCTCTTCCCTTTGGGATTTAAGGTACAGGTATTTAAGTTGCAGGTATTTAACTACTGTAAGTAAAAACCTCCAATGGGAGGCTAAGCATTGGCTTGGCTCTTCCCTTTGGGATTTAAGGTACAGGTATTTAAGTTGCAGGTATTTAACTACTGTAAGTAAAAACCTCCAATGGGAGGCTAAGCATTGGCTTGGCTTCCCTTTGGGATTTATGGTGCAGGTATTTAAATTGCGGATGGACTTTGTCCTCTCCATTCTGGGGTATGAATTCTTTAAAATAAAATACAACGAATTGATTCAACAATTTGAAATTTGTGCGCGCTTGAGGACTCCTCCAAGCCGATTTTGTGCTTCCATAGGGTTGACCATTGATATAAAGCTGCGGCTTCCTGACATAAAATAGAGTGAAATGTCAGTATACAAAATATGTGCTAATCTGCACCTAAAACCAGAAGAGTGGAAAGAGTACTTATCTCCCATTTTTTTGGGAGGGATTTCTATAATTGATTTTCGCTCTCTATGTTCCCAATATAGAGAGTTTCTTTTGAGTTAAGAGGGACTTTTAGTCACAGATCAGTTGAGAAATCGGTGGACAGCTTAGGAGCTTGTCTGGGCCGATTTTTGCATCTCTACGAGATTTTTGCTGTTGACGTAGAGATATCCTTCTCCTGACATAAAATATGGAAAGAAAAAAGAGATGGAGAAAATGTATACAATTTGTGCTAATTTGCAAGTAAAACCATAAACAAATGAATAAATAAAAACACTTAGCTCGAATTTGCTTGCTCGTTGACGAGGATGAACTCTTGATTTATATTGATCAATGAAGGAATTTGTGATGATAATCCCTAGCTTTGAACTCCCATCATCTTCAAAATTCTCTCTCTTTTGGTATTTTCTTTCTCTCAAATTTTTCTTCAATCTCCAAAAACTCTCTCAAACATCCAAAATTTTCTCTAAAAAAAAATCCTCCCAAACACTTCAAATTTTATCTCCCAAGAATCCTCTTCTCAAGCTCACTTCTTCCTCCTTTTATAACCTACTCATCTATCTCCCATTCTAATTTTTATACTAACTCTATCTCCCATTCTAATTTCTCCACTAACTCTTCTTCATTTTCATCTTCCATTCTCCATCTCTATCTCACATTCTAATCTCTCCACTAACTCTTCTTCATCTTCATCTTCCCTTCTCCATATTTATCTCCCATTCTAATTTCTCTACTAACTCTTCTTCATCTCCATCTTCCCTTCTCTATTCTTATCTTATTTTCTCCATCCATTCTTCTCCAACTTCTCTTCTTCATCTCCTCTTCTTCATCTTCCCTTCTCTATTCTAATTTATCCACTAACTCTTCTTTTTATTATTTGTAAAATAATCCTTCAAGAGTTAGGTATTTGCACTCTAGTCCTTGAATTTTAAGTATTTACAATTCAGTCCCTGAAAAAAATATATTTCTTTAAGTCCAAATCTCCTCACAATTTTTGACACACCAAAATTTACCACATGTCAAATTTAAGCTCATTTCTTGTCGCTGAAAATAATGTATAATTTAATTAAAGCCCTTTTGCAAAATTAAGTCATTCTGGGTATAATTGGGCCAAGATGAAAATTTAAAATATTAGAAGACAATGTCACAACTCATAAAAAGTGAAAGTTAAAATAAGTTGACTCAAATTAAATTTTTTTAGGCCCGATTCGAGATTATACTCGTGAAGGAACACGTGACTCGAATTGGATTTTTCTGAATTTGCGATGGCCAATATGAAAATAGATTTAAAATAAAAATATTAACTATCTTTGTGTATTTTTTGGCCTCAAATGTTATTTTTCCAAAATTTTCAAATATTTTTGTATTTTTTTTAAAAAAAATTAAAATATATATAATATGAAAAATTATTTTTTGGTCAAAATTCGTTCCCTAGGCTTGGCTAAGGTTCCCAAAGTTGATTTTTCAATTTTATGAATTTTTATGGATTTTCTATTAATTTTTGAAAATAAATAAATAAAAAATACGTAAAAATACTGAAAATATGAAAAATCGTTTTTTGGTCAAAATTGGTTCCCTAGGCTTGGCTAAGGTCCCCAAAGTTGATTTTTCAATTTTATGAATGTTTATGGATTTTTTATTACTTTAGCAATAGAAAAAATGATTAAAAATCAAGTGTCAACAGCTGCCCCTCTTTGAAAGGAAGCTCGGTAGAGGTTCATTTCAAAGACGAGATGACACCTGGATTCTTATCGACTCAATACAAATAAATAAAAAGAGTCGTGACATGATTGTTCCACTGAAAATGAAATGAGAACCTAAGGATTCGTTATATAAAAAAACTTTAGGGTGGTTGAACTTGAACCCGTATGGTGGATCAACCCATGGTAGATTCCTAATAAAAGGATTCTACTGATTAAAAATTGAATTAAAATTTGACCCGTATGGTGGGTCATACCATTTGACCCGTATGGTGGGTCGTACCATGGTAGATTCCTAATAAAAGGATTCTACTGATTAAATTTTGATTGAGATTTGACCCGTATGGTAGGTCACCACATGGAGATACCTGTAAGAAGGACTTGGTGCCTGTAGAAAGGACTTGGTGCCAGTAAAAAGGACTTGGTGCTTTGCCTGTAAGAAGAACTTTGTGCCTGTAAGAAGGACTTGCTTTGCTTTGCCTGTAAGAAGGACTTTGTGCCTGTAAGAAGGACTTGATTTGCTTGTAAGAAGGACTTTGTTTGCCTGTAAGAAGGACTTTATGCCTGTAAGAAGGACTTTGTGCCTGTAAGAAGGACTTGATTTGCCTGTAAGAAGGACTTTGTGCCTGTAAAAAGGACTTTGTGCTTGTAAGAAGGACTTGATTTGCCTGTAAGAAGGACTTTGTGTCTGTAAGAAGGACTTGGTTTGCCTGTAAGAAGGACTTAGTTTGCCTATAAGAAGGACTTGGTGCCTATAAGAAGGACTTGGTTTGCCTGTAAGAAGGACTTGGTTTGCCTGTAAGAAGGACTTTATACCTGTAAGAAGGACTTGATGCCTGTAAGAAGAACTTGGTTTGCCTATAAGAAGGACTTTATGCCTGTAAGAAGGACTTGATTTGCCTGTAAGAAGGACTTGTTTTGCCTGTAAGAAGGACTTGTTTTGCCTGTAAGAAGGACTTGATTTGCCTGTAAGAAGGACTTTGTGCCTGTAAGAAGGACTTGTTTTGCCTGTAAGAAGGACTTGGTTTGCCTGTAAGAAGGACTTGGTGCCTGTAAGAAGAACTTGGTTTGCCTATAAGAAGGACTTTATGCCTGTAAGAAGGACTTGATTTGCCTGTAAGAAGGACTTGTTTTGCCTGTAAGAAGGACTTGATTTGCCTGTAAGAAGGACTTTGTGCCTGTAAAAAGGACTTGTTTTGCCTGTAAGAAGGACTTGATTTGCCTGTAAGAAGGACTTTGTGCCTGTAAGAAGGACTTGATTTGCCTGTAAGAAGGACTTGATTTGCCTGTAAAAAGGACTTTGTGCCTATAAGAAGGACTTGATTTGCCTGTAAGAAGGACTTGGTTTGCCTGTAAGAAGGACTTATTTTGCCTGTAAGAAGGACTTGGTATACCTCAAAGGGTGCCATTCTGGAATCTGGAAAGATCAGGAATCCTGCAGAAGCTCAAACCCAAATTATATTATCCTGTCGCTTTAGGAATAAACCAAAGAGACAGAGATCAAAAGGTCTCGAACATTTCTGTCCTTGAGACAAATCATGCTTTATTGAAGAAGGTGAATACCTGTATGTACCGCAATGGATTTGAGTACCCCAACAACCGTCAGAATTCATTCTCTTGAAAGGTTCAGGTTGAAGATATACTTACCTGAGAATTTGGAAGAAATGCTTGGTGGCTTCTCGACAACCAGGCTTCTTCATTCAATAATCGCTGAATGAATTTCAAGACTTTGGAAGGTAGTTTGAACATTGGGAATGTGTTGCCTGTCAGGCAGTATCAGAGGTAACATGTGCAAGCATTTTCATCAATGAGTTGATCGGTTCATGTAAAACTATTCAACCAAGTCGGCAATGATTAGAAGTAGTCTGTGTGATAACTCATGATGCAATCAATCCAAATATGGATCATGCAAAACTATTCTGTCAAGCTTGCATTACCAATTCTGTTTAAGGAGGTTCTCATAGTATGAACGCCTCGAATGTAATCTGAATGGGGGACTTCAATCCGAAAGGGCCTTCTCTCACTCTGGGGAAAGGCTGTTTATCTGTAAATTAAAATGTTAGACTTGCGTGGAAATGGTTTGCCTTTCCTCATCCTGTCATGCCCCATTCTGCACATTTGATGTCTCCTATGCAGTTTATGCTCTAAGTTGGAGTTGGTAAGTTAAACACACGGAATAGTCATACATAATTCATGAACTGTGTAAGCACAATGCAGATGTGACAATTTTTTAGCATTACGTGTGTTTATATAATGTGCAAATATGGGCGGATTTGAATTGCCCCTGGTATGTGGGCGGACCGAACAAATTGGGAAGCCTACTCCTTATGTCGAGGGGTGGTTCGTCTCAAACTTTGTCTCTACGTGATAAAGCATATGGGTGAGGGAGCATTTCGGTTTGTTTAATGACAGCGACCGCCACGGTTTAGCGGTTGAATGCCCCTGTAAAAAGCAGAGAAATTATTCTTGAAATCAAACGAGATAAGGAAGACATATTTGCTTTTTCGCTTCAGAGCTTGTGATCAATTTGCCCCATTTTTCACCAGAATAGATCTTGTCAGATGATCATAATTTTCTTTTGGATTTGTCTCCTTCAACATGTTAAATGTTAGTGTAAATATTTCCTGTAAAAAGAAAAAGAGACATATCAGCCAGTATTAAAAGGGATAAATTGAAAACGATACTGATTTACCCTTCATCTTGAATGTCTTGCACGAGTCTTTTACCAGTTTTGTTGGATTGAATTTTCCTCGACTTTTGTTGGGCGCCTCACCATTATGGGAAGACTATGGTAAAATACTGACTTTGATATTACTCGTCGAGTATTCCTGTTTGTAAAAAAAAGAAATGCACAAAAAGTTGTTTCATTTATTTATAATACATACAACATTCCCCACCCTTGGGGATCGAACTCGGAATATTTCGGACCTACTGTCATCCCCCATACCATTCGGTCCATTGGACCGTAGGTGTCCATGGGGCTTTCTTTTCAAGGGTTAATCCTTGGGGATAACGCAGCCCTGTTGTATCACCTTGGGCCATGTTACGGTATTTCTCGAGGTAATTTGCAATCCCTGTTAAGAATGGAATAAGACAATTCAAGACTTGAGATGATTATGTGCACATTAGAACGATACAGAATTTTATTTCTGAGATTGTTCGCGTCTTTCGCTTGTACTTTCCTTTGTCTGAAGCTGTCTATCCCGTGGTAATGCCCATGAGTTGATTTTCCCCCAAATTTTATCCAACCTGTATTCGGATATGATTGCGTTCTCGGGTCGATTTGCAATTTCCTGAGAATAGAAGGGGCTTAATTTTAAAACTTGGAGCAACTGAGGGTAAATTGAAACGATACGGAGTTATCCTTCAGGTTTATGCAGATTTTCACTCGCCATCAATTCGTCGCGAGGTTGGTGAGGTGGCGGATTCGAGCATTTAATAGGGGGAAGTCGGATTATTACTCCTTGCTTTTACACATTCACAAAAGCAGAAAAACACATCACGCAAGGAAATAAAACACATTCACTCATTCAGGATTAGTTCCGCTTCCTCTGCAGGCTCTCCCATGATCAGCTGGTTTCATCCCAAATTAGGTATGCATCGGCCATATTGAAGGTCTCGTGGTCACTGGCTGAACAAGTGCATCACAGTCCCGATGCTTTACCGATATCAAACTGGTTGATTATAGCGAAAAGATCATCGTCAATGTCCGCTTGGTGGTGATCTGTCCCTTCTTCCTCGGGAGGTATTAATGCTGATCCAGTATCATTGGTCCTTTTGTACCCTCCTCCAACAGAACTCGATCCTGTTATAAACTGGTCTAACTCACCTCTTAAACGTGCATTTTCGATCCTCAGATCATGCATTTCATCGAGGGTGAGGAGGAGGCTATTGCAGTTGGGGCAGGTGGCGGAGTCAAAAGTCTCTTTATACATCTTGTTTTCCGCTCGGAGGTTTTCATTTTCAACTCTTAGAAACTCGACTTCGTTGTGCTCATGACGAGCCTTCATTCGGGTTCGCCTATTTTGAAACCAGAACTTGATTTGCAAAGGTTCAAGTCCTAACTCTTGACTCAGTTCCATTTTCTGTTTGCCGTCTGGCATAGGGCATGTTCTGAAGAAATCCTCAAGCCTTTGTACCTGCTCCTTAGTATGGCGACGGTAACGCTTCTTTTGACCCTTACCGTTATTGTCCTTATCTTTACTGAGATTTTGGACGTCGTCGGCGGAAGAGCCAGGCTCCATAGGCTCGATCCCAAACATGGCTTCGAACTCTTCCTCTCCCATATTCAGCAGGCAATGATAGCTCTCGGGAGTATTGGGTTGAGACATCTTTGATTTGGTTGATGATTTCTCAAGATTTGCTACTCGCTTCCGGTGTTTTCACTCTCTTTGAATTTTTCTGAGCGATTGCCTATGCCTTAAGACCCTCTTCCGAGCATGGCGTCTCTTTTAAAATTAAACGTGGGTTTAGCAACTGTATTGCTTCTTCCAAGGGTCCGGCCTTTCTCAATCCTCTTTTCTTATCGTGTCTCTTGCTCGGCTCGTCTCCTTCCATCTTTTCGTGATAGGGCCCCTTGTTGTTGTCTCCACCGTCAATTTGCTGGCGAGTTCTTCAATAAAAACGAGTCGTATCTCTTTTCTGCCGAAAATGTCTTTGTCTCCCACTCAGCTTATTTTTTATCTTTTCTTTTTCAAAGTAGTGGCGTCCCGTTTAGCTTTGCCGTAGAGACGTCGGATTTGCTTGGCTGGAGAATGGAGACGAGTAGCGGAGGTGATACTGATAGGGAATGTTAGACAGGAAAATCTGGCCAGTAGAGACTTCCCCTGCAAAAATGAAAGAGAATGCGGCAGTATATGTTCTTCATATTCTAGAAAAATTGGAACGATATTGTTTTACCCTTGTGTGTACTTCTATTGAATTTGAATTGAGGAAGTTCCTTCATTTGGACTGGATTGAATTGTATGTCCCGAGTTGCCCTTCACTTTGAGCTTGCCACGTAAGTGCTTTGCTTAGTTGGGCCTTATTTTCTTTCGGGTTGCCTTGGACCATCATCATTTTCTATGCCATCGGGTCCGTGGACCGGAGGGCTCCTTTAATTTGAAGGTTACCTTCGAGGCAAATGAGTCCTATCGCGTTCCATTGGGTCATTTCATTTTGCGACACTCTTGAGACACTTTGCGATTCCCTGGGTGAGAATGGAACAAATCCAATTTAGCATTTTGCAACGATTGAGGGTAAATTGGAACGACACACAATTACCCGTCTTCGAGCTCGCCTGGGCATTTCACTTGAAATTTCCCTACGTGAGGCCATTCAACATTTCTCATTATGGCAGTCAGCGACGTTACCACAAATTGATCCGCCCTAAATCTAGCATAAAAAGGGATTCACGCATTCGACGGGATAAAAAAAAATAAATAAATTGCCCCCTTGTCCCTGAATTAAATCGAGACACCTAGAAAGCTGGAAAATATCATACGCAGGGGAATTAAGCATGAAATAAAATGTGCACTTATTCAAGGTCAGTTCTGCCTCTCCTGTGGCTCTTCGATAATCAGCTAGTCTCGTGTTGGTTCGGGTGTGGATGATCGATGTTTGAGAGTCCCTACTCACTGGCTCCTGATCGCGGCTTGGGACGTCTGTCAACCCTAAACTGGTTGACCAGGGCAGTAAGCTCATCATCTGGGTAATCTCTTGAACCTTCCAGCAACTGATGCTCGAATTGGGCATTGTTGTTGGCAAATGCTGGCGGTAGATTTCTCATTCTGTCCTCGCCATGAGCAATTTGACTTCTCGTGCTGGAGCCTTCATCATTACTCGAGAAAGTGTGGGGATCACCAACTGTCCTGCTGCCAAAAACTCCTTCCATTCGAGGATTAAAGAAGTAGAAGTGCTCAGGATAATTTCTTGTCTGATTCTCTGGCTGCGCAGGCGCGCTGATCATGGGATGAATTCTAGCCACGGGTTGGTGCTCAGACCAAGGAGTCTGAATACACTGCCCCTGCGGTCTATACTCTTGAAGAGCATTAGGGTGATTCTGGGGGATACTTTGATTAACGCCTGGAGGATTGATGGCACGGCTACTGGCTTGGTTGATGATGGGAAGTGGCTCGCCCCATGCTAACCCGCGGAACTTATGGTGGCGAGGAGACTCGACATTCAGGCTTGGATCAGTCCCGCCTTGGTTTTCTTGATTCTGAGCTGCATTGTGTTCTCTCACCCTTTTTCTGTACTTCTGAAGATGACTCGAAACATTTGCTTTAGTGAGTCCCTCTACGTTCATAATTTCCAGTATATGTTGCGGCCGTGCCGAATCGATTCCTACTTGTTGAACTGCATTAACAAACATACGATGCAGCTCGGGAGACCAACTCATCTTCTTTCTCCAGTTGCTTGGAACAAAATTGAAGGCTTGATGCTTGTTCTCATGGTCGTGCAATTGCTTCCTTACCACGTGCTGCCATATGTTTTGAAGCATCTGAACCCTAACTGGTTTCGTTACGACGTCTTGGGCCCCATTTAAGACAGCCTTCATTATGGCTTGCTGATCATCGCTTGCCGATATTACGAGGACTGGCATGTTTAATTTAGAATTGATGACTTCCAAGAGAGTGAAAACATCCATGTCAATCCCTACCATGGCGGTGAGGACGATATCAAACTGGTCACCACTCCTCCTTAATATCTCTAAGGCCTCTGTCGCCTTTGCTTGAGCTACAACCTTATACCGGCATTTTCTCAATACGGTAACAAGGATTGACAGAGAGACTGGATTACCGTCAATGGCCATGACCAGTAGACCCTCAGGGTAAGGAACTTCATTAGCTTCGACCAGGGTTGAACATGCGCCCGTTTCCCTAATGCTCGACATATTTCTGGATCTAGGACTGCCGACTCGAGACCGCCTCAGGATGTCTTCTTGGACTTGAGGGATCACGGGATCGTCGATGGTTTCTCGTAACAGGCTTTGAAAGCCGATGCTTTGATGGTGAAGGTTTTGAATTCCTCTCCCACGAGAACTCCTTCCTTTCTATCTTTCTCCTGCGAGTTCTTGCGAATGAACTCTCACTATCAAATGAGGACAAGTTTTCTCTCTGGCAATAGCAACGACTTCCCTCTTCACGGGCAGTGCCATTAGATTTTTCGAGGGAGAAAATCTGATATTCAGCTTTTGATCAAAGGGGAAATCCTTGTTTCTCGCTCAGTTCGTCTTCCTTTTTTCTTTTCGTGGTAGAGGGCCCTTGCCAAGATTTCCACCGTCGATTTACTGGCGGGTCCTCCAATAAAGACGAGTCGTATCTCCTTTTCTGCCGAAAATTTCTTTGTCTCCCACTCAGCTCGTTTTTTATTCTTTCTTTTTCAAAATGGTGGCAGCCCGTCCAACTTTTCTGCAGAGACGTCGGGTCTGCTCAGCTTGAGGTTGCCGCTTGACTGGAATTCGAGCCAGCGTGGGTGTTGCCGACAGAGAATGGTAGATAGAAAAAACTCGACCAATAAGGACTGCCCCTATGAAATCATTATTTAAATTGAAGCAGATTATCACCTTCGCATTCCGATCATCCGCCTCGCCTCTCTCCTCCTTTCTTTCGTGATCTGCTTTCAAAAATGGCCAATTCTCCTAACCATACCTTCTCCGCCGAAATCCTGGCTGGGTGGGAGAGACTCTACAATCTTCTTGGTAGAGGTTACGCTCATATAGCCCAAAACTCTACCGTTGAGGCTGAAATCCTCGGTTTATTCAGGACCCTAGACGCTGCTTCTGTTGAGGGTACCCAACTGGGGAGGGAGTATCGGAACTTCCCGACCCTCTTCATTAATTTTCTGGCTGCCTATAACCGCGCTTATGAGACGGTCATTGTGACTGCCGTCGTGAAAGCTCGTTACCGAGACCGGCACGAGCGTCTGGAAATAGTCACATTTATGGCTGATAATCACAAGAAAGCCTTCAAGTTTGCCAATGATCAGCTTTCGTGGCTAGTTCGTGAGAGGGGAAAGTTGGTGGACCGTCTGGCCTTGGTCCGAACTTACGCCGAATAGGAGCCGAGCAATATTATGATGAGGTGCAAATGCGGTTGGCTGCAGGAGAGACTTGATGACATTACGGCAGATATTGCTTTCGAGAGGGCGGCGATTTCGGACTTGGAGTTTGCTGTCGAGCATTACGAGGCCAGTATGGCCCAGGCTAAGGAGAAGCGCGATCGCCTCTTCTTTAGGCTCGCGGAGCTTGATCCCGAGAACGCCCGGTGCACCCGGAGCATCAACTGTTTGGAGAGTCAGTTGAGCTCCTTCGTAATGGTTATCAAGGCTCAGTTTGGCTTTACTTTTCCTCCCCAGTGAGCTGTTGTAATACTCTTTGATGAATGGAATGAAAGAAAAGCTTCACGTGTTTTTTTTTTGTTTAATTTTCCTGCTATCGTTTCTTCCGCATAGCATAATAGAATGATTTGAGGTACCGAAGATGTCGAGGCTTAATGTTCTTCTTGATGTTCTTGTTTAATTGCTCCAGACGATGATATCGAGAACATTGATGATGGGTTCAGCGGTGGCCCCCATGAACAATAACGCTATGACAACTCGATTAGTGCGCTGGTAGTAAATCCGGCCACCTGTTGTGTGCCCACTTTTATCCATATTTTGTTTCTTTCGGCGTCTACTTGCTCGTGTCGGTCGCCTGTAGCGTCGGGAGAAATTCCTGTGGGCCACGTTCATTAATAGAACCTCGGTCCTCTAAAGCCCTCCGCATGTTTCGGATAAGAGGAAATTTTAAGATCGGTCTCTGGTTGATTTAATCAGGTAAAGGTATTTGTTTCATGAGTTCTGATTATATAATCCATATTGTCTTTCAAAAGACGCGGGATCCTCTGCAATACATTAAATATGCCCCCGTGTTTAATCAGTATAAATCCACCGTCATATCAGAATACACTGCCCATACAAGTTTACGGATTGACACAACTCTGTCTGTCAAAGATGGACAGTGTTCGTTTGCCCCCCGGAATTAACGGTTGAAGCCTCGGTGTTTTTCGTCTTTTGGTATTTCTGGAGATGATTCTTGATATATTTTGAACTTAATTTTTACACCCGTATAGGGTATCTTGGATCTCCCTGCAAAAGAAAATGATATAATTAGTATGCGACACAAGGAATGTCGGTCCATGACTCCTATATTAGTCCAATTTGATTTTTTCTATTTTATAGAGAAATCAGAAAAAAAAATTCCCTTAGAAAGAAATGGGTTAATACAGAATTTTTTTGCAGATTTATTACTCTTTTTTTATTATTTTTTTTTAAGGAATGTGACAAAATCTCTTGACGTTTACTAAAATTTTTGAAGGAATTTCCTTTTTATCAGAATAAATTTTCAGAGGCAAATTTGTCAGGAAAATTTTATTTTTATTGAAGCAGGAAAGACATGACAGAAATCCTTTATTGGTTAACAAAATTCCCCCGAGACATTAGTCTAATTTTATTTAGAGAAAATTTTCTTAGAAAAACATGAGCAAATTTCTCGAAAAGAATTTTTGTTGCAAGTTTTTATAATTTGAAAGAACGTGATAAAATCACTTGATGTTTACCAAAGTTTTTTTTTTTTGAAGGAATTTTTCTTTTATCGAAATAAAATTTTAGAGGAAAATTTGTCAGGAAAATTTCATTTTTATTGAAGCAAGAAAAACATGACAAAAATCTCTTATTGGTCAATACAATTCCCCCGAGACATTAGTCTAATTTTATTTAGAGAAAATTTTCTTAGAAAAACATGAGCGAATTTCTCGAGAAGAATTTTCTTGCAAGTTTTTATAATTTGAAAAATGTGATAAAATCACTTGATGTCTACTAGAGTTTTTTTTTGAGGGAATTTTTCTTTTTATTGAAATAAATTTTCAGAGGAAAATTTTTTCAGGAAAATTTCATTTTTATTGAAGCAATAAAAACATGACAAAAATCCCTTATTGGTTAATAAAATTCCCATGAAGGGATTTTTCACATCATTTTTCCAAAATTTTTTTTAAAAGAAATGAGGGACAAATTTAATTTTTATTTTCTTTTAAAAGAATGGTCGTAATATCAAGCTCAAAAACTGACTAACACCTAGCATGAACCGACCGAAAATAAATACAAGATAAAATTAGAGAACTTACTTTTACCTTGGAGAAATGCAAATCACATAGTCATGCGCATGACTCAAGTGAAGAGTGAACTCTAGAAAATAAAAGAAGGAGAGACAGGGTATGGACCTAAAAGGCCCCCACTATCTGAATTAACAACCTTACCCTCCGCGCAATCAAATCACAATGGGAAGAATTGTCAATTCAGATAATGAGCGGGATAAAATATGGTCAACCCGAGCGTAATCGACGCAAGAGCTTTACATATTCGATCCCTATCTATGGTTTTCTAGGAAGAATTTCGCGACTTGGGTTTAGACGCTTGTGTGTGCAGGTGTCGTGATCCTCAGAGTATGCAAGACATGCACAACAATTGATATCAAAACAGCGCTTCTAAAAATATGTGAAATTAAACAAATAAACCAAACACCGAGCCTGCAAAACAAAGGGGTTAGCCAAACACTCCGCCCCTTATAACTCCCATCCTGCAAAAATAATATAACACCTATAGAATGAGTCCCAAACAAGATCGCCAGAAGCGAGATATCCATGAAATTTTCATTGGCTTAAGTCCACTAAGACTTTTAAAATTTCGAAAAAATTCAAGTATTCCAATTGGTATCTTTTTTCGAAAATTTAAAAATCCCGTCCCCAGCGGAGTCGCCAGTCTGTCGCGACCCTCTAAAAAATTAATTTTAAATTTTAAAAGGGGTTAACGGATTATTAGGTTAATTAGATTTGACTAACCTAACGCGGACCCTCCCAAGCCCTACCGAATCGCAACTTTGGTTTTTGTTTAAATGATTTTAAAATTTGGAGTCGCCACTAATCGTTCTTGGTAGGTCGATTAGAAACCTAAATAAATTAGCGGGAGAACTAATTTATTTTTGCGAACCAGAGATTAGGAGCTCGGGGACTTGGTTACACTAGTTAATTAAAACTAATGCCCTTTCGGTACCTTAATTTCATGGATATCCTAATTCGGCAACTCAGGCTTGGTTTATTCCTAAGGCTCTAGTAGGGTATTCTCTTTTGTGTTTTCACTTTTTAAATAGGATGCATGGATGGTATATATTTTTATTTGTTATATTTTTTTAAGTGTTAAAGATTCCCTGAAGCCGAAAGAGGGAGTGTGTTAACGACTTCTGTGCAGTATTACGACCTACTTATCTTTTGGGTCTGATGATTCAAAAATTAAATTATAGGAAGTACATGACAGTGAATAAATACCTCCAATAGGAGGCTAAGCATTGGCTTGGCTCTTCCCTTTGGGATTTAAGGTACAGGTATTTAAGTTGCAAGTATTTAAACTACTGTAAGTAAAAACCTCCAATGGGAGGCTAAGCATTGGCTTGGCTCTTCCCTTTGGGATTTAAGGTACAGGTATTTAAGTTGCAGGTATTTAACTACTGTAAGTAAAAACCTCCAATGGGAGGCTAAGCATTGGCTTGGCTCTTCCCTTTGGGATTTAAGGTACATGTATTTAAGTTGCAGGTATTTAACTACTGTAAGTAAAAACCTCCAATGGGAGGCTAAGCATTGGCTTGGCTCTTCCCTTTGGGATTTAAGGTATAGGTATTTAAGTTGGAGGTATTTAACTACTGTAAGTAAAAACCTCCAATGGGAGGCTAAGCATTGGCTTGGCTCTTCCCTTTGGGATTTAAGGTACAGGTATTTAAGTTGCAGGTATTTAACTACTGTAAGTAAAAACCTCCAATGGGAGGCTAAGCATTGGCTTGGCTCTTCCCTTTGGGATTTAAGGTACAGGTATTTAAGTTGCAGGTATTTAACTACTGTAAGTAAAAACCTCCAATGGGAGGCTAAGCATTGGCTTGGCTCTTCCCTTTGGGATTTATGGTGCAGGTATTTAAATTGCGGATGGACTTTGTCCTCTCCATTCTGGGGTATGAATTCTTTAAAATAAAATACAACGAATTGATTCAACAATTTGAAATTTGTGCGCGCTTGAGGACTCCTCCAAGCCGATTTTGTGCTTCCATAGGGTTGACCATTGATATAAAGCTGCGGCTTCCTGACATAAAATAGAGTGAAATGTCAGTATACAAAATATGTGCTAATCTGCACCTAAAACCAGAAGAGTGGAAAGAGTACTTATCTCCCATTTTTTTGGGAGGGATTTCTATAATTGATTTTCGCTCTCTATGTTCCCAATATAGAGAGTTTCTTTTGAGTTAAGAGGGACTTTTAGTCACAGATCAGTTGAGAAATCGGTGGACAGCTTAGGAGCTTGTCTGGGCCGATTTTTGCATCTCTACGAGATTTTTGCTGTTGACGTAGAGATATCCTTCTCCTGACATAAAATATGGAAAGAAAAAAGAGATGGAGAAAATGTATACAATTTGTGCTAATTTGCAAGTAAAACCATAAACAAATGAATAAATAAAAACACTTAGCTCGAATTTGCTTGCTCGTTGACGAGGATGAACTCTTGATTTATATTGATCAATGAAGGAATTTGTGATGATAATCCCTAGCTTTGAACTCCCATCATCTTCAAAATTCTCTCTCTTTTGGTATTTTCTTTCTCTCAAATTTTTCTTCAATCTCCAAAAACTCTCTCAAACATCCAAAATTTTCTCTAAAAAAAAATCCTCCCAAACACTTCAAATTTTATCTCCCAAGAATCCTCTTCTCAAGCTCACTTCTTCCTCCTTTTATAACCTACTCATCTATCTCCCATTCTAATTTTTATACTAACTCTATCTCCCATTCTAATTTCTCCACTAACTCTTCTTCATTTTCATCTTCCATTCTCCATCTCTATCTCACATTCTAATCTCTCCACTAACTCTTCTTCATCTTCATCTTCCCTTCTCCATATTTATCTCCCATTCTAATTTCTCTACTAACTCTTCTTCATCTCCATCTTCCCTTCTCTATTCTTATCTTATTTTCTCCATCCATTCTTCTCCAACTTCTCTTCTTCATCTCCTCTTCTTCATCTTCCCTTCTCTATTCTAATTTATCCACTAACTCTTCTTTTTATTATTTGTAAAATAATCCTTCAAGAGTTAGGTATTTGCACTCTAGTCCTTGAATTTTAAGTATTTACAATTCAGTCCCTGAAAAAAATATATTTCTTTAAGTCCAAATCTCCTCACAATTTTTGACACACCAAAATTTACCACATGTCAAATTTAAGCTCATTTCTTGTCGCTGAAAATAATGTATAATTTAATTAAAGCCCTTTTGCAAAATTAAGTCATTCTGGGTATAATTGGGCCAAGATGAAAATTTAAAATATTAGAAGACAATGTCACAACTCATAAAAAGTGAAAGTTAAAATAAGTTGACTCAAATTAAATTTTTTTAGGCCCGATTCGAGATTATACTCGTGAAGGAACACGTGACTCGAATTGGATTTTTCTGAATTTGCGATGGCCAATATGAAAATAGATTTAAAATAAAAATATTAACTATCTTTGTGTATTTTTTGGCCTCAAATGTTATTTTTCCAAAATTTTCAAATATTTTTGTATTTTTTAAAAAAAAAATTAAAATATATATAATATGAAAAATTATTTTTTGGTCAAAATTCGTTCCCTAGGCTTGGCTAAGGTTCCCAAAGTTGATTTTTCAATTTTATGAATTTTTATGGATTTTCTATTAATTTTTGAAAATAAATAAATAAAAAATACGTAAAAATACTGAAAATATGAAAAATCGTTTTTTGGTCAAAATTGGTTCCCTAGGCTTGGCTAAGGTCCCCAAAGTTGATTTTTCAATTTTATGAATTTTTATGGATTTTTTATTACTTTAGCAATAGAAAAAATGATTAAAAATCAGGTGTCAACAACCTTGTCTCTCCTTCTTTTATTTTCTAGAGTCCACTCCTCACTTGAGTCATTCGCATGACTATGTGATTTGCATTTCTCCAAGGTAAAAGTAAGTTCTCTAATTTTATCTTGTATTTATTTTCGGTCGGTCCATGCTAGGTGTTAGTCATTTTTTGAGCTTGATATTACGACCATTCTTTTTAAAAGAAAATAAAAATTAAATTTATCCCTCATTTCTTTTAAATTTTTTTTTTTTGAAAAAATGATGTAAAAAATCCCTTCATGGGAATTTTATTAACCAATAAGGGATTTTTGTCATATTTTTATTGCTTCAATAAAAATGAAATTTTCCTGAAAAAATTTTCCTCTGAAAATTTCAATAAAAAGAAAAATTCCTTAAAAAAAAACTCTAGTAGACATCAAGTGATTTTATCACATTTTTCAAATTATAAAAACTTGCAAGAAAATTCTTCTCAAGAAATTTGCTCATGTTTTTCTAAGAAAATTTTCTCTAAATAAAATTAGACTAATTGACCAATAAGAGATTTTTGTCATGTTTTTTTCTCTCCAATAAAAATGAAATTTTCCCGACAAATTTTCCTCTGAAAATTTATTTCGATAAAAAGAAAAATTCCTTTAAAAAAAACATCAAGTGATTTTATCACATTCTTTCAAATTATAAAAACTTGCAACAAAAATTCTTTTCGAGAAATTCGCTCATGTTTTTCTAAGAAAAGTTTCTCTAAATAAAATTATACTAATGTCTCGGGGGAATTTCGTTAACCAATAAAGGATTTCTGTCATGTCTTTCCTGCTTCAATAAAAATAAAATTTTCCTGACAAATTTACCTCTGAAAATTTATTTTGATAAAAAGGAAATTCCTTCAAAAATTTTAGTAAACGTCAAGAGACTTTGTCACATTCCTTTAAAAAAATAATAATAAAAAGAATAATAAATCTGAAAAAAAATTCTGTATCAGAAATTAACCCATTTCTTCCTAAGGAAATTTTTTTTTCTTTCTTCTGATTTCTCTATAAAATAGAAAAAATCAAATTGGACTAATATAGGAGTCATGGACCGACATTTCTTGTGTCGCATACTAATTATATCCTTTTCTTTTGCAGGGAGATCCTAGATCAATAATATATCAAGAATCATCTTCAGAAATACCAAAAGACGAAAAACACCGAGGCTTCAACCGTTAATTCTGGGGGGCAAACGAACATTGTCCATCTTTGACAGACAAAGTTGTGTCAATCCGTAAACTTGTATGGGCAGTGTATTCTGATATGACGGTGGATTTATACTGATTAAACATGGGGGCATATTTAATGTATTGCAGAGGATCCCGCGTCTTTTGAAAAACAATATGGATTATATAATCAGAACCCATGAAACAAATACCTTTACCTGATCAAATCAACCAGAGACCGGTCTTAAAATTTCCTCTTATCCGAAACATGCGGAGGGCTTTAGAGGACCGAGGTTCTATTAATGAACGTGGCCCACAGGAATTTCTCCCGACGCTACAGGCGACCGACACGAGCAAGTGGACGCCGAAAGAAACAAAATATGGATAAAAGTGGGCACACAACAGGTGGCCGGATTTACTACCAGCGCACTGATCGAGTTGTCATAGCGTTATTGTTCGTGATCTCAAGATGGATAGTGGGGGCCACCGCCGAACCCATCATCAATGTTCTCGATATCATCGTCTGGAGCAATTAAACAAGAATATCAAGAAGAACATTAAGCCTCGACATCTTCGGTACCTCAAATCGTTCTGTTATGCTATGCGGAAGAAACGGTAGCAGGAAAATTAAAAAAACAAAACAAAACAAAACACGTGAAGCTTTTCTTTCATTCCATTCATCAAAGAGTATTACAACAACTCACTGGGGAGGAAAGGTAAAGCCAAACTGGGCCCTGATGACCATTACGAAAGAGCTCAACTGACTCTCCAAACAGTTGATGCTCTGGATGCACCGGGCGCTCTCGGGATCAAGCTCCGCGAGCCTAAAGAAGAGGCGATCGCACTTCTCTTTAACCTGGGCCATAGTGGCCTCGTAATGCTCAACGGCAAACTCCAGGTCCGGAACCGCTGCCCTCTCGAAAGCAATGTCTGCCGTAATGTCATCAAGTCTCTCCTGCAGCCAACCACATTTACACCTCATCACAATATTGCCTGGCTCCTGTTCGGCGTAAGTTCGGACCAAGGCCAGACGGTCCACCAACTTTCCCCTCTCACGAACCAGCCACGAAAGCTGATCGTTGGCAAACTTGAGGGCTTTTTTGTGATTATCAGCCACAAACGTAACTGTTGCCAGACGCTCGTGCCGGTCTCGGTAACGGGCTTTCACGACGGCGGTCACAAGGACCGTCTCATAAGCACGGTTATAGGCAGCCAGAAAATTGATGAAGAGGGTCGAGAAGTTCCGGTACTCCTTCCCTAGTTGGGTACCCTCAACAGAAGCAGCGTTCACGGTCCTAAATAAACCGAGGATTTCAGCCTCAACGGTAGAGTTTTTGGCTATATGAGCGTAACCTCTACCAAGAAGATTGTAGAGTCTCTCCCACCTAGCTAGGACTTCGGCGGATAAGGTATGGTTAGGAGAATTGGCCATTTTTGAAAGCAGAATACGAAAGAAAGGGGGAGAGATGTGAAGCAGATGAGCGGAATGCGAAGATGGTAATCTGCTTTGAAGTAAATATTGATTTCATAGTGACGGTATCAACCAGTCAAGATTTCTCTTATCTACCATTCTCTATTGGCACCACTCTCGTTGGCTCGAATTCCCATCAGATGGCGACTGCGAGCTAAGCGAGTCCGAAATCTCCGCAGAAAGTTTGACGAGACACCGCCACTTTGAAAAAGAAGACGGAAAGATGAGCTGAGTGGAAGACACGGCAAACGTTAGCGAAAAGGAGATACGACTTGTCTTCATTGGAGGACCCGCCAGTAAATCGACGGTGGAGATCTTGATAGGGGCCCTCTATCACGAAAAGAAAAAAGAAGACAAACTGAGCGAGAAACAAGGATTTCCCCTTTGATCAAAAGCTGAATATCAGATTTTCTCCCTCGGAAAATCTAATAGCGCTGCCCGTGAAGAGGGAAGTCGTTGCTATTACCAGAGAGAGAACTTGTCCCCATTTGATAGTCAGAGTTCATTCGCAAGAACTCGCAGGAGAAAGATAGAGAGGAAGGAGTTCTCGTGGGAGAGGAATTCAAAACCTTCACCATCAAAGCATCGGCTTTCAAAGCCTGTTACGAGAAGGCATCAACGATCTCGTGATCCCTCAAGTCCGAGAAGACATCCCGAGGCGGTCTCGAATCGGCAGTCCTAGATCCAGAAATATGTCGAGTATTAGGGGAACGGGCGCATGTTCAACCCTGGTCAAAGCTGATGAAGTTCCTTACCCTAAGGGTCTACTGGTCATGGCCATTGACGGTAATCCAGTCTCTCTGTCAATCCTTGTTACCGTATTAAGAAAATGCCGGTATAAGGTTGTAGCTCAAGCAAAGGCGACAGAGGCCTTAGAGATATTAAGGAGGAGTAGTGACCCGTTTGATATCGTCCTCACCGCCATGGTAGGGATTGACATGAATGTTTTCACTCTCTTGGAAGTCATCAATTCTAAATTAAACATGCCAGTCCTCGTAATATCGGCAAGCGATGATCGGCAAGCGATGATCAGCAAGCCCTAATGAAGGCTGTCTTAAATGGGGCCCAAGACGTCGTAACGAAACCAGTTAGAGTTCAAATGCTTCAAAACATATGGCAGCACGTGGTAAGGAAGCAATTGCACGACCATGAGAACAAGCATCAAGCCTTCAATTTTGTTCCAAGCAACTGGAGAAAGAAGATGAGTTGGTCTCCCGAGCTGCATCGTATGTTTGTTAATGCAGTTCAGCAGCTAGGAATAGATTCGGCACGGCCGCAACATATACTGGAAATTATGAAGGTAGAGGGACTCACTAAAGCAAATGTTTCGAGTCATCTTCAGAAGTACAGAAAAAGGGTGAGAGAACACAATGCAGCTCAGAATCAAGAAAACCAAGGCGGGACTGATCCAAGCCTGAACGTCGAGTCTCCTCGCCACCATAAGTTCCCCAGGTTAGCATGGGGCGAGCCACTTCCCATCATCAACCAAGCTAGTAGCCATGCCATCAATCCCCTAGGCGTTAATCAAAGTATCCCCCAGAATCACCCTAATGCTCTTCAAGAGTATAGACCGCAGGAGCAGTGTATTCAGATTCCTTGGTTTGAGCACCAACCTGTGGCTAGAACTCATCCCATGATCAGCGCGCCTGCGCAGCTAGAGAATCAGACAAGAAGTTATCCTGAGCACTTCCACTTCTCTAATCCTCGAATGGAAGGAGTTTTTGGCAGCAGGACAGTTGGTGATCCCCACACTTTCTCGAGTAATGATGAAGGCTCCAGCATGAGAAGTCAAATTGCTCATGGCGAGGACAGAATGAGAAACCTACCGCCAGCATTTGCCAACAACAATGCCCAATTCGAGCATCAGTTGCTGGAAGGTTCAAGAGATTACCCAGATGATGAGTTTACTGCCCTGGTCAACCAGTTTAGGGTTGACAGACGTCCCAAGCCGCGATCAGGAGCCAGTGAGTAGGGACTCTCAAATATCGGTTATCCACACCCGAACCAACACGAGACTAGCTGATTATCGAAGAGCCACAGGAGAGGCAGAACTGACCTTGAATAAGTGCACCTTTCATTTCATGCTTAATTCCCCTGCGTATGATATTTTCCAGCTTTCTAGGTGTCTCGATTTAATTCAGGGACAAGGGGGCAATTTATTTATTTTTTTTATCCCGTCAAATGCGTGAATCCCTTTTTATGCTAGATTTAGGGCGGATCAATTTGTGGCAACGTCGCTGACTGCCATAATGAGAAATGTTGAATGGCCTCACGTAGGGAAATTTCAAGTGAAATGCCCAGGCGAGCTCGAAGACGGGTAATTGTGTGTCGTTCCAATTTACCCTCAATCGTTGCAAAATGCTAAATTGGATTTGTTCCATTCTCACCCAGGGAATTGCAAAGTGCCTCAAGAGTGTCGCAAAATGAAATGACACAATGGAACGCGATAGGACTCATTTGCCTTGAAGGTAACCTTCAAATTAAAGGAGCTCTCCGGTCCACGGACCCGATGGCATAGAAAATGATGATGGTCCAAGGCAACCCGAAAGAAAATAAGGTCCAACTAAGCAAAGCACTTACGTGGCAAGCTCAAAGTGAAGGCCAACTCGGGACATACAATTCAATCCAGTCCAAATGAAGGAACTTCCTCAATTCAAATTCAATGGAAGTACACACAAGGGTAAAACAGTATCGTTCCAATTTTTCTAGAATATGAAAAACATATATTGCCGCATTCTCTTTCATTTTTGCAGGGGAAGTCTCTACTGGCCAGATTTTCCTGTCTAACATTCCCTATCAGTATCACCTCCGCTACTCGTCTCCAATCTCGAGCCAAGAAAATCCGACGTCTCTACGGAAAAGTTGGACGAGACGCCACTACTTTGAAAAAGAAAGGATAAAAAATAAGCTGAGTGGGAGACAAAGACATTTTCGGCAGAAAAGAGACACGACTCGTCTTTATTGAAGAACTCGCCAGCAAATTGACGGTGGAGACAGCAACAAGGGGCCCCCTTCCACGGAAAGATGGAAGGAGACGAGCTGGGCGAGAGATACGATGAAAAGAAAATCGAGAAAGCCAGAACACTCGAGAGAGGCAATACAGTTGCTAAACCCACGTCTAATTTTAAAGGAGGCATCTTCTTGATAATTCTCATTCGTGCTCGAAAGAGAGACTCTTAAAGCATACGCAGTCTCCCAGAAAAATCCAGAGAGTGAAAATACAAGAAGAGATATCAAACTTTGAGAAATCGTTAACCAAATCGAAGATGTCTCAACCCAACACACTTGAAAGTTATCGTTACTTGCTGAATATGGGAGAGGGAGAGTTCGAAGCCATATTTGGGATCGAGCCTATGGAGCCCGGCCCTTCCACCGACGACGTCCAAGAGCCCGGTAAGGACAATGATAACAACGGTAAAGGTCAAAAGAAGCGTTACCGTCGCCATACTGAGGAGCAAGTACGAAAGCTTGAAGCTTTCTTCAGAACGTGCCCTATGCCAGACGGCAAACAAAAAATGGAACTGAGTCAAGAGCTAGGCCTTGAACCTTCGCAAATCAAGTTCTGGTTTCAAAATAGACGAACCCGAATGAAGACTCGTCATGAGCACAACGAAGCCGAGTTTCTAAGAGTTGAAAATGAAAACCTCCGAGCAGAAAACAAGATGTATAAAGAGACTTTTGACTCCGCCACCTGCCCCAACTGCAATAGCCTCCTCCTCACCCTCGATGAAATGTATGATCTGAGGATCGAAAAAGCACGTTTAAGAGGTGAGTTAAACCAATTTATAACAGGATCGAGTTCTGTTGGAGCATGGTACAAAAGGACCAATGATACTGGATCAGTATCAATACCTCCCGAGGAAGAAGGGACAGATCACCACCAAGCGGACATTGACGATGATCTTTTCGCCATAATCAACCAGTTTGATATCGGTAAAGCATCGGGACTGTGATGCACTTGTTCAGCCAGTGACCACCAGACCTTCTATATGGCCGATGCACACCTAATTTGGGATGAAGCCAGCTGATCATGGGAGAGCCTGTAGAGGAAGCAGAACTGATCCTGAATGAGTGAATGTGTTTTATTTTCTTGCGTGATATGTTTTTCTGCTTTTGTGAATGTGTAAAAGCAAGGAGTAATAATCCGACTTCCCTCTATTAAATGCTCGAATCCGCCACCTCACCAACCTCGCGACGAATTGATGGCGAGTAAAAATCTGGATAAACCTGAAGGGTAACTCCGTATCGTTTCAATTTACCCTCAGTTGCTCCAAGTTTTAAAATTAAGCCCCTTCTATTCTCAGGAAATTGCAAATCGACCCGAGAACGCAATCATATCCGAATACAAGTTGAACAAAATTTGGGGGCAAATCGACTCATGGGAATTACCACGGGATGGACAGCTTCGGACAGAGGAAAGTACAAGCGAAAGACGCGAACAATCTCAGAAATGGGTAATTCTGTATCGTTCTAATGTGCACATAATCATCTCAAGTCTTGAATTGTCTTATTCCATTCTTAACAGGGATTGCAAATTACCTCGAGAAATACCGTAACATGGCATAAGGTGATACAACAAGGCTGCTTTATCCCCAAAGATTAACCTTTGAAAGGATAGCCCCATGGACACCTATGGTCCAATGGACCGAATGGTATGGGGGATGACAGTAGGTCCGAAATATCCCGAGTTCGATCCCCGAGGGTGGGGAATGTTGTATGTATTATAAATAAATGAAACAACTTTTTGTGCATTTCTTTTTGCAAGCAGGAATACTCGACGAGTAATACCGAAGTCAATATTTTGCTACATTCTCGGCTTAATGGTGAAGCATCCAACAAAAGTCGAAGAAAACTCAATCCAGCAAAATTGGTAAAAGACTTGTCCAAGGCATTCAAGATGAAGGGTAAATCAGTATCGTTTCCAATTTATCCATTTTAATACTGGTTGACATGTCTCCTTTTCTTTTCACAGGAAATATTTATACTAACATTTAACATGTTGAAGGAGACAAATCCAAAAGAAAAGTATGATCACCTGACAAGATCTATTCTGGTAAAAAATGGGGCAAATTGATCGCAAGCTCTGAAACGAAAAAGCAAATATGTCTTCCTTATCTCGTTTGGTTTCAAGAATAATTTCTCTGCTTCTTGCAGGGGCATTAAACAAACCAAAATGCTCCATCGCCCATATGCTTCATCGCGCAGGGGTAAAGTTTGAGACAAACCACCCCTCGACATAAGGAATAGGCTTCCCAATTTGTTCGGTCCGCCCACATACCAGGGGCAATTTAAATTCGCTCATATTTGCACATTATATAAACACACGTGATGCTAAAAAATTGTCACATCTGCATTGTGCTTACACAGTTCATGAATTATGTATGACTATTCCGTGTGTTTAACTTACCAACTCCAACTTAGAGCATAAACTGCACAGGAGATATCAAATGTGCAGAATGGGGCATGACAGGATGAGGAAAGACAAACCATTTCCACACAGGTCTAAAATTTTGATCTACAGATAAACAGCCTTTCTCCAGAGTGAGAAAAAGCCATTTCGGAATGAAGTCCCCCATTCAGATTACATTCGAGGTGTTCATACTATAAGAACCTCCTTAAACAGAAGTGGTAATGCAATACATGATCTATATGTTGATCGATTGCATCATGAGTTATTACATAGACTGCTTTTAATCATGGCAAACTTAGCCGAACAATTTTGTATGAACCAATGAACGCATTGATGAAAATGCTTGCACATGTTAGCTCTGACATTGCCCGATAGGCAACACATTCACGGTGTTTGAGTTACCTTCCAAAGTTTTGAAATTCATTCGGCGATTATTGAATGAACAAGCCTGGTTGTCGAGAAGACACCAAGCATTTCTTCCAAATTCTCAGGTAAGTATATCTTCAACCTGAACCTTTCAAGAGAATGAATTATGACGGTTGTTGGGGTACTCGAATCCATTGCGGTATATACAGGTATCCACCTTATTCAATAAAGCATGATTTGTCTCAAGGACAGAATTGTTCGAGACCTTTTGATCTCTGCCTCTTTGATTTATTCCTAAAGCAACAAGAGAATATAATTTGGGTTTGAGCTTCCGCAGGATTCCTGGTCTCCCCAGATTTCAGAATGGCACCCTTTGAGGTACACCAAGCCCTTCTTACAGGCAAACTAAGTCCTTCTTACAGGCATAAAGTCCTTCTTACAGGCAAACCAAGTCATTCTTACAAGCATAAAGTCCTTCTTACAGGCAAATCAGGTCCTGCTTAGAGACAAACGAAGTCCTTCTTACAGGCAAAGGAAATCCTTCTTATAGGCAAATGAAGTCCTTTTTACAAGCATAAAGTCCTTCTTACAGGTAAATCAAGTCCTTCTTACAGGCATAAAGTCCTTCTTACAGGCAAATCAAGTCCTTCTTATAGGCACAAAGTCCTTCTTACAGGCAAATCAAGTCCTTCTTACAGGCACAAAGTCCTTCTTACAGGCAAACCAAGTCCTTCTTACAGGTACAAAGTCCTTCTTACATGCAAATCAAGTCCTTCTTACAGGCATAAAGTCCTTCTTACAGGCAAATCAAGTCCTTCTTACAGGCAAATCAAGTCCTTCTTACAGGCAAATCAAGTCCTTCTTACAGGCAAACCAAGTCCTTCTTACAGGCAAATCAAGTCCTTCTTACAGGCACAAAGTCCTTCTTACAGGCACAAAGTCCTTCTTACAGGCAAATCAAGTCCTTCTTACAGGCAAACAAAGTCCTTCTTACAGGCAAATCAAGTCCTTCTTACAGGCACAAAGTCCTTCTTACAGGCAAAGTAAGTCCTTCTTACAGGCAAAACAAAGTCTTTCTTACAGGCAAACAAAGTCCTTCTTACAGGCAAATCAAGTCCTTCTTACAGGCAAAGCAAGTCCTTCTTACAGGCACAAAGTTCTTCTTACAGGCAAAGCACCAAGTCCTTTTTACTGGCACCAAGTCCTTTCTACAGGCACCAAGTCCTTCTTACAGGTATCTCCATGTGGTGATCTACCATACGGGTCAAATCTCAATCAAAATTTAATCAGTAGAATCCTTTTATTAGGAATCTACCATGGTACGACCCACCATACGGGTCAAATGGTATGACCCACCATACGGGTCAAATTTTAATTCAATTTTTAATCAGTAGAATCCTTTTATTAGGAATCTACCATGGGTTGATCCACCATACGGGTTCAAGTTCAACCACCCTAAAGTTTTTTTTATATAACGAATTCTTAGGTTCTCATTTCATTTTCAGTGGAACATTCATGTCACGACTCTTTTTATTTCCTTGTATTGAGTCGATTAGAATTCAGGTGTCATCTCGTCTTTGAAATGAACCTCTACCGAGCTTCTTTTCAAAGAGGGGCAGCTGTTGACACCTGATTTTTAATCATTTTTTCTATTGCTAAAGTAATAAAAATTCCATAAAAAAATCCATAAAAATTCATAAAATTGAAAAATCAACTTTGGGGACCTTAGCCAAGCCTAGGGAACCAATTTTGACCAAAAAACGATTTTTCATATTTTCAGTATTTTTACGTATTTTTTATTTATTTATTTTTCGAAAATTAATAGAAAATCCATAAAAATTCATAAAATTGAAAAATCAACTTTGGGAACCTTAGCCAAGCCTAGGGAACGAATTTTGACCAAAAAATAATTTTTCATATTATATATATTTTATTTTTTTTAAAAAAAATACAAAAATATTTGAAAATTTTGGAAAAATAACATTTGAGGCCAAAAATACACAAAGATAGTTAATATTTTTATTTTAAATCTATTTTCATATTGGCCATCGCAAATTCAGAAAAATCCAATTCGAGTCACGTGTTCCTTCACGAGTATAATCTCGAATCGGGCCTAAAAAAATTTAATTTGAGTCAACTTATTTTTAACTTTCACTTTTTATGAGTTGTGACATTGTCTTCTAATATTTTAAATTTTCATCTTGGCTCAATTATACCCAGAATGACTTAATTTTGCAAAAGGGCTTTAATTAAATTATGCATTATTTTCAGCGACAAGAAATGAGCTTAAATTTGACATGTGGTAAATTTTGGTGTGTCAAAAATTGTAAGGAGATTTGGACTTAAAGAAATATATTTTTTTCAGGGACTCAATTGTAAATACTTAAAATTCAAGGACTAGAGTGCAAATACCTAACTCTTGAAGGATTATTTTACAAATAATAAAAAGAAGAGTTAGTGGATAAATTAGAATAGAGAAGGGAAGATGAAGAAGAGGAGATGAAGAAGAGAAGTTGGAGAAGAATGGATGGAGAAAATAAGATAAGAATAGAGAAGGGAAGATGGAGATGAAGAAGAGTTAGTAGAGAAATTAGAATGGAAGATAAGAATAGAGAAGGGAAGATGGAGATGAAGAAGAGTTAGTAGAGAAATTAGAATGGAAGATAAGAATAGAGAAGGGAAGATGGAGATTAAGAAGAGTTAGTGGAGAAATTAGAATGGGAGATAAATATGGAGAAGGGAAGATGAAGATGAAGAAGAGTTAGTGGAGAGATTAGAATGTGAGATAGAGATGGAGAATGGAAGATGAAAATGAAGAAGAGTTAGTAGAGAAATTAGAATGGGAGATAGAGTTAGTGGAAAAATTAGAATGGGAGATAGATGAGTAGGTTATAAAAGGAGGAAGAAGTGAGCTTGAGAAAAGGATTCTTGAGAGAGAAAATTTGAAGTGTTTGGGAGAATTTTTTGGAGAGAAAATTTTGGATGTTTGAGAGAGTTTTGGGAGATTGAAGAAAATTTTGAGAGAAAGAAAATACCAAAAGAGAGAGAATTTTGAAGATGATGGGAGTTTAAAGCTAGGGGTTATCATCACAAATTCCTTCATCGATCAATATAAATCAAGAGTTCATCCTCGTCAACGAGCAAACAAATTCAAGCTAAGTGTTTTTATTTATTCATTTATTTATGGTTTTACTCGCAAATTAGCACAAATTGTATACACTTTCTCCATCTCCTTTTTCTTCCATATTTTATGTCAGGAGAAGGATATCTCTACGTCAACAGCAAAAATCTCGTCGAGATGCAAAAATCGGCCCAGACAAGCTCCTAAGCTGTCCACCGATTTCTCAACTAATCTGTGACTAAAAGTCCCTCTTAATTCAAAAGAAACTCTCTATATTGGGAACATAGAGAGCGAAAATCAATTATAGAAATCCCTCCCAAAAATGGGAGATAAGTACTCTTTCTATTCTTCTGGTTTTAGGTGCAGATTAGCACATATTTTGTATACTAACACTTCACTCTATTTTATGTCAGGAAGCCGCAGCTCTATATCAATGGTCAACCCTATGGAAGCACAAAATCGGCTTGGAGGAGTTCTCAAGCGCGCACAAATTTCAAATTGTTGAATCAATTCGTTGTATTTCATTTTAAAAAATTCATACCCCAAAATGGAGAGGACAAAGTCCATCCGCAATTTAAATACCTGCACCATAAATCCCAAAGGGAAGAGCCAAGCCAATGCTTAGCCTCCCATTGGAGGTTTTTACTTATAATAGTTAAATACCTGCAACTTAAATACCTGCACCTTAAATCCCAAAGGGAAGAGCCAAGCCAATGCTTAGCCTCCCATTGGAGGTTTTTACTTACAGTAGTTAAATACCTGCACCTTAAATCCCAAAGGGAAGAGCCAAGCCAATGCTTAGCCTCCCATTGGAGGTTTTTACTTACAGTAGTTAAATACCTGCAACTTAAATACCTGTACCTTAAATCCCAAAGGGAAGAGCCAAGCCAATGCTTAGCCTCCCATTGGAGGTTTTTACTTACAGTAGTTAAATACCTGCAACTTAAATACCTGTACCTTAAATCCCAAAGGGAAGAGCCAAGCCAATGCTTAGCCTCCCATTGGAGGTTTTTACTTACAGTAGTTTAAATACTTGCAACTTAAATACCTGTACCTTAAATCCCAAAGGGAAGAGCCAAGCCAATGCTAGGCCTCCCATTGGAGGTGTTTATTCACTGTCATGTACTTCCTATAATTTAATTTTTGAATCATCAGACCCAAAAGATGAGTAGGTCGTAATACTGCACAGAAGTCGTTAACACACTCCCTTTTTCGGCTTCAGGGAATCTTTAACACTTAAAAAAATATAACAAATAAAAATATATACCATCCATGCATCCTATTTAAAAAGTAAAAACACAAAAGAGAATACCCTACTAGAGCTTTAGGAATAAACCAAGCCTGAGTTGCCGGATTAGGATATCCATGAAATTAAGGTACCGAAAGGGCATTAGTTTTAATTAACTAGTGTAACCAAGTCCCCGAGCTCATAATCTCTGGTTCGCAGGAATAAATTAGTTCTCCCGCTAATTTATTTAGGTTTCTAATCGACCTACCAAGAACGATTAGTGGCGACTCCAAATTTCAAAATCATTTAAACAAAAACCAAAGTTGCGATTCGGTAGGGCTTGGGAGGGTCCGCGTTAGGTTAGTCAAATCTAATTAACCTAATAATCCGTTAACCCCCTTTAAAATTTAAAAATATTTTTAGAGGGTCGCGACAGGTTCCACCTATATCTTTAATTAAATGATTACCGTGAATCACATCATCTTTAATAACTATCATTTGCCGGTGGAATCTGTTGATTACACCTCGTATATAGACACACAAATCAATAATAAACATTACCAAAACAAGAGTGAGAGTAATAAATATCAAAGAAGATAGAAGCTCATATTAATGCTTTTAATGTACACGCTCATCATCGAATGCCATAAAATACTGCATGGTCGCAAGAAGATGTGCACCAAAAAATACAAAAACTTATTATGCCAAGATACGTACCAATTGTTCGGCGAGCACAAGGAATAATTCAAAAGTTTAGAAACAGGCATATCACGTCGGATCAACGTTCGAGAATCATCCGTGTCGTTGCCCGCGTACTTGTGGGCTCGATTCGTGAGCGGGAGGCCAAGCGTCCAAGCTGCCTTCGCACGTTCTCCGGCAAGTTTGATATCAAATGATTAACACGTAATCCGACCGAGATAACGCGAAAAGCAACCCTTGCTCGCTCCAGCTGGCGCACTGCCATTGCACTTATCCCTGGATTCCGTCGCGTTCTCGTTCATCTCGGGGAAAAGAGAAGGGAGAGAAGCAAATTCTTCCGCATTCCAAAAGTAGATTAGCCGGTTCCTAAAGAAGGCCCCGGACAACCAAAATTGAAAATTTGAATGTCCCCCTAAAGGTCACTGCATGGGGACATCACATGCCTGATACTTAGGGAAAATATGGATGTGTCCCCGCGGGAACATGTCGGAAGTGCCTCGTTGTCCCTCGGGCGAAGCTTCTCCAAAAGAGAAGAGACCCTACTCCCGCACATTTAAGAATACAGAAGATCAAGTTCTTCTTCCGTCCACGATCGAACCTAGGATCGTCCGAGAGATTATAAACTTATCGGCCAATCATTCTTGAATTTTTCAATCTAATCATGTCCTAAACCTTTTTGACGATTCCTCAATATAGTCATCCTAAATCATTTCGATTGGGAAATCATTGACATGGCAGTCTAATATGCGTCGGCGGCCAATTCAATCCTAAACTTTCTAATTTGATCTCTCGCTAAGTCGTGGATGAGAATTTTGACCATACCGTGCATCGACATTCTCGTCACTTCGATCGGGGATTGCAGGCAAATACTGATAACTACATGGGTCTTTTTGCAAACTATTTGGATGCCTTGGACGCCCTCCCAAAAGTCATTGGACTGCGTACGTAATACCATTATTAGGTGAACCAAATGATGATTTTTGTTCTCGGTGAGGTCATCCTATAACGAGTAAAGCGACTCTCGTCTCATCTTACGGAAGTTGAGCGCATTTCATGACCTCGACAACTTTATCATTATATTTAAAATGATTTAAAAAGGATTGATTTGATTTTTTTTCCTAACGTCATCGCACCTGGACGTGAAGAAAACTTGAAGAAAAAGTAGGTAATTGGTCGATGTATGCCAAATTAGATACGGTCACTAAAGTTGATCTCCTTTTTAACTGCTTGCAATTCCTTTCATCATTCCCAATCTATAAATCTCGTTTTCACGTTATATTAATCAATTACTGATCGGATATCAAAAAGGCCGGCCCATCAACAATATCAACAATGCGGACGTCAATGATGTCACTTTGGATAATCAGCACCGACATGAATATTTTTTAATAATAGGTTTTTATAAGATTTTTATTTTTTTAAATAATTTTTTCCTTGCCCTCACCCCTAAACTCATGCTTTGGGTTGCTGGGCGCTCTTGCCGACCAAAGCCAAAGTTTAAGGGGAAAAAAAAGAGAGAAAGAAAAAAAAGTATTCTTAAAAAAAGTCTACACTAACGTCGGTGTGGTATATTGTATATTGTTGAGGTCTACCTCAACGATATCCATTCGAAATTGATGAATAGACTGAATTGGTATGGATATAAAAAATTTGTAAGTATAAATTGATTTAATTAAAAGGTTTAATAGTAAACCGATACGAATTATCACATAAAAGCGGGACGCCGACGTCTCTTGTACTCCCCATTCCACTTGTGCGTGCGAGTGGCCACGTAGGATCAGACCCCCCCCCTATGCACACGTACACGCGCCCAGCGCACCAAACCATGTAGATGATGCGGCGATATGGATCTGTAGTGGGGCCCAAAGATCGGGATAGAGTCAGCTAAATAATTTTTATTAATAAATCCTGAATTTCGAAAGGCGCCCCCCAATTTCTTATGTGTGGCCCCCGCCACTTTAATTTTTTCCCGTGGGGCTGGCCCCATCAAGATGACCAAGACTTTTGCCACGCTATGGTGCAAGAACACTGCGCCATGAATCATGCGTGCTTGTAATATACCTCGAAGTGTTCCTAGGGCCACAGTCCCATCACTTGGTTTTCGTCCATATCGAATGTTTTGAAATTCAAAGCCTTCAATCAAGAAAAAGTTTCGAAACATCATCGTCCTGTCGGTCGCCTCCGCTCAGATTGCCTCGACCGCCGTCGCTCGGGTCGATTTGTCTGTATGCGCTGCTTATCAAAAAGAAAAAGATTATTGCCTTGCTCTCTTATTGCAACCGAGTTCATCGTTGCCCTCGAAAAAGATGGATTCGTTTGTTCCGTGGAAAAATGAATTATTTGAAGAACGTTTTTTTTTTCTTAAAAATGATCATTTGAATTATTTAGACTGCGTCGAGTCGTTTCCGCTTGAACTGTCTCATGTACAAAGAAATGTTTAAATTTCGTGTAAATAAATTTTGAATAATTCTCTGACCAAAAAAAAAATCGAATAATTCTTCTTTTGAATCTCGTTTTTTTGACCCATCAAAAAAAAAAAAAAGAATCTCCCTTTAAATATTCGGTGCCTACGGAATCAGGATCTATGCGCTTCAAAAGTGAAAATACCTCGAACTTGAGCACACTCGCAAAGATTCCTCGTCATCGCCTGAGTTCAGTCCAATGTGCTTTGAACGCAATTCGAATTTAAGATCAGATTGCGCCCAAAATAAGATTGTGCCCAAAATCCCCAATCGCATCATATTCGGAAGAGGGGAAAAGAAATGGAAAAATTATAAATAAAGGCCTGAAGTGTCTTCATTTTTTCGAATAATGATATGAAGTGTACTTTATTTCAAGTAAAAGCCTGAAGTGTCACATTTATTTTGAAAAAGAGCCTCAAGCGGATATCATTTTAAATAAGAGCTTAAAGTGCCCTTTCGCTTTTGTGCTCTTCTTCTCCCTTTTTTTTTATTTAGCTTTTAAAATTTCTAATTTAATTTAACTAAAAATTAAATTTAAATTGTATTGTAACGAAAACAGATAATACTATAAAAAAAACCCCAAATTGATACGCTTGTGACAAATTTACCCAAAAATATTTTTTTGACCATGAAAAACCCCAAACCGGTACACTTATGACAAATTTACCCAAAACTATTTTTTTGACCTCAAAAAACCCCAAATTAGTACACTTGTGATAAATTTACCCCAAACTAATATATTTTTGACAAATTTACCTTCCGTTAATTTTTGTTAAATTTAACGTCAATTGCTTAGGTGGATGGCATGTGGCACTTCACAGGTATACCAGTTTGAAATTTTTACCATCTATTTATCACAAGTTTATCAATTTAGGATTTTTAATGGTATTGATCCAATTTAACAAAGGGTAAATTTGTTATAGATGTAATAGTTTAGGGTTTTCGTGGTAAAAAAAATAGTTTGGGGTAAATTTGTCATAAGCGTACCAATTTGGGGTTTTTCGTGGTAAAAAAAAATAGTTTGGGGTAAATTTGTCACAAGTGTACCAGTTTGAGATTTTTCGTGGTCAAAAAAATAGTTTAGGGTAAATTTGTCACGGGTGTACCAGTTTGGGGTTTTTCATGGTATTAACCCTAACGAAAATACCCTTGATCGGTTGGAATATTTAGTTGGCCGGCAAAGTTAAGCTCTCATCTGAAATAGTTATGGCCACTTCAGGTCCTTATTTGAAATAATATGCTCACTTAAAGCCCTCATTTGAAACATCCACTTCATACCCTTATTTGAGAATATGAGAGCACTTTGAACCCTTAATTGAACATTTTCCAAAGAGAATTTGATGGAATTCTCGTATTATGGATGCCTTTCACTTTTACAACTTTAGAAATATGCCGTACCCACAAGAAGTAATTGAGGAGGCAAATTATCCAACTAGTCCTTGAGTTACTGCACCGATACGAAATCAATCCTAAAATTTTTACTTTCGCCAAATTAATCCCAAGCGGCTGCGCGAAAATCCAATATAATCATTTCGATCAATTTTCACAGTAAATCGCTGACGTGGCAGTCCAATCATCATCGGATGCCTGACGTGGCACAGCCCAATATTCGCGATCTCTGGCGAAAATTAGCTGAAAGGACTACATTGAAGCTTTACGCAAAGATTGAGGACTAATTTGCTGGATTGAAGTTCGTACAATAAAATTTTACGACTGATTGGGGCATGGCTTGAGTAGGTCAAATAACTAACTTCACAGAGTCCTTCTGAAAACATATATTTTTTTGATGCATGGTTTTTAACTTTGGTCGGAAAAAAATGCTCTATTCTACAAATTCATGCCAAGGGGAGATCAAGGCAGTCGGGTTTTGAGGAACGCCGTCCATTGCTCAGAGGGTGTCGTTTTCAATTCTGGCAGGAAAAAAAATGATGTCGTTTTCGTCGAGAAGCCACGGTTGACGCATGGTTTTTCACTTTGGTCGAAAAAGAATGCTCCATTCTACGAATTCATGACAAGGGGAGATCAAGGCATTCACGTCTTGAGGAACGCTGTCGTGCCGTCTAGTGCTCAGAGGGTGTCGTTTTCAATTCTGGCCGGAAAAAAAATGACGTCGTTTTCGTCGAGAGGCCTCGATTGACGCATGCGTTTTCACTCTGGCCCAGAAAGAATGCGCTATTTTCCAAATTCATGCCAAGGGGAGACCAAGGCATTCACGTCTCGCGGAACGCTGGCGTGCCGTCTAGTACTCCGAAGGTGTCGTTTTCAAGTCTGGCCGGAAATAAAATGATGTCGTTTTCGTCGAGGAGCCACGATTAATGAACAACGACCTTATTGCCTTTTGACCACGCGACCCACCCCGCCACCAGCGCATCGCCCCTCTCAATTCGAATTGGGATTCGCCATCGCCCGAAGTAGTTGACTTTTTGTTTGTTAAATGCTAAACCTCTGACTTCTCATGCTGTGATGAAATGACCCTACTCAGGGCAAACATACATGTCGCGAGCCATCTTTAGGTGAAAATAATGCATGCCATCTTGTTAAATTAGTAATGGAATAATTATCCAGAAAGTCTCATGTCTTAATATTTTAGTTATGTCAATTAGCCCTAAACCATTTGACAATTTGTCAATTTAGCTCTAAACATTTCGGTTGTATTAATCTAGTTGGGAAAAAGTGTCTGAAAAAACTTAAATCTTTTGCATTGGTACTAATTCAGAGACTTTCAACTATGCTAATGTAGTCTTAAATTTTTTACATCTGTGCCAATTTTGACAAGGAATCACTAACGTGGAAGCCGATCGTTCTTAGTGGCCCTTGTCGACGCTGACGTGAATATTTTTAAATAATTTTAATGTTTGCTTTCTTTCTTCTTCTTTTTTTACCTTTTTTTTTTTGCATAGTGGGTCGACGAGCCTTGCTAATACTGAGTGAGGGTGTCGTGACCCTTGCCTTGATCTTAGCCAAGCAAGGGTGCTAGCTATGGTCAAGGGCTTGCGGTCCTCGTATTGGCCTTCGATGGCCACGTTACCCTTGTTGGCCCTCTGTCCAAAAGCAAAACAAAGTGAAAAAATTCATAAAAAAAATAATATTAATGCCGACTGTGCTACATAGGACAATCAAGATCCACGTTAGATCACGTTAAAATTGGCTAGATAGACTCAATTAGCATAATTGCAGAAAGTTTATGACTAAATCGACACAATTAAAAAGTTTATGATCGAATTGACACCAATGTAAAAAGTTTAGGATTTTTTGGACACTTTTTTCCGATCGAGTCTTAAACCCCTTGAAGAATTAGATCTAGTCATAAAATTTTTATTTGGATAATTAGCCGGAATATTTACATTGGCAAATCCTCAAAAATTTTAAGATTAAATTGACACAATTGAAATATTTATGATTAAATTGACACAATTAAAAGATTTAGGATTAAATTGACACAATTAAAAGATTTAGGATTAAATTGATCGTCGCACGATAAGTTTATGACTTTTTGGATAATTTTCCTTGACGGTTTCGTGCACCATCATCTTTCACTATATCGACATCTCTGACGTTTAATCTTGTTTAGGTTTGTGTGTACGTGTGACGTATTAGTTGGGACTTACCAATCGGATGTATAAGTATGGAGTATAGAGAGCTTTTTCCAAGTAAAGGCTAGAGGAAAATATTGCCTACTTAAGTCCGTGGCTTTCATTGTCGCCAATTCCTACAAGTCCTTTCTTTGATTATTATTCGCGTGTAGTCAAATATCGAAAACACGCTGGAGTTTTGCTTAGACTTTTACATTAGTCATTTGTACTGGTGTTTTTCCCTGGACGGCGGCCATGGGCAACCTCGATGGTCACGCCGAGCTCGAATTGAGATCAAAATCGGGCCACCCGCATTAGCGATTTTACTGTTAAGATTAGTCAAGATGACTATATTGAAATTTCATGCAAAGATTTATAGGTATGGAATTTAATGTCTAGACGTCAACTGTTTGCTATTGCCCAACTCTTGATTGGCAGGTTGCTCACGTGTTCGGACTTGCGGCATCAAGTCGCGGGCCATCAACTATGGCGCTGTCTAGTAATTAGTGGAATTGTTGCTAGCGATATGCATCGGCAATGGGAGGTCGTGGGTGCACATGATTAAGGTCGTGGTCTTTCGTTTTAGCTCCGATGCTCATTTCGCCACGCTTGTTGTTTGCACCTCAACCTCGTACTTAGCCCTCCCTCGAACCCAACGCGACTCATGGATCGTCGGTTTACCACGAATCGAGTAATCAAAAACTTAGAATAAACCATCGTCAATAAATTATTATCATTATTTTTCCCGGAAGATAAATGGTTTAAATTTTTTTCGATCGAAATAATTGATCAACAAAAAAAAATAATTTTTACTGTTGATATAATAATTTTGTTTATTTATTCGTATTTGTAATTCCAAAACGAAAACCGAGGTCGCCGCCGCGTCAGCCAGAAGATCCGATCATCTTTAGACAACTTTTTTGCAACTTGGTTGGCGGCGCTCATTAGACGGCGCGGAATAAAGTTAACCTTATTAGCAAACATTGGCAGAGAATCAGATACCCCTGACACCCAAAAAAACAAAACATAAAATAAAATAAAATAAAATAAAATAAACCTCGCCAGTTTTATCATGGGGCAATTCGTTTTTTTTTTTTTTGCTACGGCAAGGGAAAATTAAATTATCTACGATATGCTCTCGCCGTGCTCGTGTCATCCAAATCGTTGAATAATTTTCCGACGGCGAGGATCGCACCGTAGTCTCGGCATTTAATTGCCTGCGCCCCCGATTTACTGCCGCTCAAATCCATTCTCGTCGTGCTCGCGTCATCGAAATTGTTAAAAGAATTTTTCGTAGTCTCTTGAGATTTTGGTTGTCTGCGCCCGATCTACTGCCGTTGAATCGGAAAGGGCGGGGGGCGCATGTGGGACTCGCTTCATCTAACGGTGGATGTGAATGATACGTGTGCCTAGGTTATTTCGTAATTTCCTTACTGTCTTTATAATGAAATGGCCCAACTTTTTAAAAAATTAAAAAAAAAATGGACCAACCGGAGGCAATCAGTAAAACAAGCTGTCACCCCACATCGACCGTACACCCCGACTCGGAGATTTAACCCTGCACAGGTTGTAATAGTACACGCGCATAAAGACACGTGACGCTGACGTGGCCCATGTAGATTGCTTTTCGAAATTTCGGAAATTATGCGATTATTCGAGAAAAACTGCGTCGTGAGATTCAAACGACCACCCCGGGAATAATAACACGAATCATCGGCGCAATACCTAAAAAAAAATCATCAACTTTAATCTCTATCCTAATTATATAAAAAAAATTTATCTCGTAAAAAACCTCCAACTTCGACTTATGTCCCAATTTTATTCAAAACTTTTTTTGTCTCATAAAAAATCAACAACTTTTATTTTTATTCTAATTATACCAATCTGATATCCAAGAAAATCATCAACTTTAGCATTTGCCCTAATTATATCTAAAAAAATATCTCATAAAAAATCGTAAACTTTTACTTTTGGCTCAATTCTACAATCATTAGCTTTCTGTTTATAATCACTAGTAGTTAATCTTGCATGACTCGAATTTTCTTATTGAACTTGTCGGTGAACTTTTGAAATTCAAAAACAACAGATTTTAAGGACGGAAAGATTTGAGATTATTAGTCCAAATAATCAAATCCTCACGTCTAGCCGTTCTTTGAGTTATTGAGTGTCGGGGAAAATACGAAGCACACCATATTAAGTAGCTTTGTATCTCCCAGCAATGTATGGGGAAAGCAGATAACATTTGTCGAATTTTTCCTATTAGCTTTGCTGAAATGTAATTCTTTAACGACATTCAAATGCCACGTAAGATTAACTAACGGTGATCATGAACAAAAGGCTAATGGGGGTTGAATTGGGGTAAAAGTAAAAGTTTTAGATTTTTTATGAGACAAAAAGAAATTTTAGTTACCTACCATTTGGTCGCCAAGTTGGTTTGCGCTCAGTTCCTTTCACGAGAGGTCCGGGTTCAAAACTTCTCGGTACTAAGTAACTTAACCGGGAGTCCGGAAACCTCCGTCATAAAAAAATGGATATAACTGGGACAAATTGCTAAAGTTATGGATTTTTGTGGGTGGTGGGCCGATAGAATTTGGACAAAAGCTAAAGTTGAAGATCTTTTGGGTGTTAGACCGGTAGAATTGGGACATAAGTTAAAAATTTAAGATTTTTTATGAGAGGATATAATTGGGACATAGGCTAAAGTTGAAGATTTTTTTGGGTATTAGGCCCAAATCGTCTCCAAACTTTGATCTAATATACAATGCGATACATAAACTTTAAAATTATTTAATGCGATCCTTAAATATTGAATTTATCCAATGTGGTCCCTGAAATTTTGACACATATTCAATTTAGTCCTTCAACTATGTGAATATCTTCAACGTGGTCTTTCGATTAATTTAAAATCAGGGACGCTAGTGAATATTTTTTTGAACTAAATCGAACATATACCAAAAATTCATGGACTACTTTGAATAAATTAAAAATTTATGAATCAAATTAAACTAATTAAAAATTTATTGACCATATTGTACATAGAAACAAAATTTGGAGACTCTGAATTATCATCCCGTAAATAGACATTACCTTCGCGTCATTAAGGAGGACTCCCGTTGGTCATAAACACAAATTTGATGGAGCAATTATAAAAGATAAATAATTATTACCATTTCTAATTTTCCTTTTTATCTCCTTTGGCCAAACCATGCTTTCGTGGTGCTACTATCTAGGAAGAATGGACACTCTTCGGAGGCCTCTGTGTTGGTGTTAGACAGATAGTTAATGCGTGTCGAATTTTCGACACGTGATGAATTCTTCCGACATGCCGGTGACATGAGTATCATACATCTCAACACATACACAATTTGACAAACGCAGGTCAAGTTTGAAAAATTTCCAATTTTCTAGGGGTGAAAATGTAAATTTATAAAAATCTAATATTCTAAAGAGAAAAAAACTCTACCAACATGTAAAAATGGAAAATTCTCCGTAGTTGAATTTGTTAATTTGAAACAGTGGATGGTACTACTAAATAATGGATTAATGTGTTTAGTGTAAATTCATTCTATGCTCTTTTTTCATTATTTATTTATTTTTTTTGATTTGAATGAAATTAACTTTATTAAAATAATCATTTCATGTATATATAAAATATATTTTTTATCATACAATGTGTCTCACTGTGTCGAAATTCTTTATCGCGTAGTGTCGTATCTCGTTGCATGTCGATCTCAGTGATACTTAGGTTGCTGCTTACCTTTGCTTAATAGAAAAGAAAGAAAATACCTATAAAAAAGATAATAATAAGAAAAGAAAAAAATTCAAATAAAAGTCTGAAATGCCCTTATTGTGTTAAAGAATGGTTTGAGGTATATTTTGTTTTAAATAAAAGCATGACGTGATTATATTAATCTTAAAAAACGGCCTGAGCCACTTTAGTTACGGGCGTTTACCATTTTATTTTTCCTTTTAAAAAAAGAAACACATCCATTGCCCTAGGTTTGATTAGGGGCGAGGGTCATAGACGCCATTTACCTTGGTCTCGGCTGATGGTCGTGCTCCTTGGCTAGACGTGGGTGAGAGCTATCGACCCTCGCCCAAATTTGGGAGAGGGTTACGGCCCTCTCCCAGCTAAGGTGAGGGCTAGCCTTTGATCAACGAGGTCGTTCCCCCTCGTTGAGGCTTCAGCAACCCCAATGCCATCGTTACTTAATGCCCCACTAGCGGGGTGGCAATCATAGGCAGGAGGTCTATCTCCCTTCTTTTTCTTTTCTTTAAAATTATTTTTAAAAAATAATTTAACAGAAAAATTAGATTAAATTTACATTTTAACAAAAATATCCTTAATCGAATAAAAACTTGGCTGGCAAAGTTAGGTTTCTATTTAAAATAATTACTTCATATTTTTATTTAAAATAAAGTCTATTTTATGTTTTTTTTTGGAAAAATGAGGGTAATTAATTTTTTTTAATTTTCCCACAAGAATAAGAGCAAAGTAGGAATAATAATAATAATAATAATAATAATAATAAGTCTGACATCATGACATGAACAGCCGTAATACACCAGGTGTGGAGTATCTATAAGACATGTCCAATAAAACCTTCTCGCACACACTCTCTTTTTCTCTCTCTCGCGTCCCACTCGCTTTCTCTCTCTCTTCCCCTCCCGGAGGAGAACCACTTCCGCCACCATGGAATCGCTCCCTCAGCCGCCGCCTCCCCCTCTCGCCGCCGCCCCAGCGCCGTCCCTGGCAGCGACCGCTGCCGCGCCGCCGGCCCACCTCAACTACCCCGAGTCGGTGGACTCATCCCCGCGGTCACGCGCCGCCACCGACTCGTGGGAGACCCCCGCCGCGGCGGCGGCGACGGACCAGCTCCCTCCGAAGCTCCGGCTGATGTGCAGCTACGGAGGCCACATAGTCCCGCGCCCCCACGACAAGTCCCTTTGCTACGTCGGCGGCGACACCCGCATCATCGTCCTCGACCGCGGCGCGGCCACCCTCTCGTCCCTCTCCGCCCACCTCTCCAAAACCTTGCTGAACAACCGGCCCTTCACTCTCAAGTACCAGCTCCCCAGCGAGGACCTCGACTCCCTCATCACCGTCTCCACCGACGAGGACCTCGAGAACATGATCGACGAGTACGACCGTACCATGCTCAATTCCTCCTCCGCCTCGAAGCCCTCCCGGTTGAGGCTCTTCCTCTTCCCTTCTAAGCCCGATTCCTCACAGTCGATTGGTCCGATCCTCGAGTCTTCCACCAAATCGGACGATTGGTTCCTCAACGCCCTCAACAACGCCGGCGTGCTCAACAGGGGGTTCTCCGACTCGGCTCCGGGCAATTGTCTCTTGAACTTGGATGATGAAGTGGGGATTAATAACGTCGAGACCGGCTCTCGGGATGCGGATGGTTCTTCTTCGCTCGGTAACGAGAAGAGCGTGAAGCAGGCGCAGGATGTGCACTCTGTGCCCGATTCGCCGATGCTGGAGACGACATCGTCGTTCGGATCGACTTCGTCCTCACCATCAATTGCCAACTTGCCTTCAATCCGTGTTCAGGTGGAGGAAAATGTCATCGGCGGAGGAGGAGGGATTAGGGTTATGCAGGATCAGAAATTGGGGATCGAGGAACAGTTTGCTCGGATGGCTATGGGCACTGGTATCGTGCAGAAGCCAGATGATGGCTTTGTCATGATGTCCTCGCCACCCACAGTGCCAGCGGCGGCTGCGGTCACAGGCCTTCCTGTGGGCTCTGCGGCGGTTGCTCCTCCGGGAGATTATTCCAATCGGGTATTCTCCGATGATGAGAGATCGGACCACGCTGTTCCTTTAGGGTTTCGGAAATTGCCTCTGTCTCAACAGCAGCCTCAGCCTCCCCAGTCACAGCAAAAGCCTAGTGGAGTTCTTGATTTGCCTTCCCCTGATTCAGTTTCGAGGTACCAGTTTGCCCCCCACTTTTTTTTTTTTTTTAATTTCCAAATCTCTATTGAAGTGGCCTCTGTGTGCGGACTTTAATCCGATATTACGCAATGGTTTTGTCAAGATCTGGGGAGCTCCTCAAGTAGATGGCCTGGAACGATTAACGTATATGACATCTCATATGGTTTCAAACCGTAGGTTTATCATTAACGTACGACAAAATGTATGACTTTCCCGAGATCTTGAAGATGGTAGGTGCTAGAAATGTGAAATTACCTTTCCAGACGACCTCCTCCAGCCATGTGAAGCGTGGTGGAAATGGAATTGAAAATTTATTTCTAAGGATGTAAAATGGTCATATGGGGTCATTTGGATAGTGAGAAATAATTGTGCGAAGTACTTCTAATCGATTTGATATAGGCTTATCAGCTTAGGTATGCTAGGTGACTGCTGATTCCACCATATCATGTGGGCATAAATTATCTCTTGCAGGTTGCCCTTTAGCCCCATTCTTGTCCTAGTTCTTCTCCGCTGCCAAGTTGCAGAAGCTCTATTTGCGTAGGTGTGCTGCTGACTTTGGGGATTGCTGGTTGTGAGGGTGATTCATGATTTTCTTGTCATGGTTTTAAAGAGAAGGAGAGGAAAGGGGGAGAAATTTTCCAGTGTTGTTAGAAGTACTTCTGTGCTACACATGTTTTATCTTCATATACTTTCAGCCCCATCATCCCAAAAAGTAGTAAGAGCATGTCATTTCTTTCTAAGCTTCAAAGATTCGAAAACATGTTAGAACCCAGCACGAAGATGATGACTCGAAGAGGATGATTATGCCCTCACTGTTCATCAAGGATTCAATGTTTTGGTTTCCTATTTCTTCAGCTGATTGGGATGATTTAGATGAACTGCTATTTGAGATTACTCAAGTCGCTGCATAGCTTTGAATAATTGGCACCTAATCATCACCCAGGTCCCAATATTTGTTTCCACACTTGAGGAAAGGACCTTCCTGCCTGCTCTTTATCGCATTTTTAGCTTTTTGGAAGTCCATAGCGTAGTTAATGCTTAAGATCTATTTACTTTTGAAGATACCTGACAACATCTACTTTGTCTGTGCATAAAATTTGTTTTGATTGTTGTCGCTTTGTTCCATTTATATGTGCTGGTCGAGGTTCTGAGTTGCATTTTCCATCTTATAGTGATGGTAGCTTGACGAACCCACTAGCTCGCCCAAAACCCGTAATATTTCAAGACCAAGCTGTTCAAATGTCCTTGGGGATTAATCGTGGTCCGACCAATGCAATAGATCCAAACATTAATATCTCCGAGCAAAGCACTGGAGTCCAGCTACAACAGCATATTCAGGATGCTAGGTATGTATTGCAACCTCAGATTGACCAACGACAACCACAGCAACATCAACAACCACAGCAGCAGTTTGTGCAAGCTGGTCCGCATTACATTCAGCACCATCCCCAAGGCTCAATGCCCGTTGCAGCCTACTACATGTATCCATCCCAACAACATCAGGTCCAACATCATCAGCTTGATCAGCAATACCCAGTTTACTATATGCCTGTGAGCCAACCCCAACCCTATAACTTATCAGCTCAGCAAACCAGTCCGAATGAGGCTGCTACAGCAAATCCTTCGAACCGCCCCCAAGCAACTCAAAATTCTGCTGTGATTCCTCAGTCAGCAGCTTATTCTAACCCCATACGAAACCCTCCTGGTGTTAAAACCGATTTGGCTTCAGGTGTATACAGAATGGCTTCAGCATCTGCTTCCCCTCTGGTTCAAGTTCCCGCAGGGCAGCATCAACAACAGTATGTTGGTTACTCGCAGGTCCACCCCTCTCAGTCTGTTGCTCCCTCTTCCGGTGCTCCTGCTACTTATGGTTATGAATATTCGAATCCAGCTACTGGGCAGATCTACTATGCTCAGCACTTAGCACCTTCTCAGTACCAAACCATGACTGCAGCAATGCCCGAAGCTTCTGGTCAGCTTTCGGGAGAAAGTATCAAGCAGCAGATGAGGACATCACAGCCGTTATGAGAATTGTTCCAGAGAGAAGAAACAGTTTTGGAAGAATGGGGTCGGTATACCTTTTCATTTTTATTTTGATTTTTTTTTCCTAGCGTCTGTCTGTCTTGTTACTGTGATTGATTTGTGGTATGTAACTGTGGTGGGAAAATAAGAACCTCAGCTTAATACTTGTCTTTCGTGTGAAATATTTCTGCCAGTCAAGAAATCAGAAGTGGTCTAAGTTAATCTGGATGTAAATGCTTGAACTCGCAGTCATGCTGCTTCTCTCAATTCAGTTTTGAATATAAATTTCACAGTTGGCGATGATTCTACATTGACCTGTAATATGATGTTATATGCAAATATTGTACAAGTTTATCTTGTTGCTGGAATCGCATTCCAGTAAATTGGGCTTTCCGGAATGGAGTCGAGATGATGATGATGATGATGATGACTGCGCTGATGAGCAGGACACTACCTATTGGAGATTGGCCCGAAGGATCGTCTATGAGGACAGAAAAGAGTACTCGTGAGTTGTTCTGGTTATTTGGCATATATTCTCTTCCTTCTCAAACTGCTCGTCTCCGCTCAAGAAACCTCTGTTATATCTCTTATGCTCTTGGGGAGGAAGTGTTTAGTAGCTTTTGTAAGCTGCTAGAGATAAGATCGAACTTTTTGGGTCTACTTCGCGCTTCCATAAGATTTCTTTGCTCGACGGAATGTGGAGTGAACCATGCTTATTTCCTGCTCAATTGTCCCTGAAGTGCTTGGTAACCGAAGCAAGCTCACCGGATACGGTCGAAGCAACTTATGCGAATTGCGAAGTCTTCATTGTCACTATCAACCGACTAGCACAAACGTACTCTATAAACTCCACTGCTTCTGAATTTACCTTGCCGTGTAAGTAGTTCGCTCTTAATTTGCTGCTGGATACTTTTGATTAAGAAAGTAACCAAAGCAACATGTAGGATGCTTTCGCTTCAAAATTTGTGCAGATACAAAACTGGCAACCTATCGATCTACATTTACTTCACAGATCCTCACATCATGATCGGCTCCGCAAGAACCTAGCTGCATGCTCGCACACTTCTCTAAATTCTGCCAAGCCAAACGGCTCACAGAAGAGACTCAGCACATCAACGGGTCAAGCCTAAAAGCAAGAGAGATCGTTACCCCAGGAATTTCGGTAACTTCACCAGTTATGGATGACAGATTCCATAGCTCGGTCAGTCCATTTTTCATTCCTACTGTTAACAATCCCGCATTTTTTAGGCGATCAAGACCAAAGCCTAGATAAGGCAGTGACACAACTGCCAAACTGCGGTAAGCTTGTGACGTTTGACTGTAGATTCAGCCACTACAGCCCAGATCCTTACTGTCTTGTCCTGTGAACCTGTTGCAAACTCATGACCATATGGATTCCATGAACACGTCCATATAATTCTTCTGTGTGCCTCTTATCTTGCTAACAGATGATAACTAACTTCATCAGAGCCTACATTTTACGACAAAGAATCAGGAAACTAACATTTGCCAAGGAGCAACTGTTCTGTCAGTCTTAAAATTCTGATACAAAAAAAGGTGGGGTAAGAATCCACTCTCTAAAATCAAGGAGTCCTAATTAGCATCCTTACACGATACTTGTTCAGGCTACTTTGCGCTGCCATAAGATTTCTTTGCTCGATCGAACAGGGTGATCCGTGCTTTATTTCCTGCTCAATTGTCCCTGAAGTGCTTTGTAACCAGAGCAAGCTCACCGTTGACACCTAAATTTTGATTTCCCCTTTTTCATTTATATTGCATAAAAATGAGAATTTATTCTCACAAAAAATATTTTCTCATGATTTGCATCTTTTATTTCTCTTGCATTTTTTTTATTTACATCGGTGGTGAGGTTTTGAGCTTAATTGGATTATTTGGACTGAGCCCATAAGAGCACAAGATTCGGCTAAAGTCCATGATCATCATTAGGGGGTTGAAAATTGTATTAAAATACCAAGTGAAAAATTAATTTATTAATTAAAAACTTGCAGAACAATTAAGCATTTTATTCTAGGGTTGCTTAACCTAACTCTATATAAGGACTTGTTGTCACACGCCATGGGGGATCATGGACATTCCTCTGAAAAAATCACGAGCCCAATATTGCCGATGTGCCCCGGGTGAAGCCGCACTTGCTTGTTGCAAATCTTCATCAAAAACACTATCCAAAGTCCAAAAAAGAGAGTTGATTTTAAGCTACTGTCCAGTTCTTTTCTAACCGTTGCTGTGCTCCAAAATCACTGCTGATCGATATTTGTTTGTGCTGGATTTTGATGTGGAAGTCCCTGGGTTTGGTACCCGAATTTCCTGCTATTCGGATATCAATTCACTGCTATTTGTGGCTAAAAACAGCACTGTTTTTTGGACAGTTTCACCAATTATTCAGTGCGGGTTTTACCCGCTATCCATCGTTGATTCTACTCCCGTTTATGCAAGAATTCTTTGCTGTTTTGCGCTGGTTTTAGGTGGATTCATGGTCGAATTTTTCGCTACAAGGCAAGCCTTGATAAGTTGCAAATTTGCCTCCATCAAGCCTCCTCGACGTGCATAATTCTCCTTTTCCGTAGTCCAAATACACAAGCTTGTTCGTCAAGTTTTCATTCAGTCTCAAACTAGGTAATTTTCTAATCTATAATATTCTGAATATACGTAAATGTTTGCTGAATTTCTATCGATTATGGTTGCCTAATGAATCTCCAAATTTAAGAGCATATCTTTGAAAGTTGTGCATACATTGAAGATATTTAGCTATTTTGATTTGGATATTTGTCTTGTGGATTGATTTTTGCTGAAATATTCAAATCATGTCTTGAAAAGATATCATACATGATTCTTTAGAATATTTGTGAATATTTTGAGGAATTTTATGTAATCTTGCGATAATTTGAAAACTTCCCAAAAATACTTAAAGATACCCAAAAATATTTCAAGATGTGATTGATTAGGAAAATTTCCTAATCCGCAATCACATACTTAGAAATAAGTCGATCTATTAGGCTTTAGATCGAAACTTAATTCGAAAGAAATTACGAAATCCTCAAGTCGGCTTATTTGTTTTCCATATGTGAATTGATTTGGATTGGATCGTTATCTTGCATATCTTTATTTGCATGCTTCAAATCCTAAAATATTCTACATGCAAGTAATTTTCCTTTTAAAATAGATTTGCATATCACTCTAGGTAGGTAGCATATTCAGTTCTTAGAGTAGGATTTTCTAGATAATTTTTCATTTAGATAAACATTGCATTTTAAAATAGAATTCGCATGTTTAGGTAAGCTTGCAAGTTTAAAATAGTCTATTCTAGGTAGGATAGGATTATGATAGATTTCATGCATAATCTAGTTCAAAGTGACCACTTTCTTAAGGTGTTTTATTTTTGGTCTTCCTTAAATCCTAAAATCATAAAAAATTGTCATCATGCATTACATGTCATCTTTACCATGTCATTTTGAAATTGCATGTTAGATTTGCATCACATATAGAATTTCGTTTTTAAGTCTTTTAATTAATTCAAATACAATGTAGTCGATTTAATTAAACCATAGCATAACATTGTACCTTAGTTTAATTTAATTGCATGTCATATAAATTAATCATGTTAGTTAATTAAATTGATTAAATTGCATGTCATTAGGATAGTCAGGTGGTCTAATTTAAACCCATATGCATGCTTAAGGTAGTCTTGCATTAATTCATGTCATGGCATCTTAAGATAATTTCATGCAATGCATATGGTTTTTTTTTCATTAAAAAAAGTGAAAACAAAAAGAGAAAATATTATCTGGTGCATGCTCTTTGCTAATTTTCTTGAATGCTAATTGTTAGTTTAATTGATTGTGCTCCTGTCTGATATCCTTTATTAGTGACTTAGGTTAAGATTTAATCAAATTTGCTTGATCAAATTTTTTCATAAAATAAAAGGTACCGAAAGGGCGTTAGAGTAATCAAACGTAATAAAGTCCCCGAGCTTATAATCTCTAGTTTGTAGGAATAAAATAATTCTCCCACTATTTTATTTAAGTTTCTAATCAACCTATCTTAAATGATTAGTGGCGACTCCTATTAAAAACCTTTTACATTTAAATATTAAACCTAAATTGTGATTTAATAAAACTTGAAAAAGCTCGAACTAAATTAGTTAATTTACTTAATTAACTTGGCAATCCATTAACCTAAGATTGAAACTTGATTTTTAGGTCGCGACACAGTCAAAGCAACTTATGCGAATTGCAAAGTCGTCATTGTCACCATCAAGCAATTAGCACTAACGTAACTCTATAAACTCCACTGCATCTGAATTTACCTTGCCGTGTAAGTAGTTCCCTCATAATTTGCCGTTGGCTACTTTTGATTAATCAAAGCAATATGTAGGATGCTTTCGCTTCAAAATTTGGGCTGATACAAAACCGACAATCCATCAATCTACATCTACTTCAAAGATCCTCACACAATGATCAGCTCCGCACGAACCTAGCTGCATGCTCCTGCAATCCGCACACTTCTCTGCATTCCGCCATGCCAGACGGTTCACAGAAGCAACGTGGCACATCATCGGGTCAAGCCTAACAGCAAGAGAGACGGTTGCCTCAGGAAATTCGGTAACTTCACCTCCTATGGATGACAGATTCCACAGCTCAATCAGTCCATTTTCCATTCCTACTGCTAACAACCCGACATTTTTTAGGCGATCAAGACCAAGCCAAGATAAGGCAGTGACACTACTGCCAAACTGCGGTAAGCTCGTGACATGTTTGACTGTAGATTCAGCCACTACAGCCCAGATCTTTACTGTCTTGTCCCGCGAACCAGTTGCAAACTCATGACCAAATGGATTCCATGAACACGTCCATATTATTCTTTTGTGTGCCTCTTGTCTTGCTAACAGATGATAACTAACTTCATCAGAGCCTACATTTGACAACAAAGAATCAGGAAAGTAACATTTGCGAAGGAGTAACTGTCCTGTCAGTCTTAAGATTCTAATACAAAAAAGGGTGGGCTAAGAATCCACTCTCTAAAATCAAGGAGTCCTAATTAGTATCCTTACAAGAAGATGGCATCATGATTACCCATTGCAAGAAAATTGTTTTAGGTGTTACTAGTATTACCAAATCATGGAACTCTATCAATTTCCAAGATACTAATGCCAAAGCAATGCCTCTTTTCATTACAGGTTCTAGACGCATTCCGACAGACAAAGCCTATTAAACACACCTTGAGGGGAGACGAAAGCTTGTTCAAACAAACTAGCGAAGATTGGAAAAGATCCGGACTGCAAATTTGTTGGTCATCATAATTCCCACCTTGGTGTTGCAATGACCTTGCTTTTGATTTATGAGAGTCCTAAACTAGACTGGCTCCGCAAGTTGCACAGCTCCAAGACTAACGTTTACTTTGTTTTTGAATGCATTTCTTCAGCAAAAAAAGGATGCAGAACCATACCTCTTCTATCGATGGAGAAAACAGAGAATTGTCTATCCCTTGAAACAGCTAATAGCATTTTGTTATCATGAGAGAACTCCATTTGGGTCACTGTTAAGCTGTGAGAATGAAGGCGACCTACTGCCTTCCAGGAGCCCACTTGCCATAGCCATATTTCAGCCACTGGTGCTGACTGTGCCTACAAGAAATGAAATACAAGACTTTGAAGTTTAGAGACAGCTAACCACTATTGACATGGAGCATCAAGTTGTAAGGTGACAAATTTGACAAGAACACTAAAATATGGGAAAGGAAAAACTTCTGAAGATTGCACATATGATCCCTATAACTCCACTGTAATAACATAAATCTAATACTGTCCAGCAAATAGGGTGCTTTACCATTCCCAAACAAAAAAAACCATAAATTTAATACTATCTGCCAAATAGGGCACTTTACTATTCCATACAAAATAAACCAGAGTCCACAATTCAGCAATTTCCATGTATACACTCCTAGAATATGTATGTCAAATTAAGTACAAGCACACCTACTAAAATTGACAGCAGAAGTGAGGTCACTCAACTTCAATGATGAAAGCTACAAGTGTACATGCTAGTAACACTTTATACCTTACAGGATGAAGCAACAAGCTTTCCCTCATGGTCACAGCACAAGGAGAAAAGCTCATTGCCATGACCATAAAGTTTGTGTGTCTCCGGCCACAATGTATGCCAAGCCAGTTGCTCTTCAACCGGGGGTTCAGTTAAAACCACGGGAATTGCATCTTGGATGGTTTCAAGGGTGTCAAAACCATCACTGCTGTTTCTATTCGGTGTCCCCTTAGCAGCTACAACAGAAAATGCTTCACTTAGTAACATTTTATCCCAACCTATAACCTACACCTAGTAAACACACTTCGTATCCTATATGTTGCCCAAGAATAGAAATGCGCATGTTTTGATTCGTCATAGATTCAACATAAAGTACCAGACTTCAATACGTTCTTTTAACTGATATTAATTCTAATATCCCAAAGATATTGAATTCATGTCCAAATAAAACTCCACGATAAAAGATGTATTGATCTCTAAGAACATCTAAATTCGTAGAGAAAGCACACGATTGTCAACTTCCACATAAACTCAAGAAAAGACAACTTGGGGGGGGGGGGGGGGGCAGTCGGAGTCTCTCACCCTGTACAAATATGGGTTTCTGTGATAGTCCAAGGGCAGACATATTAGCACCCAAAACCTGAGTACCCAGTTGATCGTCCTCAGCAAAACTAATAGCCTGTAGAGATGCATGATTCAGGGTTTTAAGGAAAGACAAAGGGGCTTCAAACACCCTTGAAACCTTCTCATCAGCTCCACTGACAAAGCAATGGTTGCCCTTTCCTTTTATGATGGCCACACAATTAATATCATGACCATGAACTTGAGGTCGAGCAATTTCATGCCAAGGGTCAGACTTTTGTAGTGAAGCTTCATTTTTCCAGGGTGCAAAAACTCGCGCTGTCTGAAAATGTTAAAATTCTGCATCAGAATCTACAAGTAGTACACAAAGAACTACAACATGATGTCAAAATTTTCACCACTAAGATGGAACAGTTCACTTTTTAAAGACATGACTTTCTGCAGAGTCAACTGCCCATCAAGAAAAATTTGTGGATTTATTTCTAATTTTGCAATAGGAAAAACTCAAGGAACAGTGCCTTTGAGCTCAACTATGAAGCATGTAGCAAGCCCTGTCCCTTTCCAAGAATATCATCGCAGTGGACAAATTACAAGACAGTCATCATCAAATAGTGAAGGCTTGTCAGTCTTTGCTCGCCCATCCATTGGCTTTGATAAGCCAATGATGTTTAGATTATGCCTATGTCCACAAAACCTTATGCCGCTCAATATTCATCTTCTCCCATATAAGCAGCTCTTAAACTCAGCCTTAGAAGAATCTCCAATTCTAAACATGTAAGGTTATAAAACTTACAATGAAATTGATTACGATCTCTTATATGTATTCATCCCACTAAGCTATGCCTAGGATAGTACTTTCATTTGATACAATAATAACCTGTAGACCGTATAGAGTAAGTTGCTAGGAGCTCTATCTGAAATATCATGACAACACCTATTCTTTAAACAAATATGAGCCTGCAGCAGAACATGATGGAAACAAAAGGACATGCTTGAAATAAAAATTTCATCATCTCACCTGGTCATGACTGACAGAGAGAATATATTCACCACACCTTGCCCATGAAATATCTGATACTGCTGCAAAGTGTCCCGCGGGAATTCGTTGTGGTTGCCAATCATCAAATCCATCACCAACATTTCTCCAACGATGAAAAGATCCCCCATATCCATGTGCCAAGATTGAATCTCCATTCGGTGACCAATGGCCACCATAGAAACCCAAAGCACAATGACTTAGTTCCCCTACTGAGACCACATTCATCCAGATACCCGTGGTCTTTTCAGGATTCCAAATCATCATTGTCTTGTCCATAGATGCAGACAATATACTTAGTGGCTGATGATACGTGGTCGCCGTTGTAGAGGAATCTAGAGGTGGCTGCCACTGTACAGAATAGACCCAATCCTCATGTCCAATTAGAAGAGATTCAAGAGATATCTGATAACAGCACGAGCCAGCGACAAGCAGAGGACCTTCAATATAAGAAGCCAGACTCATTTCTTCTTCTTTGTATGCGCCCTTTATACTGGTAGGAGAATTACGTTCAGTCATCTTCCATATGCGTATGCCTCTATCCTGGGATGAACTTACAAGTAAGATACTATCTGGTTCACCATTGGTAACCATAGGTAATGAAAAGTCCAAGCTTCGGATCCAGTCTGTATGGCCTTTTAGCTCACAGGTTCGGACAAACTGCCAGAAACAAACAAGCCATCAGACAAGCACTTCAACACGAAGCAGGTAAAGATGCATGAATTAATCTCAACTGATGAAACCGAAGTTTAATACCTTTCCTGACCTCTCCCCGCAGTACAGATGAACTTTATTGTCCAATCCTCCCATGGCCAGGACAATCTTCCCAGCATCTCCAGGCAACTCTGCTAATGAGAGTGCTACCATTGGTTTTAAACCCACGTATATGGATTCCAGAAGTGCAAAATTGCATTTTCCTATGACAAACAAGCAGTTTGGCACATAAATTGGAGATCAATGATGGTTAACAACCACAAATACAATGGTCGTAATATTATGTCTATTTACAATTATGACATTCATTCTTCATATCCCAACGACTGCTAATTGCAGTACTCTTACAGGGTTAGGCTTTCCTCCATTTTTTCCCTAAAGCTAAAATCTCTGTTGCCTACAAGCTTTTTCCCCCAGTTTTCACATTTTGAGTTAAAGACCTGAAGACAAAAGGAGTGTAAAATACCTTATGTAGAAACAAGTAAAGCTTTCAACTCGTAATCATATTTTAATATTGTCAGTATTTTCTATGGTGAATAACCCTGATTGAGAGCTTCTTCTTTATTATGGATAGCATAAGCTGGAGTTTCCAAATTATGTGGCAGAACAACAAAAAATCTTGAAATTGCAGTGAATATGTGAAAACCAGAATATAATAGCCACAATAGAATACCCCTGCTGGAACAACTACCATTTGAAAAGCGAAAAGGAACAGAGGGCGAATAAATAGAGCAAAATATGCCGATGGAAAAACATTGTGGTAAATGAGAGCTGCTCACCTCCCCTGGTGGACGCGAAAGCCACTTCCCAGATATTAACAATACCATCTGATGAAGTTGATGCAGCCAGACCATCAGTTGAAGAGATAATGACTCCAGTAATGCACGTGACTCCCTTCTTGTGCGACTGTGGTAGTTGCATAATATGCGTCCACTGACAATAAAAGATGCACTATAGTTTAGCATTTATAAGAACATGTTTGAATAGACCTTTTTAGACATCACAGAACTTTGAGTACCACATCACTGACCTTCATTTACCAGAAATAAGGGAATAGGCTCAGAACAAATGCAATGAAATAAAAGGAAACAAGAAAGTGGGTAAGCTTTTTGAGATGTACTCCATTAGCCCGAGATGTACCTTGCGGTCAATAAGAGAGTATTCCCATAGTATTGTGGCACCATCAGCATCTCCAGACAAGAGATAATGATGCTCTAAATGTTTAGCTGTAAAGGACATAGAATTCATAAAAAATCCCACGAAGATAAAGAATACCAGATCAATGTGGCGTTCAGCATGTTAGGCTAGAGCATAAATCTAGAAAAGTCCAACATCAACAACATCATCAACATCACCTTTATCCCAAACCAGTTGGGGTTAGCGATCGATGAACCCAAAGCGAAAAGCTTAAAAATATACTAAAATAAAAGCAAAAACATGAGTACTTCAAAAATAAAATAAATAAACAAATACATAAATAAATATAAATAAATAGAAAGGACTAAACACGGCACTATGGAACATAGGAAATCCCCCCCTCTACAATGCGAATAGCTTTCCTTCACTCCATCCTAAGACAAACCGTACGCCAATTTATTTCTCACTCCGTTAAATCTTGTTTTACTACCTTCCCCCAAGTAAGTTTTGGTCGACCTCGTCCTTTCTTCATATTGTGTTCTTGGTAACACACTTCTGTTCTTATCGGAGCACCTAGGGTCAATAGAGAATACGTCCAAACCATCTCAATTTATGTTCTCTCATCTTCTCTGCCACCGGTGCTATTCCAACTTTTCGCCGAATATCATCATTTTTTATTTTATTTATCCTTATATGACTACACATCCACCTTAACATCCTCATTTCCGCTACCCCAATTTTATACTCATGTTGCTTTTGTACTGGACAATATTTCGCTCCAATAAATCTAGAAAAGTCCATTAAATAAAATGAAAACACCCTCTTGATGTTTAGCCTCAGTTTCACAGTAAAATGCTAAACTTAAAAGAACACTGGTTGGGTGATTATCCTAACGGATCCCAATCTCAAATATAACTACTGACGAAGAAAAACATAAGCATGGGAAGAAACAGTTAGCTGATTCTAGAAAAAACAATAAACCAAATTGTCCAATGAACTGCAATCGAGCTAAGAACGCAAACAACAAAAAGCCCTTACCTTTGAAGGCAAATTTGTTATTCGGAAGCCAGAAGGTGCAGTTCACGGACGCCTTGTGACCCGGAAGCGTAGTCAGAATCTGAGCAGCCTGCAACAATTTAACATACTAATGATCGTTAGTCAAGAAGTTTAAAAAAAAAAAACCAAGAAACGAGCATTGATTCGATCAAGGAGTCTCGGAAGCACCTCGGGACAGAAGACGGCGACGGCGTTCTGGGCACCGAAAGCCACCAGACCGCAGGCGCCCCACGAGACGTTGTTCACGATTCGGTTGCATCCAGCCCCGATGAACGCCCGGCTCACCCCAACCTCACGAGCTGAAGCAGACATTTCGTCGAACACGGCTCATGCGGAGGAAAGGAAGAGTGGAAGCCGAAGAAACCCGGCTTACGACGGAGTGGAGAAACTTCAAAACCTCTCAACGTTTGACGAGCCGAAGGACGAGGAGGAGGAGGAGGAGGAGGAGGAAGAGGAGTGGGGGGTTTTGGCGAGGGAGAGGAAGAAGAAGATGACGACGGAGGCGGGCCGTCGTTGGGCTTTTCTGGAAGCAATGGGCCTTGCGTCTTTTCGTGAAATTTGCTTCCTCCTCCTCCGGACAAGAATCTCCAATCTGCCGATAGGGCCAGAGATTCCAAAGGCTGGATAGTGCCACGTCACTACTCGCGCATCCAGATCTGTTCCCTTCTTTTACGGTTTTGTTTTCTTAACAAGAAACACAATTGAATTTTAAAATTTTCATAAAAAAATACAATCAAATCTTAAAGTTTGTCGAATTAGCCCAATCAAATATTTTTTGTTATTACACTTTTCAAATTTTGTAAGACTTGATTGCGGACAAATTTTGAGATTTAATTGTATTTTTTAAAAATTTTAAGATTTGATTTCATTTTTATGATAAAATTTAAGATTTAATAATACTTTTTAAAACAATATCATTTTTAGGGAAAATTTTAAATGAAGGCCTGAAGTACCTTCATTTTCTGAAATAAAGATATAAAGTGGAATTTGTTTCAAATAAGGATCTGAAGTGCACAAATAATTCCAAAGAAGGGCCTGATTGAAGGGTATTTTGGTTTTTTATTTTTTTTATTTTAAAATTTTTCTTCTATTTTTTCCTTTACCTCTTCTTTTATTTCTTTCCATCTTATTTTCCCCTCACCCTTCGGCCATTGCCGACTTTAAGCATTGCCTTGACCAACGTCAAGTGACCCTCGCGCTAGCTTCTCATATCCAATTTGGTCTCCATCTCCTTTTTCTCTTTACGTTATTCGATCTTTCCAAATATTTCTCGATGGAAACCTCACAAACAGAAGTAGAAAAAAAGTGGCTCGAGTGAGAAGATGAATCTTGGGCTAATCGCAATTTCGACGGAGAAACTTGGTAGACCCGATCTGTGTGGTTTTTGTGTCATTAAACAAAACCGGAGCCATTGATGGATTGGTGAATTAAAATAATCCCTTTTGATTTGTGAGTTTTTCTTGACTAATTAGATGAATATTTGAGTGAAAAATATTAAAAACTTCATAGAACAAAATTATCATAAAGAAATAGGAAAATTTCTCCATCTAATGCCTTCCGGATCACGAATAAGGAAGAAACACAAGAAAAGATGCCAATCAACCCTCCGCCTACCTCTTGCCCAAGCAAAGGCGACCCTCACCCAATGTTGGTCAAGACAGGGGTCGCTTGAGCATGAGGTCGGCAATGGCCGGAGGGGGTAGGGAAAAGACCTGCCGGAGGGGGAGGGGAACAAAAGAAGGAAAAAAAAAACGAAAAGAAAAGGTAAAGGGAAAACAAGAAAGAAAAAAGAAAAAATGCAAAAAAAAAAAGTCAAAAGTCAAAATACCCTTCGGTCACGTTCTTTTTTTTTTTTTAAATGGGTTGTCCACTTCGTACCATTATTTAAAATTTTTCCGAAGTTTTAGGACTTCTATTTTTTTTTTTTTTCCTCCCTTTTTCTCTTGACGAGCCTCTAGCAATTCATGCATCACCGACGACCGATTCCCGAACATCGATAACTCCCAATTCTGCAAAGATTCCGTTCGATCCATGGCGACGATTCAGCACGACCTGTGGTCGGCCCTCCACGCCGCTTCCTCCGCCGTCCGCTCCATCGCTCCTTCCCTCGCCCTCTCGCGCGCAGCCGCCGCCGCGCGTCGCGTCCCCTCGCCGAGCCCGTCGCTGAGGCTGCGGGCCTTCTCCACCAAGGAGGCCGGCGACGCCGTCTTGAAGGTCCCCGAGAAGCCGTCGGTCTGCACCGCCGACGAGCTACACTACGTGTCCGTCGGCAACAGCGAGTGGCGCCTCGCCCTCTGGCGCTACCATCCGCCTCCTCAGGTTCCATTTCTTCATCGGCATTTTTAACGGCGACTGTTCGTCCTTGCTTTTATTCTTTATATCAGTTTTGATTGGGCATGGTTGCTTGACAGGCTCCTATCAGGAATCATCCTCTGCTGTTGCTGTCCGGAGTGGGAACCAACGCGATTGGTTACGATCTCTCCCCTGGTGTATGTCGTCCGTTACTCTATGTGAAACTACCGGCATTAATGGATAAGATCGTTTGAAGTTTTTTTTCACTTTTACTATGCTTGTAGTTATTGCTTAGAGGAATGCTAGACTTGCCGAATTGATAGCTTGATGTCTCGGTGAATCCGCCTTAGATATCTCGTCAGATCTTCTTGTGTGGTACGCTCATAGTCCCTAGTTTCTTTGCTTTTTTCTGATGGAAAAATGTCGATGTGTCCTTGTTTTGGCGAATTTGCAGCCATTCACAGGGTAAAGGACCTCTGGTCTGGCGGTAAATGAGCATATGTTTTCTGTCTTAGATATGCTTCTGGAAGTTGTCAGCTCGAGTCAGTCCATCAATTTAGCTAGTTCCTTAGGTTTAATTTGGAGTTTCATCATTTAGAGAGTTCTTGCTCGATTTGTATTGATCTCCCTTGGCACTGAACATAGGGGTACTGTAAATGTAATTCACATGATCCACGGGCGAGGAACTAATTGCACGAAATTAAGAGTAAGAGTGTAGGTTGATCTGAAAATTTTATATGTGCGATGTTGACTGATTTGACATTTTACAGTCGTCCTTTGCACGGTACATGTCGGGTGAAGGATTTGACACCTGGATTCTGGAAGTCAGAGGGGCCGGATTGAGTGCACAGGGATCAACTCCCAAAGGAATTGAACAATCTGCAAATGAAATATCGGAGCGAATGGAAGCTGCTGCAAAAGGTGCAATAAATGGATCTCTTCCTGAGCAACAGGATGCAACAAACGGTTCCAGTGTCTATCTGGACTCAGAAGCTTCTGCTGCTGAAGGAGATCCTGCAGCTCTGGCGACAGCATGGGATGAATCTAAGCTGGTGTCAAAATTAACAGAGACTTTCATGCGTTTGTCAGAGAGGCTCTCTGGTTTTCTTAGCGAAGGTCAATCCGGAATTATGTCTGCTAAGTTCTTTGATCAGATATCCAAACTTGTGGAGGATTCACAGTTGTCAGAGCGCTACAATGAGATAAGGGCGACTCTTTCAGGCTTGTTGGAATCAAGGCAAAACTCTGGGATTGCTAATCAAATTAGAGACTTAAGTGAACGACTTGTAAATGTTATAGAAGAAGGTCAACGATCTGTTTCACCTCCACTTTTTAATATACAAGAACGTTTCTCTTCTACTATTGAAGATTTTCAGAAGCAGCTTGATTTGATCGTGAAGTATGACTGGGATTTTGATCATTACCTTGAAGAGGATGTGCCTGCTGCGGTGAGGTGACACATACAATGTGTATATTCATATGCTATCTGTGCTTTGTTTTCTTAGTATACCTTGTGTTGCTTTCTTCTAATTTCTGGTTTAAGTAAGGTGTATTTTCAGTCCTTGCACAAGGAATTGACATTAACATTTATTCATTCATTGGTTTAGATGGAATATATAAGAGCAATAAGCAAACCAGAGGATGGTAAACTGTTGGCAATTGGACATTCCATGGGAGGAATCTTGCTTTATGCTATGCTATCTCGATGTGGTGAGATTCTGTCTTACCTCTTAGCAGAAATCAGCTTTTCTCCCTATCATAGAGAGCATTATAATCTCTCCCGTTTTCGTGTCTCGCAATGGCTTTCCTTTTGTTGCTTTAATTGTTTCAATGTTTACCTTTTGCGGTAAATTTTGTTTCTATGAATTCATTGCTAGTATTTAAGACTTATCAGTTTTATTTACTGACAATGTTTTCTTCAGTTTTCTGTTTTTTCAAGTAAGTTGGGTAGATGATATATCCTCGCTTTATTCTAAAGTTTTCACTTTGGATTTTATGTGTTACCCCTAATTTATTTGCATGGAAGTGATCTTTTTGGGCCTAAAATGGGTACTTTCTTCACGGCTTGTTCTTCTGTATTTCGTTCCGTCATCTCCAGGCGGTAGTTAAAAAAACCGATTGTCATTTTCAAATCCTCTTTTTGACTGTTCTAGTGAGGCTGATCATTGCCTTGAACTGGTCTATGACTTCAGATAGTTGTGCTAGCATCTTATAAATTGACCGTTTGTATATCTACCTGACAAGGTTTTGAAGGAAAGGACCCAAAATTAGCAGCTGTCGTCACTTTGGCATCATCACTTGACTACACACCTTCAAAATCAACACTCAAGTTGCTTTTACCCCTTGTAAGTGGGAACGTGGATGCCTTTTTCGTTGGAATGTATTTGCTAAGTTTTGGTATTGTCTGTGTGGAAAATTTAATGCTAAGTTTCTTGTCAAGCAGGCAGATCCTGCACAGGCTCTTAATGTTCCTGTTGTTCCTCTAGGGGCGATGTTATCAGCCGCATATCCTCTTTCATTCCGCCCTCCCTATGTATTGTCTTGGTTAAATGATCTGATATCAGCAGAGGACATGATGCATCCGGAATTGTTGGAAAAGCTCATCATGAACAACTTTTGTAAGTTCAATGTGTGTGTGCCTTGCAATGGGAGATATATACCATGTGATTTTCATGGAAGTTGTCTGCAGCTTCAGGCATAGGCTTCAAAACTCCAATTTTGTCTTGTTATGTTGGTATCGATTTTTATCGTCCACTTCCAGAACAACCTTCACAACATGTTCTCCATCTCTTTGATTCTAGTTGTGAACACAAATTCTTGATTGCAATATCCTTGAACCTCTACAAAAAAACCTCTACAACTTTCTGCATTTCTGCCATCCACCTGCTAATTGTCTACTCCCTTTGATAGCCTTCAGAAAACTGTTCTGCATCTTTGGCCGCGCAATAGCTTATATTGCAGACAGATGCACAGATAGATTTTCAGTGCATATAATATTGCATCTTGCTCTATTATTACATCAGCTGTGTTCTTGTGCTATGTGAGTGATTTCACTCGATTTTGTCCTGGGATTTGCAGGCACTATACCTGCTAAACTCATACTGCAGCTAACAACGGCTTTTAAGGAAGGAGGGTTATCTGACCGTAGCGGCATATTCTTTTACAAGGATCATTTGCACAAAAGCAATGTGCCTATCTTGGCAATTGCAGGGAATAAAGATCTAATCTGTCCACCTGAAGCTGTTGAGGGTACGTTTATTTGGGAATCATGCCAAATATTTTCTTTTGGACAGTTACAAGAATGTTCTTACTCATTTGAAATGGTCATACAGAAACTGTGAAGCTTATTCCTGATCATCTGGTTTCTTACAAAGTTTTTGGGGGACCTGAAGGGCCTCATTATGCTCATTATGATTTGGTGGGGGGTCGAATGGTATGGCTCTTGCTTCTCATGTTCAGTGGCCTCTTACACCATTACATTTCCATTTTGTCATCTGATGCTAGTGCATTGTGGCTCTTGGGCAGGCCGTGCAGCAGATCTACCCATGTATAATTGAGTTCCTTAGCCGCCACGATTGTTGCGAAAACCAACAAAACAAGTTTACCTCCTCTGATGAATCAAGGCAACAGCAATGACATTCTGTTCTGGTCATGTTCCATGTTGCTCCTTGATCAGATGGCTTCATGCAAATGCTCGGAGATTTCGTGGCTCTGACGGTGGTTGCGAGTGCTCGTTCACCTTAGAAGATATGTGATGCTCTCGTAGGATGATCTGCTCATGTCTCGGGGTTTGGTTTGCATAAGCTTAGTTGCTGTTGATAAATTATAAGTAATCTGTTAATTTAGTCTGTGTCGCGACCTAAAAATCGGTTTCCCAATTTTTAAAGTTAATGGATTACCATGTTAATTAAATTGAATTAACTAGCATAGCTCGAATTCTCCCGAGTTCTACCAAATCGTAACTTAGGTTCAATTTCATCAAAAGAAGGATTTATCTTGGAGTCGCCGCTAATCATTTTGGGTAGGTTGATTAGACACCTAAATAAAGCATCGGGAGAAATACTTTATTCCTACGAACCAGAGATTAATGAGTTCGGGGACTCGATTATGCTAATTTTTCAATTAACGCCCTTTCGGTACCAATTTCATGAAAATGTTCAACTTGGCAATTTTGATGAATTTTCACTTGAGGTTCAAAGGTGCAATTTTTTTTTTGTTTTCTTTTTATGAATTTTTTTTAGATTTTTCAATGTATTATAAAGAATGCAAAATCACCCAAAGCAAACGAAGATGTGAAGAGAGAGCAGGTAAAGTAAAACTACCCTAAAGACAGTGAAAATAAAACCCGCAACTCGTCGGGTGAATAATTACAGACCAATTAAATAAAATCCGAGACATGATCGGGAACACAACAAAAATGGACCGGAATGGACATCGGTCAAACACCCGTCGCCAAGCCTCGTGGGTCGGGAGTACAACAAAACGGACTGGAATGGACCTCGGTCATCATCCAGTCTTCAAAGCATCGGGCCGAAAGCCAAATGAAAATAATGAACTTATCCAATCGAACATGCACAATCACCAATGAGTTAAGACAATTCAAAAACTCAAAGAAAGTTTAACACGTGCTGATTAAACTTCATTGAGACCATTTTTTACATTCTCTCTCAAAAATTTTTCTCTTGAAATCTCTCTAAATTTTTTTTCCTCAATCTCCAAAGTCCTCTCTATTTCTCTCTAATCTTCCTCCTTTTATAGCCTACTCCCCCATCTTCCTTTCTCTATCTTCATCTATCATTCTAATTTTTCCACTAACTTGATCTTCCCTTCTAATTCCATCATCTTCCCTTCTTTATCTCCATCTTCCCTTCTAATTCCACCATCCTCCATTCTTTATCTCCATCTTCCCTTCTAATTCACCATCTTCCATTCTAATCTTTCCATCTCCCATTCTAATTCTTCATCTTCCATTCTAATTTTACCATCTTCCATTCTCCATCTTTTCTTCTAATTTCTCTATCTTCCCTTCTATATCTCCCATTCTCCATCTTCCTTTCTAATTTCTTCACTATTCCTAAAATTTTATATATTTGCAATTCAGCCCCTGAAGTTTTATGTATTTGCAATTCAGTCCCTGTGGAAAAATTTCTTTTAAGTTCAAAACTTCATAAGCCTTTCGGCACACCTCCCTCACGCTCAATCCAATCGTTTGTTTTAAGCTCAAATCCTCCGTCGTTAGCCATAATAAAATGCATGACCGACAAAAAATTAAATATGCAATGCATGAAAAAATTAATTTTTGGTGAGAACAAATTCTCATTTTTTTATGTACTTAAGTGAATGAATTTTAAAAAGTCAAAATTTATGTGTCAACAGTCTGTAACATTTTGGGGGACGGATCAACGTGTTTTAGTGTAGGTTCTGTATGGTTAGACAATGCCTGTTACAATTTTTTCTTTTGGGGGGTCAAATTGCTTGTTACAATGACAAAACCCCCGTAGTTGCTTCTTTTGAGCCAATTGGTCATAATTTAGACTGTTATTTTCTTTGGGTCACGACCGTGGACCATGACATCAATATAGTGCACATTGTATTGCCTACCATATCAAAAGATGGATCCAGCGATCCAATGTAATCAAGTACTTTATGGAGTGGATGACAGGATGTTTAAGAATTAATATGTCTATAAGAATTTCTTTTCCTTTCTATTCCATTTAGTTTAGTAAAATTTGATTTAAGATGTGATAAGGTAGCCTTTAAGTCGCAAGACTTCCTGTTGATTTATTTTTAAGAAAAGTGTATTTGAAGTCTTAATATTTGTCTTTACCAAAAAAAAAAGGTCTTAATATTTGTCGAGAAAGTGCAATTGAATTTTTAAATTATAAAAAAATATAATCAAGTCTTAAAACTTATAAAATTAATGTAATTAAATTATTTCATTAACTTTATCTAACTTGATTAATAAAAAATATCGATGTGATTTTCTTTTTCTTTTCGTTCTTCTACGTAAGGTCGCCCACAAGTTGGGGCCCAACTACCCCTTGCTAGCCATCGCCCCATCATCATTAAAAGGGCCAACAACACTGGGACGGCGATGGCCCTGCAAACCGCCGGCTAGTCGGCCCCCCTTCCTTTCTCTCTCCTTTTTTCAATTTATTTTTTTAAATTTTAGTCTAATTTAAATAATTTTATGTCGAGAAAATCATATTCAGACCAAAACGTGTCTTTTATGATGATGGGGAGATGGCTAGCAAAGACTTTGCTTGCGTCAATTTAATAAATTTTAAAACTTCATTGTACTATTTAGAAATGTATAAGATTTAATTGCACTGTCACGACATGCTTAAAGAACTTTCAATACATTCATTCATTTTATGTTTTTTTTTTCGCGAACACGCAAAAGAAGGAAAGGGAAGCACCCAATTGCGCCTGTAATGACTCGCCAAAGCCCCTTTCCTCTTCAAGAAAAGTGCATGAAAAGGACTCCCGACAGAATAAACCTGCGAAATATCGACCACCATCGCCATAAAACTAAGTCCAAAAGAGACAGCTAAGGAAGAATCCTTCGCAAAGAATGATTGTGAGCGACCTTGAATTGTGGAGTCCACACCCCCTGTAATCTCGGCACACGATTGGTCAATAAAGAATTTTCCCACAATTCAACCGAACTACCCAATTGGGTTCAGTTCAAGCTCCGGCAACGAGTCTCAGTCCTGATCCGACATGCCACCAACTTTTTAAGTCTTTGGAACGGTCAGAAATTAGAGCACTCACATGCGGAGAAGTGATCACATGCCATCCATAAATCCAAAACAAGGTTTCATCCGCTGGCATCTAGACAACGTAGGCACTAACATAAGTCCGAGGAACTGTTGTGGGGAAGGGTACAGGAAAATGACCGGAAACCAGACGATACAGACAATGGATGATGAACACTACAAATACGTGAAAACAAAAGGAGAAACAAACAAGAGAAACAAAGGAGGGCTTGGCAATCACGTGGGGGCAGAAACAACCAAGCCATTCAGAAAGAATTTGGAATCTCTCGCAACACGATGGCCTGATCTAGCTGTGGCTTTGCCTGCACTACACGATCCCATTCCCTCATGCAAAGACAGTAAATAGAACGAAATTAGTTTTCACGGCGGTCTAGGTGTTTTATTTGGAGCCCCCTCAGGTAGAAAACGCCAGCTGAAAACTTCTTACGCTAGCATTTCAAAGCAAGACGTGTTCTCGGTTCTGTCGTCAGACGGGAGGTCGTCATGATTTCGTCCGGTTGAGACAACAGGCTTCACTGATCATTCAGGTTAAAGCTTTTTCGGCTGGGTGAGGACATCTCAATCGGTTGGGATGGCCAATCTTTCGAGAGCATCAGAGACGTGCCTCATTGCAGGTCTTCTCTCGGGGCTGCTATGGACACATGCCATCACGACCTTCAAAACCGCTATCATCTCCTCCTCCTTATCTGCGTCTCCAGCTAAGTATGGGTCTAGGACATCCGAAAGTGGTTTCTTCTCTTCGATGCACAACTGGATCCAATGGACCAGGTTCATTTCCACAGTTCCCACCTGAACGATAGGATACCTTCCCGTGATCATCTCCAGTAGGATGACCCCGAAAGAGTAGACGTCCCACTTCTGCGATGGTTTTAAGACTTTCAATGCTTCGGGAGCCTGGTAGTGCGATCCCAAGTTTGTCGATGAGATAATGGTAGAAACTTCCGAGGACGTACACTTCTGGATTCTTTCTTGTGGCTTCTCGCTTGCAATCCTGTTAGATTGTAGGGGAGGAGAACCCCCCGCGATATTTGCAAGACGTCCAAGCCCAAAATCGGATATGTGGGGTTCCATATTTTGGTCAAGAAGCACATTGTTTGGCTTCAAGTCTCCATGAACATACTTTTTGGGGCTGAATTCATGAAGATAGACCAAACCTTTTGCTATTCCTTTCATGATTCTCAAGCGTAGAGACCATGCCAAGGGCGTGAAAGACACCAATCCAGGTGTTCCTGATGATCATTAAAGCATGTCAAGATAAAGCAGTAAGGAAAAATAGGACAGAGTCAGTATCAGGAATTTTGCAAGAAAATATAGTCGACTTGGGCGGAATTTGCATCTTGAAACAATAAAAGACAGAATTTTACCGTGAAGTGCACTGGCAAGACTTCCATTAGAAATGTAGTCATAAATAAGCAGCTTTTCATCCACAGACCAATAGTATGCCCTAAGAGTTACAATATTGGGATGTCTTAACTTCCCTATAGCTTCTACCTCCGTCTGAAATTCCTTGAATCTTTGAGACCCTCCCTCACCCAACCTTCTCACAGCAAGGGTCAGCCCATCTTCAAGCACAACTTTGTATACAATCCCAATTCCACTCTTCCCCAGAACAAAAGCCGATGCTTTAAGCAACTCATCCAGATCAAAAGCTACCTGAGAATCCAACGGCACAAGATCATATTGCTCGACATTTTCAGACAAAGTTTCGGATTCATCTTTCCTGAAGCACAAGCACTCTTTCTTTCCCTTCCGGGCCTTCTCAAAACCATAGACATTGTCATCTTTGGTGCGATTGCGTACACAAATCCTCGAGTAACACCATGAAAATAGCAGCCCAAGAACACAGATTCCAACCACGTCACCAACTACTATTGCGATTATAGCGCTCTTGCTCAAGCCTCTAGCTTTTCCCCTGCTCCTATCATCTGACTGAGGTGGGTAATTACTTGGCAAGTAGGGATATGATGAAGGAGAAGTTGCACCAGTAATGTCCGGAGAACATGGATTCTTCAATGGGGGGCCGCAAAGCCCAGGATTTCCAATAAATGCAGTTGGTCCTCGATTCATAAGAGCACCGTTTTGGGGTATCGGACCACTTAAATTGTTGTAGGTCAGATCAATATAAACCTTCTCCGGAAGATTTCCAAGGCTAGCCGGGATAGAACCACCAAACAGATTGTGAGACAAATCAACAGTTCCTTGCAATTTGGACAAATTCCCCATATCACTAGGAATTGATCCAGTGAGCCTATTGAATGAAAGATCAAGTTTTTCAAGAGCAACTAAATTGACCCCAAATCCATTCGGAAGTGAGCCGGTCAAATTGTTTTGGCTGAGATCAAGGGTCTTGAGTCTCTTGCATTGAACAATGGAAGTGGGTATAGAACCATTGAACATATTCTGAGACAGATCAAGAGCCTGGAGGTACCCGAGCTTGCCAATGTCATTTGGCAGAGACCCAGATAAGGAATTCCCATAAAGCACCAAACTCTGTAGGCCCTGAGCTCGAAAGAGCTCGAAGGGTAAGCTCCCAAAGAACTTATTGTTCCTCAAGTTAACGTGGCGAAGGTCAGAGAGCGACCCAAGTGCAGAAGCAAGAAGCCCATAAAGCCTTTTCTTGGGAATGCTCACGGACACAACTTTTTCTTCTTTGCAAGTGACCCCATTCCAAGAACAAGGGTTCTCGTCGGAGGAGTTCCAGTTACTGAGAGACCCTTCTGGGTCTTCGTAAATGGACTGTTTGAACGAAAGCAGAGCATGGCCCTCGGCGTTCAAAGAGGACACAGCGACGCCGGAGCTACACACCAGAAGGACTAACAAGACTAAAGAAGCCATCTTGAACCCAAAAATTGAAACAATTGGAGAGAAGGAGAAAAGGAAAAAAAAAAACGAGAAGGAGACTTGACCGTTGGAGCAAGTGGAGAAAATGCACAAAATCTGGGGAGGTTACGTTCGCGGAGCTTTACCTCCTTTACCCTACGCCAGAAAGTGGAAAGTTCCGGCCGATGTTAATGGAGAGAGAGGGGAGAGAGAGCAGAGAAGACGGAAGAGGTGCAGAAGCAGGGAGAGAGAGAGAGAGAGAGAGAGAGAGAGAGAGAGAACAAGAGACTGCGTGTGCTGTGTAGAAAGGCAAAAAGGAGGTTCGGGCAACAAGGTCTCGGGGAGTGCAGTGGAGTGCGGTTGATAACTGGACAAAATAGGAGAGAGAGAGAGAGAGAGAGAGAGAGAGAGGAAGGAGAGAGAATCTATATGCAAATTTGTGAGAAATTCCCCATAGCAGGCAATTTATCGCGATATATTGATTGAACAGTGACATCTAATGCCGAGAAAACGGTACATTTGGCTATGGCCTTAAGGACAGCCGACAGGACCACTTGGGCCGATTTAACTCGGAGAATCGAATGGAATCGAACCGAAACGAACCGAACCGATTTTATTTAACCAGTTCCAAGCCGTTTCAGGTTTAGGAAATCTATCCGTGCCGTTAACCACAATATTAACCAATAAGTCACAAAATTATTTGCATGGTCTGTTTTATGAAAATAATTATTACATTACTTGAAGTTGAGCTCGATTTTTAGGACAGACCTTAGAATCAACTAGTTCAGTGTCATTCCAATTTCTAAGAAACTAGATCATAACACGATTGGTCACATTTTTTTGTATACGAAACTTATCCATTTTGGGATCGATCACCATTTATAGTATTGACACTATGATATAAGACTAGTTAGAAGAATTACATTTTGTTACATTGTGTTTAAAAGAAACTTGCCCTAGTCATACCTTACCTTTTGTTAGGGGGTCACAAGTTATAAATATAACTCTTGTACAAACTTAACGAAATAAAAATATAGGTAATATTTATGTACGTGGCAGTTCACGGATTAAAAAAAATAAAGCCAAATATACACTTTCTGAAAATTCATATCCAAACTTGCATAGATTATTTGTTGTTATACAAAACCACATTATTCTCGTCAAATTTGAAAATAATTTTTTTTTTCATCAATTAGGTTTACGGAATAAACGAGCTAGCGAAATAGAAAGTCTTGAAATTTGTAAGGAAAGCTTTTTAGAATCTTTATAGCACGGACAATGCAATTGGCTCGACCCATCCATCGGTGGCCCAGCTGGTTTGCGCTCTGGTCTTTTCACGAGAGGTCTTGGATTTGAACCTCGCTGGGTGCCGGTGATTTAAGCGGAGGGTCGTGACGGTGGGATGCTACGCTAGCCCCTCCGGAGGATTAGTCGAGATGCGTAATCCGTACGAACGTTGGCCCGGGCACATTCAATGTAAAAAAAAAAAAAAAGACAATGCAATTGGCTCGTTATATCATATCATGACGTGAGGGTTTCGTAAGTTACTTTCACATTGGATACAAGACAGCGTGCGCTATGGTTTGCGGAAAATTCGCGAGCGGCCTTATTGTCGAGGGGCTTTGAACTTCAAATTAGATCGATAAAAAAAAATCATTTCGTGGTCCCTCCCGACTAAATTAAAATGGATATGCAAAAAAAAAAAGAGAAAAAAGAAAGACGAAAAAAAGAAGTCGGCGACCCACGAGAGCAAAAGAAGGGCGAGTTGGGTCCGAAGGGAGAGATTGTCGGAAGATAATTGAAGCAATTATGGAGGGCCAACGCGTTTGACGATACATCATCGTCTAATAAGAATGGCAAATGAGAAAGCAGTGTTTTTCCGTAGTTCCGCTCGGTAGTTTATCGTCATCGATCGGTGCACCGGGGATGCTCGTTAACCGACGAATTAAGAAAGCATTAAGGTCTTTTAGCGAAGTAATTACTCTTAGATTCGCCCGGACCAGATCCGAATCGGTGGTCTGGTTCCCGATTCTATAGAAATCCGATTTGGTTTCCGGTTCCTAAAATTGGGACCGGTAACTGGGCGGTTCGGTTTCGGTTCTCGATTTCTAGGCCCGGACTGTACCGGTCTATTTTTTTTTTTAATTTTTTTTAATTCGGCCCGTAAATCTCTTTCGGCTCCTTGAGCTTCTTATTTTTTTTTTATTGAAAAGTCGTTTTATATAGACATTGAGGTTCTATAACGTTATTAACTTCAATAATTAGAGAATAATTTTAGTTATATATTTTTTTTGATCGGGTCTGGTTCGGTCTAGTCCATTTATCAGTTCGATCTGGTCCGGCTCCCGGGATGATTGGTCCGGTTTCCGGTTCCGATAAATCGAGAATCGAGATCATCGGTTCGGTTCCTGATTCTTGAGAGGAATCGGATCCGATTGAGAATCGATTATCTCTAATTACTCTAGCGAGGTGGGTTAGACCGGAGAAATCGCTTTACGTTGTTAATTAAAAGCAGCAAACGATGGAGCCAGCCTTTGTTCATAGCGAGGCCTCCTTCTTTGATCAACACGGTGAGTTGTACCGAGTCAATGCACTGGACAGTCATGATGAACCCCTCAACCCCCCAATCGTCGGAGGAGACACCATCATCATTGGGATCGCTTTCCGCGCTGCCAATCATCGCTACCAAAAATCGACAACCCCTCACAAAAAAAAATCTCCAAAAACCACATCAATAAACCAAAAATCACAAATTAAAACTCCTCCGTACTAATTTTTGTATCATGAAAAATCTTAAATCAATGCACTTTCCATACCTCATCTACCTTAAACTCCCAAATTAGTACATCTAGTGCTAGTGCCACATGTAGCTCCAAAAAATTCTAAATTTATCACGATATGGAGTGATCGTGCAATCATAATATAAAGATAAATACGTCACATTGCATCACTTTGGAATAATGCTGCACGGGTATATTGATTAGGGATTTTTTGTAATATAAAATAAATTAATAGTTAGGTTTTTTTTTTATGATACTGAAAAAATAAAAAAAAGCTTGTTTTCAATAAAAGGAAAAAATAAAAAAAAAACAATGCCAAGTTTATTAAACTAATTGTATTCTCGGATGGGATTGAAGCTATCGCTATCAAGCTGTACACAAAGTAAAGACTTATATGAGCTTTAGCGGTTCAAAGTGGGTCCCTCTCTTCGGTACGTCCCCCTTCATGAATGATCACCACGTGGAACGACAAATAGCCGCTTAGCTTCGTCGCGACACTTATCGGGAGAAACCGCGCGATATTTTGGCGCCGAAACGACAAATAGCCGTTTTGGTGGGACGAGCGGGGCAGGGGCCAATTGGAATAAGATCAATTTTTTGTGGGGCGGGAAATCGCAATATTAGAGAAGTACAGGGGCGTCGATCGCAAATGTTGGTGGCGATGGTCTCGAAGTTCTCGGAAGGAAGCGCGCGCGCCCACTCTGACGGGGGTGGCCAAATTTCTAGAAACCCCGACAATTTTTGTCTTTTTATTAGTATTATTGGAATCTAGTGGGGCTGTTTAGTAAATTTGTTTTTTTTTTCCCTATAAAGCATGAAACGAAACGAGAGATTGGGGGGTCGTTTCTACTTCCGATGAAGTCGTGCACATTTGTTTTACGGGGTACGCACATGGCTTGATTTGCGCCATAATCGGAATAAAAGTGGAGTGAATTGATTCCCGAAAGAAAGTGAGTTGAATTGGTCCGAGGTGATTGATTTGGAATCATAGCGTCGAGCGATCGATGTAACTTCAGAGGTCGCACCCGCCATCGTACGTGTGAAGCCGCCTTATTCGATACATTTGGATGGAGGTGGCTCGCGTGCATTGGTAAAGATCACAATAACCGAAAAAACTTGTTACAAAAAAAAAAGGAGTGGAATAGATTATAAAGCGTTGTAGTTTGACTTTGTGGCTCGCGCGAATTTGTAGAGTATCGCATTAAGTTGGTAGATAATGAGCAACCGATTACAGTTAGTAAAACGCAAGTAGATCCATATGTCTCGTTGGCGAACATGATCGCTCCGTGGTCACCACTTGAGACTTTTCAAACTAAAAACAAGCTCCAACATCTCCCTCGTAAAATCGTTTCCTCTTTGTACCATTCTAAATAGTAATGCGACGGATTGAACCCTCGTTATCCATCATATCGCGATTCATTCATTTATCCCGAATTCTGATCGTAACTCCTTGCATTTTTTTTTCTTTTTACCTTAACGGTTGTGAAAAATATTGTAACACGCAAAAATTCGAAAACCAGTAAAATTGCAAGGCTTATGAAAAATGTTTTTTTTTAATGGTTATGGAGAAATTACACGAAACCCCTCATAAAAGTTTAGGGCGGTGCGCATTCGTCCCTGGACTTTTAAACGTTGCATGAAATCACGACAATTTTCATTTCGTTACAGTAATCAACCCTCCGTCTTATTCTCTACTTAGCAAACATGTAATTCTTCTTGAAGTTTTAGTCAAATCACTCGTTTTCCCTCAAATGCACTAACAGTTGCAAAGAACAAAAAAGGATAAGTGCGTCAGGAGTCTTAAAACTGTTGATTCGTTCGCATTTCGTACGAAAAAGACACGGCAATATTTTTGGTTACTTAAATTAGATGAAATAATGGAAATACTGAATTGCATTGATTCGGTAAATTTTAGGAATTAATTTCATTAATTTAAAAGTATTAAGATTTGATTGTATTTTTTAGAAAAATTTTAAAATTTCTATTGCACTTATTTCTCTCTCTCTCTCTCTCTTTTTTTAAGTGTTAGAGCACCAAAGAAACGACGGCGTAACGACTTATCCGGCACAAGCGGACACAAGCCGGAGGAGGAAGGAGGTCAAGGAGCCCATGGCAGACGAAGAGACGACGACGACGACGACGACGACGATGATTCGAGCCGTCGTCGAAGCCATCCACTCCTCTCCTTCGCAGGCCGTCCTCTACCTCGCCGGCGGCGCTTCTCAGGTCCCACGTCTCTTCCTTTCTGTTAACCATAGGACCGCTCATCTTATCGTCGCTGCTCGTCTTGTCCGCGTGCATTCGTGATGCGTTTGAGCTGTTGAACCAGGCTCTCGGGTGGTTGATGTCAGTTCCTGGAGCTTCCAACACTGTTCTCGAAGCCGTCGTTCCTTATTCCAGAATGTCCATGATACAGTTGCTCGGCAAGGTCCTCATTCCTTCCATTTTTCGAACCCAATCGTGCTCGAGTAGTGGTTTCTTGGTCGCTCTATGTTGCGGCGATTTCGTTTTGGATTTTGAGGTAGTTTCGTCGGATTTCCGATCTTCAATCGGATTAATGCCTGTGTTTTCTTGAATGGTTTTGCAGATTCCTGCTCAATTTTGTAGCGAGCAAACTGCGGAGCAATTGGCGCTGCTGGCCTATAATCGCGCCCTCAAGCTTTCTCGAACAGGTGACAGAAGTTTTTCAGTAATCAAATTTTGTCTATGAAAGTTGTTTAAACTGCATGAACTTTGGGCTGCACTAGCTGGTATTCAAGAATTCATGCTATAGTTTATTGATTTCTCTTGCATTTTATATCTAGAAACCGTCCGACTATCCTTCCTACCACTATTGTGTATGTAGAATGCCTTTTATCTGTTCCTTTGATTGCTGAAACATGGTAATCGAGCAGTAAGCTGAGGGGAAGTCCGAAGTGGTATTCTTGACCAGTGTGCACAGCGATATACTTAAAGTTCTATTATTTCCTATAACTGACTTTCTTCTGTAGATTTTCATGCTATTTTGATGCATGATCTAACAGGATGTTTCAATTAGCTTGCCTTTCCTATAATAAACAAGATCAAAGTTAACGTTGCTAATTTTGTAAGCTTTTTCACATGGTGGAATCTCTTAGTACTCACTCGTGATACTCATGAATGGAGCCCTATACAAATATCAAGCTCACAACATGATGTGGGGAAAACTCTGCTAAAATAGAGTTGAGTTGAAGCTGGAACATAGGAAAGTATTTTGTGTTTTATGAACAACCAATCATGTTTATTGAATGAGGAAAGCTAATGAGGAACAGACTTAAAGACTTATTTAGACTATGGTTACAGACAATAGATGATCTTGATCTAAAATAACATCTCTAATCTCACAGTCCAATCTAATTAAGCATTAACATGACCATCATGAGAAAAGACTAGATGTAAAAATAACACTTAAAATTAAAAAAAAGGATTATGCTTAAAAATACTAAAATAGGACTATGCTTCTGCATTACAACACTTTTTGTGATCTGCTATTCATTTCTTATGATGTATTAATGAGCCATTGTCTGTCTCTTCCCACTTCGCAGATTCCCCAGTTATTGGGGTGGGTTTCACTGGCTCTTTGGGCGGAATGCACCCAAAGCGTGGAGATCATAGGTATCACAGAATCGGAATTAGTATGTGTTGCCTCTTTTATATTTCAAATCATTTTAGCATGTGGGACCGTGACATTAGATGGCATTGTGGTCTATTTCGCTGTAGGGCTATTGAATTGTGAAACCCACGATTAGCAATCCATATTTTGTTGAAATCACTTATCGGAATCAAGAGTGTTGTATTTTAATACAGGTTTGAGAAGTATGAATAAGTTTGCCAAATGACAATTGACAGAGTGAATAAGAGTTTTCTACCTTCACTTTTTTCTCCCATATTCCTGTTGGTTTACAGAGTGAATAAGTTTGTTAAGGTAGATGTGTGGTCATAGGATAAGATAAAAAATGACGATATTCGACGAAAGTTGAAATAGCACCGGTGGCAGAGAATATGAGAGAACATAGATTAAGATGGTTTGGACATATTCTTCGTATACCCTTAGATGCTCTGATAAGAACAGAAGTGTGTTACCGAGAAAACGATATGAAGAAAGGACGAGGTCGGCCGAAACTTACTTGGGGGAAGGTAGTAAAACAAGATTTAATAGAGTGGGAAATAGATTGGCGTATGGTCTGCCTTAGGACGGAGTGGAGGAAAGCTATCCGCATTGTAGAAGGGGGGATTTCCTATGTTCCAGAGTGCTCTGTTTAGTGTTTTCTATTTATTTATATGTTTGTTTGTTTATTTATTTATTTATTTATTTATTTATTTATTTTTGGGTAACCATATTTTTACTTTTATTTTAGTATATTTTAAGCTTTTCGCTTTGGGTTCATCGACCGCCGACCCCAACTAGTTTGGGATAAAGGTGATGTTGATGATGATTCCTGTTGAACGTTTGACTAACCAACATGTTCATATCTAGGTCTATTCTCGAGGACTTATAAAGTTAGTGCAATTTGGTGTTTGAGATTATACCTGTCGATGTGTATAATTGGACCATCAACATAGTGTCCGCTTCAGGACTTAATAAACTACGATGTGCTTTTGAACCTTTAGGATTTGTTGTATTTTTATTTAAAGTTGTTAATGTATTACTCCATCTACCTGATGGCTCATTCATAAATAGGTTTCATGTGTCAGCTAGAACATCTGACAGAAGCTGGGTGTCTACAGTTATCCTGTCAAAGGTAAGTGTACCCAATTTCAATGTTTTCTCTCCAGTTTAGTACGTATGTCAAAAGAGTGTTGGTTTCATTAGGAAGCAAATGAATGTAGGGATTGCGAACAAGGGAGCACGAAGATAAGATCTCAAGCCAGTTTCTCCTCAAGGTATGGCAATTTAATGAAGACAAAATATGAATTGGGAAACTCTTCTGTCTTTCCTTTTTCTTTTTACCGTATAAAATTTTGGAAGTTGGGGGTCCTTTTGTAACTACGAAAGGAACTGTATTCTGGGACCTGTACAAAGATGCTTTTGGTCTCATGTTAAGTGCTGGCCTGATCTCATGCTTAACCTCTCGTGGGACCGATTTTTTGCCTCCTCCTTTTAATCAGTCCAAAAAAAAATTTAATTTCCTATTTGCCACAGGCAATTGCAAATGCATGTAGAGTACCATCGACATTTGTTGCAGAGTTGACAGAGTCTGATTTGTCGAGCGAATCTGAAAAAACTTTTGATGAAGATGAAGAGTTGGAGCAGCTTATAAACGGCGAAGTTTGCTTCAAGATGTATCCTTTTTCCAATGGTAAAGATTTTGGCTTTGTTCATCGGAATTAATATGTGCAGTGCAAAAAATTGTTCCTCATTCATTTTCTGCAGATTCACATGTGTCGGATGCTGAAAGAAAGATCATTCTGTCTGGTTCGTTTAATCCATTACATGATGGTCATCTGAAATTGATGGAAGTTGCTTCTAGGTACATTTGAGAGTTGATGTTTCTAATTGACTAGTGGCATTGTGGAAATTTAACTTAATTTGCTTTACATGAATGCAGATCATGATTAATAGTACAACTGATTGTTCATCTTTTGATGTTACCCACTTTGACGTCATGCTACATATCTACTAGTGCTGCTAGGGTTTTGCATTTGGTATAATATGTGACATGCCATAAATTGAAGGCAAATAATGGCCTATCTTAATTGTTTCACGGTACTTTGGCATTTTGTAACCATATGGACCGAAGCAAAGGATATCTAGTTTCAATCTTTTAAATATCCACATAGTTTCATGCATTGTGTAGAATAAGCTGTCAATGTAGTGATACAAGCTGTCGAACTCCAGATTACTATTATGCAGTTGTCAAGAAGCCCATGCACTGTTTTTGTGAACAATAATATAAACTTAAAGCAAGTGTTCGAAAAGCTTGAAAAATTGGATTTCTGGGAAAAGGATAATGATTTAGACTTGTAACTTTAGCAGGGGAGTAAGTGATTTAGTATAAAGCGAAGAAAAACATAAAAGGGCAGTATGGATTCTTATTTTATGTTTTCTTAATATTTGATTAAATTATAGTTCTTTATTCTTCTTTGGTTAAGTTCATACTGACTTTGGGAATACTCAAATGTTGACTTATCGTATTACACTATGAGTGCTAACATTTTAAGGACACACTATCTCACAAAGGGTCACATAATTTTCAGTGTACAAAATTCAACCATGATTAGAAGGCGATTGAAATTAGAGGGGAAGGATACTAGAATCGTTTTGATTAATTTCAAAACGTAGCTGCATGTTGAATTGATAATTTCTCATGAATTGAAGAGTTCTTGTTATGGGTTTCTGATATTACATCATGTGCCATTGCTGATATTCATGTTGGACTTGTCCCTTGATCACACGTTACAAAATTTTTCAATAATTAATGAATTCTACTGCAGTATCTGTGGCAATGGGTATCCATGTTTTGAAATTTCGGCAGTAAATGCGGATAAACCTCCACTATCTGTTCAAGAAATAAAAGATCGAGTGAAGCAATTTGAAAGAGTTGGTGAGATTTTCTTGTTCTTGTTTACCATTCCTGTCGTATGAACTCTATTTTCCTGCCTGGAAGTTCCACACTGTCAATTTGGAAATTGAACGAACTCCAACTATGGAGCTGCTTATGTACGTTTTTGCAGATATATATATATATATATATATATATTATATGGCCATGAATATGGATATTGTATTACATTTTACATAGATTTCCTATCTATAGTGAAGATCGTGTGCTATTCTTTGAGCTTTCTTTAGAGATTGCAACTGCTATAGAGGCAGTGGCTTTGGTTGGAGTGGACTTGCCGTTTGCTGCTATTTTAAAATCCTTCTGCACCCTCTTACATTTTTTTTTATCATGGTGAATAATTGGCTGCCATTGTGTGTCTTATCTGCATTGTGCTTGTCAGGACACAACATTGTATAAAGACTAGAGAGTCGTGCTAGCAAGGCTAGAGCTTCCACTGTTGTTTCTGACGCACAGCATGTTTTTAACAAGAGGAGGTTAATATATAGAAATATTATCATACAAAAGCTGAAATTGTTTAATCAGGGTGTTGGCCATTGGATGATGAGCTGTGAACCATATGTGTCCTGCTTCTTCATAATCTTTGCAGGAATGGGATGAGTCCTCGAAGTCAATATCTGTCTCTGTTTTTCTCTGGGGGCCTTTTCTGTTGGAACTGCTTTTGACTGCCAGTGTTCCTTTTATACTTTGATCGATATAAACCATCACGCTTCCCGTGAATTTCAGGAAAAACTGTGATAATATCTAATCAACCATTTTTCTATAAGAAAGCGGAGCTTTTTCCAGGCAGTGCTTTTGTAATTGGTGCAGATACAGCGGCAAGACTTATTAATGTATGTTCTTAGCCATCTACTGTAGATTCTTATCATTATATCAGACAATGGCCCTGCATTATCCGTCCATAGCTTTCATTAGGGTTGATGTTCTTGATGTAGCATATGACTCACTTTAGTTTCGTACTGCAGCTTCATGTTACTAGTGTTGCGAAAATTAATGAATATGTTTGACTGTCTTTCCAACCAGTATTATTGAGCACGGTTACTATGTTTTCTCGATGCTCTTGCAGTCTTTGTGGATGTTGTTGACAATTATGTTGTGCAGCCAAAGTATTACGACGGAGATAACAAGAAGATGCTGCAAATACTTACTGGATGCAAAAGCACTGGATGCACTTTTCTGGTGGGCGGCCGTAATGTAGATGGCGTTTTCAAGGTCTGTCGTATGAGATTCCTGGAAATGTGCCCTTTTTCCCCTTTCCTTTTTTACCGTCGCTACATCTCTTCCTAACTAATCCCAGAAGCTTGATCCATCAAATGCAACATGCTTCAGGTTCTCGAGGATTTTGACATTCCGGATGTTTTGAAGGACATGTTCATATCAATACCTCCTGAAAGGTTTCGCATGGATATTTCGTCCAGTGAAATAAGGCGGTGCCGTGGAATTTTATGATATGCAGATGGCAGAAACAAAGGGATGGCGACTTTGGCAGGAAATTTTCCGTTATATTGTTAGATAAATGTCACTTGGTTATTCAAATCTTTATTCACGCCCCTACAGAGAGGAATTTTACCATACCTGTGGTGAAATAAAAAATCTCAAATAAAGAACTGCATATGTTGGGAGTTGGCGGCAACACGCAGATCGTGAACCGCATTGCCTATATGTGTCGCTCATCGGTAACTAGGTTAACAAAAAAACCAGAAGAAAAAGACCCAAATATCGGCATGCGCATTTCCAACTTGTCCTTGCAATCTTGCTGTTGCCCGAATACGGTAAGTTCTCTTATGCTGCATGTTCAATGTTAATGACTTGGAGTCTTCATTCAGAGAGTGGTTAAGGTGTGTGTCCTCTTTGGGTACGTGCAATCTGTTTAACAATTTGTCGAGGTTATCTACATCGCATGATCGGCGCATGGAAGGATGGCCAATATAGCAGTGATTGCAATTTCTGTGCTATCAATGTTTACTGTGTCATGTCCATCGACAACCGCGACCTATACTGACTGTGAACTGAAACCCAGAAGAAGAAAGAAGTTCCACTGATTTGTGGTGCATCAATTTGGATTCTCGTTGCTTGAATTAGAAAAGCCATTCTGTAAATGAGGGATTAATAGCTGCCGTAAACAGAGATGAGCCCTTCGTAAGGGAGTCCTACTCACAAATGGAACTGATAACCTATTGATGGCACATCTAGTCTGGTCAGACACTACAAATACTTGAAAGGACAGAAAAGAGGGAGAAACTACATGTGACATGCAAAACGATGTCTGGTTCTCATCAACTACCGTTTGAATCGAGAGGCGGCCTCTCGAGGAAAATGTTGGATCAGGATTAACCTCCGGGAATGAACCCTTTTATGACGGGGCTGTGCGATAGGAAATTCCCGAGCCGGTTTGTGCGGGTAGGAGATTGGTGAGCGGTCATGCACCACAAGCTGCGCCGCAGCCGGCCGCACAGGTGCTTCCGTAAGTGTCCGTGTGGGCGGAGGGGGAGGCCTTGTCTTTGGACATGCCGTCGGCGCACATGAACATAACCACGACGAACAGAGCAAGGGAGAGAAGGAATGCCGTGAAGACGAAAACCGCACCGCTCGAGGCTTCGCCTCCATATCCGGCGCCGCCTTCCTTCCATTCCCTCACCATCTCTCTCTCTCTCTCTCTCTCTGCGCGTGACTATCAATCCTTGAGGAGTAATGAGAAAGGTGTTTGAGGTAATGAATGGTTTATCAAGAAAGCTCTCTTATTGTATTTTCAAGGTTCGCCCACCTTCTTGTCTCTATCTCGTCGAACGGGACTATGCGGTGACTTCGTGTGGATATTTTGGGACGAGATTCCTTCACCCAATGAAGTCCTTTGGTTGCCCCCCACTTCAATGACCGGCATGAAGTGGCGCTTTTCATCATCCACCCGAATCTGAAGCCCACCATTCTATCATTATTTTTCCCTTCCTTAGGTCGGTCGCCGTTAACATCCTTCCTTATCCTCTAATGGACCCTTAAGACGCCCTTTGTTAAAGGGAAAAACATAATATCTAGTATTTAAATATAAATTATTGTTGTTAACGGCAATATTTGACAGTGACTAATTGTTTTAATTGATACAAGTAATCATTCTCTCTACCATTGGCCTATATTTACCTCCTTAGCATCTATATCCAAGTCTACTTAATAATGTTTCCGCTCAAGAGAAAACAAGAGATAATAAAAATGTAATCTTACTAAAACCTAGGACATGGGGTGCAACAATAGGTTTTGCAAAGGATAACATTCTCTTTTTTTTTCTGTGTAAGGAAAGGATGATAATTTTGAACTGCTGCATGTTTTTTTTTTGTCCCTAGAATAACATGTTCTAGTTCTACTCATTCGATCAACAAAAAAAAAACATGTTCTACTCATCTTTCTTGGACATCCGACGTGATAAAATAATAGTAGTTTTTTTTGGACAAAAAATAATAGCAGTTCAAAGACAACATTTTCTGTAACGGAGCTGCCAACTAAACACCTCTCCTAGTTGTTTTTTCTCCTCCTCTCGTCTCTCTCTCTCTTATTTTCACACACTTTCTTCTTCAACCTCGATAGAGATATAGAGAGGAGGATTAAAGCTAGATCTCTCTCCTTCTTTTTCTTTTTTAGGTTATTTTGATTCTCTATTTTATTTCTTGCTTTCCTCCATTTGAGGGCTTTTCTCTTTCTATTTCGTGTAGATTTGGAAGCTTCTCTCTTATTTTTGGAAAGATTTCTATTTCGATTTAGTTTAGATTTTGGATTTTTTGCATGCATTTTTTCTGGGTTTTTCTTTTCTCGGGTTCTATTGATAAACAAATTCAATTTCAAAAGAGATCAGAGGGGTTTTGTGAAGTTTTCACTCTCATAGATGTTAAATCTATGCTTGTTCAACCATTTTACTCTGCTTGGTAATACTGTTGGGGACGCAAACTCTAGGCATGCAAAGCTAAAACGCAAAACTATAACAACAGATGGAGATTTCAATATATGCTCATTATAAAAGACAGATTCGATGATGGGCTATCGATTTTAATATGAAGAAGTCACAGATGTGCCCTTTAAGCATGTGACCTATAACATTGTTATGCTGATTTCTTTTATTATCTGAAACTTGTTTTATTTTGAAATTTTCTGGGAATTGTCTTGTTTTGCAGGATGTTTCACTCTTGTATTTCAAGATAGTTGATGGAATGTTATTTTGAAAAAATTAAAATAATATTTTCTCTTTTGTTAAAAATGACGTATCTGAAATCCTTTAGACACATAACTAATTTTTACTTATGCCTAAATCATTATAGAGGGGAAGGTTTTCTCATCGGGGATAATGTAGAACCTAAGCCTCGAATTAGAAACTTCTGTGGAAGGAGGTACGATGGAAGAGCATTGATTGGCGTGGAGTTGTAATTACTGTACAAAATGGACTTGACCTGTTCCAATTTCAAAATTATGTAATTTAGAGAGTTTGGGAATGTGACGTCGTGATTAACGGGAGCAATCAATAGTGAGTGGGATTTCATTTGATAATTATATTGATTTTACGTATCTTTCAAGATTGCGTATATATTTCTCTTTAATTATGCGTATCTTGATTCATATACATTATCTTCATAATGCTTGTAAATAAGCCGATTTACTCTCCGTACCATACAATGACATATATATAAATTTCACAATTCTCTTTTCCGCATTATTATTGTGGTACGAGAGCCTCATTTCTTAAGGCAATCCTAGTGCACTGGGTACACACCGTATGCAACCCTCTATTTAAATAAATCCAATGCACGTTTACTCCATGCTCACATGTCTCATATGAGGAAGCGCTTAGCCCAGTCAATTGCATGATGGCCGCGTTTTGACACCGATCGCATCGATTGTGTCATCCAGTCGAGCCTTTTTACGAAGGTGGCTTTTCTTTCTATTCCAGCTGCACATGTTGCATCCGCAGTAACTGTTTTCTCAAGCCAGTCATATAGGCCGCGTTGCTGAGCTACTATTTCATCGGCCGCTTGTTGTTTTCCAATCCTCAGCTTTTTATGTGTCCTTTTGAGAAGCCAACACCTCCACTAGATCTGCCGCCCTTAAACCAACTAGAAGCCAGCACCATCTCTCTTCTGCCTTATCATTCTCAGCTGGTCTGCACCCGATGGTAGCTCATCGCGGTCGCTTCGATGCAAAGTGGGAGCACTCCATTGACCGGGAATCCAGGGGCAGTACCTTTTCTTCTTTTCATGCCCTGGCATGGGTTTAGGAATTTAGTGAGATGACATGGTCCAACCTCACCCAACTTCCACTCCCCCAAAACTTTATTCAACAGCTTTCGAAGAAAGTCGAGAAAGACAGGGGGCTTTTTCCGCAAGTGGACATTAAAGACGGAGCATGTTTTTTGGTGCCGTATGGCTAAACCGAAGAAATAAATTAAGATAAGATTTTTGACTGATCGAATAATTTTTTTCCTAAGATATGATTACTTGATTTAGGGATGGTTCTGCATTAATTTCTGTCTTAAAAAAAACATATTTTTCTTGAAAAAATGATCCAAAAAACTATAAACCTTTTGTATAATGGCTAATTAAATCTTTTGATGATTTTTCAATATAGTCTTTTTTCGTCAATTATCTAACTAATATATTTAGGACTACTTTGGCAAATATTCAAAAGGTTTAACACTAAATTGGCATAATTGAAAGATTTATGATTAAATTGACAAATCGTTGAAAGATTTAGGATTAAATCGACATGTGTTGGTAGACTTTTAAAGAGCTAGTAAAGACTCGATTTTCGAAAATATATTGAGAACTAATCGGGGTTTTGTGAATTTGGAATTGCTTTAAATAGTTAACAAATTGGCAGCTTTTCTTGACCCGAGTGGGCTTACCGTTAGGTAGATGGTCTAAGCTGATCTAATGGGAAATTTATTGAATTTTTCTAATGTTCATAACTCCATATGCCTTTTCATCCCTTTTCTTTCCCAGCATGGCATGCGGGTGCAAAAGTACATCCTTTTACAAAGCCATCGGCTTTGAGAAAAATCGAAGAAATTAAGTCAGAAAATCATCAACATCGAACCGAAGTTCCCATCCAATTTATTCGTGTCGTCACGACTAAAGTCATATGTACATATATCTTTTCATACGGGATTTCCGAAGGTAATTTTCCCGTAAAAGCTGATTTTCCGGGGCCATGTTCATGTGTATCTCTTTTCTTTCCCAGGTCCCCTAGGAATTTTGTTGAGGACTTTGGAATCAAATTTCTTGTACAGTTTCTTCACGTCTTTGCTGCTTTTGTCAGCAAGATAATCCACTTCGTTCTCGAATCTCTCGTATAAAGCCGGTACAGTCTCCATACAAACAAATCCTTACCACCAAAAAAAAGAAAAAAGGAAGAAGAAGGAACAGCAGTTAGCATAGAGAAATAATCACTAAAAAGTTAAGAGGGAAAGTAAGTGTTGCAGTGAATTTCGGGGGAGCTTACCAAAATATAACAAATTCAACGAGCTTACGTAGTTGCCAAGGACCGACAGCATCCACAGGAATGCGATTGCCTGAACTTCACGCAGCAAAATGAAGTAATCAAATGAATTCAAGATATAATTTAGGCGGGCCCTTAAATTAAAAGGAAAAAAAAAAAAGAGAGCTTGGATGATGAAATTCGTACCCCGAAAAACATCTTCCAATCGTCACCACTTGAAATGTCATAAACGCTGGAGAATAATCTGTCAATCTTTCGAAAAAGGGATCGACACGCGATCTCCGACAGCTGAAATTTATCGACATCGGGGGGGTCCCTGAGAAGCGAAGAACAGTTAAGTAAGTCGATGACTCATAGTTTATAAAGCCTACTTCGTTTTGTTGGGTAATTTACAAAATGTTGTAAAGTTGAGTAAGTATTGTTGACCTCTGGATTAAATCGGCCAAGTGAGACCAAATGAATATAATGGTCATGAATGCCAAGATGAGGTGACACAGGAGTGACACAGGAGAGTTACGAATTGGTACTCCACGACCTCGAAGAGAAACCAAACAGCTGTGGCCCCGATCAAGATTGCCAGCGACAGGTTCTTGTTCTTCCACAATAGTATGTCAGCGACTTGCGACGGGCAAATTATTCTTTTTGTAATTAAAATTAGGAAAATTGGACAAGGAAAAATGAGGGAAAAAGAGAAATAAAATGGATGGAGCAGTTTACCTTTCCCGCCGCCGAGGATGTCGTGCAGAGGCCTCCGATGGCCTAAAGGGTTCCGCCGTGGTGTGGGGTGGTCATCGGAATCGGATGAATATATGGGCATGATTCTAGATATGTACAAGGCGATTAAGCCAATGTTTGTAGGATATTTCACACAGTGCCCTAATTGTGTATGGCTTATGTAATGGGAAGATGGTTCTAAGCTTAGGTTTCAAGAAACTCATCATGGTACAGAAGAAAGGAATGGCTTTGGGGATGGATGGTGATGAATTAGGAGCTTATGGTAAGCTTCCTTCACGTGCTAATCTTTCGTTACTATAATCAGTTCTTGGGGATCCAGTTTACTCCATCTCTCTGTTGATGCCAAATGTCCAAAAATGGAGTAGATTCTTTGTCCTGGCTTTAAAATTGGACCCTTTTTGCAATTTAGCATTCTTATATGATACGCAGTCGATGTAAGACTACCGCTTAATGAAAATCATTTACTAATGGTGTAGATGCATTGATTGATAGAACAAAGAGGTTTTAAAGACATTTTTTTAGTCCAAATTTTGAAGAGTTTGGTTGATATTGTTGACATGCACACGCAGACCATGTTAGAAAAGGCCCACATTGAAAAATTAATGTGGTGCAGAGTAATTAATATATCTTAATTAACCCACAACTCATTGATTTAGTTGGTTTAAGTTTTTGATTGAATTTTGGTGTAATTGAACATGTTAACAGGTTCGGACTTAGGTTCTTTCTTTGCGATTTCCCCATGTTGGCATTAGAATTTAGGTTGAGACATGTACATGCAAATTGATAGCTGAATCAACTGGGAGCATGCCTAATATTAAGGTCACACGTGAGGTTGAGATAATTGAGATGCCCAGGTTTGGTTGAGTAATTCATAATTGTCTTAAGCTTTTGAATGAATATAGACTAATTGAATATATTAATGATTCGACATTGAGCTCCTTTTTAGCGATTTTCTTAGGCAAAGGTATTGGGTTTCTGTTGCATTTCTAACAAATGGTATCATGGATAATGATTGATTCTTGGACTACTATCACTAAGACAAATGGAATTATGGATGATAGTTGAATGGTGGCCTACCCCTCATTTGTACAAAGTGTAGGGGGCATATCTCAAGGAAGAAATCTCGTGTCCAACACGGTTTGCAAGTGACTTTCATGATTCAATCTAGTGAAAATACCTTGAGAGTAACAATGAATGTTCTGGTATAGTAACGTGATTCGATGACAGTCTTCATGATTCGATATGGAGAAAGTGATTGGGGATAAATTTCGGCTTAGGAGATTCAAATTGAGAGACGTTCATGCAGAATGATAACAAAATTTAGGGAAAGTAGACCTAACAATAAGTACACAAATTACGAGAGTTTGTTCAGATGCATGTGTGAGTTATGTTGAAAAAGTCCCATATAAAAGAATATGTATGATATAAAGCAGTTAGCATATACTAGTTAACCATAATTTGTCGACTTAAGATTTCAAATAAAGGTGGATCAAATTAGAACTATTGATGGGTTCCGATTTGGGATCTCCATTGGTGATCTCCTCTAATGAAATTAGTGTTATGTTGTGCGCTCCCAACAGAAACAAGCTTTGGCAAGCTTCATCCCAACCATTTATCTTTTTGTTTTTGTTTTTGTCATATATTGGTATTTCGGGAAGTGAACTGACACTTTCGGTTTACAACAAAAAAACTCTGGACAATTAATTAACTGAGCTGTGAGTCGGCCCCCAGGATGATGGCCGAAGGATAATTAAGGGACAGATCATGACATTTTTGTCGGATCTCGTCGTGGATCGCTGTTCGATGCGTTATAATTGATCACCAACATTGATCTACGGATGACAGATTATAGGTGAGTAATTAGATAAATGGGCCGCATTCCCCAACTAATAACACTTTTGCCACTTCAGTACACGTCAAGCATGGAAACCTGGGCTCGTAGGACACCCATCGCTTCTCACTACACAAGTTCTGGCACGGCGGCTAAATTGACAGAAGCAGTAGCTTCAGTTCACTCTCCGCCGGAGTACATGCCAGGCCTGGGCTTCCTTTTCCTATTGTGGTTATCAAACTAAAGTGGCTCGTCTGTTTGGGCTATGTACTTGTAATTGCCACACGGGGTTTGCACGTAAAGTGGGCATAAAGCCGAGTTATGTTCTTTGGGTCACACGAACGTTGGTGCTCGACGTCGACTCGCGAGCGGTCATTGCATTAGTTCAACCGTGTACACCAGACGATAAATGCAAAATGTTAATGACTAAATTGATGTAATCGGAAGATTTATGATTGAATTGATAACAATGAAATGAATTTAGGATTTGTTTAGTACTTTTCCCTCGGACTTGATTATAAAAAAAATCTTAATATTTTTGCCGATTAAGATTGGACAAGAGCTTAAGTACATAGGGAATATGCTTCTTCTTTTTTTGAATTCCTTACCACATATTTAGGAATCATGTCATTTTCGGTTTGCTCTTGAACCGTAATCTCTTTGCCTTTGTGAATGATGGATTGAATACGGTCAAATAGGGCGGGAGTCAATAATTTAATCATGATAGGATTCTTTATGTGTTCAGCAGGCAACCATCTGGCTGTTGTTCAAATTGGCCGGTTTGATAGTGATTCGCTTTGAATTAAAATACAGAGAGAAAAGAGAATGATTGACTTGGTCATCCATATCTCGAAATATCAAATTTTATCAATGAATGAGAGACTATAGAAAGGGGATCCTTCCATGATGCAATGATCTTACCTACCAATTCTTAAGATAACTAGCACCAAGAAACTTGGGACTTGGCCCTTTCTCAATTAGAAAATACATGACATGTCTATGAGTTTATTTTGTCTCGTTAAGCAGAGTTATGTCCCCGTTTGGCTTCAGGTTCGAACTGATCTATCGTTGTTAGAATGTTCAATTTCAAAGCTTAAGCTGATAGATTGAGGGAGCCCACAGGTATCAGAAGAGCATATAAACCCTTGGTCAAGGGATGTGGATGCACATACCAAATTAAACTAGAGTAGAACTTGGTTTTGACATTATATTAATATGTCCAGCCAAAAGGTTAGGTTGATAGATATAGGACTATATATATATACACACACACAGCATATGAAACCCTAATCAAGTGATGTGTAGTATTTCAACAAAACGTGATTTATAGGTAAGTTTTTTTTTACCAGAAACTGAAAAACACGATGCTAGCTTGTACTTATAACAAATGTGTTGGGCATTCATGGACTAAACCATGTCTCCCTATATTAGCTTATGTATTTCTTAAAGCTCATTTTCGATTTCTGTTAACTCTCATGGCTCCACAACACCCTAATCTTTCTTATATATATATATATACATATGTATATATATGTAAAAATGCAGCAACTTAGAATTGTACAGATCCGAACATTTTCCTACATTAGCCACAATCGCGAAAAATGACGTTGCAATTTTCAACAAAGAGAATTGATTATATAATAGTTTTTGGGTGACTGTTATGCTAATAGATTATTCTGAGCCACAAAAATAAATATTAATTAATTAAAAAATTGTTGTGGAGTCCATTATTTTATGAATTTGTAGCTCACAACGTACTGTTATTCTCACAGTCATTCAAAAATAGTAAATCATTTTACAAATGTTTGCTAAACTTTTGGCACCCGCAACAATTTTTAGAAGGGTTCGCTAGCATAATAGTGTGATAGTATGATGGTGGAATACTAGTTATAAGATCAGAGATGGGTCCCACCATAAATGCTAAATATTTTTACATTTTTTTGCCATTCATAACACTTGAGGTGAAAATTGCACCGTTATATTGTTACATTGCTAGCTTCTCAAATCTTTTTTTAGAAAGCTATCTTAACCAGTTTTGAGTTTATGTAGGTTTACAGGATATTGTCAAAAACACAAGTATAAAACTCAATAACTTAACCGCTTAGCTGCATAGAAACACATTTACAGCACAACCATTTTGCTGCGAAGTGCTGCAACTTTCATATTCGAAATACATGCTTTAAAGTTATATAATCTTAAAGGTAGGTGAGGCGTTCGTAAAAGTTACTGTAAATTGCTGCTGTTTTGGAGGTACTATTATTATGGGGGTGTTTAATCAATTTGCTTATAAAAGTGACATCAGCTACAACTATTGCAAAAGCACTGTCCGAGACAACCTCTGCTGTGTATAGATAGAAATTTAGTACCACAAAATTCATGGAACGATAGCATAAATGGTTCATGAATTGTAATATAATATATAGTGTTATTTCAGAAATTTTAATTTGTGCAATATTATATTTGAATTTTATTATCTCTAGACGTTTAATCATTCAATATAAACCCTAAATTATGGTAAATGTCTAACTGATATCTAAGATAAGATCTCCTCGAAAGTTGGTGATGGCTCACGCGTAGAGCCTGTTACCTTCTCGATTTTGTATCTAATTGCTTTTGGTGCCTCAAAAATCGAGATTTGCGTCAACTTTGGCCCCGACTTGTTTCCTCGTTCCGGTTTCGATCAGCAGGAAGCCATGCGGAGATCGAGACAGAGGATATCGGGAATCAAACTGGAGAGGCACCATAACAAAATGAAACTCGGGGCGTGAAGTCGACGAGACGACGATGACACGGTCCGGGCGAAGAGGCAAACCCGAAGAGGTTTTCGGAACGAAGAAACGATCGTGTCTTGCGGGAAAAATCCTAGAGAATCCTAGAGAATTCTGGAGGATTCTAGAAGGGGCAATATTGTAATTGTACATTATTATTATAAGGAAAGTTAGGTGGGAGTTAGGCGGGAACCCATCTCCACCGTTAGATCAAAGGGGAGATCTACGGTTTGTATCGCACGAGAACTTGTATATAAGGAGCTCTCCTCCCCTCATTTGTATCATCTCATTCTCACGAGTAATTGAAATCCAGAGCTTCTCTCTCTAGTTTCTCTCTCTAGAGTTGTGAGGCGAGTGAGGTGAGTGAGGGAAAGGCTGACTTGGGAAGGTTTTCCTAAGGCCGCACGAGCGATCGATCGGTGATTCGATCGGCCCGTGACAAGTGGTATCAGAGCCAACGTTCTAGTGCGTAGCCAGGTTCATCAAGGGGTGTGATGGATCCAGCATCTGAGGCAACTGCTGCCCAAGGGAAGAAGGCCGCGGAGGAGCGTGGTCGTGATGCTGAGAAGGCCAGCAAAGCTCAGAAAGGTCGTGCTCGATCGAGTTCGAGGGATGCGATGGGACTCTTGGAGACTCGGGTATCGAAGATGGAGATCGTACTCGCAGAAATCCAAGGCGTGATCGGGGATCTAGCCGAGAATGACGCTGAAGGAGACATGTCCGGGAAGGAGGAGCTCGAGGCCGGGGTGCACGAGCTGAAATCCGGCATGGGGGAGCTCCGAGGCGAGATGCTAGGTACCTTGGCATGCACCGCTGAAGAACTCCGATCGGAGAACGATAACTTGCGAGCCCTGGTCGAGGCTATGCGCGGGGAGCTGGACGCGCTCAAGGTGAAAATTGCTGAAGTGGAAGCTGCACGCGTGAGCGGGGTGATCACCGTGCAACCCACTCCACGAGTCGATGCTCCGAAGCCTAAGGAGTTCAAAGGCTCAAGGGTGGCCAAGGACGTGGACAACTTCCTATGGCACGTGAACCAGTACTTCAACGCGACGGGGATTGCTGATGATGCCCTAAAGGTTAGTACTGCTGCTATGTATCTTACCGAAAACGCACTATTGTGGTGGCGTCGTAGGTGCGATGATCGGAGTGGTGGACCGATCACTTCGTGGGAAGAGTTCGTTGCCAAGTTTCGCAAGCAGTTCTACCCGGCGTATGCGGAGGAGGAAGCCCGAGAGGAACTCCGACGCTTGGAACAAAGGGGAAGCGTTCGGGACTATGTGAAGAAGTTCTCGGAGCTGCTGCTTCAAATCTCGACGATGAGCGACACCGAGGCCTACTACCAATTCCTTGGGGGCCTCAAGCCGTATGTGAAGCAGGAGATCAAGCGTTGCAATGCAATGGATCTCGCGTCGGCCATGGCTGCGGCCGAATCGATGGTGGAATACAATCCGACTCCAGTGAGCAAGCCGGACTTCCACCCGAGGGAAAAGAGCGTTGGTGGGGGAGATCGTGGGAGATCCTATCGTCCAACCATTAGCAAGCCACCAACCGCTCCACCTAAGGCAAGGACGGAAGCCTCAAGTAGCGGAAGCAGTGGAAAGCCCGAGAAGAGGCGATTCCAAGTCAAGTGCTTCTTGTGCGACGGACCGCACTTTGCACGCGATTGCTCGGCCAAGGGGCAAATCGCATCGGTGATTAAAGCTAAGGAAGAGGAGAAGAAGCAAGCCGAGAAGGATGAGACGCGACTCGGATCCTTGCGAGTCCTTAGCTCGATCAAGTCCAAGAAAGCTGGCAAGCCTAAGGGGATGATGTTCGTGGAAATGAAGATCGGCGACACCACGATGAATGCGTTGGTGGATACGGGGGCATCCGATCTATTCATCTCCGAAGAAGCTGCGAAGAAACTCGACCTTAAGGTTGAGAAGAAGACGGGATGGCTGAAAACCGTCAACTCGAAGCAAGTGCCCATGTGCGGGGTAGCTCGAGGCGTGGAGATCCACATTGGTCAGTGGACGAGCAAGGAGGATCTCGAGGTAATCCCTTTAGACGACTATGATATTGTCATGGGATTGGGATTCATTGACAGGATCGAAGCGATGCTACTTCCGTTCGCGGATTGCATCTGTGTGCTGGATGAACGGAACCAGTGCGTGGTTCCAATTCAGAGGAAGTCGGGAGGCAACCATAAGATGCTCTCGGCCATGCAACTGTCCAAGGGGGCTAGGAAGGGCGAGGAGACTTTCCTTGCCGTGCTGAAGGAGGTAGATCCCAAGGATGGGATGGACGATGTCCCGAAGGAGGTGGTCCAAGTCCTCGAAGCATTCAAGGACGTGATGCCTCCGGAGCTACCGAAGAAGCTGCCGCCTATGAGGGAGGTGGATCATCGGATCGAGCTAGTGTCGGATGCTCGACCGCCTGCGATGGCACCATACAGAATGGCGCCTCCAGAACTTGAAGAGTTGAGGAAACAACTGAAAGGATTGCTTGATTCCGGGTATATCCGTCCATCGAAGGCTCCGTTCGGTGCGCCGGTCCTATTTCAGAAAAAACATGATGGATCGCTGCGTATGTGTATCGACTACCGGGCGCTGAACAAGCTGACGGTGAAGAATAAGTACCCGATCCCGCTCATTGCGGATCTATTCGATCAACTTGGAGGAGCAAGGTGGTTCACCAAGCTGGATCTTCGATCGGGATACTATCAAGTACGGATCGCAGAGGGAGATGAACCAAAAACCGCCTGCATTACGAGGTACGGCTCGTACGAGTTCTTGGTCATGCCCTTCGGCTTGACAAATGCACCGGCGACGTTCTGCACGCTGATGAATAAGGTATTACAACCCTTTCTCGATCAATTTGTGGTTGTATACCTGGACGATATAGTCATATACAGCAGGACGCTCGAGGAGCATATCAAGCACATCAAGCAGGTCTTCCAGGTTCTGAGAGAACATGAGCTGTACGTGAAGCGCGAGAAGTGCGCCTTTGCCCAGCAGGAAGTGCCTTTCTTGGGGCACATTGTGGGAGATGGACGAGTCCGAATGGATCCGGCCAAGATCGAGTCGATCGAAAGTTGGGAGCCGCCGACGAAGGTAACCGAACTTCGGTCCTTTCTAGGCTTTACTAACTATTATCGACGATTCGTTAAGGGCTATTCGAGCATTACCGCTCCGCTCACGGATATGCTGAAGAAAGACAAGCCGTGGGAGTGGACGGAGCGCTGTCAAGGGGCGTTCAAGAGACTAAAGAAGGCTATGATGGAGGAGCCGGTCTTGGCGCTACCCGATTGTTCGAAGCCGTATGAGGTAGAAACTGACGCTTCTGATTTTGCGATTGGAGGTGTTATTATGCAGGATGGGCATCCCGTGGCCTACGAGTCACGAAAACTGAACGAGACCGAGAGGCGGTACACCGTTCAGGAGAAGGAGATGACGGCCATCGTGCATTGCCTGCGCACTTGGCGTCATTACTTACTGGGATCGAAGTTCGTCGTGAGGACGGACAATGTTGTAACGAGCTACTTCCAGACTCAGAAGAAGTTGAGCCCGAAGCAAGCTCGCTGGCAAGATTTTCTAGCGGAGTTCGACTATGTGCTCGAGTACAAACCGGGGAAGGCTAACGCTGTGGCGGATGCGCTAAGTCGAAGAGCAGAACTGGCGTCCATGAGTCGGCCAGACTGCCCGCTGGTGGGACGGATCAAGGAAGGGCTAAAGCATGATCGAGCGGCGCAGGCTCTCTTGCATTATGCAAAGGAGGGCAAGACCCGAAGATTCTGGTGTGAGGACGACCTGTTGTACGCAAAGGGGCGACGACTATATGTCCCGCTCTACGGGAATCTAAGGAGGGACGTCCTTCGCGAGTGTCACGACTCGAAGTGGGCCGGTCATCCGGGAGTCCACCGCACACTAGCGCTGGTGGAGGAGCATTATTTCTGGCCGCACTTGCGAGACGACGTGGAGGCCTATGTTCGAACTTGCCTGGTATGCCAACAGGACAAGTTAGAGCAAAAGTCGCCTGCCGGCCTGCTGGAGCCATTGCCCGTTCCAGAACGCCCATGGGAGAGCGTCTCCATGGACTTTATCGTGGGATTACCCAAGTCCGAAGGGTGTCGGACGCTAATGGTCGTGGTGGACCGATTCTCCAAGTACGCGACGTTCATACCGGCCACCGACGACTGCCCAGCCGAGGAAGCGGCCAAGTTATTCCTGAAGCACGTGGTAAAGCACTGGGGTGTACCACGGACGATCGTGAGCGATCGTGACCCTCGGTTCACGGGGAGATTTTGGACCGAGCTATTCAAACTCCTCGGGACGGACTTAAACTTCTCAACGAGTCTTCATCCTCAGACGGATGGCCAAACCGAGCGGGTGAACGCCTTATTGGAGGTATATCTGAGGCACTACGTGAGCGCAACGCAACGAGATTGGGCGAAGTTGATCGATGTAGCACAATTCTCCTACAACTTACAACGTAGTGAATCGACCGGGAGGAGTCCGTTCGAGATAGTCATGGGGTAACAACCGCTCACACCAAGCGCGATTGCGTCGGGCCACAAGGGGAGTAGCCCGGCCGCACATAAGGTTGCTGAGGAATGGCACGAGCAAGCCGATCTTGCTCGCACATGTCTTCACAAGGCGTCCAAGAGAACGAAGAAATGGGCGGACCAGAAGCGAAGGCATGTGGAATATCAAGTCGGAGATCAAGTGCTATGCAAGTTACTGCTGAGGTACAAGGGTGTCCATAAGGCGCTACTCCGACGATACGAGGGGCCATTCCGCATCACGCAACGGATTGGCAACGCTGCTTACAAATTGGAGCTCCCGGCCAAGTTGAAGATTCATCCGGTGTTCCATGTAAGTATGCTTAAGCCGTTTCATTTTGATGAAGGGGATCCGGATCGAGGGAAATCGCAACGGGCGCCGATCGGGGCTAAGACTTCCTATGATCGAGACGTCGACTGCATCCTGGCGGATCGAGTCGTACGGAAGAGGTATTGCGCGCCCAAGAAGGAATATTTGATACGATGGAAGGGACTCCCCGAGAGTGAAGCTACATGGGAACTTGCCGATTCACTATGGCAGTTCCAAAAGCAGGTCGAGGCGTACCTGGCAGAGAGCGCGACGAGGGTGTCGCCAGAATAGGTGGGGGAGAATGACACGGTCCGGGCGAAGAGGCAAACCCGAAGAGGTTTTCGGAACGAAGAAACGATCGTGTCTTGCGGGAAAAATCCTAGAGAATCCTAGAGAATTCTGGAGGATTCTAGAAGGGGCAATATTGTAATTGTACATTATTATTATAAGGAAAGTTAGGTGGGAGTTAGGCGGGAACCCATCTCCACCGTTAGATCAAAGGGGAGATCTACGGTTTGTATCGCACGAGAACTTGTATATAAGGGGCTCTCCTCCCCTCATTTGTATCATCTCATTCTCACGAGTAATTGAAATCCAGAGCTTCTCTCTCTAGTTTCTCTCTCTAGAGTTGTGAGGCGAGTGAGGTGAGTGAGGGAAAGGCTGATTTGGGAAGGTTTTCCTAAGGCCGCACGAGCGATCGATCGGTGATTCGATCGCCCGTGACAACGATGTGTCCTGAGGACTTCCACCCATTTTCATTTCAGCTCGCCAGTCGTACTTCCAGCAAGGCGTTCAACTTTCTCCGCCTCCAACTTGCGGCCCGTCATGGCCACTTTGAGAAGCGGACGGTCTCGGATGGGGTCAACTTGATAAAACAAGTTGAATTCCACGGCCAGTTCATCAAATATTCAACAGCCTGAGATATGATGTAGATTCGGACAGCAGCACGCCACACACTTCCTGCTTTTTGTCAGAAGAATCAAAGCTCTCCATCTCCATCTCCATCTCCATCTCCAAGTCAAACTCATCAGACTACCCACCCATCCAAGCGAGAACCTCAACACTTCTTCAGTATCTCTCTCTGACACATCAATCCACGATGACCAGAACCAGAGCCAGAGCCAGAACCAGAGCCTGCGCCGCCCTCACACCTCCCCTCTCTCCTCTCCCAATGCACACTAACCTCTCGCTACTGTTGCTCTTCTCTCTCTCCTTATCATTCCAGGAGTCTCTCTCCCTCGTCGACCCCCACTTCGGAAACTGCAGCCTCCCCGTTGCCTGCGGCGGCCTGAACATCTCCTTCCCGTTCTACATCCGAGACCGGCAGCCCTCCTACTGCGGCTTCCCGGGCTTCGACCTGTCCTGTGCCCACGACCGCCTGTTCATCACTCTCTCCGGTGACGACTATGTGGTCCGCGACGTCTTCTACAGGAACCAGTCTCTTCGCGTCTCCAACGCCGCCGTCTCCGGCGCCAACTCGAGCGCCTCCTCTTATTGCGCGGCCGGCTCTCTCAAGAACCTGACCCTCCTGTCGGCTCTGTTCCAGCTGAGCCAGAACGTTACCGCCAAACTCTCTCTGTTATACAACTGCAACATCTCTTCGCGCGCAGACGAGCTTCTGAACTACAGGATCAGCTGTTCCGGCGAAGAAGAAGGAGGCGAAAGCGGGGTCGTCTTGGGGATATATGGGGTTGGCGAGGATCAAGAAGTGATCGATGGGGCGAAGAAGTGCCGGACTTTGGTGGAGGCGCCGGTGGCAGCCGAGTGGAGAGGTGGGGACGAGATAGGGGAGGCGTTGAACAGCGGGTTCGTGTTGAAGTGGATGGCGAGCAACTGCAGCGAGTGCGAGGGAAGCGGTGGCAAGTGCGGGTTCGATCACAAGAGCTACCATTTCCAGTGTTACTGCCCCGATCGGCCACATGCTGCGCTTTGTAGAACTGGTACGTTCACTTCTTCTTCTTCTTCTTCTTCTTCTTCTTCTTCTTGTGCTTATGTTTCGAAAGTTGATATACCGAGTGACGCAATTAGCTCTCATAGACTATATTTTTAGATTAGTCTTATCACACGGAAACAAGAAGGGCCATCAGAAAATGCAGTAGAACTCTGGATAATTAGAAAGAAAGAACTAAAGAAAGAAGGCGATTTGGCCACGCAAGTTGCCAACAAACAATTGATCCTTTGTGAAGCAGCTGGAACTCATCTTCCAGTGATGAAAAGTTATGGCAAATGTCGGTAAATGTCCTTGGACGAGCGATCAGTGTGTTATGAAAAGGCAAATTCGTCTCTAGAAGTATATCTCTTGCTGCAAACCATTTCGTTACTCGATATAGGAAGTAGTGAGCGGCCTCATAGGCGATCCACATTATGTCTGAAACCTGAAACCTACCTATCAAAATTGATTCTCCAATTTTTGGAATCCAAAGCCTATCCTATCACAAGTTTTGGGATCAATTTGATGGTTTACCTGGATTCCATGTGTACTGTTAATTGAACGATTACAGTAAGTTATCATCTCTAATGACTACAATTTGCTCCTATAATCCACCGAACACACTTATATTTAGACAGAAGAAGAAAATATGAAACATTAACAAAGTGAAAATCTCAGTTATGGTTATTGTTAGAAATGAAAGCTCAAATTAATGATTCCAGATTACGCACTCATTATCACACGCCATCGAATATCATAGGATCGTGCGAAAACTTAGAACAAGAAAAACACAGATTTGTTTCAGGATCCTATCTTGCATACCCTAGAATCTTGAAACGGATCGGTAGAAATCGGTCCAATTGTCCAATTTCTGACTCTACCCTGAAAAGATTCCCATCTTTGGATATAGGAACAAATCGTAGAAATTGGCGACTGAGTCTATTTCCATCGTCTATTGTTTGGATACAACGATGATACATAATTCTCATTGCTAATTATTGGGGTTCGTGCCAAAGCTTTCTCGAAAGGGAATTGATTATATAACAGTTTTTGGGCGACTATTATGCCAACAATTTGTTTTGGGCAACAAAAAATAAATAACAATTATTAAAAATTATTATGGGGTCTACTCTTTTAAGAAATTATGACTCGTAATATACTGTGATTTTCACAGCCATCCAAATAGTTACGTTGGCAAAGTCCTTCTCGGAATGACACGTTTGGCGATGTTTCATCGCTAATAGCTGATCTTTTCTGCAATTAGGAGAAAGCTTTATTTCAGTCATTTTGGCCTCAAAACTTCAAGGCTGCTTGAAGTTCTTGGTAATGTCATGCATAATAAGATGTGTATAAAATAAATATACTAACCAACATTAGAGACTATACCTAACCGAGCCATATTCAATAATCAATAATGATCCGTTGCATCACTTAATATATCTGTATCTATTTTGTGAATAAATCTCCCACTTAGCGTTGGTATTGATATTTTGCTGCCTTGAGGCAATGAGCTAAGCTAGCATTTGGCAGAACATTTTGCCACGAAGTGAGTGCCTGATGCATGAAAAGACAAACCTTGATTGAGATGGCTAGTCATTTTGGAGCTGTCAAGCTCTTAATTAAGCTAATTACTGGATTTATTATAATAGGGCGATTAAGAGTTCTCATACTATGTTATTATAGTACAATGATTACCATAAATTCCATTGGAAACTACCAAGTTACCGTAGAATGAAGTCATTAGGAGATATGATATTGAAGAGCCTTGTTTGGTACGAGGAAAACTACCAAAAAAGTCCTAAATCCATTATAATTGTGCCTGTTCAGTCATAAACTTAATTTTTTTTTGTTAATTGAGTCAAAACCTTTTGTAATTGTGCCAATTCAATTCATTTTTCGGCTGGAACTGATGTGGCACCGCTGGCACTGATGTGGCAAAATTTTAATAATATGTATTTGAATATTTTAAATTATTTTTAAATTATTTTTTGTTTTTTTTTGGGGGCCGCGCAGCTCCTGCCACTGGCCAAAGAGAAAATCATTGGGTACTAAACTTTGCGGTCTCAAATTCAATTTATAAGCAACTCTTTTTCACCAATTTATGGAATTCGATTTGTTAAATTTGTGATCTCGATCATTCTTTTCCCTATAGGTACTAGGGCAAGCACGGTCTCCATTTACTGTTTATGGTAATAAGAAAATTTCGTAAAAAAATGGGTTTCCACAGATATGATTGTATCTTGCCTCAATGGTCAATTTATTCACGGGAAATGTAATATTCACATAGTCTTAGCAAAATAATTTAGGTAACCTATATTCCTAATCATCAATATATATGTTGTTTGCCGTTTTATCACATTTACTTTTGCTTTTTCTATTTCTATAAATAATTTCAATTTTATCATCATAATTATCATTTTGTTACGGCTTTTGTCTATCCATATACCATAAATTGGACTTAAATGAGACTCATAATCGATCATAGTTGTGCTATCTAGATTCGCTAATGATTGAAACATTTCGTATGTACAATTTATTTGGATAAATTTAATACATTTCATCTTTCAATTTTATCTTTAGGATAATTATATAGTCTTTTCTTATCTTTAAGATAAGAAATGATGATATTCGACGAATAGTTGGAATAGCACCGGAGCAGAGAAGATGAGAAAACATAGATTGAGATGGTTTGGATATATTCTCCGTAGACCCCTAGATGCTCCGATAAGAATAGAAGTGTGTTACCGAGAACACGATATGAAGAAAGGACGAAGTCGGCCAAAACTTACTTGGGGGAATGTTGTAAAACAAGATTTAATAGAATGTGAAATAGATTGGCGTACGATCTATCTTAAGATGAAGTGGAAGAAAGCTATCTGCATTATAGAAGAGGGGATTTCCTATGTTTCAGGATGCCCTGTTTAGTCATTTATATTTATATTTATATTTATATTTATTGTTTGTTCCTTATTTTTTTCATTTTATTTTATTTTTATTCTATTTTTCAGTATTATTATTAATTTTTTTGGTACCCATATTTTTGCTTTTTTAAAATATATTTTAAGCATTTCACTTCGGGTTCATCGACTGCCGACCCCAACTAGTTTGGGATAAAGTTGATGTTGATGTTGATGTTGATGTTGATGTTAATTTCAAGTTTTTATTTTTAATTGATTTATGGTATTTCCAAAGTAAATCTTTTTATGGATATGCTGTTTTAAGTAGGATTGCGATTTCTAACTTAGGTGCTAATTGTTAACTAGTTAATTACATTTACCGGTAGGTTTAAGTAATTCTTTACATTTATTTTACTTCTTCTAAGAAGTGTTGTTTTCTATTTTTGATCTTAATTGGTCAATTGCCAGATTGCACTTTAGTTTTCTAAGATCAACTATGCCATCATTTTCTTAATATTTCTTTTTTCACTTAGTATTATTGTTCTGGTATTTTGGCAACCTGCTGTAGGCAAGGAAACATCTGCGCTTTAAGAAATTTCAGTGCCTACGGTTCAAACTATAGCCGGAACTTAGTGTTAAGCTCCGTTTGTTTCACGTAAAATAAAAATTTCTTTAAATAATCACTTAAATTATTTGAAATAATTAGTCCATGAAAATTGTTTTAATTATTGATAACAATTCATGTCTATATATTTTCGTGAACGATCAAAATTTTTTGTTTATTCATATTTTTAAATGATTCAAACGATTATTTTTAAGAAAATATCTTTTAAATTATTTATTTTTTGTGAAAGAGAGTCACCCTTACGATACGTTCAGATCACTGTTTAAAGGTCGACATCACTATGCTGTTCGATCAAGAGTCAATGAAAAAAAAATAGTGTGCTTGACATTTTTAAATGGGGATAGGGTGGAGTTCCTGTTTTTCTAAGCTATGACCAATTGCTGATGTTTGAAGGCCGAAAAATGAATACCCAGAATGATTTGACTCGTACATCAATGTCATTACATCAATATAATTCCGAATAAGCCAGTCTTCTTAGACTTTCAGAGGGAAGACTTTGACCAAAAAACCTGGTCAACAACCCCCAAAGCAATACACATATGAACATCAAACTCAAAGGTTGTTCCCTCGTCTTTCTTGACTTCTTACTTGGCTTCTGAAATTCCGGCCAAGAGCAATTGCTGAACCGAAGCGATGTGTTAGGGACGGTGTTTAAGTCTGTTTCTTCTCGTCCAGAGCGAAGTGTCCGCTTTATTGTGTTTGCTTATTTGCGTTCGGAGTGAATTGTGTTCCATTCTGAACTTTGTGAAAACTTGCTCATATAAGTACATAGATAGGTTAGACTTTCAAGCATGATTTGAACCTTATGTTTTTGTTTGGCTATACAACAGCCAGTTTATAGCAAGCTCAAATTCAATATCTTAGAGGGTATTAACAAGTGCTAAATACTAATGACTTGTACCACTTCGAGGGTATATATGCTTACATCCTCTGAGGTGCAATTCGTCTCTATCTCTTTCCTTCACATTCTTCAGCAATGTCTCCTGGATTGAATCCACCAAATGTGCCCAGCTTTAGAGCTTCCCCATTTAGGCGGATCAGTATTATCATCTATCTCAGCATGTTCTTGTTCGACTTCGTACGGTCTCTGGAGGTGAACCCGAAATTTGATGATTGTTAGCCAAAGAACTGCGGTATCGGTCAAAACATAAGCTATCCCTTTTGATCCTGGGAGTTCAACAACCTTATTGTGGATCTCCTGGCTTCGAGATAGAGTGCAAAAACCGTAGGCGGATTTATGAGATATCTCGATCTAGTTATGTGATTGAAGAGATTTCGTAAAACAAGAACTAATTTAGAGTGGTAATCAAGCGGTACTTGATACTGGATGCCCCCTGCCAATTCTCAATTACTCTTTGGACCGCCTACCTGTCGCTTTCGGTCCGGGCCAGGCCGATCTCCGCGTTTTCCGCAACTGCTATGAATCATTTTCTGTCAATTCTACACTATCTAGGGCCAAGTGTGCTCCCGGTGAGGGGAACAATTCTTTTGCCGTGATGGAACCCATCTCGGATACTGTGGCAACAGTAAGACTCCGCAAACTATTCTAATTTAGGCTTTCGCATCCTGCTGCTCTTCTATAAAGTTTTTCTTCACCACCTGATTCCGGTCCTCCGGAACAAACAGGACCAAGCTGTGAGAAGATCAGATTGCCGAGGGTTTTATATCGATTCGCCTGCGTTTGATAAATATAAAATCACAAATGGTCTCTGTCCGCTTTATCTCTGTGGAATTGATTCTTCTGATCCTTTAGTCCAAAAAACTTCAGCTTGATTTCTTTGGCTTTCTTAGGTGTTCCATTGGAAAACTCCATCTACTTCCTTTCACTCCTCATTTCTAGGAAATGTTTAATACGTTGCATGGGAAAAAAAAGGCTACAGAGAGAACATAAGAGCTCAATCTAGCTGAAGCTGCTGAGCAAAAATTTATAGGTCCTCCAAAAATACTCAGGGAGGAACAGATACCTTTTTATCATCGGCTCAAGAATACTGTCTAAGAAATTTTGTTCTTTTTCCGCCATTTTTTGTGTCTCGGCGTCGGGTTGTCAGATATGTAATTTTGAACATGTAGAAGAGGATTATGCTAGAAGCCGATAGGAGAAATTATCAGAAAAATGATACCCTCAACTATCATGCCTATTTTCCAAATGGATGCATACTGCACTGAAAGTTCATCGCTTTTCTCTTCTTCCTTCTCTTTTTGCTACCACCCTTGTCACGTTCAATCTTCACGTGAAAGAACAGAGAAGAAAAGCCAGGTCCTGTTCGCTTACTCAGGCCAAAATTGGGAGTGCAGCTTGTAAATAATCAAGATAACGTCATCATCGAATCGGTCAGGAATACTGTTTATGGTACTTTCTTGTTTCGGCCTCCTTAAAAATTGACGCGTCCTTATCTGATGTAAACCCAATTGGGCAGATCAGATGATCGCTTCACCAGTTTCTTCCTTCTCCATCAGTTGTCACCTACTGGGTCTCTCTGCCTTTGATTGTCACGAACTCAAGATATCATAGTACTTGACCTTCAAAGAGATCAAAGGTTGAGGACGAGTCTCAGAAAAATCGTTGTGGTCCTGAGGGTTTGAAATCAACCCAGGAAATCCAGTGGGAAAGCTTCGAAACCCCGTCAAACAAAGTCGAAAACTTTGTAAGAAGCAAAGTTCGCCATGGGCCCGTGGCCAATGGAGAGAAATCGATCGTGAGTCCTGAAAAATGGAACTTTTTTAGCCGAAGTATCAACAGTGGTAATAGATTTTCTTGCTCTTTCGGGTCCTCCACGCTCAATTGACCAGTCAAATGGCGTGTTTACGTGAAAAAAAGATTCAACGTGACATCCATATAATGCGATCGTTAGATTGAGCCACTGAATCTCACTGAAGCCCTTCCGTCTCTGCTATATGCCACAGAAGCTCCTTTGTTTCTGTCCGTTCTTGTCCTCCTATTCCCTCTGAAATTCCTGAAATGGGTGTCGAAAGCTCCATCAGTTCCAAGGTTTTGCTTCGCCATGTCATTAGCGTTTTGACGATTATTTCTTTGGAAAACCGGGTAGCATCTGTGAGCTTGAAGGATGAATTCTGCGATCCTGCCATGTGCGGTATGATAGGTCATCCCTTCTGGAACACTGAACTATCGACCAACCGAAGTTTTCAAAGGGAGTGTCATGATAAGCCACCGCTCGAACTGCGACCTTTTGGGGAGTACCTTGACGAGCATGAGAATCAATCTCTTGGGTTGATCTCGGAGTTGGAGAAAACGGGCATTGCTTGTTTTGGTCCAACAACACCTGGAGGATCTGATATTGATGCTTCCAGTTTTGTACCACCATCCTTCCCTAAATCAAATCAGAGACCTTCATACCTAGCATTTCTCCGTTACTGCGGCCGCTCTCATGTCGCTCTTGTAACTCATCCAAAAGACCCACTTCCCAATCTGTCGGCATGTGCGAGTCATGGCTTCGTACCTGTTGAATTAGCTCATTGGAATCGTAAGAAAATAGAAAATGGTGAGTACGAGGAGGGGTTGGCGGGCGGGTTTATACTGAAATGGAATTTAACTTCTTGGGGGAGTTGTGTTCAGTGCAAACAAAGTGGAGGCAAATGCAGGGAACGTGATGGATGTTTTCTGTGCAAAAAAGGTAACATTTATCGATTAATCCCCTGTAGTAGGAATAATTTGAATTCTCCCATGTGTTTTTCGGTGAATCTCCATGCCATGCTCTCCAAACTTGATAAGGACTTCAAAGGAAGAGGAAGAACTTTTTGGCTTCATTCACCAAGGCCATTACTTCTATTTATATTTCTTTAGGACAATACTTTTGCAGTTTTAGTAGTTAGATGAATTCGTAGCATTGTCGTTTTTTTCCTCGCATCAAAGCTGAAGAATGAACAGCATCTTCAGATCACAGATACATAGTCTCCCTGCAGTTGCTTTTGTGGATCTCAACACCGCATCAATCATGTTCGCAGCTAAGTAAATAATGAATTTTAAGAGTGTCACTGTCTGCATTAGCCAGTTCCATTGTGGTGCAGAGATTTGTCGAGGATTATTGATGATTACTGAATTTAGGGTACAGAGGCCAGGTTCATGATTCCCTAAGAGAATGCGAACGCACGGGAAGTAAAACGTGAAGGGAAAAGTTTTCCGCGCGTGTTAGCTTATGCTTGTTCTGCATCAGCTTGAAGTTTCAGTTAACACCGTCGCATACAACACTCCATTAAGCTTAGTTCTGCAATTTCCATGTGATATGTAACATGTTGGGACTATCTATTTGTTCCTAAGATGTATTATTGTAAGTGATAGACAATTGATCAATAGCAATTTATGTTCGATCAAGGAAGCTAGTGTCTGTACTCCTGTTCTATCATTTTCATGATGTGGATAGGATCTGTATTTGTGGAACTCGTTTCTAACGCAAACGCCATCTTTTGGTACTACATCTTTGCTGCAGGAAACAACCATGCAGCTCGGAAGATTGGAGTAGGTCAGTCAAATCTTTTTCGTGGGGGACATTATACAATCCTTTTAATATATATTGGTGCATTAAGTGTGGTTTGTGATAGCAAAAAAATGATGTCCGGACATTTTTTGAGCACATTATGATGCAAGAGCACAATGTCATGCTTCATATATTTGTTAACATTTCACGGACAAAGTTTTCCTGAAATTTTCCATTTCCTCTGCTTGTCACTGATGCAAATCTAACGAAACTTTTGTTCTTCAGGTAGCGGAGTTGGTGCCTTGGCCAGTATTTTTCTCTGGTCGTGCATCTATATGATTCGCAACAAAAGACAGCAGCCCTTCTTAAAATTCTGCTCAAGACATGCTTCTTCTGGTTCATCCTTGAAAGCAGATCTTGAAGTGGGCAATGTATTCTCGGTCCCCATTTTCACCAACCGCGAGCTTGAAGAAGCTACTAACTATTACGATTCTGCCTGGGAGCTCGGAGATGGAGGTTTTGGAACTGTGTACTATGGTAAGACCTTTAATGAAAGACGCTAATTAGGCTGCCTGCATATCAATGGCGAGAAACCCCAGTAACAACTAGGAATCTAAGAGGCTCAATCTGCATTTTCTTAATCAGGCAAACTTCGAGATGGCCGGGAAGTAGCTGTTAAGCGTCTATATGAGCACAACTTTCGGCGGGTGAAGCAGTTCATGACTGAAGTCCAAATCCTGACTCGCTTGCGCCACAATAACCTCGTCTCCTTGTATGGCTGCACTTCACAGCACAGCCGTGAACTCCTGCTGGTCTATGAGTACATCCCGAATGGCACAGTAGCCGATCATCTACATGGTGAGCGAGTGCAGCAGGACCCTCTCCTGTGGCCTACTCGTATTAACATCGCCATAGAAACGGCCACGGCATTGGCTTACCTTCACGCATCTGACATAATCCACCGGGATGTGAAGACTAACAACATCCTTCTGGACAATAACTTCAGCGTCAAAGTAGCGGATTTTGGCCTGTCTCGGCTGTTCCCCAATGATGTGAGCCACGTGTCAACAGCTCCTCAGGGGACTCCGGGTTATGTGGACCCCGAGTATCACCAGTGTTACCAGCTTACAGAGAAGAGCGATGTCTACAGTTTTGGGGTAGTACTAGTGGAGCTCATATCGTCCATGCCGGCAGTTGATATAAGCCGAGATAGGCACGAGATTAATTTGGCCAACTTAGCGACTAGCAAGATACAAAACCGTGCGTTCCATGAACTGATTGATCCAAATCTGGGGTTCGAGTCGGATCCCGAAATCAATAGGATGATCATGGCAGTGGCCGAGCTGGCTTTCAGGTGCTTGCATCAGGACAAGGACATGAGGCCCTCCATGAAAACTGTCCTGGAGGAGTTGAAGGCAATTTCGAGTGGGACACAGGAGCCGAACAAGTCGAAGGATGAGACCGGTGATAAAAGCGCTGGTCAAAGCAAGAACCTGCCTCCTTTGCTGGAATGCGAAGGTGCAGGGCTGCTGAAGAATGTGAAGCCGCCGACTTCACCTGTTTCAGTGACTCAAAAATGGGGAAGCAGTGGTAGTTCTACTGTACAGAGTGGTTGACACGTAGTCTTATCAGTTCTCTCCTGCAATTTTCCCTTGTCCATCTTGGCTTATAGTTTTCTCGCATTTTGGCAACGGTTTCTAGCTAATATTATACAAAATGTAGATGATATAACAGGCGATCAAATTTTCCATTTCTGTCATCATTTTTCTGCTTCTAAATGTCAGCACTTCCGTTGAGGCTGGACGAGGATTTGATGTAAACACTACATAGTACAGAGCACTTTGCTAGGAGCATGAATAAAGGATTGTACACATACTTGCCATTGTCCCTCTCTTTATCCCAACGTTCAGGCGTTTGAAGAACTTTCTGAGATCCGGGTTGAACATCGAGGCTTGTATGATTTCCTCAAAGCATCTTTGTGACGAGAGCAGATTTGCTCCTAAGATGAATACAAGGACTTAACCAGATTTAGAGCAGAGATACGACGGCGGATGGCGCCAAAGGACATATCGAGTCTCATCCCAGAAATTAAATCATCATCGCTCTTGTCGTTCGTGTTACATTACAAGGAAGGCTTATTCTCACTCAAGGGCTAACCTGCATAAATAAAGTATGAGACAAATTTTTCTGCTGAGGCCCGACTTTTTCACCCTTTTTCACTGTTATCTCCCCTGCGTTCCAAAAGCGCAAGCCTAAGTATTCTTCGGTCAAAAAGTTGGGAGGACCAGAGGCTTTTTCATCATCAGCTCATCAGTTCCTCATGAAAATCGTAAAACTCCCCTTTAACTTAAAGAATCTGCACTCTCTCTCTCTCTCTCTCTCTCTCTCTCTCTCTCTCTCTTCCTCTCTCTGTGTGGTGTGTGTTTCTTTTGCGTTCAAAAGTCATTCTTTCTTTGAGAATTGTGAAAGACGATTTCTGAAAAGAAAAAGAGCGATCTTCCACCAGGAACACGAAGAAAAAGATTGGGAAACGCGCGCATTCTCAAGCACACGATGATCCCTTTATCGCGCTCTCAAGCAATCCCTCTCAAGCAATCAAAATCATCCTCTGCAACACAGTACTAATATTTCATTCAAATTTCAAAAGCACTGAAACCCAAGTATCCATCATTTAGGCGTATATAAGAAGTTCCCGAAAAAACAGAGCACCCACAAGGAGAAAAACAGAGCACGAAGAAGATGGCGACTCTGCAGAAGTTCAAGCTCCTAGCCGCCCAGTGCGGCGTCGCCCCGAGCCCCACGCGCAGCCCGAGAGCAAGCCCTGTCGTCCAGCTCCGCCGCCAGAGCCACAAGACCACCCTGGGGATGCTCTTCGCTCTCGGCCGCGGCGTTGGGGCGCGGCGGGTTGACTCGGTCGAGCCGAGAAGCTTCCACGCGCCCGAATCGGGCCGCGAGAAGAGGAAGAAGAGCGCGAGTGGGCGCAGTCTGAAGGACTTGTTCGTGTCGCCGCCCCCAAGCCCGGAAAGAGATGGCGATGGAAGCGGAGGAGCCAAAGGGAAAGGAAGCGGCGGGGAGGAGGTGTTTCCTTTCCATGCGGGCAGTCTAGGCGGTGTGATTGCCGGCCCTGGTTCGCCGAGGCCGGTCTTCATGGGGTTGCGGTTCAGGTCGCTGATGCTCCGGAAGGCCTGGCGTCCCACGCTGGAAACAATACCCGAGTGATATGCCCATGCGGAACCCAAATTTTGCTACGAATCTTGTCGAGGACCGTCGTTTGGGGTGGCAGATCAACTCAACTCGATCTTCCCACTCATTCCCTAGACTCCAATCTCGATCATATCTTTGCGTTTCGCGTCGCATACTTGTCTCAATTTTGCGCAGACGAGATTCTAATGAAATGACTTGCCATTCGAAAATTGCGTTCTCTATAATTTGGATTCTATTCCGACAAGTATAAGGCCTAAGTCGCTAGAAATCTGTCCGGTGCTACGTCGCATCGTAGGTTATGTTCTCGTCGCATCGTCAGGCTGCTGAATTTTTCTTCCATCGCGGCCGTCGGCGGCGAATCAATGGTGTAATGCTGCCATGTAGAAGATCCGACTTAATCTCAGCAGAATATTGTCCCTCTGCAATCAAGGCAATTCACCGACAGACACCTTGGCGATGCTGCGAGCGAGCAGGCTGCCCAAAACTAGTACTGACGCAATCTCTACGATTGCCGACGTCCTGAGCAAGTCCACGGTTTCGAGTTCGACCTCTGATCCGCTTTTTCCCGTCGAAATTTCCTCATGGAGGAGAGGGAGAACTAGATTGTGCAATAAAACCGGTGAAGGATACATGCGAGAGCCAAGTTTGACGAGTGAGATGGGCATCCATGCAGTGAAAAAAAGGGCGCAAAATTCCTAAAGATAGGAATTAAAATTGCACCGATTATCACTGAAAATATGCAATAATCTATTGTATTGTTCGTGCGATTTGTGATCGGGAATATCTTTCACCGAAATTCGTACTTCGATTCTTATTAAGAAGGGTCCTGTGATTATGTTCTGATGAAAAAATGAATGAACTGTGTGAATGGGATAATGACTGGTGAAAGTGTGTGGAAATTTAGATGATTTACCGCTACAATACTCCTACTTGCAGAAATTGGTAGATAAATTACTGGAATCTGAAGGTACTGGGAATGAAATGTGCGAGGAAAGCTAAAGTTATGCTACGAATAACGACGAAAGCTCAGAACTCCAATGAAAACAGTGTGTTTTTTCTAGATGGTTGTAGAGACATTTTCTTCATTTTATCTGGATACTTATTTTTCTTGTGCTTGTAACCGCTCGAACAGTTATTATTTGATTTCAAATCTTCAAATTTCAGCGCCATTGCTTGTTCTTTTTCAACCCCACGATTCTCAAAACTGGTCCGTGCAAATCGGGACCCATGTTCTTTGTCACTCATAACCGCATGGGTAATTGACCATTTTTTGAATAATATTTCTTCACCTCGAAAAACTATTCGCGCTCATGAGTTTTGCTTTGTGTTTTTCAACTTTCGATATGAAACTCTCACGCTGCGTCACTACATCATGCTGAACTCGAGTACACCATCTCTTTCGTTCGGGAATATCTCTCAACCTTCTCGAATATTACACACATCCTGAATGACAACACGTTAGCTTGTCATTTGGCGTAGCATTTCTTTTATTTCGGAATCCTGTCTTTCAATTCCCCCACATGACGTGTACATCCCGAATGGCAAAGTGTTAGCTTACATTCTCTTATCACCGTATTTCGGGATTTATTAATGACACCCTTTTCGCACACATCGTTTCCAAGGTATCGAATTGGGCGACAATATTATGGTGTCAATATGTGTGAGCGTCAAATGTTCTCTTTTGGCAATTGATAATTCGAACAAATCGGACATTGTGAAGATCCTGTAATTCATTTTCCTTGTTTTCGCCGTAACAATGCGTTCATGGTTAATCAGGACTTCATAGGTGAGCGTTTTGAGAATGACCGGATGAAAGCCGGCAGATCCGGTAGGCCTCGTTCTGATGAGATAAGGAAGTGCTTGTCGAGGCGGTGGGCTTGAAACAAGAAGTTTCGGTTTGCAATAATTGCGGGAATAACAAATGTAATTCTTCCAAACACTTGTGTTGATGTATTAGGAAATTAAATCTAAACAAAAACTTTCCGAATGGTCGGAGTGAGGTCTCTAATTAATATTTTCTAAACATTGGATTAAGGTTCCATCTGTTTGAAGTCAAATTATTTTTGAAAAATCGTTTTCTAACTTTTCAATATTTTGGATAATTTTTATGGATAAAAATACAACAAGCTTATATCGAGGAAAAATAATTTATCCTTGCTAAAGGAAATCTTTCTCTAAACTATCGAACACTCCTTACGGCTTTCATTAATCATATTTTTCTTTAGGGATATTTTCCAAATTTTTAGTGAAAATAGAAAGAAAGGAAAAGAATCTCACATTTCTTAGAAAAACCTTTTATTTCGGATTTTTTTTGGTCAACTTTTAATTCGAATTAAGAGAGCAAGCAATTTGTTTGGAATCCCGGCCGCGATGCTGTAAAAGCAGGCATCCTCTTCCTTCAGTTCGGCCTGGGGCTTCGATCCGGAATCAGTTTCTTCCGGATTGCAAAACGCAGGCCGACCAGCGATTTTCCTGCTTTCGAGTAATCCAGCGGAGGAAGCGGTTTGACTTGTTGCATGAGAAGGGAGGGAATTTAGGAGGAAAGCTAGACGAAGAAGTTGATTTCGGCGAAGAATTGAATACTGCCGCATTGATCAAAAGCTGCTGCTTCTGGAGTTCTGAATCTATTCGCGTAGGAAGCCCGAACAAGTCTCGTGTTTCGCATCGACCAAAAGACGGGCCATTGCGCCAAAAATAGCGAAGCTATTATCAGGTTTTGCTCACGAGCTCCCTCACCGTCTGTTGGAAGATCAATTCATCGCCCTGTTACAGTCATGTAGGACCAAGAAGCAACTCCATCAAATCCATGCCCAGGTGGTCTGTCACGGCCTTGAACGGAACCATTATGTTGCTCCCAAAATCATCGCAACTTGTGCTCAGCTCAAGGAAATGGGATATGCCCATAACGTGTTCGACCAAATTCTCGACCCAAATGTTTCTCTCTGGAACGCCATGTTCAGGGGTTGTTCCCAAAATGAATTAAACAGGGAGGTCGTATTTTTGTTCAGTCGAATGAGAAGCATGGGCCTGATGCCCAATTGCTTCACTTTCCCTATTGTGCTCAAATCTTGTGGCAAGATCAATGCTTTGACGGAAGGCCAGGAAGTGCATTGTTCTGTGATCAAGTCTGGTTTTAGAGAAAATCCTTTTGTAGGCACCACCTTGATTGAAATGTACTCAAGTGGGGGAGAAGCTGGTCCTGCTTACAAGGCCTTTGGTGAGATGCTTGAGAGGAATGTCATCGCATGGACTTCGATGGTCAATGGATACCTCTTGTGTGGAGATGTAGCTTCAGCAAGGTGTCTGTTCGACTTGGCTCCAGAACGTGACATAGTGTTATGGAACACCATGATCTCTGGTTATATTGAAATTGGGGACATGGTGGCTGCACAGAAGCTCTTTGATGTCATGCCCAATAGGGATGTTATGTCATGGAACACTATGTTAAATGGTTATGCTAATAATGGGGATCTTGGTGCTTGTGAAGCGATGTTTGACGAGATGCCTGAACGGAACATTTTTTCATGGAATGGCTTGATTGGAGGATATGCCCGAGGTGGTAATTTCTCGCAAGTCTTGGCCACGTTCAAAAGAATGTTGATTGAAGGCACTCTGAGCCCAAATGATGCCACTCTTGGGACTGTTTTGTCTGCTTGTGCTAGACTAGGAGCTCTTGATTTGGGTAAGTGGGTACATGTTTATGCTGAGAGCCATGGATATGGTGGGAATACATATGTCGTCAATGCTTTGATCGACATGTATGCAAAATGTGGAGCTGTACAGAATGCCCTTAACGTGTTCTTCAGTATGTGTGGAAAGGACTTAATCTCTTGGAATACTATAATAAATGGTTTGGCAATCCACGGCTGTGGGGCTGATGCCTTAAGTTTGTTCCAGCAGATGAAACGTGCTAGAGTAAAACCAGATGGAATCACGTTCATAGGCGTCTTGTGTGCCTGCACACATATGGGAATGGTGGCAGATGGCTTCTCATACTTTCAGTCCATGATTGATGATTACTCGCTAGTGCCTCAAATGGAGCATTATGGCTGTATCGTTGATTTGCTTGCTCGAGCAGGTCTTTTGGCCCAAGCTGTTGAATTTGTGAAGAGGATGCCCATAAAAGCCGATGCTGTTATTTGGGCTACTTTGCTTGGAGCCTGTCGGCTACATAAAAATGTTGACTTGGCCGAAATAGCCCTACATCGATTAAGCAAACTTGAACCTGGAAATCCAGCCAATTATGTTATGCTTTCAAATATATACGGGGACATTGGAAAGTGGAAGGATGCGGCCAGATTGAAGGCTGCAATGAAAGATACTGGGCATAGAAAACTTCCTGGATGTAGCTTGATTGAGGTCAATGATGATATTGTTGAGTTCTATTCCCTGGATGAGAGGCATCCTGATAGTGATGAAATATATGAGGCCTTGGACGGTTTGATAAAACTATCAAGGTCATCTGGGCATGCATCTGACCCAACCGTGTTTGAGCATTGAACTTATAGAAGAAGGGGCACAACTGTAGACAAAGTTAATCACAGTTACCATCTTATATCAAGTCGCTTTCTTTTATTGTGAGCCGTTTGATACAGGTATGATTATTTCGATTCTGAGGAAGGAAGAGGGATCATTATGATATATACTTAAGCAAAAAATTTAATGATTTTCTTCTCAGCCATTCATAGACTTCTTTTTCTGATGATTGACAATCTTGAGAGGAATAAGTTTGTTCTGTTTTTTAATATAAAAAGTCACAGGTCAACTTTTTTCTTAGTCAAATGATCCTTTCAATTAAAATATAAGTGAAAATGCTGATGTGATTATTGCTTTGCCATGAAATGTAGATACTGTCATTCCATGGGGCTTTTTAAAATCTTTTGACAAACAGAAAACAGAATTAACATTTCTAAAAACACAGTATGGCAATTTTTTTTTTAACAAAGAGTGAAAGAGTGGACTAGCGGCTGATGGTGGTGGTCACTGTGTGGCAGTGCAATAGTGTTAGCGTTGTCACCTGGGTGGCACTGCTGTCCTTGACTGCATCTGAGAGAATACTCATTGAAAAAACATAAATTGTTACCAAAAAACAGAGAATGTTTGCGACGTTGAATCTAAGTGCCTCTCATAGAGGTTCACGAGCCTTCCACCACTTGAGCTCGGTGTGGCTACAACTGCTGTCCGGCAAGGGCTAGGCAACACATTGCCACCGTTGTGCAACCTTGGCCAGGTCCGTCTCACCAAGGATGGTGCAACCCTGGTGATCGATCTTTTGGGTTTCGTGACTGTTTTGTCTTTGTTTCTGTGTCTCTCTCTCCCTTAGGGCTTGAGGTTAACTAGTTTGTTCAGGTAGCGATAATGTGGCAGTCTCTGTCAGCATTTCGTATGCATATTTAACATATGAACTGATGTGATCAAGTAAACATGTTGCTAGATATCCAAATGGCCAGAAAAAAGTTGCAGGATCATGCTTGCTTATCATTGTCTGAAATGCAGGGACGATGGCTGCCTTCATCCCAACAGAGAAAGAAAACTCCATATTATGACATTCTGAATGAGATGAGAGGTGAAATCAAGATTTGATTTGTTCGGAGTCCTTGTGGGCTGTGACTGTGGCGATGGCTATGTGATTGCTATCAGGGTCTGCATGCCAATCCTTCTCTGCATCGTCCTGTAATTCTTGGAACCAAAAAAGACGAGAAGACTTCACTTTTTTAAGTCAATCGCCAGCCGTGAACTCAAATGGTAGTACACTCGACCTTCAAAGAGATCCAGGGTTGAAGGCGAATCTCAGTGAAATCGTCGTGGCTCTGAGGCCACCGCGTTTGCTCTTTCGAGTCCTCCACGCCCAGTTGACCTAGTCAATAGGGAATGTTCACTTGAAACAAGGTTCAACGAGACACCCCCGTAATGCCATCCTTAGTTTTTGAGCCACTGAACCTCACCGGAGCCCATTCCTTCTCTGCTATATTCCACAGAAACTCCCCTGTTTCTCTGTCCGTTCTCGTGCTCCTACCGTTCCCTCTAAAATTCCTGAAATGGGTGTTGAAAGCTCCATAAGTTCCAAGGTTTTGCTTCGCCATGTCATTAGCGTTTTGACAATTATTTCTTTGGATAACTGGGTAGCATCTGTGAGCTTGAAGGATGAATTCTGCAGTCCTGCTGTGTGCAGTAAGGACATGATAGGTCATCGGTTTTGGAACGACACTAAACTATCAATCAATCGAAGTTTCCAACTAGAGTGTCGTGATAAGCCAGTGCTCAAACTGCAACTTTTTGGGGATTTCCTTGCCGATTATGATGATCCATCTCTTAGGTTGAGCTCGGAATTGGAGAGAAGGGGCAATGCTTGTTTTACTCCAACTATACAGTTTCATGAAGAGCCCGGAGAATCTGATACTGATGGTGCCAGCTTTGAACCGCCCTCCTTCCTTAAATTCAATCAGAAGCCTTCATACCTAGCATTTCTCCATCACTGCAACAGCTTTCCAAATGTTGATCATCCATATCCTTACTTGACTCTTGCATCGCTCTTATAAGTCAACCGGAAGACGTATATCCTAATCTGCCGGTGCGTGCGAGTAATGTTTTTCTACCTGTGGAATTGGCTCTCTGGAATATTGAAGAAATGAAAAATGGTGAGTACGAGAAGTGGTTGACGCACGGGTTTCAAGTGATATGGAATTTAACCTCCTGGGAGAGTCGTGTTAAATGCCAAAAAGTGGAGGCAAATGCATGAAACCGGATGGAGTTTTTCTGTGCTTCTGTTCCAGTACCGCTTATCCGCTTACTTGCAAAGGTAACACTATTTGGTTAATTCCCCGTAATAGAAATAATTCAAGTTCTCCCATGTGTTTTTCAGTGAATCTCCATGCCATGCTCTCCAAACTCGATAAGGACTTCAAAGGAAGAGGAAGAACTTTTTGGCTTCCCTTGGTTATCTATTCTCAGTTCCTTTTTCTCTCCTTGGCTTCATTCACCAAGCCATTACTTCTATTTATATTTCTTCTGGACAATCCTTTTGCAGTTTTAGTAGTTAGATGAATTTGTAGCAATGCCATTTCTTCCTCGCATCAAAGCTGAAGAACGAACAGCATCTTCAGATCACGGATACATAGTCTCGCTGCAGTTGCTTCTGTAGATCTTGTGGCCCTGCGTAAATCATGTTCTCAGCTTCGGTAAATGAGAATTTTTAAGAGTGTCACCGTTTCCTTAGCCAGTTCCAACACGCATGCACCGAGGCTTTGACGGTCATACATGATTAGAGAGAAAAATGTAAAGGGCTTTCTGCTCGTGTGCTTGCTCATGCTTGTTTCGCATCATCTTAGACATAAAACACTCCATTCAGCTTAGTTCTGACAATCTCCAAAATATATGTTCCATTAGGTAAACCCATTTGTTCCTAAGATGTGTTAAGTGATATTCAGCAAGGAATTTATGTTAGATCTCGGAAGCCGTAAAAGATTTATATGTCGTAGATGAATGTCATCGTATCAGGATAATCCATCAACAACTTCCGAGCTAGATATATATGAACTTCAATATCGAAGTCTGCTCCCTAACCTGTCGTTCTTTTCTTTTGTTTCTTTATTTTCACTTTGGAAATTCAAACCTACACCCGTTGCTGAACTGAACAGAACTGAATTGTTAGGTCGATAGAATGATTCAGACAAATTGCAAGTCTTAGATTGCTCTTTTCATGCTATTGACCTAACCAGGCTACATCTAGGAAGGCTAGCCCTGGTCAAATTTAGAGGGCACATGTGCCTCGACTCTCTCAGGTGAATTCACCTGTCTCGCTCTTTCCTTCACATCCTTCGATTGTCATGTAATTTTGCTAGAAACAGCTAAAAAAATGTGTACCGACATCACGAGAGAATTATAGAATTCGTCCTCTTGTTGTATAGACTTCACTTTTCCAAGTCAATCGCCAGCCTTCAATACGAAAGAAAGAAATGTTGGTTGACTTGACCCAATGAATTGTGTGGACTCCCCACTTAAATATGGAGAAAGTGAAACTTTTTGCATTTAAATGGTCCAAATTTTCAAGAATTTGTATTAGACACAACACATTTAGATCATCCAATTATCATGTCTAGGCTATCCACACACGTTAATTCATTTTGAACTAAGGCATCATCATCTTACTGATCATGTTGCCTCTCCGTTCGCTTGTAAATCTCATACTATTAACTTCTTATGTAGGGATACATGTGTACGCAATATTAGAAAAGTCTCATATAGGATCTTTGGTGAGGTAATTTAAACTTTTCAGTAAAGTTGGATCCAACTAAATATATTGACAGGATTGGACTTGAGCTTTCCCTCGATGATCTCTCCATATAAAACATGTAACATTCTCAATTTTGTATTTAATTACTTTATGTCCCTCAAAAATTGTAATGTGCGTCGTCTTGTCCCATACCTTTTTTCCTTATCCCATTTTCAATTCGCGTGAAGCTATGTATAGATTGAGACAGGATGCAAGAAATCAAATTGGAGAGGCACGATGAAATTCAGGTACAAAGTTGAAGGGACAATGTGTCTATCTGAGTATTAAGGTGTGGTTTATATTTTGCTGCGATAGGAAAGTACGTGAATTCTATTCATGAATAGTTGTTATTATATATTTTCTTGTAATTAAGAAATGTAACGAGAGATACGAGGTGTTAATTATGAAATCTTCTAGTGGACATAATTTTAATTTTGAAAGTCAACGAGAATAAAAATTTCGCATTTCAATTTTTATTTCGGGTTATTTTTACGCTCTACCGAGAGGACTTCCCCCAATTCGAGTTCGCCGGTCATTTTCACTTTTGTGAAAGAACCAAAGTCAACTTCAACTCATCTCCAAGTCAGCTATTCATACAATTCCCTCTTCAGTATTCCTCTCTCGCTCTCACTCCGCATGATTTCACCATCTTCGACGGATCTCCAACCCCCTCCCCCTCTCAATCGACAATGACCAGAACCAGAACCACCCTCACACTTCCTCTTTCTCCTCTCCCAATGGACACAATCCTCACACTACTGATACTCTTTGCTCTCTCTTTATCACCCCGACCGTCGCTCTCTCTCATCGAACCCCACTTCGGAAACTGCAGCCTCCCCGTCGCCTGCGGCGGCCTGCTCATCGCCTTCCCCTTCTACCTTCGCGACCGGCAGCCCTCCTACTGCGGCTTCCCGGGATTCGACCTGTCCTGTGCCGAGGACCGCCCAGTCATCGCCCTCTCCGGCGACGAATACGTTGTCCGCGACATCTTCTACAGGAACCAGTCTCTTCGCGTCTCCAACGCCGCCGTCTCCGGCGCCAACTCGACCGCCTCCTCTTACTGCCCCCCTCGTTATATCAAGAACCTGACTCTCCCGTCGTCGGCTCAGTTCCAGCTGAGCCAGATCGTTACCGCCACTCTCTCTCTGTTATACAACTGCAACATCTCTCCCCGGACAGACCAGCTTCTGAACTACAGTTTCAGATGTTCTGGGGAAGGCGGGGTGGTCTTGGGGATATATGGGGATGGTGAGGATCCAGGAGTGATTGATGCCACAAAAGAGTGCCAGACTTTGGTGGAGGCGCCGGTGGCGGCCGAGTGGAGAGGGAGGGAGGAGATAGAGGAGGCGTTGAAGAGCGGGTTTGTGTTGAATTGGACGGCGAGCAATTGCAGCGAGTGCGAGGCAAGCGGTGGCAAGTGCGGGTTTGATCACGAGTCCTACCATTTCCAGTGTTACTGCCCTCACCGGCCCCATGCTGCGCTTTGCCCCGGTAGGATTGCTTCTTCTTCAGTAATGCACTCTCTCTTCATGAAATGTTGATTAGATTCATCAGATTCTGCGGGTCGAGCTGAGTTGCACTTCCCTTTCTGCATAGAATTTGCTACAACTGGAGCTCCACTAGCTCAACGTGTAGAAGAATTTCTTGAGGGTCGGAATAACAGTCTCTGTCCACTGCCGAAATTCCCTATCGTTTCACGACGGTAGCTTTCCTTGGTTGATTAGGGGAAGATCTTGTATGGACCCACAAGTCTTTTGCACGTTTAATCTCATCTGCCCTGGGAAATTGGATGCTGTTGAAGTTTCTGTTGTTAAATGGCAACAGTTTGACACGCAAAGTTCCGCTTGAGCTAGGCAATCTGACTCTGCTGGAGGTTCTTGAGCTTTTCTATAACAATCCTGGCCGGAGAGTGATGAAATGGCACAGATAGCTAAGGTTTATTTGAAAAGGAGACCCTTTCTTAACACTCTGACTGCCAAGAATAACTCATCATCGGTCGGTCTCTCACTTGTAAAAGGCGATTGTTCAACAACATTGACAGTCAGGAGCATGTTGCTTCCCATGCATTTTCTCCTGAATGTGGCCGAGCAAAACATTAATGCTCCTTGAAAGTTCTGAGCAGGACTCGAGGAAATGGTTATCAAGTCAAGAGAAACTTGAACTTGAAAATGCCATGACCATTTCCTCTGATTTGTCCGGAAGTTCAACTTTCATCGTGGACAAAATGTTTTTCAATAATTTGAAGATCACATCACCTACCATCCCTAGTCTGATGTATGTCTTGATACAAAACCTCCTTTTCTTTTATCTTCTTTCCTTTTTTTAGTGTCTACCATCATTTTAATTGGCCAACTTCTTGTATTTTGTCAATTTGTTCTTCAAAGTCAACATTGTTAATTCACTCCCTGAGTTTATCGATAGTTTCCCCTCTAGCTTAGTTCTTTAGCACCACTCCTAAATTAGTGATTTGAAGATATGGAATAAGTATGGATCACAATATGAACCTTAATTTTTTCAATCTTACATGTATGGCGTTCTATCCGACTATTGTGAAAAGCATTCCTGCTAGTTTCATCATAGTTCTGATTGGGAGATTTACCTGACAAGGATTTGTGTCCTTTGTAACAGCACGGCATGGCATTTTGGTGATGAAAGTCGCAATAGGTACTCCATTCAACCTAAACCTTGACAAAGTTTTGCTGTCCAACATTAGCACCTTATATTAGTAAAATGATGAACTGAAGTTGTTGCTCACTAATCTTTTGCTTTTCTCTAATCAGCTGCATCTGGGGTTGGAATTGCGATTGTCATTCTTATAGTCTGTTCCATTAGGAAGAAGTTGGACATAAGAAAGCATATGGCTTTGCTGATGGGAAAGAAAGAACATTCTGCGGTTGCACAGAAAATTGAGGGATTAGTTTCTTCGAGGAGATATACCTACAAAGATATCAAGAGGATGACCAATTCTTTCCAGGAAAAGTTAGGTGAAGGAGGTTATGGTTATGTGTACAAAGGCAAGCTTCGAGATGGTCAATTTGTGGCCGTGAAGCTTCTAAAGAAACTGAAAGGCGACGGAGAAGAATTTATCAGTGAAGTCGCAAGCATAAGCAGGACTTCTCATGTCAATATTGTCAGCCTTCTAGGCTTTTGCTTTGAGGGAAGCAAAAGAGCTCTAGTTTATGAGTTCATGCCTAACGGTTCACTGGAAAAGTTCATATTCAAAAGCAACACTTCGGAGGCAAATCAGCCATTGAGTTGGGAGACATTATACAACATCTCCCTAGGCATAGCGCAAGGGCTAGAGTACCTGCATCGAGGCTGTAATGCTAGGATCTTGCATTTCGATATAAAACCTCACAATATTCTTCTCGATCGGAATTATTGTCCGAAGATTTCCGACTTTGGTCTTGCCAAAATATGTCCTAGAGAAGAGAGTATCGTGTCGATGTTCGGTGCACGTGGCACTGCTGGCTACATTGCTCCGGAATTGGTCATAAGGCACATCGGAGGGGTCTCCCACAAATCGGATGTCTATAGTTACGGCATGATGGTTATGGAAATGGTCGGCGGGAGAAAGAACTTTGAAGTTGGGGTGGACCGTACTAGCGAAATATATTTCCCTCATTGGATTCACCGACGCCTTGAACTTCAGGAAGAACTCGGGTTGCGTGGTATCATGAATGAGGAAGACGAAGGAATCGCGAAGAAGATGATCATAATCAGCTTGTGGTGCATTCAGATTGATCCGAGCGTTCGACCAGCGATGACTCAAGTCGTGGAGATGCTAAAAGGAAGTGTTGAGGCCTTGCAAATTCCTGCCAAGCCAACCTTGTCATCCCCTTCATCGAGATCCCTAGTAGCTACTACAGACGAGAGTTCGCTGCTGCAATTTGAGGTCACTACATCATCTGTATAAATGTAGGTCATTTTGAGATTTTTTTTTTCCTTTGTTATTGTTGACACCTGATTTTTAATCATCTTTTCTCTTTTAAAAATTTTCAGTATTTTTCGGCATTTTTATTTTTTGAAAAATCCATAAAAATTCATAAAATTGAAAAATTAACTTCGGGGACCTTGGCCAAGCCTAGAGAACTAATTTTGACCAAAAAATGATTTTTCATATTTTCAGTATTTTTTAGTATTTTTATTTTCGAAAATTCATGAAAAATAAAGAAAAATTGAGAAAATTGCAAAATCAACTTTGGAAGCCTTAGCCAAGCCTAAGCAACCATTTTTGAACAAAAAATAAATTTTCATATTATATATATTTAATTTAATTTTTTTAAATAAAAAATAAAAAAAAAATACAAAAATACTTGAAAATTTTGGAAAAATAACATTTGAGGCAAAAAAAATACACAAAGATAGTTAATATTTTTATTTTAAATCTATTTTCATATTGGCCTCCGTAAATTCAGAAAAATCCAATTCGAGTCACGTGTCCCTTCACGAGTATAATCTCGAATCGGGCCTAAAAAAATTTAATTTAAGTCAACTTATTTTTAATTTTCACTTTTTATGATTTGTGACATTGTCTTCTAATATTTTAAATTTTCATCTTAGCTCAATTATACCAAGAATGACTCAATTTTGCAAAAGGGCTTTAATTAAATTCTGCATTATTTTCAGCGGCAAGAAATGAGCTTAAATTTGACATGTGGTAAATTTTGGTGTGTCAAAAATTGTGAAGAGATTTGGACTTAAAGAAATATATTTTTTCATGGACTAAATTGTAAATACTTAAAATCTCAAGGACTAGGATGCAAATACCTAACACTTGAGGGATTATTTTGTAAATAACAAAAAGAAGAGTTGGTGGAGAAATTAGAATAGAGAAGGGAAGATGGAGAAGAGGAGATGGAGAAGGGAAAATAGAGAAGAGGAGATAGAGAAGGGAAGTTGAAGAAGAGGAGATGGAGAAGAGAAGATGAAGAAAATAAGATAAGAGTAGAAAAGGGAAGATGAGATGAAGAAGAGTTAGTGGAAAATTTAGAATGGAAGATGGATGAGTAGATTATAAAAGGAGGAAGAAGTGAGCTTGGGAGGGGAATTTTTTTGAGAGAGAAAATCTTGGATGCTTGAGAGAATTTTGAGAGATTGAAAGAAATTAGAGAGAAAGAAAAAAAATAAAAAAAGAGAGAGAATCCTTTTTTCCAAAAGAGAGCCTTGAAGATGGTGAAAGTTTAAATCTAGGTGTTACCATCAACAATTCCTCTACCGATCAACGCGAGTCACAAGTTCATCTCCATCGTTCGAGCCGCAATCTTGATCTATAAGGTGACACGAGATTCGAATTCGGCAATCAAATCTGTTAAATCAGGTAACGATCCTAACTATTAAAATCTTCGAGAATTTCCTTGCCCAAATAAATTAATTTAAATTTCGATTATGTCATGTCATACTCATATGTTTCCATATCTACATGTCGCATTCATACTATAAATTCTTGCAATTTAATTCTTGCACCATAAATCCCAAAGGGAAGAGCCAAGCCAATGCTTAGCCTCCCATTGGAGGTTTTTACTTACAGTAGTTAAATATCTGCAACTTAAATACCTGTACCTTAAATCCCAAAGGGAAGAGCCAAGCCAATGCTTAGCCTCCCATTGGAGGTTTTTACTTACAGTAGTTAAATACCTGCAACTTAAATACCTGTACCTTAAATCCCAAAGGGAAGAGCCAAGCCAATGCTTAGCCTCCCATTGGAGGTTTTTACTTACAGTAGTTAAATACCTGCAACTTAAATACCCGTACCTTAAATCCCAAAGGGAAGAGCCAAGCCAATGCTTAGCCTCCCATTGGAGGTTTTTACTTACAGTAGTTAAATACCTGCAACTTAAATACAGGTACCTTAAATTCCAAAGGGAAGAGCCAAGCCAATGCTTAGCCTCCCATTGGAGGTTTTTTCTTACAGTAGTTTAAATACCTGCAGCTTAAATACATGTACCTTAAATCCCAAAGGGAAGAGCCAAGCCAATGCTAGGCCTCCCATTGGAGGTGTTTATTCACTGTCATGTACTTCTTATAATTTAATTTTTGAATCATCAGACCCAAAAGATGAGTAGGTCGTAATACTGCACAGAAGTCGTTAACACACTCCCTCTTTCGGCTTCAGGGAATCTTTAACACTTAAAAAATATAACAAATAAAAATATATACCATCCATGCATCCTATTTAAAAAGTGAAAACACAAAAGAGAATACCCTACTAGAGCCTTAGGAATAAACCAAGCCTGAGTTACCGAATTAGGATATCCATGAAATTAAGGTACCGAAAGGGCATTAGTTTTAATTAACTTGTGTAACCAAGTCCCCGAGCTCATAATCTCTGGTTCGCAGAAATAAATTAGTTCTCCCGCTAATTTATTTAGGTTCCTAATCAACCTACCAAGAATGATTAGTGGCGACTCCAAATTTCAAAATCATTTAAAATAAAAATCCAAAGTCACGATTCGGTAGGGCTTGGGAGGGTCCGCGTTAGGTTAGTCAAATCTAATTAACCTAATAATCCGTTAACCCTTTAAAATAAATTTTTTTAGAGGGTCGCGACAGACTGGCGACTCCACTGGGGACAGAGATTTTTAAATTTTTCGAAAAAAGATACCAATTGCAATACTTAAATTTTTTTTGAAATTTTAAAAGTCTTAGTGGACTTAGGCCAATGAAAATTTCATGGATATCTCGCTTCTGGCGATCTTGCTTGGGACTCATTCTATAGGTGTTATATGTTTTTGCAGGATAGGAGTTATAAGGGGCGAAGTGTTTGGCTAACCCATTTGTTTTGCAGGCTCGGTGTTGGGATTATGTTTAATTTCGCACATTTTTAGAAGCGCTGTTTTGATATCAATTGTTGTGCATGTCTTGCATATTCTGAGGATCACAACACCTGCACACACAAGCGTCTAAACCCAAGTCGCGAAATTTTTCCTAGGTAACCATAGATAGGGATCGAATATGCAAAGCTCTTGCGTCGATTGCGCTTGGGTTGACCATATTTTATCCCGCTCATTATCTGAATTGACAATTCTTCCCATTGTGATTTGATTGCGCGGAGGGTAAGGTTGTCAATTCAGATAGTGGTGGCCTTTTAGGTCCATACCCTTGTCTCTTTTTTTTTTATTTTCTAAGAGTCCACTCCTCACTCGTCTCATGCGCATGTGAGTTGGACGGTTGATATATCTAAAACAAAGAAGGTCTGGTTAGTGAGGTTTTCTTACCTTGAACTTGTAATTAGTTCTGCATATTTTAAATGCTGCATATCATGCATCACATCATAGGAAAACCATCTATCTTATAATCTGATTTGGGGCACCCTTAGTAGTTGCCACACCCATCTACCTTAGGTCTTTAATCCAAAATTTCAAATGATGTATTTTCGCATCCTCCCTCGTCCCCTCTAGACTTGATGTATTAAGGATCTTTTGAGATGTATATGTACATTTTTCAATTTGTTTTGAGGTTTTATGTAGATTGGTGTGGCAACAACTTTCATTCCAATCATTGAGCGATTCTAGCCAATTGCATAATTTCCTTCAAAAGAAATCTGGGTTAAAACTCCCTAATTGACTTTTTTGGTCAAATAGGAGTGTTTAACCCTTATTTCACCAATAGAAAATATGGAATCGGGCTAATACATTTGCATCGCATACCCATTCATTTTGCATTATAACCCGTGGTAATTAATTTTGGTACATTCTCGCATATTCAAAAATAGATGGGGAAATCGAATATCAAAGTCATCCCAGTCCCACGCAAGGAGCTCACGGCATGGTGGAACCGCCTCAACCCAGACAACCAGGCCTACATCAAAGAATGCTTAGGGCATTTAGTGGATCTCATCAAGGTGGATTACCAACCCACTCTCATTAAGGCATTGGCGAAGTTTTGGGATTCAAAGACTCTAACCTTCAACTTCCGAGGACTGGAGATTACACCCACCCTGGAGGAGTATACGACCATCATTGGAGTGAAATTTGATGACCATATTGTACAGCCATTATTGGGGAAGGATTCTACCATAGCTTTATCCAAATTCCTTCACCTAAAAATCACCGAGATCGAGAAAATTCTCAAATCTAACTCTGGTAAGTTTACCCTCTCATTCCTCTATAACAATTACTCATCACTCCCAATCGAAGCTGGTCTTAAACCGGCTAGAATCTTCATTCTGGCTTTTTTCGCTTTCGTCTTATTCCCTACTTCTAAGACCACATTCGATCCTTCCATAGTTCATGTCGCCAAACAAGCATGTTATCGCTGGAACTACTCCTACATGATTTTAGCAGATACTTTCCTTTCCTTGAGTCGTTTTCAATTCACCCAAAAGGGTACTTTCCAAGCCTCCAATGGCCTTCTCTACATGTGGTTCACCTCACACATCAAAACTTTCAATTTACGCGTCGGATGTTATGAAATTAGCCAATATATCCACCCATTGGGATCTTTTCTGAAATGTCAATCCTCTGTTGAGAAACTGTCCTTTAAAGATTGGGTGAAATTACTAGGAGACTTAGAGCCAAAACAGCTTCGCTGGCGATTAACTTGGCCCAGGATCTTAAAAGCCCGTATCACGGGAATAGATGGGAACCCTATCCCCTTACTAGGCTGTACTGGTGGAAGTGCCTATTATCCTATCAGGGTAGTGAGACAGTTCGGTATGTTACAGGAAGTCCCGCCAGCAGTTTATCCCGACAATTTCGCCTTCGATTTGCCCCAAGGCAGACTCACTAAGGAGACTAAGACACTGTACCAGGCCAAGATCGACCTCATAATCCACACCCTGAAGAACTCCCCATTACAGGACGTAGAGTGGCCAGATTACCTGGACGAGGAAATGAACGTCCACCGGGCATCTAAGGAGTACATCAAGATGTTCAAGGAATACCGACAGTCCATGGTGGAACCATACGTACCTGACTATATCGTCCCGTACCTGCCCGGAGTGGAGCCGTATATACCAGAAGACATGGGACCACCGCCAGCCGAGGAGGACGAAGACCTGCATGTGTGGGATTTGGGTGGATCAGAGATTGTCAAGGATGCCTTAGCCTCCAAGCGCCTCCGGACTGCATAGACGATTTCCCCATTTAATTTTGATGTTATCTTCATCTGTAATAAGCTTGTAACATTTGCATATATGATCATTCATCATGATCTTCTTAAGTAAATAATTATCACGGGTTATTCGCCTTCTTAATAGTATGTCATTCATGTTTAATGAGTAGAAAGACTGTTTACATGAGGCTAAGGGTCATGATTGAGTCTTTCCTCCCATTAATCAAGTATGAACATAGTATTAAGGAGGTTTTAGATTTCTGAACTTTCTCTCTCTACTTGCGAGTTTCTGACTTCCTATGTTAAATCAGGTGATAATTTATAGTCACAAGGACTCGTAGCAAAACGAGAAAACTAAGAATGGAGCACGAAGAACTGACTCCCAGAGTGGCCAATCTTGAAAACCAGATAAATATGATAGCCGCCATGATGGCGGAGATAAAGGCAATGATGACCGCTACGCAGGTGAAGTCCTCTAATGCTCCTGAGGCTAATCCGTTTGTAAATCCCAATACATCTACTGGCTCAGACATCAATCAAACCGCTAGCACAGAGCCCGAGAGGGAAGCACCCCCTAGGGCCCTTCCAGTCGTAGTTGATTTGAAGAAGGAAAAGAAAGAGAAACCCTTGGCCAAGACGGAAGAAGACGCGAGGAGGCTAGCAAAGATCGAAGAATGTCTTAGTAACCAAGGATACGAGTTGGCTCGATTTGACAAAATCACACCGTTTGCTAAGATAGAAGTTCCAGCTGGGTACAAGGAACCTGAGTTTGTGAGAAAATACGACGGGACAGGCTGTCCCCGAGCTCATTTGAAATACTACTTGCGTAAAATGGCACATTATTCTGATTATGTCCCGCTGCTGATGAACACATTCCAAGAGAGTCTGTCCGGCGCTGCACTAGCATGGTTTATCGAGCTCGACATGGAAGAGTATGACAGTTGGGAGGACCTGGCTGAGGAATTCCTTCACCAATACAAGTTCAACACGGCTACAGCTCCTACCAGAGAAGACCTATTGAGAACTTTGAAAGGAAGGAATGAGTCTATACGTACTTTTGCCCAAAGGTGGCGAGCGATAGCTACCCAAGTCAAATCAGCCATCCCGGAGGAAGAGTTGGTGGATTTGTTTTTGAAGACACTACCGCTCGAGTATTTCGAGAAGCTTAATACCTCAGGATGTCAAACTTTCGCACACCTTATCAGGGTAGCTGAGCGTCATGAGTGGGCTCTAAGGGAGAAACGTGTACCAGAGCCGTCATTCAAGCGGCCATATCCAACCAAGAGAGAAAGGGAGAATGCAGGCGATGTCGCTTTTGTGCCAAACCCACCGAGACCAAAGAAGTTTTCAGAATCCACCCCTACCCAAGGTGGCTCATCAGGACCGGCTCCAAAGAAGTTCGAGGCTAAGAGAAGAACCGCACCGTCTTTTACTCCATTACCTCGTCCGCTATCGAAGCTGTTACCGATGCTGCTGGAAGGGCGCCTAGTCGCCAAGGAACCCCCGAGACCGAATCTGCCAAGATTCCCTGGGTTCAACGAGGCCCAGTCGTGTGCCTATCACATGGGCGAAAAAGGGCACAACGTAGATAACTGTCTCGTGCTCAAATACAAGGTGCAAGCACTGATAGATGGAGGAGTATTGGAGTTTGATAAGACGGGACCAAATGTGCAACAAAATCCCCTACCGGATCATGAGAAAGTGAACGCTATATGGGATGAGAATGACATGGACGAGTTGGAATTAATGGCCGAGGAACCACCTTGCACGACCAATGAAGATGATCTAGTTGCAGTACTAGAGTCAAAGGCCCCCTTTGTAATTAGGCTAGATGAGGTGGACAAATGGGGGGACACTAAGAGTAGTTCCTCTGAACGCACGGTCATCTCCTTATCTGGTTTTAAGCTGGAGGACAGGAAGGCACAGTACGATGGAAAAGTTGAAAAGATCGTGATAAAGGTCCCTCCACTGGCAGATTACAACCCCAGAGCTGTCCCTTGGGACTACGGAACAAGCGAGATAGACGCAGTCATGAGGTCTGGTAGGTGCTACGCACCGAGGGAAGGGGAACCTGAAAGGAGAGAAGTGACGAGAGAAGACGCATAGAAGGCACTGTCCATTGTCAGGACAAGTGAGTTCGAAGTCATAGAACAACTGAGGAAAATGCCAGCCCAGATATCACTACTGGATCTTTTTACCAACTCGGAGAAGCATAAGAATGCACTGATGAAGGTACTAAATGAAGTGCACGTACCAGAAACTATCAACGAGGTGCAGTTGGAGGACTTCGTGGGGACCATACTACTAAGAGACCAGATATCCTTCTCAGATGAGGATGTTCCTATTGATGGCTGGGCCCATAACAAGGCTTTGTACATATCGGCAAGGAGCCATGGCAAACAGATCTCCCATGTGCTGATTGATAACGGGTCTGCATTCAACATATGCCCGTTAGCCACACTCAGAAATTTGGGTATAAACGAGGAGCTCATCCGCACTTCTAAGGCCACCATCAGAGCCTTCGACGGAATGAGGAAAGACGTGGTTGGCGAAATCGAGCTGGACATTTTCATTGGACCCGTGGAGTTCTCTATCGGGTTCCAGGTTATGGATCTCCCGAGTGCCTTCGGGCTGCTTTTGGGTAGGCCCTGGATTCATACGGCAGGCGCAGTGCCTTCTAGCCTACACCAGAAGGTTCGATTCGTGGTTGACGGGAAAGTGGTAACCGTGCATGGAGAGATGGATTTTGCTACATACCAGAAGAGCGCGATCCCCTATATAGAGCCGGAACGCAAGGAGGAAGCAAGCTACCACTCTCTCGAATTAGTGGCAGTTACGCACGCACCTCCTAGGACTAGGAAGAGAGTTCCTGCACCTTCCCAATACACTCTAGCCCCAGGGAAGATGTTATTGGCATACGGGTTTGTCCCTGGATGCGGGCTAGGGAAGAATGGTCAAGGGATCCGGTCACCATTGCAGTTAGACACGAACGAGCACCGATCAGGCCTAGGATATACTGGTGGATTCAGTAGTAGCTTCATTTCGACAGGCTATCGTGGACGTCGAGGCAGAGGCCAGTATCGAGGCCGTGGAAGCCAAGGAGGCAGAGTTGGCTCGTTCATTGGCTCCGGACCTTGGAAGGGAAGAGCTAGCGTGATCGGCAGTCCACTGGCCCAGTATTTCTCCAAGTGTCCTAAGATGCTGGCAGATGAAACTGTTCAAAATGCAGCTGAGCCTGATCTGTCTAACCCATTTCTAGAAGACATCGTCAACGTCATCATCGAACGGCTTGATGAGGACTCCAGCCAGCCTGTGTAAAGAAGCCTTCTCTTTCCTTTTCCCTTGATGCATTTCAATTCCTGCATTTAGATTTCTGCATAATGTTTTCATTCCTTAGCAATGCATTTTCCTTTTCTGAAAACCACCCTTGGATCTCCGACCGTCGGTCTAAGTAGTGTAAGCTGTAATGCGGTCCATTTCCCATCTAATAAAAGTCCCATGAGTTTTGTGGAATGATAAATTGGCCCGATGATGATACTTGACTTCAAATCTTTGAAGTTTGAGGGCTGATTTGCCACATGATCCATGTTTTCCTGAAAAATCTTTTAGGAGAGCGAGGACGTCCAATGAGACGACGACCAGTTCCCCCTCTTTTTTCTTCATTTTTCAAAGTGTTTTCAGAAATTCATGCATCTTTATTAGTACCAGCAAAATACTGACCATGCTTGTGACATTTCAGGCATACCATCCCTCATATGCATAACAGGTTATTATGTAGCTCAGACCGTATCGATGACTTCTCCTATGGAATTGAGGAGGAATGTGATGACGATACCAGTGATGTCAGAAGGGATTGGAGCAGATATGAGGAACATAAACCCTTAACGACAGAGGAAACCATTACAGTCAACCTGGGTGATTCTGAGAACTTGAAAGAAGTAAAAATCGGAGGAAGACTGTCTTCGTCAGAAGTGTCTCGGTTTATTGATCTCCTCAGGGAATATCAGGATGTGTTCGCCTGGTCCTATGCAGATATGCCGGGTTTGGACCCAAACATCGTTGAACACTCGCTCCCAACAGATCCGAATGTTCCCTCTAAGAAGCAAAAACTTCGACGCACAAAACCGGAGTTATCCAAAAAGATCGAAGAAGAAGTGATGAAACTGCTTAAGGTGGGATTTATTGAGGTGATCGCTTATCCCGAATGGGTTGCTAATATTGTCCCGGTGATGAAGAAGGACGGGAGAGTCAGAGTCTGCGTAGATTATCGCGACCTGAATAAGGCAAGCCCGAAAGATGACTTTCCTCTCCCACACATCGATGTCTTGGTCGATAGCACCGCCGGTTTTGATATGTTCTCGTTCATGGATGGATTCTCTGGGTACAACCAGATTCTTTTGAAGGAAGAAGACAAGGCTAAGACCTCGTTCATAACGCCATGGGGCACCTTCTGTTATAAAGTTATGCCTTTCGGCTTGAAAAATGCAGGAGCAACCTACCAAAGGGCCATGGTAGCTTTGTTCCACGATATGATGCATAAAGAGATAGAGGTATACGTCGACGATATGATCGCGAAGTCTAAACCCGGATATGATCACATCCAAATACTAAGAAAGCTGTTCGAACGACTTTGGAAATATAGATTGAAGCTAAACCCCGCCAAATGCATATTTGGGGCACGATCAGGAAAGCTTCTTGGGTTCATGGTGAGCAACCGAGGAGTTGAAATAGACCCTTCTAAAGTCAAAGCGATATTAGACCTCGGGGTCCCTACGACAGTTAAGGAAGTGAGGAGTTTGCTGGGGCGGCTGAACTACATCGCCAGGTTTATTTGTCAACTATCTGAAGTTGCAAAACCATTCTTTAAGCTGCTAAAGAAAGGTGCCAAGGTGAAATGGGATTCTGAGTGTCACCAAGCTCTGGAAAAGATCAAAAGTTACCTCGTCTCGCCACCAGTTTTGGTGCCTCCCATGTCAGGTTTTCCGTTAACCCTGTATCTTACTGTCCATCAAGAATCCTTAGGGGCTCTGTTGGCCCAAACAAACCCTGAAGATGGCAAGGAACGGGCAATTTATTATCTGAGCAAGAAATTCACTGCATCGGAGATGAATTACCCTACCATCGAGAAGACTTGCGTTGCGTTGGTATGGGTGCTACACAGGTTGAGGCAATATACCCTTCATCACCACATACAGCTGGTCACAGAGAACGACCCAATAAAATATCTCCTAGAAAAGCCAGCCTTAATTGGGAAACTGGCTAAATGGCAGGTCCTCCTATCAGAATTCGACGTTAGGAGTTCAACTCAGAAATCTGTTAAGGGACGAGCCATAGCAGATATGTTAGCTGAAAATGCCCAGGGGCTTATTATCCTAAGTGACGAGAAGTCAGAGGATCACATTTCAAACTTGTCCGAGGATAAATGGACAATGTATTTTGACGGTGCTGTAAACCTCGCAGGGTCTGGAACTGGGGCAATTTTAATATCCCCTAAGGGACAACATTATCCAGTTGCTGCAAAGCTGACATTTCCATGCACCAATAATATTTCTGAGTACGAAGCCTGCATCCTAGGGCTGCAGCTAGCTCTCACCATGAAAGTAAAGAGGCTGCAAGTATATGGGGACTCCATGTTAATCATCCTGCAGACCCAAGGCGAATGGAGAACTAAAGATTCTAAGCTCATCCCTTATCACAGGTTCTTAGAGGAAATGATTGAGGAGTTCGAGGAGATCGATTTTGGATACCTACCGAGAACCCAAAATCATTTTGCGGACGCCTTGGCTACCCTATCGTCCATGCTGCAAGTAACGGAAGGCTTAGACATCGAGCCATTGAGGGTCGACATTATTAAACAACCGGCTTACTGCATGGTGATCGAAGAAGGGTTTGATGGCCAACCCTGGTATCAGGACATTAAAAATTACTTGATGAATGGAGAATATCCTCCAGGGAGCCAAATGGGGGATAGAAAGTACATAGCCAAGATGGCTACGAAGTTCTTTCTTAGTGGTCAGACGCTGTACAAGAAGTCGTTCGATTTGGTTCTATTAAGGTGCGTAGACGCTAAGGAAGCAAACTTACTCATGCAGGAGATTCATGAAGGAGAGTGCGGACCGCACATGAACGGCCATCTCCTCGCCAGGAAGATCATGAGACTCGGTTACTATTGGATGACCATGGAGTCAGATTGCAACCGACACGTGAGATCTTGTCATCAGTGTCAGGTGTATGGGGATAGGATCAACGCTCCCCCAAATGAACTACATCAAATGTCTGAGGCTTGGCCGTTTTCAATGTGGGGAATCGATATGATCGGGCCGATTAACCCCAAAGCTTCAAACGGACACCGTTTTATCTTGGTGGCAATCGATTACTTCACCAAATGGATCGAAGCCAATTCGTATGCGAACGTTACAGCCAAAAACGTCGCAAAGTTCATCAAGCGGGACATCATTGCGAGGTATGGGACGCCCCAAGCCGTTATTACAGACAATGGATCCAACCTGAACAACAAGGTGGTGGATGATCTTTTAGATCGATTCAAGATCAGACACCTTAATTCTTCTCCCTACCGCCCACAAATGAATGGAGCTGTGGAAGCGGCGAATAAGAATATTAAGAAAATCTTGGCTAAGACCGCAGAGAACTTTCGGGATTGGCACGAGAGATTGCCATACGTGTTAATGGCATACCGAACTTCAATTCGGACTTCAACCGGGGCAACGCCTTACTCTTTAGTATATGGCATGGAGGCCGTCCTTCCTGTGGAAGTTGAGATCCCTTCCTTACGAATATTAGCCCAAGCGAAACTTTCAGAGGCCGAATGGATCCGGCAGAGGCATGAGCAATTGAATCTGGTTGATGAGAAACGAGTGAAGGCTATCTGTCATGGACAGGCGTATCAAAAGCGGGTAGCAAAGTCATTTAACCGCAAAGTGAAATTCAGAAACTTTACCGTCGGGGATTTAGTTGTGAAGAAGACGCTCCCTAATGCTCCTCATCCCGGGGGCAAGTTCGCACCAAATTATGAGGGTCCGTATGTAGTACAGAAAGTTCTACCCGGCGGTGCTTTAATTCTCATAAATATGGATGAAGAGGAATTGGCAAGTCCTGTAAATGCAGATGCTGTCAAGAAATATTACCCTTGAATAAGATAAAGATCGGATCAGTCTTCATATCTCATAGGTGTCTGAGCCACATTGAAGGCCACTACATATATTCCATGCATACATGTATACACTTGCATCACTTTCTCTATATTGCAGGTTTAAGAGGAACACCCAGATGGAGAAAATAACCTAAATAACATTATCCAGGCTAGAAGATTACGAAGAAAGGGAGTCTACGAGCTGAGTTACCTGTTAGCATACTCATTTTCCAGCCAAAGGAAATTGTCAGATGGCGTCGTAAAAGGGAGTTTATCCGATGCAACATGATAAGATTATGTCAGCAAAAATTGGCTCTTACATTAAAAGAGAACCTTCATAGCATGAGGGAATGACAGTGATCCGAAACGCCCCTAGTTCGATCTCCAAGGTTAGGAAATGTTGTGAATATTGTAAATAAATAAGACAAATTTTTGTAAATTATTTTTTGCAGAATAGTCGACGAACAAGATCAAATTGTCCAACAAAGGTTGACGGAAAATCAACCCAGCGAAGCTGGTAAAGGGAGACAACCCCAAATGGAAAAATGGTGATCATCTGATGAGATCCGTCCTGATGAAAATGGGGCAAATTGATGGAAAACCTGAATTGAAAAGGAGAGTATATCTTCCTTAACGCATTTGGTTTTAAAGATAACCCTTCTGATTTCCTTCTTGTAGGGACATTCGATCGACGACTATGACAGTTGTCAACATTAAACAAGCCCAAATCTTTTAAAATTCACTCGACCCTTTCACCCTTGCATTTTATTGTGCAGGGGCAAAGTCCGAGATAAGCCATTCATTGACGTAAGGAGTAGACTCCCCAATTTACTTGACCTGTCCACATGTCTGGGGTGACACATTCCCAATGTTCGGGTTGAATGAACAAGCCTGGTTATCTAGAAACCACTAGGCGTTCCTTCCAAATCCTCAGGTAAATATATCTTCGCCCTGAACCTTTCATGAGAATGAATTCTGACGATTCTCAGGGTGCTCGAATCTAGAGCGGCATATACATGCACCCTTCATGGTAGGTTAAATTGGGTTTGAGCTTCTGCCGGATTCCTGGTCTCCCCAGATTCCAGAATGGCACCCTTTGAGGTAAATCAAGTCCTTCTTACAGGCACAAAGTCCTTTTTACAGGCAAATCAAGTCCTTCTTACAGGCAAACCAAGTCCTTCTTACAGGCAAACCAAGTCCTTCTTACAGGCACAAAGTCCTTCCTATAGGCAAATCAAGTCCTTCTTACAGGCAAACCAAGTCCTTCTTACAGGCACAAAGTCCTTCTTACAGGCAAAATAAGTCCTTCTTACAGGCATAAAGTCCTTCTTACAGGCATAAAGTCCTTCTTACAGGTAAATCAAGTCCTTCTTACAGGCAAACCAAGTTCTTCTTACAGGCATAAAGTCTTGCTTACAGGCATTAATTCCTTTTTATAGGCACGAAGTCCTTTTTACAGGCATCAAGTCCTTTCTACAGGCATCAAGTCCTTTCTACAGGCACAAAGTCCTTTTTACAGGCATCAAGTCCTTTCTACAGGCACCAAGTCCTTTTTACAGGAACCAAAGTCCTTTTTACAGGCACCAAGTCCTTTCTACAGGCACAAAGTCTTTCTTACAGGCAGTTTCATGGGGTGACATACCATACGGGTCAAATCTCAATGAAATTTAATTAGTAGAATCCTTTTATTAGGAATCTACCATGGTACGACCCACCATACGGGTCAAATGGTACGACCCACCATACTGGTCAAATTTTAATTCAATTTCTAAATCAGTGGAATCCTTTTATTAGGAATCTACCATGTCACGACCCACCATACGAGTCAAAATTTAATAAGTAGAATCCTTTCATTAGGAATCTATCACGGGTTGACCTACCATACAGGTCAAATTTCAATCAAATTGTAATCAGTAGAATCCTTTCATTAGGAATCTATCATGGGTTGACCTACCATACGGGTTCAAATTCAACCACCCTAAGGTTTTCTTATAACGAATCCTTATGTTCTCATTTCATTTTCAGTGGAACATTCATGTCACGACTCTTTTTATTTCATTGTGTTGAGTCGATTAGGATTCAGGTGTCATCTCGTCTTTGAAATGAACCTCTGTCGAGCTTCCTTTCAAAGAGGGGCAGCTGTTGACACCTGATTTTTAATCATCTTTTCTCTTTTAAAAATTTTCAGTATTTTTCGGCATTTTTATTTTTTGAAAAATCCATAAAAATTCATAAAATTGAAAAATTAACTTCGGGGACCTTGGCCAAGCCTAAAGAACTAATTTTGACCAAAAAATGATTTTTCATATTTTCAGTATTTTTTAGTATTTTTATTTTCGAAAATTCATGAAAAATAAAGAAAAATTGAGAAAATTGCAAAATCAACTTTGGAAGCCTTAGCCAAGCCTAAGCAACCATTTTTGAACAAAAAATAAATTTTCATATTATATATATTTAATTTAATTTTTTTAAAAAAAATAAAAAAAAATACAAAAATACTTGAAAATTTTGGAAAAATAACATTTGAGGCAAAAAAATACACAAAGATAGTTAATATTTTTATTTTAAATCTATTTTCATATTGGCCTCCGTAAATTCAGAAAAATCCAATTCGAGTCACGTGTCCCTTCACGAGTATAATCTCGAATCGGGCCTAAAAAAATTTAATTTAAGTCAACTTATTTTTAATTTTCACTTTTTATGAGTTGTGACATTGTCTTCTAATATTTTAAATTTTCATCTTAGCTCAATTATACCAAGAATGACTCAATTTTGCAAAAGGGCTTTAATTAAATTCTGCATTATTTTCAGCGGCAAGAAATGAGCTTAAATTTGACATGTGGTAAATTTTGGTGTGTCAAAAATTGTGAAAGAGATTTGGACTTAAAGAAATATATTTTTTCATGGACTAAATTGCAAATACTTAAAATCTCAAGGACTAGGATGCAAATACCTAACACTTGAGGGATTATTTTGTAAATAACAAAAAGAAGAGTTGGTGGATGTTGACACCTGATTTTTAATCATCCTTTCTGTTTTAAAATTAATAAAAATTTTTTTTTATAAAAACTCATAAAATTGAAAAATCAACTTTGGGGACCTTGGCTAAGCCTAAAGAACCAATTTTGATCAAAAAATGATTTTCCATATTTTTCGTATTTTTCGGTATTTTTTATTTATTTATTTTCGAAAATTAATAGAAAATTCATAAAAATTCATAAAATTGAAAAATCAACTTTGGAAGCCTTGGCCAAGCCTAGGCAACCATTTTTGAACAAAAAATAAATTTTCATATTATATATTTAATTTTTTTAAAAAAAAATAATACAAAAATACTTGAAAATTTTGGAAAATTAACATTTGAGGCCAAAAAAATACACAAAGATAGTTAATATTTTTATTTTAAATCTATTTTCATATTGGCCATCGCAAATTCAGAAAAATCCAATTCGAGTCACGTGTTCCTTCACGAGTATAATCTCGAATCGGGCCTAAAAAAATTTAATTTGAGCCAACTTATTTTTAATTTTCACTTTTTATGAGTTGTGACATTGTCTTCTAATATTTTAAATTTTCATCTTGGCTCAATTATACCCAGAATGACTCAATTTTGCAAAAGGGCTTTAATTAAATTCTGCATTATTTTCAGCGACAAGAAATGAGCTTAAATTTGACATGTGGTAAATTTTGGTGTGTCAAAAATTGTGAGGAGATTTGGACTTAAAGAAATATATTTTTTCATGGACTGAATTGTAAATACTTAAAATTCAAGGACTAGAGTGCAAATACCTAACTCTTGAATGATTATTTTACAAATAACAAAAAGAAGAGTTAGTGGATAAATTAGAATAGAGAAGGGAAAATGGAGAAGAGGAGATGAAGAAGAGAAGTTGGAGAAGGATGGATGGAGAAAATAAGATAAGAATAGAGAAGGGAAGATGGAGATGAAGAAGAGTTAGTGGAGAGATTAGAATGGAAGATAAGAATAGAGAAGGGAAGATGGAGATGAAGAAGAGTTAGTGGAAAAATTAGAATGGGAGATAAATATGGAGAAGGGAAGATGAAGAAAAGTTAGTGGAGAGATTAGAATGTGAGATAGAGATGGAGAATGGAAGATGAAAATGAAGAAGAGTTAGTGGAGAAATTAGAATGGGAGATAGAGTTAGTGGAAAAATTAGAATGGGAGATAAATGAGTAGATTATAAAAGGAGGAAGAAGTGAGCTTGAGAGGGGGATTTTTTTTTTGAGAGAAAATTTTGGATGTTTGAGAGAGTTTTGGGAGATTGAAGAAAAATTTGAGAGAAAGAAAATACCAAAAGAGAGAGAATTTTGAAGAAGATGGAAGTTTAAAGCTAGGGGTTATCATCACAAATTCCTTCATCGATCAATATAAATCAAGAGTTCATCCTCGTCAACGAGCAAACAAATTCAAGCTAAGTGTTTTTATTTATTCATTTATTTATGGTTTTACTCGCAAATTAGCACAAATTGTATACACTTTCTCCATCTCCTTTTTCTTCCATATTTTATGTCAGGAGAAGGATATCTTTACGTCAACAGCAAAAATCTCGTCGAGATGCAAAAATCGGCCCAGACAAGCTCCTAAGCTGTCCACCGATTTCTCAACTGATCTGTGACTAAAAGTCCCTCTTAATTCAAAAGAAACTCTCTATATTGGGAACATAGAGAGCGAAAATCAATTATAGAAATCCCTCCCAAAAAAATGGGAGATAAGTACTCTTTCTACTCTTCTGGTTTTAGGTGCAGATTAGCACATATTTTGTATACTAACACTTCACTCTATTTTATGTCAGGAAGCCGCAGCTCTATTTCAATGGTCAATCCTATGGAAGCACAAAATCAGCTTGGAGGAGTCCTCAAGCGCGCACAAATTTCAAATTGTTGAATCAATTCGTTGTATTTCATTTTAAAAAATTCATACCCCAAAATGGAGAGGACAAAGTCCATCCGCAATTTAAATACCTGCACCATAAATCCCAAAGGGAAGAGCCAAGCCAATGCTTAGCCTCCCATTGGAGGTTTTTACTTATAGTAGTTAAATACCTGCAACTTAAATACCTGCACCTTAAATCCCAAAGGGAAGAGCCAAGCCAATGCTTAGCCTCCCATTGGAGGTTTTTACTTACAGTAGTTAAATACCTGCACCTTAAATCCCAAAGGGAAGAGCCAAGCCAATGCTTAGCCTCCCATTGGAGGTTTTTACTTACAGTAGTTAAATACTTGCAACTTAAATACATGTACCTTAAATCCCAAAGGGAAGAGCCAAGCCAATGCTTAGCCTCCCATTGGAGGTTTTTACTTACAGTAGTTAAATACCTGCAACTTAAATACATGTACCTTAAATCCCAAAGGGAAGAGCCAAGCCAATGCTTAGCCTCCCATTGGAGGTTTTTACTTACAGTAGTTTAAATACTTGCAACTTAAATACCTGTACCTTAAATCCCAAAGGGAAGAGCCAAGCCAATGCTAGGCCTCCCATTGGAGGTGTTTATTCACTGTCATGTACTTCCTATAATTTAATTTTTGAATCATCAGACCCAAAAGATAAGTAGGTTGTAATACTGCACAGAAGTCGTTAACACACTCCTTCTTTCGGCTTCAGGGAATCTTTAACACTTAAAAAAATATAACAAATAAAAATATATACCATCCATGCATCCTATTTAAAAAGTGAAAACACAAAAGAGAATACCCTACTATAGCCTTAGGAATAAACCAAGCCTGAGTTGCCGAATTAGGATATCCATGAAATTAAGGTACCGAAAGGGCATTAGTTTTAATTAACTAGTGTAACCAAGTCCCCGAGCTCCTAATCTCTGGTTCGCAGGAATAAATTAGTTCTCCCGCTAATTTATTTAGGTTTCTAATCGACCTACCAAGAACGATTAGTGGCGACTCCAAATTTTAAAATCATTTAAACAAAAACCAAAGTTGCGATTCGGTAGGGCTTGGGAGGGTCCGCGTTAGGTTAGTCAAATCTAATTAACCTAATAATCCGTTAACCCCTTTTAAAATTTAAAAATTTTTTAGAGGGTCGCAACAGACTGGCGACTCCGCTGGGGATAGAGATTTTTAAATATTCGAAAAAAGATACCAATTGGAATACTTAAATTTTTTCGAAATTTTAAAAGTCTTAGTGGACTTAAGCCAATGAAAATTTCATGGATATCTCGCTTCTGGCGATCTTGCTTGGGACTCATTCTATAGGTGTTATATGTTTTTGCAGGATGGGAGTTATAAGGGGCGGAGTGTTTGCCTAACCCATTTGTTTTGCAGGCTCGGTGTTGGGATTATGTTTAATTTCACACATTTTTAGAAGCACTGTTTTGATATCAATTGTTGTGCATGTCGTGCATATTCTGAGGATCACGACACCTGCACACACAAGCGTCTAAACCCAAGTCGCGAAATTCTTCCTAGAAAACCATAGATAGGGATCGAATGTGCAAAGCTCTTGCGTCGATTATGCTCGGGTTGACCATATTTTATCCCGCTCATTATCTGAATTGACAATTCTTCCCATTGTGATTTGATTGCGCGGAGGGTAAGTTTTTCAATTCAGATAGTGGGGGCCTTTTAGGTCCATACCCTGTCTCTCATTCTTTTATTTTCTAGAGTCCACTCCTCACTTGAGTCATGCGCATGACTATGTGATTTGCATTTCTCCAAGGTAAAAGTAAGTTCTCTAATTTTATCTTGTATTTATTTTCGGTCGGTCCATGCTAGGTGTTAGTCAGTTTTTGAGCTTGATGTTACGACCATTCTTTTAAAAGAAAATAAAAATTAAATTTGTCCCTCATTTCTTTTAAAAAATTTTTTGAAAAAATGATGTGAAAAAATCCATTCATGGGAATTTTATTAACCAATAATGGATTTTTGTCATGTTTTTATTGCTTCAATAAAAATGAAATTTTCCTGAAAAAATTTTCCTCTGAAAATTTATTTCGATAAAAAGAAAAATTTCTTCAAAAAAAAAACTTTGGTAAACATCAAGTGATTTTATCACATTCTTTCAAATTATAAAAACTTGCAACAAAAATTCTTTTCGAGAAATTCGCTAATGTTTTTCTAAGAAAATTTTCTCTAAATAAAATTAGACTAATGTCTTGAGGGAATTTTGTTAACCAATAAAGGATTTCTGTCATGTCTTTCCTACTTCAATAAAAATAAAATTTTCCTGACAAATTTACCTCTGAAAATTTATTTTGATAAAAAGGAAATTCCTTCAAAAATTTTAGTAAACGTCAAGAGATTTTGTCACATTCCTTTAAAAAAATAATAAAAAAGAGTAATAAATCTGCAAAAAAAATTCTGTATCAAAAATTAACCCATTTCTTCCTAAAGAAATTTTTTTTTTCTGATTTCTCTATAAAATAGAAAAAATCAAATTGGACTAATATAGGAGTCATGGACCGACATTCCTTGTGTCGCATACTAATTATATCATTTTCTTTTGCAGGGAGATCCTAGATACCCCAGACGGGTGTAAAAATCATCTTCAGAAATACCAAAAGACGAAAAACACCGAGGCTTCAACCGTTAATTCTGGGGGGCAAACGAACACTGTCCATCTTTGACAGACAGAGTTGTGTCAATCCGTAAACTTGTATGGGCAGTGTATTCTGATATGACGGTGGATTTATACTGATTAAACACGGGGGCATATTTAATGTATTGCAGAGGATCCCGCGTCTTTTGAAAGACAATATGGATTATATAATCAGAAACCATGAAATAAGTACCTTAACCTGATTAAATCAACTAGGGACCGGTCTTAAAATTTCCTTGGATCCGAAACACGCGGAGGGTTTTAGAGGACCGAGGTTCTATTAATGAACGTGGCCCACGGACACTCCCCCGATGCTACAGGTGCCCGATACATACGAGTGGACGCCGAAAGCAACAAAACACGGTTGAAGTGGAGCATGCAACAAATAGCCGAATTTATTGGCACACTGATCGAGTGGTGGCAGCTTTATTAATTTACATGATTGAACGCGGGTCTCTAGGCGGCTGGTGGAAAGCCACACTAAATGCCTCTCTAATGTTCTTGATATCATCGTCTACCACAACCCGCGAAAGCATCATGAAGAAGATTAAGCCTCAATATCTTCAACACCCTAAATCGTTCCCCAGAAGAAGAGATGACAGGAAAACAAAAGTATAGATATGCGAAACATTCCTTTTATTCCATACATCAACAGGTTTTACAATAGCTCACTGGGGAGGAAAAGTAAAATCAAACTGAGCCCTGATAACCATTACGAAGGAGCTCAACTGACTCTCCAAACAGTTGATGCTCCGGGTGCACCGGGCATTCTCAAGATCAAGCTCCACGAGCCTAAAGAAGAGGCGATCGCGCTTCTCCTTAGCCTGGGCCATACTGGCCTCGTAATGCTCGACGGCAAACTCCAGGTCCGAAATCGCCGCCCTCTCGAAAGCAATGTCTGTCGTAATGTCATCAAGTCTCTCCTGCAGCCAACCGCATTTGCACCTCATCACAATATTGCCCGGCTCCTGTTCGACGTAAGTTCGGACCAAGGCCAGACGGTCCACCAACTTTCCCCTCTCACGAACCAGCCACGAAAGCTGATCGTTGGCAAACTTGAGGGCCTTCTTGTGATTATCAGCCACAAATGTGACTGTTTCCAGACGCTCGTGTCGGTCTTGGTAACGAGCTTTCACGACGGCAGTCACAAGGACCGTCTCATAAGCGCGGTTATAGGCAGCCAGAAAATTGATGAAGAGGGTCGGGAAGTTCCGATACTCCCTCCCCAGTTGGGTACCCTCAACAGAAACAGCGTCCACGGTCCTGAATAGACCGAGGATTTCAGCCTCAACGGTAGAGTTCTGGGCTATATGAGCGTAACCTTTACCAAGAAGATTGTAGAGTTTCTCCCACCCAGCCAGGACTTCGGCAGAAAAGGTATGGTTAGGAGAATTGGCCATTTTTGAGAGTGGAATACGAAAGAGAAAAGGACAGAGGTGAAGCGGAGGATTGGAATGCGAAGATGATAATCTACTTCAAGTTAAATATTGACTCTACAGAGGCAGTCTTTATTGGTCAGATTTTTCCTATCTGCCATTCTCTGTCGGCAACACCTCCGCTGGCTCGAATTCCAGTCAGGCGGTGACCTTGAGCCAAGCGAATTCGACGTCTCTACGGAAAAGCTGGACGGGACGCCACCGCTTTGAAAAAAGAAAGGAAAAAAAAAACAAGCTGAGTGGGGGACAAAGACATTTTCGGTAGAAAAGGAGATATAACTCATCTTTATCGGATAACTCGACGGCAAATTGACGGTGGATATAACGACAGGGCCCCCCTACCACGAAAAGATGGAAGGAGACGAGCTGGGCGAGAGATACGATGAAAAGAAAATTGAGAAAAACAGAACACTCGGGAGAGGCAATACAGTTGCTAAACCCACGTCTAATTTTAAAGGAGACATCCTCTTGATAATCCTTAGAGAAACTCTTAAAGCATACGCAGTTTCCCATAAAAAATCCAGAAAGTGAAAATACAAGAAGAGGTAGCAAACTTTGAGAAATCGTTAACAAAATCGAAGATGTCTCAACCCAACACACTTGAGAGTTATCGTCACCTGCTGAATATGGGAGAGGAAGAGTTCGAAGCCATGTTTGGGATTGAGCCCATGGAGCCTGGCCCTTCCACCGACGATGTCCAAGAGCTCGGTAAGGATAAGGATAACAACGGTAAGGGTCAAAAGAAGCGTTACCATCGCCATACTGAAGAGCAAGTACAAAGGCTTGAGGATTTCTTCAGAACATGCCCTATGCCAGACGACAAACAGAAAATGGAACTGAGTCAAGAGTTAGGACTTGAACCTTTGCAAATCAAGTTCTGGTTTCAAAATAGACGAACCCGAATGAAGGCTCGTCATGAGCACAACGAAGCCGAGTTTCTAAGAGTTGAAAATGAAAACCTCCGAGCGGAAAACAAGATGTATAAAGAGACTTTTGACTCCGCCACCTGCCCCAACTGCAATAGCCTCCTCCTCACCCTCGATGAAATGTATGATCTGAGGATCGAAAATGCACGTTTAAGAGGTGAGTTAGACCAGTTTATAACAGGATCGAGTTCTGTTGGAGCAGGGTACAAAAGGACCAATGATACTGGATCAGCATCAATACCTCCCGAGGAAGAAGGGACAGATCACCACCAAGCGGACATTGACGATGATCTTTTCGCCATAATCAACCAGTTTGATATCGATAAAGCATCGGGACTGTGATGCACTTGTTCAGCCAGTGACCACCAGACCTTCAATATGGCCAATGCATACCTGATTCGGGATGAAGCCAGCTGATCATGGGAGAGCCTGCAGAGGAAGCAGAACTGATCCTGAATGAGTGAATGTGTTTTATTTCCTTGCGTGATGTGTTTTTCTGCTTTTGTGAATGTGTAAAAGCAAGGAGTAATAATCCGACTTCCCCCTATTAAATGCTCGAATCCGCCACCTCACCAACCTCGCGACAAATTGATGGCGAGTAAAAATCTGCATAAACCTGAAGGGTAACTCCGTATCATTTCAATTTACCCTCAGTTGCTCCAAGTTTTAAAATTAAACCCCTCATATTTTCAGGAATTTGCAAAAAGACCCAAAAACGAAATTCTTTGGTTGGACTAAATTTGGGCAAATCAACTCGTGGACATTACCACGAAATGAATAGCTTCAGACAAAGGAAAGTGCGAACGAGAGACCCGAACAAATCTCAGACATAGGTAATTCTGTATCGTTCTAATTTGTTCATAATCATCACAAGTCCTGAATTGTTTTATTCCATTCTTAACAGGGATTGCAAATTACCTCGAGAAATACCGTAACAAGGCCCAAGGTGATACAACAGGGCCGCGTTATCCCCAAGGATTAACCTTTGAAAAGAAAGCCCCATGGACACCTACGGTCCAATGGACCGAATGGTATGGGGGATGACAGTAGGTCCGAAATATCCCGAGTTCGATCCCCAAGGAATACTCGACGAGTAATACCGAAGTCAATATTTTGCCACATTCTCGGCTTAATGGTGAAGCATCCAACAAAAGTCGAAGAAAACTCAATCCGGAAAAATTGGTAAAAGACTTGTCCAAGGCATTCAAGATGAAGGGTAAATCAGTATCGTTTCTAATTTATCCCTTTTAATACCGGTTGATATGTCTCCTTTTCTTTTTACAGGAAATATTTATACTAACATGTAACATGTTGAAGGAGACAAATCCAAAAGAAATTGATGATCATCTGACAAGATCTATTCTGGTGAAAAATGGGGCAAGTTGATCGCAAGCTCCAAAGCGAAAAAGCAAATATGTCTTCCTTATCTCGAATAATTTCTTTGCTTTTTGCAGGGGCATTTAACCGCTAAACCATGGCGGTCGCTATCACTAAACAAACCAAAATGCTCCCTCACTCATATGCCTCATCGTGCAGGGGCAAAACTTGAGACAAACCGCTCCTCGACATAAGGAGTGGGCTTTCTAATTTGTTCGATCCACCCACACACCAGGGGCAATTCAAATCCGCCCATGTTTGCACATTATATAAACACACATGATGCTAAAAAATTGTCACATCGGCATTGTGTTTACACATTTTATGAATTATGTATGACCATTTCGCATGTTTAATTTACCAACTCCAACTTAGAGCATAAACTGCATAGGAGACATCAAATGTGCAAAATGGGGCATAACAGGATGAGGAAAGGCAAACCATTTCCACACAAGTCTAACATTTCAATCTACAGATAAACAGTCTTTCTCCAGAGTGAGAGAAAGCCCTTTCGGAATGAAGTCCCCCATTCAGATTACATTCGAGGTGTTCATACTATAAGAACCTCCTTAAACAGAAGTGGTAATGCAATACATGATCCATATGTTGATCGATTGCATCATGAGTTATTACACAGACTGCCTTTAATCATGGCAAACTTAGCTGAACAATTTTGTATGAACCAATGAACGCATTGATGAAAATGCTTGCACATGTTAGCTCTGACATTGCCTGACAGGCAACACATTCCCGGTGTTTGAGTCACCTTCCAAAGTCTTGAAATTCGTTCGGCGATTATTGAATGAACAAGCCTAGTTGAGGAGAAGCCACCAAGCATTTCTTCCAAATTCTTAGGTAAGTATATCTTCAACCTGAACTTTTCAAGAGAATGAATTCTGACGGTTGTTGGGATACTCGAATCCATTGCGGTATATACAGGTATCCACCTTCTTCAATAAAGCATGATTTATCTCAAGGACAGAAATGTTCGAGACCTTTTGATCTCTGCCTCTTTGGTTTATTCCTAAAGCGACAGGAGAATATAATTTGGGTTTGAGCTTCTGCAGGATTTCTGGTCTCCCCAGATTTCAGAATGGCACCTTTTGAGGTACATCAAGCCCTTCTTACAAGCAAACTAAGTCCTTCTTACAGGCAAACCAAGTCCTTCTTACAGGCACAAAGTCCTTCTTACAGGCAAACCAAGTCCTTCTTACAGGCAAACCAAGTCCTGCTTACATGCAAACAAAGTCCTTCCTACAGGCAAAGCAAGTCCTTCTTACAGGCACAAAGTCCTTCTTACAGGCAAATCAAGTCCTTCTTACAGGTATAAAGTCCTTCTTACAGGCAAACTAAATCCATCTTACATGCAAACTAAGTCCTTCTTACAGGCACAAAGTCCTTCTTACAAGCACAAAGTCCTTCTTACAGGCATAAAGTCCTTCTTACAGGCAAATCAAGTCCTTTTTACAGGCATAAAGTCCTTCTTATAGGCAAACTAAGTCCTTCTTACAGGCAAAAAGTCCTTCTTACAGGCACAAAGTCCTTCTTACAGGCAAACCAAGTCCTTCTTATAGGCATAAAGTCCTTCTTACAGGCAAATCAAGTCCTGCTTATAGGCAAACAAAGTCCTTCCTACAGGCAAAGCAAGTCCTTCTTACAGGCAAATCAAGTCCTTCTTACAGGCAAATGAAGTCCTTCTTACAGGCAAACCAAGTCCTTCTTACAGGCAAATCAAGTCCTTCTCACAGGCACAAAGTCCTTCTTACAGGCACAAAGTCCTTCTTACAGGCATAAAATCCTTCTTACAGGCAAATTAAGTCCTGCTTATAGGCAAACAAAGTCCTTCCTACAGGCAAAGCAAGTCCTTCTTACAGGCAAATCAAGTCCTTCTTACAGGCACAAAGTCTTTCTCACAGGCACAAAGTCCTTCTTACAGGCAAACTAAGTCCTTCTTACAGGCACAAAGTCCTTGTTACAGGCAAATCAAGTCTTTCTTACAGGCACAAAGTTCTTCTTACAGGCAAATCAAGTCATTCTTACAGGCATAAAGTCCTTCTTACAGGCATAAAATCCTTCTTACAGGCAAATCATGTCCTTCTTACAGGCAAAGCAAGTCCTTCTTACAGGCAAATCAAGTCCTTCTTATAGGCAAAGCAAGTCCTTCTTACAGGCACAAAGTCCTTCTTACAGGCAAATTAAGTCTTTTTTACAGGCATTAAGACCTTTTTACAGTCACAAGTCCTTATTAGAGGCACAAAGTCCTTTTTACAGGCACAAAGTCCTTTTTACAAGCACAAGTCTTTTTTACAGGCACCAAGTCCTTTCTACAGGCACCAAGTCCTTCTTACAGGTATCTCCATTGGGTGACCTACCATACGGGTCAAATCTCAATCAAAATTTAATCAGTAGAATCCTTTTATTAGGAATCTACCATGGTACGACCCACCATACGGGTCAAATGGTATGACCCACCATACGGGTCAAATTTTAATTCAATTTTTAATCAGTAGAATCCTTTTATTAGGAATCTACCATGGGTTGATCCACCATACGGGTTCAAGTTCAACTACTCTAAGGTTTTCTTATAACGAATCTTTAGGTTCTCATTTCATTTTTAGTGGAACATTCATGTCACGACTCTTTTTATTTTATTGTGTTGAGTTTATTAGAACTTAGGTGTCATCTCGTCTTTGAAATAAACCTCTACCGAGCTTCCTTTCAAAGAGGGGCAGCTGTTGACACCTGATTTTTAATCATCCTTTCTGTTTTAAAAATAATTAAAATTTTTTTTTATAAAAACTCATAAAATTGAAAAATCAACTTTGGGGACCTTGGCTAAGCCTAAAGAACCAATTTTGATCAAAAAATGATTTTCCATATTTTTCGTATTTTTCGGTATTTTTTATTTATTTATTTTCGAAAATTAATAGAAAATTCATAAAAATTCATAAAATTGAAAAATCAACTTTGGAAGCCTTGGCCAAGCCTAGGCAACCATTTTTGAACAAAAAATAAATTTTCATATTATATATTTAATTTTTTTTTAAAACAAATAATACAAAAATACTTGAAAATTTTGGAAAATTAACATTTGAGGCCAAAAAAATACACAAAGATAGTTAATATTTTTATTTTAAATCTATTTTCATATTGGCCATCGCAAATTCAGAAAAATCCAATTCGAGTCACGTGTTCCTTCACGAGTATAATCTCGAATCGGGCCTAAAAAAATTTAATTTGAGCCAACTTATTTTTAATTTTCACTTTTTATGAGTTGTGACATTGTCTTCTAATATTTTAAATTTTCATCTTGGCTCAATTATACCCAGAATGACTCAATTTTGCAAAAGGGCTTTAATTAAATTCTGCATTATTTTCAGCGACAAGAAATGAGCTTAAATTTGACATGTGGTAAATTTTGGTGTGTCAAAAATTGTGAGGAGATTTGGACTTAAAGAAATATATTTTTTCATGGACTGAATTGTAAATACTTAAAATTCAAGGACTAGAGTGCAAATACCTAACTCTTGAATGATTATTTTACAAATAACAAAAAGAAGAGTTAGTGGATAAATTAGAATAGAGAAGGGAAAATGGAGAAGAAGAGATGAAGAAGAGAAGTTGGAGAAGGATGGATGGAGAAAATAAGATAAGAATAGAGAAGGGAAGATGGAGATGAAGAAGAGTTAGTGGAGAGATTAGAATGGAAGATAAGAATAGAGAAGGGAAGATGGAGATGAAGAAGAGTTAGTGGAAAAATTAGAATGGGAGATAAATATGGAGAAGGGAAGATGAAGAAAAGTTAGTGGAGAGATTAGAATGTGAGATAGAGATGGAGAATGGAAGATGAAAATGAAGAAGAGTTAGTGGAGAAATTAGAATGGGAGATAGAGTTAGTGGAAAAATTAGAATGGGAGATAAATGAGTAGATTATAAAAGGAGGAAGAAGTGAGCTTGAGAGGGGGATTTTTTTTTTTGAGAGAAAATTTTGGATGTTTGAGAGAGTTTTGGGAGATTGAAGAAAAATTTGAGAGAAAGAAAATACCAAAAGAGAGAGAATTTTGAAGAAGATGGAAGTTTAAAGCTAGGGGTTATCATCACAAATTCCTTCATCGATCAATATAAATCAAGAGTTCATCCTCGTCAACGAGCAAACAAATTCAAGCTAAGTGTTTTTATTTATTCATTTATTTATGGTTTTACTCGCAAATTAGCACAAATTGTATACACTTTCTCCATCTCCTTTTTCTTCCATATTTTATGTCAGGAGAAGGATATCTTTACGTCAACAGCAAAAATCTCGTCGAGATGCAAAAATCGGCCCAGACAAGCTCCTAAGCTGTCCACCGATTTCTCAACTGATCTGTGACTAAAAGTCCCTCTTAATTCAAAAGAAACTCTCTATATTGGGAACATAGAGAGCGAAAATCAATTATAGAAATCCCTCCCAAAAAAATGGGAGATAAGTACTCTTTCTACTCTTCTGGTTTTAGGTGCAGATTAGCACATATTTTGTATACTAACACTTCACTCTATTTTATGTCAGGAAGCCGCAGCTCTATTTCAATGGTCAATCCTATGGAAGCACAAAATCAGCTTGGAGGAGTCCTCAAGCGCGCACAAATTTCAAATTGTTGAATCAATTCGTTGTATTTCATTTTAAAAAATTCATACCCCAAAATGGAGAGGACAAAGTCCATCCGCAATTTAAATACCTGCACCATAAATCCCAAAGGGAAGAGCCAAGCCAATGCTTAGCCTCCCATTGGAGGTTTTTACTTATAGTAGTTAAATACCTGCAACTTAAATACCTGCACCTTAAATCCCAAAGGGAAGAGCCAAGCCAATGCTTAGCCTCCCATTGGAGGTTTTTACTTACAGTAGTTAAATACCTGCACCTTAAATCCCAAAGGGAAGAGCCAAGCCAATGCTTAGCCTCCCATTGGAGGTTTTTACTTACAGTAGTTAAATACTTGCAACTTAAATACATGTACCTTAAATCCCAAAGGGAAGAGCCAAGCCAATGCTTAGCCTCCCATTGGAGGTTTTTACTTACAGTAGTTAAATACCTGCAACTTAAATACATGTACCTTAAATCCCAAAGGGAAGAGCCAAGCCAATGCTTAGCCTCCCATTGGAGGTTTTTACTTACAGTAGTTTAAATACTTGCAACTTAAATACCTGTACCTTAAATCCCAAAGGGAAGAGCCAAGCCAATGCTAGGCCTCCCATTGGAGGTGTTTATTCACTGTCATGTACTTCCTATAATTTAATTTTTGAATCATCAGACCCAAAAGATAAGTAGGTTGTAATACTGCACAGAAGTCGTTAACACACTCCTTCTTTCGGCTTCAGGGAATCTTTAACACTTAAAAAAATATAACAAATAAAAATATATACCATCCATGCATCCTATTTAAAAAGTGAAAACACAAAAGAGAATACCCTACTATAGCCTTAGGAATAAACCAAGCCTGAGTTGCCGAATTAGGATATCCATGAAATTAAGGTACCGAAAGGGCATTAGTTTTAATTAACTAGTGTAACCAAGTCCCCGAGCTCCTAATCTCTGGTTCGCAGGAATAAATTAGTTCTCCCGCTAATTTATTTAGGTTTCTAATCGACCTACCAAGAACGATTAGTGGCGACTCCAAATTTTAAAATCATTTAAACAAAAACCAAAGTTGCGATTCGGTAGGGCTTGGGAGGGTCCGCGTTAGGTTAGTCAAATCTAATTAACCTAATAATCCGTTAACCCCCTTTAAAATTTAAAAATATTTTTAGAGGGTCGCGACAGTGGAGAAATTAGAATAGAGAAGGGAAGATGGAGAAGAGGAGATGGAGAAGGGAAGATAGAGAAGAGGAGATAGAGAAGGGAAGTTGAAGAAGAGGAGATGGAGAAGAGAAGATGAAGAAAATAAGATAAGAGTAGAGAAGGGAAGATGAGATGAAGAAGAGTTAGTGGAAAATTTAGAATGGAAGATGGATGAGTAGATTATAAAAGGAGGAAGAAGTGAGCTTGGGAGGAGAATTTTTTTGAGAGAGAAAATCTTGGATGCTTGAGAGAATTTTGAGAGATTGAAAGAAATTAGAGAGAAAGAAAAAAAATAAAAAAAAAAGAGAGAATCCTTTTTTCCAAAAGAGAGCCTTGAAGATGGTGAAAGTTTAAATCTAGGTGTTACCATCAACAATTCCTCTACCGATCAACGCGAGTCACAAGTTCATCTCCATCGTTCGAGCCGCAATCTTGATCTATAAGGTGACACGAGATTCGAATTCGGCAATCAAATCTGTTAAATCAGGTAACGATCCTAACTATTAAAATCTTCGAGAATTTCCTTGCCCAAATAAATTAATTTAAATTTCGATTATGTCATGTCATACTCATATGTTTCCATATCTACATGTCGCATTCATACTATAAATTCTTGCAATTTAATTCTTGCACCATAAATCCCAAAGGGAAGAGCCAAGCCAATGCTTAGCCTCCCATTGGAGGTTTTTACTTACAGTAGTTAAATATCTGCAACTTAAATACCTGTACCTTAAATCCCAAAGGGAAGAGCCAAGCCAATGCTTAGCCTCCCATTGGAGGTTTTTACTTACAGTAGTTAAATACCTGCAACTTAAATACCTGTACCTTAAATCCCAAAGGGAAGAGCCAAGCCAATGCTTAGCCTCCCATTGGAGGTTTTTACTTACAGTAGTTAAATACCTGCAACTTAAATACCCGTACCTTAAATCCGAAAGGGAAGAGCCAAGCCAATGCTTAGCCTCCCATTGGAGGTTTTTACTTACAGTAGTTAAATACCTGCAACTTAAATACATGTACCTTAAATTCCAAAGGGAAGAGCCAAGCCAATGCTTAGCCTCCCATTGGAGGTTTTTTCTTACAGTAGTTTAAATACCTGCAGCTTAAATACATGTACCTTAAATCCCAAAGGGAAGAGCCAAGCCAATGCTAGGCCTCCCATTGGAGGTGTTTATTCACTGTCATGTACTTCTTATAATTTAATTTTTGAATCATCAGACCCAAAAGATGAGTAGGTCGTAATACTGCACAGAAGTCGTTAACACACTCCCTCTTTCGGCTTCAGGGAATCTTTAACACTTAAAAAATATAACAAATAAAAATATATACCATCCATGCATCCTATTTAAAAAGTGAAAACACAAAAGAGAATACCCTACTAGAGCCTTAGGAATAAACCAAGCCTGAGTTACCGAATTAGGATATCCATGAAATTAAGGTACCGAAAGGGCATTAGTTTTAATTAACTTGTGTAACCAAGTCCCCGAGCTCATAATCTCTGGTTCGCAGAAATAAATTAGTTCTCCCGCTAATTTATTTAGGTTCTTAATCAACCTACCAAGAATGATTAGTGGCGACTCCAAATTTCAAAATCATTTAAAATAAAAATCCAAAGTCACGATTCGGTAGGGCTTGGGAGGGTCCGCGTTAGGTTAGTCAAATCTAATTAACCTAATAATCCGTTAACCCTTTAAAATAAATTTTTTTAGAGGGTCGCGACAGTTATTTTGAGATTTTTCTTCCTTTTTTTTTTTGCTTTGGTGGTAATTTCATAGAGATTAAATGGAGTGGCACAAGGGAAACCTGTGTGCTTCCCATTTATAAGAGCTTAAATTTTTATCTTAAACTTTTCAACTGTGACAATTTAGTCATAATCTTTTCGATGATTGGCTAACTTAGTCCTAGATCTTTCAATTGTATCCATTTGGCCATAAACCTTTTGAAGTTTTGTCAATTTAGTCATAAACTTATTATTTAGATGATTGGCCTAAGGGCTGCATTGACAATTTGTCTTGGCTCATTGCGAAGACATCAAGAGGATGACCGACTCTTTCGAAGAAACCCTAGGCTAGGGAGGCTATGGCTGCGTGTACAAAGGCTTGGGAGCATAAGCAGGTCTATAAAAATTACAAGCCACCCTCGAGGTATCGCTAATTACTTTCCTATTAACTACAAAGTAGGCTTTGTTTTACGTAAGGAACACTCCCGCCTAAACTCTAAAGTCAAGGGTCGTCTTGGTTTATATTGGGTTAAACCTGAGTTCAGTTCCTAAATGATGTTTTTATTCCAAAAACCATATGGAATTTACGCAAATCCGACTTGGAAACTGTTAATTCAAGAGGAGTGCTTCCTTAAATCAATGACGGCAATAAGGCCGCTTGAATAAAATTTAAGTGGAAAGTGTATGGTCTATTTTTCCTCATATTGTTAACACAAGTCCAATTCCCAATCACTTTGTCAACGTTGCCCAATTTGGTAAAAAAAAAATTGAAAAAGGAAAAAGATAAGTGTGCTGAAAGTCTTAAAATTTGTTAAAAAAGTGCAATTAAGTTCTAAAAATTCTGAAAAGTGTGGTGAAGTCTTAAAACTTATTATAAAAGTGCAATTAAATCTTAGAACTTTCAAAAAAGTGCAATCAGGCCATAAATTGTCAAAAAGTGCAAAAGTATGGTAAAACTTTTAACAAGTGCAATCAACGGAATGACTTGATTCGATCAATTTGACAAGTTTTTAGAATTTGATTTCATTTTTTTGAAAATGAGGCTACTCTTGTGACTGTTTTGTCTGCATGTGCTAGATCAGGAGCTCTTGATTTGGGTAAGTGGGTGCATGTTCATGCCGAGGGCTATGGATATGGTGGGAATACATATTTCGTCAATGCGTTGATCGACATGTATGCAAAATGTGGAGCTGTAAAGAATGCCCTTAACTTGTTCATCAATATGTGCACAGAGGAGTTAATTTCTTGGAATACTATAATAAATGGTTTGGCAATCCATTGCTCTTGCTGTGAGGCTGACGCCTTAAGTTTGTTCCAGCAGATGAAACGTGCTAGAGTAAAACCAGATGGAATCACGTTCATAGGCGTCTTCTGTGCCTGCACACATATGGGAATGTGCCTGCACACATATGGGAATGTTGGCAAATGGTTTCTCATACTTTTCAGTCCTTGATTGATGATTACTCGCTAGTTCCTCAAATGAAGCATTATGGCTTTATGGTTGATTTGCTTGCTCGAGCCCTAGCTATTGAATTTGTGAAGAGGATGCCCATGAAAGCCGATGCTGTTATTTGGGCTACTTTGCTCGGAGCCTGTCGGCTACATAAAAATGTTGAGTTGGCCGAAATAGCCCTCCATTGGTTAAGTGAACTTGAACCTGAAAATCCCGCCAATTGTGTTATGCTTTCAAATATATACGGGCACATTGGAAAGTGGAAGAATGTGGCCAGATTGAAGGCTGCAATGAAAGATACATGGCATAGAAAACTTCCTGGATGTAGCTTGATTGAGGCCAACGATGATATTGTTGAGTTCTATTCCCCGGATGAGAGGCATCCTGATAGTGATGAAATATATGAGGCCTTCGACGGTTTGAAAGAACTATCAAGGTCATCTGGGCATGCATCTGACCTAACCGTGTTTGAGCATTGAACTTAGGGGGCACCTCTATAGACAAAGTCAATAGCAGTCACCGTCATATATCAAGTCGCTTTCTTTTATTGTGAGGCGTTTAATACAGTTATTGATTATTTCGATTTTGAGGAAGGAAGAGGGATCATCATGATATCTACTTAAGCGAAAATTTTAATGATTTTCTTCTCAGCCATTCATATACTTCTTTTTCTGATGATTAACAATCTTGAGAGGAATAAGTTTGTTCTGTTTTTTAAGATAAAAATTCACAGGCCAACTTTCTTCTTAGTCAAATGATCCTTTCAATTTAAAATGTAAGCGAACATGCTGGTGTGATTTTTTTTCCCCATTAAATGTAGATACTGCCATTCCATGGGCTTTTTAAAATCTTTTGACAAACAGAAAACATAATTAACATTTCTAAAAGCACAGCATGACAATTAAAAAAAAAAAGAGTGAAAGAGTGGACTAGCAGCTGATGGTGGTGGTCACTGTGTGGCAGTGCAATAGTGTTAGCGTTGTCACCTGGGTGGCACTGCTGTCCTTGACTGCATCTGAGAGAATACTCATTGAAAAAAACATAAATTGTCATAAAAAAACAGAGAATGCTTGCGTCGCCGAGTCTGAGTGCGTCTCACAGAGAGTTATGAGCCCTCCACCACTTGCACTCGGTGTGGCGACACATCGCCACCGTCGTGCAACCTTGGCCAGGTCCGTCTCTCCAAGGATGGTGCAACCCTGGTGATCGATCTTTTGGGCTTCGCGACTGTCTGTCTTTGTTTCTGTGTCCCTCTCCATTAGGGCTTGAGGTTAACTAGTTTGTTCATGTAGCGATAATGTGGCATCCGTCAGCATTTTGTATGCATATTTAACATATGAACTGATGCGATCAAATAAACGTGCTATAGATCCAAATGGCTAGAAAAAAGTTGCAGGATCATGCTCGCCTATCATTGTCAGAAAATGCAGGGACGATGGCTGTCACACCCCAAAACCACAATAATAGGGGTTGTGACACGGCCATCTCTTTCTCAAAAGGATGCAGACACAACTTAACCAGAATTTAACCTGATAACAAATATGTATATCCATACATACGATTTCAAGAAGTTCTTTAGTTACAAATATCAGAGCTTGCTACTAAACCATAAATAAATATACACATACATCCTTCCAAACGATAGTAACGTCTAATATCAACTTAAATAGGCTCACCAAAGCAAAAAACAACTCATAACTTATATCAAAAGCCCCCCAACCAAATGTCCTCCACTAACGATCGCTCATGTCCTACGAGCGATTCGCTGGATCTGAAAAAAAAAATAAAAAGATGAAAGGAATGAGCTAACACGGCTCAGTGAGTAATACATTTCTTCTAAGCGGATCGAACAATCACTATGCATATTTAAAACACAAAACAAATACCAATGATTTAATTCATTGGTTAATCTCATCAAAATATATGTCAATGGTCTATCCATTGACTAATCACATGCTCAAAGCTCTAACCATAGTCATGTATAACGCTCGTGACAAAATATGACCAAGATTCCCCCCTTGGCAAGGTCTCTACTTACAATGCCGGTGGCTCGGCCCACAAGGATATCCTAAATAGTATGCGCATACCCACAAACCCATCAATCGGGTTCACAGTTATCTTGAGCAATATAAAATCACAACAGCTCAAAATCAATAGTAGAAATCTGTCATAAATTATCTCAATCAAAATGAACATCACCATCAACTCAAAATCAATAATAGAAAGTAATCACAAATCATTTTGAATAAACAAAACAGTAGTAAATGTTCGATCCTGTTTTATGCAACAAAAATGCTCTAAACACTGCTTTTACTTTCCTTCCAAAAGAACAAATCACATTAGAAACTCATATTATACCTTTTCAGAAAAACATGAGTTTACACAAGTCAAAGAAGAAATAGTATCACTCACCAGATAACGGCAAAATAAAATACAACTGTCACTCGAGCCGACGCGTCCGAATTCCTATTCAAAAGTACGGAAAATGGATAAAAAACCAATAATATGACACTCTAATAGACGACTCAACTAATTTACACCTATTTAACGATATAACGACGATCGTGCGTCAACGAAAACTTGTCTATAGCAGATTTCCTTTGCTGTCTACAGTGGACAGCTCGCGCGGCAGAACGGAAAAGGCCATAACTCATTCTATCAAACTCCGTTTCAAGCCGACTTATAGTCCAAACGAAGATTATTCAATATACTACAAAAGTCTTAACATGATTGACCTCAAACAATGAACGAAAACTGAAGATATTGGCTCTTGAAACATGCTATTCGCGCGTGTACTGTAGCAAATAGAACAGCTCGCGCTTCAGGACTAAAATGGCCATAACTCACTCCACCGACCTCCGTTTCAAGCTGTCTTATAGTCCAAGCGAAGCTTATTCGACGTGCTACAAAAGTCCTAACATGATCAACATCAAACAATGACCGAAAAATGAAGATATCAGCTCTTGAAAGTTGCTGTTCGCGCGTGTACTGTAGCAACCAGAATTGAAAATTTTGTTTCGGGTAAACCGGAGCATCAAATTAAGATCCATTAAATCCCACGGCTTCACAATGTTCTAAATTTTCATCTCCATGTAAAAACACAGCATAAAAACTCCTTAAACAAACTCATTAAATTAAACTCGATCTAAGTCCGAATTTAAGCTCTAACTTCGAAAATTACTTCAATAGGAGGAACGAGGAAATGCGAGTACTTACTGAACGTCGTTGAACAGCGTTTGAATAGTTTGGCGAGATGTGTAGCTTGGACCTCTCCTCCTCCCTCCTCTCTTTTCTTTCTTCCTCTTCTCCTTTCTTTTTTTCTTTCCTTTCTCTCTTCTCTTCCTCTTCTCTTTTCTTCCTTCCTTCTTTACGTCCATTTGTTGCAGATGGGTAATAACTACATATCTCCTTTATTGAATTTCAACCCTTTTTTTAATTATTTTCTTTATGTGGGTCCCACCCCATTTAATGACCTAATTAAAGAACATAGTTATTACAATGGCTGCCTTCGTTCTAACAGAGAAAGAAAACACCACTTTATGACATTCCGAATGAGATGAGAGGTGAAATCAAGATTTGATTTGTTCGTGGTCCTCGTGGGCTGTGACTGTGGCGATGGCTACGTGATTGCTATCAGGATCTGTGTGGCAATCCTTCTCTGCATTGTCCTGCAATTCTTGGAATCTATACCAATGATGTGATAGAATAGCAGACCTCTGCTCTGGTTTTTCTTCCACACAATCAGAACCAAGAAAAAACGAGAAGACTCACTTTTTTAAGTCAATCGCCAGCTGTGAACTCAAATCATAGTACGCTCGACCTTCAAAGAGATCCAGGGTTGAAGGTGCATCTCGGTGAAATCGTCGTGGCTCTGGGGCCACTGCGTTTGCTCTTTCGAGTCCTCTACGCTAAGTTGACCTAGTCAATTGTGAGTGTTCTCGTTAAAAAAAGGTTCAATGAGACACACACTTAATGCTATCTTTAGTTTAAGCCACTGAATCTCACTGAAGCCCATTCTCTGCTATATGCCACAGAAGCTCCCCTGTTTCTCTGTCCACTCTTGTGCTCCTATTCCCTCTAGACTTCCTGAAATGAGTGTCGAAAGCTCCATCAGTTTCAAGGTTTTACTTCGCCATGTCTTTAGCGTTTTGATGATTATTTCTTTAGATAACCGGGTTGCATCTGTGAGCTTGAAGGATGATTCAGAGGATTGATCTGTTGGAACAGAAGGTTAAGAAAAGGATGAACAAATTTGAAGCAATGCTTGACAAGTACTGTCGCCTTTTTTTGTGCTGAAATAGCAGGTCTCTCTTCTTACACTTTGGTCTAAGATGAAAGAAGCAGTAAAATTGCACCACCAGTCGACCCTGTCAAGGATTATAAGGTTCTTGTTGGTCCATGGGAAAAACCTGCAGAATCCTCCAAGAAGACAGACAAAAAGCAAACTAATATTCCATCTTCTTACCCTTAAAAACCATCCATGTCTGTTTAAAACTTTGTTTTTAAAATTGATCGTTTTTGTGTTTTGGTTTGAATATGTATGAAACTCGCTTGTTATCCTTATTATTCCTCTTTCTGCTTGCATAATTATCTTTTTGTTGATGACAAAAAGGGGGAGAAGTTTATTTGTAGGGTGAACAGTACATGGTATGGTGAACAGAAGGACTTTTGTATTTGCATATTGTGCAGATGGACAAAGAACACTTGTTTCGTGCGCAAAGACATACGCAAACCAAGCAAACCGATTCATTTCGTATTTTATCAAAAGAACCATATTGTCTCTCACATTATCTTTCGTTACAACATTTTTTTTAAATAATGCTTATATTGAGGAGGTTTTGTCATCATCAAAAAGGGGGAGATTGTTGAAAAAGTTTGTTTCTCTGAATGTTTTGACTCTGACAAAACTTTCCTTTTCTATTCAAGAATTAAGTTAACACATTGAAATTGCTTTTGCAAAGATGAGTTTGTGAAAAGAAGCTCATATAGATCTAGATCTGATGTTCAGACTTAAGAGAGAGATGTCATGTATCTACTTCTAAGTCTGTAGAAGTAAATGTGTTCAGATGAAATAGGAACTGTCTATGAAGGAAGAGTGTTGTCTCTGAAGCCTTCAGATGAAGAAGAGTTCCGTTTAAAGACTTCAAGGAAGCTGCATCTGAATACCTATGGGGTAGAAGATTTATGTGACTAATCAGTAAGGATCCTTCAGAAGCAAAAGTCGTTACTTAATTCTGAAGTGAATCAGAGGAACTTCGGTTGTAAACTGACTCTGAAGTATGTTCAGACACAATTTCAGACTCAGTCTTATAAGAGACTTTGAAGACCCACGTATGGCAGGTTTTCGAGACGGCTAGGATATCTATGGAAGTTTGTGTGATTTGATTGACTGGATTCTTGTCCCATCAAATCAGGAGAATATCTACAGTTGGATGACACATTCCATATACAAAGAATATTGAATATTGGATTGACTCTACTTATGGAAAGCTGAAGTCTTAGTTGTATAGGCGACTGACTCTGAAGCGTTCAGACTCTGTTACAACGGCTAGAAGATCTTCTCTGATACAGTCTCCGTTAATCAAGGTTGATGACGATCAATCAATGATTGAGGAGCGATCCTTGGGACACCTTGACCAACGGCTAGTTCAAGGTTAGAGGAGTATAAAAGAGGATCAACGAAGACGATTGGGCAGTGTGACGAACTAAAAATTCCAAAGCTTTGAGCGATTCAAACTTGCGATTATTCTTTTGTACACGAGAGACATCACTTACATGTGTTGAGAGGCTATTGTGTTATTCGTGTGAGAAGCATACAGATTCTTGTAATCCTCAATTATATATAGTGGAAATCAGCCTATCGGCTGTCAGCGTGGGAGAGTGGACGTAGGCTTGATATAAGCCGAACCACTATAACTGTTGTGTGCAAGTTTCTCTATCTCATAACTCTGATCTTTGTGTTTTGCACGCCAGCCTTAGCATTCAGAATCTGCTTGCTCAGAAGTTGCATATTTGCATTCAGATTCATAATTTGCTCACAATTAGAATCTCTAATTTCACTTGTTCAGATTTTGATTCTGCATACATTTTGATTTGATTATTAATTCCGCATCTTATCATTAAAATATCTTTAAATCACCTATTCACCCCCCTTTAGGTGATATTGCTAGATTCAACAAGGTTAAACTCGGAGTTGGAGAGAACGGGCAAATGCTTGTTTTGCTCCAACCATACCGCCCGGAGAATCTGATACTAATGTTTCCAGCTTTAAAGCGCCCTCCTTCCTTAAATTCAATCGGAAGCCTTCATACCTAGCATTTCTCCATTATTGCAACAGCTTCCCAAATGGTGATCATCCATATCCTTACTTGACTTGCCACTCTGTCGGGGCCAACCGCTCTTGTGTCATTCTTGTAAGCCGACCAAAAGACCCATATCGTAATCTGCCGACGTGTGCGTTTTTGTACCTGCTGAATTAGCTAAATGGGATATTGTGGAAATGGAAAATGCTGAGTACGAGAAGAGGTAGATTACAGTGCTATGGAATTTAACCTCCTGGGAGAGTTGTGTCAAATGCAAAAAAAAGTGGAGGCAAATGCATGAAACCGGATACAGGTTTTCTGTGCTACTGTTCTGATACCGCTTATCCGCTTACTTGCAAAGGTAACACTTTTCGGTTAATTCCCTGTAATAGAAATATAATTCAAGTTCTCCCATGTGTTTTTCTGGTGAATCTCCTTGCCATTCTCTCCAAACTTGATAAGGACTTCAAAGGAAGATGGAGAACGTTTGGGCTTCCCTTGGTTATCTATTCTCACTTCCTTTTTCCCTCCTTGGCTTCATTCGCCAAGGCCATTACTTCTATTTATATTTCTTTTGGACAATCCTTTTGCAGTTTTAGTAGTTAGATGAATTCGTAGCAATGCCACTTTCTTCCCCAGTTTGAGTTCGCGAGTCATTTCCAATTTTGTGGGAAGAACCAAAGTCAACTCCAACTCATCTCCAAGTCAAACTATTCATACAATTCCATTCTTCACTATTCCTCTCTCTCTCTCTCTCTCTCTCTCTCTCCCCACATGATTTCACCATCTTCGACGTATCTTCACCACCCTCTCAATCCACGATGATCAGAACCACCTTCCGACCTCCTCTTTCTCCTCTCCCAATCGACGCAACCCTCTCACTACTGTTACTCTTTCCTCTCTCTATATCACCCCGACCGTCTCTCTCTCTCATCGATCCCCACTTCAAAAACTGCAGCCTCCTTGTCGCCTGCATCGGCAAGCGATGGCAAGTGCGGTTCGATCACGAGATCTACCATTTCCAGTGTTACTGCCCTGACCAGCCCTATGCTTCGCTTTGCCCCCCGTAGGATTACTTCTTCAAAGCCCTGGTAGGATTACTTCTTCTGTCTGTGTCTGCGCATTACGCACACTTTCTCTTGGTGAAATGTTGATTAGATTCATCGGATTCTGAGGGTTGAGTCGAGTCCACTTCGCTTTCTGCTCAGAATTTGCTAGGAATTACCTCTGAGTCATAAATCTGCAGGGCTTCCACTAGCTTAACACGCAAAATTCCTCGACTCTGCTGGAGGTTCTTGAGCTTTTCTATAACAATCTTAGCTGGAGAATGATGTAATGGCAGAGATGGCTACGGTGTATTTGAAAAGTAAACCCTTTCTTCCAATTTTCCTTGAAAGCGGCCGATCAAAACATTAATATATGCTCCTTCAAATTTTTGAGGAGGACGAGAGCAAAAATGGTTATCAAGTCAAGGGAATGCCATGATCATTTCCTCCGTGTTCTTAATAATTCGAAGGCCACGTCATCTCCCATCCCTAGTTGAATGTCTTGATACAAAACCTCCTTTGCCTTTATCTTCTTTCTCTTTTAATTGTCTACCATCATTTTAATGCTCAAACTTGTTGTAATTTGTCAGTCTGTTCTTCAAAGTCAACGTTGTTAATTCACTCCGTCTTTATTGATAGTTTTCCCTCTAATTCGGTTCCTTAGCACCGCTACTAAATTTGTCATTTCAAAGACGCAAAATAAGAGTCACCGTGATGAGTACGGATATCAACACTAAGTTTCTCGATCTTATATGTATGGTGTCCTCTCTGACTGTTGCAAAAAGCATTCCTACTGGTTTCATCATAGTCTTGATTGGGAGATTTACCTGACAAGGATTTGTGTCCTTTGTAACAGCGCAGCATGGCATTTTGGTGATGAAAGTCGCAATAGGTACTGCATTCAACCTACTTTCTATTTCACATATTAATCCACCGCGTGGACCTTCTATTAGTAAAATGATGAACTGAAGTTGTTGCTCTCGGATCTTTTGCTTTTCTCTAACCAGCTGCATCAGGAGTTGGAATTGCGATTGTCATTCTTATAGTCTATTCCATCAGGAAGAAATCGAACATAAGAAAACTTATGGTTTGGATCACTGGAAAGAAGGAACATTCTGCCGCCTCACAGAAAATTGAGGGATTAATTTCTTCGAGGAGATATACATACAAAGATATCAAGAGGATGACCAATTATTTCCAGGAAAAGTTAGGCCAAGGAGGTTATGGTTATGTGTACAAAGGCAAGCTTCGTGATGGTCAACTTGTGGCCGTGAAACTTCTAAAGAAACTGAAAGGTGATGGAGAAGAATTTATCAATGACGTGGCGAGCATAAGTAGGACTTCTCATGTCAATATTGTCAGCCTTCTGGGCTTTTGCTTTGAGGGAAGCAAAAGAGCTCTAGTTTATGAGTTCATGCCTAACGGATCACTGGAAAAGTTCATATTCCAAAGCAACACTTGAGAAACAAATCAGCAACTGAGTTGGGAGACATTATACAACATCTCCCTAGGCATAGCGCAAGGGCTAGAGTACTTGCATCGAGGCTGTAATACTAGGATCTTGCATTTCGATATAAAGCCTCACAACATTCTTCTCAATCGAAATTAATGTCTCAAGATTTCGGACTTTGGTCTTGCCAAAATATGTCTTAGAGAAGAGAGTGTTGTGTCGATGTTGGGTGCACGCGACAACACTGTAGGCTACATTGCTCCGGAATTGGTCATAAGGAACATTGGAGGGTCTCTCACACATCGGATGTTTATAGTTACGGCTTGATGGTTATGGAAATGGTCAGCGGGAGAAAGAACTTTGAAGTTGGGGTGGACCGCACTAGCGAAATATATTTCCCTCATTGGATTCCCCGATGCCTTGAACATCAGAAAGAAATCAGGTTATGTGGTATCACGAATGAGGAAGACGAAGGAATCACAAAAAAGATGATCATAATCAGCTTGTGGTGCATTCAGATTGATCCGACCATTCGACTAGCGACGACTCACGCCATGGATATGCTAAAAGGAAGTGTTGAGGCCTTGCAAATTCCTGCGAAGCCAACCTTGTCATCCCCTTCATCGAGATCCCTAGTAGCTACTACAGACGAGAGTTCGCTGCTACAATTTGAGGTCACTACAGCATCTGTATAAATTTATATCAGGTACTTAGTTTGAGATTTTTCTTCCTTTTTTTTTTTGCTTCGGTGGTAATTTCATAGAGATTAAATGGAGTGGCACAAGGGAAACTTGTGTGCTTCCCATTCACAAGAGCTTAAATTTTAATCCTAAACCTTTCGAGTGTGGTAATTTAGTCTTAACCTTTTTGATGATTAACCAATTTAGTATTAAATCCTTCAATTGTATCCATTTGGCCATAAACTTTTTGAAGTTTTGTCAATTTAGTCTTAAACTTATTATTTGGATGATTGGCTGAAAGGGCTACATTGACAATTTGTCTTGGCTCATTGCGAAGACATCAAGAGGATGACCGACTCTTTCGAAGAAAAGCTAGGCTAGGGAGGCTATGGCTGCGTGTACAAAGGCTTGGGAGCATAAGCAGGTCTATGAAAATTACAAGCCCTCGAGATATCACTAATTACTTTCCTATTAACTACAATTAGGCATTGTTTTACATAAGGAATACTCCCGATTAAAATCTAAAGTCAAGAGTCGTCTTAGTTTATATTGGGTTAAATCTGAGTTTGGTTCCTAAATGAGAGTATATTATTCAAGAAACCATGTCGAAAAATATTAATTCGAGAGGAGGAGTGCTTCTAATCCTTAAATCAATGACGATAATAATGCCGCTCGTATAAAATTTCACCGTAAGTGTATGGTCTATTTTTCCTCATATTGTTAACACAAGTCCAATTCCCAATCACTTTGTCAAGTTGCCCGGTTTGACAAAAAATAAATAAATAAAAATAAGTGCACCGAAAGTCCTAAAATTTTTCATGAAAGTGTAATTAGGTTATAAAGTTTCAAAATATGCAGTCAAGTTCTCAAATTTATTGTGAAAATGTGATCGAGTCTTAGAACTTTTTAAAAAGTGCAATCAACCGTTAATTTGTCAAAAAAGTGTACTAAAACTTTTAACAAGTGCAATCAACGGAATGACTTGATTCGATCAATTTGACAAGTTTTTAGAACTCCATTGCACTTATTGAAAATTTTAAGACTTAGCAACAGTTTTGTGATAAGTTCTAAGACTTAATTGCTTAAAGTTTTAATAATCAATTATACTTTCGAAATAAATTTTTTGTGGATTATGAAAATAATCTTTGGTGATTTCTATTTGTAAATGATATAAATGATTAATTTTTAAAAAATATTTTTGAAAATTATTCATATTTCTCAAAATAAACGTACATTTGCAATAAATTCAGATCACTGTTTAAAGGTGGACATCATTATGCTGATCGATCAAGAGTAAAAAAAAAAAAATAGTGTGCTTGACATTTTTAAATGGAGATAGGTCCAGTTCCTGGTTTTATAAGCCATGTCCAATTGCTGATGTTTGAAGGGCGAAAAATGAATACCCAGAAAAGATTTGACTCGTGCATAAATGTCATTACATCAATATAATTCCGTATAAGCCAGTCTTCTCAGACTTTCAGAGGGAAGACTTCGACCAAAAAACCTCATCAACAACCCCCTAAGCAATTTACAAATAAACATCAAAATCAAAGGTTGTTCCCTGATCTTTCTTTCCTTCTTACTACGCTTCTGAATTTCCAGCCAAGAGCAGTTGCGGAACTGAACCGATGTGTTAGGGACGATGTTCATGTCTGTTTCTCCTCGTCCAGAGCGATATGTCCCCATATTGTTTGCTTGTCTGCGTTCCGATTGAATCGCGTTTGATGCTGAAACTTTGCGAAAACGTCGCTGATAGAAGTACTTGGATAGGTCGGACTTTCGTGCATGATTCAAACCTTCTTTTTTTGTTTGACTATACAACAGCCAGTATATGGTAAGGTCAAACTTAATATCGAAGTGGGAATTTAATTACAATCGTTGAGTAGTAATGACTTGGAACGTTTGAAGGGCATATATGCTTGTTGAAGTTGTTTGCAAAACAAACAAAAAGTTGCATTTTCTAATCCTACATAAGATAAGAAGAAGAGAGCAAGTTTTTTTATTAGTTAGAAGGCTACCATGATCTTTCAAAATAAAGAAATGGACAAATGGACTAGACTCCGCTACACCCGTGTGAGGGTGCGCCTCGCGCACTTTGTATGCTTGCCCAGTCGTGGTCCGGAATTGGGACTACTTGGCAATTATTATTATTATTATTATTATTTTCAAAATAATAATAATAATAATAATAATAATAATAATAATAATAATAATTAATTGTTGAACTCTATTGAAACGGTGCGATTGTTCATGTAAGAGTTGAATTTAATTTTTTTATTTAATTTTGAATTTTAAATTCTGACAATGAAGTATTGCAATTTTTCAGATGAGACAATTTTTGAACAATGAAAGGTTGCGTCCGGCGGAATTAGCAATTTTGAACATGAATAGGTGCGTTCGAATGTACATTTATTCAAACATGAAGAGGTACGTCTGAATTAACCGTTATTGGACACGAATATGTGTATGAGAATTAACCATTTTTCATACACGAAATGTGTGTTTTTTTTCTCATTATATATTTAAATATTATGTTTTTTTTTTCAAAACTACACTTTTTCAAATTTTCAGAGTTTCTTTTCTTTTCAAAGTAGATACAACATTCTTTCCTGATTATTTCGTATTTCCTAGAGAGTTTTTGAAGAATTATTAGAATTGCTATCTAATAACGTCGCTTGAGATTCTGTTATATCTTGGAGGATCTTTGTTGGTAACACTAGCAATACTATGGGGCAAATAATTCTTTAAAAAGAGTTCTATCACGCTTTAAAGTCCGATTCTGTTATTCTTCCCATTTGACTAAATTTCCAAACAATGCTTACATCCTTTTGAGGTGCAATCGCCTCTCTCTTTTTTCCTTCACATTCTTCAGCAATGTCTCCTAGATTGAATCCACAAAACGGGCCAAGCTTTAGAGCTTCCCAGTTTAGGCAGATTCGTATTATCATCAGTCTCAGCATGTTCTTATTCGACTTCGTACTGTCTCTGGAGGTGAACCCGAAATTTGATGCTTATCGGCCAAAGAATTGCGGGACTGGTCCAAGCATGAGCTATCCCTTTTGGATTCTGGGAGTTTAACAACCTTATTGTGGATTTCCTGGGTTTGAGATAGAGTGCAACAACCATAGGCCGATTTATGAGACATCTCGATCTAGTTATGTGATTGAAGAGATTTCGTATGACGAGAACTCGTTTAGAGTGGTGAATGCAGCGGTACTTGATGCCGGATGCTCAAGTCTCAATTACTCTTTCGACAGCATACCTGTTACTTTCAGTCCGAGCCAGGCTGATCTCTGCATTTTCCGCAACGGCAACGAGTCATTTTCTGTCAATTCTACAATATCTAGGGCCGAGTGTGCTCCTGGTGAAGGGAACAATTCTTTTGCCGTGATAGCTAGTGTGTGCGATTAGTTGAACTGGAAAATAGCGTCGTGCCAGTTCTTGGTGGCCGCCTTGGTTCAGAGACAAAACTGGAAGGCGAATCAAAGTGCCGACTACCTGAAGTTATTGGAGGACGGTTTCATGCTGAACTGGATCAGGCACGACTGCATGAGTTGCCGAAGAAGCAGGGGGCGGTGTGGCTTTGAAAATAGCACGAGTGTGTGCTATCGCCGAGATGGAACACATCTCGAATACTGTGGCGATGGTAAGACTCCGCAAACTATTCTAACTTAGGATTTTGCATTCTGCTGCTCTTCTAGAAAGTTTTTCTTCTCCAGTCCTCCGGAACAAACATGACCAAGCTGTGAGAAAATCAGATTACTGACGGTTTCACATCAGTTCGTCTGAGTTTGAGAAACAAAAATTCACAAATGATGTCTTGTTTCATCTGATCCTTCAGTCGAAACTTCAGCTTGATTTCTTTGGCTTTCCTAGGTGTTCCTTTCTACCGCTTGAACAACTCCATCTGCTTACTTTTCATTCATCATTTCTAGTTTAAGTTTAACGCATTGCATAAAAAAACAAGCTGCAGAGAGAACATTAGAGTTGCCGAGCATCTATTAGCTTGAGAACCGAGAAGGTCGGGAGTTCGACTCTCACCTCCGCGATTTGGGGGGAGGGGTTTCTACGGGGTGCTAAATCAAGTTCATCACTATTCTCTTCTCCCTTTATATTTTGCTACCACCCTATCCCGTCCTTCTTCATGCGAAAGAACAGAGAAGAAAACCCAGGCCCTATTCTCGTACGGACGCCACAATTGGAAGTGCGACTTATAAGGAAAAAAAAATTCACAATTACAGCATCATGGAATGAGTCAGTGATTGTGTTTATGGAGGTTTTCTGTTTCGACCTCCTCAACATTGGCGAATCTTTATCCGGCATAAACCAGATGGGCAGGTTAGATGGTCGCTTCACCAGTTTCTTCCTTCTCCATCAGTTGTCACCTACTGTGTCTCTCTGGCTTTGGATTGTCACGAACTCAAGTTATTATAGTACTCGACCTTCAGAGAGATCAAGTGTCAAGGACGAATCTCAGAAAAATCGTTGTAGTTCTGCGGGTTTGAAATCGACCTAGTAAAGGCTGTGAGAAAGCTTCAAACCCCGTCAGACAAATTTGGAAACTTTGCGAGAAGCAAAGTTGGCCCTGGGCCTGTGGCCGATGGCAGAAATCGATCGTGAGTCTTGAAAAACAGAACTTTTTAGCTGACGAATCAACAATGGTAATAGATTTTCTCTCATGCTGAGCAAATATGGGGTCCGCTACGTTTGCTCTTTCGGGTCCTCCACGCTCAATTGACCCAGTCAATTGGCGTGTTTACGTGAAAAAAATTCAACGTGACATCCATATAATGCGATCCTTAGTTTGAGCCACTGAATCTCACTGAAGCCCCTTCCGTCTCTGCTACATGCCACCGAAGCTCCCCTGTTTCTGTCCGTTCTTGTGCTCCTATTGTTCCCTCTGAAATTCCTGAAATGGGTGTCGAAAGCTCCATAAGTTCCAAGGTTTTGCTTCGCCATGTCATTAGCGTTTTCACGATTATTTCTTTGGAAAACCGGGTTGCATCTGTGGGCTTGAAGGATGAATTCTGCAAGCCTGCCGAGTGTGGTAAGGACATGATAGGTCATCCCCTCTCGAACGACACTAAACTATCAACCAATCGAAGTTTTCAAAGTGAGTGTCCTGATAAGCCAGTGCTCAAACTGCAACCTTTTGGGGAGTACCTTGTCGATTATGATAATCAATCTCTTAGGTTGAGCCGGAAGTTCGAGAGAATGGGCCATGCTTGTTTTGCTCCAACTAAACAGCTTCATGAAGAGCCCGGAGAATCTGATACTAATGTTTCCAGCTTTAAAGCGCCCTCCTTCCTTAAATTCAATCGGAAGCCTTCATACCTAGCATTTCTCCATTATTGCAACAGCTTCCCAAATATTGAACATCCATATCCTTACTTGACTTGCCCCTCCGTTGGGGCCAACCGCTCTTGCGTCGCTCTTCTGAGTCAACCAAAAGACCCACATCCTAATCTGTCGGCGTGGGCAAGTCATGTTTTTGTACCTGTTGAATTAGCTAAACGGGCTATCGAGGAAATGGAAAAGGTAGAGCATAAGAAGAAGTTGATGCCAGGGTTTAAATTGACATGGGATTTAACCTCCTGGGAGAGTTGTGTCAAGTGCAAAAAAAGTTGAGGCAAATGCAAGGAACCTTATGGACGTTTTCTGTGCTTTTGTTCTGATACCGCTTATCCGCTTACTTGCAAAGGTAACACTTTTCGGTTTTTTTTTTTTTTTCCGGTAAAGGTAAGTATAGGATTGACAATCAAAATCGCGATAACAACCTAAACCAAGCGCAAGGACCCAAACAAAACAATCCTTCACCAGAATCTACACAAATGTAGGGATGGGTGAAGGGTTGTGGGAAGGGATCGCGCAAAGGGCTAAACAGGGGAACAAACCCCCGAAGATACAAAGAGAAACAAAAAACAACAACAAGGCAACCGCAGACAAAAGGAACCAATAGACAATGGATCACGAAAGGACCGAAAGGGAGCAACCCTAAGAAGTCAAAATACGCCTGTTGCGGGGATTATCATCCACATCCTTGAAGGTCAAAGCCTTATCCTGGATCACCTTGGAGAGGTACATCTTGCGCGCGGTGGTATCACGAGTCTGGTTCCTGAAAATAATATGCTTCCGCTTCGACCAGATCAAGTAACAAAGGGCAGTGAAAGAAAATCGAATAAGACATTGGTGAAAGTGCTGACTACCAAGTTTCCTGATGGTCCAAAGGAGATTCTCCTGCCAAGCTCTGTTCTGCCTGGAAAGACCGCACTTAGAAGCCCAAAAACCAGCTAGGGATCCTGTAACATAACACCCGAAAAACAAGTGATCCACAGAGTCCGGTCTCAAGCGACAAAAAGGGCAAACACCACCCATAATCCTACGATAATTCAACAATAAGACCTGGGTGGGCAGCTTATTGAGGGTAGCAAGCCACAGGAGGAAGGAATGGTGAGGGGTAATGTGACGATCCCAAATGAATCGATGCCAATAAACTAACCTGTCTTTGCGTCTTATATTGTTCCAAGCAGATGCAACTGAGAAAGTACCCGAAGGGTGGCAAAGCCGCGTGAGACGATCCCACCTAGCCGGGGCAAGGACCGGAGGAAAGTTAGGCCAGCTATGCAGCCGATCCAAAATAGCGTTGGAGGTTTTGGAACTGTGTACTATGGTAAGACCTTTAATGGAAGACGTTAATAAGGCTACCTGCATATCAATGGCAAGAAAGCCCAGTAACTAGGAATCTAAGAAGGTCATCCTGCATTTTCTTAAGCAGGCAAACTTCGAGATGGCTGGGAAGTAGCTGTTAAGCGTCTATATGAGCACAACTATCGGCCGTGAACTCCTGCTGGTCTATGAGTACATACCGAACGGCACAGTAGCCGATCATCTACATGGGGAGCGAGCACGGCAGAAACCTCTCCTTTGGCCTACTCGTATTAGCATCGCCATAGAAACGGCCACTGCATTGGCTTACCTTCATTCGTCTGACGTCATCCACCGGGATGTGAAGACTAATAACATCCTCCTCGACAATAACTTTCGCGTCAAAGTAGCGGATTTCGGCCGTGCTCGGCTGTTCCCCAATGATGTGAGCCACATGTCAACTGCTCCTCACGGGACTCGGGGTTATGTGGACCCCGAATATCATCAGTGTTACCAGCTTATGGAGAAGGGCGATGTCTACAGTTTTGGGGTAATACTGGTGGAACTCATATCGTCCATGCCAGCGGTTGATTTAAGCCGAGACAGGCACGAGATTAATTTGGCCAACTTAGCGACTAGCAAGATACAGAACCGCACGTTCCACGAACTTATCGATCCAAATCTGGGGTTCGAGTCGGATCCCGAAATCAATAGGATGATCATGGCTGTGGCCGAGCTGGCTTTCAGGTGCTTGCACCAGGACAAGGACATGAGGCCCTCCATGGAAACTGTCCTGGAGGAGTTGAAGGCAATTTCGAAAGCACGCAGGAGCCCGACAAGTCGAAGGATGTGACAGGTGATAACAGCGCCGGTCAAAGCAAGAACCCCCCTCCTTCGCCGGAATGCAAAGGTGCGGGGCTGCTGAAGAATGTGAAGCCGCCGACTTCACCTGTTTCGGTGACTCAAAAATGGGGAAGCAGTGGTAGTTCTGCTGTACAGAGTGGTTGACACGTAGTCTTTTCAGTTCTCTCCTGCAATTTTCCCTTCTCCATCTTGGCTTATAGTTTTCTCGCATTTCGGCAACGGTCTCTAGCTAATATTATAAACAATGTAGATGATATAACAGGCGATCAAATTTTCCATTTCTGTCATCATTTTGCTGCTTCTACATGTCAGCACTTCCGTTGAGGCTGGACGAGGATTTGAGGTAAATCCTACATAGTACAGAGCACTTTCCTAGGAGCATGAATAAAGGATTGTACCCATACTTGCCATTGTTCCTCTCTTTGCCACAACGATTCCGGCGTTCGAAGATTTTTCTCAGATCCAGGTTGAAAAGAGGCGTCAATATCGATCGAATCTCATTTTTATACACTTTGATCATATATGAATTTATTAAATTTAAAAAATAGATGAAATATGGGTCTAACGTTATAAAGCCCATTCGAAGTTTAATTAGTCTTAACTCAATCCATTTTTGACTATTTTTGACTCATGAGTCTTAGCTTTCCAAGCCCCCCCTCGCCACTACCATCGCTCGCCTGCCGCTGCCCACCACCTTTGCTCGCCCTGCTGCCGCCGCTCGCCCATTACCACCGGCCACCCCCGCCACTCGCCCACCATCGCCCTCACCCCTGCCACCGTCGCTCGCCACCACCAAAGTTGCTATTAGTCATCCGCCGACCGCCGCCGCCGCCGCTGCTGCCCCCCGTCAACTACTGCCCACCGTCGCCAGCCCCTCGCCAACCCTCGCTTGCCCGCCGACCACTACCTACCACTGCATGGCAAAGAACAGAGACCACCTTGTCCGACGACCTGCAAGAATCCCCTCTACAATCAATACAAAACTCCAACAGTTCAGCTTCCGCTTTCCATGTTTTCTCTCCCGTAGCCTTGGTTCCCACTGTTCCGAGAGAGAGAGAGAGAGAGAGAGAGAGAGAGAGAGCGCTACAGTAGCAACAGAGAAGAAGACGGAGAAGAGGATACAAGAAGTTTCAAGAGACATCGCAGGCGAAATTGAGAGAAAAATAGGGCAAGAAAATCCCCAAAAGATGCTGGGACATCTATTGCTCCGACAGTTACCTTGCCCTGGGTGTGGAAGAGATGCTGCGAAGCTCATTCGAAGCAGAGGAGAGACACCGCCACCGCGGCCTGCTGCCCGATTCCAACAAAGCTTGGCCGTTGAAATGTAGTCGGAAGGTGCTTCCCATTTCCTCCTCCCTGCGTGCGTTCCTCACTGTGGAATGCCCCTCTCTCTTCTCCCTCTGTTTCTCTCTCTCTGCTCGGCACGAAGAAGCAAGCTAACACTTTCTTTTCTATTTTGCATTTTGTCTTTTTGTCTTTTCTTCTTTGACTATTCTTTCTTTTTCTTATTTTGTTTCTCGTTTCTTTATTTTGCCGGTCCCCACAGCGACGATAGTGGGCAAGGGTCGACGGTAGGCGAGCTGTGGGCGGTGGTGATGGCAGGTGACAAAGGTGGTGGCAAGCAGTCGGATGGCGATCTACTGTGTATAAGTTTTATACCAGCATGATTTAATAATATGAGTCAAATATGTGTTAATTGCGAATCTATCGGGCATGAAAACGGATTAAACGAGTTATTATGAATCGAATCATATTCAATCCGATTCAAATCCGATTCAAATCCGATCTGACCTATTCATTTGATACCTCTAGATTGAACATTAAAACTCGTGTAATTCCTTCGCAATATCTCTATGAGATCAGAATTGTTCCTAAAAAGGATACAAGGACTTAACCAGATTTAGAGCGGAGATAGAATGGCTGATGGCGCCTAAGGACATACCGAGTCTCACCTAGAAATTAAATCATCATCGCTGTTGTCGTTCATGCTACATTACAAGGACTAATCTACATGAATAAAGTATGAGACAAAATTTTCTGCTGAGGCCCGACCTTTTCACCCTTTTTCACTGTTATCTCCACTGCGTTCCAAAAGCACTAGCCTATGTATTGTTCGGTCAAAAAGTTGGGAGGACCAGAAGCTTTTTCATCGTCAGCTCATCAGCTCCTCACGAAAATCGTAAAACTCCCCTTTAACTTAAAGAATCTGCACTCTCCCTCTAAAATTCTCTCTCTCTCTCTCTCTCTCTCTCTCTCTGTGGTGTGTGTTTCTTTTGCGTTCAAAAGTCATTCTTTCTTTGAGAATTGTGAAAGACGATTTCTGAAAAGAAAAAGAGCGATCTTCCACCAGGAACACGAAGAAAAGAACGGGAAATCGCGCGCATTATCAAGCACCCAATGATCCTTTTATCATGCTCTCAAGCAATCCCTCTCAAGTAATCAAAATCATCCTCTACAACACAGTAATAATATTTCATTCAAATTTCAAAAGCACTGAAACCCAAGTCTCCATTATTTAGGCGTATATAAGGAGTTCCCGAAAAAACAGAGCACCCTCGAGGAGAAAAACAGAGCACGAAGAAGATGGCGACTCTGCAGAAGTTCAAGCTCCTAGCCGCCCAGTGCGGCGTCGCCCCGAGCCCCACGCGCAGCCCGAGAGCAAGCCCTGTCGTCCAACTCCGCCGCCAGAGCCACAAGACCACCCTGGGGATGCTCTTCACTCTCGGCCGCGGTGTCGGTGGGGAACGGGTCGACTTGGTCGAGCCGAGAAGCTTCCACGCGCCCGAATCGGGCCGCGAGAAGAGGAAGAAGAGCGCGAGCGGGCGCAGTCTGAAGGACTTGTTCGTGTTGCCGCCTCCAAGCCCGGAAAGAGATGGCGATGGAAGGGGAGGAGCCAAAGGGAAAGGAAGCGGCGGGGAGGAGGTGTTTCCTTTCCATGCGGGCAGTCTAGGCGGTGTGATTGCCGGACCTGGTTCGCCGAGGCCGGTCTTCATGGGGTTGCGGTTCAGGTCTCTGATGCTCAGGAAGGCGTGGCGTCCCTCGCTGGAAACAATACCCGAGTGATATGCCCATGCGGAACCCAAATTTTGCCACGAATCGTGTCGAGGACCGTCGTTTGGGGTGGCAGATCAACTCAACTCGATCTTCCCACTCATTCCCTAGACTCCAATCTCGATCTTATCTTTGCGTTTCGTGTCGCATACTTGTCTCAAGTTTGTGCAGATGAGATTCTAATGAAATGTCTTGCCATGCGAAAATTGCGTTCTACATAATTTGGTTACTATTCCGACAAGTATAAGGCCTAAGTCGCTAGAAATCTGGCCGGTCCTACGTCGCATTGTAGGTTATGTTCTCGTTGCATCGTCAGGCTGCTGAATTTTTCATCCATCGCGGTTGTCGGCGGAGAATCATTGGTGTACCGTGCAGTGCTGCAATGCAGAAGAATCCGACTTAACCACAGCCGAATATTGTCCCTCTACAATCAAGGCACTTCACCGCTCCGACGGACACCTTGGCGACGCTGCAAATGAGCAGGCTGCCCAGAACTAGTGCCGACGCGATCTCTACTATTACCGACATCCGGAACAAGGCCAAAGTTTCGAGTTCGAAACCCGACCCACTTTTTTTTTTGTCGAAATTTCCTCATGGAGGAGAGGGAGAACTAGATTCTGCAATAAAACCAGTGAAGGACACGTGCGAGAATCAAGTTTGACGAGTGAGATGAGTATCCATGCAGTGAAAAAGGGTGTAAAAATCCTAAAGATACGGAAATAAAATTGCACCGATTATCACTAAATATGTAATGCAATAATCTATTGTAAGAGCCTCAAGTGTTCTCTTCTGGCGAATGATAATTCCAACAAATCGAACATTGTGAAGATACTATAATTTATTTTCCTTGTTTTCGCCGTAACAGGATGGTTAATCATCGTCCAAATTTTAACCTCCTAGCCCGAGAAAAGAAAAGAAAGCAGAACATGAGATTTCAAGCTCTCTCCAAAGTAAAACCATTGACGCGGTTGGCTATATTAGTTAAAGGCTTACCCCGAAATTTTTTTTGAAACCCCTTCTGGTCGTAGGTTCTTAATCCTGTAGTTGTGCTTCTTCTTGATCTTAGGATAATCCTGACCTGTCGGTGGGGCGAGTTCTGCTTGTGTACTGGGCCTTGGGTCCGCTTCAGCTTTACTCTGACTCGTATCCTGTGATGTAATAGCGCTGGATTCCATTAGAATTTGCACTAGCTATGGTCAGGACGTCATAGGCGAGCGGTTCGAGAATGACCAAATGGAAGCCAGCAGGCCTTGTTGCAATAAGATAATGTCGAGGCGGTGGGCTTGAAACAAGAAGTTTCGGTTTGCAATAACCTTGGGAATTGAAAATGTAATTCTTCCAAACATGTGGGTTGATGTATTAGGAAATGAAATATGAACAAAAAGTTCCTGAATGGTTGGAGTCGAGGTTTATGATAAATATTTGCTAACTGTTTGATTAAAGTTCCCTTTTGTTTGAAGGCAAATTATTGTTGAAAAATCGTTTTCTGACTTTTTGATATTTTGGATAATTTTCATGAACAAAAACACAACAAGCTTATATAAGGGGAAAATAAAGCTGTGTATGATAACCTTTCTGTTCCCGGAACTAAATAGAAACACTTTTTTTGTATTTTTGTTCTCGATAACGATTTCTGAAAATAAAAATGTGTTTGGTAACTATATAAAGTTTATGTTATCAAAAAAAAAAGAAACATAAACGTGTTTGGTAACTGCATTAAGTTTTTGTTTTCGAAAAAAAAAAGAACAAAAACACGTCTGTTAATTGCAAAAAATTTACGTTCCTAATTTTTTCATTTAATTCTATTTCTAATTTTTTCAGTATGGATGAAATCAACAATAAAAAAAGAAGAAGACAAATTTGAATTGAGCAATGAGAACATGAAATATTTCTTCCATAGATAGGAAAAATTACAGTTATGAGTCATACATAAATATTCCTAAGTAGATAAAAAAAATATAATTACATAATTGAATGTAAATACTATTTGATAAACTATAATTGAAAAGTGCATTTGAATACAACTTTGATATAAATGTCATTTGATTTAAAAAATACCCTTTGTAAATGATTCGATTTCACAATTAAATTTTATTATTTATAATGTTATTATTATTATTTTTATTTTTAATTTATTTATTTAATTATTTTTATTTCTATTATTTTTATTTTTTATTTTTCTTATTTTATTTTATTATTATTATTTTGAAAAAAATATTTTTTATTTTTAGTCATTTTATTTTAAATTAATTTCTTTGATTTTTTTTATTTTTTATTTCAATTTTTAATATTTTTTGTTATTTTTAGAAACTTTTTTTATTTTAATTACTTTCAAGAAAGTGTTCCCAATTATTTTCAAAAACGTTCCAAATATGTTTCTAAAAAGTATTTCGAGAACATAGAAACAAATTTTTTTGTTTTTTATTTTTGCTTCAAAAATGTTTCTATTTGTTAAAGGTGTTTCTAGAACACTTGGGAAACACTTTTATACCATACTCATTTCTGGAGCGTTACCATACTTAACCTAACTTTTCCTTGCAGAAGGAAATTTTTCTCTACAGTATCGAACAATCATTAGGACTTTCATTAATCATGCCTTCTTTAGGGACAATTTCCAAATTTTTAGTCAAAATAGAAAGAAAAAACATCTCACATTTCTTATAAAAACCTTTTATTTCGGACGAAGAGAGCAAGCAATTTGTTTGGAATCCCGCCCACGATGCTGTAAAATTAGTCATCCTCTTCCTCCAGTTCAGCCTGGGGCTTTGATTCAAAATTAGTTCCTTACGGATTGCAAAACGTAGGCCGATTAGCGATTTTCCTGCTTTGGAGTCATCCAGCTAAGGAGGCGGTTTTGACTTGTTGCACGAGAAGGGAGAGAATTTAGGAGGGCAGCTAGACGAAGAAGGTGATTTCGGTGAAGAATTGAATACTGCAGCATTGATCAAAAGCCACTTTTTCTGGAGTTCTGAATCTATTCGCGTGGGAAGCCTGAACAGACTCGTGTTTCGCATTGACCAAAGACGGGCCATTGTGCCGAAAATGGCGAAGCTATTTCCAGATTTTGCTCACAAGCTTCCTCACCGTCGGTTGGAAGAACAACTCATCGCCCTGTTACAGTCATGTAGGACCAAGAAGCAACTCCGTCAAATCCATGCCACGTAGTCTGTCACGGCCTTGAACGGAACCATTATGTTGCTCCTAAAGTCATCGCAACTTGTGCTCAGCTCAAGGAAATGGGATATGCCCATAACGTGTTCAACCAATTTCTCGTCCCAAATGTGTCTCTCTGGAACGGCATGTGCAGGGGTTGTTACCAAAACGAATTAAACAGGGAGGTCGTATTTTTGTTCAGCCGAATGAGAAGCGTGGGCGTGATGCCCAATTGCTTCACTTTCCCTATTGTGCTCAAATCTTGTGGCAAGATCAATGCTTTGACGGAAGGCCAGGAAGTGCATTGTTCTATGATCAAGTCTGGTTTTAGAGAAAATCCTTTTGTAGGCACCACTCTGATTGGAATGTACTCAAGTGGGGGAGAAGCTGGTCCTGCTTACAAGGCCTTTGGTGAGATGCTCGAGAGGAATGTCGTTGCATGGACTTTGATGGTCAATGGATACCTCTTGTGTGGAGATGTAGCTTCAGCAAGGCGTCTGTTCGACTTGGCTCCAGAACGTGACATAGTGTTATGGAACACCATGATCTCCGGTTATATTGAAATTGGGGACATGGTGGCTGCACGGAAGCTCTTTGATGCTGTGCCCAGTCGGGATGTTATGTCGTGGAACACTATGTTAAATGGTTATGCTAATAATGGGGATCTCGATGCTTGTGAAGTGATGTTTGACGACATGCCTGAACGGAACATTTTCTCATGGAATGGCTTGATTGGAGGATATGCCTGCGGTGGTAATTTCTTGCAAGTATTGGCCACGTTCAAAAGAATGTTGATTGAAGGCACTGTGAGCCCAAATAATGCCACTCTTGTGACTGTTTTGTCTGCTTGTGCTAGACTAGGAGTTCTTGATTTGGGTAAGTGGGTGCATGTTTATGCCGAGAGCCATGGATATGGTGGGAATACATATGTTGTCAATGCTTTGATCGACATGTATGCAAAATGTGGAGCTGTACAGAATGCCCTTAACGTGTTCTTCAGTATGTGTGGAAAGGACTTAATCTCTTGGAATACTATAATAAATGGTTTGGCAATCCATGGCTGTGGGGCTAACGCCTTAAATGTGTTCCGGCAGATCAAACGTGTCAGAGTAAAACCGGATGGTATTACGTTCGCAGGCGTCTTGTATGCCTGCACGCGTATGGGAATGGTGGCAGATGGTTTCTCATACTTTCAGTCCATGATTGATGATTACTCGCTAGTGCCTCAAATGGAGCATTATGGCTGTATGGTTGATTTGCTTGCTCGAGCAGGTCTTTTGGTCCAAGCTGTTGAATTTGTGAAGAGGATGCCCATAAAAGCCGATGCTGTTATTTGGGCTACTTTGCTCGGAGCCTGTCAGCTACATAAAAATGTTGACTTGGCCGAAATGGCTGTACATTGGTTAAGTGAACTTGAACCTGGAAATCCCGCCAATTATGTTATGCTTTCAAATTTATATGGGGACATTGGAAAGTGGAAGGATGTGGCCAGATTGAAGGCTGCAATGAAAGATACTGGGCGTAGAAAACTTCCTGGATGTAGCTTGATTGAGGTCAATGATGATATTGTTGAGTTCTATTCCCTGGATGAGAGGCATCCTGATAGTGATGAAATATATGAGGCCTTGGACTGTTTGGTAAAACTATCAAGGTCATCCGGGCATGCATCTGACCTAACCGTGTTTGAGCTTTGAACTTACAGAAGAAGGGGCAAATCCATAGACAAAGTCAATCACAGTTACCATCTTATATCAAATCGCTTTCTTTTATTGTGAGGAGTTTGATACAGGTATGATCATTTTGATTTTGAGGAAGGAAGTGGGATCATCATGATATATACTTAAGCGAAAACTTTAATGATTTTCATCTCAACCATTCCTATATTTTGTTTTCTGAAGATGGATAATCTTGAGAGGAATAAGTTTTTGGTCTGTTTTTTAAGAGCGAAAGTCAAAGGTCAACTTTTTTTTTTAGTCAAATGATCCTTCCAATTAAAGTGTAAGTGAAAATGCTGATGTGATTTTTTATTTTGTCATTAAAAGTAGAGTGTCATTCCACAGGGCTTTTTAAAATCTTTTGGCAAATAGCAAACTGAATTAACATTTCTAAAAGCACAGTATGGCAAAAATTGAAAATAAAATAAAATGAAAGACTGGACTAACGGCTGATGGTGGTGGTCATTGTGTGGTAGTGCAATAGTGTTAGCGTGACACCAGCGTCGCCACCTGTGGTGGCACTGCTGTCGCTGTCTGCATCTGAGAGAATACTTGTAGAGAAAACATAAATTGTTACATCTGAGAGGATACTTGTAGAAAAAACATAAATTGTCACCAAAAAACAGAGAATGCTCGCGACCACGACATCTGAGTGCCTCTCACAGAGGGTCGCAAGCCCCCCACCACTTGCGCTCAGTGTGGCGACAACTGCTGTTTGGCAAGGGATAGGCAACAGGTCGCCGCGGTCGTGCAACCTTGGCTAGGTCCGTCTCACCAAGGATGGTGCAGCCTTGGTGATCAATCTTTTGGGCTTCGCGACTGTTTGTCTTTGTTTTTGTGTCTCTCTCCACTGGGGCTTGAGGCTAACTTTAACCAATCCACACAAAAGAGAAGTCATGGTACCACTAGTTTGTTCAGGTAGCCAGAATGTGGCAGTCTCCGTTAGAATTTGGTATGGATATTTAACATATGAACTGATGTGATCAAATAGACATGTTGTTAGAGATCCAAATGGCCAGAAAAAATGTTGCAGGATCATGCTCCCTTACTGTTGTCTGAAAATGCAGGGACGATGGCTGCCTTCGTCCCAACAGAGAAAGAAAACACCATATTACGACATTCTGAATGAGATGAGAGGTGAAATCAAGATTTGATTTGTTCACAGTCCTTGTGGGCTGGGACCGCGGCGATCGCTACGTGATTGCTATCAGGGTCCGCGTGCCAATCCTTCTCTGCACTGTTCTGTAATTCTTGGAATTTATACCAATGATGCGATAGGATAGTAGACCTCTGCTCTGGTTTGTCTTCCACCCAATCAGAACAAAAAAAAGACGGGAAGACTTCACTTTTTTCAGTCAATCGCCAGCCGTGAACTCAAATCATAGTACGCTGCGCTCGACGTTCAAAGAGATCCAGGGTGGAAGACCATTCCCGGGGAAATCGTCCTGGCTCTGAGGCCTCCGTGTTTGCTCTTTCGGGTCATCTATGCACTAGGATGAATGAATCCTTTGTCGAGCAACTCTTGCAACTATACCTTCAATTCCTTGAGTTCCCACAATGCCATACGATATGGTGCCTTGGAAATTGGCTCCATTCTAGGGGCTAACTCAATCACAAATTCTATCTCCCTTTCCTATGGTAATCTTGTCAATTATGGTGAAAATACATCAAAAAACTCACACACCACCACAATGTCCTCCATCCTTGGTTCCTCAAACAATGTGTTAACTACAGTCGCCAAATAGCCTTGACAATCAGCTAGATCTGAAGACTAGTCAAGAGGACAATTGAACCCAAATCTGGAGGGAAAAATGGGTGAAGAAGCCGGCAAGCCAATTAAGAAGAAGGCTCGTTTCACCCCCGGTGGCGAGCAACAATGGATCGCTCAGTGCTCTTGGCCACAGAAGAGCCGACCAAGACGAAGCTTATGGCGGTGCATCAATGGTCTTGGAAGATGAATGGAACAGAAATGGCGTGAAAGAGGAAGAAGAGATTTTTTTTAACTTTATTCCAACTTGGTGACATGTGGCAACGTATTATTGGTTAATGTACGTTGATGTGGCGCTTGAAAACCATTGAATATTTTCTCGGAGAACACGGTTCCCATGGTTAATGATGAGAAAACTAGGACTATCTATGGAGCTGACCATCTGCTCAGAGATTTCTGTAATGAGACCCTCCAAAAGTATTCGAGCAATAGTGCGAAGAAGGCTGCGAAACTCCAGCAAGTACTTGCGATATTGTAGTCCCTCTCTAACGAGGAATTGGCTGCCCAGAAAAAAGAATATTGTATCACCGCTCCAAACACCAAAAATCCTCTCTCCTGCCCCTGTACGTTCAAGTTGCTGTTGGAATCGTCCGTAGGTCCATCTGGTTTTCATCCTGTGTAAGTAGTACCACCCATGGATGTCTCCCTGTCATGCCAATGGTGAAGTCAAAGCTAATTAACTTCCTGTTGAGAAATGTTAGCTTTTGGTTTTCAACCTGTGTAGTCTTTTCATTTTTTCCCTCAATCTACTGTAGGTCGTATGTGCCACGTGAAACTGCACAAGGCAATTTTGCACTTTTCGAATCCCTATTTAAGGATAACAACCAAAGGCTCCCCTATGCTCGAGCTCATATTGGTTAGGCTTTTATAGAAGAGGCTGTGCATCATCTGATCATCCTAAATCTTGCATGTCCACATGCTTGGGTTTTATGCATGATGTCGGCCCTGATACTATTCCGCAGCTTAAATTGTCTTAAGTAAGATTTGACCGTGCTTAAGATGTGACCTCCACTGCTGTATTAGAGATGGTGTCATTATGTTCATCGGGGCCCTTGTATTTTAATCTACGATTGATTCTAATGCTTTTCACACGTGTAGATTTCTCCTTGCCGTCATCTTGTGATGGTCCAGGAGTCCACTGTCACGGAGATCCAGCATTTTGTCGATCCGGAAGATAAAACCTATCATAAATTTTCTACGGTTGCAGACGTGCAAATTTTTGTGTTCCAAGGGAACGACAAATGTCAGGCCAATCTTTGATTAAAATCCGGCTTGGTGTAGCGGTTCCAGATGTTAGCTTGAATCATTTTTGGACTTAATTTTTCGTACCCTAATTTGTGCACTTTGAGTCTCACAAATTTTTATTTTTATTTTTTGGGAACTGTTAACAAAGAGACTCAGCTACTTCATTGGCAGAGTCCTTTTATTTTTAACTCACCTTGGCATAAACAAGGATCGCTTGCGGTTTAGGCAGCATCTTCGGAACGAAATAGCTCCCTATGCAGCAGATTGTTGGGCTGCTGAAATTAAGTGTTCCTATGGTTGGGTTGAGTGTGTTGAAATTGCAGATAGGTCAGCATATGATTTACAAGCACAGACGGAAAGAGTTATTTTGCGTTCTTCCAAGTACTTTCTTTTTTCCTTTTCTTCCCTTTTTTTTTTGGACTGAAAGAAAGAGCTGCATCTTTCGTTGCCTTAGTAAGTGAAATTGCTTTTGTAGTGTATCAAGGCTGCAGAATATTTTGTTTTTAGCAATTCTATTTTTGAGATTAAATTAGATTTTGTTAAGATTTGAATCTACTAAATAGTTTCCTGTTTTATTATTCATATATTCTGTTTTGATTAGAATCTTAGGATAAAGATTTGTTTTGGAGTATGTATTTAAGTGTTACAATCTTTCAGAATAATAAGAGAGAGTCGAAAGTTTTCTCTTCAATACGATCTTGCTCTTGGATTACATTCTGCTCTATTTTGTGCATCTGAATGTCCTTCAAAACAATTTAGAAGCAGAAACAGAACCTATTCTGACGTGCTTCTGAATCCTCCATAAGCAACAATTCTGCTTCTGACGTCCTTCTGAATCCTTCAGAAGCAACAATTCTGCTTCTGACGTCCTTCTGAATTCTCCAAAACGCAACAGCTTTTATCATAAGGTCCTCTCGAGTCTTTTGGAGTGATGATTGGATCATTTGACAGGAAAAAAGTGGAGTTGCTCTTCTTGACAATGAAAAACTTTCTGAAACTAGAGAAGAAGTGGTTATTCTTATGACTAGTTAATTTTGCTAGCTATCCTTGGAGTACATGGTGCAGGTTTCTGCCCTTCATTTGTGAATGCTTGAGGTTGTTATCATTTGACAGGAGAAAAGTGGACCTGCTCTTCGTAACAAGGGAAAACTTACTCAAACCATAAAAGTGGTGGTAATTCTTCGGACTAGTTAATTTTGCTAGCCATTCTTGGAGTACATGGAGCAGGTTTCTGCCTTTTATTGTGAATGCTTGAGTAAATTATCATGATTAACTAATTGTATTGTTCCAAACGAGAAGGAACTAGGTCGTGCCTTTGAGGGAAATCAAACGATGGCGGTTGAATCTCTTTTGGTACATGCTGGAGGCTCCTTGGTTTCTGCTCTTTCGCTAAGTGTATTCAGAAACTGGTGCTTTACTTTATGCTTGCATTTGTCTTGTTAATACCAGGCAATGAGTGAATTGGAAGCTTTGCAGGTGAAGGCTGCTTTAGCATCCAAAGAGAGAAGGGGGGTGGGGCGATGTATTTCATGCACGCACATTGGGGAGGATAGTAACAATCAAGGATAACATGGTCTAAGAATAGGATGAGGGAATAGAAGAGGGTTTTACACCATCCATTATTGAGCCGTCTTTTGGCATTGAACGCATAATACACTGCCTTTTTTAGCATCCTTTCCATACGAGTCACAGCAAAGCGGGGGATGAACATGTAAATGTGTTCCGCTTCCCTCCACTTGTGGCACCTTTCGAATGTGCAGTTTTCCCATTGAGAAAGAAGCCAGAGTATGAGAAAGTTGCTCAACTTATTAGAAAATCACTGACTGCTGCTGGTCTTTATCACAGGAGTTTCATTATAGGTACTTAACAAATATAGAATTTAGTTTCTTAATGTCTTGCGTAACATGAGTTCCCTTTTTCATATTTTACTCACCATAGAAGGGGATTTTGTCAAGGGGTGTTAATGCATGTTTCCTTGAAATTGTGGTAATTTATCATGCTAGGATAGGCTCCAAAGGTTGACGGACATCTTTTTTCTTTCCGTTTTCTTTCTTAAAACGGAGTTATATGTTCATCCCTTCTTATTTTTGTCCTATTTACAATGTAAGGGGGTATTTTCTGGGGTTTGAATGCCTGTTTTTCTAAGTCCTTTTATCCTAATGCTAGTGTCAGCCCCAGAATGAATTGACATCTTCTCTTTCTTTTCTTGTTAAAATCTGAGCTATGATTTGTGGAAATTTCTAAGGTTTGTGTCAGGTTTGCAGATCTGAGTGATACTCAAATATCGTACACGAGAAATTGTTTTGTTTTGGAGCTGTATACTTGGATGATCACTTGCTACTGTGCCCTGGCTATGTTCATAGCCGATAGTGTAGAGAGAACCGATGAGCTTGGCATATCCTTTGCAATCGCTGTAAATTTAGAAGTTGATGTGTCCATTCGAGATAGAGATAGCAGAGATGAAGTTCGAGTAAGCGTGGGGAAAGCGACCAAATTTGCGAAGGATGTGATTGACGGGCGCAGTACCTGATCCGACATAAGTTCGCGTTTCCCACATCGTGTTAGAGTTACTAACATCCTTGTTTCCTTACCTTTGCATCAGTTGCGGTCAAACAGATGGTATGTTTTTGATGTCTTTCGGTGGCTGAACATGCTTGTGTCTTTTTCATGCGACAACACGGCAATAAGAACAAACAGAAAGTTGCTGATCTGCGTAGGTCTCTCCTCTTGATTTTCTATATCTAATTTTTCATGGCAATTGTCTTACTATTCGGTCTAAAATACGCGGAATGTTGCGGTGTTTACAGTTGCCTTTAGGGTGGGTTTATTTCGCCGAAAAGAGGATCTCTAAACGTGACGATAGCATAAACCCTAATTCATGTACTCTTCATTATGAAACACGGAGAAATACATAAAAACTTCACAATTCTATCGTCCACGTTGTACTTAACTTGGTGTCAGACCTAGAGGAAACTCTAAGTGCACTCGTTGCACATCGCGCTCGGTGCTCACAATCAAAGCACATCCCTAAACCATATCTCGCGTCATTTTCTTTTTTTTTTTTGGGTAAAGAAAAAAAAATCAACATTGTTTGTCGAGTTGCATGGGATCGTTACGAGTGAGATGAGGATCTACATTGCGATGAAGTTTGTCCAGCTGTAGCCATCTTCGAAGATGACGATGAACAAGCAAAAACAAAAATAAAACAGCGCTGTTTTGTGCACGCCAAATAGCTGGACATGACATTTAGGACGATTGACCATGACTAAATTGACATCTAAAAATTTTCAAGCGATAAACGGCTTAAAGAAATTCCATGCAAAGGTGTATTGCTACATTAGAATAATTGATTAGGACTTTACTAAAATCCTCTCAAAAGGCCACCGTTGTCTGAAAAACAAACTCGTCAAGAGGGAATTCATGGGGACCCTAAAATTTGACTCCATTTGAAATCTTAAACTGATACGAACATAACAGAGAGTGAAACAGGAATCTCCCATCTAAACTTAAGTTCGTTGAGTTGTAATGGATAATAGTTCTATGGATTTTGCCAGCTGGATACATATTGTACAGCATACTCCGGTCTATCAAATTCAACCCAACCCAATAAAATATGCTTAATAAGTGCATTGTGACACCTGTTGATAGAACTTTTTTCCCTAATACAATCTTAAGCATATATATATATATATATATAACCTTGATTACAATGCCTCGCCCCCAAAATTGAGGGGACAATGTCTTAAAATGTTAATGAGCTTAATCGTCGTTAGTACAACCGATTTGTTTAAGCTATTCTAATAAGCATTATCTTTATCGAGAAGAGAATAGGTATCTTAAGTAACTTTTGTTTACCTAAATGACCTAGTTACTTAAAGTTACAGAATGTATGATTAAATTTTAAATTGCGTTCCTCAATGCATTGTTCTCATCCTGAAAAGCATATTAGCTTAGATTTTGGAATAAAAAAAGACATCATTGGTGCCATAATTTCGCAAGGTAACATATTTTATTTGATCATTTAACTATCATAACTTTGAAAAAAAATTATTCACTTAAGTTACTCAGGTAACATATCTACGGGAACGAAAACGACCGAATTTATCTTAATGATAACATATCCTATGCGGCTTCAAAGAGGGTTAAGTCTCCGACCCAAAAAAAAGGAAAAAAAGAAAAAGAAAAGAGAGTTAAGTCTAGAGTGGAAGAACGACCGCATGACTTGGCAGACCAATCCTAAATGACTGCATACTGAAAATGAATTAATGGAGGGTCAGTAATTACATCACATCACTCTCTCTCTCTCTCTCTCTCTCTCTCTCTCTCTCAAAAGAAAAAAAGCAAAATAAAAGCGGGAAAAAGCGACACGGTTTGGATGGAATATATATATTGCTTGGATGACGAGCAATGAATCTTGCAATTGGGAAAAGGCCACACAGCGTCTCTTGTTTTTGTTCTCGATTGCAAATTTCGAAAGTAAGTTCTAATTGACCTGCAATATTTTTTATTTGCTAATGAAGATGGGTTCTAGGGTTTTCAATTGAAACTTAATTTATCCCTAGATTATCAATTTGGGTACAGCATTACTTTACACGCTTTTACTGGTATTATTTCCTTGACAAATCATGTCGAATACTTTTATATTTAATTGATAACTAGTAGGATCTTCAATTAATGAAAATCGCCAACCCCATTCAAAATTAATATTTTTATTTATTTTTTTAATTATGATATTAAGTGATCTCTTGAAAAGTTATGATAACAAAGTGAGCATTTTATGAAATTATACCACCGTTAATGTCTTTTACTTGCTTAATTTTAGAGGTTGCAAAACAAATCCGACAAAATCCATGGCAACTACGGAAAGACGAATTCAACTAGATATGGCTGATGAAGCGACTAGTCCATAACCAATGAGGTGGCTTGACCAGATCTGGCTAGCTCCGTGTTTCCTAACCTCGGAGGGAACACCATCGCCATGGCTATTGATCTAGAGATGAACTAGCAACGAGGCCCTCCACATCTGGAGATGGTGCTCTTCATGGCGATTGAGCTCTTCGTTGGGAAGACGGTGCCCAAACTTGGAGTCACAGGAGGCACCAAGCTAAGCCTCTCTTTCCTCAGCCTCCGGCCGAAAGCTTTCATTTTCACCATATTTACATGGTGAGTTCACATAGATCAACCAACGCTTCTTCTTCTTCTTTTCCGTACTGAAGGCTGGCGATTGACTTGGAATAGTGAAGTCTTCTCTTCTGGTTCTGTATAGCCAGAAGACGAATTCTATGATATGTATGACGTCCTCTCCGACGGTGTTGAAAAGCATTCCTGTTGTTGGAAGATGCATTCCTACTTATTTTTTCATAGTTTTGATTGGCAAGTTTTCTGACAAGGATTTGTGTCCTTTGTAACAGCGCAACGAGGCGATTTGGCGATGAAAGTCGCAACAGGCACTCCATTAGACCAACATTATATGTCTCATTCACAAATTTGCTGCTCGGAAACCTTGATAGAATTTCCCTTTTATTATCAGGACCTTAGATGAGTAAAGTGATGGACTGAAGTTTTTGCCCGCAAATCTTTTGCTTTTCCCTCTAATCAGCTGCATTGGGCATTAGAATTGCAATTTTCCTTCTTGTGGTTTATTTCTCCTGGGAGAAACCGCTGTTAAAAAAACATATGGCTTTGATGATGGGAAAGAAAGCGGCCGCACAGCAAATCGGGGGACTAATCTCTTTGAAGAGATATGCCTACAAAGATATCAACAGGATGACCAATTCTTTTCAGGAAAAGTTGGGTCAATGAGGTTATGTTTATGTTTACAAAGGCAAGCTTCAGGACAGTCAACTTGTGGCCAAGAAGCTTCTAAAGAACTAAAAGGCGATGGAGAAGAACTTATTAACGAAAGTTGCAAGCATAATGTTGAAGTTTTTTTTTTTAAACAAACATAAGTATCTTTTGTTGTGTCCCACATAAGAAAGATGGGAAAGTAAAAGTCAATTTATAAATTAGAATACTATTATAGTATTCTAAAAAAAGAAAAATAGGCAAGTGAACTAGTCCATATCATACTCGCGTGTAATTTTGCAATTTTGGTGCACTTAAAACTAATCAATGATCAATTTGTTTTTTAAAATTATAATTAAAATAATTATTCATTCCTAACGAAACAATGCGACTATTCACATAGGACTAATTTATTTTATTAAATTTATTTTCAAATTTTAATTAACTAATTATGTCCAAGAGTTGCAATATTTTAGACGAGGCAATTTTTTGGATAATAAAGAGTTGTGTCCAAATAAATAGTTTTTTGAACAACGAAGAGTTATGTCTGAACTTTTATTAGTTCCTTACCAAAAAAAAAAAGAGTTATGTCCAAATTAATTGCTCTTCAAACTCAAAGTGATGTGTCCAAAATTAACTATTCTTTGGACATTAATAATTTTGATCAAATGATGCTTTTGAGACATGAAAAGTAGTCTTCTTTTGAAGTTTTATATATTGAGTGACTTTGTTCATCTTCAAAATCTTAACTTCCTTTTTCGTTTTTTCTCAAAAAATACATAGTCATTGTTTTCAATTATTTTTCTTGGGAGATCCTAGAGAAATATCAGAACTGTTATATGTTATTCTCATTGAAACATTGTTGTATCCCAGAGGATATTTGCCAAAATTATTGGCAATATTGTGGGGTAAATAAATCCTTAAAGAGAGTTTTATCACACCTCAAAGTTTGATTTTTTTTTCATCTCATTCAATAATATTTTCAACACATAAGTAGGACTTCTCATGTCAATCTTGTCAGCCTCCTAGGCTTTTGTTTTGAGGGAAACAAAAGAGCTTTAGTTTACGAGTTCATGCCCAATGGATCGCTAGAAAAGTTCATATTCAATAGCAACACTTCAGAGGCACAACTGCAATTGAGTAGGGAGATAATTTTACAACATCTCCATATGCATAGCATAAGGGCTAAAGTGCCTGCATCGAGGCTGTAATGCCAGGAACTTACATTTAGATATAAAGCCTCACAACATCCTTCTAGATTGAAATTATTGTCGGAAGAATTTTTTATCTTGGTATGTCCTAGAGAAGAAATTATCGTGTCAATGTTGGGTGCACGCGGCATTGTAGGCTGCATTGCTCCTGAATTGGTCATAAGGAACATTGGAGGGGTGTCCCACAAATCGGATGTCTACAGTTATGGCATGATGGTTATGGAAATAGTCACTAAAGAAAGAACTTTGAAGTTGGGGTGGACCATACTAGCAAAATATATTTTCCTCATTGGATTCACCGACGCCTTGAACTTCAGGAAAAACTCGAGTTGCGTGGTATCACAAATGAGGGGGAATTGCAAAGAAGATGATCATAATCAGCTTATGTGCATTCAGATTGATCCGAGAGTTCAACCAACCATGACTCAAGTCGTCGAGATGCTAAAAGGAAGTGTTGAGGCCTTGCAAATTCCTTCCAAGCCGACCTTGTCATCCCTGTCATCGAGATCCCCAGTGACTACTACGGATGAGAGTTCGCTGCTGCAATTTGATGTTACTACACCATATGTATAAATTTATGTGGGGTACTTGTTTTCAGAATTTTCTTCCTTTGTCTACTCCGGAGGTAACTTCAGTGAGAATCATCGGAGAGACATGACAGAATCTCGTGTGCTTTCCATTAATAAAACATCATTTTGTGTTGATTTTCTAATACGTTCGAAAGAGAATTGTAAGAACTGTTCATTGTCCGGTCATAATTCCTATACAATATTTTGTGATTAGACTTGCACGCTAATGACCATCTCTGCTAACTCCATCACGATTTTAATTGTCGTAGCTGGTGAGGCTAAAAGAATACAACGAAAAATGGGAAAAGAAAAAAAAAAAGAAGAGGAGAAGGATGAGGAGACTTTATTAGAAAAAAGATGTTTAGGGAGTGAATGATAGCCATGCTGTTTCTTTTCCAAATCTATTAGATCCGTTTGGTAATATAATTTTATTTTTCAACTTCTAAAACAATAATTTGTTTTAAAAATAGGTTTAGAACAGAAATGAGAAGTTTAAAATTTCCTACTTTTTTTTATGGAACATTAATGTGAACTAAAGAATTCTTCTCATTACTCCCTCATTATCTTTCGACTGTGGTCTCCCTCTCTCTCAAATCCCACTCGCCGACTGCCGTCCATAGGTTGCCAACCATTCGACATCGCCGTTCGCAAGTTGCGGGCCATCGTCCGCCCTAGAATTTTTATGCTATTTTTTTTGGACGAAGAATTTTTATGCTGTTAATAAACAAATTTTAATTCTTGTGTCTTTGTCAAACACGTTCCTCCACTTAGAAACTCGTCTAGGAATAGAAATAGAAAAAATCTCTTTCTTGCGAGAAATTATTTTCAGAAATAGAATGGTTATCATTCGCGTCCCTTATATGTACCGACAGTGTGAAAGGACACTGAGGTCAATGGTTCAACAGTCAATGTATTGAACAACCAATTCTAGGACAATTAAGATTAATAACTTGTTAAAGGGGTGTCAGAATTTTGAATACTCGATAAAAGGATATTAAATCTATCGCGAAAAGTTGTCATGTCTAAGGTGTTAAATAAATCAATATATTTCAACATTCGATAGATCGTATACTCTTAGTAAATATTTTGATTACCGTTCTTACTATTCTTAAGGTCCTTGTTAAGGCTGTGAGAGGGATATAACCTGATCATGTCCATGGTGTCCGAGAAGCATCGGGCGATCCCCATGAATAGAATCGCTTAGATCCTTGAGGTCGCAAGCACAGATTTCTGGGAACAGATATATGTCTTGCAACATATTCTTTACACCACTCTAGACTTCAGCCTCTTCGACTACATTTCCATGACCTCAATTCCACCGTACTCTATGATTGCGATCATCGACGATCCCTCAGCCTAATTCGTTCTCTTGTCTCCGTCTCTCGACATGGCTACTTCACTGTAGAGGTGGAATCTGATTACCCAAGACCTGCAGTTTCAGAGTCCTTATCCCGATTACCGAGAAGTGAAGCTCTAGCTCTACCACCTCCTTCAGAGGGTGGCGACTACATTGCCGCTAATCGTGAAGTCGCAAACAAAGGCTTCGAGATCACCTGGACTGTTGATACAAAGCAGTGCAAAGAATTTACAAAATGGCTTTTAGGACTTATGACCTACTGTTGATGAGGCTTTGTGTCCTCAGCAGCAAACCTTGGAGCTTGCCGTTCGAAAATGTTGTTTTTTTTTTCAGGAATATTGCATTAGGAGCTGGAATTGGGCTCGCCCTCATTGTTATGCATTCCTTGAGGAAGACACCGATTATGGGGAAAATGATGGCTTTGATGAAGCAGAGGAGCTGACGTTTCAATGGCGAAATGAAAATCAAGGGACTCATCTCTTCGAGAAGACACACCTGCAAAGGTATCAAGAGGATGACCAACTCTTTCATAGAAAGGCTAGGCCAGGGAGGCCATGGCTGCATGTCCAAAGGCAAGCTCCAAGAAGGTTAACTGGTGGTGGTGAAGCTTCTAAAGGAACTTTGGTTTATGTGCTCATGCCCAATGAATCCCTCCAAAGTTCATATTCAACGGGAGCAACACTTCGGAGATAGAACAGCGGTTGAGCCGGCACACATTGTACAAAATTACACTCGGACAATGCTTACGGGCTAGAGTACTTGCATCCAGGGCGCAACACGAGGATTTTGCACTTCGATGTAAAGCGTCACACCATTATCCTACACAGAAATTATCGTCTTGAGGTTTCCGACTTTTGATCTCCCCCCAAAAGGAGAATCACGTAGATGCTGGGTGCGCAGGCGAATAAAATTCTCCTAAGTTGATCATAAAGAACACTAGAAGGGTTTCCACAAGCCGAATGTCCATAGCTATGGCATGATGGTTTTGGAGATGGCCAGCAAGAGGAAGAACATCGTAAGTTATGGTAGATCGCACCAGTGAAAAATACTCCCCTCGTCGGGTCCACCGACCCCTAGAGCTCCGAGAAGAGCTCAGGCTGCACGGGGCCACCAATGAGGAGGGCAAATGAACCGCGAAGAAGATGATCGTGATAAGCTCGTGATAAATTCAGATCTATCCGAGAGCTCTCGATCATCTATAACCAAGTTGTGGAGATGCTAAAAGAAAGTGTTGAGACCTTGCAAAGTTCACCCCAAACCAACCTTGTCGCCTCCCTCAAGATGTCTCCTAGTTTGTCTAGGTGAAAGTGAGTCTCTCCAAAAGGGTAATCACTCCAGTCGAGCTTAATTTAATGTCAATTATATGAGACCGATACAACTTGTAATCTGAGTATCCATGTGAGCTTAACTCAAATGAACTCTTGAATCGAGTTTATCAGGCATTTTTCAGACATATGCCGTTTTATTTAAAAAGTTATATTCTATGAAACTAGTTAAGCAAGGAATGTTACGGACGGCACGAACAAAAGAAAAAGAAGAGGATGCAATAAGCAAAGTCATTTCAAGTCAAAGAAATTTTTAGCGCTCCATTCTCTATTCGAGCTTCCAAGTGCGATTGAGGTATCTCATTGATATTCGTGATTTTCCTGGCACTCGCAAAAACAAAAGCCATCCCTATAACTGTGCAAGAAATGCTTAATTAGTAGTTAATGACCCATTCGAAATATAATAAGACAACCCCATAAGATTACAAACAACCCTCGAGGTACCGCTAATTACTTTCCTGTTAACTACAGCTTAGGCTTTGTTTTTTACAGACAGAATACTCTCGCTTGAGCTCTAAAGTCGCCGGTCGTCTTAGTTTATGTTGGATTTAATAAATGAGAGCATTTTAGTCCAAAGATTGATCGCATATGTATTAATTCGAGAGAAGGAGTACTTACAATCTTTAAATCAATGATTGATATGTGAGATTTTATAGGATCATTGTCAAGTATTCTTAAATTATTAAATGAAGTAGAGAAACAAATAAGGGCTCGAGAAAAATTCGAACTTAGGATCCGGTGCTCTAATATCATGTGAGATTATGTGAGCCTCGGCTGTTCAAACTCGTGATTTAATATTTAAAATATTATCGATCCCCATTAAGGCTACTTCAATAGAGTAAGGTGGATGGTCTAATTTTCCTAATATTGTTAACTTTAGTCGTCCTATTTTCAATCACTTTGTCGATGTTGCCCAGCACGAGTTTCCAATTCCACCCACCCTTCGACTTCGGCTTTAATTTACACTCGTGCCCCAGCCCCCTTTCTCTCTCGTTCGGCTTTGCAGGAGAAACAAAACCTACGGATCCACTTTTCCCTCCTCCCTCGCACCGCCTCTCTCTCTCTCTCTCTCTGTGCGCAGGGCCACAATGTCGCCGCCTCTTCACCTGGAGAAGCTCATCTCCCTCGTCCTCCTACTCCACTTCTCTTCCCTCCAAGCTTCCGCCGCCAACCCAGACTCCGAGGCTCTCCTTGCCTTCAAAGCCGCCTCCGACGCCGGCGACAAGCTCGCCGACTGGAACTCCTCCGCCGACGCCTGCTCGTGGCTCGGCGTCTCCTGCCTCCACGGCCGCGTCTCTCGCCTTGTCCTCGAGAGCCTCGACCTCCGCGGCTCCATCCTGCCCCTCACTTCCCTCTCTCAGCTTCGCGTCCTCAGCCTAAAGCGCAACCGTTTCTCGGGGCGGGTCCCGGATCTGTCCAACCTCACGACCCTGAAGCTCCTCTTCCTCTCCCACAATGGCTTCTCTGGCGGGTTCCCGGCTTCCGTGCTGTCGCTGTCGAGGCTCTATCGGCTCGATCTGTCCTTCAACAACTTATCAGGTGAGGTACCGGCGGCACTCAACGGGTTGACCCACCTGCTGACCCTGAGGCTCGAGGGGAACGGCTTCTCGGGCCCCATTTCAGGCCTGGACCTCCCGAACCTCCAGGACTTCAACATCTCCCGAAACAGGCTCGCCGGCGAAGTGCCCAAGTCGCTGTCGGGGTTCCCCGAGTCTGCATTTGAAGAGAACTCGGCTCTGTGTGGGTACCCACTGAAGAAATGCGATGCCGCCGTCGGCGACCCGACCCGACCCGGATCCGATGGGGCCATCGCGTCCCCATTGAGCCCCAGGCCCAACACCGTGGCCTCATCCCCGAGCTCGATGCCCGTGACCGTGACGCCGGCCGCGGCCTCGTCGGGCCCTCGCCGCTCCGGCGCAGCCCACATCAAGCCGGTTGCCCTGATCGCCATAATAATCGGCGACGTCCTAGTGCTTGCGGCGATATCTCTCCTGCTCTACTGCTACTTCTGGAGGAGCAACGTTGGCGAGAAGAAGAACTCGAAGCTCCTGGAGAGCGAGAAGATCGTTTACTCCTCTAGCCCATACCCGGCGGCAGCCGCCGCCGCCGCGGCAGCGGTCAACAACCCCGCCGGGTACGAGAGAGGGAGGATGGTGTTCTTCGAGGGGGTGAAGCGGTTCGAGCTGGAGGACCTCCTGAGGGCGTCGGCGGAGATGCTGGGGAAGGGAGGATTTGGGACGGCGTACAAGGCGGTGCTGGACGACGGGAAAGTAGTGGCGGTGAAGCGGCTGAAGGACGCGAGCGTCGGGGCCAGGAGGGAGTTCGAGCAGCACATGGAGCTGCTGGGGAGGCTGAGCCACCCCAACGTGGTGAGCCTGAGGGCTTATTATTTCGCGAGGGAGGAGAAGCTTCTGGTCTACGACTACATGGCTAATGGGAGCTTGTTTTGGCTCCTTCACGGTACGTCCGTTGCTTCCAAATCGTTTGTTAAGTTCTCTGCTCCAAACTGCATTTGTTTTGTTGCTCTGTTTTAGTCCCAGAACTCGTATCGATCGTTCCATGGCTGGGCAAAGATCTGCCCTTTTGATTAGTTCAAGTTGATCTGACTCGCTCCGTTTCTTCTTGTCAACTCAAAACACTTGATTCCATTAAGACAATCCACCACGACCCTTTTGGGTGAACAGTCGTAAACACGCTCCATAAATTGCCACGCCTGCACATTTACGTGAAGCCTTCAATGCCGAGCGACAAGTTTCGTGCTCCTTTGCACCTGTCTCTTTCAAAATTATTACAGAGCTTGAGCATTTGTAGCGTGTAAAGGGACAAAGGGATTTCGATTATTATCGTCGATCTCTGTTTTTTGGGAGATTGGTATGGTCTGGTCTTGGTCTGGTAGGGTGGTCCACAGAGCGTACCAGAGGACGAGGCCGAGGGCATTATTACGGACAAGGGGAACAGTTAAAGAACGTGACAGGAACCTGCGACTTAAATCGCCGTCGGTGAACAGAGCCGAACACTCTTCCGACCCCAAAAAAAAAAACAGAGCCAAGCACTCGTCTTTCTTCATATTTTAGTAACCAGGGGGACCCTCCTCCGCGACGTCGTTTCTCCTGGGACAGAGGATAACTTTATTTAGCCGCTTAATTAGCTTTTCCTTTTCTTTTTGTTGAATGATGTTTTGAAATATTTCGTCTTTTTTTTTCTCTCTTTTCAAACGTTAATCTCATTTTGCTGCCGTCTCCTTCGCTTTCGTTTCCTTCTCCGGTGAATTTATTTATTCTCCGCTGTCTGTCCTTGCTGAACACTTTCCAAAAGTATGTGCTCCTGGAGGGCCTCGTCCGCGCACTTTCTCGCTATCGGCATCATTACCTCTGACCCGACATCTGTTCTTTATTCAAATCGTGGAATCTGCATCATCATGACCATGGCTTAAGATCCCATTCTTGATGTTAATCTTGTTCTTGGTGAAGCTCCTCGTGTAATAATTAGACCGAATCTTCGTGACCTATTGCTTTAGAGGGGGACATCCGACTGGACAAAGCTGCCCGGATTAGCATGTCGCCCCTGTTTCAACGTGAATTCCGATGAATCCATCGAAGCTTCTATCGTTGCAAATTAACATGATGGGGGAATCTTTTGTGTTAATTACGGAATGTTCTTGCACAATGAAACGAGTTGATACGGGAAAGCATCGAATTGCTGTGTGTTGGTTGCAGATTCCCATAATGGGAGTAGTGCGGATGATTTTTCTCAGAAACTGATAAGTCATGATTGTTCTTGGTGACTGTAGGGAACCGGGGAGTGGGCAGAACGCCGCTGGACTGGACAACCCGCCTGAAGCTCGCGGTGGGCGCGGCCCGTGGCTTGGCCTTCATCCACAATGCGTGCAAGTCCCTCAAGCTCGTCCACGGTAATGTAAAGTCCACCAACATCCTCATCGACCACGCCGGGAGTGCCCGTGTCTCTGACTATGGCCTCTCCGTCTTCGCCTCCCCTGCTGCCGCTGCCGCTCCACGAACCAATGGCTACCACGCGCCCGAGGTGGTTGACAGCCACCGCGGCGTCGGCAAGCTCACGCAGAAGTCGGACGTGTACTCCTTCGGGGTTGTCCTCCTGGAGCTGCTGACTGGGAAGTGCCCGTCCGCGCCAGACCACGGGAGCGGGGCCGAGTACGGCGGCGCCGGGGGCGGAGTCCTGGACCTGCCACGGTGGGTCCAGTCGGTGGTGAGGGAGGAGTGGACGGCGGAGGTGTTCGATCTGGAGCTGATGAGGTACAAGGACATCGAGGAGGAGATGGTGGGGCTGCTCCAGATAGCCATGGCGTGCACCTGCGCCTCCCCTGACCAGCGGCCAAGGATGGGGCACGTGGTCCGGATGATCGAGGAGATTCGCGGGGCCGACGAGGAGTCGTCCTCCCCGTGCCACGACAACCTCGAATCCGTCTCCGATTCTCCGTCGATGTCGGAAGGCACGTGCGGGACGAGCCAGTGATCTTTACCGGAAATACTTAATATGATTCGGTAAACCCCACCGGAGTTCTGTAATTAACAAGTCATCTGCTTTTTCTTTTTTTTCCTAGTTTCTTTTTCTCTTTGTTCCATCTTCCTTTCGTTTTCTTTTTGACCAGTCGATATCATCGCGAATGATATGGGGGGAGGGATTGATTTGTGGTTGAGTTGGTTCATGATGAGGGATTGAGAATCACCGTGCTTAATGAAGAGGCTCTTCATTGCGATCGTCCTTCTTCTGTTCTGACAATTTCGCTGCGCTGTTCTATCATTAAAAAAAGGAGTTTTAAGTATGATCATCAACAAATTTTTACCCCGCTGTGAGAAAATATTGGGTACTCACAGTATACTGCTTATGTGTTCCTCCTATCGATTCATCTTGCGACACGTGTCCCGCGCAAGCCCACTAGTCAGAAAAAAGAAAAACTCTCCTCTCTCTCTCTTCATGGTCACGGTCTCCCCCTCTCTCTCTCTATCTTTCTCTCTCTCGCTCCACATGACCCTCTTTCTTCTTCGACCTCAAGCATGGGTGTGATGACTCGAATTTTCACATGCTTAAGCAAAAGGCAAATTAGTATCAACGGTTTAGATTAGTTATATTAGCCTGGCAATATTTTTGGGAATGTTATGCATTTAATTGAGTTCTATCAGATCAAATATATACATAATCAGGGCAATCGGGTGTCAACACGTGACAAGTGGCGGTATAACCGCTGCCATGTGCCATGGACATGTGACACATCCGACATGTGTCACATATGCAAGAGTCAAGCATTAACTGGCCCAAGCTTATTGTCTTCAGCTCTTTCCCTTATATAAACTTTTGACGTCAGTTCATTTCGTCATTCATTCGTTAGAACAAAACCATCTGCTTTGTTCTCTTCCTTTCTATTTGTTTCAGCTAGCCATTGATAGCCTTAGCCGGCTCCCTATCTTGCCATTGTCGAGAACGATTTGAAGGTCGAGGTGCTGCCCAAGTTGAGTTACATGCCTAAATTAAGGAGGAAAGGCGAATCCAAGATCATCCGTTCATTATTTCATACGTTGTTTTCTTGAGAAATCAAGGCAAGTAGATTTCTGATCCCTATTATTAGCTTTTCCATGCTTCGTTGTTATAGGTGTTAAGCATCGATTGATTTTGGTTGCAATAATCTTGACCGTGGCAAGCTAGGACGTCACACCGAGTCTTCGCCATTGCGACCGCCATGAAGAGCATAATCGAAGTCTCCGGCAATAGACTTGCCGGCAATGGATCCCTGTCCCTTCGTGCGTCTCATGAAAATGGACTTTAAGCAATCCTAAATATTATTCGATAAGTATAAACCTAGCATTTCATAGTCACAGGCAATGCGGCCTTGCCGGTTTGCGGACATGGCCGCCAAATGTCGAGCTTACAACACCTTGACAGTGGTTGGCCAACCCAAATTCAAACTCAAGCGGCCATGGCCGCGAGTCACAAGTCGAGGTCGAGCAATCATGGCCAAGGCATCCTGGCCAGTTTGAGGCCATGGCTGTCAGACGTCGAGCTTGCAGCTGCTTGCCTGCCGGCGAAGCCAAAGCTCGAGCTCGAGAGGCCATAGCAACGGCAAGCTCGAGGACTCAAGCAGTCCTCCCTCCCTGGCCTCGTTGACTGAGCCCACTGGATCTAGCCGAACGACACCAACGACAACCATGGGCCCTGTCACCACCATCTTCATTGGCAATGTGAGAGAGTCGAGGGTTTTACCTTTTTTTGAATAGTGGGCCCTGCTCGGGACACTTGTTGCAAGATGAATGGATAGGGGGACCACGTAAGTAATACCCGCGCAGGCAACCAATATTTTCTTGTCGGTTGCGATTAGCAATTTAGCATGCTTTCACTTTTGTTGAATATATGCGAAAAACGAGTTTTTCTTTCGGAGTTCAATTTCTAGGGATAATCAATTATATTAATTTTTACTTGTTTTATTTCACTCATGCAGCTAAAACTTAATTCCCTGTTAAAAGCCCAAACTTTATACCCTGTCCAAATCTTATCTTGGATTTATTTATGAAAAAAATCCAAGGGAAAAGTGCACCAGAAGTCCTAAAACTTATCACGAATGTGCATTTAAGTCCTAAAACTTACAAAATGTTCAATTAAGTCCTAAAACTTGTCAAGTTGATGCAATTAAGTCTCTCCGTTAAATAGTTAACAGAAAATGCTGACGTGGATTATTTTAAACTTTTCTCCCTCCTACGTGGCAAATAATTTAAAGCTTATATTCCACGTGTGCAAAACAGTGCCGTTTTATAACACTTACGAATCCAATACGCCGTCGTTCATCTGTTGCCCTAAACATGCTTTATTCGTCTTCTCTGCGTTCGTTCGTTCCAACCCCAAATCCTTCGATCGCGATACTTCGAAGGTATCGTTCCAGCCCCAAATCCTTCGATCAGGTATCGTTCCAGCCCGTTTGAGTCCCAAATCCTTCGATCGCGAGTTCGTGCAAGCCCTAAATGGAAGCTATGAGTTTTGCTCGTTGAGAAGCGAGAGAGAAGAGAGTCGAGAGAGCGAAAAAAAAAGGGACAAACGGAGGGATAGAAAGGGAGAGAAGGAGAGAGAAGAGAGAGGATCCGAACGTCGTTGAGGGATTTTTCAGCATCTCCGTCCTTGCCATCACGATTTCCGGCAATTTCTCTTCATCGACAAACAAGGTAAACCTCCGTTCGTTGAAACCAGAATGTCAAACTAGCTTCATTGTCTTCCTGAGTGGATTTTACAAAACTGAGGTCGATTCTTGATGGATAACGTTAATTCAGAACTGCTTACACTAGTTTTGATTGGGAATTGCAAAGAATCTAAATCTGGAACCTGTTTTATGTATCGCACATTACCTGTTTGTTGAAAGGTTTAGGAAGCGATCGAATTTGAATAGGTTTAATCCGTCATAGATTAGCATTCGAATTTGAATAGGTTTAATCCATCATAGATTTGCATCTTGTTCTGTTATTTCCCGCGATTTTGTGTCATATGTTTGCCCATGTTCATTTTCATGGGGTAATTGCAGGTAAAACTTACTTTGGATGAGCCTGAACCTGGTCTGATTGTTGTCAAGGTCACGCACACTGATGTCCCTGAAGGAGACAGGTTAGTTTTGGAGCAAGTTTGCTCTTATTTTTCATTGAAGAGTAGAGTTTGATTTAAGTTGAACTTTCTCTAGAAGCCCGGCCATCTGCTAAATGAATTGATATTGATAGATACGTCAATGTTCCCTTGTAGGTCCTATGGCTCAAAAGAAAGTCCCAGTTACTGTTTTCTTTGGAGGAAAATTTCAAGTTGGACCACCCTTGGAATATGTAGGTGGAAGGATCAATGTCGTCGAAATAGACTTGAGTAAGGGTTCACTATCTAATATAACCGAAGCTATTGAGGCATTGGATGGGTGTAAAATAGAGAAACTATATTACAGAGTTCCTAGAAGTAGTGTTGTCGACGATTGTCTCAGATATTTATGGGATAACTCTGCCGTAATAGATCTGTTCTATCATCATATGTATTCTGAAATTATCGAACTATATGTGGAGTTTGTTGACAACAAAAAGAAGAATGCTGAGATAGAAATTGAAGGTCCGTATAACATGAATGTGGGCAAAGTTGACACTGTGGTGCATAGAGTGTTCAAAAATGTGATTGGGAACCCTGATAATGACATAAATCAGGTTGATGTTAGTGAGAGGCATCTTGATGAGGATGCTGGTAGTGTTTTACTTGCAAGGTTCAAATTTGTTTGAATTGTCAAGATTAGTTGTTTTTCAATCAGATGGCTTCCTCGGCACACTTATTCTGTGCTAACCCAACAAGCATTGTCGCCTATGTGATCACAATCCTGTTAGGTGTTCTACTAAATACTGTCAACGCCAGACTCAGGGCATCACATTTTGAGTACAGGTCCACAAGAGCAGACTACAAAGTACAAGCAGACAGAGGAAAGCACATCCACTTCCTTCCCTAGAAGCTATTTTTTTCCTCCTGGTGGCTTGCCTGCTTCAAGCTTTCCCCTGCGAACCCTTATTAATGTAGGGGAGGAGGAGGGGAGGAGGGGAAAAGAGTTCTAACAAGCAGACTACAAAGTACAAAAAGAAGCAACTTGATCCTCAGAAAAATCTGCATCTGCAAGAAGCAAAGATTTGATTACCCAAAAAAAAACCTACAATGATTATTAAGTAGTTGAGAGAAAAGTTCAAAAGCTTCATGCACAAAATCATTTTGGACATATCCAGAGATCACAGCATTCCAAGGCACCAAATTCTCATTGTCATACTGTCAAAAGCTCGATGAGCATTCACATGGGGTTTACGATGGAAGACTTAGAAACTTCCCACCAAGTCTGACATTACACATAACAAACAAAACGATACAAAACAATGCCATTTGATATAGCATCTTTTCTTTCTTCACTCGTGTGAGCTCCTTCTTTAAACGTCTATTCTCCGCCCTTTCAGTTTTAATTTCAGCTAACAACGAGCCCACATCAATCTCGCGTCTCGATTGGCTTGATTCAGACAATGCTTGATTCCTTTCAAGGAGGTCGACTATCACATCCCTTGCTCGATCTGATATCTTTGGATCAACCCACATGAAGAAATCGCAGCAACCTGGACCATTGAACTTAGCACATCCATGGAACCTTCTTCCTGCATTTTTCTTTGTCTTTGCCATGACAATTGGAGATTTAAGACCACAATAACATGTTAGCTCTGACTCCACCTCCTCTTTAGGAGTTACGCCACTGGATTCAGATGTCGGCAGCCTCGTTTTTGGGGTCGCCATTTTTCGATGTGGCTCATCCAAAGTAAGTTTTACCTGCAATTACCCCATGAAAATGAACACGTGCAAACATATGACACAAAATCGCGGGAAATAACAGAACAAGATGCAAATCTATGACGGATTAAACCTATTCAAATTCGATCGCTTCCTAAACCTTTCATCAAACAGGTAATGTGCGATACATAAAACAGGTTCTAGATTTAGATTCTTTGCAATTCCCAATCAAAACTAGTGTAAGCATTTCTGAATTGACGTTATCCATCAAGAATCGACCTCAGTTTTGTAAAATCTACTCAGGAAGACAATGAAGCTAGTTTGACATTCTGGTTTCAACGAACGGAGGTTTACCTTGTTTGTCGATGAAGAGAAATTGCCGGAAATCGTGATGGCAAGGACGGAGATGCTGAAAAATCCCTCAACGACGTTCGGATCCTCTCTCTTCTCTCTCCTTCTCTCCCTTTCTATCCCTCCGTTTGTCCCTTTTTTTTCGCTCTCTCGACTCTCTTCTCTCTCGCTTCTCAACGAGCAAAACTCATAGCTTCCATTTAGGGCTTGTACGAACTCGCGATCGAAGGATTTGGGGCTCGAACGGGCTGGAACGATACCTGATCGAAGGATTTGGGGTTGGAACGAACGAACGCAGAGAAGACGAATAAAGCATGTTTAGGGCAACAGATGAACGACGGCGTATTGGATTCATAAGTGTTATAAAACGACACTGTTTTGCACACGTGGAATATAAGCTTTAAATTATTTGCCACGTAGGAGGGAGAAAAGTTTAAAATAATCTACGTCAGCATTTTCTGTTAACTATTTAACGGAGAGACTTAATTGCATCAACTTGACAAGTTTTAGGACTTAATTGAACATTTTGTAAGTTTTAGGACTCAAATGCACATTCGTGACAAGTTTTAGGACTTCTGGTGCACTTTTCCCAAAATTCAACTTTAACTTCCATCTCAAATTCATTCCGAATTTTTTTATCTAATAGAAAAACCTCAACCTTAACTCTAATCCCAAATCTCCCCCAATTTTTTTATCTAAAAAAAATCATCAACTTTAACTTTAATCCCAAATCTACCCCAACAGCCCTTCATCCAAGAATTGTCATTAACCATCCCCAATTTCCCTACTTTTCATATCAAATAACGATTTCATTTTGAAGATAATTTCTCACATCACCTTGCTGATGTGAATTTGTTACCAACGTAAAAATAACATATCAAAAACCTAATAGCTATTTTTGGGCAAAAGGTTAACAATGATAGAGTCAAGACTCGATTAAAAGTTTGCGATACTTTTAGAAGAAAGAGTCTGGGATAGATTTGCTATTATAATTAAACTATGTAATTTTTATATTAGAAAAATAGAGTTTGGAACACTTTTGGGACTAAACTTAAATTTTGGGTTTTTTTTAAGAAATTAGGTCGTGAAAAAAATCATAAATTTAATAACTCGAAATCTCGAACAAACAAAAAAAGCTGGCAGGCATGCCGTCCCACTGATAAAGGGCTTGAGAAGGGGGTGCCATTGTCATGGGCGTAGATCGAATCTGCTGTTGGGCTGGGCTTTAGCAAGCTTAGGATATGGGCTCAATCACGTGGGCCTACAAAACGATCGCATTGAGACACTGTACATAAAAAAACAATCGACAGAGAGTAGAAACACAGAGTAAAATTAAGGATTTGGTTAAGGGCTACATTTCCCTCCATTTTCCATCCATCTCCACTGGCCATCTTGAGGGAAATTCCTCCAAACCATGCCTGTGATTGTGAGGTTATCAAGGTTAAAGGTACGGATGTGACCTACGGCCACGTCTAAATTTAACTAAAAATTTCACTTGCGGGCAGAATTTGCGGCTTGGTTTCGGTTTGAAACCAGACCAAACCCATTTTTTTCTCCTTTCATTTTGTGTTATTTCATGAAGTTAAACCCACCAAACTAGTTTTAGAAGGAGCATTTGATTTTTAAAAAATAATTCAAATTTTTCATTTATAAAAGAAAAAGCTACTTCATGTATAAATGTTTCACGCGTTTGCTCCTTGCGCTATGTGTGATCTGTTCCTTTTACAACATAAATTACTAAGAGGCATCAACAGTCAAAAGTCAAAACACCATAACGCCGAGCGGTGACTAATCCAGAGTCAAAATACTTTTGATTATAGGTGCACAAAAGGTAATTTGAACTTTGAAGCGTACATGGCGCATCATTGGTCAGAAAACTTGATTGTTGCATGCGAACCTCTTCGTTCTATACATGATCGACAGTGTACAATTTTGGAAAGGTCAACTAGGCTGGATCCTTTGCCCTATTTATCACTGCCAGAAGGTTAAAAAAAAAAAGAATATCGAACGAATAATGAATGATTCTTTCGCTCCTTTTTTGTTATTTTCTTGGGAGATGATCTACCTATTGAAGTGCATGAGCTTGGGTGCCAGCCTCAACAACCGGCCAAGAGAGCTGGGCAAGAACTTCCTCGCGAACAAGAAGCACACGCTCGTCTCCTCCCCGTTGTACTCGCACCGCGTCCCCTTCCCGGCCCTCAGCCTCTCCAGGAACTCGACCGTAACCTCGTTCCTCACGAACCGGTTCGGGTGCGGCCCGCCCTTCGACCAGTCGACGTAGGTCAACGTCCGGTTCGCGTTGCTCGCCCCGAACTTCATGTTCACGAGGGTCGGCAGGTAGTGCTCGTCCGCATAGCAGGCGCGCTTGCAGTGCATCTGGAACAGCGGGAAGTAGGTCCGGTCGGACACCACCTCGATGGCGAGCCTCCGGTCCATCTCGAACCACTGCGATCCCTTGCGCCAGTCATGCATCGCGATGCGTGGGGACATGGCGAAGTTGTACCGGCCACGGCCGACGGGCCCTAACAGGTCGTAGGCCTCGACGAAGGTCTGGGTGGAGTTGACGAGGTAGGAGTAGACCGTGGAGAAGTTGAAGAGCGGGATGCATGTCTCGGAGAGCAGGACGAAGCGCTCGTTCGCGACGTCGAGGAGGGCGTTGGCAAGGAGGCGCCGCTCGGCCTCGATCATGTTGACCTTTCCCCACGAGACTTCCTGCATTTTGCAGAGACAATTGGCTCATTATACAAAGATCAAAAATAATTGGGCAAGTTTAATTCATGGACGATGGGATGTACAGAAGCAATCGTAATTTATACTTTAGGAAAATACGAGGTCTTGAGTCATTGGTGCATTAGGATTATGTAGCTCTGGAAATAAGGTCTACCGGTTCGATTTCTATCATTTCTATGATGCAAATTCAAGAATGGACCGACGAGTAGCTAAGTTAACAGGTCATGTCATGAGATCACATGCAATATGATCAAGATGAGATGGTGGAACCACCGGGAGCAAAAGATGGACCCTTCGTTTAGCTGGAATTGGGCGGCACATTTGGGCCCAACGTATTGAATTTTGCCTACACCAATATCCACGTGAAAACACAAGATCTACCGTAACCAATAATGTTAAGACTACCATCGAGATTCAATTCGAGATTCACCTGTCTTCATCGTCTATGCGCTTATATCAGAATTCTAAATGAACCCGATTTTCCTAGACAATGCACAAATTGGGTTAGGCAAAGGGGTGGCTTCAACGTGAAACCCTTACCTCCCAAGCGCATCCAAACATTCAAAACTGTTCTTAAAATCGATTAACGCAGATCTCTTAATGAAGCTCATCACGTTGCCATCAATCTATTGTCTTCTAGACGGAAGAGGACCTGCGTGAGGACCTTATTGAATTATATCTTTTATTCCCCTTTGGAGGGTTAGGGCGGCCACGGTGCGGCAAATGAATGCACTCTCTCTCGGTGGAAGAAACTGTCACATAAATCTTTTGACCAACACTTGCCATCCATGGCGGCAACAACGACAACACCTCCAAATATCTCAACTCGTAACATGCTCTAATGAGTAAATCCTCCTTCATTTGGGACCTTACAACATGTCACGCGGGCTTTAAGTAACTCCACTGTAAAAAACCGTAAACAACTTCGTAACTCATCATCTCGACGCAATTATTATTTCCTAGTTCATCTTCATTTTTCTTGCAAAGCAAACATGCATGTGATTTGAAGGAAAAGATATGTCGCAGCCTTATGCAAATCGAACAAACTATGGTCGATTGCAATATTTCTACGTCAAAGGGAAAAAAAAAAGGATATCTATGCGTTTTCTTTGTCAAGCTGAAGCTTATCCAGAAAGCAAAAGCAGTCGAAACAATTTACTGTTTCTTTCACGTTTCCTGTCCAAAAGCTTCAAAAAAGGATCGGCATATGACAAATGACAAAAAAAAAAAGATGTATTATGTGAAGCTGACTAATGATACTAACCTTACTGGGAATTCTTCTGCCGTGAAACACCGAGCCTTCGGGCTCCGTCTCGTTCCACGGTGGGTTCGAGTGCACGTAAACCGAGTACAGCCCTTCGTGCCCTTTGAAGAACCTCTCCCACAGAGGAGCCAACACAACAGGACCCTTGGTCAAGAACAGGAACGCAACCTTCGGCGTCCTCTCGAACGGGTACTCGGGAATCCGCGGGCTCATCGACGCCCGCCACAGCAGCTCGTCGTCCTCCATGTCGTGCGCGATCGGCGCAGGCTTCAGGTACTCCGCCAACCCCACATGGCGGGGCGCCGGCAGCGGCTGCGTCGTCGGCGAGAAGCGGAGGTCGGTGATGTCGAGGTTGAAGGACAGGTTCTTGAGGTGGAAGCTGAGGACTATTCCTAGGGTCAAGCCGCACCCGAAGATGATGATGCAGGAGAGGATGTTGGTGAATTGGAGGTGCGAATAGAAGGGCTTGAACATCGGAATCGGCAGATTTTGGTTCTGTTGACTCTTCATTCTTTCCGCGGACACTGAGAGACAGAGAGAGAGAGAGAGAGAAAGAGAAAAAGCCTCGCAGGTTTTCGTGAACTGTTGTTTTTCGCCCTCTTTTTTTTTCAAGTGGCTTCTGCGCTATCTATCTCGAAGAAACTGTTTGATAGGCACGCAGAAAAAAGAAAAAAGAGTTGGGTCACACCAAGTTTTTTTTATTCTGACGGAAAAAGTAGGTTTCTTCACTGTAGATCGATTCAAAGAATAACTTTTCTTTCAACGCAAGAGATGCTGCCTCAGGAAAAACCAAAGAAAACTGCTCCGAATGTAACCAGAAAGCAAAATTAAGAACACGGGTATTATTATTTACAGTTTCGATTGGTCGGGGTGGCCAATGAAATGAAAACCAATCGTTAGATATAAATAAGCAGAAGAATACGAGATCTGTATCTGTGTGGTTCTTGCCCGACGCACGTACTAATTGTAAAAGGAGGAGAATGAATGTTGCTGTAACGTGCGGGGAACGAATTGATCTCGCCACTAATGAGCTTTATGACAGATCGGTGTAGACGTAAACCACAGCTGCGGTTACTATCACGAGGCATAAAATCAGATCGAGGAAATCGGAAATGCGAATCATCACCAAATGCTCAGCCCCGAAAGACGAAAAGCAGGGATTTGCGGAAGAATCAACAAGGACTGATGAAGGAACAGAGAGAGAGAGAGAGAGAGAGAGAGAGAGAGAGATGCGAAAATGGTGGGAGGATTGATTCCAATCTTGCAAGAGAGAGGGGGAGAGGGAGATAGGGAGTCTCATGCCAGTGAGGCTCTATTATACGTGCGTGTGAGAGGCGGCTGCCCGGACCGCCCACGTCTAGCGACGGCTTTCTGGACCATGGACTTGGACTTTCAATGTTTCTGACTACGTGCTAATCACCGATTTCTGGAGGAGCTAAACCCGCTTTAAATGGGTAAATCTCGAATACACCAAAGGACTCGGTTAAGCTCGTGAATTGGATAAGATACTGGCCTAAAATACTCCCCCGGCACTCGGCCGAGCGTCGAGGCTGTCGAGAGCTCCGCCGATCTTGAGGCTTGCCAGTGGCGACCAAGACAGGAGAAAAAAGAAAACGGAAAGAAAACAAAAAAAAAAGTTTAATATTATAACAAAATATTAATATGGTAAAAAATTCGATTTATTTTAAAAAAAATTTCACAAAATCTATTTATAACTCTTAAGATAGTTATTTTACCTAACACATTAATAACCCATCTAGAACTCATTAAATTTTTAAGTAATCCACTTATGACCAACTTAAAAACTTAGGCTAATTTTTTTTTTGACCCACCTTTATTAAATATGGATTCTGGATCTATTTTGACACCTCTACACGTAACATTCTCCATACAAGTCCCCGGGAAAAAGATCAGCCATTCGATATCTCTCGTGGGGTTTCTTTACACCTCAGGCTTTAAGACACGCTTTGGCCGCCATTTTAATGTCCTGTCAAGAACAAGACCCCAAAAAAAAAAAATTTAACGGAGTTTTAGGGCATGAGGACCATGAACAACCTACCGTTCAAAGGCGTGGACTTTCAAGAAAGCGCCTCAAAAAGGTGGGAGGGAAGCGAGCCAGGAGGTTGCCATGGGCGGAAAGGGAAGGGGGGGGGGGTTTAAAGATGGAAAAGGTCAGACGAAGCTGAGCATCGCCGGTACGTGCGTGGGGGGGGGGGGGGGGGGGGGGGAATCATCAATCGGTCAAATGGACGAGGACTCGCGAGGAGGAAGCGTGGCAGGCGTAGGAAGAAATGGCGCGCCATCGAGAGACGAAATGAGCAACACGTTCAAGCCATTGACCCCCTCCGCGCGTCACGCCAACACATTTCCACGGGAGATAATGCGGTTTGGCTTGGCTTATTGGAACCTTCCTAGAGAGGACGGGGGGGGACTCTGGTGCGGATTGCGGAGAGAATTGGAAAATTTGATTGGACGAAAATAAAAATGATCTTTCCCAAGCAACCCCACTCTCCGGTCTTCCACCCACAAGGTAGGTTGGAACATTGTCATGATTAGAAAATTCTTGTGTCCATGATAAAGACAAGCCCCTTTCAAATTGCCACAGTATTGAATAGACCTCCACCACAAAAAAAAAAAAAAAAGAGACGGGAGAAATTTTAAATAATGGTACGAAACGGACGTTGTCTCGAATAAGGGCTCGGAACGGTCAAATCGTCTCAAATAAGAATTTTTAGCCGGTTAGTGAGCATGTGCCGGCCGTCGGAGAACGGTATTTTAGTAAAAAGAAAAAAAAATAATTCCACGTAGTATAATTTTTTTATTTTTATTTTTTATTTTTACTTTTCCTTTTTTTTTTTTACCCCTCTTTTCTCCTTCCCTCCCTAGCCATAGCCAGCCTAAGGTGAAGGTTGCCCGCATCAGAGTTGGGCGAGGGTTGCTCTCGCCTGAGTCGAGCGACCTCCGCTGGAGTAGAAAGCATTCGAACAATCTTGGCCACCGAAAAATTAAAAAATAATTTTTTGCGTACGGAAAATAATTTAAGTCATTGCTCGTGAAAAAGAAACTTCTGATGACTTACTTATTCCTGACTAATGTGAAGGAAGTTGCATCTATTCCAACCCCCTTTAATGTTTCAAGACTTTTTCACAAGTTATTCTTCTAACTGAAATTCCATTGGTCATTTTAGTCATCTCTTGTGAACTTCTTCCGGACGTGATATTACGTCATTTGTCAAGGATACACATGTGAATGAGGCATTTAAGGCGCGTCCTCCGCGATGTAATCTTGCATTCCTTTCTTTATCGACTTAAATTGTTTTCCGTACGTATCAAAAATATTTTTTATTTTTCGATGGCCGAGATTTTCCAAATGCTTCCTCCTCCACCTTAACGCTCCTTCCGCGAAACTAATGATTTGAAAAATATTTTATTAAAAATGATAACTCATATCCCTTGAAATAAATTGGTCACACGACAAATTATATCTAAACATTTTCGTGAACAATTAAAAAAAACATTCGTACATTCATTATCTTAAGCGATATACACGATCATTTTTTGGAAAATTTTTTGTTGAAACCTAAGTTAAATCTTTGCCTACTGCTAGAAAATTTCATATTGCATTGCCAATATTTTTTTTTTTCGCTTTTTGGTATTGATTAGCTCGTTCACCTACAATTTCTCATTTGAAAATGACTACGGTCATCATTCTTTATTTCAGATATTAGTCTTAATCTAGCATATTTGTAGGTTATATGAGAAATTAACGAATTAAACCTCGTATAGTGCTAGACTTTAGTTTCTTAGCCTTGTTTGTTCTTAATCAGTTAAAAGCTTATAGTTATATGAAGTTTTATTATGGTTCTAGTGTTTTAGAAGTTGGGGCCGCAAGCGTGAGACACGTGTCACCAATTGAGAGGACCACGTGTCAAGTCGTTATTCACTTCTCTAGGGTAATATTCAATTAGGCTTCGTTTGTTTCACGGAAAATATTTTTCCGGAAAATATTTTCCTCAATTTCCGGTGTTTGGGGGGCAGAAAATGAATGGTCAACGGAAAACGTTTTCCGGTCAACAAAGAAAACCTTCTAAAATTAAGGAAAATGATTTCCTCTTTTTGAGAAACGGAAATCATTTTCCTCCTTTGCTTCTTCCCTTCCTCTTTTCGTCTGTCGCTCGCACTCCACAACCTTGTCCATCGCCATTTCAATTTCAGCCAAACGCCGGAAAAGGAAGTCATTTTCCCGGAAAATGATTTCTTGGAAAATATTTTCCAGAAATACTTTATTTTCCGTGAAACAAACAGAGCCTTAGATTTCATCTGTTTTTCGTCACAGACAAAATCATGGACTTGAAAGAGAGCCTCCCGTCCAAGGAGCTCAAATTAGCTAGCAGACTGGGCTGCCGAGGCCCATCGAAATCGATATCTCCCACAGAGCTGGCTGTATTCCCCACACCCGGCCTATTGGGCCCTGCTTTTGTAAAGGATGCCCCACGTTTGGGCTTTGCTACTCTATCTGGCTTATGATATAAATAAATTAGTTGATTGACCCAAAAAAAAAAATAGATTTCATTTTTCATGTGGAACATGCCTACTCAAATACATACATTCCAAACTAACACCGACGTCCGACCAAAGAGAAAAACAGGGGATAAAACCAAACCTATTCTCAATTAGAATTTCCAATTCTAATCGGTAAGTTTTTTTACGATCCATTTTAATCGGAAAAATTACCCGATCAGTCTTATATCTGTTGCGCAGATACCAATTCAATCAAGACCTTTTTAATTTTATCAATTCAACATTAAATCTTTACGCGAAATTTGAATGTGATTGAACTGACGGTGTGCCACGTAAGACAACCTACTATAACTAAATCATCGTATTATCGATTTCCAAAGAAAATTAATTGGAATGACTTGGAATTTCGGGCAAATGGTTTTTAAGATTAAATTGGAAAAATTAGGAAGTTTAGGATTGAATCGACATTCATAAAATAACTCACAATCGATCGGGTAATTTTCCCAACTTAATTTACTTCGTTTTGTACGGTTGAACTGCATGTACGTAGGAACATATAGTGTCTTATAAAATGCAAAACTATGTATACATAATACACATGTATTGTTATGTATATGACAAGATCAAACTTGTTAATCATAGTTTAGTTTAGTCCAAAGGTCAGAAGTGGCATGAAAGACATCGAACGCGAAAGCGAATTTAACGTTTGCATGCATGCGTGCATGCTTTTTGACCAAGGGAAATAGCCTCCGCACAAGGGAAGACAAAACTGAGGTCCAAGTCGACGGCTCTGACGTTCGGGTGACGTCAACCGAACGATTTTATGCCGTCATGGTGACATACCATGAAATCCTGCTTCCTCCCTGCGGCAATACGCTCGTGAAACCGAGGGCTTGATCGCTTGATCTCCACAGGGATCTTGCTGGTTGACCGTGCTCAGGCCATGTTTAAAAGCTCATTTGATTTCGCTTCCTCGCTCAAAGAGAATTTGGCTAACATAGAATGATTGAAAATCTAAATGACGATTGCTAACATGGGAAAAGTTTTGATACCCATCCTCAAACTCGGTACATATTTCTAACATAGTTACGTACTTACCCACCATTATCGTACACTAAGCAAGTTTTTTTTTTCTTTTCTTTCTTGCATAGATCCATGCATGCTCTTAACCGTTAGCGCTGGACCTCGTCATGAATGAACATAGCACCCCGATGAGTTGATCGGCCCGTCCGGTGAAACAAGGCGGTCGGAAATGAATTCGTGCCCAAAGGGCATGGGCCAGCAGAACCCTTTTTAGGTGAATGAGCATTTGAGCGAGCCATTCTACTCTTGTGCCCGAGCAGGCCAGGAGATGTGGCCAGGATTGGGATCTCGAACCTTCATCTTCTTTGTTTGATTTTACTTGCTTCTGTTGCTCGTGAAAGACATCCTTAAGCTGTGTTCCTTGGCCGTATATAGCTACCAAAATCCAGAAAAACGAGTCGTTTTTAACAGTCCGTTCCAATCGCCCCAGTAGATCTAGATCCCAAGAAGAGGCACATGACTCGACTCCAACATTATCTTGTCACCTACATGCTTCGGCAGTAAGTAAGCATCTGCTTTCAGTCACAGACAAAAATTCATGCTCCCTCTTTCATTCGCTCCCACTTTCTTCTCGGTATTGCAATCGCACTCATCCACCATGCCCACTCCCTCTTTTGGCGGAAGAATTATGAAAAAACTTCTCAAGATATTATAATTTTGTCAAATCGGTCCTAAATACTTTTTTTCCCCAATACAGTCCTATACCTTTTTCATTTATAATAATTTAGTCAATTTGCTCGAGCGACGCTAACGTGGCACTGGTGACGTGTAAATGTAATATTTTCATAATTTTTGGATTCTTTTTTTTTTTTATCTTTTTTTGGTGAGGCGCCGCTCGTCCTCGCCCTTGCCAACCCTAAGTGGAGAAAAAAGAGAATTATTAAAATATAACTAAAAAAGTCCATGTCGGCGCCAACTAACCAAATGGGTTAATTAGCATAGATGCAAAAGGTTTTGAAATGAATTGAAAAGAGAGAGAGTAAATGATTGAATTGATACAATTACAATAGGTTTAAATTTTTGGTTGGCACTCCTGTTCGCTCCCGGTTCTCAGCTGGATCTTCTTCTTCCTCCCTCCCTTTCCTTACCCCTAAAAGACTTTTGAGTTCATATTCTGGATAAGAGGCCCAAATTCTAATGCCACCAGTCACGAACACATTGCAGAAAGGGGGGAAGGGAGGAGCCTACCGAAAGGGGACGAAATATACCCTCTTTACACAGCGCCTAGATAAAGAAACAATCTTTAATGATGGTGATTACTAGATCTGTATTGTGTCTAATTGGACAAGAGGTTGCTCAGAAGCTTCTTCCACCACTTCATGATTATCACGAAATCATAACTCGCGGCACTTTCCTATGTTCGAAGATAAAAACGTGCATACCATTGGTGGCCCTCAATGTTAATCAATGATCTACGTTGGATGGTGGTTAGGGGTCCCCAACTTTTTCTAAGTGGAACACCAATCCCATTTTCCCACCTTACAATGAGTCAAAGCAACTGAAACGCCGCCTTAAATGAGAAGATTTTTGCTTACAAATTTTCTAAAGTAGGTCCATGATAATCACAATCCGAGATTTCATTGGGTCCATTTTGTTAATAGGATTAAAGTCTCTGCTCAATTGATTTCACACGATGGCTCTACCGGGTTGGTATCTTATCGTCTTCTTTGAAGATAAAAGAGTCGGATTCGGTAGATTAACTTCAGATCCCATGAAACGCCTCGTTAATATTATTATGCTCTGCCATGAAGCAGGTCTAATGATGATTTTTTTTATCGTTTTTTAGTCTATTGTTAAAAAGGGTAAAAAAAAAAATGGAAGGACTAAAGACCACACGATCTTCCAAAGGGAAAGATGCATTAGGGAAAGATGCCATAGAAAGTAAGCGAGAAAAGTGAAGGTGGATCTTCTTTTGGAGCTAAATCTACACGATTAGTGGCAACTTGCATTAATGGTGGAGCGACCACGACTGTTAGGACAAATAAAAATCATCATCTTTTAGTTCACGAGTGCGTGCCAAACCCGAGCATCAGACGCTCCAGCAAAATTGCTCAACTTGCGGTTCCATCTCACCCTTTTGGATGGTAGCATTGCGGTCCTCTTCTAGTGAGCAGCTCATAATAATCCATGCACGTCATGAATCCTTTTCTTGATAACGTAGAGGGTTTTCCAAGCGAACGGTGGTCCAGGAGCGACCGATCGATGCGTCTGTTTTATTCATCATGTCGACGTCTGGCTTTTTAATTATGTATGATCCGACTTGCATGCGAGAAACGGGGATGTCGACGAGATAAATTCATTTCACATCTCCGATACTGATCAGAATTCGAATGCAAACTTCAGAAAGTCCAATTTACCTTTTGTGACATACAAATCCAAAGTCTTAAATAATCGATAATATAACATAAGCTTGTTCGGAAACATATCATAGGATGTACAGGGAATGTAACCAATACACGTCCGAAATGATTCCACAATTTTCAGAATTCGAACGAGTTGAATCTTCTAAAGCTGGCTATCCCCATCATCAAGAGCTGTACACGTAACTAGATGGAAAGAAAGCGGCCGCTCTGGGATTCATTGTAATCACACAATGGGAGGCCAAAAGAATCAACCGGCTGGCTGATGATGATTAAAAAAAAAAAACCCTTCATGATCGTGTTTTCAAAGAGTTATTTCAGTAGATATGTTCGACATACTGGATGTAAAATACTAAAGTATGCACTAAGTGCTTCCCGCCCAACATCCTGCGGCATTCATCCGACTTGGTTTGAGGTTGCAACTGTGTCTCGATCGCAGACTCAAGCTATTTGAACTCAGAACGGGAACCACGGTAGTCATCCTCTTGAAATTTAAGTACTCCATGATTAGAGTCGCCTTTCTTTTCACACTACTAGTATTTAGCGGTTAAAAAAGTCCGATCCAAAAGAATTTGTTCCGACACCATATTACAAAAATCCAGCCTAAACAAATTAGTTCTTATATCGATGTTAGAAAGTCCAAAAATGAGGAATACCCTCTTAATCTCGTCACGTAATTATTTTAATTTCGCGAGCGTTTTTTTTTTATATTTTGAATGAGCAAATTTTTTCAAATATTTTCAGAAAATACAAGTCCTTTGTCGATGGAATTGATAAGCTTCTTAAAATGGGTGATGACTCCAATTATTATATCTAGGAAAAATTCCTCAGAAGTCCTAAAATTTGTCGCGAAAATGCATTTAGGTTCTAAAAACTTTTAAAAAGTACAACTGTGTCCTAAAACTTGCTAGAAAGTGCAATTGAGTCCTAAAAATTATCAAATTAATGAAATTAAGTCCTTCTACTGATTCTATCTTTAGAAAGTTTTAAGACTCGATCATACTTTCGCGATAAATTTTAAGACTCGATTATATTTTCATGATGAGTTTTATGATTTGATCGCACTTTTTTAAAATTTTAATATTTAACTATAGTTTCGTCATCGGGTTTTCGATGTACTTATCCATTTATTTTGCCATTCTTTTATTTGTACCCGTCGTTCCTACCTTCGGTTTTTTCGCAGAGAGAGAGAGAGAGAGAGAGAGAGAGAGAGGGAAAAACGGCGGACAAAAACTAGGAGACAGGAGCACACAGAGAGCTTGAAAATGTCTCCTCTCGTCTCAGCTCTCTGTAGATAGCCATCCATCGATCGCATCAAGCTCTATCGCATGTGAAATATGGCGACTCCTTTGGCTGGGATTCAACCGGCGGGCGGAGGTGCCGCGGCCGCGGTCTCCGGACCTGCCAATCCCGCCCAATCCGCGCCTTCGATGAAGTCGGTCCTCCAGTCTCCGATCTTGATCTTCCTCTTCTTCCACAGAGCCATCAGGTCCGAGCTCGATCGCCTCCACCGAGCCGCCACGGCCATCGCCACCGCCGGCGCCGGCGGTGGCGGCGGCCTCGGCCCTCTGTCGGAGAGGTGTCGTTTTCTTCGCGCAATGTACAAGCACCATTGCGATGCCGAGGACGAGGTAGCTGCATTGCCATCATTTTGCTCCTTTTGGCGGGTTTGAACGCGAGACTTAGTTCGCGGGCTTTGATTTTGTCTTTCTTTAGTCATTTTATATTATTCGTGTTGATTGGATTGGTTTAGATGGAAGTCGTCTAATCGGAGTAGATCCAAGCTCTATACGCGCTTGTGGTTCCTTGGCTTCGTTGCTCTGCAAATAAACTGTTCCACTTGTCTTAGCGCACGGCTTGAGACTGAATGGCGATGGTTTAGATCGTGACTTATTATTATGCTTAAGACTATGTGTATATCTTTCCTCCATTCGTATGCTGTGGTGTTCGAATGGAGTTTGCCTGATCCTATTGACTATATTGTCCACATAGTAATCTACTCTGAGGAAGCTTTAAGCTTTTCTTTTCGCCTCATGGTTGCAAAGGCAATAAGTGAAGACGAAAAGCACTGGCTCAGGTTTAGAAATCAAAGGAAAGAAATGTCCTGGAGAGTCATCTTACAGCAGGTTCACAATACCAGAAGCAGGGATATCATAGAAGTAGCTCTCGGAAATGTTGAGAACTGCCCATTCATGCGTTTCTTTTGCTTTTGTGAGCAAGTCTAAAATCAAACTCTTGTGGAGTTCTTTGCAACCCCTTGGCAGAGGATGGAGGGGATGCGATGTTTTAGATTGCAAGTGGAAGCATCCCATGCACATATTACTTTTGGTGGCCCCTATCCCTAGCTAAGAAAATCCCTGTCGAACTGCATTAAGTTCCACAACTATGCTAGAACACCAATCCTAAGGTATATATATGAGTGAATTTTTTAAAAATCGGATACATGTATGATGCCAAGAAATATATGCTCTACCACAAACCACCTCACCTTCAAATGCTCATTTGCTTGGACATTGAGTACTTGGTACTTGTTTTCTTATTTAGGTTCAGGTTTCCTCCTGGGCAATACATATTTTGCTTTTGATGAATTTTTTTAAAATGAGAAACATTCTGCAACTGAGTTGACCACCTCTTGCATGAGTGACACACATTTTACATGTTTTAACTCCATAAAGTTAAAATTTCTTTCATAGCTCATAGTTGTAAATGTACCCTTTCACAGGGCTGAGATTTGAAAGGAGCATGATCTGAAATGATAATCAAAATAAAGTTACAGATTACTATCCGATTAGTTAAAGCGCAAGGAAGCTGGAATATATGCAATGGAAACTCTAAAATGCGCAGTAACACCAAAGGTGATTGAAAAATATCTTGTCAAAGGAGAAAGGAATCAAGTTACGTCTGGGGAAAATTTCATAGTTTCACCTAACAATACAAACATATTTTCTCAGTCCATACAATACTGGATATAGGAAAAAAACTAGAGAACGGATAGCAGCTTCTTAGAAGCACTAGTGTCGGTGTTTGTGTCACCTTATGAAGGAAGTTTGCGGTCTTGCCTCTTTCCATTAGCCTTTCTTTGCTGCTCTATATGAGATAATGGATTGAGATACTGCTTCTGAAGTTACAGCACGCATTGGTGATGTTTCCAGTTTAAGTGTAGGTCATATTTCCAGCTCTCGATATACGTGTGAAGAATGTGGCCAGGACTTACTCCCTAGAACACGAAGGAGAGGGTATTTTATTCGATCAGTTGTTTGAGTTGTTGAACTCACAAACGCAAAATGAAGAACACTACATGAGGGAATTGGCCTCATGCGTGGGAGCTCTTCAAACATCAATTAGCCAGCACTTGTCCAAGGAGGAGGAACAGGTCTCTCTGTCATTGATGCATCACCTTTTCAGAGTCGCCATTCATTGTATTATTTCTCGGATTATTCATTTTTGCTCTTTACCTATTTGATATCCTTCTTGTTTTCTTTTTTCCTTTTATTCTTTACTCGTATTTTTTAATGTGTACTGCAAGCTTTTCGTTAATGGTTTCCCCATGCAATTTTCAGGAAGACTAAATTTTGATGGGGTCAATCTTAGGGGTTTTGGGAACTACTTTCTCTTGGCATGACTAACATTTTTAGGCTCAATCTGTGATGTAGAGGAGAGGGGAGAAGAATGTAATTTTAATATGTTCCTAATCAGTACTGCTTCCTTGGTTGTCGTGTCTTCTAACCTTTGGCCTTGTCCCATTCTGCAAAAGTAATACTAATGTAGTTTATATATATATATATATATATATATATATATAAAAACTCTCTCTTTTATTTTAAAGATCGGATAATTAGTACCAAAGGATTCATGTTTTTCTTTTGGCTAATCAGTTTTCCGTTTGGAAAGGGCATTGTGAAAGGGCAAAGGATTTGTTAAGCATTCTCCTTTTCTGAAAGGGGATTTGCTAGGTATTCTTTATGATATAACTGGATTACTATTATGGAAATGTATAGAGTTTCTTGAAATTCAATTTTTTTTTTTTGGAAAACCATCTTTAAATGCTTTTTAATTTTAAATAGGTCATTGGAAAAGTTTTGCCTCGACCGTTGTCTTGCAACAAGCAGAATTGACCAACATCTTGGCATGAATTTATGAACTGTTAAAAATGACCAGTTCATACCAATTTGAGGTTACTATTTGACGTAAATGCTCTTTGATGCGTGCATTGTCTCCGCAGCTCTTCTTCATTTGTTCTAAAATTTACTTTGTATTTGGAACTACAATACTAGTATCTCTGACTTGCTTTGGCTATTGCAGGTCTTCCCTTTGCTTATTGAGAAGTTCTTCTTTGACGAACAGGCATCATTAGTCTGGCAGTTTCTGTGCAGCATCCCTGTTAACATGATGGCCGAGTTTCTTCCCTGGTTCTCCTCTTCTGTATCACCAGAGGAATATGAGGATATGCTTGAATGCTTGCGTAAAATAATCCCTGGAGAAAAGCTTCTTCAACAGGTGAAAATTACCTGAGGGAGGTGCCATATTCTTCATAATTTTTAGAAAAATGAATATTGGCTGAAATTAAATTTTTTCGATGAAGGTTATCTTTTCCTGGATTGAAGGGGTGAAAATGGATGATTCTAGTAAGAGTAATGGCAACAGTTGTGACTATGTCCCATCATTGCAAGTCTGTGAATCTAACACGCTGAGCAATCTGGCTGAGAATGATGACTGTGCAGTTAAATCTTCAAAGAGCAGTAAAAGGAAATTTGGAGAGGTGAAGCTTGACCCTGCTGATTCTGTTATGATTCATCCTATAGATGAAATCTTGTTTTGGCATAATGCAATAAGAAGAGAGTTGAATGGCATAGCTGAGGCAGCCAGAAGACTACAATTTTCTGGAGGTTTTTCTGATTTATCTGCATTTAACAAGAAGCTGCGTTTTATTGCCAAAGTTTGTATATTTCACAGGTATGGTGGTCTTTATCTTATATCAGTATGCTTATCTTTCTTGATGGGGTACTATAGGGTCTCAGTAATTGTTGAATCTCATCTCAGAAAACATATTTTAGAAGACTGGATTTGGTTGCCAGGGTTTTTTGTTCTTGGTCAAAGCTTTGAGCAATTAAAATATCTCATGGCCTATGTTTCAGGATAGAAAACACTTTTGTAATCTGTATTCGTTGGTAACTAGTGCTCTATTGTTGCAGTGGAGGTTTGTTTCCAGAGAAAATTTGGATGCTTGAGCAGCTGCTTTGTGGAGTCCAGAGATAATATTTTCTTTTTTTCCTGATAAACCTATGAGCAACAATGTCACACCCCGATTCCTACAAGAACGGGACAATGACATGGCCATCCTTTCACCCAAAGGACTCAACCTCGACGTAGCCATAATTCAACCTGATATCAAAATGCATCCATATAAATTTGGTAAAAAGATCACCTGGTTTCAGTATTCTCTATAACCATCGAAAGATATAATTGCATATCCATCAAAAGATATATACATATAGCCATCAATATCAAACTGAGAAGCTTATCAGCTATACAAACTCCTGCCAAAATCCTCACTATCAAAAATGTCCCCTAGGTAATGCTAACGCTCTCACCTTACTTGCGGCTTAATCATTAATTTTGCACTTATCATTAAGGATCCCTAGGAGTAATTATAGCAACAGACAATGTTTGTTTCTGAGAGAAAGGTGTAATTTGTTTTTGTTCTTCTGCATCAGTCTCTTGCTGTTCGTAGCTTACTTTCTCTTGCTGAATAACTTTACTGGTTTCTTACGGAGCAATGTTCTTAAAATTCAGCTGTTAGAATTTCCTTTCACCTTGAATATTCTTTTGACTGTATTGTCTATTGCAGATTTTAAGCTTTCCCTTTTAAAATGCAGCATGGCTGAGGACAAAGTTATCTTCCCAGCTGTAGATTTGGAACTCTCCTTTGCTGAGGAGCATGCTGATGAAGAGATGCAATTTGATCGGCTTAGGCATTTGATCGAAAGTATTCAGACTGATGGAGCCAACTCATTTTCTGCTGAATTTAATAGAGAGTTGTGCTTACGCGCTGATCAGATGATAGACTCCATCAAGAAGCACTTCCAGAATGAGGAACTTCAGGTGTGCATACTATTTTTAGATGATCTAAAATTTCCCATAGACAGGACATTTTCTCTCAGATCAATTTATTGAAGACAGTATAGCCTGTCAATGTCAATGGTCACTTGTTTTCCCAAATAGGGATCTAAATATCACTTTCGCAGGTACTACCTTTAGCCAGAAAGCATTTCAGCCCCAAGCAGCAGCAAGAACTTCTGTACCAGAGCTTATGCGTGATGCCATTGAGATTAATTGAGTCAGTCTTACCGTGGCTGATTGGATCCCTGAGTGAAGAAGAAGCACAGTCATTTCTTCAGAATATGCATATGGCAGGTACACCCTTGAGCAAAATTTGCTCTTCAAGCTTTCTTTTTGGTATGTCTAGCCTATTTGTAACTTGTGGAGTTTGTGACTGCAGCTCCATCGTCGGATTCTGCGCTAGTTACACTTTTTTCTGGTTGGGCATGGAAAGGCCATTCCCAAAAGTGTTTGTCTTCTAGTGTAACTGGATGTCCTGCTTATAGATTGTCAGGGAGCAATGTGGAGAGAGATGGTCTATTTTATAGGCGCATTTCATTGTCATATGCTGATGTGTTAATTCCACTTGGTTGCGAAGATGAGGCACGTACTTGTGAAAGGCTAATCAAGCGAGGCAACAGAATTTGTCACAGGGACAATGATGCTCATCAAATTAGAGGACTTCAATATAGCCATGCGGTGTCTGGTGATGATCGAATTTGTGTACCTGAGTTAGGAGTGAATTCTAAAAAGGTTGGAGTAGGTTATCTTGCTGCTGCAAAATCAACGAAAGCTCTGTGGTCCTCATCTCTTGACAAATGTGCTCCATCCCTAAGGTCCAGTCTTTTTAACTGGGAAACGGATATTTGCTCTGCCGAATTTGGAAATGCTTATCGTCCCATAGACAACATATTTAAATTTCATAAAGCCATTCGCAAGGACTTAGAGTATCTGGATGTTGAATCTGGGAGACTTAAGAACTGTGATGGCACTTTCCTGAGGGAGTTCACTGGTAGATTCCAATTATTGCGGGGCTTATATAAAGCGCATAGTAATGCAGAGGATGATATAGTATTTCCAGCTATAGAATCCAGAGAGACTCTTCACAATGTGAGTCACTCCTACACTTTAGACCATAAGCAGGAAGAGAAACTTTTCGAAGATATTTCGGCTACACTTTCAGAGCTCGCACAATGTCATGAATGCTTGAACAGTGAACTTTTGTCAGATAATTTAGATGGAAGAAAAACTCTGTCTATTTATCACCATGAGACCATGAGTAAGTTCACTGAGCTTGCCACCAAACTTCAAGGCATGTGCAGATCCATCAAGGTTACTTTGGATCAACATTTTTTTCGTGAAGAACTTGAGCTATGGCCATTATTTGATGTATATTTTTCAGTTGAGGAGCAAGAAAAACTAGTTGGTAGGATAATTGGTACCATGGGTGCAGAGATTCTCCAGACTATGTTGCCATGGGTGACTTCTGCTCTCACCCAGGAGGAGCAAAACTATATGATGGACACGTGGAAGCAGGCAACTAAAAACACCATGTTCAGTGAATGGCTTAATGAATGGTGGGAGGGAGTTGCTGCCACAACTTTGCATACAGCTTCATCAGAGAGTAGCTCATCTCTTGGTATATTGTGAGCTTTTACTATTCTCTTGTGAATGTGCTTGTTGCCTATGCAACAGCTCTGAGTTCCTGCAGTTAACATTCTTCTGCTATATCACCAAATTGGAACTTAGGTATTCATTATTCCAAATTGTATTGTATCCACATTTCTTAGGTGCTGATTTTTGTGGAAGCTTGGATCATAGTGAAACATTCAAGCCTGGATGGAAGGATATCTTCCGAATGAATCAAAGTGAACTTGAATCAGAGATAAGAAAAGTTTCTAGGGATTCAACTCTTGACCCAAGAAGAAAGGCATACCTTATCCAACATCTGATGACCAGGTATGTTTTCAATGCCAACATGTGGGCTTCATCTATTGATTAGCTTCCCATTTTTCTGACGTCACTGGCTGTGCAGTCGCTGGATAGCTGCTCAACAGAAAAAACCTGAAGCTGTTGCCGAAAATTCTACAAGCGATGAACTTCTAGGACGTTATCCATCATTTCGAGATTCAGAGAAACGAGTGTTTGGTTGTGAGCATTACAAGAGAAACTGCAAGCTTCGTGCTGCCTGCTGTGACAAGTTGTATACATGCAGGTTCTGCCATGATAATGTCAGTGACCATACCATGGACAGGTGCCTTCATAAAACTTTGTGTGTACCATCGTAGGACGTTCTGTATTGCACACTTGAGTGCTCACACACTTCTCATGGTCTTGCTCTTAAACTTGGGTTAAACCGAAATGCAGGAAAGCCACTGCTGAAATGATGTGCATGCAGTGCCTTAGGATTCAGCCAATTGGAAAAATTTGTGCAACATCTTCATGCGATGGTCTCTCGATGGCAAAATACTACTGTAGCGTCTGTAAATTTTTTGATGATGAAAGGTACAGACACTTTCTACAATATTAATGGTTTCTCGGAGTTTTTTTTTTTTTTTGTCTCAGTTATTTTGTATTATAGTTCAATGATTTTAAAGAAGTTGCATTCTTGATGAAGTTCTGTACTCAAATTGTCTCTCTTTCCACACATGCATTTGTGTCCCAAATGCTTATCCAAAAGTGCATTAAACGTGATGAGTCATGTGCAAGTGGGTTATGGCAAGAAAAGATGACCTAGGACATCCTTTTCTATTATTGGTCTATTATCTTTTGTCCCCCTGTGAAACATTCTTTGTCAATCTTTATCCTTCAGGCTCAATGGGAACTGCAAAATGGAGTATGAGTTTCTGCAAAGCCCAAATTCCCTAAAAATGTTGGTGTATGTTGTAGCAATCTTGAATCTTGCTTGCATAATGTTGTGAGGGTCCATTGCTGTTATTGTTATCACTCTTATAAAAAATCTAGTCTGATACTTCATGTATGTCCGAAGTGTCTAAGCTAAGTCAGGTACCTAGCAGAGTTTTGATTGCCAAGTTTTTACTGGAGCCTCATTTCTGTTTATTCTCTTTTGTCTCTGCGATCATCCTCAGTACAAGGCGCAAAATACATTCACACTCCGGAATAATCTTATTTCCTTTGTCCCTCCAGGAAAATTTACCATTGCCCTTTTTGTAATTTATGCCGTCTTGGGAAGGGTCTTGGGGTCGATGTTTTTCATTGCATGACTTGCAACTATTGTTTGGGGATGAAGTTGGTTGACCACAAGTGCCTAGAAAAGGGTTTGGAGACAAATTGCCCAATCTGCTGTGATTTTTTATTCACATCAAGTGAAACTGTGAAAGCTCTTCCCTGCGGCCATTTCATGCATTCAGCTTGTTTCCAGGTATCTCTCATCTTTGGCTCTGCTCAGGTCGAATTTGGGTGATTGAGTGTTGGTTCTGAAGACACTGAATATCATGCTTCCTTATGTCAGGTATACACGTGCAGCCACTATGTCTGCCCAATTTGCAGTAAATCCTTGGGAGATATGGCGGTATGAACATCGGTTATTATATCCTCTTTCAGATGTTTAAGAATGTTGTTTTAGATAAGTCCCATCGCGGTTCCTCTCAGTTATTTCTTTTAGGACTTGGATAAAGTTTTTCTAAGATGCTAGTCCCATCATGGTTCCTCTCAGTTATTTCTTGTTGGTCTTGGACAAAGTTTTTGAGTAATGTTGTTGGAAGCCACTTAGTCTGGGGAAAGAAAATCCTAATAGACTAATAAAATCCCTTTCTGTTCTTAGAAAAGCCACCATATGATAAATAAGTGTCAGAGGAATTTGATTGCTCAATCCTCAAGTTTCAATCTGAACAATATTAGAGTATCAACTGTATGAGTAGGCTGGGGCCGGACCGTAATACTCGCAAGCATTCTGGGAAGTTCAGTTCTCTTACTTTTCCATCACATGAATCTCTTTGCTATAGGAGGCCTCTTTTTGGGTAATGGTCTTAGCGAAAACAGAAATAACATTAAAACCTAAAAATCTGTATATCCAACATTTCTACTTCTGTATAAACTTGTGCTCACGTGCATAGCAAGTCGAGGTTAAGGAAGTTACCTCTTTTGTGCAAAGGTTAGAACACTATCAGGTTCTCATTCTGTTTACAATTGTGGTTTAGGTTTACTTTGGCATGCTTGATGCATTGTTAGCCACAGAAGCGCTGCCAGCAGAATACAGGGATCGCTGCCAGGTAAACATTTCTCTTCTGTTTCCTTGGATCTTTTGTGCTGGCGCTAGCTTGTCTGCTTGTTTTCAGTTGCTCTTTCCGGTGATGTAGGATATACTGTGCAACGATTGCGATAAAAAGGGGACGTCGCTGTTCCACTGGCTATACCATAAGTGTGGTTTCTGTGGATCCTACAACACCCGGGTGATTAAGGGTGATATGTCGCTTGCGCATTGCTCGACATCACGTTAGATAGAAATTTCGCTGAGTGTTTCCCGTCCGTCATTCTCACACGGCAATGTACATAGTTCGCCATCAAAATGGGATCCCCCCCCCTCCCCCCCCGGTCCCTTCTCTCTTTCATATTTATATAGCGGTGACGAGGAAACTAGTCCTGTGGTCCATGCTTTTGTGTAGGCTAATACATGCCAAAATTTTGACTATCATGCAACCAGTCCAAGAATAGAATGGAGAAGGCCAAGAGTTTATTTTAGTCACATCAAATGTGGAAATAGAAAGTCAGAAGTGTAATATAGTTTCAGTGGACGGCAAGGCTCCGTCTTGAAAAATATATATTTTTAAAATAATCATTTGTCTCTCTTATAAATGAATGGAAAATACTTTTTGTCTTCCATGAATTTATGTAGGTGTAAAGTATTGCGGACAATGAAAACGTATTTGATTAGTTAATAATTTTAAGTAGTACGAGTAATTTTGTAAATTATTTATTTTTTGCGAAACAAAAATATATTCGTGACTTTCCAATTTTGATGTGAAGGCTTTTCAATTTGGTCCATTCACTCCCGTGCTCTCGTCATGCAACTAGTTCGATGCCTAGTGGCTAGGGGTAATGGTTCGGATGGGTAAGTTCTAAATCTAGAAGACGAAACCTATCCTGTTATAATCAGTTTATATTTTTTGAAATTTGAGATATACCTTTTTCATCCTGGAAATTATTTTCAAATTTACTTGTTTTTTCGATCCATTTCTCACAGTCTACCTAAGAACCTGTTTTTCTTTTGTTTCATTTTCATTTTTTTTAGCAAACTAAAATGAATAGTAATGAAATGATTCAAAGTAAAAAATTAAATAATAAAACTCGCTATTCATCAAAAGTAATAATCTTTAATATTAGCAAATAGAAGTTATAATTCACAAAAACAAAGAAGGTGAGATAAGTGAGACTAGCTTTTTTTATTTATTTTAACAATAACTAAAAATTGATTTCAAAATCGGTCCAGTTCCCAAATAGGTCTTTACTTGGAATGGAGAATCGAATCGGTTCTAATCGATGCCCAAAATTTAAAACCTGTACCATGATTAGTTTGAACAAGAACTGATTCTTAAACCTATTTTCGAATGATCTGCTCTAATTTTCATGTAAACTCGATTCGGTTGCACACTCTTATTAGTAGCCCCCTTTTTCTTTGAAAAAAGAAATAAAAAATAAATTTAATGATTGGTTACCAAGCATACAAGCTGCATATGAAATTACCAATAGCCAATAGAATTTATTCAGCTAATTTGGCAAGGAACATGTATGATCTATTATTAACGTCAACGTATTTGTTTATGGATCAAAAAGGGGGTTAGGATTCATCTTCGAATTAAATTTTCTCTAAATCTTGCTAATTTTATTTATTTTTTCAATTTCAAAACAAAAATTAAAATTTCGGTTACTTATTTGACCATTCAACAAAAATAATCTCTTAGAAATTATTATTATTCAACATTCTCGATTTTTAAGTCTTATAAAATTTGTGTAACAATTTATAAAATTGCTCTAATTTTACTAAATGCATAAAACATATCTCTAACCTCTAATTACAAATCATATCCATACCATTATTCAAATGAATATCTCCCATAAAAAAATTGACTTTTCCACTAGCGAGTTTCAAATAAAATTTATTTGCTCAATGAAAAAGAATTGTGATTCATCTAATTTTGAAACTAATGCTCGAAATCAGTGAAGATGCCTGCTATAAAATCAATACCCTGACTTTTCTAAACATTTTCTTATCTCATTGAATGAGATAATTCGGTATTATTTGACTTGTGTTCTAAGTGTAACTTGATGTTAATATCTAATCCTCAAATATCAATGAGAAAATCTAATAGATCTTAAATTAAAAATTAATTAATATACATACATTTAATTCTCTCAAGAATGAAATGCCAGTTCTAATTCCCTTTTTTTAAACCGAAATTGTTTTATTAAAGTTAAATAAAGTGAAAGAAAGATGGATAAAAATAACTTATGTTGACTTTAATGGGAGATTTCTCTTAAAATGGAGAGCGGACCCAGTTCTTCCGGGCAAAACAATTGTGGGGTCCCATCTTTGAGCTCGAGCTGACGCGCTTCCATGTTCGAAAACCCTAAGCTCGACTGCTGCTGATTGATCTGATTTTCTTGCCCCCATCAATTCAGTGGCACTCGTGTCCGTCGGGCGCGTCGATTTTTGTTCGTCTCCTCGTCTTTCTGGACCTCATTTTATGCGAACTCCGAGAGCGGGAGAGCGATCCAATGCTTCGAATTTCGTGCTTCGTGTTTGCGGAAAAGGTCGTTCTTTAAGTTGAATTGGGTGCTCCGTTTCTTTTGAATCTCCGTCTGGAGATTTGAAATGGAGTAAATCCAGGAAATTGGGTTGATTCTGAGAGAGACAGAGACAGAGATGGGTCCGAAGGTGGAAGGACCATCGGCGCCGGCGATGAGGCGAGACCCGTACGAGGTGTTGAATGTGCCGAAGGATTCAACTGATCAAGATATCAAAGCTGCCTATAGAAAGCTTGCCCTCAAGTAAGGTTTTTTCTGATTTCTTCTCAATCCATTACGTTCTCTCAGTGCTATGCCTGTTACTAAGAATTAGAGTTCGATTTAGATGGATGAAAGGAATTTGGGAGAATGTTGATGCTTATTTATATGCATTGCTGAATCTGATGAATAAAGCAAGTAGTTTTGTTAGAGAAGCATTTGGATCGCGGATTTCTTTTTAGTAGCTTAATCTTATGAGAACCAACTCCGAGCGCATACTTACAAACTGGGTCCTGGTGATTATATTGAAAAGCCCTAGTAATTGGGATTTCCCAAATTTGTGCCGAGGCATTTCAGGCAAGCGGATCAATTGTGATGAAGAGGATGACATGGGAGCTCCTCTGGGTTTTCAATACTGCTGTTTCCCTTCTGATCCTGACAGTTCGTAATACATCGTCTTCAAGTACACTGTGCAGAAAGAAAACCCAAGTATGATGTAGAACATATGCTTCTCAATCATCATAGGCCAGATATAGAGCCTTCATTTGACAACAATCATTGCTTTGTCTGTCTATAGTGCTTGGAATGCTTCTTTTAAGTTTAGTCCAGTGCTATAATCTTGATCTATCATTGTGAATCCACGAGAGATCTGAAGTCTTAACCTTGAAAAGCGCGATTTAATTTGATTATTTCTTTAAACTGGCAGGTATCACCCTGACAAGAACGTTGACAATCCCGAAGCTTCTGAACTTTTTAAGGAGGTTGCATATTCGTACAACATACTGTCTGACCCAGAGAAAAGGAGACAATATGATAATGCAGGGTTTGAGGTGCCCCAACGATCTTGCTTGCTCTTTGCCATGCACTTTTTTTTTTGGAAATGTGCTTGTGCATGTCTGCTAGTGGATGATCATGCAAATGTCTTACAATCATGTGATTGAGTGTTGCTTTTGGCGGGTGATTTCTTGTGAAGTGCCTCTGTGTTAAGTGGGCAACACCAATTTATTATACCTAGTCATTTCAAGGGGGGTAAGAGAGTTTTTTTTTTTTTTTTTAAAGTGAGAGGGGAGAGAGAGGGAGGAGGGGTGTTTGAACTGTACATGAGTGTGCCTGTGCCAATATTTGATTGCGCTTGCTTCTAGTAGTAGTATCTCTTGTCTGTTGCTTTTTAATGAGGTGAGTTGTGATTGGTTGTGACCTTGTGAGGTTATACTATTCATGCGGAGGTTGTGTTGATTTGGTTTGGAAGAATTTTGCCAAAGATTGTGCAGTGTCTTCCAAGTGGTCCTCTTCATGCATGCTATCTCCTAAGATGGATTGTTTCATCTTATGACGTATGATGTGGCAGCTCAAGTAAGTGAATAATGGCAATTGAAGTTTTAAATGTCTTGCGGAACTAGTGCCAGCTGTTCTGTTAGCTTAAGCTTCTAAATAAATGCGTGATTTAATATCTAAAATTTGATTTCTGCTATTTTAGTTCATTTATATAAAGCTCATGCATGAAATCCATATACTATGTCATTCACAATGGCAGAGATGGATGCTGCTTTATTTTTGTGAAGAAGACACCTTATGAGGATTAGTGATTTATGATTTTCTAAAGACGGGTCAATATTTTGGTTAACTTAAGTTTGAGATAGTAGGTTGCAGTGCCCCCCAGTAGAGTTGGTGTATTTTGTTTTCTTTTGGAATTTAGTTCATGCATGGTTTTTCTTGTAGTAACCTTGTAGTTTATTGATCAAACAATAAGATTTGAAGTTTTCATATTCATTTAAATTAGGCTCTCGATGCTGAAGGCTTGGATATGGAAATCGACTTGTCTAACCTGGGAACTGTCAATACAGTGTTTGCAGCATTATTCAGGTGCTTTTTTCAACAGTCTGGATTTTCTTAAGATTCATTTAGCTCTTTTGTATCTTTCATCGTACTTGTCAACAGCAAACTGGGCGTGCCAATCAAAACTACGATCTCTGCCAATGTTCTTGAAGAAGCTATCAATGGAACTGTAACAGTACGACCCCTTCCAATTGGAACATCAGTCAGCGGAAAGGTGCTTGTTTTTGTTTGTGGACTGATTGATCGGCCTTAGTGAGAGCATATTCTTCTAATTTTAAATTGTCATGCAGGTGGATAAGCAATGTGCTCACTTTTTCGGTGTAACAATTAATGAACAACAAGCAGAAGCTGGTATTGTAGTAAGAGTCACTTCCACAGCGCAAAGCAAATTCAAAGTAAGCTTTTCACAGCAATCGTTGCTTTTAATTTTTTTTTATTTTTTATTTGGATGGTTTTGTTTCAGGGACTCACTCATTTTGTTCTTTGTTTGCTTATCCAGTTGCTTTACTTCGAACAAGAGGCCAATGGAGGTTATAATTTGGCCTTACAGGTATGTTACTAGTGTAATACATTTCCATTTCTCTCTGTTTTCTCAAAAGGGGAAATGGCTTTGCTGGAAAGATAAGGGAAGCTATTTGTGGCTTAGCTGGGGGACTGCCCCAATCATGTGCTAAAACATAGAAATCCGAATTGCATTTTTTCCTTTCACGTTCTTCAGTTTGTAGGTATCATGTTTGCAATCTTGAGGAAATAGCCTGCTTTTAATTTTGGACTCAGCTAGTGCGGTTGTTACTGTTATTGTAGCTATGATATGGTAAAGGATGAAAGATGTGATAGCAGCATCCATGTATAAAGATGAAACAATGAGGGCGGGTTTTCTTTAGTGATGAGTTGTGGTGAGAGTGTGTAGTCAATGGATGCTGTAAAAAGACCATGGCCCGTGGCTGTGAGTTAAATAAAAAATGTTGCACCTGGAGAGTGGGCGAGTGCTACTGCTACCATTTCCTCGAAACTGTTATTTGTTCCAGTCAAGTAAGAGTCTTGGATGACTTGTTTATTGGGAGCTATTTATGAGTTTTATAATGTTTTCCTGTGTGTGTCATGCAATGTGCTCTACTTCTAGAGCATTTGATTTATTGGGCATTCTATGAGATTATTTGATGTTTGTATAGGAAGACAGCGAGAAAACAGGCAAGATCACATCTGCAGGAATGTACTTTCTACATTTCCAAGTGTACCGAATGGATTCAACTGTGAATGCAGTGCGTTTCTTTCTATTATTCTTCCCCTCATTTACATTTTTCACCCTGGCGCCTAGTTCTAATTGTTAGTGGTGGGCAGTTGGCGATGGCTAAGGATCCTGAAGCTGCATTCTTTAAAAGGTTGGAAGGTCTACAACCTTGTGAGGTTTCAGAACTTAAAGCAGGAACTCACATATTTGCTGTCTATGGTACGGGAGCTTATTTAAGGCTTTTAGTCTCTTCTGGCAATAGAAGTAGGATTTCCCTTTGATATTTAGGTAGCTTAATACTCTCAAATTGATTCAGGGGATAATTTTTTCAAGCCTGCAAGCTACATGATAGAGGCTCTTTGTGCAAGATCATATGAAGAGACAACGGAGAGGCTGAAGGAAATTGAGGCTCAGATATTGAGAAAAAGGACTGACCTGCGTCAATTTGAGACAGAGTATAGGAAGGTGTTTTTCTCTTTCCTATATTTTCTGTACTTATTGCTTCATGCGCGTTCTCATTATTTTATTCTTATACTTGTAGGCCCTTGTACGATTTCAAGAAGTAACCAACAGATACAGCGAGGAAAAGCAGTCTGTATGTCTTTCTCCTTTCTTGGCTTGTCTTCCTCATTTGGAATCTGGGATTCTTCTATAGCCACTTGCATCAGCCAGCATGAGTTGTTCCTATGTTATTAGCATCTCATTTAGGCAGAATAAGTATATCCTTATTCGGATGCTCAATATGAATATCTAAAGCCATCTCTCCTCTGAGGGATTTTTATTCAAAGCATGCTACCTCAGTAGATGTAATTTTATGCACCGACACATACAGCCATGCATTCTAGGTATGTCCTTGTATGATTTAGGATATGGAAACTTGTGTGCTTTTCACTTCATAGATGCTGGAACTTTTCATGCTATTTGTCGCCCTTATTCTGAATGTTCTCCTATCTTCTTTCAATTAGATGGCCTCTTGTAATATCAATCCATTAATTTAATTTTTTGATGGATAGTTGCTGCCTCACTCCTTTTCCTTTCCCCATTTTTTGGACATGAGGGATGGCTTGCCTCCTCTTGTCTGTAACTGAATTAATTTATGGTACTTTTAGGTAGATGAGTTACTAAAACAAAGAGATGGAATTCATTCTTCGTTCACTGTAAACCGGGTAGCAAATGGTGACTTTGGAAGTAGCGGTAGTGCTAGTAATGGTACTAGCAGCAGCAGCAGCAGCAGAGTTCCAGGTGAAGATTTGAAGATGGGAAGTCCGGTGGAAGATGGATCTGTTGAAGGAAAAGAAAAATCCTCCAAAAAGAAATGGTTCAACCTTAATCTCAAGAGGATCTGAAAAAAGGTTTGGTTAAATTGTAGAGTTGTATAGAGGATGTATTTATATTCATCCAGCATTCAACCTATTAGGATACCTTGCAGCCCTCTGAAGAACTTCAATTGCATATTCACTTGTTACTCGTCTTGTGGGTCTTCTTTTTTGTTGTTTATGCAGAATCAATGTTGTTTATAGTGGCTATTAGTTGTATCTTGTTTTCATCTTCCCAGTGCTGACATGATGTATCGAAGAAAAAGGCCCAGAGAGAATGAATGGAGAGTAAATGTTGTGCCTTTTGTGGTCATCCCTGCATTTGTCACTGAGTGTTGCTAATCTTCCAATCATGTAATAACTCTAACCTGTGGTACAGTGCTGATCCTGAATGCCTCATTTTATTTATTTCGATTATGGTTTCAGATAATGCTCTGCCTGTCAGATTCATGGTTCTTTGTGTTCAAATCCTTCAAATCCCGTTTGAGTAGCAATGGCAATGACTTATTTCAAATGGGTCACGCATCCGAGGAATGCATGCTTCTCAGAGTCTTATCATGTTAGAATTTGGAAAAGTAAGTTGAAGAGAGAGAGAGAGAAGAGAGGATTAGGACAGGTTTCAACCTTGTATTTGGTTGGGTGACGCCAGGAGTGAATCTAGAGACCATATTTGGATCCCACCCCTGCAACTGATGATGAATATTTCACTAATGCATCGATTTTGGTAAGTTAGTGATTAAATTTAGTCAGTGTCAGGTCAAGATACAAGCCGAGCTTATTGGCTATTGGGCTAAAAATCGGCCCAATGAGCGACTGCGAGAATATTTTCTCGTGGGTCGTTGGTGGCCAGCCAGTATTTGTCGTTTATTTGGGGACTTAAGGATAAAAAAACTTAAAAAGGAAAGGGAAATAAAAAAATAATATCACCTGTTTCTATGGCCTAATTTCTTTCTTTTTTAACTCAAACTCTCAACGTTAAATCTAATCTCAATTCTATTCTGAATTTTTTTTTATGAAAAAAAAAATCCTTAACTCTCGCTCTGCTTTCATATTTGTCCACAAGTCCAAGAATGGCCACGAGTTTCCATAAAATTATCAACGTAAAGTCCAGTTGTAGGTTCATTATTAGAAGTTGCTTTTTCTGTAAAGCCATCGCCTTCACCTTCGCATAAAACAACGGTAGCCTCTTGACGGTGATGATCTTGAAGAAATCGTTGGCCAAATTTGGACAGGTGGGTAGATGGCGGAATTGAAATTGGATTTAAAATTGGAGTTATTTGTAGAGAAGTAGCCTTGTTTCTCTCTCTTACACACACACACAAATATATATATATATATATATATATATATAAAGAGGTCATAGGTCATAGGAATGGACTTGCATTATTTTTAGTGGAAGTGCTGAAGGTGTGCCCCTTTCTTGATGTGTGTTCTTTTCTCTGAAAAAAAATCAAAAAATTAAGGCGGCTGAGTAGATGTCCATTTAATTCCATTTGCATATTAGAGTGGCAACATTTTCTCAGATAACTCGTCCATATAAACAAATTCTTCAGATTTGGTGCAAAGTCTCAACTTTGAGATTTTCTTTTTAAGTGTTTGACAAAATGAATTTCTTGAAGTCTATCTACAATCAAACTGATTATCTTGTCACTCCTAACTCTGTGTGTGTATCCTTTTCCTTTGTCCAGATATTTATAGTTGATTTCTTTATAGCAAGGAGACCAACCTCAAGTCCTTAAGTCTATAAATCTAGGGTTAATGTAATATCTCAACTTTAAGTAGCAGATAAAACACGAGTCAGTTGAAATGGTACCACTCTTCTCTCCTTTTATTCCTACAATGATTATTCAACCTATTCGGATCTGCAAATTCCTTCATCCCTCTTGCGTCGATTCTCCTCTCGAGATTTTACGTGTTTTGTTATCTTGCACCCTTTTGTGTAACTAATGTGGGAGTCATTGTTCTTGGCCGAAGGAAACATGAAGATTGATATCGGATACGCAGTCGGTGTAACTTCTTTTCTACTCATCCCGCATTTGTCATGATTATTACCGGCAATTAGTTACTTGCTTAAAAGTAAAACTACTCATATCAGCATTGAGAAACGTGAGATACGTAAAAAAAAAAAAACTTACGTAACCTCTGAAATTTATCTTCGTCCCAAGCAAAGGAGTTGTCTTTTAGCCAAAGTTACTTCCAAGACTGAAAAATTGAAAAAGTTGCACATAGTACCGAAGCAAAAAGAAGAAAAGAAGAACTCTCAAAGCTACCAATTGATAAATATAACAGCTTGTGTCGTGTTTGATATCATCAAGCTAGTTAAAGTTAATCCACTCTTTGCCATGTCGATTAGACTAAGGTTCCATAAAGGAGCTATTGACTAAGAACACTCAAAGCAACTCATTTTGGTGGGATTTGACTGAGTCGACATGCTGACGAGAGCAAAGTGTGCTTCACTATAATGCAACGAGATCAAAGGTGACAGCCCTTTCTATTTAAATTGATTTTTCAGTCCCAAAGTGACACTCAAATTTCATTTTAGTAAATTCCTCCCATTCGGTGCATGCGACGAAAGTCACATGCTCTTCCTTAACGGACAAGCTCGCGTCCAGAGGGGAAAAATTACGAAGACAGAATCCTTCGGGGTTTCATTAAACTCCATGAGTATTAAGGATGATATGAATCGATCCACCTTGGACTGACCAAGTGATAAGGGCATTTTCGTAGTTTTGGCTTAGGAATCGGGGATTGCGGATTCGATTCCTGTTTCAGGGAACTCAAATTTAAATTAGTGGTTACAGCGGTAGGTTGCTTTGCTGATTTTCTTTCCGGCAGCCAGCTAATTACGGCCGTCCCTCTTGAATTATCAAAAAGAAGCGATGTGTGTGTGTGTCTCTCTCTCTATATATATATGTTTGTCTCACTCTCTAATGTGATTGATATTCCATGTTGGTCCGCAATTAACGTTACTATATTAAACCAAACCCAAGAAACCTCCATTGATGAAGGGCTTAATTAGTTTATAAGTGTGGGAGCTAATCCTGATTTAGCGTCTAATGAGGCCGACTTCATCGTACGCTCACCCGTTAAAGAAATCAAGCGCAGGACTTGTTCCACAGCCCTCTCAAACTGACTCGAATTCCAACTTCTTTCGACCCGAAAACGCAACTCTGTCTCGATCCATGTCGAGTGATACTACCCCAAATCATTTGTTTATTTGAGAACCCAATTTCGATCTTCTTGGATCCTCGCTAGGGACAAATCCACGCAGAATTCCAGGACGCCGATCCAAACAGCAACTCTTGCTGATAAAATAATGATGATGATAACGTTAATCCTATCATGTGCGACAGTAACTATTAAATGCTTCGACCACCCTTTTTTTTTCCTCTCTCTCTCTCCCCTTTCATGGGACGACCCTCCACATGAGGAGGAACAAAAGATTCAGTTTGAGCTCCATTAGGCCCAAAAGATTCCTCGTTGAGTTCTGTTGGTCGTGTAGGGTGAGGCTGGGGACATCACAGCTCAAGCTGTGGCAGCTGATTGGAAGGGCAAAGCTGTTCGGCTCTCCACGTGAAAGGGGCAAAGATGGGGCAGTCGCTTTGTGTCCTTTTTCATCGCTTTTGCTCTTTGCTTCCTCTTCATGAGGCGCAAGGGGACACTCGGACTGAGCCATTCAGACCTTCTCGTGTGGGGGAGTGAATCACCGACATGGCAAGTGATCAGTCCCCATTGGTGGTGGTCAAAGACCGACACTGCCGAATAGGCTTATTGGCTTACACGTGTCGTGCACTTTGAAAGGACGGGCTGAGAGGGAAATGGAACAGATAATGACACGTAGGATGGGGAAATGTTAAAAATTTAGTAGGGGGTGGAGGGTCAGTTTAAGACGTGAATTTATCATTCTAAAAGATAAACGCATCGGAGATCGGTAGTCTAGATTTATATCACAAAGAAGAACCCTCATCCTAACTTAATAGCATTAGCACCTCTCTTTCTTCTCTTTGCCCTAGCCGGTGGTCGTGGGACTTGGAAACAAGAAAAGAATGGAAAAAAAGGAGTTAAATACTTGGACATATCTCACTAAAGTACATAACACGCCAATATATCAAGGGTACAAGTTTAAGATTGTAAGTTCATCTTCTTCTTTTTTCCCCATGTTCTCTATTCATGCATATGTGGTTAGATCTCACTAGATAAGTTCGGCATACTAATCCTTTTGGTCAAGTTTTAAAAGGCCAATCAAGACTTGATCGTCTTTTTCTACACGATTGTAGATCACCAAGTAATATATAGTTCAAGTATCATAAATAATAAGACGAGATATCCCCATCAAACTTGTGAACCCCAGCACTGTAGCATCACGACAGGAGCTTCGTATCTTCAATCGAAAATGGGAGGAAGTGTCATGAGTACACATCTGGATTGGACGTAAAATGAGTAAGTTTTGTGGAGCCGTCTATGTGTCTGCTTTCTTGGCAAACCCTAAGCACCTTTCTCTTGTCGCATTGATTGACCAAACACCCCCCTTCTTCACGTACTTGTTTCACGGGTGTTTCTATCCTCCTCTTTTTCCTTTATAATAGTCCTAAAGCTATCTCGATGCGGTTTCATTGGATTGGCATCGTTTTCTTTTTAAGACATCCTAGCCTGAAATCTAGGGTTAGCATCCTCTTAGATTATCATACACACAAGACATAACTTAATCAACTTCTAAGAGAGAGAAGGGGGGTTCACTTCACATGACTTAAAGCTAACTCCACCCAAAGCCCTACCAATTAACAATTCATTTCTCAAAAATTTTAGAGAAGTGGGTAGTGTCACTTGGAGTCCAAGGGCTTATTGTCACTCCCACGTTGCTTCGAATATCGACTAAAATATTAACCTTTTTCTTGTGAACATATCCCTCGAAAGGGGATTTACCCCGTCCAACTTGAAAATGAAGTCGACTTGGGGGTTTCCCTTTCACTTTTCAAAACTCCTTTTTTGGATCCTTCCAAAAGCAAAATGGGTAAAAAAAAAAAAAGCTTTCATTAAGAAACTAATGGAGTTGTAACGCGATAGGTTTATGCCTCTAATAATCTCCCCCATCAAACACGATATCGCGCGCCCTCATTGGCTGAAAGTTTCCTTGATAAGCACAACTTTGGTGGGCCGCCACCTACGATTCGGGCAATCTTTGGGACGATAACATCGGCATCGCTTCAATCCACAACGAAAGGAGCAAAAGCATAATCAAACGTCCCTTTAAAAAAATTGCGTACTTAAACCAGATGGTGGCGGCCATTTCACAGCCAAAGGTTGAATTAATTAAACTAAAGGAAAGAGGCCAATTGCTTGCGAGGACAGTTGTGCGTGAAACAGCAAAGAAGGAAGGGGGAGGACAAATGGTGATTGGACAATGCATCATCACCAACACTTACGGCAAAGAAAGAAAAGAAGAAGGAAAATTTTCACTTTCGATGTCCAAAAGACTTCCTCTAGGAGGTGGGGTCCATGCTGATGGACTTTGCCACATGTGGCCCCCCTTTTTGTTCCCAATGTGCCTGGGCCCGGACTTATATTCTTATAATTATTGTGAATATTATATGATAAATTTATATGTTGGATGGACCATCACATGTGTTTTCCTACATCAGTGGATAAAATCTTGTGCCTATGTCCACCCGCCACTCTGACAAATTTTGTAGCTCCCCCCCGCCATTTCTCTGACCTTCCCCTATGATCTAGATGCGTAATATCTTAATTTGTCAGACCAAACCGACCCCATACCATAAATTTCATCAGATTCTGATTGGTGTTCTCAATATTTTTATATCTGACCTCTTCATATGAGTTTGCACCATGATTGAACATATCTTTTGTAGACTAGGGTGGCATCGATCTTCATACCGTAACCCTACTTTTGGCTTTGAAACGAAGTGATTCATGTGACTATTGTTTGTCAGTGTAAAATCCAAACTTCGCAAGTGGGACATAATGCCTCTAGCCGTAGGTAGACGAGTTGAGAGAAGACGTGTCTTAAATTCAAGTTCCATATTATGTTGGTAAAAAATACAAGGACGTACTTTCTAGCAAGTTTGAGTAGCTATTTCAAATTGTGATGTCTTCAATTGTAAAACCTACCGTTTTAATTAGGGATGAACATGATTTTATGATAGAACTGGTGAAAACACGGCATGTTTCAAGTTTTAAGATATGCATGGTAAGTTTCAAATTCTAAAGATAGGGGAGCTGATTTCAACGGCTAAGTTTTAAATTTTATGAGATGGAATAAGTTTTTGTTTCGATAAAAAAAAGAATAATTTTTTGTGTTTTTCTTGTTATATGATTTCGCGCTATCCTGCGGTATTCCATTAGTGTTCAATGATAAGTGTATAATTTGGAATCATCAATTTGAGCTTCCATTTCCGACGATATTTAAACTTTTACTTTGTCAATATTTTATTTTATTTTTCGTTTATTGAAATATGAGTTACGATCAGTAGATTGTAGCTGTAAATAATGGTCATTAGAAGTGATAATTCAATATAATCGTTCAATTGCAAATATATGTGGAATATGAACCGATCCTAAAATATGTGATAGGATGTTACAAGTTCTACATTATGCAAGATAGATATTAGGTTTCAAAAAATGGAGATCACTTCTGACGGGCAGGTTCCATTCCAAGTTTCTTTGGAACTACTCGCCCCTGCTTTTAATCTTGTGAAAAAGGTCATATCTTGATTAGAGTGAACTTTTTTCTAGAATCCATCTCGTTTCATTGATTACAAATAAACCCATCTAGTCAAGCTCCTTTACTATCTTCACCACCATCGACTCCTTCGACCTACACCATTGGAGGATCAATGTGTTGGAAAATAAAGCAATTTAATAGGAAGAATTATAATTGGATTTTGAGCCATGAATTCACTTTCTTTAAGGAATTATTTGCCGCATGACGTTACTAATAGTTACTAGCAAAAATCTTTCAGGATATAATAAAGTCTCAATCGAGAATATATATAACAATTCTAATATTTTTTAAAGACTCTTAAAGAGAACTAATTGGAAAAGATGGCTGTATATCTTTTAGAAGAAACGAAAACGGAAATTGTAGTTAAAATAATGAACATAACATAGTATATATATTAGCGAAGAGGACACAACTCTTCATTCCAAAACACTGTAAATTCGGACATAACTTTTCATCTCCAAAAACCGTTAGTTCGAACACACATTTTTGAAGGTTGTAAGAACTCCTAATAACAATTATACATGATTAAAAAAAATTCCAATAGGAGCATCGTTTTGCTACGACACAATAATTATTTTCTATAATCATTAAATTCATAATTTGAATAATCGAAGTTTTTTTTTGTAAGTCTTAAATTTGAAATTCAATAAAAAGAAGTGCTAAATATTACTAATAATTGTGTATTCATGTATTCGTGTGGTGTAGCTTACTTAACTCATTTGTTCATTTCAAAGCCTAGAATAGCTTTTTACTTATAAAGTGTTTCTCATTTTCTCATATTTCCTATATGGAACAAGAAAAATACACCATTTTATGTGTTTTACGAGTAAACATCAACATAGTGAACACGTCGTAGCCACCTAAATTTTATTGTGTTTCCACTGTGAGGTGTCATTTTACATAGAACCCCTGAAGAAGAGTTGCTCCGATTGTAGAATCCGAGCCCCCTTCACACATCACAAGGTCTTAATCTCACCCGTCCCAAGCAGGCGACAAGACACCCCCTTCCTAAGAAGCACATGTGAACTAAAAACTCAGCTCCAATGTTGCCGTTCACATCAACTCGACAACAAATGTCAATTCGGTTGGGTTTGCTTTTTCCCAGTGAATCCAGCTATGGAGTCCCCATATATAGCAGGTCGCGGTGGCCCCAACCTTTGATCTCCAGCCTTGGCATGAGCGAGAAAGACCTAAAGAAATGATCACAAATCATTGGACCCGCTCAGTACAGAGAAACAAAGTGGGGTTAGGTTAAGCAAAAGACTTTCTTTTTTCTCGATACATCGAGACACCAATTCATGTTTAGCCCTAAATCAAGGTAGCTTTATGTCTCATGCATCGTGAAAAGCGCATTGCTATCTTCGAAATTCGCTGCGGAGTGCGAATGAGCCCTCTAAATTTTTCAGTTTGTCATTAAAGGCTTCAAACTTTTCGGAATTAGTTTAAACCGACCGCTTTGGATGACTCTTCTTCTTGAAAAAAAAAAAATGCTGCATGGTCAAATTATTAACCATGCCACGCGTGATTTTCCGACAAGAAAAATCCCTAGCAATAATACTTGATCGAATCACTTGAGCATGTTGCATTGAGCTGATCGATCGCAAAAAAAAATTAAAGTACCATGCAATTCAGGAACGATGGGTCCTATCTAAACTATGCTAAAGTCGATTTGCCAACATCTCCAGCTTTTACCGGGGTTCTAAAGCTGATGATGTCGAAAGTTTTGTAATTTTTCTTCGATAATAATTTTTACAGGCTTGGTGAGCAAAACTAACGGCCATGCACATATGACGTCGGGTGCATACATAGTTTGGTGAAACAATGTGGTTGGACACGAATATATGATTAACCATGTCCTTTTACATCAATATCGCAAAATTCGTAGTAAATTTAATAATGCACGAAAAGGGCATCTAGAAATCATGTCAAAACGGTCGCATGATGAACTTTTGACTTTCCAATTTCCCAAGCGATTTATAATGATTCCATTTCTGGTGGAGGAGGGAAGTCATTTGACAAGAAAACTGATCATAATAGCTTATGCGTTTATCCTCGAGCAATGATGCTTAATCGTCGAATCAAACGGTCGAAAAGAGAGTAACCTTTCGCAAACCAAAGGGATCGATCGGATCGCGGAGGATAAGATTTTCTTTTCCGGGAAAATTTTTTTGCCTATTCCCAAAAGTAGAGAGAGAAGGGGAAAGGAACACACATGAGAAAAGAGGAGACAATGGTGGGTCATGCTCGAGGGTTGAGATGAAGACTTTGGAACGGTGCATGATACACATAGAGTAGACACATGCCCTCTTTTTTTAAAAAAAAACCCTAAGTGGAAGATTACACAAAGGTTAACCCCTCTTTTCTCTCTCTAGAAAGATTCGAGGAGATCTCTCCGAAAGAGAGAGAAGACTATATAAAAATCCACTTCCACGTCAATCACGCAAACATCCTAAACAACTACTCATCATCAGCACGTAATGGCGGGCCAAGAAAAAAATAGTTTTTAAGCCTCAAGCACCTGAAAACATTCAATTTTTATCACCCCTTTCAAGGGAAACTCAAGGCTTCCCATGTTGACTTCATTCGCAATTCATGTCTGTTTTTTTTTCCTCAATTCTTTAGGAACACAGTTGGTGCTACTTTATTACGAAATACAGATGGATGACTAACCCCCCACACGTAAAGCGACGAGTACCACTCTCAAAATTGTTGCGAGTTAAAAAAGAAAACGAGGTAACTTAAATACGGAAAATGCCCATTTTCAAATTCCGATATTAAATCGGTCAGATGAGTTTGAGATTGTGAGAAACATTATGTATTCGAGGAGAGGGAAGCGGCAGGAAGATGGTATACAATGTGAAACACGAGTATTATGTGGGAGGTGCGAACAAGATGGTGACACGTGGGCCCAGGAGCAAGTGATCTTACTCGGACGGACGGTGATAGATCCTATCTTATAAGTACCCCAGTTGCAAGAACTGGACATTGGACACCATCAAAGCTCTTGCATGCATGGATGTCTTTGACTTTTCCCATAACCCAGAACAAAGACTTATGGGATAGTGCTGTCGGCTCCTAGATTTGTGCCACGTGTCCCATTATCCATGAGAGGCGGGGAGGGGTGAATTTGGAAAAGTTTTGTGGATATCCTTGGATTGGCTATGCACTCTGGAGTCTTAGTGTCATTACACTTGATTGCCATATAAAAATATGAACTAAATCAGTCTATGGATCCAGCGCATTGCATCTTGGATATACTTACTTTACAAGTGTTGACGTGCGTAAATTGAACTTGGATTTTCACAACAAATTAAGGAGAGGAAAAGATACCAATTTGCCCACGAAGTGAATGCGAAATCTCAATCCATCCTGCTACACGATTATATGCCAATATGCCTATCTAATCAGCCAAAACTTGTTCGATTTGCTTTGATCGTTTACCATTGTCCAAAAATCGCATTCATAGTCCATGAGCTTGTGGCACATGCTCCGAGGGATTCCAATGATGTAGCATTTCCCATTTTCCGTGGATTGAATGAAAGAAAAATGGGTACGAGAGAGAATTTTCAGATTTTTTTGGGGGTCAAATAAGAAATTTTCCTGAGATCAGTGTACTCTAATCGGTTGTTATCTTGGTTTTTCCTAATGGAGGGAAAAGCGTAAAGAATCTTCAATAAAGATGGACAATGCTGTAGGAACCAAATAAAAAAGGAAGGAGGAATTTTGCGGAAGCTTGGAGGATTTAATTTGGAGAGAATAACAAAAATGCAAATGAGAGAGCAATACTACAAAATACCTTTGCCAAGGTTTTACACAAATAAAATCAAGCTTTGCTCTAAGCTTGTTCTTACAAGAACTCTCTCTCTCTCTCTCTCTATTTCTTCTCTTCCTTGATATGAAACTTACAAGAAAAACCACACATATTTATAGCCAATTCTATACCTAATTTTTGTCAAACTTAAATGTCTTTATTTGACTACACTTAATTTTATCAAATTCAAGCACACCTAAGTTGTCCATTTTTGACAATCAATAGTAAAAAATTGAGGCTTAAGCACACTTAAGTTGTCCATTAATAGTCAAAAATTGAGGCTTCTTCTTTTTTTGACTTTCTTCCAAAATTTATTTTAATATTTTCAATAGCCTCCCTTAAAATTGATTTTGGAAGTTCATAACGCCAAGCATCGTCTTCAATCTTTCGAACAAATCAGCCTTCAATGGTTTTGTCAGGATATCTGCAATCTGGTCTTCTGATCTGCAGAAATTAAGTTCAATTTCACCATCTTTGACTTGCTCACGAATATAGTGATACTTGATGTCGATGTGCTTGCTCCTGCCATGAAATACAGGATTCTTGGCTAATGCAATAGCCGACTTATTGTCACACATCAATTTAGTAGGACTTGCTTGTTCATGCATCAATTCACGCAGCATCCATCGAAGCCATATTGCCTGACAGGCCCCTGAAGCTAATGCCATGTATTCTGCTTCAGCTGTCGAGAGTGCAACAACCTGCTGTTTTTTCGAAGACCAAGAAATTACTCCTGATCCAAGAAAGAAAGCATACCCTGAAGTACTCTTTCGAGTCTCAGTATCACCTGCCCAATCACTATCTGTATACCCCAACAGATCAAAGTTGTCAGTATAAGAATATAAAATTCCATGATCACGAGTTCCACTGACATACCGCAAAATTCTTTTTGCCGCCTGTAAATGTGATTGGTATGGTTTCTCCATGAACCTGCTAATAATTCCCACTCCATAGGTAATATCTGGTCTTGTAGAAGCCAAATATCTTAAACTGCCAACAATGCTTTTGAAATAAGTGGGATTTACCAATTCACCGGTTCCTTCTTTCTTCAGCTCCAAACGTTCAATTACGGGAGTTCGAATTGGTTTGAGCGATTCCATTTTTAATCGCTTCAGAATATCATTAGCATATTTCTGCTGTGAAATAAATATGCCATTATCTGTCTGCTTCACTTCAAGCCCAAGAAAATAGGACATCAATCCTAAATCAGTCATCTCGAACTGGCTAGTCATAGCCTCCCTGAATTCTGAAAACATTTTTTCACAGCTGCCTGTAAATATCAAGTCATCAACATAAAGGCACACAATTATTATGTCACCGTTAGTATTTGACTTGATATACAGTGTATGCTCATACGGGCAATTTTGAAAATCACGCTCTAACAGGTATGTGTCGATACGCGTGTACCAAGCACGAGGTGCCTGTTTTAGCCCATACAAAGCCTTCTTCAGTTTGTAAACTTGATTTTCATGCCCTTTCTCATAACCCTGTGATTGCTCCACGTAGACTTCCTCTTCAAGAACACCATTGAGGAATGCTGATTTCACATCCATTTGATGGATCTTCCAATGATTTTGAGCTGTAAGTGCTAAGATCATCCGGATGGTATCCATCCGAGCCACTGGTGCAAATACTTCAAAATAATCAATACCTGGCTTTTGCTTGTAGCCCTTTACAACCAGTCTGGCCTTGTAACGGTCCACCTGACCGTTGGGTTTGTACTTCGTCTTGTACACCCACTTGACGCCAATGGGTTTCTTACCAGGTGGTAAAGAAGTTAGCACCCATGTGTCATTCTTCTCAATGGAGTGAATCTCTTCATCCATTGCATGAATCCACCTTTCATCTGCAGCTGCTTCATCATAGGTTACAGGATCACATTCAGCAAACAAACAAAAGTTTACCAATGTTTCATCAGTGATTCCGTTATTATCACTGCCATCGCCTCCTGTGACCACGTAATCTCTGAATTTTGCTGGCGTCTCCCTCAGTCGTTGTGAACGACGTAGTGGTGGTTCTGAAGCTGCTGTTGGTGAAGATGTACCACTAGTTGAAGATGATGGAGGCTCTTCTATTTCTTTCTCCAATGGTTCATCTTCGATGGTGATGCTTTTCTGGTCACCCTTTTGGTTCCAGTCCCAAGCTTCATCTTCAAAAAACTGGACATCCCTGCTGATAATTACCTTTTCAGTGACTGGGTTATACAGCTTATAACCTTTAGTTGTGTCACTATAGCCAATGAAGATGCACTTCTCGCTTTTGTCATCCAACTTCTTTCTTCGTTCATCTGGTATATGGGGATATGCCATGCACCCAAATACTCGTAGAAACGAAACATCTGGCTTGTTGCCGCTCCAAGCCTCTTCTGGGGTTCTTCCAAGAACACTCCTTGTTGGACACCTGTTTAGTACAAATACAGCACAAGCAACCGCTTCTGCCCAAAAATTCTTAGGCAAATTTTTGGCTTTTAACATACTTCTTGCCATTTCAAAAATTGTCCTGTTCTTTCTTTCTGCTATACCATTTTGCTGAGGTGTATAGCTGGCAGTCAACTGACGTTTTACTCCATGAATTTTACAAAATTTGTCAAATTCATTTGAGGTAAATTCTCCTCCTCTATCCGATCTCAACGTCTTCAGATTAAAGCCACTATGTTTTTCAACATAGACTTTAAATTCTTTGAACTTGGCAAATGCTTCAGATTTTTCTCTCAAGAAATATACCCAAGTTTTTCTGGTAAAATCATCAACAAAAATCAGCATGTACCTTTTTTGTCCGACTGATTCAACCTCAATAGGGCCACATATATCTGTATGTACCAGCTCCAAAAGTTGCTTTGCTCTTCTGGCTTTCCCTACTGGAAATGATTCTCGATGTTGTTTTCCAACGAGACATCCTTCGCATGGACGATCTGGACATTCGATTAAAGGCATGCCGGTCACCATCCTTTTCTGAACCAGTAGTTTTAGTCCACGAAAATTTAGATGACCGTATCGAAGATGCCACAGCCAGTTGTTGTCTTTCATCATCGCTTGAAAACTCAAGAGATTCTTCGTCTGAAGAGTCATGGGAAACATCCGGTTCTTCGTCATTTGCACCGTTGTGATCAACTTGTTGTTGACACCTCTGATGGTGCAAATTCCATTTTCAATGTGAACTTTGTGGCCTTTTTTGGAAAGTTGCCCAACACTTAGCAAATTCCAAAAAAGTCCTGGCACAAAGTAAACATCTGCAATAGCAACATTAGTACCATCTTTTGACTTGATATTAATGTTACCTTTGCCCATCACGGGAATTTTTGATTTATTCCCGAAGTTGACTTCACCACGACTCGTCTCATCCAATTGCGAGAATAATTCCTTCCGGCCAGTCATATGATTGCTGCAACCAGTATCTAGATACCATATGTTGGTATCTACAGTGCTTGAGTCATCCTTCTTACATGCTAGCACCATGTATTCTTCAGCATCAGTGGTATGTGCGTGCTCCGCCTGCTCGTACGTCGCCTTTGCATGGTATTCGGATTTGTAATGTCCGAACTTGTTGCACTTAAAACACTTGACTTTTGATTTGTCACGTGTTTTAAATTTCCCGGTGAAATTGGAATTTCCACCTCTTCCTTGGCCTCCTCCGCGACCTCGACCTCCTTGATAGCTTCCTCGATTTGATGGAGCGATACGACTTTGCAAAGCTTGCTCGGGATATGAACTGACGGACTTCTGATTCATTCTTTGCTCATGCGAGCATAATGAACCCATCAACCGCTCCAACGTCATAGTTGATATATCTTGGCCTTCTTCGATTGCCGCAACAACGTAGTCAAATCTTTCAGTCAAAGACCTCAAGATTTTTTCTACGACTCGTACATCTTGGAGTGTTTCACCATTAACCCTCAATTGGTTAACGATGTTTTGTACACGATCAAAATACAAAGAGATAGATTCAGAATCATTCATGCGTAAAGACTCAAAATCACCTCGAAGTGTTTGAAGCCGAACTCTTCGAACACGATCGTCGCCCTTGTAGGATTTTTGCAAAATATCCCACGCTGCTTTGGCGGTCTCGGCATTCGATATTTTTTCAAATATCGTCTCCTCCACGGCTTGAAAGATCGCATATAATGCTTTCTGATCTTTTTTCCGGGATTCCACCAACGAATCCTTCTCCTCCTTTCTCATGGCATTGAATTCTTCGTTATTAGCTACTTCGATGTAGCCATTCTCCACCAGGTTCCACAAATCTTGCGATTTGAACAAAACTTTCATCTGGACGGACCAGTTGTTGAAATTCTTTCCGTTCAACTTTGGAAGTTGAAATTGAACGGAACTTGTGGACGCCATAACTTGGCTCTGATACCAAATGTAGGAACCAAATAAAAAAGGAAGGAGGAATTTTGCGGAAGCTTGGAAGATTTAATTTGGAGAGAATAACAAAAATGCAAATTAGAGAGCAATACTACAAAATACCTTTGTCAAGGTTTTACACAAAGAAAATCAAGCTTTGCTCTAAGCTTGTTCTTACAAGAACTCTCTCTCTCTCTCTATTTCTTCTCTTCCTTGATATGAAACTTACAAGAAAAACCACACATATTTATAGCCAATTCTATACATAATTTTTGTCAAACTTAAATGTCTTTATTTGACTACACTTAATTTTATCAAATTCAAGCACACCTAAGTTGTCCATTTTTGACAATCAATAGTCAAAAATTGAGGCTTAAGCACACCTAAGTTGTCCATTAATAGTCAAAAATTGAGGCTTCTTCTTTTTTTGACTTTCTTTCAAAATTTATTTTAATATTTTCAATAAATGCCAGAAGAACCAAATGGAGCAATTAGTTAACTTCATCTATCTTATCTTACCGAAGCAAAAATGCCAATTACCAAGTCTCGTGTCAATTTTTGAAGGAATAAAAATAAACCTAGCCAGTTATACGCTCATCAATCGCTTAGAACACTCAGTTTGTTTTGCATGTGTCGATGGCAGCAGCGGCGCAAAATTGAAAAAAGACATTTTCGGCAGCAAACTGAAACCGGTCGAAGAGGGAGGAGGAGAAAGGGCCATGGGGTTGTTGAAACAGTGACCGATCTTTTCATGACTAATTTGATTGTTCAAGCCAATTAATTTCAGTGCGTAACCAACGTTCACATGCATCACTATAAACTCAAAGCATATAATATAGATTTGAGTATTCAAATCGACATAATAGATAACGTGTGGATTTCTCACCAAATGCTGATTGTGGCTTATTTATTTAAATGTCTACTTGTATAGTTCGCCAGGGGCATTTTGGCTATTAAAGAGACTTTGCTGGGACCTGCAAATATTGTTTTTTTCTTTTTGTGAGTGGGCCCCAAGAGAGTGCTCCTTTTATTTATTTATTTTTTTGGGGGGCCACGTTCCTCACATCACTCCCACTCATTTTTTCTCATGTTCCTACTGCTCCTCGTCGGGATGTCTTCATGCTGCAACTAAATCATCTCTCTCTCTCAAAAGCTTTGTAATTGTACTGTGTTCTGCAAATTTTTAATGTCGAATCCCTTTCTGGGCTATATAAATACCCTCACACATGCAACTACTCTCTTGCACTCAACTCGCTAGCTCATACTGTTACTACCACTACTTCTCTCTCTCTGTCTCGCTGTCAAACATGGCGGAATTAGATTACTGCCAACCCAAAAGCAGCCCCGTCGCCGCCGCCACGCGCTTAAAGCTCTTCGGCTTCAGCGTCGCCGATGAGGAAGACTCGGCCGTCAGCGACCCCATTTCCATCGGCACTCACAGCAGCGGCGGCAAAGCCACACCGTCAGGCTCCCCGGACGGCAACGCCCAGGCGGCCGGCGGCGAGCGGAAGTACGAGTGCCAGTACTGCTGCAGGGAATTCGCCAACTCGCAGGCCCTGGGCGGCCACCAGAACGCGCACAAGAAGGAGCGGCAGCAGCTCAAACGCGCCCAGCTGCACGCCAGCCGGACCGCCGCCGTTTCGTCCCTCGTCCGGAACCCCATCATCTCGGCCTTCGCGCCTCCGTCTCACTTGCTGGCCGCCGTGGGGCCGGTGGTGGTGACGGCGGGGGCGCCCACATCCCCGTCCTGGGTTTACGTCCCGCGCACAGCCCCGCCCTTCCAGGTGTCTCACGGCTGCGTTTTCGCGAGCGGCCAGGGTGCGGGTGGTGGGAGATCGCCGGGGGTTTTTGTGCCGTACGGCGGAGGCGCAGGGGATCCGGCGGGGCCGCAGGTCCAGAGTCAGGTCAATGGGAGGGCGGTCCTCGACGGGCTTTCGTTGAGCAAGTTTTCAAAAGGAAGCGGCGGCGGCGGGGGGCCTGGTTTTGATGACGCTTTGGGGCTCGACCTGCATCTGAGCCTGGCTCCTGCCGCACCATGAGTGGGAGGAGGACTCGGGTTCGCTCGGCTAGCTTCTCGGGATAAGTTAGGCCTGAACCGTGTTGGGATGATCTAGGAGTGCTGACTCGAGCTGTGGTTCGGGTTCGGTTCAGATATAGGTAGACGGGTCCTTTGTACATCTCTCTTTTAAGGAATTAATTCGATTTATTATTTTTTTCCACTCTTCCATGGTCGAGGCATTTCTCCCTTTGATCTTTGCTTAAATCGAAATTCCGTGAATCAAGCTATGTACCGCAACTATTACATGCATGATCGATCTCGACCTATGTTAGCAGCCGAACATATCCTAGTGGGGAGGTGACATTTCGGTTCCCACTTGGGTCCATGAAAGGATCAATGAAGATGAAAAATTGTCTCCATTGAGCCTGTCAAGACGTCAAAAAGGGGAAACTTTGGGTCGAAAGCTTTGGAAAGTTATGAGCTAAAGCGAAGCCTTAGCTTAGCTTTCAGATTGAAATTTGAAATGACCAAAAGTTTGGAAAAGATTGTAGTTCTGTCCGGACAAAAGTGGGAAGTTAGTACAACACTATGTTAAAGTAGTACTTCCACTTCCACTTCCACACATGTTTGTGGGGGTAAATTGAGGTAATTTGCTGCCAGTTATCGATCTTGAAGTTGGGTTTTCTCTGTGATCTTTTTTCTTGTTTGGATTCACAAATAGATCTGCATGCAGAGCTTTCCTCGGAGGCAATGGCAGAAACTTAACTTGACAGCGACGTTGATTTTTTCTGCTCTTTTCTGTGATAACCCAATTAGTGTGAAACAGTGGGGTGTGCCGGTTCTAGCTAGCTTCCTCTGTTAGTACCTCCTATTGTCCTTCCTATGTATATTAAATACGACTGCAAGATAATTCTCAAATTAAAGTCCAAAAGCTGCTACAAGGTCAAGCTTCACTCATCTAGCTTAGAAATAGCTAGGGGTGGTTCATAAGATAAATCAATGAAACCCTAATCTTTGCGTTAGACTTCTTGCAAAGGCAAACCTAAACCCATGATAAAGTGGGGAGAGGAGAAATAAAAGGCGGATGTTTTCATAAATGGTGTTTGAATATATCTGGAAGGTAAGACATATAGTTTAGGTGGGAGAATTTGGGGGGTCTCAAGGAACTCCAACAGTCCAACTACCACTTTGATGATTAGCTGAGTGCCTTCCTGTCAGTGTCGCCCATCGACTTGACCAGGGGGAAACACCAAGTGGGGGCCGATCACATGCAGATCAATTCTCCTCCTTTTCCTTCGATATATTAGATTTAATAAGTCTGCTTAACTGGTCAAAATGCCTATGATCTTTAGCTAGGTTTTATAATTTGGAGCTGAGGGAGAGAGAGAGTGTTCGTGTGTTTCTTGTCCAATCGCCTCATAGGTATTGTCTGCTCAGTGCGAGAGAGGGAGATTGTCGAGGACAACATTCATGCTCGGTGTTCTTGATGAGACAATGCACCAACCTCTAGATAATATGTCGAAAATTTGCATCGATTAAAAGTTGATGGCATATCCGAGATAGTTTCTTCGTATTTCATACCGACAACACCCAATCGCGCTCTCACTTTTACTCGTTCTTTTCGCGTGATAGATCTTGAGAATTACAGAGCCAAGTACAGCAAATGAAAAACTCTCTTCTACTTTATGATTTTAGGATCTTGATCGAAATCTTGCTATTTGAATCATAAGAAATGGTGGGAATCTTAAGTAGGTTCTTAATTTCCTAAGATCTTTACAAAGTTTCGATTCGAAAGAAAAAAAAGCAAATCATAGGATCAATTAGATTCTACTAATCCTATAGACTCAGGGTTTGAGATCTTGCAATGATGAGATTTTTCACATCATTTTGAAGCTCTAATATCTCACAATGTTTACAGTTGAGGAATTTCGTCTAGACATCCAATTCTATGTATCGTGGTTTGCAAATTTTCGGGATTCTATGATCTACGATCCGATCTCACAATCCCTCGGCGGTCCTCAGTGGCTATAAAGGAACAAACAACTCAAGATTATGGACTCGCCCTCAAATCATGAATTGGTATTTCTAGGGATTTCCTCGCAAACTTTTGACAAAACGTCCACAAAAGAAGAGGGAGGGACAAAAGAGAAAAAAAAGGAAACTGATGAAGGGGCGTGGCACTGGCACACACTTAAAATGGAAGATTTGTTTTCGGTCCAAAAGTGGAGGGGGGCATAAAAGCGTCATAATACCATCAAGGTCGGCTTGCTTTTTGTGTTCTCCTCGTATGATCAAATCCCCATCTCCCCCCTCACCCCCCCCCCCCCCCCCCCCCCCCCCCCTCTTGGGGAATCTTCTTGGCTCTCTTGTTGTGGGTGGGGGACCGACCCCACATATCTTATTGGCCGCAATCGATCCAATGGAGATCAAGATCAGCATCACCTTCCAACTTAGAAACCAAGTCATTGGAGATGCTATGCGGAGTTGCGTGGTGGTGATTCATATGATTATGTGGGATTGGCTGCTTTTTGGCTGTGTTCCTATAATTGGTTCTTTTCCCAAGGACTTGAATTAGGGCTTGACGATCATTCTATTCGCTTATTCTCTCGCTTGATCCCTAGAGAGGCGGGGAAGAAAAGCGGATCAAAGTAGGGTGGGGAGAGCATAATCGATGTGTCCTTGAATAGCGTTTGTGCACTCTTTGTGAGGGGAGAGGGAAAGTTTATGATTGCTTCGGCAGCTTTTTTGACATGATCAGGAAAAAAGGGTTTCACGACAATGGAGATCTCGATTTGTGGTTGGTGTGACACAGCTTTGGGCCGAAAAAAAACTACGATCGAGAACTCGTTCGTTCCCACAGCTTTTGCCTTGAACACAAGTTTCGCATATGGGGTTGGGCCACGGAAGCTTTTGCTTCCTCAATCAAGTGCAGAATTGACCTTACTCAGAAATGGGGGTGTTAACATTAATTCATTTTGAATACCTCAAACATAATCTTGACAAGTTTCACGAGAGGTATTATATTTTAAAGTTAGCGGCCGACAATCAGAAAAGAAAGTGTTCGAATCTGTATATCCATACAAGGATCTTCGACACTCGTCAACATTTAATTGGAGACGATGACCATCCACATTAGTACTAGTCTATCTCTATAAATACAACCATAATGATAAATCCCTCATCCGTTAAGAATTTATCATCCGACGTCGGTGCGATATTGGAATGCCACTGTGAAGTTGCCCTTACTAGGGTTTTGAACTAACCCTTTAACACGATCTGTCATTCTTAATCATAAGCAAAACCCATGAGAAGGAAAAGTTTTTGGCAGTGGTCCGCCGTGATCGGAGGGACCTAAAATAAAGCAACTACTACCATCCGTGGCTTACTCATTTATCTCTATAAGTATTCTTAATTAAACCTATGCATGTTCCTAAATGGTTCAACTCGATTTCGTACAACAGGAGATAAGACAACGACACACTCTTCTCTATATATTACTTTGAATCCAATCATATTTGATTGCTTCACTTCTAACTTCAAGCATTGGCCACCCCAGCTGTTGCCAGTTCCTTGGCCTTCTGAATTTTGAAGTTAGAGGAAGATTGAATTTGACTGAGTTTGATCTGACCCAATCAGCCGAACTTTGGAGAACTCATATTAGATGATTGTTTAGCCCTTAATGAACAAAGCCACGAGAGGAGTTGTAATCTTACGAAAACATGATATGGCCTTTAATTCTTTAAGCCAAGCATTGGACTTCTACGCTATTGCTACTGGCACCACGATTCCAAAAGAGTCACAGCAGAACACTACACACAGCTTCACTTTGAAGTTTCCATCCCAGCAGTGCACTACACGCAGCTTCACTTTGAAGTTTCCATCATGCCCCGCGCTTTAACGCTTTGAAGAGGGATAGATGTGAAAGGCTATATACCAAGGCCTACTCCCCTAATGTGTACGCATCCGATAAAGGCGCTTGCGTTGTTTGAATGGAGGAATCTCGATGGGAATCGATGTAATTTTCGGTTGATAAAGAAGACCCGACTTCTTCTTCTTTTTTTTCCTTGAGAAAGTCATTTGATTACTGCCAAGTCTCACTCGTACGTTATTAAGCACATCGAGCTGGGTTACTTCTAATACGAGAATTCGACAGGAAAATTACTTTTCTCATGATGTCACGAGCCATATTGCATGATGATTTTGATGTTACATCATGTATTTTATTTTTTTCAAGGTAACATCCTACTTTACGAAGTTCACTAAGAATTTAAATATTCTAGTAATATTATTTATCCATTTCATCAATTTATTTTTAAAACAAGCCTAGGCAACGTTTTCCCCTCTCATAATTCCTCTCGCCAACTGGAGGGATGCAAACGAAGTTTCGCAAGAGTAGGATAGGGACCAAGTGCCTTAGCAATGGAGGAGGAGAACCCAGCTTTTAGAAAAAGACCCCCCCCCCTCTCTCTCTATAGGAAAATTACAGGACATTCGTGAGTGACTTCTTTCAAGACCCGACATCGATAATGGCTGTACGATGTCCACTAGTCGTAGATAAGACTTACAAGGTCGATCGACCCATCTTTTCTGGCCAATAGGACTCAAACTCTGTACTGAGATTGAAGTAACTAACGAGACGTTTCAATTTCGGTACGATCCCCATAGTGCAAGCCCGGGAGTCGCAGATGGACTTACGGAGGGCATGTTCTGCGCCAGTCTGGTCTCGATATGAAACCGGAGACTAGACTGATAGTCCTTATCTTCGATTTTTTGGGATTGGGATCGGCAGTCCAATCCGATTCCGATCTGATCTTAGTAGCACCGTTAACATTCGCTACTTATAGAAATTTAACTCTTTGATCCAAACTAACAATTTTCAATTTCAACCATCTAACTTAATAAAATATACACATGACCATCGTGTAACCATGCTATGAGTACTTATAATCCTAAAATAAGAAAAGACTAAATTAGGATGGAGACAAAAAGAGGAAGCGACAATACATCTTGTTAGTGGCTACAAGAAGAGCGGTGATGCCGACGAACGAGAGGCGAGATAGCTAGAAGAGCGAAAGGAGAGGTAAAGGCGAGAGGAGCGAGCACCGAGTAGAGCTGCATTGTAAAGGTGAGACACGAGAGCATCGAGAGATAGGAGAGGAGTGAGTGTCAAGTAGAAGATGAAAAAATTAGTTTAACTAATTGAATTTCTTTTCTAATTGTCTATATATATATCGTGCATGAGTCCATTAAGGGAAGACCAAACCGGACCGCTCCCCTCAAGGACCAGACAAATCTGGCTGGTCAGGTTTGGTCTCGGTTTGGTCTGCTCTGGTTTGCTCACCCCTAGATGGACTCATGCACATACTTTATAATGTGGCTCTGCCAAGATGCTTTATATGTTGCTGCGCTTTGTGTTTATAAAGAAGGATAGATAAGCACCACATACTTGTTGCCTTCAATCACGAATCGTATTATCGTCGCTGATGCTACACATAAACCGCCATTGTTGATGTAATGTTATGTAGTGGTTGTCGCGACCCGAAAAATATTTTTTGATCGGGTGAACGGATTATTAGGCTAACTAGATGGAATAACCTAATACGGATCCTTCCAAGTCCTACCGAATCGCAACTTTGGTTTTTTGTTCAAATGGTTTTAAAATTTGGAGTCGCCACTAATCATTTTTGGTAGGTTAATTAGAAACCTAAGTAAATTAGTGGTAGGACTAAATTACTTCTACGAACCAGAGATTATGAGTTCGGGGACTTGGTTACATCAGTTAATTAAAACTAATGCCCTTTCGGTACCTTAATTTCATGGAAGGCTCTAGTGGATTATTCTCTTTTTGTATTTTCACTTTTTTTAATGGAATGTATGTGAGTGACATTTTTTTTGTATTTTCAAAATATTAAATATTTCCCTAAAGCCAAAAGAGGGAGTGAGTTAACGACTTCCGTGCAGTGCTGCAACCTACTCATCTTGGGGTCTAGTGATTCAAAAATTAAATTACAGGAAGTAAATGGCAATAAATAAAGATCACCAATGGATGGCTCAGCCTTGGCTTGGCCCTCTCTTTTGGGTTTAATGGTACAGGAATTAAATTACAGGAATTTAAATAACGGTAAGTAAAACTTCCAATAGGCGGCTTAGCATTGGCTTGGCTCTTCCCTTTGGGGTTTAATGATTGTCGCAACCTAAAATTTATCTTTAGGTTAATGGATTACCAGATTAATTGATTAAATTAACTAACCTAGTTCGAGCTCTCCCAAGCTCTACCAAATCGCGACTTTGATTTTTTTTGTTCAAATGGTTTTAAAATTTGGAGTCGCCACTAATCATTTTTGGTAGGTTGATTAGAAACCTAAGTAAATTAGCGGGAGGACTAAATTACTTCTACGAACCAGAGATTATGAGTTCGGGGACTTGGTTACACTAGTTAATTAAAACTAATGCCCTTTCGGTACCTTAATTTCATGGATATCCTGATTTGGCAATTCAGGCTTGGTTTATTCCTCAAGCTCTAGTGGAGTGCTCTCTTTTTGTGTTTACACCTCCATAAGATTTATCGTTGACTTGGAGTTGTCATTTGCCTGACATAAAAATATGGAGAAAGTGTATATAATTTTGTGCTAATTTGCGACTAAAACCACAAATAAATGAATAAATACAAACACTTAGCTCGGACTTGCTTGCTCGTTGACGAGGATGAACTCTTGATTTATGTTGATCGATGAAGGAATTGGTGATGATAACTCCTAGGTTTAAACTCCCATAATCCTCAAAATTCTCTCTCTCTTTTTGGTATTTTCTTTCTCTCAAATTTTTCTTCAACCTCCCAAAACTCTCTCAAACATCCAAAATTTTCTCTCCAAAAATAATCCCCTCTCAAGCTCACTTCTTCCTCCTTTTATAAACCACTCATCTATCTCCCATTCTAATTTTTCCATTAACTCTATCTCCCATTCTAATTTCTCCACTAACTCTTCTTCATTTTCATCTTCCCTTCTCCATCTCTATCTCACATTCTAATTTCTCCACTAACTCTTCTTCATATTCATCTTCCCTTCTCCATATCTATCTCCCATTCTACTAACTCTTCTTCATCTCCATCTTCCCTTCTCTATTCTCATCTTATTTTCTTTATCTTCTCTTCTCCATCTCCTCTTCTCCATCTTCCTATCTTCATCTCCTCTTCTCCATCTTCTCTTCTCCATCTTCCCTTCTCTATTCTAATTTCTCTACTAACTCTTCTTTTTGTTATTTACAAAATAATCCCTCAAGTATTAGGTATTTGCACTCTAGTCCATGAGATTTTAAGTATTTGTAATTCAGTCCCTGGAGAAATATTTCTTTAAGTCCAAATCTCCTCACAATTTTCGACACACCTATCACATGTTGAATTTAAGCTCATTTCTTGCTATTGAAAATAATGCAAAATTTAATTAAAGCCCTGTTTGTGAAATTGAGTCATTCTGGGTATAATTGGGCCAAGATGAAAATTTGGAATATTAAAGAACAATGTCACAACTCCTAAAAGTGAAAAATGAAAATAAATTGACTCAAATTGAATTTTTTTAGGCCCGATTCGAGATTATGCTCGTTAAGGAATACACGACCTCGAATTGGATTTTTTAAATTTGTGATGGCCAACATGAAAAGGGATTTAAAGGAAAAATATTGACTATTTTTATGTATTTTTGTGGCCTCAAATGCTATTATTTATTAAATATTTTCCTAATTTCTAAAAATTATATTTAAAAAAATACAAAAAATATGAAAAATTATTTTTTTACTCAAAAATGGTTGCCTAAGCTTGGCCAAGGCTTCCAAAGTTGATTTTGCAATTTTCTCATTTTTATAGATTTTCTATCAATTTTAGAAAATAAAAATACCGAAAAATACTGAAAATATGAAAAATCATTTTTTGGTCAAAATTGGTTCCCTAGGCTTGGCAAAGGTCTCCAAAATTAATTTTTTCAAATTTATGAATTTTTATGGATTTTCTATTAATTTTAAAAAAGAAGAAAAGAAAAGGTGATTGAAAATCAGGTGTCAACAGCTGCCCCTCTTTGAAAGGAAACTCGGTAGAGGTTCATTTCAAAGACGAGACGACACCTGAATCCTAATCGACTCAACACAATGAAATAAAAAGAGTCATGACATTCGATCTCCAATACCCCTTTTAGCAAATTTCGATCCAAACCCGGTTTGAGGAGGCTTTCATGCGATGAGGGAGAGACAAAGATGAGAATTTACCTGGCACTTACCTGCTCGTTGTATGGCGGTTGCCTGACGTGAGTGCTCTGCTGAAAATGAGATGAGAACCTAAGGATTCGTTATAAGAAAACCTTAGGGTGGTGGAACTTGGACCCGTATAGTAGGTCACCCCATAGTAGATTCCTAATAAAAGGATTCTACTGATTAAAATCGGATTGAATTTTGACCCGTATGGTGGGTCACCCCATGGTAGATTCCTAGTGAAAGGATTCTACTAATTAAATTAAGATTTGACCTGTATGGTAGGTCACCCCATGGAAATGCCTGTAAGAAGGACTTTGGTGCCTGTAGAAAGGACTTTGTTTTGCCTGTAAAAAGGACTTTGGTGTGCCTGTAGAAAGGACTTTTGGTTGCCTATAGAAAGGACTTGGTGCATGTAAGAAGGACTTTTGTGTGCCTGTAGAAAGGACTTGGTGCCTGTAAAAAAGACTTGATGCTTGTAAGAAGGACTTGTGCCTGTAGAAAGGACTTTGATGCCTGTAAAAAGGACTTGGTATGCCTATAAAAAGGACTTGATTTGCCTGTAAGAAGGACTTGGTTTCCTGTAGAAAGGACTTGGTCGCATGTAGAAAGGACTTTGGTTGCCTGTAAAAAGGACTTTTGATTGCCTGTAGAAAGGACTTGGTCGCTTGTAGAAAGGACTTTGGTCGCCTGTAAAAAGGACTTTGGGAATGGACCGTTCCGTATTGGGGTTTCCAATGGAAGGGCTCCGAAGATAATATACCCTAGATGTCACCTTTTTTGGGTAGACTGAAGAGGTATTGATCTGGGATCTAGGGAGATCAAGAATCCTGCAGACGCTCTAACCCAATTTAACTTACCATGAAGGGTGCCATTCTGGGATCTGGGGAAACCAGGAATCTTGCAGACGCTCAAACCCGATTTAATTTACCTTGAAGGGTGTCATTCTGGGATCTAGGGAGACCAGGAATCCTCAAAATCCGACTTAACTTACCTTGAAGGGTGTCATTCTGGGATTTGGGGAAACCAGGAATCCTGCAGACGCTCAAATCCAATTTGACTTATCATGAAGGGTGCCATTTTGGGATATGGGGAAACCAAAAATCCTGCAGAAGCTCAAACCTAATTTTTGTTGTCCCATCACTTTAGGAATAAACCGATGAGGCAAAGATCAAGAACACGAGAGTTGGTCAATCATGATTTGATAAAGCTTGAGAACACGAGATTGTATCAATCGTGAGCTGATGAAGACTTCATGAGAGTATGTTGATCATGAGTTGCAAGGGTTCAGAAGACTTACCTGGATCTTCTGAGTTAATGATCGAGGCATAGACAGACCGATTGTATCGTGTCTGCTTGCTCACTGAATGACCTTATGTGTTGCAATGGATTTGAGCACCCAGACAATCATCAGAATTGAAAGGTTCAGGTTGAAGATATACTCACCTGAAAATGCTTGGCGAGCATTAGCCAACAGGGCTTGTTTGTTTAATAGCCTCTGGATGAATTTCGAGACATCGGAGAGTAACTCGACTATTAGGAATGCACTACTTGTCAGACAGTGTCAGAGGTAACATGTGCAAGCATTTTTATCAATGAGTTCATCGGTTCATGCAAAACCATTCAGTTGAGTTTGCAATGATTAAAACCATATGTGTATGCTCATAATGTGGATCATGCATGACTATTCTGTCGAGTTTGCATTTCCAATTCTGTCCAGAGAGGTTATCATGTCATGAATACCTCGAATTGAACCTGAATGGGGACTTCAGTCCGAAAGGGCTTTCTCTCACTCTCGAGAAACGTTGTTTATCCGGATTGCAGGATTTGAAAAGAAAGCACTCAACCTTACCATCATCGCATTCAGCGAGGGTCTGAGTAATCTCGCAATTGATACGATCAAGCCGATCTAGAGGTCTTGATTAGGACCGTAATGTGGGCTGGGTCAAAGGCTTATCAAAGGAGACTCATTTCGAGTCAGGGCCATTGACAAAAAAAAGGTCTTCATCATTTGCTCCGGGTTTACAAGTCAAGAACCCTGCAAAATGGGAGAGAAATAATCTTGCTCGAACTTCTTCGAGCGATTCTTAAAGTCATTCAACTCTTACATTAATTCAAGTGCCCTAATCAGAAGAGACTTTCAAGGGTCGTAACGTAGGTCGGGATTTGGGTCTGAGAAACGAAGGGCTCGTTTTGGCTCAGCAAAATATATGAGAAGGGCTTGGTGTTGGTGATCATTGCAGTCTTGTCACCGATCTTTGACCTTCCTGAATTTGTCTTCAATGAATACCATCATTGGCTGAGGGGTGGTAGTTCTTTTACACTTTGCAAACTGACTTCTTTGGGGATCCTTTTTCGGGAATTCTCAAAATGTATGTTCGAAGTCAGAAGTTCATTACAGATATATGAGCATTGGCCTTGCTTTTAATAGGCACTTTGCTCTTTCTGCCCGAGATTCTTTGGAGTAGCCTTTGCTTTTCTTACTCCCGACTCCCTTTTGTTTGGAAGCAGGCCCATTTTCTTTAGGCTACACTTGTCTCTCTCTTTTTTTTTGTTTAATAATCTTGTGATTTTGAATTTTAGCAACAAGATGATTTTCAACAAATGATACTAGACATTACATGAAAGTCTAGCATATGAAATGGGCGAGAATTCTCTATTGGCCCAATTTCTTCAATTCTGCTCTTTTGGGGGAAGGTGTCGTCGTTACCTTGAAATGAGCAAGGATCATCAACATGGGCTTGAGAAATGAATTTGCAGGCTCAATTGGGTTATGCAAAGGATGAGTGAGTAGGATAGAGAAAATAAATGCTCTTCGTCATCCTAAAGCACTTGAATTAAAATTCGAGTATCATGCAAAGATACACTCGAAGATTGATGTTAGTCCAAGCAAGAGAATTTCTAACCATTTATCTCCTGATATTGTTGGAATTACCTCTGTTTTGCCCTAGTGCGGGGTGGTTCTTGACAGGGTCATGAAATGAAATCACCGTTTAAATGGGTTGTCAATGGTTGCCTGAAGTGTTTGGAATGGAGAATGAATGCCTCCTTCACTTCGACTATCGTATCTTTTGCGAGAAAACCCATTGCCTTGGAGAATGCGGAATCTGTCTATCGCTCAACTCACTGTGGATTAAATATAGGACGTATGTGGAAATGGCTTGCCTTTCATCGTCCTGTCATGCCCCATTCTGTACATTCGATGCATCGTGTACAGTTTATACCCCCAGTCAAAATTGACAAATTGAACATGTAGAACAGTCATGCATAAATCATGGAATGTGTAAACATCATGCAAATATGGCAATACAAGTACAAGTATGGAAATTGCCCCTGGCTGTGTGGGCGGATCAGACACGTTGGGGGCCTATTCCCCGAGTCGAGGAGTAGCTTGTTTCTGGTTTTGCCTCTTTTCGATCTAGGGTTCGCCATTGATTTCCCTTATTTCATCAGACGGATCGCATCAGGCGATCATAACTTGGCCCATTTGGGCTGTTTTCTTTGAACTATCAGGTGTTAGTTTAACATTTCCTGTAACAAGGAAGGAGACCTGTTAGCCAGTATCAGAAATGATGAACTGGACACGATACTGAGTTACCCTTGAGTGCTTCGCGCAACTCCTTTACCAGTTTTACCACTCGGGATTTTCTCCGTGGGTATGTCAAGTTAGACATTTCCTGTCAAACAATGGAGAAGAAGACGTATTAGTCAGTATTAGAAATGATGTATTGGATACGATACTGGTTTACCCTTCATCTTGAATGTTTTGCGTGACGCCTTTATCAAGTTCACTGGATTGAGTTTCTCTTGGCTTTCGCTGGACACTTCAACGTTAAGCTAAGATCGTAACAAAATACTGACATTGGTATTGCTCGTCGAGTATTCCTGTTTCTTTTTGCAAAAAGAAATGCGAGAAAAAGTTGTTTTATTTATTTACAATACTTACAACATTTCCATCCTCGAGGATCGAACGCGGGACGTCTCGGACCACTGTCATTCCCCATGCCATCTGGTCCACAAGACGGCAGTCGCTCATGGAGGTTCCTTTTAAGAGTCAATCCTTGGGATGACATGGTGTTGTTGTATTGTACTAGGTAATTCCTTTTAACCGTCCATTCTATGGCGATGTCCACGAATCTATTTGCCCAAAGTTTTTATTAATCGGGGAATTTCGTTTTTGGGTCAATTTGCAAATTCCTGTAAACAGAAGGGATCTAATTTAGAATCAGGACAATTTGAGGGTAAATTGAAACGATACTGCTTTACCCTTCTAGTTCGCGCGACTTTTTACTCGCAATAAATTCACTACGAGTTTGGTGTGGTAGCAGACTCGAGCATTTAATAGGAGAACAGGAAATTGCTGCTTCTTACTTTTGCGTTCATTCTGAACATCAATAAAAGTAGAAAACATCCCATGCAAGGAAATGAAGCGTCTGCATTCGTTCAAGATCGATTTTGCTCCCTCAGCAGGCTCTCCCATGATCAGCTGGCTTCATTCTGGACCAGGTATGCATCGGCTATGTTGAAGAACCCGTGATCTCAGCTTCGAAATACAGACTCCCTGTGCATATTACAGTCCCCGTGCTTCATTAACATTAAACTGGTTGATCATGGCGGTGAGTTCATCGTCAATGCCGCTTGCCTGGTGGTGATACATCTCCCCTTCCCCGGGAGGTATTGATGCTGATCCAGTAGCATTAGTCTTTTTGTACCCTGCTCCAACAGAACTCGATTCTGTTATAAACTGGTCTAACTCGCTTCTCAAACACGCATTTTCAATCCTCAGATCATGCATTTCATCGAAGGCGAGGAGGAGGCTGTTGCAGTTAGGGCAGGTGGCGGAGTCAAAAGCCTCTTTATACATCTTGTTTTCCGCTCGGAGGTTTTCATTTTCAACTCTTAGAAACTCGGCTTCGTTGTGCTCATGACGAGTCTTCATTCGGGTTCGCCTATTTTGAAACCAGAACTTGATTTATGAAGGTTCAAGTCCTAGCTCTTGACTTAGTTCCATTTTCTGTTTGCCGTCTGGCATAGGACATGTTCTAAAGAAATCCTCAAGCCTTTGTACTTGCTCCTTAGTATGGCGATGGTAACGCTTCTTTTGACCCTTACCGTTGTTGTCCTTATCTTTACTGAGATCTTGGACGTCGGCGGCGGAAGGGCCAGGTTCCATAGGCTCGATCCCAAACATGGTTTCGAACTCTTCTTCTCCCATATTCAGCAGGCAATGATAGCTTTCGGAAGTATTGGGTTGAGACATCTTCGATTTGGTCGATGATTTCTCAAGGTTTACTATATCTTTCTGTATTTTCACTCTCTCTGAACCGTGTATGCTTTAAAACTCTCTTCAATGTATGAATAAGGATTATCAGGAGGATGTCTCTTTTAAAATTTGGCGTCGGCTTAGCATATGTATCGCTTCTCCCGAGATTTCTGTCTTTCTCAACCTTTCCTGCGTGTTTCTTGCTTGGCTCGTCTTTTCTCATCTCTTCATAGTGGTAGGGTCCCTATCAACGTCTCTACCGTCGATTTGCTGGCGTGTTCTCTTATAAAAACGAATCTCATTTTCCTTGTCTCCTACCCAAGTCACCTTTCTTTCTCCTTTTTCAAAGTTGTGTCATCCCGTCAAACTTTTGGCAGAGATGTCGGATTTGCTTGGCTCGAGATTGGAGACGAGTAGCGGAGGTGATGCTGATAGGGAATGGTAGACAGGAAAATCTGGCCAGTAGAGACTTTCACTGCAAAAATGAAAGGGAATGCGGCAGTATATGTTCTTCATATTCTAGAAAAATTGGAACGATACTATTTTACCCTTGTATGTACTTCCATTGAATTTGAATTGAGGAAGTTCCTTCATTTGGATTGGATTGGATTGTATGTCCCGAGTTGCCCTTCACTTTGAGCTTGCCACATAAGTGCTTTGCTTAGTTGGGCCTTGTTTTCTTTCGGGTTGCTTTGGACCATCATCATTTTTTATGCCATCGGGTCCGTGGATCGGAGGGCTCCTTTAATTTAAAGGTTACCTTTAAGGCAAATGAGTCATATCGCATTCCATTGGGTCATTTCATTTTGCGACACTCTTGAGGCAATTTGCAATCCCCTGGAAGAGAATGGAACAAATCCAATTTAGCATTTTGCGACGATTGAGGGTAAATTGGAACGACACACAGTTACCCGTCTTCGAGCTCGCCTGGGCTTTTCACTTGAAATTTCCCTACGTGAGGTCATTCAACATTTCTCATTATGGCAGTCAGCGACGTTGCCACAAATTGATCCGCCCTGAGTCTAGCATAAAAAGGGATTCACGCATTCGACGGGATAAAAAACAAATTACCCCATGCCCCTGAATTAAATCTAGACACCTAGAAAGCTGGAAATATCACACGCAGGGGAATTAAGCATGAAATGAAAGGTGCACTTGTTCAAGGTCAGTTCTGCCTCTCCTGCGGCTCTTCGATAATCAGCTAGTCTCATGCTGGTTCAGGCATGGATGACCGATGTTTGAGAGTCCTTAATCACTGGCTTCCGATTATGGCTTCGGATGTCTGTCAACCTTAAATTGGTTGACCAGGGCAGTAAGCTCATCATCTGGGTAATCTCTTGAACCTTCCAGCAACTGATGCTCGAATTGGGCATTATTGTTGGCAAATGCTGGCGGTAGATTTCTCATTCTGTCCTCGCCATGAGCAATTTGACTTCTCGAGCTAAAGTCTTCATCATTACTGGGGATCACCAACTGTCCTGCTGTCAAGAACTCCTTCCATTTGAGGATTAGAGAAGTGGAAGTGCTCAGGATAATTTCTTGTCTGATTCTCTGGCTGCACAGGCGCGCTGATCATGGGATGAATTCTAGCCACGGGTTGGTGCTCAAACCAAGGAGTCTGAATACACTGCCCCTGCGGTCTATACTCTTGAAGAGCATTAGGGTGATTCTGAGGGATACTTTGATTAACGCCTGGGGGATTGATGGCACGGCTACTGGTTTGGTTGATGATGGGAAGTGGCTCGCCCCATGCTAACCTGTGGAACTTATGGTGGCGAGGAGACTCGACGTTCAGGCTTGGATCAGTCCCGCCTTGGTTTTCTTGATTCTGAGCTGCATTGTGTTCTCTCACCCTTTTTCTGTACTTCTGAAGATGACTCGAAACATTTGCTTTAGTGAGTCCCTCTACCTTCATAATTTCCAGTATATGTTGCGGCCGTGCCGAATCGATTCCTAGCTGCTGAACTGCATTAACAAACATACGATGCAGCTCGGGAGACCAACTCATCTTCTTTCTCCAGTTGCTTGGAATAAAATTGAAGGCTTGATGCTTGTTCTCATGGTCGTGTAATTGCTTCCTTACCACATGCTGCCATATGTTTTGAAGCATCTGAACCCTAACTGGTTTCGTTACGACGTCTTGGGCCCCGTTTAAGACAGCCTTCATCATGGCTTGCTGATCATCGCTTGCCGATATTACGAGGACTGGCATGTTTAATTTAGAATTGATGACTTCCAAGAGAGTGAAAACATCCATGTCAATCCCTACCATGGCGGTGAGGACGATATCAAACTGGTCACTACTCCTCCTTAATATCTCTAAGGCCTCTGTCGCCTTTGCTTGAGCTACAACCTTATACCGGCATTTTCTTAATACGGTAACAAGGATTGACAGAGAGACTGGATTACCGTCAATGGCCATGACCAGTAGACCCTCAGGGTAAGGAACTTCATCAGCTTCGACCAGGGTTGAACATGCGCCCATTTCCCTAATGCTCAACATATTTCTGGATCTAGGACTGCCGATTCGAGACCGCCTCAGGATGTCTTCTCGGACTTGAGGGATCACGGGATCGTTGATGGCTTCTCGTAACAGGCTTTGAAAGCCAATGCTTTGATGGTGAAGGTTTTGAATTCCTCTCCCACGAGAATTCCTTCCTCTCTATCTTTCTCCTGCGAGTTCGTGCAGATGAACCCTCACTATCAAATGAGGATAAATTCTCTCTCTGGCAATAGCAACGACTTCCCCCTTCACGAGCAGTGCTATTAGATTTACCGAGGGGAAAATCTGACATTCAGCTTTTGATTAAAGGGGAAATCCTCGTTTATCGCTCAGTTTATCTTCTTCTTTCTTTTCGCGATAGAGGGCCCCTGTCAAGATTTCCACCGTCGATTTACTGGCGGGTCCTCCAATGAAGACGAGTAATATCTCTCTTTCTGCCGAAAATTTCTTTGTCCCCCACTCAGCTCGTCTTTTCGTTCTTTCTTTTTTCAAAGCGGTGGAGTCCCGTCCAGCTTTTCCACAAGGACGTCAGGTTTGTTCGGCTCGAGGTTGCCACTTGACTGGAATTTGAGCCACTCGGGGGTGTTGCCGACAGAGAATGGTAGATAGGAAAACCTATAAGGACTGCCCCTGTGAAATCAGTATTTAAATTGAAGCAGATTACCATCTTCGCATTCCGCTCATCTGCCTCATCTCTCTCCTTTCTTTCGTATTCTGCTTTCAAAAATGGCCAATTCTCCTAACCATACCTTATCCGCCGAAGTCCTGGCTGGGTGGGAGAGACTCTACAATCTTCTTGGTAGAGGTTACGCTCATATAGCCAAAAACTCTACCGTTGAGGTTGAAATCCTTGGTTTATTCAGGACTGTGGACGCTGCTTCTGTTGAGGGTACCCAACTGGGGAAGGAGTATCGGAACTTCTCGACCGTCTTCATCAATTTTCTGGCTGCCTATAACCGCGCTTATGAGACGGTCCTTGTGACCGCCGTCGTGAAAGCTCGTTACGGAGACCGGCACGAGCGTCTGGCAACAGTTACATTTGTGGCTGATAATCACAAAAAGGCCCTCAAGTTTGCCAACGATCAGCTTTCCTGGCTGGTTCGTGAGAGGGGAAAGCTGGTGGACCGTCTGGCCTTGGTCCGAACTTACGCCGAACAGGAGCCAGGCAATATTGTGATGAGGTGCAAATGCGATTGGCTGCAGGAGAGGCTTGATGACATTACGGCAGACATTGCTTTCGAGAGGGCGGCGATTCCGGACCTGGAGTTTGCCGTTGAGCATTACGAGGCCACTATGGCCCAGGTTAAAGAGAAGTGCGATCGCCTCTTCTTTAGGCTCGCGGAGCTTGATCCCGAGAACGCCCGGTGCACCCAGAGCATCAACTTTATGGAGAGCCAGCTAGCTCCTTTGTGACGTTTATTAGGGCTCAATTTGATTTTACTTTTCCTCCCCAGTGAGTTGTTGTAAGATTTGTTGGTGAATGGAATGAAGAGAAAGTTTCACGTGTTTGTGCTTTTCATTTTCCTGCCATTTCTTCGCCCATATAGCATGATAGGACGATTTACGGTACTAAAGACGTTGAGGCTTAACACTCTTCTCGGTGTTCTTGTTATCTGCTGCCGGCGATGATATCAAGGACATTGGCAAAGGGTTCGGTGGCGGCCCCCACCGGTCACAGCGCCGTGAGTCAGTCGTGTGAATTATTGCAAATCGACCACTCGATTAGTGCTCCAATAAACAAACCGGGCTGCCTGTTGCGTGCCCCACTTTACTCCTGCCTATCTCTTTCGGCGTCCACTTGAATGTGTCGGTCGCCTGTAGCGTTGGGAGAAATGATTGCGGGCCATGCTCGGTAATAAAATACTAGTCCTCCAAAATCTTTTATGTGTTTTGAATCCGAGAAAAGTAAAAAGGCAAGCTTTTGTTCAATTTAATCAGAAAGGCGTCGCAAGATCGGGTTCATAATCTTGCCCCATGGGTTTTGATTACACAGTCTCGACTTTCTCAACAAAAATACATGAACCCTTCTAATATATTAAAAATGTCCCCAGGCCCGATCTGGATGCATTCACTACCCCTCATCAAAATACATGGCCCATATGTGCTGACTTATTGACACGATTCTGTCTCCGGAAGAATTGGCCTCTTCATATGCCCCTAGGGTTAACGATTTCTTCGCTTGCCCCCTGATTGTTATCACCAACGAGCCCGATTTTTCTCCACCCCAAGATACCTATAATTCCCTGCAAAAGTAAAGAAAATAATCAGTATGTGATCCAATAGGGGTCGGCCCATGATTCCTACATTAGTCCAATTTTATTTTTCAATTTTAGAGAAAATTTTCTTAGAAAAACATGGGTGAATTTCTCAAAAAGAATTTTCTTGCAAATTTTTACAACTTGAAAAATGTGATAAAATATCTTAAAATTTAGCAAATTTCCCGAAGGGATTTTCCTTTTATCAGAATGAATTTTTAGGGATAAATTTGTCAAGAAAATCTCATTTCTATTGAAGTAGAAAAATGTAACAAAATCTTTTACTGGTCAACAAAATTTTCCTAAGGGATTTTTCACACTTATTTATTTATTTATTTATTTATTTTTATTTTTTTCAAAAATAGGATACTAATTTGATTTTCATTTTCTTTTGGAAAATGACCTTGATGTTAAATTCAAAATTTGACCGACACCTAACATGGATCGACCAAAAATAAATACAAGATAAAGTTAGAAAACTTACTTTCACCGTCAAAAATACCATGTAAGTCGCATAGACATGCACATGAATCATGAGTTTAAATCTTAGCCTATCTACTCTAAAGGCTGACAAATTGAAGCGAAAGACTTACGGCAAGGCGACAATCTCGCGCACATAATCAAGATTAGCCGTGACCCCTACGACGTAATCAGGATTAGCCGGGTCTCCCAACTTCGGCTCCTCGAGTCAAAAATTAAAGCCACTGCTTTGGTAATTTTACCAAGCCTGAGGCCTAACTTTCGAAACTCATTTTTAAAAAGAGGTTCGGGATTGAATCTAGGCTAACTTTCGATGTGATCTCACACCGAACGCTAAAACCAAATCAAAATACCATCCTAAAATTAGTGACCCAGGTCCGGTCACGAGACGTGCGTGATGTAATGCTAAAACAAATAATCATGCACAGTAGTTAAATTCAAACACCGCTTCAAAATGTGCAAAAATTAAATTCCAATTTCCAAACACCAAACCTGCAAAAAAAGGGGTTAAACAAACACTCCCCCCCTTATAACTCCCATCTGCAAGACCATTTAACACCTAAAGATTAGAATTCAACCAATTGCCAAACCAAGTGAATATTCATGAAATTTTACTGGCCTAAGTCCTCTAAGTTCTTAAATTTTTCAAAAATTAAGAATAACTCCCCAGCGGAGTCGCCAAGCTGTCGCAACCTAAAATTTATCTTTAGGTTAATGGATTACCAGATTAATTGATTAAATTAACTAACCTAGTTCGAGCTCTCCCAAGCTCTACCAAATCGCGACTTTGATTTTTTTTGTTCAAATGGTTTTAAAATTTGGAGTCGCCACTAATCATTTTTGGTAGGTTGATTAGAAACCTAAGTAAATTAGCGGGAGGACTAAATTACTTCTACGAACCAGAGATTATGAGTTCGGGGACTTGGTTACACTAGTTAATTAAAACCAATGCCCTTTCGGTACCTTAATTTCATGGATATCCTGATTTGGCAATTCAGGCTTGGTTTATTCCTCAGGCTCTAGTGGAGTGCTCTCTTTTTGTGTTTACACCTCCATAAGATTTACCGTTGACTTGGAGTTGTCATTTGCCTGACATAAAAATATGGAGAAAGTGTATATAATTTTGTGCTAATTTGCGACTAAAACCACAAATAAATGAATAAATACAAACACTTAGCTTGGACTTGCTTGCTCGTTGACGAGGATGAACTCTTGATTTATGTTGATCGATGAAGGAATTGGTGATGATAACTCCTAGGTTTAAACTTCCATAATCCTCAAAATTCTCTCTCTCTCTTTTTGGTATTTTCTTTCTCTCAAATTTTTCTTCAACCTCCCAAAACTCTCTCAAACATCCAAAATTTTCTCTCCAAAAATAATCCCCTCTCAAGCTCACTTCTTCCTCCTTTTATAAACCACTCATCTATCTCCCACTCTAATTTTTCCATTAACTCTATCTCCCATTCTAATTTCTCCAGTAACTCTTCTTCATTTTCATCTTCCTTTCTCCATCTCTATCTCACATTCTAATTTCTCCACTAACTCTTCTTCATATTCATCTTTCCTTCTCCATATCTATCTCCTATTATACTAACTCTTCTTCATCTCCATCTTCCCTTCTCTATTCTCATCTTATTTTCTTTATCTTCTCTTCTCCATCTCCTCTTCTCCATCTTCCCATCTTCCCATCTTCATCTCCTTTTCTCCATCTTCTCTTCTCCATCTTCCCTTCTCTATTCTAATTTCTCCACTAACTCTTCTTTTTGTTATTTACAAAATAATCCCTCAAGTGTTTGGTATTTGTACTCTAGTCCATGAGATTTTAAGTATTTGTAATTCAGTCCCTGGAGAAATATTTCTTTAAGTCCAAATCTCCTCACAATTTTCGACACACCTATCACATGTTGAATTTAAGCTCATTTCTTGCTATTGAAAATAATGCAAAATTTAATTAAAGCCCTGTTTGTAAAATTGAGTCATTCTGGGTATAATTGGGCCAAAATGAAAATTTGGAATATTAAAGAACAATGTCACAACTCCTAAAAGTGAAAAATGAAAATAAATTGACTCAAATTGAATTTTTTTAGGCCCGATTCGAGATTATGCTCGTTAAGGAATACACGACCTCGAATTGGATTTTTTAAATTTGCGATGGCCAACATGAAAAGGGATTTAAAGGAAAAATATTGACTATTTTTATGTATTTTTGTGGCCTCAAATGCTATTATTTATTAAATATTTTCCTAATTTCTAAAAATTATATTTAAAAAATACAAAAAATATGAAAAATTATTTTTTTACTCAAAAATGGTTGCCTAAGCTTGGCCAAGGCTTCCAAAGTTGATTTTGCAATTTTCTCATTTTTATAGATTTTCTATCAATTTTAGAAAATAAAAATACCGAAAAATACTGAAAATATGAAAAATCATTTTTTGGTCAAAATTGGTTCCCTAGGCTTGGCAAAGGTCTCCAAAATTAATTTTTTCAAATTTATGAATTTTTATGGATTTTCTATTAATTTTAAAAAAGAAGAAAAGAAAAGGTGATTGAAAATCAGGTGTCAACAATGATGCAGGAATTAAATTACATAAATTTAAATGATAGTAAGTAAAACCTCCAATGGGCGGTCTAGCATTGGCTTGGCTCTTCCCTTTGGGATTTGATGGAACAGGAATTAAATTGCAGGAATTTAAATGACGGTAAGTAAAACCTCCAATGGGCGGCCTAGCATTGGCTTGACTCTTCCCTTTGGGTTTTAATAGTGCAAAATTTAAATTGCAAGAATTTAAATTGTAGTAAATAAAGACCTCCAATGGACGGCCCAGCCTTGGCTTGGCCCTCTCTTTTGGGGTTTAAGGTGCAGGAATTAAATTGCAGGTATTTAAATGACGGTAAGTAAAAACCTCCAATGGGCGGCCTAACATTGACTTGGCTCTTCCCTTTGGGGTTTAATGTGCAAGAATTTAAATTGTAGGTATTTAAATAACGGTAAGTAAAAACCTCCAATGGGCGACCTAGCATTGGCTTGGCTCTTCCCTTTGGGGTTTAACGTGCAGGAATTTAAATTGCAGGTATTTAAATGACTGTAAGTAAAAACCTCAAATGGGCGGCTTAACATTGGCTTGGTTTTTCCCTTTGGGGTTTAATGGTGCAGGAATTAAATTGCAGGAATTAAACGACCTCCAGTGGATGGACTTTGTCCTCTCCATTCTGGGGTTTAAATTCTTTAAAATAAGATACAACAAATTGGTTCAACAATTCGGGCCAATGTTCATCGACGGGTCGGTTGAGAATTTGATTGACATTTTGGGCTTGTCTGGGCCAACTTTTCACCTCCATTGTATTTACTGTTGACTTGAAGTTTTCCTTTGCCTGATATAAAAATATGGGGAAATTGAGAGATGGAGAAAATGTATACAATTTGTGCTAATTTACGACTAAAATAATAAATAAATAAATAAATAAAAACACTTATCTCGAATTTGCTTACTCGTTGATAAGGATGAACTCTTAATTTATGTTGATCGATGAAGGGATTGGTTATGATAACCCATAACTTTAAACTCTCATCATCTTCAAAATTCTTTCTTTTTCTCTCTCTCTCTCTCTCTCTCTCTCTCTCTCTCTCTCTTTGGTATTTTCTTTCTCTCAAATTTTTTTTAATTTCCCAAAACCCTCTCAAACATCCAAAATTTTCTCTAAAAAAAAAATTCCCCTCTCAAGCTCACTTTTTCTTCCTTTTATAACCCATTCATTTATCTCTTATTCTAATTTTTCCACTAACTCTTCTTCATTTTCATCTTCCCTTCTCTATCTCTATCTCAGATTCTAATCTCTTCACTAACTCTTCTTCATCTTCATCTTCTCTTTTCTATATTTATCTCCCATTCTAATTTTTCCACCAACTCATCTTCATCTCCATCTTCCCTTCTCTATTCTTATCTTATTTTTTTCCATTCGTTCTTCTCCATCTCTTCTTCTCCACCTCCTTTTTTCCATCTCCCCTTCTCTATTCTAATTTCTCCACTAACTCTTCTTTTTTTTATTTGCAAAATAATCCCTCAAGAATTAGGTATTTGAACTATAGCCCTGAATTTTAAGTATTTACAATTTACTCCCTAAAAAAATATTTCTTTAGGTCCAAATCTCTTCACAATTTTTGATACACATCCCCTATACTTAGTCAAAATTCACCGTATGTCAAGTTTAAGCTCATTTCTTACTGCTAAAAATAATGCAGAATTTAATTAAAACCCTTTTGCAAAATTGAGTCATTCTGGGTATAATTGGGCCAAAATGAAAATTTGAAATATTAGAGAACGATGTCACAACTCCTAAAAGTGAAAAAATGAAAATAAATTGACTCAAATTGAATTTTTTAGGCTCGGTTCAAGATTATGCTCGTGAAGGAATACACGACCCTGAATTGGATTTTTTAAATTTGTGATGTCCAACATGAAAAGGGATTTAAAATAGAAATATTGACTATTTTTATGTATTTTGGTTGCCTCAAATGCTATTATTTACTAAATATTCTCCTAATTTCTAAAAAATATATAAAAAATACAAAAAAATATGAAAAATTATTTTTTGTTCAAAAATGGTTGCCTAAGCTTGGCCAAGGCTTCCAAAGTTGATTTTGCAATTTTCTCATTTTTCTTGATTTTTTTAATGAAATTTTGAAATTAAAATATCGAAAAATACTGAAAATATGAAAAATTATTTTTTGTTCAAAATTGATTCCCTAGGCTTGGCCAAGGTTCTCAAAGTTGATTTTTCGATTTTATAAATTTTTATAGATTTTTTTATTAATTTTAAAAGAGAAAAGATGATTAAAAATTAGGTGTCAACAGTGGCCAAAAGCCATATCCCTCACTCTTGATAATCTCTCTATAGAACTGACGGGTGGCGACCATTATAACGAAGGTTGTGAGTTTCATAATACCTCAACTAAAGTCTCTTGAGGTTCCAGGCCTCTAATCTGAGGCCGCAACCTTAGATTAGTAGCTATTGCTTGAATTCACACTGATGGCCTCTATGTTGTTTGCAATCAGACCAGGTGTGTGTATATAGTTGAAGATAATAAATAAATTGTCGGGTGGTTTAGGGTACACCATAAAACTTGTTATCTCGTGAAAGATAACCGAAATACTAGCTACCAAGGAAATAAGTTCATTCAAATGTAACTCAAACATCTGAGGTTGTGAAAGATGGCCCATAGCACGTTTGTTACTAGGTTATCGCAATACGTATTAGTGATCGTTTGAGAGACTATTGTACTAGTGTCAGGAGTGCAAACGCAACATCACTTTATCATTCATCGCTTGCTTTCAGATTAAAGAAACTTTTCTATGTGATTGTCGACATAGATTGGATTTATTGATCCAAGAAATCGATAAATACGAATCAATCACGTCACATTTGTAATTGCGTTGTTCGATCGATCAATATACAGTGGAAATGACATGGACATAGCAGTATACATAATACACTTTTTCTTGGGCCTAAGCCCAACACCATGTCGCTCCCAGGAGACTTTGAACCGGTGACCTCTTGCCAAGAAAGTTGCCACCAGGGTCCAATAGCCTTCGACGAAAATCCTTGTTCTTTCTTGATCAGAATTCTGTCACACTGCAAATCACCTACATATGTATATAAACCTCGTGCTAATGAAGTATTTGAAAACTTTTCCGAGTGATTTGGTCATTTTCTCGATGTTATTTGTAATGCCACCATGATGCATCCAATAGTACTACTATCTTTGCACGTAGCGCAGCCTTAACCTATTTAAATTTCATTATTATACGACCCCAAAAAAAAAAAAAAATCATGATTGAAAAAAGAGTCTCTACTGTCAACTCTCCATGAACGTTGGTTAAGCCCTCGCTGAATAGAAAGAAGTCATATCGACACACTTCAAAAATTGAAAAAGGACACATTTCGAGAGGCTCGCTTAATTGATATGGAAAATTTTGTGCTCGTAAAGCACAATCAATGCCACTCAACGAGGGAAAATCACCTAGGTCCACGTCCATGCAACCATTAATGTCTATTTCGAAGAGATACCGAGCACTCATCGTACCGTATTATCGAAATTCGTTCCTGCTAGTTGCAAATAAGTATGCACCTTGCTTCCGAATATCTCAAAAACTTCCCGCCTGCAGAATAAAATAATAAACCGAGGAATGTCGACGCATTATTTGGTCCTTTTAAGGAAGGCGATAGAGACTCCATTTGAACTTAGCCTTGATCTCCGCAAGGGCCTCCGGGTTCGACTGGCTTTTGATAAGAAGAAGGCGACCTCATCTGCTCTGATCAAGGAAAAAGCCCAGTCAGCCACCAACCCGGTGCAAGTGACTTAAAGTTCCACTCATCCCCTCCCCGCTCTTGCTTTAGATCGACTGGCCCTCACGCCGCCTTTTTTAAGAGAGGAGGTCAAGCGGCTAAGTGACTCTCTAAAGTCGTGTTTTGCATCACGTCAACAGAAATGACATGGATAAGATGATTGCTTAAAGAGTTTCAGTGTCCATGAATAGAGGGGTGTTGTTCTTTGAGTGAGTAGATCTGTCAGCGCCCGAGCCTTCCTTCACTCGTTGACGAATTATGCAGTAGTAGGGATCAACCAAGATGAGCCATTAAGTCCATGTCTTGTTCTTCATCTCTGGTCTGGCATTTCTGTGCAATTTGTGTGAATTTGATGATTTGGTGCGTGCCTTAATCTTGGAATCTCAACTCACCCAAAGAGAGAACTAATGGCCTTAATCTTGAAATCATGGGTCTATTCTGCAATAGTAGGGATTAGGGGTGAGCAAATTAGACAAACCGGACCGGGACCAGTGGTCCGGTTCTTGATTCTAAAGGGGTCCAGTCCAGTTCCCAGTTCCTAAAATTGGAATTGGTGACCCGGCGATTCGTTCCTGATTCCTAGGACATAGGATCGGACCGATCTTTTTTTTTTAAATTTTTTTTTCCCAATTTGGTCATTTTTTTTAATTTTTTTTTTGCTCCTTAGGCCTCTTGTTTAGGTTTGTTTGCTACTAGGATTATCTAGACATTGAAGATCGATAAGTTATTGATTTCAATAATTTGAGAGTAATTTGGGCTACATTTTTTTTTTTCGATCTAGTCTGATCCCTGGTTCCGACAAATTGGGAATCGAGACTATCGGTCTAGTTCTTGGTTCTTGAGGAGAATCAGATCGGACTGCGAACCGATCACCCTTAGTAGGGATCAACCAAGATAAGCCATCAAGTCAATGTCTTGTTTTTTTTTTGTTTTTTGTTTTTTATCTCTGGTCTAGCTTTTCTACGCGTGCCTTAATCTTAGAATCTCGACTCAACGAAAGAGAGATCTATAAGTTGTTGATTTCAACAATTTGAGAATAATTTGAGCTACATTTTTTTTTTCGATCCCATCTGATTCCTGGTTTCGACAAATTGGGAACCGGGACTATCGGTCTGGTTCTCAGTTCTTGAGGAGAATCAGACCGGACTGGGAACCGATCACCCCTAGTAGGGATCAACCAAGATAAGCCATCAAGTCAATGTCTTGCTTTTTTTTTTTATCTCTGGTCTAGCTTTTTCCACGCGTGCCTTAATCTTAGAATCTCGACTCAATGAAAGAGAGAACTAATGGTCTTCCAACCTTCAGCTATCAAAATACTAAGAAAGAGAATTGGGATAAGACCCATGAAAGAAGCCTCCCCATAGATTCTTCGCCGAGTGCCTTTAGAAAAGGAAGTCCATTAAATCAATAGTAGAGCCAATTAGCAATGGATTTGGATTTTTCCCTCCTAAACTCTTATATCCACTTGCGTGGGACTTTTTGGGCTCCTTTTTTTTTTTTAATGTATGACGCTTCTTTATGATCTCAGTATCACCTTCTTGAACACCCTCTATTTGAGCTAACATGCTAGCTCATTGAAGAAGTTAGGCACCATTGATAGGAAGTCAATCTTACTGTCAAGCCCAACCCTTCCATTATGAAGCAAGCCAACGTCTATTTTTTATTGGTCCCTTTCTCTGCCCAAATGTTCGATCAAAGGATTTATGAAAAGCATACTACGAATCCCTAACCTATTAATCTTAATAAAATACAGATAAGATTCTAATAGTAAACACACTAGGATCTCTAGTATTCTAGTTTCCCAAAGAGCAAGAAAGCCAGAAGTAAAGAAATGAACTAGAAGATGCTTGATGTTTTCAATGTAGTTCAACTCCGGCTATCCTAAAAAGGTATAGAAAGGAGGGAATTGATGCCCCTATCTTCCAGTGTTAATGGGCGAGTCAAGGGATGTTGAATTAGCTTTTACCCTTCATTGCTACCAATTGTTGTCAAACAAAGGTTTTTCTCTTATAGCAAGGACTTTTTGCTAATGACTGGATGGTATTGAAAATATTAAAATAAAATTTGGAAGAAAGTCAAAAAAAGAAGAAGCCTCAATTTTTGACTATTAATGGACAACTTAGGTGTGCTTAAGCCTCAATTTTTGACTATTGATTGTCAAAAATGGACAACTTAGGTGTGCTTGAATTTGATAAAATTAAGTGTAGTCAAATAAAGACATTTAAGTTTGGCAAAAATTAGGTATAGAATTGGCTATAAATATGTGTAGTTTTTCTTGTAAGTTTCATATCAAGGAGGAGAAGAAATAGAGAGAGAGAGAGAGAGAGAGTTTTCTTGTAAGAACAAGCTTAGAGCAAAGCTTGATTTTCTTTGTGTAAAACCTTGGCAAAGGTATTTTGTAGTATTGCTCTCTCATTTGTGTTCTTGTTATTCTCTCCAAATTAAATCCTCCAAGCTTCCGCAAAATTCCTCATTCCTTTTTATTTGATTCCTACATTTGGTATCAGAGCCAAGTTATGGCATCCACAAGTTCCGTTCAATTTCAACTTCCAAAGTTGAACGGAAAGAATTTCAACAACTGGTCCGTCCAGATGAAGGTTTTGTTCAAATCGCAAGATTTGTGGAACCTGGTGGAGAATGGCTACATCGAAGTAGCTAATAATGAAGAATTCAATGCCATGAGAAAGGAGGAGAAGGATTCGTTGGTGGAGTCCCGGAAAAAAGATCAGAAAGCATTATATGCGATCTTTCAAGCTGTGGAGGAGACGATATTTGAAAAAATATCGAATGCCGAGACCGCCAAAGCAGCGTGAGATATTTTTCAAAAATCCTACAAGGGCGACGATCGTGTTCGAAGAGTTCGGCTTCAAACACTTCGAGGTGATTTTGAGTCTTTACGCATGAATGATTCTGAATCTATCTCTTTGTATTTTGATCGTGTACAAAACATCGTTAACCAATTGAGGGTTAATGGTGAAACACTCCAAGATGTACGAGTCGTAGAAAAAATCTTAAGGTCTTTGACTGAAAGATTTGACTACGTTGTTGCGGCAATCGAAGAAGGCCAAGATATATCAACCATGACGTTGGAGCGGTTGATGGGTTCATTATGCTCGCATGAGCAAAGAATGAATCAGAAGTCCGTCGGTTCATATCCCGAGCAAGCCTTGCAAAGTCGTATTGTTCCATCAAATCGAGGAAGCTATCAAGGAGGTCGAGGTCGCGGAGGAGGCCAAGGAAGAGGTGGAAATTCCAATTTCACTGGGAAATTTAAAACACGTGACAAATCAAAAGTCAAGTGTTTTAAGTGCAACAAGTTCGGACATTACAAATCCGAATGCCATGCAAAGGCGACGTACGAGCAGGCGGAGCACGCACATACCACCGATGCTGAAGAATACATGGTGCTAGCATGTACGAAGGATGACTCAAGTACTGCAGACACCAACATATGGTATCTAGACACTGGTTGCAGCAATCATATGACTGGCCGGAAGGAATTATTCTCGCAATTGGATGAGACGAGTCGTGGTGAAGTCAACTTCGGGAATAAATCAAAAATTCCCGTGATGGGCAAAGGTAACATTAATATTAAGTCAAAAGATGGTACTAATGTTGCTATTGCAGATGTTTACTTTGTGCCAGGACTTTTTTGGAATTTGCTAAGTGTTGGGCAACTTTCCGAAAAAGGCCACAAAGTTCACATTGAAAATGGAATTTGCACCATCAGAGGTGTCAACAACAAGTTGATCACAACGGTGCAAATGACGAAGAACCGGATGTTTCCCATGACTCTTCAGACGAAGAATCTCTTGAATTTTCAAGCGATGATGAAAGACAACAACTGGCTGTGGCATCTTCGATACGGTCATCTAAATTTTCGTGGACTAAAACTACTGGTTCAGAAAAAGATGGTGACCGGCATGCCTTTAATCGAATGTCCAGATCGTCCATGCGAAGGATGTCTCGTTGGAAAACAACATCGAGAATCATTTCCAGTAGGGAAAGCCAGAAGAGCAAAGCAACCTTTGGAGCTGGTACATACAGATATATGTGGCCCTGTTGAGGTTGAATCAGTCGGACAAAAAAGGTACATGCTGATTTTTGTTGATGATTTTACCAGAAAAACTTGGGTATATTTCTTGAGAGAAAAATCTGAAGCATTTGCCAAGTTCAAAGAATTTAAAGTCTATGTTGAAAAACATAGTGGCTTTAATCTAAAGACGTTGAGATCGGACAGAGGGGGAGAATTTACCTCAAATGAATTTGACAAATTTTGTAAAATTCATGGAGTAAAACGTCAGTTGACTGCCAGCTATACACCTCAGCAAAATGGTATAGCAGAAAGAAAGAACAGGACAATTTTTGAAATGGCAAGAAGTATGTTAAAAGCCAAAAATTTGCCTAAGAATTTTTGGGCAGAAGCGGTTGCTTGTGCTGTATTTGTACTAAACAGGAGTGCCAACAAGGAGTGTTCTTGGAAGAACCCCAAAAGAGGCTTGGAGCGACAACAAGCCAGATGTTTCGTTTCTACGAGTATTTGGGTGCGTGGCATATCCCCATATACCAGATGAACGAAGAAAGAAGTTGGATGACAAAAGCGAGAAGTGCATCTTCATTGGCTATAGTGACACAACTAAAGGTTATAAGTTGTATAACCCAGTCACTGAAAATGTAATTATCAGCAGGGATGTCCAGTTTTTTGAAGATGAAGCTTGGGACTGGAACATCGAAGATGAACCATTGGAGAGAGAAATAGAAGAGTCTCAATCATCTTCAACTAGTGGTACATCTTCACCATCAGCAGCTTCAGAACCACCACTACGTCGTTCACAACAACTGAGGGAGACGCCAGCAAAATTCAGGGATTACGTGGTTACAGGAGGCGATGGCAGTGATAATAACGGAATCACTGATGAAACATTGGTAAACTTTTGTTTGTTTGCTGAATGTGATCCTGTAACCTATGATGAAGCAGCTGCAAATGAAAGGTGGATTCATGCAATGGATGAAGAATTTCACTCCATTGAAAAGAATGACACATGGGTGCTAACTTCTTTACCACCTGGTAAGAAATCCATTGGTGTCAAGTGGGTGTACAAGACGAAGTACCAACCCAACAGTCAGGTGGACCGTTACAAGGCCAGACTGGTTGTAAAGGGCTACAAGCAAAAGCCAGGTATTGATTATTTTGAAGTATTTGCACTAGTGGCTAGGATGGATACCATCCGGATGATCTTAGCATTTGCAGCTCAAAATCATTGGAAGATCCATAAAATGGATGTGAAATCAGCATTCCTTAATGGTGTTCTTGAAGAGGAAGTCTACGTGGAGCAACCACAGGGTTATGAGAAAGGGCATGAAAATCAAGTTTACAAACTGAAGAAGGCTTTGTATGGGCTAAAACAGGCACCTCGTGCTTGGTACACACGTATCAACACATACCTGTTAGAGCGTGATTTTCAAAAGTGCCCGTATGAGCATACACTGTATATCAAGTCAAATACTAACGGTGACATAATAATTGTGTGCCTTTATGTTGATGACTTGATATTTACAGGCAGCTGTGAAAAAATGTTTTCAGAATTCAGGGAGGCTATGACTAGCCAGTTCGAGATGACTGATTTAGGATTGATGTTCTATTTTCTTGGGCTTGAAGTGAAGCAGATAGATAATGGCATATTTATTTCACAACAGAAATATGCTAATGATATTCTCAAGCGATTAAAAATGGAATTGCTCAAACCAATTCGAACTCCCGTAATTGAACGTTTGGAGCTAAAGAAAGAAGGAACTGGTGAATTGGTAAATCCCACTTATTTCAAAAGCATTGTTGGCAGTTTAAGATATTTGGTTTCTACAAGACCAGATATTACCTATGGAGTGGGAATTATTAGCAGGTTCATGGAGAAACCATACCAATCACATTTACAGGCGGCAAAAAGAATTTTGCTGTATGTCAGTGGAACTCGTGATCATGGAATTTTATATTCTTTTACTGACAACTTTGATCTGTTGGGGTATACAGATAGTGATTGGGCAGGTGATACTGAGACTCGAAAGAGTACTTCAGGGTATGCTTTCTTTCTTGGATCAGGAGTAATTTCTTGGTCTTCGAAAAAACAGCAGGTTGTTGCACTCTCGACAGCTGAAGCAGAATACATGGCATTAACTTCAGGGGCTTGTCAGGCAATATGGCTTCGATGGATGCTGCGTGAATTGATGCATGAACAAGCAGGTCCTACTAAATTGATGTGTGACAATAAGTCGGCTATTGCATTAGCCAAGAATCCTGTATTTCATGGCAGGAGCAAGCACATCGACATTAAGTATCACTATATTCGTGAGCAAGTCAAAGATGGTGAAATTGAACTTAATTTCTGCAGATCAGAAGACCAGATTGCAGATATCCTGACAAAACCATTGAAGGCTGATCTGTTCGAAAGATTGAAGACGATGCTTGGTGTTATGAACTTCCAAAATCAATTTTAAGGGAGGCTATTGAAAATATTAAAATAAAATTTGGAAGAAAGTCAAAAAAGAAGAAGCCTCAATTTTTGACTATTAATGGACAACTTAGGTGTGCTTAAGCCTCAATTTTTTACTATTGATTGTTAAAAATGGACAACTTAGGTGTGCTTGAATTTGATAAAATTAAGTGTAGTCAAATAAAGACATTTAAGTTTGGCAAAAATTAGGTATAGAATTGGCTATAAATATGTGTGGTTTTCTTGTAAGTTTCATATCAAGGAGGAGAAGAAATAGAGAGAGAGAGAGAGAGAGAGAGAGAGAGAGAGAGAGAGAGAGAGTTTTCTTGTAAGAACAAGCTTAGAGCAAAGCTTGATTTTCTTTGTGTAAAACCTTGGCAAAGGTATTTTGTAGTATTGCTCTCTCATTCGTGTTTTTGTTATTCTCTCCAAATTAAATCCTCCAAGCTTCCGCAAAATTCCTCCTTCCTTTTTATTTGGTTCCTACAGATGGTGCCTTAACTTTAACCGAAAGAATCCTCAATCGATATTTCTGTGGACAAAGTAATATTGTAATACCAACGACAGCTTTTGAAAATGAGATAGCTGACATAAGATCGGATCACCTTATAAGTGCATGGTTTGTAATCTTGCTTCTTACACATATATGATCAATGGAATTGAGTTGGGTCGCTGCAATTAAGCCTACTCAGCTTGAATCGATATATTTTTTGTTCCAAATTTTCATTATCTATATTACTAGATTCTTTTTTGGTCTTGAATCAATATTACTGGGTTAGTGAATGACTTTCCTTCTACTTAAAGGGAACACCCAAAAGTGAAATTTTCTGGCATCCTCGAATAATCATATGATAACCCAGAAAAGAATAAAAAAAAAAACATAGAATCGAAGGAATTCATAAACCCACCTCCCGCAATCTCTCTGAAAAAAATTCCTGCGGAGAGCGGAGAACAAGAAAACAGATTCGCTAACGATCTTTCGCTGTCGCATTCCTGCAAAATGCGATGACTTTGGATCGTTCCACGTCTAAATGGAGAGCTGCCTCTGCATCCTCATCTGTTCGTAGAATCTTCTGATGAACATCTCCGCTCTCAGGTCCACCGAATCCCCGCCCTCCTCCTCATCGAGCGCCTCGCGGGCCGGCTCGGCGAATTTCCCCGTAGCGAAGAAACGGTCATCCTCCTCCCAACCCGATGACCTCCCCCTCCCCAGACAACTGCACAGGACCAATAGCGACCGGACGTCTTCCTTGAAGCTCCTCCGCCCGTTCAACTGCGGCTTCTCCCTGCAGTAGCGGCGAAAGAGCGGAGTCCTCGAAGGAGAGAACTCGTACTCTCGGAGAAACTGATAGTGGCCCGTGCGGTCGAATCTGCTTGGCCTCGCGGATCTCTTGAGCAAAGCCAGGCACGGAGTGATGTGCTTGCTCATGTCGGTCAGGTATTTGGATCTCCTGAGAAAGCTGGAGACTTTCTTGGGAATGAGGAGCCTCTTTCTGGGGATCGTAGCAGGAGTCCCCGCCATGGCTCTTTCTGGTTGCGGAAACGTGTGTGAGCTTGTTGGTATATTGAGTCGAGGCATGAGCGAGTGAGTCGAGTCGAGTCGTGCCTTAAAAAGGATGGGATTCGCGAGCGGCGGATCGGAGGAGCCATTGCCGAGCTGTAAAGAAGGTTGTGGGGGGGGGTCACCGTCATGGTCGGTTTGCCGAGTTTTGGAGTTATATTACGTGTAAAGGAGTTGGAGTCGCAGGTAGCCGTTGGAATCTCCTCTGTTTTGAGAGAGAAAAAAAAAATTAAAAAAGCTTACGGGAGAAGCATGTGGGGCCCAATCCGGCACGCACCCTTACATGATACGGGACCCACCTGATCTGAGGGTTCTTGTGGGCTAGGCTCACTGCATTGGGCTGCACGTGAAAATGGCTCTGGCTTTGCTTGAATTTAACTTATTTCACCTGGTCTGGATGTTAGATTTGCAGATAAGACAAGGGAATTTAAATGAGAAAATAAAGAAAGGTTGTCGTTATAAAATCCGATAAGGTTAATCCTAATTTCGACATGGCGAAAAGGAGAGAAATCCATTGTCCTAACATAATTGCGCCAAAATAAGTAACATTTGATCCATAAACCATAGATTACTCGGAGTACATCAATTTAAAAAATTTAGCCCTCTTTAAATTGAAGGATTCAAAATGATAAAAGTGAAGATGTTAATTTTTGTTTTTTTAAAAATAAATTTAAGTCTAGGAATCATCTATTTTTATGCGAGAGCAAAAGTTACAACGAAAAATACGTGTGTTTTTAATCTGTGAATTGTAATCCAAAATAAAAATCATATTTACCTTTTTTTTTTTAATTAAACACAAAATATTACTTAGATAGCTATCACATTTTGGTAAATAATCAAATCAAAAGCTAAGATCTATCTTACGATAGATCTTTTTCCACGCATGCTTGCCGCCAAAAAAACTATAAATACTTGAACAGGAAAGATGGAAGATCGATCACCAAACGTCTTATTTCTTAGAAGTCATAATTGTTATAAAATTCAATCAAGAAACTTAAATTGATAGATGAAAGGAAATTACGTGAATGTAAAAAGCATATACATTGATATTTCAACGGCCTCTCTCATATGCAAATCACATTAGGAATGGCATGTAAAATTTGATGAGCGGGGCGGATGCACACACGAAATAATGAGCATAGACACTCCATAGTTAGACAATATATGGTGTGTTTTTACAGCAATCATTCAAGGTCTTTTCTTTCTAAATATAATTTTTTTTGAAAAGACAACTTCAAAATGTAATCACCTAAAAACACTCGAATTTGCATAGTTGGGTGAAAAGATTAAACTCCAACAGTAATTTGCAATAAGAAGTACTTAGTGATGATTTTTGGTAACGACATACTCTTTTATTAGTTCATTTTTAAATAAGATGCTTGCATTTGCCGAGTTGCTAAAAATGGCAATCGAAGTGTATCACTGGGAAAACAAAATACCGTATGAGTTGCTAAAAATAGCAACCCGAGCCTCACATAATTAATGCTTGAGATAATATCGATCGAGCCGTTGAAAAATGGAAATTAGAGTGTATCGCTGCAAAAAAAATCTTCACAATCTAAAGACAACATAGCAACCTCGGCCTCGCATGATTAATGATCGGGATAATGCCGTTCGAGTCGTCAAAAAACGGCAATCGAATTGCATCTTTGGGAAAAAAAAATCTCCCCCGGTCTACGGACAACATAGCAACCTCGGCCTCACATGGTTAACGATTTGGATAATATCGATTAAATCGTCAAAAAACGGCAATCGATGCGTATCATTGGAAGGAAATCTCATATGGTCTATAGATAATAGAGCAACCTTGGTCTCACGCAATTAATACTTGAGATAAGATCGATCGAGTCGTCGAAAACAGCAATCGCAAGCGTACCATTGGAAAGAAATCTTGCATGGTCTATAGACAATGCAGCGATTCATGTTCTCGTAATGTTGTTAGTCTGACAATACTGTCAGTTATTTTTCGTCACACGATATCTCAATTAATGAATGTTTTATGCAAAATGCACAATGATAGTATATGGATGTATGATTAAAATTGCACTGTTCATGACAGTAGTGTCAGCGAAGTATTTCTCGAGAAAAGTCTTTTTTTTATTTTTTTATTTTCTATTTTCATCGGTTCCTAAATTGGATACGTGAAAAATATGTTGCATTTTGAGGTGTGGGCCCCCCCGATCTGACGGCTCACGTTGGCGATCTCATTCTCAAAAAACCAGATCCTAACGCCTCTCTTCGGATGACCAAGTTGTCGCACTCTCGCACTTCGTATAAAAGCCGAGGTTTCCCGGCGAAAATTGTTCGTGAGAGAGACTCCATTGTCGCTCCGAAGCTACAAAATTTGTCCCGAGAGGGCACTGACGAGAAAACCCGAGATCAAGCGGTCGGTTTTCTCCTGCTCGGGAGCTTCCTGATCAGAGCTCTGCAAGTCTCGAGTCCTCCTCGTGCGGGCGGTAATGGTGAGCGCGAGAGTGAAGGAGCGAGAGAGCGCGCGAGCTTCCGGGGCGATGGGCTCCTCCGAGAGGCCGAAGCAGCTCCACAATTTCGCGCTTCCGCATCTCAGGTGGAGCAACCAGAAGCACCTGCGGTGCGTGAAGGTGAGCAATCCCAGTCCCAGCGTCCTGGACGACGGCGGCGGTCGATCTCTCAAGGTCGCGATCAGGCGGGTCGAATCGGACGCCGAGGATGCGAGCGCGGCGCGGGCGCTGGGTAAGCCGATGCTAGTCATCATCGGGCCGCGAAACGGAGGCGGCAGCGGTGATGATGGAATAGGATGGCAGAGAGAGAAGAGGAGGATGAGCGATGAGCTCTGGCGAGAGAGGGAGGAAGATTCCGGTGTTCTGGCTGAGAACAAGGAAGCGTCGGAGCAGGAACCGGGTGCTGTGTCTGCGGCGCAGGCGGCTGTGCCGTGGAATCTGAGGACGAGGAGGCCGGGTTATAAGGCTCCGGCCGCCGCGAATGGAGGAGCGAAAGTCGGTGATTCTCCGTCGAGGACCGAGGGCGTCGACGCTGGTGGTAGTGGCAGCGGTGGCGGCGGCAACGGTGGCAAGAACGCGGAGAGAGGCAAGTTCACGGTGCCGCTCCAGAGGAAGGAAATCGAGGAGGATTTCATGGCGATGACCGGACATCGGCCCCCGCGGAGGCCGAAGAAGAGAAACAGGACAGTGCAGAAGAATTTGGATGTGAGTGGATGTCTAGATTGTTTCGCTTGCTTGACAATTGAACTGCATTCGGTTCTCCACTTCCTTCTGATTTCGATTTGAAGCTGCTTCTTTTGTAATTGCAGGCTCTTTTCCCTGGATTGTGGTTGACGGAAGTTGCAGCTGATGCGTACAAAGTCGAAGAGGTTCCTGAAAATCCAAAGTAATTTCCCTTGTCCTCCATCCTTTTGAGCCGAATGAGAACTAAATGTTGAATCTTTCTCTGCTTGCTTTTTCGATTTCCCCAGAAAACTGAGCTGATGTTTGACTTTGGCTTAGCTGTGATCAAGGGTTGTTTCTTCCTTCTTGTTATATGTTAGTTTCTAGACACAAGCGTTTCCCTTATCTCCTTCCCTCAGAATTCTCGACTAGGACGTAAGACAATTTTGCATCTGTCTATTGAGTTGCCCAATTAGCTCCAATTAGCTATTCTGGGAAAAACTGATTGGTTATCTGAAAAGTCTGTCTTACGTGGGAAATCTAACTTCATCTATGGGTTCTTCTCTTGCAGAGGTAGCAAAGGGAGCGGGCACCTGTAATGGAACTCCAAATAACTTCCTTTTGGCTCTCTGCGAATTGGGTAGATCGTTGGAACTGGAGAAGGGTCCTTTTCCACCTTGCTTTGTCACTGACGATTGGTTGCTTGGAAATGCTGATTTAGGTTGATAATTAGTTATACATCGATCTCTCTCTTGATCTCAATAAGCCTCTTTTTTTTTTTTTAATCCATAAAGATGGGCAACTGCCCTCAACTGCGAGGATTCTGTGAATAATTGGGTATTGGATGTTTCATTCTGGTTTCGATCATTGCATATGTTTATCAGCAAAGTTTGATGTGGTTATCATTTAGCCACTGACAGAATGGCATTTGAGCATTATTTGCATTCATTTTCTCTTGCTGTCTCCTGTGATATATTGTCTCATCGAATCCGCAGCAATTGGACAAGTTGTGGTCTTCTGGGAGGAGAAATTAACAGGAACAGTTTGGTGCAAGGGATGCATGTCTATCGAGTGGAACTTCTGCTCATTGAAGAACTTAAGCCGGTTCTTTTAGCTTCTTTTAGTTCTTGGCCCTCGAGGGGTCTGATAGTGAAATTCCAGCAAACCTGCACATTATGGTGAGATGATGACTTCTACCATAGGTAGTGGCTGTACTTTTGTTGGTTGGGAAAAAGAACTTGTCCAAGTCCTGCCCTCTTCAAACGACTGAAGTCTGATAAATCTACTTGGTCCAACTGCTAAACTGGTGGTGCTGCTTGCCTGTCTATGCTTGTGTTCCGTCATTCTTTAGACTTCTTACAGTAAGAGCTAATCAATTGATCTTGCAGGTCATCTTTCATTTCTGTGGAGAAAATGTCTTACCTAATCCTGCATTCACACATTGTTTTCGGCACAAACGGTAGTTTGCTTCTTTATAGTAGGCTTTACTCCTTCTACGTGCATTTGTGGAAGCCTGATTCAGATTTTGGCAGATCATGAAGATGATCATTCCTGTTAAATATAGCTGTCATCGAATGAGTCAGCAAAGGCTACCGAGATGCTGAAACTTTTTCTTCAATGTCTGCATGAGCCTTTGCGTTATCGGTCATCAAGGTCTGTAAATGGGGGAACAGTAGATGAACGATGCCTTGATGACCGGGTTGTGGACATAGCAGGAGGATCCTTCATGTCGGGGGAGTCCTCTCTGGGGTCTAGTCTCTCTCTTCAGAATGATGGATCTTCAAAAGGAAGAGTTTTCTTGAAACGGAGATAAGAATCCAGAGATGATGGTTTTCAATGCCTATGGTTTAGATGATTCTTCCATGCTGGAATATGTCCCATGTTGCTCTATGAGCGACAAGCCAAAACATTCCGCGTGTGAGAGGATACTTCTCATTTGCCGAAAAATGGCGCGACGGACCAACCTTTGTCCAGTTATCTCAAGCATCATCACAGGATGTCACAATTTTAGACAGAGCAGTTAGTTTCGAGGGGTCAATCTATGTAGGGCTAGCTTCGGGTGCCAAAGGGGGGGAATTTTGTGGAAAGAGACTGTTTTTCTCCTATCTCGGAATTTTTAAGGTACCGTCCCTCCCTCGACTCCTTATTTTTTATTTACAGCTAGTGAACTCAACGTGGTATCGTGAATCAATTTTACGACGCATTACGACATTTTTTGCACTTCATACAGGTCGTGATGGTGTGAAGTATATCTGAATTATACTGGAATTGGCCTCTCATGTCCATGGTAGGCACAAGCTCCCTTGTGTTCCTGCAACTGGATCGATTGTCCCTTTTGCTATAATGCTTCTAGATATTTCTGGTTAATGCAGAGATGGTTCTACTGTATTTGATGATAACTATGTCAGCTGCCAAAATTGCCAACCTTTCTCGACGCGGGCTTCGAACAATCACGTCATGGTTACGTGCAAATCCTCGTACGTAACATTTCTATCTAGAAAACCAGTATTCCGATAGAAATGCCGGACACATGCTGATGAGAAAAGCTTTCGCGTTCAGATTTTTTCGAGGGTGTAAAATGTAAAAGTCACGGTTCGAGACTCTTTAGAACCGGATTCCTGGTTAGTTACTATATTTTAAGCGGGATTAGGGAACGGCATGAATGAACCGACGAATTAAGCAACGTACAACGAGTGATCGATTCGAATCAGGCGTCGATGCAACACCGCGTCGGATCTGTTCAAGGGATAGGAACGTGCAAGGGCACGCAAGTGATGGGAACGACATCACGTATGATCTTTTCGAGAAGCAAAGGATTCCTTTACTTGCACTTAACCTGTCCCCAATTAGGCAAAATCGGAAAAAAAAAACACACACACACGATTATAATAGGCGCTCAAATACGCGACGAGGGATGATTACGAGGTTGTGGAATCTCGACGGTCTGCTTCACGAAGGTTTGGCGACCATGGGAATGGTCCGCGTCGGAAGAAACCTCTCCGTTCGACGGGCCAGCGAAGAGGTTGGACGAGAAAGAAGCCATGAAATTCGACCCCATTTTGATCGTGCGGCTGACGTGGTCAATCAACTGAGTCGATCACGACTCATTTGTAACGAGTCGAGAAGGCGAAATTAGCTCCTGAGAACGAGAGGCTATAGAACGTCCAGAGAAATTGGAAATATAGAGATGAAGACCGATTTGTGTAATTTCTCGCGTAAAATTTTTTTTTTTCCAAAAGAAAATTTTCATTTTATTCGAAAGAGGAATACATAACTTCAAGATAAATGTGCAAATCAAACAAAGTGAGTAAATCTGAAAAATAAATCAACTTGGTTTAGCTTGTAGAGACTTGCTCGTTCCACAAAAACGTATCAAAGCACAATCGACGGCCGATTACCAAATTTCGCATCAACTTTAGTGATGAGCACAGGCCAAAATTTGTCTCCCTAGTAATTGTGTCTTTGCCAAAAGGCGTTGCGTGCTTAGGTTTGGCATCCCCAGCACTATCATCGTATTAAGATGACCACAATAACACCAGGTTGAAGATGAACAAATAACACTTTGTAAATCCTAAATCTATTTTAAATCGGAATAGAAGAGCACCTCGATCTAAATCGAACTCTAAATCGAGAGAAAAGACCCGTAAAAAAAGAAACCAAATGATCACAAAATCACTCCTAGATAATGAACAGTAGCATATTCTTCTGCGGTGCTCGCACTTTGAACTTCGAAGCTTACCAAACAGGACTCTCCAAGTGCAGAAAGTCAGTAGGATTGTCCGCAAAATCAAGGAAGAAAACTTAAAAAAGAGGAGAATGAGGTCTCTCTCCCCCTTAGGAAGACCCTGCAAGAGAGGGAAGTGGCGGTGCTTTTTTGGTTGAGAAGAGAGAAACCTAGTTGTGGAGGGAGACAGGTAAATTTTTGTCGAATGCTCGAATATTGCTCACTTATTTACAGGCTTAATAGCCAAAAAAACTCAATTTTAGTGTATGTTTCAATTATATCCAAAGGAAAGATTCATCATAAAAAAAACCTTCGGCTTTTATTTTTGTCCCAATTCTACTGGCTTAATACGCACAAAACCTCAATTTTAGCATCTGCCCCAATTATATAAAAAAAATTATTTCATAAAAAATTCGAAATTTTTACTATTGTCCCAATTTTACGACCTTCAGCCTTCTCTCCAAAATCGCTATTAATTAAATCCCACATGGCTCGAATTTTCTCTTCGGGCTTACCAATGAATTTTCAAAATTCAAAAATAGCATGTTGGACGATGAGATTTGAGATTCTTCATCCAAATAATTAAATCTCTATGTTTAACCATTCTTTGAGCAGTGGAGAGCTGGGAGAATTTGAAACTTGCCATCTTGATTGGCTATGTATCTATTGGTAATATGTAGAGGAAACATCTAACGGAAGAGAAGTTGAGGATTTTTTTTTTATCTCAGTTTTGCTAAGGTGTAATTCATTAATAACGTGAAAATGCCACGTAAGATTTACTAACAGTAATTATGAACGAAAGCTAACGTCATAGAAATGATACAAAATTAAAAGTTAGGAATTTTATGAGATAAAAAAATTTGAATATAATTAGGATAAATCCTGAAGTTAGTTTTTTTTTTAGGTATAAAAATTGGGGGTCTTCATGAGATAATTTTTTTAAAAAATATAATAGGGATAGATGCTAAAATCGAGGATTTTGGATATTAGGCCCTTATTTATGTATCCAATTGAAAGGGGGCTAATGAATTCTCATAGCTACTCTTGTCTGGTATATTACCAGTTTATGAAACTAAAGTCAGCCAAATTAAATGGTCAAAGTGGGTTAGATAAGAAACAAGATGCTACTTTGGGCACCCTTAAAAGGGGTGTGAGAAGCGGGGACCACATAAACGGTAGGTAAGAGACGTCGCATACAATGTTAAATAAGGCCATAAAATGTATGTACAGAACAATCTAGGAAAAAATCAATCAAAAAATTCTAAATTATACCCGCCATGGCACATTCACTTCAATTTTTTTTTGCGACACGAAAAACTTCAAACTTGCACATATGCAACACATTTACTCCAAACTTTTCTTGTGACATTAAAAATCTCAAACTTACATCCATATGGCAAATCTTAGAGAAACAGAGGATAATGCAACAAAAATTACCTTTTGATTAATGCTATGAAAAACCACAAACTAATACATATGTGACAAATTTATCCAAAATTAGTTTTTTGACTATAAAAAATTCAAAACTAGTACATTTGCAATAAATTTACCTCAAGCTAACTTATTTACCACAAAAAATAATAAATAAGTATTCATGTGATAAATTTATCCAAAATCTCCAAATTGATATATTTATGATAAATTTACTCCAAATTAATTTTTTGACCGCAAAAATCTCAAATTAGTATATCTGTGACAAATTTACCCTCATTTAATTTCCATAAAATCGGTAAATACCACGAAAAACTCCAAACCAGTACACTTATGAAAAATGGAGGGGGAAAAAATCCTAAACCGGTATACCCGTTAATTATCATGTGTTATCTAACTCAGCAGTTTGATGGTAAAATTTAACGAAAATTAACGGAGGACAAATTTGTCATAGGTATACTACTTTGAGATTTTTGGTGATAAAAAAATAGTTTGGAGTAAATTATCACTTATGTATCGGTTTGAGATTGTTTGTGGTCAAAATAATTAGTTTTGGGGCAAATTTATCACAAATATACTAGTTTGGAGTTTTTCTGTGATAAAAAAAATTAGTTTAGGATAAATTTATCACATACCTATTGATTTGAAGATTTTTGTGATACTAATCTTTATCTTTTAGACTCTAGAAAGAGTTCCGACCAAAAAAAAAAGGACTCTAGAAAGAGTCCACATCAGCTCTCTTTAGCCCGTTTGAATCTACGCATCCCAAAAGCAGAGGAAGAGCCATCTTAAAATTGCCATCAAGTACGCACAACTTCTCATTTGCGCAATCTGGTTAATTCTGTATAGTATTCGTACGAATTTCGAATGTTGAATCCAATAAGAGATGGAGAATCGGGGTCCCTTCATTAGATCTATATCTTCAATTACGTCACTCAAACAGATATTGTCGACAAATTAAATTTCAATTACCGGATTGTGTTTTCCTCTATTTATCCCCCCCTTTTTTTCTTTTAAACCCTTTTCCTTTTTGATTAAATTGTTGGGAGTGTAGTTTATATTCTCTATGAACAGAAAAACATAAAGTATTGCTCTACGGTGAGCGAGTAGGGGGATAGGATTGGTTGCCCCGGCAAGAGTTTAGGGGGTAGTGCCCTTGAAACCCCAGATGTTTTTTTTATAGTTTGAGTTTGTATTTTTTTTTCTTTTATAATTTGGGATTAGACTCATGAATAACTATTATTATATATAATGTCTTTCTATTATAATTTAGAGTTGTAACAAAACGTGAGTTACTAATTATAGTGGAATCATCTACCGGGATGAATCAAGATAAATCTCGTGTCTCGATTTTTTGTTTCTCGTAATTACTTTCTATTTCATTGTATTTGTGTGCCTAATCTTAACACAATTAATGGGGAAAATTACAAAAAAAAAGTCCTAAACTTATTGCGATTGTGTCAATTCAATCATAAATCATTTTTCTTTTATCAATTGAGTCCTAAACCTTTATTTAGTCCATCAGTTTAATTTTGGTAAGAAATCACTAACGCGTCGTTGGCACCACTGATGTGGTACCTTTAATACTATTTTAATATTTTCAAATTATTTATTCATCATTTTATTTTATTATTATTTTTTCCATTCGCTCCTCGGTAGGTCATTGAGGTGCAACAATTAGCGAGAGGCGAGGTTTGGTGAGGTTTGCTTGTCCTTGTACACCACTAGCAACAACGAGCCTCACTTCTTTGTCGTCAATCTCCGCGACTTGCATTTGAAACTCGACCTCGATCGTAATCCTGGTGTGTCGTCAAACTCGTCGAGCGCGAACCACAAGAGGAGGTTGTACTTCTCGACGGTGCAATTGCCGATCAGCACAATTTTGAAGATGTACTCCTCGCCCTAGGAGTCATCCCCCAGAGAGCCTTTCCTTCCTGATTTTCCTTCTTTTGGGTATGAAAATTACAAAGAACAAACCAAGGAAATTAAAGCTTAAAAAAATATAATTTTTTTTTATGATCATTCGACTGCCGATCAATATCTATTGAACTCGGATGATCATCATATATATATATAAATATAAATATAAATGGAATTCATATCTCTCCACTATGAGGATTCTCCGAATGAACTAACCCTAAATAAATTCATCCACTAATATCTTATTCCCACATTGTTAAAAAAAAGTGTCAATTTGATCAATTTTTCCAAAGTGATTTCGTAATATCCTCTCGAACCCTAGACAAAAAAGAAAGTACCAAAAAAAAAAAAGAAGAAGGTCAAAGGTGTCCAAAATCAAACTCACCATGACCACATCACCATCCTACTTGCTATCCTCAAGAGAGCAAACTGCCAAGTGAGTACCAATCAAAAGCAGAAAAGAACAAAAGACAACCCACATTACTTCTTGCCCCCCCAAAAAAATAAAATAAAAAAAAAGGAAGAAGAAGACCAAAACAAAGCAGAAAAGAGAAAAGGGAAAAGAGAAAAAGCAAAAAGCAAAGGGGATAGGTAGAGTGTGTCATGAAAGAGCCACCCCTGTTTTTGTTCAAGTGTCTCCCGGGTCCAAGACATGCTGATAATGATATGATGAAGATGAACCAGTTCTCTCTCTGTTTTCCTCTGTAGTTTTTCTCTCTCAATAATTCATTAGAAGAAGAAGAAGAAGAAATCAAAACATTGATCTTTAAACATGCATCCACCGCAGAGACGCATACATTATATTTCCTGGAATTTTTCAAGAACCTCATCGCCTGCTGATTCATCGAGAGCCCCCAGATCTAAGACCACGAGATCTATCTACTAAAACATGTGCACAATAAGAAAAACGCAAGTGAAAAAAAAAAAGCTGATTTCTTCTTTCTTCTTCTGTGTTCTTGCAAAATTAATAAACAGATTCGATCATCGTCATCGCTCACTTCTTCTTCTTTCTGACCTTGCCGTTACAGAACAACGAGCCGAGCCCGAACAAGCTCACCGTCCCTATCGTGATATGGGGCTGAAAGTTCAGTACGGGATTGACCCTCACGCCGTGTCCGTACCGTTTCTTCTTCGCCGGAGGCTTTTGTGATTGCGGCAAAGTGTTCGAAAATGGCATGCCGAAGGAGGATTGATATGGCTCCGATGAGGATCTTCGACTCGACATAGAGGGCTGTTTCTGCAAATTCTGCCTCTGGTTGTCCTTGGCGGCGAATTTGTCCTTTGGATTCGGAACCGAACCGGTCGAGTTGCTCCGCGAGAGGAACTGCAGCGACGACCGGATCAGTCCTCCGCTCTTGGCAACGTCGCAGTTGAGGCTGCAGCTGCGCTTGAACTGCCAGAACGGCTTCGCTGGCGGCTTCTCATCCCCTTCGTCGTCGTCGTAGTCGTCACTATCGTCGAAGCTGTCCGACAGGAGCTCCTTTAGACTCTTCTTCTCCGCAGATGGAGGAGGAGGACGAGGACGATGAGACGACGGTATTCGACGACAATTATTGTGATCGGCAGTTGCCACTCTGTCCCTCCTGATCTCGCCGGGGAGGATCTTGCCATCGGAGAAGAGCTCGTCGGCTGGGCAGAGCTCGAAGACGAAACTCGACGCCCCGACGCAGAAGTCGAAGTCGGAGTCCAGCAGCAACCGGTCGAGCCTCTCGCGGCGACTGCGGTCGTCTTCGACGGGCACGGCGTCCCCGCATCCCTTGAGATCGTGGGAGAAGGAGATTCGAGGGCTGAGCAGACCGGGGCTCGATATCTCCGCGCAAACGTCGATCGCCATTGTCGGTCGCGCGCGGTGCGGAGGAACAGAGCGAAAACAGAGCAAGAGAGAGAGAGAGAGTACCGCGAGCTCCGTCCTCTCAGAAGACGAACAGAGCCCGTCGCATCTTCCGGTACATACGTGGAGAAGCGGGAAGAGGGTTTGAAAACGAGAGAGAGAGAGAGAGAGAGAGAGAGAGAGAGAGAAGGGTCGGGGTGTGAAATCGAGTGGCGTTGGCCTGGGAGGAGCAGAGGCGGGTTTGGAAGTCAAAAGCAGCGGCGAGAAGAAGTCAGCAACTGCAGCTTTCGAAGCTTTTGGGATTTTGTGTCTGAGCGGGTGTGCGGGAGCAAGAGGAGAATCTGGATCATGGGTTTAATGGAGAAATCGAAGGGGAGATGGAGATGGAGATTGGATTGAATCAATGGAGGTAGGAAGGAAAGGAAAGGAAAGGAAAGGAGGGCAAGAGCAACGCAGAAAATGAAATGAGAGATTTTTGGCCCGTGATGAGTGAAAAGAGAAAGGAAACCGTTGAATTTAAGCACCGAAAGGCTATATTAAAGGATCTACCCCCCTATCAATATCTGGGTTTCCAATGTTGCCATTTCTTTTTTTCTTCTTTTTTTTTTCTTTTGTCATTTTCCCATACTTCTGATTTTGTTTATGGTGAGGACGTCATCAACAAATTTATCATTAGTTAAGTAAATAATTAGTAAAATTTCAATGTATTGGCTATTCATCTGCTATGTATAATCACTGTTTTGGAAATTCACGATATTCATTAAGGGATTTTTTCTTTCCCCATAGAGTACCCACGACACCTGCTAATTGGTCAAGCGAAGAGACCGTGCAAATTTTATGTGTGTTTGTCAACGTGTGATTAATACGCCGGAAATCAAAACATTTCTTTTGTTAAGTATGGCTAACAAGTGTCCCGAGACACTTGTGAACATAACCCATAATTAAGTGTGCTTAATGTGTGCTTTTAGGGTACTTGTTAGCATCATCCTTATTGAAATCACATCTGGATCTTTTCTAATGCTACACACACGTAAAAAAAAAAAATCAAAATCGTTCATTTTACTCATTTTAGTAGGAAACATTTGAGCTTTAGGAATTACTACCATTAGTTTAGTTTAGAAAAAAAAATGCCAATCTATATCTAATTCTAGAATAGACCTCATAAATTTCATATTATAACATAGAAAATTAGAAAAGAGCTATAATATAGGGCAAGGTCGAGATGAAGATAGCTAGGTTTATCCTCACGCTCTTCCATTTCTGTGTTCCTCACGACATATTCCAGCTTGCAGAAGATATACACGCCTCATCTGAAGAAGGTTGTAATCATACGTATGCTGCTCGAATTGCCATCTTTACTAAAAATGGGGGCTATGGCCCTGATTTCTGTGGCAACATGTGAACATTAGATCGGTATCTTCCTCATCACGAGTGTCTACTTCGGTTTATTTTATTTTATTTGTCTATCCACTTGTATTTTAAGACTTTGAAAAACGCAGCATTTTCATAATGCCCCATTTCTTTGCCCTATTTTTTTTGCCGACTAAAACGATTTTTACTCTGTCGATATACTCACGTAGAGTTCATTGAAAGGGCTTTAAGCACAATTCAAAATCCAGGTTAGTCTGTTTAGATCTATCGAAAGCGGGGTTTAGACCCGTTAGTGAGAAAAAAGGAGTCGTCGTTTCTCGACAAAGTGAGAAGGAGATATGATGAGAAATTTTGTTCAGCCGTCCGATGACAATGTACTGACCAGCTAAAATGGAGGGAGGAGGAGGAGGAGGAGGGTGGAAGATGTCAATAAGGTCACATCACACTAAGTTATTCCCAAAACCATGTTAGCTGTCCCTAAGCAAAAGCATGATTAGCAAGTATGATTAAGGGGAGGTACGGCCTGATTGGGGGAGTGGATCGGATCTAAGCCTCAGATCTTTCGAGCCTCTTTGGTTTTTTCAATATATTTAACACATGACATTTGGCAATTGTAATTGCTGGTCTTAATGTATATGTTAAACCCAAGATCGAAAGAGCCAAATGGGTTTGAAAAATAACAGGAACGAGGGATGACCCTTTTTGCCTCAGTGCTCGATTTGGGTGACCACAATATGGCACGACTTAAAGAGCAGTGTGGAAGTAGTCTGATTTCTTGGAGAAATTTCAATTTCTTCAATGTAGATAATTCATGTGGAACGTTATTCTTTCGTCCACCATTCAAACTTACCGTATTGGAAGCTAAATCTAGAAATCCCATTAACTTGAATAAATAGAAGGATAATATTAGATTTTTTTTTTGTTGTAGTTCAGAGATTAAATCGAACATTTACCGAAAATTCAAGACTCATATTGAATAAATTAAAAATCTATGGACGATATTATATATTGGGTTAAAGTTCATGGACCATATTGAGCAAATTCAAATTTCAAGAGCGGCAATTTACGTCGGACTAAAGTGCAGGGATTGCTTTGAACAAATTCAAAGTTTAGAGACAGCATTACATATTGGGCCAAAATTCATATATCATTTGTGGAATCATCTCTAGTATTGATGGGAAACATTTTAATATGGACACATTTTCCTCGGTTAAATATTGGTCAACTTCTTCTGATCTTTCAAGGGTTAGAAAGTAAGATGGCCACGGTTCGATTCGCCACAAGACTAAACGTAGACGTAATTCAAGATAATCTCTATAAGATATGACAACCCAAGGGCGAGGAACAGAGAGTTCATCTTGGCTTTTTTTAAATAATAGAACATGCGTTACAAGTTTAGATGCCCGATCTTTATTTATTTAACATTTGAACGATTCATCCGAATTTCGAGCCCCTTCTTACCGGAGGTCGCTTTGCCAGGGATTTGTAGCTACTCTTGGCTTTTACCTATGATTCTTCTTCCGAGATTCGAAAATATAATTTCAAGTTTCGTAATGTATTGAAAAAAAAAAGGGGGTACGGCTTCTGCATGTCGACATTCGAGTATTTTCGAAAGATTTCATGAATTTGACGAAATTAACAACCAAAAAAACAAAAAAAGGAACTGCGGATCCGATCCCTCTAGTCTATAAAATTGTGGGTAATTTGTAAAATCCTCAATCATCTACAGTGAATCGCACGTCGAGGTGAAAACGGAGGGGCGGACAAAATGTGGACCAGAACGCTTGAGAGCTCGTGTCGGGCTTCAATGAGGACGCATCTCGTGGGACCGGCGGCGAGCCAGAGACGAGGAAAGGACGAGGTTCGTCAGTTAGATGCCGTCCTTTTTATGTCTCCCCATGTTTCTTTGTTCCGTCCGCCGTTGAATGATCAAATGCCGTAGCACGTACTACACGCATATTCCTCGGAATTATTTCTCGTAAATTCTCCTCTTTTTTTTTTTTTTCCGACGGGAGAAGAATCTCTCGTGTGGTAAAACTTCCCTGTTTGTAGTAAACTTTCTATATTCTCGGATATACCGCGATTCTCAATATTTGAGTACTACGATTTTGGATTAGGTATGTATTGGGTATTGGGTCATCAAATCTGTACCGCATGAAAATGAGTTTAAACAGATTAAATGGATCAATATAAATTAGATCTAAATTTGACACTATCCTATTCACTCGTTTGATACATCTGATCACAATTCTTGCATCTCCATTAGGATTATAAAATCGATATCCATTCAAATGATCTAGATAAGATACGAAATAACACCGTGTGGTTCTAGAGTCCAACTTACTAGAGGTTGGATTATATAATTTTACTTACGCGGATTATCCCTAAATCTTCAAATGATTTAAATTAGGTTTACGTTTGTTGACACCTGATCTTTAATCATTTTTTCTATTGCTAAAGTAATAAAAAATCTATAAAAATTCATAAAATTGAAAAATCAACTTTGGGGACCTTAGCCAAGCCTAGGGAACCAATTTTGACCAAAAAACGATTTTTCATATTTTCAGTATTTTTACGTATTTTTTACTTATTTATTTTCAAAAATTAATAGAAAATCCATAAAAATTCATAAAATTGAAAAATCAACTTTAGGAACCTTAGCCAAGCCTAGGGAACGAATTTTGACCAAAAAATAATTTTTCATATTATATATATTTTTTAATTTTTTTTTAAAAAAATACAAAAATATTTGAAAATTTTGAAAAAATAACATTTGAGGCCAAAAAATACACAAAGATAGTTAATATTTTTATTTTAAATCTATTTTCATATTGGCCATCGCAAATTCAGAAAAATCCAATTCGAGTCACGTGTTCCTTCACGAGTATAATCTCGAATCGGGCCTAAAAAAATTTAATTTGAGTCAACTTATTTTTAACTTTCACTTTTTATGAGTTGTGACATTGTCTTCTAATATTTTAAATTTTCATCTTGGCCCAATTATACCCAGAATGACTTAATTTTGCAAAAGGGCTTTAATTAAATTATGCATTATTTTCAGCGACAAGAAATGAGCTTAAATTTGACATGTGGTAAATTTTGGTGTGTCAAAAATTGTGAGGAGATTTGGACTTAAAGAAATATATTTTTTCAGGGACTGAATTGTAAATACTTAAAATTCAAGGACTAAAGTGCAAATACCTAACTCTTGAAGGATTATTTTACAAATAATAAAAAGAAAAGTTAGTGGATAAATTAGAATAGAGAAGGGAAGATGAAGAAGAGGAGATGAAGAAGAGAAGTTGGAGAAGAATGGATGGAGAAAATAAGATAAGAATAGAGAAGGGAAGATGGAGATGAAGAAGAGTTAGTAGAGAAATTAGAATGGAAGATAAGAATAGAGAAGGGAAGATGGAGATTAAGAAGAGTTAGTGGAGAAATTAGAATGAGAGATAAATATGGAGAAGGGAAGATGAAGATGAAGAAGAGTTAGTGGAGAGATTAGAATGTGAGATAGAGATGGAGAATGGAAGATGAAAATGAAGAAGAGTTAGTGGAGAAATTAGAATGGGAGATAGAGTTAGTGGAAAAATTAGAATGGGAGATAGATGAGTAGATTATAAAAGGAGGAAGAAGTGAGCTTGAGAGAGGGAAATTCTTGAGAGAGAAAATTTGAAATGTTTGGGAGGATTTTTTTTGGAGAGAAAATTTTGGATGTTTGAGAGAGTTTTGGGAGATTGAAGAAAAATTTGAGAGAAAGAAAATACCAAAAGAGAGAGAATTTTGAAGATGATGGGAGTTCAAAGCTAGAGATTATCATCACAAATTCCTTCATCGATCAATATAAATCAAGAGTTCATCCTCGTCAACGAGCAAGCAAATTCGAGCTAAGTGTTTTTATTTATTCATTTGTTTATGGTTTTACTTGCAAATTAGCACAAATTCTATACACTTTCTCCATCTCCTCTTTTTTTTTTTTTCATATTTTATGTCAGGAGAAGGATATCTCTACGTCAACAGCAAAAATCTCGTAGATATGCAAAAATCGGCCCAGACAAGCTCCTAAGCTGTCCACCGATTTCTCAATTGATCTGTGACTAAAAGTCCCTCTTAATTCAAAAGAAACTCTCTATATTGGGAACATAGAGAGCGAAAATCAATTATAGAATTCCCTCCCAAAAAAATGGGAGATAAGTACTCTTTCCACTCTTCTGGTTTTAGGTGCAGATTAGCACATATTTTGTATACTGACATTTCACTCTATTTTATGTCAGGAAGCCGCAGCTTTATATCAATGGTCAACCCTATGGAAGCACAAAATCGGCTTGGAGGAGTCCTCAAGCGCGCACAAATTTCAAATTGTTGAATCAATTCGTTGTATTTTATTTTAAAGAATTCATACCCCATAATGGAGAGGACAAAGTCCATCCGCAATTTAAATACCTGCACCATAAATCCCAAAGGGAAGAGCCAAGTCAATGCTTAACCTCCCATTGGAGGTTTTTACTTACAGTAGTTAAATACCTGTAACTTAAATATCTGTACCTTAAATCCCAAAGGGAAGAGCCAAGCCAATGCTTAGCCTCCCATTGGAGGTTTTTACTTACAGTAGTTAAATACCTGCAACTTAAATACCTGTACCTTAAATCCCAAAGGGAAGAGCCAAGCCAATGCTTAGCCTCCCATTGGAGGTTTTTACTTACAGTAGTTAAATACCTGCAACTTAAATACCTATACCTTAAATCCCAAAGGGAAGAGCCAAGCCAATGCTTAGCCTCCCATTGGAGGTTTTTACTTACAGTAGTTAAATACTTGTAACTTAAATACATGTACCTTAAATCCCAAAGGGAAGAGCCAAGCCAATGCTTAGCCTCCCATTGGAGGTTTTTACTTACAGTAGTTAAATACCTGTAACTTAAATACATGTACCTTAAATCCCAAAGGGAAGAGCCAAGCCAATGCTTAGCCTCCCATTGGAGGTTTTTACTTACAGTAGTTTAAATACTTGCAACTTAAATACCTGTACCTTAAATCCCAAAGGGAAGAGCCAAGCCAATGCTAGGCCTCCCATTGGAGGTGTTTATTCACTGTCATGTACTTCCTATAATTTAATTTTTGAATCATCAGACCCAAAAGATAAGTAGGTTGTAATACTGCACAGAAGTCGTTAACACACTCCTTCTTTCGGCTTCAGGGAATCTTTAACACTTAAAAAAATATAACAAATAAAAATATATACCATCCATGCATCCTATTTAAAAAGTGAAAACACAAAAGAGAATACCCTACTATAGCCTTAGGAATAAACCAAGCCTGAGTTGCCGAATTAGGATATCCATGAAATTAAGGTACCGAAAGGGCATTAGTTTTAATTAACTAGTGTAACCAAGTCCCCGAGCTCCTAATCTCTGGTTCGCAGGAATAAATTAGTTCTCCCGCTAATTTATTTAGGTTTCTAATCGACCTACCAAGAACGATTAGTGGCGACTCCAAATTTTAAAATCATTTAAACAAAAACCAAAGTTGCGATTCGGTAGGGCTTGGGAGGGTCCGCGTTAGGTTAGTCAAATCTAATTAACCTAATAATCCGTTAACCCCTTTTAAAATTTTAAATTTTTTTTAGAGGGTCGCGACAACGTTCAGTCCATAAGTCAAGAGGAGTAAGTGGTGCAGATTTTGTAAGAACACGATTTAAAAAATATAAAGCGCTGTTTTCAAAACTTCATCTCACAAATACATCTTTTGGCTACACCTTTTTGTTAAGGGCTTCCGGACATAGTAAACCGAGTTATCAGATATGTACCGCATGAAATGGGTTAAAATGAGTTAAATGCATCCCAAACTCGACACAACTCGTCCCACTCATTTGATGCCTCTAATCGCCGTTCAAATTGTAATCGCCCGATGGACAAACTAGACTGATAGCATAAGAAATTCTCATGTATTTTCGGCAATAAAATAACATAATCCCTAATCGTCAAAAAGGTTCGTCGATTGTCCTTGTACCGTTCTTGATGGCAAATTTTCAATGATTTGGATAGCGTGCCGTCCATTGTACATTTGGTGAGGGCTTTTTCACTAAGGAAAATGTTTAAAATAAGCCATGCAGTTTTCGTTCAAGAACGTCCTTGGATAACGCCACCATTTTGGAATTAAGTATAAGGTTCTCCACAGGGGTTCGCGTACCCCGGTCAAGGTTAAGGGTGGCATGCCTTCACTATAAGTTTGGGAGAAACTCTTGTCCAAATCCGGGCCCCTGGACTCAAGGATGCATCACGACCGATGGCCGCAGACCGATTGAATCTGATTTCAGGCGAGAATTTGCCCGAAGTTAGGGTGGTCAGGTGCCACCATCTTTGTCCGCCGACGGTGGGATTTAACTCGTGGATGATGCTTCTCTGCTCATGATGAATATGTTTTCGACAGCTTTGGATTTGATCAATGACCTTTAAGAAAATCAGAGGAAGGCCACTTTGTCTCTGCTAGCGAATGCAAAAGAGATCTGTGCCAGGCATGGGGAACGGACACTTCCTTCATCAGCTAATTTGAAGCCACTTATTAAGTCTTTTGGCATCTCTTCCAACAGCTAGATGCAGTCAATCCAGAGGAATAGGTTAGCAGTACTTATCGACCGTGCTATGTTCTTACCGACAATGCTAACGTTGCTTCGGGCTCAAGTCCCCGCAGTCTCAGACTTCTCGATTTTTGTCGAATTGAGTGTCCACACTGCATCTCGTGTCGTGTCGAACACTCTGGGGCGACCGCTGTGTATCTGTTTCTTTGATGTCTAATGATAAGCTAGACCAAGGTCGGGTCATTCTCTGTCCTATTGGCAGTTCTTTGTTTAACCTGCTTGGTTCAGAAGATGGACCCTTTTACTTAAATGAGTGCTAATTAGAGGTCACGGCATAAGTCCAACTCCTCTTGCAATGGCGACATAAATGCAGCATGATCCGATGCGCATGAAACTGAAAAAATGTTGTGTATCGTATGGTTCACATTGCACAGTGCCAGTGCCCGAAGACAATCGATCTAACATCTTAGTCTAGCACCATGGCCTACAACCACGAGACTACGTCCGGTTCAAGGTTTCATCCTTCACATAGGCCATCGGCCATTGCCGAGACGGCCGCAGAAGTCGCGGAACCCAAAGAAGCGATCTGCACCGCAGCAAAGAAGCGCGACGTTCAGCTCCTTATTTTGGGAAGTCCCGGCCGGGGAGCCCTTCAACGGTTAGTATCTCCTTATTTGAAAGTCTCATTTGACTGTGAAATGGATATTTATAACGCCGCACATTTATTCCTAGCAAGTATGCCTACTCTCGTTTGCCCCTAAGTCCCGTGAGTCATGTCTCAATCTGCACACCGGTTCGATGGCACGGTCGAATGTTTCCACAGAGAGGCTGCTTCGAATTGAGATTGTCTCATTTTCGAACTCATGTGGTTTTCTTCTATCGAGAATGATAACTCGAAGTTCTTTATTACGGCTTTCGACCATACCTTCTCTGCCAGAGCTATTCGGATTCTGTCGGCTGTAATGTGATCCCAGTTCGCTCTTATTCTTCTTCGGCGTTTGTTGGAGGTGCTTTGTTAGGACAGTTTCAATGCTCCTGCGTCCACAATGCCGAGGGCCCAGTTCTTATTGTGAAGAAACCGGCTCGAAGAGCCTCATTTTTATAGTTCATGTTAAAATATACCTCGTTTTTGTAATCCTTTTTTATATATGGCTTGTTCTATTCCTTGAAAAGAAAAAGGTTCACTAGGATTTACTTGAACTGATTTGAATATAGTCAATTCTAAATTAAGGCATAAAAGGTTCAGATTCTGACGTAGTTCTAAAGTTGCTACTAAAAAACGTTAATGTTGCGATAAAAAATTTCAGAAATTTTAGAAAATAAAAAATCTAGGGGAAATAAAAAGGAAAACTGAGGAGAGAGGGAGGAGAATTGTACACCGTTGTCGCCCGAACTGGTGAGGAATGCCATCCCCTTGCAGGGCTTGGGTGAACCCAAGGCGACTGCCGCTCCTTCCTTCCATCTCCGTTCTTCAACATGCAAAGTCACCACCATTGAAGCTAAATATATTTTTTTTGTAATATTCTTAATAAGTATCATAGTTTGGTAAAAAAAGAGAGAGCGTATATTTAAAATTAAATTGAGATAAAAAGATCTCTCGTCATTAATTTGCTTAAATTTTTACTTGGGAAGCGAATAAGTTTATATAAAAATGTGCAGTGACGTGCCCATGTACCACAATTCTCATCCACACTAGCTGCCATATAATTTTTACGGCAATTTATTTTTGTACGAAAAACTTAATATCTGCCAAAATTATTTCGTAGGTGAATACTAGGACGACCATGTTGAAATTTTGGCAAGCATAAAAAGTTGTTCGATGCTTTTGAAACTTTTGAGGTGGTTGTGTTGAGCTCAGGAATTCATACAGTTGACTGGTCGTTGTCACCTGAACTTCCCGCCATCTGGTTTTTCCAACGACCTTTGCGGAAAGAGCGCATTTCTCCAAAAACCCCCGGACCCCAGCTTCACTGTCCCTTGTACAGACATTTCGTGTAATGTAAGTATATAAATGTCTTTACCCATCCGGGAGAACTCGTATTCATCTTCTGCCAGTGTCTGTTCTGTTCTCAAACCCTAAGGAAGACTCGAGGCTCTTGCTGCGATAATGGCGGATGTTTTGTTGGCTAATGGCTTCGGCAACAGGAACGTGATGGTGGCGATTGACGAGAGCGACTCCAGCCACTACGCGCTCATGTGGGTGCTCGACAACCTCAAAGAGTCCGTCGAGCGCTCCACGCTCCTCATCTTCATGGCCCACCCTCCTCCTCGACCCGTCAGCACTTTCCAAGCCTCCCTCAGCTCTGCTCGCGTCTATTGCTCTGTTTCACCCAGTTGAGGCCCTCTCTCTCTCTCTCTCTAGCTCTCTATAGCTGTGACAATTGTCCACTAGCTGACTCGTGCTTGCTGTATTGCAGCTCCGGACTTGGTCAAGTCTGTCGAAGCAAACAATAAGAAGCTCACTTCGGCCTACTTGGATAGAGCTAAGGAAATTTGTGCTAACCGAGGGGTATTACTATTTCCACACTTCCTCTGTTTCTTGAATAGCGAGGGATTATTGCTTTCTGGTATGAAGGGACACGATTGAGTGATTGCAAAGTGGTGCATCTTAATCAAATTAGATTTGAAGTCTGTGGTACTGTACTGTTGAAGCGGCACAGCGATTTCTGCCATAGTTTCCTGCTGCAAATCATCGAACAGCTTGTCGCCAGTCAATTTGCTTCTTTGGACTATACTACTGCCTCCTATGATCATTTTTAATACACTGAACATTCATAGCTTGTCATGTTTCTCTGATACGGCTGATTGACTCATCAAGTAGAAGTTTGGCATAATTCCTTCGTGTTTGTTAGTCGACTAAAGGGAAAGAGAGTTTGCTCTAATAAGAAAAGTTTCCTTTGACCATCAAGATAGTAGTGAAGGATCGGTTTTGTTCTCTACAACCACGCTGGATTTGATTTCCTTTGTTGTAGAGAATTACTTTCATAGCTTCGGAATTCCACATCTGTAGGAGCACTTTGGTCTTATGCCAATAGCTTCTCTAAATGCAGGTAAGGGCAGAAACGATTGCAGATGTCGGGGATCCTAAAGTGGCCATCTGCGATGCCGTTCTGAAGTACAACGTTAGTCTTCTCATCATGGGCGAGCGTGGAATTGGAAAGATAAAAAGGTGCGCTTTCCGATTCCTTCCCTCTCTTCCTCATGAGACAGTTAGATGATGATCGTATAAATGCTCTCGTTTAGTTTCCGCAGTGATAACAATTTTGAGTTGTCCCATGGTATGCTTGTCATTGCACATGATTTCGCAATGAACACAGAGAAGGACTAAAACATGGAAAAGAACTTCTGGACGCTGACTTTCGCCGTGAATCGATGTGATGTATGTGCTAAGTAGATGCCAAAAACTGTCCTACATGAATAAATCACACAAGCACTGTCCGGAATTTGACATGAATTTACCTTTCCTCTGGTGCACGCTACTTCCATCTGTACAGTAGCTGCTGAGATTTTCTAGAGTTGCGCTATAAAATCTCGCTAACTTCGATCGTTAACTAATTGAGTGTGCGCTTAATTTTCCTTGGCTTTCTGCATATCCTGAATTTGCATTTGCTGCTCCTTGTCACTTCAAGAACTAAATTTAATGAACTTCTTCTGCAAGTTTGCAACATTCGTTCTGTTATTTGTGGCTCTTTATGCTTGAGGTTCAGAAAACGAAGGCGGTACTAACCTTAGTGCCATAACAGGGCTCTAGTCTGGAGTGTGAGCAACTACTGTGTTCAATATGCTAAATGCCCGGTACTCGTGGTGAGGAAACCAGAGGTAAAAGCAGCTTCAATTTATAATGTGTGACAAAATGTTTGACAGCATGCTGTCATAAATATAACGGATGCTCTCGAATTGTATCTCACCCCCACCTTGGGGTTTTTGCCAGTTCCTAGATATAGGAAAGTGACTCTATATTGCCTGAATTACGTTCCGAAGGACCATCACATGTGCCACAGATTTCCATCACTCTACTATGTCCTCTCGATCATTTTCTGGTTGTTCCTGGCGAATGGAAACAGTAGTTTAGTTAATTTTGAATGTGAATTATGAACATATGTTAAGGGAATGGATAGAGCGTCGCAGCAAATCTGCAAGTAAGAGGAAGCATAGGGAGTCATTTGGTTATACTTTCTCCATACGAGTAAAGCATTCGACTTTTGACTCAAACCAATTCAGTGACCTTTGAGGTTTGCTCTGCTTCCACAATCGCGAATTGGGCCAAAGATGTTAGGACTGAAAGCAGGAGGTTACACTTTGAGCTAATCAGAGATGTATTTGAAGGAACACTAGGTATTTGATACGGCACAAGCCTTTAATTTATCAGTATTTAGTCAGTGTATGCTTGCCTTCATGTACTAAACGTTTGCTGTATAAATTCATGCTCTCGACTGGCGGGTTTATCTTGTCCTGTGAACTGCTGTTCTTATTCTGTCAATTATTGCAAGTAAGAAGCTTAATACGGCATGAGTATGACATGGTATATACAATGACTTCTTCTGGCAGGATAGTGAGTGATGGGAATTGGAAGACGACCCCTTATGGATGGAAGGATTGCCGGTCACGGTTTGGACCTTTTTCTTTCTTTGCCCAGAGTTCAATAGTATGACTGACCAATGTTTCCAACCTCAATGGAAGTTTTTCCGCAAGTTCTATCCAGACACTGATATGCAACGAGCGACGATCGCTCTTCTGGCAGGGCCGAGAACATGACGCCCTTCCTTCGCTCTTCTTTGGCTGCTGGTCGAGATAACCGGTGACCACTCTTGTAACTTTCTTCTATTTGCATAGGGCAATTGGCAAAACTTCTATACTCTCTCTATGCTTAGGATCCATAGCCATTTCAATGAGTCAACTACTCTGACTCGAGCGCATCGAACAAAGCTGATGGGAAATCATACTCTTAGAACACTTGAGTGCGAGCGAGCAAGCGAGAGAGGTGGCGGAACAATCTTGATCGTGGAATACAACGAGAGATAGTGAGGTGAACAAGAAACCTAAATGCTTGAAGGGACTCCACATCCAATTGGGTATTTAGAAGCATGGTCATTGAATCGCATCCTCAAGCAGACAACTCCCCTGGGGCCGTCCAAGTGGTTTCTTACCACCGTAATTCGCAATGACCCGTGCCATTAGACATTTGCCCGATCCGAAAAATTACTCGCCAAGCGCGTTGGAGTGATGAATAAGAACTTACGCGACTCTTCTTTATGGTGAAACAGTTTGACAAAATGAAATGTCTCTGATTGATACGCTGCAGTGCACCGTCCTGTTCGAAAGGGTTAGTAATCTGATGGACGGTCGCTTTAATGGTCATGACTGCAATCGATCTTTCAAGGTCTGAACTTTTTCATTTTGAAGCATGCTTTAACATCTACCTTTCAATATCGATTAGGTTGACTTGACCACTTTAATGTCATGTTTCTCCCAACAGACCTAAGAGTCTCACCTCAAAACCAGGCAAAGTCCACATGGAAACTCGGTCGGTCTAAGAACTTCATCCTTTTTCGACCATGTGATGCACACCCAAAAGAAGCCATCGTCATGGCTGACTCATCTGCCTCCATCTCGATCTTCTTACCTTTTCCAAGAAAGAGCGCCCTTTCCTTCCGACGTGGAAGAAATATTCCTCGGCCGCCACTCAGATTTCTTCTCCACGTCACACGCCAGAAGAAAGGCAGGGGTTATCCATCCGGAAACGGATCCTCTTCTCTGACCTTCTCTAATAAAACCCCCGCACGTTTCTGTTTCAATCCTCTTCCTCGCTTTCGTTCTCCTTCACATACCCACCGCGAATTCCGACTTCGCAAATCCTTTTTTCTTCCTCCTCGGAGGCTTGCATTTTCAGCCGATGAATCTTCTGCAAAACCCACCTTTTCTTTCTCAGATCTTGTCTCGATCGTGGTCTCAGGAAGCGTTCAGTTCGCTAGCCTTTGAAGTCTTCAAATGGAGCGCCATCTTGCTCGCGACGCTCGCTTGCTTCGGCACCCTGACCCACCGTGTCGTCAAGATATCGAGCCTCAGATTCCCGAAAAGCACTCCTCTCGCAGCTCAGCAACCTCTCGTCTTCGACTTCGACGATAGCGATAGCGACGACGACACATGTTCGTCATCGTCGGAACAAGACGATGGCCTGCTAGACGAAGGCGAGCTTCCCTCCCCGTCGGGCGGCCACTCGCATGGGGACTTCATTTTCCGGCTCGCGGGCTCCGGGGACTCGCAGCTCCGGCGGCGTCGCAGCTTCGCCGACAATCTGTCCCAGTTCGTCTTGGGCAAGAGCGTCGTGAAGCTGTGGGACAAGTCCGACAGCAGACTGCTGCGGCTGCAAGACACGAACGGAGAGTTCGTCGGGAGGTTCTGCCAGGTCCTGGCGTCGCCGAGGTCGCCGGCGGCCGTCGTGTCGGCGGGGCTGAACAACTTGGGGAAGATCGCGCTCAACGTCTGGGACAGCCGGGTCGGGTTCCGGATCCCCACTATGGCCGCCGAGTGGGAACCGAGAGCCGGCGGCGAGGTGACGGTCGGAGACCTCAGGAATGTCATCTCGCCTGTGGAGGACTCGTCGGGAGCTGATGCGGAACGGTGGTGGGACGCTGATTGCGTCATCGCTTCCGATGATCGCTTCCGATGAGTTTCGACGCTACTCTCTGTTTGAAAAGTCGCCGGGGATGACCGGCCACGCGGTACGAGCTGACTCGGTGATAAAGAGCGATTCACGTTTGTCAAACTTGTCATACTTGTCGTCGGAGCAATTAACAGTAAACCATTAAGAAAAGGAGTGTGAACGAGCATGATGCAAATATACAAATTCATTCGTTCCATTTCTCATCTTACTTCTTCAATAATGAAGCAAATAAACATTTCCATCATTTATTTATTATTTGTCACAATCTTTCATCAATCGTCGTAGATTTCAAATCAATGTAGTTAACTGGCAAAAAAAAAAAAAATCAAAAAAATCAATGTACTTACTCTAGGTTTTAAATGGACAGATTTTGTCTACATCGCGCATATGATACCAACTAAATTTGGTGTGGTTAGGTTAGGTTCGATCATATAAAAGAAAAGCTGTGATTACATGCTATGTTATAAATTAATATACTTTAAGCTCTTCAATTTCAAGGGAAAACAAAAAGAGAAGTTTAGAACCACATCGACCTAACATTTTGATCAATGTGAACTGTGTGCTTCTTGACAAAATGAGAAGTCTCAGTCAATTATCGATTTAAGTGCGAAGGGTGGGAAGAAGTTTCCGAGTTTGGCCAAAAGAAATAGAAAAGAAAAGTGAGACGGAGTTTCCAAGAATTTACTCTCGCGGAGCTGCGGTTGGCACCTTAAGAAATAAAGGGAGTTTCAGAAGTCCACGTCTGTAACCTTTCACGGTCCCTGGTCTGGAACCAGAAATCAAGAATACAACGTAAAAAACATGTTTCCTGGACCACGCAATCGCGTGCCACGTGTTGAATGGCCAGTCCAATTAGGGTTTTTAAACGCCCAAGCAATACTACTGTTAGGTACATGAAACTAAAAAAAAAAAAAAAATGGGAACAAGTGATCTTTCCCTTCAAACATAAGTAAAATCGGTCTTAAAGTACATGTGGGCATCTCCAAATACGAAAGAGACGTGCTCTTTTCATAGTCTTCTATCATTGAGTTTGTGCCAAACCTTAAATTTACTGGCATCAAGAGATTTCGTAGCTATCTGTGCATGTATGTGGATTTCTAAATTTAACTCTTTTAACATTTTTCATTCCCTCTAAGCTTTTCATGACCTGTTTCTTTTCTATTCCTTGGTGTGTGCCTGTGATTTCCCTATACTTCATTGGGTTGACCTACAAAAGATTGGTTTCGTTTCACCTGCGTACTTGAAGATCCGGTCAAAACTCTAATGTCGTTTACTAATTCGTAAGATCGATTCCCAAAGTTGGGGGAATGATGTGGGTAAATGTTCCTCAGTAAGCACCTTAAAAAGTCGAGGTCGAGTTTTACCCGGCGGAGAATGGCGCAGCTCATACGACTCGTCGAAGTCATTCCTTCATTTATTCATTTCTTAGGTGATTTTATTTCCTTTTTTCTATGATTATATGATTATATAGTGCTAGATGCTAAGACATGATCAAATCCTTTTAATGGACATGATGCCGGCATAGAGCTCGGTGTTAGTCAGTTTGATTATCGGCGAGAGGCCTGGGGAAGAAAGTTTGTTGACTGTACTAACTATCGACATAGCACCGACATGTAGACATGTATCAAGTGATAGGATTATTGGCAAGATACAACAAGCTAAAGAGTTTGTCCACGATTTTAAATATCGACGATCGAATGCTATTACTGGCATACGATAATGATCGATTGACGACTGATACCGAGCAAATTTAACTAAATGCTAGAGGCAGAAAAGTGAAAGCTAGGAAGACCACGATTGAGTAGATATCGATAGTTCGCGGAAAAGACGAACTTGCTATAACTACGGAGGATAACCTTTTTTTTTATATAGATAAGATGAGGTGCAGTTATGAAGCATGGCCATGGAGTCCTAAACAAGGGCATACGGTTGTAATTTCAAATTTGAATATTAATCGCTGAAAAGAATTACTTTAAGTATTGGCTATAAAAATCCAAGTCGAATCATTGTAAAGATATCCACAATTAGGAACACGACTATGTACCTTTCTGTCTATCAATTTATCATCTTTGAGTAATTTTTTTTTTCTTATATTCAGTTAGTTTAGATTCTTGCCATGTTTTCATATTCATGCCTGATTTGTCACTAACCTCGAATCTAATAAAAACTGAAGATCGATCTTTGGTGAAAGATATTTTGTCGATTGAAACAACTTTTGGCAAAAAAGATAGTTATTGATAATATAAATAGACTTTTATACTTTTCAAATATCAATCTAATTTGGTTTCAACTATGATTGTTTTAGAACTTTTAGGTTTTTTTTTTTGTCGAAATAACATTTCATTTACTTTCTCAGTCGAAAGACAAGAGAGAATCCTAAATTTTTTAACGATTTGTCAATGCAGTTCTTCTAACCAATTTTGGTCAGAAATCGTTCACTTGAGCACTGATGATCATACATGGCATGGCTGATGCTGACATGAACAAATTTTGTAACATTTTTAACTTTTCAAATTTGCATTATATTATATTTTCTATATTTTTCTTTCATGTATTGTTAAGGGCCATTAGAGGCCCTTAATAGTAAAATAAAGAAAATATCTTTATTTTTTTTATGAAAATTGTCCACATTAGCATTGATTGTGCCATAAAAAATGGTCAACATCCAAGTAAGTTAAATTTAGTCAGAATGACTACATTAACAAATCGTTAAAAATTTATGACTAAAGCAATGCAATTGAAAGGTTTATGATTGAATTGGTCGTATAACAAATACATGATTTTTTGAACAATTATTCCACGACAGGGATACCAAGTGAGGTAAACAATTCTCGTCTGATCCTATTTGTATTTTTAATCCTTTTCACTATTTAGTACGTTTGGTCCATCCACCCAAATTTCGTTCCTCGTAACTCGATCCATCAGGTTAACAAGTATTCACAACCCCCGTTAGGTATAATTTCTCGTCTTAAAAGAAATGCTTCCGCTTGATGTTATAAACTGAATTCATGAGAGTTATATTGTTATATAACATTGTAATGTAAATTTCTCTTAACATAATTTATTGAACAGAAAAATGCTTAGAACCGAAAAATATGGCATCGGTGAAGTTCTCACCCGAAAGACTAAAAGTTGGGCAAAAGTGCACATGAAATGTCAATATTTATGTATGGAGCTAATTTTAGTATCAATATACATTTTTTGGATTACTTAAGTGCCAAATTGGAGAAAAAAACAATCACCTACATGTCAATTCCAGCCAAAAACAATCACTTAAATGCCAATTTCAGCCAAACAGTACAGATGACATTTTTTTATTAATTTTTTAATATTATGTGGCAATTTTTTTTAAAAAAAAGTCAACCCACTTGGCATCGATGTGGACTGTTCAACTTAGAAATAGTTAATTTTTTTTTAAAAAATTAAAATTAAACAGGAAAATAACCTAAGAAAAATAAGGGAAGCAAAAGTTGTAGCGGCGAGGGCTCATAGCTCTAACCACCTCCGCTACCCTACCATTGCTAGCTATTGCCGGTGATAGTGGGGAATGGCTGAGGGGGGCTGCTGAGCCCCGGTGACCCATTGAGACCTCCCTAGGGTTGGCCTCGCAAACCGACGGCACAGTCGGCCTCGCCCAACGATGGCCAAGCCTCACGAAGCCTTTGTTAATTCTCATGATTTTATGCTCAATCTAAACTTCACCGGCTAAAAATAGAAAACGAATTTGAGTTCCTTAAAACATCTTATTACAAAAGAAAAACATGAAAACAACTTGAGCTCTTTAACATCCAATTTAACCAATCTTAATATCCAATCTATATATGAGCAAGATCTCGTTAATCTATCGGTAAATTAATCGTATTTTGGGAGGACTAACACTTCCCTATAACAAAATCAATGGAACAATGAGAAGATGCATTGAACATTTTCACTAAAAAAATAATCTTAAATTTATTGCAATTGTGTCAATTTAGTCATCTTGGCTGGCTGACGTTGATGTGGACATATTTTTAATTATATTTTTTTATTTTTCCTTTCCTTTTTTTTCCTTTTCCTTCCTTCTTTTTTGTTTTTGTAACCTACTGTAGCTTGCCTCATCAAAACTCACCGACCATTGGGCAAGGGCTGCGACCCTTGCATGGCCTTGCTTAGATCTGGGCAAGGGCAGCCTCGTCGTGGCCTCGCCTAGCAACCTAGCCATGGCCTCACTAGTTGCGGCTAGGCGAGGGTCGGCCCTCGCCTAGTGGCCAGCGAGCTTCGACAACACTGGCCATAGCTCGCCGGCCACAATGGGTTACAAAGGATAGAAAATAAGGAAAGAAAAGGAAAAAAATAGAAAATTATTATTAAAATTTTGTCCATGTCTACACTGGATGGCCAAGATTAAATTGATACAAATGTAAAAGATTTAGGACTCAATTGCATAAAAAAAGGCTTAAGATTGAACTAGCATATTTGTAATAGGTTTAGGATATTTTTGATAATTTTTCCAAAATCATTTATACAACACTTGATGTTCGAGTGTACCTCCAAGTAAACTATACAAATAAATAAAAACACTCGTTGAAGACCATAACATAAAAAAACGAATGTAAAACATGTGCATACTCTTGTAGTGCTCAATTTCATGCATCAAATTGTAATGTCGCAGCTAGTGAGGCTCTGTTTGTTTTGCATAAAACGAATGAGTAGGAGAACATCTTCCTGAAGATGAATGAACGAGAGATATTTTCATCGTCAACGTAGATGATTAGATGTAAATTATTGTCCGTAATGAAAACGTTTCTCATTGACCGACTATTTCAAGCGATATAAATAATCATTTTTCGAAAAACATTTTTCAAGTTATCTATTTCTCTTCACAAGACACACAAAGCCTAAGTTGTCGATCTACCTACGTAACGCGTATTCGCTTCTGCTACCAGTTTCGTTTGCAAAATCAGTGTCAGCGTAGCCAGAAGAGAGTATCAAGATCGACCCCCTCCCTTTCAATTATTGACCAAAATGAATGAATTGAATCCCTAACAACTGCATGCACGTGGGAAACGGAAAAAACTCATACACAACAGATCTCTCACGAAGCTATGGACAGGAAACAAATCAATCATTTCTAAGGAAAACAAGAAGCTAATAATCTCCAGCTCTATTCAAGTTCGATCACCAATCACTTGATCGGCTTCGTTCATCTCAGCATTCTGGCATTTCTTTCATGAACTCGGACATTGACGGCGATATCGTCCGATGCGCCGCGCTTGGAGACATGTAAGCAGAATAAGGGTATCTGTACATTCTTTGCCCCGGGGACAGGAAAAGATCCGCCGCGTTCGGCGTAAACAGCGGGATTTCCGAAATCGATGCGTTTTGGTGGCTCAGAATCGGGGAGATGCAATTAGCTTCGTGGATCGCCGGAACGGCGCCGCTTCGTCTATCCTCGCTCAAGACGGAGGACGACGCGTCTGGTTCATCGAGAGCGATGTCATCATCAGTTGCTGCCTTTTGTGGCTGAGGCGGATCTGGAGCTGGAGCGGGTTCGCCACCGTCGTGGTGATGGGGCCGCGAGAACCCGGTGAGCTTCTGGACTAGGGCCATGAAATCACGGGCCTTGGTGTGGATGATCTTCGGCGAATGAGTATAGATGATGACGGGGCCGGCCCCTTGCGGCTGTGGTCGCCGGGGTTGCTGCTGCGACGAGTCCGCGGGGAAATGATTATTAGGGTTCGACAAGGAAGACGAGCAGGAGGAGGATGAGTAATTGGAAGAGGAGGAGGAGGAGGAGGTGGAGGGATAGCGAAGGGAGGAAGCTTTCTTGATGAGGCGAGAGTCCTTGTGGATCTTCAGCAGCGGGGGACGCGGGCCATTGATCTCCCTCCTGGCGGCGGCGGTGTTGAGATCGCCATGGCCGGGAAATTCCGCGGGGCCCATCTGGCTGCGCATGGTGGAGAGAAATCAGAAGGGACAGGGACTGAGTGTGATCGAAAAGGAAATAAAACTGTCTGTGATGGTAAATGTATATATATACTCGTTGCAGTAGAGAGAGAGAGAGAGAGAGAGAGAGAGAGAGAGGCGGTTGGTAGGGTAAGGGGTGAGATAATAGGGCTGACGGAAGTTTTATTGAGGAAGAAGCGACGAAGGAGATGGAGGAGGAAAATGATGGAGATAGAGAGAGAGAGAGAGAGAGAGAGAGAGAGAGAGAGAGAGAGAGAGTGACTGGGCCAGCGATTCTGACCGTTGACAAATGTCATGGCGAGAGAGAGAAGCTGAGAAAGTCAGGGTTGTTTATTTGTTGGCTTGGCCGTTCGGTTAGGCTTAGCCAGCCACTTCCCAGCTGGCTCCTGCGCCAGGTAAATTCATCCTCTTCTGAAGAAGAAATACCGGGCAAAATTCCCATTGAAAAGACCGAATTGCCCCTCCCGTAACCAAATTCCAAACCCCCGAAAGCTCGTAAACTATAGGTCCCGTCGCCGGTTCCGTTCACCCCCACCACCGCCCCTCAATGACGATCCCGCCGAGCCCGATCGCCATCTCCGCCACCTACGCGGTCACTACAATGAAATTGACTTGTACCGATAATTATTCAGTGTTTTGGCTGCGATTGTAAGTGACTTGTGATTTTCGGTTGTGTCGGTAAAAGTTCTATCCGCGATTGTAGCAATTCCTAGTGAAGTCCACTGTAATCATAGCTAAAAGTTCAAAAGTATAACCAAAAGTATCACGGTGATTGGAATTGTTGTTAAATGTAAAAAGAAAAAAGAAAAACACTTCTCCCTTATCAGTCACTAAATTACATAATATGATAACAGCAACAACAATGTTATTATTGTTTAGATACCATTTTCACTAAGCATAAGCTTTCATCTATTCACTATCATCCTAATCTCAAAAAAGATTAAATGTGGAGTTTCTTCTAACCTAATCTTATAAAAAAGCCCACAAAAAGTCACATTTACAGTCTCCTTGTCAATGAAATGCTAAGTGAGGTCGCAAGTGGCCGACGACGAGCTTGGCAGAGGTCGTCACCGCCGCAGCAACCAGTGGCGACTCTGTACATGTGCAATTTTTTTTCTAGATTTTTACATGTCGCTAAAGAGGTTAATGAACATGGATAAGGATGATGCAGGTTGTGCGTAGCTTGTGCCGTTTGCGGGATGTTTGACGGTCAAGCCAAAATATCAGCCGATCCATGATCGAACACCATGCATTTTCAAATTGCACGTTCTTTTTATTAATTTTCCAGTTCGCTCTAAGCTTAATAGACAGAAAACTATCATATGCCATTCATTTAACATCTCACAATTAATTTTTTATTCGCTAAATCTATGCTCACAGAATTCGCATTCATATATCACTAGTTTCTCACTTGCTACGCAATTTAAAAACACGTACGTACGTATTGGGGTTTACGAACTGCATGTGACAAATTCGAAACTCGCAATGTCGTTCGATCAAAATTGGAATCCATCGTTGGGTGTGTGGTTTCCTCTTGTCCACTCTGTTTAATTCGATGAACAAGATGGCGTTGGCTCAATGCTCATGGAAAAGATGGTTTAGATGCAACACCATCCACCTGTACATCTTTCTTATGGGAACACTACTCCGGGCTTGCTTTGAAATCCCATTTCTTCGTGCTTCTCCCCCTTTAAAAGTAATTTTGATAATGCGTTTTTTCGATCATGGACGCATTGACGCATCGCATTAACATATAACAACGATAATGGGGGCACGACCGGTGTAACTTGTCCTAGATAAAATGCCGTTGATTTCTCCATGCTAAATATAAATGTAGCGTGCAATGTTTTTTTTTTCCCCCACTATTCAAACGTAGCATATTGAAAACCACATAAGCATATCCCCAACTTGAATTAATGGAATGATGATATTGGACATTTTTATACAGTTCATGAACTAAATTAAACACGTGTTACAACATCATGAACGACACTGAATAAATTAAAAATTCAATGATAATATTGTACTTTGGGCTATTGTTTATAAATCACATTGAACAGATTAAAATTCATGATGATGTTGCACACTAAGTCAAAGTTCATGGGTCATGTGTGGCATTTTTTCCATTTTAATACAAAAGGCCAGAAAAGAGTAAAATTGGAAGAAGAAGAAGAAGAAGAAGAAGAAGAAGAAGAAGAAGAAGAAGAAGAAGAAGAAGAAGAAGAAGAAGAAGATCACGGCTTGGCTTTGTTATGCTAGCAAAGCGACTCGGCTCAGGAAGACGCGGCTAATAACATCGACTTGAATCTCAAAGTCAAAAGGTGCTTTTACATTATATTTTAGACCCGACTCGATTTAATTTCTGAAAAGTATCCAATCAACTTATTGTCATTATGGCATTAAAGAACTTCAAAATTGACTATTGCATGAGCAATAACATATATGGAGAATCCAACATATTGAGTTGACCGGTCAATATTAATTTTTTTAAAACTACGAAAGCTTTACACGAAAAGTTTTTTACTGTTATTAAGGTCAATTGGTACTATTATTAATCACAAATTTACAACGTAGTGGTTGAATGGGTGACATGCGTTCATTAACCAATTACGTGTCCAATTTCTCTCGTACGTATATAGATCCATCAATAATGACCACTTATACTTTTTCTTAGAAATCGTCGGTGAATTCGGTAAAAATTTCATAAACATTAGCGCTGTTGAGGGGTATTCATAATGAAGGCGGTCGACATCATTGATTTGACCACAAAATGATGTCGCGTTTCGTGTACGCACGTGACTTTGTTTTGTTTTTTGTTTTCCTTTTATAGATATGATTGACAATAGGATTAATGTGGAAAATAAGATGTTGCTTTAGCAGGAAGGCAAAAACGAAAAAGAAAAAGAAAAAGAAAAATTGGACCGGCAGATTAGATTAAGTGATCAGGTTTGAATAGCTTTGAATAGTGGAGAGGAGGCAATCTCTTGCCTCATGCCCAACGCAAAACAAGAGCTGGCTTTACCAAACATTGAGATGTTTGGTGGAGAAGAGCGTCAGGCTTCAACCTTCCCGTCAAATTTTATTTATTCAATCGCGCCAAGGAGACCGATATGTTAATCTCTTGCTCACCACCGACTCTTGATTGATGCAACTAAATTAATGTCGAGGGTGTAATTGAAAAACTCTTAAACTATAGGGCTTACTACAAAAAAGATAATGTAACCCTTTTATTGAAGCTAGTCAAAATACAACTTTTTCCCTGAGCCTCATTGGTCAAATTCTATGTACCACTCCTAATTTGATTTGCATGCGAGAGGGGACGCTAAAATAACCTACATCGCAGAAGACTTGGGATTTATGTGCTCTTTATATACGTGCGATCTCCTTTCGTTTATTAGCTTAAGCTTTTGGATTCCGAACTTTCTAACAGTTTGCATGATATATTTTTCTTCTTTGAAAGGCATGGAAGATTGTCAGTTGTTTGTCTATGTGGTACCCAGGCAAACCCTAATCTTTTTCCGAACAGACTTCGTAGCATCAGCAAAAGAGATGGTTAGCAAATCTAGAGAAATGTCGGACGCAAATAACTTGCTTGATAAGTCAGTAGGAAATCAGGGCTGAAACGAGCCATCACTAATGACCAGCTTTGGGCATGAGACAGAAGTTGTGAGTCGTCTCTTACGACCATTTTGGGTCGCCGACGATTGTATTTTCCTTGAAAGGATTGGAGACGAATAATTTCTTCACCAAAGTATTCCCACAAGCGACGTTCGACGAAAGAGCTAAATCTATTAAGCCGTTCCGGGTGAAATCGCGAATTTTTCACCGCCTTAATTCCAGTTGATAGAACCACTGGGGACTAAACATTTGATAGCCAAATGCTCCCGGTTACGTGATGGGATAAATATGCAATCATCAAGGGGACTTCAACGAGTTGGGTTTGATAGCTAGCAGCCAATATCATGACCGAGCAAGTACTAGGTTGCGATGGTTGAAAAATGGCCCGATTGGTCAAACAACGACTTAGGACATTCACCAGTTAATCGTTATCTACGACTACGATGAATGTACAAAATAGAGATCTAGAAGGGTCCAAAAAACACACAAAAAGGCCAATCATATGCAAAGAATATTTAATGAGGTTGGGCTTGCCGGAACATTCGACTTTCATAAGACAAAATTTTTCGCAGAGGGCCTCGTTTAATTATGGGCCCACCGGTTCAGCATCACTTGTACGACAAAACACGAGCCAGTTGCCACTAGTCAAAATATTACATGGAGCAACTATAGCCTAGATGAATATGATAAATCAAAGAAGACTCCACTTACAGTGCATTTTTAACTCTAGATGGAAGATTATTGAAAAGAAAAAAAAAGATCCGCTTGCTAATTCACGATAAGCCCATTTTGCAAGCTCGTGAGTGGCACCATTACCGGTTCTATTGGTCCATTTCAAGCTCCATATTTGGTTGTTGCTTAGTAGAAAGTGAGAGTCCGAGATGAAAGGATGAATGTTCTAAGAGCAAAAACCTTTGTTTTGAATAGCATCAATTAAGATCTTGCAATGACTTTCAAAGAACGAAGTCGTAGATCCCATGAGACTGATTGGGTTTGCAAGCAAGAAGAAGAGTTGTAGCTTCCACTTTCATTGGCGAGTTTCATCTTCCTCTTCTTGTCTATGCTTGGACGATTGAGCATCTATTCGATTGTACAATAATACTAATGACAGCTTTTTTAACCCTCCGTGCACCATCTACTTGAACATATTCAAATGTTCCATGAAATCTTGTATGACCAGTTGAATCGCTTGGAAAATAACTAGAACAGTCTAAACATGTAACTTTGCATTCCTATAACGCCACATCCCAATTTAGAGAATTGTTGTATAAAGGGTGAAGAGCTTGCGATCTAAACCCATTCTATGTGCTATCCTTCTTGAATGAAGAAAGTTGTTCACCATGTCTTCTGGCAACCTGAAGTTCCAAGCAAACATGATGATACCACAATGGCTCTATCTCCACAAAATTTGAGCCAGAGGACATGTTGTGAACAAATGTATTGTATTTTCCTTCGAGTGTCCACACGACGAGCAAGTAGGGTTTGGGATGTGAAGTAATTGAAACAAGTTAGTTCGAGAAGGTAAGACATTGCTAGCCGTCCTCAACAACATCATTTTGTGCAACTCATGAACTCTATCATCACCAGTTTTGCTTGCAGCGAGAAGGCGAGTTCGGCACTCGAGATGGAAACCCTAACGGTTCTGCACGCCTTGATCTGTCTGAAGAAAGAAAAAGAGAAGCTTCTAGCGTCTGGAGGAGAAAGTGAAGCAGATGGCCAGTTCGCACGGGGAATCCTTAAAGTCAAAATATTCTCTGACAACAAATCTATCATTTCTTTCTTTGATAACCTGGAGGAGAGTCCTTGGGCCTGCAGAGCGTTATTCCTTGAGTGCAATGCCATTTTGGGCCTTCTTCCGATAGTTACGGTGGCCCATACTCCACGGGATGCCAACATAGTGGCGGATTGGGTCGTCAAGGCCCACCGTAGGAAGTCTTTGCCATCCAATTGGTTATCCCGCCCCCCCAACCCTTATGGGATTTATTATGTGTCGACGCGATCAATTCGAGCATCTGTAAGTCTGGTTTCTTTGATTGAATGAAACATGTTTATTTCGACCAAAAAAAAAAATTCACAACTCAATGAGTCCGTAAGCGAATTTGATAGGAAATATTTCATCAATAGCTAGCTACCGAATTGGCTTGTCCACCCAAATGGATTCTTGGAACATTAACTATGAAGAATGGCTTGGACTGAGGTTGGGCAAAACATCCTATTTAGACTAATTACATCCCAAATTTTTGTTCATGGGATAAAGAAATTTTCTATCTTTCTTTGTTTCATACAGGGTGTGCATCGATAAAAGAAGGTAGATGAGTCGAGGCGTTATGAATCTAAGGGTGATTTTTGACCTCAATCGACTTTCCATCCTCTATCTAATACAGAGTTCCCATTTTGAGTACCACTCTCGTATCCATGATTGTTTTCTGTGAGGAGAGAGGCTAATGCCTTGACCTTGTGAGTGCAAAAAATTGAGCTCTAGAGATATTTCCCATAAATTGCTCCTAGCTTGGATCGTTCCCCAAACCGAGATATAGGAGCAAAGCATTGTTGAAATCATTGTTCTACTGAAAACCCATTCCTCCACTATTCTCGTTTCTACATAGAGAGCGCCAACATCTAGGTGAGAAGTGTCTTTTTTTTTTTTTCCTTTCTGCCTGGCGCACCCCAATAGAATTTTCTTGTGGAGATGTCGAGTCGGTCACAAGTGCCTCGTGGCCGCCAACTATGTTACACATCATAGATCGGTGTGCTCTAAACAACCCATCGAATACATTTTCCTCTACCCGCCCAAGACAGTGTCTTCCCTTTCCAAGGGCTTAACAATATGTTCAAGAAATTGGTATTTTCTCCTGACTTTTCCTGATTTATAGAGGGGATTTTCCGAGTTACAATGCTTCGGGATCTATCTTTCGCATGTGGAGCTTGTGCATTCAGAGCTTCTTCTTGCCCATAGAAGTAATATTTTAGGTAAAGAGACAGGCGGCTTGACAATTCAAACTGTGACCTGACCATGAGTCCACGACCAACAAATTTCAATGCATTCCTTCGTCCCCGAATCAATCTTGAATCTTCCATTCTTGTATTAGCCGCTTCTTCATAAAAACAAAAAATAAATTTGCAAGGAAGCCACAAATTTCTGAAAAGAGAACAATGCCAGTGTATTGCATATTTCGGATGCACAAAGTTACAGCGGACTCCAACAATGCGTTACAGATAATCTTGATTTCACATCGGAGCGAAAAATAATTGTAAGTCATGTGCAATTTCCGCATGAAATAACTACAAACTATACTAAAACATACAAGCACACTAAGGATATTAACACACATTGAAAATTGAGTAATATTTCAAAAAAGCACAATTGATGACCCTCAACAACTGCCGTGCAGCAAGAACACTCTTTCACGTGTTTCAATAAACAATTTTTTTCGTGTCGTCCTCGAATGGACTCCACCACCTTCTTGTCCGGCTCGTGCGAGTGGTGGAGCCGAGACATGGGCAAGGAACACAGCACAAGGCGTTGGAACAGAGACGGCCCCCTTATAACCCAACCACTGCTGTGTTAGAAATGCGTGCTAATTTGCTGTGCGAGTTACGGGATCGTGCGCGACGAACAGCACGCGGGCTCTGACTCGGGGTTCATGGCCCTTCCCTCCTCGCTCCCCTCGCGCCGAGACACGGCCTCCTCGGTCTCTGCTAAATTCCTTCCCCATCATCAGGTGTGCGTCCGATGTTAGTGCATGTTTGATCATTTTTCGATGCTTCTTTTCCCTCGGATCGCCCATACTCTTACCGCCCATCATCATTCAAACCCCACCTTTTCGATTACTTAAATATAATCACTATGCCTAATCGCCCTTCCCTTGTACATCAGATTTGCGTAAAATGCAAAACTAACTCGTTAGGCACTTCCAAGGGAAATTGTGTTGGATGTTTCGACCTAATTAGAGGATGATTTGCCTTGCTTTTGGTTAAACCCTATCTCCACAAATACCTTCCTTCAGAGTTATCGCTGGGAATACTAGATAACCCAGCGAGGGTTGTTTTCATATAGCTTAGAACTTTCTTTTGTGTAAATTAACTAGTGTGTTCAGTTAAGGATGTGTGTTGGCTAGAAAGAGGTATGACAATAACTTATGTTGTCGACCAATAAAGCCTGCTTCGATTTTGTTGTGACTTTAGTGAGGACAATATTTCGCAAGAGTAGCTTTCTCCATCCGATGAACGCCATAATTGGGGAGAAAGCTTTCGATACACCACGCTGAAATGAGGCGGATATACTGCTTGAGATAAGCAAGATCGATGCAGAATCGTTGCTTGCCCCTGTTAACTTGGAATCATCGAGGCCCACCTCACCCGACAGCATATGTGAGCTAGGCTCAGTGAGGACCGAGTTCGGACGGTAGAAATTTTTCTATATAGAGAGGCTGTCTAAGAGAGCTAGTTTGGCATACTGGTGGGGGCGATTTGGGAAAACAGAAATGAGCAATCTCTAGAATCCCTGGCCGATGAAATGGACAACACATGAGTTAGTGCCTACCCCAGCCACATAATTGTTCTGAAGGCCCCCAAAATCGAGCACAGGTCATTCTCCAGATCTAATGAGCTGCAGTAATGGTGACGCGGTGTTCAAGCTCCTCCTCCCCCTCCGGAAACGGAAACCAAGTACCCTCTCGCATCGTTGTCCTAAGTCACTAGGGCACGCTTCCAGCACATTGAATTCGAGCTGGGAAAATCTACCATAAAGACTCTTCGTTTTGCTTCCGGGAAAATTGTTTGACGTTTAGCATCCCCAGGCCATTCACGGAACGGGTGCGCCAAGTTCAAGGATAGGGACACGCGGAACACACTAAACCTCACCCCACGCAGCACGTCCCAAGCCGGAATAGTGATCCAGACACACGAAATCCAAGAGGGCCTAACTTGTAATAAGTGTGTGAGTTGCATTAGTCTTGTGATACCAGCAGGAACTGCCCTCGAGGTGCTTAATACCAAAGCCTAATAAAGAATGATTCGGTTCTCGAAATATCGATCGGGCATTATCACGAGAGAGGTATCGAAAATCACAAACATCCTCGTTAGATTAGTCGACAAAAGCCTCGAGAACACTTCACCAACAAATCTTATTCATTCAGAAGGAAATAATTCGCGACGGAGAAGAAAGTTAATGCGACTTTGTCCACAAATAATCGACATGTATTATGCGATTATATATGCTTAAACATTCAAAACTTTGTCTTACTAAATACGCCTAAATATATTTAACAAAGATGCGGAGCATAAACCGAGTCAATCATGAGTCAACACTGGCAATGATTCATTCCCTCTGGGAGGCTCGAAAGTCCCGAGGGGTGCATCTGCATACCGGACACCATCCCATAATTTAATCTCGATAGGCAATTCCGGATTGGTCCTTAAGCAGTAGTTTAATCGTCGGTAGAGCTGCACCATAATTCCGGAGCAACGCCCGACGCTCTCGGTTCCATGCTATCTTCTTTCTCAAGGCAGCTCGTTACCAATAACCAGAAGGAGCATGAGCAGCAGGGAGGCCCGTTCTCCAGTGTCTGTCCGTCCAAGCATCATGAATGAAATTTGCCTTGAGTGCTTAAAAAGCTCTTGCATCTATGGAAGCTCACCCCTTATCCATCGTTTCCCATCATCACGCTTCATGGAAAGAATGTGCTGCCCATCAATTACTGGAAAATCGCGGGGACCAAAAAAAAAAAAAAAAGCCTATGCCCATTCGGAGCTCCCTCTAGTTTGACCGTGTATTGCATAGTCTTTTTATGTAAAGCGCTGCCCAAAACTTTATGCAACAACAACTTTTCAGGGGGTTGCTTATGCGGCCCTTTGTCTAGACAAGACAACGCTCCTTCTATATTGGGCAACAAATGAATTAGCAAGCACCACTTTTCCATCAGTGTTGCCCAAACTGTAGTGCAGCACTCCGACAAAAACGCTGCTTAAACCATGAAGCCGAGCAAAATAAGACAAAGAACCTTTTTCCATACAACAAAATTATCAATTCAGTCGCAAACATCCTTCAATTTTGTTCTTGCGGTACCAAATCTTCACATTAAATTTCAATGTAGTCATTTTGATAAATTTTGGACTAATAACGTACAACCAGCCGCATCGCTTGGCATGTTATGATTGGATGTGGATAACATCACTCGAAATGACGTCCTTTTCCTATTGCACACATACAACACATTTCAGTTTTTCTGAGAAGGGAGGTATTAAATTTCATTTAAAATTTGGAAGCAGGCACTTGTGAAATAACTAAATAAGGAAATATTTTGCGCTCCTCGATGTATTGGTTATTCTTGCGAGATACAAAATCAATGTCTTAGAAAATCGAATATTTTTCAATTACCTATAATTTAGTGTTAGCTAGTGGCCTCAACCCTGTCGAGGTTCGAGTGGTCTCGCAACGCCCGCGCTGCATTATAACAAGGAAAGATCTGGTGGCATGAGCAGGCGAGAGTCCATTTTCGTTCGGCGTCGCTCATGGGTCATTGATCAGCTCGCGGCTACCGAGGTAGGAGGAGAAGAAGAAGAAGATGATGACGACGACGACGACGACGAAAGACACAGGACAAGAGAAACTAAGAGTGCCGAAGCAGATGGAGCAGAGAGACTTAGTACAGTAGAGAGAGGTTTCGAAGAGGCCGGGTTTTCAGGCCATCTCATCATCCGCTGGCGCTCGTCAACGTGAAGTCCTCGAGCGAAAGTTCCCCTCTTCGGCCGAAAATAGAAGAAGTTTGTTCCGATAAGGAGGAGATTATCCACGGTCCTAATCGAGACATTTAAGGGCCTGATGGAGTGATTTGTGCGGTGGGTTTGGGCGACACAGAGGGTGAATGTCCGGAAACAAACCCCCACGAATCCGTTCCGTACGTGGAAATTTTCAGATTCATACATGCGATCCGAAGTCCGTGGCGAAGAAGGCAAAAATAACTCTCCTTTGAATTTTATACCACTTACGGCTTTCTCGGCAAATACCCAAACATCCATAGGGCACACCCAACCCAAGTAGTATCGAGAGGCGAGCAAATCGGATCGACTGGACAGAATCGTGACTGGTGGTCCGACTCTCGATTATGGAAGGCAGTGGTTCGGTTCGTTACGGTTCTTAAGATTAGAATTGGTGACCGTGCAGTTTTGTTCCCGATTCCAATGGCTTAGGACCGAATTGGACCGGTCAAAATTTTTATTTTTATTTTTTATTTTTTAAAAGAAGCCCTAAATTTAATATATATATATATATATAATATATACAACAGATCCGCGAGTAGGAATGATCATGCCTTATTTTTCCCTTTTTTTTTCTTTTTTTTTTTGCTGTCCTAGTGCCACGAATCCCGGCGTCCCTTTGCAAAAGCGCACACTTTTTTTTTTCCTCAATCGAATTTGAAAAACCAGTAAGAAAAGAAGACCCAAAAATGAAAAACATTGCTTGATATTCTCTTGCATATCCGTAGCGTAAAACAAGACATGTAACCGGTAAAAAAAAATCGAAACTTTACGGTGTTTTCTATCTAACGAAATCATCTGAAAATTAAGATTATCGGTTTGATTCTCGACTTTTGAGGAGAACCGTGTTAGAGATGGAGAACTGATCGCCCCTACTGTTGGCGGAAACCGAGCCCCAAAATTTCCCGACCCGTTGCTCCCGCCGCAAACCAAATCAATCGAGCAGTTTGCATGTGCCCACCGTCGAGTCGGGTCCCCAGCCCGTCCCCCCCTGGAGAGAGGGAGAGTTCAATTTTTTGACCTCTCCCCCAGAAATACGGTAACAAACAAGAGAGAGAAAATTAGAACAAGAGAACGACACCTACTGCTCTTGCAAAAACCGCTTCACAAACTTTGCGCTCGGCCCCACCACCTGCCCCTCCCAAACGTCCCGCCACCTGCCGCCGTGCTCGCCCGCCGTCGCCAGCCTGAACGCCTCCGTCGCGTCCAGCCTCCTCAGCTCCCACCCGCACGCTCTCAGCCGCAGGATCTTCCCAATCTGCCTCTTCGCGAGCTGACGCGTGTTGTCCATTATCTCCCTCACCGCCTCCTCGTATGCACCCTCCCGCACCCGATCGTGGTCCCCCTCCCTTCCCTCCTCCTGCCGCCACGCGTCCCCCGGGCCCAACCTCCTCGGCGGGTGCTCCTTAAAATAACGTTCGAATTCCGGCACGCCTATGGCCTTCCTCAGACCGGTCCGACCACCAGGGTCGGTCCGGCCCGGGTCGTAGTATTGGGCGAGCTCCTCGAACATGCCTATGTTGAGCATGTCGTCCACGCGCTTCGACAGGTACTCCTCCAGGACGGGCAGCGACACGTCTACCCACAGAAAGCAACAGTCGTACCTCAGCTCGGGGCTCGCCGGCGAGTCGAGCCCGCCGAACACGTCCGTCTCCGGGTCGAACCGCTCCACCAGGAGAGCGTGGATGAAGGAGTTGGAACCGCCGACGAGGAGGGGGAGATTCCCGCGGGAGGAAACGCTGGAGATAGCGGCGTGGCCGAGGGAGCGGAACTGCGACGGGGTCATCTCGCCGTCGTCCGGGTCGTAGGAGCCGAGGAGGTGGTGGGGGACGCCGAGGCGTTCGGCTGGGGTGATCTTGTTGGTGGTGATGTCGAGGCCCCGGTAGACTTGCATTTTGTCGGAGTTGATGACCTCGGAAGGGAAGAGGGAGGCGAGGTCGATGGAGAGGCGGGACTTGCCACACCCGGTGGCACCCATGATGACGACCACCTTGGCGCGGCGGCGGAGGCGCCGGTGGACGGCTGCGGAGGAGGCCACTGGGGACCACCGGGTGGGCTTGTGGTGGGTGGAGGTGTTGGGGTGATGGTTGTTGAAGAGAGGAAGGAAAGAGAAGAGGGATTTAAGCTGGGAGGAGGGGGAGTGCGATGGGTTTAGGAAGAGAAGTTTCATAGAGAGAGCGTGACGATTCTTGCTTGTTAAAAACGCTGAGCTGTACACTTGTTCTACAGCATATACGGAAGGTGTGACTCTGTGTGTGATCACAGAGAGAGAGAGAGAGACGTATGGGTACCGTACAGTTCAGAAATGAACAATGCTGAAAAATGCTCTGAGTGAGAGTGAATTCGCTCCCCCAGCGAACAAAAAGAGAGTCTTGTGTATTCCCAGTCCCTCCCTCGATCAATTCACGCAAACCCACGGAACAGGGGATCCTCAGCTCCGCCGTGCGACGCCCTGGTCTGGTTGAAGATTCGTGGCGTTGGGTCTGGCTCTTACTGCTCCGGGGATGGTTCCGTGCTGGGCGAGCTTGATCATTCCATGGGAGGAACAGCGAGGAGCTAACGACGGAGACGAAGACGAAGGAGAGGAGTGAGTGATGACGATGGACGTGTTTGGCGGGGCGCAGGAGAGGGAGTGTAGATGGCTGAGGGGCGCATCCGGCTGTCTCCCTTTATTTTTTGACGTTGTGCCTTTTGCTCCATTCTGATTTTTTCTAAACCAGCCTTCCCCCTTAAATATTTTTTTTAACTTGAATTATAATCATAATAATATTAACACTGATGAAAGTAAGTAGTCTCTTCAATGGTTTTTAATATAAAAGAAAAAGAGAGGAAAAAATAAAATAAAATTATGAAATAGATTTATCAAGTGATGCGTACGACGTACGTTGCTAGTGATTTTTTTTTTTAACAAACGAATTCTATTCATTAACTGAAAATAATCCAATACATTATTTAGTATATCCATTTTATGAACCAGACTGGCAAGTCCAACGATATTCATGTAGGAGGATATCACCACGAGTGTTATTGATTTTCATATTAAGAACGCTAGGAGATTTCTTTTCCAGCTTTTTAAGAGTTTGATATTAGAATTACGATGCGTCCCTATTTTCATGTCAATTGACCTCTTCGAATTAAGACGCGTCCCTATTTTCATGTCGATTAACCACTTTTATGGACAATATTTCCGTAAAGAAAGTATCTACCATCTTTTTTGGGCATTTATAGATGGATTTTTTTTTAGCATCCGCACCTTCCGCGAAAGAAAAGAGGTAATTACTTTGATTTGAAATTTAAACTTCGATTTGTTCCTCATTTAGAAATAATTCAAGGGTTGATCACATTTTTTTTTAAATTTATCTTCAATGGAGTGGATTCGACTGTGATTAAATTTGTGCTTATTCTATATCCTCATTTGAATAAACAAAGGATTAATGGGAAGCTTACAAGTGTCGAATCGTGCATATTGCTATCAATGTAATGACTTTTCCTTCGGGATTTGCTTGAATATCTTCTCAATGCAGCCGAAAGTAGAGCTCACATCCAGCATATTTGCTTTTGTAAAAAAAAAAAAAGTTTAGCTTTATTTATAGTCTGTTGCCAAATACTATTAGTCAAATATAGTACGAGATAAAATGTTAAGATTCTATAAAATCGGACGTCCCTCTTAAGCAATTCCTAATTATGTGCGGAATGTCTTCGCGCACGCATTAAGCTCGGATTAGTGGCCACCGGCCTGGCTTTATCGTGTGATTAGACAGCTTAATCATAAGCGGGAAAAGAACATTTGAGATTGTCCGCATGTTAATCTCCAAAAGGTGCAACTTTAATCTAATCATTAATCGGAAAATGTACAAATTGCTGGCCAAAGTTGGCCAAAGATGCGTCAACTCCTCGTTTCAGCTTTGTCTTATATACCTTAATTTAAGTGATCGATAAGGTACAAAAGAGAACCATGGGTACACCACCTTTCCGAAAATGTGCACATGCGTCTATCCTAATGGGGATGATCAAGCCTAATTAATTAGGAGATTAAGCACTATTTCTTCTTCTTTTCATGGGAGAAAAAGACACGAGTGGATGCCCTCAGGCTCGTGGTACATACGCAGCCTGCCTTCGTCGTTACCTGTCACATCCCCGAGTCCCACATCGCCTAGGGGGGGAGTCCTGGGCTGGTATATAAGGCTTGGGCTCTCCTTAAACTTGCATGAGGCCTTTTTCCGGGGGATGTCCCGGAGAAAATAAAACCGTGAGGACTGTATGTCCAAAGCGGACAATATCGTGCAAGTGGGACCCAAGGTCCTTACAATTGTTATCAGAGCCGACTCCCGACCGCGTGTGGGACCACAGTGGGCGCTCGCTGGTGCACGCGGGGGTGTCCCGTGATGGTGCACAGCGGGGACGCTGTGTCCCAAGGGAGAGGGATTGTCACATCCCCGAGTCCCACATCGCCTAGGGGGGGAGTCCTGGGCTGGTATATAAGGCTTGGGCTCTTCTTAAACTTGCATGAGGCCTTTTTCCGGGAGATGTCCTCGAGAAAATAAAACCGTGAGGACTGTGTGTCCAAAGCGGACAATATCGTGCAAGTGGGACCCAAGGTCCTTACACCGAACATAATCAATCCTCCTTTCTAGAGAAAGATTGTACATTCTAAACTTTGCTTATTTGTTCGGTATCTGGATTTAAAATGTGATTAATGATTGGGAAAATTGCCAATTTTTTTTAAATCTATGGCAATTATGTCAATTTAGTCATAAATCTTTTTTTAGGTCAATTTAGTAATAAATTTTTACATTTGGACCAATTCAGTTCATTTGGCTAGCTAGCGTTGCATTGTTGACGTGGAATTTTGTTGATCCAAATTTGACTTTTACTATGAATTCCTTTTAAATTAAATTAAAAAATTAAAGGAAATTAATTTTTTAAAAAAAGAAGAAGAAGAAGCAGGTGGTGAGGTGAGGGCTTGCAAGCAGGCCCTCACCAAGATCTGAGCTAGCCGGTTAAATGGATTGAATTGACACAAATGCAAAATATCTAGGACTAAATTGGTACACTTTTTGTTGGTAATTTTCCCTTATCAATCAATTGACGTGGTAATTCCAAATAGTCTACCAATTTCATCCAAACAAACGAAGGTCGAGCACCCTGATTTCGAGGGACCGTGACTTTTGATTTGGGAAGAGTTGTGGAGCTCGTAAGTAGACTCTAAAATATTCATTCAAAGCTTAACATGGTGGTTCCAATTTGAAGAGGCAGAAAGCCAGTTGAAATTCAAACAAAAAAAAAATCACTTTTTTCGCATTGTTTCGGCCACTTTTCCAAATTTGACTCCCCAGCCAAACATATCCGTAGCCCATATTCATGTTAAATTACTAATTTACGGCTTCATTATATTTAAGATATAGATACTGTACATTTCTGTTTTTAGGTTTTTCTTTTATATTTTCAACTTTTGCATACATTTTCAGGCGACTCTCCTCAATCCCAAGCCTGAGTACCGACTCAAGCCCAAACCTAACGATGAGACAAGGTGATGCCGTAGCATTCCTCGAAAGTGAAAAAAATTCAGCGGAGAGTTGCCGATTTCATGGCATGGAAGAAAGAGTACCAATTTCATGATTGCCGATCGGCTCCCTGGATGCCGATTTACAAGCTTGTTGCCGATTTTGAGACTATTAACTGGCGACCTAGCAGTCGGGGACTGTTCTAGATGATCATTTAATGTTTGTTGACCTTTCAAGATGACTATTTAGCTATCCAAGGAGATGAACGAATTTGAGTCTAAGTTTAATGAGTACTAAGCATGTTGTAGTTTTTAAAGAGTTAAAGTTCGAGTCCCTAGTTGTTTAATACATTTTCTGGCTTCTAGGACTTTATTATTTTTCTAGTTCCTATGTTTTAAAATGATTAAATCACTTTCCTACGAAGAGTCACTAGTGCTTTGAGGGTTGTTCCATGCTCTTCAATAAAAGCATACTAAGATGAATGGAAAGGCAGACTTGTTTTGATTCGTAACTTATTTAAGCCTTTGGCTTATGAACAAGAAGGATTTTTTATTTTTCTCTTATCTCATATGGGTGGGGAGCGACCTATCCATTTAAGTTCTCACTTGTGTTAACTCCAACTTCTCTACACTCTCTCCTAGCATCACATGGTTGAAAGCCCAGATCTATAATGAAAAATCCAGCTAGATTCATTCGGTTTGCCCCTTTTGATGTCTCGACAAATCTCATTTGTTAATTAAAAAAATCACACTCAAAATATCAACAGGTGAGATTTCTTTGTATCTCACTCTTTTACAAAGATGAATCTCTTCATATACACTTCAAGAGATACTCATCTTGTGCTAAAGAAAAGGAAAAGATCAAGAACATATCTTGTTTCTATCTATATGCAAGAAATATTATGAGAATTCAGAAAAGATCGTATCTTGTAGAAAGGATCAAGATCGTATAACGTATCTAGTAGAAAGGATCAAGATTGTATCTTTGACTTATTTAACATCCCCCTCCCCTCAAAAAAAAAAAAAAAACCTGACAAGGTGGAACAGACAGTTAGCTTGGACCTCAAAAGTCTAAAGTGTGTGGAAGAGAGACCTTTAGTGAAGGTATCAATAGGGTGATCCATAGATGAAATTAATGTAATGGATGTTGATCTGTCCACGGGCTAGGCATTGATGGATGAAATGATAATCAATTTTCACGTGCTTTGTTCGAACAAGAAATACAAGATTCGCAGTGAGGTACAAAGCTGATATATCATCATAGCAAAGAGTTGGTGGATGTTGTGGAAGAACACGATGATCTTTCAATAGATACTCAATCCACATAAGTTATGCAGTTGTGTCAGCTTAGCATTTGTATTCAGCTTCCGTACCGGAATGAGCAACAGTTCATTGCTTGCGAGAACACTAGGAAATAAGATTGCGACCAAGAAAGACAGATTATCCTCCAATTGAGCGTCGACCATCTCTATCATCGGCCCATCCAGAATTTAAAAAGGCATGAAGAGCTTTGGAGGGATCATGAGTGAAAAGAATACCAACACGAGAAAAATTCCCCAAATAGCGTAGCATACACTTGACAAATTATCAATGAGCTGTTATAGGAGTATGGAGAAATTGACAAGCTTTATTGACAGAATATATGCAATATCAGGCCTGGTAAGGGTCAAATATTGGAGGGCACCGACTATGCTTTGATAAAATAAAGGGTCTGATAAAAGATCGCCGTGCCTGTAAGGGATTGGTTCATCAGTTGTGCATGGAATAGAAACTCCAGAGTCATTTGTCATTTTTTTTTTATCGCTCCACGATTTCTTGAGTATACTTTGCTTGATGTATAAGTAGTCCTTCAGAAGTTGATTGAGCTTCTACACCAAGAAAGTAATGAAGTGGTTTTGATAAATGTCGCGGCAAATATTGCTTCAATTGTTGAACTAGAAAAGATTTGTAAACTCATTTTTGGTAGACGATTTTTTCACGTTAGATGTGTTTATCATGTTTTAAATTTAAGTGCACAAAATGATTTAAAAAATCTTGATATTTTTTTCCGACAATTCAATTTGTATGGAAACATTCACAAATAATGAAAGAATGATTAAAATTTTGTAGAGCAAATAAAAAAAATTAAAAATATTTTCAAAAGATTTTCCAAATCATTGAAATTCTACTTACGAGTTGCTTAATGAATTTTTTGCATATAAAAATTTATTATCTGCATTTATTTCGAATAATATAACTCAAATTAATTATACTGACAAGAATGAGATATTTGCAAAAATATATATTTTAAAAAATTTTAATGATGCAATTTATATTTTGTGTGGTCTTTATTATTCTACTACGCATTTATTTTTAATAGAATGTATTGATATTGTTACAATTTTTTTGAAGAAAATGAAAATGACGATAAATTAAGTGATACTATTAGAACAATGCGAATAAAATAGCTACTTTATCATAAGAAAATTCCTATTATTTATTTAGTTGTTTATGTTTTTTATCCACATTGTAAATTAAATGGTTTAGGTGATTATTTGAATATGTATTATGAATGTTTACATTTAATTGATACAGTAACTATTAAAACTATACAAATAAGGGTTAACAATGTAATAATAAAATTACATAGTGAATTTTATAGTACATATAATCTAGGTAATAGTGGATCATCTCAATCGAATGACTTACAAACTGGGAACATAGGTAAAATTAGTAGATGGTACCAACTTCTATTGCATAAGCAAAAAAAGCAAAAGAGAATAATAGAATGTCATTCTGAAATAAAGAGCTATCTGACTATTTCTTTTAAGTTTGAGGAATCTGAAGGCAGTAGAAATTTCACAATATTGATTGGTGGAAGAGACATTCCACCTAATACCTAATTCTTGCTCTAATTGTAAAATAAATTTTAGCAAGCCTTTGTTCGACAGTTACAATAGAACAAGTATATAGCGCTGAAGGTATAATTTAGATGAACAGCGTTCAAGATTAGCTCCCTATTCAGTAGAGGCTCAAGTTTGTGTTGATGATTGGATAAAATCTCAATATAGACAACAAGATATCGAACGCAATAATGAAGACGAATTCTTTGATGACGGCGATACTACTAGTACCGACACTGGAATGGGTAGTGATGAATAAGGATGAAGTAAATATGGGGTTATCATAGATAAAAGAACTATATGAGCTTTGATTTTTCTAGCTTCAATAAGATCTGTAGGCGTTTAAAGATAATTCATTAAATTCAAGCTCTTTCTTCCTCCCTTTTTTCCTCCCAAATTTGATTATAATTTGTACTTGATAATTTATTATTTGATAATTTGATGACAATTCTATTACAAATTCATTACAATTTAATTTTAAACTAAAAAATTGGAACCAAAACTAGAGGTTCCATTTTCGATTTTGAACCAGAACTGGGCCCGAAACCGGCAGTTCAAAACCAAAATCGGAACAACCACTTAAGGGCTCGGTTTCGGTTCCCCTTAAATTGAAATCGGTACCGCCAATTCATGAATCGAAACCAGCGATTCGTGGCCCGTGGCCATGACTAGTTGGACGTGCTGTGGTGGAGCTTGTTCATTGCCTTTTATAATGGAAAGAAGTTGGGAGGCCAAGAGGAAGGGAGTTAGACGAGTTTTTCCAACTCACAAAATTCATTCCGTTGAATCTCTCATCGATTGAGGGAGTGGAGATTAATTTGGAGTAATCAGAGCTAGGAGAGTGAATGAAACATCAGTAGCTTCAGTGGAAATTGTGAAAACAGAAGTCGAAGGGTTTGAAACGGATGCCATCACTTTTCTCTGAAAAAAGGTGGGCCTTCGCCAAAGAAGCTCTGATACCAAGTTGGACAGTAGGATCATACAAAGAAATAATAGGGAGAAAAATGGATGCAAAGACGAGAGAAAAGAAAAAGTACTTTTTGGTGTTGATGTTTCTCTGTATCTCACTAATTTACAAAGATGAGTCTCTTTATATACACTCCAAGTGATATTCAACTTGTACTGAAGAAAAGGAAAGGATCAAGAACATATCTTATTTCTATCTATACTACAAGAAATATTCAGAGGATAGGGAAAAGATCGTATCTTGTAGAAAGGATCAAGATCGTATCTTTGACTTATTTAACACTATGTAACCGACTCATAAAACACTTTAATGTTCAGCTACTACCGTATGATACCTTGAAAGAAAAAATGCCGAGCTAATAAGATAGTTTTTTGCAATTTGCTGACAAAGTGATACGGTAACTTATAAATGAATGCTTGCTGATGTCTCGTTCTCTTGCATATAGATTTGGTATTTACAAATCACTTTGTTCAATAAAAGCTAATTTCAATAGTCAGAGCCTTATTGAAGACTAATTGCTCAATTCAACCGAAAAACATACATACATACATGAATGCGAGCCGAATAGATGTGGTTTGAATTGGCTACTGTATAATCCCTTAATTAGGAAAAATTATTGAGATACAAGACTTGAGATTTATAAAAAAAAAAATTTAATTAAAACCTTTTATGTTAATATTGTTAATGCTCTTTTCTTGTCTAATCTCAAGGCACGAGTGACGAGACCCCACTATTTAGAGGTTCATAGAACAACCAACAAGTCATAAAAATAGATTAAGTTTAAACCTCTGATCTGTGTAGGTGGTGTAAACCAAAATAGTTCGTATAAAGTTGTGGCTGTTGAGCGGATGAATTTTCATTTCACAAACAGGAAATTCCTTGATGTCGCCACTAATTGTGCCTCTCCAGATCACTATTAAAGCTTTGAATAAAGAATATCCTCGTTAGTCCAAAGCAAATCTTGTGCATCATTGCCGCTTGCAATATTTTTCCTCCTGTAGTACACAAACGCCATCATCGTTAACTTACCTTTAGGGAAGAAAAATGTACTACCTTGGGCGACATTGACACAAGTATGAAATGTATGACTACTGACTAGATATCGGTCAATCAGGTGGCCAAGGCTCACCGACCTTCAATCATCACTTAATTACTTATTATTCCATAGAATTATGAATTTCAATTGCTGTGGCCTACCAACGTCACCTTTTGAGCTCCCAAACCTCAATTCGTCAAAGCCATCAATCCAATCGGCTAATGGGGACATGACAGTAGCTTTTTGGAACGTAGGAGTTCGACTTTAACCCATCGGTAGCGAAACCAGTGGTTGTTCATTCGTGCGTACACACGCATTCCGACATGAATTGGAAAGAGTAGAGCATCGAGTTAAAGAATTAGGGTTTTCTAACTTGAGTTTGCTAATGTCTTCGGCATTGAAAGAACTAGGGTTTGAATAATGTGGAGAAGTTGGAGAAATGTAATGGAAACTATCGTCCTTGACACATAGAAGCATCATCCTTCTAACGCAAACATGAATAGGCAAGCCTCTCCCTATAAGAAAATATGGCCTAAGTTAATTATTTCAAGCCGACGCAGTCAAATAGATCTGACAAGAACAAAGTTTATGCCGACAAATATATGTCTCTACTATCGTGATTAATTTCATGTATAGGGTAATATGGTTCTGGGGACTACCTCGCTAACGCCTCTAGAAGATGAATTATCGCAAGTTAATTTTAGCTACTAGCATAGTCGCATGTGCTTTTGAAGTTAACAAGATTATGCAATTTTGATTTCGTGATAACAAATCATCATAGTTATCCCGCAAGATCAAGGAAGGAGTTACTTAATTAGCCCACTTTAGAGCCAAGACATTCTTTCTTTTTAGATATTATTTGCGCCCTCTTTCTCAAAATCAATGCTGATTCCTTCGCGAAAAAGCCAGGACAGGATAGACGATTAATTTTTAGGACACGGCCGGATAGCATTTCCTCTAATTTTTTAGGGTTCTTTTTTTCCTTCGGTAGACATGAAGGATTATATTACCACATTAGCACACCCATTTACGTAAACGTTCTCTGAAATTTACCGTGCCAAGCGTCAAACGTGTTTGCTTTTTTATGCATCTCCATTCTCACCTCCTATCCCTCATCTTATCCCGCAGACATATGTCCTTTCTTTCACACATGCGCTTCAATGATAAAAAGAGAAGAGAAGAAAGGAAGGAGAAAGGCATCCCACCTTGACTATGAAAAATAATGGCGAGAAACCCTCGTCCGCCCGAGGATATAAAGCACGAAGAATTTCAATGATGCTGACTGCGGACGGATCTGAAAAGATTGTGACAGAGACTGCTAGGAATGACCCGTTTGGTGACCCCAGCGTTGAATCTCTTTGCCGAATTTTCGGACCATTCGAATGATTTGCCCTGTAGATTTGACTAATGTGGTGGGGCTTCAGCCTGAAAAAACTTCGAGCTTCGTTCATGGAGTTCTCTCATCAATGCCTTAAGTCAAGCACACCAATAGCATGCTTCTCGGCAAAAGACGCCCACGTTTTCTTATCTTGCTCGGGATAACCCTCGGGTTTGAAAGCAGTAAAAATCGACCAATGTCAAATGTAATACTATGTTCTTGTTGCCCACTGCATTTTCAAAGCAAGACTAACAATCTATTTTGAATCATAAAAATCAAATAATAACTAATTAAAAATTATTGTAGAATTCATTCTTTTTAAGAATTTGTCCTTCACAACATATTGTTATTTCATCCAAAAATTATTAAGCTGGCAAAGTCCTTTCACCACGCATCTTGATTCACGAAATCAAGTTGGTTCATGAAAGTCGAAGTTCCATGTCGTAGGAAAACAAAAACCCTAGGTTGACCGTTTGCTCTCGCCAGATCATGGCGGGGCCAACTCTGTGCAACATTTGAGCCAAATATGCTCGAAATTATTTAGAAAGACACATTCAATTATTTTTGTTGTTTGATATATACAAAGCAATGGACATACTTGAATGCACTTTATGGATAAATTTTTAGACTCAATTGGACTTTCGCTAAAATGTTTAGGAACTTTATTGCACCAAATTACAAAGAATAACGAGGTGTCCAAATCCAAAAAAACACATCCTGCAACGACCGCACGCATTTTGCACATCGATCTATTTAGAGAGTATACCTTGCAATAACTTGAACTATATGCCGCCTTCAAATCTTGTCGAGGAACATATTTTAACATGAAGATGAAATTAATGGAATATTGTAGAACGAGAGCTAGCTAAACAGATAAACATAAGCTGAGCGTCAGCGTCATGGGATCAAAACATGGTTTTAAGTAAGAGAATAGTATAATCCCTGTTTCTAGGTTAATCTTATTGTATTATAAGTTGGACTCGATCGATTTATTATCAATTGCGAGTCATGCAACCCCACTCGCCAATCATCCGTCCTTGGCAAAACTTGATCTGTTGGCTCATTCGAGTTCCAAGCAACTGGTTCATGGAGCTTGACGGGTCATTATCGCCTTCGTCGCCCATGATCAACGCCATTTTATTATGGGAAATGGCCGATTTCCTGATTAGTTTCTGGAAACTTTATTTATCTCCACTGACGTTGATGAAGTTTACTTAAGCTGTTGACATAATGATTCAGACTCTCACAAATGTGGGAAAGTCCGGCGAATGGTCCCAATCTCAGTTGCTGACACGTCCGAAGAGTCCATAAACAAATACCATTACGATCCAACAAGGTCGATAAACCCTTGGATTTATATAGTCCTCCGAAAGAAAGCAAGACAGAGAAACACGAATCGTAGCAAACGAAAAGAGTGAAAGAAGGGCGTCGATCACTTTCAGTAGACATGTAATTCGCTTATCTTGTGAACGTTGACATATGGAGATAAAGCTTTAATTAATCATGGAATTAAGATCTCGCGATAAGGTGTAACGGGCTGCTTGTAATCAAAGAGGCTTTTATCTGAATTAGACGATTATCGGGATTAGGAAAAGGAGAAGCTCGTTTAATATTTCTATTTAAAAGAGGATAATGTTGTTTTTTTTTTTTCAAAGTAGAGAGGAGCCATTGATGACGGTCTGTTTTCCCCAATCATGAAAAATAAAAACGCCTTTCAATTGTCAATTTCTTCAGAAACAAAGAGGTTTTGGAATCTTCTGACAGAAGAGAGTTAGGCAATATCAAGAACTTAGAAACAACCTCGTACCAACAAATGTGCGGCTAACTTGCAGAGAAGAGAGTCAATCCATACATATAGACATGTACGCATACTGAATGATTCGAGTTCTTTAATGACTACGAAGGTATTAGCTTTTCACTGTGCACGGGTTCCAACCATAACGAGCTTCGTCCTTTGGTTTTGTCTTTTGCCTTGGTTTGTCTCTGTCAACTTCTGTTCCTAGTCACCTCAAACCCCGTTACGTTCGATGCAAGTGGAGCGCTAAGCTTACCTATACTTTTTATATCGAAGTCTATATTTAAATGCGAACCACGAAATGTGATCTAGTCTTTATCATGTCATATTCTAACATTTGGCAACTTTCTAAAGCAGCAGCTTCTGCAGATGTGGAGAGATCAACTGCTTCTTACTATGGCTAAATAATATCCATGCGTGCAGCGTTGTTCAGTGTCAAAGACGTGTAAGAGGAACAACTACGTGCGAACTACTGGAGTTTGGAATGCTCACTACAAACCGAAAGAAGGGGTCGTCCTGAACGATCCATCCGATGGCGGCTGGAGTCATTCTTCGCCTTTAGCTCTCGTCTTTAACCCTTGGCACTTTGCAGTTTTCGGTTCAACTCGCGACATATTGCTATGAATTTTAGGCTTATAGTATGTGGGTTTAGAACAGACGATTGACCGATTGAGTAGCAAAAGCATGAGTGCTATATTTGTGGCAGAATTCTGTCGGTCTGAACTTAAGAATATGGTTTCCTTTTGTACACACTTGTGCATTTAATTAGGGCCCCAATTATTTCATGGAAAATTATCGATTTGGAAAATATCTTCCTAAAAATGATTGGTCATGTCGCTTGAGAAAATTAGCCAATGAAAAGTAGTTTCATTGTCGACGACAATTTGCATCTAAACATTTTCGCGACAATGAAATTTTTTTCATTTATTTATTTTGGTAAGCGAGATGAGCGATCACTTGTTTTTTTATATAAAAAAATCTAAATCATTAATTTTTCATGAAACAAATGGAGCATAAGTATTAGCATAGTTGGAGCGGAAAAATCATTGCTGACTATTTTTGCAACTTGTTGGTAAACTGCGAAAAGGTAATTGCCAATTGTTTTCCCTTAAATTTGCCAATTAGCAATTTGCATACTGATTTACCCACTTTCCAAATTTTACGTACTCTTATATGAAATTGCCAAGCAAAATTAGAGTGATTTATCTGTTTTTATCATATTAAATTACCAACTAGTTTTGAGTTTCCAACTCTCATTTGATTACTCACCAATGTTTTTTCTTTTTTGAATTTAATAATCTTTTGTTGAGTTACCAATTTGTATTTGCCCTAGTTAGCAACCCCGTGCATTTACTTTTTTTTTTATAGAGATTATCAACTTAAGTTAGCTAACTCACCCACGTTTCTCGCATTAAATTACCACAAAATATTGGGTTGCCGACTCTTGTTTGAGTTACTTACCTATATTGATTTGATTATATATATGTATGCATATTTGCCAACTTCTCTTATTGTTTACAAACTTTCATTTGTATTTTTTTAATCTACGCATTGAATTCACCATTTTTTAATAGAAATTACAATTTTAATTAGAATAACTTATCATCTTTGTCATGATTAATTCAACTAGTTTTGGGTCATCAATTCTCATTTGAGTTACTAGCCAAATTTATTTTTATTTTAATTGCCACTTTTCATTTACCTTTCTTAGTTACACTGTAAATTTGTTAATTCATATGTAATATAAATAACTCCAAATTAGGCGATTTATCACATTTCTTTTTTCTAGATTACCAATGTGACATTCCGGATTTTCGACCCATTTTTGAAATTTGTAAATAGAATGGAAGTGATTCGTCGATGTACTCTAGTTTAAATCTCACTCAGGATTGGCCATCCCAAGATAACTAACCAAAGAAGAAAGGCTACCTAACATACTAAAGTACGTGGATCGAACTGACGGACGATACGCGTAATTCTCAAAAGCCGCCCGTTAGTCTGAATATTTACGAGAGTTGCTATCATATGGATGGGTGTCGCGACCCAAAAGATTTTTCTTTTAGCGGAAAAATTTTCAGGTTAACAGATTATCAGGTTAATTAGATTAACTAATATAACGCGGACCCTCCCTAGCTCTACCAAATCGCAACTTTGATTTTTGTGTGTGTAAATATTAAGATTTGGAGTCGTCATTAATCGTTCTTGGTAGGTCGATTAGAAACCTAAATAAATTAGCGGGAGAACTAATTTATTTCTGAGAACTAGAGATTATGAGTACGAGGACTTGATTACGTTAGATTTGATTACGTTAGATTAAACTAACGCCCTTTCGGTACCAATTTCATGAAAAATTATTTGGCGTGACTCGAAAAAATTTGGATCAAACTGACCAGAAGGGTAAAATGATCATATTTCAAGGATCGGGAAGTGAAAACAGGTCAAACCAGTTGAATGTGGTCATTCTTTATTTCTCATATTTTTTGAGAATTTTTTAAAATTTTCTGAAACAATTTACCCATAAGGGGAAAAATCGTCATTTTAAAAAAGATCAGGAGATGAAGTTATCAAAAATATGATTGGTCAGTTGAAATGGCCCATTTTCTAGTTTTTGAGATTTTTTTTCGATTTTTTTTTGCATGAATATTCATGAATTAATGGCAATACGAGTACGTATGCGACATGATAAAGTATGCATAAGCTATACTATATGAAATGCACATGAATGACATTTTTTTGGTATTTTCAAAGTATTAAAAATTTCCTGAAATCGAAAGAGGGAGTGAGCTAACGACTTCTGTGTAGTATTACGACCTCCACCAGATGGCTCGGCCTACTCATTTTGGGGTTTAATGGTACAGAAATTAAATTACAATAAATAAAGGACCTCCAATGGGGGACTTAACCTTGGCTCAGCCTACCCATCGTGGGATTTGATGGTACTGAAATTAAATTGTAAGAAATTAAATTGCATTAAATAAAGGACCTCCAACGGGGGACTCAGCCTTGATTCGGCCTACCCATCGTGGGGTTTAATGGTACTAAAATTAAATTGCATTAAATTAAGAACCTCCAACGGGGGACTTGGCATTGGCTCGGCCTACCCATCGTGGGGTTTGATGGTACTGAAATTAAATTGCATTAAATAAAGAACCTCTAACGGGAGACTCGGCCTTGGCTTGGCCTACCCATCGTGGGGTTTGATGGTGCCTACCCATCGTGGGGTTTGATGGTACTGAAATTAAATTGCATGAAATTAAATTACATTAAATAAAGGACCTCCAATGGGGACTCGGCCTTGATTCGGCCTATCCATCGTGGGGTTTGATGGTACTGAAATTAAATTGCAGAAAATAAATGACCACCAGTGGGTGGATCGACCTTGATTCAGCCTACTCATCGTGGGGTTTGATGGTATTGAAATTAAATTGCACAAAATAAAGGACCACCAGTGGGTAGATCGACCTCTCCATTCTGAGGTTTGATGGTACAAGAATTAAATTGCAGAAAATTATAGTATAAATACGACATGTGGATATGGAGACATATGAGTACGACATGACATAATCGAGATTTAAATCAATTCATTTGGGTAATGAAATCCTTAAAGATTTTAATAGCTAGGATCATTACCTGATTTGACGGATTTCATGGCCAAATTCGAACCTCGTATCATCTTGTGGATTAAGATTGCGGCTCGAACGACGAGAATGAACCATTGATTTATGTTGATCGATAAAGGAATTGATGATGATAACTCTCTAGTTTTAAACTCCTATCATCTTCAAAATTCTCTATTTCTTTTTGGTATTTTCTTTCTCTCAAATTTTTCTTCTATCTCCCAAAATCCTCTCAAACATCCAAAATTTTCTCTCTAAAAAAATTCCCCACCCAAGCTCACTACTTCCTCCTTTTATAGCCTACTCATCCATCTCAAATTCTAATTTTTTCACTAACTCTTTTTTTATCTCATCTTCCCTTCTCTATTCTCATCTTCCCTTCTCTATTCTAATCTCCTCTTCTCTATCTTCTCTTATCCATCTCCTCTTCTCCATCTTTCCTTTTCCATCTCCTCTTCTCCATCTTCCCTTCTCTATTCTAATTTCTCCACTAACTCTTCTTTTTGTTATTTGCAAAATAATCCTTCAAGTGTTAGGTATTTGCATTATAGTCCCTGAGATTTTAAATATTTGCAATTCAGTCCCCTAGAGAAATATTTCTTTAAGTCTAAATCTCCTCACAATTTTCGACACACCTCCCCCATGCTTAGTCGAAATTCACCGCATGTCAAATTTAAGCTCATTTCTTGTCGCTGAAAATAATGCAAAATTTAATTAAAGCCCTTTTACAAAATTGAGTCCTTCTGGGTATAATTGGGCCAAGATGAAAATTTTAAATATTAGAGGACAATGTCACAACTCCCAAAAGTGAAAAATGAAAATAAATTGATTCAAATTGAATTTTTTAGGCCCGATTCGAGATTATGCTTGTGAAAGAATACATGATCCCGAATTGAATTTTTTAAATTTGCGCTGGCCAGCATGAAAAGGGATTTAAAAGAAAAATATTGATTATTTGTATGTATTTTTGTGGCCTCAAATGCTATTATTTATTAAATATTTTCCTAGTTTGTAAAAAAAATAAAAAAAAATATGAAAAATTATTTTTTGTTCAAAAATGGTTGCCTAAGCTTGGCTAAGGCTTCCAAAGTTGATTTTTCAATTTTCTCATTTTTCTTGATTTTGTTTTTATGAAGTTTCGAAAATAAAAATTCTGAAAAATACTGAAAATATGAAAAATCATTTTTTGATTAAAATTGGCTCCCTAGGCTTGGCCAAGGTCCCCAAAGTTGATTTTTTTTTATTTTATGGAATTTTTTTTATTAATTTTAGAAAAGAAAAGATGATTAAAAATCAGGTGTCAACAATGGGGCCACGAAACGAATTCCGATTTTGGACAATCGAAGCTTCATGGATATCGCAATGGTGTTTTGGATTCAGTTCTAGTTTTATTGAATTCTAAAGTTATAATTTTATTTCAGAACGCCACAAAGAAAGGCGAAGTGAAAAATGATCGTTTTGCCCCTGGTTTGCTCTAGAGTCTCTAGCTAGTAGAATGTGATTGCCTTCAGAAATTTGAGGCTTAGCCAGTGTTAGCTGATCCTTTGCATCGTTCCGGTGTCGAAGGCACATTTTTCCAAATAAAATTCTAAATCGGTCGAACCGCCGTCGATTATTTTCTTTTTTACCTCAATTTATCTAATTATCTAATTATGCCTTCAATTTTATTAAATCCATCATTATCCACAAAAGGGACACTTGGCAACTTCCTAGCTATTCCATGTGTCAATTGCTTGTGGCATCTCCCCACCAACCATGCCACATGCTTCACTCTCATTGGACCACCTCTAAGTCTTCTAGAGACTCATTAAATGCCCTTGAATTATTGTGATGAAGACCTTCTCTCTCTTCTTTTCTTCTTCACTCTTAGCTGAACATATCTCACGGCCCTTTCTCTCTCTTTTTCACTCTCGGTGGACTCTCTCTCGGCTCTAAAATCTGACTGCTAGATTTAACCGAGTGTCGATAAAAATCCGACCCTTGGATTTTTGTGATTTTCGGGTATGTCGTAGTTTAACATCTTCTGAATCCAACGCAACTTGAATCGCTTCGATCCGAAGTCGTTTGATCTTTCAAATATTCATTTTTCTCTCAATCGACGAGTCAGTCTTTTGATACCCGAATTCTGTTTATGACTCATCTTGATATATTTTGATTCCCGCAACCCCTAGGACTCATTTTTAGTTCCAAATATTGATTCTTAGTATGTTTTGGTCTTGGTTCAACCCCTGCTAGTTTCAATTCCCTTTAAGACACCATGATCCGACGCCGGACTCTTGCTTTCATTGGCTGTTGTGCGCTGTCCAACTTGCTTTCATCGACTTTTCATCTTCAACTAAGTAAGCATAACCTCTAAACCTTGAGTAGGATTGTGGTACATGACTTGGCTTAGCTCTAGATGGGTTCTAGGCATGGTTTAGAGTAGGCAAAATGCTTGGAATGCGTTGCTTGTTCACTTAAGTTGCTGTTTGGTCGTCTTTGGTGGCTGTTCATGCCGTGAAAATGATGTCCAAGTGAGATCTAGGGATGCCCTCAAGTGTTATGTGTGATACATAGGGGTAAAGCCTAAGAATACCGGGTTCCGGGCATGGAAGAGTGGATCTATTCATGGTTCATGGCTTGTATGTGCTATTTATAAACCTTAACATACGTTTCCATGAGATAGTTGCTGTTTTGAAGTGTCGAATCATGAATTCCCTATGCATTTGAAATGATGAGCTTTTACTTGAACGAATTGTCTGCCTGCTAAAAATGTTTTGTGCTCGATGTTGGGGAAAATTATCTCGAACGTGCATGGTAGTGAATTAAATATATATGTATAGTGGACATGCATAGATGACATGAGCATGTGGCACGCGAAATTAAATAAAATCAAGCAGCAGGCGAGTGTGTCCCAGTGAGGGGGAAATTGCCAGGATAAGGATGGTGCGCTCGAACGTACACGACATAGGGTAACTGGAGTGATAAGGGGTGCCAACATGTGTCTTGGATTTGATGCCTTACTAGTTGAGGCACTGGGAGGGGCAGTATACCTGGGTCTTGTACGCATGGGAGGCGTACTTACTAGTACAGAGGCAAAAGGGGTTGTGCTAACCTGGGTCTTGGTTAGCTACCTTGCAGGTTAGAGCACGGATTGAATGAGTTATGTAATTAAATGTGCTATAGAATAAAAGAAAATGAATTTGAGCATGTCCTGCATGAGCATTTGTATTTGCTGTCATGGAAAGAATGGTGAATTATATATTTACTCAATTGCTTTATAGTGTCATTGGGTCATACACGTGTGCAGTCGTTTAGTTTGGTGAGGCAGTGGTAAATTGAAAACCTAGAACTGCATGTTTAGGGTTGACCCAAGTGTATGCTTCACCTTGAGCGAGGTTTAGTGGTGAGCTTGTTGAGTTTTGATTCACTGTTGTTGTTAAACAATTTTTAGACCCTAAGCCCTAGTCATGAGTGGACCGCCTGGTTTCATGGAGTTAAACAGAGCAGATTTTGAGGATTCGTGGATAGTGATCCACCGATGCCCGAGGAACCTGACCCCGAGGAGCTACCATCATCTGACTAGAGTAATGTGGATGTGTATATCTGTAGGCCTTACTCGTTCCTTTTGTTAGCATAGGGCAACTGGTGGTGTCCTTATTTTGAAAAAGTTGTACCTAAACGCTAGTTTTATCATTTCAATGAAATTCCTTTTGTATGTTGAGCTGTCTCTCTTCTCTACCCATTCTTTATGTATGTATGGGTGTGATTCGCTTCCGTTAGCGTATTATCTGAAGGCGTAAATTGTGCCGCGACGAATCCTGGGTCGTCGTTCTCATTGGCCGATCGATGAGTTGCGGGATGTTGCGTTGCCCGCTGGGTTCGGGGCGTGACAACCAAGTCCCATTTGAGTTAATTACCAAAGATTATTTGATAGATTTTAATTTACCAACTTTTTACTAGGTCACTTAATTGGGAATAAAGTTGGTAAGTCACCAAATAAAGGTTGCTAATTTCATATATTATGAGTAATATTTGGTGTCTATAAGAAAAATAAGAAAAAAATTTATGTCAAGTGTAGGAAAAGTTGGGGAAAAACTGTCCAAAAAGTCCAAAACGTATTATACTTTGTCCAAAATGTCCTCAATCTACTATACTTTACCCAATTCAGTCATAAACTTTTCAAATTTATTAATTGAGTTCTAAACCTTTTGATATTTTTCCAATTAAGTACATTCAACCAATTTTAGCCAAGAATAACTAACGTGAATGTCAAACATCCTACATGACTCAACCAGCGTTGCTGTAGACAACTTTTATAAGTTCTTTAAAAAATTTCAAAGTTTTTTTTTATACTTGCTTTTCTTTTCTTTCTTTCTTTTCATTTTTTCCTACCAAGCCCGATGAGAACAGCGGCCCTCGCATAGACCGTGCGAACGGCCGTGAAGCCCTCATCGGACTTGAAAAAAAGAAAAAAGAAAATAGAGAAGAAAATATAACAAAATTGCAAAAAAAAAATATGAAATATGTCTATGTCAGTGCCCGTCGTCGTATGTGACTCCATCAGTGTCCAAATCCATGATTTCTAGTTGAAATTTGTCGGATAGACTCCATTGAAAAAGTGTCTAAATTTTTTGTACTTGATTGGCAAAATTGAAAGGTTAATGACCGAATTGACGAAAGTGGCATTGACGTTAAGAGTTTTTGGATAGTTTTCCCGAAAAATTGGTAATGTTGAAAAGAAAGTTTATAAATACATTGGTAAGAAAAGTGTTTGTAAATCAAGTCCAATGCACTTGTCCCATAACTTTTCCTTTCCGACACTTTTTTAGTACATGCCAACTCTTTCGCAAAACCCACCAGAATGGAAACAAATCCGTTTCTCTTGAGCACTAGTGTTTGTGACTAGTGCTAATTGACAAACACACATATGACAGTTCAATATGCTTACCCAAGTTCATAATGCTATGCATATTAATATCTGAAACCAAACTAACTCAGCGAAATACGAAACATGAATACAGTAAATGGCTATCGATGTAATAATAGGCCATTTAGATTGGGGAAATTATGTCGAGTTAGAGATTAGAACTGATTTTTCAAACTAAGTGTATGAACGCTCCTAGAACCTCAAAAAGTGAATCATGGTTATCTCTAATTAGGATAGTGATGGGAAGGAAATGTCACGGGAGGAAAAATTGCAGCACACATGTTGAAATAGACGGATCATGATCACTTTACCGGCTATAGTGGCTCTTTAGACCGTGCCAATAGCATGAAAAGCATGACTATAATGTAGTATTTTTTTGGGTTTAGGTTTGGGTCGTGAAACTTTAAAGTTGGTCATACATTTACATTGTAAGGTTGACTGATGATGAATCGACGCGAGTCACGCGAACACCAGAAAGTTAACCCGCTGATTGGAGTCCTTTTAGGCCTTATGAGCTTCACATAGAATTTGCTTTTACCTACTCTTTCTAGATAAAAACGTGAACCACTTTCGTTTTGGCCGCCGGCTATTGGAAGTCAACGTTTACCCGTTGGCATTTATGAACTAATCACGTTCTTGTAGAGCGGGGTGAAAGTTACGTTCACCAGCTAAATTTTGACAGGTTTGAAGAGAAGAACACGTGCGAGGGCTGAGTTAACTTAGTTGGTTTGGCCACATCTGCATGGTCTTATTGATTGCTATGTCTTTGATCTCACGTCGCCTTGTTTAAGCTGTTTGTGGTGACCTGAGATTGAGGCATATAGTATAGTTTCGGTAATGGGCTCGGGGAGGCTACCCGCAAGCAATGTTATCAACGCTAGGGTGGAGATGTGGAGCGTCGATTGCTACGCCTTTGATCTCACATTATTCAGTTTCAGTTGTTGCTATGATAAATAAGTCTCGCGTAACTTTAAACTAACATGACATGTTCTAGACCTGTGCTAACACGGATGAACTTCAATCTGGGGTAGGCAATATCATGCTAGCGCCAAACATGAGTGGAGCTTCTTGTCGGCGCTAAGAATTGTCACGTAGGATATAAGCAACTTATGGACGATGGATATGCTTAAAGAATGGTAAATTCGTGACAGAGGAGTCAAATGAAGAACAGCTTCGGTCTTTAGTCCTGCAATATCAAGCATTCTAATGGTGGAAGTTGCACTCCGACCAAAGAGGTCCTTTTGAGCCTCGCGGATTATGTCGTTCAAATATGGTCGTTCAAAATTATTGTAGCCTCGCGGATTATGTGATCTAAGAGGTCCTTTTGAGCTCACAAACGGGCACTAGCACACCATTTCCTTTTCTCAACTGGGCATGCAGTCTAAATATATAATTCAAGCAAGGACTCCCATGAAGCTAGAGACAAGAGTCCACACGCGATTGCCCTACCTGGGATTGGCTAGACCTTTTCGTGAAGTGAATTGACTAACATGCTCACCAACTACTCAACCATTATGCAACTAATGGATGAGTTTAGATCAGCGCGAGCTAATATTGAAAGAGACGTATGAATAGAAGTTGAGTTTTATTTTAAGTTCATAAACAGAACAAAAGGGCCGTTGAAGAAATTGCAAATATGTAAAATACTACATAAATTTAAGTAGATCCTCTCAACTATGGGGTACTTGGATTGCAAGTACCCCTATACTCTTATCATTATTTTGTGATTATCCCCCTCAATTTTGTAGCTCGTATTCCTTCACATATTTATAATACCGTAGATGTAAACGAGATGTTTCTAGTTTAACTTCACTTTTACGAGGGTATCTAATTAAATTTGAAGATGCATACCGACTACCCTTATGTCAATGGAAACGAGGTCTAACGTGAACCTTAAGTATACGCGTAAGAGTGCAGTAAAACGAAATGCTATCTTTCAAAAAATCACAATTTGGTACTTTAGGAAGAATTTAACTTGCCATCAGGACATCGTTAACAGATTATTTAGGAAAAGCTCCATTCCTTGATAAATAACCCATAATAATAACTGAAAAAATTACAGCTTTAATCACTTGTACCCGTCTGTACTGTTTGGTAATAACCTCGGCGGCCGAGGAGAACAATCGCAGAAAACCGAAAGATGTGGGCTGAAATTGCAATTGATCTATTCGTAAGGGGTTTGCTAGCAAGTTGCTTAGATTACACCCCGCAGTTAGCGCCATTACGACTCGACGATGCATCAAGGGTCAATGTAGTCGGCGTAATCATCATGCCGAAGTGCACCAGGGTCGAGATCATTAGCTTTTTTGCCCTTTTTTGGGTCCGAAACCAATATATTAAGCTATGAACATAATACGTCCAAACCCTTATGGTATACATTCAAAAGTGGGTTGAGTATTAATGAAAATGGATTGAGCGAAAAACCCTAGGTTCTGTCAGAGTAGAGCCCACGACAGTCTTCTGAGGTAGAAAATCTGGATTTAAAATAACTGTCTTTTGTCGTCTCTCTCGACGTGGGTTTCGGCTAAAGCGCTCAACGGAAAACTCTTGTTCGCACTCGACGGTGATGAAAGCCTAATAATAGTTATTAATGCACGAATCTATCTGTTTAACATTAATCTAATATAAATACATGGATATACATGTGCGACAGGAGCTAACGACGAGAGATGATGCTGTCTCTTGGTAAAATACTGGGCAAGTTGGGCAATGCACATGCGTCGCATGACACGCGGTGCCGCTTGAGTGAGAGAGTGCTCCTGAAATGAATGAGTAATTTTTCCCTTCATATGTATTAATACCTTCATTATTGCATGCTAAGTTTAGTAACTTGAGAATAAAGTTAGACGAAGCAGATCAACTTCTGGCACTGGAGAGAGAAGGAAAGACCCGTATAGTCTCCAGAGCTCGGGCTGCATTAAGCATCTTGACGCCTTGGCGATGTAGCCAAGTTTTTTCTTTCATTTCCGTCAGGATATCCTGCCTTTGGAAGTTAGGAAACAATGAGAATTATATATGTATATTGTCCGGCTAGTTGGACGAAATGTTATATATAACTGAAAAAACAATTAATAGAGCATTGTGCCCTTTATTTTACCACCGTGCTTAGTGACGGGAAATTTGAAGAAAGAGAACACGAGATGAATGGTTTGGAATGAAACAAACTTTATCCACTTCTCTTATTTGTGAATGCAAATAAACTCATTGTTCCCGCTAAACTTTGACAAACCACCGTACTTAGGACGAAGTTTTGGATAAATGATGGAATGAAATGCAATGCGACATGTAGTCTTTTGGAACGCTGTGCGAGAGAGAAAAGGAGAGGAAGCCCATGATGTCGGGCTAACACGACGAACTCTGAACTGCATCAGTCGGCCCATACTAATTATTTTGGACCGACTTCCATAGTGAGAAAAGCGAAATGGGCTGAGCATATAAGCGAGTGCTGCAGCAGTGATCGAAGCACCGAACGGACCAAGCACTGCCATTTCAGAGTTGAGAACTATGGTTCGATGGCATTGATCAGAAGCATTTGTGTCGGCCTAGAAAAAGACCTAACTTTGGGTTAGTTTTGACGAGTGGCCAACTTAGTCGATGAAAGCACAATTTAGTGAAAACAGACTTCATCGATGAGCACAATAGTCTACAACTTGAAGGGAATTGATGTTGGAACCAAGATAATAGTGGTGACTTTTAGAAAATTTAGAATAATGGCACAAAATAAAGATCGGAGAGAGAAAATCAATTATTGAAAATGCTTTCTAATGGCTTCAAGATACAACACTCACCTTCACGTACTTATATAATAGCAGAGTACCTACGTTAACAAAGAACAACATTCCACACACTTATCGCCCCCTTCTGATAACTATAAATGAACCAACAAAAGAGTCAAAAAGTTAACAATAAGAAAGGACAAACTCAATAAATGTAGTCGAACACAACAATAGCTTCACTTGGAAAAAAACTCTTCAAAGACGTCGACATCATCCACCATGTTTCATGCATCAATAATATGTAACATTTAATGGAGGAGAAGACTTCCTCAAGTACACCTGATAATGTTGAAACTTCATGACAAGGGCTCCTCTTTTCTATGTGAAAGTATTTTCTCCTTGTTGAGTATGAAGGAGCTATCCAAGGATAGCCTACCATAAATCATGTTGATTTCCTTTCGTCTTCGATCTTCTTCAGGCGCCTATCATGAATGAAGTCTTTCTTCGAAGACCATCAATCCAGAATAGCAACCAACATGCTCAAATCCAATAATCAATTTTACTTTATTCAAATAGTCTTTCTTAAAATTGATTTTGGAATTTAACAATACCACGCATCAGCTTTAAGTTTTTGAACAAACTTGCTTTCAATGGTTGTCAAAATATATGCAATTTGATCTTCTGATATGCAGGATTTTAGCTCAATTTCATTATTTTTGACACGCTCACGAATATAGTGATACTTGATGTCAATGTGTTTGCTCCTACCATGAAAAAATGGACTCTTGGTTAATGTAATAGTCGACTTATTGTCATACATCATTTTAGTATGACTTTTTTGTTCATGCATCAATTCATACAACATCCTACAAAGCCATATCGCTTGACGTGCCGCTAAAGCTAATGCCATATATTCTACTTTACCTGTCGAAAGTGCAACAACTTTCTATTTTTTCAAGGACCAAGAAATCGCTCATGATCCAAGAAAGAAAGCATTTCCAGAAGTACTCTTTCGATCTTGATATCACCTACCCAATCACTATTTGTGTACCCCACTAGACTGAAATTGTCAGTACAAGAATATAGAATTCCATAGCTGTGAGTTCCACTGACATACTATAAAATTCTTTTTACTACCTATAAGTGTGATTGATATGGGCTTTTCATGAACCTACTAATAATTCTCACTTCATAAGTAATATCCAGTCTAATAGAAGCCAAATACCTCCAATTGCCAACGATACTTTTGAAATAAGCGGGAATTACCAATTTATCAAAGTTCCTTCTTTCTTTAGCTCCAACCGTTCTACTATGGGAGTCTGAATTGGTTTGAACGCTTCGATTTTCATTCGCTTCAAAATATCATTAACATATTTCTACTATAAAATAAATATGCCATCATGTGTTTGCTTCACTTCAAAGCCAAGAAAATAGGTCATCAATCCTAAATCTCTCTTTTCGAATTGGCTAGTCATAGCCTCCTTGAATTTTGCAAACATTTTTTCATGGCTCCCTATAAATATCAAGTCATCAATGTAAAGACACATAATTATGGTGTCATTGTTAGTAGTTGACTTGATATACAATGTACACTTATATGGACACTTTTGAAAATCATGGTCTAATAGGTATGTGTCGATCTGCAGGTACCAAGCAGGAGGTGCCTATTTTAGCCCATACAATGCCTTTTTAAACTTGTAAACTTGATTTTCATGCCATTTCTTCTCATAATCTGTGGTTCCTTCACGTAGATTTCCTCTTCAAAAAATCCATTAAGAAATGCCGATTTCACATCTATTTGATGAATCGTCCAATGGTTTTGAGCTGCAAGTACTAAGATCATCCGAATAGTATCCATTCCGGCCATTGGTGTAAATATTTCAAAATAATCATTAGCTAGCTTTTTCTTGTTACCTTTTACAATCATTTTGGCTTTGTACCGGTCCACATAATCGTAGGGTTTGTACTTTGTCTTATACACCTACTTAGCACCAATGGGCTTCTTACCAAGTGGTAAAGAAGTTAGCACTCATGTGTCATTCTTCTCGGTAGAGTGAATTTCTTTATCCATTGTTTGGATCCATTTCTCGTCTACAGCTGCTTCATTATAGACACAAGGCCACATTTAGCAAATAAACAAAATTTTACCATAGGTTCGTCAGTGATTTCATTACTGTCATTGTCATCATTTATTGTGACCACATAATCCCTAAATTTTGAAGGCGTCCCTTATAATCGTTGTGAACGACGTAATGGTGGCTCTGAAGCTGCTGTTGGTTAAGAAGATATATCACTATTCAAAGATGATGGAGGCATTTCTATCAATTCCTCCAATGGTTCATCTTCAATGGTGAAGCTTTTCTAATCGCTCTTTTAGTTCTAGTCTTAGGTTTCATCTTCAAAAAATTGGATATCCTTACTGATGATTACCTATTCAGTGATTGGATTTTACAACTTATAACTTTAGTTGTGTCACTATAGTAAGTGAAGATGCATTTTTTGCTTTTGTCATCCAACTTCTTTTTTCATTCATCTTGTATATAGGGATATGCTACACATCCAAATACTCGTAAGAGTGAAACATCTAGCTTGTTGCTGCTCCAAGCCTCTTCTGGAGTTCTTCCAAGAGCAATCCTTGTTGGACACCTATTTAGTACAAATATAGCACATGCAACAGGGCAAATTTTTAGCTTTTAGCACACTTCTTGCCATTTCAAAAATTGTCATATTCTTTTATTTTGCTATACTATTTTGCTGAGGTGTATAGTTGGTAGTCAATTAACATTTTACTTCGTAAATTTTATAATATTTGTCAAATTCATTTAAGGTAAATTCTCCCCCCTCTATCAGATCTCAATGGCTCCAAATTAAAACCACTATGTTTTTTTTCTTTAAATAGACTTTAAATTCTTTGAACTTGCTAAATGCATGAGATTTTTCTCTTAAAAAATATAACTAAGTTTTTCTGGTAATATCATCCACAAAAATTAGCATGTACCTTTTCTTGTTCGAATGATTGAACCTCAATAGGGCCACATATATCTATATCTACCAACTCCAAAGGTTGTTTTGCTCTTATGAATTTTCCAATTGGAAATGATTCTCAATGTTCTTTTCCAACGAGATATGCTTCACATGGATGATCTGGACAATCAATTAAAGGCATACTTCTCACCATCTTTTTCTAGGCCAATAGTTTGAGTCCATGAAAATTTAGATGCTTGAATTGAAGCTACAACTAGTTGTTTTTCATCATCGCTTGAAAACTCAAGAGGTTCTTGTCTAAAGAGTCATGGGGAACATTTGGTTCTTTGTCATATGCACTGTCATGATCAATTTATTGTTGATACCTCTGATGGTGCAAACTCCGTTTTCAATGTGAACTTTATGGCATTTTTTGGAGAGTTGCCCAATACTTAACAAATTCCAAAAAAGTCCTAGTATAAAGTAAACATCTGAAACAGCAACATTAGTACCATCTTTCAATTTGATATTAATGTTACCTTAACTCAACATGAGAATTTTAGATTTATTTCTGAAGTTGATTTCACCACGACTTGTCTCATCCAACCACGAGAATAACTCCTCTAAGCCAGCCATATGATTGTTGTAACCGGTATCCTGGTACAATATGTTGATGTCTGTAGTGCTTAAGTCATCTTTCTTACATGTTAGCACCATGTATTCTTCAGTATTGGTGGTATGTACGTGCTCCACCTGCTTATACATCTCCTTTGCATGGCATTTTGATCATATTTGCCGAACTTGTTGCACTTAAAATACTTGACTTCCGATTTGTCACGTGCTTTAAATTTTTTGGTAAAATATGAATTTCCACCTCTACCTTGACCTCCTTCGCGACCTCGACCGCCTTGATAGCTTCCTCAACTTGATAGAGCGACCATACTTTGCAATGTTTGCTCGAGAACTGAAACAATAGACTTTTGATTCATTCTTTACTCATGCGAGCACAATGGACCCATCAAGCGCTCGACCATTACGATTTACACATCTTACCCTTCTCGATTGTTAGGATGATATAGTCAAATCTTTCAGTCAAAGATCTCAAAATTTTTTCTGTGATATGTACATCGTGGAGTTTTTCACCGTTAACCTTCAATTGGTTAATGATGGTTTGTACATGATTAAAAAAAAAAGATTGTCTCAGAGCCATCCATGCGTAATGACTCAAAATCACCTCGAAGTGTTTGAAGTCACACTCGTCAGACACGGTTGTTGCCTTTGTAGGATTTTTGTAAAATATCCCATGCAACTTTTGCATTATCCACACTCGATGCTTTTTCAAATATCGTTTCTTCCGTGGCTTGAAAGATCGCATACAATATTTTTTTATATTTCTTCCAAGACTCTACCAAAGCATCTTTCTTGCCCTTTCTTAAAACTTCGAATGCTTCAGCATGTGCCACTTCGTTGTAGCCATGTTCAATCCAATTCTACAAATCTTGTGATTTCAAAAGAACCTTCATTTACATAAACCAGTTATTGAAATTCCTTCCATTGAACTTTAGAAGTTAGAATTGAACGGAACTAGTGGATGCCATTTCTAGCTCTATTACTAAATGTTGAAATCAAAATAATAATGACATCTTTGGAAAATTTAGAACAATAGCACAAAATAAAGATCATAGGGAGAAAATCTTTTATTGCAGTGCTTTCTAATGGCTACAAAATACAACACTCACCCTCAAGTACTTATATAATAGCAAAACATTTACGTTAATAAAAAAAATATTCCATGCAATTACAATCCCTTCTAACAATTATAAAGAAACCAACAAAGAGGTAAAAATTTACCAATGGAAAAGGAAAAACTTAATAAATGTAGTTGAACACAACAATAATTTCAGGTGAAAAAACTGTTCAAAGACTTCAACATCATCTACCTTATTTCATGCTTCAATAATATGTAGCGTTAGTGTTGGCCCTTCAGGCCAAAATTGATCAGAATGACTCAATTGTCAAAATATTTAGGACTAACTTAGCCAACTTAAGAGGTTTAAAATTAAATTTGTATCCGTAAAATAGGTTTGAGACTTTTTGGTAATTTCTCTCGATTTTTATTTTTTTTATCCACTATTTAGAATATTTAAGTTCAAACATGGAAAAGTAGTTAAATAAACTATCTTCAAATCTTATTTTTGAATGATACAATCTAATTTTGAAAATATTTTGGTAATAAATATAAGAAAACCATCTAAATTTGAATTTTGTGCCCACATTTGATGTGTTTTTCCTTTGAACATATATCTTCTGTCATTGGATATTTCACTTTGAAAAGACTCTCAAATATTTTTGAAGTTGATTTGGTTTACTTGGTAGTATTCATAGTGTGCAGGATAGCTAATTTCATTACATGAAAAGATTAGTTGATTTTAATATATCATAAATGAATCACCAAAGAATTATTAAATAATATATATAATTTGAAAGTAAAATTTAAATAATACTATATAAATTATTTTAATGTTAGAAAATTCAATTCAAAAGCTTAAACTATTTCAACACATTCTCTTAGGTACAAACATGTCTAATGAGTGTCAAGAAATAATTGGATTACGTGCCTCCTAAAAAAATAGTTTTTCCCTCTTTTATATAGGTTGTTTTGGATGAAAATTGAATTATCTATTTGGCAAATACAATTAGATGATACCAACAACCTAACCTATCTCCTTAATCCTTTGACCCAAGAAATTATCTTGCTACTAAGCATCAGCCCATCACAGCTAAGCATCTATTTATCACTAATTAGCCATCCTCTACTTTTTTTTGTTTCCTAAAAAAAGAGTAGTACAAAGGTTTAAAAGAAAATATCTCTAAAAGAATCGAAATTGTGCACGATTAGAGAGCGGCTCCATCTCAAAGTCTCTCTCTAAAATCCTTCACTCTCCTCTTCCTCGTCCTTCCTTTACCATCCTATCATCCATCACAATTGAAAGAAAATCCTAATTCTCCATCATCATGGATCCTCAATCCACCTAGTTCTAACAAGTGTAGCTCACAATGGTCCACAGCTTTGACTCCTTCCACTTCGAAACTCTAATCTCAAACCTCATGTTCTCCTCTAACAAGCTCTGATTCTAGGCTGAGTCTCTCTTTTGTAATATTTTCTTCTTTGATTAGATCAAAATAAAGGTGGCAGTACTCACCGAAAAAAAAGAATTTTGAAAAGTCAACAAAAGGAAAAAGAAAAAGGACAATTCGACTTCTTCTTTTAAAGATTAATACTCTTCCATGACACAAGAAGAACAGAAAGAAAAAGAAAAAGAAAAAGAAAAAGAAAAAGAAAAAAAAAGGAAAAGAAAGGAAGGAGATCCATGCTCCATGCCACGTCGCCTCGATAAGCTGTCTCGACACCGATTACCATCATTTAGTAAGTACTCGCACCTCTCGTTTCTCCTATCGAGGAGATTTTCGGATTTGGAACTTAATTTTGGATTTATGTTGAGTCTAGGTTGCTGCATTCGATTGATGAGTTTTTGGGTTGCGTTTTTATATAAGAATGAAATTTTAGGGTATCTAGAGCCATGGGACTTGACAAGTCTTGATTTAATGCTATTGTTTGCTCGAAACAAATTTTCGAAATCTGGTGCACTATATTATAGTGCAAACAGTATAATTCAATGGCCAATATTTTCATTTTTGGGCTGTCGTTTGGGATTGGTCATAATAGAACTTTTGTAGTACGTCGAATAAAATATTTTTGGGCTATAAAATAACTTGAAACGGAGCTCAGTGGAGGGGGTCATGACCTTAACAAATTTGGTGTGCCAGCTATCCATAACGGACAGTAACTGATATTCATTATAAGCGAGCTTCCGTTGACACATAGTTTATCGTTCTGTTGTTAAATAGATGTAAATAAGTTGAGCCGTGCATTAGAGTGGCGTTTCACTCAATTTGTTTTTATCTATTTTCCATATATTTGATAGAAATTCAAATGCAACCGTTGCGATTTGCTTTTGACTTCGTTTGGTGAGTGATACTATTTTTCTATGTTTGCAAACTCATATTCTAAAAATGATAGTACTACATATGTTATGACTTAAGAAATAATACTTTTGTTGCATAAAATAGGATCGAATATTTACTGCTGTTTTGTTTATTTGAGACGGTTTGTGACCATTTTATACTACTGATTTTGAGTTGGTTGTAATGTACATTTTGATTTATGATATTGATTTTGTTGTGAGTTTGTAATGCTTAAGATAGCTATGAACCCGACTGAAGGGATTGTGGGTATGCGTATACTAGTTTAAGATACCTTTATGGGCTAAGCTACTAACATTATAGGTAGAGACCTTGCCAAGGAGGAGTCTTAATCTCCTTTTGTAATGAGCAATATATGTCACGCCCCGAACTCTATGGGCTCGCGACATCCCATCATTCCAAGCATCCGCCTGGCCCATGAATGATGATGACCTAGGATTCATCGCGGCCAGACGACGCACCAAACAAAAACTTACTTACCTGCAGAAGCAACACTCCAACCCAGACAACACACAGAGTATGGGGATAGAAGAGAGAGGGTACGCAATCATCAAACACCAATACATATATATATAACAAGCATTAAGGGTACAAGTCAACTAGAGTTAAACATCACTCAGTCAAAATCCCTCGCTGCAAAAGACACATTGACCTAAAGTCCTACTCCTAGTCGATGACGCTCCAATCCAACTGCCACGATCGCTCCTTGGGATCATCTTCGTACTTGGGGGAGGAAGGCTTGGCATCTATCGGATCACCCTCCTTATGGCCATCTATCTCCATGCGCCCCTCAAAAGGCTGCTTCTGGCTCGGCTCGGGATCGACAACGTCTCGACAATAGGTCGCAAGACGAGTTAAGTTGGAATCTCCCACCTCCTCAATTGGTATGTCAAAATCACGCACGGGACCCCTGAACTCTAGACCCCTCCTAACCAACCACGCCTTGTACCTATGGGGTATCCAAAACAGTCCACCATCGTTAACCCAAATAGTCGTGCGGTGTCTAGCCCAAACAGTGCCATCGACCTCAGAAAAATGTTGGATGTCCCTCTCTACCTCGATGGGGAGTCTAAAAAGGGTCGGTGGGATATCCATCACTATTGCCGGGGGTCTGAAAATGTTGATAACCAGTACCAATGAGTCAAAGACTTAATAAGCTCTCCACTAAACCTTGCGTAGGGTACAGTACGCTAATTGATTCGATCCTATTAGGTAGTTCTAGGGCAAACCTCTACTCTCCAGCCAATTTCCCCCAGGGTGACACAAGTAGGGCAAATCACATATGAAATTTAGATAGTTTTAAGTAAATCAAGCATAATCAGAAAATAAGTACATACATGAGATTTAAGAGATAAAAACACATGTTATACGTCAAAACTCGATTCTCAATACTCAATGTTCAATGTTCAATGTACAATGCTCAATGCACAATGCTCGATGCTTGGTACCACAATACCGTGAAATAGAATGCATCAGGTCTGTGCTGCAACTCGCGTGATGGAACGCCTCAAGTTGGTACCAGTGTCCCGACCCACGTGAAATCGAACGCCTCAGGCTGACACCTTATCACTTCAACTACCCCGTGTCGTGCACGTCTGGGCGCATCGTGCCCCGACCCGCGTGAAATCGAACCCCTTAGGTCAGCACACTTATCCCTCCAACTTCCCCGCGTAAACACGCCTCAAGGCCATCCTCTCCCTTATCTCGCTAAGCATGATGCATGCCATATTTACAATTCAATATTTCACATCATAGAAATCACATGCCACATTTTTCACAAATATCATGAGCAGCTCGTCTCAAGCATAACAATGCAGATCTTCTGGGTAAATAACACGACGAGAACTCACGACATGGCATGTCATGCATGATCGGTAAAATATATTTCTAAAGAACTCATACTCAAACATTCCAGGGAAAGCATTGAATGTGTCAAATAATAGCCTTTTTTCTTCAAGTACATAATTTTCATTTTAAGCCCACTTTAGGTCATCATCTCACTCTTGGTCTACAAACCACTCTCGGACTCTCAAATACCATTTTATTTAGCCCATGGACAGTAACTAAAGTCCCATAGATCAAGCCCAAATTTATTTCACACGTGAGTATACATTAGGTTTTCCGAATCCATTTGTCCCCTTCGGTGCATACTAGCCCATTTTCTCATGAATCAACCTCGCCACCTCAATCCATGAATAAACCATATAATATCAGTCCCTAAATGTCCTTAGACACACATGAGGTCCACAAATCTACAAATCAAAATACCACAAATCCGGTCTAAAACCACACAAACTAACTAAATCGTTTCTAGCTTATTTTTCCAATCTAGAGATCTCTAACATTCAAACCATTACACGTGCCATATTCCTAGGCAAGGGTTAGAGGATTCGCTTACTGGAACGACGCTTGGATGGAACGATGAAGGCGGAGCACGCAGCGGCCGAAAATGGAGCTCACGGTCGAGAGAGAGAGAGAGAGAGAGAGAGAGAGAGAGAGAGAGAGAGAGAGAGAGAGAGAGAGAGAGAGAGCGGCAAGGGGCTGATTAAGGGCCAAACAGAGGCCAAATCAAGCTAGACAACAAGGAAATGACATGAATATAAGTTTCCTACATCCCCAAGTCAGATTATGCCCACATAATGCAAAACACGAAATGGGCGATAGAAAATAGTTTCGATGATCGAGACAAAAATGCTTGAACGGAGGCTCAAATCAAATCGGATCGAAGTGAAACAAAGTTTTATGAACTCATCTCAGATAAATCTATGACATATCCAAAAATCACAAAAATCCAACAGTCGGATTTTCGTCGGCACTCGATTGAAATTGGGTGGTAGCTGGGAAATCCGAGTTGGCTTTGATTCGGAGGGTTCTAGGCCAGGTCTTGGGGAAATTCTTATAGATCTTCAAAGCTCTTCATCTTACGATCATGTGGGAGAAAATGAAGAGTTGTTTGGACTCCGAATGAGCTCGAATATGCCGTTTTTGTCCTTGTGCGCGCTGGAATTCGAGAAGACGTGAGATGGCCAAGAAGGAGCGAGAACCTTTGGGATGGAGAGGAGAGGAGTAGGGGCTGCCGAAATGGAGAGGGAAATGAGAGAGAGAGAGAGAGAGAGAGAGAGAGAGAGAGAGAGAGAGAGAGAGAGAGAGAGAGAGAGAGAGAGAGAGAGAATGGAGAGTTTATAATGGGAATGAAGATAAAAATTCAAATTGAGGTGAGTGGGATTAGGTAGAATTAGGTTATGGGGTTTCTTGGATTTAATATATTGTACTTTGATGGATTAGACTTGATTGACTTAGAGTTGACTTGATTTGACACTAATTGATTGATTGATAAGACTTGATTGATGGGACATTCGATGGGACATTTCCTCGAGATGCATGCCAAATGCACTGATTGGACTAGGAGGGCGGATGAACCTCGACTAAAACTCTCACTAACTGGTGTGCTCGGACTTCCATAAATATTATTATTATGTTTCCAAGGGGCTTAACTCAGACCGAGGACGAACCGGCAAATATTCAACTCAGGACTCGCTTCATGATTTTTCCTAAGCTGTCCGGCCAATTGGTAATTCAACCGAAACTGAAACCACACTTTCATTGTAGCATTCCTGAAAACTCAATTACTGAGATCGAAATTCATTTTGTGGCCAACTTCATTGAATAACGACTCTGTCGAATTTTCAGACCAACGGGCGGTTGTTTAGGACTTTTCGCGTATCGACTGATCAGGTCCAGGAAATTTAATGTTCTAGGTAGCCATTCCCTTTCGGTTAGTCATTTCAGGGTAGCTAATCTGAGTGAGAATTGAATAGAGCGCATTAATGAAATATATCTATTCTATATTAAAATCCCGATAATAGGTCGAATTTTCAGACTGTTACATTATACATGATCATATTGGTAATTTTAAGCATGAGATTGAATAGTAGATAGACTGTTGACATGTATTTTGATGAGATTGATCAATTAATAGACCATTGACATGTGTTTTTAATGAGATTAATCAATGAGTTAGACCATTGATATTTTGTTGTAAGATTATGGTCTGAAATAAATATTTTTGCTACGAATGTATTATGTTTGCGTAATTTACAACTCATTTTCATGAAGGTCTATTACATTCCAAGTTTGATGTAAATGAGTTATATTTTGAGTATTAAATGTACGTAGTAATTGTTCAATCCACTTAAAAAATGTATTATTTCTAAGCTGTGTTAGCTTGTTATCTTTTTTTTTTTTTTTTATCTTTCTTGTCTTTTAAGTCATTGAGTCATAAGCAAGATTTGAGTGATTGTTAGCATATGACATATTTGCTAGTAAAGGCATCTAAATATGACTTGTGAGTTGGATGCGTTTGTGATGAGTTGTTGTTAGAGGTTTGCATATTTGTTTTATAAAGATATGTATATATATTGATGATTTAGAAGCAAGTTCTGATTTTATAATCGAAAGACTTCTTTATCTAGTATATATATGGATGTACATATTTCTTCTTAGGTTTAGTTTTTGTTATGTTAAGGATATGTTCTTTTGAGAAAGGATGGTTGTGTCAGGATCTTTGTTATAGTGGTTTTAAGGTGTGATATCTTCAACATTGACAAGTAAACCGATCCCAACACCCTCTCCCTCAAGCTCGCCCACCACCTCCACTAGTAGCCCTAGGTCGAGCTTCGCACCATGCATGACATCCTCCTCTTGAAGCTCTTCACTCCCAACGACTCCTATATCTACCCTTGCAAACCTTGCAAGCGTAGCTTACTATAGTCCTCAATCTTGACTTCTCCCACTTCGAAACCTTAATCTCTTACCTCATGTCGTCCTCCAACTAGCTTTGATCCCAGGCTAGTCCCTCTTTAACCTTGCTAAGAAAATCAATTCCAATACCCTCTCCCTCAAGGTCACCCACCACCTCTACTACTGCCCCAAGTTGAGCTTCGCACTGTGTGCGTCATCCCACTTCCAAAGATCCTTACTCACGACAACTCCTACATTTATCCCCGCCTCACCCTACAAATCTAGCCCTTCCTCAAGCCCGTGCTCCTCACCTCGATTCAATGTGAGGAGACCAAGACAACTCCTACATTTATCCCCGCCTCACCCTACATTTCAAGTTGTCCGTGCTACATAGGGTAGAGTTTCATTTCTATAAGCATTTTGTATTGATTTGGTCACATGCTTTTCTTATCATTTTCTTTGAGGATTCTCATTTAGTTTTTTTTAATATATTGTATTAATTATAATCGATCAAATCTAGGCTAAACATTTTTGGTGGAACATTAGCCAAGCCTTCATTTCTAATTTTCAATTACTGGCTTAGCCAGTTACGTTTCTTCTCATATATTTAAATTTGAGATGTTTAGACTCTCGAGAAGACTTAACCAGCTTAGTCTTTCTTTTTCTTTTCTTTCTTTAATTCATTTTTTTGTACTTTTTTCTATTGTTGTTTGTGGGGTTAGCTAGTAGGTAGCCTTGTATTGCAACACATTAAATGTGGGTGGACAACTCCTACTAGTACATGTCAACACATTTCTTCCCTACCTTAAGGAAATTGAGTGGAGGGTGACAAGTCCTACTACATGCCAAATTTAGTCACTAAATACCTCAATTTTCACACAAAATGATTGGCTAACATAAAATTTTCTTCTTCTCATTTTCATACAACAAAATCTTAAGCTAACCCCCTATTTACCTAATTTAATTAAACGCCTATATGCATTTATATTATGTGGGAGATAACTTTACGAAGATAATTCCTTGCAAGTCATGTGCAATGATCACATTATCCCCCTATTTAACTAATTCAGAATAGCAACTAATGTGCTCAAATCCAATAATCAATTTTACATTATTCAAACAATTGACAACTCTCTAAAAAAATTATCGACAAAAAACATCATTGGTTATTGACTAAAGCGTTCACCATTCAATGAGGTTAATGGCACTAACATGTAACCATCAAGGGGGAAGAGTGCACGATTTAATCCATCGAGTAGTGGAGTCAACGATCTTGTTACAACTATTCTTTAAACAAGTGTTGCTAAATAGTATATGGTAAGTATAGCATGTTTAATTTCTTAGTAACTGTCTGTATATCTATAAAAAAAATGGGTTATAAATATTCCAAGTGTAGGGACTATTGGGTTAAAATTATGAAAGAAAAGACCAATGTGGCTTCTACGTCACCGTTAAATGGTAAAACATCATCCTAAGTGACAAGCATTCATTAACTAGAACGAACTAAATTAACTTTTGATATGAGAGGATAAAGACCAAACGAGAGACCTCCTTGCCCACCAAGTGAATTAGCCATCGGCAACAATGGCGGCCTTCTTTGAACTAGGTGGACAAGGAGCTCTCAAGAGTAAAAGAGAAGGTGATTTTGGTAGAGAAACCATGCTTTCAAATGTGTGATGAATGTAAATAGATACTATCATGCGTATGGGTGTCCATAGTGGCACAATATAATATGACATATATTATGTTCTTTATTTGTTCTTTTTGGGTGAGCTTAAGAAAAGGAAAATTAAGCGATTGTTAGTAGATGACATTTTTATTAGTAGAGACATTGAGGTATGAGTTGTAAGTTCAATGTGATTATAGCGAACCCTTTGAGTTGTTGTTAAATGTGCACATCCTTTTAGTATAGATATGTTTATATATACACACACGTTTTGAAGATTTAGCAGCAAGCTCTAATTTTGTAATGAAATGACTTCTTTATCTATTATATATATGGATATATATATTTGTTATCAAGTTGAGTTTTTGTTATATTGAGAATGCATTCTTTTAAGAAATGATAGCTGTGCCATGACCTTTGTTATGGTGATTTTAGGGTATAACATCTTCAATCTCACCAAGTAAATCGATCCCAACACCTTCTTCCTCAAGCTTGCCCACCACCTCCACTACTACCCCCTAGGTTGAGCTCTGTACCATGTGCACCATTCTTCTCCAGAAGCTCCTCACCCGTAACGATTTTTATATCTACTCTCACCTCACCCCACAAGCCTAGCAGGCGTAACTTGCTATGATCCTTGGCCCCGACTCTTCCCACTTGGAAACCATAATCTCCCACCTCATCTCCTCCTCCAATGAGCTATGATTCCAAGTCGAGTCCCTCTTCAACCTCACCAAGCAAATCGATCCCAACAACCTCCCCCTCAAGCTCGCCCATCACCTCTACTACTAGCCCCACTAATCGAGCTCTACACTATGTGCGCCATCCTTTTTCCAAAGCGCCTCACCCGTGATGACTCCTACATCTAACCCCGTCTCACCTTGCAGACCCAACCCTTCTTCAAACCTATGCTCCTCATCTCGATTCAGTGCAAGGAGACCAAGATGATCACCCAAAAGCTCTGCGACATGGTAAATTCTTTTTAATATTTACGTTTTTTGTTTCCGAGTTGTCTGTGCTACATTGGGTAAGGTTTCATTACAATAAGCATCTTACATTGACTTAGTAACATGTTTTCCTTATCATTTTCTTTGAGGATTCTCATCTAGCTATTTTTATATATTATATTAATTAGATGTCCATCAAATCTAGGCCAGGTTTTTTTGGTAGAACATTAGCCAAGTCTTCATTTCTAATTTTCAATTACAAGCTTAGCCAGTTATGTTCCTTCTCATAAATTTAGATTTGAGATGTTCATACTCTTAGGAAGAAGATAAAAATAATGCCATAAACAGAAAGACAATGTTGATAATATTTCCAAATTACATAAGTCACAGAGATACAAGGACATAATGCAAGTTAGTCCACAAGCACTGGTTTCTATTGTAATAGAATAGAATGTTCTTTAGTATTAAAATCTTAGTGCTAAGTTTTTCTTTTTCTTTTCTTTCTTAAATTCATTTTTTTTGTTCTCTTACTATTGCTTTTTGTGGGGTTAGCTAGTAAGTAGCCTTGTATTACAACACATTGAATGTGAGCAGACCACTCCTATTGCTACATGTCAACACATTTCTTCCCTGCCTCAAGGAAACTAAGTGGAGATTGAGAAGTCCTCCTATATGCCAAATTTAGTCACTAAATACCTCAATTTTCACACAAAAGTCAAATGATTAGCTGACATAAAATTTTCTTCCTCTTATTTTCATATAACAAAATCTTAAGCTAACCCCTCATTTAACTAATTGAGTTAAACTTCTATCTACATTTATATTATGTGAGATATAACTTTACGATGATCATTCATTCCAAGTCATGTGCAATCATTACATTATCCCTAGTTTCCCTCCCCTCAATGATTTAAGCCAATAAGATATGGTAAAATCGGCTTTAATCTAGAAACAATAATTTTAATGATGCATGTACCTAAAACATTGTAGTAAGGATTAAGTCTAGGCAAGTGTTGTAGTTGTTGCATTCATAGTGTGTCCTTTAAAGCACATTGAAATGAACATATGTATACTTATGCTATATACTTTAGAAATTTATTAAATCATGGTCTTGATGTCGAGATTCCAACTTTGATTGTAAATAATTTGATTTATGTATGGGAATGGCAGGAAGTGGAAGATGCTCTTCAAAAAGGATTTGATATCTTTTATCAAGGGATGGTGTTGGAAGATGATCCGAAAAATTAGCTCATTCTAGATTATAATCCCCTCTCAGTCGAAATTGACAATGAAATAATGATTATCAACAACTTTATTCATGGCAAATACCATTTGAAATTTCAAGAGCTTGAATCATTCCTCCATCATCTAATAATTATGCCAGGGTGGTTAAGAAAATTGAAAATGAGCTAGATTTGACCCTCTTTGATTTGGAAGAACTTTTACCTTCGGTCGTTATCATGATTGTCTCGGTTATAACATCAACTACAAGTGGCGACCCACTTCCAAAGAAGACCTTAATAAAACAATTGATGCATTTGGTCGAGTTCTTGCTCTCGATTCAACAAAAAAGAAGGTTCTTGAATTTGTAAAAGGCAAAATGGGATACATGGTACAAATCTTTTTATCGTCGTGGGGAGCACGGTTGCTGCAAAACTGATAGGGGCTGCCGGGCTCTTAACCTTGGCTAAGATGCCGCCTTGTAATGTCCATCTTATTGGTGTAAAGAAGAGGACTCTAGCTTGTGCAATATTTTAGTTTCTTGGAGGTTACATTGAGCAGATAGAGGTACTCCAGACTATTCCACCTTATCTAACGTTGTGTGCTTAGTGGGCTTTGGTTAAAAAGTCATCCCTCGCTGTATATATAGATTCTACTAGAGGAGATTCGTCAGGAAATACAGGGCAGACACTTAGAGAGGAGATCTAAAAGAAAATTAAAAAATGGCAAGAACTGCCTCAAAAAGAGAACCGCTTCCAATAAAGATGAAAGAGAGGTCTCTCTCGCTCTCTAAAAAAAGACATTTTTTTTTCATGCACATGTAGTTCAACGTATAGGCTTATTTTTAATTTTTCAAATATGTAACAACGAATATGAGAAAATTGGACAATAGAATGCAGTTTGGTGAGCTTGAATAGAGTTCTTTAGGTGAAGTTGCCTTCTCCGCTTTCTTTAGATTATAAATGAGTTTGAGTGACGGTCTGTGAATACTTCATTTGTCGTCCGTTGACCTATTTGCGTGGGGGGACAAGCTCTCACGGTTACATATATTTTCTCTTTGTCATATCAAGTTATTTTCCAATCACGGTAGGTTTACATTAAGGTTCAATTTTGAGTCCTTATGGTTTTGCACTAATTATGGATGGCTAACAAAAGATATTCAAGATGAGATGTCGAGGTGTATGCTGTTCACAGATAACATTGTGCTTATTGATGAAATCAAGACTGGGGTCAATGCTAAATTAGAATTATGAAGAAACACGTTAGAGTCCAAAGGGTTTACGTTAAGTCGGAGTAAGATGGAATATATGAAGTGTGAGTTCGCCACGACAAGAGAAGATGATCAAGAATTCGTAGATATGCTTGGACAGGAGGTACCTAAGAAAGATGCTTTCAGATATTTGGGATCAATTTTACAAAAAAGGGGAATGATCGATGAGGATGTTAGCCATAGAATCCAAGCAAGTTGGATGAAATGGTGCGATGCATTAGGGTTTTTGTGTGATCGTAAAATCTCTCTTAAGTTAAAGGGAAAATTTTATAAAATAGTAATAAGACGTGCAATGCTATACAGAGCTGAATGTTGGCCAGTACAGAAGCAACATGAGCATAAAATTGGGGTAGCGAAAATGAGGATGTTAAGGTGGATGTGTATTCATATAAGGATGGATAAGATAATAAATGACGATATTCGACGAAAAGTTGGAATAGCACCAATAGCAAAGAAGAAGAGAGAATATAGATTGAGATGGTTTGAACATATTCTCCGGAGATCCCTAAATGCTCCGATAAGAACAGAAGTGTGTTACCAAGAACTCGATATGAAGAAAGGACGAGGGCGGTCGAAACTTATTTGGAGAAAGGTAGTAAAATAAGATTTAATGGAGTAGGAAATAGATTGGCGTACGGTATATCTTACGACAGAATGGAGGAAAGCTATCTACATTGTAAAGGGGGGATTTCCTATGTTTCAGAGTACCATGTTTAGTCCTTTTTATTTATTTATTTATTTATATTTATATTTATATTTATATTTATATTTATATTTATATTTATATTTGGGGTACCCATGTTTTTACTTTTATTTTAGTATATTTTAAACTTTTCGCTTCGAGTTTATCGACCGCCGGCCCCAACTGGTTTGGGATAAAGGTGATTTTGATGTTGATGTTAGGTGATGGACCGGGGGAAGGCTATGGATATCAAGGAACCAAAGAGAATATCGTGAAGTCAGAGGTTTGCTGGGGTTCAAAATGAAGCAGAACAATGGCTATTTGCGTAGCCGTTTGATTTTGTGATGTGCCGACAGGACAAGCGAGGTTGGCTTTCCTGGGTCATTTATGACCAGAGAGAGCGACACATGGGGCAAGGAGCGTGGAAGGGCTCGTGGGACGTGAAGGGACGTGTAGCGTGGTTTCACGTTGCATCATTGAGCAATTATTGGGGATCTTTTAGTAATTTTATCTTATATATATATATATATATATATATATAGTTCAAAGAGAGAGTAATGGTGTGAATTAAAAGTCATTTGTTTCGAGAAAAAATGAGTGATTTTGAAAAGTGTTTTTTTTATAATTGTTCGCATACATTGCTTTTTTAAAGATGAATACTTGCAAAGTATTTTTATTGTTCGCGAAAATGCTTAGGTGCAAATGGTCAATGATAATGAAAATATTTTTTGTTGACTAATTATTTCAAGTAATATAAATGATTATTTTGAAGAATTTTTTTAATATTATTTATTTTCTGAAAAAAAAAAGACGAAACCTAAGTGGATCTGTAGATTAGGAAACCGTGACAACTAAAGTTATTATTTTATTACTTCTATTCTGTAATTTCATAGACGGCTCCTAGAAAAAGTCAACTGATATGACTTTGATTAGTGATGCAGATTATCGAAAACTCTTCAAATGTGACCGATTCATCTCGTAGGGACGAATTTATTCTGTCCCATTGTACAAAATGACCCTCAGACGGTGGAGATTAAATTTGCATGGGCGTGTGAGGAAGTAAATTTTAAATCAGCGGAACGGAGGCTTAAGCAACGCATGGAGGTTAATATTCTACTTCTCTATATCTGCTTGGTAAAAGAAAGGTATTTCCTTTTTCTTTTTTCTTTTTTGTCACAAAAAGCCACTTACTATGAAACAAGTGTCATTCTTTTTTAGAGAGACTTCATATTTTGAATGAAAAGAGGAGGGGAACATTTTTATGTCGAAGTAATTTCGCACACTCATTTAGTATGAACCGTTATCGGCTGTTTAAAAAAAAAGTAGAATTTCTTTTCCTGTAAAGAAACATTTCATTTATTAAAGGATTAGCTATTGCATTTTGGATTATTTGGGCCTCTAGCATAACATAGAAAATGGGGTTAGTTTTCTTGAAATCTTTTCTTGGAAAAGAATAAAAAAAAAGTTAATAAACTAAAATAATACAAGAAAATAAAATAAGAAAAAGGGGCGCAGGACATGGGCGCACAATACAAGCAAAGAAGATCTGCCTTCATCTTAGCTTGCACGGCGAGGACCCGCACTACCTCCCATACGTATACTTTCCTGTTTTTTTTTTATTAATTCGAAGAACAATTCTGAATATTTTAATACTTTAATAGTCTATATTTTTTTTTCCTTTTTTTCTTTTGTTTTTCTTTCTCTACCTATCGCCGGGTATGGGTAAGGTCGAGCCTGGCCATTGCCTTGCTTGAGGCTAGCAACACTTAAGCTCCCCGACATTGAGCAAGTGGCTATGGTCGATTGCTTGTTGTCGTTGGGGCCAGCGATCGGTAGAGAAAGAAAAGAAAGAAAAGGAAATGAGAAAATATTATTTTAGTTGAAAAAATAAAAGAAAATTAAAAATTCAATTTTTTGGGGGGTAATTTTCCCTAGGAAAATCAATTTCTTATCAAACGACAAAAAATATTTTCTAGTTCATTTTCAGGTCTCAACTAAATATCAAAACATATTATTATTTCCTTGGAAAATGACTTTAGGGAAAGCATTTTCCAAAAGTACATTTTTTGTGAAGCAAACGGAGCCTTAAATGTAAATATTATGCATACGATGAAAATATTTTTTTTGTTAATTCATCTTTATAAACAATATAAGAAATATTTTTTAGGAAATAATTTTTTAATTAATTTATTTAGGAAAAAAATGAATGATTTGAAATTATTTTTTTGAAAAATAATCGCTTGTATCTTCGACAAAAAAAAATAAATAAATGATTGAAATTGAATAATTAATGAAATTATCTTTTAATTAGTACGGGGGGTTAATTTCCCCTAAATGATCTTTCACAGCACCTTGACGGGAAAAGAAAAAATTGTCCGAGAATTTAGCCTAGTTTGAGCTATATGCCCAATTGACCACTGTCTTGACTAATTGTATAGAGCAACCTCAGTAAATGGGGATGTTTGGCCTTTCACGTAGCATTCGGGTTCTGTGTATGGCACCCTGGAATCGTTTGTGTCCTGAATTTTGAAGTTTCCAAGTCTTTCGGACTCTTATCAGTTGAAGCGAATCATATTAATGGATTTTGACTTACACCGCCATCTAAATGCTTATTGCCGCCTTGAAAGTGAAGCTTTTGTCATCTGGCGATTTCGGGCTGCTCTGGCTGATTCTTTCCTTGAAGACCTGGATGAGTTACCTGACAATGAGGCTGATCTACGTGTGAGTGACACTAAACTATTCTTCTTGGTTAGTAGGACATATCAGAAACCCATTTCATTCTGTAGACAATGGCAAAACTGTCTTGTATCCAGCAGCCTCGCAAAAACCAAATTCACCTCAGCTTTCTTTCTCTTCCATAGAAAGCTAGAGAGAATTTTGGGGAAGTTAACCCCCCATACTTAGCCACCTTCAGATTATCCGGGCTTTTGAAGAATACTAAGGTCCTTTTTGGTTCGCGAAAAATTTTCAATTGAAAATGAACACGACAGTAGTATTCTATTTGCAGTCTTCTGTTTATTTGAAATTGTGTTTGCGAAATGAAAATAAAATGATCTACTGAATTGAAAATTGTGAAAACATGCACGGTATGATTATAAAATTGACCCTAAACTCATTTTCTTTTAGTTTTTTGGGCCAATATCATCTAATTTTCCCTAAATATTAATATTTGTCACTTACTTGATGAAGGGTACCTCTAGAATTTTTTTTTTTTTTAGAAGAAAGACGCAGTACTTCTTTCAAGCTTTGTGCTTCAAACAACTCTGCCCAGAGTCTATCAGTGCAGACATTAAAAATGAAAAAGAAAAAAGCCCTGGTCTCTTCATCCTCTCCTCTAGCTTGATCTCCATTCTCCATCAATATTGTTCCTTACCTTATTGAAACGTCAAATACACACGCACAGAGTTCGGGTGAATGAGTCGGCATATACTTGAAGAGTGGGAATTGAATTTGAGAAGCGTAGATCATTTTCGTGATTTAATTTTTGGGGATGGCCAGCAATAGGTAAAGGCACAGGTCTTGTGTGAAAAGTCGGATTTCTTTAAAGGCAAAGATTTTTTTGCCAGTTTTCTTGAAACAAAGAACACCGAAGTATTCAGCAGGCTTAAGGAGGAAGTATTATGATCTCCAGTTTTCTATTTAACTCCCAACTAAGTGTTTTACAATATGATTGTAGTCCTTGTCCAAGCATGCCAAGAAGACTTATACATTCGCACCATCTCATGCCAACTCATACCGTTTTCTGTCAGATTGACGAAAGATGGAATTACCATCAAAAGCACAATCCACCGGGATTCACACAGTTCAGCCAAGAACAGGTAGCCCACTGCTAAGAAATAATCACATTAACAAGTGAATCAGGACTCTCGTCTTTCGTTTTTCATTAGGATTGCTCAAAAGCTCTTTGCCGTCTCCTAATATTTTTATTAATAAACATTGTTTTTCCTGCATACAACATCATAACCTACTCATACTAATGCCACAGGAAACCAGCAACTTGTCCGAAATGGGGGGATTTCGATGATCAAACCTGTTGTATCTTTCGAAAACGAGAACAATCAAAGGGCTCGGAAGGAAAGCGAGACTCTCCCGCTCCAAACAATTGCTCTCCTTCACCCAACTGTCCTCCACCTCCCCTTCCCAGTCAATCAATGAACCATCTTCTCCGACCACATTCTTGATCGGGTGCTGCTCGAAATACTCCAAAGCCCTAATTCCCCAACCTACGTCCGCATTGAACATCCAACGGCCAACTCGAACTCTCCTCCTCAACTACAAACACCTTTTCCACCTCCGCAGCAATCTAGTGAGTTTTTTTATCAGTCACACAGCACCCAATTAGACAAAAGCGCACTAACCAATCCAATGAGTCAAGATTCATTTGTCTTCCTCCAATTTTTATCACATTGAATACTATGGACTAGCAATGTATAAGGAGACTCAATTCAAATGTGTCGTGTGACTAAAAGCAAACCATATACTAACAGAAACATTCTCACCAAGGCCAAAACTGAAGAAAACAGAATGCAATGGAACTATCAGCATAAGAATCCAGGCCTTAAACTAAACCACCGAATTTTCTTACTTCTAGCGGAAAAAACGCAGATCCTGCTAATCCTTTCTAAATGTAATCGACAAGTGCACGATGGAGGTAAGCAAGCATTGGATTAGAGAAAGAACCTGCTGCAGTCTGATTGCCCTCTCATTTTCTATTTGAATCTGAACGAGCGCTAGTCAGATCCTCAGAAAGAAGAAAGCCCACATAAATAACGTTTTGTCCATCACATTGAGGCGTGTTCCTTTCTTATCTGCACGACATGTGCCATGTCTTAATTAGTACGCACTCTTCATCTTCTAAAGTGGAATACTGAATGATCAAGCAGAGGCTGTCAATGGTTAACCACATAAAGGGCACACACAGCTATACTCTTTATAGTAGGATCACAACAAGCTACCTGTACAGGAAGACGTATGCCAGGTCCTGACTTGCACTTTAATAAGGTAAATTCAGGGCTGCATCATCAACCTATGAAGGTTTCTTTGTATCAAGTATAACAAGCTTTGATACCAATGAAGAAAAACGGATTTCCAATTTCTAAACAAAGATCATGCAAAAAAACATGCCTAAAGCAAAGTTGAATCACCAATCATTAATGAATACATCGCAGGGACATTCCGCCATGGATTAGATGTCACTCTTGCAATCTCGAGAGGTCCCTTGCTTCGATCAAGCGTTGGATAGCTGAGAGCAAAAAGGTTGATCATTTTCTCTCTGTGTTCTCGTAATAGCCAAAAATGACAGATTTGAGAAGAGAGGAAACTGACATCGTACAAAAGACCTGATTCCATCACGTTTCAAAATATTGATAACTGCCTTGGCAGTTTATCAATTGTGGGTCGGGGGGAGGTTTCCTACATATGCGAACCCCAATAAACCCCATGAAACCCAACACAGCTAACAGCTCTTCCATAACTTCTAGAGCATAACAGGCCGCTATTACAAGAGGATTGATAGCTGTGTTTTCAAGCCCACGCCACAGTAAGCAATGTTTTCAAGCCCTAACTAGACTACATATAAGGGCCGCAATTAATTGTTCGACCGGTTCAATCGCTGGATCACGAGTTACTGATGTCATGATTGCAGTTGTTTCTTAAAGATATAGTTAGAAGCAAAATTAACAAAAATAGGGGGCATCATTAGAGTGTGCAACCAAACCATGTTTACTCAAAAATCGGACCGGACCACCCAAAGAATAGATCTGATAGCCGGTTCATGTTCAAACCGATCTGGGAATAGGTTCTAATTTTTGAGAACCAGTTAGAACCGATCCGATTCCCGGTTCCAAGTGAAGACCTACCCAAGAACTGCATTAGTTTTGGAACCAGTTTTTAGCTATTATTAAAAAAAAAAAAAACTCTCTCGCCTCATCTCCTCTCCTTCTCTCTCCTCCCCCCCCCCCCCAACCAGCAGCTCAAATCTTTTATTTTAAGCACTGTGTAATTTAACATAATCAAGTCAATGCATAAGGCATCGAAAACGTTTCAATCAATGGCTATGCTAAAAGATTTAACTCATATTGCATGAAAAGCTGAATACGCATCCACGCAAAATAATTTTATCATCTTGCCGTTTTCAATGATAATAGCCCTTTATCATGTACAGTCAATGACAATGTGGATGGTTTTCCAAATAAGATTTTGTCAAGGAAGAGATAGGTTTGGGAGAGGTATCTCATCTTTAGCGGGTGTCAATTGTTATTTCAAGAAATGTCTGTCTTTGGACTATCAACTTATTGATAAAATTTAGTCAAGAGGCAACTTGGTAGGAGGATCACCATGGCAGGCTAGATGGAACGAATGTAGGATTTCATCTTTGAGAACTGTTCTAGCTATTTTCCCTCAAAAACATCAAAAAATTTATCCTATTCACTAAATAATTTTTAAAGCATTATGGTATTTCAGCAAATCAAAGCCGATTTCAATCAAGCTTTGCCTCTGCTTGTCCGCCTTTAAATTCTCAGTTTACCAAACAATAGATAAAATATGATAAAACCCTTGGATTTTTCATTCCTATTGTATCAATTTATCTAGTTAGTGTTGATGTGGTACTTACTTACATGCTAGTCCACGTCAACATTTGTGCTTTTATTTTAATAGGATTCGCTTCAATAAAAAAAATTATATAGCGCACACACAAAAATAGTTCAACTAATTGCAGTGTCTTTACCCCTATTGTCAATTAAAAGTAAGTTGGTGTCCAAACCAATTTTGGGTGCCTCAAGTAGTCCAAATACTCAGACAATTTTACGTCTAGAGTTCTCCAAAAGAACTTGTCACTACCATGAGAGGAGGGGCAAACTCCTGCAGTGATGTCAATCTCTCATTGACCACTTGCGATGTCGAACAGCCCATCGACCCTTTTAAAGCAAGTTTTGGATGAACAGACCATGTGCCTTCTTTTTTTCAACTTTTAAAATCTAGGGCTAATATTATTGGGCGATCTATTGTTGTTTCACTAGAAAATGGGGTTGACCCACATAGCACCAAACCTTTCACGAAAGGTTGATCTGTAATTTGTTGTTAGAGAGGTTTAATTGCGATTTAGACATGAATTCGGCGTAAAGGACTCTAAATGGCAAACATTTTAAGGACATTAATATTGACAAAGTGCATCGAGAATTTGTTCTTGTGATGTACCCCTAAACAATATTACACGCCATCTTTTATGATCTACTAAACATAACCGCTCAATAAACAATTAATACTTTACAGGCGGTCATAACCGCAAGTTCCACGATGTTAGGCCTCGGCCATCCTTTTTCAAACCTGTTCCCATTTCGAGTCAAGAGATAGATAAATAGACACATCCTTGTGCTCATATCGCCCTATTCATAAACGGTTATAACCTTCAAAGTATCACTAGACTCAACTATCGATCAGTACATCAATCAATATTGTACATTTCGTGTTCTTCCATCTATCCAAGCACTTAGCTAAATTTAGGTGGCCAACTCGTTGCATTTCTTATGGATATGTCTTGTTGATTACCCCTTGACTGCCTGTTAATGTCGACATTGCCTCGCTATCAATGACAATGTCATCAATGCCGATACCGTGCCTTCAATCAACATCTTCTCTTTATTTCCTTTCTCTCTTTTTTTGTGCCGAACACTTAGTCCAATTTACTATAACTTTGACCGTACGTTAGGTTTTTTTCATAAAAACTCTTAGTCCACTAGACTCAACTATCGATTAGCATTTATATCGTCAAAATTCTATTTGACTAAGCTGACTTCATGTCGATTATAAAGAGTAGGTGGTTTTTCAGTGTAAAATTCTTTTATTAAGTAAATCAAATTGCTCAGTGAAATTTATGAGAAATTGTAGTAGAGAGGAACAACGTAAACTCCCTTCTTCTTCTTCTTCTTTCCAATAAGCATGCTCATCCACATTTGATTTTAATTGTTAGGGCGACAGTGAGTCGTATCTTATTTTCCATTCCAACGCTGTACCATTTTCTAATATTTGGAAATTCATTTGATTATTCCCCTTGCAATGAGGCACTCGAATCGCGATCGGCACCACAAAGCGGCACTTGCACGTGATGCCCAGACAGACAGCACTTGTGAAAGGCATGCAAAATAATTTCGATTAGATTTCACTTTTTTTCGTTTTCAACATTTGTCCGCTTGTTCTAGGAAGTTGTACTGCCGGACCTCGGTGGAATCCCATGGACCCCGCGCTGACCCTCAGATTCCGGTCGCCGGAGCTGTCCCTGTTTCGCCGGAAAAGCGGCACGCCTCTCGGCGACCCTCGGAGTACTCTTTTCCGACGAGGGGTGCGGGCGAAAGCGGGCCTGAGCTCCACATCGCCGTCGTCGCCCAAGACTCGGTTGACCGTCGCCGCCAAGAAAAGGCCGCCGATTGATGGGCTCAGCGACGAGCTGAACGCGATCGCGTCGCAGAGCCTGGACTTCGCGCCTGCTCGGCGAAGGGTCCGAGCTGCTTTCACCGAGGTCCAGCAACAGCTCGATCATTGCTTGTTCAAGGTTCGTCATTTCAGCTTGGTGATTGTCGTTTTGGCGATGATCTGAGATTTCTCTTGCAGGGTGCATAATTTTACTAATTGGATTTCTTTCTTCATTGATCTTTCGATGGTTTTTGGGTTTATGTGTGGCTTGGCGTGTAGCTGGCTCCTCCTGGGATCAGAACAGAGGAGGTAAACACGTTGACACTGCAACTGCGAGTGCCTTTTTGTTATTAATTCATTCTTGCTGGGGTTTGATTGGTTTCTGTGTTTGTTGTCTTGTAAGAGATTTGGAAAAGCAATGCGTGCGTGTTTTTGTATTTTCAGTTAATGGCGCACAATGTCGTTGAAACTCCCAAATGTTTATTCATGTAGTGGTATGAGACAAACTCGAACGGTCTCCAAATTTTCTGTAAGAGCTGGTTACCTAAAGTGGGTGTTCAAATTAAAGGCGCAGTGTGTTTTTGCCACGGCTATGGTGATACCTGCACTTTCTTCTTTGAAGGTCTGCTCAATTACTCCTCCTTTATTTAGAGATGTTAAATTTAGTTGCAACACCATAATAGTGGAGTGCCATCATCAATTATCCAAATAGAAATTAAGGATTTGCAGTACTGCTGGGACAATGGGATTTCAGGTATCGCCAGGCACTTTGCTTCTCAAGGATATGCTGTTTATGCTTTGGACCACCCAGGTTTCGGGCTTTCAGATGGATTGCATGGTTACATCTCAAACTTTGATGATTTAGTCAACAACGTCATTGAACAATACACGAAAATCAAAGGTGTGAACTGCAAGATTTGCCTCAGAAGACAATCAAGATCATTTTAATTGCTGTAATCCTCCCTGCTTCCTTTTCTCTCTGGGGAAACAAAACTCACTGGTGCCCGAGAGTGCGCACACACAATAGAGAAAAAGTCAGTTTCTCAAAATTGATCTACTATTGATAGGTTGTCTACTTCTTACATGAGTTTATTGCTGGAATTGCAGGGAGACCTGAAGTGAGAGGATTGCCTCGCTTTATATTGGGACAGTCCATGGGTGGAGCTGTTACTCTCAAGGTTCATCTAAAACAGCCTGATGCATGGGATGGAGTCGTCCTTGTTGCCCCAATGTGTAAGGTATGTCCTCCATCACCTATGGCTGTCACCATTTTCATCATGTTCTTTGCATGGGATCCTTCGTTTATCTGTGCATCATCCAAACAAATTGTCAATTATAGGTACAACGTGAAGCAAAGTCACGTGGAGATGAAAAGATTTTTAAATTGTGCTCTTGTTTCCAAAGTAGTTCTAGTTAGTTAAGAACTTAGTCAGAAGGAATACCTGATCTGTACAGATGGTGAATGGGTAGTTCCTGATGGGAAAATGATCATTGCTGTGCAAATGATGCATGATTTCTTGGACAGAGTACATAACTGTAAACCACTTAGGTTTATGACCACATTACAGGAAAAACAAGTTTCTTGTGTATTTTGCTGGTTGTTGAATTTATAATAAGATGCTGGATTATAACAACTGTAAACATTGTAAAGTAAATTCCATGTTTATCAACAGAAAATTACCTTCTTTTTTATTTATTTATGAAAGACGCCTGTTAATTCCATATACCATATGTTTCTCATGTAAAACTTACTCTGTCAAAATCTTCACTAATAATGCTATGCACAAGAATGCTAAATTGACTACTATTGCACCACCATTTTGTAAGTCATTTTTGCCAATGGCCTCTCTCTCTCTCTCTCTCCAACGTATGTGCGTGCTAAGAATGCATGTGTGCATATTGTATAGCAGGAAAAACTAATTCTTGTGCCCTGTTCTGTCTGATCTGAAGTTTTTTATACTGAGTGAAACTGCACTTCAAGTCCTTATTGGAACTGATGCTCTGTGCTTATGCACATGTATCTCGACACATATAAAGTGCCTATAAGAAGCTTTTTCTACATTAATCTTGACCCATACTAATAGAAACTGCATTTCCAAGTTCTAATGGGAACTGATAAATTGTTGACTCTAATTGCTTTCAAGATTTCAGATGCCGTTAGACCACCCGAAGCAGTTGTAAAAGTGTTAACCCTCATGTCTAGCATTCTGCCAAAAGCAAAGCTCTTCCCACAGAAGGATCTTGCTGAGGTGGCTTTCAGAGACTTGAAGAAAAGGAAAATGGTTAGTTTTCTACTTAATGGTCTCCTATGCTAGATTTTATGTGACCGGCTGAAAGTTCATGCTGTCTTGTCCTAGTCGTGCAAAAGCTGATTAGTCAGCATTGCAGGTCAATTGGGGTTCACTGCAGAGTCATAATTGACTGCCATGATTCATGAACTAGTAAAAGAAACATCTAATGCAATTTGGCTAGATTTGTTGAAACTGATCAATTTCTCAATTCCAGTGCCCATGGGCTATTCAGAAGTCAACATGATTTTATATTGCCATAGCCTATTCAGAAGTGAACTATGTTGAATAATTTTTATGTCTGCAAAAGAGCAGTCCCGCTTTAATTTTGCTGAAGTCGGGAGATTCTATGATATGTCAGTTCCAACTTCTTTTTCGCTGATTTAAGCTTTACTCTCGCACATCACTGCATGATGTGTGAACCAATATCCTTATAGCTAATTTTATTGGCATATTTTCCCAATTCGAGATGGTTACCGGGTATAATAGCACTATTTATAAGGGCTTAATTACTATTCAGATTATTAGAATCTGGTTTTGGTACTCTTATTATCTAGTTGTTTACCATGCTTACATCCTAAATACAGTGTAAGATCATTTTGCGGATGAGTATAAGGAGGTTGCAGTCTTGTGTGGCCATTTGGTGATCAAGGATGTTACAGTATAAAAAGGCTGCAATGGTGAATGTGTTCCAGGGGTTAATTTGGGGATTCCTCTGAGGCCAATTGTCTTTTTTTCCTTAAGTAACTGTTAAGGAAAAGTGAAAGAAAGCTCTAGAAAGTATGGAACTTGATCTCTGCATCATAATTTTCGGGTGTTCCTAGTGGATTGGTTGTGAGTGGGCATTGCATTTATGGAAAATCCCAATAAGCTAATTAAAACGTTGGTAGTTCGATCTTATGAGATTTGTGCAGTTCAATAATTCTTTTTTTTTTGGTCAAACAATAATCCTATTTGCCTTGTCTTGTTTTAGGCTGTCTACAACGTGATTTGCTACGATGACCAGACACGACTGCAGACTGCCTCGGAACTTTTGAGGGCAACTAATGATATTGAGTCACAAGTAGAAAAGGTTGGTGTTTTCCAGTTGTGGCTTCACAATTGCTTGCCTATTCGCACGTGTTTGCAAGCAAGAAGAAAGTTAAAAGTCAATCAATCTGTACTTCAGGTTTCATCTCCATTGCTGATTCTTCATGGAGCGGGTGATAAGCTGACAGATCCTTCAGTGAGTAAGTTTCTCTACGAAAAGGCCTCTAGCAAGGATAAAACGTTAAAGCTTTATGAAGGAGGGTATCACTGCATTCTTGAAGGCGAATCTGATGAAAAGATATTTATGGCCCTCAATGATATTGTTTCGTGGCTGGATTCTCGGTGTTCCCTCAAGCAGAAAACCCATTCTCCTGGCCTTGAAAGCAAATTCATTTGAGATCATCATTGTTAAGTTGCACCTTGGGCACATCGAAGATCATTCACTGATACGAGTAAAGAACGGGGTGCTGTTCCTGATTATGTTGCTGTTCAGTGCCCGTGCCTAGTCTTCATTATGGACTCCTCTGCTTAATTGGGTAAAAGTTAAATCCTTTTTGCACCCCTTTTCTTTTTCGGCATTTATTGCAGCAATCACTTCTGAATTTGAGGTCCATTTCAAGAAAGTCGTTAACCTTTCCCTTGCCTTGTCGTTTGTAATTGTTACTGTTGGAGGTGGAAGATGTATTTGGGTCTCAACTGTCAGAAAGACGAAAAATTTCTCAAGTGACTTTTGCTCCTTAGTTATGTCAATCTAGAATGGTGATCAATCTTTTCCTTCCTCCTGGAAGAGGAAAACTGGGAATGTAGAGGCAAATGTGCGTTGTAGCTTTGTTCATTTCGTTATTCAGACGCCTGCGGAGAGGGCAGTGGAAACTGATGAGAAGAGCCCTCCCGTGATACCGGTACTGGTACTCTCTTCAGTGTGGCCTCGGATGTCCGACCAAAAAAAAAAGGAGGAAAAAAAAAAGTCGCCTCGGTTGTGTTGTTTCCAGTGCTATGGTTTTCACAATATGTGTTCCTTTCAGGCATGAAGATTGGATCTGACGGTTGAACTCGAGTGCACGGAAGTGCAAACTTTGATTGAATGCATGTGTTGTGGTTGCTCACTTGACATAGTCATCCTCCACAATGCAGAGCATGTTTTGGATCAGGGAAGTGGCCCATGCGAACTCTTTCCGGTCTCGCGTTCAGTAATTAGGCAAATTAGGATGCCCCGGATCCGACGCTGTCGCATCAACCCCCTGTAGTACGAAAGTTTAAAAACTGCTGGTGCATGAATTATATTTTCTAGGGGAATTGGTTTGCGGTCGACAGCGTAACAAATCAAGTTCCAGGTTTCATCTTTCCTGGTTCAGTCCCTTCATTTCGACCATGAAATAAGACTTGCTTTAGTCTCTGGAGAACTATTGATCCTCATACCAAGGCTTTGGTCTTGAAAAAGCTTCATGATCTCTCTAAGATCCCTTAAGTGGCACGTGTTTATCGAGTCAGCTCATTTTATGGATCAAATTGTAATTCCGCCCTCCAAATATGTACTAGTTTTATTTTTATTTTTTATGCTTAAATTAACAAGATTTCGATCAATTATGTAGCAATATGCTGGTGTAATAAATGGAAGTTCGATTCATCACAGAGGTGAGCAAAAAAATTATTATTTACCCAAATCGGATCGGATCATACATGATCGGTTGATTTTGAATGGAACCGGCGGGTACCGGTCTCATTTTCGATTTCAATTTTTTGAAATCTGCGAATACCAATTTGGTTCACGATTTCAAGTGAGAACCATTCGACTGACCTAACCGAACCGGTCCATTTATATAATATAAATATATATCCCTCAAAGGCCCATATCCAAACCCATCCATCAAAAAAAAAAGAAAAATGCTCCTCTCAGTCCATATTTATCAATTCGTAATTGTTAACTCATAATGTTTAAAGGTCTTAAGTTCAAATGGGCGGAGGAGCCATAATTTGGTCAAGCCCACACAATATTGTTGACCACAATTCATCCAGATATGGACTTAATTGAATAGGGTCTTTTTTTCGGAGATCGTATTACACATATATGAAAATGGAGACCATTTGGTAAAGGGATGAAATTTAAACCTAGCAAAAACTCTATAAATATAGCCTTGTGTCACATTTTAGGGTTGGCAATTCACGTGTAGAACATACATAGAGAAAACACGCAAATGAATACAAAGGAAAAGGGAAGAGAGAGAAAGATGTTGGTTCCATTTTCTTCTTTAAGTGATGTTGATATTCGGTGGAATGGTAACTTGGATCCAATCGAAAATCGGACCAGACCAGTGGTTCGATTCTTGGATGGATTTATGGAACGAGTAGATGATTTACAATTCACATTTTGTAGAACTAATTCCTAACAAGTGATTTTCAATTTTAGAATAGAAACAATCTGTCGTTGAACGGATCACCTCCGGTTGGTCATATATGTATTTGGTCCGAAAAAAAATGAAAAATAAATAAAATAAACTAAAAATACAACCTATAGAAACCAGAAAATGACGATTTCGAGAGAGGGAGGAAGGTCAACAACAAGAAGCTTCCCATGTCCATCCAAATTCAGTCAGTCGGCACGAATTCACTGACGATCACGACTCTCGGACGCAAAACCCATCCAAGTTCGATTCTCGATCTCACCCAACAAGAAACAGTTCGCCACCTCCCCCAATTTCACCTCTTTGATCGTCTTCTCCATTGAAGAACAGACCCAGCAACCTCCAGGACTTGGCCTTCGACCTTCCCCAAGATCCAGCTCGCAGTCACAGGGGGCAATTCCAATCTCGCTGTATGTTGCGAAGTTCACCTTCCCCAATCCTTTTCCCTCGGTAGATATCCTCTAATTGGTCGCGCAAAGAACCCGATGTCTCTTCTGAACCAGCTGTTCAACAGAGGCGTCTTCGGCGCGAAATGGTCAGTTCTTTCTTATTCCCTGTCTAATCCATGTCTTGATCCATGTTACTTGAGGTCAATTTCGTGCCTTTTGCCTTATCCGGTGCTGTGTGCTTTTGTGGGTTCCGGAATTTTGAAACGTTGTTGTGCTTTTGAGACGCTTACTGTTCGCAATTGGCGTTTTTGGCGAAAGGGTGGTTCTTTACACTGATTTAGTCCGCTCCCAGTTGCTATGTTTTTTATAAAGCTCCGAATTATCGTTCTTTTGAGATTAAGGCGATGGTAGTACGCGTCGTCACACACTGATTGATCGTTTAATGTGCTGTTCTATTGGGTATTATTTAGCAAGACAAGCTTGACATTGTCAATCTCGAGGATCAAGTTGCTGCAGAACAAGAGAGACATGCAGCTCAAGCTCATGCGCAAAGAAATAGCCCAATTTTTGCAGGCTGGGCAAGAACCGATCGCTCGCATCCGGGTACTTTTGAGAATTGCACTCTGAGATTTTTTTTTTCTTTTATGAGATTTGAATTTTGTAATTCCTAGTCCATGAGGTGTGTGCACTCGGTTGAGAGTCGTTCTTCAGCATGATTGCTTTTGTTGACATAGGTGGAGCATGTTATACGGGAACAAAATATAATGGCTGCATATGCCATATTGGAGCTATTTTGTGAGTTTGTTCATGCACGCGTCCCTATAATCGAAAGCCAGAGGTAGGCCAATTGATAAATCGTTGTGAATCTCACTGAAACTGTAATGTTGCTCCTAGGCTACTTAGATTAATTGCCTAGACATCCTCTTTTATGGATTTCATGCTAATTCTGGGTGAAATCGATGAAGTTGCGAGCTATTGGCTCATGTTGATATATTTTATATGGTATTTCATCCAAAAGTTTGAATTTCTAAGTGGGGATGGTCAAGGAGAATAGAATGTCATCATCAGGCCTAAGCGGTCCCGAACAATGCAAATAGATAACTAATTGATCAAAAAAATATCAACATCAACATCAAAATCACCTTTATCCCAAACCAGTTGGGGTCGGCGAATTGATAAAAAAAATATGATGAGACAAATTGCCAGTATCATCAATATAAGTGCTGGAGCATTTGCCCAAAAGTTTGGGCTATTTCCTGGAGAGATAGGAACCTTCACCCAACACACATACAGATACCATCACAGCAAACCTGAAGCACAGTGCTTTTCTACTTCCAAGTGAATATTCCATATTCCATGTTGAAAAGGAAATGGAACTTTCTCTCCTTTTTTTTTTTGGGGGGGGGGGGGGGGGGGGGTGTTAGGGGGGAGGTGAGTGGAATTGGACCCAATATCTTATATTCAAATTTTAAACTCCCTAGTTATCCTGATTTTGCGGCTTCCTGCAATATTGTAGTGTTTCTAGATTGTTGCGTAATATTAGCTTCTTTTCTCCTTGGAAGGGTAGTTCTGGTTTGATTTGGTATCTGTGTCAAGGACCAAAAATACACAATTGAGACAATTGGAACATAAACCATCAATTAGCTTGAGAAGTATTATCCATAGATGCATATAACTCGACTGCTAATATAATTGTAAGCATGGTAATTCCTCTGTGTTAATCTAGATCATCTGCAATTCTATCATATGTGTTTCCGGGATTGCACTGCTGAGTGCAGAGTGTATGAACTTTGTGTAAAGCTATTCGAATTATATCTTAATGTAGTCAAGTTATTTGGAGCTCATGGGCTTGTGGGCAAGTTGCATACGTCTTAACACAGAAGTTAGAGGTAAATATGAAGAGGTTTTTTCATGAAGAAAGAAGAAAAAGAAGTGCTTTTGTCTTGTTTTGTTTTTGTTTTTGTTTTTTTTTTTTTTGGGGTAAAGAAGGAATTGCTTTTGTTTCTACAGCTACAATGGAGAAATTGCTTTAGGTGCTTGTCCCAACTTTTAAATTTACAGTATTTTTTTTTTTCCCACGCCTCAGAGAGTGCCCGACTGATTTGCGTGAAGCCATTGCAAGCATCATTTTCGCAGCTCCAAGATGTTCAGATGTGCCAGATTTGCTACAGATCAAGAATCTGTTCACTACTAAGTATGGGAAGGAGTTCGTCTTAGCAGCTGCTGAACTTCGCCCTGAATCTGGAGTCAATCGTGAAGTTAGTTGGCTTGTCCTTGTTTCCTAACTCTGATCAGACTTAACCCATTGGTTTTTACCTCTTAAATTGCTGATATGATTGTCACAGTTAATTGAAAAGCTCAGTGTTAGTGCTCCTCCAATCAATACAAGACTCAAAGTCTTAAAGGACATTGCCAAAGAACATAATTTGGACTGGGATTCTTCTAATACTGAAGCTGAGTTTACTAAGAAGCATGAAGATCTCCTGGTAATTTTTATTTCTCTCTCTAGATTTATAGGAAACAACCTTCTTCTGAATAAGGTAGAATCAAGGATCCTCCCCACTATTCTTTGTTTTCAATGAAGAGTCAATGCACTCATTGGTATTGACTTGGATGTTTCCAAAATGATAATTGCCAGCAAAATTGATGAAGTTGTTTTGGGTTGGAGCCAAGTTTCAGAGAATATACCCCTGACAAGAAATTTTAGTTAGCAAATCTGATGCATGCATCTTAGGTTCATTTGTCCACATGGTAGCTGTATAGATCCTCCGTTTGTTTCAAATGCGATCCCCAATCCGGCTGTTAGTGTTAGTTCCTGCATCTCCATCTTCTGGAATATATCAATGAGCTATCAGGTTAACATTTGTGATTCAATGTCAACGATGTTGAGAAGTGAGATCAGATCCTTAGCTTGCTATGCTATGTCAATATAGTTCAAGAATATATTGTCCTTCCTCTGTGAGCACCATCAAAGTTCCTCTGTGAGCTTACTTTTATAGCTTACCATATCTGTGATCTAACAACTGCATGTAGAGATTGGCCATTACTTATAAATTGGTTTTTGCATTATATTGTACATTTAGCTTTCTGAAAATTATTCACTGCGTTAAGTAAACAACTTCTTGATTTTTATGGTGGTTGAACTAACCAAAGAGAAACCAATATCAGTCCCCTATGATAGTTTAGGTCCATTTTATCACAATAGATATTTGAGGTGTTCACTTTTTGCTGGACAGAGGCCTCTAAGTGGATTCACTTAGAGCATTTCTCGCTTCGAGTTAAATGACTTGATCGATTTGTGTTGAGCAAGCATTGCTTAGCCGAACAGCCTGCGAAATACAGGCTTCTTGTTCTCATGGACTTTTACATGCAGGCAGGATCTAAGCAAATTTACAAGCCCCCACCGGCACAAGCCCCCACCAAGCACGTGTCTTTCCTGTTACCTTCTTCTAATGGGACACATGATATAACTCCTGCAGAGAGTAACAAAGAACACTCCCGCCTTGAAGTGCCTGTCACTGCTAGTAAGATATCCTCACACAGCACGAATGAGATCGAGACATCTCAGAAGAGTCAAGATGCTGGAACACCAACAGATTCAAAATTTGAGACGAGGCCACAATCATCTGAAATTCTGGAAAGAGCCCGAGCCGCCATTGCTTCTGCGGAGCGCGCATCTGCTGCTGCACGTGCAGCTGCTGAGCTGGCAAAAATCCAGTATGGGACTCAGAAGAGTTAGGACCGGAGGTCTTCCTAGTACCTGAATGTGATGGGGTTGAACGCATTGCCTACACGGGGTCGAATTCTTCTGTAAAGCAGCGAGACAGATATTATTAATGGCCATTTTAGATGTGAAGACGTCCTAGCGAGTGCACGATGCTGACTGTCTCCAAAAGGGTTCGGTCGTTGAGAAAGTAAATGTTTCTTTTTCTCCTCGAAAAACTGATAACTGTGTCGAAGCGACTACAAAGAATTCTGTAAGCAAATGTTTTGTGCTCAAGGCCTTTTACGGGAACGGTAATTTGTCTGTAAATTCTGTGAGTGTGCACTTTGGCACCAATCTCGTGATGCTTAAGATAAACAAGAGCATTGATACTTCTCAAGGTACGAGTTCAGTGCGCGGAAGTTTCATGTATAGGGGGCAAGTTTATCGACAGTTTTACAGTACATCATGAGGAGTTGGAATCTTAAATGACCTAAGGTCACCTACTGTATTGATCGACCTTTCGTGTAATATAAATCCTGCGGTTCATGAACCTCGATTTATATTCTTAAACCCAGTTTTTTTATAATAATAAAAATAAAATAAAAAAATTCGTACTTCGACTCTCTCATTTTCACACGACTTCTTCATAGTCTTTCGAAATTTGCATGTTCTGTGTTTTTCCTTTTAAAGGCGAACAAACTTGTGCTGTCAGGTATAAAGACGAGGTCTTTACATGGTTCCAACCACGAGGTTCCACGTGCTTTAAGGTGTTCATTTAGATTAAAAGGGACATTCATAAGACGGATATACATTAAATTTGTCATTCTCGAACCTTGGAAAGTCCAGAAGGGTCGTCGGTCAGAGCAGCTACTCGAGCCATCTCTGTTTCAGTCTGCAAACAGTGCACGGTAGCCCGGAAAAGTTCCATTTTAGTTGAGCCAAAAGCTAATCCTATGCGGACATAAATGCTAATGCGAAAATTATGGACGACGCTGATCTTGGTCTTTATGCTTGGACCATCTTTTTCTTTTGCACGACATGTACAAGATGTGGACAGATAGTATAGAATATTATGCCACTGGAATTGAATATGTTTGCCTTCCGTCGTCGAAATTGGACTATATCGGGCTGTGCGAGAATGCCCGGAATTATAGTGGAATCGAAAAACTTGAAATTGAATCGAACACGGGAACGTGCGACATATGTTGGTCATGTCCGAACGGAATGCATTTCTATTTCAAGACCATAGGAAGAATTTACTTCCATTTCATGCATTTTCCTCTCTATAGAAAAAGGGAACAGAAACCGTAGAAAGGGCAAAAGGAAAAGGAAGGCTGGGTGCTGGGACTGGACTGGACTGGAGCATCTTTAAAACCAAAGCAGCGCCACCAGAACGGAGTCCAAAAAAGTCTGCCGGTCGGTCAGGCAGAACCAAAGACATTCTTGTCGCTATTCCCGATCGACCCCAGCAGTGTTCTTTTTCTTTTTTAAATTTATCTTTTGCCACCTCTCTGCCCCTCTCTCCCCCCACCATCGAGCCTATCGCTGCAGCTGGAAGCAGAGAGTGGCTAAAACCCTAGCCAGGCTGCGCCTACACATGGACGGATGGACAACCACCACCACCACCATCACACGCACTTTACACAGGCAATGCATGCATACAGAGATGTGTGAGCATTGCCTGAATCAGTGCATGTATTACGGGTAAAAACAAAAGCCCTAGACACAGTCTATTCGCACTTTTACACTCTCTCTCAAGTCTCAAAAGTCTTCCCTCCCCCACCCACAACAACCCAGAACTCGAACGCACGTCTCTTTCACAAAAGACACCCCCTAGCCTATGAAAACTTCAGCGAACGCCTAGCTTAGCTTCAGATATCTACCCATGGATTACTTTCAGTTTTTTTATAATGATGGCAGACACCCGAGAGAGAGAGAGAGAGAGAGAGCGTGTGAAAGAGATGTAACGTTGATTAGCAGGAGAAATAACAAGGACTGAAGGCGCGACTCATGAAGAAAACAAGCGGGGTGATCAATATAACGTCCAAAAACACAAAAACACAGAGAGAGGGGGAGAGACAGAGGGTCGATCAGGATCGATCAGGAACGCGTGGTCCATTATGAGATCCCACATTGAGATTGGTGCTTCTCATGTTTGAAAAAATTGAGATCGAGTTTCAGCTTTTTCTCTGCCAGATCTCCTGTGTATTTAATGCCTTGTTTCAAATGAAATGATTGAGTTGGGAGCAGCCAAATGCAATTTCACTTACCGCCTTATTTTTATGGGAATTAGCTAGAATTGACAAGAGACTAATTGGGAAACCTCATTATGTATCAGTTTCATGGTTCAGCGTCCAACCAATTTAACTGGTGCCTCGTGACACTCATTAACATGATTCATTAATTTACTAATTTTCTTTTTGCTTGCAATAAGATCAATCATTTTTATATAATACATGAAATACTATGACTTAACTAATTATTCGGTACACATAAATCAATTAATTCACATGCATCGAGTAAGACTTCAAAAAATGGAGCGACAATATGATCCTCGAGGTTAACATGGACGTATGACGCTATGATTTGAATACAGGATATGTTGAATCAAAATCAAATGCTTTATTACTCACCCAAATTTTTGGAGTCGTAATAAGATCAATTTATGTTTTCTTGGATTGTTAATTAGTTCCCTCTCCCTCTAGTGGAAAGGACTAAAATTAGCTGCTCCTCGACGGTGATCGGTTGATTCAAGACATCATTCTACGCTTAGTTCTAATGTGATTTTTCACTCTTAACTTTATATATTTTTGGAAAACCCTCTTTCTCTCTACTCACGCAGAGCTTAAGACACCGTGCAACATCTAGCCATCGCAGCAGCCTGACCCTACCGTTGACGCCTTTGCAGCCCGCCGCCCATCTCCCTGCGCCCACTACCAGGTGGGCCTCATGTTCATGAGGACCACGGCCAACCACATGAGTTCCGTAGTATTGCTCGCGCATGACCGCGAGAGCTCAGGCATGCCAACCATCGTACAATGGCCACAGAAGCTTGTAGCAAAGTTCAGCCCTAGCCGCCATGGCTGCGCGAGCTTCACCACGAAGTTTTCGGCCGTGCCTGCGCAAGAAGAAGAAAGAAAAAATCGAGTGCACAAATGCACAATGAGACTGCTGATACAAGCGAGCAGCCGATGAATAATTGCCCTCGTGGAAAGATCCGAATACCTAGAAGTGCTTTATTTTATGCTATTCATGGTCGGAGGAAACCGTACATCTAATTTGAAAGTTATAAATCCGGGACATTACCCACAAACAAACTTAATTAAAATTTAGAGACGGTAGATGCGCATGGTTTGAGGAAATCAGTTTGGCCCCTTTTAAGTTATCTAGTCATGATTGTTTTAGTGATGTTGTTTTTTCCCATGCGGCAAAACAGGTTATTAACTTTTTAGTCTCCTGAAATTGAAGTAACAACAAATTACTTTGGTTCCTACACGAGGGAAACGTGCAACATGGATCACAACCACATTGAAGGAGGAAAGCAATAGAACTGCCAGGCTCAAAGTTTGAGCAAATGAGAGATCTAAACATTGTATATGATGTTCTTTCTAGTAGACAAATTGCTTGTGGCGTATAAAGATACATCAACTTTCATCCTTCTTTTTTTTTTTTGGTGTAAAATGTAAGCATTATAGAACATATATGGTACGGCATGTTTGGGGCATTCTTCAGCATTACAAATAGAGATAATAGTTCAAAAAGATGGAGGTAGGAAGCCTCCAAATAGTAACTAATCCTTCTATTTTATGAGTAGTGGAATAATGTGTATCTAGGGTTGTCATCTGTATGGTTTTGCTTCCTTTGGCAATAAATTAAAATTTTAAAAAAACCAAAAATGATTAGGGGCAAAAAAAGATAGATTAGGGTTCATTTGTTTTTACAGAAAATAAATGATTTGGATAATATTTTTTAAAAAGTGATCATTTACATTACTTTTAAAAATAAATGAATGAAATATATTTTTATCGTTTATAAAAATATTTAGATATAAATTATTAAGCAATACATGTGATTATTTTTGAAAAAAAAAATTCAAACATTCATTATTGCAAAAACAAACAAGCCCTAAGAAAAGAAATGGCACGAGCCTAGGAGGACCAGAACGATGCTGACATTACATTGTTGGGATAAGAATTCTTAACTCGTATGTCCCTTTTTCTTTTTCTTTTTTCTTTTTTAAGTTTTTAGAGTTGGTGGCACATCAATTGCACGTTTATCTAATAGGATGTTGTCAATATACTGAGCAGTGATAGATTCTTGTCCATTAATAAGACAAAATCGATCTAAGGCCTCGTAGACCATCATCTGTAGTTTACAGCCTAATCGAAACAGCTTTTTATGTCGGATCCAATTAGAAAAATGCACTCCTCTTAAGTAAGAGAGGACTACAAATGCTTAAAGCAGTACCCACTTCTTTTTCGTGCCACTATTCCAAATTGCCAAATTCTTGCCCATTCCTTCACCATAATTTGCATGTCAATCACAATCTTGAACAAGATGTTGCTTATCACATGAAAAATTTTACTTTCATTTAAATTTTCTTTAGTTATCGCTCACCCGTTCTATGTTGTTTGCTCGAATTTGTCCATGGTGCTATGGAATATCATAACTACTAAATATCTCCATTTTGATGGGAACCAAGGTTCTTGAATTGCTCCAATATCCAAGTATTCAAGTTTTATGATAAAATGAATACATGTTCACGAGTGTTGTACGAGCATCGGGTATGGTACCATGCTCCAATCGAAGGTCCATTAGTTGTACAAATCCGGAGCACACAAGCCCAATCGATCTCGATTGTGAACAAGCTTTTAATGAAGCCAGCATTATGCATCAATGGCATGCAAGTAATTGCTCCGATGGAAAGACAGGTAAATTCACTCACTTTGGTGACTGTGAGTAAAGCGTGCGTTGGACTGGCTGTTTGCCCAGATCAGGTTATTGCAATAAAATGAAAAACCCTAGCTAAGGCACATATTTATAGCCGAGTCTATCTAGGACACAGTACATCTGCGTAGCTCCGATCCTCGAATTGGCACCAATTGGCTTGGCGTGGCGTGATTCTCGACCAGCTTTGATCCATCTCATGTTTAAAAGGACTCAGGGACGGGACAATTCAATTTGCTTCATGTGTGATTTCAAAGATATGGTCTATCTTTGAAGATCCTACTAGAAAACATATATGTATATAATAGCAGATAGAACCAACCTTGGCCGCTCTCTCTCTCTCTCTCTAAGATCTACCTTAACAGACTGCATAGGCTTTGGATGTATTTTAGGCATGAAGTTGATGGATTTTATGCCAAAGCTTAGAAGTGTGTTGTCTGTTATGTATATATCCCAAATCCATATATAAATATTTCAAGTGTGGAACCGCCCATCCGGACTGGACCAAACCGGTAATTGAGAAAAATTAAAATCCATAATCCATAATCTCGTTCGTTAGTCGTCCCCTCTCATCTCAATTCTCAGTTGGTCTCTCCATTCTCAACTCTTAACTCCCATCAACTTAGGGCCGCGCCTTCGGCCGTTACAAGCAAACTCGACTCACGGCCATGCCTCTCTCTCTCGCTCTCAATCAGCTCTGTTTTTTGTAAGTGCCCCCTGATTGTTGCCAATTGCCCCTTTCTAGTTTCTTCAATCTACTACTTATTCAAAGCATTGAGAGAAAAGTGAAGTACTTTTTCCACGTGTTTGGAGTTTTTCTAACAAACGACAAGGAGAACAATGCATTCTTTTTTGCGCCCCCCCCCCCCCCCCCCCCGGCCCCCACACACACACAAAAATAAAAGGGCTTGGTGAGACTAGTTTATGGCTTGCTAAAAAAAAACCACGGAATTCATTTCTTCTGCGAGACAAAATGAATTTAACATAATAACTTTGATCGAAGACTTCGATTTTTTTTAGATGAAAAGAAAAGTTCCATAAAAGCAACAAACGGTGCCCATTCCAATTTTTCAAAACCAGTATGGTTCTAGAATGAGTACATGGAACTACGAATGGTGCCCGTTCTAATTTTTCGGAACCATTCTTTAGTAGGCAGTTCCTGACTCCAAAGTGGGAAACCTTCTCCCTAAAACCGATCACCCCAAGAGTCAAGTAGCCGAAGCTACCTAGTAGCGGCTGAGTGTCTAGCTAACATCTGGCCAAGATGTCAAGCCATCCAGGCGTTCGCCCGAAACATGGCTAGGCGCCCAGCCAGTCCCTTTAGGAACCAGTATCATGTTGGCCCTCTTGATATAAAACTTGGTTTTGACTTATATTAGGCATGTATAGGGAGATTACACAATCAAAATTTCTTGAAGGAAGCTACTAGCTTGATAATTTAACAGTATTGTCATTTGTTTCTGATTATACGATCTCCCAATCAGTGAGAGCTTTACGCAAAACACGCAGTAATAATATGTAAATCTATGATTAAAATTATACCATTCATGACAATACTATTAAGGAAGCATTTTCTTTTTTTGAAAGTGCTTCTAGGGTTTTTCTCCGAGAGTATTGCAAGAAAAATACTGAAGAGATTCGAGCTCATTACTTGGAATTTCCCGAAAATGAAGATCATCCGCTCCACCTGACTGTTGATGCTTCAATCGAAAGGAGATTCCTTAACAGGAACTTATCCCAATAAACAAGAAACCATGAACATGAAACTACACATGACCTCAAACGAAAGCAACTATTCTTTGGGGATAGAAAGGGACTCGTCATTCTTCACTTCCCCATGGAAAAAAAAAAGAAAAAAGAACTACTCTGAAGATTTTGCCGAGCAGTTCACTGGCTTTTAATCACGATAGTTTCTGGTCTACTGATTAAAAAAAGACCATTTGCCATAGTTCTTTTCACCCCCAGACATAGTCACTGTCTGAGCACAGATATTTCTGGACAAGTGAGATCACAGTAGAGAGAGAGAGAGAGAGAGTCAACAAACTTACAACCCCATGCAAAGGGGAAAAGGGGGCGTTGGGAACTTCCAGTTCATATCGAACTTCCCATGTCCCACATGCAAGACCAACCAAACACCCTCAAAAACTCAAGTTTTTGGTCAATTTCCTTTCACAGACATTATAGCAAACGACTCATAATCGATTTATAGATCGAATATGTTAAACCCAATACACGACGACACACACACAGAGACTCTCTCAGGACAAACTCGCTGATGAGAGAGCGTACCTGATTCCAAAAGCTGTACCATTCAACCCCTCCCTCTGTCTCCCAAAACAAACCAAAACTTCTCTCTCTCTCCCCTCTTCCCTTGCATGAAATGAAACAACCCTCCCACCCTACCCCCCCGGGTCAGTTTTTGTCATGTCCCTCTCTCTGTCTCTGAGGTAGTTTTTCAAGAACTTGGTTCAATACTCCAAACATACTTCCAAGGAGATCAAATTTTTAGAACCCATCTTGAAAACGATTGATCGAGGGAGGATCCAATCTCGACACCCAATTCAATCCTTCCTTCTGACCCTGTGGCAACCTGTCCCTGCCGCCTCCTCCGGGTGTGTTGAAACCTTCTCCAACCGGTGCCCCGATGCAGGTGTAGTTCGACTCCGGCGTGCCCAAGTGCGAGCTCGAGCTCCGGCTGAAAATGTGGCCCATCCAGTAGTTATCGTCGGCGGAAGCCAGGTGCTGGTTGCCGTTGTAATGCGAAGGGTAGGCCACGAGGCGGGGTGGCGATGGGTATAGGTAAGGTGGCGGCGGTTGGACGATGGAAGATGTGGAGGAGGCCGAGAAGAATCGCGGCGGTGGCGGTGGGTACATTGATGATCTGAATGGAAGCGGCGGATCTGCCACATTGGTCGACGTGTGATAGCCTCCCTGTATTGATTGGCAGCTGCTGAGAAAACAAGTATCTCACTAGGGTTAATGCGAGTGTGTTCATATCTGAACTTAAGCTTAAACGAAGCAATGACCCAAAACAAGGATCTCACTAGGGTTGAGCACACAAATGCCCTGTGTTCGTTAAGGAAGGATGATATGTATTAACCATATTTAACAGGAAAAGTTTTAGATTTTGATTAAGTTTTAACAATAGGAGTTATTTAATTAACAAAATCCGGTTAAGAATACCAGAGATGAGAATCCCATCTTTTCCTTTTCATCTTTTACCAATGGTTGCACATTGGTTGAGAACACATATGTCCTATGCTCGTCAGAGTTTCCATTTTCATGCTTAAAAAGAAAAGAGCTAGCTAGAAGAGAGAGAGAGAGAGAGAGCGTACGCTTGATGATGATGAGGAAGGGCGGGATGAGCGGCTAGGGTATCGTTACCGAAGACCAGCTGACGAGCCTTGTTCAGTGTCTCAGTCTCTCGTTCTGACCAAAACCCAACAACCGAAGGAACAACAAGAGAACAAATCATTTCAAATCAAAACCGCAACAGTAGTTCCCCTCAAGAATTTCAGAGAAACCCCAACTGTTACTCCGAGTTTGTGTGCGCGCGCGCGCGCGCGCGTGAAGAAACCGAGATTTGACATGACTAGGCCTTCACCGAAGGCAAGATCATTCACCGATGTCCACAGTCCATTTCAGGTTTCATCAACAGTGTGTGGTGAACAGTGAAGAAAAGTTCAGACCTCGTTTCTTTTTCCCTTTCTTCTTCCTGATTAAGAGAAATAAACAAAAGGGGAGACACAGAGAGGGGGACGTACCTTGACGGTGGCGATTCATGTGCCCGCCAAGAGCTTGAGACTTGCAGAACTTGAGGGAACAGAACCTACACTCGTAGACCTTCCCACACTCTTCTTTTGCGTCGCTCTTCTTTTTCCTGCACCCTGTCAACCAATTAAAGCAACTCGATTTGACCCTTCTTGCCCAAAAAGAAGAAGAAGAAGAAGAAGAAGAAGAAGGTCATCGGCTCTCGGCCCAGATTAATTTTTAGGGTCGTACACCATCATACCATTGGGAAGATCCGACTTTGGACCGACTCTTGCTCTAATTTTGATAAAGATGAGAACCTTTTGGTCCGCACTGTAAAAGCTCAAAACTCGCTCTCAGTTCGAGCTTGGCAAGTTACTACAATGTCTCCCTTTCTTCGCTGACAAAATGGAGTCTCTCTCTCTCTCTCTCTCTCTCTCCTCTTCCTCTTCCCCCTCTTTTCTTTTTTGGCCTTTTATCCACCCAAGTAACTAGCAGTCTAAAGGAGAAAAAACTTGATACCTGATGAGGAGCTACTACCCTCCAACACTTGCTTATTACCATCTCTAGTGCAATCTTCAGGCAAGTTGTTGAGGTCTAGGGAGTTGTTTTCCAGCTCTCTCCTGCAACAAGCAAACAAAAAAAGGAAAAGGAAAAGAAAGACAATAGGACTTAGTCTCGAAGAAGAGGATGGGGGATGGTCAAATTAGCTAATAATGAAGAGGAGCTGAAGAGTAGAGAGAGAGGGCTTGTGTGGGGGGGGAGACCTACATGGTTTGGTTGGTACCGACAGAGAAAGACAGAAAAAAACGTGAGGCTAAAGAAATCTTCAGGTTAAGTGGGTGTGTGGGAAGATACTAAGTGTTGGAAAAAAGAAAAAGCAAAGGTGGTCTTAGAGAAGATTTCACAAGACTTGCAGTTGAAGGCTGCAATATAAAGGCTAGTCGAGTCGAGTGAAGGGTAGAGAGAGAGAGAGAGAGAGAGAGAGAAGAAGGAAAGGAGGGCCTTTGAAAGTTCTCTATCAGTTCCACCCCCTGCCACCCCCCTCCACTGCACACCCCTCTCTCTCTCTCTCTCTCTCTCTCTGAAAGATGAGAATTGAAAGAATAAAGAGGGCATTCTCGTGACTCCACTTGAGAATGAGGGGCTAGGAGGAGTCTACCAGAGTATCGTTCTGGTTCGGTTGAGACGAGTGAAGGGAATTGGACCTCTCCCTGACCAAGGAGAAAAGAATGATTCACGCTTTCCCTTTTGAGCGAGAGAGAGACAGAGGGGCTAGGTTCATTTTTTGGCAGGACTGGGCGATATAAGTGAGGGAAGGAAATGGAAATAGGACAAGATCAGGCAATACGTATTCAACTTCCACCTCTAGTTGCTGTTGCTGTTGTTATGTAACAGCAAAGTCCAGGACAAAGATCCGAGAACGATGTAGGGCCGTCGGTGCTGAAATATCGAAAAGTAATGCTAGGCTTATTATGACTTTTGTGATATTAGTAAAGCACCTTGGCACATTATTATTATTTGAAAAGCCGATATCTTGATAATTTGACAGTACTGTGAGTTATTTTTGATATTATAATATCTCAACCAATAAGTATTTTATATAAAACATGCGACGGTGATACGTAAATCTACGGTTGCGATTATATCATCCTTGACAGTACTGTTGGTGAAGCATTTCTATTATTATTATTATTATTATTATTATTATTATTATTATTGGTGTTCCGAATTAGCTGCTTATTTTAATGCTCGCTTGCGCTAGCAACCACTATGACTTAGTTATCAGTTTTATTGATCAAATTTCAGACGCCAATGCAGTGTTACTCAATTATAAGAAGACGGCCTTGTGATAGAAGGTGTTGATCGGGATAGTGGTTTAGATACTTAGTAGACTGGCTAGAAGGTGTGGATCGGCGTAGTGGTTATGGAGTTTTTGATGGCGGCTACTGGTTGAGAGGATGGCGTGCCTTATTATTCATTGTTAGATAGTGATTAAAATATCTTTGATTTACTAGCTATCCAAGAAACTAATCATAATTTGCTAGTTTTTTCAACAAAAGCAAAGAGCTATCGCTAGTGTAAAGAAAACATTACACATGGGCGACATTATTTGCCATTGATTCGAGAAAATTATAAGAATTATCTGTCTGACCTCCACAGGCGGTAGACTTTGGATCGTATGAAGTCAATATATCAATCAGTGCACGATTCACTTATTAAATAGGTAAACCAAACACGATCCACATGATAATGTCTGTCAAATTTGGTCACTCCGACTCGACATGACCTACACTACCTGATAAATTCTTCGAGATTAAACTATTAATTGGCCATAGTTAACTACTGATGTGCTTAACAAGGTTTTTATCTACAGAAATCCAAATAATTTTAGAAGACTTGACAAGTTACGGGCTCAATTCCTTTTTTATATGAATGAAAAATTCGAAGATTAACTCTGGGATATGTAGGGAAATAGTGTAATTATAATATCTCATTAAACAGTAGCGACGAAGAGGGGTAATTGATTCCAGGGTAGATGGTTCCTACTTTAGAATCAAGAACTACCCTTTAGAAACCAGTTCCGCAAAAAGGGAGCCATGGTTCCATGGACCCAACCGAGAACTAAGCCATCAATCCAATCCAGCTTTCAGGTGGGTCCATGGAATCGGTCCTATCGAGTACTAACATCATGGCAAGGGCTATGATGTATAATAATGATGAGGGTATACTAAGAGTTTGCTCAAAAAATCGAAGCAAGCTTTCTGCAATTCTAGCTAGCATAGGACATATCCGCTTTTATCATTTTTATGTATGTCGTGTTGGAGCTAAGACAATAGGCATGCATCATAGAGACATTTCATCAAATTGAACTGAACTTTGATACCAATGTTAGGAGTATGCCCTAAAACAATCATGTGATGGTCACATGTATGGCATAAATATTGTACTATCGATATTTCATTAATGGCAAGACGCATGTTTATTTATCTTGTCCCTTTATTTTAGATGAATAAAGTCCATTAGATCAGTTGAAACTGATACCCATTCTTGAGGCGCCAAGAATGTATGTGATGGGTTATCAGTTGATTTCTGATCTTCAAATTAGTTCCTGATCGAAGGATTGTGAATTAGGCATCCACAAGCCGATTGAGACCAGTGTGTTCGCAGCCTCGTTATTGAGCATTGGATGCCCAATAGGGATGACGAGTCATAGGTCATCGGATGTTAGACGTCTAAGCAGGAACACAGGTGTTTGTATCGAAATGAGTTCGATCGAATCCACTGAACGTGACAAAAGAACGATTGACTAACATGGAGGCTTCGTGCTTGGTCAATGTCTCAATCGCTCGTGGCTTTGGTGTGTTAATGATTCTCAGACTTGACCCACGATTCTGGCTTGTATATTTGATGGCTCTGGTTCACAGGTACAATATTGGCCTATCATTGATCCACTTCTGTGCATGATGGTCACAATCCTCCATATACGAAGTCACAGGCATGGGCAACAGTTGGGATTTATCTCTTCATTAGATGAGGTTGATGTCCTATGCAACATATGCGTGACAGTGCATTAGAAAGTCCTTGGCCAAGACAGAAATCAAGAGAAGCCTCGCCGAATGTATATCAGAAAGATTTGTGTATATGATCGAATCTATGGGTTTGGCTCCGATATCCATGGCCCTCATTCGATTGGGACATAGTAAGACAGAAGGACTGAATAATATCGAACCAAGGCTAACAGGTTCACGTTGTCCTCGTATTTCATTCTAACTAGGTAACCGTGATATGTTGCTAAACGTCACTCACGGCTTGTGGGATCTAAGGATTGATTTCGGACAATCAATTCCTTGAGGAATCTCACTGCCAGTTCAGGGATGAACCTAGGGATGTCATACGCCTTAACCGACATCTGGCGATGACCATAGCGAAGACGGGATTGCGAGAATGCACTAGGACTATTTGGATAGTCAAAAAGAGTTAAAATGGATTGGATTCGTTTTTTTTTTCTAATGCTCGCTAAAGGACAAAATAGATGACACAGGCATGATATCAGGATGATGTAATGGTTACATCATGTCTGCATCATCGTTGGATAAGGATTGTTATCCAAAAAAAATGATAAGGAAGGTTATTCTCTAGAAAATGTGAAAAGTAGGATAAGATTTTCTATCCATTTGATAGAAATATTTGGCACGTCAAATGACGTGATTTGATCACAAAACTCGAGGAACTTGAAGTGTACAATGTCTAGAGCCCGTGGATGAAGATCACCACCGAAAACGATGCCATTTGGGCCGCCCAAATAAGGGCCCAAAACTGGCCGACAGGCTGGTCAAAGGTGGCAAAATTGCCACCTTTGACCACTGCCTAATGGGCGAGAAGGCGATCAAACCGCCTTTAATTAGCATCCAGCTGGCCACGTGGACCAGCTAGTAGCCCATGTGGCAGCCCCTTATTGGCCGCCACATGAGGCGGTTTAAGAGGGGCGGTTTATACTGCCCCTCTCTCTCTCTCTCTCTCTCTCTCTCTCTCTCTCTCTCTCTCCATCCTCTATAAATAGAGGTTAGGGTGTCAAGTTCAAAGGGTTAGAAAGTTGTGAGAGTCACATATACATACCAAATTTCGTGAGAAAATGAGCTCGAAAATCAACCAATTCAGATACATAAAGTTTGTGTTTCCATTGGTTGAAAATGAAGGGTTCAGATTGAGACGCCACGAGGATTACTAGCATAATCCAAAGGCCATTTCTCCGAATCTTCGTCTTCAAGGTCACGCAGGTGTCGGGGCATGTCTGAACTGGAGACCCGACACCTCTTGGGCTTGAGGACAAACAAGTAGAGCCACATCCAACCTCTGTTATCCAGGTACATTTCTAAATAAACTTTAGAAAGTTCGATTTTCGATTAAAGTATACGAGAATTTCTAAGACGATTTAGGGCGCCATTTGAATTTATTTTCTTCCGCTGCACATATGACATGTTTTCATGTATGTAATGAGTGTCTGGGACCACTAGAAACCCAACAACCATATTTATACAAACTTAAGATAATGAACTGAAGTCTGCATGTTTAGTACTAAAAGTCTGAACTAGAGCTTGGTGAGATCAGTGGCTCGGTTAACAACTTAACGTCATCAAACTAAGTTTAGAAAATAGCACACTCAAAACCTTCACTCTTCTAAATCCACATCCCCAACAGTAATTGAAGTCAACAATGGTGAGGCAATCGCGGATTGAGAGGGAAGAGAGAGCTTGGATGGCCGATGGATAGAGGCGACCATGAAAGTACTTGAGAGTTCAACCAATGCGAGAGGTAGAGGCGTTCTCGGACTAGCCTTTGAGAGTTCAGCGAGTGCAACTCCCATCATTACCGTACAATTAGAGATGAGAGCCAAGAGGCTGATAGAAGAGATGAGATTCGAGATTGAGAGGCAGTAGATCGAGAGCTTATTAGACTCTGAGAGTGAGAGGAAGCAGATTGAGATGATGGGAGAGTAAGAGGGAAGCTAGGGTTTTGCTTTTGGTGTTGTGCCGCATGCATGGGTAAGGTAAGCAAGGAGTCGGGTGATTGAGAATTTGAGATAGATATCTTGAATTAAAAAAACATAAATATATACAAGCCTAGTCCGGTAGGTCCAAGTAGGTAGTCGCCCTGGAACTAGGAATCGGCTAGGTATACACCAATTCCAGTAAATTGAAACTAAAAATCGGATTGGCAACTAGTGGGAACCACCCGAAATCAATTGGTTGGGTACGGTTCCGTTCGATTCGGGTGGATTCCAATTTTTTTTTCCTCACGCCTAGCAATAAATGATACTCATATGCACTTTTGGTGGTGATTAGTAAAGTATCCATTACAAGCTAATTAAATTGATAAAAGGAATTGAAAAGTGTAAAAGTAACATGAATAATGGGAAAATTATCAAAAAAATTCTAAACTTTTTGCACCAATTTAGTCCTAAATCTTTTAATTTTGCTAGTTGAGTCTTAAACATTTTCACATTTTTTTCAATTAAATCCAATTAGCAAATTTTAGCTAGTGAGGGTGGCCCTTGCTGAAGGCCGGTGGAGGGAAGAAGACAAGAAAAAAGAAAAGGGAATAAAAGAGTAAAGGAAAACAGAAGAAAAGGAAAACAAATATTAAAAATCATCAACGTTAATGTTGGCTGTTCTACATAGAACGGCTAGCATCTATGTTTGCGATTACTGATCAAAATTGGTCAAGTTGACTCAATTGGTAAAACTTGAAAAAACTTAGAACTCAATTGATAAAATTAGAATATCTGTGATTGAATTGACAAATTGCAATTGGTTTAGGATTTTTCGAAATATCCATAAGGAACACATCTCAATCATTGAGAATTATATGGTGGGTTTTGGCATATTTTCGAGAACAAGTTTGCAATTTAGTTGAGCTGAGATAATATATTAACATTCTCAAGTTCAACTCGACTCGATTTACTTGTGCATGGCTCAAGACTCGATTTCATCTCGATCCGGCAGGATATTTCCAGCTAAGGCTCAACTCGGTCATTTGTGCATGACTTGATACTCAATCTGCTTTCCCTCCAATATGATTTGTCCAGCTAGCGCTCGATTTGGTCAGATTTTCAATGAGCTGGAGCTCAACTTAACTCTATACTCAATTTGCATATAAACTTTAATCTACACTCAGATACGAATTGCTAAAGTACAGTGAGATTATATGTGATGGAACAATATGGAAATCCAAACTCTCACCATCTACTGGAAGTAAGTACTTCAAAATCGAACTGTACTCAATAGTGTCTTAAGCTGCTCGAACTCGAAAAGAGTCCGCTGGGGATTCAATGAAATTGAGTGGCTTGACTCGTTTATCCTAAAATTTTCCTCCAGGGTTCACAAATAGAATTGCCGATGTAAAGAGTGTTGACACCTAAATTTTGACTTTTTAAAATTCATTCACTTAAGTACATAAAAAAATGAGAATTTGTTCTCACCAAAAATTAATTTTTTCATGCATTGCATATTTAATTTTTTGTCAGTTATGCATTTTATTATGGCTAACGACGGAGGATTTGAACTTAAATTGACAAACGATTGGATTGAGCGTGAGGGAGGTGTGCCGAAAGGCTTATGAAGTTTTGAACTTAAAAGAAATTTTTCCACAGGGACTGAATTGCAAATACATAAAACTTCAGGGATTGAATTGCAAATACATAAAACTTCAGGGGTTGAATTGCAAATACATAAAATTTTAGGGATAGTGGAGAAATTAGAAAGGAAGATGGAGAAATTAGAAGGAAAGATGGAGAATGGAAGATGGTAGAATTAGAAGGGAAGATGAAAAATTAGAATGGGAGATGGAAAGATTAGAATGGAAGATGGTGAATAAGAAGGGAAGATGGAGATAAAGAATGGAGGATGGTGGAATTAGAAGGGAAGATGGAGATAAAGAAGGGAAGATGATGGAATTAGAAGGGAAGATGAAGTTAGTGGAAAAATTAGAATGATAGATGAAGATAGAGAAAGGAAGATGGGGGAGTAGGCTATAAAAGGAGGAAGATTAGAGAGAAATGGGGAGGACTTTGGAGATTGAGAAAGAAAATTTGGAGAGATTTCAAGAGAAAAAATTTTGAGAGAGAAAAATTCGGCGCAGTGGAACAAGCCTTGGCGACGCGACGGATTCATCTCCAACGAGCTCTAGGTGCATCAGCATGTGCAATTATCTGGTAACTCAATTTTTCGTGTTTAGATGAGGAAATCTCGAAAACAAATATACTGAACATTCGTAGATGACTTCGAGATCTTCGATTTGATATATTATGGCGTGAAAATGGACGTCGTTTGCTATGTCAAAAGGGTCCCGAAATGGAGAGCAGAAATCTGGAAATATGGTGATCAGAACCTGAGATGGAATTTTTCTGATCTGACCTTTCACGCTAAATGATTTTCCATGGGTTATTCTAGACTTCGTTTCATAAATACCTCTTCATGACATTTGTTCATAAGATCTTAATGCATAACATATAAAAAATAAAAAAATATTCATGCACGTTTCATATTTTTAATGCATTTAATGAAATCCTGCAATTCTGCTGGAGTCCTTGAGTCTGAGTGTTTTTCTGTGCGTGGTCATATTGATTCGTAGTTATCTCATGTTTAGAGTCTTCTTTTGAAACTTCACAAAAAATGAAAGTTGTTCATTGGGGTCTTGTTTAGTAGATTGGAAAGTTTGGTGCATTAATTTTGAGATTTGAGTGTCCATTTGAGCTTAATCATGAAATATGTCTGTTCTGTGAAATTTGTTTGTTTGCTGCTGAGCTATCATGAAAGACCATTTTCTACACGAAAATGAGTGTCTCTTCAGTAAGAATGTAAAACATGAAAGTTGTCAACGACACATTTTCCCATCCACATAAAAAATCTCAGAATTTTTGCATACATTTCATTATTTCTTTTGTATTTTATGGTTACTGCTTTCTCCCTAAGAATGTTCATGGACATTATGATTTAATTCGTATTTTTTGTGTTAATGCATTGGAAAATGTAAAAAATGGTCTCAATGAAGTTTAATCAGCACGTGTTAAACTTTCTTTGAGTTTTTGAATTGTCTTAACTCATTGGTAATTGTGCATGTTCGATTGGATAAGTTCATTATTTTCATTTGGCTTTCGGCCCGATGCTTTGAAGACTGGAGGATGACCGATGTCCATTCCGGTCCGTTTTGTTGTACTCCCGACCCATGAGACTTGGCGACGGGTGTTTGACCGATGTCCATTCCAGTCCATTTTTTTGTTGTGTTCCCGATCATGTCTCGGGTTTTATTTAATTGGTCTGTAATTATTCACCCGACGAGTTGCGGGTTTTCTTTTCACTGTTCTTAAGGTAGTTTTACTTTACCTGCTCTCTCTTCACATCTTCGTTTGCTTTGGGTGATTTTGCATTCTTTATAATACATTGAAAAATCTAAAAAAAAATTCATAAAAAAAAACCAAAAAAAATTGCACCTTTGAACCTCAAGTGAAAATTCATCAAAATTGCCAAGTTGAACATTTTCATGAAATTGGTACCGAAAGGGCGTTAATTGAAAAATTAGCGTAATCAAGTCCCCGAACTCATTAATCTCTGGTTCGTAGGAATAAAATATTTCTCCCGATGCTTTATTTAGGTGTCTAATCAACCTACCCAAAATGATTAGTGGCGACTCCAAGATAAATCCTTCTTTTGATGAAATTGAACCTAAATCACGATTTGGTAGAACTCGGGAGAGTTCGAGCTATGCTAGTTAATTCAATTTAATTAACATGGTAATCCATTAACTTTAAAAATTGGGAAACCGATTTTTTGGTCGCGACAACTTGGCGACTCCGCTGGGGACTAACTTGAATTTTTTGAAATTTAAGAAGGACTTAGGCCAGAAAAATTTCATGAAAATTCACTTGGTTTGGCAATTGGTTGGATTTTAATCCTTAGGTGTTAAATGGTTTTGCAGAATGGGGGTTATAAGGGGTGGAGTGTTTGACTAACCCTTTATTTTGCAGGCTTGGTGTTGGAATTATTTGTTTAAATTCTGCACATTATTGAAGCGGTGTTTGCATTTAAATGTTATGCTTGTGTTTACAGTTTTAGCACTACATTACACATGTCCTGTGGCCGGACCTGGGCCACTAGTTTTAGGATGGTATTGTGATTTGGTTTTAGCGTTCGGCGTGAGATCACGTCGAAAGTTAGCCCAGATTCAATCCCGAACCTCTTTTCAAAAATGAATTTAAAAGTTAGGCCTCAGGCTTGGTAAGATTACCAAAACAGTGGTTTTAATTTTTAGCTCGAGCAGCCGAAGTGGGGAGACCCGGCTAATCCTGATTACGTTGTAGGGGTCACGGCTAATCTTGATTATATGCGCGAGATTGTCGCCTTGCCGTAAGTCTTTCGCTTCAATTTGTCAGCCTTTAAAGTAGATAGGCTAAGATTTAAACTCACGATTCATGTGCATGTCTATGCGATTTACATGGTATTTTTGACGATGAAAGTAAGTTTTCTAACTTCATCTTGTATTTATTTTTGGTCGGTCCATGTAGGTGTCGATTAAATTTCGAACTTAACATCATCGCCATTTTTCAAAAGAAAATAAAATCAAATTAGTGATCCATTTTTGAAAAAATAAATAAATGTGGAAAAATTCCTTAGGGAAATTTTATCGACCAATGAAATATTTTGTCATATTTTTCCTTAACACTTCAATAGACCCAAAATTTTCTCATCAAATTTACCTTGAAAATTCATTCTGATGAAAAGGAAATTCTTTCGAGAAATTTGGTAAATATCAAAGGAATTTATCACATTTTTCGAATTGTAAAAATTTGCAAGAAAATTCTTTTTGAGAAATTCACCCATGTTTTTCTAAAAAAATTTTCTCTAATTTTGCAAAAATAAAATTGGACTAATGTAGGAATCATGGGCCGACCCATCTTGAATCATATACTCATTATGTCCTTTTCTTTTACAGGGCAATCACAGGTACCCCAGGTAGGAGCAAAATCGGGTTCAGCATTATACCGAGAATAACCTCGAGGAATACGAAAGGACGGATAATTGTTGATGTCTTAGCTGATGACTCAAGGGGCAAGTGAGGAAATCGATCTTCCCGGAGTCAGAAACGTGTCAATTGGTGGGCACGTACGAATTTTGTATTTTGACGGGGCCGTAAATGTATCAGATCAGGAATTGGGGACATTTTTAATGTATTAGAAGGGTTCATGTATTTTTGTTGAGAAAGCCGAGACTGTGTAATCAGAACCCATGGGGCAAGATTATGAACCCGACCTTGCAACGCCTTTCTGATTAAATTGAACAAAGGCTTGCCTTTTTACCTTCCTCGGATTCAAAACACATGGAAGATTTTGGAGGGCTAGTATTTTATTACCGAGCATGGCCCACAATCATTTCTCCCCAACGCTAAAGGCGACCGACACATTCAAGTGGACGCCGAAAGAGATAGGCAAGAGTAAAGTGGGGCACGCAACGGGCAGCCTGGTTTGTTTATTGGAGCACTAATCGAATGGTCGATTTGCAATAATGCACACGACTGACTCACGGCGCTGTGACCGGTGGGGGCCGCCACCGAACCCTTCGTCAATGTCCTTGATATCATCGCCGGCAGCAGATAACAAGAACACCAAGAAGAGTGTTAAGCCTCAACGTCTTCAGTACAGTAAATCGTCCTATCATGCTATATGGGCGAAGAAATGACAGGAAAAAGAAAAGCACAAACACGTGAAACTTTCTCTTCATTCCATTCACCAACAAACCTTACAACAACTCACTGGGGAGGAAAAGCGAAATCAAATTGAGCCCTAATAAGCATCACAAAGGAGCTCAGCTGGCTCTCCATGGAGTTGATGCTCTGGGTGCACCGGGCGTTCTCGGGATCAAGCTCCGCGAGCCTAAAGAAGAGACGATCGCACTTCTCTTTAACCTGGGCTATAGTGGCCTCGTAATGCTCAACGGCAAACTCCAGGTCCGGAATCGCTGCCCTCTCGAAAGCAATGTCTGCCGTAATGTCATCAAGTCTCTCCTGCAGCCAACCGCATTTGCACCTCATCACAATATTGCCTGGCTCCTATTCGGCGTAAGTTCGGACCAAGGCCAGACGGTCCACCAGCTTTCCCCTCTCACGAACCAGCCACGAAAGCTGATCGTTGGCAAACTTGAGGGCCTTTTTGTGATTATCAGCTAAAAATGTGACTGTTGCCAGACGCTCGTGCCGGTCTCGGTAACGAGCTTTCACGACGGCGGTCACAAGGACCGTCTCATAAGCACGGTTATAGGCAGCTAGAAAATTGATGAAGAGGGTCGAGAAGTTCCGATACTCCTTTCCCAGTTGGGTACCCTCAACAGAAGCAGCGTCCACGGTCCTGAATAAACCGAGGATTTCAGCCTCAATGGTAGAGTTTTTGGCTATATGAGCGTAACCTCTACCAAGAAGATTGTAGAGTCTCTCCCACCCGGCCAGGACTTCGGCGGATAAGGTGTGGTTAGGAGAATTCGCCATTTTTGAAAGCAGAATACGAAAGAAAGGGGGAGAGAGGTGAGGCAGATGAGCGGAATGCGAAGATGGTAATCTGCTTCAATTTAAATACTGATTTCACAGGGGCAGTCCTTATAGGTTTTCCTATCTACCATTCTCTGTCGGCAACACCCCCGGTGGCTCAAATTCCAGTCAAGTGGCAACCTCGAGCCGAACAAACCTGACGTCTCTGTGGAAAAGCTGACGGGACTCCACCGCTTTGAAAAAAGAAAGAACGAAAAGACGAGCTAAGTGGGGGACAAAGAAATTCTCGGCAGAAAGAGAGATATTACTTGTCTTCATTGGAGGACCCGCCAGTAAATCGACGGTGGAAATCTTGATAGGGGCCCTCTACCGCGAAAAGAAAGAAGAAGACAAACTGAGCGATAAACGAGGATTTCCCCTTTGATCAAAAGCTGAATATCAAATTTTCCCCTCGGTAAATCTAATAGCACTGCCCGTGAAGGGGGAAGTCGTTGCTATTGCCAGAGAAAGAATTTGTCCTCATTTGATAGTGAGGGTTCATCTGCACGAACTCGCAGGAGAAAGATAGAGAGGAAGGAGTTCTCGTGGGAAAGGAATTCAAAACCTTCACCATCAAAGCATTGGCTTTCAAAGCCTGTTACGAGAAGCCATCAACGATCCCGTGATCCCTCAAGTCCGAGAAGACATCCTGAGGCGGTCTCGAATCGGCAGTCCTAGATCCAGAAATATGTCGAGCATTAGGGGAACGGGCACATGTTCAACCCTGGTCGAAGCTGATGAAGTTCCTTACCCTGAGGGTCTACTGGTCATGGCCATTGACGGTAATCCAGTCTCTCTGTCAATCCTTGTTACCGTATTAAGAAAATGCCGGTATAAGGTTGTAGCTCAAGCAAAGGCGACAGAGGCCTTAGAGATATTAAGGAGGAGTGGTGACCAGTTTGATATCGTCATCACCGCCATGGTAGGGATTGACATGGATGTTTTCACTCTCTTGGAAGTCATCAATTCTAAATTAAACATGCCAGTCCTCATAATATCGGCAAGCGATGATCAGCAAGCCATAATGAAGGCTGTCTTAAATGGGGCCCAAGACGTCGTAACGAAACCAGTTATGGTTCAGATGCTTCAAAACATATGGCAGCACGTGGTAAGGAAGCAATTGCACGACCATGAGAACAAGCATCAAGCCTTCAATTTTGTTCCAAGCAACTGGAGAAAAAAGATGAGTTGGTCTCCCGAGCTGCATCGTATGTTTGTTAATGCAGTTCAGCAAGTAGGAATCGATTCGGCATGGCCGCAACATATACTGGAAATTATGAACGTAGAGGGACTCACTAAAGCAAATGTTTCGAGTCATCTTCAGAAGTACAGAAAAAAGGTGAGAGAACACAATGCAGCTCAGAATCAAGAAAACCAAGGCGGGACTGATCCAAGCTTGAATGTCGAGTCTCCTCGCCACCATAAGTTCCGCAGGTTAGCATGGGGCGAGCCACTTCCCATCATCAACCAAGCCAGTAGCCATGCCATCAATCCTCCAGGCGTTAATCAAAGTATCCCCCAGAATCACCCTAATGCTCTTCAAGAGTATAGACCGCAGGGGCAGTGTATTCAGACTCCTTGGTCTGAGCACCAACCCGTGGCTAGAATTCATCCCATGATCAGCGCGCCTGCGTAGCTAGAGAATCAAACAAGAAATTATCCTGAGCACTTCCACTTCTCTAATCCTCGAATGGAAGGAGTTCTTGGCAGCATGACAGTTAGTGATCCCCACACTTTCTGGAGTAATGATGAAGACTTCAGCTCGAGAAGTCAAATTGCTCATGGCGAGGACAGAATGAGAAATCTACCGCCAGCATTTGCCAACAATAATGCCCAATTCGAGCATCAGTTGCTGGAAGGTTCAAGAGATTACCCAGATGATGAGCTTACTGCCCTGGTCAACCAGTTTAAGGTTGACAGACATCCGAAACTATGATCGGAATCCAGTGATTAGGGACTCTCAAACATCGGTCATCCATGCCTGAACCAGCACGAGACTAGCTGATTATCGAAGAGCCGCAGGAGAGGCAGAACCGACCTTGAACAAGTGCACCTTTCATTTCATGCTTAATTCCCCTGCGTGTGGTATTTCCAGCTTTCTAGGTGTCTAGATTTAATTCAGGGGCATGGGGTAATTTGTTTTTATCCCGTCGAATGCGTGAATCCCTTTTTATGCTAGACTCAGGGCGGATCAATTTGTGGCAACGTCGCTGACTGCCATAATGAGAAATGTTGAATGGCCTCACGTAGGGAAATTTCAAGTGAAAAACCCAGGCGAGCTCGAAGACGGGTAACTGTGTGTCGTTCTAATTTACCCTCAATCGTCGCAAAATGCTAAATTGGATTTGTTCCATTCTCACCCAGGGGATTGCAAATTGCCTCAAGAGTGTCGCAAAATGAAATGACCCAATGGAATGCGATAGAACTCATTTGCCTTGAAGGTAACCTTTAAATTAAAGGAGCCATCCGGTCCACGGACCCGATGGCATAAAAAATGATAATGGTCCAAAGCAACCCGAAAGAAAACAAGGCCCAACTAAGCAAAGCACTTATGTGGCAATCTCAAAGTGAAGGGCAACTCAACCCAATCCAATCCAAATGAAGGAACTTCCTCAATTCAAAATTCAATGGAAGTACATACAAAGGTAAAACAGTATCGTTCCAATTTTTCTAGAATATGAAGAACATATACTGCCGCATTCCCTTTCATTTTTGCAGGGGAAGTCTCTACTGGCCAGATTTTCCTGTCTACCATTCCCTATCAGTATTGCCTCCGCTACTCGTCTCTAATCTCTAGCCAAGCAGATTCGACAAAAAAGTTTGAGGGGACGCCACCACTTTGAAAAAGAGAAAAAAAAATGAAATGAGCCGAGTGGCAGACAAAAAAATTCTCGGCAGAAAAGAAGGGATGGCTCGTCTTTATTGAAGGACTCGCCAGCAACATCGACGGTGAAGATAACGATAAGGGCCCCCTATCACGAAAAGGATGAAAGAAAACAAATCGTGCAGAAGACAGGGCAAAAGGTTGAGAAAGACGGGAATCTTGGAGGGAGCAATACGATTTATGAACCCATGCCTAAGTTTTAAAAAGAGGCATTCTCCTGAAACATTCATCCGTGCTCAGAAAAAAATTTCGAAAGCATACCCGGTCGCTCAGAAGGATTCAGAGTGAGTGAGAATACAAGAGAAGATAGCAGATCTTGAGAAATCATCAACCAAATCGAAGACGTCTCAACCCAATACTCCCGAGAGCTATCGTTGCCTGCTGAATATGGGAGAGGAAGAGTTCGAAGCCATGTTTGGGATCGAGCCCATGGAGCCTGGCCCTTCCGCCAACGACGTCCAAGATCTCAGTAAAGATAAGGACAACAACGATAAGGGTCAAAAGAAGCGTTACCGTCGCCATACTAAGGAGCAAGTACAAAGGCTTGAGGATTTCTTCAGAACATGCCCTATGCCAGACGGCAAACAGAAAATGGAACTGAGTCAAGAGCTAGGACTTGAACCTTCGCAAATCAAGTTCTGGTTTCAAAATAGGCGAACCCGAATGAAGACTCGTCATGAGCACAACGAAGCCGAGTTTTTAAGAGTTGAAAATGAAAGCCTCCGAACGGAAAACAAGATATATAAAGAGGCTTTTGACTCTGCCACCTGCCCCAACTGCAACAGCCTCCTCCTCACCTTCGATGAAATGCATGATCTGAGGATCGAAAATGCACGTTTAAGAGGAGAGTTAGACCAGTTTATAACAGGATCGAGTTCTATTGGAAGGGGGTACAAAAGGACCAATGCTACTGGATCATCATCAATACCTCCCGAGAAAGAAGGGACAGATCACCACCAAGCGAACATTGACGATGATCTTTTCGCCATAATCAACCAGTTTGATATTGGTACAGCATTGAAGCTGTGATGCACATGCTCAGCCAGTTACCACCAGACCTTTAACATGGTCGACGCGTACCTAGTCCGGAATGAAGCCAGCTGATTATAGAAAAGCCTGCAGATTGGGAAGAAAAATCAATCATGAATGGATGAATATGCTTTATCTTGCATGGGATGTTGTCTTCTTTTATGAATGTCTAGAATTGGCATGAAAGCAAGAAGTAATCATTTCTCTTTCCCCAATTAAATGCTCGAGTTTACCACCACACCAAACTCGTAGTGAATTTATTGCGAGTAAAAATCCGCGTAAACTTGAAGGGTAACGTCGTATCGTTTCAATTTACCCCCAATTGCTCCAGTGTTAAATTGGATCCCTGTTATTTTCAGGAATTTGCGAATTGACCCGAGAATACCGCCATACTCGAATGCGAAATCCTCTTGTTGAATGAAACTGGGGGCAAATCAATTTGAGGATATTATCACTGAATGGACGGCTTTAAACAAAGAAAAATACGAGCAAAAGGCGCGAGTAGCTTCAGAGATCGAAAGAAACAAGAATACTCGACGAATGAGACCGAAGTCAATACTTTGCCACAACCTTGGTTCTGATGGTAAAGTGTCCAACGAAAGTCGAGAGAAACTCAACCCACTAAAACTGGTAAAAGGATCGTACAAGGCATTCAAGACAGAGGGCAAACCAGTATCGTTTCCAGTTTATCCCTTCCAATACTGGCTAACACGTCTCCTTTTCTTTTGACAGGAAACGTTTACACTAACATGTCGAAGAAGACAACCCCCAGGGGCAATTCAAATTCTCCCATCCCTGAGAATTTTCTTCCATACTTGCACATTCTGCAAATACGCGTGGTGCAAAAAAAAAATCTTTACATCTGCATTGTGTTTACACATTCCACGATTTATGCATGACTATTCTGGATGTTTAATTTGCCAAATCTGAGACGCAATTCCAGATGTCGCCCACTTGACAGACATACAATTTGGTCCAAATGAAGGGATTTCTTCATTTCAAGTTCACCAGAAGCATATGCAAGGGTAAAGCGGTATCATTCCAATTTCTCTAGAACATGAAAACATACACTGATGCATTCCCTTTTAATTTTCTGTAGGGGTTACCACCGTGCCAGACAGGTGAGTATCACTTCCCTTTTAAAACTCAATAGAATCCAAAAGTTTTGGAATTCTCAGAGCAGATGCCAGAGTTTCTATAACTCATTCACATGAACATGGGCAACCCATGATCCCCAGAGCCTTCTTGCATGCTTGCATGATTTGTTCATCAAGATTTTCACAAAATCTCATGAGTTGTTGAATGTTATTTCGTATGCTCGAAAATGCTCACACTTAGCATGGTTTATGCATGATTGTCCTTCATGTTTAATTAATCAACTCTGCACAAGTGGTGTAAACTAAATGAGATACATCAAGATATCGATCGATTAAAGCAAATCTTTGCTTCACCGATCCTTTGACCATGCGACGTCAGCTAAGGGAACACCAGGCAAATAGAAGAAGTCCTTAACCACCAAATTCCCAAAGCCGAACTCCCAGCTGGGGCATGTACGGGGGCAATTTTGGATTCTGCCAAAGCCTGACTTGGTTGAGAATGGGGCAAATTGTTAGCGAGCTCCAAATTGGAAGAAGGGAATACCCTCTCTCTTTCTCATATGTCTTTCAAAGTGACACCCAATTTTCTTCTCGCAGGTGCCAAGCTAGAGGACATGCCTTCGATTGCTACTGCTGAAGCAAGTCAAAAGTAGAGCTTCCTAATATTCGTTCACTCCATCATTTTAAGGCCCTATTCATGCACATTCTTTTTATGCAGGGTCAATTGTGAGAATGAGTAATCAACCAGAGTTCAAGGTCAAATCCCCAGCAGTGACTATGTCTGGGGCAATTCCCAATTTTGGCAAAAGCCATGATCGCCTGATGTGATCGATCCTGATGGAAATGAGGCAAACAAGGGCATTCGACCAACCATGTTGGTCTTCACCATATCACGACTAGAGCGAGCATATTTTTATTCTGGGGCAAACATGAGAATGAGCTCGTCCTCATTTGATCCACTCGCATGTCTTGGGGCAACTTAGATTCCCCTTCATCTGTTTTTGAGAAGCATTGCAATTCTGATTAATTGCTACATCTGCCTGATTGAAAAAATGCTTCTAAATTGTGTGATCTATACATGATTGTTCTTCATGTTTAATTTACCAACTTTGAATAGGGAGCATAAATTACATATGATGCATTGAATGTACAGAATGGGGTATGCCAGGATGATGAAAGGCAAGCCATTTCCATACACGTCCTGTAATCTAATCCCTAGTGAGATGAGCGGTAGTCAGGATCCGCACTCCTCGAGGCGATGTGTTTTCTCGCAAAAGGTATGATAGCCGAAGTGACAGAGGCATTCAGTTCTTTATCCAAACACTACAGTGTCTATTGCAAACCTCTTGAGCGGCGGTCCCATTTTCTTACCCCTGTCAAGAACCACCCCACGTTGGGGCAAGACGAGGTAATTCCAGCAGCAGCATGAGGTAAATGGTTAGAAATTCTCTTGCTCAGACTAGCATCAATCTTCGGGTGTTTCTTTACATTGAACTCGAACTTTAATTCAAGTGCCTTAGGATAATGAAGAGCATTCAATTCTCTATCCTATACACTACATCCATTGTACAGCCCATTTGAGCCTGCAAATTCATTTCTTGACCCCTTGCTGGTAATCATTTGCTGATTTCGAGACGAAGATAATGTTATCCCCAAAGACCAAAACTGAAGAGACCGGGGCAGTAAAGAATCCCCAAGTGAACTCATCTCATATGTTAGATTTCTCATGTAGCATCTAACATCATTCCTTACAAAGAAAGAAAAAGAAAGAGATGTGTCAGAAAACAGCTCTCTGTCAAGAAAGAAAATGGGAATCGGGATTAAGAAAAACAAAGGTTAGTCCCACAAAATCCCAGACAGTAAAAAGCAAAATGCCTATCAAAAGCAAGGCCAATGCCCATTCAAATCCTTGTTCATTTGTTTTAAAAATCCCAAATGACAGACTTGTAAAGAAAAAGCCTCCAAGAGAGTCAAATGGAAATTGCAATCATCAGCGGAAGCTCCATCCTCAAGCAGTGATGGCACATTTTGAAATCAATTTCAGAATGCTAAGACCGGTGATAAGACAGCAATGATCACTAGCATCAAGCCATTCTCATATATTTTCTAAGCCAAAGCGAGCCTTTCTCTTAGTCCCAAATGCTGACCTACGTTACAACCCTTCAAAGTCTCTTTTGATTAGGGCCTATGAATTAACGTAGAGTTGAATGATTTTAAGCATCGCTCGAAGAAGTTCGAGCAAGATTATTTCTCTCTCATTTTTGCAGGGTTCTTGACTTGTAAACCCGGAGCAGATGATGAAGATCTCTTTCAAAAAGCCTTGACTCCACAGGAGTCTCATTTGGTAAACCATTGACCTAGCCTATATTACGGTCCCAATCAAGACCTCCATATCGGCTTGGTCGTACCAATTGCGAGATTACTCAGACCCTCATTGAAAGCGATGATGGTAAGATTGAGTGATTTCTCTTGAATCCTATAATTATGATGAATAGCTTTTCTCGAAGAGTAGGAGAAAGCACTTTCGGACTGAAGTCCCTCATTCAAAGTACATTCGAGGTATTCACAATGTAATAACCTCATTGAACAGAATTGGTGATGCAAACTTGACAGAATAGTTTTGCATAAATCCACTAAGTGAATTTCAGCATACATGCCTGTACATGTTACATCTAACATTGTCTGTGCACATGCATTCCTGATATTCAAGCTACCTCATGAGGTCTTGAAATTCATCCAAGGATGATTGAATGAACAAGCCGTGTTGGCAAGTGCCCATCTGGCAAGCTTCCAAGCTCCCAGGTAAGTATATCTTCAACCTAAGCCTTCTGATGATTGTTAAGGCACTCAAATCTGTTGCGACACATACAGTCATTCAAATATTCGTCTTCTTCAGTGAAGCGTGATTTTTATGAAATACATGTCGCATTAGCATTGATTTGGTCTATGCGCATAATTTTACTTCAAGAGAATAAGCAGGTATGATGCAGTCAGCCTGTCTACTCCTTGACCATTCGTTCAAAAGACCCAGGTATGTTTTCTGAACCCAGTTTTGAATATCTTGTGTTTACACTGACATGGCTTGTGTAGCACACCCTCTCGATGTGGTCACCGCCCTGTGAGATTGGCGGCACATCTCCCTTTCAGATCATCAAAGACCAGCTCTAATGATCTTGAAAGAAATCTACCTCTAAACTACCCAAAAAACCCAGGTAAGTTTTCTGAACCCTTTTCAAAATCGCAAGCTTTGAGTTTGCACTAATGAGAAAGCACACTCCTTAATTTCATCCAGTTCATAATCGACATGCTCTTGTGATCTGCATGAAACATTTGTTCGAACCATGATCGACATGCTCTCGTGGTCTCGAAAAATTTTATCAAAATCATAATCGACATGCTCTTATGATTTTGGTACCCTATCAAGTTCATGATCGACATGCTCTCATGTTCTTGATCTTATCCATCCAGTTCATAATCGACATGCTCTTGTGTCTGGATGCTTGTGCGAACCATGATCGACATGCTCTCGTGGTCTCGACGAATTTTATCAAAAACCATAATCGACATGCTCTTATGGTTTTGATACCCTTTCAGATCATCAAGGATCAGCTCTAATGATCTTGAAAGAAACTATGTGACTCCACTCAAAGAGATGCAGTGGACACATCCCCTTACAGATCTTGCGCTTTCTCGCATCAGGGGGAAACCTCTGGTAACGGATAGGCACTAGTACCTTAAGATTCTTGTATCCACAAAATGTCTGGAGCTTAAGGGAATCACCAGCATTATGAAGTGTCTATTAAGACCGACATTTTATATACGATCCATGTGCAGGTTTCTTTAATCCGTTTCCTCGGAGCAGAGAAATCTTAACACATGTTATTTACAGTCCTGCACATCATGCATCATTGCACTTACATATAAAATGGGATTAAAACTCCCCCACAAAAAAATCATCATCATTCATTTGCATTGTCAAAATTTAGGTTCAATTTTGTCTTTGAGCGAAACCTCTACGAGTCTCCGCTCAAAGAGGGGCAGCTGTTGACACCTAAATTTTGACTTTTTAAAATTCATTCACTTAAGTACATAAAAAAAATGAGAATTTGTTCTCACCAAAAATTAATTTTTTCATGCATTGCATATTTAATTTTTTGTCGGTCATGCATTTTATTATGGCTAACGACGGAGGATTTGAGCTTAAATTGACAAACGATTGGATTGAGCGTGAGGGAGGTGTGCCGAAAGGCTTATGAAGTTTTGAACTTAAAAGAAATTTTTCCACAGGGACTGAATTGCAAATACATAAAACTTCAGGGACTGAATTGCAAATACATAAAACTTCAGGGGCTGAATTGCAAATACATAAAATTTTAGGGATAGTGGAGAAATTAGAAAGGAAGATGGAGAAGGGGAGAAATTAGAAGGAAAGATGGAGAATGGAAGATGGTAGAATTAGAAGGGAAGATGAAAAATTAGAATGGGAGATGGAAAGATTAGAATGGAAGATGGTGAATAAGAAGGGAAGATGGAGATAAAGAATGGAGGATGGTGGAATTAGAAGGGAAGATGGAGATAAAGAAGGGAAGATGATGGAATTAGAAGGGAAGATGAAGTTAGTGGAAAAATTAGAATGATAGATGAAGATAGAGAAAGGAAGATGGGGGAGTAGGCTATAAAAGGAGGAAGATTAGAGAGAAATGGGGAGGACTTTGGAGATTGAGAAAGAAAATTTGGAGAGATTTCAAGAGAAAAAATTTTGAGAGAGAAAAATTCGGCGCAGTGGAACAAGCCTTGGCGACGCGACGGATTCATCTCCAACGAGCTCTAGGTGCATCAGCATGTGCAATTATCTGGTAACTCAATTTTTCGTGTTTAGATGAGGAAATCTTGAAAACAAATATATTGAACATTCGTAGATGACTTCGAGATCTTCGATTTGATATATTATGGCGTGAAAATGGACGTCGTTTGCTATGTCAAAAGGGTCCCGAAATGGAGAGCAGAAATCTGGAAATATGGTGATCAGAACCTGAGATGGAATTTTTCTGATCTGACCTTTCACTCTAAATGATTTTCCATGGGTTATTCTAGACTTCGTTTCATAAATACCTCTTCATGACATTTGTTCATAAGATCTTAATGCATAACATATAAAAAATAAAAAAATATTCATGCACGTTTCATATTTTTAATGCATTTAATGAAATCCTGCAATTCTGCTGGCGTCCTTGAGTCTGAGTGTTTTTCTGTGTGTGGTCATATTGATTCGTAGTTATCTCATGTTTAGAGTCTTCTTTTGAAACTTCACAAAAAATGAAAGTTGTTCATTGGGGTCTTGTTTAGTAGACTGGAAAGTTTGGTGCATTAATTTTGAGATTTGAGTGTCCATTTGAGCTTAATCATGAAGTATGTCTGTTCTGTGAAATTTGTTTGTTTGCTGCTGAGCTCTCATGAAAGACCATTTTCTACACGAAAATGAGTGTCTCTTCAGTAAGAATGTAAAACATGAAAGTTGTCAACGACACATTTTCCCATCCACATAAAAAATCTCAGAATTTTTGCATACATTCATTATTTCTTTTGTATTTTATGGTTACTGCTTTCTCCCTAAGAATGTTCATGGACATTATGATTTAATTCGTATTTTTTGTGTTAATGCATTGGAAAATGTAAAAAATGGTCTCAATGAAGTTTAATCAGCACGTGTTAAACTTTCTTTGAGTTTTTGAATTGTCTTAACTCATTGGTAATTGTGCATGTTCGATTGGATAAGTTCATTATTTTCATTTGGCTTTCGGCCCGATGCTTTGAAGACTGGAGGATGACCGATGTCCATTCCGGTCCGTTTTGTTGTACTCCCGACCCACGAGGCTTGGCGACGGGTGTTTGACCGATGTCCATTCCAGTCCATTTTTGTTGTGTTTCCGATCATGTCTCGGGTTTTATTTAATTGGTCTGTAATTATTCACCCGACGAGTTGCGGGTTTTCTTTTCACTGTCCTTAGGGTAGTTTTACTTTACCTGCTCTCTCTTCACATCTTCGTTTGCTTTGGGTGATTTTGCATTCTTTATAATACATTGAAAAATCTAAAAAAAAATTCATAAAAAAAAACCAAAAAAAAAAATTGCACCTTTGAACCTCAAGTGAAAATTCATCAAAATTGCCAAGTTGAACATTTTCATGAAATTGGTACCGAAAGGGCGTTAATTGAAAAATTAGCGTAATCAAGTCCCCGAACTCATTAATCTCTGGTTCGTAAGAATAAAGTATTTCTCCCGATGCTTTATTTAGGTGTCTAATCAACCTACCCAAAATGATTAGTGGCGACTCCAAGATAAATCCTTCTTTTGATGAAATTGAACCTTAAGTCACGATTTGGTAGAACTCGGGAGAGTTCGAGCTATGCTAGTTAATTCAATTTAATTAACATGGTAATCCATTAACTTTAAAAATTGAGAAACCGATTTTTTGGTCGCGACAAAGAGGTTAATCATTCTCCTTGTAAGAGTGCATTTCTTCCAATCTCTTCCTTTTTTCTCCAACTTGGAAATTGTACTTGTTTCCTTCAATATCTAATGGAATTTAATGAGTTTTGACTTGGCAAATCAAGAGCTCTACAAAAAATCTTAGCATTTGCCATAACTCCTCCTACTAAGTTTTTTTTTTTTTCCGTGGAAGGTTTTATTATTCTCTCTCAATAGTATAATAAATTTGTTGATTTCTTTTGGGATTTTCCAAGCATAATACATGTCGAATAATCGACGGATTCGTTTTCTTCTTATGATGAATAAGTTCTGTGAAAAGTTGGAGAATTTGTCACGGAAGATGGAGCGAGACGTATATGAATATGAAGTTGTGTGATTCTGCAAATCACGTTAGGATTCATGTTCGTTAAAGTTTTGATTTTTAAAATCTGAAATTAGGGAACCATATAATTTTTGTCCAATAATCAAACATAACAGATGTTTAAATTTCGGTCGTACTCTTGTCTTTCTTTTAGTTAACTTTTTTCTCTATTGGCTCGTTAGATTTAGTTTTTTAATTTTCTCGATTGGATTAGGCACTAATGAATTAGCAAGAGATCCGATCGACAAAAAAGCTCATGACAACTGCATACACATCTACAATGGGCTTTTGGTTATTGGGTTCCAGCTTTTAGTTTTCTTTTTTCCTTTCGATACTATTTTCGTTATACATTGATTAAGTGGGATTTATATACAAGTACTTTGTTAGCATAACATTCTTTAGGTGACTATCAGAATAATAATATGTGATGAGCCACAAATTCTTATAAGTATGGACCTCACAACAACTTTTAATTGATTGTTATTTTTTTTTTGTGACCCAAAACAGACTGTTAGCATAACAGTCACTCAAATATTGTTATAAATTAATTTTAAAAAAGCAATAATAACTAATTAAAAATTATTGTGGAGCCACATTTTTAAGAATTTGTGACTCACAAAATACTGTTACAGTCACCTAAAAACTGCAATGCTAGCAAAATCCATACATATAAGTTATGTGGCTGAAGACTAATTTACTAGCCAAAGAAATGTTTGTAAGTTAATGCCTCAACAAGAAGAATGCAATCGACAATAGCGCATAAAACGGCATTTTCTTTTTCGCACCGAGAAAGTAATTGGGAGGCTCTTGACACTTCTTCAACGATTATCATAAGATAATAGTCCAACACAACCATGGTCTTCCAACGATAATTTGATAAAAACCTCATTATCGCGGTATATATATTTGAATCATAAGAAACTTGACACAGACTTCAATTAATTCTTACTGTTAAGCTTTGAAAGTGAAGGGTCATTACATTGTAATATCCATTTCACACGTCGTGAACATTTGTATGACTTAAAAGGGTGAAAACTACACATGAATCGAATCCAGCATATTCTAGTTATTAGATCTAGAGCGGCGAAGGCCACTCGTCTCGCTTGCATGAGCTCTACGTCCCGAGGTCATGCGCCTTTGACAAGCGCAGTGCAGAAATTCGAGCTCCGTCGATCCAACGAATGGCGTCACCACCAAGCTTGAATTGGAGAGTAGCGTGCGTTTTTTGCAGGCAGTTGTGTAAACTTAGGAAGACGATGCAGGCGCATCGCGTGCGTCCGAGTATGTAATGGGGATGGTGGAAAGGAGACAAATAGCAGGAGACATGAGAGGGAGGACATAATAACCTCCCCCTTCCCTTCCCCCAAACTTTTTTATCCAATCATGCACTGCAGATCGGGGCATATGATCAGATGGAGGGATGTCCCGTCGCCAATGTCACGTCCCCATACGACTTGGTGAAAGATTCTCTCTCTCTCGTTCTTTTTGTTTGTGGTGGGGGGGGGGGGGGGGGGGGGTGTTGTGTCGTCAGCTGCAACAAGTTAAAAGGCAACCCAAGAATGGAAAGAGGGTGATGTTATGTGTATGGAGGCAAATGAACAGCATGTCAAATTGTTGCAGGGTTTTTTGGCCGCGATCTGCTCATCATGTCGAGATGCGCAAACTCTACGGATCGCCATCCCCTCCTGATTTATTATTGTACCCGGTTCTTGGACTGCACATTGCAACCGTAGCTTTCGCCCATTTTTTCTTTCTTTTCCTTTTCCTTTTTCGAATTCGAGGTTCTTGTTTTTCTCTGGTGTGGACTGGAGGGAATTGGGGGAACCCTCACAAGTGAAACGACTACTAGCAACATCAACCGACCCTACTGTTGTGTCCTCCTCGTTTGAAAATGAAAAGGAAGTGTGCTCGAATTATCCTTCGGTCATGATAAGCCCATACGCCATTGAATATATTCTCCTCATGTTTCATAACGATCAAACTTTCTAAACGAACCATTTGTCTAACGTGTATCGGGGCACATGTCAAGGTTCGAACCCTAGCATTATCTGCAATGATTCGGTTCGATCTTGCTTGTTATTTTGTGCATCTTTCTTGTTTCCATCAGATCCCGTTAATGTTTTTCAATCCTAAGGAGGTCTTCAAAGACGGACTTACACGAGAGGGCGAATGTGAAATATTACTCAAATCATGCCATTCATTTTCATTTAAACGGCTAAGATTGAGAGACGATTGGAATTCAAAATTTTTCAAACCCTAAAAAATTTCCCGCCCAATCTTTTCCCTTCCCCTCAACAAATGACATGGCCCAATCTTGGCCGTCCAAATGAAAATGGACAGTCTGATTTGAGTAATGTTACTCATATCACAAAAACCCAAATGTTAGGTGATTTGGTTCTGTTTTTCTAACGGTTTAAAAAGTTTTGGACACAATTTGTCTCACCTATCCATAAAGGTGCTCCTAAGGTAGAATGAAAGTGAGATGTGATAGAATTAGTCTTACAAAGTAACGTAAAATCTCAAGGAATAGGAAATCTGAAGGACTTGATAAATGTGAATATATTGAAACTTTGTCTGTTTCAAAGATAATTACAAGGAAATAATTGTGTAAAAAATCATATATTTATTATACGGCAGCCAATTAAGCCATAGACATTTCGATTGTGCCAATTTAGTCCTCAATTTTTAAAAAATTTACCAATTCAATCTTAAACCTATTATATATCAATTCGGTCCTGAACATATTATATGAATAATTGACCGGAGGACTATATTGACAAATTATCAAAAATTTTAGAATTGAATTGACAAATTTTAAAAAGGTTTAGCACTAAATTGACATAATTAAAAGGTTTATGACTGAATTAGTAAATCGTCTAAAGGTTTGGAACTAAATTGGCACAATCAAAAAGTTTAGGGTTGAATTGATCGCCATACAACAGGTTTAAGGTTTTTTGGATAATTTTTTCAAATTAAAAGGCACTTATTTATAGAGAAGTTAAACTTGGGAACAACTAGTAAAAAGATATATATAACCTAGAGATATCGCATTCTTTAATCATGTCTAATATTGGCTGGAAATAAGATAACGGTTACATCTTTCCTAATTTGGCAAGATCAATCTTCATACAAGCTTTTGTTGCTTGTCCTCCGTCAGTTCCCCAAGGAGATTTCAATCTTGAGTTTGATTCTTATTCCACGCATTCTTCGGCAGTGAGGTTATAAGAAAGTTATTCCTCATAAAACTTACGGCCATTTAACTTGGGATATGATATACACCCCGACAGTACGATTGAAACTGTTCTAGTAGGCTGGATTTCCCCACCCTTGCCCTGATGCCAAAGCGCCAAGATAGATGGGAGTGCATCTCTATGGCCTGTCACTTTCCTTGTCTTTTCCTAAATAATCTTCCTCTCCTATTTGCTGCTGTGATGTTGGTTGCTAACCCTCAAGTACACTTGTACAAAGTTAACCCAGAAGTGAAGAACCTAAAGTAGATGCTAAAATTCATGATCGCTCCGAACAACCATCCAAAGGAAATGTGTTCATATTCATGCTTGTGATTGAAGGGTGGCCATTGGTCGAGTGAGGAAATAGCGTGGCTGATCGGTGGATGAGGACAAGCGGTGCACCCCCCCAAGGCAAAGAGGAACTGAACTGAGTGGGAACTTCGTCCAGTTCATATCCAACTCCATTGTCCCACTTCTCCCACGAAACATCAGTGCTCATCATTTACGAACAAAGCCTCCTCCATTCCAGCTATCGGCCAAACTTACTACAGCTCAACGTGTGCAGCGAGACAAAGCCACGATACTAAGGGCTCGTTTGTTTTGCGGAGAACAAATGTGCTTTTGAAAAATATTTCCCTATAAATGATTGTTTGTATTGATTATCGTTTAAAATAACTAGTCAATAAAAATTATTTTCGTTATAGACACTAATTTATTCCTCATATATTCATAAACAATGAAAATATATTCCGTCATAGACTATCATTTTTAAGAAAATATTTCTGAATAACTCATTTTTCGAGAAACAAACGGAACCTAATAGCAAATTAACGATATAAAGTGGTCATAGATCTAGTTTAGATTAGTTCGATCAGAATGAAAGAATGGTTAGAGATACTTGGCAGTTTGCACCTCATTTCTCGAGATAAAATGGATGACACATAGTTGATGCACAGCGAATGCGATAGACAGCAGAGTGAACAATGTGAAGGGCAAGTAGTTACTTAAAATAAGCTAGCTCAACGTATATTCTAAAGCTACTTTATAAGATATATATATATATATATACTGAACAATGTGAAAGGCTTCTTTTCGGGTTAAATCCTTAGTTTATCTATCGTATCACTCAATATACTCTTTTGTGTAGAGTTGTCTTTCTGTATGGAGTATTAGTCTCACATGAATAGAGACCGGAAAGCGAATACATATCTCCATATTCATTAATATTGATTTTGACCAAGTACTAGGATATTTTTAGACTACGTAGAAGGGATTCAAGCTGCAAGTTCCTCTCATGAGAAAGTAAATTTTCTCCTCTCGCCTGAATCATGAGGATATATGGGTGGGCCTTATTAGATACCTTAGCTGCATTTCTAGCGGCCAAAGGTTACTTGTGCGGAAAAAAAAAATTGTTAAAGAATATATTATCCTTAGTACAAGATACCTTAGTTCCAGAATATATTGTCCTTCCTCTGTGAATACCATCAAAGTTCCTCTGTGAGCTTACTTGTATAGCTTACCATGTCTGTGATCTAACGAGTGCAAGTAGAGATTGGCCACTTATAAATTGGATCGTGCATAATATTGTATGTTTAGGTTTCTCAAAATAATTCACCGCCTTAAAGGGTTAACAGCACGAAAAATCCTAAATGTGTACACATATAGAAAATTTATTCCAAAGTATTTTTTTTTACCACAGAAAATTCCAAACTAATATACTCATCAACTGCCATGAATCATTCAATTTAATAATTTAATGGTAACAGAGAAATAACGGAGGGTAAATTTATCACAATTATACTAGTTTCGAGTAAATTTGTTATAGGTATACCAACTTGAGATTTTTGGTGGTCAAAAAAATAGTTTATGATAAATTTATCACATATATCAATTTGATATTTTTTGTTATCAAAAAATAATTATAGATAAATTTATCGCACGTGTACTAGTTTTAGATTTTTCATAATATTAACTCATACCTTAAATAAACAACTTCTTTGGTTTTCTTGGTGGCTGAACTATCAAAGAGATTAAAAAGAAAAATTAAAAAGAACTTTCAAAGAGAAGCCAATATCAGGTCCCCTACACTGCACCAGATCGATAATGGAGACTGCGGCCGTAAAATTGTCCGGGGATGTGGACTACCTGGGGTACGGTACCCGAAAATTGGTTCAGACACCACCTTACTTTAAATTAGCGAAAGAGATAAAAGACAGTGCAGCTAGTTGGACTTTTCTTTTTCTTTTTTTTTTCTTTTTTTTTTTTACACAATCGGGTCCTTCTATTAAAATAAAAACAAAAATGTTGACGTGGATTAGCACATTAGTATCATGTCAGCACTGACTAGATAAATTCATACTTATTTGTACTTTTCAACTGCTGATTAGATGAAGGACTTTATTAGTCTGTTGTGAGTAAAAATTCTTAAAAGAGTAGACCTCATAATATCTTTTTTATTGATTGTTAGATAAAATATTAACTTTAAAAAAATGAAAAAAATCTTAGCCACGTGTCAATTTTAAATTTTTTTTTAATATTCATATGTGTAGAAAAGAAATTAATTTTCAAATGCCGCTTAGGACACCATGTCAACATTTAACGACGACTTAATAGCCCCGTGAGAATTTTCATCTACAATTTTGACGGAAGGATCAACCTGAACTAAAATACATCTAGTTGGAAGATTTTTATGGCATCCACTTCGTGTTGTGGATTTAGAATTTTGCATGCAAATTTTCTGGATCGATCCTGAATATTTCATCACCTGCACGAGATGCAAGAATCTTGCATGATGGAACCATCAGCCGAATTTCCTTCACTAGCAACTTCATCAATAAGTGTCGACGAAATGCCTTCGAAACTATGGATCGATCCGTACGAATCGACAAAGGTTTTGAAGGGTCATTAATTAATTTTTCGACACGAAATATAGACGGGCAACAAATTATAGGTACTGAAACTGAGATTAATCGTTGCCATCCATGTAAAAAGTAGTGAAATGTAAAGGTAACTCGGAAGTGAAATTGATTAGCTGGGTGTTCTTTGATTGATTAGCGGTCTTTTCCCAAGAATACAATTCTAGTAGCTGTAGCCCATAGTCGATGGTTATCCAGATGGTTACTAAGAATTTTAACGTACTGTGCGTTCCTCGTACTAATTAGCTGCACTTGTCTACAGAAATTAGAAACCCGGCCCGATCGTTCTAAGACTCGTGCCTAGCTCATCTCGCTCTGCTCGATATAGAACTCGATCCAGAATAATTAGTATGGGCAAACTGATGATGCATGCAGTTCAAAGTTTGCTCGTATAAGCCCGACATCATGGGCTTCCTCTCCTCTTCTCTAGCCAAGGGCTCCAAAAAGACCGGAACATGTCGGATTGCATTTCATTCTCTATTTTCTCCAAAACTCCTTCCTAAGTTAAGGTGGTTAGTCAAAGTTTAGCGGGCATGATGGGTTTGTTCCCATTCACAAGTGAGAGAAACTTATTAAGTTTATTTCATTCCAACTTAAAAGAAGTTGATTGAAGATTTCCCATTCACCTGGTGCTCTCTTTCTTCAAATTTCCCGTCGCAAAACACGGTGATAAATTAAAGGGCACAGTGCTCTACTGAATTATTTTTTTTTCTAATTACATAGTTACTAATATGTTTCATCCAACTAGCTGGACAGTATTCAGAAAGAACATATATTTTTTCCTACTTAATAATTCATCGGCGATTCATTTATGATATATATTAAAATCAACTAATCCTTTCGTGTAATGAAGATAGCTATCCTGCACATTATGAATAATAGCGAGTAAACAAAATCAACTTCATAAATAATTGAGAATTTTTTCAGATTGAGGTTCCTAGTGACATGGGATATATTTTTAAAAGATAAAACGCACGAAACGGGGCATAAAATTCTAAGTTAGACGGTTTTCCTTATATTTACTATAAAATATTTTCAAAATTAGCTATATCATTCAAAAAATAAGACTTGAAGATAATTTCTTTAACTACCCTCCCATGTTTGAACTTAGATATATTTAAAAATAAAAATTGAGAGAAATTACTAAAAATTTTTTAAATCTATTTGACATATGCAAATTTAGTCTTAAACTTCTCAATTGGGCTAATTTAGTACTAAATATTTTGACATTTAATAATTGAGTCATTATAGTCAATTTTGGCATGAAATCACTAACATGAATACCAACCATATTATGTATCATAGCAGACACTAGCATTGATAATTTTTGTAATTTAAAAAAAATTAAAATTTTTTATTTTTTTCATCTTCAATTTTTTTTTTCATTGAGGATAGCAAGGGTAAGAGGGCCTCACCTAGATCTAGGCGATGGCCATCTCTCCCATGGCCTTATTGATGACCTTCGCCGGTCAAAATGGAAAAAAAAAAAAAGGAACAAGAAGAAGAACAAATAAAAAGAAAATAATAAAAAAGAAAATCTTATATTTTTAAAATTGTAAATTTATGTCAATGCCAACCATATACAATATGTTTAAGAAATTTTTTTTTTTACAATATTCTCACAAAAGTTGCATTACACCTTCAAGATTGGCCCAATAGCACGAGAAATCATCATGTTCGGTCGGCCTGCATGTTAGGATCATGACTTCCCTAGATGGTAATGGATACAGTAGTGAACCTTTGGTTGGGTATTGGAGCAACATTACCTATTGATAAATCCCTAACTTTAGGTTCTTTTAAATTGATTAAATTGTGTTGTGAAATAAAATATCACCACTTACGTATTTAGGGAACTCTTCCCATTAATCATCTAGTTCAAGATTTTGAACTCCCCGAGATTTGGCTAGAACCAAGCCATCTCTCTATGCGCAAAACTCTATTGCAAAATTGGTTATGGTGTCTATCCATCAACGGAAGCCTTGTGCAGGGAGGAGCTCGATGAAAGTGCAATTCAAATTTTAAGAGCTATATTTGTTGGTTTTATGAATATGTTTCTCCTTCTAATACGTTATCGATTACTTTAGAGAACTCATGGAAACATAAGTTCTAGTGTCGACTTGGTCACTATGACCATTAAAATTTGGCGGAGATATTACACGTGCAACAAAAAGTAAGGAGGGTTTATTCTATCCTAAGATCATTTAGGCGACATTAAATGCATGCGAATCGGGCATGGCAGAGTTTGATCCATGGTCAGCAGGCTGCAATATTGTCATTTGGATCACGAAAATAAGTGCGGGCTCAAGCTATACGAAACTTATTAAGTTTTTTTTGGTAAGGTAAATTATTAATTTTTGGTAAGGTACGAAACTTATTAAGTTAGTACGCTTTTTCACGGAAAAAAGCTAGCACTTTCCAATGTACTAGGTAAGTTGCAAAAATTGTCTACGTCAAAATGAAAAAGAGAGAAAAAAAAGTTTCAGAAATTCTATATATTTTTAAAATTGCAAAAATTGTCTATGTTCACGCCGACTGTGCCATGCAGGAGGAATGGTGTCTATGTCAATAATTTTTAGCCAAAACCGACAAATTATCAAAAGATTTTTTACTAAATTGATATTCATGCAATACTTTTAAGGCTTTTTTTAAAAAATAATATTCCCACAAAAATTGCATTACATCTTCAAGATCGGCCTAATAGCATGGGAAACCATCTTGTTAGGTGGGCTTGCAAGTTAGGATCATTACTTCCATGGATTGTGATGGATACAGTAGATGATAAACTCTTCCCATCAATCTTCTAGTTCGATATTTTGAATTCCCCGAGATTTGACTAGAGCAAAGCCATCTCTGTCTACCCAAAACTAGATATTGTGTCTATCAGGAGCCTTGTGCAGAAGGAATTCGATGAAAGTGCAATTTGAATTTTAAGAGCTTTGCTTGTTAGTTTTATCGATATGTTTCTTCTTTTAATCTATTATAAATTACTTTAGAAGACTCATCCTTAATGGTAAGTTCGGTGTCGATTCAATCATTAGAAACACTAAGATTTAGCAGATATATTATACAAGAAAAGATAAGGAGGATTCATCCTATCCTAAGATTATTTAGGCGACATTACATACATGCGAATTGGACTTGGCAAGAGTTTGATTTCAGGTGAGCAGGCTACAAAACTATCATTTGGATCACCAAAATAAATTCGGGCTCGAGTTAATCCCAAATTCATTGAGTTGGTACGCTTAAGCCTGAACTTGCTACTAGGTAAACCAACTGGACTGAATCTCATGGACAAGTTGCAACTGACAAAAGAAAAAAAAGTAATTATTCTTTCGACCAAGGAAAAAATTAGGAACACTCTCGTGCTTTGTATCTCCTTATTTCCGCGAGGCCGCTATTCCACAGCTTAGCCGGCGAAAGCAAACTCAAAGTGACGCTGGCCACAGCTCTGGCAAGCCGCATGTTGACTTCCCGCACAGACTTCAGCTCGTTAGTCCCAGGATCATAAATTGTCCAGGAGCTCTCCGAGCGTCCGACCGAGATCCGTCGGCCAACAACATCAACACGATGGGATAAGTCCTTCCAGCGGTTGAGGGCGATCCTTCGGCCACCACAGCCCAGAACATCAAGTCGGTAGGGCCACTCCACCGGCAAGGGTAGACGGACGCTGTACTCCTTCATCCACCGCCCACTCTCCTCCATCACCCACACGTCTATGCTCTCCTTGCGCGAGTAGTCGACGAGCCCCAGAACACCCTGGAGGTCCAACAAGTGCACGTTTTCCTTTTTAAGCTCCGGGCAGGGAGTCCACGCGAACTCCTCCTTGGCGATATCGAAGGAAGAGATACTGATGACGCCGCCTCTGCCCTCGGCTTCCCAGTGGATCGATCCGGCGGCGAACACGGGGTCTCTGAGGATGAGGCTGGAAGGGGGGGCGCTCCTTATGTCCCTCCATGACCGCGAGCCCTGATCAAGGACCTCTGCCCATGATGTCCGCCAGCCCCGATGAAGGCCCTGTGCCCAAGGTGCCCAAGGTGCTTCTGCCCTAGGTCTCTCTTCCCAAGGTGCCTCTCCCTCATATTTCTCTGGGTAGTCGACAAAGCAGCTCACGCGCACGATCTTGTACCGGCTGGTCAGGCGGTCCACCCCGATTCCGATACTGTGCAGATGCGGCCGCTTGAAGGTGAACTTCAGGCGCGACTCATCGACGCTCGTCAGCGACACCATTTCTCGGGTCAGAGGGTTAAAAAGATAGGTCGCGCCAAGGTCCTCGAAGCAGAGCAACCCGTGACATGAAGCTCGGGCTTTGTGGAGCCCCCACTTCATGGCCAATTCGGGGATCAAAGCCCATATGAACTCGCCATCCACCGCGAATGGGCGATCCACGAATCGGTTCCGCTTTGGGATCAGCAGAATCCGGGTAGTTTTGATGCTGTCGTCGATGATGTCGCGCCATTCTCTGCAGACCGACCGGAGCCTGAGGAGCGGTATAGTGGGTAGGCGAGAGAGGACGTTGTGGAGGAGGTCGAGAGGGAGTGAGCTCGTCCTCCGCTTTTCAGACCGACAAGAAGAGGAAGAAGAAGAGCTATAGGTCGACATTGGCGAGAGCATTGAAGAAGATGCGTTCTGGTTTGTTTATATAATCGGAAATCTTTCACTTCCGCGATGTAGACGCTGAATCGGAGATTCTTATGTTGTCAACCGTATCTTTATCTTTAATTTCCATCTAAAAAGAGAAACAGGAAAAGGAAAGAAATCTTTTTGACAGTTCACCTTATTTTTTTATCAGATAAGTAGAAATTTTAATTCAATTTTCTCGCTGAGAATCTATTGCAAGTTTAAGATGAGAAAAAAAAAGATCGTAATATTTTTTTTGTAAGATTAAGATAATCAGAGTTATTTCCAATTTTTAAATTTCTCCTAATCAAAAGAGATTAATTCAATAATTGATTCCAACAATCGATAATTTAATCAATTGTATACTTCTCAACCAAAGTGAATCTATTTGCTCATTGTAATTCTTTTAATGCGCTAAATTAAACTAGTCGAATAAAGTAGGTTATGCTTGAACTATCAAGCCGAGTGTCCTCACAATATTTTTCAAATGAAAAATCTGAAAACACATGTCGACCTCGTAGATGTCGTGGGTCGGGTTTACCTAATATTTTCTCCACTTGCATCTATTATTATCCATTTTTTGACCGTTTATATGTTTTGACTTTCATACCTATATGAACGAACCCAACGTATTGTAAATAAAATCAGCAAAACATATTTATGGAACATCCAAAATAGAAATATGTATTTAGTGATGGTAAGTGGGAAAACATTAAAGGTAATTCAATTCGAAACAAATTGATTATGTTTCAGCTGTGAAGTAACTTTTGGTTTTAGTAAATTTCATGCATATATTACAAGCATATCCTACTTTATCTACAGTAGTTACCGATTATAGTAGGCAACTCGGGCAATTTTCCTTTTCCCTAAGCTCGCCAAAATATATATATATTTAAACGGAAAAGCTCGCCAAAAAGGGAAAAAAAAGCATAATATATGTCATGCTGGTTTGTGCCACCATGGACACCCACACGCCTGATCTTTTATCTTTCCGTTTTCTTTATCAATTTTTAGTTTTTTAATATTCACATTTCTCTATTTTTTCCCCTCAAATGTCGCCTAGGAGGATGTTTTACCATTTAAAGGGACCTAATAGCCACATCAGCATTTTCATCTATAATATTGACAGCAGGGTCAACTCGAACGAAAGAGCCACTTGCAGAAAAGAAAAGAAAAATTAAGAATTTGATTGAAAATTTTTGGAAAGTTCCGGTATCTCTATTCTCCGAAACCTTTTATGCCAATAAAAAATTCTGTCCACATATGAGAGAACAACTTCACCATCAATTTAAGAAGAAAAAATATTTTGGCTCAATACTTGAGGATGAGGATTTCCAAGTTTGAGTTTGGCTTTTCTTCCCACTCCAGCAAAATAGCGACGCTCGGGCGTGAAATTCTTGAGAAAGCTGAACAACTGAGCACATTGCTATTCAATTGAAGAAAATACTTACGTGTCATCCGCTTCATTTTGCAAATTGAGAGTTCTGCATATACATTTTATGGATCAATTTGAATATTCCATCACCCACACGAGATGCAACAGTCTTGCATGATGGAACCATCAGCTGATTTGCCCTTACTAATTGTTTCATCAAAAGTACCCGCGAATACCCTTGAAAACATGGATAGACTAATACGAGCCGACAAAGATTGTGAAAGTCCCTTATTGATTTTTGGACATAAAATGTGAATGACTGAAAAATTAAAGGTATGGAGACTCGAAACAATCATTGCGAGCCATGTAATAGGTATTAAAATGTAAAGGTAACGTGAAAATAAAATTGAATAGCTGGATGTTCTTTTATTGATTAGCGGTCTTCTACAATGAATACATCTGGAGTATTTATAACCCATTTTCAATGGTTATATAGACACTACTCCCAAGACAAATCTCCCGACCTAAGTTAGTTAAGCTTCTTTCATACACTGGGGTGAGTAACTATGAAAAGCTCTACAAAGGTGCTACTCCTGTTGACACTTGATTTTTAATCATTTTTTCTATTGCTAAAGTAATAAAAAATGCATAAAAATTCATAAAATTGAAAAATCAACTTTGGGGACCTTAGCCAAGCCTAGGGAACCAATTTCGACCAAAAAACGATTTTTCATATTTTCAGTATTTTTACGTATTTTTTATTTATTTATTTTCGAAAATTAATAGAAAATCCATAAAAATTCATAAAATTGAAAAATCAACTTTGGGAACCTTAGCCAAGCCTAGGGAACCAATTTTGACCAAAAAATAATTTTTCATATTTTTCGGTATTTTTATTTTCGAAAATTCATAAAACAAAAAATAAAGAAAAAATGAGAAAATTGAAAAATCAACTTTGGAAGCCTTGGCCAAGCCTAGGCAACCATTTTTGAACAAAAAATAAAATTTCATATTGTATATATTTTTAATTTTTTTAAAAAAAATACAAAAATACTTGAAAATTTTGGAAAAATAACATTTGAGGCCAAAAAAATACACAAAGATAGTTAATATTTTTATTTTAAATCTATTTTCATATTGGCCATCGCAAATTCAGAAAAATCCAATTCGAGTCACGTGTTCCTTCACTAGTATAATCTTGAATCGGGCCTAAAAAAAATTTAATTTGAGTCAACTTATTTTTAATTTTCACTTTTTATGAGTTGTGACATTGTCTTCTAATATTTTAAATTTTCATCTTGGCCCAATTATACCCAGAATGACTTAATTTTGCAAAAAGGCTTTAATTAAATTCTGCATTATTTTCAGCGGCAAGAAATGAGCTTAAATTTGACATGTGGTAAATTTTGGTGTGTCAAAAATTGTGAGGAGATTTGGACTTAAAAAAATATATTTTTTCAGGGACTTAATTGTAAATACTTAAAATTCAAGGACTAGAGTGCAAATACTTAACTCTTGAAGGATTATTTTACAAATAACAAAAAGAAGAGTTAGTGGATAAATTAGAATAGAGAAGGGAAGATGGAGAAGAGGAGATGAAGAAGAGAAGTTGGAGAAAAATGGATGGAGAAAATAAGATAAGAATAGAGAATGGAAGATGGAGATGAAGAAGAGTTAGTAGAGAAATTAGAATGGAAGATAAGAATAGAGAAGGGAAGATGGAGATGAAGAAGAGTTAGTGGAGAAATTAGAATGGGAGATAAATATGGAGAAGGGAAGAAGAAGATGAAGAAGAGTTAGTGGAGAGATTAGAATGTGAGATAGAGATGGAGAATGGAAGATGAAAATGAAGAAGAGTTAGTGGAGAAATTAGAATGGGAGATAGAGTTAGTGGAAAAATTAGAATGGGAGATAGATGAGTAGATTATAAAAGGAGGAAGAAGTGAGCTTGAGGGAGGGATTTTTTTGGAGAGAAAATTTGAAGTGTTTGAGATGAATTTTTTTGGAGAGAAAATTTTGGATGTTTGAGAGAGTTTTGGGAGATTGAAGAAAAATTCGAGAGAAAGAAAATACCAAAAGAGAGAGAATTTTGAAGATGATGGGAGTTTAAAGCTATGGGTTATCATCACAAATTCCTTCATCGATTAATATAAATCAAGAGTTCATCATCGTCAACGAGCAAGCAAATTCGAGCTAAGTGTTTTTATTTATTCATTTATTTATGGTTTTACTCGCAAATTAGCACAAATTGTATGCACTTTCTCCATCTCCTTTTTTTTCTCCATATTTTATGTCAGGAGAAGGATATCTCTACGTCAACAGCAAAAATCTCGTAGAGATGCAAAAATCGGCCCAGACAAGCTCCTAAGCTGTCCACCGATTTCTCAACTGATCTGTGACTAAAAGTCCCTCTTAATTCAAAAGAAACTCTCTATATTGGGAACATAGAGAGCGAAAATCAATTATAGAAATCCCTCCCAAAAAACGGGAGATAAGTACTCTTTCCACTCTTCTGGTTTTAGGTGCAGATTAGCGCATATTTTGTATACTGACACTTCACTCTATTTTATGTCAGGAAGCCGCAGCTCTATATCAATGGTCAACCCTATGGAAGCACAAAATCGGCTTGGAGGAGTCCTCAAGCGTGCACAAATTTCAAATTGTTGAATCAATTCGTTGTATTTTATTTTAAAGAATTCATACCCCAGAATGGAGAGGACAAAGTCCGTCCGCAATTTAAATACCTGCACCATAAATCCCAAAGGGAAGAGCCAAGCCAATGCTTAGCCTCCCATTGGAGGTTTTTACTTACAGTAGTTAAATACCTGCAACTTAAATAACTGTACCTTAAATCCCAAAGGGAAGAGCCAAGCCAATGCTTAGCCTCCCATTGGAGGTTTTTACTTACAGTAGTTAAATACCTGCAACTTAAATACCTGCACCTTAAATCCCAAAGGGAAGAGCCAAGCCAATGCTTAGCCTCCCATTGGAGGTTTTTACTTACAGTAGTTAAATACCTGCAACTTAAATACATGTACCTTAAATCCAAAAGGGAAGAGCCAAGCCAATGCTTAGCCTCCCATTGGAGGTTTTTACTTATAGTAGTTTAAATACTTGCAACTTAAATACCTGTACCTTAAATCCCAAAGGGAAGAGCCAAGCCAATGCTAGGCCTCCCATTGGAGGTGTTTATTCACTGTCATGTACTTCCTATAATTTAATTTTTGAATCATCAAACCCAAAAGATGAGTAGGTCGTAATACTGCACAGAAGTCGTTAACACATTCCCTCTTTCGGCTTCAGGAAATGTTTAACACTTAAAAATATATATATACCATCCATGCATCCTATTTAAAAAGTGAAAACACAAAAGAGAATACCCTACTAGAGCCTTAGGAATAAACCAAGCCTGAGTTGCCGAATTAGGATATCCATGAAATTAAGGTACCGAAAGGGCATTAGTTTTAATTAACTAGTGTAACCAAGTCCCCAAGCTCATAATCTCTGGTTCGCAGGAATAAATTAGTTCTTCCGCTAATTTATTTAGGTTTCTAATCGACCTACCAAGAACGATTAGTGGCGACTCCAAATTTCAAAATCATTTAAACAAAAAACCAAAGTTGCGATTCGGTAGGGCTTGGGAGGGTCCGCGTTAGGTTAGTTAAATCTAATTAACCTAATAATCCGTTAACCCTTTAGAAATAATAAAAATTTTTAGAGGGTCGCGACAACTCCCACTCAAGCCACCGAATCAAATTTTTCCAAGAAAAAAGATGGCTATGTGGTGATCACTTTTGACCACTCTCACGAAAAGGCTGAGACTTCCATCTTCCCTACTATTCTCAGTCTAAGACCCTATGCTTTGTATACTCCCATGGAAAACAATGTCTCATATCCTAAAGGCCTAATTGAGTCCATCGACCATGAAGGAAGGCCGATCCATTGTTTCAAAAATCCATATATTGGCCATTGCCTCTGGGATCTCGATTGCCCATCTTCTGGCTGCGGGGTTTTTTTTTTTCCAAATTAGACAAAAAAAAACATATTTACGAAAATAGGACTAAAAAAATTATTTACCAGAATAGGGCTGGCGCAGCACTAAGAATACCACGCGGGTCATGCAACCCGCATGCTTATTATTTTTTTCGTATTTTTAATGTGATTTTAATTATATTTATAACATTTATATTTATATGAATTTTTAAATATTTTTTTATTTTGAGGCTCATTTTTATAACTTAAATTATCAATAATTAATTAAAAAAATTTCTTAATATATATGTAATTAGTTTATTTAGTATGTAAATTATTAATAAAAATTCATAAAATAAAATTGGTAAGATATATAAAGATCATATATCCAGATTAAAAGAACATGGATAATAAGCTTAATAAAGTAGTATCCGCACGAGGCTCGTGCGGTAGCATTTTTTTATTTCGTATTTTTTACTTGTTTTAAATAATTTTATATTTATATAAATTTTTAAATATAATTTTTCTCCTTTTAAAGCTTATTTTTATAACATAATTATCAATAATTAATTGAAAATTTATTAATATATGTAATTAATTTATTTAGTATATAAATAAGTAATAACAAATATTCAAGAGGCCAACGCAATAGCTTTTTTTTATTTCGTAATTTTGTGGTTGTTTTTTTTATAATTTTATATTTATATAAATTTGTAAATATGATTTTTACCATTTGAAGCTTATTTTTATAACATAATTATCAATAATTAATTTAAAATTTTATTAAGATATATGTAATTAAATTATTTACTGTGTAAATAATTAGTAAAAAAATATCCACGAGGCCAGTGTAGCAGCATTTTTTTATTTCGTAATTTTTTAGTTTTTATATATTTATTTTATATTTATAGCATATATATTTATATAAGTTTGTAAATATAATTTTTTCCTTTGAAGCTTATTTTTAAAACATAATTATCAAAAATTAATTGAAAATTTTATTAAGATATATGTAACTAATTTATTTACTATGTACATAATTAATAAAAAAATATTCACCAGGTCAATGGGACATCATTTTTTTATTTTCATTTTTTTACTTTATTTATTTATTTATTTTATATTTTTAAAATTTATATTTATATAAATTTTTAAATATAATTTTCATTTCTTTTGAAGCTTATTTTTAGAACATAATTATCAATAATTAATTGAAATTTTTATTAATATATATGTAATTAAATTATATGTAAATAATTAATTATTTCAATTAATTATTGATAATTATGTTCTAAAAATAAGCTTCAAAACAAAAAAAAATTATATTTATAAAGTTATATAAATATGACATTGTTAAGAACATGTAAAAAATATGAAATTAAAAAAAATGATGCCTCACGACCCCCGCGCAGCAGTACTCATTTATTAAGCTTGTTATCCATGTTCTTTTAATCTAGCTATATTATCTTTATATATCTTACGAATTCAAATAAATTACATATATCTTAATAAATTTTAAAATTAATTATTGATAATATGTTATAAAAATAAGCCTCAAAATAAAAAATTATATTGAAAAATTTATATAAATATAAATGTTATAAATAAGCTTGTTATCCATGTTCTTTTAATTTGGACTTGTGATCTTTGTATATCTTATCAATTTTATTTTTTTGAATATTTTTTTATTAATTATTTACATGCTAAATAAACAAATTAAATATATCTTAATAATTTTTTTAATGTAATCTATCTTAAAAAATTTTAAAATTAATTATTGATAATTATGTTATAAAAATAAGCCTCAAAATAAAAAAATTATATTGAAAAATTTATATAAATATTAAGGTTATAAATAAGCTTGTTATCCATGTTCTTTTAATTTGGATATGTGATCGTTATATATCTTATCAATTTTATTTTTTTTTGAATATTTCTTATTAATTATTTACATGCTAAAAAAACTAATTACATATATCTTAATAATTTTTTAAAATTAATTATTGATAATTATGTTATAAAAATAAGCCTCAAAATTAAAAAAATTATATTTAAAAAGTTACATAAATATAAATTTTATAAATAAGCTTATTATCCAGATTTTTTTAATCTGGATACGTGATCTTTATATATCTTACCAGTTTTATTTTATGAATATTTTTTTAATTATTTACATATTAAAAACTAATTATATATATCTTAATAAATTTTTAATTAATTATTGATAATTATTTTATAAAAATAAGTATAAAAAATTATATTTAAAAATTTATATGAATATAAATGTTATAAATATAATTAAAATCACATAAAAAGTACAAAAAAAAGGCATGCGGGCTGCGCAACACTCAGAGTGCCGCGCAATGCCGCGCTAGGCCTCATGCGGCATTATGAATGCCACGCCGGCCTTATTCCGATAAAAAAAAACCGCTATTTTTGTAAATATGTTTTTTTTGTCTAATTCGGAAAAAAAAAACCCTTAGCTAAATCATGAAGAAGAGGACGGCGATCCTCACGAAAAAGAATGAAGCAGCCCAAAGATAGTCTCTACCAGAGATATCTTGATAAAGATCAGCATCTGATCCTTCCTGAAGGATGTATGGATGTGACATATCACTGATGAAACGAATGTGAAAATGGAATCATCTCCACATTCGAATTTCACCCGGGAGCATTGGATTGAAAATCTACAAAAGGATTCATAAGATAACAATCTTGCTTCATTAGAATGCTAATAAGAGCATTGGTCACCTGCATCATCACACGTAAGTATTAATTGAGCACAGACCACATATCTAATCACAAGTTGTGGCACAAATACTGATCATTAAGCAGATGGACCTGCAGTTGCCTGAATCATATGTATGAAAGAAGCTTAAAGTAGATGACAATATACATAGAAAGGGCAAAAAGAGAGCAAACACATGCTGCCAAAACAGAACGCACTTATACCTCGCATCTCCATGGACAAGTAAATTTAGCTTATCAGCCGACGTCACAATACCTATCCCCAGGACTGGAAGTACCAAGTGTCTCGCGACAGAAACACCTGATCGGCCTGGGACAGTGCTGATCCTCCTGACCATTTTTGGCTCAGCCAAACACCAGATCGGCCTGGGACTATTATTACCACCAGTTTTTTAACAGGGATGAACCGCCATTGCATAATATTCTCAAGTATCATGCTTTCACCCAGTTTGGGAAAGATAAGGCATGGCAAGAAAAGAGCAAATAGCTTAAACGTCTCCCTTGGAGTAATTTGCCTTTTTGGATGTGCTAGCATCATTCCTATAACCGTGAGGGACAGAAGTCTCAGAAAGGGGATTACTGCGCTTAGCAATTCTTGGCCGCGGGATTTCATACCGTCTTGGTATACTTCACCCAGGACTCAAAACATCTTTTCATCGAGCAGGATGGTCGATGTGACTCTGGTAAAGACAAAGTCCAAAGACTGGAAAAGTAACACGGGAGGAGATGATGCCCGTATTGTCATCCAACGCGGTAGGTGCCGTAAGATGGACAGTCAAGGGATCGAGTGAATTGAAAATTTCTTGGCTTAGACTGTCAATGTTGTACGTTGAGTCATCACTAGTTGCTTCAGAGCCGCTGATGGAGAAGGCATTCCGGAAGCAGGTACAGAAAATGAAAACATTCCTGTGGGAGCTCCAACAAGGTTAGGTTCTTTTGAAAGTTTTTGTTAAGACGTGGAAACACACGGCGACCACGTGATCCTAGTTTTGCATCATGTATGGAATGCCTTCTTTCAGCCAAACTTAGAGAGTCTGCAGACAAAAGCCTGTATAGACGCTCCTCTGATGGGAGCACAAACCGTCCTTTTCTCCCACCTCATTATTTTTCGGACGTAAAGTATCAGTTCTAGCCCAACGTACACGCACAACAGGACCAGTTTCAGTGTTATTCTTTAGCCTAATTAACATAGCATTCATCGCACAAACGATAATGGCTTTTCAAGGTTTGGAGCAGCTTCTTCTGCTACTGCTCGCTTTGCAAAAGGCAAATGAATCGTGACATCCTGAGCACCTGGAATGGTCAATGCTGGGTACCCATTTATGTAGACATACCACACGCTACACTTTTCACTTGCTTGTCTTTCGAAAAAACCAACCAGTGTAGGTGTACTTCTAGTGATGCAGGAGAGACTAATACTAAATCAAACAGCACCCACTTTCTGAAAAGTTTCCTTTGACCCCAAAAAAAAAAAAAAAAAAACTTTGCAAATCATATAGTGTCAGAGGACCTTGGTCGACCAAGATTTACATCCTAGCAAAATCACTGAAAACAGGCGGACAGCTCGAGAATGCAAAGGATCGTAGTGTACAGACTAGAGACGACTCAATCAGCTTAGCAACATCTGCAAAAGCATTTAGAACAGACCTCCTATTTCTACGGCTTTGACGACAAATTCATCACCTTCCACATCAAAAAGGCATGATTGAAGATGACTCACGTTTCTATCTAACAAGCAGAACAGTAAAACAGAAAGCCCCATTTGGTAGATCTGAACTAAGAAATTCAAACGAACCGAGTGCTAAATTCGTATCCGATAGGGGCATGGGAGATTGCCTTCGAATTCTCCCGCACGAAATCGGACAGATCCTCAAAATCGACCTGCTCGACAGTGCCTCTCTCCACGTCGCACAGCCAGACGTGAAGCCCTCGACCTTGCTGCTCCGGAACAATGATCAGTTCACCAGCAGTCCCGCTTCCGATAAACACCCAAGGGACATTCAGGATTAACTGAATGTGGCGATCCGTCCATTTTGGCCCTGCATGGTCCTCCAAACTGGACAAGAAAATGGAAATGCCTTCGCCATTCTCGGTTATCTTCGCGTCTAGAAGGGTGACGCGCCCTCGGAGCTCCACGAGCTTCAACTCTAGCTCCCTCTTCTCATCCCTCTCCTCATCCCAGTTCTCCATGCGATCGGGCAGCGATAAGTTCGCGAAGTGCTCGGAGCCGATGAGGAACGGCACAATTTTTATCTCTTGATGTTCCAGGACGTCTTCACGTGTCAAGAAATAGATGATTCCATCGACACATATGCTGCCCCGACTGGCTTGGATAGGGCCCCTGCCCTGGAGGGTCTTCCACTCCCCTGATTGAGATCTGAATAGCTCGTGGCCGGCAACTTGTCCCTCATGCTCGCCCATTTGTTCGCTGCCGCAGAAGAGCCAAGTGACCAAGATGATGATGTCCTGGTTGGCAGGATCCAAGCCGGTGGCAGCGAACCGCTTGAACCAATCCTCCGCATACTCCCCATCCCTCCGCACAAAGGTTGGGAGTTCTCTGGAATCGGTAATGGGGAGGATCTTCAGAGCAGGGATGGTCGGGTTGAATAACGCCGTCTTACGGTGATGGTGGTCGAAGTCGTCGTCGTGGTTGGGATAGTAGAAGATTATCCCCTCTACGCTCTGGGTACACTCGTTCGGGAGCAATCTGTCAAATTCGCGCACCCAATAGGTTTGGCCGGTCACATCCAACAAGGCGAGGTGATAGGAATCGCCAAAGTCGAGAGGGAGGAGGAAAGCGGAAGCGGGGGCGGGCTGCAGCAGCAGCTCTTTGAACCTACTAGCGAAGTGCTCGCCGTCGATGAGGGATTTCCAGCGCTTGGAGAGGCCCCGGAAAACATGGACGTAACTCATCGGCAGTGTCAGAATTGAGAAGAGGATGCCATCTTCCAAGGGGGAAAGTTGTTGCCCCATCTTCATCGGAGGAGAAGAGCCAGAGCGACCCACAGTGAAACAGAGCTGGAAAAGGAATCACAGAGCGAGAACAGGGGAATGAGCGGGAGGGGGAAGGACTAACAGAAATGAAGGCCGATACTTGAAACAGAGTGGAAAAGAAGGAGAGATTCAAAAAGCGAGAACAGGGGAATGAGCGGGAAGGAGAAGGACTAACAGAAATGAAGGCCGATACTTGAAACAGAGTGGAAAAGAAGGAGAGAGATTCAAAAAGCGACAACAGGGGAATGAGCGGGAGTGAGAGGGAAGGGGCTAACAGAAACGAACACGCCGACTTCTAAGTCTGTTATGTCCACGTCAACTTGCATGGGTGGGTTCCACTTGCAACTGTTTGCCAAGGTCAGTTGGACACGTCAGATTCTCTGTCGCTCTTCCTGGGTACACGTGTCAGCCCCTAAAAATCGCTTCTTATTTTCCCTTCCCGAAAATGACCTTCTAGGCTGCATTGGCCGCTTCTCCCGACCATTTCTTCCCGTCCTCCGACGCTCGCCCGCTCTCGCGGTGCCGTCGCTTCCCCCATCTAGCTCGAGGCATAGGCCCCTTCGCCTCTCGTGGGCCAATAATGATTGCGCCAGCTCCGATTCCGATTCTGATGGCTGGGCCTTGGTCGAATCTCAGCCCCAGCGGAAGAGAAAGGGCACGTTTCTTCGCGGCCTTTTTTTTTTTTTTTGTGTGTGTGCGCAGGAAGGCCAACGTGTGTTATCAGGGAAGTCGGCAGTTCACTCACTATTTTGGTTGCCGTCATTGCTCATTACTCACTTTCTAGAATGGTAATTTCGGTGTTTTGTTCTTCAACCTTGCGCAGTTTTGAACTTCACTTGTGGCTACGTTAGTTTGGCGGAGAATTGATTGATGCGAGTGATATGGGTTCTCTGTGTATAATGGGTTTTGGGATGATGCGAATGCATATATGGTCATGGTTTGAGCAATTTGTTAGGCTTTTGTTTCATTTGTTGTTGTAGGGTATAGTTTTCGCCTCTTGGATGGGTTGCGTTCTTGGAGAAGTATGTTGAATCAGACTGAAACTGAAGCTATTTTAAGTGAAGAATTGGACGCTGGTTTATCGGATGGAAAGAGCATTCTCTCCCAGGATAGCCCGGAGGGTTTATCTGATTCAGTCAGTAACAATGTGGTTTCAGGTACTTTCAGTGTCAAACAGTTTCTGATTAGTGTTGTCCCCTATCAGGGCCTTTCTAAAGTTTGCAGTTCGTTAGATGGAGAGGATCACCGCGCATGTGCTGAGTTATATTTACTATGATTATAATTTTGTGGATGCCTAGTTGTTGGAGCCCTGTTGGTTCATTTGGATGCTTTTGACTGAGCAAGTTTCTTTCCTTCAGACAGCTCGGCATCAAGGGAGAAGCAGGAGCGAGTTATAGTCCCAGTTGCCATAGATTCTACTCAGCAGGAAGCTGTGATGGCTCTGGAAAGACTGAAGGTTCGTTTCTGGAGGCAAAATAAAATCACGTCTAGGAAGTCTCGCCTGTTTCTTAGAGAAAGGTCTCATCTTTACTTCGGTGTTTCCTCTTGCATAACACTCTTCAGTCTTCACCCCATATTCGTGTTAGGTATTTTCAGAATGTTGCTGCTTCTGTCTCGAATTACCCATGTGACTTGCCCATGTAAGTTTGATGAGGCAAGCTCAGTCAATTTTCGATTCTTGGACTAGAATATTGTTTGTCCTGTGAGGAATAGCAAATTGCTAAGAAAGTGTGGGATGCATAGCTGACAGAATTAGAGATTTCAGGGGACTCTCTCTTTCTTTTTCAGTTGCTTATTTTTGCTGGCCATGGTGATGAATACCTTCCAATTCTTTTACATACCCGTAATGTTAGGCATCAAGGGTGCCCTTTTTTGGTTGGTAAATGCATCGAGGGTGTCTGTTGTTACCTATGAAGGTTCATTTTATTCTGAGCATGATCATGAACGCCATTAAGGCTTTCAGACCATGGAGGAAGACATCAGGGGCCAGTGAATTATGCACTAGAGGGGAATAAGCTAGATGGCTAGTTCGATTAAGCTCTTCACTGGAAAGGTATTGATTGAAGCTCGTTCCTTGGATATTCTTTATTTTTTGTACTTTATTAGCATATTCAATTATCGAGCATGCTAAACCATCAATTTACTCTGGGAACCCAAGACATTGAATTGTTCCATCTTTGTCACTTTCGGGGTCTAAAGTTGCTGCCTTTGATGACGTGAGCGTTTTTTTTTTTAGGGTTGGAAATGATGTGAGCGTTGAAGACCAGGATTTCAGCGCCATCCGAGTTTGAACTGTTTTTATTTTTTCATGGCTATCTACTTAACGTGCAAAAAATCTGAGTCTTTGTTCGAATATGTACTTAAGTGCTAGCAGAGGCTGTTATCATTTCTAGCAAGCTCTCAGGGGAAAAGTTCCAGTTCTTTCTTCTCAGATAGGCACAGCATGTTATTCTTTCCTGAGAGGTTTATCACTTCCATGATTTGGTTTTTACCTTTTTTAACATTACCTTCCAACTCTTAAGACATTAATCTTTTGGGCAGGGTCATCTCACTAGGAGATCTGATAAACTGGAGAGTGCAACTAGAATATGCTTTTGTTCGGGGACTAGAAGAAGAGGTACGGTAAATCATCCATTGTTTGCAGATTACTTCATTTCTGGTTTACATTTGTTTCCATGAGGTGGATGCTTCATTGGTGTTTTAAAGCACTTGAAGTGTAACTTGTTTACAGTCCACATATCAAAGAAAAAAGTTGGCTTCATGGATATGAATGAATAAACGCTTTATTACGGTTTCTTCGTCGGCCAGAGATCAGCCCAAATATATTGGGAGAATTTTTCATGGACTTGTTGGCTGGTGACAGGAGCATAATGAGAAAAGTTTTTGGGATGTTCCTCTTAACCCTTCTCCCAAGTCTCTCCCTGCCTATACTGACACATGTTCCCTAGTATGGCTACTAAATTTGTAGGTGTAGTTCTGTGTTGTAGTTTCTGAACACATCCTGTTAAAATTGTATCTTCAGGGTCATGCTGCAGACATTCGTAACATTTAATCCACAATTCATTTATTAAGTGCAAGTAGTTTTTGAGAGTATCATATGTGGATCTGAACATTCAATGTTAAAAATCCACATTCTACATGACAGAGCAAGCGATTTCAACCTGATAAACCTTCCACAAAAGCACAAGCTGCTGTGGCACTGCTCAGTGGCTGGATGACGTCAGCAATCCAGACGGAACTAGCGAGACTGGAGGCTGAGAATTCTTCGAGGGTGGTTGAGATGGAAGAAATTAGGTTTGAGTTAATTGAAAGGGGTGACATAAAGGGATGAGAGACTGAAAGAAGAAGAAACCCGTGGTTTGGAAGTTGAAAAGGATTACCTTGTGGCAATTGATGATTTGGAGCAAGAGAAGATAACTCAGGAGAAGACCTTCCAAGAGCATATGAAGGAGAAAGCAGCTTGGGATTGTCAGAAGCAACTGTCTTGCAACCTTAGAGAAGAAGTTGATGAGATGTCAGACAGGCTTGCATCAGAGAGAGCCATCTATGTTCGTGAGCAATTTGAGATGCAGGATACTCTCGGTGATATAGAAATCAAGCATGAAACGATGCTGTATATGAAATCTTTTCTGGGAGCTGAGACAGAAGCTTGCGGATACTTAGGTAATGTACCTCGGTGGATAATTCGAAAGCATGCATACTCAGCACTGTTACTCCAGCTCCTATTAAAAGGCTCATATACCAGTGTCATAAGGTTCTGGCTTGCGTGTAAGTATGGCTTCTTCGCTATGGACCATTTCATCCCAAGATTGAGCATGCCATGTCGACCCTTCATGTTAAAATTACATTAAAACTAAACCTTCATGGTGGAACAAATTTCCATTAGTGATAATTTGTCCTTAAGCATGTGCTCATTCACTATCCTATCTCCATGTGTGAGGGTCTGTCCATGGAATTCTTCGTTTAGCAGTGCTTTTAAATGTTCGACCAGTGTCCATGGTTTGGACATTCATTCAACAGTGCACGTGTCTCATGTCTAGGTGCAAGAATGAGCTGTAAGACATTCTTGAAACCGACAGCAGTACCATCGTCCATATCTATATTGAATTTTCTATACCTAATGTGGATATCAATCATAACTATATGATTGTGCTGATTTGATACCCACACTTTTGGAACAACATGCAGCAAACCTTTATTCAAAGATTTTTTTTTTTTTTGCCAAGTTCCAGGAGGAACTAGTTGAAACTTTCCGTGTATACTGCAAATAAGATTGAGGATGGCGGAGTTGTCAGTAAATACAGGGTTGCTGGATGTGATATATTAAAATCAACCAATCCTTTCGTGTAATGAAGATGGCTACCTGCATATTATGAATACTAGCGAGTAAACAAAATCAACTTCATAAATAATTGAGAGTTTTTTCAGATTGAGATTCCCAGTGACATGGGATATATTTTTAAAAGATAAAACACATGAAACGGGCACAAAATTCTAAGTTAGACGTTTTCCTTATATTTACAACAAAAATATTTTCAAAATTAGCTATAGCATTTAAAAATAAGACTTGAAGATAATTTCTTTAACTACCTTCCCATGTTTGAACTTAGATATATTTAAAAACAAAAATTGAGAGAAATTACCAAAAAAGTTTTAAATCTATTTGACAGATGCAAATTTAGTCTTAAATTTCTCAATTGGGCTAATTTAGTACTAAACATTTTGACATTTAACAATTGAGTCATTATAGTCAATTTTGGCATGAAATCACTAACATGAATGCCAACCGTATTATGTGTCATAGCGAACACTAATGTTGATAATTTTTGTAATTTAAAAAAATTAAATTTTTTTATTTTTTTCATATTCAATTTTTTTTCCATTAAGGACAGCAAGGGTAAGAGGGCCTCACCTAGATCTAGGCAATGGCCCTCTCTCCCATGGCCTTATTGACGACCTTCGCCTGTCAAAATGGAAAAAAAAAAAAAGAACAAGAAGAAGAACAAATAGAGAGAAAATAATAAAAAAGAAAATTTTATATTTTAAAATTGTAAATTTATGTGAGCGCCAGCCGTGTCATGTAAAAACGACTAGCGACTACACAATATGTTTAAGACCTTATTTTTTTTTTTTTTTACAATATTCCCACAAAAGTTGCATTACATCTTCAAGATTGGCCTAGTAGCACAAGAAATCATCTTGTTCGGTGGGCCTGCATGTTGGGATCATGACTTCCCTGGATGGTAATGGATACAGTAGTGGCCCTTTGGTTGGGTATTGGAGCAACATTACCTATTCTTAAATCCCTAACTTTAGGTCTTTTTTAAATTGATTAAATTGTGTTGTGAAATAAAATATCAACACTTATGTATCTAGGGAACTCTTCCCAATAATCATCTAGTTCAAGATTTTGAATTCCCCGAAATTTGGCTAGAGCGAAGCCATCTCTATATGCACAAAACTCTGTTGCAAAATTAGTTATGGTCTCTATCCATCAACGGAAGCCTTGTGCAGGGAGGAGTTCGATGAAAGTGCAATTCGAATTTTAAGAGCTATATTTGTTGGTTTTATAAATATGTTTCTCCTTCTAATACGTTATCAATTACTTTAGAGAACCCATGACAACATAAGTTCTAGTGTCGACTTGGTCACTATAACCATTAAAATTTGGTGGAGATATTACGCGTGCAACAAAAGGTAAGGAGGGTTTGTTCTATCCTAAGATCATTTACGTGACATTAAATACGTACGAATTGGACATGGCAAAGTTTGATCCACGGTCAGTAGGCTACAAGATTGTCATTTGGATCACCAAAATAAGCATGGGCTCAAGCTATACCAAACTTACTAAGTTAGTATGCTTTTTCACGGAAAAAAGCTAGCACTTTCCAATGTACTCGGTAAGTTGCAAAAATTGTCTACATCAAAATGAAAAAGAGAGAAAAAAAAAAGTTTCAGAAATTCTATATATTTTTAAAATTACAAAAATTGTCTATGTTAACGCTGACTGCTGACTGTGCCATGCAGGAGGAATGATGTCTATGTCAATAATTTTTACCCAAAACCGACAAATTATCAAAAGATTTTTTACTAAATTGATATTCATACAATACGTTTAAGGCTTTTTTTTAAAAAAAATAATATTTCCACAAAAATTGCATTACATCTTCAAGATCGGCCTAATAGCATGGGAAACCATCTTGTTAGGTGGGCTTGCAAGTTAGGATCATTACTTCCATGGGTTGTGATGGATACAGTAGCTGATAAACTCTTCCCATCGATCTTCTAGTTCGATATTTTGAATCCCCCGAGATTCGACTAGAGCAAAGCCATCTCTATCTATCCAAAACTAGATATTGCGTCTGTCCATCTACAGGAGCCTTGTGCAGAAGGGAGTACGATGAAAGTGCAATTTGAATTTTAAGAGCTTTGCTTGTTAGTTTTTATCGATATGTTTCTTCTTTTAATCTATTATTAATTACTTTAGAAGACTCATCCCTAATGGTAAGTTTGGTACCGATTCAATCACTAGAACCACTAAGATTTAGCGGATATATTACACAAGAAAAGATAAGGAGGATTCATCCTATCCTAAGATCATTTAGGCGACATTACATACATGCGAATTGGACCTCCCCAGAGTTTGATTCCAGGTCAGCAGGCTACAAAACTATCATTTGGATCACCAAAATAAATTCAGGCTGAAGTTAATCCCAAATTCATTGTGTTGGTACGCTTAAGCCTGAACTTGCCAGCGTACTAGGTAAACCAATTGGACTGAATCTCATGGACAAGTTGCAACCGACAAGAAAAAAAAAAAGTAACTATTCTATCGACGAAGGAAAAAATTACGAACACTCTCGTGCTTTGTATCTCCTTATGTCCGCAGTGCCGCTATTCCATAGCTTAGCCGGCGAAAGCAAACTCAAAGTGACGCTGGCCACAGCTTTGGCAAGCCGCATGTTGACTTCCTGTATCTCCTTATGTCCGCAGTGCCGCTATTCCACAGCTTAGCCGGCGAAAGCAAACTCAAAGTGACGCTGGCCACAGCTCTGGCAAGCCGCATGTTGACTTCCTGCACACACTTCAGCTCGTTAGTCCCAGGATCATAAATTGTCCAGGAGCTCTCCGAGCGTCCGACCGAGATCCGTCGGCCAACAACATCAACACGATGGGATAAGCCCTTCCAGCGGTTGAGGGCGATCCTTCGGCCACCACAGCCCAGAACATCAAGTCGGTAGGGCAACTCCACCGGCAAGGGCAGACGGACGCTGTACTCCTTCATCCACCGCCCACTCCCCTCCATCACCCACACGTCTATGCTCTCCTTGCGCGAGTAGTCGACGAGCCCCAGAACACCCTGGAGGTCCAACAAGTGCACGTTTTCCTTTTTAAGCTCCGGGCAGGGAGTCCACGCGAACTCCTCCTTGGCGATATCGAAGGAAGAGATACTGATGACGCCGCCTCTGCCCTCGGCTTCCCAGTGGATCGATCCGGCGGCGAACACGGGGTCTCTGAGGATGAGGCTGGAAGGGGGGGCGCTCCTTATGTCCCTCCATGACCGCGAGCCCTGATCAAGGACCTCTGCCCATGATGTCCGCCAGCCCCGATGAAGGCCCTGTGCCCAAGGTGCCCAAGGTGCTTCTGCCCTAGGTCTCTCTTCCCAAGGTGCCTCTCCCTCATATTTCTCTGGGTAGTCGACAAAGCAGCTCACGCGCACGATCTTGTACCGGCTGGTCAGGCGGTCCACCCCGATTCCGATACTGTGCAGATGCGGCCGCTTGAAGGTGAACTTCAGGCGCGACTCATCGACGCTCGTCAGCGACACCTTTTCTCGGGTCAGAGGGTTAAAAAGATAGGTCACGCCAAGGTCCTCGAAGCAGAGCAACCCGTCACACGAAGCTCGGGCTTTGTAGAGCCCCCACTTCACGGCCAATTCGGGGATCAAAGTCCATATGAACTCGCCATCCACCGCGAATCGGCGATCCACGAATCGGGTCGGCGTTGGGATCAGCAAAATCCGGGTAGTTTTGATGCCGTCATCGATGATGTCGCGCCATTCTCTGCAGACCGACCTGAGCCTGAGGAGCGGTATGGTGGGTAGGCGAGAGAGGACGTTGTGGAGGAGGTCGAGAGGGAGTGAGCTCGTCCTCCGCTTTTCAGACCGACAAGAAGAGGAAGAAGAAGAGCTATAGGTCGACATTGGCGAGAGCATTGAAGAAGATGCGTTCTGGTTTGTTTATATAATCGGAAATCTTTCACTTCCGCGATGTAGACGCTGAATCGGAGATTCTTATGTTGTCAACCGTATCTTTATCTTTAATTTCCATCTAAAAAGAGAAACAGGAAAAGGAAAGAAATCTTTTTGACAGTTCACCTTATTTTTTTATCAGATAAGTAGAAATTTTAATTCAATTTTCTCGCTGAGAATCTATTGCAAGTTTAAGATGAGAAAAAAAAAGATCGTAATATTTTTTTTGTAAGATTAAGATAATCAGAGTTATTTCCAATTTTTAAATTTCTCCTAATCAAAAGAGATTAATTCAATAATTGATTCCAACAATCGATAATTTAATCAATTGTATACTTCTCAACCAAAGTGAATCTATTTGCTCATTGTAATTCTTTTAATGCGCTAAATTAAACTAGTCGAATAAAGTAGGTTATGCTTGAACTATCAAGCCGAGTGTCCTCACAATATTTTTCAAATGAAAAATCTGAAAACACATGCCGACCTCGCAGATGTCGTCGGGCGGGTTTACCTAATATTTTCTCCACTTGCATCTATTATTATCCATTTTTTGACCGTTTATATGTTTTGACTTTCATACCTATATGAACGAACCCAACGTATTGTAAATAAAATCAGCAAAACATATTTATGGAACATCCAAAATAGAAATATGTATTTAGTGATGGTAAGTGGGAAAACATTAAAGGTAATTCAATTCGAAACAAATTGATTATGTTTCAGCTGTGAAGTAACTTTTGGTTTTAGTAAATTTCATGCATATATTACAAGCATATCCTACTTTATCTACAGTAGTTACCGATTATAGTAGGCAACTCGGGCAATTTTCCTTTTCCCTAAGCTCGCCAAAATATATATATATTTAAACGGAAAAGCTCGCCAAAAAGGGAAAAAAAAAGCATAATATATGTCATGCTGGTTTGTGCCACCATGGACACCCACACGCCTGATCTTTTATCTTTCCGTTTTCTTTATCAATTTTTAGTTTTTTAATATTCACATTTCTCTATTTTTTTCCCCTCAAATGTCGCCTAGGAGGATGTTTTACCATTTAAAGGGACCTAATAGCCACATCAGCATTTTCATCTATAATATTGACAGCAGGGTCAACTCGAACGAAAGAGCCACTTGCAGAAAAGAAAAGAAAAATTAAGAATTTGATTGAAAATTTTTGGAAAGTTCCGGTATCTCTATTCTCCGAAACCTTTTATGCCAATAAAAAATTCTGTCCACATATGAGAGAACAACTTCACCATCAATTTAAGAAGAAAAAATATTTTGGCTCAATACTTGAGGATGAGGATTTCCAAGTTTGAGTTTGGCTTTTCTTCCCACTCCAGCAAAATAGCGACGCTCGGGCGTGAAATTCTTGAGAAAGCTGAACAACTGAGCACATTGCTATTCAATTGAAGAAAATACTTACGTGTCATCCGCTTCATTTTGCAAATTGAGAGTTCTGCATATACATTTTATGGATCAATTTGAATATTCCATCACCCACACGAGATGCAACAGTCTTGCATGATGGAACCATCAGCTGATTTGCCCTTACTAATTGTTTCATCAAAAGTACCCGCGAATACCCTTGAAAACATGGATAGACTAATACGAGCCGACAAAGATTGTGAAAGTCCCTTATTGATTTTTGGACATAAAATGTGAATGACTGAAAAATTAAAGGTATGGAGACTCGAAACAATCATTGCGAGCCATGTAATAGGTATTAAAATGTAAAGGTAACGTGAAAATAAAATTGAATAGCTGGATGTTCTTTTATTGATTAGCGGTCTTCTACAATGAATACATCTGGAGTATTTATAACCCATTTTCAATGGTTATATAGACACTACTCCCAAGACAAATCTCCCGACCTAAGTTAGTTAAGCTTCTTTCATACACTGGGGTGAGTAACTATGAAAAGCTCTACAAAGGTGCTACTCCTGTTGACACTTGATTTTTAATCATTTTTTTCTATTGCTAAAGTAATAAAAAATGCATAAAAATTCATAAAATTGAAAAATCAACTTTGGGGACCTTAGCCAAGCCTAGGGAACCAATTTTGATCAAAAAACGATTTTTCATATTTTCAGTATTTTTACGTATTTTTTATTTATTTATTTTCGAAAATTAATAGAAAATCCATAAAAATTCATAAAATTGAAAAATCAACTTTGGGAACCTTAGCCAAGCCTAGGGAACCAATTTTGACCAAAAAATAATTTTTCATATTTTTCGGTATTTTTATTTTCGAAAATTCATAAAACAAAAAATAAAGAAAAAATGAGAAAATTGAAAAATCAACTTTGGAAGCCTTGGCCAAGCCTAGGCAACCATTTTTGAACAAAAAATAAAATTTCATATTATATATATTTTTAATTTTTTTAAAAAAAATACAAAAATACTTGAAAATTTTGGAAAAATAACATTTGAGGCCAAAAAAATACACAAAGATAGTTAATATTTTTATTTTAAATCTATTTTCATATTGGCCATCGCAAATTCAGAAAAATCCAATTCGAGTCACGTGTTCCTTCACTAGTATAATCTTGAATCGGGCCTAAAAAAAATTTAATTTGAGTCAACTTATTTTTAATTTTCACTTTTTATGAGTTGTGACATTGTCTTCTAATATTTTAAATTTTCATCTTGGCCCAATTATACCCAGAATGACTTAATTTTGCAAAAAGGCTTTAATTAAATTCTGCATTATTTTCAGCGGCAAGAAATGAGCTTAAATTTGACATGTGGTAAATTTTGGTGTGTCAAAAATTGTGAGGAGATTTGGACTTAAAAAAATATATTTTTTCAGGGACTTAATTGTAAATACTTAAAATTCAAGGACTAGAGTGCAAATACTTAACTCTTGAAGGATTATTTTACAAATAACAAAAAGAAGAGTTAGTGGATAAATTAGAATAGAGAAGGGAAGATGGAGAAGAGGAGATGAAGAAGAGAAGTTGGAGAAAAATGGATGGAGAAAATAAGATAAGAATAGAGAATGGAAGATGGAGATGAAGAAGAGTTAGTAGAGAAATTAGAATGGAAGATAAGAATAGAGAAGGGAAGATGGAGATGAAGAAGAGTTAGTGGAGAAATTAGAATGGGAGATAAATATGGAGAAGGGAAGAAGAAGATGAAGAAGAGTTAGTGGAGAGATTAGAATGTGAGATAGAGATGGAGAATGGAAGATGAAAATGAAGAAGAGTTAGTGGAGAAATTAGAATGGGAGATAGAGTTAGTGGAAAAATTAGAATGGGAGATAGATGAGTAGATTATAAAAGGAGGAAGAAGTGAGCTTGAGGGAGGGATTTTTTTGGAGAGAAAATTTGAAGTGTTTGAGATGAATTTTTTTGGAGAGAAAATTTTGGATGTTTGAGAGAGTTTTGGGAGATTGAAGAAAAATTCGAGAGAAAGAAAATACCAAAAGAGAGAGAATTTTGAAGATGATGGGAGTTTAAAGCTATGGGTTATCATCACAAATTCCTTCATCGATTAATATAAATCAAGAGTTCATCATCGTCAACGAGCAAGCAAATTCGAGCTAAGTGTTTTTATTTATTCATTTATTTATGGTTTTACTCGCAAATTAGCACAAATTGTATGCACTTTCTCAATCTCCTTTTTTTTCTCCATATTTTATGTCAGGAGAAGGATATCTCTACGTCAACAGCAAAAATCTCGTAGAGATGCAAAAATCGGCCCAGACAAGCTCCTAAGCTGTCCACCGATTTCTCAACTGATCTGTGACTAAAAGTCCCTCTTAATTCAAAAGAAACTCTCTATATTGGGAACATAGAGAGCGAAAATCAATTATAGAAATCCCTCCCAAATAACGGGAGATAAGTACTCTTTCCACTCTTCTGATTTTAGGTGCAGATTAGCGCATATTTTGTATACTGACACTTCACTCTATTTTATGTCAGGAAGCCGCAGCTCTATATCAATGGTCAACCCTATGGAAGCACAAAATCGGCTTGGAGGAGTCCTCAAGCGTGCACAAATTTCAAATTGTTGAATCAATTCGTTGTATTTTATTTTAAAGAATTCATACCCCAGAATGGAGAGGACAAAGTCCGTCCGCAATTTAAATACCTGCACCATAAATCCCAAAAGGAAGAGCCAAGCCAATGCTTAGCCTCCCATTGGAGGTTTTTACTTACAGTAGTTAAATACCTGCAACTTAAATACCTGCACCTTAAATCCCAAAGGGAAGAGCCAAGCCAATGCTTAGCCTCCCATTGGAGGTTTTTACTTACAGTATTTAAATACCTGCAACTTAAATACCTGCACCTTAAATCCCAAAGGGAAGAGCCAAGCCAATGCTTAGCCTCCCATTGGAGGTTTTTACTTACAGTAGTTAAATACCTGTAACTTAAATACATGTACCCTAAATCCAAAAGGGAAGAGCCAAGCCAATGCTTAGCCTCCCAATGGAGGTTTTTACTTATAGTAGTTTAAATACTTGCAACTTAAATACCTGTACCTTAAATCCCAAAGGGAAGAGCCAAGCCAATGCTAGGCCTCCCATTGGAGGTGTTTATTCACTGTCATGTACTTCCTATAATTTAATTTTTGAATCATCAAACCCAAAAGATGAGTAGGTCGTAATACTGCACAGAAGTCGTTAACACATTCCCTCTTTCGGCTTCAGGAAATGTTTAACACTTAAAAATATATATATATACCATCCATGCATCCTATTTAAAAAGTGAAAACACAAAAGAGAATACCCTACTAGAGCCTTAGGAATAAACCAAGCCTGAGTTGCCGAATTAGGATATCCATGAAATTAAGGTACCGAAAGGGCATTAGTTTTAATTAACTAGTGTAACCAAGTCCCCGAGCTCATAATCTCTGGTTCGCAGGAATAAATTAGTTCTTCCGCTAATTTATTTAGGTTTCTAATCGACCTACCAAGAACGATTAGTGGCGACTCCAAATTTCAAAATCATTTAAACAAAAAACCAAAGTTGCGATTCGGTAGGGCTTGGGAGGGTCCGCGTTAGGTTAGTTAAATCTAATTAACCTAATAATCCATTAACCCTTTAGAAATAATAAAAATTTTTAGAGGGTCGCGACAACTCCCACTCAAGCCACCGAATCAAATTTTTCCAAGAAAAAAGATGGCTATGTGGTGATCACTTTTGACCACTCTCACGAAAAGGCTAAGACTTCCATCTTCCCTACTATTCTCAGTCTAAGACCCTATGCTTTGTATACTCCCATGGAAAACAATGTCTCATATCCTAAAGGCCTAATTGAGTCCATCGACCATGAAGGAAGGCCGATCCATTGTTTCAAAAATCCATATATTGGCCATTGCCTCTGGGATCTCGATTGCCCATCTTCTGGCTGCGGGGTTTTTTTTTTTCCAAATTAGACAAAAAAAAACATATTTACGAAAATAGGACTAAAAAAATTATTTACCAGAATAGGGCTGGCGCAGCACTAAGAATACCACGCGGGTCATGCAACCCGCATGCTTATTATTTTTTTCGTATTTTTAATGTGATTTTAATTATATTTATAACATTTATATTTATATGAATTTTTAAATATTTTTTTATTTTGAGGCTCATTTTTATAACTTAAATTATCAATAATTAATTAAAAAAATTTCTTAATATATATGTAATTAGTTTATTTAGTATGTAAATTATTAATAAAAATTCATAAAATAAAATTGGTAAGATATATAAAGATCATATATCCAGATTAAAAGAACATGGATAATAAGCTTAATAAAGTAGTATCCGCACGAGGCTCGTGCGGTAGCATTTTTTTATTTCGTATTTTTTACTTGTTTTAAATAATTTTATATTTATATAAATTTTTAAATATAATTTTTCTCCTTTTAAAGCTTATTTTTATAACATAATTATCAATAATTAATTGAAAATTTATTAATATATGTAATTAATTTATTTAGTATATAAATAAGTAATAACAAATATTCAAGAGGCCAACGCAATAGCTTTTTTTTATTTCGTAATTTTGTGGTTGTTTTTTTTATAATTTTATATTTATATAAATTTGTAAATATGATTTTTACCATTTGAAGCTTATTTTTATAACATAATTATCAATAATTAATTTAAAATTTTATTAAGATATATGTAATTAAATTATTTACTGTGTAAATAATTAGTAAAAAAATATCCACGAGGCCAGTGTAGCAGCATTTTTTTATTTCGTAATTTTTTAGTTTTTATATATTTATTTTATATTTATAGCATATATATTTATATAAGTTTGTAAATATAATTTTTTCCTTTGAAGCTTATTTTTAAAACATAATTATCAAAAATTAATTGAAAATTTTATTAAGATATATGTAACTAATTTATTTACTATGTACATAATTAATAAAAAAATATTCACCAGGTCAATGGGACATCATTTTTTTATTTTCATTTTTTTACTTTATTTATTTATTTATTTTATATTTTTAAAATTTATATTTATATAAATTTTTAAATATAATTTTCATTTCTTTTGAAGCTTATTTTTAGAACATAATTATCAATAATTAATTGAAATTTTTATTAATATATATGTAATTAAATTATATGTAAATAATTAATTATTTCAATTAATTATTGATAATTATGTTCTAAAAATAAGCTTCAAAACAAAAAAAAAATTATATTTATAAAGTTATATAAATATGACATTGTTAAGAACATGTAAAAAATATGAAATTAAAAAAAATGATGCCTCACGACCCCCGCGCAGCAGTACTCATTTATTAAGCTTGTTATCCATGTTCTTTTAATCTAGCTATATTATCTTTATATATCTTACGAATTCAAATAAATTACATATATCTTAATAAATTTTAAAATTAATTATTGATAATATGTTATAAAAATAAGCCTCAAAATAAAAAATTATATTGAAAAATTTATATAAATATAAATGTTATAAATAAGCTTGTTATCCATGTTCTTTTAATTTGGACTTGTGATCTTTGTATATCTTATCAATTTTATTTTTTTGAATATTTTTTTATTAATTATTTACATGCTAAATAAACAAATTAAATATATCTTAATAATTTTTTTAATGTAATCTATCTTAAAAAATTTTAAAATTAATTATTGATAATTATGTTATAAAAATAAGCCTCAAAATAAAAAAATTATATTGAAAAATTTATATAAATATTAAGGTTATAAATAAGCTTGTTATCCATGTTCTTTTAATTTGGATATGTGATCGTTATATATCTTATCAATTTTATTTTTTTTTGAATATTTCTTATTAATTATTTACATGCTAAAAAAACTAATTACATATATCTTAATAATTTTTTAAAATTAATTATTGATAATTATGTTATAAAAATAAGCCTCAAAATTAAAAAAATTATATTTAAAAAGTTACATAAATATAAATTTTATAAATAAGCTTATTATCCAGATTTTTTTAATCTGGATACGTGATCTTTATATATCTTACCAGTTTTATTTTATGAATATTTTTTTAATTATTTACATATTAAAAACTAATTATATATATCTTAATAAATTTTTAATTAATTATTGATAATTATTTTATAAAAATAAGTATAAAAAATTATATTTAAAAATTTATATGAATATAAATGTTATAAATATAATTAAAATCACATAAAAAGTACAAAAAAAAGGCATGCGGGCTGCGCAACACTCAGAGTGCCGCGCAATGCCGCGCTAGGCCTCATGCGGCATTATGAATGCCACGCCGGCCTTATTCCGATAAAAAAAAACCGCTATTTTTGTAAATATGTTTTTTTTGTCTAATTCGGAAAAAAAAAACCCTTAGCTAAATCATGAAGAAGAGGACGGCGATCCTCACGAAAAAGAATGAAGCAGCCCAAAGATAGTCTCTACCAGAGATATCTTGATAAAGATCAGCATCTGATCCTTCCTGAAGGATGTATGGATGTGACATATCACTGATGAAACGAATGTGAAAATGGAATCATCTCCACATTCGAATTTCACCCGGGAGCATTGGATTGAAAATCTACAAAAGGATTCATAAGATAACAATCTTGCTTCATTAGAATGCTAATAAGAGCATTGGTCACCTGCATCATCACACGTAAGTATTAATTGAGCACAGACCACATATCTAATCACAAGTTGTGGCACAAATACTGATCATTAAGCAGATGGACCTGCAGTTGCCTGAATCATATGTATGAAAGAAGCTTAAAGTAGATGACAATATACATAGAAAGGGCAAAAAGAGAGCAAACACATGCTGCCAAAACAGAACGCACTTATACCTCGCATCTCCATGGACAAGTAAATTTAGCTTATCAGCCGACGTCACAATACCTATCCCCAGGACTGGAAGTACCAAGTGTCTCGCGACAGAAACACCTGATCGGCCTGGGACAGTGCTGATCCTCCTGACCATTTTTGGCTCAGCCAAACACCAGATCGGCCTGGGACTATTATTACCACCAGTTTTTTAACAGGGATGAACCGCCATTGCATAATATTCTCAAGTATCATGCTTTCACCCAGTTTGGGAAAGATAAGGCATGGCAAGAAAAGAGCAAATAGCTTAAACGTCTCCCTTGGAGTAATTTGCCTTTTTGGATGTGCTAGCATCATTCCTATAACCGTGAGGGACAGAAGTCTCAGAAAGGGGATTACTGCGCTTAGCAATTCTTGGCCGCGGGATTTCATACCGTCTTGGTATACTTCACCCAGGACTCAAAACATCTTTTCATCGAGCAGGATGGTCGATGTGACTCTGGTAAAGACAAAGTCCAAAGACTGGAAAAGTAACACGGGAGGAGATGATGCCCGTATTGTCATCCAACGCGGTAGGTGCCGTAAGATGGACAGTCAAGGGATCGAGTGAATTGAAAATTTCTTGGCTTAGACTGTCAATGTTGTACGTTGAGTCATCACTAGTTGCTTCAGAGCCGCTGATGGAGAAGGCATTCCGGAAGCAGGTACAGAAAATGAAAACATTCCTGTGGGAGCTCCAACAAGGTTAGGTTCTTTTGAAAGTTTTTGTTAAGACGTGGAAACACACGGCGACCACGTGATCCTAGTTTTGCATCATGTATGGAATGCCTTCTTTCAGCCAAACTTAGAGAGTCTGCAGACAAAAGCCTGTATAGACGCTCCTCTGATGGGAGCACAAACCGTCCTTTTCTCCCACCTCATTATTTTTCGGACGTAAAGTATCAGTTCTAGCCCAACGTACACGCACAACAGGACCAGTTTCAGTGTTATTCTTTAGCCTAATTAACATAGCATTCATCGCACAAACGATAATGGCTTTTCAAGGTTTGGAGCAGCTTCTTCTGCTACTGCTCGCTTTGCAAAAGGCAAATGAATCGTGACATCCTGAGCACCTGGAATGGTCAATGCTGGGTACCCATTTATGTAGACATACCACACGCTACACTTTTCACTTGCTTGTCTTTCGAAAAAACCAACCAGTGTAGGTGTACTTCTAGTGATGCAGGAGAGACTAATACTAAATCAAACAGCACCCACTTTCTGAAAAGTTTCCTTTGACCCCCAAAAAAAAAAAAACTTTGCAAATCATATAGTGTCAGAGGACCTTGGTCGACCAAGATTTACATCCTAGCAAAATCACTGAAAACAGGCAGACAGCTCGAGAATGCAAAGGATCGTAGTGTACAGACTAGAGACGACTCAATCAGCTTAGCAACATCTGCAAAAGCATTTAGAACAGACCTCCTATTTCTACGGCTTTGACGACAAATTCATCACCTTCCACATCAAAAAGGCATGATTGAAGATGACTCACGTTTCTATCTAACAAGCAGAACAGTAAAACAGAAAGCCCCATTTGGTAGATCTGAACTAAGAAATTCAAACGAACCGAGTGCTAAATTCGTATCCGATAGGGGCATGGGAGATTGCCTTCGAATTCTCCCGCACGAAATCGGACAGATCCTCAAAATCGACCTGCTCGACAGTGCCTCTCTCCACGTCGCACAGCCAGACGTGAAGCCCTCGACCTTGCTGCTCCGGAACAATGATCAGTTCACCAGCAGTCCCGCTTCCGATAAACACCCAAGGGACATTCAGGATTAACTGAATGTGGCGATCCGTCCATTTTGGCCCTGCATGGTCCTCCAAACTGGACAAGAAAATGGAAATGCCTTCGCCATTCTCGGTTATCTTCGCGTCTAGAAGGGTGACGCGCCCTCGGAGCTCCACGAGCTTCAACTCTAGCTCCCTCTTCTCATCCCTCTCCTCATCCCAGTTCTCCATGCGATCGGGCAGCGATAAGTTCGCGAAGTGCTCGGAGCCGATGAGGAACGGCACAATTTTTATCTCTTGATGTTCCAGGACGTCTTCACGTGTCAAGAAATAGATGATTCCATCGACACATATGCTGCCCCGACTGGCTTGGATAGGGCCCCTGCCCTGGAGGGTCTTCCACTCCCCTGATTGAGATCTGAATAGCTCGTGGCCGGCAACTTGTCCCTCATGCTCGCCCATTTGTTCGCTGCCGCAGAAGAGCCAAGTGACCAAGATGATGATGTCCTGGTTGGCAGGATCCAAGCCGGTGGCAGCGAACCGCTTGAACCAATCCTCCGCATACTCCCCATCCCTCCGCACAAAGGTTGGGAGTTCTCTGGAATCGGTAATGGGGAGGATCTTCAGAGCAGGGATGGTCGGGTTGAATAACGCCGTCTTACGGTGATGGTGGTCGAAGTCGTCGTCGTGGTTGGGATAGTAGAAGATTATCCCCTCTACGCTCTGGGTACACTCGTTCGGGAGCAATCTGTCAAATTCGCGCACCCAATAGGTTTGGCCGGTCACATCCAACAAGGCGAGGTGATAGGAATCGCCAAAGTCGAGAGGGAGGAGGAAAGCGGAAGCGGGGGCGGGCTGCAGCAGCAGCTCTTTGAACCTACTAGCGAAGTGCTCGCCGTCGATGAGGGATTTCCAGCGCTTGGAGAGGCCCCGGAAAACATGGACGTAACTCATCGGCAGTGTCAGAATTGAGAAGAGGATGCCATCTTCCAAGGGGGAAAGTTGTTGCCCCATCTTCATCGGAGGAGAAGAGCCAGAGCGACCCACAGTGAAACAGAGCTGGAAAAGGAATCACAGAGCGAGAACAGGGGAATGAGCGGGAGGGGGAAGGACTAACAGAAATGAAGGCCGATACTTGAAACAGAGTGGAAAAGAAGGAGAGATTCAAAAAGCGAGAACAGGGGAATGAGCGGGAAGGAGAAGGACTAACAGAAATGAAGGCCGATACTTGAAACAGAGTGGAAAAGAAGGAGAGAGATTCAAAAAGCGACAACAGGGGAATGAGCGGGAGTGAGAGGGAAGGGGCTAACAGAAACGAACACGCCGACTTCTAAGTCTGTTATGTCCACGTCAACTTGCATGGGTGGGTTCCACTTGCAACTGTTTGCCAAGGTCAGTTGGACACGTCAGATTCTCTGTCGCTCTTCCTGAGTACACGCGTCAGCCCCTAAAAATCGCTTCTTATTTTCCCTTCCCGAAAATGACCTTCTAGGCTGCATTGGCCGCTTCTCCCGACCATTTCTTCCCGTCCTCCGACGCTCGCCCGCTCTCGCGGTGCCGTCGCTTCCCCCATCTAGCTCGAGGCATAGGCCCCTTCGCCTCTCGTGGGCCAATAATGATTGCGCCAGCTCCGATTCCGATTCTGATGGCTGGGCCTTGGTCGAATCTCAGCCCCAGCGGAAGAGAAAGGGCACGTTTCTTCGCGGCCTTTTTTTTTTTTTTTTTGTGTGTGTGCGCAGGAAGGCCAACGTGTGTTATCAGGGAAGTCGGCAGTTCACTCACTATTTTGGTTGCCGTCATTGCTCATTACTCACTTTCTAGAATGGTAATTTCGGTGTTTTGTTCTTCAACCTTGCGCAGTTTTGAACTTCACTTGTGGCTACGTTAGTTTGGCGGAGAATTGATTGATGCGAGTGATATGGGTTCTCTGTGTATAATGGGTTTTGGGATGATGCGAATGCATATATGGTCATGGTTTGAGCAATTTGTTAGGCTTTTGTTTCATTTGTTGTTGTAGGGTATAGTTTTCGCCTCTTGGATGGGTTGCGTTCTTGGAGAAGTATGTTGAATCAGACTGAAACTGAAGCTATTTTAAGTGAAGAATTGGACGCTGGTTTATCGGATGGAAAGAGCATTCTCTCCCAGGATAGCCCGGAGGGTTTATCTGATTCAGTCAGTAACAATGTGGTTTCAGGTACTTTCAGTGTCAAACAGTTTCTGATTAGTGTTGTCCCCTATCAGGGCCTTTCTAAAGTTTGCAGTTCGTTAGATGGAGAGGATCACCGCGCATGTGCTGAGTTATATTTACTATGATTATAATTTTGTGGATGCCTAGTTGTTGGAGCCCTGTTGGTTCATTTGGATGCTTTTGACTGAGCAAGTTTCTTTCCTTCAGACAGCTCGGCATCAAGGGAGAAGCAGGAGCGAGTTATAGTCCCAGTTGCCATAGATTCTACTCAGCAGGAAGCTGTGATGGCTCTGGAAAGACTGAAGGTTCGTTTCTGGAGGCAAAATAAAATCACGTCTAGGAAGTCTCGCCTGTTTCTTAGAGAAAGGTCTCATCTTTACTTCGGTGTTTCCTCTTGCATAACACTCTTCAGTCTTCACCCCATATTCGTGTTAGGTATTTTCAGAATGTTGCTGCTTCTGTCTCGAATTACCCATGTGACTTGCCCATGTAAGTTTGATGAGGCAAGCTCAGTCAATTTTCGATTCTTGGACTAGAATATTGTTTGTCCTGTGAGGAATAGCAAATTGCTAAGAAAGTGTGGGATGCATAGCTGACAGAATTAGAGATTTCAGGGGACTCTCTCTTTCTTTTTCAGTTGCTTATTTTTGCTGGCCATGGTGATGAATACCTTCCAATTCTTTTACATACCCGTAATGTTAGGCATCAAGGGTGCCCTTTTTTGGTTGGTAAATGCATCGAGGGTGTCTGTTGTTACCTATGAAGGTTCATTTTATTCTGAGCATGATCATGAACGCCATTAAGGCTTTCAGACCATGGAGGAAGACATCAGGGGCCAGTGAATTATGCACTAGAGGGGAATAAGCTAGATGGCTAGTTCGATTAAGCTCTTCACTGGAAAGGTATTGATTGAAGCTCGTTCCTTGGATATTCTTTATTTTTTGTACTTTATTAGCATATTCAATTATCGAGCATGCTAAACCATCAATTTACTCTGGGAACCCAAGACATTGAATTGTTCCATCTTTGTCACTTTCGGGGTCTAAAGTTGCTGCCTTTGATGACGTGAGCGTTTTTTTTTTTTAGGGTTGGAAATGATGTGAGCGTTGAAGACCAGGATTTCAGCGCCATCCGAGTTTGAACTGTTTTTATTTTTTCATGGCTATCTACTTAACGTGCAAAAAATCTGAGTCTTTGTTCGAATATGTACTTAAGTGCTAGCAGAGGCTGTTATCATTTCTAGCAAGCTCTCAGGGGAAAAGTTCCAGTTCTTTCTTCTCAGATAGGCACAGCATGTTATTCTTTCCTGAGAGGTTTATCACTTCCATGATTTGGTTTTTACCTTTTTTAACATTACCTTCCAACTCTTAAGACATTAATCTTTTGGGCAGGGTCATCTCACTAGGAGATCTGATAAACTGGAGAGTGCAACTAGAATATGCTTTTGTTCGGGGACTAGAAGAAGAGGTACGGTAAATCATCCATTGTTTGCAGATTACTTCATTTCTGGTTTACATTTGTTTCCATGAGGTGGATGCTTCATTGGTGTTTTAAAGCACTTGAAGTGTAACTTGTTTACAGTCCACATATCAAAGAAAAAAGTTGGCTTCATGGATATGAATGAATAAACGCTTTATTACGGTTTCTTCGTCGGCCAGAGATCAGCCCAAATATATTGGGAGAATTTTTCATGGACTTGTTGGCTGGTGACAGGAGCATAATGAGAAAAGTTTTTGGGATGTTCCTCTTAACCCTTCTCCCAAGTCTCTCCCTGCCTATACTGACACATGTTCCCTAGTATGGCTACTAAATTTGTAGGTGTAGTTCTGTGTTGTAGTTTCTGAACACATCCTGTTAAAATTGTATCTTCAGGGTCATGCTGCAGACATTCGTAACATTTAATCCACAATTCATTTATTAAGTGCAAGTAGTTTTTGAGAGTATCATATGTGGATCTGAACATTCAATGTTAAAAATCCACATTCTACATGACAGAGCAAGCGATTTCAACCTGATAAACCTTCCACAAAAGCACAAGCTGCTGTGGCACTGCTCAGTGGCTGGATGACGTCAGCAATCCAGACGGAACTAGCGAGACTGGAGGCTGAGAATTCTTCGAGGGTGGTTGAGATGGAAGAAATTAGGTTTGAGTTAATTGAAAGGGGTGACATAAAGGGATGAGAGACTGAAAGAAGAAGAAACCCGTGGTTTGGAAGTTGAAAAGGATTACCTTGTGGCAATTGATGATTTGGAGCAAGAGAAGATAACTCAGGAGAAGACCTTCCAAGAGCATATGAAGGAGAAAGCAGCTTGGGATTGTCAGAAGCAACTGTCTTGCAACCTTAGAGAAGAAGTTGATGAGATGTCAGACAGGCTTGCATCAGAGAGAGCCATCTATGTTCGTGAGCAATTTGAGATGCAGGATACTCTCGGTGATATAGAAATCAAGCATGAAACGATGCTGTATATGAAATCTTTTCTGGGAGCTGAGACAGAAGCTTGCGGATACTTAGGTAATGTACCTCGGTGGATAATTCGAAAGCATGCATACTCAGCACTGTTACTCCAGCTCCTATTAAAAGGCTCATATACCAGTGTCATAAGGTTCTGGCTTGCGTGTAAGTATGGCTTCTTCGCTATGGACCATTTCATCCCAAGATTGAGCATGCCATGTCGACCCTTCATGTTAAAATTACATTAAAACTAAACCTTCATGGTGGAACAAATTTCCATTAGTGATAATTTGTCCTTAAGCATGTGCTCATTCACTATCCTATCTCCATGTGTGAGGGTCTGTCCATGGAATTCTTCGTTTAGCAGTGCTTTTAAATGTTCGACCAGTGTCCATGGTTTGGACATTCATTCAACAGTGCACGTGTCTCATGTCTAGGTGCAAGAATGAGCTGTAAGACATTCTTGAAACCGACAGCAGTACCATCGTCCATATCTATATTGAATTTTCTATACCTAATGTGGATATCAATCATAACTATATGATTGTGCTGATTTGATACCCACACTTTTGGAACAACATGCAGCAAACCTTTATTCAAAGATTTTTTTTTTTTTGCCAAGTTCCAGGAGGAACTAGTTGAAACTTTCCGTGTATACTGCAAATAAGATTGAGGATGGCGGAGTTGTCAGTAAATACAGGGTTGCTGGATGTGATATATTAAAATCAACCAATCCTTTCGTGTAATGAAGATGGCTACCTGCATATTATGAATACTAGCGAGTAAACAAAATCAACTTCATAAATAATTGAGAGTTTTTTCAGATTGAGATTCCCAGTGACATGGGATATATTTTTAAAAGATAAAACACATGAAACGGGCACAAAATTCTAAGTTAGACGTTTTCCTTATATTTACAACAAAAATATTTTCAAAATTAGCTATAGCATTTAAAAATAAGACTTGAAGATAATTTCTTTAACTACCTTCCCATGTTTGAACTTAGATATATTTAAAAACAAAAATTGAGAGAAATTACCAAAAAAGTTTTAAATCTATTTGACAGATGCAAATTTAGTCTTAAATTTCTCAATTGGGCTAATTTAGTACTAAACATTTTGACATTTAACAATTGAGTCATTATAGTCAATTTTGGCATGAAATCACTAACATGAATGCCAACCGTATTATGTGTCATAGCGAACACTAATGTTGATAATTTTTGTAATTTAAAAAAATTAAATTTTTTTATTTTTTTCATATTCAATTTTTTTTCCATTAAGGACAGCAAGGGTAAGAGGGCCTCACCTAGATCTAGGCAATGGCCCTCTCTCCCATGGCCTTATTGACGACCTTCGCCTGTCAAAATGGAAAAAAAAAAAAGAACAAGAAGAAGAACAAATAGAGAGAAAATAATAAAAAAGAAAATTTTATATTTTAAAATTGTAAATTTATGTGAGCGCCAGCCGTGTCATGTAAAAACGACTAGCGACTACACAATATGTTTAAGACCTTATTTTTTTTTTTTACAATATTCCCACAAAAGTTGCATTACATCTTCAAGATTGGCCTAGTAGCACAAGAAATCATCTTGTTCGGTGGGCCTGCATGTTGGGATCATGACTTCCCTGGATGGTAATGGATACAGTAGTGGCCCTTTGGTTGGGTATTGGAGCAACATTACCTATTCTTAAATCCCTAACTTTAGGTCTTTTTTAAATTGATTAAATTGTGTTGTGAAATAAAATATCAACACTTATGTATCTAGGGAACTCTTCCCAATAATCATCTAGTTCAAGATTTTGAATTCCCCGAAATTTGGCTAGAGCGAAGCCATCTCTATATGCACAAAACTCTGTTGCAAAATTAGTTATGGTCTCTATCCATCAACGGAAGCCTTGTGCAGGGAGGAGTTCGATGAAAGTGCAATTCGAATTTTAAGAGCTATATTTGTTGGTTTTATAAATATGTTTCTCCTTCTAATACGTTATCAATTACTTTAGAGAACCCATGACAACATAAGTTCTAGTGTCGACTTGGTCACTATAACCATTAAAATTTGGTGGAGATATTACGCGTGCAACAAAAGGTAAGGAGGGTTTGTTCTATCCTAAGATCATTTACGTGACATTAAATACGTACGAATTGGACATGGCAAAGTTTGATCCACGGTCAGTAGGCTACAAGATTGTCATTTGGATCACCAAAATAAGCATGGGCTCAAGCTATACCAAACTTACTAAGTTAGTATGCTTTTTCACGGAAAAAAGCTAGCACTTTCCAATGTACTCGGTAAGTTGCAAAAATTGTCTACATCAAAATGAAAAAGAGAGAAAAAAAAAAGTTTCAGAAATTCTATATATTTTTAAAATTACAAAAATTGTCTATGTTAACGCTGACTGCTGACTGTGCCATGCAGGAGGAATGATGTCTATGTCAATAATTTTTACCCAAAACCGACAAATTATCAAAAGATTTTTTACTAAATTGATATTCATACAATACGTTTAAGGCTTTTTTTTAAAAAAAATAATATTTCCACAAAAATTGCATTACATCTTCAAGATCGGCCTAATAGCATGGGAAACCATCTTGTTAGGTGGGCTTGCAAGTTAGGATCATTACTTCCATGGGTTGTGATGGATACAGTAGCTGATAAACTCTTCCCATCGATCTTCTAGTTCGATATTTTGAATCCCCCGAGATTCGACTAGAGCAAAGCCATCTCTATCTATCCAAAACTAGATATTGCGTCTGTCCATCTACAGGAGCCTTGTGCAGAAGGGAGTACGATGAAAGTGCAATTTGAATTTTAAGAGCTTTGCTTGTTAGTTTTTATCGATATGTTTCTTCTTTTAATCTATTATTAATTACTTTAGAAGACTCATCCCTAATGGTAAGTTTGGTACCGATTCAATCACTAGAACCACTAAGATTTAGCGGATATATTACACAAGAAAAGATAAGGAGGATTCATCCTATCCTAAGATCATTTAGGCGACATTACATACATGCGAATTGGACCTCCCCAGAGTTTGATTCCAGGTCAGCAGGCTACAAAACTATCATTTGGATCACCAAAATAAATTCAGGCTGAAGTTAATCCCAAATTCATTGTGTTGGTACGCTTAAGCCTGAACTTGCCAGCGTACTAGGTAAACCAATTGGACTGAATCTCATGGACAAGTTGCAACCGACAAGAAAAAAAAAAAAGTAACTATTCTATCGACGAAGGAAAAAATTACGAACACTCTCGTGCTTTGTATCTCCTTATGTCCGCAGTGCCGCTATTCCATAGCTTAGCCGGCGAAAGCAAACTCAAAGTGACGCTGGCCACAGCTTTGGCAAGCCGCATGTTGACTTCCTGTATCTCCTTATGTCCGCAGTGCCGCTATTCCACAGCTTAGCCGGCGAAAGCAAACTCAAAGTGACGCTGGCCACAGCTCTGGCAAGCCGCATGTTGACTTCCTGCACACACTTCAGCTCGTTAGTCCCAGGATCATAAATTGTCCAGGAGCTCTCCGAGCGTCCGACCGAGATCCGTCGGCCAACAACATCAACACGATGGGATAAGCCCTTCCAGCGGTTGAGGGCGATCCTTCGGCCACCACAGCCCAGAACATCAAGTCGGTAGGGCAACTCCACCGGCAAGGGCAGACGGACGCTGTACTCCTTCATCCACCGCCCACTCCCCTCCATCACCCACACGTCTATGCTCTCCTTGCGCGAGTAGTCGACGAGCCCCAGAACACCCTGGAGGTCCAACAAGTGCACGTTTTCCTTTTTAAGCTCCGGGCAGGGAGTCCACGCGAACTCCTCCTTGGCGATATCGAAGGAAGAGATACTGATGACGCCGCCTCTGCCCTCGGCTTCCCAGTGGATCGATCCGGCGGCGAACACGGGGTCTCTGAGGATGAGGCTGGAAGGGGGGGCGCTCCTTATGTCCCTCCATGACCGCGAGCCCTGATCAAGGACCTCTGCCCATGATGTCCGCCAGCCCCGATGAAGGCCCTGTGCCCAAGGTGCCCAAGGTGCTTCTGCCCTAGGTCTCTCTTCCCAAGGTGCCTCTCCCTCATATTTCTCTGGGTAGTCGACAAAGCAGCTCACGCGCACGATCTTGTACCGGCTGGTCAGGCGGTCCACCCCGATTCCGATACTGTGCAGATGCGGCCGCTTGAAGGTGAACTTCAGGCGCGACTCATCGACGCTCGTCAGCGACACCTTTTCTCGGGTCAGAGGGTTAAAAAGATAGGTCACGCCAAGGTCCTCGAAGCAGAGCAACCCGTCACACGAAGCTCGGGCTTTGTAGAGCCCCCACTTCACGGCCAATTCGGGGATCAAAGTCCATATGAACTCGCCATCCACCGCGAATCGGCGATCCACGAATCGGGTCGGCGTTGGGATCAGCAAAATCCGGGTAGTTTTGATGCCGTCATCGATGATGTCGCGCCATTCTCTGCAGACCGACCTGAGCCTGAGGAGCGGTATGGTGGGTAGGCGAGAGAGGACGTTGTGGAGGAGGTCGAGAGGGAGTGAGCTCGTCCTCCGCTTTTCAGACCGACAAGAAGAGGAAGAAGAAGAGCTATAGGTCGACATTGGCGAGAGCATTGAAGAAGATGCGTTCTGGTTTGTTTATATAATCGGAAATCTTTCACTTCCGCGATGTAGACGCTGAATCGGAGATTCTTATGTTGTCAACCGTATCTTTATCTTTAATTTCCATCTAAAAAGAGAAACAGGAAAAGGAAAGAAATCTTTTTGACAGTTCACCTTATTTTTTTATCAGATAAGTAGAAATTTTAATTCAATTTTCTCGCTGAGAATCTATTGCAAGTTTAAGATGAGAAAAAAAAAGATCGTAATATTTTTTTTGTAAGATTAAGATAATCAGAGTTATTTCCAATTTTTAAATTTCTCCTAATCAAAAGAGATTAATTCAATAATTGATTCCAACAATCAATAATTTAATCAATTGTATACTTCTCAACCAAAATGAATCTATTTGCTCATTGTAATTCTTTTAATGCGCTAAATTAAACTATGTACATAATTAATAAAAAAAATATTCACCGGGTCAATGGGACATCATTTTTTTTATTTGCATTTTTTTACTTTATTTATTTATTTTATATTTTTAAAATTTATATTTATGTAAATTTGTAAATATAATTTTCATTTCTTTTGAAGCTTATTTTTAGAACATAATTATCAATAATTAATTGAAATTTTTATTAATATATATGTAATTTGGACTTGTGATCTTTGTATATCTTATCAATTTTATTTTTTTGAATATTTTTTTATTAATTATTTACATGCTAAATAAACAAATTAAATATATCTTAATAATTTTTTTTAATGTAATCTATCTTAAAAAATTTTTAAATTAATTATTGATAATTATGTTATAAAAATAAGCGTCAAAATAGAAAAATTTATATAAATATAAATGTTATAAATAAGCTTGTTATCCACGTTCTTTTAATTTGGATATATGATCGTTATATATCTTATCAATTTTATTTTTTTTAATATTTTTTATTAATTATTTACATGCTAAATAAACTAATTACATATATCTTAATAATTTTTTAAAATTAATTATTGATAATTATGTTATAAAAATAAGCCTCAAAATAAAAAAATTTATATTTAAAAATTTACATAAATATAAATTTTATAAATAAGCTTATTACCACATTTTTTTAATCTGGATATGTGATCTTTATATATCTTACCAGTTTTATTTCGTATTTTTTACTTGTTTTAAATAATTTTATATTTATATAAATTTTTAAATATAATTTTTCTCCTTTTAAAGCTTATTTTTATAACATAATTATCAATAATTAATTTAAAATTTTATTAATATATGTAATTAATTTATTTAGTATATAAATAAGTAATAACAAATATTCAAGAGGCCAACGCAATAGCTTTTTTTTATTTCGTAATTTTGTGGTTGTTTTTTTTATAATTTTATATTTATATAAATTTGTAAATATGATTTTTACCTTTTGAAGCTTATTTTTATAACATAATTATCAATAATTAATTTAAAATTTTATTAAGATGTATGTAATTAATTAGTAAAAAATATCCACGAGGCCAGTGTAGCAGCATTTTTTATTTCGTAATTTTTTAGTTTTTATATATTTATTTTATATTTATAACATATATATATATTTATATAAGTTTGTAAATATAATTTTTTCCTTTGAAGCTTGTTTTTAAAACATAATTATCAATAATTAATTGAAATTTTTTTAAGATATATGTAACTAATTTATTTACTATGTACATAATTAATAAAAAAATATTCACGAGGTCAATGCGCATCATTTTTTATTTGCATTTTTTCCTTTATTTATTTATTTTATATTTTTAACATTTATATTTATATAAATGTTTAAATATAATTTTCTTTTCTTTTGAAGCCTATTTTTAGAACATAATTATCAATAATTAATTGAAATAAATTTATATGTACATAATTAATTATTTCAATTAATTATTGATAATTATGTTCTAAAAATAAGCTTCAAAAGCAAAAATTTATATTTACAAAGTTATATAAATATGACATTTTTAAGAACATGTAAAAAATATGAAATTAAAAAAAAATGATGCCTCACGACCCCCGTGGAGCAATATTTATTTATTAAGCTTGTTATCCATGTTCTTTTAATCCAGCTATATTATCTTTACATAATTATCAATTATGTTATAAAAATAAGTCTCAAAATAAAAATATATATATTTAAAAAATTATGTGAATGTAAATGTTATAAAAATAATTAAAATCACATAAAAATACAAAAAAAAAGGCATGCGGGCCGCGTAGCATTCAGAGTGTCGCGCAATGCCGCGCTAGGCCTCACGCGGCACTATGAATGCCACGCCGGCCCTATTCCGGTAAAAAAAAAATTAACCCTATTTTCGTAAATATGTTTTTTTTGCCTAATTTGAAAAAAAAAACCCTAACTAAATCATGAAGAAGAGGACAGGCGATCCTCACGAAAAAGAATGAAGCAGCCCAAAGATAGTCTCTATCGGAGATATCTTGATAAAGATCAGCATCTGATCCTTCCTAAAGGATGTATGGATGTGACATATCACTGATGAAACGGATATAAAAATGGAATTATCTCCACATTCGAATTTCACCCACGAGCATTGGATTGAAAATCTACAAAAGGATTCACAAGAGAACAACCTTGTTTCATTAGAATGCTAATAAGAGCATTGGTCACCAGCATCATCACACGTAAGTATTAATTGAGCACAGACAACATATCTAATCACAAGTTGTGGCACAAATACTAATCATTAAGCAGATGGACCTGCAGTTGCCTGAATCATATGTATGAAAGAAGCTTAAAGTAGATGACAATATACATAGAAAGGGCAAAAAGAGAGCAAACACATGCTGCCAAAACAGAACGCTGGAGCCTCTTGAACTGCATAACCTCTCAAGCTTGCTATTGGTCCAAAAAAAAAAATGGCACTAGGAGTTGTGTATTGCACCAAGAGAACGAACTTATACCTCGCATCTCCATGGACAAGTAAATTTAGCTTATCAGCCGACGTCACAATACCTATCCCCAGGACTGGAAGTACCAAGTGTCTCGCGACAGAAACACCTGATCGGCCTGGGACAATGCTGATCCTCCTGACCATTTTTGGCTCAGCCAAACACCAGATTGGCCTGGGACTATTATTACCACCAGTTTTTTAACAGGGATGAACCGCCATTGCATAATATTCTCAAGTATCATGCTTTCACCCAGTTTGGGAAAGATAAGGCATGGCAAGAAAAGAGCAAATACGAGTATGCTGAGAAGCTTAAACGTCTCCCTTGGACTAATTTGCTTTTTTGGATGTGCTAGAATCATTCTTATAACCGTGAGGGACAGAAGTCTTAGAAAGGGGATTATTGCGCTTAGCAAATCTTGGCCGCGGGATTTCATACCATCTTGGTATACTTCACCCAGGACTCAACATCTTTTCATCGAGCAGGATGCTTGATGTGACTGTAGTAAAGACAAAGTCCAAAGACTGGAAAAGTAACACGGGAGGAGATGATGCCCGTATTGTCATCCAACGCGGTAGGTGCCGTAAGATGGACAGTCAAGGGATTGAGTGAATTGAAAATTTCTTGGCTTAGACTGTCAATGTTGTACGTTGAGTCATCATGAGCCGCTGATGGAGAAGGCATTCCGGAAGCAGGTACAGAAAATGAAAACATTCCTGTGGGAGCTCCAACAAGGTTAGGTTCTTTTGAAAGTTTCGGTTAAGACGTGGAAATACACTGCGACCACGCGATCCTACTTTTGCATCATGTATGGAAGGAGAGAAGACCTACACAAAGTCGGATCAGCCCACACGCACGAGCGCTACTGTCATCCGGCCAGCTCGGATTAGCCCGGGCTCGGGTCTGGGTCTAATCTTATCTTTTTAGAATTTGGGCTATTTATTCTATTAGTTTTATTTTTTCGAATGGACACTATGAACTAGTGTCCAAATAGACATGTTTTTTTATTTTGAAATACTTTTCTTTTTTTGAACATATATGTCTGTTCATAATTTTCATCAGTTCGGGTTCGTCAATAACCGAACACCGAATGAAGGCATTGATTCGGTTCATGACTATTCATCTTTATAACCAAACACCAAACGACCTTTTTGACTTGGTGACTCTTCGGCCCGTGACATACATTATGTATTTTCCGAAAAAATTATCTTCATTTCATTCTTTGTGCGAATTTCTCCCAAAGTTGCGTTCGACGTTTTTTCTTGAAGGAGTACCGCTTCAAAGATAAAGGCAATCTATTCTATACTGGGAGACAATTGTCCAAAAATCTTTAGTACTGGTTGAGGGGACTAATTTGTCTTTAGGACACAACGTGAACTCGTTGCACTCGGATCTTCATCTTCAATTGAGTTTCTTATCTGCTTCGCGATTCAAGTTTATCTAAAAAAAACTTTTTATTTTGCACGTACAGACGATTATTGTTAACCACAAATTCTCTGTAGTATCCGGTTGCATCAGCCTATTGCGTTAAAGAAAGCCTATATTGTGTTTCATCATCCCTTTTTCCTTTCAATTGCAGCTAGAATGGATGTAGATTATCCTGCCATCTCATGTACTAACAAAAAAAAAAATGGTTGCAGAATTTTTCTCATTTTCTCTCAACAGCTAAGTTCTCCGTGTTTCTCATTTTACAGGATTTGCAGGTTAAATGTCCTCCACCTGTTCAGGCTGCACCTGCACCCCCTATCAATAATGACCCAGCAATCATACAGGTTCTTGGGTTGATAACATTTTTACTGTAAATTTAAGTAAAGGGAATCTCATTTTGGCAGTACAGGATTTGCTGTGTTTCAACATTTTGGCAGTCTCACTACCCACGTGGGGTTCAACATCTGCAAGTTTGCTTCCCGCTGTTAGTGGTCCCTTAAATATTGGCTCCAACATGCCACAGATGGCACTACCTGCCTCAAACTTTCTAGGAGGCCTTCCCTTATATCAACCACCTGGAGGGAATATAGGGTCATGGGGCGCTTCCCCAGCCCCAGGTGCAAATAATGGTGGGATTATGTCTATGTATTGGCAAGGATATAATCCTCCCAATGGGCTTCCTCATATTAATCAGCAGACTTTGCTTCGGCCACTACCAGGGTTGTCTATACCGCCTCCTATGCAGCAGCCAAAGCATTATCGTGGCTTTGATACTTCTTTCCCTGCTGGAGCTTCTAACTTGCCAGGTCCACACTTGCCAGAGGTCCTATCTCCTTTGCTTCATGTCAGCAGCAGTTCACTAAGCACGACTTCCATTTCCTCATCTGCTACTGTCCCTTCAACTCTCTCTACTGTTCCATAGCCTAAGTCTAGTCAATCAACCATCGATACCAACTAGACCCAAAAAAAAAAAAAAAAAGAAACTATGGAGACCAACAAAAGTGGAGCTTGTTTGGACCTCGTGGCAATACTCAGCTTGGCATGTATAGCGAAATTCTCACTTATCAAATACGTAGAGCTAAGTTCATTGTCAAGAGGTGATCAATGGAAAAGTCGAGCTGGATCAGAGCTTTCAATCATGCCTAATTTGTTGCTCGGGCCCATCGTCGACTTAGAAATGTGTATCAGTTTAAAGTTGGTGGACCTAGTTCAGGTTTACTTAGAACATATCGGGTTTTATGACTAATTGATGTTGCCGAAGTTTGCCCAATTTTGAGTTTCGAGCCCTTGTGGCCATCATGGGGATTGACAGCTAGGATCATGATCAAGTCAATTTCAAAGACACCGGACAATTCCATTATGAGTTTTTGGTTTTAATTTTTCACTTGAGCCATATGACCCCACTTACTAGTACACAACTTGATAACAATTCTAATCCCCAGTCCATTGGTAAAGTGCTCAACCACTCAATAATTTATAGGCGAATGGTATAACTATATTTGTAGGTGAGCGTAAATAATGGACAAGCCTAAGCAGCCATGCTTAGTATTGATAAAATTGGGTCTAATTTTAGGATCGATCAGCATCAAATCCACCTATTTGAAGTTTGAACTGCCGTTTCTCAACTTGGAATGAACGGTTCAATCGGTTGAATCAGGAAGTGGATCTTGGGATTCAGTTTTGACTAAATACTCAATCGATCGAACCCTTGATTTTCTAGCATGTATGCTTGCGGTCCAAGCTGCGCACTTAAGTTAGATCGGAACTAGTTAAGAAAAAACACCGGTTTGATTAGTTCCAGATCCAAATCCAACCCCAATTTCGAAGCCATCTCCATCTTCAGAGGATTATGGATAGAGCAACAGTTGGATGTCTACGAGGCTAGACGACACAGGCACCTCATCTTCGCCTCCTGAGTTGCTTCATGGTTTGGAGTTTAATGGCGACCGCTACGAGTTTAGACAATAACAGGCGCCAAATGATGGTCGATGGCTGCAATGTAGCTGTGAGGCATCATCATGTGAGCAACTGACTTCGCGGACAGAGCACGATGACTTAAATACAAGGCATCTCTATAATAATAATAATAATTATTATTATTATAAAGTATCTATATCCATAATATATCAGGACATTTACCAAACATTGCTTACGATATTACAAAAATCTGATCAATATCCAATCCGACTGTATCTTATCCCATAAATAAATAAATAAAACCAATAACTTTACACAGTCTTAATGCTTTTCTCCTCAGTTATCTTCATTTATAAAAAGAAATGCAAAACCCAAATTCGGGGCAATCTGTTCTTTCTTTGGGCCTTAACAACCCAATCGGTAACTCTATTGGGCTCTCTATTAATATGGGCTAACTTCGTATCCTTGAAGGCCTTAAGAAGTGAATGGGCTTGCATGAAAAGTACTTGGAATTCCCAGCTGACCTGTGCCCCGCAAGCTCGATTGCTTATCAGATCAGGATGCTGAGCCAAGTGTTAGTACCCATCTTCAACTCCCTCACCAATGGCGTCTCTTCTCTCTCTTTCTTCGACTTCCTTGACGAGGCTCGCCGTCGTCTGCAATCATCCCTCTTCCTCATTCAAGGTACTCTCTCTCTCACACAGATTTGATGACCACTCTCACTCTTGTAAGCAAATTCTCCATCTTTCACCTCGCAGGGCGACTCAAGCAACTTGCGAGCGAGACCGTGTTTGTTCCCTCCCCTGAAGCTTCAGCTGAAGGGCAAACAATTGCAAAAGCATCCGCTCGTCATCAGCTGCAAGGCTTCTTTGTCGCCGGCTACCGAACCGTCGTCCTCCCCCGTCCGATTCAGGCTGGACAACCTGGGACCCCAGCCTGGATCGAGGAAGAAGGCCAAGAGAAAGGGAAGGGGTGTATCGGCAGGTCAAGGAGCGAGCTGTGGGTTCGGGATGAGGGGTCAGAAGTCCCGGTCTGGACCGGGCGTCATGAAGGGCTTTGAGGGCGGACAAATGCCGCTCTACCGGCGTATCCCTAAATTGCGTGGCATTGCGGGAGGTAATGAATCGTCGCTGTTTCTAGTTGCTTTGTCTGGTCACGATTAAGACGTCTTGGTGCTTGTCCCATTGTAGGATGACATGACGCTTGTTTGTGGGATGGGCGTTATTGAGGTTTGTTGATATGAGTTTTTGTAGGGGGTGGCGGATGCCATGAACAAGGGTAATGCAGAAGTTGGCGACTATGAGTGTCTGGAAGTTGTTTGTAGAAATGATTCTCTGAGGAAGGAACAACCAGAATTGGGGTTTAGTCTTTGGGACTTTTCGGTTTTGCTTTCTTGGTTTGGAGGCGGATATAACAAATTGGTGTGATAATTGGTGTAGACTTGTTAAAATTGCATTTCTTAAGGCAATTGTTAATAGTTATGAAACGAATTAATTGGGGGTATTGGAGATCATTACGATTTTTCAGTTTTGCAACCGCAGATGTAGGTTCACAATTAGGGCCTTACCATCCATATATTCAACCCTCGTCACACGTCGTTTTTAGCTGAAGCTGGTTGAGCTGAGTAGTTTTTCTTGATTTTGAATGTTTCGACACGTCCCATGCTCGTTTATAATTTCTCTATGTTCAGACTTTTTTGGAGTATGGTAAAGAAAGCTTTACTTCAAAGCTGAAAACGTTAAACCAAAAAAAAAAAAAAAGTGAATCTATTGCAACGAGGGCTACTGTCTGGTCACCCTGTAACGACAAGGTTTGTGATCTTTCTGCATTTAATCACCAACCAGACATAGAATATTGGGATGACTTCAAAAACTCTGTAAAGAAAAGCTTTTGGATCCTTTGGATGTTGTACTCTAGCGTAGGCAGATTGTTATGTTTGATCACACTCATTCAGAAGTTTTTCTTTGTTGATGGCTTGGCCTAGTCCTGGGTTATCTGCTTCCTGGTTCTGACCAAATATCTGCATTCTATTTCTACCTTATTTGGTAGTCAACAAAATATGATGCCACCCTAACCCGTGTGCATATGATTTTGGGACAGATTTATTTGTAAATATATAGTTTGTTAGATTTTTAATGGAAGCGAGGATATTGGCAAGGCATGTAGATCCTTGAGAAGTTGGAAAAAATATTTCTATAACGGTTCTTCTCGATAGTGTTCTAAACTCACTTGTTAGGTGATGAGCATCTGTCCATGAACAAGTTCCATTTTTGAGTATATATTGAGAATGATCAACAAATCTTGTTTCCACTTTTATTCGGTTCATTATTTCAACCTTTAAAATCAAATCTTAGGATTTCTGTAACGAGTGCTTTGATGTATCACTAATCTGATTAGTGGATACACCATGGAGTCATGCTTCCTTACTTTCATCTCCTCGCCGGTAGTGAGTAATGTAGAGGCGTTATAGAAATGTTCTAGGTGATGGTCGTCCAGATTTAGGGCAATCCAGAATACACGACTTCAGAGTTGTATGAATTATACAAGATACCATTTATATCTATCTTGATTGTGAAGAATCATTGATTATGGGACTTTTCTTCGGGAGAATGCTTGCTATGCCATTACTGCGGAGGATGGCCTGAACTAATGACCAAAAGAAAAAAAGATGGTGGGAAATCTCAAGGGGCCAGCAGTCATAACTCCCCTGGAATTCTTAGTTTTACCTACGAAATTGGAATGAGTGGTGTGAATATAGGTATAGTCATGTTGGGGTATGCCAGTTCTCTTGTTGTGCTGCTCAGCCTTTTGTTTGTCCCTTCAGTTGAAAATCTAGTGCACAGGTTTGTAGATGAGAAGATATTTGCTTTGGTGGGCAAAAATGTCTCTGCGTCTCATGTGCCTAATTATGTACTTAATAAAATGTAATTGCTGAGACCTTTTGTTTCTTTGTTTTACTGGCAAGGCATGCATGCGGGATTACCTAAGTATGTTCCTGTCAATCTAAAGGATATCGAAGCAGCTGGATTTCAAGAAGGGGATGAGGTGTCTCTAGAGACTTTAAAGAGTAAGGGTCTTATTAACCCATCTGGAAGAGAAAGGAAACTCCCTTTGAAGGTAAGAACATGCTTGGGTATGGCTGAAGTGTTGCCCTGGTAATGTAAAGGCTGTACCTGCTCTTCTTTGGTGCATCACCCTTTTCTTTTTCCCCTTCTGAGCAGCACTTCTACCCTTAGTGGAGGCTTTTTAAGGGTCATTTGTAGCAGTTAGGCCTGAAAATTTTGTCAATGATGACTCCACCTTCTAGATCTCATTCAGAAGCACACTCTTGCTGCCTATATCTGCTTAATGGAACTTGTATTCCCTGTTTTTCGATCATAAGCGCATAAGTAAATTTATCATTGTCTTCAGTGCTCGCAAGTTGAATCCATTTAATCTTGCCTTCTCTAATCAGTAATCATAATATGCGCTTATCATGTAATGCTTGTGTTTTTCTAGCTTTGTAGAAGAAGGTTTAGAAAATCTTTTATTGCCTACTTGTAAGTTTTCTCGAACTGTTGTGAACTGTTTCGTTGTTTTCACGGTTTCAGATTTTAGGAAATGGGGAACTGAGTGTCAAGTTAAATGTAAAGGCCCGTGCCTTTTCAGCAGCAGCGAAAGAGAAGCTTGAGGCTGCTGGCTGTTCCCTCACTGTCTTGCCTGGCCGAAAGAAGTGGGTTAAGCCTTCCGTTGCCAAGAACTTGGCACGTGCTGAAGAGTACTTTGCCAAGAAAAGGGCTGCATCTGCTGCAGCGGAACCTTCTTCATGAGTCATTTCAAACTTACGGAGGTGTTCATTTACGGGCTGCGTCTGTTTGCCCTTCTTCTGTTTAAGTTGCATCTCTTACAGTATCCTTGATTCATTCCCATTAGCTTAGTTCAGCACTAGAAAGGTGCTATCAGAGCTTTCTGTCCTGTAGATTGTTTGATGATTCTCTCTGTAGCGGACGATGATGTACGATCAAAACTCCCAGCTTCGTTCCTCTGTTTAGTTCCATGTACATTGAGAACGTGACCCTAAATCCAGGACCTTACCTTCTTGGATCATTGATGCTCTGGAAATAACTTGGGGAGAGGGAGAATTACCAGCTTCTGGGCACAAAACTGGGTACTTAGTTTCCTGCATGCAGACTAAGACTAGATTAATGGTATTGTGTGGGCCCGTCCGAGCTCCGCTTGCTGTGCTAGTTTGTGAACCTCTTGAACCGCAGACAAGCTTGTCGAACGGTAAATGCGACCGTACTACCCTTGAGTTTGATATGCTTCCTATTTCTGAGAGAGTAGCTGCAGAAAAATGTGCATAGTTTACACGCCATTCAAATCAAGTCCATCTGGCCTGCGTCGACCTGCAATGAATCTCTAGCGCGCCAGATATTAAGTGAAACGATATAGGATCCGATTCCCTGTGGTGTGCCTGGCTCAAATTGCGCAAAGAATCTTGCAAGTAAACAGCGCAACAACAGCTCTTCTGCGAGGGCTCCTTCGGCGAGTCACACGTCGACCCCGATAACAGTCGTGATCGATCCGGTCCACCTCGAACCAGATCCAAGAGCTTTTCCAACTTGTCCCAAGGCGTCAACAAGAAACGGGGATGGTGGGGACGAGTTGAGCAAAGTTGAGGGGTAAAGACGTGGCCAATGCGTACCGGTACGATTCCCCAAGGCGGGACGGGGAAGGAAGCCTGACAGCGGAAGGAAGACGTGGTTCCGCTGTTCCCCTCGTACTCCGGTCCACGTGATAATTAAATGTCGCCCGCAATTAATCTGACATTTTATCTTTAAACTAAGGGAAAAAAAAATAGGGAAAAAAAGAAAATTCGAATGAGGTCCGAAAGAAAGTAATGGAGATAAAGATAGAAAAAGGAAACGGATGGCTGAAAATATCCGAGGGAGGAAGCATCCTAGTCACCTCCACCGCCACGCATCTTATCACGATCTTTCTATTTCTTGTATTTCTTTACTTTACATTTAAGCAAAAAATCGTGTCCGAACATTACGTCACTTTTGTGAATTTGGCGATTGTTATCGGTGCGCTTTTCCTAATGCGGGCGGGAGAGATATGATTATCGTTCGATATTTCCTCGAATGTCAAAAAAAAAAAGAAAAAAAGAAAAGATGTTCGTGCTTTAGACAATTTTGATTGATTCCCCCTTTTGGGAGGAATTTAAAGTTTCCCTAAATTGTTATTTGTGGTCGTGCTAATAATATATGTCCCGTGACCAGATAAACCATTAGTATGGTTGGTCGATTAGCCTAAAAGCTTGATTTATATGCGGATGATTATCGATTTGCTTTTCCAAATCTAATCTCGATTTCATTAGATGTTGGTGGTTAGTCTGAAACGTGAGATCAAAGACTTCCTGCTCATGCCTGGTGGTAATGTAGTGAGGGGCTTCCCAATGGGCAGTTAGTGCTTCATTAACGTCTTACATCAACTATTCTACAAGCGAGATAGGTAGGTCGAATCCCATTTGAATTCTTTTTCAATGAGCCAAAGAATTGTATCTGGCTAATGTTGTGACTTACTATTGATTATTGCTAGGTACAATGTAAGGTCGTGAAGACTTTCCCCGCGTCTCCTCCCTTCGCCTCCTGCGGCATTTGCCGTGATTGTCATCTCTTGCCAGCCCGATCATTACGGTGCCACAACCATGGTACATCCATCATCTCCAACCGCCTCGTGGTCGCCGCGAGGAGAGAATAAGAGAGACATATGATGAATTGGTTACGTATGAAACCAATTGAATTGTAAAGTTTGTGAAACGGCCGGTCAATAGGATACCTGGATTTCCTGTAATAACGATTGGAGGAAAAAAATCCCACTTCAAAATTACCATCGACCACTTCTGTCCATCAACTGTAAGTTTTGTCTAGCCAATTGTCTGGACTTTTGACTTTCTGCTTGGAAGAGGAGATGAGCTGTGCGAAAGAAAAGAGTGTGGAACAAAATAATGCGACCTTGAAACCATTCCAAGCATAAACTAAGTCTCGTCAATCCACTATCAAGACCAACTAGAACACCCCCAAACCCCCCCCCCCCCCAAAAAACAAACGAAAAAAAGAAAAGAAAACTTATCCAGGCCAACAAAAGTGAAGCTCGTTTCGACCTCGTAGCAAAACTCGGCTCGTCTTGCATAGCGAAATCCTCACTTGTCAAATACTTAGAGCTAGGTTCATTATTAGATGTGATTAACGGTAAAGTCGAGCTGAATTAAACCTTTCAATCATGCCTAATTTGTCGCTCGGGTCATCATCGACTTAGAAATATGTATCATTTTTAAGTCGGTGGACCTAGTTCAGGCTTACTTAGGGTATATCGGGTTTTATAATTAATTGATGTTGCTGAAGCTTGCCCAGTTTTGAGTTTCGAGCCCTTGTGGTGATCATGAGGATTGACAGCTAGGACCACGATGATGTTTATTTCAAAGATCTTGGACAATTCCACTAGGAGGTTTCGGTTTCAATTCTTCACTCGATCGATACGACCACACTTAGTAATACACAGTTTGACACCAATTTTGATCCCCAAATTCTTGGCAAAGTGCTCAACCATTCAACAATTTGTAAGCGAATGGTATAAGGCGACGTAAAATAATGGACAAACCTAAGCAGCCATGCTTAGCGTCAATAAAATTGGGTCTAATTTTAGGGTCGATCTGGATCAAATCCGCCCATTCGAAGTTCGAACTACCGTTTCCGAACTTGGAATGAACCTCTCCATTAGCAGAATCGGGAGCTGGACCATAGGGATTCGGTTTCGACTTAATACTCAAGCGATGGAACCCTTGATTTCTAGCATGTACGCTCGAGGTCCAAGCCAACCCGGGCTACGCACATAAGTCGGATCGAACCGGGTTAAAAAAAAAAGAAACACCGGTTCGACCGGATCCGGATCCATCCCCAGTTTCAAAGCCGGGGCGCGTGGGAAACGAAGAATTCCCACGTTTTGCTCATCACGACAACGTCAACAGTTTCGACACCCTCCACTTCCGGCGCGTCCAATTCAAACCTAGACACCTAACCATTTTGAAAACGTGAACTCCGCGGTCCGCTCTCGCGGGCCCCACGCCACAGATATTTTTTGTGTTTTTCGAAGGATTTTTTGTTTATTTTTCCTAGGATGAAAATGAAGGGGATTCCCCAAGAGGGGTGGGGCGCTAAAACCGATGAGATTTCTTGCGGGGGGGACACCGCCCGCGTGAAACAATCAGGGGAAGAAGAAAAAATTAAAAAAATGCGATCTTTTTTTCATTTCACTTCGGCTCGATGCGTTAGTTGTGGAGATAGAGAGAAAGAGACAGAGACGTTGCAGCCTTGCGTTTTGCAGGCCTTGCCCTTCTCTCTCTCTCCTTCTCTCTCCTCTGTCATCGCTGTTGCCCAATAACACGAGAACGCTTTTGCTTCTCTCTCCTTCTCTCTCCTCTTTCTTGCAGATTCTCTCCCCTCTTGCTCTTCCCTCTCGCCATCAGATCCCTCCCTCGTCTATAAGTTGAACTGCACCTCTCCAATACGACCCCTTCTTGCCTAATCTCCTCTGTTGCTTGTTTATGCTCCGTCCCTTCCTTCCTTCCTTCTTTCTTTTTTTCTCCCTAGAAAATAGTCCTCCTTTGGAGGAGCCCTTGTACAGTTTTTAGCTCAGGTACACACACTCTCTCTCTCTCTCTCTCTCTGTCTTCACCCCTCTCTCCCCTTACTTCCTCTCGTGGGTTTGTGTTTGAAAGGAAGAAGCTTTTGCCTCTCATGCGTTTTGGACTTTGACGGGTCGTCTTGTATGTTTCTTCTTAATTGTTAGTGCGTTTTGATTCTTCAATTTGCAGATCTTGGTAACTTGTGGATTTTCGTTTCAATCTGAGCTGGGATTTGGGGGATATGCGAAGCTTCTTAATTTCTTCCCCTGCCTGAAATTCATCTTTGAAAGCAACTACGTTTTTTATTTTTTTATTTTTTTTAAAGCTTCATTTCTGGACCCTTTGTTGCCAGATCCATGTTGGCAAGCGCAAATCCTGTAGATTTGCTCTGACCCCATTTTTTGTTTGTGATTTTCCCTCAATGGAATCGGGCTAATTTCGCCGGTTCCGTCCGTTTCTTGGAGAATTTCTTGGGGAAAATTCGAACCTGTCGATTGTTCCAACGTTGTGGTTGTTATTTTTCTGTTTGTCGTTTCTGGTTCAAAGTGAAGATGCTACCTCGAGCTCTTTATTTCGAAATTAAGTAATTAATTGGACATAACTCGCTGACCAGATCTTGATCTTGAAACTGCTCGCATCTATTGCACGCCATCTCAATTAACTGATGTAAATTGCAAAGGTTCTGTCTTGTTTTACCCTTCCCAATCAACGGTTCTTCTTTTAACTCCGATCTGTTTCTGTGGACAGGAACTTGTATACACAAATATCAACTCAGAAAGAGCACTTATTTATCTTTCAAGAACAACAAAAATGAATCCCTGTTCGATCCAGCAAAGTGCGTTTGTGTCCCGCGAAGAAATGAGGAGAGAGGCGGTGGTTTGTCCGAAGCCTCGCCGTCTTAATTTATTAAGCGCCACCATCCATGAGCACCACCCAGTCAGGCCCTTTAGATGGCACTTGGGGTAACCTCTCTCTCTCTCTCTCTCTCTCTCTCTTCACGTTTGTTTGAGTTTTTATTTTTTAGTCGATGTTTTTAAAGGTACTTATGGTCTGTTGCTCGCTTGATCTGCAGGAGCCAAGCTGAGCTAAGCGATCTGAAAGCAGGGACTGAGGTTTTGGAGATCATCCTGTCAAAGGTACTCTTTTTAAAGCTGCTCGTAAGCTTATCAAGTTCGTCTCCTTATAGTATAGTTTGTCGAATTAGATGGATCTAAGATCTGAAACTGCGGATCTGAAAATTGAGATACTCGTAGTATGTGCTTGGCGTCTGGTTTTTGTTATTATAAAGATGTCTTGGAATACTGTCAAGATGTGCCAATTCAAGCTCATTGCCGTCAAGACTTAGATTAGTGTTTGGGATCTAGATTTCTATGCTGATTTCTCTTTTGGATGACATTGCAGGGTGGCAATGGTATGGAAGAATTTAGTGCACAGATGGCCTCGTCGCCCCCTTTTTTTTGCGGGTCGCCGCCGAGTAGAGTAGCTAACCCATTAATTAAAGACGATCGGTTCGGGGACGATAGCTTTGCCCCGTTCTCACCGCTGTCGCCGATCCCTGCCCCTTCAGGACTCTCCTCATCTCCATCATCGTCCTCGAGGAAAGGAAGCTGCGTTCGCGCGAGTTTTGGGAACAAACCAGCGGTGAGAGTCGAGGGATTCGATTGCCTCAACAGGGACCGCAGGAACTGCGGCATCCCGGCCCTGGCATAGAGAAAGACCGGAGACCCACGAATCGAACCCCACCCCGACCGCTAAAGTTATCTGTTTTTACCGTTATAACTTGACGAGCTCGAGAGATTTTTGAAATCGCGAGGGAGCCATGGAAGGAGAAAGTCCTTTTTTGTTAGTGTATATATGTGTCGAAAAGGGTCCTTATGTAAATTGAATGGGAAGTGTCTTGTAAGTAAATGAGTTGTTGACCAAAATAATTGAGAGGGAGTCTTTTAGGTGTCAATTGGTTGGAAAGTCTGCCGAGAGATTTGAGTGCCCCTTTGGTTGTCTATCCTCTTTGGTTTATTTTGTATGTAAAGAGAGTGGAAAGAGGATGGGGGAGTTTTCTGCGTCTTTTGAAGTTTTCATGGAGCTGGCTCAAAGAGGGTGAAGTTGTACAAATCTGGTTGAAGTTGAGTAATAGTAAATTATGTGTAAATACAAATCCCCTTTGTCTACATCTGATTTTTTTTGTTGGGAGCCTGTGTTCTCTTCCCGTTGTCTTCTTATGTAACTAGGGGTGGACACGGAATCTGCTTTCTTTTTCAGGCTTGGCACACACTTTTTTTCATCTGATATTTGAATGTGAATCTGGAAAAGTTAACGTGATGTGATGATGTCTGCTTAGGATCCACGCACAGCGTGGGCATCCTCAACTCTTAACTGCTGGCGAAACTTTCTAATTTCGGAGCATGGTGCGTCTGCAGGTTGACGATGATGTTTCGTGTGCTTATCTAATCGAAAGATATGGCATCAATTGCGCATCCGAGGCAAGAAATGGGCGTCTTTTCTTGGTGGGTTTCTTTGTTTTTTTTATGTCTGTTTGGACCCTTTCGCTAAGGTATTGGGAAATGGTCCTCCGAATATTTAATCGATTGAAGCCCGATGAATCATCACTTCATCGGTGTGCTGGCGAGGCATGCCCCTCCAGTCGCATCAATTAGTGTTTGTGTCGCACGATGAACATGACGTGCTTGTCGAAATGCTTCAGAGGTGGGGAAGCTTGGTTGTTGGTTGAGTGTAATATTTGTGGGGTTGGGTTGGGATTTGGGTGGGTGACGTCGATCGAGCAATCCATTATTGCACGCAAGATACATCTAACCTGTGGGACGCACCATCTGCCAATGTCTCTGATGTGTTACATTACATGGTTGGTTAGGTCAAGGACAACCCGAAACAAAACGAAAGGTTGTTGACACGAAAGATGAAGTGAGGTAACAAAGATGATGATGATGAGATGCTCTAAAGCGTTTTCCTTTCGCATTTCTGCAGATTTAGGAGGCGGTATTGCTCAAAAGGTATGGGTTTTCACCCCCAGGAGATGGAATTTTTCCTTAGGAATCTGACTGGGAAAACTGTTGTTGGGGGTGCGAATTGGATATGAACCTTGAATTTGATCTCCGAGTCTATGCACATGGATCGGCAAGTGAAGGGGAATTAGATTAGGAACCGTGAAGAACTTAGGGGGCGGGACTTAGTATCTAATTCGGGGGCCATTTACTTAGGTTTTTGCACGGTTAGCGTGGGCAAGATCATCTCGCTGACGTGTTGTGTGCTCGCCGGATTGATGAGGACACATTACATTTCCTGAGCCTCAGTGTAGATCCGCCATTATCACATATTCATACACCTTCGTTTATATGGTTCGACTACCTTGTTTCACTTACAGATTCAATTGAAAATGTGAACTTTGTGTTCTACCTGGGTGCTGAAGTCAGGTTACATGTCCATTGTTGTGTTGCACGACAAGACGGTCACAATCGTCTCTCTACTTGGCTGCGGTCACTCTTTCATCTTATCGATCTGGTGATGCCATGAATACTTAAATTCTGACCACTGTTGGGAGCGTGAAGTAGATGGGAGAGTGAAGTAGAAGCTCATTGCCTTCAACATATTCAGGTAGACTCGCATTCATTCAAAAGATTAAGTTAATGAATTATAGATCAACTAGGATATATTAGCACACTAATTCTCCGATATAAGACTTATATAATAAATTCACATGTGCATCTCAACAACCACCACAATGAGTAGCACCCTCAACCAGTGAATAGGTGCCTACCATTATAGTATTTAGATATAGAAAAGATTTTCCAAAAAGTCTTAAACCTATTGCATTTTTGTCAATTGAATTCTAAATCTTTCACTTTTACCAATTGTGTCATAAAAATTTTCATACTTTGCTAATTGAGTCCATCCGGTCAATTTTGGACGGATATCATTGATGTGAATGCTAATTATTTTACGTGGCACAACTAGTGGACTCGATTTTAATATTATTAAAAATTATCAATATCGACATCGGTCATGCCACGTAGGGCGGACGGCGTCTACATTAGTAATTTTTTTTCAAAATTGGCCGAATAGACTCAATATGCAAAATGTTAAAAGGTTTAAGACTCAGTAAAATTGAAAAGTTTATGACTAAATTGGAAAAAGTATAATAGATTTAGGGCTTTTTAGACGGTTTTCAAGTTTATCACTAAATTGGAAAAAGTGTAATATACTAAGGCCTTTTTAGACCATTTTTCCTTTGGACATTACATCACGCTGTCTGTTTAAGGTCTCCATCGCGACAGCTTGTTGCGCCGAAGGAACGAAGACCCTTATGCATCAAATTACTCTCAAGGGAAAATTTCGTTACAAATAATGTCTGTTTAAATTCTACATTCGTCGACCTAGACGACGAGAACAAGCCTCGGCTACCAAAAGGCTCACCTAAAAGTGCAGGCCCGTGTTAGAGAAGTGAATGTGCATGGAGAGATCTGCAAAGCCGCTCCAACCATATTCCGCTGCTCACGAGAGACTAGACAACTAATTGATTTGAGTCTTACGTTGCTAAAAAGGGGGAAAGGACGAGCTTACATACGATGAACAGATGAACAACCTGGCCAAGAAAGGATTTCTGCTGTGTCCTTTCTCGTTTTCGGCGGATGTTGATAAGCTCTAGCTCTAGCGGTCTACCGCTCTGACTGTAAAACTGCAGTCGGCCTTTGCGTCGAGCGGAAGGAGAGCTACATGGACAAACAAAAGAAGCCCAGGAAGGAAAAGACGAAATTAGAGTGTGTGTGTGTGTGTGTGTGAGGAAAACGATGCGGCGCCTCTTCGACCGGCCGATCCAACCATTCAGAGGACTGGCGGCCTTTCGAGCCCCGCCGAAGTGGACGGTACAAGGCGCCTGCCGCATGAGGCCTAAGACGGACATGTGGGTACATCTCCTGTTACAATCCTGTCGAGCTCCATTGCCTTGTTTATTTAGGACGACGACGATATCTTATCCGAAACCAATGTTTGATTCTTAACTTAAAACCGAGCCGAACCCAAAATCGGAGAGACCCTTTGGCAAATGGAGCTCGAGACCAATGAAACATTTCCTTCACCGTCAAGATAATAGGCAAGTGTAGTCTTACGAGGTTTCTCCATGGAGTTACCCGCTTGAAGTTTGTCCGTTCTATTCTACCTGGTAAAATAAAAGGCGAAGGTTTTGTCTCGCGAGTGCTTGTCGCTTGCTCAGGAAACAGCAGACACGGCGGCCTGAAAACAAATTTGTTTCCTCTACTTTCTAGGGAATTGGTCTGACCGACAAATTTGCGCATCCCCGGTTAACGGTCCTCTAACGTTGCTTCCCCACCCGTTCTGAATTCCAACGGGTTTGCCTCCTCACAACTAGAAAAATCTACAGATCACTTGTCTTCTTTGTAATTACCATGCAAAACACTTAGCCAAGATCTTAGTCATTCGACCCAGTTCAGGATTGAGATTGATTGGGAAAATCCGGGGTTCCCACGTCCTGATCCAGTGAGTCATGTTTACGGAAAAAGAAACTACTAATTTCCACATCGGAGCGAAGAAGCACGAGCTTTCGAATTGTGTCGAGGCAAGAGACGGTGTCGGCCGCATCGTTAATGAAATAGACTCGCAAGCATTAAGTGACCTCATTCACCAGTCACATAAAGTTCTTCCTGAAACCTCGATCCCTCCCCCACCCCCCACTCCCTCGTTGAATGTGGCCTCGTGCATGAAGTCCGGCCTTGGAGACAAAACAGCTTTCACGATTTTGACTAGAAGACGGTCTCGCAATCCAACTCACGAGGAGCAATTCCTCTCTTCATCTATCTCGATGAAAAGGGTAAGAAAGAGTATGTTAGACGTCAGAACCGCTCGTGGTTCGAAGTTCGGAGGGGCAGACCTTCCCTTTTTGCTAACTATTTCAGTTATCTAGAGACCATTTATTGGGTTGATCATGTTAGATGTTCAATCAATTGAGGCGATTCTTTCTGTCAAGGGCAGTCCCTATTCGATCATTTTCGCTAAAATGACCGATCAAATAGAGCTTAGCGCCGCGTTAGACGTGCAATCTTTAAATTAGACGTCACAGAAAAATCAAGTAATCAGTAAACTTTTAGTAAGATCAAATAAAATCGCGAGCCAACGATAGAATTTTGTTAAAAGAGTGCTGTTAAAGAGTCCTTTTACCACATTCACCAAAATGAAGCGACTTCGCAGTCTTCAAAACATCAAACACTTTGGAGAGGTGCATGATTATTATTTTCGAACGCTCACAGATCACGAGATCTCCCTTTACCATCACTCCACATGCGGTCTCAAGTTCCAAAACATTGGTCTATGTTGGTCTTTGGCTTATCACTCATTAACTATATATATGGGTAGCCACCAATTGTCCCACTCAGTGTGCGGGGCCATTCAGGTAGACATCTTTCGTTTTTCTCTTCTCTGCTCTTAATTATTTAACAAAATTTTCTCCGGAGAAGAAACAAAGAAAGGGGAAAAAAAGAAAAACCAGCTGCATTATATCAATTATCCAGAACTATGAAGAGGCGAAGAGCGGAGGGCGTGGGAGCTTCCCACAACCCCGCTAGATCATCATCATTGTCAGACAAAGAAGACGCCCAAGATCAGGGATTTCCTGGAGCCGAAGTGGCAGCTGCGGAGGCTAAGGAGGAGGACGGCGAGAAGGTGAGGGTGGCGGAAGAAGGAGGAGGTGCGGCGGCGGCAGCCGCGGCGGAGAAGATGGAGGGGTGGGAGCAGTGGCCATGGTGGACGTTGGCAGTGGCCGGTGAAGAAGTGGTGTCATCAGGGTCTGTTTGGTCGCCGTTTTGGGACGTGGAGTTCATGGGCGACGAGGCTTACGACGCGCTCTTTGGCGATGTTGCGTGGGACGACGACCTTTGGAACTTGAAGGATTTGGAGAAACCAAAGGCTTGAGAGAGAGAGAGAGAGAGAGAGAGAGAGAGAGAGAGAGAGGGTTTCACTTCTTGAGTTAAGCAATGGTCTGCTCCAAGATGTTCACAGTTGGGACAATGGTGGGGTTAGTCTCAGCAAAGATGGAGATTCCCATCTTCTTCTCCTTTCCTTTATCAGACACGATCCACGGCTTTAGTTGCTTTTTTTATGGTCCGGTTCTATCATATTCTGCACTATTTGATAAGCCAGCCCGTGTGGTCCATATTGCCAAACTCTACTCTTTAACTCACGCATTCTCACCTCCAATCCCTTAGAAGGTGGGTAATAAAACTTTTCACCCCCCATCTCAAGTGGGAAGGATAGTCATTGAGATAACCCTAAGTGGCCATTAGTTTCTTTCATGTATAGCGAAATAACGACGGTGGTTTAATGGATCTATCCGATCATACACCTACCAACTGCTCAAGTGGAACATAGACTGCACATTATATTGATGGTTTTAAAATAATTTTGCGCAGTAGATGTTCTGGTTTGTAACTGAAAAATTTACCCAATAAAATTAGACAAAGGATTAGGATCCTCTTAAACTTAGAGGAGGCAAATTTACCTGATAAAATTACCCCTTTAATTATAAACCAACTTACGCAATTGATGGAATTTAAGCGAAATCCTCTCTTATAGATTCGGACACATTGTCGCCTTAGGCCTCGATGCTAGACATTGCCTCCCCGCGTCCTTCGACTTGATTTCTCGCCCATTGTCGTTGTCAGCTGAAGCCCAAATTAATCCCCCCGTCCACAACAATAGAGGATAGGATCGTGCAACCTCAAGGAACCCTGGATCTGAGGCTGACGGATGTCAGATCTACTCAATTTGACTCGACTCCACACGTGCGTGTGTAAATATATATATATATAGAGAGAGAGAGAGGGGGGTGGTTATTTGGGGGAGATGGCTGTGTTGTGCTGGGCATGGCCGATGAAGTTGTGATGGCTCGCATTCGGGATCGCGACGACAGGAAAAGGCGGAGTTGCAATTGAAATTGAAGAGGACAACTTGTGGGAACAAATAGAAGGGGAATAAATAATGCGAATGAAAATAAGAAGGGTCGAGTTAGGCTGTCCAATTAATGTTATACTTATATGTCCCATCTCGAGAAAATTGTCAAAAAAATCCTAAACCTATTATACTTTTGCCAATTCAGTTCTAAACATTTTACTGTTCATATTCTCCAAACTGATAGTGGAATAGTCATCGGGGGTGCCACTGGACGAGCTTGGCCACCGATAGTGTCATTAAGCAAGGGCCGGCAAGAGCTCTCACCAGTCATCAACGCTAGGCAAGGCCAAAGATGTCCTTAGGCAGCCTCGGTTTTGCCCAGATCTGGCGAGGCTGAGCCACCCCATGGCTAAGCGAGGACGATCTCACCTAGCCATGGCGTCGCATCGCCACCTCGCCATTGCACACGAGGACGAGGGGACGCCTCATAGGAAACTATAACACACAGACCGAAAGTCTTAGAAGGAGAAAATTGGGACTTTCTTGAGTTATTGCCAGGTGAGGAGTTTGGCAATGGAATTTCCTCTGAGGCGAGGCAATCATTGTCGTCGTGCGAGGTTGAGCTCACCCCACGACACGACGCTATGGTTGGGTGAGCTCGAGCTCCCCAAGATCTGTTTAGGCCGACCTTGCCTAGCCATGGGGTGTCTCAGCCTCACTAGGTCTGGGTGAGGCCAAGCTCGCTCAATGGTATCGCTAGCCTTACCCAGAGACGGCAGCGTTGGTGACCGGTGAAGGACCTCACTGGACCTCGTTGAATGACATTGCTGGTGGCTAAGCTCGCCCAATGGCACCGCCGGTCTTCTCTTACAGCCTGGAGGAAGAAGGCGGAGAAGATGAATAGTAAAAAGAAGAAATCCAACCAAAAATAAAAATTGAAAACAGAAGAAGAGAGAAAAGGAAAAAAAATAAAAAATAAATAAATAATTTGAAAATAAAATTATAATATTATTGAAATTTCCCCGTCAGGGTACATGTTAGCACGGGCCGAATCTACGTCAGCGCCGGCTGACTAAAGTGAGCCGGATGGACTAAATTGACGAAAATGCAAAAATTTTAGGACTAAATTAACACAAAAAAAGGTTTAGGACTGAATTAGCACAAATGTAAAAAGGTTTATGATTAAATTGGCAAAATTAAAAGATTTAGGACTAAATTGGTAAAATTAAAAGGTTTAGGACTGAATTGATAAAAGTACAATAAGTTTAGGACTTTTTAACAATTTTCCTGTCCCATCTCGCGAGGGTTAACTTCAAACTGCAAAATCACCTGCTAAATTTTGAGAATATCAATACAAACACAAATAGCTTGACTACCGAAGCACAAAGGCCGTCAGTGTGAGATATGAACCAAAGGGTAGATAATGCGGATGATACATAGTGGCGTTAGTCTTGATAATCAAATTGGCGACCGACGGGTTTCCCATGCCCGACAAAGTAAATGAGCCCACTGTTTAGTTCCCATTATTTGGTGAACATCAGACAACTTTTTTCGGGAAGAAGTACACTATGATAAAAAGTATTATATGACGCTCATTTTAATATAAAAAATTTCAAAATAATCACTTTCAGTTTCAAAATCAAATAAAAGCGATCACTTAAGTGCTAACTCCAATTTACTTGATCGAAAACCCTACGTGATTTTTTTTATTATTAATATACGAGCCAACGTGGCTCGCTGGAAAGTCCACATGAACTTCTAACTTTAAAATTAACTAAAAAATTAAAAGAATAATTGAAATTAAAATAAGCTATTTGGTTTTTTAAAGGAGGGGGGCTTGATGAGAGCTTGCACTGCCCTCATAGTCGCCACCCCACCATTGCTAGTTATGGTCAACAAGGGTGAAGGATGGCTGGCGAAGGTCAGCAACCCCCACCAATCGCAATAAAGGCGAGGACTGCGCAAGCTCTTGTTGCCTAAACAATCCCCCCTATTTTATTTTAAAATTTTAACTATTTTTATTTTTAATTATTTAGTTTATTTTTAAGGTTAGATGTCCATGTGGACCTTTCGGTGAGCAACGTTAGCTCAAATATTGATTAAAAAAAGTCATGTAGGATTTCCGGCTAAGTTCATCGAAGTTGGCACTTAAGTAATGGTTTTCAAATTTTTGATATTAAAGTGAGTGTTATATACAATTTTTGACACTTACAATTTCCATCTCCACTTTTTTGGGCTGTACCAGCATCACGTTGTCGAAACTCCACATTTTCACTTGCCATTCAAATACCTCCACGAAGTACATTACCCCATTACTCAGAGAGAAATGTTTAGAGGAATTTAAAATGTCATCAGCACTACTCCAAAAGAAACTATTTCAAATGCTTAGATCTTTCTAAACTCTCAAAACGATAGATAAATATTTCTGTAGTTGTGGACCTGAGAAAGCCCTCAAATTACTTCATTTGAATTTTGAGACGTAAAAATTCGAGGGTATTTTGTAGGAAAAATGGAAGAAAAAATATATTCTCTAAACTTAGAGGATGACGGTATGGAAGGTAGACTTTATATCAACTTCAGTTGGCTATCATCAGGTAAAAAAGTACAATAACCTTCTACATTTGGAACGAGTTATCGGAGCTTCGATTTATACGTTGTCGACATGTGCTACGCACAATATCTTATAATCGCCTAGTTGGTAGCGTGCCCTTGATCGTAGGATGCTGTGCAATTGGGATGCCAAAATAATTTTGTTTCAAAGGGTTTGAGACGAAGTAAATCGAGCCCCTCTCGATCCTCGCTAAAATAATTTTTCCAGCAGACAGACAATTATGCCCGCAATTATTAGAGGGGAGATTGAGATTCCTACTTTCTGTAAATTCGAATTTATTCCGGCCATTGTCGATGTATTATAGATCTCGAGCGATTGTAGCGAGTGGGCAACCTCATGCGCTTACCGTGCACCTCACATCCCTACGCGAAATCAGGGCCCCACGTTGGGATGCATCCTACCGTTCATTCTTTCTACAATCGCACCCTCGCGATGGTCACCCCGATGTGGAGCCCACTCTCCGAATAACCCCCCCACCCACATGTTCCCCGTTTTTTCCCCCTCGAGGAAAAGATCTTCCCCCACGCTCCACGGAAGCAAGTGGGGAGCACGCTCTTCGTCGAAGGAGCGCGGGCCTGTTCGGTGAGCGGGGATCTCGCGTGAGGTGCACGCGCTATCGAATCGCCTGATTCGTAATCTTCTTTTCGCTTGTCGTTTTACCTTTTTCCGCTTCTGCGTACGTTGTAAGTTCGAGTAATTCCACTTTCTTTTGGCCTTTTGAAACACTCTCCACGCTCCACAGTTCATACCTTGCGCACCTTCTCAGGCATCGAATCTCAGCCTGACTCGCTTTCTCACTTCCTGCTAGACCAGAGTTTCTCTCACTTCGAGAGGGAGGGAGGGAGAGAGATGGGGGAAGCCAGAGGCTCCTCTTTGGTGTACCTTCTGCTGATACTTCTTAGTCTGGTTGCTTTTGGGTTCGCCATTGCCGCCGAGAGAAGAAGAAGCACTGTGAGCCCGCCTTTTCCACTAAGCCTTTTTTCATCCCCAGCTTTCTCTTCGTTAGTGATTCGAGGGTTTGTAGGCGATTTGCACTGAATGCTTGCCTGTTAGTGTCTCTTGGATTATTTGGCCCGCATAGCTTATGAAAAAAGCAGGGATTTTTATCGTCGAGTTGTGGAGTTTTTCTCGCTTGGTTGAGCTCGCTCTAGTGGTGGCGGTGGATACGGAATAGCTCACAGGCCTCGGCAATGGTTAAGATCTGTCTGTCTACGTGTTGTTTGGAATATGTTTCTATGAGTGCTTCTTGTTAACGACGCCGTATGATTGTAGAAATGTCTATCCGTTGGAATTCGATTTTGTGCTGTAGGAGTGATGGCCTGTGCATCTGCATTTTGTGCCGTTGAGCCAGAAGTGGTTGGCGGTCTAGGCAGCCTTGCCTGCTTTCCTGAGTGGTGAACCCATTTGAATATTCTAGTGCTTGACATTTAGCTCAATGTCCTTGGGCTCGTGTTTAACTGAACATCACTAAATTTGAAGTTTCGGATGTTTGAAATTTCAAGAAATGTTTGTCATGCAATTTGAGCACTAGACAAGAAGAGTGGTGTTGTGTTAGTTGACAGCATTTTCTTTGAGTTGACATATCAGGTTCGGTGCAGACAATGTTTAATTAGAAATTGGAGCTTGGGTGAAGCCATCCTTAAATTATGCTTCCATCTCTAGGATTTAGCTATTTACTTGTGAAGCATACTCTGGAGTTTTTGAACTCTTTCAGTCACCCATTTACTCTGCCTGAAGCTTTGGGGCTATGTATCTGCCATATGATCCATGTGCCTTTATGGCTGGGGAAAGCGATTAATATATGGAACAGTCATCAGAGTGGAGAAATTATCAGCACACGTAATGGCGTTTTGGCCCTATAAAAAGTGATATGCTTAGCAAACATGAACTTCTAGTGCTAGGGCAATGTATGAAAAGTAATGGCATAAACACCATGACTGCCTGCAATTACTACTTTAACATTAAGCGATGCTTCAATATTTCGATTCTCATAAATTGATGTGAGTGGAAATGTACAAGCTAAACTCTCCTTCAATGGGACATCAATCCCCACATTGGTTGTGGTGATGGTAGTTGCCAAAACTTTTGGTACATTTGTGTGCTCTTGACACTTCAACATTGGTAACTTAACAGCTACAGAGCCACACAATGGCCATAACTAACAAACAGGCAGATGCTTTAGAGCTGCCACATTAAAAATGCTTAAGATGTCATTACTTTTAAGAGTATCAATGTCTCATTTCCGCCTGTTACAGTGTGCTGAAGCGGTGCTGCAACATAAAATTGGTGTTCACTATTAACAAATCAAATATTGATTTGGTTACAATTTCTATGGTTTCCAGTGTCATTTATAGTCCCTGGAGGATGCTAATTTGCATGATACTGTGTTCAATGGTTGGTGTCATGAGAAGAACGGCAGTTCAGTTGAATTTCAAATCCATCAATTAGAACTTGCACTAGGGTAACCACTAACCAGTGCGCTGATACCCATACGACCATGATGGCTTTATTAGTTACTTTACTTCTATGATAGTTTTGAAGCTCCAAAGCCTGTCTTTGCTGTCTCGACAACTTGTTTGGTGATCAAATTGTTAGATGGATTGGTTCTTTGTAACAAGCTGTTGTGCTTGTCACACTTTATGCCAAGTCTGGCTTTATAGGATTTCTCGAGAACCGTTTCGATGTCCATAACAAATTTCTATTTCCATTGGGTTAAAGCAAGTGTTCCCCCAATTCTGGTTTTCCTGTGTTGAAACTTAGGCAGGCAGTTGACATCATTCTCTTATGCATGACAGGGAACGATTATTGAGAATGAGCATACAAATGCCACGTATTGTGTATACCACTCTGATGTTGCTACTGGCTATGGGGTCGGTGGTTTCTTGTTTCTTCTAGCAAGTGAATCTCTGCTGATGGGCGTGACAAAGTGCATGTGTTTTGGAAGACCCTTAAACCCAGGAGAGCATCGTGCATGGTCCATCATATATTTTGTTTCTTCATGGTGAGAATTCTGAAGCATGTCTTATGATTTGTTGATGCCTTTTGGCCGGAGTGAGCCATGGTCGAAAAGTGGTGTCATGATAAGTACTTACCTCCCAGCCAAATGGGCAATAGGAACCATCCCATTTGCTTTGTTGGCAACAACTCTATACAGGATGCTTTACGATCTTTTGTAAGCCAATGTTTTCTAGGTTGTGAGACTGGGATGATGTCAAGTAGTTGTTCTAAGATGCTGCCAATAAATTAGATTTGGGAACTGTTTTTGTGTGCGTTTTACTTAGAAATCTTATTTTGAAATAGCTTGCTTTGCATGTTTGGATTAGGATCTGGATCCACAACATTATAGCCGCTGCACATGTTTGCTGATAATTGGAGAATAGACTAGTATAAGCACCAGAAACATTGCAGAAATCTCTTATTACTTGGACAATACTTCTTTGGGAAATCAACATTACAGAGACTCGGGTTTTGTAAGTTCTGACATGATGTATGTACCTTATGGTTTGGTCACATGGCAGCTGATGATCAATAACTAAATTAAAGCTGCCTAGCAGCTTCGATATTGCTTCTCTGTTTTAAGTTTGGAGAACTTTGACGTTAAATGTGGCTTCGGGATTTTGAACAATTGAAAGGTGCTGACTCTTTCTATTTATGCAGGGCAACATTTCTTGCGGCCGAAGCATGTTTGATTGCAGGGGCAACAAAAAATGCCTATCACACCAAGTACAGGGGGATGATATATGCCCAGAACCTCTCCTGCGAGACATTGAGGAAAGGTGTGTTCATTGCTGGAGCTGTGTTTGTGGTAGTGACGATGATTCTCAATATCTATTACTACATGTACTTCACCAAGGCCGTTACGACTCCCCCAAGCCACAAAGCGAAGCGCACAAGCTCAAATATAGGAATGGCTGGCTATGTATAAGTTCTTTGACTCAAAGTAATTCTGTAGCTTTGAGGTTTTGCTTCCTTGATGTGCGTAATGCCTCTGTGATTGTTCCATCTCAAATGTACGGGTAGATATTGCTTTTCTAGTATACTGCTATGTCGAAGTGCCTGCTCTTTTGTTTCGACCATACATTAAATTATATTACACTTGTTCTGTTCATTAAAAAAGAGAAGAAATTTGGCAATCAACGAGTCCTCTACAGGAACAACGATGCTGTAAGTCACAATAATAGTGATACTAAATTTGCAGGTTTAGTTTAAGACGCCAGGAAGCAAAAGCTGGACATTTTCATGAACTAAAGTCAAGGCCCTCATCATGATTGTAATAGGAGTGTTTATTAGTACACTTTGCAAATTGCAACTCTAGAGGAAAGACTTGGCTTGGATGATACGCAGATATGAGTGTCTTCGGTTGAAGAAATGTAGATGTTAAAAGCCAGAAGCTGGAAACTGAAAATAGGAATTTGCTTGTGCCATTACAGTAAGTAAAAATCCCTTAATATAAAGTCGAAAGCTTCCTGTATCACAAGCTATATTTACATTTACAATAGAGTCGAATTCAATTTCCAATGTACTTCATTTTCTCCTTTTGTTACGTTATCAGTTTTTGCATGAGTTATGAGTATCCCGAGAGTTGGGTCAATTTTGCTATATACTCAGATTTTGTTAGTGTTTCAAATGTGAAAATATAAACTGGAGAGTGGAAATTTGAAGCTTGCCTCACGGGGATTATATCGCTCAAGGCCGAGGCAAGGTATGATGATTAGGGGGTAATCCTGTTAATATGACTGTGCTGATATCTATCAGGAGTGCGTGAATTACTGTAACCTCATGCTTATTCGATTTTCGGGACCTCGCTGAGATCTCAGTAAAACGGTTACTCTCTCATTCAGGCAAGACTATATATGGCCGGGGCTAATCCTGAGTGGAGACTCTTCTATTCGGAGGTAGTCCTACAGCTCTAACGGACCCTCTTAGTCTTGAGCTCCTCCTCATCGCCCTTTTCGAAGAAGAGATTGGCCAGTGGAATGAAAATGTTCTTGGTACGTTTTTCATGAGTCAGAAAGAGCTTTCACGTGTTTGTCTTGGATTCAAAGAGCTTTATCTCATCATCCCAATCAGTTCGTTCTTAATCTTTAGAGGACCTTAACTTTGAACTTCAGAGAATTCTTGAACACGGAAATTATTTAATGGCCATGGAAGTCGAGGGCTGATTGGGTTTCTGATGGAGAGAGGAATTCTAGATACCGTAACACCACCATGGTTGCCAGAGGCGTAAAAAGGGCATTTTGGCTATTGAAGACTATGTCGGTAACTGGATCGATAAACGCTGCCGCCATTTTCAATCACATTATTTGCCAATTTCTCTGGCCGTGTTCACAAATAGAACGCCCTCTGGGATCTCAAACATCACAAGGTCCCTGGCCCTGATGGCCATCATGCTGCCTGTTTTCCTGTCTCTGGCGGGAGATTGCATTCTCTGTTTGCTACTGAAATTTGATCTAGAAAAGGCATATGATAGGCTTGGATGGGATTTTATCAGGGTCGGCTTAAGCTTTTCCGAGTTCTTGAGAAGTGCCGGGATGTCACAATGAAACGCATGTCTTCCTCCCACAGTTCTATTCTGATACATGGTGCTACGTCTGAACCGTTGCGAGTAAACGGGATCCTCTCTCCCCTTACTTGTTCATTTTGGTTTAAGGACATTCTGAGATTCTCGACTGAGGAGGAACGGAAGAAGGGCCATTGAATAGATTCATCATGTTTTGTGAGTTGTCGTGGTAGAAAGTGAACCTTGAAAAATCAAATGGACTAGTCTTGGCCCTCTGCGCTCGTGTACAGGGGACCCTTTAGGACTGGAAGGGAAAATCGGAACTTTGCAAGCATTTCTTACTTGCTTTCCCTGACTCTATTCCACATAGCAGTCTGGCTTTCTTCTGTCTCCACTCATGAGGAGGATGATACTGAAATGTTGCTGGAACAACTTTCTCGGATGGAGATTTTTGTCTCACCATGCGAGATTGCCGCAGGAAGAAAGCGGAGACGGATCCTTGTGATGAGTGGGCTCGATTTGTAAGATTGATGTTTATCCGAAACTTCAGCACTTCGCGGGGCCGCGCCTTTACAGCAGCATTGTCGCTGCTGCTAAGGGGGTTGAACACACCGAATACTTTGTGCTTAGTATCAAAAGGAGCCGGTCCGTGGTGGATGGCCTTCCCAACGGGCATTGGGACCTATTTACGGAATCGGAATAAATAAGTTTCTCGAGTTGGCCAAACTATTTCTTACTCAGTTGCTTTTTTGCCTCGATAAAGCAGAAGAATTGTATGTAAGCCTGAGAAAGAATGAAGGTTAAAGAACCGCTACTAGAAGGAACCGCCTTACTACTAACGGTGCTGTGGACAAACAAAATGGTGTCGCGAGAGGAGGGGCCATGGTGCAAGATCATAGGGGAGATTAGGGACGAGCGATTCCATGTTCGGTGTAAGTTTTACTTGTGACCTAAAGCCTACCCGTCGGAATTGATTCTTCAAATTTTGAAATCAGAAATCTATCATGCATACTCGACAATGTGGAACCTACTTTGAAAAATGGAACTTGTCTTGTCACAAATTCCACGGTCTATTCTAGGGACTTCCCAGGCTTCACGCGTATTTTTAATTGAACGATTATAGTGAATCGATCATCATCTTTACTACCACCATTCGCTGTTATAATTCACTAACCATAATTTATATTTAGATACACGAAAAATATTAATAAAGTAAAAGTCTTAGTTATAGACATCATTGGAAATGGAAACTCAAATTGGTAATTTCGAATTACATACTTATCTTCAAATGATGAAATATCTCAAGATCGCACGAAGATATAAAACGAGAAAAATACGATGCTGAGTTCCACGTACGCGTCGGAATCGATTCTCTAATTGTTGGAACTTGAAACCTAACTCGCATATCTTGAAACCTATAATCGATGTGTTCTTGCTAATTTAATTTTTATTTCTATCCTGAAATCACGTTCATATCGGAGGAGACTGGAGCAAGGGGTTTTACGTGAAAGATTGGAAGAACCAATGCCTTCTTGCTCGAGCCTCGGCCACCAAGAGACGGCCTATCGTTGGCTAAACACGAAGGCGTGACTAAATGGCATGTTGAACTATCCATCCGTCATTCAAAGCGTGCAAATAAAAAATTAAAAAAAAGAAATAGGGACAATTTCTGACGGCAGCCAATCTTGAATGCAGGAAACTTCTGGCGGAATCCGAGGAGGCGAAGATCGAGCACTAATTCTTTATTTTTATTTTGTTGCGGACCACCTAGCTGCCATGGGCAAAAGCTAGGATCAGTGGGGCTTGATGTTGGGCCCTAACACTTTGACTGAATTTTTTGCCATCTGATTTTGCTGGGGCATGCCTCCTGGAACTGCGGCCATCTAACTTCTACTCTTGTTTATTACTACATGTTAGTTATCTCCTTTTTTTTTACTTGAAAAAAAAAACAAAATTTACGGATCACATTACTTTCGATGATTATAAAGAGGGAAAGTGAAGATATTTGCATAGGAAGCTACTAGCTTGATAATTTGATAATACTATCAGTTATTTTCAATCACAAGATCTTTCGATCAATAAGTGTTTAATTCAAAACGTACGGTAATGATATGTGGATTTATTATTGAGATTATACCGTCCTTAATGGTACTATTGCATATGTATATTTAACATGCTAGCTACGATATTTAGATTTAGCATGGAGGTCAAATTAGATCCGACAATGTCACCCGGATTCGATGGAGAGAAAACGGAACCATCCATTACACAAGTCAAAATGCTAGCTGGTCAAAAAGAGACGAGTTAAAAGTCAAGTCCGCGCAAAGAAGCCGGAATATTCAACTACCAAATCACTGAGAGAGGGAGAGGGAGAGTCGGTCTCTACAACTTTCTTATGTTGAGACCTCTTTTCACATTTTCAGCTATGCCTTTAGTCGGCTCCTGGAGATTCATGCACGCTTCTCTGCTTCTATTTGTGCTCTTCTCGTCGTTTCAACACTGGGCTTGCCGGGAATATTGCAGAGCCGCAGCAGCACGGACATTGTCGTCGTCGTCGTCATCGGACGACCATGCAGAAGTGAAGCCAGTGTACTTGGCCAACACCACCCCCACGGCCGGCAAAGAAGAGATCCCGTTGCACTCGGATACCAGCTTCAATGGTAGACCTTCCGCTTTGAGTCATGCAGTTGACAATAGCACCGGACGAGCATTCGAAGACGACAACCGAGCCGTGCCGAGCGGCCCCGATCCTCTCCATAATTGATTAATCCCTCAGATGAAGTCTCTCTCTCCATTTCTTTCTCCCTGTGGTTGGTTGTTCTCTCGTTGTTTAAGTCAAAAGTTTTCGCGACCTTTTTCTTGTATCCGAAATACCCGCAATTTTCTCGTCAATTCAGCGAACAAAACCGTGCGGATTCTTGAGGGGAAAACTGGGGGTATTTTGGCATGTCGTTCGGGTTTCTCATTTGAATGGAGATCCATGTATATGTAAAGGAGCAAAGGACTTATTTCGTTTTCCCTTCATTCTTTTTCGACAGTGATGTAACATTTGAAATGTTTGATTCTCTCCCCCCGTGAGTTACTGAACATTTTCCCTTCTCTTGCTGGTTGCTTCAGTTCATTCTGAATTCATCAGTTCATTGCAACATTAGCTTCATGTCTGAAGAAGGACATTGAGTAGGAGTTCATTAAGCATTGAAACTTGTGTTGAAACGAACAGTGGCAAAAGTTGGCATCATTCTCTCTCGTCCTCTCTGTTGTTCTAAACCCCAAGTCCTCTGCATCGATTCCATGTGAAAGATGACTGAATTCTCTCGTGTGCCTCTCACTTTAATTCCTGGGACGTCCGGAACATATGCTTACTTTCCAAACCCACGAAACATGGAGCAGTCTGTTTCACGTAGGTACGTTTTTTTTTTCCCTCAAGCAGCAAGCGAACGATACGCAGCTTGGGCTATGGTGGGGGGGTGGTAGCATCGCAAATTCGAGGAACTTCTCCCTAGCTTTTTCAAACAGAGATAAACAAGTTGGAAGAAATACATAAAGCTGAGATTCGTCCTACTGTTGTCTTGAAACAGTGACAGAGATTCCACGGGACAGCACAAGCGTACAGTAGTTAGAAAAAACTGGGCATGGCATCTTTTGCTTGCTTCTTCAAACTTGACCTACGTGTTGTCCTCTTCCCGGTACGGGTGGAAGATGAAGCCCAATTTAAGAAATCGAAATGCCGATTCATAACCATGAAAAAAAGAAAAAGAAAAAGAAGGGCATGAATATTCAAGCATTTTCTTTTCCATTTAGGAAGTGCTCTGCATGTAAGGAGGTCCCGATATAGTATTTTCGAATAGTCGTGAAGAAATGTAGTAAGGACGATTATACTAAACTAATCGTAACTCAGTCTGATCGGTTCGTTTTGACAAGAAAGTTTCGTCTTTTTTGACAATGGTTTCCTCGTTTTCACCCTTGAAGACTTGTTTAAAGGGTCGTCATCATCGAAAGCACCGGGTGGGTTTACCTTAATAAGTGTTTTCCAAGAGCCCTAGCAGGCTGGAATTCCGCCTGGGATAGGAAGAGGGCTTAGGCGTTCCTCCGTTTCATTCATCATCGAATTCATAACAACGTTTGTTGTCTTGTCAGTACCCTTTTGGCGAGTAACGAGTCACACACTCATTGGAATTTGCTCGTTCGGGGTTTTTCACTAATCGATGCGAGATGGGTCGGCGGATGATGCGGCGGAGGGCGGAAACAGTCTTGTCGAGTAGCGATTTGGAGTTGGAATCGGGTTTTGACTCCTTGTGCGCTAGCTTTTGGGGAATAAGACAAGGAAAGTTAACTCATCGATACGATGCCCCGGTTTCCACTGCACTCCCGGTTTAGATTTGCATGGGGTCTCGCGGTCGCTCCAACTCATCCGTACTTCACCGAACCAGAGAATGCCTGAGCAACCCTTTCTTCTCAATTCACAAAGTTATGTGGAGACCTCGAATTCGTTTATTCGTAGCCACGTTATACGACGAAAAAATGAAGACCGTATCGTACATATAGCCTTTCTCTTTTATTTTTTATTTTTTGGGGGGAGGGGGTATCGTATATATAGTCATGCAACGTCTTATTTGTTGAAGTGCGCATATGAATTGTATTGGAGAATACCTACATTGAAGAATTGATGTGATCTTAAGCCGTTAATATATCCAAATTGACTCGTAACTCACCAATTTAAATTCTTGAGCAAAGGTGGATTCAACTAGATATGTTGACGGATTCGGATTTGAGCTCCCTCTTAGCGATCTCGTGGTTCAATTGGATATGTTGACGGGCTCGGACATGTGCTCCTTTTTGGCGATCTCCAAGCCCCTGCGTGTGTGCTTCCAACATTATTGTGGCAGACCATAGCCCATGCACACGTCCGTATTGTAGTTGCGGTAGCATCCAGTAGCAGCATGAGTGGTGCCGATCTCGCTCACAAACAATCAACATCGCTCATTTGCCATCTTCTAATCCCTCGAAGGCTAGGGTCGACGAGTTGTTAATCAACTCGAACCAAATCCTAAAATCTTCGACTGTACATTTCAAACCAGCATACTTTTTTCTTTAGAACGCTGTACTATTAATGGAAACATGAATAGATTGTCATGCTGGTAGAGAACTCTTGCCGAACCTCAAACCAATGAGGCGCCTGGTGCCGACAGCCAGCTCGGGTGGAAGCTACCTTACGATGGTATTGGAGTGAGGATGGTGACCTTAGGAATCGGAGGTGCCTCCTAATCCCTCATGGTCCCTGCAAGCCCTCCGAGGTGTGTGAGGCGTGACCAGAGCGAATAACACCGTGTTAGTTGTAGTTGCGGACAGGCGTCCCTTCACAAGTGTTTCCAAGAAGCCGCAAGAGACATCAAGGCTCGCTCTATTTCGTGAAAAAAATGAGTAATTTGGGAAATATTTTCCAAAAGATTATCGCTTTTATCGCTTTGAAAAATGATTGAATGAAAAATAGTTTAATCGCCGGCGTAAATGTATACACAGAAGTTGTTGTCGATAATGAAATTATTTTCTATTAACTAATTATTTCAAAATCATACACGCAATCATGTTTAGAGAAATATTTTTTTAAATTACTCATTTTTCGTAAAATAAACGGATTTAAGGTGGAATGAGTAGTTGGACAATGGACATAAGTGCCGTGGCCTAGTTGATGGAAGTCCTAGGCCGAGTGACGGTCCCCGGAAAGGTCCAGGAAGTAGAAAGGGCGAGAGCCCAGTATCTTCCGTCTTACCGTTTTGTGCTTAGCCTTTGGTCCATTTTCACCCTTTTTCCTCTTTGATTCACATCTAGGAAAACACGTCCATAAGGGTTATAATGGGAAACACGACAGTAAGACAAACGGGTGTTTTTCCTTATTTATATAATATATGGAAAAGTTGGGAAAATTCCACATAGCATCGGGAAAAGTAACAAAAAATTATTAAACCTATTTGCACACATGCCAGTTCGATCATGAACTTTTTAATTATACATATTAAGTCTCAAACCATTGGACGATTTGTCAATGTAGTTAATCCAGTAAATTTTGATCAGAAATTGCTAACATGGACACGAGCCGTCCAATGTGGCAAGGCCGGCACTGTTGGGAACAAAATCTACAATTTTTGTTTCTCTTTTATGTTCCTTCTTTGTTTTTCTTTTTTACAATTGTGGACTGGCCAGCCTTTGCCAGCCGCAGGTGAGGGCGTCATGGCCCTCTCCTGGATTTGGCTGAGGGTAGGTTGACAACCTTGCCGAGCCATAGTTGGAAAAACAAAGAAAGGAGTGAAAAAAAAAGAAAATATGAAAAACAAAAAAAATGGAAGAAAATTTCAAAAATAAAAAATTTTCACGTTAGCGCCGGCCGTGCCACTAAGATAGCCAGCGTTCATATCGGCGATTTTCAACCAAAATTGTTGATGGTCTACATTGGCAAATCATCAAAATGTATAAGATTTAATTGGCATAATTGAAATATTATAGGACTAAACTGATACGAGTACAATTGATTTATGACTTTTTTAGTACATTTTCCCAAACCATCCCCACGTGTCATCTCATTACTACTTATTGTCCTCAACTTTTAGAAAAACCAATTAATATCTTGAGTTGTCTTTAGAGATTATTTTGCATATTCACATCTTACCCTTTTTACAATAAGCCATTTGTTTTCACTAAACGCCTTGCCCAGGTCCTAAATTTCTTACCACATCCTAACCCCCAAAATCAAACCCAAAACTTAAGTATCTACTGGCGTGTGAAGTGAACAATATTATATTAAGGCTTTTTTTTTTTTGTCTTTTCTTCTTTTTTTTGCTTCTTGGTTAAAAGCTATACCTCTTTATGTTAGCGATGCAAAAGTAGTAGCCGTCACAAGAGCAAAAAAAAAAAAGGAAGCGCAAAGTTAGCAAATAGAGACAAAAAGAAAAAGAGATGTCATTATGGCTTTGAGTATTCTCAATCTCCCTATACCTTGATATTGTGAGAAGATCAGAATTGTATTCCTACTTATCTCGAAAACTAGTGGATTTGCAGAGTGCCTTTGCTTGGAGATGTAATTTAAGTTTGGATGAACTTCGATGGCAAATCTCTAGTTTGTTCTTCTAATTCTATTCTTTTATTGATATATTATGCTACTATGGATTGTTTGCTTGGGTTATTTTTCTGTAATTGGTGTACGATTCCTAACAACTGGTATTAGAGCCTGGATTGGCTAATCGAAAACATAGAAGGCTTTTCGATGACGTTTGATTGAAAACAAATAATATAGCGGAAGATAAAATCAAAATTGATAAATTCGATAGGTAGGATTTCGGATGGTGAAAACTCCAAATAGAGAGCTATCTTTATTAGAAAGACCTCTATGCACCACTTGAGGGTTGGAAACCTAAACTTGCGGAAGTGGATCTGACGGCAAAATCGGGATGGAAAATTCTTGATCGAAAAACATTAGGTGCGATTCGTCTTGGCTTGACGAAAAAGATACGGTACCATATCGCGAAAGCAAAGATTGCAAAGAAGCCATGGATATTTTAACGAATATTAATGAGAAATCGTCCACATCAAGTTAGATATTTTTGCTAAAGAAATTGGTTAATATGAAGTTATTTGACAAAGGATCTGTTGCAGAGCATATTAACAGTTTTACGAAGGTCATAGGTCAGTTGGAATATGTAAGCATAAATCTAGATATGAAACTGCAAGCTTTATTGTTTTTATATCCCTTCCATAAAGTTATAACATTGCAGTGCAAGGAATTTTGAGCACCATGAAGGATAATGCTGCGATCAGCATCATGGATGAAGAGATGCGAAGGAAAGTCTCGAGTGGAGATAAGTTTTTAGCATCTACATATTCAACGGCACTAGTAGTGGAGAACCGTGAGAGAAGTAAAAGCAAAGGAAAATTTACCAGGCATAGTAGGTTACAATCAAGGAGGAAGATAGAGGTTGCAAAAAATGAGTGCTGGTTTCATCACTAGATGGGACATCGTAGATTTTAGTGTGAATCCTACAAAAAGAAGTAGCGAGATGAGAATTAAGATGCTAATATGGTCAGTGATGAGCTTTTGCTAGAGAACTTGTGTTTGTCAGCAGGGTTTGACTTGATAACAGATAAGTGATTTCTTGACTTTGGTACTAATTTTTATTGTAACTCGTAAAGAGATATATTTATTAACTATGCCAGTGGAGATTTCGGGCAAGTGATTGTGGAAAACGACCACATTTATCTGATTGTAGGAAAAAGGAATTGTAATTATGAATATTTTAGGTGGAGGGCATCTAATTTTGTGTGAAATTAGACATATTCCTGAGTTGAAGAAAAATTTGATCTCAACTTATAAACTTGATCAAGAAGGTATGATAACGGCTTTTGGTTACAGAGAGTGGAAGATAACATCAGAGGCAAGAGTGGTAGCAAAGAGAAAGCACAGAAGTACACTTTGCATTTTCCAGGGAGACAATATCAGTGATATGGTTGTAACTACAGTGGCTATAGGTAATTTGTCTACTCTTTAGCATTATTGCCTGGGACATCTTGGTAAAAAGAGTGTAAAGCAGTTACACTCAAAAAAATTGCTTCCAGGTTTGTAAAAAGTTGAGCTAGATTTCTGTGAGAGTTACATTTATGGAACACAAAAGGCAGTTAGCTTTTAATTGAATGGACAATAGAATAAAGGGCAAAAGTTTGAGTTGGTTCATACTAATATGTTGGGACCGGCTCAGGAGCTCTCCTATGGTGGTAAAAGATATTTTGTCACTTTCATTGATGATGCGACAAGTAAGACTTGGATCTATGCTTTCAGAGAAAAATCAGAAGAATTCAGGGTGTTCAAAATATGAAAGATCATGATAGAAAAAGAGACAAGTTTTCAGATTAAAACTATGAAGTCTGATAATGTTGGTGAATATACAAGTAAAGAATTTGTAGAATACTTAAACTGGGAAGGCATACATGGGTTGAAGATGGTTCCTAGAACTCCTCAAGAAAAATGTGTAGCTAAGAGGATGAATTGGATTATTTTGAAGCGTGCAAGATGTATGAGATTATATGTAGGTCCTCACTACACTTATGGGCTGCTATAGTTGATGCAGCTATATATTTAATTAATATGAGTCCATCTAATGCACTGGATGAAGGAATACCGCAAGAGCAGTGGTCAAGTAAAAAGGTCAATTATTCATTTCTAAAAGTTTTTGGTTGTATTGCATATGCTTTGACTGATAGAAAGGACAGGAAGAAGCTTGATGCTAAGTTCTAGAAGTGTGTCTTTATTGGATATGATGATGATGAATATGGATACAGGCTTTGTGATTATAAGAATAACAAATTCATTTGCAATCGGAATATGATGTTCCATGAAAAAATGATGTATAAAGATCGTCAAACAGAACATGAAACCGCAATTAAGCCAAAATATGTTGAGCTAGACACAATTTCTGTGAAGATAATTCTACTAGATCAGAGAGCACCTGAAGAGAAGGTTCAAGAGGAACACATTATTAATGAGTAGACAGTTCAAGGGGATTATAGTGATCTAGAACAGACTAATGACCCTGAAGTATTCGTTTTGAGGAGATCTACACGTGTGAGAAAGCCATAGGTAATTTTTTATTCATCAGCTAATATTATTTTGAGCCATGTCTTATATACAGATTCGAGGGAGCCGGAGACTTATGATGAGGCAAAGAAAGACATATCTCACATGCAGTGAGAGCGTGTTATCAAAGATGAGATGAGCTCGTTACTTTAGAACAAAACTTGGAAGTTGGCCATGTTGCTCACTAATAAAAAGGCTTTGTTAAATAAGTGGGTGTATAGGATCACAAATGAAGCTGACGGTAATATTACATACAATGAGAGACTTGTGGTAAAGGGCTTTTCTAAAAAAGAAGAGATCAACTACTCCGAGATACCCACCCATCAGGTGGTCGCGTGGTAAGGAGTAGACTCTTGGGACCCCGCTGAGTAGTACTCGCGGTCCTGGGATCGAAACTTACTCGCCCACATTCACTGGTATCTTACCCGGGATACCGTGGTGGTGGGGTCCTGCGGTGCCTCCCCGGGGATTAGTCGGTCGCCGTCGGTTTGAGTGTCAGCTCGTCGGCACGGCTGGACACCCCGGTTATCAAAAAAAAAAAACTACTCCGAGATATTTTTGCCAGTAGTGAAGATGATATCAATTAGAGTTTTGCTGAGTATAGTTGTAGTGGAGGATCTTCATCTTGAAGTGCGAGATGTAAAAATGGCATTTTTGCATGATGATCTAGATGAAAAGTTATACATAGCACAACCTTGAGGTTTTAAGGTCGAAGGTAAAGAACACATAGTGTGTCGCTTGAAGAAAAGCTTATATGACTTGAAATAAGCTCCGTGGCAATATGCAGTAAAATGGATATCAAGATATCTAACAGGTATTGAATTACTCTCTTTGTTATGGAGGTGCATATTTAGAATTACAGGGTTATGTTGATGCAGATCATCTAGGTGATCGAGATAATAGTAAGAATACCACTAGATATGTCTTTATAGTTACAGATACAGTAGTGAGTTGGGTATCTCAACTATAGAAAGTAATGGCTCTATCGACAATAGAAGCAGAGTATGTGGCAATCGCAGAAGCCTCCAAGGAAATGATGTGGTTATAAGATTACATGGAAGAGCTGCATTGAAAGTAGCTAGTGAGCATATTATTGAGTGATAGTTAAAGTGCAGTGCACTTAGCAAAGAATGCAACTTTTCACTCAAGAACTAGACATATCAAGAAGCGCTATCACTTCATCAAGTTAGCATTGAAAAATAACGAGTTAAAGCTACATAAGATTAATGGCTCAAAGAATCCAACTGACATGTTTACCAAGGTGGTAGGTAGAGAGAAGCATACTTTATGTACTACAACTATTCTTATTACCCCATGTCAATTGATGAGGAGTAATGTAGAGGCACAAGTTTCAGTTATTAGTTTTTTGAAGAGGATGGATGCAAAGTTGCTTGGTGCATTAGATATATTTATTTTCGAGTGGGAAATTGTTGACGTGTGAAGCCAAAAATATTATATTAAAGGCCTTTTTTTCTTTTTCTTTTTTGCTTCTAAGTTAAAAGCTATACCTCTTATATTATAGCCGTCACAAGAGCAAAAAAAAAAGGGACGGAAAATTTACAAATAGAGAGAAAAAGTAAAAGAGAGCCTGTGTTGTTTTTGAGTGTTTTCAATCTCTTTGTGCCCTAAGCTTGTGAGAGATTAGACTTGTATTCCTACTTTTCTTGAAGACTAGTAGATTCATAGAGTACTCCTGCGCGGAGACGTAGCCCAAATTTGGATGAACCTCAATAACAAATTCTTTGGTGTGTTCATCTGGTTCTATTCTTTTATTGACACATTCTGCTACCGTGGATTGTTTGCTTGAGTTATTTTTTTTTGGAATTGGTGTGGAATTCCTAACAGCAGCCTCCCTAAACTTAGGGTAAATATGTTGTTCTTTTGGGTTGGAAATTCATTTTTTTTTAATTTTATGCATACAAATTTTCTTTGATGGTATTATTTCCCATTGATTGATTCTTTTCAGCGAACTAAACGTGTGAAAGCCTGAAAAACTAATACATGAAATTTTTTTAACTCAAACAAACGCATCATTAGTCAAAGATTTTTGTAATTGAGGCAAGATGCAGCGTGCAGCTTCCATAACTTTATAGTAGAACTCTTAAATTATCTTTTATATGGATTTTGGCTGTGAGTATGTGGCCCACTAGGAAAATGTATAATTATAAGCTATAAGCTTAGACATCTAATTGCAACCAACCTTATCACGCTTTACTAGATAATTTTGGCAATTTTTTGCCTGCTTGCTTTCGGGGAAATTTAAATTCATGCGGGACTAATACCATGTACGAGATCAGGCTTTAGGAACACTTAAGTTCCTGATGGAAATTGTTCATCAATAAGGGGCAGACTACTCTAGTATTCCAGGGTGTTTTGTGATTTCCCCTTTTGACTGTTTGCATAAGTTAACAAAAATGTATTCCCATTGGCTTTACTACACTTGATTAGTTCCGTGCTATGTCAATTGGGTTGTAAGCGTATATTGTGTTTTCTTGTCGAAAATAAGTTAACTGGTTCATCAGCTTACGACGGCCCAAAAGGGAAAGTTTGCAACCTTATCGATTTTGGTAAAATTCGACTTGAACATCAGATTTTTTTTTTTTGCCGGATGCATCATGCAAGGATTAGGTAAAATGCAAATGGACACTTGAACCTCGAGGATGGATACCACCATGGAAATCAAGATCTACGTATTAAAGGGAATATATAACGCTTGCCATGTCTACGTTTCTTTGGGCGATAATTAACAAAACAGTCCAAGATTTTATTTTATGAATGCCAATTCAATTTTAAATCTTTCAATTTCGTCATTTTAGTGCTAAATCTTTTTACGATTTGGTTATGTAGTTCTTTCGGCTAATTGTGGCCGAAAATTGTTGACATGGACGACAGTCGTCTTGCGTGGCATGACCGGTGCTCACATAGATAATTTTCGTGATTTTTAAATAATTTTTTTAATTTTTTAATTTTTATTTTCTCTTTTTTCCTTTCCTTTATTTTTCTTTTTTTTTTTAATTGAGGGCCGATGGCCGGCCCTCATCAGCCACAACGAGGGCCACAACGCCAGCCACAACAAGGCTTTGTGAGTTCTCTGATGACCGCAATGCCATTGCTCTATCTAGGTAGGCAAGGGGTTCTTGGCCCTTGCTTATGGTTGTGACCTCTGCTAGCCACTGCCAATGCAGTGGACCTACAGAGGAAATAAGGAAAAAAAAAAGGAAAAAAATTAAAATTTATTAAAAAAATTACAAAATTTTTTCTCGTCAATGCGGACTATGCTGCGTAGAATGACCAAAATCCCTATCGGCTATTTCTAGCCAAAACTGATCAGAAAAGCTGCATTTATCACAAAAGATTCTGGACTAAATTGGTAAAATTGAAAGTTTAGGACTAGATTAGCCACGCAACAGATTTAAAGCTTTTTTTTTTTCTTGGGCAATTTTCCCGATTCTACGGTTTTTCTAATTGGCACTACGGAGAGCAAGAGGAAGTACTAAAGGCAACTCAGTCCGGAAGACATTTCGTGACAATTTCCTTGGGATGACTCCACCAATTACCAAAAAGGATGAGCTGAGCTGTCCTAAAACATCAAAAAAACGCAATTGCCCTGTGTTGTTTTGACCACCTTCCCCAATTTTGATATGAAGTAGTAGTTGGCTTAAGGAATGAGTGTTGACAAACAATTAATGAAGTGTATAGTGCCCACTCTAAGGATGTCTTCTGATGTTACATTAAGGCAACATTACTCGATGAACTTGGAAGAGGATAATACCAATCTCATCGCGTAGCTCATCTGCAATGAATGCGGCAAAGATGGATGATCATCCCCCTTCCTCGGTTCTTCTCCAATCCGGCCGCGCTCACCAGCCACAGAAGAAAGGGAATATCGCTTCAAATGGAGAACTTCCATTTCTTCCCACAAAAATAAATGAAGTTGAAAGAAGAAAATGAGCATGGTTGCCGAGGCTCGTATTGCTCCATACTACTTGGGTACAGAAAAAACCGCAGGCGCTCAAAATCCCGACTGGCGACCATAGTAGCAGAAGGAAAGAGACTAGGAAAAGGCAAAAGGCGGTTTTGAGATTAGGACAGCGGGGAGACCCTCCTGAAAACCAGCAGAAGCGAGGTTTTGAGATTAATAATTATTACCCTATTTAATTGGGTTAATTAACATAATATCTTTTACATTGTTCGGCTTTATGAATATCAAATATAACAAGGGAGTAATATCATAAATGATTTCAAAAGGACCCGAGAAGCAAAATTATGAGGATGACAATAATAATATATAATAGCCAATTGTGAGTTTAATAATCGATATTTATTATCAAGAATATAATAATCTCACATATGGAATATTATTTTTTATTTAGTAGTTTATGTATGATATATTTGTGGTGTAGAGGTAATCATACGACATGTGATTGGATTAACACAATATTAAGTTATTACATTATAAATTTGGTATGTTTGAAATAATATCATGTTACAAATTCAAAGTTAATTGAAGTAATTTGCATTTAAGACAATCAATACATGATGAAATATGGTTTACAAAATTGTAGAGATTTAGCTAATAGTACCTAAAGATAAGTAACTAACGTCATACTAATAATTATATTGAAATTACACTTTTACTTGTGAAAATTAAACAGGTCTCTTTCCCGCCGGATCAATGTAGCTCATCAAGCTCGAGCAACGTCAACTCAGAGAGAGAGAGAGAGAGAGAGAGAGAGAGAGAGAGAGAGAGAGAGAGAGAGAGAGAGAGAGAGAGAGAGTACTTGTGGTGGCCGATTCATGGTGGCATCCACCTCAATGGGATTGAGTACATCAAGCGAGTGAGCAAGCAAGGAAGCATGGAGTTTTTATTGAAATCGGCTAAAATACTATGAATGCACACTAAGACATAATTTTTATGGAGAAGGACCACGTAGAAAATTAAATAATCTAGATAGAGAAGTCATTGCTATTAATGGTGTTGAAGCGAAACTTCATATGATACAAAATTGGATATCCGAACATTTACGAGGCCCATCCAACAATCTCTCTTCCACACAAGTGCACGCCAAGCAAAGCTTTCTTCCAAAAATGGGCATGTTGTCCCGATTTGGATCGTTTCTCAAGAGGGAAACTCCCACAATTCAACCAAACACGAAACAACTTTTTCTAGGATTTATGGCTTTTTCAAGTCCTTTTGATTCCATCCCAACCCAACACTTAGAGTCTGTAAGTAAACCAAAGCTAAACCAAGCTAAACCGCCAGGGCCTACCCATTCCTTCTCACTCGAACCGCCTTCCAGTCACTTCTCGCATAAATACCCCTGAGCGCTCTCTCTCTCTCCCTCTTCAACTCCGTGCGTGCACTCTCTCTCTCTATATCTCTCCGTGTGTGTACGTCAGCCATGAGAATGAGCTGCAACGGTTGCAGAGTCCTCCGCAAGGGCTGCAGCGAAGACTGCGTCATAAGGCCCTGCCTCCAATGGATCAAGTCCGCCGATTCCCAGGCTAACGCCACGGTCTTCCTCGCCAAGTTCTACGGCCGTGCCGGTCTCATCAACCTCATTAATGCCGGTCCTCCCCACCTCCGCCCCGGTACTTCCGTCTGCGTCGGATGTGAATTTTGTAGCGCTCAACCAGTAATGTTTCTTGACTTTCTCTCTTCTTCTTTTTATTTGGGGAGCGAGCAGCCATTTTCAGGTCGCTGCTCTACGAGGCCTGCGGTCGGATCATCAACCCCATATACGGGTCGGCCGGGCTGCTCTGGTCCGGCAACTGGGGCCACTGCCAAGCCTCGGTCGACGCCGTCCTCAGGGGCTCCCCCCACATCATGCGACACCCTTCGCTGGATTCGGGTTCGACCCCCGCCGCGTCTCAGCCCTTACCTGCCCTTAAGCCCTATGACATCCGCCACTTCCCCAAGGCCGGGGGCTCGCAAGACCTCCACGGGGTCCGGGCCCGGGTCCTGTTCAAGCGCCCCAGGCTCGGCGCCAACCTGAAGCAGGAGAGTTGGCTTTACCCGGAGGCAAGCTACGCGACGTCGCCAGAGGACGACAGCGGGTTCTCCGTGGAGACCGTGGAGGTTGAACATGAGGGCCGGTCCCAGCCGAGCCGGAGTTTGGCGTTCGAGGGTCAAGGTCGGGAGAGTGATGACAATGGAATCGGGCTGGAGCTCACTCTGGGTGTGGGTCAGAGTCAACAACAGAGCGTCTCATGCAAATCCGAGGCTGATCATGGTAATCAATTGTGAATGGGAGTTGCCAGGAAAAGAGACGGAGAGATAGAGGAAGAGGGGTTTTTGTTGAGGATTAAAATTGACATGATCGTCATCATCATCTGATTTGAATCAGCGTACTCGAGGTTTTAATGTTCATTCTCTTCATATTTTCGCTTCCTTTAAAAGCGTGGTTTCACGGTGTCGGGTGTGTAAATATAGCGCGCGCGCACACTCAGAGACAAAAAGACCTATACACAGAGAGGAGAGACATATATGTACTCATGCTTTTGAACGGTTCACAGAGACGATAGTCTTTCTCATTATGCTGCTTCGGCTCTCTTCTTCTTGACCTCACTCTCTCTCTCTCTCTCTCAAGTTTGCCCCGAGACGGCGCCCTTTTAACGGCCGATCTTAGCGCAAGTCACTGCAAATCTCACAACAGTGGCCGAGTTAAAATTTGGATCGAGGGTCAATGGTGAATTATTGGTTGGTGGGCGGGCGCCTTCGTGCGGCAGTGAACATTCTCCACGTAGAGGGGGTCGGGCCTCTTTGGCCATGCATGTGGGTGGACACCTGCTTTCCATGCACGGCCATTGGGGCTCGAGATATTCCCCCATCTCTTGGCACATAAAAGTGAATACCCTCTTTTCCCGTGTGTCTGATTTTTACTGGGAGGAAGTTAGGAAAAGTTAAAAAGTGGAGAAGACAATGTTGACGCAGCCTAGTTGAGAGGTCGCGAAGTTGTTTGATGGGTGAGTTGAGGATTTAATCAAAGTTGGCAAATTAAAGAGGTGAGGGGGCACATAAGAAAGCTAGATTTGGGAATGGAGTGAAGTCCCAGCTAAGATGCACCTAAATAAAAGGGCTCTCTTTTTAAGCATGCTCCGTTTTGGGTATGGTTTGTGCGCTGGCGGATCGCTTTATTCCGAGGCAAGATGCTTAAATGAAAGCTTTCGTCTAGTTGTATCAAGTGCATAGGCATCGATCATTTATGTTGTGTTGAGAAAAATCTCGCCAATGAGTTGATGAGTAGGTGGATCCACTTAAGCTATTTGATCAGGGGATCACCCAACTCTCGGTGTTATTTTAGGAAGAAAAGCTCCACATCAAATTGGATTTTGTTAGCATAATAGTCTTTAAGTGATTACGAGAGTACAGTCTACTTTGAGTCATAAATTTTTGAAGGAGTGAACCCGATAATAATTTTTAATTATTTCTTGTTAATTTTTTTGTGAACCGAAACAAGATGATGGGAACAAGAGAATCGGGAGGAGTTTTAATAATGTAGGCGTTTCTCTATCAACCACTTGTTAATTATTTCTCACGGTGGGTCAAAGGTAGTCATGTAAGCATTTCTCTATCAAATTAAGGGCTTGCTAAATGACGAAAACAAGAGAATCGGGAGGAGTTTAACAATGTGAAACGTATTGACATTCTATTTACTTTTCTGGAATTTTCATCATTTAGGAAATAGGCTCATCCTTTTCAATTTATAACCTTAACTTGATGACTCGTTAGCTCATTTACTGAATAACTTATAGATATGACTTTTTCTTCTTCTTCTTCTTTTTGGTAATAATCTTGGGGGGCACATACGGTGTTGCAATTATCTGGAGACTTGCGAAATATCCTGCAAGTAGAACCGATTATGTTCATGAAACGACCTACAAGCTCCATGTCCCTCTCATATATGAACAGAGTCCGATCCTTTGAAAATTAAAGGTCCAGCTTGCTTAGGAATATAAATGATTGTACATAGCAATTTAAGTGAGCAGATCAAAAGAGGGAAAAATGTCAAAAAAGTCATAAATCTATTGTATTTGTGCCAATTCAGTTCTAAACATTTTGTATTAATGCCAATTTAATTCTAAATCGTTTGTATTTGTGTTAATTGAATCAATTCGGCTCATTTTGGCAGAAAATTACTAACATGAATTTCAGTTGTCCTACATGATACAACTGACACTAGCATTGATTTTTTTAATATTGAAATAATTTTTTTTGGTTTTTTCTCTTTTTTTCTTACACTTTCTTTCTTGCTTTTGTTTGGGGGCTGGAAAGGGTTGCTAGCTGACCCCTACCAGCCATGTGAAGTGTTGCGGCCGTTGTCGAGTTTGGGCAAGGGGCATTGCGGCCTTGACCAGCCCCAAGTTAGGGCATCACTGCGCTCGCCTGGGGCTGGCGACCCTTGCTAGCCCCAATAAAACGAAGGCAATGCAAGGAAAAAGAAGGAACAATAAAAAATAAAAATAAAAATATTAAATAATATTTATAATAAAAAATTCAGCGTCGGCCATGTCACTTAAGGCCACCGACGTCCACGATAGCAATTTCTGGCCAAAATCGAGACGTGTGACTCTAACTCACGTGTGACCTGCTCTCTTCCTCATCTCTCTCATGGCCCGAGACGTAGCCCATCTCCCCCGATCTCTGCCCTCCGCATTCCGCGCTTTCTTCGCCCTTCTTTCTCACTGACTTGCGTGTCTCGGCATGTCAATTGCGTTGATCACGTGTCGGATGCATATCCGAGCGTGTCGGAGATGTCTCACACGACAAGCCCCTAGGCATGTCCATCCTTGTATGGCACATAAGCCCCAGTTGTCCTAATCAAATCAATTTAATCTATGTCACGCATGTTTTATATTTATGCCAATTTAATTTTAAACTTTTTAGATTTGTTGATTTAATTCTAAATTTTTTTTTTCACATTTTGTCAATTTAGTCTTAATAGGCTAAAAATAACTATCTTGGATGGTGCCCATTCTATGTGGCACGCTGGCCTTGACACAAACAATTTTTATTTTCATTTTAATAGTTATTAAATATTTTTAATTATTTTTATTTTTCCCTTTCTATTTTCCCATACTTGGCCTCAACCTTTGCTAACCTTAGGCAAGGGCATTCCTCTCCTGATCCGGTGAGGATGGCCCTTGCTTGAGGTCGGGTGACGGGGGAGGGAAAAAAGAAAAGGAAAAAAGAAAAAAGAATGTAAAATAATAAATAAATAAAAATATATAAAATATATGAAAATATTATTGAATTTTATCTATGTTAGTACTATCAATGTCATGTGGCTCAATCAGCATTCAATTCTACCATTTTTAGCTAATAGGACTGAATTGGTAAAATGTGAGAATATTTAAGATAAAACCGGCAAAAGTGTAAAAAGTTTAGGACTTTTTTTTAATAATTTTTCCATACCTATCATGAGGATAATTGGTCATAAACTTTTCAATTTTGCTAACACAGTCTTAAATATTTACGTAAAATTTCAATGTAATAATCCGGCTAATTAGTAGCAAAAATCATTGACAAGACCGATCCACAAGCCGTTCATGTCAGCGAGCCACGTAGGACGATCATCAACGAATAAACACCAAGTCGGCAATTTCTCATGGCAATTGGCAGAAAGGTTCAGAGTACATGGCAAAATTGAATAGTTTATGGCTGACCGAGAATTATCACCATTAAATCAATGAATGAGGACAATAAACTAACCCCTGGTTCGCAAGCACGACAGTATAATCTCAACAAAGACACGAGCTGATCCTCCTGTGAAATTGGCAAACTTAGGTTTTCTAAGCTCGCGCTTGAATAGATGTAAGTTTATTACAATTCACAAAATTTGCAATCAAAGCGTAACTAGTTCTAAAGCTCTCGTACGATGCTGTCAACATTTGTATTTCCAAAAAAGTGCAATTAAACGCTTCCATTGATTCCCTAGTTTCATTAGTTTCGAATAATTAACCAATCTCACGTAACCTTCTTTTTTTCTTTTTCTTTTTTCATTTTCTGACGGTTAGCATTTGTTTTTTTTTTTTTGTCAGAAGACAAGCAGCATTCTTGTGACGCTAATTGACGGGAACCACACACGTGAAATAGCCAAAACCCTACCAGCCAGGACTTGTTTATCCTTGTTAGAGATTTGAGTAATCGATTATTAGAAATCATAGCCTGCATTTTACTGATGCTCAACGCATCCGGCAGTTTCCAAATTATCTGTTGCAAATCTTATGCATGATATTTCACAACGATATAGATTAAAATAAGGAAAGATTTCAAATAAAGGCTTGAAGCGGCTTCATTTTTTCAAATGATAAGAGTTTGAATTGCTATTATTTTCTCAAATAAGGGCTTGAAATGTACCTTGTTTCTAATAAGGGCTTGAAATAATCATATTAATCTCAAGAGGCATGATCTCACCGGTTATTCAATGGCATTTCCGTCCTTTATTTTTTTTTATTTCTTCTTTTATTTCTTTTTTCCTTTCCTTTCCTTTTTCGGACACCGGCGATGCTCGGAGAGGGTCCAAAGAAGCCCTCCGAAGCCACAGGAGAGGGCTGACCTCGCCTAGATGCTGTTTTGATCCGAAATCCTAATATTTACACAAAATATTAATTAAATTAGGTTAAAAATGCCAAAAAAAAATCCATACAAAACAAACTCAAAAAAGAAAAAAGCTAAAAATTAAAAAGCATAAAAAAGAAAAAAATACAGGCCCTCCCCCATCTCTGGTGGGGCGTCAATCATGGCTAGTGACCCTCGTCGACCAAAGGCAAGGGCCAGCGGCTCATTGCTAGAATTAGGAGAGGGTAGCGACCCTATCCTAGATCAAGACGACGATCACTAGCCATAGGGGGAACCCAGGCCTCTCACCTATATATATATTTTAAAAAATTTTAGTTTTCTTAATTTTAATTTAATTAAACTAAAATCTAAGTTAAAATTACCTCTAGATGGAAATGCCTTTGACCGATCAAAATATTTAGCTGGCTGGTCAGGTCAGACCTTTATTTAAAACTACAATGGTCATTGCAGACTCTTATTTGAAACAAAGTCCATTTTAGGTTCTCATTCAAGAAAATGATGGCATTTTAGGGCACTTATTTAGAATTTTTCTTTAAATTAATGAAAAGTACCCGGAGTCTATCAATGCATTACAATAAAAAAAAAAACGGTAGCTAACTAGTGTTCAATTTCGGCTATATAAAGGGTAAATTTTTCAATGATAAAAATCGAGAATGGCTAGACCATAAGTTAGTGTAGTTCATTACATAACTCGAATGGCCTGGTGCTATCTAGTGGGCTGGAACATAAGTTAGTGCTGTTTGACAACCCAGTTGTTGTGTGGTCCAATAAATTGCCATCTTGGCAAATATTTTGGATCTTTAGGCCGGTCACGACTCATTACGCCATTGGTCCCCCAAAGAGCCGATAATAACAAGATATAAGCAAATTCTTTCGTGTGAACTCGGTCCCCCATCAAGTACATGAATGTGCTAGAAGCGATGGGTACTTCTTGCTCAATAGATTTAATAAGGGATTGGATATTACAACATTGCATTTCGTCGTCGAGTGTCTTTTCCTTGACCTAGGTTTAGATGGATTACACGGTGTTTGCCATAAATAAAAATACGATGAATTTGAGACAATGCTACGTATTTTTATCTTACATGTCTTGCATTGGCGCATCTGGTTAAGGTGTTGTCGTGTGACCTGGAGGTCACGGGTTTGAGCCTTGAATGCTGCCTCTTGCAAATGTAGGGTAAGGCTTGCTTGAAGCCCTTCTCCGGACCCCCGCCTCGCGAGGATGCTATCGTGCACCGGGTTGCCCCTTGTGAAAGTAGCAAGGTGGTCCCTCTACTTCCTGAGGATCAATTTCTTTATAGTTTCAATGATTTATTTTAGGTTCTTGCTCCTAATCGTCAAAATGGTTCTTGAGGATTGATTCCTTTGTAGTTTCAACCATATATTTCAAATTCTTCCTTTATGTCTTGTAACTTTTCGAGTCTTGACTGCCTTTGGACATAATGTGCAGGGCTTGTGAAAGTAGCAAGGTGGTCCCTCCACTTCCTAAGGATCAATTTCTTTGTAGTTTCAATGATTTATTTTAGGTTCTTGCTCCTAATCGTCAAAATGGTTCTTGAGGATTGATTCCTTTGTAGTTTCAACCATATATTTCAAATTCTTCCTCCTAACTGTCAAAATGGTTCTTTAGGAGTATGTATACCTTATTGGATCATCTTAATCTTACGTCGTTGTGAATCTATTGCTTTTCAATTACATTCAAGTCCATATGTTATTGGTTATTACAGTTATAAGATATGGGATATCCCTTTCTGTTGGTTATGCCATATATTTTTCTTCTTCTTCTTTTTTTTCAATTTCCTATTTGGCCAGCTTCTCATAGATGATTAAACAATGTTTCTGAACATAATTTGCCCCTTTTCCTTGCAGTGATTGTCAGTTATGAGTATTGATTTATTAACATTCGTGAAAGAGATTGATTTTTTATTATTATCAGGAAGTGTGTGGTTTAATGGATTGGTTTTCAGTGGGCAAAGGTGCTATTTGCATATGGTTTCTCTACATTCTCGGATGCAAGTTTAAACGGCAGCAGAGGTATGCCTTAGAAGTTGTGGACATATTCATTTTTGGTTTACTCATGTGTAAGGCGGTGCTTGTAATGAACTTTCAATGTTGCTTGAGATCAAGACCGTGTCGTACGGCAACTTAGGCTTCTTTGGATCGTTGAAGTGCCTAAGCTAAGTCAATACTCCCAAGGATTGACCACTCGCTCATCTTGATCTGAAGAGAGAAAGTGTTCAGGGATCTGAAGAGAGAAAGTGTTCAGGGAGGGACTTTGTGAGAGAATGAATTGTATTGCTCAAGTGTTGAAAAAATACAAATGAAAGGAAAGGTACCCCTATCTATTTATACAAGAGTCCCTCTTGTTACAACCATTGATTCCCTTGAGATCAAATGGTGGAAATTGCATTTCCACATCTACCAGCTACGGACATTCATGATAAGAATGCTCTAGAACGTAGTACATTTACCGTATCGTCCGTCCAAGTTTAATTCGAAAACCTCTACATACAGATTTGGGCTTTGAGACTTTTCTTTCAAGTATGAGAAGGATTGATTGAAGTTTGACTGAAGGATTGATTGAAGTTTGACTAACATCTGGTCGACCCGATTTTTGTTGCGATCATTGCGCTCCCTATTTTCGGGATGTGCAATCGAAGTTAAGAAAATCGCAAACTTCTCCGCATGGGGAAAACGGGGCATTGGTCTCGAAGGTTAAAATCTAGTCATAATGGCAAAATTGTCAATATATAAAGCTTCAAAGGGCAATTTTAGTTTCATTGGATTTCTCCCAATTGTGAAAGTTGGCCCTTCATCCCTCGTGGATACCGGGGCTAAGTTTGCCTGGAAAGTTGTAGTTGGAACCTTTATGTTGAGAAAATCCCATGAACAATGCTGCGTGGCATTTGGGTCTTTCTAATTACGCTTGTGACAAATCACCTTATAACTATTCTTTACAAATTTTATTGTCCCCTCTGTCGTTGTGAATTCTATAAATTTCATACTTCGTCACATTGCATCAATAGTAATATGCCCAACTTGATAATAAATTTCTTTACTTATTGTTAGTAAATCACTGATGCATCATAATTATACGTAATTGTCCTCACTGTTAACTTAACTATCTAATATCCTTCCGTGAGTTGTCTTTTGGAAGTGTAATTGTCCATGAGTGGTCGTCAGTTTACTAGGTTCTATGGTTTGTAATATTTCGCAAAAAATGACAATCTACCAAAATTAATGAAAAAAAAAACCTTTTTTTGTGTAGTACAATGTCTAATTTATCATAACTTTCTTTTACATTTCGTAGAGTTGTGTACAGCATGTCAATAATTGTCCTTGCTTTGATGAATCTACTGTTCATTCCTTCTGTTACTAGTGTGAGCTATGATTTGTCCTTTCCAACCTTGTTTTCCTCAAAATTTATGGTTTTCTCATGTTAGGGACTGCTACTTGGAGTGGTTACTTGCTATTGCATTTATTGGAGGGGTCGTCGCTCCTCTAAACTACACACGGGTGAGTGAAGTTTTGCAGAACTAATGAATCAAGGGGTTCAATCGTCTGCACTGGCAATTATAAATTCGAATGCATAAATTGGATAGAACGAAAATTCATGGTTGACATTGGAAAATAACTTGTCAAACTTTAGGTACATAAGCAGGCTTCCCCGCGACGAGACATCGTCCATCATGAGCTGACTACATGACAATTTTAGGATGATGAATAGCTAATCTTTTATATGTTTTACCTTTTCAATGCTCATGTGAAGTTTTAATTTGACCAGCCCATGAATGCAACGTTGTGCATTGGAACCAAAAAGCGAGACATGATAAAATTGTTGGAATTTGTGCATGTGAAGTGTGACCGATGGTCATGACTACATGGAAGTGGTAAAACATAAAGGATGATCAAGTCTCCGCATCTTATTAGGAAGGAGGAGAAATTAGCCAATCTCAACAGCGTTAGTGTGAGTCGTTATGGTGATATATATTATGAGGAGAAAAAGAGTATATGTCTAGGTTGATCTCCTATCTTGGGTTTTAGCTTACTATTTAGCGGGTCATGGCTCAACTTACGATGCCTCTAAAACAAAGGCGGCCCATTTGAGGACATTTTAAGAAGTCGTGGGAATAGTACATAATAGAGAGCTTCGGATTATTGAGTGTCGTATCGACTAAGTCTATTAAATCAAGTCAACCACATCCGAAGATTATATGAAATTTCTCATCTTGTGATCTTGTCTTAGGATGGATAATGTTATATTGGAAAATAACCGATGCAAAGTGATTATGGAGTGAAAATTGAAGAGGGTAGCCGATATTTTCGCCGTTCTTTCAATATCTAAAAGGGCGACCTCAACGCTTTTGGGGACCATTCACACGCCTCATTCTCAAGCAATTGGAGGGAAAAGGCCAAGTCTTCGTTTAACTCATGGGCCACCATACGCTCCCTATCGAACATCGACGTCGACCCCATTGAGATTTGTCTTTTGGGAAAACTACTTTCTCCAATTGTTGAAGAATTTCATCTTCTTCTATGGGGTTCTTCATGGCAAACGGGCTCTAGGTTTTGCATCATCCACTTTGTCGTGTGACATGGCGGTCAAGTCTGGATGGTGTTAACCTACCATTAGGGTTTTCACTCATGATATCGGCGGAGAAGATCACAACAAGAGGACGCTAGAATGAGATGCTGATACTAGTTAATTATAGAGAGTCTATCGGAATTTTCTGATGCCAAATGCAATCAATTTGTTACATTCGGTATCCAAATATTTTACTTGTTCCGGGACCTCCAATCGGACGATTTTCATTCTCATCATCAAGCTCTTATTAACACCAGGTCAACTAGGAATTTGACCGATCCTACTGAATATATCTCCCGTTTTGGCCAAACTGCAGTCCAAGAAAGAGGCCGAGTCGACTTCTTGGGCTGGTCAAGGATGGACTTGCTTGGCCACAGTTGGCGACCCCCGGCCACCGATCATCGGGCGCCTGCACTGAGCATAGTATAGTGCTCTTGGCGACTCGGCACTGCACCTCAACACCAGGTTTAAAACTCCGCTATTTTGTCAATTTTCTTAGATTAAACCTTTGAGACTTCTTGAGAGTGCTTCCAGGGTTCTCTCTAGGATGGCACTGAACTAAATTAAATGGTGTCAATATACCTGAAAGTTTGGTTATGTTTTAGCCGATGCGGTGACACCACATTAAAAATCTCCTCATCTTGTAATTATACTCCTCGTGTCATCATCTTATACGAGCAATTTTCGCATGTCTACTATGAACAAATTTAAATTGCCTATATGGACATAACAGCTTAATCTTCTTAGTGGTGTAAATGGCGGCAAACGTAATATTCCTTAATATTGGCTAATTCAGTTTAGCGTCTATATTGCATTCATGCAACATTCTATCGTTTTCACTCATCTTTTGCATCCATCTTATTGGACCGTTGGATTCGTATCTTGTGCACATCCATCTTCTAATCGAAGAAAAATGATTAACTTGTTACATTTCTTTTGCCATCTTTCCCTCCATAATAATCCAAGTAATTCAATGCTTCCAACCGTAAAACAATGGAAGCATTTTGACCTTTAGCCTTTCTTTCATTTGTATGTACAAAAAGACCAAAAAGAACACAGGTTACACGTCTTTCCAGAGACAAAACTGAGGCCAGACCGAAAAGAGAGAGCTTAGATTTTTATTGGATTGACACAAAACTCTAGCGCCCCCCCGGTTCTCCACGAAGTGGACGTGTATATAGATAAGCCAACTTGGCTGGACCGAGGAGCTAGGTTTTGACAGGGCGTCGTCACTTTGCTGTTAAGGTCATTAGCTATTCCATGACCCGGTAGCTTCATTGATGATCGATGGAGAGAGTTTCATTTTTTGAGAAGAGGAAAACCGGGTGCTGATGACGACGCAGATGAAGCCCTCTTCACAAACCTCCCCTTCATCCGAGGCCTCTTCTCGGCATTCAGCTTACGGACCTCATATCGAATCTTCTTGGAGAACAACCTCGTCCTCCGCTTCTCCCTGTACCTCGACACCTTTGCCTCCCGCACGGCGTCCCCCATGCCCATGTGCCCCCCGTACGGTCCAGCTTCGCCGTAGAGGTTTTGAAAGTCCAACCCAGACATGCCCTGAACATCAAGAGGAATTTCGAAACACGTCAATATGGTAGAGAAGAAGGATCGAGGAAATCGATCTAATTATATGACCAAATCTAGTGGATGTTCCCAGGTACCTAAACAATGAGTTGTGTTTGAACAACCGACCGATTTCAAGATGGGCGCTCTCATGAACACATGCATCACTAAATGTAACATAGTTCAATAAATAAGAACATCAAGAAGGAAGAACATATATTTTGTCTGACTCTCTGCTTTCGTTCATGTATTTAAATTATTTAGCAGAAAATGGTTGTTGACTTGTCTTTTGTGGGCGCCTTCCTACTTTCTCGAGTTTGCACGTATGGTGCCAACTGTTTTATTTACCACTATCAGTTTTTAGGTAAGGGTTGTACCATGAAGTCGGGGGAGCAGTCGTCGGGACTGAGGTCGGGCCGGTCTCCAGTGGTCCAAGGGGAGCCCTGGCCACCCCATGCCGATAACACCGCCTCGTAATCGAGCCTCAAGAAAACCTCCCTCTTCTTTTTCTTCTTCTTCTTCCTCCTTCTCTCTTCACGAGAAATGTTGGTCCCTTCATTTCCGCCGCAATTCTCCACGTTCTTTTTCTCTTCCAATTCAACGATCACCTTCGCTTCCTCTTCTTCATCGCCGCACGTAGTCGGAGAATCGTAGTCAAAATTCAGCTCAAATGTCTCCTTGCTCAAGTCGATCTCCATGTCGCCGTGGCCTTCTTCCGCGTCGACCTCTTTCTCTTCGAGTTTAATCGCTCCGCCGCTACCTAAGGAACAGTCCACCGACTTATTATCTCGCTCTTTCCAATCTGCAAAGCCCAGTCCTTCTATCCCGAAGGACTCCGTATCGAGCCCTCGACCAAGAAGGCTTTCGACATCGGCAGCAAATTCCGCGAGGTCCGCGTCCGACGGGAGAAATCCTTGCAAATTCTCCACTTCGATGGTCAACCCTTTGCTTCGGTTGTCGCCTTTGCCTGATCCGTCAATGGCCACGACAGTTTCTGGTTCAGCGCAAAACGCAGTCGCCTCGGCTCCTTTCGACGTTCCCATTTCCGCTACGAAAGGGTCGTAAGCCGGAACCCTGTAAAGAAGATGCTCCTCGCTCTCCTCGTTTGACGTCTCATCTCCACCGACTTCGGGAACTCGGGCCACGTTCTCTGGCTTGGACGCCCGGTGGAGAGAGGACTTCATGCCACGGGGCGTCCGCGGCTTCTTGGTGAAACCGCGGTGCCACGACGACGACTTCGTGCGCGAAGCGAATTCGGAGAGATGCTTCTGCGAGGTGGCCGCCGTCTTCAGACGGACCCTCTCATGGCGGCTGGCCAGAGGGTTGGCCGAGTGGACGGAGCGGTCGCAGGACTGGCAGAGGAAGGCGTCGTCGGCCGCGCAGTACCAGCGAGCCCGCTTCTGGATGCAGTTGTCGCAGGCCCGAGCCGTCTTGCCGCTGAAGGCATTCGCGGCATTCTTGTGGGAAATCATCACGGACGGACTCATGCAATCATCAACGCCCTGGCAGGTGATTCTCCGGATATTGACGGTGGGAGGGATCTAAACAGAGTGCAAAAAAGGGGAGCGTGGTGAATGATTGGCGTCGAAATGGTGGCGGTGTTTTCGGGAGAAGGAGCGATTATAAGAGATTGTTCCGGGACCCGCAGGGCTTGCGCTTTTGTTGACGGGAGATAGTGCACTTTTTGGCGAGGAACGTTGGAGAGAGGAGGCTACACTTTTTGGGGCCCACGCCTAAGCCTTATCTGGAACCCCATTGGCTATCCTCCTGAGCGTCATCCGGAGCCGAGCTTTGTGATTGGGCGGCGGTCTAATGTAGGGATTTCCGGCGGGGCCCAGGAGTGGGTAAAGTCAATTCGTGACCATCTCCATCACTTCTGCGAAAATTTTGAAGGGGACGGGATTGTTTGTGCAGAGGGGGCTGGGGCCGGGGCCCACTTCTATGTCCCGGTGGCAGAGACGGACTCTCGTTTCTGTTTCTGTTTGCGGTCCCCTCGCCACCTCTGCCCCCCCGTCACAGTCTCTGTCCTCCCACTTACATCTAGACCTTTTCAATATACTCCTCTTTACCAGATCCGGGTGAATTGTAAAATTTTGTGACTTCAAATCGAACGAGGGAGATTAAAAATAAAAAAATAAAAATTCTGTGGAGCATTAACTTGGAGGCCTAGGCTGTGTCCGAGTGCCATAAATTCCAAGCACATGCCTAGTGAAAGAATGACGTCTTCCCAGCTACCATCCGTCTGCGCTGCGCTGATGCGGCACTGTCCTCTGCGTGTTCTTAAAGTATGGCCGACTTTGCGGTGATTGGAACGAATCTAGAACACCACAAATCGTGATTGGTTCGATGTCATGAGACTGGATCGGTGGATGTCGATTTTGTTAGGATGACAACTAGGAAATTCGGGGTATGGCGATGTTAGAAAGAAATTACATGAGAAGCATTTGTGCTTGCCACACAAAAGGGAAAAGGGGTACCACCATCGACCTCCTTCGCACAATCAATCCCGTCAAACGATCGACATCTCTCGTGCTAGGTCTTTGCCCTCCCCCTTGACTCTCTCTCTCTCTCTCCCCACGAAGGCCGTGTCCGTCCGTTAAGGAGCCAAAGGCGGCTCGAGCGAAGGCGATTGAGCTAGACTTTGGCTTTGTTCATGAGAGCAAAGATAGACCTTTGCCGCTACATAGTATACACTTTAAGAAATTCAAGGGGAAAGAGTGTCAAAAAAGTCCTAAACCTATTGCATTTGTGGCAATTTAAATCTTAAATCTTTTAGTGATACCAATTTAGTCTTAGTCCTTTTGATCTAGAGCTAATTCAGTCCTTCCAACTAATTTTGATCGAATATTATTGATGTGGATTCCAAACAGTCTACAAGGCATTGTCAACGTTGACTTAGATATTTTTTAAATAATATTTTAATACCTTTTTAACATTCTATTATTTTCTCTCTCTCTCTCTTTTTTTCCAAGTTCCTTTGGCGACCGGACCTCACCAAAGCAAGGCTGGCCCTCGCCGGCGGGAGGCGAACACCAACGAGACTAGTCCGTCCCTTGGGTGAGGTTGGCCTCACCAGATTTGGCGAGGCCAATAGGTGACGTTGGACTCGCCAAATCTGTCGAGGCCAGCGTTCGCCTTGTGACATCGAGGCTAGCCTTCATCGGCCATCGGAGGAACCTAGAAAAAAAAATAAGACAAAAAGAAATAGTAAAAAAGAAAAAATATTTAAATATTATTTGAATATATTCACACCAGCGTCGATCATGCCGCGTAAACCGTAGGGCATCCACGTCAGCAATATTCAATCAAAATAGTTGGAATGACTGAATTGGGCTCTAAGTCAAAAGGCTTATGACTAAATTGGCATGCATCAATGCTGTAAGTTTAGGACTTTTCTGGCACTTTTCCAAAATTCGAGTACTTCCTCGCTCATCAAATGTCACATTGCATCAACGAAATAAAGATGGAAGACACGCATGCATGATGTAAAAGCGCCCGAGCGAATAACCATCAAATGAAGTGAACTATAAACCCGGGCATTGAATCATTTTTTTGGCGACTTTTCGAAGGACTCAAGACATTGTAGATAACAGAAAGAGAGAGAGAGAGTCCTTTTGTCCACCTACTGACAAGTCACCGCTCCCTTCGCTGTCCCCCGACCGAAACGCGCATGGAACGGCGAGAACTTTCTCCGACCTCTTCCTCGTTAAAGACAACAGAAAGAGACCTCTCTAGTTTCGGGGCCTGATGTGGCGAAGAACAACAGGAAAAGAGAGCGCTCGATCGGTTCGAGATGGACAGGCGGCAGAACAGTCACTTGGCTGAGGTTTTACTTACAATTCTGAAAAAGATAACGTAGCTTTTAGGATAAAGATGATGTGGAGAGCTCATCCAACAAACGGGGAATCCGCGGATATGTTACAAAGTCAATAATAACTATCCGCAATAATGGTGATTATTGGAGTTTTTCTCCACACATATTCTCTGCTCCGAAAGAGACAGCATGCGGTTATCCTCCACCTATCCATCTTGAGTTTCGATTCCACGGATAGTTTCTGGAGAATATTTTTACTAGATTCTTGGAAGCGAAGTTATCTGTGTGGTTTAGAGTTTAGGTGGCGTTCATGACTTTCTTTGACCGCTGTTGTTAAGCCAGTCATTCCTACACTTGGTCAGCGAGCGGCTTGGAACCGACCTGCCCAGAAGGGTAGGCTCGACGGTCTGGCCTGGAAACTCTTCTTCCAAAAACGATGCGCGATTATGTTCTTGAGATTTAGAATAAGTCGATTTGTTTTCGCCACGAAAGATATCTTAGCTCACCTTAACTATTGAATTTAGAACTTGCACTGGATTTCCTCATCTCGCAAAAGCGGAAGTCATTGTTAGTAGATTAAGGTTTTTTTAGGAATTAATTTGTTATTATTTTTTAGATATTATGTTTGAATAAATTTGAACTAGTCAATCTAGTTGTTTTGTTAGAGAGATTTTAGGAATCGTTGTTGCTGGTTTGTTGCAGCAATTATTATTATCTGTTTTTGCTATTTGTTGAAAAGCCTTAGCTTTTCCATTGAATTGAATTAGAGCTGAAGCTTTCACCTCTTTTTTCCATCATCTTGTTGCATTTCTCGTCGATCTTTTCCACTGGTTTAATCTGACATGGTATCAGAGCTCTCGTTCTTGAGGGACTGTGAGTAAGATAGAAAAAAAAAAGTACGCTTCCCATTCCTAGTCGAATCTCTCGGTAACTGTCTGTCATCATGTCTTCTTCCGGCAACTTTTCTGTACAACCTCCACAGTCCTTTGATGGCGAAAACTACTAGATTTGGGCTGTCAAGATGAGGATATATTTGAAATCTCAAGACCTCTAGAGCACGATCGAGCAGGACGTCGAACCTCGAGCCTTGCCTGCGAATCCTACCTTAAACCAGATGAGGCAACATAGTGAGGAATATACCAAGCCGTTCAAGGCCCTCGCTGCCATTCATGCCTCTGTTTCTGAAGGAGTACTTGCAAGACAGGCAAGGAAGCATGGGATCGGTTGAAGGAGATGTTCCAAGGTAGCGGCAGAAATCAAAGGATAAGAGTTTCGAATTTGTGGAGAGAGTTTGATCTGCTCAGAATGAAGGACTCAGAGAATATAAAAGAATATGTTGACAGGTTGATGAGGGTCATTAATCAGATTCGACTGTTGCAAGTTGATTTGCCCGACAGTAGAATTGTGGAAAAAATTCTCGTGACTATTCCGGAGAGATTTGAATAAAAAATTTCTGCTTTGGAAGAGTCTCGAGATCTCAGTACACTGACCGTCGAGGAGTTGGTGAGCTCTCTACAGGCACAAGAACAAAGGCGTGCTATAAGACAGGAGGAGAAACCTAAAGTTGCGCTGTTAATAAATGTGAAAGGAAAAGAGAAAAAAGCTCATAGAAGTGAGGCGAGAAAAAGTGTTTTCGAGAAACAATTTAAGAACCGAAAGTACGGTGAAAAAACTCAAAAAGAGTTCGCTCCTTGTTCCCACTGCAGTAAAACTTCTCATACCGAAGAGTTTTGTTGGTTTAGGCCGGGATACAAATGCAAGCATTGCAATCTCCCTGGTCATGGCGAAAAATTCTGTAGGAAGAAAAAGATTGCTTCCGTAGAGCAGGCACAACTCACGGAGAATGAGTCAAAGCAAGAAGATCAGCTATTTGCGGCGACATTTTCAGCAACAAGGTATGGGGCTGATGCTTGGCTCATCGACAGTGGATGCACTCATCACATGTCTCCCGACGAGAAATTGTTCTTTGACTTGGATAAGTCCTTCTCAACTAGCATAAAAATCGGGAACGGACAGCTTCTGAAGGCGTTTGGTAAGGGCTCGACTGTTATTAAAAATTTATCAGGTACTAACAAGATTTCTGATGTTCTGTTTGTACCGGATTTATGTCAAAATCTTTTGAGTTTGGGACAATTATTGGAGCAAAAATATATATTGCATTTCGAGGATATGCATTGCTTGGTGGCTGACCGTGATGGAAATGAGTTTATGAAGGTAAAAATGCAGGATAGATGTTTTCCTGTCAAGTTTAAATCCAGCTCTTTGGCTTTATCGGTAAACGTTGACGAGTCTCGACTGTGGCATCGGAGAATGGGGCATATTAGCCTCACTACTTTGAAAAAGATGCACTTGGATGAGTTGATTGTTAGCCTTCCAGCTATTTATGTGTGTTCTGATGTATGTGCTGTTTGTGAGTACGGCAAGCAATCGAGACTTCCGTTTGAAGAAGCGAGATGGAGATCGACTGATAAACTTCAATTGGTTCACTCAGATGTATGTGGCCCAATGACTATACCTTCGTTGAATGGAAGCAAGTATTTTTTTGATCTTCGTCGATGACTTTACACGTTTTTGCTGGATTTTCTTTCTCAAGGCAAAAAGTGAAGTTCTCGGTGAGTTCGCTAAGTTTAAGCAGCTCGTCGAAAACCAATGTGGATGCAAAATTAAAGCTTTGAGATCTGATAATGGAAGTGAATATACTTCCCGGGAGTTCAAGCTCTTTTGTGCGCAAGCCGGCATTATTCAGCAGTTCACGGTTCCTTATTCTCCGCAGCAAAATGGGGTCAGTGAACGAAAAAATAGATCCATAATGGATATGGCAAGATGCTTGATGTTTGAAAAAGGTTTGCCGAAAGAGTTCTGGGCTGAGGCGGCGAACACTTCTGTTTATCTTTTGAATTTGCTTCTGACAAAAGCTTTGAAAAATTCAACTCCCTTCGAAGCTTGGTTTGGCTGGAAATGTTCCGTGCAGCATTTAAGAGTTTTTGGGAGTATTTGTTATGCTTATGTTCCTGAACAGAAGAGAGATAAACTTGATCATCGAGCTGAAAAAAATATTTTCCTTGGGTATGGTTCGAATACCAAAGGTTACAGGATTTATAATCCCATAACTAAGAAGTTCTCGGTGAGTAGAAGCTTAACCTTTGATGAAGATGCACAATGGGATTGGATTTCTGAAAAAACGGTTGGTCGGCAAGATCAATCTTCTCTTGATGTTGCTGAATTTGAGGATGAACCTATGAGGGGTATGATAACTTTGCAGGATGTTTATGAAAGATGTAGTTTGACTATGCAAGATCCCGACTGTTACGAAGCTGCGTCAATGGATGCTAATTGGAGGGTAGCTATGCAAGAAGAAGTGGATTTGATTCATAAGAATGGTACCTGGGAACTTGTCGATCGACCTTTCGATAAAAAGGTAATTGGAGTGAAGTGGGTTTACCGAACCAAACTGAATTCTGATGGTTCGGTAAATAAACTCAAAGCTCGACTGGTGGTAAAGGGATATTCCCAAGAAGCTGGAGTTGATTTCTTCGAAACTTTCGCACCAGTTGCAAGGCACGATACCATTAGAATGCTGATCGCACTTGCTGCGAAGCTTGGCTGGAAAATTTTTCATCTCGACGTGAAATCAGCATTCTTAAATGGCTATCTGGAGGAGGAGATCTTCATTGAGCAACCTGATGGTTTTCCGATTGCTGGATGTGAAGATAAAGTTTACAAGCTTCACAAGGCTCTTTATGGATTGAAACAAGCTCCTCGTTCATGGTACAGCAGGATCGATTCTTATCTCCTGAAGAAAGAATTCTGTAGAAGTGAGGTTGAAGCCACACTTTATGTGAGAAAGCTAAATGGTAAAGTGCTACTTATAGTTTCTTTATATGTGGATGACTTGCTTATCACGGGAGGAGATGAAGTAGCGGTGAATCAGTTCAAACTTGACATGGCTAAAGAGTTCGAAATGTCAGATTTGGGACTGATGCATTACTTTCTTGGATTCGAGATTCATCAAGAAGCCGATGGCGTCTTTTTTTCTCAGCAAAAGTATGCTATGGATGTACTGAAGAAATTCAGAATGAACGAAGCGAAGTCAGTTCCGACTCCTCTTGTGGTTAATCTGAAGTTTGTTGTATTTATCGGCATCTCGTCCAGATTTAATGTTTGCAGCAAGCTACCTGTCCAGATTCATGCAATCTCCTAGTCAAATCCATCTTTCTGCAGCAAAAAGAGTATTGAGATATGTTAAAGGTACCAATGACTTTGGCATTCGATTTGCGAGAAAGGAAAGCTCAGATCTGCATGGATTTTGTGATAGCGATTGGGCTGGTTGTGTTAAGGACTTCAAGAGCACATAGGGTTTTGCGTTCTCACTTGGAAGTGGAGTATTTGCGTGGAACTCAAAGAAGCAAGAAGTTGTAGCTCAATCATCGGCCGAAGCTGAGTATATTTCCACCGCAACTGCGAGTAATCATGCGATTTGGCTCAGAAAAATTCTTGCTGATATGGGTTGGAAGCCAGCTACTCCTACTACTCTTTATGTTGACAATAAGTCTGCTATTGCTATAGCTCAAAATCCTGTTCAACATGGTAGGACTAAGCATATTTCTGTCAAGTATCATGCAATTCAAGAAGCCGTGAAGAATGAGGAAGTGAAGCTCGAGTATTATCCATTCGGAGAACAGATCGCGGATATTCTGACCAAGCCTTTAGCAAAGGATCAGTTTGAGTACTTAAGACAGAAGCTTGGAGTGTTTCCTAAACAACCTTAAGGAGGAGTGTTAGTAGATTAAGGTAATTTATTATTATTTTTTAGATATTATTTTTGAATAAATTTGAACTAGTCAATCTAGTTGTTTTGTTAGAGAGATTTTAGGAATCGTTGTTGCTAGTTTATTGCAGCAATTATTATTATCTGTTTTTGCTATTTGTTGAAAAGCCTTAGCTTTTCCATTGAATTGAATTAGAGCCGAAGCTTTCACCTCTTTTTTCCATCATCCTGTTGCATTTCTTGTCGATCTTTTCCACTGATTTAATCTGACAGTCATGTCATCAGGTCGTGGAAATGGGGGTTTTACCCAGCAGTTACCATCGTATCGCATGTGCTTTTTACCCGTTCTTTTTGCGGGCCTTGCTCGTTATGTTCCTGCCTTTGTCGTACATTTTAGGAGCATCGACCGCCAACTCAGAATGATGCTGTTTAGGTCTCTGTCTGGTTGATTGATTGGTATTTTCTGGTTCTTACAGCAGAAGTCGACAGCCACTTGTGCTGCATCACATTCCACAAGCTGTGTGATGCTCTGTCCTCCCTGGGCTATTTTTAGCGTCTGTTACCGAAAGGGCCTTACTTGTGACCCACCAAGGCCGAGAGCTCGTAGACATTGATTTCTCAAGCACATGCCTAAAGGGCTTTTTTTCACAAACATTTGTAACACTAGTAGGAAACTGATCTCTTTGGCAGACATTGAGGACTGCGACTATATGACTTGCATCTAAAATCTCAGCATGAAAAACTAAGAACAAAGATAGAGAAGAACAGATGTAACTTGCTAAGACCATATCTATGAGCTGAATAAATATTTCCGAGCCACCTATATAAATAGCACCCAAAACTAAAGCGGGGAAGAGATGCACTCCTCAAAGTCGGGGAGAGTCTAGACTTGCTTCCTCTAAACTTCTTAATGCATTCGAAATAGCCCTGACTGTCAAAGGCGTTGTTCTGCAACAACCACCGATGAGCTGGGCTCCTGCATCACGCCATCTTGCAGCGTACAGCTCAAATTTGTCGTCACCAAAGCACTTGGATGGCTGTAGAGGATTAAAAAAAGAAAAATTTGCCATCATAAATGGGAACAAACTCAAAAGGGAAGCGAGTGAATATGTTCAATCCAGAGGGTTTAGGGAAAGCATCTTACCAGCCACCTCTTAGCTAAGCCATCCCATACCTCCCCACTGTTGGGATAAACAACTATTGCCTTGCTTGTCAACTGAATTAGAGGAGATTAGCACATCAGTGATACAGAACTACGCAAGGGCAATTTGACAATAATTGACATAATGACTTCATCAATTCTTCACTAGACGAGTAGATTGATTTACCCCTTTAAATTTGCCTATTAGACTTTCAATGAAATGGGGGGGCGCACAGTTTATCCCGATTGCATTGACTTTATTGCTCTTGTTCAATATATCCAGACAATCCTGAAAACTCTCTCCAGATGGTGCATTTTCTCCATCCACCGAGCTGAAGCAAATCCAGGATGGGATTTCAATATTCTCCTCCTCGAGCAACTCAACACATGCCTATACAATGATTCCAAAACCCAACATTCGTTAAGCACGGGGAATGATGCAGAGCAAAAGCCATGTACATCTTATGGAAAGTGAAAATCAGCTTTTATATGATCAGTAAACATTATTTTCCAGGTTCTGTCCTCATGAACATGAAACAGAAGCTCCTTGATATTAATATATTGATAATTGGTTGAAGCACTATTGTCTTCCATGCCTAGTAGTCCTTCAAATGTGGCTACAAGCAAAGCAAGGTTTGCCACTTATGGTCATTAATATTGACCCAATATGATGATTTGGTAATGGGTACTACCGAAGATCACACTCATATTAGATGATCATGACCAGAGCACTATGATTTGAGACGATACAGAATGTCTTTTGCTAAACGACATTCATGAGATAGCTTTGAGAAAACTCATGCCAAAACCACACTTTTCTTTATTTGGTTAAGTCAATCACACACTAAGCTATTCATAGATGTATAATATTTAAGACACCGAACTTGAGTCGAGGCCTTCAAAGCCAGAATAACATTGATTTTAACAAATGTCAAAGGAGGTACTGATTTCAAAAGACCAAGTAGCGTTGTTGGCCAATCACATGCCGCTGAGGCTTGGTATATATATATAGTCTAAGGAATTTAACTTGAATCTTAGCTTTGAGAAAATTCAGACTATTCCGATAAGAAAAGAACATACCTGAGCTTCCAGTTTGTTAGGAATAGTCTCAAAGGCCAGCAAATCTGCACCAGCATTAACAAGGACTTGCAATCTACGCCGATGAAAATCCTTGAGTTTGTCCAAATTTATGTCCGGTCCATAGCAACCGCTGGGAACAGCAATGCAGATATTGAGTACAGATAAAAGTGAACATGACTACTAAGACAAGCAAATTATCCAGACTACTCTCAACCAGCTTTGTGCGTTGTGTGTCAGTCTCATCAGAATAGTTGACCCTCACCTATACTCTGAGCCATCTGCAAGATAAGCTCCATAGCTACCAATTGATGCAGCCACCAAGGCCTGATTGTAGCTATGTTCAGGAACCCCCTTCAAGGAATCCCAGAACTTGTCGCGGGCTTCAACGGCCAACTTGACACTCTTTTCTAGTAATGACTCTGCTTCTTCCATGGACAGTCCCTTGGACAGAAACCCGGGAAGAGTGGCCTGGACGAATACCAAAGTATTAGCCAAAGTGGTCATGGACACTAAGAGGATAACAAATTATTACAGTACGTAACTTAAGAGCTTAACTAAACTAAATAGTGATCGGATGTCTTCCGAGCATTGCAAGACTTAGCAGAAGACAGCGACAGTACCAAAAATGGCTATTAGCATAGTATTAGTAGAACACTCTGTGTGCTACCCATTACCTACAGTAATGCCTCACGGGCCGATTAATCCAAGCGTAATATGAAGAAACAATCTTTAAGTGCACGAGAAATGAAAAGATCCGTTTTTAAGTTGCTAGACCATGAAATCCCAGAAACAAGCAAAAGTTCCATACTCACAGGATCATTCTCAATTAATTTAAACAGACAAATATTTCAATTCTGCAAACTTAAAAGCATTCTGACCGAAAGAAATTAATAATTAAAATATAAAAACAGAGTTAGATATTAGAATTTGCAAGTGGCAAGACTAATGAAATGGCTACAACTGGAGATTTGCTGAGAAATTAAAATCTGGACGAAAACTGGAATGAGCACATTTATTTTGAGCTAGAGAATAGGCAAAATACTATTTTGAGATAGAACTCTATGCCAAATGGCCCGAATGTATTCTGTGCTCTGCATTTGCACTTACAAGACGAACCTTAACGACGAGAGAAGCAAATATTTACAACGAGCCTTGCACTTGAGCCTCTTTTAGACAAGCTGTACAGCTTCCTTGAAAGAGTTAGAAAATTTTCTACATAGATTTAAGGGGTCCTCTGGGTGGAAATCAAGAAACTAATGCCCCGCTGGCTAAGAATGCACCAGTTGTTCCAATTTCCGCCATAAAGCACGGGATTTGCATTTATCATTGGGAGTGCAGACAAAAACGCAAACTTTGAACAGAACTGCATTTGGCAGTGGTATGATCGAAGAAAAACGAAGAAAATCTGGAAAACAGAGTCTGCCACTCAGCCGAATTGCAACACTGTTTGATATTTTTTGTGTAATCATCCATGCCGAACAAAAATTGGATAATAAACCAACTTAAGAAGGGTCAACCCCTTCTCGGAATGAGTAGAAGATCATATGCACCTGATAGGACGAGGTGATCAGGACATCAGCACCAGCCTCCAAATACTCCATGTGCACCTGCATTTCACCAGAATTCCGCGTTACTCTTCCCTGACGAAAAGAAAACGTCTTCTTACACCATGAGCATCGGCCAATCCCACCGATGGGCACAAAGTGATACGTGTCACCCGCATCGAGAGAGCAATGAGGACTCGGGACTCACTCGCTTGATGAGATGGGGGTCTTTGATCAGGCAAAGGGCGCTCCAGAGAGGGTCGTTTATGGCGGCGCCGTGCTTCTCGAGCTGGGTCGCGAACCCGCCGTCTATCACGGCGCACCCACCCGCCCTCTCTATCAGATCCTCCAACACCGATCCCTTCCTCTCGCCAACTCCCATCTCTCTCTCTCTCTGTCGTTACGTCTGGTTCTGGTTCGGCGACAGGGTCATGCTCTGCCTCACCTTTTTATGCAGAGGCGTTTGCGTGTCCCGTCGTGAATGCGGACTGTTATGCCGTATGGATTCATTCTTGAATGCCAAATCTTTACCTACTTTAACTGGTCGTAAAAATTCTCTTCTTCACCTACTTTATAGTTAAGACCTTCCAACATTTATGTGATCCGGCAGACCTAAGCATGCTGCAGGCGGCCGCAAGAGATCCCGTTGGATTCTTCGATTAGATCCTTTCGCAAAAAAATTCAAAGATATCTATCTATTTATCCATCTATGAATATTTTGTGTCGCCAAGGAGAAGACGATATTTTCCGTATCAATTTTTTGTCTTTTTTTTTTTTCGTTATTGTCCCTTCAATGCAAAAGGTTTCACGTTTAATTTGCTATGACATACGTAATACGGGCGTGAGTGCTAGTATATGTGTATTTAGATGTGCATATGTATGTCTATCTAACATCAGCTAAAGCTAGTATTTAGGCGTTCGACATTAATATCTTAGCCAATGTGTTTTTAGAGCGGAAATTACCAATAAAGCCTAAAACTTATTGCACTTGTCTAAGTTCAATCATAAACCTTTTAATTTAGTTAATTAAATCCTAAATCTTTTGATGATTTTGATGATTTATCGATATGTCGTTTTTATCATTTTTGTCGGAACCTCAAGTTTTATCATTAGCACACCCTAAACCCGGGCATCAAGACAAAGCACATTGTAGAGCAGTTTTGGCAGGGGCCTTTTGTTTTAGGGCTTTAGCCCAATCGGCCACATGATTACCAGCTATATTAGTCTATTTGGCCTTTTTCTTTTTTTGAAAATAATTGACATTGATAATCGTTATAATTTTTTAATTTTTTTAATTTATTTGTGTTTCCCTTTTTCTTTTCACCAGTGATAGCGACCAGCCACTGGCCACACGCAATGGCCAGCCGTCCACCGGGAAAAAAAAAGGAAAGAAAAAATCAAAAAATTTAAAAAAATTTAAATTATTCACATTAGGGTCGCTCGTGCCACGTAAGATGGCCGGCATTCACATCAACAATTTTCGATCAAAATTGGCTAAATGGACTACATAGGTAAATAGTCAAAAAAAAATTAGGATTAAATTGACCAATTTATAAGGTCTATGATAAAATTGACACAAGTATAATAGGTTCGGGACTTTTTTGGTTTTGTTCCCTGTTGGTAGGAAATAGTTTTGAAATGGATATATCTGATGTACGTATTCACTAGAAAAGATGTCTTAATTCTGTCGGTGAAACTTTTGCCGCAGCTTCTGAAATTACAATCGAAAAACAAAATCTCGCCGTAGGTCACGCATCATGGTGCATGCAGCTGTTGCTTGGACTACTTGATCAACCCCCATTGGAATCTAGGAAAAGTTCTTATGCCTTCATATGCTGTTAGGGACTTGGTGAATATAATAACCTCATCGTACCCAAAAAAAAAAAAAGAGATGCGGTGCATAACATATAGTACTAATCTACACGAAATGATATAAGTAGGCGATAAGACCGCCGTTTAGTATTTATATAATGGCACATTGTTTTAAAAGCTCAATTACCGTCCAGCGGCAGCTCCTAATTTTGAAAACCAGCCTTACATTACTAACACTACCCAAACATCTTTTATCCAATCTCAAACCCAAAGCAGTAACGTAGCCACGGTTTGACAGGATTGGTCCTGGTGGAGATGCGAGGCGAAGCCAAGGGCGTGAATGCTAACCATTATGTTCTTGATAACGATTTCTAGATAGGGAACCATGTTTGATAACGACACGAAATTTTCATTTCTAGAACAGGAGAAATAGAAATTTATTTGATAACGACATAAAATTTCTATGGTTGCTGGCCGTCAAGGCCCATACGGAACGACAACCCAATCGACAGATGACGATCAGCGGCCGGCAAGAGAGGCACAAGAGAAAGGGAGGCCACATAAAAAAGAGGAAGTGAGCAATGAAAAGAATTCTTTTTTCTATATTTGTTCCATAAATACATTTAGAGTCTGTTTGGCAACGATTTTGATTCAAAAAAGTTATTCTGATTAGAATTATATTTTCTAATTTTGTTTCCTAAATGAGTTTTAGAAAATTAGAACGCATTTAGTAGCTGCACAAAATTTATGTTCCCGAGCAGAAACGCGTTTAGTAACCATACAAAATTTCTATGCTCGGGAACAACCAAGTGGTAAGAATTATTTTTTTTAAAAAAAATTCATCCTTTTTTTAAATTTTCTTAAATTTTTAAAAAAATTTAACTTTTTAAATGTTTTTAAAAAAAAATTTATTTCCCCATTTTTAAAAAATGTTTAGAATTTTTGCATTTTTACATTTTTTAATTTCCCCTTTTTAATTTTTTAAAATTTTTAAATTTTAATTTTTAGAAAAATGAGTTTAAAAAGTTAGTTGTTAGTAAATTTTCAAATCTAATTTTAATTGTTTTTTAAATTTACAAGTTTAAGTGGAAGCCTACGCGGACTTAATCTTTATAAAAGAATTAAAACTTTGTTTTTTTGTGATTCTTTTTGTTCAAAATAAAAAAAAATTATTCATTTTTTTTTGCTCCAATGATGTTTTCGAGAATAGAATTAGAATCATAATTATTTACATCACCAAATATGTTTTCATCCTTTTTTGTACCGGGAATAGAATCAAAAAATCAAAATCGTTGTCAAACAAACGCTTATGTTCCAAACCTATTTTTGAAATAAAAATTTATTCTAAAAATAGAAAAGTAAAATTGTGTTACTAAACGGATTTATGTTCCAAATATGAAGAGAAACAAAAAAAAAAATAGAGAATGGTTTATCATGCATGGCTTAAGTAGGTGCCACTTGATATTGATGCCATTATTCTTTCGAAATCTTGTCAAATAAGTTGGATTACTTTTTCCGTGTCCCTCATTATAAGTATCTCACGTTAATTGTGATGCTCGTTCGTTCCAATCGGCTACGTCGATGGTATATTAAGATCGTAGGGTTTGGACCAAGTCATAGATGCTTCAAGGCTGACCAAACGTAGTTGAGCCCCATGGTTGAAAAAAAAAAAAAATTGGAACTCGTTAGGCCGACATAGAAGAAGTGAGACATTTGAGGAGTTGGTAGTAGGCGATCCAGGAGAGCCGCCAAAACTTGCGATCGAGACTTTGCACCCGACTTTGCTTGCATTTCGTTTTGGTGTTGGTGTTCCACTTTGAAAGCTACTCCGAGTTTGGTAGATTGGTGAGGGTTTCTATTTTTTATTTTGATTTCTTCTGGGTCATCTTCTTTTAATATGGGTGGTTTGAGTTTTCAGACTTTGACTGTTTTCTGCTAAAATGAAAGGTGGAATCCTGCTTGTTTTGCAATTTAGGTCCTATCTGGCATCTGGAATTTCCTTAGCTTAAAAATAACCAAAAAAAAAAAATGCTGGCTCTCCTAATTTAAAGAGTGAAGGACACGAATAACTCGATCTGAGGAGGGCAATCGTGGATAGATGGCTTTAGAATTCAACGCTAGCCGCGTGGGGAAGCATTCTCCAGCTCGCATAGCACCTTTTGCTTATCTTTGTGCCAGCTTTGGATTGAAAGATCTGTGGTTTTTTCAAATGATATTTCATTAGTCTTAAGTCTTGCTGATTTGTACAGTTAGCCGAAGGTTTCTTTTGGTTCAGATTACCACAGCCGACTACCATTTTTCGATCGTTCATACATATCCTCATTCAATTCTTTCAAAGTAAATAATTGGAGCATCGCTTAACTTTGGATTTTATTTTTCCAAAGTTATTGAAATCGCATGCTTATAAAACTTGCTCCCGTAATATTATTAGAAAACTGACAATAATCTGCACGTTTACTAAGGGAAAGGGAGCATCACTTGAGCATAATATATATTACCATTAGTAGATAATCAAATATCATGGACTTATTTACTTTAATGCAATTTGAGCCTTCTACCGCCAAATCACCATTCGTGGAAAGCCTTCGATGGCTCTCTTATGAAAACATCTATATTTTTTTAGGTACACACGGTATATATGACACATTGCATGCCGGGCATGATAGATCATTTTCATGTGAATACATAAATATGATTATTTTTCCATTCTCATAGAGGTAAGTTTAGTACTTATTACTTTATATATTACTTAAAAGATGAAAGATTTATGACTATATAACATCTTTTTAAAAAAAAAAATCTTCTCTTAAATATTGTCATTTAAAAAGGATATTTCTGCATGGTAAAGTCAAGTTTTCTTTTTATTATGGAGTGATTTCTGATTTCCTTCTAGACGTTACTTTTTCTTGGTGAAACTCCAAGATATTCTACTAGACGGTGAATCAATTTAATAGCTCTTCGACACACAAAAAAAAAAGTGATTTAATAGCTCAGACATTGTTATTCGTGGAATGTACCTAATGTACAAAAGTCACTTTCCATATTTTATAGTTGATGCTATATGTCAATTTAAAGTTGAAAAATCCAGTTCTTTCTTGTAGCTCACCCTTTTAATCTGGCAAATTTTGGACGACCAATTAGCCTTTTCTCGCTGCGGTACAAATTAGGGTTAAGTCTTCGAGGAGCAAGAAGACTTTGGCTTCAAATTTGGAGAACAAAATAAAAAGTGATGCGGGGGTTGGTAAAGTAAAAATATTTAAAGTAAAGTGTTTAACTTTTGACGTTGTTTGGGTAATCCCACGCGGACCTACTCCGTACTCATGCATAAATAAATAAAAAATGTAGGCTTTTATTTATCCGTCAAAATTGAAAATATCAAAAATTAGAGAAAATTTACATGTAAACTAACGTCACAAATTTGAAGGGAAAATTATCACAAAAGTTTTAAATCTTTTACACTTTTATCAATTCAGTCAAAAACTTTTTAAGTTTGTCAATTTAGTACTAAATATTTTTTAATTATGTCAATTCAGTCATTCTGATCAATTTTGATCAAAAGTCTCTGACGTAAAGCGAGCGACGCTGACATGGCATGATGTGAATTGATGTGACCAATTTTTAATAATATTTTTTTAAATTTTTTTAATTTTTATTGCTTTTTTTTTTGGTTGGCGGTTGAAAAATAAAACTAGAGAGAAAGGAAAAAATATATAAAAATAAAAAATTAGTAACATATAATTAAAAAAAATAGTCATGTTAGTGCTCGCCGCATCACGTCAGCACCGATCGCACTACGTCGGCAATTTTCGATCAAAATTAGCTGGAAAAAATTGAATCAGCATAAATGCAAAAGGTTTATAACTGTTTAGGACTGAGTTGGTAAAAGTGCAAATGATTTAAGAATTTTTTGACAATTTTCTCCAAATTTGAATATTAAAGAAGTTTCTGAGAGTAAAAAATTTTGGTTAGGCGAAAATCAGAAAAACGACAAGAGAGCTGGCGTGCTGGACTCGTTCGATTACATGTGCCGCCCCCTATTTGGAGCGATCGAGCATCTCTCTTAAGCAATGATTTGTCGGGCGGTGCTGAAATTTCTTTTTGCCGACTCCCCCACTTTTTTTTATCTTCCTCGAAGTAAATCTCAAGTAATGTGGAAAATCGACCCACCCAAAAAAAAAAAAAGTAATGTGGAAACGGCTAACAATATTAAATAAGAAACTGTAAGCAAAATTTAGTATTACAGCAGGTAGTTTAATCAAGAGCGAAAACATAAAGAAAAATCAAAGATTTAAAGGCAAAGAAAGGCCTCGAAAAAATAAATAAATGTTTGATAAGATGAATGTCGGACCGAGTTTTGTGTATATTTCGCACGCCCAAGGGAGCGGGAAAGGCAAAATCCAAATTCACACTCGATTCGGTCCAAACTCATGGACATGAGTTCAACACATTTTTTTTTCTTCTTGTTACCAAGCTAATAAAGCAGAACGGTTAACAAAGTAAACAGGAGAGGACTTTTCAGGTAATATGGGACAATTTAAAGAAATTATGGAAGAAAATGGTTTTCAAAATATTGACTTTAAGTCCACAAAGTTCGTGTTTATCAGGGAAATTCCAAACGTCTAGAAGAAGAGGAAACAACGAAAAGGAAAAAGTTATCAAAAAACTAAAAAATGAGCATATGGAACCAAAATGCAATATCAATGCAAATGTGAAGTAGATCACAAATCGTTAATAGGCATGCAATCTTACTTGTAAAAAGTTTTGGCAAGGTAGAGACATTAGTATCATAGATATGGAGTTAAACTCTTGCGATCTATAAAGAGGCAGAATAAAAGTAAAAGAGAAGAGAGTTAAAAGATAGGACGACCCCAAAAAAACAAAAAAAAACAAAAAGGTATATCACAATTCGGAACTACAAATAGCTTTGACAACTTGGGCCCTGAAAAAAATTTAAAAAAAATGCTTCTGAAAACGGGTTGCATACAATTTGTCTGGTGGGCTTTTCACTTGTTGTCTCTCGAGTTGATTTTTTTGGGCCTTTTGGACCTAATCTATACTAACGATCCTTTCCCAAGCATTTTGTCGTAAATATCGACTCAATTGCTACATCTTCTCTCGCCCCCATATGCACACGCATGAGCTTAAATATTGTCCTCAAGGCCTCCCTAATTAGTTTTTATAACAATTTAACTCTCCGACGAAAAGTGTGTTTGGTGACAAAGTTGACGTTAAAGTAAGCATAACGATAACTCGACATGCGTAAACTCTCTAAAAGTGTAGAATGTGTAAATCAAGTCTCTCTTCATTTTTATTCTTTATACATGGGCCATTCAAATTTTGACTCGCCCTATCTTATAAATACAAGTGAATTACTAAAACTTTTACTAAAATAATATGGTAAGTCTCAATTAATTAATGGGATTATTAGGATCCATTCATCGTATGAAGCTACCTAACATTGAATTTTCACACTATGGTTTTGGCGAGATTGTTTAATATGCATAGTATTGGTCATTCTCGCTAGTCACGAAAAAATTAGAGGCATTCCCAAAGCAAATATATTTTGTAATTAACGCCATGTGTCAAATGAACTCTCCATTTTGACATGAGCTACCAATTTCTAATTCTAATGTGCTTACTACATTCATGATACGGAGAATCAATTTTTTGAATATCGAATATTTCCTCGTTAATGTTCTTGCTTAACTAGTGTCCCCGAGAGTACTCGTAATAAGATTCTTTCAAAAAAAAAAAAGATTGTTTCCCAATTTTCCCGCATACACACTTACTGTTTTTGTTGAACTTGACCAATGCTTGGTTTACAATAGATGACATTCATAGCAAACAATGCAAACGGAAATTTCTTGTTCATGCATGTTCTTTCATCAATTCGGAATTAAATACGAGAACAGACGATCCACCTGGCATCACAATGGCAAAAGACAAAACGACAAAAAAACAAAAAGTTGCAGAGAGGGCTTTGATGAGTCCCATGGAATCACTGCAGAGTGCAGAAGCAATAAATAACCATTAACTTCAAACACCGCGAATCATCGACGAGTATTCTTGCGGCCACGTTTGTTCCGGACCAAGAACCAGCTAAGCTCGGAAGCCCAAATGGCCCCCCATGCCTGATCGCTCTCTGCGCCTGCAAAATGCAGTCAACTTTTAGGCCAACCATCTTAATATGCATAAGACCTGAACATTCTTGACGTGGGAGCCTTGGAGCTTCAGTATGGCCTTTCGTGTCATCATCAACTACTCGCGAAAGACCCGCGTACGTGCTCGTTCATACTCCAGTAGGAGTCACGAAGGATCCATTACAGCCTAATGTGATCCTAAGTCAACGCCAAATGCAGCTGAAAAAACGAGAGTTGTTCTCCCGCAGGGTTAGGGTTTTGACTAGCTCAGCGGATGGAAGTTGCGGTAGATGATTGAACTTTAACTGTCGTTCCAACAAACCCACAGCTGAACGAGAATATGATGCTAGAGCCCAACTGTTCAAGTTTCTATTCGCGAAAGCTGTTGTCTCTTGGGGATAATTTCGTGTTGTTTAGTTTGTTTAAGCTATACTTAGGACGGTGGTTGTGTCTTGATTTGACGTTTTGAATCGTCCAATATGGTCCCCACCCTATGTTAAAAAGATGCATTTTCGTCTTCAGAAGATAGAAATGTATGTCTCCATTGGAAATCCTAGTCTAGACATTATTGAGCCGCTCTCGCACTAAACTGATTAGGATAAGCTGGAAGAAAAAGCAAATGCATAACCTTCAAACATACCACATTTTTACTGAGAAACAAGTTTCATTTACACATTCTTTGGATTAGCATACAAGAGGTATTTAATCAAAACCTATAACTTCATGTTAGGAAACAAATAAACAAACAGCAAAAGGCGCAAGGAAATAACCGATATAAGCAAATATGCATGGTTTAGTATATTCGACTAATGTCAACAGGGAGAGCGGGACCATGAATCCACTATAAGTTCAATGGATTTTAGATGGTTTGAATTTGATTAATTCGAGCCCAAATTCGAAATTAACTATTAACTTATGAGCCTAATCGAGTGTGTGTGTATACATGTAGACACGCATGCATATATATATATATAGAGAGAGAGAGAGAATTCTTAAATATGGTCGCATGATACTAGTATTCATCTTTATTGTATTGTCAACATTCGAGGTCGTACTTAACTCAAGCTTAGGCTGATTTTTACATAATGACTATAAGTTGAATCAAGCCCATGCCTAACGAAAACTTATTTAGTCAAACTCGAGATCGAGATTCAATCGGAGAGAGGTAGATTTGAGCAACAGGTCATGTATAGTGAAGCAGTAAACATGAGTCAACTTCACTCAATTTAATGACACTTGTAGGATCGCATTACCCTCAATTGAACCTATCGTTCGATTCTTCAATTTAGCCGACTTATTTTTGATATTAGTAAATGCCATCATCTGGGCAAATAAAAGTTAATCCCCTTGAAAATGTCGTGGAGTCTCCTTTTCAGTCAATAACCACCATCTTCACAGAACTCTGTCCGAGTTTCAGTCACCGCGGCAACGTTAAAGCCTTGCTACCCCTCAAGAGAGACAGAATGGACAGACAGGCCGAGGAAGTGCGTGACGTCGATGGTGATACTAGTACCAGAGGCGGTGCTGTGGCAGTTCGCTATGGCGGCGTAGTCATTAGAGGTTGAGAAGCATTGGCCCTTTTGGGAACTAGGGTTCCCGTAAATTGCAAAGTAAAGACTATTACCAGTGTTCTTGGGAGCATTATATCTTCGATTAGTGTCCCTACTATTTTGGTCAGAATAAATGATTGTCCATAACAAGTACGACGCCAATTTTTCACCTCATACTATTAGTTGGCATCAACAGACACGTCGTCTGTAATTTTCCATAACTGGACACCGAGACTTAAATGAAAAAATTCCACAGATATAAGAACTTCATTGGGGAAGTTGTAGGTTGAAGGACCACATTGAAAAAGGATTGCAAAGTAATTATGAAAGGACTTTCTAAAGGGGAAAGTTGGCGGACAGTTCTAGTCTGTCAACCTAATGTGCTCCGACAGTCCATTTTCATGGAAGTGTAGTTGCAATAAATGACACGACCATGGGGGTTATACTAATCCGCAACCCTTCTGGTTGTGAGACGACACCAAATTCGAGAAGACGACCCTCAAAAAGGAGGAAGAAAGAAGAAGAAGAAAGAGGAGGAGCCGTGTGTGGATCGTAAACCAGCAATAAATGGTCAACCAGAAAAGTGAGCACGTTCCATCGCACAGCCCACTGTAGGGGCTTAGCCATTAAATGGATCGCCAGCACTTGGACAACTGGGAATGGACCATCTACGTCTACGGGTGTATACGAAGGTGCCACATTTCTTGATCAATCGCTGGGTCAGTGGATGTGAGAAAAGGATAAATTGAGGCAACGAATGCAACTGCACCCCTCACTAATGCACTCTGTTTGTACTAATCAAGTCGTCAACACAGATAAGTACGTGACTAGAGCGTGAAGTATTATTGACCGCGCAACCCGTCGTCGACGACCGCAAGGATCGTTATCGATGTTGGCGTGCATCAGTGACCACTATTGGTCAGTCGTCGATCTACTATGACTGATGGTTAATGATAGTCAATAAGGATAATGTAGACAAATCAAAAAAGGTCAAGAAGCAGTCACAGTTTTAAAGACACTGGGGAGTAGAGCAATGGAGGTCGTGGAGCAATTAGTACGAGACTTTAAAAGAACAACCGTTTGGGAGCAAGATCATGGCATCACGAAATATGGGTACAAATCTTTCGGGGGAGAAGTACACTTCAAGTGCCAAAACTTGTATACGGCGTGCACTTTAATGTCAAAACTTTCAAAACATTTACTTAAGTACCAAGTTCGGAGAAAATTGTGCACTTCAGTGCTAATCCGACCAAAATCCAACAAAATGAATTACGTTGATTTTTTAATTTGTTTTATTATCATATGTGGTAAATTTTTGGAAGAAGTTGCCACGGTGGAAATCCGACGTGGCTTGTGCAAAGGCAAAAATGAAAAATGACGTCATTCGATCGCCGTCGTTGGTCTCCGGTCCATCGTTGCTTGCTCCTCATCGTGGATCCGCCACCATCGCTTGGATCGGGACTTGGAGCTCCTTGTAGGGGTTATAGAGGCGGTCTTGCTAGCAGTGCTCGGGTGATTCGGCATTGCAATCGGAGCTTCAGAAGGACATTTTTCTCATCTGGACGTAAAGCTTTGAACTTTAAGGTTTCAAATTTCCTTGCCGAGATAGAAAGAGAAGTGGAGGCGGTGACGCTGGGCGGTGGTGGGAGGAATAAAAAATCTAGCGGATTTCTTAAGGGACGGATCCCCTCTCGTTTGTCTACGGCGGTGGTGGCTTTGACTTTTTTTTACTTGTGGCTCAACGGTACTCTCGTGGAGTCGCCGCCGTCGCTCCCTCACCGCCATCCCTCACTGGCCACAATTGCTCGCTCGTCGTCGTTGCTTGCTCACAGCTATCCCTTGCTCACCGCCTTTACTTGCTTGCAACCTTTGCTCGATCGTAGCTGTCCCTCGCTCGCCATCGTTGTTCACTCTCCACCGTCGCTTGCACACCGCCATCGCTCGCATGCCGCCGTCGCTAGTACGCTGCCGTGGGTTAGGGTTTGTAATTTAGTGTTGAATTTGAGGATTTAGGGTTTGTAATTTGGGGATTTGGGAATTCAGGGTTCGTAATTTGGGGATTTAGGGTTTATGTTTGGATGGATTTAGCTTCAATGATGTCGTTTACTCTTTAAATTGCGAAGTCAGCCTCCGGTGAGCCACGTCGTCTTCCACGTAAACTTTTCGGCGAGCCACATACGCTTCAAATGGAACTTGGCACTGAAGTGAACGATTTTCAAATAACTTAGCACTAAAGTGAACGTTTTGAAAGTTTTGGCACTAAAGTGCACACCGTACACAAGTTTTGACACTTGAGGTGTACTTTTCCCAATCTTTCGGAGATGGAGGACCATGGCTACAATTGCTTGAGAACTGCTCAGAGAGGGCTGTGGCACGACCGCTATAAATACCATCGTTTGTCTACCAGAAGCTCACGGCACAAACAAATAAATTTACTATCCTTTGTCATTTTTACTTTATGACTGTGCCTTTCAATTCACAAACTTGTGTCTCCTTTCAAATTCCGATGTGTACACATGTTATCAACTAAATTCTGGCGTACCACCTTTTCTTCTTAAGCTTTGTTCTCGATTAAATTTCAACATAGCTTGTACATTTAATTTGATCAATGTAATCCTAAATCTTCTAACAATTTTCTAATATAATTAATCTGGCTAATTTAAGATGAAAATTGTTGACCTAGTGGTCCAGTCGATACTCGCAATCTTCTGGGACATGATGAGCAATTTGATGTGTCCAATTCCACTTAAAACAAGGTCATTTTTCAAGAATTTTTACTAATTTTTAATGTTTCTTGTCTTTTTGTTTCCTTTTTCCGTTTTCCCTCACTTTTCATATTCCCTCCAAAGGGTGGCGGAGTTGCTAAGGCTAGCAAGGGATGTTCTTACCTAGATCTGGGTGAAAGCTTGCAAGTTCTGCCCCTAGAGCCATGAGAATTTGTAGAACCAATGTCAACTATTCCAAAAGTTTAAAATGTTAAATGAAAGCATAGTTTAATATTTAATTACTTTAATACTCTCCATACTTAATCTGGTCTTTTTGCCTAATACTAGGTGTGAAAATATATCATTGATATATGGGCTTGGAAAGAATTGAATTCGAGACCTCTTACTCTGATACTATGTAAGAACTTATAGGATCATTACTGACTGTTTCAAAAGCTTAAGCTATTAGATGAAGGCATTGTTTAATATTTAATTACTCTAACAAGAGCTTGAGTTTTGAGGTCATGCAATCAACCACATCTCTAGTTTGCATTATCCGATTCCTTATCAACGATGCACCCATTGACAAAGAGTAAGCTAGAGTTTATGCTTGACTAGATGCGAGATGTATCAATGCCTTGCATTTGAGAGGAGATCCTAGCATTGACCCTAAATTTGTTAGACTTCACGATGGCAACGATCTCTTGTAGCTTGACATTGACATAATTTTTTATTGTTTGTTTAAAACAAACAAAATGGGGTCTTTTCCTTGTCCACGTAGGAAAAATGGGAGACTATCAGGTATTTTATAAGTGAAAGGCTATTCTACTCTTTCAAATGAAAGCAATGGGCTTAGTGGGCTGCATCCTGCCATACCAGCGTACAGGTGCACGAACATTTTGTACTAGAAAACCCCGGTATGAACAAATATTAATTTTACTTCCCTACTTAGCTACTCTAGATTGAGGTTTCGATTTTAATAATTATATAAAAAATAATTTTTATTTCCTAACGAAACAGTGCGATTGTTAACAAAGGCATTGTAGTTATTTTTTATTTTAATTTTTTATTTAATTTCTTACAACCTTTGAAAAAGTTGTAATTTTTTCAAACATGAAGAGATGTGCCCAAATTAACAATTTTCGTACATGAAGAGTTGTGTCCGAATTTAAATTTCTTATACGTGAAAAGTTGTGTTATTTTCACTTTTATATGTTAAATGATTCTATTCAATGTCCGTTCATTTCAAACTTCCATTTCATTTCTCTTAAAAAAGTTACAACTATTTGATATTCTTATTCCGAGACTTTGTTCCATCCTTGAGGATTTTTTACGGTAACCATTATTAGCGTTGTGAGGCAAATAATTCCTTAAAGAAAATGTTATCACGCCTTAAAATCTAATTGCATATTTTCATTCATCCACCATATTTCCCAATAATAATTGCTCGCCGGTGTAGAGACTTATTCGCTTTTTTCGAGAGAATCTTAATTAATCTCCGCTGAAGGTTAACGAGCTCTGAGAGCCGTGAGTAGCTGAAGATGCAGTGAAGAGAGGAAGGGCCACGACATCCTCGATGGCCCTTTCTAGGGAAGATGAATAGCGAGGGAAAAATGAAAAAACAAAGAAAAGAAAATTAGAAATTCAGAAGAATTTTTTTTAAAAAAAATTGCAAAACAACGTTGTTTCACTTAAGATCGTCCACGTCAACCCCTAGCAGTGGGATGGTTACATTGGAAATTTATCAAATTGAAAAGTTAAGGACTAAATTGGCAATAATATAATAAGTTTATGACTTTTTGGAAATTTTTCTCTTCTTCAAGTGATTCACTAACATGAGACTCGGTAAGGTAGATGTGAAAATTTTCTCAAATTGAAAATTTAAGTACTAAATTGGCGATGATATAATAGGTTTATGGCTTTTAGAGACTTGGCAATATCTTTTTCATTACTCTTTTAATAGAGGGTAGCATATAGAATTGTGTCCTCTCTCACAAATTTAAGGATGCAATAAGTAGATGTGAAGCACGAAATCTGACACATAACCTCCTGATTCTCGTTACAATAGTTTAAATTCCAAACGGCCCGAGCTTTTTTTTTTTCTCGAATTAGTCGGGAATTTGTACATGCCTCATTTTATAACTACTTTCTTTATTTGCATCCTCGGCCAAATCGTTGTCTACTTATTAGGGAAATGCTAAATATAAGACAAGCATGAATCTAGAAACCATGCTCCCAACTTTTTTTTTTAAGTGCTCCACATTTTGAGCTTCAAGGATAATGAAGGAAGCATATTTAATCAATAATACGATAAGTACATTGCTCCAATCAGGATATTTCCCCCAAATGAGGAGTTTGGATTGGTCCGTCAGCTTCTTGCGACTACTGAAAATGTTAGATAGACAAACTTTACCTTTCTATAACTAATTCTCTTAGCAGGTAAATCACAGTCCTCAGCTCCGAGACAAAAGCTACACAACTCGTCGCCGAGAGTCAAATTTATTTCAGTAAAAATAATTAACTTGTACTAACATGGGCTTTGCCAACGTAACAGCTATGAATTCTTAAAAGAGTGGATCCCAAAAATAATTTTTTAATTATTTATTATTTATTTTTTGTGACGAAAAAAATGACGGTTGGTTTTACAGTCAGCACGGATGGTTGTATAATCAACTCTCCACTGAAATATATAAAAATTTGCCAATGATCATATCTACTGATAAGCAAGTTTACGACTATAGCAACCGGTTAGTAGCACCGAGGTATACTCAAGGGATGGATAAAAAAAAAAAAAAGCAGTGAAAGCATAACCTAAAATCACCAAGAATTGTCCTAATCAGAGGACAAAAAACAGTAAATACTGGAGTTAATGCACCAATTTATGTAATCGTCACGTTCATTTTTCAGAGTGCGACTCGGAGAATACTACATAGAATAAATGAAAAGTTGCACGAACCATGTCGACTCCTTTTCATCACATTAGGTAATAATACACACTTGTTTCCTAGGTCTAGTTTTCATGTAGTATGATGCTCTTGGCGGTACAATTGGGCAGTGAAAATTCAATACACAGTAAAGAAAAGGCGGAGGAAATTATCGAGAGAGTATCTATGCAAATTTATAACAGCAGAGAGTACACTGTCGTCGACCCGAAGAAGATGAACCCTCTCGCCGCGAGAGACAGAGAGAGAGAGAGAGGGAGAGAGGGAGAGGGCGATGGAATGGTGGGATGGGAATAGGAAGATGATGTTGATGGCGATGCTCGTGAATGGGTAGAGCGAGCGAGAGAGAGACAGAGACAGAGAGAGGAAAAGATTGAGACTGATGACTGAGAGTGAGGGAAAGATCAAAGGGAGGAAGGAGTAAATGCAATCCACTCTGATTTAGCAAATAACTGAAATCAAAGACAGGAAAGGTCAAAAGAAGCCCAGAAAGAGAGAGACAGAGAGACGGAGAGAGAGAAAGCTATTTCCATAATGTTCCAACCCACCAATCAAACCCTTTTTGCTTGATGGCTCAAATGATAGACTTCTTCTTGCAAACCCTCCTCGGGCCACTCAGAGCTTGACCACTTCGGGGATGAAGACCGGGTATCGGTCGATGCAGTCGGCCCACGGCCCGTCGGTGGGCGTCTTGATGGTCCGGTTGCACTTCCACACGGCGCTGTTGCACTTGAACCCGCTCCCGAACGCGATCTGCCAGATCCTGTCCCCCTTCCTCATCCGCCCCTTGGCCTCGATGTACCCCATCTCGTACCATAGCGACGACGACGACGTGTTGCCGAAGCGGTGCAGCGTCATCCGCGAGGCCTCCACGTGCTCCGCCGACAGCTGCAGGTTCTTCTGGAGCTCGTCGATGACCGCCCGTCCCCCCGCGTGGATGCAGAAGTGCTCGAACGCCTGCTTGAAGTCCGGGATGTACGGCTTCCACTTGGGGTTGAAGATCTTGCGCCCGATGAGGGTCAGCAGGAAGAGCAGCTGCTCCGACGCCGGCAGCACCAGGGGGCCGATGGTCGTGATGTTGGACTTGAGCGCCTCCCCTGCAATCGCCATCAGGTCCTTGGACAGCGATATCCCCACGTTGCCCTCCTTGTCCTCCTCCTCGAATACGCACCGGTACGCCTTGTCGTCGGCCCCCTTATGCGTCCTCACCACGTGCACCAGCCGGTACTTGGCCCGCCTCCGGTCGGACCGCCGGTTCGAAAGCAGGATGGCGGCGCCGCCCATACGGAACAGACAGTTGGGCAGCAGCATGGCCCGCTCGTTGCCCTGGTAGTAGTTCGGGGTGATGATCTCGGTGCTGACGACGACGGCGTTGGAGTTGGGGTGGACCTGGAGGAGGTCGCGGGCAAGGTCGATGGAGATGAGACCGGCGCTGCAGCCCATGCCGGAGAGGTTGAAGCTCTTGATGTTGCTGCGGAGCTTGTACTTGTTGATGACCATGGCGGAGAGGGAGGGGGTGGGAGAGAAGAGGCTGCAGTTGACGATGAGGATGTCGATGTCCTTAGGCTTGAGGCCGGTCTTGTGGAAGAGGGCGTCGACGGCGGAGAAGATGACGAGCTGGGCCTCGCCGCGGGCGGCGTCCATGGTGGGGGTGGGGGGGATGTAGTGGATGGCGGGGGGGAGGCAGGTCTCCTCGCCGAGGCCGGAACGCTCGAGGATGCGCATCTGGAACTCGACGCTCTTGGGCTTGTCCTTGAGGATGAGGCGGGAGTGCTCCATGAAGGTGGAGAAGGGGACGCGGCAGGTGACGGGGGGCTTGTAGCAGGCGTAGTCGACGAGGAAGATGGTGCGGGGCTTGGACATGAAGTAGACGGTGGCGACGAAGAGGACGAGGAAGGAGGAGCAGAGAATGTGGAGGAGGTCAAAGTGGAGGGAACGCCAGAGGGAGAGGATCTCGTCGGGGCCGAGGCGGAGGACCTCCACGAGGACGGCGGCCACGACGGGGAGGAGGGTGAGGGGGATAATGTGGTTGACCAGGTGCTGGTAGCCCAGCTTCACGTACTTGAGCTTGACCGAGCTGGAGAAGTCCGGGAGGCTGGGAGGCATGGTGTGACCAGGGTGGCGAATGAAGACCGACAAGGGGTGGAGTGAGTGATTGTGTTGGAGGGGTCAGTTATTTAGGGGGGAGAGCGATCGATATAAAGGAGAGGCGAGCTGGGCTGTGGGGTGGTGGTGGTGGAGCGCAATTGAATGGGAGGCAGATGGAGTCGGTTTAAATGCCCCAGCCCTACCCTCACTCAACGCCCCCCACTTTAAATTCATAATGACGCTACGTACTCTCTCTACATTCATTTTCTCCGTCCGTTCCACACACGGACACATCTTCTAAACCCCCAACTAATTCAGCTATTTGTTGGGTGTATCCGCCACCGTAACTTGTGCTCCTTTCTTTACCATCTTCCCCCCTCCTTCCACTTACTTACCTCTGTTGGTTGACCCAATTATGGAAGCATCTCTTGCTATTTTCGTGAGGTGATATGATTATCTCTTTAACGATTTCTACATCCTCCTCCTCCTCCTGCGTGTGGAGTAATGAGCCGTAGCCTTTCCAAGAGGAGGAGTTCATTAATGGAGCGAAGCCCCAGCGTGGGGTCGAAAGAAACAGCTATTTTTGTTGGTTTCGCTCGACGGACGGACGGGTCGGATTGTCTTCGAAACCGCACGTTGGGGGTGGAAAGACGTGATTGATGACTTCCCGTTTCGCGGGAGCTTTTGCTCAATTCGGTGCATGTGTCCGGCGGTTCGATTTGGAAAACCGAAAAACCAAAAGAGCAAAAGCAGAAAGCCGACGACGAGAGGGGCTTCTGAGTTGCCTTTGTTGACCCAGCAAGGTTTCACGAACAATTATCAATTCGTGTGGGGTTTTTGGATCCCGCGGCACGAAACCTAAAGAGGGAGCGCTGGTCCAAGTGTTTGTTTTTGTTTTTGTTTTTTTTTTTTTTTTGGGGGGGGGGGGGGGGGGGGGGGGGCGGCGCGGGTGGTGTTGATAGAGTCCGTGATCGCTTGAGCAAAGGCAACCCCATGTTAGGTTAAAGCAAACGCGACGACATGAAATGTACGAGGGAAGTCACTGCGTAATCCCATCGTATGCTCCCCGATATCGTGCACGATGTAGACCGTATTCACGTAGGATGGGACTCTTGCTCCTACGAAAGGGAAAGGCGAAATCAGTGCAGACGAAATCCTCCCTAAAACTTTCCATTCCGTAAGCGGCTAATCAACCGGAACATATCAACCGGTACATAGTATTTTCGGTATGAATCTGTAGCCCCTATGTGCCATTGCTAAAAATACCCTATATTTCAAATCCCCTGGTTAGAGCGTCAGGAGATTTCCAGCTTGGAAAATGGATGTCATCCCATTCGAATCACATCAACTGTGTGCAAACTGCTCCGAGTCACGGCCTCTTGCGCAGGCTAAAAGTAGTAATTCGTGAGTGTTGTTCCATGGTCCTCCAATTAGCCTAGTCTCCACGCCCATGCACCTGGATCATAGATATGTTCGCTTCTGTGGATTTAATGTTTGTCGATGTGAGGAGCAGCTTCGACTTTAGTCCCGCTTCCTATATGGGAAATTTACTGGCTAAAACAATGACATGCCGGGTAACTTAGGGTTCCGAGGTGTTCTTGCATTATGTCCATGTCACTAAATACTACTAAAGAAGGAATAGCCGGCTTCTCCTTTCATAGGTTATGTCGAACCAATTCAGAGATGGAAATTTTGATTTTATATTTATAGGTGGCTAGATTGATGGTCGTGTTCTCGGAAACTACATTTGTTTATCTGCCTCGTATATTTATGGCATAGGCGGTTGGATTAATGGTTGGGGCGTTGACAATCTGGGATCCTAGGACTTGTGATTAAGGATTCTTTATTTCTAGATTAATGGAGTGATCCTTTAGGACAGATTATTAAGTTTCGCAGAGTGTATTTATGTGATCACTGCTGATGACCAAACAAAGGGTCCAAGAGAGAACACTTAATAAGTAGGATATCTGTTCTGACTGTTAGACTGCTAATGATTGCTTTTGCATGTTAACCCAAATTTTTAGCAGAGCAAACAGTCCACGTACTGGTAGATTTCGTTACGTCTATTTGCTCATGAATAATGCGTAGGGCTCAGGATATCGATTTCATAGATGAGTTTTGATATACCCACTGTTAGTTGTGGCATGCATTAATCGTACGATAGAATAAGGGATAAGGGCACAAAAAAGCAGGATAGATGAGTCTTCATATGCCTCGCTCGGATTTGGTCAGGGCTGTGACCCTCGCCTACCCAAATTAAAGCATAAAAATAATTAAACTAAGGCAAATTTAATTTTTTAAAGAAATCGTAAAAATTATCCACGTCAGTGCTAACCATGCCATGTACCACGCCCGGCATCCACATTAACAGTTTCCATCCAAATTGGCCAGAAGAACTCATTAGAAAATCTTGAAAAAATTTAGAACTAAGTTCACACAACTCAAAGATTTATGACTGAATTGATATCATTGCGATAGATTTATGACTGAATTGGTATTTTTTTTCCTCAATTACGTCTTCTTGGATAAATTTATTCTAAACTTTTCAATACCCCTTAAAAAAATTCTTAACTGATACCTTGAAATAAATCTACCCTATCACAATTAACTCATTAAAATTCAGGAATATTCCGCCAAAACCTCCAGTTTTGTCCACAAAATTCTCTTTTATCATTTTGTTTTCTACAAGAATGAGAATGTCTGTAATTTCCCAAACTTTCTTAAAATAGACTACGTACACAATAGGAAGATTTACAGTCTAATGTCAAGAATTTCCTACGATTGCTATATGCAACATTAAAACCCATCCAAACCTTTTTTTTTAGCCCGAAATTCATGGCATTTAATTTGACACGTCAAATCCTAGTTGGAAGCAATTGTTGCATGGAGAATGACCGACTCCTTGCGAATTCGAATCCTATGCATCACTCTTAAAGGCAATAATTAAGAAAACTCCTTTCCTATATAATTACACAGATACTAGAATTGTGGCGAGTGGATCGCATCAGGTTACCTGTAAATCTACAGGTTACATTTAAGTTCATGTAGATAGCAAAGAAGCTAATTAATCAAGGTAAGCGGGTCGTGTCATCATGTCTATGAGACCTTCGAGTTCTCCATGTTTCCCCTTCCAACGAGAGCTTAACATGCAGAACGTCGGCGTTTAAGTTATAATCCCTTCTGATGAACGACGTTTAAGACATCATTGACTGATTCTGAATTTTGCTTGATCTTTCGAAATTCAACACGGATTCAAAGACGCTATCTTTCTCGATGTTCACACGGTCGGGGGAAAGCGAGATGAACATGACTGTGGAAGACCGAACCAAATCTACGAAACGGTGATGTGACGCCGCTCTTTAGGTGGGAGGTCGCAAGGTTGCCAAACGAATTCACTTCAGCGGTGGCGACATGTGTCCCAGACTAATCAATATGTGCGGTTGCGTTTGTGTCTCGGGGCGACGACTGCTAGAACAAAGCCGAAAGCATGGAGATTTGCTTATGTTTGCATTTTCTAGCTTAGCCAAAACCAGGAAAGAAAGCAATGGTACTTTTTCCATGAAAAAGGTCTTATAGGGACGAGGATACGTGAGGTTTTTCTTCTTCTCTTTTTGTCCAAGGAACATTTCATTCATTTTTAAAAAAATACAAAAGAAATAACGGAGTCCAACCGCGAATCCAAACAAATCCCAGATGACTTTATAACAAAATAAGCTACAAAAAACCAAATGAATAATTAGAACAAGGTTAGGGATCACACTCTCAAAGAACATGCCCTTGACTTCTTCAAATTAAAATTACTGGCCGATCACCAAATTCGTTTTCAGTAATAAGCACACACCGAGATCTTTATCTGTTATTACGATTTTGCCATGTGGTGTTGCATACCTAGGTCCAATGTCCCAATACCATCGCCGTTCAAAGTAATAAAATCGAACGATTACAAATTTGAAACTTGTGAGAGCGAAACATTCATGAAGATCCTCCGATTTCCTTCGAAACTAAACTTGTACTGCAACGAAAATCGAGGGACGCGAAACCCCAAAATCATATAAAAAAAATCCCCAAATTTAGACTAGGTCGAGTTAGAAACCTTCTTGAAATAAGAGAGAAGTTCTAGATCTAGACTAAAACAGAAGAGAAAAACTCCTCAAAACTGGAGGAAAGCAACAACAAAAAAAGATAAACCAATTAACCAAAAAAGGGGAAAATGGGAGGACCAAAAAAGCCCTAAGCCCATTGTATTGGTGCAAATCCAATTCTAAAAATTTGGCATTTGTGCCAATTCAGTCTAAAACAATTTTGCATCAAATTTACTAGTCAATTTTCACCGAAAATCACTGATGTGGACGTCAATTGTCTTACGTGGCATGACTGACACTAATGTAGGCATTTCTTAAAGAAATATTTGACCGATAATGCTGCAATGGCCTTGAGTGAGGCCATGAAGATCCTCGCTAGTTTTGAGTGAGGCTGCAATTCGGCCCTCATAGGCCAAAATGAAAGAACAAAAAAGAAAAAAATGTGAAAAAAAAATAAAAATTAAATTAAAAAATATTTTTTAAAAAAAACGATCATGTCAGCACTAGTCACTCTATATATAGGAAGGCCGTCATCCACATTAGTCATTTCTGACCAAAATTGATCATATAGATTCACGAATACGAAAGGTTTAAGACTAATTGGCACAAATACAAAAGATTTAGAATTTTTTTGGTACTTTTTCTCTCTGCACTCCACGGACATTCAAACATGAGAACATTGGGGGAGGAGAGAGAAAAGTTATTAAGGACACGTGGAGTTTAAACATCATGTGCAGGTCATCCCAGGTTGATTAGTTATTAGTCTATCTCATAAAAGAAAATACGATTAGGTATGGACTTTAGTATTGTTCTATTAAATATATAAGATTTTATCTGTAATGAATCGCTATTAGAAGAAAATAAGGTTCGTGCTATTATGTGCCTTCCAAAGTCAAAACCGTGTCAAGATGGTGTTTTGAGTTTTGAGTTTTATATTGGAGTTGGACGGAGTCTCCTAAAGTAGCATCTTTTAGTAAAAGTTTCCGCTTTTCTACTATTTTTTTCTCGCTTTTATTTTGTTTTAATCAAATATACGTAATCTAAATTTGTATGATTAAGTCCTTATATTTCCATGATTTTTATAATGGAGTCCCTTATCAGGCCAAATTTAATTGATGTGGCCATCAGATGACCCGAAAGTATGACACGATAAAAATATTATTGATTTGGGAAATATTTTTCAAAGATTGATTATTTGAATCGCCTATAAAAATGAATGAACAAAGAATATTTTCTTCATTTAGATACAAGTTATTATCAATAATGAAAATATTTTTCATCAATTAATTATTTCAAGTGTTACTAGCAATTATTTTTAAAAAAAATTTCTAAATCATTCATTGTTCATAAAATAAACGCATCATTAGTTAGGCAAATTAAATGTGCGGGGACCTATTAGAAATTGCATAAAAGTACGTTGGTGGAAAAGTAAAAAAAAAAAATTCCTCTTTTATGCATTTTTACGCAATTTGCCGAACTTTTCTTTCTGGATTCTTGCTCAACTTATTCTCGTTTCCGCAAACAAATGTAACCGATCGAGTTGCTCCCGTTTTATGCTAATTCTCCACATTACTTGACTCGGCCGAACTTTTAGAAATAGCTTCTGTTGAAATTAGGGAACATTGATATGCTTAAAATGTTCTTTTATGCATTGGAGCTTAATAGTTGAAATGATGGAAAACAGAATTATTAGAAACAATTTAGGTAAATGTACAACAAGGAAAATTACCAAATCTATCGCAAACCGATTGGTGGATACTAACTCATTCCTAAACTTTTCAATTTTATCGGCGTTAGTTGAAAAATTTTGGCTGGAATTTCAAAATGTTTGGCAATTACTGTTGGGAATTACTAATGTGGCGTCTGATCATCTCCTACTGATCTGTGTGACACCAATTAATGTGGATAATTTTGCTCAAACCAACGTCCTACATGGATTGCGGCATCAGTGTTTTCCGAGCATCAAATAGCTGGGAGAACTATGTTGAAATTTCACACAAAAATTTAGGATTATAGTGGCAAAACTGAAAATTTGAAAACTGAATTGGCATATGGTATAATAAGATTAAAAGTGAATCGATGATTTTCTCCATATGCGACTATACTTTCATAAGTAATTTCTATGTCCGTTGAAGTACTTAATCAAGCTAGGTTGCTGTCAAAGTCAAATTAATGAGCACGAAATTATTATTAGAGGAAAGCCGACAAAGGCGTTTGTACCATCTTAATGGAATACAGTGGATTGACTATGCAACCTAAAATCCACGTTTTTTTCACGATCTCTGGTCGCGTACCTATCTTTGCAATAGTTTGAGACGTTCAAGTAATGCTAAACAACAAATTATCTTTTTTCCCCACTAAATATTTTCAAAAATATGAAAGCGAAAAATAAACATTTTCATTTGAAATTGTCCCCACAAATCGGTAAAAACTTAATAAACCATTTAAGGGATATGAAAAATGTGGTTGGCAAAGATTAAGAATACTATGTTAATTACGAAAGCAATCATTGATCAAATTATTCTCCCGCTAAGAAAAAATTTCTACATCCGTAATCATGAGGAACAGAGCTTATATAAGAAGTCTTGCTATTCATTTCCCTCGCTTGCATTCTCTCATAAGCATGCCGACCAAGCCTCAGCCAACCCATAATTTGCAGAAGAACAGCATTTAACCTGGAAAACTAAACAATCTATGCAAAAACTTATCGTCGTTATTGGCCTTTAATTCGATTTGTCAGATCAAGATGGTGAAGGAGAACGAGGCAACTGACGCGTGCCACTGATCGACTTCCGGACCAAGCTCTCGTGCTACGGTGGGGTTCCTCGATGAACGAGGAGAATGCAAATTCGCGTTCAAACGGGAAAGATAGGGTTAACAAATGCATAATAAGTTCAGTGATCGGTGAATGAAAGGGAAGCTTACCAAAACATGGCCTTTTGGGTCCGCTACCTAAATAAAAGGAGAGAGATACCATGAAACGGGGACGGTAATGGCTGGAGATTACGATTAATTTGGGACAAACACGAAATGAGTTGTATAATTCTGAAAAGGAGGAGTTAGGTGAATAGTTCCTGTCCGGAAAAAGCGTGCAAGCCAATGTGATTCCTCCTTATTTAATTGCAGTTTGATCTGGATAGGAGTTGAGAGGTTGTCCATGAACCTGTCCTAGGCACATTGGCTTTATCAGGAATAAGGTTTGCATCATACGTGAGTCAGGAATGGCTCCTTCTTCTTCTTCTTCTTTTTATCAGGAACAGACGAATAAGATAGGCATGAAGAGGTTAGGAAATAGTATAGGAAGAGGTACAAGAACAACTGCTATTTCAGGATGCGTTTGTCTTACAAAAAATTCAAAATTCGAAAAATATTTTTTAAAAAGTAATTACTTATATTACTTACAGAAATAAATGAATGAAAAAATATATTCATCACCTACGAAAATAATTAGATATAAATTGTTGTCGATAATGAAAATATTTTTTATTGATTAATTTTTCAAAGCTATATAGCCAATCCTCTTTCAAAAATGTTTTCTGAATATTCACTTCTCCATGAAACAAAGGCACTCTAATCAAAACCTAATTTTCTTTTAATCAAATCAAATTTACGTAGCCAAATTTTTTTCCCCTTTCTCTATCCATATCTATACATGATAATACCACCAGAGTCGGTCAATTCAGAGACGACTCGCCGTGAGAAAGCAATTTTAGGGCTGTCTTTTCAAACAAGGAATAAGTTAGCGATGGTACTAAGATACCCCTTGATAATTGATTATTTTAATCAAGAGAAAAAACCACAAAAATATATTAACGATAGTTATTGTGACACATTTACCTCAATCTTTTTTTTAACACAAACAATCTCAAACTTTCACTCTTGTAACACATTTACCCCCAAACTTGTATCATTATTACACATTTACTCCAAACCTTTTTAGTGACACCAAAAACATCAAAATTTATAGGCATGTGACACATTTATTCCTATTCACCTCTACAAGTTTGGGGTTTAGGATAAATATGTCACGTGCCTACATATTTGGGATTTTTGATGTCACAATAATTTACGATAAATATGTTACATGGGTAGAGAATTGGACTTTTTTATGTCACTAAATTTTTTTTTCAGTAAATATGGAATAAGAATACAAATGTAAGGTTTTTGGTGTAATATATATATAGGGTAAATATGTCGCAGTGTGCATAATTTAGGATTTTTTTTATTTTTTTAATCAAATTGGGTATTTACACTTTGTTGCAAGCGATGATTAGGAAGGAAAAGAATGAATTAAATGTTTATAAGAAAAAAAAATATTTGAAGGAGTTGGATAATAACATAGTTTGGATACTAACGAGGAAAAAACTGAAAAAAAAAAAGTATAAGAATTTCTGGGATCATTGCTAATTATTATAAAGGTTGCTCCCCTACTAACTATTTTAAAAGTTTAAGCTTTTAAACGAAGACGTGGTATTATTTAATTATTCTCTTACTCATCATCACGTTTAGTCTGGTCTTTTTTGCCTAGTTATAAACATAGAAAAATCTAATTAAGGGAACAGATAGGGCCTGAAAAGATTCAAAATCAGGACTTCCTACTCTAATACCATATAAGATTTTGTGGGACAATTATCAATTGTTCTAAAAGTTTAAGCATTTAAAATTTAATTATTCTACCAGAAAGTATTATGACATACTACTCTGTGTATTTAGGAATAGATATAAAATAAATGTCTAAATGAGATGAAAAACATAAGTTTCTTTATTGATACACAAATCCCTCATAATCCCTCCAATAATCGAGGAATTTGAAGAGATTGCAAAATTAACATAAAATTGACTTTACTATCTCTCGCAATCTCCTCATCTCTTTCGAACCTCCAGTGGGTGCCGACGTGCCTGCCAGAACCACTCCTGCTCAAATTTTTCTTCTTTTATCCAAGCTAGATTGTTTTTTCAGAATCCTTTCGTTTCCTTCTTAATTATTCCGAACAAACTACGAAATTAATCGCACTTGCACCAAGTCAATAACATGATTAGTACATAGGGTTTGCAGGTAAATGCTTACTATCATGGTTTTTAGTAATTCTTCCTTTGATCAGATAAGAATCAAGTATCAATCTTCAAAAATATTCAATTCAAAAAAGGCCGGCCTTGACGTAATGGCGAGGACCGAGTTCGATCGACATAAAGTAGAGAGGGTTGGAACAACAACCATCCTCCCAACCACCCCCTCCTCAAAATAGCGATAGCCACAATTAATTTGAAACGCTCCGATTGATGAATGTTATCCCCAGATTTGATAAGCTCCCCCCGAAGGAGTATTCCACACAAGTGCCACATAATTGTCCACCTCATGATTGATAACTGATTATCAATGCGTGTTGAAAAGTGTCATCTTCAATTCCAGTTATCTTGAATAGCGTTACAGGGGCACCTGTTAACAAAATTGGTAACTTTTCAAATCGAAATTAATTCTCTCGAGTATATCCTATTTGAAGTAAGTCGAACATGTTCTTGAGCATACACGTGTAAAGCAGAAAAAATACTAAAAAAAAAGTCTTAAAGATATTGTGCTTATGCTAATTCAGTACTAAGCCATGCAATTGTACCAATTTAATCCTAAACTTTTTCACAATTCGTCAATTAAGTCCATCTAGTCAATTTAGACTGAAACTTGCTAACATGAAATCTCATGTCCTCACCGCCCACAATCTCAGTAACTCCCTCGCCTCTGGTTGCAAATTTGGGTGCGAGACCGTTTTAGCCACGATGAGCGGCGATCTCGAATGCAAAGCTCGCCCTCAACCAGACCTTGACCCTTGCCTTGGCCTCATTACCCACTATCTCAGCGACTTAGCTCATGGCTCCCTTTTCGTCGACCACCAAGGGGCACAAGGCCGCTTCAGCTGCAACTCAGCTATGGTGGTTTTGTTGAGCATGTGAAGATGAGGGTGAGGGGTGTTTAGGGAAAAGAAAAGGTGAGCCAAAAGAGAAATTCTGAAAAATACGAAATGTGGGCCTATATGACATGTGTCGATCAATTAGTGGAGTGGTTTAGAGATGAGTTGGCAAGAAAGGACTAACTAATATTTAACCATTTTTATCTTTTTTATCTTTTCTTTACTTTTTTTTATTGAGGTTTGGCAATGACGCTCACCAATCACAAGCGGCAGTCGAGATGCCCTCACTAAATCTAGGTGTTGTGGCCTCACCTGAGGCCAGCGCTTCACTTTGGCCAGTGAAGGCATCACGGTCCTTGCCTAGACTATGAGGGTGTCGTGACCTTCACCAGATAGGGACAGGGGTCATGATGCCCTCGTTGGCTACAACGAAAATGTTGCGACTCTTGCCCAAGGCAAGCAAAGGTTGCTAGCTCTCACACATGGTTGACAACCCTCAAAACAAACAAACAAAAAAAAAAGAAAAAAAAATCAAACAATTATTAAAAAAATGACAACATTAACGCCGATCGTATCACGTTAGACCGTCATCTATGTTATCAATTTCTAGCATAAATTAGTTAGATAGACTTAATTGAAAAATTATGAAAATAATTTAGAAGTAAATTGATACAATTAAAAGATTTAGAACTAAATAGTACATATGCGATAAGTTTAAGACTTCATTTTTTTTTATGTACTTTACTCCTTGGAAATGCTGTATTAGAATGAGTTTTTGTAGTATAAATGAAAAAGCACCTTTCAACGATGTGGAATTGCGCTTGTTACCTTTGATGCGGGTTTGAGTCAGAGACTGTACGAGTTGGTGATGAAAAAGCAAGGTTCTTCTAATAAATTACTTCAAGTCACTTCACTATGCATGCAAGGGCCCTCATGAGCTCGTTTTTGGAAAGACCAATATGATGGGACTTAGGACTTGAGTTGGAGAGAACTTTCACTATCATATTGTCCATTCATAATTAATGACAACGTGACGTCGTTGCCGATCCTAAAAAAATTTACTTTGCGTAAATAAGTGAAATAACCAGGAGTAGAACCTCCGGAGAAAAGTCATTTCTACTTTTAAATTTCCACCCTTTTTTTTTTTGCTTTTTTTTCTTTTTTCTTTTGGGCCTTTTTCGCCTTTCGCTTTAAATTCTTTCTCTACATCGCCCCAGCGGTAAGGGAGACTACGTGAATTTCGAAATAAGAGTATCTCCCCCCATACTATAATACCACTGATCAAGACACTGCATCTCACAATTAAGAGGTGAAGGGTTCGACTCCTCGTGCCGGCACCTTTTCCTACTCTCTCGCGTTCGCGCTGTCGGGGCGAGCCGCTCCACCGGGAGGATATATGGAGCTGCGGATGTGTTCAAACCATCCCCATTTCTGAGTCATTGCGTCTCGTCAATCCTCTCCTTCCAATGCAAATTATCTCCATGTTTGTGAGCCAACGGAGCATGGCACCTGAACCGATCCGAATCCGGCCCAGCTAGCTGCTCTTTCGTTCGTATTTTTTTGCCACGAGCCCTTTCGATCACCTCAACATATCTGCGACCAGCCCGAGTTTTATCTTTAGGGCTTGTGAGTCGAGAAAATGGTGAGAGAAAGAGATGGTCCAAGACCAGCCCAAGTTTCAGGACTTATCGGCGATGAGCCCAACCTTTCTTTTATCTTGTCTGAGGCAAGAAACGGGGGAGGGAAAGTGCTCATCCATGAGTTCAGCTAGCCCGAGTTTCCGGGCAGTTAACGACGAGCCCAACCCAAGCTTCTTATGGAAGTAGGAGGAGCCTATTATTGCGTCTCTTGACACCTTAATCTTTACCTTGGCCAAGGGGAAAAATAAACTAATCTTGATTAGTCTTTTGCATTATGGTAAACTGAACGGGTTGAATACAGGTCCGGTGCATACCCACATAGATCCACATAATATTGAGCTCATATATCTTAGACCCATTTCTACCGATTTGTAAACTTTTAAGTAACCTATTTATAGCCCGATTAGACACCGAAAGTGAGTTGAAAAATGGATTTCAAACTCATATGGACACCTCAATCGAGTAGCTTTTAACTTTTTCCAACCTATGCTCTCCCGCCAAGTCCACTCCCACATATTTCTATCGAAAGCATTGTGTGAAATTTGGTTGAGCGCCTAACTTTTCCCGACCTATGCTCCCCCCACATGTTTCTATTGACATCCTGATTCGTTTTCTATAAAAACCTAAACTCCTCTCGTAATGTCCACGAGTGAAGTCTCCTCCTACTAAGCACGCTTTGTTGCATAAAGCAAACGCTCGCGTTTCCTTTGGCGGGAACATGCGACTCTGGCATCATTTTCTTTTGAAATTTCAGCCGGCGAACGATAAATATGTTGACGAATGGACGGGACTTTTGAAGGCACGACGGGTAGAAAAATATTGAGTGGACCGGGATCAATGCATCCCGACTCACTTGCCCTCTCCTGGTTGAAGAGAGAGGAGACAGAGACAGAGGACATGGGTTGCGAATCACGAGGGGGCAGAGTTGCAGAGAATACATGTCCTCTCTTTATTGGTCATGTGCATTAGGCCGGAACCACTCAATATTTTTCTCGATAGGCGCTCATGGAGTGCCAACTCATCTTTGAGTCAATCCATACAAAAAAAAAAAAAATTTGCGACGTCGCCTACTGGTCCCCACCGTAACCAAACCCTCTCCTTTCCGTCTCCGTGAAGACGCCGTGACGACCGCCGACTCTCTCTCTCTCTCTCTCTCAAGCGCCTAGGCCAAGAGCCTCACCGGACGCAGCTGCTGGGTCCCACTCAGATCTGTCTCCTCCGCCAAGAGCCTCGCCGGACGCAGCTGCTGGGTCCCCAGCTCAGATCTGCCTCCGTCGTCGCCTCCCCCGAAACCCTGCCGGTTGCAGCTGTTGGGTCTCTACCCCCTCCGCCTCAGCCTCCGCCAATAGCCTTGTCGGTCTCAGTTGCTGGGTCCCGAGCTCAGATTTGCCTCCGCCTTCTCCTCCTATCTACTCGTTTCGTCAGGCGAGGAAGTGGGACCAAATGCTCTGTTCCCTTCTCTTCTTTAAGCAAAATTCATTCATGGAGGACGAAAACTGGATGAAGATGGAGTAGGAATCTGAAGGGAAGAAAGCTTTGACTTGTTGAAGTTTCCAAGTCTTCCCTCTTCCTAACCCCACTCTGACAACCTCGCCATCTCCATTAATCGCTTCGGCTCCGTGGCTCCCGTTCCTTGGGTCACGGCGTCTTCACGGAGACGGAGAGGCGAGGATGCTGACAGCGGGATCGTTCGGACACGTGTCAATTTTTGTATGGACTGACTCAGAGATGAGCTGGCACTCCCACCCAATAATTGCTCGACACGTTGGGGGTATGTATCTATCTCCTTCGAAACGGAAATGCGTTCCTCGTGACGCCTCTACCTCCGTGGAGCCCATTCCATTCCACCCATAAACAGGAGCTACAGGGACAGTTGAATCACACGTTCCCCTGCTTTTGCTCTGTTTCTGTCTCTCTGTGCGCGTCTCTGCGAGAGGGAGGGAGACAAGATGCCGGAATACTGCGTGACCGGAGGAACAGGGTTCATTGCGGCGTATCTGGTGAAGACCCTTCTCGAGAATGGACACGCTGTTCGGACTACGGTCAGAGACCCTGGTAACGAAATCAAGAAAGTAGTACTCTCAAGTAAAAAGAGGCGAATCTTTCATTGCGTTCTGAAGAATGTCTTTTCCTGTGGCAAACAGGGGATGATGGCAAGGTTGGGTTTCTGATGGAGTTGAAGGGAGCGAAAGAGAGGCTGACGATAATGAAAGCGGATCTGACGGTGGAAGGAAGCTTCGACGCGGCCGTTCATGGGGTCGATGGCGTCTTTCACACCGCCTCCCCTGTTCTCGTCCCTTATGATGACAACGTCGGGGTAAAATCTTTGCATCACTGGTCAGCTTCTGTTTGCCTTAGTAATAACTTGAACCGTGTCTGATTCTGACTCCTCTTGGTGACTCTTGCTGTGCAAGTTCAGGCAAATTTAATTGATCCGTGTATAAACGGCGCCTTGAACGTGCTCAAATCCTGTTCGAGAGCGAGTAGCGTGAAGAGGGTCGTTCTCACTTCTTCCTGCTCCACGATAAGATACCATGACGACGTTCAGCAGTTTTCATCCCTCAACGAATCGCACTGGAGCGATACCGAGTACTGTAAACGCCACAATGTGAGATCGATTGTAGTGTGTTCTCTAATTAAAAACTCCACAGTACCGCGTACTGCAAAAACTATTGTTGCTTCACTTGGTGCAGCTGTGGTATGCATATGCCAAAACCATTGCAGAGAAGGAAGCGTGGAAATTGGCAGAACAATATGGGATTGATCTAGTGGTGGTGAACCCGTCTATAGTGGTCGGACCATTGCTCACTCCGCAACCGACGAGTACATTGCTTTGGATACTTGCCATTGTGAAAGGTTAGTTTCTCCATCACCGGCGTCACGCTGGCCACGGACTTCCCTTGTCCGATTCACAAATTTGTCCTCCATCAGTTAAACAATTCTTATCATCATCTGTACGTTGTCAAGCCATCGCATCCCTTAGTTCACAGCGGCAAAATGTTGTGCTGAAGTACATCATTTCCCATGCACTGCTCGGTAATTAGTACACCCGTTCGAATAACTTCAAAACCTGATCAAATTGGATGATGATGATGTCGGTTCTACTTGATCTAACGAGGAGAATCTATTTCTCTCCCTCCTTAAACTGGCTCTGTTTGGCGACGTGCATATCATTAGAAGTATATTTGTTTCTTTCATCGGCAAGGAAAAATTAAGTCCGAAGGCGCTCTCGCCAGGTTCACTAGGCGAGTACCCCAACATGACGGTCGGGTTTGTGCACATCGACGACGTGGTCGCCGCACACACTTTGGCCATGGAGGAGAAGAGAGCCTCAGGAAGGCTCATATGCTCAAGCTCGGTAGCCCACTGGTCTCAAATCATTGAGATGCTCAGGGCCAAGTATCCACAATACCACTTTGAGAACAAGTGAGTACAACAACAAAAGGCGGCAATTACTTTGCTCAACTTTGCTACTATCATTCGCGTCTCTTTCAAGAAAAACATCGTCCGCGCTCGTGCTATTAAATAAAACTAATCACGTGTCGAGCAAGTTCAAGCGAGGAGTCTTCGACTGTACTTTGTTGTATCTTCTACGTGAATCCATAACATTGACATGCAGAGTTTTCTCCTCTTTATTTCAACATCGTAGGTGCGGCAGCCAGAGCGGAGACAATAATCTACACATCATGGACAGTGGCAAGATAATGGAGCTGGGGCTTCCTCCATTAAAATCTCTTGAGCAGATGTTTGATGACTGCATCAAGAGCTTCCAAGACAGAGGCTATCTGTGAAGGCAATCCCCTGTTCTGAGAGCAGAGAACAAATCATCTGAAACTCACCTATCTTCATCAGCAAGAACTATGAGGATGATGAATTCAGGGAAAGTTTTTTCCGAAGGCTAAATAATGGAAGACAGTTACAATCCTAATTTCCTTTTTTTTTTTTTTATGGTTTATGGATGTTGCTTCTCCCCTCTCTGCCAATAAAATCAAACAAATGTTTGGGAGCTCACTTCTTTGATGGGTCTTAGGGGACATTCACTAAGTTAGGGTCCATTCGATTAGGCTCTTTACTTATTGTATGTAGGTCTGGGTCCGCCCCCCCCCCCCCCCCCCCCCCCTCTACCTCGCATACGCCACTGTGCCGACCGCCCCCTCGATGCCAAGCACGAACGCGAGCGCCAACATGAAAGTGGGCCGCCTGCTGCCCGTCTTTGCCACGATTGAACACCAAAGCAATCCTGAAAAATCTTAGATTTGGGGTGCCCGACCTCAGTACTGATGCATGCTGCCTCAGATATGAGGCCGGCGTGGCCTTAGATCAGAGGTTGAGGTCTCGGGGATTTAAGAGATTTTGGGTTACTAGTTATGATCAATCCTCGAGCACTCAAAAAAGAAAATTACTCTTGTGAAAGTCATGAAAATTTTCACTAAAATCATCCATTTATGATAAAAGAATATGTATTTTAGAAAGCTTATGGAGTTGAGAATTTTATATATCTAGACTTGAGTTCATGTTAGATCGGGATATCTGACTAATTAGATTTTCTAAACCCCCTGTCATTTGTCAATTTGACGATTCAAATCACTTAATTCACATATGGAATCAGAGACCTTAAGCATGGAGCTGATTACTTTTTTCCGGCTTCATAATTTTTTTTTTCTTGAACGTATCACGTGAAAATTCGTGAAGCACCTAACCTCACTCAACCCACGCTCCTCACCCCCTTTATATTCCTTTCGCCCAAATATCTCGACTCTGACACCATTTCACTGGAACTTAGCCAACAAACGCTAAAATATAGTGATAAACAAAAGCAACTTTTGAAGGCAAAGTCGTCCGCTTTTGGCAGATCCATGAGGACTGTAGCCTTTCCGAAACTATAACGATTAAGAAAGTGATCAATGATCAAAGCAGAGTAAAGGTAGAGAAATGCATTCTTGGTGAAGCCTAAACCACAGAGTAACCCATTTCATACATAAACGGTAGCTTCAGGGACAGTTGACTGGCAGGTCCCCCTGCTTTTACTCTGTTTCTGTCTCTGTTTGTGTCTGTGAGAGGGAGAAAGAGAGAGAGATGCCAGAGTACTGCGTGACCGGAGGAACAGGGTTCATTGCGGGGCATCTGGTGAAGTCCCTGCTCGAGAATGGACACACTGTTCGGACTACGGTCAGAGACCCTGGTAAGGAAAACAACTGGAGGTCTAGACGGTCTCCTTCACTGTTTACACGCACAGAAAAATAGAGGCAAACTTTTCATTGGGTTTCGCTGTCTTCTTTTGGGGCAACCAGGGGACGAGGCCAAGGTTGGGCATCTGAAGGAGTTGAAGGGAGCGAAAGAGAGGCTGAGGATAATGAAAGCGGATCTGATGGTGGAAGGAAGCTTTGATGAGGCTGTTCATGGCGTCGACGGCGTCTTCCACACCGCGTCGCCTGTTATTGTGCCTTATGATGTCAACGTCCAGGTAAACTCTTTGTATCGCTGGTCAGCTTCTGTTTGCCTAAGTGATAAGTAAATTGCGTCTGATACTGATGGAGTACAAGATACTGATTACTTTGATTTGAGCGAGTAAAGAAGATTGAACATCAATTGGTATTAGATTGCGAAAGAAGAGATTGTTGCATAAACATCTTCGAGGGCAGTGTTGTTGCAACGTCGGTTACAAAGATCAAATTGAATATGGAGCTAGTAATGGCGGACCGAGTAATCTGAGCAGTTGAATATGCGAGATCCACGGAATCCAATGGTTCTGATATCTGGGGGACTGACTCTAGTTAAGATTTTCATTGAATAGTGCAGTGCCGAAAAACGAAGCGTATTTTGTTTTCCTTTAACAGATTAGGTGATAGAATTTTTAAGCCACCCTTGAAGAGTGTGGTTGTGTTGTCGGATGTCGGTACTTTGGTCGAACTTAAGGATGACTGCTTTGCGTTAGAATCGAAATGCACATTGGTAACGCTGGCCGAGCTTAGACATGTTTTTCTTCGGACTCCTTTGGATGATTCTTGGCATGCAATTTCAGGCAAATTTAGTTGATCCATGTATAAGGGGCATGGTGAACGTGCTCAAATCCTGTTCTAGAGCAAGCAGCGTGAAGAGGGTCGTTCATACCTCTTCCTGCTCTGCGATAAGGTACCGAGATGACGTTCGGCAGGTTTCGCCCCTCAACGAATCGCACTGGAGCGATACCGAGTACTGTACACGCTACAATGTGAGATCAATTGCATCCGGTTCTCCAATTTGAAACTCTACCAATACTGACTACCGACACGCTGTTGTTGCTTCACTTGGTGCAGCTTTGGTATGCATATGCAAAAACCGTTGCAGAGAAGGAAGCTTGGAAATTGGCAGAACAAAACGGGATCGATCTTGTGGTGGTGAATCCGGCTTTTGTGGTCGGTCCATTGCTCGCCCCGCAGCCGACGAGCTCACTGCTCTTGACACTTGCCATTGTGAAAGGTTAGTTCTACAGTCACCGGCGTCACACCGACCACGGACTTCCCTTATCTGATTCAGGAATTGTCCTCCATCAGCTAAGCAATCCATGTCGACGTTTAATACGTTGTCAAGTCGTCGCATCCATTAGTTCCGTGCCGCCAAATGTTGTGCTGAAGTACATCAATTCCGATGCCCTGCTTGTTAATTAGTACACCTGTTTGAATATCTTCAAAAACTGATCATATTGGTTGAGTGATGCTGGCTCCACTTTGAACCAACGAGGAGAATCCATTTCCCCTCGAAACCATTGGGTTCTGCGACCATGGTATTGTTAGAAGTACATTTCTTTCTTTCGCCAGGCGAGTTAAAATTAAGCCTCTAGGCGCTCTCGCCAGGTTCGCGAGGTGAGTACCCCAACACGACGGTCGGGTTCGTGCATGTCCACGACGTGGTTGCCGCACACGTTTTGGCTATGGAGGATAAGAGAGCATCAGGCAGGCTCATATGTTCAAGCTCGGTGGCTCACTGGTCTCAAATCATTGAGATGCTCAGGGCCAAGTATCCGCAATACCCCTTTGAGAACAAGTGAGTATCAAAATGAAGGCCGCAATCTCTTTCTGAGAAATCATTTTCCAGGGCTCGTGCTATCAGATCGAATCAATCACATGTCGAGCACGTTCACTGCATTAAGTTGTATCTGCTACATGAATCCATAACCGTTAACCTGCACGGGTTTTCTTCTTCTTTTTTTTTTTCTCTTCCCAAAATTGTAGGTGCAGCAGCCAGAGAGGAGATAATAATCCACATAGCATGGACGGAGGCAAGATGACGGAGCTAGGCCTTCCTCCATTAAAATCTCTGGAGCAGATGTTTGATGACTGCATGACGAGCTTCCAAGACAGAGGATATCTGTGAAGGCAATCCCCTGTTTTGAGAGCAGAGAACGAATAATCTGAAACTGGGCTATCTTGATCATCATGAATGACGATGGAAGTTTCTTTTTTTTTTTTTTTTACCCCTATCTCGAAGTCTAAATGTTGGAAGTACATCACGATCCTCTATCTTTTATCATGGTCAATCAAGAGCTAAGCTAGCATCATGGTGCCGTAAGTCTCCGATGCGAAGAAAGTGCGAATCGGAAACTTGCTTGACTTTTGGTGGGGATTTTCTCAAATCCCACTTAAGTGGGATTCCTCGAGTATGAAGAAAGAATAAGCAGCATAAAGATACAGATAATGTTAAAGCACAGTAAATATTAAAAAAATATATATAGAAAAATATTCTCATTAGCTCAAAAGATATCCTTAATCATTAGAAAGATTGATTAAGTTCCAATAACATGCTAGATATACAATCTACCTACTTTTTGCGTCCTTGATCTCTTTTTTCTTTTTGTTTCAAACCCTTCCTAAATCATTTAACATTAAGAAATCATCCGTGAAATTTATTCTTTAAATAAAATAAGAAAATTTCAAAAAAAAAAGCCCCAAGTAATATTATTTTTTTTTAAGTAGAGGCCTCACGTAGACTTTCTTTCAAATAAGGGTATGAAATACCATCATTGTCTTGAAGAATGGCATAAAGTGGCTATAATTATTTTAAATAAAGACCTGGCTTTGCTAGCCGGTCGAGCTGATCAAGTGTATTTTTGTCAAAATGTAATTTTTAACTTAATTTCATTAGTTAATTTAAATTAAAAATAACGAAGTAATTAAAGAAAACGAAGGAGATACAGATGGGAGTGTAACCCATTTTTGCCATTGCCGGCGATGGCCGTTTGGGCACACCAACCCATCTCTGATCAGTTTTTTTTTTTTTTTTACAATTTTAGGTTTTTAAAAAAATTCAAAAAAGTAAAAATAAAGAAAATGACCCCATCATCTGATGACCGAGTTGATTTGCTCTCAGTTCATTTCACGAGAGATCCTGATTCAAAACTTCTCGAAGGTAGGTGATTTAACCGGAAGTCCGTGATTATGAGATCTATGGGTCCTCCTGAGGACGGTCACGCGGACACCTCGATTATAAAAAAAAATGACAAATGATAAAAATGTCCCTAATTAATGGTGAGTTAGGTGGAGATCGAGAGTGGGGAAACTCCGTGTTGCTTGCCTGGGAAGCATTCGGGTCCCACCATTTTTTTTTTTGGGAAAAAGACGGATATTTCTTCAAAGTTCTGTTTGTCGGGTTTTGGAAGAGGGGCTTGGCCACGGAACGTCATAGGATACGTTATTAGACATAAAGTTTTAAAATGTAGGATTCCCTCGCTCGTCGTCTGAAAACCTTGCCTAGAGTTGACACCGGCATCCGATCGCGCGGTCCGCCGCCTCCGGCATCGCCACGCCATCGGCTACGCTGCTCATCACCCGGCCGTGTCGCGCCCCAGCCCACCGTCAATCCCTTCGCTCACTGGTCCAATTACGTTGCTCTCTTTCAGAGAACCGAGTTCTCTATCGGATGAGTTCTTGTTCTTCCCCTTTGCCGCAGTACATGGGGCTCTTTCGCTATTCAAAATGGAAGAAAACTCGGCATCGTCACGAAGAAGCTCCCATCGGCCGGTCCAACATCGTTTCAGCTTTTGAACAAGATATTTTCTACCTTTCATAAAGGCATTTTGACAAAACAAAAAAGAGACCTCGTGATGGGACATTATCTCTATCTACAAATACCTCACAAATTTTTCTAAGGGGAGTTGTCTAAGTGGGTCATCTTCCTTTTAAATGTATTTTTGTCCGATAGAATAGGAAATCGCATATTCAATGACTTGATCCTTACCGTATAGGGGACGCAACAGAGTAGACTAAGGTCACAAACAGCATTTTGATCCGAAGACTCAATCTGGACCAAAGGTCGGTAAGTACAAGCTAATAATCGGTTTGTTTAGCGGCGGGATCGACAAATTTCTCGGTCCAACGACCATGATTATTAGAAAAATTTAAATAAGAGCCGAAAGGGAAAGCGCTCTCTCAAAAGAGAGCTCAAATGAATTATTTCGAATAAAAGTCTAAGTGGTCTGAAAAAAAAAAAAAAAAAGCCCAAGCTCACTAATCACTCAACTCTTCATATGACCAAGGTTATTTTTGTCAACAACCTTTTTTCATTTTTTCCCCCTCTCTTTTCTATGTTTTATTTTGTACTTCTTTTCCTTCTTCCTTCCACCTCTCAGGCCTCTCTCTTTGCTTTGGATGGTGTCCTCTGCCCTCTCCAGCCTCGACCGCGGCTTCCCCCACAAGAGCGCCATTGATGCGCTCATTACTTGCTTTTGTCATCTCCTTCGCCTTAACGAAGCCCTGCACATTGCTGAGACGATGGTGATTAGCAGCTTCGGCCTCATCATTGCAACACAGGATTAGAAGGTAAAAGAAAGAGAAAAACTAAGAAAAGAAATAAAACACAAAAAACGAAAGAGGCTATTGGACGAAAATTGCCCCTAGTCATATTATGATTTAGCTGGTCCATGATTTTTAGGCCTCATTTAAACAAATTGTGTCACTTGATGCGCTTATTCGAGATTCAATCTATCACCTTAGGCCCTTATTTAAAACAAGGTTCATTTTGGACCTCTTTTTTGAGAAAACACATACCTCCCTTTAAGATCTTTATTTTAAAAATTTTCTAATACTCATGATCAGTTGATCGAAAAGGGTAGAATTTCAAGCGGTAGCTCAAGAGTATAATCAAGTATGGTAGAAATCTTCTACTTTATCGGGACAAAATGGTTTCCACGACCACATTGGAAATTAGAGTATTCAAGGAATGGCTAATTTGGAATGGCTAATTCTCAACTACACATAAGTCCATATATCGGACGTCAGCGTTGAGAAGGTTCCATTCCCCTCCCCAAAAATAGAGAACGGCCAATAAATTAAACAAACTTTTGTCATAAAAGTGGCTGGAGCCTTTAAAATAAAAAAACCAATTGGGCACCAAAAAGGAGCACGACTCTGATGATGAAGCCAAGATCGATCTCTCTCTCTCTCTCTCTCTCTCTCTCTCTCTCGCGCTCCAATCCAATCCCTATCCCTTCACCCACACTCCATGGAGAGTGAGACATGAGCCAAGCCCCAGCGCAAAGGAGAAAATGCCATGTGCAGAGGCTGCAGCCACGACATGCTGACTCACCGGACGGTCGTTTTCTCCCCGTCCCTCCCCTCCTTTTCCTTCCTCCGTCGCGAGATTTTTGTCTTTAGTAATAATTATTAAAAAGGCTGGCGCTAATTAAGGGGCGGCGGGCGGTCATGGGCGTGTGGAGCCCCCCTCTTTCGGAGACTCTCATGATATTAGGTCGGGTCCCTCCACCGATATTGGAGGACAGCTAAAGCCCAAAGCCACTGCCTCCAACAACCTACCTCTTCCCTCCCTCTTATCATCTCTGATAAAAGCTTTTCCAAGGGGAGGAAGCGGACAGCGGAGGGGAAAAATCGGAACCGATTGAAAGAAAACACGCAGGATTTGATTCGACCCGACATGGAAATCCTCGAGGAGGAAGAGGATTGGAAGAAACACCCCGCTGTTTCCTTGGCCCCCCCCCTGCCATGCCTTTTCCCTGCTCGCTGGCCACTCTGCAGCGCATAGGATAAGCAGGTCGTCGACGGATGCCGAGGGTGTCCCCCTGCTTTCGTTGCAAGAATGGTTCGTGCTTTGATTTGGCTCCTTCTCATGAACATGAACCGATCACCTTCTCAGTAAATCTGAGCCACAAAAAAAAAAAAAAAAGGCTTTCGCAATTCTGAATGAACTTTAACATCGCACCCATCGGTTGTCGTACCATGTATTTTCACTAGCAAGGCGCCACTTCCCTCACCTGTCACGCTATAATTAATGCTTAACAGCTGGCAAGCTTACGTGGTGGAACCTGAACGCGAGTACAACCTTCTCAGATTATGTCGTCTACGAGCGATGAGCCAGTAGCTGATTTTCACTGTGACACATGGTTTTTCTATTCCTCTTTTGTCGACTAAGATGACACCGACACCGGAAACGTGCTTTGACCCTTTCCCTTCACGTGAAGCACTGTAGTTGAAATCAATTGAAACGCGGTCACGTGAGCAGAGGGACGGACGAGCCCCCAAATTATCTAATGCTTTAGCCTCATTCATAACAAGAAGAAACTCCGACCAAAAAAAGAAAAAAGAAAAAAGCAAGAAGAAACTGCATAATTTCCTAAACATCCAAAGGAAGCATCAAATATTTAAGATAACTACGCACACGATCTACAACATGAATTATTTTTTTTTTAAGCCAATCTCGACTCAGACAAAACACCCTAAGCATTTCAATCTCTACCAAGATTCATTTGGATACTTTAGATCCATTGCTAACCCAAGCACAAACCCCGAACATGAACCATTGAACATCGAATCACATTTAACTGAGATCTTAGCCAAACAAAAGTCGTTCCATCTCAAATTACCAATGATCAGACAATAAAAGACCATAGAGAACAAAGCAGAACATGTGTGAGCCGGAGATTGAGCCTTCCCCTCTCAGATCTCAGGACATTGCAAAGCACTCTCTCTCTCTCTCTCGAAGGGAAGAAGATGAACAAAAACCCCCTTCTGGACGGCGCGAAAAACCAAAAAGGAATTTCTCCCCCAAGAACTCAATCCCTCCTCACACATGATCTCTCTCCCTAGTTACAAACGAATAAATGAACTCCCGATGACAAAACTGATCTCCCAAGAAGTCAATTTCTCAATTCTCGAGACTGTACTCCCCAATAAAATAGATAAATACGATTTAATCGACGATGCTACTTACTAATACTAATATCCCTATGGCTGCAAAACTTTTGGCAATGCAATATTAAGGGGGCGGTGAGTCTGGTGACTCCTTAATCCAATTACCAATTTCCTCGAGCTCGGCATCGAAGTCCGGGAACTCGCTCGACTCGTTCTCGCCGAATTCGAATATGGGTATATCATCAAGGCCACGGAAATCATACATGAGATCACCCCCCAAGTCTTCCTCGAACAGCAATTCAGACTCCTTCGCGAGGTCAAAAACCTTGACGGATGCGTCATCCAGCGACGTCAATGGCTTCTCCACGACTCCCAAGGTGAGTTTCTCCAAGTTCTCATTGGCACCAGCAATGGCTTCTTTGGTCGAGTTAGATGTGGAAGTATCCAGATCGAGGACCGAAGCCGGAGAAGTGAACGACAGGACGCTCTCTGAGCCCCCAGAAGCGGATGGCCTGTTGTGCGAGTGCGAAAAGGATGCGCCTCCTGCCTTAGCAGCGGAACCAGCTGCTGCAAGAGCCTCGAATTCAAGCCTCTTGTTCTCGTAGGCTTTCGCAGCGTCCTCAGCCGTATTGTAGGTTCCAAGCCAAAGCCGGGACCCTCGGTTAAAGGGGTCGCGAATCTCGGCAGCCCACTTTCCCCATTTTCTCTGCCGGACGCCCTTGTAAGGCGAACTAGATGGCTTTCTCTTCGTGCCGGCCTTCGCTTTTGGCGAGGCCCTCTTCCTCTTTTCAGGGTTTTTGAAGCCGTTGTTGCTATCTTGGCCAGAGATCTCAGTTTGAAGGTCACTGGGTCCGTGGGAGAACGAGAGGGGGATTTCCCGAACGAAAAGCTTCGCATCAGCATTCGGGCGGTCCGATTCGTCTTCGCTTGAGGATTCGTCCGTCTGGTCAGGATCTCGACAGAACACACGGATCTTCCTCGCCGTTTTGGAGATTCCAGTGAACCTTGGCATCATCTTCGATTTCATCAAGAGATTGTTGTGGTTTAGAGGCTGAATCACGGGCTCTGGCATTCCTGTGACTGTAAAACCCTCACCAAAACACCCCCCCCCAAAACGATGCCCTCAAACTTTTAGTTTAATGCGAATTAATACCTTCAAGAGGGAAAATTAAACTGAAAAGGCCAAAAAGTAAACAAATCGGTGCAGGACCAGAGCGATATCAAGTGAGGCCCCCTCTCAAGAACAAGAAGAGATTGGAAAATCGTTCTATGTGAAAACCCCCAAAGCTCTCGACGCCAGAACCAGTCCTGCAAAACCCCACACGAAGTCCAAGACACAAATTTCAGATTCGAGGTGATAGAGTACGAAATCAACAGAAAACACCCAACAGAGCAATGGAAAATGAATGGATATATGCCCAAAAAAAAAGGAGGAGGAGGAAAAACCACTAACCTTTTTGACCTCAAAGGCATCGAAGCAGACGAAGAAACCAGATTTAACCGCGGAAAGAAGCGGCACAACAGCATGAAGCAGAGAGCACCGAACGGAGCAGAGCAAGGAGCAGATGCTTAAGAAGACGAGGATAGCGAAGAAGAAGACGAAATAGACGCAACCCAAAGCCCCAATCACTGCCAATCCAAAAACCACCAACAGAAATCCTGTTCTCACCACTTCTCTGTTCTCTCTCTCCAGTGGCTCACTGTCTGACCAAGCAGAGAGACCGGAAAGTAAACTACCGTCCGAGATTCCCCAAGATATAGCCGACGAGAGAGAGAGAGAGAGAGAGAGAGAGCGAGCGAGAAGGAAGCCCAGGAGATGAGGAACCTCCGTCCGACTAGAGAAGATATAGCCGACGAGAGAGAGAAAGAGAGAGAGAGAGAGAGAGAGAGCGAGCGAGAAGGAAGCCCAGGGGATGAGGAGTCTCCGGCGGACTGGAGAAGGAGCACAGACGATCAGGAATCTACGGCCGAGATTTTCTCTTTCGAATTTGACTGAAAAAGGAGATTGATTCAAGAGTAAATATCGGTCTCGCAGAGCCACCTATGTAGGCCGCCAACCCTTTTCACAGAGTTAAAAAGACCGCCTTTGATTTGTTTTCTACCCTTCCCTTTTTACTAGAATGTCGCAACAAAATTCAAAAAGCGCAAATCTCCATAACAAACCATCTCAGCAAGACACAAAAAAATAAAATAAGATTCACCCAAAAACCTCGAAATCGTCACGAAAATATAAAATCAAAAATCAGTACCTCCCACTGAAGGTCTCCCTCTCTCTGTTTTTACTAGTCTCTCACGTCTCCGTCGTCACAGCGGCCGATCGCGCTCCCCCCGAAACCCGCCCGCTTCCGTTAACCTTCCGGCCGGGCGGTCAAAATGTCATATTTAATGGGGCCCCCGAACAATAATTTTTCAAGAAAAGGAAACGCTGGGTGGGATATTGAGATTCCTTGACTTTTGAATGTCGTTTCACGTTATTTGGTAAGAAAAATCCACCATCAGCTTTGTCGAAATTTATTGCCGTAAATGGGACACGGGGGCACACGCATCCCCGGCACACGACCCATCCCCCCGCATTTTTTTTACATGAGGCGCGTGGCGACGCCGATTTCCCGGGGCGGCGCCCCCATCTCGCTCCCGCGCGTGCGCTCCACGGACGGTGGGAATCCGTTTCCGCGCGGCGTGGGGCGCACGCGCCCGTGGGGGCAGATTGGCCTACCCCCCAACCTGCCGGCATCCCGAAAAAAACGTATCGCCGCGAGTCCGGACTCTGGCGACGGGCTTTTTACCGCCTGCCGCGCTTGCGAAAGTGGGATCCGTCTTGCCTGTTATTTACGGCTGTGCCGCTGCCGCTGAAGCTCGTGCTCTCTCGCCAGGGAAGTTTGCCTTTAGACTGACTAGAGAAGTACGTCCGGCTTAGATAGATATTATTTAAAATCTTCGCGACCAAACAGAGATTTTATGCGATCTGACCCGAGAGAGAGAGAGATAATATTTTTCCACTTAGGTCCACGATTTTAGATTTTGTTAAATCGGAAGGATGCCGATAGCGGTAGTGGGTGGGGGCCATCCCAAGTTTCATTCCACAGCTGGCATATGCAACAACTTCAATTTGCTTCTCTAGTTTCCTTATGCCGATGCTTGTACCTATGAAGGCGCTCCTTGTCCTTAGTGCAAGAATTCCAAACCTAATCGCTGGAGCTCGTCAGTCTCACTTGGGAAAAATCGGCACGCTCGTAATCATGTCAAACACATGCCTATTTCGAAACAACCCCCCCCCCCCTCCCCATCCTCTCCTCACAAAAAAAAAAAAAAAGGCACATACCTATTCGCCTCTGACCATAGTCAAACGAGAATTAAATTCGACGGCATTTCAAACGGAGATGGTCAGTCTTTTGCCAAATAGTCAATTTTTTTTTTTTTATGTTTTTGGGTCGAAGCAATTAGTCAAGGTCAATATTGTCTTGAGAAAATTGATTTTTCGAGTCAAAATTGCCCCTCTCCGAACCCAAAGCTGGTCTCGTGAGCGTCATCTGTGGAAGGTCTGTTTGGAATATGGGGATTTTATTTTTTTTTTCTAGATTATTTCAAGAAAATTGCCATTGAAAGGTCATCTGTGGAGGAAATTGTGTTGAATCGAGGCGCTCCCTTCGTTCCTAAGATACCGCCGCCGCCTTATCGCATTATAATCCTCATTATTACGGGCCTTATAATATCATTGCTATCACCATGTCCCTAATCTTTTTCTATTTGTTAATCCCCTTCAATATAATCCACGGAAAATGGGCTTTGCTTTCCTCCTCCTCCTCCTCCTCCCGCTCGCAGGACAAAAGCTAGCGGCACGTGGCCCTGTCTCCCGCCACGTTGTCTGCACGCACCCGCTCGCGCACCCACGAACAAAGGGGGAAAAGTCCACAATCCTATCAGAGATTCTGCCCAATAGCTATTTTGTCCCCCCTCCCACACCAGTTTTTTAAAACCCCTCACGTGACGCTCATGACATGCTTCCATCCATCCATCCATCCATGCATGCATGGAAGGAATCATACCCATCATGAACGACGGATAACTCAATCGATGAATCGAGACAAGCAGACGGCGGATATCGGATGCAATTAATCTAAGGCAGCATGAATTTCAATTGATTTTAGGGAAATGACCACATTTCTGGGAGGATGCCGACGAGTCTCTCTTTTTTTTTTTTTTTATTGCTCTTCTTTTGGGCACATGCCGTCCCAAAAATAGGAAGAAAAAGGCGGAGCCCGTCGCCCCGCTCATCCCCCTGCTCGGGGAATCAAACGAAACGGAGGGAAGCCCAAGTTCCCCACGCAAGCCCTCGGTGACATCATCCCCCCGGGCAAGGGGCCTCCACTGCTCCGACACGTGTCCAAGCGCGGCGGGCACTTGCAGCGAAAGTGCACGGGACTAGGAAGATGATCGTATATAATTTAGTAATATCTTATCACTTAAAATAATTTAAAAAATATCTACTTCAGGAAAAGAAAAGGAGAAAAAAACCGATAATTGTATATATTTTGCGATTACGCAGAAACGCTGACGCCACCCCCATATAAAAAGCTCGGTTTTTATTTAGTTTTACATTATCTATAAATTCTTTCCAGAAAATCCCAAGTGGGGGGCTTGCGTTTGCTGATGTCGACTGTGGAGGGAGCGCTGCCTGTTGGTGCTTGACAGCGCATCGAGCCCCGTACGACACACAGGGCTAGAGGGCCCCAAAGCTCTTAGGGGCGGACGGGACCAGAAGAGACGGTTGCTTTTACTCCGCTCCCTCCAATTCAATCCCTTTGCTCCGTCCTCATCGACTCCTTCCCCACACCCCCCACCCCCGGGACGAAATTAAAAGCAAAAAGGAAAAATTTTAGCGCCGTGCGCGCGCTCTAAAAGCCTTCTAGCGATCAGGAGGCACTCCTATCTCGTCGAGAACATGTTCTTCTTCCATTCCCTCGTCGATGAGACGCATGAATCGCACCCCCAACGTTTCGGGGCATTGATGTCCTGTTGCCTTGCCCCGCTCACCAACCACCAGGGCTTCATAGGGTGGAAATATTTATGCTGTCGTCCTGCCTATCAGGGGAGCAATAATTACGTGCTATCCAGGTGTGTTCGGGGCCTCGAGTTCGAAGCCGGCGTTCGCCTCGACTGAGGTGCGGCTCCCAAGCGAAAAGAGCACGAGCGTGGTCTATTATGGTTCGATTTGGTGGAGGTAGTTAATGGGGTTGGTGAGCGGGTAGTTGGGGTTTGCTTCCGATACGGAAATGCGGAGGAATTGGTTCTTTCTTTAGTCCGGTTGGGACCTCTTCCTCTGCTTTCTAGGGAGACAAAAGGATTCGCTTTTGCATTTGTTTGTTCCCGGAGTCTGTCGAACTCGATCGTAGCCCAGGCTTCCTCGGATTGAATTTGGGTTGGTTCATAAATGAACCAATTTCGATACTCATTTAATACATTTATGATCAATTTATTGCGATGTAAATCTAATAATCATATCTAACTCATCATATATTCTAAAAACGCTTTCGCATTTAATCTAATATAGAAAAACTCGTACTTAAATTGTGGAGAAAGTGCCTAGTGGGTGCGAGCAAATCGAGTGAATATAGATGGATTAGATTTAAATAAATCGTAAATCTATTTATGACTCAACGAAAGCTCCGTTTAAATTTATTTGTTAAATATAATTAACTTATATAATAACTTAACTCATTATATATAATTTATTTTTGTCAAACCTTATGAGTAGGTTAGGAAATGAGTTTAAGACTCATTTTGAAGCAGTTCTTGTGGATCTGGATGGTCCGCAAATCATCCTCCGTGCTATTACGTGGAAAATTCCTTTGTGCGTGGACGAAAAGGTAGACCTGGATCGATTTGACTGAACCTAGTCAGTTCCCGGACAGAGCTAGCCGACCAACCAATATAGGACACGTTTGAACGGTTTCAGGAACAAACGGCAGTTGATACCAGAGTCAAGAGCGGTGATTGCGCAAGATCGTCGATGCGGCGGCAGCAGCGATGGTGGGGGATCCCGTAAATCGAGCTCCAGGTCGGATTGGCGCAATGTCAAAAAGGTTGAGACCTCGCTCTCCGGCGGGCAGTCCTGCTTTGAACCCATCTCCGAGGAGGCTGGAAGCATTAAAGAAGAGCCATAAAAGACTTGAAGATGGCTGCATATTTCTCAGACAGATTAAGCTGTTTTGTTTTCTTTATTAAGGATCTGGGGGTTGTTGTGTCTTCTTGCTCAGAGGCTCTATAAAGCTATGAAGTCGTGAGTAATCAAGCGACAAGCAACAAGCCATAACGAAAAAGCATTCTCAATAAGTTCTTCCTTCCAATTTCTATTGCTGCTCTCATCCCAAGTTTCCAACGTACATTATCATTCTTTCGGTTCCGAGGTGAACAAACTCCAGGAATAGGCAACCAACAACAAAGTTCAAGAAAGACCAATCAAATTCCGAATCCCGGGCTAATCCCAAATTTTAACCTTTCATTCCCATCTTCCACGAAATGGCAAAATTCTTCCCCAGAGGCAGCTTGAGCCCGCTGACGTCCACCATCATGCTCTTCATGTCTTCAACATCAGAGAACGGCACCAGCAAGTTCTGTTGCGAAACGCTCATTTCTGCATTCTCCGCCGCGCCGTCGCCGTCGATCTCAAGGTCGGATGCCCCTATCCCGTCCAATCCCAACACCGACACCTTCTGCACGATCCAACCGTTCTTCAATGCGAACTTGCCCTCCTGCACTTCCGACCACACCTTGACCTTCCCCTTGCTAATGGTCGCGTAAAAATTGACGTACGTGGCAGAGCCGCCCCCCAGTTTCATCTCTGGAAGCTCGTCATCGTCGAGAAACAACTGCCCTTTCGCTTCCGCCTCCCGGGCTCCCGCTGGGAAAGTCACCACGAGGCTGAACGGCGTTGTTCTGGCTTCCTTGGATATCATCCCACCTTGCTGCATCGGGAGGATCATGCTCTGATACACGTGAACATTCACCGCGTGCAAAGGCGTATCGAGGGTGACATACTGTCCCCCTTTCGACGAGATGGCCTGCGTCATGTCGAACAAGCTGAACCATGAACCAGGAGGAAAGAGCGCCTTGACCTCCGTCTTCCCCTGCTCAAGTACGGGAGATACCATGACTCCACTGCCGAGCAAAAACTGAGTGCTCAAACCGTATGTCTCAACAAAATCAGGGAATGAAAAGAATAGAGGCCGTGCAATCGGGGCTCCCGTCGTATGAGCTTCATAATTGAGAGTGTACAGGTAAGGTAGGAGCCTATATCGCAGGCCAAGGGCATTCCTAGCAGATTCGGCTACCGATTCCCATTGATAAAGCTCCTGTCTTGGGGAATAGTAGTTCGCATGGTCCCTTGAGAATGGGTAAAACGCACCGACTTCAATCCAACGGTTGCAAAGCTCCTCGGTCGGGGCTGGGTAGAAGCCGCATATGTCCGAACCAACCATCGGCACTCCAAATATGCCAAAATTCAGCATAGTGGAGATGGAATACTTCAGATCTTCCCAAGTGCCTTGGTTATCTCCGGTCCAATGAGCAGCATACTTCCCGGAGCCCACGTAAGTCGAGCGTGACAATATGAAGGGTCTCTTTCCCTCGAGCCCCTGGAGTGCTTTGTGAGTTGCAATTGATTGTGAGAAGCCATATAGACTGTGAGCATCATACTCCAATACACCATTGTAATGGACAGCACTTGTAGCTATGGTTTTAAAACCTATTGGTACTTGCAGTCCCGAAGCATTTATCTTGTAAGGCGGATCATCCCATCTGGTTTTGGTAATATTCTTGCAGTCCAAGCAACAGATCCATCCCGGCCCAGTTCCATTGGGGCATATCCTGTCCTTGGGGATCGTACACTTCCCCGAGCAGAAATTGGAAGCTTCATTCATGTCGATCCACAAGCCATCGACAGGGACAAGTTCGTGAAAGCGGCGGATTTCATCACCCCACCACTCTACGGTTTTCGGGTTAAGAAAGTCTGGGAAGTTAACAGCACCTGGCCAAACTTGAGCGACGTAGGGCTCGCCGTCATATTTGATGAAGACATCATTGGCCAAACCTCTTTGGTATACACCATAGGTGGAGTTGATGCCAATTCCTGGATCGATGATGACAATGTACTTCATGCCTATGTTGTGGATCTTCTCCAGGAAAGCCAGAAGCTTCGGTCGGGGATAATTGACAGGGTTCAGGGTGAAATCCTTGTGGCCGTCCATGTGATCATCGTCGTTCCAAATCACATCGAGCGGGATTTTGGCTTTCTGGTAGTTCGCGACCACATCTTCGACAACAGAGAGGTTATGATAGCCCCATCTGCACTGATGAAACCCTGTAGAAAACAAAATCAGAGAGATGCTAAATAGATAGTTTTACACATGTATTTTCAGATCCTCTGTGGACATTTACTTGAAAGCATAAGATCATGGATAGGTAACTGAGAGTATTAACCAATTAGGAGGGAGCATTGACACCATCTCCTGCACTAGAAACTAAGCATTGATCGAGACAAAATGATCTCCTAAACCAAATCCAATAGATCGCCAATAAGCAAAATAAATAAACCACACGCGACTCTTTTCGATCCAACATGATCTTTTCCATCGTGCGCTTCCCCTCTACCTTATGAACTAAGATTTCAACGGACTGATAAGGCATTTGCCTATCAGATTTTGCACTAGATTCCTTAGTCGTTATGTTGAACACCAATCTAGAAACACGATTTTGATATCACCGCCATAATTTCCGGCGGGACAATCAAAAGCAGATCTAATAACATGCGTTAGCGAGCATTGTGATAAGAATCTGATGGGGATGGTCCAGTCTCTGCGCCTTGTAGGAAACGGCAAGTAAGAAAAGGACAAGAAGAGCACAAATTTAGGCCATGATTGCTTTCAGGGCTCCACCAGTTGGCCTGCGTTGAAAAATTGTCTATGTAAAGGTCAAGATTTTAGGCTATCTTAAAGTAAGCAAATGAAAACAAGTGCCAAAACCAGCAAGACAGCATGATAAGATCCTTCATCTTTTTGCTAATTGCCTCATCTTTTATCCCGACCTACACTTCGTTTTGCGTACTGATCTGAGTAAAAGATCGAGCCACGCCCGGTCGTTGTTTATGCGCATTTGCACAATAAATAAACAGGCGAGTCATAAAGGACAGTGAAGTGAAGACAGGGAAATGGACCAACCAGACCAGCCTACACTCGAAAACGAAGTAGAAGTATCTCCACTTCACACAAGTCGTAATTGTATCATCAACCAGAAGCAGAACTCGGGGCGAACGCAACATTTGACTTAGGTGGTACCTAAAAAACCATCTCTTTAATGAGAAAGGGGTACCTCCACATAAATTCCTTCAGTGAAGGCCCCATACACCATTGCAACTTGCACCAGTTCTTCACTTAATTCAATTCAATTACTCAAGTATTATCTTACTCTAGGATGGACGTGCCAATCAGAACTCCTTTTATTCCAAACAGTCTTGTTTTTAGGGTTCCACCGTAGGATGTTATAGGTCCGACCATGTATATGTCGACAATGAGGGTGCCAAAACTATACCGAAAGGACGCATGCCAGCACAAAACGAATTACAGACTAAAGCCGAATGCGAGAAACATCAACATGCCCAATACAGAGAGTCATATCTCCTCAGCGAGTAATAAATATCGCACCTAAACTATTTTAAGGAACCCATCAACCAAGCAAAGTAAAGCAGTCAATGGTTCCACATTCCAAGACCGTTCCAAGAAACAATACAGAGACGTGAAACCGAGGTCCTTCTGAGGTGAATACCAAGAAACTGATTGTGGGCCAAAACAGAAGCATTCATACTATATTATACACGCGAATTAATGACCTGTCGTACCAACAAACCAAATCCCAATGCAACAAGTATATCGCCTTCTTTTACAACTTTTCTTGATAGGTGATTATCTTAGTATAATCGAGTCAAGACAACATCTCCCTAAAATAAGACACAAGTAGAGCAATTAGTATGAATTACTAAGCATGATGAATATGAAAGATTCCATTCCTTAAACAATCATTAGACATAAAGACACTACAAATTTAATATTGTTCAAAATATCTCTATTCAATTACTTAACATGTTTCCAGTGTTAGTACTAAATGGTAAAAAAGTAAAAGCGACTCCTTTCCTGGTAAAAAAATAAAAAATAAACACACACAGAGCGAGTAAGCGATTCATACCAAAAGCCCAGTAGGGCATCGGAGCCGGCCGGCCGATGAACTGCGTGTACTGGTCGACGACGCCGAGAGGAGTCGGGCCGGCGAAGAAGTAGAAGTCGAACACCCCTCCGATCACCTTGTATGTCAGCGAGCTCCCTCTGTAGAACACGTCCATGCCGTTGCTGTTGAGTAGCAGCACGCCGTGCGCGGAGGCCTTCCCTCCCGCGTTCCTCAGGTCCATGTACACCGGGTGAGAGCCGTATAGGTCCGTGTTCACGTTGATGGCCGACACGTCCGTCGTGTACAGCGTGTACGGGTCGTTCGGGTACAGCTTTATCCCATGGGGCTGCGTGTTCTCTCCCAGGCCATAGAGGGAGGCGTCCGTGGGCAGCTTCGTGGATATCTCGAGGTATTGGTCCTTGAAGACGAGGGTGCTGTACGGGTCGGAATCGCCGGAAGCGGAGTCGAAGAGGGTCTGCCCGTCGGACTTCCTCTTGACGGCGAAGGTGAAGGGGTTGGACGTGTAGCTGAAGATGAGCTCGGAGCCGGAGTACTCGGCGACCGCGACCGGGGGGCTCGTATTCCGGAGCCTCGCGACGGCCGGCGACGGGGGCGGCGGCGACTCCCGGGGAAGGAGATTGTAAGGGACCTCCCACCTCTGCTTCTCGGCGTCCGTGATGCGCACCCTCAGGCGATCCTCTGTCTCGTGCCTGCGAAAATCCACAAGAGAAAACACACACACACACAGAGACACGCGAGTTCAGTGGAGAAATAAGAAACGGGTCGTTTCTCGATGGTGAGGTGAAGCTAAAAAAAAATGGGGACTTTCGATGGCGTACTTGACGAAGAGTTGCAAGTAGGGAATGTCGGGGCCGTAGATGGAGGACTTCTGGTTGAGCTGGAGGTGGCCGAGGAGGCCGCCGTCGGGGGTTTCTTGGACGGAGACGAGGCGGTAACCATTTCCGATCTTGGCGGCGGCGGAGGCGGAGTGTGCAGGGGCAATGCACACGACGAGAAGGAGGAGGCGGAGGAAAGGAAGGGATTGTGGGAGGGAAGGCAACATTTAGTGCTCTCCTTCGAGACCGAACTGGGAAGAGGGAGTGGGCTTTTTGGTCAGCGAGAAGGGTTCAGACAGACCGGAGGGGGTTTTGTTGGAACTGTATTGGAGAGAGGGATTTGGATTGGTTTTAATAGGAGTTTGAAGGAGCCACCGGGGAGAGAAAATGGGAGGTGGGATGAGTCTATCTGAACATCTTTTTTCTCTTTCTGCCCTTTCCACCCCTGCCTTTAGGTTGGGATTCAGACAATCCCTAAAAATTCAGCTCAATTAGATCAGGATTAATCGAGCCACTCTCCTACTGCTCCATGAATTTTCCGAAATTGACAGACTCATCCTATCCTTCTCTGTATAGAAAGATTTTATCTTTCCATTTGTAAAAATCGTATCTTAGAGGAGTTATTTTGTTGCATTTATTCCAAATGTTTCTCTTTTGGGTGACTAAAGAAGTGGGTTCTTTTTTTTTCTTTCACATCTCGACGGTCGTCATGTTCAATGAAAAACCAAACCCTTTTCAGCGGAAAATACCTTTCTGGCAAATTGGCTATGGAGCTTTGTATCAGCAGGACTCCCACCGACATAATCACGTGGATGGATAAGCCATCACTCGCGCAATGGTTCCTGCGTAAAAGTTTCCTTTTTCTTCTTTTTAACGTTTATTTTCGGTTAATAAGAACGTGAGGGCGAATTTCGTAGATTGTCTGTCGCCCTCACATGCATGTGATGTTAGGTCCAGAGACCAAAGTCGACCGCGATTCAAGGAGCCCTCATCCCAAACACGTCTTCCTCCGGTCACCTTCCTTTTCTGGTCCAGTCCATGGGAGGGTCGTCCGTCCCCTTCTTTTCCGCTAGCCACGGCCAATTCCTGGCGGTCTCTGTCAAATGAGAGCACATTCCCCGGCACTCACAGTCACAGACCTCGAGTCTTCTCGTGGTTTCTTGCTCTCTCAAATAGCGAGAAATCGGAAACTTCGTCCATTAGGTTCTGGCGAGGTGCTGTGTTGCTCAAATGTGTTTTGGCTCGGCCCTTGCCGTAAAAAAACCCCAGCGAAAAGAACAGAGCTTGTTACCCCAGAAACGAAGAAAAGGATACAAAATCATAGTTACAGCAGATTGCTGCCACAAATAGTCAGTCCCCACACAAATACCGAAACAACTTAGGATCTTGTCCTTATCCCAACTGGGAGCAGAGAAAAGGAAAGGATGAGTGTCGAGCCTGAGATCGGATTACGCAGAGACAGGAGCACATGTCTGGATTGCCGCAAAACCCAACAAGGAAGTAACCTTTAGAATGCACATAAACGAGTACTTAGTACAGATGTTAGTTCCTATCTATGCATATCTCCCTGTCAAATTGGCAAAATATGCGAATGACGATCTCCAGGAGATGCGCTAAGATAACTTTTAATTCATTTTTGTCGCGTACGAGAGAGAGAGAGCGGAGCAAGTAGCTTTGCATTTGTCGCATAGAACGCAGGTCTCGTGTGTCCTTGCTTGAGATATGCGGTGGGCAGCAGTTCCCTTCCATTATCTTTTGACCTTGGATTCGACCCCAAAAGAAAAGAAGGAACTCTTTATGATCTTGGACACTGTTGAAGTGTTGATTACTAAATTACTGGCATTGTTCAAGTAGGAAGGAAGGGGAGCGGTTAGTGTAATCTAAAATTAAACGCAATGAGAGGTACTCAGCACCAATTCCTCCGAGGCTGCGACGGCCAAGGGCTAGGCTTACATGATTCGGGGAGATTTTTTTTTGGGGGGGGGGGGGGGGTGGTTCATGGGTAACGGCGATGCTAGACCGCTGCAAGGGCAGTCGTAGCAGGGGCATCAATCGCTCTAAGTATCGCATCGACGACGAGCAATGAGATGGCAAAAATGGAGCTTTGGCATTGCAAAAGCATGGCAAAAGGACAAGAGATGAGAGTAAAAAGTTGATTGCTTAAGGATATTTTCCCCTCCCATAAAAAGGAAAAGCAATATTTGCTCAATTTTTTACACTTAAAAGAATATGTTCTTTTAACAAGCTTTATATTTTGTTTTCCGTCCTAATTTTTATTTTCTTAACATTGAAATTCCGTACCAGCATACTTATTGACATAACGAATAATGAAATAGCGTGATTGCACAAATCAAATAAGCTAAACTCAGTCATACATATTGGACAAACTTGAAGACTCGTTTGCATGATCATGGTAAGTTTCACGACCATAAGGAAACTATCCCAATTACAAATTCTGCCGACGACTGAACTCGCCAATGCACCTAACACAAAAAATGAAAAAGAGAAAAAGGAAGAAAGAGAGAGAACAACTCTCTCCACCAGAAGAAGGACAAAATCATGTTTCGATTTGCCAAATGTCGAAGCCAACACTTCAATTTCAATAAACAACATGTAAGTCCGATAAAAGCCAAATCACAGAAAATTTCAGAGCAACAGAGCTCAGGTGGGGACAGGTGGGCTCGGCGAATGAAGAAGAAACCCCATAATAATATCTTTCTTGGCGGAATGATTAAGATTAAGATAATACGGACCCCAACCCAAGGCACATAATTGTCCTTATGCTCTGATAATCTCTCTCTAAACATCCTTACATGTCTGAATTAAATTAAGGGGAGAGAGAGAGAGAGAGAGAGGTGGGAGTACTATACTATAATGTCCACTTGCTTCATGGGTCTCGTGAAGAAAACATCAAGTGAACGCAAAAGCGTACGTGGCTCTTCTTTTGTCCTGCCGTGTGGCGCATTGGGATTTGCTCGTAACAACGCTATTCGATCCAGCTTGATTAATCGCCGTCGTCGATTACAGCATTACGGTATTTTAAGAACATTACACGATGCCGAGGTTAGATTGCATTGATTGGGGGGAGCTGCGTTGGTCCAGTTTGAATCGAACCAATTGGTCGGGGGGTCGTGTCGCATGGTCCAAAGTTAGCTTTTTAGCTCGCATGCCGCTACCGGCCGACGCATGATTTCGCTTTTCGAATCGAGAGAGAAAGGAGGGTCGAGAGGGTGAAATTCTCGAGATTGCGGGTCTGGGATTTTTTTTTTTTTATTATCAAAAGCATCCAATCGAAACTTAGATTGGAATTGGCTTGATGTGGATCCGAGGTAGCTTATGTAGGTGGTGGACACCGAGCTAGTCCTTTCGAGTTGGCCCCGCCATGCCAAAAAAACAGGGGATGCCATCAATCATCAGATCGTTGGCATCTTCTTTTGATTCGAGGAAAAATCATTCTTTGCCGTAGCAACGCACGTTTGGTCATAACTTTAAGGAAAAACGACACCAACAGTTGCGATTTTCTAATTTTTTTTTTGTATATGTTTAATTTCACCCATAGACCATATAAAAGTGTTCGACATTATTCCTGAACTTGAATTAATGAAAAGATAATATTTAACAGTTTTCTGCCGTGTATGGACTATAAGGAACACGTACAAAAAGCCTTTAGAGTATAGACCATAGTGAATAAATTAAAAGTTCAAAAATCACGTTGTTAATCGAGTCGAATTTAATGAATCATTTATGTTATTATCCCTAATTCTAATGTACTAAAAGCATCTTCAAGAACGGTTGAGTTGCAATTATTTTTTTTTTCGGGGAATGTGACTATCGATATATTAAAAAAGAAAAGGACACAATTTTTTTTCTGAAAAATTGGAGAAACATATCATTCGAAGACGAAAACATGGGACTAATAATTCCTTCGCGGTTTCTCCCAAAAGTCTCTTCGAAAAATTAAAGAAAGAAAAAGAGGGGGGGGAAGCAGTGCGAAGAAGAAGCTAATGCACGAAGCCACTTTTCAGCGGTGTGTGACCTGCCTGTGACTGACAGACATTATTGAGGGGGAGTGGGAACACGACACTGAATTATTGAGTGCCCGATGAAGTTGAACACGGAGATCCAACCCACGAATCGCTCGATGGGGTTCTGCCAGAGATCGAGGAGGGCCGATCACGAGCACATGTCGGGGACGTTCGGGCTTCATTGGTAAGTGACTCGACGGTGAAAGAAAGAATTTTCGTAATGTTAAAAAAAAAAAAAAAAGGCATCGCGGCAATGAGTCGAGCAGAAATTATCCGACATTTCATTGCGACCGGACCATCCTCACGGCCTCGATTCGAGCCATCGAGTAGAATCGAAGTGCTTTGACAGGGAGATATGCGACTTTGAAACGCGACGCGGATCGTCGGCCCTGCCTCCGGTCGGATCGTCGCGGAGCTAACGGCGCCGCCGAGTCGAAATCCGACGGAGAGAAAGCCCAAACCAACGGGCCCAATCTATGCCGGCGTCGGATCTGTAATTTAAAGGTAGGCTTGGATGAAGTTCGATTACTTGAAGCTCTAACTCGGCCTTTAATTTTTGGTTCGACAATCCAGTCCCGAGTGAGTAGACCCAATCGAATGGAGCCCACTGAAAGAAGAACGACGCGTCCACTGAGATGGTTCCACAAATTCATCTTGCCTCCCCAAACCACATTTAAATTATCTGATGATCTGTAAATGAAGACCTGAAAGGGTCGTATCTCCGGCCCGCCCATTTCGCAGACTAGAGATGATTTGAAACACATCATCCCCTGAAAATCGCAGTTTATATCGCTTAAGAAAATGAGTCGACTGACGGTATCTTGTTGTCGGCAAAAAATTATACTAGAACAGTTTCGTTCATTGAAGTTTCTGTAAGTGATGCGAGCGGCCGTTTTTTTTAGGAAAACGGCCTTTTCAAACCGCTAATCCTCCGGAAAACAAATGTCCCGAAGCATCCCATCAGAACTTGCTGCATCGCAATGTCTTGATACAAGCAAATCTTATTCCTTTCTAATTGCAATTTAGAGGTATCTGTCGTCTAACATTGAAAATCCTATTCATCCAGAGACTGTTGGATGCTCTCTAGTAAGGGCCAATTGACGTGCACGTACCTAACAAATTGGAGGCCTAGGGTACCAAACTCCACCAAACTATCTTTCTTCATATGGAAACCAATGCATTTCACGACAGCCAATATTACTATGATCAATATTGGTAGTCAACCATGTGATACTCTAAGAGCACTTAATAAATTTTTTCTGATTGGAGATAATAGCACTTCTAAACTTTTCGAGCCTCCTTCCTCGGTTGGTTATCACACTCGGGACGCCATTTTCGTTGTCGATAAATCAATAGAACTAAGATGATTATTATTTTTTTGGGGATATGTTCACTAGAAATTCTAAAAATTATCACTTAAATGCAATTAAATTTTAAAACTTAGGACAGATTCAATTAAGTCTTAAAACTTACTAAGTTAGAACAATGAAATCCTTCTGTTAACTCTATTTAATTGGACTAATAGAAAATACTAATATGGCATTTTTTTTTACTTTTTTTTATAACACATCTTGGTTAGATGGTGCCACGTCAAAAAAAAAATTGATAACTAAAAAGGAAAAAATAAGAAAAACAACTAGTGAGTGCTTTGCTTCTTCTTTTTTAGTGTTCATCATCTTCCTTCTTCATGGATGCATCCTTTTCGTGTTCTTCTTTCTCCATTTGGTTCATTAGGTAAGCCTTGGCAGACCTTATCGCCTCTTCATTTTCTATCCATTCGGGTCCCCCCCCCCCCCTTTCGAGCTTGACGTGCAGCGGACCTAGACCCCAAAATTTGAGGTTGAGGTCCTGCCACAAGCGAAGGTCGACACCCACATCTAAGGCTGATCTCGAAGCCGCAAGCGAAGCTTGGTCCACATGGCGTTGAGGTTCGAGCAGCATGGTGGAGCTTGCCCACCATGAGCTTTACGGCCACCATGGCCAATCTGGCTTGGAAGCTCGTGGCCATGGCTGTTTGAGCTCGAAGACAGATCTGGGCGGCTAAAGGCCATGGTGGACGCTGGGTGAGTGCAAGATCTTGTGTTCAAAATCAATTTCACAAAAACACGATTATCAATTAATTCGATGTCAATTAAAACTACTTTGTTAAAATCTGAAGAAATGCTCCATTCTTTGAGGATTTGCTTCAATGGCAGCAGCTGGATACTTGAGAACTACCTCCCACTCTGTCCAATTAAAATCTAAAGAAAGGCTGCACTCTTTGATTTTGATTTTCTTGGGGCAGTTGGTATCTTGAAGAAATAATCAGGTTGATCTACCAAAGGAAAAAAGAAAAGAAAACAATGGCATTTGATAGGCCGTCAGCACTACATGCCTTAAGAATTAATAAAAAAAAATGCCACATTAGCATTTTTCGTTAGTTCAGAGTCAACAAAAAGACTTGATTGTACCAATTTGGTAAGTTTTAATATTTGATTGCATATTTTGTAAGTTTTCGGATTCAATTATACCTTTGTGATAAATTTTAATATTTTCAGCGAACATACCTCTTTTTTTTTTTAAGTAATCTATTCCGTCCGAACATGCTCTAATGCATCTTGTCAACACTTTTTTTTTATCGAGATTCCTAAGTGACAGGTCGATGGAAACAATTCTCTCCAAACACTACCGAGAAGTTTCGTACCATTTTTGTTATGACTATTACTCGTTTACACGTGAGCACGTTACCACCGCACAACCTAATGTGAATTTTTCGACCAAGAAAAAAAAAACTAATGTGAATTCAAGTGAAACCAATGTGATTTCTAGCCACCTCGTCACATGCCGAGAAAGCGCTGTAGACGAATAATGATCTCATGAGATTGAAAAAGCGATCGAGGAATTCAACTCCGACTTCAAAATATGAAAGTAAAAAGTTAATCAACTTAGCAAATCATGGGTAACGGTAATTTTAAGACGGAATGGAGAAGGCAGTTCTTCTTGTAGCACCGGTGCATCCCAACTCGCAGCACTTCTCGTTGCTTTTCTTTTTGAGATAATGACGCAAATGATCCTTAAACTTTGACCTAATATATAATGTGATATCCAAACTTTTAATTTGACTAATATGGTCTATAAACTTTAGTCCAATATTTAATGTGGTCCCTAAACTTTTAATTTGATCAATATGATCATTGAACTTTTAGAACATATTTAACTTAGTCCATAAATTATAAGAAAATGTTCAAATTCATTATAATAAAATGTTCAAAGTCATCATTAAACTTGAATTAGGAACTAAGTTGAACATATTTCAAAAGATCATTTTGATTAAATTAAAAATTCATAAATTATATTACACATCGAATTAAAATTTACTAATCATTTATGTCAATCTTCGCCCCTTTCTTCCCGTCCAATGGCCCGCGGCCACCGCTAGTCCAATCCCGTGTGCAAGATGCAGAATAAGGACTAAGGACTACAGACTTAGACTTTTCAACGGCGCCGCCTAGCCTCGCGTTTTCCAGTTCTCCTGCGTCACCGCTCGCGTCACCCTCGTTACGCAACACCCCCTCGCAAAAGTCAATGACTTCACCGCTCGGCAAAATCGCGACCGTCCACGGACGACGCCCGCTGCGGAATAGTCAACCTGACTGGCCCGTCGCATTCAAAGCATCTCCAATCCTCGAGGCTTTTTAATGGGCACGACAACCTTCCCCACCATCAACTCGACTTCTCTTTTACTGGTGATCCCTCGCACTTTAGGCTCACGCGGGAGGAGCTCATGGACAGGAGGAGGAGGAGGAGGAAGCGAGAAGACGACGGCACAGCGAGCGGCGGAAAGAAGAGACCGAAGGGGCCGGAGAGTGCCGCCGCGGGAGAGCAGGCGGCGGACCCGACGGAGGAGGAAGTGGAGGAGTTCTACGCCATCCTGAGGAGGATGCACGCGGCGCTCAAGTACTTCGAGAACGGCAAGAAAGGGGAGGGGTCGCGCAGGCTGACGCTCTCCGAGCTGGAGGCTCTTCCGGAGGATGACGGAGCTCCGCGGAGGAGGGGGGGGAGGGACGACCAGGATCTGGATCTAAACTCCGAGCCGTCGTCCGAAGCCAACGTCGCTTAAGTAAGACTTACGTAGTTACGTGTATGGAACTTTTAAGCATTATATATTATTTCTAGGATGCTATTGACGAGGCGTTCTTCTTTATCTTCTCGTGGGGGAAGTTCTGCCGGGTCACTGCCGCCCTAAATTTTCTTACTTAATACTGTGTTGAAATCAAGCGACGAGACATCTTTCTAAAGAATTAATAGATGGCCGGTTGAGATAAGTCTAGAGGTACTAACGATCAATGCTCCCTCTATCAGTTTGATTTACCTCAAGTATTAATGGATTTTACTTTATACCTTTAAAGTTCGATATGGATAAGAGAGTTGTATGAATGCCATACTCATGGTAATCCGCATCCTTTAAAATTCCAAGGCCGGTACGTAATCCATCGAGGACGGATGGCATGAATGAAACGTTTACTAGTAAAATATGCGTAACTCTAAGCGCGAAACCCACACGTGTGCAACTATCGATAAGAAAAGCTTTCGATTTCGATTACTTTTTCGAAACTTCCGAGATAGTAGGAACCGCTTTTAGCAAAACGACTTGAACACAACGATTTAATTCTAATTCTTCATTCTTCCAAGATGTTCCTCTCCTTCCTCGTCACTCCTCCACGTCATCTTTTGGGGACAAAGCACGATATTCAGACAAAACTCTGCACAACGAAGATTACTTCTTCCTTTTTTTTTTTCCCCCTTTGTCTGTTGTCCGTACATATGGGGAAATTTTCGGGGAGAAGCAGAAAAGAATTCAGAAGAAAGATAGAAAGAAGCTGCTAGTATGGCAATTTACAATTTAGGGAGCACGGCCTCCGTGTTGTATTCGACACTTTTCAACATACGATCAACACATGATCAACACTACAAATATACCAGCGATACGCAAGCCTAGCTTATCGACACACCATTTCGAAGCATACGAGGTCAATTTTAAGCCTTTTTAATAAATTAGGTATCAAAAATATAAATTTATTAAAAATATATATATTTAAGTCATATATTCAACCAGCCCAAACAAAGCTTAGTCATGAATTCCTAATAAAGGAAAAAGAAGAAACTCAGCGTTGATATTGTTATATACACATGCTAATTTATCATCTTTGTATAATAAAAAAAATATATGCATTTAGTATATAACGTGTCAAAATTCTCTATTTTTTTAAAAATCACATGTCGGCATGTCTTGTCGGTGCTATATAGCTGACAGCACTATCAATATTCTATTCATATGATCTCCCAATTAATGAGTGCTTTTTACAAAACATGTGGTGATGGTCTGTGGATTCATGGTCAAGATTGTATCGTCATTAATAATACTATTAAAAAAGCCTTTCCCAAAATAGAAAACAAGATTGGAACCTTCTTATGTTGCATTTTTTCTCATTTTATTATACAAACATGCAGTCTTGCACACACGTGAAGAGGGAGAGAAAAGGAATGGCGATGGATAGAGGATCTAGCAAGGGCAAAGGCGCTAACGATAGTGATTTGCGTGAGTGATGGGTTTGATGAACACGTATTGAGAAGTAAACGGAGGGCTTGTTTATAGTTGGGAAAGTCTGAATCTACTTAACTTTTTTAAAATTAGTTATTGAAATTAGGGGTAAGAATGGGCCGGGTGGGGTACGTTCCAAAACTAGGCCATAAAATCGACCCTATTATAACCGGTTTTAAATTTGTGAAACCTAAAACCTATCATGTCTGTCATAGAACCTATTTTGAAACCTAACCTATTTTTTTGGTTTGATTCCAAGGTCTACTTAAGAACCTATTTTTTATTTCATTTTTTTTCAGCAAAATAATATGAGTAGCAATGAAATGATTCAAAGTAAAAGATGAATAATAAAACTCATTAAAAGCAAGCGAGACTAGGGTTTTCTTTTAACAATTGCTAAAAATCAATTTCAAAATTGATTCGGTTTCTAGGTATTTGAAATCGAGAACCAGCCCGATTTCGACCGGTTTCCAAAATTTAGAATTGGTTCTTGGACTGATTTGAATGGGAAATGTTTCCCAAACCTGTTTTTTGAATGGTTCAATTTGAGTTCCGGATAGACCCAATCAAGTTGCACACCCCTAATTCAAAGAGGTGGTCAATAAGCATGTCCAAATTGGACCTCATATTTTTTCAAGCCCACCCATTAACCAAAAAAGAAAAAGATTGATGATATAAATGGTCTCTAAATTTTGGTCAAATGTATAATGTAGTCACTAAACTTTTAATTTATGCAACATAGTTGCCGAACTTTTACCCTACTGTGCGATGTGATTCCTAAACTTTTAATTAGTTCAATATAATCTTTGAATTTTTTGTACATGTTTAATTTGGTCTCGATCCCCAAACTTTACCCTAATGTGTGACGTGATCCCTAAATTTTTTAATTTGTTTGATATGATCCTTGAATTTTCGGTATATATTTAATTTGGTCCCTAAACTATATGAAAATGTTCAGGAACAACATTGGATATTTTCATATATTACAAAGCTTAAATTGAATGTGTACCAAAAGTCCATGGATCACATTGAATAATTTAAAAGTTTAGAGACGACGTTACACAATGGGCTAAAGTTCAAGAATCATATTGAATAAATTAAAATTTTAAGGATCACATTAAGACATTGGTGTTGTTTTTCCAAAATTAAATTGCCTCAATCTTTTTGGGGCCTTGGAGGGCCTGATTCGAGACCAAGCCGAATTGAGTCGGACCTTACAGAAATGCTCTCATCCAAGCTTTGTCCCACTTGCCTTGGAGCCTCTGTGGGGTGCATGGACTGGCATGAGCACGTCAGTACCTCACCAGGCTCATGATCCAGCCAATTGCCAGGCTGGTACGGCCCATATACTGGAAGTGCAAGGCAAGCCCGATCAAGCTGTTTTTCATCATAGGCCCATAATTTCGAAATCTTCACCTCATCCGTCGCCTAAATCTAGAATCTTAGGTCCACCTTAGGAGCGACAATTTCTCACCCGATAAGGTGACATAATGCTACTCCAATGTGATGCTGAACTAGCAAGTTTGAATTTACGCCCAGTCGCGTTCATGTTGTGGTCATATCACCCCACTTGACACAATTATCGAACCGATCGTGTTTGAATCCAACCCATGCAACCTAAAATTGACCCGTTCAACTATATGAATCGTGTTAACTTGATTAATGGCATGACCCGTGTTATAATGAAGTATCAGTATGAAATCATCATCATGTAGTGTTGCATTGTGCAATAACTATATCAAGGATGTCGATTTCATTAATTAAAGTCACCAAAATGAAATCTTTCCTCCAAATGCTATTCAAGTAACCATGTTTCGGGTTGGACTTACCTAATTTGATCCATTAAATGGGATATACGAATCATGTCGGGGTCACATAACTTGAAAATTACGCGAGAATACGGATCTTGACACCGCTAGGTACACCCATCTCAGCCCATAAAGTATTGGGATTGTGCTACTTTCATATCCTACTTGGCTACATACAGTCTTTTTTTTTTTTTGGGTGTGAACGGACTTTATTACGCTCAAGTTAAGAGGCTAAAATCGCTATCTCCATCATGTAATAGTGAAACAACGTATGCCGTCAAATTTCATTCTTTTATTACAATTGCAATTTTAAGAGGCACGAATTATTTGGATCCTGACAGCCGTCCCTATCCCATCAATTATTGGCTTTGTCTGAACTCTTCATCAATTCTAAGGGTTGCAACTTTAAAAGTCAACACCGACGGTGCCTTCGCGGGACGCTCCATGGAAGGTGCGAAAGCTCTGTCTATGTCGCAACTCCGCTCGCATCCTTTGCCGACGGTCTCGCCAAATCGGTGCCGGCGTTTTCCGCACTATAAACAGAGGCCAGAGCGCTGGCTGAAACCTGAATTAAGAAACAAGAGATGTTGATCGTGGAGACCGACCATGTACTTCTACTCAAACTTTAAAGAGCATTGATCACTTACCGCGGGAACTCCGATCACCGAATGTGTGGTGTTAATTTCGCAATTCTCTTCCCTGTTGATAGCCCATTGTGCACGAGTTTCAAACCCGGTAGGCTGATTGGGTTGCAAAAATCCATGGTAAAAAGACCATTCGCGAAACTGGGTGTTATCCCCCCCTCGTTTACTCTTTGATTTGCTCTGTAAGGATGAACCGCTTGGTAGGCCTACGGGCTAATCTTACGCATAAATAAAAACAGCTGTTTCTGACCAAAAAGAAAAAGAAAAACTCTTCCTCAGGAATCGTGCCAGAAATCAAGGTTTCCGTAATTATTGCGGTTCTTCCAGTCAACCCGTCCCTAGTAGAAATCGAAGCATGAAGTGGCGTCGGTGGATGTATGACAACAACAATGAATTTGAGATATATTTTTTTCTTTCCGGTCGAAGAGTCCGTTCTGATTTGGGAAGGGTGTTTCCAATCCATCCAGACTGCCAACTAAATAAGTCTCACATTTCATTTTTTTTTATGTGTTTGGTTTTTTTTTTTTGGAGGGGGGGGGTTGGGGGTGGGGGTTTTGAAAGTGAAATATTTTGTTCAACTAGAGAACGAAAATCGGCCCCAATAAATGGGATTAGTACACAAAAGATTTCAGAAAGCTTGGGGAGGGGATAACATAAGACCCAATTCAAAGGTAAAGAGTTTTTTTCTTTTTTGGAAGAAATACACCAGAAATATCAAAAGTTGTGTAAGATACTCATTTTAGTGCTAAAAGTTTTCAAAGGATAACTTAAGAGTAAATTTTTTAAAAAAACAATTACTTAAATGTTAACTTCGACATGCTTTGCCGGAAATCCGACATGGCATTTTTTTATTATTATTATTAATACTTGAAGTTGACGTGGATCGCCAGAGGTCCAGTCAGCAATAAAAAAAATTAAAAATTCTAAAAAACTAAAAAATAAAAAAAAAATACAAACTTAATTTGATTAGAAAAAGCTAAAAAGAAAAAAAAAATCAAGTTGGCTGTGGCCATGCCTATGTTGGTAGCCACAACCAAGAAGGGCCAGCGAAGAGTCGAGGCAAGCTTCATGAACCTGAGTGGGGCATCGACAGCCTCGGTGAGGACCTGCTTGCCCAGAACTACGATTGATCGCAACCCTTGCCCCAAATATGAGTGAGGGTCATCGGCCCGCGCTTGGGCAAACTAAGGCATGCTAGCCCTTGTTCGCGTGTATACCGCGCTTGTTTGTGCTGTGTTCTTTGATTTTAGGTGTTCATCGTTGCTTGTTGTGAGTTTGGAAGAGACCTCGAGCCTTAAATGTTCACTATTCTCCCCTGATTGAGCTGCACACCATTTGTTTGACATAATAATGCCTGAACTAGATCTCTGTTGGTTTCCTTTGATGGGTGGAGTGGAGGTTAGTTTGGTTCGTGGTGGTAATGGTAGACGAGGCCTAGGCAAGGGCCAGCAACCCACACTCAAATTTGGGATGAGGGTCGTGCCTAGCCCAAAATCTTGGTGAGCATGCCCTTGCTAGGGCCTAGCCGAGGCCTTACCTGAGGATGGCGAGGGTCGCCAAGCTAGGGTAAGGCCCGGGCGACCTCCGTCGTCCCTTCCTAATGGATGTGGCAGCGACCACCAAGGATAGCTTGGTCACGAACAACCCACGTTTATTTATTTATTTGCTCGATTTTGTATTATTTGCTTGATTTTGCCTTTTTTTTTTATATGAGAAAAACTTTCGGTGCTAAAATAAGCATTGTACACAACTTTTGACACTTCCGATATATTTCTCTTAGAGTTTTTCTTATGGGCTTTGGCAATCCAGTCCACCACAAAGTTTGCCTCCCGAAAGCAATGAACTACCTGGATATCTAAAAAGCGGATATTTGCATTTCATGATAAGAGCATGAGCTTCCCAAGTGAACTTATCTAGACTCCTTGAAAGCATTCACCAATTCCTAAGTTATCTGACTTAACTAAGATGACTTCACATCTCTGAGGGGAAAAGTTAGTTAGGGCTTGTAAAAGCCATGGGATTTAACATGGCTGCTGATGAAGGAAAAATTATCAAAAAAGTACTAAATTTATCGCAATTGTGTCAATTCATACATAAGCTTTTTTTTTTTTGTTCCTAATTCACTTATGTCATTTTGCATTTATGCCAATACAGTTGTAACCTTTTACATTTGTGCAAACTAGTAATTCCAATCAATTTTAGCCGAAAATTGCTGATGTGGCCTGGCGCTGATGTGACCAACTTTTAATAATATTTTCATATTTTTTTTATTTTTCCTGTTATTTCCTTTTATTTTCTTCTACTCTCTTGCTAAAAACCACAAAGGAAAATCTCTCCAACAATGGGTGGTACGATTCTTTCTGTCGATAGTTAGAAGTCCGCGCATCCCAATTCACACTTTGATTGGAGTGCTCAGTCCTCTAAATAGTCCAAAATCCAGCCAAAGCGAAGCCAACTCACTGTTGCTAGCAATGGCAAAACACGAGACTGGAGACTGAGGTCGACCCCTCAGGGCATTCCGCATCAGCCAAAGACGGATGATAATGGAAGGTGGAGACAAAGCGCCTTTCCGAGCCGAGACAAAGAGCTATCAAGCTCAGTGATCTGTGAATGGGGTCTAGGCGCTTCCGCTGTTCTACTCGTGCTTGCATCATCTGCCCCATCATGCATTACAAAGATGTTTCGGAACTCAATGGACCTACGGAACTGTTTCTCTCGAGTCCTGTTTATGCTCAGCAAGAGCGATTAGGTACGTCGTCACTAGTTAATTATTGGATGATGAAAGATTCCTCAGTGATGGAGAGCGAGGGTTAGACCGACTGTCTCGATGCCTTGAGATCGCCTCCTTGCGTTTCTCTATTCGTTATCTTGTGTTTGTTCAGAAACAGCGACCTGTGACCGAACAGACGCAAAAATTTGCAGGCCTATAGTTCATGGAACTCCAGAAAAAGCATGCGTGTATGAACGGGGGACGATGATGTTCTGTTCTCTCTAGTTAGGAGTCTAGACGACATATATAGGATGATGCTTCAACGTGTCCACTTGTTCTGGGGTCAGACAAAATCCTGGGGGATAGAGCGGAACCATGCTAGTTATCGAGATTAAGACACCTTGCCGAAAAGGCCGTACTGATTTTCAGAACATGTGGAGATCGGTGCGGACGATCTTTGGTATAAATATTGAGTATTGACCCTGCCATCTTAATACGTAAAGGGAAAGGCGTTTGCCAGAAAAAGAAGATGAACAAGATGCCAATGCTTCCACCTTACCCAAAAAAACAAGATGCCAATGCTTCCTGTGTGAACAGACAAGAAGCAACCGAGGACAAATTTTGCCTCGAGAAATGATAAATGACTACTGAAGAACGTATTCACCTTCAATGGGAAATAACTTGTGGTGGCAAATTGACAGAAAATAGGCTGAGGATGACAAGAAACTGTGCACGTATTGTTAAGAAATTCTCCTTATAATGTTTCAAAGACGACAAGATAATTAAAATTCGCGGTTATGTGTATCTGAGTGTCCAGAACAAACGACTTATATACACAACAGCTTTGGCTTTGCAGAAGGAGATCGAGCTATCGGACAGGAAATGTGTGTAAATTTGGAATAACCTTTGTAGAAGCACAATAAGCCGTAAAACAAGGGTTCATTGAAGCATAGACCGATAGAAGATGAACAAATTTATAGAGCATGTTGATGTGAATTTTCTCGAAAAGACCTATTTGCAGCAACTTGATAGACCGCAGAACAAGAATTCATGAAAAATCTGGATGAACAGCTTTTCAGAAGTAGAACATGCTACTTGGTAAATTCTTCCTACCGCACCAACACAAAACAAAACACCCTCCCCGCCCCCCCCTGCGGGGCCCCAACACACGCGTACAATTTTTTTCCTATTTAATGAGATAAATAATCATATCCATATGTACGCTGATTCGGACACCTTCGATACAAAAAAAAATATTAATAATCATATGAGTGTATAACAAACAAAAAGTAGTCCATTTGGTACTAAATGTAGTCCGTGGGCATGGCCCCAGTTTCGTCGTTCCTAAAGTCTATCAAGAAAAGACTTCATTGACTCATCTTTCGCTGATAACAAAGAGAGAAAAGGGAAAATATTCAGTGATTTGTAAACGAGCTATCCATGCATATAAAGATAATAAGTGCTAACATTCACTTCACCAAACACATCTAAGGACAAATTCTTGTCTGGATTTGCATAACAAATATTGAAGTATATCTTCAAGATCGAAGCTGATCCATTTAAGTATGATGTGGCGGTTCGCCGATGGTTCCTCCTGGTCGCTGGTCAGCAAGGGTGGCAGGGAAATCCGCGGGATTATGATTTAGGCCAACAAGACACATGAGTGAGTGGGCGAACGAGAATGATAGTTAAATTAGAACCACGATGTATGAAGTTGGGAGAATCTCTAAACCCAACCAAAAAGAGATGTTGGAAATTTCTGCCGAGAGTTTTCCTTGCATAGAATCATGGTCCAGCGATGATCTTGACGTGACAGCCACCGAATCCTACCGATTCCGCGTCTTTTCGGCAATCTATTATTTCATCTCCATCATCTATTTGGGATAATTTTTCAAAAAATCCCGATGATATGGTATGGCAATCAATTAAATTCTAAATTTTTTTAATTGTGTCTATTTAATTTCTAACTTGTTGACGTTTTATCAATTTAGTCCTAAACATAATATTTTTTTTTATGATTGACCGAAATGGCTATATTGACAAATTATCAAAAATATTTAATATTAAATCGATAAACCGTCAAAATATTTATGACTAAAATGATATAATTAAAATATTTAGGACTAGATTGATAAACTATTAAAAGGTTTAGGATTAAATTGCATAATTTAGGATTGAATTGGCCGCCATACAATATATTTAAGACTTTTTGGACAATTTTCTCTCATCTTTTTCATTAAACTCTTTTTACGTATATAAAGTCTCCCGGCCTTCATCACATAACTAGGGTTTGGCTCAATTATTAGGAAACGGGCTTGTCGGAGAGGCTTAGGTGCATGACACCGGTTTGATTTTCCATGCCAACCTACCGTTATCAAGTAAAAGCAATCTCATCTACGGTGTGTATATTGGCTCGTGTCTCGTGCAGTCTAACAAATTAGTGGCGTATTTGATAAATATGAATTTATGAGTTCAGGAGGGGTTTACTTGTTATACAAAAATAGCATAATTTACGAAAAGTTGGAGTAAGAAGAATTGGCGGGAAATAACACGTGGATTCCTCAGCAAACATTGCCAAAAAAATGATGCAATAACTATATGGTTTGGTCATGATGTCGATTATTTTATAGAAAGGAAAAATATTTCCTGAATTTATATCATTTGGCATCATAAATTAATTTTTGCACTAATTAGTTTTAATTCCTCATTTACCCTCCCAACGCTTAGCTCCTAGCTCCATCGGTTTGAAAATTGTGACTTTTTCGGAAAATATTTTTTCAGAAAGTTATTTTTCAGAAAAATGACAATATTTTTCGGTGTTTGCTGATGTATGAAAAAAAAATCAGAAATATCTTCCGTTGTTTGGTATGAAAAATTGAATTTTATTTTCTTCCATGCAATCCTTTCAATAATTTTTTCTTTTATTATTATTATTTTTTTAAAAACCAAATAATTTAATTTTTTTTTCTCTTTTCCTCTTTTATGTTTTATTTTTTTTTCCTTTTCCTTTTGGTTTTTGGCCATAGCCGAGGTCGGCGGTTGATGGAGGAAGAAGAAGGAAGGAGCCATGGATGGAAAGAACGAGCTAAAGAAAAAAGAAAAAAAAATTATAGAAAAGAAAATGAATGTAAAGGAATTGAGGGATAAAAGATGAGGGAAAATGTTTTTTCTCTTCTCAAAAAGAGAAAAAATATTTTTCCCACCAGAAATTTTTTCCATCGGCGGAAAATGTTTTCTTAAACTAGCTTATTTTCCTTGAACCAAACACCAGAAAATCCAAAAAATATTTTCCTGAATGTTGTTTTTCGCAAAGCAAACAAAGCCTTAGAGATAATGATATATGTGGAGCTCAAACTCTCCAGCTCCCATCGGCCTCTTTCCCAATCCATGTTTCTCAATAACCCTTTGAAAGCCAAGATGTGGCAAAACCAAAACATGTCATGTGAACCTATTATGTCCCCATATTATATCAGCACTAAAGTTTCCTCCTCTTTCTACTCTAGGTTTTCGCTTGGATTGTGCTGACATTGTCAAGATTTTCCAGGCTGACAAAAACTTTGTTTCGTCACCAATTTAATTAAAATGGCCGCAGACGTTCTAAGTTTTTGGCTAATATTTACTTCCTAAGCGATAAATGCATTTTACATAACAAATTTTAATCCAATGTCCTGACTTCTTTGTTTTGTTCAGGCCGCCGGTGATTTCAATTATTGGAGCAATGGTCATATATTCACATGCATGTTCATCTCTCTTTGACACGACAAAAACATCATCGTCTCGATACTTGGCCAAGACACCCCAAAATAAAGATCGAAGAATAAAAAATAAACGCCTTTGTTATCACAATACTGGATTACTCTCGTGGCTACGTCTCTACCATGAAAAAAAACGAGGGCCAAAAGAAGAAGAAGAAGAAGAAGAAGAAGAAATCACACCAATAATATCGAAGCATAGCCATCCAGAAATCTCCATCAAGAGCACTATAAATAGCGTGAGATCAGAGACACTTTCAGCACTGAAAAGAACAATAGAAAAAACGGAGGAGAGAAATTTTAAAAAGAAAGAAATGGAAGAGGAAGGAAGCCATAGAAGAGGAACGAAAAAGGGAGGGATGATCACTATGCCCTTCATTTTCTGTGAGTTAATCATCATCATCATCATCATCATCATCATCATCTTCTACTTCTTCTTAATCTTCTGGAATGTTTCTTTGATTACGTGGATTCTACTGGTGTAGCGAATGAGGTATGCGATAAGTTGGCCGTGGTGGGTTTCGGCGCGAACATGCTGAGCTACTTGACGACCCAACTCCACATGCCATTGACGAAAGCAGCCAACACCCTCACCAACTTCAGCGGCACCGCCAGCCTCACGCCGCTCCTCGGCGCTTTCATCGCCGATGCCTACGCTGGGCGCTTCTGGACCATCAGCATCGCCTCCATTATCTGTGCAGTCGTAAGTTCAACTACTCTTTGTCTCTCTGTGTGTGATTCCGTGTGTGTGATAGAGAGAGCCGACACAAATGAGATTACGAGCTTCTTACGACAAAGTTGGAGAAGAAGTAGAAGTTGTTTGATAAATGACCTTAGTTTCTTGGAGAAAATGCTATGATAATGGCGATATAAACAAGACGGATCCGAGGACCTTATGCAAAACTTCTTAACTTATTTGCATTTTCTACTGTATGCACTCTACTTGCAAAAGCGACTCAGGAAAAAGAGATCCATCCACATATGATTACCCCTTAAGATAGCTCATGGATTCTGGTAAAAAAATTGGGGAAAAATGAGAAGACTCTGACGATAGGGTTATGGAAAAGGAAGCAACACCGATACGATGAAAATGCTTTTTCGACAGTATTGTCAGACGGTATAATCTCAATCGTAGATTCTCACGTCATTATCGCGTATTTTGCATGAAGAACCCATTGATTAAAAAATTGCATAATAAAAAATAATTAATAGTATTATCGACTATTAGGTTAGTAGGGCTCATTTGATTTCTCAATGATTGGATAGCATGATTGGAGTCCTAGAGTATTATTGTTCACTCTGGGTAGATGGATGCAGTGTCATGGTTTCCTTGAGTGAATAAACATGAGATTTACGTCTTTCGGTGTTTGTGGGAAACCTACTCATTGAACACACGCAATCACCGAAAAAACATTTTACCGCCCTGTGGAACCACCGTCCATTCCATTATTGAGCAAATAATTTTCTTCTCGGTTTGTGGACAGGGGATGAGCCTTTTGACCTTATCCGCCGTGCTCCCCCAGCTGAGGCCTCCCCCGTGCAAGGGCGACCAAGTGTGCCAAGAGGCCAGCGGCGGCCAGCTCGCCGTCCTCTACATGGCCCTCCTGCTCGGAGCCCTCGGGTCTGGCGGGATCCGCCCCTGCGTGGTCGCCTTCGGGGCCGACCAATTTGACGCGAACGATCCGAAGCAGTCCACCAGGACGTGGAAGTACTTCAATTGGTACTACTTTGTGATGGGGGTGTCTATGCTGCTGGCGGTAACGGTGCTCGTTTATATTCAGGACAACATGGGATGGGGCTGGGGTCTCGGGATCCCGACCATCTTGATGTTCCTCTCGGTCATCACCTTGATCGGCGGGTACCGGCTGTACAGGATGATGGATCCAGCAGGCAGCCCGTTTACTCGGTTGTTGCAGGTGTGCGTGGCTTCGTTCAGGAAGAGGAGGGTAGCGATGGTGACGGATTCGAGCGTGTTGTACGAGAGTGAGGAGCTCGATGCCTTAATTTCTCTCGATGGGAAGCTTGTCCACACGAACCATGTCAAGTAAGCTCTCTCTCTCTCTCTCTCTCTCTCTCTCTCAATGCCCGTGCTTGGCGAGAGAGAAGAAAATCATTGAATTATTGCGTATTTAACAATGTTATACAAGGAAATATTTTACATCGATGCAACGCTCAAACGGGTTTCGTAACCTTTCTTATGCATATTGGTTTTGTAAGCCAACCTAGTTGTTCCGAAACATGAGTAGTCAAAATCTACTAAGTTAGACAAAGAACTTGAAACTCATCGTCGTGCAATTGACGACTTTGAAGACTCGTACGGACCTCGCAGTATAACCTCAAGCGATGATTGATAAAAATTTATTCCATGTTAATTTGAAATGATTACAGCAGTGGTCACATGTATGGGCATGTAAAACAGAGAAATCCTTTGGTTTTCTTCGATGGGGAAGTTTCAACGGCCGAATGATTGCGCGTCCCGTAAAACTACTTCTCTTATTGAACGAAGAGGACACTCAGATTAGCCCAGACAAGGAAAAGAACGAAGGTGTTCTCTTATGAAGAAAGATGGCGTCTGAATTCATTTCACTGCATCTCGAAAACAAAGGAATCCGGTCAAATTCCATGAATCGAGACATGAACCAACCCACCGAGATTGTACTGGCCGGGCGCGTCCTGCATTTCTCGGATGTCCTGGCTTCGTCTCTGACAAGTCGTGCGTGGTGTGACGGTGACAGCTTCCTGGGCTCTCATCGCACCAGGCACGCGAGACCCCTGGCTCACCTCACACTTTGTTCCTCGACCACCACACGTTAGGAAATCCCACGTGGAGTCTCCGGAAGACCCGAATTTTTAACCTTTCCCACACGTGAATGCATGTGGTCTCTGGAGACTTGTACGAAGATGGTCGAGAGCACCATGGTCCATCTCGTCGTCCTTCTGAAGGGTCTCTGTCTAGCGCTTGTCGTTTTTCGTTTGCATGGATGGTCTGAACCATATAAGGATTATATTCCTCATTGTTCGTCCTGATATACATAGTGCGCTCGTGCCTAGAACCAGCAAGATTTCTGGACTCTCGCTCCTCCATCATTTTTCAGCTAATGTTCGGTAGCTTTCGCATAAACAGACAGACAAAGGGTGGATCTCTGAAGAACACAGTACAGTAAATAGGTTGAGCCGGGACAAATTAAAGGACTAAGCCCTTGCGCACCATGAAGCTCAAAATGTTTTTCTACCATGTAATAATTATGTTCACAACTGGCCTTCCGTTTTTTAATTTGTTTCGCTAATTGGTTGATCAAACTTGCAGGTTCCTCGACAAAGCGGCCATCGTCACTCCTGAGGATGATGTGAAATCGCCCAACTTATGGAGGTTGAACACGGTCCATCGAGTGGAAGAACTCAAGACGGTGATCCGGATGGGCCCCATATGGGCCTCCGGCATCCTCCTCTACACGGCCTATGCGCAGCAGCACACTTTCTCCCTCCAGCAGGCCAAGACCGTGGACCGCCACCTCGGCCGCTCCTTCCAGATCCCTGGCGCCTCCATGTCGGTTTTCACCATGACCGCCATGCTACTCACTATAGCCGCCTACGACCGCCTCCTCGTCCCGGTGGCCCGCCGCTTCACAGGCCTCGACCGCGGTATCAGCTTCCTCAAGCGCATGGGGATCGGATACTTCATCTCCATCTTGGCCACCCTTGTCGCCGGCTTCGTCGAGGTCAAGCGAAAGCACTACGCAAAGGCCCACGGGTTGCTGGACTCGCCGCACGCCATGATACCCATGTCGGTTTTCTGGCTCATGCCCCAGTACGCACTCCACGGGATCGCGGAGGCTTTCATGGCAATCGGGCACCTCGAGTTCTTCTACGACCAGGCCCCGGAGAGCATGAGGAGCTCGGCCACCGCACTCTTCTGGACGTCGATCTCGGCTGGGAACTACTTGAGCACCTTCATGGTCACGCTGGTCCACAAGTACAGCGCCGGGCCTGATGGGTCCAATTGGCTTCCCGACAGAAACCTGAACCGAGGGAAGCTGGAGTACTTCTACTGGCTACTGACCTTGCTGCAGGCTCTGAATCTGGTGTACTACGTTTGTGTGGCCAAGTTCTACACGATGAAGCCGGTCCAGGTCCGCGGTGTGGAAGCTGTGAATGTCACAGGAGATAAAGATAACGATAAAGCCGCTGTTGAGCTAGCAAAAGTTTAGTTCATACTAACTATTGAGGAGGTTATCGGTAGGCACAGTTCTCTATCTGGGTCACTTTTAATGATGGGACAGTAAATACTCTTATAGGATTGTATTACCAATCGTAGAAGGAGGATCTCCGCCGGCTCGCTGCAAGTTATAGTCCTGTCAAGACCTTGACACTTAATGGAAATAGAAAAGATAAAAACCTCCGTTTTTTTTTTGGGTTTTTTGTTTCTAAATTAGGCTAAAAAAAATTATTTATGAAATTTGGGCAAAAAAAAAAATTACCAAGACAGAGCCTGCGTAGCATTCAAAATGCCAACCCGGGCACATGCGGCATTCAAAATGTTGACCGGGCCTTATGAGGCAATTTAATTGCCGCCCAAACCCGTGCGGTAGCCCATTCGCCACATGGGCCCAATCATGGCTCAAGCCCCTTTTTTTTTCCTTTTTCTTTTTTTTTTAAATTTCATACTTTTTTTATTATATTACTACTGCAGGGGCCTATGTGGCAGTTCAATTGCTGCACGAACCCAATCATAGCTCGGGCTTTTCTTTTTTTAATAATCGTATTTTTTTATTATATTACATTTTTAACGTAATTATATAAATTTGAAATGTACTTTTTAAAATTATTTTTTGAAGCTTATTTTTATAACATAATTATCAATAATTAACTAAAAAATTTATTAAGTTATATTTAATTAGTATGTAAATAATTAATGATTAAATTTATATAATTATAAATATTTTTTAAAATAAAAAAATTAAAAAAATATGAAATTATCAATAATTATTTGAATAATCTATTAAGATACATGTAATTAATTTAATTAGTATTAAATAACTAGCAAAAAATATTCAGGGGCCCATGACGCATCATTATTTCAATTTCATTTTTTACATGTTTTTAATTATTTTATATTTATAAAATTTATTTTTACATAAATTTGAAAATATAATTTTTTAGTTTGAAGCTTATTTTTATAATGCAATTATTAATAATTAATTGAAAATTTTATTAAGATATATGCAATTAATTTATTTGGTATATAAATAATTAACAAAAAATTACTTATGAGACCTGTGCGGCAGCGTTTTTTTAAATTTATTATTGTTATGTACTTTTAATGATTTTATATTTATAAAATTTATATTTATATGAATTTGTAAACATATTTTTTTTATTTTGAAGCTTATTTTTATAACATAATTATCAATAATTAATTGAATTTTTTTGAAATTTTGAATTTTTTATTATATTTATAAAATTTATATTTATACAAATTTCCACATATTATTTTTTATTTTGAAGCTTATTTTTATAACATAATTATCAATAATTAATTATTTTTTAATTAATTTTTTTGTTATATTATATTTATAACATTTATAATTATATAAATTTGTAAATATAATTTTTTAAATTATTTGGAAGCTTATTTTATAACATAATTATCAATAATTAATTAAAAAATTTATTAAGATATATGTAGTCAAATTTAATTAATATTTAAACAATTAATAACTAAATTTATATAACTATAAATATTATCAATATAAAATAATTAAAAACAAGTAAAACATATGAAATTTAAAAAAATGTTGCCACACGGGCCTTGTAAATATTTTTTTTATTAATTATTTACATACTAATTAAATTAATTACATATATCTTAATAAAATTTTCAATTAATTATTGATAATTACATCATAAAAATAAGCTTCAAAATAAAAAATTGTATTTAAAAATTTTATAAAAATATAAATTTTATAAATATAGAAATGACGTAAAAAAATATGAAATTATGAAAAATGTTGTAGCATGGGCCCTGTGATTTTTTTATTAATTATTTACATACTAATTAAATTAATTACATATATCTTATTGGATTATTCATTTAATTATTGATAATTATGTTATAAAAATAAATTTCAAAATAAAAAAATTATATTTACGTTTATATAAATATAAATATTATAAATATAAAATAATTAAAAACACATAAAATAAGAAATTTAAAAAAATACTGTCGCATGGGCCTCGTAAATATTTTTTATTAATTATTTACATACTAATTAAATTAATTACATGTATTTTAATAAAATTTTCAATTAATTATTAATAATTACGTTATAAAGATAAGCTTCAAAATAAAAAAAAGCATATTTACAAAGTTATTTAAATATAAATGTTATAAATATAAATAATTAAAAACATGTAAAAGTATGAAATTTAAAAAAAATGCTAGCATGGGTCCTATGAAAATTTTTTGTTAATTATTTACATATTAATTAAAGTAATTAAATATATCTTAATAGATTATTCAAGTAATTATTAATAATTTCATTTTTTGAAATTATTTTACATTTAAATATTTATATTTATATACGTTTAATTATTTATATACTAATTAAATATAACTTAATAATTTTTTTTAATTAATTATTGATAATTATGTTATAAAAATAAGCTTCAAAATAATATAAAAAAAGTACATTTACAAATTTATATAATTATAAATGGTTAAATATAAAAAAAAAATACAAAAAAAGGCTTGAGCCATGATTAGGCCCGTGCGACAATGGGCGGTAATTAAATTGCCGCACAAGGCCGGATCGGCATTTTGAATGCTGCACATGTCCGGGTGGGTGTTTTGAATGCCGCGCGGGGGCTGGACAGTATTTTGAATGCCACGCGGGCCCCATTTCGTTAAATATGTCTTTTGTTCCAATTTCGTAAGTAATTTTTTTTAGTCTAATTTGGAAAAAAAAAAAGACACTTTTTTTTTCTATGCCTCCAGGTAGCCTACAACCTTCATCCGCTTGTCTATTCTCTGCAAAAGAAACATATAGTTTCTCGCGATCTAAACGGTCCATTTGGTGATAGTTTCCCCCAAACCCTAATCAACCTTAAGTCCTAAACCGTCAATTCCCCATTTCATTGCTCCTTTAAAACCCTAGATCGATAATGAACTGTGATACTGCTCCATTGTGGTTTCCCCCTACCCAAAATAGCTTCGTTCTGAACTTCTGATGATAGTTTTCTTCTAAAACCCTAATCACTCTTTGTATCCTCGCTTCAACCCACCTAGAAATGGCAACCCACTCCCGGCCTTCATTTGCCGTCTATCCAAAACCCCACAATCCCCCGACTTGGTCCTTCCTCCAAGCTTCGAAACCCTAGACTTCCTTCCTAGCCAAAAACCAGTTTTCCTAGTAATATCACGCCACTCCACCTTGACCGTGTCCTAGTCAGAGACTCTCTCTCTCTCTCTCTCTCTTAAATACTTTGAAACTCGCCTTTAGAATATATATATATATATATATATATATATATATATATATAAAGATGGGGAAATTGATAGATAGAAGTTATTTACCGCAACGAAAACTTGTTGAAACAACTGATATGTTGAAAGTTACTTAGATTTATTAATAATGTGAAGCAATTAAGGATTTTTGTGAGAGGTTAGCCATGGGCCTGTCAAAACTAATCGGTTGGGCCGGGTCATAAATGATCCGATCAAAATGACCTATTTAATCTATTTATGACTCATTTTTTGCTATTCATACCTAGTGACCTATATATCTAAAAAATTTTCATATTCGATCTAATATAAGAAAACTCATATTCAAATTAAAATGAGAGCATGGAGTGAGAGCGCGTGAGATCAAATGAGGGTGAGAGAATGGGCATAAATTAAATTCCTGGAAAGTTATATATTTGTGAGGAAAATTATCAAAAAGGTCCTAAACTTATTGCAATTGTGCCAATTCAGTCTTAAATTTTTTTCTCTAATTCAGCTTTAAACCTTTTTTAATTATGCCAATTCAGTCTATTCAGCAAATTTTGGCTGGCTGGCACTGATATGGATGTCAATTGGCTGATGACCTAGTATTATAATAATTTTTTAAGTTTTTTTAAATTTTTTAAATTTTTTTCCCTCCACTTTCCCCTTTCCTTATTCTCTCGTGCCCCATGAGACCTTCCTCTTCTCCATCGCTATTCTACTTGTACTTTGCCGCACCACCTTCGCTATTGTAATTCCACTCCATTGGTCGTTGGCCTCGGAGACCTGTCAGAGAACGATCGATGAAGCTGACCTTGCTAGCCAATGTCAGTCAAGGACGGCTAAGGCCTAGCCATAGCGAGGGTCGACCTCACTGTTGCCGATCAAGGACGACCGAGGCCTATCCATGGCGAGGGTCAACCTTGCCATCGCCGGGCAAGGACAGTTGATCCTCGCCAGATCTAGGCTGGCAAGGCTGAGCCTCGCCTCCAAATTTGGCAAGATTAAGCATTGCCAGCCGTTGTTGGTCAAGGCTGGTCGAGGCCCAGCCATGGTGAGAATCGAATTGTCGCTGGTCATCTTTTGTTAGCCTCGCGGGTCGTCCTCTATGATTGTAGCTGGTCATCTTTTATTAGCCTCGCGGGGCGTCCTCTATGATTGTCGCTGGTTGCCTTCTGTTAGACTCGCTGGTCATCACGATATTGGAAAATCTAATGGGTGAGAATAGGGGAAGAGAAAGGGGAAAGTGGAGGAAATTTTTTTAAAAAAATAAATAAATAAATTATTATAATATTAGGTCGCCGACTAGTTAGTGTCCACGTCAACGTCCGTCAGTCAAAATTCACTGAATGAATTAAATTGGTACAATTACAAAAGATTTAAAACTGAATTGATTAAAAAAATTATTATTAAATTAACTTAATTATAATTTTTTTGGTAATTTTTTCTATATCTATGTATTGATAAGACCATTATTAATGACTGGGCAAAGATGTCGAAAAAGCTCTATTGATATTTCTCGAGTTTTTTTGTGTGTTTGCGGGCCATTTGAGATCTCAAAAAATGGACAAATTCCCCCTCCAGTAATAATCGCTTTGCCAACGTGAGCAAATCTACACAGGGCAGATAGTTACCCATCCCATTTGTTCTCTCTGCTCGTTGATTCCGAAAGCCACAGAGCATGTGTTCCTTCTCTGCGACTGGACAAAACCGATATGGTCAGAATTGCCAATCGACATTACAAGCAACATGTTCAACACATCCCATATGGATAAATGGCATGGCTCACGGAATTTCTTGACTCTAAGTTGGATTTACCTGAAAAGGAAGTGGTTGTCGCCGTACTGTGGCTTATCAGGAAATCGCGCAGCAACAGAATCTTCCGAGATCGAGCTCCAGACCCAAATTCCATAGTTGATGCAGCAATAGCACAGGTAGAAAACTTCAGAAGGTGGAACCCATCGAAAGCGAAACAGAGATCAAGGAAGAGTACCTCGCCAGCGCAATGGGTTTCGCCGGCTAGGAACGCCTTCAAGATTAACGTCAACTGCTCGTGGGTGGACAGTACATCACTGAGCTCTACGGCTGGAATCCTTTGCGACCCGAGAGGATTGCTAGTTGATGGATTTGCTCAAGAGATCCGAGCCTCCTCTCCACCGCAAGCCGAAACCCTAGCCGTAAGAAACGTGTTATAGTACTTGTTGGAGGGAAGTGATCTGCACAAAGCAAGCGTGGAAGGAAGAAGTGATATGTACGTGGGCAATAAGCTAAGCTGCGAGTTTAGAGTGCGACAACTTATCCTTGGTAGAGGTACTAATGGGCTGCATGGAAAGCTCTTAGGCCGCAAAAGGCTTCTTACCCAAATAGATGGCGTGAAAATAAGCCATTTGCAACAGGGAAGCCAACCGAGCAGCAGATTGGGCGGCCAAGAATCACCGACTGAAAACCCTCCCCTCAAACTAGGGATCTACACCCCCACTAGAGGAGGAATTTCTTATGTTTAGAATCTCATCTATCCTTTTCTTGTAATCATCTTTAAGAATGAACGAAACTCTTATTCGACCCCCCACAAAAAAAAAAAAAAATCTAAACGAACCTAATATACTTGGCAGCATTCTCTGTACTCATTTTCATTAGTGAATTGGGTTTGGCCGAAAATTGCAATCATTGAGCAAGGAAAAAGCACTACAAATTAGTTGTATCGAGCAAATTTTAAATGCAATTAGCGGCTAGAGAACAATAGCCACTGCCCGCAATCCCCAGCCTAAGTCCAAGGAAAAAAAAGTTTACAAAAAGAAAAAAGAAAAAATGTATTAAAAGAATTGAACAAATTATTGAAATTTGTCCATGCCAGTGCAAATCGAACGAATTATTGAAAATTTTTCATGTTAGTGTCAATCACCTTGCGTGGCATAGCACGTGCCGACATCCATGTCAGAAATTTCTGCTAAAATTTATTGAAAAAGACTAAATTAACACAAATATAAAAGGTTTAAGATAGAATTGACACAATTGTAATAGACTTATGACTTTTTTTAATAATTTTCCCGATGAGATTTAAATTATTGATTATATATAGAGTTCTCTAGAAGAATATTATGTTTTATGGAGGTAAAAATGAATACGTGGCGAAAAACTTGTTATAATTTTGCGTTTTCTAAGCACGCAAAACTTGTCAAGAATGAAAATGACCTTTTAGTGTGCATAGCTTTGAAATAAGCTATGTTTTGAGCAAATTGCTTAAGTTTTTTTTTTTAGATGGAAATAATTCTTCTCAGCAATATCAAAGTAACAGGCATTACGTATTCGGTTGAATTTCCTCATAATTAAGAGGAATAAGCTAATTAGTGTGTCATAAACTACCTATAATTTTAGTATGATTCCACGCATTTAACCAAAAATTATTTTTTTGTACGTGTAATTTTAATGATGCAGGTGCATTTCAACGAAGGGACCAAACTCGTGACGTAAGCACAGATGGCGCGTGTAAGCCAAAAAGACTAAGCTGATCAAATCTCCACCACGTGTGCAAACGGGTCCCACCTTGCAAACTTTTTAAAATTAATGGGACCCATTGACGCATGTGGCGAGATTTGAGTGGACGGTCTTGGAGTCGGCAATGCCGACCTGCGCAATATTTTCTCGCGAAGCGAAAGGGGAGCGTTCGTGCAGGCAAAAAGTCTCGCCTTCGGCAATCCGCACGAGTAGCGATCCTCCATGTCCGTCACCTCCCGTTTCGTACCCTTTTCTGGGAAAGCTCCAATGATCCAACACGCGCAAACCCCCCTCTTCCCATTTTCCAATCTCCCTTCCAATCCACCAGTCAATGCGTACCCGATAGCTCGCGATGATGACGGGAGAAAAAGCCGATGGAGGGAGCCGCCAGGGCGGCATCCTTCCCGACCAGCCGCCGGGGACCGACACGCCTCTCTCGGGGATCGCGGAGGCTTTCGAGGAGATGGCCGCCCTCTTGCGGTCCGACGAGGGCGGGAGCGTGGAGCTCCGCTTGGACGAGTTCTGCGACGCCTGCTCCCTGGTCTCCGTTCTTTTCGGTTGCCTCGGCCTCGCCTTCAAGTTCGCTGAAATGGAGTACGTCGCCAAGGTCTGTTGTTGCGATTTCCCGTGTGCGTCGCCCCCCTTTCTTGTAATTCTTATTTCTTGAGCTTTGATTCGACTCTGCCCCTCTCTGTTTCAATTAGCAATTTCTAGAACAATGTTGTGGACGGAAGTTAATTGGGTTGTGTTGCCTCTCCGATCGTTCGAACTCTTCATTTGCCCCGCTGTTCATCTTGAGTTGTTGCTGGTGACTAATGTGCGTATGTGATGGAATATATGTAAATAGTGAAATTCACGAAGAGTAGCAACTATTCCCAGTAGGACTACAGAACGATATCTTCGACTCTCATCCTTTGTTCGAATGCAATCTTTTTGCTCGGATTCCGCTTACGGTTTGTCACCACACGTTATAAATGAATCTTGTATACAGGACTTAAAATCACCAGCATTAATTATGCAGGAAAAGATTAATAACAGCTTTCTCATGTGTTGGGTTGGGGTGAAATCTCAAGATAGCTTAGGATACTCAGTTGCTAATGCCGGAACGCGCTTGGTTGTTCGGAGGATATGCAGTGTTTTAAACAATTCAACAATCTCCATGAGTTTAGTAGCATTACGGAGTAGATGCTCGTTGATCTTCAACTCGGGATTTAAAACTTAAGGTCTTCTAGGTGAAAGGGGAAAGGTCTTGCCAGTTGAAATGCTATGGTTACCATTTCCAGGGATCTGTGAGGTATTTCAAAGACGCGAATTTTTTACAATAGTTGTCAACTTATTTCATGGAGCTAGAATTTGCAGATAAGAAATTAACAGTCGTGTGAGTTATCCTTGCCATGTAGTATTCTTGTGACTTTCCTTCCACTGACCCAGTAATTGACTCTCCAAGGTACGTGATCTTGTGGAGGCATCGAAGACACATCGCACGTTACAAAACGTCCTGGATCTCGACGTCGCGAAAAACTCAGTGAAAACTCCAGGAAGTCGTACACGTAACTTACGTCGAGTTAGGCAGGGTCTTGATCTCATCAGAGCTCTATTTGAGCAGTTTTTGTCTTCTGAGTATGTCCTCTCTCTCTCTCTCTCTCTCTCTCTCTCTCTCTCTCTCTCTCTCTCTCTCTCTCTCTCTCGTTCGTAGACTGGGATTGGAGCCATTTGCTGGTAGCGGTTGCAAAGATTCTTCCCGATTGAGCTATGATTTTGACAATGAACAAGTGTAAGATGATAAGTAGATAATAATAACGTGTGATGTGAGTTAAGGAAGTCCATTGCCCTAAAGTCTACTTGTCCAAAGTTACTATCTCCTGCAAATGTAATCTCGTATAATAGGATTGGTTTTGTTCCATACTAATAGCTTCCTCTCTTTTTCGTCGTGTTCCAGCGATTACTCATTAAAAGATGCGGCTACCACGGCCTATATGCAAGTTTGTGCGCCATTCCACACATGGGGAATTAGGACAGCTGTTTATGCTGGAATGTATACTCTTCCATATAGGGATCAACTTCTGCTGAAGCTCAATGAAACTGGTAAGTCGGGATGATACTGTATGCATACCGGTCCTCCTTCCGACTTTCAATAATTTTTCTGAGTAATTTTCAAAGCCCTCCCGAGTTATCTTTCAGTTTGATGACCTATAAGATTGCCAAAATGCCAAGTTTTATGGATATTTCCAATCGATTGTAAAAACAATTTTCTATTTTGATAGCTCTTACAACTTCTCTGTATGATTTTCAAGTATTTTCTTGAAAGCCGATGATTGCTAGTTTCCAAGTCAGAAAACAGCGTTGCCTGAATAACTTCTAGTATGTTAAATCGTAACTTTAGAATGTTGGCCCAAAAACGAGAATGTGGGGATTGAATTGGTTATAGTGAAACTACAGAATATCATTATACACCCATTCATGTGTTCGTGTTACGTGAGATAATTGCACGAACCGACGGTGTCGATCCTTTCATCAGATGCTATCGGTTTCAATCCTTTCATCAGATGCAGCAATAGTGTCTCACGACAAGGTTCTTCCGTAAACAATTCGAAGATTTTAAAACTTTTATCTGATGCTTTTGTGAAACAACATTATCACGCAAATTATGCATGGGGAACATTTGCAGTCTGTCTTGGATCTACTATTGAATCGGGTCGGTCAGTCGTAGACGATCCTCCTAATTTCATCCTTTAGAGATCTTAAACTTCCAATAATCTCATTGCAGAGGAGACGGCTGAGAAGAAGATGAGAAGGTATATCAAGGCCTCGATCCCAGTTATACAGTACATTGATAAGTTATACATATCCAGGAACATTAGCTTGGACTGGTGAACTGATGCGCCTCGCTTCATTCATGTCGATGGCTTCAACCAATTTCTCTTTGTACAGTACAAGACTTGTTCAGACAATTTTGTTGTGTACGAGATCTGTCTCTCTTCACTCCCTTCATGTACACAGCTTAATGGCGGGAACACCTTATCTAGAAGTGAATACCGCAAATGTTCTGCAGCTTCTGCTTACGTTAGGATGCACTGCGACACAAAGCTATATGCAGAAGGATATTCAAGGAATTCTCAGACGAAGTATGAAGTAGTTTACAAACAATTGATGAAGGGAGGGATGATTGATCAATACATGTACCACCAAAGAGACCAAAAGGAAATAGTCTTGGAAAGCCGTAAATCAGTCAATTTTACTCCATCATTATTGTACTACTAGCACTATGATGGATGATACGCCCATTTGAGTTATTACAGAACAGAGATTCATAAATGTTACCAATCCATTAGTGCCTTGCATTATACTGGATCAATAAAAGGAGTTGGAGTTTGCCTTCTTCATTCTTCTGTTTACTTAAGGAAGAAGGGCAAACACTTTGATTTATGCTATGAGTTTTTGGCTAACCAAAATTCTGCTTGAGTTTTCCGCTGGTTTGAAGGGTCTGTGCAGACTGACAAGTGATGCACACTCATGTTTAGATCTCTCTACCTTCATCGAGATCTACTTGGAATGCAGAATCGCAGCTGCACTAATTTTAGCAGTTAAGAATGGCCGTTTTCTTCTCTAGCTAAATGAACAATCTTCCGTCAGAAAATCAAAAGTTGTCTCGATTTAAGCCATAAAGGATAGACCCCTATCCATATGTAAAAGGTCATTACGCTGCAGCACTCAGCTTATACCATACGAGAAAAAGTAATATACACTTCCGTAACATTGAGGAGAGGATATGCAACACTCAGCTCAAAACTTCAGCAAAGCTTATTACCCTCTTTCAAAATCTATCAAAGTTCTGCATGAGTTCCTCACAAATCAGAGAAAAAAAAAATGAAAATACATGACAAAAAGTGACAGGGCAAGCAAGAGCTGCATCCAAAGAATGTGGGATGGACGATCCAGTCCCAACTGAAACAAACCTCATTACAACGTAAGGCTCTCGGGATTCTCGACAATCTTTGAGAATGTCTGGAGGAAGGCGGCCAGGTCAGCACCATAGACGATCCTGTGATCTGCTGTAACATTCACCTGAAATTTGTTTCCCAACAGTTAGAAGTTTCTGCACTGGATCAATTAGTTAAGCTCTGCAAAGGTAGCTTTCTCAGCAGCCAATGTAATGAGAATCATGGGTTAGCATGATCAAGATCATAAAAAACCACTTGAAATGTCCAAAATGGCAAGCTGAGATCATGATGAAATGCAAAGTCAAATAACAACTTGCCATGGAAAAGGTTCTATGATGGTAGCATAATTAGAAAACACAAATGCAGCTCTCCACATATGTGTCAGTAATGCAGTAGGTGAAGCAGAATCAAGAAATTTAAATGCTCTTACAGACTTTAGAGCCTGTCTGAGTGGTCCTTAGAAGAACTCTAAATTAAAACACACTAAGAATGCATTTGTTTCGCGGAAAACTCAAGATTTGAATAACATTTTTTGAGAAACTAATTGGTCATATCTCTTAGAAAAATTAGTCAACGGAAAATATTTTCATTATTGATAACAATTCATGCCTAACTATTTTCGTGAGTGATGAAAATATTCTGCATTAATTCATTTTTGTAAGCAATCCAAGCGATTATTTTTGGGAAAATGTTTTACTATTCTTGAGTTTCCTGCTAGAAAAACGCACCCTAAGTCTAAGTCTGTTACTTTTTCTTCCTCTTTTCAACACTGAAGACGTGGAAATACCCTTTTTTGTGCTTTCACAATATTTAGTCCTCAACATAGACATGATTTTCGTTTTGGATCAAAATCATCCTCTTCACACGATAAATATCTTCAATGATGTCACATATAAAAAGGGGAAGAACTTATCAGACCAACATAGGCAATCTTGACCAAAACCTTATACATCAACAGAGGAGCCAGAAAACAGCTAAATGCACTCCATGTACTCATATTGGACCTCAAAGAACTTGGCTGGTGGAACTCCCTGGAACTCTAATCGAGCCTCATAGAGCTTAGCAAGGAGCACAGTGAGATTAGGCTTATTTGAAAACCATTAAAAGAAGTGACTTAAAATGATTCAATTAAGTCAAATATCCACTAAATCTAGTAAGGGAGGGGTTACTTAGTTCATTTAATTAAAGATAATTGAACGTAATTATAATCTTGCCAAATATATTGACAAAACCTACCAACGATGGTCTTTATTCGATATCTGATAAGAGATTGATAATATTCAGCTATCAATTTTTAATTATCATCAAACAACTTTTAAATTCTATTTTCAGCACTTAAGATTATCGAAACTTAAAGTTCAGTACATACATTTTTAACACTTAATTTTCAATTTTATCAAACAGGTTCTAAAAGTAAGCATATTTAAGTCCTGATAGTATAGTGACGATGCAAACATGACACAATCAGTTAAATTGAAATTCAAACTCTGAATCTTAATCTATCTGTATGTGACAAATTAGGACAGCACCTATATCCAGTCTATAATGTGTAACATCCTAGACAAAGATCAAATTTAGAAAGAATTATGCGGAACAAGATAAAATTATGGGTCAACTTTACATATAGGATTACGACAGGCAGTCCACCAGTGGGAACAAAGATTCTTGGAGACAAGAAGCAAGCCATGTCTGTTTTTCAATATCCTCCATTGAACTATACCATTCTTTTCTCTCTAACTTATTGAGATGGTGTTTGTCTCCAAAAAGGGATTGGCATTTTAGATTCATTCGTAGTTGCTTCCAACTAAGTTACATCGTGGTTTTGCTAACAAATATTTTCTAAAAATTTTCAACTTCAGAGTCAACATCAACATCAACATCAACATCAACATCACCTTTATCCCAAACCAGTTGGGGTCGGCGGTCGATGAACCCAAAGCGAAAAGCTTAAAATATACTAAAATAAAAGTAAAAATAAGGCTACCCAAAAATAAATAAATAAATAAATAAATAAAATAAACATATAAATAAATAGACAGCACTAAACAGGGCACTCTGGAACATAGAAAATCCTCCCTTCTATAATGCGGATAGCTTTCCTCCACTCCGTCCTAAGGCAGACCATACGCCAATCTATTTCCCACTCAATTAAATCTTGTTTTACTACCTTCCCCCAAGTAAGTTTCGGCCGACCTCGTCCTTTCTTTATATCGTTTTTTCGGTAACACGCTTCTGTTCTTATCGGAGCATCTAAGGTAGGGATGAGCATAGTTCTGGGGTAGAACCTGGAACCTGAAGAACCGGACCGATGGAACCGGTCGGTTCCAGGTTCCAAAGTATGGAGGGTAGGTTCCAGGTTCCAAAAATTAAGGAACCTGTTCTGACGGATAGGTTCCAGGTTCTAGGTAGGTGGAACCTGGAACCGGAACCTGGATCTTGGACCTTGGACCCTGAAGCAAGTTTTTATATATATATATATATTTTTTATATGTCTTTGCGTCATCCTGCGGTATTCCATAATATCCAATGCTGAATGTGTAATACATAATCATTTTATCATTAAGACTTTTACTTTGTTAATGTTTCATATTTTTCGTCTCTAAATATGAGTTATGGTCAGTGAATTTTAACAGTTGGTGACGGTCATTAAATGTGATTATTCACTGTAATCGTTCAACTAAGAATACATGTGGAACCTGAAACCGACCCTAGAACCCGTGACAGGGTAGGTTCTAGGTTCCAAGATATACAGGGTAGGTTCCAGGTTCCACAAAATAAGTAACCTGTATAAACGGGTAGGTTCCAGGTTCTAGGTAGAACCTGTACGGAACCTGGAACCGCTCACTCCTAATCTAAGGGTCTACGAAGAATATGTCCAAACAATCTCAATCTATGTTCTCTGATCTTTTCTGCTACTGGTGCTATTCCAACTTTTCGGCAAATATCGTCATTCTTTATCTTATCTATCCTTGTAAGAATAGAAAAATTGAGATGAGAAACCTTCAACTCCCAATGATCTTACAAAGGCAACAATAACACGTGTATTAGCGAGTAAATGAGGATCCCGATTCTATATCATTTGTAAACTAATTTTCAATGCCTCATGTATAATCATGCCTCATGCGATATAGAAATGCTTATTAATCACAAATATCGAGCCTTCATTACATAATACACTGGGCAGTTTGGAAGATTTCAGGGAAGATGCAAACACTCACCAGCATTTTACTTTTGACACTGAAGAATCCATCTGCATCAGCTACAACAGTTGGCTTTGATGCTCCCACAGCCATGATGGCCCCCTAAATATAAGAAAAAAATTCACCAGACAGCTAAGAAGCTTCTCACAACTTTACTAAAATCCTTGGTTCAGTAAAGTTGGAAATCCTGACAGTTTGACCCACCTGGCCCGGAGGAAGAATTGCATCAAATCTGTCCACTCCAAACATGCCCAGGTTGGAAAGAGTAAATGTGCCTACAACATTCGACCAAACAGAAAAACCATAATTCTGATTCTTGAAGAATAATGACATAAACAAACCCAACTATCACCCTTATCCAAAAAAAACAAACCCAACTATCACAGTTGCATGTATAGAACTGAGAAACAAAAGACATATTGAATGGTGAAACCTGAGTTATATTCATGTGGCTGAAGTTGCTTTGAGCGGGCTTTCTCCACCAGCTCTTTCCATTTTTGAGACAGCAAGTAGAGATCCAACTGTACCAAATATTACAAAGTAAAACAAAAAGAGAATTGAATGTATCGAATCAACCCATTCGCTTTTCTTTTTATCAAGAGGAACAAAGGCACAGCACGGTCGAGAAATCAAACCTTATCTGCATCCTGAAGCACAGGTGTGATCAACCCGCCGTTAATGGCCACTGCAACAGCTATATTAATGTTGCTATTGTAAGTAAAGCTCTTCCCGTCTTTGCAACTGGCATTGACAACTGGATGTTGAACAAGTGCCATTGCGGCAGCCTTTGCCAATAAAGCGGTCATGGTCACACCCTTTGGTTTCACCTAAATATCCAAAGCGAAGAAGAGACTTTTTATCAATAAAAAGCAACAATCGAGCAGGTAGACCTATCTTACCAAATGCCAATGGATATAAAATTAGATCAAGATTGACACACTCTAACAAAAGATACATACTTATGTGCTTCGTTATCAATCACTCCAACTATATTCCTCATTATAAATCACGACCCAGAAATAGCATTCTCAGGCTGCAGAGCGCAGAATCTACCTTCTCATAGAGAGCATCGAGCGCATCAGTTGTCACGGGGTATCCGACTCTAAAAGAAGGTACCGAGAGACTCTCCAACATGTTCTTCGACACGGCAGCCTGCATTGTGGTGAATGGCACCACTGTAGATCCCGGAAGTGGAGGCGGAGCAGAGGCAGCAGATTTTGGTGGACCTGCAGCAGCTGGAGCTGGCTCTGCTGCAACCGCTGGAGCGGAAGTAACTGTAACAGCCGGCTTGGACGGCTGTATTCCAGCAGCCGCTTCCACATCTGCTGGTGTAATCCTCCCGTACGGGCCAGTACCTGCCGGCACACATGATCAGCCACACTCAATCGTGCCAAATACCATGCCGGTGACAATTCAAAATTCCATGGATAATCTAGCCAGTAATGGCTCACTCTGCATAGCGATGTAGTACATTCTATCAGATCATGATTTATGGTAATTTGGTATCGAACAAAATTCTGACCTGCCACCTGGTTAATGTCCACCTTGTGCTGCTTGGCGAGCTTCTTCGCAGAGGGAGTCGCCACAATCTTTCTCGGTCCATCTGCCGGAGCAGTTGGCTTCGGCGGAGGCTGAGCAATTGCCGGAGCAGGATTTGAAGTGGCGGCGGGAGGACTGGAAGAAGAAGATGAAGAAGAGCCCGATTTGGCGGCGGCCTTGGCCTTGGCCTCGGCGACCTCATCCTCGCTCTCGGCCAAGAGGCCAATGGGGGCGCCGACGGGGGCGCTCTCGCCCTCGGGGACGACGATGGCGGCGAGGATGCCGCCGTAGAAGGTCTCGACGTCCATGTCAGCCTTGTCGGACTCGACGACCACGACGCTCTCGCCCTTGGAGAGGACGTCGCCCTCGGACTTGACCCAGGAGACGATCTTGCCCTCGGTCATGGTGGAGCTGAGGGCGGGCATGAAGATTTCGCGGATCTTGGATTGGACGGAGAGTGATCTCCGATTGCCGCCGCCGGAGCGGCGGGGGAATGCGGAGGAGGGACGCCAGGGGAGCGGGGTGGAGAGGGATGAGGAGAAGGAGATGGTGCTACCGGGATTGGCGGTGGCGGAGGAGGGAGGGAGAATGGAAGAGGCCATCGTGAGAGAGAGAGAGAGAGAGAGAGAGACGGAGGAAAGGGTGGAGGTGAAGCGGGTGGAGATGTAGAGGGAAGGAGAGAGAGAGAGAAACAGGCGGAATGGACGAGGAGGAGTTTGGTTGGAACTTGGAAGGGAGCAGAGAATTGGAGCTGCCTCACTCTGTTTCCATCGCCATTACGAACCATGCGCGGGGACAGAAGAGAGCGAGCTTCAACTTTCATTTGTACTGATTTGGGCAGGCCCATGCTTACCGGAGCTAGGCCCGGTCCAATTGCGGCCGCTTGTAAAACGATTGAGGCTGGGGATGTTCATGGGCCAGATCGATACGTCCGGACCGGGGATCTCTTGGCCCGGCTCATGCGGCCCAGACGGAATGAACGTCGTCTTGTTCTGGGCTGGTTTGGGCTAAGCCCAAATCTCTCGAAGTAGTAAGTGCCCCTGTGAACCTATGCAGCCGCGCTTTTCCTCCCAAAAGACTCCTGAACCCCTTTTTCATTAAGGCGCGAACGGGAGGAGCGAACAGCAATAAAGCTCCACTCCGACCGAACGTTGCTATAAAGACTTCACACCCACTACGAAATAGTCAAGAGAGAGATATAGCTACCATGTATCACCGAAAACGTTAAAAATTGAGATTGGCGAGCTCATTACTGTAATTCCACCGAGATATTAATAGTTAGAAAATCTTTCTACGTAAGACAAATCACACTCACACGATATTAAAAGAGCAATTTAAAAACTTGTTCACTAAGTAAATCGAATCCATGACGTTATAGAAGATAGCTAATCGATTCACCACTAGGCCGATCGACTCAACAGGGTTAATACAAAGGATTATATTACTAAAGAACACGGAAATACAACAGTTGACACTCACAGATAGAAAAAGCCGAGTGTGGCAAAAGCCCGGCATTGCTAAAAGCATGCATATTTCTACAAATGCCAAACAGAGCAGATTCTATTAGCTCTGGAATTTAGTTTTTCCATCCTAGCCAAGCTCCTTCGCCCAAATATTGGCCTCCCTCGGCACATGCTGAAGCTTCCATCGCCCCGATTCTCTGAAGTAAATGTCCTAAACTCAACCAAGATAACTCCGCCATAGTCGCGAATCACTTCTCCTATTCCAACAGTTTCTTGCTCCTCATTCATGGCCCCATCTCTATTGAACTTGTGCAGTCCATCTCGAGTTTCTTGCTGATATACGCCATCACCATCAGTGCCCTTCTTTCGATGTTTATTCCCTGCGCAAATAGCTGTATATCTGTAGCTTTAACAAAATAGAAGTTAGTAGGAAATAAAAGCAAGGACTCAGGATCAAAACACAGCTCTGTTAAGTTGGATCCATAGACCCCAAAGAGCCATGAGGAGCAGAGATTTCCATGGCAAATTTCCACTAATTCCCGATGCACCAAACTCTTCAGACCATTTACAGAAAGTAAGGCGAAGTTCTGGGCGATTCTGAAGGCTGCTCCATGACCTTTTGGCCTCATTACACTCGAGAGATATGCAAAATGTCTCCCTCAACCTGGTTGCCTTGCTTACAATAGGAATTGATATTGAGGATTCTGGCTTGGTTACAATTCTTCACCGTTTGGAGGTAAAGGTGGCAAACTGGATCTAGATTCCCATATTTGGCCCATATTTTATGGTAGTGGGTCATAAATAGATTACTTATAAACTTAATAGATCTTAAATGAGCTTTAAAATATGTCATAACTGGGTTAGCTAAGAATTTATCTTTCAAAATGTATAAGAATCAATTATACCTAAACTGGATTTTAATAGTGAAGTGTTTTAACAATATAAGTAGGGTTGGATATGAGTCATTAGATTTGTACACCATAAAAATGTGTCAAAAGTTTATATGTGTTGGACCATATTCAACTCGACCCACTTATTTGACATTTCTATTCGAAGGGTTCATACATAATGACCATTGATATTGACTGCTTAACTATTTGCTCCAAAAGTTTAACCTAGATTACAACATAAGTTCATATCCTAACATTTCACTCCATTCGTCGGCCAATTTGATGACGAAGGCCGTAAGAACGGATCTTTATATGCAAATATCATAAATGGACTGCAAGGAATCGGACTTGAAACCTCTTAGCTAAGATAGCAACTTGAAATCGAGTGCGTAATTATATGCTCCAAAAATTTAAGCTATCACAGCACCATATGTTCATGTACAGTTCCTCCATCTAATAGCTCACCATTTTTTCATAGCTAGCTCATCACATGCCGCCAATGTCAATCTGTTACCTCATGTCCAATTCGAAACGCCCCTCAGGATCTGTCTCGCTCTGTCACGTATTCAGTTGGGGTTTACTTGCAATTGCATGTAGCACTTGGCTCTACCCAGAGGCGTCGAAATGGGTTAAAAACCCACATCCAATGAGATTGAGCATATATGAATTATTCAAGTTTCAATAAATATGTTGTTAATGAGTTTGAATTGTAAGCTTGATTATATGTCAATTGTAGATGGATTTGTCCTTAAAAACATTCACGAATCATTTAGCTTATAAAAGTTATTATTTGAGTCAATCCATTCATGTGATGTCCTCATCTTAAACAGTTTTTTTTTTTAGTTTTTTTCCTGAATTATTATGTTATTTTCTTTTATTTCTTTTAATTTATTTTTCCTATGAAATTTGATTATTGGGGAGGGCTTTGCGGCCCTCGCTTGTGGTCAACTAAGGTCAGGCAACCCTTGCCAAACTTAGAAAAAAAAAAAGGAAAAGAGAAAAGGCAAATAAAAATATATTATAAAAATTATCTGCAATGTTTTAGCAATACAATTTTTTTAAAAAAAAATTATGAGAAACAAGTTTTCCTAGAATGAATTAAATATCGCAGTGTCTTAGCAAGATAATTCGAGTCAAGGTGGTCATAGGTCGAGAAATTTGCATTGAAATAAATGGGTCGTAAAAATATTATACTGGTTATTTTAGGTCGGGCCATTTATGAATTTACTTGACCCGTTCATTTGACGGGTCTAGCTCTACCTTCCATGGTGTGATCTGGCTTTTCATCCACTTACGCCACACTAAAACCTTTTATCCAGAAGAACCATCAACTAATTAATGGATTGATTAATCGAATCTGAACCGTGAATAGCCTGTCAAGAATCGCGTGTGTGTGGGTGTGTGTGTGTGTGTGTGTGTGTGTGTGGGGGGGGGGGGGGGGGGGGATTTAAAACAGAGTCGGAACCGGCCAACCACGTTGAAGAGTATATTCTGTTTTCAGTTTCGACTGTTCTGGGCTGAGCATCTTTGCTTCATATGTTGATGTGAATGGATACTGAATCCTATGTTCGGCCGAGGTGGAAAATTAGGGCAAAAGTACGAGGAGCAAACCATCCTCGTCTTGAATTCCAAAGCGGGACCCGCGTGTCAGGATCCAACGGTGAGTGCTAGGCCTTAAGACATTTTGCCTCGATTCGACTGATCGTGGCTCGCGAGTTTATTCCTCCCATTTGCTGCTGATGATCCACAGATTAGTTGGGTTAATCCATCATCTGCCTCGCATCCGACCACCACCTCTGCCCCAGCAGATAGCAACAGAGGACAAAGAAACAAACAGCGAAAGTCTGTCGCAAAACTACAAAGACGAAACATCATCTCACCACTCTCTCTCTCTCTCTCTCTCTCTCTCTCTCTCTCTCTCTGTTCATGTCCAACCCGCAAAGATGTTCGTTGTTTGTTGTTAGTGGCTTGGTTGAAAGTCCGCATCTTTTTAGCAACCTTGATTGAGGCGATTATCTGGGCTGATTAGCTGCACTCAAAACTTTGGATTTGGAATCTCATCTTGTGGAAAGCAGTAGTCATGATTCGGCGAGATTAATGTTCGATTAGGAAATGATGAGATGAAATTATTAACAAATATTCTGTATCGTGCCTATTTTGATGCCAAAATTTTTTGTATCATTGTTTAAATACAGCAACCGTTTAAGCAATTCAAACATTGAGACTTTATGCCCTCATTCCTTTTTTTTCTTCACCTACCATCCCTAAGTTTGCATTTTTGACAACCCACTTTAACTTGACTTTTTCAACTTGTGGAAAATTGGTACATTCACAGACTTTAGGTACACATAACATATTCCGTGCCACCCAATTTTAACTTTATGAAGCATCACATCGGTGCTAATTTTTCTCTCTTCCAATTGTCTATTTAAATTACTCAAATGAGCTTTTATTAAAAGAGTGTTAGTTGGATTTTCGACACGTTAGGTTGCCAAAATCACTTCAATAATCGATACTTAAATGATCACTTGAATAGTTTGGCACTAAAATAGCCGCTATACCATGAATTTTGCACAGATATTGTCATTAATATATTGTCCACCTAAATGAAAATTATATCATGTTGCTTTATGATTTTTTTTTTTACTGTGGGTGGTCACATGCGCTCAAGGAGATTTATTAAGCATGCTTAAGAGAAAAATGTTTAATCATTTAATTACTTATATTATGACACATATAATGCATTAGATATGATACTTTTTTTTCATTTAGGTAATTGACATTTCTTAGCAAGACCCTGTCATATAAATCTAATTCCAATGAGGTTTAATAGAAATATTGTGGCAAACAAAAGGGTTTGGTGGGGGCGAAGGAAATGTAAAAAGACAAACATCTTTGTCACCCTCAGCACTTCCACTTTACCATGATTAGACTTCGCTGTACTCCAAACTCCGAAGCATGTTCGAGTCTCTCTCTCTCCAACATAGGAAGCATCTAAATTTCCTCCCTGTTATCCAACATAGGAAGCATCTAAATTAAGGAGGAGGTGGAGGAGGAAGAAGAAGAAGATAAGAGTTCCATCAGAGCAGGGGTGGAAGGACTGGTCCCGAATCGTTTTCACTTGCTTCTCACTCCCTGTTTCAGAAAAGCCCTTCTCACTTGCTTCTCTCTCTGTCATGCCGTCATGATCTCTTCACCTTCCCCCTTTCTCTTTATGAGGAAGAAGAAGATGGCCTTTCGGTGTTAATAAGACGAGGCCCAGTTGAAAATTGCCAAAGCCAAAGGGGCATGGCTTTTGGAGACGACGATGATCTGCCCAACGATGCGGTACAAATAAAGGGGGTCGACCGTTCAAAGCATAGCATCGGCTCACCCAACGTAACCGAGACCAGCCTGGCCTCCATCGAGTCCTTGACCATGCCTCTTGTTTGTACTCTCTCTCTCTCTCTCTCTCTCTCTCTCTCTCTCTCTCTCTCTCTCTCTCTCTTCGTTTGGTTTCGATGGTCGGACGAAGAAGACTAATTAAAGAAATGGGGTGAATTGTTTGGGGGATTACTGCAGATGCAGGAGGTGGTTCTGTCAGCTGATATACGATGCGCAGAGTGCCAGAAGCGAGTTGCTGATGTTATGTCTCGCATGACCGGTAACGACAAAGATCCTTTCTTTTACCTCGAATGATCTTGTTTTCTGTCTTCTTTTAAATTAAACGAATTTCTTTTTCTGTTCTCTTTTCGAGATGAGCTTAGAATTCGTCGCATCTCTGGTTCTTTGATGAACTAATTTCAGGGTCTTGCCTGCCTTAGGATGCAAATCCGACGGCCCATCAGTACATATATCGGCTCGTTCAAGCTGGGAACTTGGACTTACCGCGAGATCCTTTACGATCTAGTAGAATCAGTCTCACCGAAGCAATTGACCCCATGAAATGAAACAATGCTACTTTCAAGAAAGTTTTTTTATTACATGGAAAATCTCAGGAATGATTTCCTGAGATTGGAAGCAGATATTCTTCATTGACCTGGAAAAAATCCCTGCCAAATTTTTGTCAAACTGATGGCGCAAACAGTTTGGGAAGGATATGCCTTAACCTTATTCCTCAGTTTCCGATTCCAAACACCTCCGTCGAGCCCTAAATTCGCAGAAGAGCTCTGCTCTAAGTACTGCTAGAACGTGGAGACACTTTTAATCTGGTCTGGCCAAGTACTATTGTCTGCATATGCCTTTTGGTTTTTCTTTTGACAACATGGACCCTCTCGGATGGACCTGGTCCAGGCAAGTACTTGCCTCACTCATGCGGGTTTTCTTTGCCGTCGAGTATAGTTAGGCCGCCACTTGATCCAACAGACTGTTACAGGGTGTTGAATAGGATCCACTTCTTTAAACTCTTATTTTTGGGGTCTGACTTTTCGCTTAGTATATCAATCTTATGCATTAATTTAATACGCCTAGCAAGTAATAATATCCTCCGAATCTTGAGTGCATCCGCTACCTTTCCCTGCTCGTGATTATGAGGCCACCCATTTTGCTTGTCTTTAATGATGAATCCCGCCCCCGGCTACCCAAGTCCGCATCTTTTGCGGTCCTGAAGGAGCATCGATTGGCGTTTCAGTGCCCTGCACTTTGGGGAAAAAAAAAACAGAGTCTCGTTGCCCTTCGACCTTTCGACCATTCACTCCTCAAGTCTCTTCGCACGAATTATTTGTGTTGTGTAAGCGTACGTATGCAGTGTTGTCTCGTCGGCCGGCCGAAGATCATATGACATGTTGGAAGTTTCTGTCAAATTCATGTGTCTGCAGAAACAGAGTCCGTCGTGGTGAATGTGCTGGAGAAGAAGGTGACCCTCTCCTGTAAATACCCCAACAACCGAAATGGCGTTAAGGGTCTTCGAGGACCGCGAGTCCCTGTTGTTTACCGGAACCCTCTCAAGCTCAACAAGGTCGCCGCGATCAGGCGGCTTTTCCGTCTCTCCTCCAGCTGAATGTACAGATTGAGATCAATGGTCTCCATGCCCTATGTAATTGAATTAAACGCAAATGCATGAATCACAGGGTCAATTTTTTTCGAGAAAAATCGTGCGTTATTGTTCTTCTGAGTGGAGTTTCGCCTTTTTAAATTTGGAGCGCCGAGCGTAAGTCAACATATAGGTGTTCGATCCTCTACACATGACCGTTGGCGCACATGACAATAGTTCCTTTCCCTGGCTTTATTATTATTATTTTTTTGCCAAAAATAGATTTTTTATTTTTATTTTCTACTCCTTGAATGAGATTCTGAGCCAAGATACGTATTTGATAATGACATAAATTTTTGTTCTTAAAAAAGAAATTCGTTTGATAACAGTACAAAACAAAATTTCTAATCAAAATTTTGTTTTCACGTTATGTTCTCCTTAAATACAAATACAAGTAAATGGAAGAAACGGATTATAATTGCAACAAATTTGAGTTGAAAATAATGCAATCAAAATTTTTATATTGGTTTTCTCATGAGGGCTAAAATCATTATTTTGAGAAAGATCGGGAGCCAAAATCATGAAATATGGATTTAGCTAGTCAAGTTTGATGATTTTTCATTTTTCGTAATTTTTGAAAATTTTTCGAGACGATTTGTCTATATGGGGGCAAAATCATCTTTTTGGAAAAAAGAGAGGGAAAAATCATCCCAAAAAAAAAAAGGATTGGCTAGTTGATTGGACTCATTTTGCTTTTTTTTTTCGAATTTTTGGAATTTTTTGGGATTTCTTCCGATTTTTTTGTATTTTTTTTTAATGAATTTTCTAAATTTTTGTGGAATTTTTTTTTTATCATTTTCTATTTTTTATTTTTTATTTTTGAAAATTGTTATATATAAAATAATTATCCGGATCGGGTTGGATTGACCCGATCCAAGCCTCACAGGCACCCGGCGTTTGCCAACTATGAGCTAGTTCTTTTTTTTTTTTTTTTGATGACCCAAACTTATTTCTTTTTTTGTTCCAAAAACAAAAAGGTTACTTTTTTCTACTTTTAATTTCTCTTTCAAATTCATTTCTAAGTTAAAAATTTGTTTACATGATAGAAAATAAAATACGTTATTAAACGAATTTCTATTCTAAATCTATTCTTCGAAACATAAAAAAAAAAAATTAGAAAAATTGAAGTACAAAATTGTTATCGTGCGCATCCCAAGTCAAACATGCATAGCCTGGACGGTGCCGAAAACGCTTTTCGCCTTTTTCAATTTGGAGCGCCGAATTTAAGTTCAACATATTGGTGTTCGATCCTATATATACGTGGCCAAGTCGAACGCGCATAGCCCGGACGGCGCCGAAAACGCTTTCCGGGCGGGGGCATGAGGGAGCGGGTAAAGCTCTCGGCCCGGTCAGCCCGAACCGGCCCATCCATCAACGGAGCGCAACGAGGAGATTATTACCATTGCGAACAGGGAATGCAAAAGCCTGCGCTGTCGAACATTCGAAAAGCGTCTGTACGTCCCAACCGCAAATGATTTTTGGAAGAGGTCCTCGAGAAAGATTTGGCTTGTGATTTGCTCCTGGAGCCTATATTTTCGCGCTATTAAAGTCCAGGTGCACATAGTCAAAGAAGGCCAAGCATTGAGATTGAACCGGCTTAATTGCGGTCCCAATCAACAAAACTTCGAGGTCCTGAGCTCTGCCCTCCATTTTCAACCATCCCTGCGCTGGCAGCCCCCACGAAACTTCCCTGCAGACAGCATTTTGAACACCATCAACATCCACTGAACGAGTCATCTTGTCGCCGCGCGCTTCTTATTTTCTTGAACCCTTTCGCTTCGGAACTTTCTAAAAAGGAGCAAATAGCACCGGGCCAATAACGTATGCTAACCACAAATCTCTGACAACCCTAAACATCCGAGTTAATTGCATTTGCCTAAGCGAAAAATGAATTACGAATAACAACGGCCCCATGTGTTTACGAACTAATGTGCAAAGCTCGCGCTGGAAATTGTTGGGGTTCACAAGTCAATGAGTGTGCTCAGATTAATTTCCTGTCTGTTTGTAGCCCAAGTGAGCAAGGCTTGGAAATGCTAATGTGAATTGCGATCTAGAGCTTGGGCACTAGGAAAGGACAGAAGGGAAAAAATCCCAGATGCGTCTGTACTCTAGGGTAATTAAGGATCGCGAGAGGGACCTGTTTGCAAATTGTGGACTAAAGTATAATAAAGCCCCGGCTTCGTCGAAGGAGGGGGTTCAACCCCAAACGCGTAAACCAGTTTCTGGTTTGGCCCAGCCGAAGACTTAGCTCCTAAGAAAATCCCGCTTCAAACACGTTAGCTAGCTACACACCCCATCTTTCTCTCTGATTTCCTTCGTCATCCCATAAAAAGGCGAAAAGCAGCCTTCGCCTGCTTGTTCGCTTGTGCATTCCCTGCATATCCCACATACACACACGGAGAGACTCTCTCTCTCTCTCTCTCTCTCTCTCTGCTCTCGAGCGCATCACGTCAACCGGGAGCTGACAGATGGGAAGAAAGCTCGATCGGTTACTGGGGCGAACCCACCGGTTGCCCAAGCTCAAGCCCCTCGTCAACCTCGCCGTCTCCCGCCTCGCCGTCCTCAAGAACCAGCGCCAGTCTCGCCTCTCTCAGTCCCGCCGCGACGTCCTCCAGCTCCTCCAGCTCGGCCACCACGAGCGAGCTCTCCTCCGGGTGACCACTCCTTCTTGCTCTGTCCACACCCGATGATGATCTGAACGTGGGTTTGTGTTCCCACTTTGTGCGTCGTCTGAAAGCCCATTCCCCCCTCTTTTATTTTTGTTTATGTAACAGGTCGAGCAAGTGATCAAGGAGCAGAACATGTTGGACGCCTACGACATGATGGAGAGCTACTGCAATCTCTTGATGGAGAGGGCCGACCTCATTGAACAAGAAAAGTCCGTCTCTTGATTCGTTTCTCTTTTCCTTCCTTCGTGCCTTCCCCTTGTTTATGGTTGACAAAGCTCCTGGGACTATTTTTTTCTAACCCTTTTCATCATTGACGGATACTCGCAGAGAATGTCCTGAGGAGTTGAAGGAGGCGATATCGAGCTTGATCTACGCATCTTCCAGGTGCGGGGACTTCCCGGAGCTCCAAGAAATTCGCGCGGTTTTTGCTTCGCACTTCGGCAAGGAGTTCACCGCTCGGGCCGTCGAATTGCGGAACCATTGTGCCGTGAGTCTTAAGGTACATTCTTTTTTGGTTTTCTACTCTGAATCTACTGCACGTTGATGATCTGATGATTATGGTAGGAAATGATAGACTCCATTCGTTTTTTAAATTGATGTTTGATTTCTAGTTGGTGATGTCTTCTTCACTTTATCAAGTTGATCCTGTGCTACTGTAAGTCTTTGTGATTCTCCACACCTCGGCATCTATTACATTCGTGAATAAGAAAAAACATGGGGTTCCCGCAGATGATAACGAAGCTGTCGACAAGGCAGCCGGACTGGGAGAGCAGAGTGAAGGCGCTGAAAGAAACCGCAGCCGAGAACGGCATTGCGCTGAATCTGGAGGATGATCGTCCCAGTACTTCCGAGGTAGGGAATGTTTGAGAGAAGATGCTCTAATGCGAAGAGTCGACGCAAAACATGATTCCTAGATAGCTGACTTGTTTCCGTGTGGGTATGTGATCAATGCAGGCTAAAACATGTCTTGACAAGAAGCCAGAGCTTGCAGCGGGATCGCCGGGTTCATCTCCAGAAGGGAAAGAGGATTCCTCTTCTGATTCGTTCCAAAAGAAGAAAAAGTACAAGGACGTGGCTGATGCAGCTCAGGCTGCTTTTGAATCGGCTGCCTATGCAGCAGCTGCCGCAAGAGCAGCGGTCGAACTCTCTCGGTCTGGGTCCAATGATCCAGACGATCGCGATGGTCCTGACACCCAAAAGGCGAAACCATTCCACAAGGCCGAGTCCGCGAATAAATTGGAACTGCAAGGAGGGGAAGTGGACGACGAGCATCAAGTCCCAGACACGCCTCTCGGCGTAAATGCAGGAGAATTGAAGCACTCGATTTCTTCTTCGAGTTCAAAGTTGGAGGAAATTGATGCGACTTCCTCAGAAGAGGCGAGCCGCGGAAAGGAGGTGATCTATGATGAGAGCGAAGATGAGAGAGAAAACGAAGGGCTTGCTTATGCCGGATTGCCAAACCGGGATGATGGCAAGCCCAAAGACGGCGGCAAAGTTGAAGCTACGCCTCGTCTCTGGTCTCAGACGCAGATCCCTTCGAGGTTTCAGGCTGGTATGAAGATGGATGTGGACCCTGGTCTCGCCACGATACATGCTGCCAAAGCATCGAAGGTGCGCAATGCACCATTCTCGGTCAGGACCAGACAAGTTCGTGGCTACTGAGAAGATCGGGGGCGCCTAGTCGCGAGCATCCACAGCCATGATGAGAATTGTTCCCTATTATATGGCCTTTCTTCTTTCGTTTTCTTTTCTTTCTGTCCGTTTTTTGTCCGTAAATTGCAGTTGATGTAAGCAATTTTTTTTTTTGCTCTGCATGTTATTTGAATTTTGGATCGTATTGGCTCTGTAGTAGAAATAAGCCAACGGTTGACCAATTCTCTTGATTTTATCGGGAGCGTGTTTCTGTGCTCTCACAGCATTCCGCTTACAGTGAATTCTCCTTTTAACTTCTGCACAGAAAAGGGCTCTGTCACATTCGTGGATGCTCGGGCCAACTGCCAACTGCCAAGCAAGAGTTAACTGCACAGGTCTTGAATGCCAAATATCGTTCACAACAGAGGAATAATATCCATGCCAAACCCAGTGACTCAGCTTTTCGTAGAAGGCGATTGCGAATATATGCCCGGCTTTACGGGACAGAGCTTTGTGGGAACCTGGAAAAATGGTCAACAAATCTGGTTTTGGACAGAAAGACGGACTCCAGATTTGGAGCCTCTTTTGCAATGGTCCTTGGAATGCGTGCTGTCAAACCTACTTTGCTGAAAGTTGGTCATTCTCTGTAGAGTTAGCGTGTGAGGTCATCACCGGGGGAGATGAGCAAGGATCGCGTGGTATATGGGTCCAATGAAAGTGGAGGGAACCTCACCACGTTAGAACTTTCCTTTGGCTAGCTCGCAAGCGGTTATTAGTTATTACCTAATGAATTGATGATGCCTCGCGACTTGCACGTCATCTTTTTATTATTCAAGATGTAAGGATTATGTGGAACCAACATCGCTCGAAATTGCTTAGTTGTTCATTGGATATGACCTAATTTGGTCCCACAATTACATTTAGACGAATACTTCGCCATAAATTAGACTTGATGATTCAAAATAAATTTCTAGTCAAAAGGACATTTTCAAAATTCCATGAAGAGTATAGCATTAGTTTTGGAAGGAAGTGTGTGGCTTTTTGGGCAATGGAGAAACAAGACACTTTATGAAGATAGCTTTGTTTTTCCTGCAAATCCAGCTGTAAACCAATCGCTCACACGTGCAAGGCATCACGAAGGTTTTGAATGTCCGCAATTTTACGGTAAGTGGCCCACGTACTTCTTCCGTTTTAGTCAGCTGGGATGCCCCACCTCCGGAGCGGATCAAACTGAACATCGATGGGGCCTCTAAATTGAACACAGGACTTGCAGGTGCATGAGGCTTATTCAGAAATGAAGTGGCTGATTGGTCGGAAGGTTTTGCCTCTTTCATTGGACGAGGTTCGTCGTCTCAAGCAGAACTTTGGGCACAGTGATTGAGACTCAACTTCGACAAGGAACAAAGGTTTTCATAAGCTCATCATTGAGATGGACTCAAAGTGATCACTAAAGTCGTTAGCAAAATAACTATGGTGGACGACACTGGCCGAGTTATACTGAGAGAAATGAGAAGACTGTTAAAATATTATTTTGAGTTCAAAGTGCAACATAATATTGAGGAAGAAAATTGTCCTGCCGATTGGCTTAACCAAATTTAGAAAAGCGAAACACTCGGATATTGCATTCTACTTACAAGCTTCTATGGAGTTTTTTCATGCTTTGTTAGGTGATAAAAAGGGGGTGTTTGATTTTTGGAGATAACTTGTATTTCATTTCCTTTTGTGTAAAAGAAAACCCACATTTTCGGTTAAATATATAATGCATTATATCAAATATTAATTCTTGTTTTAATAGTTTATTTATTAGTAAGATTGAAAAATTAGGCACATAACATGTTATTATACCAAAATAAAATATTAAATTAGAGAGATAATAACTTCAATAGCTAATCATGAGTGTAACATCACACAAATGATCAAGATGTTCAATATACAAGTTTTCATCGATTATTTAATTTAATTAAGTTGGTTCTTCAAATAATTATTACTATTATGGTATATTATGTATAAAAATTTAAGCAACTAATATTATAACCATATTATGAGTAAATTTTAAGATAATAAATAATTAGGTATGATCAAGATTATTATTACATGAATCAATTACTTATTATATGATATTCTATTAGTAATAATATAATGCGGTTATATGTAAGAATAAGTATAACTGGTGTTACCCTTACAATTTACATAAATGTCAGCTAGGATTAATAATCTTACTTAGGAGAATAGCTATTATCAGCAGGTTGTAATAGGCTTAAAAGCTATTACAACGGCCATGTGATAGCTATTGCAGCTTCGGCTGCAAGCTGTTATAGGGAATTACGACTGAATAGCTATTACTGTACACATCAATACTACAGAGGAGGGTCAATGACTATTCTCTCATGATTAAAACAAGATACAGACCTAAAATCCTTGTCTTTCTAAGTCAATGATGTTCCCCTGATTATAGCGTCACAGGCTCATTGAAATATTTTCCAAAGCATCATATACATATTCATTGATTGAACATAGAAGATAATAGCTTCGGATGGCCAAAGCATGGAATAGTTTACACGTATCGGCATCGGTATTTCTATGAGAAACAAAGAAATATATACCCCAGGTCGCCATCAGAGAGAGACACCACCCGGCTATTGGCTTCTAGGCCGCTTCTTGCCGTTTTGCTGTAAGTTGCACAGAGACTGCAAACAGACGCCGACATCTTCATCATACTCAAGTCCTAGTTCCTCCTGTAAGAACACTAGCAAGTTTAGACCCCAGACTTGATTAGCCCCTGGAAAGTACGTTCTAGAGAATAAATCAAAGCAGAGAACCTTAAATTCTTTCAAATCCTTGGGCGAGTTCTCAGTTATTGTGTCCCACAGATCTTTGAACATCCTCTTACGCCTTCTCCACTGTCTTATCTTTTCCGCAAATAAATCCTGTACAGCCTTCCGCTCTTCCGGTTTCACAAGCGTAACCCCTTCACGCAACTTCTCCAATTTTTCCTCCATTACCTTAACCTGGAAGGAAATTATTTAGACAAAGTCCCAGTATCTACTAAAAGAATTTTTATGAGGAAGAATTTAATAGAAGAGTGCTTCCAAATGTCTCACTTCTGATCTGAGTTCAGTTTCCTTGTCAAGTATCTGTTCAAGAGTAAGATTTGACTGCAAAGCTTTTATTTCTGCAACAAGAACACAATTCAAGTGAGATCAAGTACTCCAGGGCTTTCTGCAGATCACCTTCGCTATTGCTCCATAGGAGGTAAATCACTACCATTGAACAAGTCCTTTTAAAGGAAAAACAAAAGGAAAGACCAACAAATTGATGCTACTGAGCAAAGACTAGCAAGTGGAATAGAAGAAGTACACCTCCATCAAGCTCACTGATTGCCTTCCTGTATTCTTCAAGTTGTTGCTGCAAACCAGCATTTTCTTCCTTCATCTGATTGAGCTCGTCATTGTTCGGAATATCAAACTGGTCCTGCCGAGCGAGGTATATCTTCTGCTTACCATACTCCTTTGAAGATATTCGCCCGTTATCAGCAAGAGTATCCAATGCCTTTTGGACTGCCGCCTTCTTGAGGTTAAACTTTTGCAGAAAATCAGCCACATTTTGAGAATTTAATGGCCTGTTTTGCTGGTTCGGGAGGAAAAAAGGATGTATCCTCATCAGCAAGATGACAAATCAAATCAATGTGGAACATAGCATACTCTGACGACACCTTTGCCATCCGTACTTCCACCAGAAACTTTCAATAAGCATTTAACAGTTTGTGGTTCAAAATGTTGAGAATCAAGAACAATTAATCTAGAGAAATTAAAAAAAGAGAGAGAGACAATGACTTATAGAGTTGGAACTGGGCCACGCCAATTCGAGTGAAAATAGCGTCAACAATCCAGTCTCAACCTAACCTAGAGTACAAGGACTCTAACTATATGCACCAAAACAATCAGAAACCCCAATCTTCCACGATTCGAAGTGAAACCTAACCACCTCTATGTGATAACCTTATCGTACCCCGGCATTGTTTTCAGCGAAGACGTCATCGATTAAGGATTCAAGAACTGCCAGAGCAGGAAAAAAACATATATTACCTCATTGACGAAGTTGAGAACGATTTCTGCAAAACAAAAAAAAAAAGCATCGAAGAGCGAGGAAGTACATCAGTAATCGCAGATGACAAAACAAGGATCGCGATTCTACTGAAATCAACACGGAGGCAGGTGGAAATGACGAATAGAACTCCGAATCAGACACGCAAAAAGAAGACAGAATCGATGGTTCAAGAACTGGAGGAAGATCTATCTACGAGCAGAGACGTAATTCTGAGCTCGATCGACTGATTACCTTCGGTGCTGTTGGACTTGGGAGCCATTGCTGCGACGAGGAATGAGCGGGAAAGGGAGTCCTCTCAGAGTGGGGGGAGAGAGAGAGGGAGTCGTTTTTAATGGCAGTGATGGGAGCGAAGCTTGCGTCAGAGGGCTCGGATCCGGTTCAGGCCCACTGGGCCTGAATCTCTGGCTTGTTTTTGTGTGCCCGGAGGTAAGTCCCTTGTTCTCGAACGTGCAAGTTTCATCTAATCTCGATGTGGATTAATCGATAAATAAGTTGTTAGGCCGGTGGCTAATCCATAGATTAATACTAGACCTCAGTCCTCACCATTGGCCTTCGGCCCAATAGGCCCCTCCCAAGCCCAGTGGGCTCGAAGAAAGCATGGCCAAGCCATTTTAGATCCGACCATTCTAAGCCTGCTTAGGTTCGAGCAACTTTAAATTAAAAATTGATTAATTCCCTTTTTTTTGGGGGGCTGTGCTAACTTCACTCCTGTATCAATTAGAAGTGAGTACGGCAGAATGGGCAGGGTCAACACTTAGATCCTGAACCCGACCCTATTATATTTGGTTCACAGTTTTCGAAACTAAGAACCTACTATATTTATTCTGGAACCTATTCTGGAACCAACTTTGTTTTTTGGTCCAATTCTAGCATCTATCTAAAAACTTGTTTTTCTTTTGTTTCCTTTTCTGATTTCATTTTTCTTCATGACTTAGAAGGATGATACTCGGTGGGTAACTGGACCAAAGTAAGACGTCGTGTCAGTCACCATGCCAGAGCCTAGAGAATTATGCAGATGCTTATGTTTTTCTCATTTCATGGAAGCTTATGACAATTATCATCCACAAAATAAAATAAACATAAACATTTGGGTACATTTAAGAAATTAAAAAAAAAAATATCAGTTCAGTCTAGTCCTATATCCTTGAGAATAGGGAACCAAATCACCTAGACACCGATTTCAATTTTAAGGATGGAGAACCATGCCGATGCCCTTTAAAATCGAGAATCAAATCACCAGTCTGAGTTCGATTTCCAATTCGGTCGATTCAATTTGCTCATCCCCTAATCATTGCGGTACTACGCCATCCAAAGTATAAATCCAGAGCCCTCGGTTGGCTGGCAAGATCACCTTAACTAGCACTATTGCTTTTGACCAAGCCACAAGTCATCGCTTATTGCCTTTGTGAAATTTTCCATTAATTTCAATTAGTTGATTCCAATTGATAATCAATCGCTCACTCTCCTCCATCTCTCTCCCCATCTCCTTGCATTGCCTTATCCTTAGTGACCAACTTGCCACCAAGACCTTTGGCTCCCAAGTTGACAGGAGGTCAACCACCTCAAATAGCCTCGATTAGAGTGATCACGATCGTAAGCGCTTGGAATTTGAAGTAGCGAGAGAGAGAGGTAGTGTTTGAGGACAAAAGGGAACACGTTTGTTTCTCTTTTGTTTGTTTTAAGAAATAAATCGATGAATGCCCATTCTTTGTATATGATATAATCATATTACTTATTTCGGAGGATTCAGATACATAAGAATCATGAACGAAGATTTTTAAGATGTTAATGATCAGGGAGGATGGATACAAATTAAATTTAAGGGTGAAGATGTGAGCTAGGGAGGAGGCGAGGCATGAGTGATGTATGACAATGGTAATGTACAAACGAAGGCAGCGGCGACATGGTGCGGTCAAGATGTAAGTTTGAAATGAGTTGATGATATCATATATATACCACATATACCATGACTCCTCACCAATGGAATATGTATTTTCCTTTAATGATCACGGCTTCTCCACGTCAATATGAACTCCCAGATTCAGCAATGTGGTAACGGTTCGGAGGTCCACGCTTGTCTGAGCATATCCCACCACGGAAGAGCCCCAAGAGTGGGGATGATGACTCCGGTGGCGGCAACACATCGTGCGCCTCCGCCGGTCGCGCGAAATGTTTCTCGCCTTCCGAACTCTCCGTCCTCCATCTCCCGAGCTTCAGCTTCAGCCGCTCACGACCACTGGCACCCTCCAAGCGGAGAACAAGTCCTGCCACGCTTAAACACCAAAACGTGGCTTCTGAAACCTCCGGCAGCGTCCAACGCTCTCCATCCCTCCCGCTCTCTCGCTTCCGTCCGCCGCGCTTCCCGACGGAAAGCGGACGTGGCTTCCGACGCCGTAGAGGTCGGCGGCGGCGGTAATTCGCGGCGAGCGCTTCAGATTATCCTCTGGGTAGCTGAGGCGGTCTACATCCTGTGGCTCTTTCTCCTCCCTTATGCCCCGGTATATTGACGAAATTTCGAGTTTTGAGCTCATATTAAATTAGTTATGTACTTTCCTCTTCAATATTGCAAAAGTTGATAATCGAATGTGGAATAAGGTTTTTCTCCTGGGGGAATATGTGAATAGGGAGATCCAGTGTGGGCGATCAGTTCTGAAACAGTGAATTCTCTTGTTGGGCTCTCTCTGAATTTCTTCTTCATACTGCCCCTGATGAACTCTGGTAAGCTCAGCTTTTTCTTAGTGATTTCAATTCATGATGGTTTTCATGTTGAGCGCTTCCAGTGTCCAAGATATGTGATATGTCTTGGTAACCCCAATTGTGCTGTTCGCATTTGTGTTCTGTTGGTTTGAGCAACTTTTGGAGGGATTAGATGCTTATTTAGTTATCTGCTGTTCAGCACGAGTTCTTGATTGGTGGAATTGTGTTTCCATTTTTGGGCTAATAAGAGGGGCATCTCAATGAGTTGGTTGATACTTGATAGTTGACAGGACTGTTTGAGTTCACATCGCAGGCATGGCCGCCTTTGAGGGACATTCTTATAAGTTATTACTTAAGGGGTTATAAAGTTTTATCACTGTCTCTTGCATGAAAGATAGAATTCTCCTCATAATGCGATTGGATATTTGGGACGTATGCATAGTGCGGAGCTTGGACTTTAATCTCTAGAGTTGCTGTCGTCATTTCAGTCTGTGCTAATTGCATTCATGGATGCATGCAATGTGAACAGGCTTTTGAATTTTAGAAACTGTCAACTATATAAGCATATGCTCCTCATATGCCCTCTCTGCATTTTAATCGCTGAATGAGGGAACAAACCTACTTCTGTGACTGGAGACATCTTCACAGTTATATATTCCTCTTGGAAAAGTGAACTTGATTTGTGCAGTGAAATTTTTGGCAGGGTAGTTGGGATTAATGTGATTAATGCCCCAGTCCTCCACCCGGTAAGGATTCTTGTAGGAATGGTTTTACATTACATCATCTGTTGTTATCTTGCTCGATGCTAGCTGATGTAGTCTCCCTCGTTGTTTTTATTGGCCATTTGCTTCCCCATCAGATGTCTGAAGGCCTCTTTAATTTCGTCATTGGTTGGACGTTAATGTTTGCTCCTCTGCTATTCACTGATCTCAGAAAGGACAGATACAAAGGCTCCCTGGACGTTTTATGGGGCCTGCAGATGTTCCTCACAAACAGTATGCTTCTCTACTAAATTCAGTTGAATGAGCAATATGAGTGTTGGCTTCCAATTTAAGATTTTTCCTTTGGGCCAATCATTATTTGAGACTGATTCTCATAATTTTTGGTAGGGAATTGCAAGTTGTATGAACAAACAAATCAAGAGGAGAAACCACGATATCTCTTCCTTGCTACTTTTCTTCTCCTTTTTGTTACCGATGATCTTCTCAACAATCTCATTGGTGTTCACACTTCCCTTCAAGTAATTCTTTCCTCTATCATGATGCAGCGTTCCTAATTCCATACATGGCCATCCGTCTAAATGAGGCTGAGCGGGATGAAACTCCAGGCAAGCTCTCTCAGCTAGGCTCAGTGATGACGAATGGGGCAGCCTTTGCGGGACTGATAGGTGGAGGAGTCTGTCTGATTTCGGTTTTGTGGGCCCTCTTTGGCAGAAGTGATGGTGATTTCGGTAACATAGCAGACAGATTGGACTTCTTGGTAAGCTACCTTGGTTCTGAGAGGCTGGCATATGCCTTCATATGGGATATAGTACTTTACACAGTCTTCCAGCCTTGGCTAATAGGTGACAACCTACAAAACATTCATGATAGCAAGATTGAAATTGTGAATTATCTTAGATTTGTTCCGGTTGTCGGTTTGATTGCCTACCTTCTCTGTCTGGATCAAAACAAGAATTATGCGTAACTGTACTGCAAAGGATGTACATGCCAAGAGTCCACATGTCGTTCACAGTCTTGTTGTCAAGAACTTTTAGGGAGTTTCCTTCTAGTTGATTCAACATCAGATGTTCTCAATCATGATGACAAAACATTGCTTATCCAGTGGCTTACTAACTGGTGTTGGAGATGCCTACCTCAGTCTGTTCTTGCTATTGATTTTTTGGCACACTTTCTTTTCAATGAAGTTCCTTCATAATGCTCTGAATTTCTTTCAGACCGTCAGCATCCAGACTATATAAAACGAGTTGCGGGACTGGGGACGAAATTGCTGATGTTCATAGGTGGTTTACTACATAATTTAATAGAGACTTGCACCGTTGCTTTGGTTTTGGACCAAGCGACGAGATACACACTCCGGAAGTTTTGACTTAACGAATTTCTTGCAACGGCATAAATGACACTGGACACGCTGAAATAGCTTGATTCCTCCTAGTTTTTACAATTCCTATATCTTCAAAGAAGCAGGATGAGCTCTTGGTCGTGCAAGCTGAAAATAAGCTTTCTTTTATATTAGGATATGAGCTAGCTAGGAACCTCTGGCGTGTAATCTACTTCAATTTGAGTGCTAATGTTCGCATCTCCAGAGTCCTTGCCTGACTAAGAGGTGCTGATCCAATTCAGAACGACTCCATTGCTATATAAACCATTTGTTCTTGATGGAGACAAGACGCCCATTGTTCGCTTTTTTATTTTATTTTTCATAGCTCCTTCGGTAAGGCACTTAAGCTTTTTGATTATTCGGTCATTATTGTTCCAGACATAAATGACTAAAGAATTTCATCACATGAGCCAAGCCCTTTCTGCTCATCTTTCTTCATGTTTCATTTGAAGTCAGAAGGTCAGTTACAGAGAAATGCAGCTCGAATGCTTCTGTCCAGTTTTATGCTGTTGGTTGAACCAACTTGGTTCGAGGGGGAAGGTCGTCCGGAATAAACATCCGGAAAGCGACATAGAGACGGAGGGCCCGTGTGTTTACGCTTTAGCGAAAGCAACCCTTCAACATCTAAAATATTAGCCAAGTTTCAGTAGATTATTAAATACTATCCGCGAACCTACGTATAAAAAATTTGTAGATTGCGAAAGTTTTAGATGTTGGGTAAAGAAAGTCAAAGCGCGTCAGTTGTAAGATACGGACAAAGTAAAAAGTAAAAGTCTCTCTTGACACTCCTGAACTGTGAAGGCGTTAGGTGTGGTTTTTCATGCTATAATAGAGGCAAGCATCATTTCATATAATTTCTTGTTTGGCCAGAGAATCTTTTAGTACCCCGAATCATGCATTTTAACCTTTCTTCGGTTTAGTATCCTTGCGATGGAAGACAATTGTATTCTTTGCAATCCCAGTCCAAGGTAATTGTTGATTTTTTTCACGACAGAAAACCGTCAAACTACCCATGATTGTCTCCAATGCTCAACGATACAATCAGTAGACCGGCGAAAGCATGTCTTGGTAGATATAGAAGTCAAGAAAGATAATCGATAAATTGACACATTTGCAGAGTATTAGTTGATATATGGCGAATTAGAATGAAAGCCGTAGTTTTTTTCATTGCCAATACAGATTGGCATTGGCAACTTTGAACGATAATATCGGCATGTCCGCGTCATATGATCTTATGCCTATTGACACTTATTTTTAATCACATTTTCTCTTTAAAATTAATAAAAAAAAATTCATAAAAATTCATAAAATTAAAAAATCAACTTTGGTGACTTTGGCCAAGCCTAGGGAACCAATTTTGACCAAAAAATGATTTTTCATATTTTTGGTATTTTTAGATATTTTTTATTTTCAAAAATTAATAGAAAATTAATAAAAATTCATAAAATTAAAAAAATCAATGTTGGGGACCTTGGCCAAGCCTAGCAAACCAATTTTGACCAAAAAATGATTTTTCATATTTTTTGTATTTTTTTTATATATTTTTTATAAATTAGAAAAATATTTAATAAATAATAGCATTTGAGGCCAGAAAAATACATAAAAATAGTCAATATTTTTCTTTTAAATCCCTTTTCATGTTGGCCATCATAAATTAAAAAAATTCAATTCGAGGTCGTGTATTCTTCACAAGCATAATCTTGAATCGGGCCTAAAAAATTCAATTTGAGTCAATTTATTTTCATTTTTTACTTTTAGGAGTTGTGACATTTTTCTCTAATATTCTAAATTTTCATCTTGGCCCAATTATACCCTGAATGACTTAATTTTTCAAAAAGGCTTTAATTAAATTTTGCATTATTTTCAGCAATAAGAAATGAAGTTAAATTTGACATGCGGTGAATTTCGACTAAATATAGGGGAGGCATATCGAAAATTGTGAGGAGATTTGGACTTAAAAAATAATTTTCTAGGGACTGAATTGCAAATTCTTAAAATTTCAGGTACTAGAGTGCAAATACCTAACTCTTGAGAGATTATTTTGCAAATAATAAAAAGAAAAGTTAGTGGAGAAATTAGAATAGGGAAGGAAAGATGGAGAAGAGGAGATGAAGAAGAAAAGATAGAAAAGAATGGATGGAGAAAATAAGATAAGAATAGAGAAGGGAAGATGGAGATGAAGAAGAGTTAGTGAAGAAATTAGAATGTGAGATAAATATGGAGAATGTAAGATGAAGATGAAGAAAAGTTAGTGGAGAGATTAGAATGAGAGATAGAGATGAAGAAAGGAAGATGAAAATGAAGAAGAATTAGTGGAGAAATTAGAATAGGAGATAGAGTTAGTGGAAAAATTAGAATGGGAGATAGATGAATGAATTATAAAAGAAGGAAGAAGTGCGCTTGCGAGGGAGAATTTTTTGAAGAGAAAATTTTGGATGTTTGAGAGGGTTTTGGGAGATTGAAGAAAAATTTGAGAGAAAGAAAATACCAAAAAGAGAGAAAATTTTGAAGATGATGAGAGTTTACAGCTATGAGGTTATCATTACCAATTTCTTTATCGATCAACATAAATCAAGAGTTCATCCCCGTTATTCGAGCCGCAATCTTAATTCATAAGATGATACGAGGTTTGAATTTAGCCATCAAATCCGTCAAATCAAGTAATAATCCTAGCCATTAAAATCTTCAAGAATTTCATTACCAAAATGGATTGATTTAAATCTCAATTATGTCATGTCGTACTCATATGTCTCCATATCCATATGTCGCATTCGTATTATAATTTTCTGCAATTTAATTCTTGCACTATCAAACCCCAGAATGGGAAGGCCGACCCACCCACTGGTAGTCCTTTATTTTCTGCAATTTAATTTCCTGTAATTTAATTTCTGTACTATCAAACCCCACGATGAGTAGGCCGAACCAAGGCCAAGTCCCCCGTTGGAGGTCCTTTATTTCCTGCAATTTAATTTCAGTACCACCAAACCCCACGATGGGTAGGCCGAATCAAGGCCGAGTCCCCCGTTGGAGGTCCTTTATTTAATGCAATTTAATTTCAGTACCATCAAACCCCACGATGGGTAGGCCGAATCAAAGTCAAGTCCCCCGTTGGAGGTCCTTTATTTAATGCAATTTAATTTCAGTACCATTAAACCCCACAATGGGCAGGCCGAATCAAAGTCGAGTCCCCCGTTGGAAGTCTTTTATTTAATGCAATTTAATTTCAGTACCATCAAACCCCATGATGGGTAGGTCGAATCAAGGCTGAGTCCCCCGTTAGATGTTCTTTATTTAATGCAATTTAATTTCAGTACCATCAAACCCCACGATGGGTAGGCCGAATCAAGACCGAGTCCTCCGTTAGAGGTCATTTATTTAATGCAATTTAATTTCAGTACTATCAAATCCCACGATGGGTAGGCCGAATGAAGGCCGAATCTCTCGTTGGAGGTTCTTCATTTATTGCAATTTAATTTTCTGCAATTTAATTTCTGTACCATTAAACCCCAGAATGAGTAGACCAAGCCACCTGCTGGAGGTTGCAACACGGTGCAGAAATCGTTAGTTCACGCCCTCTTGCGGTTTCAGGGAATTTTAATGATTTGAAAATACCAAAAAATGTCATTCATATGCATTCCATCTAAAAAGTAAAAAAAAAAACAAAAAAGAGGTCACCTCACTAGAACCTTAAGAATAAACCAAGCTTGAATTGCCAACTTAGGATAATCATGAAATTAAGGTACCGAAAGGGCATTAGTTTTAATTAACTAGTGTAATCAAGTCCTCGAACCCAGAATCTCTAGTTCGTAGAAGTAATTTGGTTCTCCCGCTAATTTACTTAGGTTTCTAATTGACCTATCAAAAATGATTAATGGCGACTCGAAACTCTAAAATCATTCGAACAAAAATCAAAGTTGTAATTCGGTAGAACTTGGGAGGATTCGTATTAGGTTAATTAATTTAATCAACTTGATAATTCGTTAACCTGAAAATTTTTTCACCAAAAGAAAAATTTTTAGGGTCGCGACAGCAGTGGCGTGCAACTTCTTGTCATTAAATTTTCCAATCACTTGCGTCGCCCATGAGATAAATCATGAACGACGTCAGTGCAGCAAATCACAACAGCACAGTTGCGAGAAAGATACCATATTGACGTTGTCAAGAGGAATGATCATGCCCCACATTTTAAACACCAGTGCCCTAAACGTTCGGTCCAAAAACAAACACATCCATAGGAACATTGGTAGATCAAACAGTTGTGCCGATAACAGCCTGAGGTTGCCGTCCCTAGCTACAGCGATACACGGGTTGGGGGGATTAGATCAACTAACATCGCTTGCACTGATCGGAGATCACAAGAACAAGGGTCCTCTGATAAACAACCCTCTCGAGCGAACGTAAACCATGTAAGTTTTGATAACCAAGGCTAATGGGGGCGGCGACTGCTTGGCAGTGGAGTGACAAGGCTATAGGAGATAGAGATGGCGAGAAGGGGGCTTTTTACGAATTAAGAATAAAAAAAATTTCATTTTGCGAATTTGAGTTCCCCGCTAATTTATTTACTATTTAGGGGTCCATCCGACGACAGAGGAGGTGCCGAACGGCCCCAGTTCGGCAGCCTAGCTGCCGAACAAACTCCACTCTTCCATTTACCAATATTTTTTACTAGTTATTGTCCGGCCTCTCTCTATATCGCCCATCTACTTTCATGTGCTTTCCCAAGTCTCGTCCCACATGTCTCCATCTCTCTCCCTCCTCCTTCCACAAAAACCACACCGGTCCTCCTCCGTTTTAGAGAAGACTAAGCAGAGACTCTACTCTTCACCTACCAGCTCGCCTCTCCAGCCGTCATGGATCCTCGCGATTGTGGTGTCTCCGCCCTCCTCATCCTCCTCCTTCCCCCCTCTATCCCCCGCATTGCCCCCACTGGATCCCTCTAAATCCACTGCCTGCCAGATCAACTCCAACTCCGTTCTCGTCGCCTTCCTCGACTCTCACTACACCGAGCTCGCCGAGCTCATCAAGAAGGCCCTCCTCCTCCAGACCCTCGAGGACGCCGTCGGCCCGCCACAACCTCACCATCTTCGCCCCCCGCAACGACGCTCTCGAGCGCGACCTCGACCCTGACTTCAAGCTCTTCTTGCTCGAGCCTCGCAACCTCAAGTCCCTCCAGACCCACCTCATGTTCCACATTGTCCCCAACTGAATCGGGTCCCCCCAGTAGCCCTCCCCTGATTCCAGCCTCGCCCGGCACAATACCCTCGGCTCCGACCCCGTCCACCTCACCTTCGCCAAGGGCTCTACCCAGAAGGCTGTCGACACGGCCAAGGTTGTGCGCCCTGACAACGTGTCAAAGAACCCGAATCGGGTGTTTTTTGTCGAAGATGCTGAAGAAGCTGACTATATTGCTCAAATGAGTTTCAAGAGAGCAATGCAAAGAGGAAGGATAAGCAGCTCGATCAGCGACGAGGTTGAGCTGAGCAATGCCATTGTCATCTTGAGCTGTGAGCGCCGTAGCTCTTCTTCTCCTACTAATTTCATGCTGAAATCTTCACCTAAGACAAGGTCTTACTTGTTGCTTGACTTGAACATGCTGGTCGAAGAAGACAACGCCGAAGACGTCGATGATGATCAGTCAACTGATGATGTAGGACTTTTGGAATATGTTGATAGTCGCTGAGTAGTTCGATTTTGTTAAACGGGAAGTCTTGGACTGGAACCGGTAATATGCATGTCAAATATGGGTCCAGTCCAGATATAATAATTTTGACCCCACCTCGGGGGTTCGGCACCATGGGTGCCGAACGACTTTGTGTTCGGCAACAACGGCTCCCCGTTCGATACCTAGGCTACCGAACATCCCGTTCGGCTACCAAGCTGCCGAACTGGGGTCCGTCCGGTGTTGCGACCTAAAATTCATTTTTAGGTTAATGAATTACCAGATTAATTAATTAAATTAACTAATATAGTTCGAGCTCTCCCAAGCCCTACCGAATCGCAACTTTGGTTTTGTTTAAATGATTTTTAAATTTGGAGTCGCCACTAATCGTTCTTGGTAGGTCAATTAGAAACCTAAATAAATTAGCGGGAGTACTAATTTATTTCTGTGAACCAGAGATTATGAATTCGGGGACTTGGTTACGTTAGATTACTCTAACGCCCTTTCGGTACCAATTTCATGAAAATTCACTTGGGGTGATTTGGAAAGATTTGGGTCAAACTGACCAGAAGGGTAAAATGGTCATTTTTCAAGGCTCGGGAAGTGAAAATAAGTTAAACCAGTTGAATGTGGTCATTCCCTATTTTTCACAATTTTTGGAAATTTTTGGAAATTTTTATATTTTATATTTTATTTTTATTTATATATTTTAAGAAATTTTTCGTATGGTTTCTATAGATTTTTCCCTTTTCTTCTCTCTTATTCTTTTTATATATATATATTCAAAAAAAATTTGAATTTAATTTTGGCCCTAAAATAAACTATGCCTAAACATGCATATTCTATCCTGGAATAAATTTTGATAGAATAAAGTCTAATTTAATTTATTCTAAAGAACTCGATTAAGCATACGATCCTATCTAATATGATTTTATTCTAGGACGTGATTTAATTTAAACATGCCAATTCTAACCAATATATAGCAATTATCTACATGTAATATTTTCTAGAGATTTATAACATGCATTTCGAATATCACAAACGGATCAATTCAATTCAAATATTGAAAGTTAACCAATCGAGTATGTACATCGAATATATAAATTGCCAAAGATAAGAAGTTTACCTGGTTTACGAATAATTTTTCCGAACTTGAATCCAATTGGGATCGCACGACGGCTCGACAAAAAGGAATTTTGCGGGCTCCTCGCTCATGAAACTCGTAGAGCGTTTGGACACTCCTCGTAGATTTTCTGATCCCCGAATGTCCTCAACTTTTTGGCTCGTGCTAATTTATTCATTCAGGTATAAGTCTGCTCATACTGCTTCATTATTGCGTCTGCTTCAGGGCCTACAACATTTGTTCCTTCGTACTCGTACCTCCTAACACATATTAGAAAGTACCCCAAGGTCAGAAACTCCAATATAGCAATCAGGTAATAAAAGTAGTCAAATCTTCCCTTGTTCAAATTCTGTGACAACCAATTCCTTCCTTCTACTCCTTTCGTGTTCTTGTGGACAATCTATATGAGTAGACTGCTCAAGTAACTTGAGCCCGCCATGTCACAATAGTACAGAGAACCTGCCAAATTACCGTCGAGCGAAGAGGCCAAAGGAAATGAAAGAGTTTTCACATTTCACTAGAAATTATTAAACTATATCTTTTGTTTGCAAGTGGTGAAGATCAGCAAGCCTTTCAAAGTGTAAGTGGTGGAGGAATCTTTGGCTGAACCTTCCCTCTCAAATCAATCGTGGCTCACTTGTCACACAATTCTCATACACTTTCATAACAGTACTGGGGCAGAATACTATGTTGAGATTACAAGGGATTCACTCTTGATTGAAGCAGCAATAAGAGATAGAAACCTGCACCATAATAGAAAGCGTGAAAGTAAAAACCAAAACCTCTCTTGTGCGAGTCCTCAACTGAGCCGTCTCCTTGACGCATAGTTGAAGGACGCACTAGGCTTAATTACTCGCACAGGCGCCGACATCAGCGTGGCTAGTCGAAGGATGGGACTTTGTCTGGGACTTGGCTGAATTCATTGGGATGACCACGTAGAGAAACCACCAGGGAGCAAAGCAAGGCTACGATGAGGCGTGGCGAGGACGATGATTGATATAGAGATCCTTGCACAAGGCCACGATCGATGTCCGTTCGACAAGGGCCGTGCACTTCTCTCCTTCTACTTTCTTCGAATATTCTTCGCGTCAGATCACTATCCAATACCTATTTTGACATTTTATGTAAGTGCGATCTGTGAAGCAAAATCTCAAGAAAAACAAAACAGAAATCCAAAGAATGAAACAATGGAGAGATATATGATACTAATGAAAAACCGCCCCTTTTCTCTTTCCTCCTCGCATAGTGGCCGATTCTCAAAGGTTTCACCGGATTCGGAGGTTTCACATCGAAGTTGCTCGACCAAAGGAAAGACCCAACTGTTTGTTAGTAAAGAGAAACACCAAGGAATGGTTGGCGTCTGGAGGCAGTATGGCCGTGCGGTATTCGCAGTGTTTGGCTTGATCAATTATCGGGTTGATAACAGGTGCTCAAGATCAAAGAGAGCGATGATTCTCGGCCAAAGAAGACTCGTGTTTGGCGATTAGAATAGCGCTGCGGGATTGTCCTTTGGAGACTCTAATCGGTAACTTCAGAACTTGGTGGAGTCTGAAGGCCTTGGGATTAGCTAGATGCGCCTGAGGCTACTTTTGCTTCTTCTTTGCCCCTTTTTTTTTAAAACCCCCAGAGACTTCCTTAGCGCATTTTTCGCTTTGTGGCTTCAGCTTGAATAGATGCATGGGCCGCTCGGTTACATTCGTATTTCAACCCATCAATCTTGCTTGTACTTGGAAGTACACTCCTTTTGCTTCAATATAAAGAGGCTCAAGCTCCGCGATATACGTCCAAGTATCAGCAGTGCGATGTCTTGCCACACCATCGAGGATTGCACCAATGCGAAAGACTAGGCTTCCCAATAACAGGAAGGTCTTTCTGCTGGAGACCTCATTGCTCACGGACGGGGCAAAGGAGACCACCCTTAACGCGAAGTAGAGAGATTAAATATGAGGGAAAGTTCATGGGAAGGCAGGAAGAAGCTAAGTTTATGTCTGGCTCGAGGATAAGCCCAACGGCCGAGGGTAGCGAGGACCTCGGGCATGACGGCGGAGTCGTCGGCAAAAGCCGTGGGTAGGTTGCTAAGGTAAGGAAGGTGATGAAGAAGAGGGGCCACCGACGACCGAACAACTGGGGTGGCACCCCTTTTTTTTTTGGACCGAAGGACCCCCGATGGTAAGCTTCCCTTGGCCTCCTTCGGGCATCCTCTTTCTTTTTGGTTTTTTTTTTTTTTTCGTATGATCAAGCCCCCTTTTCCTGTATCCAATCCACGAAAGGTTCAATGGAGAAAAGGTCCAAAACTCAAAAGGGCTCTTTCTTTTTTCAATTCGTGAAATCTTGCTCCATTCCCCTTAGTGGAGCTTGCCTTTTCTCTTTTGGAGGAAGACCGCTTCTGTGTTTTGTGGCCGACACCTTCTTTGGTGCCATCCTCTTTTCCTCGATCATATCACACTTGTTTGCAAGAACTGACGCGTATTGATTCAAGCTGGAAATTCCCCTTTCATTTTCCTTAATATGAACCAGCAATTTGGACAATGATACCCTACAGAGCATTCCGCTCTATGTCATTTGCAGCAATTTACACTCCTCCATTCGAGCTTCATCTGGCGTACGAGTTGCACACTTGATTGCCACGTTATATTTAAGAGTTGCTTCTACACTTTCAATCGTGACTTTGTCATCAGTGGCCTCACGACGCGGAAGACCAAGGTCAAAGTATTTGATGTTCAACCCCAAGAAGGGAAAAAATAAGCTCATCCTTGATCGATTTCCAAAACATTCGGGTCATTTCATCCCATCCATCTCAACGATGGGGTTTTCGGCCTTGATTTTCTCGAAACCCGTTGCTCTCCATTTTTTGGCGTATATGCTGATGGGAATGCTAATATCTGGAGTTACATCATCGCCGCACATCTCATGAAAGAGAGAAATAGCCTCTTTTCCAAGACCATGCATGGCAATCCCATGATCGTGCACTTTTTGTAAATCCCTCCCGTTGGCATTCTTTATAACTGCGGATCCACATCTTGGGAGAAGAACCATGAATGTGATTTGACGATTTAACCCCCGACATCAGTATTTCGAGAAAAAGCACAAAAGATAAATTGAATTCGAAAAATCGAACGCAATAACGGAAAGTGCACCATCAGGCCATTGAAAAAAAAAATTTGGACTATTGGAGGACAATGTCACAACTCCAGAAATGGAAAAAGATCAAAAATCACAACGCTGAAATGAATTTTCCAAGATTTTTTTTATTAATCTGAAAATGGGATAAACAAAGTAATTCTTGATTTCAAACTAATTTTTACAGATTTTCTTTGCCCGAAATTAAAACAAAAATACTGACTATTTTTACATATTTTTGTGGCCTCAAATGCAATTTTATTTTCAAATATTTACCTAATTTCTAACAAATATTAAAAAAAATGCAAAAAATATGAAAAATTGTTTTTTGTTCAAAATTGGTCTCTTAGGCTCGGCCAAGGTCCCCAAAGTTGATTTTTCATTTTTGTGATTTTTTATGGATTTTCTATTAATTTTCGAAAATAAAAATACCAAAAAATACTGAAAATATGGAAAATCATTTTTTTGGTCAAAATTGGTTCCCTAGGCTAGGCCAAGGTCTCCAAAGTTGATTTTTCATTTTTTTGAATTTTTATGGATTTTTTTTATTAATTTTCGAAAATAAAAATACCAAAAAATACTGAAAATATGGAAAATCATTTTTTTTTCAAAATTGGTTCCCTAGGCTAGGCCAAGGTCCCCAAAATTGATTTTTCAATTTTATAAATTTTTATGGATTTTTTTTATTAATTTTAAAAGATAAAAAGTGATTAAAAATCAGGTGTCCACATCCGGCAATAAAACTGCCGAACGGACCCCTAAATGGTAAATAGATTGCCACGGAACCCAAATCAGTAAAATGTAATTATTTTTTACCCCTATTTCGTAAAAAGCTCGTGAGTAGGTCCTTTAGTATGAGCATCAATGTCGGAAACGCAAAAACGGATCCGTGCTACGTGATTCGCCGAAGAGACTCGAGGTCAATATGGCTTGTGGGGACAAAACTCAAGCTACCACAAAGACATCAGCCGCATGCTCGGTTCGTACGTAGTAATAGTTGTTCCATTTTCAGTCCATCCATTGAAGGAAAGGGTTATTTTTGTTCGTTGGATTCCCAGCTGAAGCAAAGGGAATCGCTAGGGTTAAGGAGCAACTATTTCATGGACTGGGAAGAGCTTTAGTTTTTATATTCCACGAATTAATTTTCATTTTTCTGAATTTAAAGTAAACTAGGAATCAAAATAAAAACTTTATCTATAGCAAACTTAAGTAATCAATTAGTGGGTTAAAATTAGTAGGAATCACATACATCATTGATTTTATATCTTAAGATGATAAATAAACTACCAAAAATATTGATAAAAAGGGTTGAATTCATTGTAATTGATATCTGTGTATATCCTATATCTATATAATGGCTAAATTAGTTCACATCATATGATAAAACCAAAAAACATATATAACTTATGGTTAATAACATAAAATAAATCAATTCCAAGTAGTTTAATCGTAATCTAAGATGAACTCAACACTAATACTCTAATTAATAGAGCGCACAACTTTGAAAAGTAGGATTTATGATCATAATATCCTTATGTTTAGGAGCTATAACTAATCTACTTGGAAAATTAGTTTATTTGTTAGTTTAAACTATTCACATAACAAAAGTAGCAATCCACCTCACAAATTTCATACTGTAAACTAAAATGAATGTAGTTAAATGTACCCTTTGTCGAGTACACCTCAGTGCTGAAACTAACTTTTCACTGCTTCTTGAAAAAGTCAAGTGAGACTGTATACTCCCTACATAGTAACCTATTTTACTTAAGATAGCTATACCTCTTTCACTTATGTGGCACAACCACATATTCCACAACATTGATTTATTAGAAACTGAAGAAGATGATACATTTAAAGAACCTACAACAATACTTCCTTGCAAAATGCAAAGATTATTCTTCTTGTTGGCTCTCATACAATCAAGGAGCCCTTTGAAATTTGGGTTAATACCACAAAAAAAAACCTCAAATGGGTATGCCTATAATAAATTTACCCTAAATTATTTTTTTAATCATGAAAAACCCTAAACTGGTACATCTGTGATAAATTTACCCCAAACTAATTTTTTTATCTAAAAAAATCTCAAATTGATACCCTTATAATAAATTTATCCCAAATGAATATATTTGCGATAAATTTACCCTCCATTAATTTTCATTATATTTAACGTTAAATTGCTTAGTTTGATGGCATGTGGCACTTCATGAGTATACCAGTTTGAAATTTTCACCCTCTGTTTATCACAGGTTTATCAGTTTAGGATTTTTCATAGTACTAATCTAATTTAACAAAGGATAAATTTATCATAAGTGTAATAATTTGAGATTTCTCGTGGTAAAAAAAATTAATTTTGGGTAAATTTGTCGCAAATATACCAATTTGAAATTTTTTATGGTAAAAAAAATAGTTTGGGATAAATTTGTTACAAGTGTACCAGTTTGAGATCTTTCGTGATCAAAAAAATAATTTGCGGTAAATTTATCATATGTGTACCAATTTGGAGTTTTTCGTGCTATTAACCATTGAAATTTTCAAAACCTCATCTCCGCTAGTGTACATGCATCTAGTGGAATCTAAATTGCTCAAAAAAATAAGGTTCTTCTTGAAATCTCGGATATGCCTAATATTTGTCAAAGATATTATTACTATATTGTCATAACATTTGATCCTTACGAAACCAAGACACACAATCTTGCAAACCGCATTGTTGTCCATCAAAATTGAACCACTACTGACTTTTTCATTTGTGTGGAATCAATCTCTATTTAGACACCTATGATATGGACATGTTGAATCCAAAATCCATTCATTGTCCACATGACAATATGAAGACAAGACAATAAGAACATTGTTTGCATTAGCTAACTCATTATCTTTCACCAGACTAGTCGAATCGAAACTCTCAATTGACTTTTTTTTCCTTAGCCTTGAGTAAAGGATAGTTATTTTTGTAGTGCCCAAATTTGCGACAATAGTAACCCTCCACCATTCTCTTGTCTTGGCTTGACCTAGACTTTAAATGTCCTTTACATTACAACGCCTATCGCGATGATTCAACCTTCCCCTAATAACTAAGCTATTGACTTTTTCTGCACTAGCACTCGCATTCAACTTTGTATGTATCTCCGTGGAATTTAGCAAGGCCTTCACATTTTCTAGAGTTATTGATTCTCTTCCATACAATATAGAATTCGTAAAATTCTCATACGAGTTTTGTAGCACGCATAACACAATCAGAGCTTGGTCTTCATCATTTAACTTCAAAGCTAGATTTTTCATATCCATCACAATCTTATTAAACTTATCTAAATGTTCTTGGATAAGAGTGCCTTCTTGCATCTTTAACGTATAAAGATGCTACTTCAAGAATAATTTCGTCGTAAAAGATTTCTTCATGTAAAAACTCTCGAGTTCTTGCCATAATCCCAAAGTTGTTTCTTCATCGCAACCTCACGAAGCACTTTGTCGGACAATGACAATTGGATTGTGCTATGCAGATCAAATGTCATGACAATATAGTAAGAACTTTTATAGATATTAGACACATCTCAGATTTAAAGAAGATTTCATTCAACAGTTTGGATTTCAAAATAGCCTTATCACTAATTTGAAAGTCAAAACTCAATATTTTTATTGAATGGCAATCTAATCGCTGCATGATGGAGCTTCGTTTTCTTTGTTTTAACTTCTGTCCCTGACTTTTAGTCACAAAATAGTAAGCATAATGATGGAAAGTCGTTGGGTGCATGAGCTGCCCACCATTCGCGTGAAATAACTTCGATTTATCCGTCAGAGGGGTTTGAAAGAGAGATGGGAGACAACATGTGCAGATGACGACGGGGTCCTTCCTTAGATCACAAGCCCCAACCCCCTCGCTCGTCCAAGCTCGATCGACAGAACAAGTCACAGTTCCTCTTCGGTTGGGACGTGGCCTACTCGAGTGTATACCTGCGAACTTACCCATCACGCCTAAAAGCCAAGCGGGGACCAGAAACCCCCTCGAGTAATGCCTTTGGTTGTGCCTTTTGGACCGTGTTTTGCTTCCGTTAGGATACGTGCTGATCGATTGCGAGCATTACCAGTAGGCAACATGAGCTTGTACGTAACTGAATCTATCGGTGTGAAATGTATTGTCCCGATCACAGGGAATTTCCAGCTCCGGATCTGGAGGTCACAAGGTCAAATTCCGCAAATAAAAAGAAAACTGCTATGAGTTAGGACCACATGCACTGATCGAATGTTTAAATATAATCAGTTTGTGGAGCTTGTAAGAGTTCCCTGAGTTTCCAGGTTGCATTGCTCAATCTCTCTCTCTTCCTGCCTACAATTCAACAGCACCATTGTTATCATTGAAACCGTCGTACTTCTACGACTTGCCGAGAAAGAGAGAGAAGACGGCGAGAAGGATTTTAGAGTTTAATTATATGTATAAGTTATCCGTGTAAGTAACATTTTGATGGTAGCCATGGACGAAGTTTCCGGCCGACCAGAAAGAATTTGCGTCTCGATTCCCTTGAATTAATTGTTTTCCTAATCTTAATGGCTACTACGTGCACATGTTTTCCATGTTCTATAATGTACACTAGCCAGACCTGTATCTTGTCCATTATTGACACATGTATATACTCGTAAGCGCCCAAGTGCTTCCGTGGCACTTGTCAAGTGACTAAGTACGAAATTATCACCGTTTTTATGCCGAACTGTACATAGCCGGTTCATGAAAAAATGATATTTCAGAGTATGCTTAACAAATGTTTTAAGAACACTCGTGATTAAAAATCCCTTTTTGTCTTATTAAATATGAAAATGCACACCTAATTCTAAAATTTACATGGTAAAATGCCACATCCGAATTTTTTTTGGACCTCATTTCTGCGTGTATTTTCGGAGATGTGACCAAACTAGTAGAAAGTAGAAAACAAAAGTCGCCAAACTTGTTGACAAATAAGGCCAAATTGTGTTGACCGGAGTCTCTCTCTCTCTCTATGTATGAATTCTTGCAGAATTCAAAATGTAGATGCATCCATTTGATGATGATCAATTAAATGTAGATGCATCCATTTGATGATGATCGGTTCACTTGGTCCTTGAGAGTCATCATGAACTTAAGCCAACTATGTGTTTGTATTGTATGTATAATGTCTCTGGGACGTGCGGGAATTGCAGCAAGCTGATAAATATGGGGGTTGAGGCATTCTTGCATCGGACTGGTCGCTCGCTCTCACAGGCTCTCAACCACCACAAAATCAACCAGTGCAACTCTTTTTTCTTTGGGGCGGGGGAAACTTCCATGCATGATGATGGCGGTTGGTATCGCCCTCCAAACCCTATAAATACGACCAACCCTCCCTACACAAACCCTACATACCAAAGCCCTCTCGCATGTTCATCGTCTTCTTCACTCGAAACCGTAGTTTTTTTCCTTCCCTTCTACACAGTGAAGAAGTCTTGATCCCAGGAAGATATGGAAGCTTTGCTCGAAGAAGAAGAGGAACAAAACCAATCCACCACTCCTAGTCGAGGTAACGGGATTCTTAATTTCTTCGTAACTGTAGGTTTTTATTTTGCTTTTCCACCAGCATATGTGACTGGAGTTTCAGGTGTGCAGGAGAGAACTGAATGGTAGAAAGAAGAACCGGAGATGGTACTGTGTGTGAGCAACCCTAATCTATTAGAAAACGTTATTGAACCTCGCCTGAGATAATCATGGAGGAGGAAGTAAGCTCGCTCCCTCTGTGCAGAGATAATTAATCCTTGATGAAGCAAAAACGCCAGTATAGAGTCATATTCGCACCTTGGAATAACATAGACACTCGTAGTCCTCAGATTGCCTACGTGTCTCGTTTCTTATATGGTTCATGTGGTTACGATATATGATCGTGCCTAACTGATGATTTTTCGGTTGGTAGACAAAGATTATTGTGTTTGTCACTTCATTGCTCTTTTACTTCGTTTATCTTCCATGCGGTTCTTAATTGTTGTGCTATCTAATCTCTATTCCTTTTGTAAGTACCTTTTCTAGATTTTGGGTTTGTGTAGATCCTTTCATCCTTTCCTTTTTGATCTTATCACTGATTAAAAAAGGAGCTGCTAGCGTAACAATTTGATAGTACTATTAATTATTTCTGATCACACGATCTTTCAATCAATTGGTGCTTTATGCGAAATACGCAATGATGGTGTGTGGATCTACGATTAAGATTATACCCTCTCTAACAATACTATCATAGAAACATTTCCCTAAAAGGAAAGGAACTTAAAATGTATTATCATTTTCTTTTCCCTTCATGCATGGACACATCCTTCTAAAAAAAGAGTTTTTTTTTTTTTGGCTTTCAGTTCATAACTTCATATCTTCTCCGCTGCCTTCACGGTCCACAAGTAGATGAAAGTACTTTAAGCGCATAACCACGTGACATATTATAAAAAATACCCTCCTTTTGCTTAATCTTCTAATATTTGCAGGAGGAACTTTGCCCCAGCATCTGGAACACTCATTTGAGCAAGATATATACAGCCATTTTCGTATTTTATGGACCAACAACATTATGTTGTGAAGGACCTCGACCTTGGACCTTCATGCTGTCCAAGAGGGTTGGTGGATCTCAAGTGGCATATTGACGATTTACAGTTGCTTCTCATTGAGAAGCAGCCCCGTTAGAATGTGAAGAAAGGAGCTCCAAAAGCCATAGCTAATATAGGGTTACGATGATTTTTCAAAAGGTGATTTTCGTGCATGAGACTCCATGTAAAAGAAAGTAACTTCCTGTGTTAGGAAAAAAAAAATTATGTGTACGACAGTCTATTTTTTCTGGTTTAAATTGTTATTTCACCACTGAATCATACAATTGTAGAATCAAACGTTTTATGTATTTGTAGAATCCGATATTCTTCTATACATATTGAAACACTAACGAGAAAAGAAACCATTGTCAATTAGAGAAAGATCGCTTCCGATAACCATGATGGTCGAGCAATCAACCGAACTCGCTATCTTTTCACGAAACATATAATTTAGTGCACAGTGATCCTGAAACAATCCAAAGCATACTCGGTCCTCTTATTTCTAACATGTCGCCCTACCGCTTCATACCCTTCTCCACGCTGGGAGGCGTCGCACCAAGGCGTCTCTGCCTTTCCATGTTACCGTGCCAACCTATTCGCATTCGAACCCATCACAAGCTCAGTCAAGACAATCGAGAACATTAAATTTTCACAGCAAAATTTCAGATTTCAAAAACAACCAATGTCGTCATGCCAGGTTCGACGTATCAAAATGTACATACGAGACACCTACCTACTTTCCTCCAAAACTGTTGCTTGGGGTAATAAGGATTTCATCGTATTCGTATTGCTGTTTTTTCATGAACCACAACAAAATAATACTTGACTGTTCGAGAGATGAAGAGAGAGAGAGAGAGAGAGGGGACCTATGGAAGGGTCAAAGCCAAGGCTCTTGAGCTGTCTGTACTCTTGGCAAAGGGCGCATTCCTCGCAGCAACAGTGGACGCAGCAATCGGTGCACGGCCTCTCTCGCAAGAAGTATTGCCCCCGCAACTTGGACCGGTAGAAGCACGAATACAGGCACGGACACCACGTCACGCACATTATCAGCGCGTACATTGCGCCGCTCACCCCGCATGCTGCATGTGGGAGGACCATACGTTTTCTTGATTTAGATTACAGCATATCGCCATAATTTATTTTAATTGCTTTGTTCTAATACATTGCATCAGCCTGCATATAAATTTTAGTTTCGCATTTGATGAATGCCATTCGTATTCTAAAGGACGTTTTTCTGCAGCAAGAATAGATGTCACTGTACAGAGAAAGCTTCCGGTGACCAAAACATGACATTTAGGTTAGTGTGCAAAATGAGAATCTGGTTTCTCGGCAACTTACAAGTTGATCCCCTATCGACCATTTCCGCAATTCGCCCGAACGTAATGCACGGACACCAACATGTTAAGCAACCTGCATCGGATCATTGAGACAACGTAGGATTAATTAATCCACTCGTTAATTGCAGATAATCTACTTCCTTTCCCTTGACCCCCATCTCTGGTTTGTAATTCTAGCCAAGTACATGGTGCCATTGGTAAATCGAATGCAAGTTATAGAACACCAGAAGCAGGTGTTTTTTTCTTTTTGTGGGGGGGGGGGGGGGGGGGAGACACCAGAAGCAGGTGTTTAAACTTCAAAATTACTAGAAAGGCGTTGAATAAGTACGAACAACTGCTGAAGTCGTCGCAACAGTTGCAAAGACCACTGGACCAAGGGGCTGGAGATGGTGAGGGATTCGCCGGTACACCGGCCCCGCCGCCGGAACTGATCGGGGCCGGTTCTTCCTCCTGGTCGTCGCATGCCTTCTTTAGTTCATATAACTCCATGTACGGATCAATGCCATCAGCGAAATAATCGCTGGCCGATTGGCCAGAGTGTGGTGGCTGCTGGTGAAACGGTGAAGGTGGCGTCGGCGGTTCCGGTGGCGCCAACGGAGTGGGAGATGGCGAATCCATCTCCTGCTCTTGTTGATGTTGATTATACATGGTTCGGTGCCTAAAATGAAGATGTCTGAGAGAGACTAATTTCTGTGATGGCGGTTTTAAGGCGTCAGTTTGAGAGTAAGGAAGAGCGACGTGCGGGTCTTGCGAAGGATCGTGTCTCTTTGAGGATGAAAAAAGAAGAACCGCCATTGACTGACTTGGCGGACCTGATTTGTTCGAATGAGGTTGTTTTTTTCATTTATTATTTATTTGTAAGAAAATTTACTAATTTTTTTAATTGAATTACCACTTTTATTTGTATTACTTACCTGCTTTAATATCTGATAAAAATACCAACTAGTTTTGCGTTTACAAACTAAATAAGTCATCCACCAACTTCTCTTATGGTTTACCTGCTTTTATTTACCTTTCTTAATGACGCCTTAAATTTACCAACTACTATTTGAGTGACTAACTAACCGTTTTCCAAATACAACTGAAAATTTGGTAACTCGAATGAGAGCCAACAGTCTAAAAATAAACGACGACTAAATAGGACAAAAGTTTATAAATCACTTGAACTAAAATTAGTAATGTCATATAAGAGTTTATAAATCAAGGCATAGTTAAGAAAGGAAAAGAAAAGTTGGTAATTAAAAAAAAAGGCATAATGCCACAAATGATTCTTGAACTTTGATCCAATATGAAACTTGATCCCCTAAACTTTTAATTTGTTCAATGTAATCCCTGAACTTTTAGTAAATATCCAAACTAGTCCTTGGGCTATATGAAAATATCTAATGTGATCTTTCCATTAATTTAACTCAAGAAAAAATGTTGAATGTTTTTATAAAGTCCTGAAACTAGTTTGAATATGAACCAAAAATTCATGGATCATATTAAATAATTTATATGTTCACGAGATGACATTGTACATTGGATTAAAATTTATGGACCACATTGAACAAATTAGAAGTTTAGGGATCACGTTGCACATTGCATCAAAGTTCAATGACCATTTGTGACTTTTTCACCCAAAAAAAAAAAAACTTGATGAGTAATTTAAATGAGAGTGGATTACTCAAAACTAGTGGATAACTTGATTGGAGACAAGTTGGTAAGACATCCTAATTAAGTTTGGTAATTACCGAAAAGAGTTGGTAAATTTAAGGCAAAGCTAAGAATGCAAATGAAAGCCTGTAAATGATAAGACGAGCGAGCAAATTAGAAGAACAAAATATCACTAAGTAACTCAACCAGGGATTAGGAACCTATAACACTTTGTGGTAATTCAATGGAAGAAAAGTTTATTAGTCATGCTAATTAAGATTGCTAATCTCTTAAAAAAGAGTTAGTAAATGTTAGATGTTGCTAACAAAGGTAACTAAAAGTTGGCAACTTTGCAGGAAGGTCGGTAAATTGAAAAAAAATTACAAGTTGATAGTTAATTCAAATGAGAGTTGATAACCCAAAACTAGTTGGTTAAATTGATATTTCACTCTAATTTTTTGTCGCAATTTCATATAATAGTTAGCAATGGACCACACGGAGCAATGGACCATCTGATTCGTACTTTTCAATAAAGCATTAGCTGGTTTTTCACAGATTAAATTATAGAATGTCTCAAGCTCAATCAAGTAAAGAACGCAAATAAAAGCTGGCATGATAACTTGTATAACTCATGAGCGTGCAGCAGGATTGCTCCCTTATTTTTGGTTTATTTCTGCATAAACTTCTCACTTATCGCATAACAAAATAAAAAGCTGGAACGGTTAGCACAAGAACCGGAGCAGATTGCCTTGCACATGATAAATTTCCAACATTACAAGATCTTCGTTCGACGAAAACTCCTAATTAGGTGGTCATCGCCTGGTTCTTGGGCGGCATCATTGCCGTAGAACCACCTTGTTGGTTTTGGAGTTTCTCTAGGTTGCCATGATATCCTGCCATGAACCCAGCAATATATGAATTCTCAATACCCTGAATCCCATACATATCCTAAAGATTTTAACAAACAAAATCGAAGAATGGCGTGACAGTCAATCAAACTATATATGTCTGCAATAATTAATTGCGCCGTTAGAGTGCTGCATACCAAGCGCCGGGTCAATGCCACGGTTTTTAAGCTCGCGGTATTCTTGACACAGAGCACAAGGCTCAAACAACGAATGGACGATGTAATCTGAGGTCGGCATCTCGACCAACCGGAATCTCCGTCTCAGTTTCGTACGGTATGGCCGCGACAATATGCACGGCGAGAAGGCGTAGATGATTCCGCTGGTGACACATGCTGCATTTTCATGTCAAGCAAAATAGAAGATAAGACATCCCTCCGGTTTAGCTTATAATAAGTAACAAATGGCGTATAACTTTGTAAACCAGTGTGCTTACTTGTGTGGCCATTGTCGAGTACATCTGCGATCTGCCCGAAAGTTATGCATGGAAACAGCGCCGTGATGATGGCTGCATATTAAAAATATTCAAACTAGATATAGAAAAGGCAAAGTCTAGAGTCCTACACTTAATTAGCGAACACTTGCCATTACATAATAATAACCCCAAAACGGAAAAACAAGAATTGGATCTCGAACAAAATTATTATCTTCGCCCTAAACAAGAATACAACGCAAACGAAAACTCTTTACATTTACATTAAAAGTGAACAGATTAAGACGTTTGCTTTCATGTTTCAAGAAGAAAAGCACAAGAACAACATACCGTTGGAGGGATCTTGCATGCAATCAAAGAGGCCGGTGGTCCATTGCTCCATGTTCAGGTAATTATTCACAGACCCGTTGCCGAGATTTATAAAATTGTTAGGAGTACTATTCCCGTAGGTGGATGTTGCACTTGCAGGAGCAACATTTTCGGCCATTGCTGGGGAGGGCGAGGGATACACTGAGGCAAGAGCAGGATTGTAACTCTGCAGAGCCACCTCGTGGCTCGCTTGTTGCCGGAACTGATCCTGATGATATTGCATGGCCTCAACATTGCCGCCAGTAGTGGTAGCTTGTGCCTGGTTGAACTGAGGGTAGGCCACGGCTGTTCCGGTATTAGTGTTGCCTTGCTGTGGCAGGTGGAATGTCGTCACATTCACCTGCTGTTGGCCAGCCTGGGGGACCGTGTAAGGCAATGGTGGAGCATACGGCACTTGCAATGCCGGCGGCGAAGGCGATACCAGTGGACAAGGCTGGTTTTCGCTTGAGAATTGGTGGCCTGGAGAGGGAGGAGGACGAGGTGCTTCAGATGGGAGTCTGCCCATTTTTCCCCCTTTTTCTCTCTTTCTCTCCCTTCAAAGTCTCCTCCCTTTAAAAAGTACTTATGCAAGAACGTCTCGTTTCAAAAAAAATAAAAATCTCCTTCCTTTCATGAATAACCTAAAGCAACTTGATTCGAGGTGCACATACCTACCTGTCGGGCAAATATCTTGAATGTACAAGCGCAATTCGCCTCACTATCACATATTAAGTGAGAATATAGAAGCGTTATGACAAGAAATCATACTCATCTTATCTTTAACTAATAATAACGATACATATTCTCGATCTCTAAATTAAAAAAAAAAAATTAAATGTTAAAAATAGAAAAAAGAAGAGAGAGAGATGTTATAGGCATGTTATGCGAATGTTATATTGTCTTGCTTCTATAGTTGACTTCTTTACAGATTCCGGGTTCTGTTTTCGGGCTGGCTCTCGGGCAAGTTGCTGAGCTTGTTTGTCCGCGCCACTCCAGCTGGAGTTGACTTTGACATGTGATGGGTAGACTTTGACTTTTCCAAAGGCTAAGCCCAGTCTCCGTATATTGTCAACGCTTGGAGCATCTCCGGCAAATATGTGTAGCCGTGCGGTTAAAGTTTGTGTAAACAATTTCTTTTACTTTTGAAAACAAGGAGGAGGAGGAGGAGGAGGAGGAGAGATAGCTTTTCACGTCAAAACACCGTAAAAATATAGGGAAAAAATCATAAAAAATCTTAAGGTATGCCCATCGTCACACATTTACTGCACTTTTCTTACTACACCAAAAATCCCAAACCGATACTCATGTATCGCATTTACCCAAATTTTTTCTTGTGACAATAAAAATTTCAAATTTATACCGCGTGGCACATTTTTTGCAAATTATTTTTCTTGTGACACCAAAAGCCCTAAACGTGTAGGCATATGAGATATTTACCCCAAATTTTGAGGTAAATGTATCACACGGATGCAAGTTTAGGATTTTTGATATCACAGAAAAAATTTGGAGCAAATGTGTCATACGGGATACAAGTTCGGGGGTAAATGTGTCATATGAGTACAAGTTCGTCATTTTTTGTGTTACAAAAAAAAAAGTCTTGAGTAAATGTGTCACAATGAGTATAACTTAAAAAAAATTATAGTTTTTTTTCCCAAAATATAGTCATAACAGAAACTTTTAAAAAAAAAATCGACTCTGTAAATGATAACGCAAATGGATTCGAATGTTGCTTTCGTTACGCTCAAGCTGAATTGGCAGTTCTTTCCTCTTTTGAAAAGCGAGAAAAGAGGCCTTCGCTTTCGGATAGAGCCTCATCCTCTTGATTCTTGGGATAATTTTGCTTATGTTGATGATACAGGAGCAAATAAACTGAGCTTAATTGTTTTCTAAGCATTTATAACCGGCATCACTGAAGGTGTCAAAGTCAACTCTAACGTCATTAATCAATCTTAGCTCCAAATTAACCTTAGACTTTGCAAACATGAACGCTTACAAATGATTTTGGAAATGGCGTCGGACCTTCCGGCGATACATGTATGTGGTCATCCGACTATATGAGGCAAAAAAACTCAATTTTCCTTTCCAACACTACCATTAATAAAATAGTGAGAAAATTTTGCAATTAAGTTCTATCTAACAACGTCCGAACAAAAAATAAAAATAAAAAGTTCTATCTACAACCCAAGCACCCGCTTGGTTCAAAGAATAACGACCCTCACTCGTTTCCGCAACTCCAAAAATAACTCAAAGTTTTTCTTTTTTAGGTGGCTCTCTATCTATCATAATTTCTTTTTTTACATATTTATTCCACTTTGCGCACACATTTGCAAACGGTTGTACTATATCGAAGAAACACCTCGTGAAGTGTCAATAGAGAGAGAAAGGTGATTACGGAACGGTCGTTGCCATGGATGTTGGCCGTCCTACGTGACATGACCGACACTAACGTTGATAATTTCAAACATTTTTTAATAAATTTGTAAATATTTCATTATTTTTTTTATTTTTCCCTTTTTTTCTTTCTTTTTCCTTTTGCTAGTGGACGGACCGACCTCCAGCCACAGGCGATGGCCAAGCAAGTGGGCTGGCATTGCCTTGGAGGCTCGCGAGGGCTGGCCATGGCTGAGCTTTTCTGAAGGCTCAACGACGAGTTGCTTGTGAAAGTTGATTAGAGGAGGAGTCACCGATTCGTCGAGATCTGGAGGCTTGTCATGGCCGTTGAGCTCACTGAGATATCAATGGCCACGAGCTCAGCAAGCAAGAGTGGGGTCCAACCGCGACAACATGGCGCAGTCATTCAATGGAGGTTGCGACCAAGAGTGGATCGGTCTTGCCGCAAGCCAAGGTGACCTCGCCTCTCCCAGGCAAGGCCGGCCCGCCCAGCCATTACCCATGACCAATGGCCGGTTAGTCCATCGACAAAAGGCAAAAAGAAAAAAAAAAAGGAAAGAGAAAATAAATCAATAAGCAAAAATTGTAAAAAAATCAAAAATATTATCATAGTATTATTAAAATTATCCATATCAGCCGCTACAAAAAAACCGGGTTTTAGCAACGGATTTCGCGACAAAATATTTCACAAAATTCGTCGCTAAACTAAGTTGCGACGAAATTTTTTTTGTCGCTAATTCGGCGTCGCAAAATTTAGCGACGAAATATTTCACATTTCGTCGCTAATTTGCGACGAAATAAATTCGTCGCAAAATTCGTTGCTAATTTCCAACGAAAAACTATTGTGGCCAAATTTGTCGCTAATTTGCGACGAACCATATTTGTGGCAAAATTCGTTGCTAATTAGCGACGAATTTTAGCGACGGCTTTTGCCAAGAAATTTGCGACGAACATAGCAACGAAACAAAATTTCATCGCAAATTGATTCACAGAATTTGCGACGAAAACTTTCATAGAATTCGTCGCAAATTTATTTAGCGATGGATTTTGCGACGAAAAAAGTTTCGCCGCTAATTCCGCACGGCAAGCTTTAGCGACGAAAAGTTCCCCCTTAGCGACGGCTTTTGCCACGATTATATTTCGTCGCAACTTGGCAACGAACTCCATTTGTGGTAAAATTCGTCGCTAATTAGCAACGAAGCCTTCGCAACGTATTTTGCCACGGAGGTTGCGACGAAAATAATTTCATCGCCGGTCACGAATTTAGCGACGAAATTTTGTATCTTTCGTTGCTATATTTCGCCAAAAATAAATTCGTGGGAAAGTTCGTCACCAAATTGCAACAAAAATTCTGCCCGAAATGCCGGCACTAATTTGCGACGAAATTTTTTTTTTGTAAGGTATGTTTGTTTTTTGTAAGGGTAGCCACGAAATTGTTTGTCACTAATTTTCGACGAACCATCGATGCCGATTAGCAATAATATGAATTTAACAAAATTGAGCAACGACATTTGCACGAAAATTTTCGTCACTAATTTATCACGAATGCTGTTCGTTAAAAAAAGAGCTAGGGCCTCCCGACAATAAAACAAAGAGAATTCTTGTTATACTTGCCCAACCACAATTATATCTTTTCTCTACAAAAAAATGTTCATAAATATCAAAACCTAACCTAACAGAAATGTGTCCATAATATCTCAAGAAAATATAATGCTTCTGTATAAGTCAATAATGTATTTGTACATACAGATTGTTCTCCTTTTCAACTTAAATGACCAAAACTAACAATCCATACTAAAAGCGATGGATGCCATAGAAGAACATGAGGGAAAGCTCCTTTTCACCTGTCTGTATCATGAAGCCTTTAATGACCCCGATGAAAGATGAGAAATGCTTTTCTAAACTCCAGTTCACTCAGAACATTCAGGTGGGGGCTAGCTGCTTGTCCATTTCCATTTTCCAAACTTGGAAGAAGTCTCAGACTTCCAACTTGTTGATCTCGCATGGTAGAGCTTGCAAATCCATTGTCTAGCAGAAAAATACACAGCTCAAACTTTCTGTACAAACTTTGAACAAACTATCTTGCCAGAAAAGCACCCAGAAGATGAAAAGAAGATATAGTTTTGAGCATTAGTTTTATTCAATTTCCAAACAATAACACATGTAACCGAAGGCCATTCCATGCGATTCACTCTCACCGCAAGAATAGGACAATGAACATAAAACAAGAGAAAAACACCACATCAGCACAATGTTCTACGCATACTTTGAACAATCCATGTTCATCATTATACCCAAGAAGACAAACATAATATTTAGGAAGCAAGTTTTCCATTTGATGTCTATCAAACACAAAGAAGGCCGAGAATTTCCATAGGCAATCACTCACCCGTCAAATAAGAAAAAATGAGAGCATCGATAAGAAAGGGGAGTCTGCATTTGGAGCTAATGTTTTTCTTTTTTTAGTCTAAAATGGGCGTTAAGTTTGATTCCTACAGATGCAAACGAGAATGCTAGATAAACTCTCACCTGACATCAACTGGAAGCTTGTCCAGAAGTATGGGAGAGCAATTTGGATAGTTCATAGGCAGAAGCAACCACAAAGGCTGAATCAATGACTGCACAACAATCAGAGAGAGAGATTGGTATGAACTTCAGAAAAGAAGGCATATTCGACGAAATCCCATACAAACATCTCACCGTTTTCAAGGAGGTGGTCTGTGATATTTGAATTGGACTTATCCCACCCCAATGAAAGAGCACTTAATTATAGTTCCTTCACCTACTTTAGTAAAAAAAGAAGCTGCATGAGAATCAACTTCTTCATCACTAATATCGACCACGGTTGTCGCGACCCTCTAAAAAAATTTAAAATTTATTAAAAGGGGTTAACGGATTATTAGGTTAATTAGATTTGACTAACCTAATGCGGACCCTCCCAAGCCCTACCGAATCGCAACTTTGGTTTTTGTTTAAATGATTTTGAAATTTGGAGTCGCCACTAATCGTTCTTGGTAGGTCGATTAGAAACCTAAATAAATTAGCGGGAGAACTAATTTATTCCTGCGAACCAGAGATTATGAGCTCGGGGACTTGGTTACACTAGTTAATTAAAACTAATGCCCTTTCGGTACCTTAATTTCATGGATATCCTAACCCGGCAACTCAGGCTTGGTTTATTCCTAAAACTCTAGTAGGGTATTCTCTTTTTGTGTTTTCACTTTTTAAATAGGATGCATGGATGGTATATATTTTTATTTGTTATATTTTTTTTAAGTGTTAAAGATTCCCTGAAGCCGAAAGAGGGAGTGTGTTAACGACTTCTGTGCAGTATTACGACCTACTCATCTTTTGGGTCTGATGATTCAAAAATTAAATTATATGAAGTACATGACAGTGAATAAACACCTCCAATGGGAGGCCTAGCATTGGCTTGGCTCTTCCCTTTGGGATTTAAGGTACAGGTATTTAAGTTGCAAGTATTTAAACTACTGTAAGTAAAAACCTCCAATGGGAAGCTAAACATTGGCTTGGCTCTTCCCTTTGGGATTTAAGGTACGGGTATTTAAGTTGCAGGTATTTAACTACTGTAAGTAAAAACCTCCAATGGGAGGCTAAGCATTGGCTTGGCTCTTCCCTTTGGGATTTAAGGTACAGGTATTTAAGTTGCAGGTATTTAACTACTGTAAGTAAAAACCTCCAATGGGAGGCTAAGCATTGGCTTGGCTCTTCCCTTTGGGATTTAAGGTGCAGGTATTTAACTACTGTAAGTAAAAACCTCCAATGGGAGGCTAAGCATTGGCTTGGCTCTTCCCTTTGGGATTTAAGGTGCAGGTATTTAAGTTGCAGGTATTTAACTACTATAAGTAAAAACCTCCAATGGGAGGCTAAGCATTGGCTTGGCTCTTCCCTTTGGGATTTATGGTGCAGGTATTTAAATTGCGGATGGATTTTGTCCTCTCCATTTTGGGGTATGAATTTTTTAAAATGAAATACAACGAATTGATTCAACAATTTGAAATTTGTGCGCGCTTGAGGACTCCTCCAAGCCGATTTTGTGCTTCCATAGGATTGACCATTGATATAGAGCTGCGGCTTCCTGACATAAAATAGAGTGAAGTGTTAGTATACAAAATATGTGCTAATCTGCACCTAAAACCAGAAGAGTAGAAAGAGTACTTATCTCCCATTTTTTTGGGAGGGATTTCTATAATTGATTTTCGCTCTCTATGTTCCCAATATAGAGAGTTTCTTTTGAATTAAGAGGGACTTTTAGTCACAGATCAGTTGAGAAACCGGTGGACAGCTTATGAGCTTGTTTGGGCGATTTTTGCATCTCTACGAGATTTTTTGCCGTTGACGTAGAGATATCCTTCTCCTGACATAAAATATGGGAAAAATGGAGGTAGGAGAAAGTGTATACAATTTGTGCTAATTTGCTACTAAAACCACAAATAAATGAATAAATAAAAAACACTTAGCTCGAATTTGTTTGCTCGTTGACGAGGATGAACTCTTGATTTATATTGATCGATGAAAGAATTTGTGATGATAACCCCTAACTTTAAACTCCCATTATCTTCAAAATTCTCTCTCTTTTGGTATTTTTTTTCTCTCTCATTTTTCTTCAATCTCCCAAAACTCTCTCAAACATCCAAAATTTTCTCTCCAAAAAAATCCTCCCAAACACTTCAAATTTTCTCTCTCAAGAATCTCTCTCAAACACTTCAAATTTTCTCTCCAAAAAAATCTCCCAAACACTTCAAATTTTCTCTCTCAAGAATCCCTTCTCAAGCTCACTTCTTCCTCCTTTTATAACCTCCTCATCTATCTCCCATTCTAATTTCTCCACTAACTCTTCTTCATTTTCATCTTCCATTCTCCATCTCTATCTCACATTCTAATCTCTCCACTAACTCTTCTTCATCTTCATCTTCCTTTCTCCATATTTATCTCCCATTCTAATTTCTCCACTAACTCTTCTTAATCTCCATCTTCCCTTCTCTATTCTTATCTTCCATTCTAATTTCTCTACTAACTCTTCTTCATCTCCATCTTCCCTTCTCTATTCTTATCTTATTTTCTCCATCCATTCTTCTCCAACTTCTCTTCTTCATCTCCTCTTCTTCATCTTCCCTTCTCTATTCTAATTTATCCACTAACTCTTCTTTTTATTATTTGTAAAATAATCCTTCAAGAGTTAGGTATTTGCACTCTAGTCCTTGAATTTTAAGTATTTACAATTCAGTCCCTGAAAAAAATATATTTCTTTAAGTCCAAATCTCCTCACAATTTTTGACACACCAAAATTTACCACATGTCAACTTTAAGCTCATTTCTTGTCGCTGAAAATAATGCATAATTTAATTAAAGCCCTTTTGCAAAATTAAGTCATTCTGGGTATAATTGGGCCAAGATGAAAATTTAAAATATTAGAAGACAATGTCACAACTCATAAAAAGTGAAAGTTAAAAATAAGTTGATTCAAATTAAATTTTTTTAGGCCCGATTCGAGATTATACTCGTGAAGGAACACGTGACTCGAATTGGATTTTTCTGAATTTGCGATGGCCAATATGAAAATAGATTTAAAATAAAAATATTAACTATCTTTGTGTATTTTTTGGCCCCAAATGTTATTTTTTCAAAATTTTCAAATATTTTTGTATTTTTTTTAAAAAAAAATTAAAATATATATAATATGAAAAATTATTTTTTGGTCAAAATTCGTTCCCTAGGCTTGGCTAAGGTTCCCAAAGTTGATTTTTCAATTTTATGAATTTTTATGGATTTTCTATTAATTTTCGAAAATAAATAAATAAAAAAATACGTAAAAATACTGAAAATATGAAAAATCGTTTTTTGATCAAAATTGGTTCCCTAGGCTTGGCTAAGGTCCCCAAAGTTGATTTTTCAATTTTATGAATTTTTATGGATTTTTTATTACTTTAGCAATAGAAAAAATGATTAAAAATCAGGTGTCAACAACGGTGAGTATAAGTTGCTGGTTAATCTGCTTTATTTCTCCCGAGAGGTCATAATTAGCCTGCACAAATACGTATCATTCTGCTCAATAGACTAGCATCATGTAATAAAAGCCAACTGGCTTAATATGGACATAGCAACTCTTTCTAGATTATGAAAAAAATAATCACTTAAAAATCCACTGGCTAATCCCATTTACTGGAAAAGGTCTAGATGCCTGTTGTGTTTAGACGTGTGGTTGCCTGGGAGATGACTGCACCCGTTTACTTTAACACTTGCCATGTTTTTTTTTATCCAAAAAGAAAACTTGCTTCGTCCATCACGAGTATTCACAGTGGATACCTCAAGCAGTTTGGAATCACAGTGGCAATATCTTCTGCGGTTACATTGTCTCTCCCTTCAGAGCAGTCAAGGCCTTCGTTGCTCTGTTAGTCACGATATTTCCTCTTAATAATGAGTAAGAAGGCACGGATCGCACCTAAGGCATGAATAGGACACCAATCGCAAATCATTTTTTTTAATCATGGACAAAACCCTAACCTCGCAGATTTCAGTTCCTTGGACGCAAAAGACGAATCCAAGTTGTGGATGGGTCTTCGGAAGGCAAACGTAGAAGCGGAGGCGGCTCAGAAGGGCTAATCGGGATTTGCGGCCATCGATGGGTCTCTGGACGTCAATTGACAGAGAAGAGGATGCCCGGCACGGAAGGGTGAACAGACCTCAGGGGCTCGTTGAGGTCGTTGGCCGTGCAAATCGGGAGCCAACGGTGAAGGCGGAGGCGGAAGCAGAGCCGGAGGCGTCTCTGGAAGTCAACCGACGGAGAAGAGGATCCCGGCACGGAAGGGTGAATAGACGTCAGGGGCTCGTTGAGGTCGTTGGTCGTACAAATCGGGAGCCGACGGTGAAGGCGGAGGCGGAGGCGGAAGCCGGAGGTGTCTAGCACAGGGCGCTTTCGTCGTGGTCAAATTTTTTGAGCGTGGTAATAGTAACAGAAGGTCAAGCAAGAAGTGAATATGCAGGCGGAGAGAGAATTTTTAACATTTCAAAGTCGCTCATTAGCGACGAATAGAACATTTTCGTCGCAAATTAGCGACGACGCAATAAGTTCGTTGCAAATTAGCGACGAAAATGTTCTATTCGTCGCTAATTTTGTGACGAATTTCTAAATTCGTCGCTAATTTTAATTCGACTAATTAGCGACGAATTTGGAAATTCGTCGCTAATTTTACTACGAATTTCCAAATTCGTCGCTAATTTTGTTTGGGCTAATTAGCCACGAATTTAGAAATTCGTCGCTAATTTTGCTACAAATTTCTAAATTCGTTGCTAATTTTCTGACGATTTTTTGTTTGTGGCTAATTTTGCGACGAATTTCCGAATTCGTCGCTAACTTTGCAACAAATTTCTAAATTCGTCGCGAATTTTCTGACCATTTTTTGTTTGTGGCCAATTTTGCGACGAATTTATGAATTCGTCGCTAATTTTGTTTGGGCTAATTAGCGACGAATTTGGAATTTCGTCGCTAATTTTGCTACGAATTTCTAAATTCGTTGCTAATTTTCTTTGGGCTAATTAGCGACGAATTTGGAAATTCATCGCTAATTTTGCTACGAATTTCTGAATTCGTTGCTAATTTTCTGACGATTTTTTGTTTGTGGCTAATTTTGCGATGAATTTCCGAATTCGTCGCTAACTTTGCGACAAATTTCTAAATTCGTCGCGAATTTTTTGACGATTTTTTTGTTTATGGCTAATTTTGCGACGAATTTATGAATTCGTCGCTAATTTTGTTTGGGCTAATTAGCGACGAATTTGGAAATTCATCGCTAATTTTGCTACGAATTTCTAAATTTGTCGCTAATTTTGTTTGGGCTAATTAGCGACGAATTTGGAAATTCGTCGCTAATTTTGCTACAAATTTCTAAATTCGTCGCTAATTTTCTGACGATTTTTTGTTTGTGGCTAATTTTGCGATGAATTTCCAAATTCGTCGCTAACTTTGCGACAAATTTCTAAATTCGTCGCGAATTTTCTAACGATTTTTTGTTTGTGGCTAATTTTGCGACGAATTTATGAATTCGTCGCTAATTTTGTTTGGGCTAATTAGCGACGAATTTGGAAATTCGTCGCTAATTTTGCTACGAATTTCTAAATTTGTCGCTAATTTTGTTTGGGTTAATTAGCGACGAATTTGGAATTTCGTCGCTAATTTTGCTACGAATTTCTAAATTCGTCACTAATTTTCTGACGATTTTTTGTTTGTAGCTAATTTTGCGACGAATTTATGAATTCATCGCTAACTTTGCGACGAATTTTCGTATTCATTGCTAATTTTGCGACGAATTTCTCAATTCGTCGCTAATTTTCTGACGAATTGTGTTTCGTCGCTATTTTATTTCTAATTTCCGGAATTTTAGCCCCGATTAGCAAACGGCCAGAGAAACTTTCGAGTTATGAATCAGGTATAGAGCCAATGGGCGATGCTTGGTTACAATTTCGAATCCATTATTATATGTTTGCTCTAGTTTTTGTTGTTTTTTATGTTGAAATGGTTTTTCTTTATTCATGGGCAATGAGTTTCGATGTATTGAGGGGTATTCGTATTTATAGTAGCTTTAATTTTTGTGCTTATCCTAATTGTTGGTTTAGTTTATGCATGGTGAAAAGGAGCATTGGAATGGTCTTAGTTCTTGAATATTTAGACAATAAAAAAAGTAAAAAAAAATAGCATTGAGACAGTTATGAATTTCATATAATTTCCCTTGCTTGCTCGAACAACCCAAAATTCAATTATTTCAACTACATCAAATGATCTTTCAAATTGGTCAAGGCTCTCTAGTTTATGGGGGCTTCTTTATGGTACCAGTTATTGCTTCAATGAATTTGCTTCGTTAATAGGTATTTTTCAACGTTGTCGCTAATAATTAGCGATGAAAGTCAATTTCGTCGGTAATTTTTCGTGGCTAAAAGCCCTTATTTTTGTAGTGCTTGCTTTCAATCAATTTTCGATAGAAATAGCTGACATGACGATCTAGTCATCACCGATTGTCCTACCTAGTGCCTCTCTAGAAGGATCACATTGGAATTTCTTCCAAAATTAGGTTGTGTCTGTTCACGAAAAATCCAAAATTAGGTTATCGCCAATTAGTGACAATTAAGTATTTCATCGCTAATTTTGCGATAAATACATTTTGTCGCCAATTAGCGATGACTAAGTATTTTGTCGCTAATTTGGCGACTAAATACTTTGTCGAAACTTTAGCGACAAAGTTTGACACAAATGCGCTGTCACAAAAATTGGCGCCATGCTATACGAATATTAGCGATGACTTCTATGGGCAAAAATTCGTTTTCATCGCTAATTTTTCGTGGCTAAAATCAAATTTTTTGTGGAATTTTACGATGAAAGCAATTTTCGTGGCAAAATTCGTCGCGAATTAGCGACAAATTATTTTTCATCGCAAAATTACGAAATTTTTTCCGTCACAAAATTCGTTGCATATTAGTCACAAATTTTTTTCGTCGCAAAAGTCGTCACAAATTAGTGACGAATATTTTTTCGTCGCAAAATTCGTCGCTAATTTGCGACGAATATTTTTTCGTGGCAAAATTCGTCACACATTAGCGACGAATATTTTTTTGTCGCAAATTAGCAAATTAGCGATGAATATTTTTCAGTCACAAAATTCGTCGCAAATTAGCGACGAATTAATTTCATCGATAATTTTTCGTGGCTAAATGGCCTTTTTTTTGTAGTGAGCGCTAGTAATGTAACATAAGGAGGCTAGCGTCTGCGTCAGCAATTTTCATTCGAAATTGACTGGATTGATTCAATTAAAAAATATTAAAATATTTTTATTCAATTGGTAAAATTGAAAGATTTATGATTAAATTGCTAAAAGTGTAATATATTTAGTGCTTTTGGGTCCCGGCCAAATAAAAGCGTCCTAAGTATAAGGGGTGAGGTTTCCGAAGAGTATTATCTTAAAGAGCAAGGTAATGCTCTTTTTTTTTTTCCTAACTCAATGCTCCGTTACTGCCAAAATCATTTCGATCACCATCCCCAGGCAGACATATCTTTATTGAGTGGGATATTCTCAATAGGCTAAGATTTGAAGTGACACGCTGACAGTTCTTTCATCCGTGTTGCCTAAATGTTGGGAAAAGCGAGGGACGGATGCTCCGTTTGGTAGCCGAAATAAAATTTAAGATATGGTAAAATTTATCGTATCATGTATTTGGTGTTTGCCCGAGATAGGATAAAACGGGATATAAAAAGGATATAACCTTGATAAAATTGTCACATGGGGAAGCGTGATAAACATGGATGGGATTTCTAATAACCATAATGCATGATTTTTTTTAATCACGATTATTAGTAAAATTAAAATAATATTGGAAATGTTATTTTCATTTATACTAAAAAATTCAAAATAAAATAATAAAAATAATTTCATTATTATTTATTCCCATTTTTATTTATGTATTCTAAATTCTTTCTATCTGATAATATAAATTCAATATATATGTATGATATTGATGCTTATTACATACTTTAGGTATCTTAGTAATTTAGGAATATTAGTGTTTTTTACTATTTAGTAAAATGTTATTTGAGAATGAAGGAAGGGTAAATAATAATAATAATAATAATAATAATAATAATAATAATAATAATAAGCAATGAAAATAAAGTAGGCAAGAGTGTCATGAGAGATTCTTATCATTTTCGTTTGTGCAACTTTTAGATTTATTTACACTAATATGTCGTTCATACCAACAAAAAAAAGATAAAATAAAATGTTAAAATATCCAACTTTATTATTTTGAGTCACCAAACAATGAATAAGATTTAGCAAAATCTCTTAATTTCATATCATATCCTATTTAATCTCTCGTATCTAAAAATCGCGACGACCAAACCAAAGTACCAACAGATTAATCTTTCATTATTGATTCAATTAGGCGTAGTCATCACGATACGTGGGTGTTAGAGCATGCTGATGGATAAAACATCGAAGTTAATTAATCGTTGGAACCTAAAAACAAGAATAACAAACGAAAGAGAAACAGTGAACGACGTTGGCCGATGACCCGTACTTTGACTAAGCCAAAGTATTTCTATCTTGGCTTTTACAGTTGCGGTGGTACACCTGCACTATCTGATGCTCTTAACTAACGTCGACCTATCTTCTCCAGCGAAAACGCTAACAGGTGTCCCGATTTGCTCTGGTTTTACTATTATGATTATCACTGTTGCTGTCGTGGCCTGGGATGGCGGTTCGGCCAGACACACAAACACGAACATGGTTTGGTTGACAGAACTGACGTTTCGAAGAGCGTCCTCCCCTATACTTTTTCGCGTCGAAAGCGACAACTCGCGAGCATATTTCGTGCCTATGTTCCCCTAAAATTTTCTAGTTGTCTCCAGGGGAATATATCGGCAGAGTCAGCACGTCACGATCGACTATTCTATTTAATTGTATAAGTGAAAGAAAATTAGCAGTCAATGGGCGACTAACCACTAAATGGGAAACTCAGGTACACGAGACATGCATTAACGATAACCTACAACGAAGTGGAAAATATTCTCCGGACTTGGATCTCTATTGGTTCGAGTTCACCTAATTAGCTGCTGCGTATGTTTAAATCAAATGTGTGTTCTGGTTGACCCCAATCACTCCACCTTCTTCAACAACTCCGTCTACATATACTCCCATCTAAATTTCTCGACAACAAATAAGCAGTCCATATCTGTTTTCCCATCTCTCCCAATCCATTCAGGTTCGAGATTTACAGCCGAAGGGGAAAAATGGTCTCCCACCACACGTCTCTTCAATCCAGCATGGCCACTATCGACCTCGGCCTCGATCGACGTGAAGACGATGATGTTTACTACGCCGAGCTCGAGAGGCAGATCCTCGAGTTAACAGTCGAGGAAGACGAGGATGAGGGTTTTCGCGAAACCAGGCGTCGGGGCAACGTCACGAGAGCTTATAATGATGCGATGAAGGCTAGTCCTTCGGCATGTGCGAAGGGGTTGGTCCATTTGAATTCGTGGGAGAAGAGGAACGCCGATTCTTCCGTGCCGAGTTGCATTTGGAGCTCGTGGCAGAAGAGCAATGGAACCGGTGTTTTCATTCCTAACATCGTCAAGTCAAGAACGAGGCACGCGTCGGGTAATAACGGGCGACTTGTCGTGGTTTATGGCTCTTGGGAGTGTACTTAACTTTTTTCTTCCTATAGTTTTCATTGATCTTTGTTTATGTTTAGGATATAGATTGATATAGTGAATGGCGGGTATGATTGCAGATCGGAGCGCAAGCTGTGGGAGGAAAAGAATTTACAGGCAAGTCGATCAGAGCGAGAACAGCAAGTACTTGTCAATGACTACTTGGAGGTCTAAAAGAGAGATGAGGCTGTCCAGTTAAAATCATAATTGGTGGAGGATCAAGGTCCATGGAACGAAATGCAGTATACAGTATCAGGTGTCAACATACAGACCAAGGTTAAGTGTGATATGAATATAATTGCTGCAAATTCAAGTTTGAAGAATAAGCAAACGACGGGCTAAGTGGGGTTCGTGCCCAACTTCCGATCTGCAACCTGGAAGATGAAGCTGTCAGATGACGACGCGGATGCATTCGAGCAGCATCGCTTATGGTTTAGTTTAGTTTGATCCGATGTTCAAAAAACTAGGGCGAATTTATTGTGTTGCTTGCCATTTGGGGCAGTCTCCATGCAGTGGAGCCTAATCTTATACCTAGATCATAAATAATGTTCTTTTCGCAAATAATAATGTATAAAGTGTGACGGGCATCACATGTCCGTCCATTTATGTCGATTTTTCATTCATCGCGTTGCATGGGAGAGATGCATCGGGGACACGTGTGATTTGATCCACATAGATGCCCCAGTTAATCAAAATCAATGCGAGTTCATCGAGGAAATAACCCAAGACCTAAAAGTTTGAACCCACGTTCTCTTCCCCTTCTCCACCCGCTCTTTCCCCTCCCTCCGCCGCTGTCGCATAAACCTTGACCCCATGCCGATGTCGCCACCATTATATCCTGTCGCCATCGCCGACGTCTAACCACGGCACACGGCTGTGGCAAGTGCAGAGGTCACTACGATGGCAGGGATAGTCCCCTCAGCCCACAGGGGCCCGAAGCTTGGGACCTCGGATATGAGGTTGGGATCTAATATTTGAGGCTTGGGCTGCAGTGGAGCAGTACAAAAAAATAAAAAGGCACCTATTGCATCAATATTTCACTTAAAAACTGTCTTAAAAGAAATTAACGAACAGTTACTCGCGTAATCTATGATTAGTCATAAGGAGTAAGGGTGGGTTTGGTTCAACATTCCCAAAAGGGCTTTTAGCTTTCAAAGCCCCTTAAAAAAATGCTGAACCATTTGATTCAGCTTTAGGCCAGCATTTGGCCAAATGTTGGCTTTTGAAATGCTGAAAGCCCAATGCTGGTCCATACCAGCATTGGGCTTTCAGCATTTGGCCAAATGCTAAAAAGAAAATTTTTCTTTCAAAATTATCCCCACAATGGTAAAAATTACCTAAGCTCATTTGCAAAGTTATTTTTAGCAAACAATATTTAATCTAAAGCCCATTTTGAAATTAGTTTTTTTCAAACACAATTAGCACTTTTTCAAAGCCCTTTAGGCTAAGGACATTTGCATTTCACCAAAGCCCATTTGAAATATTAAACCAAACCCACCCTTAATGTTTTCTATGCGAACGCTAATCAAGAAAAAGCGAGCTCCAAATCCGATGTTGGAACTAGTTATGGAGAGAGCTCCAAAGCCAAGACAGGGAGAGATTAGCTTTCATTTCGAGCTTTGCCAAAAGATTTGGGAAAATTTCAAATGAAAGGTTAAAATGCACTCTTTGTTCAAAGAATGACTTAGTCAATGGCATTTTTATTATTTTTTATTTCTTTTTCTCCATTTCTTTTTTTTCCCCTTTATTTTGTCCGGTGAGGGACTGGGCAAGGCCAGGGACCGCCAGTGACCCTTGCCCAAATCTAGTGAACTCGTTGACTGAAACAAAGGAAAAAATGAGAAAAAAAAGTAAAAATTTAAAAAGGAAAAAGAAACAATAAATCAAAAAATGAAATGATGAAAATAACTTTAGTGGGGCCCTTATTTATATAAAAAAAACACTTCATGCTCTTTTTTGAGAAAATAAAAGCACTTCAAGCTCTTATTTGAAATTTTCTCCGAAGACTTTCGACAAGCATTTACCAAACACCCTCATTTAACTCAAAGTGCAACGTGGCTTCCGACACCCTTGGACTTGCTTTCCCAAAACTTACCCTTGTCATATGCCTTATGTGAGAAGGAAGGAAAAATTATCCAATCAATCATAAACTTATTGTACCAATGCCAATTTAATTTTAACCTTTATAGTTTTGTTCAATGTAGTCTTAAATCTTAGCCTAAAACCTCAATATAGTACTTTCGATCAATTGCCACTAAAAAAAGGTCGACGTGCGATGCATAGGTTGTTCATGTTAGCATGTTCTGTGAGATGGCCGACGACGACTGGATGCCGCCACATCAGCAAGTTCTAATCGCAATTGGCCACAAGGCCTATATTGGGGTTTCACACAAACATTTAGAGCTACATTAGCAAAATTGAAAAGTTTAATACTAAACTATTTTGTCCACAACAAATTTATGACTGATTGGGTAATTTCTCCTTACTTCTCACGCAAGGCATAAAATAAGGGTAAGTTTTGGGAAAGCAAGTCCAAGGATTTCGGAAGCCACGGTGCACTTTGGGCCAAATGGAAGGGGGGTTTTGTAAATGCTTGGGCAATGCTGAAAGCCAAAGCTAATCTCTCCCGATTTTGGATTTAAAACTAAACTGACTGTCCGTACCATAAGTTTAGAACCGATCAGACAATTACCCCTGCGAAAAGGAAACATTAATATTTGCAAGTGACTAACAAAAAGGATTTAAGATACATGATACATTTTCCCTCTTTTGGGGCCATCGATTGACAGCCCGGGGTGCGCACGTCTGTCCCCCCAGGATGAAAACAGCAAGCTCTTCATTGCGTGTATAGTCTTAGTCTCCCCCCGCAAACATTCATGGACCTGACGACAATTGCTAAGAACAAAACAGATTCGCAATAACTCCATTCCCGAGCGAATTCCGTCCTCCCATTGCAGCAGTAAATCCGCATTTGGGTTTTCTTTTGATCGTAATCTGAATCCTCTTTTACCTTTTTTGCTCCGTTTTTTTCCATCTGTTGAAGCTTAGCTTGAGGGCTAAAAACAAATCCTCCTGCTCTCTATGTCCAAAATCCAAGTATGCTAATAATGTGCTAAGTCGCAAAGCCGAGTCCCGATCGTTAGGTTCGCTCCCGGGTATGTGTGACCGGTATTAGACTCGGTAACTGTATTTTAAAACTTTTACGCCGCGAAAACTTGTGTGTCACGTCAGGTCGCTACGAGATACACGCCGTCTTTCTCACTATTGACATTTTATGTTTCTAGGAAATTAAAACTTAAAACTGATTCCCTCATTAAAATTGTTGCCCCCGACAGTTCTTCCAAACTAGTCAAAATGCACAAATCCAATGAATCGATTAAAGAACAGACATGCGGTACTGTCCAAGGAGAGACAAGATTTCCCTGGACCGCTTTCCATTTGGAGACGTTTCACCGAACCATTTCTCTTGCAGACCTGGATTTCAAATATTGACCCCAGACACGGCAACCTATTTCATTCCCCCCCCCCCCACCCTCTTTTGTACCTCTATATATTCATGTGCTGTGCGCATATGTTCATCATCTTCACCTGACTAGATACCCTTTCATTCACTTCATGATCTTACGCTCCCGTGCCCACAAGATCTTGTTCCATGGACTACCAATCCTTTTTCCATCCCAGCATCTCGGCAGCCAAGGAACCCGCCCCAGATCTCCTTGGCTCGTCGGAGGAGGAGGATGGTGATCTCTATGCTGAGCTGTGGCAACAGATCCTGCAGCTGACTTCAGACTCGGGCAGCAACCCAGTCGGCCTGACAAATCAGGGCCCATTCCCGGTTGCTGCGCCGTCTCCCGTAACTCGTCCTGATTGGCGGGTGAACAAAGGGAACGTCAAGCCATCACCAGTTAGGTGGCTCAGCCTGCCCTGGAGCGGGAGTGGGACAGGAGTGTTCATTCCGAGCATCGCCACAACAGAAAGAGGGGCTCATCAAGGTATGTCTCTAGGCCGCTTCTCTGATGATCATGGATTGACTGATTCTTCAAAACTCTGACTTGATAGGAATTTCAATATGATACAACCGTTTGATCCTGCTGTGACTGATGCGATGTCATTTCTCTTCCTTGGTAATGCAGGAAGAGCGGCCAGGAAGGAGGCCAAGAAGCAAGTGGAAAACAAGTGAACTCGAGCTGCCGCGACGATCCGTTCGTGCAACTAATATGGCAGTTTACTAAAGAATAAGTTGTTTCCCTACCCCGGAACATGGTTGATCAGTGAAAGAAACATGAGATTGTCATTTGACAACGTATCACCTACTTTTGCTCAAAGAGTTACAGTGCAAATGCAAAAAGTGCTTCCGGTGCTACAATAACAACGATACCCAAGCAGTTCAGGGTTCGATGAATGACACGTTCATCCTCATCCATCCTTTTCATACAATTTATTCTCCAAGCCGGAAACCACGTGGAACTCTTTTCGACTAACATAACTTTCATAAAAAGGTAGCCCGAATCGCTATAGTTGCAGTCAGTGGTCATAAGGGGATCCCCAGTGGAAACGTTAATTCAACCAAAATTATTAATTACACAATCAGAAGAGTTTAGCAGAACAGAGGTTTTCGGTCCTAGGACGAGCTAACCATAACGAACTTAGAGCTCGGAGACGCGAGATGTAGTCGTTGATGACGAGAAGAGCACGGGCCGCCTGACGGGTGGTTAATATCCGATGCATCTGTTGGAGCGTTTGCTGTCTCAAGAGGTCGGCCTATAAGATAAGGACCAAAAAGAATTGAGTCTCAATACCAGATGGATTTTCTTCGCATATGCAAGGTTTACTTTTAAAAGACGCAACTCATATCGAACACAGTAAGCATAACTTTGAATATTTCGAAAGAGGTGGCTTGTGTAGCTAACGTAGCACCTGGTGAACGAAGTTTTCAAGAGTGGCCAATTTGCCCATTGCAATAGCCATTTGGCCCATGTAATCTGCGACGTTTCCCGAAGAAGTAGGACTCATTGTGGTTGAAGAAAGTGTGTCCACGAGAGATTGCTGCAGAGCTTCCATTCCCTGAGATAGAGCATCTTCTGCCTGTTGCGAAGATTGCTGCAGATTACATATGCCCATCAACTGTTGCTCCGTCAAAGGCTCCAGGTGGTTCCCGAGTATCTGAAGGTCCAAAATCATGAGGACAGCAAAAGATTAATTTCGACAACACCCTTCTATCTTAGTCAATGCGGAGGAGCTTGTAAATAAACCGATCACCTTGAGAAGTTCAGACGAACGGAAACCACCCAACCATATAAAACACCTCTCGGTGGGCGTCTTCCACATGCCGGAGAGTATGTGGAACACATCGGCCTTTGCACCTATGTTCTTCAGTCTAAATATCTCGTCATAGTGAACCATCACAGCATCCACGAGTATCCGGAGTTCATTGTCGTTCAATTGGGAATTCATTCCGGATCTTAGGTCATTGATCAGCCGTTGATGCTCATCGATCCACCGAGCATAGTCAGTGTCAAAGGCCATGGCCCCTGAAAGACTAAATATGTGAGAAATCACATGGTCAAACCTTCGAGTAGATCAATTTGAAACATCAAGTAATCCCATCAACAAAACCCTTCTTCAGAAAGCATCCCAGAATGTCAATGTAATAAGAAAAACAAGAAGACCACCTAACATCAAATACTTCCCCCAAAATGAGCCGAAAGAACCACCATGACCAGAACCACATGGTTGGATGAATGCATAGTCCACGGGCAACATCTGTGACATTTTTCCCTTTCAAGATGCACAGGACGACATCCTCTACCACCGGAATTTGCTCGACCTAAGCTAAAGAGACTTCTCCGTTTCTCTCCATTTTTGTATGAACTACATGCCATTTAAGTCATTTGAACCAAAAGATAACTATCGAAGAGCCAATATTTTCTCTTCACTACTATGAGAAACCAGTGTTAGTCAACTTCTCAATGCAGACAACAGGAACACATACTTCAAGTGAAATGTGTAGCAGTTCTTTGATCCTTCCATATTAGTTAGCAACTGTTTATGGTCAGAAATGGACAGAAAAGACCATGCTAATCAGAAAAGAGAAGTGTACGTGGAGACAGACCGGAACTGTACTAAATAGATGTACCACAGGCGCAGGAGATTAAACCCTGGGAAAGACACTCAAAAAAGAAGGGACTAAAACCTCTGCTTCCCACCCTCACCATTGCCTGCAGCAGCCATGTTATGACTAAGATCCCCAGGAATTCCAGAAGCAACAAGCATACCCTGCATGGAAAACAGAATCCAATAAAATAAAATGAGTTCTTGAATTTCACAATTACATGCAAATATTGAAGCTCCCCTCACCTGCTGGCGTGTTCGTTGAATCTCCTGTTCCAGTTGCATAAGCCTGAACCTACTATTTTCCAGTTGCTGAACATAAGCCTACAGGAAATCAAAAGGCAAAATTTATCACAGTACCAAACTTCCAATATGTTTCCCTATCAGATAAATTATATGCATTCGGACATTCAAAAGCTTGACAGACAGATCAAGTTGTGATACTGTTCTTAGAAATCCTCTTTGAGAGAGAGATCCCCAGATCATTCAGAATTCTGACTTGAGTTGACACCTCGGCAGATATTCTACCATCTCCCCAAGTTCAGAAAATTTATGAATACCGACATCTTTAAACATTGATTTATAGCATATTGAAATCACAGCGAATAAAGCCTCCCCTGCCTCATAGCAAGGGCTTCCGCTGAAATCTAAGCTATCCATCATGTTTCATCCATCATTTGCTTTGCTCTTCCAATTTGGAAGATTGAGAGCTGATGGAAACATGATCACGACACGAATATAAAGGAACCATGAAAGTACCTTCTTTCTAAGTCGACTCTTTCTCGCAGCTTCTCTATTTTGGGCCAGTCTGCGGAGCGTCTGAAGTGAGAGAGAGACACAAGAGGTTTACTAACACTCTAAATCCACACATAGCACCCACTCTAGCAAACAGAATACAGTAAAAACATACAAAACGCGGACCACCTTAACATCACTCATTCTCATTTTAGGTTGATCCACAGAGTCAACGGCCACAAGAGCTCCTCGCTGAACCCTATAAAACTGCACACATAAATTTGCAGACAAGCATTATCTCAAGAACATTGAATTCCCTTCTGCTTCAACTTGCTTACAACTCCGCATGAAAATTGATACGTTTCGTGTACCCAAGTTTTTTTTTGGTAAAGGTTTCGTGTACCCAAGTTGATCAGGTAATAAGCCAAAAGCACACCCATCTGCCGCTAAAACTAGAAAAACAGATAAAAGGAAAAAAGACCATAACATAGCAAAGCTTGCAAGAGAAGAGCCTAAGAAACATTGTTTACATGGCCTTTGTCATCAGTGTCAACATCTGTAGATGTATCAGTCTGTTGGCTGTTGTCTGGAGCGGCCATGCCCGAGTCAGCCCAGTTCTCAAATCCCTGCACATTCCCCATTGACCCACCGTTCCCTCCTCCTTTCTCGTAAATCTCCCCCATTTCCACACACCCTCCTCCTCCTCCTCCTCCCCCTGAAGACACTGTCACTACTCCCGAAGAGCTCATGCACTGTGCAAAAAATCACATCAAGATCAGAGCTCGTTCTTCTTCACAATGCCTAAAAATTGCATGTGACAGAGAGAGAAAGGAGGTGGGTGGAGTTTAGGGAGCACCGTGTTCAAGCCTCCATAGCTCAGATTGTTTGCAACAAAAGCGATGCTGTTGTTGGGTTTAAGGCTGAAGGCAGAGCCTACGTGTATTTAATATTAGGAATCGGTTAGAGCAACAGAAAGCCAGCCAAGAAAGAGGCCAAAAGGCCAAGCTGCTGCATTTTAAAAAGAAACCCTCAAAGAACATATGAATAGCCCAAAAACACAGAGAGAGAGAGAGAGAGAGAGAGAGAGAGAGAGAGAGAGAGAGAGAATACTTGGGCTTAAATCAACGGCATCTTCGTGATGAAATGCAGCAACGGACTGCTCGAGCTCCCCGAGATCGGGGAACCGGGTCTGGTTCCTGCTTATCACATCGTTACCTCTGTTTCAACTCTCAACAAAAAACAGAGACACATCTTTGCATTCACTAACGTATCATCTCCCAAAACCCAAAACCTTCGAAAAGCGACCATCGCTCGAATTCAGCTGAAAAGGAAGAGAGAGACAAAGGGAGAAGACAAAACCTGAGAAAGAAGGAAGCTTGGCAATATATGTCGGGGTTCGTTGGAGCTGCTTTGAAGCTCTGCATGTTTCTTTCACTCTACAGTGTCGCTCGCTCTCTCTCTCTCTCTCTCTCTCTCCCCTCAGACACACAAATAACAGAGATACGAACGGGGACAGAGAAAGAAAACGGACATGAGGTGAGATCACGGAATCATGTTCAAGAAGAAAGAAGAAGCTGAGAAAGAACAGAATCAGAAGACCACACAAGAGGCAGAAAAAACGAAATCTTCTGGCTGCATCTTTAAGAGCAGGAGAGCGGATCAGTACGGCCTCCTTTCTTGAATAACACTTAAGTAATTTACGAGGGCCTGGCCCTTTTTATTATTGCTTTCTGACTCGGGATTTTCGTTTCCCGATGCGCACCCCTCAAAATTTCCTCCTTTTTCTTGTTTTTAATTCCAGTGCTTCCTGCCCACTGAATCTCCCTCGCCTCTCCTCACCTCCCCTCCTTCCTCCAATCGCATGATGAGGGAGATGGAAAAGGTCGCTTGAGGTATATATGATTTAGCCATGCACTATCCGCGAATAGAAGTCCGTTGGAATACCAGCCTTATTCCAACAATCAATGCAGCTAAAAGTTTCGGATATCAATGGAGCCCCGTGGTGGGTAATGGTAGGCAATTAGCCATTAAACTAAGCATTACACGAGCAAAAGTGAAACTTTCAGTGACCTCGGATATCAAAGGAGCCCCGTGGTGGATAATGGGAGGCAATCAGCCATTAAACTAAGCATTACACGAGCAAAAGTGAAGCTTTCAGTGACCAAACTTTATTCCACATGCGTGTCAACTCACCACCAGTCAAACAAGATTCTCGTTCTGGTTATTAAAGGCAAGGAGGCGAAGGAAAAAAAAAATGCAGTAATCTCCTAATGACTCCTGTGTCTGCTGGAAGCAACAAGCGAACGAGCAATGCAGAGTACTTTTAAACTAGCCGCGTAAAAGGGAGTTTTCCTGGGGTAGGACTCGCTGATGGTCATAGTAGAACTCGTTGATAGTCGTTACGCTTTAGTTGATTCTATGGTTGGATCGCAAAGCTTTGATTATCATCACCAGTCAGGTGCTACGTTTTGATTAAGTGATGCACTTCAACTCGAATCAGACTTGCATTTTAGCAAAGCTTTCAACTTTAAGGCCATGTGGCGGTGAAATCGCGTTCATGAAAAAAGAGCATAGGTCACTGCATCATTAAGAAAATCGAGCGGGCCCCAACCAAAGTGCATCAAACGTGAAGAATCTACGGCTTCCTGCATTTTCCCGTGCGACGAGAAAATCATCTAATCCAATCCTATCGAAATTGGAATCCTTTCAAGGATGTCAGTTTTGAAGTTAAAACCATTAAAAGCGTGCATGATAATAATTTTGTTCCAAAAATCAACTTTTAACGAAAAGCTGATTTTTTTTACTTTTACTCAGAAATAAAAGTTGATTTTTTCTGCTTTTCCTCTAGAAGTTAATTTCTAATCATAAAAATTTGTTTAATAACAATTGAAAATTTCAACTTGTGAAACATTATTAACACAAAAATTTCTATGAAAATTTATTATGGTCGGCCAAAAAAAATTCTACTTTATTTTAAAATTTTTAAAATTCCTTTCAAAAATAAATTTATTATTTTAAAAAAATTATTTAATTTTTATGAATAAAAATTTATTATTTATTTTTTGCTCCAATAGCCGAAGACGGCAACTCAAGCGGTGATGACCAACAGAGGTTAGTGGTAGACTACGATGGTAGGGGGCAATTTATAGCAAGGGGCGACGATCGGCAGAGGTCGGCGGTGTGTGATGGTCAATAGTTAGCTATGATGTGTGGAGGTTGACGATTGTTGACGATTGGCAACAAGTGGCGGTGGTTGCGAGTGAATGAGGAGCAGTCAACGAGTGGCAGCAGTCACAAGCAATGGTGGGAGGCAATCGTGGGTAGCCGACAAAGATCTTCGATGGGCGATGGTTGGCAATGGTAGCAAGTGTCAGTTGGTGGAGGTCATTGGTGGCTGCCAGCCAACTGTGGTCAACGAGGGCAGTGGGTGGCAGTGGTCACGAGCGACGTTGGGTAGTAATCAACAGTGGGCGACGATAAAAGTTGGTAGAGGCGAACGTGGTTGAAAAGAGGTCGATGGCGTAATAAAAAAAAGTGAGCTAAAAAGTACCTCTTGAGTTGAGTTAAGAAGCAATTTTCTTAACTTCTCAAATTAGAAAAAAGATAATTTCAAAAGTGAAATTTTTTTTAAAAAATAAATATTTTTACTAAATAAATTTTTATTTCGAAAATTACGTTACTAAAATGGATTTTTGCTTTATAAACACTTTTAAAATGAAAATTTACTTTCAAAAATCTCATCAGGCGCACCCTCACTTTTCGGCGGCGGTCGGGGAAGTATCTTTCAATTTTCGGACTTCTACTTCCCATGATGGAAATTTTTATTGAATGTCTTCAAAATTGAATCTTTATTGGGTCAACGTTAGCAAAAAACTCCGGGTAACACCTGCCAACACATCGAAACATCTCGATGAATCATAAAGTCGCATTGCTGCCACAAGCAATCTTTCACCTTCATTGCATTAATTTTTTATTTGTCTTGGAAATTTCTGCTCTTTTCGCAGATTCACGAGCTAGGCCAGGCCAGGCCAGGCCCCTCCCCCGCACGGCAAAAGGAGAGCTAGAAAAAACACAGAGACCAAAACCCAAGACGCAGACGACCTCCTCTGATCCTCCGATTCTCTCTGTGCTCCGTTTGATTCTTCTCTCTCTCTCTCTCTCTCTCTAGAGAGCATAGTGATGCTCTGCTTTTTGATTCCCCATCTCTCTCTCTCTCCCTCTCCGTCTCTCGCTCTAGCTCCATTCAGGAGTAGTGTACAGTACACGAAACTCTCCAGCTCCGGGTGCGAGTTAAATGTCAGAGCAGGAGGATGATGGGATGGTGATGAGATGCGATGTGAGAGAGAGGGGGAGAGAGAGAGAGAGAGAGAGAGAGACAATAAGTACACGACAGCGACCGAGGCAAAAGAAAACAAGAACAGCGCGATTTCGATGCGTTCGTTATTTATTACGTCGTCAATAAAGGCCAAGGCATTGCTTGAACGAAACCTCCTCATCATGTTTCGTGCGGGCGCCCAGGGGAAGTGTTCTCCGCGTAGCAAGGGGACTTGTCTCCCGACATTCATACCCCCCCCCCCCCCCCCTCCCCCCCAAAAAAAAACAAACACAAACACTTCTCTAAACAAATTGAAGTAAAATTCCGGTGCCGGTATCGCAATAACGAGTTATTCGTGTCCTTGTTTGCAATTTTTTTTCGAACTCACGTCGACCCATGATAATTTAAAAGAAGGGGTCGCTTAGATGGTCAACTCGATATGTAGAGCGGGCTTCATTTTTCGTTGTTGAGCTTGGATTGACTTTGGCCATTACCCGTGGCCTATTATCGTTATCGAAAATGACAGATTGGCAGGTGATCCGTCCCTTTCTCGTGCGTAACATTTTCGGATTACACCGTACAAATTGATTCAAGAATGCATACGTGCCGACGAGCGCAAAATTTTCAGTTTCGCACTCGGTCATCCTCCTCGTCGGATTCGTCTTGCAACAGGGTAGATCTGGACCGAGTATCGATCTGAATTTTCGGCGAGGCGGAAATCAGTCCGTGGTCGAGAAAATTTACCTGGGATCATCGGCTTGGAATCTTCAACGACGATGACCTGTTCTTCGGTACGAGGCTTCTGCCCTTCAATCTTGGGACCGCCACTCTTAATTTCAAACATTCGAATATTCGAGGGAAAAAAAATGTCAAAAAAAAAAGTCCTCCTTTTATTAAATACGTTGCCGCCTCAACCCCCGAAGAGATACTTGTTTTTTTCTTTTGTTTGTCTTTTTTATTTATTTTTCTCTCCAATGACGTAAGCTTTAAATAAATTATGGTGCTGATGCTCCAAGATTCTTGATTCGCTTACGTAACTGAAGTTTACCCAAGGGCCAAAAAAAAAATTTTAAAAAGGACAATAAAAGTCTTTTGCTTGAACCCCTTCTCTTCCACATATTCCAATCGTATCCGGACAAGCCGCGCACGAGTTCTTAGCTCACGACAAGTGATTGCGAGATCTAAGGACTCATAAAAAAAAACGTGACGGAATGTGTTGTCGTATCGTCGTTTTTTTTTTTTAATCGTAATTGAGATATCTACACGAGGAAAAAAAGGGGGCAAGGGTGTGGGGGGAGTACTGCATTGGCTTTTTCATAAAAAAAAATTTATGAGAAATAACTACTCATGATTCCAAATCAGTTTAATTATTACTAATTATATGTCACAACAGGTTAATATTAAGGGCGATCAATTTTTGATCCGATTTGATTCATCTCGAGAATCGAGAATAGGAACGGTGATCTCGATTTTCAATTTTTTGAAATCAGGAATTGAATCAATAGGTCTTGTTCGGTTCTCGAACGGTTCAATCGAATTGAAAATTATGCCTAACGAAATGGAGAAGCCCAGAGTTGCAGAGGCATGTGCTAATTCTAGAAGAAAGGAAGTTTAAGAAAAAGAGTCAGGCTGCTGCAAAGAAGAAGCGAAAGCTTTTGGCATATGTGAATATGTTGCAAGCACAGCTCCAAAAGGTTTATTAAGGATAATTGATTTTCGATTTAGTCCAATTCCCTTTAAGAATTGAAAATCGAACCGAATCAGTGGTCCCGATTCCTAATTTTTTCAAGATTGAGAGCCGAATCGATCGATCCGATCCGATTGTTGAGCGGTTCCATTAGATCGGAAACATGCGCAAAAAAGAAGAAGAAGAAGGCTATAGTTGCTGAGGCAAATGCTGATTCTAGGGAAAAAAAAAAGATTCAGTTGTTGCAAAGGAGCAGCAAGAGCTTCTGGCATATGTGAATATGTTGCAAGCACAACTCCAAAGTTTTATTATTTAACAACTTTTAATATCTGTACAAGCTTTTTTTTTTTTTTTTGGTTCGAACTGTGCAAACCATTTTCATGAAGCTGTTGTTGCCGAGATTCTTGTCTTTCATAGGTAAATTGCACAAGGAAACATTGTCACGTCTCTGACTTGCGAGAGAGCTGGAGACGCGAGAGAGGCATGGCTAGGAAAGTGGGAAGTGGCCAAGTGCATAAGAAAGAACAAATTCTAAACATTTCTTTTATTTAAAAAAAAAAACCGATTCGATCTTGGACCTTCGGAATTGAGAATTGGGCCGCTCGATTATCGGTTTCGCTTTCAAAAATCGTGAACTAGACCACGGGTCTCGGTCCAATTCGATTCGTTCGATTTGCTCATCTCTAATTAATATTCACGTATCATCTAGTTAAATCAATTATTCAAGACAGAAAAGGTGACTCCTTTTTGAAAGAACGGGAGGGAATTCCTAAACTTCAACAAGTGATTACCGACTAGAGCAAAAACGACATCGTATTGTGGGAGCAATTTAAAAGGAAATTCTCCCTTCTCTTGCCCCACGTCAAAGACTCAGAGGCGTCAGCCACTCTGGTCATACTCACGCCGAAGAAGACATGCAGTGATGGTGATGCGACTGTTCTCATCCTCGGAGTAACCCAGACCTGACGACCCAACTCGCATTTCATCTCCGTTTTCCTCCCTCTGCATCTTTGCTCTGGAACTCCGTAAAGATGAGCTCCATTTTGCAGGTAAATCCAGTTCGTTCCACTCGTATCTTTCGATTCTTGATCGCGTTTGGTTGGCCATGATTAACGAGTTGAAATCTTGTTTTGTACATTGGTTAGGGATTCTCCAAGTCCCTCGCCATGACGGTGCTCTCTGAGATCGGGGACAAGACGTTTTTTGTTGCCGCCGTGAGTCCATCACTGTGATTCGCTTCTATTCTATTGACTTTTGGTCGCTCTTGTTTTCTCGAATTGTGATCGGTGGGGAGTCTGTATGGGTGGAATGAGATTGATTTGAGAGGCAGTAAAGATTCGTCTACTCAGGTGAAGGAGGGGGTCACTCTAGCCTGGTGTCTGCTTGTTCGTGTTAGAGAAATCACTGGGAAAACTCAATTCCTACAACACCTTCCCTCCCCCACCCCACCCCACCCCACCCCACAAACAAAAAAAAAAAGAAAAGGAAAAGAGTAGTCTGACATGGTGATATATTGGTTTTTAAAAAATAAAACGGAGCACTGTGTTAACGGGTTGCAATGCTTGATGTTTCTCGAACACAGAAGGCTCCAATAGTTGGCTTTGGCCAATTAAGGTGTCTACTCAAATCTTTTACTCCACAAAATGTTCTTTCCTACAACATGTCCATAACCCTGACAGAGGTACTTAGGGCTCAAGACGCGGAGGACTTGCTAGGCACTCAAAATGGCAAATTGAACTTATGGGACAAATGTGTTAGGACAGATTCCAGTGCCAATTTCTCCATGGCATGGTTTGTGTCGTTGCCTCCACCTACCAAGGTGTGATTCCCAGGAGTAGTAGGGGTGGACCTAGCGGGCTGGCACCGGCAGTGGCTGCCACCCCCTGGCAACTGGGTGCTTCGTGTAATTTTTTGAGATTAGTTTCAACGTTATCTTTATCTTCTGCTCAATCATTTTTCCCCCCTACCCATGCCAATGATGGAAAATGGGAATTCTCTGTTCGAGTGTCCTTCTCTCTTTATCACTGGTGGATTAGAAATGCATGGAACTTTCTATCTTCCTCGTGAATCTTGAAGTACATTGGAGTATAGATGCATCCGTCCATTCTAAAGTGTTTCATATATGGATTTGTAGATCTTGGCAATGCGCCATCCGAGAAGACTTGTTTTGTCAGGTTGTTTGGCGGCTTTGATCGTAAGTGCTTTTTATTACCTGTTCCATATGTAGTTTTGCACACCCTTTTTTGGCAGACTTTGATTGATAAGTGCTGACTTTTCATTGATGTGTAGGTAATGACTGTTCTATCTGTCCTCTTTGGTTGGGCTGCTCCCAATTTGGTATGCACCTCATTTGCTCGTTCTTCTTTCTATACTCTCTTTAAGGTTATCATACTGTCTTCTAAGTGAATGTTGTGATAATTCGGACTTCTGAACTTTCGGGGAGACCAGAAATTTGTCTAAATATTTTTTTTTTGGTCAAAGAATCTTGTCTAAATGAGTAACTATTTTACACAGGACTTGGATATTGTGCAGGGACACAGTTGTAATGCCGAAATGACTTGTATTGAATTATTCAAGCTGTTTTTCTTTTTATTCCGCCTTTATCTAGTCTTTCCCGCATCTCTTTTTGTTGAGTAATTGTGAAAAAAATTGAGCTCCTTAACTCCTTTCTAACCATTGACACCCAAGCACGTTGCATCATGTTCTGTTTCAGATTCTGTTGTGAAATCCAACACAGAATATTTTAGAGTGCATCAGAGTATCAACACAGAATATAGTCTAGCTACAGATCTTACAGTGTTTGATGAGGCTCCTAGATCAGACAGAGTCAGACCAGTTGTGTCCAAGATCACTCTTATAATCTAAGCTACAGAGCTTTTAAGGTTTAAATCCACATTATCTCTTTTTAGCATTTTCTGATCCATAAAGTTGTGGGCATTACAACACTGATTGTAAGCTCTGTTGTCTTCGGCGGTGTCAAAAGTCAAGACCCTCAAATAGCTAGCAGCCAATAGTAGAGGGAAGGTAGCAAGACAAAGTAACTAAGTAGTCTACACTTCTGATTATCTTGATTGTATTATTGTCTTCTTAAATTTTTCTCCACATCAACCCTTGGAGCTTATGAGCTCGGATCAATTTGTTGGGTCAGCTACTTGTATCCTATGTTCTCCTGTTCGCTCATTGGCATAGATGTTGCAAGAGACCGTCTTGTTGGTTTGGCTTATCTTCTTTGAATGAGCATGCTTTTGATCTTTCAGCCTTGACCTTGCAGATTTCTCGGAAGTGGGCACATCATGTCACAACATTGTTGTTCTTTGGGTTTGGCTTCTGGTCTTTGTGGGATGGATTCCGTAATGGAGGGTACACATCTCTTCTTTCCTTTTTTAACCTTTTGATATTCCATGTTTTGCTGAAGCCTATATGGCTGCCATTCTTTACTAGGAAAGGACTACTTTAATTCTCATGTTCTATGAAAGTAGCTTTTAATGCTGAATTTAAATTCTGTTTCACTCAACAGAGACGCGGAAGAATTGGATGAAGTTGAAGCGAAACTGGTTAGTTTAACACTAATATAATTTTACACATACTTAATCATTCGATTAGTCCCTTTTGACTTCATCTTTTTTGTTTCTTAGGATGCTGACATAAAGAAGGCCAATGCAGGAGCAAATAAGGAGAGTGACAAGGTGATCAACAAAATCACCTTCCTAGAATGAAGTCGTAACTTGCTTAACTCAAACTAGATGACTATTCGTTGGTTCCATGGCCTTTTCAATATTAATATATGAACAATGCCGGCAACCCTGTCATACTGTAAGTATCTATCGACATTGCCTCCATCTGCAAGGCAAAGGGAAGAAAATAAATCATCTTTGCTTACTGATGTGGTTGGATATTTCCATGCACCGAAAAACTCCAAGATTGTTTTTTTTTTTTTTTTTTTGGGTTTAAAACAACTAGGACGGGAAAGAAAAAATGCAAAGATACCGACTAAGATTGTTGCTGCTTTGGACAATTGCAATTAAACCCAAGCAGCAACCACCCCAGCAGCAGAATCTGTCGTTGGCCAAGAAAGTGCTAGCGTTTCCTTGTTTGTACAAAATGAACTCATGCAGGAATTAATTTGCATAGGATTTCATCTTGTCACTGCAGCGATTCATCGCCATTGTTTCTACTGCATAATAGTACATATTCCACACACAATTCTGAGGATTCCCACTTTCCCAGGCTGATGATGCAGTGAAGAAGCAGAGAAGACCATTTCTCTCACAGTTCTTCTCTCCAATATTTTTGAAGGTTTTTGACTTTCCCAACTACACTGCATGCAAAGTTTGGAAAAGTTGAACCTTTTCCTGATGAAGTAGTTCCTTCCCTTGCTGCAGGCATTTTCTCTCACATTCTTTGGCGAATGGGGTGACAAAAGCCAGGCAAGTGTCTCCCTGGGGAAGCTGATAATTTACCTTATTCCCTGATCAAATGAACTTTACTGTGATTGTGTTGATAAAATTCCTTTTCAGCTAGCAACCATTGGTTTGGCTGCAGATGAGAATCCATTTGGTGTTGTTCTTGGCGGAATACTGTAAGATTCATCTTTGTCTATCTAGCTATTACATCAGGGGAATCGCCTGTACTTTATTGACTACTGGGCAGGCTTTGTGCTTTTCTTGTATATTTAGCAGCCATAGGTTCCACACAGCAGCCCCCACCCCCCCACCACCCCCCTCTTCTCTCTTCTCTCTTCCAGATCACACACAAACATTTCAAAGGCATCAGTGAATAAATTGCTTAGTTACTAGTGTGGCTTAGCAGCATGTGTCATAACCCCCTGAATCGCAGTCAACCTCCCTCTTCAAAGGTTTCGGTGGCTGACGGCCTTTGATTATAACAAAAGGGTCACGAAATCCATTAAAAGGGTGCGGCCATGCGATCTGTGACATTAATATGTGACATATTTGCTGGAGGATTATATTTTGGTCGACTTTTTGTGCACATAAATTGGGTCAACATTAACATGTTTTTGTTTGCTAAGGGGCTGCTTTTAGGTGGAGTTTTTATGCATATAAGTTCGGTCCAACTATATCTCAATGGCCAAAAAACTAGGTCCCTTCATGCTTATCTATACTTAAGCATTGCAGGCCAGCTTTTACTTTAGGCATTTGTTTGTAAAAGTCTTCTGTTTTAACCGTGATGGGATTATTTTTGGAAGAAAGCATTATGATCATGGAGAAGTGGATAGAATGTTTGATTGTGCGCTGCGTGAAGTTGGACCAGTTTGAGCTTTGAGTAAGGAGCTGTTGTTCTTTATTTCCGGATTAATGCTCAGGGAAAGTGGATGGGCCATTATGTCATGTCATTGTAGTTGTGTTCTAAGATTCTAGTGGAGCTAGGTCACTTCTCAGATTCATGTTGGGACATTGCGGTAGAAATGGAAATGGCCTGTTAAAATGGTGCCGGACTTCCCTAATGAGTCTCCCTTGGTTCAGTATTCAAGAACTTTTATTGGTTTCTATTTGCTCTTATGTCATATATCCTCTGCCGTACTACATGTCAAACTCATATCTCCCCACTAAATGCGCATTCTTGTATAAAGGCAGTATTTGTATGGCTTGTTCGTCAAATGTTTCCCCATTCATATTCCATTCAGCCTTTCTTTTTGCAAGAAATAATGGGTTATTTCCATACATCAGTTTGCTGTAGTTTGCGAGTGGCATTGTGTTTTGTTTCTCAGTGGACAAGCATTATGCACTACTGCAGCTGTTGTTGGAGGGAAGAGCTTGGCAGCTCAGATATCTGCAAATTTTGTAAGAAGTGCTGAGACTTGTCTGCATACCTATCTTCAGTTCTATGGACAAACGTGTGACTCCAGCATTCATCTTTCTTTTCTTAAGGTCGCCCTCTTAGGCGGAGTTCTGTTCATCATTTTTGGGATTCACTCTTTCCTTTCTTTTGGGGAACCGTGATGCATGACTCCTGGTGGTAAGTAATCTTTTATAGATCTACCAGGAAAATTCCAACTTCCACTTGACTCGAGCATGCCGTAAATAGTCTTTCAATGAGGAACAGGACAACTTGTCATGTGATTTGCAACGGTGTGCTATAGTACATAAGGCTCTACATAAGGCTCCTGACGTACAACATTGATAGTATCCATCATAATTTCATGCAGAAGGCTACCTATAAAGGCAAGACTTGGCATAACCTCTAGTCCTCTCGTGCGTGAATAAATTGTTTCTTTTGTTGTAACCTACATAGATGATTCATTTATGAAGAGGGTCGTGCGGCCTCTCCCTCTCTCACACCCATACGTGCAGTACAAGTACACAGCATATAGTCCCCTTGTGCATGAATAAATTGGTTCTTCAGTTGTAGCCTACATAGATGATCCTTTTGTGAAGAAGATTCAGTTGATGCTATTTGTAAATGTCCCAGTTCTTGAATTTGCTTGGTGAGAAAGATGAGTTTGAGAGCATAAGTCTTCTCGGGAAAAGCTGATGCGCTCATTCACATTTGAACTTTCATTTTTAGCCGAAAGCTTTTGAGCTTCCGCATGCTAGTGATTGGACTTTGCCATTGCTATTCAATTTCCCTGATGATATTTCCACATGCCAACCTAGAATGATCAAGATGCGACTGACAGCAGGTTTTGCTAAGCAATTGTAAAAGATGGCAATATCTAACTATATGGCAGGCCAATGCAAGCGGCTTATTTGCCTGCCTTGTATTTGCTTCATATGACACAGATGAACCAAGTTTAAACCATGTGGACCGACCCAGGCGTCGACCAGAAATTGATCCCCTACTCTACCGAAGGCACCTACTAAAATTTGCCATGTATGCGAACCAAGCTTCAGTAAAATGGTCGAGCTAAGCATGCGTCGGAAAAATACAGGGATGCTACACTGGGGCATGTCCCTTGAAACTGGATTTATCACATCGCATTCCTCTTGAAATGCTGCCACGTTTTGCCTAGGAACATGCTTGTGCTTGATCGTTGCTTCAACACTGCCTTCACGGTTTGTCATTTTTCCAGTTTCGATACACGTAACGCTGGATCGTGTGCGAAGGAAGTGTTTAAGGTCAGAAGAGGTGCTATTGAAATTTTCTTTTGCGGAGACATAGCCGCCGACTTCGTAGTTGAAAGCTGAAACATCTACCTTCCCTGGACAAAAGGGTTGTCTATTAGCGGGCTTTGGTGTTGGGCTGTGTTACAACGCATCGATCGTTTCCTTGGCGATAGAACAAGATTCAGTCTTCAGACGATTAAAGCCGATGTAAGGGACAAATCTCAGAAGGCAAAGCGTACTAACTAATACTCGAATATCATCATGGCGCTCATCGAAGGGGGTGCTCATCTCATGGTTTCTGGACTTCCGTTGTTCTCATCGCCTTACTGTTTGCTTTGGCCATTTTAGTCCCGAAATGAGTAGTCGGCACCCATGTTCGCACCGTCAATAAACATATTTAAAGCGAGCATTTGTGCTTGAACATCGAATCGAATAAGGAGAAATGCGGCAGCAAACTACTTGTCTGTCCGGGGACTAAAATGAAGAAATTAATCTTAATATGCCGATCGTCAGAATAACCCCGGAAGCTGCTTTTGGTGAACAAGTGGGGTAAGTTCTAGGGTTCCTATAGGTTGACGAAGGAGCACAAGGCACACAAGCGGTGCTTTCCTCTCAAGTCATGGAGCATCTCTTAATGCTGTGCAGAAGTCTAGGATGATGGCATTTGTAACTCCTAGTTCTTGTTTTTCATTTTCACCGAGTAAGCTCTCGCTTTGCTTACCGAGAAGCCACTCTCCTCCGAGCCCATGCGGTAGTTGTATTTTCCGTTGCTTAAAAAAAGGGGGGGGGGGGGGGGCGGAAAGATGGCTGACTTTTTAAATGGCCAACCCTCTTTTTTTTTTCCTGGATTTTTTTTTTGGGTAAGGCTTTTTTTTTTCCTGGATTTTGATAGCCCAAAAAACAAAAACAAAAATACCATCCAAAGCAAAGGAGAGAATTTTCCTATTAAAAAAAAGAAACACACACACACATGTATATAAATATGGTTAATACCATGAAAAACTTCAAATCGATATACATATGATAAATTTATCCAAAACTAATTGTTTGACCATTAAAAATATTAAACTGGTACACCTGTGATAAATTTATCCTCGTTAATTTTTCTTAAATTTTTCCGTCAAATTCCTTAATTAGATGACACGTGACAGTTCAACTGATGTACCATTCTGGAGTTTTTAACCTTCATTTGTTATTGGTATTCTAATTTGAAGTTTATGGCAATCAAAAAATTAATTCGGGATAGATTTGTCAAAAGTGTATCGGTTTGAAGTTTCTCGTTATTAAAAAATTAGTTTGGGGTAAATTTATTACAAGTGTACTAATTAGAGTTTTTTCGTGTTATTAACCTATATAAATAAGTAGGAAAAGATTATCTTAAAAGTGCTAAGCCTGTTACACCTTTAGCAATTCAATTCAAAACATTTTAATTTTGCTAATCAAGCCATAAACCTTTTCATCTTTCGCCTATTTCGACAGGAGATCGATGAAGTGAACGTCGGTGGTTCTACACGGCACGGCTGATACCGACGAGGATGAATTTTAATAATATTTTTTCTTTTGAATTTATTTATATTTTTTCTTTTCATTTCTTTTTTTCTTCTTTTTCTTTTTGGATCAAAGGGCCGGCGACCCTAGTTGGCCCCTAGGCAAGGGCCCCGCGAAGCCCTTGTCGGCCGTGGACGAGAGGTGCCCCCTCGCTGAGGCCAACGAGGACCGCCACGCCCTCGTCTCGCCAGATTCGGCAAATCCCAAAAAGTATTAAATATTCGAAATTTTGACATGGGCTCTCATCACTTCCGGTCAATAATTTAGTGAGATGTCACGGTAACAAAATAATGATAGAAAGCGAGACATTATCCTAAAAGCATTAAATTTAAAAAAAAAAACTCGATATTGACTTTCAACATTTGCGGTCAATTTTGGTTAGATGTCACGGTGACAAACAAACGATAGAAAGCGAGACATGGTCCTTCACGCATTGCTCATTAAACAAGGCTTGCTTTTAGTACTGATGTTCATGGTCCCGACTCCCAACGCCACGCTAGACAGAGAGAGATCCCCCTGGAAAACCAAAAAAAATTAAAATTAAAATTCCAATTTATCACGAGTCGCGTTGGATATTCATCGAATATTCCGAGGATTCCCCACCGAATTGACGCTTTTGCCCCCGGATAAACCAAGAAATCTCTTTTTATCCCATCGGATCCATCGAACGCTCCGTTTTCTGCGTGGGGTCCATAGGAGACAGCCAAGGGTCGTTTGGCCCTTAGATTCGCCCAAGGGCCGCCGCCCATTTATTCAATTTCCCCGCCGTACTCTTATGTCAGCGTCCTCATCCCGTGGATCCCCGATGCCTTATCTTCTTTCAACTAGAATTTTAATTCGACAGATCGACTAAGGTTTGAAGAATTAAAAGAAAAAAAAAAAGAACAATCACCCACGTTTCCTAACCCCCGCTTGAAATCCGACATAAAGTCGGCAGCGGCAGCGGCGGCGGCGGCAACAACAACGTGACCTCATCTGACTTACGACCGTTGCCTTTCATCCGCCTGCCGCAAGAGCCACCGACCGAAAGATTGACTCGAGCCCTGAACGGAACCCGACGGCGCTCGGCTGGGCACGAATCGATCTCTTCCGATCAATACTTCTCTCGAGTCGGAAATTACCCGTCCACGCGAATCACGTTCTCGCCGGGCCGGTTTCACGGCCCGCTTCCGTCGGAGCGCGTCGGCATCGAGAGAGGTGGGACTACGCTACGCGACATGGGTGGATGTGGTTGGGGGAGGTCCCACGTTGTACCAAATCCTTCCTTCAATTGTCCATTATTCGAATGTAACGTAAAGATTCCGAGGGCCGACCCGGAGATATCCGTCGCATCTTTCTTTGCCCCCCACAAGATTAACTTTAAAAGAAACCCGGGTCGGGGGCATCTACCCCCGGCACACAGAAAATAATTGAAACAGAAATTCCAGCAAATCTTGCGCTTTGGGTCCAGGGGAAGGGAAATATCCGCCCCTTTCTTCGTGAATAGCCTACCTTAGATCCTCAGCCGCCGAGAGATTATTATTATTATTAAGCCACGTGCTTCTATCGCCAGCATGCTAAAGCTCGTTTAATTATAATTTGATCATGATGCGCGACGACCCACGGCTTGGACAGGATTCGGTAATCGTGGATTGCCCGTGCCGAAAGTAATAGCTTTCCGGCTAATTTCGCTACGTGCGACGTGACGTTCCCGATTTTAATCTTCTTCTTTTCCTTCTTCGTCTTCCTCGACGGCCAATTTGAAACTAAATGATCCTAAACCGAACGTTAAGCTATTCGATCGGCACCCTCGGTCGGTAGCTTGCGCGAGTCATGCATCCCACCATTCCCCCGCATTCCGCTTACAACTAAAATTATATGCGGCACTCGAACGCGATGCCGGGGCGCCGTGCCCCTTTTTATTATTTTCGATTTAGGTGGTTTGTTGAATCCATTGTTTGCGCTCAGTTGACCAAGAAGGGAAAAAAAAAGAAATTCTCAGGCAAAAGAAATCTCATGCACGTTATCTCGGAAACATGGAACCCTTGTCGCGCATGTGCCATACGAGAAAAGGTTCGATTCGCATTACGCGACCCGGCAGAATTCGACAACATCGGCAATATCCAAAGTTAGAGGTCCTCGTTTGCAAAGTGAGTTTCTTGATTCACGAAGAGAGCTAGGCAGAGGAGATTAGGCACACCCACCTATGGCCCAAAGTGGGGATATCTGGCAAAAAGGACGATGCAGGAACGGGGATTGACTCTTCGAATCGTGCTTCTTCCCCCTCCCCACCCCTTTGCCCACGGTAAAAGATGAGATTTCTTTTCGTGAAGGTGGGAGCAGATAGGTAAGGGCGCGACTTTTCATGGTCTAAGGGAGGAAGGAAAGAAGTGATTTCCACGCGACCCACGTCTTTACTTTCTCACCTAAAAAAGCGTCTAAACTTTTGAAACCGCGGAAGATCCCCCGGTTCAAATATTTACCGGCCCTTCTATTAAAATGTCGCCGGATTGAGCGACGCCTTCGTTTGGAAGTCGGCGGCGGCCTTTTGCAAGATTCGCGCACGGCGAATGCCATGGACATCTGCGCGCACCGCAATATTACTAGAGCAAAAATCCATTTGATTTTGGCTGCGCAGCTCCATTTTCACACTTTTGGAACGCTTTTTCTTTTTTTCTCTTTTTTTTGCTCGAGAAGTAATTTTAGAGCCACTTGAATAAGTAACAAAAAGAAAAGTAAGAATATCAACTTTTACTCGGAAGCATATGCAGAGAAATCAAATTTCTACTTTCTACTTCTTATCATAAGTTAAATTTCTAAAGTAGAAATGTCGCCGTGCACATCCTGATTAAAATTAGATATAAGCATAGATATGAACATAAATATAGAAACTGTCTCTAAATATGAGATGTGATCGGGAAAAATATGTAACTTGAGCGGCAAGTTTTCACACCGGGGTCAAGATTCTTGAATAAGGCATTGATTATTGCAGGTGGGGTTGGTGGAACTTTTTCGACACTCTTCCTCGGAAGAAAAGAATGAGAGGAAGATTCCCTTTCCCATTTTCGTTGCTTTTTCTGCTGTACAAATAGACTATGCGACCGCTATAAAAAGAAACTTAATAACTAGATGATAAATGTTTAATCTTTGGTCGGAAGGAAAATGAGTTTCGAATTCGAAAGAGAACCCGTGGAGATTATTAATTTTGAAGGATAGTAAATGTTGTTGTTATTATCATTATTGAGATGCGGCAAAGAAATCGAGTGTTAATATTACGCGTCAGCTATAAATTTAATCGCGAGACTTATCCCGTGTCTTTCAGGTCCGAAGTTCACATTATTTTCGTTCTTTATTTCTTTAGGGAACAATTTATTTTGGAAACTTAACATAAATTGCCTCAAATGAAGAACTTAGGGAAGTCCCCGACTCAATAAGCCTTTACGAGAGAACAAGATGAGCCGTGCCTGAATGCCGACGACGAGAGCAAGCATTCCGTCGCCTGTGCGAAAAAGTTTAGGTAAATTTCTTCATGCTTTGATGTTAATAGTAAATTCCGGTTTTCTTTTTGTTTTGTTCCAAATCGAGATTTATCTATTTTTGCGACGGGAAGTTTCTATTTGTTTTGTCCATTCAATGTTAAAATCACTTGAAGTTGGGAATTCTTATTGTTCATATTATTAACCTTCCAAAAAAGAAAAATCCTCAACACCTATAACGTTACACTTCCTCGATTTTAACATTATTTTTTACAAAAATTTGTCTCGAAAGGAAAAATGAATTCAAAAATCAATCCACAGGAGAAGACGCGGCGCTGTGGGTGGAAGAAGACGTAGACGGCGATTTGGAGTGAGCATCCCCCGCGCTGTGGCTCCCTCTTCCTTCCGAATTCGACGGCGAGTGATCCTTGGATTGGTTCCTTTGTTGCGGCGGCGCCGCGATAGCCAGTGGCGTGTAAACCCCGGCCGAAGCGGCGGGCGGCTTGGCCGTCTCCCCGGACGCGGTCGTCGCGGAGGCAGCCACCGCCGCGTACTCCCCCGGCGGAACCCATATACCCCCCACCACCACGAACTGAGGGGCTTGAGAGTTGCCGTTGTGTTGGATGGTCGGACTCGGTCTTCTGGTGTGCAGACGATATTTCTGAAGAAAAACCCAGAAAGCAACAGACTCGATGTAAGATAACAGTCGACATTAAACGTTATTACATCTAGAATCTCTTCCTTTCTAAAACAAAACTAAAAGCGGGAAAAAGAAGAAGAAGGAAGCGCCTTTAGTTCTAACAACAGAAAAGTCTGTATCGGGTTTGCTTTTGTGATGACTTGCCTATCAAGCTAAGCATAAATTCGCTTCCTTTTCCTGCAAATTCTGGTTGAATGTTCTCCAACTGGTGTGGTGTGGCTTAGATTAGCGATAGATGAGATTTAGTTTGATACGTAAGGAAATGGTGCATGTTGCCCTCCAAAATTCGAGTAAAGCAGGCCACTGAGTTGCAACAGTAAACTAGGAAAAAGGAAAGGCGCAGAGAGAAAAACAGAAATCGGAATATTCCATGATCAATTAATAAGGAAAGAAGGAGATGTGCTAAACTTAGCCAATCTAACAAACCTGTAAATGGCTTTTGACTTCGTCATTAGTGAGGCCATCCACCTTCATCAGCTCCCTAATCTGCTTTGGAGTTGCAGCTGCAAAACAAAACAACGTTTTTTTTAACCAATCAGATCCTCCCGCTGGTGCAAATGCGCGTTCTAATCGATGAGATTGAGGACCCCAGCTGGAAAAGATTAGCTAGAGATCAAGCTGATCTAGTTTTTCAGCTAAATTCTGCTTTGAATTGGGTAGGTATAATGACATACCATGTGAACCGCCGAGCTGTTGAAGAGATTGCAAGAACCGCCGGTGCAGCTCCGGCGACCAGCACCGCCGTTGTTTCCTCTGAGTCTGCCCTTCCTTCTCCTCCTTCCTGCTTCCGTTGCCATTGCCCTTCGTGGTGTCCGCCGTCGAGCTCGTGGCGGCAACCGGGACTGGCGAATGTAATTCGACCAAAGCTTGGTTGTTGTTCTGATGATTGTTGTTATCGTGACTGGTGGTCTTCACAGGAGACTTGTTTTCTCTGAGAAACGGCTGAAAAGCTCCGCCATTTCTCGTCACCTCCACCACTGACACCCTTCTCGGTGTAGACTCCTGCATTCAAGCCAGAACCGAGACTCCCATGAAAACCAGAAACCAAAGAAAATCATCTCTGATTCGAAATTTTTTTTTTCATTTTTTTTTACCGAGAAAATTCTTTTCTTTTGCCTCACCTGTTGAAGAGGTGGAGCTGGGGCGGTCTGATTCCACAGCTGAGCAGATCTGAGCCAGTCAGATTTCTTTTTATCGGTGGCGTTGTCGCTCTTAGGCTTCTTGTGCGAATGTTGCTCATCATCATCTTCTTCATCATCATCATCAGAAGCCGAGCATAATCTCTTAATAGGAATGAATTCCTCCAGAACGGGACCATCAGTCGAAGTTTGCTCCGAACACTGGGATTGGCCTCCCTGCATGTACTCCGTGGTGGTCCCAGATAACTGCTGCCGGCACGACTCGATCGCTGCAACATCCAGACGAAAAGATCCAGCCTTCTCCATCATATCCCCTTCATCTAAAAGCAAAGAAAACGCGAACTGGGCAATGGAAACTCGATCAGTAGTACCTTGGTTCACAAGCTCCAAACAAAGAGGGAGCTCGCGTTGGAAGACTTGGATCTTGCGCTTCTCTTCCTCCAAAGCTTCCATGTGGCCCTGCATTTTCCGGGACTGATTATCATCATCCATTGTCGCCTCTGTTTTCTCCTTTCTCCTTTGCACTGTCTTTGGGTGTCTCTCTGATGAGCCTGGAAGGACAAGGGAGGGTGGGAGGGTTATATGGAGTTGCTCTGAGGCAGCATAGAGATGTCCGGACAAGGGGAAAGGGAAGATGGTGGGGGAAGGTGTGAGAATATGGGATCCAAATAGAATCAAGAAACGGAATATGACTCCCGGTGGCCAAGAATATGGTTTTTCTTTCTTTCTTTCTTTTTTTCCTTCTTCTTGGTTTCCGCTTGTTCTCTTTAGAGAGAGAGAGAGAGAGAGAGAGAGAGAGAGAGAGAGAGAGAGATGGTGGAGAGCGAAGCACCGAGGTCGGGGCGTCGCGTACAGAAAAGAATCTCTGATGGGAGGGGGTGCGTTTCTCAGACCAGAGAGAGAGAGGGTTCCTCCTTCATTTCTTATTGCCACAGACCATTAATTTCAATAGCGGAAAAAAGGAGGAGAGAGAGAGAGAGACATACTTTACCATCGTCATTGTGAGAGAGAGAGAGAGAGAGAGAGAGAGAGAGAGAGAGAGGATGAATATTCCAGTCGAGGGTTTGGGATTCGCTCTTCGTCGTTTCGTCTGTTGTGGGGGCTGCAGAGTTTTGACGTCGCCATCATCTCCCTCTGTCTTCCTTTATCTATCTTTTGGGGGATAAGATCAACAAATATAAAATGACCACCCACCCTTCTTCCTTCCTGCTCTGTCCTCGACCTAAGCCACCATGGGTTATCGTTGCCGATTCGTGTTTTTGTCCCTTTGTTATGATCACGATCGTCTCCTGGGCTGCACCGAACGTTTGTAACCCCCTGAACGAACCCTCCGGCTGAAAACTTTTTGGAATGCGATTCATGGGATCCGGAATGATTCCGCCCACGGTGCTTTGGTTCATTGGCAACGTTTCTATTTTTGAAATAATTTTTATAATAAAAACATCTTTTTTTTATTTCTGTTCTCGATAATAATTTTTGAGAACAGAAGCGCGTTTGATAACTACATCAAATTTATATTCCTAGAGCAAAAAAGGAATAACATCGTATTTGGTAATTGTAAAAAAAATTTATGTTCTTAATTTTTTTTATTTAATTCCTTTCCTAATTTTTTTTAATATGGACGAAATCAACTATAAAAAAATAAAAGAGAAGAAGAATTGAAATTGAACAATGAGAGCATGAAATATGTCTTCCATAAATAGAAAAATTATAATTATGAGTCATACATAAATATTTTCAAGTAGATAAAAATATGATTACATAATTGAAAATGCAAAGCCATAGAATTTCGGGCATATCATAGTCATTTGCCATTTTATTTGCAAGATTTTGATGGAGACTCAAATATATAACTGATGTAACTAATAACTTATTTATTAGTATTATCATTACTCATCATACATCGAGCCTGTTTGGTTTATCCTTGGGCAAATATCTTTGAAAAAATGTAAATATCTTTGAGTTAAAGGGGTTTGGTGAAATGCAAATATTATTTAGTAAACTGAAATTAAAAAGTGCATTTTGATGCAACTTTGACGTAAATATCATTTGGTAAAAAATAACATTTGTAAATGATTCAATTTCTCAATTAATTTTTATTATTTCAAATATTTTTTGATTTTTTTATTTTAAATTACTTTATTTAATTTTTTAATTTTTTAATTTCGATTTTAAATTATTTTATTTGTAATTATCTTCTTTAATTATTAATTTTTTTTAAATTTTTTTAAATTTTTTGAAAAAAAATATTTTATTTTAAATTATTTTATTTTTAATTACTTTCAAGAAAATGTTCCCAATTGTTTCTAAAAATTGTTTCAAATGTGTTTCTAAAAAATATTCCAATAACAAATAAGCAAATTCTTTTTGTTTTTTTGTTTCTATTCTAAAAGTGTTTTTATTTATTAAAAGTGTTCCCGAAACACTTTGAAAATACTTTTTTACCATACGCGTTTCTATTTCCAAAGTGTTCTTAAAACACTTTGGGAACACATATACTTTTTTTTTTTTAGCGTTACCATATGTAGCCTAAATGACCGATATGAAGATGGATTCTGGTTTCAAAGACGACTCAACCGTTTTTTTAGTTAACTATCAAAATGATTTGTCCCCAAAAAAAGAAAACTCAAAAATAAAAAAAGTTAAATTAAATTATTTTTGAATTCTAATGTTAAAAAGAAAACTCAAAATAAAAAAAATTTCTATTTATTGTAATCCTTATTTATATATTTAATTTCTTTCGACATTATAATGTGTAGTATAGTTTGTATCTATATACCTAATGTCTATGTTATAACTTATTATAATAGTATATAGTTTGTTATTTAAGAAAACCTCGTTAAGAAATGATGGAAGGGAATAAAAATTAATGATAAAAAGAGATTTAGATTAGAAATAATTAAAAAAAATGAAGTAGAAGAACTTAGATTTTAAGTGAACGCATTCAAACTTGAAAATGATCTTTTTAATTCTCGAAAAATGAGGGGCAATGAAATTTGTTAAAAAAACTAACATTTCCATTTCCTTCTCCTTTATATCTTTGGTTCATTTTGAAGTTTTATTACTCATTTGTAGTTTTTTGGTTCATCGTAAAACTCTATGAAAGCAAGAAAATGTAGGTAAAATACACCACAAGTGCCAAAACTTTCAAAACGTTCACTTTATATTAAGTTTGGAGAAAATCATACACTTCAGTGTCAATTCAGCAAAATCCAGCTAAATGAATTACGTAAAATTTTCAATTTATATTATTATCTAACGTGGCAAATTTTTGCAAGCAACTGTTATGGTGAACTTCATACACAAGTGCATGCCATGGATTCGCCATCATTGTTCACTATCATTGGTCTCTGATCCCCTGCAGAAATCAACCGCTCGTGGATTCGCCACCGTTGGTTGCTCGTGGAGTCAACGTTGTCCCTTGCTTGCTGTTGTTGATCTTCGGTCAGTCATGGAGTTGTCGTCATTGTTTTCTCACTTCAATGGTCCTCTCTCATAAAGTCACCGCCATTACTCGCTTGCCGCCGTTGCTCACTCCAATCAGTCATGGGTTGGGGTTTTTAATTTGAGGTTGTAATTTGAGGATTTAGAGTTTGTAATTTGGGATTCAATTTTGAGATTTATGATTTTTGTTTGGGTGAATTTAGTTTCAACGTCGTCATTTGCTCTTTAAATTGCTAAGTCAGTCTCTAGTGAGCCACGTTATTCTCCACGTAGACTTTCCGGTAAACCACATATGCTTCAAATAAAACTCGGCATTGAAATGAACGATTTTAAAAGAACTTAGTACTAAAGTGAACGTTTTGAACCTCACAAAAAAATGAACGTTTTGAAAGCTATGGCATTAAAGTGCACGCGTATACAAATTGTGGCACTTGTGGTGTATTTACTCTTAAAACTTCTTATCCTTCTTAACTTTCAAAAGTCTATGAAAGTAGAAAATGAGTCAAAACTCTTTCTCTCCTCCGTAACTTTTTGATTCTTGTTGAAGTTCAACGAAAGTAGCAAGAAACACAATTTTTCATAGTTACAAAAGTGAATAATTTTATTTTCTTTCTCTTACTAGATTTGACAGTGAATTATGGAAAATCTGATATAGTCTCCATTTGTGCATTTTCATATTCATTTACATCGATACGTTGTAAATATCAAATAATGAACAAGATAGGATGTGAACATATCTAATTTTATTATTGCGACTCACCATATAGTGGATAGGATATGGCAAAATCCATGAATTTCATATCTTATCATATCCAATCCTACCATAACTAAAAATTTGGATGACCAAACCAGCTTTTATACATTTATCGCACACTCGATCTATATAATGTTTGCAATGTCTTTTCCAAGTTTTGTGGCCGAGTTAAACATGCTAATAAAGATGTCCACCCACGAATCAATGGTCGCGGATTCCATTCTTTCCCCGGGGAACCCAGTTCATGTGAATCACCCCAAGCAGATTCACGGGATAAGATCATACGCATCTATAGTGTCTTGAAATGCTTCTGCAATCCTGATTTTTTGTTCTTCCTTTGTCATTGATTAATCATGGAATAATTCCTCTGTCTCGTGATTTTTATTCATAGGTAAGATTCAGAGACTAAATTCACAGGATCCTAGCTTCGTGAAATCAAGCCAAATACATCATGGACCGTATTTATGGTTATGGACAGTCATTCCACGATAAGTAAGGTTGCAATCAAACTGAGAAGATAAGACGAAAGTGGACACCTATGTCACGTCAAAAATGAAAGAAAAAAAAAAGTGTGGAAGGATTTTCCGTACGTCAGGCTATCCAACGAAAGAGAGTGAAAAAAACAAAACAAAATTAAAAGAAACAAGGGACCAATCTAGAATAACAATGGGACGCATGAACCGGTCGTATTATGTTGCTTTCCACTCGTATCTTTTTGGGTATATGCTTGATCCCATCCCCTCTCGATTCCATCACGTGTGCTGCTGCCTTCCACACTTAGCCAGCTAGCCATTCGTGCCACGCATCGACGGCAATTGGATCTTTTCCCACCAAGACGGAAGGATCATCCGTCGAACATTCTGTTTGCGTCCATCGTCTTTTGGCAATTGGACCAAGCTTCGAGAGGGGTCGTGAAAATCTCTCTTTTCTCCGCTCGTTTGCTGCGAAAAAGTTTGCGACATGCTTTAAGATACTCGTGTATATGTATAAATGAATAGCAAATGCATCGAAACATGTATATATATATTGACATTGCCAAAATGAATTTAAACGTATCGTGCGAACTTGAGTGAGTCGATAACTTGTCGATTGAACGTGTTTAAGCACGTTACAAATTAGTTGAGGAACTTTCTGTACACTTGCTTGAACTACATAGAGAGCTACAATGAACTTCCGCTAATACCCCAAAAGAAAAATGAGGGACGAATATTGTTTTTCCTCAACACTGGGTCAGAATTTCAGCTCCGGTCCTAGTGATCAAAATGGTGTGTTCGAACTGTGCGGCAGGGCTGCCGTCTGCCGTGAGTGTTGTCCAATTGTCCGGCCACGTTCTGCACTCTATACTTCCCAATGAAAGGATCGGTTCTGTGCATGAATATTTTACGGTTATTGTCAGCGGCCACTGCAAGATAATATTTTTAGCTACTTCGAGGGACATGCAAATCAAAGGTTCTCAAGAGTTTCTCAGGAAATATAGCAATGAACTCACCGATTGTGAAGGTCTGTCCCTCGACCATGGTTCCAGGCTCTTCGTTCCCTGCCCGATCAAACATGACACGTTGAGGAAAGCGACCGAGCTTGCGTTTCAGATCTTGTATCCTACGCTACAATCTCTCGATTCTGGTAGACATAATTTTGTATAAAGTGTTCATGCCATGGCGCGTCAAGCTCGTTCTACTTTCACCAGTCTATGTTTTCCTAATTCAATAATGAGGCGAGTAAATAAGGAAATTAGGGAAGAACTTACGATGATGGTAAATGATTGGCTGAGAATGAAATACGGTTCCTACTCCATGCCCAACAAACCGCTCGACCACTCCATAACCATATTTCTCGGCATGGTCACTGGAGGCATAAAGACGCATGAAAAAAATTCAGAAGAACTACTCCCGAAAAGAAATAACAAGGCTAAGCAGTTCACGCTTACCCAAGCATACCAAATCTGAGATATCCATTATACAATGGCACAGATGTAAACAGCAGCAGAATAACCCACAAGACAGTCTCTGAGATTGTACTCTCTATCAGCTAAAACTGCTCGGTGACAAATGTTCTATCCAATTCAAATCGAACTGATACTTCCTTTCATTCTTCCTAAATTGTATATGCAGTCTAAAGAAACTCTGATGCCCACATCCCCTTAATAATACCAAGTAGCAACCGAAAACCAAGTTTTCTTTAGAAAAAAAAGCATCAAACTTCTCATTGCGTGATAATCTAGAAAAATAGTGGAAAAATTCTGCAGTTAAGATGATAACAGTATCAAATAAAGGTGGAAGTTAATTAGTTTATAATGTGATATTCAAAGAGACGGGCAGTTTGAGATCATTTCATTGTTTTGCGCAGTGTTCTTGCTCACACATAGTCTACACCTTTCTAGCCTTATCCCATTTTTCCGAAATGAAACTGTGACAAAGAAAAAGTACAGTCTACTTTCAAATTTATCTCGATCAAGTTGTTTTGACCTGTCAAAAGTTTACGTTTTCCGTGACATTTTAGCAACTCCTGGCTTAGTATTGTTTGTGGAACTTGATTATGGAGAACAGCAAGGTTCTACTAGATTTAGACTAAATGAGATGCATATGGTTCCAGACTAGAATAATCAAACTACTCATAGTTCCATGCCAATAAGATCTGAACTTTAGAGAGCAAATCAGTCCAGCATCCAGTGTAGAGAATACACATGACTGTTATACTTAAGTATTAAATTGAACTAACCAGCCTTTTTTTAACACAGCAAACCTAAGGAACTTTCCTGACGTCATCCAGAAGTTTTTTGCTGCAAGACTGCGATTAGGCAGAAACTGTAATATAGCTAACTGGTCATTTGTACCATAAACTTGTGACCCGAAAGACATGCAAATTTCATGCCACTATACTTGCAACTGAGAAAATGAATTTCTCTAATGTTCAAATTACATCTTCTAAAGCCAATCCTCAATACAAAAATCAAGCACCCGAAGTGAGTCGACATGGACAAAACTTACAGAGTAACTCCTGACCAACATTTGTAAAGAAGCTGAAACAAACCTTATTCTCTTTCCAATTTTCTTAAAACTTGCACCATCTTTGCAAACTGCTATGCCTCTTTCCATGCACTCTTCAGTAACCTACCATGACAAGCACAGTGTGAACTCCATAGGAGATAGACAGGAAGGAGTAGTGATACCAGACCAAAAAGTAAGCAAATTTTCACCTGCACGAGGTTTTTAAGTGCGCCACTGACATTCCCACAGAGGAATGTCTTTGATGTGTCTCCATGATAACCCTAACAGATATAGAGAGAATTTTCATCAGAGAAGACAACCCACTCCACTATTGTACTGAAGTTTTAGTTTTGGTTAAGGGAACTCAACACTGACAAGGTCACAAGAGTAAGGTCGAATTAGACAAATGATAAAGAAACAGTGATCTCTAATGACAGGGATAACCAAATTGCAGACCATGACCCAGGCAAATACACTTGGACAGGTGGGAGGAGGGGAGGGAACCACTAGTGAAACATAACAGCATGATCTTAAGTAATTTAAATGAGACACGGTAGCCCATGTCTTAGAATCATTGAGGACAAGATATGGACTTGCTTGTCTATAAACTGGTTTAAAATTTGAATGTCATTATTTTCTTCCTTCATCAACATATGAGATTGACACATCTTTTTTCTTACTTTCAAGTGACTGCTAGAATATTCAAACAGTCATTTATCAAAACCTGATCTGTTAAACTATTGCACAGATCAACCTTTGTCTGCAGGTGTGGGCAGAGGGTGCATCTCTGAAAGAAAGAGATGGCGAAGATGACTGAGAAAACTTACATTGACTTCATGTAGACACACCATGTCCCCTCCAATAATAGCTATTTCTAATAAATTCAGTTCTAGTCATACGAGAGTAACAAGACTACAATGACTTTGTAAGTAACATGTATTAAGAAAAACATTCAGTCAATAATTGATCGACAAGCACTTACATTTAAGTAGACAGTCACGTCGATGTTTATAATGTCACCATCCTGCATAAGATTGTCATTATTAAAAAGAAAATAACGGGCTTCTTAACTGAGAACTATGAGCCAATACAGACCTGTAGTTGACGAGAATCTGGTATTCCATGGCACATGCATTCATTAACTGATGTGCATACACTCTTGGGAAATCCTCCATAGCCAAGAGGTGAAGGATAAGCGCCAGCTTCAATAATCATCTGGTGCACTGCTTTATCTATTTCATCTGTTGTCACTGATGGCTGCCAAAATAAAAGCAAAGTTAAGCACAAAATTCCCCTGAAGTAAAGGAACAAAAATAAACATTGAAATCCCAGCTTTCTTTCGGATGCAAATTTCTGTATGTTTCATTGGTATGATGGCAGTTCTTGCTACTTGTCGTCTTAGTTCTACCTTTGTCAGCTTCAAATTCTCCAGATAAAACCCTATTTCAAAAAATTCAACCCAAAAGAAAGAATATCTGCTTCCATCATCAGAAGACAACCTTTTCATACCGAGTACATAGACTGAGCCCGCCATAACACGTAAATCTGTATTTAAGTTTTTTTAGACATAAAGGAAACCGCTTGAGTAGCCCGAAATTTCTATTGCCAAAAACAGCAGCAAAAAATTGAACGAACATATCAAATTTGCTGAAATTGAAGAACCATACAGTAGCTGAATTAGTTATATTAGGACCTCAGTGGTTTCCTTGTCAGCTCATGGCAGTATATTTCTACATTCCAGAAGTATATTTCTGAATTCCAGTATCGTAAGCAGAAATTTCAATCATAAAGCATAATGTCAACCTTGACCAATGTCCCTGCATAATCAAGGACACGAGCAGCAAGCTCACATGCAGCTCTCATGTGAGCAATGCCATCAGAATCATGAACTTGATATTCACTAGCAAGCTCTGGAAGCAACGGAGAACCAAAGTAAGGAGGCTTTGGTATGTGGTCAGGCACAGGAAGACGTGGAGATACCCTTCCACGCCTTAACGGTGGCCTCCTTTTTAACTTTTTTGTGCTTTGAAGTTCACGTTCTCTGGGGGTTTTCATAATAACAGACCACATCAGCACAAACATAACCATAAATCAGCAGTAAGGAGAGAAAAACTTAATTTCTCAGAGCAAGAAATTATCCTCCCCCGGTGAGGCACATAAAAACAATCCTCAGGCCCAATAATCTCTGGTTCTGTGCCTTAAATGCTGGCAGAGGCAATCAATGTGCTTGGTTTAAACATCTAATTCAATTTCACCAGAATCACATAAATGAAATTAGACAAGACATTCACAGAGAGTTTTAACAATTAATCACTCGGCTAAGGTGCTGGCAGCCCTATTAAGCAGGGTGTGTCACCGATTTAAAATGGACTTCAACAGGGGAAGGGAATTCGAAATAGGGTCCGAACAACTAATGCTTTCACGTAATCGACAAATCTTTGAGACAATAAAATTGCCAATCCACATCAAGCAGAATCCTAATGTTTGCTAAAAAAAATGGCTTTGTCCATTGTTGCTAGACACAGTTATACAGTACACAATTGATGCTAGCTCGCACAAATATCGGGCACCAAAAGAGGGCCCACAATGTCATATACGTAAAGGTACCTCCTGATCCTCATGGCCTCTTCCAAGCCAGATATCCTCTTGGAAACGGTCACCAGTCGCCTGTTCGGACAAGTCTGCTTTACTGAAAATGATAAACAGAAATCGCCTCGTCATAACAAATATCGGTAGCTTTACGAGCACCAAACTTCCACGCATAAAGACCGAATCACAGAGCTTTTAGCGACCCCAAAGTTCACCGAATGACTCCTAATCTAGCTTCATCAACTTAGCAGGACCATTACGTCACTTAACAAAACCAGCACCGGCGCCACACCGAAAGCTTTTTTCTTTGTTTCACGTCGTTCCTCAGCTTCAAGCAGCCGGGCAAGCAATAAAACTACGAAAAGCAAAAAGAAGAACTTCAGAACACGAACCAGAAACACAAGCGGGCGAGAGAGCGAGTGGGGACCCCGCGAAGAGAGAAGACTTCGACGATGGCGATGAAGAAGACGAGAGTCGCAGAGACGCAGAGCGCACGAGGGAGTCAACAATTGCCATCTCTCTCTGTGCGCCAGATCAAAAGCGGGGACTGTGAAGATGAAACGACGACAGGGAGGAAGGGAGGGAGATCGTGGATTGCGATAACATCGCGCTCGATGAGGTGGGCCGGGCCTGAAAACGAAGGCAGAGCTTTTTACTGGGCCCTTTGGTTGGGAACAGAGATTGGATTTTTCCAAGTCTTAGCTAAGGGAACATCGGTGGAGCTGCGGCGACGAGCTCGCCGGACCATAGTTGACATTTATTAACCTTTCGGCTTATGCTAAATTAAGAAGAAAGACGATTCTCTTCGTGTCAGGTTCTCTTTTTATCGACTTGGCTATCGGAAGAAGATCTGCTCAGTGGGTGGACTGAGGCGGGCTCAAACGCAGCCTTTGAAGAAATCGCAGGCCCGATATTCATTCTGATCATGAGGAGCGAAGAGCCTTGTCCAAGCCGGATCCGGATCCCCTAACATAGTGCCCACGGCTTAAAGATATTCGTTATGGACGGGATGTGCCGTCTTTGATCTGACAAAGAAATCAGTAAACTTAATCCGGGGCATGGAGTTAATAGAGCAGTACCCCTCAATGCAACCAGCAAAATAAAATGGAGCTGGTGTTATATAATTTTCGAGAAATGCCCTTTATTCTACTGGCAAATTGTTCGAGTTGCTTAATTTGGATATCGATCGTTGAAGGCATTACAATTTCAAATTCTTTTGGCGGTTGGTGCGCTTTGACCTGCCCCATCCTTCAGGGAACTGCTACGCAAAGGGCCCATTTCTAGACGCCACTTCATCGCCACGTGGGACTACGTCAGCATTTCGCTTGAAATTTGAGGGATTAGTCGAAACGCATCCGTTGCTCAAGGCATTCAAATTTTAGTGGATTCAAAACCAGATTGAAAGGAGCAAGGATGTTAGGATTCGACGCATAATCAAATTGAAGTAAAACGTAAAATAAGAAAGAGAGATTGAGGCGCCATATTTTATCTCGATCCACTCTTAAATTAGGGTTACGTCCAGCATAGGATTTTACTATAATTTGCACCTCACATCTCTTGTTACATCTCTCAATTATAAGAGAGAAAAAAAAGTATATATAATGACAGCTATTCATGAGCCCAAATCCAAACTGCTAAAGGAAAAATATATGCTTAAATCGTAAAAAGTCCTTTGATGTTCGGGGGTGTTATCTCTTTGAGACCACCGTCGGGGTAGCTCCTTTGGACCCTCACCCACTCAGCGTGAAGCGGGATTTACGTACTTTCCTATCATAAGGCAGTATGAACCATATCCTAGCAAAGGATTGGTGGTGTTTTGCAAAGATGGCGAGAAGCTATTCTCAAAACCCTCATGTGAAAGACTCCCCAATGATATGTTTAGATGGGTAAACCACAATTGACTCGAGCCCAAATTGAAGCACCGGCATGGGATCGTCATTGTTTCAAGTCGGACCAGCTTGATTCATTCATGGCCGATAACGAACTCTATCGAGCAAATGATTTGTACCATCGCTCTTTTGAGCCATTAAACCGCGACCAAGAATGTGTCGGCCTTGTTGCATGGCCCGCACTTGATCAAATCTTTATTTCTCGTCTGCCATCATCCATGGGGCTTTGGTCTCGTTATACTTTGGAAGACGACCTAACAAATGACTAAGGATAAACCAAGGATACAGATACAAAAAAGAAAAAGAAAAAGAAGAAGATAAAAAGAAAAGTACTAACGCTAACGTCAAGCGAATCGAAACGTTACGTGGGAATAAAAGTTAAAGCTGTTGTCCCTTATCAAAAGGAAAAACAGAAGGCAACTGAAATGTTCTGTAATAAGATTAAGAAATGGAAGCAAAGTTCAACTTGTCTATCTCAAAAGCATTTTGATTTCTCATGCTTTATCGAGCTGCGCCACTGGTTCCAGACCATACCTGGTCGACATATTAATCTTCTGAACCCCCCTTTTTTTCTTTTAAATATGTTCGCTTTTCCTCCTCTTTTCGATACGTGATGTCATGAAACACTGGTAGTGTGTGTAACTGAGAGCGATGAAGTCAAGACCGACTTGAATTCTCTCTCTCGGTGGTTGATCCTGGAATCCTCGTGCATCCTAGACTTCAGTATGCACAGTTAATCGACACCGACATAATTATCCCCTGGTTAATAATAATTCCCAGGTTGCTCCATTGCATTTCTCGCTCGCCGGAAGCAGTGTCGCGACTAAGACTTCTTCAACTTCAAATTGGAAGGAAGACACCGGAAAGCGAATTGGGAGGGCGATCCTCATTCCTCCCCAAAAGAACTGATCGTACCCGGAAATCTTTACGGGCGAACAAGTAGAGTATTAATACTAGGGCGGCGCTTGAGGTATCCTGATTGGTCAAGAAAACTCGGTAATAGAATGGAATGATCACGTAACTTCGGGGAGAAGGGTTTGGGAACTCATCATAAGTCGTGGAGACAACCAAAAAGCGTGTGGTTTCTTACCGACCCGATATTTCTAGAAAGCGACACGTGCATTTGCTCAACATGGCAAAAACTAAAGCAACAGAGCAAGTTGGAATTTAAAGAGGAAGAGAGAAAGTAAGAGAGCAAGTTGCAATGTCACATGTTAAAAAAAGGGAGCAACTTGACTGGTTGATTATTATTTCTATTTCCCTTCAGCCCTTGCTTTTTTTTTTTTTGTAAAAATATACAATTGATTTGGATCTACAGCATAACCCCCCCCCCCCTCTCTCTCTCTCTCTCTCTCATATAATTCACAAGAACATGATAACAGTTACGAAAAAAAATCAAGACCTAAAGAGAGAAATATCAAAAGATGAAACATGTGAAAATGCTACAAAACACCGACCACCATATGCTGCTTCTTCCTACACTCGAACGACAAGAAGTCCGCATCCCTCATTCTCTTACCACCGCAGTAGGGCACTTCCATTATGTTCACCCCAAACAGCCTCACCATCTGTACAGGCGGCGCGGCGGCCGGGCTAGCCGGCGACTTGCCCCGCGGCTTGAAGTCGATGTAGAGCTGCTTCTCTGGCCCGGTCGACCGCTGGAAGCAGACTGTGTCCCCGGCCTTCAGGCCCTTCTCCTTCACGAACCGGCTCCAGCCCTTGGTGAGCACGTAGCTCTGGCTGCTGTTCCAGTACGAGTACCGGAACCGCCACACCTTGCCGCCGACGTCCTCGAAGTTGAGCAGCACGCCCTTCAGCGTCGCCGCCGGGCCGCCCGGCAGCGGGAAGTGCTTCTCCGCGTGCTGCTTCGGGATCACCAGGCGGTTCAGCTTCCCCACGTCGCTCGGCGTCACGGCCTTCTCGAACAGCTCCTCCCGGGCCGCCGCCGCCCCCTCCGCCCTGCCCAGCCCGAACCCGCCTCTCCCGGTCCGTTCAGCGGCAGAGCCCGAGTAGCTCCGCTTGCTCTGCTCAAGCTCGTCGCGGTACGTGTGCTTGCGCAGCATGTCGACGATCTCCGCCTTGGAGTGGGAGGCGAGGAAGGCGGCCTCGGCGGGGTCGCCGGCGCCATCGGGCTTGAAGTTGGTGATGGCGTCGCGGCCGCGGAAGCGCTGGGCGGCGATGTCGTAGGAGCGGGCGGCGTCCTCCTCCTCGTTGAAGGTGCCGAGCCAGACGCGCTGGTGCTTCTCGTAGATTTGGGCTCCCCAGCGGCCGTTGGGCTGGGGGACGACGCCCTTGTACTTGGAGGAGGGGAGCTTCTTGTGGGACTCGGCCTCGGCGCCGGCGTCGGGTGCGGGGTCGAGGACGGTGCTGGCCCCGCTGCCGACACGGCAGAGGCTTCCCGGAGGAGGCGGGAAGGGTTTGGCCGGGGGGAAATGGAGGGGCGGGGAGACCGATGGAGAGTCGCTGCTGGTGGTGCTCTCGTCTGTGCAGCTGATACCATCCATTGCTGTTGCTCTGTGTGTGGGTGTGTGTTGGTCGAGTATTGGTTTTGACTAGTTGAGTTGAGAGAGATGAATGAACGAATGAGTTGGCTCTGGTTGGAAAGTGAGGAGAACGTGGTGAATATTTATACAGAGAAGAAGAAACGGGGAGGGGAATAAGCAACGATTTTTAACCTTTTTAAATAAATTTGAAGAAATGTAGTTCGAATTTAGTATTTTTGTGTGTGATAGATAAATGGATATATATATACACACATATTTGGGTCAAATAAATGGCAGATATGGGGATGTGGTTGTGGGTGGGTCAACTCCACCGGGGGGGGGGGGGGGGGGGGAGGGTTTTTGGTAAGGTACCAGGAAGATTCATTGGTCTCGTGAGAGAGAGAGAGAGAGAGTAGGACTCGCAGAATTTCATTTTCTAATCACGTTTGTTAAGGCAAGACCGATAGGATAAACAATTGGCATGATATCTAAAACAAACCGCTAACGTTGAATACATCTCACTCTCCCAAATTCTTATTTAAAATCCCGTCCCGTCATCTAGTATAAATCGTCATGTAAATCAATTCGACCGTATCTAATTTGCTTTTCCCGCATACCTTATACTCTTTTCAATCACTCCGTATTATGTCGTCGAAGTAAAGATATAATTAACATTTTGATTGCACCTCGAGTTATTCATAATGGCGCACTCCTTACTTGTTTCATTCGCGCCAAGAATCCCCCTCCTTAAAGCAAGTACGGCATGCTCGACCGTCGATTGTGCGCTCAAAATCTCGAGGCGGGTCAGCTGATTTGTGACCCTCTCCGTAAATTTCCGAGCAAACCCGATGGAGAAGCTTTCACGAGGCTTGCGGTGGAAGCGGAGAGCCCCGAACCGGAATGCAGCTTCCGCTTATGTTCCATCATCAGTTCAGAGTGCGCATCCCGCCATCCAATGTTGAGGGCGTGCGGACACCGGGCACGGTCGGATTGAACGGTCGCATACGCGGGCGCTCTATTTTGGCAAAACCCCATTTTTACAGACCATCCGGAAAAGGAAATCGGACGTTGGATGAACATGGGAGTGGGGGCACGAACAAGATCGGTGGGTCCTGGTGTCAGCAAGTTGATGGGGGCGGGGGTGGGTTCACAGAAGAATGTGGACCGGGGCTTTTGGCAAGTTCATCCCCCCCTGAGCTCTTGCTGCTGCTGATGCTGCTGCTCTCCAGCATGGCCTCCCCCTCTCTCTTTCGATCTCTTAGTCTAATAATATTCTCGGCCATCCTCCACTACAGCAGAGATCTTGTTCCATCATTCTCCGTTGCTCCCTTCCATCCCCCTACTTTATCGCAATCCCAGGAGCGGTATTTAGGATTGTGCAACCGGATCGGATTTAATAGGAACCTGAATGGGACGACCACCCAAGATACAGAACTGGGAACCGAATGAAATCGGGCCGGTTTTCGGTTCTAAGTACCTAGGAACCAGATTAGATTTGAAATCAGTTTTTAATAACTATTAAAAACAAAAACAAAAAAAAAATGGTAGTTTTGCTTACCTTACCTTATCAATTTTTGATGGATTATAATTTCTATTGCTCATATTAATGATTGTTGCCTTTGATGAATAGAGAATTTTATTATTCATTTTTTACTTTGAATCGTTTCATTGTTACTCATATTATTATTTTTTTGGAAAAAATAAAATTAAAAAAGGAAAAAAAAAAGTTCTTGGATCGACCCTAAAATTGAATTGAAAAGACAAGGTAAGTCCCAAAATAGATTTTAGGGTAAACAAAATATGTTTTAGATTTAAAAAATGTAGAATCGATTATAACATCGTCGCTTTCAAGATTTAGGTTCGGAACCTGCTCATCCGGCCATGCTCACCCCTAGTGGTCCTCTCTCTCTCTCTCTCTCTCACTCACTGGACTCTGTGTGTATATATCTCTGGCTTCCAGATCGTCCCACTAGGATGGGTTACGGGTCCCGCCCCAGATGGATAAACTCGAAGGACAGATGGATGGGCTCATCATCCAACAACAAAGAAACCACTCTCTCCTTCCTCCTCCGTGAATCCGAATCTGACCTGGCACGATCTGATTCGCCCTCCCAAAACTCCCCCCTTGTCTTTATTGGCTCGGTTCAGACCTTAGTATTCTTCCTCCCAACCCTCAAACATCACTCTCTCTCCCCATCACCCACCTGCCTTTCCAACATTATCTGCTCTCTCTCTCTCTCGCTCGCTCGCTCGCTCGCCGTGTGTTTTGTCACCAGATCACATCGTTCATGCACGAACCCCTCCCCCTCTCGATACGTCCTCCCACGATCGAGGATTCGTTCGTCGTTCGTGAACTTGGGGACTTGGAGTTAGTACGAGGACCCTACCATGCCATGCCATGCCATACCACCTTATGCTATCGACCCCGTTGCGCTGGTGTTCTATCGCCTCCGCGATTGGATGACTGGGAAAGATATTTTTATACATCGCGATTTCGACTTGTGAGTTTGTCCGCGGGCGACTCGTCCCCCGACAAAGCGAGCAACGAAAGTAAGATCCAAGCGACAAGGGGAAAATGACAAGCTGGTTTTTCCAAGCCAATAGCGAAGCGGATGTTCGCTACTGGTCACGCTCTCGGAGTGACAAGACAAAAAGACAGGCCCCGCGAAACTGAGCTCGCGTTCCGTTCGGAATCCTCGTTCGAAAGAGAATTCGTGCGTCGATAACGTTTCTGTTTTTCTATTTCTATTCTAAATATATTTCAGAAATAGATTTGGAACAGAAACTCGTTTGGCAATGCAAATCTGTTTTTCTATTTCTAGAACAAAAATCTGTTCGAGAAATAAATTTTGGCCCAAAACCAGAAACAAAAAATTTTTATTTTTGAAAAAAATAGAAAAATCTATTTTTGTTCCAGAAATAATTTCTGAAACAGAATGGTTGTCATGCACACCCCAAATGTTTACACCAAAACGAAGGGACCCAAAAGAAAAAAAAAAGAAAGAAAAAAAAAACCGATGTTCCTCGATCCGTTCGACCCTGCTCATTCACAGAAAGCGAGTGATTTTGAAGGCTTTTTTTCCCCCTTGAAAAAAAAATTTCATCGTGAAAAAAAAAATGGAACGATACATTATTTCGTCACCGGTGAAAATTTCTAGAGATAATCATTGATCGAACGTGTGAAGCCATCCGAGCAATCCTTTTCAGGAAAATGTGATCGGAATTATCCCCCCTTTTCGCGAACCAAACGGGATTTAATAAAACCGTCGGTTTCGACAATTTCCACAATCGATCACGGGGACAAAAACTTTGCTCCTCGTTTTCTCTATTCACGAACAATTCACGGAGGGGAACGCGTGTTAATCGATCCAAAACGATCGCGTACTTAAACATCGTCGCCTCCCTCTCCATTCAATTTCATATTCAACGGTTCTTGCTCGCCATCGACAGGCCCATGAACGGAACGCAATCGAGATATGGCTATCGCTCGGAGCATGGCGTCCCGGAAAGCCAACACGGTCGACGGACCCCGAGTCGAAATATTCTCACGGTTCATCAGGGATTTACGCTGTATAGAATCGTTCTCCCCACTTCTCATAGCATGCGAAAAAACAAAAAAAGGATTTGGCTTTGTTATTTATTTGAATAATCAAAAGAGCACGAGGTGGGGGGGGATATTATAACCCCCGCGGGTAACCGCGGCGGGGGAAGGGAATTCCGTACGGACGGATTCCGCCCGGGGGGGGGGGGGGAATAGAAAAGCGGGGTCCACACTGCAAGCGCAAGTTGATGAAACCAAGCGCCCAAGACGGTGGGTCATGCAATTACCATTTTAGCCCCCATCTCCTGATGCGATGATATCTCTGTTCCCGTGGGTCCCGATAATTGATTCTTCACGCGTCTTTGTTTATCCAGTTCATATTTTAATTTCTCCCAACCCTGCCAAATTCAACCCCCCCAACCCCAACCCCCCCCCCCAAAAAAAAAAAAAAAGGAAAATTTGAAATTACTGTTTTGGACATGTGTGTGTGTATATATATTTTGGCTAAAGGACATTATTACATATTTTTCTTCTCTTGAATCTGCTAACGACACAAACAAACAGTCCTTAAAATGCGGTTCTTGAATTTTTAACTTTTTTTTTTATTCATGTTCGATTTAGTGTCTAGATAATATAAAAATATTAATTTAACGTTATCTTTTTATCAATTCAAATTCGAAGATAATATTGGACACTTTCGTATAGTCCATGGGTTCAAGGATGTCATGGCACGCTAAGAAAAAAATTCAAGAATAATATTGAATTAATTGAAAAAATCTAAAAATCACATTTCACGTCGAGTTTCCATTTGGTCGAGAACAGATGGCTCTCGAGGAGACAGTAGACGTGCGTACGGCGATTGGTGTCGCGAGGATACGGAAAAGGCTGGCCTTTGATTCGTTTCCAATTTCAATGATCTCTCCGAATCATCTCCTTTCCCCTCCTCCAAGTGGGAACGTGAATGTCGGCCCCATGGCGAACCGGTTACTCTTGTTTTTTTTTTTTTTTTTCACTATTGTTGCTATTCTTTAAACGTGCTTTTTCGGGCTTTCAGTGGATTTTGCGACAGACATACCAAGAGTGATCGACGAAATGGTCGTGCTAAACAGTGGTCGGACCACGAGTGGGGTGCTTAAATAGTTTAACTTTTATTAGTGTGTGTTTTGCTTTGATTTTTATTCTAAATAGATGGCTAAACCGTGCGTTTTAGCCAAATTAAGAAGATAGATTTTTTTTGTTTTCCCCACGCGTTTCTAGCTTTTGATGCCACGTTATTTCCTCATTTTCAAAGTAGACATTAGATCATAGGACAAACGATATGCCTTGCATACATCGCCCGTGAAGACAAGACAAAACAAAGCAAAAAAAAAAAAAAAGGTCGCTACTGATAGAGAAGAAAGATCTAGAAAATTGAACCGTATATTGTATTAATGCACAAAGCCATAATAAATAGGTATAGTGAAGTCTAATGTGCGAGGAAACAATGTTAGAGGATAAATAATAATAATAATTCTAGAACATATGTAGAATCAATTAAATATTCTAACAGCTACTATGAACAGACTTATCCATTCTTAATGCAATGGACGGTAAGATGCTGGGCAGTAATGATCACAAAACAAACGGCCAACAGAAAAAAAAAATTTGTTTAGGACTTATACTTGCCTTTATTCCTTTCGAACCAACATATCTTGACTATATAAAATATAAGCACGAAAGTTTTACACTCAATCTGCTACTTTTTTTTCCTCCCTAATAAATGCTCGATCTACTTAGAATGTATATGCGAAACCACTGAACACCATCTGACGCACGTTATTGAGAAAATATTTGGTCAACTTGACACACCCGCTAAGACGGAATCTGGGCCGTTATATCCTGTGCGACCGGTCGTATTCAGTGATTTCGAAGTCGCTTAGTACATGCGCTAGGCACCGATGTGATAATTTTCTCGAGTAATTCGAGAAATGGAGAATTAATCTCACCTGACCTTGTTAGCAAAGTCATCTTAGTATATAAGAACGAGGGACCTCCTTTTGACATCACGGTGCAATGTATGATGCGTCAAGATACACAAATGTGGCAAAGGGTTGTCTCACATGCATATCAACCACCTCTTCCACATCACTCCGTTTTTCCTTATGCCGAAGTTAAAATAGCTTATCTTGGTGGTGGCACCAATTCGGATAAACAACATCTAAGCATATCTCAAAGCATAATCTCTCATCCCAGCCTCACTTTAATTGGGAATTTTTTTTTTCCCAATTTGCGTGGTAACCAACTAGTACGTACCATTAAAGGGGGGAGGCTGCTCCTAGATAAAGCTCCTTTCTTTTCGTTTGAAAACTTCATTTATCAGTGATTCGGATAAAGCTCGAGCAACGTTTGGTGCACTTTAGCGTCTAATCTACAATCATCTCTTCATCCACAAGTTCCCTAATGATGGCTTTTCAGAAATTCCAACCACCTCGGCTATTGGTCCAATCTCCGTCGTGGGGTTATCTCCTGAGTCGGCAATTGCCATGCTTAACTCATGCATCCTTATCTTTCACTGCTTCGCCACTTTAAAGCACTCTCCTTTCACGTTCTAAATTATAAACAAGTGCACTACATGACATATGGCCAACAACAATAGGGATTCTCAATTTGTCGTGAATAAAGAAAAAAATTTGTTTGCGAACGGATCCGAGTTGGCAACAGATATCTGCTGGCCAATGACGGGGGAAGAGAATCGGACACGAGTTTCGTGGGATAGCGATGCCCGTGCGTATCGTTTTCCCGGTGTTGGCGTCTGGTTACGGAGCACGTGATTTGATCGTTTGGGGGCAATAAACAACGATATCTTGCGACGCACGAGCCACTTTCGCCCTCCCCGGTTGGAGATGACACGAGATGTTTTTTTGACTCGGGAGGGATCCGCCACCTCAATGTCCACCGACGACCCAACACTAGATAGATATCGAATCTTAAGTCGAGATGTTCCTGCGATTTAACTAATAATTGCAAGTTTGATCAGGGATTTATGAGATTTCATTGATTAGTACGAGCGCGATTATTGGAATTATTGTGCGTGTGCTTAAAAGATGTTACGTATGTGAAAATTTCGTGATGATCTCAATCATATCTAACTATCGACCCTTTTGAGCTTTTTTATTTATTTTTTCCCTTGTAGGTGGGAAAGGTGATGAGAGGATTTGTGTGATCAACATTAAGCATTTGCCGGTGATGATGGATGACACCAAGCTCAACTACTTTCGATTTTTTTAAACTTTCAAGCCGTCGTCATCAGCACAGACGTGCTCCGTGATAAATAAATTGATCAAGCCGCCGCCACCACAAAAGTAGAAAAGAAGAGGGAAATTACGAAGGAAATGGTCCTTGCTATTAAGACACAAATTTTAACTCGTTACCACCGTAGTTCCCCGTCGTATTCTCCGGTGTTGATTTGAATTCCGGACGAATTAATTTTCTCCGGCCAAGACCTACGGGAAGTGCTGACGTGGATAACGGAGCTGCCGGACTTAGGGCAACGAAATTTAATCCGCATGTTGACTTTGCCATAAGAGGCGGCAAAAAAAAAAGTCGAGTCAAATGAAAAAAAGAAATTGCGAGGATTGAGAAAATAGATTTAATACCATGAAAAATTTCAAACCAATATATATATATATATATGATAAATTTATATTAAATTAATTTTTTGACCATAAAAAATTTCAAGCCGATGTACATATGACAAGTTTACTCAACTTAAATTTTTTATTACAAAAAGCTCTAAATTGGCACATATGTGATAAATTTATCAAAAACTATCTATGACAAATTTACCATACGTTAATTTTTATTAAATTTTATCTTTAAATTGCTAAGCTAGATGGCACATGATAGTTGATAGGTGTACCAATTTGGTGTTTTTAGTGATATTAACCCGTTTCATGAAACTACGAGAGTATAAATTTGTCATGGCTGTATTATTTTGAGATTTTTTATGGTCAATAAATTAGTTCGGGATAAATTTATCATATGTGTACCCGTTTAAGATTTCTTGTGGTAAAAAATTAGTTTAGAGTAAATTGATCATACGTATATGAGTTTGGGGTTTTGGTGATAAAAAAAATTAATTTGAAGTAAAATTTATCACACGTGTATAAGTTTGAGGTTTTTAGTGGTCAACAATTAATTTTTGGATAAATTTATCATAAACGTATTCATTTGAAATTTTTCGTGACATACTTTCAAGACCCTAGCTTTCTATCCCTCCCTCCGTCGTTCAAAGTTCTACTCAATCCCTCGGCCCTATCATTTTAATTTTATTGTATATCTCCGAAGAGATAAAGGCTGAAATTATGAGAGACCCAAACTTTCTCTCCCTCCCTCTGTTGCTGAAAGTTCTACTCACCCTATCGTTTCACCTCCCACGCTGTCAACGAAACAACACATGAGCTTCTCCTTCTTGTCACTCCGGTACAGCCGTCGCCGTCGCCGCCATCGCCCCCACCGGCAAAACAACCACTATCCTCTCCTCGAGAAATTGGGCAGTGACCGTATTTGAGACCCAACAATCACATGCTCAGTTGAAAGACATGAAAGTCTTTGTTGATGTTTCCAATTTCTGCTTATCGGAAAAATATTATTTACGTTTTTTCGGATCTTTTTGCTTGGGTCAACCCGACAACCACACGCATTAATCTGTTCACACGCAAACCACCCAACTTGCACACACAGGAAAACCATGCACCAAAGTACAATTATCACAAAAAAAAAAAGAAATTGAAATATGAAAAAAAAAAAACTAGTCCAGAAATCGATGCAAGTGGAAACGAGTGATTGACTCTTATGCCTTTGACCAAAATAAAAAATAAAAAATCACTCTTATGCCGACGTGGACAGAGACCCGGACTTTCGGGTGAAACTACGTGGTCGCCTCACCACCTAGACCTTGATAGAGTGAAAACTAGATTTAGCTAAATGTAATTTGCTTATTAGAAAGTAGTTATTTCAGTGACGTCGTTCGTTAGTTTTACTTTATTACTTGCGAGATGAGATTAAAGTTCAAACGCTAAATATGCTAGTCTCGCAATTTAAATAGTACATCACTCAAAGGTTATAAGATTCATCATTCGATCGAACTAACCTATTCATTGATTCATTTGATTATCGATCGACGAGGGTATCAAACCGCACGTGCACAATTTTGATCATGGGTGGTGTAAGGGGAATTTTGCGGTGTAATACAAAGGGAGATTTTTTTTCCCTTCACCCACAAAGGAATGTAATTTTTTTTTAATGCTGAACCAACTTCGTACATATTCGCATCATACTATACGGACTGGAGTGCTAATGCACATCGTTTTGTGAGATCTTGAATTTGAACATGTTTTATTTTAGCATCTAAAAAAAAATTTGTCAACTTGGCTTGAATAGCTTCTTGAGTTGACTATTTGTGATGAACTTTCCGACCGCGCCCTCGGTTGACTTAAGACATTTTAAAAAATCATAGGAAAACTCGACCTCAGGAATTCAGAATCCAATCGGTGGTTTCTGCAAGGATGATGGCTTCATGGGAGCTCGTCTAATGGGTTTTTTTGCCCTGAACTCTAATCACATCTTTCAACACTAAGACGAGTCAAAATCAATCAACCTCAAGAACTTGTAAACGGTGCGAGTGTTTCCATCGACATCGGCCCACCCACCGACGAAGTTGAAATTGTTGATTCGTCCATTTGTTGACACCCACGTTTAAAGAAAACGGAGAAAAGAAAGAAAAGTCGACACTTGGGGGCAATTTTCTCAGGAATAGCCTTCTAGGGTTTGCTGTAGTTGTTGTTTTATATGTTTCAAAGGGTTATGTTTCTCGTGAGGGAGATTTCTCCGTTGCATCCGCGAAAAATGACTTTCAAAAAAATACCTTTTCGATATTTAGTTTACAAAAAATAAATAATTTAAAAAAATATTTTTCACTCATAAAAAAATACCTTTAAAAATAAAAAAAAAAAATTTCTTTAAAATAAAAAACACGTTCTCTCGCCTTTTTCTCCTTTCACGTTCACATTTCTTTTCTTTTTAATTGCACCATTATTTTTCTTTTCTTTTCTTTCTTTTTCTTTTCGATTTTCTTATTTTCTTTACCTTTTATTTTTCCTTTTTTAAGGTTCAAGCTCTCCTACGGTTAGCTTAATAACAATGAAAAAAATAAAATTTAAAAAAGAAAACCTTTTGAAATAATAAAAATTGAAAATATTGAATGAAAAAAAAATTAAAAGGAGTGCATGGAAAAAAATCAAATCCAGTTTTTCATATTGAATGGTTGAAAATTTTTACTAGTTCATTTTCAAGTTTAGCTGAACATCGAAAAGTATTTGCCATTTTCTTGGAAAGTGACTTTTCGAAAAGCATTTTTCAGAAAGTATTTTTTAGAAATATCACATTTTTCGGGAAAAGAATGGAATTTGGCTAAAAGCTGAAAATGAGTTGGAAACTACTTCCTGTCATTTAGCAAGGAAATATTTTCCATCATTTGATTTTTTGCGCTGTCATTTGATCGAGAATTGCTGATGTGAAAATGACTATTTTTAATGTGACACGGCCGATACTAGTGTCAAATTCTTGTAATTTCTTTTCATTTAATATTTTTTTAAAATTTTAAATATCTTAATATATATATTTTTTATATAATTCCTTCCTCTCTCGGTCACTAGTGAGCTCGAACCTTGCCTCGCCAAATATGGCAAGACTCGAGCTTGCTAGCCTCAAGTGAGGATGAGCCTTACTTCACTAGATTCGGCGAGCTCAAGGTTGGCGACCGGCAAAGGAAGAAAGAAAATAAAATTCAAATTCAAATATAAAAAATGAAAAAAAAAATTAAAGGAAAAGGAATCCGAAGTCGTGTAAAGAGGAAAGAAAAGGGAAATTGAAAGATCAAGTCATTTTTTTTACTTTTGAAGATATTTTTTCCATCGACGGAAAATATTTTTCTTGATTATTTTATTTTTCATGAACCGAACTCTGGAAAATCCAAATAATATTTTTCTAAAAGTTATTTTTTGTGAAGCGAATGGAACCTTCGTTCACTATATAATATAAAAGTTCGAAACATTGATGCCATCCTTCTACTCAATACCGTAGGTATGTTATGCAACTTTAATTAGATCTCGTCCTGCGTACATGGCTTTCAACTCTTATTTTGTCCCTGTCTGCTCCATCCATCTCATCCCCTCGTCCTCGCGGGACCGTGTCAGGCAGAGGTCATCCATGGCTGCCCGTGACCTTAGTCCACAGCCTCCGCCATTGGCCCGGTGAGGGAAGAGGGAAAAGACCCAAAAAAAAAAAAGAGAGAAAAATCGAGAAAGTAAATGACGATAGCTCCCTTGGTCATTCACTTTCATAAAAAAAAAACGATGGCTCTTTAGATTCTGAAATTTTTTCCAAAGTAAAAATTTGACAGGAGATGTCATAAATGGAAGCTCAGTATGACCTCCATCGATCCCGCGTAACTCATCCCATTGGCCGAGATACCGTGTTTTCGAAGAGATAAGGTATGATTATTTCTCGCTTATTATTATTATTATTATTATTTTGAAGCGAGAAGCAAAATTTCCTTTTGGTTAGCCGTCCACGTCAGCAAGACGCTTGCATTGCAAACTGCCGCTTCAACATCTCTCTCTCTCTCTCTCATTTTCAGGTGGGCTCCCACCAAATTGAGTCCCATCCCACGGGTCGAGTTTACTTTGACCCGCTCACTGGTTTTCGTGCAACAATCAAGATCGGGGTTTCAAAATCATGTGCATGCCTACATACCATATAGCACCGAAAGTATTATGGGAACAAGAAATATCACGAGAATTATAGAGTCCACCTTCAAATTACTTTCGGGGTCAATAAGGTCCTAAGGTCGTAGCCGTGCTGCCTAAATCGAGTTTAAGTAATCCAGTGCCTCCAGCGATGTAGAAGCGCCACTTGGGCTAGTTAAACAATAAAACTAGCATATTAGGAAGCCGAGTAGTCGACTCAATATTCCGTTATATCATCATCCTCCAGGATTAACTTTGCACATCGGAATTATTAGAAGCACAGAAACACCAATCATGCCCGACCCACATGAAAAGATCTCCCACGGAATTTGAATAGGCATCAAGAGATATTCTCAACCCTAGCGTTGTTAGAATAATAAATCACGTTTAGCGAGCGAACGTACCACTTTAGTGAGCTAATACCCAACTTGGGAATTTGAAAGGACAAAACCCTAATTATCTTATACTTGGGTAAATATGTTGCCGACAGGGCTCCAATAGAACGCCATGTTACCAAGTCAAATAATGAGGCAACTTGAGAGAGAGAGAGAGAGAGAGAGAGAGAGAGAGAGAGAGAGAGAGAGAGAGAGAAGAGAAGAGAATCTTTAGCTGGATCTATTTTGGTGTAGCAGATAAGCCTCGAATTCCCATCTTTCCTGGTCAATCGTCACCACCTCCTGTTCACATTAGATGCTACTTGCCAAACTCATGAGTTATCTTATATATTCAACAAATTAAAATAATAAGTAGATGGTCACATAACATATGCCCATCTGTACTATTCTTACGTGGAGTTTTTAAACAATAGGGACCAAGTGGGCGATAGCAATGGAGGAGGAGACTTTGTGCAGCTATCGAGGTCAATCAAGTCAACAGAATGCCCATTTGTTTCTGAATTTACGGACGCATGTTCATCTTTTTTTTTTTTATTCATTATATATGCGTATATGTAAATGCAAATACCCTTTTAATTGTTTCTTCTCTTTTTTGGGTATTAACATTTGAATTAACAGAGACCGTGGATTGGGTTGGACTCCACATTACGCGTTTCTTTCCCCTCTGGACACGCTGGAAGTTTGAAATGTGAGGGGTCCGTACACGGTGAACAACATCATGATGTGACCAGAGGGGTTTTGGTCCTTTGGCAGTATTGATGGAAGAAGTCAAACTAAAGTTTGAGTACGAACTGTGCGCGCCTTGATATTCTTAAAGAAGGATTAGATGTCAGATCTTTAGTTTCCTGGGAAAGAATGGGATGGCTGATTGGTGGCGGTGGCGGTGGTTGCCTGGTGGGGCAAACATTTTCTGGCCCGGTTGTTGAAGATCCGATATACTCAACCAGCATCAGTTTTTCTCTCTCTCAAATCTGAGAAAAGTAGGCATGTTTAGTTGATGATCTGGTGTTTATACTGTACTTTTCCAGTTAGTTCATAAGGTTTGGACATCCATATTTCAAGATCATACAATCCTATTACATGAATTGCGTCGAGCCCAAAGCAAGTTATCTCAAAAGAAATAAATGAATTTTATTTTATTTTTGGCAAATTCAAAGAAGGTTTTCTTGTACGCCATGGTCAAAGGCTCTAATAAGTTTGTTTATAACAAATTCTGAAAATTTTTATAGAATATTATTTTTTTAGTAGAATCGGAAAATGTTTTTTTCGATGATCTGATGTTTATGTACGTACCGTAGTATTTGTCCATCAAATGTTTGTATTCTCTTCCTTTTCTTTAAGTGCGACAGATGACGATGAGATTTACAATATTTCCGAGCAGAAAATAAGTCAGACGTGCTCCATGCATGATGCTTATTTAGATGGGGGCAATCATACGGTACAGGAATATTGCCGTTCGAAACCTAAAATCTTTGTCGCTGTATACACTGTTATCCGAAGTCGAACATTTTCCATGTCTCGACCACGTTTGTTGACAAGACCATATACGGCCAAACGTTACTGTTTAGTTAGGATAATCTAGGGTTTGGCAAATGAATTGATGGTTGGAGATGATGGATTGGTTTGTTCTTGTTAGGGTCAAGCTCAAGACAAAAGGGTTCACTATAGAGAACCAAGACAAGACTCGCCACAACTGTAGTTTTAGAATCAGAGGGAATGCAGTCCAGAAAAAATTAGCTGCTTGTTTAGGTTTACCCTGTTTATGACTAGATATGCACGGTCTTTCTTTCTTCATAAGGAATAGAAATATGATAAATCATCATTATTACATAATCTAATGGCCAACGAATTTGCCCTTCTCAGAGAATAATTGACTAGCAGATGGAAACAAAAGCAGGGCTATACATGCACACATCTTGACACTATCCAGAAGGTGATTATCTCAATGGAGAGAGATTAGTTTCTCAGGCTGACCTTTGGTGGTGGCTGCAACTCGGTTTTCAAACTCAACAGCTCTTTCAAATCATTAGGCTCGCAAAATATTCATGCGCGTTCACATGCACGCTAATGCGTCATTAGCGATCTAGGAAAATCAAGGCTCCGGTCAAAAGGGATATTCAAGATCCCCCCACTTAAACTGGAGAGTCCCCTCACAGCACAGTTAGGGTTTTGATTACTTTTATTGCAGCTTTGCCTCTTGAAGTCATTGAGCTGTGTCATCGTTACGTGTAAAAACAAAAACATGTTCATTCTATGCTGCAAAAGTTTTAGTACATACACTTGCATTAGAAAACAATAAACTCCGGCTTAGATGGTTGTCTGAACAGGTTCAAACCCAACTCTGATTTGTGGGTCTCCATAGCATAGTTAATCTTAAACTTTCCTTCCTAATCTTCTTCTTTAAATGCTTCTAAGACGATAGACATCGACGTCACTCTCTCTCTCTCTCGCTCTCTCTCTCTGAGCAAGTTGACATAGATAGGACAAGAGACTTGATGTCTAAGCAGTGAAACCTGAAAACAAAAAAAAAATTCAGCAGAATAGGAAAGACTTGGTGGGAGATGTATCGTCCCCTTCCTTCTTTATAAACTGAGAGAACGAGTCAAGAATCTACGACCACGATTGAAGGGGACAAGTTGCTGGAAGTGGGTCCTGGCACGAATAAAAATAACTCCACGTTTCTTGGTTCGACAACCCCCAACTGGACTTTGAATCCCAAGGAAAGGAAACAGCATTTTGACAACTACGGCGGGATCTGCGGTGAAGATGATCAGACAGATCCCTTCAGTCGTATGTTACGTGCTTGGCCCTCGCAACAACACTTGAAGGTGCGCTTTGGTTTTTTTTTCTCATAACGTAGCCAGACAGGAATCCAGGCTGTGACAAATCAGCCACCTGATCTTCCCCGCAAGCGTTTGACCTTGCAAAATTTGGTCAAAAGTCTCCGGCGACGAATATGTTTAATTTCACTTGGTGTTTCATTCAATGCTTTTCGCAAATGTCAATGGGGGGTGGTGGGAGGTGGAATTAATTTGGTTTGAGCTCGACATGTTTAAACTTCAAAGTCAAGCAAATGAAGATCGTAGCCGTCTGGGGATGAAAACTGTTCTTAACTACATTATACGGTCCGATATAGCCCGGCCGAGATCCGGGTCGTGGATATTCGTTTGCCCCCAGGAAATTAGTAAACTTTCTCCGAAGGAAACAAATGAAGACACATTATTGTCGGTGCATGACATACTTTCTTCCAATTCTGAAATCATATTATGTTGTAAATCGATTACCAAAGAGCAACAATGACTAATTGGTTGTTGCAGCTTTTTGTTTGAATGTGGCTGTAGCGAATCGAAACCCTAAAAATCTTCTGAGATTTGAATCCACACAAGATTTCAATGTGCAGCAATCTGGGCCAGTAAAAGCATACTAATATTAACCATTGCTTAGTTCAGCAACCAAAAAAAAAAAAACCGCCATGTTTTGCCTGTCGGAAGGAAAACTAGGCAGCGAACTACGCAATACTCTTGTAGTCTTGTGGACAAAGACATAATTCCACAAAAACCACCATAGTGAGTAACAATTTGCTCAGGCACAAACTCCAAAATCAGAGTCTTCTCTGGTTCACAAAGAAGAAGAGGATGAACCTACTGTACAGATGAGAACAGAACAAAATTGTCACATGAGTACACCAAAAATGGACCAGCCCTCGTTAGTCAGCCAAACAGCCCATTCCATGGGGCAAAAACAGCTAGAAGCTAATCAGTACCAGGACCACTTGACACGAATATGTGAAGCCATTTACATCACTTGAACTGTCAATTCAAAGCGCGTATTCATCTATGTCAGAATCGCGGTATGATACAATGTAGCTATATTCCATCAATGAAACAATGCATTGTACAGGTTATGAAACTTCTTGTGACCCCATTGAAGAGGCAAATTGTCTGGAAGAAGCCAAGCTCAGGCCTACAAGTCAACCTTGCCATCCGCGCTGCTGCCACTTGCATCTCTTTTGATCAATTTACAAAACCTGACAAGGTCCATTTATGCTCCTTCGTTGTAAAATACTGTCGAAATTGATCTTCTCACCGCTGGAGGCCGTCAATGGGGACTTAAATTAGATGGCAGTATTTTAGCATGCTGGCTTTCCATCTCTAGGACCATTAGCGACTTTTGTCTCTGATACCGGTTTCTCTTTGCAGAAAGCGCTGCAGAAGAATGAATCACAATAAACATGCATTAATAGAAGATTCATAGAAATTGAAGCATCTACATCAGCTAATTATCAATATGGAGTAACCAGTAAAATGACTGTCAAAACATACAGGTGTCAACCAACAATTGTACACATTTTTAATGAGTGGTGGCTAGGTGCTAAGGTCTCGTGATCTAACAAAAGAACATCTACTATAGCTTGTATTATGTGAGGTAAACATACTGATATTCCCAATGAAGCAAGAACACCTTAACAACCAGGCATGAATTAGAAACTGTGCATATCGTAAAGTAAGCCTTTTGGACTTCCGAAGAGGCTACACATTCTCTAGGACCTGATGTATGGATTCATGAAAACAAAGCAATTAGCTACACTTGCTTCATCTCCAATTACAGGTAAGAACTTTGTTTAGCAAGCAAGAGATGAGAGAAGAAACAAGATTTCCCACCCACAAGCTAACAGGTTAGTAATGAGATGTAAGATGCGGAGCTACTATTGTGAAGTGTATTATGCAAACTAAACCTCATCAAAAGAAGAAAGAGACCATTCCAAGCAACTGCCTCAATGTCAAAGACCATGTTAACCATGTTTTTGAGGAGCAGAACTCAAACTGAATTGAAAGAGGTACATAAATCTAACTATCACTGGAGTCTAGACCTATGCCTACAAAATTGTCTGAGTCATTGAGAATCAACTAACCAGCGAATTACCTTTATTTTCCATGAGAAAAAACAAACTGGAGTTTCTCAAATAAATAGAGAAAAGAAAGAAGTAAAGTTAGTATGTGTAAGTGATGGCAGAGATGAACTCTATTCCTTTCACGGACATATCGTCAGTAGAAGACCACAGTGATTAACTTGAGCACATTCAACTATGCTGTTAGCTTTAATTAACTCTTGGAGTTGACACTCAGCCAATTAGTGGGGACATGATTAAGGTAAGAGGCCCTAGCCTATGAAAGTTCCACTGCTTTGAACGAGAGGAGTACATTAACTCTAGAATCCTAGTCAGGTATGCCAACACCTCATTCGTCTTCTCTTTATCATCACATTGCAATCATTGATTAATCCATGAAACTAAGGTGACTAATGTTGATACATATTCAATGGAGACGATGATGGAAGCATCTTTTCATTAGAATTAAAAAGCAATTAGCATTTTCCTGGCCAAAACTACCATAGTACATAATGCTCTCCAATAGCAATAAGTAAGTCAAAATATACAGGCCTAGTTCATTGAGGGAAGAAGATCAAATGATACACTAAACACCACAAAACTATCCGCATCTACTTTTACTTTGGACTGACTGAACATTTCAGTTTGAGCCTGGAAGAATTAATATCTGCACTTTATAGTGATTCTCAAAAACAGAAGTTCTAAAATCCTCAGAGAAATACATACAAAGGGATAACCATAATCAGAAATGCTAAGCAAGAAGCTCCGGCCATCGTATGCCTCCCAGCATATTCAGAGTATCATGCACAGTGTGCAAAGCGTTAGGATAAATTGGTTTAATAAGACCATTAGGCATATCAAGCAGATCCAGCTTTCTCTCCTCAGAAAATGGTTAGATTGAACATGCAGATCATAGTGAGCAAAAGAGAAAAAATCAGTAAGTCGATAAAACAGTGGTTTCTGACATCAACTTACACATCAATTCATGAGGTAACGCAAAGTCATAATCATGCCTCCCCCTTCGTATGCAGCATATGTATACCACCAAAAGCACCACAGACAACACAACAAGACATGATATGGCTATGCCAATTTTACCACCAGTGGACAAGCCGCCATTTTCCCAAAACAGAGGACATGCAGGCAAAGAAGGTACACCACACAAGCCTTTGTTACCAGAGATGCTGTGCAACAAAGAATAAGGTTAGAGAGTTATCCAACTTATAAAGTAGGACAGTGTGCTGGTGAACAATATACAAAGGCATAAAGGATGCAAAATCCAGAAAACTACAGAGATAATACATTGTTCCGGACCCAGAACATGAATCATGACTCAAGAAATTGGTTATGAAACTTCAGGTATAGCAATCTATTTGTTGCATCTCCAAATACACACTAAGTTTTTTTGAGCGATGGCATCCACAAATTTTTCCAAACAGGACTTAGTGTAAAGAGATAATAAGAACATCGCGTGCAAAAAATAATTTTCAAGTAAACGTACTCTATTTCTCCACCATGAACACCAATTGAGTAGACTTCTTCTGGCACTCTTCCCTCCAATTGATTACCATTTAATAATCTGGAACATCAAAGAAAAGAAAGAAATGTGACGAGGCAGTAACAGAATCTTAAAATCATCCACTTGCTTCAATAACATCTCCAACACAACATAACAAATTTCAAGCACTAGTCAAGAGCAGCGGCAAGGATGCACAAAATTAATGGCGTCATATCCTGCGCTTTGGAGAAAACTGATCAACCACGTGTAAGTGTATTTTCCTCTAGAGATGATAAAAATGTCAGTGTCCTTGTAGAAATAATTTAGGCCATGTGCTTTTCTCCAGATTGGTGCTTCCAAACGCATGATTTCTAAAAACACCCGTTATCTATTGTGTCGTTGAGTCTATCCTCTGCTTATTCAACTTCAACAACTAAGTCACACCTTTTCACCATATGGAGAATAGGACAATACATTTGAATTAACTAGAGTCATTTGTCACAGGTAAAACGAGGAAGGAGAAGTGCATCTATGGTACCTCTTCTGGGCCTAGATGAAAAATACTCATTCTGTACCACTAGCTAGATTACAGCATCTTTCATTTTTCATATGTTAATTAGCATTGTTGCATCCATCGTTTATATTCTAAATACAAAAACAGTGTTCTTTTACCAGGATTAAACAAAGGGAAAACACTTACACAAGCTGCAGATTTGAAGCTGCTAGACTATCTGGAATGGAACCCACAAACTGGTTATTGGATAAGTCCCTGCAAAATGCAATTAACAGAAGATAAGTATGTTTGCTGAACTGTCTTTGCAGTGCAGGCTGCTTTTGAAGAGGCATGGTAGACATGCAGAATTATCAAAAGAAAATGATATCAAGGAAGAAATAATGTTCATGTGGATTACTAAAGAAGAAACGAAAGTAAAAAACAATAAAAAGAGAAATAGTGAGGAGTGTGACCTCAATGCTACAAATGCAGGCTCACAAAACATTAAATAGCATTGCATTGCTGACCTTTGGGTCTTATGCAATCCCAAACCCACCAAAAGGGAACAATAAAAAGGATACAGTTGATATACTCAAAATAAAATAACAAGTGCACTCTGAGTGGTTTTATGACCTGAATAGGGGGTTGACTCAATCAAACTTCAGATGCCAGGGGTTTTAAGAAGTTGCACATGACAATAAGTCAATTTTTGTCCAATGTTAGGTGACATTCCACAGGAGACGCACTATTTAGATAGCTGCCTCTGAATATTATGCCTTAACATCATATTTGTTCTGAATATTATATTATATTTAGACCGAGTTTTTTTGTTTTCAGTTACATTTTTTTTTCCCGTTAAGATTACCTAATTTAACATTATAACTGCATTTTCAGGGAAGATACAATCACCAATTATGAAAAGACTACTAACAGTATCTACACTATATGCAACAAAGAACAGGGGGTTTACCCTGAACTTTCGTTTATTGACAAAAAGGAAGCAGAAATATCAGGCAGACACATAGAATTGAAAACACCCAATACATTAAAGGAAGCTAATTCCCTAATGAATTAAACAGCAGGATGATTTTCAAACCCCATGAGATTACTAATAACTATAATTATGATATATTGAAACCTCGCTCATATTTCCGAAGTAATTAGAACTTAATGAGACTCGAACTTCCACAAGAGATAGGAAATCCCCAAGCAGATGATATTAACTCTCTCATTTTTCTCCTTTAGCGCCTCAAACCCACACCTCCCCAAACCCTGCCCCCCAAAAAAAAACCACCACACGTGCACGCTCTTCTTTTGTATCAGTGCCAGTAGCATACAGTTCCCACCTTTTTTTTTGTTTTTTGCGCTTTATGTGAAAGATGATATATTTTCTTCACAGCCCCTACTTTTGTCAACCGTCCACCCAGATTTTTACTTTTATTCTCTAGTTGTTCCTATGATGAAAATGGTAGAGATAATGAGATCACAGAATTTTTAGTGGGACCCTTGATTTGTAATTTTCACGCAAAATCTACAGAGTGTATCCCGTCACTAGTCATGTGATTTTTGCAGCAGGGCCTTACCACAATGCATCTAAGATGAAAGAATCCTTCTCAAGTAAGAACAACATGCAATTTTAGCAACAACGATGCACAAATAAAAGCAGCGATATAAGTGCTTTTTATGCAATTATTCTAAACTTACGATTGCTAAAAACATTTTGCAGTTATGATTAAAGATGGTAACACAGCAATCCGACAGAGCTTCAAATACTTACAGTCGAACAAGAGATTTTTGACCGAGCCCAGATGGAAGACTACCTCCTAAAGAATTGGAACTTAAGTTCCTGCAGTCAGTAAGGAAAATATCAGCATGTCACCAGCACAGTGGTTTCCCTTCAAAGAAAAAGGAACAGTAGACCAACTATGTGTAGAGATGAAAAATGGAGAACTGGGTTTAGTTTAATATTCCATTTTTGTAGTTTCACAAAGAAAAACATCCTCTGCTTCTCTCCAGAGAATGGCCCGGAACGACACCTCATATTGGTAATACAATGAAAACTAGGATCCCAAGATTAAAAGAAAAGCAGGAAGGCTTTTATGATAACCAGATGGCTTTGTGGCTGTGCCATAACCTGAAATAAAAAGGAAAATGAAATAACTCTAGCATTTTTGACAATGAAGTGTAGGTGCACATTCTATCTTGTTTGCAAACCAAAAGTGTTCCTCATGCACTTGTCAGTATTAGCTTCTTGCCTGAGACTTCCAGTGATGTGTGAATTATCACTAGCGAGGGGTAAAAAAGGGAGCAAGAACATGCATTGGTCAGGAATACTCTTGTTGGTTATTTTAGAAAAAAAAATGGTCAAATTGAAGGTTCTGATAATGACAAGAATCATTCAGCCAAAATAACAATAATGATGATGACAAGAATCTGTAATTTCTCTTCGTCGTGATGCTCTATTGGAAGTAGACTGAAATAACTTAATGTGGATCCTGTAGGTGGGCAATGAATTTTGCCAATCAAGTCCCTCCTTCTTGAAAGTGTTAAGAGCATGAAAACGAGCTGAAGAGAACTCGTGGCTTATTAAAAACACTTCAAAAAACAGAGTAATAAGAAATGAGCATGTTTGAAGCATTTTTCTATGCCGTAATGCAACAGTAGTAATGGTGGAAGCATGAACGCACAGATTTGATGGTTGATACTTACAGGCTAACCAGGTTTGACAGGAGACCGACTTGATCACTTATAAAGCCCTTCAAGCCTTGACTTCCAAGATCTCTGAAACGTGCAGGCATGTTTACATTTTTAAAGCTCAATGGGAAGAACCAATATTAATTTGCATTAAGAGAGAGAGAAAGAGAGACATGCGCACAGGGAGGGAGGGAGTGGTTTGGGGAGGTGGGGAGGACACTTTTATCAATGAGATGCTTGCAAAAGGAAAAGTCCATATAGAGAGAGACAGCATTACTTCTGCATATGTACCATCAACAAAATTATCTCTATAGAGATCTCGTGATCCAAGGTTACCCTGTTATGGCCCTCATCTGTCAGACCTGCTCGTTCGGGAGTACAATACAGACCCACCAACCATATCCTAGTTCCAGAATTCTGAGTTAAATGCTATTCTTAAGGAAGATTATCCATATTTGAGTGAACTAAATGGAAACTCTCTCTGTGTAACGGCAAAAGAAGCAACAATTACAGCTGGAAGCCAGATTATTTCTCCTTTCATGTGATTGTAGTTTGAAACTAGCATACCCCCCCGACAGCTACCTTTGTTGTCCTAAAAGTTACAGTTAAAGCAGATGATAAGGGATTGCTTACATCTGATATATTACAAGGGCAGTTTTGTCCTTGTTGGTATGGCATGTCACTCCCTCCCAAGCATCCCAATTTGTAGGAGCACAAGGGTCGCCATTCCAGCCCATTCTATCAGGAACACGAAGCGACTCCTTCAATGATCTCATAGCAATCACTGACAAATTGACAATAACAAACAAGTCTTTTCAATCATCTCTCCACAAACATTATTATTACCAGTGCGAGAGATTGAAATTAGTCCTATAGTGTCGATACATAGGACAACGATTAAGAGTTTCCATCTTCCAATATCATGAAACTAGAAAAGAAAATTGATAAACAGGCATTGTTACTAGAGACATTCCATTAGGCCATATAGAGACCTTTCTAAAATAAAAAATATCTGAAAGATCACGTGCTTCAACTTCAAACGGACAACTGATATTTCAAGTAAATGCTGGCTATTTACACCATGCTCTAAATATATTTTCTATTTATACATACACAAGGTGTCTCTGGTATTATTTTTCACTTGGGGAGGAACAATAGTATTTCATTGCCACAAATATGGATCATTGGAAAGTAAAAGACATGCATTTTGATATTTACTTTCCCACTATGCAATCGAGCGTTCTTCATCTGACATGATAATTTGAAGTGAATTCCCGGAAGAGAAAATGGACTAACAATGCATTTCCAGTAATCGCCAACAAAAGATCCATTACAATGCCCGCGTATTACAGCTAGTGTCGACTTTAATTACACTACGAAAGATCAAAATTAGAAGAAGAAGAGGAAGAAGAATGATTTGGTCAAAGTCTGCTTTTGACTAGTACATATAATCTACCTAACCAGAAAAGTCAAAACCCAATAGACCGGCCAAAATCATCATAATTTACTCCCAAGTACATACCTTGCTGGGGAACAGTAGCAAGATCGGCAGGGACCAGCGCGTAGTTCTCGATTCCGCTAATCAACGGGGCACCAACAACAGGCACCAGCTTCACGTTCAACACAGTACTGCTCAAATTCGTCACGGTGTAATGCCAATAGAAGGCCGCAAATCGTCCGACCTTCTTATAAATATCGATCCTCGTGGCGTTCGCTCCGTTCACCATGACATCAAACACCCTCTGGCCTGCCTTATTGACTCTCGAATCGATCTCCGCGAAATGCAACCAAAGCAAGTAATCCAGCTTGGCGTCCACCTGCAATTCATACTCCAGGGCCCCCATTGCACCGGCTGTCGCCGCTGTCTGGTACAATTTCATGGGGAAATAATTGGGTTGCCGATTGGTCCCCGTGATACTGCTCGGGGTCGAGATAGCATCAATTATTTTGCGCGTGTTGGCGGTGCGGGAGTCGTAATCTGACTGCCAGGACCGGCCGAAGTAGTCCGCGTCGTTGCTGAAACCCGGCCCCCACTGAGGGGAACCACAGTCCAGTCTCCCGTAGTTGACCAAGATATGATTACTACCTATGGACGCCGAATCGTAAGATAACGGATCGACTTGAACGAGCGAGAGAGATCCGACTACCGGGGGATCGGTGGCAATGCTGTAGAAGCAGACGTCGGCCTCGCCGTCGTTGACGAAGGCGAAGAGATCGGAATAGGCGCCGTCGCGGGCGATGCCGGCGGGCCAGGGGGAGCGCCAGCTGAAGACGAGGGTGCCCTCGACGGAGGCGTCGAAGCTCGGGGGGTGGGACTTGCCGTCGTAGTTGTCGTAGACGGTGAAGGTGCGGACGTAGTAGCGGCCGGGGGGCAAATCGGGGACGACGTAGCAGCTCTTCTTGCCGGCGGAGAGGGGGAAGTAGCGGAGGGTCTTCTCCTGGGGCTGCCGGAAGTGGAGGGGCTCCGAGACCACGGCGGCGGCCCCTCCGGTGAAGAAGCGGTCGGGGAGCCAAGTGGTGTTGAAGGAGTCGACGGCGAGGGCGTGGCCGCCGCAGTCTATGTGGTAGGAGACATTGCCTGCGCCATTAGGGAGACGGAGTTAGTTTTGCGGGACATGGGAGAAATGGGTCAGTCAGTTAATCACAGTTATAGAGAGAGTTGAGCTCAGCTTACCGTATGGATATGGAGTGGAGGTGGAAGCAGAGAGGAGAGGGAGAGAGAGGAGGAAGAAGAAGAGAGAGAACATGCTCTGCTTGCTTCCTCTCCCTTGGCTTTTGGCGAATGTTGCAGGAAACACGAAAGCGATGAGAAAGTGCAGAGCCAGAGCGAAAGCTTCTGAGGAGAGAAAAAGCTAAAAATCTAAGATTTGGAGCGGTCGGTTTTAAAAGTGCTCGGATTTGGGACGGAAATGGAGAAGGAATTTCGGCTTTCTTCGGAAATGGTGACCCCAACTACTCCTTCCAGTTTCTAGTTAGAATCATTAAATCGGGTTTTCCAAAATCCAACCCCATCCCCCACATACACACAACAAAATTTTTTTTTTCCTCCATCAAAATGTCGATTAGTACGATGAAAAAGACTGTACTCTTTTTACAAATTCATCTGAAATTAAGTTTTGTTTTTTGTTTTGGGGGGGGGGGGGGGTAAAGATCTGAAATTTAAGTCTTTGATTACAAAGAAAAAAAAATCATAAGCTGATCATGCGACAAATTTATCTCGAATTAATTTTTTTTAGGATATTATTACCTCAAACTTATACGGGATTCCACGCGAATTTAGCATGACAATTGAGATTTTACCTCGTATCATCTATCTCAATGATAATCACACAGTAAAAAGTCTGTCGGAGGTTAACATAGGGTAAACATATCACGAGTGTTTTTTTTTTTACCCAAAAGTTAATTATGGGTAAATCCATCACACACACGCTTATCGATTCGGGATTTTTTTTTTCCGTAACATTAAAAGCCTTTAAATCTTTTTGAAAAGGATGGGAAAAAGGGAAATAAGAGGCCGGGTTTTCGTTAGCCCATATCGAAATACAAGGGGGAGAAAAAACAAAATTCCTTCTTATTAGTTGAAAAAGAAGCAAAGGGAAAGAAGCGACGGGAGTCGGGGTCAACTTGAAACTCTAGGCCGGGGATCGGTAGAAAACCTTGAAATCGAAAGAATCGAGAGAGAAAAGACCTTGGTAGCACCTCGAATCAAAGAGCGACTTCTTACGTATTAATGACCATGACAGCTTTGCCTAGGGACGGTTTTATTGAAACTGGCCTCATGGTGCATCATGCGTCAACCTACCTTATTAATGCTCAAAAAAAGAAAATTAAAAAAAAAATATAAACTTGTCATTAAATAGAAAGAGGTACTTGTTAACGAAACCCTTCTCGGGGGTTATCATAACGGCGAATGATCACTTTGGACCTGTTTAGTAACAATTTTATTTCGAGAACCAGTTCCCAAATAGCTACGATTTTTTTGTTTTCTTGTTTCTGTTCCGAATCAACTTTCTGATCACCGATCTGTTCTCGAAAATAAAAAAAAATAGCTATTGTTATTAAATATATTTTGGCACTTTTTTTTTTTTGGTTTTTGGAGAACAAAAGTACAAGACTCGGAGGAATAGGATCATTGCCAAATTTGATGCTTTGAGTTCACGTGAGACAAGCAAAGGAAAAGGGAGAGGAAGTGGTTAAAGAAACAGGGTCAACTCATCTCGTGAACCTTTGAAATTAGAATGCAAGGTGAAGAAGAATTTAATGAATATAAAGAAAAGGAGGAAAAGGAAAAGGAGGAATAAAGAAAAGGAATCCAAATTTTTAATAAAATAATAATAAATAAAGAAAAAGAGTCCAACCAAAGGAAGTGGATTGAAATGGACGAGGGTCGACAGCCGAGGCTTACGTAAGCGTGATTTCTTTTCTCTCTTCTTCCTTTGTCATTTTTCCTTTTTATTTTTTCAATCTTTTTATTTTTATTTTTTTTTTATTTTTTGTTTTACGGGGGGAATCTTCAGTGGCGTGGCATCCATGCAAACGAGCTTTGATTTGCCAAATGGGTAAGCCCCAAGAACGGGGAAATCACATGGTCAACTGGTGGACTTTGGCTGATTAAATGTTTCACTAAACTCACCGTTAATCCCCAGATGTGTTAATTGGGTCTCGATTTCGAATGCAATCTCCATGATATGTCATCCTGATTTTCATAAAAAGTATATCGACTTGTAACCGCTGTAAAGCTCCATGAGCCACGTCGATGCTGGATGTTTAGCAGAGAATTAGGATAAATAGAGACTCGTGTAGCAATTAGACGGGAAAAAAGAGTTGCGATCGTGAGCATTTCAAACACTTCATAACTTTTTCTCAAGCTTTTTGGTGACCGTAATACCAAATGCCATATTGCCAACAATAAAATAAAATAAGTAATGACCGCACATTTCAATAAGATTGCGCATATCCTTTTTCTCAATTTTTTTCAAATGAGTTTCGGGGCTTATAATGCCGAACCTCCATGCTCATCATGAATACCATATCGCAATCCAATATAGAGCCTTTTTGAGGTTCATTTTGGCCTTTAAATATATTGGTTTTGCGGATCCACGATCCATTTTTCTATTTTTGTATCTCTTTATTAATTCATATTATACACCCAATCATTATTTATTCATTTATTTTTAAATCCTACATTTTTTTTTACAAAATAAACGGAGCTCCGTGCAAAAGAATACAAAGTAGACGGTCAAAGCTGAAATTCAATGGAAGAAATAGGGTTCAAAAGGGTAAAATAAATAAGTATCGTCCTTTAAATATATACACACACCCACACACACACGCTCGCGGGCAACCAGGCAATAGAATCTGTTGAAGGCTCATAGGAATGCAATTAAAAAACAAATCACTCAAATAAAATTCACCATAAAATTAGAAAATAAATCGATGATGTAAAAATTATATAAAATCAGGTATTGTCCCCCTTCGAAGTAGGTAGGAGTGAGCTCTCACGGTCGCACCCGTGACATGCACAAATGAAAATGCCAAGGACAGGGACAAAAGGGGACAAGCCTTAGTAATTGGATGACAAACTCATTTAGTTTAGTACGAGATGACCCCATGTGCCAACCCCAGCGATTTTCAGCAGTATTGATTTGGAGCTTCTTGGGCCTCTTCTGTCGAGTTCCTTTCGGACCAATTTTGCAACAGCTGTGCTTTGCTTGCTATGGTCGGCTAAGAAATAAATTTACGTATCCTTTACTAATAAATTATGGGGATCGCCACTGAGATCATTATTATTTGACGGTCGACTTAGACTCGAGACGATTCAATCTCGAGAATCTTTATTAGCATCTAGATTTACGAAAATGATCGAGACAACACATGATAAAATACCGATCATAATCGATTGCTGTCTTATGGGTAAAAAGATCGTATCGACGATTACGAGGACTTAAATTGTCTGGCTTAAAATGATGGGTCGCCGGACGTCTTACTCGTTTTTGTTAGTTTCGAATAACGAAGTAATTAATAAACAAAATTTCTTTTTTCCTTTTTTCAGAGTGAGCGTCGAGAGGTCAAATACTTTCTTCCGTGCGGTTTTGCCGGTTTGATTTCTTTTTTATCTTTTTTACTTTACTTTCGGGTGGGCCGACCCGTGGAAGGATGGTGGAGCGGCAAAGCTCACTCGGCCGGAGAGTTCCATTCCTCCGTTCTGAGCCGCAGTAGGTAGGAGTAGTGCATCGGCATCAAGTCAAGGTTGTGAAACGTGATGATCACCGATCGAGCACATAAAATTAGCAAAAGATGAAGATGGCAAGACAGGGTACTAGTCAAAGCTACTTCATCCTCTCTTTCATTGTGTTTTCAGCATTTTAAGGCATGCTTTCTGGGCTCAGCATGTGACAGAGGACCCTCCTTTTTCATGCAGCAAAAGCAAAAAACGGTAGCAAGATGCCAAAGGATAGAGATAGAGAGGGCGAGAGCGCAGTATCGTTGACTTTGTTCCTCGGTAGTACTTGAACTTCTTCTTCAAAGACCCAGTTGGGAAAAAAGAAGTTCGAGAACAGAATCGAACGTGCTGCAGAAGTTTAGAAACTACCGGTTCCTTTCATCTCCAAAAGAAACGAAGAAGAAGAAGAAGAAGAAGAAGAAGAAGAAGAAGAAGAAGAAGAAGAGGGGGTGGAATATTAGGCAGGTCCCCACGAGGCCCAAGCACACGTTCCAAAGACATCAATCGCTTTCGCTGAGTAACACCTGACCTGCAGGCTGGACGCTTTGGGGTCGAACCTATTTATGGCATGTTTTCAAGCATCGTCGGCTCGACCAACTTGAGCCCCTGGCCGTAAACATGTATCTGATGTAGTGGTATTTCAATGGCTAAAAGACCGATGGCGGGTCGTTCCTCTAGGCCTCTGAAATGCTTAGTTAAGGTCGTCTTGAAGGACGATCCCACCACCAAATGTCTATCAGCATAACATGCAGTGCATGACCCTCAATTACGTCTGAAGCATCGTAGCCTCAAAGATTAGTTGATGCTTCCAGTTATCGAAAGGCTCTTTATTAACTGAGTGCTCTGGAGGATGTTGGAAGGATTGCCTCTTTCACGGATGAGTCATATAAACAGTATGACCCACCGCAGACAATCCGTCAGCACGCCATCCAGCCAACTTTCCTCTCGTTTTGTTGGTAATGAATTTGAAATCAGCATCCCTTCCCGGCTCAGGGTGATTTCTTAGAAAATTAAACCTTGGACTTTTTAAAACTTATTTTCTGTCTAGACATCTCACCCATCACTAGCAAGTCTAGAAGCCAAAGACGAAGCGGCCCAAAGATGGAAGAATCGCCAACGTCCGAACGGATCAACCATTCAAATGATCAACCTGAATCAAGAGCACTGACGACATCGCTCGAATGGGTGGGACAGAGTATCATCGCTCGATTGGGTGAGGGAGAATGTCACCGGTCAGAGGTTTCGTGAGCCAACTGATCAATCATATAGCATGGAGGAACAACAAGACTTGAAGTGCTTTGATCTCTATGGTATTCTTGAGTCCTCAAGAATATTCTTAGAGGAGACGATACAGTAAATGTACTATGTTCCAGAATTCCTTTTTTTTAATGTTGGTAGTTGTCGGATTAGGAGATGTACTATAAGTCATTAGATCTAGAGTCGATAACGATAGTCATTGAGAAATTTCTTATATAAATAGGGGAGTTCATTCCCTCATTTGTATCATTTAACTCTTGGTAATACAAAACATTCTCTTTCAAAGCTTCTCTCTTTAAATACTTTCTTTCACTCACGGCTGGCGAGGGCCACAAAACCCTTGCTAGTGGCTGGCGAGGGCCTTATGGTAAGTGAGGGGTTGGCCAGCCCTTGCTGGACATTGAAAAAAGAATGAAAAAAAGAAAAGAAAAAGAAAATAAAATAAAATAAAATAAAAGGAAAATCAAACGTGACGCAAGAGCAATCTTAACCCTTCTAAGCTTAAAGTCCGTAATTTGCGTTTTTACTAGTTACAATCAGAGAACGAGATTGATCGAGTAAAACTCAATTTGATTGGGTGAAAGCTACCAAGAAACTGGACGGCAATCTCTGATTCTGTGGCAAATTGAATTACCATAACAAGTTTCAGAGGACAGGAAATCAAAAGCCTTTTTCTTTTCGTTAAGCCTGAATGGGCTGAATTAAGCTCAAGATAGGCCCTCATGGCCTTAAGAAAATTCGGCATTCCCCTTGGCCTTGGTCGAATATTACTTGATGAGACTAGTCTAATCGTTTGTCAATTTAAGCTCATTTTCCTATCGCTAGTCCAAGTTAATGCCAATGCAATACACGAATGACAAAATTAATATGAAGAATGAATGAATTATTTTTTTTTTGTGAAAAATATAATTAATTCCCGATTTTTATGCAAAAATTAATGACTGCAAAAGAATGGTTAAAATTTAGATGTTAACAATTTTGTATTACTTTTTCAGACTCAAAAGTTCAGAAATTCATTTGATCTATTATTACCGCTATAGTGGACGGCCCAAAAATGTGGGGGCCCAAATTTTTGCCGAATCATAGTATTCCCCAATTTTAAGTCATCTTGTCTGCAAATGATGGGAACTATAGTCGGCACTAGGACTAACATGCAGAGCCTAATGATAGAATCCATGATTAAGTAAAATTATAGTCCTTTTTCGGTATATCTTTCCTACGATTCGATAATTTTATTATATATTTTTTTAATATGATCCATTATTTTTCACTATTTATGCAATCACATCTCTCACGTGTAATATATCCCTCACGTGTAATATATCCCGACTCATTTCTGGGGTGCAAGAAGTACGAAGAATGAGCCGTGTTTGCCATCTAATTTGTCTTTCTCATGCCAAGAAAGAAGGGGGGAAAAATGAGAGAAATGCTTCACAGCCCAAGACATCATTCGGGCAACGCAAGTCGCAAAAACAAATGCTTCGCGTGTAATATATCCCTACTGTTATTTTTCTTTCATTTTGGGTAATCAAGGTTTTGTAGTCGTTCTTATGTGTGTTCGCATAAATCAAGTCGAAGAATTAGACAAACCTGAAACAGGTGCAGACGAATGGCTGATTGGATGATCGATCCGAGCCCGACGATTTCACGTCGTGTCCTTAAGACGAATTTATCCCCTCCACAGGTACCCAAGGTTGCGTGGACAATCGCCTCCCAGGATAGAACGGATCACACACTTCCGTCGGAGCGGCACTTCCTCGACGAAAATCCTTCGAACTCAACTTCGGGAATTATCGCACAGATGAGAGTGAGTGATAGATGAATTTTCGAAAAGCAAAAAATGAATGCTCGTTGTTTTTTTTTTTTCGAAAAATCAGAATGTATTATATATAGGTCCAATCGAAGAGTCACGAATTCATGGTTATTTGGAGTTCGGTTATTACCGAATCAACACCTTCATTCGGCGTTCGGTTATTGCCGAATCAACACCTTCGTTTGGTGTTCGGTTATTGCCGAATCAGTGTCTTCGTATAGGTTGAAGAGAAATTATGAATAGACATGATTCGAAAGAAAAAATAATAATAATAAATAAAATTTCGGACGAACATGTCTATTAGGAAAAAATAAAACGATGGGTTTAACTCGGACCCGGGCCCGGCCCGATCCGATCCGAGCCGGCCGGTCGGACGGACGGCGGCGGCGGCGCGCGCGCGCGTGTGGACCGGTCCGACTTTGTCCAAGACCTCTCTCCTCCACAAAAGTGGGGTGCCCCTTGGGGCCCAAACCCATTGGAGAGGCTCAACTATTTAAACCCTATTTCCATCTCTCTTTTATCCCATGTGGGACTCCCTCAACCACATTCTCATTCAACTTTTTTAAGGGTCTTTTTGGAACCAAAATCCCAACAATCCCCCACATGAATGAGAATTTCACATATCATGACTCTTTGTGCATGTATGAAATGCAATGTGCGATTATTCCATGAGAGAACGTTGCATTGGGATAAGTAGTCTGAAACTTTGAACTTTCCCTAGTGAGACCTATCGGACTTACTCGGTCAATCAGTAGACTTGATGTCTTTGAACTGTCGACTTTCGGTGTAAGTCAAGACAATAAGAATCACACAACTCTCTCTCGAACAAAGTTGGTTCTCATTGTTGTGTTCGTTTTGGCCATGAACACCGCCTGGTTTCATGAGTGCTTTCGGGAATTCGGCCTTTCAAATTCACCTTAGAAGCGGCCCTCACTTCACACTCACATAGGTGATTTCTGAATATGTGGTATTTCACATACCTAAATCAGAATCATTAAAAGCTTATGCTTAACCTTCACTTGTCTGTACTATCTTTATACGGGAATGAGTAAGAGTCGATAGTACTCTACTTAGCTTTCATAACTTAGTTGTCCCTTTGAACCTAGATCTTGGGATCTCCAGTCAACTAGGTGGGGTTTCCGCTATGATGCCTTATTTCATAGGCCTTAAACCCATTCCTCTTGATGTTTTCTCAACTATCTCTCTAGTTAGGCCTTTTGTTAATGGATCCGCAATATTATCTTTTGACTTCACATAGTCAATCGTGATAATTCCACTAGAGAGTAGCTGTCTCACGGTATCGTGTCTTCGACGTATATGTCGGGACTTTCCATTATACATAACATTCCTTGCCCTTCCAATTGCCGCTTGACTATCACAATGAATATATACAGCTGGCATTGGTTTAGGCCAATTAGGAATGTCTTCTAAGAAATTTCGAAGCCACTCTGCTTCTTCACCAGCCTTATCCAAAGCAATAAATTCTGCTTCCATAGTAGATCTTGCAATGCAAGTTTGTTTGGATGATTTCCAAGACACTGCTCCTCCACCAAGTGTAAACACATACCCACTTGTGGATTTTGTGTCTTTTGTGCCAGTTATCCAACTTGCATCACAATATCCTTCAAGTACTGCTGGATACTTTGTGTAATGCAAAGCATAGCTTTGAGTGTGCTTCAAATAGCCTAATACACGTTTCATTGCTTTCCAATGATTGTCATTTGGACTAATTGTAAATCGACTCAGCTTGCTCACAGCACAAGCTATGTCCGGCCTAGTACAGTTCATGACATACATTAAACTGCCTAGTATACTAGCATAATCATTTTGAGCTTTACTTTCACCAGTATTCTTTGAAAGATGCAGATTAACATCTATCGGGGTCTTTACTGGTATAATATCTAGATTCTTGCATTTTTTCAAGAATCTTCTCAATGTAATGAGACTGCGATAAAGCTAATCCTCCAGATGTCTTTTGGATTTTAATTCCTAAAATAACATCTGCAACCCCCATATCTTTCATATCAAACTTACTTGTGAGCATGCGTTTGGTTGCCTTAACAACCTCACTATCACTACCCATTATAAGCATGTCATCTACATACAAGCACAGAATGGCAAAGCCATTATGAGTATTCTTAAAATAAACACATTTATCACACTCATTTATTTTAAAACCATTCGACAACATGACTTGGTCGAATTTAGCATGCCACTGTTTCGGTGCTTGTTTCAATCCATAGAGTGACTTGATTAGACGACATACCTTCTTCTCTTGTCCTGGAACGATGAACCCTTCAGGTTGTTCCAGATATATTTCTTCCTCCAAATCCCCATTTAAGAAGGCCGTTTTCACATCCATTTGATGAATTTCAAGCTTATACACCGCTGCTATAGCAATTAGCATCCTTATGGATGTAATTCTTGTGACAGGTGAATAAGTGTCGAAATAATCCAGACCTTCTCGTTGCTTGTATCCTTTTACTACAAGCCTAGCCTTATATTTATCAATAGTACCATCCGCTTTCATTTTCTTCTTGAATATCCACTTACATTGTAGTGGTTTATTGCCAGGAGGAAGGTCAACCAATTCCCAAGTATGGTTTGACAGGATGGATTCAACCTCACTATTGATAGCTTCTTTCCAGAACGGAGCTTCTGGGGATGTCACAGCCTCTTTAAAGGTCCGAGGCTCATTCTCTAACAAATATGTTAGAAAATCAGGTCCAAAAGAATTAGAAGTTCTTTGTCTTTTACTACGTCTAGGTTCATCCTCCATAGGATCGTTTCTAGGTGTAGTCTCCCTAGGCCTTTTATCATTATTGATTGGCTCATATACTCTGTTATACGGAAAAATGTTCTCAAAGAACGAGGCGTCCCTTGATTCAATGATCGTATTAACATGTATATCTGGGATTTCAGACTTATGGACCAGAAATCGATATGCATTACTATTAAGAGCATATCCAATAAAGACACAATCAACAGTTTTCGGTCCTATTTTGACCTTCTTAGGTTTAGGAACGGCAATCTTAGCTAAACACCCCCACACTTTGAGGTATTTCAAATTCGGCGTTCTGCCTTTCCACTTTTCATAAGGAGTTTGTTGTGTCTTTTTGTGGGGTACTCTATTTAAAATAAAATTTGCTGTCAGAACAGCTTCCCCCCACAAGTTCTGTGGTAATCCAGAACTATTTAGCAACGCATTCATCGTTTCCTTTAACGATCGATTTTTCCTTTCTGCAACGCCATTGGACTGTGGCGTATAAGGAGGCGTAATTTGGTGAATAATGCCAAATTCAGAACAAATTTCCTCAAAAGGAAATTCATATTCACCACCTCTATCACTTCTTATCATTTTGATTTTGCTATTTAACTGAGTTTCAACTTCAGACTTATAAGTTCTAAAAGCAGATATAGCTTCATCTTTACTACTCAGCAAATAGACATAACAATACCTTGAACAGTCATCTATAAAAGTGATAAAATATTTCTTACCACCTCTTGTGGGTATTATTTTCAAATCACATATGTCAGTGTGTATTAAAAAAATCTAAAGGTTCAGTGATTTTATTGTCTATAGAATGAAACGGAGGTTTGGAAAATTTTGATTCAACACACACTTGGCATTTTTCACTTGGACAGTCAGATTTTGGCAATAGTCCCATGCTCATCAATTTCTTTATTGACTTGTAGTTAACATGTCCTAATCTAGCATGCCATAAATTAGGAGACTCAAGCACGTAAGCAGAAACAACTTTATTCATAGAATCATTAGGTACAACAGTCATTACATTCAGCTTAAACAAACCCTCACTCAAATAACCTTTTCCTACATACATCTCATTCTTGGAGAGTACAAACTTGTCAGATACAAACACCAACTTAAAACCATTCTTGCTAAGGAGAGATCCAGACACTAAGTTCTTGCGTATGTCTGGCACATGCAGCACATCGACTAGTGTCACGGTTTTTCCAGACGTCATCTTCAGAGCAATCTTGCCAATACCTTCAACCTGAGAGGTCGATGAATTACCCATATAGAGTTTCCCATCACGTGCCATAGGTGTATAGGATGTGAACATCCATCTATTGGCGCATATATGGCGAGTTGCTCCAGTATCAATCCACCATTCTTTGGGGTTGCCCACCAAATTGCACTCGGATATCATAGCAGTCAGATTGATATCATCAACGCCATTGGAAATTTGTTCCACCACATTAGCTTGAGTATGCTTTCTCTTCTTTGCTCTACAGTCCTTGGCACGATGTCCAGCTTTTCCACAATTGTAGCATTTGCCAATGAACTTTTTCTGGCCTTGGGTGGATCCCTCTCCAAATGTCTTTCTCTTCTTGTTGGGTTTCGATCCTCCTTCAACAAAGTTGGCCCTTGAGACCTCCAGTTTGCTACCAACTTTCTTTTCAGAAAGTCTATTGTCTTCCTCGATCCTCAATCGAACAATCAAGTCCTCAAGCGATAACTCCTTTCTCTTATGTTTGAGATAATTCTTGAAGTCCTTCCAAGATGGCGGCAACTTCTCAATGAATGCAGCCACTTGAAATGATTCACTAAGAATCATGCCCTCGGCATGGATGTCATGCATAATCACTTGAAGTTCTTGGACTTGACTTAAGACGGTCTTGAAGTCGACCATCTTAAAGTCCAGAAATTTGCCGACTATGAACTTCTTCAATCCAGCATCTTCGGTCTTGTATTTCTTGTCTAGATTGTCCCATAATTCCTTAGCCGTTTTCAACGGGCTATAAACATTATACAGGGTATTGTCTAGACCATTGAGGATGTAGTTGCGACACAGAAAATCGGAGTGCTTCCACGCATCTACCGCAGCAAATTTTTCCTTGTCCATTTCTCCCTCATCCAACTTAGGAGCATCCTCGGTGAGGAACCTTGCCAAATTCAAGGTCGTGAGATAGAACAACATCTTTTGTTGCCATCTCTTGAAGTCAGACCCATTGAACTTTTCTGGCTTTTCTCCATGAGTTGGAACAGACGCAACATGCGTCATTGATGTCGAGGCCATTTCTATTACGAAAACAGAAATGATTGGCGAGTGAATATATGGCAAGACTAGTAATACAAAATTGGAAAAACTGGAAATATGAACTATTATAGTAGGCACATATGATGAGACAGGAAAGAAACAATTTCTGAATATATGAAAAGAAATTATCGAATGACTATAGCAAATGACTATACTACGACATTCGACAAACAGACTCGAAGGCGAACACAGTATAGGAACAAAATTCGTCTTAAGATTGTAGTCGTTCTTATGTGTGTTCGCATAAATCAAGTCGAAGAATTAGACAAACCTGAAACAGGTGCAGACGAATGGCTGATTGGATGATCGATCCGAGCCCGACGATTTCACGTCGTGTCCTTAAGACGAATTTGTCCCCTCCACAGGTACCCAAGGTTGCGTGGACAATCGCCTCCCAGGATAGAACGGATCACACACTTCCGTCGAAGCGGCACTTCCTCGACGAAAATCCTTCGAACTCAACTTCGGGAATTATCGCACAGATGAGAGTGAGTGATAGATGAATTTTCGAAAAGCAAAAAATGAATGCTCGTTGTTTTTTTTTTTTTTTCGAAAAATCAGAATGTATTATATATAGGTCCAATCGAAGAGTCACGAATTCATGGTTATTTGGAGTTCGGTTATTACCGAATCAACACCTTCATTCGGCGTTCGGTTATTGCCGAATCAGTGTCTTCGTATAGGTTGAAGAGAAATTATGAATAGACATGATTCGAAAGAAAAAATAATAATGCCCGATCCGATCCGATCCGGCCGGTCGGACGGACGGCGGCGGCGGCGCGCGCGCGCGTGTGGACCGGTCCGACTTTGTCCAAGACCTCTCTCCTCCACAAAAGTGGGGTGCCCCTTGGGGCCCAAACCCATTGGAGAGGCTCAACTATTTAAACCCTATTTCCATCTCTCTTTTATCCCATGTGGGACTCCCTCAACCACATTCTCATTCAACTTTTTTAAGGGTCTTTTTGGAACCAAAATCCTAACAGGTTTGAGATGACTGCGCTCCATGTATGTCTTTAACATTCATTAAACTCCCCGTTACAGTCACCGACACCATGAAACTACCACTGTTTTTTTTCTTTTCTTTTTTTGCATGTATAGATATCTCTTTTCCAGAAGAAATTAAGAGTTCCGTATGAAGTCATGATTTTTGTTGTGTTTGCTAATTAAGAAATGATTTAGTTATTGACTTGTGTCGGAGGTAGCCTTGAGTTTCGCAGATTCCTAAAATTTGTAGACATCTCAGAATTATTTGTCTTTCCGGGGCTTCGCTTTTTGCACAGCTATTGAGATCCCATAACACATGCACACCAACCAATGAAGCAACTTGATTAGACCCATTCTTGTCCAAAAAAAAAGAAAAAAAAGAAAGAAGAATGACAATTGGCCTCGCTCGAACAATTTGTTACGGCTTCATCAAACAAATGTCTTTCGAAATCATATGGCTTTTGGTTAAAGAATTATGTCACATCGGTTAAATACTAGATTTAATCCGACTTTATAATTTAAACTTTTGGAAGGATTTTGGAACGATATTAACATGATGATTCCATAATTTGACCGATGGTATAAAGTGAGTCCATTGATGTTCGTTCTAATTTGGCGACTAAACCGCTGAGCATAATGTCAATGACACGTGTAACTAGGAGTTAAATTCCTGAAAGAGAACTACGAGTGGCGTGCTGTCTTTAGGAGATATTTGCATTAATTCCTATGTTGAAAGTTCACATTGAAAATTGGTTCTACAGTAGTCAAAATTCATTTCCAAGAACTTTTTAGGAAATAATTAGAAAAGAAGGTTGCGCCTCTTTTGAAAAGAAACGGAAATCTGAAATCAAAGAATTGAAGTTCTAAAAACACGAACGGGAAGTTGATTATATAACGAGAATATAACACATATTTTCGCTTTCAAAGAGTAATTAATTCTCATACAACTTTTCGCATATGAAAATAATTTATTCGATCACACCTTTTCATTACTTGAAAACATCTTTTTCCTGTCTAAAAGTTGCAACTTTTCATATCTAAAAAACTATTGAATTCGGACACAACTTTTCGTGTCCGAAAGATTGTAACCTTTCGAAGGTAGTAAAAAATTAATAGATAAATTGAAATTGAGAATCGTTAATAAGAAATTAATTTAACTCTTACGTGAACAATCGCACTGTTTCGATAAGGAAAAAAAAATAATTGATGAATAGTGCCAATTACGGATCGCGATTGCGAAGCGTGCTGTACTTAATGATCACACAATCACATGTGGATATAGTAGAGTCTAGTCCACTCGTCTGTTTCTTCATTTTAACTAATAAATAGAGTTGTATTTTTTTTTTTTCATCCTACGTGAGATTAGAAAAGACATTTTTTTTGTTTGTTTTTGCAAACAACCTTCAACGCCATCCTCACATTCTCTTTCGCTTAGGCAACTAAGAGCATCCAAGGGATACAAAGCTGGCCTGAGTAGGATTTATCAAGTCAACCAGAAACGCTCTCGATTTACTGATGAAAATGTTGGAAATGAGTTTATAAGAAGACCGTGTTCGCACAAGATATGGTTGTGTTGCTGAATTTCCTACCTCTGTAAGAACGATGAAGAAGACATTGGAGCACGATATCCAGAAGATATTTCAGTATCCGACAGAAAAGCCCAACCCGACCCAATTCATGTGAAACGTACAGCTTGTGGCGGACGATATTCCTCCATCCCCCTCCGCCTCTTCCTCTCCACAAATCAAATATCACCAGAAATAACTGTCGTTACGCGCCCGAAACTGCCCCAGAAGAAAAAACAAGAAGAAGAAGGAAAAAAAATCAGTACTTGTGGTCTCAATTTGAAGCCGACATTTTTCTTCGGGCAAGCAACCTGCTTTCTCAGTTCTCTAACAAGGCACTGCGCGGACGCAGGCTCGTCTCCCCCTGGCATGGCCACTGTCGCAGCATCAGGAGGAGTCGGCATAGCCACCACTATTAAGAGACAGTCTCGCAAGCCATCCTCAAATCCGACGACAACCCCGTTTCTGGGAAAGAAGCTTGCCATCAAGCTTCCCCTCAGGACCCTCGTTTCAAGCCCCAGATCCCTCGTTCTCGCTTCAGGCGGCCACCTGATCGATGCGGTCAAGGACCTGTTTCTGGGTGTTGGCGTGGGCCTTCCGTGCACGGTCATGGAGTGTGGGGACATCATCTACCGAAGCACACTCCCCAAGTCCAGTGGCCTGACGCTCACGGCCCCCGGGGCGGTCTTGGCTCTTGGGGCTCTATCTTACCTGTGGGCGACTCCTGGTGTGGCTCCTGGGTTCTTTGACATGTTTTTTCTTGCTTTTGTCGAGAGATTGTTCAGACCCACCTTCAGGAAGGTCAGTGTGGTGTTGGAAACTAAAGAGAGTTGCGATTTTGGTGGGCTTTGAGTGATTGATTAAATGAAGTTCGGTTTTGTGCTTGAACAGGATGATTTTGTGCTGGGGAAGAAGTTGGGCGAGGGAGCCTTTGGTGTGGTTTATAGGGTTTCGCTGGCTAAGAAGTCCTCTTCAAATGTAAGCGTAGCTCTCACAGGACTCCTGATGTTGAGTCTTTGTCCAAATTTTAGGGCCCAAAAGAAAGTGTTGGGTATGAACTTTTAGGTTGTTGCTGTGTGATGCCTCAAAGTTGGGTGCTGTTGTTTATTAATCACTCGCTGAGCATAGCGAAAATTATTTTCGGGTTTTTGTATCATTTGTGGGGATTAAGAAGCGCTGACATGCACGTGAGTGTGCAGGCTCGTGTATACACTTCACAGTGGCAAAGGTGAAATGGACTCTATGCTGTTGTGGGCGTGAATTCAATGTATTAATTCCTTCTTGCTGCTTGCTCTTGAACAGAAGGAAGGTGACTTGGTATTGAAGAAGGCTACTGAATATGGTGCGGTCGAGATTTGGATGAACGAACGTGTCCGAAGAGCTTGTGCTAGTAGCTGTGCTGATTTTGTATATGGCTTTCTAGAGGTTTTGCTCTGTATAGACTATTTTCTCAATTGCGGTTTTACTTTTAATTCATGTGGAAATATAAAAAAAAAAGGAGAAAACATTTTCACAAGTTTGCTTCATTGCTAGTCTGTATTGTATCTTCTCTCTGAAGTTGTCCCCTCAAAAATGAAAATGTTTCCAGAGTTCTTCAAAGAAAGGAGAAGAATATTGGCTTATATGGCGATTTGAAGGTAGATCTACACTTGCAGATTTGATGCAGAGCAAAGAGTTCCCTTATAATGTTAGTAGCTCTTCCTTTCACCTCTTACTGTCTTCATATATTGCAATTTCTTCATTCTTTTGGTTAGAGCCCAAATATTTTTCTTATAAGTGTAGGATGTAGCAATCGAAGTTGTGCTACATATAGTCATGCTTACGATCCTTTATTTGCAACCAATAGCATGGCTATTGAGGCACCGAACGTGGAATCTGAGACACTTATCTAAGTGCTGTGTGGGTGGATATTCAACAAAGGAAGATGGTCGTAATACCTGATTATGTTCATTTATTATCTTCTGTCCATAACTTAGTGCTTGATTTGTTTCAGATTTACATCCAGCATCACCTTTGTAGATCTGTCCATATACTCGATTGCCATCTTCAATTACGATTAAATTTCTTGTCAGGTAGAAACAATGATTCTCGGGGAGGCACAGGACTTGCCGAAAGGAATTGAAAGGGAGAATAGGATCATTCAAACTATCATGAGACAGATCCTCTTTTGCCTGGATGGTCTGCATTCAACAGGCATTGTTCATAGGGACATTAAACCACAGAACATTATATTTTCGGAAGGTATTGATAGCATGGTAACAACAGCTTCATTGTGTTTCTTTTCTGTAGAAAGAAATCGATATTTCATAGAGCACAACATGCTACCCCTGAAATTGAGCAGGTTCTCGTACATTCAAAATCATTGATCTTGGAGCAGCTGCAGATCTTAGAGTGGGTATCAATTATATTCCAAAGGAATTTCTATTGGATCCAAGGTATCATCCTTAACATTTTTTAGATGTGGTATCTCATCAGAATGTAGATCATGATTATGTGGACAAGGCGTGTGTAGGACAATGTTGACAAAAAAACACGTCAATCCTGCAGAAACTCATCTTACATTCTACTTTTTTCAGTCTTGAGAACGCATGTTTTGTGTGAATAAAGCTAATTACTTCATTTGGAGACATATATTAAAATGGGATCAAGGAAGCTTGGGTTTGTTATCATCTGCATGCCGACAGAATGGTGATCTCCTTATGATTGGTTTTACTGAACCTATTGGTCGTAACTTTTCCAATCTCAAGTGTGTGCAAATACGCAGCTGCCATTGAATGCTGGTCTTGTATAAGCATGTCAAGAAAATTTGCATGAGAATTTTGATACTGGACAATTTTAATTCTTTCCAGATTCATAGGACATGACTCAGATTGCATCTTTAACTACGGTGTAGATTTTGATTGCCGTTTGCAACATGCCCTTGTCTCAACCATGGATATTAAAGACTAGGGGATGCAAGATCTCCTATTCTTGTGGGAGGCAACGTGCCTCCTAAGTTGTTTTCCTCTGTTACGGTGCGTAGTGAATACAACTTGTAAATTCTGACGAGGAAGAAATATGCCGGTGGTAATTATGTCTTCTGATGATCATATTAGTCCACAATACAGATTGATATGGTGTTGTTAAAATTAAAACAAGAAATATTGTCCATTTCTTGAAAATCAATACCCGACTGAAGTGGTGGATGTGCCATGGTTTCTGTATCTTAATAATGTGAATCTTCCTCTTGTACTCTGACCTCTCTAACTGGTTGGTTTTTTTTCCCCGACCGAAAAAAAAAAAACTGGTTGTTTTGGGTTGTCTGATTTCCAAGATTGCTTTGACACTGCGCCTCTCATAACATGTGGCCATTCTCTTTGGTTCGTCACTTCTCAGGTACGCTGCACCAGAACAGTACATTATGAGCACGCAAACCCCCTCTGCACCTTCAGCTCCAGTGGCTACTGCTCTTTCCCCAGTTTTATGGCAGGTGTGATGTCTACCATGAGATTGTTAAGATTGACTGGTGTACATCAAGCTTCTTTTCGTTTTGACTCTAATGTTTTTCTAGCTCTGATGGCTTCCCTTAAAAACAGATGAATTTGCCAGACAGATTTGATATCTACAGCACTGGTCTCATTTTTCTACAAATGGTGAGCTAACATATCTGCACTGGAACTCATTGTTGCTACGACTTGATATTATCCAGGGGGAAATTTATGTTCAAATGATTCATCAGCTTGTCCTTGCAAGTACTTTTGAGGCCTAGAAATCTCACTGCATGACTTCAACCTTTTATTCACACCTCTGTTTGGGTCCCTCGTTGGATTCACTTTGAACAACTTTTGGCAAAATATTAGCTATATGAAGCTAACGTCAAGCTAACAAATATAAATAGAAAGGAAAATTGAGCCAACAGTAAGGGCATGAGATTCTGCGTGCGAAATCATCTCGAGAGACTATGATGACATGGCTATATATCACAAATTCAGCGGGTATGTTCAAGTGCTTTGTCGATGGTAGACATGCAAAAAGCTGATACTTTAAACCTTGAAGTTCTCACTAGGTCAAGGTTTAACATTGGAAAATCTTGTGTAGGTATCATCTACTCACAATGTCCCCCGGTTAATCCAAGAATAAACTAAAGTAGGTATATCATTGAAGACTTTGGTAGATGGCTTAATAAATTGGTCATAGTAGGACACTAGATTTTTTAAAGCCAGAACTGCACATCACTTGCATGAAGTTTCAGATGTAGCAGGTATGAAGTTAAAACTCCTGTAGATTTATCTCCTTCTACAATGCTGTATATATGGTTTGTTTCATGCAATAAGCTACATTTACTCAAAGCAGCCTGCTCTTGTACAGGCATTTCCATCATTAAGGACCGATAATAGTCTCATACAATTCAACCGGCAGCTCAAAAGGTGTGACTACGATCTGGTCGCATGGAGAAGAAGCTTAGAACCCCGCGCCAGCCCTGACTTAAGGAGGGGGTTCGAGCTGCTAGATGTAGATGGTGGAATAGGATGGGAACTTCTGACATCAATGGTTCACTACAAACCAAGGAAAAGAACTAGTGCCAAAGCAGCATTAGCTCATCCATACTTCGGTAGAGAAGGACTATTGGCTTTATCCTTCATGCAGAAACTAAGGTTGCAGCTCTTTCGAGCCACGCAACAGGATTATGAGGAGGCTGTGAAATGGGTAATTCGGCTTATGGCTAAGTCAGGGACGGAGCAGGAAGGTGGTTTCACAGAAGCTCAGCTTCAGGAGCTTAGGGTCAGTATCTAAACTAGAGCGACTGTAGTTTTTCACTTCTAAATCACACTGAGGACATTTCTCCATTCAAAGAACTCACACTTCACCCATTGCCAAATGTCTTTCTTTTCCCCTGTTCTCTGCTTTTTGGACGCAGATGTATGCTACTAAGCTAATTGTGAGCATGGTAGCTCATTTCATTGATGACTAAATAAAGAAGAAAATAAGTCTACAGAAGGCCAAGTAGTTTTTGAAAGCAAAAGGGGCGATTGTATAGCTTGATCAGAACACACTTTCACATTCCACATCTCTGTTTCATCCTCCCGTGAATCGTGCAAATCTTCTATAAGACCTTGGGGTATTTTTGTGCAGGAAAGGGCGCCAAACAAGAAGGCAACTGCTCAAAGAAATGCTCTAGCCTCGGCTCTCCGTATCCAAAGGAAGATTATAAGTACATTAAACGAGAGCATGGATGAGCTCAACCAGCGCCGAAAGAGCCTCTGGTGGAGCCGGTGGATCCCTAGGGAGGAATGAAGTTTGTAAATATGTGCACACCTTTTCTAATCTTCGTGTAAATTTTGTCTAGCCATCGTAACCATATCAAAGGAATAGAGTGATGCTCTAAGTTGAAAAGAAATAGATGTAGTTAATTTTTGCTTACTATGAATTCATGTCTACACATTTCTTCAGTGTTATAAAAAGTTGATAATGATATCAAATACAATCAAGTGTGTGTCATCTAACACGTTCTATTAGCTCTCTCACGTCCCAATTTTGCCAGCTTCTTTTAGGTTTTCACCCAAATGCTTCCGAAATCCTAAATTTTCTTTGATGGGATCCCAAAGGCACAAGGATCGCTTATATATAACTCAAATTCCTATCATGCTTTTTGTTGGCCACAGCACTGGCTTGCCACATCAATGAGGCACATTGAGGATCTCCAAGGTTCAAGAATTGTTTATCCATAACTCATCTCCTGTACTCTGTCATAACCAATGGTTACCTTGCTGGCTGTCTAGTCACAGAAACGATGAACAAGCATCATGCGCATATGTTTTTCAAACCTGTTGGTATGGCTATAATTCAGTATTTATCTTCGTACTTAACATCCTAGGCCTCATGCTCTTGCTGATTCGTCATGGGAGTCTATCGTGTAACAGAGCAAAATAGAGCACTAAGTGAGATAACAACAATGATGTAATGGGAGAGGAATAGAAAGAGAAATCGAATACCAGAGGGGAATGAGAGTACATTCTGTTCACGACACGACACTTGAAAGTGAGGGATCTCTTGTTGCATAGGGGAAGAGTCGCCCGTCTCACCCTCGCTCACCCTCTCTCTGTCTCTCTTTGTGTTGATCGTCGTTGACATCGGGGTAACAATGAAAGACGGTGTGGAATGCGGAGTGAATATTCTATTTTACAACTTGCAAGACTGAGCAACAGACATAGTAGTCCAATTTTCTTACGTTGAAAATCATTTAGAAATTAAAATTGTCCACTTTTAGCATTACTAATGGAAAATGAAAGTTAACTGGTTTTTTTTTTTTGGCAAGGGAATGAAAGTTAACTGTTGGGTTCTTGATTAACGAAAGATTCGATATCTATCTTGAATCTTATAAAGGTGAAACGAAAAAGGGATTCCGTCAAGGAGTGCTCTCGACACACTCGTTAAGTATATTTTATTTGGTGTAGTTCGATTTTCAAGAGACTAATTATGCAAAGATTCAAAGGCCATCAATATATCGTAAATTGTAAATTGTTTTAATTTAGTTTCAAGTGGCACTTCTGAACAAAATCTAAGGGATAATAGCAAATGATCAGATTGCCGAATCGGGCCGACTTAAATTTAGCCCAACCCAATTTTTTGCGAGAGGCGATGGGTTGAAGGCATGGAGGGGGGCGGTGGTAATGAAATGGCCGACAAATCCAAAGGGGGTCAAGTTCTGTTATGACGAGCAAGGCTTCATGTCCGCGATGTTGGGGTTGTCCCATGTTAATTGGGGAAGGGGTTGGTAATCGGTTTATGAGTGTGAGAGAAATGCTCATCCTTTAAGTTAACTTTTGGGATGAGAGAGGCCTAAGGACCAAGACCACTCAATAAATGGTTTCAGAGCTGATGATTAATTTGTGACCCATTCCCAATATGTATACGAGCTCAAAGGCTCAATAGACGTTGATGGAAACTCAAATTGAGATATGGTTTCAGAGCCGGCGGTTAATTAGTGACCCACACCCAATATGTATACAAGCTCAAAGGCTCGATGGACGGTGATGGAAACTCAAATTGAGATATCTTGGTACAAAGGGATCTTACACGTGAGTGGAAGATTCCTTATCCTCACATGTAAGATCCCTTATCCTTTACACTATCTTGATGGATACTTAAATTAAGGGAGCTTATACGGGAGTGGAAGATTCCTTATCCTTTGAGTTAATTTTAGGATGAGAGGGGCTCAAGATCACTCAATACGTGACAATCACTCCGGCCCTAGTTTGGTTGGAAAATATGGAAAAAAAAAATTTGCTTTTACTTAATCCTAAATACCCAAAAGCCATAACTTGTCGTATGATGCATCTCATTTAGCTATCAAGCAAATTAGTAACCTTTTACTAGTATAATTTCTCGACCTAATGATCTCTCAACAAGATCAACATCGAACAAGTGAATCCTCTATAAGGACAGTCTATTCGATCAATTTTTAATTTTATTTTTTTCGTTTCTTAAAAAGTGGTACAACGTGTGTGTGCACATTCCGAGGAACGCCCCGGTTGAGACGTAATTAAGACAAATTGAATTAGAGGGTACCAAGCTTCGCATCTGACTTTGCGTGATGTTTCTGATGCCCGCTCTGTGCAACTTTTGATTGGCAAGTTAATGTTCCTATAAGAAAGCTAGAAGATGGGAGAATTATTGGAGCCAAAGCCAACTTATTTTCCATCTCCCGACGGCTATTAAAATGGCGCTTTTGATTAGTTGAGAGGCTGTCATCAACAAGAGTTCTGCATCCCTTCCACCTAGCCAGGGTAAGTCTTGTGATGCTAGTTAAGTGTTTGAAAGCCTGGAAGAGAAAAGATCATAAAACTAGTCTTCACATATTATATGTTGCACGGTAGAATCAACTTGGGATCACTCAGTACCTAAGGCACGTGGGTTTTGCCTCATGGGATCATCTGATTTTGTGATCGAGACCTGTGATTAATGCTAGTTCAGTGGTTAAATCGGCCACAAACTCAATGAGTCAATCTACTCTGATTTAAGAGTAAACTGAATCATGCCCTCACAAGAAGCGCCAAAAGCCCACAGGAAGCTGTTGATGGCAAAGGTTCTCATGGTTATGCGTATCAAATTTTCTCCCCGAACCATGCTGCTATCAATCTCCCCTTGAATCATTACTTCCTCCACGGCACTTACAATTTTCAGCAAAATCATGCATGTGATCGTTTCTCATAATATTCCGATTCATAATTCTGCATAGTAATTATACTTTGTGTTCTTCGTTCTCTTGGAAGATTACAGGTATATTGTAAAGGTCACCGATCCCCTGGTTCCAATTTTCTTATCGAAATGGGTTTTCGTTCAGGCAATATATTTCAGCAGTGTCCATGACCCGAGAAGGAGTATCAGTCATTTCCCCCGATCCGCAGTGATAGATCCTTGGATTTGGTGAGTTTGTCTGTAACAGCCCACCTAGTGAAGAGGATAAAAAAAACAAATCACATCTCGTTTCTGTGGAGTACTTGTAACACGATCTAGATGTTTGTCATGAGGGCGTTGCACTCATGAACAGATATGTAAAGACAAGGATGAAGCTGAAGTTTGGTTTGTTGGTCTCGAAGCATTGACCACATGGGGTAATTTCCGCAAGTGGCGGAGCAATACAATCAGTGAAACTGCATTCTCAGAAAGTCCGCATGCACGAAGAAATTCACCGTCCGTTACACCGTTTGTCAGTAGCTATGTCTTTCTCTCCATGATTCCTAAAATCATCAGGATTACATGAAGCTTTTAGCCCTTTTTTCGTTTCCCTTTCTCATTTTCTTTTTAACCATTATCCTGGACATATCCAAGGCGTTCGTTCACCCTCCTGGTGAAAGTACTTCACAGAATAGGTTAGGAAAGGCATTCTCAGACATGATATCCTATACTGCTGCAGACACGGGGTTCCAATCAAAACGAACCCATTGCCAATTCTCTTGGATGTCTGTCGAGTTCCTTTTGGACCAATTTTGATCTGGAGCAGTATTACATACTTCAGATATATAATTTTGTCACAGTTCAAAGTAGGTAGGAGGGAGCAGTATTGATTTGGAGCTTCTTGCGTGTCTGTCGAGTTCCTTTTGGACCAATTTTGCAACAGCTATGTTTGCTTGCTAAGGTCGGCTAAGAATTTAATGGACAGCTCTTTACTGAGTAAAGCTCTCCAACCAATTCGTATCCCTTACTAATGTCGCCACTAAGATCATGCATAATTGCCGATCCAGTTGACTCGACATGATTGAATCTCGAGAACATTTGGAGCTATGATAACGATGGAGACGACAGAAAAGAAAGTAACTTTATTTGTTTCAGGTATATATTTAGCCTCACCTTTGAAGATTGGTCTACATCCTCGATTTCCCTCCAGTTATGACTAGATTTCTTGGCAGGTAGAAACAATGATTCTTGGGGAGGTGCAGGACTTGCCGAAAGGAATTGAAAGGAAGAATAGGATCAATCAAACCATCATGAGACAGATACTCTTTTGCCTGGATGATCGTCATTCTACAGGCATTCTGCATAGGGATATTAAGCCGCAGATCATTATTCTTCCGAAGGCATTGATAGCATGGTAAAAACAGGTTGCTTGTGTTTTTCGCCGTAGAAAGAAATTGATATTTCATAAAGCACAACATGTTACCCCTGAAATCGAGCAGGTTCTTGTTCATTCAAGATAATTGATCTTAAGGCAGCTGCAGGATCTTAGAGTGGGTGTCAATCATATTCCAAAGGTATTTCTATTGGATCCAAGGTATCGTCCTCAACATTCTTTAAATGCGGTATCTCATCATCATGTACATCATGATTATGTGGCAAGACGTGCATGTAGTACAATGTTGACAGAAATACACGTGAACAATCAAGAAACTACACTTGCATTTTACTTTTTCCAGTCCTGATTATGCATGTTTTTATAAACAGAGCTAATTACTTCATTTGGAGAAATATTTTATGATGTATTGGAGTAAAATGGGAGCAAGGTTGCTCGGGTTTGTTATCATCTGCATGCCGACCATCGCTTCAACCTATTACTCACGCCATTGGGTTCCTCCTTGGATTCACTTTTAACAAGTTCTTGTAATATATTAGCTATAAAAGCTAATGTGCAGCTAATGTAGATTAATTTACATGAAAATAGAGCAAAATTTTCTTCTTTCCGTGAGGAAATGAGATTCTGCGTGCAAAATCATATTGAGGGACTACGATGACAGGGCTCCATGAGCGACTGTGTTATGTGCTTTGTCAATGGTAGACATGCAAAAAGCTGATTCTTTAACGTTGGAAAGTCTTGTGTAGGAATCATCTACTTTCAACACCAGCCAATTAATCCGGGAATAAACTAAAGTAGTGGTTGAAGACTTCGGTAGATGGCTGAATAAATTGGTCATAGTAGGACACTAGATTTTTGAAAGCCAGAACTGCACATCAGTTGCATGTAGTTTCAGATGTATCGGGAACAGAGCTAAAACTGCTTAGATATATCTCTTACTACAATGTCGTATATATTTGATGCAATAAGCTACATTAACTCGCGACAGCCTGCTCTCAAAAGGAGGGATTCGAGCTGTTAGATTTAGATGGTGGAATAGGATGGGAACTTCTAACATTAATGGTTGGCTACAAACCGAGGAAATGGCGCCAAACCAGAAGGCAATTGCTGCTTGATCACCTCATTCATTTTCGGCGTGTCTCGAAGCTATGGAAGTCCCACAACGGCACGGAGTTCGCCAGGGACGGTGCATGATGGTGGTTGTGCAGGATGGTGGTTCCACAGAAGTTCGGCTTCAGCAGCTTAGAGTCAGTATCTAAACTATTCCCAGAAACTGTAGTTTTTCACTTCTAAATTACACTGAATAGACTCCTCCATTCAAATAACTCACACTTCACCCCTTGCCAAACGTCAGCCAAGTAGTTTTGAAAGCAAAAGGGGTAATGGTATGGTTTGATCAGAACACACTTTCACATTGAACATCTACATTTCATCCTCCCATGAATCGTTGGAATCTTCTCTAAGACCTTGGTGTACTTCTTTTGTGCACGAAATGGCGCCAAACCAGAAGGAAAATGCTCCGAGAAATGCTCTGCCCTCAGCTCTGTCTCCAAAAGAAGATTATAAGTACATTAAATGAGAGCATGGAAGATTATAAATATGTGCACACCTTTTCTAATCTTCATTGTAAGTTTTGTCTAGCCATCGTAAACTATATAAAAGGAATAGAGTGATGTAGTTAATATTTGCTTATTAGAAAGCTAGAGCACTTTGAATTTATGTCTATTCATTTCTGCAGCGTGTTTAAAGTTGATGATGATATCAAACACAATCCGGTGTTTCTTATTTAACACGTTCTATTAGCTATCTCACATCCCACTTTTTCCAGCTTCTTTTAGGTTTAACCCAAGTGCTTCTAAGAACACCATCAAAAGGCTGAAATTCTAGATTTTCTTTGAAGTGAGCCCCAAGGCTCAAGGATCACTTGTATATAACTCACATCTATATAATGCTTTTGTCAGGCACAACATTGGCTTGCCACATCAGTGCGGCACATTGAGGATCTCCAAGGCTCAAGGATTGCTCATTCATAACTCGTCTCCTTTTACTCTGTCGTAACCAACGACTACCTTGGTGGCTGTCCAGTCACAAAAATGACGAACAAGCATCATGCGCATAGGTTTTCGAAATCCGTTGGTGTGGCAATAATTCAGAATTAATCTTCGTACTTAATATCTCGATGATCTTCATATGAATCACACTGTCAAATATCTGATGCGCACATAAGGATACAACTGTATTACTGGTCGAGCCGTACTGTTGCCACCAATGTCGTGCATATGGAATAATTCGTGTAGCGCACTCCATGCTAAGTCATTGGCCTTGGGAAGATTGAAGAGATCAAGAAGGCTTTATCATAATGTATTACCAAAAACGAGTGTTTTGATGGAGCAGTGATAAACAATGGGATTCAAACCTTGAAATGAGTTATCAAAGTGGGATATATTGTTGAGTCTGGAAGAGGCAATGGCATTGTGAATCACGAGAACTTCACGTGCAAATCTGACCTCCTTGTGGAGTACAACAAGCCCATCTTTTTTTTATGTACAGATAGTACATCAGATGGCAGCATGGAACACTTCAAATTAAACCTGGGACACTCTGATCCTGGAGAATAATTTATTAAAGCTTTGTCCACACAACGATGGTTCAATCCTCAAAGCCTTTTTGGGTTTGCTGAGTTCTCATCTTTTCTTAAGTTGAGTCACAATTTTTCACGCAAAAAGATGAACTGACATGAAAATATCGAGTTTCGCTTTGCTTATGAGCAGGAACATGGTGGTGAAAACATTATTTTTGGTCCAGAACCATTATCAATCGAGCAATTCGACTCCAAAATTGAAGGAAACAAAAACTAATATCCCGGTGTTGGAATTTAACATTGAGAAGTACAATTGACCTTTATCAACGTTGGATTGCAAAATTGCCCAGGAATGCCATTGAATAATTGACGCGTCCACATATCTTCTAATCCATGATAGTTCGAATACAATCAAGAGTGAAAAGTATTCCTGTTTCACAATGTAAATATTGTTCATTACTCATAGTATCAATAATTTACTTTTGTGTTCCTGAGTTTGTATGAGAAAGCGATGAACGTGTGTTTCACTCGTTCGTTTTCATAACGTCACTTGACCCCTGAAAGTTATTTATGTTATTTATAGATAAAAAAGCAACTATTCGAAAGGTACCTCTTCATGAGGCCCTCTCTCCATCGTACCCTTCCATGGACGCTATCTTACACCTGGCATTAATGACTTGAAGATCCTACGAACAGCTAATATATACAAGGCTTATACCATGAGTTTGAGACTTGACAGACAACAAAAGAGAGAATCTTCATGTCTCACTTTGAAAAGCACGGAGGAAAAAGCATGCAAGAGGTAACAGAGTTACTGAGCACTGATACTCAAACCGAGATTGACAGCTTAGTTCTGTCCATAGAAAATCAGCATAAAATTTGCAGCTTCGCTTAGTTTAATGAGGCTCACTGCAGATATTGTCCTGATTGAAAGTGGGTGGAACACGAGACCAAGCAAGTGGCTCTCTCTCTCTCTCTCTCTCTCTCTCTCTCTGCATTGATCTTGTTAACTTATTATTTAATATTCCCATCTGTAAACTCAAACACTTGACTGAGTTGGGCTTTGAGCTCTTTACATGAAAAGGTGTAGATTTAGGCAAGGGTCATTTTGATGGGAAAAATGCAGGTCAAAATCTTGATTTCCACTTCTTTGACCATGGGAAGTAGCTGTTTCCTATGAGGCACATCGAACTATTTGATTCAAATGTGATACAAATTATCGAATGGAAATACGATCTATGTTTCCGTCACCTCTTCCTAGTTTATGCACGCTCCTAATTGACTATTTTCGATCCGACTTAATCAACCATGCATGCGAATTAATCCATTTATGGGAATACCTTTGTTCTTGATTTTGAGGGGTGTGGCATTATTCTGGAATGCATGGTCAGTGGAAGAAATGTAGCCAAGGGGACAGAGAGCAATTGTTTCACCACAAAAATATTACATGTTTAATACGAGCACCACCCATAGGAGTAGCCAAGTTGGGCTGAGGGGGTTCTCAAGAATAGGGAATGGTTTGATTGGTTCCTCCTAAAATGACCTAGAACATGCAATAATTTCCGGACCCCGGTCCTGTGGACTAGAATAACATTATCACTTCCCTTGCTGTTTCACATAATTGCAACTCAATGTCCCCACTTGTCAATTCTTACTTCTTTTTTATGATTTTTCCTTCTCTAGAATTTAGTCAAAGGCTTCACAAGATGAACCTCATTATTGTCCCTTCTCCCCAAGCTTGCAAGCAATAGAGGGAGGACATGTGTTGCAGTGTTGTGTAGGATCCAACTGATTATGATGATGACCCCATATTGCCTGTTTAGGTGGATTCAATCCAACAACAAAGGATGTGACACAAATTGGAAATTAGAATATATATATATATATATATATATATATAGAGAGAGAGAGACTCCAGTCCTCCATGCACGTGAAGACACAAGGTTCCATTATCATCACCCCTTACCATACCCCCCATATTGAATGCAACTGCTGATTTAAGGAAAAGATAGGATTTTTCTAAGATAATAGTGAAACAGTGGACGACCCAGTATGCTGGTGGTTAGTGCCTCCAACACCAAGGGATCAAAAGATATAAAGTTATGAGCATGACCATACCAATACCGATCACGTTAGGGCTTGTTTAGGATTGGTTTTTTTAATGGGGTTTTGCATGGTGTCGGGGTTGTGGACCCAGATGGGGCTTGTCTGGTGGGTTAGGGGACAAGCGCACGCCCTTTCATGGCCCATCGTCTGCTCTTTACTAGACCAATGTGGTTAGGGACCACGACCCCCCGCCTCCTATAAGAACCCAATGGCTCAATCCCCCCAAAGTCACCAGTCTCTGATATAAACACTCGCAAGCAAAAGCAATCACAAACTCAAGTCTCTTCCCCTCTCTCTCTCTCTCTCTCTCTCTCTCTCTCTCACAAGAAATCATCAATCTTGTTCTTGTTCTTCTTCTGTGAAGTTAACGCAGAAATGAAGATGATGAGCAGCCCAAGCATTGGAAGTTCCAAGAGGAGGCTATCGAGCAGAGGGCTTGGTGGGGCTCTCAGAGAACAAAAGGCCAAGCTCTACATCATCAGGAGATGTGTGGTCATGCTCCTTTGTTGGCATGACTGAAAGAAGCCTTAATTTTTAGGGGGAGTCAGGATTTTTCTTCTTCTTTTCCATTTTCTTTTTTTTTCGGTGGAGTGTATATAGCAGCATGGGCGGCGGCGGGGGCAACGGCGACAGAGAAATGATATTTTGGAAGGAAAGACTTGGCAAGTTTTGTATCACCTGGCCTAATTGGCTACATATGTAAATCGGATAGCTTCAGCTTAATCGAGATAAACTTATATTTCTACCACATTTTTTCCGCTTCAAATCACTGTTCATACTCATTCTTCTACTGCTATATGGTCTCTACACCAAATTCTCTATACAAAGTATGGATTGACCACATGCTCATAGGTCAAATCTGGGTAGCACTGATAAACATAGACACGGTGTTGAGAGTTCCACAATTTGGATAGTCACTTTCCTTGGTCTTTTAGGGCAATCTTTGCCCACTGTCCGAGCTGAGCACTCGGCTTACTTTCTGAACTTTTGGAATCTTCAAGTGCCCTTGACTTTCCAAGTTCCTCCTCCATCATCTTTTGATCAGCATCAGTAAACTAAGTCCTAAATTTTGTCCATCATTTTGTTTTCTGTCTCTCTATGGTGCTTTCCATGCTATAATTGAGCTTAATCATAAAGGGTATGAGTGAATGATCACCCAAAAGAGATCTTATTTGGACAAGAAAGATTCTGCGAAAAGAGGTTGCATCTCAATCTCTTTGACTACTGTGAAGGCCCAAATAATCATTAAAAGTGCCAAATTATTCGGCGTTGGTCTTTGTACTTTCTGGTAACTCCAATTAACTCCCTAGTTCCAAACCCTAATCGTTCTGTCTTTTATAACAAATCCAAAAAGTGGCTTAGGCACTTAGCATGCCAAGAGTTCCTTGTGCCCCAGCTGTATAAAATATATGTGGAAATACCTAACCTAAATTCAAGAGTAATCATTTGTTCTTTTTCTTCTTCCGGAAGTTGCTATGGAGTCGACTCTTTGAGCCGAAAAAGTACTCCAATTTCCTCGCACGATTACTATGCGCTTGCCGATTGATTAAAAATTAGAGCCAGACCGTCTCGAGCTTTCAACTCTGATTTCGGTCTGGTGATGCCAAGAGTGTACCAGTGCTCTTCTTCTTTTCCCGGAAAATGAATATGAAGAGCATCTATCTCCTAACTCCCAAGTACTGTCTTCTGCAACGACAAATTCCCAAAACCCATGGTCCAGTGAAAATACCTCTCGTGGTGAACTGTTCTTTCCAAGTTATACCTAACCTCGGCTGGCCTTCTGGGGGCAGTTGGCATCTGAAATGGATTAGCATGGAGAGGTCATAACATAATCCCTGTAATCCGTGAATCTTGATAGTGTTGTCCTCAACCAAACGACATCTAAGGACAAAATTGCATCCCCAACCCTATCCCAGATTAGTTGTTCGTCCAAAACAAACATGGGATTCTCTGTTCTTATGATCACTCAATCACGACCGGAGGGGAGTGGGTTGATCAAACTTTGGACGTTTGCGATGGCGAGAGCGATTTTTTCCCTCGGTGTCCGTGCCACGCGTATGGCCCAGGAGGAACGCATGCCGTTCATCCAATAGCAGGGCAACAGTGTTCCAAACTTGTTTGTTCTCTTGGACTCGCATGAGAGAGCCAAAAAAAAAAAAAAAGGGAAAAGAAAAGAAAGGAAAACCACAGATGAAGTAGCTTTTGATCTCCCCTTTTTTGCCATCCTTACGTTTGAGGAAGATAATGTGAGAAAATCTCTGACCAATGACCCCATATTGATGATGTTTATTAGGTTTTCTTTGACGTGCTCTCCCGATCTTACTTCGATTTGGGATATTTTGCGGAGTTATTTTAATAGTGAATATGTTTCTTGAAAAGAAGAAAAAAAGAAAGTCAAAAGAGCTGAATTTTCCTTTTGCTGGTAACTGGTAAGTCGAGAGCATTATTAACGTTTCTCAAAGATTCTCAAAAGTTGATTACAATACGATACGACTAACATGAATTTTCTTTTCCACAGTGCAAAATGAAATGTTTTTTTTCCCCTATTTTCTGGATTTTTTTTATTTTATTTTACAGAGAGATGGAGAAGAGAAGGCGTGGTGAACAGGTCAACAAGAACAGAAGCTAAGGGGGCCCCGTCTTAATATTCTCCTGTCGGCCACGGACAATATGAACGTGATTGGTCAAAAGTTTGACAGGCCTTTATCAAGCCCCACGTGCGCCCTCTCTCTCTCTCGCCCCACCATGTGATTGGTTTCTTTCCTCGTCATCATCATGACCACACTCCCAATAATTTCTGTCCCGCACGAGTATTCACAGAGCTCGTGCAAAACTCTTTTATGTTTTCACATCAGTAACATCACACGAAGCATTTGATCCAACACGAGCATCAAGGGCTGAGGACTAATCTGAGCTCGAGGCCTGCTCATGGGTCGACATCAACCCCCGTGCAGCATTCCATGTCCATCGTCCACATCGGTCTGCAAACAATTATTGGCTCTCGAGAAGTGTCATCCTAGTTTATCTTGTTATCTAGCAGAAGTAGATAGAACTTAGGATCAACTCGAACCAGAGAATAGCTAAGTACAATCCAAAAGCGATCCAAGTATTCTATGAAAGTGGGGCAGCGGTGTGTAATTGAAGTTCTTTCTTTTTTGTCCTTGTGGCCAGAGTGCAATTGAAGTTCAGTTTCAGTCCCGTGGCACAACTTTCCCCAGTACTTGCGGTACATAGTATACAATCATCTTCAATCGGGGCACCATGATTTCGCAATGGCTTCCATCGAGGTCGAGCTCAACTGAAAAAACAGGCTACAAATGCTGTACCTTCGCGCGACATAAGATTCCACGCCCAACCATCTGTTGTCCTGGTTTTGTCTGTAGACGGAGAGATATTCACCAGGAACTCAGAACCATGCCCTCATTAACAACTCAGCATGTCCCAACATTGTTCATGACTTCGCCAAGAAATATCCATCCAAAACAAACCAACAAATCCAGCTAACGCACTTACCCTACAATCACGCAGAGCCATCTAGCTTGTGTCTATTGGTTACTTAAAGGAGCTTCCTACAACCATCCTGGTCCCCCAGAAAAAGTGGGGCAATTCATCAGAGGTGTTCTCAAGCTTTTGCTCGTTGAATGTCGTGATCCGTAAGCCAGAAAGCTAAAACCACAACTCTCATTGGCTCAACTCAATCCATGAAGATTTTATTGTTCCATTCAGCATCGGCAGACACCAACTCACAACTACGAGGAGTTCGGTAATTGGTATGCACGTTCCTATACAAGATATTCATCAACCGTCTCTTAAACGATGGCCATTTTCGTGAATCAGATATCCAAATACAGACATGTAGATACTAACAATTCAAAAGAAGAAAGTGGACAAAGCACTGAATGTCACAAAGATATCGTAGGACAGGACAAGATTCGATCAGGCTACATCCTCTGAGAATCAAACTCATTTTGGTAAAATTAGATCTTCAAATCTCTCCTGATTACCGTCAACAGGAGGGGGAGGTACAAAGAGGTTGCCTTGCCATGCTTATGGATTTAGCTAACAAATACAACCCAATCAGGATCCAATCCTAACTAGAGGCCATGAGAATTTCCAGTCAGACATTCTGAGTGTTGAAAAGTAGGAGCACACATTTCTACACAAATTATTTGAGATCAAACAAGAAATTGAAGAAACAAGGAATCACCCAGGAATAGATCTGTCATATTGAACTTGTCTTACAACATTTACGTGTTCAACAATGTGAGAAGAGATTCAGTTCAGAGGACATGGTAGCAAAAACTGCATCACCATTACTTACGTCTCAAGTTTCCAAAAAACCCATGGTTACACAGTACAAATTAGGAGGCGATGGAGATCAATTTTGCATGAACCTGACATAAAAAAACTGCCCCCTTATCTAGTTGACGACCTTGCTCCCCCCCCACTCGACAAAGCTATCCTGTGATCCAAATTCCTAAAAAGCACATTGAGAGCAATTAAAAAAAATTGATTAACAGTCGAGAAAATAAAGAGGTGGCAATTCATAAGAAGAAAAAGGGTTTGTACCAGCTGGCTCAATCGAAAATCAGGAGGGGTGTCAAGCTCAATGTTTGCTGGATCAAGTGCCAGATTGTGGCACTCCTCCAGATCCTTCTTCAAGTCTTCAGGTCCTAATTTAGCATAATCAGAAAGAAGAGGTCTATTTTTCGACTCCTCATGGTGGTTCATGTCTCCATCTCTATCAGGAGATTGAGATTGAAGAAGCTCGTCACATAAGGACAACCCCTCCACAAGCTGTTGCGAATTCAGTAGATTCTGTGACTCACTATCCCACCATTTTTGGTCTTCCTCAGCCAGGTGATCATTATCATCCGTCATTTGCGGAGCAGAAATTTGTGTGGTTTGCTCATGATGCTCAGGATTTTCTATTTCCAGTGGACCATCAGCATCCGCAGACTGCATCTCAACATGCTTTGGTTGCAAGCAGCACAAGGCAGAATAGAATGAGTAGGCCAAATTTTAATTTAAACATGTATGTTGGTGAAAGGGGAATAAAAAATCTACTGATAAGTGATAACCATTAATCATGATGAAATTGCACAAACATCACTTGATTTTCCCATTAATCAACCATGTTAGCACCATCTTACTAGATTGGCACTTTTTCATGTGAAGGAAATTTGGTATTAAAGGGAGGTCAGAAATGTTGAGATATATCTATGGATAATAGTCAATTGTGGTAAAAAATAAATAAGTTGGGATTTTTTTAGCATATCTCACGCTCTATATAAGCCATATTATGTACTCTTTCGTTAAGTTAATGAGTAAAGATTTAGCCTTTGAGTATTTTGTCTCTTCCCCATTTGAATATCCTAAAATAATTACAACAGGAAAATATGGATCAGTAAAACAGCACGCTGGGAATGTGTATGTTGAATTTCACAATACAAATTGCTCTTCATGTAATCATATCCTCTCTCAATGGTGGTGCAAGCCAGAGCTGCGCTGCATTTACATATATGTGTCCATATGCATGTATTTGTTGAGGAAACAAAATTTCTCTCTAGATACATATGTATGCTAGCAAGATGCCTGTGTATTGCATGGGTCTAAGGCTATATTTTTCACGTTACCCAGCATGTTGATTGTTAATCCAATTTGCATTTATCGACACTTCAAGTTAAGATCGAATATACTAAACGTCGACCGCAAGTGTTTCTCAGTTGCTTTACAAAGTTCGTACGATTTGCCTATGTTTTTCCTTCAATCAATCTAATATTTCTGGGCACAGTAACACCTGTGGTGAAAATTATCAACATGAAGTTTTAGTTATTATTACCAAACTAAGTTGATTAAATGCCAATCTACTATTTATCTATCTCATCTTTTTTTGGCAAAGCAACACCCAGGCACATTTTTATTTTCTATAACCCTTTTGAAATCACCGGTAATTTTCTTCTTGATTTGCTTCTAGATTTTTTTATCATGTTATAATATTAATTTATCTTTTAAAAATGTGCTACTAACTTTTTTTATGATGGAATCAAGTATTGGTGAAGTAGACTTTACCGCGAGAATTTCTCTAAAACTTATTGAAATCAATATAAAATTGAAACTTATTCAAAAGATTTTATAAAACTTACTGTAATCCTTAATACAATGTTTAGTCTCGCCAATTATATAAAGCCATGAGAATTATTTCACAAACTATAAAGTGACACGAGTTATCTTTGACAATTCAATAATCATATCTAAATAACTTTTAACTTTTCAATTAATAGGCCTTTAATGTTATTTTACATGCCTGTTGAAGTGTAATTATCATACATATTTAAAAAATTATCTCACTAGAGTTATCTCTAATTACGCATTCACCCATAATTATTTACAGAATATGGAAATGTGTAATTTATTCTAATCCTTTTAATGATCGTCTAACATAATTATAATTTTGTGGTGGATCTACATATGGTATTTATTGACCTCGAGAAGGCATATGATAGGGTCCCAAGAAAAGTTTTGTGGTGGATTCTTGAGAAGAAAAAAGTATCATTAAAGTATGTAGAGGCAATCAAGGATATGTATGATGGTGTTACTACTTGTGTGAAGGCCTGTGATGGCACATCAAGTTATTTTCCGATCACAGTGGGTTTACATCAAGGTTCGGCTCTGAGCCCTTATCTTTTTGCACTAATTATGGATGAACTAACAAAAGATATTCAAGATGAGGCGCCGTGGTGTATGCTATTCGCAGATGATATTGTCCTTATTGATGAGACCAAGGCTGGGGTCAATGCTAAATTAGAATTATGGAGAAACACGTTAGAGTCCAAAGGATTTACGTTAAGTCGGAGTAAGACGGAACACATGAGGTGTGAGTTCGCCACGACAAGAGGAAATGATCAAGAACCTGTGGATATGCTTGGACAGGAGGTACCTAAGAAAGATGCTTTCAGATACTTGGGATCAATTTTGCAAAAGAGGGGAGAGATTGACGAGGATGTTAGCCATAGAATCAAAGCAGGTTGGATGAAATGGCGCAGTGCATCCGGATTTTTGTGTGATCGCAAAATCCCTCTTAGATTAAAGGGAAAATTTTATAGAACAGCAATAAGACCTGCAATGCTATACGGAGCTGAATGTTGGCCGGTACAAAAGCAACACGAGCATAAAATTGGAGTAGCGGAAATGAGAATGTTAAGGTGGATGTGTGGTCATACAAGGATGGATAAGATAAAAAATGACGATATTCGACGAAAAGTTGGAATAGCACCGGTGGCAAAGAAGATGAGAGAACATAGATTGAGATGGTTTGGATATATTCTTCGTAGACCCTTAGATGCTCCGATAAGAACAGAAGTGTGTTACCGAGAAAACGATATGAAGAAAGGACGAGGTCGGCCGAAACTTACTTGGGGGAAGGTAATAAAACAAGATTTAATAGAGTGAGAAATAGATTGGCGTATGGTCTGCCTTAGGACGGAGTGGAGGAAAGCTATCCGCATTGTAGAAGGGGGGATTTCCTATGTTCCAGAGTGCCCTGTTTAGTGCTTTCTATTTATTTATATGTTTGTTTATTTATTAATTTATTTATTTTTGGGTAACCATATTTTTACTTTTATTTTAGTATATTTTAAGCTTTTCGCTTTAGATTCATCGACCGCCGACCCCAACTGGTTTGGGATAAAAGTAATGTTGATGTTGATGTTGATGTAACATAATTATAAACCAGACCTTTTCCACCTAAATTGAATTGATTATTCATCCCTCTCTCTCTATTTATATGTGTGTGTGTGTGTGTGTGTGTGTGTGTGGGTTTGTGGGGAGGGGGGCGGTTTGCGTGTGTTACTTAAATTGAATTGTTATTTTTTAATGTCTACACCCAAATATGCATAATTTCATTAAAGACTTATTACCAAAACATGCACATGCCTAACTCTAGTGCAAGCACTATCCACTTTTTGTAGATATATAGATAGATGTTTGTTGATGCAGCTTGCGACAGTGGATAAATAGTAGTTTTACCTGAGCAAGGGTGCCTCTACAAGCAGAATCCTGAACCAGAACAGAATCACAAGATCGACTCTCCATACAAGGTGGGTCAGGCGTGACAGACTTTGGAGTCGGTGGATCTTCTTTCATGGTTGTAGCATCAACTATTTCCTGATTATTTTGTTCATTTTTGTCACCTTGCTCGAGCTGTTGCTGCTGATGATCATAGAAAATTTTAGATATCACAAACTCCCCATCCTTCTCATCCTCTCCAGTTCCTAGATGATACTGGTGCATCTTCCAATTAGTCTTTTCAGATTTGCCTCCCCTGACCAGATTTGTGTACAAAACCATAATCTTTTTCCACCCCTTTTGAACACCATCGACCATCACTGGTTTAGTCTTGCCTGTCTTATGCCAACGAACATCACCAAAATCATCGCCAAGTATCTTTCGACGCTTTCTAGTCCCAGTATTGTAAGCCTTAATGGACCGGTGAAAAAAGTGAGCTACACTTCCATCTTGTTTAACACCTGTGGGATGCACTGAAGGTCAGATCCAGTACAAGAACTATCCCCGCAACAACTAGTAGCATATTTTGCTCACCTGGTAAATTCTGAGGATGCGTATAACAGATCCCATCATCTTCGTCAACAGTAGGTATAAACTCATCGATAAAAGGATGGGATTTCAAACCTTCTACCCCCACCTTTGCAAGCAAATGGTACATAATTTCTGAGTCAGATGGATCAAACTTCACGCCCCTGGGTAATCCTGGCCAGTCCCGTGCAACCTGGATAAGGAGAGATTGCAAAAGCCCATATCAGTTCGCAAATAAAAGTCTCTCTTTAATAAAGAAGATAGGACAACACTTTTGCTGGCAATAGCTTTATACATTATGACTAAAAAACCTTTGGAAATCATGAGAAAATAAAATCATACTAAGTAGGCAATCAAAAGATCAAAATAGATGCCAGAAGTTTAGGCTACCAAATATAACTATCAGCTAAAGGGATGTGAATGCAACCTTATAAACTCAAAGCAAAGCAATTGAAACAGGTCCATATTTACATTTTTCAAGTGTGTCTAATGCCCAGGGAAAAATTTTAGGGCAGATCCTAAGTCGTGCATTGATGAGTCTTCGAGCAAAAGAAATTTGTCAAACTCTGAAGTCAGGCATGGTCCGTATCAACAGTACCCATCATCTGGGCAATTAACTCAAATGAGATCATAAGTGCACGTGATTCAACTCAATAAGAGGTGCATTTGACAGGGCAGATGTCCATCACTCGCATAAACATGCAGATACAATATACTAAACAATGAAAAGGAAAACCTCCCAAAGGCAAGAGGAAGATAAGTCGCAGCTACAATAATTGGTATATGGACACCGAACAACTAAGCAAAACCTAAAAGAGTTGAAGAAGCAAACAACAACTTCGATAGACCCAGAAAAAAATCCCAAGTGTGTAGAAAAGAAAGCCAGCTAAGAGCTACAAAATAACAAACTTACCGATGAGTACTCAGAATACAGATCATGATTCATATTGTATCAATCTAACAGAGAAACTATAATCTAAAGAATGACTAGCATAAAAAGGTGAGCTCTTAAGAAATTTCCAAAAGTATGATAAAGAGTTCAGATATCAAGTACAAAAAAAAAGAAGCTTGGCGACATGCAAAGAGTGGATTCAAAAAGAAGGGGGATAAACACAGGAGAGGATTAAAAAGATCTCGAGCTCTTAAAACATCATCTGCTTGCTTATTTAGCCAAATTCTGGAAAATCAGATTACCGAAAAGGGAAGAGATCTGAGTGAATGGAAAGGAAAAAACAAGGGATGAATTCAACTTTCAAGAGACATTCTATAAATATAGCCAAGTTTATAAAACTTCTTACATGGATAGGAACATATCTGAACTGATTGCTGAATATCAAAACCTATTTTGACAGAAAACTGTACAGCACTTCATACATTTGCTAATTTAAAAGAAGAATTTAAGGAGACAGCAATGAGGAAGACTGGAGCAGCATACATCACTGTTATCAATGACATGTTGGCAATTCGGACAGGCTCTAGTTGGATTGCTTTTCCATTTTACTTTCTCAGGATCAGATGCACCAGAAGCGCTCCTGATTTTTGTTGCAATTCTATGACTGTCCACCAGCCAGGATGGTCTGCACATGTTACAAAAAGAAGTATGGTAAATCTTTTGAGCACACTGCTCCAGAGTTTAGCTAGAGTTAGCCCCAAATAAAATGCATGAACGTTACCACATGATCTTATACAAGCACATCTAGAGAACCAAACAACAGATGCTTGAAAGCAACTGCTGAAAGGATAGATAGACGTGGAATGACAAGCATGTCATATAATATTGCTCAAGCAAGATGCAATTCTATTCAAAGCCATAGGACCAACAAAATGTATGCGCTGTCTCCCAAAAATCAATTTATATGGTAGCTTATTCAAAATCACAACTCAAGCAACTGATGGCATCAGGTTTGCCATGAAAATTGTATTCTTTAAAAGTATGGCTCAATTGCTATGAGCCCACTATCCATTTACGAGGTGTGACATTCTTTCTTAAAAGCTTATGGAAATTTTGACAGGATAGGATAATATCAATATGCCAAAAGTTTATCAAGTAACGATAGGTAATATATATATATATATATATATATATATATATATTATAGATATCAATCTCCTAGCAAGCGCTAAAAACATAAATTTTGTTTTTATGGTAAGAAACACTTTCAGAAATAGTCCGTACTATCTCACAAACAACTACTATTCAGATATCTCTTGCAATCGGTAAACTATGTCTTCAGTTAGTCTTATTAAAAATCAGGATTTAAACGTGCATCATATGGGTACCAATGAACAAAATAATCTTATCAGAAATGTCAAACAAAAGGCAACCATAAGTATTCCAATGGCTTTGCCAGTTTCTATCAAACAGATGTGATGGTATTACATAAGGAAATCAACGCAAAACATTATTGAACACTCAGAAAAAAATGTTAAGGTCAAACCCAAAATCATTCCAAAGGCACATTACTCTGCCAGATGTTTAACTATAGGAGGGTGATCCAAATTTTGTGCACACTGTAGACTAAAACCTAGCTGATCTATCTGAGCAAAACACACTACTTTAAACCCATGACCACAGAGTTAAAAGCGATACTCTGTAAACATCGTATAATCAGTTCCATTTCCCCAGATTCCAAGTAACACAGAGCTCAAACTCTGAGAACTGGGCATCAAGTAACTTCTTTTCCCTTCTTTTTTGCCAGGAAAAAAGAAGAGGTCGCTCGAGCGCTGAGAATCCATCCCTCGGCAAACAAATCGACACCCATTAATGCCTTCATCTTCCAAATAGCAGAAAGGAGGAATATCTTTCAAAAAGCTCGAAGCTTTCGCACCAAAATGCACCCAAAAGAAACGGTTTTTCGATCGCACATCAGCGAGCGATGTCGAAGTTCGCTTACCCAGCCATTGCGAGCGAAGAGAGCGATGGGCAATCAAAAAGGACGCTCGTCTCTCTCCTCCGAGTTTGAATCCTTCCTGTGATGTAAGCAAGCAAGCACATAAAAAACAAAAGAGGGGAAGTGAAAATCCCCTGTTGCAGTGGCAGTGCAGTGCTATCTACTGTCTTTTTTCACTCTACTTTTCAATCATGTAGTCAGATTTTAAAATTTGCGTTTTTCTTTTGTTTAACAGCTGAAGAAACATTCTGCAAAGGAGAGGGCGTAGTCACTAATCAGCCATTCAACAAATCGTCATCATTTACAGACAAAAGATAAATCGTCGTTCTATTAGCAAAATATTTAAAAACAAGTAAAGGCAAGACAAGTTCTGCAAGTGGCGGTAAAACAAGTGATTCTCTGCCCCGCGGTCGCACCAGAAGCCCGCGTGTCCGCTTAGAACTGGTCAAAGTCAACCGCAGTCACCGCGTGAGAACTTCTCACGGAAGGTGTTTTGTAGATTTTTTTTTTTTAACGTTTTGTGGTGGAAAGAATTTTGTTTTGAATAGATTCTGGATAAGTGACTTTATATGTTTGTTACTTGAACAGAGATGCATAAAGATTTGGCCGAGAATTAGAGGAATAAAAATGGGTAATTACATTTAAAAAAAAGCACAAACCCTTTGTCAAATGTCGATTTTGGCCCACACTTTATTTTAGCTCATAATCCATCTCTATTAATTTGGACTTGTTAGTTGACCACCGTCGTGGTGGTCGGGGTCGTGATGGTTGGGCACAAATAAGGGGAGTTGAAATCTCAAGTGGTCATCAAGACAAAATCGCATAACGAATACTATCATCACGTGACGGACACTAGTGACATCAATAGTAGAGCCACCGTTAACATTGCCTAGGTAGAAGAAATTCTAGGCTTATGAACCTAAAAATGCAAATAAAAAAAAGTACGAGTCAAAAGGAAAAAAAAAAGATGATGTGTATTCATTATTAAAGTAAAATTGTGAAGTTGATTTCAAATAAGCGGAGGCCAAATTTAAAACTCAAGTAAAAGCTGATGATTTCGCATGAAACAAAAAGGATTCGAGCCAAATTGGTACTCGAACTAAAGTCGGTTCCTTTTTAGAGAATTATCTCGAACAAATAAAGGAGTTGATTTGGAAAATTTGAATTAGAGTATTCTAGTAGAGATAGGAAAAGAAAAAGGCTGGCTATTCTCGAAAAGAATGGACTGGGAGGGACCAAATTTTTAAAAAAATGCAGATGACAAATAATAAATAAATAAATAATTTTTGTGTAAATATAAGAAAATTCGAAAAGACAGAAAAAAAAATCCAACAAATTTATAAAATTGGTCAGAAAAATAGGCTTTTGATGAGATTATTGAATTTTGTTACCATTAGGTTGAGTTTAGTTTCGTTTAATTTCTCCATCCAAGAGTCGAAGAACAAAAACCCCACAAGAACCGAGAGAAGCCCTCTCGGCTAACCGAGAGAAACAGAGCATCAGTTTTGGAGTTGCAGAGGGTTCCTCAAAAGCTCTCATTCGTTTTTTTTTTTTTTTTTTGCACTCGCGCTCTGCTCACCGATCTCAGCCGCGATGAGCTCCTCCCGATCCAAGAACTTCCGCCGCCGGGCCGGCGACGATGAAGACGACGACGAGGGGCCCAACGGGGCCTCGGCCGCCACCGCCGCGAAGGTCCCATCAAAATCCGCCGTCGCAGCCAACAAAGCTCCTCCTAAACCTAAGAAACCCCAAGCCCCGAAGCTTCTCAGCTTCGCAGACGACGACGGCGAGGACGAAACCCAATCTCGCTCTCGCCCCAAACCCTCTTCTCGCCCCAGCAAACCTTTGTCCTCCTCATCCTCTTCTCACAAAATATCTTCCCTCAAGGACCGCCAATCTCCCGCCACTCCTTTGCCATCGAATGTCCTTCCTCAAGCTGGCACTTACACCAAAGAAGCCCTGCGCGAGCTCCAAAAGAACACGAGGACCCTCGCTTCATCGAGCAGCTCTCGCTATGCTGTGGCATCGGAGTCCAAGCCCGACCCTAAGTCCGAACCTGTCATTGTTTTGAAGGGCCTCGTGAAACCCAATACCATAATCGGACAAACATTGGAGCAAGTGGATGAATTGAGCTCTGATGAGGAAGAGGGTGAAAAGGGAAAGGCGTTGGTGGAGAAAAAGGAAGGTTTGTATAGAGATGATACAGAGAGACGGTTGGCTGCGATTGGAATTGCGAAGGGGCAGGATTCGTCTGGGTCGTCGTTTCCGGATCAGGCGATGATAAATGCGATAAGGGCAAAGAGAGAACGGCTGAGGCAATCGAGGGCAGCTGCGCCAGACTATATTTCGCTGGATGGAGGGAGTAATCATGGTGCGGCTGAGGGGTTGAGCGATGAGGAGCCAGAGTTTCAGGGGCGGATCGCCATGTTCGGAGAGAAGATTGATGGTGGAAAGAAGGGTGTCTTCGAGAGTTTTGACGATAGGGCGGTGGAAGCGCCATTGAGAAAAGAGACTGAGCTCGAGTATGATGAAGACGAGGAGGAAAAGATATGGGAAGAGGAGCAGTTTAGGAAGGGATTAGGGAAGAGAATGGATGATGGAACTGCTAGGGGAGTAACTAGTACCAGTAACATTAGTACTGTTCCTGTGGTGCATAATGCGCAGCAGCCACAGAAGTATGCCTATACTACTCCTGCAGCTGGTTATGGTCCTGCACCAAGCATTGGGGCAGCTGGCCCTCCTCCTACTACAAGCATAGGAGGGGCAATGGTTGCTGGGCAGACGTCGGATGTTATATCGATTCCACAGCAGGCTGAGCTTGCTATGAAGGCTTTGTGCGAAACTGCGAGGAGGCTGGAGGTAATCTGTTTTGTTTTGTTTCCTGTGCTGTGGTTTTGCTACTTCCGTATATGAATAGTTAGCATTATCTTTGCATAATTGCGTTGTAGGATAAAATGGAAACTGAAACTTTAGTACAGTGTGGGGTCTTAGTGAGTTATGTCTCTTGATTGGTTATCTTGACCTGGGGCTGTACCTTGTAGAAAGGTACAGGTTTATTTTGAGTGGAGTGACTTAAGGATTCTGAAGGTAAATTGAACAGATGTCATTTTGTAAGATATAGTCTGTTGGAAAGTTTGGAATCAGGTTATTAGATAGAATCAGTGTTTGTGTTAGGTGGTCCAGAGCGTTGAGCTTAAGTCTGAGGATACGACTTGTGTGAGCTTTTTGTTATGTGATATACCAAACAGGGATCTTTAACTGCATCTCATGAGCGCTGGGCTGGTATAGCTTCTGGGGTTGTGAAATCAAAATAATGTTGCGATGGCTGCTACTCCTCAATGTCCATATAGGTAGTCGCTGCTTTGAATGGAGCATGGACACATCTTGGTTGTTTTTTAATCCTCTAGAAGCACACATTGATCAGATTGTATTCTCTTAATACTAATGTGAGGGATGGCAGACTTTGTGTATTACTTTATCTGGGAGAATTTCAGACACTGGTGGTCCTGGATCATTCTATACAAATCAAGAGTTAGCCCTAACTGACTGCTTTTGTCACATGCTAATGCTGTAAATGGTCAGTTAACAGGGTATTGGTACCGTGAGCATGTAAGCATATAAGTTGTTGATATATTTCCTAGATTTGTTCTACTCTGTGAATTGCTGCAGACATTTTCTTCCTTTGACGGTTGATTGTTGACATAATAAACATGCCTCCTTTTCTTGGTCACTTTGTCTTTTTCGCTGGAATTGAAAGCAACCATTTGTCTGCAGATCATACCTTTAAAGCCAGGCTTTCTGCCTTTTTTAAATCCCTTTTAAACCCTAAATTCATATCTTTTGCTTTTCCTTTTAAGATTATTCTTTGTATAAAGGTTCTTTAGTCAGGTTCAAGTCATCTTCACTCTTCAGTGTCTTTTGCGTCATTGTATAGTCTCCTACCATTTGGTTTGCTTTCCTTTGTTGTAAAAGCTTGGGTTAATAGGTGAACTACCTTTTGCCATGTTGCACTTGGTTAGTATAGTTTTTGAGATCAAGCTGGTCAATAGGGCGCGCATGGTAACACTCCAGAAATAGCTTCTGGAGGAGAAATCAACTTCTGGTGGAGAAATCCAAAGAAATCCGTTTGATAAAACACTTTCAGAAGTAGAAATCCGTTTGGCTCGTAACTTGAAATTTCTACTTCTGAAATCAATTTCTCCACCAGAAGTCGTTTTTGGAGAAGTTTTGAGAAGTAAAAAAAAATAACTTCTCCATCAGAAGTCATTTTGTAGCCTTCTTCTTTTGACGTTAACATGTGCCGCCGCCGCCGCTCGCCGGTCGCCGCCGCTCGCCGGTCGCCGGTGGCTGGCCACTGTCGAAAATAGAAATTTTTTTTTTATTATCAAACGCCTTTTTTTAGTTCAGAAATCATTTTTGAAGCATAAGTGAAAAAATCAACTTCCAATTCGGAAGTAGAATTAGAGAAATCAACTTCCACTTCAGAAATCATTTCTGAAGTGGAAGTGTTGTCATGCACGCCATAAGTGGACTTGGTCCGGGCATTGAAAGAGCATGTGTATGTTGAATCAGGATTGCAGATTATTATTGAGGCTGATACCAGACCTTTCTCCTTTTCTTTGAATAGCTTGGATCGAAATCTTTTGCCTGCTAAGAGAGAGAATGAGTTCTTATGCCCTTGTAGATCTTGTTTCTATGTTTTGCTTGCTAAATGGGTTTGCAAACGTTTGGAATCCCTCTGTCTTTTAGATCTTAGTCAGTATGAAGGTTCCTTTTTCCTTCCAATAATGTTAAATGATGCTATTGATCCCCTTCTTCTCAATAGAGGCAATCCATTATTTGGCCTGATTTTTGAAAAACACTTTTCTCCTTGAAGTTGGAGTATCTAAATTTGTATATGATTCTTTTGCTTCCTGTCAGGAATCACACAGCAAAACCATTTCATCTTTGGCAAAGACTGATGAGAATTTGTCTTCCTCGTTGTTGAATGTCACTGCACTTGAGAAGTCTCTATCTGCTGCTGGTGAGAAGTACATCTTTATGCAAAAGCTTCGTGACTATATTTCTGTTATATGTAAGTTCTTGCAGGTATGGCTTTATTTTTTTTTTCTTTTTACCCGTGTACTTTTACCATCTTTGTTAATGTCCTTTGATCCGTGGGAAAGGTTTCTTGCTTATCTGTTCAGTTTTACACTCTACGGTGCCTAACCCAGCTCCTCTCTCTCTCTCTCTCTCTCACACACACACACACACACATGTGCGCCCCAAAAAAGAAAAAATAAAAGCACACCCGCGTGCACACATGTTGCACCAGTATTCATCAATACACAGACATGGATTATTGTCAGTAGGGATGGCATTCTTTTACAAATTTATGTGAGAAGTTGGCAAAAAGGTCAATTTGCTTAGGAATTCTTTTGGGGGGTGGGAAAGTGATGGATTGTGCTGCAAACTAGTTACATACTGTAATGAAATACATGGGCACAATAGTCTGACTATTCTTCTTTTTGTTTCTATGAAGTGAGTTATCTTTCTTGCAATAACACTGTACTTCTTGAACTTATAGTTGTAATGTGTTACTCCAGTTGATTACTTATTGAGAGCATATTTCATTGCTTCACTCTTCTAGGATAAAGCTCCATATATTGAGGAACTCGAGGAACAGATGCAGAAATTAAATGAAGAACGTGCTACAACTAAACTGGAAAGAAGATTGGCTGATAATGATGATGAAATGGTGGAGATAGAAGTAGCTGTTAATGCAGCCATGCTGGTATTCAGAAAAGGTGATGGCAGTGTTGCAACAATAGCTGCCGCGACGAGTGCAGGCCAGGCTGCAGTTGCTGCAATGAGAGAACAAAATAATGTGCCAGTAAAGTTGGATGAGTTTGGTAGAGATATGAACTTGCAGAAACGAATGGATAGGATACGGAGGGCTGAGGCCCGGCAAAGGAGGAAAGCTCGATTTGATTCTAGGAGGTCATCATCAATGGAGTTGGACACTCCTCATCAGAAAATAGAGGGAGAATCTAGCACTGATGAGAGCGATGGTGAGAGTAGAGCATACAAGTCAAACAGAGATTTATTGCTTCAGACTGCCGATCAAATTTTTGATGACACCGCTGAGGAATATGCCCAGCTCTCAGAGGTTAAAGAGCAGTTTGAAAAATGGAAAAGAGATTATTCTTCGAGTTACCGTGATGCCTACATGTCACTTAGTGTTCCCAATATCTTCTCTCCATATGTTCGGCTGGAACTTTTAAAGTGGGACCCATTACATGAGGATTCCGATTTTTTCGAGATGAAATGGTAACGTATTAGCTTGCCTCTTGCTAATATTTATAGTCACGTGGAAGTGAGATATCTCTCAATTGCTTGGTTGATTAATCTGTCTTGTATTGTCTATGGAACTCGCACTTAATTATGTTTTGAAACTTTGTGGCAAACTCCGGCTGAAGCTTATTTTCACCTTTTCAGGCATTCATTGCTATTTGATTATGGTCTGCCACAAGATGGAAGCGACTGTGCCCCTGATGATGATGATGATTCTAATCTTGTTCCGGGATTGGTAGAGAAGGTTGCACTCCCCATTTTGCATCATGAAATAGCCCATTCTTGGGACATGCTTAGTACAAGAGAGACGAAGCATGCTGTTGCTGCCACAACTTTGGTCACAAATTATGTTCCAGCTTCCAGTGAGGCTCTGGCTGAATTGTTAGTTGCAGTCCGTACTCGCTTGGCAGATGCTGTCGCAAAACTTATCGTATGTGTTATTTAACAGCATATTTTGATATACATGCATACAGCTCTGCATTGCATACTTTTTAATATGAATTATTTGATTTCCTATCCACAGGTGCCAACTTGGAGCCCTCTAGTAATGAAGGCTGTGCCAGGTGCTGCAAGGTTGGCAGCATACCGCTTTGGCGTCTCTGTCCGTTTGTTAAGAAACATATCTCTGTGGAAAGAGATCCTCGTATTACCAGTTGTGGAGAAGCTTGCTCTTGATGAGCTTTTAGTTGGGAAAATCTTGCCTCATCTTCGAAGCATCAGATCAGATATTCATGATGCAGCAACAAGAACCGAAAGGATCGTTGCATCTTTATCTGGTGTTTGGGCTGGTCCAAGTGTGTCTGGTGATCGCAGGTAATGAATAGCTTCTTTGTAGGAGACTTCTGACTAACCTTAATCTGAGTTACTAGTTTCACATTTGCCAGTGTTGCATAATATTGTTAATGTAGCATAAAATAATTCTTGTTAAGTTTATGTTTACTATTTGTTCTGGGTGACTGGTTGTACAAGTTGATTAGTTTCATTCCTAAAGACATTATTCATTGCCCAAGGGGTTATCTATTTGGCAAATACTTTGATCTCCACTTTCTTCTGGTTCTTGTCTCTTGTTTGTCATAAGTACCCAAGGTTTCTTTTTATTATGTGCTTAAAGGTGCATTGCAGTGTCTGATGTCTAGATGATCAGGGCAATTGAGTGACAGATCTTTGACTGACCAGTGACCATAATAGTAATTAAAAGAAATTATCTTCTTCGTGTTGGTTTCTTATTATCCTTTTTAATAACCATCTTCTTCTTGGATTTGTTTGGTACGCATCTTTTCTTTAGTGGGGGCTGATCTTTGACTGCTCTACACTAGTTTTGTTTGCTTGTTCATTTTCTATGGAATTTAATGCATGACATCCTGCGATAACAAGGGTCTGGCTTTGGTTACGGGAACCATCTTCTTCATGTAATCAACTTTCCATGCTGTCCCCTGCTAGCTATGCTTTTGTAGGCTTTGCAGCTAATGTTGATCGGTGAACGCATATTAATTTCAGAGTTGTGTGCCCTCTGCTCTTTAATTATTGAGTCGTGTTGGTGTCTCCTGTACTCTGGTGTTATGGAGAGAGAGTAGAGTGCATGATAATGCAAGAGTAATCTCAATTATTTAGAGAGAGAGAGAGAGAGAGAGGTAATTGGGCAGTGCAAGTGTGCCTGGTTAAGGGTCAGTTGCCTGTTGATATTGCAGTCTTTTCCATTTTAGTAGTTTTGGGCCTATGTAATCAAAATCTGAATCAGATTGGATTACTTGCCGATTTCAACTAGATTACAATGTTTATATATTAAGATAGAAAGGCTTAGCAGGATCTATGGTTACATTTGCATGATTTGGTGAAGCAGGACAGTTGACTTTTATCAGTCCTTTCATTTTTTATATGTATCAAATACTAATGCAAGTACAACATGCAGTCACAAGCTCCAGCCCCTTGTTGATTATGTGCTTTCACTGGGAAAGAATCTGCACAAAAAGCACGCCTTCGGTGTGACCGAGGGGGAGACCAGTGGGCTTGCCAGAAGGATAAAGAAGATGCTGGTGGAGCTGAACGAGTACGACAATGCTCGGGAAATAGTCAGAACCTTCCATCTCAAGGAGGCATTGTGAGACACCGGCTTGTGCACTTAATCCGAGTTGTGCGACACCTAATGCACAACTGAGGGACACTCCCCCCCCCCCCCCCCCCCCCCCCCCCCCCCCCCCCCTCTCTTTTTCCTTTCTCTTTCTTCTTCCTATATTTAAATCCAGGTTATATTCCAATCTTTTATCCTCATCGTATGCCCTTTCAGGCCAAGGGACATTTGTAGAGTAGGCAGGCCTTTTAGTCCTTCGAGGTGGTAAGAGAGTGTTGTAAAATTTTCTGGTGGCAGCTGATTTGTTTTAACGAATTGGTAAGTTTCTTTCTTGTTAGCGTGTGACGATCATACCATAGCTTGGAGTTCCAGTCGTTGTTTTTTTCGGTTTACATCGAATGGCATGCCTCGGAAGGCGGTTGATTGTTGAAGACGTTTCCGATTGTACTTCAGGAGAAACGCCTACTGTAACAATAGCCATTATTGCCGTGGATGTTTGTTCTTCCTTCTCATTATTGCTTCCTTTGCCTCTTTTAACTGTCCGGCAGAGCCGGCAAAATGGGTTCATGACCTACTTTCTAACTCAAATTCAATGGGCCGGGTCAGATTTGGGTAATTCAAAAATTCAGTAACAGGTGACAGTCCGTTCACATTATTAAAGTCCAACTAGACATGGATCTTATTGGGTTTGGAAACAAATACATTTAAGCCCAAAAAGGTTTTTTTTGGGGTAAAAATAAGCCCAAAAAGGTTACTAGCTGAAAAAAAAAAACAACTTAAAAAGAAACATAGCCGCAGCAACGACATTGAAGGGGAGGGGAAAGGGCAAGGAGCGCCGCTACCCAGGATGCCTCTTTGCTGTCGGTGAGGTGGCCCACAATGGCCGCTCTTGCCGGTGGCATCGGCAGCAACAGAAATGATTTTGCCAGCGACAGTCTCGTAAGCAATGGCCTCCGACAAGTGCATCTCCGATTTCCTCGGATCTGCTGAGAAGCTTTGATTCGGAACCCTGTCCGTGTCCATCCCTGCCCCCTCTTCTCACCATCGCAGATTGTCCTCCATCGGATTTGGAACCCATCCCTCATCACCTTCTACACAAAGCACATGTGATGGCTTCTTCCTCATTCCTATCGACGATTTGTATTTGAGTTCTGCTCTTTATGTTCTCTTTAATTTCTCTTAGGATAAGTGTGCCAAAAGCCTCATGAAAGTGCAACTAAGTTTTAAAACTTTCAAAAAGTGTGATTAAGTCCTCAATCTTTCCTAAAACTTGTCAAATTGATAAAATCAAGTCATTTAGGTAATTGTATCTTTTGAAAATTTTAGGATTTAATTGCTATTTCGTGATAAGTTTTAGGACTTTGAGGGAGCTTATCCCATTCCTCTCCGCTCTCTTATTCCTCCTCCACTTCGTCATTCTACTTTTGGCTTGTGTTTCTCTTTTCTTTTTTTCCTAAAAAAAAGTTATTATCAGCGATCATGGTCATCGTTTCTGTTGTACAAGGTAGATTTAAGCCCCTCAATCAACTTCTCCCATGGTTTCGTCCCTAGTGAATTCATGAAATATTACTCATCAAATCTCGCAGCTCGTTTCAATTTCAGAATTCGGGAATTAATTCGTCTCCCTTGTGATTTTTCTTCAGGTTCGTGCTTCTGCTTTGAGCCAACGGAATCTAATCAGAACCAGCACGTGGAAGACGACCACGGGTTGGATCGGGTCGGGTCTAACCTACCCATTTGCCACCCTCTGTCCGGGGAACTCTAGATGATACTGGAGCTAACTAAGTATATGCAGAACTGTGTAGTTACTTTACATGTGCATGCAGTCACTTGCACGTGTACAAAGCCACTTGAATCGTTTTATCTGGTTAAGTACAACGAAATATACGGCCTGATAAACTCAAGTCGTGGATATCACGGGGCTACTAATTTGAAGGCAATTTACAATTTAAGGTGTGGTTGGTGATAAGGAAAGAATCCTAGAACACGTAAAATAATTATTCTAAAAAGAGATAGTTCCCGATTGAAATGGTGGCATAGAAATACTACCACTGTGAAGACAATTCGAATCTTGATCTTGAAGGTGACCTTTCCTAAATCAGCACCTCACATCATCTCCTCTTTTACGTTCCGTTTGTCGGCTTATATCAAAATTAGAGGAATAATGGATCAATCTTTAGAATACATTATCGTCGAGAGAGATGCATAGTGATATTTCTAAAAATTAAGTTTCCAAATCAATATATAAATACACACACGATATGATAATATGGTGAGTAGTGGAGATAGCCATATTATTCTTTGGCCATTATCAATCTAATTTATGAACTTCTCGAATGTGATCAGAAACACTAGTCATATGTCATATGTAAGAACTTCAAATGTTCAAGTTCATGAACATGTGAGACGTGCTAATGGCGTGGCAATTTAGCCATCCTCTGTCTATGATGTGGGAGAACAATCGTACGCTAGTAAAATATTGGAAAACCATGAATATGTCCATTAACCCTGTAATTTTAGCAATTTATATTCCACATTAATGATTTGATATCAGATAAATGTTTATCGAGTTTGTTCAACTAACTAGTATATCCTTCGGCCTGACACTTGCTAACGTGATTCATTTGTGATTGAACATGACCCATCTCGGCTGTACACAAGTTATCTATCGCAGTTTCGATTTACGATGAGATTACTTGATAATGCAATATATAGCTACCAAGTACTAGGTTGTAAAAAATAATATGACCTGCATGAAATTACCTTCATTGTTTACCATCTGTAACTCTCAATTTGTCAAGCAAACAATACTTATCAATGTACTTCGTCAGGCTTAATAATTTTTTTTTTGGCTGGAAATCCAGCCTTAATAAGTTTTTTGATTTTACATAGAGGTGCTTATGACTAATTTTACATACAATTAGATTGTTATTGCAGTTTAACTACTGCATATTACGTATATTTACTTAAACAAAAGTACGTGCACCGACATATCGCACAAAACTAGTGCAGAAGTAGGATTAAGAAGAGAACCAGGATTCCTCAATCAAAATCGGAAAAATGCACAGAAAAAAAAAATAGCATAACTGTGTTTAATAACAAGAGATCTTATATGTGCAATCTCAGTTGTAGATGGTGGAACTTTTAATGTATGTCATCTCGCAACTAGGGCAAACTAAGGCATAACCTGAACATTTAATTGGTAGAAGAACACAAATAATGATAAAATGGCAAATAGTACGCAAGATTAGAAAACTTTGAAGCTTAAATTTAATTTTTTTTGCTTTCTTAAATGTAGCTTGAGCCTTTTCAAAATTCTAATAAGTTCGAGTTTACAGTTTTAAATACTCCTGACGGACAAAACTCACGAAATAGCAACGTCAAATATATATATTACATGCAAAATGATGAAGCTGTACAATTTCCAAAGTAGAAAATTTGAATGGAATAGGGAAGTGGCTATTGTTATAACGTCAGTACTCTTTGAATTGTGAATTCACACAGAGTGGAAGGTGCCTGTTGTGGTATACATAAAGTTAAAAAACATCTACTAATTTGCATTGTCAGCAAAGGAGTATTTCAAATTATTTCAACCCTCTTTGATAGTTTTAAATGTAAATGCTAACTTACCCGACAAAAAAAATACGACACCACATGGTAAAATCCAACAAAAATGCTGTATTCGTTTACTTGACTTCAGTCTACCCCGCCACATTGGCATGTTTGATGTGTGCACAATTTCAACAAAAGAAAAAAAACATTAAAAATTTAAGAAAAGGAAAAAAGTGAAAATGAACAAAGATTTCATTAAGGATCATTCAAGAACCGAGTGTCCAGACGCACATATTGAAAAATATTAAAGAAAATTTATGGTTTTCAATGCACTTATCGCCCTTCATATCGTACCAAATCACTGTCTTGAAAATTGAATCATTCCAACTAAACTACACCTTACGAGGGCACAAGATCCAACGAAGAAAATACAAAAGCTTTCTTGTTGGTTAAGTTAATTTTGAGACAAGGCATTAGAGCATTACAGGTAAGAAAACACTGTTTCAAAAAATTAAGGCGACAGTATCTGGAAGGAGCAAAATGCGTCCGTCATTAAATTATCTATACTTGCATGCACATCCCAAATCAACATCGAGCAGCAGACACTCCGGAAACGAAGGGAAAAACCCAAAACTGGAAAATATGTTCAGAGCTTCACAAATGCATGTAATAATTACACGAACGATGATCCTCAAAGAGCACAACATGCCCTAACCAGCCTGTTGCGGAATGGCTATGCACTACGAAACGCAGAACATGCATGCCTCATTGGGGGGTCTGTTTCTTCATTTAGCAAAACAAGGCTGTGGTAAAAAATAAAAACCCCCGACAACATGATCCATTGAAGAAGACGATAATGATGGTGATGGTGAAGGTGGAGGTTGGGACGAAGAACATGATCGTCACGCAACGCAGAGGGACAAAATGGCACACGTAGTACGTCGTACGCACTGTCCCAAATACAGCAAGAAGAACAACCAGAAGATCGGACAGATATAATCTGGACCCGACTCAAACGAAAACCCTAGAGCAATCATCAATTCCTCACATTTCCTTGAATGGGGTTTCTCAGAAAACTTCTCTTGTCACGAAAAAGATTTCTCGCTCTTTTTCTTCTTTTCAAACTTACATCTCTCTCTCTCTGCCAAGAGCCCAAACCAGACCAGAAGCATCAGAAAATAATGCAGGAATTTTCCCACCAACCACACATGTACAACGCCATTATTTTTTGGGGCCTCTTGCTTCTCCATTAAATGGAGCCGTGCACGTGGTAAGAAAAAAGCACCATCATATTGCCGGCTCTTCAGTGGCCGAGAGACACAAGCACACACCGAAACCCTCCAAAGAAAGAACAAGGAAAAAGAAACACCCTCAAGCATAAGGAAAAATAAGAAAAGAAAGAGTAGAGGAGGAGAAAATGGAAGTTAGAAGAAGATTTAGATATGGTTGCATTGTTAGAGAGACCTGTGTTCGAGGATATTGACGTTAGTCCTTTGCCTCTTAACGTTCCCAGAAGAGGACTCGTCTGCCCCGCCAGCTTTCTCTATCACCCCTTTGAGTGCCTCTTGTATTGAACTTAATGAGTACTGTTGCATGCGTTGCTGCTGCTCTTGGTGCTCTCCATTGTTGCCGCTCAAGTCCGGATCGTGATCACCGGTGACGAACAAGACGTTCCTCATGCGCCCGCCCAGAGTGGTGATCTCGGCCTTCAGCGTCCTCAGCCGCAGCGCTTTCAGGGTCTTGATGATGTCGGGCAAGAGGTCGGACCGGTCCTCGCAGCACAGCGACGCCTTGATCACGAGCTTGCCGTCGACTTCTTCATCCGATGCGTCCACCGTGAGCTCGTCGGTCTCGGTCGGGATCGGGCTCGTCTCTGCGATCAGGGACGTCTGGCGCTTCAGCTCCTTCACGTGCTGGATCACTTCCGCCAGCAATGACGCCTTATCCGTCTGTTAATATCACATCAAAAGAAAATAATGAAACCGGGATGAGAACAGTCGCTCCACAAAATAAAGCCATTTTGCATGGATTTCGATATAGCAAGATAAGTGCATTCTCTAACCATCTAAAATTAATGAGACGAAGCACATTTATCATGTACATCGCGATCTTGGTTTTAGAATACCCTATTGTCTGAAGCGCAGAAAAGTGAGGCCGGCAGCTTGCATTTCCATGGTGAAATCTTTTATCTTTTTCCCTTGGAGAATGGTAAATTTGCGCAATGGACCGACAAGAATGCTAGCTTGTCTCTTTCCTCTCTATCTCTTGTCATTCTTTATTTATCCAAACAAGAAAGGCGAAAAAGAAGGGGACTCGGAGAGATTGATCTCCGGCAAGAATTATCCATTGGAAGCCTTTTCCACTGCTAAAATGGTTTCTCTTTATCGTGTCAGCCCAGCGACATTAACGCCTCTCGCCCTTTTCGACTATTGCCTCCTCGGAACTACCCCCGAAGATTCGGAGAGGAATACCAAAAGTGTTGAGCAGCAAAAGAGAAGAAAAAGATTAAAAAAGACATAATCTTTGTCATTGATCAAGCAAAAAGAAAAGGTGGGTCATTAGCAAATATATGGTTGAGTGCAGTTTTATGTCTAGAGAGATAGGTTTTGTCTATGTTGTCTGATATGTCTACCGAGTAACTAGCAAATATTAAGGAGAATCTAACCAAAGAGATCTCAACCCAGATTTTCTCACTTGATCTGGAAAAAAGAGAGCAACAAAAATGTCCATTATTATTCATAAAATACGCTTTCCACGCTATACGCGTGCTGAATGTAACTAAAAATATGTAAGTGCCATTGTATTTTTCCCTTTTCTTTTGTGCTTTTTGTTCTTTGGTGCGCGTGCAATTCTACTGGATGTTTCGTTTGTGTGGCTTGAACATGATAGCATGATCGAGTGAAGAAAAAAATATGTGAAACATTTCTTTTTCCCTCTTTTGCTTACTTTAGTGGTGCTGGGGAGTAAGCTACGCAGCTTCGCGAGGTGGTTGTTGATCCTCTCTCGCCTCCTCCTCTCGGCCTCGCTGTGGCTCTTCGAGGCTGCCAGGGCTTTGGCGTCCATTATCTCCTGGGCCGTCATCTTCCCCAGCTCGGCTTGGAGACCGAACGGCGCCACGCCGGCGGCGGCGCCAGGATGAGCCGCTGCGCCCGCCGCGAGGGCGTCGGATAGGATCCGGAGATGGTCCGAGGCTGGGCCGCCGTCGTAGGCGAACTGCATGGGAGGGGCCCTTCGGTTGAAGAAGCCGGCGTAGGGCGACGGTGGCAGAGGAGGCGGGGGAGGGAGGAGGAAGGGGTCGGGCTCGCGGACTGGGTGGAAGGCCGGGTGGGCCTGCGGGAGGGGCCAAGGGAGAACGGACGGCGGGACTTGGAGGTCCGGGTGGAAAACCGCGCCGCCAAAAGCGTGGTCGTTCTGGTGATGGTGCATCTGGAGGAGCAGCTGTTGTTGTTGGTGGTGGTAGTGATCTTGTAGGTGGTGGTGGTGGGGGGTGCTGTGGAAATTGTCGATGGTTTGCGAACACTCTCCTTGATCTTCTTCAATCTTTCCACTCATGCCCACCTACTGAAAAACCCCACAAGCTGAGATTCAAAGAAAGACCAAAGAGGAAAACAAAAGCCAGAGCTTTTTTGGCTTGTGCCCTTTCTTCCTCTCTAGTAGAAGCGAAAACAAAAACTAAAACGGAAGATCTCTGAAGTTGGTATGCACTTCGATGGAAGAAAAGCACAAAAGGGTCATCAGATAAAGAGTTTTTATTTTCCAGAAAAAGGATTGTAGGGCAGGGGGAAGACCTCTGCTGCTCGATACGCAGCTGATGAAGAAGGATTGTGTTGATTTCTCTTTTGCTTCTCTCTCTGGTTCGCTAGTGGCGGTGGTGGAGAGGAGGAAAAAGCCAAGGTTTAAGACCAGTTATGTGAATCTCTTTCTCTCTCAATCTCTTTCACTTGGTAGGTTTGTCTGGGATTGCCTTTGGATTGTGTAGTGTGTGGGGGGGCTTGACGAGACCCCTATTTATCCTCATTGCCTTCAACTCAGTCTCTCTCGTGGGTTTTGTTGGCATCTTTTTGTTCCCCTCTGTCCTTTTTTTTTTCCCCTTTCTTTCTCCTTGGGGCGTTTTTATATTTTCGAATTTGCACCACTCTAAGTACATAGACTAGGGAGGCCTCAAACTTTCCTTTGTCCTTACGGCATTCATCGTCAATATATACATGTAGCTATCAAAAGATATTGGGGGTGGTGGTGGTGGTGGTGGGGTGATCCTCTTTTCTTTCTTTCTTTTTTTTTTTTGTCCCCCGTCCCTCTGTTTATATGGTCCAAAAGAAAAAAATATGGTGCTTTGCGATTGGTTCGATGTGTATAATTACATTCTGTGAACACATGAGCGTAGGTCAGACAGAGAGAAAGATGGGTGGGGGGCTAGAAAAAAAACACAGAACAAAGCAAGCGCAGTGAAGGCAACACACGGATTGTCGACCGACCGAAGCCTCGGAAAAGGCTGATGCATCGTCATGATAAAAGACGGAGCTATGTTCTATCTATCACTCTCTCTCTCTCTCTCTCTCTCTCTCTCTCTCTCTCTCTCTCTCTCTCTCCTCTTCTTTTCCTTTTGATTTTCCCTTTTGTTTTACTTGTATATAATATTTGTTTATCTTTTTTATTTGGAGGGGGCGGTATCGTAGCCACCTTTCCTTACCTCGGTCAAGCCCCCACGTTCTTCCATACTCACTTCGCTATTTCCACACCATCCCAAGACCTTGTAATCATTGTGTCTTGGAACACACTCCTCCCTCTCTCTCTCTCTCGCTCTCGGCCTTTCTCAACAGTTTCTTCACGTATAACTTTCTCGGTTTCAGTAGGTCAATACACTCATATGAGAGAGAGAGAGAGAGAGAGAGAGAGAGAGAGAGAGAGGGGATGATTGTATATTATGGTTCAGAGAGACAAGAAGGGCACGCCGCAGAATTACTGGCATCTTAATCCAGCAAGGTCCCCCTGCCCACCAATTCCTGCAACGATATCATACAAAGGTGGGTCGTGTGTATTCAGTAAGATATGTATGTTGGAGAAGTTGTTCATTTTGCATGATTGCTTAGGTTTCCAAGATGTTGGAATGAAATGGAGTGCCCCTGTGCTGTCTCTATATGTCCAACCTTTTGTCCTAGCATGGCCAATCCATTCGTTGACATTATAATGTCTTTAAAGAGCGCATATGTGGAAGAAAAAAATTGGTGAAGCAGAAGTTCCACAGATGCCTTGTGGAGGAGTTCATTGATCTCCCGATATAACTTAATGGCTTGTAGTTTAAATGAAAATACATCCGAGTAATTACATCAATAGATTTCGGTTGAGCATTACTCAGTACAAGGATGACTTGGGACGAGTGGCAGAATCATTGGTTATCCTTTGTGATATTTTAGGGAGTTTTGACTTAGGCGGGCTCGCGGCAATGCTTGTTAAGGACAACTCGGCCTATTTCCTAACCCTTTTTAGTGGGATTGGTGTCGCTCATATCCTTTTCACACGCGACAGCCCATGATTGGCCCGTGTTTACACAAGGATTGCCACATGGCACGATCCTATCAACCAATCATCTTAGCCCTATCACAATAAATACTTCATCGTTTTATTTATTTATTTGTTTTTTTTTTTTACTTTTGGAGTTTTGAACAATTGGAATTTACCATTGCTATTGACCTTGACGTTGAACTATTGAGAAAATCTCCAAAACAAGTAACTCAACACCCACGGCTTGCCTCCCGGCATCCATGTATATTAGAATTGTTGGTTCCTCCTCTGACATCCTATCTATTTCAAAACGTTCCTTTATATGTTGCTCAATGCTAACCCTTCCTCAAGGATCGGGGACCTCGATAGAAAATCTCGTGGATGATGAAATAAAAATGTGTTCTGAATATCAGTTAACTCTGCAACACCAAAAAGATTTTTTCCCAGTTGGTATGCAATTAGGAGCTTGAAAGGATTATCGTCACTCATTTGTTTCTCTCGTCACACTTGATAAATGCGACTTCTAAATGGAAGTATTGTTGGTTGTTTTAGATCCACCGCAAGTTCATCTACCATCTATTACCCAGGGGATATTTTCATTATGGAAAGAAAAGTGAAACCCTAAGATGAGTACCCTAAAGACATTTGCCAAGCAGACATTATAACGAAAGCTTCAATTACAAACTTTGTTAATCCATAAAAAAAGAAAACAACGCGTTAAGGATAATGCCCTATTTTCTTATATCGTTCATCACAAAGTGCATCCCTACTCATCCCCTTCTTCATGTTCTATTTGCAAGTTTCCTTCCATTACAAGGGGCAAAAGAATGTTTAAAGCTTAGCAAATCACGTAGTTTTTTGCTCTTATTTAGTTAAGAAGGCAAGAAGAGAAGGCCAAAGCACAATGGAAAATAATGATATTTCTATGGTATATTTGTTTTACGAAAAATCAAAGATTTGAAAAATATTTTTCAAAAAATAAACTCTCGTATCATTTAGAAAACTTAATCAACGAAAAATATTTTCATTATCGATAATATTTTATACCTAATTATTTTCACGGTGATAAAATATTTTGCATTCATTCACTTTTTATGAGTGATATAAGCTTTTATTTTTTGAAAGATATTTTTCAAATTTTTGATTTTCCGTAAGACAAACACACCCTAGTCCCTTATCTTTTGTTTTTTTTTTTGCTGTTTTGTTTTAACATGTGGCGTGGTAACTTCTATACTCGACATCTCACAAGATATTGACTTCTATACACTCCTTTCTTGTTTCCTGTAATCTGGTTTGGCTTAAAGAGACGAAGAAACAATTGTGTCCCTCCTGATTATTTCTAGCAAAAAAAAAAAAAAGCGGCAAAAAGAAAAAATGAAATGAAATATTAGTAATCAGAAGGAAAAGGGGAAAAGGAAGCCATGAAAAGGGGCGATCATCGCCTCGAAGCTCTCTTGACCAACAAGGTCTGAGTGATTACACAGTCATAATCAGGGTTGGCTAACAAAAGCAATAACAAGAAATCATTAAACCTACTCGCTTTTCGTTTAACCTTTTAACAGCATGATAGGGGATCAGACAGAGATTGTGCGTGTTCATGTCGCAAGACATTTCACGCTAGATGATTCAAGCTACGTTACGTCCAAGATAAGACATTCACCTTTTAAATTTCTAAAATAATCAAGGTCATCAAAGCCATTTAAATCCTTTTCATAAATTTCTTGTGTCTTATTTCGACGGAAGGATTGAAAACTAACTTTCTTTCTTGTCCTTTAAAAAAAAAAAGCATACCTTAAACGTGCGAGAAAGTATGAAATATTATAGGATCGAGCGTTTCTTATCCCTTTTTTGTTCTCTCCTCCTTGCAAAATTACAAGTTCTTATGCTAGATCAAGCAAATCCAACGTCAATCGGCTATAGAAGGTGCTAGTAGTAATCTCAACCTTCAAATTAGCCTTCGAAATGAGAAATGCCCAAAATCACTCAACACTGATATTAGAGTTTAGCTTACTAACAAGTTTGGATCCAAAAGTCACGCATGAGATATATAAGCACATGGTTGTTGCTGCTAACTTAAAGGATAAGACTTTTCTTCATACGTATAAATCGATTATCAACCACTTTCACAATTGATATGGGATGACCCCCAACAAATCCCATATCGAGAATCTATCGGTCGCGCATTAAATTATATTGACAAAAATAAGCTTTCACATACTAGAATTAATGTATATATTGTATCGTCCACAGTACAAATCTGTACCTCCTTCATTTTTTTTATTTCCAACGTGCGCCATTTTGGCTTTTGGAGCTTCAACTCAGCTGAAATAAGAACAGTACGGACTTATTAGGTCAGTGCTCTTCTTTGGTGTCTCTCCCTCTGCCATGCTGCCATTTGGTAGGGCACGTCCAGATGCCGAGAGAAGAAGACGACCCTCTATTCGTTTTCCATTATTTTCAATTTATTCAACAAAAGAAAAAATCTTTTTCCTCTTCCTTTTTTTTTTTTTGCCGGGAGCACGCATGGGTACTTTTCGATTTGGTCCCCATGCTTTTTTATCCTTTTTTTCGTTCACCCTTTTTGATCCAATTCTATAATCTACTAATTCACATCTCTCCAAAGTTTCAAAGGATTGATGATAACAGCACCTTCCACTATCTCAACAACATACCCACGAGAAGCGAAGCCCTAGTTTGTGGGGCTTATCATGACATCAAACCCACGCTGTCATGACGTGCGCATCTCAAACAAAGAAGACTGTAGAAGATGATGTGGACATGTGAGCCACGTGGTACTATTGCTTCGTTCGAGGATTGTTCTCATCGTATGTCGTAGAGATGATATCGGATGTCGTACAAATTGTCCATGTTCGGATGATATATCCACGCATTAAAGTAATGTTTTCATTCTTTTTTTATCACTATTTTTGTACTAATATATACGTACGTAACCTTTCCCAAGGTTATATGTCCTTTCTGCTGGACTTATCTGATTCCATACTGCTTGGAATGAATTGCCACATCGGTAGGAAAAAGGCTTGCACAATTCAAGTTAGCATAACGTAGGTTAAAGACACAAGCTCCCGACCGTATTTGTTGAAACATTTGAATCTCGGATGGAGCTCCCATTTCTTATGGATTTAAGACTTCAGATTGAGTTGGAAGGATCACCTTATTATGATGCTTCTACGCTATGAAATGGATAGATATTCAAGTCCAGAAATCTATCATTTGCTTTTCTCATTTACGTTATTGCATGGATGTGTCATACGTGCTCTTTGGGCGTAATTCCGACTACACGGATTTTTATTTCTGAGGCGAACACTTCAAAACTACGCTCGTGAGGGGAGAAGCAGCAGATCTTAATAATAATTTCTCCTTTGACCAAACCAACAAATCTTTGGCCAAAAAGAACAACTACACCGCCGGATTTGAAGGAGGAAAAACTCCTGAAATCTCTCCTGAAGTTGGGCACGGATTTGGATTAGACAAAGGAAAAGAAGAAGGTGCGCAGAATTAAGCAATTGGCATATCATGGTGATTGTTGAAGAAGGCTGTGCAATTGAGCTTTGTTGATTCGAACTGCAAAAAGTATTGGCAAAAGGGGAAAAAATTATGAGAAGAAATTTTGTGAATTTATCGCTTTTCTTGAGAGTTACAGAAGTAATAATGGCGCTTGAGCACTAGATGGACACGACCAAACGCCATTGCTTGGTGAACTTGAGCATAAGGATGACCTTCGAGATTCATGAATTCATGAAGCGCAACTCACCTTCAACGATCAAAACTCCTTTTCGCGTTTTCTTTTTCTTTTTCTGGCCAAATCCTTTTGCAGTAATTAATATTCGGATTTGCAGATGTTGACTGAAATTTGATTTGGTAAAATTTGTTCCATTTTGGTATCCTCCCGTGAAAAGTTCAAAAAAATTTAATTAATTACCTATTAAGAGAGAGAGAGAGCGGTAAGTATATCCCGGGAAAAAATTATTAAGTGACTGACCTTAATGAACTGAGAGATTAACAATTTGGGTAAAAAAAAAACTAACAACTAATTGGAAGTTATTATGGGCTTCACTCTTTCAAGAATTTATGGCACAAAACATCTTGTTATTTTCACAATCATTCAAAGATTATTATGCTAACAAAACCCTATCTAGGGTTACACTAATAGAGCATCGTATAATAATCCATTATTTATGGCATGTTTGCAATATTTTTTGGAACAAGATAAGCCCACCAAAGGCATTGGGAATCAAGTCCAACAGGAAATGTCCATCACTGTACAAACCATCTGTCCCTCACAACCTGAACTATAATGCTACATGTCACGATCAACATCTATAGGTCCTTTTATGTACAGGTCCTTTTCTGGTCCTGATACAAGGGTCGTGGATTACAATACATATGAGCAGTAATTACTGAATAAATCGGCACAACATATATGATATTGTCTAAAATATGAGTAATTTGAGTTATTCGATTCGATTCGGACTTAACAGCTCGAGTTTGCCAGGAAGAGGATGCTTTAAAATAACAAGACAACAGGCTTACGCCCATGGAAACTTCTTATTGGGCAAGACAGGTCTTGGTTAGACCGAAAATATTAATCTCGGGTTGGTTCCACGAGAAGTGAAACTCACATATGCCCGTTTGTTCCTCGCATCGGATTTGAATTTGAAACCCCACGCTCACTCGTTCTCTTGAAGCCACCCTAAAAAATATGCGAACCCACATGCCCCGATAGTTATATTTAGTGTGTTCGAAATGACAAGTACACTTTACGAAAAATAATTAGTTCATATTCCCTGCGCACTTTCACCCTCCAATGATTAATCAAGCAAGACCGGACCCTAACATGCAGCAATGCATATGCAAGCTTTTTCGTTCTTAAACAGTAAAGTGCAATCCTACTTAGATTTCATGTACTTTCTTAGATTTGTGAATGCCTCTTTAGTACACAAAGCAAAGCATGGCTAAATAATAAGTTGACCTAAAAGTAAAGGCTAGCGGGGACGTATGGACGAGCAAACGAATGGAAAAAAAGGATATTCTGTCTTGGCGAGGTAAGAAACCCTAATCCGGAGGATAGAAAAGAAGAGACTAGATAATCTAGATCTCCAAGACGAATCGCCACCTTGGTACGCCACTCCAAGGGTATAAACACTTTCTTGATCGCTCAGGAACCTTGGAATCCGCCAACAGGGGCAGAGAGAACAAAGAGAAAGATAACAAGGGCGAATTCCCAAGGAAAACCTTTGAATTCAATAACTCAAGTGTGCTCTACAATGAAATATCCCAGGATATATATAAACTGATAAATAAAAAGATAATTTACCTAGAATACCAAGTTCACATAGGCAACGATATTCTCAAAATTGCTTATCTAGATCAAAGCATGCCTAGAAATATATATGTCACGTCCCTATTTTCTAATAACAACCAATAACATTGACATCTACAAGTAAAAATTTGAAATATTTGTGGCATCAGTGAACTTTTTCATTTAAGGATTGTACTAACTGTGGAGCAAATTTATTACGGATACGGTGTTTCTTTTTCAGAAACGATTCGACCTAATATCATATGGCACATGCCTTAGGTTTGAATCATAGTACTCTAGCGACCTATGCCTAGGTTGGTAGCGCGACCCTTTCCTGTGACTGGTCACAGACCATGGCCGAGTATTGGCCACAAGCAAAAGAAAAAGAAAAGCTACAAAAAAGGAACAAGAAAAAAAAACATAAAAATTCAGAAACTTTTCAAGAAAATGTAAATATTGTCTATGTTAGTGCTGCCTGAATGCCAGCCTAAAGCCACATTAGCGATTTTTTACCAAAATTGATCGAAATGATTAAATTGGCAAATTATCAAACATTTTAGGACTTTATTGGTATGATTAAATGATTTAGGACTAAAGTGGTTGCCATGCAACAATTTCAGGACTTTTTGGACAATTATCCTAGTATGAATGGTAGTATTCTTTGTGGACATTTTCCTGCTTGTCACTCTCATGTCGTTATTGTTGGCGGTGATGTTATCATTTCACAAATACCCAAGTTATTAGTTATTTCCATCGGCGATCTATTTATTTATTTATTTATTTTTGGTCGGAACGGTCTGTTTATTTCATATATTTACTTTCACATGTATTTATTCAAGAAACTCAAGGTTTTAATAACACCAAAGTTATCCCAACAAAAGTGCGATCTCTATCCCTGAACACTGTGTCATCGACGTGATAACTCATCTCAAGTGAGGTGAGGTTAGTGGCAGCTGCAAGTTTCCTGCTCTCACTTTCTCAACAGTCGTGTAGCTATCAACCTTCGAGCATGGCAAAAAGAAAGTTCAAAGAAAGCAACACATCCTACAAAAAACACCCCACTAATCAACTTCTGCCAATGATATTGTGACTCGTGGGAGCATTAAGTCGAGATATAAGTACTATTTCATCAAGCTTATTTAAGGTTGCATACAAACACACGACAGCACAACAGTATAACCCAACTTCCCCTCTCTCTCTCTCTCTCTCTCTCTCTCTCTCTCTCTCTCTCTCTCTAGAGCAGGAATCATCAGTGCAATGAACAATGTTAGTATACATGAATGAAAGGGTCGTGGTCCACTGAGCGCTGCGCATAATTTATGCGAGGAGGGAAGAATCAGAGATGAATAATTGAAATGTAAAAAGCTCATGTTCAGCAACCCAGTGGCTGTGCGCTACTACTTTTGTATTTATTGAAACGCAGTGGGATCGAATCTTGTGGTCCAGTAGGAATGAATGGGCACAACTTGGTCATTCTTTTCCTTTTCTTTTCTTTTGTTTCTGAAAATGCCGGAGCAGAGAAGAATACATGGAGAAGATCACCCTTGCACTCATGTGAAACTAGATCTTACATGTTATGGTTCCACACCCAAAACTCTCTTGTATAGATTTTCCTCACTCGAAATTAAATCACGAGCCTCATCAAACCTCAAGCTTCTTGACCCAGAGGAATTACTAACAATAGTAACATTAGTTCCAACTATAAGGCAATGAGAATATTAGAATCAAAGCACTACCTCATCTTCAAAGTCAATCTCACTTGATCTCAATTGAGTAATGATCACATCGAATTCACTAATATAATCAACAACCGATGCACCTTCACACAACTTTAAGTTGAACAAATGTCGCATCAAGTAGACCTTACCTTAGTTTGACCAACAAAAAATAAAAGTAGACCTTATTGATCGTAGAGGAATTCTTGTACACGTCTGATAGGGCATTTACCAAACCTACAGTAATCTCTCTTTTTTTTCACAATATCAAACATGATGTTATGAGACAACATAAGCTAAATAACTTCTAACGCATGTCTTTCCAACAATTCCTAATTAGTTTGTTCATTGAATTTAGTTTCTTCCCATACAAGGGTAAATGCAAATTCCTCTTGTAAAGATAATCATCAATTTATATCTTTCGTAAATTTTCACTTTCACTTCTTTTGTCCCCATTAGTTTGCTTCAATTAGCCAAGCCTAGCTCTAATACCAATTGTTACTTAAAGCAAGCGATCAAATAATAAAGTAAATAAAACAAGAAAATAAATCATATACTAGATTATGTGGTTCGATCAATGTGACATATATCCATGTGAAGAGTGGCAAAGAATTTCACTATAGATTAGATAGTACACCGGAGATTACAGCTACACTCAAATCACTCAAAGAACCTACTCAAACCATGAAACTAACTTGAATTAGAAAGTTTCCTACCGTGTTCAAATTCCAAATATATTTCAACATCAACAATGGAGCTGGCACGGACATGCAGAATTAGAGATATATCTACCGCTTAATGGTAATTGTATGGGACATTTTATGTGGGTGATAGGTGCATGCTCGAGGGATTGTCACCTGGATAGGGAATCATAATGTTCATCTCTTCCGCATATGGAACTAAAAAGCAGGTTTTTTTTTTGTTCGTTTAGTCTACCTTGGATCTTTTTTTATTTCAGTCACTATAGTCTAATTTTTATCGCATGCTTTGACCATTTAAGAGCAAGTTAAACGAATAGGCTCCATCGCATATGGCTTATTGATGATCGTCTCCATCACAAGCGTGTGTTTGTCACTCTATATGAAGTGACAATTGTGGACAAGCTCCCAAGCCAATAGCACATTATACAGATGTGTTACTCTATACCGAAAAGAAAAAAAAACTGTAAACCTAAATTTGCATGTAATTATGATTTGGGCACAAGCCCTAGCTACACTGCTGTTCATACACATGCAAAAAAGAATCAGCTGCTGTTTTCAACATGAGGGCGTGTTGGAAAGTGGACATGAAGAATGATAACTTGGAGGTTCAAAAGCAGTAGGCGCAAGACGTTCTGAGCTATACACCAGAAAAGCTTCAAAACATTTGCTGGACAAAGTTCTTTTTCAGTTTGGTCCAAGAGCTAGAAGAAGCTGAACCTAGCAAATACCAAGAAACTAGAACTCAATCCATCCCAACCAGAGAGTGGGATTCCACGTTAGTGACCAACAAGTTTTGCAGTCTTGGGACGACGTGTCTTCGAAACCTTTTTTGGTAGTGACTCTCATTGTCAAAAATTCCAGATATAGGTTCCTTAGAAGTACAAACACTCCTACATTAGAATATGCTGAACTGAAATTTGAGTGTGGGAGGACAGTTGACCCAATTTTCTCTTACTTTGTCCTAATAAAAGAAAGCTAATCAACGAGGGAGCAAGACCTAGAGTATAGGGGGAATCTTTTTGATAAAAGAGCCCTGACAATGTGCCTCTTTTACCCATCGAAGAAGCAAAGATAAACCTTTCTACGTGATTTGCAGAATCGGATGGGCAGATGCTAAAATCTCCTGTCAAAGAAAGGAAGGAAGACGAAGAAAAACATTTTTTTTTCTGGTCGAAAATGAAGAACACCGTTTGATTGTGCATAAACAGTAGGTAAAAAGTCAACAACGTGGACGATTCCTCCCAAATCAAAAGGAGATCTCCCGCGGGGACCCGAACGAAATCACGGCCTTTTTCACTGAGAAATTCCACGCCAAAGAACAAGTGTTGGTACCCTTCCTTCCGAGAGAGACTACTCAAAACACATGTAATTAGAAATATATCATCTCTCATCGATATTTTTTTATTATTCATCATGCCAAAAAAAAATTAAATGGTGGGTTAAAATTATGCAAGCTTTTCCAACAAAAAAATTTAAAAAAAAAATGAGCCAACCAGACACTGAGAACACAGCAGGAATGATGCACTGACTCCTGAGAGAGAAAGATTGTTCATAAGTAGGAGCAGTCTCAATCATAGAGAGGGGGGATTTTATTCCCTTGTCCGAGTTTGGGCTCATGTAGAGTCAAAAGAATATGCCCAAGTTTCCACGGAGTGTATCTCCAAAGTGGGACAGTGCATCCCTCATATTCCTTAATCACACACTCACCATCTTCATTTTCTTTTTCCCTTTCCTTCTCGAATATATAATAACAAAAAACTCTAATCGAGGTAGATGCATAAGATCTATCAAGATTCACTCACCCATATATATCTTTTGTATCGAAATTTGTTTAGATACACGAAATGCCTCAAATAACATAATAATAAAATATCACGAGATATGTAAAGTTCAATCTAGCTGGATGATCTATAGTGGAATGCTATTTCATGGATATTGTGATTAGTAATTTTTATGCAATCTTAAAATTAAAGATCAACATTTCGAATTCATTTATATTAATCATTAATTATGTGCACTTATCTGATTAAATTTGTATTTGTGCTGTAGTTTATTAAGTACTAGAATAGGGTTTATGCTTACATCAAAAGTAAGAGTGAAAAACGAAAAAAATGTGTATCTTGAGGAAAGTAAACCTCTAACTAAGAAATTCTCAAGCACTCTCGTTATCCATTTGCTATTTAATGTTTTGTGTTTTTTCATTGATTCGAGTTTATTTGGAAAGAAAGACCATTGAGATGTGAGTTTGGAAGAAAAATTAAAATCACTAGAAGTTCTCAAGAGAACATCATCCCATTTTTACTATCTCGTCCATTTATTTATAACAAGATATTGAATGCAAATGGTAGTTTTAGGGTTAGCTAAAGAGGAATTTAAATAAGCATAGATGAAGAAAAAAAATTTGCTGATAAAAAAAAATTAAAGGTCTTTCAAAAACTTTCCAAGGGTTACATGATCTCGTTTCTATTATATATATATATATATATATATATATAGTTATAAATATACTAGCAAGTACCAAAAAAGCGACGCATGATGCTGAATATTGATTTGTCCCAAAGCCGAAAGTGAAGAGAGCCCTCCTCCTCACTTTTTGTCTAGAGAATGCTGCCCTTTTAGTCCCCCTACCTTTTTGATTCTTGACTCGAAAAGAAGGCTATTTGCTGGCTGGTTTCTTGAAACGTAAGTCAAAGACTTGTGTAGAAAGCATGCCGGTACAAAGAGGGTGTTTGTTGTTGATTGAATCATACGCCATGATCGATCGCGAAATTGCTATCATTGTACCTCTTTGCCCTCTAGGAGCATGGTGCGACATTGCTTTATACGTGGTCTTGACAGGCGAGGATCTTTTCATGGATAATTCGATTTGTCCGGTACAAGAGTTCATCATAAGTTCGTGAAAAAGGACCTTTTGTGGTTATACTTTGGTTCGACTTTTATCGTACCCTCTAAGGGTCAAGTTTGATAACCCAGTTAAGTGCTGAAAACTAAGCATTTAGACACTCAACGAGGTTAAACTTGTTCAATATCCTTAAATAGAATCGACTTAATTTATTCGACTAAGTCTGGAATTCATTTAATCCAGCTAAGTAAAGAAAGGTTTACTTAATTCGTTTAGTAGACAATCCATTGACGGTGATTAAAAATCTTGTTGAATATATAGATAATTTAGTTGCATCAAACATACCCAATTTCTTGAGTGAGCAAGGCGGGGGTTGGAGGAGTATGAACATGGGAATAGATTACTTAGTACTTTTCTCTATCCCTACATATTGGGGGTTATCATATATATATATATATATATATATATATATATATATATAAATGTCCAAATCATGTAAATCTCTTTCAGCTTCGACCAATCACTCACGCTTCGCCGCTACGCATTGCATTCCGATGCACATGCACGCATCATTGCGAGGAGTGCCATGCTTGACCTGGGATGGGCAGGTCCTGGTCCTCGTTTGATTAAACTCAATCAAGCGGCTTAATCAATGATTAACATGATAAAAACCACTTTTCGTTCACCCTGCAAAAGCTATGAGAAGGGGCCAATAGACAAAAACTGACAAAAAGCGAATTCAGATCTCAGATCAATGAAAACCCCAGAAGAAGTGTGCCTGTTACACTTTCCGTCCGAATGTTGGGTGACATGATTAATTAGCACAAGCTTAATGGGCGACATGATTAATTAGCATCAGCTTATGTTGACACTCTGAATTCACCAAACCCTACAGGGTTTCCTTTGATCTTGTGGACCAATTTGTCGATACGGGATAACTGTTCATGCACATGCTGAGGGTAGTCCTTAAATTTGCCAATTTAGCCTAAAACCTTTTGTATCTATGTAGATTGAATCCATCCGGTCAATTTTGATCAGAAATAGGTGACGTAGATGCTAGTCATCCTAAGTTTGCACGGTCGACACTGACGTGGATAATTTTTTTAAATAATTTTATGTTTGTTTATTTTCTTATTTTCCTTTTTTTACTTTTTTTTTTATTGAGGATCAGCGAGGGGCAACAACCCTTGGTCGCCCTAGGAAAGGGCATTGTTGCCCTCATCAGGTCTAGGTGAGGGCTCGTGACCCTCACTAGCCCTCAATAAATAAATAAATAAAGTAAAGAAAAAAAAAGAAAGTAAAAAATCAAATTTTTTTAAAAAAATATTAAAAATTATATAAAAAAAATAATCTACATTAGTATCAAAATTGGCTAAATGGTCTCAATTGGTACAAATGCAAAAAAAAAATGTTCAAGATTAAATTGACACAATTAAAAGGTTTAAAATTGAGTTGGTACCAAAGCAATAGGCTTATGACTTTTTTTATACTTGTTGATCCATTGAAGCCCTTAGTTTGGATTTTTGTTTTGTGATTAGTAGATGTTAACCTAAAGACGCCTGCATGCGAAATGGATTCTTTATGTCACATATAAAATACACATAGAGTGCGCATGACAACCATTCTATTTCAGAAATAATTTCTGAAACATAAATAGATTTTTCTATTTCTGCCAGAAACAAAAAAAATTTTGTTTCTGGTTTTGGGCCAAAATCTATTTCTGGAACATTTTTTTGTTCCAGAAATAGAAAAACATATTTGCATTGTCAAACGAGTTTATGTTCCAAACCTATTTCTGGAATAGATTTGGAACATAAATAGCAAAACAGAAAAGTTCTCATGCGCGCCCGTAATAACTAATTCATAAATGCATAAAAATAAATGAGAAAAATTCCAGGTTTTGGCAACTTCTAAGCCATAATTAGAGACCATCACAACAAATTAGCACAACATAACAAGAAAAAGAACAAATCTGGTCTCGGCAACTTCAAGAGAGGAAGAAGAGGGACAGACATGAGCGCGGAGAAGTCGATTATATAAACCGACGAGAGAGATAGAGGCACAAGATCGACAAAGATCGTTGAGCGCAAATGGGATAACCACCGCTGCTTGATGGCTCCGAACAATGAATCGAGGTGACTGTGTTGAATGGCCGTGTTGGACGGAGGTTAGAGAGAGAGAGAGAGAGAGAGAGAAGTGAGTGTGATGGTGAATGTAGGCGTGCCTACAATTTCATTCTCACAATTGAAAATTTTATGATTAAATTGAGACGAATGCAATAAGTTTATAACTGTTATAACGGCGAATGTGGCGAATGTTTTGATCGCTGGCATGAAGAAATGAAATTAGTAGCAATCACTAGCCCAACACCGCCGGCATCTCGACACATATTTCTGTCATCAGATACTATAAACACAATCACGGTGCCCAGCTGGAAGCAGCAAACGACCATGCTAGCTAGTGCGGTTCATATGGCTCATGAGTTGTTCGGCACCTCTATATTTTTTCTTAACACCCCTTAGCGACTCCCAAGCAAATTTCAACATCGTGAGAGCCTGATAGGGTGACTATCCATGTCTAAAATAGAAAACAGCCAAATGATTATATCTGCAATGAGCTGCAAACTCATAACATTTGGAAGTTACTGCCCAATAGAAACAGAGGCACGTAACAACTGCATACGAACACAAGCCTCACGTTCCACGTCGATCCACAAGTAATGCACTTGAATATATTACCACAGAGAGAGAGAGAGAGAGAGAGAGAGTTATGCAAAAGATCAGAAAAACATCGGGTGAGTTATGCAAAAGATTGCATATCCTATCGACCTAAGACCAGAAAACTAGCTAAGTAACTTATTTGAAGTTGCAGACTACTTCTGCTGGAGACAATCAACAAAAGGAGGGAGGAAGTGAAGAAATAGAAACCCTTTAGTCAGAGTTGCTGAATGAAGAATAAAGATATCCACGGTACCATTTGAAACGGGGATCACACTTGCACCCAAGCAAACTCTTCCTCGTATCCCGCAGTCTCACCACAAGACGCTTCACAGGAATAAACAACTATGGTAGCCCAGTCAAGTGAATACGAATTGTTCTTCACGCCGAAAAAGTGAAGAAGCTGAGGCAAGACCTAATAAATAGACGGCAGTAATCAAATGGTTATCCACTGCGTTATACACAAATAAGAGTTCTAAGATGCATATCATGGTAAAATGACAGAGATGTTTCCGCGACTGCACATTACGACAACCCAGAATTTGAAACGCCGGGGCTCTCCGCAATAGCTGCAATGAGGAATATTAGCTGCTAATGGCTGACCAATTGACATAGGCCCCCGAGCGGACACTTCAACAATACCTGTTCATTACGTGTAGAATACACAATTAAGCTGGGAGAATTTCAGATTTACAAAATAAAACAAAACCGTTCTTGTTTCAGACTGAGGGAGAGGAGAGAGAAACAGCAGATATGGTTCCAGGATGGACGGTGAGAAATTATCCCAAAGCAGTCTCGAAGTGTCGAAACAGTGATGCTACCGACCTAGAATTGGTCACTTTTACTACCAATGATGCACAGGCCACTTTCAGACATTGAGTTTGATACATGTACAACCCATCTGTAATTAATCCACCCAATCCGATTTCCACTTGAATATGGCATCAGATCACATCACAACTCGCGTCCCAGCAGGACATCCACGGTAAATTTCAAAATGTTACCAATACATCATGACTCTGAAAACCTGGTCAGGCCCTTCTTGGACATCACAGAAAGTGTTCTCCATCCGGTAGAGTATCGAATACGCATACCCGATATGCATATCCTCATTGAAGAATTCATGGATTTCAAAAGCATACATTGCAGTTTGAATAAAATGACCTTAAAACTTGCTCGGGTGCCCTGGCAATGCATTTTTGAAAGTTTCCCCAACTCCTCGTGTCAATGTAACCCTGCTCGCAGAAGAAGGCGCAGGATAAAGCAAGTGAATTTTTTAGCAGATATAATTCTCAGTGACTAAGATGCAATCATACCTGCAACCTATCAATAAGTGAATCGGTTGAGTCATCCATCTCGTCTCCGTCATCAGCAAACACACCGACATCATATTCACCCCCATCTTCATTAATGATCTCGTATTCAGGCCACAGACTCCAGCTTGCAGCTTTTTGCAGAATAGAACGTAGAGAAGTTAACGTTCTAAAATTCCAGAAATAATGATGTTGGGTTCCATTTCCAATCAAGCATAAGACTAGAGACCAGACATGTCAGAATATCTCAGGCAGGCCACAGACTAAGGCATGTATGCATTACTCCTATAAGATCCCTACTATACCAACGTGACTGAAAGAAAACACTTAGACAACTGTTGAAACAGAGTAACTCATACAAACGACTGTGCATATGAAGATGGAAAATTCATGAGACCTAAGAGGCACATATCCAAGCGCCTAGGCTACAGCACTGGTATAATTTATCCTAGGGAGTCTAAAATAGTTGCTCACGTTTCTCTCTCCTGCTGACGAGGTTCCTGCATTTTTGCTACTATTTTGGCAGGTAATTCAATGACCCGATTGCCAATGCATGGCCTGCAGGTGAAAAACGAAAGGTTTTACGGGAAAAATCAGATCGGTGGTGAATGTGCATAAGGAGCTTATAACCTAGAACCTGATGTCTTCTAGAGCAGTATCGTGCTTCTCTGCAACTACCAGACACTTGATCTCCTTTCCATGTCCCACATCAGTCATAAAGCAGAGCTACTCAACAACAGTACCATGTTTTTGGCCAAAACAAGAAGGAGCAGTACCATAATCACTGAGAGACTAATCAGACACAACAAACAAACAGTCAAAAACCCATCAATGAGTTCGCTGTTTGTATTTAGGCCCTTGGAGACAATAACAGGGCCAAGTCATAAGGTCTCCGATTAAACAAAGACGCCTTGAACTGATAAAAAAAAAAACAGAGGAAAGCATATTCACCTGCTCCAATGTCTGCGCACTGTCATAAGTATTCCATACACTTCCGAAGACAAAATTGAAACGTGAACACTGACTGGGAAAAAGACACAAAAAGCTCCTTTCATTCCCTAAGGGTTTATCACTCCCATCATGCTGTGGGGGTTCACTTGAGTAGAAGAGATTGTCACGGGGCAATCGGGTACGAAAAACCTTCAAACTTGAATAACATCAGAGGACCAAAAGAATGAGAGGTAAGTGTACAAATAATAAACTGAAAATGGGACTTGCTGGATTAAGACCATTGGAAAGTGCCTTCTAGATGCATTTACTACAAGTCGCCTCCATTGTTCATATTTATCGCGACGAAGACAAGACATCGACAGGCATGCAAACAAACATAGTGTATGATGCAATGTGGATTCTCGATCAGAGGTTGGCGCATATACCTAAGAACATCACAATAAAAAAGAAAATGCGTAAACATCTATCTAAACGGCACAACTAACCAAATTAACACACTACTATTGAGTATTGAGAGCTTATAAACAAGGCAAATGATAGAAATGCAGCTTCTTTCATTGGTTATATGCTCAGAAAGGAATCCAAAACAAAAAATAAGACAATTTATTGAGAGGAGGACACCGGTCACTGCGCCAAAAATAAAAATACAAATACTCCATCTAGCACATGCATATTCTCCACACATATGCAGATGATTAAAATGCAAGTGAATACACTGTCTTGAAAAGAATATGCAATCCAACAAAAAAATATAGCCCAGGAACGGTTAAGGGTGAACAAGTAATAGAACTGCAATCAACAATCATACAAAGGTTCCCACAACAGTTAATAGGAGATTTAACGCTTCACACATGCCATATAGAAACTCATACAGAGCAAAGGAGCAAAGTATACCTGAAGCGAAAATTGCAAAGGTTCTCCACACACGCCGCACGGGCAAGATCGACCAGATGGTATATTATGGGGATCCAACCAAGCCTGCATTCAGGAAAAAAAACCACAAACCACGGTTCTGAAAATCAAACTTCAAGAATAATATGAAATTCCAAATTACTTCTACTGAATACCCAACAACTTGTCCATTAAAAGATGCTGCTTGATTTCATATCTAACTATTGAGAAGATCATTCCAAGATGCGAATTAAAAGCTGGTGCAAAGATGAAAAATTAATCGAAAAAAGGAGAATTTTTCAAAAGTAAAACGCACCGGAACCCCAACAGCTTTGCTAGGGAAGAGTTGCCGAGCCAGGGATCATTTATTTCTTGGCATCTCTACAAAACCTAAAGCTAACCGTTCCTGCACTTCATCATCGACACCATCGCCAATATGAAGGTCTCTCAGCATCTCCACTCCATCATCCTCCTCGTCAATCCCCATTAGAAATTTCAAATAACTGCAACAAAATCAGCAAAATACAAAAGCGCGACGCCGTATCTAACAGCAATAGTAAGTATTGTGATCGTGGGAAGTAACTTGAAAATTCAGTGACGCTACGTTTTTCCTTTTCACTTAAACTCGAAAATCCCTTGACCGAATGAGAGAGAGAGAGAGAGAGAGGAGCAATCTTGAGGATGACGACGATGGCGTGACGACGTGGCCAGAGATTTAGGCGAGCGAAATAGAGAGCGAGGGAGAGAAGTGGCGCGAGTTTCTGTGTTCCTTTTTCCGGTCCGGTCAATTTATATAGTTTTCGATTCTCTCCGTCAACATCTTAAAAAAGTCAGACCTGATTACTGGGTGGGCTTGGGCCTCCCGGACGAGGCCCGGCCCGACTAATTATTTGGGCTTTTTCGCCCCGACCCGATTCAAAATAATCGTACACCAAGTAGATGCCCGATTAACTCCAATTGTCATTTCCTCACGTCGCTATTTCATCGACATTCGTAAGTTCTCGGTCCGGGTTGCAAACGCAATTTGCTATGATAACGAAAACAAACCGAACCAAAGATTATATCCATGACTCGCTCATGAGGAGAAACTTCCTAAACTCTTTCTCGCCGACCATAACTTCTCTTTCCTCCACACATAATTCCATCCATGCCATTGATTGATTCCTCTAAAAAGGCAAGAGCCTTTATCTCAGTTGCAATTCTACACACTAACTTTTACTCTTGTGTTTTCACCTCCCGGTGAAAAAAGGCAAAAAAAAAAAAAAAAAGGCCTGCTCTTCACATACCCCCTCTTGAAAAGACAGTACCACACACATCATCATTAGCTTTGCCAATGGTTAGTCACACCTCATCCACTTTGGCTCACGTGCAACGCAGTCCAAGGCATATTCCAGATAGATGGCTTGGCCGACCGAACCAGAATCCATCATTGCCCGAACCCAAAATTGCGTAGGTGCGCTCGGTTTCTTCGCAGTTTGGGATGTGGGGTCATGGCTATTGCTTGAGATCAGTGAGATGGCATACGACAAGAGTATCGACAAAGAGGAAAAAGAGAGCAACTAAGGCAGGACGTGAACAAATCTCCACTCGACACGTGGATGACCTTTGCTCGTATGGCTTGAATAGTTCTTGTCGTGGTTGAGAATCGGAACAGCCGAAACCGTAGGCTTCTTGTTAGCTAAGCTGCATGCGATACATTGGAGAAATGCGTAACTCATATCATGTCATCGAGATGTCGCCTTTTTCCATTAAAAGTGAAGGTCGAACTGCATGAAATTAGAAGCCGTAGTGTGCTGTTAATTCATTGTTTTCCTTTGTTGTTTAAAATCACAGCGCTCGGTGCGATATTTGATTTTAATGGTGTTTTATTTAATTGGATCGAGTTTCTCGTGCATTTCAGGCGTTTGAAAGTTTTCGCAATGGTATTCATTTGTCTTTCTTATTTATTAGTTTATCGTAGATATTTATTAAGAGGAAACAATTGCACATTAAAGGAAAAAAAAAAAAAGAAGAAGAAGTTGAGTTAGAAAAGGCTCGACCCAATTTGAATAGAGTCGGGTATGGGTTGATCCCCCCCTACTTGTGATTAAAATAACAACTTTGAGCATGAGTGTGACGAGTAGTGTATACAAGGCCTAAGAACGAATTCACCGTTGTATGGCTAATCGGCAATTATTAGCTATTCCAGTTTCATGCTGGCAAGTTGTAGCCTACAATCTGAATTGAGGGCAGTCGGACGACCTGGACCCGAAACCACCCACGCACGCCCGATTGCCAAGTCTTTTTAACTCTAACGTTCGAGTACAAAAGACTAGATTTCGAGCAAAGTAGAGCCCATAAGGGTTTCGGCAGATTAGACAATCAATTAAAAGGCAAGGATCCATTGGCCTTTACAAGCTAATCCGCGACCCGATTGCAATTCATGCTATAGTGGGCCAATTTGAAGTCCTCAAAGCCCATAAGCAAAGTCCTAGCCTCACTACTCAGTGGTTCCAGGTTCCACGCACAGCTTGTTTCTCTTTGAACTATGTCCACGAGAAGGGAACTGTCCGACACCAAAAGCAGCTTCTGTTCAGTTCATGCGCCAAGAAACTTTAGATTTTCTACCAAGGCAGTTGTCTCTGTCTACTTAGCTGAATTCGCCCTTACCTCTCTCCCAAGGCCATCTACCAATTCTCCAACTTTATTACGGCAAATGCAGCAAATAGCTCCGATCGATGAATATGCAAAGAATGACCCATCGATGTCGCTCGACCTATGATGCTCGATTGCCAAGTCTAAAAGGAGCAAAAGAAACTTTGAAAGCAATTACATAAAAATAAAAAAAACGCAAGGCTTTAAGGTAAAAAAGCCCATGGGCTGAACGCCCTTGTTTCTCGACTGCTCTTCTTTGCTTTGCTTAAGCTTCATTTGTCCATGGGCTTTTTCTATGTCAGACTCCCATGAAGAAATATTCAAATATATCCCACCAGCCTAAACCGTCGGAACTGAAGAAGTCTCCGTTCTGGAGCATGGGCTCCACGAATGGAAGGAAGTCTCTTCAATTGGACTTCGTACCTTATCTCCACCAGGGTAACCACCGGGCGATGTCCTTGGGCTTGGGTATGCACAAAATGTTGAGATACACGAACGAATTGTGCTAAATTAGTCCCAAATCGGCGAATTTGTGTTATGTTGAGCGGTTAATGTATCTCAATCGGCTCATAATTTATCAGCTTAAGCTTTTGAATAAAGTGGGTCTAAGTGAATATGTTGACGGGCTCAAACTCGAACTCTCTCTCGGCGATCTCTCCGAGCGAAGGTATCAAGTTTCTGCTAAGCGCTACCAACAACGATTGACCTCCGAGGTTAGAACCTACCGGGCACCGATTAGACCCGCATCGACGTTAACCACCCCATGGATCCTCGGCCTAGGACGACATAAGCACGTCGGGCCGAATCAAGCGGAGTTTGTGTAAATCGTTTTTAGCTGCGTGATCTAAATAAACTATTGTTCAGCAATTTTCTAATCTCGGTGTCCCCCCGCTGCCCTCTTTTCAGATTGCAAAAGGGTGCTTCTTTTTTCCAATCTATCAAATTCCGGATCTTTGTTAAAAGAGGGCGGAGAGCGACATGGTGGGGATTCATGCGAGGGAGGGGGGGGGGGGCAAATAAAGACTAGCCCGAGCTTCACTCCCACATCGACAGCTGTCGCCACGGCAATTGTAGGCCCCCCATCACTTTTCAGAGATGGAGATGATTTTAATCGACTTATGTTGGTGCCAACTTTAGGTCGTGACAAGACGGATTCAACTCCAAATTCAAGTGTGCCGAAAACAATTGGGGGGAAAGAAAAAGACTTCTGAAGAAGACTCAGGCTCCATTTACTTCCTGAGGAGTGAACTATCTTTAAAAAAAAAATTCAAAAAACAGTCCTCCGTATCGATTACAAAAATAAATGAACTGAAAACATGTACATTGTGATTGGTGATGAAAATATCTTTCACTAACTAATTATTCCAAACGACACAAGCGATTATTTTTTAATATATATATATATTGAATTATTCATCCTTGCGAAACCTACCAAGCCTAAATACTCGATCAAAAAGTCGATCACGAATTGTGGAGGCTCCAAAGAATGGTGGGCTCTCGATGAGATGAGGGTGGCGCGGTTTAATGGGGATCCTTTACTTTTGGTTGCCATGAGTTGGGACATTAGATGTGCAAATTAAATGACTCTCCATGCTTAGATAGCTGGGGCTCGGAAACCATTTAATGTGCGCGTACATTGGACCTTGTTTCTTTTGTCGTTGCCGTGAGATTTTCTTGTCTGGAGTGCTTCAAATGCGGCTTCAGCCAAAGACCGCAAATAGGTTAGCAAACCCACTTACCATCTAAAGCCAACTTAAGCAAATTCCTGCTATTGATTAATAATCTACCCTATTATTTATTTATCCCGATTTTCTTCGCCGACATCGGCAAATAATATAGATCGGGATATGGATTTCCAATGCATGTACATATATGTTCATGTCTTTGCTTCGCCCAAGGTTTAAACCCGGGGGGTGGGGGGTAGAATCGCATTTTTCGTCCTTGCCCTGTGAGGCGGAGCTTAGCCTCGTCATCGCCTCATCTAAGGCCGGAGGCGGGGCATCGAGCACCCTGCATTGGAAAAATTTTATTTCATTAATATTTTTAAAACATATATAAATACGTATATAATTATTAGAGGTTTCGTGATAATTATGAATTTCGGTACGTTAAACTTATTCATATTCTGCAAATATCAAAAATATCAACATCTCATGTACATGACTCCGATTATTTATATCAAATATCTTTCGTTATTGCTCACTAGATAACTTTTTTTTTTTAGCTTATTCTACGTGTATAGTTTTTGCAAAGAGATTTATCACGTGATAACTTATATTTCAATCTATTACTTGTTACTTATATACATTGACATATGTCTTTTCATGCCGGACCCATTGAATGTACCGAAATAGAAAGTGCGGCAGTCTTCTTCTTTTAGCAAACAAAGATGTAAATCCAAGGGGCAAAGCGATAAATGCTGTTCTTACTATCCCACTAAAATTTTGAAATATTGTTTGAATTTCATAGAGCGATGAAAAGTGTGTAAATTCACGTGCCAACATTTTAGCGATGTGATAATTTCGTGAGTTTCGGATACAAAAAATCCCAAAATGCGCCAATTGCAAAATTTAAATTAGACAAAAAAAATAATCCAAAATAAGTACATTTGCGGAATATGGCAAATAATGCGAAAAGACGAAGGTATTGTTTTTGAAAAAACATGCGTTTTTATTTTAAAATTAATACTAACTTTAGAATTTTGTTTGTTATATTATATCACTTTACTTACGAGTTTTATACCATTTCTACATCCTATATTAGAATTTTGGACTAATCTTATCAATAAATTTCAAATATTAAGGTAAAGTTTTCGGTACATCCTATGATGTAATTTTTTAATATATGTATTGCAGGCTTACAGATTGTTTGTGCTTTATTTAGATGTGATGTGAAATATATTGAAAGTTGATATATAACATGACACGTTAAGTTTCTATTTATTATCAAACATGACCTATAAGTACACCTATGATTAGAGGTGGGCAAAAGAATCGGATAGGACCAGACCAAGAACCATCCGAAGTTCCGAACCGATCAATTCTGGGCAGTTCTCATGGAATCGATCATATTCCCATTGCCAATAATTGGAACCGCTGAGTACCGATTTTAGGTGTTGAACCATTCAGCGGGGCCATCCAGACTAGACCTTAATTTTCATGTTGTCAAACCCCTAATTCCCGCTTTCATACTCCTCAGTCCTTATGGTTTCTCTCAAAAGACCCTAATTCCTCTCATCTCTCTCTCTCTCTCTCTCTCTCTCTCTCTCTCTCTCTCTCGCAGACTCGCTCTCTAAGTCTCTCTCACAAATCTTGCTGTCTAAGTCCCTCTCGCAGCTCGCAAGCTACAACCTCGCTCGCCGCTCAGGAGAGAGTAGATTGTTGTGGTCTGGTACAGAGTGGTGGAGAGGGTGGAGCCCTTGGGGATTTGGTGGAGCTTCTGGGAGTCGAAGTAGTCGAGGACGACGTGGATGGTGAGCTTGTTCTTGATGACGGAGAGGGGATTCTTGCCAGCGAGGGTGGACATGGCACCGTTGTCGAGGGCGAGGACGGTAATTACTGATCTGGTGGACGAGATAGGAGTTGAAGAACGAGTACACGGGGAAGCCCTCGAAGATGTCGGTGATTTGTGGGCGGACACGGCGGTGGAGCACAGGAGAAGGAAGGCGACGAGGGGACGTAATGCGCACATGGTGAAGGTCAGCAGATGTTGTGCAATAGACGGCTTTATGGACTCACCCTGAAATTGGACCTAATCAATGATTCAGTTCCTGACTAAGTCCAAGAATCAGTAGTCAGTACGCACTTCGCAGTTTTCAGTTTGTGGAACGTGCCCTTCGTGGATAGTTCTCAATTTTAGAGTAGAAACTAGGCCAACTTGATACTAATCATCCGTAGCAAAGGCCTCTTTTATACCAGGTCGCGATGTCTTGCATGATAATCGACAACAGCAAAATTTGAACCGACGGTCCGCATATGCGCATCGTCCATTGATGGGCAATTTTTTTTTTTTTTTTGAACTTGATCCGACCGTCGATGCTTCTCGGAACAACTTCTGCCGTGCTTGAGAACAAGAAACCGTAGATATAGTCTTGAAACTCGTTTCATTGAGCCTACGACAGAAATTAAAAGTGAAAACAACCAATCCACATATTTCTTGGAGGGAAAAACAAAAGAACGAAGCTTTGACGTTACAAGTGGCGTCCAATCGTGACTTTACGACAGTAAGAAAAAGCGGAAAATGATAAAAAAGAATGTTGGAAAATCAGAAGAAATCATTTTGCACTTCGATCCCCCACAACCCACCAAACACGAAACACAGAGGCCCGAACTCGGTCCCCGTTCACTCGCGAGTCACGACAAGGCACAGCCGCGACGTGAAAAGCCGAGCCGCGACCTGTCCCCATCGAACTCCCACAAGAACCCCTGCTGCATCACGTTCCCTATCACCGAGAACCCACCCCCCTCCGTCTCCGCCGGCCCCACCGCCAGGCACCTCACCCCCTCCGCCACCTCTACGAAGTAATTCCTCGGCGGCGGCGCGAACACCGCTTCCCCCTCCATCTCGAAGCTCAGCCTCGGCAGCCTCGTCCGCCGGGCCCCAGTCACGTTCACGCACAGGTCGAATCCCGGCGGCGCCCTCTCCGCCTCCGGCAGCCCCACACGCCGTCTCATTGCTGATAGGATCCGGCGGTATCCCGGCTCCGCCAGGAATGTTAGGGTCGTGCCGGAGTCGACGATGGTGCCGCCGTTGCCGAGCTCGTCGAGGGACCAGACGGAGGGGTCGATGGGTAGCCGTTCGCCGTCGACGTACACGCGCTTGATGCCCACGTAGTAGAACGTGGGCAAGATGGGGTTGGCAAGCAGCGGAGTAAATGCGAGGGAGGAGGAGGCGGCGTTCTCTTCTCTGGGACCGTCGCCGATGATGAGGTAGCTAGTGGGCGGAGGAAAGAGTGTGTAGTCCATGAGGCAGTAGGAGAACTTGCGGCTGCCAATGCGGCGACCGAGCTGGGAGGAGAATGAGATGGGCCCACGGCCTAGGCCCATGACTCCCTGGGCCCCATTGAAGCTCGACCCGGTTACACTCGGACCCGACACCCGGAACCCGCAGCCAAAGGCAAGCCCCTTGAACCTCGCCGCCGCCTCGGTCTTGGCGCTTGTCGTGTTCAGGGCGACGGTCTCTCTGGAGAAGAAGCCAGTCGACAGGGAGCCGTCGGAGTAGGTGTACTCGTAGCGGCACGCGCTGTGAAGGCGGGTGCGGTTGCAGCGCGGGGGGGAGGGGCGGGGGACGAGGCGGCAGGAGGCGGAGTAGCAGTGGTGGGGGCGGAAGGAGGAAGAGCGGCGGGCGAGGAAGGCGGAGCCGGGGGCTCTGCGGGAGCAGTCCCCCCCGTTGCAAGCGGAGCAGCGGGACCAGACGAGGTCGCTGCCGGTGTCGGCGACGAGGAGGAGGCGCTGGGGCGGGGTGCCGAGGTGGAGGGCGACGAAGTACTGGCCGGCGCCGAAGCGGGCCCCGGAGGTGACGGGGTACTTGGCGGAGCGGCTGCGACGGAAGAGGTGGGTGGAGGGGGAGGGGGAGGGGGAGAGGGAGTGGGAGTGGAGGAGGGGGAGTTTGAGGAACGAGCGGTGGGAGGCGGAGAGATATGGGGAGGCGAGGAAAAGGAGGAAGGGGAGGAGCAGAGAGATAAGTGAAGGAGCCGCCATTGTTGGGACTGGTGGAGAGAGACGGAGAGCAGAGGAAGAGTGAAACCCGCGGCGCGGGTCAGATCAAGAGTATTAGACTTGGAATTAGGAGGGATGATCAGTGATTAATTATGCACGTGGGGCTGCAGGATTCGGAGTAAACGAGGTTAAAGACACACGGGAGGAGGGATGATGGACTAACTTTGGATTCCAGGATTTGTAGAGGGTAGTGGAGCACCTTTTCGCATTCAGCATCCAATGATGGGTTCTATCTACTTGCTACTTGACCGACCACTCTCCGCCCGACACGTGTGATGCGTACGACGACTTTCTGACCTCATATTGTGGGATTTTATTTGTTAAATTCATTTGGAGATATCATTCTGAAAATAAAAATGAGACCCGCCGTATGAAATATATATATATATATATATCGATTAAAAGCTTATTTAGAATTAGGACAAGGTCGTCACTTGGGTGTCGCGAGGGTGCTTTCTGCTTTGTGTGTTTAAAAATAAATAAATATAACTAGGAGTGAGAAAAAATTCATGATCCACTCAAATTAGATCAGATCGTACTCAACCGATTGATTTTAAATGAAATCGGTGGGTATCGATTCGAGTTCATAATTTCAATTTTCTGAAATTGGTTCAATTTGCAATTTCGAATAGGAAGCATTCAATAGACCCTATCGAATGAATCCCTTTATATAGTACAAATGTATATTCCTTTAATTGAAACCATCTTCCTCAAAATGTCCGAAGTTTATGCCCATCAATTAAAAAAAAATCCATACCCAACTTATTTTCAAAATGTCCAAATCTGTATTAATTAATTAATCGACTGCTATTGTATTTTTCACGATACTTGACTTCATTACTGACAATAATTTTGCCCCTTACAAAGACATAGTCCTTAAGTTTTTTACGTGATAAAAATACTAAACGCAAACATGAGAAATGTATTGTCAAAGTCCAAAGTTGAGCCTTTAATCATTCAATCACTAGAGATTGATTTTATTTTCTTTTTTAATTGATATTAGTGCTTGGTAGGACCCTAACCAGGATCCAGTTCAAAAACCGGATTAGATCGGTGGTTCGATTATTGGGAAGATCCATAGAACGAGTCAGTAATTCGTGGTTTGCATTTTGCGAAACCGATATTTAGTGGGTGATTATCGATTCTAGGGTGGGAACCACTTATCTTAAAACCAATCACCCCCTATACATAATAGTAATCGCGAAGTTTTGAAAAACAAAAGGGGAAAACATATGACACCCTATTGACTTAAGAATTTGAGAAATCGAGAGTGTTACAGTATTATAATGGAATCTCAATCACAAGTGTTATGAATGTTCATATATATATATATATATATATATAACATGACATGACCCATTTTTAATTTTATACCTGGCATTTCATTATGATATTATCATGCTAGCAGGATCCATTAACTTAACAATGAAAATGCGGTAATTTTTCAATTCGGAATCGAAGCAAGCGAGACACGTGTGTAAATGGTCCGTAATCAATAAAAAAGCACTATATTGCATAGTACAAGAATTATAGGAAGGTTTCCTAAAACGCGTAGATTCTCTTGGAGAAAAATGAATCTCGACCAGCACTGATCTTCGGCCCTGGAGTGGAGCATAAGCGTGCTGTCCAGGTGCGCCCATCTTTAAAAGGTACATCCACTTTGCGCAGGTCGGCAAAATTATGCAGTACTGTGCAAATCCATCATGCACGAGTAAAGCCAAGGGCGAGCTCGAAAGGACCAAAAGACAATAAAAAAAGAAGAAGCAGAAAAAACAACGTCGGTAGGGAGTAAACATTTAAAAACAGAGATATGTGAAATAAACTTTTGTTTTTTTTTTTATGATTTCTCAGTTTGTAATGTACTTCTTTCAAATTTAGCAAACCTCGTCTCATGTATCAGCAAATGAATTCAGAGCTTCGATTAGCTTTGTCCTGCAATGGCAAATGCGTTGGCTCAAATTAATCTGAAACGATAAATAAAGGCATAAAATGCTACTATTTTCTTGAATAAGAGCATGAAATGTATATTGATTCAAATGAAGGCTTAAAAGTGACCATATCACGTTCAAACAAGAGTTTGTTCTTGTTGGCCGACTAAATATTCTAGCCATTCAATGGTATCGTCGTCCAAAGACAACTCTAATTTTTGATTCTTTTTTTTTCCTTTGTTGAAGTCACGCGAGGATTTGGCAACCCTTATCGGCCATCGAGCAAGAGTCGTGGCCCTAGCTAGCCACAAGCAAGGTGAACTCACCTAGGCACCACCGACAATCACTTGTGGCCTTCGAGGGAGCCTTCACTTTGGTAAGACAGTTCCTCGTTTGTCGTTAGTAATGGCGGCTCTTGCCAAATTGGACAAGGGCGACCCTTGGCCAACCCCCTTCGGGCATCGTCGGTGATTGGCCATTAAAAAAAAAAGAAAAAAAGGAAAAAAAATTCAAAATGAATAAACAAAAAATGATAAATAAAAATGCCATTAACCAATTGGAAGATTTTGTTGGCCGGCGAGGTCAGACTATTCTTTAAGATTGATCCCTTCTATCCTTTATTTGATATAAGGTTTTATTTGAAAAAAGATGAGATTTCAAGTCTTCATCCATGCAAATAACGATACTTAGTGTCTTTATTTGGAATTTGCCAACAAAGGGACGAAGAAAAACCAAGGGCAAATTTGAAATTGGAAAATCTTCATAGTACCATTAAAAACGATACGATTTGAATCGTGGAATCACGTAATATCATTACGCGTTTTGTATAAAGTATTATTAATTAAAAAAATAGTGTAATAAAAAAGTAATCGGCAGTACCATAAATCTGTTAGCTTGGCAGCTTCTTTTGAAATTTCGTCGGAGGAGCCCGGGCGAGACAGAGAAGATGAACAAGACATTGAGGATTGGTCTTCCGGTCAAACAAATCCTTTCTTTTTATGTATGTACCCGTCCCTACTGCTATACTGCCTCACTCACTTGATGAAGACAGCTAGAGGAAAAACCCTAGACAGAGAGAGAGAGAGAGAGAGATCATAGATGGAAAAGATGGAAGAGGTACGAGTAGGTCTGTCTCCTCCCTCTGATCTGAGCTGAGGAACTTTAAAAAAAGTCGTTGTCGTGGCAATACACCCCTCCCTCCTCCGCCCCACGTGAAACTATCATCGCCATCTCTTTCTCTTTCTCTCCTTTGAACGGGAAAATAATTGACGGCATTCATCGCATCTGAACATGCAAACATGACCCAGCTCGCTTCGCAGTCGTCATGATAAATCTCCCCTCCTTCCCTCCCCTGTGAACTTTTTTTATCCTCTCCCTCCCTCTATCTGCTTTGTCTGCAGAAGTTTCAAATCATCAACCATGTTTTCCGCGAACGGCGATGCTCATCCCACCCCGTTTCTCCCCGCAGAAGAAGCCCTGGCGATTGCCGCATCCTCTGAGAATCAAGAACCCGGTGGCCGCCCCTCGCCCTTCCCTCGCTTCCCTGTACTACCTAACCGCATCGACGGCGCGTCATCGTCTCTCCATCCCTACTTCTCGCAGCAACATGTTGCGCTGCCGCCGGATGCCAATTTCACCAGCTTCGCGGGTTCCGATCGGGGGCCGGTGCCTCCGGAATCTTGCACTGATGGGAACGGGGTCGAGGTTGTCGATCCCGTGAAGAACAAGAAAGCGGCATTGCCTCGGAAGAGGAACCCCGGCAAGACGGACCGGCACAGCAAGATCCGGACGTTGCAAGGCCTGCGGGACCGGAGGATAAGGTTGTCGGTGCAGGTGTCGAGGAAGTTCTTTGACCTGCAGGACACGTTGGGGTTCGATAAGGCGAGCAAGACCATCGAGTGGCTCCTCTCCATGTCCAGGAGCTCCATCAAGGAGCTGGTAGGCCGAAACATCACCAGGCAAAGGGATTGTGGCGGCGACGTAAAGGCTGCTCAAGCAGAAGTTGAAGCAGAACACGAACAAGAACAAGACGTTAGCAATAGGAAAGAGAAGATAAAATCTGGCGATGCTAGGGGAAGGGAAAAGGCGGGGGAGAGAGCAAGAGAGAGGACCAGAGAGAGAAACCCTAACGCTTCGGAGCTCTCCGGTGCCGATGGTTTCTGTGCCCGCCAGCAAGCGATCAACAACAACGACTCGGCGCAAGAATATGTGCAATTCCCGTCAGAGATGGACGACTCGTTCAGCATCATCGACAAGTTCTTGTCTGATGCGACAGTAGCGACAAGCAGTGCCGAGATGGCAAACTACTATCCTGGAACAAGCAGTCTGTGTCCTGCGATGAGCAGCACAGATCTCCTGGCAGGTATCATTCAAGAATTTGACAGTAACTCCTTTATCTGGCCAAGAACAGAACCCTAGATTTCCTCAGCTACATCGTCACAGAACATTACTTCATGAGCTCTACAAATATTGCTGAAATGCGAAAGAAGATCGAAAGGCCAAACTGGAGTACCGATCCTGATCTTCCTGCTGCGATCAGACAATTCTTCATATGTCGCCGTCTCGAACCACACCAGGTGATGTGTTAGAGGTTGTCTTGTGCAATTTCCTTTTTCGGCAGTGCATGACGCAATAGGGGGAGCCAAAAACTCTTCTTTTTCTTGAGAGTGTACTGTGCGTTCAATTAAGAAACTTTGAAGTGCTGGGGTATCTACATCATATTTCTGCAAATCCCTTTGGTTATCCTTGTCTATAGTTTTCTAGTCCCCAGGAAAAATTGGATATCATGCCGGGAATGGTTTCTTATGTCAAAGCAATTCGATGCGAGAGCTGAATGATAAATTTTGTTTGGAAGCGGTTGTTTTTAATCTCTTCCTAGCACTCTTTTTCTTCGCAGAAAATTTTGCAGCTCAAGTAAGAAACTCGGACCGCTTTTTAGTCCTTGCCTAGTAAAATTCCGAGTTGGCATTTACACAAGGATTGATGATCAGTAGCCAGGTTGCATTTACTATCTTTCCTAATTCATATTTCGCATGTGCCTCGCGAGAGACTTTGGATGTTTCAAATCAGCAGACGTGGTGCTTGTGAAACAAGAAACATGTCATGTTTAATAAATTTTCTTTTGGCAAATACTTTGTGGACATTGAAGTAATATCTTGGTAAACGATGTAAAAGAAATCAATACCAATGTCTAACTCAGAGGAACATCTTGAGAATTGTTTTGTGAAGACATATGGAAGCACTATAACCTGTCATTTGTACATTGAGGGAAGAGAATTGATAGTTTCCACGACTATGCAAGTAGAAAAGAAGTAGCATTTTGTTTGGAGAAGACTAAAAATTAGAATTTAACAAGCTGTATGGTTGTAATGAGCTGAAGGGTAGCTTAGACATGCAGTGTTTTGAGAGAGAATCTGAGATTGAAATTCACCTCGAGACTCTCTCTCAAGAAATTGGTGCATGGGTATTAAACGTTCTTGTTTTGTGGATGGATCACTGCACTTACACGCACAATACGTATTTATGTCTAAATATGAAAATTTTATTGTACTTTCGAGAGGAGTGAGCATTTTCTTATCTACACTTCTCTTAAGACGTTATATATCCTAAAGGTTGCGACCCTACACAATGCTTGCAATGTGCATCATGACTTGAGTATGCTTGTATGAGAGTCGCCGTAATAACATACAATAAATAAATGATGAGAAGGTGGTAACTGTGTGCTAAAGATTCATATTTTCCTTTCTGTTTAATCACAAGGTACATCATGTATTTTCTGGTACATTTGCCTGATTAGATGGATGTAGTAGCCCTTAAACTTTTCTGTACTCGAAGTTAAATCATGAATATGAGGAACTAGTAAGTTCTGCATTACATGAGGAAGAAACCCTCCCAGTGCTATATAACTGGTTTGCCAATATTATGAACTAAAGTTACATATACAGACAATACCAAGAAGGAAATAATTGCAAAATGAAACTTGCCTCGATTTCTTACTTTCTCAACAGTATATGTTATATAGATGCTCCATGGAGACATCTTTTGCTGATTCTTATGTGCTTAGTGAATGAGTTGAAACTTCCCTAATCTTTTTTCGGCTTACATTTTCTGTACGTACTTCACCAGTTAATTAATTGAAGATGGGAACTGTTCTTCTCCCTATGGATGTAAACTAGTTCTCTGAACTTCATGAATCCAGATTTTTTATGCTGCTTGTCGACGACATGTTGCTCTTGTTCAATCACTCGCAGGGAATTATTCTGCCTGCGTCGTGTAAATTGACGACACTCTGCTCTTCGTGATCCATCTTTCGAATTCTTCTCTAGGGCGAAAGATCATCAAATCAAGCGGTGATGAATCATAGCAGTTGGCTAATCGTCCTCTCTGAATGCTCTGGCTTGCATTAGTCTGGCCTTTTCTGGTCAGTTTTTCGTGCATTCATATGCCTATAATTGCAATCTCAGCTCTACTTAACACCGTTCTTTTTCGTCGGTTTCTTATCTCAGGACCAAGGTCCACACACTGTCCAGTTATCACAGTCTAGAGTATGATCCTATGCATTGAGTTTATACTAAGAATATAATCTGGTTCCATCTCACAATATTTCTTACACGATTTCTAGCTTAGGGAGCACAGTTTTAGCGAAACCCAGCACTGAAAACATCTCCAGCGAGACCGTAATTTCCAAGCACACATCAGATATGTTGAAGGAAAAACCAAAAATCAACACATCCTGTGTGGATATCATTGCCAAGATAAAAGATAGAAAAAGTTGATGAACGAATCTGATCTATCCCTGTTTGCCCTTTCCCATTATGGGTTGCCCCTACCCTGGCCAAACTTGTCCTTCTTTGTACAGCACTAGGGTTTTACTCAAGCGTGCGGTCTCATGTGTAAATTCGTTACTAAGGGTGTTTTGGAGCAAGGGTAACTTTACCTAAGTAAATTTACTCCTTTAAATGTAGTGGATTTCCATGTCCGACTTGCACTTGTTTCGTAATCAGTGAAAAATTCCGTACCACAGTGTAGAGAAGATGGGAGATATTTTTCAAAACAGGGGTCTCGGAGCAATTTTTAAATATCTAATAAAAAGAAATCATTATTTTTAGCGCATTGACTACGTACGACACGAGAAAATAGTGTGTTGAAAATGATATATTTTCTTTCGTTAACTATAGTTAAGGAGTGCCAAGGATGCACCAGATAAAAAAACACGGTTTATGCGTAACTACAGCAGGAATAAACAAAATCTTAAATGCATGGATCACGTCTATCAAATCTGGTCATGTCATCCTAAGATCTTTCCCAATAACCGAAAAAATAAAAAATATAGGGAAAAGAAACATGCTAATTGAGCTTACATCCTTCATCTAAAGATGGACCAACAGCAGCAACCATTCCCCACGACTGAAAAATCATAGCTTTTACGACAAGGGCTCTACCACAGATCAAATGGAAAATAGAGAGAGAGAGAGAGAGAGAGAGAGATCTCACAGGTTAAATATGCGAATGAGGACCGCCCACCTTCTCGGCAGTTGTCTGAGTACAGGAGGATCCATTAAAAGAATGCAACTGTACGTTGGCAAGAAGAAGAAGCCTAGAGCTCGCTAACTCAGGCTCTGTCGATAGATATCATGGGTTGCTCTCTAGTCTCCATATCTTATGGACAGTGCTTGCGTTTTCCCTGAGAGAGAGAGAGACAGACTCCTCTGACACCGTCCTTAAAAAACAAGACAAGAGCTCGCTATGACACATGCACAAAAATTTTCAAATTTTCCTGTTCCATTCGGGGGTCTACTCGGCAGATTTATTGCATGCCGGCGTACGAAATGCCTGCCTGGGGACATATGAATGCTGAAATATCGGTGGTACCGTGACGTCGTTTGTATAAAACCAGGGAGTTGCTAGTAAAGCGGACCATGGTCCGAGGTGAGTAACATTAATGGACCGACGTGATGTAATCGGCCAATCAAATGGTTCGGAAGATGTGCATGTCATCTAGTGCGGCGCTTCGCTTCAATTTTAGAATCCCTCTCGGTTTCGATTGACTCTTCACATCGCGCGCGTGTACGGATGACCATCAAATGATATGTATATAGTAAAGGCCCCCCATGAAATGACAGAGTTTTACAAGATTTTGACGTGACCCCCTTCTCTGAGGACTGGGGCGATAAAGAAAATGATGTGCGCAATTTCAGCCTTCTTATCCGATCTCCTTCGTACTGGTGGATGCGATTGTTGAGCAGGGGAGGGAACGCAGAGGCTCATTACTTAATTCCCCAGAGCTACTCCACAAGGAGATCTGACCTACCGTCGCGATCGGGTAGGGTTTTCTTCTGTCGTTCTTTTCTGGGGTAGAAGTAGAAGTAGGGTTTTTGGTTTCTGGAGAATGGGTGGGTGAGCTTGGATTTCACGTAGGGACAAGATCTCCAGAAGTCGACCCAACGTTAACTCAGTACTACAGCTACTCAATTAACTATCGAGAGACATTTACGTACAGTTTGTGTGCATATGGCGTCGTGGGAAATTTCAATTATGCATATAAACCCCCCTGTAGGAACCAAATAAAAAGGAAGGAGGAATTTTGCGGAAGCTTGGAGGATTTAATTTGGAGAGAATAACAAAAATGCAAATGAGAGAGCAATACTACAAAATACCTTTGCCAAGGTTTTACACAAATAAAATCAAGCTTTGCTCTAAGCTTGTTCTTACAAAAACTCTCTCTCTCTCTCTTTATTTCTTCTCCTCCTTGATATGAAACTTACAAGAAAAACCACACATATTTATAGCCAATTCTATACCTAATTTTTGTCAAACTTAAATGTCTTTATTTGACTACACTTAATTTTATCAAATTCAAGCACACCTAAGTTGTCCATTTTTGACAATCAATAGTCAAAAATTGAGGCTTAAGCACACCTAAGTTGTCCATTAATAGTCAAAAATTGAGGCTTCTTCTTTTTTTGACTTTCTTCCAAAATTTATTTTAATATTTTCAATAGCCTCCCTTAAAATTGATTTTGGAAGTTCATAACGCCAAGCATCGTCTTCAATCTTTCGAACAAATCAGCCTTCAATGGTTTTGTCAGGATATCTGCAATCTGGTCTTCTGATCTGCAGAAATTAAGTTCAATTTCACCATCTTTGACTTGCTCACGAATATAGTGATACTTGATGTCGATGTGCTTGCTCCTGCCATGAAATACAGGATTCTTGGCTAATGCAATAGCCGACTTATTGTCACACATCAATTTAGTAGGACCTGCTTGTTCATGCATCAATTCACGTAGCATCCATCGAAGCCATATTGCCTGACAAGCCCCTGAAGCTAATGCCATGTATTCTGCTTCAGCTGTCGAGAGTGCAACAACCTGCTGTTTTTTCGAAGATCAAGAAATTACTCCTGATCCAAGAAAGAAAGCATACCCTGAAGTACTCTTTCGAGTCTCAGTATCACCTGCCCAATCACTATCTGTATACCCCAACAGATCAAAGTTGTCAGTATAAGAATATAAAATTCCATGATCACGAGTTCCACTGACATACCGCAAAATTCTTTTTGCCGCCTGTAAATGTGATTGGTATGGTTTCTCCATGAACCTGCTAATAATTCCCACTCCATAGGTAATATCTGGTCTTGTAAAAGCCAAATATCTTAAACTGCCAACAATGCTTTTGAAATAAGTGGGATTTACCAATTCACCGGTTCCTTCTTTCTTCAACTCCAAACGTTCAATTACGGGAGTTCGAATTGGTTTGAGCGATTCCATTTTTAATCGCTTCAGAATATCATTAGCATATTTCTGCTGTGAAATAAATATGCCATTATCTATCTGCTTCACTTCAAGCCCAAGAAAATAGGACATCAATCCTAAATCAGTCATCTCGAACTGGCTAGTCATAGCCTCCCTGAATTCTGAAAACATTTTTTCACAGCTGCCTGTAAATATCAAGTCATCAACATAAAGGCACACAATTATTATGTCACCGTTAGTATTTGACTTGATATACAGTGTATGCTCATACGGGCACTTTTGAAAATCACGCTCTAACAGGTATGTGTCGATACGTGTGTACCAAGCACGAGGTGCCTGTTTTAGCCCATACAAAGCCTTCTTCAGTTTGTAAACTTGATTTTCATGCCCTTTCTCATAACCCTGTGGTTGCTCCACGTAGACTTCCTCTTCAAGAACACCATTGAGGAATGCTGATTTCACATCCATTTGATGGATCTTCCAATGATTTTGAGCTGCAAGTGCTAAGATCATCCGGATGGTATCCATCCGAGCCACTGGTGCAAATACTTCAAAATAATCAATACCTGGCTTTTGCTTGTAGCCCTTTACAACCAGTCTGGCCTTGTAACGGTCCACCTGACCGTTGGGTTTGTACTTCGTCTTGTACACCCACTTGACACCAATGGGTTTCTTACCAGGTGGTAAAGAAGTTAGCACCCATGTGTCATTCTTCTCAATGGAGTGAATCTCTTCATCCATTGCATGAATCCACCTTTCATCTGCAGCTGCTTCATCATAGGTTACAGGATCACATTCAGCAAATAAACAAAAGTTTACCAATGTTTCATCAGTGATTCCGTTATTATCACTGCCATCGCCTCCTGTGACCACGTAATCCCTGAATTTTGCTGGCGTCTCCCTCAGTCGTTGTGAACGACGTAGTGGTGGTTCTGAAGCTGCTGTTGGTGAAGATGTACCACTAGTTGAAGATGATGGAGGCTCTTCTATTTCTTTCTCCAATGGTTCATCTTCGATGGTGATGCTTTTCTGGTCACCCTTTTGGTTCCAGTCCCAAGCTTCATCTTCAAAAAACTGGACATCCCTGCTGATAATTACCTTTTCAGTGACTGGGTTATACAGCTTATAACCTTTAGTTGTGTCACTATAGCCAATGAAGATGCACTTCTCGCTTTTGTCATCCAACTTCTTTCTTCGTTCATCTGGTATATGGGGATATGCCATGCACCCAAATACTCGTAGAAACGAAACATCTGGCTTGTTGCCGCTCCAAGCCTCTTCTGGGGTTCTTCCAAGAACACTCCTTGTTGGACATCTGTTTAGTACAAATACAGCACAAGCAACCGCTTTTGCCCAAAAATTCTTAGGCAAATTTTTGGCTTTTAACATACTTCTTGCCATTTCAAAAATTGTCCTGTTCTTTCTTTCTGCTATACCATTTTGCTGAGGTGTATAGCTGGCAGTCAACTGACGTTTTACTCCATGAATTTTACAAAATTTGTCAAATTCATTTGAGGTAAATTCTCCCCCTCTATCCGATCTCAACGTCTTTAGAATAAAGCCACTATGTTTTTCAACATAGACTTTAAATTCTTTGAACTTGGCAAATGCTTCAGATTTTTCTCTCAAGAAATATACCCAAGTTTTTCTGGTAAAATCATCAACAAAAAACAGCATGTACCTTTTTTGTCCGACTGATTCAACCTCAACAGGGCCACATATATCTGTATGTACCAGCTCCAAAGGATGCTTTGCTCTTCTGGCTTTCCCTACTGGAAATGATTCTCGATGTTGTTTTCCAACGAGACATCCTTCGCATGGACGATCTGGACATTCGATTAAAGGCATGCCGGTCACCATCCTTTTCTGAACCAGTAGTTTTAGTCCACGAAAATTTAGATGACCGTATCGAAGATGCCACAGCCAGTTGTTGTCTTTCATCATCGCTTGAAAACTCAAGAGATTCTTCGTCTGAAGAGTCATGGGAAACATCCGGTTCTTCGTCATTTGCACCGTTGTGATCAACTTGTTGTTGACACCTCTGATGGTGCAAATTCCATTTTCAATGTGAACTTTGTGGCCTTTTTCGGAAAGTTGCCCAACACTTAGCAAATTCCAAAAAAGTCCTGGCACAAAGTAAACATCTGCAATAGCAACATTAGTACCATCTTTTGACTTGATATTAATGTTACCTTTGCCCATCACGGGAATTTTTGATTTATTCCCGAAGTTGACTTCACCACGACTCGTCTCATCCAATTGCGAGAATAATTCCTTTCGGCCAGTCATATGATTGCTGCAACCAGTATCTAGATACCATATGTTGGTATCTACAGTGCTTGAGTCATCCTTCTTACATGCTAGCACCATGTATTCTTCAGCATCAGTGGTATGTGCGTGCTCCGCCTGCTCGTACGTCGCCTTTGCATGGCATTCGGATTTGTAATGTCCGAACTTGTTGCACTTAAAACACTTGACTTTTGATTTGTCACGTGTTTTAAATTTCCCGGTGAAATTGGAATTTCCACCTCTTCCTTGGCTTCCTCCGCGACCTCGACCTCCTTGATAACTTCCTCGATTTGATGGAGCGATACGACTTTGCAAAGCTTGCTCGGGATATGAACTGACGGACTTCTGATTCATTCTTTGCTCATGCGAGCATAATGAACCCATCAACCGTTCCAACGTCATAGTTGATATATCTTGGCCTTCTTCGATTGCCGCAACAACGTAGTCAAATCTTTCAGTCAAAGACCTCAAGATTTTTTCTACGACTCGTACATCTTGGAGTGTTTCACCATTAACCCTCAATTGGTTAACGATGTTTTGTACACGATCAAAATACAAAGAGATAGATTCAGAATCATTCATGCGTAAAGACTCAAAATCACCTCGAAGTGTTTGAAGCCGAACTCTTCGAACACGATCGTCGCCCTTGTAAGATTTTTGCAAAATATCCCACGCTGCTTTGGCGGTCTCGGCATTCGATATTTTTTCAAATATCGTCTCCTCCACAGCTTGAAAGATCGCATATAATGCTTTCTGATCTTTTTTCCGGGACTCCACCAACGAATCCTTCTCCTCCTTTCTCATGGCATTGAATTCTTCGTTATTAGCTACTTCGATGTAGCCATTCTCCACCAGGTTCCACAAATCTTGCGATTTGAACAAAACCTTCATCTGGACGGACCAGTTGTTGAAATTCTTTCCGTTCAACTTTGGAAGTTGAAATTGAACGGAACTTGTGGACGCCATAACTTGGCTCTGATACCAAATGTAGGAACCAAATAAAAAAGGAAGGAGGAATTTTGCGGAAGCTTGGAGGATTTAATTTGGAGAGAATAACAAAAATGCAAATGAGAGAGCAATACTACAAAATACCTTTGCCAAGGTTTTACACAAATAAAATCAAGCTTTGCTCTAAGCTTGTTCTTACAAGAACTCTCTCTCTCTCTCTCTCTCTATTTCTTCTCCTCCTTGATATGAAACTTACAAGAAAAACCACACATATTTATAGCCAATTCTATACCTAATTTTTGTCAAACTTAAATGTCTTTATTTGACTACACTTAATTTTATCAAATTCAAGCACACCTAAGTTGTCCATTTTTGACAATCAATAGTCAAAAATTGAGGCTTAAGCACACCTAAGTTGTCCATTAATAGTCAAAAATTGAGGCTTCTTCTTTTTTTGACTTTCTTCCAAAATTTATTTTAATATTTTCAATACCCCCTCCTCTCTTTTTTTTCAAAATAAAAACTTTAAGTAAATATTATTTTAAATAAGTATCTAACGATGCCAAATCATCTCAAAAAAGTATTTATGGTCGGTCGGGAAACCATTTTTCACACCGCGGGCTCATGCGCCACCAGCCTCGTCCAAGATTACTCAGCTTTATGTTGTCCAGAACTGCACGAAAACACTCTAATCAATTTGAATGCATGTCCTACACCATATAAAACAGAAGTTTGCATGTGTGGGTCGATCAAATATTAGTTCTTTTCTGGGGGGAGAATGGAGCACAAGATAATTCTAAACTCGAGAACAGAGCCTCAACATTCTCATATGCGATGCAATTTTTTCTTTTGGTCATATATGAGAAGACACGACCAGCCTCAAAAGTAGGCAATTCACGACAAGATCAGGGGAATTCGCGGGGAATACCATCTTCGTGGCCTAGCCTAAAAGAAATTGTGATTTGGTTGGAACCGAACCGAACCTAGAAACCCAGATTTCTTCATATCAAGATCCTAGTTATTTTACCATCGAGCGTTTAAAGCTCTGCAAGGGCAACATAGCAGCTAATTAGGTTAGGAGGAATTGTCGTACTATGATAAGACAAGATTGTCCATAAAGAACAAAGAGCAAAGCTCGACAAATAAGCCATATGATAGATTACTGCTGCACAATAAAACTCCCCCCAAAAAAGCAAGAGTCCACACCACATTTGTAGACATACAATTATATACAAAAGCTTTATCGGCGTTCTGCAGACGCGAAGCTCTCAGGCAAAAACAACTAGAATTTTCTCATCGCCACTGTGCTGCTCTTGTGTCTACTTGAAGAAATGCCATTGCCCGACAGTGATGATGGCTTAAATTCGCCTGCCAACAGGTTAGAAGTTGCGCCGGCCCTAATTTTCCTCCTCTTGGACTCCAGGGCCAGTCTCCTCTTATCTGATGCCGCAGATCCGGAGGTAGAAAAAATGGAGGCACAATTTATCAGTGCCCGTTTGTCCTTCCTGTTCCTCTCAAACTTGGATGAAAACTTCACTTTTGCTGCGCTAGCAGTGTCTTCCTCCGTTGCTGGAAGCAGTCGTATGCCGAGGCCTTTCTTCCTGGAAGCAGTCTCTTCTTCAGCAATCCGCTTCTTTTGACTCTGGAAATGGACGGTCATGTCAAAATTTGACAAACTAAAGAACGTTAAGAAAGAATAAATAACTTGGGATAACTCAGAAACACACTCTAAGTTGCGCCCGTAAGGCCTTGTTCAGAGAATAGTCATCTGAATGCCTAGCATCTGATACACGTTGAAGGCGCACAAGCACTGGAGCAGCTTCTTTCTTCTTCTGCAAATCTTCCTCTTGGTGTTCAAGGCGGTAAAAAGGATCGGCGAGCTTGCCTCTTTCTGAACAGCAAAATTTTTTGACCCGGAAAAGGAAGTTAACATCGAGGGGCTTGTTAATTATGACTTACATAAAGTAAAAAAGCTACTTTTTCACTTTTCCGCTAATATCTAACATACCATTCAACTTTCAAAAAAAGGTGATTTGCAAAACATAATATATGCAATCCTGAATTTTAGATGTTCAAATTGTATAAGGAAAAAAAAAATCTCATTGCATGCCCCACAAGATTTGAAAAAGGCAAAAAGTACGAAGTAAAAACTACTCCAGACAAACAGTGGCAACAGAAAATCACAAGCGACTCTGTTGTAACGTGACTAAACAATCACTTAAAATTTACAATTAGAAAAGAGCTGGAAGGGCTCACACCTGTCATTTATAAAAAGAATCATTATAGAATGTGGGGAAAAAATCGCCTACCTTCATCTGCAGGAAGTGCAAAAGTTTCTGCATCCTCGATATCATACTCTTCAGTCTTTCGTTGAGCCCCACTGATAATCACATATTCACAATTTTTTGGATCTGTTTGAATGACAATTTGATGCTTGCAGCAGGCCGATTTCATTGTGAAGCTCCATATCTTCATATGCAAAAGAATAAACAATCATGAAAATCATTATTACCGGGTTCCAAAAATTTGTATTAAAAAACAGCCTTGTCGACAGAGCACTTGTATTATTTCAAAAGCATGGATTGTACATATTGTGAGGACAATCGATGCTTTGGAATTTATAATATTTTCTGATTTTGTTATTTAGCAAGTGCTCCAACAGCACTTTGACAAAATCTTATTCAAACCAGGATCTAATCGATGCTTTGGAATTCAAAATATTTTCTGATTTTCTTGTTTCCGCCACGTAGATTATCCTAATTATTTATATCATTTTTATGCATGAATGGGACATATTCTGCATCCACAGCAGTGCCCTTAATCTCTAATTGAACTTACTGAACCAGAATGCATTAAGCCTTCAAAAGACACATACCTTTGTAGAATAATAGTTCCCCACTTGCTTTTTCTCAGCATTGAACCGAACACCTTTTGCAATCATAGAATTGCACCCACCACACCAAATATTGAAGGGCATCTCGAACCTAAAAGTGCCAGACAAATATAACATATATTAGCAATTCACAACTCTGTACCAAGCATATTATTGTTTTAAGGGGAGGGAAAAAAAAAGCCAATGGATACATTCAATCGAATAACGAGAGAGGTAACTCCTGAATGTCTGCTACCTCAACACTAACGTGAAAAAACAAGTGCAAGTGGACTTGCACTACGTACATAATTTCAAACAAAAAACCCACAAAAAACACCATTTTACACACGGGTCCTAAAACAGGAACTAATGCAGGAAGAGGGATGCACACAAACTGGGAGGATTGGTTCATGACTGTATTAGCTTTGGCAGATATATACACAACATAAATAGCCAAGATGCACATTAAGCTGCTTCTCTCAAAAACAGGACTCATTTTGCACTTCTGTTAATAATGAACATATTATTGAGACTATATGCTTCTAAGTAATGACAATGCCAAAAACCAAGTATCTCTTAAGAGATTGAAATTACATGAACCCTGATGACAGAATATTTTTTTTTTTTTGGAGAAAAGAAAGAAATAGACAAGAAAAACTTTAATTGTACATAAATAGTTACCTTATAATCAAGATGCCCTGGTCCAATTTCCGTGCTCTTTCTCTCAAAGCATGTTGACCATGAAACTTATTCAAAGAGCCCTGAAAGACGAGCAATGTAAGAACTCAAAACGCAAAATGCTAAAATATAAGAACACTGAAATTGAAAGTTGCAATTGTTACCTGTTCTGGGGTCCATTCTGGAGGGTAATAGAAATTGTCAGCTCTTGCAGCTGCTAGCGAAGACTGCAAAATTCAAAAGGAAAACGAAGTTTAGTTACAAAGAAATTAGTGATTTATGAAGTAACACCAAAGCATTGTTCAGCCTCCATATATACAGGCCGATCGCACCAACATATCACTTATAGCTGCTGCAATATCTACAGTAACTATGCCAGGCTAAATAAAACAGATCAAAGGCAGCGCAACCGAGGACCCCTATATATATATATAAACGCTGGGTTATCAAGAATACGCAAGAAAAGCACTTGGAGTAGACTCTAACAAAAGCCGAGGCAAATTGGAGTGAATAGATCACAGCCCTGCTCTGCTGCATCATGCCAATGAAACTGACATATACAGGCAGAACAAATCATCACCAAGGATCTATAAATACCTTCTCAAAATAGCTTCAAAATTCAAACTTAAAAAAAAAAAAAGAAGAAGAAAAGAGTTTCAGAAGTCTGCGATTCATCCTAACAGGCCGTTCTCCGTGTTTGCATCGAATTGAAACGGACGGCCACCTCATGACAAGGAAAATCGACCAACAACCACAAAAAAATCACACGGACTTCGTATACACTAATCCGCCAATACGAACCGCATCGAAACACCAGAGATCAAATTACAAATCGATCAAATTCGGCGAACGAAACCCTAATTGGTCGTCCAAAGGGGAACAAACAATCAACAACCTAATCTCGAAACCAACTATTATCATCAACGAATTGAAGAGAAAAACGAAGGTACGCACCATATCTGCCTCGACTTCGGATCAATTTCAGCTCGGTACTTCCTTCTCTCCCGTGTCTCTCCCGCCCCAACTCAGGGATTGCTTAACAAACGATCTCTCGCAAGGGTCAAAGAACACGAGATTTTAATTAGATGCCCTTCGCGGTAAGACGACGTCGTTTCTCCATCACGACCAACGTTTTTCTTTTTGGGGCAAAATAGACGCCAACTCCCTCCATTCCTCGTCCTTTCCTTATATTTTGGAAAAATTTCCAAACAAAAACATAAAGTGTCATTCTTTTATTAAATAAGGATCTAAAAAAATTATATTTTAAATAAAGACTTGAAGTACGTTTATTATTTCAAAGAAGTGTCTGATCACTGATATTTTCGTTAATTATATTTTCTAAAACATAATTTCCTTTTTTTTCCTTCCTTTTTTCCTATTTTTCCCTCATCCTTTTCACAGGTGGCGATCTCAGGCGATGGTTGGCGACCAGCGAGGCTTGCACGATCTTAATATTTTTATCTTACGCTAGCTTGGATATTGCTAAATGTTAATTAGCAGTACTTAAATTTGCCTTAGCCTATGATCAACTTTAAACATATCATTAACCTCTAAGCGTCCATAAAATTTAGCAAAAATTGAATGATTTAAAAATATATATATTTCTTAAAATTGGTCACTCATATCGCTTGGCATGATTAATTATTGAAAATAATTTATGCCTAAATAGCATAAATTATTTTTGTGAATGACGAAATCTCTTTTGTGTAAACGATATTAACAACTATTTTTGGAAAAAAAATGTCTTCCAAATAATTTATTTTCAATGAAACAAACGCAACATAAAAATTGAAGGAAAAAGTTTGGGCAAATTGACGCGCTAATATTTGCATGTGTTTTTTTTTTGTCATAATATTCGCATGTGTTGAAAGCATTAAATATGATTTATAACTTGTGGGAGTACAAATGTAATATTAGAGTATATTTATTTCGGAAAAAATCCCGTAACGAAGAAAAATATTTTTCCTGAAAATCATTTTGATATGAACATATTTTCTCCTTCCCATATTAGGGAATTCATTTCCCTCGCTTTAAGCATGCCTAACTTCTTTGACAGCAAATGATTTTCCCTTAACTAATCATTTTCAGCTGATCAATCACACGAAAGTGTGGAAAATCAATTCGCCAAAAGTTCTTGTACTCAAATAAACATACCCTTGAGAAGGAAACGGAAGAAAAATTGGTCAGGTTACAATGAAAGGCCGCATGGACACTATCTATTCACAGGCATAGAGGCTGGGGAATTAGTGACAAAGCCTCATGATTTCATATCTAGGAACGAGGTACGAAGTTGTTCGTTGTGCTACATCATGTACAGTCGTTAACATCATTCCCGTTCGATTTTGAAATCGCTCATATTTACCTCTGGTTGGAACTTATTCTTGGAAGCCATTGATGTCTCACTCTCTCTCTCTCTCTCTCCCTCTTCTCTCTCTCTCTTTCGTATTTTGCTCATCAAGTTCTCTCACTTTACCAAGTACTGTTCATACATTGCTTTGTCCACGGAGAACATGGAATGCGTATTCCCCACCACTTTGGGCATTCAATCAGATCATCAACTATACTGATGGCAACTTTTGGTACCGACACGTAGAAAGATTTCTTGGAGTTTCATGCACGAGATATCATTGTCCTAGCATTTTCGCTTGGAAACCAACTTGGAAAAGGATGCGAGAAGCGGGGGACGGGGGTTACATTTCACTGTGAATCGCGTCCAGAACGAGTGAATTTTAGCGTTTTCGAGACCTCGGCCACTGCTGTCTTCGGACAACCGCCGCAAGACGGTGGCAATCCCTAGGCAACCGTGACTCGTCTTGCGCTGTGGGCGTTCTGGTCGGGATGTCTCCGATGCCCACGTGAGCTACAATGTGGGGTTTCACGTGTCTTGATGGAGTGCGAGAGATGCAAAAATGTTGATACAATTAATAGCAATCTTCATAGGATACTCCGAAGGTGGCGATGCGTCGGACGGTCACCCTCGTCAAACTAGTCCGACCTGATATAATTCTTGTAACGATGGCTACGGCAAGCCCAAATCAGTTGTGATACAACGTAATTCGTAAATCTCATGAAAGGATTAAACGTCCGAGATTAAGTCAACATGACATGATTGGTCATGATCACGTGTCTCGTAGTTTATGAGTAGTCCAGCCCAATGTCCCAGCTCATCTAGAGCCAAGAGAGCGCTCGTTCTCGGCCATGAAAGCCTCGGCCAAAAAGGAAAGCACTCAACCATGCTTTAGCTTAAACAAATTTCAGCACACAGATGCTAGTAGCTAGATTTTCCCACTCAAGAGAGAGATCATCAGCACATTTGCATATTCCTCATAATATATAGTCGACTCTGTATCTTTCACTGTGGTTGGGGGATAGGACGAAGGGTATCCCTATCTGATAAATTACAAAACTCCGACGATTCACCCTAGACATGGGACGTTGCTGTACGTCCTCACTCGGTGGTAGCCATCTAAAAATGATGTGTGATTTACCTTCTCTGCTATTATATCCCTTAATTAAGAGAAACTATTGTTCTTCCCTTTGTCTTAGGAAATACCCTCCCAATTTTACGTCTTGGAGTTCTGAGGAAATCTTTTTAGACCAGGACCAACCAATATTAACATAAGAGATCCTGAAAAAGGTGGCATAATTAGCAAAATCCAAGATAAATTAATTAGAAATCATAGGAGGTTTGACAATGGATGATGATGACTGTAAAATTTTTGTTGCTTCAGTTTTAAGAAACTCTCATTGGATGGTGGGTCTACCTTCCCCCCGCTCTCTCTCTCTCTCTCCATAAATATTACTTAAGCACAATCAAAAGGTACTCCCAAGCTAATTCATCTTCCTATCAAATTACCCTCCCTCCCTCCCTCCCTCTCTCTCTATCTATCGATCTCTTCCATAGTTGTCCTTGGCCTTTCGCTCCTCCATGCTTCCTCCCGCGGCCCATTTCCTCCTCCTCCCCCTCCTCCCTCCGCCGCCATGAGCCCGAAGCTTCCCCACGCCCTATTCACCATGCTCTGGCTATCTCTCCTCTTGCTGTTGCTTCTCGAGTTCCGCAAGTCCAGGTCGCCGCCCCTCAGCAGCACGCAGCAGGCCGTCGGTGTTGGCTCCAAGTCCGGATCATCCTCATCCTCCGCCTCTCATCAGCACGGTTCCATTAACAGAAAGGTCTTGGCCAGCAGGTTCGACTTCGCCCCTTTCCGGAAACGCCGCGGGAAGAGCTCCCGCGGCCGCTCCCCGCACCCGCTGGAGCCACCCGACGGCGGCCGCGAGATCGACCCCCGTTACGGCGTGGAGAAGCGGCTGGTCCCGACCGGGCCGAACCCACTTCACCACTGACGGATGCATATTCAATTCCCAGAGATTACAAATAGCATGCACCTGGGGGTGCCGGAGAATATTGATCTTTCCATCAGCTCCACCTTTGTACATGGCATTTTGAGCTTGTCACTTCTGTGTTATGAGAAAGAAGAACATAATCTCGGGGTTCAGTTCAACTGCAGTAGTTTTTAGAAATTTTTCGTCTTTTTTATCGTGATGATGAACAATCTGGTGTTTGATCAGTATTATATGGTTTGATTATTTTGCTGTTAACAATTCGTCATTAAAGCTTCAGTAGGGGGGAGGGACAAGAGTAGCTGTGACGGCACGGCATGGTTTTTGGGAAGGAGAATATCCACCCCCGCCATCATGACAGAATACTAACGAGGGTAGTTAGGGTTAAAAGCTTCGCTAACTTTGATGATTATAGATGATTAAGCAAATCTTGTCTCTTAAGCCCCCTCCAAAAAAGGGCAATTATTAAAAACTTGCCACGTCTCTCTCTATAACTTTCTACTTAATTCTCTTTTGCTGAGTGTGGGAGCCGATCCAACTCAAACATATGAAACTAAACGTTCTCATCCCATCCCATTACATTATCACCGGACCGTGTGTCCAGTAATGTAAGTATAATGTAAAAAAGGTGAGGGACATGGCAAAACGAAATTTGGATTTGGATTTGATTAATTAGGCATCGTCTTATGTTTTTCTTACCCCTAACCCCTGAAATAACCATCATTTCTGGGCCCTTCTGTCCCCTCATTTGTAGATCTTAAACCTGCTTCATTCATGTATTTAGGGTCATCATCACTACCTTTGTTTTTGCACTGTGCATCTTGAATCATGAGTACATGGAAACTGTCTATTTAGGGTCATCATCACTACCTATATTTCTTGTTTTTATTTTTGGGGAAAAAAACGTTTGAATTACTGAATTTAAAATGTGATTTTCTTCAAGAAATTAACATCACCTTATTTATCAAGCTAAAATGCAGGATGACCATAATTGTCTACCTCTTTATTATTATGGATGTCGTTAGCTTGATCAAGCTTTGCGAATTCGAGGTTGGCGATCGTAATTTCTTCCCCGGAACCTTTTGCAATTTCATATCATGCATGAATTAGAGGCTTTACAGTAGTTTAAAAAAAAAAACCAAAGTCTTCAGCATACGATTTGTGCCAATACTTTGGCCGGAGGACATCAGCCGCCGAATAATCACGGAAAAATGAAATAAGCTTCGACGTACCTTTCTTTCTTCATCACACAGAATCTAAAGAGATGCAGAGCAATAGCCTGCAAGATCTGCCCGGAAATTGATGGCGGGCGATGGCTAAAACCATCTAGAAGAAAGAGACGTTGCACACGAATAATCGAAAGTTGCAATCACTAATTCACTAGGTAGGATTTGCCGACTCTTTTTTGCGAGTTGGTGGTGACGTAGATGACTTTCTGAGACGTGCGGAGGATAATCGGAAACCAACATGACGATCTCAGTACGGATGATGAAACCCATTGTTCATGCACTTTCTGTATAGGAGGCTCGTAAAGCTTCCCAGCACACCCGTCATTACCCTGTTTACTCGGGTTGGTCGTGTGCCGTTAACGCTATGGTCGATGCTCATCGAGGATTGTTGTCGTGCGTGAGTAGGCTTTACACTTTGGAATGAAGGGGTCATACATCCTACGCGACGCTTTACTTGGATCGTGGAGCTGCTTTGCATACGATCGAATCGATACGTCGCACGTCGTTACGGCGCGGTTTGAATCACATCATGACAGGCCTTGTCCCCTTCACAGGCCCGACATTTTATGGTGCAAAACAAGCGGCACTCAAAGGTAGGTGGATTTCCATCGGTTTAGTGGTTCTGTTGCTCCATGGATTGAAACAGGGAGATGTGATTTTAGTTGAGGCTGATGCAGACATGATGGTAGGAAGTAGGAACCGTCTGGCTAATCAGTTTAGGTTCACGCCTTCATTTATTTTTCCGAATTTCCTTAATCGGAGGCAATTTTCTCTGGTTATTGAGACACACATGGCAGCAATTTTACTCTAGAAATCAGCTTCTAACCTTTGATTTTTCTACTTCCGAAGAGAAGTATTTTTTTTCTCAAACTTTTCGAGGGACGTCAAAAGTAATTTTTCATTTACTCTTTTTTTTTAATCTAGAAGTACTTTTAAAGTCACTTTTTTTTGTCTAACTAAAAAAAAATGAAGCTAAGTAATTAAACGGATTTTTGCTTCAGAAATTACCTTACCAAACGGATTTTTGCTTCAAAAGCAATTATAAAGCAAAAATTTTACTCCAAAAGCATTGTCGTGCACGCCCCTAATTTCAGATTAGTGCATCTATTACGTATTTAAACACGTATTAAATGTTGATTCCAACGTGCCCAAAAATTCAAAATCAAAAAAATACATTGGCATTGAAAAGCAGTCATGACGGCTTGTTAACTAGAAGGAACTTGCGTCCCGACAAGACAAAATAGCATTTCATCGGCTGTGCTAATCCCACATGCCCCGGTCACTATTTAGTCGGAAAGGTCGAGGCTTTTTCGGCGAAGCCAAGCTCAACAATGGCGTTGTCTTTCTCGTACTCCTCCCTCCTGATTTCAGAACCCGCCTGCCCTATTACTCTCTCGGCGCCGATCGCGACACGCAGAGCTTGTGGAAGACGGGGTCGAGGTTTGATCAGGGCCGTGTCCTCTTCCGATGACAGGGACAAGGAGCGATCTACTAAACTGGTCACCTTCTTGGGCAAAGGTGGTTCCGGAAAGACTACGTCGGCTATTTTCGCCGCTCAGGTGAACGTGGGCACTCTCCTTTTCTGGTCTTTGTTCGGTTCTCGATTCCAGTGAAGTCTTCGGTTTTGGGGTAAAATGTAATTGGTGACGGTTGAGCTTGGATGGACTTGGTCTGTTTGTTCATTTGTTTTCGGGCTTCTTAATCTGAGGCTGTGCTCTTGAAAGAGATGAATTCCCCAATGCAGGGTCGTAAGTTTCGTGATTGTCCCCTTGTCGCAAGATACTTCTCTGATAGCAAAATTGAAGTGGAGCAAATGAATAATTTCATTTTTGCGTACTTGCTAGAAAAATCAGTTCTTGTTAATTCAGGTGGATGAATTTTCTTGTTTTTTAAGCTCTTGTTGAGCCCTCTGGACAGTCGTATGATGATGTCAGAGTGGTGAGAATGTTTGTTGCTGGATCGCTGTTAGTATAGCATCCTCCTTCCTCCACTCACCTTGTTATAGGGGGAGGGTGGTTTTGATTATTGGCGAAGCTTGGTTAACTGTGGCCTTCGTCATTATACTCATGCCTTGATATTGACGCTCATGATCAGCATTTTGCAATGGCGGGGCTTAAGACATGCTTGGTGATACATTCACCAGACACTACTGCTGAGTATCTTTTGAATTGTAAGATTGGAACTTCTCCTATTAGATGCAGGGACAACCTCTCGGCTGTTCGATTGGAGACTACGAAAGTATGTCTTTCGGCCTATTTATGCTTTTATATTGATAGTGGCTTAATTGTGTATCTTCCTAAGACTGAAATATCTTTGACGAGTTGACAGATGCTTCTCGAACCTCTCAAGCAGCTTCAGGAAGCAGATTCCCGTCTTAATATGACAAATGGAGTTCTTGAAGGGGTAGGGACGTGATCCGTCTTCTGGTTGTATCACAGAAAAGGAGTTTGGATATCTCTTTTTGAACCCCTTTTTTATGCCACCTTCTCCTAAATGTAGTAGGTGGTGGGAGAAGAGCTTGGGGTGCTTCCTGGGATGGACTCCATTTTTTCAGCATTAGAACTCGAAAGATATGTCAGGTTCTTGTGGAATGAACCTCGAGGAAAACGAAGAGAAAGATTTGACATGGTAGTATATGATGGTATCAGCACAGAGGAAACCCTAAGGATGATTGGCGCACCCAGTAAAACAAGGTCAGAAGAACTTGTCTCTCTGTCTCTGTCTCTGTCTCTGTCTCTCTCTCTCTCCCTCTCTTAAATATCTCTCTCTAAATGCAGTTATTTGGCTACATAGGTTGTACTTCAAATACTTGCGAAGCATAACTGAGAAGACTGATCTGGGAAGATTGGTGGGTCCTTCAATCTTAAGCCTGATAGATGAAGCTATGAGTTTAACTGGAAGCAAGTCCACTCTGAACGGTAACACAAGTGCAAGAATATGGGACGCACTGGAGAAAATGTTAGAGGTACTAATTTACTAATACATTCTCTTGTGCCCTGCATGCCCCATGATTTTTTTACAGCCATCAAGATAGTGATTACATGTAATGCAGAGAGGAATTTCTGCCTTCTCTGACCCGCGTGAATTTAGATGCTTTCTTGTGGTGGACCCCCAAAATCCAGTCTCTGTGGACTCCGCATTACGATATTGGGGTAGCACAATCCAAGCTGGTGCTCTTGTATCTGGTGCTTTTGGTATTGCCTCTCCAAATCCTGCTGGAGAGTCGATGGAAAAAATTAAAGAGACATTTGCACCAATGCCATCTACTTTCATTCCGCACCTTTCATTTGCTTCCCCAGCAGATTGGGATGCAATAATGTCAAACTCTTCAAGTAAAACAGCACGAGAGCTTCTTTCATTGCCGGCAAGCAGCATTTCAATGCCATCAGTCAAGTTTGATCCGGTGAAGAAGTTGGTGACTTTACTCTTGCCTGGGTTTGATAAATCCGAGATCAAGCTTTACCAAGTATGCTCAGCTTCTGTATCTCTCAACTTTCCATTGTTTCATTTGCATGGAGTTGGTTTTGCTGAGATCTACACTGTTGGAATGGTTTTTTTCCCCTTTCTAGGAGAGTGGCAATTCTACTTATAGAGCTTTTGAAGGAGACTTTCTAGAAGTCAAGATGCTTATGCTATAGGAAGCCTCTACCTTTGGGTGGGAGGGAGTGAAATGCATATTTAAAAATGCTTCTCACCTGAGGCGGCATTTAAGAATAATCGAGGTGGAGAGCTAGTTTGAATCACGGTAATAGAAAGATCCTGAGTATAGAAGCATGCATAAGCGGCGGAGAGATTCTTGGCTTTGCCCCATAAGCTAATAAGATTCTGTTAACGGATGATGATGTTAGGTCATGAGCATAAACTTTTGTCCCTCATTTGGAAGCTAATATGCAATGTCAACAACTTGACAAATGCAGTATAGGGGAGGATCCGAGTTGCTGGTGGAGGCTGGGGATCAAAGACGTGTCATTCGCCTGCCTGTAAATGTTCAAGGGAAGGTAGGAGGTGCCAAATTTGTGGATCGAAGCCTCATCATCACTATGCGATAGGGATGCAACCTGCATTTTTCTCTTTTGGTGTCCCCTCGAATAGTTTAAAACTGACCATTCTTTATCAGACTTTAACAGCACTAATGGCAATCATTCACAGAAAATGCGTTTGATTATTGAAATTTTTTACAGCGCATGCTGTGAGGTCTTAATGTTCCATTCGTAAATCCGGACTTTCATCGGGACTGCACAACAGGAGACCGAGTTTCTTCTCTACCTCTACATTTGTTTTGTTGTTTCAATGATCGTCAATGATGTATAAACGTTACACACAGCACGGCACTTCCGCTTTATTTACAGCAGAAGGTAGACGGAAAACTGATTGGATTTGCTGAAATCATCAAGCAGACACATTCAGCGGCTTATAAGACCCTTTAAATGACAATAATGGACCTCGGTCCTCGAAAACATACCAAATCTTGGTTCCGGCCCCCCTTCCGGATTATCAAAACGGCAACTACAACTTGTTTAAGCACTTTAAAGGTGTGGAACTCAAAGTCCTAACGTGTGCCGCAATTTTTTTGACCAAATATTTAGCATTTTCTTCATATCTCTTGGAGTGGATTCAATGGAATCATCAGCTTTGCCTGAGAAGGGCTAAAATGCCACTAACTAAAAGGGTAAAAACAGGTTTTTCAACCTTTAGATAAAAGGGGTAAAATCAGGTAACTGGCTTTCTGTGCTCCTTTATGATATGCCTTTCAGGTTTAGTTCCTGGAAGCAAGTCGGTAAATTGCTTCAACAAGATCTCTATAGCTCATCATCCACAGCTTTTGACAACACACGACATCCTTTTTCCTCTGGTCACTGATTAATGATTGAGATCTCGAAAGAAGTGCATTCATAGGCAGTAAGAAAATTGTACACCAAGCTGAAGCATATGATAAGAAAAATGACTAAAGAATCTCGAATCTCGGCATCAACTGTTCAAAGGATTTCTTTCAGACAGTTTGTACGCACACACACCGGTACATACAGTGTCAGGTGGGGATTTGGGGGGAAGAGAGAGCAAAATCAGCCTTCTTGGTCCTGCCAGATGAAGAAAATTATATCCTATAGCCGCATCTAGCGCTAGATGTAATGTGTAATACATGAAAGGTAAATCAGAAGTTTGCAGTTGGAAGTTGTTAAGCTAGAAGCACTTCAAGTAGCCACCTAATGTACACTACTTTATCATCCTTGGCCACCCCATCTCCACCTTCTTCCAAGCTCCTCTAGCATCTTAGCACGAGCTTGGCTTTTCCTTGCTTCATCTTCTACCCAGGACCTGTGCAAAGCACTTATACATCATGCAGAGGACTATAGAACGTGGACAAGCAGAAATGTAGAAGACAATTCAGTTCTCCCATCACCATTGATGATCATCGGGATAACATTCCTAGATACTAACACTAATTACAAAGAGAGAAAATAAGCATAACACAAGTATGGACCAATTGATAGCCACATTAGGTATAATGAATCAACATAGACATGCTGGTACTGCTGTCGGTTTTAAGAATGTCTCACAACTCGTTCTTGCACCTAGACATGAGACACGTGAACCGTTGAATAAATGCCCCAAACATGGACACTGGTTGAACATTTAAAAGCACAGCTAAATGAAAGGTTCCATGGTCAGAGCGTCTCACATGGAGATAGGATAGTGAATGAGTACATGCTTAGAGGACAAATTGTCGCTAATGGGAATTTTTTCCATCATGAAGGTTTGGTTTTAATGCAATTTTAACATCAAAGGTCGACATCGCATGCTCAAACTTGGGATGAAATGTCCCATAATAAGAACCATACTTACACGCAAGCCAGAACCTTATGAGACTGGCGTATGAACCTTTTAATAGGAGCTGGAGTAACAGTGGAGTATGCATGCTTTCAAATCATCCACCAAGGTACATTACCTAAGTATCCGCAAAGCTTCTATCTCAGCTCCCAGAATAGATTTCGTATCCAGCATCCTTTCATGCTTGGTCTCCAAATCACTGAGAGTATCCTGCATCTCAAATTGCTCACGAACATAGATGGCTCTCTCTGATGCAAGCCTGTCTGACATCTCATCAACTTCTTCTCTAAGGTTGCAAATCAGTTGCTTCTGACAATCCAAAGCTGCTTTCTCTTTCGTATGCTCTTGGAAGGTTTTCTCCTGAATTATCTTCTCTTGCTCTAAATCATCAACTGCCACAAGATAGTCCTTTTCAACTTCCAAACCACGGGTTTCTTCTTCTTTCATCCTCTCATCCCAAAGCCTTTTTATGTCACCCCTTTCAATTAACTCAAACCTAACTTCTTCCATCTCAATCACCCTCGAAAAATTCTCAGTCTCCAGTCTTTCTATTTCTGTCTGAATTGCTGAGGTCATCCGGCCACTGGTCAGTGCTACAGCTGCTTGTGCTTTTGTGGAAGGTTTATTAGGTTGAAATCGCTTGCTCTGTCCTGTAGAATTTGGTTTTTTAACATTGAATGATCAGATCCATATATGATACTCTCAAAAACTACTTACGCTTAATACATGAACTGTGCTAACTATAATATACAACCGCTCTATATGTTTAGGATAAAATGTCACACAAACTCCAGTGAAATTAACCCAACCAAAAACAAGGAGCTAGAATTATTTCTGGTACAAATTTCTGCAGCATGACCCTGAAGATACAATTTTAACAGGGTCTGTTCAGAAACTACAGAGCGGATCTACACTTACGAATTTGCTAGCCGTACTAGGGAACATGTGTCAGTATAGGCAGTGAGAGACTTGAGAGAAGGGTTAAGAGAACATACCAAAAACTTTTCTCATTATGCTTCCGTCACCAGCCAACAAGTCCATGAAAAATTCTGCCGATATATTTGGACTGATCTCCCTCATATCCATGAAGCCAACCTTTTTCTTTGATATCTGGACTGTAAACAAGTTACACTTCAAGTGCTTTAAAACACCAATGAAGCATCCACCTCATGGAAACGAATGTAAACCAGAAATGAAGTAATCCGCAGCCAAATGCATAATTTACTGTACCTTTTCTTCTAGTCCTGGAACAAAATCATATTCTAATTGCACTCTCCAGTTTATCAGATCTTGCCGTGAGATGAACCTGCCCAAAAGATTAATGTCTTAGAGTTGGAAGGAAATGTTAAAAAAAGAAAAAACCAAATCATAGACGTGACATACCTCTCAGGAAAGAATAACATGCTGTGCCTATCCGAGAAGAAAGAACTGGAATTTTCCCCTGAGAGCTTGCTAGAAATGATACCAGCCTCTGCTAGCGCTTGAGTACATATTCAAACAAAGACTTAGATTTTCGTACAATAAAGTAGATAGCCAACCGAAAAAATAAAAACAGTTTAAACTCACCTTGGATGGCAGCGAAATCTGGGTCTTCAACGCTCACATCATCAAAGGCAGCAACTTTAGACCCAGAAAGTGACAAAGGCAGAACAATTCTATGTTTTGGGTTCCTATAGCAAATTGATGGTTTAGCATGCTAGATAATCTAATAATCTAAATAAAGTACAAGAAGTCAAGAATATCCAAGCAACTTGCTTCAATCAATACCTTTCCAGTGAAGAACTTAATCGAACAAGCCATCTAGCGTATTCCCTTCTAGTGCATAATTCATTGGCCTTGATGTCTTCTTCCATGATCTGCAAGCCTTAATGGCATCCATGATCATGCTCAGAATAAAATGAACCTTCATAGGTAAGAAAAGATACCCTCAACGCATTTACCAACCAAAAAAGGGCACCCTTGATGCCTAACATTACAGGTAAGTAAAAGAATTGGAAGGTATTCATCGCCACGGCCAGCGAAAATAAGCAACTCAAAAAGAAAGAGAGCATTCCCTGAAAACTCTAGTCCTGTCAGTTATGCATTCCAACACTTTCCTAGCAATTTGCTGTTCCTCAAAGGTCAAACAATATTCTAGCCGAAGAACCGAAGGTTGACTGAGCTTGCCTCATCAAACTTACATGGGCAAGTCACATCAGGTAATTTGAGACAGAAGCAGCAAAATTCCAACAACACTTCATACGAATATGGGGTGAAGAGTGTTATGCAAGAGGCAACATCGAAGTAAAGATGAGACCTTTCTATAAGAAAAACACAAGACTTTCTAGATATGCGACTTTATTTTGCTTCTAGAAACGAACCTTCAGTCTTTCCAGAGCCATCACAGCTTCCTGCTGAGTAGAATCTACGGCAACTGGAACTATAACTCGCCCCTGCTTATTCCTTGATGCTGAGCTGTCTGAAGGAGAGGAACTTGCTCAATCAAAAGTATCCAAATGAACCAATAGGGCTTCAACAAATATCCATCCACCCACACGATCTTGTCAGACTAAAGATAACTCAACACATGCACGGTGATCCTCTCCATCTAACAAACTGCAAACTTTAGGGAGGTCCTGATAGGAGACAGCACTGATCAGAAACTGTTTTGACACATGAAAGTACCTGAAACCACATTATTGCTGTCTGAATCAGATAAACCCTCTGGGTTATACTGGGAGAGAATGCTCTTTCCATCCAACAAACCAGCGTCGGACTCTTCACTTAAATAAGCTTCAGTTTCGATCTGATTCAACAGACTTCTCCAAGGATGCAACCGATCAAAGAAGCGGAAACTATACCCTACAATAACAAATTGTTCAAACCATCGCCATATATGCATTGGAATCATCCCGAAACCCATTATACACGGAGAGCCCAAATCACTCGCATCAATCAATTCTCTACCAAACTAACGTAGCCACAGGTGAAGTACAAAACTACGAAGCTTGAATTCAAAACACCCAAATTACCATTTCTAGAAAGTGAGTAATGAGCAATTACAGCAACTAAAATGGTGAGTGAAGTCCCAGCGGCCCCCATAACATAAGTCGGCACTCCTGCAAAAAAAAAAAAAAAACAATCATCACGCAAAATTCGAACCAAAAAACAATCTTTGCACGAGATACCCACGAAGAAATATACCCTTTCTCTTCCTCTGGGGCTGAGATTCGACCACGGCCCAGCCATTGAAATCGGAATCGGAGCTTGCGCAATCATTGTTGGCCCACGAGAGGTCGAGGCTTCTCTCGGCGAGCGAAGCCGAGAGGCGAAGCGTCCTATGCCCCGAGCATCGGAGATTGCCGAGTCTGACGAAGATGGGGAAGCGACGCCACATCGAGAGGGAGTGAGCGTCGGAGGAAGAGAAGAAATGGTCGGGAGGCGTGACCCATGTAGCCGAGAAGGTCATTTTCGTGAAGGAAAAAAGAAGAAGAGATTTTTAGCGGTTATGGGAACTGGGTATGGAGCGAATGAGTGTGATCGGACATCGGAGCGGTGAAGAAGCAGAGAGGCAGAAGATGAAGATCGCAGTGATTCGGTGACATTCTCAACGGGACGTCAAGATGGGGACATTTTCCAGATTTTTGTTTTATTTCCCTCCTTTCTTGCCATTTTGTGTGTCCTCATTTTCGGACAAAGAGTGGCTCCCCAAAATTTACAATTGATAAACCATAAGGCGGTTTTCACCGGTAGTGAAAAAAAAAAATTGACGGCCGGTAATAAGAAGGCAAATGCATTATAATCACATTCACATGTTCCATTTGGAAAATAGTTAGAACATACTTTCAGAAGGGACCATAGGAGAAAACCTTTATGATTAATGCATATGTGAAACCATCATCATCATTCGAACAATGATAAATGGGAATTCAAGTTCATTAAAAAGTGTTTTCCCATAAAACTAGGATTCATTGTCCTTATCCATCGGAAAAGATTTAACACGTGAACTATAAGACGGATATGATGCCGCAAGTGAATCACATGATTCGATATGTTTTCGAATCAATCTGGATATAAGTTTTTTTTTTTTTAAAGCTCATTTCTTGTTCGATTGTTCAACACTTGATCTAATTGCTACACCAATAATGTCCTCACTTAGTGCCGTCTAGTTAGGATTCCTATGTTCTAAGAGTTCAAGTAAGAATAGTAGATGTGAACTAACGAGTTAACTTTAAAAGTTAATATCACAAAACATTTACCCTTCATTGATTTTCCTTAAATTAGATTAATATCACGAAAAACTCAAAGATAGTATATGCATAGCAAACAAAAGACAAAAACCCTAAATTGAAATACCAATCAACTGCTATGTATTGTCTAATTTAGTTATTTAAAGAAAAAATTTCGAAGGTTAAATTTATCACAAATTTATTAATTTAAAAAAAATTATAATAAAAAAATTAATTTAGAATAAATTTATCAGAGGTGTACCAGTTTAAGTTTGAGGGTATTAACGCTAAATTTAAACCGGGCGTTCTTCTTCCCTTAGTTTCTTGGCTCTTCAACTTTGCTCTGCATATTGTAAATGCATGTACATATAGAAGACGAAAGCATCTATGGTCATTAAAAACTTCATCCAAGAGACTCAACTCGAGATACAGAAGGATGTTCGAAGATTTACAGAAGGATGTTCCTTAACCGTCATCTTGCTTCGCGGGTTTGAATCAATAGCGGGAACTCAAGGGTTGAAAAGTAGTACGCTCTCACAGATGTCAATCCCAGAAGCAATCTGAGTCGATGACCAGCAGAACCAGAGCTGTGGAAATTCACACGTTTTACATTGACCTCCCACCCACATCACACCAAACCTCTTTTTTTTTTTTCGTCGAAACATCACACCAAACTAGGAAGCCAAGTTCTTGGGTTCAGAGTGTGAGTACATAAGCTTAGTTTGCAGAGATTGGTACTTTGGAGAAACTGCGGCCAATATCACGATCCCGCTGAGCAGGGCCAAGCCCAGACCGAGACAGTTCACGACCATGGATTCCGAACCGTGCTTGTCTACATTTCTCCTCGTCTGCAGGAAAGTCAACTTCTCTAGAAGTCCTGTCTCTGCTGTGGCCACAGCCAAGCCGTAGGTGTAGAGCCCGAGGAAGATGTGCCAAGGCAACACCTTCATTCTTATGGACCGCGCCTCTCCTCTGTGCCAGAAGCTCAGGAAACCCATCAACCACTGAAACGTGAACAGGAAGAAACAGAATGTCAGCGCTCGGTTAAGACCTGGGTGAACTTTCGACATACATAAGAAGATCACCCGTGCCTTGAATGCTGAAAAGAAACTAAGAGTTGTCACCAACACAACGTGGCCATATGCGACTGGAAGCATCCACGTGTCAACCTAGAGCTAAGCAGTAGGTTTTGCTCATTTTACCAACAAGAAATTGTTGTGTCACTCGGAGAAGAAGTTCACCATGAAGTTCACCATGAAGTTTCCCAGATCTAGATACAAGCTAAGGAGAGAATCTAAGGTCGATGCCGAACGAAAACGAGACTTGATGACCATTACACAGAGAGCGTTTTCTCTATTTGATAACCAATAACATTAGGTTTAGTAGTTCAGAGAAATAGCACTTGAAGCGGAGAGAGAAGCATTGTGTTGGTCAGGTTTAGGCAGGTCGTACTTGACAATAGTGAATGGCAAACCCAGCTCGATCCTTACTAATGAGGCCCAAAATCGATATCTGGTTATGTGACAGGAAGAGCCTTCTCCAGTTCACAAACAAATGGTGTTGATGGCTACGTGTATCTTGGATGCCCAGAAAAGTTACGAGATATTATATCAATGTCATATGCTCAATTGCAGAAAGAAGGATACAAAAATGCTATCACCATATTCCCAGACTATGTCTTCTGTTACGACATCATATACCCCCTCATACATTTTTCTAACAGAACAAGCCACTATGATTTTTATGATAATACAAACTGATGACTCCTCTAAGCTTGGTCCATGTGATGATCCCTATTAATTTTACTTAAATCCTCCACCAAGAGTCTGCTTCTTCCATCATTCCGCAGAAACAGACACTTATGACCAAGCCATTAAACTACTGGTAAAGATGCTTTTGATTATTAAGATATAGGATGAGAACAAAATCTAAATGGAAACAGATCCCACAAGCGAGCTGGTTATCACTAGTCATCCTTCTTTTTCTTGTTGGAAAAATACATTTCTGCTTGGCTAACGATTCACGAATCACTTATCAGCTGAAAATCAAGCTGAAGTGGACAAAATACAACCAGCAAGAAAATGCAGAGGATTTAGGGCAGATTCTAGACTGAAATACACCATTTCCAACACCCTTTATGACTACTTATCAACTGGTAAAGCTGGTAGCAAATAAAAAAAAAAAGTCGAGAAATTTGTGGTGAGAAAAAACATGACATCGCAATGAGAAAAAGCAAAGATCGAAGAGGGAAAGTGAGAAACCTGAACTCCAAACAAGGAGACGCAGATCAAGCCCATCCAAGAATGCAAGCTGTAGAAATTACCCACAACCCCATCTTGCCCGTGGAACTTTGTCCAAATGCCGAAAACCCCACTTCCCAGAGCCACCCCTTGAAGCCACAGATGCACCGATTTCTTCATGTTCCTCGAACCAGGCAACCATTTGTGGACCAAGATCGCTGAAACAGAGAAGACCCACATTAAGGTGGGGGGTGGGGGGAAGCAACAAAGAACAGAGAAAGAAATTCAAAGAAAGCAGATTTGTAAGTGGGAAGATTTCTTTCTCGTTTCAAATTCACCAGCAAAAAGGTCTGTAACTTGTGTACCTTCTCCGCTAATGAGAATGAAGCCGATGACCATGAACAGTGGGTGAAGAACCTGTTTGAAAAAAGAAACACCCACTTCACTTACTCATATTCACAATCAAAACCATGCATTGTGAGAGCGAGAGAGAGAGAGAGAGAGAGAGAGAGAGAGAGGGTGTGGAAGAGGGAATACAGAATAAATGAGGTCTTCTTGAGAGGAGGAATAAGGGAGGAAGCTAGATTTGAAGGCCAAAGCCCAAGAGAGCACGAGCATTGCCACTATCACTCCACAGATTCTTGCAAACAGGAGGACAAGGAACAGTGAAGAAGAAGAGTTTCTCATAGATCCTTCTTTGGCCTTCTTAGAGCTCAAAAATGGAGCTCAAACTCGCTCAGTCGCCAGCCACCGACACCCGCGGGGAGTTGGAGGTACGCCGTGGCACGATTGTGGATAAATATAGATATCCTGCTTGTCGATTTTCGTGCTATTTTGGATTTGTGCTAATTGGGGCATTAATTGACTCACATGCCACTCACTTGAATTAACTCCATAAAATAAAAACAATTCCAGATGGGCTTTCCTCGTCAGGTAGGCACTGGGCAGAGGCGAGTCGCGACAAATTGCTCTCGACATCATGGGCCGTTGCATTGCATTGAGGATGACATGACTGAGCGGTGCGTGGAGTAACGTCGGAAATTTCCTACTATCAAGCCTCAATAACAAAATGGGATATGTTTGTTTTGCTTGTCCAATCGTCTAATGTGCTCCCGACTTCTTTTCAGGAAAAGGAAGTGTAAGAATTGCTTTAAGTGGGAAAAAGATGAGGAGCAAAGACACCTTGGTACCATTTCTAGCCCAATTCTTGGTACAACAAGGAGTAACAACAATACCAAATGCAGGATCCATGAAAATAAGTCAAAGAGATGTCTGTAAAGCATAAAAGAACACGCTTCGGCAAAATTCCACTGGGTTGTTAAGCTGCTTTTGCCAGGTGACAACCCATCGACAAGCTCATATGCCATCCAATTGCTTCTCCTTCTATCCCCAACTTTTTTGGATAAAAATCTGTTTCGGACTCACCCACCTCGGCCAGAAGCCATAAGACTCGTAGCCGTTGCCATAGCAGGAGGAAGGATCGGGCATGCAAAGATTTGCTTCAGGTGTCTCCTCTTGCAAAAAAAAAAGAAAATTCCCCTCTTGCAATTTCAAATGAAAGATAGCAGATTTCAACAAGATCGCCATCTCATATTTCATAAAACTAAAAATCCTGCTTCAAATGTTGGTGCAAACAATTCTGAGCAGAACACATCGCCTCTAAATTGGCTCAACGTTATAAAAGACTGATTAGACTCCAGAGAAAAAAAAAACAAATCCACAAAGATCAGGGGCATGGAGCTACACTAGCTTCCAGTTCCAGCAAGTTATTAAGCCTCTAATCCTGAGAAGCACATAGGCCACGAAAACCTCTATGAAGCACGGCCGTAAACCGCTCTTCCTCGGCCTCTTCCAGTATAGTTATAACCCCTCCCATAGTAGCCCCGACCACGACCGCCACGACCAGGAGCACGGCCACCTCGACCACCCCTATGCCTTGAGAAGTCACCAAAAGTCTGTAGACAACAAACAAAACATGCACGTAAATTACTTGACTGAGGCCAAATGATGAAATCAACAGGAACAATACCTCTGTGTCTATCTTCATTTGCTCAGAAAACTTAGGCCTTCCGCTGTTTGATCCATGATCAAGCGCATTGCAGGAGAGTGAATCAAAGAAATCATCCTTGTTGTAGACAGCCTGCCCAGCAGAAGAGCATAGTGAAATACAGGAAAAAGTAGTAGGCCTCTTCCACCAAATATTCAGGAGAAAAAAGCATCACAGAATCTAGCACTCATACCTTGCCCTCCATATTTGGTAGCTCACTATCCTCTCCATCATAATAATTATCCTCATCACTTACATCACCCTCGACATCTTTGTCCTTGGAATGAATTTTACTCTTACCAAGGTGACCCCATACTTCATCCTTGTTGAATTTTTCATTCATTGCCGTGAAATCGAAATCCTCAGTAAATCTAGCGACTGGACCCTGCTCAAAATTCAGTTAATGTTTACATTGTCAAACTCCAGGTTATCTTTGGATTTGAAAAACCTACAGAGACTAGCTGTTAGCAGCTGCACAAATAATAGCTCTACTCTATTAAACCAGGAAAAGAGATATGACTATCATGGACAGAAATTAAAACACAATTATGAGCATCTTACCACGTTAAATATCGCTCATGTTGAAAACCAATTTCGGCTTTCAGTTCTTCCACGAGAAAGACAAAATCACTGATAAGACTACTCCACAATTAAAACGGGAAGAAAAAGTAGGAATGATCTTAAAATGTTAAAATCCACTATTGAAAACCAAGGTGTGATCCCTAAAGGAATGGAGGTACAGGTAGCACTTAAAACACTTTTGTTTTAAACAAATGTGTGAGGTTTGCAAGCTTTGTCCACTTCCAATCGTCTGAACCCAAGTAATCTTAAGAGGCTCAGGTTCCATAAACTGCTGCGAATGCATATGAAGCAAGAATAACATGGACACTGATAGAAGCACCTATAGAGGGACACTAATCCAGTATATAGATGGTTCGATTATGTAATCATTACGAGTTCTCAAAGAAGCAAGGAAACCATTTGACAAATGAAACACAGAAAAATTACCCGAGCTCCTCTTCCCCTTTCTCGTCCTCTATGTCCATAACGAGCATGAAATGGAACTCCATTCTGCTGGTGAAAAGAGAAACTCCATGTCAAAACACCTAGCTCAGATTTATCAAGCAGTTTAGGTGAGACAGAAACTCATACAAGTACAAAGCCTTACAAATTACCACAGAGTGGACCAGACAAAACTTTTTTTTTTTTTGGTCGGAACCAGACAAAACTTTTATCCACACAAAAAAAAACTTTCATATTCTCAAAGTGGTAAATGAAAATCGAAAGCATTTTAACAACAAGCTTCATGCCAATAGTTATTCACATAAATACATTTATTCATGATATTTCCAAGATCAATGATGAGAACACAGAGTGCAACAAGCACCCAGCAGGCTTCAGGCCAAAAGCAATTCACATAAATAGATTTATCTCAATGTGCCTAATATACTCAGCATAATTTTTCAGAGACCACTAAGTAGCTGCAGAATCTAGGATCAGTCTGAAACTATGCGCAGGTGAACAAAAGTACAAGTACATCTGTAAACAAGAAGATCATGCTTATGGACATGTACCGTCTGTGTACAAATTTAGAATATGCATATAGAGAATACAACCTGATAAGCACCACGTGCAGGTGGAGGCAAAGGCAATATAGGAGGTTGAGCTTCTGATGCAACAGGTGCCAATGGCTTTGGTGATGATGGCGAGACCTGAACCACCTCCACATCCTTGTGAGCAATTTGTGAAGGTTGAGAAGAAGGCGTAGTGGTGGGTCCAGACTGCAGAAGCTGACCAGGTGTTATCAATGAAGGTATTGGTGTTAGTGTTGGCATCTGTATAGGAGCTTCTGGATTGCCAGCATTGGATGGCCCCAAAATGGAGGCAGTGGATTGAGAAGTACTTTGATACTGCAAGGTTGGACCAGCAAATACATTGGGCTTGTTAGATATAGGGGGAATTATGTTGCTAATGTCCGGACCAGTAGTCATCAGAGGAGGGAGCGATGGCAAATTAGCACTCAGACTGACTGCAGGAAAGGCAGAGACCGGTGCCTTATTGAGTATGAAACTTGGTAGGGAATCAGAAGATGCTGTAGCTGATGGAACAGTAGAGAGAGTTGATGGCACAGTAGCAGATGAGGGAATGGAAGACATGTTTAGTGAACTGCTGCTGACAGGAAGCAAAGGAGATGGGACCTCTGGCACATGTGGACCTGGCAAGTTAGAAGCTCCAGCAGGGAAAGAAGTATTAAAGCCAGGATACTGCATTGGCTGGTGCAGAGGAGGCGGCATAGACAACCCTGGTGGTGGCCGAAGCAGAGTCTGCTGATTAATATGAGGAAGCCCATTGGGAGGATAATATCCTTGCCAATACATAGGCATAATCCCACTATTATTTGCACCTGGGGCTGGGGGAGCTCCCCATGACCCTATATTCCCTCCAGGTGGTTGATATAAAGGAAGGCCTCCTTGAAAGTTTGGGGCAGGTAGTGCCATCTGTGCCGTGTTGGAACCAATATCGCTTAAGGATCCACTAACGGTGGGAGGCAAACTTGTAGATGTTGAAACCGGACGAGGGTAGTGAGACTGCCAAAATGTTGAAACACAGCAATGAGATTCCATTCACTTAAATTTAGAGTAAAAATGTTATCAAACCAAGTACCTGTATGATTGCTGGGTCATTATTGATAGGTGGTGCAGGGGCAGGCTGAACAGGTGGAGAAGATTTAACCTGCAAATCCTGCAAAAGGAGAAGCACGCAGAACTTAGCTGATGAGAGAACACGAGAAACGAAAACTTATCTACATTACCGGTACACACCACTTCCGAAGGAAAGGCCCAATGAAGAACAAAACGAACAGGTTACACTACTACATGAAAAGGATTCTGTAACAATGTCAATCATTGTAAACAAGTAAGCTGGCTTCATATTCCACTTCCAACTCCCAGCTTCCAAATGGAGAAAAAAGGAAGGAAAAACACAATTCAGAAACAGTTTAAGCCAAGCCACGTTAAAAAAATTCTGTAACCATTTTTTTGTTCTTAGTACACGAGATGGCATGATAATCTATGTCCAATTCTAGCGTCCAATTGAAAGAAAAAAGGGAGTATGAAACTCCCTTTCAGTTGGTGGATGAAGATGGCTGATGTAGATGAAGAGAACAACTGTTGAATGACCCGATTTACAAGCCTTTTCGGGATTCTATTTTGAAATTTGCTTGAAGTAATTGAAACACTCGTCCTATTATTCATCATTGCAAACATACGTTCATGCATGCACAACATACCTTGATGTCACTTCCTCGGAACAATATGTACTCATAAACTTTGTCACTTGGTGGGACTTGTGGTCCATCTTTTTTCCGTCCTTCTGTTCCAAATGACCGTACTGCCAAGAAGGAAAGGGACAGCCCAACATCAATAAATAATTGTCCATGCAAATTGGACAAACAGTATTTATCAGGAACAAACACCAGTAATCACAACTACGTGATAGACACAACTGGTTTGCATCATGCTGTTGGGCAAAGTATTTACATGGATGAACACATAATGTAGATATCCCAATATTTAAATCCTCAATATCAGAGTGTCGACCACTTTCAGTAAATTCAGCTATTGAAAACAAACATATTTGTACAAAAAGAAAAAATCATGCATCATCTACTGCATCCATCAGGAACGAAACAAATATAGCTACTCATAGGACACATCTCAATAGCACAACTCCATGCAATTATGTAAGAAGTGTGCCGTGAATCATCAACTTAAGCTACTGCTGTGATTTGGGTGAGAATACAAACCCGTCTCAAATGCATCAGGTCACATCGAATAAGATATGCCAAAATCCAAATGGACATTGCACTATGCTATCAGGTTCTATTGATATTGGAAAACGTTCCTAGTCCAAAGTGGTGACTCGAAAGCATCCATGGAAAGACGGCACAATAATGCAGACGTCATTTTCACAGTTGTTCACTTAGTGAATTCTTTTCTTCCTTCTAATGCATCAGTCACTTAGCAATGATTCCTAAACCAGAATATACTAGCACGTGAGTCATCAACCGACAAAAATGCGCAAACGGTAGAATATCAGCGGCAAACATCCAGACGAACAAAAATCACAACACCGTGACAATGAGAAAAAAGCTCCCACGTCTCATTATCAAAAATCAACTTCGACCAAAACAGACTCAGCAAAAGCAAGAACGACACAAAACCCAGATCGCCTACCCAGATTAACCCAAAATCACACGCGAAACCCCTCACATCCCTCCAAGCAAGAGAGAACGCCGGGGAATCGGGAAAAAAAGGAAAAAGAAAACGCCGAATACCATTTCTGAGCCCAATACTGGACTCCTCGGTGTTAATGTTGTAGAGAACGCCCTCGTATCTGATCTCGCTCTTCGACGTCAAGCTAATCAAGCTCCCTATGTACGAATCCGCCGTCGAATTCGATCTCGACGAGGAGCTCTCGGTCGTCATGCCGTCTCACTGTCCAATTGGACTGCACAAATCGGAGAGGGACGCGGGTGAAGTCCTCGATTCCTCGCTCGCTCAAAAGTCAAGGAGAGAATAAGAACACCAAGAGTCGGAAGTCGATTAGGGTTTAGAATTTGGGGATTTTGAGTCTCTCGCTCGCTCGTTGTGCTGGGTGTGTGATTTATCTGCGCAAGTCTTATATAGGGGCTCATCAAAAAGTTGGAGCTTTATTATTTTGCCGTTTTCTCCAGATTTTCTTCCAAAATTTCATTTCCAGATCCATTTAACCAATCCGGGGGTCTCCACGTCATTAGGGACTTTTTGGTCTTTCCACTCCTATGAAGTGAATTCCGAGGAACCGAAGGAAAGATTTAAAAAAAAGAAAAAAAAAAAAAAAAGAGGAGTTGTCGATTTGTGCCTCCTTCCATGTTAATGGAATTCTCGAACGAGGAAAATGACGGCTGGGCTTTAGATTCGCATGAAAAATTTGGATGCAAAATCACACTTTTGGAGGAAAGGGAATGGAAAAAACCATGACGTATTTGTTCGAGCTTTTTTAGATGATTTCGATGTAGGAAAATGCTCGATACCTCTATTCCCATGCTTCCTCTGCTATTCACGTATTGGACTTTGCTCCACCGTACGTGGAGAAACTGCATCTCCCATCGATTTGTCGGTGAACCGTTGCATCCGGGTTGGCACGGTGGCTTGACCGACGACGCTTCTGTGCTCATCCTTTGTCCGCATCTCCATACCGCGATGCATCGCCGTCGACTCAAGCGGTCGCGCCTGCAAGCAATAAGACGACCGCTCCCTACACGCCTCCAAACACCGCTATTTAACCCACCGGTTTCCCCGATACGGCGGAGTACTATCCCAAAATGGCCTCCTACAACTATAATCGAGTTTTTACCTTTTTACAGCGACGACCATTATTTGTTAACCCTTATTTGTGCGAAAGTACTAGTTATTTTTGAATAATATAGTGTCCTCTCCATTATATTATCACCACAAATTGTTATTAGATTATGATCACGCACAAATAGGTTGTTCGAAGTAATATTTTTCTGTACTTTCTACTTTCTTCGGCGAATAAGATTGCACTTTTACTTAAGCAAAATATTCTAAATTTTAGTTTTATTTACAATCATGTAAACCCTCGTAATTTTTCAAAATTGATATATTATTATTTCTGCAAAAAAAAAAGAATAATTAAATTTTTATTTGAAAAATGGGAAAAAAAACTGCACCTATTTTAATGAGTTGCAAGAAAAAAAAGACTATCAAATATATGGCAACAAAAACTATATGGGAAATATTCCAATGCTTATCCCAAACCTCCACCTAAACTTTCTTCGGTAAATATTGTTGGATTTATTTCCTTTTTTGGGGCCCACCTAACCTTCTTAATAACATCATTGGATATCTTTCAAATAAATGTTGAATTTCTTGCCCTTCTTTTTTGTGGAGATTTCTTGCCATTTGAGTGTTTTTATTATAGGGATAAAAGTGCACTGAAAGTCTAAAAAAATGTAATTGAATCATAAGACTCTCAAACAGTGGAATCAAATCATAAAACTTGTCAAATTTGTATAACAAAGTCTTTCTATTGCTTGCATTTTTTGAAAGTTCTAGAATTCGAATGCACTTTTGTGATAATTTTTAAGACTTGATTGCACTTTTCGTAAGTTTTAGAATCGCATTGCACTTTCACGATATATTTTTGGACTTTCAATGGACCTATTCCTTTATTGCAATAAGAAACTTATTTAGCTGCCATTACTTTCTCATTTGTTAACAATCAATTAACTTATTGAATATATATTTCTCGAGATGGCAAGCTTTGGTCAAGATGGGAGTGTTTTGCAATCTCGGCAATCTCAACGCATCTTGCTTGCAGTGGCAAGTAATTAATTTCGAGGTTGATTTTTAGATATAATTTTCATATAACTCGTAAGTAATTTAATGTGACCCTTCATATCATGCATGACATAGAGAATTTTACTTACATTATTTTGGCACTCTTGAGGATGCCCAGTGAATGTCGCGGAAAAAAAAAATCTTTGTTTCTATAAATGAAAACGATAATTATTACAATTATTTTCTAACAATTGGGATAATGCACGGGCAATTCTCGATAATTTGTGTAGCATGCGTACTTAAAAGATACGACAATCGTATGGTAATGCTGGAGAAATTGAGCAAGAATTAGAAACTTTGCACGCTTTACGTGTCATCTCAAGTGCAAATGGTCTTGTATTTAATTCCTTCACTCCAATTTAAGCTCAAGTTTAATTCGGAATGCGTTTATTTTGCGAGGGATAAATACTTTTAAAAAATATTTTTGAAAATAAAATATATTTTCATAGTCCGTTGAAACAAATAAAAATGTTTTCATCGCTCACGAAAATATTTAGAAAAAAAAATTATGGTCGATAATGAAAATAATTGCTATTGGCCAACTCTTTCGGATGATATAAGTAATTATTTTTTTAGAAAATATTTTTTAAATTATTTATTTTCATGAAAAACAAACAGAGCCTTTAATTGTGGAGCATTTCGTGTATTCCATATGCCCTCGCATGAAAGGGGAAGTTCCGCTTAAAAAACAAAATGATCGTCCGTGGTAATACTATATCTTTACACTTTATGAAAAAAGCTGCGAGGGGTTATTGATGAGAAAGCATCATTATACTTTAATGAAGTTCGGCCGAGGTGATCGGGCGAGTTAAAGATAATGCTAATTATAGTTTGTCTGCAAAATTGTCGATATAAAGAAAATGGATAGTCCTAGCTAGAGGTGCCAAATGGGTGAATCGGATCAAATATGGTCCGACCTATATTAACTCGTTTTGATCCAATTTTATATAGTACAAATCTTATGACACATATCCGACCCGATCCGTCCCATACTATTAAAATACTTATATGTTTAACCAAATCATGAAATATTTGTTTCGTAAAATTTAAAAATGTAAAAACTATTTCACCAATAGCCGTCGCCCACGGCCCACCATGGCTCATAGCCGCCATTGTGGCTCATCCGCCGGTTAGCGGTCGCCTACCAGCATAGTGGCCTACTTGTCGCGGCCACCCACTTTTGGCAAACGCATTAGAACTTGTACACTCTCCCATTGAGAATGTCGCAGCAATACAAGCCAAGGTCCTCATTGAAGCAGGTTATGCAGCTCTAAACTAATGCTATTCTCGTCCAACATGATGGTTAAATGTGGCGCCATTTTGTATAAAATATATCTTATATGAGTCATTAACTTTTAAAGGATATACTAAAAATGGATCTAAAATGTTGAAATGAAATTAAACGAGTCAAAACTGGACTACGCATGAAATCCATTTTCGATCCATATTTGATCAATTTTCGACCCATAATTTTCACAAATTATAAATTGGCTTAGGGCCTCAAAGTCTAAACTTTCTCCTTATTATTTTTTAAATTTTCTATTTTTACGGATGGGTGCAAGGCCGTCGGTTGCCCCTGATCGTCTCCCGCCGTCGTCGGCCGCCGCCTCCATCACCCGCCACCGATGAGGCCATGCCCGAAGAAAAATGAAAGAAAAAATAAAATAAAAATATTTTTTTAAAAAATAAAAACTATTTTAATAATAAAAATATTTTATTTGAAAAAATTCTAAAAATTAGAAAAAATAGAAAAAATAAAAAATAAAAAAACACTAGATTTTTTATTGCATGAAAGTATTTTAGTAATATCATATTTTATTTTATTTTATAATTTTTTTTATTATTTAATTTTCTTTTTTATTTGATGTAAAATTTTAATCCGATAACATATACATGTGAAAATTTCAAAATAGGTTAAATGAGTTATATAATTTTTCTTAAAATATTAGTGTGATTTGACAATATAGGTCAAAATAGGTTAGGTCGGGTATGGATTGGCTGCGGGTTGAGTCAAGTATGAGTAATTGAATATGGTTCAAAATGGATTCGACGGATCAGTATGGGTCGGACCATACTCGACTCAACCCAAATCTATTCGACCCATCCATTCGACGCCTCTAGTTAAACGCCTGTTACTTATGCAAGTGTGGCCTCGTCCGTTTTTTTCCCCAAATGTCAAGCAAACGCTAAGCCTCGGGCTCATTAAATGTGATTTCCAATAAATTGCAAAAGCAATGCTCACGAGTTAATTCCGCTCACAGAAGTCTCGAAATAATGCAGACTTCAGGGAACATAACCAGAGGCAAGATTTGTCCTCGCCCGTCCACGAGCGGCCTCTCTTTCGAAAGCCATATTTCCTTGAGAAGTCTACACCAAAGCTATCAAGACTTCCGATTTCTGCCGTCGAACTGTATAATCAACACGAACGATCCCAGGATTACGAGGAAAATGGAGACTGCTCTCCGCATCGCAGCCGGCAGGGGACGTAGGGAGTTCGTCGAGGGGCTGGTGAAAGATGATGATGCCTCATGACTCGGAAATTGCAGAACGAGGTTGGGAAACACCTGGCGCCCCCCCCCTCCCCCCCTTTGCCCATGACGCCTGGTGATTTGAAAGTGCGGGACGAGATTGAGAACAGCGCCTCCCCAGCCGCCCGCCGCTACTGTCGGTAATGCCTGACAACTTGGAAATGCAGAACGAGGTTGGGAACACCGACCACCCCCTGGCCCGCCCGCCCGCCACCGTCGCCTTGGCGACAATGCCCGGGGGGAGGGGGGGTGAATGGTGGTTTATAAGTGAGTAAAAGTAAGCTTACGAAGCCATAGATCACGGTTCGAAAAGATATCAAGTATGAGTTGGGTCAAAATCTATATTTGAATATGCTCTGTAAGCCTAATCCTGTGGGATGAAAAATTGGACGCCCCCTTTTTTTTTTTCCCCCGTTCACATTAATAAAAGACGGCAAAAAGACTAAAACGCCCTTTTACATATTTTGAGATGATTTTGGCCACTGCAGATATATTGTTTTCCCTGTTTGCGTCTCTGCGTCCTTACGACGGAGACAGTCGCGCATCTCTCACTCCTCGAATCGAGAAAAAGCACCGAACGCGAATTCACCACCTCCAATCCATTTCCCATCATCCGTCTCCGTCTCCATCGCCATCGCCTCGCCCTCATTCTCTCTCTTGGTTCTTTACCGTTGCGGGGTGCGCAAGTTGGACTAGAGCTTTCTCCCTCCCTACCCTTTAGGGTTTTCAGTAACTCCTCTTTCCGTGTTTTTCCGCGCTTTCTCTTTGATGGGTCGTTGAGGTTTGTGGGGGTTTCGACTCTTTCTTCCACCAGGATGTTTACTCCCCAGAGGAAGGCATACCCGGCGCTCTCGCTGACTCCGCGGACCGAGGCCGCGAGGAGCGCTGGCAAGGGAAAGGCGGTGGCTTTCCCCGACGGGCCGCCGCCGCCTCCGCCAGTGGCCTCGCTGGACGGGAATTTAACGGGGAATGTTGGGTTGGAGGATATGGAGGACTGGAGGCGGTTTAGAGAGGCGGGCTTGTTGGACGAGGCGGAGATGGACCGGAAAGACCGCCAGGCCCTGGCTGAGAAGGCCGCCAAGCTCGAAACCGAGGTAAATTTGATCGGTATTGTTGATCGTGGCTTATTGCTTTTTAAATATTTCTAAGGCTCGGCGAGGTTAATTTAGCTTAGCCGAATGGGTTCTTGGATATCAGTCGCGACTAGAATAGTTAGCTCTTGTTGCATTTGACCGAACCTTGTCTGGATAGTTGAGTTCGGTTCGCTAGAGAGAGAGAGAGAGAGAGAGAGAGAGAGAGAGAGAGAGAGAGAGAGGGTAGTGGTTAAGGCATATGACAGTAGCGTTTAATACATATGTTTTATGGTTGGTTATTGATGGCTCCCCTGCTTGTGCCTTCGAGTGTATAAAGCTGTTCTGGGTTGGTAGTTGCTTCTTGCAATGGTATTATAATGTTTTATGCACTTATTTGCTGGATGGAAATTTTTTCTGTGTGTAATTACCTACCGGAGTAAACAGAGCATGAGATGCATTTTGGGATAGGTGGGCTCATTGCTTGTCTAACATCTGATCCATTTACAAATCAAACTGATTAGCTGGATGGAGATTATGCCATGCATAAATACCCATCCCGAGTAAACAGAGCATGAAGTGCAGTTTAGGATAGGTGGGCTCGTTACTTCTGCAACACTGGATTCATCGACAAATGAAACCTTCCTGGATGAGATGTTATGCTTCTCTGCATGCAGTGAGACTTTCAGATGTCAATAAATGTTGTGAGATGTGAGATCCACTGGATCACCTCTTTATTTGCTACAATTCGATAAGCATGTTGTCCTATCGAGTGCATGGCATGGGACATGAAATAACATGGATGCCATAAAGTGTGCAGTTTGTCCTGAGATGACTTGTTAACACACTATTAGTCTGTAAATGGACTTGGCAGTTTTACAGTCACGAGACTTATCAAGCTACTTTGGGGAACTTTACCCTCCAATCCTCTTATGTAGGTTACCATTTCCACAATCAGGGTTAGTAGGAATCGCAAAAGTATTTTAGGAGAGTTATGGGTTCTTTGGAATTTGTTGAAGTGCGTGCCAAGATGAACCTCTCAAATACAGCTCAAATTGCAACTGACATTTGGCTTGATCCTGCTGAGATGGACATGCATGTTGCTTAATATTTCTCATTTGACGGTTTACCATAATATGATTTATACATTAATGGTTGGAAGAACTGTGTCACTTATTTGGATGATGGAGTTGTTGTTTTTTGGTGATGTTCACAGTGGATGTGTACTTTTGCCAATGTTTCGATTTGTAATGCCCACAAAAACTCACGTTTATTTGTATATTTAGTGTTGAAATAGGTTAAGCATTTGGCATTTAGGATTTGATTTCCCTGAAATTCTTACGTACTGAGATCCAGCATTTGTTAACCTAAATAGAAATCTTTTCGCAGCTATTTGATTATCAGTATAATATGGGGCTGCTTCTGATTGAGAAAAAGGAGTGGAATCTGAAATTTGAAGAGTTAGGTCAAGCATTATCAGAAGCACAACAGCTCCTCAAACGAGAACAATCAGCACATCTGATTGCAATGTCTGAAGCTGAGAAGAAAGAAGAAAATCTGAGGAAAGCCTTGGCTTTTGAAAGGAAGTGCATAGCAGATGTATGCTTCTTCTTGCTGATAGTCTTGCAATTTGAACTCTCTCTTATTTGAATGCTCTAGATTTTGTATTGCATTTTAACTGCGCTATATTGAATTCGTTTTGCCATAATTTCTTTCATTGGCACTAGGGATTGCTAGCACAGTTTAAAAGGTAAAGTGGGCTCAATTGTGAGATGATTCTTCTATGATCTGATGTAACGACCGAACTCCTGGAGGAGAACTCTTCTGGAGCACTAGTTTGATTCTGATTGCCAAATTATGTGTTGCTATTCATGTTATAATTCTGGAGACATAAGATCGGGTGAAAGCCTTTGCTTTTGAAAGGCAATGTGTGGCAGATGTATGCTACTTCTTGCTGATAGTCTTGCAATTTGAAAACTTTCTGTTATTTGACTGCTGTAGATTTTGCATTGTATATATTTTAACTGTCTTCAAAATACAGTCAACTAGTGACCAACTGTTTGCTGGATTTGCTTTGACAAAACTTCGTTCATGGGCACTAGCGATTGCTAAATTGAAGCGTTAAAAGATAAAACAAGCTCAATTCCAAGATGATTCTTCCATGATCTGACTTAAGCATGGAGAACTCTTGCTGGAGCACTAGTTTGCTTCTGATTGCCAAATTATGTGTTGCTGGAAGACGTGAAATCTTGGGTATCTCTCTGTGCTGTTTGATGTTTGTAAATATCTCGCCTGAGTGTTTGCTATATAATAGTCCATTCTCATCGCAATGAATAAAAAGTAGGCAGTGGGATACTTCAATTGCAGAATTTCTCTGGATTAGTTAGTCCAAATTGTTGCCGAGGGCCAGATTACAATATTTCATCCTCGTGGACAAGGAATTAAATGTAGGCCTTGGGATAGATCAAGGTGAGGAATTTTCTGTGGACTAGTTAACCTGAATTATTGTATTAGTGCTAGATCGCCTGTGTGAATATTTGTGTTCATCATGAGTCTATGATCAATGCCCTGCTTAATCAGGCACTTCTCATATGTAGGACTTTTTTCTTCCTTTCTTTTTTAAACTTGTTTCTTTACTTGCAATTGGTCTCTTGTATCCTAGTATAGTAGGACGTGTGTGAAAATGTTCAATTTTGTATTCCAGAACATTCTATATCTAGCCAACTCAAGCATATAAATCAAAAGTTTGTGCTTGCTTGATTGGAGGGTGGATTATCCTCTCTGGTTGATTGTGTTAATCTGGTGGTTGATGAATTTGAGAGCGCTCTACCCATTCTCAAGAAAAAGTTGAATATCTTTGTCCGTGCTTTATAATATTTTCATGTATTATTGATGAGAACTTTCTTGTGCCAAAAAGGTTAACATGAGTGTTGTTTTAGCTTTTGTTGGTTGTTATGGGGTTATGGCGTCATTTGGTGAGAGCTCTATCTGTTCTTTTAGTTAAGTTTTCAGTTATGGGCAACCTGTCACCATCTTCTTAAAATTAGTGTCTCTAACTCTTCTGTATGAGCCAAGTGTAAAAAAGAAAAAAAAAGCATTTCTTTTGTAAGCTCCTTTCATGCATTAATGCCTTTTGCAATTATGGATCTTATTTGCTAGCCTCCGTTCTCAGAAATGAAGGTCTATGATTGCACTTGTGCACACAGAGTAGCAAGACATGCATAGGCATGTTTTAGACAAATTTAAATCTGGCATAAATAATTTTGTCGACATTGGTTTTAATATCTGGTGCCGTAGGACCAGATTTTCTTATTTTAGTATGAAATGTCAAGCGTTACTTTGTTTCTACCTTTGCCAGAGTCGCACTGCAAATGGGAAGATATAACAAGAGCCATTCTTCAACTTGATTGTTTGAATATATCTACTCTCATGTGAGCACTAGTAAATGTCATTAGCGTTTTAAGTCTTTCATAATTTTGTTACATTGATGAACTTCGTTTATGCAGCTTGAGAAGGCTTTGCATGAAGTACATAATGAGCAGGACCGAATAAAGCTTGATTCTGAGAAGAAGTTGGCTCAAGCGAGTGCTTTGACTACTGGAATTGAGGATAGGTCATTGGAGGTGAAAGAGAAGCTGCATGACGTTGATGCCAAGCTTGCAGAGGTCAGCAGAAAAAGTTCACAATTGGACATGAAGATGGAAGAGATGGAGGCGCGTGAAAGTGTGCTTCAAAGGGAGCGTTTGTCTTTGAAAACTGAGTATGCTCTTTTCAACCTGTGCATCTTTATGCATCATGCATGATAGTGTTGTTTACATTGCTATATAGTTATGAGAAATATTAACAAGTGATGTTGCAAATCTGCCCTTTTTGGCAGGCAAGAAGCACACAAGGCCACATTTTATAAACAGAGAGAAGATTTACGAGAGTGGGAAAAAAAGTTGCAGGAAAGGGAAAGGAAACTGTGTGAGGATAGGAGAATTATCAATGAGGAGGAGGAAAAGGCCAATGAAATTGACCAACTTCTAAGGCAGAAGGAGAGGGATCTTGAAGAAGCTTACAGAAACATGGAGTCATCCAAATCAATGTTGTCTGAGAAAGAGAAACATATAAATCAAAGTTTAGCAGACTTGGCTGCAAAAGAAAAGGTGATAGTGCTGCTGGTTCTCCTGTCAGTTTTTGCAATCAACCTAGACCATATTTTTTCCCTAGTCGCTTAGTTCACTTTTCACTATGGTTGCAGGAAGTACGGTCAGAAGAAAGCATTATAAGATCAGAAGAGGAAAGGCTACGTGCATTGGAGAACAAGCTCAATCTGAGAGAAAGTGTGAGGATGCATAATCTTTCTCTAGAAATGACTGATGTATTACTTAATGTCGAAACTTTGGACTTGGATTTGATGCTTTTTCTTGATGGTTCTTCTATTGTTGATCATTATTTTCTATTCACCACGCTTTATTCATTTTCTTGTTGGTGTTGGATAAGTCCTTTTTGGATGGAATAGCTCTACTATTTTGGCAAGGATAATCCAACTAATTTGAAAAACCGCTGAGCCTCTCATGCTTCTTGTCTGGTAATAATACTGATTGTGATTTAACACAAATATGATCAGCTCGAAAGGCATTTTCTTCATGGGAAAGGGGTGGTAATGATAGGTTGGCAACTCCTATTCTTGTGCACTGATGAGCGATGATGCTTGGTTTCCTTATATGCATTCATTTGATATAGTGGCCAATTTTTAAATGGGTGTATATATTTAGTTAGTACTTAAGAAAAACTAATCTCTCGTGCTAAATCACTCAATAGTTAATTGACTAGTCAATCCCAGGTTGGTTGGTGCCGTGAATGTTGGTTAAATCACTCAATAGTTAAACCTACCTGTACAGGATAAAGCGGAACTGGTACTGGTAAGTAGAAACATCTCTAATTGAATCGCTTATTTTGTGGATCATGTTGATTATCATTTATATGCATATGGGCTTCCTTCCATGATTGTGTGTTGATCGTTCTGTCCTTTGTGGTAATTTGTGAGCTTTACTGTGAGTGCCCTATGTTTTGTTTTCTATTTTGTTTGGATTGATCTTATTTAGGCAGGTTTTATCATGATAGTGTCTACTTTAGATGATTGGATTTGACTGGAAGGATGCGATGGGATGATATAGCATGTTATATAGCTCTTGTATGGCAGTTTAGAATTGATTCCTGCTTGCTGTGTAGGTTGAGATCCAGAAACTTGTCGATGAGCAAAAGGCCACCTTGGATGGCAAAATGCTCAGCTTTGAGACTGAATTGGAAGAGAGGAGGAAATCTCTTGAAGAGGAATTCAAAATCAAGAAGGAAGAAATTGATCGGAAGGAAGTTCAAATAGACCACAAAGAACAGAAGTTGGGGAAACGGGTGTCTGCTTTGGATGCAAAGACACAGAGATTTGAGGAGAAAGATAAGGAACTTGAGTCAATGTTGAAAATCTTGAAAGAGAAGGACAAGTCCATGAAAGCCGAGGAGAAGAAATTGGAGATGGAGAAGAAACAGTTATCTGCGGAGAAAGAGGCCTTAGAGAATCTCAAAGATGAAATTGAGAAGATTAAAGCAGATATTGCTGAAAAGAAGCTGGAGATAAAAGAGGAGAGTGAAAACCTTAGATTGATTGATGAGGAAAGGTCCGAACATCTCCGCTTGCAAGCAGAATTGAAAATGGAGATAGAAAAATGCCGATCTCAACAGGAGTCGCTTCTAAGAGAAAGAAAAGAGCTGAAAGATGAAAGAGAGAAATTTGAGAAAGAGTGGGAAGCCTTGGATGAGAAACGAGCTGCCGTTATTGAAGAGCAAAGAAGGTTTCTGGAACAGAAAGAGAAGTCAGGAAAATGGCAGTCCTCTGAACAAGAAAGGTTGAAAAGGGAGAAACATGAAATGGAGGAGTATAGGCAGAGGGAGTTGGAAGCGATAAAATTGGAGAAAGAATCATTTGCCGCCAAGATGAAACATGAGGAATCTGATTTATCTGAAAAAATGCAGAATGAGCGCAATCAAATGCTCCGGGAATTTGAGTTGATGAAAATGGATCTTGAAACCAGTCTCCAAAAGCGGCAGGAGGAGACAGAGAATAAGGTGGTTCTTTTGGAGAAACAATTTGAACTGGAGAAGGAGAAGGAGCTTAAAGGCATAAGTGAGATGAAAGAAATTGCTCTGAGAGAAATGGATGAAATGACGTCTGAGAAGGACAGGATAGAGACAGACAAACGGGCATTTCTGTTCAACAAGAAACAGCTGGATGAAGATCAGATTAAAGTGCGTGAAGACATTGAGCAGCTACTTCTTCTCAGCGACAAGCTGAAGGGTCAAAGGGAAGAGTTAATTAAGGAAAGAAGCCGCTTCCTTGCTTTTGTTGAGAAGTTCAAGAGCTGCGAGAAATGTGGAGATGAAGCTAGAGAATTTATACTCTCTGATCTAGAGTCACCTCGAACGGGGGATAAAGAGATTCTTCCGCTGCCTAGGCTGGTGGATGAGTTGTCAAAGAAGCCTTGTAGTACTAGTAGGATGAGCCCTTTGGGTAGATCACTTGTGGAAAAGTCTCCCAATGAACTTGGTTTGGTTCATTCAGATTCTGGAAGCCGCATGTCTTGGCTGCGTAAGTGCACATCCAAAATCTTCAACCTTTCTCCAAGTGAAAAAATCGAGTTTGATTCTGCTTCCCTGCAGTCCCATAAAAAGTTTAGCCTGGAAGAGAACCATGGAAGGTTGGGTACGGCTAGAAACGAGGAAACAAACAAAGGGCAAGATGAAACAGAACCATCATCAGGAAAAGTTGAGGCGGCAATTTTCAATCAGGAATTTAAATCTGCTGACATAATTAAAGAAGTTGATGATGGGCATGCACCATCTGTTGATGACAGTAGCCATTTGCATGATCAGATGCCCGATCTGCCAGAAGGTTCTCAGCATTCTGAGGTGAAGAAGATTCGACGAAAAGGTGGGAAGAAAAACAATGGAATTCACAGAACAAGATCAGTGAAGGCAGTGGTTGAAGATGCCAAGGCTTTTCTGGGCAATGGGTCAAAGGATATGCTGCTTAATGAAACGAGCAAGACAGACCAGGCTGATTTGGTTCATAAGGGGAAAGCAGTAAGTAATGTTCTGAGGAAGCGGCAACATGCAGAAAGTTCTCAAATAACAGAAAGTGAGCAGGATGGGGGTGATAGTGAAGGACCTTCCAATAGTGTTACGGCTGGTGGCCGCAAGAAGAGACGACAAACTGTCCACGCGCCGGTGGCGCAGACTCCTGGGCAAAAGCGATACAATCTCAGACGACAGAAAACGTAAGTGCATGACGCTATCTTAGCCTTGCCATAAGGCAAGTTTGGTTAAATTTGTTTCTGACTCATTATGCTGGCATCCATCAGTGCAGGCAATGTGGCAGCGGAGGAAGCCTCAGTTGACTTAAATCGAGATGGAAAAGTAGAACCTGCCAGTGGCAGAGAAGAGGAAGCTACTAGTGGAGAAGATAATAACGTGCCATCACACAACAGTGATAAACATCATAATCAAATGCACTCGACGCAGGCCACAAGTTTGGGGACCGTGGAGTTATCACAGCAGAAGGTTGTCAGGGTAAAGTTTCTGTCATCCCTAGCTCTAACCATTCCAGAGAATAGTTCTTGGAGCAACAATTAAGGCATACAAAAGATAGTTCTTGATTATGCCTCTTGTTCTCATGCAATTCGCGACGGTAAATGTTGTTCTTGATTTTGCTTGCTTGTTTTCATGCAGTTCACGACAGTAAATGTTGTGGATGACGATGTAAATTCAGCCAGACCAGATGAAAACGAAGAAACAGTTGATAGGGAGGAATTGTCTGGTGAAGACGAGAATGGTAGTGCTCTTAATGAGGCTGAAGGTGATTACGATGATGAGTTGGAGCATCCTGGTGCGGCGTCTATAGGGAAGAAGATCTGGACCTTTTTCACGACATAACTGCCAAATTTTCAGGAGCTTTGCCTCAAGTGCTCCGTCTATTGACAGGCAGCTTGATCAGCAGGAAATGGCTGGTCAAAAATGTAAAATCGTAGATTAAATTTTTTACCACAATGGAGACTCTGCATCTTTTGTTTTTTGTTCTACCCTGTATCTGTCATGAGTGTAGGAGGCATTATAGGTGCTTTGGAGTAGTTTTTGTCTGTTCCTTTTCTCCCAGTCTTAGGTGCATAATTGTTGCCGGCTGGCCACCTAGATGGGAAATAACTCAAATTTGTGTAGTGACGAAGTTGTGGCATGATTTGAAGATTTGTTTGCAGCTCTGTTATGCGAAAATAGTTGCTTTGAAGCCTTTTAGATATTCATTTTGCTGGTTGCAAAGATCGGATGAAACAAAGTGCTAGTCTCCGAAAAAGCTTAGCTGTTTCAGGTAATTTCGTTCTCGTGCCCTTCACTAGGCAAGGGTCGAGAAGATGATGCGTGAAATTCCCATATACAGAAAATGAGTTTTTGCAGAGGCAATGCTCTAATGATAGAAATTCCTTATCTCATGATAGAATTGGCCTAAAATTCCTAATCTCGTGATAGAATTGGCCTGAAATTCCTTTTCGAACTCGCAATATCTCTTTGCGTATTCATTTTCTCATCCTTTACCGCTTGCCATTGCACGTACTTGAGTTTCTTTGCTTATCCTTTTTCTCCTCTTCCCCTACCCCACTACCTTGATTTCTCCAATTTTTCTTTTTAGGTCGAGCCCTTGATTTCTCCATTCGATAACCATTACTTGGCTCATGATTTTAGGGGCCAATTTGGTCCTAAGATGTCACCTTTGAAAGGAAAGGTGAGGTGATGATGGTGCGCCATTCTGTTCCATCTTTTATCCGGAGGCATTTGCGGGGATGGGAGAGGCGAGCATTCGAAAGGCGTCGTAAAGAGAGGTTTTTGCCAGTGCCGTTGTAATACGAATTTGATTAGAAGTAGAGATGAATCTGGAGAGGCGGGGCAAACTGACTTGATTGGATCTGATATTGTCACTTCAGAGTAAAAACTGCACTCTACACCGTCCCACTCAAAGGGTGACCATGTCAATAAAAAAATCGGCCTGTCTTTGCCCCTTTACCAAGAGAAAAGAGAGGGGAGAAAGAGAAAGGGAGGCCAGCCCCAGGGACAAAAGAAGGATTGCTTTCCGTCTTCCTTCCGGGATAAGAAGAGCATTATGATTTGATTCCAGAAATTGATTTTGCTTTGGAACCAAACGAGGCAGCCATTAAATGTCGGCTGGGCTGTCTGAGATGAGAAAAAGCAAGACAGAAAGTGACTTGTCAGTCCATAACCAGGGGCCTGGTGGCTCCATAGATATGAAGAAAGATAAGTAGCGTGGGCTATTTCCTGTGCACTACTGCCCCCACTTCTCTCACTCTCTCCCTCCCCCTAAAGATTTTGGTTTTCCTCTGATTTTTCCTGAGCGATACCCAACGGTCCACGGTCCAATTTCCCAAGGTTCTTAATTCCTAGTTGGCCAAAGAAAAGGTTCTGATTGTCTTGAACCTGCCTGGTGCTTCTTTCTGCCAAAATTGACCCTAAAGAAGATTATATAGATACACACAACACACGGTATATACCCCACCCCATGTGTCTGCTTTTTGAACGCTATGGAATTACCATATTATCAGCAACGGAGTAATAGAACCATTCCACAAGATAGTCCTGTCAGCACTCGCTTTGAGATTGAGATGCACTTCCTATTCCGTCTTGCCAAGGATCTGCGCTCCGATATCCGGCTCTCTTCCCAGAGGACCCAACCCGATCGATTCGGATTTGGTATAGTCTCTTGTAGGAAGGAGATCCACACAACCTGTCAGCATGTTCTCCGTCGGTGCGAGTTTTCCAGTGAGACCGGAATATGAGGATGATAGTATTCCGCAGGATCCCGAACGTGCTGCTCCTGAAGTGGGGATTACAAGCACCCTGGCAATGTTAGTGAGTTCGGCTCGGACTGGATTGTTTTGTGGTTTGATGGATGGATATAGGTTCTGCTGGAGCTGGTATTCAGTTGGACCATTTCCCATGACTCTCATACGTTTGTTCAGGAGCATTTCGATAGAGCCCTTTGCAATCATAGCTGGCGAGCGTCTTCCTGGAGGCCACTCTGTTTCACCTTCCTTGTCTGTATTCGAAAAAAAAAAATTAAAAAGAGAAGTCTTGTACCTATTGCATTTTTGTTAATTCAGTCATAAACATTTCAATTTAGCTAATTTAGTTCAAAACCTTTTGACAATTGGCCAATGTTAGTTCATTCAGCCAATTTCGGCTGATAATTGCCGATGTTGTAATTGTCACTTATATGGACAATTTTTATAATATTTAAATAATTATTATGTTTCTTCTTTTTTTTTTCTCTATTTTGATATAAAGAAAGAAAATAAAAGTTTTTGTTAAAAAAAAGAGAAAACAATTCAAGAAAAAAATACTAAAAATTTCAAAAATTGTGCACGTTAGCATCGGTAGTACCGCATAAGACATCGTCCACGTTTGGCGATTTCCTGTAAAAATTGACAAGATGGACTATATTTGCAAATTGACCATTTTATGATTAAATTGCCTCAAAAGAGATCGCCCTCTCTGCTTCGAGCCTATGTTAGATGCAGCACCGCGACTTCCCTAAGAGATGTTGAGCAGGCTCGAGTTCAGAAGAATCATATTTCCAGTTTAGCAATCCGCCGGCGTCTTATTACTGATGTTTCGAGGACCGGATCTGAGCTCCATATATAGGTTTAATGGTTGTTCAGAAAGTTCTCTTCGTCATGGTTTGCATGAGCAAAGCTCCTCTGGTTGTTTTACATGAGTGGTGTGATGCATGCAAGCATGTGATGTTTCGGTTGTTTTGTATTTGCCGTAGTTTTGATATCGCAAACATCGACATGGAAACGATGGTATCCGAACATGCTACACTCCATTAGACAAAGATTATGGTCTTTCCATTTCGACAACTCCTCTTCTGTATTCCGATAGGTAAAATCAAAACCCTAGATCTCATAGTGCTTTATCTTCTCATCGGGTGAAACGATCTTAATATATCTATCATTACTCGTTTTAACTACGCAAACTTTTTCTTTAGCAGATTCGATATTGAATCGAATCAACTAAAGTGTGAATGGGAAAAAAAATCGATACGAAAACAACAGTAACCGAATCCCGTCACACTCCATTTGACAATGATCAGGAATTCAGGATCCTTCGATCTCGGCTACCCTACTCCCGTGTTTGGTCAGGCAAATCAAACCCTAGATGTCGATCCGCGTCGTGTAGTTTTGGGTTTAGCCAACTTAAAACTCCGCATTACAGTACACATATGGAAGGAAGGAAGGAGAAGCGGAGACAGCAAGCAAGTACAGATACGGAAATACCTATACGCTTTGCATAATTGTACCTTGGCCTTCAACAAAACCAATGTACTTGGCTTCCCAAAGTATAACCACGACCCCGAAAATGGCCACTGTTTAAATATTCATCTCCTCGTGAACTTGGCTCCCTTCATATCCTATTTTGTTGGTTAGCTTAGAAAGAAGGATGCAAAGCTGTTGTATCTCCTGTCCTGAAATTTGTTCTGGCAAAAAACGGTTCATATGGTACCCGTGGTGTGTGTCTCCGTCTAAATGTGGTACATGCACAAACACACACATATGTTGTTATTCGAATTTATAGAATCTGTTACGATTTACCAATGTTTTTCCGGATGTTAAAAGTTGGACCACAGCAGATCAACTCGATATCAATTTATTTATCAAATTCTGGTATACCTCCTTCTTTAAGATGCAAGCAAAAATTAACAAAAAAAATAGTAACAATGGCGATAATTTTCAATTTGCCAATTGACACGATACCACACGTTTTCATCGATTTTTAAATTAATGCCACAAATCTTTTTGTTGTTTTGTTTTGTTTTATTTTGTTTTTTTTAAGGTTTTGAAGGTGAATAAGAAGATGACTCGGCAGTTGGCTTGGCGCGCACACGAAATACAGCAACCCCTCGAAATGGAAGGTTGAAATTGCAAAAAGCCAGAAGGAGACAAAGCCACGACTTGGCCTACTTCAAGCCAGCCAGTGCGCCCCCCACCCACAGTCCTCAGTGTCCTTTTGCTGAGTGTGATCGGATTTCACTGCTCAAGTAAAAGCAGCAGCCCCAAAAGCAAAAGTAAAAAAGAACCAGAATAGCTCTCAGACAGTCAAAAGCCCAACTTCTCTCTCTCTCTCTCTCTCTCTCTCTGCACTTCTCGACCATTTTGTTTGACACCTACTGAAAAACTTAACGTAAAGGGTGACTAAAATCAAGCTAAGTGATTTATGTAATGAGATTTAAGTCACATGAGCTAAAACTCAACGCTCAGTAACAGTTTACTGCATTACATTGCAAGTTTTAGCAGATGATGTTTTCAATTCAAACTACTGTCTTTTCTCTTGTTTGACATGCATCTCTCTCTCTGGTCCCCCTCATCTCATCTCGAAACCCTAACAAACTGGTCCTGACCCAGCTGGTATAATATAACCAACCAAGACCCACATATACCCTTCCCTCCTACCGAGAAAATCATCAACCAATCCATTCAAAGCTTTGGCCTTTTCCCCTCTCTCTCCTGCTGTGTCTTTTGAGAAATCCTTCTAGACATGATTATTAGCCTATATATACTAGGTGGCTGTGTTAAAAAACAGCGAACAGCGATAATGAGTGTCTGACGAGAGACATTCACAATGCAGAAAAGAGAGGCGGAAGCTGCTCCTACGTACTTCTCCTTCTCTCTCCACCTCATTTATTTCCCTATCCACCCTCCCTTCTTCCCTTCCTCCATGCCTTTTCTCTTCTCTTCTCTTTTTCAATAATAACTGTCGACAATTTACACTTTCTGCTTCCAGAGACGCTTTTTGGGTTCTTCTTCTCATTCCTAATGCCGCACCTTTCCTTGCCATTTCTATATAATCATTGAACCCTGGGCTCAAGGTTTGAACTTGCCCTCCCCCACTCTCTCTCTCTCTCTCTCTCTCTCTCTCTCTCAAGCTTCAGAAATACTTCTTTTGACTGCCACTTCCATCGTAGAAGAACATCAGCTAATTCTCTTGAGGACCCATCTCGACCTTTTTCTTGTCCATCAACTTTTGAGTTCTCATTCCCTTGCTTCTCCTCTGTGTGCGCGTGTGTCGATACACGTACACACACGGAAACTATGAGGAACTTTAGTCGGCTCATCATCCTGGGGGTGTGCTTGGTCGCTGCTTGGCATGGAGAAGCAGAAGACGCAGACGAAGCTCCCATGGAGGCAACAGAGAGGCAGGCTCTGTACTCTGCAATACAAGGGTTGGTGGGCAACTGGTGGAACGGGTCGGATCTTTACCCGGACCCTTGTGGATGGACTCCCATACAGGTATCTACAGTACTATCACACTATTGTTGTGGGACGCAAATCTTCACTGTGACATTGGCAAATCTATACTGTACTGTGCTATTGGATTAGAGCAAGATACGGAGCAAGAAGCTTTGGACCACCAAAGAAAACCTTTAACTGACTTTTCACCCAACGGGTGAAAAAAGAAGAAACTTGCAATTGCAATTTCCAATCCTGAATACATGTTTTAAATTGTGGCGCTGTTTAATTCAGATTGAGTTGAGGTTGTTGCCCTCATTTACTGCCTTTAGCTTTAATCGCTTTACACAGGTCTCACAAGTAACTCTCCATCGATATGATAATGTTAATGTGCAGTACCAGCTCTTAGCCGTTTGTTAGGTGACTATTATGCATGTCGAGTTCATCGTTGCGAAAGCTTCAATTTTGTCATGAGACATGACCTCTGCTTTGCTTCTTTTTTTTTTTTTTGTGTGACAGGGTGTGTCCTGTGATCTATTTGATGGGCTTTGGTATGTCACCACCTTGAACGTCGGACCAGTTCATGAGAATTCCCTTGTTTGCTCGGCCAATCCTGTCTTCACGCCACACGTCTTCAAGCTTACTCACCTGAAATCCCTCTCCTTCTTCGGTTGCTTTGTCTCACCCCGCCAAAATCCCGTCCTGGTACCTCCCGAAGGCTGGGGAAATCTGGCGGACAGCATGGAGTCGTTGGAGTTCCGGTCAAACCCGGCGCTCGTCGGGCAAATACCGTCTTGCTTTGGCCAACTTATCAACCTCCAATCGCTGGTGATCCTAGAGAATGGCTTGAGTGGCAGTGTGCCTCCGAACATCGGTAGCTTACCAAACTTGAAGCGGCTAGTGCTCAGGGGGAACTCACTCGTGGGGCCAATCCCTGACAGTTTCGGCGGATTGTCCAAGCTATTAATCCTTGATTTGAGCAGTAATTCTCTATCCGGGCCTTTGACTTCGGCTCTTGGGGGTTTGACCTCACTCCTGAAGCTGGACCTGAGCAACAATCTATTTGAAGGGAAGCTGCCAATGGAGCTGGGCAAGCTCAAGAATTTGACCCTTTTGGATCTGAGGAACAACAAGCTTTCTGGTGGGTTGACTCGGTCACTCGAAGCAATGTGCTCACTGCAAGAGCTGATCTTGGCCAACAACCCAATAGGAGGAGACCTGAGAATCCTAGGGTGGGAAAAATTGCAGGGCCTGGTGACTTTGGACCTTTCACAGATGGGTTTAACGGGGGACATTCCTGAGTCGATCTCTAAGCTGAAAAAACTCAGGTTTCTGGGTCTCAGCAACAACCACCTCGGTGGTCACATCTCACCAGATATGGCAACGTTGCCCAGCATCAATGCTCTGTACCTAAACGGCAACAATTTCACCGGGGAGCTCAACTTCTCTAAAATGTTTTATGGAAAGATGGAGAGGCGCTTCGGGGCCTGGGACAACCCCGGCTTGTGTTACCGGACCGAGCGGTCGCAATCAACAAGCCACGAGCCATTTGGGGTCAAGCCCTGTCAGGAACAGGGCAATGTGGTTGATGAGCCCAGCTCAGAGGCCAAGTTGGGTGGTGGACGAATAGGGCAAAATTTCCATTTCATGGCATCTTCGGGATACTCAAGACATGGTGGTGGTTATCATGGGTTGTGGTGTCCCTTTCTGGTGGAGGTAGCAATGGTGCTGCTTATAGTTCTGAAGAGTTATTAGATGATGAGGGGTTTGAATTTGTGATCTTCATTTCCTCGGTAGGAGGAATAGTTCAGTATATACTATAGAGTAGGCCTAAAAAAAAAAATCGGGCTTGGAGGCTGAGGAAAAAAAAAGAGTCAAATCTTTCTAACACACTGATTATTAATTTATCGTAAGCTCGTATTCGAAATGTGATCGTGGCGTTCTGTTTTGTCGGCACGCATTCAAGTTTGATGTCCTGATTCAGGGTATCCATGATTCTGCAGATTTGTTCGAGATTTTGGATTTTTTTGGGGTGAATATTAGTCGACAAATTACTTCTGCTCTGCCGGGGTACCATATCACAATGAATGAACGCAATCGTCAAAACCCAATGTGCCTGTTCTAAGGGCTAATACTTGTATGCATAATCATGAAAACCCCCTCAATACCCTGGAGGCTAGAGATCATCAGATGGAGAAAAAGAGCAACTTTTACGGGGGCAACATGAGTTTCTAGTGAGTTATTGCAGAAATTTTAGCGGTATCGTTGAGCTTGAACACAAAAATGGCTTATTAAATGATTATATAACTAGATCAGATATCTTTATTCCCCTCAAATCTATGAAATATGTTGATGATGGAATGGTAGCTATAGCAGGAAAACATTCATATTCGCTTTGCTCCTCTGACTCTCTGAGGAATAACCAACCAACCAACTTGACCTGTTCTTCTCTGGTACAAAAATGTCAAGATTTAAAGTGATGCGTGCTTTCTGGTTAATTATGGGTTGTTGCTTCTTTTTAGGTGTCTTTAATTAGTTGTTATTTGTTAGACGTGAATTGGTTATTTAGTGTGGTGACTTTAATTAGGCTTGCTCTGTTGTTTTCGAACAACTTTTTAGTTAGAAACTCTCTATCTTCCTCCGTAATTTTTTCTGATTTCCTATCAAGAGAGTTGTTTCCTTAAGGTTGGACTCTGTTCATCAGAGTTGTCCTGTTGAGATCTGGTTTCTTTTACAATAGATGCCTACGAAAAAGGGCAAAAGAGGTTCAATGCTTGGGGGGAATATTTGCCTAGCTAGAGAAAGTGAAGGGGCCTGGAAATTTTCTTGGGTGGTTCTCAGAATTATGGTACCTCCAAAGAGAGAGGCCTAGCAGTTAATGGGCATCTTAAATGCCATGAAAGTGAAGTGCAGGGAGTGATAGAATTTGCAGTATGAAACAGAGCCCAACCTACATCATACACCCCCCCTCCCCTCTCTCTCTCTCTCTCTCTCTCTCTCTCTCTCTCTCTCTCTCTCTCACTGTACTTGGTTCCTACACAGCTTGTGAAGCTTTGTACGCACAGGCTTGTGTACTGTTGTGGACCTATCTTCTTTAAATTTTCAAGGATGATGACAAGTGTGCCACGCATGGTCTCAGCCATTCCTGTGCTGTGTGCCACCATCTTTAGAACAGGGACCGCTACAGAACCTGTGATCTTATTAACTTCTGATCAAGTCTTGATTGCAGCTTGAGTTCCTTAACAATGCTCATGATGGTCATGCTTTCAGCTATCCTTTTCAAGTTGTTTTTGGAAACGATATGCTTTCGGATGGAATCACTTGTACTCCGCGTGCTTTTCTTCCGATAATTGCCTTCGAGCTTTTAAAAGCAAGCTATGTGGCCGATCCGTGCGCAACCAAAAATCGCACTTGCAATTTGAGTTCTTGCATCGAAAACGGAAGCGAAAATCAGGAACGTTTTGAAGCAACTTCCAAGACGGACAATGTTTCAATTCTTCAAAGCTTTGACAAGAAATGAATGCAGTGTAGGAAACCAACATCCGCCGCCTTCGTTCACGGGCTGTTTGCTACGCGGCCCAACAAAAAGGAAAACTGTGTGATCGTCCGAAAGCCCAACAGGGCTGATTGGTCCGAGACACGAAGAAGGGAAAAAGAGACTGCGGACCCAGAAATAATGAAAAATTGTCTGTGTTCTTCCTTCTCGCCACAATGCTGTCGCTAACCTAAGCTGTGATTTCTTCACGGATATCATGCGGTTCTCGCGTACTTAAACCATTCAGACCGTTCGATTTATAATAAACTCAGAATTGGATACAACGCACGAGATTTAAAAAGATAGCTCGAGGCTTGAAAGCCCGAATCGCATCCGAACACGACCTTTTTTTTTTCCTCCCTCACCTGTCCCTGGCTTTTCGGAGGGCAAATTCGGCTTTATTTGGCTTTATTTATTTATTTTTGGAGCCGGAGATTGGCTTGAACCAAGCTTAAAGGAAATCCAATGTAAAGAAGTACGAAATAAATCATCAAACGGGGGAGGAAAACAATGTGGTGTTGGTGTTACGGATCGACAATGGGACAATGTGAATTCGGCAATGCGGCTTCGCCGACAGAAGATTTTTGGGTGACGCTCTGTCGTTTCAAGGATCGGAGAATGGCTTCGGCAGAATCAATGCGCCAAATCTTCCAATTCAACGCTCACCTCTCTCCTTCGTTCTCGTGACGTCAGACACCCTTTTTATTTTTATTTTTATTTTTTTACGTTTTTATTTTATAATTCCACGCCTTCGTACTTTTCTAGTATTTTTCCACCCACCTTTTCTTTAATAATAATAATAATAATAATAATAATAATAATAATAATAAATCGATGATTATGTTGACAAATCGGTTTGAATTGGCACGAATATGGAATAATGCTGGATGGATGAGAGAGAAGATCGGAAGATAATTCTTGAAATTTATCTTCCTATGAAATAAAGCAAGCGTTTCTATGGTTGGAACTTAACATTAATCCTAATTTTCAGGGAGGTAAGTTCGAAATGTACAAATAAGTAGGATCACAATATGAAAAAAAAAAAGAGGGTTCTAAACCAACTGAAAACAATAGATTTTGCGACCGAAACTAAACTCTAGCAAACAATATGACGCTTTGGATAACCTTTTTTTGACGGGACACAGCTGCATAATTTCTCCCCTCTCACCGACTGAAAGTGTGCGATCCACACCCGTCGTTAAATTCAATCCGCCTATTTGAGCTCTCCAAAAAAAAAAAAAAAATCTTTGGTAGCCACATTCGTCGGCGTCGCCGTCTATGTTCGGACTAGGGCGCCCACAGGAAATTCCTTTGTAAATTACGATCCGATCTCAAAATTGAAATGCCTATGAAAGTATATGAAATTAGAGATTTAGAATTCAGACGTTTCCGCTGGCGAAGTGCGTCCGCCAATTTACAAATGGACGACGGTCCCTTGAGCTATGCAAAGATGGTCAAATTTAGAGATCGAAGAAAGGGGACGTCTACTGAGATTCTCCCGTTTATTCAAACCCTAGAGTCAAAAGATTATCGCCAATTGAATTTAGGGGTTCCAATTAAAAAAGAAGAAGAAGAAAGAAAAGGAATCAGTGGTGGAGGCCACAGAAGAGAGGGTACGGTTTCTTACGAGAGCTTCTCACGCAAAAGATTCAATTTTGGCGACTTGTTTATCTGGTTGAACTTACGTCAATTTGAATTCCCTTGCGAATGCACCGCAAGCTCTCACTGCTGATGTAACCGATAGTTTTGAAGCCAAAATCGAAAAATAGTAAATGCCATAATACACTTAGATCTAAGGGGGGAGAGCTGTTCTAGGTTCGCTACAGGTTTTCCAAAACCTACTTGTCGAAACAGGTTTCCCATTTTATGGGAATCTAGAGCTCACCCTGTATATCTTGGAACTTAGGACACACCCGATCGTAGGTTTCAGGATTTATACAGGTTCCACCTATACTTTTAATTAAATGATTGCAATGAATCATCACTTTTAACCACTATCATTTTTTTTTGTTATAATTTATTGACCACCACTCACATTTAGACGTACGAATAAAAATGAAACATTAACAAATTAAAAGTTTCGGTTATGAATATCACTGAAAATGTAAGCTCATATTATTGATTTTAGATTGCACACTTATGCCATGAAATACGGTAGGATCCTTTAAAGAGACATATCAAGAAAAACACAAAAAGAAAAAAAACTTGTTAAATGTTAAATCACAGGTTTCAGATTCCATCTACTTGAAATCTGGAACCTATTCATCAAAATAGATTTTCAAATTTTTAGAATTTGGAACCTACCATGTATATCACTCTTAACTTAGATCGATCTTTGTTTGTCTCGACTCTTCCATGTTAAGTCCAAAATGAGAAGCGAAAGACAAATTTCATGAACCGAGCCCACCAAGAATTGGAGATTGAGGGGACCCATAAATCGAAGAGCTCGGTTACGTAATTTTAAACGACGAGAATCCTTAATTGAACCGTGGATGTCAAGAAAGCCGGACATACAGTCTCGACCCCTGTCGAGGGAGAGTTTCGATCGTATCGGTGATTGCATCGCCCCGTCGGAAATGTGCATCGTCTCTTGTCGAGTCATGCCGAATCGCGTCGAATCCTCCGCGCCGATTCCGTCTCAATATAAGAGAAGATCGTGCTTCGGATTCCGAATTTATCTCCAGTTCTCTCCATCGTTACCGGGAATTCGAATTCCCCATCTTGCTTCGAAAAGACGTGGAAACAAGACGACCCCGAGGTCAGCTACTGACCTGCAAGTTGTCCAAAATTCTCTTGGCCTAGTTTACTTAAATACAAGCGTAACCGTGCTTTTTTGCGAACCAAACGGACCAGTCGAACCGCTGACCTTTCAAGGGGGTCAACCGGGTCCTTCACGGCAAGACGGCCAACAAAACGCGGACGACCGAGCCAGGCGGTTTTATCCCGGTTCTTGCTAGGCAAAACTTGCGCCCCACGCCTCGAGTTAAATACGCGTTTTCCCAAATGAAAGGCAATTTCCCAGAGGGGGCAAAAAAAAAAAAATACTCCCTAATCCTTACCACCTCAAAGGGCAGTTATATAAATATACATGGGCATATGAAACTAAATATATCAAGTGATATAGTTAGTAGACCACAAAATCGGCTCAAAAATTGAAGTGATCAGATCACCATATATTCGAAACTCGATCGGAATCGATGGTACCGCTTACTCTTTCGATTTTACGAGCATTCGTATTCATAGTTCTAGGTAGCATCGCATTCGTGTTCCTTCAAATGGCAAAGAGAAAGGTAAAAAAAATTGGGGGGAAAAAAAGGGGAAGAGGGAAGGTGGGAAAGACGGTGGAGGGGAGGTGGTTTTGGGCCGGCAGCTAATAATTATAATGATGGAGACACACATACGTAGTATGCATCTCTATATGTGCTTTTATTATGTCAATAGTTACCTCGAATTTTTCCTTTTCTACTTTTTCTTTTCATTTTTATCCACCATTTTTTATCGGGATAACTGTCGCGACCCTCTAAAAAAATTTTAAATTTTAAAAGGGGTTAACGGATTATTAGGTTAATTAGATTTGACTAACCTAACGCGGACCCTCCCAAGCCCTACCGAATCGCAACTTTGGTTTTTATTTAAATGATTTTGAAATTTGGAGTCGCCACTAATCGTTCTTGGTAGGTCGATTAGAAACCTAAATAAATTAGCGGGAGAACTAATTTATTCCTGCGAACAAGAGATTATGAGCTCGGGGACTTGGTTACACTAGTTAATTAAAACTAATGCCCTTTCGGTACCTTAATTTCATGGATATCCTAATCCGGCAAATCAGGCTTGGTTTATTCCTAAAGCTCTAGTAGGGTATTCTCTTTTGTGTTTTCACTTTTTAAATAGGATGCATGGATGGTATATATTTTTATTTGTTATATTTTTTTAAGTGTTAAAGATTCCCTGAAGTCCGAAAGAGGGAGTGTGTTAACGACTTCTGTGCAGTATTACGACCTACTCATCTTTTGGGTCTGATGATTCAAAAATTAAATTATAGGAAGTACATGACAGTGAATAAACACCTCCAATGGGAGGCCTAGCATTGGCTTGGCTCTTCCCTTTGGGATTTAAGGTACAGGTATTTAAGTTGCAAGTATTTAAACTACTGTAAGTAAAAACCTCCAATGGGAGGCTAAGCATTGGCTTGGCTCTTCCCTTTGGGATTTAAGGTACAGGTATTTAAGTTGCAGGTATTTAACTACTGTAAGTAAAAACCTCCAATGGGAGGCTAAGCATTGGCTTGGCTCTTCCCTTTGGGATTTAAGGTACAGGTATTTAAGTTGCAGGTATTTAACTACTGTAAGTAAAAACCTCCAATGGGAGGCTAAGCATTGGCTTGGCTCTTCCCTTTGGGATTTAAGGTGCAGGTATTTAACTACTGTAAGTAAAAACCTCCAATGGGAGGCTAAGCATTGGCTTGGCTCTTCCCTTTGGGATTTAAGGTGCAGGTATTTAAGTTGCAGGTATTTAACTACTATAAGTAAAAACCTCCAATGGGAGGCTAAGCATTGGCTTGGCTCTTCCCTTTGGGATTTATGGTGCAGGTATTTAAATTGCGGATGGACTTTGTCCTCTCCATTTTGGGGTATGAATTTTTTAAAATGAAATACAACGAATTGATTCAACAATTTGAAATTTGTGCGCGCTTGAGGACTCCTCCAAGCCGATTTTGTGCTTCCATAGGATTGACCATTGATATAGAGCTGCGGCTTCCTGACATAAAATAGAGTGAAGTGTTAGTATACAAAATATGTGCTAATCTGCACCTAAAACCAGAAGAGTAGAAAGAGTACTTATCTCCCATTTTTTTGGGAGGAATTTCTATAATTGATTTTCGCTCTCTATGTTCCCAATATAGAGAGTTTCTTTTGAATTAAGAGGGACTTTTAGTCACAGAACAGTTGAGAAATCGGTGGACAGCTTAGGAGCTTGTCTGGGCCGATTTTTGCATCTCGACGAGATTTTTGCTGTTGACGTAAAGATATCCTTCTCCTGACATAAAATATGGAAAAAAAAGGAGATGGAGAAAGTGTATACAATTTGTGCTAATTTGCGAGTAAAACCATAAATAAATGAATAAATAAAAACACTTAGCTTGAATTTGTTTGCTCGTTGACGAGGATGAACTCTTGATTTATATTGATCGATGAAGGAATTTGTGATGATAACCCCTAGCTTTAAACTCCCATCATCTTCAAAATTCTCTCTCTTTTGGTATTTTCTTTCTCTCAAAATTTTCTTCAATCTCCCAAAACTCTCTCAAACATCCAAAATTTTCTCTCCAAAAAATTCTCCCAAACACTTCAAATTTTCTCTCTTAAGAATCCCTTCTCAAGCTCACTTCTTCCTCCTTTTATAACCTCCTCATCTATCTCCCATTCTAATTTTTCCACTAACTCTATCTCCCATTCTAATTTCTCCACTAACTCTTCTTCATTTTCATCTTCCATTCTCCATCTCTATCTCACATTCTAATCTCTCCACTAACTCTTCTTCATCTTCATCTTCCCTTCTCCATATTTATCTCCCATTCTAATTTCTCCACTGACTCTTCTTAATCTCCATCTCCCCTTCTCTATTCTTATCTTCCATTCTAATTTCTCTACTAACTCTTCTTCATCTCCATCTTCCCTTCTCTATTCTTATCTTATTTTCTCCATCCATTCTTCTCCAACTTCTCTTCTTCATCTCCTCTTCTTCATCTTCCCTTCTCTATTCTAATTTATCCACTAACTCTTCTTTTTATTATTTGTAAAATAATCCTTCAAGAGTTAGGTATTTGCACTTTAGTCCTTGAATTTTAAGTATTTACAATTCAGTCCCTGAAAAAATACATTTCTTTAAGTCCAAATCTCCTCACAATTTTTGACACACCAAAATTTACCACATGTCAAATTTAAGCTCATTTCTTGTAGCTGAAAATAATGCATAATTTAATTAAAGCCCTTTTGCAAAATTAAGTCATTCTGGGTATAATTGGGCCAAGATGAAAATTTAAAATATTAGAAGACAATGTCACAACTCATAAAAAGTGAAAGTTAAAAATAAGTTGACTCAAATTAAATTTTTTTAGGCCCGATTCGAGATTATACTCGTGAAGGAACACGTGACTCGAATTGGATTTTTCTGAATTTGCGATGGCCAATATGAAAATAGATTTAAAATAAAAATATTAACTATCTTTGTGTATTCTTTGGCCTCAAATGTTATTTTTTCAAAATTTTCAAATATTTTTGTATTTTTTTTAAAAAAATTAAAATATATATAATATGAAAAATTATTTTTTGGTCAAAATTCGTTCCCTAGGCTTGGCTAAGGTTCCCAAAGTTGATTTTTCAATTTTATGAATTTTTATGGATTTTCTATTAATTTTTGAAAATAAATAAATAAATAATACGTAAAAATACTGAAAATATGAAAAATCGTTTTTTGGTCAAAATTGGTTCCCTAGGCTTGGTTAAGGTCCCCAAAGTTGATTTTTCAATTTTATGAATTTTTATGGATTTTTTATTACTTTAGCAATAGAAAAAATGATTAAAGATCAGGTGTCAACAGCTGCCCCTCTTTGAAAGGAAACTCGGTAGAGGTTCATTTCAAAGACGAGATGACACCTGGATTCTTATCGACTCAATACAAGGAAATAAAAAGAGTCGTGACATGATTGTTCCACTGAAAATGAAATGAGAACCTAAGGATTCGTTATATAAAAAAACTTTAGGGTGGTTGAACTTGAACCCGTATGGTGGATCAACCCATGGTAGATTCCTAATAAAAGGATTCTACTGATTAAAAATTGAATTAAAATTTGACCCGTATGGTGGGTCATACCATTTGACCCGTATGGTGGGTCGTACCATGGTAGATTCCTAATAAAAGGATTCTACTGATTAAATTTTGATTGAGATTTGACCCGTATGGTAGGTCACCACATGGAGATACCTGTAAGAAGGACTTGGTGCCTGTAAAAAGGACTTGGTGCTTTGCCTGTAAGAAGAACTTTGTGCCTGTAAGAAGGACTTGCTTTGCCTGTAAGAAGGACTTGATTTGCCTGTAAGAATGACTTTGTTTGCCTGTAAAAAGGACTTACTTTGCCTGTAAGAAGGACTTTGTGCCTGTAAGAATGACTTGATTTGCCTGTAAGAAGGACTTTGTTTGCCTGTAAGAAGGACTTTATGCCTGTAAGAAGGACTTAGTTTGCCTGTAAGAAGGACTTTATGCCTGTAAGAAAGACTTGGTTTGCCTGTAAGAAGGACTTGGTTTGCCTGTAAGAAGGACTTAGTTTGCCTGTAAGAAGGGCTTGGTGTACCTCAAAGGGTGCCATTCTGAAATCTGGGGAGACCAGGAATCCTACGGAAGCTCAAACCCAAATTATATTCTCCTGTCGCTTTAGGAATAAACCAAAGAGGCAGAGATCAAAAGGTCTCGAACATTTCTGTCCTTAAGACAAATCATGCTTTATTGAAGAAGGTGGATACCTATATATACCGCAATGGATTCGAGTACCCCAACAACCGTCAGAATTCATTCTCTTGAAAGGTTCAGGTTGAAGATATACTTACCTGAGAATTTGGAAGAAATGCTTGGTGGCTTCTCGACAACCAGGCTTGTTCATTCAATAATCGCCAAATGAATTTCAAGACTTTGGAAGGTAACTCAAACACCGGGAATGTGTTGCCTGTCAGGCAATATCAGAGCTAACATGTGCAAGCATTTTCATCAATGCGTTCATTGGTTCATACAAAATTGTTCAGCTAAGTTGGCAATGATTAGAAGTAGTCTGTGTGATAACTCATGATGCAATCAATCAAAATGTGGATCATGCAAAACTATTCTGTCAAGTTTGCATTACCAATTCTATTTAAGGAGGTTCTCATAATATGAACGCCTCGAATGTAATCTGAATGGGGGACTTTAGTCCGAAGGGGCTTTCTCTCACTCTAGAGAAAGGCTGTTTATCTATAGATTAAAATGTTAGACTTGCGTGGAAATGGTTTGCCTTTCCTCATCCTGTCATGCCCCATTCTGCACATTTGATGTCTCCTGTGCAGTTTATGCTCTAAGTTGGAGTTGGTAAGTTAAACACACGGAATAGTCATACATAATTCATGAACTGTGTAAGCACAATGCAGATGTGACAATTTTTTAGCATTACGTGTGTTTATATAATGTGCAAATATGGGCGGATTTAAATTGCCCCTGGTATGTGGGCGGACCGAACAAATTGGGAAGCCTACTCCTTATGTCGATGGGTGGTTCGTCTCAAACTTTGTCTCTACGTGATGAAGCATATGGGTGAGGGAGCATTTCGGTTTGTTTAATGACAGCGACCGCCACGGTTTAGCGGTTGAATGCCCCTGTAAAAAGCAGAGAAATTATTCTCGAAATCAAACGAGATAAGGAAGACATATTTGCTTTTTCGCTTCAGAGCTTGTGATCAATTTGCCCCATTTTTCACCAGAATAGATCTTGTCAGATGATCATAATTTTCTTTTGGATTTGTCTCCTTCAACATGTTAAATGTTAGTGTAAATATTTCCTGTAAAAAGAAAAAGAGACATATCAGCCAGTATTAAAAGGGATAAATTGAAAACGATACTGATTTACCCTTCATCTTGAATGTCTTGCACGAGTCTTTTACCAGTTTTGTTGGATTGAATTTTCCTCGACTTTTGTTGGGCGCCTCACCATTATGGGAAGACTATGGTAAAATACTGACTTTGATATTACTCGTCGAGTATTCCTGTTTGTAAAAAAAGAAATGCACAAAAAGTTGTTTCATTTATTTATAATACATACAACATTCCCCACCCTTGGGGATCGAACTCGGAATATTTCGGACCTACTGTCATCCCCCATACCATTCGGTCCATTGGACCGTAGGTGTCCATGGGGCTTTCTTTTCAAGGGTTAATCCTTGGGGATAACGCAGCCCTGTTGTATCACCTTGGGCCATGTTACGGTATTTCTCGAGGTAATTTGCAATCCCTGTTAAGAATGGAATAAGACAATTCAAGACTTGAGATGATTATGTGCACATTAGAACGATACAGAATTACCCATTTCTGAGATTGTTCGCGTCTTTCGCTTGTACTTTCCTTTGTCCGAAGCTGTCTATCCCGTGGTAATGCCCATGAGTTGATTTGCCCCCAAATTTTATCCAACCTGTATTCGGATATGATTGCGTTCTCGGGTCGATTTGCAATTTCCTGAGAATAGAAGGGGGTTAATTTTAAAACTTGGAGCAACTGAGGGTAAATTGAAACGATACGGAGTTACCCTTCAGGTTTATGCAGATTTTCACTCGCCATCAATTCGTTGCGAGGTTGATGAGGTGGCGGATTCGAGCATTTAATAGGGGGAAGTCGGATTATTACTCCTTGCTTTTACACATTCACAAAAGCAGAAAAACACATCACGCAAGGAAATAAAACACATTCACTCATTCAGGATTAGTTCCGCTTCCTCTGCAGGCTCTCTTATGATCAGCTGGCTTCATCCCAAATTAGGTATGCATCGGCCATATTGAAGGTCTCGTGGTCACTGGCTGAACAAGTGCATCACAGTCCCGATGCTTTACCGATATCAAACTGGTTGATTATGGCGAAAAGATCATCGTCAATGTCCGCTTGGTGGTGATCTGTCCCTTCTTCCTCGGGAGGTATTGATGCTGATCCAGTATCATTGGTCCTTTTATACCCTCCTCCAACAGAACTCGATCCTGTTATAAACTGGTCTAACTCACCTCTTAAACGTGCATTTTCGATCCTCAGATCATACATTTCATCGAGGGTGAGGAGGAGGCTATTGCAGTTGGGGCAGGTGGCGGAGTCAAAAGTCTCTTTATACATCTTGTTTTCCGCTCGGAGGTTTTCATTTTCAACTCTTAGAAACTCGGCTTCGTTGTGCTCATGACGAGCCTTCATTCGGGTTCGCCTATTTTGAAACCAGAACTTGATTTGCAAAGGTTCAAGTCCTAACTCTTGACTCAGTTCCATTTTCTGTTTGCCGTCTGGCATAGGGCATGTTCTGAAGAAATTCTCAAGCCTTTGTACCTGCTCCTTAGTATGGCGACGGTAACGCTTCTTTTGACCCTTACCGTTATTGTCCTTATCTTTACTGAGATTTTGGACGTCGTCGGCGGAAGAGCCAGGCTCCATAGGCTCGATCCCAAATATGGCTTCGAACTCTTCCTCTCCCATATTCAGCAGGCAATGATAGCTCTCGGGAGTATTGGGTTGAGACATCTTTGTTTAGTTGATGATTTCTCAAGATTTGCTACTCGCTTCCGGTGTTTTCACTCTCTTTGAATTTTTCTGAGCGATTGCCTATGCCTTAAGACCCTCTTCCGAGCATGGCGTCTCTTTTAAAATTAAACGTGGGTTTAGCAACTGTATTGCTTCTTCCAAGGGTCCGGCCTTTCTCAATCCTCTTTTCTTATCGTGTCTCTTGCTCAGCTCATCTCCTTCCATCTTTCCATGGAAGAGGGCTCCTTGTTGTTGTCTCCACCGTCAATTTGCTGGCGAGTTCTTCAATAAAGACGAGTCGTATCTCTTTTCTGCCGAAAATGTCTTTGTCTCCCACTCAGCTTATTTTTTATCCTTTCTTTTTCAAAGTAGTGGCGTCCCGTCCAGCTTTTCCGTAGAGACGTCGGATTTGCTTGGCTCGAGATTGGAGACGAGTAGCGGAGGTGATACTGATATGGAATGGTAGACAGGAAAATCTGGCCAGTAGAGACTTCCCTTGCAAAAATGAAAGAGAATGCGGCAGTATATGTTCTTCATATTCTAGAAAAATTGGAACGATACTGTTTTACCCTTGTGTGTACTTCCATTGAATTTGAATTGAGGAAGTTCCTTCATTTGGACTGGATTGAATTGTATGTCCCGAGTTGCCCTTCACTTTGAGCTTGCCACATAAGTGCTTTGCTTAGTTGGGCCTTATTTTCTTTCGGGTTGCCTTGGACCATCATCATTTTCTATGCCATCGGGTCCGTGGACCGGAGGGCTCCTTTAATTTGAAGGTTACCTTCGAGGCAAATGAGTCCTATCGCGTTCCATTGGGTCATTTCATTTTGCGACACTCTTGAGGCACTTTGCAATTCCCTGGGTGAGAATGGAACAAATCCAATTTAGCATTTTGCAACGATTGAGGGTAAATTGGAACGACACACAATTACCCGTCTTCGAGCTCGCCTGGGCATTTCACTTGAAATTTCCCTACGTGAGGCCATTCAACATTTCTCATTATGGCAGTCAGCGACGTTGCCACAAATTAATCCGCCCTAAATCTAGCATAAAAAGGGATTCACGCATTCGACCGGATAAATAAATTGCCCCCTTGTCCTTGAATTAAATCGAGACACCTAGAAAGCTGGAAAATATCATACGCAGGGGAATTAAGCATGAAATGAAAGGTGCACTTATTCAAGGTCAGTTCTGCCTCTCCTGTGGCTCTTCGATAATCAGCTAGTCTCGTGTTGGTTCGGGTGTGGATAACCGATGTTTGAGAGTCCCTACTCACTGGCTCCTGATCGCGGCTTGGGACGTCTGTCAACCCTAAACTGGTTGACCAGGGCAGTAAGCTCATCATCTGGGTAATCTCTTGAACCTTCCAGCAACTGATGCTCGAATTGGGCATTGTTGTTGGCAAATGCTGGCGGTAGATTTCTCATTCTGTCCTCGCCATGAGCAATTTGACTTCTCGTGCTGGAGCCTTCATCATTACTCGAGAAAGTGTGGGGATCACCAACTGTCCTGCTGCCAAAAACTCCTTCCATTCGAGGATTAGAGAAGTGGAAGTGCTCAGGATAACTTCTTGTCTGATTCTCTGGCTGCGCAGGCGCGCTGATCATGGGATGAGTTCTAGCCACAGGTTGGTGCTCAAACCAAGGAATCTGAATACACTGCTCCTGCGGTCTATACTCTTGAAGAGTATTAGGGTGATTCTGGGGGATACTTTGATTAACGCATGGAGGATTGATGGCATGGTTACTAGCTTGGTTGATGATGGGAAGTGGCTCGCCCCATGCTAACCTGGGGAACTTATGGTGGCGAGGAGACTCGACGTTCAGGCTTGGATCAGTCCCGCCTTGGTTTTCTTGATTCTGAGCTGCATTGTGTTCTCTCACCCTTTTTCTGTACTTCTGAAGATGACTCAAAACATTTGCTTTAGTGAGTCCCTCTACGTTCATAATTTCCAGTATATGTTGCGGCCGTGCCGAATCGATTCCTACCTGTTGAACTGCATTAACAAACATACGATGCAGCTCGGGAGACCAACTCATCTTCTTTCTCCAGTTGCTTGGAACAAAATTGAAGGCTTGATGCTTGTTCTCATGGTCGTGCAATTGCTTCCTTACCACGTGCTGCCATATGTTTTGAAGCATCTGAACCCTAACTGGTTTCGTTATGACGTCTTGGGCCCCATTTAAGACAGCCTTCATTATGGCTTGCTGATCATCGCTTGCCGATATTACGAGGACTGGCATGTTTAATTTAGAATTGATGACTTCCAAGAGAGTGAAAACATCCATGTCAATCCCTATCATGGCGGTGAGGACGATATCAAACTGGTCACCACTCCTCCTTAATATCTCTAAGGCCTCTGTCGCCTTTGCTTGAGCTACAACCTTATACCGGCATTTTCTCAATACGGTAGCAAGGATTGACAGAGAGACTGGATTACCGTCAATGGCCATGACCAGTAGACCCTCAGGGTAAGGAACTTCATTAGCTTCGACCAGGGTTGAACATGCGCCCGTTTCCCTAATGCTCGACATATTTCTGGATCTAGGACTGTCGACTCGAGACCGCCTCAGGATGTCTTCTTGGACTTGAGGGATCACGGGATCGTCGATGGTTTCTCGTAACAGGTTTTGAAGGCCGATGCTTTGATGGTGAAGGTTTTGAATTCCTCTCCCACGAGAACTCCTTCCTCTCTATCTTTCTCCTGCGAGTTCTTGCGAATGAACTCTCACTATCAAATGAGGACAAGTTCTCTCTCTGGCAATAGCAACGACTTCCCTCTTCACGGGCAGTGCTACTAGATTTTTCGAGGGAGAAAATCTGATATTCAGCTTTTGATCAAAGGGGAAATCCTTGTTTCTCGCTCAGTTCGTCTTCCTTTTTTCTTTTCGTGGTAGAGGGCCCTTGTCAAGATCTCCACCGTCGATTTACTGGCGGGTCCTCCAATAAAGACGAGTCGTATCTCCTTTTCTGCCGAAAATTTCTTTGTCTCCCACTCAGCTCGTTTTTTATTCTTTCTTTTTCAAAGTGGTGGCAGCCCGTCCAACTTTTCTGCAGAGACGTCGGGTCTGCTCAGCTTGAGGTTGCCGCTTGACTGGAATTCGAGCCAGCGAGGGTGTTGCCGACAGAGAATGGTAGATAGAAAAAACTCGACCAATAAGGACTGCCCCTGTGAAATCATTATTTAAATTGAAGCAGATTATCACCTTCGCATTCCGATCATCTGCCTCGCCTCTCTCCTCCTTTCTTTCGTGATCTGCTTTCAAAAATGGCCAATTCTCCTAACCATACCTTTTCCGCCGAAATCCTGGCTGGGTGGGAGAGACTCTACAATCTTCTTGGTAGAGGTTACGCTCATATAGCCCAAAACTCTACCGTTGAGGCTGAAATCCTTGGTTTATTCAGGACCCTAGACGCTGCTTCTGTTGAGGGTACCCAACTGGGGAAGGAGTATCGGAACTTCCCGACCCTCTTCATTAATTTTCTGGCTGCCTATAACCGCGCTTATGAGACAGTCATTGTGACTGCCGTCGTGAAAGCTCGTTACCGAGACCGGCACGAGCGTCTGGAAATAGTCACATTTATGGCTGATAATCACAAGAAAGCCTTCAAGTTTGCCAATGATCAGCTTTCGTGGCTAGTTCGTGAGAGGGGAAAGTTGGTGGACCGTCTGGCCTTGGTCCGAACTTACGCCGAACAGGAGCCGAGCAATATTATGATGAGGTGCAAATGCGGTTGGCTGCAGGAGAGACTTGATGACATTACGGCAGATATTGCTTTCGAGAGGGCGGCGATTTCGGACTTGGAGTTTGCTGTCGAGCATTACGAGGCCAGTATGGCCCAGGCTAAGGAGAAGCGCGATCGCCTCTTCTTTAGGCTCGCGGAGCTTGATCCTGAGAACGCCCGGTGCACCCGGAGCATCAACTGTTTGGAGAGTCAGTTGAGCTCCTTCGTAATGGTTATCAGGGCTCAGTTTGGCTTTACTTTTCCTCCCCAGTGAGCTGTTGTAATGCTATTTGATGAATGGAATGAAAGAAAAGCTTCACGTGTTTTTTTTTTGTTTAATTTTCCTGCTATCGTTTCTTCCGCATAGCATAACAGAACGATTTGAGGTACCGAAGATGTCGAGGCTTAATGTTTTTCTTGATGTTCTTGTTTAATTGCTCCAGACGATGATATCGAGAACATTGATGAAGGGTTCGGCGGTGGCCCCCACTATCCATCTTGAGATCACAAACAATAACGCTATGACAACTCGATCAGTGCGCTGGTAATAAATCCGGCCACCTGTTGTGTGCCCACTTTTATCCATATTTTATTTCTTTCGGCGTCCACTTGCTCGTGTCGGTCGCTTGTAGCGTCGGGAGAAATTCCTGTGGGCCACGTTCATTAATAGAACCTCGGTCCTCTAAAGCCCTCCGCATGTTTCGGATAAGAGGAAATTTTAAGATCGGTCTCTGGTTGATTTAATCAGGTAAAGGTATTTGTTTCATGGGTTCTGATTATATAATCCATATTATCTTTCAAAAGACGCGGGATCCTCTGCAATACATTAAATATGCCCCCGTGTTTAATCAGTATAAATCCACCGTCATATCAGAATACACTGCCCATACAAGTTTACGGATTGACATAACTCTGTCTGTCAAAGATGGACAGTGTCCGTTTGCCCCTCGGAATTAACGGTTGAAGCCTCGGTGTTTTTCGTCTTTTGGTATTTCTGAAGATGATTCTTGATATATTTTGAACTTAATTTTTACACCCGTCTAGGGTATCTAGGATCTCCCTGCAAAAGAAAATGATATAATTAGTATGCGACACAAGGAATGTCGGTCCATGACTCCTATATTAGTCCAATTTGATTTTTTCTATTTTATAGAGAAATCAGAAAAAAAAAATTCCCTTAGGAAGAAATGGGTTAATACAGAATTTTTTTGCAGATTTATTACTCTTTTTTTATTTTATTTTTTTAAGGAATGTGACAAAATCTCTTGACGTTTACTAAAATTTTTGAAGGAATTTCCTTTTTATCAGAATAAATTTTCAGAGGTAAATTTGTCAGGAAAATTTCATTTTTATTGAAGCAATAAAAACATGACAAAAATCCCTTATTGGTTAATAAAATTCCCATGAAGGGATTTTTCACATCATTTTTTCAAAATTTTTTTTAAAAGAAATGAGGGACAAATTTAATTTTTATTTTCTTTTAAAAGAATGGTCGTAATATCAAGCTCAAAAACCGACTAACACCTAGCATGAACCGACCGAAAATAAATACAAGATAAAATTAGAGAACTTACTTTTACCTTGGAGAAATGCAAATCACATAGTCATGCGCATGACTCAAGTGAGGAGTGAACTCTAGAAAATAAAAGAAGGAGAGACAGGGTATGGACCTAAAAGGCCCCCACTATCTGAATTGACAACCTTACCCTCCGCGCAATCAAATCACAATGGGAAGAATTGTCAATTCAGATAATGAGCGGGATAAAATATGGTCAACCCAAGCGCAATCGACGCAGGAGCTTTGCATATTCGATCCCTATCTATGGTTACCTAGGAAAAATTTCGCGACTTGGGTTTAGACGCTTGTGTGTGCAGGTGTTGTGATCCTCAGAATATGCAAGACATGCACGACAATTGATATCAAAACAACGCTTCTAAAAATGTGTGAAATTAAACATAATCCCAACACCAAGCCTGCAAAACAAATGGGTTAGCCAAACACTCCGCCCCTTATAACTCCCATCCTGCAAAAACATATAACACCTATAGAATGAGTCCCAAGCAAAATCGCCAGAAGCGAGATATCCATGAAATTTTCATTGGCTTAAGTCCACTAAGACTTTTAAAATTTCGAAAAAATTCAAGTATTCCAATTGGTATCTTTTTTCGAAAATTTAAAAATCCCGTCCCCAGTAGAGTTGCCAGTCTGTCGCGACCCTCTAAAAAAATTTTAAATTTTAAAAAGGGTTAACGGATTATTAGGTTAATTAGATTTGACTAACCTAACGCGGACCCTCCCAAGCCCTACCGAATCGCAACTTTGGTTTTTATTTAAATGATTTTGAAATTTGGAGTCGCCACTAATCGTTCTTGGTAGGTCGATTAGAAACCTAAATAAATTAGCGGGAGAACTAATTTATTCCTGCGAACAAGAGATTATGAGCTCGGGGACTTGGTTACACTAGTTAATTAAAACTAATGCCCTTTCGGTACCTTAATTTCATGGATATCCTAATCCGGCAACTCAGGCTTGGTTTATTCCTAAAGCTCTAGTAGGGTATTCTCTTTTGTGTTTTCACTTTTTAAATAGGATGCATGGATGGTATATATTTTTATTTGTTATATTTTTTTAAGTGTTAAAGATTCCCTGAAGCCGAAAGAGGGAGTGTGTTAACGACTTCTGTACAGTATTACGACCTACTCATCTTTTGGGTCTGATGATTCAAAAATTAAATTATAGGAAGTACATGACAGTGAATAAACACCTCCAATGGGAGGCCTAGCATTGGCTTGGCTCTTCCCTTTGGGATTTAAGGTACAGGTATTTAAGTTGCAAGTATTTAAACTACTGTAAGTAAAAACCTCCAATGGGAGGCTAAGCATTGGCTTGGCTCTTCCCTTTGGGATTTAAGGTACAGGTATTTAAGTTGCAGGTATTTAACTACTGTAAGTAAAAACCTCCAATGGGAGGCTAAGCATTGGCTTGGCTCTTCCCTTTGGGATTTAAGGTACAGGTATTTAAGTTGCAGGTATTTAACTACTGTAAGTAAAAACCTCCAATGGGAGGCTAAGCATTGGCTTGGCTCTTCCCTTTGGGATTTAAGGTGCAGGTATTTAACTACTGTAAGTAAAAACCTCCAATGGGAGGCTAAGCATTGGCTTGGCTCTTCCCTTTGGGATTTAAGGTGCAGGTATTTAAGTTGCAGGTATTTAACTACTATAAGTAAAAACCTCCAATGGGAGGCTAAGCATTGGCTTGGCTCTTCCCTTTGGGATTTATGGTGCAGGTATTTAAATTGCGGATGGACTTTGTCCTCTCCATTTTGGGGTATGAATTTTTTAAAATGAAATACAACGAATTGATTCAACAATTTGAAATTTGTGCGCGCTTGAGGACTCCTCCAAGCCGATTTTGTGCTTCCATAGGATTGACCATTGATATAGAGCTGCGGCTTCCTGACATAAAATAGAGTGAAGTGTTAGTATACAAAATATGTGCTAATCTGCACCTAAAACCAGAAGAGTAGAAAGAGTACTTATCTCCCATTTTTTTGGGAGGAATTTCTATAATTGATTTTCGCTCTCTATGTTCCCAATATAGAGAGTTTCTTTTGAATTAAGAGGGACTTTTAGTCACAGATCAGTTGAGAAATCGGTGGACAGCTTAGGAGCTTGTCTGGGCCGATTTTTGCATCTCGACGAGATTTTTGCTGTTGACGTAAAGATATCCTTCTCCTGACATAAAATATGGAAAAAAAAGGAGATGGAGAAAGTGTATACAATTTGTGCTAATTTGCGAGTAAAACCATAAATAAATGAATAAATAAAAACACTTAGCTTGAATTTGTTTGCTCGTTGACGAGGATGAACTCTTGATTTATATTGATCGATGAAGGAATTTATGATGATAACCCCTAGCTTTAAACTCCCATCATCTTCAAAATTCTCTCTCTTTTGGTATTTTCTTTCTCTCAAAATTTTCTTCAATCTCCCAAAACTCTCTCAAACATCCAAAATTTTCTCTCCAAAAAATTCTCCCAAACACTTCAAATTTTCTCTCTTAAGAATCCCTTCTCAAGCTCACTTCTTCCTCCTTTTATAACCTCCTCATCTATCTCCCATTCTAATTTTTCCACTAACTCTATCTCCCATTCTAATTTCTCCACTAACTCTTCTTCATTTTCATCTTCCATTCTCCATCTCTATCTCACATTCTAATCTCTCCACTAACTCTTCTTCATCTTCATCTTCCCTTCTCCATATTTATCTCCCATTCTAATTTCTCCACTGACTCTTCTTAATCTCCATCTCCCCTTCTCTATTCTTATCTTCCATTCTAATTTCTCTACTAACTCTTCTTCATCTCCATCTTCCCTTCTCTATTCTTATCTTATTTTCTCCATCCATTCTTCTCCAACTTCTCTTCTTCATCTCCTCTTCTTCATCTTCCCTTCTCTATTCTAATTTATCCACTAACTCTTCTTTTTATTATTTGTAAAATAATCCTTCAAGAGTTAGGTATTTGCACTTTAGTCCTTGAATTTTAAGTATTTACAATTCAGTCCCTGAAAAAATACATTTCTTTAAGTCCAAATCTCCTCACAATTTTTGACACACCAAAATTTACCACATGTCAAATTTAAGCTCATTTCTTGTAGCTGAAAATAATGCATAATTTAATTAAAGCCCTTTTGCAAAATTAAGTCATTCTGGGTATAATTGGGCCAAGATGAAAATTTAAAATATTAGAAGACAATGTCACAACTCATAAAAAGTGAAAGTTAAAAATAAGTTGACTCAAATTAAATTTTTTTAGGCCCGATTCGAGATTATACTCGTGAAGGAACACGTGACTCGAATTGGATTTTTCTGAATTTGCGATGGCCAATATGAAAATAGATTTAAAATAAAAATATTAACTATCTTTGTGTATTCTTTGGCCTCAAATGTTATTTTTTCAAAATTTTCAAATATTTTTGTATTTTTTTTAAAAAAATTAAAATATATATAATATGAAAAATTATTTTTTGGTCAAAATTCGTTCCCTAGGCTTGGCTAAGGTTCCCAAAGTTGATTTTTCAATTTTATGAATTTTTATGGATTTTCTATTAATTTTTGAAAATAAATAAATAAATAATACGTAAAAATACTGAAAATATGAAAAATCGTTTTTTGGTCAAAATTGGTTCCCTAGGCTTGGTTAAGGTCCCCAAAGTTGATTTTTCAATTTTATGAATTTTTATGGATTTTTTATTACTTTAGCAATAGAAAAAATGATTAAAGATCAGGTGTCAACAATAACTATCCAAAAAAGTCATAAACCTATTGTACGGCGGCTAATTCAGTTATAAACCTTTCAATTGTGCCAATTTAGCCTTAAACCTTTCAAATGTGTCAATTTAGTCCGAAATATATTATTTAGATAATTGGCCGGAAGGATTACATTAATAAGCCATTGAAAGGTTTAGGACTAAATTGACAAAATATAAAAAGTTTTAGGATTGAATTTCCATAATTGAAAGATTTATGACTAAATTGACAGATCATTTAAAGGTTTAGGACTATGAATATAATTAAAAAGTTTAAGACCGAATGGGTCGGCCATGTAATAATTGACTTTTTGGATAATTTTTCAAATTTTCCCCTCAGCCGTTGAATATTGAAATTTCAGACGGGTTGCTTGCCATTCACGCGTTTCCCCCCACACACGCTTCTTCTATAAGTTTCCTCTATTTTTCCCTCGCATCTCTTCGTCTCTTTATATTTAAACAAAACTCCCCCGGCTCAATAAAAAAAAAAAAACACAGACAGGAACGCCCCATAAAACCCTACAAAATCTGAGCCCATCTCTCTCCCTCCCACACCTCCCGCTAATCGCCTCTTCCTCATCGCTTCATCCTCTCCAGATCAACCCACCATCATGGATCTTGGGCGTATCGCATCCTTCGCCTTCCTTCTCCTTCTCCTTGCTGGTCCGTGTGCCGCTGCTCGGCTCGGTCCGACCACGACGACGACGACGACGACGCTGTCCCTCACGGCTCCCCCTCACCATCGTCATCCTCACAAGACCGGCTTCCGCTACGGGGGCCGCATATACAGCTACCTGCCCAAGGGCTCGAAGGTGCCGCCCTCTGGTCCATCTCCCCGGCACAACTCGAACGTCACCTCCGTGCCAGGGACCTGAAATGGATCGATGATTCTTCGGAACCCCGTGTGCGCGTTTCCTCTGCCTGGCCAGGTGGACCAGGTCTACGGACGCGTCTTGACTCGTTTCATTCATTCGTTCATTGGTTTTGAAGGATCGTGCTTCGCGGTTTCTGAGAAAGTATCTGTATAGGAAAAAAAAAAACATTCATTGAATATATATTTTTTTGTGCCAGAGTTTAGTCTATGTATGATGTTCATCAAGCTCGACGACTTGTCGTAAATTAGAACGTGTCAGGTATTCTTTCATGAGATTTTAGGGTGTAGTTTGTAATACGAAATTTCTTATACTGTATTTGATTGTTTGTATAAAGATTTGACTGCGTGTCGTCTTGGCTTCGTGTTCTCTCTCGCTCTACTGCGTCTCTCCGACTTTTGCTTTTGACAACGGCAAAAGGGCGGGCGACTTTTAGGGTGGGAACCCAAGAAGTCGTTCGACAAGCCACATGGTCAGCCCCCAATGCTTAGACTAGACTTGGCTCTGGTCCACTCTCTATTAAGTCCTGATTATCATTCGAAGTGGGTTAATTTAACCTCGGCAGATACGTGATTAACACACGATTAACACGCGGTTGGTCTCATCTTATCGAGACGCGACGTCCGTGTTGTGTTCCGTGCTTGATCTCGTTACCCAGACAAGACGATCCGCATTCCGTTGCTTCCCGACCACGCCCGCCAATGTTGATGCGGGTGAATATCTGTGTTCAAGCCTCCAACGTTTGACCGATGGCGGTGCGAGTCTTGTAACACCATCCCGCGTTAAGTGACTCGAACGGCCAATTTTTTTTTTTCTTCCAAATCTTGCCGGGTCAACTTAGACATCACGTGCCGCTGAATAGGTGCGCTGGCGTCCACGGCCAATTAACCGACGATATACCAAGTAGAAAGTTCAGACATCCGCTGGGAAAATCTTGAACTGGTCGACTTTGACCAGTTCTTCTTCTAAAGTCGTCGGTCCAACTCACGTTTTTTCATTGGTACGTAACTCCTAAAGTTCAAGATCTCCGCGTTGAAGTCACCGTAATATCCAATGCCATTGATCCGTTAACCTCAATTAGGTAAACACAAGCAACTTTGTTGTTGCATGTGACATATTTTTTTTCCGTACATATTTACGTATATCAGGGTATTATATACTCTGGGAAGTAACGAAACTGAACTAGACCATATGTTGCCAAGGAGAAATTTGACCTGGCTTCTTTCAAGACGTGTCCATATGTGGAAATTACGGCACCATAGAACTTGGTCTAGTCATCACTTAGGAATCCGTAATTTTCTTGTTATTATGGTAACAATCATAAATTGCCAATACATTTGGAAAAACTACCACCACCGGTCAAATATTACAAATAACGTACAAAAGAAAGCTAGCGATTCCAGCTCATGGAAGTTGATAATTTTCGTCACGCGACATTGTGCGATGACACCGTATATGCAATGTTTCTTTCGTGGTAATAATATGCCCTGGCTTCTTAGTAGATCCCCAGACAACCATATGCGATCCCTTAACATATATCAAGCTTTCAATTAAAAACATGTACTAGCTACATATCGAGAATTTCACTTCTAAGTGTATTTGGTCACACCTATTGTTGATGATCATGGTTAGATATTCAGCAAGCAAGTATTGTATGAGCCAAATCTATTAGATCAAGCCAATCATATTTTAAGATTTACGAAACTCATATCGAGTTTTTCTAAAAGGCCACAAGTTCCCGCATAGTTTTTATGTTTGCGATTGATTCTATCCATCACGTTATTCATAAATTAAATAAAACATGTACACTAAGGCCTATTCAACATTTCCCTACGAAAAGAGAAGTGCACAGGCTACGTGGAAAGCGAGGCCATGAGCGAGAAATTAAGCATGCCACGACGTTCATGCGCATCTAATTACGGCACACTAATTAATTTAATAGCTTCAGCACACTAAGTAGACCATTATTTGCTGACTTTGATAGTCGAACATCGCCCCGACCCAACACCCTCACGCGAGGCATATTTGTCTCCCCCTTTGACCATTTCTCATTACTTAGTGTAGCTAACTTCAATCCAACCACCTCGTTCACACATGGTAAGCGGGATTAATTGCCAAATCAGTCATATAGGTGTCTATTTAGTCATAAACTTTTCACTTTTGTCAATATAGTTCTAAACCTTTGAGTGAAATTTTCATGTAGTCTTCCCAGCCGATTACTGTTGGAAATCGCCGACATGTGCTTCACAAGTTACGCGAGCGACTTTCGACAGTAGTTGGCACAAAGAATCTACAAAATTTATGGACCATGTCGGTCCATAATTCGACTCGGGACCAAATTGTTCCTAGAGGAGGTGGGAGAGCACGTCGGTTAAGTCACTTTGTGTTGCCAGAAGTGCGAGTACTAGACTTAGCTGTCGGAGAGGTGTACGAAAAGCAGATAGAATAGAAAATGACTCGTAAATTTTTCTGGCTTTGTTTGTATGCTATTATTGGTCAAAAAGGCATTTAGGTTGGTATTTTTATTTTTGTCTGCATTCCAATAGAAAACTACGGTATGATATTGATGACCACGTGGAGTTTCACCTGCCTCAGACAACAAGTAACCTTATATTTCTACAATTCAAATGTTTGATTATGTTGTCAAAATAACTCGAGCAATTTCATCTTCGTAAGCAAAGGGAGGACTGACGAATCACAAGCGAGTGGCAACGCCTGATTTGAAACGTCGTTTCACCGAAAACGGGAGACGCAAAGGATGATTGGCCACGAGATTAAGAAGAGTTCGCCACGTTTTTGTTTACAAAGACTTTTTTTAAGAAGGGAAACCGCTAATTTCTCGACAGTCCGGCAAAGTCAGATATTTGGAAATTGCGTGATGCCGAAACGATTGCGAGTTGGATGTCCGGCACAAGCATGGATGGACTCTTGCTTGCCTAGACTCTCGAGGCATCAAACTCTTTGAGGTCGGACATCGGAATCACATGTCGGTAAAAAAAAGAAAGAAAAAAACTCAATCATCATATGCATCATACACGCCTTTCTCTAAGCCTAAATTGATACATTTGGCGACTTGATCACCACATGCATCACACGTGCCTTTTTGTAATGCCAAAAATGAAGGGAACGACGTCATTCGGCCACACAAAATGAAACAGGAATAGCATAATTGTCCGATAAATAATGAAAAATGAATTGACCATTAACAACATTCTCTGTTACAGCTGTTGCCAAGGGATAAGCGCAATCCCAAGACTTTTGTGTAAACCGACCTTTCTAAGTTTTGACTTCTGTGATTCTCTTCACTTCGTGGGGGCTTTCAATACGGGAAAAAGCATAAAAAAAAATCCTAAGTTTATTATATCTATGCCGATTCATCGTCATATGAATGATTTTATCTCCAAATCGCTGTTATGAATACCGACCATCTTATGTGGCACAATCGATGTTAATATGGACATATTTCCTTATCTTCTAATAATTTTCTTGATTTTTTTTTAAATTCTATATTGAAATATTTTTTTTCTTTTCTTCATATACATATTTTTTTAATATTTCAACTTTGGGTTGGCAAGTCGCTGGCCGACCATTGCTTAGATCCAGGCGAGGGCCGCAGTGCCCTCACTGGCCATAAGGGAGGGTCTTGTGGCCCTTGCCCAAACTAGGTGAGGGCATTGTGGTTTATTGGAATTGGCGAATACTTCGGGAACCCTTGTTTCTCATATCGGGCATGCCTACGTGAGCTTAGGATAACAAAAGTATGAACCAACGACATGTGATCCATACGCACAGAATACAGGGGTTCGCGGGCAGCGATTCCGACATGAAAGTCTTGCTAGCTGGTGAGCGGGCGGGGGCGTGGGGGCAGCGCCCCCGAGACAATATTGGTTTTAGGCTTTTATTTAAGTTGATCAATTACTTGTGGGACCCGTTTTGAGCTATATATATATTATTTTTTCGTTCATTGTAGCTGTGTGACAAAAAAACCTAATAATACAGACTGCAGGACGTAGCCATTTTCTGGGTGAACCTGGGTAAATCGCATTGTTCGTTTTTCTTATATCCGCCATTCTTCCGATTCAATTAGATAAATCTCATCGTGGCCCTCAATTGGATTTGGGCTAAGACCCAACTCCTTTGCTTGTGGTTGATGAGAGTGTAGAGGCCCTCATTCGTGGCCGTTGATGGTTGGCTAGCAACCTCATCACCCACGTTTGAGAAAGAAAAAAAAAAAGGAAAAGAAATACAAAAATTAATAAATAAAAAAACTTAAAAAAATTATCAACGCCGGTGCCGGTCGTGCCATGTAGGATGACCAATGTTTATGTATTGGTTTTTGGTCAAAATCGACTAGATTGACTTCATTGGCAAATCATTGAAAAGCCTAAGACTTAGTCAGTACAATTACAAAGTTTAAGACTGAATTGACACAAATGCAATAGATTTAGATTTTTTTTTCTAAACTTTTTCCTCCAATATGCTTGGTCTAATGATATGCAAATTACATTGAAAAATTATTTAGTTTTCCTGTTATAATTAGTGTTATTAGATCCTAATCCTACCAGGTTAACCTGTTCGGCTTGTTCCCAGCGAAGGGAAGCCAGCTTGGAACACGATATTCCCGCCCATATAGGGCGAATAATCGGGCCAAGTGTTTGCCGTGGGAGTGCGATGAAAATGGTTGGAACCGTCACACATATCGGAACCGAACTATTCTTTGGCGGGTCGGTTCGGTTCGAGAGTACTTTTATGGAAAAAGCAAAACGGTTCACAAACTGAGGCATATCTCTCCGGTTTGATTCGGTTTGAACTTTCCTTGAATCAAATCGAACCGCGAAACTGCACTGTACAGCTTATTAATGTTCTAATCACTTTTCATTATCTTGCATTATGAAGCCTATTTGGTAAACTAGAAGTAGGTTTGATCTTTAATCTGTATGAATTTATGAAGTAGCATGAGGGTAAAGTTTGGTCTTTTCATATAATTAATTATCCTTCCGAGCTAGTATAGTGAGTTTTTAAGCTCGTGAAATTACAGAAAATGAAGACAAGGAAAAAAAAAAAGGATGAAAAAGAACCACTTGGTTCCGTTGCCGAACCAACCTGCAAAAATGGTTTGATTTGGTTCGTAATTATTTTTCTTAAACTGCATTTAAGCAGTTCGGTTTGTTAACGTCGAACCTATACCCACTGCACCGTACTCTTATGTACTCCAGCGTAAACAGAAGTTCCGACCAAAAACAAAAAAAAAAAAAAAACGTGAAAAATCATAAACTGATACATTTGTGATAAATTTAGCCAAAATTATTTTTTTTACCACAAAAAATTTCAAACTGGTACATCTGTGAAAAACTTACCCTAAATTATTTTTTTTAACCACCAAAAACTTCAAATTGGTATATTGTAACAAATTTACTATAAACTAATTTTTTTACCATGAAAAATCGTAAACCATTACATCTGTGATAAATTTACTCTTTGTTAAATTGGATTAATACAATGAAAACTCTAAATTAATACACCTATGACAAACATAGAGTAAAAACTCCAAACTAGTATACCTGTGAACTGTCACATGCCATTTAACTCAGTAATTTGACGTTAAATTTAATGAAAACTAATTGAGGGTAAATTTATAACAAGTGCATCAGTTTGAAGTTTTTTGTGGTTAAAAAAATAATTTAGGATACATTAGTCATAAGTGTACTAGTTTAAAGTTTTCCATGATATTAACCCCCAACCAAGAAAGAAGACAAACATGCACGGAAGTTCACGTGGAGAAGAGGCAAGTAACATAAATAAATATAGCAAATATAAGTACATACCTTAATATGTTGTACAATTGACCTGATGGTTACTGGTTAGGAAGCGGACCCATGTAGAGTGATCTCACTCGGCATGTTGGTAGGTCATAAATAGGTTGCTTAAGTTTTAAAAGTGTGTTATAAATGGATTATATACAAATTTGATGGATACTAAATGATTTTTAAACAGGTCATAAATGGTTAGCTATGGTAACCATTTTAAGTGAGGCACAAATAAGTTTTTTTGAATATTTAATTTTTTTTTGTAATTTATTAGCAATAATAATAATAATAATCCTTACCCTAAAAAATATATATTCATCATCATCATCATCATTATTATCTTCTTCTTCTTCTTCTTTCCTCCTTTTCCTCCTACCTTTGCCTACTTCTAGGTTGTTGAGACGCATTTCATCCGGTTGCTGGACTGTCGGTCATCGCTGAAGCCTTGTAGCCAGCAAACGGAGGAAGGGGGAGGAAGGAGGAAGGTTGCATACGGAGGAGGGAGGAGGAGGAAGGAGGAAAAAAGAAAAAGAAAAAGAAAAAGAAAAGAGAGAAAAAAAAGTAACTTTTGAAATTTAAAATTTATATTTTAAAAATTCTAAAAATTCGTTAATTTGGTATTGCATAAAAGTGTTTTAGTAGTATCATTTTCTTTATCAAATTATAAGAAATAAGTATTGTATAATTTAGCTAAATATAAAAATATTTAATAAATACGGGTCGGGTATGAATTATAAAATTTACACTGCATGAAAGTGGGTCAAAATGTGTTAAATGGGTCAATATAAATTGTACCATATTTGAATTAATCTAAACTCGATCCGATCAACCCGTTTGGCACCTTTAGTGATTAGATAGCGGACCCAAGTAGAGTCATCTCACATGATATTGGGTTCCGCACAGCATAAAAAAATAATAATTCTGCCCTTGGGTTAATCGCTCGGGTTTTAACTCGCGTCTTTACACGATTCATAAGGTTGGTCGAGCAATTCACAGGCCCGAGATTTTCCTGAACGTGGGCTTCCTCCTAGAAAATACATCAAACAGATTATGTGGATAATTGCAGCCTTCTAGGTTTGCAAAAATCTTGTCCTGTGCATGGTTCAGATAAGACGGGTTCTGACCAAAAAAGATAAGACGGGCCTTCCGTCCTGACCTGACGAGCAACGGTGGAGGTGAGTTTGGCTCATATGCGTCGGGCGCAGCCGATAATGTTTCTGTGGATCCTGCGTGGAGCGGCTTTCATTAGCCCAAACTCCAAATTGGGCCCTTGTTGATGGGTTCGTGAGGCCCATAGCCCATTTCAGTGCACCAGCTTTTTGAAGGCCTTGCGTACCTGAGTAACACATGGCCATGGGTTTTGTAGAATGAACATAATTAACTGAAAAATGACACAAAACTGACCTACGAATGGTACTATAGATATCAGGGTTAATACCACAAAACCCTAAACTGGTACACCTATAAAAAATTTTATCACAACCTATTTTTTTGACCATAAAAAAATCCAAACTGGCACACTTGTGATAAATTTATCATAAATTATTTTTTTGACAATGTAAAATCTCAAATCAGTACATCAGTGACAAATTTATCTCAAACTATTTTTTTTACCGCAAAAAACTCTAAACTAGTACAATCGTGATAAATTTACCGCAAACGAGTACATTTGTGATAAATTTATCCTATGTTAGTTCATGTTAAATTAATTTAATAACCTGAAAACCCCAAATTGATATATTTAAGAAAAAAAAAAAGAGAGCAAAAACCCTAAATGGGTATAATCGTCAATTGCCATGTGCCATCTAACTTAGTAATTTGACTGTAAAATTTAACTAAAACTAATTAAGGATAAATTTATCACAAATGTATTAATTTGGTGTAAATTTGTTACATGTGTATTAGTTTATGATTTTCGATAGGCAAAAAAATAATTTGGAATAAATTTATCATAAATGTGCTAGTTTGAGATTTTTGTGATTAAAAAATAATTTTCGACATTTTTCTTATTAGTGTATCGGCTTGTGATTTTTCATGATATTAACCCTAGATATTAAAGGTTGACCTATGAGATCATTTTCGCTCATAAATGTAGAAAGGAAGATTCTTACGGAGCATCTGAATACTATTGATTTACTGAAGCACCCATTTAGAATTTTATCAAGCGGGTCGATAGATCAACTCTATATACCGATCTCTGTATCTTAGTATTATTACACGATGAAAAAATTATACCCAAAACTCGATATTTCTTATGGCTGGTTTTACAACAAATCATGGATTGCGCAAGATTGCTTGGAAAGTAGTTTGCTCACCTAAAAGGGAAGGAAGATTAGGATTGCTTGATCTAAACTTACGGAACAAAATTTTGTAAGGTCGTACACTATGGAACCTCATCAATCACCCATCCTCCTCCCTTTGGAGCATTTGGGTTCACAACACAACATGCAGAGGTACCCCAATTGTGCAGCTCGTCGTGTGGGGTAGTATGGCGTAGAGTTGGTAATGTCTCATCAAATTGCAATCTTTTCTTACTTTGGTTACATCTAGCCCATGATACCGTTGCTGAAACATATATGACGAACTCAGACATGGGGGACCGACTATGGAGTGGTACAACTTAATTTGGAGCAGCGGCATTAACAAATACAACTTCATTGGTTGGCTAGTTTGCAGAGATAGATTACTAATAGCAGAAATCGCGGCATAATGGATGATTTTAGTTGATATTTAAGGTAACTTCTGTAGGGTCAGTATAGAAGATAGAGCACATTTATTCTTCCAGTGTTAGTGGACAAGCAACATTTAGCACAGTATCCCTGCGCAAAGTAGGGCAACAATGGGTAAAGATTTGGTGGCGAGACTCATAAAGATATCTTTTCTCGCAAACACATATTATATTTGGCTGGATCGCAATTAGAAACGGTTCCAAAACAAGTTAACTGATATTCATATTATTTTGGTCAAAGTGTGTAAAAATATAAGAGGTTGAGCTTATTATTATAAAAAAAATTCAACCTTTCCAGATAAATGGAGTTTTGGCTACTATTTGGAGACTTTCTATCTCCAATTTTCTTTTTAATTATTAGTTTTATTTGTAATGCTGAGAGATGCCCCTAAGTTGATATACTTTTTTGGCTCCACTATTTTTTTCCATCTTCAACAAAAAAGAAGAAGAAGATGCCAGTTGGCCCTCGAGAACATAACCGTCCCTATAAATACGGAGAGATAAGGTTCAAATCAATCAATCCTAAGCGTCTCCAAACAACTTATGCATACCATTATTGCATCTATGCGAGATGACCCAAAGAGCTTTTCTTTTTACTTGAGTGGTGTCCAGCTTTGCCTGAATTCCTCAAAGCATTTCAACTTCTTGGGGTTCCATTCTCATGAACTTGCATGTATTATTTGAGTGGGAGGTCACTTCTCCCATCTTTTCTTCAGATTCCTGACATCACAAAAGGATCGGGTCACATTCGATTTTAGGGTTTACTGCATTGTTGAAATATGGCAGTTTTTGGGTGCGTAGAGAAGTGCAGCCCTGCCTAACCTACTTCATTGTACAATTAGATGTTTTGGAATTCCTTTTTTTTTATATTAATATCATGAAAAATTTCAAACTAATATATATATATATATATGATAAATTTAATCAAAATTATTTTTTAACTACAAAAAATCCTAAACCAGTACACCTTTGACAAATTTATCCTAACTGATATATCTACAATAAATTTATCATCTATTAATTTTCGTTTAGTCTTATTGCCAGATTGTTGATTTGAATGACACATGGCAATTACCAGGTGTGCACGTTTGGGATTTTTACCTTTTATTTGTCGTAGTTGTATTAATTTGAGATTTTTCGTGGTATTAATCTAATTTAATGAAAATTAATGGAGAGTAAATTTATCACATATGTATCAGTTTAAGGTTTTTGATTGTCGAAAAAATAATTTTGGATAAAATTACCACACGTGTTTCAGTTTGAAATTTTTTGTGATAAAAAAAATAATTTAGGGTGAATTTATCACAAGTACACAAGTTTGGAGTTTTTTGTGATATTAACCTCTTTTTTCCCTCCCTTTTAGGGGATTAAAGTTTGATATTCCTTTTCCTGGATTCATCACCAAAATTGGAAGAATGTTCTCTTTCATGGACGGTTAATCGTGCAAAGAAAAGACGATCTATTTGACAACTTAAAAAATAAGTGCAAGTTATCTACAAATTACCTAAAATAAAAAAGAGAATTGACCATTTTTTTTTGCGAACTGTTTTGCGAAACTTTACTAATACATATGAAACAATTTGTGTTTTTTACTTTTTAGTTACGAAACAATAGAATTCCGCGTGTTCATCCTCCTTTCGACGATTACAAGCGACAATCCTCAGAGACAAGGAATAGATGTGCATTCTTCGTACGAACTACGAAAACGTTTGGATGTGCATTCATGCATGAAAAGGCAAGATTTCTGCAGTTGCAAGCCAGACGTAGAGCATCTCTTGGCCAAACAAGGAGCTCTCATTCCACAGTTCCCAGCGCACAAGTCAAAAAAGAACACAACGACTCTGGAACAAATCGTGCGTGATCAAAAGCTGTCGATACGAAAGGAAACGAACAGTTTTGGCACTGTGTCCGCCGGCCAATTTTTTCCGCTGCATAGAATGGAAGACAGAGACCGATGCGAGAAGTTAGGCGGAAGAGACGGCGGTGCACCCTTTGATTGGAGCGAATCTGCGCGCGCACGGCCATCGATCCCCACTCAGACGCTCTCGGAGTCGCCCGCTCCATTTTCTTCCGCACCTTCAAGGGCTTTGAAGTGATTCTTAATCGTTTAGGATGGACATAGTTGGTTGGGATATCGGAGATTTTCAGCTTAGAAATTGGAGATCACCCGATCAAATTCTCTACGAGCTATGTAAAAACTGCTATGATTAACCATCCTCCCTCATCTTCTCCACAAAAAATAATAGCTACTCTTTTCATTTAAGTTGATCTTAATCAGTACGATATATAGTTTTTTTCTTTTCATATTGATACAGAGTGTTCGGATCTTTCAACTGATCTCCTTAGGCTTAGACGAATCGTCAGTAAGGCTTCATTGATAAAGCGAGGGAATATCCCCAAGGTCAATCTATGTATAAGAAGACACTCTAATTAATAGGTGATCTTCCGTATGAAAGTCGATCGAGCGTTCAACCACTCACCTAGATCAATAGGCGGAGTACACTTAAATCACGACTGCTTAATGTGAAAATGCTCCACTTTCATGACATCGACTGAACGTATGTCCCAAAACGTTAGTGAATGAGAAATTGTAACAGTTCTTAACTTGGGCAATCAACAAGAAAGCCACCCTCTTGACATGGCTCTTGGAACTCAATATGCACCATCACCGGCCTCCACTTGAATCATCCTTAAAACCACCATTAGTGCACGATGTTCAGCCATATAATTAAATTATCATCATTAAAATTTCGAGTAAGTCAACTCCAAACCAAAGAAAATGGGCAAAAAGGCAAGGAAGAACAAATTTTTTTTATTTTTAAAAAACGGGTATTATCGTACATAGGTGGCAAAGGAAGAGAAATGAAATGGAACACAGCCACAATCAACGATGGCCTGTCGACATTAGATCGAAAGGTGAACCGATGATCACGTGTGACCCATGATCGCCGATCGGGACCACGAGCGTCAAAGGTGGTCCGAGCCACCCACCCACCCACCCACTTTGATTTCCAAGATCCTCGACCCGCCACATGGGCAATTCGCCAGCTTCACGCCACGCGTCACCTCGAGCGCGATTCGCTGCTTAAAGCTGCTTTCGCGATTTATTGCATTGTGGAGACTATACGATAAAGCAAGAAAAAATTGAGCCAAAACGATGCGGCAAGTGGTGAGGTTACGAGGAGGACGAAAGCGAAAGCGGGGGAGGTTTTTGTGCTCATATGCTAACGTGGGTGCTTTAGCAAATGCTTCACTTTTAGATCCGCGAGGCTGAAGTGCGTTGCGAAAAGCGACCATCCGATACGGTAATCTCTGTAAAAAATTTTGGTTGTAAGATAAAAGTATGATTTAAAATTTAAATATTTCAATAACTCTATCACCATTTAATATGTTGGGGGAGACCCTTATCGACTATTCTGAAAGTTTAAATTGTTGGGTTTGGATTTTCTACCGTGATATCAAAATCAGTGCTATTTCTTTTTGAACACAGTGAGTCCATCCTCATCAGTCAAATTCCATGTGTCCCTTGTAAATCCGACTTGATCCGAGAGAGGGTGTTGAAATATTATCGCACATCGCTCAACAACGATTCGTTCATGTGATTTCATTTCACTATTAGTTCAAGCTTTCGAGTTGAACGTTTTAATATTTTTTTTTTGGTCGAAGAACATTTTAACATTAGCGCATATATACACATGTTATATTATAAGGTAACATATTATATGATAGTGTGTCATAAAAGAATAATTTATTTCATAGGCCAAAAGCATCGGTGTAGGGGTTGCTGGTTATATCAACCACTAGAGGAGGAGAGAATAGTTCCGCTGATGACACGTGGCGAATTTTGTTTTGTCTGTACGGACACCATACGAGGAAGAGGAGAGTATAGTTAATAATTGAAGTTCCGATTCTGCAATAAAAATGCGTCGTTGAAAGAGTCGGTGCTTTCCGACCAAAAAAAAAAGGAGAGTCGGTGCTTAGTTGTGAGTATCGTTGGGCTTCGTTAATTTCGCGAGAAATTATTTTTATCAATTTGTATCCCATCGAACTTTATTTCTTAGCAACTAGACACAACCAAAAAATAGGGAAAATCACTAAAACAGTTCTAAATCTATTGTAATTATGTCAATGCAGTCCTAAATATTTTATATTTATGTTAATTCAATCCATTTGATTGGCCGATGCTGATATGGCATGCCGGTGTAGACGTGATAATTTTTTAAATAATACTTTGCTAATATTTTGAATTTTTAAGATTTTTTTTCTTTATCCTACACTCTTGGGCTGGTAAGGCTATGGCCCCTCGCTCACATCTAGCCAAGTGAGGGTGTCATAGCCCCACGTTGACCCAAGGGTTGGGGAAGAACAAATTGAAGAAAAAATAATAAAAATTATTAAAATATATTTTAAAAAGTTCGCGTCAATGTTTGGCATGCCATGTCAGCATCGATTGGAAAAATAGACTGAATCGACAGAAATACAAATAATTTAGGATTGAATTGGCAAAAAAAAAATTATAACTGAATTGACATAATTACCATAGGTCTAGGACTATTTTGGTAATTCTTCCTGAGTAAGAATTATGGAGAGCAATGATAGACCTATGGGAGCTAGTTCCCTTCCCAATCGGTTGAGGCTCAATGTTGCTTTTAATAGTCGATTGAATTTTACATGGAAATTTGTTTATTTCTCTCTCCTTGTCAAGATAAGATTTTTAACCATGTCTTCTTTTTGTTCTTGTTATTCTTGCTCCATGATCTAGATTTTTGCTTTCGCCATTGGTTGGAACCTAATAAACTAGTACATTGATAACAAATTTACTTCAAATTATTTTTTGATAACAAAAAATCCAAACTGATACATTTGCAACAAATTTATCCCAAACCGGTATATTTATTATAAATTCATCTCCCGTTAGTTATTGTTAAATGTAACATCGAATTGTTGTGTTGGATGGCACTTGACAGTTCGGTGGTGTATCCGTTTGGGGTTTTTACCATCTATTTATTACATGTACATTAATTTAGGATTTTTCTTGGTATTAACCCAATTTTGATAAATTTGTCACATGTGTAATAATTTGGGGTTTTTTTATGGTAAAAAAATTAATTTAGGGAAAACTTATCAAAGATGTACCAATTTTAAATTTTTAGTGGTCAAAAAAATAGTTTGAGGTAAATTTATCATATGTGTACCAGTTTGGGGTTTTTCGTGGTATTAACCTTAAAAATAAAGAAGCCTCGTAAACATGTAAAAGGGAGAAAAGTATGAGAGATTGAACTCCACACCTCTAAACTCTGATATCATTATAAAATCAAGTGCTACAACTTTTTTACGAGTGCTATTCTCCGTTGTGAACCTAGAGCTGCAACTTCTAGACTTTTAGGGTTTGCATGGCAATAATTTTGATTTGAAAAAGTGATTTTGATTAGAATTGATTTTTTTTATGATTCTGTTCTCTGAATGAGTTTTAGAGAATCAGAACGTGTTTGATAACTGTAAAAAATTTCTGTCCTTGAACTAGAAATGCATTTAGTAATCGCACAAAATTTTTATTCCCGAAAATAATTTCTCTTCTTGATTTTTGTCATTTAATTCAAATAATTATGTTGTTACTTTGTAAAATTTCATTCTATATTCAAATTAATTGAAGATTAATTTATATTGATTCTCTTATATAACATATTGTCTATAATATTTTTTTTTTGTGCTATTCTATCTAATTGCAATGTCATAAAGAATCATTTTGAGCTTAAAAAGAAAGAGATCATATTTGGTTAGTGTGTGATTTTTTGCGCCCTCCCATGCTTATATCAAATCGCAATGAGAGAATATCGGATTCGATCTTAGTGTAATCGATAACATGTATATGTGTAAATGCAAATGGAGTCATGACCAGTCTTTAAGAAAGGTAGATCGAAAACTTTATCAAGCAGCCTGGAGAAATCATTCGATTCTACGTAATCACATAAATCTAGGGTCTAGAGACTTGGTTACGTTGATGTTTCCACTGAGGTCCTTTCAGTATCGAAATTGAGTGTTTTCTAAACATGTTTTAGGAAAATTTTCAATTCATTTTTAAAACTATGAGATAAGCCAATGCTAAGTGTTCACACAAGTTATTATTATTATTTTTTGTCTTTTTTCAAATTTTCTAAAACTAGACTAAGTCCAAAGTACCTAAAGCATGACAAATCACAACCAATGAAATTAAATATGCAATTAGGGAATCATGGCATTGATAAATCACATAAAAAAACCTTAATGAAGCATTAAGAGCTTAGAAAAATGTGTTTCGACTTTAATTTCAAAGGTGTTTATGATTTTCCTAAAAAAGAAAAAAATCTATAAAATCTAGGGAATCTAGACACAAAATTATGAATATGAGGTTAAACTACCATAATCTAAGCTTCTTGATCGGTGTTAGAGAACTAGAAATATTTCTAGAGAAAATGATGCCTTTAAAAAATATCATTGAGTGTGAATTATTTGATATTTGGGCAATTGATTTTATGGGATCTTGTATATTTTCTTATGGAAATTTATACATTTTAGTGGCCATGGAGTATGTGCTTAAGTGGGCAGAAATTGAGCATTGCCAACTAATGATGCTAAGGTTGCGATCAAATTCTTGAAGAAAAATATTTTTACTCGATTTGGCACTTCTAGGGAAATTATAAGTGATAGGGGAACACATTTTTGCAACTACCAATTTGAAGCACTTTTGAGTAAGTATAGAGTCACCCAAAAGTTTGCAATACCTTTTCATCCTTAGACTGGCAATCAAGTAGAGGTTTTAAATAGGGAAATCAAGAGAATTTTAGAAAAAAATAATGAATGCCTCTAGGAAAGATTGGTCAATGACACTTGATGATGCACTTTGGGCCTATAGGACAGCGTTCAAAACCCTAATTCGGATGTCATCTTTCAGGCCAGTATTTGGGAAATCTTGCCATTTACAAGTGGAATTAGAGCAATGAGAATGTTTGGTCTTGAAATTTCTAAATTTTGACATGTAGTCCGCAGGTGAAGAAAGATTGTTGCAACTGAATGAATTGGAGGAATTTTGCAATGAGGCTTATGACAATGCTAAGATGTACAGTGAGTGTACAAAAAGATGGCATGATAAGCGCATATTCAGAAGGGAGTTCAAAATTGCCTAAAAAAGTTTACTTTATAACTCTCGTCTTAAACTTTTTCCGTGAAAGTTACCATCTAAATGGTCTAGTCCTTTCACAGTCACACACGTATTCCCATGCAGAACTAGGGGTGAGCAGTTCCGGGTTCCGTACAGGTTCTACCTGAAACCTGGAACCTACCCGTCGATACAGGTTCCTCATTTTGTGGAACCTGAAACCTACCATGCATATCTTGAAACCTAAAACCTATCCTGTCATAGGTTCTAGGTTCCACATGTATTATTAGTTGAACGATTACAGTGAATAATCGCATTTAATAACCATCACCAACTGTTAAAATTCACTAACCATAACTCATATTTAAAGACGAAAAAATATGAAATATCGACAAAGTAAAAGTCTTAATGATAAAGTGATTCTGTATTAGATACTCAGCATTGGATATTATAGAATACCGCAAGATGACGCAAAGACATATACCAAGAAAAAATATAAAAACTTGATCTAGAGTTCAGGTTCCGTTTCCATCTACCTAGAACCTGAAACCTACCCGTCAGAACAGATTCCCTAATTTTTGGAACCTGGAACCTACCTTCCATACCTTGGAACCTGGAACCAACCGTTGCCATCGATCCGGATCTTCAGGTTCCAAGTTCTACCCTGGAACCATGATCACCCCTATGCAGAACAATTGAAGTTGCAGATGACACCAAGGGCATATTTAAGGTTAATGGTCAACGTTTGAAGCCCTACTTCGAAAATGGATATAGCAAGTAAAAGACTACCATTGAATTTCATCCTCCAAAATAGTGATATCTGAGATAGTTTGGCTGAAAACTATAAAGCAAAATGCTTCTTGTGAGGGAAACCAAGCTTTTTTTTAAATGTTTTTTTCATTAATTTTTTAAGTTCATTTTTAGTAAAAAAAATTGCAAAAAGAAAAAAAGGGGATTGATTTTTCTTTGTTTTGTGCAAGTTAATTTTCTTTCTTGAGGGATCACCTTGTTGGAGGTTTCTTTATCAAGGTCATCCATGGACACATCTTGTTCCTGTTTTTCTTTTATCTTTTGCACTGAGGACAATGTTTGTTCAAGTTTGGGGGAGGGAGAGACAGAATCAAATCTGATTTTTGCGTGTGTCATGATTCATGCTTTTGTCATGGTTGCATTCCTTGTTGTAATTTTTTGCGATTCTTAGGAAAATTTAAATTTTGTTCAAACTGTGTGAGTTAGCTTTGATTTTGATTATGTTGATTCACTTATTGAGCACTAAAAATCCTTAATTTTGAATTGTGTTTACATCTAAAGAACATTCATGTGAAGTATGTGATCTTGTCTAATCTCACCCAAATCTTAGAATTTGTTTGATTTACTTTAGAGGCGAAATCCTAGGCCATATCTAACTGAGAAAATGATTTAGACATTTTTTTTGGATCTATGGAACCTTTCAAGCCAACCCTCTTTATTTATCTCTAGTCACCTTGTGGAGCCTTAATTCTTATCCAAATTTTCATTCGCACCCACATAATTTTAGCTCAGCTTTTATCAAATTACATCATTATCCCACTGTTGACACCTGATTTTTAATCATTTTTTCTATTGCTAAAGTAATAAAAAATCCATAAAAATTCATAAAATTGAAAAATCAACTTTGGGGACCTTAGCCAAGCCTAGGGAACCAATTTTGACCAAAAAACGATTTTTCATATTTTCAGTATTTTTCGGTATTTTTATTTTCGAAAATTCATAAAAAAAATGAAGAAAAAATGAGAAAAATTGAAAAATCAACTTTGGAAGCCTTGGCCAAGCCTAGGCAACCATTTTTGAACAAAAAATAAAATTTCATATTATATATATTTTTAATTTTTTTTTTAAAAATACAAAAATACTTGAAAATTTTGGAAAAATAACATTTGAGGCAAAAAAAAATACACAAAGATAGTTAATATTTTTATTTTAAATCTATTTTCATATTGGCCATCGCAAATTCAGAAAAATCCAATTCGAGTCACGTGTTCCTTCACGAGTATAATCTTGAATCGGGCCTAAAAAAATTTAATTTGAGTCAACTTATTTTTAATTTTCACTTTTTATGAGTTGTGACATTGTCTTCTAATATTTTAAATTTTCATCTTGGCTCAAATATACCCAGAATGACTTAATTTTGCAAAAGGGCTTTAATTAAATTCTGCATTATTTTCAACGGCAAGAAATGAGCTTAAATTTGACATGTGGTGTGTCAAAAATTGTGAGGAGATTTGGACTTAAAGAAATATATTTTTTCAGGGACTAAATTGTAAATACTTAAAATTCAAGGACTAGACTGCAAATACTTAACTCTTGAAGGATTATTTTACAAATAACAAAAAGAAGAGTTAGTGGATAAATTAGAATAGAGAAGGGAAGATGGAGAAGAGGAGATGAAGAAGAGAAGTTGGAGAAGAATGGATGGAGAAAATAAGATAAGAATAGAGAATGGAAGATGGAGAAGAGTTAGTAGAGAAATTAGAATGGAAGATAAGAATAGAGAAGGGAAGATGGAGATGAAGAAGAGTTAGTGGAAAAATTAGAATGGGAGATAAATATGGAGAAGGGAAGATGAAGATGAAGAAGAGTTAGTGGAGAGATTAGAATGTGAGATAGAGATGGAGAATGAAAGATGAAAATGAAGAAGAGTTAGTGGAGAAATTAGAATGGGAGATAGAGTTAGTGGAAAAATTAGAATGGAAGATAGATGAGTAGATTATAAAAGGAGGAAGAAGTGAGCTTGATGGGGGAGATTTTTGGAGAGAAAATTTGAAGTGTTTGAGAGGATTTTTTTTTTTTAGAGAAAATTTTGGATGTTTGAGAGAGTTTTGGGAGATTGAAGAAAAATTTGAGAGAAAGAAAATACCAAAAGAGAGAGAATTTTGAAGATGATGGAAGTTTAAAGCTAGGGGTTATCATCACAAATTCCTTCATCGATCAATATAAATCAAGAGTTCTTCCTCGTCAACGAGCAAGCAAATTCGAGCTAAGTGTTTTTATTTATTCATTTGTTTATGGTTTTACTTGCAAATTAGCACAAATTGTATACACTTTCTCCATCTCCTTTTTTTTTTTCATATTTTATGTCAGGAGAAGGATATCTCTACGTCAACAGCAAAAATCTCGTAGAGATGCAAAAATCGGCCCAGACAAGCTCTTAAGTTGTCCACCGATTTCTCAACTGATCTGTGACTAAAAGTCCCTCTTAATTCAAAAGAAACTCTCTATATTGGGAACATAGAGAGCGAAAATCAATTATAGAAATCTCTCCCAAAAAATGGGAGATAAGTACTCTTTCCACTCTTCTGGTTTTAGGTGCAGATTAGCACATATTTTGTATACTGACGCTTCACTCTATTTTATGTCAGGAAACCGCAGCTCTATATCAATGGTCAACCCTATGGAAGCACAAAATCGGCTTGGAGGAGTCCTCAAGCGCGCACAAATGTCAAATTGTTGAATCAATTCGTTGTATTTTATTTTGAAGAATTCATACCCCAGAATGGAGAGGACAAAGTCCATCCGCAATTTAAATACCTGCACCATAAATCCCAAAGGGAAGAGCCAAGCCAATGCTTAGCCTCCCATTGGAGGTTTTTACTTACAGTAGTTAAATACCTGTAACTTAAATACCTGTACCTTAAATCCCAAAGGGAAGAGCCAAGCCAATGCTTAGCCTCCCATTGGAGGTTTTTACTTACAGTAGTTAAATACCTGCAACTTAAATACCTGCACCTTAAATCCCAAAGGGAAGAGCCAAGCCAATACTTAGCCTCCCATTGGAGGTTTTTACTTACAGTAGTTAAATACCTGCAACTTAAATACCTGCACCTTAAATCCCAAAGGGAAGAGCCAAGCCAATGCTTAGCCTCCCATTGGAGGTTTTTACTTACAGTAGTTAAATACCTGCAACTTAAATACCTGTACCTTAAATCCCAAAGGGAAGAGCCAAGCCAATGCTTAGCCTCCCATTGGAGGTTTTTACTTATAGTAGTTTAAATACTTGCAACTTAAATACATGTACCTTAAATCCCAAAGGGAAGAGCCAAGCCAATGCTAGGCCTCCCATTGGAGGTGTTTATTCACTGTCATGTACTTCCTATAATTTAATTTTTGAATCATCAACCCCAAAAGATGAGTAGGTCGTAATACTGCACAGAAGTCGTTAACACACTCCCTATTTCGGCTTCAGGGAATGATTAACACTTAAAAATATATATATACCATCCATGCATCCTATTTAAAAAGTGAAAACACAAAAGAGAATATCCTATTAGAGCCTTAGGAATAAACCAAGCCTGAGTTGCCGAATTAGGATATCCATGAAATTAAGGTACCGAAAGGGCATTAGTTTTAATTAACTAGTGTAATCAAGTCCCCGAGCTCATAATCTCTGGTTCGCAGGAATAAATTAGTTCTTCCGCTAATTTATTTAGGTTTCTAATCGACCTACCAAGAACGATTAGTGGCGACTCCAAATTTCAAAATCATTTAAACAAAAACCAAAGTTGCGATTCGGTAGGGCTTGGGAGGGTCCGCGTTAGGTTAGTCAAATCTAATTAACCTAATAATCCGTTAACCCTTTAGAAATAATAAAAATTTTTAGAGGGTCGCGACACCCACACCTCATAAACATGTTGATTTTTAGGACAAAATTTTATTTGAGCATAATAGCGAGTTGGGAGGAAGGGTGGAGCATGAAAAAAAAATTGATTGCTATGGTTATTTTGGGTGTATCATTTTAAAAAATTGCTTTTATTGTTCCCTATCCAACTTTCAATTGACTGAGCCTTTTGGATGCTCAATGGGTTGGGAATGTTCATGTTATATCAAGAGGGACTTAGGAGGAACTCCACCACAAAGAAATGAAAACAAAAGAGAGAAGAAAAGAAAAGGAAAAGAAGAGAGAAATAGAAAAAAGAAAGAAAGAAAGAATGATGATAAGTGGTGGCACAAAGATTATGTTCAAGAAGTGAAATTGGAGATAGTGACATGAGCTCAAATTATATCCTAGAAATCAATGTGTTGCAGGCGATTGAGCTTAAATTTACCTTTATCTGATAGTTAGCCTAGCCTTACATTATAACTTGAGAAAGTGCTATTGATTTTTGATTGGATGATTAGCTTACATTAGTGGAGAGAGGAATGAAAGCAAACCTATGAGATTTGGTCATAATTATATAGTTTTTTTTTAGAGGCTGCATACCAATGTGAATTTATCTGAATTGCATATATTACAAAAGATGGGGATGCCCACACACAATTGGATCACATAGTTAGAATTAGTCTTAATTTATTTTCAATGTTTGGATGAAATTTGTGTTTTTCTTTGAATTGTCAATTCGAGCAATTATGGAAGGATGTTTTGGAGGGGTTATTGTCTTGAGCATGTGCTATATCTTTGCTTTTGCTCGAGGGCTAGCAAAATGTTAAGTTTGGGGGTTTGATAACTATATAAAAATAGAGTTATTTTTACCTATTTTAAGCAACAACTAATTGTTGTCATCTGATTTTTAATCATCTTTTCTCTTTTAAAATTTATAAAATAAAAAAAATCAACTTTGGGGACCTTGGCCAAGCCTGGGGAACCGATTTTGACCAAAAAATGATTTTTCATATTTTCAGTATTTTTTGGCATTTTTATTTTGAAAAATTAATAAAAAATCCATAAAAATTCATAAAATTGAAAAATAAAATTTGGGGACCTTGGCCAAGCCTAGGGAATCAATTTTGACGAAAAAATAATTTTTCATATTTTCAGTATTTTTCGACATTGTTAATTTCGAAAATTCATAAAAACAATCGAGAAAAATGAGAAAATTGTAAAATCAACTTTGAAGGCCTTGACCAAGCTTAGGAAACTATTTTTGAACAAAAAATAATTTTTCATATTTTTTTTTGTATTTTTTTAATATATTTTTTTAGAAATTGAGAAAATATTTAATAAATAATAGTATTTGAGGCCAAAAAAATACATAAAAATTGTCAATATTTTTATTTTAAATTCCTTTTCATGTTGGCCATCGCAAAATTAAAAAAATAATTCAATTCGGGGTCGTGTATTTCTTCACGAGCATAATCTCGAATCGGGCAAAAAAAAATTCAATTTGAGTCAATTTATTTTCATTTTTCACTTTTAGGAGTTGTGAAAATATTTTATAATATTTTAAATTTTCATCTTGGCCTAATTATACCTAGAATAACTTAATTTTTCAAAAGGGCTTTAATTAAATTTTGCATTATCTTCAGCGATAGGAAATGAGCTTAAATTTGACATGAGGTGAATTTTGATTAAGCATAATAGAGGTGCGTCAAAAATTGTGAGGAGATTTGGACTTAAAGAAATATTTTTTCAGGGACTGAATTGCAAATACTTAAAATCTCAAGGACTAGAGTGCAAATACCTAACTCTTGAGGCAGTATTTTGCAAATAATAAAAAGAAGAGTTAGTGGAGAAATTAGAATAGAGAGGGGAAGATGGAGAAGATGAGATGAAGAAGAGAAAATGGAGAAGAATGGATAGAGAAAATAAGATAAGAATAGAGAAGGGAAGATAGAGAAGATGAGATGAAGAAGAGAAGATGGAGAAGAATGGACGAAGAAAATAAGATAAGAATAGAGAAGGGAAGATGGAGAAAAATGGATGGAGAAAAGAAGATAAGAATAGAGAAGGGAAGATGGAGGTGAAGAAGAATTAGTGGAGAAATTAGAATGGGAGATAAATATGGAGATGGGAAGATGAAAATAAAGAAGAGTTAGTGGAGAGATTAGAATGTGAGATAGAGATAAAGAAGGGAAGATGGAAAATGAAAAAGAGTTAGTAGAGAAATTAGAATAGGAGATAGAGTTAGTGAAAAAATTAGAATGTGAGATAGATGAGTTAGTTATAAAAGGAGGAAGAAATGACCTTGGGAGAGGGACTTTTTTGGAGAGAAAATTTTGGATGTTTGAGAGGATTTTGGGAGATTGAAGAAAAATTTGAGAGAAAAAAATACCAAAAAGAGAGAGAGAATTTTGAAGATGATAGGAGTTTAAAGCTAAGAGTTATCATCACAAATTCCTTCATCGATCAACATAAATCAAGAGTTCATCCTTGTCAACGAGCAAGCAAATTCGAGCTAAGTGTTTTTATTTATTCATTTATTTGTGATTTTAGTATCAAATTAGCACAAATTGTATACACTTTATTCATCTTCTATTTCCCCATATTTTATGTCAGGTAATACCGACTCTATACCAATGGTAATTTCATGAAGGTGCAAGCAAAATTGGCCTAGACAGTCCAAAACGCCCGTCAAATTTTCAGCCGACCCATGGATGGATTTTGATTCGAATTGTTGAATTAATTCATTGTATTTTATTTTATTGAATTCAAACCCTAGAATGTGAAGGGCAGAGCCTACTCATTAGAGGTCGTTTACTTCCCGCAATTTAATTCCTACACCATTAAACTCCAAAGGGAAGAGCCAAGCTAATGTTAGGCTGCCCATTGGAGGTTTTTACTTACTGTCATTTAAATTCCCGCAATTTAATTCCTGCACCATTAAATCCCAAAGGGAAGAAGCAAGCCAATGTTAGGCCGCCCATTGGAGGTTTATACTTACTGTCATTTAAATTCATGCAATTTAATTTCCGGACCATTAAACCCCAAAGGGAAGAGCCAAGCCAATGCTAGGTCGTCCATTGGAGGTTTTTACTTACTGTTATTTAAACTCCTGCAATTTAATTTTCGCATCATTAAACCCCAAAAGAGAGGGTCAAGCCAACGCTGAGCTATCCATTGGTGGTCTTTATCTATTACCATTTACTTCATACCATTTAATTTTTGCATCACCAGACCCTGAATGAGTAGGCCGAGCTACATGTTGGAGGTCGTAACACTGCATAGAAGTCGTTAACACACTCCCTCTTTTGGCTTCATGGAATCTTTAATACTTTGAAAATACCAAAAATGTCACTCACATACATTCCATTTAAAAAGTGAAAACACCAAAAAGAGAACACCTCATTAAAATCTTAGGAATAAACTAAGCTTGAGTTGCCAAATTAGGATATCTATGAAATTAAGGTACCGAAAGAGCATTAATTTTAATTAACTAGTGTAACCAAGTCCCCGAACTCATAATCTCTGGTTCGTAGAAGTAACTTAGTTCTCTCGCTAATTTACTTAGGTCTCTAATCAACTTACCAAAAATGATTAGTGGCAACTCCAAATTTTAAAATCATTTAAATAAAAATCAAAGTTGTGATTCGGTAGGACTTGATAGGGTCCGTATTAGGTTAGTTAATTTAATTAACATGATAATCCGTTCACCCAATTGGAAATTTTTTAGGGTCACGACACTAATGTGATACGTACGAAAAAAATATTTGGATTTCCTTCTATTTATTCAAATTTTCCTTGATATTGTAGGATAACGAGTTATGGAGAAAAGAAGAAAATAAAAAATTAGGAAATCAAGATGGCAGCCATGGAATAGTTAGAAGATAGAGACCAAATCAGAAATTCTGTGATTTATACCTAAATTTTATGTGAAAAATTAGGGATTGCCTTGTTTCAGGATCTCTTAATATTATCCTCAGGGATTTACTTTTTTAGAAGCTCTTAATGTTATCTTTAAGGATTTACTTATTTTTAGGAGTCTTGGATGCTATCTTATTAATAAAATAACATTGAGAGCATTTTTGGGGTGGGGGGGGGGGGGTTTATGTTTTTACTTTCACATTGTTCTTTCATTATTCTTGGAGTTTTTCAAGTATTTTGAAGAGAAGATAGAAGTGATGACAAAATTCTTATTCTTTGATTCAAAATGTTGGATTTAATTTACATTTTTATAAAATGTATTAGCAATCTATACTTTCATCTCTATGTGAATTTAAATAAACATAAGTACATTAAAATTTATAAATATTCCCCAATTTACAATGACTCTTTTTTTTAATCACTTTATTACTGAAAGCCACACAAATAACATGGTACGTCTCTATCCACTTTTAATTCATGGTTATATATATTATAGAGTTATATCGTACCCCTAACAAAATATATGGTGGATTGATAAACTGAGTAGATTTATTAAACCTAGAGATAGGATAGTAAATAGAAGAGGAAATTCTGCTATCATATGTTCGATGTCGTTCATGTATGTGTAAAGATATGGAGTTCATGTCTAGTGGTTATGGTGAAATCGGTTGCTCTAACGTATTTATTTGATTGATTTACTGCATCTAGTTCCAAACTTTTGCTTTTAAGATTGTCGATTTAATTTTATTCTCAATTCTATTTTTACTTGTTAGATAAATTTTAGAATTAGTCCATTTTTAATATTTAATTAGTTTATTACTAATCAATCTTAGTGGGACGATATCTTTTCTTATCATTATATTACTTGTTTGACATGTTTATTAATGCGTACACTTGCATTGAGAAGAACAAGAAGGAGTATGTATCTTTAAAAAGTGTGGGCCAATAAAACCCAGACTGTAAAAACCTTAGCTGCAGTTTTGATGGCTCCAAAATGACCACCTGCCTCTCCACCATGACAATGATGTAGAATGCTTGCCCTCTCTTTGTTTGGAACACATCTCCTTATGATTTGGTCAGCACATATTTTAAACAAGAAAGGCTCTTTCCGAAAATAATTTTTAACATTAGAAAATAATTTTTTCTTCTGTTGATATGACAATTCAGGAGGAAGAACATTACTTACCAAATAATTTACAAAGTCAGTGTACTAAAGAATGGTTGTGGATTTGATGGAAAAAAGTTTCTCATTAGGGAACTCTTTCAGAATTGGTCTTACCTCTTCATTAGCATATTATCACTTTTTAGTTTCAAATATGTACATTAGATCATTCAAATGGTGGCTAGTCACTTAAAAGCATTAAGCACAATAATATATAACTCACATGAATGAAATTACTTGCAAAATATAAGCATCATGAAATTCATATCATCATGATTAGGCTACATCTTAGCCCTAATGAAAGAAAATTAAACCATAATAGAAGAAGAAATGAAAATATTAATTAGATCCAACATCTTGAATCAAAGAACAAAAATTCTGTCACAACTTTTGTCTTCTCTTCACAATACTTGAAAAACTCCAAGAACAACGAAAGAATGATGCGAAAATAAAAACGTGGATGTCCTCCAATCTCTTAATGTTATCTATTAATAAGATAACATCTCAGACTCCTAAAAATAAGTAAATCCTTAAAGATAACATTAAGAGCTTCTAAAAAGGTAAATCGCTCAAGATAATATTAAGAGAACTTAAAAACAAAGCAATCCCTAATTTTTCGAATAAAATTTGGGAATAAAATATAGAATTTCTGATTTGGTCTCTATCTTCTAACGATTCTATGGGTGGCATCTTGATTTCCTTCTTTTTTTTTTTCCTTTTCTTCTTCATATCTCATTATCCTGCAATATCAAGGAAAATTTGAATAAATAGAAGGAAATATATTTTCATAGATATCACATTTATTTGTTGCCTAAAATTGGTAAAATAGCTCTATTTTTATAGAGTTATCACTTCTTCTATTTTTAGGGATTTTCTAAAATTTTTCTAGAATTTGTTCCAATTTTTTTAAATAATATCTTATATATTTTTCTTTGAAAATGAAATCTAGTTTTGTTTTAAATTAAGGGAAAAGTGATGAGAGAACTAAAAAGAAAAAGCGAGAGATGAGAGGACTTTTTTTTTGTTCTTGTTTTTGCTCTAAAACTGTTCTCAGGAACAGAATCATATTCAGAATTATTTACGTTATTAACACGATTCTCATTCTTTTTTTTTGTTTCGAGGAACATAATTAGAAAATCAAAATTGTTGCTATGTAGGCCCTAGTAGCTACTTGTAGTTCTAGGAAGTTGTGCACTAAATTTTAAGGTATTTCGTCAACTAAATACTTGGTGTCAAGCGCACATAGCCACATCTTCCAAGTATGTCGTGAGCTTTGGCTATGGACCCCAATGAGGATTGAAGCTTTGAGATGTGGATATGCCCGAGTAGGAGTTTAATGAGGCGTCCGAGGGAGCAGAAGATGGACATTGAAGATATATGGTAGGTGCTTGGCAAAGATGCATAGCTTGGTAGGGCACTTAGGTGAGCAGAACTATTGTATTGGTGCCAATTCAGCTTTAAGACTTTCAGTTGTACCAATTGTTTTGGTAAAAAAATTATACCAATTTAGTTCTGAACATTTTTGCATTTATGCCAATTGAGTCTATTCGGCCAAATTTGACTTGAAAATTGCTAATGTAAATGCTGGTTGCATCATATAGGATGGTCGACATTGGCTTGGACATTTTTCATAATATATTAATTAATTTTTTGAAATTTTATACTTGTTTGGTTTTTTATTTTCTTCTCTTTATTTTTCTTTGGGGCTAAGCCTGGCGACCGTCGAGAGTGTGCGGTGCTTTGCCCCAATCTGACGAGGGTTGCCAGCTCCTTGCCAAATCTAGGCTAGGCAAGGGTGCCGTGGCTTTTGCCAGTGTGACGACTTGAATTTCGCTAGAGTAATTTAAAGAGTGAAATAGTCATTGACGGGCGCATAGAGATGGTGATTTGGGGTTTTATTATTTTGTGCGGTGGATTAATATGGTAGTTTGTTTGCAGTAATTTCATTAGGACCGTTTGCATTGTGTTTGATTGAGTGTTAATGTGCGAAATTAGTTCGTATTTGAACGTGAAACTCCTCGAACCGTTTCAGCCCACTCCCATTGCCATTGACCATCTATATAAACCCCCACTCACTCTCTCTTCATTTTTTTTTTTTTGGGTTGCAAGGACCCTCTTCTCCTTAAACTCTCTCACTTCCTCTCTCACGTCTTCTCTTCCGCTGAACTCTCGCTCCCTCGTATTTGGCTAGCGACACCTTGATTCATCACCAGCGGATCCTCGAGTCTTCAAGCTTCGGTGATAGCTCTTGATGCTACTCACCTCCTTTCCCATTGGTCCCTCTTGCCACACGACCCGCCAAGAAGAAAAGGATGGTTTGAGCTCATCCGGGTGGCGAATTGATCCCCGTTTCTTCATATGTGAACCTAAGTCGAGTAGATTTTTAATCACTCAACTTTTCTACCAATTAGTTGTTCAGTTTGGCACCTAGTGATGAATCTCGGTTGTAGTGTGCCGAATTGAAGCTGACTTTATGTGGTTGAGCAAATGTCGATGCATGTTTGATCTGTTGCTCATAGTAGTACCTATAGGTCGTCAGTAATTCAAATCTATGGGTTGATAGTCAAAGAAGTCATTGGAACGCCATGAATTTGAGTTGCACAGTGTATAGGGGAAGTTTGGCCGTGGGTCTTGGGAAGCGATTCTTGATGTTCGGTGCTTGCATGTCAATTTTGCTAGTTAAAGTGTTGCTATTTGGACTTGGATAGATGAAGTCTAAACTTGGGTCTCCTAGTGAATCGCTTGTTCGATGTAAAGTGAAATTGGCTTCGTATGGGTATTCAGTCATGAATGTAGAAGGAAGGTTCCTGTAGTATATTATCAAATTAGCTGATGGAAGCTTGGTTGTCTTGTGGCCTTTCTGTGGGTATTTTGGGGTGATTTTGTTGTGTTTTTGTTGATTTGCTACTTGCTAGATTGCCGTTCGAATGAATAATGATATAGATAGTTTAGTTGTTTGATTAGAGATTTATTTGCTGAGCTTTAGCTCAATTTTGTGGATTTAACCCTTTTTCAGATAAATGAGCCAGTGAGGTGAAGTGGTCATCGATAGTAGACAAAAATGATCAAATTACTAGGACTTTTCTGAAACAAATAAGGATCAATTCAGTTGGGCTGGTTGGATGATTCCCACCCGAAATTGAAAACCGAACCGGTATTTGCCGTTCCAAAAAATAAGAATCGAAAACTAAATCGTTACCTATCGGTTCCATCCAAAATCAATCGATGGGATCCAGTCTGATTTGATTTGGACGAATCATGATTTTTTTTTTCTCACCCTTAGTTAAAAGTCTCGCGTAAATAGACTTGCCACTCTCTCCTTAGAGCCAAAAGACGGCCGGCACAAACCCACGAAGGTCTTGGCTTTTGCCACGTGTATGGACATAAATTTCCCAAAGGCAAAAAATGAAAAAAATAAACGTGAATCAAAGGATTGAAGGTAGGGTCAACCTTGGCCCCTGTTGGTGGATTGGAAACAGACATTTTGTTGTTGTCTCCCAAATGTTTGTTTATATTTTGAAACAAAAAATGTAAGAACCTGATTATATACATAATAAGAAATTCTCCAAATTTGCTGTGTGATCTTATCTTTGTCTTCTACTGGTAGTGAAATCCTATGAGGCCATACCTTTTAGGCTTTGTGTGTACCTTGTTTGATTGCAATTGTATGATCGTATGGCTGACTTGTATGGCATGGTCTTCCACATGTGCCGTATTATACGCATTATCAAATTAAAACAAAGTGCGATTAGTGAGGAGGTAGCACCATGGGACGCTATAGCTAGGCCGTGAAGCCCTTGCCCAGTGCTGGCGAGAGTTGCTGGCACTTAGCCTAAAAAACTAAAGGGAAGAAAAGAAAATAAAAATTTAAAAATTTAAAAATTATCTAAATATTATTAAAGATGTCCACGTCAACGCCAAATGTCCTATGTGGTATAGCCGACGTCTACATCAGTAATTTTCGATTAAAATTGGCCACATGAACTCAATTAATCTAAAGTAAGGATTAAATTGGTCCAATTGAAAGGTTTAAGCGAAAATTAGCACCAATGCAATTTATTTTGGATTTAAGCGAAAATTGGCACCGATACAATTTATTTTGGACTTTTTTAGTACTTTTTCTCTATATATGGAGTTTTACACATTTGAGTCTCTTAAGGGTGTTTCTAAGGTTCCTCTTTGAGAGTTTTGTCAGGGAAACAATTGAGAATCAAGCGAAACACGCTAATGATTGACTAGTAGTAATCGGATTGGAGCTTTGGTAGGAGATGTTCATGGTGGATTCATCGCCATCGTTTTTCTCGTGGTGTAAGTGTCAACATTCATACCGAATCATGTAAATTTTAATGCAATATTTTTTATTTACCTTCGCGGATGTAGTCCGAGTGCACGGTCCTTTCTCGCAACAACGCTAACTTAACAAACAATACCTCTTTAACACGCAATGGCAACAAATACCCGACAAACTCTCCATCCCGCAAATGTCGCGGGGAGAAAAAAAGGGGAAGGAAAAGATGAAGGAAAGAGATAAATAAAGAAGCATCCAAACTTTGTTAAGAACGGAGAACCAATACATGTCCAAATAGACGTGGCAGTGGACCACCTGAGAAAAAACTGCCCAGTGCATGAAAGCATTGATGTCGTCGCATGATGTACCTTCATGTCGTGAACTGGGATAAAATATTCCAGACATTTCCGCCTTTGCTTGCCTTTTTACCTGTCGTGCAACGTTTGGGGAACAAAAAATATGCAGGAATATTATCTGGTCTGGCCATTGTGCAAAAGATGAACATACGTGATAACGCTAGGGTTTGGTGTCATGCGCTCACTGAATGAAGTGATGTCTCTTTTGTTCTCAATTTTCATATGATTACGCTTTGCTTGTGCGTTCGGTCATTGCGGAAACTGGGGTGCTTTGAGTTTTCGCTTCTTTTATTTCTTTTTTTTTTTTTGGTAAAGCGCTTCTTTTATTTCTGTATCGTACTCTCTAGTGAAAGATGAAAAGAAAAGAAAAGAAAGCCAGCTCTCGCCAAACGCCACAATTGCATAAGCTCCGATCCATGGCAAATATCTCTCCCGATTATAGCAAAGACCTAAACATCCGACATCGCTTTTCTCGTGGAAAACGAGAGGTGCTATCGAGCAGATAAGCACCTGAGTGGGTGGGGGAGTTTCCTACTGTCGAAGTCGCATGTTTGCTTTGTCGTCGTCTCGTCTTAGGGTGGCATGAACGACAAGACATTGAATAAACAAGAAACAAATCTAGTGCTGTTTTTGTTGGGGGGACTCCTCCACTAACGTTTCAAATTCACCAATCCTTCTGGCAAGGCCATTACGAGAGATATACATTAGGAAATCTATTGAAAACGATGGCGTCTTATGACTCTTCTTCTTTTTGGGCACAAGCAAGAACACCATCATTGTACAACATTGTAAGAAGCACCGAGAGCTAGACCTGTCAAGGGGTGGCCGGGATCGGATTTGTATTGAGTCATAAATGGTCCGACCTAAATAACCTGTTTATGACCTATTTATTCCAATGCAAATTTTTCGATGCATACCCGGCCCAAACCGATCTATATTGCAAAAACACATCTATATTTTATCTAATTTAGGAAAACATGTTTCTCATAAATTTTCAAAAAAAATTATATTGCTAAAACACTGTGGACTGCTTGACCCTCATCGACTGAATTATTTTATTTAATTTTTTCTTCTAAGTCCGGCAAGGGCTACCCAACCCTCATTGACTAAAAGCGAGGACCGCGACCCTCGCCAGCTAACGGCGCAACCCTCGTCTTGTGGCCGACCAGGATCACTGGCCCTCGTCGGAAGATGAGTTGAGCTCGCACTCCACATTGTCCTTATCATTTATCAAAGGATGCCTCGGGTGCATTTGGGTCGAACGGCGACTCATGATTTTTTGCCGCTTTCGACACACTCCAAGTCGTGGTGAATTTCGACCAACAAAAAAGAAAAAGAAAAAGTCAAGGTGGTTGGTTTCAGTGGCGGCCATGAGGCATAACGCGACAAATCACGGAGTCTTTATGATCAAGGACACTGAGATAAAAACAATTCTGGGTAAGACACTGCCTCGTTAACGTTGACTGGTCAATGGTCATGCCCAAAAAAAGTATCCACTGTACCTTGTCCAAACTCTAATGGTTGTTCATGTCTCCATTATGTCGGGTACTTGAAAAAATAAAAGAAGAAAGCGAAAGAAAAAAATGATAAGGTATTGGTTGATACTTTTACATCCCTTGAAGAATGACTAAGACCAGAAATGAATTTAAGTTTAGGGCCACGGGAGAACTACCCAAAAAGTCTTAAATCTATTGTGATTGTACCAATTCAATTCTAAATCTTTTTTTTTTATATTGTCAATTCAATGATAAACTTTTTGCATTTGATTAGGAGGGATAACTCTATCCGGTCCACTTAATTACCTTGAATTGCCCAAAATATTCATGGATTTAACATCCAACCCCTTACTCATCATCAATTAACTTCAATTTTGAAAATCCTTAGTAAAATTGCACATGGTATCAAATTACTCTATGCATGAGGAGGAGAGTTCCAACGTTTTGAAATTACACTACGTTACCCTTTGATAACTTAATTGTTTAAACAGAGCTCGCAAGATCTTACGAGGAACACTTCTAATACGCGCTTTGAAGTTAGTTCTATCTATTTCTGGCATGATTAACATTCATTCAGTATTGTGATGTTGTTCCTTCCTTCCAAAAACTTCTTTCCTGTCCATATTCTTCTGATACTCCCTCTCTATTTTTGGTCTCTCCATAATCCATCTTTCTCTCCTCTTGTTTTTTTCCTTACCTAAACCCTTCATTTTGCATCAAGTATTGTCGTCGTAATTGATATCATGGATGCTCATCATAAGGGGATTAATTTCACTCACAATTTGATAAAGTTCTAACAAATATTAGAATAGTCAAGCCTAATAAATAGCACCCTTCTCACCTATAAGCTGAAACCCCATCTCTCATGTGCAAGCTGAGTTAGGAATAGACACATGAAATTTCACAAAAGGAGAGCCACACATGTGAAATAAATAGGGGCAGAGCCTTGCTATGATATCACCTTATATTGTCTAATTAAAAAATTTTAACACATAGATGAAGGGAGAGAGCATAATAATTTGATTTTTTTTATATATTGAATTGTTTGTTAGCTTCTATAAACAAATGTATTGAGGTGGGACACTTTAACAAATATGTTTGGCAAAAATCCATAGAACAACAAAAGATGCTGTCAAATGGCGGCCAAGCATTATATTGATTGGATAAACATTAATCTAGCTGTCAGAAGTTCCTTTTTAAAAGGAAAATTATCCTAAAAGTTCTAAACTTGTTACATTTTTGTCAATTCAGTTTTTAATTTTGATGATTGAATCATAAACCTTTTCATCTTTTTTCAATAAGTTTATCTGTCTAATTTTGATCGAAAATTGTTGACTGGGACGCCAGCCGTTCTACATAGCATAGCTGGCGCTGATGTGAATAATTTGTAATATATTTTTTTTGAATTGACCAAGGGCTCTTTTACCGCGGAATATCATAGAGTTACCCCATGGGATGTAATATTTTTTCGATTTTTTCTTTTTTTTCTTTTCTTTATTTATATTTTCTTGATGTCGCTGGCAACGGCTGCAACGCCCTCTCCGCCGGCGGATGAGGCAGCCTTGGCGACAATTAACGTTGTCTCACACTCTCATTCATTTTGAAATGCAAAGTGACGAAATTTCCAAGCTAAAGCTTCTTGAAAAGTTATATTGACGACAACGATCCATATCGACCATCACTGTATTCGATTATGTGGTTGAGAATTTGAGATTCAGTTTCGACATAATATCGATAGCTTTATAAAGATATTTACGTTTTTCCCTTTTGTGGTTTTCGAACTGATCCTAAAGTTACGAACCACGTGCTCATACAGTAAGCTTTACTGTAAGCTTTACAAAAACAAAGAGCAAAGCTTTACTGTAAGTCGAACATCGACTGACGATTTTTGCCGGTTTTGACACACTCAAGTCGTGGTGACTGTTTCAGTGGAAGCTGCGAGGCAATTACGCGACAAATCATGGAGTCTTTATAATAAGGAAAATGAGGCCAAAACAGTTTTGGGTAAGACACCGCCTGTCGTTGTTGACTGCCATGCCAAAACAATCCACTGTCCCTTTTCCAAATTCTAGTAAATGTTCATGTCTCTATTATGTCGGGTGCCCTAAAAGAAAAAGACAATAAAGAAAAAGATAAAAGATAAACTAATCGTTTTATGCTTTCCTCCTACAGCTCTAACCAACCTCAAGAGGTCCACACATCTCTCTTTCTTTCGTCCCTTGAAGAATTACGTAAGACTAGAAATTCATTTGGATTTAGGACAACGATCTTCTCTAGTTAGGAGATAAATCAATCAGGTCCAATTAATTACCTCGATTGCCGAAAATGTCCTTAGATTTTAGGGGGGGAGAGAGAGAGGAGGGGGGGGGGGGTGGGTTGCCCCGCTGATGAATATGGTGTGTCTTGACCATGTCAAGATTTATTGCGAGGATAAACAGTAATCTCATTATCAAAAGTTGCTTTTTGAGTGCCACATATACGAGACTATGAGGCCAGAATTCATTCGAAGGTGGTTACACTCATTTTGACATGTAAATGAAAATTTCCAAGGTAAAGCTTCTTGAAAAGTTGTATTGAGGATAAAGATCAATATCGACCTTCATCGAATCCGAATGTCTGGATGAGAATATGATGTTCATCATCGACGTACTATCAATCGCTTTATGAAGAGATTACATTTCCTTTCTGTGGTTTTCAAACAGATTATAAAGTTGCAAACCATGTGCAATAGAGCAAGCTTTCTATGTGGGAAAGGAATGTTCCTGAAAACCTAGTTTCCTATTAGCACATGCATACACAGCATTTGTTTCGCTTGTATTCACTCTTCATCAGCATTTTGTTCTGAACATGTGTGGGATATTGGAGATTTCTGTATTAGAGAATATTTATTCTTAAATATTATGGATATTATTTGATATTTCATGATTTTTCTATTTCCTTGTTAGAATAGATTATCTCCCTTCCTATGACTATTGTTATGATATAATTACCATTCTCTAATAAAGTGTAATGACAAGCCAATCGAATGAAGATGTAATCTTTCTTGATTCTCTCTTCCTCCTTCTTGAAGATCCTAGAATTATTTTACATGGTATCAGAACCACCAAGAGAGAAGAAACCAAATTAAACCCTAGCCTTTTCTTCCTTTATGCCATTTATTAGTCATCTCATCTTCAGCAAAGTCTCTATTTTGTCAACACCCAACAACGCTACCATGTCACTCGTTGTGGTTCTTTCTTTTAAATGTGAGCATCAACAATAAGCAAAGTTGCTGTCTAATATCCAAGCAGCTGTGAGCGCCGGTGTCAAGCACCCCTTCATCAAGCAGCTAAAGTTGAGTGTCATAGTTGGATGCAATTTATTTTATCGCAATTCATATTGGGTTTCCACATGATTCTATGAAGGTTGTATGAGAAAGATGTGTCAACTTTCTAATTATGTATTTCTTCAACGGTTGTCAAATCCGGTGACGATATGTATTACGTTTGATTTATTGTGTAAGGACCAACTTACGCAATTATCATTATCTTGAATCCGGTTGGATGTGTCCACGTCACTTGTTTAGTGTAAGACCTGCCTTACAAGGTGCTTGGTCACTTTGGATGAAAGTTGCACTTATCATATGTAAGTTGGAGAGGGAGTGTTGAAGTATACTTATAGTATTGGAGATTTCTATATTAGAGAATATTTATTGTTAAATATTATGGATATTATTTGATATTACGTGATTTCCTATTTTCTTGTTAGAATAGATTATTTCATTTCCTATGATTCTCTTGAAGATCCTAGAATTATTTTACAATATTCCATACTAAAGTCAGGGTATTTTTCATGATGTGAGTCCATTTGATCTCCTAAGTGGATTACCGATATGCTGACCATTGGAAAAAAAAAATTTTGAGATGGAAAATTTCTTAGTTAAGCTTAAAATAACTAAATGAGATGATTGCATCAGAAGTCATAAAATTTGTCATAAAAGTCCAATTGAGTCGTAAAACTTTCAAAAGATTAAATTAAATCGTAAAACTTATCATGAAAATACAATCGTGTCCTAAAAATTTTAAAAAATGCAATCGACGGAAGAATTTGATTTCACCAATTTAATAAGTTTTAGAATTCTATGCACTTTTCGAAAATTCTGCACTCAATTGTCCTTTCTGATAAGTTTTAGGATTAAAGTGTACTTTTTAAAAGTTTTAAAATTTAATTATACTTTTTTTTATAAGTTTAAGGATTTTTAATGGACGTATTCCTAAGTAAATAAAGCGAAATGTCATTCTGAAAATGGGACCGGCAGGGGAATGTAGACGAGCCAATAGCATGGGACTGTGGCAAATCATGTAATGTGGGGGAAAGGATTCAGGAGGAGAAAGAAGATGGAAAGTGAGCATAATCACTTGTGTGGTGCGACGTGTATCAATTAACATCATCCTTTTCAATTCTCATGGCTGGGAAGGAAGATAAAGATGGCGGCTTTAAAGGACAACTTTAATTGGCTGCCCTCAAAGGAAAAGCTGGACACTTGGCGATTGTGCCTTAAGAACCCAATTTCTATTTGGCGACATAGAACAAGAGGGACAAAGGACAAAGTAGAGAGGCCCACCAAAAGGAAAAAGGCTATTATATATTCCCACTTAGAATCCGAAGGGGGTGTCCTATTGAAGATAATCACCATATTCCTGAGCAATTTCGACATAATGAGATTACCTATCCTATGATTTCGATTACTCTTCGAAGTTTTTTGAGACTCTTTTTTTTTTTGAATTTTCACTGTCATTTTTTTTACTTTCTTATTCATGATAATAGTATGATGAAGCCTGAAAGATCATTTCAAGATGAATGTTTAAATTCGTCTCGCTAAAATTATTCTACATCAATTCATCGAATTCTACTATAACTCTCTCTTTCGTATGGCATGGCAGAGATGCCTTTAGGACAATCTTTACGTCGGGTACTCTAATGGGTTTTCCTCATTAAACTCCCTCTTGCCTAAACATTCGAGATGCCTCGTCCTACAAAACGCGAAAAGAAAAGGGAGCATAAAAATGGAAAGTCATGTGAAGGTGCACTTAATGGAGTCGTCAAAACCATAAAATAATGGCATGAATTTGACCTTGGTGCGCGTCACCATATGCCTCTCATTCCTTCGTCTCTCCACGCGACCAATGCAGCCTTTACTGACTAGAATTAAGCCATTACAAGACGAAACAAAAGCACTAATTTTCAAACCAGCTTGCACACATTTTGTTTTGAATCTCTTCTAGGACAAGAAGCGATTCGTGAACGGACGTAACTCCATTGCAATAGGAGAGAATGTGAGCATCCACCCGCAAAACCGAACGAAAAGTCAAAAGTTGATTGGCTTTGGATCGATGGCGACACCACCACCCCCTTCAATTGGAAACGGGGACACGGTCTCTCTTCTTCCCTCCATTATCTCTTCCATGGAATCGGAACTCAACACATGGAAAGGAATGAATAATTATAAAAGAAAAACAAGAGCAAAAAGAATAGGAAAGAATGAAGAACCCAGCACTTCACCTCTTTTCTCCTCCACCCCAAACGAAAGAAGATACCCTCTTTTTTTTTTTTTTTGGTCGTAGAAAGAAGATACCCTTGCCTTCTGTCAAACATTGAGAGAGAGAGAGATGGCCTAGTTTAGAGCTTTGTTTCAGACACAACAATTTGGAAAATTGTCAATTTAGTTATAAACTTTTCAATTGTGCCAATTTAGTTTTGACTATTATGATGATTTGCCAATTTAATTCTAAACTTTTTGATAATTTGCCAATGTAGCCATTCAAGCCAAATATCCAATAATAAGTTTAGGACTGAATTGATAAAGAAAAAGATTTACCACTATATTAACAAATCGTCAAAAGGTTTCGAATTAAATTAACATAATTGAAAGGTTTAGGATTGAATTAATTATCGTATGCTTTTTGGACAATTATCCCCAACAATTTGAATATGGCATCCATCACATCGTTAATTTGCTTTTCAGTTTCATTAATTTTGGTCTATCCTAGACAAATTGTAGAACTATGTACCATACATATGCAAGAGTTACTAAGAGCGATATACTGAGATGGTTTATAATGTGACGTGCAAACTACAAACGATTATACAAATTACTGGATCCATATTAATCTCTAATCCAAGTTCACGTGTGTGTGTGTATATATACATATATATATTCTCCATGTGCCCCAGTATTTAAGCTTTCATGCTCATGCACAACGTTTATTCTCTTTGCACAGATCATCTTTGGGTGCCCAGCATCTCTCCTCACCGACCTCTGCGATATGTCGCTAAAGTTGGATCTTGTTTACGTAACTCTTTTGTGCCTTCCTTTTCGTGTTTCCGTGCTATCTTTGTTTGTCCAAGATTATACAAGAAGATGACTCCACGCAGTATCTATCAAGTAGATTTCTCATATCATCATCGTCAAAAGTTCAAAAATAGCGCAAATTATCGGAGGCCGTTTCAGTATAGTATCTTTTTTCCGTTTTGGGTAATCAATTTATTAGAAAATGAAATGTTTTCTTGTTCAGTATGGTTATCAAGTACTCCTAAAAACTCGTCTTGCGAACCGTTGTACAATCGGATTATTAATTTGAGAGCACTGGAGTGGTTGAGAGCGTAATCTAACCAGCAGAATGATCAAGGTTATGATTAGGATCTGCTTTTTGGGAAATCCGTATTTTATTATTTTTGTTTAATTCAAGTGGAACTTAAGTTATCGCTGTATCCACCTCAATTGTACTTTCGGCGACATCCAAATTTTAGATGCATTATCGCATCCCGAAGGGTTAGAGACCTTCTTTTACTTAAACAATTTTCTGGAGAGATCATCGCACTTCGCGTCCAGTTCCTGCAAGATAGAGATAAGCTGGTATGGTTCTGATTTTGGTAATCAGTTACTTGCCATTTATATATTGTCCGAAGGCTTATAAGTTTAAGATTTTTTGTTTCAAGCAGCAATTCTACTTCCGATAACTTTTTTTTTTCTAATTTTTCCAATTTTACTTTTATTCTCAAAATCGGACTGTCATTAACAAGAATTACTTGAAAGTATGCAAATATTCAACATGCAGAATCATAAATAATTCTTTTATACATTCTGAAAACTATTTTTTTAATTTATGACTATTAAAAGAAAAGCCATAAGTAAAAGCAATTGAGTAATTCGTGTCCACTCCAAACAGATTTCATAAGCTGAAAAATTATATGTTTCGCTCTCTTGTCGAAATAAAAATCATAAATATATGTCCTTACTTTCTTGTCAAGATAAATGTTTTAACTTCAGTTTCAATTTATATGAATAGATTCTACAATTTTTCAATTGAACGTAGGTGTGAACATCCAAAAATGCTCTTGAAAATTGAATTGTTTGATATTAGATGAAAGGGCAAAATTACCAAAAAAGTCCTAAATCTAACAACCGTGCTAATTCAATTCTAAACATTTTTTTGACCAAAAAAAAAAAAAAATTCTAAACATTTTTTTAGCCGATTTAGTCCTAAGTCTTTTACAATTGTTCTAATTTAATCCATTTAGCGAATTCTAGCTCGCCGGCGATATAATATTTTAATATTTTCTTAAGTTTGTTTGAATTATATTGTTATTACATTTTATTTTCCTTTTTTTTATTTTTTATTTTTCCCCTTCCCTCTTCTTCCTCCAACCGGTCACTGAACCTTGGTGACTGCCCAAAGGGACGGTCGGCCTCGCCAATTCTGGGCTGGCACGATTAGGTGAGCGTCTCCTAGCCATGGCAAGGCTCTGCCTCCCCAGCCATCCCTCTAGCTGGTCACTGAGGTTTGGCGATCGACTAGAGGAAGAAGAGGGAAAAAGAAAAGGAAAAAAAGAAAAAAGAAAAAAATAAATAATTAAAAAAATTTCAAAAAAATATTAAAATATTATTTTGCCAGTTGTCTAGCATCCATGTAGCACTACCATGTTAAAAATTGCCGGATGGATTGTATTGACGTAATTACAAAAGATTTAGGACTTAATCAACAAAAAAAAAAACAAATTTAGGGCTATATTGTCACAATTGCCATAGATTTAGAATTTTTTTGGTAATTTTCTCTAAATGATGGTCAGACCACTGCCATTTTATTATCGGTTCATGTTTGAGACTCTATTGAGCTTCTTCCCCCCCCCCCCCCCCCCCTCTTTCCTTTATAATTACAATAACAGTTGACCAAAATACTCGATCCCTGATTAGTCATTGCAGGGGCTGATGCTTGGACAGTTGGACTCAGTAATCAAGCCACTGATTGATTCTTTGTGATGGTATAGATACTGCAATTTCGAATAAACTGATGCTAAAAAGGATCGGTGAAAAAGGCTCTTAATATATTCATATTAGCAAGATGCCCATGCATTGCACGGGTCTAAAACTATATTTATCATATTATTCTAAATAAGAATTTGCTTGTGTGACTATTTTTTAATTACTGTGAGATTGATAGTATGCTGCGAGTCGCAAAGATAAAATAAAAAATAACTAAATTATTGTGGTGTGCACTCTTTCATGGCCCACAACATGTTGTTATTCTCAGATTATGGTTGAGAAAAAAAAAGGACTATTATGTTAGCAAAGTCCTCTTAAAAATTGGTGTTGACATGAATTTCTGTGAAAGCAATAATAAACAGAAATATCCACATCAATTATATTTTCCGTTAGAGTTTACCCGGAATTTAAATGGAAATGGATATGAATTCCACGATGTAGGTATGTCCTCCAATTAAAAGAGAAAATAAGACATAAAATTGCAATATATAAATATTATATTTCAAACGCGTAAGATAATATGAGTCAATTAGAACATGAAAGCCCAAAGCAAGAACGATAAATTTCACCTCTTGAAATTTCCTCAATTTGTCTGAATCCCCCCACCTCTGCGCCATTGATTTGGTGTGGAAAATGCTAGGGAGTCATTAGGTGTCGGAATCTTCTTGAGAGAAATGATTTCTTCTCTTTCATCCGTATGCACTTCTCTACTTAAAGAAAGTTATATTATTTCTTCAAGACTACCGATCAATTTTATGTACTCTATTTTTACGAAATTTTTCTGTATTTATTTGATGTGTGTGTATTATATATATTATTATTATCATTAGTCGAGAATTGATGGATATCTACTCATTCATGACAATGTACCAACATTATTGAATAATTAAAATAAGGGATAAGTGCATTGAAAGTGCTAAAACTTGTTACGAAAGTGCAATCTAGTCTTAAAAATTTCAAAAGATATAATCATGTTTTAAAACTTGTTACGAAAGTGAAATTAAGTCTTTAAACTTTCAAAAAGTGCAATCAATTTTTAAAACTTATCATGAAAGTGCAATTGTGTCCTAAAATTTTTAAAAGGTGTAATCAAGTCCTACAATTTGTCATAAAAGTGTAATCGATTCCTCAAACTTTTAAAAAGTGTAATCAACAAAAGGACTTGATTTCATTAATTTGACAAGTTTTAGGATTTAATTGCACTTTTTGAAATTTTTAGGATTCAATTGTACTTTCTGACAAGTTATAGAATTCAATTGCACTTTGTGAAAATTTTAGGACTTAATTGCACTTTCTTGATAAGTTTTAGGACTTTCTACGTATTTATTCCTAAAAATAAAATATTATATGTGTGATTTTATGGCATCGCTATAACAATTTTAAGAACTTTAGCTGATAGATGAGGATGTACTTTAGTATTTGAAAACTCTAACACTCCCACTCATGCATATGCTCGACCTTAGGGAGGCAAATAAAGGGTCTAGAAAGATTTGAACTTAAGATTTCCTACTTTAGTAGTGGTCTCTCACATTGAAAAATTGATGTGATTTGAAATAGCTAGTACATCTCATTTAGCTCATGACTTCTTAACTTAATCTTTTAAATGAAGTTGGGATCAACTGAAATATTGGTGAGCTCAGACTCGAGCTCCCTCTTAATGATATCCTCATATGAAAGTACAAATTGGTTTTGCACGTTCCTAACCTATTATACAAGATTTGCCATTGTGCATGCAAAGTATGATGTAAGGCTAAAATTTGGAAACAAGTGCAATGGGTTGGACAACCTTATTTACTACAAATTTCGCTCCTTGTGTAATTCTATAGAAAAAGACTGTAAAGTCAATATAATCGACATTTTTTTTGGTTGGGGGTAGAGTTGAGTGTCGTCACAGTGGAAGTAGCTCAAAGGCTTTATATAGAAGCGTGAACCCCAACCCCATATTTCTACTTCTCGTGCCTTCCTTCGCTTTACAAGCTCACATCACCCACTTCTTGCATGTGACTCTCTCTCTCTCTCCCCCTCCCCGCTTTGAGCTTCTTCCACTCCGCTATTCTCTTCTTCTTCTTCATTTGCCTGAAATGATGCAAATGCCTCCTCAGCAAGAAACCAACCTTGCGGTCGTCGTCGTCCCGAGCCACAATGAAAACAACATCTCGGTCCACGCCGAACCCTCATTCCCCTCGAGCAATGTGAGTCCGTCCCCGTGTGGCTCGCCTCTGGATGCCGAGGAACCTCCCGCTCCGGTCAAGTTCTCGTTCCTCCGCCGGTCACTATATCCCGTCACTCTCAAGGTAACTCTCTCTCTGAGTGGTTGCACTCGGTGATCATGTAGTCTCAAAAGTTTTACTACAAAAATCGAGAGAAACGATATAGAAAATATATTTAGCCTTGTAAACTTCTTCGCAGTTCGAAGACGTTGGCTACAACATCAAGCTTCAGACCAACGAGAGCGGCTGTTGCGCCCCGCATGAGCCCAAACTGACCCGGAATGTCCTGAATGGTGTCACCGGCGAGGCACGGCCAGGGGAGCTGCTAGCGATGCTTGGGCCCTCTGGGAGCGGCAAGACCACCCTACTGACAGCACTTGCCGGCCGGCTTTCTGGGAAGGTCACTGGTGCCATAACCTACAACGGGCACGCGTTCTCGAGCTCGGTCAAGCGCAAGATCGGCTATGTCTCGCAGGATGACGTTTTGTACCCCCACTTGACCGTCCTCGAGACCCTGACCTATGCCGCCCTGCTGAGGCTGCCCAAAGAGCTCACCCGCCAAGAGAAGGCCGAGCAGGCCGAGATGATCATAGCGGAGTTGGGCCTGGCGAGGTGCCGGACCAATGTCGTGGGGGGGCTGCTGGTCCGCGGCGTGTCGGGTGGCGAGCGCAAGCGGGTCAGCATCGGGCTCGAGCTGCTGGTGAACCCCAGCCTCCTGCTGCTGGACGAGCCCACCTCGGGCCTCGACTCGACCACAGCTCAGCGGATTGTGGCCCAACTCAGGGCGCTAGCCCGGGGTGGGCGGACCGTGGTGACCACCATCCACCAGCCTTCGAGCAGGATGTATCGGATGTTTGACAAGGTGGTTGTGCTGACAGAAGGGTGCCCGATCTACAGCGGCAGCGCGAGCTGGGTCATGGAGTACTTCGGGTCGCTCGGGTACTCGCCTGGGTTCGATTTCGTTAATCCGGCTGATTTCGTGCTTGATCTTGCTAATGGTATGTGTTTTGTCCTTTTCTGTTGAAGATTTCATTTAGTGTTGCATTGTGTTGTACTTCTTGAGGGAATAATCGTGCATGTTACGTTTTTCTCCTATCTAAAAGCACAAGCTTTCGGAAAACTTAAAGAGGTATGATTCGGGGATGAACGTGTGTAATGTTCTTGCTAGCTTCTTTCAAAATTCATTGGTGTTTTGCGATTAATTAATGTCTCTTTCTTGTTTTCTCTTTCCATCTTAAGAGTGTATTAGTCTGTTGTTTTCTTCTTCTGTCACATGATTAGACTTTTTGACTATGAACCTGGAGGATGCCTTCAAATAAAAAGACAAAAAAAGATTTAAGGATGACTATTTTTCAAGGTCACATAGCAGATATCAAGAAATCAAAATGAGCTAAAGCATTAGTCTTACCAAGTAGAATCGCTTGGTCCGGGGGTGCGATGCACCGGTTTTTCAAGCATGTTGAGGATTAGTCTAGACTGTAAAGCCGGTAGAATTGCTTGAGATGGTCAACTTTTGGTCCTTATAGTGATCAAGCATTTGCCTCCATCCTAGAAAGGCCGCGGTCAAGTCGGAGTGAACAAGCCATAGCAGACCTATCTAAATGCTTCTGCAATGGAGGGCATCTGATTGTTGTACGTAATTTTTTCCCCAGAAGAGAACCGTGCTTGTTCGACTCATCTCGAGCTAGACAGTTCGAGTTTCTGGTAAGGTGCACAAGTTATGTAGCTGCTCTCTAAGTTAGACGTTTATTTTACTGCTAATCATACCCAGTTGACTTAAATGTTCACATTGATATGTGATGGGAAATTGTATGTGGTTGTCGTTGTGCATGTACCATCTGATTGTCATCTAGATTTAGGCATAGACTAAGCTGGGCTGGTCAACAGTAAGTTCTACTATCTTTTTGGTACTGTGAAAGGTTATTTTGGCTCCTTCTTAGATGTTGTTTGACCCTTCAAGCAATGAATTTGTTTCGCAAATGTAGGTATTAAGCCGGATTTGAGGCATGACGATCAGCAGGAATTTCACAACAAATTGGAGTACCACGATGAGCAGAACTCCATCAAACAGTCTCTCATATCATCATACAAAAAGAACTTGCATCCTGCATTGAAGGCAGAAATTCACCAACATCCTCGATACCGAGATACACATCCGTCAAGGAAACCGTCATCTGTCAGAAGTAAGTCACATCACCGATATAATAGATGATCTGTTGTTCTGGAAAAAATTAGCTCCTAGACCGAGGAAACATGAAGCAGCCTAACGAAACTAGTGGAACTCAATTATTCTGCTTTGCACGCAGGGCATGAGAGCTTCTGGGCGACATCCTGGTGGGAGCAATTCATGGTTCTGCTCAGACGGGGCTTGCGGGAAAGGAAGCACGAGTCGTATTCGGGTTTAAGGATCTTCCAGGTCATGTCGGTCTCAGTTCTCTCGGGTCTGCTTTGGTGGAAAACCGATACTTCACATCTGCAAGATCAGGTAGTTCTCCATCTTGCAAGATCATTTTCTTTTAGGAATTCCAAGGAGTGACTTCTTATTGCTTCTAGGATGCCCGTCCTGTGTCATCATGAGCGGATTTTATGATAGTTTGTGTCCTGTCTGATTTCTAATGAGCAATTGGTCATTAGATTTCTAATCTTGTAGTATGGAAATTTCAATATTGTCGAGTTGATCAGAGTGAAATCTCTCCCATAAAGTGAACATGTAGGATGTGATTTTCTTTGTAAACTTTGAAATCTTTGTTACTGATCCTTAATCCTGGTTTGTTAATGAACAGGTTGGGCTACTCTTCTTTTTCTCCATTTTTTGGGGTTTCCTACCTCTATTCAGCGCGATCTTTGCATTCCCTCTAGAGCGGCCCATGCTCATAAAGGAGCGGTCATCGGGGATGTACCGTCTCTCGTCCTATTATTTTGCTCGGATCGCTGGAGATCTCCCCATGGAGCTCGTGCTCCCCACTATCTTCGTGACTGTCACCTACTGGATGGGCGGCCTCAAGCCATCGCTAGGGACCTTCGTGCTGACACTTTTGATAATCCTCTTCAATGTGCTCGTGTCACAGGGGCTCGGTCTGGCTCTCGGGGCGATCCTAATGGATGTGAAGAAAGGCACGACGCTGGCTTCGGTCACGATGCTTGTGTTTTTACTGGCGGGCGGGTACTACATACAGCACATCCCGTGCTTCATCGCCTGGCTGAAGTATGTTTCTTTCAGTCATTACTGCTATAAGCTGCTTGTGGAAGTGCAATACTCCGTGGACGAAGTGTATGAATGTGGAGGTGGGAAACTATGCAGAGTCGTGGATTTCCCGGCGATCAGTTGCTTGGGGCTCAATCATATGTGCTGGGACGTGGCAGCTTTGGCCATCATGTTGGTCGGTTACCGTCTTTTTGCTTATATAGCACTGAGGGTCGGTCAACCACACTGACTGGGCGGTAACAGATGATTATTGTTATACAGGTGTATTTGGCTAATGAAGCAACAGGATTATTGATGAAGATCATATTAGATCTGACGATTGAAGGTTATAGACCGATAATGACCAGATTAGGATTGAAGTCACCTTATGTTGAATATGATGATTGTAAATTTGATTATAAGGGTTTAAAGTGTTTAATCATTTTCTTAATGTTTGAGTTCTCTGTTTTTGCTGGAATAAGCATCCCAAGGATGCTTAAAGCAAAGCATCTGATGCAACCCTCAAAAGAGAAGACAGATAACAAGGGCTCCTTCACTGAGCAACTTAATGGTTCCGGTAAAAATCATGGTCTTTGTTGTAGATCGTCCATCTACAATTTTACATCGGAACTGTTATCTGCTAAACCTTTACCTAATAGTTAAGATCCGGATTGGATTCTCTTAACATTGAAAATGGTATTGGGGCAAGCATTTCTTTCTTCGCATCGAGATGTTCATCATCTGGTTTTTTCATGAATTTGCTTTCCATCCTATCCCACCTTACTCTTCCAGTTTGCACGTGAAAGAGAACGTTGAACGCTGTTGTATTTTCTGCACTGGTGACGTTCATATTAATTTCCACAATGTAGTCGCCTCCACCATGGCATCACCTACTGGTAATTTTAGCTTGAGACTTGTCACCATGTACAAACTTCTTGCTCCGAAAGGGGTGTAGTACCACAACATTTCTGACTGCAGAATGAACAGGACACCGAGTTCATTTCACACGGATGCTCACTTTGCCAATTGTTTTGTTATGCTCTATCTTCTCTTTGCATTATACCAGCAGATACTCACGGAAACTAGTTCTGAGGGGAAAAAATCTATACAGCATTGATGCATAATAGGTTTAGATATTGAAGCATATCCATTCGGCGCTAAGATATGCATTTGTTGCATAAACCCATCGGGGAGAGATTGTAGCAAAGCATACGATGCTACAGCCTAATTATGTGGTCAAGATTGGTTATTCCTAAGTTCGACATTCAGTTGGTGATTTGCTGTGATTCTAATTCCACTTCTTGATGGTTGCCTAGCCTACTGTTGTCAAAGTAAGTGTGTATAAAGGAGGTTATGCGCCTCCGCTTGCCAAGTCGAGAGAAGCATGAACAGAAGAAAGCTGCAAAGTTCTGTGACAGTAGTTTCGAGGACGGTGGCATCATTGAAGGCTGAGAAAGTGGGCACTCAACTGTCCGGGCAGGTAAAGAACTAGCCTGCCCGACCAAAAAAAAAGGAAGGAGCCTGCCAAGGTTAGTGTTGGGTGGCCAATGTTGGATGGAAATTAATCCCGACGTGAAGTCGAAGAGATGTCCACCAATCCACCATATCATCTTGGAAATTGTCCCTGAGTAGTGGAGGTTTTTATTTAGGAGTTAGTTCGGGGCTGTGCGTTTTTTTTTTCTGTTTTTAATTGTCCAATTACTTTCTGGTTAGTTTATAGGCTATTTAAGTGTATTTGTCTTTACGTAGGACAAGATCCCATTCATACCAGATTTTCCTTCCAGAGAAAAGGAAGAGATTTTTCTCCACCGTCTCCTGTGTTGTCAACTTGCTACGGGGAAAGGGGACGTGCGTCGACTTTCTTTTCGTTGGTCAACTTTCGGGGACCTGTCGATTTCTAATATTTGGTATCAGAGCCCTAGGTGATTCAACGTGAATCGATGGCGTTGGTTCCTACGGCGGGGAGAGATGGCGGCGGAGTGTCGTTCCAATACCCGCAGTTGACGGCGACCAACTACACCACCTGGGCCATCAAGGTGGAGGCCATGTTAGATGCCTAGGGTCTTTGGGAAGCCGTGGCGTCGACAGAGGGCGCGGCTGTGGAGGCAAGAAAGGACAAGACGGCAAGGGCGTGTCTTCTCCAAATGCTCCCGGAGGATATCCTCCTGCAAGTCGCGCAAAAGAAAACCACAAAGGAACTTTGGGATAGCCTCAAGACAAGGTTCGTCGGTGCAGATCGGGTCAAGACGGCTCGTCTTTAAACCTTAAGAAGTGAGTTTGACGCATTGCGGATGGAGGATGGGGAGACATTAGACGGATACGCCGGGAAAATCAATGGTATGTCGGCAAGATTTACCAACCTCGGAGGGACGCTCGACGATGCAGCGATGGTGAAGAAGTTTCTCGACACCGTGCCAGATAGATTCTATCCCGTCATTGCTGGAATCGAGCAGTTCTGTGATCTTCAAAACATGCCGTTCGAAGAGGCAGTCGGTCGCCTTAAAACCTTTGAGGAGCGCGCACGTCTACGCGCACCAGGTGGAAGAGGCGACGGGCAACTTCTACTCACTCAGGCGGAGTGGCAGGCGCGACGGAAGAAAGGCAACATCGGAGATTCTTCGTCAAACAAAAAGGGCAAAAATCTGCCATTTGCGAATAGCAACTATCGCGGTCGGGAAGGACGCGGGCGAGGCAGGGGACGTGGCAGAAGCGGACGCGGCAGTGTTCCTAGTAAAGAAGGGACAAATGGATCCAGCGGTAGCATCTGTAACAAGAACCATATTAAGTGCTTCAACTGCGACATGTTGGGGCACTACGCATCGGAATGCAAAAAAAAGACACATGCTGAGGAGGCCAACTTGACACAGGCTGAGGAAGAGGAGCCGGAGTTGTTATTGGCGGCAAGCATGGAGACGCACATGTCAACTCCCTTGAAAGAAGAGAAGGCAGAGTTGCACCTGCAGACTGAAAATGGGGAGAAGTACTCCACGGACGTCTGGTATTTTGACAATGGCGCTAGTAATCACATGTCGGGAGAACGAAGGAAGTTCAAGGATCTAGATCAATCAGTTCAAGGGCATGTGAGGTTCGGTAACGGCTCCACAGTTCAGATCAAAGGCAAAGGGACAGTCTTGCTCCAGTTCAAAGGTGGTCAACAAAGACTTCTTAAGGAAGTCTATTATATCCCGGAGTTACGCAACAATATCCTTAGTTGCGGACAGTTGGCCGAGGGGGGAAACAAGATCGTTATGCGGGGGGAGCACCTCTTGGTGTATGATCCGAACGACAAGTTACTCATCAGGATAAAGGGCTCTCAAAATCGACTCTACAAAGCGATGATAGAAGCCGTTGAGCCGGTTTGTTTGCTGGCCAACACAACGGATACAGCTTGGATATGGCACTTTCGGCTCGGGCACGTCAACTTCCACTCTTTGAAGATGTTGACTGAAAAGGAGATGGCAATTGGAGTACCCCTCATCTCGCATCCTAACAAGTTGTGTCAAGGGTGTATGTCAGCAAAACAAGTGAGAGAGCCGTTTCCGAGAACAGCGAATCGCCGAGCAAAGGAGCCGCTAGAACTTCTACATGCTGATCTTTGTGGGCCTATTAGTCCTCCAACACCAGCAGGTAATAATTACTTCATGCTGGTTGTTGATGACTACTCCAGGTGGATGTGGGTGGACATGATCAAGACAAAAGATCAGGCGTGCTCGGTGTTCAAGAAAATCAAGTAGCGAGCGGAAAACACCAGCGGTTGCCGAGTGAAGATATTGAGGACCGACCGGGGTGGCGAGTTCCTCTCCTCTGCTTTTATTGAGTTATGTGATGAAGCAGGGATCGAAAGGCAACTCACCGCGCCGTATAGCCCACAACAAAACGGAGTGGTGGAGCGAAGAAATCGAACAGTGATGGCGATGGCGAGATCACTACTCAATGGCATGAATGTGCCCGGCGCATATTGGGGAGAAGCTGTGAGGCATGCGGTGTATCTTTTGAACCGCCTGCCAACAAAGGCACTCGAAGAACGTACCCCCTTTGAAGCTTGGACCGGGAGGAAACCACACTTGGCTCATGTGAGGGTATTCGGATGTGTTGCTCACGTCAAGGTGACAACACCACACTTGAAGAAACTTGATGATCGGAGTAAAGACATGGTCTATCTTGGGGTCGAAGAGGGGAGCAAAGCTCATCGCATCTACGACCCACTGAAGGGAAAAGTCTATGTGAGTAGAGACGTTAAGTTTGAAGAAGATGTTGGATGGTGTTGGGATGCAGGTACGGGCACTGGAGAACAATCGGATTTTACCATGGGGGAGAGTTTCATCTCGGAGGTTGAATCAAGAGAACCCGACTTGGATGTAGTTGGAGATCAAGAAGTCGAAATAGGAATCGAGTCTCAAACCCCAGCGGCTACACCGACCCAAGAATTATCTCCACTTGCATCAGCATTCGTAGCTCGGACACGTCCTACCGTTGAGGTTTCAGCCCCTCAAGGGGCTCGAGCGCGGGCCGCAAGAGAAGCAGCAACAACCAGACAAGGTCCAGATGGCGATGAGCTTGTCACACCGACTACGACTAAGTCATTGTCATCTCCTAGTGGCAGCGACGCCGGGCCAGTCCGTCTCAGAAGCGTTGTCGATCTTCTGCAACAAACGAGCAGAGTGGAGCCTCGTGAGGAAGATGCGGAAGGAGAGTTACTTCTACTTGAACTGGATGAGCCATCGTGTTATGAAGAGGCGGCTGGACAATTGGATTGGGAGGAAGCAATGAGGAAAGAAATTGAGTCCATTGAGAAGAACGCGACGTGGACTTTTACGGAGTTACCAACGGGGCAAAAACCGATTGGTTTGAAGTGGGTTTACAAATTGAAGCGAAACTCCGATGGTGAGGTGGTCAAACACAAGGCGAGATTGGTTGCAAAAGGATTCGTGCAGCGTCCGGGTATCGATTTCGACGAAGTGTTCGCACCGGTAGCCAAACTTGACACGGTGCGTCTCATTCTTGCGATCGCTGCCAATAGATGCTGGGAAGTTCACCACCTAGATGTGAAATCGGCCTTTCTACATGGGGAGCTTGAAGAAGAAGTATATGTGATGCAGCCGGAAGGGTTTGTCGTGAAGGGCAAGGAGCATTGCGTGTACAAGCTGAGCAAGGCTTTGTACGGACTTCGACAAGCGCCTCGGGCTTGGAATACGAGACTCGACAAGAGCTTAAAGAAGCTCGGTTTCACTAAGTGTGCTTATGACCAAGCCGTGTATAGAAAGGGAGAAGGACTAACGAGTTTGATTGTCGGTGTTTACGTTGACGACCTGATTGTCACAGGAGAGAATCCGAAGGAGATTGTTCGACTCAAGTGGCAGATGATGGAGGAGTTCGAGATGAGTGATCTTGGGCTTCTCTCCTTCTATCTTGGGATCGAAGTGACGCAGGAAGAAAGCCGGATCACACTCAAGCAATCTGCGTATGCAAAGAAAGTGCTGAACCAGTTTGGGATGGCGGAGTGCAACCCGACAAAGTATCCTATGGAGCAGAAGGTTCAGCTGCACAAGGACCCAAAAGGTGACCCCGTGGATGTGACGGAGTATCAACGTGCCATTGGCTGCCAAAGGTACTTGCTTCATACCAGACCTGATCTCTCCTATGCCGTCGGAGTTACAAGCAGGTTTATGGAGAGACCTACGATGATGCATCGTCAGGCGGTGAAGCAGATCTTGAGATACCTAAAAGGTACGATTCATTATGGACTTGTGTATACAAGGGGCGCAGGAGAAGAGGTGATTACAGGCTATAGTGATAGCGACCTCGCTGGAGATATTGATGATCGAAAGAGTACCGGAGGTATGGCATTTTACATCAACGAAAACCTCGTGACGTGGAATTCACAGAAACAGAGGACTGTGGCTTTGTCATCCTGTGAGGCTGAGTTTATGGCAGCCACGGGAGCAGCTTGTCAGGCATTATGGTTGAGGAACCTGCTGAGTGAGTTAACGAAGCAAGAGCCAAAACCGGTAATGTTGTTTGTCGATAACATGTCAGCGATAGCACTCATGAAGAATCCAGTCTTTCATGGACGTAGCAAGCACATCGACATACGGTACCATTTTATTCGGGGATGTGTTGAAAGCGGAGAGATTGTTGTCAAATTTGTTAGCACAGATGAGCAGAAGGCAGACGCTCTGACAAAAGCATTGCCGAGAGTGAAGTTGGCCACAATGCGTTACCTTTTGGGCATACGCAATCTCGAAGCACGTCAGGATTAAGGGGGAGTCTGTTGGATGGAAATTAATCCCGACGTGAAGTCGAAGAGATGTCCACCAATCCACCATATCATCTTGGAAATTGTCCCTGAGTAGTGGAGGTTTTTATTTAGGAGTTAGTTCGGGGCTGTGCGTTTTTTTTTTCTGTTTTTAATTGTCCATTTACTTTCTGGTTAGTTTATAGGCTATTTAAGTGTATTTGTCTTTACGTAGGACAAGATCCCATTCATACCAGATTTTCCTTCCAAAGAAAAGGAAGAGATTTTTCTCCACCGTCTCCTGTGTTGTCAACTTGCTACGGGGGAAGGGGACGTGCGTCGACTTTCTTTTCGTTGGTCAACTTTCGGGGACCTGTCGATTTCTAATAGCCAAGAGCACTTCCAAGTCGTCGTGTTCGAAGAAGGCTTTGCCAAAGCCTCAAGAACCTAAGAAGAAGCTAGTCCTGAATGTGAAAATTCTCTGATGACCATACCTGCCAATACGGTGCTCCAATTGTGGTATACAGGGGAAAGGAGGAAAACCAGCAGGGGAGCACTTGTCCATCTGCAAGTACGCTATGAAGAATTAAGTTGATGTTTTTAGCTTTTTATGTTGTGTGAACCACATGTTGCGACGGTGTGATCGATGGCGTGATCGGTGGTTTTCCGTGTTTCATCTAGTGAAATGGCTTGTTGGAAATAACAACTGAACTCAACAGCTTTATTAGTACCATTATCTTTCTGCACTAGCTAGCGGACCCTTTCAGTAGAAATTTGGCAGGTACATCAAAGAGGAACTAAACCATCAATCAATCCATAATCTTAATAGAATGAGCACGATTCTGGGTTCCGACATGAGGTTTTCACTGATGAAGGTCAAAGGATTGTAATAAACAGCAACTCTGATTGCTCATTTGACATATAATTGAACCGAAAGCCTCTCGACCGTGCACGGAGAAAAGTTTCGTGCAAGTTTCACTTGGTGGCAGAAGCAGAGTAACCCATGATCTACATTTTGTCTGTGAATTTGCTTCACGAGAAAAGAAAGTAGAGGGAACATGAATCACTGTAATGTGAATAAGGAAACTACTCAACGAGTTTCTGTTTTACAGGAGTATTTGCTAATTAAGCTACAGGATTATAGATGAACATCGACATCATATTAGATCTGATGATCAAAGGTGATAGACCAATATTGACCGGATTATGATTGAAGTCACAATGGGTTGAATATGATAATCGCAAATGTGATTTTAAAGGTTTAAAGTACATATCATTCTCTGAACGTTTGAGTTCTCTGTTTTTGCCATTTTACAACCAAGACGATTGATTCGTGACTATTTCAATCTTAGTCCCACATTGACACCGCCTGGCGAGAGAGCTAGATTAGTTTTGCAATAACATAATAAAATCACTTGAAGATATCCACTCTCGCTGGAATCAGCATCGTTTCCCAATGATGCTTAAGCAAAGCATCTGATGCAGCCCTCAAAAGGGCCTTCAAATGACGAGGGCTCCTTCACTGTGCAACTAATGGTCCCAGCAAAAATCACAGTCCTTGTTGCAGATCGTCCATCTACATCTCTACTTCGAAATTGTCATCTATGAAACCTTTACCTATTAGTTACGATTTGGTTTGGATGCTCTTAACAATGAACATGGTATTTGGGCAAGTATCTCTTTCTTCGCATTGAGATGTTCATCATCTGGTTTTTTTAGAGTTTTCTTTCCATCCTATCTTGCCTTTTTCCTCAAGTTTGTACGTGAAAGAGGACGTTGAACGCTGTTGTATTTTCTCCAAGGGTGATGTTCATATTGATTTCCACGATGTAGTCGGCTCCAAGTAGTCTATACTAGCTTTTCGGTTTCATTCCACTCCATTTGAGTAGAAATGATAAGGTTTGAAATTCAAAATTTCGGATATGTATATATATATCCTTCTATGTAATATTTATATGCCGAGGATCAAGCCACTTAGTTAGGGTCACTAGCAACTTCATGAAAGGATGATGGTTCTGAATCTTGAGAGCTGGTAATATTTATATGCCGAGGATCACTAATCCATTACACCGATGATTTTTTGCTCGAGGCTTGTCACCGTGTACAAACCTGTCGCTCCAAAAGGGGAGAAATACTATAATATTTCTGATTTCACAATGGGCAGGACACCGAGTTCATCTTACAAGTATGCTCACTTTGCCAATTGTTTTGCTATGCTCTATCTTCCCTTTGCATTATACCAGCAGATCCTCACAGAAACTAGTTTTGAGGGCAAAAAATCCGTACAGCACTGATGCGTGATAGAATCAGGTATTGAAGTATGTCCATTTGGCACTAAAATATCATTGGTTACGTAAAATGATCGGGGAGTGATTGTAGCAAAGCATCCGATGCTATAGCCTAATTATGCTGTCGAGATTGGTTATTCCTATTCCCTTAAAAGTTCGACATTCAGTTGGTGACTTGGTGCGATTCTAATTCCACTTCTTGATGGTTGCCTGGTCGACTGTTGTCAAGGTGTATATAAAGGACGTTATGTGCCTCCGCTTGGCAAGTCAAGAGAAGCATTAACAGAAGAAGGCTGCGTATTTCAGTGCCGGTAGTTGCGAACACGATGGCATCATCGAAGGCTGAGAAAACAGTGGGCACTCAACTGTCTGGGCAGGTAAAGAAGGAGCCCGTCAAGGTTAGTGATGGGGCGGCCAAGAGCTCTTCCAAGTCGTCGGGTTCGAAGAAGGCTTCGCCAAAGCCTCAAGAACCCAAGAAGAAGGTACTCCAGTGTGATAATTCTTTTGATACTCCTTTTTCACTGTCTAAGAACAAGAGTTTCTCCGATGACGATACTTGACAACATGTTGTTCCGATTGTTGTTCCCAGGGGAAAGGAGGGAAACCAGCAGCGAAGCACTGATCCTTTCACAAGAACACTACGAAGAATTTAAGTCGATGTTTTCACTTGTTATGTTGTGTGAACCACATGTTGCGACGGCGTGGTCGGTGCTTTGCTGTTTTTCATCTTGTGATATGGCTTGTTGGAAATAACAACTGAACTTGACAGCTTTATTAGTACGCATCAAGGCATTATTTTCTGCAGTAGCTAGCGGACCCTTTCGGTAGAAATTCAGCAGGTACCTCTACAAGGGTCTAAGCCATCAATCCATAACCTTAATGGAATTGAGCAGGATTCAGGGTTCCAACATGAGGTGTTCAATGAGCAATTTCAAAGGATTGCAACAAACAGCAACTGTGAAGGCACACTTGACATATAATTGAACTGAAAACCACATCAACCATGCATCAAGAAAGTTTCGTGCGAGTTTCCCTTGGTGGCAGAAGCAGGGTAACCCATGACCTGTAATTTTTCTGTGGTTTTGCTTCTCGAGAAAAGAAAGTAGAGGAAAAATCAATCTCAGTAATGTGAATAAGGAAACTACTCAACGAGTCTCTACTAAATCAATCTCAGTAATGTGAATAAGGAAACTACTCAACGATTCTCTACTTCTTTTGTTGGAAGAGACAAAGCTTTTTCACAAAGGCATTGTTCTCCTTGCAACTGGAATACATAGAGGAAGAATCCTAGAAGGCATTGGATTGAAAACAAATCCATCAAGCTCATTGATGGCCATATAGCGTGCCAAGTCCAAATTTGCTTTCTCGTTCGCAAGCCGAGACAAAATGAAAGGCCACAGGTAAAAGATTCTTCGTACAATACGAGTTCTTCACACAGGATAGATTGCCCGATCCTACGCAAATTCGAAGGAGACGCAAACCAAAATTGCATTGTCATTCAAGCCAAGCTCGTTTCCATCTACGAAACATGCCCTAATCTTCGTTGAGAATATATATTCTTCTGTGCAAATACAGGACATGAAAAAATGAGGAGCGGCAATTATTGCACCAGCGAGTTAAATGCCTGAGTCCGCCATGAGAACGGCTTGATGACATGGCAACGGCAGCTTCTCATGGCGAATGACTAGGAACAGACACACTCGAAAGTGCATGACTTGGGAAGGTTCCAAGTCAACAGACCAACCTTTTGCGTTGGCTTCGACCCTTCTTTTCTGGCCTTCCACTTCCTACTAAGCAGTCATAAGTACTCAAAATCCCCTCTAGAGTTTCTTGAACAAATCACAGTCCATCCATGGCCAGTTACACTTTTGTCCTTCGTCTTCTTCTTCTTCTCGTCCTGCTTTTTCCTTGTCACGAAGTTCAGAAGAGATGTGCATGGAGAAGCCAAACGGTGAATCATGAAGCGCCTGACAATTATGTCGTCAAAATGAAGCCGGCTACAACTTGCAAAGGTCTCTGTTTCCATGTTTGTTACTCTGGATCATGTTTCAACATTGGTAACTGCATATTATTGAATAATGATGGTTGACATGGTCTCAAGATTCAACACGATATAAGCTGATCCAATGGTCTGGAGTGATTGCAGATCAAGCAAAGGGATGTGGATTGACACTGGCACACAGGCAGGGACCCTGTTCGCTGCTTGCCGCAAACTGTCGACCTCGTGATTCTAGGATCATTTTTCTCCGAGACCAATTGTGTGTCCGTTCCATGAACGTCCTAGGACAATCTTGCGTGCAGCTCTCTGGGAATAATGGCAAGAAAGCCCGGCTGCCGATCTGCTCTGGCTCTCCCCGTGGGGGTGAGTTCGTGGTCACAATGCCTTGGGACCACGAAAGTCAGCCTGACCCTAATTTTGGCACGGGCAGCGACGCTACATTGATCCAATTGAACCTAGTCCGAGTTGCTATCCTCAGCCGGACCCATTGTTCGAGCCATCCAAGTGGACAACATTCTCACCCGTGCTCCGGATTGAACTGCAGCTACTCGATCCCCTTTGCAGACGGTTCGCACTCTGATGTAGCCAACATAATATCGGCGACTTTGGTGACACTGCCAGCACGTTAGCCCTAGGACCAGGGGACAAAACCTTAATTTCACAGACAGCTTCAGAATTTTCGGAAAACTTCTGCTATTGCATCCCTGGCAGCGAGAGCTCAAATAGACTTACTCTTTGGGTTTCAAGCCCTTAGTTATTGCCAAACAGGCAATTACACACCTCTGATAAGTGACCGACGTATCTCATCTTTCTATTTGGTCAACCTAGTAGGTGTTGCCTTTGGGAAACAGAACTTCAGCTTCTCTTCACAGTCAGGAATCTGAGCCACCTAGGACCATCATCGACTCCGGGACTACCATCACTCGGCTGCCGCCCTCAATTTATTCAGCCGTTCGTGAGGAATCTGTCAAGCACATTCGAACTATCCCGTCGCACGGCCTCTGTCAAAACTATTGAATACTTGCCAAAATCTTTAGGGTCAAACGAAAGTGAACATGCAGAAGATGGTCCTACAATTCAAGAATATGGACATTAGCTTGGACCCATCCACCATAGTTTGGCGAGAGAGCGATGCGCTAGTTTACTTGGCCTTTGCGCCATCGTCAGACGTTGTTATTTAACGGTAGCGTACATAAACGGAACCCGAACACACTTTATAACATTAAAGATAACAAGGTTGAACTTGGGAAAGGTGGTTGTGGCAATTGAGAGGCTACAATCGGTAAAGGGAACTATTCCAATTGCTTCTTTTTTTGTTGTTTTTCGAAGTACTTTGTTTGCAGTGTCATGAGGCGTGAAAATGTTGTAGCATGTAAAACGGTGCAATTTAGTGAATTGTACTAGACCACACCATGGCTTGTCAGTGTTGAACATGGGGATCTTCTTGTCCAATTCCGATGATAACTATCGCCTCATCATGAAGATAATTAAGTTTGGATTCATTGAGTTGGCTTATCAAGTCTCGACACTGTCTTCCGCTGCACTGCACAGGATGCGCTTAATAAGAAATATGCTTCATCATAGTATTGGTGAACGCGGCAAGCGTTTAGTCTGTTTACGCTTATACTCGAATCATTCTCTGCCTCAATTACTTTCCCTCATAATCTCTCATGTAAGAAGCTCTTACTCGCATTCACGAATGTTATCACTAGATTTATTGGGTTCCATCTTCACGGTGTAATTCACAAGCACATTGTACAATTGCAATTGTTATAGCCAAAAGCTTATTCGACGCGAAAACCAAAATCTTTATCTTATATTAATTAGGAAAAAAAACCACCAAAAATTTTAAACTATGCCCATTGTGACATATTTATCCTGAATTTTTTGTGACATCAAAAATTCTAAACTACACTCATTGTGATATATTTATCCTAAACTTTTAATGTGACGTTAAAAATTCCGAACTTGTATAATTATGACATATTTATCTTATAATTAAAAGTAATAGTTAAAAATATAACGTGAGTCCAAGTCACGTCGCGCCACGTTAGAAAAACGTTAAAAAAAATGAAAATATGAAATTACTATTCATCATCTTCAACCTCCAAGTTCCACGGCAAGAAGATGACGCGCGAGATGTGGTGCTCGCGGGCGAAGAGGTGGGTCCACTCGAGGAAGAAGTCAGAGACGATGGCACAGGGCGAGGAGGGGTGGGACTCGAACCACTAGGAGAGGAGGAGGAGGTGGAGGCCGTGGACGCTGGCAGCGAGGTGCCTCTGCAGCGGGCGGGGCGTCGCGGGAGGCTCCGGGGAAGGCAAGACGAAAGGCTGGAGCGAGGAGGAGGAAGGAGAAGGAGAAGAGGAGAGGAAGGGGTCCAGCAAGTGGAGGTTGTCGGGGCTGACGAGGACGGTGACTGAGACGGCGAGATCAGAACGGTGGTAGAGGTGGAGGAGCTTGTGAGCGACGTCAAGGAGGGGTATGGAAAAGAGGGGGGGGGGGGGGGTTGTGTTTGGGGGAGAGGGTTTTTCGTTGACTGGGTAGAGGACGGATGAGAGATGAATACTCACTTCAAATTTTTATTTTTTTAAACATTTTTCTGATGTGGCGATTTGAATTCAAATTATATTTTTAAGAGATGAATATATGACGATGGTACGAATTCAAGGGTTTTAGTGTCACAATAAAAAGTTTATGATAAATAAATATAATTTGGTGATTTTTTACGTCGTAAAAAAAGTTTAAGGTAAATGTGTCACAGTGAATATAATATAGGATTTTTGATGGTACTTAGCCTATTATTTATTTTTAAATTCAAAATAGAAAAATCCTTTTAACCTCCTCAAACTAGAAAACCTACTCAAATCAGCAACCCAACTCCCAACGTAGATCTGACCAAAAAGAAAAACTCCCAACGTAGAAAATATTTCAATAATTTTTTACTCATTTCAGGTCACCAAACTACGAATCCTGCTGGAAATTGGAATTTTTATTTGGATGGAATTTCTTTCATGAGCTCAAACTTGAGACATGCTCAATAGTAGGATTGACAGTAAAATGCACCCCAAATGGAAAGGGCAAAGAACAATACAACCACGTGAAATTTTCATTAAATGAGATTACTCATCATGTAACCACACGTTACAAAAAAAACATACTTGGATGCAATGGTCGAGATTATTCCATTACTTGGAGAATTCCGTCAATGAGCAATTCGCACTGAGTAAAAATGATTAAATGAAGAAGAAAACAAATCTACTCCTCCTCCTTCGTGCTTGCGGCTTTGCGAAGGGCACACATAATGCCAAAAGTCCAAGAATTAACCATCAGGGACTGGCTCTCTCGTATGAGTTATACATCCTGCCCCCACGGCTACTACAGGATTCGTTTGGATTAGCCCTGCAATAAACGAGCGCATTAGGCCTAACTGCCCTGCCAGCGTTGGTGGCCGAGGTTGGCGGAGACGGCTGGAGATTGCCAGAATGCGAGCTATGGCCGTTCCATTGGCTGTCGGGCTTCGGGCTACTCCCCTGTGCCTTGATTTTGCTGTGATCATCATCTGCAAAGAATACGTGGTTTGACATGCGCTATCTAGACGTATGAACATAGGGCGCGAGTTTGATTTGATCTCCAGTCGGATTAAAAATAGAAAAGACAATAAGAAGTGATTGAGAGAGAATGATAATCACCTCGGAGAACTCGAGTGGCCGACGACCTCGAGCTGAGGAGAAGCCAGAAAATGATCACAAGAGAAACGAGCTGGTTAGCCATTTTTGGTCCTTCCCTCATCTTTGTAACCGTGGGGATGTCTAGACCCAGAGCCACAACGTTATATAATGTGTCAAAGTGATCAACTAGCGTGTCGCGTCTTCGGGGTTGGGGTCCTCTCCTCAGTAGTGGACAAGAAAAGATTCCCGCAGCCATGCCCTACTCAAGAAATTCCAAAATTTCTTGATTCCACACTGTAATATTGGCTTTTTTACTAGGTCAATGGTGGTGGGACCTACCCATAAAGAAAGGAGAGAGAAGGTTGAAAACTCAACAAAAGAAATTAAAAAGAAAAAGAAAAGAAAAAGGAAAAGTGGCATCATACTTTTATGGAAGAAAAGCAAAAGGAGAACAGGGACCCTTTATTTTGTCACCGTGAGCATGCACGAGAGAGAGAGAGAGAGAAGAAGAAAAAAAGGAAAGGACTTTCTCGTGCGTCCATGTCACGTTATCTTGCCAAGCGGCCCTGATCCCGATTAGCAATGCTCGGATTGCGAGTTCCACTATTCGAGTATCGTTTGTTATTTAGTCGTAAATTGTCTCAAGTGAGTGGTACTATTCCTTTTTTGAGTTTGTAAAACTCATTATCAGAAGTGATATGTTTTTATGCATATGTGACTTACGAATAGCATTTTGTCGCATAAAATGTTGGATTGAGTATTTATTACTTTTTAATTAATTGTGAATGGTTTGAGAAACGTTATCTTTTAAGGCATTTCGAATGTTACAGAATTATGAAGTGGATTCTGAAATAGTGTGAGAAATGTCTTATGATATATATATATATATTGAGAAATGAAGTTGAGAAATATTATATATTTTGGGTTTGTGAAACCTTTTTGTGAAGGATTATGAAAGTTTGTGGAAAGTTATATATACTATTGTGAAATGCTTTATAAATGCATTGTATTTGATAAGTGGGTTATGAAAGGCGATCTAATTCGATTTGTGATGCCGATTTATGATATGAATTTTGGAGTGATTTTGTGAAAAGAATTGAATTGTGAAAGGCTATATTTTGGTTTGTGAAATCAATTGGGATACGGACTGATCAAGGGCTAAGTGTTACACGGTGATGCGAGTTTCGTGTGAGCCACCTCTAGAGCCTTGTATCATTGATATGTGTTGGTCAAGGGCTAAGTGCTACACGGTGATGCGAGTCTCATGTGAGCCACCTCTAGAGTCTTGTACAGTTTTTTTTTTGTCAAATTGTACAGTTGATATGATATGTATTGGTTAAGAGTTAAGTGCTACATGATTATGTGAGTCTTGTGGGAGCCACCTCTAGAGCCTTGAGATGTGATGTGATACGAGTTTCGTCAATAGAATGAAACATTGATAGATGATTTGAGATTAGTTGATGAAATGAACCATCATCATTTAATGTTGTATGAGATTGATCAATGATGTTGTTGATTTAGATAAGAATTTATGACATGTATAAAGTTTTGTGTAAAGATATAACTTGTTTCTGGTATTGTAGGTCCAAGCTGCGGTATTTGAAAATAATGAGGATTTCAATATTTTACCATTCACTTGACCGCGTACTTCATTGCTTATTTTGATCGTATGCATACGAATCTTTGCTGAAAAGAAATAACTTATATTTGAAGTGGTACGAGTGTTATCAATGGCTTATGATTCTTGAACACAGAGACGAACTTCTTCATCATGAAGATAATTCAGTTTGGATCCATTAAGTCGGCTTTTCAAAACTTGAGATTGTCTTCCGCTTCACCGGGTGCGGTTAATAAGAAAAATGCCTCACCATCGCATTTGCAAACACGGCAAGCTCTTAATCAAAGCCACTGGGCACAAAACCTAGTGGTAACTGGCAACCGCAGCGCGGGGTGAAGACGAGGCCAGAGCTTTAATATCTCTCAACAATGTAGGACTGAGCATAACATGGATGCCAAATGGAGAAGGGCAAATAACAATTTAACTATGTGATATCACAAGATATGAGACCGTATATAATGCATCAACGATGCAACAAATATACTTGTATGCAATAGCTGAGATGATTCCATTATTTGATGAGTTACATGAACGATTAATACTGAGTGAAGAAATCGAATAATGAGGAAAATAAGTCTTCTCTTCCTCCATCGCGCTCATTGCTTCATGAAGGGCACAAAATAACAAAAAGGCCAAGGGTAAACCATCACGGGTGCGGTCTAGGGGGTAGGTGGTAACTATTAGTACCATTAGAGGCCACCGCAATGGTTGTAGGGGAACCCATGCTAATTTGAGCTGCCAAGGTTAGCGGAGAAGAAGTATCTTGCCCAAAGGCGAGCTATTACCATTCCAAGGGCCGTCACGGTGTAGCGTAGTCCCGTTCACCCCGATTTTGTTGTAATTATTATTTGGAAAAAGCATGCGATTCAACTTGTACTGTATAGGCGTGTGAATACATGATGCAAGTTTGATCTGCTCCCTACCCGGATTAAATCATACACTATGAAGTAATTGAGAGAGATACAAATGTATTGGTTAGAGTATCACCTACGAGAATTCGACTAGCCGATGACCTTGATGGAAGACAATGCGAGCCAATAAGAATGTAGAAAATGATAGCATTGTTGGGGCTAGTATTATTATCTAGGGGGGGTGAATAGGTGATTTCAATGAACCATAGAAATCAATGCGGAATTAAAACAGATAAGCTCAAAGCTTAGCTTAGATATTGATCGCTAACAAGACTGAGGTGTTATCAGATGTAGCTACGTGCATAATTCAACTACACAATATAATAACAAAGAGCTTAAAGGGATAGAGAATTTGCATAAAAAATTTATAGTATTTCGATTTTGTTCAAATCTGCATCCACTTTTTCACGCTAACAGTCAATAGGTTGGATTTCACTAGTAAATATCTCAAAGGTTATAACACGGTGACGATTTCTGAGTCAACAGACTTCCCACTCTCACTTGGATGAGAACCTCTAAGTATTATAATGTTTGGATCAAGAATATATAAAGGATATGAAACTCTTTTGATCTTGAAATTTAAGATTCTAATCTTTTGCGCTACATTCTTCAACCCTAAGATGTCCTTTTATACTCCTCCACCTCCAACTATCCATTGCAAGGTATCCAAAAATCGCTCTCCAAACTCCTATGTTTGGACGAGATTGTATCAAAAAGATCTCATAGCAATCCCATGTTTGATCAAATCACCCATACAATCGTTATTCTGGGTTTCCATAGATAGAGTTCTCCATTATGTGAGTCATCCTCATCTTCCTTAATCCACATTATTAGTTGAACTTTATGATTGATAATCTTCAAGAATGATCCAGCTTGATCTGCTAGCCGTTGTGGTAATATATAGTCTCAATTAAATCATCTCTAATATATCTCAAGATATTTTGGTCGTTGCATATGAAATACTCCATCAAAGCTTGAGCTATATAATAGTGTCTATGCTCCCCGCTCAAAGCCTGAGCTCCTCGCACAACATTTGAGCCCCCACTCAACGTCGAAGCTTCTCGTACAATGTCTGAGTTCTTTCAGCAACGTTTGAGACCTTTAGATGCAATATCCAAAACTTTATTTGAGTTTCCATCTTTTGTCCCTCTAAGTAGGTAATCACCGCTCTACCTCACTGTTTACCTATCTAAGGTCTTTCCAGGCTTTATCAAACTTTCTGTTCTAGGCTTGTTCATCTTCTACTCAAGTACCTCCCGCTTGTAGATAGCTTGATGCCCAATGCCTTGTTTACCATTGATAGAGAACTCATAATATTTAGACATTTCGTTAAGACAATATCTGCATAATGGCTTGTACATTTTCACCTAGTTCTGCTCAATCAATCAAACACATTAGTAGTATTTGGTTTATTTTATCATCTTCAAAACATCATAAGAAATTTTTCCTAACAAGCATGGGAGAACTTGTTAGCCACTTTTGGTCCTTCCTTAATCTTTGAAACTGTTAGGGAAGTTTAGACCCAAAGCCACAGCATTATATGTTGACAAGAAAGGCTTCATCACATGGCGATGCCCTATTCAAGAAATTTCAGATTTGATGACTTTTATAAGCAAGAGTTATTGTTGGATAAATCAGAGGAAAAAAAAAACTCACTTTAGACTCCATTTGTTTCGTGAAAAATATGATGTTTTCGAAAAATTTTATCCAGAAATTCACTTTTTAGGAAAATTAAAATATTTTTCCGATGTTTAGCTAAGACTTAAAAATTAAATTGGAGAACAATTTCCGTTGTTTGGCAAGGAATTAATTTTCCTAGGGAAAATTAACCAAAAAAAATCAAATTTTAATTATATTTTATTTTTTCCTACCAAAAAAATTATATTTTATTTTTTGACTAAAAATTATTTTTGAATATTTAATTTTTATTTTTATTTTTTTCGACTAAAAAATATTTGTTTTAGATGCACTTCAATTCACCGCTTCCATCTTCTTCATCTTCGGTCTATGCCCAAGCCATTGCCTCTTTGATGCCTTTGGTGGCGGCGTCGCCTTCCGTGAGACCCCCTCCCACCTAGCTGTCTGCCTCTCCAACACCTCTACCACCCCCTATTGACACCTAAATTTTGATTTTTCTTTTTTCATTTATATTGCAAAAAAATGAGAATTTATTCCCACAAAAAAACATTTGCTCATAATTTGTATATTTTATTTAATGCATTGTATTTGCATCAATTTAGACTGATAGAGGAACTGGGCTTAAATTGAAGAGGGACAGACTCGACTCTACTTGAAAATTTGGCTAGCCCATGGCGACGTCTCTATTGGGCCGAAAATTCAAAGAGTCCTAATCCATTGGGACTCTTCAATATTTTGAAAATTAAGAGTTTTAAGTAATTAAAACTCTTATATTAGAATTTCTAATTTAATGGCCCTAATCTATTCCTACCTTAGCTAGGTTTAATCCAATAGTCCATAATAACTTATACTCCTACTAGGATTAGGATTGGCCTTAACTCTATATAAGCAACCTTAGCTCTAGGGTTAAAAGGGGAGCAAATTTCCACGTTCAGACTTTCAGAGCAAAAAAAAAAAAAAAAAGAGAGACACATGGGAGAATTGAGCTACGAGACAAAGGAGAGGAGAGATTTTCACACTGGAGCCAAAATTCCCAAGAGGCCATGATGTCAATGTTTTGAAGTGGGGTTGACCACTTTCTACAGAATCGGAGAAAGCTTTCTCCCTCTCTGAATTCTGTCCATACTCCAAAGCCAAAGGAAAGAAAATTTCCGAAAAAAAAAAAGAAGACGTTGACATCCACCAGCACTTCGCATCTCATGTACGCTCGAAGTGTTTCCACAGCCACATAGACGAATCCCCTCCATCCCGCTGTCCCAATGCCATCTCTGCCGTGCATCGTCATGTCTTGAACTGCTGTTTGGGCACAAATTCAGCTGCTGTCCAGTCAAAGTTCGACGGTTGTTCGAGGTGTTTGCAGCCCTGTTTTAGGATCTTCTCATCCGGTTTTGACTGCAGGTTTTTTAGGGAATTTTATTTGCTGTTTGGGGTTCGTTTCAGCTGCAAATCAAAGCCAAACAGTGCTGGTTTAGAGCAAAATTCCAGCTTGCATGCGTGTAGTTTTTTTAGACAAATCAAGGTAATTTCTTTTACCCTTAGTAAGATCAATCCGTCGCTGATTTGTGATAAAAAAAAAACATGCTGTTTTGATGCTGTTTCAATGCCAACCTGCACTGTTTATATGCTGTTTGGTCCAATTCGTAGCTGTTTTTGCATGTTCATGATTACTAACTTGTGTAGATTTTTGCGGGAGCGTAGAGGCGCTAGATTTTTGATTGCGAATCAATGCTTGTTTGATTGGAAACTTGCATATATGTTTTGGTGACCCGATGACGTGTACGATTTGCAATCGAAAACAAAAGAAATCAGAACTTTTGAACAAAAAAAAATCTAATTTTTTGGTGCTTAACTTCTGAGGCTAAACTTGACACAAATCTTTTGAATTAAAAATCATAAACCCAAACCCGGACATGTCCTTTCCGTAGCCATTCGAACACGATCTTTTCAGATTCATAAAAAAGGGAAGTTAGCCAATTCGATCTATAAACATTTAGATCCAATTTGCTGTCTTCTGAAACCAATTTTGGGTTTGGGGAAGTTGAATTCAAGAGGAACATCCTTGGATTGCATCGTAGTTATCATGTTTTAGATATTCGTTTGATTTGGTTGGATTATCATGTTTGCTTTGGATATTACCTTATCTCGTTTAAAATTCCATAAAAAATTTTGAAAATTTTAGTAAGATATGGTTTCTTAAAAACCCTATCTAATTGAAATTTTAGAAAAGATAAGTTTCTTAGAAAGTTTATCTCATTAGAAACTTGGGACGAAAATCAAGATAAGGAATTATCCATGCATATTCTAAAAAGTTCGAAAATTCTAAAAAATACCAAAAAATTCTGCCAATCATCACATGTACATCCATATTTTGCACATCTCATGCATATCCATATTTTTGCATATCTCTTGCATTTTACGTTTGCATATCACGTTGTGTATGTTATGATTGCATATCACATGCCATATTCGCTTACCCGCATATCTCACATCATCTTTGCATGTTCGCATATAGCATGTTTCATTGCATGTTTGCCTGTCCATGGTTGCTTATTCATGTTTGCATAATCATATTTACATGTCTTACATGTATCCATGTGATATAATTTTCGAGTATCACCCATTATGCCTCCCATTTTTCTGAATGATACATATATGCATGCTTTGTCATGACACATGCTAATACTTTGCACATCATTGTTCGTCATGCCATGATTTGATTGCCAATATGCTATGCCGCGCTATTACCATGTCATTGAATCTTTGTGCGTCGAATGTTTTGCATATCTCATGTTGCATGAAGCATATCTCATATTTTATCATATCATATATTCACACATCCATGTCGCATTTTATTTGCCATGTCATTTTGCATGCTTAATTTAGTTGAATGCATAATTGTTTGTGTGTTGCCTATTGTCTTGCTTTATGTCTTGTTTGGATGTTATGTCATTCTTGCATGTTTTAATTAATTAGTTAACTTTGCATCTAGGGTGAGATTGCTTCAATTCCATAAGTCTTGCATTGCATCTTTTACTATTGATTCATTGTCATTGCATTCATATCTTTCATACATTCCATCTAAAAAGTAAAAATAAAAAAAAACACCTCACTTGATCTTTAAAGTAAGCTAAGCCTGGGTTATCAATTTAGGATATTCCATGAAATTTAAGGTATCGAAAGGACATTAGTTTTAACTAACTAGTGTAATCAAGTCCCCAAATCCCATAATCTCTAGTTTGTAGAAGTGAGGTATTTCTCCTGATGCCTTACTTGGGTTTCTAATCAACTTATCAAGAATGATTAGTAGCGACTCCAAATTTTAAATCATCTTAACATTAAATTAAAAAATCAAAGTTGCGATTTGGTAGGGCTTGGGAGAGTCCGTACTAGGTTAGTCATTTGATGAACCTAATAATCCATTAACCTAAGAAAACTTCGTTTTTTAGGTTGCGACACCCGCTCCCTTGCCTTTGCCAATGCTACCGCCTTGCTTTAGAATGTTGCATGGTGAAACCCACTCCTGGAGGTGCTCTGCTGGAGGAATATCTAGATCGCGTCCGTCCTCCTCATGCACTGCCATCACTCTGCTTGGTGCAAGTGGCGCCACCGCCTCCCATAGGTTCTACATGGAGATCTCGTTCCATTTAGAGAACTCCATCATCCCATTCGTTAGGAAGATCGCCCCCTTTGACACATACCGGATCTAGAAGCATGACGGGAATCTTCAAGCCGACACCTCCCTTATTGGTTTTAATGGCCTGAAGATCTAGTGCGCCAATCAAAGCTTCCTTTTCATTGGGGAAGGAGAATAGAGCCATGACGCCCCCAAGGGATTGCTCCTGGTCCTCAGCCACGACAATCAAAGATCTTCAACGCATTCGAGAGTGCTGACACTCAGCCTCGCCAGCGCCAAGCTTGTCGGCCTCACCAAATCCATCGGAGAGGGAGAGGCTGAGCAGGTAAGAGGGAGGATCGGCTAGGCCGGAGCTGGGTTCGACGACAGAGGGGTAAGAGAGACCATCACTTTGCAGGCGGAGATTCACACTAGGGGGCCAGAGGGCAGGAGTGAGAGGGGAAGATGATTTCCTTATCAGACAAACGGAAACAATTTTCCCCAGATTTATAAGGAGATTTTCTGTTGAGCGGAAAATATTTTCTTTGACCGCACAATTTCTACCTCCCAAGCATTGGAAATTGGGAAAAAAATTTTCCAAAAAAATATTGTCTGTTAAACAAAAGGAGCCTTATTAGTGTTATAAATTTTCGTGAGATCACCTAAGTTGTTCTTAAATAATATCAGTCCATCAACTCCTATTTGAGATGTTAGAAATTTTCGATGTAACAATATTTTAACATTTTTCTTGACCTATGTGGCTTGCCACAAATCCAACGGGACAAAATTCAACGACAAAGCCCTTAAAGGACATTGTTTCGGTATGAAAAGCCTCAAATTTCCCTCTTCTTCAAACGTTGACAGAATGCTTGTAGAGTTGTCCCCTAATTCACCTCTTCTTGAAACCTCAAATTCAAACCGAAGATTTTTTTGGGTTAAAATCAGGATTTGAATCTTGCAATGGAGAGGAGAATAAGCAGAAGCGGCAAAAAATTCATGTCAACAAAGCCAAGACAAAGGTGAGAATAAGCAGAATACTTTCCTATTTGTCCCAAAATTTTCCTTTCCTTGAAACCCTAGTCCAAACCGATGATTTTGGGGGGATATTGAGATCTAAATCTTGCAGTGGATAGGAGAATAAGCAGAAGTGGCTTAAGTTCGTTTCAACAAAGCCGAGACAACTATGAGAATAAGTAAAATGCTTGTTGATATGGCACCGAACCCTAATATTTTGAGAAATTTACTAAAAAAGTCATAAACTCATAGCACTTGTGCCAATTCAATCCTAAACTTTTTAATTGGCCAATTTAATCCTAAACCTTTTAGCGTTTGGTCGATGTAGTCTATTGGGCCATTATTTGTTGAAAATCGCTGATGTGGATGCTAACCATCCTATGTGACATGGACCGCACCAACGTGAACAATCTTTTTCAATTTTTTTTTTTGACATATTTATCTATTTATGTTCTTTTTCCTTTTATTTTTTTTTATTTTCTTCTCTTTTCCTTTTTTTTTCATTGTGGCTGGTGAACTTAGGGGAGGGTCATTGAAGCTTGTTGGCCATGGTGAAAGGTTTAGGACTTAATTGATTAAATTAAAAAGTTTAAAACTAAATTAACAAAAGTGCAATAGGTTTTTCATTTTTTTTTTGTGAATTATTCCCTAGTATTTCCCACTAACCACCACCCCGAAGCCTAATTTTTCTCTATGCCTGTTAGCGGTGCCATAGGTCTAAGTGGGTAGGCTTTTGACCTAGATTTTGAAACCGATCCTGTTATAACCTATTTCAAATTTTTGAAACTTGGAACCTATCATGTTTGTCCTAGAACTTATTTTGAAATCTATCCTGTTTTTTGGATATGGTTTCAGGGTCTACCTAAGAACCTATTTTTCCTTTTCTTTTTATTTCATTTTTTCAACAAAATAATATGAGTAGCTATGAAACGATTCAAAGTAAAAAATGAATAATAAAGCTCACTATCCATCAAAAGAAATAATCCGTAATATAAGTAATAGAAATTACAATCCACCAAAAACACAAGAGGTGAGGTGAGCAAGATTTTGTTTTTAACAGTTGTTAAAAATCGGTCTGGAGTCCGGTTCCAAAACCGATTTGGTTCCAAAATCGATCCAGTTCCTAGGTACTTGGAATCGAGAACCGGCATGGTTCCCAAATCGATTTAAATGTGAACTGGTTCTTGGACTTATTTTTCGAGTGGTCTAATCCGGGTTTTGGGTAAATCCAGTCCAGTTGCACACCCCTAGCGCCTAATCAGTGAGTGAATGAGAGAGGATGATATTTTTCAAAGTCTCGCTTCTGAGGGAAGAAGTCATAATAAATAATTTTTGAGTTAATTAATACACGGTTAAGGCGGGCCACGGAGAATCGGGCGGTCCTTTTGTCAGCCGCGTTCCCGCCTTTTTACCTAGAAATAAATTAGACTTGCTCGTTCGACCACACCAGAGAAAGGAGCATCCAGAAGAAACTCTCTGGTCATCTTTCTACACTGGTCAAACCTGGAGTTCTAGTCAAAGTCCACTGCATCGATCGTTTTCGGACAGCCCGTGTTCACGACAAAATTACGCGCATGACAACAATTTGACCGTAGAAATTAATCCCTGGTCAAAAGTTAATTTTTATCTTTAAACTTTCGAGTACAAGTTAATTTTTCTACTTTTAAGGAGAAGTAAATATTTTTTGTTTCTTTAAATGACTCCAAAACTAATTTAAAAAAAAATGCTTTAGAAGAAAGACTGAAATTATGTAATCAAACAGATTTTTGTTTCGGAAGTTGCATTATCAAATGAATTTTTGCTCTTGAAGCACTTTTAAAGATCAAAATTTATTCAAAAGTGTTGTCATGCGTGCCATAAGTGACGTGGATATTTGAACCGAGTGTTCCCGTTTGTATTTCGAGCATTGTTTTACAATTTACATTATCTCTGTGTATTTTATAAGATTGTTAGTGACTGTCCTTCTGCGTTGTCCATTGGTCGATTCGGTCCTGAACGTCTTACAAATTTAAGTACGAGGATTTCAGACGTGGATTTTCTGGACCTTGCACGTGTATGACAAGACGAGCATGTAAAAAGGCCTCTAATTCCTATTTTATAAAAATATTGCATTCCACTTATTATTCCCATTTCGAATACCATTATGGGTTTTTTTAAAACCTTTTCTTTTCGTCCTAAAACTCGGTCGTTAGATTTCAAATCGCATCCTCCAAACCCATTTTTCTTCATTAAGGATTTTGTAACCAGTGCCTTCCCAAGACACGTGTTAGATACCTCAATAAAGAAGGTTTCTTATTTCCACTGCAATGTCTCCCTTCCACTATTTGTGATGAGTGCATAGGAAACGAAAGTTTTTCTTTGATAATTATGGTTCACAAGTATTTCATGGGCAAGTGGTAAAAAAGACCCAGTCAGTAAATTACGCTTTTTCCCCCCTAAATTGCCCCCACCCCAAAAAGAAAAAAAGAAAAAAAAACATTGAGGCTCTATTTGTTTCGCAAACAACATTTACCTCATTTCCAGTGTTCGGATCGCTTAGGAAATGAGTCAACGGAAAATTTACACTTTAATTTCGGGAAAATGATTTTCTGTTAAAAAGTTGAAAACCATTTTTCGAAATGTGTTAAGATATCGATGCTTGGACCATAAACTCTACATTTGGATGAACCCAACAATTGCTCCCGAGTCCTTGGCATTGGATTTGAGTCTAGAGGCTAGGGTGGGGTCCATCGGTCCATCGCGGCGAAGCCCAAGCCAAAGAGGCCGGGTTCGGATCCTTGGTGCCCAGGCTCAAATCCACGGAGGTTGGGCTCAAGACACCAACGTTGGTGGCTAGGCTTGGGACTTTGGTATCATTGCCCGACTCCCCAACACCCCATCCCGGGTCCACAAATAATGAAATTGTTTGCAAAGAAGCCATACTTTGATGCCTCACTTTTATTAAGAAAAATCCCTTATGATATTTTAAAGATGAAAAAATTATCAAAGGTTATGAATGTGTTTATTTGTTAAGCAGAATCAGGTGAAAGATGCACAAACATTATGCAGATGGTGTCTTAACATGACATCAAAAGATAATGGGTTTTGTATTAATGATGAACAAGACATTGGGCATAGAGGTGTATACAAGCCAGATGCAGTTAAGTAGAAGGTGAATAAGTCTAGAATGAGAAGTTCGGTGAAGTTTGGAGGGATCTTGGATTGGTGAATGATAAGCTACAGCCGTGATTGTCAATATGCTTGAAAGGATAAGAAGATAGAAGCTTGGATATTAAAAATGTTGTAAAGGCAGATGACAAAAGAGCGGATGAACTAAGTCATCAGGTCTTTTGTCAGTAAATGTAAAGGGAGGAGCAGCAATAATTGCACCAGTGAGTCAACTGCCTGAGTCTAACGTCGGCTTGACGACTTGGCGACAATTGGCTTCTCATGGCGAAAGACTAGGAACAGTCGACAGTCGAACGTGTTTGACTTGCGTTGCTTCCAAGTCAACAGGCCTGCCTTTTGCTTTGTGTTATTTTAACCATTCTTTTCTGTCCTTCCCTTTCATACCAACGCGGTTGGACCATCCAACAATCGCCATCGTCAATTTATAAAGAGACTCGAGTTCCGTCCGAGTCCTTCAGCAAATCGCAGTCCATCCATGGCCAACTACACTTCTCTCCATCTTCTTTTTCTCCTCGTCCTGCTTTTCTCCAGTCACGAAGTCGAGAAGAGATGTGCATTGGGAAGGGGAAGGGTGAATCGTGAAGAGGATGATAAGTATGTTGTCGAAAGGAAGTCGCTGACGCCGGCAACTACTTGCAAAGGTCTCATTTTCTACGTTTGATACTCCGGGTCTTCTTTCCACAGAGCTAAATGCAAATTATTGAATGATAATGGTTGACATGGTCTCGATATTGGACCGCTATAACTTACACTATGATTCATATTGATTGCAGATCAAGCAAAGGGACATGGATTGACACTGGCACACAGGCAAGGACCCTGCTCGCCGCTTACATCAAACCGTGGATCCCGTGATTCCAGGATCATTTTTCTCCGAGACCAAGCACGGGTCCGTTCCATGAACACCCTAGGACAATCTCGCCCACTGAACGCCGGGAATTATGACGACCACACCCAACTGCCCAAGCATGGCGGCTCTCCCGGAGCGGGCGAGTTTGTAGTCACAGTCGGCCTGGGGACCCCGAAAGTCAACCTGACCCTAATCTTCGACACGGGCAGTGACATTACATGGACCCAATGTCACCCTTGTCCTAGTTGCTATCATCAGAAAGGCCCATTGTTTGAGCCATCCGAGTCCACTACGTCCTCAAAACCACCATGCTCTACATCGAAATGCACCTACTCGATCGACTATGCAGACGGATCACATTCCGATGGTTACTACGTCCGAGATCTGCTCACCCTCACTCCAAAGTACAAGTTACCGAACTTCATATTCGGTTGCGGGCAAAATAATAGCCACGATTTCGGCACCACGGCCGGTATGCTAGGCCTAGGACAAGGACGCCCAACCTTAATCTCACAGATATCATCAAAAATTTCCCCGATCTTCTGCTATTGTATCCCTAGCAGTGAGAGCACGAATGGGTACCTCCATTTTGGGCCTGATGCCCTACGTTATTGCCAAACAGACAGTTACACACCTATCATAAGTGACCCAAAAAACCCATCTTTTTATTTTGTCAACTTGGTTGGTATTGCCTTTGGGAATCAGAAATTTAGCCTCTCTTCAGTCTCCACCTCCTAGGACCATCATAGACTCCGGGACTACCATCACCCGGCTGCCGCCCCATATTTACTCAGCCATTCTCGCGGAGTTCATGAACTACATGTCCAACTATCCCGTCGCAAAGCGTGCATCGAACCTGTTGAACACCTGCTATGATCTTCGGGGTCAGGAGAATGTGACCTTGCCGAAGATGGTCCTGCAATTTGAGAATGCCGACGTCAGCTTGAACCCGTCCGCCTTAGTTTGGCGAGAGAGTGATGAGAAAGTTTGCTTGGCCTTAGCACCGAACCGAAAAATGCAAGACCTGGTCATTATTGGCACCGTGCAGCAGCGGAACTTGAACATACTTTATAATGTCCGAGAAAATAAGGTTGAATTTGGAAAAGGTGGTTGTGGCAATTGAGAGGCCACAATCGATGAAGGAAATCATTGCAATCGTTTTCCTTTAGTCTTTTTTTTTTGTATACCTCGTTCCTGGCGTCATGTGGTGTGAAATTGTTGTAGCATGTCTCAATGCAATTTAGTAAATTGACCTAGACCACATAATGGCTTATAGGTCTTGAACACAGATCTTCTTGTTCAATTCCAATGTAAACTGTGGCCTCGTCATGAAGATAATTGAGTTTGGATTTATTGAGTTGACTTCTAAAGTCTCGACATTGTCTTCCGCATCCAGTTTCATGTGTAACAAAATCGATAACGTGCTCCACTCTTGAGATGCAATAAGAGCTCCGGAAGTTTGTCGTAATTTTGCAACTCGAATAGGAAAAAGTTTGAAAACTTCTAAATTTTTGTAATTAATTTTATTTAATGCGAGCGTGGAAGATCACCAATATTTTCGAGAGTATACATAGAGAAAGAAAAAAGATAAATGTTATATCTTGTCTTCGAATGGGTATTGAAAGCTCCAGTGAAGATTACAAATACCATCCTTCTTTAAATTTGAAATCGCACCTTCGCATCCGTGCTTAGTAAGGATTTTGTTGAGGACTGCCTCGTCAAATACCTCAATAAAGAGAGTTTGTTATTTCCAGTGTAATGACTCTCTAGTGCTATGTCGAAAAAAAAAATTCTCGTTAAGTATGATTAACAAGTGTTCTGTAAGCCACTGTTGATGAGACCCATTTGTTAAATTTGGCTTTTCCTTTTGAAATTGCCTCAGCGAGAAGGCAAAAAAAAAAACTAATCACCTGGGGACATTTACTAATAAGATCCATTTACTAAATTCTCATTTTCCTTCCTAAATTGGCCGCGCATGGGTAAAAGGAAAATCCGCCGAACTAATCTCCTGCTCCCCCACCAAGACCATCGAGCGAGTGCGTCTCCTCCCTCTCCCCTCCACGGTAAATGCTGCCGACCTCAGAGTTAAGGCGAGCGATGATCGCCGCCCTAAAATTGAGGTTAAAATTGATCTTCTCAGGATGCCTTCGTTTAGCAAAAAATGAGCGATTTGAAAAATAATTTCCAAAAAATATTTGTCTACATCATTTAGAGAATCAGTCAACAGAAATTGTTTTCATCGTCATAACAATCTATGGCTAACTGTTTTCATAAGCGATAAAAAAAAATCCATTTTGTAAGCGATATAAGCGGTTATTATTCGGAAAATATTTTCAGAGTCGCAATGCACCCTTAGTTTTCAAAAATGCAAATTGCAACTTTTGAAACTTTAGACAATGTTTACTACGAGAGTGAGAATGTCGAAAGAGAATGAATTATAGATGGTATATAAATTGTTCATGTCAGTTTCAGTCGTGCCACGTAAGATGGCCGGTGTTCATGTCTACGATTTCCGGCTAAAATTGATTGAATGAACTTAATTGGCAAAAAAAAGGTAAGAAGATTTAGAATTGAATTGACAAAATTAAAAGGTTTAACACTGAATTTGCAAAAATACAATAAGTTTAGGACTTTTTGACCACTTTTCCCTTGTTAGAGTTATCACACATTCGCACGGTTTTGGGTAAATATATTTCTCGATGTCTGTTCCTTCGCTGTGAGAATTGTCTCTCAGATTTCACGAAGTGTTGCATAACATGCATGCATAACCTTTCTGGGGCGCAACGTCTACGCGGCTGGAGTTTTTCTTCTTTTATGGGGCTAGAATTACACCTTCTCAATTAGTGGCTTTATAGCCTTAAAATCGAAGGTCCCATCCACAAATATGAAGAAAAATCTGCAACTTTCGCAAACAGAAAGACATATTTTTAGATTAAGAGCAACCTTTTACAAGGGAACTGGACGGTTATACCAGCAACGCCACGATAGAACGCATTATTTGCAATCGAACTAGCGTGAGAACAACCCTAGAGGAACGAAAAGAGGACAACAGTCGTCGAGAATTTTTTGGCTTTTTATTTTGGCAATCTCATCAAGCATATTTAGTACGAGTTAAGCTGCTGCTTTCATCGACTTCAGTGGCCCTGGATTTCGAAATGATGCCTCCGCTAGTGACGCTGGTGCTCGAGGTGCCGCCGCCGCTGCCCATGCTGGTCTTGTTTCATGGCATTCACCTTGCCAATTGAGTTATAAACCTTTTTACATTTTGCTAATTAAGTCAATTCGGCCGATTTTTGTAGAAAATCGCTAACGTTGACGCAAAAAGTCCTATGTGGCAGGACCAACGCTTACAAAATTTTATGATTTTTTTAATTTTATATTTATTTTGTTTTCTCCTGTTTTCCTTTACTTTTTTGTTGTTCTTTTTTTTTCCCCTCTTTTTATTCTTCCATTCTTCCCTCTGCCGACCATTGATGAGCCTAGCAATGGTTGGAGGAGATCCCTCGCCTCGAGTGATGGTCGCCCTTGCTTGGGTTGGCAAGGGTAGCCCTTCGCTAGATTGGGTAAGGATTGCCCTCGCCAAGCCAGGCCCGAGTGTCCCTCGCTTGAGGTTGACGAGGGTGGCCTTCGCTTGAGGTCGACCATCTTCGGCCTCGCTGTTGGCCGACAAAGGGAAGAAAAAAGAAAAAAAAATTATAAGAAAACATAAGAAAAAGGGGAAAAAGGATTAAAAGAATAAATAGATAAATACATAATAAGAATAAATATCAAATATTATTAAACTTTACCCATGTCAGTGATGGCTGAGCCACGTAAAACGGCTAAAGTCTAAGTCAGCAATTTCAGATCAAATCAACTCAATTGACAAAAGGTAAAGTTCTTTTTTTGATACAATTGATAAAATTAAAAATTTATGATTAAATTGACAAAACTGCAATAGATTTAAAAAAAAAGTTGGACTATTTTTTTTTTGTCCTCACTCTCCTTTCTATCTACCAACTTGTCATACTCTTCATGGAGAAGAAATGTTGTTAAGGCAGATGACAAAAGACCCGATGAACTAATTCTCAAGTTGTTTTCTCTGCAAATACAAAGATCATATCAGTATAAGTAAAACGTGGAGCAGCAATAATTGTTGGAGTTGGAGAATACTTCGAGGACCCTTATTTCTCACACTGGACATGCCCATGTGAGCCTAGGAAAATCGAAGTATGAACCAACGACATGGGATCCTTGTGCATGGAATGCGGGGATTCGGGGGCAGCGTCCCCGACACGATGGTCCCATTCCCTGGTAAGCGGATGGCTGCCCCGCTCGCTAGTGAGTAGGTGGGGGCTTGAAGGCAGTGTCCCCAAAATAACATCAGTTTTAGGTTTGTGTTTAAGGAAGAAAAGAAAACAACAATCATCATTAAGGATGATTAGTAAGATTGGCGATGCTGCTTTGACCGACGGAAGTGAAGCTGAATTGAGAGACGGTGCCTCCGCTAGTGACGCTGGTGCTTGAAGTGCTACTACTGCTATTGACGTTCGCCGTCGAGGTGGCACTTGTAGGAGAAACGGCAGTCGACACATTGACTTTGGCATTGGTCGGGGCAACCACAATGGCGGTTGTGGACATGTTCGGTTGGCCTACCAACGACATTGTGGTCTTTGTCGTGGGCGGAGGCACGAGGACCATCCCCTGGTCCGAACCATCGTTGCTTCAAGAGCCATCCTTGTTTGACACGATCCTGCTCATGCCGATCCTACTGCTGTCCTCGTCTGCATATGCGTCGGATCGACGGCGCATACACAAACCAATGATTCAGCATGGCTTACATTAAGCACGGACTCAAAGGAGAGAGAGAGAGAGAGAGAGAGAGAGAGAGAGAGAGAGAGAGAGAGAGAGAGAGAAGGGGGGGAGGAGGAGGAGGAGAATCACTCTCAGTTAGAATTCGGGATGCCATGGATTTTTCAATCATGAGAAGACAGAAATTGAGTGGAAGAAGAAGAAGAAGCAGCAGCAAGGTCTTGTTGCTCTCCATTTCTTTTGAGTCACTCAATAATGACTTCGACGAATTCACCATGCAAGCTCTCTTTAATAGGGAAGTGAACTGTAAAGCGACCCCTGCAATTTCTTCCTTCTGCTGACCACATGTTTTTTTTTTATTTTAAAGTTTCACTATCGGTTGACGCGTTGTTGATTTTTCTTCAACCCTAAGGGCGACTGGACCTTTTCGTTATCAAAGCAAAGGCTATCTTCCGAGCCAGAGACTGAAAGGGACTCTTTTCTGATAGGATCAGTATTTTAAAAAAAACTAAGAATTGGACTCAAAAGGACTCGTGTGGGGATAATTTAAGCCAGTATTAAAGGACCAGAAGTGGACTTGCCACATGTCGAACTATCCCGTCGCACGACCTCTAACGAACTGTTGAATACATGTTATGATCTTTAGGGCGAGAAGAATGTGAGCATGCCAAAGGTGGTCCTATAATTTGTGAAAACCGATGTTAGCTTGGACTCGTCTGCCATAGCTTGGCGAGAGAGTGATGCGCAAGTTTGCCTAGCCTTCGCATCAAACCGAAAAAGGCCAGACCTAGTCATATTGGCAGCATGCAGTAGCGGAACCTGAACATACTTTATAATGTTCAAGAAAACAAGGTTGAATTTGGAAAAGGTGGTTGTGGCAATTGAGAGGCTACAATTGATGAAGGAAACTATTGCAATTGTTTTCCTTTAGTCTTTTTTTATACATACATTAATGCAGAATCATATCTTCACAGATCCTATCTTCCCTAAGATATTTTCTGTTTTTCTGTTTCTATGTACAACTGTAAATTAGCCCCTAGAATATCTCCATGATCATCCTAAATCAATGGGATTGATTGAGTAGGTTTTCTTTTCCTTTGTTATTTAGTTAGCATTCTTTTTATATAAATCTCTTCGTACGTATCCATAGTAGAATAAGCTTTTGAATGCTCCAAAATTCTAAATGGTATCAGAGCGATCTTTAATGACCAAGAGAGTTGCTATCATATTCGAGAGTTGAGAATGGCGACTTCGACAAACTTGAAAGGTGTGTATGCACTGAACAGCTCGGATGGGCCATTGCATGTGCCTTGCTAACTCAATGAAACCAATTACCTGACGTGGTCAAGAACTGTGAGGATGGCCTCGAAGTCAAGGGAGAAGATGGGATTCATTGATGGTTTGATCGAACGACCAAAGAAGGGAGAGCCGTTTGAGGCTAAATGGGAGTTCGTGAATGCCATGATCATCATTTGGCTATTCGGCACGCTTGAACCAAAGTTGCTGAACACAGTCTCCTAGGAAGAGGACCCGAAGAAATTATGGGACGAGCTCACTGTGCGGTATGGTCAAGGGAATTGCACCACGAAGTATTGACTAAGGTCGGAGATTTGTTTTCTTCGACAGGAGGGACGGACGGTGACAGACTATTATTACAAACTCAAGGGCCTTTGGGAGGAACTTGAAACTCACTTGTGGACTTCGGCTTGCAGTGAGAATGCGACCCAATTATTCACGGAACGTGAGGAGGAGAAATCCTTCAAATTTCTCATGGGACTCAATCAAGAGACCTTCGGGAATGTGGTATCCAATATCATGGGTATGGATCCGCTTTCGAACTTCAGCAAGGTGTTCTCCCTGGTCCTAAATGAAGAGCAGCAAAGGATCGTGTCCCGGGTTCATGAGACCGTGCAGCAAGCCGTGGCATTTGCGGTAAAGGGGGGTGTGTTGACCCACTCGAAGGAACGAAGCAATCCGGGACAAAGTCGGGTTCACAAGATAGGAGACCTATCTGCGAATATTGTGGAAAGGAAGGACATCGTCAATACAATTGCTGGCAGCTCCATGGGAGGCTGACGACACCCGAACAGCAGGACAAGGAGAGGTAACGTAGATGGGCTACAGCTGAACGAGGGCCAGGTTAGCTAGGCGGGAAGGCCCAGTCCGGCAGCGGCAAACGGCTGACTGGGCAGTGGCAGACAGGCCGCAAGCCCATGCCGGTGCAGATCATAGGACAGAGTGGAGAGCCAGCAGGGAGCATTGGCGAGAATGGATTATGTGGGGTTCCTGGGCTGACAGAGGCCCAATTCCGACGCCTGATGACAATAGTCGGCCCAGATAATCTCGACTCTAAGGCCTTGTCTTGTAATGGTTTCATCTCAATTAATTTCGATTGGATTATTGACATAGGAGCTTCCATGCACATGACAAGCTATGCCAATTATCTGATTGATTTAGCTCCATTGAAGGATTCTTGGGTTCATATTCTGAACGGTGTGGCGGTCCAAGCAACGGGAATGGGTAGAGTGAATTTAGGAAGAAATATTACTCTTAAGGATGTTTGGCACGTACCCGATTTTAATTGCAATTTGATCTCTGTGGCTCGTCTAATGACTGATGCGAATTGTATCGTAATATTTCTCTTCCGTATATGCCTTGTTCAGTACCTAGCTACTTGGAAGACGATTGGAGTGTGTGAGCTACAATGGGGGGTCTATTATCTGCAACGTGTGGCTGATTTGGTGCTTGCTTGTCAGACAATGATTGGTGGTCAATGCGACGTTTGGCACAGGCAACTTAGACATCCATCATGTCAATTGCATTTGAAGGGTAATTCTTTGAGCTTAGGAGACAGATTAAAGGGTCTTTGTGACATTTGTTGTCGTGCTAAACGGACAAGGTTGAAATTTTCTATCAATGAAAGTAAAGTCGATGTTCTTTTTGGATTAATTCATTGTGATCTATGGGGTCCCTATAAGGTTCCTTCCTTGTCCAGAGTACGATATTTCCTAATGATTGTGGATGATTATAGTCGAGGAGTGTGGGTTTATTTTTTATGAGAGAAATCAGATGCATAACACTTTTTGGTACATTTCTGTAATATGGTCGAAACACAATTTACAAAGAAAGTTAGAATTGTATGAAGTGACAATGGACTTGAGTTTCTCTCCAAGGAACTGTAGGAATTTTATTCTAACCGGGGTATAATCCATCAAACCTCATGCACGGATACACCGCAACAAAATGGACGGGCAGAACGGAAGCACTGACATATACTTAATGTGGCCCGTGCCTTACGGTTCCAAGCCGAACTTCCCGTCAAGTTCTGGGGTGAGTGTTTCCAAACTGCCACTTACTTAATCAATTACACTCTAACTCCACTCCTATCCGGAAAGTCACCATATGAGGTACTCTTTGGCGAACCACCCAAGATTGGACACCTACGGGTCTTTTGAGTCTTTATGCTATGGGCATCATAAATAAAGAGACCATGATAAATTCAGTGAGAGATCTCGGCGTTGCATCTTCATTGGATACCCGCATGGCAAAAAGGGATGGCAATTGTATGATTTATTGACTCATGAAATTTCTGTGTCACGTGATGCTTGGTTTGATGAGTCCCAATTTCCTCTTGCAATCCACGCTCAGCCACTTATTAAAGAGCCCGGCGAGTTGGGCCCCATTAGATTGGACCATGGACAGCTCCAAGACACTGCTGTGGGGCAAGAGGAAAGGCGCAGTAGTGAGCCCGAGGTGGAAGCAGGCGATGGGCCTGATACAGGGGAGGAATGAGCTGGAAACAGGTAACGGGCCTAATACAAGGGAGGAATGGAGATGCAGGGCATAATACGGAGGGGGCTGGAGGCATTGTAGGTCCACTGGGCTGAAGTGAGGAACGGGTTGTCGAGCCCAGTGCCACGTCTGGTTCTGGTCCAGACCAAGAAAGCATAGTTCCGGTCTAGTAGAGGTGATTTGCCTGTGAAAGGCAACCCCCTATGCGTTTTGCTGATTTTATTAGCCATATCACACACATCACTGACCCCCCTATCTCTTCACCGAGGTCGTCTTCCCTAGGTACGCACTACCCTCTAGTAGATTATGTCACTTTTGCAAATGCCTCTCCCAGTTACAGATCATTTCTCGCCGCTGTCGATTCGGATGTTGAACCGAAATCATATAAGGAAGCTGCATAGAGTCCTCACTAGAGAGCTGCGATGGCAGCCGAATTAAGGGCCCTAGAATCCAATGGCACTTGGAAAATTATGCAGTTACCTAATGGCAAACGTTCGATCGGGTGCAAATGGGTCTTTAAGATCAAGTGCCGAGTTGATGAGAGCATCGAACGTTACAAGGCTCGTCTTGTAGCTAAAGGTTATACACAAGTCGAAGGTTTTGATTTTCATGAGACTTTTGTCCCCGTAGCAAAATTAACGACTGTTCGTTGTTTGCTTACTGTTGCTCTTGCTCGTAATTGGGAGATCTACCAATTAGATGTCAATAATGCCTTTTTACATGGAGATTTATCTGAGGAAATTTATATGCGTCTGCCGCCGGGATTTTCCTCTTCTACTGGGAATGCCTGTAGACTTCAGAAGTCGTTATACGGCCTCCATCAAGCTTCCCAAAATTGGTTTGCAAAGTTTACTTCTACTTTGCGCCAATATGGCTTTATTCAATTTGGAGTTGATCACTCCCTATTCACTTATCATCGAGGTGATATATTCTTGGTTGTGCCTGTTTACATTGATGATCTAATATTAATCGAGAATATTACCCAACATTGCGAGTTATTCAAGGCCTATATTGACCGATGTTTCAAGATTAAGGACTTGGGCCCCCTTTGCTACTTTTTGGGCATCGAAATCTCACGGACTAATTCTAGCTTGTTTCTCAACCAGTGGAAGTACACTCTGGATATCTTGGTGGACTGCGGACAATTAGGGGCACGGCTGGCTTTATTTCCCATGGAACAACAGCATTGCCTTTTGCATGACTCGGGGCCTCCTTATTCCAATCCGAGTCGATACCGTCGGCTGGTGGGTCAACTAATTTATTTGACGATCACTTGTCTAGAGCTATGTTACTCGGTCCATGTTCTTTCTCAGTTTATGCAGACACCTCAAGAGGCTCATTGGGATGTAGCCCTACGAGTCCTTTGATACTTGAAGCATTCTCCCGGTCAGGGGATCTTTCTGAAGCCCGCCGACTTAACTCTGACTGCTTATTACGATTCTGATTGGGCGAGCTGCCCGGTTACTCGCTGCTCCGTCACAAGCTATTTCGTTACCTTGGGTGGCAGTCCTATTTCTTGGCGGACCAAGAAACAGAGGACTGTTTCTTGTCCTTCAGCTGAAACCGAATATCAGGCTATGGGTGCTGCCACTAGTGAACTCCTCTGGTTACGGAGTCTTCTTGCTTCCTTAGGAATTCCACATCCTTCACCTATGTGTTTGATTTGCGACAATCAAGCTGCACTTCATATTGCAGCTAATCTGGTCTTCCATGAGCGGACTAAACATATTGATCTTGATTGTCATTTTGTTCGAGAGCATGTCCAATCTCGAGCCATTTCTACCGCCTATGTGTCTACACGGTTACAACTTGCAATTATTCTGACAAAGGTCCTGGGTTGAGACCGCTTCCAGTTCCTCCTTTCCAAGTTGGGCATTCGTGATCTACATGCTCCACCTTGAAGGGGGGTGATACGGGATCATATCTTCACAGATCCTATCTTCCCCAAGATATTTTCTGTTTTTCTGTTTCTATGTACAGCTGTAAATTAGCCCGTAGAATATCTCCTTGATCATCCTAAATCAATGGGATTGATTGAGTAGGTTTTCTTTTCCTTTGTTAGTTTGTTAGCATTCTTTTTGTATAAATCTCTTCATACGTATCCATAGTAGAATAAGCTTTTGAATGCTCCAAAATTCTAAATACATCGTGCCTGGTGTCCTGAGGTGTGAAATTGATGTAGTATGTCTCAATGCAATTTAGTGAATTGGCCTAGACCACACAATAGCTTATGAGTCTTGAACATAGATTTTCTCGTTCAATTCCAATGTAAACTGTGGCCTCATCATGAAGATAATTGGGTTTGGATTTATTGAGTTGGCTTCTCAAGTCTCGACATTGTCTTCCGCATCGCCGAATGCGCTTTATAAAAAAAAAAAAGCATCATCAACGCACTTGTGGACATGGCAAGCTTTTAATCAGAGCCACCAGGCGCGCAACCTTGTGATAGGCAGCACGGGCGAAGACGAGGCTACAAAGGCTTGATTTTATCAGACAATGTGGGACTGAAGGCAACAGTGGATCCCAATTAGAAAGGGCAAAGAATGGTTCAACGATGCAATATATTACAATAAATGATATTATCCGTGGTGCATCAACATTACAACAATCATACTTGTATGCAATAGCCGAGATTATTCCATTGTTCGAATTAATACATCAACGACCAAGCAATGCTGAGTAAAACGATCAAATGAAGAGGAGAAACAGCCTTCTCTTCCTCCTCCAGAAGGCCAAGGATCAACAATCAGGGACTCTGTCCAGGTTTTTTGTGGCTATTAGTACCATTTACGACAGCGTTTGCATAGGCAATATGAGTGGCCAAGGCTGGCGGAGCTATCATCATGGTGCGCGAAGGCGAGCTATTGCCATTCCATGAGCCGTCTCGCCGTGGCGTGCTCCTGCCCACCCCGATTTTGCCGTGATCATCATCTGCAAAAAAAAAAAAAAAGATGGGGGAAGGAGGGATTTGACACTTCCTATTTGGCGTATGAACACTTGAGGCGAGTTCGATCCATACTCTGAGCGGATTAAGAATGGAGAGCACGATATGAAGTAATTGAGAGGGATAAAAACGTGCCGGTCAGAGAATCACCCGCGAGGATTCAAGCCGCCAAAGACCTTGAGGGAAGAAAGGTGCGAGCCAAGGAGGATGCAGAAGATCACTTGACAAATGGACTTGTTGGCCATTTCTGATCCTTCCTTAAATCTTGGTGACCGCAGAGATGTCTGGATAAAGAGCCAGAGCACTATGTAATATCGAAATCAGAGTTGGGTCCCCAGCAGTGTACAAGAAATCTTCACACGGCATGCCCAGCTCCAGAAATTCAAACTTGGCGACTCTTATGATCTTTTGGTTGGATGAGTTAATATCCACCCAAATGACCATATCATGCGATTTCTGGCAACTAACTTTCATGCTTTATTTATTTCGCGAAAAATAAATGAGTTGAAAAATATTTTGTTAAAAAATAATTTTTTATATCGCTTGAAGATCGCAACATTTTATTGAACGATAAAAATGAGTAACCATGCAAGCGATTATTTTTAGGAACATATTTTTTAAATTATTGTTTTTTTCGAAATAAATGAAGTCTTAAAGTAATGTAGAATCATTATTAGAATCGGTCAATCGGCAAGACAAAAGGATTGTTAGTCTCTATGTAGAATAATTATTTTAGGAACATATATCGCTTGTACTATTCAGGCAATGTAGAATCGGTCAATCGGATTGTTAGTCTCTATGTTAATCGCCCGTTTTCATACTAGAAATAAATAAACTAATAAATAATTAAATAAGAATCGGCAAGACAAAAGGAGCATATCCAGAGGAAACTCTCCGGTCATCTTTCTATAATTGTTGAACCTGTAGTTCTAGTCAAACTCCACTGTATCAATCATTTCGGACTGCGGGCCTCCCTCGAGAAAAGCCTGATCCAGCAGGCCTTTCTCAGCCGCTTGTATTGGATGTGTTCATGACCATCAGCGGAAAAATTTATATTTTTGTCAATTTAATCTTAAATTTTTAAATTTTACAAATTTAATGCTAAATCTTTTCACGCCTTGTCAATTGAGTCTATCTAACAAAAAATGCCACATATCCTATGTGGTACTGTCAACACTAATGAGAAGTTTTTAGTAATATTTTAGATTTTTTACAAATTTTTTATTAAAAATTTTCCTTATCTCCATGTCATCTCCATTTTATCTTTCTTTTTCTTTACTAGCTAGCAAGGGCCGCCTGGAGCCCTCTCCCAACTATGGCCTGGGTGAGGCCAGCCTCTCCGGTCAATAAAGAAAAAGTAAGAGAAGGAAAAAAAGGAAAAACAAAAAAAATTAATGAAAAAATCAAGAAAATATAAAAATATTATTGAAAATAGCCCAAGTTAGCGCCGACGGTGTCATGTAGGAAGATTGGAGTCCAGATCAATGATTTTCAATCAAAATTGGTCGAATGGACTCAATTAGTAAAACGTGAAAATGTTTATGATTAAATTGGCAAAATTATAATAGGTTTAGGACTTTTTTGTACAATATTCCCATATATCATGAGATGCTATGTTAGTGACGTGAATATATGAACGAGTATCCTTTTCTATTATGTGCTAGATCTGTCAAATGAGTGTGTCGAGTCGAGTCGAAAATGTTTCTTCTCTAATGTGGGTTCATATCATGAAAAATTCCAAACTGGTATACTTATGACAAATTTATCCGGAACTATTTTTTTAACTACAAAAAACTCTAAATCGATATACTTATGATAAATTTATCTCAAAATGGTACATTTGTGATAAATTTACCAGCTGTTAGTTTTCATTAAATTTAACTATTAAAGTGCTAAGTTGTATGGCACATGGCAATTGACGAATCTACCAACTTGGATTTTTTACTCTATGTTTGTTGTACATGTATCAATTTGAATTTTTTCATGGTATTAGCCCAATTTAATGGAGAGTAAATTTATCAAAGGTATAACAATTTGAGATTTTTTATGGTAAAAAAATTAGTTTAAATTAAATTTATCACAAGTGTACAAGTTCAGGATTTTTAATTGTCAAAAAAATTAGTTTGGGTAAATTTATCATAACTATATCAATTTGGAATTTTTCATGACAAAAAAATAGTTTGGATAAATTTATCATAGGTGTACCACTTTGAGATTTTTCTTAGTATTAACCCACAAATATTGACACCTGATTTTTAATCACTTTTATTTTTAGAAAATTAATTGAAATACCATAAAAAAATTATAAAATAAAAAAAATCAACTTTGGAAGCTTTGGCCAAGCCTAAAGAACTATCTTTGAACAAAAAATAATTTTTTGATTTTTCGGCATTTTAATATTAATTTTAATTAAAAAATACCTCGAAAATAGAAAAAATAGCATTTGTGATTGTAAAAATGTGAAAAAAAATAGTCAATAGTCTTATTTCAATTTCAATTGCATTTTGGTCACTTCAAATCTAGGAAATTCAACCTGGGTCCCGAGTCCCAAAATTTTTGCATTTAGATCCTTGGTCGATCCAAAAATCTCAAGTTGAATACTTTCTAGACTTCTTTTCATTTCGTGATAGTTATGACATTTGGTTCTTGCACTTTTATTTGTATTGTAGTCAAATCAATCTCACAAATAGAGCATATTGAAAAATTGAACTTATTTGAAATTACGATTTTGTCCTCATTTTGAGCTCGTGTGCAATTGGTCATTTTCAAAGGAAATTGGGCCTTCACCCAAGCATAATCAGCCTTGGGTAACTCATTGGCAAATTTGGATTAGCAAAGTTTGACCATTGAGAGCCTCAAGTTGTCATTTTACAATTGAAATTGTCTTAAAATTTAATATTTGTTTATACTTAATCGGACCTTGATTCATAATACCGGTGTAATGATTCAAAGTTTGATCATTGAGAACTATTTGCAGTTTGTTTGAGTTCACCTCAGAGAAAATAGGTCCGACTTTGAGGGAGTGAGCCTTGAGTTCAGAAAAGAAACAAGAGCAGACCACAAGAGAACGGGAGGTGAGCAGTTCAGTTCGGTTCCTTCCTAGTGAGTTCTCGTTTGACGCTTCCCGAAAACCGCCAAAGCCCCAACCGGTCACCCTCTTCCTTGATTCAATCTTACTGTTGACACCATAATTTTGTCGCCCAATTCGATATCTTGAAAACGACGTGTGCGAAAAGGGTGTCATTAATAAATCCTGAAATACGGCGATAGGAGAATGTAAGCTAACATTTTTGCCATTCGAGATGTACACGTCATTCGGGGGAGTTGAAAGACAGGATCCCGAAATAAAAGAAATGCTACGCCAAATGACAAACTAAAGTGTTGTCATTCGGGATGTGTGTAATACTCGGGAAGGTTGAGAGATATTCCCGAATGAAAGAGATGGTGTACTTGAGTTCAGCATGATGTACTGATGTGAGAGTTTCATATCGAAAGTTGAAAAACACAAAGCAAAACTCATGAGCGCGAATAGTTTTTCGAGGTGAAGAAATATTATTCAAAAAATGGTCAATTACCCATGCGGTTATGAGTGACAAAGAACATGGGTCCCGATTTGCACGGACCAGTTTTGAGAATCGTGGGGTTGAAAAAGAACAAGCAATGGCGCTGAAATTCGAAGGTTCGAAATCAAAGAATAAATGTTCAAGCGGTTATGAGCACGAGAAGAATAAGTATCCAAAAAAAAAGAGGAAGAAAAGGACCCTCCACAACCATCAAGAAAGAAACACTCTGTTTTCCTTGAAGTTCTGAGCTTTCGTCGTTGTTCGTAGCATAGCTTTAGCTTTCCTCGCACTTTTCATTCCCAGTACTTTCAGATTCCAGTAATTTATCTACCAATTTCTGCAAGTAGGAGTATTATAGCGGTAAATCGTCTAAATTTCCACACACTTTCATCAGTCACTATCCCATTCACACAGTTCATTCATTTTTTCATTAGAACAGAGCCACAGAACCCTTCTTAATAAGAACCGAAGTACGAATTTTGGTGAAAGATATTCCCGATCACAAATCGCGCGAACATCTTTTTGGCACGCCCGGTGGGACTCTTGTGGTGACGTTTTGAAAAAATGGTGAGAATAAGGAACCAACTGGATGGTCAGAATGACAGCACCAACAATCCAGGTGATAGTAACCAGTCTGAGCATTCTGCAGCTAATGTAGCAGGTGGAGCTAATGTTGACATACCACGGCAGTTGACGGATGATCAGGCTCGTGCATTAGCACTAGAAGCTACACTGGTAGCCACGATGAAGAGAATGTTTAAAAAACAGCAAAATGAATTGACCAACCATATGATCCGCCACGTCACTGACGTTATCAAGACAATGGTAGTCAATGCGATAAATGATGTAATATCGTGGCCGGGTTCATCGTCTCAAGGACCCCCAGTTCAGGTAAATGCTTCTATGGCTATGCCTTATCCTCCAATGTATGGTCCACCTGTCGTTGGTCAAGGTAGCGGAGGAGTACCTCCTCAACCCTCCCCAATAAGGATCATACCAAGGCCAGAGAATCCAACTTGTATGAACTTGGTAAATGGAGTTAGTGGGTATACCTTCCCGCAGGGCGATTTAGCCGAAGGTAATGTAGGCAACCCAAATGTTCAGAATGTACATTCGGTGCCGAATATGCCCAATCCCGAACCAATGAGGCCTCTTGGAGTTCCAGCATACCCACAGGGCGTTGGGAATCAACCATGTAGACCAACACCACCAGTCAACTTTAACATGGAAAACCAAGGAATGGACAGACCCCTACCAATCGATCCTAGGTGGCAAGAGGCGTGGGCCGGTCAGCAGAATATGAGGCCATGGAATCCGGACAGGGTGGCCGAGATAGTCCTCCAGCAGTTGGGAGTAGACAGGGGTGCTCCAAGGCCAGTATATAGAAAGCCACACCCAGACTGGGTGGACAATATTCCTTGCCCAAGGGGATTTAAAATACCAGACTTTGCTGTCTTTACAGGTGAAAAAGATCAGTCAACTGTGGAGCATATAGGACGATTCTTAGCACAATGTGGAGAGGTAGGGACGAATGAGTACTTGAGGCTCAAGCTATTTCCTCTGTCATTGTCTAAGACAGCGTTCGCCTAGTACCCCAATCTGCCAGCAAATTCGATCTAGACATGGGTTGAGATGGAAAGGCAGTTCCATTCTTAATTTTATCGGTCTGTACCTGAAGTATCGGTAGCTGATTTAGCGAGAATGCACCAGTATGGTGGCGAAACTGCAGATCAGTTTATCGCTCGGTTTAAGAAGTCATGAAACCGATGTCAGATATTCCTTACCGAAAAGGAGTTTACTGACCTTGCGTTCAATGGGTTGAAGTTTAACCTTCGGGAGCGTTTTGAAGGCCAGACATTTGATGACCTCTTTCAATTAACGACCAGGGTCTCGAAGTATGAGCATCTCCTGAAGGAGAAGGATAGAAGGCCAATGACGGAAAATAGACAGGCTCTGGTGGGGTCAGGAAATCCCGAAGTGGACATCCCGATGGAAGAAGAAGAGGAAAAGGAGATAGCAGTGGCTACAATGGTGTTGGACAAGCCGTATATATGCTTAGCTCTCAAACCAGCGAGAATGAAGGAGTCTGCAAATGTAAAAGCAAAAGAGTTAAATAGCTATTCGTTTGACATTTACAAGTTGGACGAAATTTTTGATTTATTGCTGAAAGATGGGATAATAAAATTGGTTGAAGGGCAGAAAATCCCATCTAAAGAAGAATTGGCAGACAAAAGGTATTGTAAGTGGCATCACTCAAACAGTCACAACACAGCTAATTGCATCGTCTTCAGGAAGACGATACAAGAAGCTATTCGGCAGGGCAGAATTAAATTTGCCGAAGATAAAGGGAAAGCACCTATGGAGGTTGATGCAGATCCTTTTCCTAAGATGACGGGAATTGTGAATATTCATATCCCGTTGGGTTATCAAACCGAAGGTGTATGCTCTCATTGTCATTAGGACTTGAATCGTCCAGAATATTAGTTTGTTTGAGGGGCTAGAGGAAGATACCGGTCAGGCTCTTTCATTCGAGGAGATATCAGACCCCGACGAGGTTTTGAAGATGGTCCCACAAATCATCTAGTCCGTGGGACTAGAGGAAGATATCGATCAGGTTCTTTCGTTCGGGGAAGCATTAGACCCCGAAGAAGTTTTAACAATGGATTCCACCAGTCATTTGATTCGCGGAACTACGGAAGGATACCGAAATAGATTATATTCCCGAAAGGAAGACCAAGTACGGAGAATGCCTAAAGCAACGATACCCGAAGAATCTATCTAGACACAAGGTCTCTTCCAGGAGCCCGAGAAGGAAACACGAGTAAACAAAATCAAATCCGAGATTGTGGTTCCCAACACTTCTTTTCAGGAACATGCAAGAGATAGTCAATGCACGCAATTAAAATTGGAAGATTGGCGTGAGTTAGCACGATGCGAGCGCCAAAGAGAGCATTATAATCAGCAAGTTCGGGAGTTTAAGAAAAGTCAAGGTAAGTCCCGAATTGACGAAGTGGGTAAGAGCGCAGGTAAGCCGGTCAAAAACAAAAGTATGTGGCAGCGTTACAAGGAAGGGGACCTAGAGGTCGGACTTCTTGGAGAACCAAGTGGCAAATATGATTATGTTGTGTCCTACAGTAAACCAGAGTACCTCACACGTCCATCGTTGCCTATTGAGCCATCTGGTTGGGGAGATGAATTTGATGACCAATCATCTCCCATTTCGAAGAAAGTCAGGAAGGAGAATAATCCCGAAATATCACAGGATAAGAAAGTTCAAGCAAGTCGGGGTAATAATCAACGAGGTGAGAGTAGCAAAGCTCAAAACAAGCCAACCAAGAAAAAGAGTCTTTGGCAGCGTTACCAAGATGGAGACCCAGAAGTAGGTCTTCTTGGAGAACCTAGTGGAAAGTTTGAATATGTTGTATATTATGGAAAGCCAGACTACTTCAAAGAACCGCAGTTGCCGATTGAACCGTCTGGTTGGGGAGAAAAATTTGATGATCCAACACCTGAGCCTGTTCCACGAGAAGTCGAGGAGAACAGAATCTCTCAAGCCCAACATGGCTCTATTAAAGAGAGGGAAGATGATCCAGTGCCGCAACCAATTCCATTCAAGCTTGAAAGGAAGAGGACTTACAAAATCCCGCATGATCTTCCCGAAGGAAAATGGAAGGAAGCAAAGCCACCTGGCCAAGCCTCATACCGAACCATCAAAAGGCCGGACCAAAGGCAGAAGAGCAAACAGAGGTATTTTGAACAGGCTTGGAGCGATAGGAGGGTCCCGAATTATGGGAAAAAGAACTGGGTTTGGAAGCGTAGCGATGCCGAAATAGAGAAAAATGAGAAAGGAGAGGCTATTATTTCGAGTCAGCAAGGAGAAAGTTCAAGGCAAAAACTTGGGAAAGGAAAGAAGGTTCAGGAAGAACAACGAACCATAGATTTTGGGCAGTTTACAGTAGCACTTGCCCCAAGAGATAAGCATAATTTCAACAAGGATCAAGGCAAGCTTGAAAACAATGAAAATAACCGAATTCGGAAAGGGAAGTCCAAGATGCCCAAGGAACGTGACCATCCAATGAAAATCGGGATGGTGAACGCAAGACTCCTGTCTGAATTCGGAATGTGGTTAACAGTAGAGGAAGATCCGGGACACGTTTCAGAGAAGGAAGTAGCTATGGCTGAATTCCATTTCTCTGAGAATGAAGCGATGGAGTTCGAGAAAGTCCCGATTGAGAGAGCCAAGCACTTAAAATCTTTGCTCATATCCGGTCAAGTAGATGGACGACCCGTCAACAAGATATTTGTAGATGCTGGAGCTACCCTGAATTTAATGTCGAATGGATGCTTAGAAAGTTGGGTAAGAAAGATGGTGAGATCACGCCGTCTAACATACAGTTATCCGATTTTCTTGGGGAAGTAGCAGGTGTTAAAGGAGCGGTTGTAGTAAACTTGACTATTGGGTCCAAGACCTCAAAAACTACTTTCTTCGTGATTGAGTCAGATGGGACATATAATCTGCTGCTGGGAAGAGATTGGATTCATGCTAATCAATGCGTGCCATCCACATTACACCAGATATTGGCATTCTGAAATAGGGAAAAGGTGGAGTATATCAGGGTAGATGGGAAGGTTGTCCCGATAGGATGGACTGAAATTTATCCCGAAAGTGAAGACCACATGGTTGGAAACCAAGTTCTGGAGATTCCCGAGACCGATTCACGGTCTTATGCACTTTGCTGCTTCGGTAAGGGGAGGAATGAATGGATTCCTAAATCAAGCTTGGCACCTCAAGAGCTGAAAGATCTTTATGGAAGTCCGTACATCATTACAAGAAACTGAGGAAAGGTATTTTGCGTACCTGGCCGAAGTAGCTCTACAAGATCAGGAAGCATCAGACTGTATCGAAGAATGGGAAGATTCACTGATTAAAGAGAAAGTCAAGTCCGTAGAGACAGAAGATCCCCTAGTTGAGATAAATATCGAGGAAGGTGAGCATTATCGACCCATATTTATAAGTGTACTTTTGCAAGGGGGCATCAAAGAGGATTTGGTGAAGCTGGTCACTAAGTACCGAGACTGTTTTGCTTGGGATTATCATGAAATGCCGGGACTATCAAGAGAAATTGTTGAACACAAGTTACTAATCAAGAAAGGATTTCGTCCACACAAATAGCAAGCAAGGAGGTTTGCCCCAGATGTGGTCGATAAAATTAAAGAGGAAATTGAAAGATTACTGAGGGCGGGATTTATCGAGACAGCCAAGTATGTGGAATGGATCTCTAACATAGTCCCAATGAAAAAGAAGAATGGAAAATTACAAGTGTGTATTGACTTTCGGAATCTCAATACTGTTACTCCGAAAGATGAATATCAGATGCCCATTGCGGATATGCTGATTGATTCGGCATCGGGAAATGAGATGTTATCCCTAATGGATGGGCATTCGGGATACAACCAGATATTCATTGCCCGGGAAGATGTCCCGAAAACTACCTTTTGGTGTCCAGGAGCCATTGGAACCTTCCAATGGGTTGTCATGCCATTCGGGTTAAAGAATGCAGGAGCAACGTATCAGCGGGCTATGAACTTTATCTTCCATGACATGATCGGGAAGTTTATGGAAGTTTACATTGACAATATTGTTGTGAAATCGGCTCGGGATGATCATCTGGAGTACTTGGAGCAGGCCTTCATCCGCATGAGAAAGTATAAGTTAAAGATGAATCCACTCAAATGTGCCTTCGGCATCCAAGCTGAGAATTTCTTGGGATTCTTTGTTAACCAGAGAGGAATTGAAGTGGACAGCCACAAAGTGAAGGCTATCATAGAATTAAGACCTCCTGAGTCGAAGAAGCAGCTCCAAATGATACTTGGAAAAATTAATTTCCTGCGTCGGTTCATTGCTAATTTATCTGGGAAAATTGAACCGATGTCACAGCTTCTAAGACTCAAAGACAAAGACACATTTGTTTGGAGTGAGAAGCAGCAGGCGGCTTTTGATGCCATCAAGAATTATTTAATAAAGCCCCATATTCTAGCATCACCGAAGGCTGGTAAGCTGGTAAAACTGTATATATCAGCTACCGATAATACTATCGGGAGTATGTTGGCACAAGAAAATGATGAAGGAAAAGAACAAGCGGTATATTATTTGAGCAAGACGTTAACTGATGTTGAAAAACATTATACCGCGCTAGAAAAATTATGTTTGTCTTTGTATTTCGCATCTGTGAAATTAAGATATTATCTGTTGCCAACTACTGTACACGTACTTGCCAAGACAGACGTAATAAAATATATGTTATCTCGACCCATCATAAAAGGTCTGGTAGCTAAGTGGGCATTCATTCTGTCTGAGCTTGATTTGGTATACGTCCCACTAAAGGCAATGAAAGGGCAAGCCGTAGTTGATTTCCTCACCGAATACCCATGTTTGTAAATGGAAGAGAATGAACAAAATGAACAAAGTCTTGCTAGTGTCGTGCCATGGACTATGTACTTTGATGGATCTTGTGCTAGTCATACGTCGGGAGCTGGTGTAGTAATAATGTCTCCTGATGGGAAATATACCAGGTGCGTTTGCAAGCTGGATTTTGAGTGTTCGAATAATCAAGCCGAATACGAAGCACTAGTAATCGGGTTGGGGATTTTAATCGATTTGAATGCCCAGTTTGTTAAAATAATTGGTGATTCCCAACTAGTGATCAAGCAGCTAAATGGAGAATATTAGTGCTTGAATGAAAACTTGGTGGGTTATTATTACTTGGCTAAGAGACAGCTGAGCCAATTCAAAGATTATGACGTAGTTCACGTCAAAAGGAAAATGAATCAAGAAGCCAACGAATTATCACAGATGGCTTCGAGATATAAGATAACAAAAGAACTAGCATACATGGTCTCAAATATCGTGCTATCAGTACCTTCCATTAAACAAAGAAAGATACCGATAGCCATGAATGAAGAGGTTCCAATAGAAGATTGAAGGAAACCCTTGATAGAATATCTCAAAGAGCCTGATTCAAGAGATCAAAAGCTGAGAAGGCAAGCTCAGAGATATGTAACAATGGAAGAAGAACTGTACTACAAATCTTCTAATGGTTTGTTGTTGCGTTGTTTGAATGAAGATGATGCCAAATTGGTCATAGCAGAAGTGCATGAAGGGATATGCGGAGCTCATCAAGCTGGCATAAAAATGAGATGGTTATTGAAAAAACATGGGTATCATTGGCCTTCAATGATGCAAGACTGTGTTGATTACGCTAAAGCCTGCAATTCTTGTCAAAAACATGGACTGCTACAACATGCGCCGGCTACAGAACTCAACCCGATCGTGAAGCCATGACCATTTAGAGGATGGGCAATGGATATAATCGGTAAGATCTATCCACCATCCTCTAATAAACATAGTTTCATATTGCTTGCTATAGATTATTTCACGAAATGCGTGGAGGCAATCCCATATAAGAGCATAAGTCAGAGTACGGTGATTAAGTTTATTGAAGAAAACATCATTCACCGATTTGGGTTGCCTGAGACTATCACAGCAGATCAAGGTACGGTATTTACTGGACGAGAAGTGATGAATTTCACCCAGTCAAGAGGAATCAAGATATTGCATTCGACACCATATTATCCGCAGGCTAATGGACAAGCCGAGGCTACAAACAAAATAGTTGTGGGATTGATTAGGAGACATATGGAGGAAAACCCGAGAGAAAGGGACTCTCTGTTGTCAACAATGTTGTGGTCTTACCGAACCTCTAGAAGAACAAGTACAAGTGTTAGTCCGTATATGCTTACTTATGGACAAGAGGCTGTGCTACCGATAGAAATCACAGTGGAGTCTTTAAGAGTTCAACTCCAAAGCGAGTTACTTCCCGAAGACTATCGTGACTGGATGCATATTAATCTTGATGACTTAGACGAAGTTCGAGCAATAGCCTTGGACAGATTACTGGCGCAAAAGAGAAGAGTAGCCGGAGCTTATAATAAAAGAGTAAAGGAAATGCGGTTCTCCGTTAGTGATTGGGTATGGAAGACCATTTTATCAGTTAATCAACAAGATCCAGAGTTTGGAAAATGGGCACCGAACTGGGAAGGACTATATTTAGTTACCGAAGTAATTAGTGGGAATGCATACAGATTGATGGATATTGATGGAAAAGAGCTACTTCAGTCAATCAATGGAAAATATCTAAAGAAATATCATCCTTCGATTTGGGAGATGCGGTAGTAACATGAGTACAATTACATGAAACGGAAATATGCTCTAATCTTAGCCGTTAGGACTTTCAAGTCTGTTTCTAAGGCACGAAGGTCAGCTAGGAGATGGGCATGGTAGCACAAATCGTGTTGAAGCTTAGCAAGTTGCACTTCCAAATCAGCCAAGCGATGCGTTTTGGTCTGGATTATTTCGGCAAGACCATCCATTTCATGGATTATGTCCTCGTACAGATCGAACGTGTGATCAGCCAAATGCTCAGCTTGTGTCAAGGCATCTCTCAACATTGAAAAATCTCCATGTTCAAGGATGAGCTCTGAAAAGAAATCACGGATGTTGGCAGCAGCATCCGCGTCCGAGTGGAGTTGAGAACTAATTCGATCAGCTTTACGATGCTCCTTTCTCAAGTTAGATAACTGCGTTGATTCGTCAAAGATTCGGGTTCCAATGATGCTAGATTCCTGAACAATGGGACTGAGGTCATGAATTTTCTCAATGGTCTAACGAGAAGTGTATAAACTGGAAAGGAAAAGAGAGAAAAATTCCCATGTCAAATCGAGGAAGTACGGGTCGGCAAACAGGAAAAGTTTGGCCCGAAGCAGATTTGATAGATTATTCAATTTTTCTTCAAGTTCGGGAGTCCTGAATAAGCCACTGTAACCGTGGGAAAGGAGTTCATGAAGGCGTTTCCAGACTGCGCGGTCATCATAAGGTGAATGGCTAACAGAAGATGGACCTGAAAAGATCAAACCATGATCATTGAAATTACGAACATGAATCAGATGGAACATAGAACAAACAGATGAAGGATTGTTGCTGAATATTACCTCCATGATGAGAATGGCAACCGTTGGAAGACATGGTGGAATAAAGATTGAAGCCAATGAACAGATCAGAGCATTTTGGAGAAAAGATGATCGGATGATATATAGACAAGACAATGAGATAGTTATCAGAACGTGGGGAATGCCTTTAAGAATGAGCTAAAACAGCAAGGAAACGTGAGATCATGTGGAGAATATTCAGTTATCAACAGGGTGAATTTCCCGAATTCAAGATATCCAAGACTTAAGTTAAGAAGACTTCGGGAAGAGATTTCGGTTCGGTATTAAGTATACGCGAGGTTAGTCTACCGAAATTAAGTTACTCGAATTGTTAGTTGTAGCATCTTCGGGAATTCTACTTGTTGGTGTTGAACTGTTTTCTCGAATCCTGATTACAGAGGAATATAAGGTAAAATAATCTCAGAAACACGTTCTAATTCATCACATTGTCGCATTTCCGATTCGAAGCGTGTCAAGGATGCCCAAGCCAAACAGTTTTTCGGGAAGAAGATTTGATCCCCTATGGCATTACAGTCCCGAATTTCACTGGTTACGCGAGTAAGTGAGAGCTTTCGGGAAAAGGGTTCTAGTGCCTGTTACCATTATTATCCTCTCGAACCTGAGTTGTGAAGAGGGTAGGTTGAACAACCCTTCGGGAAAGGAATTTAATCATTTGTGTTATCTTCTTGAAGTCAAGTTATCAAGAAGTTACGATGCAGAGTACTTGGTAAAATATCAAAAATCAAGTATTCAGAGTAGAATATACACGAAACTGGGAACATCACAAAATTCACTCGGGAAGGCAGAATTCAACAGTAAGATTACCATTCTGCATTGGCCAACAATTGTTTGGCTTTCTTTACAAAATTTTGTAATTGAAATTCAAGGTTGAAGTTCTGCTCCACCATCTCTTTCCTACGCTTCTCTGCAACTTGATTCTTGCGCTTGCCGATGTCATATTCTTTGGTCAGCTCTGTGAATCTGTTGAACTCTCGTCGGCAAGAAATACAGACCTGCTCCTTCTTAGCTTCCCGAAGACGAATCTCGTTTTCGGTCACCTTGAGTGCTGCCTTGAGGTCTGCTTTATTCTTTTTGAGTCCTCAAGTTCTTGCACCAGAGCAGTATAGGTGTTGAAAAACAAAAGTATGTCATCCCGACGTGTGCGCAACTCATCCTCAGTGGCTAGTTGTGGTTGTTGCATGGAGAGAAAGTGCGACAAGGTGTGCATATTAACCTGTATCGTATCTACCACTTCGACGAAACCGATTTGAAATTCTTCACAGGCGTCTTGAAGCTCCGTCGAAGGCATGTAGGAAGGATTGCCCGAGAAGATTTTTTGGGCAAGCACTCTGGCTCTTTGCTCTCTCTTGGAATCCACAATCAGCTTGCCATAACCGGGTTCCAGGAGATCCAAGAATTCTTGCCATTTGGCCTTGGCAACCGGAACAGAAACTGAAGAAGATGCCGATGAGAAATTCTGCAATAAAACTGGAATAGCTTCTCCTATGTCAAGCTGAGAAACCTTTTCAAGTTTGGCTTTCTCTTGCTCAGACAGAGGGGGAATCTTTTCCTTCGACGAACTTACAATTTCTGAAGAAGACGGTATGTCAGATACTCTGGGGGATGATGAAGGTTGCGTCAGCGGAGGAAGAGGACTGCTGGGATCTACAACTTCAACAGTTGAAATTAGTGCTTTTGCTTTTAAGGAGCGAAGTCCTATAATTCGAGGGAGCTAGTTAGTTAACATTTAAAGAACGCCTAAAATTGAAGTGAAATATGAAGCTCACATACTTAGAGTGCGAGGAGATTCTTCAGGGGCATCTGAAGTTAGATCGGTAAGCTGATGCACATCTAGATCGGCTTCAATTGAAGGAGTAGGAAGAGAAATCACTGAAATTGGGAATCCTAACAGTAGTTAGAGGCGGAGTATTTTAGTAGCAAAAGGAGTTGGTTAGGAAGTACATACCGAGCGGAAGAACTTCTTCAGGCAAAGTAAACTCCTTGTGAGAGACAGGTTCTTCGGGGATGAAACTCGGGAGTGTAATTGCAAGCCTCTCTGGTGTTGTCACTGTTGCTGGAGAATCAGGGTGAGTAACTTCAGGCTCCACAGGGTCAAGCTTGATCAAAGGTGGATGAGCAGGAGTCCTGAATGTCCCGACTACGATCTCGATAGCGGGTTCAGAAGGAGAGGAGGTAGGTATTTTCTGCATGCCTAACAGCCATAACATAAGTGTAAGAAAATATAAATACCTACCCTTGTTTGATCGCGGTTTCTTCAATAGCCGAAGTGGAACTTCGGGAACTGAACTCTGAGATGAAGGTTCTAAAATACGGATGCCTGCCCTCTGTGATGGTTGTTTCTGAGTTAGCTTTCGGGGAGCAGGGGATTTCGGTGAAGCTGTCCTCTTTCGTTTGCCATCTGCAAGCGTAATCGAGATTAAGCAAGAAGTAAAAAGTAAACTTACATTACTTTTACTTGAAGAAGAGGGAGGTTAATTAACTTTTCTGTGGACCTCCCGAAGGTGTTGGCGCTGGGAGTGCTTTCGGTGTCACATCTGCTGTAGGAGTTGAGTCTGGTACTCGCAGATTCCGGTCCAAGAATGAATCCAGATCCTCACTCTCGGAAAAGAAGTGGGAATGATGGTCATCCCGCCAGACTACAAAATCGGGAGTGGTATAGCCAGGCTTTGGCTCATACCATGATATAGAGAGCTTTCGGTATATTCTCCGAATAATGACTTTTAGCTCAATAAAGGCCGAAGTATCTGAAGATTTGCAGGTGACCTTTTCTGGAAGATGAGGAAAGGAGAATATATAGAGTGTTGGGACAAGAAGCCCTTGAGTGAGCCCAAATTGCTGAGCGCAATATTGTGGGGAGTAAATTTCAAAACCAAAAATAAGTCTGCCCTTGAACGAATCTTGAGAGGGAGGTCGATGAAGTCAATACAACTTGCCAGTACTCACTGCAATTATTGGAAAACCCAGGGAGATGCTGACGGAATTCAGAAGCAAGAAAAGGAGCAAAATCGAAAACCTCTACATTAATAGAGTAGAGCTGAGTAATGCAATACCGAAAGTAAGAAGAAAATTCGGTATCAAGGGGGATAAGTTCCCGACTCAAAGCTTGACAAGCAGGAGTGTCTAGTACAGAGATAGAAAGGGATTGACCAAATCGGGATTCTGAAAACCAAAATTGAAAATAGAAGGCAGCCCAGACTTATAGAATCCAGAGAGGTCCACCGAAAACCCCTAAGACACCTACATAGGTAACCGAAGCAGCATGAGATAGTCCCCAATACAAAAGAGCAAGAGCAGTCTTGCCCAGAGCTAACTTGGTTCCTGCGGCTAGGGCAGTGGCTATGTACAAGAAATCTTTAGATACCCAAATTACAGGGTGACAAAAGGAATTTGCACAGCTAGTAGAGTAAGAAGGCAATATGCTCTTCTTCGGTGACCTCTCCCTACTCCTTGAAATATTTATTCAGAAAAGTCCCATAGGACAGGTCAGAATTCAAGAGTAGACGAAACTCTGGATGAGTATTTATAGAAATGGTAACGACGTCTTCCCCTAAAAGGCTAATACCAGTAATGCAAGCTAGATCTAGAAGGGTTACAGTCACGGGGGCAAAAGGAAAAAAGAAGCAATTAGTCGATAATGACCAGAAACTGGACAAGGCACCGATTAATTCGAAGTTCAGGCGGTGGTCGAAACAGGAAAAATGAAGGGCATCGTGAATCTGGAGTTCGTCCCAGAGTGTAGCCTTAGAGGCATGGAGTCGGGAATACCATTGGTAGAACGATTGGTCGAAAGGAAAAAAAACCTTAAGTCGAGAAGGCTAAGAAACCCAGTGGTGGAACTGAATGGGTTGATGATGGATAGGAAGAACCTCGGTCAAGGGTCGAGGGAAAACATCAGAAAAGACTTCAGGGACTAAGAAGTGATTGTAAACAGCAGGGCCCAAAACGAAGGAGTCATTACCGTCGTCATTCAGCGGAGAGAAGTAGTGGCGATCGTCCAAATCGTCTGATTCCACGAACTCGAAGAAGCGATCAAGGGCTGTTGCATGAGAAAAGGTTGAAGCTTGAGACGCCATTGACGAGAAAATGAGGGATTGATGCTAGGGTTTCAAGAGGATGCTTTGGAGGAAAAGAAGATTAGACGAGAGCGCGAAAACGAAACGAAGGTAATGAGAATATGACAAAACTTTGATTGTGTGAGGATAAATAACTTTATAGCAGACTTAGAAAGGGTCGATGAAACGATGTGAAAAGCGTCGTTTGATGCAAAAAAAAAGGAAGTTGAGCAGATGAATTTTGGGGAAACGACGCGAGACATGTCGTTTGTAGAAAGAAGTCGAGTCTACACCAGAAAGTCAGATTCGTGGTAAACGGGAAGGTGATAACGATACACGGGGAAACAAACTTAGCAGCATACCAGAAGAGCGCAGTCCCGTACATAGAGCCAGAACAGAAAGAGGAAGCTAGCTATCACTCTCTTGAGTTGGTGGCCATCACGCATGCACCTGTCGGGGGTAGGAGGAGAATTCCTGAACCTTCCCAGTATACTTTGGCACCTGGGAAGATATTGCTGGCACACGGTTTTATTCCCGGACGCGGGCTAGGAAGGAATGGCCAGGGAATCAGGTCGCCACTGTAGTTAGACGTTAACGAGCGACGGACAGGTTTGGGGTATACCGGTAAGTCCAATGGTGGTTTCGCTTCTAGAGGCCGAGGCCGAGGCCAGCATGGAGGCCGCGGAAGCCAAGGAGGCAAAGTCGGGCCATCCATCGGCTCCAGGGCATGGAAATGGAGAGCTAGCACGATCAGCAGCCCTCTGGACTAGTATTTCTCAGGACGCCCCAAGATGCTGGCGGACGAAATGATCCAAAACACAGCAGAACCGGATTTTTCCAACCCGTTCTTAGAGGACACGGTTAATGTCGTCATCAAAGGGCCCGAGAAAGAGCTCAACCAGCCTGAGTAAATAGGCCCTTTTTTTTCCCTTATGCATTTTAATCCCTGCATGATGTTTTCATTCCTAGACAATGCATTTCTCTTTCAATCTAAAAAAAAATCAAAAAAAGAAAAGAGAACAAAAGAAAAAAGAATGCCCTTGGATCTCAGACCGTTGGTTCAAGTGGTGCATGCTGTAATGCGGTCCATCTTCTAATAAAAACCCCATGAATTTTGTTGGGGACATGTGGGATGACAAATCGACCCAATGATGATACTCAGCTTCAGATTTTTGAAGCTTGAGGGCTGATTTCCCACATGATCCTTTGTTTCCTCGGAAAAATTTAAGAGAGCGAGGGCGTCTGATGAAATGAGGACTAGTCCCCATCCTCTCCTTTGCTTCTAAAAAAAAGAAAAAGACTTTTTCAAAATGTTTTTTAAAAAAATTCATGCATCCTCATTAGTATCACCAACATACTGACCATGCTTGTAACATTTCAGGCATACTATCCCTCACATGCATAACAGGTTAATATGTGGCTCAGACTACAGTGATCACTTCTCCTACGAGATCGAGGAAGAGTGTGAGGATGATGCCAATGATATCAGAAGAGACTGGGGCAGATATGAGGAACATAAACCACTGACCGCAGAGGACACTATTGCAGTCAATCTCGGAAATTTTGAAAAATGTAAAGGAGGTCAAGATTGGAGGAATGTTATCTTCGTCTGAGGCAGCTCGGTTTACTGAACTTCTCAAAGAATACCAAGACGTGTTTGCTTGGTCCTATACGGATATGCCGGGGTTGGACCCAAATATTGTCGAGCATTCGCTCCCAACGGACCCAAGCATTTCCGCCAAGAAGCAAAAGCTCTGACGCACGAAACCCGAATTATCTAAAAAGATCGAAGAGGAAGTGATGAAACTGCTAAACGTGGGATTCATTGAAGTGATCGCCTATCCTGAATGGGTCGCCAACATCGTCCTAGTGATGAAGAAGGACGGAAGGGTCAGAGTCTGCGTAGACTACCGCGATCTGAACAAGGCGAGCCCAAAAGATGACTTCCCTCTTCCACACATCGATGTCTTGGTCGACAGCACAGTGGGGTTTGACATGTTCTCATTCATGGATGGTTTCTCTGGGTACAACCAGATCCTACTGAAGGAGGAAGACAAAGCGAAGACCTCGTTTATAACGCCATGGGGGACCTTCTGCTACAAGGTTATGCCTTTCAGTTTGAAGAATGCAGGGGCAGCGTACCAAAGGGCTATGGTGACTCTGTTCCACGACATGATGCACAAAGAGATAGAGGTATACGTCGACGACATGATCGCAAAATCTAGACCTGGAGACGATCACGTCCAAATACTGAGAAAGCTATTTGAACGACTTCGGAAGTACAGATTGAAACTAAACCCCGCTAAATGCGTATTTGGAGCACGGTCCGGAAAACTTCTCGGGTTTGTGGTGAGTAGCCGGGGAGTAGAGATTGATCCTAACAAAGTCAAGGCGATACTAGACCTCAGTACCCCTACAACGGTTAAGGAGGTGAGAAGCTTACTGGGGAGACTAAATTACATCTCCAGATTCATCTGTCAGCTCTCCGATGTCGCGAAACCATTCTTCAAGCTGCTGAAAAAGGGGGCCAAGGTGAAATGGGATTCTGCATGCCATCAAGCACTGGAGAAGATCAAAAGTTACCTTATCGCATCACCAGTTTTGGTGCCTCCCGTGCCGGGGTCTCCGCTAACTTTATACCTCACCGTTCATCAGGAATCCTTAGGAGCTTTGCTTACTCAAACGAGTCCAAAGGATGGTAAGGAGCGGGCGATTTATTATATGAGCAAGAAGTTTATTGCATCAGAAATGAATTACCCCACAGTCGAGAAGACTTGTGTCGCGTTGGTCTGGGTGTTACACAGGCTGGGGCAGTACACTCTTTACCACCGAATACAGTTGGTGACAGAGAATGACCCAATAAAGTACCTCCTGCAAAACCAGCCTTAATCGGGAAGTTGGCCAAATGGCAGATCCTTCTGTCAGAATTCGATGTTAGAAGTTCAACTCAGAAGTCTGTCAAAGGGCGAGCTATAGCAGATATATTGGCTGAGGATGCCCAGGGATCCAGCGTCCCAAGTGATGAAAAGGCTGAAGACCGCGTTTCTAATCTGTCCGAAGATAAATGGACGATGAATTTCGATGGTGCTGTAAACCTCGCGGGGTCTGGAACCAGGGTAATCCTTATATCTCCTGAAGGACAACATTTTCCAGTCGCTGCAAAGTTGACGTTTCCATACACCAACAACGTCTCCGAGTATGAAGCTTGTATCCTCGGATTGCAACTGGCCCTCACTATGAAAGTAAAGAAACTGCAAGTGTACGGAGACTCCATGTTGATCATCTTGCAAACCCAAGGTGAGTGGAAGACTAAAGACTCGAAACTCGTCCCCTACCATAGGTTTCTAGAGGAAATGATTGAAGAATTCAAAGAGATCGACTTCGAGTACCTGCCGAGAACTCAGAACCACTTCGCAGATGCCTTGGTCACCCTATCGTCCATGCTGCAGGTCACGGAAGGCTTAGATATTGAGCCATTGAGGGTCAACATTATCAAGCAACCGGCTTACTGCATGGTGATTGAGGAAGGATTTGACGACCAACTCTGGTATCACGATATCAAGAATTATTTGCTGAAGGGAGAGTATCCTCCAGGGAGCCAGGCGGGAGATAGAAAGTACATAACCAAGATGGCTACCAAATTCTTCCTCAGCGGACAGGCACTGTCTAAGAAGTCATTTGATTTAATCCTGTTGAGGTGTGCAGATGCTAAGGAAGCAAACCTGCTTATGAAAGAGATCCACGAAGGGGAATGCGGACCACATATGAACGGCTACCTCCTCGCTAAGAAGATTATGAGGCTCGGTTATTATTGGATGACCATGGAGTCAGATTGTAACCAGCACGTGAGATCCTGCCATCAGTGCTAAGTGGATGGAGATAGGATCAACGCTCCCCCAAATGAACTTCATCAGATGTCTGAGGCCTGACCATTCTCTATGTGGGGAATCGACATGATCGGGCCAATCAACCCTCACGCTTCAAATGGGCACCGCTTCATCTTGGTGGCGATAGATTATTTCACCAAATGGATCGAGGCCAATTCATATGCCAATGTCACAGCTAAGAGCGTCGCGAAGTTCATTAAAAGGGATATCATCGCGAGGTATGGGACGCCTCAGGCTATTATCACAGACAACGGGTCCAACCTGAATAACAAGGTGGTTGATGATCTTTTGGACCGGTTTAAGATCAGACACCTTAACTCTTCCCCTTACCGCCCACAAATGAATGGAGCTGTGGAAGCGGCAAATAAGAATATAAAGAAGATCCTGGCCAAGACTGCCGAGAACTTTCGAGATTGGCACGAAAGGCTGCCGTACGCACTAATGGCATACCGAACTTCAACCGGGGCAACTCCTTACTCTTTGGTATACGGCATGGAAGCTGTCCTTCCCGTGGAGGTGGAGATCCCTTCCTTGCGAATACTAGCCCAGGCCGAATTTTCGGAGGCTGAATGGATCCAATAAAGGCATGAGCAGTTGAACTTAATTGACGAAAAGCGGCTGAAGGCTATATGTCATGGACATGCATACCAAAAGCGGGTAGCTAAGTCATTTGACCGCAAGGTGAAGCCCAGAAGTTTTGCAGTCGGGGATTTAGTCGTGAAGAAGGTGCTCCCTAACGTTCCTCATCCTGGGGGCAAGTTCGCACCGAACTACGAAGGTCCGTACGTGGTGCAGAAGGTCTTACCAGGCGGCGCTTTGATTCTTTTAAACATGGACGGGGAAGAATTGGCAAATCCTGTAAATACAGATGCTGTCAAGAAATACTACCCTTGAATAAGACGAGGATTTGATCGGTTCTCGTACCCCACTCGTGTCTGAGCCACACTGAGACCCACTACATGCATTTCATGCATACATGCATACATTTGCATTACTCTTTCTTTGTTGCAGGTCCAAGAGGAGTCCTCAGATAAAAAAACTCAAAAGACCTCGCCCGGACCAGAGGATCATGAAGAAGAGAGATCCGCAAGACAGGTTGCCTATCGGTGTTCCGGGTTCGCAATCAAGGGTAAAAGTCGTATCGTTCCAATTTTTAATGCGAAAATGGACGCTAACTTCCGAAACGTTTTACTTTTCTCAGGAATCTCCAGCCACCGCGAGCAGGTAAGTATCCCTTACTCTAGGACTTCTCGGTCTACTACGTCATGAACAATAAATCACATCATCGACGAAATTCGCGAGGTAACTTCATTCACATTCTCATTTAAAGATCTTCCAGGTTACCCAGAAAATCTGTCATTCACATGCATCATGAATCCCTTGTGAGGGCTAATGTTGATGAAATAAAAATGAAATCTCCAAATGAGAACGATCAAGTCTGTCATGCTGGAGTAGACCGAAATCTGAGGGGCCAACCACGCCCAAACACGTCCCTACACACTTAAGAGGATGAGTGAAAGAAAGGCAAGATAAAAACCCTTGTCCGTGAACGTAGGGATCATTTGCAGTGATGGATTGAAATGATAGAGGGCATGTTCATTCTTTACTCTAAACACACAATAATCCCTTGCAAGCCCATTTGAGCCCGTGAATGGAGAATTCAAAAATAACCCTATCAAGAACCACCCCACATCGGGGCAATCTAGAGGTTCATCGGTTGATTCCTAGGAGAAAAGATCAAGGTAAGACTTTATTGTGCTGACTTGCATCAACCTTTTCGTGGTAACTGCAGGTGGTATCCCGTAGAGATCTAAAACATCAAAGTGAAGGAGAGCAATTCATTTCTCTATCCTACACACTTTACCCTTTGATGAGCCAATTTGAGGCTGCAAATCTTCTTTTCAAAACCCCGTTGGTGATCACCTCCCTACCCTGGGGCAACGTATATGACTCGTCAATAAAAGCAGGACACCTGATAAAGGCAAGGCCAAAGCCCATTATTGAAGAAAAGCAATAATGCTTGAAAACCAGTCGAAGAAAAATGCAATGAAAATGTCAAAAGGCAATAGGGCTAACAAAAGCAAAGTGCCTGGTAAAAGCAAGGCCAAAGTCCTTCATAGGAACAAAAGCCATGATGAATGAGGCGTCAGAAAGAAAGTCTATTGGCAAACGAGTGACAAGAACGAGAAAATGTGGAGCCTAGTTGAATATGAGTATCTAGAGAACCTTTGGGAGCTCAAGATATAGATTTGACCTCCGGCAGCAATACAGTGGGTAATGATGCAAAGGTGATCGCCAGCATATCGTACCCCTCACTTAGAAAATGGCCTTTTCAAGCCTACCCTGAACCAATGTTACAACCTATCCCGAGAGCCTCTCCTGATTGAGACGTTTTAGATTAACACGGGATTTCACACGAGAGACCACTGCCTAAGGGAGTAAGTATAATCCAGTCTTATATGATCTTCGAGGTTCTTGACTTGTAAACCCGAAGAAATCGCTTTTAGAATGTTGATTCTTTTCTGAAAACCTCAAGATGCCTACCCATTGCGTAAGCCTTTGACCAAGCCTGCATTACGGTCCCTTAGAAGACCCTCTCTAATCAATCAGGTTGTATACACTGCAAATGGTCCCGAAACTCTGCGCATAGGTTTTGAGTGTTAGTTTGAGTGTTCCTAGAAATCTTTCCCTAGTGAGAAAGCAAAATCTCTCAGAAATGAATATCGTGAGAAGTCCTCCCTAATAAAGGTATTCCAGTTGATATAACTGATCGAACTCATCTGGTGACTCCAGATTTATTGATTCAAAATTATCCTAGCAAAAGATTTTGGATTACACATGTAGGTTGCAAGATTGTCTTGATTAACCATCTTATGCGCCCTACATTTACTGAAACGAGTCCATATGACTCATGGGGGCATGGCTCATGTTGAAATTTGCATATGTCTGATGCATAAGAATTCTTTCCAAACTCTTCATTCACCAAGATAATATGGGTTTGAGCTTCTGTAGGTTTTCTGGTCTCCCCAGATCCCAGAATGGCACCCTCAATGATAAGATAAATCGGGTTCGAGCTTCTGCAGGATTCCTGATCTTCCCAGATCCCAGAATGGCACCGTCAATGATAAGATAGATCGGGTTTGAGGTTCTGCAGGATTCCTGTTATTTCCAGATCCTAGAATGGCACCCAAAGTCCTTGATATAGGCACCAAGTCCTTGATATAGGCATCTCAATGGAGTGACCTACCATACGGGTCAAAAATCAAATCAAGTTTTATTTAGTAGGTTTCTTTCATTAGGAATCTACCATGGGGTGACCTACCATACGGGTCAAATTTTGATCAAATTTTAATCAGTAGAATCCTTTCGCTAGGGATCTACCATGAGGTGGCCTACCATACGGGTCAAATCTTAGTCAAAAGTCAAATCCAGTAGAATCCTTTCACTAGGAATTTACCATGGGGTGGCCTACCATACGGGTCAAATCTAAATCAAATATTAATTAGTAGAATCCTTTCACTAGGAATCTGCCATGGGTTGACCTACCATACGGGTCGAGTCTCAATCAAATATTAATCAGTAGAATCCTTTCACTAGGAATCTACCATGGGTTGACCTACCATACATGTCCAAGTCCAATCACCCTAAGTTTTTCTTATAACGAATCCTTAGGTCTTCATACCAGAGCAGTAAACGATAGCCATGGGGCAAACAGGTAAGTCTCAGGTAACTCCCTCAACTCTGCCTCTTTCTTTCTCTCTCTCCATCAAAGTGAACAGCATGAAATCTGGACTTAAGCTTTCAAGGAGGAAACTAGAGTTGGATGTCACGACTTTTCATTTTTCCCAGTAGAGTCGGTTAAACTTCAAGTGTCACCTTGTCTTTGAGAGTGATCTCTCACGAGACCCCTCTCAAAGAGGGGCAGCTGTTGACACTCGATTTTTGGTTAATTTTATTTTCAAAAATTTTTAGAAAATCCATCAAAAGTCAAAAAATTGAAAAATCAACTTTGGAAACCTCAGCATAGCCTAGGGAACCAATTTTGAGCAAAAAATAATTTTCCTTATTTTTTGTATTTTTCTGCATTTTATTTTCAAAAATTCATAAAAAATCCATAAAAAGTGAAACAATTGCAAAATCAACTTTGAGAACCTCAGCATAGCCTGGGGAACCAATTTTGAGCAAAAAATAATTTTTCTTATTTTTTGCATTTTTTTAATATTTTCAGAAATTAGGAAAATAATAAAAAAATTTAATAAAAATAGCATTTAAAGCCAGAAAATTACCAAAAAATAGTCAATATTTTAATTTAATTTTATCTTCATTTTGGACGAATAAAGTTTGAAAAATAAAGTCTGGAACCTAGAGTTTCTTTGTAAATTTCAATTTTCAGATTATTTAAATAATTTTAGAAATTCCATTTTAACTTTTTAATTTTTCATTTTTGAATTTTTAGGGTCGTTCCATCCTCCTCTATTTTTGAAAATTAAAATTGAGTCCAAAAGCCCTCAGAATTGTCCAATTTTGCTAAAAAGGACCAAAATGCAATTTCTGATTTTTCAATTTTGTCCCTAAAATCACTAAAACTGAAATTAAAAATTTTCTAGGGACTGAATTGAAAATAGGGCGACGTCACCCCCTAGTTTTTGACCTTATGAATCCAATGGTGGGGTCAATTTTTGCGAAAAAGAGCCCTAAGACTTTGGATTTTGCAAAATGGGTTTTCGGGTTAAGTTTAGAAGTTGGGTTTTTGCATTAATCTTTGGGTAAATTGACATGAAATGTCATTTTCCTAATGTATTGGATGCCATAGAATTCAATTTTTGGGTTTAATTCGCCTAATTTGAATTTTTGGAGGGCTAATTTGAGAAAGTTTCATCAACCGGGTCAGTCGGGTCGGGTCGGATCCGACCCGACGACCCAGTCAATCGACTTGAAGTCAACTGACCCAAGTCTGCTTCTCTTCGCGCGTGAAACAGCTCGAAAATTGAGGGATCCTAACCGAGTAAATCTTGACAAAATTCTGAGAGATTGCAGGTGGTTTTGAGCGAAAATCCGAATCAAGTTAGGTTGAGACGATCTCGGAGAGTCCCGGGGTACCCAAAAATGGGGTTTTAAAAGTCAGAGAAAGAGAGCAAAAAGGGACTTTTGGGCCGGGGAGGAAACGAAGACTGTAATTGGGGAATCGGGGGAATTAAGGGAAAGTCGAAGTGTAAGGCCACTTGGGAAAGACCACTGAAGCCGACTGGAACCTGCCCGTGCCAGTTTTGAAGCTCACCGTCGCCGGAAAAGGTAAATCTCAAACTCGAGCTTCAACTCTGAGCTTTAATGGTGGAATCTTGATTCTTCCATGATTCCTTCTCCTTTTGTGTGCGTTTCACTCCTCATGTCCTTCTGACCATATTCCCGTCTTCGTTTTGCATCGATTTCGCGTGAAAATCCCGAGTCGAAACCTCAAACCCTAGCTCACCCTACCCCGACTCAATTAGGCTAATATGGCGATTTAGAGGACGATCAGAACCCCAGGTAAGTCTTCTGAACTCGCTGTGGTGCTCGCCTGTAAATTAATTGCATGGTTATGTTCTAGATTGCATGATTGGATCGCCATAGATACCCTCTGTAAATGCTTCGATTCTCCTGTTTGAACCGAATGATCCAGTTGATTTTTGGGTATGGTGATCGGGAATGGATTAGGTTTCGATTGACACCGGAATTAGTCCGATCGGCGTAGGTTTCACCGTCGGATCGTCGCCGTCGAACTATCGCCGTCCACTTAGGGTTTGCTCGAGGAAGAAGAAGATACCCAGTCACCCGTTTGACCAGTCAAAACCCCACGTGGCATCGACGTGGCAGGCCACGTTGGATGCCACATTCGCGGTTGATCGGTCAAAGGGATGACGTGGTGCTCACGTCAGCAAGGTTTTCAATTAAGCTTAATAATAGAATAAATGTACGGCTGGGATTAGTCTAGGGTTTGATCTGAGCCGTATGTTTAGCATAAAGAACGGACGGTCAGGATCGGGTCTGTGATTTGATATTAACCGTAGATTCAGTGTAAAAATGGATGGTCAGATCTTACGCCCGCGGCAAAATATCGACCGTAGGATTAGCATTAAGTTTGAACCGTTAGAATTGCGCCATGTGGATGCCTCTCAGCCGTAGGATTAATCCTTAGGAGGGAAATGCTTAAATAGAATAAAAAAAGGAAGATTTCAAAAATTCAAAAAAAATAATAAAACCTAAAACTACGTCGTTTAGCATCGAGTTAGGGTAATGGGCCTTCGAACCGGGTCTGGTAGTGGGCCAGGTCCATTTGACCCGGTTCGTATAACCTAATTCAAAAAAAATAAAATAAAATAAAATAAAATAATAATAATAATAAATCCAAAATCAAATAAAAGGATAATAAAAAAAATTAGAAAACTAATAAGAATCCAAACGGTGTCGTTTCAGGTTTAGAGCTTTAGCATTGGGTCAGGTCATCGGGCCGGGTTGACCCGACCCGGTCCGGGAAATTAGAAAATAATATATAAATAGGTAATAAAAAATAATAATCAAATAGAAAATAAAATAAAAAAATCATAAAAATTTCAGAAAAATCTAAAAAAATAGGAAAATTCAGAAATAAAAAAAATAATAAATAATAAATAAAAAATAATAAATAATAAAATAAAAATAAAAAGAAAATAAAAAATAAAATAAAAGAAATCTTTAGAAAATGTAGAAAATGTTTTAAAAAAAATAAAAAATAAAAAATGAAAAAATCTAGAAAATAAAAATAAAAATACCAAAAAATATAGAAAATATTTTTTTAAAATAATAATAATAATAATAGGAAAATTCTTAGAAAGCCTAGAAAAATCCAAAAAATCTAGAAAAATTCTAAAAAAAAAACTCAGGAAAATTCAGAAAATTCCCAAAAATCGTGAAAATTAAGGAAAAACCACATTCAACTGGTTTGACCTATTTTCACGATTTTGAATTCCTGAGCACTCCAAAATGACCATTTTGCCCCTCTGGTCAATCTGACCCAAACTATTCCAAACCATCCTGGAACCTAATTGACATGTTTTCTAGGCTTTCCTAAGACTTCCCTAGGCCCGCTTTGACCTGATGTGATTTGATTTCTCCCTGATTAATTCCTTGATTGCGTATTTATTTATATGCTTGTGATTGATAGGATAGATACTCCAAATTGCATGAATACCTTAGACTTTTAGAGCCTACCTTACCCAATCTCGCCCGTATGAATTCCTCAGATTAGGAAATCACTCAACTTAGGTACCGAAAGGGCGTCAATAGCAATATTGATGTAACAAAGTCCCCGAACCCAAATCTTTGATTTTCGCAGAATCGAACGTTTTCTCCCAATCGCTCGATAGGGTTTCCAATCATACCCTCCAAGAAATGATTGGTGGCGACTCCAATGGCATGCACACTGAGCACATGTCACCTGACCGCACTAAGATCGATTTCGATTTAAATTTCCTGGCGCGATTTGGTATGGGCCTAGGAGGACCCGAGCCAAGCCCAAATACCCAACGGGCCTAGCAATCCATTAGCTCCCTCGAGACCTGGAAAATCTTGGGAGGGTCGCGACATGGTCGCTACAGTACCCGTGCGAACAGCATGTTTCAAGAGCCAATATCTTCATTTTTCGGTCGTTGTTTGAGGTCGACAATGTTGAGACTTTTGTAGTATCTTGAATAAGCTTCGTTTGGACTATAAGATGGCTTGAAACGGAGTTCGGTAGAGTGAGTTATGATATTTTTAGTTTTGAAGCGCGAGCTGTTCTGGTTGCTACTATACACGCGCGAACAGCATATTTCAAGAGCCAATATCTTCAGTTTTTGTTCGTTTTTTGAGGTCGACCATATTAAGGCTTTTGTAGTACGTTGAATAAGCTTCGTTTAGATTATAAGATGGCTTGAAACGGAGTTCGGTGGAGTGATTTATGATATTTTTAGTTTTGAAGCGCGAGCTATTCTGGTTGCTACTATACACGAGCGAACAGCATACTTCAAGAGCTGATATCTTCATTTTTTGGTCGTTGTTTGAGGTGGACCATGTTAGGACTTTTGTTGTACATCGAATAAGTTTCATTTGGACTATAAGACGGCTTAAAACGGAGCTCGGTGGGGTGAGTTATGGCTTTATCCGTTCTGCCCCGCGAGCTGTCCACTGTGGACAGCAAAGGAAATCTGCTATAGACAAGCTTCCGTTGACATGTAGTTGTCGTTCTATTGTTAAATAGGTGTAAATTAGTTGAGTCGTCCATTAGAATGTCATATTATTGGTTTTTGATCCATTTTCCGTACTTTTAAATAGGAAATCGGACGCGTCGGCTCGAGTAACAGTTGTATTTTATTTTGCCGTTATCTGGTGAGTGATACTATTTCTTCTTTGACTTGTATAAACTCATGTTTTTTTGAGAAGGTATAATATGAGTTTTCTAATGTGATTTTATTCTTTTGAAAGGAAAGAAAAAGCGGTGTTTAGAGCATTTTTGTTGCATAAAACAGGATCGAACATTTACTGCTATTTTGCTTATTCAAAATGGTTTTATGAGTACTTTGTACTATTGATTTTGAGTTGATGGTGATGTTCATTTTGGCTGAAATAATTTATGACAGATTTCTGCTATTGATTTTTGAGTTGTTGTGATTTTGTGCTGCTCAAGATAATTGTGAACTCGATTGATGGGTTTATGGGTATGCGCATACTATTTAGGATATCTTTGTGGGTCGAGCCATCGGCATTGTAGGTGGAGACCTTGCCAAGGGGGGAATCTTGATCGTATTTTTTCACGAGCGTTATACGTGACTACGGTTAGAGCCTTAAGCATGTGATTAGTCAATGGATAGACCATTGACATGTGTTTTGATGAGATTAACCAATGGATTAAATCATTGGTATTTGTTTTGTGTTTTAAATATGCATAGTGATTGTTCGATCCGCTTAGAAGAAATGTATTACTCACTGAGCCGTGTTAGCTCATTCCTTTCATCTTTTTGTTTTTCAGATCCAGCGAGTCGCCCGTAGAACATGAGCGATCGTTAGTGGAGGATATTTTGTTGGGGGGAAGCTTTTATTATAAGTTGTGAGTTGTTCCTTTTGTATTTGGTGAGCCCTTTTAAGTGGATATTAGACGTTTCTACCATTTGGAAGGATATGTGTGTATATCTATTTATGGTTTAGTAGCAAGCTCTGATGTTTGTAACTAAGGAACTTCTTGAAGTCGTATGTATGGATATACATATTTGTTATCAGGTTGAATTCTGGTTAAGTTGTGGCTGCATCCTTTTGAGAAAGGGATGGCCGTGTCACAACCCCCATTATTGTGGTTTTGGGGTGTGACAGTTACACCAAATGACAAGCTAATGTGTTGTCATTCGGGATGTGTGCAATATTCGGGAAGGTTGAGAGATATTCCCGAATGAAAGAACTGGTGTACTTGAGTTCAGCATGATGTAGTGACGCAGTGTGAGGGTTTCATACCGAAAGTCGGAAAACACGAAACAAAACTCATGGGCGCGAACAGTTTTTCGAGGTGAAGAAATATTATTCAAAAAGGGTCAGTTACCCATGTGGTTATGAGTCACAAAGAACATGGGTCCCGATTTGCACGGATCAGTTTTGAGGATCGTGGGTTTGAAAAAGGACAAGCAATAGCGCTGAAATTCGAAGGTTTGAAATCAAAGAATAACTGCATGAGCGGTTATGAGCACGAGAAGAATAAGTATCCAAAAAAAGGAAGAAAAGGACCCTCCACAACCATCAAGAAAGAAACACTCTGTTTTCCTTGAAGTTCTGAGCTTTCGTCGTTGTTCGTAGCATAGCTTTAGCTTTCCTCGCACTTTTCATTCCCAGTACCTTCAGATTCTAGTAATTTATCTACCAATTTCTACAAGTAGGATATTGTAGCGATAAATCGTCCAAATTTCCACACGCTTTCATCAGTCACTATCCTATTCACACAGTTCGTTCATTTTTTCCATCAAAACAGAGCCACAGAGTCCTTCTTAATAAGAACCGAAGTACGAATTTCGGTGAAAGATATTCTCGATCACAAATCGCACGAACACTTACTAATCGGAGAAACCAACGGATGGTGCGTTCGTTGGCGTCTCCTCTTTAAAAGCTAAGTTTTTTCGAACTCTCCGAGTTCTATCTATCTTTATATTCTATCACCACTTTGCTTTCCTTAATCCCCTTTGGTATTTCCAGCTCCGTCTTCATATGTTGAGCGGAGGAGGGGTTCATCAGATAATAATAATAAAAAAAAAACTGAAAGAAAGGGACGCTTATTTTCAGTCCATTCTTCGTCCCCCAAACCTACAGAGAACACAGAGAAAAGCGAGAGAACAGAAAGAAATGGGGCGTGAAAAGCAAGAAATATTCTGAGTATGGACGGATTCTGACTTCTATGTTTCCATCTCCATCGATTGTGCCGCTTCGTCGCCCCATCGTTTCTCTATGTCTCGGCCAGGTAAGGCTCTCCCGAAGCCTTGCTTCTTCCTCTGTTTTTACCTTTTGCACCGTATTGAGTTCGGTTGGTAAATCTGTGGCCTACATTTCCTCACCATTGAACTGAATCTGAGCGTTCTTCTTTCCGTCCTTTGTTTTGCGTTGTTATATGACCTTGCTGTTGAAGCTTCTTTGTAAAACAAACAAATGTTTTCTTTTCTTGTTGTTGAAACATGAGGTGAGTATATGTGTGGTATGTCCGATTCTATTATTTAGAGTAACAAGTTTAAAGCTAAGCTACTTATAACTTTGATAGAGTTTTGAGATACCCGCACTAAATAAAGGTCTAACTGAAAAGAGACATTTGTGTATGTATATTAATCTCATGAAAATGTTGGCTGTATTTTTTGAAAAATTTTATTTTTGTGATTTTGTTTTACAAATAAAGTGGGGGATAGTTGAAGTTTGTTTGTGAAACAAACAAATGTTGCCTTTACCAATCCTACATAGGATGAAAAGAAGAGTACAAGTCTCTTTATTAGTTAAAATGATACTATGGTCTTTCAAAATAAAGAAATAGGCAAGTGGGTTAGACCTCACTATACCCGTGTGTAGATGCTTGATTTTGGCAATATTATTAGGCGCACTTAGCATTTTGTGTGGTTGCGAGTACCAATCAGTATTAATCAACAATCATATTTTTATTTTATTTTTTATTTCAAAAATTAATTTGATAAAGTTTAATTGTAATGTTCTAGCGAAACAGTGCAACTGTTTAGCTAGGAGTTGCGATTATTTTTAAAATTTAATTATAATATTTTAGCGAAATATTGTGACTGTTCACTTAGGAGTTGCAATTATTTTTTATATTAATTTTGAATTTTAATTGATTAATTATGTGTAATAGTTGTGGCTCTTCAGACTTGATAGTTTAGATATGAAAAATTATGTCCTTTTGAGTTAACAGTTTTAGACTTTCGAAAAGTTACAATCTTTCATACAAAACTATTTTCAAAAAATGAAAATGCGTCATTGAATAAATTATTTTGGACACGAAGAGTCGCATGAGGATTAATTACCTTTCATACGCGAAAGGGTGCGTTCATTTCTTGTTATGTATTCAAGTGTTCGGTTTATTTCGAATAATTAATTCTTCTTCAATTTTTGTTCTTTAAAATAAGAGAATTGCGGTTCGATTGTTTCCTAGAGAGTTCTTGAAGAAATACTAAAATTGCTATCTAATATTCATAAGCTGTAAAATTGTAGATGGACGAGGGCTCCTTCACTGAGCAACTAATGGTTCCAGCGAAAATCCCAGTCCTTGTTGCAGATCGTCCATCTACATCTCTACATCGAAATTGTCATCTATGAAACCTTTCCCTATTAGTTATGATTTGGTTTGGATGCTCTTAACAATGAACATGGTATTTGGGCAAGTATTTCTTTCTTCTCATCGAGATGTTCATCATCTGGTTTTTTTAGAGTTTTCTTTCCATCCTATCTCGCCTTTTTCCTCTAGTTTGTACGTGAAAGAGGACGTTGAACGCTATTGTATTTTCTCCAAGGGTGATGTTCATATTGATTTCCACGATGTAGTCCGCTCCAAGAAGTCTATACTAGCTTTTCTGTTTCATCCCACTCCATTTCAGCACAAATGATAAGATTTGAAATTCAAAATTTCGGATATATATATATATCCTTCTATGTAATATTTTTATGCCGAGGATCAACCCACTTAGTTGGGGTCACTAGCAGCTTCATGAAAGGATGATGGTTCTAAATCTTAAGAGCTGGTAACATTTATATGCCGAGGATCACTAATCTATCGCAGTAACACCTACCGATGATTTTTCGCTCGAGACTTGTCACCATGTACAAACCTGTCGCTCCAAAAGAGGAGAAATACTATAATATTTCTGATTTTACAATGGGCAGGACACCGAGTCCATTTTACAAGTATGCTCACTTTGCCAATTGTTTTGCTATGCTCTATCTTCCCTCTGCATTATACCAGCAGATCCTCACAGAAACTAGTTTTGAGGGCAAAAAATCCGTACAGCACTGATGCATGATAGAATCAGGTATTGAAGTATATCCATTTGGCACTAAAATATCATTGGTTATATAAAATGATCGGGGAGTGATTGTAGCAAAGCATCGGATGCTATAGCCTAATTATGCTGTCGAGATTGGTTATTCCTATTCCCTTAAAAGTTCGACATTCAGTTGGTGATTTGGTGTGATTCTAATTCCACTTCTTGATGGTTGCCTCGTCCACTGTTGTCAAAGTAAGTGTATATAAAGGAGGTTATGTGCCTCCGCTTGGCAAGTCAAGAGAAGCATTAAACTGCGTATTTCAGTGAGTGCCAGTAGTGGCGTACACGATGGCATCATCGAAGGCTGAGAAAACAGTGGGCACTCAACTGTCTGGGCAGGTCAAGAAGGAGCCCGTCAAGGTTAGTGATGGGGCGGCCAAGAGCTCTTCCAAGTCGTCGGGTTCGAAGAAGGCTTCACCAAAGCCTCAAGAACCTAAGAAGAAGGTACTCCAGTGTGATAATTCTTTTGATACTCCTTTTTCACTGTCTAAGAACAAGAGTTTCTCCGATGATGATACCTGACAATACGTTGTCCCGATTGTTATATACAGGGGAAAGGAGGAAATCCGGCAGCGAAGCACTGATCCTTTTGCAAGAATACTATGAAGAATTTAAGTTATGTTTTTGCTTTTTATGTTGTGTGAACCACATGTTGCGACGGCGTGATCGGTGGTTTTCTGTTTTTCATCTTGTGATGTGGCTTGCTGGAAATAACAACTGAACTCGACAGCTTTATTAGTACGCATCAAGCCATTGTCTTTCTGCAGTAGCTAGCGGACCCTTTCAGTAGAAATTCGGCAGGCACCTCTACAAGGGTCTAAACCAACAATCCATAACCTTAATGGAACTGAGCAGGATTCAGCGTTCCAACATGAGGTGTTTCACTGAGCAATGTCAAAGGATTGTAATAAACAGCAACTATGATGGCTTACTTGACATTGAACCGAAAACCGCGTCATCCATGCGCAAAGAAAGTTCCGCGCCAGTTGCACTTAGAGGCAGAAGCAGAGTAACCCATGATCTGTAATTTTTCTGTGGATTTGCTTCACGCGAAAAGAAAGTAGAGGAAAAATCGATCTCAGTAATGCGAATAAGGAAACTACTCAACGAGTTTCCACCTCTTTTGTTGGATGAGACAGAAGCCTTTTGACGAACGCATTGCTCTCCTTGCAACTGGAAATACACAGAGGAAGAGTCTTAGAAGGCATTGGGTTGAAGACAATCCATCAAGCTCATTGATGGCCATATAGCGTTCCGAGTCCAAATTTGCATTCTCGTTCGCAAGCCGAGACAAAAGGAAAGGCCACAGATAAAATATTCTTCGTACAATACGAGTTCTCCCCACAGAATAGATTGCCCGATCCTACTCGAAGGGGCAACAAACCGTGATTGCGTTGTCATTCAAGCCAAGCTCGTTTGTATCTACCAAACATGTCCTAATCTTCGTTGAGAATATATGTTCTTCTGTGCAAATACAGGACATGTAAAAATGAGGAGCGGCAATTATTGCACCAGCGAGTTAACTGTCTGAGTCCGCCGTGAGAACGGCTTGATGACATGGCAACGGCGGCTTCTCATGGCGACTGACTAGGAATAGACACACTCGAAAGTGTGCGACTTGGGAAGGTTCCAAGTCAACAGGCCAACATCTTGCGTTGGCTTGACTTGGGAAGGCTCCAAGTCAACAGACCAACCTTTTGCGTTGGCTTCGACCATTCTTTTCTGGCCTTCCATTTCCTATCTAAGCGGTATAAATACTCAAATCCCCTCTGAGTTTCTCGAGCAAATCACAGTCCATCCATGGCCAATTACACTTTTGTCCATCTTCGTCTTCTTCTTCTTCTTCTCGTCCTGCTTTTTCCTTGTCACGAAGTTCAGAAGAGATGTGCATGGGGAAGCCAAGCGGTGAATCATGAAGAGCCTGACAATTATGTCGTCGAAATGACGCCCGCGACTACTTGCAAAGGTCTCCGTTTCTATGTTTGTTACTCTGGGTCATGTTTGGACATTGCTAACTGCATATTATTGAATAATGATGGTTGACTTGGTCTCGAGATTCGATAAGATATATGTATAAATTGATGCAATGGTTCGGAGTGGTTGCAGATCAAGCAAAGGGACGTGGATTGACACTGGCACACAGGCAGGGACCCTGTTCGCCGCTTGCCGCAAACCGTCGACCACGCGATTCCAGGGTCATTTTTCTCCGCGACCAATTGCGAGTCCGCTCCATGAACAACCTAGAACAATCTCGCGTGCGGCCCTCCGGGAATAACAGCGAGAAAGCCCGGCTACCGATCCACTCCAGCTCTTCCCCTTGGGGTGAGTTCGTGGTCACGATTGGCCTTGGGACGCCAAAAGTTGACCTGACCCTAATCTTCGACACAGGCAGCGACGTTACATGGATCAAATGTGGACCTTGTTCTGGTTGCCATCCTCAGAAAAACCCATTGTTTGAGCCATCCAAGTCGACAACATACTCACCGTGCTCTGGATCGAACTGCAACTACTGGATCCGCTATAAAGACCATTCGAAGTCGGATGGTTACTACATTCGAGATCTGCTCACCCTCACCCCGGAGTACAAGTTCCCGAACTTCATCTTCGGATGTAGCCAAAATAATAGCGGCGACTTTGGTGACACGGCCGGTATGTTAGCCCTAGGACAAGGGGACAACAAAACCTTAATCTCACAGACAGCTTCAGAATTTTCAGAAATCTTCTGCTACTGCATCCCTGGCAGTGAGAGCTCAAACGGGTACTTACTCTTTGGGTTGGAAGCCCTTAGTTATTGCCAAACAGACAATTACACACCTTTGATAAGTGACGGAACTATCTCATCTTATTATTATGTCAACCTAGTAGGTATTGCCTTTGGGAAAAAGAACTTTAGCTTCTCTTCACAGTCACAGCAATCTCAGCCTCCTAGGACCATCATTGACTCCGGGACTACCATCACTCGGTTGCCGCCCTCGATTTATTCGGCCGTTCATGAGGAATTCGTCAAGCACATGTCAAACTATCCCACTGAACAGCCTCAAACGAAACTGTTGAACACTTGCTATGATGTTCAAGGTCAAAAGAAAGTGAACGTGCCGAAGATGGTCCTACAATTCGAGAATACAGACGTTAGCTTGGACCCGTCCGCCATAGTTTGGCGAGAGAGCTACGGGCGAGTTTGCTTGGCCTTCGCGCCATCGCCAGACCTTGTCATCATCGGCAGCGTACAGCAGAGGAATCTGAACATACTTTATAACATTAAGGATAACAAGGTTGGATTTGGGAATGGTGCTTGTGGCAATTGAGAGGCTACAAATTGGTGAAGCGAACTATTCCAAGTTTTTCTTTTTTTGTTGCTTTTCAAAGTACTTTGTTTGCTGTGTCACGAGGCGTGAAAATGTTGTAGCATGTCACCATGCAGTTTAGTGAATAGGACTAGACCACACAATGGCTTGTCAGTGTTGAACACGGGGATGATCTCGTTCAATTCCAATGATAACTATGGCCTCATCATGAAGATGTCTCGAGATTGTCTTCCGCTTCACAGGATGCGCTTAATAAGAAATATGCTTCATCATAATAGTATTGGTGAACACGGCAAGCGTTTAGCCAGAGCCGCCAAACCGGGCAACTTTTGTGATAACCGGTTTGAAATGTCTCAAGAATGTGCTTGTTGCAAAAAAACAAGCACGATAATAAACAGAACGAGGAACCAAATCGAATACTAGATTTACGTAGTTCGGTTGAGTGGACTTACTTCTATAGGTAGCAGTACATGATTTCACCGTAGATTAAGCGATATGATGGAATTTATAATTACACTCGAGTCACTCGAATATTTTCAGTGTTTCCTTGCCTCAATTACTTTAGCTCTCATAATCTCTCACTCTGACAAAGGAATTCACGGATCTTATCACTAGATTTATTGGGTTCGACCGTCGCGATGTAATTCACGAGCACATTGCACAATTGATTGTTACGGCCAAAAGCTCATCCGATGCGGAAACCAAAATCTTTATCTTATATTAATAATTTTTGGATTCAACATAGAAAAATCCTTTTGACCTCCCCAAACTAGAAGACCTACTCAAATCAGGAAACCAACTCCCAACGTAGAAAATATTTCAATAATTTTTTACTCGTTCGGTCATCAAACCACAAATCCTGCATTGAATTTGGAATTTCTATTTGGATCGAATTTCTTTCGTGAGCTCAAACTCGAGACATGCTCAATAGGAGGATTGAGGGTAACATGGACCCCAAATAAAAAGGGCAAAGAACAATACAACTACGTGACTTTTCCATTAAATGAGACTACTCATCATGTATCCACGTTACAACAAACATACTTGGATGCAATGGCTGAGATTATTCCATTACTCGGAGAATTCCATCAATGACCAATTCATACCGAGTAAAAATGATTAAATGAAGAAGAAAACAAATCTTCTCCTCCTCCGTCGTGCTTGCTGCTTTGTGAAGGGCACACATATTGCCAAAAGTCCAAGAATTAACCATCAGGGACTGGTTCTTTTGTATGTGTCTCTACTAGGAATACATCGATACCGAATGTTTCGACCGCAATTAGCGTTGGAGGCCCTCGCAACTGCCTCGCCAGGGTTGATGGTTGAGGTTGGCGGAGAGTGCTGGACATTGCCAGAAGGCGAGCTATGACCGCTCCACGAGCCATCAGGGTGCGGCTTACTCCCTCTCGCCCCGATTTTGCTGGGATCATCATCTGCCAAAAACACGCGGTTTGACATGTGCTATCTAGATGTATGAACATATGACACGAGTTTGATTTGATCTCTAATCGGATTAAATATAGACAAGACGATATGAAGTGATTGAGAGAGAGTGAAAATCACCTAGGAGAACTCGAGCAACCGACGACCTCGAGCCGAGGAGAAGGCAGAAAATGATCACAAGGGAAACGAGCTGGTTAGCCATTATTGGTCCGTCCTTCATCTTTGAAACTGTGGGGATGTCTAGACCCAGAGGCACGACGTTATATAACGTGTCGAGTAATCAACTAGCATGTCGCGTCGTCTTTGGGGTTGGGTCCTCTCCTCAGTAGTCGATGAGAAAAGATTCCCACGGCAATGCCCTACTCAATAAATTCCAAAATTTCTTGACTCTCGTACCGAGAGTTATCGTCAGGACAAATCGCGTGGAATTCCAAATCTCAAATCGGAAGGAAGAAGCCTCACTAAGTAATTTTACGAGTCAACTCTTGCCAAACGATCGTATCATGCGATTAGATTATCGGCCTCGACACTCGGAGTACCCGTTTTTAACATTCGAGCCACGCAGAACCGGTCGGTCGGGTCATCGGTTGCCGTGTTGATCGCCCGTTTCGCTCTCTTGGGAAAAATTAGAACATGTATGAAACTTGCGCTGGACCACAGCAAAAGAGGATCATCCAGGGGAGACTCTCTGGTCGTTTTCCTAAAATTGCAAGACCTGGAGTTGTCAGTCAAAGTCCACTGCATCAATCATTTTCTCGCAGCCCGTCTCGCACGATGGAAGCCTGATGGAACTCGCGATTCTTCTTGACCGCTTAATATTACATGGCCTTATAGCCATTTATCCCGAGAAACTGAATAAGCTAGGGGTTAAATAACACCGATACTGAAATGCAACACGCGATGTGACATGACACACTAACACTACCATATCATTTCTATAAAAAAAATAAAACAGAATTTCAACACATTGTGTGTAAAAATTATCATGTATGTAATAAAAATATTAGTGTTGACACCTGATTGTTAATCATTTTTTCTATTGCTAAAGTAATAAAAAAATTCATAAAAATTCATAAAATTGAAAAATCAACTTTGGGGACCTTAGCCAAGCCTAGGGAACCAATTTTGACCAAAAAACGATTTTTCATATTTTTAGTATTTTTACGTATTATTTATTTATTTATTTTCGAAAATTAATAGAAAATCCATAAAAATTCATAAAATTGAAAAATCAACTTTGGGAACCTTAGCCAAGCCTAGGGAACCAATTTTGACCAAAAAATAATTTTTCATATTTTCGATATTTTTCGGTATTTTTATTTTCGAAAATTCATAAAAACAAAAAATTAAGAAAAATGAGAAAATTAAAAAATCAAGTTTGGAGCCTTGGCCAAGCTTAGGCAAATATTTTCGAACAAAAAAATAATTTTTTGTATTTATATATATTGTTTATATATTTTAGAAATTATGAGAATATTTAATAAATAATAGCATTTGAGGCTACAAAAATATATAAAAATAGTCAATATTTTTATTTTAAATCCCTTTTCATGTTGGTTATCACAAATTTAAAAAATCCAATTCGGGGTCGTGTATTCCTTCATGAGCCTAATCTCGAACCGGGTCTAAAAAATTCAATTTGAGTCAATTTATTTTCATTTTTTCACTTTTAGGAGTTGTGACATTGTTCTCTAATATTTCAAATTTTTATATTGGCCCAAATTATACTCAGAATGACTCAATTGTGCAAAAGGGCTTTAATTAAATTCTGCATTATTTTCAGTGGCAAGAAATGAGCTTAAATTTGACATGTGATGAATTTTGACTAAGTATAGGGAAGGTATGTCATAAATTGTAAGGAGATTTGGACTTAAAGAAATATTTTTTCAGGGACTAAATTGTAAATACTTAAAATTCAAGGACTAGAGTGCAAATACCTAACTCTTGAAGGATTATTTTACAAATAATAAAAAGAAGAGTTAGTGGATAAATTAGAATAGAGAAGGGAAGATGAAGAAGAGGAGATGAAGAAGAGAAGTTGGAGAAGAATGGATGGAGAAAATAAGATAAGAATAGAGAAGGGAAGATGGAGATGAAGAAGAGTTAGTAGAGAAATTAGAATGGAAGATAAGAATAGAGAAGGGAAGATGGAGATTAAGAAGAGTTAGTGGAGAAATTAGAATGGGAGATAAATATGGAGAAGGGAAGATGAAGATGAAGAAGAGTTAGTGGAGAGATTAGAATGTGAGATAGAGATGGAGAATGGAAGATGAAAATGAAGAAGAGTTAGTGGAGAAATTAGAATGGGAGATAGAGTTAGTGGAAAAATTAGAATGGGAGATAGATGAGTAGGTTATAAAAGGAGGAAGAAGTGAGCTTGAGAAAGGATTCTTCTTGGGAGAGAAAATTGGAAGTGTTTGGGAGAATTTTTTGGAGAGGAAATTTTGGATGTTTGAGAGAGTTTTGGGAGATTGAAGAAAAATTCGAGAAAAAGAAAATACCAAAAGAGAGAGAATTTTGAAGATGATGGGAGTTTAAAGCTAGGGGTTATCATCACAAATTCCTTCATCGATCAATATAAATCAAGAGTTCATCCTCGTCAACGAGCAAGCAAATTCGAGCTAAGTGTTTTTATTTATTCATTTATTTATGATTTTACTCGCAAATTAGCACAAATTGTATACACTTTCTCCATCTCTTTTTTTCCCCATATTTTATGTCAGGAGAAGGATATCTCTACGTCAACAGCAAAAATCTCGTAGAGATGCAAAAATCGGCCCAGACAAGCTCCTAAGCTGTCCACCGATTTCTCAACTGATCTGTGACTAAAAGTCCCTCTTAATTCAAAAGAAACTCTCTATATTGAGAACATAGAGAGCGAAAATCAATTATAGAAATCCCTCCCAAAAAATGGGAGATAAGTACTCTTTCCACTCTTCTGGTTTTAGGTGCAGATTAGCACATATTTTGTATACTGACACTTCACTTTATTTTATGTCAGGAAGCCGCAGCTCTATATCAATGGTCAACCCTGTGGAAGCACAAAATCGGCTTGGAGGAGTCCTCAAGCGCGAACAAATTTCAAATTGTTGAATCAATTCGTTGTATTTCATTTTAAAGAATTCATACCCCAGAATGGAGAGGACAAAGTCCATCCGCAATTTAAATACCTGCACCATAAATCCCAAAGGGAAGAGCCAAGCCAATGCTTAGCCTCCCATTGGAGGTTTTTACTTACAGTAGTTAAATACCTGTAACTTAAATATTTGTACCTTAAATCCCAAAGGGAAGAGCCAAGCCAATGCTTAGCCTCCCATTGGAGGTTTTTACTTACAGTAGTTAAATACCTACAACTTAAATACCTGTACCTTAAATCCCAAAGGGAAGAGCCAAGCCAATGCTTAGCCTCCCATTGGAGGTTTTTACTTACAGTAGTTAAATACCTGCAACTTAAATACATGTACCTTAAATCCCAAAGGGAAGAGCCAAGCCAATGCTTAGCCTCCCATTGGAGGTTTTTACTTACAGTAGTTAAATACCTGCAACTTAAATACCTATACCTTAAATCCCAAAGGGAAGAGCCAAGCCAATGCTTAGCCTCCCATTGGAGGTTTTTACTTACAGTAGTTTAAATACTCGCAACTTAAATACCTGTACCTTAAATCCCAAAGGGAAGAGCCAAGCCAATGCTAGGCCTCCCATTGGAGGTGTTTATTCATTGTCATGTACTTCCTATAATTTAATTTTTGAATCATCAGACCTAAAAGATAAGTAGGTTGTAATATTGCACAGAAGTCGTTAACACACTCCCTCTTTCGGCTTCAGGGAATCTTTAACACTTAAAAAATATAACAAATAAAAATATATATCATCCATGCATCCTATTTAAAAAGTGAAAATACAAAAGAGAATACCCTACTAGAGCTTTAGGAATAAACCAAGCCTGAGTTGCCGAATTAGGATATCCATGAAATTAAGGTACCGAAAGGGCATTAGTTTTAATTAACTAGTGTAACCAAGTCCCCGAGCTCCTAATCTCTGGTTCGCAGGAATAAATTAGTTCTCCCGCTAATTTATTTAGGTTTCTAATCGACCTACCAAGAACGATTAGTGGCGACTCCAAATTTCAAAATCATTTAAACAAAAACCAAAGTTGCGATTCGGTAGGGCTTGGGAGGGTCCGCGTTAGGTTAGTCAAATCTAATTAACCTAATAATCCGTTAACCCCTAGAAATAATAAAAAATATTTTCAAGGGTTGCGACAGACTGGCGACTCCGCTGGGGAAGGGATTTTTAAATTTTCGAAAAAAAATACCAATTGGAATACTTGAATTTTTTCGAAATTTTAAAAGTCTTAGTGGACTTAGGCCAATGAAAATTTCATGGATATCTCGCTTCTGGCGATCTTGTTTGGGACTCATTCTATAGGTGTTATATGTTTTTGCAGGATGGGAGTTATAAGGGGCGGAGTGTTTGGCTAACCCCTTTGTTTTGCAGGCTCGGTGTTGGGTTTATTTGTTTAATTTCGCACATTTTTAGAAGCGTTGTTTTGATATCAATTGTTGTGCATGTCTTGCATACTCTGAGGATCATGACACCTGCACACACAAGCGTCTAAACCCAAGTCGCGAAATTCTTCCTAGAAAACCATAGATAGGGATCGAATATGCAAAGCTCTTGCGTCGATTGCGCTCGGGTTGACCATATTTTATTCCGCTCATTATCTGAATTGACAATTCTTCCCATTGTGATTTGATTGCGCGGAGGGTAAGTTTGTCAATTCAGATAGTGGGAGCCTTTTTAGGTCCATACCTTGTCTCTCCTTCTTTTATTTTCTAGAGTCCACTCCTCACTTGAGTCATGCGCATGACTATGTGATTTGCATTTCTCCAAGGTAAAAGTAAGTTCTCTAATTTTATATTGTATTTATTTTCGGTCGGTCCATGCTAGGTGTTAGTCAGTTATTGAGCTTGATATTACGACCATTCTTTTTAAGAGAAAATAAAAATTAAATTTGTCCCTCATTTCTTTTAATTTTTTTTTGAAAAAATGATGTAAAAAAATCCCTTCATGGGAATTTTATTAACCAATAAGGGATTTTTGTCATATTTTTATTGCTTCAATAAAAATGAAATTTTCCTGAAAAAATTTTCCTTTGAAAATTTCAATAAAAAGAAAAATTCCTTAAAAAAAAAACTCTAGTAGACATCAAGTGATTTTATCACATTTTTCAAATTATAAAAACTTGCAAGAAAATTCTTCTCGAGAAATTCGCTCATGTTTTTCTAAGAAAATTTTCTCTAAATAAAATTAGACTAATTGACCAATAAGAGATTTTTGTCATGTTTTTTTTCTCTCCAATAAAAATGAAATTTTCCCGACAAATTTTCCTCTGAAAATTTATTTCGATAAAAAGAAAAATTCCTTTAAAAAAAACATCAAGTGATTTTATCACATTCTTTCAAATTATAAAAACTTGCAACAAAAATTCTTTTCGAGAAATTCGCTCATGTTTTTCTAAGAAAAGTTTCTCTAAATAAAATTAGACTAATGTCTCGGGGGAATTTTGTTAACCAATAAAGGATTTCTGTCATGTCTTTCCTGGTTCAATAAAAATAAAATTTTCCTCACAAATTTACCTCTGAAAATTTATTTTGATAAAAAGGAAATTCCTTCAAAAATTTTAGTAAACGTCAAGAGACTTTGTCACATTCCTTTAAAAAAATAAAAAAAAAGAATAATAAATCTGAAAAAAATGCTGTATCAGAAATTAACCCATTTCTTCCTAAGGAATTTTTTTTTCTTCTGATTTCTCTATAAAATAGAAAAAATCAAATTGGACTAATATAGGAGTCATGGACCGACATTTCTTGTGTCGCATACTAATTATATCCTTTTCTTTTGCAGAGAGATCCTAGATACCCCAGACGGGTGTAAAAATTAAGTTCAATAATATATCAAGAATCATCTTCAGAAATACCAAAAGACGAAAAACACCGAGGCTTCAACCGTTAATTCTGGGGGGCAAACGAACATTGTCCATCTTTGACAGACAAAGTTGTGTCAATCCGTAAACTTGTATGGGCAGTGTATTCTGATATGACGGTGGATTTATACTGATTAAACATGGGGGCATATTTAATGTATTGCAGAGGATCCCGCGTCTTTTGAAAAACAATATGGATTATATAATCAGAACCCATGAAACAAATACCTTTACCTGATCAAATCAACCAGAGACCGGTCTTAAAATTTCCTCTTATCCGAAACATGCGGAGGGCTCTAGAGGACCGAGGTTCTATTAATGAACGTGGCCCACAGGAATTTCTCCCGACGCTATAGGCGACCGACACGAGCAAGTGGACGCCGAAAGAAACAAAATATGGATAAAAGTGGGCACACAACAGGTGGCCGGATTTACTACCAGCGCACTGATCGAGTTGTCATAGCGTTATTGTTCGTGATCTCAAGATGGATAGTGGGGCCACCGCCGAACCCATCATCAATGTTCTCGATATCATCGTCTGGAGCAATTAAACAAGAACATCAAGAAGAACATTAAGCCTCGACATCTTCGGTACCTCAAATCGTTCTGTTATGCTATGCGGAAGAAACGATAGCAGGAAAATAAAAAAAAAAAAAACAAAACAAAACACGTGAAGCTTTTCTTTCATTCCATTCATCAAAGAGTATTACAACAACTCACTGGGGAGGAAAGGTAAAGCCAAACTGGGCCCTGATGACCATTACGAAAGAGCTCAACTGACTCTCCAAACAGTTGATGCTCTGGATGCACCGGGCGCTCTCGGGATCAAGCTCCGCGAGCCTAAAGAAGAGGCGATCGCACTTCTCTTTAACCTGGGCCATAGTAGCCTCGTAATGCTCAACGGCAAACTCCAGGTCCGGAACCGCTGCCCTCTCGAAAGCAATGTCTGCCGTAATGTCATCAAGTCTCTCCTGCAGCCAACCACATTTACACCTCATCACAATATTGCCTGGCTCCTGTTCGGCGTAAGTTCGGACCAAGGCCAGACGGTCCACCAACTTTCCCCTCTCACGAACCAGCCACGAAAGCTGATCGTTGGCAAACTTGAGGGCCTTTTTGTGATTATCAGCCACAAACGTAACTGTTGCCAGACGCTCGTGCCGGTCTCGGTAACGGGCTTTCACGACGGCGGTCACAAGGACCGTCTCATAAGCACGGTTATAGGCAGCCAGAAAATTGATGAAGAGGGTCGAGAAGTTCCGGTACTCCTTCCCTAGCTGGGTACCCTCAACAGAAGCAGCGTCCACGGTCCTAAATAAACCGAGGATTTCAGCCTCAACGGTAGAGTTTTTGGCTATATGAGCGTAACCTCTACCAAGAAGATTGTAGAGTCTCTCCCACCCAGCTAGGACTTCGGCGGATAAGGTATGGTTAGGAGAATTGGCCATTTTTGAAAGCAGAATACGAAAGAAAGGGGGAGAGAGGTGAGGCAGATGAGCGGAATGCGAAGATGGTAATCTGCTTTGAAGTAAATATTGATTTCATAGTGACGGTATCAACCAGTCAAGATTTCTCTTATCTACCATTCTCTATTGGCACCACCCTCGTTGGCTCGAATTCCCATCAGATGGCGACTGCGAGCTAAGCGGGTCCGAAATCTCCGCAGAAAGTTTGACGAGACACCACCACTTTGAAAAAAAAAAAGACGGAAAGATGAGCTGAGTGGAAGACACGGCAAACGTTAGCGAAAAGGAGATACGACTTGTCTTCATTGGAGGACCCGCCAGTAAATCGACGGTGGAGATCTTGACATGGGCCTTCTATCACGAAAAGAAAAAAGAAGACAAACTGAGCGAGAAACAAGGATTTCTCCTTTGATCAAAAGCTGAATATCAGATTTTCTCCCTCGGAAAATCTAATAGCGCTGCCCGTGAAGAGGGAAGTCGTTGCTATTGCCAGAGAGAGAACTTGTCCCAATTTGATAGTCAGAGTTCATTCGCAAGAACTCGCAGGAGAAAGATAGAGAGGAAGGAGTTCTCGTGGGAGAGGAATTCAAAACCTTCACCATCAAAGCATCGGCTTTCAAAGCCTGTTACGAGAAGGCATCAACGATCTCGTGATCCCTCAAGTCCGAGAAGACATCCCGAGGCGGTCTCGAATCGGCAGTCCTAGATCCAGAAATATGTCGAGTATTAGGGGAACGGGCGCATGTTCAACCCTGGTCAAAGCTGATGAAGTTCCTTACCCTGAGGGTCTACTGGTCATGGCCATTGACGGTAATCCAGTCTCTCTGTCAATCCTTGTTACCGTATTAAGAAAATGCCGGTATAAGGTTGTAGCTCAAGCAAAGGCGACAGAGGCCTTAGAGATATTAAGGAGGAGTAGTGACCCGTTTGATATCGTCCTCACCGCCATGGTAGGGATTGACATGGATGTTTTCACTCTCTTGGAAGTCATCAATTCTAAATTAAACATGCCAGTCCTCGTAATATCGGCAAGCGATGATCAGCAAGCCCTAATGAAGGCTGTCTTAAATGGGGCCCAAGACGTCGTAACGAAACCAGTTAGAGTTCAGATGCTTCAAAACATATGGCAGCACGTGGTAAGGAAGCAATTGCACGACCATGAGAACAAGCATCAAGTCTTCAATTTTGTTCCAAGCAACTGGAGAAAGAAGATGAGTTGGTCTCCCGAGCTGCATCGTATGTTTGTTAATGCAGTTCAGCAGCTAGGAATAGATTCGGCACGGCCGCATCATATACTGGAAATTATGAAGGTAGAGGGACTCACTAAAGCAAATGTTTCGAGTCATCTTCAGAAGTACAGAAAAAGGGTGAGAGAACACAATGCAGCTCAGAATCAAGAAAACCAAGGCGGGACTGATCCAAGCCTGAACGTCAAGTCTCCTCGCCACCATAAGTTCCCCAGGTTAGCATGGGGCGAGCCACTTCCCATCATCAACCAAGCTAGTAGCCATGCCATCAATCCCCCAGGCGTTAATCAAAGTATCCCCCAGAATCACCCTAATGCTCTTCAAGAGTATAGACCGCAGGAGCAGTGTATTCAGATTCCTTGGTTTGAGCACCAACCTGTGGCTAGAACTCATCCCATGATCAGCGCGCCTGCGCAGCCAGAGAATCAGACAAGAAGTTATCCTGAGCACTTCCACTTCTCTAATCCTCGAATGGAAGGAGTTTTTGGCAGCAGGACAGTTGGTGATCTCCACACTTTCTCGAGTAATGATGAAGGCTCCAGCATGAGAAGTCAAATTGCTCATGGCGAGGACAGAATGAGAAATCTACCGCCAGCATTTGCCAACAACAATGCCCAATTCGAGCATCAGTTGCTGGAAGGTTCAAGAGATTACCCAGATGATGAGCTTACTGCCCTGGTCAACCAGTTTAGGGTTGACAGACGTCCCAAGCCGCGATCAGGAGCGAGTGAGTAGGGACTCTCAAACATCGGTTATCCACACCCGAACCAACACGAGACTAGCTGATTATCGAAGAGCCACAAGAGAGGCAGAACTGACCTTGAATAAGTGCACCTTTCATTTCATGCTTAATTCCCCTGCGTATGATATTTTCCAGCTTTCTAGGTGTCTCGATTTAATTCAAGGACAATGGGGCAATTTATTTATCCCGTCGAATGCGTGAATCCTTTTTTATGCTAGATTTAGGGCGGATCAATTTGTGGCAACGTCGCTGACTGCCATAATGAGAAATGTTGAATGGCCTCACGTAGGGAAATTTCAAGTGAAAAGCCCAGGCGAGCTCGAAGACGGGCAACTGTGTGTCGTTCCAATTTACCCTCAATCGTTGCAAAATGCTAAATTGGATTTGTTCCATTCTCACCCAGGGGATTGCAAAGTGCCTCAAGAGTGTCGCAAAATGAAATGACCCAATGGAATGCGATAGGACTCATTCGCCTTTAAGGTAACCTTCAAATTAAAGGAGCCCTCCGGTCCACAGACCCAATGGCATGGAAAATGATGATGGTCCAAGGCAACCCGAGAGAAAACAAGGCCCAACTAAGCAAAGCACATATGTGGCAAGCTCAAAGTGAAGGGCAACTCGGGACATACAATTCAATCCAATCCAAATGAAGGAACTTCCTCAATTCAAATTCAATGGAAGTATACACAAGGGTAAAACAGTATCGTTCCAATTTTTCTAGAATATGAAGAACATATACTGCCGCATTCTCTTTCATTTTTGCAGGGGAAGTCTCTACTGGCCAAATTTTCCTGTCTACCATTCCCTATCAGTATCACCTCCGCTACTCGTCTCCAATCTCGAGCCAAGCAAATTCGACGTCTCTACGGAAAAGTTGGACGAGACGCCACTACTTTGAAAAAGAAAGGATAAAAAATAAGCTGAGTGGGAGACAAAGACATTTTCGGCAGAAAAGAGATACGACTCGTCTTTATTGAAGAACTCGCCAGCAAATTGACGGTGGAGACAGCAACAATGGGCCCCCTTCCACGGAAAGATGGAAGGAGACGAGCTGGGCGAGAGATACGATGAAAAGAAAATCGAGAAAGCCAGAACACTCGAGAGAGACAATACAGTTGCTAAACCTACGTCTAATTTTAAAGGAGGCATCTTCTTGATAATTCTCATTCGTGCTCGAAAGAGAGACTCTTAAAGCATACGCAGTCTCCCAGAAAAATCCAGAGAGTGAAAATACAAGAAGAGATATCAAACTTTGAGAAATCGTTAACCAAATCGAAGATGTCTCAACCCAACACACTTGAAAGTTATCGTTACTTGCTGAATATGAGAGGAAGAGTTCGAAGCCATATTTGGGATCGAGCCTATGGAGTCCGGCCCTTCCACCGACGACGTCCAAGAGCCCGGTAAGGACAATGACAACAACGGTAAAGGTCAAAAGAAGCGTTACCGTCGCCATACTGAGGAGCAAGTACGAAAGCTTGAAGCTTTTTTCAGAACGTGCCCTATGCCAGACGGCAAACAAAAAATGGAACTGAGTCAAGAGCTAGGCCTTGAACCTTCGCAAATCAAGTTCTGGTTTCAAAATAGACGAACCCGAATGAAGACTCGTCATGAGCACAACGAAGCCGAGTTTCTAAGAGTTGAAAATGAAAACCTCCGAGCGGAAAACAAGATGTATAAAGAGACTTTTGACTCCGCCACCTGCCCCAACTGCAATAGCCTCCTCCTCACCCTCGATGAAATGTATGATCTGAGGATCGAAAATGCACGTTTAAGAGGTGAGTTAGACCAATTTATAACAGGATCGAGTTCTGTTGGAGCAGGGTACAAAAGGACCAATGATACTGGATCAGTATCAATACCTCCCGAGGAAGAAGGGACAGATCACCACCAAGCGGACATTGACGATGATCTTTTCGCCATAATCAACCAGTTTGATATCGGTAAAGCATCGGGACTGTGATGCACTTGTTCAGCCAGTGACCACCAGACCTTCTATATGGCCGATGCATACCTAATTTGGGATGAAGCTAGCTGATCATGGGAGAGCCTGTAGAGGAAGCAGAACTGATCCTGAATGAGTGAATGTGTTTTATTTCCTTGCGTGATATGTTTTTCTGCTTTTGTGAATGTGTAAAAGCAAGGAGTAATAATCCGACTTCCCCCTATTAAATGCTCGAATCCGCCACCTCACCAACCTCGCGACGAATTGATGGCGAGTGAAAATCTGCATAAACCTGAAGGGTAACTCCGTATCGTTTCAATTTACCCTCAGTTGCTCCAAGTTTTAAAATTAAGCCCCTTATATTCTCAGGAAATTGCAAATCGACCCGAGAAAGCAATCATATCCGAATACAGGTTGGATAAAATTTGGGGGTAAATCAACTCATGGACATTACCACGGGATGGACAGCTTCGGTTAAAGAAAAATACAAGCGAAAGATCCGAACAATCTCAGACATGGGTAATTCTGTATCGTTCTAATTTACACATAATCATCTCAAGTCTCGAATTGTTTTATTCCATTCTTAACAGGGATTGCAAATTACCTCGAGAAAATACCGTAACATGGCCCAAGGTGATACAACAAGGCTGCGTTATCCCCAAGGATTAACTTTTGAAAGGAAAGCCCCATGGACACCTACGGTCCAATGGACCGAATGGTATGAGGGGATGACAGAAGGTCCGAAATGTCCCGAGTTCGATCCCCAAGGGTGGGGAATGTTGTAAGTATTATAAATAAATGAAACAACTTTTTGTGCATTTCTTTTTGCAAACAGGAATACTCGACAAGTAATATCAAAGTCAGTATTTTACCATAGTCTTGCCATAATGGTGAGGCGCCCAACAAAAGTCGAGGAAAATTCAATCTAGCAAAACTGGTAAAAGACTCGTGCAAGGCATTCAAGACGAAGGATAAATCAGTATCGTTTCCAATTTATCCCTTTTAATACTGGCTGACATGTCTCCTTTTCTTTTTACAGGAAATATTTATACTAACATTTAACATGTTGAAGGAGACAAATCCCAAAAGAAAATTATGATCATCTGACAAGATCTATTTTGGTGAAAAATGGGGCAAATTAATCACAAGTTCTGAAGCAAAAAAAGCAAATACGTCTTCCTTATCTCATTTGATTTCAAGAATAATTTCTCTGCTTTTTGCAGGGGCATTCAACCGCTAAACCACGGCAGTCGCTGTTATTAAGCAAACCGAAATGCTCCATCACCCATATGCTTCATCGCACAGGGGCAAAGTTGAGATGAACCGCCCCTCGACATAAGGAGTAAGCTTCCCAATTTGTTCGGTCCGCTCACATACCAGGGGCAATTCAAATCCGCCTATATTTGCACATTATATAAACACACATTATGCTAAAAAATTGTCACATCCGTATTGTGTTTACACAATTCATGAATTATGCATGACCATTCCGCGTGTTTAATTTACCAACTCCAACTTAGAGTATAAACTGCACAAGAGACATCAAATGTGCAGAATGGGGCATGACAGGATGAGGAAATGCAAACTATTTCCACACAAGTCTAACATTTTAATCTACGGATAAACATCATTTCCCCAGAGTGAGAGAAAGCCCCTTCGAACTAAAGTCCCCCATTCAGATTACATTCGAGGCGTTCATATTATGAGAACCTCCTTAAATAGAATTGGTAATGCAAACTTGACAGAATAGTTTTGCATGATCCACATTTTGATTGATTGCATCATGAGTTATCACACAGACTACTTCTAATCATTGCCAACTTAGATGAACAATTTTGTATGAACCAATGAACGCATTGATGAAAATGCTTGTACATGTTAGCTCTAACATTGCCTGACAGGCAACACATTCCCGGTGTTTGAGTTACCTTCCAAAGTCTTGAAATTCATTCGGCGATTATTGAATGAACAAGTCTGGTTGTCGAGAAGACACCAAGCATTTCTTCCAAATTCTCAAGTAAGTATATCTTCAACCTGAACCTTTCAAGAGAATGAATTCTGACGGTTGTTGGGGTACTCGAATCCATTGCGGTATATACAGGTATCCACCTTATTCAATAAAGCATGATTTGTCTCAAGGACAGAATTGTTCGAGACCTTTTGATCTCTGCCTCTTTGATTTATTCCTAAAGCGACAAGAGAATATAATTTGGGTTTGAGCTTCCGCAGGATTCCTGATCTCCCCAGATTTCAGAATGGCACCCTTTGAGATACACCAAGCCCTTCTTACAGGCAAACCAAGTCCTTCTTACAGGCATAAAGTCCTTCTTACAGGTAAATCAAGTCCTGCTTATAGGCAAACAAAGTCCTTCCTACAGGCAAATCAAGTCCTTCTTACAGGCATAAAGTCCTTCTTACAGGCAAATCAAGTCCTTCTTATAGGCACAAAGTCCTTCTTACAGGCACAAAGTCCTTCTTACAGGCAAATCAAGTCCTTCTTATAGGCACAAAGTCCTTCTTACAGGCAAATCAAGTCCTTCTTACAGGCATAAAGTCCTTCTTACAGGCAAACAGAGTCCTTCTTACATGCAAACAAAGTCCTTCTTACAGGCAAACCAAGACCTTCTTACAGGCAAATTAAGTCCTTCTTACAGGCAAAGCAAGTCCTTTGTACAGGCAAATCAAGTCCTTCTTACAGGCAAATCAAGTCCTTCTTACAGGCAAACCAAGTCCTTCTTACAGGCATAAAGTCCTTCTTACAGGCAAATCAAGTCCTGCTTACAGGCAAACAAAGTCCTTCCTACAGGCAAAGCAAGTCCTTCTTATAGGCAAATCAAGTCCTTCTTACAGGCACAAAGTCCTTCTTACAGGCATAAAGTCCTTCTTACAGGCAAATCAAGTCCTTCTTATAGGCACAAAGTCCTTCTTACAGGCATAAAGTCCTTCTTACAGGCAAATCAAGTCCTTCTTACAGGCACAAAGTCTTTCTTACAGGCAAATCAAGTCCTTCTTACAGGCAAATAAAGTCCTTCTTACATGCAAACAAAGTCCTTCTTACAGGCAAACCAAGTCCTTCTTACAGGCAAACCAAGTCCTTCTTACAGGCACAAAGTCCTTCTTACAGGCAAAGTAAGTCCTTCTTACAGGCACAAAGTCCTTCTTACAGGCAAATCAAGTCCTTCTTACAGGTAAATTAAGTCCTTCTTACAAGCACAAAGTCTTTCTTACAGACAAATCAAGTCATTCTTACAGGCATAAAGTCCTTCTTACAGGGAAATCAAGTCCTTCTTACAGGCAAACCAAGTCCTTCTTACAGGCAAACCAAGTCCTTCTTATAGGCACAAAGTCCTTCTTACAGGCACAAAGTACTTCTTACAGGCAAATCAAGTCCTTCTTACAGGCATAAAGTCCTTCTTACAGGCAAACAATGTCCTTCTTATAGGCAAATTAAGTCCTTCTTACAGGCACAAAGTCCTTCTTACAGGTAAAGTAAGTCCTTCTTACAGGCAAATCAAGTTCTTCTTACAGGCAAATCAAGTCCTTTTTACAGGCAAATCAAGTCCTTCTTACAGGCAAATTAAGTCCTTTTTACAGGCATTAAGTCCTTTTTACAGGCACAAGTCCTTTTTACAGGCACCAAGTCCTTTCTACAGGCACCAAGTCCCTCTTACAGGTATCTCCATGGGGTGACCTACCATACGGGTCAAATCTCAATCAAAATTTAATCAGTAGAATCCTTTTATTAGGAATCTACCATGGTACGACCCACCATACGGGTCAAATGGTATGACCCACCATACGGGTCAAATTTTAATTCAATTTTTAACCAGTAGAATCTTTTTATTAGGAATCTACCATGGGTTGATCCACCATACGGGTTCAAGTTCAACCACCCTAAAGTTTTTTTTATATAACGAATCCTTAGGTTCTCATTTCATTTTCAGTGGAACATTCATGTCACGACTCTTTTTATTTCCTTGTATTGAGTCAATTAGAATTCAGGTGTCATCTCGTCTTTGAAATAAACCTCTACCGAGCTTCCTTTCAAAGAGGGGCAGCTGTTGACACCTGATTTTTAATCATTTTTTCTATTGCTAAAGTAATAAAAAAATTCATAAAAATTCATAAAATTGAAAAATCAACTTTGGGGACCTTAGCCAAGCCTAGGGAACCAATTTTGACCAAAAAACGATTTTTCATATTTTTAGTATTTTTACGTATTATTTATTTATTTATTTTCGAAAATTAATAGAAAATCCATAAAAATTCATAAAATTGAAAAATCAACTTTGGGAACCTTAGCCAAGCCTAGGGAACCAATTTTGACCAAAAAATAATTTTTCATATTTTCGATATTTTTCGGTATTTTTATTTTCGAAAATTCATAAAAACAAAAAATTAAGAAAAATGAGAAAATTAAAAAATCAAGTTTGGAGCCTTGGCCAAGCTTAGGCAAATATTTTCGAACAAAAAAATAATTTTTTGTATTTATATATATTGTTTATATATTTTAGAAATTATGAGAATATTTAATAAATAATAGCATTTGAGGCTACAAAAATATATAAAAATAGTCAATATTTTTATTTTAAATCCCTTTTCATGTTGGTTATCACAAATTTAAAAAATCCAATTCAGGGTCGTGTATTCCTTCATGAGCCTAATCTCGAACCGGGTCTAAAAAATTCAATTTGAGTCAATTTATTTTCATTTTTTCACTTTTAGGAGTTGTGACATTGTTCTCTAATATTTCAAATTTTTATATTGGCCCAAATTATACTCAGAATGACTCAATTGTGCAAAAGGGCTTTAATTAAATTCTGCATTATTTTCAGTGGCAAGAAATGAGCTTAAATTTGACATGTGATGAATTTTGACTAAGTATAGGGAAGGTATGTCATAAATTGTAAGGAGATTTGGACTTAAAGAAATATTTTTTCAGGGACTAAATTGTAAATACTTAAAATTCAAGGACTAGAGTGCAAATACCTAACTCTTGAAGGATTATTTTACAAATAATAAAAAGATAGTTAGTGGATAAATTAGAATAGAGAAGGGAAGATGAAGAAGAGGAGATGAAGAAGAGAAGTTGGAGAAGAATGGATGGAGAAAATAAGATAAGAATAGAGAAGGGAAGATGGAGATGAAGAAGAGTTAGTAGAGAAATTAGAATGGAAGATAAGAATAGAGAAGGGAAGATGGAGATTAAGAAGAGTTAGTGGAGAAATTAGAATGGGAGATAAATATGGAGAAGGGAAGATGAAGATGAAGAAGAGTTAGTGGAGAGATTAGAATGTGAGATAGAGATGGAGAATGGAAGATGAAAATGAAGAAGAGTTAGTGGAGAAATTAGAATGGGAGATAGAGTTAGTGGAAAAATTAGAATGGGAGATAGATGAGTAGGTTATAAAAGGAGGAAGAAGTGAGCTTGAGAAAGGATTCTTCTTGGGAGAGAAAATTGGAAGTGTTTGGGAGAATTTTTTGGAGAGGAAATTTTGGATGTTTGAGAGAGTTTTGGGAGATTGAAGAAAAATTCGAGAAAAAGAAAATACCAAAAGAGAGAGAATTTTGAAGATGATGGGAGTTTAAAGCTAGGGGTTATCATCACAAATTCCTTCATCGATCAATATAAATCAAGAGTTCATCCTCGTCAACGAGCAAGCAAATTCGAGCTAAGTGTTTTTATTTATTCATTTATTTATGATTTTACTCGCAAATTAGCACAAATTGTATACACTTTCTCCATCTCTTTTTTTCCCCATATTTTATGTCAGGAGAAGGATATCTCTACGTCAACAGCAAAAATCTCGTAGAGATGCAAAAATCGGCCCAGACAAGCTCCTAAGCTGTCCACCGATTTCTCAACTGATCTGTGACTAAAAGTCCCTCTTAATTCAAAAGAAACTCTCTATATTGAGAACATAGAGAGCGAAAATCAATTATAGAAATCCCTCCCAAAAAATGGGAGATAAGTACTCTTTCCACTCTTCTGGTTTTAGGTGCAGATTAGCACATATTTTGTATACTGACACTTCACTTTATTTTATGTCAGGAAGCCGCAGCTCTATATCAATGGTCAACCCTGTGGAAGCACAAAATCGGCTTGGAGGAGTCCTCAAGCGCGAACAAATTTCAAATTGTTGAATCAATTCGTTGTATTTCATTTTAAAGAATTCATACCCCAGAATGGAGAGGACAAAGTCCATCCGCAATTTAAATACCTGCACCATAAATCCCAAAGGGAAGAGCCAAGCCAATGCTTAGCCTCCCATTGGAGGTTTTTACTTACAGTAGTTAAATACCTGCAACTTAAATATTTGTACCTTAAATCCCAAAGGGAAGAGCCAAGCCAATGCTTAGCCTCCCATTGGAGGTTTTTACTTACAGTAGTTAAATACCTACAACTTAAATACCTGTACCTTAAATCCCAAAGGGAAGAGCCAAGCCAATGCTTAGCCTCCCATTGGAGGTTTTTACTTACAGTAGTTAAATACCTGCAACTTAAATACATGTACCTTAAATCCCAAAGGGAAGAGCCAAGCCAATGCTTAGCCTCCCATTGGAGGTTTTTACTTACAGTAGTTAAATACCTGCAACTTAAATACCTATACCTTAAATCCCAAAGGGAAGAGCCAAGCCAATGCTTAGCCTCCCATTGGAGGTTTTTACTTACAGTAGTTTAAATACTCGCAACTTAAATACCTGTACCTTAAATCCCAAAGGGAAGAGCCAAGCCAATGCTAGGCCTCCCATTGGAGGTGTTTATTCATTGTCATGTACTTCCTATAATTTAATTTTTGAATCATCAGACCTAAAAGATAAGTAGGTTGTAATATTGCACAGAAGTCGTTAACACACTCCCTCTTTCGGCTTCAGGGAATCTTTAACACTTAAAAAATATAACAAATAAAAATATATATCATCCATGCATCCTATTTAAAAAGTGAAAATACAAAAGAGAATACCCTACTAGAGCTTTAGGAATAAACCAAGCCTGAGTTGCCGAATTAGGATATCCATGAAATTAAGGTACCGAAAGGGCATTAGTTTTAATTAACTAGTGTAACCAAGTCCCCGAGCTCCTAATCTCTGGTTCGCAGGAATAAATTAGTTCTCCCGCTAATTTATTTAGGTTTCTAATCGACCTACCAAGAACGATTAGTGGCGACTCCAAATTTCAAAATCATTTAAACAAAAACCAAAGTTGCGATTCGGTAGGGCTTGGGAGGGTCCGCGTTAGGTTAGTCAAATCTAATTAACCTAATAATCCGTTAACCCCTAGAAATAATAAAAATATTTTCAGAGGGTCGCGACAATTAGTAGTGAGTTTTTTCTTCTTCTTTTGTTAGGGAATCATAATAATAATTATTTTTTTGTTAGGTATTGTCGCGACCTAAAATTCATTTTTTAGGTTAATGGATTACCAGATTAATTGATTAAATTAACTAACCTAATTCGAGCTCTCCCAAGCTCTACCAAATCGCGAATTTGATTTTTTTGTTCAAATGGTTTTAAATTTTGGAGTCGTCACTAATCATATTTGGTAGGTTGATTAGAAACCTAAGTAAATTAGCGGGAGAACTAAATTACTTCTACGAACCAGAGATTATGAGTTCGGGGACTTGGTTACATTAGTTAATTAAAACTAATGCCCTTTCGATACCTTAATTTCATGGATATCCTAATTTGGCAACTCAAGCTTGATTTATTCCTAAGGCTCTAGTGGAGTGTTCTCTTTTTGTATTTTCACTTTTTTAAATGGAATATACGTGAGTGACATTTTTTTTGGCATTTTCAAAATATTAAGTATTTCCTGAAGCCGAAAGAGGGAGTGAGTTAACAACTTCTGTGCAGTGTTGCGAGCTACTCATTTTGGGGTTTAGTGATTCAAAAATTAAATTACAGGAAGTAAACGACAATAAATAAAGACCACCAGTGGATAGCTGAGCCTTAACTTAGCCCTCTCCTTTGGGGTTTAAGGTGCAGGAATTTAAATTACAGAAATTTAAAATGACCTCCAGTGAGCGGGCTCTGCCCTTCACATTCTGGGGTTTAAATTCTTTAAAATAAAAGAATTGATTTGACAATTCGAGCCGAAATCCATCGACGGATCAATTGAAAATTTAATGGGTACTCAAGAGCTTGTCAGCGCCAATCTTACACCTCCATGGGATTTACCGTTGACTTAGAGTTGTCCTTTTCCTGACATAAAAATATGGAGAAATGGAGTAATGGAGCAAATATGATTTAATTCACATTAAAAATTAGAACAATGAAAGAAGCACTTAGCTTCAATGGCATTATGAGAAGTGATTGATGGATATAATTGGTTCCTGCCTGAAATCAAATATGGGGAAATGGGAGAAAAGTAGAAAATTTGGGCTAGTTTATATTAAAAAATCAAAGAGAGTAGAGGGACACTTAGCTTCAAATCTGGGATGAATTCTTGATTTATGTTGATCGATGAAGAAATTAATGATGATAACCCTCTGGCTTTAAACTTCCATCATTTTCAAAATTCTCTCTCTTTTTGGTATTTTTTTTCTCTCAAATTTTTCTTCAATATCCTAAAACCCTCTCAAACATCCAAAATTTTCTCTCCAAAAAAATTCCCCTCTTAAACTCACTTCTTCCTCCTTTTATAACCTATTCATCCATCTCCCATTCTAATTTTTCCACTAACTCTATCTCCCATTCTAATTCCTCCACTAACTCTTCTTCATCTTCATCTTTCTTTCTCCATCTCTATCTCACATTCTAATCTCTCCACTAACTCTTCTTCATCTCCATCTTCCCTTCTCTATTCTTATCTCCCATTCTAATTTCTCTACTAACTCTTCTTCATCTCCATCTTTCCTTCTCTATTCTTATCTTATTTTCTCCATCCATTCTTCTCAATCTTCTCTTCTCCATCTTCCATTCTCTATTCTTATCTTATTTTCTCCATCCATTCTTCTCCATCTTCTCTTCTCCATCTCCTCTTCTCCATCTTCCCTTCTCTATTCTAATTTCTCCACTAACTCTTCTTTTTGTTATTTGCAAGATAATCCTTCAAGAGTTAGGTATTTACACTCTAGTCCCTGCATTTTAAGTATTTACAATTTAGTCCCTAAAAAAGATATTTCTTTATGTCCAAATCTCCTCACAATTTTCGACACACCTACCGCATGTTGAATTTAAGCTCATTTAATTAAAGCCATTTTGTAAAATTGAGTCATTCTACGTATAATTGGGCCAAGATAAAAATTTAGAATATTAGAGAATAATGTCACAACTCCTAAAAGTGAAAAATGAAAATAAATTGACTCAAATTGAATTTTTTTAGGCTCGATTCGAGATTATGCTCGTGAAGGAATACACGACCCCGAATTGGATTTTTTTTAAATTTGCGAAGGCCAACATGAAAAGGGAATTAAAATAAAAATATTGACTATTTTTATGTATTTTTGTGGCCTCAAATGCTATTATTTATTAAATATTTTCCTAATTTTTCAAAAATATATTTAAAAAAATACAAAAAATATGAAAATTATTTTTTACTCAAAAATAGTTGCCTAAGCTTGGCTATGGCTTCCAAAGTTGATTTTGTAATTTTTTTTCATTTTTTCTTGATTTTTTATGAATTTTCGAAAATAAAAATATCGAAAAATACTGAAAATATGAAAAATTATTTTTTGATCAAAATTGGTTCTCTAGGCTTGGCTAAGGTCCCCAAAGTTAATTTTTTAATTTTATAAAATTTTATAGATTTTGTATTAATTTTAAAAGAGAAAAGATGATTAAAAATCAGGTGTCAACAGGTATATTAATTTTGGAGTGGCTACATATATGACTTAAGTAGATATATTTTTGATAAATTCACATTCTGACCTCTAATTTATTGAAAATGCTTAAAATTTAAACCTGTGTGTGTCGAAATGATGTGTTGGGATACTGGACTCGCGTATCGCTAGCGTGTCTGGAGCGCTGATCATGTGTCGATTGCGTATCAAATAGTGTCAAACACGACATGACACGATGCAATATGGAAGCCCCTAGAGAATGTTGTGCTTCCTAGGCTAGGGGTGCCCAAAACTTGAACTGAAGTAGGACTTAAACTTTTGTGCATTTTTGGTTTGACTCAGATAATGAAAAAAAAATGTGTTTGCATTTTTGATTTGGCTAAACCAAACTGATCTGTCAGAATGGTAAACTGAATTGAGCAAGGGAAAAATTCAAAATAAAAGAAAATCGAAAAATTGACCGAACTATACGGTTCGGTTTCTATTCTGTTATTGCAGTTCGGTTCAAAGCTGATAATGCACACTCAAACGGTTCGGTTCGGGTTTCTTGAAAAATCCAACCGAACTGTTGACACCTCTAGATTGTCCCTCTTTCTATTTCGAATGTAGTTTTACGATGCTGTAGCACAAAATTTACATGACTTTGCGTAATGTGTTTTCTTTTACATAATCTGTGTATTTAGCAAAGATTAGGGTAGCTGCAGTGAGGGTCCTTATGTTTTTGTCCATAGTTCGATTCGGTTCTCAAAGTCACACCAATTCAAAATGCCTCCCTCTCTCTATACGAGGGATTTATGTCTACTAACACTAATACAGACGTACATCTCCCGGACCATATGAATTTTATAAACAACTTAGCTAGTTTTTGAGCCAAAGTTCTGACCGACCATGGCACTAGCGCTATCTTCTCCAATTGAAGCACACAAGCACACAAAGATAGATAGATAGATAGATAGATAGATAGATAGATAGATAGAGACGCGGTTCGAGAGAAAATCGAGGGCCCGTGGTCGCTACCTGTACCCAAGCGGCTGAAGTGGGATCAACCGACCACGGCCCATTGTTAGTGAGGTTTCGCGACCCCTAGCAAGATTTGGCTAGCTTTGGATTTTGTTACCCTAACCAACCATTGTCAAGGTTGTCGCAAACCTGGCCACTACCAAACTAATCGAGTCCACAGGGTGATGACTAGTCGAGTCCATCAAAATTTTAATTTGCTATTTTAATTTTATCACCAATTTGAACATATAAACTTTTCAATTTGATCAATTTTGTCCAAGACTTTCGGACAATTTGTCAATGCAATTCATTTGATCAATTTTGGCTAGAGATTGCTAACATAGACACGGCCCTAATGTGGATAATTGTTTTCAATAATTTTTTTTTGTTTTTCTTGAATTACTTATATATTTATTCTTTTCTCTTTTCTTTCCCTTCCCCCTCCCCCCCTCTCTCTCTCTCTCTCTCTCTCTCTCTCTCTCTCTCTCTCTCTCTCTCTCTCTCTCTCTCATACTTATTGGGCAAGGGTCGCGGCTTTTGCTGAGATAAGGATGTGGCCATCCAACCTAGACTTGGGCGAGGCTAGCCTCGCTAGTGATCGACGAGGGCTTCGTGACCCTCGCCCACTAGCAAGTGAGCCTCATCGGCTATAGTGAAAAATAATAATAATAAGAAAGGATAAGAGGAGGTAAGAAAAAAAGAAAAGGAAAAAGAAAACAAAAATACAAAAAAATTGAAAATTTTAGCGTCAGCCGTGCCATGTAGGATGATCAATGTTCGCATTAGCAATGTCCAACTAAATTGGCCAGGTGGACTACATTAATAAATTGTCTTAAGGTCTAGCATTAAATTGACCAAATCAAAAGGTTTTACATTGAATTGGCACAAATATAATATATTTAAAACTTTTTTTGAAATTATGCAGCAAATATTGCACCATCAGTTAACTTTCCGAGTACGCCACGAGAACGGCTTGAGGACACGGCGACGGTGGCTTCTCATGTGGAAAGGCTAGGAGCAGTCAACACTCAAAGCGTTGACTTCAGAAGGTGCCAAGTCAACCCGACCAACCTTTTGCTTTGCCTTTTTTTGACCGTTCTTTTCTGGCCTTCCATTTCACGTCTATCCGGTCGGCTCATCCCACCATCGTCCTTGACAATTCATAAATACCCCCAACTGCTCTCTAAAGTCCTCCTTGAGCAAAAACCACAGTCCATCCATGGCCATTTACACCCTTTTCCATCTTCATCTTCTTCTCGTCCTGCTTTTCTCTAGTCGCGAAGTTGAGGAGAGATGCTCATGGGGAAGGGAATTGGTGGATCATGAAGGGCGTGACACTTATGCGGTCGATGTGAAGTCACTCACACCGGCAGCTACTTGCAAAGGTATGGACCTTGTTCCTGGGTCATGTGCCGACATCGCTAATGCTTATTATTGGATAGTAATGGTCGACATGGTGTCGAGATCGACTGCTACAAGTATAAGTGACCTCATGATTTGAATTGATTGTAGGTCAAGCAAAGAGATATGGATTGATATTGGCACACAGGCATGGGCCCTGTTCGCCGATTACCGCTAACCGTCAATCCTGAGATTCTAGGCTCATTTTCCTCCGAGATGAATCGCGAGTCCGTTCCATTAACCTCCTAGGACGTTCTCGAGCTCTGTCCACTGGAGATAACGATGAGAAAGCCCAGCTGCCAGTCCATGGTGCCTCTCCCGGAGCGGGCGAGCTCGTGGTTACCGTTGGCCTTGGGACCCCGAAAGTCGACCTGACTCTAATCTTCGACACGGGCAGCGACATCACATGGACTCAATGTGAACCTTGTACTAGTTGCTACCGTCAGCAAGACCCCTTGTTTGAGCCATCCAAGTCCACCACATACAGAAACCCACAATGCTCTGCATCGAAATGCACATACTCGATCGACTATGCTGACGGATCGCACTCCAACGGTTACTACGTCCGAGATTTGCTCACCCTCACTCCGGAGTACAAGTTTAGCTTCATCTTCGGTTGCGGCCAAAATAATAGCCAAGATTTCGGCACCACCGCCGGTATATTAGGCCTAGGACAAGGAGGCACAACCTTCATCGCACAAACAGCATCAGAATTTCCCCGAATCTTCTGCTATTGCATCCCTGGAAGTGAGAGCTCAAATGGGTACTTACTTTTTGGGTTTGACGCCCTTCGTAATTGCCAAACAGATAATATAACACCTCTCATAATTGACCAAAATTACCCATCTTTTTATTTTGTCAACCTAGTTGGTATTGCCTTTAGGAATCAGACCTTTAGCCTCTCTTCACAGTCTCCACCTCCTAGGACCATCATAGACTCCGGGACTACCATCACCCGGTTGCCGCCCCCAATTTACTCAGCCATTCGCACGGAGTTCGTCGAGTACATGTCCAGCTATCCTGCTGCAGAGCCTGTGTCGACACTGTTGGACACCTGCTACGATCTTCAGAGTCAAAAGAATGTGAACTTGCCGAAGATGGTCCTACAATTTGATAAGACCAACGTTAACTTTGACCCGACCGCCGTAGTTTGGCGAGAGAGCGATGCACAAGTTTGCTTGGCCTTTGCGCCGAATCAGAGAAACAACCTGGCCATAATCGGCAGCGTGCAACAGCGGAACTTGAACATACTCTACAACGTTCAAGATGGAAAAGTTGAATTTGGCAATAGTAATTGAGGCAATTGAGCGGCTACAATTGATGAAGGAAACAATTGCAGTCTCTTTTTTTTTTTTTTCGAAATACATTGCTTCCCGAGTTATGAAGTGTGAAATAATGGCGTAGCACGTGAGAACGCAATTAAGCTAATTGGACTAGAGCATACTATGGCTTATGATTCTTGAACACAGAGATGAACTTGTTCAATGCAAATGATTTCGGTGCCTCATCATGAAGATAATTCAGTTTGGATTTATTGAGTTGACTTTTCAAGCCTTGAGATTGTCTTCCGCTTCAATAGATGCGGTCAATAAGAAAAATGCCTCACCATCGCATTTGCAAACACAGCAAGCTTTGAATCAATGCCACTAGGCATGCAACCTGGTGGTAACTGGCAACAGCAGCGCGGGGCAAAGACGACGCCAGAGCTTTAACATCTCTCAAGTCTCAACAATGTAGAACTGAGGGTAACATGGATGCCAAATCGAGAACAGCAAAGAACAATTTAACTATGTGTTATTACAACATGCATTATCGTTACAACAAATATACTTGAATGCAAGTAGCTGAGATTGTTCCATTATTCGAAGAGTTACATGAAAGACCGATTAATACTGAGTGAAAGGATTGAATGAAGTGGAAAATAAGTCTTCTCTTCCTCCTCCGTGCTCACTGCTTTACGCAGGGCACCAACTTACCCAAAAGCCAAGGGTAAACCGGTCAGGGACGCTGTCTAGGGGATTGGTCACTATTAGTACCATTAGAGGCCACCGCTTGTATTGTATGCGTTCATGAAACATTTATTAAGGAGGAAATTGTCCAAAAAAATCTTTTAATTCAATCGCAAAATTTTTAATTTTATAAATTCAGTCTTAAACTCTTTTATATTTTACTAATTGAGTGTATCAGACTAATTTTAATTGGAAATGAATGACGTGGACGCATAGCCAAAGCCAAAGATGTCTAGACCCAGAGTAAAAGCCAGAGTAATCGAGAAACGTGTGCTGTGGGGTTGGGTCCCCAATAATGGACAAGAAAATCACCACCCGACTATGCCCTATTGCAGGAATTTCAAATTTACTGACTGTCATGATCTTTTGGGTATCTGAAGGTGAGTATGGTAACACTTCTGTTTTAGAAATTAACTTTTCACCAAAAGTTAATTTTTCTACTTCTCTTCAGAAGTAAAAGTTAACTTTTCTACTTTTACTTCAGAAGATGATTTCTCATTAGAAAAAATTCATTTGATAATGATTGAAAATTTCAACTTCTGAAATATTATTAACACAAAATTTTGTATGAAAAATTATTGTCGACGGTTGAAAATTTTCTACTTTATTTTTAAAATTTTTAAAATTTCTTTAAAAATAATTGCATTATTAAAAATATTATTTATTTTTTACTTTGGTGGTTGGAGACGGTGACTTGGTAGAGGCTGGGGGCAGCGGTGATCGGCAGTTAGCGACAGTGGTTGGCGACTAGTGGCGAGGGACCACGGTGGTGGTGGCTGATAACGGTCGATAGTTGGCAGTGGTCAGTGATTGGTGACAGTTGGTGGTAGTTGCAAGCTGCGATGGGCAGTAGTTGGGGGAGGACTGTGGTGGTCGATAGTTGGTGGCAGGGAGCAATAAGTGGCGGTGGTCACAGGAGGCAGTCAATGGCAAGCGACAGTGGAGGTTAGCGGCAGGCAAAGGTGAACATGGTTGAAAAAAGGGTAAGGGCATAATGAAAAATGGTGAGGCGAGAAATACTTTTTGAGCCAGAAGCAATTTTCTTTTTAACTTCTCAAATTGAGGAAAAATAATTTTAGAAATAGAAACTCAGTTCAAAAATAGAAATTTCTTTCAAAAGTAAATTTTTACAAACAAATGTTTGCTTGAGAAGTTAAAATAGCAAATGGATTTTTACTTCAAAAATACTTTAAGAGAAGAAATTTACTTTTAAAAATGTTACTATGTTCACCTTGAGCTTCAAAAACACTTCAAGAGAAAGAAATTTACTATTAGAAGCGTTATTACGTGCACCTTGAGTGCCGAAAGAATGAATTGGTGACATGGGGAATGACTGTGGAACAGTCAGCACTCGAAAGTGAGAGGCTCGACTTGTGAAGGCTCCAAGTCAACTGACCAACCTTTTGCGCTGGCTTATTTTGACCATTCTTTTCGGGCCATCCATTTCCTATCTAAGCGGGTCGGATCATCTAACTATCATCATCGTCAATTCATAAATACTCGAGTCCTCTCTGAGTTCTCGAGCGAATCACACTCCATCCATGGCCAACTACGCTTCTTTCCATCTTCTTCTTCTTCTCCTCGTCTTACTTTTTTCTTGTCACGAAGTTCAGAAGAGATGTGCTTGGGGAAGCCAGTGTTGGAGTTGGCGAATACTTCGGGATCCCTTGTTTCTCACACCGGGTACGCCCACGTGAGCTTAGGGAAACTAAAGTGTTATCCAACGACATGTGATCCCTACGTGCGGGATGCGGGGGTTCGGGGGCAGCGCCCCCGACACGGGTGCCCCGCTGCCCGGTCAGCGGGCGGGGGTTCGGGGGCAGCGCCTCCCGACGGGGGTTCCGCTGCCCGGTCAGCGGACGGCTGCCCCGCTCGCCGGTGAGCGGGCGGGGGCTCGGGGGCAGCGCCCCCGAAACCTCAACGGGTTTGGGCTTTTATTTAAGCTGGCCCGTTTAGTGCGAGATTAAGAGATTAATTCTAGGTTTAGGTTTTGGGCCCGTTTTGGGGATATATATATTTTTTCTCGTTTTCTGATTATTGTAACGAGTTGAACGGCTGTAAACCGAAATCATAGTGAAATCTCTTTGCAGGACGTAGCCCTAATTTTGGGGTGAACCTGGGTAATCTCCTGTGTGCATCGTTCTTCATCTTCTTTATCGTGATTGTTCTGATACTCTGTCGTGAACAAAAACCCATCACTCTGAACACCATATTGTCTGGACATGTCGCCTGGAAGTTTGTCGCGAAGGAGAAACTTGTCTTAGAGAATGGCAAATGAGGAAAGACGAATCGCTTTAAACTCCACTACATGAGATATGGAAAAAAGCAAGGAGTTTTTGTTCTTCTTCCTCACTTAAAGTTCATGGTTTGTACGCGTACACCTCCAGAGAATGTTACAGTTCGGTGAATTATACTTAGTGAGATACTATGCTGCCTTAATAGACGAAGTGAGTAAAAAATCTGGGATAATCGACCCGACCCGACCCAACGTGACATTACGGGCACCCTACTGTCCCAAGAAAAATGTTGCTTAGCTTGTTTCCTTTCGAACTTGCCGGTAATTTGAGCTAACAAGTCATACTATACTTAAGTTTGGAAGAAATCAACACTGGCGTCTTGTTCGGGCTCAAATGAATCGTTAGATCACGTAACACCTACACGATCCTACCACATCCAACGGTGGATACTATCCGGGGCTCATATGATTTTCGATTATTGTTAACCTTTAAGTTGGGTCCTTTCTAAATGAATTTTCAAGTAACATAAATTCGCATACTTTATATTACCCCGATTATATCCGCTTCTTTACCTTTTTTTTTTTTTTTCTCAATTGGAGAACATAGGCAATTAAATGAGAACAGAAACCTGTGGATAATTCGTCGGAGGGATAGCCAATAGCAAGTTGCCATGTGGGCACGGTGGATGGGACCCCCGGAGGAAGCACATGTTTTGGTTCTAGTGGTGGGGGCGTGGCTCTGCTTTGGTGAGGATTTTGGCATTTGTTTGAGTGGACCGACGCGTTTCGCCGTCACGGGAGGAAGGAGGAGGATGGGTAGTGGCTTTGGTCCCTTTTTTTTTGTCATGATGATCTTTGAGCCCAACTTGCTCATTTACCCAAAAAAAAAAATTTACGAAAAATAAAGGATATACATCTAGGATCGAAAAATGGTTTCGATTATACCCGATTGCCGGCTTAGCGATCCGAGAGCTCGACAGGCCCATCCATCGAAGTTTGGCTAGCTTCTCCAAATCGCTCATCGAATAGGTTAGATCGGGTTACATTGGATGCATTTGGACAGATGGCCGATTTGAAAGGGTCAACATCGGTTTAATTGGAACGGGCCAATTACATATCTTTTTGGGCAGAGTCGAAAACGAATTTCAATTTCAAGGGTCAATCATGGGCCACCCTGGCCCCCCAGAAATGAGCTTGAAGAATTGGTATGGTGGGGCCAAAGCCTCAAACTGTTGTAAACTCATCCTTTGGATTGACTCTGTTTGTGCGTGATAAGAAATCATGACTCTCATCATTTGGGTACTGTCGCCAAAACGGCGAGAAGACCAATAGATTACCAGCTTTACCGCAAGAGCTCCAAACGACGATTATACATGTAGAAATTTTTGTTCGTGGGTTGTATTAAATAATTATATTTTTAAAAATTAAATATCAATGTTGTATTAATATTTTCGGACTGTCTTGATATTATTTCGCGTTAGTTTATGCTCGAATTTTATAACGCTGACATTGAGAATTGCAGTATTAATTGAATTGCATAGCTAAATGAATTGAACGACTATTTTCGATAAATGAATTGTGCATGTGATTTAGTTATAGCATTTTGAGCACTAGAGTTGCATTAGTATGAGAGTTGCCCGAATAAACTGGAAGTCCCCCATAGAAAGATGGGCGTGCCCTTGATCGGTTGGAATTGATTGAAAGGATAATTGCCTGGATAAATTGGATGATCCCTGTGGAAAGATGAGCATATTTTTCATCGGCTATAATTGATCAAAAGGATAATTGCTTGGATAAATCGAATGATCCTTGTAGAAAGACGAGCGCGTTTTTGATTGGCTGTAATTGATCGAAAGGATAATTGTTCGCATAAACTGAATGACCCCTGTAGAACGATGGGCGTGCCCTTGATCGGCTGTAATTGATCGAAATAATAATTGCCTGGATAAGTAGGAAGACCCCAATAGAAAGACGGGTGTGCCCTTGATTGATCGTAATTGATTGAATGAGTAATACCTAGTTGAGCTAGAAGACCCCCATGTTAGAACGAACATCCTCTTGATTGGCCGTAATTGATCGAATGAATGCTCGGTTGAGTCGAAAGACCCTCATGTGAGTATAGGTGTGCCCTCGATGGGCCGTAATTGATCGAATAAATGCCTAAGTAGCAGTAATGATTGAAAGATGTTTGAGTACACTGAGTAACGGAAGTTTGATATGAAAGACTTGTGCGGTCAAATTCTGACCACTGTGTTTATGTGAAAAGAGCGGGCGATCAGTTTGTTATTCTTACATTATACGTTGACGATATGCTGTTAATTGGGAATAACATGAAAATGGTGAAATCTGTGAAGAATTTGTTGGCCAAGAAGTTTGATATGAAAGACTTGGGGCCTGCAAATTTTATTTTGGGCATGCAGATTACAAGGGACCGTGAGAAACGGAAGCTATGGCTAGGGCAGGAGAAATACATAAAAGAGATATTGAAAAAATTCAACATGATGGACTGCAAGCCTGTTGGTACCCCTATGTCTTCAGGGACCAAGTTATCTGCGGAACAGTGCCCTAAAACAGATGAGGAGATTGAGGAGATGGCCCGAGTTCCATACGCAAGTGCAGTGGGTAGCTTGATGTATGCTATGGTGTGCACGCGTCCAGATATAGCCCATGCAGTGGGAGTCCTGAGTCGATATATGTCCAACCCGGGTAGAGAACATTGGAATGCGATCAAGTGAGTTTTCAGGTATCTTCGTGGAACTTATAACCTCTCTCTATGTTTTGAAGGTACAGGGAATGGAAATATGCTTGATATCGTAGGCCATGTAGATGCTGATTGGGGTGGAGATATTGATAGTAGACGATCCACTAGCGGGTATGTTTTCACATTATTTGGTGCTGCGTTGAGTTGGATGAGTAGGAGGCAAAGCGTGGTAGCGCTCTCTTCTACGGAGGCTGAGTACATGGCTCTTACACATGCTGGAAAAGAGGCCATATGGTTACGGCGGTTGTGCTTGGAGCTCGGTTTTGAGCAAGGTGCCATAGAGGTGAGATGTGATAATCAAGGGGCCATTTGTTTAGCTAAGAATCCTGCATTTCACTCACGCACAAAGCACATTGATATACAATATCATTTCATCCGAGAAAAGGTAGAGAAGAAAGAGGTTCGGCTTGTAAAGGTCGATACAGTAGAGAATAGTTCTGACTTCCTTACTAAAGCAGTCACAGGTGCGAAGTTTGACTGGTGCTCTACTGCGATGGGATTGAAGAAGGATGATATTGTCAAGGCTCTCATTTGCGCGAAGTATCCACCAAGTGGGAGAATGTTGGAGTTGGCGAATACTTCGGGATCCCTTGTTTCTCACACCGGGTACGCCCACGTGAGCTTAGGGAAACTAAAGTGTTATCCAACGACATGTGATCCCTACGTGCGGGATGCGGGGGTTCGGGGGCAGCGCCCCCGACACGGGTGCCCCGCTGCCCGGTCAGCGGGCGGGGGTTCGGGGGCAGCGCCTCCCGACGGGGGTTCCGCTGCCCGGTCAGCGGACGGCTGCCCCGCTCGCCGGTGAGCGGGCGGGGGCTCGGGGGCAGCGCCCCCGAAACCTCAACGGGTTTGGGCTTTTATTTAAGCTGGCCCGTTTAGTGCGAGATTAAGAGATTAATTCTAGGTTTAGGTTTTGGGCCCGTTTTGGGGATATATATATTTTTTCTCGTTTTCTGATTATTGTAACGAGTTGAACGGCTGTAAACCGAAATCATAGTGAAATCTCTTTGCAGGACGTAGCCCTAATTTTGGGGTGAACCTGGGTAATCTCCTGTGTGCATCGTTCTTCATCTTCTTTATCGTGATTGTTCTGATACTCTGTCGTGAACAAAAACCCATCAGCCAGACTGTGAATCCTGAAGAGCGTGACAAGTATGTGGCCGAAATGAAGTCGCTGAAGCCGGCAACTACTTGCGAAGGTCTCCTTTTCTATGTTTGTTACTCTGGGCCGTGTTCCGAGATTCAACTCGCTCCTCATATAATTGACTCAATGGTTCGGATTGATTGCAGATCAAGCAAAGGGACGTGGATTGACACTGGCACACAGGCAGGGACCGTGCTCTCCGCTTGCTGCAAATCGTCGATCCCGTGATTCCAGGATCATTTTTCTCCGAGACCAAGCGCGGGTCCGCTCCATGAACACCCTAGGACAATCTCGCCCGCTGATCGCTAGGAATTATGGCGAAAATGCCCGGCTGCCCATTCATGGCGGCTCTCCTGGAGCGGGTGAGTTCGTGGTCACGATTGGCCTTGGGACGCCGAAAGTCGACCTGACCCTAATCTTCGACACGGGCAGCGACGTTACATGGACCCAATGTCAGCCTTGTCCTAGTTGCTATCCTCAGCAAGACCCATTGTTTGAGCCGTCCAAGTCCACCACATCCTCAAAACCACCATGCTCTGCATCGAAATGCACCTACTCGATCGACTATGCAGATGGATCGCATTCCGAAGGTTACTACGTCCAAGATCTGCTCACCCTCACTTCGGATTACAAGTTCCCGGACTTCATATTCGGTTGCGGGCAAAATAATAGCCACGATTTCGGCACCACAGCTGGGATGCTAGGCTTAGGACAAGGAGGCACAACCTTAATCTCACAGATATCTTTAGAATTTTCCCAAATCTTCTGCTATTGCATCCCCGGCAGTGAGAACTCGAATGGGTACTTACTTTTTGGGCTTGAAGCCCTGCGTTATTGCCAAACCGACAGTTACACACCTATCATTAGTGACCAAAAAAACCCATCTTTTTATTTTGTCAACTTGGTTGGTATTGCCTTTGGGAATCAGAAACTTAGCCTGTCTTCACAGTCTCCACGTCCCCGGACCATCATAGACTCCGGGACTACCATCACTCGGTTGCCGCCCCCGATTTATTCGGCCATTCGTGCGGAATTTGTCAAGTACATGTCAAGCTATCCCATCGCACGGCCTCTATCAACACTGTTGAATACCTGTTATGATCTTCATGGCCAGAAGAATGTGACCATGCCGAAGGTGGTCCTACAATTTCAGAAAACCGACGTCAGCTTGGACCCGTCCGCTGTAGTATGGCGAGAGAGTGATGCGCAAGTTTGCTTGGCCTTCGCGCCAAACCAAAAAAGGCCAGACCTGATCATTATTGGCAGCGTGCAGCAGCGGAACCTGAACATACTTTATAATGTTCAAGACAACAAGGTTGAATTTGGAAAAGGTGGTTGTGGCACTTGAGAGGCTACAATTGATGAAGGAAACTATTGCAATCGTTTTCCTTTAGTTTGTTTTTAAAAATACATGGTTCCTTGTGTCATGAGATGTGAAATTGTTGTAGCATGTCTCAATGCAATTTAGTGAATTGGCCTAGACCACACAATGGTTTATAAGTCTTGAATACAAAGTTCTTCTTGTTCAATTCCAATGTAAACTGTGGCCTCACCATGAAGATAATTGAGTTTGGATTTATGGACTCCAGTCTCAACAGTCTTTCGCATTGCCGGACACGCTTTATCAAAAAAATGCTTCGTGACCGAATTTGCCGACAAGGCAAGCTTTTAATCAGAGCCACCAAGCGCACAACCAGGTGATAACCAGTAATGCCGGCACAGGGCGGAGATGAGGCGACTATAAAGGTTTGATTTTCTCAGACGATGTAGTACTGAAGGCAACATGGCTCCCATATGGAAAAGGGAAAGAATGGTTCAACGATGTGATTTATTACAGTAAATGAGATTATCCGTGGTGTATCAACATTACAACAAATGTACTTGTATGCAATGGCTGAGATTATTCCATTATTCGAATGAATACATCAACGACCAATCAATACTGAGTAAAACGATCAAATGAAGAGGAAAAGCAGTCTTCTCTTCCTCCTCCGTGCTTACTGCTTTGTGAAGGGCACCAAATTACCAGAAGGCCAAGAATCAACCATCAGGGGCTCTGTCCAGGTTTTTTGCCGCTATTAGTAGCATTCACGACAACAACGGTCGCATAGGCAATATGATGGAGCGCGGTTGGCGGAGACAGCATGAGGGTGCCCGAAGGTGTGCTATTGCCGTTCCATGAGCCGTCTTGCCGCGGCGTGCTCCCGCCCGCCCCGATTTTGCCATGACCATCATCTGCAAAAAAAAAGAAAAATGAAAAAAAAAAAGGAGCCGGGCAGTATGAACACTTGACGCGAGTTTGATCCGTTCTCTAAGCAGATGAAGGACGGAGAACACGATATGAAGTAATTGGGAGAGATACAAATGTGCCGGTCGGAGAGTCACCTGTGAGGATTCGAGCAGCCGATGACCTCGAGGGAAGACGGGGCGAGCCAAGGAGGATGCAGAAGATGATCACAAGAGCAACGGACTTGGTAGCCATTTCAGGTCCTTCCTCAAATCTTTGGTAACTGCAGAGATGTCTAGAGCCAAAGCCAGAGCACCATATAATAATATCGAAGTCAATGGGGTCTTTGGATTTAGGCACCCAGCAAATGGACAAGAAGGTCCCCACACGGCGATTCCCAGCTCCACGAATTTCAAACTCGCTGACTTTTGTGAGCTTTTGGGTGCATGAGTTAACATTCACCTAATTTTTCGTGAAAAACGAATAATTCAAACGATCGAAACGATTATTTTTATAAAAATAATTTTTAAATTATTTATTTTTTGCGAAATAAATAAAGTCTTAGGATATTCATTGTTTTATTCGAGTCACGTGGAATCGGTCGGTCTAGGTTAATCGCTCCTTTTCACCCTTGAAATAAACAAACAAAGAAAGAAGACCCGCCAAGAAAAATGGAGCATCCAGAGGAAGCTCTCTGGTTATCTTTCTATAATCGTTGAGCCTGGAGTTCCAGTCAAAGTCGACTGCATCCATCGTTTTCGGACAGCCAATCTCACTCGAGAGAAGCCTTGATCCAGCACCCTTTCTTGACCGCTTGTATTGGATGCGTTCATGAACCAATTATTAAGGGGGGAATTATTTAAAAAAATCTTTAAATTTATTATATTTTTATCAATTCAGTCGTAAACCTTTTAATTTTATAAATTCGGTCATAAACTCTTTCATGTTTTATCAATTGAGTCTTCTTGGCTAATTTTGACCGGATATAACTGACGTGGACACTGCTCGTGCTATTCTAGTACTGACGAGAGAACTTTTAATAGTACTTTAGATTTTTTACGAATTTTTTTATTCATATTTTCTCCTTTTCTTATATGTTTTTTTTCTCATTTTTTGTTTACTATCAAGCAAGGGTTGCCCAGGGCCTTCACCCACGGCCTCTCCCCACGATGGTCTAGGCGAGGCAACATTGCCCAGATCTGGGCGAGGGCCACAACCCTCATCGGTCAGTAAAGAAAATGTAAGAGAACAAGAATAAAATAAAATAAAATTTGAAAAAAATATCATTAAAAATTATCCACATTAACACCAGTACCGCATAGGATAGTTGGCATCTACATCAGTGATTTCCTTGCCAAAATTGACTGGATGGACTCAATTGCAAAATGTGAAAATGTTTAGAATTCAATTGACAAACTTAAAAGATTTAGGAATAAATTAGCAAAAGTGCAATAGATTCATGACTTTTTAGAATAATGCTATATTAGTGATGTGAATATCTAAACAAGTGTCCATCTTTCTATTTAGTACTAGACCTCTTAAACGGGTGTGTCGAGTTGGGTTGAAAATGGTCCAAACCAAAAATAGACTCATTTCACCTGTTTTGACTCATTCCCATGTAATACAAATCTAGTTAATCATATATGATCGACTCATAGCCAATTCATACTTGACCCGGCCTATTTCGCTGAAAGACTTCCATATATCTAATCTAAGAAAACTCTGACCTAAACTATGGCGAGAGTATAAAATAAGTGAGCTCGAAATTGAGTTAAAGTAAGAGAGAATAAAAAGAGAGCCATATAGGTAGGATTGGGTCTAAGTAAGTTGTAAATCCATTTATGGCTCATTTAACCCACATACTATGTTTAAATATATTTATAATGGATTTATTGAACATAACTAACTCTTGTAATAATTGAGCTCATCATTATGAGTTTAAAAATGAATTTATGACCTGTTTTAATAGATATATTCCGTACATTGTTTTACTATGCATGGAAAGATTCGCGTGGTTTGTGTATCTTACAAGATTAAGATAGCTGCAGTGACTATCCTTATGTTTTGTGCATTGGTCGATCTAATTCTTATCGTCACACAAATTCGAGTACTTTTCTCTCTGTACGAGGATTTGTGTAGTTTGGTGCGCTAACACTTGACCATATGTATTATGATTTATAGACGGTAAATAGGTGATTTACAAGCCAAATAACTGCTCGATTGCCATTGTTGTCGGTGCTCATTCTAAGGTTGACCTACATCCCATCCATGTATAATATAATTGATAAATTACCCACTCTTAAGATGCACTAGGAAGCTCTAGAAGTTTATCTTAATTTGCAAATTGAGTAGAGAGAATTGGAAATCCGTTTAGTTTTCAATCAACTTTATTTTATGCGAGCACAAACATCTCTAATATTTTTGAGAGTATGGGTAGAGAAAGAAAAAGATGAATTTTCAAGCTTTAGTTTTCAAATGGATGTTGAAAAGCTAAAGAAAACATTAGGACCATCCCACTTTTTACTCAACCATAAATACCATCGCACTTTGTAATCTCGTATCGTGAGTTTTTAAAACCTACATTTTGCATCTTAAACTCCGCTATTAGATTTCAAGCTGCATCTTCCTATCATGCTTCTTTATTATAGATTTCGCAAAACCCTCGTTTATACTTTATTTAAGAAAATTCATCCTTTCCAGTACAATGCCTTCCTCGTAGAGTGGGCGATAAGTGCATCATAAATGAAATTTCTTTCTCATTTAGTATAAATTAACGAGTGCCCAAGCAATCTTATCTTGGAAAGGGAGTAAGCTATAGATGGTGCATATAAAGTGCGTCAAATCCTTACACGATAGTCAAATTTTTGCAGGGTTAACGCACAATTTCAGGCAAGGTTTTGGACATCTATATTACCCAAGTCTATCCCCATCGCTGCGAGCTTTGTCTCACCGTTTCCATAAAGTGTTGTGTAATAGGCATAACGTTAGTCTCTCTCTGGTTCTAAATTTAGGTCGAGATCTAGGAGCTTTAATCTCCTAAACTAGATCTAAATATAGATTTGGGAGCTCTTTATAGGTATTTGATATGTGTTCTTTGAACTTAATGATTTTAATATTTCTGAGTGACCATGGTTATGAGGACGTTGAACCTTGATGTCCATCGTAAGCCGTTGTAAATAGAGTGAGAGATCTTGGCGTGTGCTCATCACTAAATTTGGTGATTAGTCACTAATTGTTTAGAGCGTGAATGATAACCATTTTGTTTCTCTATTTTCCTATTCTTCTATTCTCGAGAATAGGTTAGAAATAGAAATTGGTTTGGTAAAATAGTTTCATTTTTTCATTTTCGGGATAAATTTTTAGTTAAAAATTGATTTGTAGAAATGAGAAGTATAAATTTTCTACTTTTCTATTTCTAGAACAAAAAAATAAGAAATTTTTCCTCTCTCTCTCTCTCTCTCTCTCTCTCTACATTGGCCGCGGTCATCGTCAACTGGCCACTAGTCTTCGGTCTGCCGATCTCCAATAGCTGGTTGCTAGTCACTTGCCGGTGGCAGCTAGCTACCGTATAAATTTTATGATATTATTAGATGAATTTTTCTTCTAAAATAGAAATTTTGTGTCGTTATCAAATGTATATCTCTATTTAGGAACTAGTCAAGGGAATATTTCTAGCTAGAAATAGTTTCGAGAATAGAATAATTATCATCCGCCCCTCATTATGGCATATCTATTCTTTAGAGATAAGAGTGTATTTTTTAACTGCACATTATGCTTTATTATTTCTTTTTCCATGAAGTTGTTTGAGATTTGCTAGGCTTAAAAGTCTTTTTTGTACTCTCAAGTTTTATTCTAATTATTAAATGAATCTTTATTTCGACCAAAAAAAAAATCACTACTTTTATAGACTTGTAATTGAAGGTCTTATCTAAATATATAGCGAAAAGGAAAAGTCTTGCTTGACCGCCGCACGGTACTAACCGTGTTAAGCTTGCCATCAATTTTTCTTTTCACAAATTTTTTTTTGGTTATTTGCCATCTACAAGTTTGTGGCTGGCATTTGACCGTCAGGCTAGCAAGCCTCTAACGAAAATTTGCAACTTTCTCAAACAAACATACAGAGTCACATTAAATATTGAGAACAACCTTATGCACGAGCTCATTTGGACACCACTCTACGAAAGAATGCATCAATCCAATCGAACAAGAGAGAGAACAGCCCAAGAAGAAAGAAAAGAATACAACAGTCATCATCAAGGATGATTAGTAAGATCGGCGCTGCTGTTTTGACTGACCGTAGTGAAGCTGGATTGCGAGACGGTAGTGACGCTTGAATAGCCGCTACTGCTAGCGCTTGAAGTGCTACTGCTACTGCTAGGGCTTGAATAGCTGCTACTGCTAGTGACGCTCGCCGTCGAGGTGGCGCTTGTAGGAGAAACGGCAGTCGAGACATTGACTTTGGCATTGGTTGGGGCGACCACGATGGCGCTCGCGGACATGTTCTGTCGGCCAGCCTGCGATATCGTTGTCTTTGTTGCGGGCGGAGGCACCAGAAGCATCCCCTGGTCCGAACCGTCGCCGTTCCAAGAGCCATCCTTCTTCGGCACACTCCCGCTTACGCCGATCCTACTGCGGTCCTTGTCTGCATGCGCGTCAGATCGACCGCGCATACACAAACCAATGAGTCAGCATGGCTTACATTTAGCACGGACTCAAAGGGGAGAGAGAGAGAGAGAGAGAGAGAGAGAGAGAGAGAGAGAGAGAGAGTACCTGGAGGAGGATCATTCTCGGCCAGAATTCGGGATGCCATGGATTTTTCAATCATGAGAAGAGAGAAAATGAATGGAAGAAGAAGAAGAAGAGGAGGAAGAAGAAAGGTCTTGTTGCTCTCCATTTATTTTTTAGTCGCTCAATGATGACTTCGACGAATCCACCATGCAAGCTCTCTTTAATGGTAATGTGAACAGTAAAGTTTCACTTTTGGTTGACACGTCGTCGACTTTTCCTCAACTCCGAGGGAGACCGGAACCTTTCGTTATCGAAGCAAAGGCTATCTTCCGAGCAAGAGACTTGAAAGGGACTCTTTTTTGATAGGATCAGTATTTAAAAAAAAAAAAAAGACTGAGAATTTGGCTCGAAAAGACTCGTGTGGGGATAATTTAAGCCGGTACTGAAGGACCAGAAGTGGACTTGCTACTTCTGGAATTTGGCATTGCCTTTGGGAATCAGAAATTTAGCCTCTCGTCCCAATCTCCACGTCCTCGGACCATCATAAACTCCGGGACTATCATCACTCGGTTGCCGCCCTCGATTTATTCAGCCATTCCCACGGAATTCATCAAGCAAATGCTGAACCATCCCGTCGCATGGCCTCTAACGATATGATCTTCAAGGCCGGAAGAATGTGAGCATGCTCGAGGGGGGTCCTACAATTTGCAAAAACCGACGTCAGCTTGGACCTGCCGAGAGAGAAAAGTGCAAGTTTGCTTGGCCTTCACATTGAACCGATAAAGGCCAGACCTGGTCATTATTGGCAGCGTGCAGCAGCGGAACCCGAACATGCCTTATGATGTTCAAAAAAACCAGGTTGAATTTGGAAAAGGTGGTTGTGGCAATTGAGAGGCTACAATCGATGATGGAAACTATTGCAATTGTTTTCCTTTAGTCTTTTTTTTTTTTAATATACATACATCGTTCCTTGTGTCCTGAGGTATGAAATTGCTGTAGCATGTCTCAGTGCAATTTGGTGAATTGGCCTAGACCACGCGATGGTTTATAAGTCTTGAGCACATATCTTCTTGTTCAATTCCAATGTAAACCCTGGCCTCATCATGAAGATAATTGAGTTTGGATTTATTGAGTTGGCTTCTCAAGTCTCCACATTGCCTTCTGCGGCACCGGATGCGCTTTATCAGAAAAATGCTTCATCACCGCACTTGCGGACACGGCAAGCTTTTAATCAGAGCCACCAGGTGCACAACCTGGTGATAGGCGGCACGGGCAAAGACGAGGCTACAAAGGCTTGATTTTATCAGACAACGTGGGACTGAAGGCAACAACATTGGATCCCAAATGGAAAGGGCAAAGAATGGTTCAACGATGCGATTTATTAAAATAAATGATATTATCCTTGGTGCATCAACATTACAACAACCATACTTGTACGCAGTAGCTGAGATTATTCCATGGTTCGAATGAACACATCAACGACCAAGCAATACTGAATAAAAAAACAAATGCAGCGGAGAAACAGTCTTCTCTTCCTCCTCCAGAAGGTCAAGAATCAACAATCAGGGACTCTGACCAGGTTTTTTGTGGCTATTAGTACCATTCACGACAACGTTCGCATAGGCAATATGAGTGGCCGAGGTTGGCGGAGATATCACGACGGTGCCCGAAGGTGAGCTATTGCCGTTCCACGAGCCGTCTCGACGTGAGGTGCTCCCGCAACCCCGATTTTGCCGTGACCATCATCTGCAAAAAAAAGATGGGGGAGGGAGGGATTTGACATGTACTATTTAGCATATGAATACTTGATGCGAGTTGGATCCGTTCTCTAAGCGGATTAAGAATGGAGAGCAAAATATGAAGTAAATGAGAGGGATACAAACGTGCCGGTCGGAGAATCACCTGTGAGGATTCGAGCTGCGGATGACCTTGAGGGAAGAAAGGTGCGAGCCAAGGAGGATGCAGAAGAAGATCACTTGACAAATGGACTTGTTCGCCATTTATGATTTTTCCTTAAATCTTTGGTAACTGCAGAGATGTCTAGACAGAGCCAGAGCACTTTGTAATATCGAAATCATCGAGTAGCGCGTGGTGTCTTTGGGGTTGGGCCCCCAGCAGTGTACAAGAAAATCTTAGCACGGCAGTGCCCAGCTCCAGAAATTTAAACTCGCTGACTTTTATGATCTTTTGGTTGGATGAGTTAATATTCGCCCAAATGATCATATAATGTGGTTACTGGCGACTTACTCTTATACTTTATTTGTTTCACGAAAAATAAATCAGTTAAAAAACATTTTCGTAAAATTTTTTTTGTATCGCTCGAAGATTTCAACATTTTAGTGAACGATTAAAAAATTAACCATACAAGCGATCATTTTTAGGAATATATTTTTTCAATCATTATTATTATCATTTTTTTTACGAAATAAATGAAATCTTAAAGTATTTATTGTACTATTCGGGCCACATAGAATTGGTCGGTTGGATCATTAGTCTCTGTGTTAATCGCCGGTTTTCAGACTAGAAATAGATAAACTAATAAATAATTAAATAAGAATCGCCAAGACAAAAGGAGCATGCATTGGAAACTCTGCGGTCATCTTTCTATAATTGTTGAACCTGGAGTTCTAGTCAAAGTCCACTGCATCAATCATTTTCGGACTGCCGGTATCCCTCGAGAAAAGCCTGATCCAGCACGCCTTTCTCAACTGGTCGTATTGCATGTGTCCATGACCATCAGGGAAAAAAATTATAGTTTTACCAATTCAATTCTAAATTTTTAAATTTTATAAATTTAGTCTTAAATCTTTTCACGTCTTACCAATTGAATCTATTTAATCAGAAATTATTGACATGGATGCCGCATGTTCTATTTGACACTGTCAACACTGATGAGAAGCTTTTAGGAATATTTTACACTTTTAAAAAAAATTTATTAAATTTTTTCCTTATCTCCATGTCATCTCTATTTTTTCTTGCTTTTTCTCTACTAGCCGGCAAGGGCTGCTTGGAGCCCTCGCCCAACTATGGCTTGGGTAAGGCCAACTCTCCGGTCAGCAAAGAAAAAGTAAGAGAAAAAAAGGAAAACAAAAAAGGAAAAACAAAAAAATGAATGAAAAAAATCAAGAAACTATAAAAATATTATTGAAAATGGCCCAAGTCAATGCCGATGGTGTCACGTAGGAAGATTGGAGTCTAGATTAGTGATTTTCAATCAAAGTTGGCCGAATAGAATCAATTAGCAAAACATGAAAATGTTTATGATTAAATTGGCAAAATTACAATAGGTTTAGGACTTTTTTGGACAATTTTTCCACATATCATGAGATACTATGTCAGTGATGTGAATATATAAATGAGTATCCCTCTTTCTATGAGGTGATAGATATGTCAAACGGGTTTGTCGAGTGGAGTAAAAAATGGTTCTTCCCCAATGGGGGTTAATACTGTGTAAAATCCCAAACTTGTATACTTATAATAAATTTAACCTGAACTATTTTTTTACCTACAAAAAACTCCAAATTGGTATACTTGTGACAAATTTATCTCAAACTAGTACATCTGTAATAAATTTACTCTTCGTGAATTTTCATTAAGTCTAACTATTAAAGTGTTAAGTTGTATGGTGCATGGCAATTGACGAATAACCAGCTTGGGTTTTTTTACCCTATGTTTATTGTAGGTGTAACCATTTCAAATTTTTCGTGGTATTAATCCAATTTAAATGAGGATAAATTTGTCAAAGGTGCACTGGTGTGAGATTTTTCTGTGGTCCAAAAAATTAGTTTAGAGTAGATTTATCATATGTGTACTAGTTTAGGATTTTTAATGGTAAAAAAATTAGTCTGGGTAAATTTATCATAACTGTATCAATTTGAAATTTTTCAAGGTATAAAAAATAGTTTGAAAAAATTTGTCATAAGTGTGCCATTTTGGGATTTTTCTTAGTATTAATCTACAAATGTTAACACCTGATTTTTAATCACTTTTTTTAAAAAAAATTAATTGAATTACCGTAAAAATTCATAAAATTAAAAAAAATCAAGTTTAGAAGCCTTGACCGAGCCTAATGAACTATTTTTTAACAAAAAATAAATTTTGAATTTTTGGGTATTTTAATATTATTTTTAATTAAAAACCTCAAAAATAGAAAAAATAGCATTTTTTTTGTAAAGGTAAGAATATATTAAGCTAATCAAAAGCGCTTACAAAAGAAACCAAAGCACAAGCACCCGTACAAAAACAACCCTCCACCACAAACGATACTAATGTTGCAGGGGGTGTAGGGTTGACAGGGGAATTGCACCAACAGGAAACATGACAAGCCACAAAGATGCCAACAACAGACCGAGCAACAGCCAACCAGAAGCTAACAACAATACAGCCTAGCAATACAGATCAAACAAGAGCCGACAGAGAGCACTCCCAGGAAGCTAATATACGCCGATTACGGTCATCATCAGCACCTCGCATGGTAAGCGTTTTGTCCTAGACAGCTTTTGATAGATGCTTCTTCATCGCCATGATATCTCGAGTCTTGTTCCTGAAGATAATGTGGTTACGTTCCGTCCAAATCAGATGGCAAAGGGCTGCAAAAGCAAATTTGGCAATGCATTGATGAAGTTGCTAGCCACCCCAGTATTTGATGGCTCGTTGAAGGTTTTCCGGCCATGTTCTGTTTGTCCAAGGGATGCGGCACTTAGTCGCCCAAAACCGCACCAGAGAAGCCGTGATATTGCAACCAAAGAAAAGATCACCAATAGAGTCTGGTCTACATCGACAAAATGGGCAAACCCCTTCAGTAATATGATGATAGTTCAGCAGCAACACTTGTGTGGGTACTCTGTTCAGCGTAACTAGCCACAGAAAGAAGGAATAACGCGGGGTGATATGCTTATCCCATATAAAACGATGCCATGAAACTTTCCTTCCCTTACGTCGGATATCATCCCAAGCTGAAGAGATGGAGAAGGTCCCTGAAGGGTGATAGCTCCAGACTAGGTTGTCACGCCTATTAGGAATAAGGACAGGTGGGAAATCCGCCATAGAATTCAACCGAGATAGGGTTGTCGAAGGAGCAAAATTCCCTTCACAAAAGTCGGAAATCGAGGCTTTGCGAGGGATTCTAGAAAGATAAATGTCCCTAGCCGAGAAGTGCAAGAAGAGTGGCCCCCTCATGTGCCAAGGATCAAACCAGTATGAAACATCTCCCTCACTGATCCTCCATTTAGCCCGAGCAAGGAACAACGGTCTAAGCTCCAAGATTTTCTTCTAAGACCAAGAACAAAAGGTCAGCGCCTTTGTCACCCAACAGTTCCTGTTCTTGAGGAATGTGGAGTGAATCCATTTGCACCATATGGGTTCTTTATCCGAAAATAACAGCCAAATATGCTTCAGCATCCCTATTTGATTGCAATCCAAAATACGTCGAACCCCCAAGCCACCTTCATCTTTGGGTAGACAAACTTGGGACCAGGGAACTTTGGCCCCTCCTGCACCAAGATTAGGACCCTTCTAGAGGAATTACCGTAGGACTAATTCAATTCGGCTAAGAACCGACTTGGGAAGAATGAGTACACTAGCCCAGAAAACATTCATAGCATGAAGAACTGATCTAATGAGTTGCAGTCGACCAACGAATGATAGAAAACGTTGTGACCACGATCGAGCTCTAGCTGTAATGGTGTTCACTAGGTAGCTACAATCGGTCTTACTAAGCCTCTTAGCAATAATAGGGACCCCGAGGTAGCGGAAGGGTAGCATACCTTCATCGAAGCCAAGGGAAGCCACCAGTTGGTCTTTTAGCTCAGTAGACCGACTAGAGTAGTACACTTCACTTTTGTTGGCATTCAAAGCAAGACCAGACCAAGCCGAAAACAAGCCCAGACTAGCCTTAAGAAGAGATACAGATTGGATGTTGGCCTCCGAAAACAGAATAACATCGGCGGCAAAGAATAGGTGGGTCAGCCATGTAGCCTTACATCTCCAAAAGTATTTGAAGTCCAGAAGAGCAACTTGACGGTTTAAAATCCCAAAAAATATCTCCATGACTAATGTGAAGAGATAGGGCGACATAGGGTTCCCTTGCCGAATGCCCTTCCCGCTCGAGAAGAAACCATGAAGCTCGCCATTGATGGATACCGAGAATTGAGGAGATGGAATACATTCCATGATGAGTTTTCGAAAATGATCCGGGAAACCAAAAGCCTGTAAACCGATCTCCAGAAATTCCATCTCATCGTATCATAGGCCTTTTGAAAATCTACTTTGATAGCACATTTCGGTGAGTACGGCTCAAAATGAAAACCACTAAATAGCTCTTGAGCAATAAGAATGTTATCGCTAATTCTCCACCCCTTAACCAAGGCATTCTGGTTACGGCTAATCACTTGCGGAAGGACCGAGGCAATTCAATTAGCCAATATCTTCGTAATACATTTATAAATGGTGTTGCAACATGAGATAGGTTTGAAGTCCTTCATGGTTGCTGCATTGGGAACCTTAGGAACAAGAGCCAAGATCGTGGCATTCGTCTCCTTAAGCAAAGAACTTGAGAGGAAAAAGTCCCTAATCGCTTCCGTGACTAAGCGACTGACAATATCCCAAGACTTTTTGAAGAAATCAGCATTATATCCATCAGGCCCAGGAGCCTTATTACTAGCCAAGGAGAACATAGTATTGCATATCTCAAAATTAGAAACCGGCCGAGACAAGAACTGAAAAAAAAAAAAAATAGCATTCATGATTGTAAATAAGACTATTGACTTTTTGTCTCTTCGGAGACATCCGATAAAATTGGAAAAAATAGCATTCATGATTGTAAAAATGTGAAAAAAAAAGTCAATAGTCTTATTTCAATTTCAATTGCATTTTGACCACTTCAAATCTTGAAAATTCAACCTAGGTCCTCAAGTCCCAAAGTTTTTGCATTTAGGTCCCTGGTCGATCCAAAAATCTCAAATTGAATCCTTTCTAGTGCTTCTTTTTTTTTTTCACTTCGTCATAAGAATTAGGTGAAGCTAGGTTCATAAGATTTATAACCAGAAGCATATGCTTCATTTACTAATGGAGAACAAATCAACACAGATTAAACATAGGCTCATAGTTATGACATTTGGTTCTTGCACTATTAGTTGTATTGTAGTCAAATCAATCTCACTAATAGAGCATATTGGAAAATTGAACTTATTTGAAACTATGATTTATTCCTCATTTTGAGCTCATGTCCAATTGGTCATTTTCAAACGAAATTGGGCCTTCACTCTTAGGTAACTCATTGGCAAAGTTGGATTAGCAAAGTTTGACCATTGAGAACCTCAATTTGTCAATTTACAATTAAAATTGTCTTAAAAATTTAATAATTTTTATACCTAATCAGACCTCAATTCATAATACCGATGTAATGATTCAAAGTTTGATCATTGAGAGCACTTTGGAGCTTGTTCAAGTTCACCTTAGAGAAAATAGGTTCGACTTTGAGGGAGTGAGCGGTGAGTTCAGTAAAGAAAGAAGAGCATACCACAAGAGAATGGAAGGTGAGCAGTTCAGTTCAGTTCCTTCCTAGTGAGTACTCGTCTAATGCTTCCCGGAAAACAACAAAGCCCCAACCGGTCAGCCTCTCCCTTGATTCAATCTTGCTAATCGGAGAAGCCAGCGGATGGTGTGTTCCCTGGCATCTCCTCTTTAAAAGATAAGTTTTCTTGAACTCTTCAAGTCCTATCTATCTTTATATTCTGTCATCACTTTGCTTTCCTTAGTCCCCTCTGTTGTTTCCAGCTCCATCTTCATATGTTGAGCAAAGGAGGTATTCATCAGATTAAAAAAAAAAAACTCAAAGAAAGGGAGACCTATTTTTCAGTCCATTCTTCGTCCCCTAAACCTAGAGAGAGCATAGAGAAAAGCGAGAGAACATGACGAAATGGGGCTTGAAAAGCGAGAAATTTTCTGAGTTCGGACGGATTCCGACTTCTATGTTTCCGTTTCCACCGATTGTGCCGCTTTGTCGCCCCGTCGTTTCTCTATTTCTCGGCCACGTAAGGCTCTTCCGAAGCCTTGCCTCTTGCTCTATATATTTTTACCTTTCACACGGTGTTGAGCTCAGTTGGTAAATCTGTGGCCTATATTTCCTCGCCATTGAACTAAATCTGGGCATTCTTCTTCCAGTCCTTTGTTTTGTGTTGTTATAAGACCTTGCTGTTGAATCTTCTTTGTAAAACAAACAAATGTTTTCTTTTCTTCTTGTTGAAACATGAGATGAGCATATGGGTGGTATGTCCGATTCTATTATTTAGAGTAACAAGTTTAAAGCTAAGTTACTTATAACTTTAATAGAGTTTTGAGATACCCGCACCAAAATAAAGGTTTAACTCGAAAGAGACCTTTGTATATGTATATTAATCTCATGGAAATGTTGGCCATATTTTTTGAAAAATTTTATTTTTGTGACTTTGTTTCACAAACAAAGTGAAGGATAGTTGAAGTTTGTTTGTAAAACAAACAAACGTTGCCTTTACCAATCCCATATAGGATGAAAAGAAGAGTACAAGTTTCTTTATTAATTAAAATGCTACTATGGTCTTTCAAAATAAAGAAATAGGCAAATGAGTTAGACCTCACTATACCCGTGTGCAGATGCTCGATTTTGGCAATATTATTAAGTGCACTCAGCACTTTGGGTGGTTGTGAGTACCAATGAGCATTAATCAGCAATCAAATTTTTTATTTTATTTTTTATTTCGAAAATTAATTTGATAAAGTTTAATTGTAATGTTCTAGCGAAACAGTGTAACTGTTTAGCCAGGAGTTGCGATTGTTTTTGAAATTTAATAAAATAAAATTTAATTATAATGTTTTAGAGAAACATTGTGACTGTTCACTTAGGAGTTGCAATACTTTTTTATATTAATTTTGAATTTTAATTGATTAATTATGTGTAGTAGTTGTGGCTCTTTAGACTTGACAGTTTAGATATGAAAAATTATGTCTTTTTAACAGTTTTAGACTTTCGAAAAGTTACAATTTTTCATACAAAACTATTTTCAAAAAATGAAAATGTGTGATTGAATAAACTATTTTGGACACAAAGAGTTGCATGATTTCTTGTTATATATTTAAGTGCTCCGTTTATTTTGACTAATTAATTCTTCTTTAATTTTTGTTCTTTAAAACAAGAGAATTGTAGTCTTCATTTTCAATTGTTTCCTAGAGAGTTCTTTGAGAAATACTAAAATTGCTACCTAATATTCTCACTAGAGACTCTATTGTATTTTGGAAGATTTTTCACGGAAGTCATTAACAATGTTGTGGGGTAAATAATTGCTTAAAGAGAGTGTTATCGTATCTCAAAATCTGTTCATCACGTTCAATCCATATTCCACCAACACTTGCACCATTCCGACAAGAAATGACTGGAGATAGATCATGCGAGTCTTGATTTTCAGTATAGTTTATATCCTAGTTCCTTTTGCTTTTTATGTCAGTACCTTCAATAGTTACTCTATAGTTTAAGTGGAACAATGATAGTTTCAATGTTTAGAGATTTTTTTGGGTCACCGCAATGGTCCAGTGGCTGTTGCGGTGACCGGTGCTACCGACAGTAGTTGTCGATGGTAGTGAAGGAGATTCCGGTGGTGGCCGTGAACTTGCGTTGTTGGAGGCCCAAGATCGATTGGTGATGTCGATGAGCTCTGTGTTTGGCTCTCAGTGAAGGTTTGTGAGGAAGAAGATGCCCACGTAGAAGATGATCTAGAAAAATTGAAATAAAAGAAGAAGAACAAGAAAATCAAAGCAAAGAAAAAAAACGTACCTGATCAATTGTAGTTAGATTTTGGGCTTGGTTGGAAGAGTTGGGCTTGAACTTTTCCTTGACGTTGGGCTTATGTTGTTTTATTTGAGGAGAGCATGATCTAGGCTTAGTTTTAGGTGGAGCAGGCCTTAGGCTTTGCTTTAGCCTTGGCTGTGACGTCCACGCACCGGGCTCTTGTTCCGAGCCCGGTCCGATCTTGGACCTAGGCAGCGGAGGCTCGGGCTCGGTCAAGTGCGGGTCGTGCCCAGACCTATTTTTTCTTTAAAATAAATAGTAAAAATATTAAAAATAATCCGATGACTGATAGAGTGCCACGTCTTAGGATCTCGATTAGTCTGGAATAAAAATGCAAGAAGCTGAAAAATGAATAAAAAATTAGAATTTTTTTGAAAATTAAAAAAAAATTGCCAAAGTGACGCCATTTTTTCTAACCCAAAACCTTTATGGTTTGGGTTGGGCACCCATGAGGCGTGGGCTAGGTTAACTTGGCCGGGATAATTTTTTGAAATATAAAAAAAAATTAAAAAAAGAAAATGATTAAAAATCCTTAAAAAAAATCAGAAAATTTTCAAAAAAAAAAATCTTGAAAAAATAAGAAGTGGCCACAATCAACTGGCCAAACCTATTTTAGGTGTTTTGACCACATATTCTTCCAAAAAATAATGATTATTCCCCTCTGGGCATATTGTCTCCAATTAATCTTTCCCAAACCCTAATCACATTTTCTCTAAGTCTTTAGGGCTATACTTGAGATTTTATGACTTGTCTTGATACATTATATATACATGTATGTTTTAGACCCTAGCTTGCGTATTTATTTTATTGATTATGATTGATAGGGTTAGTCTTCCCAATTTGCATGAAAGCCTAATTCGGAGTTACCTCACTTGGAAATTGTGTCCGCATGAAATCATAATTAATAAATCACTTGACATTAGGTACTGGAAGGACGTTAGTAGATATTTCGGTATAATCAAATCCTTGAACCCAAATTCTTCGGTTACGTAAAACCAAATGAATTCTCCCAGGTACTTGGTAAAGTATTTAGTCGACCTTTCAAAACTGATTGGTAGTTACTCCATTTGCATATAAACATTGCACATGTCATCCGATCACACTAAGGTCGAATTCGACATTTAAATCTCATGTGGCGATTTGGTGTGGGCCTAAGAGAGCTTGAGCTAATCCCTTCTGTCTTCAACAAGGAGGCTCTAGCAATCCATTAGCCCAACGATCATTTTCCTTTCTGGGGTCGGGTCGCAATACCAAATAGACTCATTTAACATGTGTTTGACTCTTTTCCATGCAATGTGTATCTATTTACCCATACGCAATCAACTCGTAACCAACTCATACTCAACTCGATTCATATTACTAAAAAAATTTCATTTATCTAATCTAGGAAAACGCATACCTAACTGAGGTGAATTTGTGTATTTTGATCTAATACTTGACCATATGTACTATAAAAGTAATTAGGTGATTTACAAGCCAAATAACTGCTCGATTGCCATTGTTGTCGGCGCTCGTTCTAAGGTTTGACTTACATCCCATCCATGTGCTGTATAATTGATAAATTACCCACTATGAAGATATACTAGGAAGCTCTAGAAGTTTATCTTAATTTGCAAATTGAATAGAGAGAAATGGAAATCCGTTAAGTTTTCAATCAACTTTATTTTACGCGAGCACTGACATCTCCAATATTCTCGAGCGTATAGGTAGGGAAAGAAAAGGATGAATTTTAAAGCTTTTCTTTTCAAATGGGTATTGAAAGCTAAAGGAAACATTAGTACCATCCCACTTTTTACTCAAATATAAATACCATCCTACTTTTTAGTCCCGATATAGTTAGTTTTTTCAAGGATTTATACGACGAAAATCTCAAATTTATACACGCATTGCCAGTTTATCCCAAACCAATTTTTAGATCATTAAGATGTTAGAGTAATTAAGTATCCAACAACTCTTTCATCTATTAACTTAAGCTTTTCGGTTGGACTTTTTTACATGGTACTAGAGCAGGAAAATGGTGTTAGAGCAGAAAGTCCTGAGTTCAAACTTTTTCAAGCCTTATTTTCCTTTACAATTAAATATGTCCACAGTCTAGTACTAAGCATGAGGACAAGTGTTAAAGTAATTAAATATTAAATTACACATTCATCTAATAACTTAAGTTTTTAAAACAGTTGGCAATGATTTTTAAAATCTTTCATAATAATCCTAGATCGGTATACCTGCGACAAATTTACCCTTTGTTGCATTAAATTTTATCATTGCTGAGTTAGATAACACATAGCAATTGACGGATGTATTAGTTTTGGTTTTTACCCTCCGTTTATCACAAGTGCACCGATTTGGGTTTTTATTGTATTAACCCAAATGAACGAAAATTACATAGGATAACTTTGTTATATATATGTATGTATGCCCATTTAATATTTTTCGTGGTAAGTTTGTCACAAACGTATCGGTTTAGGATTTTTTATGGTCAAAAAGTTAATTTGTGATAAATTTATCACATTTATATTAGTTTGGGGTTTCTCATTGTATTAACCCTTTTCAAAACCTCCATTTTGCATCTTAAACTCTGCTATTAGATTTCAAGCTGCATTTTCCTATCCATGCTTATTCGAAGGTGTGCCCCGACAAAACCATGCTAATTTAAGAAAACCTATCCTTTCCAGCACAATGCCTTCCTCGTACAGTGTGTAATGAGTGCACCAGAAATGAAAATTTTTCCTCGTTCAGCATAAATTAAGAAGTGCACGAAAAATCATCATCAACATGACCCCTTTTTGCAGTTGCCCCCACCAGCAGAAGCAGCAGAAGAAGAAGAAGCTAAACACCATTTGTAGGGACACTTGCATACAAGATCCATTCAATAGATTGTCATTTTCCTTTGTAGCTCGTACAGTGTGTGACGAGTGCATCAGAAACGAAATTGTTCCTCATTTAGTACAAATTAACAAGTGTCCCGGAAGCAATCCCATTTATACAATTAAATCATCAAGCCATTGCAGCTACTCTCTGCCCCTTGGAATTTCCTGTATGTGGGCTCGCCTTAATTGTAATTGTAATTGATCGTATACGGTATTAGTTTAATAAAAGAAGGATTTAAGGATTCTTAACGGGCCGAATATGAGCCTAGTTAGTGTAGGCCGAATCTGGCTCGGCCCGTGATTTCTATAAATGGCTAGAATCCTCCCCTCTACCCTCATTCTCTCTTTGCCATTTTCTCTCCATGTTCATCCTCTCCATAAGGTCTTAAGAGAGCATTCAAATGGGGGTGGCTGCCTCATCGACGCCAGGCGACTTCGAGGGCTTAGAGGGGAAGGTTCCAAGCTCATTTCGTCGGTTTTGCGGGTCGAACGGCCATGGAAGCGAAATCAGGTACGCCGACTCGATTTCTTAGCTATTTAGTTGTTAGAATACGACTACGGAGGTCCTAGAGTGTCAGAATCGCCGACCAACACCTAGTACTAGAGCTAAGGCCAGTGATGATCACCCATTTCAAATCGAGGTCGGATTAGAGTTTTCGTTTGGTAAAATGGAAATCGTAGCTTTTGAAATTTTGTGGTTGGTATTTGATACAAGAGCGAGAATGGTCTAAAAGTTTTTGGAAAGAGAATAAACTACAGATGGTGCATATACTGATTTTTAGGAAAAACTACAAAAAAAAATCCTAAACCTATAGTAATTGTGCCAATTTAGTTTTAAACTTATTATTATATTTTTTATTCATTCAATCTTAAATCTTTTGCAATTGTGTCAATTCAGTTCATCTAGTGAATTTTAGCTAGTCAATACTAACGTGGACCATGCAAACTAACATTTTTTTTATAATTTTTTTATTTTTTCTTTTCTTTCCCCTTCCCCTTCCCTTTTCTAGCTCTAGCTAATTGCTAGACCTCGGAAAACATCCAAAGGATAACTAGCGAGGCCGAGCCTCCTCGGCCATGGCAAGATTCGACCTTGTCGTCATTGGGCAAGGCTCAGCCATCCTCATCAGAGAAGCATCGATTTAAACAGAGAGGGGAAAGAGATCGAGACAGAGAAAAATAGAGAGAGTGGGTTTGTTAGGATGTGGGGGGTTTTAGGAGGAGGGCAATTGACATGGCAAGATGGAAGAGAGTTAGGCAGACTTCGGAAAGAGAGGAGGGGATGTTAGATATTTTCCTGATCTTCTCCTTCTTCCTGCTTGAGCATGGCGAGTCTCATGTAGGGCTTGAGGAAGGAAACCACTATTCCAAACGGCCTCTCATTCCTCCTATGTTGTCTGGCACTCTATTCAAAGGTGTGTGAACTAAACCGTTTCACTACAGGAACAAGACGTTTGTTCACAGGTGTGATCTGAGCCTTGCCTAGGCTTGGCCTCGCCTCGTCTAGCCATGGCGGGGTTAGCGAGAGCCTCACTGGTCATCCTCTGCCCAATTGCTAGAGGTAGAACAGGGGAGGAGAAGTGGAAGGGGAAGGAAAAGAAAAGAATCAAAAATAAAGAATCAAAAAAATTATTAAAATACTAGGTCGCTGGCCAATGGGCTTCCATGTCAGAGCTGTATAGCCAAAATTCGCCGGATAGTTTGAATTGGCACAATTGTAAAAAAATTTAGGACTATATTCACACAAAAAAAAAAGATTTAAAACTGAATTGGCATAATTGTAATATGTTTAGGACTTTTTTTTTTTGTAATTTCCCTTGATTTTTAAAGTGCATCAAATCCTTACACGATAGTTACATTTCAGAGCTAACACACAATTTTCAGGCAAGGTTTTGGATAACTATATTACCCAAGTATGTTCCCTTCGATGCGAGCTTTTTCTCACTAATTCCATTGTGCTGCATAACATGCACAACCCGAGGAGAATGTTCATGATGTGGCTCTATAATCTCTCCTAGATTAGGCCGCTCTCCTCTCTCAATCTAGATTTAGGTTAAGATTCGGGAGTTTTATTCTCCCGAGCTAGATCTAGATTTAGATTTTGGAGCTCTTATAGGCATTTGATCTATGTTCTTTCAATATATTGATATTGGAATTTCTGCACGATGATGGTAATGAGCACGTTGGACCTAGACACATAAATCAAGCCATTGTAAATGAAGTGAGAGATCTCGACGTGTGCTTCTCACTTAATCTGGTGATCGACCTCTTATTGTTTACTTTGGTAGATTTGTTCTTGAAGGACGTGAGTGTCATTTTTAGCTGTATAATGTGCTTTTTATGAAGTTTTTTGAGATTTGCTAGGCTTGAAAGTCTTTTATGTACCTTCGAGATTTATTGTAACTAATGAATGTCGACAATAAAAAAAAAAAAATCACTCCTTTTATTGACTTATAATTGAAGGTCCTATCTGAATATATAACGAAAATTTGCAACTTTCTCGAGCAAACACAAATGTTCACGTTAATATTAAGAACAACCTTGCACGCGAACTCAGTTTGACACAACCCTACGAAAGAATGCGTCACTGCAATCGAACAAGAGAGAGAACTACCCCAGAAGAAAGAAAAGAAAACAACAATCATCATCAAGGATGTTTAACAGGAGTGGCGCTGCTGCTTGAAGCGCTGCTCCTGCTAGTGACGCTTGCTTTCGAGGAGGCGCTTGCTACCGTGGACGTGGATCTCGAGACGGCGCCTCCGCTAGTGGCGCTAGTGCTTGAAGCGCTGCTCCTGCTAGTGACGCTTGCTTTCGAGGAGGCGCTTGTGGGAGAAGCGGCGGTCTCCACATCGACTTTCGCATTGGTCGGGGCGACCACGACAGCACTCGCAGACATGTTCGGAGAGCCCGCCTGCGAGATTGTGGTCTTCTTCGCGGGCGGAGGCGCCAAGACCATCCCTTGGTCTGAGCCATCGCCCTTCTTTCGGCCATCCCTCTTTGGGTGGCTCTTCTCGGCTAGGGTCTTACTGCCGTGCTTGTCTGCATGTGCGTCGGATCGAACGCGCATACACAAACCAACGATTCAGCATGGCTTACATTAAGCACGGACTAAAAGGAGGGAGGGGGAGAGAGAGAGAGTACCTGGAGGGGGAGGAGAATTATTCTCGGCCAGAATTCCGGATGCCATGGATTTTTCAATCATGAGAAGAGAGAAAATGAGTGGAAGTAGAAGAAGAAAGGTCTTGTTGCTCTCCATTTCTTTGAGTCGCTCAATGATGACTTCGACGAATTCACCATGCAAACTCTCTTTAATAGCGATGTAAAGCGACGCCCGCGTCTCGTTAGCCACCGACCTCTCTTTCTTTCCGATTTCACTATTGGTAGACACGTTGTTGACTTTTCTTCAACTCCGCGGGCGCTGGACTTTTTCGTTATCAAAGCAAAGGCTATCTTTCCGACCAAGAGAGCAAGGGACTTGAAAGGGACCCTTTCTGACAGGGTCGGTATTAAAAAAAAGACTCAAGAGCTTGACTCGAGAAGACTCGTGTGGGGATAATTTAAGCCAGTTCTGAAGGGTCAGAAATCGACTTGCTACTTCTAGAAGTTGGTAGTGGGATCCAGAAATTCTACGTGTGAAACATGGGACTCAAGGCAAGTGGAAACTTCCATTACATCTCTCCTACGTTTGCTTGGTTGTTTGTTTCTCTTTCTTTTTAAAGAAGTTATTATAAACGTCCGAACTAGGGATGAACATAATTTCAAAGTAAAATCGAGAATCGGACAACCAAATCGGTGGAAAATCATAGATTCCGATATGCGAGATAGGTTTCTGATTTCAAAAATTAGGGAATTAGTTTCAACGGTTAGATTCCAATAGGTGGAACCTGGACCTAACGCAAGTCTCATTTTTTGTGTATGTTATATCCTCATGCTATCCCGCGGCGTTTCATAACGTCCAATGATGAGTATGTAAGCAGAAACTATTAGTTCGAACTTCCATTTCTAGATATATCCATGAGTGAGGTTTTTACTTTATTAATGTTTCATATTCTTCATGTGTCTAAAATATAAATTATGGCTAGATTGATTGTAACAGTAAATGGTAGTTATTAGATATGATAATTTATTGTAATCATTCAATTAAGAATACATGTAACCTGAGTAGACCCCGGAACCTGTACCAAAGTAGGTTCTGAGTTTCAAGGTATGCAATATAGATCTTAAATTCCAAAAAGTGAAAAACTATTTCTGACAGGTAGGTTCAAGGTTTCACGTGAAATCTAGAAGGAACACAAAACTGCTCACTCCTCGTCTGAACCATGAGAGCCCAATTTATCTCAACCATACCCACATAATAAAATGATTGGAAATGGAATAACTTACCAACACTTTGTGTTTACTAATATTCATATGAAATTATCAATCTAAATTAGAGTGATATACCAACTTTTATTAGATCAAATTACCAATTAGTATTGTGTTACCAACTCTCATTTGAACTACTCAACAAGTTTATTTTGTTAATACTTACTTTTATTTACCAATTGTTAGTACTGCTTAAATTAAAAACTCTACTGCGATTAAGTTATCAATTAGTTATGGATTACCAACTTTTATTTGAGTTAGCTACCAACATTAATTTTGTTCTTTTTATTTATTTTTATTCTTTTTATTTATTACCATTTTTGTTGGGTTACTTAATTGGGATAAAGTTGGTACGTCACCAAATAATGGCCGGTAATTTCATATAATAGTTAGTAAAGGTAAAGTGCTGGTAAAAAAGTTAATAAAGATAATACATAATTGGAGAATTTATTATTATAGAAACAAGAGAAACTGATAAATTAAAAATAAATGAATAAACTTAGACTCACTCTGATAAGAGTTGATAACGTAAAATTAGTTAGTACTTTTTTTTTGTTTGAACTAGTATTTGAGTTTATTAACATTTATTAGGTGTTTTTAATTTACAATTTTGAGTTATTTGCATTACTTACCAAATCTTCTGTTGGTAATTCACCTCAGTGGTAAATTGTAAGTATTAGTACAAAAAAGTAAATAAAATCTAGTTATGAATATAAAGATTTTATTCCTATGGAATATATTGTTTGATACTATGCACCATAATCTGAAATCATTTTGTCATATAAGGGAAAAATTGTTCGAAAAGTCATACATCTATTGCAGTTTTGTCAATTCAGTCCTAAATATTTTAATTTTGCCAATGGAGTCCTAAATCTTTTCAAATTTTGCTAATTAAGTTCACCTAGCTAATTTTCGCAAAAAAAAAATCACTAACCTAGATGCTAGCAGTCCTACTTGGCATAACTAATGCTGACATGGATTAAATTTTATGTTTTTTTTTAATTTATTTCCTTTTTGTTTCTTTTCTTCTGTTTTCCTTTACTTTTTTTGTTGTTCTTTTTTCCCCCTCTTTTTATTCTTCCATTCTTCCCTCTGCCGCCATTGATGAGCCTGGCAATGGCTGGAGGAGGTCCCCCGCCTCAAGTGAGGGTAGCCGTTGAGTGACGATCGCCCTTGCTTGGGTTCGCGAGGGTAACCCTTTGCCAGATCATGGGAGGGTTGCCCTCGCCAAGCCAAGCACAAGTGTCCCTTGCTCAAGGTTGGCAAGTGTGGGCCTTGCTTAAGGTTGGTGACCTCGGTCAGCCATCGCTCAGCTTGCCATTGGCTGGCAAAGGGAAGGAAAAAAAAAGAAAAAGAAAAAAAGTGTAGGAAAACAGAAGAAAAGGGAAAAAAGAACAAAAGATAAAAAGAATAAATAGATAAATACAAAAATACAAATATTATTAAATTTATTCATGTTAGCCCCGATCGAACTGCGTAGGACGGCCGATGTCCAAGTCAGCAATTTCAAGCCAAATGGACTCAAATGATAAAACATAATTTTTTTTAGATGCAATTAGTAAAATTAAAAATTTTATGATTAAATTGACAAAACGCTAATAGATTTTAAAAAATATTAGACAATTTTTCTATCCCCCGCTCTCCTTTTTATCTACCGGCATGTCATGATCTTCGTGGAGAAGAGATGTTGTGACGTGCAGATGACAAAAGACCTGATGAACTAATTCTCCAGAAGCTTTCTCTGCAAATACAAAGATCACATCAGTACATGTAAAAAGAGGAGCAGCCGTAATTGCTCCAGTGAGTTAACTGTTTGAGTCCAACGTCGGCTTGACGCCATGGCGACGGTTGGCTTCTCATGGCGAAAGACTAGGAAAAGTCGGACGTGTTTGACTTGCGAAGCTTCCAAGTCATCAGGCCCGCCCTTTGCTTTGTGTTATTTTAACCATTCTTTTCTGTCCTTCCTTTTCATACCAACGCGGTTTGGATCATTCAACAATCGCCATCGTCAATCTATAAAGACTCGAGTTCCGTCCGAGTCCTTCAGCAAATCACAGTCCATACATGGCCGACTACACTTCTCTCCATCTTCTTTTTCTTCTCGTCCTGCTTCTCTCCAGTCACGAAGTTGAGAAGAGGTGTGCATGGGGAAGGGAAATGGTGAATCGTGAAGAGGATGATAAAGTATGTTGTCGAAATGGAGTCACTGACGCCGGCAACCACTTGCAAAGGTCTGATTTTCTATGTTTAACACTCTGGGTCTTTTTTCGACAGAGCTAAATGCAAATTATTGAATGATAGTGGTTAACATGGTCTCGATATTGGACCGCTATAACTTACACTATGATTCATGTTGATTGCAGGTCAAGCAAACGGACGAGGATTGACATTGGCACACAGGCAGGGACCCTGCTCGCCGCTTGCCGCAAACCGTCAATCCCGCAATTCCAGGCTCATTTTTCAGCGAGACGAAAGGCGGGTCCTTTCCATGAACATCCCGGGACAACCAAGCTCGCTGACCTCTGGGGATCATGGCAAGAATGCCCGGCTGCCAATTCATGTCGCCTCTCCCGGAGCGGGTGAGTTCGTGGTCACAGTCGGCCTTGGGACCCCGAAAGTGGACCTGACCCTAATCTTCGACACGGGCAGCGACATTACATGGACCCAATGTGAACCTTGTCCTAGTTGCTATCCTCAGCAAGACCCAATGTTTGATCCATCCAAGTCCACCACATACTCAAACCCACCATGCAAGGAATCGGATTGCCCCTTCTCGATCGTCTATGCCGACGGATCGCAATCCCACGGTTACTACGTCCAAGATCTGCTCACCCTCACTCCAGATTACCAGTTCCCGAGCTTCACCTTTGGTTGCAGCCAAAATAATAGCGGCGACTTTGGTCACACGGCCGGTATGTTAGGCCTAGGACAAGGAGGCGCGGCCTTAATCTCACAGATATCATCAGAATTTTCCAATATCTTCTGCTACTGCATCCCTGGCAGTGAGAGCTCCAATGGGTACTTACTTTTTGGGCTTGAAGCCCTCAGTAATTGCCAAACAAACAACGTCACACCTCTCATAATTGACCAAAACTACCCATCTTATTATTTTGTCAACCTGGTTGGTATTGCCTTTGGGAATCGGAAATTTAGCCTCTCTTCACAGTCTCCACCTCCTCGGACCATCATAGACTCCGGGACTACCATCACCCGGTTGCCGCCCCAGATTTACTCGGCCATTCTCGCAGAGTTCATGAACTACATGTCCAACTATCCCGTTGCAAAGCCTGCGTCGCCACTGTTGAATACCTGCTATGATCTTCGGGGTCAGGAGAATGTGACCTTGCCGAAGATGGTCCTGCAATTTGAGAATACTGATGTCAACTTGGATCCGTCCGCTGTAGTTTGGCGAGAGAGCAACGCGAAAGTTTGCTTGGCCGTCGCTGAGAACCAGATATCGAGTGAGCTCATCATAATCGGCAGCGTGCAGCAGCGGAACCTGAGGATACTTTACAACATTCAAGATAACAAAGTTGAGTTTGGGAACGGTGGTTGCGGCGATTGAGAGCTACCCACCTGATGAAGAAAACTACACAAGTGACGTGTCTGTTTCTATTTGGTGCATCGTTTTGCTACGCGTGGCATCTACTTACATGATATTTGTTGTTAATTTGCTTTACACTAGTTCTTGTATTTTTACAAGATCATGATAGCTGCGGTGGCTGTCCTTATGTTTTGGTCAATTGGTCGATTCGGTTCTTACTTTCACGCAGATTCAAGTAACTCTCTCTTTGTACGAGGATGTTTATGCCTTTCATGTACCTTCATTGATGCAGATGTGGACCTCCCGGACCGTTTGTATTTCTAAAGTAATTTGTTAATGTATAAGCCAAATAAGTATAGAGATAAAATCGACGGAAGAAAAGCATACGAGATGAAACAATATGGATTTACTTTTAAAAGAATCAGCTCGTACAATGGTGGCTCGATTGTGATTGCGCATATGTTTTGGACTATTAAAAGAGTCTCGTACGATATGGCTATACTTAGGATATTATAACTTGTCTTGATGAGTTTTATACCTATGTTTTGGATTATTAGTTGCACATTTGTTTTATTGACTATGATCGATATGGTCATGTCGCGACCCGATTTCAAAAAATTGAGTTAATGGATTACTAAGCCTCCATGAGCAGGCAAACCCCATACCAAATCGTGACGAGTTATTAGATTCGATCTTAGTATGATCGGCTGGCATGTATAAAGTATACATGTAAAAATAGTCACCGTAGATCTTTGAAAAAGATAGATCGGAAATCTCGTCGGGCGGTAAGAGTAACCATACAATTCTAACGAAACCAGAGATTTGGAATCGAAGACTTAGTTACGCTAATGTTACCATTGAAGCCCTTTTAATACTTAAGTTGAATGATTTTCCAAATAAGATTTTCATGCAAATGAATCAAATTAAGGAAGTCAATCTAAGAGTTCATGCAGATGAGAATAACTAACCTATCAATCATAATTAGTAAGATACGTGCGCAAACCAAGGATCTAAACACATGCAAATAAAACGCATCAAATTAGTACATGGTAGCCCTAGTAAAGCCCTAAAGACTTAGAGAATAGATGTATTATGATTTGAAAGGAATTTGGGATGATTGGAAAGTTATTTACCCATCATGGGCAAAATTATCAGTTTGAAAAGATTAGGGACTAGGGTTGGCCAGTTGAATGTGTCCGTATTCCAATTTTCAAGATTTTTTTAGAATTTTTCTAGATTTTTTTGACAATTTGCTCATGAGGGGCAAAATCATAATTTTGGGAAGAATAAGGAGCCAAAATAAAAACAAATATGATTTTGGCTAGTCAATTTTGACCATTTTTCATTTTTAATAATTTTAGAAATTTTTTTAAAATTTTCCAAGATAATTTGCCCACAATGGGCAAAATCGTCATTTTTAAAAGATCGGGAGAGCAAAACCATAAAAAATAAAATTGATCAGTTGAAACGACCAATTTCCTAATTTTTGAGGCTTGTGGAAAAAAATTTCCAATTATTTTATGAATTTTCCAATTAAAATTATTTTTTTAATTTTTTAAATATTTTTCCAATTTTTAAATATTTTCTGGGACAGGTCAAGTTGGCCCGGCCCACGTCTTGCAGGCGCTCGACCCGAATCACATGGATTTAAACCGGCCTAAAATGGAGTCACTTTGGGATTTTTTTTTAATTTTCGAATATTTTTAAATTTTTTATTGTTTTTATTATCTAACAGGAAGATCCGGGCCGAGTCCAAGAACTCAGCCCGGTCAGGGGCGAACCCAGGCCTTCATGGACCAAATATTAAAAGGAAAAGGGACCAAAAACCTCTCCAGGCCGGCCTCCTGAATTAATATCAAAACGGGCCCAGAATCCTACCAAACCAAACATCCAGCAGCCCATTTCTGTGGTCCATCCGTCCAGATGTATTTCACAGAAATACTTCGCCTACCGATTTCTAAGCCTAAGCCCAACTCTAGCAACAACGAAACGTGTGTTTACATTTGCTGGCTATGTAGCACGGACACCGACACACGACACGACACGGCAACACGTCATTTTTCAATAATAGAAAATTCCGACACGTTGAGGACACGTTGTATCAAATATATTTTTAAATATAAAAATAATAAACGAAGCCAAAACATATGTCATATACATTAATTTGAATCGAAGAGGGCAAGTCTCTAGTTATTTCAAGTTTGATAAACTCAGGAGCTTTTTTTTTTTCGAAAAGGTCATTTGATTTGTATTATAAAGTCAAAAAGAATATCATATGTGCTTCTGAGCTTAACAAATTTCAAAGTGCTTGAGGTGGGTTAAAAACTTAGTCAGGTGGGTGAGTGTTATGAAATTGTACTTTAACAACCCAATCTGTAATCTTGTTTTCGGTCAGTGCACAATGGGTTAGTCGTAGCATTTCACTTTTGAAAACAAGTCTAAGCACTTCATTGATCAACATTTGTACTTCCCACGAGACTATATCTATGCCTTGGAGCATTTTGTCCAAATAGATACTGTCTGACTCCAAATCTATCTCTTCAAGCACTCTGTTGCAAACCCATGTGAGTTCAAGCACTTCAAAGCATCCAACAGAGCTAGGGTTTCAACATGAAGGGAAAATCAAACATTCATAGACCTCGCCACTCCTTCAACCAATAGCCTAGAGGAGTCTCTACATACCCATGTCACTGCGCCATCGACTTCTCCCTCCATGAACGCTCCATCGACGTTAATTTTCAGAGCTCCTAAGCGCAATGGAAACCAAAAAGTCTATTAGATCTCCTTATTTTTCCTTTTTTCTATGGATTTCGAGCTCTATCTAATGAATTTCTTCTTCATTACACACACTTCCGTGATCACTTCAAAATCAGCAAGGTTCCAAAAGTTTTTCTTTTTTTTAATGGTCGTGTCCTAAATGCTAGAAACGCGGGAGACACGCGTCCAACATGCTAGATACGCGAGGGACACGTGTTGACCGAGTGTCGAAATCCTGACACGCAATCAACGAGTGTTGGACGTGTGTCCCCCGCGTGTCGGACGAGTGTCGGTATCCGACGCGTGTCCGACACCAACACGCACATCTAGGAGAAGTGTCGATGCTACATAGTTTGCTAGTGCTGCTTCTTCGTGAATCTTCTTCCACGCAGGCCTTTCATTGAGCGCAAAACACATAGGGTCACCACGACCAAAATCCTTCGCCACCCAACACGAAGCCAAGCCATCGTGGTCCTCATTGAGCCTAGGTTTTTTTCTTTCTTTTTAGCAACCAAAAGAAACAAAAGGTTATACGAACTTACCTCAATGGACCCGAACCGTGGGCTGTCGATTGTTAGTGACCTCCAGTCCATTGATCCTCGTCTTCATAGCGATTCCATTTGCATGTACATATCACACATGTCACCCGACCACACTAAAATCGAATTTAATATTTAAATCTCTTATTATGATTTGATGTGGACTTAAGAGGGCCCGAGCTAAGCCCTTGTGTCTTTGACAAAGAGGCTTTGACAATTCATTAGCCTGACGATCATTTTTCTTTCGAGGGTCGAACTGCGACACCAAATAAACTCATTTAACCTCTTTTGGCTCATTTTCCGTGGAAAGTGTATCTAATTATCCATACACAATCGACTCATAGCCAACTCATACTTGACTTGATCCATATTGCATTTACCTAATTTAGGAAAACTCATTCGTAACTGAGGTGAGAGTGTCCAGTGTATAAGCGCCAAGTTGAATATAAGCGAGAGAGAATAAATAAATAGTCAAATAGGTGGGTAGGGTTTAAATAAACTATAATTCCATCTATGCCTGGTTTAGCACTCATGCTTTGTTTACACATATATATGTTATATTAATCAAATATGGCTTCATGAAGCAACTCAGCCTGATATGATTGGTTAAAAAATGAATTTATGATACATTTTAATAGTTTTATTCCGTACATTGCTTTACTCCACGCGGCACAGATTCGTATGATATGTGTATTTTACAAGATTAAGATAGCTGCAATGACGATCCTTATGTTTTGTCCATTGGTTGATCTGGTTCTTATCGTCACACAAATTCAAGCACCTTTCTCTCTGTGCCAGCATTTGTGTATTTTGATCTAACACTTGACCATATATATTATCAAACTAATTAGATGATTTATAAGCCAAATAACTGCTCGATTGCCATTGTTGTCGCGCTCGTTCTAAGGTTTGACTTACGTCTCATCCATGCGTAGTATAATTGATAAATTATCCACTATTAAGGTGCACTAGGAAGCTCGAGAAGTTTATCTTAATTTGCAAATTGAATAGAGAGAAATGGAAATCCATTAAGTTTTCAATCACCTTTATTTTATGCAAGCCAAGACATCTCGAATATTTTCGAGAGTATAGGTAGAGAAAGAAAAGGATGAATTTAAAGCTTTTCTTTTCAAATGGGTATTAAAAAGCTAAAGGAAACATTAGTTCCATCCCTCTTTTTACTCAATTATAAATACCATCCTGCTTTTTAGTCTCAATATAGTGAGTTTTTTTAAGGGTTAACACCACGAAAAATCTTAAAATTATACATGCATGGCCAATTTACTCCAAATAATATTCAAATCACTAAAATGTTAGAGTAATTAAATATTAAACAACACTTTCATCTAATAAATTAAGTTTTTAGATTAGACTTTCTACATAGTACTACAGTAGGGGAATGGTATTGGAGCAAAAGGTCCTGGCTTCGACTTTCTACATAGTACTAAGTATGTAATTATTTTATTTAATGTTTAAATAATTAATTTGTTAGGATAAGTTTATTTAGTGTTTAAATAATTAATAAAAAATAATCATTTTTTTAAGATAAAATTTTCAATTAATTATTAATAATTATGTTATAAAACTAAGTTTCAAAAAGAAAAAAAATTATATTTTAGAAAGTTAGATAAATATAAAATTATAAAAATAAGTAAGATAATACGAAATTAAAAAATAATTAAAATACTAAAATTTAATAATAATTATGTAATTAGTTGATTTAGTGCTTAAATAATTAATAAAAAAATAATTAATTTGTTAAGATAATTTTTTAAAAAATAAGTATTTTATTAAGATGAAACATTTTCAAATAATATAATTTATTTAGTAAGTAAGTAAGTAAGTAAGTAAATAATTTATTTATTTATTTAGATAATTTTTAAATATTTTTATTAATTATTTACATACTAAATAAATTAATTACATACATATTAATAAAATTTTCAATTAATTATTGATAATTATGTTATAAAAATAATCTTGAAAAGGAAAATAATTGTATTTTAGAAAGTTAGATAAATATATAATTATAAAAATACGTAAGAAAATACGAAATTAAAAAAATATTAATTAAAACACAAAACTTTAATAATAAGCATGTAATTAGGTTATTCAGTATTTAAATAAATTATTAATTATTTTATACTTACCTTTACAAACAAAATAAATTATTAATTTATTGATTTAAATTTTTTATTTAATTTTTTAATTAATTATTTACATACTAAATTAATTAATTACATACATATTAATGTAATTTTTATTTTAATATTTATAATAATGTTATAAAAATAAGCTTAAAAGGGAGAAATTATATTTAAAATGTTATAAAAAAAATATAAATATTATAAATATAATTAAAACAATATAAAATAAATTAAAAATTTTGATTTTTTGGGGTGTCGGGCCTTGGGCTCGCGTGGGCCCGCATGGCCTACCTCGGCACTTAAAGTGCTGAGCTGGGCTTCGGGCGGGAAATTGGTAAAAAAAAATTTCTTAACCTATTTTTGTAAATAATTTTCTTTAAAATCCTAAATTGAAAAAAAAAAACCCTCTTTAATAGCGATGAAAAGCGACACCCCGACCCCCTGAGTCACGTTAGCTACCGACCTCTCTTTCTTTCCGATTTCACTTTTGGTTGGCACGTTGTTGACTTTTCTTCGACTCCACGGTCGCCGGGCCCTTTCGTTATCAAAGCAAAGGCTATCTTCCGACCGAGTGGTTTGAATTCTGCTAGGATCGGTAATAAAAAAAAAAGACTCGAGAATTTGGTTCGAAAAGACTCGTGTGGGGATAATTTAAGCTAGTTCTGAAGGTCCAGAAATCAACTTGCTACTTCTAGAAGTTGGTAGTGGGATCCAGAAATTCTACGTGCGAAACATGGGACTCAAATCAAGTGGAGACTTCCATTACATCTCTCCTACGTTTGCTTGGTTTTCTCTTTCTTTTTCTTTTTAATTGTAGACTCCTAAATTTTGATTACCTTTTTTTATTACTTGTTTTTGCAAAAAAAAAAAAAATTAAAAATTAGCTTTGATTCCTACAAAAAATAATTAAATAATTTAATGTACGTTTTAATAGAGTTTGCATTACATCAGATCGACGACAGCAGAAGCAAATATGGATTAGTCGTACGGATTGGGCTTGCACCACATGAGACATTCAGCCAAACCTATGGGGATAAGTGCCGAAAGTTGCAGCTCTGAATTCAACAAAATTGAGCTTTAGATTGAGATTGGTCACCCCATGTGAACTTCAGTTAATTAAAGGTCCTGAGCGAAAGTTAATAGAGCCCATTAGCCCTTAATAAAGCTTCAAATTAAGCCGTTTGATCAAACTAAGTCCTAATTGTTTTGCTATAAATAATGCATGAATCTCACACGACAAAAGGAGGCCACTCACATCACAATGCATGGCCACATAAGGAGAGCTATGGAAAGTATGATTCTTTCTTCCCTCTTGGTAGAAGTTCCTGATGAACAAGGTCAAAAGTGAAAAAGAAAAAGAAAAAAAGATAACATCCGGAGAGAGGGGGTTTCTCATAGTGCAAGCGAAGAAAGAGCCGAAGAAGAAGAAAAGGACAAATTTTTTTTCCCCTTTCTTATGCAGGTTCTAGAATGCAATACAGGTGGGAAGCCCAAAAGAAAGTTCAACGTTTGAATGCTTCAAGGTGGTGGTCAGTCTTTCTAGGAGTTTTTTTTTTTTTTTCAGATTAGATGGAGAAAAACTAGCAGAAATTGTGGTGCTTGAAGACAAGGAGAAGGAGCTTAGTCCACAAAAGGAGCGTACTGGATAGGGAAGTCTCCGTTTCATCTCTTTTATTTTCTTGAGGGAATTCATTCACAAGTGCTTAATCTCGACTGATATAGTTTGTAGGTTCTTCCAATGAGAACATGGAGAAGTCTTTAAAGCCAAGTTCTTTTTTCTCATTATTTTTAGTGACGATGGTTTTTCATGGATCTGTGATCTCAATGGCTTTTTATCTTTTTTGTTCAGTAGTCGACCTCAATTGTCCAAAAGGTGAGTTTTGTCCTTTATATTTTTGACCAAGTCTGAGAACGTGTAGATGGGGGAGACCACAGACAAAAATTGCGCTACACGGCGAGATAGAGAGTGACGGCCAAAGGTGAGTTCGGCAACAATAAGTCCCCTACTGGAGGCCCACGCCCGTAACCACTTCTGCCTAAAAGCGGACTTGCTGTCCAATGATGATATTTGCTGTGTTCTATGTCAATTTGGTCATTGTTCGACGTCAATTTTTTTGCTGTTCAATCTCAAGTTTGCTGCCGATTTAGGGGTCTAATCTACTGCTGTTCGGTGCCAAAACTGTAGTAATTCAGTCCATTTTCACTTGATTTTCAGTGCAGCTTTTAGTGGGCTGGTCAAGGTCTATTACCTTGCTGTTTTTTACAATTCCTTCTGTTCAGTGCTGATTTTTGGGTGGATTTGTGCATAAATTTTCTTCTTTGAAACAAGTCACGTTGAACTAGCAAGCGCGATTGTCTCGAGCCGTGACCGACCCTTTGTCGAGCTTCTTTGTTTGGGTAATCCTCTCCTAGCCGAACCAGTCCTCACTTCAAGCTTGGATCCTATCTTTCTCCATATTGATATTATTTTGTTGCCTTGTTTGCATTTGGATGTCAGCTATTGGGATTTTTGAACTAAAAATCTGATTTGTTTGACTTCCAATAATATCCTGAATCATATTTCAGATTTTTGATCATATCTCTGAATATTTGGCGTATCTTTGGAATATTTCACATATCTCGTTTCTTGACTTGGATATTGTGCATATCTTTTAAATTTCGAAACATATCCTTGATTATAATACATGTTCCCATGTGCCTTTGTCCCTCGAAAAATATACATTAAAGATGGCAATCCAACTTCACCCCAAAGTATGATCTCATCCGCACGTTGAAATTGTCCGTCAGCCGTCACATTCCATAACTGAGATCAGACTGACAATTTCACAAAATCGGACTTCATTATCCGACCCGTAACATTTGGGTACGACTTTAGTCCTATATCAAAGTTGACCATCTGACCCCACCCTTGGGGTAAGATGTGAATTAAATTCCCCTTTCAGCCCTTAACTTTGAGTACGAGGCGAACTTATCGGAAAATCAAATTATAATTATACTCAAGGTTTATTATAATTTTATTTGAATCTTTTTTTAAAGGAAAATCACAAAAAGAACATCAAATCATGATCTAAAATGGAATTAAATATCAAAATACCTTTTAATATTAAATTAGATTTTGAGTGATCAATTTCTTAATTTACATTGATTGTTATTAACCTCTAGACCATCTTTTATTTTTATCTTTTATTTAATTCAAAAATACTAAAAAATGTCATTCATGTGCATTTCATATGGGGTAGATCACGCATAATTCATGTCATCACATCATGCATATTTACCATGTCATTCATGCATTTTTTTTCATGTCATATAGGTGGATTTGCATCATTCGCATGTCATGACATTTAAATTTTAACTCATGTTTTGTGTGCATTAAAACTCGTATCATGTCACTTTTTCCAAAAATTAGCATGCATTGTTTTCATTCATATTATTTTGCATATTATTTTGCATATCATTAGAACCCACATTTTTCGTGCATTAAAACTTGATTTTTTTTAGACATCATGTATGCTCATTATGCTTGTCATATAGTTTAGATTGCATAGCATCATATAGTTTGACGTTATAGTTGCATTCATGTAGTTGCATTTGCATTGCATATATTTAATCAAGAAAATCTAAAAATAAATAAATAAATTGCACCTTGGTCTTCAAATAAACCAATCAATTTGCCAGTTTAAGAAATCTTCACAAGAATGGTATTAAAAGGAATGTTAATTGAAAAAATTAACATAATCAAGTCCCTGAACTTAAATCTTTGGTTTGCAGAAAATAAAGAATTCTTCGGATACTTTAATTAGTATCTAATCTATCTAAAAAGATTAGTGGTGGCTCCAAAATTTAAATAATTTGAACATAAACTTAAGTTGTGAATTGGTAAAGCTTGGGAGAGTTTAGACTAGGTTGGTTAATCCACTTAATTAATTTAATAATCCATTAATCTGAAATTTTTGAATTTTAGATCGTGACATTAATGAAGTTATTATACACATCTGAACTAGAGATGAACATGATTTCAAGGCAGAATTGAGAATCAGACAACCAAATTGATGGAAACATGGTAGGTTTCGATATGCAAGGTAGGTTTCCCGTTTTAGAAATTGAGAAATTAGTTTCAATGGCTAGATTCCAGGAGGTGGAACCTGGACCTGAAGCAAGTCTTCATTTTCTTCGTGTGTTATGTCCTCATGCTATCCCACTGCATTTCATAACATCTAATTATAAGTACATAATTTAGAACCATTAATCTGAGCTTTCATTTCTAGATATATCAATGCCTGAGGCTTTTACTTTGTTAATATTTCATATTTTTCATGTGTTTAAAATGTAAACTATGGTCAGTCGATTGTAACAACAAATGGTGATTATGAGAGATAATAATTCACCACAATCGTTCAATTAAGAATACGTGTAACATGAGTAGACTTTGGAACCTATAACACGATAGGTTTTAAGTTTCAAGGTCTGTAATGTAGGTTTTAAGTTCCAAAAAGTGAGAAACGATTTTTGCTAGGTAGGTTTGAGGTTCCATGTGGAATCTGGAAGGAACATAAAACCGCTCACCCCTAGTCTGAACCATGAGAGCCCAACTTATCTCAACCATGCCTACATACTATAATGATTGAAGTGGAATAACTTACCAACACTTTGTGTTTACTAATACCTATATAAAATTACCAATCTAAATTAGAGTGATGTACGGACTTTTATTAGATCAAATTACCAATTAGTTTTGTGTCATTTGAACTACTCAACAAGTTTATTTTATTAATACTTACTTTTATTTACCAACTGTTAGTACCTCTTAAATTAAAAACTCTACTGCGATTAAGTCATCAATTAGTTATGGAATACCAACTCTTATTTGAGTTAGCTACCAACATTTATTTTTTTTTATTTTTTTTATTACCATTTTTGTTGGGTTACTTGATTGGGATAAAGTTGGTATGTCACCAAATAATGGTCGGTAATTTCATATAATAGTTAGTAAAGGTAAAGTGCTGGAAAGAAAGTTAATAGCTAATAAATAATTGGAGAAGTTCTTATTATTGAAAGAAGAGAAATTGATAAATTAAAAATAAATAAATAAACTTAGACTCACTCTAATAAGTGTTGATAACGTAAAATTAGTTAGCACTTTTTTTTTTGTCTGAACTAGTATTTGAGTTTATTAACATTTATTAGGTGTTTTTAATTTACTATTTTGAGTTACCAATTTTATTTGCATTACTTACCAATGTTTCTGTTGGTCATTCACGTCATAAGTGGTAAATTTTAAGTGCTAGTACAAAAAAGTAAAAAAATCTAGTTATGAATATAAAAATTTTATTCCTACGGAATATATTGCCTAATCCTATGCACCATAATCTGAAATCATTTTGTCATGTCAGGGAAAATTTGTTCAAAAAGTCATATATCTATTGCGGTTTTGCCAATTCAGTCCCAAACATTTTAATTTAGCTAATTGAATCCTAAATCTTTTCATATTTTGCTAATTAAATTCATCTGGCTAATTTTTGTAGAAAATCACTAACGTGGATGCTAGCAGTCCTACTTGGCATGACTGATGCTGACCTGGACAAAATTTGATGATTTTTAAACAAATTTGTTTTTTATTTTTAATTTACTTACTTTTTGTTTCTTTTCTTCTGTTTTACTTTAATTTTTTTTTGTTCTTTTTTTCCCCCTTTTTATTCTTCCATTCCTCCCTCTACCACCATCGATGACCCTAACCATGGCTGGAGGAGGTCGCCAGCCTCAGGTGAGGGTAGCCATTGAGTGACGATCACCCTTGCTTGGGTTGTTGAGGGCAATCCTTTGCCAGATTGATCGAGGGTTGCACTCACCAAGCTAAGCATGGGCATCCCTCACTCGAGGTCAGTGAGCGTGGCCCTTGCCTGAGGCCGGTGACCTTGGCCGGCCATCGTCGGGCTTGCCGCTGGTCTGCGAAAGGAAAAGGGGAAAAAAAAGAAAAAGGAAAAAGTCTAGGAAAACATAAGAAAAGGAAAAAAAAAGATACAGAGAATAAATAGATAAATACATTATATGAAAAAATATCAAATATTATTAAATTTTGTTCACGCCAGTGCTAGTCGAGCTACGTAGGAAAGTCGGCGTCTAAGTCAGCAATTTCAAGCCAAATGGACTCAAATGACAAAACGTAAAGTTTTTTGGACGCAATTGATAAAATTAAAAATTTTATAACTAAATTGATAAATTGCAATAGATTTAAAAAAAATAATGGATGTTTTTCTGTCCCCACTCTCCTTTCTATCTACCGACATGTCATAATCTTCGTGAAGAAGAAATGTTGTGAAGGCAGACGACAAAAGACCTGATGAACTAATTCTCCAATAGTTTCTCTGCAAATACAAAGATCACATCGGTACATGTAAAATGAGGAGCAGCCATAATTGCACCAGTGAGTTAACTGCCTGAGCCCAGCGTCGGCTTGACGACATGGCGACAGTTGGCTTCTCGTGGCGGAAGACTAGGAACAATCGAACGTGTTTGACTTGCGAAGCTTCCAAGTCAACAGGCCTGCCTTTTGGTTTGTGTTATTTTAACCATTCTTTTCTGTCCTTCCATTTCTTACCAACGCGGTTTGGATCATCGAACAATCGCCATCGTCAATCTATAAAGACTTGAGTTCCGTCCGAGTCCTTCAGCAAATCACAGTCCATCCATGGCCAACTACACTTCTCTCCATCTTCTTTTTCTCCTCGTCCTGCTTTTCTCCAATCACGAAGTTGAGAAGAGATGTGCATGGGGAAGGGAAATGGTGAATCGTGAAGAGGATGATAAGTATGTTGTCGAAATGAAGTCACTGGTGCCGGCAACTACTTGCAAAGGTCTCATTTTCTATGTTTAACACTCTAGGTCTTTTCTTGACAGGGCTAAATGCAAATTATTGAATGATAATGGTTGGCATGGTCTTGATATTGGACCGCTGTAACTTACACTACAATTCATATGATTGCAGGTCAAGCAAACGGGCGTGGATTGACATTGGCACACAGGCAGGGACCCTGTTCGCTCAGCGTGACCAAAGGCGGGTCCGTTCCATGAACATCCAAGGACAACCAAGCGCACCGACTTTTGGGGATTATGGCGAGAATGCCCGGCTGCCGATTCGTGGTGCCTCTCCTGGAGCGGGCGAGTTTGTGGTCACGGTCGGCCTCGGGACCCCGACAGTCGACCTAACCCTAATCTTCGACACAGGCAGCGACATTACTTGGACCCAATGTGAACCTTGTCCTAGCTGCTATCCTCAGCAAGACCCAATGTTTGATCCATCCAAGTCCACCACATACTCAAACCCACCATGCAAGGAATCGGATTGCCCCTACTCGATAGTCTATGCCGACGGATCGCAATCCCACGGTTACTACGTCCAAGATCTGCTCACCCTCACTCCAGATTACCAGTTCCAGAACTTCATTTTTGGTTGCAGCCAAAATAGTAGTGGCGACTTTGGTCACACGGCCGGTATGTTAGGCCTAGGACAAGGAGGCGCGGCCTTAATCTCACAGATATCATCAGAATTTTCCAATATCTTCTGCTACTGCATCCCTGGCAGTGAGAGCTCCAATGGGTACTTACTTTTTGGGCTTGAAGCCCTCAGTAATTGCCAAACAAACAACGTCACACCTCTCATAATTGACCAAAATCACCCGTCTTATTATTTTGTCAACCTGGTTGGTATTGCCTTTGGGAATCGGAAATTTAGCCTCTCTTCACAGTCTCCACGTCCTAGGACCATCCTAGACTCTGGGACTACCATCACCCGGTTGCCACCCCAGATTTACTCGGCCATTCTTGCGGAGTTCATGAACTACATGTCCAAATATCCTGTTGCAGAGCATGCGTCGCCACTGTTGAATACCTGCTATGATCTTCGGGGTCAGGAGAATGTGATCTTGCCGAAGATGGTCCTGCAATTTGAGAATACCGACGTCAACTTGGATCCCTCCGCCGTAGTTTGGCGAGAGAGCGACGCGAAAGTTTGCTTGGCCGTTGCCGAGAACCAGATATCGAATGATCTAGTCATAATTGGCAGCGTGCAGCAGCGGAACCTGAACATACTTTACAACATTCAAGATAACAAGGTTGAGTTTGGGAATGGTGCTTGCGGCGATTGAGAGCTGCGGCTGATGAAGAAAACTACACAAGTGATGTGTCTCTTTCTATATGGTACATCGTTTTACTACGCGTGGCATCTACTCACATGATATGTGTTGTTAATTTTACTTTACCCTAATTCTTGTATTTTTACAAGATCATGATAGCTGTACTGGCTGTCCTTATGTTTGGTCAATTGGTGGATTCGGTTCTTACTTTCGCGCAAATTCAAGTGACTCTCTCTTTGTACGAGGATGTTTATGCATATCACGTGCCTTCATCGATGCAGACGTGGACCTCCCGGACCATTTGTATTCCAAAAGTAATTTGGTAATGAATAAGTCAAATAAATATAGAGATAAAATCGGTGGAAGAAAATCATACGAGATGAAACGATATGGATTTACCTTTAAAAGAGTCAGCTTGCAGTTTGAATTAAGAAGGATGAGTACCTGCAAGGTTCATGAATATATATATATATATTTTCTATTTTCTTGTCCAGTTTCATGTGTAAAAAAGTTGATAACATGCTCCACTCTTGAGATGCAATAAGAACTCTAGAAGTTTGTCATAATTTGCAACTTGAATAGGAAAAAATTTGAAATCTTTTAAATATTTTTAATTAATTTTATTTAATACGAGCACCGAAGATCACAAATATTTTCGAGAGTATACATAGAGAAAGAAAAAGATGAATGTTAAAGCTTGTCTTCGAATGGGTATTAAAAGCTCAAGCGAAGATTACAAATACCATCCTACTTTAGATTTGCAATCGCGCCTTCGCATCCATGCCTCCCATGATACTCGTTAAATACCTTAATAAAGAAAGTTTGTTATTTCCAACGTAATGCCTCTCTTGTGCTATGTCAAAATAAAAAAAAATTTCCTTATTAAGTATGATTAACAAGTGTTCTGTAAGTCACTGTTGACGATACCCATTTGTTAAATTGGCCTTTTCCTTTTGAAATTGCCCCAACGAGAAGGGCAAAAAACACTAATCACCTGGGGAAATTTACTAACAAGATCCATTTACTAAATTCTCATTTTCCTTCCTAAGTTGGCCGCGCATGGGAAAAAGAAAAATCCACGGCACTAATCTCCTGCTCCCCCACTAAGACCATCGAGCCAGTCGTCTGCTCCCTCTCCCCTCCATGGCAAATGCCGCCGACCTCAGAGTTAAGGCGCGCGATGATCGCCGCCTCAAATCGAGGTTAAAATTGATCAGATGCGTTCGTTTTTCCAAAAAACGGTGGCAGCGGACAGTGGCGGTGGATAGTGATTTGAAATTTATTTTGTGAAGAATTATTGCCTACATTGTTTACAAAATCAGTGAAAAGAAATTGTTTTTATCGCCGATAATAATTTATGCCTAACTATTTTCATAGGCAATGAAAAAAAAAATCATTTTGTAAGTGATATAAGCAATTATTAATCGGCAAATGTTTTCAAAATCGCTCATTTTTCACGAAACGAACACACCCTTAGTTTTCAAAAATGTAAATTGCAACTTTTGAAACTTCAGACAATATTTGATAGAAGAGCGAGAATGTTGAAAGAGAATGAGTTATAGATTGTCTATAAATTGTCCATGTCAGTTTTGGTCACGCCACGTAGAATGACCAATGTCCATGTTTACGATTTCCGGCTAAAATTGGCCGAATGAACTCAATCGGTAAAAGGTGAAAAGATTTAGGATGAAATTGACAAAATTTAAAAGTTTGAGATTGAATTTGCAAAAATGCAATAAGCAAAGGACTTTTTGGACAACTTTTTCTGTGTTAGAGTTATGGCACATTCGCACGGTTTTGGGTAAATATATTTCTCCAAGTCTGTTTCTTCGCTGTGAGAATTGTCTCTCAGATTTCACAAAGTGTTGCATAACATGCATGCATGACTTTTCTGGGGCGTGACGTCTACGCGGCTGGAGTTATTCTTATTTTATGGGGCTAGAATTACGCCTTCTCAATTAGTGGCTTTGTAGCCTTAAAATTGAAGGTCCCATCTACAAATATGAAGAAAAATCTGCAACTTTCGCAAACAGAAAGACATATTTTTAGATTAAGAGTGTTGCGGAAATCAAACGAAGAACAAAAGCGGAACAACGAGATTTACGTGGTTCGATCAGATTGATCTACGTCCACGGGCGAGGCAAAACGAAATTCCACTATATCAAAAGGAGAGTACAAGTCCAATGAAACCCTAATCACAATATATATATATTGTGTCTTAAAAAAAAAGGAAAACCTAATTCCTCTGGGTTTGGGCCTAAGGCCCATTCAAATAATATGTCAAAAAATTCAAGACATATTTAACAAAGAGCAACCTTTTACAAGTGAACTGGACGGTCATACAAACAACGCCTCGATAATCGAACAAGCGTGAGAACAACCCGAGAGGAACGAAAAGAGAACAGCAATCGTCGAGAATTTTTTGGCTTTTTTACTTTGGCAAGCTCATCAAGGATAATTAGTACCAGTGACGCTGCTGCCTTCGCTGACTTGAGTGGCGCTGGATTTCGAAAAGGTGCCTCCGCTCGTGACGCTGGATTCCGAATAGGTGCCTCCGGCGGTGGTTTCCGAATAGCCGCCTCCGGGCGTGACTCTGAAGCTCGTGGTCGGGCTGGTCCTGCGGACGATGGTCTTCGTGGTGCCGCTTGTAGGAGAAACAGCAGTCGAGACGCTGATCGTGGTCTTTGTGGTGGGCGGAGGCACCAGGAGCTGCCCGTGGTCCGAACTGTTGCCGTCCCAAGTGCTGTCCTGTTTCGGCGTGCTGCCGTCCACGCCGATCCAACTGTTGTCATTGTCTGCATGGGCGGAGGATCCATAGCGCACACATGAGTTAACGAGTTAGCTTGGTTTAAATTAAGTAGCGATTCGATCGTATCGCATCAGCGAGACAATCCATCCTGTCTAGAGTGCCTACCAAAATCCGACTAATTTGACTCAATTCAACAAAAGACAGTGCCTACCAGGAGGAATTTGGGACACCACTGATTTTTCAATCATGAGAAGAGAGAGAATGAGCATAAGAAGATGAAAGGTTTTCTTGCTCTCCATTTTTTGAGTCACTCAATTATGGCTTCGATGAATTTAGCACGCAAACTCTCTTTTATAGGGAGCCAAGAAAAGCCGCGGCCAACATCTCGTTAACTTACATTTCGATAAATATAATTTCACTGCTGGATGACACTGTTGACACCAGAAAATGTCGAGGCCCTCGATCGACGACTCGGTCGACAAAGACAGGGTGAGAAGCAGCAGCGGCCAAATTTTGCTGAGTATCGAGAACTTCTAGATGATAGACCTAGTTGGCTGATCGTAAAACTAGTTTTAACCTAGTCTTGAAGCGAAACGTCGACAAATGAACCTTGGTTTAACCGACAAAGGAGCCACGATGTGACGGAACCATCTACGGAGTGGAATTGCGAGAACTGTCCAAGCAAGGGAGCCGACGAGTCCGAGAGCAATTCATAACGGCAATCGTGAAAAGGTGAATCTGATGCAAACTGTCAAGTAGAGGAACCAAAGAGTCTGGGACTTGATAATGGCAACTGTGAAGAAGTGGAGAAGATGCAATCCTAGAGCATCAGAGTCGATTATTTCTTCGTAGCCGTTTGTAGATGGGGATTGCTGGATTCTCAGAGCCATATCGAATGTGTCTGATTTCTTTTAACTGTTTGTTAACAGTCGATGTAGGTAGAAATACTTAAACCGTGCAACGAAAAATTGTAGGCGTAAAACATGGAACTTAATTCTAGACCCGTCAAATGGGTGAGTCAGGTTGGGTTTGAGTTACCAACAATCAATCAAGGAGCAACAATTGTTCAAAAGCTATGCTTTTTAGCGGAGCTAGCACGTAATTGAACTTATTTTCAAGTCCGAGTTCGTTTAAGAAAGCAAGGCCATCTTCCGACCAAGAGACTAGAAGGGCACTTACGCGATAGGATTAGTATTAAAATACTGAGAATTTGACTCAAGTCTCGTGTGGGAAAAATTTAATTAATACCAAAGGGACAAAATTCGACTTGCAACTTTTAGAAATCTGTGCGACAAAAAATTCTAGGCATAAAACATGGAACTCAATTCTAGACCTGGCAAATGGGTGAGTCAAGTCGGATTTAAGCTGGGTCGAAAATGAATTAACCTGTATTGATCCATTTGACACGTTTTGACCCATTTTTTAGTAACTTATATCCGACCTAGCTTATACTTGATTCGACCCATATTATTAAAACACTCAAATATTAAATTTTAGTTTATAAATATTTCTCAAAATATATATTACTGAAATAAATTTGTATAGTTAAAAAAAAACAATCTAACTCACTTTAGATAGTTTTCTTAGTTAATCCATTTATGGCCTATTTAAAAATCATTTTGGACTCATTAAATTTCTAAGTAAACCATTTATGACCCACTTAGTTTGTCTTAACAACCCATTTATAACCCACCACCATTAAATATGAATCAAATATAGGTTTTAGACCCATTTTGTCACCTCTATTCAATTCAAGCGGAAACTTCCATTACATCTCTCCTTTATTTGCTTGATTGTTTTTCTTTCGAGAAAATTCTCCTATGCATCTGAAACGTAAGAGTCCACTTTATCTCGGTCAATAAATATTATGAATCTCTTACGATGCCCACATACCGTAATGACTGGATTGAAATGGATTCACGTGAGTGCATGAGGGACTTGGTCTTTTTTCAATCCTCGACTCGCGTGATTATCGGTCCGTCCCATTTCGTCTCTGTTGACCATCTTGACCTCCGAGTTTTTTTGGCCGAAACCTACGTGAAGAAAAATTGAAACTCTTATATAAATTTCATTTACGTCAAAGTTTTGTCATACTCATCTTTCTTAAAAGTTCTATGACAATCCAGTTTAATCCACGTAAGCTGTAGGCTCTTGAAAGCAAAATTTCATTGTCCGTGTCCAAAAGTGTGAATGTCTGTTCCAATGCTGATAAATTGTGTTACAAATGGAGCAAAAAGTATTTTCTGTATCTTTTCCATATCAAAACAAATGATACAAGAGCCTTTGTATAGGCTGACCTAGAGTGCTATCTAAAGTAACTAACTATTGCAAAATCAATCACAACTAATTGGAATCAATCAAAGAAGATTGTGATCCTAAATTAATATATCAATGCCATACTCCTGGGTGAAGCCTTTGGCAACTAGTCTAGCTTTGTAACGTTCCACCGTACCATCTGCTTTTGTTTTGATTTTGTACACCCATTTACAACCTATAGCAGACTTTTCAGGAGGCAAATCAACTAAGTCCCAAGTGTGAGATTTTTCTAATGCTTGCAACTCATCGACCATTGCTTGCTGCCAAAGAGGATTAGTACGAGCTTCTCTATATGTACGAGGCTAGTGAAAAGAAGCAATAGTAGAATAACAATGAAAATCACGAAGTCGAACAGAGGGTTGACTTACACGTGTGGAACGACAAACCAGAGAAGAAGGAACATCTAACGGTGGAGAATCCGCGGATGGCACAGACATGTCAGGAGCTGCCGAAGTGGGATTGTTAGAGACACTTGCATCAAGATTAGGAATAGACAATTCCAAAGAGGAAGATTCAAGTATGTCATCTTCATGAAATAGGTCGATAGAAGGATCGGTGAAGAAGCAAACAGTCGGGGAGGATGTAAAAGGATGGAGAGACGAAAACATCTTATGTTCCCAGAAGGTAACATGTCGAGATACACGAAGTCAATTAGAAATAGAATCCCAACATCTATATCCCTTATGCTCAATGCCATATCCAAGAAAGCAACAAAGATGAGAACGAGGTTCTAACTTCGTGCATTCATTAGGAAGAAGATGCACAAAACATGCACTACCAAAGACTCGAAGCAAATTGTAATTTGGAACGCTATCATACAAGCGCTGATAAGGAGAAATGTTACCTATAAGAGATGATGGAATACAATTGATAGTATATACGACAGTATGACATGCTTCTCCCTAAAACTGTTCTGGACAAGATGATGATATAAGAAGAGTACGTACGTTATCTAAGATATGTCTGTGTTTACACTCTGATACCATGTGAGATTTTGTGGGATCACTGCCAACTATTTCAAAAGCTTAAGCTGTTGGATGAATGCGTGATTTATTATTTAATTATTCTAACACTCTCCCTCACGCTTAGTCTGATCCTTTTGACTAGTACTAAGCGTGAAAATATATCATTGGGGAGACAAATAGGGGTATGAAAGGATTTGAACTCAGGACCTCTTGCTCTGATACTATGTTACAAATGGAGCAAAAAGTATTTTTTGTATCTTTTCCATATCAAAACAAATGATACAAGAGCCTTTGTATAGGCTGACCTCTTTGTATAGGCTGACCTAGAGTGCTATCTAAAGTAACTAACTATTACAAAATCAATCACAACTAATTGGAATCAATCAAAGAAGATTGTGATTCTAAATTAATATATCTAACAAATTGCAATAAGCGGTTATTAGCTTTAGCAAAAGTATTTGTAGAAAAATTACTTGTGACTTTTTGGTTGATACTTGCCAACACTTCTATAAAATTATCATCTATTTTTGTAGTTTGCAAATAAACAATCTTTGAACTAACATGCCAACTTTTATTTGCATAATTTACAAACGCTTCTTATTAACTAACCTTGAATCACTGAACGATTTTTTTTTTAAGTTTACCAGCTTTTCTACTAAGTTAGAACCTTTTCTTATTTTTTCATTTTTTAGCAGTCCTTGCCAAAGTTTTCTTCTCGTTTACAAACTTCTATTTGCCTTTTTTTTTTTACGGTGCTGCCCTAATTTTCTCAACTCTGTAAAAATTATGAACCTTTATTAGAGTCACTGACCGAATTTTCTTGGATTAAATTACCAATTAATTTATGCTTACCAACACTTATTGTTTAAAGACACTAATTTTATATAAAAGTTGGTATAAAAATTTTAAAAAAATTGTAAGCGACTCAAGTAACAGTTTGTGATCCAAAACTAGCTGGTAATTTAATTTGAAAAAAAGTCAGTAAGTAACTTTAATTAAGGTTGGTAATTTGTAACGAATTGACAAAATTAGGGCAGCACTACAAAAAAAAAAGTAAATAAAAGTTTGTAAATGAGAAGAAACTTGGCAAATTAAGAAAAATCAAATAAATGTTGATAAATAACTCAAATGACAGCCCTATTCTATATGGCAATTCAAGGGGAGGATAATCTCTAAGAGGAGTTGGTAAGTGTTAAGGACTGCTGATAAAGATAAATAAAAATTAGCAAATCTTATAAATTAAGAAAAGAGTAAACTTTGGTAAGTGATTCAAGGTTAGTAAATATGCCAAGGTTGGTAATTTGTAACGAATTGACAAAATTAGGGCAGCACTACAAAAAAAAAGTAAATAAAATTTTGTAAATGAGAAGAAACTTGGCAAATTAAGAAAAATCAAATAAATGTTGATAAATAACTCAAATGACAGCCCTATTCTATATGGCAATTCAAGGGGAGGATAATCTCTAAGAGGAGTTGATAAATGTTAAGGACTGCTGATAAAGGTAAATAAAAATTAGCAAATCTTATAAATTAAGAAAAGAGTAAACTTTGGTAAGTGATTCAGGGTTAGTAAATATGAAGCGTTTGTAAATTATGCACATACAAGTTGGTATGTTAATTCAAAGATTGTTTTTTTTTTTTGGTAAGGATAATTCAAAGATTGTTTATTCGCAAACTATACAAATAGTCGGTAATTTCATCTGTTGTCAAGTTACCAACCAAAAACTCACAAGTCATTTTTCTACTAATAGTTCCTTTACGTAATCAACACTTATTGCAATTTACCAACATTGGAAAAGACATCCATATTTTTGGACACAGAACAATAAGATTTTGCTTTTAAGAGCCTATAACTTACGTGGATAAAATAGGATTGTCACAAAACTTTGAAGAAAGTAAGAATAAGTACACATGAGATCCTAAAATTTGTCATGAAGTACAATTGGGTCTCAAAACTTATAAAAAGTGCACCTTTGCAAAAATGCAATAAGCAAAGGACTTTTTGGACAACTTTTTCTGTGTTAGAGTTATCACACATTTGCACGGTTTTGGGTAAATATATTTCTCCAAGATTGTTTCTTCGCCGTGAGAATTGTCCCTCAGATTTCACAAAGTGTTGCATAACATGCATGCATAACCTTTCTGGGGCGAAACGTCTGCGCGGCTGGAGTTATTCTTCTTTTATGGGGCTAGAATTACGCCTTCTCAATTAGTGGCTTTGTAGCCTTAAAATTGAAGGTCCCATCTTCAAATATGAAGAAAAATCTGCAACTTTCGCAAACAGAAAGACACATTTTTAGATTAAGAGCAACCTTTTACAAGTGAACTGGACGGTTATACAAACAACGCCTCGATAATCGAACAGGCGTGAGGACGACCCTAGAGGAACGAAAAGAGAACAGCAATCGTCGAGAATTTTTTGGCTTTTTACTTTGGCAATCTCATCAAGGATATTTAGTACGAGTGACGCTGCTGCTTTCGCTGACTTTAGTGGCGCTGGATTTCGAAACGGTGCCTCCGCTCGTGACGCTGGTGCTCGAGGTGCCGCTGCTGCTGCTGACGCTGGTCTTCGTGGTGGCGCTTGTAGGAGAAACGGCAGTCGAGACGCTGATCGTGGTCTTTGTGGTGGGCGGGGGCACCAGGAGCTGCCCCTGGTCCGAACTGTTGCCGTTCCAAGTGCTGTCCTGGTTCGGCGTGCTGCCGTCCACGCGGATCCTGCTGTTGTCATTGTCTGCATGGGCGGAGGATCCATAGCGCACACATGAGTTAACGAGTTAGCTTGGTTTAAATTAAGTAGCGATTCGATCGTATCGCATCAGCGAGACAATCCATCCTGTCTAGAATGCCTACCAAAATCCGACTACTTTGAATCAATTCAACAAAAGACAGTGCCTACCAGGAGGAATTTGGGACACCACTGATTTTTCAATCATGAGAAGAGAGAGAATGAGCAAAAGAAGATGAAAGGTTTTCTTGCTCTCCATTTTCTGAGTCACTCAATTATGGCTTCGATGAATTTAGCACGCAAACTCTTTTATAGGGAGCCAAGAAAAGCCGCGGCCAACATCTCGTTAACTTACATTTCTATAAATATAATTTCACTGCAGGATGACACTGTTGACACCAGAAAATGTCAAGGCCCTCGATCGACGACTCGGTCGACAAAGACTGGGTGAGAAGCAACAGCGGCCAAATTTTGCTGAGTGTCGAGAGCTTCTAGATGATAAACCTAGTTGGTTGATCGTAAAACTAATTTTAACCTAGTTTTGAAGCGAAACGTCGACAAATGAAGCTTGGTTTAACCGACAAAAGAGCCACGATGTGACGGAACCACCTACGGAGTGGAATTGCGAGAACTGTCCAAGCAAGGGAGCCGACGAGTCCGTGACCAATTCATAACGACAATCGTGAAGAAGTGAATCTGATGCAAACTGTCAAGTAGAGTAACCAAAGAGTCTGGGACTTGATAATGGCAACTGTGAAGAAGCGGAGAAGATGCAATCCTTGAGTATTAGAGTCGATTATTTCTTCGTAGCCGTTTGTAGATAGGGATTGCTGGATTCTAAGAGCCATATCGAATGTGTCTGATTTCTTTTTAACCGTTTGTTAACAGTTGATGTAGGTAGAAATACTTGAACTGTGCAACGAAAAATTTTAGGCGTAAAATATGGGACTCAATTCTAGACCCGTCAAATGGGTGAGTCAGGTTAGATTGGGTTTGAGTTACCAAGGAACAACAATTTTTCAAAAGGTATACTTTTTAGCGGAGCTGACACGTAATTGAACTTTTTTTCAGGTCCGAGTTCGTTTAAGAAAGCAAGGCCATCTTCCGACCAAGAGACTAGAAGAGGACTTACGCGGGAGGATTAGTATTAAAATACTGAGAATTTGACTCAAGTCTCGTGTGGGAAAAATTTAATTAATACCAAGGGACAGAATTCTACTTGCAACTTTTAGAAATCTGTGCAACGAAAATTTCTAGGTGCAAAACGTGGGATTCAATTTTAAAGTCATCAAATGGGTAAGTCAAGTCAAATTTGGATTGAATCGAAAATGATCCAACTCATATTAACCTGTTTAATCCATTTTAACCTATTTTTATGCTATACAAATTTTAGCGACCTATATCCGACTTAGCCCATACCCGACTGGACCCATATTATTAAAGCACTGCAATATTAAATTTCAATCAATATATATTGCTAAAATAAATTTGTATAATTTTTTAAAAAAGAAAATTCTGACTAACTTAATAAAGTTGTCTTAGATAATTCATTTTTGACCTATTTAAAATTCATTTAGAACCCATTAAGCTTTTAAATAACCAATTTATGACCCGCTTAGTTTGTCTTAACAATCCATTTATGACTCACCGCCATTAAATATAGATTTTGTAGACCCATTTTGTCAATCTCTACTCAATTCAAGCGGAAACTTCCATTACATCTCTCCTTTATCTGCTTGATTGTTTTTCTTTCGAGAAAATTCTCCTATGCATCTGAAACATAAGGGTCCACTTTATCTCGGTCATTAAATATTATGAGTCTGTTGTGATGCCCACATACCTTAATGACTGAATTGAAATGGATTCACATGAGTGCATTTGGGACTTGATCATTTTTAAATCCTCGACTCGCGTGATTATCGGTCCGTCCCATTTCGTCTCTGTTGACCATCTTCACCTCCCATGGTTCACTTCACGAGGTGAGGTTTTTTGGCCGAAACCTACGTGAAGATAAATTGAGACTCTTGTATAAATTTCATTTACGTCAAAGTTTTGTCGGACTCATCTTTCTTAAAAGTTCTATGACAATCCAGTTTAATCCACGCTAGCTGTAGGCTCTTTAAAGCAAAATTTCATTGTCCGTGTCCAAAAGTATGAATGTCTGTTCCAATGCTGATAAATTGCAATAAGCGGTTATTAGCTTTAGCAAAAGTATTTGTAGAAAAATTAGTTGTGACTTTTTGGTTGATACTTGCCAACACTTCTATAAAATTATCATCTATTTTTGTAGTTTGCAAATAAACATTCTTTGAACTAACATGCCAACTTTTATTTGCATAATTTACAAACGCTTCTTATTAACTAACCTTGAATCACTGAACGAATTTTTTTTTTTTAAAGTTTACCAGCATTTCTACTAAGTTAGAACCTTTTCTTACTTTTCCATTTTTTAGCAGTCCTTGCCAAAGTTTTCTTCTCCTTTACAAACTTGTATTTGCCTTTTTTTTTTTACGGTGCTGCCTTAATTTTCTCAACTCTGTAAAAATTATGAACCTTAATTAGAGTCACTGACCGAATTTTCTTGGATTAAATTACCAATTAATTTATGGTTTCCAACTCTTATAGTTTAAAGACACTAATTTTATATAAAAGTTGGTACAAAAATTTTAGAAAAATTGTAAGCGACTCAAGTAACAATTTGTGATCCAAAACTAGCTGGTAATTTAATTAGAAAAAAGTCAGTAAGTAACTTTAATTAATGTTGGTAATTTGTAACGAATTGACAAAATTAGGGCATAACTACAAAGAAAAAAGTAAATAAAAGTTTGTAAATGAGAAGAAACTTGGCAAATTAAGAAAAATCAAATAAATTTGATAAATAACTCAAATGACAGCCCTATTCTCTATGGCAATTCAAGGGGAGGATTATCTCTAAGAGGAGTTGGTAAATGTTAAGGACAGCTGATAAAGGTAAATAAAAATTAGCAAATCTTGTAAATTAAAAAAAGAGTAAACTTTGGTAAGTGATTCAAGGTTAGTAAATATGAAGCGTTTGTAGATTATGCACATACAAGTTGGTATGTTAATTCAAAGATTGTTTATTCGCAAACTATACAAATAGTCGGTAATTTCATCTGTTGTCAAGTTACCAACCAAAAACACACAAGTCATTTTTCTACTGATAGTTCCTTTACGTAATCAACACTTGTTGCAATTTACCAACATTGGAAAAGACATCCATATTTTTGGACACAGAACAATAAGATTTTGCTTTTAAGAGCCTATAACTTAAGTGGATAATCCTTACCCAAAAAAAAAACTTACGTGGATAAAATAGGATTGTCATAAAACTTTGAAGAAAGTAAGAATAAGTGCACACAAGATCCTAAAATTTCAAATTTATCATGAAGTACAATTGGGTCTCAAAACTTATAAAAAGTGCAATCAAACTTTAAAACTTATCAATTAGTGTCGCGACCTAAAAAAATCGGTTTCCCAATTTTTAAAGTTAATGGATTACCAGGTTAATTAAATTGAATTAACTAGCCTAGCTCGAACTCTCCCAAGTTCTACCAAATCGTGACTTTGGTTCAATTTCATCAAAAGAAGGATTTATCTTGGAGTCGCCACTAATCATTTTGGGTAGGTTGATTAGACACCTAAATAAAGCATCGGGAGAAATACTTTATTCCTACGAACCAGAGATTAATGAGTTCGGGGACTTGGTTACACTAATATTTCTACTAGCACCCTTTCGGTACCAATTTCATGAAAATATTCAACTTAGCAATTTTGATGAATTTTCACTTGAGATTCAAAGGTGCAATTTTTTTTATTTTTCTTTCTATGACAAGGTAAGGAACTAAATTATATGCAATGCATGCGGTTTAATCTAAATATTTACAAGATAAATTACGCGTGCAATTATCTACATGATGTGAAAATGTGCAACAAAAGCAAACCCCCTTTTTAATTTTTTAAAGAAAATATTATAACGTGCAATAAAAATCTCAAAAAATTGGGTATGCAATTTATTCCAAAGAAATGCAATATGTCCAACAAGGTATAATCGAAATTCAAATCAATCCATTTAGGCAACACAATTTCGAATATTCTAAATGATTAGAATCGTTACCTGACTTGACGGATTTGATTATCGAACTCGAACCTCGGATTTCCTCGTGGATCAAGATTGCGGATCGCGGCTCGAACGACGGGGATGGACTCGCGGATTGTATTGGTCAATGAAGATGGTAACTCCGAGTTTCGAACTCTCGTTCCCCTCAATTCTCTCTTCTAAAAGAATTCTCTCTCTTTTTTGTTTTATTTTTCTCTCTAAATTTTCTTCTCTCCCAAAATCTCTCCTCAAGTTTTCTTCAATCTCCAAAGTCTTCCTAATTTCTCTCTAATCTCTCCCCTTCTCCATCTTCCTTTCTAATTTCTCCACTATCCCTAAATTTTATGTATTTACAATTCAGCCCTTGAAGTTTTATGTATTTGCAATTCAGTCCCTGAAGTTTTATGTATTTGTAATTCAGTCCCTGTGGAAAAATTTCTTTTAAGTTCAAAACTTCATAAGTCTTTCGGCACACCTCCCTCACGCTCAATCCAATCGTTTGTCAATTTAAGCTCAAATCCTCCGTCGTTAGCCATATTAAAATGCATGACCGACAAAAAATTAAATATGCAATGCATGAAAAAATTAATTTTTGGTGAGAACAAATTCTCATTTTTTTATGTACTTGAATGAATTTTAAAAAGTCAAAATTTAGGTGTCAACAATTAGTGCAATCAAGTCACTCTTTAACTCCATCCAACTTGGCTTAAAGAAAATATTAATCTGACATTTTTTTATTATTTTTATTTCCTATGTGGTGCTGACATGGCTAAAACGACATCATTTTGGTCGAAACTTATTTTTTAACAGAAATTTTTTTATTAAATTATAATAAAAAGAAGTTAATTTAAAAAAAAAAGACAAAAGGTAACCAGGCAGTGTCCTACCGTTGCCGACACTTCCCAACAATGGTGGGGTAGCCCTCACCATTTTGACTTCCTTCCCTTTTTTTTTAAATTAATTATTTTTAATCTAATTCAAATAATATTTATGAAAAAAAATTGTATGTGGATTAAAATCCTTCTCGTTTAGTCACGTCTACACCACCTAAAAGACAAAAAAAAATAGGCACATCCGTATTTTCTTTTAGCCAAATTGAACGGAATTAATGAAAAGACTTGATTGCATTAATTAGACAAATTTTAGGACTTGATTGCACTTTTTTGTAAGTTTTAGGACTCAACTGCACTTTCATGATAAATTTAAGGACTTTCTATGCACTTATTCCAGGAAAGTAAGTACAGTAATATTGAGACGGGAAAGAAATTTATACAAGAGTTTCAATTATCTTCATGTAGGTTTCGGCCGAAAAAAAAAAATAAAAAAATCGCTTCGCCAACCATGGAAGGTCAAATTGGTCAGTGAAGAGGAAATGGGACAGACCTAGGGCTGAACGGTTCCCGGTCCGGTCCGGTTCCCCTCAAAAACCGGGAACCGGACCGGTGGTCCCGGTTCCCCATTTGCCGGAACCGAGAACCGGACCGACGGTCCCGGGAATCGGGAACCGGACCGACCGTGCCGGGAACCGGACCGGACCGGACCGGACCGAAAACCCCTACTCAGATGAACCCACGAAGTTGAAACAGCAAAGAGCCATGAGCTACTTGGACCGTGTGATCCGTCGTCGATCGAACGAAGAACCAATGGCGACGGAGCAAGTCGCCGCCTAGATCGTCGATGTCGACCGGTACGTCGTGTTGGCGTAGCGCTTCGCCCAGATCGCCGCCGGGGGGAACACCAAGTACAGCGCCATCGTCTTCGCGAAAGCGAAAGAAGCCCTACAGTGGCTTCCTCGGTCACTGAACCAGGTGAGGCATCGATTTCCAAGCCCAATCCTTCGTTTGAATCAGAAACAGCAAGAAAAAAAAACTCAAAACTATGTGATGAGAAGAAAAATGACGGGATCTGGGAGAGAAGAGGCAATCGGGATTGGGTGAATCGGAAACAACAAGAAAGAAACTCAAAAACTGTGGGTCATTCTCTGCGCTAAGTTGTCGTCGTGACCAAGACCACGAGCTCCGCTGTTGCTTCGAGATTAAGTCCCAGATCTGGGCAAGCTCCACTGCGCAGCTCAAGCTCGTTGAAGATCTCCTAGAAGAGAAGGCTAAGAAGTGAGGAGGACGGAAGTAGAGGCAGTCGATTTGCGAAATGGGGGAAAGAACCTGAAGAGAACAGACCTAAAACCTAAACAGACAACGTTGCTTTTAAAAAAAACTATAAAAAACAAATGACTGGTCCGGACCGCTCGGTCGCCGGTTCCAATTTTGGGAACCGGGAACCGGACCGAAACCCCCCAGAACCGGGAACCGGACCACCGGTCCCGGTCCGGTCCGGGCGGTCCCGGTCCGGTCGGGCCAATTTGCTCACCCTAGACAGACCAATACTCATGCGAGTCGAGGATTTAAAAAAAGACCAAGTTGTACACGCACCCCATGCATACTCATATGAATCCATTTCAATTCAGCTGTTAATTATGGTAGGTGGACATCACAGGAGACCCATAACATTTAATGACTAAGATAAAGTGAGCTCTTATGCTCCGAATGAATATGAGAATTTTCCCGAAAGAAAAACAACCAAGAAAATAAAGGAGAGACGTAATGGAAGTTTCCGCTTGAATTGAGTCCCAAGTTTTACGCCTGGAATTTCTCGTTGCCCAGATTTGCAGAAGTTGCAGGTCGAAATCTGTCCTTTGGCATTAATTGAATTCTTCCCGCACGAGATCTCGAGTCAAATTCTTAGTCTTTTAATACTAATCCTATCGCGTAACTTACGCGGCGTAAGTCCCCTTCATGTGTCTCTTGCTCAGAAGACGTCCTTGGTTTCATAACCAGGAAATTAATTCTAACGACTTATCTGTAACCCAATTTCAACAATTACTTAACATCAAACAATGTTAGCTAGGAGTCCAGTAGGATCCCTAAAATCAATCAGATAAAGAAATAAAATATCACATTCTAAATCTTTCAAATTAAGATAAGACGTAAATCAAATCTCGATGAGCCAGGCATAAAAAATGTTGAATCATAACGTCTCGATTTTGTGCCAAATAGGAGTTGTTTAAACATCGAGTCGAGAATAGGTCGAAGACGAGTTTTGCAAGGCATTCCCAATCCACGAGTGTAAGATTTGGTGCCTAGGAAACACTTGATCAATTAAATAATCGAGCACGCAACGGAAAACAACTTTCAAAAAAATGTTTTTTGGATTTTCCAGCCTTTGTTTCACTAAAAACGAGCTAGCAAGGAAATCATTTTCCACCCATGGAAAAAACTCCTTCAAAAGTGGAGAAAATATTTTAAAAAAACAGTTTCCCTCATATTTTTTCTTTCACTCCTTTCCATTCCTTTTTTTTAATTTCTTTTATTCTCGTTATTTTTTAATTTCTTATTTTTTATAATATTTATTTTTATTTCATTTTTATCTCTTTTTTTACTTCCTCCGCCGGTCCATGGTCAACTATTGGTTGATGATGAAATTAAAGAATGAAGAAAAAAGAAGAGAATAATAATAATAATAATAATAATAATAATAATAATAATAATAATAATAATAATTGAAAATTTAATTTTAAAAAAATATAAAAATTATCCACATTGGCATAGTCCTACCAACTCCACGTAGGATGACTAGGTCCACCTCAGGAATTTTCGACTAAAAGACCACACAAAATCAAATTAGAGTTTTCTTATTAAATAATAAAAAAATACTTTTCAATTCATTTTTAGGTCTCAACCAAATAGCGAAAAATAATAATTTTTCCTAAAAAAATATTTTTCAGAGACGAGTCATTTTCTGGGAAATAAACAGAGCCATAGTGGAGCTTTTGCAACTGTTTTCCTCGTAAGCATAGGCACCAATTTAAACAAACCGCATAATCTTGATGTGACCTCTCTACATTTTCTTGTTATATTTCTCGGGAAATGTCTCCAATATTGTTGTTTGGATTTATTACACAATATGCTAGAAGTGTAGGTTTTGTAATAACCATGGATCAATACGTGCCTCCATAGTAAAACTCACATGATTAATTTGCAGATAATCTTGATCCGTATGATCTATAAATCGTGAGATAACTTCTCCGATACCCCTTGGTTTGTCACAATCCTTGATGCACAGCTCTTGATAACGTATAAAAGAAATTGCTACTTCTCAGACTATGAAAGACATTCACTTAAGAGGAACAACCTTACAAAGGAATACATCATCACTTCAGTCGACCAAGAACGAGAACAACACCAGAAGAAAGAAACTAAACAACAATGATCGAGGTTTTTTCCTTCAAAAACCATCAAGAATGTTTAGGCATTCCAACGCTGATCTTCGAGGCGACCCTCCTGAGGCTCGTTCGGGTAGTGGTGCTAGTGACGTTGCTTTTCGAGGGTGGCACTGGCAGGAGAAACGGCGGTGGAGACATTGACTTTAGCATTGGTAGGGGCGGTGACGACCACGCTTGCAGATGTGTTAGGTTGGCCCGCTTGCGACATCGTGGCCCATTTCCCGTCCGGTGGAGGCTCGTTTGCAAGTTTACCGTCCTGTTTCGTTGGGCTCCCCAGCGCATCATTGTCTGCATGCAACAGAACGCTCGATCAGGCATGAATCAACGAGTTATCATGGCTTATAGCCAGTTGATTCGATCGAATTGCATTATCCTAGTGGAATAACTGACCGGGTCTAGAGTACTCATTTGATTCTCACCAATTACTTTGGATAGATACAACCAAGGGGGGTTTTTTTATAATGATTATATGATTAATAATAGCTACTAAAACCTGAAGAAGTAAAAGGTGTCGCACACATACGAAAATCATATCCTCGACTACATCAGAGTCTCGATCACAGAACCATAGAAAATACTTTCAACATATCCAACGTGAGATAGGCAAATCTAAACAATCACCCACTAGAGGAAAAATATATATGGAGGGAGAGGACGAGTACCGGGAACGGCACCAAGATGTCTGGGCAGATTTGGGGATGCCATCGAAGCCTCAAGCATGAGAATAGAGAAAACGAGGGCCAGAAGACAAACAAGTTTCTTGCTCTCCATTTCTTTTTGTGGTTTTCTCGACTCTTTGCTTATTTTCTCAACTTACGATCTTGACGAAGAACTAACTATTCACTGACGCCAAGTCTGTTTAAATAATGCAAGAAAAGCCGCGTCTCTTTTTTAAAAGCTCTATTGGCACGGCTGGGTCACACATAATTGACTTTGACTTACGACCGCGAGCGTGTGAATAAGGAACATGCCTTTATTAAAGCATGAGACCGCCTTTTCTTTTTGTTCTTTTCTGGGCCAGAGACATAAAAAGATACTTTTAGGGGAGGGTTAACGTTAAAAGGACGGAGCTTTACTTGCAGCTTGCACAAAAAGCAGGACAATTACACGAATAATTATTGAACTTTTGTTCAATATATAATATAATTTTTGAACTTTCAGAAATAGAAGTGCCAAAAGCTTTTGCCAGGTTACTTAAGGCACGCATGGCAATACTTCTACTTTAGAAATCAACTTCTAACCAAAAGTTAATTTTTGATTAGAGAAATTCATTTGCTAATGGTTGAAAATTCATACTTCTGAAGCATTATTAATACAAAATCTTTTATGAAAAATTATTGTCGGTGACTGAAAAATTTCTACTTCATTTTTTAAAAAAATTAAATTTCTTTAAAAATAATTTTATTATTAAAAATCTTATTTGTTTTTTACTCCAATGATCGAAAATGGCGACTCGGCGACGGCATTGAGCAGTTGTGGTCGCAGTGGGGGCAGTGGTTGTAGCGGTGGCCAGCATGGGTCAATGGTAGACTGCGGCGGCGAGTGGGGCGGTGGTGGTCGACAGGTGGCGGTAGCGATTGGCCATCGATGGTGATGGGGGTCAGCGATGGGCAGTGGTTAATAGTGGTGGTGGTTGGCGGAGGTCGCGAACGGCGATGGATGGCGGCCTACGGAGGGCGACAACCGGCGGTGGTCGGCAACAACAATTGGCAATGGGGAGTGGTGGGTGGTCAGTGATGGGTAGAGACTGGTGGAGACGAGCATGGTTGAAAAGACAGCAAGGGCATAATGAAAAGAAAGTGAGATGACAAGTACTTCTCGAGTTAAGAAATAATTTTTTTAAACTTCTTAAATTGAGGAAAAAATAATTTCATAAGAAGAAATTTTTCCAAGAGTATTTTTACCAAGTTAATTTCTGCTTCAAAAGTGTTATCATAGGCACCATTGAGTACCAAATCGGAGAAAAATAATCATTTAAGTACCTTTGGAGAGAAATTCCGACCAAAATTAATACATGCCATTTTTAATAAAAAAAAATTTATATGAGCTGGCAATAGCTTAAACCAAAAATGTCCACGTGGATTTGCATAATGGTGCCGTTTCATTCGGTGTGGCACCTTAGACTGAAAATGACGTTGTTTCACGGGTCAAGAAAAAACGATGTTGCTTTACTCAATACCAAATAATTGTCGTTCCACGGTTGAAGAAAACACGTCGGTGGTTGCCGTTACAGCCACCCAGAAGGGACGGCCAAGGTCGCTTGGGACTTCGCAAAGCCCGACGACCCTCTCTGGCCCCATGCAAGGACTCGACGAGGACCTGATGGCCTAGATTTAGGACTGGGGTGCGAACCTTGTCCCACATCTGAGCAAAGGTTGCTGGCCCCGGAATAACCGCCCTGGGCCAGCAAGGGTCGTCGGACTTTAAGAAAGCCTAAGCGACCTTTGTTGGCCCTTCCGTGGCTGTAGCGATGGCCAACAGCGAGGGATTGGCCATAAGTAGTTGTGATTTTTTTTTTTTTTGAATTTTTAGCTTTTTATTTTTAATATAATTAAATTTTTAAATATATTTTTTTTAACTTGCATTGCCGACTGGACTTGCGGCAAGCCATATCCGCTCAAGATATTAATGCAAAAAAGAACCGGTTGAATTTTCAACCAAACAAATTGGAATTGGTACTAAAAAGGTCGATTTTCAAATAATTTGGCCCTTAGGTGATTTGAAAGAAATTTTTGGCATTAAAGTAAGCTTTGTATACAACTTTTGACATTTTTAGTATTGTTTATCCAGAAAAACCCTTAAGAATAAAGAAGGAAAAATTCGCGTACCACATCATAAATCTAAGGGAAAAAAAGAAACTCCTCTTTTTACATGTACATATACATTGGCTTACATATGGTATCAGCTCATTTATGTTTCAAAACTCATTTATTGGCACCCCAATATCATTTGCCTCCAAAGACCCTTTTTTTTTTCCTTATATATAAGATGGCTGGTGGAGCATGTCGACAGCCTTTACATAAAAAGGGATTAGCACAAAAATTAGAGTTCGTAATTCATTCGACCTCATTAATATGTAGAAGTCAATGTTTTAGATTCAAGTATTTGTAAAACAACAACTGAATTATAATTTAGTGGATTCTGGAAAGTATATCCTTTTTTACTTTTTTTCTTTTCCTGGGTTTTCTTTGATTAATAGTCATCATTAATGGAGAGGAGTCAAGTATGTGTGTGTCTATATCTATTTATGGAACTTTAGGTGTACCGAGAATCAATGTAAATTGAATTCTCGCCTCACAATTTCCTTTATTATGTTAGGGGATCCGGATCCTTTTCTCTTACCCTCCATTTTGCATATTGACCGAGTAAAACTAAAACACACACTAACCCGAAGGGATCAAAGAGCCCACATTTCACACCTTGGGGAATGAGAAACTATGGGCAATGGAAGCGTAGGGTGTGTACGATTTTAAACTAGTGGGTGCAAAACACAGCTATATAACAATACCACGCAAAGTCTCAACATAGGGAAGATTGTCCAAAAAATCTTAAATATATTGCAATTTTACCAATTTAATTATAAATCTTTTAATTTTGCTAATTGAGTCCTAAATATTCTCATTTTTTACAATTGAGTCTATCCAATCAATTTTGACTGCAAACTACTGACGTCGATGCCGGCCATGCTCATCCTATATGGCAAGGGCAGTGCCAATGTAGACAATTTCAAATAATGTTTCTATATTTTTCGTATTTTTTTCTTCTTTTCTTTTCTTCTCTTTTCCTTCTTTACTTTTTTCTCTTTCTTTTCTTCTTTTCTCTTTTTCCCTCTACCGACCATCACTAGGCCTCCGCCAGCCTCAAGCAAGGGCCACCCTAGTAAGTTTATTTGCATATTTAGATTGAGACTCCAAGTTATAATTGGTATATGTTTGGAAGAGCCCATGTTAAATGATGATGCCATCTCTTTAATGAGTAACCATTTGTACTCACTTAGTAATCCATTAACTTTCCTTTGGTGGTTTATCTCGAGGAGGTCAAGAGAATTAGAGCATCCAAGAGGATTTTAAGGTTTTCCTTTTTGTGTTATCTCTAGATGGGATAGCTGTGGTAGATTGTGAGAAAAAAGTTGTGAGATTGCTTGGGTATTCTCTAGTGTTGGAACACAATTGAGCAATCAAATAATTGATTGTACAGATTCTCCATACTTAAAATGGAAATTTTGCGAATGCTTTCCTCGTGAACGTAAGTGTTGATTTGGACCGAATCATGTGAATTTTGGTGCGATCTCTGTACATTTTCTTGTAACTTTCCTATGGAATTGTCTTGAAAATTATTATTCGTGGTGCATTGCATGATCTGCTGTAGGCGTAAAGTTCTGCAACTACCAAATCTATCTTAGACCAATGATCATGCGTACTCATGGTAAGACCACATGATTAATGCTTGATAATCTCGATCCATTTGATTTATAAATCACGCAATAACTTCTCCGGTACCTCTTCGTTTATGACAAATCTTGATGCACAGCTTGGTATAACGTATAAGAGAAAATGCAACTTTTCGGACTAAAAGACATTCACTTCAAAACTCAGCCTCACTCGCGAATTGGACATGCTTATTGAACTTAAAAACACGACTCTACAAAAGAATACATTATCACTTCAATCGAACAAGAACGTGAACGTCCCCAGAAGAAACAAACTGACGATACATCAGGGATTTTTTCTGCACCAACTACCAAGGATGGTCAGGAATTCTGACGCTGGTTTTCCTGGTGGCCATACTGCGGCTGCTTCTGTAGTGTTGCTCGCGACGCTACTCTTCGAGGGTGGCACCGGTAGGACAAACGGCGGTGGAGACGTCAACTTTAGCATCACTAGGGGCAATGACGGCGGTGCATGCAGATGGGTTAGGTTGGCCAGCTTGCGACGTTGTTGTCTCTGTCGCTGGGGAGGCACCGGGACTGTCCCCGAGTCCGACCCAATAGCTTTGGAAACATGGTCCCAAGGAGGGTTGCTCCCACCCGCAGCAATCCTACTGTGACTTTTGTCTGCATGCAACAGAAGGGTCGAGCGACGCGAATTTAGCAAGTTAGCATGGTTTATAAATCGGTTGATTCGATCGAATTAAATTTCATCGAGACAATTTACTGTGTCACCAATACGTATCTTAATTTTCTCCGATTACTTTGAACCAATCTAACACGGGGTTTTCTCTTATGATTACGTTATTAGTATTTTTCCTGCCCAAGGAGCTAATTTGCCTATAACTTCTTCGTGTTTCATACAACAACGAAAATGCCTCTCTACCAAAATTTTAAAAAAAAATGTGTCCGACTCAAGGGAAAATCATATCCTTGACTCACTAATTCGTGTCCGACTCAATGAAAAATTTGTACAATCAGTCTGATTCTCAGGAATTGGATTGAACCAACCATGGAAACTAGTCCGGTTCCCAATTTCAAAATTTTGGAACCAACATTGGGTGGGTAGGTTCCAAAGTCTAGGTGTCTCGTGGACCGACGGCTCGAACCATGTTTCAAAAATTGGGAACCGGTTCTAGTAGGGCAGGTTTCAAGTTTTATGACCGGAACATACCTACTTTGAAACCAATCACCTCTACCCTCAACTACATTCAGCCTTTGGATTGCAAAACCCTAGGGAAACACTTCCTGTATATCAGCCAACCTTTTCTTATGTGTACATATGGTAGGTGGGGGCAGTGATTTTCCTTCATGTACACACGAAGATATATAGGCAAACAGTAACAATAATCTAATGAAAGAAAGTAACTCGAGACGGAGTAAAAAAAAAAAAAAGAACATAGCACCCGGAGAGCTATGCTCGGGCAGAAGACAAACAACTTTCTCGCTCTCCATTTCTTGTGGTTTTCTCAACTCTTCTCTCAATTCGCTCGATTTCGGCGATGAATGGTTCATCCATGCATGGCGAACCAAGAAAAGCTCCGTGTGTGTGAACTACGATTGTTGACTGTGACCATTGCCCGATCCACTTGTACATAATTTTGACTTTGACTTCAGATCCCGAGTGTCTGAACTACGGAATCTTTCGGAACTCCAAACGCTGTTTTTCTTCCGGGTCAGAGTCGTAGAAGAGACTCTTGTGAGAGAACTAATATGAAACGATTGAGAGTTTCACGCTCTTGTGTAAGAAAAAATTGATTGGTGCTGCTAAAAGTATTGAATGTTTGCGGGGAACTTGTCGAATGGCAGCATGGCTATTCGGACGAGGAATTTCCCCGTGTTAAACCATGACTCGAGCCAAATAAAAGCGGACACTTTCCGTTCGGTCTCCCTCCACTTTGCTTGGTCGTTGGTCCATCCCAACTTCCATTCTGACGTGAAGAGAAACCTCTTCTGGGGGTTTGGAACTCCCCCCCGCACCTTCATGCGGCCGGGCCTTTTTAACGTACTAATTTTTCTTCGAAATGGTACCGATTTGTTGGTGTGAAGCCAAAATATTTCATTAAGGGCTTTTTTTGTCTTTTCTCTTTTATTTGCTTCTAGGTTAAAAGTTATACCTCTTATATTAGGGATGTAAAGGTAGTAGCTGTCATAATAGAAGAGAGCAAAAAAAAAAGAGAGAGAAGCGCAAAGTTAGCGAATTGAGAGAAAAAAGAAAAAAAAAGAGAGGCCGTGACGGTTTCGAGGGTTCTCAATCTCTTTGTGCCCTGATCTTGTGAGAAGATCGTGAATTGTATTCCTACTTTTCTTGAAGACTAGTGGATTCACAGAGTGCCTCTGCGCGGAGACGTAGCCCAAGTTTGGGTGAACTTCGATAACAAATTCTCTGGTGTGCTCTTCTGATTCTATTCTTTTATTGATATATTCTGCTGCTATGGATTGTTTGCTTGGGTTATTTCTTTGGAATTGGTGTGCGATTCCTAACACGATTTTCGTGGAACCCCGACAGTTAATTCCTCGAAAGAGGTACTTAAGGTGATGACCGTGAAGGTGGATAGCAATTACATATGTATCACTCGACAACTTCCCGGTCACTCCGTATGAGGTTCGGGTGGGTGTCACAGACTTACATCATTGAAACAACGGCCTTTCTAGTCGCCGATCCTCACCTCTGGCAGGTCTTTAAGGTCTGGAGACCGGCTTGAGAAAGAGAGGGAGAGAGAAAAAAAAAGACAAAAAAGAAAAGAAAAATGAATAACTAAATAAATAATTTAAAAATATATATTACTAAAAATTTCCAGGTCAGTAGTGCCTACACTAGGCCAGTGATTTCCGGCCAAAGTAGAGTTGCATTTGTTAGGGGAAAATTCATGCTATAGGAAAATACTTCTCGAAAAGTTATTTTTCAGAAAATTGGTTAGTTTTCCTTTATTTGGTGAGATTTGACCAAAAAGTTTTTCCGGTTTTTGAATCTCATTTGCAAAATATTTTCAACATCATGAATTTATATCAAAATAAAAGAAAATTCAAGTTTTTAACTTTATTTTTATTTTTAATTTTTTTTTCCTTTCTTGCTCCACCATCCTTTGCCAAGGCCTGACGACTTCAATTCTCGAATGTGTTTTCATCTCATTAGATGGAGGAGTTCACTTTTCTAATTTTATATATAAAATTTTTCTGTTAAACGAAAACTATTTTTGATTGACTAAGTCATTTTTGATGAATTGAGATGAAAGTCCAGGAAGCTAATTCCCGAAAAAAAAAACACTTTCTTTCCAACAACACACCCTAAGTTGAATTCTTTATTGCGTTTCATACCACAGAAAACTTCAAACTGGTATACCTATAACAAATTTATCCCAAATTATTTTATGACCACAAAATACCCCAAGCCGATACACATATGAAAAATTTAACCTCAAACCAATTTTTGTATCATCAAAAATCCCAAACTAGTATGTCTGTACAAGATTTACCCTCCGTTAATTTTTGTTAAGCTCGGTTAATACATTGAGAAATCCCAAGCTAACACTTTTATGACAAATAGAAGGTAAAAAAATCCCAAACCGATACACCTGTCATTTATCATTTATCATCCAAATCAGTAATTTGATAGTAAAATTTAACGAAAACTATCGGAGGATAAATTTATCACGGGTGTACCAGTTTGAGGTTTTTCATGATATTATCCCTTCTTTATTTGGAAGATTTGGGATTGAGAAAAATAACTTATTAATTGGACAATCTATTCTTCAATCCAAAATGAGACCCCAAAAAAAAATTGTTGCAAAAAATCCCGTAAACCATCTCAATGTTCCCTTACCGCCATCTGGCGTCGCGACCTAATACAGTTATACAACTAGGCATAAAAACCCTGCACTTTACACCTTGAAGGATGAGAAACTATGGAAAAATTGGGAGCGTAAAGTATATACGCGAAACTAGAGGGTGCAAAAAACAAGTTCTAGAACTGTACGATGAATGGTGGCAAGAAAAATTGTTTCTCATGTAATTTCTTTTATGTGTTATTAAGTATACTAAAACTGGCAATCGTCATTTCCTAACCTTGATATGCTTCATACCCTCACCAGTACTACCACAACCTCTTCACCATCTTTCATTTGAACTCTACCTCACTGTTCCATGGGTTCATCTTCATTTTCGTGAATCCTAATCCTTGGCCTTGGTCCTCTCCATTTTAGATTAGAGCTCCCTTCATCCTAAAACTGGCCTCACATCTACTTCGTCTTACTACGCGTCGGCCCTTTCTGCGAACCTGGATCTGTTCCTATTTATTATAGCTGACTCAGGTTTACTGTGGGTCTCCAGTAGTTAGTCCAGTGGAGAACCAGATCTAGGTTGTGCCTCTGCTCATTTGATTTCGTTCTTCCTGGGTTGTTGGAGCTATAAGGTGTTGGTCTGAAATTCATCCTTGGAGCGTACAAGCAAATAGCAGTTAGTAAAATGGAGAATGGGAAGTCTGGCTGCCCTAAGCAATAGTCTCGAAAATCTGTGGACAAGGGACTGTATTGCTCATGCTACCGAGGAGGCCTGAGAACAAACTGAAAATTTGCAATCTCACTCTGCTAGGTAAGCTGTACTCTAATCCTAGCATTAATTTCCAAGCCTTTCTCTCTTCTATGCCAAAGTTTGTGTTCGACCAACATGAAAAGGGTAACTTTTCCTTCACCTTCAAGTTTAAATTTTGGTTATGAGGAAGGTGCTAGATGCAAGTCCTTGGTCCTTTTCAAGCAACCTACTGATTTTCCAGCAATTAACTCATAAAGTGCTTATCTATCATCATGATTTCACACACTGTGCTTTTTGGGTTCAAGTAGTTGGACTGCCGCTGCTCATGATTATTGAATCTATTCTTATACAGGTTGGTAACTTTGTTGGAAAGGTGGTGGATGTCAAAATGGAGGCCACAGAGGGTGATATTAGACCTTATTAATTGTATATTACCGGGGATGGTTCTGGATTTAGATGACCACTGGCTTTGGTTTCATTTTAAGCACGAACAGCTCCTTAGATTTTGTTATTCTTGTGGTGGTAGGATTGGGCATTTTACAACTAACTGTGACAAAGTTCACTACACAAAAACTGAGTCAGGAAAATTTGGGGACGGTAAGTTTGGTTCTTGGCTTAAAGCGGAAGCACGGGAAGCGAGCCCGTTTTGGAAACTCTTTTGGGAATGAATTCCTTGTGCCTAATCAAGATGAAATGGTACCAGAAACAGCTATCCTTACTACTATGGAAGAAGCTATGGTGCCTGTTGATGTTGAAGGTCACCATGCACATAAACCGGTGGAGATCGTATCGAAGGATAGGTTGAAGAGGAAAGGAAAAGAACCTATGAAGGACGTAGGGGCTCCTTTGGGGAAAAGAAATTTGGCAAAGCCTCTACTTCTTTCGAATACCCGATGGTTCGAGGTTGTTTAAAAAATATGACAGAATTGTCAAAGAAAATTAAGAAGAAGAGTAAGTCCCCTACATCAAAAAGCTTCGTTGGTGTTCTCTAACTCATGGGAATGCTTCTAATGAGTTCAATGACACACAACTCCTAGATACTCCTATCTCAATTGAGGTAGGTTCTTAAAACTGGGATTTGCTGGCTAACCCTAATAAGTCACTAGAGGATATATGAATTTTCTAGCTGGAATTATTGAGACTTGGGTTCTCCCCTGACATTCCAACATCTTCAAGCCCTTGTGAGTCAAAATAAGTCTACATCCATCACATCGTATGGAATGAAAGAAAAAAGGTTAAATACATACGTCAGCGACGGTGCGATCTTCAAAGCGAACCAAATGTATCAAGGAAAGGGAAAGAAGAACTCTTAATCAGAACCAGCATTTTCTGGTGGTAAGGCTTCTTTCAAAGTACAGACCGGGATACACCTTTTCTCCGAAATACCACACCAGAATATGGTGTGATAGTGCAAATAGAGGCCATGAGGCATGATATCCGAGAGGTTTTCCGCTAACAAATGAGACCGTTGAGTTAAGTTTCTTAACGAACGGAACTTCAAATATGTTTGAAATCAAGAAAAAAATTGCATGCAGTTGAGAGAGAGTGAGAAGGCATCATCTTAATTATCAGTTTTCCTGCATTGTTGATCTTGTGGGTATTGTTGGAGGTCTAACTTTATGGTGGGAGGAGGATGGGTCGATGGAGATAGTGAATAGCAATTAGAACTATATTGATATCGTTTGCACTAACAAACTTTCAAGAAATGCTCTTCCTTTGGTCTATAATTCGGTCTATAGTTTTCGGTATTATTCTTCCTTAGATTGTTGCGGGTGACTTCAACGAAGTTTTATACTATTAGGAGAAAGTAGGGAGAAGAGAGGCAGAAAATTACATGCTTATCGCATTCCATGAGTTTTTACATGATTGCTCTCTCGTGGACATAGAAAGCAAAAGTTGTGCCTTTACCTGGGCAAACAATAGGGAAGGGGAAGCCATAGTTAAAAAATGACTCGATAGAGTTTTATGAGACATTGAGTAGAGAGTGTTATTTCCCCAAGCGGAAACTGTTGGACATATTGTTAATATAGTCCAAAATAATATGTTCACATACAGGCCCAATAGGTGAAAGCATGCTTGTTTGGGTCCATATGGGCTGGAGTCCAATAGCTTGCATATTAACTCTAGGGTTTCCTAAGCTGGAGGTAACACTGAAGAGCATTCCAAACTTGATGCTCTTGGTGTAATACTTCAAGTACCCAATACTCTCTCAAACCCACATACTCCAACAATCTTGAAGTATTAGATCCGTATGTCGGATTTGAACGAGTAAGGTGTCTACTCGAAGATCTCGTCAAGACGAACTCGCAGGTATAATTTATTTTCGATTTCAAATGTCGGATTGACCGGGATCTGAGTTTGAAGTTCCGGTGGCCAAAATCTTTGAGTCAAAAGCCCAGAAATTATAGCCAATTTCATAAGCTGAGACCACTTGGGTTTTGTTCTACTCATCGATACGAACGTTTTGAGTGGTCATTCGTATCAAACCGAGGTTGGACGACGGAGATACGACAAGCCGAAGTTTCTAGCGCTTTCTTGGTGACGGGATTTCTGCAGAATCTTTGATTCAAAAGCCCAGAAATTATAGCCAATTTCAAAGGTTGATACCACTTGGGCTTTGTTCTACTCGTCAAGACGAACGTTTTGAGTGGTCATTCGTATCAAATGAAGGTCGGACGACAGAGATACGACAAGCCGAAGTTTCTGGCGCTTTCTTGGCGACGGGATTTCTCCGGAATCTTTGATTCAAAAGCCCATAATTTACAGCAGATTTCAGAGGGTGAAATCACTTGGGTTTTGTTCTACTCGTCAAGACGAACATTTTGAGTAGTCACTCGTCTCAAACGGAGGTCGGACGACGGAGATACGGCAATCAGAAGTTTCTGACGCGTTTTGGCGACGGGATTGCTCCGACGACGGGAATTTTCCGGCGACCAGATTTTTTCCGGCGAGCTTCGGTGGTGAGGGCAATTTATCTTAAGGTTTTTGGGTACTGCGGATCCAATTTTGGGGTCTGTTTTGCCAAATTCCACCTCTACAAAGCTCTAAGGACTTCAAGGTGCACTCTTTCTAACACTTTGCTCTGATTAAATGGCAAAGCATAGTTCCTATGATATTATAAAGCTACAATCATTTAATGTCAATGAATTTCATGGTTGGAAATTACATGTTCAATTTGGCATGAAAGAACGTGAAATATTCTACACTGTTTTGAGTGATTTTGCATCTACCGTTGAAAATGTGAACGAATATCAATGGAACAAAGATGAAGATTTTTGTAGAGATTACTTGTTGAACTCTCTAAATCCTCGTCTAGCTATGACTTATAGTGAGTAAAAGACGGCGAAAGAGATATGGGAACACTTGAATGCTCAGTTCCAAAAACAAGAGGGGCTCTCTAAAACCCTCTTAGCAGAGAAATTCTTTGACTTTAAGTTCAACATGAATTCAAGTGTCACTTCTCAGTTAATTGAACTTGAGAATATGAGGAACAAGCTGAAAGATGATTAATCTGATATGTCTGATAATCTCTTTGTCGGTCTTGTATTGAGTAAGTTACCTGTTGAATAGAGTTCTTTCAAGACTGAAATGCACAGATTGAAAGAACAGATGGGACTGGATGAATTAAAGAGGTATATTCACATTGAGGATTAAAATGGTACTAAGAAGAGTTTGGAACAAGTAGGACAACAAAAATCAGTTGCCAACTTAGTTTCACATTCCAATAAACCTCTGAAAAGATTCAAGTCACTAAAAGGTGAATCCTCTTCACAGTTAGAGGCCAAAAAGACTATCTTCAAAAAGAAGAAAAAGGGAAAGTGCCATAACTGTGGAAAGTGGGGTCACTGGGTAGCAGAGTGTAAACTACCAAAAAAGCCAAAGAACAACACACCACAAAATGAGGCTAATATGCTAACTAGTGAGACTCAGCCTCAAGCCTTCATTGGAATGATGAAAAATGGAAAGGCTAGTATCTCTTCTGAGTGGTGGTTGGATAGTAGCGCTACTTGTCATGCTGCAAATGACAAGAACCTACTCACTGAAGTCACAGAATTGAAAGACACCGTGGAAAATTGCAATGGTGGTGAGGCAGAAATGACTCATACTGGAACTGCAAATTTAGTGCTTTCTTCAGGTAAATTACTAACTCTGAAACATGTTAGAGTAGTACCTTTACTTAAGAAGAATTTGATATCTATGAGTTTACTTGATAAAGCTAGTATGTCCTTTTCAATTATGAATGGTAGAGTAACTTTATCTGTTAACTCATGTTATTTCGGTTGTGCATTCATGGTTAATGGTATGTACAGGTTGAGTTTAGATACTGATAGCATAAACCATGTGAGTTCTACTCTGATTGATCCAAAGTTACTGCACAATAGACTTGGACATGTGAACTACAGGAAAATGCAACATCTAGCTAAAACTCACAACATTCCATTGGATACTTCTATTCGATTTGACAAATGTGAAGTGTGTGCATAGGCTAATATCACTAGAAAACCTTTTAAGTCGGTTTCTAAAAGCACACAACTTCTTGAGCTGATACATTCTGACCTTTGTGATTTTAGAAATTACGTCACTAGAGGAGGTCGGAAGTATCTGATAACATTCATAGACGATTTTTCTAGATATTGTCATGTCTATTTGTTGAAATCGAAAGATGAGGCTTTTGAAAAGTTTAAGATTTTCAAGTCTAGAATAGAAAATCAACTCAACTTGAAAATTAAGAGATTTAGGAGTGATAGAGGAGGAGAATATACAATGACAGGGTTCAAAGAATTTTGTGCTTCAGAGGGCATAATACTTGAAACCACTGCTCCTTACTCACCCCAATCAAATGGTATTGCTGAACGTAAGAATAGAACGTTAACTGAAATGTTAAATTCTATGTTACTTACAGCTGGCATGCCTTCCTCCTACTGGGGAGAAGCGGTTTTAACTGCTAATCACTGTTGACACCTAATTTTTAATCATCCTTTTTGTTTTAAAATTAATAAAAAAAATTTTTTTATAAAAACTCATAAAATTGAAAAATTAACTTTGGGGACCTTGGCTAAGCCTAAAGAACCAATTTTGATCAAAAAATGATTTTCCATATTTTTCGTATTTTTCGGTATTTTTTATTTATTTATTTTCAAAAATTAATAGAAAATTCATAAAAATTCATAAAATTGAAAAATAAACTTTGGAAGCCTTGGCCAAACCTAGGCAACCATTTTTGAACAAAAAATAAATTTTCATATTATATATATTTAATTGTTTTAAAAAAAATAATACAAAAATACTTGAAAATTTTGGAAAATTAACATTTGAGGCCAAAAAAATACACAAAGATAGTTAATATTTTTTATTTTAAATCTATTTTCATATTGGCCATCGCAAATTCAGAAAAATCCAATTCGAGTCACGTGTTCCTTCACGAGTATAATCTCGAATCGGGCCTAAAAAAATTTAATTTGAGCCAACTTATTTTTAATTTTCACTTTTTATGAGTTGTGACATTGTCTTCTAATATTTTAAATTTTCATCTTGGCTCAATTATACCCAGAATGACTCAATTTTGCAAAAGGGCTTTAATTAAATTCTGCATTATTTTCAGCGACAAGAAATGAGCTTAAATTTGACATGTGTTAAATTTTGGTGTGTCAAAAATTGTGAGGAGATTTGGACTTAAAGAAATATATTTTTTCATGGACTGAATTGTAAATACTTAAAATTCAAGTACTAGAGTGCAAATACCTAACTCTTGAATCATTATTTTACAAATAACAAAAAGAAGAGTTAGTGGATAAATTAGAATAAAGAAGGGAAGATGGAGAAGAGGAGATGAAGAAGAGAAGTTGGAGAAGGATGGATGGAGAAAATAAGATAAGAATAGAGAAGGGAAGATGGAGATGAAGAAGAGTTAGTGGAGAAATTAGAATGGAAGATAAGAATAGAGAAAGGAAGATGGAGATGAAGAAGAGTTAGTGGAGGTTTTTACTTACAGTAGTTTAAATACTTGTAACTTAAATACATGTACCTTAAATCCCAAAGGGAAGAGCCAAGCCAATGCTAGGCCTCCCATTGGAGGTGTTTATTCACTGTCATGTACTTCCTATAATTTAATTTTTGAATCATCAGACCCAAAAGATAAGTAGGTCGTATTACTGCACAGAAGTCGTTAACACACTCCCTCTTTCGGCTTCAGGGAATCTTTAACACTTAAAAAAATATAACAAATAAAAATATATACCATCCATGCATCCTATTTAAAAAGTGAAAACACAAAAGAGAATACCCTACTAGAGCCTTAGGAATAAACCAAGTCTGAGTTGCCGAATTAGGATATCCATGAAATTAAGGTACCGAAAGGGCATTAGTTTTAATTAACTAGTGTAACCAAGTCCCCGAGCTCCTAATCTCTGGTTCGCAGGAATAAATTAGTTCTCCCGCTAATTTATTTAGGTTTCTAATCGACCTACCAAGAACGATTAGTGGCGACTCCAAATTTTAAAATCATTTAAACAAAAACCAAAGTTGCGATTCGGTAGGGTTTGGGAGGGTCCGCGTTAGGTTAGTCAAATCTAATTAACCTAATAATCCGTTAACTCCCTTTAAAATTTAAAATTTTTTTAGAGGGTCGCGACAGACTGGCGACTCCGCTGGGGATAGAGATTTTTAAATTTTCGAAAAAAGATACCAATTGGAATACTTAAATTTTTTCGAAATTTTAAAAGTCTTAGTGGACTTAGGCCAATGAAAATTTCATGCATATCTCGCTTCTGGCGATATTGTTTGGGACTCATTCTATAGGTGTTATATGTTTTTGCAGGATGGGAGTTATAAGGGGCGGAGTGTTTGGCTAACCCCTTTGTTTTGCAGGCTCGGTGTTGGGTTTATTTGTTTAATTTCGCACATTTTTAGAAGCGCTGTTTTGATATCAATTGTTGTGCATGTCTTGCATACTCTGAGGATCACGACACCTGCACACACAAGCGTCTAAACCCAAGTCGCGAAATTCTTCCTAGAAAACCATAGATATGGATCGAATATGCAAAGCTCTTGCGTCGATTGCGCTCGGGTTGACCATATTTTATTCCGCTCATTATCTGAATTGACAATTCTTCCCATTGTGATTTGATTGCGCGGAGGGTAAGTTTGTCAATTCAGATAGTGGGAGCCTTTTTAGGTTCATACCTTGTCTCTCCTTCTTTTATTTTCTAGAGTCTACTCCTCACTTGAGTCATGCGCATGACTATGTGATTTGCATTTCTCCAAGGTAAAAGTAAGTTCTCTAATTTTATCTTGTATTTATTTTCGGTCGGTCCATGCCAGGTGTTAGTCAGTTTTTGAGCTTGATATTACGACCATTCTTTTTAAAAGAAAATAAAAATTAAATTTGTCCCTCATTTCTTTTAAAAAAAAATTTTGAAAAAATGATGTAAAAAAATCCCTTCATGGGAATTTTATTAACCAATAAGGGATTTTTGTCATATTTTTATTGCTTCAATAAAAATGAAATTTTCCTGAAAAAATTTTCCTCTGAAAATTTCAATAAAAAGAAAAATTCCTTAAAAAAAAACTCTAGTAGACATCAAGTGATTTTATCACATTTTTCAAATTATAAAAACTTGCAAGAAAATTCTTCTCGAGAAATTCGCTCATGTTTTTCTAAGAAAATTTTCTCTAAATAAAATTAGACTAACTGACCAATAAGAGATTTTTGTCATGTTTTTTTTTCTCTCCAATAAAAATGAAATTTTCCCGACAAATTTTCCTCTGAAAATTTATTTCGATAAAAAGAAAAATTCCTTTAAAAAAAACATCAAGTGATTTTATCACATTCTTTCAAATTATAAAAACTTGCAACAAAAATTCTTTTCGAGAAATTCGCTCATGTTTTTCTAAGAAAAGTTTCTCTAAATAAAATTAGACTAATGTCTCGGGGGAATTTCGTTAACCAATAAAGGATTTCTGTCATGTCTTTCCTGCTTCAATAAAAATAAAATTTTCCTGACAAATTTACCTCTGAAAATTTATTTTGATAAAAAGGAAATTCCTTCAAAAAATTTTAGTAAACGTCAAGAGACTTTGTCACATTCCTTTAAAAAAATAAAAAAAAAGAATAATAAATCTGAAAAAATTCTGTATCAGAAATTAACCCATTTCTTCCTAAGGAAATTTTTTTTTCTTTCTTCTGATTTCTCTATAAAATAGAAAAAATCAAATTGGACTAATATAGGAGTCATAGACCGACATTTCTTGTGTCGCATACTAATTATATCCTTTTCTTTTGCAGGGAGATCCTAGATACCCCAGACGGGTGTAAAAATTAAGTTCAATAATATATCAAGAATCATCTTCAGAAATACCAAAAGACGAAAAACACCGAGGCTTCAACCGTTAATTCTGGGGGGCAAACGAACATTGTCCATCTTTGACAGACAAAGTTGTGTCAATCCGTAAACTTGTATGGGCAGTGTATTCTGATATGACGGTGGATTTATACTGATTAAACATGGGGGCATATTTAATGTATTGCAGAGGATCCCGCGTCTTTTGAAAAACAATATGGATTATATAATCAGAACCCATGAAACAAATACCTTTACCTGATCAAATCAACCAAAGACCGGTCTTAAAATTTCCTCTTATCCGAAACATGCGGAGGGGTTTAGAGGACCGAGGTTCTATTAATGAACGTGGCCCACAGGAATTTCTCCCGACGCTATAGGCGACCGACACGAGCAAGGGGACGCCGAAAGAAACAAAATATGGATAAAAGTGGGCACACAACAGGTGGCCGGATTTACTACCAGCGCACTGATCGAGTTGTCATAGCGTTATTGTTCGTGATCTCAAGATGGATAGTGGGGGCCACCGCCGAACCCATCATCAATGTTCTCGATATCATCGTCTGGAGCAATTAAACAAGAACATCAAGAAGAACATTAAGCCTCGACATCTTCGGTACCTCAAATCGTTCTGTTATGCTATGCGGAAGAAACGATAGCAGGAAAATTAAAAAAAAAACAAAACAAAACAAAACAAAACACGTGAAGCTTTTCTTTCATTCCATTCATCAAAGAGTATTACAACAACTCACTGGGGAGGAAAGGTAAAACCAAACTGGGCCCTGATGACCATTACGAAAGAGCTCAACTGACTCTCCAAACAGTTGATGCTCTGGATGCACCGGGCGCTCTCGGGATCAAGCTCCGCGAGCCTAAAGAAGAGGCGATCGCACTTCTCTTTAACCCGAGCCATAGTGGCCTCGTAATGCTCAACGGCAAACTCCAGGTCCGGAACCGCTGCCCTTTCGAAAGCAATGTCTGCCGTAATATCATCAAGTCTCTCCTACAGCCAACCACATTTGCACCTCATCACAATATTGCCTGGCTCCTGTTCGGCGTAAGTTCGGACCAAGGCCAGACGGTCCACCAACTTTCCCCTCTCACGAACCAGCCACGAAAGCTGATCGTTGGCAAACTTGAGGGCCTTTTTGTGATTATCAGCCACAAACGTAACTGTTGCCAGACGCTCGTGCCGGTCTCGGTAACGGGCTTTCACGACGGCGGTCACAAGGACCGTCTCATAAGCACGGTTATAGGCAGCCAGAAAATTGATGAAGAGGGTCGAGAAGTTCCGGTACTCCTTCCCTAGTTGGGTACCGTCAACAGAAGCAGCGTCCACGGTCCTAAATAAACCGAGGATTTCAGCCTCAACGGTAGAGTTTTTGGCTATATGAGCGTAACCTCTACCAAGAAGATTGTAGAGTCTCTCCCACCCAGCTAGGACTTCGGCAGATAAGGTATGGTTAGGAGAATTGGCCATTTTTGAAAGCAGAATACGAAAGAAAGGGGGAGAGAGGTGAGGCAGATGAGCGGAATACGAAGATGGTAATCTGCTTTGAAGTAAATATTGATTTCATAGTGACGGTATCAACCAGTCAAGATTTCTCTTATCTACCATTCTCTATTGGCACCACCCTCGTTGGCTCGAATTCCCATCAGATGGCGACTGCGAGCTAAGCGAGTCCGAAATCTCCGCAGAAAGTTTGACGAGACACCGCCACTTTGAAAAAGAAGACGGAAAGATGAGCTGAGTGGAAGACACGGCAAACGTTAGCGAAAAGGAGATACGACTTGTCTTCATTGGAGGACCCGCCAGTAAATCGACGGTGGAGATCTTGACAGGGGCCCTCTATCACGAAAAGAAAAAAGAAGACAAACTGAGCGAGAAACAAGGATTTCCCCTTTGATCAAAAGCTGAATATCAGATTTTCTCCCTCGGAAAATCTAATAGTGCTGCCCGTGAAGAGGGAAGTCGTTGCTATTGCCAGAGAGAGAACTTGTCCCCATTTGATAGTCAGAGTTCTCGTGGGAGAGGAATTCAAAACCTTCACCATCAAAGCATCGGCTTTCAAAGCCTGTTACGAGAAGCCATCAACGATCTCGTGATCCCTCAAGTCCGAGAAGACATCCCGAGGCGGTCTCGAATCGGCAGTCCTAGATCCAGAAATATGTCGAGTATTAGGGGAACGGGCGCATGTTCAACCCTGGTCAAAGCTGATGAAGTTCCTTACCCTGAGGGTCTACTGGTCATGGCCATTGACGGTAATCCAGTCTCTCTGTCAATCCTTGTTACCGTATTAAGAAAATGCCGGTATAAGGTTGTAGCTCAAGCAAAGGCGACAGAGGCCTTAGAGATATTAAGGAGGAGTAGTGACCCGTTTGATATCGTCCTCACCGCTATGGTAGGGATTGACATGGATGTTTTCACTCTCTTGGAAGTCATCAATTCTAAATTAAACATGCCAGTCCTTGTAATATCGGCAAGCGATGATCAGCAAGCCATAATGAAGGCTGTCTTAAATGGGGCCCAAGACGTCGTAACGAAATCAGTTAGGGTTCAGATGCTTCAAAACATATGGCAGCACGTGGTAAGGAAGCAATTGCACGACCATGAGAACAAGCATCAAGCCTTCAATTTTGTTCCAAGCAACTGGAGAAAGAAGATGAGTTGGTCTCCCGAGCTGCATCGTATGTTTGTTAATGCAGTTCAGCAGCTAGGAATCGATTCGGCACGGCCGCAACATATACTGGAAATTATGAAGGTAGAGGGACTCACTAAAGCAAATGTTTCGAGTCATCTTCAGAAGTACAGAAAAAGGGTGAGAGAACACAATGCAGCTCAGAATCAAGAAAACCAATGCGGGACTGATCCAAGCCTGAACGTCGAGTCTTCTCGCCACCATAAGTTCCCCAGGTTAGCATGGGGCGAGCCACTTCCCATCATCAACCAAACTAGTAGCCGTGCCATCAATCCCCCAGGCGTTAATCAAAGTATCCCCCAGAATCACCCTAATGCTCTTCAAGAGTATAGACCGCAGGAGCAGTGTATTCAGATTCCTTGGTTTGAGCACCAACCTGTGGCTAGAATTCATCCCATGATCAGCGCGCTTGCGCAGCCAGAGAATCAGACAAGAAGTTATCCTGAGCACTTCCACTTCTCTAATCCTCGAATGGAAGGAGTTTTTGACAGCAGGACAGTTGGTGATCCCCACACTTTCTCGAGTAATGATGAAGGCTCCAGCACGAGAAGTCAAATTGCTCATGGCGAGGACAGAATGAGAAATCTACCGCCAGCATTTGCCAACAACAATGCCCAATTCGAGCATCAGTTGCTGGAAGGTTCAAGAGATTACCCAGATGATGAGCTTACTGCCCTGGTCAACCAGTTTAGGGTTGACAGACGTCCCAAGCCGCGATCAGGAGCCAGTGAGTAGGGACTCTCAAACATCGGTCATCCACACCCGAACCAACACGAGACTAGCTAATTATCGAAGAGCCACAGGAGAGGCAGAACTGACCTTGAATAAGTGCACCTTTCATTTCATGCTTAATTCCCCTGCGTATGATATTTTCCAGCTTTCTAGGTGTCTAGATTTAATTCAGGGACAAGGGGGCAATTTTTTTTTATCCCGTCGAATGCGTGAATCCCTTTTTATGCTAGATTTAGGGCGGATCAATTTGTGGCAACGTCGCTGACTGCCATAATGAGAAATGTTGAATGGCCTCACGTAGGGAAATTTCAAGTGAAAAGCCCAGGCGAGCTCGAAGACGGGTAATTGTGTGTCGTTCCAATTTACCCTCAATCGTTGCAAAATGCTAAATTGGATTTGTTCCATTCTCACCCAGGGAATCGCAAAGCGCCTCAAGAGTGTCGCAAAATGAAATGACCCAATGGAACGCGATAGGACTCATTTGCCTCGAAGGTAACCTTGGCATAGAAAATGATGATGGTCCAAGGCAACCCGAAAGAAAATAAGGCCCAACTAAGCAAAGCACTTACGTGGCAAGCTCAAAGTGAAGGGCAACTCGGGACATACAATTCAATCCAGTCCAAATGAAGGAACTTCCTCAATTCAAATTCAATGGAAGTACACACAAGGGTAAAACAGTATCGTTCCAATTTTTCTAGAATATGAAGAACATATACTGTCGCATTCTCTTTCATTTTTGCAGGGGAAGTCTCTACTGGCCAGATTTTCCTGTCTACCATTCCCTATCAGTATCACCTTCGCTACTCGTCTCCAATCTCGAGCCAAGAAAATCTGACGTCTCTACGGAAAAGTTGGACGGGACGCCACAACTTTGAAAAAGAAAGGATAAAAAATAAGCTGAGTGGGAGACAAAGACATTTTCGGCAGAAAAGAGATACGACTCGTCTTTATTGAAGAACACGCCAGCAAATTGACGGTGGAGACAGCAACAAGGGGCCCCCTTCCACGGAAAGATGGAAGGAGACGAGCTGGGCAAGAGATGCGATGAAAAGAAAATCGAGAAAGCCAGAACACTCGAGAGAGGCAATACAGTTGCTAAACCCACGTCTAATTTTAAAGAAGGCATCTTCTTGATAATTCTCATTCGTGCTCGAAAGAGAGACTCTTAAAGCATACGCAGTCTCCCAGAAAAATCCATAGAGTGAAAATACAAGAAGAGATATCAAACTTTGAGAAATCGTTAACCAAATCAAAGATGTCTCAACCCAACACACTTGAAAGTTATCGTTACTTGCTGAATATGGGAGAGGAAGAGTTCGAAGCCATATTTGGGATCGAGCCTATGGAGCCCGGCCCTTCCACCAACGACGTCCAAGAGCCCGGTAAGGACAATGACAACAACGGTAAAGGTCAAAAGAAGCATTACCGTCGCCATACTGAGGAGCAAGTACGAAAGCTTAAAGTTTTCTTCAGAACGTGCCCTATGCCAGACGGCAAACAAAAAATGGAACTGAGTTAAGAGTTAGGACTTGAACCTTCGCAAATCAAGTTCTGGTTTCAAAATAGACGAACCCGAATGAAGACTCGTCATGAGCACAACGAAGCCGAGTTTCTAAGAGTTGAAAATGAAAACCTCCGAGCGGAAAACAATATGTATAAAGAGACTTTTGACTCCGCCACCTGCCCCAACTGCAATAGCCTCATCCTCACCCTCAATGAAATGTATGATCTGAGGATCGAAAATGCACGTTTAAGAGGTGAGTTAGACCAATTTATAACAGGATCGAGTTCTGTTGGAGCAGGGTACAAAAGGACCAATGATATTGGATCAGTATCAATACCTCCCGAGGAAGAAGGGACAGATCACCACCAAGCGGACATTGACGATGATCTTTTCGCCATAATCAACCAGTTTGATATCGGTAAAGCATCGGGACTGTGATGCACTTGTTCGGCCAGTGACCACCAGACCTTCGATATGGCCGATGCATACCTAATTTGGGATGAAGCCAGCTGATCATGGGAGAGCCTGTAGAGGAAGCAGAACTGATCCTGAATGAGTGAATGTGTTTTATTTCCTTGCGTGATATGTTTTTCTGCTTTTGTGAATGTGTAAAAGCAAGGAATAATAATCCGACTTCCCCCTATTAAATGCTCGAATCCGCCACCTCACCAACCTCGCGACGAATTGATAGCGAGTAAAAATCTGGATAAACCTGAAGGGTAACTCCGTATCGTTTCAATTTACCCTCAGTTGCTCCAAGTTTTAAAATTAAGCCCCTTCTATTCTCAGGAAATTGCAAATCGACCCGAGAACGCAATCATATCCGAATACAAGTTGAACAAAATTTGGGGGCAAATCGACTCATGGGCATTACCACGGGATGGACAGCTTCGGACAGAGGAAAGTACAAGCGAAAGACGCGAACAATCTCAGAAATGGGTAATTCTGTATCGTTCTAATGTGCACATAATCATCTCAAGTCTTGAATTGTCTTATTCCATTCTTAACAGAGATTGCAAATTACCTCGAGAAATACCGTAACATGGCCCAAGGTGATACAACAAGGCTGTTTTATCCCCAAAGATTAACCTTTGAAAGGATAGCCCCATGGATACCTATGGTCCAATGGACCGAATGGTATGGGGGATGACAGTAGGTCCGAAATATCCCGAGTTCGATCCCCGAGGGTGGGGAATGTTGTATGTATTATAAATAAATGAAACAACTTTTTGTGCATTTCTTTTTGCAAGCAGGAATACTCGACGAGTAATACCGAAGTCAATATTTTGCTACATTCTCGGCTTAATGGTGAAGCATCCAACAAAAGTCGAAGAAAACTCAATCCAGCAAAATTGGTAAAAGACTTGTCCAAGGCATTCAAGATGAAGGGTAAATCAGTATCGTTTCCAATTTATCCCTTTTAATACTGGTTGACATGTCTCCTTTTCTTTTCACAGGAAATATTTATACTAACATTTAACATGTTGAAGGAGACAAATCCAAAAGAAAATTATGATCACCTAACAAGATCTATTCTGGTGAAAAATGGGGCAAATTGATCGCAAGCTCTGAAACGAAAAAGCAAATATGTCTTCCTTATCTCGTTTGGTTTCAAGAATAATTTCTCTGCTTCTTGCAGGGGCATTAAACAAACCAAAATGCTCCCTCGCCCATATGCTTCATCGCGCAGGAATAAAGTTTGAGACAAACCACCCCTCGACATAAGGAGTAGGCTTCCCAATTTGTTCGGTCCGCCCACATACCAGGGGCAATTTAAATTCGCCCATATTTGCACATTATATAAACACACGTGATGCTAAAAAATTGTCACATCTGCATTGTGCTTACACAGTTCATGAATTATGTATGACTATTCCGTGTGTTTAACTTACCAACTCCAACTTAGAGCATAAACTGCACAGGAGATATCAAATGTGCAGAATGGGGCATGACAGGATGAGGAAAGGCAAACCATTTCCACACAAGTCTAACATTTTGATCTACAGATAAACAGCCTTTCTCCAGAGTGAGAAAAAGCCATTTCGGAATGAAGTCCCACATTCAGATTACATTCGAGGTGTTCATACTATAAGAACCTCCTTAAACAGAAGTGGTAATGCAATACATGATCTATATGTTGATCGATTGCATCATGAGTTATTACATACACTGCCTTTAATCATGGCAAACTTAGCTGAACAATTTTGTATGAACCAATGAACGCATTGATGAAAATGCTTGCACATGTTAGCTCTGACATTGCCCGACAGGCAACACATTCCCGGTGTTTGAGTTACCTTCCAAAGTCTTGAAATTCATTCGGCGATTATTGAATGAACAAGCCTGGTTGTCCAGAAGCCACCAAGCATTTCTTCCAAATTCTCAGGTAAGTATATCTTCAACCAGAACCTTTCAAGAGAATGAATTCTGACGGTTGTTGGGATACTCGAATCCATTGCGGTATATACATGTATCCACATTCTTCAATAAAGCATGATTTGTCCCAATGACAGAAATGTTCGAGACCTTTTGATCTCTGCCTCTTTGGTTTATTCCTAAAACGACAGGAGAATATAATTTGGGTTTGAGCTTCTGCAGGATTCCTGGTCTCCCCAGATTTCATAATGGCACCCTTTGAGTTACAAAAAGTCCTTCTTACAGGCAAATCAAGTCCTTCTTACAGGCAAATCAAGTCCTTCTTACAGGCATAAAGTCCTTCTTACAGGCAAACCAAGTCCTTCTTATAGGCAAATCAAGTCCTTCTTACAGGCAAACCAAGTCCTTCTTACAGGCACCAAGTCCTTCTTAAAGGCACAAAGTCCTTCTTACAGGCAAAGTAAGTCCTTTTTACAGGCAAATCAAGTCCTTCTTACAGGCACAAAGTCCTTCTTACAGGCAAATCAAGTCCTTCTTACAGGCAAACTAAGTCCTTCTTACAGGCAAACAAAGTCCTTCTTACAGGCACAAAGTCCTTCTTACAGGCAAACCAAGTCCTTCTTACAGGCAAATCAAGTCCTGCTTACAGGCAAATAAAGTCCTTCTTACAGGCAAAGCAAGTCCTTCTTACAGGCAAATCAAGTCCTTCTTACAGGCACAAAGTCCTTCTTACAGGCAAATCAAGTCCTTCTTACAGGCACAAAGTCCTTCTTACAGGCAAACAAAGTCCTTCTTACAGGCAAAGCAAGTCCTTCTTACAGGCAAATCAAGTCCTTCTTACAGGCAAAGCAAGTCCTTCTTACAGGCAAAGTAAGTCCTTCTTACAGGCAAATTAAGTCCTTTTTACAGGCAAATCAAGTCCTTCTTACAGGCAAATTAAGTCATTTTACATGGCATAAAGTCCTTTTTACAGGCACCAAGTCCTTTTTACATGCACCAAAGTCCTTTTTAGAGGCACCAAGTCCTTTCTACAAGCGCAAAGTCCTTCTTACAGGCAGTTTCATGGGATAACCTACCATACAGGTCAAATTTCAATCAAATTTTAATCAGTAGAATCCTTTCATTAGGAATCTACCATGGGGTGACCTACCATACGGGTCAAAATTTAAATCAGTAGAATCCTTTTATTAGGAATCTACCATGGTACGACCCACCATATGGGTCAAATTTTAATTCAATTTTTAATCAGTAGAATCCTTTTATTAGGAATATACCATGGGTTAACCTACCATACGGGTTCAAGTTCAACTACTCTAAGGTTTTCTTATAATGAATCTTTAGGTTCTCATTTCATTTTTAGTGGAACATTCATGTCACGACTCTTTTTATTTTATTGTGTTGAGTTTATTAGAACTTAGGTGTCATCTCGTCTTTGAAATGAACCTCTACCGAGCTTCCTTTCAAAGAGGGGCAGCTGTTGACACCTGATTTTTAATCATCCTTTCTGTTTTAAAATTAATAAAAAAAATTTTATAAAAACTCATAAAATTGAAAAATCAACTTTGGGGACCTTGGCTAAGCCTAAAGAACCAATTTTGATCAAAAAATGATTTTCCATATTTTTCGTATTTTTCGGTATTTTTTATTTATTTATTTTCGAAAATTAATAGAAAATTCATAAAAATTCATAAAATTGAAAAATCAACTTTGGAAGCCTTGGCCAAGCCTAGGCAACCATTTTTGAACAAAAAATAAATTTTCATATTATATATATTTAATTGTTTTAAAAAAAATAATACAAAAATACTTGAAAATTTTGGAAAATTAACATTTGAGGCCAAAAAAATACACAAAGATAGTTAATATTTTTTATTTTAAATCTATTTTCATATTGGCCATCGCAAATTCAGAAAAATCCAATTCGAGTCACGTGTTCCTTCACGAGTATAATCTCGAATCGGGCCTAAAAAAATTTAATTTGAGCCAACTTATTTTTAATTTTCACTTTTTATGAGTTGTGACATTGTCTTCTAATATTTTAAATTTTCATCTTGGCTCAATTATACCCAGAATGACTCAATTTTGCAAAAGGGCTTTAATTAAATTCTGCATTATTTTCAGCGACAAGAAATGAGCTTAAATTTGACATGTGGTAAATTTTGGTGTGTCAAAAATTGTGAGGAGATTTGGACTTAAAGAAATATATTTTTTTCATGGACTGAATTGTAAATACTTAAAATTCAAGGACTAGAGTGCAAATACCTAACTCTTGAATCATTATTTTACAAATAACAAAAAGAAGAGTTAGTGGATAAATTAGAATAGAGAAGGGAAGATGGAGAAGAGGAGATGAAGAAGAGAAGTTGGAGAAGGATGGATGGAGAAAATAAGATAAGAATAGAGAATGGAAGATGGAGATGAAGAAGAGTTAGTGGAGAAATTAGAATGGAAGATAAGAATAGAGAAGGGAAGATGGAGATGAAGAAGAGTTAGTGGAAAAATTAGAATGGGAGATAAATATGGAGAAGGGAAGATGAAGATGAAGAAGAGTTAGTGGAGAGATTAGAATGTGAGATAGAGATGGAGAATGGAAGATGAAAATGAAGAAGAGTTAGTGGAGAAATTAGAATGGGAGATAGAGTTAGTGGAAAAATTAGAATGGGAGATAGATGAGTAGATTATAAAAGGAGGAAGAAGTGAGCTTGAGAGGAGGATTTTTTTGGAGAGAAAATTTTGGATGTTTGAGAGAGTTTTGGGAGATTGAAGAAAAATTTGAGAGAAAGAAAATACCAAAAGAGAGAGAATTTTGAAGATGATGGAAGTTTAAAGCTAGGGGTTATCATCACAAATTCCTTCATCGATCAATATAAATCAAGAGTTCTTCCTCGTCAACGAGCAAGCAAATTCGAGCTAAGTGTTTTTATTTATTCATTTGTTTATGGTTTTACTTGCAAATTAGCACAAATTGTATACACTTTCTCCATCTCTTTTTTTTTCCATATTTTATGTCAGGAGAAGGATATCTCTACGTCAACAGCAAAAATCTCGTAGAGATGCAAAAATCGGCCCAGACAAGCTCTTAAGCTGTCCACCGATTTCTCAACTGATCTGTGACTAAAAGTCCCTCTTAATTCAAAAGAAACTCTCTATATTAGGAACATAGAGAGCGAAAATCAATTATAGAAATCCCTCCCAAAAAATGGGAGATAAATACTCTTTCCACTCTTCTGGTTTTAGCACATATTTTGTATACTGATATTTCACTCTATTTTATGTCAGGAAGCCGCAGCTTTATATCAATGGTCAACCCTATGGAAGCACAAAATCGGCTTGGAGGAGTCCTCAAACGTGCACAAATTTCAAATTGTTGAATCAATTCGTTGTATTTTATTTTAAAGAATTCATACCCCAGAATGGAGAGGACAAAGTCCATCCGCAATTTAAATACCTGCACCATAAATCCCAAAGGGAAGAGCCAAGCCAATGCTTAGCCTCCCATTGGAGGTTTTTACTTACAGTAGTTAAATACCTGCAACTTAAATACCTGTACCTTAAATACCAAAGGGAAGAGCCAAGTCAATGCTTAGCCTCCCATTGGAGGTTTTTACTTACAATAGTTAAATACCTGCAACTTAAATACATATACCTTAAATCCCAAAGGAAAGAGCCAAGCCAATGCTTAGCCTCCCATTGGAGGTTTTTACTTACAGTAGTCAAATACCTGCAACTTAAATACATGTACCTTAAATCCCAAAGGGAAGAGCCAAGCCAATGCTTAGCCTCCCATTGGAGGTTTTTACTTACAGTAGTTAAATACCTGCAACTTAAATACCTGTACCTTAAATCCCAAAGGGAAGAGCCAAGCCAATGCTTAGCCTCCCATTCGAGGTTTTTACTTACAGTAGTTTAAATACTTGTAACTTAAATACCTGTACCTTAAATCCCAAAGGGAAGAGCCAAGCCAATGTTAGGCCTCCCATTGGAGGTGTTTATTCACTGTCATGTACTTCCTATAATTTAATTTTTGAATCATCAGACCCAAAAGATAAGTAGGTCGTAATACTGCACAGAAGTCGTTAACACACTCCCTCTTTCGGCTTCAGGGAATCTTTAACACTTAAAAAAATATAACAAATAAAAATATATACCATCCATGCATCCTATTTAAAAAGTGAAAACACAAAAGAGAATACCCTACTAGAGCCTTAGGAATAAACCAAGTCTGAGTTGCCGAATTAGGATATCCATGAAATTAAGGTACCGAAAGGGCATTAGTTTTAATTAACTAGTGTAACCAAGTCCCCGAGCTCCTAATCTCTGGTTCGCAGGAATAAATTAGTTCTCCCGCTAATTTATTTAGGTTTCTAATCGACCTACCAAGAACGATTAGTGGCGACTCCAAATTTTAAAATCATTTAAACAAAAACCAAAGTTGCGATTCGGTAGGGCTTGGGAGGGTCCGCGTTAGGTTAGTCAAATCTAATTAACCTAATAATCCGTTAACCCCCTTTAAAATTTAAAATTTTTTTAGAGGGTCGCGACAATCACATCCTGAACAGGTTGCCACACTCTAAGTTGTCCATGACACCTTATGAGATATGGCATAAGCATCCTTGTAATTATGATACTCTCAAGACTTGGGGCTGTATTGCTTATGTAAGAATACAAGATCCTAAGAGACCTAAGGTGGGACCTAGAACCATTACTTGTGTATATCTAGGTAGTGCAAAAGATAGTGCTGCAGATAGGTTTTTGGATCTATCCACTAACACAGTGATAGAATCTAGAGATGCAGAATTCTTCGAGAATAAGTTTCTCAGAGATCATGGCTTGAATGTTTCTGGATCTACAGATATGATTTCAGAATCTCCTGTAGAATCTGAAGCAGGCCCTTCTGACACTAATCCCACAAAGCTGGCTGTTGAATCAGTTCCAGTCAGAGTATCGACAAGAGAAAGAGTTCCCAAAAGTTTTGGTGAGAACTTTGTTACTTACCATCTAGAGAATGATCCATTTTTTTTTTATCAAGAAGCAATGAGATCTAGGGAATCCTTATTATGGGCAGAAGCCATAGATGATGAAATGAGCTCTCTGTTGCAGAACCACACTTGGCAGCTAGCCAATTTGCCAAAAGGGGCTAAGGCTATAGGCTGTAAGTGGGTATTGAAAAAGAAACTGAATAGTGATGAATCAATAGCTAGATACAAAGCACGTTTAGTAGCTAAAGGCTATAAACAGCAGAGTGGAATAGACTATTTTGATGTTTATTCACCTGTATGTCATCTATCAACTATAAGAATTCTTCTTGGTTTGGCATCTATTGAACACTTTGTAGTGCATCAAATGGATGTAAAAACAGCTTTCCTAAATGGAGAGTTAAATGAGGAAATTTACATGGTACAACCAGAAGGGTATGTCATGAAAGGTCTTGAGGACAAAGTTTATAAATTGAATAAATCTTTGTATGGTCTTAAACAAGCACTTAAGATGTGGCATCTTAAATTTGACAAAGTGGTAAAGAGTTATGGCTTTCAGTCTAGTTATTCAGATAAATGCCTTTACCATCGTTTTATGTCAAATAAAATAGTCATTATTTGCTTGTATGTTGATGACATGTTAATTCTTGGCTTCGATCATTCTGTAGTGAGTGACGTGAAAGCTACTCTAGCTAAAGAATTTGACATGAAAGATCTTGGTATTGCTAATACCATTCTTGGTATGAAAGTAAGCTTTGAAAGGCAAGTTATCTCCCTTAGCCAGACTCATTATATTGAGCAGCTACTTTCTACTTGGGGATACAGTAAGTGTAAACCGAGTGAGACACCATGTGATTATAATAAAAGATTGAGTCCCAATGAAGGGACTAGTGTGGATCAATTAAAATACTTGAAATTGATCGGTAATCTCATGTATGCTATGAGTTGCACTAGACCCGACATCGCCTTTACAGTTGGCATGCTGAATCGTTTCATTAGTAATCCCAGTAAAGAGCATTGGGATGCCCTTAGTAGGCTGATGAGATACCTTAATGGTACGAAAGATTATGTTCTATGCTATTCTGGTTACCCTCCAACTCTGAATGGATATTCTGATGCCTCGTGGTGCTCAGAAATTAGAAATAGTATGTCCACAAGTGGATATATATTCACTTTAGGTGGAGCTGCTATTACTTGGAAATCCAAAAGATAGACTTGTATTGCCTTGTCCTCTATGGAATCGAAACTTTTTGCCTTAGCTTCCGCTGGCGAAGAAGCAGAATGGATAAAGAATCTGATTTTGGATATTCCTTTGACTCGGCTACAGATTAATTCTTTAAGCCTGTTTTGTGATAATCAAGCAGCTGTCCAAGTCGTCAAGAATGCTCTCTTTAATTCAAAGAGAAGACATGTGAGACTGAGACATGCGTTGTTGAATTATCTTAGAGAACAAGGAGTTATCACCTTGATCGATGTGAAATCGAAGGATAACATGGCCGATACTCTCACAAAAGGTATGCCTAAAGATCGATTATTCAAAACAGTGGGGGAAATGGGGTTAAAGACTACGTAGACTGGTCTTAATTACCATTTACCTACCTTCTGATTGTATATTTTGACTTATCGAATCTTCCTTTATTGGCCAAAAACGATAAGCACAGTTTATATGTTTCATCGATGTTCATGGTTGCTGACTAATTTGAAAAGGGTGAGTTGTCTCATTCCAAACTTGATGAAGATGACTTTGACCTAATTCAAAAGTTCTACCTGAAAGCTTGTGTCATTCCAAACTTGATGATGCAATCCAACTAGGCTGGACTATCCTTTTGGTTAAATGATCTCATTCCAAACTTGATGCTAGATTATTTGACTTTAAAGAATTAGTAATTGTGACATTCCAAATTGAAACATAGAAATAATTACTTGCATAAGAAGCCTATGGTCTTGTTAGGTTATTGTAAGTGACTTGACTATTGGTCATGTTCCTTGAAACTAGACAATGGTTATTCTCTTACAAATAAACCTTGGCTGATGGCTCTTTGTAAATCAAACTGTTTATGCCTTGTTCATAATTTATGAAACTGGCTTGATACTTATGAATATGATATTATGATACTTTATGACATCAATATATGTTCTTCTCTTTTTGATGTTACGGTGCTAAGTTCTTTTAGTAGAACTAAACACTTTTAGTAGATTATTCAAATGATTGAATTCATGATAATATGAAATTTATATTTGACATTCTACAGCGGATGGCAGAGATGGAGGAGAGCTTGATGAGTGGGATCCTGATTAGGATGATCTACTTGATGAATGAATATATATCATTTAGAGTGTGTGGGGGACTTGACAGTTCACCTGCTGTTGCCCATTTCTGATGGAGTCCATTTATTTGAGACTTGTCTTTTACTATCTCTATCTTGGGAATATTATTATGCTTATTTCTTGTATTTGTAAGGCCTTTGACTATTTTGACTGGCCTACTTATACTTGACTGTTATGCATATGTTGGTTGTGAACTAATTTTGAGATTTATTTTGGGTATGCTGATCTCAAAACAGATTCATGATAACAATGACTCACTCATCTGGATTGCAAATGATGATTGAGTTTTTGATCCGAGTTGATTGTCTTGGACTGAATGTGGATGATTCATATTTGTTTGAACATTACACTGTCACCGTATTGGATTATGCTGTATGGTGAACATAGGAGGAGATTGTTGGACATATTGTTAATATAGTCCAAAATAATATGTTCACATACAAGCCCAATAGGTGAAAGCATGCTTGTTTGGGTCCATATGGGCTAGAGCCCAATAGCTTGCATATTAACTCTAGGGTTTCCTAAGCTGGAGGTAACATTGAAGAGCATTCCAAACTTGATGTCTCTTGGTGTAATACTTCAAGCACCCAATACTCTCTCAAACCCACATACTCCAACAGAAACTTATGCCTTTCTTGCATTTGGCTCAAATCATAGCCCTATCATTCTTTCCATAGCCCCGCAATGGACAAAGAGGAAGAGCGAGTTCATGTTTGAAGTATTCTGGCTTGATCACCTGGAGTATAGGGATTTCGTGAGGGATATATGGAATGACTAGCATGGTCCTATGAAGGATTCGGCTCTTAAAATGAAGGAAATGGCTACTGCGTTGATCAAATGGAGTAAAGAAAAACTCTCAAATGGTTCGAGACAGATTACATATGTTCAAGAGAAACTTACCAAGATCACTAATAGCATTGTAAGGGATAGTAACAAAAAGGTAGCTCGGCGTATTGTGGAACAAATAGGGAAACTTTAGAGGCAAGAAAAGAACTATTAGAGCATAAGATCCCAGATTGATTGGCTCAAATAGGAAAACAAAAATAAAAATAAAAATTCATGCATCGACTATTCAAAGAAGACAAAGAAATAGAATTTCCTTGTTGAAAATTGATGATCAAAATTGTTGCAAAAAACCAAGTGAGTTGAAGAACCATATTCTAGAGTATTATCACTCCCATTATGACTTGGTGGGCTCTAGAAACTTTCAGCTTGTCATAGATGTTTGCCCAAGTCTAATTGGGAGGGAAATGAATCTTTCTTTGAAGGCTCCCATAACACTTGAAGAAGTCAAAGGCGCAATTTTTCAAATGGGAGAATCTAACGCTCGTGATCCGAATGGTTTTCATGGATATTTCTATCAACTCCACTAGGACCTACCGCAACAGGATTTATGGAGCATGGTTAGGAATTCTTTACCTCAGGTACTCTGGACCCCATCTTGAATAGAACTCTTATTTCCCTTATTCCCAAAGTGCCAAATTCAGAAAGTATCTCTCAATATAGGTCGATAAGTCTTTGTAATTTCAATTACAGGATTATTTCTAAGGGCCTAAAACCTTGGCTTCTTGATATCATTACTCAAGAACAAAGTGTTTTTATTTGGGGTAGATAGATTCAAGATAGTATTTTGTGGTTCGGGAAGTTATTCACCAGTTGGGAGTCTAGAAGAGAACTAAAAAATTTCAGGCCTTATTGAAATTAGATATGCAAAAAGCTTATGATCAAGTGGAGTGGAATTTCTTGTGTGATAGTGTGTCCAAAATGGGATTTTGTGACGAATGAATTTCCCTAGTTAGAGAGTGCATTTGAACTGTGGCCTTTAGTGTCAAGGTGAATGGGAACCACTCCCTTTCTTCACACTATTCCGTGGAATAAGGCAAGGAGATCCTTCATCCCCTACCTGTTTATCATTATAGTAAATATTCTTTCGTTTACTCTAAAACAAGCTATTGATGAAGGGAGTTTAAAAGTGATCAAGCTAAATAGAAATTATCCCATATTATCTCACTTATTGTTTGTCGATGATGCTATTTTCTTTCTTGGTGGAAACAAAGTAAGAAGACTTAACTCGGGAATTCACTGAAAAAGCTGGGATGTTTTGATAAGTAGAAAGGATAGAGGCAATTTGGGATTCACAGATCTTATTAATTCAATAAAGCAAAGCTCGGTAAGCAAGCTTGGAGGTTGTGACAATCCCCCTTTGCTCTTTGGAGACAAGTTTTACGAGGACTTTACTTTCCAACTAGGGACTTTTAGAAAGCAAGGAAGGGCTTCCACCCTTCATGGGGTTGGCAAAGTCTAATTTTGGGGAGAGATGCAATTGCACCGAACGTGAAATGGGTTGTTGGGGATGGAAAAAAATAATCAAATTAGAGACAATTAATGGCTTCCAGTAGGTACCCTTGGTGGATCTCCTGGCAAGGCAAATCCAGTGATGGTTGAGGATCTAATAGACACAAATGCACTAGTCTAGGACCATCCTAAGCTGGATTCCCTTTTCGATAATGAGATTGTACAGGATATCCTAGCTGTTCCTCTCTGCTCTAGGCCAACTCCTGATAAGTTGGTGTGGACTGAGTCTAAAGATGGCTCTTATAGTGTCGAAAGTGTGTATAATTCTAAACAGAAACCAAGCAAGCAATAGCAGATTGAGCCTCATCTTCATATCAACCTCCCTAGAAGCTTTGGTCTAGAATCTAGAAGTTACAATCCCCTCGAAAGGTTAGATTTTTTTTATCTAGAGTGCATGCCAGAATGCTCTTCCTACCTAAAAAAATCTTTGGGAACGCAAGATTCTACCCAACCCCCTCTACCCTATCTGTAATCAAGCCCAAGAAACTACAGGACATATATTTTTGTTGTGCGATTGGGCGAAACACATTTGGTTGGACTCAAGGATTAATCTCAATAATGATCCCCAAAACATCACAAGGCTAAATTTATGGTTATTCGAAGTCCTTACCAAAAGTGCTGCCCTCCAAACTTGAAATATGGTGGCAACGGTCCTCTAGCAAATCTGGATGCCAAGGAATGCTTCGATTTTTCGGGGGTACAAACCATCTCCATCCCTGACCATAAATGAGGCCTTAGTGATGCACAAGTTTGCTCACTCTAAATCTCTAGAAGATAAACCAGGAGCTCGCCGGGAGGAAAGTAGTACAAACTTACCTGGTCATAGGTCATAATTGCGTTGGAAATCCTGGGAAATCCACATCAACGTATCATGGGCTAAGAACATATTAGAAGCATCAATAGCTAGAGTGGTGAGAGACAGCAAAGACACATTAATTGACTGGTTTCGCACGGACAATCCGAGCCGATTCTCCTCTCGTGGCTGAAACCCTAACTCTAAAGTAGGGGTTATGAATCTTACTTAAAACTGAAGGAACCTTCTCGCCCGTGGAAGTCAAAGTCTTCAAGTACACTGCGCATGGGGTCTTAGATCTTCAGTGGGAGATATTCAGCGACAACCTTTCCCTCGAATTTACTTGCATATTGTAGAGAGATGTTGGGCCAACTAAAGGGGGTCAATATCAATGTCTCTTCTCGTGAAGCTAATTCCTGTGCAGACTAGTTAGCTAAGGCTCACAGACTAGGTAAATCTCCCCTTTGATTGGCTATCTATGCACCCTCCATCCTTCAAAATCTGTTATGTTTTGATATTACCTCTAGTCGTTTCTCAGACATTGTTAAGTGAATGAAAGTCCTCGTCTTTTGACCTCACCTAAAAAAAAAAAAAAAGAAGTTATCTAGCCAACATTTATCCGGCGCCGAACATTGCTCACTTGTTAAAAGATATATTTGCAGTCTGTCACATTACTTAATATATCATTTCGGAAGTGAATCCTAACGTGTCTAGCAATTCGATTTCGCGTCTTCATATGCTGTGCAGCCACGATGAAGTAGGAGAAAGGTGGCCATGTCGTCGTTAGTTTTGGGCCTTCTCTAGTCAACTATTGTGGAATGAATCCCAGTTTTCTTAAATGAATTTATTGTGAATTATTACGGAATCCTATCGAGACGTCCGAAAGTAACGGCGCAAACGTATTGTCATTTGCTGCAAAGCCACTCCCAAACCGCTTCACGAGAGCCACTCATAGTTTCTTCAGCATCTTACAGATAATACTCTGTTAGACCACGTTTCATTCCAGGATCGAGGAATCCTCAAGTGATTCCTATTTTCAGTAATATTATTCCTTAGGAAGATTGAGATTTCTTTTCGATGGTTTGGATGGCAAAAATTAGGCTTTCCAAGGGAAGAAGTCCTCTCACCAAGTCGGCGGCCTACGAAGACGGCCAGAACTACAGACAACAGGAGGCGGCGGAGACAGTGATGGAGTTGGTTTTTCTTTTTTTTTTCTTTTATTAGTTTTATGGTGGTAAGAACATGGAATTGGAACCTATTTATACCAACTATGTCTGGGTAATCCGACTCCGCACCTGAGGGATTCTATTCCAACGAAATCCACATCTTGATTTCTTTCCAAGTATGAAATGACTAGGAATTACTGGAATCCTATTCTTTGAGGAATCCAGTTCCACACTAAACCATCCGAGGCGTTAGTGTTGTTGTTGTCGCCAGGATTATTTCAAAAGAATCACTGATTTAAAAAAAAAAAGGAGAAAATTACAAAAAAAACTTTAAATCTATTTCAATTATATCAATTCAATCCTAAACAATGTGGCCAATTAGTTTTAGACCTTTTGACGATTTGCTAATGTGGTTTGTACAGTCAGAATTGGCCGAAAATCGTTGACGTGGACAATTTTTGCAATTTTTTAATGATTTTTTCTTTTTTTTTCTTTCTCTCTTTTTTCTTTTTGTCTTCTATCCCTCCACGGGTCTGCATCCTCCACCAGTCCTTGCCCAATGGCCAGCAAGGTCTTGAGCGAGGGCGTGATGCCCTCAACCAGTGCAGCCCAGGTCACTGGCCTCATTTAAAAAAGAAAAAGAAAAGAAAAATGGTAAAATGGTAAAAATAAAAAAAAAATCATAAATAATATTTGAAAATTAGAAATTGTCAACGTCAGAGCCGATTGTGCCACAGAGGCTGGCAGACATCCACATCAATAATTTCCGGTTAAAATTGGTCAAATGGACTATATTGGCAAATTGTCAAAGGATTTAGGACTAAATTGGCCACATAAAAAAGCTTAGAACAAAATTGGCATAAGTACAATTGGTTTGAAATTTATTTTCGTGATTATCACTAAAAAAACTACCAAGTCTACTTTAAACCATGTTGTTGCCATTGATGTTGAAAATGAGGCGGACAACCTTGGTTCCTAACACAACTTTAGTAAACGAGAAAGAGAGATGATGCCGATGAAATTAGGGGCAAACATGTGTATATGCTAAATTATGCCGCATATCTTTATCCATTCCGTATGATGATGATTGAACAGACAGTTTAACGGTGCGCCTTGATTCAGGATAAGTGCACTTGAATTACATCTCAAAAGTTGCGTATGAAAGTGTCATTCGATCTTGAAATATCTTAATAGGACAATCAAGTCCTAAAACTTTTCAAAAAAGACTAAAGGAGATTATTTGGTTAGTCTACTATGGAAATCGTGTATGCACGTCTAGCCTAGCTATGTGTATAGGATCTCCATCAATTATTTGGTTAGTCTACTCGCTGAAGTTTATATCGATTTCATTAAAACTTTACGGGATGCTTTATAACTCTTATAATCAATCCCATCTTGATATGAGCGTTCATATCATGACTTACATTATTAGCAAATAAGCCACATACTGCGAAACGGGTCTTGTTAATCATTAGCACCCTTGATAATAAAATAATCTTCCGATTTTCAATTCATCGATTATTACACCTAGCAACACAAAAAACAAATAAACTAATCTTTCCTTGCCTAGCTGCAACGAAATATCCAATTCATTAATTAGAAGATTTTGATTCCTTAATTATCCATGTCTTCAGAGACCACACATGTCAAGATCATTGCCAACAATTCGACCTAACTTTTAGATAATGCCCCGACATGTAGTATAAGTTCGACTCAGTTACATCGGCAGTGGCTTTCAATCCTATCGCGAAAATTCTCCCAAGAACTCTCCGGAAGATTATCGTATTCACCATTAAACAAACAAGAAGAAAGAATCCGAATCGCTTCCAGGAGGCTTTTCACCCCAAATGAAGGGATCCTGGCGTGCATGGAAGATGCAAAGGCAAAGCATATACTCTCCTAGCAACCCTAGGTGGCTGTCGGTCTAATATTATCGTAACAATTATGCTCCACAAAAGGACAATGGAGAGAGAGAGAGAGAGAGAGAGAGAGAGAGAGAGGTGAAGTTTCAGACAGTGCAACTTCAGCGGAGACTTGAAGAGAATATTTTTCATCTATTAATCAGGATATACTCCTCTTGAAAGAGGTGCAATCCACAAATTGGTTTCGAAGCACTTTTGCAGCACAATAATAAGGCATCGTATGCTAGGAATCATCATCGGTCACGAACTGTTGGAACTTTGAACCGGATTGCATTGCTTTCCATAACAATAGTAGGAAGAATAAGGATAATAGCGGTGGTAATATTAAAAGAATGAAAGACAGGTTCTACCTAGAATGTTTCTTAACAATTCCTCCGGCGTGTACGTCGGTTTATTCACCGAAAAACATTACATCCGAATGTAAATATATCAAACACTAGATAAAGAAAAGAATAATGCGAAACAAAAAAAGGAGTAAGAAATTAGGAAGTGGCATAACCCGACCAATTATTTTTTACATGAAAAAATGAGTCGAATTATCACCAAAATCAAAAGAATTCATACTCATGCGTAAATTTAGCAAGCACGGCAGCGGTGGAACTTAGACCAGCTTAAAATGGACTAGACTTGGTCAATGGGCAAGTTGGGTGAGACATCAAGAGTGTAAACCCTTTGCTTAGGCCCATATATGATTTGTTACAGAAATATTGTCTTGTTTACATAGACTTGAGCAGGTCAAACCCTAAGAATGACCTAAGAATGAAAACAAGAAAATTATCCAAAACATATTAAACCTATGATACAATGGCCAATTAAGTTATAAACCTTTTAATAGTACCAATTTAGTCCCAATCTTTTGACAATTTGTAAATTTGATTTTAAACATTTCAATTATGTCAATTTAGTCCTAAATATTTTGATAATTTCTCAATATAGCTTTTTTCGGCCAATTATTCAAATAACAAGTTTATGACTAAATTGGCAAAACTTCAAAATATTTATAATTGAATTGACACTATCGAAAGGTTTATGACTAAATTGACAAATCGTCTAATGCTTTAGGATTAAATTGGCATAATTAAAAAGGTTATGACTGAAATGGCAGTAATACAATATATTTAAAACTTTTTGCACAATTATCCCCGAATAAAAACCGATTGCCCATATGTATTACACTGTGTCTTCATGCTGACTAGACTGAAAATCCTCTTCGTTCATACCCATATTATATTAATTCTGAACCAAGAAATCTTCGTGCACTCTCTTTATTTTTCATTTTTGGCAGCAAGATCTAGCACAAAAGAGGCAACACTGATTAAGCATAACAACGTGCATGACCTGCATCGCATGTGAATCGGAGAAGAAGCAAAGTATAGTTTTAGCGAAAAAGGGAGAACAGAAGATGCTTTTAATTGCCCCCAACTAGCACATTTTCCCATGAATCTTTCATCTGATCCCATGGTTCAATATGAAAGCATTTTAAAAATAGCATGATGGATTGAAGGACGAGTCAGGTATAAGATTTAAAAGTCTATACCCTGAGTTATCCCTAACTTACGGAAATAAAAAAAATTAATCTTAAATTTTCTCCACAAAATCATCGATTCTAGAAGACTGCTAGACTCATGATCAGATCTATTCGAGAATAAATCATGTATAGTTGATCGAGAATAGAAATATTTCCTACTGGAGAATGGCTTTACATGACGTGCAGGTCAAATAACTTGAGTTGAGTTGGTTTGACAGACCCGTGGAGCGGAATTATGACGATAATCGTTGGCCCGCACGACCGCCGATATTGCCTAACACGTAGATGTGCGACACTGCAGGCCTATGTACCTGATAACGTCATGTTAACATGCAGAGGTGCATATGTGAGTGTGTTAGGCCAAGAAAGTTTCAAATTGGAGATAACTCTGAGGCGAGGAAGTTAACATATTTTAATTGGCTCATAACTCTTAATCCGACAATTTTTAGTAAATGTGAGCTAAATAAGTTGACGGGATCGGATTTTGGACGATCTCCTGGGCATTGGGCTTTTGTTTTTTGCTCCCAATTCCTTGTTTCAAAGAATAGGTGCTATTGTTAATTGATTTTCTGGGGATTTTATCTATCTTCAATTATTGCTTTGGCTTCTGCCAGATTTGAGTTGGAGAAAATTCACTAGAGGAAATGTTTTTAGCTTCTGGCAAAATAAGATGCAGGCGCTGCTTGAGACACGAGGCTTGGATTTAGCCTTACAGGAGATGATAAGTTCCCTCGGGTATCAAAGAGGAAGAAAACGCCAAGATATTAAAAATGGCTTCCACTTTTGAGTGAAAGAAGATTCAATCAGATATATTATCATGTTTCAATTTAAGCTGTCTGTTAAATATGTCTTGAATTTATTTGACATATTATTTGAGTGGGCCGTAGGCCCAAACCCAGAGGAACTAGGTTTTCCTTTTTTGTTTGAGACACTATATATATAACGTCGTTAGGGTTTTCTAGTTGGAGTTGGCGTTGAGAGTTTTGTGAGGGGTTTGGAGTTATCGACAAGATCGACTTTGTAATGGTGTACTCTCCTTTTGATATAGTGGAATTTCGTTTTGCCTCGCCCGTGGACGTAGATCAATCTGATCGAACCACGTAAATCTCGTTGTTCCGCTTTTGTTCTTCGTTTGATTTCCGCAACACTGTCTCTTAAGAATCTCCTCGCATTAAGTACCAGAGTTTCGTTGTGTGGACCCTACATCTGGTATCAAAGGCAATGATTTGGCTAAACTGGGCCCAAGCATGTGTAAATCAGCATTTAATAATCATCTCAAGGAAGATATTTTGGATGTGGCGAATGGGGTAATCTAACTCCCAGCTGAACTGGGCTGAGTCAAGACGATCCAAGTATAATTTAAAGGGCTGATGTTGGTCCCCTCTAATATCCAAGCGGTCCCGCCCGCCGATGAGCAGATTGGGGTTCGGGAGCAATGCCCTTGAGAAATCTTTTTTTTTTTTCCATTCATTTTCTTCATTGCACCTTCATTTCGCGCCAGCCACCCGACATTGTCTTCATCACTCCGACTTCGCGATTTCTCTAACTTTGTCTTGCCCGATCTTCTTCGTCTTTCGCCTTGTTCTCGCGATCGACCTCGAGTTATGTCTTCTTCACTTATATATATTTGCTTCCACTTTGATTTATTGATCTCAAACTCATGGATAGTAATGATCGGATTGATCACATTGATGTTAAGTTGGATGGCTCTGATTATATTATTTGGAAACCCTCGATAATGGTTGCTCTTGTTTATCGTGATTTATATGAGCATGTTGATGGTACTCATTCTTGTCTTACATCTTTGTCCGATTCTACTGAGCCCAAACCTAGTGATAATCAGATCACGCGATGCAAATCTAAAATTAGGGCTTGGCATGTTGATGACCGAAAGCATGGGCAATCTTATTTTATTCTATTAGCCTTGATCTTCGTCCCCAATTTACTAAAATTGTTTGTGTAAAATAGTTATGAAATCAAATTGCTGAGATGTTCACACAGATAGGTTTTGTTCGTGTTTATCATCTTATGCAAGAACTTCGTTGTGCCACTCAATGTACACGATCTGTTCATGATTTTTTTTTTAATCATATGATGTATCTTTGGTCCCAACTTGATTTGTTGGTTCATCTAGCATGTCCCACATGTACTGATTGCGCTGCTTGTGCTACATTTAAACTTGAAGATCAAAACAAGAATCATCTTTACGAATTCTTGATACAACTCTCACTAGATTTTGGGGGAGTTCGAAGTTAGATTTCTATCATTATCTTACACCATCTCTTTCTAATGTAGTCAAGGAACTTCACGTTGAGGAAACTAGACAAGGAATTTTTTGTGCTTCTCCATCTATTTTTTTTTTTTATGGATTTTCCTCTTGATTCATCTCTTGTTCCTCCTATTATATCTTCTTCATCTAACTTAGTGTCACCACCTTCTCCTGTTATGCCTCCTCCTCTGTCCACTTCACCTACCACTCCTACGCCTTTTGACCATCCTCACCCACCATCCCCTCAGCGAACTCCTTTGCGAGATTGCCGTCCTCTGGCTAGGTATGTGGCGGCTACAAGCTATTCTGATGAGTTTAGTTCCTTTATGGCTGTTGTCCCCATTTTGCAGGAATCATCGCAATCGTATGGCCATATGACATGCCGAGTAGCGTGATACTATGTATGAGGAGTTGTCTGCTCTTAAGTGCACTGGTACGTGAGATCTTATGCCTCTACTACTAGTGATGTCCTTGATATCTTGTCGTTGGATCTACAAAATCAAGACTCACTATAAAGCACATCTCATAGTACATTGTTTTGATTAGGAACATGGGATTGATTATGAGGAGACATTTGCTCATATCGCCAAAATGACTTCCGTTCACACTCTTCTTATAGTAACCTTTGTTCATAATTAGCCTCTCTTTAAACTTGAAGTGAAGAATGCTTTTCTTCATGAGGCCATTCATGAGGTACTTTATATGCACTCACCTCCTGGTCTTGCTCATTCTCTTGGTTAGGTTTGCCGTCTTTCTCGGGCCCTTTATGGTCTTAAACAAGCTCCTCGAGCTTGGTTTGAGCACTTTGCAGATGTTGTTCACTCAGCTAGTTCTGTTCAAAATGAGAATGATCATACTACGTTCACGCACACTTGTTCTACTGGTTGTGCTATCCTACGACTCTATGTTGATGATATGATTATTATTGAGAATGACTCTGCTCATCTTCACCATTAGTTTGCTATGAAGGATCTGGGTTTCTTATGTTATTTTCTCGGTATTGAGGTTGCTCGCATTCGACATGGTATTCTTATCTCCTAGCAGAAGTACATCACTAACATTCTTGCTCGTGCTGAGTTATCTGATACTCGTACTGTGGCTACTCCCGTTGAACTTCATTTACAATTTCATTGGGATGATGGTGAGCGTCTCTCTGATGTCGCTCACTACTGAGCTTTTGTTGGTAGTTTTGTCTATCTTACAACCACTCGTTCTTATATCGCCTATGTTGTTAATCTTGTTAGTCAATTTGTAGCGTCTCTTCATACAGTTCATTATGCTATTCTGCTCCAAATTTTGCAATATTTTTGTGGTACTTTGACACGCTTAATTTTTCTCCCATCAACTTCCTCATTTGCTCTTAGTGCTTACTCTGATGTTGAATAGGTAGCGAATGCCGTTAACCACAAATCCATTACAGTATTTTGTATCTTTCTTGGTGATTCTATGATTTCTTGGCGTGCCAAGAAGCGGCCTATCATGTCTCATTCTTCTACTAAGTCTAAGTATCGTGCTATGAGTGACACTACAGTTGAGATTATTTGGCTTCACCGCCTCCTTGCTAATCTCGGTGTTGCCTCCTTTGCTCCCATTCCTCTTCATTGTGACAACAAGAATGCTATTCACATTGCTACAAATTTGTCTCCAAGCATCAACATTAATTGTCACATCACACGTAGTAAGCTCCAAGCATGCATCATTTCTCTTCCATTTGTGGCCTCCGAAACCCAACTTGCCGACTTATTCACCAAATCTCTTGTATCACAACAATTTGCTACTCTTCTTTCTAAACTCTCGTTAGTTGACCCATCTTGAGTTTGAGGAGGGTGTTAGATATATTGTATATATTAGGATTAGGATTTTTCCTTTAGTGTATGTATTTATATTTATACCCTTTCTTTGTATGTATATTTATATCAGTCTTGTGCCTAATTGTAAATGAATCATTCTATTATCTACTTCTCTAAATCTATCAAAGATAATGTTGGCACCAAAGGGGATATTAAAAGGGAGTGAGCCAAACATTAGGGTAATAGGGAAAGATTTGTTGAGGTGTATGTATACATTTCAGGATTCTATGTGAAGTGGAATAGTTAAGATACCTTGATCGGTCCATAATCCACAAAATTTATGTTTTTTAACGGTGAGGTCAATTAGATATGTTGACGAAGTCGAACTCTCTTTCGATGCTCCTCCTAAACATAGTCCGGCGGACGTTTAACACTCCAAGTGTCTCGTTGGCTCTTAGGAGAGAATTCAAGTAACTAGATAGACTGGCCGAATAAGTTATACACTGACCGATACTCTGCTCTCGAGTCAATCTACACCAGGGTCACTTAGATATGTGGGGTCAAATCAAAACACTTTTGTCCACACAAATTATACTACGATGAGATGATAATGTAAATTAAAAGATCTAGAGAAAATGGTGAACAGCATGGGGTGGATTGCTTAGCTACAGGGGAGCACCCAAAAACAAAAAAAATTGCTATCTGAATCAGACCATCATTTTCATGGTCTATGATTGGTCTGATTGACCCTAAAGACCTTAAATGATTAAATTCAAATATTTTTTTTCATTTTGTGGGGCCAAAGCTTTTCAATTTATCTTTACCTGAAGTTGTATGAGTTGTTAAGTTAATTTTTTCCCAATGGGAAGATATAAACTAAGATATCCTGGAAAAAGTGGGTTTGGGAACTTCTATTAGGACACAATGTTCATTTGTTTTCCTTGTTTATGTTCTATAGTTCTGACCTTAGTTGAAGCACTTTAGCCATGTATTGCTGGCCTTTGCTAGGTTTCTAAGGGCGCATAAGCTAGGAGACATATGGCCTATTTGCCCGATGAGTCTTGAGTCGTGCTTGCTTGCCATAGTGTCTAATCATCCAAATTAATGATCATGAAAGTGTGTTGCACACAAAAATGAGTACACATAGGAGTGAGCAGTCTCAGGGTCAATTCCTAGAACCTACCCTATCACAAATTTCAAGATCTACACAAGTTCCACTTGTATTCTTCATGGAATGATTGTAGTGAACCATCAACTTCAATGACTCCTATTTACTGCTATAATCCACAATCATAACTTATATTTAGACACATGAATAATATGAAATTAACAAAGTAAAAGTCTTAATCATAGATCTCACTGGAAATGGAAGATCATACTAATGGCTCAAGATTACATGTTCATCATCAAACATCATGGAATTTCGAAGGATCACACAAAGATATAGAGCAAGAAAAGTACAAAGACTTGTTACAGATTCCAAGTTCCACCACTTGAAACGTGGAACCTACCCATTGAAATTAATTCCTCAATTTTTGAAATCTGAAATCTACTCTGCGTACCATAAAACCTAAACCAAACAGGTTCTATCCTAAAACCATACTCCTCTTGAGTACATGAACCGAGTCGTTTAGGAGTTTTTCCTAAAATTTATGAGGTCAAAATTGAAAGCACAGACACGAAAGGGATTTCTAGTCCGGTAAGACTTTTGCATATCTTTACATGGTCAACATTTCTTTGGGAAAAGGCTTTTAGGTGCTTCGACAACGCGCAGCATGGCCATCACCATCAACAGCCAACCAACATTTGGCAAGTCCCTTATCGAAATTGTTCGGTTTCCTAAAGCTGATATGGGAAGTTCATAACGCTTACTTGGTCATTTGATCCGAGTAAAATGGGGGCACATCTCGCTTTAGAAGGGCCTAAAAATCACTCGGGCTGGGGAAAGGGAGGGTGACGGAAAAAGAAAAAGCACGGCAAGACAGGACCAATAGCGAATCTTTGAGTCAGCCACCATTGGAACGTTGTCTATTCTCCACAATTATTTAGTGATCTGAAGGGGGACAAGGGAGGGGGAGAGAGAGAGAGAGAGAGAGAGAGAGAGAGAGAGAGAGAGAGGTACTAAATGGGAATAGCTGGTTTCACGTGGACAGCAAGATGGACGCCGCCGTGTGTTTCAGAAAGGAAATTGTTAGAATTAGATACCCAAAACAACGAAATAAAGAATAAAAGCGAGAAAGTGAAATCTAGACACAAGGTTTATCTTGGTTCACTCTTAAATTAAAGTTTCATCTAGCAAAAGAACATGAGGCAACAAAAAATATGGGAACAAGAACAATGGGAACCAACTTCAGCTAGTTCTTGCCAAACCAGCCAGCCGTATTTCATTCTCAACTTCAAGTTTCTCTACATCATGGAAGTAAATATGGTTTTACAGAGAACTGCAGATATGTATCTGTGTGGAGTAGTATTACTAGTAGTATAGAACATTAGCTCTTTGTGCAGCACAGAGTGCAATATCGGTTTCGTTCTATCGGTTTTCGTATACCCGACATTACTCGCCTTGAGTGTTGAAGTTTGCTTGAAAAACAAACAAATTAGTGCATTTTTTTTTTTGGCATCACACATAGGATGGAAGGTAGAGAACAATTCACTTTATTAGTTAGAAAGATACTCTAGTCTTGCAAATAAATAAAAAAAGGCATGGGGGCTACAACCCACCATACTCACGTGTGATTGCACAATTATTAAGCGCCCTTACCACCCTTGAGAAGTTGCAATCTAAAATTGACACTCTTCAACAATTTTTTATTTGTTTATTATTTCAAAGTTATTATTATATAGATAAATTTTGTGACTCATTGGAACAGTGTGACTGTTCACGGATATAAGCACTCTTACATCTTTTAAAGGTTTATGTCTGTTTGGACATAACTATCAAACTAACACTTTTGTAACCTTTGGAGTGTTTATGTATATTAGGAAAAACTACCAATTCAGACACAAAAAGGTGTGATTGGATGTATATTTTCGAACATGAAGAGGTATGTCTGAACTATCTATTATTAAACGCGAAGAGTTGTATGAGAATTAACTATTTTTCGGACATAAGAAGGCGTGTTCTTTTCTCATTATATATTCAACTGTTGTATTCATTTTAAGAACATGTTCACTTTTGATTTTCATTCTTTCCAAATAAGAGATATACAACCTTCCTTTTTTATTATTTTCTAGAGAGCTCTTGGAGAAATATTAAAATTGCTATCTAATATTCTTACTTGAAACTCTGTTATATCCTGAAGGATCTTTGCCAATAACCATTAGCAATATTGGGAGTGAATAATTCTTTAAAGAGAGTATTATCACCCCCTCAAAGTCTAGTTCCGTTGTTCATCTCCTTCCCGATGAAATTTCCCAACATTGAAAACTACTATTATGAAAAGGGAAGGGGATATTATTTTTGCTGTTTTAACATCAATATTAGTGGAGATCGGGCTGGTCCAATTGGAGTTGACAGTGGTGTTTTCATTAGCTAAGCCAATAATCGTCCTCTTCTGCAAAAAGTTTGCAATCTCCAGGTACTATCACTAATGCTTCAGCTACAAAATAAAACCAGTCACTTAATCTTTTGCAAAATCCTGATGAAACAGAAAGACTTGTTCTTCATGTCTTCACACACTAAAAACCAGTCGCGGTCTGGAATTGGAACTAACTCCATTTGTTTTGTGAAAAATGCGGCCCTTTTGGAAAGTATTTTCTAAAAGTCCTTTTGGAAAATATTTTCTAAAAATCACTTTCGTTTCTAAACCGAATAGTTTCTACTTTGAAATCATGCTCCCCTTGGATAAGCGGACCGGGTCATTTGGGAGTTTTTCCTAAAATTTCATGACGTCAAAATTGAAAACACATTTTAGTCCAGGAAGACTTTCGCATATCTTTACATGGTCAACATTTCTTTGGGAAAATGCTTTTGGGTGCTTCGACAACGCGCAACATGGTCATCACCATCAACAGCCAACCAACATTTGGCAAGTCTCTTATCGAAATTGTTCGGTTTCCTAAAGCTAATATGGGAAGTTCATGGCGCTCGCCACTTGGTCATTTGATCCGAGGAAAATGGGGCACATCTCCCTTTAGAAGGGCCTAAAAATCTCTCGTGCTTGGGCACAGAGGGGAAAGGGAGGGGGCGGGAAAGAGAAAGCACAGCAGGACAGGAACAATTGCGAATCTTTGAGTCAGCCACCATAGGAACGTTGTCAATTCTCCACAATTATCTAATGATTTGACACACACATAGAGAGAGGGAGGTACTAAATGGGAAAAGCTGGTTTCATGTGGACAGCAAGTTGGCGGTCGTGTGGATCCGAAATTATTAGGATTGGACGCGCAAACATAACGAAATAGAGAATAAAAGTGAGAAAGCGAAATCGAGATACAAAATTTATAATAGTCCACTCTTAGACTAGGACTACATCCAATAGAAGATTTCACTATAATTTGCACCTCTAACCTCTCTATTTCAACTCTCAATTATAAAAGGAAGAGATTATATACAAAACCGGCACACTATTCATGGGCTCATGTCTTGCTATCAATGAGGAATATGAATCACATTCCAACAAAAATACAGAATATGAATACCGTGAACCAACTTCTTTTAGTTCTTGCCAAACCAGCCACCATTGCGGCTATGGCAACACTTCTTGTGCGTAATAGGGTTTTACAGAGAACTGCAGAGATGTATCTGTGCGGAGTAGTATAACTAGTAGCGTAGAACGTCAACTCTTTGTGCAGCACAGAGTCATAAGAGTGCAATATCGATTTCGTTCAATCGGTTTTCGTATACCAGACATTACTGGCCTTCAGAACTACCATTATGAAAAGGGGAGGAAGGGACTATTTTCCCTTTTTTGTCATCAATACTAGTGGAGATCGAGCTGGTCCAATTGGAATGGACAGTGGTGTTTTCATTAGCTAAACCAATGATCGTCCTCTTCTGCAAAATTTTTGCTTTCTCCAGGTACTATCACTAATGCTTCAGCTACCCACAAAAAAAAAGCCACTTAATCTTTTGCAGACTCCTGATGAAACAGAAAGGCTTGTTTTTTAATGTCTTCACACTAAGTGACAAGCTAATCAACATCCAAAGGGCACTTCATATTTTTCCCCACACACGTATATATCATTCTCTGCATGCTCCTTGGCCCCACTCATTCCAAATGAAGCTTTAAATCCCCACCATTTCATAACAAACATGAGCTTATGTTGGCTTGGTCTAGAGAGAGAGAGAGAGAGAGAGAGAGAGACCGCGATCAATGGAGGGGGTAGAGAGAGGTGGCACCACCACATGAGGCGGCGATACGGTCATTTTCCAGCAAACCTCAACCACTAACACTCTGTGTGTGTGTGTGAGTGTTCAAGTGGAGGAAGCATAGGGATCGAATCCTACGTGCAAAAAAGGAAGATATTACACGAATGGTGCTTGGCATTGGAGCATCTCTCTGTGCCACCGCATCAATCAGCCACTCCCTCTTTTTGGAGGCCATAAATAGCACGATCATGGCCTTTCACTGATGCACTCATCATAGGCTATTCCCAGCCACTGAGTCCTTCACATTTCATCATCATTATTACTATCTCAAATTTTTCAAGGTGTTGAAAGAAAAAAAGATGGTGAAGTTTTCTCAGCAGTATGAAGGTCAGCTTGTGCCTGAATGGAAAGAGGCCTTTGTTGATTACTGGCAACTCAAGAAGAACCTGAAAAGAATCCATCTCCTTATAAACACCCAACCTACCTCATTGCCCAACAGAGAACATGAACATCATGCTAGAACTCCTGTCACTGAGGCTGACACTTTCCTCTCATCTCTGAAGAAGCTCAGTCATTTTGGGCGTCATCATTCTAGGACTGATGATGCCATTCAAGTATTGTCCTCACTTCCTCAAGAACCCAAAAAAAAAAAAAAAATAGCAAGAGAGCTTATTTGATTTTGATGATTATTTCGGTAAAGAGAATGAAATGGCTTGTCGGTGCTTTTCTTTCTTAATTTTACACCAGGTGCACAAGAAACTTGTGTCTTCAGACAGACAGGGTGATTTGTATGAGACTGAGTTGGTGGAGCAATTCTCAGACCTTGAAGCAGCCAAGGAATTCTTTGCATGCTTGGACTGCCAGCTCAACAAAGTGAACAAGTTCTTCAGGACCAAGGAGAGAGAGTTCTTGGACAGAGGAGAGTCCCTGAAGAGGCAAATAGAGATCCTAGTCGAGCTCAAGGCATTTGTCTGTGAACAAAGTGGAAAAGATCCGTCATCAGCCCATGATGTCGGGGAGGAGGATGCTTCCATTTCCTCTGCCATATCTTGTGGTAAATGAGGATATAAATAGCTCTTTGTTGCATTGCCAATGCCAAATTTTATGATCACATTATTAAACACATAGAATTTGCATCAGGCTCACGTTGAATCACAACTTGCTTGTTAATATTTTCCATTCCTCGGGTGGCAGAGGAGGAGTCCATAGTAAAAGGACAAGATCAAGAACAAATGCAAGAGAAAAAGGCCTTGGAATTGGATGAGCTTGGGAAAAGTGACGAGCTTCTGTCGACCGAGTCTGCAAAATGGGAAGAGACAGGGAAGTCAGGAACAATAAAGAGAGAGTACAGTAAAAAATTGAGGTCACTTTCAAGTCAGTTTTTCAGCTGCCAGGGGAAGAACTTGATGGTGAACATTCCTCTGACAACGCCATCTCGGGCCTTCTCAGCGATCAGTGACCTGGTTCGGGAGGATCTGATCAGCCCAGTCTCAAAGAAGTGCTACTCTGAAGGCAATTCTAAAACGCAAATTAACAGGACAAAGCTGCAGCATGCAGAGAAGATGATCCAAAAAGCTCTCATTGAACTCTACAAAGGGTTGGGTTATCTGAATACTTACAGGTACTTTGGCATATAAGTTTGCTTACTTTTCTATGCCTGAACTTACTTGTGTGAGCCTTGTGCTTAATAAAGGCGATCTATTTTTCTTCAGGAACTTGAACATGCTTGCATTTGTAAAAATTTTGACGAAGTTTGACAAAGTAAGTGAAATAGTTGTTCTTTCTCTCTCTTTTATCTTTGTATCCATTGGCATATGTTGTATAACTATTATACATATGACAGAGAAATTGGGTTTTGTAACTTGTGTTAATGAGTATTTCAGGTTACAGGAAAGCAAGTTCTTCCGATTTATCTGAAAGCGGTAGAGATCTCCTATTTCAATAGCTCTGACAAGGTAAAAGAAACATTCCTAATTTACGTCTCTCTGGAACAGAATGCCGTGAAATCATGTGGACTATGAACCGTTAGATGTGCATTTACAACTTTGTAAGGCAGAGGGATTTTCTTATGGGGTGTCAGAAATGACAGGTGCTGCATTTGGCAGATGAAGTTGAAGAGCTATTTGTCAAGCAGTTTGCTGAAGCTGACCGAAGAAAAGCCCTGAAGTGCCTGAAGCCACTCCCGCGTACTGAGTCGCACGGCACTACCTTTTTAGTCGGTCAGTTTTATGGCTCAGATACAAAAACTTAAATCTTCATGATAATATCTTCAAACGACATATCTTTCAGAATCCACCTTGTGTTTTCTCTTAACTTGGGACCATATCTTCGAGAAAGAGACGGAAAGAGAGAGTGGCTGGACCCATCAGGCCATTTAGTGCTCACAAAATGACTGCTGGTGCACACTGCACTTATTGTTTTTGGTTGAGCTATAGATCTGGTCCCACAGTACAGCACTTAACTATCTTCGCACTGGATATGGCCATATAGGATTGAAGAGTGGAAAGGCTTAATGAATCATTTTATAGACTCATAATTTAAGATCATGACAAATTAAGCTAGTCCTGATCTAGAAAATATGTTGGTTTTGCTTAGATAACGAGTTTTAGGCCTAACTTATGTAGCTAAGGAGTCTATGATAAAATCTACTTAGTTAGGACGGTTTTCCAGTTATCAAACTAACTGCAACTGAAGAAAAAAAGAAAGGAGTACTGAAATTAAGCAAAGTTTCCTTTGCAGCTATAAGAGTATAATTACTTTGAAGGAAGTTAGCATTCTGTCTTCTGATTGAATCGAATATAGAGGAGAGCAGAGTTTCAGACTGCAAAATTATCTAATGGAAAAATCTAAGGAAATATAGCATACTGTGACTCAAAGTAATCAAGAAACAGAAACAATGGAACAGCGAAACTAAATGATTACATTATGCATAAAACCCTAAAATGTTTTCCCTCATTGTTGTGCATCAGGCCTGCTCACTGGTTGCTTGATTGCACTCTTCGCCGGATATGTCATCATGGCTCATGTCACCGGCATATACAGAACACAGGGAGATCAAGTTTACATGGAAACTGTGTACCCTGTTCTTAGGCAAGTACCGTCAAGTTTTAGCGTTCTTCTTCATAATAATGACAGGCAAAAGGCAGCTAAAAGAAGTGATCCCTGTATGTGCAGCATGTTCAGCCTGTTCTTTCTGCACTTCTTTCTCTACGGATGCAACATTTTCGCATGGCGAAAGGCACGTATAAATTATAGCTTCATCTTTGAACTGACCCCTACCAAGGAGCTCAAGTACAGAGATGTGTTCCTAATTTGCGCCGCATCAATGGCTGTTGTGGTAGGTGTCATGTTTGCCCATCTGTCTCTTCTCACAAAAGGGACTTCATACAAACAAGCCCAGTCGATTCCCGGGCTTCTGCTACTGGTACTTTTCTCTTCTCTTTTAGCAAAATAAGTACAACAAATTCCTCTAAATATTATGCAACGCATGCACATGATTGTATAAGATTCTTATCACTAATAAGTATTGATGCATAATCTCTTATACTAAGTGAGACTGTTGCTGATAAAAGCATGGTTTCTGAACATCCAGAGTTTTGTTCTATTACTTGTATGTCCATGCAATGTCTTCTACCAATCTAGTCGGTACCGTCTCCTTCGAGTGATAAGAAACATCATCTTCTCACCCCTCTACAAGGTACAATTTCTTGTATCCCTATTTGGTGACTTAGTATGCGTACTGCAAGAAAGTGGGTTTATGGGCTCTGACTTCAGAAGTTCAAAATAAGTCCCAGTTTAACAGGACTACTCAGCGACGCCCAGTAATTCTGACTGAAAAAAGACTCCACTGCATAAACAATCGGACTGACTAATTCGATTCTGAATTTTCCGCAGGTGGTTATGCTGGACTTCTTCATGGCTGATCAACTCTGCAGTCAGGTAGAGCTTTGTTCAATAGAAATTTTACAGAAGGATAGGCGCATAGAGAATTCAACTCATTGACTTCACCGGTTCATGATTGATACTTTTGGCAGATTCCGATGCTCAGAAACCTAGAGTACTTAACCTGTTACTACATAACCGGAAGCTATAAGACTCAGGACTACGGATATTGCATGCAGACCAAGCACTACCGAGACCTCGCCTATGCAGTATCCTTTATTCCTTACTACTGGAGGGCAATGCAGGTTGATTTAAAGCCCTCCACTTTTCATTAGGCAATTGTTAACTGCTTTAGGAAATTGGCAGACGTATATGATAGAATAGCCCGATTGAGTATTACTCTTATCAAATATGCAGTGCGCAAGGCGATGGTTTGACGAAGGACACACAAGCCATCTTGCCAATCTAGGGAAGTACGTGTCGGCGATGTTAGCAGCCGGAGCCAAAGTAGCCTATGAGAAAGAACAGAGCTTCGGGTGGCTCTTCCTAGTTGTGTTCATCTCGAGTGGCGCCACGATTTACCAATTGTACTGGGACTTTGTGAAAGATTGGGGCTTGCTCCAGATGAACTCAAAGAATCAATGGCTGAGGAACGAATTGATGCTTCGCCGAAAGTTCGTTTACTACTTGTCAATGGTATATACGATAGCCTCTCTCTTTCCCGCTTTTCATGCACGAAACGAAAGATTGAAGAAAGAAAAAAATGGGAAGAACAATCTAGTGGAGGACAATAGGACAGTATCGATTCTCACAGCTCAGAAGATGATTATATATTCTTCTAAGACATAGTATGATAATGGTTCCAAGGAATTAAGAATGAAAGATAAGAGAACCCAACTTGATGACAAACAGAACAAGACGCCCGATGTGCTTCGCATCGCAGGAGGCAGGATGGAGAACTAGATGTTCAGTGAGAACAAGCATTTTGCAAATGACCCTGACTAACCATAACTATACTTGCAGCTTTAAGAACTCTGAATAATCGTGCAGGGTTTGAACCTCGTTCTCAGGCTCGCTTGGTTACAAACGGTCCTCCATTATAGTTTTGAAAATGTTGATTATAGAGTGACGGGGCTTTTTTTAGCGGCCCTGGAAGTACTCAGAAGAGGCCTGTGGAATTTCTTCAGGTAATAAAAATTTCAGTTTTCAGGTTTTGTATGGATGACGGCGATATTCATGCATTCAAGTATTATGAGTTATGATATGCATCCACTGCGTCAATTGAGTAGGACTACTTTTGATTGGCTCAGGTTGGAGAATGAGCATCTAAACGATGCAGGAAAATTCAGAGCTGTTAAAACAGTACCCCTTCCCTTTCATGAAGTGGATGAAGAAGGGTGATCAACCAATTGGCCTAAGTTGCAAGCAGAATACAATTCAGGATTCGAAGTTTCAACTTCTTTCAGGAAACGGGGTATTGGGTTTCCTCACCTTAGCGCATCAGTTGATGGAACAACTCGACCAAATCATGTACTTTAGGAACATGTTTCAAACTTGCAACATTTTTTTTTTTGGTTCCGTTTTTCGGAGAATGAAGTGGATGACGACAGAAAAGCCGTCAACGCGTTGATACCTAGTTAATGCATCCTCCTCGTCGCCTCTTTCTGTCTGTCTGTCTGATGCCCATGCCGGCAGCAGAAAATGGCTTCATACTTTGGTCGCTCTCAACTTTTTCCATTGACATTTCTGATATTTCAAGTAGAAGAATCAAGGGGAAACAACCGACACAAGCACAGAGCTTATTGGAAAAATGTGGTCAACTGATCAAGAGTAAAGGGAAAACTACAGAACTTATCGGCATAGATTAATCGTTCAGTGAAACCATTCGTAGCTGCGGCACCACATGTAGAAAAGAAGTTATCCCAGTTCTGTAGCGAGACCACTCTTGCTTTAGGATGGATCAGCCATCGCCAGGTTCGACAATTCCCATGACAACCCCAAGGACGATGCACGAAATGAGCACCAGCGCGCCTACCATCACAACCACGTTCCCAATCACCTCGACCTGTTCGTTCTCGTCGATCTCCATCAGGAAGAGGCCCGGGAAAAGAAAGCTAAGAATTTGATCGTTTTCCTTCTCCTCTCACTTCCCGTCCACCCAAACTGGGAAAGAAATGAACCCTCCCCTGTTTTCTTTCGTCCATTCGGGTGACGAAGCCATTTACATGATCCATGATCATTGAACTGCACGGTTTGTTCCGCACCGAACCGAAGGGGAAAAAGTTCCAGATGTGTTAACAAAGACCAGTTACATGTTTCCAGTTTTGATGGACGGTCTAGTACCAGTTTGACAGCAAAACCTTACGTTGGACGGCTCCGAAAGAGAAGCCCTGCCACAAGCCAAGCCATACAGGCCAGCTTTGACAAGTTCATAGGTTGGAAGTTGTTCAGCTGAATCACTTGCTCATATGGCCATGAGAAATGGCTGTTAGAATTTGCCTGGACACTCCTATAACTCCATGTATCCTCTAATCTCATCTCATATTTATCACTTTGTAATATGTAAATAACTCAATTTGGTCCTAGAGTCTTACATGAGAAATGGGTGGCCAAAGATAAAAATTGTCCTTTTAAGGGAATTTTCCTGTCTAACTCGAAAAATAGCTACGCATTTATTGTTCTGGGAACAAATCCCAATAGTAACTTGTGGTAATTCTTTATATCTTATCAAAATTCCAAACAAAATATTGTAGCATACCAAAATTTGAAGGTTTCACCGATTATCGAGCAAGGTTTACTCTTTTTAAATCTATGGCCGCAAGACTAGGGATTCATTTTCCAAAAATTTTTAGAAACAACTTTAGCCATGTTGAGAATGATAAGTAATTTAAATGGAAAACATCTTATATATATATATATATCGAAAAAAAGTCGAGGGGGCTGACGATAGAATTCCAAAAATTTGAAGGTTCCACCGGTTAATTCATGTGCTTAAGTGGTTCACTGATGTACTTGCCAAAAACATTGGAGTGGCTATGGCTCAACTGAAACAATCCGCTGCAAATATGAAACTCATGTAAGAGAAGGGTTGACAAGGGTCGTCTCTTTGTACATTTTTTTACTCTAAGATAATTGCAAAAAAAAATCTTAAACATATTGTAATTATGCTAATTCAATCGTTTTTTTTTTCAAATCAATCATAAACCTTTTGGATTTTATGTCAATTCAGTTCTTTTGGAAAATTTTAAACGAAAATAACTAACATATGTCGGAGCTGGCACCCAAGTTTTAGTAATGATTTTAATATTTTTCGGATTTATTTACTTTTTCTATTTTCCTTTTTTTTGTCTTCCCATTTTCCTCTAGCTGATCATCGGACCTTAGCGACCGGCCAAAGGTGTGGGCCAGCATGATCGGCCTCGCAAGGGCCGGCGAGGCCAACCTCACTTCTGGTCAATCACAACCGACTGAAAGAAGAAGGGAAGGAAAAAAAATTAAAAAAAATCAGAAATAAAAATTTAAAAAAAGTAAAATTTTCACTTCGAGCTTGCCACGTCAACTACTTAAAACCAAAAGTTTTAGAATTGAATTGGCACAAAAAAAAGTTATAGGACTAAAACAACACAATTATAATATGTTTAAGAATTTTTTTAGTAATTTTGTGTGCATCAGTTCTGGTGCATATAAATGAAGATTTTTTTTAATTAAAATGAATCAAATAAAATTACCATGTCAGTGTAAACTCATTCCAAGAGAGTTAAAATCCGCATCCGAAATCAAATTAAAAGGTCATGTTCAAAACTTTATCCCTTTTTGTGTTATTCGACGACGACGGCAACAAAAAATCTCTTTTTGTGTAATTACAAAAACAGAAAAATAAAACTCACAGGTGAGAAAGAAGAAGACTGCATCAGAGGAGTAGCTCCCTTTCCCGCTGGCGCTGCAAAAAGCAGAACAGCACCACGACACAAATCCCTCCAATGGCGGCAAAGATCGCTACCGGTTGTGCGCCGATCATTTACTCTCTCTCCTCTTCCCGACAAGGCCTCTCCCATCGTCCCTCCTCCTCCTCGTACTGTCCTCTTCGGCCGCCGGGACACAAGCCTGCCCTCGTCTCCTCCAGGTCGCCGACCGTGGCTGAACCCTCTTCAATCTCTTCCTCTTTCTCATCTTTGTTGCGCTGTTGTCCAAGGGTCCTGCTCAATTCAGTGGCCCTGATGTTCGAATTTGCGCTTGCGTCCCAGGTTGTGCGTTCTGCTCCCGACGGTTGGACCGAGAAAGCGGGGATTAGCTTTGCCTTTAGTGTTCTGCTCGTTAGAGGGTGAATCCGAGACGGACCCGGAATCGTCCCCGAGTGATTCGGCCGTGGTATGTGATAATTCTGGGTGCGTGATTGCAGTTTCTTTGACTCTGCCGATGTCGATCCAATGCCTTGTCCCAAATCCCATCGTAGTAGGAGGATATCCATGTGTTCTTTTTTAATTGTTTGATTGAACTGGAGCACTCGTTCGATCAAGTTGCTGAATTTGATAGGAGAGAAAATGTGCTATGAAGTACTTAGGCATATGATCAGATCGCGATGATACCGGTGACGAATTGTTATGTTAGTCTGAGTGAGTTGACGTGCATTGGAAGGGCCTGAATCTTTTAGAGAAGTCACTTAACAAACCTAATCCATTTGGACTAGACATGTGGTGGATATTTCTAATCAGTGTGTCCATGTGACGGCATTAATGTTAGGCAGTTGCTTTTGGAGAAGGATGAACGGTCCAAAACTAAAGATATGTAGTCGATCCCTGGGACCACTTTCATATGGTACCTTGTTTTTCTTCTCTCTATTGTAGTTGAACAACTGCTTAGTTATTATCTTCTGGAAGCGTAAGGTGGGGTTTATAGCTGGCAAAGCACAAGATGAAGCAAGAGAATGATGCTGTCAGGAGAGGGAGGAAGTCTACATCACTTTTCATGTTGTTATCTAACATGCTTGTGAAAGCAGTAACCTTGCTATGCTGTTACTTCCCCACAGAATGCGGATGCTTTAAGCTTCTTTTTCAACTTGTATCATCTACCTTTGCCACATCATAACCTTCTACTAGTCTGAACAGCCTTTACATTGATCCCTTGAATTGCATCTGAGTGAAGCGTATATCCAAGAGATTCATTAATAAATGTGAATTTCTTGCAAGATTAGATTGTAGGATCTCCCTTAGCAATCCATGTGAAAGAGGAGGCAAAGTACGACTGAATCACCACCAAGAGTTCTTTTTGAAGAAAACTCAGATTTGCCAACCACTTATTATCCTCTTATTTAATGAGTTCCAAATTTTTTTAACTTCTGTATAGAATTGCTATATTTCTCTGGATATAAATTGTTCTTTTGCTTTTTGTTATTTTTACATAGACAATACACTTGAGCATTTGTTTTATGAATAAAGGGCTTCTACCCTTTGCATGCTTAGTCTTGGATGGAGAGCAATCATGCATGCTTCTTTGCTATTTCATGCCTCAAGCATTTCTCACTATTGGCCCCTTTTAATTAGTTAATTCCTCTTGACAGCATCTACATCTTAATTTGGAACACCCGAGGAGAAGATTGCTTGTACAATTCACTTGTAATGAATGCGGTGAAAGAACACAAAGGCTCGTGAATAAGTTAGCCTATGAACGAGGTCTTATATTTGTACAGGTAACTCCTATGTAATGTTACATTGTTTCTGTGATCCATCTTGTTTTTTTGTGATGATTAGAGGAAAAGTTGTCAAATTTCACAAGGAATTGAATGCTCTGAGGGTGAGCTATCACAGTAGTAAAATCTTCTTTGAGCAACCTATTCGTTAGTTTTCTCTTGGCATTGGCAAAATCTATCTTGTAAGTTGTGAATCTAGAAAGATTTCTGAAAAGAACATATGCAATTTTTGGGGGACTTACTAGTTTGGTTCAAATAACCTAGTTCTGCTCACTGTTTTTTTTTTCCCTTCTTTTACCAAAATAAATATTACCAGAGAGAAGTTCTAGTTGCCTGACCCAAATATGCAGAAAAGATGATGCAACATAGATTAATCTTCCAAAAAGAAAAAAAAAATGATAAACAGTCTATTGATCGTCAGATTGTATTTTAAGGCACACTTGTCAAGAGGCTTTAAACTTCACGGTGCGACATTTGGTAGTTGGTCAAGTTTTGGCATCCCATTACATCTTTCCTTGTCTTTTTCAATCATGAAGTGTCCTCAGGCGCTTGAATGAGAAATAAGGCAACTAGAAAGGGAATTTTGTTCATCCATCTAATTTTGCTTTGCTTGAATATGAAGGTGAGTTGTGAAATTTGATGTCTTGGCTGTCCCTTTATTGCAGTCTTCCTTTTTCTTTCATTTATAAGTTATGGTGATAATGTTAAGAAGCCACAGCAGCAACTCATGCTTTTACTTCTTACTGCTGTTTCTTTGGCTTTTCTTTGCAACTTTTTAAAATTTGTCTTTTCTAGTTTATTGATGTTATGCGTATGCTTCTCCTCAGTGTGCTGGTTGTCTTCGGCATCACAAGTTAGTTGACAATCTTGGCCTTGTAGTGGACTATGACTTGCGAGAAGAAATTGAGATGGAGCAATAAAAGATCAAGCCTATTAAAGTTCAAAATGGCGAGGACCTCTCCATGCTGTACTTACTTTTGTTGTATTGACTTACTTTGTAAAGGTTTTGTTTTGAATGAAAAAAGAATTCTCCAATAGTATCTCATTGTGTAGAAAGAATACAAAAATGTCTTACAATTCTCGTTCATATTTCCTTTTATTTCTTCTATTGGCTCCATTTTTTTGCTTATAACGCCAGCTGTGTAAGGTTTAAATATGACCTGGGCAGCAAATTGCTTTAGAATCCACAACCTCTGACCGCCAGCAGAATGGCCAGGGAAAATCCAATCCTCGCCCACATCCCCAGTTTTCCTTGTCGATGGAAGGCAAATCCTCCATTCTATAAACAAGCAAGAAATAACTTGATATAATATGCTGCTAATGGTTATCATGATTGAAACTTGATCATGCATCAATAGTTTGCTACATTACCAGATCTAAGTTTGGTGAAGGTGCTGGGGATGTATCCTCTGTGTCTGAAACCGTTGGTGGAGCTGGAGGGCTTGGCACAGTGGGTGCCGGAGCATGTGCGTGATGCCTTCTGTGCCTGTGCTTGTGCCTCCTCTTGTGTTTGGTGGGTGCTGGTGCGGGAGATGGCACTAAAACTGGTGCAGGTGCCGGTGCCTTTTTAACGGGTGCAGGGGCAGGGGCTGGCGGCGGCATTGATGGGGACGGTACAGGGGCTTCCTTTACTGGCGCTGGTGCTGGTGGCACTTTTACAGGAGCTGGAGCAGGTGGTGCTTGGGCTGGTGACGGCGACACTTGTGGTGGTGAAACAGGCGGTGGCAGCAGGGGTGGTGAAGCAACAGGCGGTGGAAGCAATGCTGGTGGCTGTGCAGGAGTAGAGGTAGGAGGGCTCTGTGGCGGTTGAGGTGGCGGAACCTGAGGGGCCGAAACTGGTGCGACCTTCGGGGTAGGGGATGCCGTCGGAGTGGAAGTCGGCGGAGCTGTTGTCACAGGGGTAGATGGTGCGGAACTTGCTGGCGGCGGAGTCGTCGTCACAGGGGGAGACGGTGCTGAACTCGCTGGCGGCGGTGTTGTGGAAGCTGGCGGCGTTAGCGGCAGATTAGAAGGCGAGGCAGCTGGTGCTTGCGCGTACGTTATTACCAGTTGACAAGCAAGGATAGCTGAAATCTGATACCACCAATATGCGAAGGCCATTTTATGGAAGGTGGGAGGTCTGAAGGAAAGACTTGGTGATTCTATATATATATATGCAATTCGCGAACGAGGGGGACCTAAGGACATCAAAAGTTTTCGGTGGTGGTAGAGATGTCGCCCTCGTGTGATAGGCACATCGTTTCTTAAGGTTGTGGTAAATTTAAAATAAGGTTGTTTGGGACTACAGTTGCGCCATCTTGTCAGCCAACCTCTTTGGCCTCCGATGAACTCCTCCTACCTTTAAGATTGGAGAAATAGAAGCATGAGGCTTACGCCTAGTTCTTATGAGACGGTGGTTCTAATGATGTGTCTCATTTATTTCTCTTTTCACCGTGAGAATAAGACTCTTTTCATGCGCATTCACCAAATAATTACTAAATCGCTAGAGCTTTTTGGTCGGCTACTTGTAGGGATAATTACCAAATCAATCATAACCATTGGTTGTATATGAATGGTAATTCAGTCCTAAAATTTTTATTTTCTCCTGTATGGTTATAAACTTTTCGCATGGATTTCCAATGTAATTATCAATTGCTGCCGGAAATTGCTAATGTGGCGTTCAATCATCGTTGGCTACTTTACGTGGCACGCTAATATGGATAACTTTATTCGTAACAATACCATATATGTATCATTATTTTTTTCCCAAAATCGATTGGAAGGAACGCATTTGAATTTTGCGCAAGGATTTAAGACTACGTTGATAACATTAGAATATTTAAGATATAACTGATATATGCGGTCTAAATTATTAATGGTCCCACTATAAGTGTGAGAGCATGGAATCTTTTCCGATTTTCTGCTTCACAATTTGTTTGCGTCTAGGGGCTTGTTGCATCATATTCAAATTTAGCTCCAACTTAAACTTAGGCTATGTTTGTTTTGCGAAAAACATAACATTCCAAAAAAGTGTTTTTCGAGAATTCATTGTTTAGGATGATAACAATATTTTCCAGCATTTGATTGAGACTTGAAAATGAACAGGAAAATATTTTTTGTCGTTTGGTAAGGAAAATTACATACATTATACTGGTACTCTTGCGCATGAGTATTTAGCACGGGCCCCAGGGTCTCAAACCAAGATCCCCGAGTTTGGGGCACGAGCATAGACACTGGTCTTGGGTCCACCAAACCTGAGCCCATGAATTCAATGCCCATGCTCGACTCCCCGACGCCTCGGCCTGAGTCTATAAAGGCTGGGCCCATGTCCCCATTGCTCGAGCTTAGGTCCATCAAGGCTAGGCCTTGAACCCGGCACCCAAGCCTGGGTCAATCAAGGTTCAAACACAACCTAGATGGGACCTGGGTCAAGGCATTAGGGTCTCAGGCCCAGCCTCAATGAACCAAGGCCGGAGCATTAAGGACCTGACCCTAGCCATTGGGGTTCCCATGCCCAAGCATAGTATTTTTTATCCAAACACCGATATGTAGTCATATTTTGAAAATAAATTCTGATTTGTTAAATAGGACATTATTTTGTAGATTTTTTTTTTGGGCAGAAAAATGTTTTCCACCGACTCATTTTCCTGAGCAATCAAAACGCTAGAAAATGAGAAAATCGTTTTTACAAAAAATATTTTCCGACGCAAAATAAATAGAGCCTTAGCAAAGTATTGTTGTCTTAATTAAGCCTTACGTATTTTCTGAATTGAGCTTTCTGAAAGCTGCAAAGCAAGGAGAATCGCCAACTTCTCATCTTCTGCTTTCAATTTGAAAATGAAAAGATTTCCAAATTAGAAAGGCTGAATTGCCTCCTTACCAAACAGACGAGTCGCTCTTTTTCTCTCTGTTTCTCATAATTCACTCGAGTAATATTAAATTCCAGCACCAAACCTCTTCTAAACACAGTTTGGATCCGTCGCCTAATCAAATCATTGGTAAGAAGTCCTCGTCATGTTGCACGAGAAAATAAAATGTCTCCAATCGTTTTTACAAAAAATGAATGATTTGAAAAATATTTTCTTTGATACGATTATTTTTATCGTTTGAAATAATTAACTATTAAAAATTATGTTTTCAGCGAGAGCAATTTATGTCTAAACACTTTCACAGACAATGAAACTATTTTTTGCTCATTCGTTTTTGCAAGCGATATAATACTTACTACTAAAAAAATATTTTTCAAACTATTCAATTTTCACAAAAAAAAAAAAAAGGGGGGAACTTTTTAACTTCCTTGTGTTTATTGGCTTCCCTTTGCCATTTCCATGCTCTTCTCTTGACATTCACATCTCAGTGTAAGAAGCTCATTCCTGTGGGCCACTAGTATGGTTCGGTAGTCACAAGGAATAAGACCGGCTTTTAAAAGAGGCGACAATCAAAGTGAAATGACGCATGATCTTGTATGACAGCTACAAATATGTCTGTACAAGAACAAAAAAGAATTCCTCGCCTATTTATCCCTCTTGGTTACAAAGAACCTCGGCCGAATTTAAAAGACCATACAAAAGCCTCAAAACTAAGATATGAGACAGGTGATTTCACAAGGACGTCAACGGGTTTTGGCCGTGATTTAGGTGCTCAATCCCCCAACATTGTGACACAGGGATTTCTCACGTGCTTTTTTCTGTGTTGTTCTGCAATCAACATTGTTCTTTCACAAACAAAACATAAAGTGGAACATGTTATGCATCTTGTCGAGCAGCTTTGATGGGTGGGGCGAGATGGGAAGACATGAAGGCGGGGTTGATGGCTCTGATTTCTTCTCTTTCTTCTTCCTTCTCAGCTGGAAGAACTGCTGCATCGCATCTGCGCACTCTGATTCTAACACCCCTCTCCTGATGGTCATATTTGGGTGAAACGGGTGTACAGGAGGACCCGGCTTGTCTGTGCCTTCAGAAGCAGCCGTCCCTTCACCAATCGGGAAAAGCCTGCAACAAAAGCAAAAGGGAGATGAACTCTTTGTACTTGGTTTTATATAGAGGTCAAGTAACGATGGCCACATGCGATTCGTAATGCATTGTTTGAGAATTTATTGCTTCGGGAAGGAAACTTCCAAATTTCCCTACTCTATCTCGCAAAAATTTCAAACTTTTTCCTATTTTCAACCCTAATCTAATCCACCTCCCCTTTCTCTCTTTTCCAACATGGAGCATAAAAGAAATATTGACAAAGAAAACTTAGTAGAAGTTGCCTCCTTAAGATGGTCTTTAGGATATGCCGGGATTAACTGCCTCAATGAACTTTTTCTCCAGATATATATTCTCATGAAAGCACTAGGTGGCATCATGTGTTTGTGATGCTCATACTAGCCAATAAGATTCTTTGAAGTATGGATGCTAGACAGCTACCACTTAAAATTATTGCAATAACTCCTAGAACAATAGAAGCCAAATTGTTTTCTGCCTTTATCTAGCCAATATAGCAATCAAAGGGGAGCCCTCGAAAGTATCTTGCAACCATCATTCAAGCCAAAAAAAACCAATTGGGAACCAGAAAATATTACTGAAACGAAGATAGAATGATAATCTCTGTTCGGGTGTGGAAAACATGAAAAGGTAGCAGAATGAATTTAACATACCTAACCCAGCTGCCATCGGCTCCAAGAAGCTTGTTGGGAGCTCCCCATACAAGAGTGTCAACTCGAGCTTGAAGAATTGCTCCAGCACACATGGGACAAGGTTCCAGTGTCACATATAATGTTGTCTCCTGGGGAAATAATAGATATTAAGTTCCCTAGTTCATAGTTCTGCCAACACAGCAAAAAATTAGTTTGATGCGGTCTCGCCTATACTCAGTTATTTCACGACAAAAGAAGCCCAAAATATGAAAATTCGGGATAAATGTCAGATTTTTTTTTTTTTATGCTTAGGCATCAGTTTCCCTGCCTTTTTTCATGCTATCAACAGAAATTGCACCAGAAAATTCCAGGTATTGGCTTCTAAAACTTATTATGTTTCTGCTACCCTGAGGTTCAAATCGGGTATGTTTTAAGCTAGAAACAGCTAGTAAGTAACAACATCTAAAAGTTAGATACCAATTAGTAATGAGTTTTGGAGCAGAGAGTTCTACCGCAAGTCTCCATGACCGAAGAACATTGGATGCCTCCTTTATACATATCATTTCAGCATGGGCCGTAGAGTCCCTCAACTCTTCCACCCTACACATTATATTACCTTGTCTAGTGATTCTGAAGTAACATCAATCGATAACACACAGCATAAGCCATTAAAGTTCTAAGACTCACAGGTTGAATCCACGAGCAATAATCTTCCCATGTTGCACCAATACTGCTCCAACTGGCACTTCCCACTTTTCAGCAGCTTTCTTTGCTTCCATAAGTGCTTCCCTCATGAACATTTCGTCAATCTTCTGCTGCTCGCTTTTGAGTCTGTATGCCTCTTCCCAGTCGTCAAATGTATCCCTTGTTGCTTGCTTGACGCGTTGGAACTTCCTCTGTTTCAGCGGTGAACTTGTAACCTCCACTCCTCCAACTTCAGTTAACTTCTTTGCATTTTGGTCCAACCCTTCATGCAGGCCACCACCAGCTAAAAGGATCTTACCAGTATCTGAAGATGCTTCTCCTCTTGGAGGAGTTGTCACTTTTGGAGGCTGAGGTAATGTGGATTCCACCAATTCCAAAGCAAGAGGAGGGCAATCCGTGTCCTGTGCTTTTTCATGCCAACCAAAGTCTTCTTCCTGTTGTGCTGAACCTGAGGAGATCCTCTTTGCCGTACGGCTTCCTGATTTAACAGGAGATACAATCTCAGCTTCAGATGGTGTTCCTTTTTCACCTCTTGGTGAATGTGTACGGTTTCTAGTTAGAGAATGCAATGGCTGCAGCTGGTCAGAAGAGTTTACTTTCTGTGGCGTGCCTCTTTCCAGGTTGACATTCTCACCATTGTTTTCGTCATGCTCAGGTCCAGAAAACCATGTGTCACTGCTAACAGACTCATTCATTGTACTCTTTCCACCTGAACGTGCAGCTGAAGTGGATGATTCAGCTCGTGAACGCCAGTGCAGGCGAACAATATCCGCCATGATATTCCACAAGGACCTGCCAGATCTCCTGACAGCAACAGGACCAACAGTTTTACTGCTGTCAGGTTCTTCTGACTTCAAATCTTGGTGAATAGATGGATCAATTTCATGCCATATTTCATCAGAGGGGCCTTTTGATCCAGAACTCCCAGAAGGATGCCTTGAGTCACGATTCTCTAGCTGAATGTCTTCTGAGCCATACTGAGCAGAGCTAGCTTGGGTGTTACCTTTACTACTGTATCCTGACGTAGCATCAGATGTATCAACTTCAGCCTCACTACTTATTTCGTGCCTAGCCTTCTCAATATACTCCCCAACAAACTTTCCAGATGATTCCTCCATCCGAAGAGCTGATCCAAGAGCATCTTCATAAGTTCTACCATACAAAAGTTCCCCATGGTTCCCGTCTCCTCTGCCTCCACTATCAAGTTGTGCATGCAAAGCAGAAGTTTGGGTTTCTCCGTGTGTGCTTACAGTATTAGAACCACTTTCCAAGAAATTCTCTTTAGTTGGCATCCCACTTGTCCTATCAGCATAAGAAGAGCCCCTGGCTACCAACTGAGAAGGTGGAGGTATCAACAAACATTGTGAATTTACCGTGTTGGCCTCCTGGTGTATCATTTGCATATTCTGTTGGTAAACCAAATTAATATTCTGGTTACTAGACAGCTGTTCTACAACTTTTTGATGAGCAGTAGATTGTTTAGTAAGTCCTGAAGGCGTACTGCCCGAACCTGACTCAGACTGCATGACTTTTCCTCTGCTTTCGTTGTGTATGTCTTGGGCTTCCCCAGACAGGGTCACAACTGATGTTAAATTCGTATCTTGACTAGCTATTCTTTTTTCAGAGGTTCGCTGGGAGCTACGAGCTGTTTCCATATCACTAGCACGAAACTTTGACTTATTCATGTCATCTTGAAATTTACCACTTGAGTGCGCCAGTTGGAGGGCCTGTGAATCTGTATGGTGATATTGTTCCCTCTCACTTGGATATGAGTATGAACCCACATTTGTTTTCTGTCGCAGATTTATCCTATTAGACTGTATACTGGACATCCTCTCAGCTCTCTGGTCGCTTTCTGATGGCTCAGTAAACTGTTGGGATTTTCCAAATTTACCTTCTATGGTTATCCGATCATCTTGGTGGCTTTGCTCTTCTCTCCTCTGAGCTGAGCTTGAGCCCGAGCCCAAATTCACATTTACCTCCGAACCATTCCTCCTATACTTTCTATGCAAGCTGGAAGTCTCCTCAGTGTCTATCTCTTGGATTTCCAGCTTTCGAGGAAATTCCTGGGTATTTCCAGCAAATTCATCTCTTTCAGCCACGTGGCCAGCCATTTTCCTGCTTTCATTTCTGTTCTTCAAGATAGAACCAGAAGAAGCCATTAGTTTCTCCTCCCTGCTACTGAGCTGCTTTTCAGATTGGGGTGACACTTTAACCTCATTGCCACAGGCTCCACAAACTTCTTGATTCCTTTTGCCTTTCCTTTCCAGTTCAAAGATGTTAACATCTTCATTTTCGTTTTGTCCATGACTAATAGATGCTCGAGAATCCAAGTTGACAGAGAGAGTCAATTTCTTTTTGGCACCGGAGGTGCGGGGAATGGAAGATTTTCTATCATCATAGTCATGGGTTCTCGACATTGTACTGCATCCTTCCAAGGATTCCTTCTGATATTGTGCTCCTTCAACTGATGGTTCATTGAGTTTCTTTTCTGACTTCTTTCTCCAACCCCACTCCACATTACTCCTTGCCATGGCTTGTTTCTTCTCCAAGGTCTCATTTTCCTCCCTTTCTTCTCCATATATTCTATCTTCTTCTGACATCTCATTGTTTGTTTTGCTCTCTTCTCTCCTTCTTAATTCTTTAGAGTGGCCACTCAATGTTTGTCCCACAGATCCATCGTCTTTAATCTCTTCTACATCACTCTCAAAACCACCAGAGGACGAAAATGAATGATAAGATGAACAACTAGAGACCTCTTTCCTTGCCCTGTGATTCCCCTCTCTCCTAAAATATCCTCTTCCTTTGTCCTGTGAGCGAACATCATCCTTTGACTCAATCTCAATACACTCAAGTCTGCCTCTCGAATTACTCTCCCTAGAACCTGACCCCTTTTTCTTTCTACCCCTTGTATGTTCGCTGCCGTGAATCTTTTTCCTCTCCACTTCATATCTCTTGACCGAACTGCTCCCCCATTTCCCTCTCGAATCAAAACACTCCTCGTCCACTTCTTCACTCAAAAGACTAAGCACGGCCTCCGCATCCTGAAAACAGCTCAACCGGCGAATTTGATTATTTTCCTCCGAAACCATACACTTGATTCTCCTTCTTCTCCCCCCATTTCTTCTCTCGCCACTTCTCTCGCTAAAAGCGTAAGAACCTTCCTCATACAAATCCGAGACCTCCCGGTCAATGCCATGAACCGGGAGCCGACAATAGTACCGGTCACCACCGCCAAAGTACAACCTCCTAGAAGCTGACCACTGAAGCAAAGAGGATTGCCTCAACCCATACAACGACGAAGGGCTTATACACACCCTATAATTACTATGTCCACTACAAGCAGGACGCGCACAGCAACAAGAACAACCACAACAACACGACGATGACGACGAATGGGCTAATGGGTACTTATCGAATCGATGAGTCGACAAGTAGCAATTGTCATTGAGGGAGAAAGAAAGAGGCCCTTTGCTCCTATAACACAGAAGCTTCGAGCTATACATGAATTTGCGCGGCGTGCCGTGAAAAAGGAAGAGAAAGGGCTCACCTTGGTAGGCAAATTCTGGAGCTTATTCTACTACTTGGGAGCTGAAAACACCATGAGCGAGTGATCTGTGGGTCTGTGTTGTAGATCGAATTGCACAAAGATTCTGTCAAAAAAGGTAGGACCCGCAGAGTGGAGTCACCGAGTCGGACGAACTCGGTTGAGTTTTATGTAGGCTTGGACTCCACCACATTTGGGCTTAACCTTCATTCTATGGAAATGCCGAATCATATTGGGCTCAATGACAATGAAATGGACAAAAATAATCGGACATGATTCGGATCTATCTTTGGTTTCCCAAGATTAAATCGGACGATCGACTTTCGACTCTATTAATCCGCACCGATCCGTATAAACTATGCCCGAAGTCTATTTCATGTTTATGATGTTATCGATCCTGATTCTCGAACTGAAGTTTGGTCGCGATGGTTTAGCCCCAATCGAAGGGCGTCCACACGTCATGGCGAAAGGTTTCCAACTTAGATCCGACGTCGATGGCTAAGATCACGCCAAAAATAAGAAGTTTGGAGTACCAAATTTTCGCCAAGAATACTTGCTAGTTTAGCGAGCTCACTCACATTTTATTTTGCCGAGGCAACTTAAGCCATCTCGATGGCCGGAACAAAAGGGAGAGAAAATCCCCTTTGCGAGTGGTGCTTGCTAGTGTTGGTTGGAAATTCTTTTCCGGGATACTTACCTCTCCGACATCAATGGCGCCGTCGGTGGAGTTGTTAGTTGGCCCTCCTCAGTCCTCACCATGTGCCCTTTGCCTATTGGCCCCTCCGGTCTGTCCACCAGTTTCAAAGTGGACTCCGATGGCACAGATGATGTCGGAGATGTAAGTATCACGGACCGGATGTTTCATATCCTCGCCCGTGCGCGTGTATGATGTGATAGACTGAAAGTCTTCGTGTCCCAACTCCTTTCCTATTCGTCTAACCTTTGCTAGTGGAGCTTGCTAATGTTGTCGTGGTACATAAGCGATGCGGAGGGGAAGATACAACTGGTTCATAGGAAAGGTGCTAGGGGCGATTTATGTTAAGAGTTCTATCATAGAAAGGCTACATCTTTAAGGAGATCTGAAGGTGCGATTGTTCTTCCGTGTACAAATTAATCGGGAATTGACGCCGCTCTCCCATGGCAAACTGAAATCAATTATGATGCTTATAGTGTTATGTTCATGTGGCTTGATGGACTCGATACCTGAGTTTAGCTGGGCATGGTACAATCTGATGCGGTAACGCTATTCGCCGTACTACTCTTGGAAGCAACATGAGAAGTAAGGTTGGCTTGGCGGTTCTCAGCTCGTCAGTCAGGAACCACACGGGCTGATTCCGCGATTGAAATCTGTCGGCATGTGGCATAAGCATGTCACGAGGACAAATGGGCCCCAATCACTGGCCGAAATCATTTGGGGCATGGGTCGAGAGCCAAGAGCCAGTGCTTGGCGGGGGGCCAATCCTGCCAACCCCGTGACATCCCATGGCCGGCACCGTTGTCGGCCATTGCAATGTCCACAGTTCTATTTCTAAATCCCATCGAGATTGATGCTCTATGCAATTTTCAGTCGAAGATGCACGCCGAGCTCATGCATCGACGGATCGCGAAAGAGTTCAGGGGAGACCCCAGCCTCGACATCTTCTCCTAAAACACCCTGCGAATCGAATTGAGCACCGCCCAACGATTCGCCCGGCACAAAAGCTGAAGGCATGAGTCAAGGATCTGTATCACGTCATCTGGATGGTAATTCACCCCCCGCACCACGCGAATCATGTTGTACGCTTTTGGAATTGGAATCGACATGGCTCGAGACTTTTTGACGCTGAAGTGATTGGCGACAACTGGAAGGCTCGCTTTATCGTCCGAGTGCGTCGGAAAGATTCCCGATCCGTCCATTGTCATCCACGACCCCGAACTACCGATGGCGACCTGCTGATTCCGCACTTACATACAAAAACTTCGACGCTGATCATTCAGGTATAGACCCAATTGTGCTCCACGGTCGTTGACTCGGCTTTCTCATCTCGCTAAGTCCCAAAAGCTTTGTGCGAGCGTGCCCGACCTCACGAGTCAAGATGACTATCGTTTATCACATCATCAGCGACATGCATAGGAGAGCACGAACAAAAGATGGTGTGCTTTGGTTTTGAGCCATGATTGTTCTTCGGATTTTGGGTCGATGACCCGACGAGGCCGCCAAATTGAATAAGGCGACTGAGATGGCGTCGGTATTACTTTCTTAGCAGCCGTTGATTATGATTTTCTAAATGTCTGTTGGGTTACCTTCCTCTCTTCTTCGATGTATTCTCGTAACCATATGTCTTAAAAAGGAATGATGATAACAATAAGGGGTGGTTCCCGCATTGGTGATCAGCTGTAGTCGGACAACTAAGAAGTTGACAATGCCGTCCCATGCTTACAATGTTTTGTGTCTTCGAGACTCCTCCGAGTCCTATCTTCCTCATGTGTCAGAAAAGAAGTTTCAAACAGTTCTTTCGGTATCGAATTTGAACCCTAATTTATAGACCAACTCATTCTTTTCTATAGTTGAATTCTTTAGGGGAAGTAGAGATCCAAAGCGTTTGGGACAAAGGCGAAGTAACGAGGGTTTGTTTTTGGAAAAAGTAATAAAAAACAGTCCTCAATCTAGTGTATTGGTACAAATTCAATCATAAACATTTTAATTAGACCAATTTTATCGCAAACTTTTTTGCGTTAGTATCAATTTAGTCCATTTGAGCAATTGTGATCGAAAATCGCTGATATGAACACGTGACGATGCCACATAGAATGGTCACTGATGTCGTGGACATATTTTTTGGATAAAATATTTTTTAATTATTTTTTCCCCTTATTTTTTCCTTGAACTTTGGCTTTGGTTAGCATGGGTCATCAGCAAGGCAAGTGAAGGCTGCCCGGCCCTCTCCGAAGCAACCCTCTCTAGCTAAAGCCGTAACGACTCAGGAACTATATCCCGTTATTCTATCTCTGTTTAATTTATTTCTTTTTTTTTTTGCCAACCTTCATTCTTTATTTGCAAAAACATTAATAGCTAACCTAATTTAATGGATATAGTAGATTTCAAGATATTTATAAACATACTTAGTTTTACACATTTACCTTAAGTATATTTTACAATATACACTAACATCCCTTACTATTTACAATCAAAATTTGGAAGGTTACCCTCGACTATGGCTACTCTGCCCCTCCATACTCTTACTAAACTATTGGGACCTTTTTCTCATCCTGACTCGGATACTCTCCTAAGCCGTCACTCCGCCTTGAAAACCTGACGGTTCATCGAAATTGTGCAGATGAATCATGAACATTCTTTTACCTACTGTTTGAAGTCAATTTCTACATTCACGACTTCTTACAAAGAATATTTCATGTGAGTTGACAATCCAAACAGCGGAGATGCAGCAAGGCCATCTCAATTTTCCTGAAAAATGAGGGATAAGCAAACAGCCTAGTAAATAAAATCACTAGATCTAAAATAGGAATATCTATCCATACCCAATGCAATGGTGTAAAATGCTATTAAAAAAAGCTATCTTGATCCACTGTAAAAACAAATGCCATGTATTTCACACATCAAATATGCACATGTAATGATTCCTTCATGTCACTCATGTGGCTCATAGTGTTTGTAGGGCCGTGAGCTCGTCAGCTCGTTCTTGTAATCTCATAATCGTTAACTCAGAACGCTTTCTCGTAGGCCCAACGTTGTTTGTGAAAAGATGACATATTGTCCGCATTGTCATCTTCATAGAAAACGACGACTCATACTTGTTCTCATAATAAGGCCAATTTTGGCCCCCCATCAACGGTCTTGTAATTTCCCATATAAAAGCCATCTCTAGCTTTCGTCATTCCTTGGATGACAATGAGTAAGTAATGATTTTATATTTTAATATGCGTACACATTGTTTTCGCATACACATGTTCATTTATCATATTTCTTATCATGAGAACATGCGGGATGAACACGAGATGGTGAGGGACCACTTTTCATTCCAATGCTTGACTCATTTTCAATGCTCAACCATGTGATTTGTAATGCAATAACACACATATCCACGCACAATCATGCAGCACAACATCAAGCATAACAAATAATACCGCCTTATAACTAGTAATCACATTTACCTGATACCCAAATTACGGTGTCCTACGTCGTGCAACAAAGAAAACACGACAAGAAGTAGCATAACAGTGGCAAAGGCGGCTTGAGGCAATGGCGGCAGCTTCGTGTGGCGACGAGAGACAGAATCGGTGGAGGAGGGGTCGCGTGAGTGAGGGAAGAACAGAGAAATTGAGTTGGTGTGTCCTAAATAAGGAACCTCTTCCCTTTTTCTAGTCATAGGAGCCTTTTCGAAAGTCATTGTCAATTCTATTTTATCATAAGTCTTAATTAATTCTAAGCCTTAGTTAATTCATCATTATCTTTTTATGATTTGTCCACCTAGCTTTCTTCTAGAATCTATTTATTTGTTTCTTCTGCATTGGTCCACCTCAAACTCTAGGTATCTTCGACTCTTAGATTAGCCACTTATTGGTATTCTATTGGTCTACTTGTATAGTGAATATGCATTCTTGTCTTATGCATTAAATTTGATAATGACTTGATACTTGTCCCTTATCATTAATGCTCAAAAGCAACATGATTTTATCTTAGTATTAATTACTTGAAAGCGACGGCGATTTTATTCGATCATTAATTACTTAAAAGCAACATTGATTTTATTCTATCATTAAATACTTGAAAGTGATATTATTCTTATCATTTCATTAATTACTTGAAAGCGATATCATCCTTATCCGTTAGCAAATTGACTGACAGTTGACTTATATGTTTTTAATTGACTTGACATTGACTTATATATTAATTCAAGAAATATTACCGTGTCCTATTTTCTAATACAAAATTTATGAAAAACTTCTTAAATAAGTCAGGTCATAGCTTTATCGAAAAGCTTCAAAATAACTGCCTCGAGAAGTTACCGAATGTCTTTCTCGGGATGTTATAAGATAGTTCCGTCTAGAAGCTTTTAGGTGTCTTAAAAAATAAGTCAAGAGAAATTGAGTTGTTTCCTATTTTATTTTTAATATGAAAAATTTCAGGATATCACAAAAGCCAAAATTTAAGAATAAGATAACTAAAAACTAATTTTTTAAAAAATAATAATATTAAGAAAATCCACGTCAGTGCCGACCATCCTACGTAGCACCGCCAATGTCCAAGTCAGCTATTTCCAGACAAAATTAATCGGATGGACCAAAATGGTACCCATGTAAAAAGATTTAGGACTAAATTGGTCTAATTGAAAAGTTTATAACTGAATTGATACAATGCAATAGATTTAGGATCTTTTTTTTTTTTGGTACCTTTCCCATTTGTTTTTAGGGTTTTGGGGTAATAGGAGAGAGAGGTCATTTAACCAATGAAGCATGTGTCTATCCACTAGTTAATTCCATTTGGTTAAAAATCAACCTACCATTAGTCAAAAGAGCAATACTAACCCCACCCATGAGTAAATATCTCATAGTAGCCACGCTTTCATCGTGGCAGTGGTTAGCTTTTCCGGTAATCACAAGGCGGAACTTTGTCGATACATTCCTAACACATCGACAATCCAATCTCCCTTTTGATCACAAAAATAAATAAATAAATAAAAATCCCAACACGCCAAATAAGGAAAGCGGAGTACTCCCGCATTAGTAAAGAACATAGGAACGAGGTGGATGAGCGGCTTCATCTTGAAATTTTCCCAATAAAGTAAGAGGACGAATTAGATTGGAGGTGGGAACGTGAATTTGCGATGTCTAGTGATTCATCAGAACGCATTTTCGAGTTTGGTTCGAGCCTCTGTGTATAGTATGTCAAAACCTCTCACTTGATATACGTCAGTATGACTCACACTAGAAAAATAAAAATGTCAATTTGCTCGATTATTTTTGGCCGGCCTCCCACCAAACGTCTTTACATCTGTACCAATGTTAGGTGACCAAACTTCCCTGGCGGGTCATCGATGGTCCACTTCGGATTCGTGTATGCGAGTCTCTTCCGAAGAGGGAGAGAGAATTTTTGGCACAAGTGTCTACTAACCGCTCAAGGACCTTGGAATAAGGTGGACATGAATAGTGAATATCTCGAATGTGAAAAGGATAAAAGCATGTGAAAATGTCATCACGTGAAAGCCAACCGTTTATGATTTTTATTTTTCCGCCAACCTTTTTTTAATGACCAATTCGAGACTAGTCGGAGAGAAATTCATATTTGATATTGGGATAATGACAATTGCAACTGAATGCCACTTCTCCAAAGCAACCCTTGAGTTTCTTTCTTCTTTTGTCCCTTTGTTGGGTAAGTTGGAAATGCAAAATTGGAAGGAAATAGGTGATTGGTCTAGACATGTGTACCCACAATTTTGGGAAATCCGTGTACGGAACCCATCGCATGACGTGTCATCTTTTGACGAGACTATTCCCATATATTTTTTTCAAGAAAATTATTTAATATATATCCCAAACATTACCGTACGGATGTTAATCCAATCCCAAATCTCTCAATTTACTAATTTTAGTCCTAAACTTTTGTAAAATTTCAATGCAGCATTTCTTATCAATTTTCATATCGAAAATTGCTAATGTAGCAGTCTAGCCACCAATATTATTATCATTTGCGAACTTTTTTTTTTTTTGCGATTAACTAATAGCAAAGTATTTATTTGGCCAAAAAAATGGCCAAAGTATTCTCGACATATATTTTTCTTTCTCAACTTCTGCGGTGTTAATATAAAATTCAAAATTTTCAAAAATAAACAACGGACAGGAGCAAAAAAGACAACCTAACTCGGTTCTATAATAGGAAGCTTCGCCAAGCCACCAGATGATCGTGAGTCTCACCATTGAAAAATTCCCGCTTTTTAATTCGCACCTTCCCTTTATCTTCGCCAACTCTAATTTAAATTTGAAATTCCTCAATTTGACTCTAAAATTTTGTTAAATTTCAGTGTAGCAATCCCTATTAATTTTCATATCGAAAATCCCTAATGCAACTTTCCAATTATCGCTAGCTATGTCGGATATTTTTAACAAAAATTGACGAATTGGCAATCGGTTATTCATTTTATTTCGCCAACAAAACGGTATTATTATCATTTACAACAATTTTTTTTTAAAACTCGGGACCATAGCATGAAGCTTCCCCAACCCACAAATGATCGTGTGCGTCTCGCCATTGAAAAATTCCTGCTGTTTTATTCGCAGCTTCCCCGCATCTTCGCCATCTGTAATTTCAAGAAACGACCCTTCTCTCTGATCTTTCCAGATCCGACGGATGTTATCCCACGAAGATCGGGAAATCTTGCCATCTCCAGAACAACGAATTTTCCGATTGGTTCTGGAACGTGAACACAAAATTCTACGCAGTGAGAGAGAGATCGTTATTTTTTTTTTCCTTTCTTCCTAGTATGAATACGAGGAATAGTTGAAGCGAAATACGCGCAAGAAGAGATATAGAGAGAACCAAAAAGATCAAGAAACGAGAATGAGACCTTGCGATGCGAAGTCAAGACCCAAGAAGGGTCTGCGAGAGAGAACCCATTCCATGCCTCGCGCTTGCGCCATGGTTGAATGGGAGGGAGAGAATGTTCATTCAGACCACGTTCTCTGTCGTCGCTCGCTGTGTTGTATAAATATTTTGCTTCGACTCGGTTTTATGTAGCAAAGAGTTTTGGTCTTTTGTTTTTCATTTTATGTGTTGGGGATGAATTGGCCGTTGTTCCTGGGGACGGAGATTCCGTTCCGAGCTTCTCCGTAGCACGGTATCGTTTGTTGGTCGTACGATAGAACATCGTCGTTTGTCGCGAGACGCTTGGCCCGATTATTTCATTCAGCTTCGCTCCTTATTTTCCCACCTCCGGCTCCAAGGTTATTCTTTTCTTGAGGCTTTCCTTGGAGACGTCTCGCTTTTTCCGAGTCCTTCTTCTCTCCCCTTCCCTTGCATTGTTGCCTGCGACATTCACTCGGGTCGTCTTTTGCGCCCCTTCTCTTTTCTGGGTTTCTCTGCCCGATCTGAGGTGCGATCAGTCCGTTGAATTCGGGTTTTTTCCTTCGGTCTCTGTTGTAGGATCTGTCTGATACCTTCTAAGCCGTGTTTGTGTCGGGGTAATCAGCCAGGAAGGAGCATTGTTCAATTTTGGCGATTGGGTCTCTCTGGCTGGAGTTGTTCTTTGTGGTTTCTGTAACAGTACTAGGTAGTGCTGGTCCGAGAAAGAAGTAATTGATGGCCGGTGGAACAGGAAGGAAGCTTTGTCTGAGCAAAATCTACTCCCTCGGATGTGGGAAAGCTTCTTTGCAAGAAGATCATTCCCGAATTGGAAGGCCGGGGTTTTCGAGGGTGGTTTACTGCAACGAGCCGGAGTCTTTCGAGTCTAGCATTAGAAATTACGGGACCAATTATGTTAGGACTACAAAGTACACGCTTGCAACTTTCTTGCCTAAGTCATTGTTTGAGCAGTTCAGAAGAGTGGCCAATTTTTACTTCCTCGTTGTCGGTACCCTGGCCTTCACTCCCCTGGCGCCGTATACAGCTGTTAGTGCCATTATCCCTCTTTTCATTGTTATAGGGGCAAGCATAATCAAGGAAGGCATTGAAGACTGGCGGCGTAAACTACAGGTGCTCATTATGCTTTCTTGATTTGACTTGCTTGTTTAATTGTGTTCCACCCACCTTCATATACTGTTCCTGAATACGAAACTCCATATTGTGTTGTATACTTGGTATCTTAGGACCTTTGTCATAATCTAATATCCAAAAATATAGGAGCTGAACTTTACTTGCAGGATGCTTCAGATGTTTAAATCGCTGGCAAGAGACATGTTTGGTGGCACCTTAAATTTGAGCGATGAATCTAGTTAAGCATTTGGAAATCATCTCATTAAGATGTGAAACAAATGAAGTATTTCCATTCTATCAGGCTTTTGAAAATTCATGAGAGACAGCAATCTGTGAGCGTTTTCATCTGAAGAGGAACCCAAATAAAGATATCATGTGTGATGCTTAGTATGTTATCATAATGAATCAGACAGACTCCCAGTGTGCCCTGATTCATGTGGTATGCGTGCATGCCCACGATTTCATGTCCTATTTTTCTCATATAATTTTTCTTGTCATTTTCAGTCTACAGTACAAGTATATTTAGAAATTACAAGGAGAGAGGAACTCTAACAACAGATTTTGTTGGCCAAAGAGCTGTTAATATGATCAACTAGGGTTATTAGATTCTTTTGGACTCCATAAGTGCAAATCTCAGACTAACAAAGATGGAGATGAATTGATAAAGTCCGCTGTTTTTGAGTGACCTAAAGGAAGATTGTATGTTCAGCTGAGGGTTATTCTTCGTTCATTTAAGTTGTCAAATTGAGCCCTTTTAAATCTGCAAGTTTGCGTGTGATTTATTTTTCAGGATATTGAGGTAAACAATAGAAAGGTGAAAGTGCATAATCATAATGGAGTATTTGATTATACCGAATGGAAGAATCTGAGAGTGGGAGATATAGTGAAGGTAGAGAAGGATGAATTCTTTCCTGCAGACCTTCTTTTGCTTTCATCTAGTTATGAAGATGCTATTTGTTATGTTGAGACCATGAACCTTGATGGGGAGACGAATTTGAAAGTGAAACAAGGTTTGGAGGCAACCTCTAGCTATTGTACGGACTCAAGCTTCCAGGACTTCAAGGCATCTGTCAGATGTGAAGACCCAAATGCACATTTGTATTCTTTCATTGGAAGCATGGAGTTTGAAGCAAATCAGTATCCCCTTTCTCCACAACAACTTCTCCTCCGAGACTCCAAACTGCGAAACACAGATTATATATATGGGGCTGTCATATTCACTGGTCACGACACCAAGGTCATGCAGAATGCAACTGATCCCCCTTCAAAGAGGAGTAAAATTGAGAGAAAGATGGATAAGATCATCTATCTTCTGTTCTTAATAGTATTTTCTATGTCTCTTGTTGGATCTATTTTCTTTGGCATTTGGACTAAAGATGACCTGGAAAGTGGTAGGATGAAAAGGTGGTATCTTAGGCCGGACCGCTCCACCATTTTCTTTGACCCTAAAAGAGCTCCTGCAGCTGCCATCTATCACTTCTTGACGGGGTTGATGTTATTTAACTATTTCATCCCAATTTCCTTGTACGTGTCTATAGAAATTGTCAAAATTGTTCAAAGCATTTTCATCAATCGAGACAAAGAAATGTACTACGAAGAAGCCGACAAACCGGCTCATGCTCGCACATCAAACTTGAATGAGGAACTTGGCCAAGTTGATACAATACTTTCAGACAAGACGGGAACTCTGACCTGCAATAAAATGGAATTCATCAAGTGTTCGATTGCCGGGTGGGCTTATGGCCGCAATGTCACAGAGGTAGAGAGGGCTATGAAGAGGAGGAATGGCTTACCTTTAGCTCATGATGAGCGGAATGGCTGTGACATCATCAAGTGTTCACCTGTTAAAGAGACACAGATTAAAGGCTTCAATTTTCATGATGATAGGATCATGAATGGAAATTGGGTAAAAGAACCTCATGCAGATGTCATTCAGAAGTTCTTTCGTTTGCTGGCACTTTGTCATACCGCCATACCTGAAGAGGAAGAAACTACAGGAAAAGTCTCATATGAAGCTGAATCACCAGATGAAGCTGCTTTTGTTGTTGCAGCCAGAGAACTTGGGTTTGAATTCTACAGGAGGAGACAGACGAGTATCTCACTACGTGAGCTGGATCCAGAATCTAAAAGGAGAGTTGAAAGGTAAATGGAAGTAAAAAAAGATTGTTTGTGATGTTGGATAAACTTCCCTTGCTGGACTGCAATGTTCAAGTTGTCTCCATATCTAGTGCTTTGCACTAGAATAATAGTTAACTGCCTAAAGGATATTTCTACTTTTTTTGTTTCCTTTATTTTTAACTGGAAAGATCTACTTATGCTATTAATTTCAAGTCCTGAAATGCTTGTTCTGTTTGTGTTTCTTTAGGAGCATATCTGAATTTTTCACATTCGAGCTGCTTATTTTCATTCTCAATCTCTAATATTCTCATTGTGTGCAAAACTTCCTGTTTGCAGGGTATATCAGGTTCTAAATGTCTTGGAATTTAACAGCTCAAGAAAGCGGATGTCTGTTATAGTAAGAGATGAGGAAGGAAAAATATTACTGCTCTGTAAAGGTGCTGACAGGTTTGTATTTGGCACCATGACTTGAAGGTTCTAATTTCTTCTTCCTTGTGTTCATGATTAGTGCATATTCAATGCAGTGTCATGTTTGAAAGGCTTTCCAAGGACAGCAGTTCTTTTGAAGAGGCTACGTGGAAACATGTGAATGAATATGCCGATGCAGGCTTGAGGACATTGATACTTGCTTATCGTGAACTCGATGAGGAAGAATACCGCAAGTTCAACAAGAAATTCAGTGAAGCGAAGAATTCGGTTAGTGCCAATCGTGATGACTTGATTGCTGAAGCGACAGAGATGATTGAGAAGGAATTGACTCTTCTCGGTGCCACTGCTGTTGAGGACAAACTGCAGAATGGGGTGGGTTTCCTATATACCTAATGTTGTCGGGGGAATGTCAGTCAGCCTTGGAAAATGCTTTGAAGCTCGAGAATAAGTTTTCATCTTTCCTTTCTGTCAGGTACCGGATTGCATTTACAAGCTTGCCGAAGCGGGAATTAAGATCTGGGTTTTGACTGGAGACAAGATGGAGACTGCTATCAACATTGGGTATACAGAGATGTCATAGTTTGAAGACGAGCCTATCTATATTTACATGTCTGCTTTTCTCACTTGGAAATATAAATTTGCAGGTTTGCTTGCAGTCTGCTCAGACGAAACATGGAGCAGATCATCATCAGTTTAGAAACTCCACATATTCAGGCTCTAGAAAAGTTGCAAGATAAGTCTGGTATTATTGAGGTATCTCTTTGAACAATAAATCATTTGTGGTTATCTTTTAAACTGGTACATCCAGCAAACTATGCATGCTCTCACCTGTTTTTAAATTGTTCAAAAATCAGGCTGCCTTATTTGCTCAGGGATTTTGCATGAATTGTGATTAGTGAGAAACTCTTGTCCACTTTAACTTGGTCTCGTTAGAGATGCTAGAACGGCTCCTCATCAAACGTGGTTTTGAAGTGAGATTTTGAAAACAAAAAAAAAAAATAATGGAATTGTCATTGGATGCCAGAAATCTATATTGAGCTTAATTTCCTACGAGACCATGGGAGAGGGCATGCTCAGTTCTAAATGAGTTGAAAAGATGCATCGACAATGGAAACACAGAAACATCTAGCTTCCTTCTGAAGGGCTATGCATGCTGACTCAAAACTGTGGCTGGTATTCGTCTTGTAAAATCAATTTCTAACTCGTAATATGATTTTCTTACCCAATGGATTTGTGTGGGATCATCATTAATGATGCCTGATAAACTATCCAGTGGTTTACAGAATGCGACATGTGCTGCTTTTTGGCTCTGGCTGATGACTTTCTGTTGGAATGCCAGTAGAAGGCAGTTGTATGACTTTTTGTTGGCAGTGGGTAAATCCATATTTAAGATAATTCTACATCGATACTAAATGAAGTGACGGTTATCTTTTAGGCATCAAAGGCAAGTATTCGCGATCAGATTACAAGAGGGAAGGTTTCATTGGCTGCATCAAGTGGTCCTCCCAAAGAATTTGCTTTAATCATTGATGGGAAATCACTTGGTTATGCTCTGGAAGATGACATGAAAAACATGTTTCTAGAGCTTGCAAGGGGCTGTGCATCCGTCATTTGCTGTCGTTCATCACCAAAACAGAAGGCCCTGGTGAGTCATAATATTCTTTTCAAACTTTTCCATGATGGGGTACCTCAGATGAGTTTTTTACCGTAACATCGTTACTAAACAAATGATCCAATGAAGTAACTTGATTTCATTGCCTGAACTGGTAAAACATAGGTCACAAGACTGGTCAAGTCAGAAACAGGGAAAGTAACATTGGCAATAGGTGACGGTGCCAATGATGTAGGAATGCTTCAAGAAGCAGATATTGGAGTTGGAATAAGTGGTGTCGAAGGAATGCAGGTGCTTAACATGCCGTCGTATGACCTTCAGAATTATGTAATACACCTGCAACAATTATGTGTTTTCTGATGCCTTGTATGTTTCTCTTTGTTATTTAAACTCTTCAGGCAGTCATGGCCAGTGATATTGCAATTGCACAGTTTCGATACCTGGAACGCCTGCTACTCGTCCACGGGCATTGGTGTTACAGAAGGATTTCAACGATGGTAAAGACCTTTTATGTATTGATTCGAAGATAAGGACATTATCATTTGTCGGCATGTTTTTATCTCTTTGGCAAAACAAGATGAATGAATAAATAAATGAATATATTTGCCTTGTAAATAAGGGACAAGCATACAATTCATAGGATGATGACAAATGTTGTTTTCAGAGTAAAGCTTCATGTGGTGATGTTGCTTGGTTTTTTCCGCCAGATATGCTACTTTTTCTTCAAGAACGTCACGTTTGGTTTCTCCCTCTTCTTATATGAGGCACATGCGGCCTTTTCAGCACAACCCGCATACAATGACTGGTTTTTGTCACTTTATAACGTATTCTTCTCATCATTACCTGTGGTTGCTCTGGGAGTTTTTGATCAGGATGTATCAGCACGGCTCTGTCTAAAGGTATGCCCATCTTCTTAATATGCATCTTTTATTGCTCTTGAGAATATTTTATGGCCAAGTTATTCCTATTGTGAATCTCATGTCTCATGATCCTCCACAGATCATATACAACTGTGATTTCCTTTCTGACGCATGGGCATGATTCGAGCATCTTGCGAATTTTAAGACTAAAGCCTTTTTTAGCTTCGTGAATGCCATTGAATTTGCTTATTGTATTTGGCTAGAAGCTTTGGATCATCTTTAAATCTTGTGCCAACAAAAATGTCCATTAAAGCAGGGTCATCGATCACTAAAGCATGTTTGCTTTGCCTTTTGAAGCTTTGAATCATCTTTAAATCTTGTGTCAACAAAAATCTCAGCATCCTAGCAGGGTCATCGATCACTAGGGCCTGTTTTTGCTTTGCCTGTTGAAGCTATTGAGAACAGATAGAACCAGTAATTTGATTTTGTTGGTTTTTTGGGAGTATTTTTGTTTAGTTTGACTCATCTTCGACTTTCATGTGGCAGTTCCCCTTGCTATACCAAGAAGGGGTTCAAAATGTCCTCTTCCGCTGGGGTCGGATACTTGGCTGGATGTTTAATGGGTTCCTTAGTGCAACTATAATTTTCTTCGTCTGCACAAGCGCACTGGAGCACCAAGCATTCAACAGCGACGGACACGTTGTTGGGAGAGACATCTTGGGTACAACAATGTACACCTGCATCGTATGGGCGGTGAATCTGCAGATCGCAATAACCATTAGATACTTCACCTTAATACAGCACATGCTCATCTGGGGCTCGATCATGTTTTGGTACCTCTTCTGTTTGGCATATGGAGCCATGTCTCCCACTCTATCCACTACTGCCTACAAGCTCCTTGTTGAAGCCCTCGCACCATCGCCAGCCTTTTGGGTCGTGACGCTTTTCGTGACGATCTGCACCCTTATCCCATATTTCACTTACTCAGCAATTAAGATGGAGTTTTTCCCTATGTACCATGAAAGGATCCAGTGGATCAGGCACAAAGGAGGATTGAATGATCCTCGGTAGTGCGATATGTTGAGGCAGATGTGAATATGACCAACTTATGGCTTACGGCTTAACTCATCCTGTAAATCTTGCAGTCCAGGAATACACTGATTCTCACAGACCCATCTAATTTCGAAGAATCCTCAGTGTATATGATTTTATGAGCATGGAGATCCACCGGCTCTGCATAAGCTGAATAGCTCTCCGGATGTCATAGACAGTCCAGATACGTTTTGAAATTTTACCTACTATCAAGCTGTAGATGTGAAAATATATATATATATGTAGAGAGAGAAGCTGTACCATATGTTAGCTCCGCTGTAGATTCTGTAGATTTTCAATTTTTAATGAGACATACGCCACACAATCTCTCTCCTCTTTGTAATGAATTATAGGAACGCATATACATTGTAGATTCAGGTTGTGCAGCCTTTTTGGATGTCTGTATATAGATTGTCCGGGAATGTTTGTAAAACGACCAGTTAGGGAAACTATCTCAAACGCACTGATTGTGTTCGAGTATCCTGAAAATTTGAATTATTTAAAGTCAAACATACTAAACGGGTTATCATATGTTATTATAAAAGTCTCTTTAAGAATTTTCTATATCGATAATACGTAGGATTGTAGTTTGTTAGAAAAGTCTTTTTATAAAATTTTGTTTGTTTCGCAGAAAATGAACGGTTTGAAAAATATTTTTTTAAAAATGATTGTTGGCATTGATTGAAATAAATAGTTGATGAAAATATTGTTCGTTTATTCATTTTTCAAGTGATATAACCGATCATTTTTAGAAAAAATACTTTTTAAATTATTCATTTTTCGCGAAACAAATGAATCCTAATAAATGAGTTTGATTGTGGCAATGTTTACCAACAAAATGCTGCATTTTTGTTGTGCTAGTCACATTTGAAAATCTATATGTAAACCGTATTTAATTATCACATGTAACATATTTAATTGCTTTTGTTCAAAATTGATTTAAATCAAAGGTTGGTATTAATCTCTAAATTCCGTAACTAATTTTGAACGAGTGAGTTTTATCGATTTTTTCGTTTACTTAGGTGATAAATATTATAAAACTAAACTCTTTTACTTAACTTTCAAGGTTCAACCAATATTATCTTTAGGTTTACTCTTTTTTCACCTCTCAATAACTATGGACACAACCTGAACTTTAGCTGATCCAAAATAGTCCTCATTGGACATTCATTAATCGTAAGATTGATGAAAGATGACAGATATACGTTCAACCTAGATCGATTAATCTAATGATTTTATCAACCTTTCTTAAATTGTTGTTTCTTCTTTTGTGTTCAAATCGGATAAGTTTACATGCTCGTTACTTTGTTTGTGAGAATCATCAACATTCGAGTATTGATCAACATTTTAGTTGAAAATGACATTACTAAGGTACATATATTTACATTGTCCCTTTTAATGTTTAATTTTTAATAAATCCTTGTTATATCCAACCCTCTAGTTCGATCTTTTTTTGGAGGAGTTCTTTGGTTAAAGTTGTGAACACTTTGTGGTTATAAGCTATATATAATACACGTATTTAACGAAGATTACCAACATGATAAAAAAGAAATCTACTTGGACAAGTTAGTGAGCAGAAGAAAAGAAATAAAGTTTGTACACTACACAGATGAAAGGAAAACAACATAAAATGGTGCAATAAAACATCGTTGTTTTGATGAGTACGGACAACTTTGAATTTTGATGACAATGTGTGTCTCTTGCGTATTCAATAAGTAGAAACCTTTCGTTTGTGATTTTTATTAATGAATTTTCTTGAGGTTCTTTTCGTCGAGTCAGTAAGGTAGGGAGCGTTATAGCTATTTTGAGTGTGAAACTAGCATGAGCCTTACAATATTATATATAAACGAATGCACTTCTTTGAGACATTCTAAGGTACATTATTAAACTTTCTATAATCTCAAAATTAGGTCCACATGTTCACTAACTACATTGGACTAAACATTTGACATTAAACAACAATCTCAATTGTTCACTAAATACATGGAGGTTCTAATCCATTAGAGTACTGGTAATCGGCAAAACGTGTACGGGTTTAGGACTCAAATGGCAAAAGTACAATAAATTTAGGACTTTTCGGATAACTTTCGCTAGACTATTGAACATTTTGAATATTTCAGAACAGAAAAGGGTGGGTCTCTTCGCTTGAAGTTGAAGGAGATGTTGATTTCAATCATCCGTTCTTCTTTGTACAAAGCTCTACCCTCTCCTTCCTCTACACAGCCTTGCAGGCCACAGACGAATTCAAGCTAAAGGTCAACCACGACCAAGTCAAACCATTCACAATCTTCCTTGGACGGGATCTTGATTCATGGCTGCCCGTCGAGACTGAATCGTGACGAACGGCCGCCTCCTAAAGCTAACGCCGGCCGAGGAAATCGGCAGCAGACCGGGCCATGATGGTGGCGAACTCCTGGAAGCTGATGACTCCATCGCCGTTGGTGTCGGCCTCCCTCATCATCTCTGACAGCTCGCGGTATGTCAGGGGGTGGCCCATCTTGGCCATCGACCCGGCCAGCTCAGCAGGGGTGATGTAGCCGTTGCCGTCGCGGTCGAACATCCGGAACACCTCCGCCAGCTGCTCCTGGTTGGCGAGGACCTGCTCAGTCATGTCGGGCAGCAGGGCGGCGACCAGCTCGTCGAACTCGACCGAGCCATTCCCGTTGGAGTCCATGTCGGCGAGCATGGCGTGGATCTGGTCGCCCGTGGGCTTGAGGCCGAGGGAGCGGAGGAGGGCGGCGAGCTCCAGGTGCGTGAGGCTGCCGTCAGAGTCCATGTCAAAGCGGGCGAAGATGTCCCTGAGCTGCTTCAGCTGCTCGGATTGGAGGGCAGCAGAAGCGGCAGCCATTGGGGACGCTGGAAATTGGGATGATGTCTGAATAATAATGGAAGGTGGGTGTGTTTGTTTTAAGACGTGGGGCGGAATGGTTCAAACCAGAATGCGCGTTGTGATGGATGTTAAAAAAAAAAAAATGAAAACTTGAGGGACGATTGGTCTTGAGTTTTGGACAACGATTGAAACTACAAGCAACCTTTTTGTCCTTCGTGTGACCACCTAACGTTTGGAAAAGGGAAATGGTTTTGCTGGCACGTACGATCCCGTTGACTTTTCAAGAAATGTTACTCTTTAGGATAACACACCATCCTTTCATTCTGGTGGAACGGTTGACAAGTCCATTTTGCCAAATCACTCTTGGGACATCTCCTTCTCAAACCTTTTGTATTCGTGCGGAGAGATCGTAAATGCCGGACGTGGTATTCCGTCCCTTGCCTGAGTAAAACTTTTTTCTTCCTAATATTTATTAATATTAAAAATTAATAAATAAAATAAAAATATTCGCTGAGTTATATCCCTTCCCTGCTCCCATCAAGAAATAGAACTGACTAATCCTAAGACAAAGGGTCGAGAAACTCAACGCCACTATTCCACTATTCTTGAACAACTTGGAGCCGGGCCTTCGTTTCGCACTATTACGGATACGAAAATAATGGAAAAAATTGGATTCCATTCTCAACTGCTCCTATCGGAAATAGGATTGAATACGGATTCGAGCCATAGCACACGGTTTCATAAAACCGTACGATTTTCCCGATCTAAATCAAGCAGGTTTTACATGAAGAAGATTTGGCTCAGCATGTTCTATTCGATACGGATAGGAAAAGCGGTATTCTTAAAAAAATAGAGAAATCAGAACCAAGTCACGATGATACGGGTCAACCCCTTCTTCTTGCGCCAAAGATCTTACCATTTCCGAAGGAACTGGAGTTACATCTCTTTTCCATTTCCATTCAAGAGTTCTTATGTGTTTCCGCGCGCCTTTGAGACCCCGAAAAATGGACAAATTCCTTTTCTTTTCTTAGGAACACATACAATATTCGTCACTACAAAAAGGATAATGGTAACCCCCATTAACTACTTCATTTATGAATTTCATAGTAATAGAAATACATGTCCTACCGAAACAGAATTTGTAACTTGCTATCCTCTTGCCTAGCAGGCAAAGATTTACCTCCGCGGAAAGGATGATTCATTCGTATCAACAAGAGAGTCCAACTCATTGCCAGAATCCATGTTGTATATTTATATTTGAAAGAAAGAGGTTGATCTCCTTGCTTCTCTCATGATACAATCCTCTTCCCGCTGAGCCCCCTTTCTCCTCGGTCCACAGAAACAAAATGTAGGACTAGTGCCAAAAGTGAATCACGGAAGAAAGGACTCACTGAGCCGGGATCACTAACTAATACTAATAGAATAGAAAAGAACTGTCTTTTCTGTATACTTTCCCAGGTTCCTTTGCTACCGCGGGCTTTACGCAATCGATCGGATCATATAGATATCCCTTCAACACAACATAGGTCATCGAAAGGATCTCGGAGACCCACCAAAGCACGAAAGCTAGGATCTTTCAGAAAATGGATTCCTATTCGAAGAGTGCATAACCGCATGGATAAGCTCACACTAACCCGTCAATTTGGAATCCAATTCGGGATTTTCCTTGGGAGGTATCGGGAAGGAATTGGAATGGAATAATATCGATTCATACAGATACAGAAGAAAAGGTTCTCTATTGATTCAAAGGCTGTACCTAGGGGATAGGGATAGAGAAAGAGGAAAAAACTGAAGATTTCACTCACATAGTACTTTTGATCGAAAAATCAATCTTTCGTACCCTTCGCTCAATGAGAAAATGGGTCAGATTCTACAGGATCAAACCTATGGGACTTAAGGAATGATGGAAGGGAATAAAAAAAGAAATAAAAAAAGAAAAGAAATAAAAAAAAGAGAGGGAAAAATAATCCAAAAATAAGTAAATAAAAATGAAGTAGAAGAACCCAGATTTCAAATGAACAAATTCAAACTTGAAAAGGATCTTTCTAATTCTCGAAGAATGAGGGGCAAGGAGATTGATCGAGAAAGATCTCTTGTTCTTATTATAAGATTGTGATTGGATCGAATTAGTTTATATTCGTTATAGGATAAGAAGATGGATTCGAAATCCTTTATTTTTCATTTCAACCCAATCGCTCTTTTGATTTTGGAAAAAAATTTCTTTATCAATATGCCGCTTCTTCCACACATTTATGTACAACCTAGAATAGGAAATAGCTAATAGTTAGGACTCATTAAAAAATGGAGAATCATCCACTCATGGAAAAGCCCTTCCCGTACCAGGTACTAATATCTTTTTAACGTGTAATTAGATCGGGCAATCAGTCAAATTAAGAAATTATGAACAGAAGCTCGTTGCTTTTTCTTTCTTTATAATTAATTGAGGTCATAGGACTCTATCCATTTATTCATTCGACCCAAATCTGAATTAATTTCATTTTTTTTCTCACTAAAAATTAAAACAAGGTTTTGAACCGATCCAGTAAGAAAAAAATATTTTCAGAATTCTCTATTGATACGACATGCTGTTTTTTCCAGTCATTCCTTTCAGGATCAGTCGTGGTCTTACAAACTCTACCGAAGGTATGAACGAATTCGTTACTTCATATAAATGTGTAAAAGATGCTAGCCGCACTTAAAAGCCGAGTACTCTACCGTTGAGTTAGCAACCCGAAAAAAAATTAGGATATGTAGATACAATCGTAATAAAATAAAGAAATTCAATTGCACGACGCAATCAAAACATCGAACTAGCAATAAAATTCGAATTGATTCTGAAATTCTGAATCTAAAAAAGAAAAATAAACAGATCCAATAAGGATAATAAAATTTTCAGATAAAAGAATAAAAAAAAAAGGCAATTTGGATAGACTACCTCTTCTCGCTTATGTTATCCATTTTTTTTTAACCAAAAAAAACTTTTTATTTGTATCACAAGAAATCCAACGAACCCATATCTATATATAGATATTTTTTGTGAATAAAGTAAAAAACGAAATATAAGAAAGAAAAATATAAGGAAGATAGATGGATCCGTTTCTACACGATCGAATTATATTTGTTCAATACACTGTTTGTCAATATGAATAGTTAGAAAAGAATAAAAAAAAAGTATAAATAGAGCAAAAGAAGAGGAGGGGAGTGGAGAAAGTATAGTAGAAAAAACTTATACTTATACAAAACTATATATGAATCACCCACACCCTCTTCTTTTGTATTTCATTAATTGACTTTCCTTTAATTAAGACGAAATTCTGGAAAAACAAACCCCCGCCTTCTTTAAAATATCATAAACAGTTCCTGTAGGTTGAGCGCCTTTTTCAAGAAAATAGAGAATAGCAGGAATATTTAAACGCGTTTGATTATTTATCGGATCATAAAAACCCACTTTACGAAGATCCCTTCCTTCTCTGCGGGATCGAACATCAATTGCAACGATTCGATAAACGGCTCATTGGGATAGACGTAGATAAACTAGAACCCCCCCTAGAAACGTATACGAAGTTTTCTCCTCGTACGGCTCGAGAAATTAGAAGATATGTCTATGTATACAATTCTAATGTCAAATAGATTTATAAAAGCATTAAATCAAATAAATTAGACTATGATTATTTAATACTTTTTTATTCTTCTTTTTCCAATTCCAAAAAAAAATCATTTGTATTCTCAAAACTCAAGTTGAGTAACTCTGAAATAGCTCAAAAGAAAACCCTTAGCATTTGATTTTTTGAGTGGTCTCTAACCCCTTTTTCTTTGTCTCATTTCGAATATATTCGGACTACTTATTCTTAATCTAGTTGTCGAGACAATAAAAAAAAGATATTTCCTTGTTCCAAAATATTTTATCTTTGCCTTGAATCGTTGGGTTTAGACATTACTTCGGTGATTTTTAATCGTTTCAAAATGGCAGCAACATACCCCTTTTTCTGATTTATTTCTATCAAAGAATCATAAACGGTTGATTCCCGCACGATACACTTTGGATCAAAAGAATTTCACTAATTCCAACAAATTTTCCTTTTTTGAATTTGAAACTTGCTCGAATTGGATCCTTTCGATTTAGAAATCGAAAATAGACTAGACTACACTTACGAAGTTGTTCCAACTTATTAATTGGCACTAACCCTAGATCCTTGCCCTGAGAAATGAATCAATACTTTCTACTCGAGCTACATCACATACTGTTTACACTACAACCCAAGAAAAAATGAGGGTTCTAGTGGAACAAAACAAAGGATGTCGAGCCAAGAGCACCTTCATTCCTATATCATCAAAAGGATGGATGTAAGAATCCACAACTGATCATGTCCTTCAAGTCGCACGTTGCTTTCTACCACATCGTTTCAAACGAAGTTTTACCATAACATGCCTCTAGTTTGGAACTGATATGTAATTGATTCAATTAGGGAATCATGAATAGTCATTTGTTCGGTCGTTAGATTGGTTTCTAAAGAAGTCTTAGAAAGAATTCAATTTCACCCTCGATTTTCTTTTTATTGGATAAATGCAATATTTTTATTTTATTTATTAATTTTTAATATTAATAAATATTAGGAAGAAAAAAGTTCTTTGTATTGAATCTACATTGCATTTTCAAGTAACTTGAGAAGATATATTCAACAATCTTAGACTATTTCTCTTTCACGTTGTCCGGCATTTGTCATCTGTTATCGCTACTGAAAGTGAGGCTTGGATGTCGATGAACAAGGATTCGACATAACCACGAGCAAGGAGAGCAGCCCACGAGGCTAAAGAATCGGTGCAAAAATTTTGCCTCGCCGTAACCGTGTCGTGGCTTGCAAGTCCGTTCTCGATGATGAAGGATCTGACAATCCCGGATAAGCGGCATAAGGCGGATGGCAAGGCTCGATGGAAAGTCCTTGACCGACTCGGCAATGACACTACAGCCCCAGCCAAGAGGAAGAACCAACCCAGATAGCCATTGACCCTCAACATCATACGAAATGCTGCGGGCCTTGCAGACACTTTGAAACGCGCTACCTTCTGTGTCGATTTAAATCCATCCACAAACGAGGCGGCAACCTATTTACAGCAAGTTGTCCACGTCAAAATCTTGCTCGGAATCTTTCCTCGTTCACTTACCGTTTTTCCAACAGACACTGATCTAACATGGAGAAGCCCCTCGACAGAAAATAAAGTTCCATGAAAGAGTGAAGTACCAAAATTAGCAAATGTGTTTCAATTGTCACTTACTAGCAGCAGAGCGACAGGATTGCATACAGGTTGCACACAGATTGCACATGCTGATGCAAAAGAACGAAAATATACTCAACCTAGACGTTGCCCATGACAGCTGAAGAAATGGAAAATTCACATAATAACAGTCACAGCGCATGGTACTCCCCAAGGATGATAGGGAAGTCGGTTGACAAAAGTATATAGTGCACTTTAGATGCTGCAATTTCGATGACATGTTCCGCACAGCAAGTATGCGAGGCAATCTCATGCTCATCAAACTTCTGATGATGATAGTATGCGAATAACCTATCCATACCATACCAGTAGGATATATCACGGGGAAGTCTCAATTAGATCTGTTTCATTAGCAAGGATGATTCAGTGACAATGTTGTTGACGGTGCACACTTCAAAACTGCTAGACCCTTGAACTGGTGAAAAGGGGGACCACGGATTTGAACCTTCTTCATGCATTTGCTTTCAACAATGCAAGAGACCAAGTACGACGTCGCCAGCCTGTGCAGAACTGTGTGGAAGAGCAAAATGTCTCCGCATGGGTAATGCTAATGAAGAATGAAGTACCTAGTATACCCTCTTTCCCAAAGGCATAGATACTCTAACAAGGCTAGACGCTCTCTAAATAGCTTCAACTTAATCTTTCTCGAGCTGTGGACAGCACCTCCAGGAGGCAATAACAGCCTAAACTCCTTGCTCCCGACATGGAATGTCACAACATTGTTCTTGTCCATCGTGTTGCATGTCAAAATATGTATAGCTCCTACTGTACACATACAATCTAACCAGCGAGACTCACTAGGGCAATCGTCCACTGTCCTCCCCGCATTAGTACCTAGTGTCAGAACCTTATGAGCAGCAACTACACCGCCATGGTGCGGAATCCACGTTTTGAGGACCTTTTACGGTTTCGAGGCTGGATCACAACCCAAGGCATAGAAGCCTTCAGTCTCACTGTCGAGATTGGCCGGGAAATCTGGGCCAGTGAGAGGAAGGGCTGCGATTTCTCTTGTGCTGGGGTTACACAGGTGAGTGAGATCTCTGTCATCGAGGCAAATGAAGCCCTTTATGCTTTCAAAGACCTTCACGTGCGGACTAGGCATGTCCAGTAGAGGTATGGTAGTGGAGAGCCGGGTCTGGCGGTCCAACCTGAAGAATCAGCAGAGCGACATGCCTGGCCCGAACGGATTGCAGATCGAAATGAGGGTGGTGACTGCAGGGTGAGCGAGGAAACGAGCCAGGACCGACTCAGCAAAGGAGGGGTTGGCGATAATGGAACGTCAGGGCTTGGAGACACTTGAATTGCAGCAGCCTCTTCACAGGCAGCCTTACAAGTATGTCTGACTGCGTCAACCGGCAATTCTGCCAAAACGGCCTTGCCATCTCCCCCATTTGCCTCGTCGTCCTGAGTCCTCTGCATCCTATTCTCGCTCTGATCCGCCATCCCTCACCAAAGACCCTATTACCAACTTTGCCGAGCAAAGCACGGGAACCACCGAACCAGCCACAGGACAGAACCTCACCTAGAGGAGAGCATTTTGAACAGACAGAAAAACACGCTCTTGGTATGCTTCAAGGTTCCTACGCTTGAGGACAGTAAAACGCCTTAACCCCAAGGAACTTTCATGAGCAAAGATCAACCCTTTGAAGATGATGCAGAGATGGATGGGAACGAACGGGGCATGCCATTGCAGGCACCTCCTTCAGCATGGGGAGATTTTATACTCTCCGATAAAGGAAGGTTCTCTGATATTTCTTTCAATTTCATTCTATCCATAGCCGACGTCAGAACCATCTTACATACACATCTTGAGTACGACGTTCAAGATTTCATGTACGTGAATAAAAATTCGTATGAAATTGAAAATCGTCGTACGCTACTTTTTGCCTTGAGCGTGACAAATTTCTTTGGCACTGAAGACTGTGAAGCGCCTCGTACCTGCATACTGAAGAACGTTCTTAACTCACGATGGTACAATATAAATTATATGCATTTGCAAATCGTCCTATCATATAAAAATTAAAGCAAGAGATTTTTGGCTTTGAGTATGGCTAAACGTCATACACATTGGTAAAATTTCGTATGAAGTACCTCAAAAAAGTCATACAAGATTGGCCTGTAAGTTACAACGTTTTGGTAAGACATCGTTTGATGCGAAAAGGAGGTGTACGGCAAATAACCTAAAGTGCAATAGAATGTCTACGTTTTTGGTAAGATGTCTCAAAGATCATGTACAAGGTTTTCAGCCTTACATACGATGGAACGTCATGGTCCTAGGCAAACCATTGTAATTAAGAAGACATACATGGTAATTGGCCTTAAGTACGACACAATGTCGTATGTTGTAGTAAGACCTGACTAATGGTACTACATACGAGGAACCGTCCTACAATTGTAAAAAATAGAATTCTCACTTTGTGAAGGTACAATGTAAATTTACTTCGCTGCATTTAGTCCTGTCGTTAACTCCGTTGGTGTTAACTGTTAAGTAAATGTAAACTATCACATGGCATTATTTTTCTTTTTATGCTTTGTGTAGCTACGACCTCAGACAGCTTTTATCTAATTGCAAGGCATAGAATGAAACAGTAATCGCTCTTTCATTCAAAAACAGATGAAAGAACCTGTAAACTGGATCTCTTCCATTCGAAAACAGAGGAAAGAACTTGTGAACGGGCTAGAAAAATGTTTATCACATATGAATGGATTCACTGAGATGATGCTCAAAAGAACTCGTAAAATGCAACAACACTAGGGGGTCAAACTCTCGGACGCGATCTTTCATCATCCACCTACTGATTTTAAACAGACAGTAATCTAACTTTGAGATGCCCCTCTGGCAGAAAATCAAATATCATATGACAGCTAACAAGCGAGCACGAGCACAAACAAGTGAAGGACTGAAACTAGCAAATATGTTTCGATACCAGCGGGAGAGCAAATGAATTGCACCCGGATTGCACATGTTCATAGAAACTTGACAATATACTGAACAGGGACATAGTTCACGACAGCTAAAGAAACGAAAAATTCATGACAGAACAGTCACAACTTAAAGTGCTCCGCAGGGATGATCGGAAGTCAATCTACAAAAGTATATAGCACACTTTAGATGCTGCAAGTTGGATAACATGTGCTGTACAGGAAGAATACGAGGGATGCTCATCAAACTTCTGACCACCATAGTGACACAGGATCAGTAATGCAACTTACCTACCGATAGCTCATAGTATACCACCAGGATATAATAGAGTGAAGTTTCAACTAGATCTGTTTCATGAGTTAAGATGATTCAATGACAAGATGCTGCCCATGAAATCAAACGGTTCGCAGTTCAAGAGTAGAGCCTTAAACTGGTGAAAAGGGGGGCCGTGGATTGGAATCTTCTTCATCCTCTTGCTTTCAACATTGTAAGAGATCAAATAAGTGTCGGACTGCCTGCGTATAAGCACAGGGATGAGCAAAATGTCGTTGCTGCGTGTAGTGCTAATCCTTAATGTTCTATAATGCCTGAAGCCCTCTTTCCAACTGTGAGGCAGCGCCATTCTTAGCTCCTTCCAAGCCGGACTCCCATTATCATCCAGAACATACATCATTATTGTGTCATCGTCCCAAAGGCGTTGATACTCTAACAAGGCTGGATGCTCTCTAAATAGCCTCAACTTAAACATACCATCTCCAGGAGGCAATAACATCCTAAACTTCTCACTCGCAACATCAAATGTGACAACAATGTTCTTCTCCATTAAGTTATATGTCCGAATATGTATAGCTCCTGCTGCACAGATGCAATCATTCCAGGGAAACTCAATAGGGAGATCATCCACGGTCCCCCATGAATTAGTACCTATGGTCAGAACCTTATGAGCAGCAAATACACCACCAGAATTGACAAACAGAATCCACATTTTGAGGACCTTGTACTGTTTCGAGGCTGGATCATAACCTACCGCGGCAAAGCTTTCGATCTCACCCTGGAGATTGGCTGGGAAATCAGGGCCAGTGAGAGGAAGGGCTGCAACTTCCCTGGTGCTGGGGTTACACACGCGAGTGAGATCTGGTTCACTGAGGCAAATGAAGCCATTGATGCTTTCTAAGATCTTCACGTGTGACCTAGTAGGCATGTCCGGTAGAGGTATGGGACTGGAGAGCCCCGTCTAGTGGTCCAACCTGAAGAATTGGCAAAGCAACGGCCCCAGCTGGAGCAGTTTGGAGATGGAAACGATGTCAGGGCGAGCAAGGGAACAAGCCAGGACCGAACCGGCAAAGGAAGGGTCGGAAATAATGAACGCCAGGGCTTGGAGACACACTTGAATCGCAGCAGCGTCTTCACAGGCAGCCTGACAAGTATGTTGAGGATGATATCGACGGGCAATTCCGGCAAAGCTGCCTCGCCATCTCTCCCATTCACCTCGTCGTCCTGGGTTCTCAGCTTCTTCTCGCTCTGATCCGCCATTTCCGCAGAAGACCCTAATATCAACTTTTCTGAGCAAGTCAGTGAATCACCGAACTAGCGACAGGGCAGAGCCCCTCACCTAAAGGAGAGCTTTTAAGCAGAGAGAAGAACACTCACTCAGCAAGCTCCAGAGTAGAACTCACAGCGTTCTACACTCGATGAAACGCAAAATCAATCATACTAAACAGCCGAAAATTGCGAAGACAACGTTGCTGTTGCACCAGGCGCCAAAGCATGGGTGTTTTGTATCCATTGAGCAAAGACGGGTTGTACTTGTGTAGCCGTATCAGATAATATATCTTGGGGTTGCCCTAAAGCGCTCTGCGGACTGAGCATAACCCAGAATCAGATGAGTTCCTCGAATCAACAAGACATGGGTTTCTTGTAAAACGCCCTAACCACAAGGAACTTTCAGGAGCAAAGATCAACCCTTTCAAGATGATGCAGAGATGGATGTGGCAATAAGTAGTTCAAGTTAGCACTTACCCTGTGAAATGCCGAACAAACAGGGCACGCCATTGCAGGCTCCTTCGGCGTGGAGCGGAGTCTGACAGAAGATCTTTACTCTCTGATGAAGGGGGGTTCTCAAATTTTTCTTTTGACTCTGTTACATCCAACACCAACGGGAGAACTAATTTAGACACCAATGTTGGATGTTAGATATGTAGAAGGAGGGTTTGGTTGAGATGAGAATTTTTGAGGGGATACAGAGCATGCGCTTTCTGGATTTCCCGTTTCTTCTCTGCCATATCGGTCTGAGGTCGTCTGTGATTGAGGCCTGCTCGGAAACAATTCCTTTTCCGAGAATAGTGTCTCTGGAGAAATGGTTGTAGAATAGTTTGAGAGGAAAGAAGCTTTGATAACTGAACCAAATTTTTACTGAAAATGATTTTGGTACGACCATAAAATTTCCATTCCTAATGTTTTACTTAATTATAAAAATGTGAGCGGAGCTTGCAAAGACCAACAACGACGATTAGCAATTGGCTATAGCAATCGATGACCGGGGACGACAATCGGCGGCGGCGGTAGAGATTGGCGATTGGTGATGGTGGAGACTAGCTGCATTCGATGACTAGCAACTAGTGGCGATGACAGCCATTGGCCGTGGTGGAGATCAGTTGTCGTGTTTGACGACCATCGGCGGCGATGGTGGTGCAGATCGGCAACCAGTGGCAGTAGAGACCTATAGGGAGGATGGCGGCGATTGGCGAACGACGGTGGTGGCAGTGAACTCGTGATTTTAAAGACGAGTATTGAGTTACATTAAGCTTATCATTCTAAAATGACACTATTTCTATCTGAGCGAGCTTGTTTCTTAAAATTGTTCTCAAGAGCCAAAAAGTAACTTTTTTTTTTTTGCTTCTCGTTTTAAGTTCCAAGGAGTATTAAAATTACCACACAAATTTCTTTTCTTTTTTGCACTACCACTCTTAACTTGACAACCAAGATATTACACATGATAAATTTGGCCTAACATATGTCATATCATCCTATAGTATCAAAACAGATATAATTTGACCCGGAATGCGATGAACGTCCTACCTTTGTACTAAAAAAGAAAAAAAAATCTAACTTACCAGGGTATAATTCAAAGTGGTACGCATTTACGAAAAAAAAAATTAATGTACGACGATTTTGGCTTTAAGTACTGACTAGTATAATATGCCTCAGTGAATATCAAATGTGTGTGAAAAGAGGCATTCGACGATTAGCCTTAAGTAGGATAGGATGTTTAAGTTTTTGTAAGATGTCTCCTCATATTGGAAAACCATGCACAAGGATGTTAGCTTTAAGTTTGATTGAATGCCATACGCCTTGGCAAAAAGTCAGATGATATTAAAGCAAAAACATTAGGCGATTGGCCTTAGTACGATAGAACATTATGTAATTCTGTAAGATGTCCTTTAACATTTGAAAGTAACATACCACGATTTTGAATCGGAATACATGGAACCTAGTACTATCGTACCACATAGGACGCCCGACTTTATAAGATATGTACTAAGCTATAAAAGTAAGTACGGTAATTGTACCAACATACTAATGAAAGTATGCTTGACGAGGCTCGACGATTGGAAAAAAAGTAGTGCTTCAAAGCAAATGGTGAAAGCCATCTGATATAGTGGTGGAAGGGGGAACTCCATGATTATCACGGAACCGGATTGATTCTCTCCTAACCAATTTCCTTACAGCTGCTTAAAAATGTTTTTTGGCTCCACAAGAGTATAAATTCTGCAGATGGGAACATAGAACAGGTTATTTCGCAGGTACTGATCACTGAATCTCCACACAATGAAACAGTTATGCAATAGGAAGTGACATCGAATTGAGTATCGCACAATGCGGCAACGTAATCGCAGCGGAAGTCATCGATTCCTTCTCTGCTAAGCATGTATCCATCAATCCTATAAGAACATCGAATTGCATCTGCTTATGTTTTTTTCGGTGCTCTTTGTACCCCCAGTAACTTGGATGCGAGCGACCCTTACAAGCTACACAAGATTAGCTAAGCGGAGAACTCTGGCTTCCAGATCGCCCTGATGTGATAATTGTAGGCAAACACACCTCAAGAAGAGCTTAGAGGAGAAAAAAAATTCTACTTAAGATGCAGATGAATATCTGTATATCAGCTTAGTGCCTAGTAGTGATAACTCTCATCTCAACCCACACACTAGGGAATATATGATGGAGGCTCTTCACTCCATGATTCCAAACAATGCACACCACCAGATGCGAACACCGTTCACGAATGTGATAGGTGAACAGGTAATGGCGAGAACAACAATCAGCAGAAAATTTGCGGTGATCTTTCCAGAGAGCAAGGAATAACAGAAGAATAACAAAGTTCAATGCTTGATAATCAGGTCACATTGTGCAGATAGATGATGCTTGATCAAACAAAAGGTGCTCAAAAGAACCAATCGAGCACGATACGAACAGTTGGTGGTGCCTATAGACATGGAAAGTAATGATTGATGAAACAGAAGGTGCCGGAAAGAACCAACTGGATACGGCACAATCCTAAGAGATGTAAACCAGCTACTGGTGTCAAAGTAAAAACATGTAACATATATGTGCAGTAATGCCATTTGCCTGCACTGCTGCTATCCAAAAGAAGGCTTTGTGCGACAACTTCACGAGTAATCCTCACTCAGAGCCAAAATGCTATGCACGTATCCAATGGGTGCACAGGCGATGATCACAGGACTCCTCAAAAGAGATGAGGGGAGACCACGGACTTGAACCTTCTTTAGAGTCCCGTTCTCCACATCATAAGACAGGAAGTACACTTCACCAGTAGTTACCTTTGGAGCGAGCAAGATCTCTCCGGCGCAGACGCTACCAACAAGAAACCGCTCGGAATGCAATGGATATTCTCTCCAACTAAGGGGTAGCATGATGCGACGTTCTGTCCAAACTTGATTTTTATCATCCTCCAGTATGTACATTAGCATGATGTTTTCATCCTCAAGATGCTCGTAGTCTAATACCGTCAAACGATCTCCAAATGGTATTAACTTCATTTTATGCACCTGATTCAAGGCACCACCCGGCAATGTTATCGTCCTAAACTTCTCAGTTCCGACATCGAACGCCACGATTATTTTGTTGCTCATCAGGTCAAGCGTCAGGAAATGAATGGCTCCGTTAATGCAAACGCTGCCTCCCCAGGGAAAATCAATAGGGCCGCTATCGATTTTCCTCCACGAACTGATTCCCAATGTCAGAATCTTGTGTGCGGTGATCACTTCACCCGAATGGTTCAGGGCATTCAGAACCCACGTCTTCATAACTTTGTACTGCGTCGCGACGGGATCAAAACCCAAGGCGCTGAAGCTGTGGATGTCACGGTTTAAATGGACAGGGAAATCGGGACAGGTAGGCGGAAGGGCCCTGACCTCTCTGGTGCTGAGGTTGCATAGGTACGTAAGATCCCCGATGTCGAAGCAAATTAAGCCGTTGACACTCTGCGAATCCACCCCTTTCGAGTTGATATTGTGGTGAAGTTGGCGCAAGGGAGTGGCCAATCCAGTTTGATGGTCTAAGCTGAAGAACCCGCGGCCAAAGCCACTCGACTCGATGTTGCCAATGATGGATATGATCGAGGTGACGTTGGGGCGAACGAGCGACTGAGCTAAGACTAAATCAGCGAACGACCTGTGCTCGATGATGGAGCACCAGGACTTGGAAACGCACTTGAACCGCAACAGCGTCTTCACCGGCAGTCTTGACAGAATGTTGGAGATAATGTCAGTGGGCAACTCTGTCAAGCCCGCATTTTCTCCAGCAACCTCCTCTTGAATTCTTAGGTGCTTCTCCGCCGGAGCCTGTGAAAGCAAACCCTATCAATAGATTAACCTTGTTCATTCCAGTGCATTATATTCTCTGTTTCTTGATGGGAACCTTAAGTTTCTAACCCAGCCAAAGAAGAAAAAACCCAACAACAAAAAAGGAGCTCCTTTTATAAAAGCAGATCAAGAAGAAATGCCAGTCAGGCGCAGAACAAGAACGACGGGTGATCCATTTCCTCTCAGTACATCGTTAAGCAAAACAAGCAGAAAAGTTCTTCCATCCTCTGTTTCCCGGTGAACGCCGGAGAAAAACAGAAAAAACAAAGAAAGAAAGGAGGAGTTAGGAGATCTCAGACAGGCACACCACACAAGCCTTGGCTCGCGGAGCATCTACTGCGCCGGTGACATTCGCCAATGGAACGAAAGCAAGCGGGGAAGGAACTAACGAACGATCGCAATGATAAAACAGAGCTCGAGGGAGATCGTGACATGGTTCGTACCTGCGGAATGCGAAGCGATTCCGAGCCCAGAGTGCCTCCCGAGTTCTGAGTGCGTTCCCCGCCAGATTCGCCACCGCCGCCACCTTGCACCACCATTTTTCATGTGGGGGGAGAGAGAGAGATAGCTGCGCGAAATAGGAGAAGGGAGCGCGTGACGGGGAGGAGGAGGAGGGCAGGTGTCACTGTCAGCGCAAACGCAGGCGACGCCGCGTCGGAGCCCCGAAGAGGCAGGTATTGCATGCAAGGACTTTTCCCCAGTGACCCGACCAATGACCGTGCTCCACGTGGATTAAAGCTATTAGTGGTAAAATTTCGCGATTTGTTTTCTCTGCAAGTCGCTTCACCAAAAATGGTCATGATATAGTGAATTGGTGGGGGAAAAAAAACTCTTTTATTTATTATGAATATATCTTGCGGATGCCATTCACTTCATCTTCTTGTGGATTCAATGGATGGACTCTTAGTTTCTCTACACATATTAAATGCTTTGTTGATCCAATTCATATATCAGCTCTCCTATAAATAGTGGATTGTATAAAGCATTTGTAAGTTCGCTAAAAAGCAATAAAAGAGTTCTCATGTTCCCCCTTATTGTCTTTGTTTAGCTTCCGTTCTCTCCTCCGTTCTCTCCTCGTTTACAACATTATTCTCTTTTTTTTTAGACCAGATTCCTGAGAAACTCTCAAATTTTAGCGACATCTTAAATTTATCCCGAGCCTTTTTTTTATCTCAAAACAACCCCAACTTTAAGTTCAATTTCAATTTTGTCCCGAACTTTTTTTTTATTTTAGAAAACACTCTAAACTTTAGTTTCAATCCCAAATTTACCCTAAACCTTTTTTTTGTCTATCTCAAAATTTACACCATCAACCCTCTTACCAAAAATCGCCGTTAGTCGTTCCTCTTTTTCATATTCTAGAATGATTTCATTTTTGTAAATTTATTTATTGTGGTGGATTTAATATCCATGAAAAAGTCAGTGGTATCTATCACCCATTACTTTGCTAATGTGGGTTTTTTATTGACGTAAAAATGCAAGTCAAGTTGAGATTGAACCACGAGATAGATTTTAAAATACATTGAGAGTTTATAATTTTTTTAAAGATAAAATGAAATCTACGATAAATTTGGAGTTGTATCTAAAGTTTGAGGTTTTTTTTAGGACAAAAAAAAATTTAGGACAAATTTGGTGCCAAAACTAAAAGTTGAGGGTTTTTTCTAAGAGAAAAAACAGTTTATGGTAGATTTGAAACTGGACTTAAAGTATATAATTTTTTTAGTGAATCAGGGCATTTTTTTAATTTAATTCTTTGCAACTTAATTAGTTTTGCGACTTCATTAATAGAGGTGAGTAAGATGGACCGATCAAATCGGAAATTGCTCGAACCTCCGGTTTGGTTTCAACAAAACTAAACCGGTGATTTTTTTACTTGGTTCTAGGGAGACTAAAAGTGAGAATTGATCTTTCCGGTTCAATTCCCTATTCTTGGGTAGACCGGACTAGATCAGATCAAGAATTGATCATCCCTATTCATTAGTACATGGAAGGATGGAGTTAGTGATCTTACAATCTCGAGACCGGCACAATGATAAACATTGTGAGGAGGGGATCCGTTGCAATAGCATCAGTTTTTCAGTCGACTATGGGAAAGTGAGATCTTAAGCCAACCCTTGTGCAGAATAATTTTCCCCTTTTGTTTAGAATTTCTGACATGGGCAAATTATTGATTGAAGCGTCAAATTTTGAAGTGGGTCAGACTCGCTTATCACAAGATCAGGAGAAACTTGCAGAGATCACGAAAACTGTTCCATCACTCGCCAATTAACACTGCTCGCGCCAAACGTAGTTATAATTTAATTGGTATACTAAGTGATGTAATGGGTTTCGATTGGAAAGTTGAATGCAGCTCGCTTAACTTTAACATCCTCTCACAATCCGCCCCAAAACTTGATATGCCAGTTTTAATGAACAATCTGGGAATATCGATAGTAGCTCATGAGGGAACACTCTTGACATACATATATTTTTTTAAAAAGAAAAAATTCCCGCTTTATAACGTCCCTCGCATTTCTATAAATTTTTCCAAAAGAAATTATAGGAGAGAATCCACGTGTTTATTTTTACGTGTTTTTTTGTGAAAAATTCAAGTGTTTTGAGGAAGACAAAGTACAGCGCTCGAGCAAATAGAATTTAGTTTAAAAGGGTAAAGCATCGAATTCACAAGCTTTTAAAAGAAAACTCTTCTCCCCGTTCCAATAAAAACAAGCACCAAACGGGCCCAAACTGTTCTTCCCACGGCGATTTATTTGGGCCTTGCCCGTTCGAAAGAAACCGGCTTGGGCCTTTCTTGATTCCTGTCGTGCTCGAGAGTTCCCCTCCACGTGCATCGGTCCCTGTGTCTCCTAGGAAACGGTTGAAGAAGATCCCCGCCGGGACCACTCGCACGACTAGTCCAAGATCCTCTTGTTTTGGAGTGGTTAGCCGTCGTATAATTCTGACTTTGCACGCTCGATTCATCGGCCGCCACGCGTCCATGACCGCCGAATGATTCAAGCACCAAGCTCGGTCATTCTCCATTGACTTCTAGATATTCTTTTCTTTGCTTGTTGGGAAATTCGAGGGATATTCTTTCTGGGTGACTCCAAATTCGCCTCAAAGGCGTCTTTCATCCACCCTCCACAGGAGATGGAAAAAGCGGTTAAGCCAACGAAATAAGCCATTTACGGTGAAAGAAACTAATCGTGCTCCAAATAAGAAAAACTGAGCTTCCCGATCCGTGCGAGAACTTGTTCTGTGGAAGCTCGATAACTTTTATGGTTGAACTAGAACCAAAGAACAAGGTTGCGTTTGTTTTCCCAATCGTTTGTTCGTCAAATTTGTCTGAGATCGATTTAGATTCGTAAGGAAAGCTTAGATGACGTGCAGCAGCACTACGTAAATTCCCAATTTGTACCTTGCAGGTTGTACTGCTCATTTGGACTACTCCGGTGATGGGCTCAACGCTGGACAAGATTTCCATCTCAAAACTCCATTCTCAATTAACCGAACAAAAGGTAGATTGTGCTTTGTTTGAATGAAAGTGTTTTTTGGGAATTAATTTTCTAGACTTTCACCGGTTTTTGTCCGGTGAAAATGATCTAGTCAAACGAAAACGCTTCCTGGTCAACGAGATATTCATGCATGAAATTAAGAAATTGAATTCCTAAATCTAAAATTTCGACCAAAAAAAAAAAGTGATAAATCTAAAGAGATGAAAACACTTCCCAAAATTATTCCTCTTAATTTTTTAAAATTTTAATGCCTATATTTTTACTTAATCTTATTCTTCTTTTTCTTTTTTATTTTTCCTTTCTTCCTCCACCGCGACTGGCTAGTGGTAGCCACGACATGCTCGAGGTGGAGGAAGAAAGGAAAAGAAAAAAATAAAAAAAAAATAAAGAAACTAAAAATAATTTAAAAGCTCAAATTTTTTTTTTTGCATAAGATAAAATCATGAGACTAAAATCATTTTTCAAATGAGATCCAAACACTAGAAGACATTTTCAATTACATATGATCAAACAAGGGAAAACCTAACCATTTTCCTAGAAAAATAATTTTCAAGTGTTTCCCTTTCACATGAATTTTTCCCCAAATCGTTTGTAATAAAATCCATGTTTTGAAACTGTAGCTTCTTTTTTAAAAGTGAACGAGTTGGGAAGGGATGATCAGCACCAGTGGATCCCTCTTGACATTACTCTAATAGTTTCACGACCGCTGCGATATTCGGTCCGAACTACGACTACCGGCAACCGAAAAGCCCCGAGATTGGTGAGCCCTTCGCCGGAGCCTCGTCAAAATGCTAACGTGAGCCATCTTCACGAGGTACGCACGGCTAGGTGTCGCGGCCTAAGCCGTCCAGCGGTTTGCCTCTCCGACGTAAACCGAAGTCGTAATCTCGTGAAGCCATTGTCGCTGTATCGCTAGACCAGTCGCTCCGACCATTGTGACCCCTAAGGGAATACGAAAGCCAGGTAACGAAAGAGAAACCAGTCGCAGACGGAGGGATTGATGTGAACTTGCTTGTTTTAACCTGATTTGGCCAAAAAGGGGACGGAATCCCAGGCCACCGTCCTTGCTTGCAAAGAGCAATTGGGCAACAGGGAAAGGAGCGATTCTCCAACGAGGTTTCAGACGTCACGTGAGTACCATGGGGCAACACATGTTCCAGGCCAATCATGTAACCTGGTACTGAATGAGAACGACGCCGCTGCGACTATCGGATTCGAAACGACGCTTCACCCCATCCTGCGGAAGTCTCTAGAAACGATCCCAACAAGCGAGAACGTGTTTCGGGTGGCTGGGCCGTGAAGGAGGACTCCCCATGTCTGGGCATGACAAGAAGCGAAGTCTCTGAAAGCGAGGTCCGGTTCGACGCCAGCCACAATTCGAATACGTACAATGGCAGGGTCTCGTCCAGGAATCGGCACAATTATGCACTCAGGCGAGGAGGGACCCGACGGCAGACTTTTTAGTTTTCCACTGTCGCAGCCTCGTTGATTTTGAGGTGAAACACGTGAAACAGGCAAGGTTGAGGAAGGAGATTTTTCTCCGTCGTGAGTGAACGAATTCTAGGACTCCGCGACCCGACCCGATCCATGACGTAACTTGCTCCTCCCTTCTACACAGGGGAGTCAAGTGATTGGGTCGGTTCAAAACTAATCCGACCCGAAATAGCCAAAAATGGTACGATCCATTCAATACACATAATATATTTAACTCAATTTATCAAGTATGACTAATGTATATAACAACTCGGCCCTTGTATAAATAATTGATTATGTGGCGATCTTTAAATGTTGGTAAGACTAACGGTATATTTCACGTCAAAAAGAAAAAATATATAATAAATAATTAAGAGGTATGTTTTTTTAAAAATTTATGGTCGATAATATATTATTTTATTATGGAACGTGGAATATAATATATATTTATAATCTGTCACGTTACTTAACCTAACATGCCCTTTTAGCGTATGAGTTATGTGCGTCCAGCATTACTATATTTCCCCAATCCATCACCAAGTGACCTTCGTCTATAAAAAGCAAAGGCATTGCCTCTTCAACAACAGAAGTGACCCACATCCCAGCTTAAGCTTCCTCTTCATTTTCTCACAGATAAACCATGTCTTCTTCACTCACCTTCACTCTCTCTCCCCTCGCACTCCTCGCCGCGCTCTTCGCTATCTCCTCCTTCCTCGCTCGCAACGTTCCCAAACTCCTCACTCTCTCGGCCGCCGCTGCAGGTCGCCTGTCCACCCTCGCCGGGCTGCTAAAATGGGCCTTCGACTACTCCCTCGGGTCCTCTGTCCTCGGCCACTCGCACGGCCATGGCGAGCCAGGAGCTTTAAGAATAGCCCAAGGACTCGGCACGGCCCGGTATGGTGGCGGAACACCCGCAGAGTGTGCGGTGTGCCTGTGCGAGGTCCGGGTCGGAGAAGAGGTGAGGGAGCTGAAGTGCTGCGACCATGTCTTCCACAGGGCCTGCTTGGATCGGTGGCTGAGCTACAAGAACGCGACGTGCCCGCTGTGCCGCAGGTTCGTGGCTCTCCAGACGAGCACGAGCGTCGTCACTGAGTTCGGGGCGGAGGTCATATCCTTCGCGTTCTGTGACCTTGGCTCCGGTAGCGACCGCGAAGCATGGTGGCTACGATGAACGCGGAGGTGTGTCCGCGGCAGATGAACCTATCGAAGATGACTTCTGAAGTTATTACTCCATGTGGACTTCAGACAAAGATTAGCATGTTCCTAGATTAATCTGTGTCACTCTAGGTTAAGGAAAGCGATGTATGCTTTGCGGCTTCGGGTCATGAAAATCTACTTCCGATGAACAGTTTGCGAACAAATGAAGCATCTCACCTACCTTACCATCTTACTTACTTATTCAAGCCTCGCCGGTCTTAAGCATGAAAAAGGAAAAACTGCTTGCTTAAGCTGGAACGTTTCAAATTGAAAATATATATATATGCGCGCGCGCGTTTGGTTCGGTCCGGTCTCTAATTTTTTTTAGATAGAGCGCAACGATATATCAATCTAAGTACATCTTCTCTTTCTATAAGATTTTCTCTGCAAAATGTGGAAGTGATGTGTGATACTATATGTTAAAATGACTACCCTTAAGTATGAATGGTTTTCTCAGTTAACTAACTAATTAATCAAATATTAACTTAGGTCTAACCTAAAAATTTAAGTTAAGAAATGAAGGAAAGCCCATGAATATAATATATATATATAAGTCTCTTTATCAAGGAACGTAGGATATTTCAACGGAGTTGAACATTCAATTTGGTTTTATCATATCAGCCCCGACCTTGACCCAACCCATCAAGTTATTCATTGCACTTTTCATTCCGTGAGCCGTTTGGGCGAACCGGGATGTCGAGCTCTTCACCCAGAAAATGCCCCTAAATCGAAGAATCTTTCCACCAACGAAGGCCATCATCACCCCCAAGATTTCAACCCAGCTATAAGCATGTTTGATGTTGCTGTGTCACATTCAATTCGATCGCAAAGGGAACGATATTTCACGGTTGTCACAGTACACGTACTAAAATTTTCCTTGTGCACGGACAAAGAGTAGCGTCATTCACAGTGGATGGCCTGATTCTTCCATGTCGGGATAAAATTGTCCAGCCTTTTCTTCTCCCCCCAACGACATGAGTGCCGCGGTAATGTCGTATCGCCTTCCTTGTTCATGTCTATCTTCTTTAAACGACATGAGCTCTGCAGCCTCAAAGTGCGTAGATGTTTAAAAAGTCCAGACAGTAAGGGCGTTCTTTCCCTAGGCCTTTTGAGACCGCATCTTATCGTTCCCTCATCTCCATCTCCACCGGCGAGGCCATTCACCGTTCTATCTTCTTGCATGAGCTACTGCTGTAGGGAGTGTCCACCATAATGTATCCTTCTCTTCCCCCGTCGAATATAGGTGAAGCCCATGAATGAGGGGTTTTAAAGGATCTGATCTGATGCATTCGGAGCCAAAATTAAGAGGTGCAGCATCGCGAGCTTTGTCCGAAAGCTGGACTTCACCGATGCAACTCAACCACCGGGTTCGCGGCCCCTTCGACTGCAGTAGTTAATGTGATGGAGCTGCGGTGGTGTAGAGACACATCACTAGAGACATAAATGGCTGGATTGTTTCAGCCACAGCAGTAGCCAAATTGAGTCCACCTCTTCTGGACCCAAGAACGAACAAGGGAGAGAGCAGTAGTTTTTTTTTTTTTTTTTTGCCGCTGTTTCATGCGGCAGCCGCTTTTCTGTAGTCACTTTTGGTGAAAACTTTGTCAGCATTCTTCGTTATGTAAGATCAGTGGTGGGTGAATCGATGAATAGCAGTTACCAGCTCATGTAGCTTTCCAGGATGCAAGGTTGAAGACGAGTAGCCGGCGTTCACAGCATATGGTGTTTGAATATTATAAAAGAGAATTGATTAGGTAACAATGTTTGAGTGATGGTTAGATTAACACCCTGTTTTGAGCCACAAGATAATAAATAAAAATTAATTAAAACTTGTTACGGAGTCTAATCCTTTAAGAATATGTGGCGTGCAATGTACTATTATTCTTATAGCCACAAAAATACCAAAATACTATTATGCTAGCAAAATCTTTTATAAAATTGATTGTTGGATTTGTGCATGTTGGTTGTTGGTTTGTAGATTTGATTGTTGGTGTTCTTTAGAGAAAGCTTTGATTCAAGGTAGATGCCCAAATAAGAATGAAGACAAAAAGCTTCAAATATTTAATGAAGAAGAGATGCTAAAGCATGAAGACAAAGAAGGCCAACAAAGGTTATTGAAGAGTTCTTAATGGATTGCCACGCTTGTTTTCAAATGCATTTAGGGGCAATAATACAAAGGGGCCTGAACTTTAAGTCAATATGTAATATGATCCTTTACTTCTTAATTTGTTCAATGTGATCTCTAAACATTTGGTACATGTTGAACTTAGTCCTTGAATTATATGAAATTTTTCAATGTTGTCCTTTCATTTATCCAAGTCCAAGGGAAACATTGAATATATTCATTTAGTTCAGAGATTAAATTGAACATAGATCAAAAGTTTAGAAATTATATTAAACAAACTGAAAGTTTGTGAACCACATTGAAGGTTCGGTAATAGTTTAGGGATCACATTGAACATTATTAAAAGTTTAGAGATTACATTGCACATTAGGCTAAAATTCAGAGATCATTTATTTTAATTTTCTATGCATTTATTTTATTGACTTTTTTTGCATGCTTTTGTAACTTTGTGGTCTTTCTTGTTGTTCTTCATTTAATGTGTCAGAAGGGGAAGAATAGGAAAAATGTATTCTATATATTGTATTCATCAAGGATGTACATGGGCCATTTATAACCCTGAGAAGGAAGTATAAATAGAAAGAGGAATATACAATATTGTAACTTTCCTAAATAATTGTAATCAAATCAATCTACTAGTAATCTTTTATTGCAATCTTCGGGATTTCCAACACTCCCCCTCAAGCTGGCGGCCTATAGATGTCGAGGACGCCAAGCTTGCTTAGAAGATATGTATGTTGCCTTTGACATAAAGGTTTGGTGAACATGTCAGCAGGCTGTTGGGTAGTTCCAATTCCCTTAGTCGCAATAATTCCTTCTCGAATTTTGTCTCGAGTGAAATGACAATCGACTTCGATATGCTTTGTCCTTTCATGAAAAACTGGATTTGCAGCTAGCTTGAGTGCAGCATCATTGTCACACAACAGTTCAGTTGGCTCGTCAATTTGCACTCCAAGATCTGAGAGTAGTCCTCGTATCCATATTATTTCACAGACAGTTTTTGCCATAGCACGATATTCTGCTTCTGCTGAAGACAAGGACACGGTTGACTGTTTCTTCGTCTTCCATGAAATTAATGATCTTCCCAATTTTATGCAAAAACCAGTGATAGATCGTGTGGTCATGGGACAGGTGGCATAGTCTGTGTCGCAATAAGCAGTCATTTTCACATTGCAATCACGAGATAAAAAATTCCCAAGTCGTGGGCATCACTTCAAGTACCGTACCACTTTAAGTGCTGCATTCATATGGGATTGCTTTAGACTGTGCATGAATTGGCTAAGCATCTGAACCGCATAGCATATGTCAGGTCTTGTCATGGTAAGATATATCAATTTCCCAACAAGTCTTTGATATCCTGATGGATCTTGGAGTAAAGGATCCTCGATGGATGATGATATTCCTCTGTCATATTCATGAGTTGTCATCTTGACGTTCTGCTCTACTGGAATGACAGCTAGCTTACATCCTGACAAACCGGCTTCAGATACAATTTCCATGGCAAACTTTCGTTGACTGAGATTGATTCCTTTGTCGGAACGTGCGATTTCAATCCCAAGAAAATATTTAGGTGGCCCAAGGTCCTTGATGTGAAAAGCAGAGTGCAAATATGCTTTGAATTTCGCAATGCATCTTTCATCGTTTCCCATGATAAGTATATCATCAACATATATCAGCAAATAGATTGATGAAGTGCCTGAAGTCCATGTGAAAAGTGCATAATCATATTTGGAATGCCGGAATCCTGCATTTGTCAAGGCATCGGCGAACTTGGCATACCATTGTCGGGAAGCCTGTTTGAGTCCATACAGGGATTTGTGAAGATGACAAACCCGAGACTCCCCCTGTCTGCGTAATCCCTGTGGAAGATCCATATAAATTTCCTCATTGAGATCGCCATGAAGGAAGGCATTATGGACATCCATCTGATGGAGAGACCAATTGCGGATCGCCGCAATAGAGAAAAAAGAGCGTACGGTAACCTCCTTTGCTACGGGGGAGAATGTTTCGTGATAATCAAAACCCTCGCGTTGAGTAAAGCCCTTGGCTACTAAGTGAGCTTTATAACGTTCTACTGATTCATCGGCCTTGAATTTGATTTTGTAGACCCACTTGCAGCCAATGGGTTTCCGATGTGGAGGCAATGGAACGATGTCCCATGTGTGATTAGCAATGAGGGCATTTAGTTCAGCTGCCATGGCTTGTTGCCAACGAGTATCTTGGGATACCACATGATAGGAAGATGGTTCCTGTTCTTCGGAAATTCGGCTAATGCTACACATATATGCTGGGGAAAGCCGATTGAAGGAAACATAGGAAGATACAGGATAGTTAATACCTGAAGAGCGAGAAGCTGAACAAATATAGTCCTGCGTCCAAGTGGGTGGTTGTCGCGACCCGATCTTCTTCGAGATCGGCTGGTGGATAGCTAGGCCCATTTTGAATGTCTGGGCTTCGCTCGGGTCCTCCCAGGCCCATACCAAATCGCGTCAGGGAATTTTAAAATCGAGGTCGACCTTAGTGTGGTCGGGTGACATGTGCTTAGTGTGCATGCCATTGGAGTCGCCACCAATCATTTCTTGGAGGGTATGACTAGAAACCCTATCGAGCGATTGGGAGAAATCGTTCGATTCTGCGTAAACCAGAGATTTGGGTTCGGAGACTTAGTTACGTCAATATTGCTATTGACGCCCTTTCGGTACCTAAGTTGAGTGACTTCCTAGTCTAAGGAGTTCCTGCAGACGAGATTGAGTAAGGTAGGCTCTGGGAATTTAGGGGATTCATGCAAGTGGGAGTGTTTATCCTATCAATCACAATCAAAGAAATTAATGCGCAATAAAAAATCAATACAAAGAAAGCACACATTCAATCAGGTCAAATCAAGTCAAGGGGAGTTCTAGAAGCTAAGGAAACTCACCAATTAGGTTCAGAGATGATTTGGAATGATTTGGGTCAGATTGACCAGAGAGGCAAAATGGTCATTTTGAAATGCTCGGGAATTCAAAAATGTGAAAATAGGTCAAACCAGTTGAATGTGGTTTTTCCCTAATTTTCACAATTTTTGGGAATTTTTTCTGGATTTTTCTAAATTTTTTTAGAATTTTTCTGATATTTTTAGGATTTTTCTAAAGCTTTCTAAGAATTTCCCTATTTTTTGGGACATTTTCTATGTTTTCTGGAATTATATTTTTTTTTTTTCTAGGATTTTCCCCCATTTTTTAAACCTTTTTTAACACATTTTTTTTATTTTTCCCAAATTTTTCTGAAATTTTTATGAATTTTTATTATGATTTTCTTTTATTTTTTTTCGAAATTTCCTAGTTTTTTAACATTTTTAAACTTTTTATGGATTTTTATAATTTTTCCATATTTTTATCCTATTTGTCTATTTTTTTTTATTTCATTTCATTTTATTTTCTTTATTTTTATTACTATTTTTCATTTTTCCATAATTCCTGAATTTTTCTAAAATTTTATAAGATTTTCCGAATTTTTATGAGTTCTTTGTAATTTTTCTATATTTTTCTAATTTTTTATCTAATTTCCTGAGTTTTTATTATATTTTCTATTTTTTTATTTTGATTATTTTTATTTTGTTTTTAATTTATTTATCTTTTTTGTTGTATTTTTATACTTCCCGAATTTTCCTATATTTTTAGATTTTTTCGAAAATTTCTTTTATGACTTTTTATGATTTTCCTAATTTTTATATGTATTTTCTTATTCTGTTTTTGTATTTATTATTTTATTATTATTATTTTATTTTATTTTATTTTATTTTCTTCTCGGTTTCTATTTTCATTTATCATTTTTATTTCTTTTTTTTATTTTCTATTATCATTATTATTATTATTATTTACTTTTTTAGAATTTTCGAAAATATTTTATTATTTTAATATTATGAATATTGTTTATTCCGAAAATAGTGATCTGGGCTGGGCTTCTAAGCCCAAGCCTTCTAAAGCTGCTAAAATGAAAAGGGTTTAAGGCCCAAACAAAAATAAACAAAGAAAAAGGCCCAAGGTTCTATTCTAAAGCCCAACCTGACTCAATCCTAAACCTGGCCCAATTCGCGCGAACAAAACCCACCGCTTGAGCCCAAACTTTCATCAGATTTCGCTCCTAAGCCCACACACAGCCCAAAACCGAGTCACACCCGAATCCAACCCTTCTTTTACTAATCTAGAAATTTCTATTTTTTATCACTATTATTTTTTGTCTTCTTCCTTTTTTTATTGTTTTTTTATTCCCCTTTCTTTTGGTCTTCTTCTCCAGACGTCCCATTTGCTCACCATCTTCCTCATGCCGTCTTCCTCACTGAACACTCACCAAAACGAAACACAGACCTCACTGAATGACTAAATTTTTTGCCACGTTTTCTCAAGGATTTCTCCAGCAAGAATTTTTTATCGAACGACCACCAACGCCGATCCAACTCGAGTTCAAACCTAATCACATCAAAGCTATTTCAGGCCATTTTCCAACACATTTCAAGCAGATTTTTGACCGATAACACACCTGGACAAACTAACTATCTCCGGCCGAGGCTGTCCTTCGGTGAAGCTACGCCCTAGCCGATGTCTATCGCAAAAACACTAACCTAAACCAACGAGCGACACAGCAGGAGCATGAGAGAGCGTACCTTGTGCAAAGATCGGCTCGATTTTATGAGGAAACGAGCTCAGGAGCTCGTTGCAAACCGGCGAAGTTTGGGGGGACAAATGCGAGGATTTATGTAGTAAACCCAGAAAAGAAACGCAAAAATGGGATCAGGAGAACGCAAGGAAATAACCGAACGCAGTTTCAGACCGAAAAGACGAGTGAACCAAGCTCGGCCATCGCCGAACCTTTGACTGAACGGAAGTGGAGCTCACCTTATCTCACGGCAAAGTTTCCAAAAAAGATGATCTGAGTGCTCCTCGTAGCTGCAAGAAGATCCTGGACCTGCCTCGGAGCTCTACGTTGCCGAGAGAGTGAGGACGAACTCTGGTTCAAGCTTCGGCCGAAGCTCCCATGGCGTCTCCCGAGAACTCCAGAAGAAAACCTCCTTTCTTTTGCAAATTTGCTCTCTATTTTTCTCACCTCCCTCTGAATGTTTTTTCGCCGCGTATTTCTGTGACGCTCTCTGTGAATATCCCCTCTTTTAGCGCCCGAACCTCCTGGAATCCCCTCCCACCTTCGTCCTTTCTCCTCTCTCCCGCATAACCGACGCACATGCTCGTACGTCGAGCATGTGCGCAAGACGACAAAGGCGAGATTCGGCGGTGTTAGAGCCCGACGACGCCGTTCGAGGGTAGGCCGAAGAAACCTCAAAAAAAAAAATACCAAAAATATGGAAAATTATTTTTTGCTCAAAGTTGGTTTCCGAGGCTAGACCAAGGTCCCCAAAGTTGATTTTTCAATTTTCTGAATTTTTATGGATTTTCTAAAAAATTTTCTAAAAACCAAAATGGCCAAAAATCAAGTGTCAACAGCTGCCCCTCTTTGAGAGGGGTCTCGTGAGAGATCACTCTCAAAGACAAGTCGACACTTGATGTCTGACCGACTCTACTAGGAAAATGAAAGATCATGACATCCCCATCTATTTCCTTTCGTGAAAGCCTTAGTCCAAAATTCCTCTGGTTCACTCTGGTACGGGAGAGAGGAAGTTGAGAGTTGAGGGATTTACCTGCGGCTCACCTGTTTGCTCCATGGCCGTCGTTGACTGCTCAGTTGAAAGATGGAATGGAAGCCTAAGGGTCTGTTATAAGAAAACCTTAGGGTGGTTGAACTCAGACCTGTATGGTAGGCCCCCCCATTGTAGATTCCTAACGAAAGGACTCTATGCCTATATGAAGGACTTTGGTGCCTATGTCAAGGACTTTGGTGCCTATATCAAGGACTTTGGTGCCTATATCAAGGACTTTGGGGTGCCTATATCAAGGACTTTGATGCCTATATCAAGGACTTTGGGTGCCATTCTAGGATTTGGGGAGACCAGGAATCCTACAGAAGCTCGAACCCGATTTATCTTGTTTTGGAGGGCGCCATTCTGGGATCTTGGGAAGACCAGGAATCCTACAGAAGCTCGAACCCGATTTATCTTGTTTTGGAGGGCGCCATTCTGGGATCTGGGACGACCAGGAATCCCGCAGAAGCTCGAACCCGATTTATCTTGTTTTGGAGGGCGCCATTCTGGGATCTGGGACGACCAGGAATCCCGCAGAAGCTCGAACCCGATTTATCTTGTTTTGGAGGGCGCCATTCTGGGATCCGGGACGACCAGGAATCCCGCAGAAGCTCGAACCCGATTTATCTTGTTGAAGAGGCAAGAGTAAGCAGATTTCTGATATTTCGCATGTCCCAATTTTTGGAATGAGCTATGCTCTTATGATTATAATCTATGAGTCATGCAGATTTTTTTTTTTAAGGATGTAAAGTGATGTCAGAGGTTACCCAAAGCATCTTGTCACATATCAAGCATGATCAAAAATCCCTTAGGAGGATGATTTTGAGTCACGTGACTTAACATTTCCAAATGAGTTTGATTAAGACGTCAGTTGAAGTATGCTCATCAAAAAGGGCTTCTCACTTATTTCTCCGAAGAAAGTTTTGATTTTTATTCAGGAAGCACTCGAATTTTCTCTCGAACTATGCCTAGGGTTTCGGAATTATTCGCAGCGCATACAATTTGATTGATCTGAAAGGTCTTTCAGAGGACCGTAATGTTGGGCTTGGTTAAAGGTTTGCAAGGGGGACTCATAAATGAGTCAAGGCTAATGAATGAAAGATCTTCACCATCTGCTCCGGGTCTACAAGTCAGGAACCCTGCAAAATGAGAGAGAAATAGTTTTGCTCGTACCTTTTCGAGCGATGCTTAAAATCATTCAATCTCTACGTTAACTCAAGTGCCTTAATCAGAAAAGACTTTCACGGGTTGTAACGTAGGCTAGGATTGGGGACCAGGGAATAAAAAGGCTTATTTTGGCCCAGAAAATATATGAGGTGGGTTCGACGTTGGTGATCATTGCATCTTTATCACCAGTCTCGACCCTCTAGAGTTGTCCTCAAAGAACACCATCGTTGTATGGGGATGGTGTGGACTTCTGCTGATGTCGCTGCTCGAGGATGATGTGAACTCGAACGGAGGAGATGTCGGTGATCTTTGGAGATTCGCCACGATTCTTGATCTTTTGGAATAGTATCCAACGAACATCATTGTTGTATGAGAATGATATCCACTTCTGCTGATACCGTCGTTACTCGCGAGTGGTGTAAACTCCCACTGAGTAGACTTTGTCATTTGACTCCTTTGAAGAGTTTTTTCTTTTGCAACCAGATCCCATTGGGGATTTACAAAGGGGATAATATGCAAACCTTTTACTGAGTCTGCAAATGTACAAGTAAAATTCAAAGGCATTCAAAAATGAACATTGATTTGAATGGGCATTAGCCTTGCTTTTGATTGGCGCTTTGCTTTTTTGATGCCCGGGATTTGGCTTTTCTATTTTTCTCCTTTCTTTCTATTTTTTTTCAATTAGATCCCGCCTTTTGCTCTTTTCTCTCTTTTGTTTCCTCTTTTTTTTTGTTAGAAAAAAAGAATTTCTAATGATTGTGTCGTGTACACATGCTTATAAAAAAAAAAAAATCCAGCACGTTCGGAGAGTTGGCTCGAGAACTCTATGTAAACCCAATTCTTCTGAGTTCCTTCGCTTCGAGGTGGTGTCGTCTTCATCTTGAAATGGACAATGATCACCAACGGGGTTTTAAGAAACGAATATACAGGCTCAATTGGGCTATGCAAGGGATAAAAGTGTGTAGGATAGAGAAATGAATGCTTTTCGTCTTCCTAAGGCACTTGAATTACCGTATGAGGTTAAATGCAAAGAAACACTCGAAAATTGATGTTAGTCCAAGCAAAAAGATTTCTAACCATTTACCTTCTGCCGCTGCTGGAACTATTTCCATTTGGCCCCGATGTGGGGTGGTTCTTGACAGGGTTTAGGAAATGAAACCGCCGCTCAAATGGGTTGTCAATGGTCACCTGTAGTGTTTAGGATAGAGAAATGATCGCCTCTCGTCGTCCCAATCCATGTAATCACTGCGAATAATTCCTACGTCCCTAGGCAAAGGCCTTCACTCATCGCTCAAGTGTATATAGGGACGTGTTTGGGTATGGTTTGCCTTTCATCGTCTGAGGTGCTTCAATTGATAAATCTTAAACGCCCTTATTTGGAAATTTGTTTCAATTTCATCAAAATTCAATCTCCATAGGGGATTATGATGCATGATGTATGTTTCAAACATGATTTGGATAACTTCAAAACTTTTTCTTTTTTTTTTGTTTTTTTGAATCACAATGCGAATGAAGTTCTAAGCCTGATATCTTCTTCAAGACGTGAGCTCATTAAAACCTTTGAACGTTATTTGAAAACATTACTGGTTTTGTGAATTTTCTGATCCTTAGAATTCAAATGATATGATTTTGAAGACTTTAGAATATTAGGAAAGGGATACTTACCTGCCTGCCGCGGCAGAGGACCCCCTATAAAAGTAAAAGGGAATGTGTTAGTGTTTATCTTCTCTTTTGAAGTAAATTGGAACTATACAACTTCACCCTTGATTATGCGTTCCAATCCGAATACAATCGCATGAATTGGGAATCTGTAACCTCTCCATTGTGGTGTTGAGTCCCTGTCGAGATCACAATGAGGAGTTAGCATATGTTTCACATCCAAAATGAATTGGAACAATACCACCTTACTCTTGACCGTGCATTCCCATCAAAATCCTTATGTGTAAATTGCATGATCCTTGCTGTTTGGTTGTCATGACGACACTTTCATTTTAGTGTGGTGGTCCTCTTGATGGTGAACTGAGTGTGCCGATAGGCAATCCTTTCCGTAGTCTCCGAGTCTGGAGAAGGTCATTTGAATTGCCTCTCCCACCTGGGAGTTCCTTTTAAATCTACAATATAGAGAAAACAACGCAAATGTATGCATGTATGCATGGAATGCATGGAATGGTCCTTAATGCGACTCAGACACCAGCGAGCTATGGAAAAATGGTCAAATCTTCATTTTATTCAAGGGTAGTACTTCTTGACAGCATCTGCATTTACAGGACCGGCCAACTCTCCTCCATCCATATTCATGAGAATTAAAGCACCGCCAGGCAGGACTTTCTGGACCACATATGGGCCCTCATAATTCGGTGCAAACTTGCCCCCAGGATGGGGCGCGTTGGGGAGCGCCTTCTTCACAACTAAATCCCCGACTGCAAAGCTTCTGGACCTTACTTTGCGGTTGAATGACTTAGCCACCCGTTTCTGATATGCCTGCCCATGGCAGATAGCCTTCAGTCGCTTTTCGTCGATGAGGTTCAGCTGCTCATGCCTCTGTCGGATCCATTCAGCCTCTGAAAGCTCGGCTTGGGATATTATCCGTAGAGAAGGGATCTGAACTTCCACCGGGAGGACAGCCTCCATGCCATATACTAGGGAGTAGGGCGTCGCCCCAGTTGAAGTCCGAATCGAGGTTCGGTATGCCATTAATGCGTACGGTAGTCTCTCATGCCAATCTCGGAAGCTCTCAGCAGTCTTGGCCAGGATCTTTTTAATATTCTTGTTTGCCGCTTCCACAGCTCCGTTCATTTGTGGGCGGTATGGAGAAGAATTAAGGTGCCTAATCTTAAAATGATCCAGAAGGTCGTCAACCACCTTGTTATTCAGATTGGATCCATTGTCTGTAATGATAGCTTGGGGTGTCCCATACCTCGCGATGATGTCCCGTTTAATAAACTTTGCGACGCTCCTGGCTGTAACGCTGGCGTATGAATTAGCCTCAATCCATTTGGTGAAGTAATCAATTGCCACCAAGATAAAACGATGTCCGTTCGAAGCGTGGGGGTTAATCGGCCCGATCATATCAATTCCCCACATTGAAAATGGCCAAGCTTCGGACATTTGATGTAGTTCATTTGGGGGAGCATTGATTTTGTCTCCATACACCTGGCACTGATGGCAAGATCTCACATGCTGGTTGCAATCCGACTCGATGGTCATCCAGTAATAACCGAGCCTCATAATCTTTTTGGCAAGGAGATGGCCATTCATGTGCGGTCCGCATTCTCCTTCATGAATCTCATGCATGAGCAGTTTTGCTTCTTTGGCATCTACGCACCTCAAGAGAACCGAATCGAATGACTTCTTATACAAGGTCTGGCCACTGAGAAAGAACTTTGTAGCCATCTTGGCTATATACTTCTTATCCCCCATTTGAGCTCCTGGAGGGTATTCTCCCTTTAGCAAATAATTTTTGATGTCATGATACCAGGGTTGATCATCAAACCCTTCCTCGACCACCATGCAGTAGGCTGGCTGACTAATGACATCGACTCTCAACGGCTTGACGTCCAAGCCTCCCGTCACTTGCAGCATGGAGGATAAGGTGGCCAGGGCGTCAGCAAAGTGATTCTGAGTTCTCGGGAGGTATTCAAAATCAATCTCTTCAAATTCCCCAATCATTCCTTCTAGGAACCTGTGGTAAGGAATGAGCTTGGAGTCTTTAGTTTTCCACTCGCCCTGGGTTTGCAAGATAATTAGCATGGAATCCCCGTACACCTGCAGCTTCTTTACTTTCATGGTGAGAGCTAACTGCAATCCCAGGATACATGCCTCGTACTCAGAAATGTTGTTGGTACATGGGAATATTAGCTTTGCAGCAACTGGATAATGCTGCCCTTCAGGGGATATTAAAACTGCCCCAGTTCCAGATCCGGTGAGGTTTACTGCGCCGTCAAAATACATTGTCCATTTATCTTCGGACAGGTTCGAGATACGATCCTCTGACATCTCATTACTTGGGATACTGAACCCCTGGGCATTTTCTGCTAACAGATCGGCTATGGCTCGCCCCTTAACGGATTTTTGAGTCGAGCTCCTGACGTCAAACTCTGATAGGAGGACCTGCCATTTAGCCAGTTTTCCAATTAAGGCTGGTTTTCCTAAAAGGTACTTTATCGGGTCATTCTCCGTAACCAGCTGTATATGGTGATGAAGGGTGTACTGCCTCAATCTGTGTAGCACCCATACCAATGCGACACAGGTCTTCTCGATCACAGAGTAATTCATCTCCGATGTAGTGAACTTCTTACTCAGATAGTAAATTGCCCGCTCCTTCCCGTCTTCTGGGCTCGTTTGAGCTAACAGAGCTCCTAGGGATTCTTGATGGACGGTGAGATATAGGGTTAGTGGAGACCCTGGCGTAGGAGGCACTAACACTGGTGGTGAGATGAGATATCTTTTGATCTTTTCCAGTGCTTCATGACATTCAGAATCCCATTTCACCTTGGCTCCCTTCTTCAACAGTTTGAAAAATGGTTTCGCCACGTCAGAGAGTTGGCAAATGAACCTGGCGATATAATTCAGCCTCCCCAGTAAACTCCTCACTTCTTTGACCGTCGTAGGGACCCCAAGGTCTAATATCGCCTTGACTTTGGAAGGGTCAATTTCAACTCCGCGATTGCTCACCATGAATCCCAAGAGCTTCCCTGACCGCGCCCCAAATATGCATTTAGCAGGGTTCAGCTTCAATCCGTACTTTCGAAGCCGCTTAAACAGCTTTCTTAATATCAGAACGTGGTCGTCCCCAGGTTTGGACTTCGCGATCATATCGTCGACATACACCTCTATCTCCTTGTGCATCATGTCGTGGAACAGAGCCACCATGGCCCTTTGGTAAGTTGCCCCTGCGTTTTTCAGACCGAAAGGCATGACCCTGTAACAGAAGGTGCCCCATGGCGTTATGAATGAGGACTTGGCCTTGTCTTCCTCGTTCAAAAAGATTTGGTTATACCCAGAAAAACCGTCCATGAATGAGAACATTTCAAAACCAGCAGTGCTGTCGACCAGGACATCGATGTGCGGGAGAGGAAAGTCATCTTTCGGGCTTGCTTCATTCAAGTCGCGGTAATCCACGCAGACTCTGACCCTTCCGTCCTTCTTCATTACCGGAACAATATTGGCCACCCATTCAGGATAAGCGATCACCTCAATGAATCCCACTTTTAGCAGCTTCATCACCTCTTCTTCGATCTTTTTAGATAATTCTGGTTTCGTGCGTCGAAGCTTTTGTTTCTTAGCGGGAACATTAGGGTCTGTTGGGAGCGAGTGTTCAACAATACTTGGGTCCAGACCTGGCATGTCCGCGTAGGACCAGGCAAACACATCCTGATATTCTCTGAGGAGTTGAATAAATCGAGATGCTTCTGACGAAGATAGCCTTCCCCCGATTTTTACTTCCTTTAAATTCTCAGAATCCCCCAAGTTGACTGTAATAGTGTCGTCTGCAGTCAAAGGTTTATGTTCCTCGTATCTGTTCCAATCCCTTTTGATTTCGCTGATATCCTCATCTCCTTCTCCCTCAATCCCACAAGAGAAATCATCGATATTGTCTGAGTCACATAACAACCTGTCATGAATATGCGGGATGGCATGCTCATGTGAGGTGGAGTCCTCGCCAAGCTGCTCAATGATGACGTTCACAGTACCCTCCAAAAACGGGTTGGATATATCGGGCTCGGGTGCGTCTTGAACCTTCTCGTCCGCCAGAAACTTGGGATGACTGAAGAAGTATTGATCCAGAGGGCTGCCAATTAAGCTACCTGTCCCCATCCATCCTCTAGAGCCAATAAACAAACTCGTCCTGCTTCCTTGGCGTCCGTGGTCCCCACGTCGGCCTCGGCCTCGGCGTCCATAGTAGTTCTTGACAGCAGAGCCATTACTGGGTCCACCAGTGTATCCTAGGCCCTTTCGATGTTTGCTCGTACCCAACTGAAGTGGCGATCGAATACCCTGCCCATTTTTCCCAAGTCCATGCCCGGGGATGAAACCATAAACTAGCAAGATCTTTCCCGGCGCCAACGTGTATTTAGAAGGTGCAGGAACCTCCCTTTTGACCCCAGGAGCCATATGTGTGACTGCCACCAGTTCCAGAGAATGGTAGCTGGATTCTTCCTTCCGTTCCGGCTCCACATATGGGACCGCACTCCTCTGATAAGCCGCGAAGTCCATCTCTCCGTGCACCGTGATCACCTTCCCATCCACTACAAATCGGACTTTCTGATGCAAGCTAGAGGGTACTGCTCCCGCCGTATGAATCCAGGGTCTGCCAAGAAGGAACCCAAAAGCACTCGGGAGGTCCATGACCTGGAACCCAATTGAGAACTCCACGGGTCCAATGAGAACGTCCAAGTCTATCTCCCCAACTACGCTCTTCCTCATCCCATCAAATGCCCTGATGGTGGCCTTAGAGGTACGGATGAGCTCTTCGTTAATACCCAAGCTTCTGATTGTGGTCAATGGGCATATGTTGAATGCCGAGCCGTTGTCAATTAGCACGTGGGACACCAGTTTGCCGTGGCTTCTGGCCGATATGTACAGCGCTTTGTTGTGAGCCCATCCATCTACAGGGATATCCTCATCTGAAAATGCTATTTGGTCCTTCAGCAAAACGGACCCGACAAACTCTTCGAGCTGCACCTCATTTATGGTTTCTGGCACATTTACCTCGTTTAGCACTCTCATCAGCGCATTTTTATGCTTCTCTGAGTTGGTGAAAAGATCCAGCAGGGAGATCTGAGCCGGCATCTTTCTCAGCTGCTCGATCACCTCAAACTCGCTTGTCCTTACAACAGACAACGCCTTTTCTGCGTCTTCTTTAGATACTTCTCTCTTTTCTGGCTCTCCTTCTCTTGGTGCATAACACCTGCCTGATCTCATCACAGCATCAATTTCGCCCGTACCATAATCCCAGGGGACAGCTTTGGGATCGTACTCAACTGGCGGAGGGATTCTTATTACGACCTTTTCAATCTTCTCGTCGCTTTGCACCTTCGTGTCTTCCAATTTAAGCCTTGTGAGAGTAATCACCATATGATTGAGGGAACTGCTCTCGATCTCTTCCCGCTCTTTTACTTCATCCAGTTTGATTACAAAGGGAGCTTTGGACCCTACTACTGCGATTAATTCATCCTCGTCTATATAATCTGAATCATAATCGGGACACCATGGTTCAGGTGACATTCCCATTGGTTCTGGCGAGAAGTCGTTCCCCCTTTGGCGGTCACTAGTTCGTATTACCTCCTTAGAAGCGTTGGCTTGACCAGGGCTTTCCTTAAATTCAGGGTCATTTCTCCGGAGAATACCTTCGTGTCGCACTCCAATGCTCACCATGTGACTAAAAGACTGGAACCCGTATGCCCACATGCGTTCGGAGTACACTTGGGGAAGAGTTTGCACAAAGAGCTCCACCATTTCTCTCTCGCTCAGTGGGGGTAAAATTTGTCTAGCCTGTAGCCTCCACCTGTGTGCGAACACTTTAAACCTCTCACCTTCATTCATGGTGACACGAACTAGATCGTCCTTGGTGACATTAAATCTCAGATTGGCTTCGAATCGTCGTAGAAAATGCTCTTCGAGATCTCCCCAGTTTAGGATCCAGTCAAAGTTAACTGATCGACACCAGTGTAAGGCTGGGCCCGTCAAACTGCGTTCAAAGTTATTAATGAGGACCTGATCATCCTCGTGGTGGCCAATCATCCTACCAAGGTAATAGGAGACATGATCCAGGGGACAGCCTTCGCCTCCGAACTTTCGCGGGAACGTTATCAGTTGGTCCGGCCGATACAGCTTCCCGCCTCGGGCGATAATTGCTTTTAATTCCGAGATCATGTTCGCCAGGTGTTTGGACTGATCTTCCAACTCAACCAGTCTTTGACTTTGCCAGTCTATAGTCCTCCGCAGCTCTAACAACTGGTATTTCTCCTCTACGGGCGGTACATAAGCATTTGCTGTTTTCCTCGACAACTCGCTTATCATGGATACCATGCGATTCATACACTTCTCTATGTTGTAAAGTCTCTCCTGTGTTTCCAAGCCGTATTCCACCTTCACGGGGTTACCATGGCTTGAAGTTGCTTCGTCGATTGCGCCTACTAACTCCTCCTGTTTGACGGGGTCGTCCATGCCTCCCCAACCGTCGGGGACTATTTCCTCAGTTCGGACGAAGAAACTTGGTGGTACAGAATAAAGAACGTGGTAGTTATAACGTCCGCTGTCTTGACCGAGTGTATCCACGATGTCCCCTCTTTTCAAGGCTTCCTGTAGGAACCTTTTATCAGCCTCATGTGCTTTCTTACGACTCATTTCCTCATCATCCATTTCCCCTTCGGGCTCTTCCCATATGGCATTCACCCCGCCATGGTCCGGTAGTGGGTTCTGTTGCACATTTGGTTCGGCTTTGTCGAATTCCAACATACCTCCATCTATCAGAGCTTGCACCTTAAATTTGAGTGTAAGGCAGTTATCGACGTTATGCCCTTTTTCTCCCATATGGTAGGCGCACGATTGGGTCTCGTCAAACCCAGGAAACCTCGGTGGATTAGGTCTGGGGGGCTCCTTAGCGACCAACCGCCCCTCCAAAAGCATCGGCAGCAGCTTTGACAGCGGACGAGGCAATGGCGTGAAAGACGGCGCAGTTCTCTTCTTAGCTTCAAACCTTTTCTGAGCCGGCCCTGATGTGCCACCCTGGGTGGGAGTGGATTCTGAAAACTTTCTTGGCTTCGGGGGATTCGGTACGAATGCTACTTCACCCGCATTCTCTCTTTCCCTTCTAGATGGGAACTGCCGTCTAAACGATGGTTCTGGTACACGCTTCTCTCGTAGGGCCCACTCGTGACGTTCCGCCACCTTAATGAGGTGCGTGAAAGTCTGACAGCCGGATGTGTTTAATTTCTCAAAATATTCAAAAGGCAGCGCCTTCAGAAACAAATCTACCAGCTCCTCCTCCGGGATGGGCGGTTTGACCTGCGTGGCTATCGCCCGCCATCTTTGGGCGAAGGTACGCATAGACTCATTCCTCCCCTTCTGGGTTCTCAGCAAATCCTCCCTTGTCGGTGCCGTAACTGTGTTAAATTTGTACTGATGCAGGAAATCTTCGGCTAAATCTTCCCATCCATCATAGTCCCCTAGATCGAGCTCGATGAACCATGCCAAAGCTGCGCCAGATAGGCTTTCCTGGAATGTATTCATTAACAGCGGGACGTAGTCAGAATAATGCGCCATCTTGCGCAGGTAGTACTTCAGGTGAGCTCGGGGACAGCCTGTCCCGTCGTATTTCCTTACAAACTCAGGTTCCTTATAGTCAGCTGGAACCTCTATCTTAGCGAAGGGAGAGATCTTATCGAATCGAGCCAACTCATATCCTTGGCTGCTCAGACATTCCTCTATCTTCGCGAGTCTCCTGGCCTCTTCTTCATTCTTAGTGGCCGGTTTCCCTCTTTCTTTATCCGTGTCAAGTATTACCGGTGCAGCGCTGGGTGGTGATTCAGCGGGTGTACTCCGGTTGACTCTCACGTTCTGGACTTCTTCAGGAATTTGGGTCTCACTTGAGGTGTTAGCCGAGGACGGAGGGGCTGCCTGATTACGCGCAGGGGCGGTATTCTCCTGGGCGGCCATCATCATGGCCTTCATCTCTGCCAGCATTGTGACCACAGAGTTCATTTGGGTCTCCAGATTGTCGACCCTCGGGCTTAATTCTTCTTGCTCCATCCTTGTTCTCAAACGGGTTCTAATACGGCTTCTCGTAGCTTCCGTGATTGACAACTACCTATTTTTACCATAGAGAAGTTAGAATAAGGAACGTCGCGGTTAAAAGCATACTTAATCCAGTTAATTCCATGTTTTCGTATAGTCAATGAGGGAAAGGACTGCCCCGCGAGCTTTTAGCCTCGCAGAAGGAATTCTTTTCATCATTACCCACTCGAAAACATGTAATTAAATGAAGCGTAATCCATGCCAATAGTTTTTGAAAGATCGAACAAGAATGCCATGACATGTATAAAATAGATCCAAGTACGTCTGGTTACAAAAGAAATGCCCTCTAGGATCGTTCAAACTAAACATGAAATGTTAAAATGGCCTAGTCTCGATGGGAATTTCTCTCTATCTAAACTTGGGGCGCTTCAAGGCTAAGGTGTCTTCAGCTTCTTCAGAAATATCGGTTTCCCAGCTATGGACTTCCCCATCTTCATGGTAAGGCGGCGGTTCCATGTCTTCGGGTATATATGGCTCCACTCCAGGTACGTGAGGCACTATGTATTCCGGCACATAAGGTTTCACGAAACTACGCCTGATTGCCTTGAAGTACTGAATATAATCCGTCGAAGCTCTGTGAATATCCATCTCTCCTCCCAAAGCATCGGGCCACTTGATATCTTGTAATGGAGAGTTACCTAGGCTTTCCAGGATATGCTTCACCTTGCCTATAAGCTGCTCCTTGACTTCCTCTGATAGAATGCCCGATGGTACATCGAATGAGAAGGTCTTTGGCCTCTGGGGTGGCGGGATCTCTTGCAAGACTCCAAACTGCCTGACAATGCGAAGCGGGTAGTAGGCTGCTCCGCCGGTAATGCCTAATAAAGGAACAGGGTCCCCGTTGTTGCACGTGAGACGGGCCTTGGAGAGTCTCGGCCACCTAAGCCGCCATCGGATTTGTTTTGGCTCTAGGGTTTCGAGAAATTCTTTCCATTTGGTAAAGGAATGTTTGGTGACTTCGGATTGGTTTTGGACGAAAGACTTGATTGGATGAGTGTATTGGTTGATTTCTTTAAAGCTCATGCGAAGCTGGTATTTCTTTATGTGAGAGGCGAACCATAGATAAAGGAGTTCAGATGAGGCTTGGAAAATGCCCTTACCTCGGATCCTATAGCGGTTGAGGGAAATGACGGTCTCAGCTAGGATAAGATTGGAATAGTCCCACCCACAGCACACTTGCCTAGCAATTATGGACATTGTTGGATCGAAAGTAACTGGAGAGACAGGAAAAAGGATGAAACTAAGGAAGGCTAAAATGAATACCCTACCGGACTTGGTTCCTTTATCCACGGGAAGGCGAGAGAATCTTTCTATGAGGAATGATAAAGGGAATCTACCTGAATTGCTTTTGAGGATAGGCATGATTTCAGAAAGACTGGTGTCCAAAAATTCAGCTAAGGCGCTCTTGGGTTCGGCTCCTATGGGTGGTTGTACTAGGCGGGGATTGGTAAAACTAACCCCGATGACGGCGCTATATTCCTCTAGTGTTGGTGCGAACTCCAGCCCATCTATGTTGAATGTGACTGTGTTAGGGTCCCAGTAATGGGCCAAGGCCTGAATAAGAGGGATCTGACACCGCACTTGCAGCAGCTCCAGTAAGAATCCCAACTTCTTCTTGACGAATGCCTGGTTTGCTTCATTGAGGTCCCTCCACCACTCCTGGAGCTCGTCCTTGGGTATGGGGATCACCTGGATGTCCTTCTTTCCCATCGAGTTCTAAAATCTAAAAATGATATTTTGAAAAATCAATTGGCATGGATTACTAAAAAATGCAAAATGCATAATGCGAATGGTATGAGTGATGCATGAAATCCCTCGATCGCGTACTTCTACTTAGGCGAAATAGGAATTAGAGTCTCCCATTTAACTTAAATGTAATTGGATGAGAGGTCTAATTGATATTTCGCTTCAAGAGAAGTATGTAATCGAGAAGGGCCATTCAAGTGATTAAAGGTAATGCCAACATCACATTCCATTGATTAGGTCTAAAACGGAAAGCATACAACTGACATAGATCCCTAGTACATGTGTATCTAAGGGAGAGGATAGAACGACGACATTGATGAAAGGACCCTATACATGATATCTAAAAATTGAAGACCGAGATGGAAGTAAGAAAGCAACCAATGGAATGTGATACTATTGTTGTAAAAGTAACACCCCCTAGGCTCGATCCTCAAAGCTCGGTCCCTGAAAATTCTTCGGTCCATGGTTCTATCTCCACATACTCCTCACGAGTAGGTGGCGCCTTTGTGTTTTCTTCCTTTTTGGGCTTCTTCTTCAAGGTTATGCGCTTCGGGCGAGTCCTAATAGCGGGACGATGCCCCTTCTTCTCCCAAGGTGCTGACATTGGTCTGCTCTCCTTGGCGATGCGTTCCTCCTTCAGATGGCGACGTCTTTCCCTAGCCCGACTGTTGCGGATCTGCCTTTGAGTGTCGCGGTAGGATTCCAAGAATTTCTCTGTATCCCTTTTAGCCGGATATTATCTATATGGAAGGTGGTGTGGCAATCTTCTGGTGGCCCTAAATTCCTTCCAGTGAGCTCTCGTCCGTGCAGGAATCGGGTGAGACGAAACCTAGTATTGGGGGTAGGCCATACCACCTTCTTCTCGTGGCGAAAAAGTTCCAAGTCCGAAGCAACGACACGAGACATTGACAATCTATCCTAAAGTTGGCATTAAATTTAATCGCTTGCATGAGAATGATATGCTCGACGAAAAAGAAACGTGAACATGCTCATGTCTTAAGTAATTGAATGTATACATATAGAAAAAGGAATAGATACGAGGAAGGAACAAACTTACCAACCATACTCGAAGAAAGATTTTTGTTTTTAGGTTTACCAACCGTCCACAGACATGCGCATGAGACAAGTGGGGGTTGGACTCTAAAAATCAAAAGCGTGGGTACGGAATCTATGGCCAAGGCTCCCATGATCCAGATGAAGCAGATTCCCCCCCAAGAGCACCCGCCCAAGAGGGTTGGAGATCGCCAATCAGGATAATGAGCGGGAACGGATACGAGAGTCTCAAGTGCCATCAAACACGAGATCCTTTCGCACCCTTTCCCTATCTAAGGTAATCCTAGAAGGTGGTTGCAGTCTGGGTTTGACCGCGAGTGTGTGTGAGGTGTCGTGATCCTCAGAGATGCAAGGTATGCACAACAGTTTATATCAAAACACCGCTTCTATAATTGCATTCATAAACATTCATTCCCAAACTCCAAACCTGCAGAAAACAGTATTAGCAAACACTCCTCCCCTTATTTCTCCCATCTACAAAAACATTTAACACCTTTTGATTAGTTGACTTACCTCACCTTCAAGAGCGCCTGCAGGAAAACACGTTAGAAAACACTCAACTTTTTAATCGGCTCAAGTCCTCTAATGGGTTAGAACCAAGTGTCCCCAGTGGAGTCGCCAGTCTGTCGCGACCCGATCTTCTTCGAGATCGGCTGGTGGATAGCTAGGCCCATTTTGAATGTCTGGGCTTCGCTCGGGTCTTCCCAGGCCCATACCAAATCGCGTCAGGGAATTTTAAAATCGAGGTCGACCTTAGTGTGGTCGGGTGACATGTGCTTAGTGTGCATGCCATTGGAGTCGCCACCAATCATTTCTTGGAGGGTATGACTAGAAACCCTATCGAGCGATTGGGAGAAATCGTTCGATTCTGCGTAAACCAGAGATTTGGGTTCGGGGACTTAGTTACGTCAATATTGCTATTGACGCCCTTTCGGTACCTAAGTTGAGTGACTTCCTAGTCTAAGGAGTTCCTGCAGACGAGATTGGGTAAGGTAGGCTCTGGGAATTTAGGGGACTCATGCAAATGGGAGTGTTTATCCTATCAATCACAATCAAAGAAATTAATGCGCAATCAAAAATCAATACAAGGAAAGCACACATTCAATCAGGTCAAATCAAGTCAAGGGGAGTTCTAGAAGCTAAGGAAACTCACCAATTAGGTTCAGAGATGATTTGGAATGATTTGGGTCAGATTGACCAGAGAGGCAAAATGGTCATTTTGAAATGCTCGGGAATTCAAAAATGTGAAAATAGGTCAAACCAGTTGAATGTGGTTTTTCCCTAATTTTCACAATTTTTGGGAATTTTTTCTGGATTTTTCTAAATTTTTTTAGAATTTTTCTGATATTTTTAGGATTTTTCTAAAGCTTTCTAAGAATTTCCCTATTTTTTGGGACATTTTCTATGTTTTCTGGAATTATATTTTTTTTTTTTCTAGGATTTTCCCCTATTTTTTAAACCTTTTTTAACACATTTTTTTTTTTATTTTTCCCAAATTTTTCTGAAATTTTTATGAATTTTTATTATGATTTTCTTTTATTTTTTTCGAAATTTCCTAGTTTTTTAACATTTTTAAACTTTTTATGGATTTTTATAATTTTTCCATATTTTTATCCTATTTGTCTATTTTTTTTTTATTTCATTTCATTTTATTTTCTTTATTTTTATTACTATTTTTCATTTTTCCATAATTCCTGAATTTTTCTAAAATTTTATAAGATTTTCCGAATTTTTATGAGTTCTTTGTAATTTTTCTATATTTTTCTAATTTTTTATCTAATTTCCTGAGTTTTTATTATATTTTCTATTTTTTTATTTTGATTATTTTTATTTTGTTTTTAATTTATTTATCTTTTTTGTTGTATTTTTATACTTCCCGAATTTTCCTATATTTTTAGATTTTTTCGAAAATTTCTTTTATGACTTTTTATGATTTTCCTAATTTTTATATGTATTTTCTTATTCTGTTTTTGTATTTATTATTTTATTATTATTTTTATTTTATTTTATTTTATTTTCTTCTCGGTTTCTATTTTCATTTATCATTTTTATTTCTTTTTTTTATTTTCTATTATCATTATTATTATTATTATTTACTTTTTTAGAATTTTCGAAAATATTTTATTATTTTAATATTATGAATATTGTTTATTCCGAAAATAGTGATCTGGGCTGGGCTTCTAAGCCCAAGCCTTCTAAAGCTGCTAAAATGAAAAGGGTTTAAGGCCCAAACAAAAATAAACAAAGAAAAAGGCCCAAGGTTCTATTCTAAAGCCCAACCTGACTCAATCCTAAACCTGGCCCAATTCGCGCGAACAAAACCCACCGCTTGAGCCCAAACTTTCATCAGATTTCGCTCCTAAGCCCACACACAGCCCAAAACCGAGTCACACCCGAATCCAACCCTTCTTTTACTAATCTAGAAATTTCTATTTTTTATCACTATTATTTTTTGTCTTCTTCCTTTTTTTATTGTTTTTTTATTCCCCTTTCTTTTGGTCTTCTTCTCCAGACGTCCCATTTGCTCACCATCTTCCTCATGCCGTCTTCCTCACTGAACACTCACCAAAACGAAACACAGACCTCACTGAATGACTAAATTTTTTGCCACGTTTTCTCAAGGATTTCTCCAGCAAGAATTTTTTATCGAACGACCACCAACGCCGATCCAACTCGAGTTCAAACCTAATCACATCAAAGCTATTTCAGGCCATTTTCCAACACATTTCAAGCAGATTTTTTGACCGATAACACACCTGGACAAACTAACTATCTCCGGCCGAGGCTGTCCTTCGGTGAAGCTACGCCCTAGCCGATGTCTATCGCAAAAACACTAACCTAAACCAACGAGCGACACAGCAGGAGCATGAGAGAGCGTACCTTGTGCAAAGATCGGCTCGATTTTATGAGGAAACGAGCTCAGGAGCTCGTTGCAAACCGGCGAAGTTTGGGGGGACAAATGCGAGGATTTATGTAGTAAACCCAGAAAAGAAACGCAAAAATGGGATCAGGAGAACGCAAGGAAATAACCGAACGCAGTTTCAGACCGAAAAGACGAGTGAACCAAGCTCGGCCATCGCCGAACCTTTGACTGAACGGAAGTGGAGCTCACCTTATCTCACGGCAAAGTTTCCAAAAAAGATGATCTGAGTGCTCCTCGTAGCTGCAAGAAGATCCTGGACCTGCCTCGGAGCTCTACGTTGCCGAGAGAGTGAGGACGAACTCTGGTTCAAGCTTCGGCCGAAGCTCCCATGACGTCTCCCGAGAACTCCAGAAGAAAACCTCCTTTCTTTTGCAAATTTGCTCTCTATTTTTCTCACCTCCCTCTGAATGTTTTTTCGCCGCGTATTTCTGTGACGCTCTCTGTGAATATCCCCTCTTTTAGCGCCCGAACCTCCTGGAATCCCCTCCCACCTTCGTCCTTTCTCCTCTCTCCCGCATAACCGACGCACATGCTCGTACGTCGAGCATGTGCGCAAGACGACAAAGGCGAGATTCGGCGGTGTTAGAGCCCGACGACGCCGTTCGAGGGTAGGCCGAAGAAACCTCAAAAAAAAAAAAATACCAAAAATATGGAAAATTATTTTTTGCTCAAAGTTGGTTTCCGAGGCTAGACCAAGGTCCCCAAAGTTGATTTTTCAATTTTCTGAATTTTTATGGATTTTCTAAAAAATTTTCTAAAAACCAAAATGGCCAAAAATCAAGTGTCAACAGTGGTCTGATGATACGCCCAGAACGTCGAGGTGCCACAGGGGGAACTGGGGTAGGTTCCGTTGTAGATGTCAATGAAGTATGTGTATTCAGTAGAGAGTCAGTCATGGGTGACTGGGGAGTCTCTGTTTCATCACCATCTGTAGAAGGTGACTCAATTGATGAAGGTTGTAGATGTAGAGTCTCCGTCTGACTGGGCGTAGCTGGTGTTGGAGGAACCAAGACATAAGGAGTCGAAATATCCTCTTCCAAGAAAACCGAATGATTCAATGAGAATTCAGATGGAGATTGTGAAGATTCTGTGTCCCGAAAAGGAAATATATCTTCATGAAAAATGACATCCCTGCTTATGAAGAAATGTCCAGTAGAAATATTCATAACCCTATATTCTTTCTGCAAAGTGGAATACCCCATAAAAATGCATGGAGTAGCACGTGGACCCATCTTATCACGAGGTCCTACACCAGTTGCATAGCACAAACACCCAAATATCCCCAAGTGTTCGATAGACGGTGAAGTACCATACAGCAATTCATAAGGAGTTCTACCACCAAGAATTCTACTCGGCATTCGATTAATCAAATAGGCAGCAGTGACCACACAATCGCCCCCGAAATGCTCAGGAATAGAGGCATGATACTTGAGTGCCCTTGCAACCTCTAGGAGATGTCTGTGTTTTCTTTCTACAATGCCATTCTGTTGTGGAGTATATGTGCAAGAGGTTTCATGAATAATGCCATGAGAGACAAGGAGAGATTGACAATTATTAGAAAGAAATTCACGTCCATTGTCTGTTCAAATTTTTTTGACAGACGCATCAAACTGGGTTTGGATCAGGGAAAGGAAAGTGGATAAGTTAGAAAGAGTCTGGCTTTTGGATTGCATAAGAAAAACCCAAGTAGCGCGGGTAAAATCGTCAACGATTGTGAGGAAATATCGGGAACCATCACGATGATGTCGCGACCCTCTAAAAAAATTTTAAATTTTAAAGGGGTTAACGGATTATTAGGTTAATTAGATTTGACTAACCTAACGCGGACCCTCCCAAGCCCTACTGAATCGCAACTTTGATTTTTGTTTAAATGATTTTGAAATTTGGAGTCGCCACTAATCGTTCTTGGTAGGTCGATTAGAAACCTAAATAAATTAGCGGGAGAACTAATTTATTCCTGCGAACCAGAGATTATGAGCTCGGAGACTTGGTTACACTAGTTAATTAAAACTAATGCCCTTTCGGTACCTTAATTTCATGGATATCCTAATTCGGCAACTCAGGCTTGGTATATTCCTAAGGCTTTAATGGGTATTCTCTTTTGTGTTTTCACTTTTTAAATAGGATGCATGGATGGTATATATTTTTATTTGTTATATTTTTTTAAGTGTTAAAGATTCCCTGAAGCCGTAAGAGGGAGTGTGTTAACAACTTCTGTGCAGTATTACGACCTACTCATCTTTTGGGTTTGATGATTCAAAAATTAAATTATAGGAAGTACATGACAGTGAATAAACACCTCCAATGGGAGGCCTAGCATTGGCTTGGCTCTTCCCTTTGGGATTTAAGGTATAGGTATTTAAGTTGCAAGTATTTAAACTATTGTAAGTAAAAAACCTCCAATGGGAGGCTAAGCATTGGCTTGGCTCTTCCTTTTGGGATTTAAGGTACAGGTATTTAAGTTGCAGGTATTTAACTACTGTAAGTAAAAACCTCCAATGGGAGGCTAAGCATTGGCTTGGCTCTTCCCTTTGGGATTTAAGGTACGGGTATTTAAGTTGCAGGTATTTAACTACTGTAAGTAAAAACCTCCAATGGGAGGCTAAGCATTGGCTTGGCTCTTCCCTTTGGGATTTAAGGTATAGGTATTTAAGTTGCAGATATTTAACTACTGTAAGTAAAAACCTCCAATGGGAGGCTAAGCATTGGCTTGGCTCTTCCCTTTGGGATTTAAGGTACAGGTATTTAAGTTGCAGGTATTTCACTACTGTAAGTAAAAACCTCCAATGGGAGGCTAAGCATTGGCTTGGCTCTTCCCTTTGGGATTTATGATGCAGGTATTTAAGTTGCGGATGGACTTTGTCCTCTCCATTCTGGGGTATGAATTCTTTAAAATAAAATACAACGAATTGATTCAACAATTTGAAATTTGTACGCGCTTGAGGACTCCTCCAAGCCGATTTTGTGCTTCCATAGGGTTGACCACTGATATAGAGTTACGGCTTCCTGACATAAAATAGAGTGAAGTGTCAGTATACAAAATATGTGCTAATCTGCACCTAAAACCAGAAGAGTGAAAAGAGTACTTATCTCCCGTTTTTTGGGAGGGATTTCTATAATTGATTTTCGCTCTCTATGTTCCCAATATAGAGAGTTTCTTTTGAATTAAGAGGGACTTTTAGTCACAGATCAGTTGAGAAATCGGTGGACAGCTTAGGAGCTTGTCTGGGCTGATTTTTGCATCTCTACGAGATTTTTGCTGTTGACGTAGAGATATCCTTCTCATGACATAAAATATGGAGAAAAAAAAAAGAGATGGAGAAAGTGCATACAATTTGTGCTAATTTGCGAGTAAAACCATAAATAAATGAATAAATAAAAACACTTAGCTCGAATTTGCTTGCTCGTTGACGAGGATGAACTCTTGATTTATATTAATCGATGAAGGAATTTGTGATGATAACCCATGGCTTTAAACTCCCATCATCTTCAAAATTCTCTCTCTTTTGGTATTTTCTTTCTCTCGAATTTTTCTTCAATCTCCCAAAACTCTCTCAAACATCCAAAATTTTCTCTCCAAAAAAATTCCTCTCAAACACTTCAAATTTTCTCTCCAAAAATCTCCCCCCTCAAGCTCACTTCTTCCTCCTTTTATAATCTACTCATCTATCTCCCATTCTAATTTTTCCACTAACTCTATCTCCCATTCTAATTTCTCCACTAACTCTTCTTCATTTTCATCTTCCATTCTCCATCTCTATCTCACATTCTAACATCTTCACTAACTCTTCTTCATCTTCATCTTCCCTTCTCCATATTTATCTCTCATTCTAATTTCTCTACTAACTCTTCTTCATCTCCATCTTCCCTTCTCTATTCTTATCTTCCATTCTAATTTCTCTACTAACTCTTCTCCATCTTCCATTCTCTATTCTTATCTTATTTTCTCCATCCATTCTTCTCCAACTTCTCTTCTTCATCCCCTCTTCTCCATCTTCCCTTCTCTATTCTAATTTATCCACTAACTCTTCTTTTTGTTATTTGTAAAATAGTCCTTCAAGAGTTAAGTATTTGCACTCTAGTCCTTGAATTTTACAATTTAGTCCCTGAAAAAATATATTTCTTTAAGTCCAAATCTCCTCACAATTTTTGACACACCAAAATTTACCACATGTCAAATTTAAGCTCATTTCTTGCCGTTGAAAATAATGCAGAATTTAATTAAAGCCCTTTTGCAAAATTAAGTCATTCTGGGTATAATTGGGCCAAGATGAAAATTTAAAATATTAGAAGACAATGTCACAACTCATAAAAAGTGAAAATTAAAAATAAGTTGACTCAAATTAAATTTTTTTAGGCCCGATTCAAGATTATACTCGTGAAGGAACACGTGACTCGAATTGGATTTTTCTGAATTTGCGATGGCCAATATGAAAATAGATTTAAAATAAAAATATTAACTATCTTTGTGTATTTTTTTTTTTGGCCTCAAATGTTATTTTTCCAAAATTTTCAAGTATTTTTGTATTTTTAAAAAAAAAATTAAAAATATATATATAATATGAAATTTTATTTTTTGTTCAAAAATGGTTGCCTAGGCTTGGCCAAGGCTTCCAAAGTTGATTTTTCAATTTTCTCATTTTTTCTTCATTTTTTTTTATGAATTTTCGAAAATAAAAATACCGAAAAATACTGAAAATATGAAAAATCGTTTTTTTGGTCAAAATTGGTTCCCTAGGCTTGGCTAAGGTACCCAAAGTTGATTTTTCAATTTTATGAATTTTTATGGATTTTTTATTACTTTAGCAATAGAAAAAATGATTAAAAATCAGGTGTCAACAGATGAGGAGTGTGATAAGGTTCCCAAATATCTATATGCAATAGTAAGAAAGGATGAGAAGCACGAGATGTGCTTACGGGAAAAGATGGTCTGGATTGTTTAGCCAGTGGGCATATGGAACATTTAGGATGGGGAAAACGCGCGCTATGACCCAAACGTTGATGAAAAAGGAGATTTTTATTACTTGAAACTGTATTACAAGAATTGCTCTTTTTGAGAAAAGATAAATCCCCTGGGAAGTCAATCCAGAAAAATAAGCCATCTGTGGCTCTACCCAAGCCCATCAGTTTGCCAGTCGTATGGTCCTGAAATAAGCAATTTTCGGAATTGAAGATAACATGACAAGAGTTATCTTTACATACTCTTGAAACAGAAAGAAGATTGAACTCGAATTCAGGGATATAAAGGACATTGTGAAGGACAAAATTTGGGCTGAGAGAAACGGTGCCAATTTCGGTGACCTGGGTTGTATTTCCATTGGGAAGGCGCACTGATAAAGGAAAATTGGACTGATCATGAATTCGAGAAAAAAATTTCTTAGTGCAAACTATGTGGTCACTAGCACCTGAGTCAATTATCCATGCATTAGCCGAAATAGAACTTGCTTGGGATAGAAGTGTACCTGAAAAGCCTGCACTGTTATCGTTGGTCTTCAATTGGCTCAACATTTTCACAATGTGCTGATATCGGTCCTGGGAAATTGTAGAGTGGGCTCCATCAATTTTTTGTTTGGAAACCTGAAAAACAGAGGCCTCTTTTTCCCTTTTTTCGCGATCAATTGGTCACCCATGCAATTTCCAACAAGTTTCCATGGTGCGATGAGGTCGCTTGCAATATTCACAATATTTATTTTTCGACTTGAAATTATTGTTAACCTTACCCATGCCACAAGAGTCATTCGGCCCTTTAGAGAAGAAAGAAGTCATTGTGACTTCTTGGCCGTTCGATCCTCCTGATCTCCCTTTATAATCGTGGCCGTCCGTTGCAAACCCATTAGGGTTTCCTCGCGACCTTTCCACCGTGTTCTGGAAGCCTCTGCTTCCTTGTCCCTTTAAGGCCGAGAGCCCGACGGAGCTCCCGTTTCCCAAAATTCCATCTGTTGGGGCCTGAGGTGAGAGGGCTGACAAGGCAACTCCCTCGCCGGCTCGGGTGTTTCCCGTCGCTGTCAATCGCTGGCTCTCCTCTTGCACCGCCAGTTGGAAAATCCGCCCAAGAGAGGGTGCTGGTTCCATAGCGAGGATCTATGTTCGAAGAGGCAGGAAATCATCGTTGAGAACGAGGAGAAAACGGTTAGCCTTTTCTCGGTCTCGAATAGCTTGATACTGGCGAAGCGTCTCCTCTGAGCCTTCGAGTCGTTCTTCGGCAGCCTCGATCTCATTCCAGAGCGCCGATAGCCGATTGAACACGGTTGTCACAGATTGATTTCCCTGTTTTAATTCAGAAAGGGTTTGCGTGAGGTAAAACAATTTTGCCCTATCTAATTTACCATACATTTCACGAATGTTTTTCCATATGGTTTGAGCATCTTCTGCGGGAGGGAGTCCGGCGGCCACTTCAGGTGTGAGACAGTTCCCGATCCACTGTCGCACGAGTTGGTTGCATCGACGCCAGTGTCGGCGCAACCGCTCGTCGATCGGAACAGGGACGGTCCCATCTAGAAATCCGTCTTTGTCTTTAGTGGCGAGAGCTCGCCGTAGATCTCTTGCCCAAACAGAGTAGCCCTCGGGTCCGGCGAGTTGGTTGTTGATGAGGCGTAACTCCGGCCCGTCGGCCGACGAGGTAAAGAGTGGGTCTCCTATCTCCGGTCGACCGCCGCTGATTTGGTACGGATAGACGGCCTGGAAACCGGGTGGAGGAACCGGGTAGGGATTCGACCCATCCGCCGATTGACCCGATTCGGGCATACGCCCTGTGTAACCCGCATATTCGATCTTGGGCCCGGGGACTGGGCTTGCCCCAATTGCGGCTGGCGACCCTTCCCTGGGTTGAACAAGCGTATGGCCCATTTCGGTAGTGACCGGCGATGATGGTCCCAAAGTAGTGGGCTGAATCGATCCATAGTACCATGAGCCTGACGAAGCTGAAGCAGGTATCCACTGGATGGGCTGGTGGCCCATTATGGGTTGCCCCTGGTTGGGTTGGACCTGAAAAAACTGCCACTGGTTGGGCTGAGCCTGAAAGGTATGTCCCTGAACGTGCTGAGTGTTGGGCTCTGAGGCCTGAGGCAGTCCTTCAGCGCTTTGGTTCAAGGGCAATTCATCACCAGAACGATTCTGGTTTCCTTCGGGAACAGGATTACTCATGGTATCTTGAGAGTATGGTTTCTACACGGAGGGCTAATTGTTTTTGCAGGTTGTTGAGCCTTTTTTTGCAACAACAAGAAGCAAGGATCCGGAAGACAACCAAGGAATGTGTGCGGAAGCTAGGCCAGGAAAATGGGAGGCTCTGATACCATGTCAGAAGGGGAAGAATAGGAAAAATGTATTCTGTATATTGTATTCATCAAGGATGTACATGGGCCATTTATAACCCTGAGAATGAAGTATAAATAGAAAGAGGAATATACAATATTGTAACTTTCCTAAATAATTGTAATCAAATCAATCTACTAGTAATCTTTGATTGCAATCTTCGGGATTTCCAACATAATGTTGTTAGGACATTTGTGTTAAGTCGTGTGGGTATAGCCACTATAAAAGGTTGTGAAGTTCAGATTTTTAGACACACCCGAAGCAAAAGTATTTGCAGTTCCCTATGATTTTCTCCATCCGGTCTTTATTTCTGCTCTTGTTCCAACTTACCATAGTTATCATGATTCTTTTGTTCCAACATTTTTACAATAGATAATGGCGACTTGTATATTTAATTACAATAAGGTCAATCAAGGAAGATAAAAGCGCAATTCACATGTATTCACCATATGATACACGCCCATATCTTCTAATAACCATCGTACCTTATGTCGTATCAACAAGAGCAGAGCATAATATTCCGCTTTCGTGCAAAATTAAGCAACAATATGTTTCTTGCTATGCCATCAGATAAATGAGTACGACCAATGATATGCACAAATAGGGTTAAGGACAAGTGCATTAAAAATTCTAAAACTTGTATGCAATCGAGTCTTAAAACTTTCAAAGGTGCAATCAAATCGTAAAACTTGTCGTAAAAGTGAAATTGATTCTAAAATTTTCAAAAAGTTTAGTCAGCAAAAGGACCTAATTATACCATTTTGACAAGTTTTATAATTTAATTATATTTTTTGAAAATTTTATGATTAAATTGCATTTTCTGACAAATTTTATGACTTAATTACACTTTTTGAAAGTTTTAGAACCCAATCACACTTTCGTGACAAGTTGGACTTCTAATGCACTTATCCGAATGGGAATACGAAGAATCTTCCAAATATATCATAATCGCAAGAGATATGGAAAATATCCTAAAACTTATCATGAAAGTAAAATCGATTCTAAATATGAGTGTGGCCAGTAGATTGTAACAGCAAGTGATAGTCATTAAAAGTGATAATTCACTACAATCGTTCAACTAAGATTATATGTAGAACTTGAAACTGACCCTAGAACCTATGACAAGATAGGTTACTAGTTCTAAGGTATACATGGTAGATTCTAAATTTCAAAAAGTAAGAAATATGTTCTACCGGATAGGTTTCAGCTAGTTCTAAATAGGATCTGTACGAAATCCAAAATCGTTCACCCCTACTCATTTTGACATCTTTACTTCTAGGCGGATTCCACATTAGATCACATACTTCAAATCTACCTCATGTATTTGACGCAAAAAAAAAAAAAAGACCTTCCTCGTGCGTACTATTCGGTTCGCTAGAATCTGTTAATAGAATGGAGCTATGGCACAAATGCTTCTCTCACTCTAATCTCCGGATAACATTTGCCTGGACGATCGTGGTCTTAAAGTCAAATATCAGGCTAGCCCCACGCCTAGAAAGGGAGGCGCGGCTCGCTTGATCTACGGCAAAGACGGACCGGGTCTAGTATATGGACTACGATCCAGACAAATTCCCCTACTTTTGCGCATTTTCTTGTAGATTGTCCTCCCTGTTTTTATGCCCGGGTGTCCGATGCCAATTACTTATAGCTAGACCCGTTAAACGGATTTGTCGGATCGGACTTGAGTCGTATCGAAAATGCTCTGACATGAATAGAGCCATTCAAATTGTTTTGACCCATTTTGACGCAATGCAAGTTTAGTGACTCGTGACCAATCCGATTAGTATTACTAAGACACTTTCATATGTGACTCAATATAGGAAAATTCATACTCAAATTAATGTGAGAGTATATAATGAGTTAGCGCAAAATCAAGTGAGTGTGAGATAGAACGCAAAAAGAGCCATAAAAATTGATTCAATCGAAGTAAATTTTAAACTCATCTATGATTTATTTAAGATCCATTCAACATACATAACGTGTTTAAATTCATTTATGAAACATAATTAACACATGCAACAACTGAGCCCATCATATAGAGAACTGATTATGTGATAATTTTTAGGTGACGATCAGATCAACGATATATTTTTTGGTCAAAAATATATAATAAATAATTAAGGAATTAATTTTTTTTTTAAATTTATGGCTCATAATATATTATTTTATTTTTGAACGTGGAATATAATCCATTTATAATCTGTCACGTCACTTAACTTAACATGCCCTTTTAGCGCATTAGTTATGCTCGTCCAACATTACCATATTTTCCCAATCCATCACCAAGTGACCTTCGTCCATAAAAGGCACCCGCATTGCCTCTTCAACAACAGAAGTGACCCACATCGTAGCTTAAGCTTCCTCCTCATTTTCTCACAGACAAACCATGTCTTCTTCACTCACCTTCACTCTCTCTCCCCTCGCACTCCTCGCCGCGCTCTTAGCGATCTCCTCCATCCTTGCTCGCAACGTCCCCAAACTCCTCACTCTCTCGGCCGCCGGTATAGGTCGCCTGTCCGCCCTCGCCGGGCTGCTCAAATGGGCCTTCAACTACTCCCCAAAGTCCTCTGTCCTCGGCCACTCGCATGGCCATGGCGAGCTAGGAGCTTTCGGAATAGCCCACGGACTCGGCACGGCCCGTGCAGCGGCAGAACAAATGCTTGTGGCTTCGACTCATGAAAAGCTACTTTCGATAAACAGCTGTTTAAGAACAAGTGAAGCATCTCACCCACATCTTTTCAAGCCTCCTCGTCTTAAGCATGAAAAAGGCAAAAACGACTCAATTAAGCTCGAAAAAAGGAGCTGTCAGCCTAACGGTACTTTCGGCTATTTTTTACGATACGATTTTCTAATTAATGAGTATTTTATGCAAATTACACGGTAATGATATATAGATCTATGGTTGAAATTATGCCGTCTCCGACAATACTGTTAGCAAAGTATTTCCCCTCGAAAGAATTCCCTATTTGGTTCGGTTCGGTCTCACCCACCATCTTAAGGTGCGCATGATAATATTTCTAGAAGTGAATTTTTGCATCAAAAGTGCTTCTTGAGCAATTTGACAATATAATTTTTGAAGTAGAAACCCATTTGGTAAAAAATTTTATTTTTGAAAGAAATTTCTACTTTTAAAGTGAATTTTCACTTCTGAAATTATTTTTTTCCTAATTTGAGAAATTAAAAAAAACTGCTTCTTACCTCAAGAAGTACTTTCTTAGACCAAAAAAAAAAATTCAAGAAGCATTTCTCACCTCACCCTTTTTTCGACCAGCGTGCCTCCACCTACCTCTGCAGCCGCCCACAGAGGACCATAGTCCACTGCTGCCCGCGACCACCACCACCCATAGTCATCGGGCGCCAACCACCACTAGCCACCGCCCATCACTAACCTCCATTAGTCGCCATCCGCGCCCATCGTCGACCATTGCCCACCACCGACCACTATTGCCCACTGTCGACCTCCATCCATTACCGCATACGACCATCGCCACAGGCTGATCATCACTGCCGCCGACCACTGGACATCACTACCAGTGATCATCATCACCCGTCGATCGTCGCTATCGTCGGCCGCCACCGCCGCTAACCACCACTGCACAACGTCGACCTCTTATGACCATCGCCAACCGACTGACCGACCACTACTAGCCACCACCAATTGCCGCCTCCTACTACCAACCATTGACCACCTCGTCATTTGCCGCCTCAATCTACCATCGACCTCCATGGGCCATTACCGTCTCCGACTGCCGAAGTAAATAAATACTTTTTATTTTAAAAAGTAAATAATATTTTTAATAATAAAAATTATTTTTTAAAATATTTTAAAAATGAAGTAGAAATTTTTTGGCCGCCAACAATAATTTTTTATAGAATATTTTGTGTTAATAATGTTTCGGAAGTAGAAATTTTCAACTATTACCCAACAAATTTCTCTCATCGAAAATCAACTTCTGGAATAGAAGTCGAAAAATCAACTTCTACTTCTAAGTAAAAGTAGAAAAATCAATTTCTAGTAAGAAGTTAATTTCTGAAGCAGAAGTGTTACCATGTGCACCTTTATTTACTTATTCAAGCCTTGCTAGTCTTAAACATGAAAAAGGAATATAAAAAAAAAATGCTTGGTTAAGCTCAACACGTTTCTAATGAAAAAAAGGCCCCGTTTGGTTCGGTCTCTAATCTTTTTTAGATAAAGTGCAACCATATATCAATCTAAGTTTTTCTTCTCTTTCTATAAGAAATTTCTTACAAAAGATGGAAGTAATGTACAACTATTCTTATATGACTACTTTTAAGTACATATGATTTCTTCAATCAATTATCTAATTAATTAGACATTGAGCTTATTAGAAAGTCCAACCTAAAAATTCAAGCTACTAGATGAATGTATGTAAAGAACATATAAGCCCCATTCTCAAGGAATGCAAAATCAGCTCAACATTCAATCTGGTTGTATCGGATCAATCCCGAGCTTGTCCGAAAAATGCCCCTAAATCAAAAAATGTTTCCACCAACGAACCCCATCATCACCCCAAGATTTCACCCTTGCCTATAAGCCGGTTTGATGTTGTTTCTGCGTCCCATTCACTTTGATCGCAAAGGGACTAGGAAGCACGAACTCTCTTCGGGCCCATCCGTTTCGTGTCGGGGGCATGTCGAATACCAATATATGATCGACACGTGATCAATAGGTGTCAAACACCCGACATGTGATCAACACGCGGACACGCCAACGACAAGCAAGTCTAGTATCCCAACGCACCATTTCAACATGAGCGAAGTCAATTTTAATTCAATAAATTATGGGTCAAAATATGAATCTTTGAAGAATATGATACTTAAGTTAAAAACCCAACCATCTCAAAATTAATATAGCCTGTCAGCCCAAAAAATATGCATTTACTATATTTTGTGTCCCAACGTACCGGCATGTCGTGTCGTATTATATCGTGTCGCGTATCGACATTAGTGAGCTACATATCGGTGTTTCACACTTGTCGACGCGCAAAAGTACTAAATTTTCGTCCTGCACGGACAAATAGCGCCATTATGATTGTAGATGGGCTGATTCTTCCATGTCAGGATAAAATTGTTTCAGCCGTTTCTTCCCGCAACGACGTGAATGCCGCGATACCGCTGCATCGGCTTTTCTTCTTTAAACGACATGAACTCTGCAGCCTCACATGCGCAGATGTTTAGCCAGTTCAGACGGTGTGGGCGGTCTTTCCCTAGGCCTTTTGAGCCCGCCCCTTATCGTTCGCGCACTCTTTTTGAGGGTTTGGCTCTCGTGGATCTGAACTTCAAACTCGCTAAAGGATGATCCTCGCGGTGGGGTCGTAGTTTGTTTCGGCCTCATCTCCATCTCCGCCCAGGGATTCGCCTTTCTATCTTCTTGCATGAACTACTACTGAAGGGAATGTCCACCGTAATGTATCCTTCTCTTCCCCTCCGTCAAATACAGGTGAAGCTCGTGAAGCCCATGAACGAGGATTTAGGTTAAAATATATCTCAAATTTGAGCTAGTAAACGAACCCGACTTGATTTGAATATATATATATGAGCCAATACGGAGAAGTTAGGAAACGGAATAATGTAGATTACGGAAACTGTTTCCGTGATTGGAATCGTGATCAACAATTAAAAATATGCATATTGAAGTCGCAGAGGTAACATCAACTTTCCTGTTTGGTCTTGGAATCTTCGACGTGGAGTCCAAGACGGACTTTGGGTGGGACTAACCTAGGTTAACTTTGTGGGCTAATGGTGCCACGCATCCGTGCTAAGTTTCAGCCACTATAAAAAGGTTGTGAAAAGTTTAGATTTGTAGACACACGCCCCAAGGACAAGCATTTGCATTTTTTTTCCCAAGTTCTCCATCTCGTCTTTATTTGTGCTCTCGTTCCAAATTACCAAAGTCATCATTATTCTTCTGGTTCCAACATCTTTATAAAAATAAGGATAATGCACAAAGAAAAATTTATGTATATTTTAATATGTCAACAATGAAGAGTAAATGAGCCTACTTATAGGCTTTACAGATGACTTTATAGAGTAACTAATTATTATAGTAGGAATTAAAATCGATCGAGATCGATTAAGGAACATAGAACGACGGACACCCATGTCTTCTAACAACCATCACAATCATATGTCATATCAACAAGAGCACCACAATAATCTGCCCTCATGATAGATCGAGCAACAACAATATGTTTCTTGCTGTGCCATGAGATAAGTGAGCGAATCAATCAAGTACGATGCAAGCATATGCCCAAATCAGGATACGGAGAATCTCCCAAATATATGTATAATCACAAGAAATTTGAAAAATATCTTAACAATATCTAGAAAATATCTTAAATATCTCTGAATATTTCCCAAACTCAAAGTTGTTAGGATTTGGTACACAATCACAAAAGTGTAAGACCGAAAAAGAGAAATCGATATATAAGATTTTATCATGGTTTTCATCCTTAAATCAGGACTACGTTCAATAGAGGATTTTACTGTAATTAACGCTTCGCACCTCTCGTTGCATCCCTTAATTACAATAGAAATAAAACATATATATAGCATTAGTTATTCATGGGTCCAAACTCAAATTACCAACGAAAAAAAAAATATGAGCTTAAACTATAAAAGCGCTATGGGGCTCTCTTGTTTTTTTGTCGATGCGGGTACGAACCAAACCCCATAATAAACGAATAAACTCTGAATAACGCCTGGGTGGATTGGCCGAAGCCATTCGATTTTGGCTATGGGACAGGAGGCTGCTGCAGTGCAGGATGCCGTGGTCGACGAAATTTCAGGATCTTGCTCCTCTAAAGGCGGTGTGTCTGGTACTGGTATCTGTCTTCCAAAACGAGTAGCAAAAGAGTCTCGCATGGCAACTGAAGTTGCGGACTTGGCGAAGAAACGAGAGCGACACAGCCTACGTACTGAAATGAGCAGCGAAAGAGTCTCGATCATTAACTGAAATTGCGGACCGAGAGGAAAAAAAAAAAAAAAAAGCAAGAGCAACGTAGCCTAAAATGCCTAAAGTCATTCTCGAATAAGGGCATGAAGGGCACGACCCCACCACTAATCAAGAGCATTTTCATCTTTTACTTTTTAATTTATTATTTTCTTTTTTTCTCATTTCTTTTCTTTTTCATTGTTGCGATCGATGACGGCCTGACTATCATTGCCCAGGCCCTCACCTATGGCCAGTGAAGTCAGCCCTCGCCAAATTGAGCAAGGCTAACTCCCACTCAGCCCTCTCTAGAGGCTAGTCATCCCCTCAGGCCAGCCACCGACGAAAAGGGATGGAAAAATGAAAAGAAAAAAAAACATATCGGACAAAAATGCCTTTGGCCAGTTAGAAGATGTGGCCAACCAAAGAGGTCATTGCCTTTTTTAAGACTGACATGGCCATTTTAAGCCCTTATTTGAGAAAATAATTATACTTCAGACCCTTCCCGTGGAAATATTATCTCTTACAAAAATCATGTTTCGTACATTTGCAAAATGCTCGGTTTGAGTTATAATTACTCAATCCTTCTGTGATTCTAAGGCTTGAGATTAATGAGTTCGTCGCCAAAACTATGTTGCGTGTGTGGGTACGGGCACGGGAAGGGGCAGGGCCATGGATCAGAGATAATCAGGAGGCAGGTGGTCAGCTTTAGCTGCCCGGTCCTCGAAGATGAATGGGCCAACTTTCGGGGCAGATGTCTTACTTGACAAAGTTCCGGTTGCCCATGTCTTGGATCTGGTCGCGGTTGTTCCCGAAAAATTCCTTTGAAAATTTCATGATATGGAAAGGCTCGGGCAACACGTTAGGCCTAATCCGAGCCCGATGATCACCGCTTTCGAGCACGGCAGTCCCCGTCATCGCCGTGTGGGGGGGACAGGTTCTAGTACAAACGAAATATTCCAGTAAACTAGTTGCATCCTTTCGCGGGGTGTTAGTCGGGCCGAGTAAGTACAAGAAGTAGGAAGTGACATAACCACGTTAGTAGGAAGTGACATAACCACGTTAAACAGACAACCATGAATTGAATTAACAGGATAAGTAGCAAGAGCTATAGACACATCAATAAACACAAGAGGGCTTGTCGGGGTGGTTCGGACTCGTAACATGCATTTCGATGCCATATTCGAGAAACCGATATTCAAAAAGCTTAAAACTTCTGAGAAAATACGTAGAATAAGTGAATATTGCATGTTAATTTACAAAATCCTCGATCGAAAATTGGAGTTGCCGTCTCATTCCGATTTATTTCCCCGTGCGTGTTGGCGTTGTACCGTCATGAGTAAAATCAGAGTATAAGAAAGATTTGTGAAGGGTGATCTTTAAAATTGCATTTGGTCGTCATGATATGAAATGTTTTTATCATATCTTATGTTTGGTACCTATCCATGATAGGATAAATGAGGATGTAGTCCGGTTGACACACGGAGAACCATGTTTTTTTTCCACCATCGTCTCTCCTCCGCATTGAGCTGCCTCTCAGCCACATCGGCCATCTTTTCGACAGCACCAGGCTGGAGTTTCTGACAGAAAAATCGGATATCTCCACAACCTTATCCTGTAATCGATTGTTTTGCGTAATATGAGATTACATTTCTTGTTCTTTAAATGCTTGAACATTTTCAACATTCGAAAAGAGCTTTGACATGTTATAAAGAACTCAAGGTTGATCATTGACTTTCAAAATAGGTCTTACGGACCACCTGCATGACTGCATCTTTAACTTGTGAAAAGAGGCCGTTTAGATACTCACTCGGCAAGACAACGAGCAAGGCCAGTGAGTTATTTTCTAAGGATTTGACTCCAAATCAAGGCCCCTAATTCTATGGGGTCTACTTTGTCGATATTGTGCCCGAATCCAGATTGTACAAGTCTTCATTTAACAATAACTCACTCATCAGAACTCATCAGTGAATAATTTTCGAAGCATCATGATGTTTCATCAAGGTAAAGTCGATCTCAGTCGTGTATTGCATCTGCTTATCCGACTTTAACGCCACAATTCACTAAATAATATATAATATGATTAAAATCTTTGGATTTCTTATTATATCATATTTAATCTTATCCTTACTAGAAATCCGAACAATCAAACGCAGCCTAAGTGTTAGTGACCCGCGCCACAAGGCTATCGTTAGTTTCATAGTCATGGCCATGAAGTTGGATATAAGTTCCAACGATATCAAGTATCGCACAAAATCAACCGTGACCCCCAAAAAAAAAAAAACATTGCAATGCACCCGATTTCCCCGCGCACTCTAGTGCGACGACAGAAGCAGCAAGGAGATGCGTCCTGTCATATCTCCTACAATCCGGTGAAATCCGAGGTCCTCCATGACGTAGGGTCGGGGGGCGTCGCGCCTCCATGTCATTTTCGGTCGAAACCAACGCGCACGCGTCTGGGAAGAAAGCTAAAGAAGATATGGGCCCATACATGGGCCGGAGTACAGCGTAAATGGGCTTTGAACAGAGATCCCCGAGCCGGTCCATTTTTGTTACTTGCTAAATACATAAGATGGGTTTACGGCTACTTCGAAGGCGAGTTAACTGCTGATGCTTAAGTCGATGTGCAGGTACATTCGGGAGAGGGAGAGAGAACAGGATGGAGAGGCTATAGTCACACGAAGGGCCTAAAACACTAGTTGGGCCTTAACCTGGGCCTAGAAGTTTGAAGCCCAATTATATTGTCGCTCAATTTTAGAAATCGAATTCATCTTACGTCTACACTGCAATTTACATGGGGAAAGACATGGCCAGCTAGGGTACCGACTTTTTTTTCCTTTTTGTAATCAACTTAGTCTATGTAATAACCATGAGGATTGGTATTCCTCGTCGAGGTCAATGTCGAGCTGTGCTCATTGAGTTTTCTAAATTCGAGATTGAATTGGAGGGACAAAATGGGGGGGAAGGAATCGACATGCTCGAAGGAGCAAGGATTATGGTAGAGAAACTTGCAGCGTCACAACACGGGCGGCAAGAAAAGGCATCTCTGGCGACGATGGCTCGGCGTCGGGGGATAGATTATGTATCCCTGCCTCCGCGGCTTAATCGCCCCCGTGGGAGAGGACTCCTAGTGATACTATAAATTGAGCAATGCAGAGGGCAGAGAAGATGCATACAGGAGAATCGATCTGTCAGCCTGTCCTAATTGAGATCATTCCATTTCCTCTGTTTCTCCCCGCTCCGTTCAGACTTTCAAGAGCCAGACCAGGACAACCGCATAGATCGACCCTGCCGTAGCAGGATCCTCTAAAGACAGTAACTTCCAGTACGAGAATAAGAACACGACAAGAAAGCAAAGGGAAGCAGATTTTATTTCCTCCATGGATGTCTGTTTAAGCGCGCACACTTCGTTCAGCCTACAGCGCAATCGAGCAATTCCCATGCGTTCGAATAAAGAAGAGAGCACAGAGCCAGGACCGTTATTGTTTCCCACTTTGTTCTTACTTACTATTTTGCCTTCCATTTCGTCTTTCGATGACGACGAACCCAATGCCGTCACTTAATAACCGAAACAACCATCAGATAGATACGAGAGCTGGACCGGGAAAAACATGGAAATAGCAGTGAAGTCATCGAACTCTAATTAACCCAAAAGGACGATAGTAATTCGGCAGAGGTCGATCCAATCCGATCCATCTTCACTTGACGCGGCGTTGTCCTCCGAAACCTGCCTCATCCTTTCATTCTTTACACAGCACCGCTTCGTCTCTCTTCTTCGCGGCCATCATCCAACTCGGGTGCTGGTGGTGCCTGAAACCCCACCTCCATCCCATGAAGCTCCTCCTGCCCTGCTTCACCTTCGCCTCCTTCTCGCCCACTGGGACACGACACGACCCGCTCCTGAAATCGCCCCCCTGCGCGGTGCCGCTGCCCTCGCCGCCTCCTCCTCTTATGCTCCCGAAAGCCGATCTCGAACTCCCTAGGGCGCCCATCTTTGGATCCTGCCTCGCCTCGGTCGAGAAGAACTTCAAGTCGATGAAACCCGTGTCATCCCCGCCGCTGAAGTCGCCTTCCTTGAGAGAGAAAATCCTCCTGGTGGCGGGTTTATTGCCGGTGGAGTCTAAGCTGGGAGCGACGTGGTGCTCGAGGGGCAACCCGTTCTCCTTCCTCTCGCCGCCGTCGAAGCCGCTCTTCCTAGGCTCGGCCTCGCTGAAACCGCTCCTCCTAGGCTCCGCCTCGCTGAAGCAGCTCCTCCTGATCGTCTCCGATTCGCTGAACCCGCTTCGCCTGAACTCCGCCTCGCTGAAGCAACTCTTCCTCTCGGGATCAAGAAGAAGACCGCCGTTGACGCTAGAGGTCCTAGCCCCTGAAATGGAGCTCCTAGCCCCTGAAAACGTCCAGTGATCGCCCCCATCCTCTGAGCCGTAACAGTTCCTGCCTCCCCTGAAGCTGCTGAGGGATCTCGACCTGGACACGCCCGATTGGTGATCCACGACCCACATCTCGCTCTTCGCATCGAACCCATTATCGACGCTCTTCTTGCGATCCTTCTTCCTCCTGAAGAGCTTCCCGATCCTCCAAATCCCGTGACCCCTCTTCATCTCCACGCAACTGCTACTGCTCCTCTTGAACACCGTAGCTTCCCCTGCCTTGTTGCTACTATACTCTGTACCACCGACTCTTGGCTTCGAGGAGGTGCTGATTTGGCGCGAGAGCAAGAGCTCGCTCTTGTCGCTCTCGAGCAAGAAGGAGATGCGACCGACGCTGCCGACCTCGACGGTGCAGGAGTTGCGGTTGGAGGAGATGTCGGAGGAGCAGGAGCAGGAGGAGGAGAGGCGTTGCTCGCCGCACTCGGAGCAGACGAGCCTCGCGAGGCGGTCCTTGAGGCACTGGGCGCAGACCCCGACCGAGGACGCCCCCGGGTGTTTTCGGCACGGGTTCTCCGACGACGACGAGTAGTAGTTGTCGCCGGCGAAGAATCCGTCGCCGTCGCCCCCCTTGTACGCCTCCACAGCTTTGCCTCTGTCTTTCATAGCTTCGCTCCCTCTCCGATGCGAACAACTGCCTCGAAAATGCTCGACTCAAAACCACAGTTTCGACAACTTCAGCTAATTAACATCAAGATCAAGAAGACACGGAGCGAAGACACTGCAATTCAAGAAGAGACGGAGAGAGCCGAAAATTTTCAAATTGAAAAACAGGGCATGGAACGAGAGCTTTTCCCGATGACAAAAAAGGCAGTGCGAGGTAAAATGACGCACATATTCGAGAGTGAGGGACTGAGGACTGACAGACGGACAAGACGGAAACAAAGGCGTCAACTTTACGTTATCTCTTTTCAACTGCGAGTACCCGAACAGTGCTCCCAGTGACGAAGAAGCCGAAAGATGATCGAAAAAGGGGGCCACTGTCGCGTTGTCGCTGTTCCTGCTCTGCAGGCTTATTATTGTGTTAGCGTATTAGGGGGCGTCTCGGCTCCCGAACGATCCATCGTCGTCCTTCGCCGACGTACCCCACCACTGACGATTCGTAAAAGAAGCTTTTCCGTGAGGAATTCAATCAAAAGACCCAGGAACGTGTGGTCTCCGTATCTGTCAATTCCTCTCTGTGCTTCTGTTGACTTTATTGTGAAAGAAGGCGTGTATCTTCTCTTTTTTTTTTTTTTCTCTTTTAAACTTTTTTGGCAGCCATTGTTCGGTTGTTGAGATTGAAATTAACCCGACGGAGGAGCATGAGGAACACGCATACGTTTGTTTCCCCTCTTGTCTGGATCTCACTTTTGCGTTCGACAAGCGATGATGGAACGTCGACACGAGTGTCGTTTACCCGGTGGATCATCTTCGCCACGAGCGCCCCCCCCCCCCCCCCCCCCCCCCCGCGACGGTGCGCTCTGCTTGCGTGGGTCGCTCTTGAACTTTGTTGGATTATATTCTAAATCGAATCATAAAAATTACAATAAATAAAAAAAAATGACACGTGAATTTACTCAGATTCACTACAGAATGGAGTTACATCATTCATTCAGATGAATTCCACTAAAATATTTAGCCTTTTCAATCACAATTACTCGTTACAATAATCTCTCGTACGAATACAATATTAAGACTTGTGATAGATCTAAAAATTTTAGTCTATTCAAATCCTTTTGATTCCACGACAAACATGCCAACTTAAACATAAACCCAAAACTCAATATTTGTTTTGGGACGCTGTCCCTAAGCTCCGCTCGCTCACCGATGAGCGGGGCTACTATTTGCTCACCAAGGAGTGGAACTCCCGCTCGTTGTTCAGGCAGCAAGACCCTCAACATCTCGTTCGTAGGGGCCACATGTCGTCGGTCTATATTTCGATTTTTCTAAGCTCAAGTGAACATGCCCGATATGAAAAAATAAGAGTCCTCAAAATATTTATCAACTGCAACAAATTTCCCCCTTCTACATCTGCTTTTCTCTAGAAATTGAACGATTTCCTTCGATTTACTAAGATTTGATTTTGATAGTTCGAGTGAACTCGTGCCACAACCATTTACTTTCGTCATAAGATTGTCGTATGTGTCCATCGTACATAATTTTGCTCTCTCCCGAAACACCTCGAGCCCGCCCCGCCCGACCAAGATCGACGAGGGTCACCGGGATGCGAATATCCGTGTCCTCCCTGTCGATGTTTTCAAGAGAAATTGATGAATCGATCGCCAATTTCAAAGTGAAATCACGGGAGGATCGAGTTAGATTGCATTCCGACTAGATAGAGGGGACCATCTCTCAAATGGAGGCCAAAATCGAGCTAGGGGGAATGCCAGGAGGGACCATGACCCAGAGAGGCAGTGATGAGCGGCATGATAGCTTTCTAACTTTCAAGGCATGCCCCCTCGTTGGATCACGCTGCACGGCAGGCAGGAGTGTTTCGTTACCAAAGTCCCCATGTACAATTTTCTAAGTGTCTTCCCCCACGACCATGAGTATGAATAGATCCATCAAACGAGCGAGTCGAATAAAAAATGACCCGATCAAATAAATCTAATTAATCCGTTTTGACCCATTTTCAAAATTTATATCCAAATCGATGCGAGAGTAATAGATTTATGATCCATTTTAGCGGATCTAAATATGGAGCGCGCATCACCAATTGGTCGAGCCTTTTTTGATAAGACTCGGTCAACGTGCCGACACATTAGAGGAATTGGGGTTCAACGGCATCGATTGATTGCTCGCTCGCTCGGTCGATGGACCGTCAACATACACTGCAAACCCTCAAATCCACTAAAAAACACAGACAATTTGTCGTGAGTTGCGGATTTGCGCCCAAATTTGTCGGACCCAAATTACATGGCCTCTTTTCTTCTAGTCCCCGAAATTTTTTTTTTTTTACCCTTTTTCTCTTTTCTTGGTCTCTCGAATAAAGAACTACCGCGGATGGATCAAGAACCCTAGCTACATACGAATCCCATTGATTCTGGTGACAGACGATGATCGCGGCTTCGACGGAGGGTTTGAGAAAAGGAGTAGAGAGCATTGGGACGGCATGGAGACAGGTTGGCAGCGGCGGCGAGATGAATGGGAGAGGAAGGGCGAAAGACGAGGAAACGATAAAAGATAAATCAAAACAGAAATAGGAGGACCGAGTTCGTCGATTTTCCCTCTCATCCCTTTAGCTCGATGATTAAGGATGATGACATGAGTAGCCTCTGAATCTTGATCCGATATACAACGTGATCCTCGAACTTTCAATTCAATCAATATAATCTCCGAATCTTCAGATAATACGCAATGTGATCCTCGGACTTTTAATTTGACAAATATAGTCTCCAAACTCTTAGAACGTATTCAACTTAGTCACTGAGCTATAAAAATATGTTCATTGTAATCATTTCATTGTTTCGAGTTCATGTCGTATCTTTTTATGATTTGGAGACTAAATTGAGCATGTTTCAAAATGTTACGAACTACATCGAATAAGTTAAAAGATCAAGGATGTTACGGGTCAAGTTAAGACGTTAAAAAAAAATCATATTACGGGTCGAATCAAAATTCATGAAATCATTTGTGTCGTTAGTAACTGATGGTCGGCCCCGAGGATTTGTTCACTCCACGTCAGGAATCCCCGAAAAGATGAAAGGACGAGGGAAAGTGGGGGGAAACGTAGGGAATACAACAACGTCCGGCGGAGGGTTCAAAAGCACGTCTCTATGATTGGGCCGGCCGGCTCGCATGGCCCAAAAATCATGCCCACCAATCATCATTCGACCGGGCCCCACACGTGGGATTAAACTATAATCCGTGTTTAATTTTTTTTTTTTGGGGGGGTGGAATTAAATGCAATAAACAAAAGCTTCTTGCGATGGCCCGTCTGTCCAAAGATTATTATTGGAAGCTCCACCTCGCCAACATCATCATCATCATGATGTCGCGGCTGCTCGTCTAATCTCCACTAATTATTTTGTTGCTACCGCCATTAATGTCTCCTAGATTTTACCCCCACTTTCCCTCCTTTTTGACTTTGTTTTTCCTTTTAAATTCTTTTTTCCTAATAACGTAGAGTGAATGAGATGAATAGTTCATGAATATTAGATCATGTTCAACATGATCTGTGAGCTTTAATTCGATATAAAAAGATATTTTCATACTATTTATGTGCTAAATTAAATATTTATTAAAAATTTATTGATCATATTAAATATTACATATTAAGTTAAAATTTAAAAATTATGTCAAATAAGTTAGGATCTATGTATGGATCATTTTCCGTTGTTATCCCGTGATATTAGAAAGGGGAAACAATAAAATAAGGAATAATTAATTAAGGGCATGGAGGAGGGTGATGATGATTACGGACAGCTTGGCCGACACATTTAAGGAAGGACGCATAAATACACGACGCCGCTTTTTGTGGGGTCCTCCCGCCGGCCCTTCCCCCATTTTCCTTCTCTCTCTCTTTTTTTTTTTTCCTCCGCCGTGCCACAACGGTCCGCGGGCGCCTTCATGTGGGTCGTCATTGGCATTCTGCTGAAGCAAAGCCAAAGCCCTCCGTGCGAGGTTGAAAACCACCCCCCCCCCCTCCATTTTCATCCCAGCCATTCCCAAAAATGCAAACGAGTGGACTGCAAAGTTTTCTTGGCGTTTCGAAATCCCGGTAGACGTGGCTGAACTCGATTCGACTCGGCATGATCACTTTTGCTGTTTCAGGAAATGAGAAATTTAGTTACCGACGGCCGCTCGCTTTGTATAAGCATTAGCTTCACTTCGTGAAGAGATGTGGAAATTTGTCCGAATACTCACGTACGGCTCGTCCTGTCGCTTTAACACTTTGTAAATCGGGTTTTGGTATGCTTGATTTGAGAAAAAAGTGTAAAATTTAAACCTATTATATTTGTGTCAAATTTGTGCTAAATTTTTTATGGGTTGCAATTCAATTCTGAACCCTTTATTGGTGTCAATTCAATTCTAAACATTTTATTGGTGTCAATTCAGTTATAAACCTTTTGTATCAATGCAAATCAATCATAAACCTTTTGCATTTCTGTTAATTTAGTTAATCCAGCCAATTTTGGTCGAAAATTCACTGACGTAGACATCCACTGCTGCTGACGTGGATATTTTTTAAAAATATTTTTAAATAATTTTAATAAATGTTTTTAATGATTGAGAAAATAAAAAGAAAGAGAAAACCAAAATATTTATTAAAAAATTATTTAATATATATAAATCATCTTAGCATCAATCGTGCCATGTATGACAATTGGCGCGTCTGCATCATCGAATGTTTGGCCAAAATTGGCCAAATTTACTAAGTTAATAGAAATGTAAAAGATTTATGATTGAATTGGCACCAATAAAAGATTTAAAACTAAATCCACGCTAATGTAATAAGTTTAGGATTGAATTGTTACCAATGCAATAGGTTTAGGATTTTTTAAACACTTGTCCCACCTGATTTATCTTGGTATAGCAAAGCATTCCAAGCCAGCTTTAGCCTAAGCTCGGAGCTTTTTCAGTTTCGGTCGAGCGAACGTTCTTTCCCAGCCGTGTCCTCCTAAGCAACGTGCTACGTGTATTCGCCGCCGGGTTAATCGGAGAAGGAGCATTTGGAAATGTGGGTCCTCGTTTCGAAAGCTAAAAAAAGACTCTTTCGACGTCGACCCTTCAGTTCCATTTGCCTGGAAAGTCGATCAAGAATCACAAGTGAGTGCTGAACCTACAGAACTGTGCGTGTTTGCTTCATCTTCAAGCCCATGTCCTCGCCGTCTAGCTTGGACCAGTTTGCCTGAGCCTGTAAGCTTTAGGCCCATGATTTCAACAAGCTTTTTTAACTTGGCCCAGTCATTCTCTCTCTCTCTCTCCCCTCTCTCCTCTCTTTTCCATTGCGAGTTGGTTATCACTCGCTCTGGTCTTCACAATGAATCTCCCGAGAATTGACCATGACCGCACTTCCTTTCTCCTACGCCGCTCCGCCCCTTATCGCCTCCCTCTTCCGTCGCCTCCATTTGCTCGGCCACCCAAATTGCACCCGCACCCCATCTCCGTCTCCTTGTCGCCCTCCGGGACCTGCAGCTTCAGAGCTCGCGGCGTCTCGAAGCACTCCGCGCCGGCAAATGGCGATGGAAAAGGCGAGAGCCTCGACGGCCAGGCTGTGGAGATGGAGGAGGACTTGTCCGCCAACGGCGTCGTGTATCAGGACACGTTGAGATTGGTGGAATGCTCCATGTTCGCTGCGCTCTCTGGCTTAGTGTACTTCCTCAGCAATTCGCTCTCGATTGAGGTTGGTTTCGGTGAATATGATTATGGGTCCTCGTTAAATGAGTTCAGCTCTCGACTCATGCCTCAAAGTTTAGATTTTCGGTTGCAATGCGTTGTGGTTGATCGTGAAGCATTGGTCTCGGTAGGTTGTTTGACTGGGCTTCTCGGATATTGCTCGAGGCTGGTTCGGTGCAAATTTTAAGATGTTCATTTAGCAATTGTCATTTTGCTTATGGTCTACTGAGCAGCATTTCACTTTGGACAGAATTACTTTGGTTGCTTTTTCGGATTGCCAATAGTAATCTCCTCAATGAGATGGGGCATTGCAGCTGGGAGGAAAACTATGGTTGGAATCCTATGAGTAGTAAAAAAATTTCATCTTTTTGAGTTGAGTTGTGAGTTGTGACTGATCGCATTGGCAAACACATTGTTTTTCTCCACAGGTTGCGACAGCTATGCTGTTACTTGTCCTCTCTGGTCCATTGAAAGCATTAACTTATCTGGTCAGTTCCTTTTCAGGATGCTACAGAACTCTGCCTGATGGGCATATATGTCTTCGCATGATTGTGCTAATTCTGTAGAGCGTGAATATATTTGTCATTACTTATGTGTGCTTGGTTGCTCTATTAATGGTTGAGCCACAAGGTGATTTCGTGGGCTCGTACTCTTTGGGCCCAGAGGAGAGTATCATCCCTCATGGTGTTGCTTGATAGTAAACTCAATGCTTGTAGACCATGTGGATCTTGTAATGTATTTATTCACATGTCTCGCCGATAATCAGTTCTCTTCCTAGGGTTGTTGAGGCAGGTTTTCTGGTATTACCAAATTTGCCATTGTGTGAATAGTGTTGTGGTCATCATCGAGAGACCGGTCTTGTTTATCTGCTCAGACATATTTGTCGCTAAAGAAAGTTTTTTCGAGACTTTATATACTTCTCTGACATTTTAGTTCAGACTTTACAGTCAGCAAGATATTTGTAGCATACTTTGCTCAAGCAAAATTCTCTGTTGCAGCTTATGCATGGGTTACTTGGTCTCACAATCGGTTCTTTATGGAGGTAAGAACAAAATTGCTAGGAGTTTTTGCTTCACTCTAGTCAAGTTGTTGATCATGCGTTACATCTTCATGCTATTTCTACCACTCTGTTTTCACATGTACTACTGCGACTATCCTCCTCCTTTTGCAAGTGCATAATTTGATACGGTCCTTAGCCCCAAGTTTCCACGTCCATTGAAATTTGGATCCTTGAACTGCCCAAATAGGTTGTTGTGCTGCTAATTAGATATTTGTCGTGCACAGAGACTTGTTTCATTTTCTGGAAACAAAAGAATTCAACACGAAGATGTAATTGGTACAGAACTGTCTGGAGTATGTCTGGATCCTTGGACTAGTGCTTTTAGTTCTCGACATGTTGCAGTCAACTGGAATCTGGATTTTTTTGGTCGGAATCTGAATTGAGAGCTTTCATTTTGCGAGTACATGGAATTGAAGTCTTTCAGTTGACAGGCTTAACACTTTCTTGATATTTTTCACGGATTCTGCTTCTTAATGCATGCTGCCTCAACTTGCTTCACAGTTGCAACCAAATAGGATTGATTAACTAACCTGAGCTTCACATTTGGCATCTAAACAGGTTGGGAGCCAGTTGGAGTGCTTCAATCTTCATCTGCACACTTGTATAAGTGCTAGTTATTCCCTGAATTCTTAGCATCTTTCCAAAGCCGTGGTGTTCTATAGCTGTTTTCAGGATTTACTCTGACTCATGTCGGTTCGACATGCAGGTTCGAGCGCTGTGTGCCATGGGTTATGTGTTCATATCCTCTTTCTTAATAAGAGAAAATATACTTGATCTAGTAATTCCTTATGCCCTACATAGTAAATTATTTTGACTATTTTACATGCACCAGTTTACTGATAACATGCTCTATTCCTGTAGATTACCATAAACCTCCATGCTTCCATTTCCTTCTTGTTCACTGCTTCAGGCATCAACACAGTTCCATCAATGAACCTTATATATGCGATATTCGGAGGCGTGGTATATAATCTCTTCTTCTCTCTTCCAATTCCTCCCATTGTCAGATTATCTTTCCTGGCCGTTCACTGATTTCATGCATGAAAATATCTCACGGGCTTGCTACTTTGTTCAACAGCTTCTGCTGAACTCCATATTTCTAGTTTTCCTGCTACACCTACTGTACTCTGTGTTCCTTACAAGGCTTGGAATGAGAACTTCGCTGAAACTTCCAAGATGGCTAGAGAAGGCATTATAGACATGTCACGTCTGTTTTTTTGTTTGGGTCAAATACAGTAACCGTTGTGTGGTATCGAGTGGAACAGATGCAACTCTCAAGTGCACATCATCAGAGCTCAACGCTCTTGCAATCACCTCTGCAAGCTGTGCATCGTCTCCTCGTTCACTATCAATTGCCTCCACCAGGTTGGTGTTCTTGAATACTGATTACCCAATGCAAACATAATGCCCCGGTGCGCTGATTTGGAACGATGAGAAGAAGATATATTGGCCAGTGGACCGGGCTCAAAGTTGCTGACCCCTCAAGTTACGCAGGTGCAATGGTTTGGATGCATTCATTTTGCCTGCAAACTCCTATCCTGCAATGCTATATAGATAGTAAAGACTCTCGACAAGCTGTTGATATCATTTGTTAGTTGGAAAAGTACTGATAGCTGTCATATATATAGTCAGCTTTTGCAATAGAATTTCAAAACTCTCATTTCATAGCGGATGGCTTCTCCCCTTGCCACTGTTACGTGGTATGGCTGCTGTACAAAAACACTCATACAAGTTGTCACTTGAGATTGTAGTCATCGCCTATTCGACTACATTTGTTAGCGTCTTCTTTGTGCATTATGAGAAAAACCTCTTGTATGGGGTTATAATAACAGAGAGTTGGCATTCCCACCTTGATCTCTATGAATCAAAGTAGTTTCATAGCCATGAATCACGATAGTATCGTTGGTGAAAGAGCACGGAGATCGCCTTCCCTAACGCCCTGGCAAGAGCTTATTTTCATCTCACTGACCATATACAGCCGAAGAACATGGAGACAGCAGTCTCTCACGTCTTACATAAAGTGGTCCGGAACGGAAATCAATCTATCGAATCGTAAGTGGCAGCTAAGGTCGCCGCAACATCTAATGATTTCCTCACATGGAGTAAGTAGGCTCATGAGTGCATCTTAAGTATACGGGGTACCCAACATCTCTGTGTTTCCATCTACGTGCAAAGCCGAAGCATACACATAAGCGCAAGCAGAATCGAAGGCCCAAACACGTTGGGCATTGTGATCAAATGACACCCGTGGCTACATGTCTTCTGTTTAACAATTCACGATCACAAACACGATAATATCAAATGCTTTGGATATGTATTTCGAGAAGTACAGAATGGTTGCGCAAAAATCGGGATTGGCAGTAAAGGGATACTTAACAGTTCATACCTGATGCCCTCAAAATCAAAAGCTGAAAAACCCCTCTCAGAGCTTGAACAGCACTCAAATACAGTACACTGTTTTAGGATATTTTACATGCCTAAATCCCCAAATTCTATCATTAAAAAAGCACAGTCCTAGGCGTCGTCAAGCTACACCCTCATGCCACAGCTTCACAACTGTGACTGAACAAAAACGATGAGCCCCTTCCTCCAGTTTTCTTCATCAGAACTTCTTGATCCACTGCATGATTTCGACAAGGCAGATGACGGTAATAAGAAAGAACGCCTTATTAATAAACTTAACCCTGTAAAGCATAACTGAAACCAAAAACTTTAATTTCATCACCATAAAAGACAAAAGAGGACAAAAACGGGGACAACTCAAATGAATGGAGATATACCCAAAAGCCAACCGCGTCAAGAGTCTAAGCTTCCTTCCTAGTTATCCTGTAGGTTGAAAAACATTGACGTGAATAATGGCACATTGTATGAACATCAACACAACGATGTGAACAAGATGTGAAAAATAGTCTGAAGGCAGAAAATGCAGTCGCTAGGAACTGGAGGCACGTCAACATTCTATTATGCAACTTCAGATTACCAAAACCGTTATTGCGCATTAGAGTAGATACACTGAAACTGACCAAATTAACAGAGAGAAGTGATGCTGGAAAGTAGGAGAAAAAATCAACAGATGCGATCAAAAGCATTGAAATCTTGTGACTCATAACCAATCAAGGCACAGAAATGGGGATGTCCGAGCATGTTGACATTAAACAAATACATGTTAATATTGTGAATTGCCAGACCTCAGATTGAGATCTCAATAAATCATATACAAAATAAGCATCAGAGTTTTCACAGACTTGTCTGTCCCCACTACAAGTAATTCCAATTAACAGATCTAATATTTGGTCGGCCGGGAAGAACATGACCAAGATAAGGAGCACATTGCATACTTTCTTGAATACATTGCATCCATACCTGAAGCAGTAGATTCCCAAGGCTGTCGTAATTTCATGTATAACGGCTGTAGCAAAATGTAGGTAGAGCCCGGCTATATTCAAACAAAAGAGCATAAAACAGTTAGTTTATGAAACATGAAACTCTTATATGGGCAATATAAAACGAGGTTTCTTACAGCAACCAACAAATTGTCCTAATGCCAAAACAAATAAATGCAAATTGCAGCCACAAGTTTCTAGTAATGACACCAAGCCTTAACCATGTTAGTCAGTAGTCACCATCAGAAATAGATTATTGCATCAATTAATATGAAAAGTCGTGTTTAAGAAAGCAAGTAACGTACCCGTGTAAATACAGTAACCCAGAAGAACCCAGAACTCATCCACTAAAGGAATGCTGCAATTTGAGAGTGATTGTCAGCAGTGGCATATCATTACCAAAACATTCAAAAGAGAAACATCAATTAAGTGAACAATATGACATACCCATCATTCAGTTTAGCAGTCAGGACGTTGGCAATGGCAAAAGGAAGGTACAACAGAGACTACACCAAAGTAAAGACAGATATTAGTAATTCTGTTTTCCATAAATTGACTCTATAACTCTCATAAATCAGATTCTCAAGCAACCAACAAGTACAATAAATTCCAAGAAATCTACCAACCATTCCCACAAAACATGCTAAATCCTCTGTCTCATATACCTCTTCATCAGATTGGACAAAGTTTGCTTCCCGCGTCATCACAAATTACAGATATTAGTAAGCTTGGGTAGACATAACTTAGTACACAAGTTACTCTTCGCATAGTTTTGCTGAACTTCAAGCGTATTTTCCCATTTCCAAAGCACACTAGAAATGAATCAGATTTTCCCTCACTGTGAACTATATCAACAATGTCCATGAGGCATGTCATTACAATCCCAACACCAGCCAAAGGGATCGTGCTTTTCACTTCTCAAATAGTTTTCCCTTGTGATGACCATCAATAACGTCTGAGAAAAACATGCTGGAGCAGTGACGCTCCACTAACTTCCCACAGGCACATCCTTAATAAGCCCAACACCAGCCAACAGGAGATCTTCTTTTTACTTATAACCAAAACCAAAAAAAAGAAAAGAAAAAGAGATCTCCCTTTTTGGGGTGAGTGAACTATGGGCTAAATGAAAAAGATCAAACATTAACAGCTTCGGCAATCAAGTTGCGCAATTCTGTCTAGAATCACTCATTTGAGTTAAATTCTGGGATGTTCTATGTCCATAACAAGTTCTCTCGCAGAGAAAAGGATCAAAGTCTTTCCTAACTGAAAATGCCAAGTGAAAGATACCTAGTCTCAAAAAGAACCTAAACCATCAAATAAAGGAGCATATTTTCCTCTGAACATACTTAAAATATAAATCCTGACAAGGAGAAAAGAATAATAAATCCTGACAAGGAGAAAAGAATAACATGTCCAAACTAGTCATCTCAGCAATGAAATGCTTCTTACCATGCACATATTAGTCTTTAAACCCTTGGGTTCATCGCACAAATGGGCCAAAATCATCCTTCCCTGTCAAAAGATCTTATGTCAAGAAATAATGTAGAAAGAGAAAAGGAATCAATGTGCAAACACGCACTAGTTTAAAAAACCTTATCACACAAATTTGACACTGCGAGAGCAATAAAAATGTGCTCTAAATTACATATGACTATACAACATCCCATAAATGCCACTGTCTTTCAACCTACGTATAGGAGATAAAACATACTAAAAACTAAATATCTCAAAAATTCAAGACACAATATTTTCAAGACATTTCACTCATGAAAAATACTCTTCAAAACCATGCTGCCCATAAATTCTAATAGAGAAGTGCAGATTATTAACCCTAAGAAGCCTGGAGGAGAACACGCTAAATTTCACCTTCGCCTCATTCATCAAAGGAAAGGTGTAACCGACTGTACGAGAAGAAAATACAGTTTTAATGTCTAAAGGCCAGAAAGCAGTATTCCACAGCAAAAAGGAGTAGGAGCCATTCGGAAAAGAAAAAGGAAAAAGGAAATGTTGACAAACGGCTGAATGCTAAATATGATAATTCTTATTAGGACCACCCTTCTTCTAGAGAAGAATCATTTGTAAATACTAAATATCCAATTCTTCACAGATACATGTAACACATTGCTGTCTACAGGTGGAATTGTCCTATATATGAATCAAGTATTTGTTGGCACATTTCCTCATCCTTGCCAACCTTGAAGCACTTAGGACACATATCATGCTACTCTTTGACAAAGTGAAACCGGCTGGCAAGCAATTACGAAGAATGGCATCCAGTAATTCCGGAGAAATTCTCCTAGAAAGATTCCCAAATGGAAAGGAACAGGAGGTTAGAATTGCAAATGCTCTGGAAAAAAAAAATGCCAAACTTTTTCAAACTAATTACTGATACCTATATTTACCAGCTTTTTGTTCAACATAACAGAAAAAATGCAGTTTTCCTCTTCCCAATGGAGCTCCACCACTTAAGGTAGATAAAATAGGATTACTCTCCTACCTTAAAATCAACTTAAATTTCCATGTGGTTTTCTAGTGAAGATGTAATCATGCTGATACAGCTAAGAACAATTAATCACCTCAATCTTCTTTACATAGTATTTTCCTGCAAATTATTAAAAAACAAGAAGACTCGAGAAATACACAGCCCCAAATCAAGTTACCTACCACAAGGAACCCAAACGCAAGTCCAGTTCCCATGACAACCAAATGAGGATATCTACCCATTATATCAGATGGGGACAAATAATCCCTGTGCAGTTCAAGAATTAGCCATGAGAAGGGTTGTTACACCACAAAAGAGTTTATAAAATGCATGATGGTTAAGCCATACCATGCGAGCACTCCTGCCAGGAGAACAACAAAAGGGTAAAGCTGAAGGGAAAACAAAATAGGTCAGTCAAACAACTTTACACTCGCAAAACAAGTCACAGACTGAGAGAACAAAAGAGCAGGTCATGTTAGTACCATTGCTAGTGCCAGCAACATGTTTCCTTTCCTTGCCTGAACTACCTTATAAACATTTGAGACACTACAAAGACCATAACAAAGATGAAGTTAAAACATGAGGTACAGGAAAAGCATAGAGCTCATCTCTTTCTTCAATGATGATGAAAGTCGAGGTACAAATTATCCTTATTTTAAGTACTGTCTAAAGCACTAAACGCCCTGGTTTCACAAGGTAGTGTGTTCGGCTCAAATTTTCAAGGCCTACTCAGTACTGACGAGCTCAGCAATGAACTGCTAGTATAACACCTCCAAGAGGGTCAGTGGTGCTAAGTTCAATAATATACACTGTAATACAAATAAATGCTTCCAAGGAAAAGTAAAAACACAAATTTTGCTTACTTGAATGTAACTGTGGGTATGACAGCAAAAGCTATCATCAAATATAGCACAGCTTTAAAGGTAGGAACTTCTGAAGCCAAAAGGGAAAAAGTGCTACATAAATATAGAGAAGAAATAGATGATGTAAAATATCAAAATCTCAAAGAAAAACATCAGCCAGACAAAAAAAAAATTGCACAGAAAACAGATCTTAGTAAAGAATAAAAGGTAAACGTTTTTTTTTTTTTTTGATAATCGAGGTGTCCGTGAGGCCGGCGAGCTTGTGCTCAAACCAGCAGTAAAGCACGACTAGACCTAAAACAAAAAAATAAGGATGCATCTAGAAAATCATACAACACAGGCAATTTATTCCAGATGCATAGTAAATAAAACAAACACCTCCAATTTAAAGCATGAAACCATCATCTGCTCACATAAATATTGTTAAATCATCCTTCATGTGCTGAATGGATGAAACAGACATATCAAGCCTTTTCTGCTATATGTAATGCACATCAAGCAACAGAAGGCTTCTCTTGGAACCTTACGGCAAGTTTGATAGCAACATACATAAAGCAGCAGGCACAACAATAACTTCCTGCTGCACACCCAAACAAATGAAACAATTTGGCAACAAATAAAAATTCAGAAATTGAAGGACCGTTCCTAAAGGACTGATATGCTGATTTATTTTGCAAAATATTGATATACGCTACTGATGCACACACAATTAAAGATCCATGATGAACTACTGCAGCCTTACCGCTTAGTAAGGGCACCCAACCAAAAAGCGGAATAGATTTCCCAAATTGTTGGGCCCACCACTCAGCGCCTGAATGAGAAAGATATGTGCAAAATCTATTAACATATAGAAACAAAACCTAGTGTTGAAATTGAAGTACAAGGACTACTCGAGCTCAAGGAAGTATCAGCTGCTAAAAGATCATACCAACAATAGCCGTGAAAAAATGGCTCAAGTAAATTATCATGAGACCCTCTGTTGGTCCATTAATTGCTGGAAGAATAAGAGTATTGGTAAAATAGCTGCACCCAAAAGACAATGAGGGTCCTCTGTCAGTAACTTCTTCCATTGTCCATAGTGCTAATAACAAAGACAACAAAATTTCTTACATGTCCACATACTAAGAGAACCAATACGACCACTCATATCTACACAAGCAAGAAAAGACATGAACTTACAAATGAAAAAACACATATCCAGGGGAATAAAGAAGCCATTACATTTAACCTCGAAAAGTTTCTCAACCTAAGGTCCCAACCAAGTAGTCCCAATTCTTAGCAAAAACAAAAGATACTGAGATATATAGGGGAATGACGACTGCATTACACACTGTGATGTAACATTCAGATAACACGGTCCACAACCACAACTTAAATAACCAACTCCACTAACTGTAATTATCAAAATGAGAATAAAGATATATTTTTTAAATTACATACAATGAGAGCAAAGATATATTTTTGAATACGTACTGTTCCCATGTGGCACCATAAAATGGTACAGCTGAAATCACCCAGAACCAAAAAGTGTTTCTTCCACACATGGCAGTGCTCCCGAAAGCCAAGGCTTCAAACTGAACAATAGCAAACAGAACTTGGGTGAATTGATCGTGCGAAGGGTAACCAGTGTTCCAAAGAAAATGCCAAAACATACCGCACATGCAAGTGCATCGCATCCTGCAAGAAGTTGGCAATAAAAGTAATCAGTGCATCATACTTCCACAACAAGTGTTAACGAGCATTTATTTGTCTAATACATGAAAAGGGAATCACCGTGATCAAAAAGCTCCCCAAGTGGACTAGAAGAATTTGTCCGTCGAGCTTGCTTCCCATCAACAGCATCGAATGTCTGGCAACATCAGAAGTTGACTAGATGATTTCCAAGGAAAGATCACTATCGTAAAACTAGAAACGAGATCCCATTACATACGAAACATCTTTCACACGAGGGAAAATGTTTAAGATCCAAGAGAGTTCTCACAACCTATAGGAGGTGAAAAATCATGTTTATAGCATGATTAAAGAGGAAGACTCTTCATCAAAAGATTAAACGGAAGAGATCTGGCGTGTGTTTGGCAACACTCAGAGTAACCTTCACAGTAGACTTTCTAGGAATCGTTACTGGCAACTCTATTGGCACGACGTGTGCATTCATTCTGGGTGCGTGCATCACACGTCTAATTCCCCCATATCAGTAAATGTACAATGTAAAAGTTGGTCTAATTTTAAAAACTTAAAGCGAAAAAAGGAGAGTTAACATCTGCATGTATCTACAGCTCTCTCTTCAGAATAGAGAAACAAAAGAGGGAAAAAGTACTTAAAAAATCTAAAAGAATGCTGCATGACAAAATGCCCACGCTGTAAACATAGTATCACATTTGTCCCAGATACTCATACTCTCTCAACTGAAAAGGGAGAGATGACAGGATTGACTGAGACAGTTCTTACGCGAGAAACAATAAGTATCATGAGAAAGTAAAAGTATTTTCATAAGAGACAGCTTGAATACAGTTCAAGATGCAAGGATAGATTGTGTGTTAACACATACTTGCGAGCAAAGTGATTTTCATATACATGAGCATACCTGGTAGAGAAATAAAAGTAGCCCATGAGCAAAATGAACCCATCTAGGAGGAGGTGAATCCAATTGAGGAGAGTATATCTGGAGGAAAGACGTAGCAAAAGTAAAATGCAGCAGAAAGACTGATCTTCAGATGCTTACCCAAATAAGCAAAGCCTTCAAAGAATCTTACAAGCCTCATCGCAAAAATAAGCATGGAAATTAATCTAGGAAGAATGCTCCTCGCATCATTTGTCCTTTTCTCGGGTATAAAAGCTTCAAGCACCTCTCATTGTGTTTAGGTCACTTGCACGTGGATTTCTTTCAGAAACAAATATCCAGCATCAATTTTGTAAGGAAGCGGAGATGTATGCAAGACAACTTTATACTGGAGATTGCTTTGTAAGGTAAAAGATTTACGGCACTAGCTACTAAAGAAAAGCTAGGTCTTTGCACTAAACCAACAAACAGAAAAAGTGTATATTCAAACATCACAAACGAGAGACGATAAAAGAAAACCATCAATGACAATTTCGAGGAATATCTTGATTACCCTTCAAGGCATGAAACACAAAAAACATCTTTCGTATTTTCACCAGCTTGTGTCTTTAAAGAAATGAGAATTCGGGTCTACATCCTTAAGGGCATAACTGGCTGTAGACCTGTTCTAACTTTAGATACATGCAGAAGATTCTATACATCAAGATATAATCAGATTCAGAGTAAACCTAGTCGACCTCTGGAGACACAGCTATCAATAATTGATAATGCAAATTTATAATAGTCACTGGCACCAAAGGAACCACACTAATGTTTCATCTAATGAATTATGTCCCGCACTGGTCATCTTTAAGGAGAAATCACTCACATAGCCAAGCAATGCGGAGATCATGAGGAACAAAAATCCGGTCAGTGTAATCTGAGAAAAGCAATGAAGGAGTCAATTTCATCCAACAATTAGAAGTACTCTCAAGAAACTCCAATCGAAATACTCAAGTGCAACATAGAATGTCTTACCATGTTTGGCCTGAAGATGACGGAGAAAACCATGCACAGCAACAGGTTCAGAGGGTCAGCAATTACCAGCAATAGCAAAATTAGTATGCAATGGCAGCACAATTAAAGCATTACAAACACAAAGAACGAGCACAACGTAATCCCATGCACACAGAAACTATTTACCCCCCTCTGAATGATTATACTGATATGAATTACTGAGAAAGGAAAAGGCATTTCCAAATCCAAGATCGTAAAGCGGAAGTGTTCAATTACTGAGCGAGGAAGTTATGCTCTTTCTGTGTGACTAACACTTGAAAAAATCGAGAACGGCAATTGCGCTTTTACATAATCCTCATTCTTGCTTTAGATTCTCACAAATATCTCTTTCCCATCGGCAACGATGCTTGTTAACAATTTCGGTGGTAAGAAGCACTTACGGCATCCATAGCGGAAAAAAGTTGACGCAACGGCTCCAGAAAGGTTGCAATACGTATTTCGCAACATAAGAATGATCCACGCCGCTATACTTGTATCTATGCAAAGCGGCCACTCCATGTGATCCAATATAACCCATTCTCGTCCCTTCAGAGTATGCACTTAAAAGACTCTTCTTGAAACCTGCCTCAAGGAAGCCCACAACCGACCAGAAACAGAAATCAGCAAAGCAGCTCTTTTTAGCATTTCAATTCACAGGTCACAACAAGCCCGAAAACAACTACCCATAGCCCCTAAAACTTCGCTTCAGGGTCGATATGAACGAACACGCCCCTACAACCGAAGTGGGCAATTGATCGAACAGATCGATAATGGAAGCCAAAATGCACGAACTTGGCGCGAACCCGCGACGGCAAATGGACAGGCGAATCGAAACCGGTGCGATATCAGGCCGACATGGATCTGGTCGCAAGGGGTGATTGGAAGAGAGAGAGGGAGGGAGAGGAGCGCACAGATCTGAGAGAATGGAGAAAACACAGACAACGACAGGAGACTCGACGGAGAAGATGGGGAGGCGATGGTGAGAAGAAATTACCTTCTCTTCCTGAAGGTTGAGGATCAACGCTTCTTCTGAGAAGGTGGGGGGGGAGGCAAAGTTGCAAAGTTGCGTTAGATCTCCCGCCCTAAAAGCTGAAGAATAAATCGGGGAAGAACGACAGCCTTTTCCAAGAGGTGCCGACCACTGCCATTTCCCTTTTGATTTTACTAGATACTAAAGCCTACGTGCTTCTCCAAATAAACGATGGTGCTCAAAAAAAGTGAATCAAATTATTTCTAAATTTCAATTTTTTTTTTTTGGGAAAATTTTCTAAAAAGGGGCTCCAAACCTTCTGATTTTTTCAAAGAAGGGCCTGAAATGAACTTTGTTTTAAATAAAGACCTGAAGTGGACTTCATTTCAAATAAAGGCCCAAAGTACCATCATTATCCTAAAAAATAGCTTAAAGTGATTATGGTTATTTTAAATAAGGGCCTGACTTTGCCAGTTAATTAAATGTAATTTTAACTTAATTCCATTAGTTAAATTAAATTAAATATTTAAAATTAAATGTAAGAATGAGATATAGGTGGGAGTGATTCGGTTGATCAATGGCATTTTTGTCAAAATATAATTTTAACTTAATTTCATTAGTTAAATTAAATTATAATTTTTAAAAATATATGTAAAAAAAGGAATAAGGAGATATGCACGAGAATGCAACCCGCTCCTGCTTGCGGCTGCTGCCCCAATGCCGATGGGCCAATAGCAATAGCCGTCGGGGTCGCCAAGCGATGGTGGCCCTAGTCCGGCGGAGGGCCGCAAAATTGCCTCAAAACTGGGCAAAAGCCAACAACCCTCGCCCAAATTCGAGAGGGCCCTCGCCCAGATCTAGGAGAGGATTACAGAGCTCTCCCAACTCTAATGAAGGCCACTAAACTCTCGTCAAGGCACCAACAACCTCGACAGCCGTCACTGCTACCTCATCGGCGGAGACAATAGGCGGGAGGGCAACCCCTCCCACATGTGTTTTTTTTTTTTGGCAAATCAAAAAAAGTAAAATTAAAAAATGAAAAATGGCGAAGATACCTTAATTAATGATGAGTTAAGCCCATTTTTGGACATTAATATAGTCACTTTTGACCATAATTTGAAACAATGTCCATTTTATATTTTTATTTGAGATAATAAGAACACGTCGAGACCCTTATTTAAAACAATGTTAACTTTAGGCCCTTATTTGATAAAATGAGAGGACTTGAGGTCCTTTTTTGAAGATTTTCCTTTTTATCTTCTGAAATCCTCTAGCTTTTTAGATATGCTTAACTTGATTTTCTTCATTTTGTCTTGTCCAATCAAAACTTTCGACTCTCTTTTTGTTTTTGCGATGTTCTGTTTACCCGCTGCGATTCGTATTGTACAACAAAAGTTTATTTCTCATCATTTGTCCCATTTGTTTTTATGCTCATTTGGCAACGAATTAATTTCGCATGTCCTTTTTTGTGGGATAAGTAGTGCCGTGTTATTAATTAATTTGATGATTTAGTTAAAGTAGTTGATTGGGAGGACTTGACCGCACGTGATAAAATTTACTAGACGATTCGCGTAAATTCGGAAAGTTGGATGACTTGATTTAATAATATAAAATTTAGGGGACCAAACCGCACGAATGCTGAAACCTAACGGACTAAATCTATACTTAATCCCGAGTGTATGAATCACTAGATAACGAAAAGAATTTATTGGAAAAATACACAGTGCGAAGAAATTGTGCATATGGATGGATGAGAACGTTTATAGACTATAAATTGCTTCTTGAAAGATCACGAAAGAAGAGAGAACATAAAAAATCTAGTGAGGAAAAATGTGAGAAATAAAATATAATTATTGCGTAACTTCCAATGGGCATGATATGTAAAATCAATAATTAAGAATGTAAAAAGGAAAATGGGCATTCTTTATTAAAGAAAAAGATATTATGGATCGGTTTGGTTCAGTATTTAGTATTTGGTTGGGGCTATAAAATCCTTTAATCAAATGTAGATAGTATCTTATTCGTTTTTTGCTCAATTTTAGGAAAATATAATTGCATTTCCAAAGGTTCCTAAAGACCTTTAGCTCATAGTGGTTTTGGAAGTACTTTGAAAAGTTGCATTTTCAAAGTACAACTACAATTTTTTTTTTAATTTTTTCTTAATTTTCTTCTTTCTTTTTTTTTTACTTATTTTTTCTTTTTTCCTTCTTCCTCCTTTTTCTCTTGCCTTCCTCCGCCGACTGTGAACCACGACAATGGCAACTATCGACCATCAACCATGACACTCGGGCCGATGAGCTCAAGGCTCAACTCCCTAAATTTGACATAGCTCAATGTCACCGCCCTCAAGAGAGGCCATGCTTGGTAAGATCTGGCTCAATCTAAGCTCGCCAACCTCGTGCGAGGTTGGGGGAAGGCAGAGCAGGGCCTGTGGTCGGTCACCCGTCGCCACCAACTATCGGATAAGAAGAAATTAAAGAAGGAAGAAAGAAAAAAAGAGAGAGAGAGAAAAAATTAAAGAAAGTAATTCAAAAATAAAATAATTAAAAAATTGAATTATTTACAAAGAATATTTTTTTTACCAAACAGCATTTACATCAAAGTTGCTTTCTAATATATTTTTAAAATGTATTTTTGACGCAGCGAGTTAGCGAGGTAAAACACGGAGATCACTCAACGAATGAATCTCGCAAACACTCAATTGCAAGAAACAGCAATTTACGTAGGAAACTCTCTCTCAAATCTTTTTTTTTAGAATAGTCAAAAGAATGTCCCCTTAAAGAAAACCCTAAAAACCTTTATATAGTCCTTAGAAAAATAAACTAAAACGAATTAAATAAAAATAGTTCGAAAAACACAAGGCTGGTGCTGGGCTTAAACTTCCAAGCCGGACCAAGGCCAGCGGTGTAGAAGGCTTGACTTACGACTTCCGCTTGTTTCCTTGCTTACTTGCTTCCCGTTTGTCCATATATTCTTCCGCAATCTGCTCTGCATCAATTTTACCAAATACTATTTGCATTTCGAAAATTCCATTTAATTTAAAGGTATTTGTATTGTTTCAATAACATTTCTCCGAAGCTGAAATATTTTTTTTTATGCTTCATTCCCTAAAATAACTTGCTCGGAAAAAACAAAAATTTCTCCACCATTGGATCGACAACAAGTGGTTCCTCCAACAACGTACGAGACAGAAATTTCTCGTGAGTGATCATAAAGCCGGGAACTTCTCGCCTAACGCAAGTTTGCTTAAATAGGCATCTACGGCCTTAGAGAATCTCTCCACAAATTAAATTTGATTCGACATGCATTCATAGTTTCAGACTCCGTTCCCCGTAGCCACATGATTTCACGTACACTGGTCCCACATGTCCTTCCTTTCTTCATCGACTTTAATAAAAATTTGCATAGATCCTTTTCGAAAAGGGGCCAAAAAGACATACCTTCCGGCGGTGATATCTTATATGAAGCCAGACATATACGGTCTTTTTATTAGAATTTTCTATATGTTGACACCGAAAATCGCCCTAAGCCTCGTACGGCTAGAGGCCCGCGACAATGATTCACATATTTATAGTAAGTATACCTATCTAGTCAATTAGACATGTGACTAAGTTGTTCCATTTTACTTTTGAAGGATTTTTCCTTTAAATGTAGTGGCCACATTATTCGGAGACGATCAAAACCCGAGCTTTCGATCCTTTGAGCATTCTCGATCACGATCCCGAGTGATGTATGTGCAGCTCTTCGAATTCTCGGGCCGAATCCCCAACACCCAAATCGACCGCACTAACCTCGAGGATTATTTATAAAAAAAAAGGAAAAAAGAAAAAGAAAGTCCGGTTAAGATTCCATGGATTGACTCCTAACTTTGCCTTGTCGTGTGGGAATCAAAGATGCCGACGTTCGTCTTTGGAATCGTCCACAAGACTTTGAAAGGCAATCGAAAGCAAAGGTGGAGAATAATCCGCCGCATCTAAAAAATCATATTCGGACCGTCTCGCGCACGCTTCCCGACGACTTTTGACTTCACCTCGTACATGTCTTCGAATCGAGAAGATTCCATGGAACAAGCCTCTTTCGCTCCCACCAGCAACAAAGCTTAGGCAGCAAGCCGTTTGTTGTTCCAACGTTTGCTGAAGAACCAACGAGGCCAGTATCCAGCAAGAGTCTTATTTCAAACCCTAAAACTTTAACAACTTTTCAAGATGCTGAGGTATCGCCCGAGACCTTTGGAAGAAAAAAAAGAAAACGACCTTTTCAATTCTCCTTTCGGTTGAGTTACTCCATCAGCATCCATTCAAAAAGCCGCAACTCGACGCGAAAAGTTATTACGTGTACGCAGAAAAAGTTATTACCATGCGGAAGATAATCACCGGTTTGGGATACTTCTATCTCTTTGGTTTAAGACATGGGAGGCAGTTGATGGACCGTTGAGACAGGAAGCAGGGCGAAAACGCCGGAAAAACTCTCGAATTGTCTCGGTGCATAAGAGATCAATGCGTCCGAGCCCTTAAAGTTGGCGAGTCCGATGCGAGACCTATGTGTTCTAAGGATTGGAATGTCCTAGGGTTCCATGTGTTCCGTTCATCGTTTAGTATTTCTGAACTTTGATCTAATATTGACAGTGATTGGCCGACGTGATTATTGAAAGCAAGGGGCTCGAAGCGAGTGTATGGTGAAAAAGGAGACTAGGTTGACTTGTGGGTCGCCTCGGAATCATGCAGTTTGGAATGGAAGCTTGCATTCGTCCGGAGCATGTACGTATTTCAATTAAAATTTGCCTAGCTATTTTGACCACATCAAAGCTGTCGATGGCAAGTCGACACAGTGCCTCAAATTAACGCCGACCCGATAAATTCTAGCGAAGGGCCATCCGTGTGGGCTGACCATAGCACGCACTTCAATGTGCACCTTTTATTTTACTATACGTGCTTATGCATGCGAAATATTTAAACGGGCATCGCGTGATTCGCATGCGAAACTTAGCATATTTTTAGGTATCTATGTCCTATTCCATGATATATACCTCTGTTTATTTTGTTTTTTTTTTCCCTTTTTCATATGACAATGGAGTGCTAACCGAGGTCGCTAAGCGTTCTGATCAGTCGATTCACTCACCCGTTTATCGAAGATTTTCCTTTTCCGTGCATTGGATGATGGTTGGGAGGGTATGGGTCCGCACCGCCGGCGACGACCCAAGAGGGAGAAATAGTTAAGAAAAGCGTCTTCTTCTAAGGCCAGTATCTTTCTTATCTATAAGAAATCGTTGGTTGAAAATTTTCTTCCTCACTTCCAAAATCAAGAAACTTAGGCCAGCGTGACGTTGTCAACTTGTAAGGGATGGAGACCAAAAGGGTTTACGGAAGAGGCCCATTCACATGAGTCATGGGCCGTAGGATCTTTCGATGATTTTTCAAAGTCTTGGATGCAACTAAAGATTACAATTTGACGGTCCAATGAACCTTAGGTTTTATAATCAGGTCACTAAACTTTTTCGCATGATTTTAATTTCGTTACGACTAAGGCACGTTGATCGCATGCCCGACTACGACGCCGACCAACCGGTAAAATTTATTCCAGCTAATCAAACTTGATGCAATTTAAAAACTTAAGACATCCTTAACACGAGATTGTTTTCTTAAAGTTCATGCCCCGACCAAGTACAACAATGTTCTAAATTTCTCAGCAAGAATATTTATGTTCTAAATGTGACCCGATTACTGGGAAGAGTGTCAATAAAGTTCTAATCCTTTTGCATTGGTGCCAATTCGGTCATAAACCTTTTGTATTGGTACAAATTTAGTTTTGCACCTTTCATTAGTGCCAATTCAGTCATAAATCTTTTACATTTATGCTAACCGAGTTAATCCGGTCAATTTTAGCTTGAAATCGCTGACATGGACACCGATTATCCTCTGTGGCATGGCTGGCGCTAAGGTAGATTTTTTAAAAAAATATTTTTAATAATTTAATCTTTTTCCGTTTTTTAAAAATATTTTTAATGAAAATATTAAAATAATATTTAAAATGTCCACGGTAGTGCCAGTTGTTCCATGTAGGAGAATCGAAGTTTACATCAGTGATTTTCGATCAAAATTGATTGAATTGGTCTAATTGGCATAAATGCAAAAAATTTAGGATTGAGTTGACATCAATTCAAAAGATTTACGACTGAATAAAAGGCTTGTGATTGAATTGGCACCGATACAAAATATTCATGATTGAATTGACATGAAAAAAGATTTAAGACTAAATTGGCACTAATACAATATATTTATGATTTGTTTTTGACAAATTTCCCCATATCACCAATACATAATCCCACCACAAAAATTATGTACTAAGCCAAACTTTAATTGCTTAAAATAGAGGATGAATTCCAATCTAAGGGAATAATAACTCCTTCTTTTACAAGTTTAAAAGGGGATAAAAAAAAGGAGGAAGGGGAACATGTCCAAAATGAAACAAAAGGACTAGAAAGCAAGTGGCAGACAATGATACCACCAATCAGTTGAATAATATCATTACATTTAAATACCTATCGACCAAGATTAGAATCATCAACTTTGACCTATATTTTGCGCATCTTTCCCTCCTCGACGGCCCATCCTCTCCAATTCCACCCTATACCGTGGGGCAGAGGAAAGAGAAACTGTCGGATATGGGGCGACTCTGGGTCATTTCAATCCAACTGCTTCATTAATTATTCCGAAAAAAAGGGTCGCAATGAATGCTGTCAACCTCCGATGAACAGAACAGGGGCCAATTTCAAGAGCAAGTTGGCTCTTAGCCTGGGTTTTGGTTCACTGTTCATCGATCGCCACTTGCCATTCGAGAGATTTATGACCCTTTTGGAAGGTACATGTATAATAAATTTATGTAAAATTATTTTTTCATCATAAAAAATAAAAAACTGATATATTTGCGATAAATTTATCCCAAACTAGTACACTAGTAAGAAATTACCCTTCGTTAATTTTTGTTAAATTTAACGTTAAATTATTGAGTTGAATAGCACGTAACAGTTTGCAGATATACTAGTTTAGGGTTTTTACCCTTTATTGATCATAATTATATCAATTTTGGATTTTTTGTAGTATTAATATAATATAATGAAGGTAAATTTGTCATATGTGTAATAATTTAGGGTTTTTCGAGGTTAAAAAAAATTAGTTCACGATGAATTTGTCATAGATATACAAGTTTGAGATTTTTGGTGGTCAAAAAAATATTTTTGTGTAAATTTATTACAAATGTATTAGTTTGAGATTTTTCTTGGTAAAAAAAAAGTTTGTGGTAAATTTAGCACAAATGTACTAGTTTGGGGTTTTTTGCGGTATTAACCCTAAATAATATATGTCGACCAACATTGGATGAGCTTTCTAAGTGTTGAGAGTTTTAAAATAAAACTAGAATTAAAAGACTTGGGAAAGGGTCTCATGCAATTTGAGAGAAAATTATTAATAAAGTCCTAAACCTATTATAATCGTGTCAATTTAGTCATAATTTTTGTTTTGATGATTTAGTCATAAATCTTTTTTAATTGTGCCAATTCTAGCATATCGGCTGGCACCTCCCGTTAGATGACATGATATTTTAATATTTTTTTGAATTTTTTACTTCTTAATTTTTTATTTTCATTTTTTTGTCTCTCTTCCCGCTTCTTCTTCTTTTCCCTTTGGCCCAGGCCAAACGCGACAGTTAGCATCTAGGACAGCGCTAACTGATCAAACTTGGCCGAATGAACTAAATTGTCACAATTCCAAAATGTTTAGGACTGAATCGATAAAAAAAAAATTGAAATTGAATCGACACAATTACAATAAGTTTATGACTTTTTTTGATAATTTTTTCTCCAATTTGATGCAGTAACTAACAAGTCCTAATAAGTTCGATGGATTATTTTCCCTTATTTTTCATGCCATAGGGTAGCCCGATAGAGTTTCCTATAGTACAACATTTCTCGAAGTAGTTGATGATTTTTAATTCCCATTTTCGAATTTGACCTACTCTAGAACGATGCCTTTCTCCTGGTGATGTCCTCTCTACCCATTCGGTGCCTCGTCCATTCAGATTTTCAATCCACATGAATACAAAGAGTCATGTGGACCTTAGGACAGACTGCATTTGTTGAGGCACTAACGGAGGCAAATTGCAGCTTCGGGTTTGAGTTGGATGATAATTGTTCGCGGAGAGATGGAGAAGCTGTCCGACGAATTGATTGTTGGACATCGGCTGAATTTTGCATACTCCAGAGCTTTATCATATATTCTTCCTACAAATCACATTCACAACCACACTAACTATCATGTAAATTAACAAGGTGTTCGTGCGTTTTGCTGGTTTAAAATCATGTTTGTTATGTCACTCCAAACATCACGGTCGACGTAAATTTTCACAAGAAAATCTTTCAAAATAAACGACTATTTCCGAATAATTATATAGGTACTTCGATAGAGAATCTATACATACACAAACAATTATTTAGACATTTATTACCGGAATATCCATCTTTCTATTGTGTCTTGTGCATGGATTAGATATTTATTACCCAAATACATAACAGGAACTTAGATTTCCAAACTATGCATAAGAGTCGATTTCATATCATGGGATCTAACTTTTAGAGTGCTTAATTTTTCTTTTTCTATACCTATGCATAGGGACTTGTTCCATCAACCTTTTCTTATAGTAACTTTAAAATGCAGGATGCATAACTTAGATGTAAATTTTGTTCTCATCAACTCGAAAAATCGCAATGCTAATAATTGTAAATGCAGTATATGCACAGTCATAGAATATAACTTTTCTTCTAATAATGTAAATGCAAAGGTTTTGTTCCATTGACTAAACAGTTCAGCCTATAAGTATTTCAAAATAGGACCCAACTGTAAATTTGTTACGTAAATATGTATAAGTATTAGAGATGCAGATAAGATACGTGTTCGGATCAGAAATTTGGTCAGATGACAATAGAAAGTATACTGCTTGGTAAAATTAGCACATAAATGATGCACTACTCATCTCTTTCAATTACATGATAAGATGAAAGCAAATATCTAGACGAGTTGCTTATTCATAAAAATTTTGGTAGAAACGAGAACACCTACCGATGGCATTTAGATGAAAATTGTGGAAGCTTAGATTAGAAACCAACTAAAAATGTGTAATACATACATACATATATATGAATATATTCGAACTACCATATATGATTTGCATTATTCAACCCCAATCAATCACACAGATATGCACAGTCGACATTGGAATTCGACAACTTTTTCAGAGTAGGTGGAAAATGATTAGCTCAACAAGGTAGTTCAATGATACCTTGTTGGGCGGCAAGTTAATCCCAGGATGGACCAGAACAATGAGGGAAAAATAATGCAAAGAAGCGGTTGCACCAAAAACATTTTGAACACATTATATTGACATCAATTTAATCATAAACCATCCAATTGAATCAATTTAATTTTAAATCTTTTGTATTTATGTCAATTCAGTATATGCGATCAACTTTTGGCCCGACAACACTTACGTGGATGCCGACCATCATAAGTGGAATAACCGGCACTCAAGTGGATATTATTTAACGATATCTTAGCAATTTTTTTGTTCTTTTATTTTATTTTATTTTTCCTTTCATTTTGGCCAATGGGGTCTTGATCCTCGCCCACGGCTGGTGAGAGCTTGTTGACCCTCGCCAGTTGCTGGGCAAAACGAAAGAAAAAAAAGGAAATTATAAGAAATTCAAAAAATTTCAATTTTATTAAACAAAAAAAGTCAATGTCAGTATTGATCGTGTCACGTAGGATGACCAACATTTACATTAGCGATTTTCGACCAAAATTGGCTGAATAAACTAAATAGATGCAAACGCAAAATGTTTAAAATTAAATTGTTTCAATTGAAAGATTTAAGAATGAATTAGTGCCAATACAACAACTGCATGACTTTTATTATATTTTTTTTCCCTATTCCACGTGTCATTTATTTTCTTGTCTTGCGTAGTTCAGGAACGTGATATAGCAACCGTTACATTGGTATCCCTTTGGTCTTGAACTTTTTAATTGAATCAATTCAATACTAAATTTCTTTGTCTATTTGGCTAATTTTGATTGAAAATTACTGACGTTGACATATTTACTAATATTTTTTTTTGGCATTTTCCCTTTTTTCCTTTGTTTTCTTTTTTTTTTCCCTTATGGTTGAGGGCCGACAAGAGCTTCTGGCGTCGCTCGGGGTCTACGAGATGGGCCACGCGAGCCCTCAACCTAGTGGCCAGCGAGAGTGCTACGACCTAGGGCATGTGCCAGCATCTTTAGGGGAAATTGGCTGGATGGATTCAATTAGTACCTATGCAAAAGTGTTTAAGACCGAATTAATCGAATTAAAATATTTGGAGCTGAATTGGTACAAATATAATAGGTTTATGATTTTTTTTTTGGGTACTTTTCTCCCTTTGGGTTCTTTTAGAGTAGGGTGAGCACCTAATGCTCCGAGACCTTCGACACGGTTCGTTAGTGACTTTTGTTTGTCATACTTTTGTTTAATACTAAACATCAAGTCGAAACACACACGTCTGGACAGTTAACTAATGATCCTTTAAAATCATGAAAAATTTTCCCCCCAAGTCTTCGAATTTAAGGATGCTTAACAAGGAGGCCGAGCGGGGCCGCCTTGACAGCCATTCCGTTCTGTTGCCCCCGGAGTGTCAACGCAAATGGTTGAGGGGAAGCAGAGAGATATAAATGCGTGGGGAAATCCCAAACTTGGAAAATCAGCGACGTTGTACTCCGAATTATAAAATATGTTTTTTTCAAATTCGTTTGCATCTCGAAAAATGAGTTATTTTAAAAACATCTTCCCATCGCTCATGTGGCAAATAAACAATATGAAGCGAACGGAAAAATATTTTCATCGTACGCGACAATATTGACAACAGAAATTGAAAATACTCGTTCCGACCTTTGGTGTCTGACTGGACTCATCTCTTGCTTTTAATGCGAAAGCCAAACAACGCAAAAGGAGCTACAGGGAAAGCCAAACAAATTGAATATCTAATCTTCCCGAATCTGAAAAATACAACCAAGCAGAGGGAGGGGCTATAGCTTCAAACACGATCATTTAAGGTGGCGCAGTTCCCTCGTATTAAATGCCAACCAGTCCGAAGGAGCTTATAGATCAGAGAAGAACGTCTGAATCTTCCTTATAAATATGAAAATTGGTTAGTTATTTTTATGGTACGGTTTCTCAATTAATTGTGATAATGATATATGAATCTACCGTTAAGATCACGATGTCTTGACTACAGTTAGAAAAAGCCTTTCTCTATAAAATATAGAGAAAAGATAGGATGGCGGTCACACCACTTTGACGGTGGTGTGTTTATCATACAAATTTATCACAATTTTAATTTTTTTTTATTTTTATTTTTGTGGCTGGCGTTTCACCGTCCACGGTCAAAAATATATCCGCCTTCGCCCCACTTCGGGCTAGCAAATGACGGTGGACAGCCAGGCAAGCAAAAGCCTGAAATATATATATCTGCACCACTTCACATTCCACGGCATAATACCCTCACAAAAGAGACCATGGAGAAAAGCCCACTTCTCAAACGCAGCCCTCTCTCTCTCCCTCTCTTGCTCTTCTTCTCCGTGCTGTTCCTTGCCTCCCTGAGTCTGGTTTCGCCGTTCGCGACGGTGTCCGTGAGCCGGCTTGGGAGCAAGTACCGCCAGCTGGCCCTGCCGGGGGCCACCGGGCCCGAGAGCGTCGCCTTCGACTGCAGAGGGCGAGGCCCGTACGTCGGCGTCTCGGACGGGAGGATCCTCCGGTGGGAAGGGTCGCGCCTCGGGTGGAGGGAGTTCTCCGTGCCGACTGCGCACAGGCATGTCTAGTCTTTCATCTCCGGGACACAAAAAACAAACGCTAAATTTTAGCTCGATGCACAACGCTCTTGCATGCAGGCAGGGTGCTTTGGACACGTCCTTTCCTTTCACGAGCTTCATCTTCTCCCACAATCCATATATCCGGAATTCGGTTCGCCGTTTGACGTGAGCTTAAAGCCGATAGAATATGTCGCGTTGAACTGTTTCTTGGGAGGTAAATAAATAGAGAAGGAGAATTCTAGAGAGAGAGAGAGAGAGAGAGAGAAACCCTCTGAGCGTGAAGGCACTGAAGGGATTGTAGTTAATGATCTGGATTTCTTTTCTTTTGTTCAAAAGTTCAAATTCATGGATTAAAAAAACTCTTTTACTTATCATGCATGTAACGTTTACGAAAGTCTCATACGGCGTAGAACTTCAGCTACCAAGCCGGTAGTCACATATCTTCCTCTTCTTCTTGTTTTCTCTCTGCTATTATACTTTTTTAGGTACTCCATTTAATGAAAGTCATGATGGATATGTCCTGAAGTTTTCCAGAGACAATGAACGCACATAGTTATGGCGCTCTGTCCCCTCTGTCCCGTTCTAGTCGAGTTCATTGTCAAGGATGCCCAGAAAGCGGTTGATCTGCGAATACTCTCTATTGCTGAGATATATTCGGCAATTCCAGATGCGCGTCTCTCTGTATATATACGTCCGTCTATATATGTGTGTGTGTCTATATATAATGAGATTAGAAATAATTGACAGTATTATGAGACTGTCATGCCAGAAGCTTCTTGACTCCTAAGTGTGAGGACCCAGCCTCTCATGCTAAAAATTCAGAAAAAAATTATACTGATGTAAGTTTATTACGTAGCATTTTTTTCTCTCGGCATTCGTATGTGAGTGAAAGGAGAGTATAAGATCATGGATGATCTCGAGGGCACGATGGTGACCATCTTGATCGTGGGCTGACCTCTCTTTCATTATCAGGGACAGGAAATTGTGCGATGGCTCGAAGGATCCTAACAAGGAGCAGATATGCGGGAGGCCCTTGGGGCTAAAGTTCAACGGCGCAACATGCGATCTCTACGTGGCAGACGCCTATTATGGCCTCCTGAAGGTCGGCCCACGTGGTGGCGTCGCCGAGCAGCTAGCGACTTCCGGCGGTGGGGTCCCTTTCAACCTCACAAACTCGCTCGACATCGACGCTCGGACGGGAGCTGTTTACTTCACGGACAGCAGCATTTTCTACCAGAGAAGGTGCATTCATCATATTCATTTCTCGACATGATTAGGCCCTTTTGTGTCCGCTCCTATTTTCTGAACCTAAACCCAGAATCCCTGGTATATTTATCTAATAATCTTGTGGATTGGTAGATTGTGCATGACTTTACACGATCTGTGACTACGATACGGGAAAATCGAATCTATGTCGGGTGTCTGGGCTAAATACATAGATCTATCATTCTGAATGACAACTTCGCAAAGATTAGTTTCTAAGATCTTACGGTGCAAGACTTCGATACAGCCACGAGGGAGGATACGTGTAGGAAACATAGGACGGGCCAAATCTTTTGGGACGACATTGACAGAACGACAGATAGGAATTGGGCCCTGCATTCTGAATTGCAACCACATTTGCCGACATCTCTTTACTCTCTGGAGTTGCAACTTGCGCTCGGGTTGGTGTGCCATGTGGGGAAATCTCTACGCTCCTCATTAAAGAGCCTAGCTAGTTCTATCACTCACACAGCTTCGCATGTTTGTCAATACACGGACACATATGTGCACGGTCCTTTTCGCGACCAGAAACCTCAGCCAGATGAGCGCGTCTCGTGCGAGGGAAACGCTCTCGAACTGACTTGAAACTCATATATACGTTCATGTCCTTCTAAGAATGAGTTTTTCATATGATGATTGAGGCTCCATTTTTGGAAGCAATGACGTTTGAACTGCAAGTTTCCAAGTTTCCTGGTAAGGAAACCTTCGCATGTGGATGGCTCATCTGGGTTTGTGCATGGTCGTAATCAGGAACTATATGTTGTCCATAGAGAATGGAGACAAGACAGGGAGAATACTCAAGTACGACCCCCGCAAGAAGAGAGTGACAGTCCTGCTCAACGGGCTGTCCTTCCCCAACGGACTAGCCCTAAGCAAGGACGGCTCTTTCCTTGTGGTGGCCGAAACTGGCAACCTCCGGCTGCTTAGGATCCCTCTCTCGCCCTCCAGGACAGGACGCCATGCGACTCCCGCGCACGTTTTCTACCCCGACCTCGAAAGGTACCCGGACAACATCAAGAGGAACGACAAGGGCGAGTTCTGGGTTGCCCTCAACAGTGGAAGAGGACTCGTTTTTCCCAAGACGGAGGAGGGTCCTCATCAGCGCTCATCGGTGTGGGTTCAAGGTCGCGTTGATGGTGATGGCGATGAGATTCCTTGGTTCACCAAAGACCCTGTTGCAATCAAATTCAACGAACAAGGGAGAGTTGTGGAGGTGCTGGACGGGGGTTTTGGGAGGACGTTCGAGTCAGTAAGCGAGGTCGAAGAGTTCGCGGGCACACTGTGGATCGGGTCTGTGACGAAGCCTTACGTGGGTAAGTTCAAGGCGTAGCAAGGCTTTCGTTGGGTGTTGATTCCTTTTCTGGTTTGGCCAAACAATTGTTTAATATTCTGGCTCTGTATCATTCAATGTAGTCCTACAAAATTTTCCCCGTTCTGCAGCTCGCCGCGAGGTGACATCTAAGACTGTTCTGTATGCATCGTGCTCAATCGACTTGTCAATCTTTACTTCATAATTAATCGCACACAATATTTGGGTACAGCTACACCATTACTAATGGCTGTGTGAAGACAAATCCACGTCTCCATTACAAGAGTAGTTCTAACTTCCGAATGAATTCGGTAATCATAATTACCTCAAGATTGCCAATGGCCGGCTCCGAACGGATAACCAAACAGAAAATAAGAAATCGAACAAGTCTTCACATCTTATCGATCATGCATTGATGAGTCTGCAATTCTTCCTCACTTCTCCATCGACAAAGCCATCCGGATTCGTGAGATTCCCCATCTTTACCATGGAATCGGAGAACTGCTGAAAGAAAGCCACAGTGTCAAGCGCATACTGTTCCACAAGCTTCTTGGTCTGAATAGCCAGTAGACTGGAATACAGTTCCTGGTCAGAGTTGAGCAATCCCTCTCCATTCAGGAGCAAATGGTAGTAGGAGTTGTCGAATGTGTAGGGCGTTTCATAGTCCAACGGCGCGATGTTGTCCTGTCCACCTCCCGCAGCCGGGCATGTGGACTTCAATTTGCTGAGGTGCACCTCAGCTAATGGACTGCCGCCCGACGTCGACTCGTAGTCTCCATATATTCTCTCACGGAAGTTCTCGCAGCGTGCCATGCCGATCGTGTGAGCTCCTAGTTTTGCACGTGAATATAGTTAAGGAAATCTCATGCCATTTACTATATACTCTTCTTAATCAGTGCGCTTTCTTCTGAAGCAATAAGCTCACTTAAGGGCAAAAGGAACTAAATAATTACCGGAAAGCGCAACGGTGTCGGTGACAGAGAGGCCGAGGTAAAGGAACTTGGAAATGATGGAAATGAGACCTTGATTCGGAGTAGGTATGTTGGTGTTTGCAAGCTCGTAGCTTGCACTTCTCGAGTCCTTCCTCCCCACCGGAACATCCCAATATGGTCCGCCCACCTAGGAAGTATGAAAGGGAATTGACATTAATCACATCGATTTTCTGAACATCATTTGACATGGGAATGAGTAATTCAGAGAGATAGAGAGAGGAGACAATCTATACCAGAATGACGGCATTCCTAGCAGCAATGGTCAATATATCAGCGCAAGAGACAATTCCGGGGCAGTAGGATTCGACCTTGCTCTTGATCCTATCGACGATTTCGAAACCCTTTAGAGAGTTTATATTTGGGGAAGCCGTCTTCTCTCCTTGTAGCGTGACCGTGTCGTCCAACAGAACCGAACCGTCGCATCCCTAATAAAACATCCCAACCAAAACATTTAGAAACAAATATCTGGTGGAGCTGTCTTCATGATTTCTGTCACAACTAACACATAGCCTTCATCCCGAAGCGCATGTTCAATTTAACTCCGACAGAATGGAAAGTTGCATAGGATTACGATATAGACGCAATGACCTGAACGAAGCAATCATGAAAGTGTAGTCGGACTACTAAAGCAGCGCTGCGCGGATCGGAGAGCACCTCGCGTCCCATTTCTTCACGGATGATTTCAAACACAGCCGGGCATGAAGATGCATAGTGATCAAGCGTCAGCGGAGGGTCACTTGCACCAGAACGTAGTGCAGCAGAAACGAAGGCCATCGCGGCCAAGAGCTGCATCGCAAGGATTCTCAGGCGAATCGGAGCTGCCATTCTCGGTTCCTTTGCCTCATGCATTTCCGGAAACCGTGGCAATATATAGAGGAACGAACGGGAGAGAAGTACAAACGTAGACAAGTACAACTACAGTTCTTGCATGGCTGATCTAGGGTCTTTGCATGAAGTTTCCTTATGGTCAAGGGGGATGCAACTACTGTTGTTCTGTTTGGTGGGTAACACCGAGACTAAATTACTTTGAATTATTCTGACTACTGTGAGAGGTAAGAGGGAGAGACGTGCACATGCGGCGCACCGGAATTATGTTTTAGATTTGGGAAGTCACCAAACCAATCGCGATAATAGCTGGCTATCAGTGTTATCGTTCTCGCCTTCTTGCTTTGAACAGAGTTATCTACGGGGCCGGGTAGCCGCCGTAGCCCGCCTAGACCCGATAGGTATACGGGCGGGCTTGGGGGATGCTCTTACATGAGAAGGCCCGACCCGCCCATATTTATCGGCCCAAAAATTGCTGCATGAATTTTATGGCATGGTCAAAGCTCGAGCCAGGTCAAGCCTGAAAAGCGTTCTCTACCGGCAGGGTAGCCGCCCTAGCCCGCCCAGACTCGAGAGGTAAATGGGCATGCTTGGGGAATGCTCTTGCACTAGAAGGCTCGACCTGCCCATATTTTATCGGGAGTGCATAGCAAAAAGTCCGATACCACCAAGTTTGAGCCCGTTAACAAATTCATTTGGATTCACATTCATTCAAAAGCTTAAATCAATAAATTATGGGCCAGCTTGTGCACAACTTAGATGTGTATCCTATGTGGGACTTCTCTAAGACAATTTAGATGTGTATCTCAATAATCTCCCCTTATACCATTTGTTGGGAGTACGCAGCAGAAGTCCGATACCTTTCTTGGGAACCAAGTCGGAACCCGTCTACATATTCAGTTAGATCTACCTGCTAATGACATATGAGCTAACTTGAATAAATTATCTGCTTCAGACCACATCAATTGTTCAATGGGAGACTTCTCCATCTCAATTTACACTTGTATCTCAACATATTTGTTGGGCCTGAAAAATGCTGCATGAATTTTATGTGATGGGCAGGCTCAGGCGAAATACTAAGTCCGACTTGGCCCAAACCCGATGATCGCCTCTATTCAATGGTAGCCAGTGTGGGTTGAGATAACTAATTAATTTAAGCAGCTCTAGAGCGTGGGATTCGTTGAACGGCCGGTCTTACTACAAATAGACTAGAATTTCCATGTTGCTGTATTGTATGCATCCTCAAAAGTTTTGAGTCATCAACTAGAAATGCAGAGTTCATTGTTACTGATTCTTGAAGTGTACTGGAAGGAAAAGAACGTGAATAAACGGTTTGGAAGGGTCTGGCCTCGGGTGGAGTGATTTTTCCGTGCCTACTGCGCACAGGCACGTCTCTTCATCTCCACCAAAACCCTAATTTTGCTCCGGGCACAACGTTCTTGCATGCATGTGTCATGGACTGGTGCTTGGGATCGATCGAGACCATGTAGCGACTTAGGCTCTTTGGATTGATGGATCGCTTAAGTCAAGCCTTCTCAGGATCAATCATTCATTGGCCCACTCGAATCGTAGAGAAGAGGTAGGGAGGTAATGTACTGCTGCAATTACAAACGAGGCGGCGCCCCTTTATATACACAAGTGGGAGTCCCCTCATTATCCCGGCTCTTGTCTTTTCCTCCTTCATCCTACATGGCTTGTCTTGCGTGTTCGGATTTCTATACTTTGTCTTACACAAGTTGTCTCTTGCGAGACTCTTCACCTCTCTTATTTTATAGGATTTTTGGGGCAGGGTCCGATCATTACTTGGCTCGCCCCTAGGACGAGCTTGGAGTGTTTCGGAACACTAGGGGTCGCGCCTGTCCATACTCCCGGCCGCCTGGTTCACGGCCTGGTTTACGGTCCATCTTGGCACGGAGATTTCATGGACCGTGGACATTTCCTTTCCCATCGGGAACTTCATCTTCTCCATAATTCGGCCATCTTGTCTAAGTTTCCTATACGTTCGAATCTTGTTTCGCACTTTACGTGGCCTTAAAATCAAGGATGTCTGTCGTGCAACCGTTTCTTGCTAAAAAGAATCGAGAAAAGGAAAACTTTCAAGAGAGAGAGAGAGAGAGAGACCCTGTGTTGCGTGGAGGGACTGTACTAAATGAAAGTGCGATGCCTTGAAGGCAAGCGACAGAGAGGCGTTGGAGTTGTGGAGGTCGTCAAAGAGTTGGATTTGAACTAACTTATGTTAAGAGTGTGCGAGATCAAACGCATGCAAATTGAAACAATTTTCCGATGCATGGGCACCGGAATTTCCAGACCTTAGATGTTTCTTCTTCAATTAGGTGCATGAGCTATCCCAAAAAAAAAAAAAAAAAAAAAGACAGCCTTCGGCTATGTCGGAATGGATTAACTACATCGAAATAATCTCGATTTTTGCTATGTTTCCCCATAAATATGAAGAGGATTTGTGTAGGAAAATCCATAATCTTGAATAACTCTTTGCTTGATACAGATAAACATGCACAAAAACTCATACGGCGTGGAAATTAAGCTACCAAGCAGGTAGGGACACCTCTTTAATGCATATTATGATAGGTTTGCCCTGAAGTTTTTCCCGTGATCATGTATTGATAAATCTGCAATTCTTCCTCACTTCTCCATTGACGAAGCTATCCGGATTCGTGATGTTCCCCATCTTGACCATGGACTCGGAGAACTGCTGAAAGAAAGCCGCCGTGTCGTGCGCGTACTGTTCCACAAGCTTCTTGGTCTGGATGGCTAATACGCTCGAATACAGTTCTTGGTCAGAGTTGAGTAATCCCTCTCCGTTCAGGAGCAGATGGAAGTAGGAGTTGTCGAACATATTGGGTGTTTCGTAGTCCATCGGTGCGATGTTGTCCTCTCCCCCTCCCGCGGCGAGGCACGTGGACTTCAATTTGCTGAGGCGCGCTTTGGATGACGGACTACCCCCCGACGTCGATTCGTAGTCCCCGTAAATTCTCGCTCGGTAATTCTCACAGCGTGCCATGCCGATCGTGTGAGACCCTAGGGATTCGCATTTGCACACAATTAAGGAAAATCTGACGTTAGTTTACTATGTACAGGCCTAAATCATTTCGCCTTTTTCTCTATGGCAATAAGCTCACCTTGGGTGAGTAATTTGATCAATCACTAAAGACGAATAGGAACTTAAAAAATTACCGGAAAGCGCAATGGTGTCGGTGACAGAGAGGCCGAGTTTAAGGAACTTGGAAATGATGGAAGTGAGACCTTCGTTCGCGGTTGGTATGTCGGTGTTTGCGAGCTCGTAGCTTGCACTTCTTGAGTCCTTCCTCCCCACCGGAACATCCCAATATGGTCCGCCCACCTATAAAAGTACGAAACACAATCAATATTAATGACATAGATGTTCTGCTATTCCTCCTTGGTTAAGAACTACAACAACGCAGGTTGAATTCAGAGAGACAGGACAATCTATATACCAGAATGACAGCATCTCTAGCAGCAATTGTCAATATATCAGCGCACGAGACAATTCCGGGGCAGTCGGATTCAACCTTGTTCTTGATCCTGTCGATGATTTCAAAACCTTGTAGAGAGTTTATACTGGGGGACGCTGTCTTCTCTCCATGCAGCGTGATAGTATCGTCTAGCAGAATCGAACCATCGCATCCCTGGCAAAAATCGCAACCAAAAGATAAAAAAGAAGAAGAAGGGAATTCTCCCTTTTGCAGTTTGATCTATACTTCTTGATTGATGTCACTGCTGCTACAGTTTCATTCCCCAATTACATTTTCAGTTTAACCGCGAGAGTAGGGAAAGTTGCATAAAATCACGATATAAGCCATGCACCTGAACGAAGCAGTCATGAAAGTGTAGTCGGACTACTAACGCAGCGTTGCGCGGATCTGAGAGCACTGCACATTCCATTTCTTTGTGGGTGACGTCGAACACGGTCGGGCACGAAGATGCATAGTAATCAAGCGTCAAGGGAGGATCGCTTGCGCCAGAGAGTATAACACCAGAAATGAAGGCGATCGCGCCCAAGAACTGTATCGCGAGGACTCTTGGATGAATCGAAGCTGCCATTCTCGGTTCTTCGGCTGACATGCACTTCCTGAAACTGTGCAGATACTTATATGAGCAAACGTGGAGGAGGTCAACTTCAGTTTCTGCATGGCTGCTTGAATATTCTGCATGAAGTTTTCTGAAAGTCAAGAGGGGATGCAACTAATGCTGTTCTGTTTGTTGGGTAACACCGAGACTAAAATTACCAAGATTTCTTCTTCTTCTGAGAGAGAGAGACGTGCGCGTGTGGCTCAAAAGTTTTAATGTTTTAGATTTGGGCAAGTCACCAAACCAAACGCATAACAGCTGCCATTAGGGAAGAAAATGGTTTTAGCTTCTTGTTTTGAACAGATTTTCTCACGTTTTGGTTCACAAAACATGTGTAAGTCTCTTAAGCAACTAATTTGTTAGCAGAGTTGATCAAGGGCGGGTGGCCGCCCAAGCCTGCCGAGGCCTTAGAAGCAAACGGGGGGCGGGTTTACGCAATGTTCTTACAAGAACCGGCCCGCCCATCTTCGGCCAAGCCTGGAAATTACTAAATAAATTTTGCGTAATGGGCATGCTTCGGTGGTATGTTAAGCCCGACTTTCAAAGCCGGCTTGGCCCCAGCCTGCCCGATAATCACCGCCATCCATCAGCGACGAGTGCGGATCAGGATGAGTAACTGATTTAAGCAGCTCGTCAACTAATCTTTAAAGTGTACAAGAAGAGAGAAGAAGGTTCAAGTTTGGAATGGCTCTCCTACGAAGTCATGAGTCATGAGGTACCTAATAAAACAAAGAACTAACTTATCTAGCTAATGAAGATCAACGATCTAGGGACCTCCTAAACCATACCTGCAGAATTTGACTACAGATCCATATCCGAGGCCAGTTGTAATGTTGTGCATTGAAAATTCAGCACAAATATTTTGTCACATCATTAATCAAGTAAATACTGATCTTGTTCCTTCGAGTATAGGGGTATAAATCATCATAAATGCCGCACGTATTGCACTTTGGAGAAGAAAATTCGACAATAGCGAACAGAGAGTTCACATGAAGCAAATTGGCTGTCTCATTGTAGACGAGCAACCAAATCACAGATGTCTCTATCTTCCAGAAGAACTACATCTTCTGTAACCAAAATGTTCATAGGTAACATGTTTCTCTGGAAAATCAGAATCATACGTGAGTTGTAACACTTTCAGACACCTAGCCATTCAAGACCTGCCCATTCTGAGAATGTGCTTGCCAACAAGTTCCTCGAACAATTCCCTATGAGATGGTGATCTAATAAAGGTGCCGAATCATAATGCCAAAGTCTCATAACAACCACCATGTCCGCCTAATCATCATATCTTCTAATTGCTTTAACACATGATTGAATGACAGAAATCCCAGCAACCGCGTATTAGCTTCGAAAGAATAGTAGTACAGCAACCTCTTGCGACGTACATTTTAGAACATCACAGCCTGCATGATGAAAAGCGATCTATCAGGCTGAATGCCAAAAGTAAAAGGCTTGGTTTAGAATATTCACTAATGTTTAATGTAGGAGTTATGCAGAAGGCAACATGCCCGGGCTATTTTTTTGAGCTGTTTGACTACAGTAGAAAAAGTAAATAATAGGTTAGTCTTCTATTCACGCGTGTCTTGTCGAGAACAAATTATTCATGCAGCCTTCACTTTAAAAGATGCTTCCTGTTCTGGGGGGCTTAATGCACAATAACTAACAAAAGCTTTTACGCAGCCTAAATGACAAGGTAAATTCTCAGAATCTTTTTTCACCTCCTTGTGGCAGTATCTCTGTAAATTTTCTCTTGCCGCTCAATCTTCATGATCATCTTCCCCTTCAGAATCTGCGTATGACGAAAATAATTCGTAAACATGATGACTCATTAGAAAAGTCCAGCGTACATCATAAACACGAATGACAAAGTGGATAAAGCACGTTATCTAATTGCCTCCTTTCCGTTTCAGTTACGGTTTTCTTTTCATGCTTCAAAGGAAACAAGGTCCATGCACTGAGTAAAATGTTGATCACGCCAAGTTTACAGAAGTGCCATGCAAGCTAATAGGATGAACTGAGCGAGGAAGAAGTGGAAAATGTTTTAGCCTCCTTGACTACCATCAAGAATCCATGGCAGGGTACACTTAACAGAATTCTTGTCTCCACACAATGATTACAAGAATCAAAGACTGATATCTGGGAAACTAATGATATACTCACCAGATCTAACGTCATCACTGACTTTCCCTCTTGCTTGAATTTGCTTAACAAGCATTCTATATATCAAGACCCACCAATATATATGAAGGACAAGCAAGCAGTACAACAGAGAGTTGAAAATATAATAGTAGAGCGGTCCATCTACTCGGTGTCTTTCCTTGTCCAATGTAAGAATAACCTCATAGCTGCATGAAGAATAAGGATATTCAGGGTCAAAGAATGGACAGCAACTACTTGTCCACAAAATTATTGAAAAAAAAAAAAAACACAAGAAACAAAGAACTCCATGAACGACAGTATTAAGAAAATGAGAAAATAACTATTATAAAACAAGGGTGTAAATTACAGACTTATTGCTCACAAACTAGCAGGAAGTGTCGTGGAGGATGATTTTTCTGTAAGAAGCTCCGGACTCTTTACTTATTCAATTGCAAAACTTATTGGCAGAACATATGAAACCTGGGACTGAGCCAAAAGTATACTAAAATGGAACTGCTTCATTGGGAGAAATGAAAGTTGGCGTCTTTTGGAAGCTCATTTGAGAGTGGTTCCTTTGGCATCAGCAAAAACCAGTTTTAGGCAACTAGAAAGACCTTGTTTTTCTGAAAGTTTCTTTTCTTATGAACCAGAAAGAAACGTGGGGTATCTGCTCTGGCTTATGACTCAGAAAAAAACAAACTCTTCCAACCAGTCTCTCTCCCACCCCCCCCCCCCCCCCCCCCCCCCCCCAGATGCATGTGTACGTGCCAACTGCCAGAATGATTTCTGGACAAATTTCCCTACCACTTTTTGTCTATATGGACTTACATAGGCATATCCATGATGCGAACATATTTTGTCCTAGATTTGCAGTTGGACATGTATGTTTCAAGAGCAATCATTTGGTGAAGCTCGCATTTTCTTATGTACTATGTGGAGCAAACGTTAGGAACTCCGGACACAGACTTTTAGTCATGTCTCAAAACTGTTCTAGCAAACAAGTTGCCAAACAAAGTTTGCACCAAGAGATAACCCAGAATTGGTTTTCTTTCCATTCTGAAAACAGGTTTTTAAAACTGCAATTTCAGAAAGAATCTACCAAATCCATGTATATCTAGGAACTGAGACTCACCTTGTACTCCAAAGGATCCAGAAAGGGTAGTAAATGAGGCGTAATATTATCCAAGAAAAGACAAAGAGTATAAAAGAGAAGCTTGCTAAGTTCTCAGCACCGCCGTATTTGGACATCTTCCCTAGCTCCAAGAAGACATCACTGGCGTCATGAAGAGCCAAAACAACTGAACCAACTCGAGCAAACCTGCCAGTAAAGATTAAAGGAGAACATAATGATATGTGTTTTAGTTGACCATTTACACCTAATCTTCAGAAAAAATTCTCTCACTGATCATGCTAGGCTGCTAAAATTATCTTATGCATCTAGATTAACAAAGAAGGGAAAGCAAACACAAACAAATCCGAGCAACTGAATAGTGCACTGTTTCAACCTTACCATTGCCTTATGCATCCAAATTACTTAAGACAAAAAAGCACACACAAACAGATGAAACAGCTGATAAGGCACTGTTACTTGTCTCATTCTTTGATATAAATGCAGACTGAAGTTCCTTCCCCTACTCAACTCTTAAGGATCTGATCCTATGATTTACTATTTTTAATGCCTAGGGTTCATTGCGAGGGATAGTAAAGCGGCTACATAGTCATTGGCCTTCCTCATAACTTTTTTAGAACAAATTTTGATTTTGCTTATTGAAGATAGTGAACGAAGGTGAACAGCCAGATCTTGTAGAACTTAATACATTCAATCCACATACATGCAACTAAGGCAAATGCATCACAAAAAAGGAAAAAGCTTTCTGAGGAAAATACTGAAGTTGCTTAAAAGAAACTATTGAACATACGATTGGTTTTCCAGGTTCAGTTATGCCAAAGCCAAAGTTTGATATGGAACCATTAATTAGACATCCTGAACAGCGATTCTCATAAGGACCCTGAGCAACTCTCCCAGATGAAAAGGCACCTTTAAACTAATTGGAAGCATATATAGCGTGTTTTATTCCTGAATTTCCATCCTGTATTTTGTTGAAAGATCTCTCCCAATTTATCAAGTTCCAATTTTCATCTTTTGTTTGCTTGTTTGTTCAAGTCTACTGCAGAGGCCACGTTGATCCATTTATTTTCGTTACCTCATTCGGACATAAAACTTGCTCATGATGAATATTAAAGGTGCTATACCACTTTGCACTCTATAGTGGTAACATATAATAGACTCACTATTAAGAGAAGAAAAGGAATCCAGAAATAAGTACAAAGTTACCTTAATATGTAAGACAACACTATAAGAATGAGGGTTGCTACATGGTGACTCATTGACACCCCAAAGTCAGATCGCCTTGTTTCCCAAAAGATCAAAGCGAATATGGAATATGCATAAAATCCAGCTGTATACATATACAATCCCTTCAATTTGAACCTGAGGTGCAAAAACCAGTCAGGGAATTGCCTTCATGAAATGAAACAGCCAGACATGATGTTCAGAATCTCACTTAATTTTCAGGTCAGGCCAAGCCTGGTTTCCTGGTCCTACCCAAAAATTCATCGTATTAGAGAACCAGGGCTCATCGTAAGTGACAGAGAGAGCCAACACTTCAGCTGAAAGATAGTAAATACATTTCCATGCCGATTCTTTGAATTTCCTTATCCTCCTCTTTCCGTCATCTGTCTCAAGATCCATTCTCTGATACCCCTTTCCAAAGATTAACCTTCTGCCTGCTTTCTGCAAAGTTGGATGCAGACATTATGAGGAATTCAAGGAGAAACCCCAAATAAATATAGATCAAGCAAATGGTAGCGACAGAAAGGATGCAGCATCCATGTAGAGAGGGAGCATAATATATATCTTACAGATCACACATAGTTCTAAGTTTCTTGTATTATGAAGCTGCCCAGATTTGACGGTAGCAATTCCTTGCAGAATATTCATCTCACGGGTAAAAGGGATGACAGAAGAGATCAAAGAAGAAAGTTCTTGCAAGATGATAGAGTGGAAACATACTCACACAACCAGCTGCTAAAACATAATCCAGAACTAAGAAGGTATATTTTCTGGAATTCTGAATAGGGCATACATAAGTAATCACACTACGCCAGAGCGATTGTAAAGTTCCTCTGAAACTTTTGAAGACTGGCTGGAGACATGCATAAGTTGAGTTAAATGAATGCCACATAGCTTTAGAGATTCAGAAAGACCTTCAATCGGTCATTTCCCAATCCATGAGACCACATAGGTCCTGATCACATTTTATTTCCCATTTTTTGCAAGAGACGCCAGACTTTTTCAGGACAAACTCCCCACATTCAGTGCGATAAGATGCTCGGAAATTTCGCATAGCACCAAGGAAAACATTTGCCTGAGGAATTGCAAATCGGAAACGAGCATCTAGTGCACAGTCCCCAAACTTTGCAATCTAGCTTCTGCAATACTCCACCATAAGAGCATCCATGCAACTGCACAGCTCATAGTAATCGACACAACACTTCTTTCTCTTGTCCCATTGGTCTAACACCATCAGACTATTGCAAGCATGATAAGACGACATCTCTCTCTGCATCTTTCCAGCTAAATAGAAAATCAACTAACTCTCGGACACAGTTACTTCCGAAACAGCAAAAGGAGTCCGACTACTAATCAGCTCAGAAAAAGGAAGCGGAAATCCCATTCACAAAAAGAGCAGGAGGCATCGATGAAGAAACACAAATCTCACGGCAACGGTGCAGCGACATGCGATACCTCGAACACGAATCGGTCGAGCACGAACCGGACGGAAGGGAAGAAGAGGGCGAAGAAAGGGAGGAGAGCGAAATCCGCGTACGCCGGATAAGATTCTCGCTCCCATTCCACGGACAGAGCTTCTTGGATCAACCCCATGACTTCTCTTGAACAATTATTGACCCCGAGATTCCAGGCTCCTGATTCGGAAGTGAAACAAGACGATCATAGCGAGCGATGCTGCATCGCGGGAGGTTAGTCAGACGGACGCACGTAGTGGGATGGCCTCTTGGAACTGAGAGGACCCGGATCCTCGACAGGCTCAAGAATGAGTGGATGAGTTCGAGATCGACGTCGACCAGGAATGGAATTATATATAATTGCCTGTCCAAGTGGGCAATAACATATAAAAGAAGACGAAGAAGAAGAGCAGGGAATTTATTTTTTATTTATTTTGTTTTTTGTTGGTCAAAGCCGTGCCGACTGCCGAGTGCCGGTGGCTGGTGCTACAATAATACGACCGCGATGAACTCTGCTTGCCTCTGACCAAAAAAAAAAAAAAAAACAAAAAAACTCTGCTTCTCTCTCTCTCTCCCCTCTCCTTTCGGGAAAAATAAGGTTGTCCGATTTTCTAGTTTCGTGGAAAAAGCGTAAATTTAAGTCGTTTCGCGAAGAATTTACAGTCATGGCTTTTGAAAATGAGCAAACATGAGTAGCATGAAAACTGCGAGATTCTTTCTCTTTAGAAATTTAAAACTCACCAGAGTAACAAGCTTGTCCTCGATGTATTACATTATAATTAACCCTTGTTTTTTTCTTCCTGAGATGACTTTTCATAAGAATTGTTTTTTTATGTCAGTGGTTGATTGGTTACTCAGGGGGGGGCCCTTGAAGTACAATCGAGCTTAGTTGAATCGAATGCACTTGCCCTGTTTCTCTCTTTCTCCTTTCAGCTCCTGCAACTGTGGCGGGGGGAAGAGAACTTACGGAGAGTGAAGGAAACGGGACAGCGGAGGGGTGACCTGGTTACTCAATTCTTCTCCGCTTGCTCCTTCCTGTTCGCAAGCAGAAGATGCTCCCCGTCTCGCCCCCCTTCGAGCAGAGGGCGAACCTCGGCCAGGCGCGCCCTTACCGTTCATAGCGGATCGCTCGATTTGGATTCCCCGTGGTCCGCGAAATCTGAGTTCCGTTGAGCAATGGGCATTGCATTCCAGAAGTCATATAGTGAGAGAGAAGAAGCTAGACTTCTCGGGGCAACTGAAAATGCCTGGGCTCGCCGGTGTCGCCGCGGCAGTCGATGTAGTAAGGCTGCTGCGTTCAAATATGGTAGGCCTCGATTGAAATTAAGCGTTCAACCGAATTGCTCTGTGCCGAATCATGATGGTTAGAAGAAAGTTCTTGGCTTTTTAGGCTTTTTCAAGTTTCAATTGTTAGGATATATTTTATATAGGCCTTTATTAATTATTATTGTAATTGATTATTGATCTAATAATGGAAAGATATAAGCTTTTCTAATACTAGTTAGATATAAAGATGGATTATATAGGCTGAGTTAAACCTCGTTTATAATGAGGGGATATGGTACAAACTCTATTTTATAGAGTTCAAGTTCCTCCTTTAAATCTTAATATTCATATAACCTCACATAAAAGTCGTCAAAAAGGGATACCTGAGGGTTGTCTCATCGAAGCTAAAGCCAATGTCTGAAGAGGTTCTAGAGTAGAAGCTCTTAAGGATCATATCATCGTAATTCCGCATCAGGAACAATGGATCCGAAACAAGGTGCGTAAATTTCTCTACTTTGTAATTAGCGATTCGTATATCTAAACGTGATAATCTCGGATCGCGCCTTAAGGCTAATAATCATATCGTACGTGTGGTATCAGAGCCTGCACGCTTTATATCTCGAATCATGTTTTAGATATTTTTCGATTTTTTTTTTGTAAAAGTAAAGTTTGATCACATATTCGGATTGTGCTGGTCGAGATGAGCAAAATCCTAAAAAAAAAAAAAACAAAGATTTTGAAACTGAACCGATTGGGTCTCACGATTTAGAACGAGAACGGGGAACTTGCCCTCTCTCGGCACGGACAAGTACCGCATATGGCAGTTCGATTTCTTCGAGTTCAAAATAAACGAGGACGTGTTTGCTGGCAATTCAATCGAGTTGTTGTGCCGGTGGGGGGTATTAATTTCAAGAAGAATAATGTGGATGGGGGGAGACGTGAGATGCTTGGGTTAGCTCTTGATGTCCTCTGATCGTTCTAAATAGTGATCAGTGATGTTAACTGGGTTACTTTTTAATAGCGGGCACAATTTCGATTACTTGCTAAAGTTGCCGATTTGCCGGAGTTTGCCTGCTATGCAGTTGGGGTTCTTCGTTTTGATCAATTCATCGCACTTCAAGGGCTGACGTCACGGTAACACCGGTGCAGAGCTCGACCTGATTGACCCGACCCGTTCACCGTTTGACTTGGCCATCCGGTTGGATTGCTTGTTGAACAATTTGACTAAACCGCCGAACCCGATTCAACTTGTCAGTTATGGAGTAGCTGTCGGACCGGCAAGATCGGTTAGATTGGATTTTAGGATTGGCCGAAGACATGACATTGTTGACACCTGATCTTTAATCATTTTTTCTATTGCTAAAGTAATAAAAAATCCATAAAAATTCATAAAATTGAAAAATCAACTTTGGGGACCTTAGCCAAGCCTAGGGAACCAATTTTGACCAAAAAACGATTTTTCATATTTTCAGTATTTTTACGTATTTTTTATTTATTTATTTTCAAAAATTAATAGAAAATCCATAAAAATTCATAAAATTGAAAAATCAACTTTAGGAACCTTAGCCAAGCCTAGGGAACGAATTTTGACTAAAAAATAATTTTTCATATTATATATATTAATTTTTTTTTAAAAAAAATACAAAAAAATTTGAAAATTTTGAAAAAATAACATTTGAGGCCAAAAAATACACAAAGATAGTTAATATTTTTATTTTAAATCTATTTTCATATTGGCCATCGCAAATTCAGAAAAATCCAATTCGAGTCACGTGTTCCTTCACGAGTATAATCTCGAATCGGGCCTAAAAAAAATTAATTTGAGTCAACTTATTTTTAACTTTCACTTTTTATGAGTTGTGACATTGTCTTCTAATATTTTAAATTTTCATCTTGGCCCAATTATACCCAGAATGACTTCATTTTGCAAAAGGGCTTTAATTAAATTATGCATTATTTTCAGCGACAAGAAATGAGCTTAAATTTGACATGTGGTAAATTTTGGTGTGTCAAAAATTGTGAGGAGATTTGGACTTAAAGAAATATATTTTTTCAGGGACTGAATTGTAAATACTTAAAATTCAAGGACTAAAGTGCAAATACCTAACTCTTGAAGGATTATTTTACAAATAATAAAAAGAAAAGTTAGTGGATAAATTAGAATAGAGAAGGGAAGATGAAGAAGAGGAGATGAAGAAGAGAAGTTGGAGAAGAATGGATGGAGAAAATAAGATAAGAATAGAGAAGGGAAGATGGAGATGAAGAAGAGTTAGTAGAGAAATTAGAATGGAAGATAAGAATAGAGAAGGGAAGATGGAGATTAAGAAGAGTTAGTGGAGAAATTAGAATGGGAGATAAATATGGAGAAGGGAAGATGAAGATGAAGAAGAGTTAGTGGAGAAATTAGAATGTGAGATAGAGATGGAGAATGGAAGATGAAAATGAAGAAGAGTTAGTGGAGAAATTAGAATGGGAGATAGAGTTAGTGGAAAAATTAGAATGGGAGATAGATGAGTAGGTTATAAAAGGAGAAAGAAGTGAGCTTGAGAAAGGATTCTAGAGAGAGAAAATTTGAAGTGTTTGGGAGGATTTTTTTGGAGAGAAAATTTTGGATGTTTGAGAGAGTTTTGGGAGATTGAAGAAAAATTTGAGAGAAAGAAAATACCAAAAGAGAGAGAATTTTGAAGATGATGGGAGTTCAAAGCTAGGGATTATCATCACAAATTCCTTCATCGATCAATATAAATCAAGAGTTCATCCTCGTCAACAAGCAAGCAAATTCGAGCTAAGTGTTTTTATTTATTCATTTGTTTATGGTTTTACTTGCAAATTAGCACAAATTGTATACACTTTCTCCATCTCCTCTTTTTTTTTTTCCATATTTTATGTCAGGAGAAGGATATCTCTACGTCAACAGCAAAAATCTCGTAGATATGCAAAAATCGGCCCAGACAAGCTCCTAAGCTGTCCACCGATTTCTCAATTGATCTGTGACTAAAAGTCCCTCTTAATTCAAAAGAAACTCTCTATATTGGGAACATAGAGAGCGAAAATCAATTATAGAAATCCCTCCCAAAAAAATGGGAGATAAGTACTCTTTCCACTCTTTTGGTTTTAGGTGCAGATTAGCACATATTTTGTATACTGACATTTCACTCTATTTTATGTCAGGAAGCCGCAGCTTTATATCAATGGTCAACCCTATGGAAGCACAAAATCGGCTTGGAGGAGTCCTCAAGCGCGCACAAATTTCAAATTGTTGAATCAATTCGTTGTATTTTATTTTAAAGAATTCATACCCCAGAATGGAGAGGACAAAGTCCATCCGCAATTTAAATACCTGCACCATAAATCCCAAAGGGAAGAGCCAAGCCAATGCTTAGCCTCCCATTTGAGGTTTTTACTTACAGTAGTTAAATACCTGCAACTTAAATACCTGTACCTTAAATCCCAAAGGGAAGAGCCAAGCCAATGCTTAGCCTCCCATTGGAGGTTTTTACTTACAGTAGTTAAATACCTGCAACTTAAATACCTATACCTTAAATCCCAAAGGGAAGAGCCAAGCCAATGCTTAGCCTCCCATTGGAGGTTTTTACTTACAGTAGTTAAATACTTGTAACTTAAATACATGTACCTTAAATCCCAAAGGGAAGAGCCAAGCCAATGCTTAGCCTCCCATTGGAGATTTTTACTTACAGTAGTTAAATACCTGCAACTTAAATACATGTACCTTAAATCCCAAAGGGAAGAGCCAAGCCAATGCTTAGCCTCCCATTGGAGGTTTTTACTTACAGTAGTTTAAATACTTGCAACTTAAATACCAGTACCTTAAATCCCAAAGGGAAGAGCCAAGCCAATGCTAGGCCTCCCATTGGAGGTGTTTATTCACTGTCATGTACTTCCTATAATTTAATTTTTGAATCATCAGACCCAAAAGATAAGTAGGTTGTAATACTGCACAGAAGTCGTTAACACACTCCTTCTTTCGGCTTCAGGGAATCTTTAACACTTAAAAAAATATAACAAATAACAATATATACCATCCATGCATCCTATTTAAAAAGTGAAAACACAAAAGAGAATACCCTACTATAGCCTTAGGAATAAACCAAGCCTGAGTTGCCGAATTAGGATATCCATGAAATTAAGGTACCGAAAGGGCATTAGTTTTAATTAACTAGTGTAACCAAGTCCCCGAGCTCCTAATCTCTGGTTCGCAAGAATAAATTAGTTCTCCCGCTAATTTATTTAGGTTTCTAATCGACCTACCAAGAACGATTAGTGGCGACTCCAAATTTTAAAATCATTTAAACAAAAACCAAAGTTGCGATTCGGTAGGGCTTGGGAGGGTCCGCGTTAGGTTAGTCAAATCTAATTAACCTAATAATCCGTTAACCCCTTTTAAAATTTAAAATTTTTTTTAGAGAGTCGCGACAGACTGGCGACTCCACTGGGGACGGGATTTTTAAATTTTCGAAAAAAGATACCAATTGGAATACTTGAATTTTTTCGAAATTTTAAAAGTCTTAGTGGACTTAAGCCAATGAAAATTTCATGGATATCTCGCTTCTGGCGATCTTGTTTGGGACTCATTCTATAGGTGTTATATGTTTTTGCAGGATGGGAGTTATAAGGGGCGGAGTGTTTGGCTAACCCCTTTGTTTTGCAGGCTCGGTGTTGGGTTTATTTGTTTAATTTCGCACATTTTTAGAAGCGATGTTTTGATATCAATTGTTGTGCGTGTCTTGCATACTATGAGGATCACGACACCTGCACACACAAGCGTCTAAACCCAAGTCGCGAAATTCTTCCTAGAAAACCATAGATAGGGATCGAATATGCAAAGCTCTTGCGTCGATTGCGCTCGGGTTGACCATATTTTATTCCGCTCATTATCTGAATTGACAATTCTTCCCATTGTGATTTGATTGCGCGGAGGGTAAGTTTGTCAATTCAGATAGTGGGAGCCTTTTTAGGTCCATACCTTGTCTCTCCTTCTTTTATTTTCTAGAATCCACTCCTCACTTGAGTCATGCGCATGACTATGTGATTTGCATTTCTCCAAGGTAAAAGTAAGTTCTCTAATTTTATCTTGTATTTATTTTCGGTCGGTCCATGCTAGGTGTTAGTCAGTTTTTGAGCTTGATATTACGACCATTCTTTTTAAAAGAAAATAAAAATTAAATTTGTCCCTCATTTCTTTTAAAATTTTTTTTTTTGAAAAAATGATGTAAAAAATCCCTTCATGGGAATTTTATTAACCAATAAGGGATTTTTGTCATATTTTTATTGCTTCAATAAAAATGAAATTTTCCTGAAAAAATTTTCCTCTGAAAATTTCAATAAAAAGAAAAATTCCTTAAAAAAAAAACTCTAGCAGACATCAAGTGATTTTATCACATTTTTCAAATTATAAAAACTTGCAAGAAAATTCTTCTCGAGAAATTCGCTCATGTTTTTCTAAGAAAATTTTCTCTAAATAAAATTAGACTAATTGACCAATAAGAGATTTTTGTCATGTTTTTTTTCTCTCCAATAAAAATGAAATTTTCCCGACAAATTTTCCTCTGAAAATTTATTTCGATAAAAAGAAAAATTCCTTTAAAAAAAACATCAAGTGATTTTATCACATTCTTTCAAATTATAAAAACTTGCAACAAAAATTCTTTTCGAGAAATTCGCTCATGTTTTTCTAAGAAAAGTTTTTCTAAATAAAATTAGACTAATGTCTCGGGGGAATTTCGTTAACCAATAAAGGATTTCTGTCATGTCTTTCCTACTTCAATAAAAATAAAATTTTCCTGACAAATTTACCTCTGAAAATTTATTTTGATAAAAAGGAAATTCCTTCAAAAATTTTAGTAAACGTCAAGAGACTTTGTCACATTCCTTTAAAAAAATAAAAAAAAAGAATAATAAATCTGAAAAAAATTCTGTAGCAGAAATTAACCCATTTCTTCCTAAGGAAATTTTTTTTTCTTTCTTCTGATTTCTCTATAAAATAGAAAAAATCAAATTGGACTAATATAGGAGTCATGGACCGACATTTCTTGTGTCGCATACTAATTATATCTTTTTCTTTTGCAGGGAGATCCTAGATACCCCAGACGGGTGTAAAAATTAAGTTCAATAATATATCAAGAATCATCTTCAGAAATACCAAAAGACGAAAAACACCGAGGCTTCAACCGTTAATTCTGGGGGGCAAACGAACATTGTCCATCTTTGACAGACAAAGTTGTGTCAATCCGTAAACTTGTATGGGCAGTGTATTCTGATATGACGGTGGATTTATACTGATTAAACATGGGGGCATATTTAATGTATTGCAGAGGATCCCGCGTCTTTTGAAAAATAATATGGATTATATAATCAGAACCCATGAAACAAATACCTTTACCTGATCAAATCAACCAGAGATCGGTCTTAAAATTTCCTCTTATCCGAAACATGTGGAGGGCTTTAGAGGACCGAGGTTCTATTAATGAACGTGGCCCACAGGAATTTCTCCCGACGCTACAGGCGACCGACACGAGCAAGTGGACGTCGAAAGAAACAAAATATGGATAAAAGTGGGCACACAACAGGTGGCCGGATTTACTACCAGCGCACTGATCGAGTTGTTATAGCGTTATTGTTCGTAATCTCAAGATGGATAGTGGGGGCCACCGCCGAACCCATCATCAATGTTCTCGATATCATCGTTGTTGACACCTGATTTTTAATCATTTTTTCTATTGCTAAAGTAATAAAAAATCCATAAAAATTCATAAAATTGAAAAATAAACTTTGGGGACCTTAGCCAAGCCTAGGGAACCAATTTTGACCAAAAAACGATTTTTCATATTTTCAGTATTTTTACGTATTTTTTATTTATTTATTTTCGAAAATTAATAGAAAATCCATAAAAATTCATAAAATTGAAAAATCAACTTTGGGAACCTTAGCCAAGCCTAGGGAACGAATTTTGACCAAAAAATAATTTTTCATATTATATATATTTTAATTTTTTTAAAAAAAATACAAAAATATTTGAAAATTTTGGAAAAATAACATTTGAGGCCAAAAAAATACACAAAGATAGTTAATATTTTTATTTTAAATCTATTTTCATATTGGCCATCGCAAATTCAAAAAAATCCAATTCGAGTCACGTGTTCCTTCACGAGTATAATCTCGAATCGGGCCTAAAAAAATTTAATTTGAGTCAACTTATTTTTAACTTTCACTTTTTATGAGTTGTGACATTGTATTCTAATATTTTAAATTTTCATCTTGGCCCAATTATACCCAGAATGACTTAATTTTGTAAAAGGGCTTTAATTAAATTATGCATTATTTTCAGCGACAAGAAATGAGCTTAAATTTGACATGTGGTAAATTTTGGTGTGTCAAAAATTGTGAGGAGATTTGGACTTAAAGAAATATATTTTTTCAGGGACTGAATTGTAAATACTTAAAATTCAAGGACTAGAGTGCAAATATCTAACTCTTGAAGGATTATTTTACAAATAATAAAAAGAAGAGTTAGTGGATAAATTAGAATAGAGAAGGGAAGATGAAGAAGAGGAGATGAAGAAGAGAAGTTGGAGAAGAATGGATGGAGAAAATAAGATAAGAATAGAGAAGGGAAGATGGAGATGAAGAAGAGTTAGTAGAGAAATTATAATGGAAGATAAGAATAGAGAAGGGAAGATGGAGATTAAGAAGAGTTAGTGGAGAAATTAGAATGGGAGATAAATATGGAGAAGGGAAGATGAAGATGAAGAAGAGTTAGTGGAGAGATTAGAATGTGAGATAGAGATGGAGAATGGAAGATGGAAATGAAGAAGAGTTAGTGGAGAAATTAGAATGGGAGATAGAGTTAGTGGAAAAATTAGAATGGGAGATAGATGAGTAGGTTATAAAAGGAGGAAGAAGTGAGCTTGAGAAAGGATTCTTGAGAGAGAAAATTTGAAGTGTTTGAGAGATTCTTTGGGGAGAGAAAATTTGAAGTGTTTGGGGGATTCTTGAGAGAAAAAATTTGAAGTGTTTGGGAGGATTTTTTTTTTGAGAGAAAATTTTGGATGTTTGAGAGAGTTTTGGGAGATTGAAGAAAAATTTGAGAGAAAGAAAATACCAAAAGAGAGAGAATTTTGAAGATGATGGGAGTTCAAAGCTAGGGATTATCATCACAAATTCCTTCATTGATCAATATAAATCAAGAGTTCATCCTCGTCAACGAGCAAGCAAATTCGAGCTAAGTGTTTTTATTTATTCATTTGTTTATGGTTTTACTTGCAAATTAGCACAAATTGTATACACTTTCTCCATCTTCTCTTTTTTTCTTCCATATTTTATGTCAGGAGAAGGATATCTCTACGTCAACAGCAAAAATCTCGTCGAGATGCAAAAATCGGCCCAAACAAGCTCCTAAGCTGTCCACCGATTTCTCAACTGATCTGTGACTAAAAGTCCCTCTTAATTCAAAAGAAACTCTCTATATTGGGAACATAAAGAGCGAAAATCAATTATAGAAATCCCTCCCAAAAAAATGGGAGATAAGTACTCTTTCTACTCTTCTGGTTTTAGGTGCAGATTAGCACATATTTTGTATACTAACACTTCACTCTATTTTATGTCAGGAAGCCGCAGCTCTATATCAATGGTCAATCCTATGGAAGCACAAAATCGGCTTGGAGGAGTCCTCAAGCGCGCACAAATTTCAAATTGTTGAATCAATTCGTTGTATTTCATTTTAAAAAATTCATACCCCAAAATGGAGAGGACAAAGTCCATCCGCAATTTAAATACCTGCACCATAAATCCCAAAGGGAAGAGCCAAGCCAATGCTTAGCCTCCCATTGGAGGTTTTTACTTATAGTAGTTAAATACCTGCAACTTAAATACCTGCACCTTAAATCCCAAAGGGAAGAGCCAAGCCAATGCTTAGCCTCCCATTGGAGGTTTTTACTTACAGTAGTTAAATACCTGCACCTTAAATCCCAAAGGGAAGAGCCAAGCCAATGCTTAGCCTCCCATTGGAGGTTTTTACTTACAGTAGTTAAATACCTGCAACTTAAATACCTGTACCTTAAATCCCAAAGGGAAGAGCCAAGCCAATGCTTAGCCTCCCATTGGAGGTTTTTACTTACAGTAGTTAAATACCTGCAACTTAAATACCTGTACCTTAAATCCCAAAGGGAAGAGCCAAGCCAATGCTTAGCCTCCCATTGGAGGTTTTTACTTACAGTAGTTTAAATACTTGCAACTTAAATACCTGTACCTTAAATCCCAAAGGGAAGAGCCAAGCCAATGCTAGGCCTCCCATTGGAGGTGTTTATTCACTGTCATGTACTTCCTATAATTTAATTTTTGAATCATCAGACCCAAAAGATGAGTATGTCGTAATACTGCACAGAAGTCGTTAACACACTCCCTCTTTCGGCTTCAGGGAATCTTTAACACTTAAAAAATATAACAAATAAAAATATATACCATCCATGCATCCTATTTAAAAAGTGAAAACACAAAAGAGAATACCCTACTAGAGCTTTAGGAATAAACCAAGCCTGAGTTGCCGGAATAGGATATCCATAAAATTAAGGTACCGAAAGGGCATTAGTTTTAATTAACTAGTGTAACCAAGTCCCCGAGCTCATAATCTCTGGTTCGCAGGAATAAATTAGTTCTCCCGCTAATTTATTTAGGTTTCTAATCGACCTACCAAGAACGATTAGTGGCGACTCCAAATTTCAAAATCATTTAAACAAAAACCAAAGTTGCGATTCGGTAGGGCTTGGGAGGGTCCGCGTTAGGCTAGTCAAATCTAATTAACCTAATAATCCGTTAACCCCTTTTGAAGATAAATTTTTTTTAGGGGGTCGCGACAGACTGGCGACTCCACTGGGGACAGAGATTTTTAAATTTTCGAAAAAAGATACCAATTGGAATACTTAAATTTTTTCGAAATTTTAAGAGTCTTAGTGGACTTAGGCCAATGAAAATTTCATGCATATCTCGCTTCTGGCGATATTGTTTGGGACTCATTCTATAGGTGTTATATGTTTTTGCAGGATGGGAGTTATAAGGGGCGGAGTGTTTGGCTAACCCCTTTGTTTTGCAGGCTCGGTGTTGGGTTTATTTGTTTAATTTCGCACATTTTTAGAAGCGCTGTTTTGACATCAATTGTTGTGCATGTCTTGCATACTCTAAGGATCACGACACCTGCACACACAAGCGTCTAAACCCAAGTCGCGAAATTCTTCCTAGAAAACCATAGATAGGGATCGAATATGCAAAGCTCTTGCGTCGATTGCGCTCGGGTTGACCATATTTTATTCCGCTCATTATCTGAATTGACAATTCTTCCCATTGTGATTTGATTGCGCGGAGGGTAAGTTTGTCAATTCAGATAGTGGGAGCCTTTTTAGGTCCATACCTTGTCTCTCCTTCTTTTATTTTCTAAAGTCCACTCCTCACTTGAGTCATGCGCATGACTATGTGATTTGCATTTCTCCAAGGTAAAAGTAAGTTCTCTAATTTTATCTTGTATTTATTTTCGGTCGGTCCATGCTAGGTGTTAGTCAGTTTTTGAGCTTGATATTACGACCATTCTTTTTAAAAGAAAATAAAAATTAAATTTGTCCCTCATTTCTTTTAAATTTTTTTTTTGAAAAAATGATGTAAAAAAATCCCTTCATGGGAATTTTATTAACCAATAAGGGATTTTTGTCATATTTTTATTGCTTCAATAAAAATGAAATTTTCCTGAAAAAATATTCCTCTGAAAATTTCAATAAAAAGAAAAATTCCCTAAAAAAAAACTCTAGTAGACATCAAGTGATTTTATCACATTTTTCAAATTATAAAAACTTGCAAGAAAATTCTTCTCGAGAAATTCGCTCATGTTTTTCTAAGAAAATTTTTCTCTAAATAAAATTAGACTAATGTCTCGGGGGAATTGTATTGACCAATAAGAGATTTTTGTCATGTTTTTCTTGCTTCAATAAAAATGAAATTTTCCTGACAAATTTTCCTCTAAAATTTTATTTCGATAAAAGAAAAATTCCTTCAAAAAAAAACTTTGGTAAACATCAAGTGATTTTATCACATTCTTTCAAATTATAAAAACTTGCAACAAAAATTCTTTTCGAGAAATTTGCTCATGTTTTTCTAAGAAAATTTTCTCTAAATAAAATTAGACTAATGTCTCGGGGGAATTTTGTTAACCAATAAAGGATTTCTGTCATGTCTTTCCTGCTTCAATAAAAATAAAATTTTCCTGACAAATTTACCTTTGAAAATTTATTCTGATAAAAAGGAAATTCCTTCAAAAATTTTAGTAAACGTCAAGAGATTTTGTCACATTCCTTAAAAAAAATAATAAAAAAAGAGTAATAAATCTGCAAGAAAATTCTGTATTAACCCATTTCTTCCTAAGGGAATTTTTTCTTCTGATTTCTCTATAAAATAGAAAAAATCAAATTGGACTAATATAGGAGTCATGGACCGACATTCCTTGTGTCGCATACTAATTATATCATTTTCTTTTGCAGGGAGATCCTAGATACCCTAGACGGGTGTAAAAATTAAGTTCAAAATATATCAAGAATCATCTTCAGAAATACCAAAAGACGAAAAACACCGAGGCTTCAACCGTTAATTCCGGGGGGCAAACGAACACTGTCCATCTTTGACAGACAGAGTTATGTCAATCCGTAAACTTGTATGGGCAGTGTATTCTGATATGACGGTGGATTTATACTGATTAAACACAGGGGCATATTTAATGTATTGCAGAGGATCCCGCGTCTTTTGAAAGACAATATGGATTATATAATCAGAACCCATGAAACAAATACCTTTACCTGATTAAATCAACCAGAGACCGATCTTAAAATTTCCTCTTATCCGAAACATGCGGAGGGCTTTAGAGGACCGAGGTTCTATTAATGAACGTGGCCCACAGGAATTTCTCCCGACGCTACAGGCGACCGACACGAGCAAGTGGACGCCGAAAGAAACAAAATATGGATAAAAGTGGGCACACAACAGGTGGCCGGATTTACTACCAGCGCACTGATCGAGTTGTCATAGCGTTATTGTTCGTGATCTCAAGATGGATAGTGGGGGCCACCGCCGAACCCATCATCAATGTTCTCGATATCATCGTCTGGAGCAATTAAACAAGAACATCAAGAAGAACATTAAGCCTCGACATCTTCGGTACCTCAAATCGTTCTGTTATGCTATGCGGAAGAAACGATAGCAGGAAAATTAAAAAAAAAACAAAACAAAACAAAACACGTGAAGCTTTTCTTTCATTCCATTCATCAAAGAGTATTACAACAACTCACTGGGGAGGAAAGGTAAAGCCAAACTGGGCCCTGATGACCATTACGAAAGAGCTCAACTGACTCTCCAAACAGTTGATGCTCTGGACGCACCGGGCGCTCTCGGGATCAAGCTCCGCGAGCCTAAAGAAGAGGCGATCGCACTTCTCTTTAACCTGGGCCATAGTGGCCTCGTAATGCTCAACGGCAAACTCCAGGTCCGGAACCGCTGCCCTCTCGAAAGCAATATCTGCCGTAATGTCATCAAGTCTCTCCTGCAGCCAACCACATTTACACCTCATCACAATATTGCCTGGCTCCTGTTCAGCGTAAGTTCGGACCAAGGCCAGACGGTCCACCAACTTTCCCCTCTCACGAACCAGCCACGAAAGCTGATCGTTGGCAAACTTGAGGGCCTTTTTGTGATTATCAGCCACAAACGTAACTGTTGCCAGACGCTCGTGCCGGTCTCGGTAACGGGCTTTCACGACAGCGGTCACAAGGACCGTCTCATAAGCACGGTTATAGGCAGCCAGAAAATTGATGAAGAGGGTCGAGAAGTTCCGGTACTCCTTCCCTAGTTGGGTACCCTCAACAGAAGCAGCGTCCACGGTCCTAAATAAACCGAGGATTTCAGCCTCAACGGTAGAGTTTTTGGCTATATGAGCGTAACCTCTACCAAGAAGATTGTAGAGTCTCTCCCACCCAGCTAGGACTTCGGCGGATAAGGTATGGTTAGGAGAATTGGCCATTTTTGAAAGCAGAATACGAAAGAAAGGGGGAGAGAGGTGAGGCAGATGAGCGGAATGCGAAGATGGTAATCTGCTTTGAAGTAAATATTGATTTCATAGTGACGGTATCAACCAGTCAAGATTTCTCTTATCTACCATTCTCTATTGGCACCACCCTCGTTGGCTCGAATTCCCATCAGATGGCGACTGCGAGCTAAGCGAGTCCGAAATCTCCGCAGAAAGTTTGACGAGACACCACCACTTTGAAAAAGAAGACGGAAAGATGAGCTGAGTGGAAGACACGGCAAACGTTAGCGAAAAGGAGATACGACTTGTCTTCATTGGAGGACCCGCCAGTAAATCGACGGTGGAGATCTTGACAGGGGCCCTCTATCACGAAAAGAAAAAAGAAGACAAACTGAGCGAGAAACAAGGATTTCCCCTTTGATCAAAAGCTGAATATCAGATTTTCTCCCTTGGAAAATCTAATAGCGCTGCCCGTGAAGAGGGAAGTCGTTGCTATTGCCAGAGAGAGAACTTGTCCCCATTTGATAGTCAGAGTTCATTCGCAAGAACTCGCAGGAGAAAGATAGAGAGGAAGGAGTTCTCGTGGGAGAGGAATTCAAAACCTTCACCATCAAAGCATCGGCTTTCAAAGCCTGTTACGAGAAGGCATCAACGATCTCGTGATCCCTCAAGTCCGAGAAGACATCCCGAGGCGGTCTCGAATCGGCAGTCCTAGATCCAGAAATATGTCGAGTATTAGGGGAACGGGCGCATGTTCAACCCTGGTCAAAGCTGATGAAGTTCCTTACCCTGAGGGTCTACTGGTCATGGCCATTGACGGTAATCCAGTCTCTCTGTCAATCCTTGTTACCGTATTAAGAAAATGCCGGTATAAGGTTGTAGCTCAAGCAAAGGCGACAGAGGCCTTAGAGATATTAAGGAGGAGTAGTGACCCGTTTGATATCGTCCTCACCGCCATGGTAGGGATTGACATGGATGTTTTCACTCTCTTGGAAGTCATCAATTCTAAATTAAACATGCCAGTCCTCGTAATATCGGCAAGCGATGATCAGCAAGCCCTAATGAAGGCTGTCTTAAATGGGGCCCAAGACGTCGTAACGAAACCAGTTAGAGTTCAGATGCTTCAAAAGATATGGCAGCACGTGGTAAGGAAGCAATTGCACGACCATGAGAACAAGCATCAAGCCTTCGATTTTGTTCCAAGCAACTGGAGAAAGAAGATGAGTTGGTCTCCCGAGCTGCATCATATGTTTGTTAATGCAGTTCAGTAGCTAGGAATAGATTCGGCACGGCCGCAACATATACTGGAAATTATGAAGGTAGAGGGACTCACTAAAGCAAATGTTTCGAGTCATCTTCAGAAGTACAGAAAAAGGGTGAGAGAACACAATGCAGCTCAGAATCAAGAAAACCAAGGCGGGACTGATCCAAGCCTGAACGTCGAGTCTCCTTGCCACCATAAGTTCCCCAGGTTAGCATGGGGCGAGCCACTTCCCATCATCAACCAAGCTAGTAGCCATGCCATCAATCCCCCAGGCGTTAATCAAAGTATCCCCCAGAATCACCCTAATGCTCTTCAAGAGTATAGACCGCAGGAGCAGTGTATTCAGATTCCTTGGTTTGAGCACCAACCTGTGGCTAGAACTCATCCCATGATCAGCGCGCCTGCGCAGCTAGAGAATCAGACAAGAAGTTATCCTAAGCACTTCCACTTCTCTAATCCTCGAATGGAAGGAGTTTTTGGCAGCAGGACAGCTGGTGATCCCCACACTTTCTCGAGTAATGATGAAGGCTCCAGCATGAGAAGTCAAATTGCTCATGGCGAGGACAGAATGAGAAATCTACCGCCAGCATTTGCCAACAACAATGCCCAATTCGAGCATCAGTTGCTGGAAGGTTCAAGAGATTACCCAGATGATGAGCTTACTGCCCTGGTCAACCAGTTTAGGGTTGACAGACGTCCCAAGCCGCGATCAGGAGCCAGTGAGTAGGGACTCTCAAACATCGGTTATCCACACCCGAACCAACACGAGACTAGCTGATTATCGAAGAGCCACAGGAGAGGCAGAACTGACCTTGAATAAGTGCACATTTCATTTCATGCTTAATTCCCCTGCGTATGATATTTTCCAGCTTTCTAGGTGTCTCGATTTAATTCAAGGACAAGGGGGCAATTTATTTATCCCGTCGAATGCGTGAATCCCTTTTTATGCTAGATTTAGGGCGGATCAATTTGTGGCAACGTCGCTGACTGCCATAATGAGAAATGTTGAATGGCCTCACGTAGGGAAATTTCAAGTGAAAAGCCCAGGCGAACTCGAAGACGGGTAACTGTGTGTCGTTCCAATTTACCCTCAATCGTTGCAAAATGCTAAATTGGATTTGTTCCATTCTCACCCAGGGGATTGCAAAGTGCCTCAAGAGTGTCGCAAAATGAAATGACCCAATGGAATGCGATAGGACTCATTCGCCTTCAAGGTAACCTTCAAATTAAAGGAGCCCTCCGGTCCACGGACCCAATGGCATGGAAAATGATGATGGTCCAAGGCAACCCGAAAGAAAACAAGGCCCAACTAAGCAAAGCACATATGTGGCAAGCTCAAAGTGAAGGGCAACTCGGGACATACAATTCAATCCAATCCAAATGAAGGAACTTCCTCAATTCAAATTCAATGGAAGTATACACAAGGGTAAAACAGTATCGTTCCAATTTTTCTAGAATATGAAGAACATATACTGCCGCATTCTCTTTCATTTTTGCAGGGGAAGTCTCTACTGGCCAAATTTTCCTGTCTACCATTCCCTATCAGTATCACCTCCGCTACTCGTCTCCAATCTCGAGCCAAGCAAATCCGACGTCTCTACGGAAAAGTTGGACGAGACGCCACTACTTTGAAAAAGAAAGGATAAAAAATAAGCTGAGTGGGAGACAAAGACATTTTCGGCAGAAAAGAGATACGACTCGTCTTTATTGAAGAACTCGCCAGCAAATTGACAGTGGAGACAGCAACAAGGGGCCCCCTTCCACGGAAAGATGGAAGGAGACGAGCTGGGCGAGAGATACGATGAAAAGAAAATCGAGAAAGCTAGAACACTTGAGAGAGGCAATACAGTTGCTAAACCCACGTCTAATTTTAAAGGAGGCATCTTCTTGATAATTCTCATTCGTGCTCGAAAGAGAGACTCTTAAAGCATACGCAGTCTCCCAGAAAAATCCAGAGAGTGAAAATACAAGAAGAGATATCAAACTTTGAGAAATCGTTAACCAAATCGAAGATGTCTCAACCCAACACACTTGAAAGTTATCGTTACTTGCTGAATATGGGAGAGGAAGAGTTCGAAGCCATATTTGGGATCGAGCCTATGGAGCCCGGCCCTTCCACCGACGACGTCCAAGAGCCCGGTAAGGACAATGACAACAACGGTAAAGGTCAAAAGAAGCGTTACCGTCGCCATACTGAGGAGCAAGTACGAAAGCTTGAAGCTTTCTTCAGAACGTGCCCTATGCCAGACGGCAAACAAAAAATGGAACTGAGTCAAGAGCTAGGCCTTGAACCTTCGCAAATCAAGTTCTGGTTTCAAAATAGGCGAACCCGAATGAAGGCTCGTCATGAGCACAACGAAGCCGAGTTTCTAAGAGTTGAAAATGAAAACCTCCGAGCGGAAAACAAGATGTATAAAGAGACTTTTGACTCCGCCACCTGCCCCAACTGCAATAGTCTCCTCCTCACCCTCGATGAAATGTATGATCTGAGGATCGAAAATGCACGTTTAAGAGGTGAGTTAGACCAGTTTATAACAGGATCGAGTTCTGTTGGAGGAGGGTACAAAAGGACCAATGATACTGGATCAGCATCAATACCTCCCGAGGAAGAAGGGACAGATCACCACCAAGCGGACATTGACGATGATCTTTTCGCCATAATCAACCAGTTTGATATCGGTAAAGCATCGGGACTGTGATGCACTTGTTCAGCCAGTGACCACGATACCTTCAATATGGCCGATGCATACCTAATTTGGGATGAAGCCAGCTGATCATGGGAGAGCCTGCAGAGGAAGCGGAACTAATCCTGAATGAGTGAATGTGTTTTATTTCCTTGCGTGATGTGTTTTTTTGCTTTTGTGAATGTGTAAAAGCAAGGAGTAATAATCCGACTTCCCCCTATTAAATGCTCGAATCCGCCACCTCACCAACCTCGCGACGAATTGATGGCGAGTGAAAATCTGCATAAACCTGAAGGGTAACTCCGTATCGTTTCAATTTACCCTCAGTTGCTCCAAGTTTTAAAATTAAGCCCCTTCTATTCTCAGGAAATTGCAAATCGACCCGAGAACGCAATCATATCCGAATACAGGTTGGATAAAATTTGGGGGCAAATCAACTCATGGGCATTACCACGGGATAGACAGCTTCGGACAAAGGAAAGTACAAGCGAAAGACGCGAACAATCTCAGAAATGGGTAATTCTGTATCGTTCTAATGTGCACATAATCATCTCAAGTCTTGAATTGTCTTATTCCATTCTTAACAGGGATTGCAAATTACCTCGAGAAATACCGTAACATGGCCCAAGGTGATACAACAGGGCTGTTTTATCCCCAAAGATTAACCTTTGAAAGGATAGCCCCATGGACACCTACGGTCCAATGGACCGAATGGTATGGGGGATGACAGTAGGTCCGAAATATCCCGAGTTCGATCCCCAAGGGTGGGAAATGTTGTATGTATTATAAATAAATGAAACAACTTTTTGTGCATTTCTTTTTTACAAACAGGAATACTCGACGAGTAATATCAAAGTCAGTATTTTACCATAGTCTTCTCATAATGGTGAGGCGCCCAACAAAAGTCGAGGAAAATTCAATCCAACAAAACTGGTAAAAGACTCGTGCAAGACATTCAAGATGAAGGGTAAATCAGTATCGTTTTCAATTTATCCCTTTTAATACTGGCTGATATGTCTCTTTTTCTTTTTACAGGAAATATTTACACTAACATTTAACATGTTGAAGGAGACAAATCCAAAAGAAAATTATGATCATCTGACAAGATCTATTTTGGTGAAAAATGGGGCAAATTGATCACAAGCTCTGAAGCGAAAAAGCAAATATGTCTTCCTTATCTCGTTTGATTTCAAGAATAATTTCTCTGCTTTTTGCAGGGGCATTCAACCGCTAAACCATGGCGGTCGCTGTCATTAAACCAACCGAAATGCTCCCTCACCCATATGCTTCATCGCGCAGGGGCAAAGTTTGGGACAAACCGCTCCTCGACATAAGGAGTGGGCTTCCCAATTTGTTCGATCCACCCATATACCAGGGGCAATTCAAATCCGCCCATGTTTGCACATTATATAAACACACATGATGCTAAAAATTGTCACATCGGCATTGTATTTACACATTTCATGAATTATGTATGACTATTCCGCATATTTAATTTACCGACTTCAGCTTAGAGCATAAACTGCATAGGAGACGTCAAATGTGCAAAATGGGGCATAACAGGATGAGGAAAGGCAAACCATTTCCACACAGGTCTAACATTTTAATCTACAGATAAACAGCCTTTCTCCAGAGTGAAAGAAAGCCCTTTTCGGAATGAAGTCCCCCATTCAGATTACATTCGAGGTGTTCGTACTATAAGAACCTCCTTAAACAGAAGTGGTAATGCAATACATGATCCATATATTGATCGATTGCATCATGAGTTATTACACAGACTGCCTTTAATCATGGCAAACTTAGCAGAACAATTTTGCATGAACCAATGAACGCATTGATGAAAATGCTTGCACATGTTACCTCTGACATTGCCTGACAGGCAACACATTCCCGGTGTTCGAGTTACCTTCCAAAGTCTTGAAGTTTATTCGGCGATTATTGAATGAACAAGCCTGGTTGTCGAGAAGCCACCAAGCATTTTTTCCAAATTCTCAGGTAAGTATATCTTCAACCTGAACCTTTCAAGAGAATGAATTCTGACGGTTGTTGGGGTACTCGAATCCATTGCGGTACATACAGGTATCCACCTTCTTCAATAAAGCATGATTTGTCTCAAGAACAGAAATGTTCGAGACCTTTTAATCTCTGCCTCTTTGGTTTATTCCTAAAGCGACAGGAGAATATAATTTGGGTTTGAGCTTCTGCAGGATTCCTGGTCTCCCCAGATTTCAGAATGGCACCCTTTGAGGTACACCAAGCCCTTCTTACAGGCAAACTAAGTCCTTCTTACAGGCAAACTAAGTCCTTCTTACAGGCAAACCAAGTCCTTCTTACAGGCACAAAGTCCTTCTTACAGGCAAACCAAGTCCTTCTTACAGGTACAAAGTCCTTCTTACAGGCAAATCAAGTCCTTCTTACAGGCAAATCAAGTCCTTCTTACAGGCAAACTAAGTCCTTCTTACAGGCAAACCAAGTCCTTCTTACAGGCACAAAGTCCTTCTTACAGGCAAACCAAGTCCTTCTTACAGGTACAAAGTCCTTCTTACAGGCAAATCAAGTCCTTCTTACAGGCATAAAGTCCTTCTTACAGGCATAAAGTCCTTCTTACAGGCAAATCAAGTCCTTCTTACAGGCAAATCAAGTCCTTCTTACAGGCAAAACAAGTCCTTCTTACAGGCATAAAGTCCTTCTTACAGGCAAATCAAGTCCTTCTTACAGGCACAAAGTCCTTCTTACAGGCACAAAGTCCTTCTTACAGGCAAATCAAGTCCTTCTTACAGGCAAATCAAGTCCTTCTTACAGGCATAAAGTCCTTCTTACAGGCAAATCAAGTCCTTCTTACAGGCACAAAGTCCTTCTTACAGGCAAAGTAAGTCCTTCTTACAGGCAAAACAAAGTCCTTCTTACAGGCAAACAAAGTCCTTCTTACAGGCAAATCAAGTCCTTCTTACAGGCAAAGCAAGTCCTTCTTACAGGCACAAAGTTCTTCTTACAGGCAAAGTAAGTCCTTCTTACAGGCAAATCAAGTCCTTCTTACAGGCAAATTAAGTCCTTTTTACAGGCAAATCAAGTCCTTCTTACAGGCAAATTAAGTCCTTTTGACAGGCACAAGTCCTTTTTACAGGCACCAAGTCCTTTTTACTGGCACCAAGTCCTTTCTACAGGCACCAAGTCCTTCTTACAGGTATCTCCATGTGGTGACCTACCATACGGGTCAAATCTCAATCAAAATTTAATCAGTAGAATCCTTTTATTAGGAATCTACCATGGTACGACCCACCATACGGGTCAAATGGTATGACCCACCATACGGGTCAAATTTTAATTCAATTTTTAATCAGTAGAATCCTTTTATTAGGAATCTACCATGGGTTGATCCACCATACGGGTTCAAGTTCAACCACCCTAAAGTTTTTTTATATAACGAATCCTTAGGTTCTCATTTCATTTTCAGTGGAACAATCATGTCACGACTCTTTTTATTTCCTTGTATTAAGTCGATAAGAATCCAGGTGTCATCTCGTCTTTGAAATGAACCTCTACCGAGCTTCCTTTCAAAGAGGGGCAGCTGTTGACACCTGATTTTTAATCATTTTTTCTATTGCTAAAGTAATAAAAAATCCATAAAAATTCATAAAATTGAAAAATAAACTTTGGGGACCTTAGCCAAGCCTAGGGAACCAATTTTGACCAAAAAACGATTTTTCATATTTTCAGTATTTTTACGTATTTTTTATTTATTTATTTTCGAAAATTAATAGAAAATCCATAAAAATTCATAAAATTGAAAAATCAACTTTGGGAACCTTAGCCAAGCCTAGGGAACGAATTTTGACCAAAAAATAATTTTTCATATTATATATATTTTAATTTTTTTAAAAAAAATACAAAAATATTTGAAAATTTTGGAAAAATAACATTTGAGGCCAAAAAAATACACAAAGATAGTTAATATTTTTATTTTAAATCTATTTTCATATTGGCCATCGCAAATTCAAAAAAATCCAATTCGAGTCACGTGTTCCTTCACGAGTATAATCTCGAATCGGGCCTAAAAAAATTTAATTTGAGTCAACTTATTTTTAACTTTCACTTTTTATGAGTTGTGACATTGTATTCTAATATTTTAAATTTTCATCTTGGCCCAATTATACCCAGAATGACTTAATTTTGTAAAAGGGCTTTAATTAAATTATGCATTATTTTCAGCGACAAGAAATGAGCTTAAATTTGACATGTGGTAAATTTTGGTGTGTCAAAAATTGTGAGGAGATTTGGACTTAAAGAAATATATTTTTTCAGGGACTGAATTGTAAATACTTAAAATTCAAGGACTAGAGTGCAAATATCTAACTCTTGAAGGATTATTTTACAAATAATAAAAAGAAGAGTTAGTGGATAAATTAGAATAGAGAAGGGAAGATGAAGAAGAGGAGATGAAGAAGAGAAGTTGGAGAAGAATGGATGGAGAAAATAAGATAAGAATAGAGAAGGGAAGATGGAGATGAAGAAGAGTTAGTAGAGAAATTATAATGGAAGATAAGAATAGAGAAGGGAAGATGGAGATTAAGAAGAGTTAGTGGAGAAATTAGAATGGGAGATAAATATGGAGAAGGGAAGATGAAGATGAAGAAGAGTTAGTGGAGAGATTAGAATGTGAGATAGAGATGGAGAATGGAAGATGGAAATGAAGAAGAGTTAGTGGAGAAATTAGAATGGGAGATAGAGTTAGTGGAAAAATTAGAATGGGAGATAGATGAGTAGGTTATAAAAGGAGGAAGAAGTGAGCTTGAGAAAGGATTCTTGAGAGAGAAAATTTGAAGTGTTTGAGAGATTCTTTGGGGAGAGAAAATTTGAAGTGTTTGGGGGATTCTTGAGAGAAAAAATTTGAAGTGTTTGGGAGGATTTTTTTTTTGAGAGAAAATTTTGGATGTTTGAGAGAGTTTTGGGAGATTGAAGAAAAATTTGAGAGAAAGAAAATACCAAAAGAGAGAGAATTTTGAAGATGATGGGAGTTCAAAGCTAGGGATTATCATCACAAATTCCTTCATTGATCAATATAAATCAAGAGTTCATCCTCGTCAACGAGCAAGCAAATTCGAGCTAAGTGTTTTTATTTATTCATTTGTTTATGGTTTTACTTGCAAATTAGCACAAATTGTATACACTTTCTCCATCTCCTCTTTTTTTCTTCCATATTTTATGTCAGGAGAAGGATATCTCTACGTCAACAGCAAAAATCTCGTCGAGATGCAAAAATCGGCCCAAACAAGCTCCTAAGCTGTCCACCGATTTCTCAACTGATCTGTGACTAAAAGTCCCTCTTAATTCAAAAGAAACTCTCTATATTGGGAACATAAAGAGCGAAAATCAATTATAGAAATCCCTCCCAAAAAAATGGGAGATAAGTACTCTTTCTACTCTTCTGGTTTTAGGTGCAGATTAGCACATATTTTGTATACTAACACTTCACTCTATTTTATGTCAGGAAGCCGCAGCTCTATATCAATGGTCAATCCTATGGAAGCACAAAATCGGCTTGGAGGAGTCCTCAAGCGCGCACAAATTTCAAATTGTTGAATCAATTCGTTGTATTTCATTTTAAAAAATTCATACCCCAAAATGGAGAGGACAAAGTCCATCCGCAATTTAAATACCTGCACCATAAATCCCAAAGGGAAGAGCCAAGCCAATGCTTAGCCTCCCATTGGAGGTTTTTACTTATAGTAGTTAAATACCTGCAACTTAAATACCTGCACCTTAAATCCCAAAGGGAAGAGCCAAGCCAATGCTTAGCCTCCCATTGGAGGTTTTTACTTACAGTAGTTAAATACCTGCACCTTAAATCCCAAAGGGAAGAGCCAAGCCAATGCTTAGCCTCCCATTGGAGGTTTTTACTTACAGTAGTTAAATACCTGCAACTTAAATACCTGTACCTTAAATCCCAAAGGGAAGAGCCAAGCCAATGCTTAGCCTCCCATTGGAGGTTTTTACTTACAGTAGTTAAATACCTGCAACTTAAATACCTGTACCTTAAATCCCAAAGGGAAGAGCCAAGCCAATGCTTAGCCTCCCATTGGAGGTTTTTACTTACAGTAGTTTAAATACTTGCAACTTAAATACCTGTACCTTAAATCCCAAAGGGAAGAGCCAAGCCAATGCTAGGCCTCCCATTGGAGGTGTTTATTCACTGTCATGTACTTCCTATAATTTAATTTTTGAATCATCAGACCCAAAAGATGAGTATGTCGTAATACTGCACAGAAGTCGTTAACACACTCCCTCTTTCGGCTTCAGGGAATCTTTAACACTTAAAAAATATAACAAATAAAACTATATACAATCCATGCATCCTATTTAAAAAGTGAAAACACAAAAGAGAATACCCTACTAGAGCTTTAGGAATAAACCAAGCCTGAGTTGCCGGAATAGGATATCCATGAAATTAAGGTACCGAAAGGGCATTAGTTTTAATTAACTAGTGTAACCAAGTCCCCGAGCTCATAATCTCTGGTTCGCAGGAATAAATTAGTTCTCCGGCTAATTTATTTAGGTTTCTAATCGACCTACCAAGAACGATTAGTGGCGACTCCAAATTTCAAAATCATTTAAACAAAAACCAAAGTTGCGATTCGGTAGGGCTTGGGAGGGTCCGCATTAGGTTAGTCAAATCTAATTAACCTAATAATCCGTTAACCCCTTTTGAAGATAAATTTTTTTTAGGGGGTCGCGACAATCGTCTGGAGCAATTAAACAAGAACATCAAGAAGAACATTAAGCCTCGACATCTTCGGTACCTCAAATCGTTCTGTTATGCTATGCGGAAGAAACGATAGCAGGAAAATTAAAAAAAAAAACAAAACAAAACACGTGAAGCTTTTCTTTCATTCCATTCATCAAAGAGTATTACAACAACTCACTGGGGAGGAAAGGTAAAGCCAAACTGGGCCCTGATGACCATTACGAAAGAGCTCAACTGACTCTCTAAACAGTTGATGCTCTGGATGCACCGGGCGCTCTCGGGATCAAGCTCCGCGAGCCTAAAGAAGAGGCGATCGCACTTCTCTTTAACCTGGGCCATAGTGGCCTCGTAATGCTCAACGGCAAACTCCAGGTCCGGAACCGCTGCCCTCTCGAAAGCAATGTCTGCCGTAATGTCATCAAGTCTCTCCTGCAGCCAACCACATTTACACCTCATCACAATATTGCCTGGCTCCTGTTCGGCGTAAGTTCGGACCAAGGCCAGACGGTCCACCAACTTTCCCCTCTCACGAACCAGCCACGAAAGCTGATCATTGGCAAACTTGAGGGCCTTTTTGTGATTATCAGCCACAAACGTAACTGTTGCCAGACGCTTGTGCCGGTCTCGGTAACGGGCTTTCACGACGGCGGTCACAAGGACCGTCTCATAAGCACGGTTATAGGCAGCCAGAAAATTGATGAAGAGGGTCGAGAAGTTCCGGTACTCCTTCCCTAGTTGGGTACCCTCAACAGAAGCAGCGTCCACGGTCCTAAATAAACCGAGGATTTCAGCCTCAACGGTAGAGTTTTTGGCTATATGAGCGTAACCTCTACCAAGAAGATTGTAGAGTCTCTCCCACCCAGCTAGGACTTCGGCGGATAAGGTATGGTTAGGAGAATTGGCCATTTTTGAAAGCAGAATACGAAAGAAAGGGGGAGAGAGGTGAGGCAGATGAGCGGAATGCGAAGATGGTAATCTGCTTTGAAGTAAATATTGATTTCATAGTGACGGTATCAACCAGTCAAGATTTCTCTTATCTACCATTCTCTATTGGCACCACTCTCGTTGGCTCGAATTCCCATCAGATGGCGACTGTGAGCTAAGCGAGTCCGAAATCTCCGCAGAAAGTTTGACGAGACACCGTCACTTTGAAAAAGAAGACGGAAAGATGAGCTGAGTGGAAGACACGACAAACGTTAGCGAAAAGGAGATACGACTTGTCTTCATTGGAGGACCCGCCAGTAAATCGACGGTGGAGATCTTGACAGGGGCCCTCTATCACGAAAAGAAAAAAGAAGACAAACTGAGCGAGAAACAAGGATTTCCCCTTTGATCAAAAGCTGAATATCAGATTTTCTCCCTCGGAAAATCTAATAGCGCTGCCCGTGAAGAGGGAAGTCGTTGCTATTGCCATAGAGAGAACTTGTCCCCATTTGATAGTCAGAGTTCATTCGCAAGAACTCGCAGGAGAAAGATAGAGAGGAAGGAGTTCTCGTGGGAGAGGAATTCAAAACCTTCACCATCAAAGTATCGGCTTTCAAAGCCTGTTACGAGAAGGCATCAACGATCTCGTGATCCCTCAAGTCCGAGAAGACATCCCGAGGCGGTCTCGAATCGGCAGTCCTAGATCCAGAAATATGTCGAGTGTTAGGGGAACGGGCGCATGTTCAACCCTGGTCAAAGCTGATGAAGTTCCTTACCCTGAGGGTCTACTGGTCATGGCCATTGACGGTAATCCAGTCTCTCTGTCAATCCTTGTTACCGTATTAAGAAAATGCCGGTATAAGGTTGTAGCTCAAGCAAAGGCGACAGAGGCCTTAGAGATATTAAGGAGGAGTAGTGACCCGTTTGATATCGTCCTCACCGCCATGGTAGGGATTGACATGGATGTTTTCACTCTCTTGGAAGTCATCAATTCTAAATTAAACATGCCAGTCCTCGTAATATCGGCAAGCGATGATCAGCAAGCCCTAATGAAGGCTGTCTTAAATGGGGCCCAAGACGTCGTAACGAAACCAGTTAGAGTTCAGATGCTTCAAAACATATGGCAGCACGTGGTAAGGAAGCAATTGCACGACCATGAGAACAAGCATCAAGCCTTCAATTTTGTTCCAAGCAACTGGAGAAAGAAGATGAGTTGGTCTCCCGAGCTGCATCGTATGTTTGTTAATGCAGTTCAGCAGTTAGGAATAGATTCGGCACGGCCGCAACATATACTGGAAATTATGAACGTAGAGGGACTCACTAAAGCAAATGTTTCGAGTCATCTTCAGAAGTACAGAAAAAGGGTGAGAGAACACAATGCAGCTCAGAATCAAGAAAACCAAGGCGGGACTGATCCAAGCCTGAACGTCGAGTCTCCTCGCCACCATAAGTTCCCCAGGTTAGCATGGGGCGAGCCACTTCCCATCATCAACCAAGCTAGTAGCCATGCCATCAATCCCCCAGGCGTTAATCAAAGTATCCCCCAGAATCACCCTAATGCTCTTCAAGAGTATAGACCGCAGGAGCAGTGTATTCAGATTCCTTGGTTTGAGCACCAACCTGTGGTTAGAACTCATCCCATGATCAGCGCGCCTGCGCAGCCAGAGAATCAGACAAGAAGTTATCCTGAGCACTTCTACTTCTCTAATCCTCGAATGGAAGGAGTTTTTGGCAGCAGGACAGTTGGTGATCCCCACACTTTCTCGAGTAATGATGAAGGCTCCAGCATGAGAAGTCAAATTGCTCATGGCGAGGACAGAATGAGAAATCTACCGCCAGCATTTGCCAACAACAATGCCCAATTCGAGCATCAGTTGCTGGAAGGTTCAAGAGATTACCTAGATGATGAGCTTACTGCCCTGGTCAACCAGTTTAGGGTTGACAGACGTCCCAAGCCGCGATCAGGAGCCAGTGAGTAGGGACTCTCAAACATCGGTTATCCACACCCGAACCAACACGAGACTAGCTGATTATCGAAGAGCCACAGGAGAGGCAGAACTGACCTTGAATAAGTGCACCTTTCATTTCATGCTTAATTCCCCTGCGTATGATATTTTCCAGCTTTCTAGGTGTCTCGATTTAATTCAAGGACAAGGGGGCAATTTATTTATCCCGTCGAATGCGTGAATCCCTTTTTATGCTAGATTTAGGGCGGATCAATTTGTGGCAACGTCGCTGACTGCCATAATGAGAAATGTTGAATGGCCTCACGTAGGGAAATTTCAAGTGAAAAGCCCAGGCGAGCTCGAAGACGGGTAACTGTGTGTCGTTCCAATTTACCCTCAATCGTTGCAAAATGCTAAATTGGATTTGTTCCATTCTCACCCAGGGGATTGCAAAGTGCCTCAAGAGTGTCGCAAAATGAAATGACCCAATGGAATGCGATAGGACTCATTCGCCTTCAAGGTAACCTTCAAATTAAAGGAGCCCTCCGGTCCACGGACCCGATGGCATGGAAAATGATGATGGTCCAAGGCAACCCGAAAGAAAACAAGGCCCAACTAAGCAAAGCACATATGTGGCGAGCTCAAAGTGAAGGGCAACTCGGGACATACAATTCAATCCAATCCAAATGAAGGAACTTCCTCAATTCAAATTCAATGGAAGTATACACGAGGGTAAAACAGTATCGTTCCAATTTTTCTAGAATATGAAGAACATATACTGCCGCATTCTCTTTCATTTTTGCAGGTCTCTACTAGCCAAATTTTCCTGTCTACCATTCCCTATCAGTATCACCTCCGCTACTCGTCTCCAATCTCGAGCCAAGCAAATCCGACGTCTCTACGGAAAAGTTGGACGAGACGCCACTACTTTGAAAAAGAAAGGATAAAAAATAAGCTGAGTGGGAGACAAAGACATTTTCGGCAGAAAAGAGATACGACTCATCTTTATTGAAGAACTCGCCAGCAAATTGACGGTGGAGACAGCAACAAGGGGCCCCCTTCCACGGAAAGATGGAAGGAGACGAGCTGGGCGAGGGATACGATGAAAAGAAAATCGAGAAAGCCAGAACACTCGAGAGAGGCAATACAGTTGCTAAACCCACGTCTAATTTTAAAGGAGGCATCTTCTTGATAATTCTCATTCGTGCTCGAAAGAGAGACTCTTAAAGCATACGCAGTCTCCCAGAAAAATCCAGAGAGTGAAAATACAAGAAGAGATATCAAACTTTGAGAAATCGTTAACCAAATCGAAGATGTCTCAACCCAACACACTTGAAAGTTATCGTTACTTGCTGAATATGGGAGAGGAAGAGTTCGAAGCCATATTTGGGATCGAGCCTATGGAGCCCGGCCCTTCCACCGACGACGTCCAAGAGCCCGGTAAGGACAATGACAACAACGGTAAAGGTCAAAAGAAGCGTTACCGTCGCCATACTGAGGAGCAAGTACGAAAGCTTGAAGCTTTCTTCAGAACGTGCCCTATGCCAGACGGCAAACAAAAAATGGAACTGAGTCAAGAGCTAGGCCTTGAACCTTCGCAAATCAAGTTCTGGTTTCAAAATAGACGAACCCGAATGAAGACTCGTCATGAGCACAACGAAGCCGAGTTTCTAAGAGTTGAAAATGAAAACCTCCGAGCGGAAAACAAGATGTATAAAGAGACTTTTGACTCCGCCACCTGCCCCAACTGCAATAGCCTCCTCCTCACCCTCGATGAAATGTATGATCTGAGGATCAAAAATGCACGTTTAAGAGGTGAGTTAGACCAATTTATAACAGGATCGAGTTCTGTTGGAGCAGGGTACAAAAGGACCAATAATACTGGATCAGTATCAATACCTCCCGAGGAAGAAGGGACAGATTACCACCAAGCGGACATTGACGATGATCTTTTCGCCATAATCAACCAGTTTGATATCGGTAAAGCATCGGGACTGTGATGCACTTGTTCAGCCAGTGACCACCAGACCTTCGATATGGCCGATGCATACCTAATTTGGGATGAAGCCAGCTGATCATGGGAGAGCCTGTAGAGGAAGCAGAACTGATCTTGAATGAGTGAATGTGTTTTATTTCCTTGCGTGATATGTTTTTCTGCTTTTGTGAATGTGTAAAAGCAAGGAGTAATAATCCGACTTCCCCCTATTAAATGCTCGAATCCGCCACCTCACCAACCTCGCGACGAATTGATGGCGAGTAAAAATCTGGATAAACCTGAAGGGTAACTCCGTATCGTTTCAATTTACCCTCAGTTGCTCCAAGTTTTAAAATTAAGCCCCTTCTATTCTCAGGAAATTGCAAATCGACCCGAGAACGCAATCATATCCGAATACAAGTTGAACAAAATTTGGGGGCAAATCTATTCATGGGCATTACCACGGGATGGACAGCTTCGGACAGAGGAAAGTACAAGCGAAAGACGCGAACAATCTCAGAAATGGGTAATTCTGTATCGTTCTAATGTGCACATAATCATCTCAAGTCTTGAATTGTCTTATTCCATTCTTAACAGGGATTGCAAATTACCTCGAGAAATACCGTAACATGGCATAAGGTGATACAACAAGGCTGCTTTATCCCCAAAGATTAACCTTTGAAAGGATAGCCCCATGGACATCTATGGTCCAATGGACCAAATAGTATGGGGGATGACAGTAGGTCCGAAATATCCCGAGTTCGATCCCCGAGGGTGGGGAATGTTGTATGTATTATAAATAAATGAAACAACTTTTTGTGCATTTCTTTTTGCAAGCAGGAATACTCGACGAGTAATACCGAAGTCAATATTTTGCTACATTCTCGGCTTAATGGTGAAGCATCCAACAAAAGTCGAAGAAAACTCAATCCAGCAAAATTGGTAAAAGACTTGTCCAAGGCATTCAAGATGAAGGGTAAATCAGTATCGTTTCCAATTTATCCCTTTTAATACTGGTTGACATGTCTCCTTTTCTTTTCACAGGAAATATTTATACTAACATTTAACATGTTGAAGGAGACAAATCCAAAAGAAAAGTATGATCACCTGACAAGATCTATTCTGGTGAAAAATGGGGCAAATTGATCGCAAGCTCTGAAACGAAAAAGCAAATATGTCTTCCTTATCTCGTTTGGTTTCAAGAATAATTTCTCTGCTTCTTGCAGGGGCATTAAACAAACCAAAATGCTCCCTCGCCCATATGCTTCATCGCGCAGGGGTAAAGTTTGAGACAAACCACCCCTCGACATAAGGAGTAGGCTTCCCAATTTGTTCGGTCCGCCCACATACCAGGGGCAATTTAAATTCGCCCATATTTGCACATTATATAAACACACGTGATGCTAAAAAATTGTCACATCTGCATTGTGCTTACACAGTTCATGAATTATGTATGACTATTCCGTGTGTTTAACTTACCAACTCCAACTTAGAGCATAAACTGCACAGGAGATATCAAATGTGCAGAATGGGGCATGACAGGATGAGGAAAGGCAAACCATTTCCACACAAGTCTAACATTTTGATCTACAGATAAACAGCCTTTCTCCAGAGTGAGAAAAAGCCATTTCGGAATGAAGTCCCCCATTCAGATTACATTCGAGGTGTTCATACTATAAGAACCTCCTTAAACAGAAGTGGTAATGCAATACATGATCTATATGTTGATCGATTGCATCATGAGTGTTGACACCTGATTTTTAATCATTTTTTCTATTGCTAAAGTAATAAAAAAATTCATAAAAATTCATAAAATTGAAAAATCAACTTTGGGGACCTTAGCCAAGCCTAGGGAACCAATTTTGACCAAAAAACGATTTTTCATATTTTTAGTATTTTTACGTATTATTTATTTATTTATTTTCGAAAATTAATAGAAAATCCATAAAAATTCATAAAATTGAAAAATCAACTTTGGGAACCTTAGCCAAGCCTAGGGAACCAATTTTGACCAAAAAATAATTTTTCATATTTTCGATATTTTTCGGTATTTTTATTTTCGAAAATTCATAAAAACAAAAAATTAAGAAAAATGAGAAAATTAAAAAATCAAGTTTGGAGCCTTGGCCAAGCTTAGGCAAATATTTTCGAACAAAAAAATAATTTTTTGTATTTATATATATTGTTTATATATTTTAGAAATTATGAGAATATTTAATAAATAATAGCATTTGAGGCTACAAAAATATATAAAAATAGTCAATATTTTTATTTTAAATCCCTTTTCATGTTGGTTATCACAAATTTAAAAAATCCAATTCGGGGTCGTGTATTCCTTCATGAGCCTAATCTCGAACCGGGTCTAAAAAATTCAATTTGAGTCAATTTATTTTCATTTTTTCACTTTTAGGAGTTGTGACATTGTTCTCTAATATTTCAAATTTTTATATTGGCCCAAATTATACTCAGAATGACTCAATTGTGCAAAAGGGCTTTAATTAAATTCTGCATTATTTTCAGTGGCAAGAAATGAGCTTAAATTTGACATGTGGTGAATTTTGACTAAGTATAGGGAAGGTATGTCATAAATTGTAAGGAGATTTGGACTTAAAGAAATATTTTTTCAGGGACTAAATTGTAAATACTTAAAATTCAAGGACTAGAGTGCAAATACCTAACTCTTGAAGGATTATTTTACAAATAATAAAAAGAAGAGTTAGTGGATAAATTAGAATAGAGAAGGGAAGATGAAGAAGAGGAGATGAAGAAGAGAAGTTGGAGAAGAATGGATGGAGAAAATAAGATAAGAATAGAGAAGGGAAGATGGAGATGAAGAAGAGTTAGTAGAGAAATTAGAATGGAAGATAAGAATAGAGAAGGGAAGATGGAGATTAAGAAGAGTTAGTGGAGAAATTAGAATGGGAGATAAATATGGAGAAGGGAAGATGAAGATGAAGAAGAGTTAGTGGAGAGATTAGAATGTGAGATAGAGATGGAGAATGGAAGATGAAAATGAAGAAGAGTTAGTGGAGAAATTAGAATGGGAGATAGAGTTAGTGGAAAAATTAGAATGGAAGATAGATGAGTAGGTTATAAAAGGAGGAAGAAGTGAGCTTGAGAAAGGATTCTTGAGAGAGAAAATTTGAAGTGTTTGGGAGAATTTTTTGGAGAGAAAATTTTGGATGTTTGAGAGAGTTTTGGGAGATTGAAGAAAATTTTGAGAGAAAGAAAATACCAAAAGAGAGAGAATTTTGAAGATGATGGGAGTTTAAAGCTAGGGGTTATCATCACAAATTCCTTCATCGATCAATATAAATCAAGAGTTCATCCTCGTCAACGAGCAAACAAATTCAAGCTAAGTGTTTTTATTTATTCATTTATTTATGGTTTTACTCGCAAATTAGCACAAATTGTATACACTTTCTCCATCTCCTTTTTCTTCCATATTTTATGTCAGGAGAAGGATATCTCTACGTCAACAGCAAAAATCTCGTCGAGATACAAAAATCGGCCCAGACAAGCTCCTAAGCTGTCCACCGATTTCTCAACTGATCTGTGACTAAAAGTCCCTCTTAATTCAAAAGAAACTCTCTATATTGGGAACATAGAGAGCGAAAATCAATTATAGAAATCCCTCCCAAAAAAATGGGAGATAAGTACTCTTTCTACTCTTCTGGTTTTAGATGCAGATTAGCACATATTTTGTATACTAACACTTCACTCTATTTTATGTCAGGAAGCCGCAGCTCTATATCAATGGTCAATCCTATGGAAGCACAAAATCGGCTTGGAGGAGTCCTCAAGCGCGCACAAATTTCAAATTGTTGAATCAATTCGTTGTATTTCATTTTAAAAAATTCATACCCCAAAATGGAGAGGACAAAATCCATCCGTAATTTAAATACATGCACCATAAATCCCAAAGGGAAGAGCCAAGCCAATGCTTAGCCTCCCATTGGAGGTTTTTACTTATAGTAGTTAAATACCTGCAACTTAAATACCTGCACCTTAAATCCCAAAGGGAAGAGCCAAGCCAATGCTTAGCCTCCCATTGGAGGTTTTTACTTACAGTAGTTAAATACCTGCACCTTAAATCCCAAAGGGAAGAGCCAAGCCAATGCTTAGCCTCCCATTGGAGGTTTTTACTTACAGTAGTTAAATACCTGCAACTTAAATACCTGTACCTTAAATCCCAAAGGGAAGAGCCAAGCCAATGCTTAGCCTCCCATTGGAGGTTTTTACTTACAGTAGTTAAATACCTGCAACTTAAATACCTGTACCTTAAATCCCAAAGGAAAGAGCCAAGCCAATGCTTAGCCTCCCATTGGAGGTTTTTACTTACAGTAGTTTAAATACTTACAACTTAAATACCTGTACCTTAAATCCCAAAGGGAAGAGCCAAGCCAATGCTAGGCCTCCCATTGGAGGTGTTTATTCACTGTCATGTACTTCCTATAATTTAATTTTTGAATCATCATACCCAAAAGATGAGTAGGTCGTAATACTGCACAGAAGTCGTTAACACACTCCCTCTTTCGGCTTCAGGGAATCTTTAACACTTAAAAAAATATAACAAATAAAAATATATACCATCCATGCATCCTATTTAAAAAAGTGAAAACACAAAAGAGAATACCCTACTAGAGCTTTAGGAATAAACCAAGCCTGAGTTGCCGGATTAGGATATCCATGAAATTAAGGTACCGAAAGGGCATTAGTTTTAATTAACTAGTGTAACCAAGTCCCCGAGCTCATAATCTCTGGTTCGCAGGAATAAATTAGTTCTCCCGCTAATTTATTTAGGTTTCTAATCGACCTACCAAGAACGATTAGTGGCGACTCCAAATTTCAAAATCATTTAAACAAAAACCAAAGTTGCGATTCGGTAGGGCTTGGGAGGGTCCGCGTTAGGTTAGTCAAATCTAATTAACCTAATAATCCGTTAACCCCCTAGAAATAATAAAAATATTTTCAGAGGGTCGCGACAGACTGGCGACTCCGCTGGGGAATAGAGATTTTTAATTTTCGAAAAAAGATACCAATTGGAATACTTAAATTTTTTCGAAATTTTAAAAGTCTTAGTGGACTTAGGCCAATGAAAATTTCATGGATATCTCGCTTCTGGCGATCTTGCTTGGGACTCATTCTATAGGTGTTATATGTTTTTGCAGGATGGGAGTTATAAGGGGTGGAGTGTTTGGCTAACCCATTTGTTTTGCAGGCTCGGTGTTGGGATTATGTTTAATTTCACACATTTTTAGAAGCGCTGTTTTGATATCAATTGTTGTGCATGTCTTGCATATTCTGAGGATCACAACACCTGCACACACAAGCGTCTAAACCCAAGTCGCGAAATTTTTCCTAGGTAACCATAGATAGGGATCGAATATGCAAAGTTCTTGCGTCGATTACGCTTGGGTTGACCATATTTTGTCCCGCTCATTATCTGAATTGACAATTCTTCCCATTGTGATTTGATTGCGCGGAGGGTAAGGTTGTCAATTCAGATAGTGGGGGCCTTTTAGGTCCATACCCTGTCTCTCCTTCTTTTATTTTCTAGAGTCCACTCCTCACTTGAGTCATGCGCATGACTATGTGATTTGCATTTCTCCAAGGTAAAAGTAAGTTCTCTAAATTTATCTTGTATTTATTTTCGGTCGGTCCATGCTAGGTGTTAGTCAGTTTTTGAGCTTGATATTACGACCATTCTTTTAAAAGAAAATAAAAATTAAATTTGTCCCTCATTTCTTTTTATTATTTTTTTTTTGAAAAAATGATGTGAAAAAATCCCTTCATGGGAATTTTATTAACCAATAAGAGATTTTTGTCATGTTTTTATTACTTCAATAAAAATGAAATTTTCCTGAAAAAATTTTCCTCTAAAAATTTATTTCAATAAAAAGAAAAATTCTTTAAAAAAAAACTCTAGTAGACATCAAGTGATTTTATCACATTTTTCAAATTATAAAAACTTGCAAGAAAATTCTTCTCGAGAAATTCGCTCATGTTTTTCTAAGAAAAGTTTCTCTAAATAAAATTAGACTAATGTCTCGGGGGAGTTGTATTGACCAATAAGAGATTTTTGTCATGTTTTTCTTGCTTCAATAAAAATGAAATTTTCCTGACAAATTTTCCTCTGAAAATTTATTTCGATAAAAAGAAAAATTCCTTCAAAAAAAAAAACTTTGGTAAACATCAAGTGATTTTATCACATTCTTTCAAATTATAAAAACTTGCAACAAAAATTCTTTTCGAGAAATTCGCTCATGTTTTTCTAAGAAAATTTTCTCTAAATAAAATTAGACTAATGTCTCGGGGGAATTTTGTTAACCAATAAAGGATTTCTGTTATGTCTTTCCTGCTTCAATAAAAATAAATTTTCCTGATAAATTTACCTCTGAAAATTTATTTTGATAAAAAGGAAATTCCTTCAAAGATTTTAGTAAACATCAAGAGATTTTGTCACATTCCTTTAAAAAAAATAATAAAAAAAAGAGTAATAAATATGCAAAAAAAATTATGTATCAGAAATTAACCCATTTCTTCCTAAAGAAATTTTTTTTTCTGATTTCTCTATAAAATAGAAAAAATAAAATTGGACTAATATATGAGTCATGGACCGACATTCCTTGTGTCGCATACTAATTATATCATTTTCTTTTGCAGGGAGATCCTAGATACCCCAGACGGGTGTAAAAATTAAGTTCAATAATATATCAAGAATCATCTTCAGAAATACCAAAAGACGAAAAACACCAAGGCTTCAACCGTTAATTCAGGGAGGCAAACGAACACTGTCCATCTTTGACAGATAGAGTTGTGTCAATCCGTAAACTTGTATGGGCAGTGTATTGTGATATGACGGTGGACTTATACTGATTAAACACGGGGGCATATTTAATGTATTACAAAGGATCCCGCGTCTTTTGAAAGACAATATGGATTATATAATCAGAAACCATGAAATAAGTACCTTAACCTGATTAAATCAACCAGAGACCGGTCTTAAAATTTCCTCGGATCCGAAACACGCGGAGGGTTTTAGAGGACCGAGGTTCTATTAATGAATGTGACCCACAAGTATTTCTCCCAATGCTACAGGCGCCCGACAAGAGCAAGTGGGCACCGAAAGAAACAAAACACGGTTGAAGTGGGGCACGCAACAAATGGCCGAATTTATTGGCACACTAATTAAGTGGCGGTAGCTTTATTAATTTACATGATTGAACGCGGGTCTCTAGGCGGCTGGTGGAAAGCCACACTGAATGCCTCTCTAATGTTCTTGATATCATCGTCTACCGCAACCCGCGAGAGCATCATGAAGAAGATTAAACCTAGACGAATACGTCTACTTAGTTTCATCGCACGTTCTCGCCTTTTGTCGATGTCCAAAATTAATGCACAAGCTAGAAGTAATCATTTCCCTTTCCCCCTATTAAATGCTCGGAGCCGTTAACCGCACCAAACTCGAAAAAATTAATATCGAGACGAAATCTGCGTAAATTTGAAGGGTAAATCCGTATCGTTCCAATTTACCCTTAAATTACTCCGGTTTTAAATTTGATCCCTTCTATTTTCAGGAATTTGCAAAAGCGACTCGAGAATACAGTTGTATCCAAAAACCAAATTTCCTGGTCGGGCTAAATTGGGGGCAAATCAACTCATGGACATTACCACGGGATGGACAGCTTCGGTTAAAGAAAAATACAAGCGAAAGATCCGAACAATCTCAGACATGGGTAATTCTGTATCGTTCTAATTTGCACATAATCATCTCGAGTCCTGAATTTTTTTATTCCATTCTTAACAGGGATTGCAAATTACCTCGAGAAATATCGTAACAAGGCCCAAGGTGATACAACAGGGCCGCGTTATCCCCAAGGATTAACCTTTGAAAAGAAAACCCCATGGACACCTATGGTCCAATGGACCGAATGCAGGAATACTCGACGAGTAATACCGAAGTCAATATTTTGCCACATTCTCGGCTTAATGGTGAAGCATCCAACAAAAGTCGAAGAAAACTCAACCCAGCAAAATTGGTAAAAGACTTGTACAAGGCATTCAAGATGAAGGGTAAATCAGTATCGTTTCCAATTTATCCCTTTTAATACCGGTTGACATGTCTCCTTTTCTTGTTACAGGAAATATTTATACTAACATGTAACATGTTGGAGGAGACAAATCCAAAAGAAAATGATGATCATTTGACAAGATCTATTCTGGTGAAAAATGGGGGGCATTTAACTGCTAAACCATGGCGGTCGCTGTCACTAAACAAACCAAAATGCTCCCTCACCCATATGCCTCATCGTGCAGGGGCAAAACTTGAGACAAACCGCTCCTCGACATAAGGAGTGGGCTTCCCAATTTGTTCAATCCACCCACATACCAGGGGCAATTCAAATCCGCCCATGTTTGCACATTATATAAATACACATGATGCTAAAAATTGTCACATCGGCATTGTGTTTACACATTTCACGAATTATGTATGATTATTCCGCATGTTTAATTTACCAACTCCAACTTAGAACATAAACTGCATAGGAGACATCAAATGTGCAAAATGGGGCATAACAGGATGAGGAAAGTTAAACCATTTCTACACACGGGTCTAACATTTTAATCTACAGATAAACAGCCTTTCTCTAGAGTGAGAGAAAGCCCCTTCGGACTAAAGTCCCCCATTCAGATTACATTCCAGGCGTTCATATTATGAGAACCTCCTTAAATAGAATTGGTAATGCAAACTTGACAGAATAGTTTTGCATGATCCACATTTTGATTGATTGCATCATGAGTTATCACACAGACTACTTCTAATCATTGCCAACTTAGCTGAACAATTTTGTATGAACCAATGAACGCATTGATGAAAATGCTTGCACATGTTAGCTCTGACATTGCCTGACAGGCAACACATTCCCGGTGTTTGAATTACCTTCCAAAGTCTTGAAATTCATTTGGCGATTATTGAATGAACAAGCCTGGTTGTCGAAAAGCCACCAAGCATTCCTTCCAAATTCTCAGGTAAGTATATCTTCAACCTGAACCTTTCAAGAGAATGAATTCTGACGGTTGTTGGGGTACTCGAATCCATTGCGGTATATATAGGTATCCACCTTCTTCAATACAGCATGATTTGTCTTAAGGACCGAAATGTTCGAGACCTTTTGATCTCTGCCTCTTTGGTTTATTCCTAAAGCGACAGGAGAATATAATTTGGGTTTGAGCTTCCGTAGGATTCCTGGTCTCCCCAGATTTCAGAATGGCACCCTTTGAGGTACACCAAGCCCTTCTTACAGGCATAAAGTCCTTCTTACAGGCAAACTAAGTCCTTCTTACAGGCATAAAGTCCTTCTTACAGGCATAAAGTTCTTCTTACTGGCAAACTAAGTCCTTCTTACAGGCAAACCAAGTCCTTCTTACAGGCACAAAGTCCTTCTTACAGGCAAATCAAGTCCTTCTTACAGGCAAACAAAGTCCTTCTTACAGGCAAAACAAGTCCTTCTTACAGGCAAATCAAGTCCTTCTTACAGGTACAAAGTCCTTTTTACAGGCACAAAGTCCTTATTACAGGCAAATCAAGTCCTTCTTACAGGCATAAAGTCCTTCTTATAGGCAAATCAAGTTCTTCTTACAGGCAAACTAAGTCCTTCTTACAGGCAAACCAAGTCCTTCTTATAGGCACAAAGTCCTTCTTATAGGCAAATCAAGTCCTTCTTACAGGCAAACTAAGTCCTTCTTACAGGCAAACCAAGTCCTTCTTATAGGCAAATCAAGTCCTTCTTACAGGCACAAAGTCCTTCTTACAGGCATAAAGTCCTTCTTACAGGCAAATCAAGTCCTTCTTACAGGCATAAAGTCCTTCTTACAGGCAAATCAAGTCTTTCTTACAGGCAAACAAAGTCCTTCTTACAGGTAAACAAAGTCCTTCTTATAGGCAAACAAAGTCCTTCTTACAGGCAACGCAAGTCCTTCTTACAGGCACAAAGTCCTTCTTACAGGCAAAGTAAGTCCTTACAGGCAAATCAAGTCCTTCTTACAGGCACAAGTCCTTTTTACAGACACCAAGTCCTTTCTACAAGCACCAAGTCCTTCTTACAGGTATCTCCATGAAGTGACCTACCATACGGGTCAAATCTCAATCAAAATTTAATCAGTAGAATCCTTTTATTAGGAATCTACCATGGTACGACCCACCATACGGGTCAAATGGTATGACCCACCATACGGGTCAAATTTTAATTCAATTTTTAATCAGTAGAATCCTTTTATTAGGAATCTACCATGGGTTGATCCACCATACGGGTTCAAGTTCAACCACCCTAAAGTTTTTATATAACGAATCCTTAGGTTCTCATTTCATTTTCAATGGAACATTCATGTCACGACTCTTTTTATTTCCTTGTATTGAGTCGATTAGAATTCAGGTGTCATCTCGCCTTTGAAATGAACCTCTACCGACCTTCCTTTCAAAGAGGGGCAGTTGTTGACACCTGATTTTTAATCATTTTTTCTATTGCTAAAGTAATAAAAAATTCATAAAAATTCATAAAATTGAAAAATCAACTTTGGGGACCTTAGCCAAGCAAGCCTAGGGAACCAATTTTGACCAAAAAACGATTTTTCATATTTTTAGTATTTTTACGTATTATTTATTTATTTATTTTCCAAAATTAATAGAAAATCCATAAAAATTCATAAAATTGAAAAATCAACTTTGGGAACCTTAGCCAAGCCTAGGGCACCAATTTTGACCAAAAAATAATTTTTCCTATTTTCGATATTTTTCGGTATTTTTATTTTCGAAAATTCATAAAAACAAAAAATTAAGAAAAATGAGAAAATTAAAAAATCAAGTTTGGAGCCTTGGCCAAGCTTAGGCAAATATTTTCGAACAAAAAAATAATTTTTTGTATTTATATATATTGTTTATATATTTTAGAAATTATGAGAATATTTAATAAATAATAGCATTTGAGGCTACAAAAATATATAAAAATAGTCAATATTTTTATTTTAAATCCCTTTTCATGTTGGTTATCACAAATTTAAAAAATCCAATTCGGGGTCGTGTATTCCTTCATGAGCCTAATCTCGAACCGGGTCTAAAAAATTCAATTTGAGTCAATTTATTTTCATTTTTTCACTTTTAGGAGTTGTGACATTGTTCTCTAATATTTCAAATTTTTATATTGGCCCAAATTATACTCAGAATGACTCAATTGTGCAAAAGGGCTTTAATTAAATTCTGCATTATTTTCAGTGGCAAGAAATGAGCTTAAATTTGACATGTGGTGAATTTTGACTAAGTATAGGGAAGGTATGTCATAAATTGTAAGGAGATTTGGACTTAAAGAAATATTTTTTCAGGGACTAAATTGTAAATACTTAAAATTCAAGGACTAGAGTGCAAATACCTAACTCTTGAAGGATTATTTTACAAATAATAAAAAGAAGAGTTAGTGGATAAATTAGAATAGAGAAGGGAAGATGAAGAAGAGGAGATGAAGAAGAGAAGTTGGAGAAGAATGGATGGAGAAAATAAGATAAGAATAGAGAAGGGAAGATGGAGATGAAGAAGAGTTAGTAGAGAAATTAGAATGGAAGATAAGAATAGAGAAGGGAAGATGGAGATTAAGAAGAGTTAGTGGAGAAATTAGAATGGGAGATAAATATGGAGAAGGGAAGATGAAGATGAAGAAGAGTTAGTGGAGAGATTAGAATGTGAGATAGAGATGGAGAATGGAAGATGAAAATGAAGAAGAGTTAGTGGAGAAATTAGAATGGGAGATAGAGTTAGTGGAAAAATTAGAATGGAAGATAGATGAGTAGGTTATAAAAGGAGGAAGAAGTGAGCTTGAGAAAGGATTCTTGAGAGAGAAAATTTGAAGTGTTTGGGAGAATTTTTTGGAGAGAAAATTTTGGATGTTTGAGAGAGTTTTGGGAGATTGAAGAAAATTTTGAGAGAAAGAAAATACCAAAAGAGAGAGAATTTTGAAGATGATGGGAGTTTAAAGCTAGGGGTTATCATCACAAATTCCTTCATCGATCAATATAAATCAAGAGTTCATCCTCGTCAACGAGCAAACAAATTCAAGCTAAGTGTTTTTATTTATTCATTTATTTATGGTTTTACTCGCAAATTAGCACAAATTGTATACACTTTCTCCATCTCCTTTTTCTTCCATATTTTATGTCAGGAGAAGGATATCTCTACGTCAACAGCAAAAATCTCGTCGAGATACAAAAATCGGCCCAGACAAGCTCCTAAGCTGTCCACCGATTTCTCAACTGATCTGTGACTAAAAGTCCCTCTTAATTCAAAAGAAACTCTCTATATTGGGAACATAGAGAGCGAAAATCAATTATAGAAATCCCTCCCAAAAAAATGGGAGATAAGTACTCTTTCTACTCTTCTGGTTTTAGATGCAGATTAGCACATATTTTGTATACTAACACTTCACTCTATTTTATGTCAGGAAGCCGCAGCTCTATATCAATGGTCAATCCTATGGAAGCACAAAATCGGCTTGGAGGAGTCCTCAAGCGCGCACAAATTTCAAATTGTTGAATCAATTCGTTGTATTTCATTTTAAAAAATTCATACCCCAAAATGGAGAGGACAAAATCCATCCGTAATTTAAATACATGCACCATAAATCCCAAAGGGAAGAGCCAAGCCAATGCTTAGCCTCCCATTGGAGGTTTTTACTTATAGTAGTTAAATACCTGCAACTTAAATACCTGCACCTTAAATCCCAAAGGGAAGAGCCAAGCCAATGCTTAGCCTCCCATTGGAGGTTTTTACTTACAGTAGTTAAATACCTGCACCTTAAATCCCAAAGGGAAGAGCCAAGCCAATGCTTAGCCTCCCATTGGAGGTTTTTACTTACAGTAGTTAAATACCTGCAACTTAAATACCTGTACCTTAAATCCCAAAGGGAAGAGCCAAGCCAATGCTTAGCCTCCCATTGGAGGTTTTTACTTACAGTAGTTAAATACCTGCAACTTAAATACCTGTACCTTAAATCCCAAAGGAAAGAGCCAAGCCAATGCTTAGCCTCCCATTGGAGGTTTTTACTTACAGTAGTTTAAATACTTACAACTTAAATACCTGTACCTTAAATCCCAAATGGAAGAGCCAAGCCAATGCTAGGCCTCCCATTGGAGGTGTTTATTCACTGTCATGTACTTCCTATAATTTAATTTTTGAATCATCATACCCAAAAGATGAGTAGGTCGTAATACTGCACAGAAGTCGTTAACACACTCCCTCTTTCGGCTTCAGGGAATCTTTAACACTTAAAAAAATATAACAAAAAAATATATATACCATCCATGCATCCTATTTAAAAAAGTCAAAACACAAAAGAGAATACCCTACTAGAGCCTTAGGAATAAACCAAGCCTGAGTTGCCGGATTAGGATATCCATGAAATTAAGGTACCGAAAGGGCATTAGTTTTAATTAACTAGTGTAACCAAGTCCCCGAGCTCATAATCTCTGGTTCGCAGGAATAAATTAGTTCTCCCGCTAATTTATTTAGGTTTCTAATCGACCTACCAAGAACGATTAGTGGCGACTCCAAATTTCAAAATCATTTAAACAAAAACCAAAGTTGCGATTCGGTAGGGCTTGGGAGGGTCCGCGTTAGGTTAGTCAAATCTAATTAACCTAATAATCCGTTAACCCCCTAGAAATAATAAAAATATTTTCATAGGGTCGCGACAATGAGTTATTACATAGACTGCCTTTAATCATGGCAAACTTAGCTGAACAATTTTGTATGAACCAATGAACGCATTGATGAAAATGCTTGCACATGTTAGCTCTGACATTGCCCGACAGGCAACACATTCCCGGTGTTTGAGTTACCTTCCAAAGTCTTGAAATTCATTCGGCGATTATTGAATGAACAAGCCTGGTTGTCCAGAAGCCACCAAGCATTTCTTCCAAATTCTCAGGTAAGTATATCTTCAACCAGAACCTTTCAAGAGAATGAATTCTGACGGTTGTTGGGATACTCGAATCCATTGCGGTATATACAGGTATCCACATTCTTCAATAAAGCATGATTTGTCTCAAGGACAATAATATTCGAGACCTTTTGATCTCTGCCTCTTTGGTTTATTCCTAAAACGACAGGAGAATATAATTTGGGTTTGAGCTTCTGCAGGATTCCTGGTCTCCCCAGATTTCAGAATGGCACCCTTTGAGGTACACAAAGTCCTTCTTACAGGCAAATCAAGTCCTTCTTACAGGCACAAAGTCCTTCTTACAGGCAAACAAAGTCCTTCTTACAGGCAAACCAAGTCCTTCTTATAGGCACCAAGTCCTTCTTATAGGCAAACTAAGTCCTTCTTACAGGCAAACCAAGTCCTTCTTACAGGCACAAAGTCCTTCTTACAGGCAAATCAAGTCCTTCTTACAGGCACAAAGTCCTTCTTACAGGCAAATCAAGTCCTTCTTACAGGCACAAAGTCCTTCTTACAGGCATAAAGTCCTTCTTACATGCAAATCAAGTCCTTCTTACAGGCATAAAGTCCTTCTTACAGGCAAACAAAGTCCTTCTTACAGGCAAATCAAGTCCTTCTTACAGGCACAAAGTCCTTCTTACAGGCAAAGTAAGTCCTTCTTACAGGCAAAACAAAGTCCTTCTTACAGGCAAACAAAGTCCTTCTTACAGGCAAATCAAGTCCTTCTTACAGGCAAAGCAAGTCCTTCTTACAGGCACAAAGTTCTTCTTACAGGCAAAGCACCAAGTCCTTTTTACTGGCACCAAGTCCTTTCTACAGGCACCAAGTCCTTCTTACAGGTATCTCCATGTGGTGACCTACCATACGGGTCAAATCTCAATCAAAATTTAATCAGTAGAATCCTTTTATTAGGAATCTACCATGGTACGACCCACCATACGGGTCAAATGGTATGACCCACCATACGGGTCAAATTTTAATTCAATTTTTAATCAGTAGAATCCTTTTATTAGGAATCTACCATGGGTTGATCCACCATACGGATTCAAGTTCAACCACCCTAAAGTTTTTTTATATAACGAATCCTTAGGTTCTCATTTCATTTTCAGTGGAACAATCATGTCACGACTCTTTTTATTTCCTTGTATTGAGTCGATAAGAATCCAGGTGTCATCTCGTCTTTGAAATGAACCTCTACCGAGCTTCCTTTCAAAGAGGGGCAGCTGTTGACACCTGATATTTAATCATTTTTTCTATTGCTAAAGTAATAAAAAATCCATAAAAATTTATAAAATTGAAAAATCAACTTTGGGGACCTTAGCCAAGCCTAGGGAACCAATTTTGACCAAAAAACGATTTTTCATATTTTCAGTATTTTTACGTATTTTTTATTTATTTATTTTCAAAAATTAATAGAAAATCCATAAAAATTCATAAAATTGAAAAATCAACTTTGGGAACCTTAGCCAAGCATAGGGAACGAATTTTGACCAAAAAATAATTTTTCATATTATATATATTAATTTTTTTTTTAAAAAAATACAAAAATATTTGAAAATTTTGAAAAAATAACATTTGAGGCCAAACAAATACATAAAGATAGTTAATATTTTTATTTTAAATCTATTTTCATATTGGCCATCGCAAATTCAGAAAAATCCAATTCGAGTCACGTGTTCCTTCACGAGTATAATCTCGAATCGGGCCTAAAAAAATTTAATTTGAGTCAACTTATTTTTAACTTTCACTTTTTATGAGTTGTGACATTGTCTTCTAATATTTTAAATTTTCATCTTGGCCCAATTATACCCAGAATGACTTAATTTTGCAAAAGGGCTTTAATTAAATTATGCATTATTTTCAGCAACAAGAAATGAGCTTAAATTTGACATGTGGTAAATTTTGGTGTGTCAAAAATTGTGAGGAGATTTGGACTTAAAGAAATATATTTTTTCAGGGACTGAATTGTAAATACTTAAAATTCAAGGACTAAAGTGCAAATACCTAACTCTTGAAGGATTATTTTACAAATAATAAAAAGAAAAGTTAGTGGATAAATTAGAATAGAGAAGGGAAGATGAAGAAGAGGAGATGAAGAAGAGAAGTTGGAGAAGAATGGATGGAGAAAATAAGATAAGAATAGAGAAGGGAAGATGGAGATGAAGAAGAGTTAGTAGAGAAATTAGAATGGAAGATAAGAATAGAGAAGGGAAGATGGAGATTAAGAAGAGTTAGTGGAGAAATTAGAATGGGAGATAAATATGGAGAAGGGAAGATGAAGATGAAGAAGAGTTAGTGGAGAAATTAGAATGTGAGATAGAGATGGAGAATGGAAGATGAAAATGAAGAAGAGTTAGTGGAGAAATTAGAATGGGAGATAGAGTTAGTGGAAAAATTAGAATGGGAGATAGATGAGTAGGTTATAAAAGGAGAAAGAAGTGAGCTTGAGAAAGGATTCTAGAGAGAGAAAATTTGAAGTGTTTGGGAGGATTTTTTTGGAGAGAAAATTTTGGATGTTTGAGAGAGTTTTGGGAGATTGAAGAAAAATTTGAGAGAAAGAAAATACCAAAAGAGAGAGAATTTTGAAGATGATGGGAGTTCAAAGCTAGGGATTATCATCACAAATTCCTTCATCGATCAATATAAATCAAGAGTTCATCCTCGTCAACGAGCAAGCAAATTCGAGCTAAGTGTTTTTATTTATTCATTTGTTTATGGTTTTACTTGCAAATTAGCACAAATTGTATACACTTTCTCCATCTCCTCTTTTTTTTTCCATATTTTATGTCAGGAGAAGGATATCTCTACGTCAACAGCAAAAATCTCGTAGATATGCAAAAATCGGCCCAGACAAGCTCCTAAGCTGTCCACCGATTTCTCAATTGATCTGTGACTAAAAGTCCCTCTTAATTCAAAAGAAACTCTCTATATTGGGAACATAGAGAGCGAAAATCAATTATAGAAATCCCTCCCAAAAAAATGGGAGATAAGTACTCTTTCCACTCTTTTGGTTTTAGGTGCAGATTAGTACATATTTTGTATACTGACATTTCACTCTATTTTATGTCAGGAAGCCGCAGCTTTATATCAATGGTCAACCCTATGGAAGCACAAAATCGGCTTGGAGGAGTCCTCAAGCGCGCACAAATTTCAAATTGTTAATCAATTCGTTGTATTTTATTTTAAAGAATTCATACCCCAGAATGGAGAGGACAAAGTCCATCCGCAATTTAAATACCTGCACCATAAATCCCAAAGGGAAGAGCCAAGCCAATGCTTAGCCTCCCATTTGAGGTTTTTACTTACAGTAGTTAAATACCTGCAACTTAAATACCTGTACCTTAAATCCCAAAGGGAAGAGCCAAGCCAATGCTTAGCCTCCCATCGGAGGTTTTTACTTACAGTAGTTAAATACCTGCAACTTAAATACCTATACCTTAAATCCCAAAGGGAAGAGCCAAGCCAATGCTTAGCCTCCCATTGGAGGTTTTTACTTACAGTAGTTAAATACTTGTAACTTAAATACATGTACCTTAAATCCCAAAGGGAAGAGCCAAGCCAATGCTTAGCCTCCCATTGGAGGTTTTTACTTACAGTAGTTAAATACCTGCAACTTAAATACATGTACCTTAAATCCCAAAGGGAAGAGCCAAGCCAATGCTTAGCCTCCCATTGGAGGTTTTTACTTACAGTAGTTTAAATACTTGCAACTTAAATACCAGTACCTTAAATCCCAAAGGGAAGAGCCAAGCCAATGCTAGGCCTCCCATTGGAGGTGTTTATTCACTGTCATGTACTTCCTATAATTTAATTTTTGAATCATCAGACCCAAAAGATAAGTAGGTTGTAATACTGCACAGAAGTCGTTAACACACTCCTTCTTTCGGCTTCAGGGAATCTTTAACACTTAAAAAAATATAACAAATAACAATATATACCATCCATGCATCCTATTTAAAAAGTGAAAACACAAAAGAGAATACCCTACTATAGCCTTAGGAATAAACCAAGCCTGAGTTGCCGAATTAGGATATCCATGAAATTAAGGTACCGAAAGGGCATTAGTTTTAATTAACTAGTGTAACCAAGTCCCCGAGCTCCTAATCTCTGGTTCGCAGGAATAAATTAGTTCTCCCGCTAATTTATTTAGGTTTCTAATCGACCTACCAAGAACGATTAGTGGCGACTCCAAATTTTAAAATCATTTAAACAAAAACCAAAGTTGCGATTCGGTAGGGCTTGGGAGGGTCCGCGTTAGGTTAATCAAATCTAATTAACCTAATAATCCGTTAACCCCTTTTAAAATTTAAAATTTTTTTTAGAGAGTCGCGACAGACATGCGCGCACACGCATGGCCTCATGTGCCAAGTACTGTGGTGGCGTGTGAGGATGCGTACGTGGTCTGATTGACGAGTCCCAGGTATTAGCGTGCTCGTATGCTTATGCTCTACTAGATGATATATTTATTTTACATGTTCGATACTTTTATAGATTAAAAATACATACAAAACCTTAAATACATGTATTGTTTGGGTTTTTTTTTGTATTTTTCTATGGTTTTTTGAAATACAGGAATAAGTTCACATGTAAGTGCCACACACGGATTGTTTATAGCATAATTTATCAACTACATGTTTATGGTTTGACATGTACTGTTGATTAGATTGATGTAAATTAGCATGATATGTAATTTTGTGACTAATTGCCCTTGTCACTAGATAGAAAAATTACGTGTATATATAAAGAATGCGAAATATAAAGTTAACATCATAGTTTTGAAAATATAATTGGGTTGTAAGCCAAAGTGGCATACTTTGTTGGGTTTGAGAAATTTTTTGATCTCATATTGTGGTGAAATGTCTGATGTTTTAATATGTAGTTATACTCATAAAGGAGATAATTTTATTTGGTTGTATGGAGGGATATATATGTATAGCATATGGTTGAGGATCGACTAATCAAAGTCTTTTCATACACCAAAAAAGTAATGAATTAACGAAGATTAAAATATATTCTGATGGATATTGTAATATAGAGAGTATACAACAGCATATCATGTATTCTACCCAAAGAAAATTATATGGTGATACATGTAACTCTCAAGGTAAATTTTCACGTTATGCTAATTGTATACATTGATTATAAATTTGTAAATGGCAACTCTTTTAAAATTGACGCTCTTATAGGTTCAATTTTTCAAGAAATCGAATGAGGATTTTTTGTTTGTGATATAGTTAGTGAATATTTATATTGCTCTTATTAAGTATAAGCCCACAGAACTCATTGACATTAGTGAGAAGCCATGGAAAGCAATATGTGTTGCTTGGAAAAATTGCAATACGATCTGCTTAGTATGAAGTGATCCATTAAGGAAAACTGGAAAAGTGTTTCGTTAACTGACTATAATGTTATATAAATGAAATAAGCATTAAAGGTTTGGAACCATGGCTCGTCCAATGCTGAGAGCGAGATACATCTACAATGACACTTTAACATCAAATATGGTGATTTTGTGAGGTTCAGAAATTACGTCCTAAAGATGATAGAACTGCATATTAAAAGGTTAAGAAATCATTCTTATAAAGGAACCCATGAAATCACTGGTCATTCTAACATTGTAGGTCTAATCAAAGCATCCTTTAAGAAGAGTAGTGATTGCTACTTTTTTTTGTAAAAAGAATGGTCACAGAGACTGCGACAAGTACAAAAACTTGGTTATTTATGTGTGAACCTAAAAGTAATGATTTTTTGGTATTGATTTGTAAATATAATATATCAAGAGCCCCATCTTCTTCGTCTTGGCTAGATAGCGGTGCAACAAATCATGTTGTGTTTAGATATAGGAATTCATAAACTAAAACATACCAAATCAAAATGAATCAAGCTCACTGGAGGAACAACAAAAAAGTCGACATTGAGTTCGTGGGAATGTCATTCTGAATTGTAGTTTTAATTTGACATTAGGAAACATATTTTATGTACTTTACTTAAAGACGGGACTTTGTTTCTATATAAAGTCTGGATTTATGTAATTACTCTTTTGAAATAAGGAGCATCGATATTTCTATATTCTTTGATTCAAATAAGGTTTGGTACTTTTATAAGTCCAATGGATTGCACATATTATGTTTAAATCCTAATGATATATATATATCACTTATACGGCTAAAAAAGTTGTTTCCAAAAGACGTCTATTTAAATAACAGTCTTACACATTATGACATATATGTCTTGGTTACATATCTAAGAAAAGAGTGAACGGATAAAGACTAACATTCTACCGATTCTTACAAATGACCTAGTCACATGTGTAGATTGCTGTAGAGGTAAGATAACTAAAAAAAATAATGAAGTTAGAGTTTGCGTTTATGGCCTATTGGAGGTCATTTACACTCAAATAAGTGGACTTTATATGGCAGCATTATGTAGAAACTCATATTTCATCATATTTATTGACGATTATTCCATATATGATTATCTATACTTAATTAAGGAAAAGTCTGGATTTCTTGTTAAGTTCAAGATATTTTAGATTAGAGTCAAGAAATAGTTAGGACAAGTCATAAAGATTGTCAAATTTGACTAATGTGGTGAGTATTTTGGCAGGCATGGAGATGCTAAATAGTTTAAAGGACAATTTGCCAAATACTTAACAAGGCTGTAGGATAGTGACTCAGTTTACTATTTCTGGGAGTCTGTCGCGACCTAAAATTCATTTTTTAGGTTAATGGATTACCAGATTAATTGATTAAATTAACTAACCTAGTCCGAGCTCTCCCAAGCTCTACCAAATCGCGACTTTGGTTTTTTGTTCAAATGGTTTTAAAATTTGGAGTCGCCACTAATCATTTTTGGTAGGTTGATTAGAAACCTAAGTAAATTAGCGGGAAAACTAAATTACTTCTACGAACCAGAGATTATGAGTTCGGGGACTTGGTTACACTAGTTAATCAAAACTAATGCCCTTTCGGTACCTTAATTTCATGGATATTCTAATTTGACAACTTAGGCTTGGTTTATTCCTAAGGCTCTAGTGGAGTGTTTTCTTTTTGTATTTTCACTTTTTTAAATGGAATATACGTGAGCGACATTTTTTTTGGCATTTTCAAAATATTAAGTATTTCCCTGAAGCCGAAAGAGGGAGTGAGTTAATGACTTCTGTGCAGTGCTACGAGCTACTCATTTTGGGGTTTAATGATTCAAAAATTAAATTACATGAAATAAATGACAATAAATAAAAACCACCAATGGATAGCTCAGCCTTAGCTTGGCCATCTCCTTTGGGATTTAAGGTGCAGTGATTTAAATTGCAGAAATTTAAAATGACCTCTAGTGAGCGGGCTCTGCCCTTCACGTTCTGGAGTTTAAATTCTTTAAAATAAAACGAATTGATTTGACAATTCGGGCCGAAATCCATCGACGGATCAATTGAAAATTTAATTGGCACTCAAGAGGTCGTCAGCGCCAATTTTACACCTCCATGGGATTTACCGTTGACTTGGAGTTGTCCTTTGCCTGACATAAAAATATGGAGAAATGGAGTAATGGAGCAAATATGATTTAATTCACATTAAAAATTAGAACAATGAAAGAGGCACTTAGCTTCAATGGCATTATGAGAAGTGCTTGATGGATATAATTGGTTCCTACCTGAAATCAAATATGGGGAAAATGGAAGAAGAGTAGAAAATTGGGTTAGTTTATACTAAAAAATCAAAGAGAGTAGAGGGACACTTAGCTTCAAATGTAGGATGAATTCTTGATTTATGTTGATTGATGAAGAAATTGATGATGATAATCCTCTAACTTTAAACTCTCATCATCTTCAAAATTCTCTCTCTTTTTTGATTTTTTTTTTCTCTCAAATTTTTCTTCAATATCTTAAAACCTCTCAAACATCCAAAATTTTCTCTAAAAAAAAATTCCCTCTCAAGCTCACTTCTTCCTCCTTTTATAACCCACCCATCTATCTTTCATTCTAATTTTTCCACTAACTCTATCTCCCATTCTAATTTCTCCACTAACTCTTCTTCATTTTCATCTTCCCTTCTCCATCTCTATCTCACATTCTAATCTCTCCACTAACTCATCTTCATCTTCATCTTCCATTCTCCATATTTATCTCCCATTCTAATTTCTCCACTAACTCTTCTTCATCTCCATCTTCCCTTCTCTATTCTTATCTTATTTTCTCCATCCATTCTTCTTCATCTTCTCTTCTCCATCTTCCATTCTCTATTCCTATCTTATTTTCTCCATCCATTCTTCTCCATCTTCTCTTCTCCATCTTCCATTCTCTATTCTTATCTTATCTTCTCCATCTTCTCTTCTCCATCTCCTCTTCTCCATCTTCCCTTCTTTATTCTAATTTCTCCATTAACTCTTCTTTTTTGTTATTTGCAAAATAATCCTTCAAGAGTTAGGTATTTGCACTCTAGTCCCTGAATTTTAATTATTTACAATTTAGTCCCTGAAAAAAATATTTCTTTAAGTCTAAATCTCCTAACAATTTTTGACACAATTCACCGCATGTCAAATTTAAGCTCATTTCTTGTTACTGAAAATAATGTAAAATTTAATTAAAGCCTTTTTTGTAAAATTGGGTCATTCTGGGTATAATTGTGCCAAGATGAAAATTTAGAATATTAGAGAACAATGTCACAACTCCTCAAAGTGAAAAATGAAAATAAATTGACTCAAATTGAATTTTTTTAGGCTCGATTCGAGATTATGCTCGTGAAGGAATACACGACCCCGAATTGGATTTTTTAAATTTACGATGGCCAACATGAAAAGGGATTTAAAAGAAAAATATTGACTATTTTTATGTATTTTTGTGGCCTCAAATGCTATTATTTATGAAATATTTTCCTAATTTCTAAAAAATATATTTAAAAAATACAAAAAAATACGAAAAATTATTGTTTGCTCAAAAATGGTTGCCTAAGCTTGGCCAAAGCTTCCAAAGTTGATTTTGAAATTTTCTCATTTGTTTCTTGATTTTTTTTATGAATTTTTGAAAATAAAAATATCGAAAAATACAGAAAATACGAAAAATCATTTTTTTAGTCAAAATTGGTTCCCTAGGTTTGGCCAAGGTCCCCAAAGTTGATTTTTTAATTTTATGAATTTTTTATGGATTTTCTAATAATTATTGAAAATAAAAAATAAAAAAATAATTAAAAATCAGGTGTCAACAGAGTCTTGAACTAAAAGGTGTGGCCGAAAAGTGTAATCACACCCTTATGAATATGATGAGGAGAACAATTTGTAAAACCAACTTATATGATTTTTTTTATGGGTAAAAACTTTAAAAGCAGCCCTGTATACTATGAATTGCGATTCTACCAAAGTTATTCCATTAACTTCTTTTGAGTTATGGACTAAGTGTAAACCTAAATTGACCTTAAGTGATTGTCTTGCAAAATTGAAATTATAAAATCCAACATTAAGTAAGTTGGACTCAAGAACCAGTCAATTTACTTCGTATCTTAATTAGATCATTTAAAGGGATACCAATTTTATAATCTTAACGGAGGTACGAGAATTGTGGAAGTACATACAGCTAAGTTCCTTGAATTTGATATGGTTGAATAAGGGTAGTTGTTCACAAACTATTAAAGATAAACTTATAGTTGTTACTCAGGCTATTTAGCTCTGAAATCTCATTAGGGAGTTGACCATATTTAGACTTTGTTTATACGGTTGTACTGTGACAATTACTTTGCAGTGTAGTTACTTAACAACAAAGGTCACATGGGGTCTAAGTATTCAACGGTCAAGTTTTTACTATAAAGATAATAGATGAGAACTGTGATACTAAAGTAAAACATATTTCCATAAATGATATGGTTGCAGACTCACTAACTAAAGGTCTTCACTCTAGTATATTTGAAGGACATGTCACAAGCATGGGCTTAGAAGCATTATGGATAATATTACAACATATCATTTGTTGGGTTTAGAAGCATCATAGGATGCCATTTTTTAGTGAGAGCTATTTTGTGTTTGGTCTAGTAAAGTTCACATTTGTGTTTGTTATTTTTATAATGTTCATACGATAAAGTGTTTATAAATATGTAGTTATTAAGGAAAATACATGTATCTAAGGAAAATCTCAAGGTATAGTGTAAATCTTGAGTGATGGCTGGGGCATTTATTTTTAGCCATATACATATGTCTTGTTACACACAAAACACAATAAACTATAAAAGCAAGATATATCTGGTTTTCTAAAACCATAAGGATAATCTCTAGTTGCACATCATGTTTCGTGACACTTAAAGTAAGACAATAGTGGCTGACAAGGATGATAACATGTGAAGTTTCTCTATTATTTGAGATATTATCCAGTTGTTTTACTACTATATTAAATTCATATAAGTAAAATTAAGAACTTTTATGACTAAGGATGGCTTTGTGTCTTTTGATTTAGTTATTACCACGATTCGTTGTTTAAGATTTTATGAGATCGGATTGACTATTAAAAATTATTTATAGACCAATATAAAGATGCTCATATACAGTACAATTTTAATTGATATAGCCTAAGTGGGAGAATGTTAGAATATATTTTATATGGGCTTTATTAATTATCATTGTAATTGATTATTGATCTAATAAAAGAAAGATATAGGTTTCCTAATACTAATTAGATATGAGGCTAAATAGTATGGACCGAGTTAAAACTTATCCATAATGAGGGGATAAACTCTATAAATAAAACTCAAGTCGTTCCTCTAAACTCTAATATTTACATATGCTCACATAAACAGTCATTAGAAAGTGATACATGAGGGTCGTCTCATTGAAGTGAGTGTCTAAAGGGGGTTCTAGACTAGAAACTCTTGAGTATGGGATTGTTGCAACTCCACGTTACGAACGATGGATCTGAAATATGATGCGTAAATTTCTTTACTTTATGATTTGTGATTTGCATATTTAAACGTGATAATTTTGGATCGCTGTTTAATGTTAATAATCGCAGCTCACATCAACCTGTGAACTTAACTGCATCTAGCTAGCTTCAGTGCTTAATGGAAAGATCATGTGCACACTGCTTTCTCCTCTTTAATATAAACATCAATCCAAAATCCCATTATCCTTCTGCAGAAAATGCACAAATCATAGCACGATCTCGAATTTTGGACCTCCTGGCCATCTTAGAGCACCGGGCATATCGATCATCTCATATGTACGAGCTCCGAAGTAATCCCTCTGGGCTTGGATCGCAGTAGGCTGCTGGCACAAGCCGATGACATACTCGGGACACTAATCCCGCGACTTATGACAGCTCTTTTCCAAGCATATAGCCGGTGGGCCAGGAAAAGGGAAACGAGAATAATAACTCAACTTAGTAAAATACGTGACCAGAAAATCATTACCAAGTTCACATCCCAATCAAAGACAGAGACCCATGAACGGGATAAACGTAAGTTGCATTGAAACGCAAGCCAAGCTAAAAAAGAAAGAAGGAAGAGGAAGAAAGAATAGAGTGGAGAGTCGGATGATCACAGGCCATTGGTCAAGAAGCTTGCTTGGCGCATCGAAAGAAAGCAGCAGAGCAGAGAATGGAGGTGACGAAAACCCAGAACCCAAAACTGATCACCAGAGAAACCCCGGCGGCGATCACATCCAAAGCGCCTCTCACGCTCGACCCCATCATCCATCTCAAGCCCAGCATTTTCCTTTTGCTGCTCTGCTAAATTTTTTTTGTGGAATCTCTCTCAACTACACGAATCTGTGTCTTAAAAGTTATACGGAAGCTTGTTTCTTTCTTTAAGTATACTTCATTCTGGGAACACGGTTCTTGAGCTCTTTGTAGTGCGGTGTTGTGTGGCGTTTACTGTTATGTCCATACATATAAGCTCGAGGAAGAAAAGAGTATCTAGAGGAAGAGCAGAAGATAAGGAAAGGCGCGAACTTTAAAGCAGACGAAAGAAGGATCGCAGGGTTTAGAGTATACTTGTCTTGCGATTGTCAACACATCATGTGGGTAAGGATTACTCGTGGATCGGATCCATCGTGGATTGTGTCCATCACAACTGTTCGATTAAGTGAGACCCGCTCGAAATCCACACCATTTAACGGTGAAGGAGTCTAGACAAGAATTTGTCTTTCAGAACGAGCTCAAATGGTGTTCTGTCTATGCCCCATTTGTCTCTTTGCTAATCAATGAAGAAATTGTAAGCGCCGAGCTTACTCCACAGCGGGCGACATGCGGCAAATTGAAAATCCAGAACGATATCAGGCGGTGAACTATTTCTTTCTTTGGGAATCGGTAATCTTCTATGAACTGGGCATTAGCATGTATGAACTGTTCATATGAGTCCAACTGAAAGCGGGGGCCCTTAAGCCCTTTGAAGACATCATTTGTGAACTGTGATAAGCCCCATGAATGAACGGCTGCGCCGGTATATCATCACTTGATTGAGTTTGTCCCCGCACAGTTATTGTGCATTAAGTTGCTCACTCGCGAGGACAACAACATAAAGAGGGAAAAGACAGGACGATCAACATTCATGATAGTAATTATTGGGTTGCAGCGGGCTCATGTGGGGCCAAGTACATAACAACCGTTGGATCGAACTGGATCCTACAGAGGACCCACAAAAACAATGGTCATCATACATCAGCGTCTCATGAACCCCCCAACAGATTACTATGTCCATCTCAGAATAATCACAGCATTACTCCAATGCCAACAAATGAAAGGATCGGAGACAGACAAGCTGTAAGGCAAAAGAATGGACATTGTGAATCAATCTGATTACTTCATCAAGCCTCTAGCTACCCAATTTGTTATTTCCAAACTTTAGCAGCACAGAGAATGTGCTTGTAAGCAAGTTTTCATTCATGTAAATTGTGACATGAGTGTGAAATTTCATAGAAACGAGTCAAGATGGTCCCAACAGATGAATTTCCAACCCTGTAAAAGTAGTGTTTGAAATTGACATTTCCTATGAAGTTGACATCTCCGCTTTTGGTAATATGTAGGCATTTGATCACTCTCTTCCGAGGTAAGAAGCCGTGTACTGACCATCTCTCCATTGATATCTGCTCCACTGTAGATGCATAGCTTTGTTGACAAGTTTCCCGTGTTAGCTTCTTGCACGAACAAAACCAAGAGCAGTTATATGACTAGTATGTTACGGCCATTGAAGCGCTACAAGGAAAAAGGGTGTCTCCTTTTAGAAGCGGGGTACTTCGAGCATTTATGAGTAATCTGAGTCTGGAACAGCTTTTATTTCTACACAGTAAGTGGCTTGCCCGCTTGGGGAATACCTGCAGAAAGATAAACTAGTATCCAGTGAATCATAGCAGAAAGTGATGATATTTGTGTGAACGATCAGGTGAAGCTAGAGAAAAAGAAACATTACCTGGCTTTCTAAGAGGCTTTCTTATTGGCATCGGCATCCGTACGGGCAGCTCTACTTCCTTAATGTTGACAACTACTGCATCGGAGGTTAGAAAAGTTTTTGCCACAGATGCTGCGTGCTCCAAAGAACATCTTGCCACCTGCATGTCATTTACACTTTGAACCATAAGCCTATTCAGACCTCGAGTAGAATGCCAAAGGGCACATGCATGAGCTATGTCTAGCCGTGGGGGAATATGTTCATTTAAAGAACCAAAACTCTTTCCAACCCTTCGCTTCAGGATTTCCTACAAACACTTCTTCTGAGTTCAATATCAATAGTATCAAATCAGTCTCAAGAGTGTCCTCTACTCAGGCAGATTGAAGAATTAACTTTTCTGGTAGTCAGCCAATTGTATTCAACATTTGACACCTCAAGCTACTACAATTTAACTTCCAACATATCACTTGCTGATCAGCCTTGCTTAAAACTGGAGAGATCATGCTTTGCACACAAGTTACATCAATTAGATTATGTACCTTCGTTGGATCCATTATTCCAGCTACCAGTAAATCCTCATAGCAGTCCCTTGCAGCATTATATCCGTAGTTCATGATGTTACTCGACAGGACCTGTAAAAATGCAGATCATGTGGAGAATTGTGTTTTGACCTCAACATCAAGCAAAATTAGTTGAGAAAGCACTAGAAGGCATGATTTGCAATTAAAATATTTGTAACAAAATGATGCATCTCCAAGAAAGTACCTTCTCCACCACGACACTTCCATTGACACCAGCATTTTTGGCTATCTGTCTTGCAGGGAAGCTTAGTGCTTTCTTGAAAATCTCTGCTCCCATCTGCATTCAAGGTTTTAGGCTAGGCAATTTAAGATGTTTGGTTTGAATAATTGTAAGGAGAAAAAAAACCTGAAAGGAAGATGGGACCTTATTTTACTTGGATAGTGGACATGATCGTTCATTTCATTTTGAGTGACTTGTTCTCTTTATTACATTTTTTTTTTGGACAATAAGGAATAAAGAACACTTTATAGAGCATCAATATGATCTTTATAGGACATTTATTGTTCAAAAATCCTCTTAATGCATCACGTTGTCCTTTTATACAAGGGTTAATACTACCAAAAATCCCAAACTGGTACACAAGTGATAAATTTACTGATTAAAAAACCCCAAACTGGTACATCTATGATAAATTTATCATAAACTATTTTTTTAACCATAAAAAATCCTAAACTGGACCAATTTACCTCAAATTAATTATTTTGACCACCAAAAAAACCCCAAACTGGCACACATATGACAAATTTACCCTTCGTTAGTTTTTGTTAAATTGTATTAATATTACAAAAAACCTCAAATTGATACAATAGAGGGTAAAAACCCCAAATACGTACATCGGAGAAGTGCTACGTGTCATCCAACTCAATAATTTGATGACAAATTTGATGAAAATTAATGGAAGGTGAATTTGTCAAAGGTATAAAAATTTGAGGTAAGTTTGTCAAAGCTGTACCAGTTTAGGCTTTTTGGTAGTCAAAAACATAGGTTGGGGTAAATTTATCAAAAGCGTACCGGTTTGGAGTTTTTTATGGTATCAACCTTTTATACAAATACAGGTATTCAATTAGATATCTAAGAAAAAAACTTACCTTCTGCTCTTCATTATCTAGACATTCTTTGATGCAATCAACCTTTGTAGACAGTCTCAAAAAAATACAGCCACCACCAACTACAATACCTTCCTCAATTGCCGCCTGCAATACATTAATTTACTGGCTGTGACATTGGTAATAGAAAACTGAAGTTGATTAGAGATATAAGGATATGATTATATACCTTTGTTGCATTCAAGGCATCTTCAATTCTCAGCTGTTTATCCTTCAACTCCACTTGCGTTTGAGCTCCCACCTTTATTTTAACCAGTATAATTCGTCAATTTGAATGTAAGTCAGAGGTCTCAGGCTTTATATTAAACCAAGAAGCCGACAAGGAGATATATACTCAAATTACTTGAAGAATAGCAATTCCTCCCGATAACCTTGCTATTCTTTCATTCAGTATCTTCTTTTGAAAACTTTCCTCGGTGTTCTGCCAAAGAAAAAAAAGGTAATGCATTAGGTATCTCAGAGTAGCTATTATTAGGAATTTGGACCGTGTCAAAAGTGTTAAGTCACTAGAGATGCATGATTTTGGGCTGTCATCGTCTTGTAATATTTTGCCCGAATTTAAACTCAAAGTTCAATATTTTTTAGTCTGAGCTGGACGACGAGTTTTGTTTCACGTATAATGATTTTTACTCTGGATTTTTTCAATGAATTTCTCTGTGTCGAGGAAAAAAATATGCGAAGAAGCAAAAGTCATCAGCGAATTATTCTTGTTAGGACGGAGAAGCACCTTGACAAGGCCTCGGATTTGAGAAACTCTCTCCTCAACAGCTTTTCTTGTGCTTCCATCTGTAACTATCAATGTCGAATTTTTGGTTATCACAACCTTAGAAGCTGTTCCCAGTACTTCCTTAGTGGCTTTTTCCAGAGTCAACCCCACATCGTCTCTGATGACAGTGCCTATAAGATGGGCAAGGGGAACGTTCAAAAGTGAAAGAATTAGTCTCAGCTCTGAAGTGCAACACATGATGAGACTGACGAGTTAAGTACAATGCAGGATACAGTACCTCCTGTTAGTATGGCAATATCATCTAAGCAATGGCTCTTGCGTTCACCAAACGCAGGAGCCTTAATAGCTGCTACCTTGAGCACGCCTCTAAGCTTGTTCCTTATTAGAGGAGCCAGAGCTTCTGGCTCAATACCTTCCGCGACTACGAGGATTGGATACTTCTCTTTAACAGCACTATCCATAATCTTAAACATGTCCTTTGGGTTTGAAATTTTCTTGTCAACCAAAAGTAACTGTAAAGAAAATCCGTACCCCTTATCATTCAATCAAATAACACATGGAGGTAAAATTATAAATTTCTACCTTGCAATTGTGAAATTCCACCGTCATCTTCTTTCTGTCGTTCACAAAGTAAGAAGACAGATATCCACGGTCAAATTGCATGCCTTCAACGATTTGTAGGCTGCTTTCGGCACACTTCCCTTTCTCTATTGTGACAACGCCTCTCCGACCCACTTGCCGGAGTGCATTGGCTATCATGCTTCCCACTGCATGATCATTCCCCGCGCTAACTGCAGCAACATCTATGAGTTCATCGTCCTCGACCTGTATCGTGGACATTTCTGTACTTCATGAGAAGTAAGCACCAAGATTATGCAAACCCTTCAGCCAGTTTGTAAGATTTATCATCACTCCCTGCTCAAAGCCTTCTCTGTACATCATCATTTACTGTATTACTTTTGCTAACTCCGATAGTAACTCAGAGAAGGAGATAAAAATCTATTACCTCTCTGGACATCTTCTTCAGCTCAGTGACAAGGGCCTTTGCAGTCTTTACAATCCCACGAGAAACTTGAACAGGATTAACGCCAGCTGCAACAACCTTCGCGAGTTTAAAGTTAAATCGAAGAAGTTGGTGCAATGCAACTAGAATTTGCATAAGTCCCAATTAGTGAGGCTTGATCAAGTCACAGAGTTCACTAAAAGATTTAAAATGAAAGGAGAAAAGCGTGGGCCATCCAAAGATAATTGGCCACTGATGAAAGGTATGTTTCTCTCCCAGCAAAAGGGAGTCAATAAGCTATCCAAAAGAACAGCTGAAACATACCTTCACACCCTCGGAGATCAGGCCCCGAGCAAGAACCACAGAGGTAGTGGACCCATCACCAGCAAGTTCATTTGTTCTTGCGCCAGCTTGCCTTACCAGTTTCACCCCGACATTCTCCAGAGGATCCTCCAACTCTATCTACATTCTCATATCACAGAAGGGATAATCCTATAAACATCCAAACCCAATTGAAAGCTTCTACAAATCGCGTGATCCATCACCACACAATGAACCGTACCGCCAGTGAAGCTAAATTTATCAAAGTTGAGCCATGAAAACACGAGTCTGATCAATTAATTTATAACATTAGTCAACTAGCTGCCAAGAAATCCCTTTAAGCGCCGCCACACCAGTCACTTTTCTTGCACATTCGTCCTCCATTAGAAGAAGCAAGAATTTTTTTCCCCTTGATATATTCGAAGGTTCCAATAAGCATGCGGAATCGAACCAATCCAAACACGTAATCGAATTAGGACAACATCATTCCCCCGAGTCGACAATTGCCAGATCAAAACAGGATTCAAAGCACACATGAGGAAGGCAAGCAACAGCTAGAACAAGGCAATACCTCTTTGAGAACAGTCTCGCCGTCATTGACAATCTTGGGAGGCCCATACTTGTTCTGCAAGACCACATTCCGTCCTCTCGGTCCCAATGTCACCCCCACCAGCTCTGCCACCAAGTTCACACCAGCCTGCACCCAAAAGAGGGGAATAAAAGAAAGAACTTCAAAGCTAATCACGCATTGTGGGGTCAGACAAGGTAAAAGAGGAGGAGAAAGGAAATGGGTTTCTCCATTTCGGGGTGTGTCGGAGTGAAATTTCAAGAGTTGAGAGTCCGACCAGGAGTTTCTTGGTGGTGGAACCATCGTGGTTGAAGCAAAGCTCTTTGGCAACGGCTTTGGGAGTCGATGCTGGGCTTGTGTACGAGGATTGCAACTTCGGAGGATACCGGGTATTGAAGGAGAGTGCAGAGATTGGTGTCGGGGAACACGCCATGGTCTTCATTCAGTTCAGATGCAAAAAGATCAAAGGAACAGCGTGCGATTAGGTGCTCATCAGACTATTACTCTCTCACCGGGATAAGATAGAAAGGCGCAGAGAGAGAGAGAGAGAGAATGAGATATTTGAAAGACAAAAATATCCAACTGATTTTGGCGGTATTCCAACGATATGGGGGTAGACCCATCTTTTTGTTTGCTGAATTTAAGCAGCAAAATTCGGTCTTTGAGTCTTAATCAATCTGAAATGCTGGAAATAATTTCCGTACTGAGGAGTTTGAATCCTTCCCTTGTCCTCTTCATCATCTTGCCTTTGAGAACAAGAAACAAAACTGCCCTTCGCTAGTAGGAGACCATCCATTCATAAAACACTTCGTCAAAGATGAGTGGGACTACTCTAAGCTCATGAAACGGTGCCATCAGAACGATTAATGAATTACATTAAGGAAAAAATAAAGAAAAATATCAAAAAATCAAGAAGGAGAAACTACAAAGGCGCCCTTTAAGCCTGACCTTTTTTTGAGACTCCATGATCATTTCAGGCCATTATTTGAAACTATTATGTTACTTCAAGATCTTATTTGAAATAATATTCATTTGTGGCCCTTATGTGAGAAAATAGAGCACTTTGGATTTTTATTTGAAAATTTTTCTCAATTAATTAGTGCTCCTAGATTTGGACATCCGTCCAAATTTAACTGACAGCTTTTCCTCAAGTTCAGAATTTGAAGATCAATACGGAAGGCAAACAGCGGCTGGTTTTATGCTTCAAGCTAGAGGAACAAAGATATGTAGAGAAAAGCATAGCATGAAAACATGAAAAAGTCGGGCTTTCTGGAAACTCTTTTACAGAACGATCGACATGATTTCATATTCTATCCACAATTCTAGTCTTGTTCGTGGGCTCTGCAGAAAACTGGTGAATCATTTTATGCAATGAACTTGTCAATGTCTTGGCCTCCAGCAGATCATCACAACGTGAACTTGGGCCATCCTTTCTAGCCAATACAATAACCATCAATATATGGACGTTGGTCTGACTCCCCCGATCTGGAAATCTGGTGCGTCAACCATAATCTGTGTTCTTGCTTGGGAAGGTTCCTGGTGGAAGCATCCTAAATCTGGACAACTTGCAAAAAATGGGAGTGTGGGTGAACTGGTGTTACCTTTGCAAATAGGCGGCAGATGAATCCGTCCAGTGTCTACTGCTACACTGTTGTTGGTCGAGGAATATTCGTTGGATCCCTCGAGCTAACTTTTTCCGGCTAATTTCAAGAGAGGGGAATACGAGAGAGAAAGTTTTCGATTCCTCATGGTCATTTCGTAACAAGTTCAGATTCAAGCTTTGCTGGACTCTTTATCTCGTAAATGATTTTGTACAGGGGTTGACATTCCCTCGTAGGCCCTTAATGAAATATTTCTACTGATCCCAAAACAATGTAGGATGTCTTCTCTGGACCAGTAATTTGTTTCCTAATCTAGAAACAGCCTTAAGAGAATACCTGTCATGCATATGGCACGACCTATGAAAAGTTATCTTTCCATGGGCTAATCTGTCCATAATCTAAATACAAAATAGAAACTTGTGTCTTCTATGTGTCGTAGAAAGTAAACCCCCGTTAACAGGGCATAACCAATCAGATGTCCGGGGAACTTTTGACCTACTTTCTTGATAATCGATGAAATTAGTTCAAATAATTTTTCCGCAATGGACATGTTACATAAAATATTTTTTGGAGTAAAATAATAGAACTTTCTAGAGCTCCGATTCAAGAGGAAAAGTACACTGCAAGTGTCAAAACTTATGCACGGCGTGCACTTTAGTTTCAAAACTTTCAAAACATTCACTTTAGTGCCAAGTTTTTTGAAAATTATTCACTTTAGTGCCAAGTTTCATCTGAAGCATACGTGGCTTGCCGGAAAGTTTACGTCGATTTAGCAATTTAAAGAGCAAACGGCGTCGTTGAAGTTGAATTCACCCAAACATAAACCCTAAATTGAATCATAAATTACAAACCCTAAGCCCTTAAATTCAACCCCAAATTACAAACCCTAATCCACGGCGACGAGAGAGGGACAGCTTCAGTGAGGGAGGGCAACGAGCGAGGGAGAGTGGCGAGTGAGCGACGGGGACAAGCGAGCGAAGGCGACGAGGGAGGGACGGTTGTAAGCGAGGGACAGCTGTGAGCGAGCCATGGCGGCAAGCAAGGGATGGCAGCGACTCCACAAGAGGACTTCGGTCTCACAGCCAATCGGAGACCAATGACGACGTCGTTTTTCATTTTCATCCTAGCACAAGCCACATTGGATGTCCACTGTGACAATTGCTTTTAAAAATTTGCTACATAAGATAATAAAGCAAATTGAAAAATTCATGTAATTCATTTGGCTGGATTGGCATTAAAGTGCACGATTGTCTCCGAACTTGACACTAAAGTGAACATTTTGAAAATTTTAACACTAAAGTGCATGCCATACATAAGTTGTGGCACTTATAATGTACTTTTCCCTCGATTCAAGTAACTACATGTATTGCATTGAAAAGTATGAACAGTAGCCTTAAAAGAACAATGACATTCATGGATACCGTGATGCCAACAAACAAGAAAGTACGCCGTGGAGGGGGAAAAAGAGAGTTTGCAGTTGTGTAAAAAGCATACCATTTTGTAGACAATGATGATCGATTATACTTGTTCATTTCAGACAACAAGTTCATATTTTCCAAATTTTCTTCTCATTCTTCTCTCTCTCCCTGTATACTCCTCTAAATCCTATCAAGAACTTCTGAACAACTGTCTCTCTCCCACCACAATCCTCATTATAAATCCACAATCAATCTCGAAAGAAGAGACACCGACAGAGAAGGCATTCTGGAACCAGGAACAGAAAATGAACACATTTCTGTGGGTGCTCCAACATGGTCAGGTTCTTTTGTTGTGTTAAGGCCTCCTAGTTGAAAGTTTCTGTTAAGACGTGGAAACACACTGCTATCACGTGGTCCTAGTTTTGCATCATCTATGGAAATGCCTTCTTTCAGCCAAACTTAAGAGAGTCTGCAGACAAAAGCCTGTATATGGTGTGGAGCACAAACCGTCCTTTTCTCCCACCTCATTATTTTTCGGACGTAAAGTATCAGTTGTAGCTTTAGTTATGCGCATGACAGGACCGGATTCAGTGTTATTCTTTAGTCCAACATAGCATTCATTGCACAAACGATATGGCTTGTTCAGGTTTGGAGCCAAAGAAGCTTTCAGGCTTCTTCTGCTACTACACGCTCTGCAAAAAGCAAATGCATTGTGACATCCTGAACACCTGGAATGGTCAATGATGGGTACCATTTATGTAGACGTACGACAGATTGTGACGTTGGAACCGCATGCTACACTTTTCACTTGCTTGTCTTTCAAAAAAACAAACCAGTGAAGGTGTACTTCTGGTAGTCATGTTCTTGTATATCTCTCTCCCCACCGGATCCCACCAATAGAAAAGCGCATGCATTTTCATGAATGTGCTTAACAGGGTCGATTTCATTTGTGAGAGTCCACTCAAATAGCCCATATGTAAGGACTCTGTAGTGATAAAAGAGACATACTAAATCAAGAGCACCCACTCTCCGAAAAAAACCAACTTTGCAAATCATATAGTGACAGAAGACTTTGGCGACCAAGATTTGCATCTTAGCAAAACTACTAAAAACAGGCAGACAGCTGGAGAATGCAAAGGATTATAGCGTATAGACTCGAAATGACTCAATCAGCATATGGCAGCATCTGCAAAAACAATTAGTCCAGAGCTCCTATTTCTACCATTTTGACGACAAATTCATCACCTTCCACATCAAAAGGCATGGTTAAAACGATTCACGTTTCAATCTAACAAGCAGAACAGTAAAACACAAAGCCCCATTGGGTAGATATAAAATGAAAAAAGAAATCAAATGAATCGAGTGCTAAACCCGTATGCGATAGTGGCATGAGAGACTGTCTTGGAATGCTCCAACACGGAATTACATCTCTTTTCCATTTCCATTCAAGAGTTCTTATGTGTTTTCGTGCACTTTTGAGATCCCAAAAAATGGACGAATTCCTTTTTTTTTTTTTTAAGAACACATATAATATTCGTCACTATAAAAAGCATAATGGTAATCACATTAACTATTTCATTTATGAATTTCATAGTAATAAAAATACATGTCCTACCGAAACAGAATTTATAATTTGCTATCTTCTTGCCTAGCAGACAAAGATTTACCTCCACAAAAAGGATGATTCAGTCGTATAAACAATAGAGTCCAACTTATTGTCAGAATCCATGTTGTATATTTATATTTGAAAGAAAGAGGTTGATCTTCTTGCTTCTCTCATGATGCAATCCTGTTCTGCTGAGGAGATCTTGAAAATTGACCTGCTTGCAAGTGCCTCTCCCGACGTTGTATAGCAGCACATGAAGTCCTTCACCTTGTGACTCGGGAACTATGATGAGTTCTCCGGCACTCCCACTCTCCATAAACACCAATCGGTCATTGAGGATCAACTCAATGTGGTGATTTGTTATGTTGCCCCTGCATGGTCCACTAAACTGTACAAGGAAATGGAAATGGCGTTGCCATTCTTGCTCTCTTCGCATCTAATAGATTGAGGTGCCCTCTGAGCTCCACTAGCTTTTAACTCTATCTCCCTCTCCTCTTCCCAATTCTCCGTACCATCCGAGCTCCATCAGCTTCAACTCTATCTCCCCTACTCTTCCCAATTCTCCATATGGTCGGGCAGCGATAGCTTCACAAACTCATGCAATGTTTATCTCATCATTTGTTATCATCATTTCTTAGTTAACTCTCGGATGAGTCCCCTTTGTTATAGCAGACTATGGCTATGGCTTCTGAATTGCTTGTGGTTAATCTAATGTTCACGATAATGTGTGTGACAAAATGCAAGAATTAGATAGACTTGAAGTTGCCCCTTATTACTCGTCACTCTGAGTGTGTCTCGAAATAATATATATCAATAATCATCATTATCTAATTCTCTTCTTAAACTTAACTCAGCACTTTCCCTCCCTCAGCTCTTACTCTCTGTGTCTAAGGGATTGCCTAACTTATTTTGAAAATGAAGATTGATTTGCAAAGTTTCTATTTTTTAAAGGAAAATTTGAACTTTATATAAACTGGGGCTCTTGATTTTTTATTTGTGTCTCTTGAATCGTTACAGAGAGAAGCTCTAGGTTAGATGATACAAATGAATGGATGACACCTCTATTTATAGTAGAGGGCCTCTCGTTACAATCATAGATCTACTCTTAATCTAATGGCTTAGATTGCATCTCTCCATCTAAGAACTACCGATATTAAAGAAGAGAATTTTAGAATATGGAACATTTACCATATCGCCCACCCTAAGAATATTCTAGAGGATTCAAGGAAACTCTAAAGACCAACACATTTTAAGTCTTGTGGTTCATTCGAGCTATGTGGTCAGGCAGAGAAAAAAAGTGGACTTTCTTTACTCCTCAATTGAACCAAAATTCCAATTAATGGATAGCTCACCTAGGTTCGAAGGGTTGTCGCTCAAAGGAAAAGAAAGCAAAAGCGATTGTCATAATAGCGGCGAGTGAAAACCTATTAGTCCAAAAGCGCCATGGAGAGCCACAAAAATTCATAGGACATATCAACAAGAATGTGAGAAGTATGATGACATCCGCTTGGACTTCACCATAAGGTCCGACTGGCTTCCCCTTCTTCAAACTCCAATTCGTAATTTTTCATAAAGAAATCTTTTTCATTTTTCGGGGTGTCAAAGGTGTGTGGAAACACAATAATTCTTGAATGGAAATGAAAAAGAGATTTGGGGCTCCCCTTCACCACCTCTCATGCCCTCCGCATGGCAACATGTGGGCAAAAAAGGGAAAGAGGAGCTACTGTGAGACGAAGATCTTCTTTCTAAAAAGATTCGATTTGGCTCACGGAACCTCCATATTTTTTTGGAAGATTTGAAATCATATCTTTAGAAGTAGGAAAGTTCTCTATTTTAAGTATTTCTTTAATTCGAGGATGTGGGGGCACTTTCCCCCCACCTCATTATTTTTTTGGGACGTAAAGTATCAGTTTTAGCCTAGGTACGCGCATAATAGGACCAGTGTATGTCTTATTCTTTAGTCTTAACATAGCATTCATCGCACAAATTGTCAATTTACGTCTCGAGTTTAAATCGTTTATGGATATAAGTAGATTCATTATGTATGCAAGATTTGATCGGTTTTGGTTAGCTGAGACTTGGGAATGTTTAACAAAGACGTATAGTGAAGGACATCGCAGAAAAGAAATTTCGGTGAGTCCTAATTAAAGGTGCATTGGTTGACCCTTATTAGAAGAAGAAAACTACTAGCTTGACACATTTATTTTTGAGTATATGATATCTCAATCAATGGGTGTTTTATGCAAAATAATAATATGCAAATTTACGGTTGAAATTTTATCGTCTCTATAATACTGTCAGGGAAGCGTTTCTTTTAGAAGAAACAAAATAAAAAGGAAAAATAAGGGCACGCATATAACAGGCGTGGGTTTCCTCCGTGAACAGTAGCCGCACAAGAAAGAGCCGAGGATTTGCGGAGAACAGCCGCACGAAGAAACTGGAAAAGAACGTACAGGACGTTCTGCTTTTCACTCATACGGGCACGATTTGTTTTGACTTCAACACGGCGATTTGTTGCTGTGAGTTTATATCGTTGAGTTGTTTAATTTCTAAAATTTTGTGCTTGGATATAATCTAGCTATGGATGCGTATTGATTAAGCGATTATAACTCTAATTCTCTGATTATAATAAATTAGTATTGCTAGCTGTATGATTGTATCGCCATGAACTTTAGATAGAATTTCAATGCGATGCCGAGCTATTGCAGAGAACAGAGAAACATGCCGATGATCCATCTCTCCAAAAGGCAAGAATAATCTACGAGAGAGATCAAATAACAAACGCCTCCGTTCTCCGTGTTCATGTAGACTCGCGTGGATTGTTGCAAAGTCCCAAGGAGCAAGGGCAGAAGCTTAGCAAGCCCCTAGAAGCAGAAACCGAGTCTTCAAACATCCCTAGATAAAGCGGCGGATCAGATGAGGTCACTTATGATCCTCATTTCTTCTTGTTGGTCGGCCTGAGCTCCTGCTGCTGCTGCTGCCTCTGCCGTCGCTGCTGCCTTTCCCAAATTCGATGGTCCGAAACCTCTCTTCCTAGCGATAGTCAGAGTGGCCTCCCTTGTTGCCGACCGCAACGGTGGTGCTCTGCTTTGACTTTGAGGGGTGTTGCACTGCATGAAATTCAATGCTTCTTCATGTTGCTCGATGAATAAACTATGGAGCGAGAATCACCCCCCACCAAGTTTGTTTGCTCATTTTATGAGGGTTTCTAGTTGCAAACTTCGAAGTATATAACTTCAAGCTCCCTAAGATGTGTCCATTCTCTCAATTCAAGCAAAGATGGCGAAAAGCTCGAGTCTTCGCGTCATCTCAATGCCCACCTGATCCTGTTATCATTATCAGTAAGCTTAGCAGAAGCCGCGCTTGTTCTCACGAGTAATGATGGGCAAGAGTCGGTCCCCGAGTGCGCCCGCATCTCAGTTTTGGCTCAGACCAGCAACTGTAAGTGAATACCAACGCTTCTCTCGCCGAAAAACCAGACTTGTGACTGTCTCTCCCTGACTGTTTTTGAATTTTCTGTTCTTTCCTTGCAGGAGGAGGAATGGGATGAGAGAAGAGCTTTAGCTGATGATCACTTGGACTACATCTACACTCAAGACATCAAGAGCTGAAATTTCTCTCCACCCAACATCCTTTTCCTCTTCCAAGCTCGAATCCTTTCTCGAAGATCTCGACTTTCGATGAATGTGTGATATAGAACCAGAGAAGCAGTTTCAAGTTGATGAATGACCTTTCATGTCCTTGTTTTGTATTGTACCTTCCATTTGATCTCCAGGCATGCTTGTCCACAGAAGCAATCTAGCCCCGGTGCAGCTGAAGCCTCAATCCATGGCCGGTGCCTTAACCTCAGATTTCTTCGACTCCAGTTGTGGGTTTTGTTTTTTTTTAAGCACCGAGACGAGATGTGACAAACCAGAAGATTTGTGAACATAAATCCACAGCAAACCAAGAGAAAGAAACGACGCAATCGAGAAAGGCTATTTTTCTTTTTTTCACTTGCAAAGAGGATTTATAGCCGATTTATGTAATCTCTTCGGCCAAAATTTGTTGCTGTATCAATGTTTTTGGACCAGAGATGTTGAACGGGCGGGCACGACAAGACCCATTGTTGGTAGGTTTGGGCTGAGCCGGCAGCCTAACCCATTTCGAACTGAGTCAAGGCGTATATTATTTTGGAAAAATTATCAAAAAAGTCCTAAACATACTGCACTTTTACCAATTCAATCCTAAACCTTTTAATTTTGCCAATTCAGTCCTAAACCTTTTACATTTGTCCCAATTCAGTCCTAAATTTTTTAATTTTGTCAATTCAGTCACCTTTTGCATTTTTGTCAATTCAGCCCATTTGACCAACTTTGGCCGAGCGACGCTGACGTGGATTTGGCGATGCTGACGTATACGCTGACGGGGCAATTTTTAATAATATTATATTTTTTAAAATTATTTATTTTTTTTCCTTTTCTTTCTTCTTATGTTTACTGTTCATCTTCTCCAAACTGGTAGTGGAGTCACCGGGGGTGCCATTGGACGAGCTTGGCCACCGGCGGTGTCATTGAGGAAGGGATAGCAAGATCCCTTGCCGGTCACTGACGCTGGGCAAGGCCGGAGATGTCGTTGGGTGACCTCGGCCTTGCCCAATTCTAGCAAGGCCAAGCCACCCCATGGTTGGGTGAGGACGACCTTGCCTAGCCATGGTGTCGCGTCGTCGCCTCGCCATTGCACACAAGGATGAGGGGACGACTCATAGGAAACCATCACACACAGATCAAAATTTTCAGAAGGAGAAAATTGAGTCTTTCTTGCGTCATTGTCGGGCGAGGAGTTGGGCGATGGAATTTCCTCCAAGGTGAGGCGAGGCAATCATCATCATCGGGTGAGGCTAAGCTCACCCGGTGACTTGATGCTATGGTTGGGTGAGGTCGGGCTCGCCAAGATCTGGTGAGGCTGACCTCGCCTAGCCATGGGGTGTCTCAGCTTCACCAAATTTGGGTAAGGCCGAGCTCGCCCAATGGCACCGCTAGCCTTGCCCTGAGACGGCAGCGTTGGTGACCGGTGAAGGACCTCACTGGCCCTTGTTGAACGACATCGCTGGTGGCTGAGCTCACCCAATGGCACCGTCGGTCTTCAGCCTGGAGGAAGAAGGTGGAGAAGATGAACAGTAAACAGAAGACGAAATCTAACAAAAAAAAACAATTAAAAACAGAAGAAGAGAGAAAAGGAAAAAATAAAAAATAAATCAATAATTTGAAAATAAAATTATAATATTATTAAGATTTCCCCATCAGCATACATGTCAACACCGGCGGAATTCACGTCAGTGCCGGCCGATCAAAGTGGGCTCGATGGACTGAATTAATGAAAATACAAAAAGTTTAGGACTAATCTACACAAAAAAATGGTTTAGGATTGAATTGGCACAAATATAAAAAGTTTAGGATCAAATTAGTAAAGTTAAAAGGTTTAGGACTGAATTGATAAAAATGCAATAAATTTAAAACTTTTTTGATAATTTTTCCTACTATTTTACCCCGCGATGGTCTGCGACCCACTACAATGGATAGTACCTGCTGGCCACGTACCAGCCCCTTTTGACCTTTAGCTTAGACCAGGCTGGCCCATAAGATGCTCGGCTTTATTGGAAATTTTTTTTTATTGCTAGTCTGATTGAGTTGAGATATTTCCCCTTCACGAATGAAATATTACTCAAATTTCAAAAAATTGGGAAAAAAAACTGTATGTGATTTTCCATGTGAATGTTTATATTTTGTGAAAGTTTTGCTCGTGTCGAATTTTATGCATGAGTTGCAAAATTTCCATTAGGTAAAAAACCGAAAAGGAAAAATCAAGGTCATTCTTAATATTAGATAAAATGACACAAGTGGCCCTTGAATTACAATCTAATTTGAAATGTGTTCCCTAAAATTTTAATTTTTCACTATGATTTCTGAATTTTACTCCAATATGTAGTGTGGTCCCTTAATTTTTAATTTGTTAGATGTAGTCTATAAACTTTTGGTGTAAGTACAAACTAGGCCATATACTATTCGTTATCGTTGAACTTAAATTGATGCAAACGATAATTGGTTATTTTCATATAGTTTACATATCGGTTTAAACTTTAATTCAAGGATCACATTCATTAAATTAAAAATTGATGGATGACATTATGAGTGATTGGTTCCCGGTCCGGTCCGGTTCCCCTCAAGAATCGAGGATCGGATCGGTTGTCCCGGTTCCTAATTTGCTGGAATTGGGAATTGGACCGTCGGTCCAGTCCGGCTCCCGGGCGGTTCCATTGGATCGGTAACATGCACAAAAAAGCACACCATAATTACTTATCAATTATTACGGGATAGGGAAATCTTTTCTTGATTTCCCTCCCGAGATGGAGAAATCCTTTCCTGATTTCCCTTCCCTTCTATTGTGTAAAGATTTCCCTATCCTGTAATATCAATCATTTTCTTAAAGTAAATATTTCATTTGTATTGAATCAAGACAATTAGAATTTAGGTTGGAATCTTTTGTAGCTTCATTGAGTGATGAACATTGCATTGTGAGACTTTTTTAATAGATAAATATTAGGTTTCTTTTAAAAAATTTAAAAAAATTGACCGATTCGGTCTAAGCGGTCTGAAATGGTCCTATGTCCTTAGAACCGAAAATCAGATTAGACTCCCTAAAATTGAGAACCGGATCACCGGTTTTGGTCTAGTTCGGACGGTCTTGGTTTGGTTGGTCCGATTTGCTTACCCCTAGATGACATTACATATTGGGTTAAAGCATAGAGATCAATATTGTAGAGATTGAAATATTTCAAAATGACAACACATATTAGACCAAAGTTTAGGGGTTATTCATGTAATTATCCTTACTAATATATCTGTTGGGCAAGCTAGCACACATTGAGTACATCCTATAAATGTATCATGAATCTTTACTAAATATGATATTGAATCTATAAGCTTTTGAATATCATCAGGAGAGTCTCTAAGTCTTTGGTATCCAATAACGATAGATATGAAATTTGATTCAAATCCAATATAGCACCTATAGGTCATAAGAAATGAAAACATAAAGTAAGGGAGGTAGAAATAGAGACTAATTAATCATTTGTAATATTTACTTATCCCTTAATTTCGAATCAAGGGTTTCACTAGATAGTAATTGAGTAGACTAATATGAAAATAATCAAATAATAAGAAATTTGAATTACTAAAATAATAAGAAATTTGAATCCTTATATTGTTGATTAATGGTAAAATATCACTTGAACCTAAAACTAGCCGGTTCTCTCATAAATGCGTTCAAGCGCAACAATTGATTGGATATTTAAAGGTAAAATACTATTTCGATGCAGGTCGCGAGAGCGGTACCAAATCGAGACAAGTTTTGAATATTAGATATAACCTCTAAATAATAAGGGTTAAGGTTGGACAGTGAGGCGATGGGATAAGCTTCATAAAATATTAATTAATGTAGCTTGGGCGGGCTCATCATTGCCTTCTTATTAGGGATGAGCATGGATCCATGGTAGAACTTGAAACCCGAAGAACCGGACTGATGGAACCGGTCGGTTCTTGGTTCCAAAGTATGAAGGATAGGTTTCAGGTTCTAAAAATTAGGGAATTTATTCTGACAGGTAAGTTCCAAGTTCTAGGTAGGTGGAACTTGGAATCGGGACTTGGACCCTGGAGCAAGTTTTTATATTTTTTCTTGGTATATGTCTTTGCGTCATCCTGCAGTATTCCATAATATTTAATGCCGAGTGTGTAATCCAGAACCATTTTATCATTAAGATTTTTATTTTGTTAATGTTTCATATTTTTCGTCTCTAAATATGACTTGTAGTCAGTGAATTTTAAAATGGTCATTAAATGTGATTATTCACTATAATCGTTCAACTAAGAATACATATGAAACCTAGATGGAACTTGGAACCAACTTTAAAACCTGTGACAGGGTAGGTTTTAAGTTTTAAAATATGCGGTATAAGTTGCAGGTTTCACAAAACGAATAACCTATAAAGATATAGAGGTATCAAATTTCAAATAGAATATTTACGGAATCCGAGACCGCTCACGCTCACCCTACGTCTTATCCGTTGGAAATCCGAACATTCTCTCTCTCTCTATGCAGAGTTCCCGAGCTGCTTCACCCTCTTCATCGTCGACCTCCGAAACCTTTCCCCGACTCTGTAGACACCATTCCATCTCGTAGCTCTTTGATGGGTCCTCCTCTTACGTTGTCGCAAGCAGCCGCCTCCCTTCCACGACCGTCGATTCTCCGTTCTCTCTCTGTCCCATCTCCCTCCCTCTCTTTCTCCAACTCCTCACCGCTTCTTTGCACGACTCTCTTCGACTCTCATTGCCCACCTCTTCACATCCATCCGATGCAGAATGCAGAGGTTTGTCTTCTTACTTGTTCGGTCTGTCGTGTAATTTAAGTGTCAATACGGTTTGGATTGCTGCCGCAGGATCTTTCCATTTTCTTGGTCTTTGATTTGTGAAAAATTCACTAACTTTACATTTTCTTGGTCTTTAATAAGGGTGTCCATTCAGTGCTCTACGACGCTCGCACATTATGTGATCGTGGGATCATGTGGGGCCATTGCCTGTTATGAAAGTCATCTGGGTGCATAGCTCGGTTTTTATTGCAATTCTTGTGGATTGTGGTTTTACTCTACTACGTTTCCGTTTCTTCAGGTTGCCAAGGCGGTGAGATTCGATGGTCCTATTATTGATGTCGATGCACTATCCGCTATCAAGGACAGTGAGTTGGTGGTGGAGAATTGCATTACGCGAACTCTGCCCCCTGCATTGACCCTCGAACGTGGCCTCAAGAGTATTAAAGAAGCTGTTGAGAAGCTGAAGTCAGATCCTCCTTCTTCTGCTAGTGGAGTTTTTAGATTCTCGGTATGGCCATATTAGATGTCTGGACTTGGGGATGTGATCGGTTTTGTTTTAAGACTTAAGGCATGGAAGAACTCTCGGCGTTGATTGGAAAAGTATTCTTATGCTAAAGGGAGAGAAAAAAATGTTAAATTGGAGAGTTCTAAGTACATTTTGTCAAGAGAAGAAAACTCTGATGGGTAATACGAATTTGCAGGTTATGGTACCTCCTAGTGCGAAAGCTCTAAGTTGGTTTTGCATTCAACCTGAGTCATCCAAGGTCTTTCCTCTGTTTTTTATGTCCAAAGATGAAGAGCCAACCTGTAAAAAATTGTACTTGAATGAGACCAGGGGAACTTTTGGAATTGGGGCAGCTGCTTATTTCGGGTATTCTTCTACAGGAGCGACAGGAGAATCCACTCCAATCAAAAGGTTATTTTGATACCTTTTTCATCCGTAACCTTTTGCTTTAGTATGTGAGTTTAATTGCATTTTCTGTTAGCAGATTAGACTCTTACTTCTGACGGTGCTAATAAACTGGAATATGCTCGTTTTACCTGTATCAGACAGCTTTCCCACTTATGGTTTACAAAATTGTCGCATTGGATTTTTTTTTATCCAAGAATATCATGGAGGTCAATGTCTATGTCGTCCAAGGATTTTTATGGCCATCAAACTGTATTCACAATTCAATAGCTATATTTGCAGCATCCGATGAAAGACTGTCGAAAGTCACTTCTACCTGCCAAGGCTGGTCTAAGGAGATTTGCCCACGTGGGTATTTTATTATAAAAAAGGGCAGAAATTAGACAAATCTATAAATTTCTTTTAGGTTGAAGCAACTGAGGAAAGGTTGCTTCCATTATCAATTGCTATGTAGTTCCCCATGTTCTGCCTTACTAAGCCAATTGTGAAGTTGTTTAGTTGGTTTATTTCCTTTAACAGTAATTTCCATTAGTTGTAAGAGCTGGCTAGCCACTTTCTCTGTGGTAAGTATGCTTTCCTTTCCATCGTAGTTAAGGCTTATTAATTATCTGGATTCCCTTTTCATGGGAACTGAAAATCTTCGTGCCAAATAACTGGAACGAAACTGAATCTTTGGAGTAAGTTTAAGCTTTAAGATCATGCCCCTTGAACAGCCTAGAGCTTTTACGCCCAGGAGATCGAGACCAAATTTTGTTTATGGATTTCAGTGGTCTATTTTCCTTTCATTAGTAAGGTCATTTTCTATGTAATAATTTCCTTTATTGGTAAAATCAATCATTTAGCAGTTTGTCTGGTTTGTTATTCTATTATGATCATTGTCTTTGCTCATAAAGAATAATTGCATATTTCTTCTGCAGATATTTATCGAATGATTCGGCACTGATAAAGGCTTATGGTTTTCTGGATGTTAATTTCAACGCAGAGTTGTCTTCTATGGAACATGAGGCAGGCTCATTTTACTTTTTCATTCCTCAGGTAAATTTGCTCCCGTACAGGTCTTCGAAGTTCCGATGTGAAAATATCTCTACTTTTCTTTCTTTTGCCACTATAGTACGTTTGTGTCATGAGAAAACTAAAAGCGTTGCACTACACGTGAGAGAAGCATAAAATCATTCGTTAATTATAACAAACTATCTGGACAGATCGAGCTGGATGAATGTGCGGATGTTTCTATTTTGTCAGCAACACTGGCCTGGAGTGGGCCTTCCTCCTGTTCGTTTGAGGAGGCTCTCGTTTCTTTCGAGTCATCTTCACACCAGGTAATTTGTAATTGTTGTGCCTGTTCTACTGAGGACCATAATACCTAACCATATCAGGTCTTGGCATTGTGGATCCAAGCAGTGTCCAGGTCCAGAATTATACTTATTTGTGGGGGGTCATGAAAAACAACTTTTAGGTTACCATTTTGGCTTGTTTTTGGTGCTTATTATCAAGAACATTAGTTAATACAGGGGCTGGCACAACAGAACAGCAGGGCATAGTGGCTCTTTTACACTGTTGTCAATGAAAATTCACATTCTTGTTGGATGTATGCTCCACAAGTTATTGCACGACATCTCATTCAAATTTTGTGCTAAACAAAATTATTATTTAATTTTATCAAGTAGATACCACTTGCTCCTGTCATCAATTGCATTTGGAAGAAAAGGGTCTTAATGAATTCTCAAGAGATCTTTGATTAATTGGCTATTTTCCATGGACCATCCTATGGTGATCATCACTCTGGAACTTACACGTCTTATGTCATGTCTGTTCTCTTTATTGATCTGTCCCTATTCACACATTGTTTTCCTTCTATCAGGCAATCTCATATATTCAAAATACCGCAGAGAAATTCCCTGTTGCTCGTATACGATCTACTCTTGAAAAGCTCAATGTGGTGGAGAATACTTTATCCTTGATGGTACAAGGCCACTCTTCTTCCCAATTACGCACATATGTTTCTAGACTAAGTCAGACTAGATGACACGCAGCTTTTCATTACTAGGATTTCAGTTACATACAATGCAAGAATATGTTGCTTGCTCGGAATGTGAGTTTAATTGAAATACAGCAGAACTCACCTTCATCTAGTGTGCAAGTAATGCACCTGCATCATATCACATCTTCTGAAGACACATGAATGAGCCATGCACAACATTAATAATGAGATATGTTTTCCTGTCCTCGTTTTACAAATTCAGCCCAATTATCACTTAGTTTGTCCTGTGTAGGTCCACAGATTTGTGACATCACCAGATGCGACCAATGCTTTATCTGACCCAATGGATCTGGTATTTCCTTCTTTGTGGTAACTTATTCATCTTTGTCAATTGCCTCATGATATTTTGACAGTTTTTTGTTCGTAGATGAGTTCAACTTCATATGAACTCAATTCTTCTTTGTGTCAATGTTATTGCAGGAAGAGGCTGTATCTTACTCTCAGTTTACTGTCAGGCTTTCACCGAAGATTACTCTCTCGAGTAATATGGTATGCTGCCTTTCTCCTCGCAAATTATGATGAGTACTAAAACCTAATTTATAGTGAGACTTTGTAGTTCTCTAGTTTAAGCATGGGTGGACAGCAGACTGTCGCATACATAAGTTGAGAAGAAGAAAAATAGAACTGCCCTAGGTGTTCATGGTTTCAAATCTTCTTAAGGGTGAAGAGATTATACGAGTCTTTGATTTAATAAGGTCTTTACCTTTGATGTGAAACCTCACTCTTAACTGATTGAAGTTGATTCAATGCATATGCTTTGAGCCTTATGGTATCTTGTGCTTTTAATGGAATAGACGCTCCATAGTGGATTTGGTTTGTTAAAAGTACTATAACTGTGAATAAACGTCGATTTGGGATATGATGCTTGAAGCCTGATAATTTTGGATTTGGTTGGCTACTCCATCAGCACAGGTGAAAGAAAAACTATTGCAAACCTCAGTTGTGAGCATTTTTAATTTACATCTCTTTCTGTTGCCAGTTGTCACAAGCAGCTGAAAGAAGTTACTCAGTGCGGGATCTTGCTAACATCAATGCAGTTTGGGCTTCACTTATCATTGAAGAATGCTTTAGACTTGGCTTGACGGTGAGACACATATTACCTGATTAGCTTTTAGCTTAAAAGCTTGCCTGATTGTTCTTCATTACAGTACTTTTGTATTGCTCCGGGGTCGAGATCATCTCCACTTGCTATTGCTGCAGCGAGTCATCCATTGGCCACGTGTATTGCTTGCTTTGATGAGCGTTCACTGGCATTTCATGCTGTTGGTTATGCAAGAGGATCTCGGAGACCAGCCATTGTAATAATGACATCAGGCACTGCTGTATCAAATCTTCTTCCTGCTGTGAGTTCTATTGAATAGCTAAAAATTTGTAAATTTGCATGCCTATAAATTTTGGTCATTTTGAGTATGTTAGATTAGGTGCACGAGCAATTCATCTGAACTTCCAGGAAAATGATGCTCACAACACAATTTCAAATGTTAGCACTTAAAAAAGAAAGGTTTTCTCCTCCTCCCGCCCTCCCCCCCAAAAGAATTAACTGGGTAGTGTTGTAGTCCACCTTGGTTTTCTCCAGTGTTCTAAGATTTGCATAGTTGCTACCTTTGAATGTCATTTTGTCAGAAAGTTGATTACTGATGCTGTTCAGTTGAAATTAGTGTTCTCAGTTTTTGATAATATTAAGATATCTATCTTGACACAGGTTGTGGAGGCGAGTCAAGATTTTATGCCTCTTCTATTACTCAGTGCAGACCGTCCTCCAGAGCTGCAGGATGTTGGAGCAAACCAATCAGTCAATCAGGTATAATTTAAACACTCACTGTAATACCACTTGATTTGGAAATACTTCATGTACTTGTAAATATAGAATTACCTTCTGCATTCTCGTGAATCACACCTAAATTTCTATGCTAGGTAAACCATTTTGGTTCTTTTGTGAGGTACTTCTTCAGTCTTCCTGTGCCAAGTGATCGTATTCCTGCACGGATGGTTCTTACAACACTTGATTCTGCTGTGCATTGGGCGACCTCTGCCCTGCGTGGCCCTGTTCATGTTAACTGTCCTTTTCGGGAACCTCTAGATGGAAGACCAGAGAAGTGGATGCTTAGCTGTTTGAATGGGTTAGATCTTTGGATGGCCAATGCTGAACCATTCACTAAGTATCTCCAAGTGCAATATTACCACTTAAATGCTGACACTAAGAGTCAAATGGAAGAGATTTTGAAGTCAATTCAAGCTTCGGACAGAGGGCTTCTCTTACTTGGTGCAATTCACTCAGAGGATGATATATGGGCAGTTCTTCTCTTGGCTAAGCACCTTTGTTGGCCTGTTGTAGCCGACATATTATCTGGTTTAAGGTTAAGAAGGCTTTCATCTGTGGAGAACATTTTGTTTCTAGATCATCTTGATCATGCTCTGATCTCAAATTCCTTCAAAAATTGGATGCAGGTTGATGTGGTAATTCAGGTATGCATGGTTTGTTGTTACGGCTAGACGTGTATGATCTCACTATTATTTGGTAGACAGTCTGTGGATATATTGTGCTTGGTACTGTGCAATGCTCTCGCTGTACTCACATATGGCTAATCTATATACTCCTTTCTGAAGTATTCTCTTGCTTCCGGGGATACTTTCTGTTGGAGTAGTGGTAAAGATGGAAATTTTTCTGTTAAGTTTTTTTACAGTTTTCTAGAAAAGAAAACAGATGGAGGCAGAGAGTCATTTCCTGGGTAAGCTACTTGGAAAGTGAGAGTACCGACCGGGCTTGGGGAAGAACTGGGGAACGTATTTTCATGTTGATTATGAAGCATTCTTTAAATGCTGATTCTATGTTTATCTTTGCCTTAATTTCTGTTTATTTACAGATTGGAAGCAAAATTACAAGTAAAAGAGTTGCTCAAATGCTAGAGAATTATCCCCCGCGTTTGTATATGATGGTTGATGAACATCCATTTCGCCATGACCCATCACACATAATGACGCACAGGATCCAGAGTTCCATCATTGGATTTGTTGATGTCCTTCTTGGAGGTCACTTTTTATCCAAAAACAGTGTATGGAGTGACTATCTGCAAGCTCTAAACAATATGGTAAAGGATTTATCTTGCGGGTGCGCCACTTTTTTTGATCATTGGGAAATTCTTAGTCTTAATTACTGCCTAATGTAGGTTTAATTCAAAAAAAAAAAACCAGAAAAGTCTTTAACATAAGAAGTTATCTATTACTGGACAAATGCTATTATCCATCAAAGTAGCAGCTGGAAAAAAAAAATGCAAATTGTTGAATGTCTAGTTAAACTGATTGTACAATTATTATACTTATATCGTCTTATTTTCACAATAGTCATTGGATTTTTATTTTATACTTTGTATACCAAATAGTTTTCTACAGTCCAGTGCACTTTCAACATTTAACTAAGAACTCTTCCGCCTTTTAATTAACATTTGTCTCCTTGCCTGCCTTTCCCCGTATCCCACAGGTTGCACGGGAGTTATCTTTTCAAGTTGATGCTGAACGCTCTTTAACTGAACCTCAAGTTGCTTGTGTGATTTCAAAAGCACTCTCACCTGCAAAAGCTCTATTTGTTGGAAACAGCATGGTAATTCGGGATATGGACATGTATGGACAGAGTCGGACAAATTTTGCTGACAAAGTCACTTCGATGTTGCTCAATTCAAGACTACAGTATCAGCTGATACGGATAGCTGGAAATAGAGGAGCTAGCGGCATTGATGGTCTACTTAGCACGGCTGTGGGCTTTGCTCTTGGTAGCAACAAACGAGTAAGTAATCAGGAACTTTTTGGCCATGGCCATTTAACTGCTTCGCTATAATTGTACTCCTCACTCTTGTTTGAAATGCTATAAAGTGGTTTGTCTCTTAACAAAAGGAAAACTGGAAAATCCTTTTGCCTAGTGTTCTAAAATCCATTCGTTGAACCTCTTTATCCTGGAACTGTGAGAGCAATTTTCACCATTGGCTGAATAGTTAGCTGCTCAAAAGCGGAAGTTCTCTAGATTAAGTGACTGGAGTATTCCTCAATAGGGAATGAGGTATGGAATTCATGCTCCAGTACTCAATCTTACGCACAGAGAAGATGCATCTGTCCCCCAATGCAGGCCATTTGACTACATTGACAGATTTAGCAGTTAATTGTGCTTTTCATACATTTATTATCCAAAAGAACGCTTCCTAGATTAGGTTTTTGCAAGACAAGTTCAAAGGTTGTCATTACAGTTTTCTTCTGAATATTTAGTTGAAGGTTAGCTTCACTTGTTCATCTATGTTTTGTCACATATGTATTAGTTGCGTTGTACTTTGAACAGGCTTGTCGTGTTTGGGTTTTCATTTTTGTCACAATGTCAAGGGTGCCAATATTATATAATGGATATGATCAATTTGGTTGGTGTTTATGATGCTGTTACTGGTTTTCATCTACTGGATTTGTTTGGTTGATGTTTTTGCATCTGTGAATTTTTTAGGTAGTTTGTCTAATCGGTGATGTATCTTTCCTTCATGACACAAATGGCTTGGCAATTTTGAGCCAAAGGTAACAGCTTTCTCTTGGTTATGAAATGTTTGTTCATCTTCTTGCAATTGGGTTAGCCTGTATTAGTTCTGTCTGTATTTCCCTCGCAACCTCCAATGCGTTAGTTTTTTCCTCCCTTGTATAACTGATCCTCTTATCACCGAACCTGCTATATTCTGATCCTTTTGTGAAACATATTGTGTTTGAAGGATATCAAGAAAACCAATGACAATTATTGCCATAAACAATCATGGCGGTGCAATTTTCAGTCTCCTTCCTATTGCAAATAATGCTGATCCTCAAGTGCTGGATAAGTATTTCTACACTTCCCATAACGTCTCAATCAGAAAGCTGTGCCTTGCTCATGGGTAATTTCTCAACCTTCCAAGTGGAGTGCATCAAGTTTGTTCTCTAGTATGAATTTATAATGATTTATAATTTTGGCTCTTCTCTGGCACTGTTGCATTCATCATTTCGGAGTTGTCACTGAAACTGCTGTTTTGATTATGGATTGTGATTTTTTCTACGAAATCCTTCCGGGTGTAATATAAAAAATGTGCTAATGAAAAAGTGAAGTTTGCAAAGTTGTACTGCCAGGTAGAATGTCAAAACCAGCATGATCCAAAAAAATAAAGATATTTCCTCTATTCTTTTTATAACCAAGTGGCCATGAAGAGTTTGGCCCTGAAAACACAAAAGGGTATAAAGAAAGAGAGACTAAAAGAATGACACGTGCCACACACAGCATAAAAAGGTACGGTTGGAATGGAATTTTTACTAAACCCATGCGTGCTCTAAATAACTCGACATTAGCCGCAATTTGCAACTTGAATGTTTGGATGAGTGATATGGTACATACAATTCGGCAGAAACCGAGGAACATATTGTTTTTAGCAGTTGCTTTTGAATCTTCAAAATGCTGCTCTTAGTTATTTTTGTCTGAAGCTCCTCTAGACTTTAAGAAAATTAATGCAACTATGTTTTGACTCGCTGGAGAATTTACTTATTTTACCAAATTGCGAATAGAAAAAAGGGGTTTTTGGGTGACATTAACTAATTTTAAATCACATTCTGCTGAAAGCAATTCTCTGCTATAAAACAGTCGCAAACTACTCTCTTGCCTTCTTAGATGCGCTTTGAGGGATAAAATTTGAGAACACCGCCAATGATGACTTAAGTGCTTTTTGAAAGATAGGTGATTCGATTACTTGTATCAAAAACCCTGGAAAGGATCATCATGCTTAGATCCATGCAACAATGCCTGTGATGATGGCTTTAAATGTCCAACAGAGTATTAAGTGCGTTCTGTCTTGGGCTAATAGACCAGAGAAAACAATCCGTCTTACTTGGATGAACTCAAACATGATTTTTGCATCATGGAAAGAGAACGTGTATGTGGGACTTTTCATGCTTTGCATAAAAAATAAGATAATTAGCAGACACATTTCAGCAAAAATGAGCCAGAGCCAAGGTTGTATATGCATTAGCCCTACATGGGAAGCCATTCCAAATTCCACGCAGGACATAATTGCGAACTATTTTCTTTCCCTGTTCGTAACAGTTACAATGAGTTTCGTCGTTGCTTTCTTCAACTAAAGAAAACTTATGCAGTGTCAAGCATGTCCTGGTGCACACGAAGAAAGAATTTCAAGAGGCTCTAAACAAATCTGACTATGAAAGAATGGATAGTATCATTGAAGTCCAAAGCTACATTGGAGCAAACGCAGTTACTCACAGGTTATTAGATTCTGTGCTGTGAGGTTTATATAATTCATAAGCTAGACCTCCTATTTCCCTTTACTAATGCGTCTTGTACTTTTTCAGTTCTTTGAGAAGTTTTGCTTCACAAGCAGCAAATGATGCTTTACGTATCCTTATGAAGGTTTCTGCACCACGCTCTGTCTCACTTTCACCTCAGTTCCCGTTTTGTGAAATTCTCAGGGTGGAATTCTCCATGTACAGGTGAGGCTTCACTTTGAGTCCCTAGTATGAGATTTATTCTGCTGACTAAGAAGGCTCCATGTGCTGTTGCTGTTTTAATTCTTGGTGGCAGAATTCCGCTGGTGGCGCCACCCACTTCAGCTAATTGCAGTTGTGCCACTTTATACAGAGAGGGCTTTCTGTTGCATTTGTATCTTGAAGATGGTATTGTTGGGCTTGGAGAGGTGAGTTTTACCAACCTATCAGTGCGTCCAATTCCATTCTTCTCCATAGAAATTGCAGGTTAATAATGCAGAACAGGTTCACTCAATATTCGTCCAACTGGGATTATGTTAGCCTGATTTGCCTTCTGGAAGGCTTAAGTATGTCAATTCATCTTCAAATTGTTGCGACAAGGTGGTTGGATGCTTTTTGAGGCATTCTTATTGCTATTATCTGTATTTTCTCGGAATCTTCATACAAAATCAACACCAAGAGGGTTATTCCTTTGATCATCAGTTAGTTATCCTAATGAAAACACAAAAATGTCAACATCTTCCCAAACAAGTACATGTGCACCCTTACATAGTAGACTCTGACGTTGATTTATTGGACTTAATGGTTTAGGGTAGAAATTTGACTATTGACGTCAAAAAGTAAATTGGTTTGTTATCTTGGCAGATTGCACCTCTTGAAATTCACGAAGAAAACCTGCAAGATGTAGAAGAGCAGCTTCAGTTTCTCATCCATGTGATGAAAGGAGCTAAATTTAATTATATGCTTCCTACACTGAAGGGTTCATTCTCTTCTTGGATAAGGAGCGAATTGGGAATTATGGTAGGTGTAGTGGTTCCATTCAGTATCAGTATGTCTAGGGCGTGGGCTGGTAATGCATAAGAGGGGATGGGCGAATTACTTGGAATATATTGAAGTAAAACTCCCTAATTTTGAACATTTTGACATCATTAATCTCATCATTTTTGTACAGCCAGGTTCAATCTTTCCAAGTGTCAGATGTGGTCTGGAAATGGCTATCCTCAATGCCATTGCTGGAAAACAAGATTCTAATTTGTCAAGCATACTCAGTTGCCATAAAAATCCAGATGTAGTATCTGAGAAGTCACAGGGTGTCAAGATATGTGCTTTACTTGATCCACATGGGACTCCTGCAGAGGTAGCTCAAGTTGCTAGTATGCTTGTTCAGGAGGGTTTTACAGCAATAAAGTTGAAAGTAAGTTGAATTCATCAAAAGCATTATTTGTGTTAAGGATAAAAGGGCAAATAATCTTATTCTATTTCTGATAACAAAGTAAGTACATATAGGCTTAGGGTTAAGCCTAGAACAATTACGTAACTAGCCCTGACTCTTAACATTTCAACACTCCCCCTCAAGTTGGGGCGTAAATATCAAAGAGCCCCAACTTGTTACACAAAGTAATTACTCTACTACCTCGTAATGACTTAGTAAAAAGGTCAGCAAGTTGGTCTTCGGTCCGTGTGTATTGAAGTGTTATTTCCTTGTTCTGAATCTTTTCTCGCACAAAATGGCAATCCACTTCAATATGCTTTATACGCTCATGAAAGACTGGATTTGAAGCAATATGCATAGCAGACTGATTATCACAACACAAAACTGAGGGATCTGAGAATGGCATGCTGAGTTCAGATAACAACATCTTCAACCAAAGCAACTCACTAGTCACATGAGCCATGGCCCGATATTCTGCCTCTGCACTCGATCGAGACATAACCTGCTGCTTCTTACTTTTCCAACTAACAAGATTTCCCCCCAAAAACACATTACCCAGAAGTCGATCTTCTATCAATAGGACACCCGGCCCAATCAGCATCAGAATAGCCAATGATATTAAGATGTCCATGATTCTTGAATAGAAGTCCTTTACCCGGTGCTCCCTTTATGTACTTAACAATATGTAGTACCGCCTCCCAATGTGTAGTGCGAGGAGTACTCATAAACTGACTAACCACACTAACAGCAAAAGAAATATCTGGTCGAGTGATAGTTAAATTGTTGAGCTTACCCACTAGCCTCCGATACTTACTCGGATCATGAAGTAAATCACCACTCTCTGCATCAAGCTTCACATTAGGATCCATTGGAGTGTCGACAGGCTTCGCTCCAAGAAAACCAACTTCACTGAGAATATCTAGAACATATTTCCTCTGTGATAATGAGATGCCATCACGTGAATAGGCCACCTCAATGCCCAAAAAATATCGGAGACAACCCATATCTTTTGTGCAGAATTCTGTTTGTAAAAATTGTTTCAATTTTTGTATGCCCACAATATCACTACCAGTGATGATAATGTCATCTACATATACAATCAAGAGCACACACCCATCAGGAGAAGTGGAGCTAAACACGGAATGGTCCACAGTACAACGCTGCAAACCAAATTTAATAACTGCATCATTGAAACGCCCGAACCAGGCACGAGGAGACTGTTTTAACCCATATAATGCTTTGCGTAGACGACAAACACCATTAGGCTCCCCTTGAGCAACAAACCCCGGAGGTTGCTCCATATATATCTCCTCTGTCAAATTACCATGAAGGAAAGCATTCTTCACATCAAGCTGATGGAGAGTCCAACCATATCGGGCAGCAAGCGAAATGAAAATGTGAACAGATGGTATCTTTGCAACCGGAGAGAATGTATCAGCATAATCAACGCCATAGGTCTGGGTGTAACCTTTGGCAACCAAACGCGTTTTCAGACGCTCAACAGAGCCATCTGGTTGAAACTTCATTGTAAAAACCCAACGACATCCCACAGCCTGTTTGCCACTAGGTAATGGTGTAAGTTGCCATGTTTCATTATCTTGTAGCGCTTGCATTTCATCCTCTATAGCCCGCTGCCAACCTGGATGGGCAAAAGCCTCTGCAACAGTACTTGGCACAGACACAAGATAAAGAAGCAACAAACGAGGAATATGTAGGAGAAAGATGATCGTAAGATAAAAACTGAGAAAGAGGGTGACGAGTATGGGTATGACAAGACAAACCAGTATATGGAGCAAATCGAGAATTGGGTTGACCGACGCAAGAACGCATACCTTTGCGTAATGCAATGGGAACATCAGAAGGAACTGGCGGATTAGAGGCCGTGGCATCAATTGGTGGAGGAGCATGCAAGTCTAATGCAGGTGGTAACTGTACTACCTCACGTGGAATAAACTGGCGTCGTTGATAAGTCCGGTCGAAGAATTTAAAATCCGACGAAGGCCTGGGCACATCTCTCAGGGAGACAGGCGGCAATGGAACCATAACCGATGACAGAGTCTCTTCGGAAGAAATCACTGGTTGGGCAACAGAAGAATAATATGACCGCTCCTCAAAAAATGTCACATCTACCGAGACATACGACCGCCGACTAATAGGATTATAACACTTATATCCTTTCTGAGTTCTAGAATACCCAAGAAACACACACTTGTCAGCCCGTGGATCGAGTTTATCATGACCAGGAGCAAGACGATGGACAAAACAGACACATCCAAACACACGAAGTGGTAAAGTAAAAAGTGACCCAATAGGATGGATAGTGGAGAAAGGTATGCCCCCATGAAGCACTGAGGATGGCAGACGATTTATGAGATAGCATGCTCTAAGAATGGCATGTCCCCAATACATTTTTGAGAGGTTCATATGAAAAAGAAGGCACCGGACCACATCCAAGAGATGATGATTTTTCCGTTCAGCCACCCCATTTTGTTGGGGGTATAGGGACAAGAAGTCTGATGTAAAATTCCATGAGATGTAAGAAATGATTGAAAGCCAGAGGAAACAGCCATATATTCTTTGGCATTATCAGAACGCAAACATTTAATAGAAACATGATATTGATTGAGAATTTCAAAGTAAAACATGCGGAAACAATGAAAGACTTCAGCTCGATCTTTTATTAAATATAACTACGTCATTCTGAAATAATCATCCACGAATGTAACAAAATATTTATAACCAGACATATCACTGACACGACACGGTCCCCAAACATCAGAATGGACCAATTCAAAAGGACTTGACACACGACGCTGGATACGGGACGGAAACGATACCCGATGATGTTTGCCAAATTGGCAAGTATCACACTGGATAGGACTCATAGACTCTGAAACTTGTGAAAAATGACATAGAATATCAGGTGGTGGATGACCCATACGACAATGCATCTGAAATAAGTTAGAGGCGATTTTCTTCTGAGAAGCTGTAGCGATAAGGTTTTTGTCCAGGTAGTACAGCCCATTAGACTCATGTCCGCCACCAATCATCTGTCCGGTCCTCAGATCCTGAAAGACGCAACGGGTAGAAGTAAACGTTACTGAACAATTCAAATCTTTAGTAAGAGAACTGACAGAAAGTAAGTTATATGGGAAAGATGGCAAACGATAAACAGATGAAAGCGTAAGAGAAGGATCCAAGGTTACATTCCCTTGACCAGTGATATGTGATTGTGAACCATCAGCAAGTGTAACGGAACTAGGTGACATAGAGGTAATACCAGTCAATAACTCAGAATTACCGGTCATATGATTTGTGGCACCAGAGTCTATGACCCAGGAAGTCAGTGCAGAAGAGAGTAAAAAAGACGGACTACCTGAAGAGGTTTGTGCCAAGGTAGCTGTAGGAGCAGAGGAATCCACCACCTGGATGGGACGCACTAAGGATTCATACTCGGCTCGGGTCAGCATAATGGTGCTAGGTAACTCCTGTGACTGATCGGGAGCCTTCTGTGTTGGAGATTCTACCGCTTCAGCATAAGTAGCCCGTGAACGAAGCTCAAGATGTAGGGTATAGCAATATGCCTCAGTATGACCAGCTCGCTGACAATGGTTGCAATAACGAGAATTTCCAATACCCCTACCACCATCTCAACCACGACCTGGTGAAAAGACAGACCTGCCACCATCTCGACCACAACCCCGAGGACCACGCCCTCGGCCTCCACGGCCACCAGAAAACTGAGAGACCATAGCACTCACTACAGGTGTAGATGATAATGAGTCCGACACGCATCGAAGGACCCGAGAAAACACCTCATCTACCGATGGAAGAGTACCCTGAGAGATAATTTGCTGTCGGAGAGAAGAATGAGCATGACCAAGCCCTCGAAGAAATAACACAACTCTCATATCCTGTTGACGCTTGGCCAACTCTCTAATGTCTTCAGTAGCAAGCAAATAAGTATCAAGTTTCTCACAAAGGGTAGTAAACCTGGAATAGTAATCAGATGCAGACATGTCTCCAATACGTAGATCAAATAACTCTTCCCACACATCACAAACACGGGTCATATTATTATGACCTGAAAACATAAGAGCACATTTATCCCAAATAGCCTTGGCTGATATACACCGCATAAACTGGGGACTAATTTTGGAATCCATGGTATTCCACAATAATGTTCGAATGGCAGCATCGCCAGAGCGCCAATCATCCAACTTCGTGTTATCCGAAGGTGGAAGAGAAGTTAGATAACTCTGTTGTCTGCTGGCCAAAAGATATGTCTCTACCGCCATCGACCAGGACGGATAATTGGTTCCATCTAACTTGACAGAACTCAATTTTAGATTAGTAATACTGGTGTCGATGCTTACAACAGATTCATTAGGGGATTTGTCAGCCATCGTAATTAATAACCAGCCACACCAAATCAGCCAAGAACAACACCAAATCAACTCAGCAACACCAAATACTATTCTGCCCCAAATCAACTCAGCAACTCAGCAACACCAGGAAGAAAAAAAAATCGTCAAATAGCCACATCATACGCAAATACTATTCTGCCCTTAGTCAAACACATCGGCAGCCACGCCTATCTTCTCCAGAGCACCTACTCAGGGGAGATCGCACCTGGAACAGCAACCATCAGGGGAGATCACGCTTGGAACAGACTTGTTGGGCGCTGGACAGCTTTAGGCGACGCCTGATGGGAGGTCGCCTGGTCTGGGCGACGTCGGAGAGGGGGTCACCTGACCTGGGCGACCTCGGATCTTGCTTCGCCGGCCCTACACGACCTCGGATCTAGGGTTTCTAACGAGGTAGAGGTCGATCCAAGGGTGGCCGGCGGTTGCCGGTGGTCGACGGAAGTTGCTGGGCGACGCTGGAGGGACGAGTCGCCGGTCGGGTCGAAGCTGGATCTGTGGTCGCCGGCGAGATCTACGGTGGTCGCTGACGAGATCTACGGTGGTGGCGGCTGGTGGTCGGTGAGATTTCTAGGGTTTAGATTAACCTGGCTCTGATACCATGTTAAGGATAAAAGGGCAAATAATCTTATTCTATTTCTGATAACAAAGTAAGTACATATAGGCTTGGGGTTAAGCCTAGAACAATTACGTAACTAGCCCCGACTCTTAACATTTCAACAATTTGTTTTGCATGTTGTGAAATTTTGTTGATCCATCTTTCGACAGTTTTATTTCATTGAACTTGAGAACATAGTCCAAATGAATTTGACTTTCCTCTTTTGTTTCCAAAGTAACTCTCATGGCACAATTTGGTTTGTGATTATTGGCAAGAATTTACGCGTGGATTCATATATCTGATCAGAAAAGAATCAATAGAAAAAGAAAGAATCGGAATTGATTGAATCCATCATTTTGGTTCATAATAAATTAAAATTTGTAGGGGGTCTTACAGATCCAACCAAGGCAATGGAATCTCCTTTTGCAACCATATGTCTGTCTTGTATAGTAGCCCACTCATTCACTTAACTCATAGCTGATGCACTTTTACGTGGGCTTGGTGCCCTAGATCGGCCTTATGGCTATATACGAAGGTAGTGCCATGAATAGATTGATCTCGATCGGTCTTTCTAGTCTCTCTTTCACAGCCTTAAATTCCTGAAGGAATAAAAAAAGGTGTAAGACTGGTTTCCCTACTCCGTATTTACAATTCATATGATTTTTTATTAATGTATTTTCAAGAAGAAAGTCCTTTGTTTTTTATAGTCACACAAGGGCCTCGACACGAGGTGGACTCGAACCAAGGACAGGAGAATCACTTGAATCCCCGTGAATTCCCTTTATTCTGATCTGACTTTTATTTACCCTGTTCGCCACATGGCAAATGGTTAGTCCAAAGTTGATGTCAATCTTTATCAACTCAAGATCCTTTCAAATGGAGAAAGAGGCAGCCGATAACCATGAATATAGACAAGAAAGGGTTTAGCTATCTAATAATAGCTTGAGTCAAGCCATTATTGTCGATGAAGATAGGTCATACCCCTTGAATAATCAGTTGCTGTGTTTCCTGGTCATATACATATAAGGCACACACACAGTCCTAGCTCCTTTTTGTCTTCATCCTATTTCAAAGCATCAGACCGTCACCTATTAGCTTTTCGATGATTGCATTGTTCTGATCTTCTTTTAGGACTTTGCTCTAGTGGCGTTAAATTATGTTGGTGTTTACAATGTTTTTTCACACATAGGTAGCTCGCCAGGAAGATCCAATTCAAGATGCTATAATTATACAGGAAGTGAGAAAGAAGGTCGGCTACAAGGTTCAACTCCGTGCAGATGCCAATAGGAAGTGGACTTACGAAGAAGCAATCCGATTTTCCTCTTCTGTTAAAAACTGTGATTTGCAGTACATTGAGGTAATGATGCCATTGATACTGTGACTTTAATGGTGGCCACAGTGGCTTCTTTTGGATGGGCAGAAGCAAGTGCTTTTGAATAGAGTTGAATGGTAGAAATGTTGGACAACACTTGAGATAAAACTACAGAGACCTTTTTTCATGAGTGTGCAGCAACCTCTTTTCATAATTTTGGATCAAGATCTTTACTGACAAGTTACTGAAGGCAGTTTTTTTTTGCCCCCATCTGGTCCTCCTCATCCATGTAGGAACCTGTCCAGGATGAAGCTGATATTTTAAAGTTCTGCGAAGAGAGTGGATTATCTGTTGCACTGGATGAGACTATTGATAACTGTCGACGCGACCCTCTCAAAATGCTTGCCGATTATGTTCACCCAGGAATAGTTGCTGTTGTAAGTGTTTGTCAGGCTGGAAGCCCTTTTATTTGCTCTTCTTCTTGTACTTAACTATAATGGGGAAGCTCAGGGGAAAAAAAAATTATGCAGGGTCTTTTGGAAGATTTCGTGTTCATTTTATGCACCTCTCGCAGGTCCTTAAACCAAGTGTGCTTGGTGGATTTGAAACCTCAGCTACGGTCGCTCGGTGGGCTCAGCATCTGGAGAAGATGGCTGTCGTGAGCTCTACCTTTGAAAGTGGTGTGGGTTTATCAGCATACATTTTGTTTTCCCATTATATTGATCTGCATCAAGCAAAGTTACTCAAAACGAGAAAACACAAAGTTGATCCACCCATTGCACATGGTCTTGGGACTTATCAGTGGCTCAAAGATGATGTGACAACTGATCCTCTGAAGATTTCTCGTCATCCAATTAGTGAGTGCATAGAAGCTGATATAACTGATGCTAGTAGACTGCTTCAGAATTTTCAAGTCAATCACAAGGTTATAGTTAGAAAATCTACTCATGAGGAAGTCTGTAGATACAACTTGATGGTGAACTTGAAGGGCCATCATTATTCAATCAATGTGATGGAAGTTGGACAAGAAACTGTAAGTATCCCCAAAATATTACTGATCAACAGCTGGATATACACATGATAACCGTTTCACTGCATGAGCACACTGTTGTCTTGTCTGTGATTATCACACTATTTTGTTCCATATATATTCCTTGTGTGCTTGGTATTGTCAATCGCATTCAAAAAAGCATGTCATAGGTGAGATACTTGGTCTCAAGAATCTCATTGATGTTTTCACCACAAATGCGGGTGCATATTCTTGGCGCTCAGGTGCACATGATTTTCTCCTTGTTTGAACATCATCCTCTGTAGTAATTTGAGACTGGTAGTATCTTAAAAATATCAAACTTGCAGTATGACATGAAAGATGAAATTATTTGAACTGTAATCTGGTGCTAGCTTACATGTCAGGTGTAAGCGAAAATTAATTTCTTATTTCTGCTTTTGTTTTTTTCTGTCATTTGATACCAAAACTTAGCGAAATGGCTCAAGTGTGATGGGGAAAAAAAAATTGATCTCTAGCTATTGGCACTCTAAGATAATGAGGTATGTAGCTGCCATTCTAGGAAGCCGTGTTGTTTATTAATACAATGTTAATGTGCCAAATGCTGCAGCAGGACAATGTACTTGTGTTCCTTCATGGTTTTCTAGGAACTTGCGAAGAATGGATACCAATAATGAAGGCCATTTCAGGATCAGCCAGATGCATTTCTATCGACCTTCCTGGCCACGGGAATTCAGTTGGCCAATCAAGTGCGACTGAGGAAGCAGCTGAGAAACAAAGACTGTCCATTGAGATTGTTGCAGTTGTGTTATGCAACTTACTACAACAGATAACTTCTAAGAAGATTATTCTTATCGGATATTCGATGGGAGCAAGGATATCATTGTATATGACCTTGAAATATACCGACAAGGTAGGTTCCACATGGTCAAAATGCTGATTTATTATTTGATGACTGCATGATGCATCTGATTAACGAACCTAACTGAGTAGTATGTTTGTTATGAAGATTAAAGGAGCTGCTATAATATCTGGGAGCCCTGGGTTGAAAAATGCCAGTGCAAGAAAACTTCGCCGTGCTAAAGACGATAACAGAGCACAAATTCTCGTTGCATATGGCCTACCGGTCTTTCTCGATTCTTGGTATGAAGGAGAGATGTGGAAGAGGTATTCTGGATCCCAAGTGTTTGTAATCAACTCAGGATTCACGCTTGTTCAGTTAGAAGTATTACTGCACTTGAATCGATGATCACTTAGGTATGTGTTCTCCTTGACAGCTTAAGGAGCCATCCGCATTTTCAGAAGATAGTTTCGAGCCGGTTACAGCACAGTGATGTACATGGTCTTGCGAAAGCTCTGTCTGATTTGAGCATCGGGAGGCAACCGTGAGTTTATTTCAATCTTTTTATGGTCAAACCTGATAGAACGATCTTAGGTCATTGCTGTTTTTGTTTACAGACTGTATCGACTCATTATAAACTCGGCATTTGCGAAGTTGATGTTTTGGCCCCTGATTTTTCTGCTCTCTCTCTCTCTCTCTCTCTCTCTCTCTCTCTCTCCCCCTGTTTAGGTCACTTTGGGAAGACTTGAAGCACTGCGAGACTCCTCTTTTGCTTGTTGTGGGGGAAAGCGATGCCAAGTTCAAGGGAATTGCTCGAAAAATGTTTGATGAAACTGGCCATAATAGAGAAGTCGCAGATGGCTCACCAGGTTCTAGTTGCGAGATCATCGAAATTCCTGGGAGTGGACATGCCGCACATTTGGAGAACCCTCTCGCCGTTGTTCAGGCATTGAGAAAGTTCTTGACGAGAGTAAATAAAGAGTTCAGACACTGAAACGGCAAGGTCAACAATTAGACCTCTCCCTTTCTTTTTGGTTCCTTGCCTTGTGTAAGGTTCTGCTCTAACTATTTTGCCTGGAGGCTCTGCTTTTGCTTTGGAAGGTTGCTCTCTTCCATGGAATAAGATCTGATATATCTTCTCCTTTCCTCCCAATTTTGTCTATTCTTTTGGCAAAAAGATTAACTAAAACATGTTTTCGTGAACATCTCTTCCGAAGCAATCAGATCTTGACAGAAACACATGATGTTTTTTTTTTTTTCAAACATTGGTAACTGGTTCACACCTCGGGCCGAAATCATGAGCCTTGCAAGAATTCGCTCAGAATTGACCAAAAGCAGAAAAAGGAAAAAGAAAAAGAACTGATATTACAATAGGAGAGGATTGCATGGATCGTCTCAATATTGGTAAATTATGGATGTCAACTTATTTTCTTTTTGCACTTTCGAATATTCATAATATGTCACTGATCATGAAAAACTGCCTAGCGATGCAAATACTACAAACGTTATCAGCTTCCACCTTTCATTCTCCTCTATATTCCCGGTGAACTCAAAGTCCAGAAGCTTCGGCCACCTCACTCACGGGAAAGCTCACGTCCTAAGCTTGACGCTGCCGTGGACCAAGCCAAAGCTCCTACTGCCGCTGTGGCAGCCAGGCACGCAAGCCACCGGCAATGCAAGGCGGCTTTGGGGCACTTCTCGCGCAAGGACATGGTCATCGCAACCCCTGCGGAAGCAAAGTTGAGAGCCAAGAGGTAGGCGTGGAAGCACGTGGGTCTCTTCGAGAATACGACTCTCGGAACCGGGTTTCCATGGACTTCTTCGAAGGGAAGTTGGAGAAGCAAAAAGGCCGCCGTGAACGAGAGGACGAGGATGACTTCTTCGACCCAGGTTCTCGCGATGAAATGGCTGCTCATCTCTGTGGAGAGAAATGAAGCAGGGATGTTGGTGGATTACTGGGGATCGCGCGAGCCGGCTCATCCAGAGTCGCTGGCTGTCGTTGGAGGTTGTGACTGTGGTTCTGCGGGAATTGGTGGTCCTGCTATATATATAATATTACAGGCAAACGACTTTTTCTTTGGAGGGTAGGAGTTCCCTTTTGGCCAAGAGGGGTTTGGTGTTTGCTATTTTCCAAAACTCAACTTTGACATTTGTTTCAAGGCGATTTGTTACCATCTAATAAGTGGACAATTACGTCCCAAACTGAAAAATGGTCCCAAATCGAAAAATTATCCAATAAGTCCTGTACTTATTGCGTTTTTATCAATTCAGTTATAAATCTTTTTAATTTGTCAATTGACTCTTAAATCTTTTCATATTTTGTTAATTAAGATCATGTGACCAATTTTGATTAGAATTTGTTGGTGTGGACACCATTTTTTTTTTCTTAATGGCTAGTGACCGAGGTAGGGCACAGCCCTTGCCAACCATGACAAAGGTAGTGACCCTTGCCCAACCTCTCGGCAAGGGCTTGCCAGCCAAGGGTCAGGGCAACGAGCCCCCACCAGCCATTGGGAGAGGTCTTGTGGCTCTCACTCATAGATGGGTGAGGGTTGCAACCCTCGCCAAGTGGCCAGTGAGGGTTCGCGGCATTGCTCAGATCTCTCGCCTAGTGGTTAGTGACCTCCTGCCAGCCGTTAAAAATAACAACAAAGAGATTTTTTTTTTAAATCCATGTCAATGCTATGTAGGATGGCTAGTGGACACCCGACATCTAGGTCATCAATTTTCAGCCAAATTGATACAAATTCAAAAGTTTTACGACTCAATTGGCTGGAAAAAAAAAGGCTTTCGATTGAATTAACACAATTACAATTGGTTTAGGATTATTTGGTAATTTTTTCAATGTCCTACATGGCATTGTAAGCGCTAACCTAAATAATTTTTTTGATAATATTTTAATTTTGTATTGAATTTTTATCATTTGTTATTTTTCCTTTTTTTTTTAATTTTTTGCCTCAAAGGGCTAGTAACCTCCGTCGACCACTGACCACTGATCGAGGGCAAGTGGCCTAGGGTGACTAGTTCCCTTAGGAATCGGTGGTCTCAATTGGACCATCGGTCTAATTCGATTCCCGAGCGATCCAATGAAACCGGTAAAATGAAATAAAAAGTAAAACATACCTATTGTTTGGAAGAAAAATTGTAATTCAAAAGCCCCCTAGTTTTGAAGGCAAAGCTAATATGGGGGGACTAGGTTAGGACTTAGGAAAGCGAGCACTTATGGAATATTTTTTTTTTGTTAGAATTAAGTTTTTTTTTTTGATAACCGAGGTGTCCGGAGGCTGGCGAGCTTTAGCTCAAACCGAGGCCGTGAACCCGACTAAGTCCTCGGGGGCGACTGCAGGACCCCACCACCACCCTCGCTTTGCCTGATCTAGCGAGGGCCACACGACCCTTGTTGATCAACTGGCGAGGGTTTTGTGGGCCTCGTCCAGAGACCTACGACCCTCTGACCCTTTAAGGCAAAATTGAAAGAAACGAAATGGAAAAGGAAAAGTACTTTTTTTAATATTAAGATGTTATTAAAGATTGTCCACATCAGCGTTGGTTGTGCCATGTAGGATGGTTGACGTTCATTAGTGATGTACGATAGAATTTGTCGGATGGACTCAATTGCCACTATCCAAGATCCATCCATCATCGCAAGGTATTAGTGACAAGACAGAGTAATCATATTCGCAAGGTATGGTGTCAGCCTTTGGGTGCTCCAACATATTCGGGTTGTTGATAGTGATACACAGAGAAATTCTCTGTATCATCCCCATTTAAGCCAAAACAAAGTAATCATATTCGCAAGGTATTAGTGACAAGAAAAATGTTTCGTGATGCGGTCAATGTCCAGAAGTCCTCCATTGAATGATTCATCAAAAATCGAGTAAGCTCCGGCAGGATAAGAACATGTGAAAGGAAGAAGAAAAATGCTCGAGCCGTTATTCTATTGAAGTTGACTGACTTTTCCTTTTTAATGGTTTCTTAATTGAGTTATCCTGATCACTAGAGAAACAATATAGAACAATTTTCTGGAGAAAGTACACAATTACGTGACCTAAGACGGAGTTAATTACAATGTTGCTGTCTTGCGTGCTCCGATCCAGCCTAATCCGTAATCAAATTATTGCTTATCTTATGGCGGCGAACTGTTGTTAATTAATTGGTGATGACAATAACTATACTCTTTAAGTTCGACATTGATTCTCTCTTCCGCTATTATACTGAAATTGCAGATTGTATATGGGCATCCGGTAAAAGGGTTTTGGTAAATATACGTAAGGCATGACCTGTTTCCAAATCACATGGACATGGGTGTCTCATTTTTATGTAAAGGAAGACTATCGACTAAGTCATTCTCCTTTAATCCGAAGGCATAAATTTATTACTGAAGGGTCGCGTTTTCTGCCGGATGGAGGGATTAGTCAACTGTTAATTGGTGAGTTAGGGTTTTTTTTTTGTGGGGGGGGGGGGGGGTCAACATCATAATTTAATTAACCTATTTCATGAACACTGGTTGTGCATATATTTGGAACTCACCAATCAGAATCTTGATTGGAGGATGTTTTATCAAGCAATAGCGGAGGAACATATGATCCATCATTGATGTCGTGATGAACTGCATTTGTCGGCTAAAATGTGGTGGTGCAAATCGAGACAAGTCTTAGATAACTTCAAAACAAAATAAGTTTCAGATAATAAGAGGAATCATCAGAATAAGGTTATGGGTCACATGCTCAAAGATCATATCCATGATTTCTTCATAATAAAATCGGCTGCTGATCATGGAATTCATCTTTAGTAACGAGCACACATCGAGATTTAAGTTTATTGATACGGCTTTGCCTTACGAAAGCGTATGCCTCAGTTTGGCATTCCCACAGATCCTACACCTGAGAGAGCAAAATGTTCATGAGACTATTCTATTCTCCTTTGAAACTGAACTCGTTTATCAACAAAACTTGAGGAAAGCAAAATCCCAAAACCATACACGTAAAATCTCAAATCTAGACTCGATCAAGGTAAAAATATTCACAAAACGGGAGAGATAATCTTCTAGATCTAAACTAAATCGGAAGAGAAAAGTTTTCAAACAGGAGAAAAGCAAGAAAATGAAATAGATAACCAAAATGGCTAAGAAAAATGGGAGCGGAGGGAGAAATCTAACTCAAACCCTTCCCTCCATGAAGGCTGAAAAATAAAGTTGTGTAAATATAAGAGGGAGATGAGAGAATAGGAGAAAGAAACTAGGATCGGCTGTCTCTATTGAGATCACTTAATAGAAGTTTGATATCTTCACTCGAGGAGTCTATCAACTTGTTCAATTGAACCCATTTTCACTAAAAAAATTTAAACCAATGAGTTATGTGCCAACTCAAATATATTAATTATTTTAGACCACATTAATTCTCCGATACGAAAGATCTCTACACAACTCACATGTCTATTTCAGCTATCTCCCCCTCATATATGAGTTCTAGTGTTAGGTTTGCTCCCTATTAATAGGCATTCTAATCAACCATTGACTATGATACTCATTCGTTGGGAGCGCATAGAAGAAATTTGATACTTTTACCTAAGAAGATAACCAAGAGGGAGCTTAAGATTGAACCCGTCAATATATCTAGTTGGACCCATCTTCACTGAAAAGTTAAAACCAATGAGTTACGAGTCAACTTATATATATTAACTACTCTAGACTATATTAATTTTCCAATATGGAAGATCTCCAACACAACTCATATGTGCATATCTCAATAGTTTCCGTAGCGTCATGATACATTTCAATAGTGCATATCTTGTTGCCTGTTTACTAAATTAATTTCACGCTTCTATTGTTACATGATAACTTGATTATTTGGTATTTAAATTTTATGAAATCACTGAGAATTATCAAAAATGTTTATGCTATTAGATGACAGATATAAAAACTCACATGTTTTCATAATTTTTTCACGATGGGCAAGTGGCAAGATGCTATGTATGCTTGACACAAATTGAGATTTGCTTGAGGGTGAAGAGAATCGAAAAGCCATTGCGTTCTTCGTTCTTCTCACTTAGGTAGGTCTTGTTAATTTGACACATTAAGATGTTTGTGTACATCATCTAGATTTGGTGAATCCCATGTAAATCCTCGATTAGGATGGGAATATTCTATTTCTCATTGTTCATCAATCTAAGTCACTTATGGCACGTGTTGTTGAAATTTCAAAAATCAAAATTAATAGAGGAGTTGACAGAGCACATGCAAGAAGAAAACCATGCGGAAACTGCGTTTTTTTAGTGCAACGGAACCCAACATGAATTCCAAAGTGAATTTCATATTTTTTCCGTATTGGATCGACATAAGCCACTAAACTTTAATTAGCAATAACTTCTCCAATTAAGTAGATCGGATAATAATGCTATTAGTTCTTGAACTTTTATCCAATTTATAATGTCTTTTCTGAAAGCCAAATGATGCAATTAGATCGCTGACGCTAAATTTTCAGCAGGCTCCATTTGTTTCGGAAAAAATTTAATATTTTTGGAAAATATTTTATGAAAAGTCATTTTTTAAAAAATAACAATATTTTTCGACATTTGGCCGAGACCTAAAAATGAACTGAAAAATAATTTTTGTTGTTTGTATAAGGAATTGATTTTCCAAGTGAAAACTACCAAAAAATTCAAAATTTTAATTATTTTTAAACCAAAAATTATTTTCCTTTTTTCTCCACTATGGGTCACCGGCCATTTGCCCCCGACATAGAAATAAAACTAAAATTAAAAAATAAAGGAAAAAATAAAAAAATATTAAAGCATCAAAAAATTAGAAATTTATTTTTAAATTAATAAAAAAGAAAATGAATGTGAAGGAGTGAAGAAAGTAAAGATGAAGGAAAATATTTTTCCCTTTTCAAAAGAGGAAATCATATTTTTCCCGATTTTTAAAGTATTTTTCCATAAGTGAAAAATGATTTCCTTGACTAGTCTTTTTTTTTTGTGAGAAACGTCGGAAAGAAAATATTTTTTTGGAATTTGTTCTTCGCGAAAGAAATGGAGCCTAGTTACGCATGACAATACTTTCGAAATAGAATTTCTGCTCTATAAGTGTTTCTGAAGCAAAAGTCTGTTTGTTAACATAATTTATGAAGTAGAAATCTGTTTAATTATATAACTTCATTTTTCTATTTTTAGAGCTTTTTTTTTTACTCAAGAAGTAATTTTATAGCCATTTGAAGAAGTAACAGAAAATTACTTCTTTTCAAAAGCAGAAGAATTGCTATGCCCTTGCCTAGGGTCTAGCGGGGATTTCTAATCCTTATCGGCTCTTGTTCAGGGGTCAGCGACCCCTGTCGGCCCTTTCGCTTACACTTGGGCAGGGCCAGTAACCCCTGCAACACCTGCCGGCTGAGGTCGTCAGCCTTGAACTCTAGAAGTCTTAAATAAAAAAAAATGAAAAAACAATTGTTTTTGTAAAATTATTATAATTTATTCACGTCACTGACGGTAGTGCAATGTAGGATGACCGGTAGCCATGTCAGTGATTTCTTATCAATAGGACTGAATTGATAAAATATGAAAAGATTTAGGACTGAATCAACAAACTTAAAAAGTTTAAGACTAAATTGTCAAAAGTGTGAAAGGTTTAGCATTTTTTTTTTGGACAATTCTCCCCTAATAACTTTATAGGATTGTCGTCCGCGTTTGTAAACTCCATTAATGCTGGGTAAGGGAGGACAATTATTAACTTTGTCGGTAACTCGAATTGATAGAAAGTTTGGAGATGCCATGATGTATGAGATGAAAATTGAGAAAACATAATTACACAATCAAAATCAACGATATTACTTGTTGGTAGAAAGCTTAGAGCACGAGGCACGGTTCTCGACGATGCGGTTTCTTAAACCTCGGACAATTTGACCGTTTCTTCCTCGTCGGAGGATACCTATCTATATATGTGACCATCTTCTACAGTACTACTCTCGGTCTCATTATCTTTAAAACCCTGTTCTCTCTCTCTCTCTCTCTCTCCCGTTGATGAAGTTCAACTTAAAAGCTTCTCCTGTGAGGGGGTCTTGCTCTTCCCAGCCAAAACCTCCAGACATCCGCGCTCGAACCTGATCCATTAGTAGCGAAATTAGCTCATCTCTTCTGTAACTTATTCTATAGGCCACGGCTGCGCGAATAAAGCTGAGCTTCATCCGACGGAACACCGCCGTTCATTGGGGTTCATCAACCGGCTCACCAGCAAGTGGCTCACGGCTTGTCTCATTCTTCCGGAGCTTCTTGACTTCCGGGGTTGCTCCGCCCCCAAGCCCGTCAGAACTGCCGGTGGTGGACGAGGTCTCCATTGTGATTGACGACCCACCACCCGGCGACACCAAATGCGCCGCCTCAGCTAGCCCTCCTGGCATCTGGATTCTGGAACCCCCGCTTCGTGCTCGACCCGGCTCACCCAATAGTAGTCCTTCTCCAGAGCCAGGATCTGGGGAAGGCAGCGCTCGGATTTTCCATGCCCATGATCACAGGCCTTCTCTCCAGCCAATACCGCGACCTCAGCCACCTCCTTGCCAGCCTAATCGCGCTCGCGCTCTCTATTGGATTCGCTGCCACGTGGAACGGCACACTGATCGGAGGAATGTATCCAAGGGTCGCGAGCATGTCGGAGAATATCGGGGTCGGGTCCATTTTCGTGGCCTTCTTCGGGCTGGTGGCATCCTTCCTCCCGGTGAGCCTCATGTGGGCGTCCTGGCTGTGCTGCGGCTTGTCATGCTTGCCCTTCTTCCTTAGCCTCCTTCCTCCGAATGAAGCCCCTGACGGTACCAAAAACTGCGCGATTGTTCATGACATACCAATAAGATCTAATTAGGAAGAAAACTTGTCTCTATGTGAAATGTCCCGTTGACATTTGCCCTGCCATTTGGCTATGCATGTTAATTTTATAGCGGTCTGAAATATACAACTCAATTATTGCTCAATAGTCGGGAAGGGAATTGCGCGTATGTTTTTGGCTTTACTTATTCAGAGTAGTGGTGTTTTTTCTATGCAGGTGAATGGAATGCAAACGCACGTTGTTACACATCCTAAAAGTTATACACTTCAATTCAATTGTTTCGATCATTAATATGAACTGAATTTCTAAAGGATTATTAATGTCTTAATGTTGTTTTCGTCAAGAATGAAATAAATGAATTCAAAAACAATTACTTATTTCACTCCTCGCATTTTCCATGTCCATCCGTTTCCACTATTATAACTAAAAAAAGTGGCGTTGACATTGATCTCATTAATTTGACTACTCACCACCGAAGCCAAGGGCAAAACACCATAGCTGATTTCATCGAAAAAGGGGTAAAAAGTGGCACGACCTCCGCGATGGGTGGCGAGGGCCGCCTGAGATCATGGAGCGGTCGCCTGGGCGGCGGTAAAGATGTTAACTATAACTGCCGAAGAAAAATTAGCGAAGTTTCCTTAGGTGACATGTAAAGATGACGGAAGGCTTCATGAGTGCCATTTGGAGTAGATATATTTTCTCAGATTGTATTGATGGCTGACTGATTCATTTTCCGTAAATTCTGAAGGATGAATGAATTTTCCGGTACATGATGTCATAATGGACTTTTTGTTGTCGGTCAAGAACGTCGTAATGACCTATAGTTATATGTTAGCGGGAGCGTTGGATACCCGGTTGGTCCAAGATATTGATTTTACGACGACCAAGATAAAATATCATATCTCGTTTTTCTTTCTCTTTTTTTTTTCCCCATTGAACGACTTAAGAAACTCCTTACCTTACAAGCTTCTTATCTTATTAAGCAGCGAAAGTTTAAAATCCGATTAACATGATGCAGGAGAGGACATGGATGTTACTGTTGATGTCTTGATGACAAACGAAATAAATGTATTCTTATACCGTAAGAGGAGATTTTCTGTTCTCTTTGCTTTGTCTATCGAAAGGGGATTTTCTCAATGAATAAGAACAGGTTAGTTATTATGAAAATGACACAAACGGTTCCTAAAACTTTGATTCAATGTGCAATATCATCCTTAAACTTTTAAATTTTTAAAATTTTTTTGTACGTGTTTAATTTATTTCTCAGACAATATGAAAATGTTCAGTATTGTTCTCGCTCGCTCCCAACCTAGGCACGGGCATTCCTCGCCTAAGGTTGGCAAGAGTGGCCTTGGCCTGAGCTGACCACCTACATCGGCCATTGACAGTGCCCAACAATGACTAGCAAAGGGAAAAAGAAAAAAAATCATAAAATTAATAAAATTGTAAAAATTTTCCACATTAGCATCAAACGTCCGCCCATATTTTCATAAAAAAAAATGATCGAAATGACTAAATTGGCATTCCGATCTTATATTTAAAACTGATTGGCCACCAGACAATATACTAAAGACCAACTTTTCCTTGTGAAAGCATCAGGAAACTTAGTTATAAGTTGAAGTCCGAAGTCAAGCATAAAACGTAAACGGGACAAAACGAAAACGCGTCGAAAATAGAGAAGAGTCCTAAATTAGCCTATGGAAAACGATGGATTTCGAGGTCGAAAACAACGTCAATTCGGTTCCCCGCTTTGGCATGAGCTTCGAAACTCATCCCAGGACGAAAGGCCGTAACTCGTTCATGACGTAGCGCTCGAGTTCCTGTTCCAGTCCCCCCTTCTGGGGTTTTTACTAACTTGAAGGTTCTAAAAGAGTCCTGTTGAGAACTGCGTTCGTATAAGTTTAGAGACAGCCAGGTGATGGTGAATCCCCCCGGGTTAGGCCGAGGTCCTTCCATCGCTTACTGCCTACCAAGCTAAGTAGTTGATGATTTGATCTTCTTTCGAGAGTCGAAATCGTGGTTGGCGGCGATCGGCCGAGTTCTGCAGCATGAGGCTCATATCGCAGCACACGAGAAAACCGACAGTGATGTGGGAACAGTTTTGCCACCCCACCCACAGATACGACCGATGAAGACTTGCGCATGATCCGCGGATTGATTCAGATCATCCCTCTCCTGTTCGTGTGCCAGGCGTCATGCTCGTGCATAATTTTAGAAAGATGACGCTTCCGCGACGGAACCGGGATCCTCTGGAAGGTGACGGGTTCTCTCTTGCACCTCAACTTACTGTACAGGCAAACTTGAGGAAAGTCAGCCATTTGAGATATGATGGTTTTAGTGGGGTCATCTGTCCGCCAACTAACAAAAAGAAACTATCAGGACATTTCCCACTTTTATACTACGACATTTTGTGAACACCTAATAACATTCTATCGTAATTAAGAGCACATAATGTCGGAAAATGCAATTTTGCTTTTAGTTTTGCAACGTTGCTCCGCCGTTGACTGTGCATATTATTATCTTATGAACGTTATGACGCTTCATTTGCGACAAAATGCAAGTTTGAGTAGAACCAGAAGAAAAAGCTCATGCTCCAATGTTGTTCCTAGGAGAAAGATGGGATGAAAATTGAGACTCAAGAGAAATAGTTAGGAAAGAAAAAAAAAGTATTGAATTTCATTTTCTTCTTTGGAAATTATTTAAATTGCTTTATCTTTTTTTTTTTTGGTTCCATAGAATTCTTATTAGTTGGATCTTCTAGCTATTTTAGTAAGAATTGGATATCTTTAGTTCCGTCTCAACAAATTCTTTTTTTTTTTCCACAAGGGATGGTGACGTCTTTCTATGCCGTGGCATGTCTCTTTATTAGTTTTTATTTATGATGTACAATTTCGTGGAATGTATGTAGTGAAGATGATTGATTCGATAGATAGAAAAGAAGGAATAGTATATATTTTCCGTTAGGGATTTCTTGAAAAGGACCGTCCCATATCAACCATCGGTTGCCGTCCTTCTCCAAACGGTAATAGTGGCTCGAAATGTACCGTCATTGTGAAGCAATAAACGGCATCCACTAGGTCGCACAGCTCAAAAAAGGGTTTCCCCAACCCAAATGCTGACTTCTGATTGCAAAATGACCATTCTATCCTTGTGATGTTGTGTACGAGTTATCAATAAATTTTAAAGGAAAAATTCTAAATAATGATTTAAAGCTCCTTTATTTTTATAAATAAGGGCTTGAGGTAGCCGTGAGTATTTCAAATAAGGACCTCACTGTAACGGCATCCCAGCCCATCGCCTTCCTTATGCTAATCGCGATATGTGTTAATTCAATATTACATATATAAAAGAGTACGCATATAAAAGACTAACCTAAATGAAGCAAGGCCAACATATAAGTGCAGGAAATGGAGGCACATCTAAGGCTACGGCTTCGTAGGGTTTACTACAGCTTATAATAAATAGTAAGATCACTCATCAGAATTTGGAAAATACTTACTTTCACATATAAAATATCATTTAGTACATCTTTTCAAATTAAAAGAGAAGCAACCTACTGGGAGATAATTAAAAAGGTATCAGCTCCCAATCTAACCAACTATATATGGCGTGATCTATCGATGCCCTAATATCATCCCACTGCCGCATCAAAAAGTAGCTACTGTATCATCTCAAGTCAAAAAACCTACTTGTGCACCTACTCCTCTAGCTACCTCTCCATCATCTACTCCTTTGTCCTAAGCCACGGATGAAGAGGGAAATGAAGTGGTGTACGACACGTCCTTCCACCAGGCCCACATCTGCCTCAATGATGGTATAAAGCTTGCTACAATGCATGAATGGAGGATAGGGTTCGGTGTGCACCTCCTATGTGTGCGTAATGCACACAACACCAAAATGGTAGATAATCCTGGCAGGAGCAGGAGTAGACGAAATATCTATTTTCCTAAAAATACATCAACCAAGGAGGGTGAGCATGAAACTCAGCAAGTAGCAATACTACGTCAAACCACTAAATCACTTATAGCACAATATATAGGATAGGACTGGTGCACACATTATTAGGACACAAAGATATAGAGCTAGGTCCGTCAAAATTTCAATAAGAACATGCAATGATTTATCCAAGTCCGTTCCAAATTCACACTCTAATACTCGTATGGCACAATTCTTGATCCTCCTTCCTTGCGTACACAACAATCAACTTCCAAGACCACTCTCTACTAGTGCTCATTAAGAATTGGAATGGGACTTTAGGTCATGTAAGTAAACCCATAGATGATCCTATATCGCTCTAGGTCGAACCACCCCTTATATGGCGGTCCCCGATTTTACAACACCAAATCAACACCCACCATACCCCAGCCTTGTTCCTTGACTACTTATATCTACAGCGACATCAACCAACAACCACGACAGAACACAACATGAACTCCTCACAGTGGGTTCTTAGCCAGACGCCCCTACCTGTACTTCTTCTTTCGATTCACCAGTTTCTGATGACATCCACGACGATCAACCATCACTTCCCGACTACCCACCACCAGATAACTCTAATCTAACTAGCTAAACCAACATGCACTCCCTTTCACTGGCCATGGAACCCTTCTCGACACTCACGGCTAGACTGCACACACTTGATTTGCAACCAATAACTAGCCTAGTGGTGAAAGTAATTTACTTGCCTTAGGTTGAAGCACCACGAAGACGGAGGTTGGATCACTGTGGAAATGAGGCTCGGCGTCTCTCCCTTCTTCACCGTCGAACAGGTCCACCGAGGAGGACATAGGCACGCGGATCCTCAAGGTGGGTGGAGGGGTATCTATGGTTTAGAAAGTGAAGCCGAGGGGCCACCATTATCGCCGTTGCCGTCGGAGCTAGCTCAAGCGGGAGGAGGAGGTGTAGCATCGAGATGGAGTTAGGTGAAGTCACCGAGGGAGGTAGAGAGAGTGCTCGGGGGTATCGTGCGCAAAAAGGGGAGGGAAGGGAGTGAGAGGAGAGACAGTGAAGTGGGTTTTATAGTTTGTCGAGGGCTTCGTGGTCGAACCGCGATTCAAATTCACTTCCGGACCAATCTTGTGCGTCACAATTTCAATTATCATTTCACCAATTGTCCAATAAAATGATCACGTTCAGAAAGTGCTCTTTGTTCAAATAGTCATCGCCCCCCACAACCAATTAATCCTCAAATTATAATGTCTAATCATTTAGATTTGACATCGATTAATTTGCTTATGAAATTTCAAGCCATCACATTGACTTTGCCGACTAGTTAAATATTCTATTCGATCAAGGGCATTTTCATCCAAAGTCAATTTTAACCTAAAATTTAGTTAAAGTAGATTAAAAATTTTAAAAAAGTTCTTAAAAAAAAATACAGGTGAGAGGCCCTCTCGCCCACCTGTGGCTAATGCCCTATTACTGGTGGGTCGTTGGTGATGGCCAATAGTAAAAGGCAAGGGTCATAGGCCATTGTCGCTGCCCCACAGCTGACGAGGTAGTGGCGATAGCCAAAGGGCTTGAGTTTTTTCTTCTCTTTTGTGTGTGTGTGTTTTTTTTTAACTTTAGCTTTTTTATTTTTTGAATGTCTTTTTATCAAATTTTGCTTTGGATTTTTTAACACAATTTAATTAATATTTTGTGTAAAATGCGAAATAGGGCTTATGACTTTTGAGGGTGGCCTTGTCCAGCCCTCTTCGAGCATAACCAGTGGCCTCGCATCGCCTGAGACTGGACAATGTGAAAAGAAAATTAAAAATAACAAAAAAAAAATGAAAAACAAGAAGTAAATGACGAAAATAACTAATGAGATTAGGTCATTTTCTGAGACTGTCATGATCACCTCATAAATAAATGACGAAAACAACCAATGAGGTTAGACCTTTTTCTCAGACTGTTATGATCACATCATACTCTTATTTGAAATAATATATATTTCAGATCCTTATTTGAAAAAATATTTCAAATTTTTAATTTTAAATATACCCTCGGTGTAAGAGTAATTCCCATAAGAAGAAATCTTATTCAACATTGATTTGATGAATATGATGATAGGGTTAGGAAGCAAGATAAAGCGAGAGAGGGCGTTTAAGCTATCGGCAGTTCTTGTGGTCTTACAAAAACGAAATTCGGCTCAAACCGCACGTTAGGTTTCACTTGACCAATTTCTTATGGCCTATAAAGTTCCCAAGTGCTTCCGTTTTGTAAAAAGCAGCACCAATCGGAACCTCGTTTCACTTCTCTCGAGTCTCAGACGACCATCTTCGTCTCTCTCATATTCATCTCGTGTCTCTTCAAGGATTGTACCTCAACAGGGGACTCCTCTTCCCAACCAAAACCTCCACACATCTGCTGCACCATCATCTCAGATCGATTCGAACGATTAGATCTTTCTTTGTCAAGTCATTCCATGCCCATGATCGTGCAGAGCTACTCGACCGAACGAGAAATGGCCGGTCATAGCTGGACTTCGGCGGCTTGTTCCCTGCTCATCTCATTCTTCCACAGCTTTACTTCCCTTATCCCATCGCTTACATCATCATGCGAGAATCAGACCTCAAACCCCACCGCCGCCTCCGCTTCACACGGTGGCACTAGCCCCACACCCCGTCAGGCGGTGGATGATTCCATCTCCACCGTGGTTGATGTCTCGCTGCAGATGGATGATCGCGCCACACGCACACCGGACAAAAAGAACGCGCGGGGAACCAGAAGCGCAACCACCACCACAAACTCTTGGGCCAGAACATTCGCCCCATCCCAGTCCGGCCCGGTTCACCCAATAGCAGTCCTTTTTCGGAGCCAGGAGCTGGGGAAGGCGGCGATGGGGTTCGCCGTGCCCATGACCACAGGGCTCCTCTACAACAAGCACCAGGGGTTGACCCACCTGCAAGCCGGCGCCTTCGCGCTCGCGCTCTCGGGCGGGTTCGCCTCCACGTGGAACGGCGTGCTGTTGCGCGGAGTCTGCCCTCGGGTCGCGAGCGCGCTGGAGCATTTCGGAGTTGGGTCCATCCTGATCGCCTTCTTCGGGCTGGTGAGCTCTTTCCTTCCGCCCAGTCTGGTGTGGGCGTGTTGGCTGTGTTGCGGCGTGTCGTGCTTGCCCTTCCTCCTGTGCCTTTTTCCTCTGACGGCGGCGGCGGCAGGGGAAGAGATAAGCCCGGAATGGCTGGATCAATGTACTGTTTAGCGTGAACATGCGCCGCCGGATTCGACAGTCGACATGGGTATCATCGAGAGCGTGCACGCGGTGCACCATAAATGGCGGCGGCGCAGAAGAACTCTCCCGCCCAGTTGAGCCTCTCTCGTCGGGTCGACGCTTGTAAAGAACAGATCAGACAAAAAAAAAAAAAAAAGAAACTGACCAGATAAAGCCATGCGTGCATGTTTATGTACGTGCTGAAGCGGAGATCGCGGTCCATCGTAACTTCCATTTCTTCACAAATTCTTAGATGTACGGTACTTCCCGGCATCAACAGATCAGTAGGGTTTTAAGTAGTTCATTTATTTATGCTCAGCTCTTGTTTTGATCTAGTAGATGTCGCGACCCTCCCGAGATTTTCGGGGATCCCGAGGGAGCTAATGGATTGCTGGGCCCATTGGGTATCTAGGCTCAGCTCGGGCCCTCCCAGGCCCGTACCAAATCGCGTCAGGAAAATTTAAATCGAGATCGACCTTAGTGTGGTCGGGTGACATGTGAATAGTGTGCATGCCATAGGAGTCGCCACCAATCATTTATTGGAGGGTATGATTGGAAACCCTATCGAACGATTGGGAGAGATCGTTCAATCCTACGAAAACCAGAGATCTAGATTCGGGGACTTTGTTACGTCAATATTGCTATCGACGCCCTTTCGGTACCTAAGTTGAGTGATTTCCTAATCTAAGGAATTCATGCAGGCGAGGTTGGATAAGGTAGGCTCTAAGGATCTAAGGGATTCATACAAATGGGAGTATCTATCCTGTCAATCACAACCATAAAATAAATATGCAACCAAGGAATCAAGTCAAAGAGAAATCATGTCAAAATCGACCAATACAAATAAAAGGAAGTCTTAAAAGTCTAGGAAAGCGCGTCAATTTAGTTCTAGGATGGTTCGGGGTGATTTGGAATGGTTCGGGTCAGATTGACCAGAGGGGCAGAATAGTTATTTTAGAAGGTTCTGGAAACCAAAAATGTGAAATTAGGTCAAACTAGTTGAATATGGTTTTTCCCTAATTTTCGCAATTTTTAGGAATTTTCTTGGATTTTTCTGAATTTTCTAGAATTTTTCCGGAATTTTTTAGACGTTTTCCAATATTTTCTAAGAATCTTCCTATTTTCCAAACATTTTCTATATTTTCTAATATTTTTATTTTGATTTTCTGGATTTTCCTCATTTTTTTAAACATTTTTTTGTATTTTCTAACAATTTTTCCTAATTTTTTTTAAAAATTTTCTATGAATTTTTATTTATTTTTATTGAATTTTTATTTATTTATTTATTTTATCATATTTTTTATTTGTTTTTCTGTAATTCCGAATTTTCTAAATTTTTATAAAAAAAATTTTAGAATTTTTTTGATTTTTTTATTATTTATTATTTTTTCTACCTTTTTTTATTTTTTTTTATTTTTTTATTATTTATTATTACTTTAATATATTTTCCTGGACCGGGTCGGGTCAACCCGGTCTGTCCGCCCCGAAAACCCAAACCAAGAACTAAGGACCCAAAACGACGTCGCTTTTATTAATTTTCTAATAATTTTTATTTTTGAATTTCTTATTATCTGGTTTTTATTTAATTTTTGGATTTTTGGATTTTTTAATTAGGTTATACGGACCGGGCCCTATTGACCCGGCCCATAAGCTAAATCCGGCCCGAGGCCTAAGTAAGCCAAAACGACGTAGTATCAAGTGTATTTTTTGAATTTTCGAATTTTTTTGTTTTTTGTTTACTTTATTTCTATTATTTTTTATCCTATTTGATTTGTTTTCTGCCTACTTTTAATCTGACGATCAAAATTTTTCCACGTGGCTATGCCACGACTCTCGGATCAGCATACTAATTCTCACCGTCAGATCTACCCTAGACCAGATCCGGGCCATCTATTCCGATTACTAAGATCTACGGTCGAGATTGAACCTAAGACCAATCCTAGCCGTCCGATCCATATTATTAGCGCCGCGTGGGATTTGACTGAGTCAGCGTTAGGCTGACTGGACTTCGTCTTCAACCTCAGGCCAACGCTAGACGAACGGCTGAGGCCTTCCGGCGACGATCCGACGGTGACGTCGACTCCGATTAACCCATTTTCAACTCCAATCAAACCCAGACTCATTCCTGATCAACATATCGAAATTTCAACTGAATCTATCGATCAAAACACGGCAATCTAAGCTTTCACAGAGACGAATCGGGACAACCCTAACATACAACATAGAGCATAACCATGGAATTCAGTCACGGGGGAGCATCGCAAGGAGTTCAGGAAGCTTACCTGAGGTCCCGATTAAACCCTAGATTGCCAAATTACCCTAATCAAGCGGCGACATGATGAGCTATGTTTGAGGTTTCGGCTCGGAGTTTATACACGGAATCAATGCAGAATGAAGACATAAACGTGGTCAGAAGGTCACAAGGAGTAAAACGCACACGAAAAAAAAGAAAATTATAATCAAATCAGAGTTCTGCCATTAGAGGGCAGAACTCAAGCTCGAGCTTATGACTTACAGCTTTAGGCAACGACAGGCACCAAAATTAATGCGGGTCGAATCCCTTAGACTCCAGCAACCTTCCTGAACCTGTTTCCAAGCTTAATCTACTCTCGGTTGCTCGAATTCCTTAGTTGCAGTCCCCGTTTTTCTTCGGCAAAAAGTCGCCCCCAATCACCTCCTCAGTTGTCTTTTAAACCCAATTCCAGCGCCCTCAACTTCCCCCGAGATCGTCTCGTTGCAATTCCGTTCGAATCCTCCCCTAATCTCTCTCAAATCTTCTCAGAATCGCGTCCAATCTCTCGGTTGGGATTTCCCCAAATTTTGAATCCAATTCGCGCGAGGGATAAGGTGAAACAGACTTGGTTTTGGGGAAGATGGGTCGTTCGGGTCGAGTCAGGTCGGATCTGGCTCGACCCGACCGACCCAAATCGCTTATTTCCTCCAAATTGACCCCAATTTTTTTTATTTTTCTCACAAATTGACACCAAAATTGATCTCAGGGGCATCAAATCTATTCGAACATGACATTTTCCCCTGAAATTATTCAATATTCGCACAAAAACCCCAAATTTTCAAATTGACCCGAGGACCAATTTTGCAAAATCCAAAGCCTTAAGGTCCTTTTTTGCAGAAATTGTTGCCACCATTGGACTCAGAAGGTCAAAAACTAGGGGGTGACGTCGCCCTATTTTCAATTCAGTCCCTAGAAAATTTTTAATTTCAGTTTTAATGATTTTAGGGACTAAACTGAAAAATCAGAAATTGCATTTTGGTCCTTTTTAGCGAAATTGGACAATTCTGAGGGTTTCTTGGACTCGATTTTAATTTTGAAAAATAGAGGAGGATGACACGATTCTAAAAATGTAAAAATGGAAAATTAAAAAGCTAAAATGGAATTTCTAGAATTATTTAAATAGTCTAAAAAATAAAATTAACGAAGAAACCCTAGATTCCAGGCTTTATTTTTTCAAAATTTATTCATAAAAAATGAAGATAAAATTAAATTAAAAATATTTACTATTTTTTTTGGAATTTTCTGGCTTCAAATGCTATTATTAATTTTCTATTATTTTCCTAATTTCTGAAAATGTTAAAAATGCAAAAAATACGGAAAATTATTTTTTGTTCAAAATTGGTTCCCTAGGCTATGCTGAGGTCCCCAAAGCTGATTTTGCAATTTTCTCACTTTTTATTTATTTTTTATGAATTTTTTTAAAAATAAAATGCAGAAAAATACAAAAAATAAGGAAAATGATTTTTTGTTCAAAATTGGTTCCCTAGGCTATGCTGAGGTCCCTAAAGCTGATTTTTCAATTTTCTCACTTTTTATTTATTTTTTATGAATTTTTGAAAATAAAATGCAGAAAAATACAAAAAATAAGGAAAATTATTTTTTGTTCAAAATTGGTTCCCTAGGCTATGCTGAGGTCCCCAAAGTTGGTTTTGCAATTTTCTCACTTTTTATTTATTTTTTATGAATTTTTTAAAATAAAATGCAGAAAAATACAAAAAATAAGGAAAGTTATTTTTTTGTTCAAAATTGGTTCCCTAGGCTATGCTAAGGTCCCCAAAGTTGGTTTTGCAATTTTATGAATTTTTATGAATTTTCTAAAATTTTTGAAAATAAAATTGGCCAAAAATCAAGTGTCAACAGTAGAGAAACATTAAATACATAAAATTGACGCCGAATTGTGAAATCAATGTATTAAGTGACGCGATGGATTACGATTTGTGTGGCATCTAATCCACTTGTTTAAAGGTCTACTTACAATATCTCGTAATGCTTAACAAATCAATTTTGTAGACCAGTCTTGGTCTTAATAATATTATTGCTAGAAAGTCTATAGGTTGTGACACGACAACTTGATCAACACACCTCATTTGAGTGTTGCATGCGTGAGGTATTTTTTTATAAAATCGGATAATTAAGCTTCTTCCATAGTCATCAAACAATATCTTAAAAATGAGAAAAAAAAAACTAAACCCAAACTCACACACACACACACACTCTCTCTCTCTCTCTCTCTCAATCAATCAATCAAAACAATATCTTAAAAATGAGAAAAACCTAAACCCAAACTTACACACACTCTCTCTCTCCCCCTCCCCCCCTTCATGAAGCAAATGTTAAAGTTTATTTGCAAAACAAACAAAAGTGCCCTTTTTTTCCCAATCTCACATAGGATGGAAGGATTAGTGCAAGTTATTTTATTAGTTAGAAGGCTACTATAGTGTTTTAAATAAAAAAAAATGAGCAAATAGATTAGAACCCATTATACCCACGTGCGGGTGCGCAATTGCAGATAATTATTGGCAATTAATTAATAATCATTATATTTTATTTTATTTTATTGAAATTACAATTCAGACATAACAATTTTACGGACACGAAGAGGTATGTTTGAATTAATTGCTCTTTGAACATAAAGTGTTGCGTCCGAATTACAGTTTTTGAGACATGAAAAGTTATCTTCCTTTGACTATTATTTATCGAGCGATTCTATTTATTTTCAAAACTACTATTTCCATTTTTTTTTTGTTTTCTGAAAGAAAAACAACCTTCTTCTTGAAACTGTTTCCCTTGAGAGATTCTGAAGAAATATCAGAATTGTAATTTGTTATTTTTATCGAGACTTTATTGTATCCCGGAGGATATTTATTGAAAAACTATTAGCAATGTTATGGGGCAAATAAAGAGTGTGCATGACAACACTTCTACTTCAGAAATCAACTTCTAGTCAGAAGTTGATTTTTCTAGTTCTGCTTCAGAAGCAGAAGTCAATTTTTCTACTTTTGCTTTAGAAATTGATTTATAATTACATAAAGGCGAACATGACAAAATTTCTGCTTTTTGAATAGAAATTTGTTTAGTAACGATTGAAAATTTCTACTCCTGGAACATTATTAACATAAAATATTTTGCGAAAAATTATTGATCCTATCCTAAAATGCATGTTATTCAAGAAAATTTAAATACAAATACTGACGAATTTATGTACAATTTATCAGTATTTGTATTTATGTAAATGCAAACCAAATTATGGGAAAATTGTATTGATGAATATGATGGTTGAACTCATTTATGAACGCTAAAAGCACGAGTAGTTTTGTTGTTTCCTCTTCTATGCTTCTAGCATAGTTTATATTGTAATGGGCATAATATATGAACTTTTTTCGTGCCTAAACTATTTACGATAGTTGTATGTACCTTGAGATCACCTAGATATAAATGAGAACTTGGGACATAAAATTGTAATAATGATGAGCTTGTTTTGGCATGAAGGCATCTCTAGGCAGAAATATTAAAGGCAAAAACTGAGGTGTCATCATCTTTATATTTTCAACCCAGATTTGATTTTCTTGAATTTTGTTTATCAAAAAAATGGAGACACAAGATCACTAGCTCTATCGGATCATAAAAGGATGTTTTGGAGCAGCCGCACTCATTGTTGGACTAAACTAGACAAGCAAACATAGAGATAAAAAAAATCTAGGGTTTATATAGATATGAATATCTAATCTATCAATCAAAATCAATAAAGATAGATGCGCAAATCAATGAATCAGGAACATGTGGATAAACACGCATAAAATCAAATATCACATTCCTAATGAAGCCCATAAGGTTTATAAAAAGTGTGTTTGGAGGTTCGGAAGGAGTTGGAGATATTTGGAGACAATTTATCCAAAGAAGAAAAATTATCATTTTGAATAGATTTGTGTCGCGACCCTCTAAAAAAATTTTAAATTTTAAAGGGGGTTAACGGATTATTAGGTTAATTAGATTTGACTAACCTAACGCGGACCCTCCCAAGCCCTACCGAATCGCAACTTTGGTTTTTGTTTAAATGATTTTAAAATTTGGAGTCGCCACTAATCGTTCTTGGTAGGTCGATTAGAAACCTAAATAAATTAGCGGGAGAACTAATTTATTCCTGCGAACCAGAGATTAGGGGTTCGGGGACTTGGTTACACTAGTTAATTAAAACTAATGCCCTTTCGGTACCTTAATTTCATGGATATCCTAATTTGGCAACTCGGGCTTGATTTATTCCTAAGACTCTAGTAGGGTATTCTCTTTTGTGTTTTCACTTTTTAAATAGGATGCGTGGATGGTATATATTTTTATTTGTTATATTTTTTAAGTGTTAAAGATTCCCTGAAGCCGAAAGAGGGAGTGTGTTAACGACTTCTGTGCAGTATTACGACCTACTCATCTTTTGGGTCTGATGATTCAAAAATTAAATTATAGGAAGTACATGACAGTGAATAAACACCTCCAATGGGAGGCCTAGCATTGGCTTGGCTCTTCCCTTTGGGATTTAAGGTACAGGTATTTAAGTTGCAAGTATTTAAACTACTGTAAGTAAAAACCTCCAATGGGAGGCTAAGCATTGGCTTGGCTCTTCCCTTTGGGATTTAAGGTACAGGTATTTAAATTGCAGGTATTTAACTACTGTAAGTAAAAACCTCCAATGGGAGGCTAAGCATTGGCTTGGCTCTTCCCTTTGGGATTTAATGTACAAGTATTTAAGTTACATGTATTTAACTACTGTAAGTAAAAACCTCCAATGGGAGGCTAAGCATTGGCTTGGCTCTTCCCTTTGGGATTTAAGGTACATGTATTTAAGTTACAGGTATTTAACTACTGTAAGTAAAAACCTCCAATGGGAGGCTAAGCATTGGCTTGGCTCTTCCCTTTGGGATTTAAGGTACAGGTATTTAAGTTGCATGTATTTAACTACTGTAAGTAAAAACCTCCAATGGGAGGCTAAGCATTGGCTTGGCTCTTCCCTTTGGGATTTAAGGTACATGTATTTAAGTTGCAGGTATTTAACTACTGTAAGTAAAAACCTCCAATGGGAGGCTAAGCATTGGCTTGGCTCTTCCCTTTGGGATTTATGGTGCAGGTATTTAAATTGCGGATGGACTTTGTCCTCTCCATTTTGGGGTATGAATTCTTTAAAATGAAATACAACGAATTGATTCAACAATTTGAAATTTGTGCGCGCTTGAGGACTCCTCCAAGCCGATTTTGTGCTTCCATAGGGTTGACCATTGATATAGAGCTGTGGCTTCCTGACATAAAATAGAGTGAAGTGTCAGTATACAAAATATGTGCTAATCTGCACCTAAAACCAGAAGAGTGGAAAGAGTACTTATCTCCCGTTTTTTTGGGAGGGATTTCTATAATTGATATTTGCTCTCTATGTTCCCAATATAGAGAGTTTCTTTTGAATTAAGAGGCACTTTTAGTCACAGATCAGTTGAGAAATCGATGGACAGCTTAGGAGCTTGTTTGGGCCGATTTTTGCATCTCTACGAGATTTTTGCTGTTGACATAGAGATATCATTCTCCTGACATAAATATGGAAATAAAAAAAAAAGGAGATGGAGAAAGTGTATACAATTTGTGCTAATTTACGAGTAAAACCATAAATAAATGAATAAATAAAAACACTTAGCTCGAATTTGCTTGCTCGTTGACGAGGATGAACTCTTGATTTATATTGATCGATGAAGGAATTTGTGATGATAACCCCTAGCTTTAAACTCCCATCATCTTCAAAATTCTCTCTCTTTTGGTATTTTCTTTCTCTCAAATTTTTCTTCTATCTCCCAAAACTCTCTCAAACATCCAAAATTTTCTCTCCAAAAAATTTCATCCTAAACACTTCCAATTTTCTCTCTAAAAAATTCACCCCTCAAGCTCACTTCTTCCTCCTTTTATAATCTACTCATCTATCTCCCATTCTAATTTTTCCACTAACTCTATCTCCCATTCTAATTTCTCCACTAACTCTTCTTCATTTTCATCTTCCATTCTCCATCTCTATCTCATATTCTAATCTCTCCACTAACTCTTCTTCATCTTCATCTTCCCTTCTCCATATTTATCTCCCATTCTAATTTCTCCACTAACTCTTCTTCATCTCCATCTTCCCTTCTCTATTCTTATCTTCCATTCTAATTTCTCTACTAACTCTTCTCCATCTTCCATTCTATGTTCTTATCTTATTTTCTCCATCCATTCTTCTCCAACTTCTCTTCTTCATCTCCTCTTCTCCATCTTCCCTTCTCTATTCTAATTTATCCACTAACTCTTCTTTTTGTTATTTGTAAAATAATCCTTCAGGAGTTAAGTATTTGCACTCTAGTCCTTGAATTTTAAGTATTTACAATTTAGTCCCTGAAAAAATATATTTCTTTAAGTCCAAATCTCCTCACAATTTTTGACACACCAAAATTTACCACATGTCAAATTTAAGCTCATTTCTTGCCGTTGAAAATAATGCAGAATTTAATTAAAGCCCTTTTGCAAAATTAAGTCATTCTGGGTATAATTGGGCCAAGATGAAAATTTAAAATATTAGAAGACAATGTCACAACTCATAAAAAGTGAAAATTAAAAATAAGTTGACTCAAATTAAATTTTTTTAGGCCAAATTCAAGATTATACTCGTGAAGGAACACGTGACTCGAATTGGATTTTTCTGAATTTGCGATGGCCAATATGAAAATAGATTTAAAATAAAAATATTAACTATCTTTGTGTATTTTTTTTTGCCTCAAATGTTATTTTTCCAAAATTTTCAAGTATTTTTGTATTTTTTTTTTTAAAAAAAAATTAAAAATATATATAATATGAAATTTTATTTTTTGTGCAAAAGTGGTTGCCTAGGCTTGGCCAAGGCTTCCAAAGTTGATTTTTCAATTTTTTCATTTTTTCTTCATTTTTTGTTTTATGAATTTTCGAAAATGAAAATACCGAAAAATACTAAAAATATGAAAAATCGTTTTTTGGTCAAAATTGGTTCCCTAGGCTTGGCTAAGGTCCCCAAAGTTGATTTTTCAATTTTATGAATTTTTATGGATTTTTTATTACTTTAGCAATAGAAAAAATGATTAAAAATCAGGTGTCAACAGCTGCCCCTCTTTGAAAGGAAGCTCGGTAGAGGTTCATTTCAAAGACGAGATGACACCTGAATTCTAATCGACTCAAGACAAGGAAATAAAAAGAGTCGTGACATGAATGTTCCACTGAAAATGAAATGAGAACCTAAGGATTCGTTATATAAAAAAACTTTAGGGTGGTTGAACTTGAACCCGTATGGTGGATCAACCCATGGTAGATTCCTAATAAAAGGATTCTACTGATTAAAAATTGAATTAAAATTTGACCCGTATGGTGGGTCATACCATTTGACCCGTATGGTGGGTCGTACCATGGTAGATTCCTAATAAAAGGATTCTACTGATTAAATTTTGATTGAGATTTGACCCGTATGGTAGGTCACCCCATGGAGATACCTGTAAGAAGGACTTGGTGCCTGTAGAAAGGACTTGGTGTCTGTAAAAAGGACTTGTGCCTGTAAGAAGGACTTGATTTGCCTGTAAAAGGACTTAATTTGCCTGTAAGAAGGACTTGATTTGCCTGTAAGAAGGACTTACTTTGCCTGTAAGAAGGACTTTGTGCCTGTAAGAAGGACTTGCGTTGCCTGTAAGAAAGACTTTGTTTGCCTGTAAGAAAGACTTTGTTTGCCTGTAAGAAGGACTTTGTGCCTGTAAGAAGGACTTTGTTTGCCTGTAAGAAGGACTTTGTTTGCCTGTAAGAAGGACTTGATTTGCTTGTAAGAAGGACTTTATGCCTGTAAGAAGGACTTGGTGCCTGTAAGAAGGACTTGGTTTGCCTGTAAGAAGGACTTAGCTTGCCTGTAAGAAGGACTTGATTTGCCTATAAGAAGGACTTTGTGCCTGTAAGAAGGACTTGGTTTGCCTGTAAGAAGGACTTGATTTGCTTGTAAGAAGGACTTGATTTGCCTGTAAGAAGGACTTGATTTGCCTGTAAGAAGGACTTTGTGCCTATAAGAAGGACTTTGTACCTGTAAGAAGGACTTGATTTGCCTGTAAGAAGGACTTGTTTTGCCTGTAAGAAGGACTTTGTTTGCCTGTAAGAAGGACTTGATTTGCCTGTAAGAAGGACTTGGTTTGCCTGTAAGAAGGACTTGGTTTGCCTATAGGAAGGACTTAGTTTGCCTGTAAGAAAGACTTTATGCCTGTAAGAAGGACTTGGTTTGCTTGTAAGAAGGACTTAGTTTGCCTGTAAGAAGGACTTTATGCCTGTAAGAAGGACTTGGTTTGCCTGTAAGAAGGACTTAGTTTGCCTGTAAGAAGGGCTTGGTGTACCTCAAAGGGTGCCATTCTGAAATCTGGGGAGATCAGGAATCCTACGGAAGCTCAAACCCAAATTATATTTTCCTGTCGCTTTAGGAATAAACCAAAGAGGCAGAGATCAAAAGGTCTCGAACATTTCTGTCCTTGAGACAAATCATGCTTTATTGAAGAAGGTGGATACCTATATATACCGCAATGGATTCGAGTACCCCAACAACCGTCAGAATTCATTCTCTTGAAAGGTTCAGGTTGAAGATATACTTACCTGAGAATTTGGAAGAAATGCTTGGTGGCTTCTCGACAACCAGGCTTGTTCATTCAATAATCGCCAAATGAATTTCAAGACTTTGGAAGGTAACTCAAACACCGGGAATGTGTTGCCTGTCAGGCAATGTCAGAGCTAACATGTGTAAGCATTTTCATCAATGCGTTCATTGGTTCATACAAAATTGTTCAGCTAAGTTGGCAATGATTAGAGGCAGTCTGTGTAATAACTCATGATGCAATTGATCAACATATGGATAATGTATTGCATTACCACTTCTGTTTAAGGAGGTTCGTATAGTATGAACACCTCGAATGTAATCTGAATGGGGGACTTCATTCCGAAAGGGCTTTTTCTCACTCTGGAGAAAGGCTGTTTATCTGTATATTAAAATGTTAGACCTGTGTGGAAATGGTTTGCCTTTCTTCATCCTGTTATGCCCCATTTTGCACAGTTGATGTCTCCTATGTAGTTTATGCTCTAAGTTGGAGTTGGTAAATTAAACATGCGGAATGGTCATACATAATTCATGAAATGTGTAAACACAATGCCGATGTGACAATTTTTAGCATCATGTGTGTTTATATAATGTGAAAACATGGGCGGATTTGAATTGCCCCTGGTATGTGGGTGGATTGAACAAATTGGGAAGGCCACTCCTTATGTCGAGGAGCGGTTTGTCTCAAGTTTTGCCCCTGCACGATGAGGCATATGGGTGAGGGAGCATTTTGGTTTGTTTAGTGACAGCGACCGCCATGGTTTGCAGTTAAATGCCCCTGCAAAAAGCAGAGAAATTATTCTCGAAATCAAACAAGATAAGAAAGACATATTTGCTTTTTCGCTTCAGAGCTTGCGATCAATTTGCCCCGTTTTTCACCAGAATAGATCTTGTCAGATGATCATAATTTTCTTTTGGATTTGTCTCCTTCAACATGTTAAATGTTAGTGTAAATATTTCCTGTAAAAAGAAAAAGAGACATATCAGCCAGTATTAAAAGGGATAAATTGAAAACGATACTGATTTACCCTTCATCTTGAATGTCTTGCACGAGTCTTTTACCAGTTTTGTTGGATTGAATTTTCCTTGACTTTTGTTGGGCGCCTCACCATTATGGGAAGACTATGGTAAAATACTGACTTTGACATTACTCGTCGAGTATTCCTGTTTGTAAAAAAGAAATGCACAAAAAGTTGTTTCATTTATTTATAATACATACAACATTCCCCACCCTTGGGGATCGAACTCGGGATATTTCGGACCTACTGTCATCCCCCATACCATTCGGTCCATTGGACCCTAGGTGTCCATGGGGCTTTCTTTTCAAAGGTTAATCCTTGGGGATAACGTGGCCCTGTTGTATCACCTTGGGCCTTGTTATGATATTTCTCGAAGTAATTTGCAATCCCTGTTAAGAATGGAATAAAAAAATTCAGGACTCGAGATGATTATGTGCAAATTAGAACGATACAGAATTACCCATGTCTGAGATTGTTCGGATCTTTCGCTTGTATTTTTCTTTAACCGAAGCTGTCCATCCCGTGTTAATGTCCATGAGTTGATTTGCCCCCAATTTAGCCCGACCAGGAAATTTGGTTTTTGGATACAACTGTATTCTCGAGTCGCTTTTGCAAATTCCTGAAAATAGAAGGGATCAAATTTAAAACCGGAGCAATTTAAGGGTAAATTGAAACGATACGGATTTACCCTTCAAATTTACGCAGATTTCGTCTCGATATTAATTTTTTCGAGTTTGGTGCGGTTAACGGCTCCGAGCATTTAATAGGGGGGAAAGGGAAATGATTACTTCTAGCTTGTGCATTAATTTTGGACATCGACAAAAGGCGAGAACGTGCGATGAAACTAAGTAGACGTATTTGTCTAGGTTTAATCTTCTTCATGATGCTCTCGCGGGTTGTGGTAGACGATGATATCAAGAACATTAGAGAGGCATTCAGTGTGGCTTTCCACCAGCCGCCTAGAGACCCGTGTTCAATCATGTAAATTAATAAAGCTACCACCACTTAATTAGTGTGCCAATAAATTCGGCCATTTGTTGCGTGCCCCACTTCAACCGTGTTTTGTTGCTTTCGGCGTCCACTCGTATGTATCGGGCACCTGTAGCATCGGGGGAGCGTTCGTGGGCCACATTCTTTAATAGAACCTCGGTCCTCTAAAACCCTCCGCGTGTTTCGGATCCGAGGAAATTTTAAGACCGGTCTATGGTTGATTTAATCAAGTTAAGGTACTTATTTCATGATTTCTGAATATATAATCCATATTGTCTTTCAAAAGACGCGGGATCCTCTGTAATACATTAAATATGCCCCCGTGTTTAATCAATATAAATCCACCGTCATATCAGAATACACTGCCCATACAAGTTTACGGATTGACACAACTCTGTCTGTCAAAGATGGACAGTGTTCGTTTGCCCCCCTGAATTAACGGTTGAAGCCTTGGTGTTTTTCGTCTTTTGGTATTTCTGAAGATGATTCTTGATATATTATTCAACTTAATTTTTACACCAGTCTGGGGTATCTAGGATCTCCCTACAAAAGAAAAGGATATAATTAGTATGCGACACAAGGAATGTCGGTCCATGACTCCTATATTAGTCCAATTTGATTTTTCTATTTTATAGAGAAATCAGAAAAAATTTCCATAGGAAGAAACGAGTTGATTTCTGATATCGAATTTTCTTGTACATTTATTACTCTTTTTTTTATTATTTTATTTTTTAAAAAAGGAATGTGACAAAATCTCTTGACGTTTACTAAAATTTTTGAAGGAATTTCCTTTTTATCAAAATAAATTTTCAGAGGTAAATTTGTCAGGAAAATTTTATTTTTATTGAAGTAGGAAAGACATGACAGAAATCCTTTATTGATCAACAAAATTCCCCCGAGACATTAGTCCAATTTTATTTAGAGAAAATTTTCTTAGAAAAACATGAACGAATTTCTCGAAAGGAATTTTCTTGCAAGTCTTTATAATTTGAAAAATGAGATTAAACCAGTTGATGTTTACAAAATCTTTTTTTTAGGAATTTTTCTTTTTATTGAAATAAATTTTCTAGGGGAAAATTTGTCAGGAAAACTTCATTTTTATTGAAGCAATAAAAACGTGACAAAAATCCATTATTGGTTAATAAAATTCCCCCGAGACATTAGTCTAATTTTTTCTAGAGAAAAATTCCTTAGAAAAACATGAGCGAGTTTCTCGAAAAGGTTTTTCTTGCAAGTTTTTATAATTTGAAAGATGTGCTAAAATCACTTGATGTTTACCAAATTTTTTTAGGAATTTTTCTTTTTATTGAAATAAATTTTCCAGGGGAAAATTTGTCAGGAAAATTTCATTTTTATTGAAGCAATAAAAACATGAAAAAAAAAATCCATTATTGGTTAATACAATTCCCCCGAGATATTAGTCTAATTTTGTTTAGAGAAAAATTTCTTAGAAAAACATGAACGAATTTCTCGAAAAGAATTTTCTTGCAAGTTTTTATAATTTGAAAAATGTGATAAAATCACTTGATGTTTACTAAAGTTTTTTTTAAGGAATTTTTCTTTTTGTTGAAATAAATTTTCAAAGGAAAATTTGTTAGGAAAATTTCATTTTTATTGAAGCAATAAAAACATGACAAAAATCCCTTATTGGTTAATAAAATTCCTATGAATGGATTTTTTTCACATCATTTTTTTCAAAATTTTTTTTAAAGAAATGAGGGACAAATTTAATTTTTATTTTCTTTTAAAAGAATGGTCGTAATATAAAGCTCAAAAACTGACTAACACCTAGCATGGACCAACCGAAAATAAATACAAGATAAAATTAGAGAACTTACTTTTACGTTGGAGAAATGCAAATCACATAGTCATGCGCATGACTCAAGTGAGGAGTGGACTCTAGAAAATAAAAGAAGGAGAGACAGGGTATGGACCTAAATGGCCCCCACTATCTGAATTGACAACCTTACCCTCCGCGCAATCAAATCACAATGGGAAGAATTGTCAATTCAGATAATGAGCGGGATAAAATATGGTCAACCCAAGCGCAATCGACGCAAGAGCTTTGCATATTCGATCCCTATCTATGGTTACCTAAGAAAAATTTCGCGACTTGGGTTTAGACGCTTGTGTGTGCAGGTGTTGTGATCCTCAGAATATGCAAGACATGCACAACAATTGATATCAAAACAGCACTTCTAAAAATGAGTGAAATTAAACATAATCCCAACACCGAACCTGCAAAACAAATGGGTTAGCCGAACACTCCGCCCCTTATAACTCCCATCCTGCAAAAACATATAACACCTATAAAATGAGTCTAGAGCAAGATCGCCAGAACCGAGATATCCATGAAATTTTCATTGGCCTAAGTCCACTAAGACTTTTAAAATTTCGAAAAAATTTAAGTATTCCATTTGGTATCTTTTTTCGAAAATTTAAAAATCTCTGTCCCCAGCGGAGTCGCCAGTCTGTCGCGACCCTCTAAAAAAATTTTAAATTTTAAAGGGGGTTAACGGATTATTAGGTTAATTAGATTTGACTAACCTAACGCGGACCCTCCCAAGCCCTACCGAATCGCAACTTTGGTTTTTGTTTAAATGATTTTAAAATTTGGAGTCGCCACTAATCGTTCTTGGTAGGTCGATTAGAAACCTAAATAAATTAGCGGGAGAACTAATTTATTCCTGCGAACCAGAGATTAGGGGCTCGGGGACTTGGTTACACTAGTTAATTAAAACTAATGCCCTTTCGGTACCTTAATTTCATGGATATCCTAATTTGGCAACTCGGGCTTGATTTATTCCTAAGACTCTAGTAGGGTATTCTCTTTTGTGTTTTCACTTTTTAAATAGGATGCGTGGATGGTATATATTTTTATTTGTTATATTTTTTAAGTGTTAAAGATTCCCTGAAGCCGAAAGAGGGAGTGTGTTAACGACTTCTGTGCAGTATTACGACCTACTCATCTTTTGGGTCTGATGATTCAAAAATTAAATTATAGGAAGTACATGACAGTGAATAAACACCTCCAAATGGGAGGCCTAGCATTGGCTTGGCTCTTCCCTTTGGGATTTAAGGTACAGGTATTTAAGTTGCAAGTATTTAAACTACTGTAAGTAAAAACCTCCAATGGGAGGCTAAGCATTGGCTTGGCTCTTCCCTTTGGGATTTAAGGTACAGGTATTTAAATTGCAGGTATTTAACTACTGTAAGTAAAAACCTCCAATGGGAGGCTAAGCATTGGCTTGGCTCTTCCCTTTGGGATTTAAGGTACAAGTATTTAAGTTGCATGTATTTAACTACTGTAAGTAAAAACCTCCAATGGGAGGCTAAGCATTGGCTTGGCTCTTCCCTTTGGGATTTAAGGTACAGGTATTTAAGTTACAGGTATTTAACTACTGTAAGTAAAAACCTCCAATGGGAGGCTAAGCATTGGCTTGGCTCTTCCCTTTGGGATTTAAGGTACAGGTATTTAAGTTGCATGTATTTAACTACTGTAAGTAAAAACCTCCAATGGGAGGCTAAGCATTGGCTTGGCTCTTCCCTTTGGGATTTAAGGTACATGTATTTAAGTTGCAGGTATTTAACTACTGTAAGTAAAAACCTCCAATGGGAGGCTAAGCATTGGCTTGGCTCTTCCCTTTGGGATTTATGGTGCAGGTATTTAAATTGCGGATGGACTTTGTCCTCTCCATTTTGGGGTATGAATTCTTTAAAATGAAATACAACGAATTGATTCAACAATTTGAAATTTGTGCGCGCTTGAGGACTCCTCCAAGCCGATTTTGTGCTTCCATAGGGTTGACCATTGATATAGAGCTGTGGCTTCCTGACATAAAATAGAGTGAAGTGTCAGTATACAAAATATGTGCTAATCTGCACCTAAAACCAGAAGAGTGGAAAGAGTACTTATCTCCCGTTTTTTTGGGAGGGATTTCTATAATTGATATTTGCTCTCTATGTTCCCAATATAGAGAGTTTCTTTTGAATTAAGAGGCACTTTTAGTCACAGATCAGTTGAGAAATCGATGGACAGCTTAGGAGCTTGTTTGGGCCGATTTTTGCATCTCTACGAGATTTTTGCTGTTGACATAGAGATATCATTCTCCTGACATAAATATGGAAATAAAAAAAAAGGAGATGGAGAAAGTGTATACAATTTGTGCTAATTTACGAGTAAAACCATAAATAAATGAATAAATAAAAACACTTAGCTCGAATTTGCTTGCTCGTTGACGAGGATGAACTCTTGATTTATATTGATCGATGAAGGAATTTGTGATGATAACCCCTAGCTTTAAACTCCCATCATCTTCAAAATTCTCTCTCTTTTGGTATTTTCTTTCTCTCAAATTTTTCTTCTATCTCCCAAAACTCTCTCAAACATCCAAAATTTTCTCTCCAAAAAATTTCATCCTAAACACTTCCAATTTTCTCTCTAAAAAATTCACCCCTCAAGCTCACTTCTTCCTCCTTTTATAATCTACTCATCTATCTCCCATTCTAATTTTTCCACTAACTCTATCTCCCATTCTAATTTCTCCACTAACTCTTCTTCATTTTCATCTTCCATTCTCCATCTCTATCTCATATTCTAATCTCTCCACTAACTCTTCTTCATCTTCATCTTCCCTTCTCCATATTTATCTCCCATTCTAATTTCTCCACTAACTCTTCTTCATCTCCATCTTCCCTTCTCTATTCTTATCTTCCATTCTAATTTCTCTACTAACTCTTCTCCATCTTCCATTCTATGTTCTTATCTTATTTTCTCCATCCATTCTTCTCCAACTTCTCTTCTTCATCTCCTCTTCTCCATCTTCCCTTCTCTATTCTAATTTATCCACTAACTCTTCTTTTTGTTATTTGTAAAATAATCCTTCAGGAGTTAAGTATTTGCACTCTAGTCCTTGAATTTTAAGTATTTACAATTTAGTCCCTGAAAAAATATATTTCTTTAAGTCCAAATCTCCTCACAATTTTTGACACACCAAAATTTACCACATGTCAAATTTAAGCTCATTTCTTGCCGTTGAAAATAATGCAGAATTTAATTAAAGCCCTTTTGCAAAATTAAGTCATTCTGGGTATAATTGGGCCAAGATGAAAATTTAAAATATTAGAAGACAATGTCACAACTCATAAAAAGTGAAAATTAAAAATAAGTTGACTCAAATTAAATTTTTTTAGGCCAAATTCAAGATTATACTCGTGAAGGAACACGTGACTCGAATTGGATTTTTCTGAATTTGCGATGGCCAATATGAAAATAGATTTAAAATAAAAATATTAACTATCTTTGTGTATTTTTTTTTGCCTCAAATGTTATTTTTCCAAAATTTTCAAGTATTTTTGTATTTTTTTTTTAAAAAAAAAATTAAAAATATATATAATATGAAATTTTATTTTTTGTGCAAAAGTGGTTGCCTAGGCTTGGCCAAGGCTTCCAAAGTTGATTTTTCAATTTTTTTCATTTTTTCTTCATTTTTTGTTTTATGAATTTTCGAAAATGAAAATACCGAAAAATACTAAAAATATGAAAAATCGTTTTTTGGTCAAAATTGGTTCCCTAGGCTTGGCTAAGGTCCCCAAAGTTGATTTTTCAATTTTATGAATTTTTATGGATTTTTTATTACTTTAGCAATAGAAAAAATGATTAAAAATCAGGTGTCAACAATTTGCAATTAAAATTATTAGAAATAGGGTTGGTCAGTTGAATGTGACTATTTTTCAATTTTTGAGATTTTCTAAAATTTTATGGATTTTTGGAACGATTTGACCATATGACGGAAAAATCGTTGTTTTGAGAAAGATCAGAAGTGAAAATCACAAAATATGGATTTGGCCAGTCAAATTTGACTATCTTTCATTTTCTGTGATTTTTTAAGAATTTTCAAAATAATTTTCCCATAAAGGGAAAAATCGTTATTTTTGAAAAAAGAGAGAGTAAAATCATTAACAATAGGATTGACCAGTTGAATGTACCCTTTTTCTAATTTTTGAGATTTTTATAATTTTTTGGAAATTTTTAGAATTTTTCCTTTTTTTTTTATTATGAATTTTCCATTTTTTAAAATTTTTAATCATTTTTATATTTTTTTAATTATTTTTTGATTTTTTTATTATTAAAGGAATTATCCGAATAGGGTCGGTTTGAGACGGACGAGCGAAGAACGGGACAGAAAATATGAAAAGGAAGGGCTAAAAAGAAAAAAAAATGAATTCTGATGATGAGAAGTAACTTTCTTTTACTTCTCAAATCCTCCTCAAAAATAACTTCTGCGGTAAAAAGTTGTTTTAGGAGTAAAAATATACAATTGCGAACCAAACAGATTTCTACTTCATAAGTTGTTTTACCACACGGAATTCTGCTTTACAAGCACTTCTGAAGAAGAAATTCTGCTTCAGAAGTGTTATCATTCGCACCGTAAATTCTTAAAGAGAGTGTTATCACTTATTTCATTTTATCCCATTTCCAATGATATTTTCCAACAGCAAATAGGGAACTTGTGGTGGTCACGAAGCCTTGGGTGACTTGAAATCTATAGTGGTATGAGGCATGGCGATATCAATATTGTCACCAAATAATTTCTACTATGAGAATTGATTATGTAATAGTTTTTGAGTAACTATAAGACTAATCGTCTGTTTTTGGCCACAAAATATAAAGAACAGTGAATTGAAAATTATTATGTGTCCACTCTTTCAAAAATTTCTGACTTACAATATATTATTATTCTCATAGTCACTCAAGACTGATTTTGATTAAATCAATTATGTTAACTTAAGTAGTTTCTAATTGACTAAGCATTGTCAATGGGGGAAAAAAGAAGTCAACGAAGCCTTTGAATGTCCTTTGTTCCTTTCATCATAGACAACCTCTTTCATTCTCTTCCAAGAGTGGATACATCGCCCTGTATCGGAGAATCTAGACACGAGTACATTTGATATGGAACAACAACCGCTCGTTCTTTCCGAATTTTTGGCCCTTCAAAATTAGAAAGCTTAGAGTTACTTCGAATTCAAATCAAACAGTCATCTTCATCAAGTACCCAAAACTTAAGTTTGGGATGTTTCGTGTTGAATGGGGATCATCTAAGATCCGCAAGGACAGCGACGTCAACCTCAAGGCAGGCAATTTTGAGGCAGACGCCTAACAATTAGCGACGCAATCATCTTGAATTCTCTCGTGCCTCGTCCTCCAATCCCAATTAGCTCACGACGCTAGATCGAAAAGTAACTTTTAAACTCCCGGGCTGACGTAGTTGGTTGAGAGTTGGGGAGTTTCCAGCTCGGTACGAATTGATTTCTGTGTTTCAAATCTTATTCCTTAGCCTACCCTTAGCGTTGATTCAAGGGTTATGCTTTGCTCTATCGAAATCAATTTCCTTCCCACGTCTTACAAGGAAAGCTAGCCCACTTCTCGTACCAGGCACAGGACTATTGCTTTTCTTCCCGTCATTGTAATATAACCCAGTAACTTCTTAGAATATGGTATAAGCAACACATAAACCATCAATTTATTTTCAGGCTTTTTAACCAAATGAAGTTTAGGGTCCATTCGGTAGTCATGGTGCCGGACGGACCCCAGTTCAGCACTCTAAGTGCCGAATTGAACCGGCCTCTCCCCTCCCCCCTTCCCCCGCACAGAATGCTTCATGTGAAGCATTCTGCCATCCCCCTCCCTCCCTCCCTTTCCTTGCTCAGAAGCTCAAAAGAATTCTAAGGCCCCCCTTCACTCAGAATGCTTCAAAGCATTCTACGCCCCTCTTGCTGAAAACCACCCCCCCTTACTCAGAATGCTTAGAATGCTTTTTCTTTTAATTTATCTTATTCACTTCGAGTTGTAATTTCCTTATAAGTGGATATTGACACTTGCCTAATGACAAAAGCTCCAAGGGTTGAATCACTATCAAAAATCGAAAAGCTTCTAACTTATCATATCCCATGAGATAATAAGATAAGATCGAGGTTTGTTCGGGACAATTTCATCTGACGATTCTCGTTGACGTTAACAACAAACCCTAATTCATATTTCTGGCTGGAATAGCCCTGAAACCTGATGCGAAGAACAGAAGCAAAATCCGAATCAACAGACGTGGACCAAGGCTTCTCTGTTTGGTGAAATTGCATTCACAGGAATGTGAATGAAGTATTCGGAAAAAGATTTCAGGTTAGCTTATGTTGCGTCCGTTGCTAAGCAATGAAACATGTACAGGCCAATCCATTCACTTCCAATTTGATTGTTCTTGGTGCCTAATCTTAGGTGCTAACCAGTTGCATCATGTGCATCTCTTGATGTTCATACCCACTCTACGATTCAATCTACGGCCCAAAAACGTGCCAATACATCAGCTCGTAAAGCTATGTTTTACAACACTAGGATCGAAAAAGGTATGATCGCAAAAGGGTATGTACTCATTTTATTTGCTTTCCATTCGGAGATATTCATAACATTTTTCTCCTCATCTTATGATATCCGTGTTGGAATTTTATTCTAACTTTTATTATTTTATTTTGTTTTATAAAATTCCTATTGGGCTATAATCAATTATTTTGTATTCGAGACAATGCATGATAGCCCGTTTTTGTTTGGGTGATCGTTCATTGGGCTTTTGCGCATCTCAATTTTATTATTGATGTGGGTTGGACGGCGTAAAGTGTAGGCCCGTGTGTTGACGTAAGCCCGTGATGGAAGGGCTCGTCAATGTTATATTATTAGCGCTAGGTCCCCTCTCCCATTTACGAAAAACATAACGACAGTTCCATTGGCCGTCGTGTGAGGAGGGAGAGGAAGACCTAGGGCACCGTTTTCTCGTCTTTCGCAGATCTTGCTTTCACGTCGTATCGTATTGTAGATCTCGGCTTCCGTGTATAACTTCGAGATCATGGCGCAAACAGGTACATGTTTATTTATCGTAATTCCTTGACCTAAATCGATTACGTTGATCCTGAGTTGCGATTGAAAATCTTACATGTGGTATCAGAGCCAACGTATTTCAATTTAGGATCAATTTATGTTTGGTTGAAATCCTTGTTGAAATTCTCGTGGTCCTCCCGTGGGTTTATTTCGCTGATTGCTACCCAGTTTTGTGCGAGCTTCTTTCCCCAATATCAAACCTTTGTTTTAGTGCTTTTCGCCCTCGCTGCAAGTGTATAGGTTATTTTCGTAGCAACACGATCGAATCTGGCACTTCAGGATTATATCTATTTTATGTACCTGTGAGTTGCTGCTTTGCGGGCATCTCCTCTTCGGATTTTAAGAACCACAGCCGCAATTAGGGTTCGGGTTGTGGGGTTTCTCGCTCTGCTTCGATTCTTACAGAATTCATTAACTATTGTTATTATAATAATAATAAAAGGAACGTGGGGACTTTCCCACGTGTAGACAGATTTCACTAACCATTGTTATTATTATAATAATAAAAGGAACGTGGGGACTTTCGTACGTGAAGACAGAATTCATTAACTATTGTTATTATAATAATAATAAAATAATAACATTAAAAAAATATTATTATTATTATTTTCTAATGATCACTTTTAAAGTGACATTGGAGAGTAGTTACACCTTCTTTAAAAGTGAAAAATTAAAATATACACATATGTGTGTTAGTAAATTATTAATTGTTTGAATACCGTCGTTCGTTGTTCTAGTGACTGTTGCAACAAAATTATTTTGATCAATGAGAGTAAGCATGTGGGGTCACTTCATATTTGTGCTGTGAGTGTTTGGCTGCCAAAGTAGCTTATTTGCAGTGACAGATAGGGTACCTCGCGGGCATGTGCATTCAGGGTGAGTCGCTTTGGATTTGTGCTTTGGTTGCTTGGCTGCCAAAGTGGTCCTGCCAGAGTAACAGCTAAAGTTTTCTCGCAATCGCATGTGTTCTCAACGAGTGAGAGGTCTCACATTTGTGCTTTGGGTGTTTGGCCGCCAAAGCGGCTCACTTAAAGTGACAGGTGAGATTTTCTCAGACTTGTTGAGGGTGTTTGAGAGTCCTGACTGTGCTAGTGTAGGGTCCTTTTGCCTAAATGTGTTGGATTTTCTACATTTGGTGCTGTATGAGCTTTTCTCGTTAATAGTCTATGTTATTGACTATTATATTTTGCTTACTTATTAATTGTTGCATTATATTTTCAGTCACTCTTACTTTGAACAACGGTGGTGTTGGTGCTGTTGAGGTCCTAAATGGATCGAATTATAAGAAGTGGAAGGATGATCTTCTGTATGCCCTAGGATATGTTAATCTGGATCTTGCGTTGCGTGTGGATCGCCCCGCTCCACTTACGGAGGCTAGTACTCCTACACAAAGGGACCATTTTGCTAAGTGGGAGCACTCAAATTATATGAGCCTCCTAGCCATGAGGAGATCTATCTCGGAACACTTGTTGAGCGGTTTACCCGAGACCGCTACTGCTAAGGAGTTGCTCACAGCGTTGGGGGAAAGGTACCTAGTACCCGATATGGCTGAATCAAGTGTCCTTCTGAAGAAGTTGACGAGTATGTCTTATGATAATGTGAGAGGTGTGAGAGATTATATTCTGCAAATGGTCCATATCCAGTCTAAGCTCAAAACCCTTGAGATTCCTCTCCCAGATAAGTTCATTATTCTCCATGCTCTCAATTCCTTACTTCCAAATTTCTCTCAAATCAAAACTGGTTTCATTTCTCAAAACGAGAGTTGGTCCATAAATGATCTGATTAGTAAGTGTATGGCGGAGGAGGAGAAACTCAAGAGGGAGAAGAGTGAGAGTGCTTTTCTTGTGTCTGCCCCTAAACCTGTCTATGGTAAGGGTAAGAGGGCTACTAAGCGTTTTCACCCCGGTGCTTCTAAGAATGTTAAGGGCTTTAAAAGGCATGGTCATGATCAGAGTGGTGGAGGTCCTAGAGCTGCTTTTAAAACAGATGTCAAGTGTTTCTACTGTCAAAAGACTGGTCATCTAAAGAAAGATTGTTTCAAGTTAAAGGCTCGTCAAGAGCAAAACAAATCTGGAGGTAACTCATTAGCCTATGTCTGTTTCGAATCCAACTTAGTTGATGTCTCACCTAACTCCTGGTGGATTGATAGTGGTGCTTCTGTACATGTTACTATGACATTGCAAGGGTTCAGGAGCGTAAGGAAACCTAATGAGACGGAGTCGAAGCTTAAAGTAGGAAACAATGTCGAAGTTGAAGTGGAGTCCATAGGAGCTGTTAGGCTTATGTTAGAGTCGGGATATGTACTCCAACTAAGAAATGTTTTCTATGTTCCCAGTTTTAGGAGAAGCTTGATCTCCATTTCTGTTTTAAACCATGATGGTTATGTCTTTCTTTCCCAGAATGCTTCTTTTCAGTTATCTTTGAACTCCAAAGTTGTAGGTTCTGGCATTTTGAACAATGGCTTATTTCAGTTGCTTCTATCTCCTACTTCATATCAAAGTTTTGCTGTTGAGTCTAGTGTTTCTAAGAGATCCTTGTGTGCTGAAAATTCTTGTCTCCTATGGCATAAACGTTTAGGTCACATATCGAGAGAGAGAATTCAAAGATTAGTCAAAAATAATATTTTACCTTCTCTTGATTTTGATGACATGGAGACTTGTGTCGACTGCATTAGAGGCAAATTTACAAAATCTAAAAAGAAAGGGTCTACTCGTAGCTCAGAGCTTCTAGAAATCATTCACACTGACATCTCAGGACCTTATCCTACTACCTTATGTGGACATAAGTATTTTATTACATTCATAGATGATTTCTCTTAGTATGGCTATCTTTATTTCATTAAAGAGAAGTCAGAAGCTCTCGACAAATTCAAACTTTTTAAAACTGAGGTTGAGAAGCAGTTAGAGAAGGTTGTTAAGGTAGTAAGGTCTGATCGTGGAGGTGAGTACTATGGTAGACATGAGGGGTCCGGGCAGCAAATGGGACCGTTTGCCAAATACTTGCAGGAATGTGGGATTGTTCCACAGTATACCATGCCTTATACGCCTGAACAGAATGGTGTGGCCGAAAGGCGGAATCGCACCCTTATGGACATGATGAGAAGCATGATGAGTAGGTCTAACCTACCAAGTTTTTTGTGGGGTGAAGCGCTTAGAACTGCCTTGTATAACCTTAACCGTATTCCTTCTAAATCTGTGCCTAAAACACCTTTTGAAATGTGGACTGGTCGTAAACCTAGCCTTAGACATTTTCGTGTGTGGGGGTGTCCAGCTGAGGTAAAAATTTTTAATCCCACGGTGAGTAAAATTGATTCAAAGACTACTCGTTGCTTTTTCATTGGGTATCCTGATAGGTCTAAAGGGTACAGGTTTTATTGTCCCAGCCGTGGGAGGACGGTGATAGACTCCGCAAATGCTAAATTCTTGGAATTTGATGTTGCCGATGCTGCTAGTGTTAGTGATGATGGTACTGACACTTTTGAGCAGAATGAGAGGGTGTTCTTTCCTCTGGTTGTTCCACGTGATGACGTACATATCGTGCCTAATGACGTTGTTGTTGAGCATCCTATTGTTGATGATTCTTCTGCACAGCCGGGGTCTTCTTCTCAAAATACTCCGCATGATATTCCTATCAGGAGGTCTGTTAGACAGATGAGACCAACTATTAGTGATGATTATGTTATTTATCTTGGGGAGTCTGATATTATCTTAGCAGACCCCGTGAGTTATCAAGAGGCTGTAGCTAGTTCCCACGTAGATAAGTGGCATGAGGCTATGAGAGATGAAATGCATTCAATGTCACAAAACGGTGTGTGGGAGCTTGTGGATTTACCTGATGGTCATCGGCCAGTTGGGTGTAAATGGGTGTTCAAAACAAAGCGGGATGCTAATGGAAAAGTTGATCGCTATAAGGCGAGGTTAGTAGCAAAAGGTTTTACCCAGCAACCAGGTATTGATTATACTGAGACATTTTCTCTTGTTTCTTCTAAGGACGCTTTTCGTATTATTATGGCATTGGTTGCACATTATGATCTTGAGCTTCATCAGATGGATGTTAAGACTGCTTTTCTGAATGGTAGCCTGGATGATGTTGTGTATATGATGCAACCAGAGGGTTTTGAAGAGACTGGTAAGGAGAACATGGTTTGTAAACTCAAGAAGTCTATCTATGGTTTAAAGCAGGCTTCTCGTCAATGGTATTTGAAGTTTGACGAGGTAGTGACTTCTATGGGTTTTGTTGAAAATAAGGTGGATCATTGTATCTACCTAAAGACCAGTGGGAGAAGGTATATTTTTCTAGTCTTGTATGTTGATGACATCCTCCTTACTAGCAGTGACGTTAATTTGCTGCATGAAACTAAAGTTATGTTGACAAGGTCTTTCGATATGAAGGATCTTGGGGAGGCGTCTTTTGTTCTCGGGATAGACATACATCAAGATAGATCTCGTGGGTTGTTAGGACTCTCACAGAGAGCATACATTGATCGCGTGCTTAAGCGTTTTGAGATGCAGAGTTGTAAGCCTAGTGTTGCGCCAGTACAGAAAGGAGATAGATTTAGTAAAGATCAGTGTCCTAAGAATGACTTTGAGAAAAGGTCAATGGAGAATGTACCTTATGCTAGTGCTGTCGGCAGTTTGATGTATGCACAGGTATGCACTAGGCCAGATATTGCTTTTGCAGTGAGTGTTCTTGGCAGATATCAGTCTAACCCAGGTCCAAATCACTGGGTGGCTGCCAAGAAGGTTATGAGGTACTTGAAGGGGACACGGGATTATATGCTTGTGTATAGGCGGTCGGACAATTTTGAAGTAGTTGGTTATTCTGACTCTGATTTTGGGACATGTCCGGATGATAGAAAATCTACTTCGGGAATTATTTTCATGATGGCTGGAGGTGCAGTTTCTTGGAAGAGTGTGAAACAAACTCTAATTGCTTCTTCTACCATGCAAGCAGAGTTTGTTGCATGTTATGGGGCAGTAACGCAAGCGGTTTGGCTGAGAAATTTTATTTCAGGGCTTGTGATTGTTGATTCTATATGTAGACCACTGAAGATATATTGTGACAATAGTGCAGCTGTGTCATTTTCGAAGAATAATAAGAGTTCAAGTGGTTCGAAGCATATAGAGATTAAATATCTCGCAGTCAGGGATTTTGTGAAGAAAGGGGATGTTGAGATTGAGCACATCTGCACTGACGCGATGATTGCAGATCCTTTAACCAAGGGGTTACCACCTGGGATTTTTCGGGCTCATGTAGCTAATATGGGGGTGATAGAGTCTTTTGATGTACTTGGTTAGTGGGAGTCTGTGTTGTCTTATTTTATGAGACAGTTATTTGTTGTTTTTGATTGAGACATATGATTGTTTCAGTATTTATATATGATGATCATCAGTTACTTCTATCTGTTATTATATTACATGTGCACATGATTGAAAAACTCAGGATCCGGTGTTTATCCTGAGCATGACGGTTATGTCAAATTTTGTATGTCTCTAATGACACCATAAAAGTTCTCGCGAGGTTATGTTTTGAGACATGGGGGGCATTAGTGCCAATTGTTTTCATCCGGCTTCTTTGAAGCATTAAGGTTACGGATGGTACTCTGATTTCTCTGAGGTATTTAGGTTATAGAGAGTTTTCTCTGACTTCAGTGAAATATAAAGGTTACAGAGGGATTTTCCTGACTTCTATGAAGTATCAAGGTTACAGGAAAATGGTAAAGGACCGACCGAAAGATAACATCATTGAGATCACCATTCAGGGATGTTATTTTCGGCTACACCGCCACATTGACCCATTGACGTTAGAGTTGCTAGTGCTTGTGATCATAGTTGTCCAATATCGTTTAATGATGTGACGATGGCTATGGTTCGGTATTAGTAATTTTGATGGTCGGGGTTGTTTTGAGATGTTGTCTCGAATATTGTATTTTATTACGGTTATATTTGTGTACAGCCTGAGAGTCATTTTGAAAAATAAAATTTTTAAAACTTTTGTAAATTGATCATAGCCCAAGTGGGAGAATGTTGGAATTTTATTCTAACTTTTATTATTTTATTTTGTTTTATAAAATTCCTATTGGGCTATAATCAATTATTTTGTATTCGAGACAATGTATGATAGCTCGTTTTTGTTTGGGTGATTGTTCATTGGGCTTTTGCGCATCTCAGTTTTATTATTGATGTGGGTTGGACGGCGTAAAGTGTAGGCCCATGTGTTGACGTAAGCCCGTGATGGAAGGGCTCGTCAATGTTATATTATTAGCGCTAGGTCCCCTCTCCCACTTACGAAAAACATAACGACAGTTCCATCGGCCGTCGTGTGAGGAGGGAGAGGAAGACCTAGGGCACCGTTTTCTCGTCTTTCGTAGATCTTGCTTTTACGTCGCATCGTATTGTAGATCTCGGCTTCCGCGTATAACTTCGAGATCATTGCGCAAACAGGTACGTGTTTATTTATCGTAATTCCTTGACCTAAATCGATTACGTTGATCCTGAGTTGCGATTGAAAATCTTACAATCCGGTCCACCGCTCAGGGTTCATCCTAGCCCATCTTTCGAAGATGAACGAATGGGCAACCCGAACCAGGAGCCGATGCCAAGCATAAGCACAAGTTTTTCAGGTAAACAGATCACGAAAGCAACACGTTGGATCGCGATAATTGAGGTGCATTGCCAGAGCATTTTGTTGAACGCACATCGATGTAAAATTAATCAGTATAGGAGAGGAGTTTTATTTCGAGGGTTGCAAAGTCGCGATTGGGGAGTGTTTATTATCTCTCATCACGGAACTGCAAGTTTGGGTCGATTCCTCCCGTGGACACACCCCCACTGGTAGCAGCAATTACATAAGCGCTGGTCGCACATACAGTATCTCTTGTCTCCACAATCTTCGACAGTTTTGTAGGTTAAGTCGAGATGAAATCGTGCTTCAACACTCATCTCCCAACCTGCAAATTACGAAAAATTTCTTATTTAACCCTAGAACATCAACGCGAGAGAGAGAGAGAGAGAGAGAGAGAGAGAGAGAGAGAGAGAGAGAGAGAGAGAGAGAGAGAGAGAGAGAGAGAGAGAGAGAGAGAGAGAGAGAGAGAGAGAGAAAGAAGGACCGCATGTAGAGATGAGAAGCACAAGCAGTATGATGGACTTGGGACAAAGCTTCTCCATCGATAGTCTCTGTCGTTTTCTTCTGGTTTGAGGCTGTGTTTCGTTGTGTCTGATAGATATACCCGTAAAAATGGCATATCTATGGTATATATGATAATTGACCTTCCATAAACAGGAATATTGATCTTTGCTCCCTTATTAGTTTGCACGAGACATTAGGGGAGTAAAATCTTCTTTTTGCCAGTAAAGTTTTGGTCGGCTGCTATCGGACTGAATGACCTCCCCGAGAAACAGAATGCATCCATGGATAGGATTGACACGTGCTTACCTCATTGGAAGAAGGTTGGGTGCAAAATCCACGGCCTTTATGTCTAAAAAGCCACATTTTATATGTAATCAACTACATTATAGTACTATTGAGGAACAATAACAAAAATATTTCAAGAAAATATTTAATAGGAAGAGTTACAAAATGTTAGAGTTTTTGGAAAACACTAATTCGCAAGGTTAAACTGATAAAAATTAGTGCTTTTTAATGTTTTGAATAAGGTAAGCACAAATAAAGAGAGACCTATTATTCTCACTTGGATATGCGACAAGAAATTAGGAAAAATAATTTCCTTCTTACCAAAAAGGAAAGTCTTTTTTTTCCAGATCTAAACTTATTGTTTTCACTCCAAGGGAAACATTCCCCATCATCTAAACACTGTAAAATCTGAAAATAATTTCTCAAGGAAAAGGATACTATAATTGTGACTACTTTCTTACAATGCTAGTTCTGGTGGCAAAACTTTTCTACCGATCACTTCAATACCACTTAGGTATTAAAAAAAATGATCACTTCTGTGTCTTGCCAATTTGAGCTGCCAAAAAATCTATCGATGTGGCTTGTCGGTAAAATGAAAGTCAGCAAATATAGTATGAAACAATGTCATTTCAGCCGTTCGTTTTTCCCAACTTAATGAACTAGGGCAAAATTCAAGTAGTTTCCAGTGTTTTGAATGGCTTGAATCAGTCTTCTTCACCATGCTTGCATACTGTCGAAGACCATTGAGGTAGGGATTCCGAATCTAAAGAAGAACCAATAATACAAAGGGGACTCACTCATGGTGCTTTTGGTTCGGCTTTTCTAAGGGGCTGTGAGCCTCTAAAACCCTTGGAGAAATGCTAAGATATTTGGCAAACCTTTTCAAGGGGCATTTGAAAAGATTGAAAGCCAAATGCTTGTAAGGACCGGCATTGGGCTTTCAACACTTTTCGAATGTTGTAAACCACGTTAATAAAAATTAATGAGTTACCTATTTCACTGCAACCTTACCAAATTTCATTTTTACCCTTTTTTAGAAGCGAAACCCTAGATTGTTGCATTTCAAAGGGTTTTTTTTTACAAAATGTGATTTACATTTGAGTAGGAAGGCCCATCGCTTCTTTAGACACTAATGACGGTGGAGGTCGTCTATTTCTGAGGAAGCCGTTCGTTCGTCAGTGGCCAAATCCATCGATCGAGGCCTGTGGGTGTCGTAATTTTAGCCATGGCCATGGTGAAGAAAACAAGAGGTTGCAAAAGAACACAGATCAGAAATGCAAAGAAAATCCTGGGGGGGGGGGAGAGAGAGAGAGAATCGGTTTCTTTATTTTGCTAGATATGGCGACTGTGGAGCTCGTCTTTTTCTCAGGAAACCGTGCATTCACCGGTGGCCAAATCCCTCTGTTGAAGCTTATGGGTGTCCTAGTTTTAGCCATTGCTACGATGAAAAAACAAAGGTTGAAGAAGAACAGAGAAACAGAAAATTTTGGGAAGAGAGAGAATCAATTTCTTCGAACGTCGTCGTTTGGGACTCCCAATCGCCATGCCATTTCATCCATTAAAAGGGTCTGGTTTGAATCTTGCCGGAAAATGTTGGAGATGCTTTTTTGGTCAGAAAAGGAACTTTTATATATTACTCGAGGCTCAACATAGCCATTTTCAAGGAAGGTGCGTCAACACACAGTAAGTCCCAAAGGATTTGGGGAGGGTTTGACAACCAAAAAGCAGATAAAGAGTCTAAACGGGCTTCTTTGGCAAGCCAGTCGGCCACCTGATTCCCGGACCTATCGCAATGGGCCAAGGTAATGTTTTTAAACAACCGGAGCTGGGCCTGGGCTTCCCGGACGAGCGGAGCGATCTCCCACGGGATCTGATCAGTACCAAGTACAGCGCTGATAAGTATTTTGTAGTCAGAATGCAGGTACAACTTTAACGTTGAGTTAGATCTGTGCGAGAGGCTTCTCAAAGCTTTCACCAACGCCAAGGCTTCAGTTTGGAGCGGAGATAAAGATGCAATCTTTTTCGCGAAACCCTCAACTATTACACCCAATGAGTCTCGGACGACGCCGGCAATTCCTCCGAAAGTACTCCCTGCAACGAAGGAGCCGTCGATGTTTATCTTTAGATCTGGGTGCTTCGGTGGATCCCAGGTACGGCAACTTTTGAAATTTCCTCTGTTCGTCTCGATGTTGCCTTTGTTCCATCGTTTAAAGCTTTTGAGAGTAGCTTCCACTGCTTCGATCAGGATCTCAAATTTGGGGGTTTTGTGCCGGAAAACACTGTTGTTGCGAGCTTTCCAAATTTCCCAGAGGGTCACTGCTATGACCTCGAGGCTGAGATGAGTATCTGGCTTTTCAATCATTTCCTCGAACCATTTATCCATTCTAGAGCAGTCGGTTTCTGTAGTTCGAATATTGATTTTTGGGTGTTCCCAAACCATTTTGGTCCAGGGGCAGAGTAGTAAGATGTGCTTGGAAGTTTCTGGTTGAATTTGACAAACCGAGCAGAGGGCGTCGTCAGTGATCTTCCTTCTGTGCAAATTGTCCTTCGAAGGGATTGCGTTATGGCAGAGCTTCCAGGTAAAAAATCTGATCTTTGGGGGGACCTGGAGTTTCCAGATTTTTTGCCATAGTCTGTGGGAGGGTGTGTAAGAAGTAGACGGCTGAAGTTTGCACATAATTCTGTTTTCTTCACGGAGCACATTGTAGGCACTTTTTGCTGTGAAATCACCAGTTTTGGTTGCTGTCCACACAAGTTTGTCAGTTTGGGATGGAGAGTTCCGAGTGGTAGCTAAGATCTCGTTTGCTAGTTGGGTGTCGAATAGTCCCCTGATGCTAGGCTCGTCCCATTTTGAAGTCATATTGGTGGTTAGTTCTGCAACTGTCTTTGGTTCATCCCGATTCGCTAGGCCACCAATTACACCCCTTTTCAGCCATCTATCATCCCGAATAGACACTTCTTTCCCTGAACCAATGACCCATAAGACGTTGTCCTTTATAGCCTCTCTGCTTGCTAAAATACTCTGCCACCCCTAAGACGGGTGAGACCCTCTTCTAGCATGCCAGAAATTCCTTGTTGGAAAATATAAGCCTTTAAGTAACTTACTCCATAGAGAGTTCGTATTGTGGGAGAGTCGCCATGCTTGTTTACCTAAAAGGGCTGTATTGAAAGACCTGAGATCTCTGAACCCCAATCCCCCTTCAATCTTTTTCATTTTCAGGACTTCCCATCTCTTCCAGTGTAGGCCAGCAGCAGCTTCTTTATTTTTCCACCAAAAATCTGCAATTTTTCTTTCAATCATTCTGCATAAAGATATGGGGATTTTAAAAATGGACATAGCGTACTGTGGGAGCGTTTGAACTACAGATTTAATGAGAATTTCGTTTCCCGCCATCGAGATCAACTTCTCCTTCCAGCCTTCCAACTTCATGTTGACCCTAGCCATCAACCAGCCAAACATCTCTTTTTTGGAGCTACCCCAATCGGAGGGAATTCCCAAATATTTCCCAGTTTTTTCCAACACAGGAATCCTTACCTCATAAGACATATTCCTCTTAAGCGCCAGAGGACAGTTAGCACTAAAAGAGATGCTAGACTTGTTTAGATTAATGGCTTGACCAGAGGCATAGCAGTATTGGTTTAGAATCATCATTAAATTCTGACACTCTTGCACCCTTTCATCTAAGAAAAATATTGAATCGTCAGCAAATAGGAGGTGGGATAGGGTAGGGCAGTACCTGTTCAGCTTAATTCCTTTAATGGTGCCATCAAAAATAGCTTTTCTCATGAGGGCAGAGAGTATGTTGGCCATTAGGATGAAGAGGTATGGAGAAATGGGATCCCCTTGGCGAATGCCTCTTGTCGGCTGAAAGTATGATAGGGGTTCTTCGTTCAGTTTAATACTCAAGGATGCGGTAGTTACACATGTCATAACCCTTCTAATCCACAACTCACAGAATCCCATCTTCCTTAAGCATGCTTCGAGAAAGTCCCATTCCACCCTGTCATAAGCCTTCTTCATATCCAACTTAAGGATTGCCTGGTATTTTTCCTTTCGTTTTCGCACCCTGAGCTGATGTAGCACTTCTTGCACCATTAGAATATTGTCTTGGATTTGTCTGCCCCCCACAAAGGCGCTTTGCTCCTCAGCTATAATTTCATTCAACCATGGTTTAAGTCGGTTAGCTAGGACCTTCGCTATCACTTTGTAAGCAAAGTTACATAAGCTGATGGGTTTGAAGTGGTCCAGCTTCTCGGGATTTTTTATTTTGGGGATCAAAGTGATATGAGTTCTATTCATCTCAGGGTTTAGACAGCCCGTCATGAAGAACTGTTTGACTTCCTCAAAGACCTCCAATTTGATGTCCTCCCAGTTCTGTTGATAAAATAGGCCATTAAGTCCATCGGGCCCCGGTGCTTTAGAAGCGCCCATTTGAAAAACAGCCTTCTGCACCTCTAGGAAAGATATCTCAGCCGACAAAAATTCATTCATCTCAGTTGTGACGACTTTAGGGCACTGCTGCAAAACAGGTTCGAAGTTTCTAAAACCTTCAGAACTATACAACTTAATGAAAAATTCTGTTGCCATCTCCTTAAGCCTTGAAGGGTCTCGGCACCAGTTCTCATCATCATCCTTAAGTATGGAAATTCTGTTTCGCTGCCTCCTTTGAATAGATGTTGCATGAAAGAAGCGAGTGTTTTTATCTCCCCATCTCAGCCAGTTAATCTGCGACCTTAAGCCCCAATACATCTCTTCCCGTCTCCACAAAACCTCGATGTCTTCAATAATTTTCCTTCTTTTCCCCGCCTCCATAACCAGCTGTTGGTCATTTGTGATATTCTGAAGTTCAGATTGAAGTAAATTGATCTGGACATTGCTGTTTTTATAGGTTTTCCTGCTCCACTTAGATAAGGATGTAGAGACCGCTTGGATTCTCCGTGTAATATCTGCATTTGCTAAGTTGGCAGCAGTCCAAGCCTTTTTTATAATTCTTCCACAGTCTTCATGCTCCAGCCAACAGGCCTCAAATCTGAAAATTCTTCTAGTTTTCACTGGGGCTATGTAAAGGTTGAGTAATAACGGGCTGTGGTCTGACCCAATTGCTAGAAATGCAAACACTTCTGCTTCTGGAAACCCAACCCTCCAATCTAGATTACAAACCGCTTGATCGAGTCTTTTTTTAACTAACTCCTCCCCTTCTCTGTTGTTTGACCAGGTGTAAGCGCATCACTTGCTTTCTAGGTCCATCAAGCTACATTCATTAAGGAAATCTTGAAATGCAAGCATTCGGTAACGTTCTGAATCTCTTTTCCCCACCTTCTCCCAGAGATATAATGTCTCGTTGAAATCCCCAATACATACCCACGGCAGATTGTTTAAAGTGTTGATCTGTTGTAATTGACCCCATGTATGAATCCTCTGCTGAAAGGATGCTAGCTCGTAGACAAAGGTTGCCCGAAAGGGAAGCAATGTCTGAGGATCCATATATGTAGTGTCGATAAAGTTATCAGTGGCAGATTGGATCGAGATAGAGACCTCCTCGCTCCACAGAAGAGCTAAACCACCCCCAATTCCTCTCGGGTCCACAAGGTAACGCTTCTGAAAATTCAATCTATTCGCAATACGGTTAATCACCCCCTCTTGATTCTTTGTTTCGCTGAGAAATACCACTTTGGGCCTTTCTTGAGCCACAAGGGCTCGTAGAGCATGAACTGTCAAAGGTGTGCCCAACCCTTGACAGTTCCAACACAGGAAACTCATTTGTACCCCGGTGGCTTATTAGGGCTAGCCACCCAAGCCCGTCCAGCTAAGTCTTCAACTTCTACGACTTGAGTCTCTAACAGATTTGATTCGTCTAGGGTAGGAGAACCCGTACACTGTTTTTCATAAGGGTTGTATCTTCTGGCTTTCTTTGTACCTTTATCCTTGGTACTGTTTTTGGGTCCCTGCAGGGGGCGGTGTGTATTTTGCATTGAGGGGAGCTCTAACAAAAGTGGAGAGGTTAGGTTGGGCATCCTGGCTTCTCCCCCCACTTTGGGAGTTTCTACAGAATCCATATCATCTTGGTACATTTTCCTCTTTCCATTTTCCTCAGCATAGGAGTAGTCCTTCTCTTTAGACCTGCAGCAAATTAGTTGTAGATTACTACATTGTTCCCTGTTAACCTGGGTTTCGGGAACACATTCCTCATCCGTATTCTCCTCTAAGGTTGGGTCATAGAAAGCCTTCCAGAATGGGCTGTGTACATTGAACTCAGATTTTAGCCAAGACCCGTATAGCAGATTGTCGTCATTAGAGAAGAAAACCTCGTCATATGGGATATTAGGACATTTATGTGCATAATGCCCCAGTCTTCCACAGGCATAACAGTAGATTGGTAATCTTTCGTATCGAAAATCTAGCCAATGCTTCCTCCCTTTAAGGCTATAGATCATTCCCGACTCCAAAGGGGAGGACAACTTCAATACAACTTTAGCTTTCCCGATTGACAGCGCTGTGTATCCCTTGGATTCGACTTTAACAGAAAATACTTCGCCTACTTTTTCCGCTATACTCCTAATCACCTCTTCTTTTTTTCCCTCAACAGGTAGACCATGGATGTGCAGCCAAAAAGGGCATGTATCAAATTTAATGCATTGAGGCAGAATACTGGGTTCCCACGGTTTAAGGACAAGCATATGGCGGGCAAAGGACCAGGGACTAAGCTCGAGGATTCTGATCTTTTCTTCCACAGATGGAAATGTAAACTGAAAAATACCTGATAAGACTTGCTCACATTTCACATTTTCACACTTCCACGCTTTCTTCATTGTGGATTGGAAGGCTTGGAAATTTATTTCTGGGTTGCAATGTAATTTGCCAAACACTATTCGCTCACCTTCAAGCAGGCTATCTTCTGACACTACATTATCAACAATTGCAGTTTTGCTCGAAGACCATAAGTGTTTTAGTCTTCTGCTCAGCGCTTCCATGCGCTTATCTTGCTCATGAGCTGCCTCCATTTCTGTGGTGGCTAGATTAGGGCGGAGAGTTTGTAGGTACGACAGGGCCAGAGGAATTTCGAGGAAGGAAAAGGCCAAAAGCTAGGGTTTACTTTATGAGAGGTGAAGAGGGGATTCAAGAAAGCTGGGTTAGTAATCAGTGGGGATCGGGTTTCAGTGGGCAAGGGGTGTGGAAATCCATGAGGCGCAATGATGAGATTTAGGGTTTTGGAGGGGATTCAGCTACACATACGGTAGGAAGAGCTCTTCAGGGCGAGAGAGATGGAAGCTGTGATGGCTGATGCTTTTGTTCACGTTTAATTTTTGTTGGAGATGCTTTAGTGGTTGATTTTTTTCACTGACGTGGCAATTAAGTGATCGCTTGAGAAGTGAGTCTAGTAGAATTTTTTTAGCGCCATTTTCCCGGAGCAAATCTATAAGATAATAGAAATCGGTGTGCATACGCACGTATAAAGAGGTGTTGTGGAAAATTCAATTACTCATTGAATTGCATGACACTGCGAAATCACTTATCCTAAGATTTTCTTTCACGCTTGTGCTGTGTTTGCGTGTATCGAATCATGGGTTCATCGTGGCTTCCATTTGGTTCCTCTCGTCGGCTCTCATGATACCCGTTGGAGGAAACTTGCAGACACATATCTGGAGCTCCGAAGGACACTTGCAGTATGCTGGATCTCCGCAATCCTGAGCAGCTTTGCACCCATGAACAACATTTCGTGCTTCAACCCTCGTCTCCCAACCTGCCAAATTCACGGTTCCTTTCACCATCAACATTCACTGAAACTTCGATTGAGAGATCAACATCGAGATCGAGAGAGAGAGAGAGAGAGAGAGATGTGTGTGTGTGTGTGTGTGTGTGTGTGTGTACCGATTGCAAATATGAGGAGGAGAAGCAGAGCAGTAGACTTTGAACAGAACTTCTCCATCGCTCTCTGCTGATGGAAACCTGCAACACGCAAGACTCTTGTGGTTTACTGTGTTGGGTCCTTTGCCTTTCGCCGCGAGATTTATAATGGCTTAAGCATCGAGAGGATTTCATGCAACAACTTCAGATATTATTTGTGGAATATGGTGATAGCACAACTCTTGATCTTCCACAATAAACGCGAACGCAATCATTTCCTGCTTAATTCGCTCAACAACGAGAGGGAATAAAATCTTATTCAGGCTAAAAGTTTTACTAGGGCAATGAATGACTCCATTGCCGAATCAAACGCAGCAACATATGGACTAATAGTAAGTCACGAATCACGATCTTTCCTAGCAATTTAGATTGGAAGAAAGTTATTAAATGGAAGTGATAATTTCCGAAAAAAGTCTTAAATCTTTCTTACGGACGTCAATTCAATCCCAAACCTTTTAACAATTTACGAATGTAGTCCTTCCAGTCAATTTTGGCATGCAATCACTGACGTGGACACTAACCGACCTACGTGGCATCAGTGGAATAGATATTGGTGATTTTTGTAAAATTTTTTTTACTTATATGAAGTTTTAATTTTTTTCCTTTTTCTTTTCTTTCTTTTTCTCCTTTCTTCCTCCGCCAGTCGTCATGGCCGACAATCTGCCATAGGCGAGACTAGCTAGGTCAACCATTGCAAAGATCTAGCAAGGGACAAGGCCAGCAAGGTTGACCCTCGCTTGTGGTCGGTCGCCGGCCATAGCGACTCGTAAAGGAAGAAGGGAAAAAATTTAAAAAAATAAAAAAACTAATAAAAATTCAAAAAAATTACAAAAGATTATTCGCGTTAGTTCCGACTATACCACGTAGGACGATCAATTTCCACATTAGCAATTATCAATCAAAATTGATCGGAAAGACTATATTAGCAAATCTTCAAAAGATTTAAAGACTAGATGAGCCAAATTAAAGGTTAAGGACTGAATTATCATCCATACAATATATTAGTTTCCCAAAGAATTCATTATGTTTCATTGAATAATCTTAATCGAGAGCCCCCTCCCATCACGCTTGTTCACTACTTACCGAGGAAGTGCATATGCAATCTCCTCCTGGCTATGGTTGTCCTTGTGATAAAGCATTATTATTCGTCATGATGGCACCATTGTACCTTTCGAGGCTTTTCTATTTTCATATAAGCGGATGATGCGATCAATACATGAGATGACGTCGGGAGTAACTTCAACCTCACTAGAGAGCCCATTGCCAAGTTGGACCGCCTTGATGGGCACCCCTTCTAAGATACTATACTATTAATAGTTGATTTGCAATTTAGTATATCTCACTATCGCCGGCCATTTGGCGTAGCCTCCGTAGTTCATACAGTCGGTGAGATTATGTTTGCTTCGCGTTCTGCTCCCTATGCTATTGTACTAAGTTTTCTACGTTATGTGGAGGGGACATTACTTTACGGTCTTCACTATTCTTCTGACTCCGGCCTGTAGTTACAGGCCTACTTTGGATGCGGACAATGTCGACGGTGTCGATGATGACATTTCTCCTAACACGGTTTTGTGTTTTCCTAGGCAGTTGAAGCAAACCGTTAAGTCACATTCAAGCTGTGAATCACGACTATCGCGCCTTGGTTGATACTTAGCGTCGAACTCGTCTAAGTTTTGTCGGCTTTTGGAAGACATTGGAGTTCCCCGACATTACACGCAATAACCAAACTGCCATTCAGATCGAACGGCACGACGCCATGGATAACTCGTCATGAGATTTTTATTTCAAACTTGTGCTGTGTTTGCGTATATCATCAGATCATGGAACCAAGTGTTTCATTGGGTTCCTCTTGTTGCCTCCCCTGACGCCCGGGGGAGGATAAAGGCAGAAACAGACTTTGAGGGGCGTAGGACACTGGCAATATCTTGGATCTCCACAATCTTGCACAGTTTTGCAGGGAAGACTCACACTTCTTGCTTCCACGCTCGTCTCCCGACCTGCCAATCAATAATTTTTTTCACAGTTAAACATTCACAGAAACTTCGATCCATCGATTCAGAGATCGAGAGAGAGAGAGAGATATACCGAATACGAACACGAGAAGGACGAACAGAACAATAGACTTCGAGAAAAACTTCTCCATCTCTCTCTGCTGATGGAAACCAAGCAACACGCGATATGACTCTGCTATTATCTCTCTTTTCTATGCCCAGACGTTGGATCCGGATGCAGTGATGGGTTCGTCACGATTTGAGTTATATATAGGCTAAAGCTCTAATCATTGTAATACCCATAAAATGAACATCAGGAAGGGTTTCATAATGGTAATTAATATCGCCAATAATTAATCTTCCGTAAACGTCGAAGTCAACTATTTTCTGTTTGATTCGCCCAACACCGAAATTGGAATGAAATCTAATTTAGGACCAAAGTTTTGGTAGGGCAATGAATGAGTTCACTAGCAAATATAATGTGAGATATTGTGAGACCACTGCCAGCTGTTTTAAATCTTAAGCTTTTAAATAAATGCGTGGTTTAATACTTAAGTATTAGATCTCTGTCACTCACGCTCAATCTAGTCTTTTTATTGAGTACTAAGTGCCGATATTTTTAATTAGGGAGCCAAATGAGATTTGAAAAGATTTAAACTTAGAACCTCTTACTTTAATATCATGTGAAATTTTATGGGACCACTACCAACTATTTGAAAAGCTTAATATTCTCACCAAATCTCACAGTAAGTGCATGAACATATATAATAATAATAACTCATGCTTGTATGTTTTTTAGCAATGTCGATCGGTGGGAAGTTGTTGTTAAATCGAGATTATAGGGCATCAGTTTCCCACCATTTACATGTACCCAACTTCAGATATTTTTAAGTCATAAATTGCATTAAGTAGCCGTACGAAAGCAACAATTATATCAACATATGTCTGCATGGATACATGTAAGAACCCCTCTTTTTGGAAAAGTTGATACATAATAGAAAGAGTCCACAAAATTAGCACGTAAAATTACACAACGAATTGGATATGACACACTAATTTAACTTAATTCTTTCTTACAATCTACCACATAATTAAATATATCGATTTTGTCAATCTCACCAGATTTAACTGTCTAGACTCAATTTTACTTCACATAAATACATTCACAAAATAATCAATCTTTCCCATTTCTATAAATCAATTTTCTAATGTATCGACTGTTGCACTATTCTTTTACAGGTGCATGTGCATGAGAGAGAACGTCAAAACGGGCAAGATAAAAGTTATTGCTTGCGAAAAGTTACTTAATAGTCATAGCCATTAATTCTTTTCATATTAGAATTTTCAATCTTTGTCGAGTTATCACTCTTCTTAGTAACCTAAGTTGCCCCGCCAATATGATACGACTAAATGTGCACTTTGAAGATTGATCGATTTTTGCAAAGGTCATATCATAACCAAATTCATCTTATAGGCGGTCAACTTCAAGGTAGACAGTGTTAAGGATACTGGCACAAATCAAGGAATCACGATCAGATCAGATCACACAAGTACTAAAGTCAAGAAAGAATCTTCGCAATCAAGTGCTAAGATCAAGGGATTGTAAATTCATTTTGATTGATTCTAGCGATGTGTAATCTCTTGTATAAATACTTGTACTCAGCACATAGAAATTGTATCAGTAGTAAAAATCTTTGCTTAGAATTCTCTCGATTCTCAAAATCGTTTTAGACAGTTTATCAAAATTCTACAAGATACGACTCAATTGTAATTTTTTGTCAAACGAGTTGCGATCTATGGGGCTTTTTTGTGACTAGCTGTAATCTGTGACACAGAAAAATATATGAAATTGGCTATAGAAACGATGCAAAGACATAATCATGAGTCAATTCAACATGTAGATGCATTTCATTTGTTAGTGGAGTCATTGATTGCCCTACTAAAGCTTCCATCCTATAAGATTTTATTCCTTTGGTGCTGGGCAAATATATATAAAAGCAATGGAAGTTCTTAATTGAAAGAGATCCTTCCCGATGTTAAATTTTTGGGAATTCAATGATGGAGATCTAGTCAAGCATTAACATATTATGGTTTCTCCTATTTTCGAGAAACTTTGTTCTGTCCACTACATTCCTCTCTAAAAGCTACGCATAGTCAAAGCAAAATTCGCCAAAAAAAAATTGTGGCAAAGATGAGTTACAATATCAGGAAGATTGACTCTCTCAAATTTAATGCAACAGGACTGGAGAATATTGCCAAACAATAGACCCAACACAACATACAGATACCACATTGAAGCATAAACAAGATTACATATCTTTGACCAAAAAAAAAAAAAGATTACATATCAGAAGAGGGCGATGGTGAAGTTTTGCTCAAAATGTATTGCACTACTTGCGCTTCTCATATTTGCATGTGGTATATATCTCTCATATGTTATTGTTATACTTTTCAAAATGGGTCATAAATCCGTTTCTTAATCTATATATTTTGTTTTGACAAAAAAAAAACATATATGTTGGGCTTAATTGGTATATGGCTTATGTTAGTTATGATATTCAATAAATAGGTCGTAAATGGGTTTTAACATAACATGAGTGTTCGATGAATCGTAAATGAGTTTACAATCCTATATAATTTGCTCTTTATTCTCTCGTTCTCACTCGATCTCATGCTCACATAATCTGTACTCTTATCTCAATTTGGGCATAAATTTTTTTAAATTTGATTAAATATAAAAATATTTTAGAAATATAAATGTGATCACTAAATTTGCATTACGCTAAATGGATCATAAACAGATTAAATAAATCTATTTGAGCTTAGATTATTTATGACTCAGCCTAAATTTAATTTGATCTACTCATTTGACGGGTCTAATTATTAGGTTTGTTGCATGAATTAGTGAATGTGTGTGAGTTCAATGTCAACAGTGAAAAATGTTGCTCAATGAAGGGTTTGGAGCTAAAAAAAAAAGGGGTTTGGAGCTGAGGGTTAAAGCGCGGCATGTGGTTCGTTGGTACCAATGCAACACTGTTCAAGATCGTCCAGATCCAGCAAATGGCCAATGTCCCGTCCCCATCAAGAGATGTTTTTGGTCGAGTGATCCTCCACTGGGTTGGATGAGATGATCAACGTCCGCACATCCAGCACAAGATTGAAATAAGATCTTATGATGAGTAGTAGTCATTCACAGTGTCATCCATTCAATCAATCAAGCTCCCCTCCCGGGGCCCTTAGCTCTCTCTCTCTCTCATGCGCTAACATACCACACTAGATTATCGATTATATATCATTTAGTAAGCCTAATTCACACGTGCCATTGAATCATGCGAGTCTCATGTAATAATTCGAGAAAAAGCATGTGTTATAACTATAAACATGTATATACCAGCAAATTATACTCATCCTTCATGTAGATCTTTAACAAATAAGGGTGAGCATGATTTCAGGGTAGAACCTGAAACCTGAAGAATCGGACCGATGAAATCGGTCGGTTCCAAGTTCCAAGGTATGGAGGATAAGTTCCAGGTTCCAAAAATTAGGGAACCTGTTCTAATGGGTAGGTTCCAAGTTCTAGGTAGGTGGAACCTGGAACCGGAACCTGGACCCTATAGCAAGTTTTAATATTTTTTCTTGGTATATGTCTTTGCATCATCCTGCGGTATTTCATAATATCCAATGCCGAGTGTGTAATCCAGAATCACTTTATCATTAAGACTTTTACTTTGTTAATATTTCATATTTTTCGTCTCTAAATATGAATTGCAGTCAGTGAATTTTAACAGTTGGTGATGGTTATTAAATATGATTATTCACTGTAATCGCTCAACTAAGAATACATATGGAACCTGGGTGGAACCTGAACCTGTGACAGGGTAGGTTCTAGGTTCCAAGATATGCATGGTAGGTTCCGGGTTCCATAAAATGAAGAACATGTATAGACAGGTAGGTTTTAGGTTCCAAGTAGAACCTGTACGGAACTTGGAACCGCTCACCCTTATTAACAAATGTGTGACTCGTCGACCACCGGAAACAACTTCAATCCCCTATCTGGCTCTTTCTCTCTCCACTGCTTCGCCGCGAACTCCACCGCCGCGGCTCTATTCAAAAGGTTGTATCTTTCTTGAACATCTTTCGTGAAAAACAACTTGAAATACAGTCAAAAGCCAGTGCCATTGGATGTATAAACTACAGCGTCCGCCACATGACGAGAGTGCCATGGTCAAGAGTTAAATAGAGCAACCTAAATGAACACCGGAATATTGAGTTCTTGAGAAATTTTTCGAGCGTGTAAATACTAAATTTAAAATTTTCTCAAAATGGGAAACTGTCATTAGATATTAAATATGATCTCCTCATTAAATGTCGCGCTACATCCCTAATGTAGATTTTGGTATACTAATCTTAGTCACTCAGTGTACTCGCATTTTTATTTTTATTTTTAGGGGTGTGCGGGTGAGAGAGCATGTCCAAAACAAAACAAAAAAATTCTCTCGTAATATAACAAGGGGCCTCACCAGGAAAAATTAAGAACTCCAACCCCAGCATCAATTTTTTTCTGACTAGACACGAAAGCCAGCCAACGAGAATGGAACCGTGGAGAATGAAATGTGCCCCGGGCTTTCCTTAATGTGTAAGCACTTCACTAAGTTCGAGTGATCAAACTGAGACAAACTTGAATTTATGAACATAATTTACGGACACAATTTACTCTTGGCAGATCTCAAAATCTGAACGTCATTCCATTGGATTACTGGGACTAGCTTAGCTAGAGCTTGAACCTTGGTGCATTAGCGGGTGGGAAGTCTTCGCCGCAGACGCACATCCCATTCACGCAGCGGGAAACGAAGCCTTGGCACACTTGGCTGCAGTTGATCATGCGCGGACACCGGAAACCGCTGCTCGCCCCAACCGCCGTAGTCGGCGGATCACCGATGTACAGAACTCCTGAAAAGAGTTCGCGGGAAACTAGCAACTCCGTAGACGACAGAGTCGTTCCAAATATAGATAGATTGGATAAGAGATTCTGAGGGACGTACCAAGTGCAAGAGCCGAGAGCATGACGCAGAAAACAAGCTTGGGAGAAGAAGGTTTCTCCATCTTAGCCTCGCTGCTTGAATTGCAAAAGCGGTTCAAGTGTAATTTTCAGGATGTTGGAATTTGCGATCCATTTTCTAGGATTTCCTAGATTTTATCTAAACTCAATCTTGAGGCCATTGAGAATTGAAGACAGCTGGAGGAACGTCAGAAGACCAGCTTGCCAAGGAGAACATGCTGGAATCTATGAACGTGGCAAGAAAAGTTCCACAAACAAGTGTACGACATCCAATCTATAAGAACCCACTATGTCGGCTGTGATTGCCCATAAATACGATTGTATCGGTCACGTAAGGACGTGTGGGGAGTTTGAGAATGAACTCCATGCACTTGTACTCCACCAATACCGACATCTCTTTCTACAACTATGTTATACCATTTTGCTAAATTAATGAAATTATTTTTCTTTTTCTCATTCTTTATATGCCTAAGTTATTTTTCACCTTGTCTTTTGTCCATTTACATCAACTAAACCGTGCACCCATCTAAATTTTCAACACAGGATTTTTTAGATTTATAAAAGCCTTAGTTATTGGAAAATCCTGTTAGATATGGCAATTGAGGTATATTAGGTTACCTAACAAGTGAATCCCAGCTTTATTTACTTGCTATATTTTCATGATTCGTTCAATTTGACCCTTGAGTAACCGTATACATATGCTTTGCCAAAAGAGGGAAAAACGCAACTCATTGGTATCGTAGCCAAATAGAAGTTTTATCTATAGACGAAGGGTGAGAAATTTCGAGGTCCATATAGAACCTACCTATTGGAACTGATTCCACTTGAAACCTATTCATTAGAATTGATTCTTCAATTTTTAAAATTTGGAACCTAGAGTCGAGTCCGTTTCCACAAGTTTGGTTTTTTAATTCTCAATTCTACCTTGGAACCATGCTCTCCTATATGGGAAAAGTGTCAAAAAAGTCATACACTTATTGCATTTGTATCAATTCAGTCATAAACTTTTTTTTGTATCAATTCAGCCCTAAACCTTTTACATTGATGTCAATTTAATCCTAAATCTTTAATTTTTTTAGTAATTTTTTGGGTTTTTCTTCACTTTCTTTTCTTGCACTTTAAACAAAGAAAAAAAAAGGAAAAGCCAGAAACATATTAAAAATATTTAAAAATATTCACGTCAACACTAGTTATATCACATAGGACAACTAACATTCACGTAAGTGATTTCAAGTAAAATTAGTTGGATTGAATCAATTGACATAAATATAAAATGTTTATAACTGAATTGACATTAGTGTAAATGTTTAGGATTGAATTAGAACTAATGTAACGGGTTTATGTCTTTTTTTAACACCAAACACCCACCCACCCCTAACCACCCCCCCAAAAATCCCAAACCATACACACACACACTTGTCGTGTAGTTCAAATTAGCAAATAAAATCTACCCGACTATGGTCGAAGTTCTATTTAGTGGGCTACGAGAGACCAAGAGGACGATGATACAATAATTATTTAAGCACCAAAAAGCGCCTCAAAAGATGTCTGGAAAATGAATTGTTAGTTTATGATTTGTAGAATATGACTTAATATCATCTCAACCATATGGTCAATTTTGGAAAACATACAATCTAGAGACAATGATATCGTGGATTCAGAACCGCCGGTTTCGAATCGAACATAAGAAATAACTTTTTGGGCCAAAATCATGTAAGAAAAATTAAAATATTAAGATTTCATAACATAATTCCCAAAGCAAAACAATGCGAACATCGATATAAAACTGTATACAACTTGCGCATTGAAATGGTTATTCTGTTGTACATGTAATTTGGAGCTCCTTTAGACGAGCCGTGCATTCTGGCATTATTTCCAATTGAAATGTCAAATAAATGGAAGTGGGTTAGATTTTCTGATTTTTCCTAGAGATTGTTAATAGATGGACTTTCTAGATGACCTAATTTACTGACGGGATTTACCGGATTAAGTCAACCAGTTCTATTCGAATGAGAACAGCCATGTACTGCTTTACCATAGGACAGACCTCACCTCTAGCCGATCGCCAAACCTCAGCAACCAGGTGAAGAAAGGAAAAAAAAAATAAAAATAAAATAAAATACAAATAAGTAAAATATTTAAATATATATACGATTATCATTAAGAATTGTCGTGTCGGCAATTTTCAACTAAAATTGACCAAATGGATTAAATTGACAAAAATACAAAAGGTTTAGCAATTAATTAGCAAAAAGAAAAAGTTTAAAATTGAATTAACACAATTGCAATAGATTTAAGATTTTTTTTTCGTAATTCTCCCTCTGTATCACCTTAATTAATAGCCACATATTTGCGCGGAGGCTATGTAATTACCTGATATGGTCAGAACAATGATTCTCGCATCTCATGGAGGACTAGTCTGTTGCCACCTGAATTTGATTCCTCCAATTTCCATTACTTGAATTGAAAAGCAAGAGTGTAGTTTATATTCCCCATCGACAAAAAACCACAAAGTTAAGCTCTTATTTGAGATTGTAATAAAGAAGTGGAAAGTGTTAATTATATTATGATCATTTGTTGAATGTAGATCTACTTTAAGGGTGAATCAAGATAAATCATATACCTCGATTTCTTTTTCTCGCTTTTATTCTTTATTTCGTTGTGATTATACATCGATGACCATCCTGCCCAAAGTCTGTTTCTTCTTTCCGATGCCCATTTCTCACCAAATCCAGTCCCTGGAACCAGTTCGAAATTACCAAAGATAGAGAAGATTAGTGATGTCGCGAATGCTTGATCTTTCTCAGGTATCTTCAGGGATTAAGTTCAACTGGAAGAGAAATTGATCCCCCGAATGCCATTGTTTACACTTAGCCTGATGATACAAAAATTGACTGACTAAAGCCAGGGAGCTTCACTTATATAAGCTTGACTTAGAGGAAACAAAATGACTGCCTAAAAAGCAGAGAGCTTCAACTGTTTTGATTCCCAACAAGACGAAAGTGGTGGAACAACTGGTTATATTTGCTTAAGACAGCTGATATGTGCTTGACAACATATCCATGGCCAGGCGCGTTATGAAAACACATATCATCAAGCTGAGGATATCGCATGTTTGAAAGGATTCCTAAGGAACACGACATTGCCAAAAACCAATCATATGATTCGCGCAGCCGAACGAATATGTGCCTACAAGCAATGCAAACCCAATGATAGAGAGAAGCATACAAGGACTCGGAAAGATCAATCGCTCTGAGCAGCACATCTGAACTAAAGACATGCCCTCTTGAATAAATCAACAATTGAACATCATGGACCTGAAAATTAGCTTCTTTTGAACATATACAGAACAAATACCAAACATGATTTGACCCAAAAAAAAAAAAAAAATCCATGCCAACATCAACCTGGAATGCCTCGCATTGTCATTGTATTTACAGGTGCCTGCCAAGATGGAAAACCAAACTTTGCGGGCCACCTCAACATGCATCTCTGAATGGATCATCCACCTCACTGAAAATGTAACCGACAAGGTGTAAATGACAGCTCACATCCGCCATAAAGAGGGAGAAGCTTAGTTAACGGAAAAGGTTATCATGAAGAACAAAAAGGTTTATGCATAGATGGTTGTTAATAATAATAACATTATCCGTTGATTCATTTTCCTAAGCCATATAGACATTAGAAATTAGGAAAATATAATTGCTCTTCAGCGAAACAAAAGGAACCTGACAACCAACACAACATAAGACCATCATCAGGTTGGGCTCTAGCATTTAGCAGGAAACCATACTCATAAGCACAGTAAACAATCATAAGCAACTTCAGTCGTCACTAAAGGCCTGATAGCGAGACATTCACAATATAAATAGGCAAGAGAAAAAGAAACCACATGCTCGGGTTTTCATAAGTACAATACTTTCTCACCAACCGGTTTATAGTATAAACCTGTCAAGTGAACAAAGAAACAGATTGAAGCAAAATTAACAGAAAAGAATGAAAGCAATTTCCACTGATTCACCTTAGTTTTGTTAATCACTCAAATAAATTATCTGTAAAAGCGAGAAAATTATGATAAGACAATTTCAGTTTGAATTACCCTTGCTCCTAAATATAGTCGAAAAAATTTCATCATTCAAGCATTCAGCATTTGGTCTTGCCAGTGAATGTCCCTATGGCCCTTCAAGATATGATCAGAGCCTTGTATTTCCGAGTATTTAATACCTGATCAACATTATGCTTAACAACTCTCTTCACAATTTGATTTAAAGTATCAGGTCGAGTACCTGATATGTAATGTTACTCCTGTCCCTGAGATGAATCATCATAAGCACCAGCTGTTGAACAGCTATAATGGAGACTCTCTTTCATCGAAATCCTTATCACAGGATATGGAATTAAATGACTCTTCACTCACTTTCTTTAACTTCCCAACCAACATCGTGTCATCCTTTGTCAAAAAGTATAGCTGCCAACAAAACCGAACAGTGAATTAAGTAGTGATGATAATTTCAATGTCACAAAACTAGAGTAACTCAACTATATGCATCTCATTGGCCATTCCTTTCTATCCACAAAAGTGCAAATGGAAGTAATAAATTAAATGAATCTGCTCAAAAGAGATAAACTTACATGAAGACATACAATGATATTCAACTTTAAGAGAGAGTAACTAACAATTGAACATTGATTCTTCATGACATCATGTGAGAATATATCCCGGGGCACAGAAGCTTAACAACTACCAACGTGCAACTATGAAATAAATACGAGCCAAAGGAAGAAAAAAGAACCCCTGATACCTGCTTCTGGATCCGCTCCCTTTCAAAGGCTAGTTGCATGACCGTATCCATCATGATTTTAGTTCTTAGATTGACTTCATCAGCAATGGCAACTTGGGAACTGTTGGCATCATCCAGTGACATCTCCAAGTCTCTCAATTTAGCCCTGAGCAGGCCCACTTCTTTCTTAAGTTCGAAATTGGTCTCAGATAGTTCAATACATTGCTCTTCCACGCTATCAGTCTTGCCTTCTGCTTTTGAGACCTTCGATTTCAAATCTTCAATTAGAGTTTCCATATCCCAAATAGCAGAATACAACATGTTCTGCTGCTCTTGACTTGCTTCTGAGGATGCCCTCGCATGCTGTAATTGTAACTCTAGTTCCCTCAACTGCTTCTCAAGTACACTAACCTTCTCGGTTTTACTATTAATGCTACCCTTAAGAAAATTTAACTCCTCGGTGAGTTCCAAGTTTGAGTCAGCTAACTGTGTCACCTTACCTTCCGAAGCAACTGCCCTGCTTTCAGCTGCTTCAATACCTTCTTTAAGTGTCTCAATTAGATGTTCCATCGCATCGATTTGGTGTTGACTTGCTTCCCATGAAGCATTTGCTTCCTTCAGATGGAACCTCGTTTCTTTGAGCTGCTCCTCAAATACCTTCACTTTGTCCTTCAAATTTACAACCTCAGAGCATTTTGTGACATAATCAGCATTTACGCTCTCAAGCTTTTGCACGATGATATCCTTAGCTTTCAGCTGTTCCACTACATTCGCAATTTTAGATATTAACTCTGCTTCACGTTGTACTGAGCTGTTAAGGTTAAATTGAATGACTTGATACTTTCCTACCAGCTCCTTGGATATGCCCATCAGTATCTCCGAAGCATTTTCTGCTTCAAGAAACCTTCCCCACACAACTTCTGCCGCTTCTTCCATGTGAAGAGCCACCTGTTCTGTATAATGCAGTTTCCGTTTCAGATCCTCTTCATTCTGTCTGGATTCCAACAATTTCTTCTCGAGAGCTAGCTCTTTAGCAAGAGATTTCTCTAGCATCCTTGAGATGTATCTGGGTAGCTCTTTCGTTTTTGATCTGAAACTTAGATTGAAGAGTTGATGTTTGTCAGACAGATCCAAAACCTTGTCCTTTTCGCCTGCAAAAGTATAGCTTAGGAGTAAGCATGAATTTATCGTGGTATTTATAAGCAGGAATTCATCGTGGAATTTATTGGATCATCAAAATTTTCAACAAATAAGCAGATGGGTGATCACTTACTTTTCTCAGATTGGACAGCTGCAAAGTCTTTCTGAAGATTGGCTATGTGCCTCTTTACCTCTAAAGCCTGCTCCTGAGACTGCTTCAGAGATTCTCGACATTTATGCAACTTCTCATCCATAAGAGTATATACTTCTCGGAAATGTCTGCATGAAGATATTTCATGATGGGCATCATCGATTTCTGCTGGTAAAGTAGCCAAGAAAATGTCCACCTCTCTTACCTCGGAATCTAGAATGCCAATTAACAAATCATATCTCAATGCTTTCTCAAGAAAACCTTCTTTGAAGTAGCCATTATCCACTGCCCTTGGGTCGAGTTCATCATTTAATGCAAGTAAATGCATCAGAAGAAAGTGTAAATTTAGTAACTTCTCTGACGAACATGCCAAGTCCATGTCGACTTTTGTCAAAACTCTGATAGCATTTTCTAGCTCTTGAGCACCCCCAGGTATAGAAATTGCATCTAGATCCAAACTAATATCACTAACTGCCAGGTCATCCATACCAACAGGCGACAGGTTAATCTGAAGCTCAGAAACCTGCACAAGCAAAGGGAGAAAACAATCTCTTAGCCCATATACTATTTGTTTGCTTGGATTCTCTTTTGATGAGTATAAAGGATCAGAGACCTAAATAAATCAAGCACAGAATGCAGCAACCTTAGAAAGCAAACCTAATACTCTTAGCTGACCTGCTAGTGTTCAGAAAACCATTATCAATATGTAATATGAGACTGAATAGCATAGAAATTATGACCAGAGAGATGGCAAATTGACCTCAAAAGACCAGTCATCACTTAGGCTATCCATTTATTGATGAATAAAAGCCGGTACAAAGAATTCGACCCAATTTTCATATTATAAGGAGCATTCAAAGAGCAGTTATGTCTACAACTTTTTAATGCATATCTACTACAGGAAGTCAATCCCTCTCAGCAACTACTACAGAGAGAGTGTGAAGATAAATATTTCGCCACCTCCTTTCACCCTTCACACAGCACCCCCGATTGTAGTGAAAAGTATTGAACATCTTAAAGTCTCTCTTCCATGAATGAGATATAAGAAAGAGGAATAAGACGTTCTAGTTCTGATTTTGACTGATAAAAAAGTATGGAAAGGCGATCTGGGACATTGATTGTCCACCTAAAGTGAAAGTACTTGTATGGAAGCTTTGTGTTAATGCCCTGGCATCTGGCAGCAACCTTTTTAAAAGAAGAATTATTTCTTTTAGTGCTTGTCATAGGTGTGGATTGGAAGAGACTCCTGAGCATATGATGTTGCTTTGTGACTAGGTGCAATATGCTTAATTTGGTTGCTTAGGTACGACAATAAAATAGAAGAAATCTCAACTTTTGATAAATGCCTGCTTGGGAATATCGATCAAAAGTTCAGAGGAAGTCTATGATGAAAGAATTGATTGCCAAGATAGCTATGGCATGTTAGTACATATGGAAAGAGAGATGTCATTTAGTCATTTAGTGTTTCAAAGTTTAAAATCTAAGCCTGAAAGGGTGCTTAGCAAGTTTAATACTACTTGGCAGGAGTTTTGATTGTTGACAAAGGAAGTTAATGGTTGACAGAGAAAACATGAATGCTGGGGATAGTATTAAGCAGAGTAGCACCTGAGAACCTACTCCCGCAGATACTATTAAATCAACATACAGATGCAGCGATTGGCATTGTGTTCCAGAGAGCAGGTCTGAGGTTTTAGCTACGCTTGAAGATTAGAGATTGGCCAAGATAGTAACAGGAAGAAAGTGGTTATCGAGTCTGATGCCTAGGCAGTGTCAAAGACATAGGAGTGCACCAGAGAATAGGAATCGGAAACTGCTGATGTGTCAAGAAAGTGAACCAATTTCGAAAGCTTTTGTCAATTGTCTATTTCTCTTGTATAAAGATGTGGAAATGAGTGCATATTGGGTAGCTACCCAGTCAGGAGGAGGATGTGTCCTAGTGCTTGGGTGACTTCACCCCATCTTCCTTTTAGATTGGCTTTTCTCTGACGTAAGGAAAGCTACGCCTCTGATGGTAGGACTCTGTAAGGCATTTTGATGGGCTGAAGGAAAGCTACGATTTTTCTGTGCATTGACTAAAATTGACACAGGCAAATCTCCATTCTTCAAAGAAAAGGCCCCCCACCTCAAAGGAAAAACCAAACACCAGCGAACGCTCGTGCACCACTCCCAATTTTCATAATCAAAACAGAGCCGTAGAGGAGCGCTACCTAGAATTCAAAATTGGAAATTCAACTTTAATCTGCTTGATCTGACACTTGACATTTCTAGAATATGCAGTCTACTAACACTTCTACTCACACGGTACTGGATAAATTCGGCAGCAACAACTCAATCCTCTAACAAACAACTATCAACTAAGTTGCCAAGTCTTCGGTGTCTCCATAGTTGTCAAATTCAGATCAAGGATCGTGGCAAACACACTCATTGGACGAAAATACAAGAATCGGCCCAAAAGTAGCTCTTTCAACTCATTCACCAAGGAAACTGGAGCTCACCTGGGCACTACCCACCAACCCACGAGTAGTATTTTCGCAAACCAGAACCTCACAATCATGCAAAATCATAATCGAGCGTTGAGGATGGTAATTACCCGGCCGCGAGATAATCTAGGAGGGTCTATGGGAGCATCAGCAAGAAACAAAATTGCTCGACGAAGAGCGGCTGGAGTCGACCGTGTGAATCTGGGGAATTGAAGGAGCCGGAGATGACCCGAAAGGTGAAAAGCGAGAAGGTAGCTGGCAAGTCAACAAGCGAACACCATGGCAACCGCCGCAGTGGAATGGTTTTCATACCATTTAGCGGATTAATCAAATGCCAAAGAATTTTGTGCGGTGAGTGTTGGGCCAAGCCTCGCTCCATGTCCAATCATTGTCTTTTTGCCCTGGGTGAGACAAAAGAAAAAGCAACATTGACAGATGACACAAAGCGACACCCATGTCGCTCGAAACTCAACAATAACATCAAGATCGAACCTTCATGGAGAATCGTAATTACTTTCCACTAACAAAAATGTAAACATGAGTTGCCTTATCATTGAGATTCGTGCCTCCATATCATCATGATTTTATACTTTAGAATTAGATTAAGGTTGGCTACTCGTGCTGAAGTTGAAATTGACTTCTGCTAGTCGCCAGCATTTAATGTAAGTGCACTAATTACGTAAGTTTTCTTTTTAGCTGAATTATGATGTAAAAGTAATATTTATCAACTTCCTTCTTTGTATATAGCATTATCTCATTAACAACGAAGGCATTGTGGTTAAAATGTCTCCATAGCTTTGTGTAGAACTTTTCCATTGAACTTAATTTAATTACCTAAGTCCATAATATATATATGGAAATATTTTGCTTTCTCAACTTACTTTATTTCGCAAAAAATGAATGATTTGAAACGTATCTTTCAAAAAAAAATGTATGTCTATGTGCTTGAGCTAATAAAAAAATATTTTACATTATCGACAATAATATATCTCTAAATATTTTCATAAACGACATTCATTCATTTATTTATTTATTGTGAGCGATATAGACGATTATTTTTTGAAGAAAATATATTTTCGAATTATTCATTTTTCGATAAATAAACCAAGCTTCGATCACTAAAACTTCCCATTAGATTTGCATGTGGGACGAGCAGGAGATAGTGCTTTCTGTTTCTGACAATGGAGATCTATGGATGGCATCATTTTGGATCAATTGATATATGACCTTGGCTTTCCCAAACTGGCCATTTCAAACTACACCTCATTGGTTGGTTGGTTGCAAATCTCTCATGCTGTCCTACCTGGACCAGTAAACCTTGTCGTGTGAATAATCCGAGAGCATGCTGTACGCTCTCTCTAGCATAGCCAAGAAACAGAAGATGGAGCATAGCTTTCAAGGAGATCACACACACAGAAACTCGGGATGCTATTCTTATCTTTTTCGTGGCATGTTTCCTTTCTTGTAAATATTATGATTGTGACTTCTCCGTTTGCGCACAAAAATAATAATAGATCGGTTGAAAAAACAGAGCCATTTTCTCATCAAGATCTGGTGAAGCAGCCTATGAACTCTTAAGAGGGTGGATCTGTTATCAAAGATTCAAACTTGCGTTAATCTAACCGCCACAAACAGTATACAAATTAAAGCCAAATTGAAATAAATTGAAATCACTATAAATCAATGGAAATTGCGTCGATACTAGCACGAATACCGAGGCCTGTGTTTCACACAGTTTCCTTAAAACAAATTCGTCCCCTCCGGTACGTGCTCGAGGTTGATCGAACGTCTATTTCCCAGAATACAACGGCAGCAGTGAAGAGGTGAGCACAACTCCTCAAGGCTCTCGACGAATCTGAACAAGTGGAACTGGAACACTATCAGAAATAGGAACACTGTAGAGAGAGGACTAGAGAGAAGGAAGAGCGGATGATTGATCTGCTTAGAAACGAAGGGGAGGCCACCATTTTATAGCTAATAGTATGGGGCTTTTCTGTCAAATAAACGTTGGAACGGTCGCAGAATTAATTTGTCATTACAAGAGAAACGGCCGAACATAATTAAAACGGCATAATAAGTCTGTCGTTACAGGAGAAAACGGCCGATTAAAACCGACGGTTATAATCCGTAACGTGAATAAAACGGCTGATTAAAAACGGCGATTAAATCCGTAACGTAAATAAATAAAACGGCTGAATAAAAATAATTAGATGATTAAATTCGAAATAATGACGGATGCTGACCACAGGAAAATAGCAATTTTGAGTTGGAGAAAATTAAATTCGAGGCAAAATTGGGCCTGTCGCGAGGCCCACCTTTCGGTCCGACATTCTTGTACGCAGGTCGTGCGATCACGCCCAAGTTTCAGCTCGCCGGGCCTGGGATTTGCACCCCCCCCCCCCCCGCGCCTGCACGCGAGGCATAAGACTTGACATAATAGTTACTACTCCCAAAGAGTGTAACTCTATATAAAGTGTTTTGAGGCCTCATTTTTCTCCAATGTGGGACTATTTATTTTCACTTCCCACTTTCAACTCAAGGGTGTCTTTTCCATTTGAGGTCAATTTCTCATTCACCCATTAATTTTCCCATATTTCCAACAATCCCCCACATGAATGAAAATTGTTTTAGTTTTGACTTTAGGATAGTGTTCCACATTTGAAACCTGCATAGGATAGGTAGGTGTTACCCTTTGAACCTTCCCTTGTGAAAGTATATTTACTTTACTAGCTGTCCAGTAGACATGATGTCCTTGAACTGTCCTGCTTTCTTATATAAAAGAACCATACATTTCACACAGGAATCATCTAAACGACTGTTCAGTTCTCATGATTATGTTCGTTTTGGCCATGAACATCAACCTGGTTCTGCAAGAGTTTCTAGAGAATTTAGCCCTGGATAATTCTCCTTTGAAGCGGCCCCACTTCTCTCTCACATAGGTGATTACTTATTTTTGAGTAATTTATTTACTCCACTTAAGAATCATTAAAGCAAAATTACTATCATCTCCTTACAATATCACTGATATTTTGTAGGAATGGTTTTAGGGATAAACCCCCACAGTGATATCACTAAGTTCATATAATTAGGTTGTCCCTTTGAACCTAGATCTTGGGATCTCCAGTCAACAAGGTTGGGTTTCCTTTATATCAACTTATTCTTTCATGGGCTTCAATTCCATTCCTCTTGTCAATTTTCCAACTAACTCTCTGTTTAACCCTTTGGTTAGCGGATCCGCAATATTATCCTTTGACTTTCTATAGTCAATTGAGATAATTCCAGTTTAGAGAAGTTGTCTAATGGTATTATGTCTATGACATATGTGTCTAGACTTACCATTGTACATGTTACTCTGTGCCCTTCCAATCGCGGATTGACTGTCACAATGTATACAGATTGGTGGCATAGGTTTCTGTCATTTTGGAATATCCTCTAAGAAATGACGTAGCCATTCAGCCTTTTCGCCACATTTATCCAAGGCTATGAATTCAGATTTCATTGTGGATCTGGCTATAATAGTTTGTTTACAGGATTTCCAAGATACACCTGCACCTGCTAGTGTGAATACATATCCACTGGTAGATTTTGAGTCTTTTATATTGATATCCAGTTCGCATCACTATATCCTTCTAGAATTGCTGAGTATCTGATGTAATGTAGACCATGATTCCGTGTCTATCGTAAGTACCTAAGTACTCTCACTATTGCTTTCCAATGGTCTGCACTCGGATTGCTCGTATATCTACTCAATTTATTAACCGTATAAGCAATGTCTGGTCTAGTACAACTCATTAAGTACATTAAACTTCCAATCACTCTAGAGTATTCCACTTGAGAAATACTCTCTCCTCTATTCTTGGACAGATGAAGACTATTGTCAAATGGTGTTCTAGCAATACTAGAGTCAGTCATGTTGAATTTTTCAAGAATCTTATCCACATAGTGTGGCTAGCCTAAAATAAGACCTTCTGACGTTCTTGTGATTTTGATTCCTAAAATCAAATCAGCAGGTCCAATATCTTTCATGTCAAATCTTGAATTCAACATATTCTTCGTAGATTTGATGATTTTGTCATCACTACCAACAATAAGTATGTCATCTACATAAAGACACAGAATGATATAGCCATTTTCTGTTTCCTTAATGTAGACACATTTATCACACTCGTTGATTTTAAATCCATTGGTAATCATTGCATTATCAAATTTTTCATGCCACTGTTTTGGCGCTTGTTTTAGGCCATATAATGATTTCACCAATTTACAGACTTTCCTTTCTTGCCCTGGAACTATAAAACCCTCAGGTTGTTCCATGTAGATTTCTTCTTCCAAATCACCATTTAGGAAAGCTGTTTTTACATCCATTTGATGTATTTCAAGATTTCGCAATGCTGCAATTGCAAGTATCATCCTAATAGAGTTTATTCTCGTCACAAGAGAATAAGTATCAAAGTAATCTAAGCCTTCTTGTTGTCTGTATCATTTGATTACAAGTCTGGCTTTATACTTATCAATGGAGCCATCTGTTTTCATCTTCCTTTTAAAAATCCATTTTGATCCTAAAGGTTTACAACCAGGAGGAAGATCCACTAGCTCCCAAGTATGATTCTGCAAGATATAGTCAACTTCACTTTTTATTGCTTCCTTCCATAAAGGTCCCTCAGAAGAGTTCACAGCTTCTGCATAGTTTAATGGTTTCTTTTCTAGCAAATAAGTCAGAAAATCATTTCCAAATAATTTTTCCACTCTTGCTCTTTTGCTGCGTCTCGGTTCCAGTTCATGATCTGAATCATGACTTTCATGATCTGAGTCATGGCTTTCTTTATTCATAGTTTCAATCGTTCGTTTAGACGAACTTGATCCTTCATTTGATTTACAAGGAAATACATCTTCGAAAAATGACGTATTTCTGGATTCCATGATCATATTCTTGTGTACATCTGGAATTTTCGATTCGTGTACAAGAAATCGATATGCATTACTGTTATGTGCATAGCCTATAAAGATACAGTCCACTGTTTTAGGACATATCTTTATTTTCTTTGGTGTTGGAACAACTACTTTTGCAAGACACCCCCACACTCGTAAGTATTTGTAGGATGGTCTCCTACCATTCCATAACTCATAAGGGGTTTTGTCTTCTTTCTTTCGAGGTACTTTATTTAAAAGGTAGTTGCTCGATAAAATAGCTTCACCCCACATATTTTGAGGTAAACCTGAACTTAATAACATCGCATTCATCATTTCTTTCAATGTGCGATTTTTCCGTTCAGCAACACCATTTGATTGAGGCGAGTAAGTCGCAGTTAATTCATGTATGATTTCATATTGTGCACATAATGCACCAATTGGTTCTTCATACTCACCACCCCTATCACTTCTCAATTTTTTAATTTTCTTATTGAGTTGATTTTCAACTTCATTCTTATATAGAACAAATTTCTCTAAGGCTTCACTTTTGCTTTTAAGCAAATACACATAGCAGTATTTAGTGCTATCATCGATAAAAGTAATAAAGTATTTATTATCTTCTCTTGTTTGTACGAATTTCAAATCGTAAACATCACTATGAATTAATTCAAGGGGTTCGGTGTTTCTTTCAATTGTTTAAAATGATGATCTCGTCAACTTTGCCTCAACACAAATTTCACATTTATGTTTTGAATTAATGGAATGAAGGAATGTGTTCCAAGTTAATTAATCTACGCAAAGTATCATAATTAACGTGTCCCAATCTACCATGCCATAAATTGGAAGACTCAACCAAGTAAATGGAAGACTTATTCTCTTTATTGATAAGTGTCATTACATTGAGCTTAAACAGCCCATTCAGCACATATCCCCTTCCCACATACATTCCAGATTTTGACAAAGTAACTTTGTCTGACTCGAAGACCATACGAAATCCATGCTCGCTCAACAGAGATCCAGAGACCAGGTTCTTTCGGATGTCTGGCACATATAGGACATTGTTCAGAGTCAGCTCCTTTCCAGATGTCATTTTCAGCAACACCTTCCCTTGACCTTCGACAGCAGAAAAGGCAGAGTTTCCCATAAAAACTTTCTCCCCATTCATTGGTTCGAAAGTTGTAAACAGGTCCTTACTGGAGCATACATGCCTAGTGGCACCAGTGTCAATCCACCATTCCTTCGGATTGGACCCAACCAAGTTCACTTAGGAAACCATTGCTGAGAGGTTTATGTCTGACACATCTCAGGCGAGATCATTCAGCATGTGTGTCTCATGATTCTTCTTCTTCGGAAGTCTGCACTCTACGGACCTATGACCCATCTTGTCACAGTTGAAGCATTTTCCTTGAAACTTGTTCTTGGAAACTCCTCCATGCGGTCCTAGCTTTGGCTTGACAAACTTCTTGTTTTTGTGGCCTTGTCCATGCTCCACGACGTTTGCCTTCGCAGTAGTGGGATTGAACCTTCTGCATTCTGAGTCTCTGTTGTCTTATTCGATTCGAAGTCTAACAATCAGCTCCTCCAAGTTCATTTCCTTCCGCTTGTGCTTAAGGTAGTTCTTGAAATCTTTCCACCCCAGAGGTAGCTTTTCAATAATCGCAGCTACTTGGAAGGTTTCACGCAAGATCATTCCTTCAGCCTGAATCTCATGCAAGATTACTTGAATTTCTTGCACTTGACTGATCACAGTCTTGGAATCCACCATTTTATAATCGAGGAACCGTCCGACAACAAATTTCTTTGCTCCGGCATCCTCTGTTTTATATTTGCGGTCTAAGGATTCCCATAACTCCTTTGCCGTCTTTATTGTACAATAGACATTGTACAGGGAGTCATGTAAGCCATTCGTGACATAATTCCTACATAGGAAGTCAGAATGCTTCCAGGCTTCAAGAGCGTTGAACGCCTGTTTATCCGTTTCTCCTTCAGATATCTGAGGAGCTTCCTCAGTCAAGAATCTTGCGAGATTCAATGTTGTTAAGTAAAACAACATCTTTTGCTGCCACCTCTTAAAGTTCAACCCGTTGAACTTTTCTGGTTTTTCACCATGGAGGATAGGAACAGGAGCCGCAGCAGGGGCAGAGGATTGGCCAATGTTCTCGGTAGCCACATCAACAACTTGTTTTCCAGTATCCATTTGAGCAGCAAGTCCAGTGTCAATTTTTGAAAATCGGATCTGTTTTAAGATTGTTATCAAAGATTCAAACTTGTATTAATCTAACCGCCACAAACAGTATACAAATTAAAGCCAAATTGAAATAAATTGAAATCACTATAAATCAATAAAAATTGCGTCGATACTAGCACGAATACCGAGGCCTGTGTTTCACACAGTTTCCTTAAAACAGATTCGTCCCCTCCGGTACGTGCTTAAGGTTGATCGAACGTTTGTTTCCCAGGATACAACGGCAGCAGCGAAGAGGTGAGCACAATTCCTCAAGGCTCTCGGAGAATCTGAACAAGTGGAACTGGAACACTATCGGAAATAGGAACACTGCAGAGAGAGGACTAGAGAGAAGGAAGAGCGGATGATTGATCTGCTTAGAAACGAAGGGGATGCCGCCATTTTATAGCTAATAGTGGGGGGCTTTTCCGTCAAATAAACGTTGGAACGGTCGCAGAATTAATTTTCCGTTACAAGAGAAACGGCCGAGCATATTAAAACGGCCTAATAAGTCTGCCATTACAGGAGAAAACGGCCGATTAAAACCGGCGGTTATAATCCGTAACGTGAATAAAACGGCTGATTAAAAACGGCGATTAAATCCGTAACGTAAATAAATAAAACGGCTGAATAAAAATAATCGTATGATTAAATTCGAAATAATGACGGATGCTGACCACGGGAAAATAGCAATTTTGAGTTGGAGAAAATTAAATTCGAGGCAAAATTGGGCCTGTCGCGAGGCCCACCTTTCGATCCGACATTCGTGTACGCAGGTCGTGCGTTCACGCCCAAGTTTCAGCTCGTCGGGCCTGGGATTTGTACCCCCCTGCGCCTACGCGCGAGGCATAGGACTTGACATAATAGTTACTACTCCCAAAGAGTGTAACTCTATATCAAGTGTTTTGAGGCCTCCTTTTTCTCCAATGTGGGACTATTTGTTTTCACTTCCCACTTCCAACTCAATGGTGTCTTTTCCATTTGAGGTCAATTTCTCATTCACCCATTAATTTTCCCATATTTCCAACAGGATCATCCTGTCATGCACGACCTGAATGTCGTGAATTAGTTTATTCAACATCGCTAATTCAGTAGTCTGAGTTTGAGGAAAAGAACAGTAATTGAACCAGCGCAAGAACTCTCCAAAATGCAAGTCGTTTCTAGAGGTGTCAAATGGTAGGTCGGGTCAGATTTGGGTCGGGCCAAATATGGTCCAACTCATATTAACCCGTCTAACCCATTTTGACCCATATTCAATGACCCATACCCAACCCAACCAGCAATCGACCCATACTCGACCTGACCCATTTTAACCTATATTGCCAAATCACATTAATATTTTAAGAAAAATTATATAACTCATTTAACCTATTTTAAGCTTTTCACATGTATATGTTATCGGATAAAATTTTTACATCAAATATAAAATAAAATTAATAATAAAAAATTATTAAATAAAATAAAAAAAAAAGATATTACTAAAATGCTTTCATGCAAAAAAAATCTAGTGAAATTTTTTCTATTTTTTTATTTTTTTTAAAAAGTTTTCTGATTTTTTAGAATTTTTAAATTTTTTTAAAATAAATATTTTATTATTAAAATTGTTTTATTTTTTAAAAGTATTTTTATTTTATTTTATTTTATTTTATTTTATTTTGCTCAGCCTGATATAACCGCTTCGGGCATCAACATAATAGCTGCATTCAGCGAGGCCGTAAGTCCTACAGATTTGGACTTAGACACTCGCAAGGTTCCTTTTAGCACTAAGTCTGGTACGTCCATGTCTTGTCCTCGTGTCGCGAGAGTCGTCGGCCTTCTTAGGGAACTCCACCTTGCTTGGAGCGTGTCAGCAATTCGATCAGCAATCATGACCACTGGTAAATTTTTTTGCTTGCCTTTTTTGCAATTCCTATCGACGAGTCAACAATCACATGAACAATCACATGAACAATGATAGAATACATTTGAGAATCAAGATATTAACTTTGTTCACTAGTGTCCTAAAGTAATTTGACAAAAAAAAATTTACTTGAAATCCACATTTCATCAACTCCCAGGAGGCAAAACAAGTGACTAAAGAAATTGTAATAGTAGTCCTAGAAGATAATTCGGTCCGGCAATTGACGGATAGCAAGGGTGGTGGCGACAACCAGCGGAAGGCGGATGGTGGTGATCGGCAGATGGCAACAACCGGCCGACGGCGACGATCGACGGACAGTGGCAGCAGCGACGACCGGCAAACGGCGGCATTGGGCCCATTTATAATTTGTGGGAGTTATAAGTAAAAAATGGATCCAATATGGATCAAAAATGGGTTTCATGCGTGGCCCAGTTTTGACCCATTTATTTTACTTCAACCTTATGGACTCATTTTTAGTGAGTCCTTTAAAAGTTAATGACCCATATAAGACCTATTTTATACAAAATATGGGTCAAATATGGGTTTCGACTCATATTGACAGCTCTCATTTCATTCAGGCCAAAGCTGCTACCCCAAAGTCTCATTGATGAAGGAACTAATAAAACCAATGAATACTCACAGCTTTTTAGTCTATGTTGTTCCTTGCAGTAAAACTGTCACTTTTGTCTGCAGAATTCACAGCAAAACAAGACCGATATTTTTTTCACAAAAGACAGAACTTCATTGATATTCATGTGAAGGCTCCCCTCGAATTTGATATTGATTCTGCAGCCAAAAGAGATGCATAAGCAGCAAAAGAGAAGTCACTTGCATTGAAATAAGTGTTGAAGCAACTGCATCATAAACCACAGAAATCTGCCTATGCTCACCTACAATTTACTACATACCCCTTCGGCTAGAGGAGTCCAATCACCAAAGTTCCTCTGAATGAACTGATAAGCAATCCCACTCTTGCCACTCCCAACTATAAAGAGCCCACCCTTTATTTATCTCGCCTTCTCCTTTGAAATTCAGCTTGACCCCCATTGCTTTCGCGCGCTTATAGTTAGCTATCGCTATCGGGTTGAGAAGGAACCCCGACATGAACTTGTCCTTGAGCAGTTTTCCGCCACCAAGTGCTATGAAAAACTCCATCCAGCGGTCATAGAGCATGACGCCACCCCAGTACCGGGGCCAGAAATCTTTTACCTGTTGTATTGGAATTTCTTTTACCAGGGAGAACATATGACAAAAGGATGAGGAGAAAAAAGAGAATGAGTGATTGATCGGTGAATTACCTCGGACTCTATGTGTTCGTGAAGGACTGCAAATTGTTGGGACCCCAAGAGCGTCGAAGATGGGCTTTTTTGAAAAGAGTTGGTAGGCTTCGGCTCTGCACATGATGCACCTATTTTGCCATTCACAAAATGTGAAGTAGAAAGCAGTATCAGCATAAGCATAAATGCTTTACAATTTGCGATGTCGATGATGACAATCGCCAATATTGCGCAGCAACCATTAAATGCAAGAAACCAGATAAACTTTCTCTTAAACAATGTCCGATGTACTTTTCGCTTCATTCATTCACCTTTCTGAACCTTAATTCTGTCCAATTATTTGTAATCATCACAAATAAATCAGGTAGCAACCTGGATGGAATGTGTATTTGGAAAACAAAAACCATAGTACAAAGAAACTTTGGCGGGGAAAAAATGGTTTTAATTTTTTGAATTGAGGGTCTCTTGTCTATCTAACCTAACCAAGATCCGGATGTTTTGCTATGATTTTACAGGACGAGAAATTCACCCCGACCGTATGATGCAGACGAAGACAGCTGGCTTGTCTCACCAGAGCTCCGAGGCCTTCATCGGAGGCGTTCTAGTCTTCACCAGGCACTTCATTGCAATCTTATGCTCTAGCGTTAATTTCTGGACCGGGATGTTCTCGATGGCAGAGTATGGAGCAATCTGATTGGTTACAGGAGAAGCACTGATACAGCCACAGGCTCGAGGCTCGGCAGGCCCTGCCGCAATGATCCCTTTGAAGACCTGCCTATCCTTGATCCTGAGATCCGACAGTGACTTCTCCAGAGACCTATCATTGGTACCAGTACTGCTTTTCATGGATAACCTTGTCACGCTCATCTTCCTAAAGTTTGCCGACGAAGGGCTTTGGTACAAGCTATTGGTCCTGTAAGGCGCATCAGCACGAGATCCTCCTTGTGCTGAAACCTCATAGGATTTAGGCAGAGGGTCTGCACAGCGGCTTGTCCTGTCCAAAAGTCGGGCCATGTGGCCTCTCTTCATCCAGAACAGCGAAGAAAGATCACCGGTGCTTAGGTTCAAAAGCTCGAGCCAGTCTCCATACTACAACAACGCACGTTCATGCAGGTAGGATCTGATCCCCAGCGCATCCTAATAAATCAGTAAAGAGGCTTTTCAACTGATCAGGTTGGTGGGGCAACTACACTCGACAAAAATGGAGATGATACGCATATCCCCACTCCAGTAAGAGAGTGTTGGAAATAATAAAATTTATTTTGGAAGAAAAGTTGCACTTGGGCACGTATACTTGCTTGATGATGGCGGCTAAGAAGATGAATTGGACGTGCTCCCTCCCAAGCGACTTCAACATGATGACAGATTTCTACCGCTTGTTCTTCAAGCCAAAGACCGGTTAAAGATATGCCCACAATCTTTGATTGTTAATAATTAAAGCAAAGACAACTTGCTGGGTTTCCTTGCCGACTTCATAGGCGATGGTCTCCATTTTTGTTTCTTATGGTGTTTACTTATATATAAATAGAGAGAGATAGTTATAGTGGTTTTTAGAAAAGCAAGAAAGAAAGAGTAAGAGAGTTAGAGAGAGTTTGTAGAAAAGCTTATTAAGCTTGTATCTCTATTGTGTAAAGCCTTTGCAAAGGCATTTTGAAATATTACTCTCAACTTGCTTACTCGAGTCCTCTCCGTAATTACCTCCTTCAAATTTCCGCAAACCCTTTTGATTCCTACAGAGAGCAGTGAACTTCAGACGTTTTTCATATGACTAAATATGATTGATATCTTTGTACAGAAAAATTTTTCTAGTCTGGTTAAGGTATCTTTTGATCCTAGGAATCATAATCGGAAATCTTAAAAATCACAACCAACCTTTTGCTGTTGTGTCATGGAAACTGCATCCATGTCCTCTGAGTTCATGAGCTTCAAGGTTGAGACATCGTCCCAACCTTCTTCGACCAACTTGGGTAGCAGCTCTTTTAGAGCTCCGTTTCCAACAAAATCCTCTATGGAGAAAGTTGCCATTTTTTTCTGCCATTTATGTCCAAAGTCAGATAGTCTATTTAAATGATCTATGTGCTATTGTCTATGAGCTTTGTTCAAATCGAAGCTTGCGTATTGTGTTGTTAGGCCCGAGTTCGAGTGGCAAATGGAAACTTCAAGGTTAACATATAATCGTAATTAGTATCCTGCCAAATACGTCTGTGTCAATGACCTACCTATTTGGTCATATTCTTTCTCTCTCTTTTCTTTCGGTAAAGGTAAGAATATATAAGACTATCATATTCTTTCTCTTTATTCAAGCTTTCTATAAAAAAAATTTGACGGGGTATTGTCCCTTTTTTTTGGTCAAAACAGCGTACTTCCATTAATTGAAGGTCCTCAAAGGACATGAGGCAACATTAGCATCTAGAAAAAGTAAATCCCAAAGGGGCTGGGGGGCTTAAAGAGCCAATTAGGGGGAAGAGACCCATTTTTGTGGGCCTTAGCAATCCAGTCCGCGCACCTATTCGTCTCGCGGGCCTCAAAGATGACGTGAGTGTTCTTCAGACGAGCCAACAGTACACGGCAATCTTCCAGGACGTTCCTCATGGGCCAAGGGCTCTGGTCCGCTTCGTGCAGGCCTTCAGCAACAGTGCGGCAGTCAAAGGCAAGTACATAAGGGATCCAGCGACTTCGATCTTCTGAACTGAAAAAATCGTCTACTTTTCTCTCTCGCAAAGCTTCCCCGACTCGTCTCAGACCCTCGTGCAGGGCTAGGGCTTCTGCTGTGGCTGCGGATTCGGCTCGGATCAACACAGCAAAACCGTCGATCATGATTCCGTCGCTGTCTCTGAGGATGCCGGCGATCGAAGCTTCTGAATCTCGCCCTGACCACGATGCGTCGACGTTGAGCTTCCGGCAGCCGCGTTTTGGAGGTACCCATCTTACTCTTTCTGAAATTTCAGTTTTTCTGGCCGCTGATGTCCTCTGCTGACCCGCGAGCTCGTCTTTGTGTGTGGCTAAGGCGGTCAATAAAGTGGACAGAGGGTTCACCGGTTGACCTTGGAAGATGTATGAATTCCGGGACTTCCAGATCTGCCAAAGGAGACTTGCGAGCTGTTCTTTCTGCTTCACCCAGGAGCTGTCAGTAAAAATCTCTAAGAACAAATTATCGGTTCTTGTGATGTTCCATGGATTAGTATCAATGTTGACACTTTGGTTTTCCCATATGATTTTTGTCCAAAGGCACTGCGTGAAGAGGTGTTCGATCGTCTCTGGGGATTTCCTGCAAATAAGACAGAGAGGGTCAGGTAAAAGCTTTCTTTTATATAGGTTTTCTGCCATTGGAAGGGCGTTTTGACACACGTTTGTTGACACCTGATTTTTAATCATTTTTTCTATTACTAAAGTAATAAAAAATCCATAAAAATTCATAAAATTGAAAAATCAACTTTGGGGACCTTAGCCAAGCCTAGGGAACCAATTTTGACCAAAAAACGATTTCTCATATTTTCAGTATTTTTACGTATTTTTTATTTATTTATTTTCGAAAATTAATAGAAAATCCATAAAAATTCATAAAATTGAAAAAATCAACTTTGGGAACCTTAGCCAAGACTAGGGAACGAATTTTGACCAAAAAATAATTTTTCATATTATATATATTTTAATTTTTTAAAAAAAAATACAAAAATATTTGAAAATTTTGGAAAAATAACATTTGAGGCCAAAAAAATACACAAAGATAGTTAATATTTTTATTTTAAATCTATTTTCATATTGGCCATCGCAAATTCAGAAAAATCCAATTCGAGTCACGTGTTCCTTCACGAGTATAATCTCGAATCGGGCCTAAAAAAATTTAATTTGAGTCAACTTATTTTTAACTTTCACTTTTTATGAGTTGTGACATTGTCTTCTAATATTTTAAATTTTCATCTTGGCCCAATTATACCCAGAATGACTTAATTTTGCAAAAGGGCTTTAATTAAATTATGCATTATTTTCAGCGACAAGAAATGAGCTTAAATTTGACATGTGGTAAATTTTGGTGTGTCAAAAATTGTGAGGAGATTTGGACTTAAAGAAATATATTTTTTTAGGGACTGAATTGTAAATACTTAAAATTCAAGGACTAGAGTGCAAATACCTAACTCTTGAAGGATTATTTTACAAATAATAAAAAGAAGAGTTAGTGGATAAATTAGAATAGAGAAGGGAAGATGAAGAAGAGGAGATGAAGAAGAGAAGTTGGAGAAGAATGGATGGAGAAAATAAGATAAGAATAGAGAAGGGAAGATGGAGATGAAGAAGAGTTAGTAGAGAAATTAGAATGGAAGATAAGAATAGAGAAGGGAAGATGGAGATTAAGAAGAGTTAGTGGAGAAATTAGAATGGGAGATAAATATGGAGAAGGGAAGATGAAGATGAAGAAGAGTTAGTGGAGAGATTAGAATGTGAGATAGAGATTGAGAATGGAAGATGAAAATGAAGAAGAGTTAGTGGAGAAATTAGAATGGGAGATAGAGTTAGTGGAAAAATTAGAATGGGAGATAGATGAGTAGGTTATAAAAGGAGGAAGAAGTGAGCTTGAGAGAGGATTCTTGGGAGAGAAAATTTGAAGTGTTTGGGGAGGATTTTTTTTTGAGAGAAAATTTTGGATGTTTGAGAGAGTTTTGGGAGATTGAAGAAAAATTTGAGAGAAAGAAAATACCAAAAGAGAGAGAATTTTGAAGATGATGGGAGTTCAAAGCTAGGGATTATCATCACAAATTCCTTCATCGATCAATATAAATCAAGAGTTCATCTTCGTCAACGAGCAAGCAAATTCGAGCTAAGTGTTTTTATTTATTCATTTGTTTATGGTTTTACTTGCAAATTAGCACGAATTGTATACACTTTCTCCATCTCCCATTTTTTCCCATATTTATGTCAGGAGAAGGACATCTCTATCTCAACAGCAAAAATCTCGTAGAGATGCAAAAATCGGCCCAGACAAGCTCCTAAGCTGTCCACCGATTTCTCAACTGATCTGTGACTAAAAGTCCCTCTTAATTCAAAAGAAACTCTCTATATTGGGAACATAGAGAGCGAAAATCAATTATAGAAATCCCTCCCAAAAAAACGGGAGATAAGTACTCTTTCCACTCTTCTGGTTTTAGGTGCATATTAGCACATATTTTGTATACTGACATTTCACTCTATTTTATGTCAGGAAGCCGCAGCTTTATATCAATGGTCAACCCTATGGAAGCACAAAATCGGCTTGGAGGAGTCCTCAAGCGCGCACAAATTTCAAATTGTTGAATCAATTCGTTGTATTTTATTTTAAAGAATTCATACCCCAGAATGGAGAGGACAAAGTCCATCCGCAATTTAAATACCTGCACCATAAATCCCAAAGGGAAGAGCCAAGCCAATGCTTAGCCTCCCATTGGAGGTTTTTACTTACAGTAGTTAAATACCTGCAACTTAAATACCTGTACCTTAAATCCCAAAGGGAAGAGCCAAGCCAATGCTTAGCCTCCCATTGGAGGTTTTTACTTACAGTAGTTAAATACCTGCAACTTAAATACCTATACCTTAAATCCCAAAGGGAAGAGCCAAGCCAATGCTTAGCCTCCCATTGGAGGTTTTTACTTACAGTAGTTAAATACTTGCAACTTAAATACATGTACCTTAAATCCCAAAGGGAAGAGCCAAGCCAATGCTTAGCCTCCCATTGGAGGTTTTTATTTACAGTAGTTAAATACCTGCAACTTAAATACATGTACCTTAAATCCCAAAGGGAAGAGCCAAGCCAATGCTTAGCCTCCCATTGGAGGTTTTTACTTACAGTAGTTTAAATACTTGCAACTTAAATACATGTACCTTAAATCCCAAAGGGAAGAGCCAAGCCAATGCTAGGCCTCCCATTGGAGGTGTTTATTCACTGTCATGTACTTCCTATAATTTAATTTTTGAATCATCAGACCTAAAAGATAAGTAGGTTGTAATACTGCACAGAAGTCGTTAACACACTCCTTCTTTCGGCTTCAGGGAATCTTTAACACTTAAAAAAATATAACAAATAAAAATATATACCATCCATGCATCCTATTTAAAAAGTGAAAACACAAAAGAGAATACCCTACTATAGCCTTAGGAATAAACCAAGCCTGAGTTGCCGAATTAGGATATCCATGAAATTAAGGTACCGAAAGGGCATTAGTTTTAATTAACTAGTGTAACCAAGTCCCCGAGCTCCTAATCTCTGGTTCGCAGGAATAAATTAGTTCTCCCGCTAATTTATTTAGGTTTCTAATCGACCTACCAAGAACGATTAGTGGCGACTCCAAATTTTAAAATCATTTAAACAAAAACCAAAGTTGCGATTCGGTAGGGCTTGGGAGGGTCCGCGTTAGGTTAGTCAAATCTAATTAACCTAATAATCCGTTAACCCCCTTTAAAATTTAAAAAATTTTTTAGAGGGTCGCGACAACGTTCCATAGGAAAAGTCGGATCTTGGGTGAGTTTTTTAGTTTCCAGATAAAGCTCCAGAGAGATTGGGGGGCTGATAAGATGATGTTGATTGGTTTGTTTGCTGGTTCTCTAACGAGGTAGTAATAGAGTTATATCCACTCTTCACTGTGTATGCGCCATTTTTGCTTGCTGTCCACACCAATCTGTCCTTCTTAGGGTAAGAGCATAAGGGAATAGATAAGATCTCCTCTACCGAGTTTTGGTCAAATAGCGAATTCAGTTTCGAGATGTCCCATTCCTTTGAATCCTTATCGATCAGCTCTGCCACCAGTAATTGGTCCCCTTGGTCTGCTGGGTTGCTAGGTAGGGAAGTTATCAGCCATCTATCTTCATAAACTCTGATGTTTTCCCTGTCTACAACCACCCATTTAGCATTTTGTCTTACAGCGTCTCTCCCAACTAGTAGGCTCTGCTAACCCAAGAGGGCCTTGAGCCTTTTTTGGCCTTCCAAAGGTCTCCATTTGGGAAGTATATTCCTTTTAAAACTTGACTCTAAAGGGCTTATGGTGATTTGGCTAGTCTCCACGCTTGTTTACCTAGCATAGCCTTGTTAAAGCAGATGAGATCTTTAAAACCAAGGCCTCCTCTGTCTTTCCTGGTTTTTAGAACTTCCCATCTTTTCCAGTGTATACCGGCATTGGAGTCACTTCGCTTCCACTAAAAGGAGGCAATCTTTCTTTCTATAGCTCTGCAAATGGAGATTGGGATCTTGAAAATGGACATAGCATATTGAGGTAAAGCTTGGATGACTGTTTTAATAAGTATTTCTTTGCCAGCTCTAAACAGCAATTTTTCTTTCCAACCAGCCATTTTCCTGTCAATTCTCTCTAGAATCCAGGCGAACATATCCTTTTTTGACTTGCCCCGGTCCGATGGAACACCCAAGTACTTCCTTGTCTTCTCGATAATCGGAACTCTCAGCTCATTGTCCATATTAGACTTTAGAGCTTGAGGGTAGCCATTGCTGAAATAAACCCCCGATTTATTTAGATTAATGGCTTGACCCGAGGCGAAACAGTACTGGTTTAACAGATTTGCCAAGTTTTGGCACTCCAATACTGTTCCATCCAAGAAAAAAACAGCGTCATCAACAAAAAGTAGGTGGGATAGTGTAGGGCAAGACCTATTCAGCTTGATCCCTTTAAGCCTCCCATCATCCACAGCTTGTTTTAGAAGGAAGGATAAGACATTTGAAATGATAATGAACAAGTATGGGGACAGGGGGTCCCCTTGCCTAATTCCTCGAGTTGGTTGGAAATAGGGAAGGGGTTCTCCATTCACATTGACGCTAAAAGACACCGTAGAGAGGCACTATTTGACTAACAATACCCATTTTTCATTGAATCCCATCTTAGGTATACAAGCACACAGAAAATCCCATTCCACTTTGTCATAAGCCTTTTGCATGTCTAATTTCAACAGAGCCTGGAACTTGCTTTTCCTCTTTCTCACTCTCAGTTGATGGATGACCTCCTGCACTATAAAAACGTTATCATGAATTTGTCTACCTCCTACAAAGGCACTTTGCTCAGCTGCGATGAGATCAAGAAGCCATGGTTTAAGTCTATTAGCCATAACCTTAGTGATGATTTTGTAACTGAAATCGCACAAGCTAATGGGTCTGAATTGAGATATGCTTTCTGGGTTTGTGACTTTGAGGATTAGAGTGATGAGAGTCTTGTTGATAGAGTGGGTCAAAGATACCTCTCTCAAAGAAGTTAGAGACTAACAGAAACACATCCTGCTGAATGTATTCCCAGTGGTGGTGATAGAAAAGGCCGTTAAAACCATCCGATCCCGGTGCTTTTGTCACCCTAGTTGAAAAACCACCGCTTTAACCTCTTCCAAAGTGATGGGGGCAAATAGGGAATCATTCATATCGTCGCCTACTATAGTTGGACAGACATTGAGGATTGGCTGGAAGTCTCTTATGCCCACTTTGTCGTATAGGGATTGATAGAATTTATTAATATGAAGTTTCAGCTGTGTCAGCTCTCGGCACCAACCCTGATCATCCACTTTCAGCATGGGAATTCTATTTCTCGCCCTCCTTTGAATCGTGGTAGCGTGAAAGAACTTCGTATTATTGTCACCCCATTTCAGCCATTCAATTCTAGCCCTCATCCCCCAATACATCTCCTCCTGTTTTCACAGGTCCTTGATCTGTTCAGTAATACTTTGTACTGTTCTGCTGTTGTTTGTTGTCTCTCTGCTGTTTAAGATTGCTGTGAGTCTCTTTTTAAGGTCTTCGATCTGTCTGGAAGCATCAGAGAAACTCCTTTTGCTCCATTTTACTAAAATCTCTGTCACTTTCTGAATTTTGTTCACGAATCCAGATTGCCTGCTCGCCTGGTCTTCCCAATTTCTCCAGATAATCTCTTTGCAATCTGGATGGTCGAGCCAAAACGCTTCGAATTTAAACTCTTTTTTCCTTTTGGACCATGTGGGGGAGGTTGAGAGTAGGATTGGGCTGTGGTCCGAGCCAATAGCCGATAGAGCATACGTTTCCGCGTTCAAGAATAGGATCCTCCACTCGAAGTTGCATAGAACTCTGTCAAGCCTTTTTTTAACAAGTGCGTCGCTGTCCCTGTTATTTGACCAGGTGAAGGCGCAGCCCTTGCTCTCAACATCCATAAGAGCGCAATCAGCTAATGCCTCGCAAAAAGCTGACATTCTAAAGTACTCCTCCTCTCATTTCCCTACCTTCCCCCAGTGGAATAGGATCTCGTTGAAGTCTCCGACACAAATCCAGGGCATACGATTAATAGTAGAGATGAAGCGTAGCCTCTGCCAAAGCTGTAATCTTTCCTGAAAGTTTGTCGACGCATGGAGTAAAGTGATTCTCATTCTCATCCCGCTCTCTAGATCTTGGCAAAACAGATCGATAAGGTTCTCTAGACATTCCCCTACCTCAATTGTGACTTCTTGGTTACACATGACCGCTAGACCCCCGACTAGACCCGTTGGGTTCGCAAAAATGGAGTTTTGGAAGTGTAGTCTGCTCTTAACTCTGTCCACCATCGCTTCTTTATTCTTTGTCTCCATTAAGAAGAGCAGGCTAGGTTTCTCTTTAGCCATTAAGGCTCAAAGATGCTAGAACGTCAGGAGAGAGCCTAAGCCCTGATAGTTCCAGCTAATGAGCTTCATATATCCCCCGGTGGCTTATTAGGGCTAGCCACCAAAGCCCAAACTTTTGAGTCTTCCTCAACTGAAATGGGAGCATCCAGTAGTTGGTTTTCATCCAAGTATCTTAAGGCAGCTCCCTTGATGCTTTGAGGGTTGCGGCGACGGATTCTTTTCACAGCTGGTAATTCTGTCTTCTTTTTAATCTTCTTAGAAGTGCTTGTCATGTTCTTTAGGCATGTCTTTGGCCATGGGGATTCTGAGAGGAGCAGAACCTTCCCCTGACTTCTCTTTCTTATTGGGTTCATCTCCAGTTCCATTTTCTCTTTACCCTTTCTCTGTAGCGCCTCAATCAACTCAATAATCTCCAAATCTATAGGTCTGGGGGGCTGTTAATGCTCTGATACCTTAGGGGTCGAGAGTTTCTCAGTAATTTCCTGGATTGGAGTTTCCGGGATAGATTCCTCAAAATCGGGTTTAGGGAGTTCTTTCTCGTAGAAAATCTTCCAAAACGGGCTAGCCTCCCGTGCTTCTACTCTCAACCATGCACCGAAGTTGTATTCTCTTATGTCTTCGTCTTCTATTCCTTTTCCAGGTGCGTGGTTACAATTGGTCATGAAGTGTCCTATCCTCCCGCAAGAGTAACAAAAGTGGGGTAAACGCTTGTATTTGAAGTCAATCCATAACTGTTCACCTTGTAAATTCACCACTAACCCCGGTAAGAGGGGGTTTAAGAGCTCTACTGCAACTCTAATCTTACCCATTGTGCAGGGGCTTCCTTCCTTGGCTTCCATCTTCACCTCCTGTACCTCTCCAATGTGCGAGCCTAATCTTCGTAGCATGCTGTCATTTATCATCAAGAGGGGTAGGCTGATCACATGCACCCAGAAAGCACAGTGAGAGAACTCATGACAGTGGATGGGAATCTTAGGGTTGAGCTGTTGGAGGATAAGGAGATTGCTTGAGAAAGACCAAGGGCTAGCATTCAGCACTCTCTTCATTACCTCCTCTGATTTGAAGGTGAAAGAGTACAAACCCGACAAGACAACATCACCTACTACCTCTTCTGTCCTCCATGCTTTCTTCATAGTATTGAGAAAGGCTTGTAGATTGACATTCGGGTTAGAATACAGCATCCCCAGCAGAGTAAGGTTACACAGGTTTCGTTTCTCCATAGGCATTTCATCGAACACCTCATCTGCGTGGTCTTCCTTAAGTAGTTTACCTAGTTTTCTGCATAGGAATGCTAACTTTTGCTCTTTGCCTGGCTCTCTCTCCATGGTTGCAAAGGAGGGACTTCTCTAATGAAACAGGTTCAGCAAGGAAGGCACCCAGATGGAAGGCCGCGAGCTAAGACCGGGGGGAGGCTTAACTTGAAGGTCTGGGGTCACCTACCCAATGCCCCCCAAGATCGCCATAGGAGGACAGGAGAGCCAGTACGAGCTATGGATGGATTTAGGTGAAACTGAGGCAAAGTGGCAGCAGGCGGACCCAATGGAAGAGGGTGGAAGAGAGGTGGGGCGAAGGGAATGGAGAGAGAGAAAAGACAGGGAGACAGACAGGGGGGCGGTGGTAGGGTAGGGAAGGGAATAACCAAAGGGGGAAGGGGGAGGATATTAGGGTTTAAGGGTCACTACCTCCATAGGTAGGGCAAACTCTTGAGAGAGAAGAGGGAAAACTCTCACCTGTGGGTATTGTCCCATATATCAGTGAAGTTCTGCTCACAGGAACCTGATTTTCAGAGCAGCTCATGATCTGTGAAATGCTCATTCTTCCTCAAGATCGTACTGACATAGGTAAGATTAAGCGTCCTTTGAACATAGCCTGCGCAGTTCGAAAAATGTACCAATTGTTGCTTGTTTATGTAAGAGAGAAGGTCAACGAAAAGAATTCGATGAACCAGTCTGTTTAATATTTGCCTTCAAAGGCGGTAATTAGTTCATGCTTAAACATGCTGGAATATCTTTGATTAGCAGAAACACAGAGCAACATAGTTTGAGCCCTTCATTTAGAATTGGTCAAGAGTCGTCAATCTGGATTGATTTCGTTCTTAGGAAATGCTTGTTTATCAGGATAGGTGGTTCTGTTTGGCCACCGAAGCTTACTTATAATGATATTAAAACCATTATACAAGTTCAGGTGGTGACGTCCGATTCAAACTTCTCTGAGTTCAATAGGAAACTGTCAAAGTTACAATGTCTTTCCCATTAGTCTTCTCTAAACATCTTTTCAAATCTCTGCAGATATTTCTCCAGGTTGAAATTACTTGTGGCACAAAGGGAAAAGGTCGATTCCTCGCCCGCTAGATACAAATTTTCATGGCCTAGAAGCTCGATTTGAGTACATAACCATCTTATCCTAAACAATGTATTACATAGTATAAAAGGAAGTAGTGCAATATGGCATCTTATTCAAATGTCTCAAGATCCTCTCCGCCATCTGCTTGGTAGTAACATCTCCATGATGGAAGGCACTGACCAAGGTCGAGGGCAGCAACCTATCTTGAGAGATGTACGATGCTGAAGTATCGCCTCCTTTGCTCAAGAACTTCTCGATGACCCAAAATGACTTCTGCCTCAGTCCTTCATGCCTATGATCCTTGACAACATTCAGGACATGCTGTATGGCATTGGCACTACTTAACATGTCCACACTCTTGTCGACATCAACTTTGTCATCTAACAAGGTACACAGAGCAGACAATGCAGATTCAACCACCTCAACGTTTTCATGGTCCAAGCATGTTAAGAGCCTCTCCACTGCATTAGCCTCGATGAGGCAGAATGTACTCCGCGAAGAACAAGCCCCTCGGTGAACCGGACACATTAACAACTTTTTCCTCTTCGAGAAATTAAAGGAGAGAGACTTCGGCAAGTGAAATAGTTTCCTTATTTTGGTTTTCTTGATTTCAGGGGGCTTTGATAGATGTGCAGATTCTGCCGACAGATTCTCCAATCCGATAGCTGATAACCTCTGCACTTCATCGCTTGTTGTTCTCATGAGCAACTCTGTGAATACAGAGGTGAAGTTGTAGTTTCTTGCAAGAGCCAATAGCTGAGGTTCATATAATGTTGTGGTGAACCTAACTAGAATGCCTACTAGGCCTTCTAAGTATGCGATCGCATACCTACTGGTCCTTGTTCCGCTTACTTGCAGTCGCTTGATTCTTTGTAGAACATCGGGGACCAAGTCCTTGTACAAAAGGGCTAGATTAAGTGTCACGTTCTTGTGGGGTAGCTTGGCAAGAAATTTTGCTGAAATTGACTGCTTCTCTGTCACATGATTCAGTTCATTCGGGCTCCTGATAAGGTTTTCAGGCAAACCTCTAGTTCTGCAGAGTCGTTCGGCAAGTGTGTGGCCCATATATGATGACAGTATTATGAGAAGCTGGAGTGCAACGACCACGAGTTCTTCATGCGGGTTATTGATAAGTTCAATCAGAACATAGCTCGCTTCCGTCTCTTTGACGACAGAAACAATTTTCGCTGTTGATTTAGGAGACTTGGTCAGGCACAACAGAATCTTCACAATGTTGGTGTTGAGCTCATCCAGCGTAGAGTTCTTCATCATGCTGATGAAGTTATAGACGATGTAATCTGAAGCCATTGTGTGTCCATGTGCGTTCACCCGAAGTTTCTCCAAGTCGAGCCCCGATTCAACTATGTTGGTGATTATTGAGGCCACTTCCACCCTCGAGTTCATCGTGTCATCGGTAATATGGCGATTGAACATTTCTTCAACCATGATCTGCAAAATTCCTGCCTCCACGAGCACTTTGCTGTTTGGATGGGAAGAAGAGATCCTAGCTAGAGCCTTAAAAGCTGCCCTCCTGATCAATCCATGTCCGCTCTGCACCATTGAGATGAGCGACGGAGCAGCTCTTACAGCCACGTAGTTTTGGCTGTCATAGCCAAGAGAAATTTCCTCGAGATAGCTTGCCATTTCCAGTTTCATTTCTTCACTACCTACATTTCCAAAGACAATGAGGTAAACGTATTGAAGTTTAGCAGTGCATAAGGACTCTGCATAACGCACTATGCCGATTTGTCAAAGCCTCTTAATCTTAGGTACTAGTGACTGGTTTGTCAAAAGTTCCTATCGTGTAGTTCTGAGTGATGTACCTTCGATTAGATGTTCCAGAAGCGGTTCCACGTAACCGTTTTCAGCCATGATCTTTATGTTGGTCGGATGGCTCTCCAGATTCCTTAAGATTTCGCTGGCTTTCTCAGAAGCAAAAGCATCAAGCGAGTTGTACTTGTTCGTGATCAGGATCAAAATGGCACCAGTAGCAGACCCGATGCTCTCGCGTATGGACTGAGATTGGGAAAGCTCCAGCAGAAATTGCAACGTCGAATGTCTCGTGGGTTGGTGACCGCTAGAAAGTAACTTGATCAGAGCCGCCGTATCTACTACTCTGGCGACCATTTCCTGTGTTTATAACACCGATAATGACCCAAGTGTCATAGGCCATAACATGTTGGACACAAACTATAGGGCTGCATAGAGTAGTTAGTGGATTAAGTAAAGATCAAACCTTGTTATCTTCATCTTCCTCTGCCAATTGTCTCAGTATGTCCAACGCCATACATCTGGCGTTTCTATCGTTGTACTCCACGAACTTGACTAGCAACGGGATCATTCCAATATTACGAACTTGAATCTTGTTGTAGCTCCTGTGCTGGCAGATGCTTTGGACATCTTTCAAAGCTTCGAGAACCATTTCTGGCGAACTCGCTAAAGAAAGCGCAGCGCGTGCCACTTTGATTCTCGCCGCTTCGTTCCTCTCCTTCCACTCTTCTATTGTGGTCTTCAAGGCAAAATTAGTGCTTAGAACATGAGAAACCAGCTTTTTCCCCGTCACCGGACAACCTATTTGTTCCGAGTTTTCGTGCTTCTTAAGCCACTCGGCTATTGCTTCTCTTTCATAGGTCACTCCACTTTCCATGGTTACCGGGTCTTCCATGATCTTCTTTGTCAGTGGACAGAAGAAGGTCCCATACATCGGTTCGATAATCTCAGCGACTTGGCTCGATGTTGTCGATGCCCAACTCACACTCCTTTGCTTCATGTGGCTGCTGCTCATGCTCGCGCTTTGAAGGGTCTCGACTAATTGCAGCCCGCTCAATAACCGCGAATTATCCACCAAAACTGCAGCTGCAGTGTCAATAGGATATAAGTCTGTTTCGGACGGAACTTGTTCGCTCTGCTTTTCCATAGTCACAACCTCTTTAGGAAGTTGTACTTCCGATTGATCACCTACTTCAAATTGCGCTTTCTTCATTTCCAGCGACAGCGCCTTCACGGCCAGCGCCACGAAATCTTGGTCCCCATACGTCGAAGCAGGTATCATGCTCAAGTCTTCCCCAATATGATTTACAACGTTCTCTAACTGAATTACGACGCTTCTCAGCTCATGATCTTTGATCGGATTTGTGTCCCTTTGACACCGGCAGACCAAACCCTTGGCAAAATCGATCTTCTTCAAAATGGACTGCACAATCTCTAGCGCGTTTGGCGGAGCATTTTGACTCGCCTGCAACTCCATGATGGCAAAAGTTGCTCGGTGTAAGTAGCATGCGATCGCGGTGAAGCTCTCTCGTTCAATCTCGATGCATAGTAAAGACTCCGTGACCTCGGAAATAGATTGAAGTAAGGACAAAGCAAGAGCCGCCGCTATAGAATTATCTGTTGTCAACTGCAAGAGGAATAGAATAGTTGAAATTGTTTCCAAGATACAGAAAAAGAAAATGACATATACGAAAATCTTCATGCTAAAGTCTTCTTATCAGCAACTGAACATGAACTAAACCTTCAACCACTGCCACGAACGAAATTGAACTTTTTTCCTTCAGGTGGCTCAAACAATCGTCAGATCAGAAAAAACACTTTGCCCTACTTTTCCTTTCACAAAGAAATGCAAAAAAACCAAGGACCAGAACATCTTTACCAAACTATCTGTACTACATGTCTCGACGATAATATGGCGTGAAGGACGAAAGCAGATATGGAACGAGGGACAATTCTCCTACCGACATCAAATTAGTCTGTCTCTTTTCGATGGCTTCCCAGTGTTACATCCAACCTTGGAGATGAAGGTCTGCAAACTTCAAGTCATGAGTCAAAAGTCGAATTCTGCGCGACGACGAAGGTTGGTTCTGATAGAATGGCTAGTGCTGCAAGTGAGGATCCAGTTGCAGATAGCTTATGGTTTTAGTATTCCCAGTTGGTGGTTGTTTAGTTGCTGCTGACTAAGCTTGGAACAGGTCATACCACATAAGCTAAACATAATTAATGCTTTCAGTAAACGTCATCTGCAAATTTTTTCCTGGAACTGTTGTGACGTCTACCTAATTTTCCTCTATCTCGGAGTGAACTTTCCTGAGAAGAAGTTGTGCATTCCTAGAGATGACAAAACCCTTTTCCAACGTCTTAAATTCACGATCCTTGACTTAGTTAGTTCGATGCCGCTACATGTTCGACATCGTACGGCCAATCGAATTCGCAAAATGACGCTGAATGAAAACTTCTTGGAGCTATTACGACGTAGATGAACATCAACAGAAAATGTCATAATCAAAGAATCGGTCTACACACCGATGGGCCTCCTCTGTTGTTTTCTATAACCCCCAACAGACACCGATGACTCGGTAAGAGAAAACTGACCACTGGGTTGACTTGGATTGGGTATTATCTAAGTCGTAGACCAAAAAGACTTTACAAACATGATGATCGAAGACTTGTTGGCAACCCAAATTGCAAGAGGCGTTGTTGAAAACGGCGGAATGCAAATTTTTACCGAGACAAGACTTCCAATTCGACTTTTTCTTCCAACGAAAAAGCGAACACAATGGATAAATCCAACAAGGAGTTGTCTGGACAAGGAAAAAAAAAAAGCCTTAAACCCGCTGTAATAATATCAATTCAATCCTAAATTTTTTAATTATACAAATTGAATCCTAAATATTTTCACAACTTGCCAATAAAGTCATTTCGATTAATTTTGGCTATAAATAGCTAACGTGGACACTTGCCGTCCTATGTACCAAAACAAGAGCTGACATGGAAATTTAAAAAAAAATGATTTCTTTCTATTTTTCTTTTTTTTTCATGTCATTTTGGCCGACAACACTCAACGGTCATTGGGCGAGGACCAGCAATCCCTCACCGACCGTGAAGACCTTGGACGAGGCCTTCATACCCTCACCCGTAATTGCGATGGCTTTGCCCAAGGCCATTGTGACCTCATTGGCCACAAGTGAGGGCGCAAAATCCCTCGCTCAAGGCCTTCACAACCCCACTAATTGCTGGTGGGGAAACCTTACCCAAACCTAGCGAGGGTTTTTGGCCAAAATAAAAGGGAAAAAAAGAAAGTAAAAAATAATTAAAAAAAGAAAAGAAACAATGAAATAATTTTTTTTGATTTTTTAATAAAAAATATCCACATCGGCAACAGCCGGGGTCCACATTAGCAATTTTCAGTCAAAATTGGCCAGATAGACTATATTGATAAATCATCAAAAGATTAAGGGCTAAATAAGCACATTTGAAATATTTAGAACTTAGTAGGTAAAAGTACAATATATTTAAAACTTGTTTGATACTTTTTCCCAAGGCAAACAAAGTATGAAAAGTAAGATCGAAACTTGAATGTGTCAACCCCAAAATCCTACCAAAGCAATTTAATGTCAGCTGGCCGATCTTTCTTATCTATCCAAAAGAAAATCCAGGAGATCGAGAAGGGCAATCACGAGCTCAAGGGGGAGAGCAACTTATCGTCGTCCATAGAATGTGGCACCAAGTGAGGCATATTCTGTCACGCCCCGGATCCCCATTCGGGAACGCAGCATCCCGTCCCTGCGGAAGGTACACCTCGCGCTCGCCTGGTTTCAAAAGTTCGACGGCCCAGGATGAATCTCTTCGTCGTAACCAGACGACGCGTCCTCAGTAAATTTACGAACCTGCGGAAGCGTGCCTCCTATCCAACAACACACAAGCATGCATAGCAAAGGGTAACGTAGACAAGGTAAAAGCAAACAGCATTATATACATATCAAGCGTTAGGTACAGACCCCAAAAGAAACCACAACCTGCTGCCTAACCTACGCTCTCACTCACATCAAAATACCAGACCAGCATCAGAAACTCAGTCCTCCTCAGGCTCCTCGTCAGAATCCTTCACGGGGTCCTCCTCTGGATCCTCCTCATCTGTATCCATGGCATCGCCCTCCTCGTGGCCATCAATCTCAGATCGTCCCGGGGACGGCAACTCCTGCGGTGGGTCTGGGTCGATCACCTGGCCTCCATACTCGGCAGGCTGCAGCCAGAATGGGTCATCCTCCATGGGTATCGGGGAATCTCGCTGGGGTCTCTCAAAGCCATGAAGGCCCTCTCTAAACCAAGCCTCGAACCTATGGGGCACTAAGTAAGGACCTCCCTGATCTACGAGTACAGTCGTCACATGCCTATGCCACAGGGTAGCGTGCATATCAAAATGGAGGGTGATGTGAGTATCCATCTGAATCGGCAGTCCAAAAAGCATCGGGGGTGCAGCCATCACTAGCGTCTGGGATCTGAAAAAGGAAGGTAACCACCACCAGTGAGTCGAGGACTCAGCAAGCTCACCACTAATCCTAGCGTAGGGTAGGATATACAAGTGGGGTCGGTCCTAACCAGTATCTAGGGTTCAGGGTTCAGAGTCCAACCACTATCGATCTCCCAAAATACTATAACCCATTGTAACCGTCACGAACCACATAATAATACAAGTTGTACAATACAGATGGGCAATATCAAACAATCAGCAATCATGTCATGCAATGCTGCAGGCCTCAAGCGGCCATCACGGATCCCATGGATCAGCCCACCTATCACTCCAATTCCCATCAGGGCTCAATCTCAGTGCCACACGGTAAATACCACACTGCGTTTCTGACGCCTTATGTTGGTCTCCCTTTTCTCTCCATTTCCCCATCTTGGGCATATTCTCATGTCACATCTTCGGTGACTCATGCAATGCTCTGAATGTATGCGGGGCCCAAACGATTGCATCAGTAATTCAAACACAGAGCATGCATGCCAAAGTACACAAGTACAAGAACAGAGTACATCAATCGATCGTCTAATAAAGTCTCATGTTCATCATGCCATACGATCGTAAGATTAGTACTAGATGTTGACACCTGATTTTTAATCATTTTTTCTATTGCTAAAGTAATAAAAAAATTCATAAAAATTCATAAAATTGAAAAATCAACTTTGGAGACCTTAGCCAAGCCTAGGGAACCAATTTTGACCAAAAAACGATTTTTCATATTTTTAGTATTTTTACGTATTTTTTATTTATTTATTTTTGAAAATTAATAGAAAATCCATAAAAATTCATAAAATTGAAAAATCAACTTTGGGAACCTTAGCCAAGCCTAGGGAACCAATTTTGACCAAAAAATAATTTTTCATATTTTCGATATTTTTCGGTATTTTTATTTTCGAAAATTCATAAAAACAAAAAATTAAGAAAAATGAGAAAATTGAAAAATCAAGTTTGGAGCCTTGGCCAAGCTTAGGCAACTATTTTCGAACAAAAAAATAATTTTTTGTATTTATATATATTGTTTATATATTTTAGAAATTATGAGAATATTTAATAAATAATAGCATTTGAGGCTACAAAAATATATAAAAATAGTCAATATTTTTATTTTAAATCCATTTTCATGTTGGCCATCACAAATTTAAAAAATCCAATTCGGGGTCGTGTATTCCTTCACGAGCATAATCTCGAACCGGGCCTAAAAAATTCAATTTGAGTCAATTTATTTTCATTTTTTCACTTTTAGGAGTTGTGACATTGTTCTCTAATATTTCAAATTTTTATATTGACCCAAATTATACCCAGAATGACTTAATTGTGCAAAAGGGCTTTAATTAAATTCTGCATTATTTTCAGTGGCAAGAAATGAGCTTAAATTTGACATGTGGTGAATTTTGACTAAGTATAGGGAAGGTATGTCATAAATTGTAAGGAGATTTGGACTTAAAGAAATATTTTTTCAGGGATTAAATTGTAAATACTTAAAATTCAGGGACTATAGTGCAAATACCTAACTCTTGAGGGATTATTTTACAAATAACAAAAAGAAGAGTTAGTGGATAAATTAGAATAGAGAAGGGAAGATGGAGAAGAGGAGATGAAGAAGAGAAGTTGGAGAAGAATGGATGGAGAAAATAAGATAAGAATAGAGAAGAGAAGATGGAGATGAAGAAGAGTTAGTAGAGAAATTAGAATGGGAGATAAATATGGAGAAGGGAAGATGAAGATAAAGAAGAGTTAGTGGAGAGATTAGAATGTGAGATAGAGATGGAGAATGGAAGATGAAAATGAAGAAGAGTTAGTGGAGAAATTAGAATGGGAGATAGAGTTAGTGGAAAAATTAGAATGGGAGATAGATGAGTAGATTATAAAAGGAGGAAGAAGTGAGCTTGAGAGAGAATTTTTTGGGGAGAGAAAATTTTGGATGTTTGAGAGGGTTTTGAGAGATTGAAGAAAAATTTGAGAGAGAAAAAAAATACCAAAAGAGAGAGAATTTTGAAGATGATGGGAGTTTAAAGTTAGGGGTTATCATCACAAATTCTTTCATCGATCAACATAAATCAAGAGTGCATCCTCATCAACGAGCAAACAAATTCGAGCTAAGTGTTTTTTTATTTATTCATTTATTTGTGGTTTTAGTCGCAAATTAGCACAAATTGTATGCACTTTCTCCATCTTTTCTTTTCTCCATATTTTATGTCAGGAGAAGGATATCTCTACGTCAACAGCAAAAATCTCGTAGAGATGCAAAAATCAGCCCAGACAAGCTCCTAAGCTGTCCACCGATTTCTCAACTGATCTGTGACTAAAAGTCCCTCTTAATTCAAAAGAAACTCTCTATATTTGGAACATAGAGAGCGAAAATCAATTATAGAAATCCCTCCCAAAAAACGGGAGATAAGTACTCTTTCCACTCTTCTGGTTTTAGGTGCAGATTAGCACATATTTTGTATACTGACACTTCACTCTATTTTATGTCAGGAAGCCGCAACTCTATATCAGTGGTCAACCCTATGGAAGCACAAAATCGGCTTGGAGGAGTCCTCAAGCGCGTACAAATTTCAAATTGTTGAATCAATTCGTTGTATTTTATTTTAAAGAATTCATACCCCAGAATGGAGAGGACAAAGTCCATCCGCAACTTAAATACCTGCACCATAAATCCCAAAGGGAAGAGCCAAGCCAATGCTTAGCCTCCCATTGGAGGTTTTTACTTACAGTAGTTAAATACCTGCAACTTAAATACCTGTACCTTAAATCCCAAAGGGAAGAGCCAAGCCAATGCTTAGCCTCCCATTGGAGGTTTTTACTTACAGTAGTTAAATACCTGCAACTTAAATACCTGTATCTTAAATCCCAAAGGGAAGAGCCAAGCCAATGCTTAGCCTCCCATTGGAGGTTTTTACTTACAGTAGTTAAATACCTGTACCTTAAATCCCAAAGGGAAGAGCCAAGCCAATGCTTAGCCTCCCATTGGAGGTTTTTACTTACAGTAGTTAAATACCTGCAACTTAAATACCTGTACCTTAAATCCCAAAGGGAAGAGCCAAGCCAATGCTTAGCCTCCCATTGGAGGTTTTTACTTACAGTAGTTAAATACCTGCAACTTAAATACATGTACCTTAAATCCCAAAGGGAAGAGCCAAGCCAATGCTTAGCCTCCCATTGGAGGTTTTTACTTACAGTAGTTTAAATACTTGCAACTTAAATACATGTACCTTAAATCCCAAAGGGAAGAGCCAAGCCAATGCTAGGCCTCCCATTGGAGGTGTTTATTCACTGTCATGTACTTCCTATAATTTAATTTTTGAATCATCAAACCCAAAAGATGAGTAGGTCGTAATACTGCACAGAAGTTGTTAACACACTCCCTCTTACGGCTTCAGGGAATCTTTAACACTTAAAAAAATATAACAAATAAAAATATATACCATCCATGCATCCTATTTAAAAAGTAAAAACACAAAAGAGAATACCCTATTAAAGCCTTAGGAATAGACCAAGCCTGAGTTGCCGAATTAGGATATCCATGAAATTAAGGTACCGAAAGGGCATTAGTTTTAATTAACTAGTGTAACCAAGTCTCCGAGCTCATAATCTCTGGTTCGCAGGAATAAATTAGTTCTCCCGCTAATTTATTTAGGTTTCTAATCGACCTACCAAGAACGATTAGTGGCGACTCCAAATTTCAAAATCATTTAAACAAAAACCAAAGTTGCGATTCAGTAGGGCTTGGGAGGGTCCGCGTTAGGTTAGTCAAATCTAATTAACCTAATAATCCGTTAACCCCTTTAGAAAAGTAAAATTTTTTAGGGGGTCGCGACACTAGACATTCAGATTCTCGATCATCTAGGCTCGCATTAACTTTTTACTCGCGGTCCGGTCATACTATTGCTCACCATAGGCGATCCCCTAATTGAACCCATATAAACCAAGGTTTAACCTAAGTAAGGGTCTAATTAATTAAGTTAAGTTCGACTGGGCCTAAGGCCCACTTCAAGGTTTGAGGCCCATGATTTATTTCTTAAGTTAAATATATGGTTTAGGCCCATTATTATTATTAAATTCGTGTAGGGTCCAAGCCCATTTCTAAAAGTTAACCTATTAAGCCCAATATGGCTATTTTAGGCCCAATTTGTTACCCTAAGCCCATGTACATTAATGGACTTCATATTTTAATTCCCAAACTTGTAATTGGGCCCAATAAATACTAATTTTCGTCCATGAGTGGCCCGTTATGTAATTTAGGTCCGATTTGGTTCGTTAGGGCCCAATTAGTTGAAATTTAAGCCCCCGAGCCCATCAACCTCACTTGGCCCATTATCTTGCACGCCCATTACATCAAATCAGCCCATTAATGATAATTTCCAGCCCACTTTTAAGTTGCTAAGCCTATAGTTTGACCCAACAAACTAATCACTCAAACTAACACAACTAGCTTAAGCCTTAATCATGCAATTTCCTCTATAAACCATCATGGACAGCCCTCTATATCACATTCCACATACATATACTACTAACCTAAACCAAGATTAGTAGTAGAGCTTACCTATTTCGGCTCGGGACGACGACGAAGGTGGCAAGGAACACCGGCGGCCGGTTTTGAAGTGTGCGGCCTACAAGGGAACAGCCGGGTTTGGGTCCTCAAACGGCTTCGAAGGGTCATGGAAAATGAAGACAAGGGAGCTTGGGATACTCACCAAGGAGTGTGGGTGGCCGGTGAGGATGGACAGCGGCCGGAGGACGGTGGAAACGACGGCGATGTTGGCTCGGCTACACGGAGGAACCGAGAGAGAGAGAGACGGTGAGGTTGGTTCGGCGTCCAAAGGGCCTCACGGCCATGGAGAATGGGGAGAAAAGGGTCCAAGGAAGCTTACCTAGGCAACGGCTTGAAGGATGATGGCCGACGGCAACGGCGGAGTCGGGCGGCCGAACGACGGGGAGGAGGAGCTCTCGGGCGGACGGAGAATCAAGGAAGGAGAAGAAGAAAAAGAAGAGAGGGAGAAGGAGGAGTGGTCGGCCGAAAATGGAGAATGAGGGAGGAGAGAGAGTGTGAGGTTTTTATCCAAGTATATAGCCAAAATTTCAAATAATGGGTAAGTGGGATTAGGTAGAATAGTGACATGGATTTGTACTTTGGTGTGACATTAGTACCTTGACATGTTGATTGATTTATGGATTGACTTGCATTGGGAATTGAACCATGGTGTGATTGATTGATTGACAAGACATTTGATTGATTTGACAACTGATTTGACTCGTCTCGATTTGCGTGCCAAATGCACCGATCGGGTCCCGAGCGCGAACGAATTTCAGACAAGATTTGATTTCGATTTACCGAATCTACTCCCAAAAATCCTAATTCAACTAATCCTAAGGATTGAGCATTTACCGGGGGCATTTCGGTAATTTCCAATCACGTGTTGCTTCACGACGTACACCGGATGTCTGCCCTTCTGGCGACATTTCTGAAACTGAGTTCATTTCTTAATTGTGTTTATCTTACTGATTCGATTGTCCAAAGTCGGATTTCATTTTGTGGTCAATTTCATTAAATAACGACTCTGTCTCTGTCTCAGACCAACGGGCGGCTGTTTGGAAAATTCTTTCTAGATAGCCTTTCCCCTTCGGTTGGTCAACTCAGGGTAGCTAATCCTGAGTGAGCGTCGATCAGAGTGTATTAACGAAGTATCTCCATTCATTTAGAAATTCCGATAATCGGGTCGAGTTTTCAGACTGTCACATATTCATCCCAAGTCAGCTACTCTAAGACCTCTCTATCCGCTTCCCCTTTTAACTCCTCCTGAATGACTCGAGAGTTAGGAGGCTTATCCAGGGGTGCACCCCGCACATGGAGCGTTGAAATTTAACTTAGATTATTGTCAATTATTCTTAAAGTTTAAACTGTTATAGAAAAGCATGATTTTATGTATGAATATTTTAACATTGAGTCTCATCAATTCCAAACGATAACAGTGAAGATTAGTGATGTGATGGTTGCTGATGATAGTCAATGGTGGCAACAAGGGTTGGGCGAAGCTTAGTGGTGCTTGAACTGAAATCGTGAGGAAAATAGAGTTACGAGGTAGATGATGCCTCTCGGGTGAGGGTGACCCTCACAAGCCTAGGCCCAGGCGTCCCACATCGGAGGCCAGCAAGAGCGGCCCTCATCTTACGTAGGGGTGAGCAACCAAACCGGGTTTACCCGGTACCCGGATCGGCCCACCCGAAAAACAGGGTCGGGAATCGGTTCCCGTTGAAACCGGGCCGGGAACCGGTTCCAATTTTTGAGAACCGGTTAGAACCGGTCCGGTTCCCGGGTCTAGGTATGAACCCACCCGGACCGGTTTTTAGGCGATGTTTTAAGAAAAAAAAACCCTAATCAAGTCTTCGAGTCGCAGACTCGCAACCCCTTACCTCGGCATCCTCTATTTCCTTTCGACATTCTCTCGGCTCAATCTTGCACTAGGGAGTATTTACATTTGTAAATGCAGAATTTTTTTTTGGTCGAATATGCACAATTTATTGAATGATGTCGCGACCCTCTAAAAAAATTTTAAATTTTAAAAGGGGTTAACGGATTATTAGGTTAATTAGATTTGACTAACCCAACGCGGACCCTCCCAAGCCCTACCGAATCGCAACTTTGGTTTTTGTTTAAATGATTTTGAAATTTGGAGTCGCCACTAATCGTTCTTGGTAGGTCGATTAGAAACCTAAATAAATTAGCGGGAGAACTAATTTATTCCTGCGAACCAGAGATTATGAGCTCGGAGACTTGGTTACACTAGTTAATTAAAACTAATGCCCTTTCGGTACCTTAATTTCATGGATATCCTAATTCGGCAACTCAGGCTTGGTCTATTCCTAAGGCTTTAATAGGGTATTCTCTTTTGTGTTTTCACTTTTTAAATATGATGCATGGATGGTATATATTTTTATTTGTTATATTTTTTTAAGTGTTAAAGATTCCCTAAAGCCGTAAGAGGGAGTATGTTAACAACTTCTGTGCAGTACTACGACCTACTCATCTTTTGGGTTTGATGATTCAAAAATTAAATTATAGGAAGTACATGACAGTGAATAAACACCTCCAATGGGAGGCCTAGCATTGGCTTGGTTCTTCCCTTTGGGATTTAAGGTACAGGTATTTAAGTTGCAAGTATTTAAACTACTGTAAGTAAAAACCTCCAATGGGAGGCTAAGCATTGGCTTGGCTCTTCCCTTTGGGATTTAAGGTACAGATATTTAAGTTGCAGGTATTTAACTACTGTAAGTAAAAACCTCCAATGGGAGGCTAAGCATTGGCTTGGCTCTTCCCTTTGGGATTTAAGGTACAGGTATTTAAGTTGCAGGTATTTAACTACTGTAAGTAAAAACCTCCAATGGGAGGCTAAGCATTGGCTTGGCTCTTCCCTTTGGGATTTAAGATATATGTATTTAAGTTGCAGGTATTTAACTACTGTAAGTAAAAACCTCCAATGGGAGGCTAAGCATTGGCTTGGCTCTTCCCTTTGGGATTTAAGGTACAGGTATTTAAGTTGCAGGTATTTAACTACTGTAAGTAAAAACCTCCAATGGGAGGCTAAGCATTGGCTTGGCTCCTCCCTTTGGGATTTATGGTGCAGGTATTTAAGTTGCGGATGGACTTTGTCCTCTCTATTCTGGGATATGAATTCTTTAAAATAAAATACAACGAATTGATTCAACAATTTGAAATTTGTACGCGCTTGAGGACTCCTCCAAGCCGATTTTGTGCTTCCATAGGGTTGACCATTGATATAAAGCTGCGGCTTCCTGACATAAAATAGAGTGAAGTGTCAGTATACAAAATATATGCTAATCTGCACCTAAAACCAGAAGAGTGGAAAGAGTACTTATCTCCCATTTTTTTGGGAGGGATTTCTATAATTGATTTTCGCTCTCTATGTTCCCAATATAGAGAGTTTCTTTTGAATTAACAGGGATTTTTAGTTACAAATCAGATGAGAAATCGGTGGACAGCCTAGGAGCTTGTCTGGGCCGATTTTTGCACCTCCGTAGGACTTGCCGTTGATATAGAATTATTCTTCCCTGACATAGAAATATGTAGGAAAATGGGAGAGAAAGTGAAAGGTTTGCACTCGTTCAATAATAATAAGAATAATAATAATAATAATAGTAAGAACAACAACAATGATGATGATGATGATGATAATAATAATAATGCTGGCAAATTAAGTAAAATAAAAGAAAGTAAAAAGAAGTAGGAGATCACTTAGCTTCGATTTTGTACTTGGCGCATCCAATATTTGGGCATGCACTTACTCAAAATAAATAGTCAGCGAAGTTTGGCGAATTAAAAGATAAAATGAACATCTCGAATTAAACTTCAATTACCATATCAATTTATCTAATGAGATAGCATTACAGCACAATTTACCAGCACATTTATGTGGCGACCAATAACCATGTGTATATAAATCCTAATTAGTTAACATGGGCAAATAGAAGCATTCCTTCTAAATTGAATAATAAGTATCATTCACAGAAGGAAGAAATGTAAAACAAACAAAAAAAATAAATAATAATAATAATAATAATAATAATAATAATAATAATAATAATAATAAAAGTAATCGGGAGCATTCAATCTTCCACAGCAAACTGCTCTGCGGACCGTTCCCAACTATGTGCACCAAAGTCTCAAGAGGTATGAGCCAGATTAAGGATGAAATACTAGACAGCCATAATTATCCCATCTATCTTTTTGTCCGGCCAAAAGATGTTACCCGATTGAAGTCAAAAACATGACTCACGTACTACCACCCCTTCACCATCGATTGGACACTAATAAAAGAAAAATACTCCGAAACAGTGCTTATTTAAGATTCCATCGAAACAAGAGAAAAATTGAAGCTAAAAATTGCGAGACAACCGAATTATCAAAGCAAAATGAGCTATAGTTACCGGTGACGTCCCCAAGATAAATATCCTTGTTTCCAGTAACTCTGCCGGTTCGAGCTTACCTTCACTAATATATAATTTGGAATGTATGTATTGTGATCCCGAAAATATTCAACCCTTTGTTTATTTTCGGGTGATAGAGTATGCAATATGAGTAAATCACGGGGACCTCTTGTAATTGAATCAATCCCAGTAGTTGGCTCAAAACGCACACATTGAGGCAGAATTCAAGTCAAGGCAACAAAAGTAAAGGGTCCATGCAAACCATTTTTTTCACAAATAACTGAAAGACATTGCTGACTTTTAAAATGCATATGACCTTTCCAATGGTGTCCGAATTAGCACTACTAAAGGCAAAAATGCAAGACTTGATCAGTCAGAAAAGAAGGTACTTAAAAGTTAGCCAGAAGAAAAAAGAACTTACGTCATAAGGGGAAATCTTCTGGAACTACAACCTGTTTAGAAGTTAGATACATATATATATAAAATAAACCCAAAGTAGAGAAGTGTGGTGACAACGATCGAAGAGAAGCGATTGTACAGGTGTAGCTAACATACAATGAGGCATGCTATAATCCTTAAAGAATGACACTTCTGTTCTTGAAGTTACTTACGGAATCAGAGCTCGTCATGCAGGTTGATGCCAGACCACACGCACACTCGTGATTACTGGCTATCAAAGTGGATAATAATTGGAAGACCACCATCATCTTTTGCTCGTGCAAGGAGAACAAAGTTAACCGATTTCTTCCCAATTTGATGGACCATTTCCTTTATGAACCAAAACTGTCACGGTCGCCAGAATATAGCCCACACACAAGTGACATTTGGCTCACGAGTAGTCTCACAAACTTCTTTTTTAAACACTCAATGGTCAGATTACGCAAATAGATCATTTTTTACTATCCTAATTGCAGCTCAAATAGAAATCCTAAAATTGCAGAGATTCAGATTGAATATCTAGAGAAACATACGTACCGAGTGAGAGGCTCCAGCAGATTCCATTATATCTCGTAGGGCACTTTCGGTAGTGAAATCACAAGCGACAATACCCAGCAAAATGTCTTCTGATTCTTCTTCGTCAGCTTAAACTCCCTTTCTTCACTTCTCATTTCCACTGGACCGTTGCACATTTTCTTCATAATTTAGTCGATGCTCATTGCACTACTGGATCTTTCACGTTCATGTTTTCTCGTCTACACCTTAGCTCGTTTCTTTGTTTGGCCTATGAGCTGTTTCTCAGGGTGAATTCCCGTAGGTCTCTATCTCGCCCAAGACTCTGGTAGTGAGAGGTCCTAGAAGAGCCCCTTCTCTCGCTTTTTTTTTTCTTCCGATGTCGAAGTCCATCATGTAGATCTTCCTTCGTTCACCTACCTCCTCCATCCGTTCTTCTTCTTCACGTGATTTTTCCTCTTTTTGTTTGATGCTCTTTTTTTTATTTTCTTTCCACTATTGTTCCATTGGTAGCGACTTGTGCATACGCATTGCCCTTGGTATAACCAGTAACACCGTAGTTATAGATGAGCTCCAGCACAGTTGTCTCATATTCACCAACACAAGGCATCCTGGTCAAGGCGTGCTTGTACTCAGGATTATCATTTTTTCGTCAACAGTTTCATGTCTAATGCCTTCTTACGAGACTTAATCGAGCGCCCCCCAAAAGCATCGAACGGGAATCATTTTTTTCTCTTATGATAATTTGAACTTTTGCCTTATAAAATTGCAAGTGGACCTCTGAAGCAATGATGCTGTCTTGCTCCATCATGCAATTTCCCCGAGGGTCTCAATGACTGCGTCCTCTCTTGAGTCTGCCTATGTTCCAATATTGACCGTATCCATCTGCTTATCCATGAGCTTTGACATCCCTTTCACTACCTTATAATGATGGATATTTCTACACTTCGGCGGGAAAGTTTATGGGTGCAAATGTTTGGATTTGCTTCTTGGTATCTTCGCGGCACTGAGTAACGTCCACAATATTCATAATGCTTGTGTTGCGCTAATATTCTGCACGCCTTGAGCTGTAAATTTGCCCGAAAACAACTCTGTTCTGACTCGGACAGCAGCTAATCGAATCCGAAACAGCAGCGAAACGGCCTTATACCTGTTGCAAATTTTCTAGACGAAAACTGCAGTAAAAATCAGTATAAACTGCAACTTTTCAGCACCAAACAGCACCTATTTCGGCACCGAACAGCGACTGAATTGACCTCAAACAGTGGGTTTAGAATCACCGAACAGCGAGTAGAAACCAATCTCGAACTGTGGTAAAACCGGCCCTAAAAGAGCGACGAAACGTGGACTGAACAGTAATGAGACCACGCGCCGATTAGCAGAGATGATGGGCCTTGAACAGGAGTAGAACCGAAGCTGCAGTCGCAGCGAATAAGCAGAAACAGTGGTGGAGTAGCAGCTGAATAGAGGTGAGAACGACCAAACTCCACATCTAGCAAAAGGAAAGTTCATGCTATTTTTTTCTCCCTGACGTGAACCCCTTTTTTTTCTTTTTTTTTATTCTTTTGCCTTCCTTTCTCTTTTCGCCAGACGTATCTCCCTCCGAAGCCTCCCCTGGTCAAAGTATTATCATCTCTTTCACTTTCGGTGCTTTTCCCATGAAATTATTATTTTATCTTTCCCCACTTCCCACCTTCGTTTGTCATCATTCTCCTCTTTTCTAAAGGAGACCTCTCCTCGACAACTCGTAATGCCCCATGTCTCATCATTCCCACTTTCCAGCTTTGCATCCGCTCGTCAAACTCTAGCTACTAGCCTTTGGAACTGAGGGCCATATCCGTTATACCCTTTCCTGTGGCATTATGTAACACTGGTGTAGAGATGACCTTATCCTTGGGTACAAATACATTGCATGGAGAAGCCTCTTCGATGAACTTTCACACTACTGCATCTAGGTATCAGAAAATGAGAGAACCCCGTAGCCTTTGCTTCCCTTATCAGCTTGAAAATCTGTTTGAAGGAACTTATAATTTCCCCCAAAGGAACGCTACTCCACATTGAAACGCCACTAAGAGCAGCTCTCCATACGAAATTTGTACCGGTATGAACAGAAGCCGAGCACAAGTTATTCGCATTATGTGGTGAACAAAAATTTTGTTGTGCACACAGGTTTTCGCGTGAAGTGGAAAGTTGCGTCATATCATATTGCGTAACTCTTAAAGATATAGCAAAGAAAGTCTAAACCCTAAGAATTGAGAACTGCAAATAAAAGATTAGAGATCAAACCTAGTTTAAAACTTCGTTAAAAGCCAAGAAACATGTCCTAGATGAGTTAAACGAGCAAAGTTCAAACTCGTTTCTCCACGGTTCAAACGTTTGAAATGGAAAGGAGTAACAAACAGCTCAAGCTGGTTTTGGAGCAGCTAAAGGTCGTCCTAGGTGTGTGCATCAAAGAGACGATGCAACAAGGACTAGTTAAAAAAAGAACTTGGGATTCTCCCAACTAAACCTTTCGACAGGTTTTGATATGACCAAAGCATTAATGTAATTAATTGATTAATTAATCCCTCAAGAAGATTACAAGAAAATGAAAGAATTGTTAGGTGGCCACATTCTTCCGTGGGACTAATATAAGGATCCAACGAGGTCTACCGTCCTTGTAGACAATGCCGGCTCCATTCATCCACGTAGAGAAATATATATATATATATATATATATATATATATATATTTATGTGTATGTGTGTGTGTATATAGAGACTTGCCTTTCCCCTTTTTTGTTAGACATATAGATCTCTTAATTGATTCTAATTGATATTTTGCTAAATTAGATAGTCATCCTATAAAGTCTGTAAGTAAGTTCACGTACTCTTCATTTGTTAATGTACAGAATATTATATTTTTCCGTCATTATTATTATTATTATTATTTTTAGAGTGCAGCATTTTTACCTCCATACCGTGGAGACTTCTGATGGTATTGCTTCCGTTTTATATATGTATAAGAGAGCTTTATTAGGCTCTCGAATTGCATCTATATAACTTCGCAGCTTAGAATTCCCTTCCACTCACGTCCTTTGCCTATCGGCACTCATTATAGATCCACATCCTAGGAGAAGACTTGCAATCGTGACTTGATTTAGTTTAGTTCTTGAATTCGGAAAATCGAACGCAACAACGAAAAATGCACCATCAGGCCATTGAAAAATTTAGAATATTAGAAGACCATGTCACAACTCTAGAAATGCAACAATTAAAAATTACAGAGCTAAAATGAATTTTTTTTATAATTTTTTTTCAAATGATCTGAAAATGAAGTTAACAAAATTTATTCAGCCAAAATGAAGGGAAAATTAAAATAAAAATACTGACTATTTACTCACATTTTTAAGGTTTCAAATGTTATTATTTTTTATTAATTTTCAAGCATTTTTTCTATTTTCTAAAAAAATACTAAATATACCAAAAATATGAAAAATCATTTTTTGGTGAAAATTGGTTCTCTAAACTTAGTCAAGGTCCCCAAAGTTCATTTTCAATTTTATGAATTTTTATGAAATTTTTTTTTATTAATTTTAAAAGAGAAAAAGTGATTGAAAATTAGGTGTCAACAAATGAGTAATATGTATTCATTTTCGCATACAGGAAAACCGGGTAAACCCTGGAACCGGACCGAAAAACAGGGTCGGTTCCAAAACAGGGTCCAACATAAACAGGGTAGGGTCTCGGTTCCAAAAATTGGGAACCGATTATAACAGGGTTGGGTTTAGGGTCTAGGTCTGGACCCAGCCCACCCGGCCCATGCTCACCCCCAATCTTAGGCTGATAGAGGGAAGAATGGAAAAAAAAATAATTCAAAAAAAATTAAAGATTATTAAAAATTATTCACATCAACACAACCCGTGTCGTATAAGACTGTCGATATTTATGTTAGCAATTATAGGTCAAAATTGGCTAGATGAGTTCAACTGGCAAAATATAAAAAGATTTACAACTCAATTGCAAAATTAAAAGATTTGGGCTAAATTGGCAAAACTATAATAGATTTAAGATTTTATGCACAATTTTTCCACCAAAAGTCTATGATATTTTGGTACTAAACCCTAAAACCATCGGCTAAATTTTATTGAAATTGGATATCAGATCACCAACACACTAAAGCTTCATTCATTCTCAGTAGATTCACAAGCTCACTTTGTGCTTTTGCATAAGCACAAACGAACATGCCCTAAATCTTGCGATCCTTCTTCTCTTTAAAGCATCATCTTTATAGCTAGGGATTTGAGAAGCTGATAGTATATAGTATAACAGTGCAATCTCAATCGCAAGTATTATGAATAACAAAAAAATAATTAACAATCATAAAAGAACCCACCTCTGATCTTATGCCTCAACCATTGCTATACCATCGTACTAACGGAACCCTTATAGTCATGAGCCTCAAGATCTCGTTTCCAAGTTTTAAGTCTTGGATGTGGGCCCCACAAGCTAGTATTAATTTATAGCAATAGGTTTGGTATTCGTGCCGACGGCTTCTCCACGTATGGAAAACCTAATTTAGTACATGTTTGGTCACGATCTCCATTAAGCTTACATTTGAAGATGACGTTAAAATAGATAATAAACGTCTCCACGCTCTTTTTTCGGAACTTTAACCGGGTTGGCATCCTTCCAAATGGCAAGTGCAACTCAACATTTGCCAATTACTTCTACCTTGTGTTTGCCAAACGACAGCGCCACGCATACGTCCCTTGATTCTAGGGTCGTGGCCTAATTGTCTCTACCTCTCTTTCTCCATGTTAACATCGTTACAATTGATCAATGCCAGTCTCACACGCACCAAACCCTGTTAGCGAATCTATGCCAATCACAGTTTTGGCTGACATAATTTCCATAAATACACTGGTATATACTAAAAGAAGATGCTGTGGTAAGCTGCGGGTGGGCAATTTGATTAGCCAGCCACGGTTAACACCCAGCATAAAAAGCCGTCACATGATTTAGTAAATTAATTCTTTAAATCGTTGTCGATGCACCTCCGAATCCCCCCGCTTTTGTCGTCAGAGTAATGTGCTCCACTTATCTCACCGTCAACGGACTAGCGTGCTCCGCTTAGGCACACTTACCTCCCCTATGAAGAGATGTCTCGTTCGCTCAACAGCCAAAAGCATGGAGAAGTGAGCCAGCTGAGGTCGAGCTGCGACAAGTCGTGCATTTCGATGAGTTGACGTTGATTGACTTGTCCCGTCACGAACTTCCGAGAATAATCTCTACTGTACCCACCCCAAGGGAAAAAAAAAACCAGCCCCCCACGTACAGAAAGGCCCAGCATCCAAAAAAAACCCTAAATTTTAGGTCCAGTACTAATTTTACCCAAAACTTTCTTTTGTAACCCAAAACTTTCATCTTTATCCCAAATTTACCACCGTTAACTTTTCATCCAAAATTGCCGTTAGCGATCTCCCGTGGCATTTCCACGTCATTAGTAAAATTAATTTAGCAAGCTAACGTAGATAAACCTGTGCAAAACGAAGTCTTCTTAGATGAGTAATTAGAGTTTGGCTTTTAGTTCCTCTTTCTCTTCGTTTCATCTCATCTCTCCCTTCAATCTCGCTGGGATTTAAGACAAGTGCCAACAACACTCCATCTTCTTCTTCCTCTTCTTCGGATGGTGGTGTATGTCTGTTTGTCTCTGCAAATCCCATGATGCGTTTCAGCTGCTGAGCCGATGAGTGAACGATCCGCGAAATCGAGAAAGCCCAAACCCATTTCACCTGCCGGCAATGCGATCCCAATCTCATCCCCAAATCACCATCGATCCTCCCTTTTGATCCTCATGGCTCACAAGTCGTCTCTCCTCAAGCAAGCCCTGATGTTTGTCGTCCTCCTCCTAGTTCTCTATGCCTTCTTCACTTCCTTCCTCTACCCAGATCCCAAAGTCGACCCCGCGTTCCAAGCTCACCATCTTTCCCGAGAAGACCCCTCGGATTTCCCCGGAAAGTCGCCGCCTTTCCCCGTCAGGGTCTTCATGTACGAGCTCCCCGAGAGGTTCACCTATGGCGTCATCCGGGCGCACTCGGCCGCGCGCGGTGGAGCCCCCGTCGCTCACGCGTCGGCCCTCAAGTACCCGGGGCACTAGCACATGACGGAGTGGTACCTCTTCGCGGACCTGAGCCGACCCGAGTCAAAGAGGGCTCGGACCGGCTCGGCAGTCGCTCGGGTGACTGATCCCAAAGAGGCCGATCTCTTCTACCTGCTGGTGCTCTCTTCGTTGAGCTTGATTGTGAATTAGGGCCGGCCCCCGGGGACGGATCCGGTGTACAGCGACGAGGAGATGCAGGATGAGATGGTGAAGTGGTTGGAGGGTCAGGTGTATTGGAAGAGGAACAATGGGTGGGATCACGTTATCATTGCTCAGGACCCAAGCGAAGAGAGATGGAGGAGTGAGCGCCATGGAGAATTCCAGCGAGATCGAAAGGAGAGACGAGATCAAAAGGAGAGACGAGATGAAACGAAGAGAAAGAGGAATTAAAAGCCAAATCCTACTTACTCGTACAAGAAGACGTCGTTTTTGTACAGGATATATCCATGTCAGCTTGCTAAGTTGATTTTACTAATGGCGTGAAAATGCCGAGTAGGATCGCTAAAGGCAATTTTGAATGAAAAGTTAACGGTGGTAAATTTCGGACAAAGATGAAAATTTTAGGTTTTTCACGAGACAAGAGAAAGTTTTGGGTAAAATCGATACTGAACCTAAAGTTTAAGGGTTTTTTGGATATTGGGCGCACAGAGAAATCGAAACTTAAGCATTTATCTTCTTCTTCTTCGTGTCATGGAGTCTCCACCTCCTCACCTACTGCTGTTCCCTTACCCTGCGCAAGGCCACATGCTTCCCCACCTGGACCTCGCCTACCAGCTCTCCCTCCGCGGAATCACCCTCACCGTATTGGTCACTCCCAAGAATCTCCCCCTCCTCAACCCTCTCCTCTCCGACCGCCGCTCCATCCACGCCCTCGTCCTCCCCTTCACTCCCCACCCCAAGCTTCCCCCGGGCGTCGAGCACGTCCGCGACATTGGCAACGCCGGTAACGTCGCCATCATCTCCGCCCTCTCATCCCTCCGCCTCCCCCTCGCCCGGTGGTTCGCCTCCCACCCCAACCCTCCCGTGGCCATACTCTCCGACTTCTTCCTTGGCTGGACCCTCGACTTGGCCAACGAGCTTGGCGTCCCCCGGATCGCTTTCTTCTCCTCCGGCGCCTTCGTGACGTCGGTCAATGACTTCTGCTTTCGGAACATTGAGAGCGTCAGGAGGGCCAGCGCCACCGCCGTGGAGCTCCCCGATCTGCCCGGAGCGCCGTCGTTCCGGGAGGAGCACCTGCCGTCCATATTCCGCCTCTACAAGGAGTCCGACCCGGATTGGGAGATTGTTAAGAGGGGCATGTTGGGGAATATGGCTTCTTGGGGTTGCGTTTTCAATACGTTCGATCACTTGGAAGGCCAGTATCTGGAGCACCTGAGGAGGAGAATTGGCCACGGGCGTGTTTTCGGCGTCGGCCCGCTGAATCTGATCGGGGTCGAAGACCTCTCGGGCCGGGGAGACGTCGGTGCGGGCGACGGAGGGGGCAGCGACGTGCTGGGTTGGCTCGACGGCTGCCCTGACGGGTCGGTCCTGTACGTGTGCTTCGGTAGCCAGAAGCTGATGAGCAAGGAGCAGATGGAGGCCCTGGCGTCCGGGCTCCAGACGAGCGGAACCCGGTTCGTGTGGGTCGTCAAGGCCCCCACGGCCGAGCAGGCGGAGGAAGGGTACGGGGCGGTGCCAGATGGCTTCGCGGCCCGAGTGGCCGGCAGGGGGAGGGTCGTGACGGGGTGGGCCCCGCAGGTGCTGATACTGGGCCACCGGGCCGTGGGCGGGTTCCTGAGCCACTGCGGGTGGAACTCGGTCCAGGAGGCGGTGGTGGCGGGGAAGGTGGTGCTGGCGTGGCCGATGGAGGCAGACCAGTTCGTGAACGCGCGGCTGCTGGTGGAGGACATGGGCGTGGCGGTGAGGGCTTGCGAGGGGGCGGACACGGTGCCAGACCCAGACGAACTGGGCCGGCGGATCGCGGAGACGGCGAGGGAGGACTTACCGGCGCGGGCGAGGGCGCAGGAGCTGCGGAGGAAAGCGCTCGACGCGGTGAAGCCCGGTGGTGGGAGCTCTTGGAGAGGCTTGGACGAACTCGTGAAAGAGCTGGGCCAGTTGCAAAAGCGGTGATTGTGATCATACGGTCGGCGCGTCATTTATGACGGATGAGAAAGATCAACAACAGACCCGACTGATGAATGAAGCACCGTAGACTTTGCGTTCGGCAGATTACGATCGTGTACTTCCACATGCTTTGTTGCTTCTAGAAAAGCAACCGTGGACTCTCCTACCCCGGATTGAATTATGCAATCAAATCTTCGAACTGGGGCACGTGGATGGCAGACTTTTGCTCTGGAGTCCGATCCCCATGAGCAGGTTCGACGGGAGTGTCCCACGGGAAATAACTAGTAAAAAGACTTTCACCCTCCCACGTGGTTGACCTAGGAATAATAATAACGATGTTGCTTAGACCCTCTTTGTGAGCTCGTGAAGCTCCATGTTAGTTTCAAATTCCATCTGTAAAATCAACCAGCACTTGCCCTGACTAAGTTTCATCCGAACATACACCGGTTTGTGCCTTGTCACTAAGAGTTATGTTGTGACCATTGTTGGATAATAGACAATAGATTGGTAGGTCAATAACTTAATATCACGAAAAACTCTCAAATTGATACACATACGATGGATTTACTTCGAATTAATTTTTTTGGTCATCAAAAATTTCAAATTAGTATATATGTAACAGATTTAGCCTAAATTAATTTTTTGACCACCAAAATCTCAAACACGAATTAAAGAGGAAATAATTGTTGCCACACTTTTTTTGAACTTTTGTCGGTTTGGCATCATACCAAGTGCAACTCCATGTATGGCCATGATCCTCGCATCCCGTGATTCCAATGTTGCGACTTAACAACCTCTACTTGTCTTTCTCCATGTTGGCATTATGGTGAATGGCGATATCACACCTGGCAAACCTTATTAGCCAAATGAATGTCAATCCGATCCTTCTTGCAAAGTTCCTACGTGGGACTAGATCGGGTCGAAAACTGGTAAATCCTACTAACCACTTCTCCACGTCTATTGATTCATTTATACTATGTGTGCAGTTGCGATCTCCATCAGTCACATACTTGAGGATGATTTAAATAGAAAAAAATCATTTCCACACTATTTTCGAACTTTAGCAATTTGGCATCATGCCAAGTGCAACTCCACGTATGGCCATGATCCTCGCGGATCCGGATCCCCTAACATAGTTAAACTATATTAGGGGTGACATAAGCGATCTAGGCCGTCCAATTCAAAAATGGACGGCCTAGATTGATTAATTCAAAATTTTAAAATTATCGCCAAAACTTTTCTCCCCTTTGAAAAAGTTGATGTGGATCAATCTGGGCTGTCTATTTTGAATTGGACGACTCGGATTAGGTAATGTCACCCCTAACATTATGTTAGGGGATCCAAATCCTGATCCTCGCATCCCATGATTCCAAGGTTGCGGCTTAACAAGCTCTACTTGTGTTTCTCCATATTGGCATAGTGGTGTATGATGACCTGATTTTCAGGCCTAAGTTTATAAGCGAAATAGTACATATCGAGCTTGATAGTGAAAGGGACTTTGGGGGTGTAAAATATTTAGTATGATGGACTAGGGAGACATTATTCAATGGCACAGGAGTTTTATCGTCAGAAGTATGAGGACGCCCGATAGTTAATTTTGGTCCCAATAAAGCTTAATTATGAGAGAGAATTAGTACAACTAGTGAGATTTGTACATAATGAGCCAAATGAAATGTGTATATGTGCATGGTGAACAAGTGGCACGGACGAAGGACAAATGGCGCTTCCTCTTTGCCATGTGTCCTTCATGTGTGAGCCCTGTCTCCCTATATATAGACCACCTCTCCCTCTTCCCTCTCTTTTATATGGAAGTCTCAAGAAGTCCCTCAAACTCTCTCTCCCTCTCCTCTTCTCTTCTTCGGCAGTACTCCCTCCCACTAGCTCTCTTTGCTCTTGTCCAAAAGCTGACCCACTCTCGTCGGTCCCTCACTTGTGCTCATGTGAAGAAAGGAGGAGCTAGAGATTAGCATAGCGATCTCTTGATCGTTTCGTATGAGAAATCAAGGCGGATAGAATTTCTAAACCGACGACTTCTGATTTGTTGATTTTCAGCTAGCACGTCATTTTGTTTAGCTTGATCGTCATCCTTTAGCTATGGATTCGTGTAATTAATTGTTGGATCATCTAGTTCGAGACGTGAAACGAGATTGATGGTCGTTTTTTGAACGTATGCGGCAATCAGTAGAGACCGAGACTGAGGAGGTGCGATTTTGATAGTCAATGCATTAAAATGGTTTGTCGGCTTATCCTTTTGTTGGGTATCAATTCATTGATCTTACTTGCCCTACTGTAGTTGAGTGTTGCTTGCTAGCTTGGAGATTGGCAATTCATTTGTCATGGTGTTAGATTTTTACTCACGGAGCTTTTAGCTCACCCTCGTGGATTTAACCATCTTTTTAGATCGTTAGCTAGAACGGATGGCAATAAAGAGTAGTAAAAATGCTATGGCGGCGTGAGTGGAGTATGCCAATGGTGGTAGTAGTGATGGGGCGCAGAGATATTTGTTGTCGTCTCCCAGATGTTTGTTTATATTTTGAAACGAATAATGTAAGAAACTAATTACATAGTAATGAAGTAAGAAATTTGCCCAATTGTGTGATCTTACTGTGTGTCTGATACAGTAAGTGGAAAGCTATGAGGCCATATCCCTTAGGCATGCCTATCCCTGTATGCTCTTGTATGTTTTGTATGGCCGTCCTACGTTTATGGTCTTCCACATGTGCAGAAAATGTATTTACTATCAGATTAAAGTAGAGCACGTACTTAATAAGTGGTACCTGCGAGGCTAGGATGTCACATGGTGAATGGTGATATCGCACGTGCCAAACCTTATTAACGAAATCAATGTCAATCGCAAGTTGGTTAACATAATTAATATAAAATTTCGTAATTAGAAAGGGAATATCTTACTTAATATGGTTGATGCATCACAATTCAATGTCTTTTTCAAAATGCCGATAAATATTGAGGTCATTTTTAAGTGTCAAAGCTTACTGATACATGCATACTTTTGCGCTATGCAAAGGTTCCAAACAATAGCGAAAAACCTACTTCATATCACTATGTTACTAACTATTCCCTATTTTTTTTTTTTAAAACTACTGCCATCAATAATCACTTTGTGGAGTTCGCTAATTTTCCGACATGTTGAAAAATCTTTCTTTGACAAAGCTTCTAATTACATTAAAAAGTGAAAAGAAAAAGTATCAAAAAAATATTGAATCTATTGCATTGTTACTAATTCGGTCAAAAACTTTTCAATTGAATTAATTTAATCCTAAACTTTTTTTACATTGGTATCAATTCAGTTCATCTGCCTAATTTTAGCCAAATATCATTGATGTGGATACCAATAGTACCAGATAGGATAGTCGGTGTTGACATGAATATTATTTAACTTTTTTAAAAAAATAGTTTTTTCCTTATTTTTTTTTCCTTTTTTCTTCTTTCCCTGTTTTACTAGGTGTTGATACCGAAAAGTCGTCTCCTAACGGTTCGGTATGTTGGAAACGACATTGTGTAGAAAGACTTCATTAGTAAATCCCGAAATGCAGTAAAAACAAAATGACATACCGAATGGCACAATGGTACTTTTGTATTTGGGAAGGTTAAAGGAAAGTACAATGAGATACCGAATGGAGGATGCAGTATGCGTGTATTCAGTAAATTAAGTCTTGGGCATGAATATTGTATCCCGAAATTCGAGATATGTGGAACAAAAATCATGGGCGCAAACAGATTCTTGAAAGTTAAGGGTGTTATTCAAAACGAACTCAACTAATCGTGAAATCGAAAATGCTCCAATTTTCGTGGGCCAATTGTGAAAATCGTGGGATGAGAAGAGACAAGTAGAGGCGCTAAAATTCAAAAGTTTGAAATCATAAAATAACCGTTCATTCAGTTAGAAACGCCAGAAGGAAGGAAAAGTAAAGACCCCGCAATCATCAAGAAAAAAAAAGCACTCTGGTTCTTCGAAGTTTGAACTTTCATTGCCGTTCATAGTATAGCCTTACCTTCCGTGCACTTTCATTCCTTGTACTTTCAGATTCATGCAATCTATTTCTATTTCCAAGCAATTATGAGTAGCATAACTGGCTGATCATTTACCATTTCTATCGCTTTCGCTAGTCATATACACCCGTTCGTTTATTCACTCCAATCTTCCACAAGAACAGAGCCACAGAACCCTCCTTAATAAAAATCGAAGGACGAATTTCGGTGAAAGATTTTCCCGATCTAAATCGCACGAACATCTTTTCGGCACGCCCAGTGAGACTTTCTTAGCGAGTTTTGGAATAATGGTGAGAACAAGAACTTAGCTAGATGGTCAGAATGACAACACCAACAATCCAAGTGATGGTAATCAATCCGAGCATTCTGCAGCGAATGTGGTTGTCGGAGTTACTGTCGATACCACGGTAGTTAACAGATGATCAAGCTCGTGCGCTAGCACTAGATGCTACACCAGTAGCTACAACAAAGAGGATGTCCGAGGAGCAGCAAAATAAATTGACCAACCACATGGTTCGACACATCACTGATGTAATCAAATCGATGGTGGTCAACGCAAAAAACGGAGTGATATCTCGACCGGGTTCATCATCTCAAGTACCACCTTTTCAAGCCCGAGGAGCAGCAAAATAAATTGACCAACCACATGGTTCGACACATCACTGATGTAATCAAATCGATGGTGGTCAACGCAATAAACGAAATGATATCTCGACCAGGTTCATCATCTCAAGTACCATCTTTTCAAGTCAATGCTTCTAGTGTCATGCCCTATCCTCCGATGTATGGTTCTCCTATCGTTAGTCAAAGTAATAGAGGGGTATCTTTTCAGCCTCCTCCAGTAATGATCATACCAAGGTCAGAAAATCCAACTCAAATGAACTTAGTGAATGAAGTCAGTGGATATACTTTCCCTCAAGGCAGTCCAGTTGAAGTTAACACGATTAACCCAAATGTCGAGGATGTACACCCAGTACTGAACGTACCCAACCTTGAACCAATAAGACCTCCTGGAGTTCCACCATACCCACAGGGCATTGGAAATCAACCATGCATGCCAATACCACCTGTTAACTTCAACGTGAAAAATCAAGAAATCGACAGACCCCTACCAGTTGATTCTAAGGGGCAAGAAACATGGGTCGGCCAGCAGAATATGAGGCCATGGATACCAGACCGAGTAGTTGAGATAGTATTCCAGCAGTTGGGAGTAGATAGGGGTGCTTCAAGGCCAGTGTACAGGAAGTCACACCCAGACTGGGTGGATAATATCCCATACCCAAGGGGATTTAAGACATCGGACTTTGCTGTCTTCACTGGAGAAGAAGACCGGTCAATCATAGAGCACATAGGATGATTTCTCGCACAGTGCGGAGAAGCAGGAACAAACGAGTATTTAACGCTCAAGTTGTTTCCCCTATCATTGTCTAAGATAGCATTTACTTGATACACTAATCTACCAGCAAATTCAATCTAGACGTGGGCTAAGATGGAAAGGCGGCCACTAAAAGAAGAGAAATTGGAGGGTCCAAGGCAAAGAAAAAGAAATCTAGCTAAAACCAGGACAGGATCATGGACTCCAGGAGATTCCTGACCACATTTCTGCATTACAGCCCCATCTCCGAATTTGAGGGTGGCAACATGATTGAGAGGTCTCGGTTGGTGCACCGAAAGGAGGAAGGAGCAGATAAAAAAAGAAGAAGAACGGTGAGAAGAGAAAGATAAAAAGGTGGACTAAAAAAGGGGCAAAAGAAAAGGCGAAGACCCCTTCATAATGATAGAAAGACTCCACTGATCGAAAGGGAGGGGAACCCTCTGGGGCCTCAGAGCGAAACCAGAGAAGAGGCTGGAGAGAAAGGGGTCATCACAGTCCCCAAGTCTAGTTCATCATCCTTGTTTCTTCTCGACTGTGCATTCTTTTTTTGTTTTCCTTTGATCATTCGTTCTTGAGCGATGATGGCCGTGGCAACAACAATGGGGTCGCTTTCTTAATTGACAATTATGAGAATTCGTGAACACTCGCAAGCCCGATTCGCTTCTTTTCACTGGGAGTCTTAACAAGACCAACGATCCAGTTTGAGGACGCCGCAGTAGACGACAACGGGGGCCTCACGACGGACAAGTATAAAAAAAAAAATGCAGGTCTTCCATGGGAACTTGGTTTGGCTGAGACACATCAAACCCTGGTTGCAAATGACCTCCATGGTCGGACAGCTCTTCAGATTGATGGCCAATTACAGACTGGAAGAAACGCTGCCATGACAGCACTTCTCCATGCTAAAGAATTTGGGTTTAGCACCTCTTCCCTCATAACACCCAGCTGCATCATGATGAGAAAGTGCCACAAGAACACCTGCCCTGTTGGCGTTGCTACTCAAGATCCTATTCTACGGGAGAAATTTTCTGGAGAATCTGAACCTATCATTAACTTCTTCTTCATGTTGGCTAAGGAAGTGAGGGAAATCATGTCTCAGCTAGGATTTCGGACGATGAACGAGATGGTTGGTCGTTCTGATATGCTTGAAGTTGACAGAGAAGTAACAATGAACAATGAAAAGCTTGGACTTTCTTTCCCCCACAAATTCGGCTATCATGGGAAGATGGTAGGCAACATCCAGGGAAGAACGAGTTGACGATAAAAAAGCTGCCTTTGCAATCAGTAGGTCACTTCTCCAAGTTCGGATCTTCGCCTATTCCAATACTCAGAGATATCGCTTTAGATTGAACTATCTTCAACTCCCTGTCAATGCTCCCAAGTGTGCTCATCACAACAATCACTATGATGGTTCAATGAATTTCATGCGCATGGATAAAGAAGTAAATTATTTCCCTTCAAAATTCAACCCTATTCGCCATGCAGAAAGGGTCCCAATGTCATCTCGCATCCTGACTAGAAAGCGAGAGAAGTGCATCATTGAGAAGGAGAATCTCCACAAGCAATGCAGGCAAGAGAGAGGGGTTGAGGTCATGGCTGACGCTGCCTAAAATGGCCAGCTCTCCGATTTCCCGGCGGTCCCGACCCACAGCAGCCAGTGCATCCAACACCACATCTTCGACAACCACTTCGCAATCACATCCAAGTATCGACCCCCGATCATATCGATCGGTAGCGGCGCCAACGGTATCGTTTGCTCTGTTACGACCTCAGAGACGAACGAGATGGTGGCGATCAAGAAGATAGTGAACGTGTTTGACAACCACATAGACACCAAGCGGATGCTCCGCGAGATCAAGCTGCTTCGCTATCTGGACCACAAGAACGTTATTGGCACTAGAGATATGATTCCTCCTCCCATACGACGAGAATTTACTGATATCTACATTGCCATGGAACTCATGGGTACTGATCTCCACCAAATTATTCTTTAAACCAAAAGCTTTTAACTTTCACAAATTTGGCAAGCCAAGAGTTAGGCATATGAGGCCATGAATCACGTCTGCACCAGCAAAATCAGTGAACTGAGGATGCTACAGGGATGTACAGTCCATTGTTTAGACTCCTCAACTGGTAATAAAGTTATGACTCTTTTATGTGGTCACATAATGAAGGTGAGGCGAAAGAAGGCCACAAAAGCCAATGAAAGATAAAGTTGAAGGCAACGGTCTTGAATCTGGTAAGATGTGAAGTTGCCGGAACAAGGGCTCGAATGCTACAGGGGCTTTACGAAGCCGTCTCCGATTCAGTCCCAAGCGCAGCCCTTCTTGCTAAACGGACATGATTTTATTGGGATCACGGCGATTGGTTTAGGTAAGACTTTGGCTTTTGGAGTGCCAGCCGTTATGCATGTTTTGGGCAAAAGGAAAGGTAAGATGTCGAAGGGAAGGCATCCACTTTGCCTTCTGCCTGTCTTCGACGAGGGAATTAGCTCAGCAAATTTCAGATGTTCTGGGTGGTGCTGAAAAAGCTTGTAGCGTGAAGTCAGTATGGTGTATGGAGGGACCTCTAATGAACCTCAAAGAGCTCCATTAAAGTTTCTCTAGGTTCGTGGGAGTTGAGCAAAGAGAAAAGTCTACAAAAGAGTTCGGGGTTCGAAGCCATCACCCCCACACCAACATTGCCATCGAGCTTCGCCTGACTCGGATCTATCCATGGCCCGATGGCCACCGCTTAGTGGCAACCTGTGGTTGGAGGCCATCCTCGTAAGTTGCTCGATCTCTATCAATGTTTGCTTTGTACTTAGTGTTGGAAAACAAAATAATTTTAAGAAAAAAAGAGAAGAAGAGAGAATAAGAAAATAGAAAATGAATGAAAAACATGGACTGAGTAAAGTCAAAGAGAGAATTACTTTTGGTTGCTCTTGCGAATTCAATTTGACTTGGTCTTGGGCTGATTAATGGGCTTGATTAGTTTTAGTTAGATTCTAGACTTTAGTCCATTTGAGGAAGTTGGGCCTGTTTTGGGGTTCCTAGCCCTTCTTTCAGTCTACGTGAGGACATATGCCGGCCCAGGCATGGAGCCCATGGTTGGGCCTATGGGCCCAAGTCAAGGAGGCTTGGGTCTAGACCTGTCCGAGTCGGCTTTTGAGACCCAACCTAACCCGTATCTTCCTGATTAAATAATAAAAAAATATTTAAAAAAAAAAGAAAAGAAGGTCGAAATATTAAAAAAATCAAAAAATGTTTTTTTAATTCTAAAAAATTGAAAAATTTTAGAAAAATCTTAAAAAATAGGAAACGGGCCATTTCAATTAGTCAAACCCGTTTTTGATGATTTCCTTTCCTGATCTTTTTAAAATGACAATTTTGCCCCTTATAGGCAAATTGTCTTGAAAAATTTCAAAAAATTCAGAAAAATCCCAAAAACTAGAAAACGGGCCATTTTGACTGGCCAATCTTATTTTTGATGATTTCCCTTCTTGATATTTTCAAAAATAACGGTTTTTTCCCATATAGGCAAATTATCTTGAAAAATTTCAGAAAAATCAAAAAATCTCAAAAACTAGGAAACGGGCCATTTCGACTGGCCAATCTTATTTTTGATGATTTTCCTTCCTGATCTTTTCAAAATGATGATTTTACCCCCTCATGGGCAAATTGTCTCCAAAAAATTTGAAAATTTTTCCAAAAAATGATGAAAAATAGGAAATGACCACATTCAACTCGTTTGACCTACTTTCACGTCCTGAGCCTTGAAAAATGACCATTTTGTCCTTCTGATCAGTTTGATCCAAATTTCACCTCAAACGATTTTTTATGAAATAAAATGGTACCGAAAAGGCATTAGAGTAATATAGCGTAATCAAGTCCCCGAACTCTGAATCTCTAGTTCGTAGAAGTAATTTAGTTCTCTCACTAATTTACTTAGATTTCTAATCGACTACCAAGAACGATTAGTGGTGACTCCAAATTCTAAAATCATTTGAACAAAAACCAAAGTTGCGATTCGGTATGGCATAGGAGGGCTCATATTAGGTTAGTCAATATAATTAACCTGATAATCTATTCACCTAATGGAAATTTTTTTGGGTCGCGACACCTACTGATCTTTGCCCAAGAAGAACAATGGTAGCTTGAAAGAATAGCTAAGTTGGAAGACCATGCTCAGTATTCAAGGCCGGGGCTTGTTCCTAGACGAGCTGATCTGGACATAACCAAACATGTCAACAACGTCACCTACATTGGATGGGTTCTAAAGAGCATGCCTCAAGAGATTATGGACTCCTACGAACTGCAAATGATCACACTGGATTACAGGTGTGGGTGTCACCAAGATGATATTGTCGACTCGTTTAGCAGTCATGAACTAGACGAGAACTTGGAGGCCATCTTGCAGCTCAAAGGAACCAATGGATCAGCTGCCTCTCCGACGGCAGAAGATTATTGCCAGTTTCTCCACTTACTCAGGTTGTCTAGTGATGACCTAGAAATAAAACGTAGCCGCGCCCAGTGGAGAAAGAAGCCTATGAGTGTCCCTCATTGGCAACGATTCATTAATGCAAGTTTACCCCAGCATTATCAAACATATCAGAGAAGATGGTCGTATTAATGAATGGAGAACCCCTGGCAAGAGGACTATAGTAAAGGTGGGTTCTAACAGACTGCAAGTGGTGATTGCTCTCAATGGAGGCGAGTGTCTATACCTATGGGCGGATATGACTAGTCAGTTAATGGAGGTAGAGAAGCATGAAATGTCTGGAGATGTTGCTTGCTTGGACATTGCTCTCCTGCCAGAAGGAAGGCAAAGATCTCGTTTTCTTGCAGTTGGTTCCCATGACCACACTGTTCAGATCTTTTTTTTTTTTTATCCAGATGACTGCATCCAGATTTTGAGTGTCCAGAGTCTTTTGTTTTTTTGTAGTCACAGAATCTCTCTTTTTTCTTCTTTGTTTATTCTTCACCTCCTAATTGCCTCTCCACACTTTTCACCGAAAGGCCTCCTCCCACGTCTTGATGATTATTCTCCCTTATGGCTATATCCCCCACTCCCATGTGCTTTTTTTTTCAGTGGCCTTCCACCATCTCTTCTTTTTTTAATTCCTCCACCCTCTTTAATTTGTCTTTCTTTTCATTGGGTCAGGGAGGAAATCCCCAAAGGATATGGGAGGGGTCCGCTCTTTTCTTGTTTTGAAGCCTCGATCCCTCTCAATGGTTGGTCCTCATCCTCCTTTCCAGCTCTTCTAGTCTCATTAGAATATCAGGACTTGGGTCACTAAGTTGTAATCATGGATGACCAATATCGACAACACTGAATCTTGGCCAGACGATGCTCATCAGTGATGTATCTGGACTTGCTGGTATCGGCGTGGCGTGGCTTGGGACATTTGTCTACAACATCAGATCTGGAACCCCACGATAACTGCAATGTTAGGCCAATCTCGACCGGACAGAAGGACGAGTTAGAGTCGTGCATGGGATTTTCTTCTACTTTTTGCATTTATAAGCGGAGTGTTCTTCCCTTTTTTGAGTGCTCTCCCATCATCATTCTTTGTCCCGGTACTCCATTGCTGCTCTTTCTCTTTCGAGGCCACCGCTCGCAAAATAAGCAACACCCCAGCAGATGGTTCCTTCAGCTTCTTCCAAAGTACATGTCCTAGCAGGATGGTCAGGTATCCCTCTATGATTACATACAAGGTCAAACACACGCGAATAGTCCCTGATAAAGCCCATAATTTTCTCATCAAAATCAAATCTCAGGTTCCATACCATTGATGCAAAATGCAATTTAGAAAAAATAAATATGCGATGCATGAAGAAATATTTTTGGTGAGAATTAATCCTCAATTTTGTGTAATGAAAATCAAAAATTAAAATTTAGGTGTCAACAGTTGCCTACTTGTGTCTCATTATTTTGTTAGATGAGACCGAATTTCTTATGTGTGAGAGGCTTGTCAGTTGTCTTGACTACTCATTAAATTTTTGTTTGTGTTGGCATGTATCTTTGCAGCCAGAGAATTTTTCGTTGGATGCATATGGAACCTTAAAGTAAGTGATTTTGGTTTGAGTGCATTGAACCAACAAGTTGGGGTAATTATGTGTCTTCAATCTCTACCTGAACATGCTTTCTTGTCATCAATCCTCTAATTTAATTCAATTGCTATTGTAAGATGGCTAATGTTGAGACCTCATTTTTAATTATCTTTTCTCTTTTAAAATTAATAAAAAAAATTCATAAAATTCATAAAATTAAAAAATCAACTTTGGGGACCTTGACTAAGCCTAATAAACTAATTTTGACCAAAAAATAATTTTTCATATTTTCAATATTTTTCGGTATTTTTTATTTTCGAAAATTAATAAAAAAAATCCACAAAAATTCATAAAATTAAAAAATTAACTTTAAAGACCTTGGCTAAGCCTAGGAAATCAATTTTGACCAAAAAAAATAATTTTTCATACTTTCAGTATTTTTCGATATTTTTATTTTCAAAAATTTATAAAAATAAAAATAAAAAAATAGAAAATTACAAAATCAACTTTGGAAGCCTTGGCCAAGCTTAGGCAACCATTTTTGAATGAAAAATAAGTTTTTGTATTTTTTTATTTCATATATATTTTTTAGAAATTAGGAAAATATTTAATAAATAATAGCATTTGGGGCCTAAAAAATTCAATTTGAGTCAATTTATTTTCATTTTTCACTTTTAGGAGTTGTGACATTATTCTCTAATATTCCAAATCTTCATCTTGGCCCAATTATACCTAGAAGGACTCAATTTTGCAAAAGGGCTTTAATTAAATTTTGCGTTATTTTTAGCGATAAGAAATGAGCTTAAATTTGATATGCAATGAATTTCGATGAAGTATAGGAGAAGTGTGTCAAAAATTATAAGGAGATTTAGACTTAAAGAAATATTTCTCCAGGGACAGAATTGCAAATACTTAAAATCTCAGGTACTGGAATACAAATACCTAATATTTGAGGGATTATTTCGCAAATAATAAAAAGAAGAGTTGGTGGAGAAATTAGAATAGAGAAGGGAAGATGGAGAAGAGGAGATAAAGAAAATAAGATGATAATAAAGAATGGGCGATGAAATGAAGAAGAGTTAGTGGAAAAATTAGAATGGGAGATGGATGAGTAGGCTATAAAAGGAGGAAGAAGTGAGTTTGGAAGGGGGGATTTTTTGAGAGAGAAAATTTTGGATGTTTGAGAGGGTTTTGAGAGGTTGAAGAAAAATTTGAAAGAAAGAAAATATAAAAAAGAGAAATAGAATTTTAAAGATTATGGAAGTTTAAAACTATGAGTTATCATCACCAATTCCTTCATCGATCAATATAAATCAAGAATTCATCATCGTCAACGAGCAAGCAAATTCGAGTTAAGTGTTTTTATTTATTCATTTATTTATGATTTTAGTCACAAATTAGCACAAATTGTCTACACTGCCCTCCCCCCCACTTTTCTTTCTCATATTTTATGTCAGGTAATAACGACTCCGTACCAATGGTGATTTCATGAAGGTACAAGCAAAATTGACCCATATAAGCCCAAAATGTCCACCAAATTCTCACCCGACCCGTTGAGGGATTTTAATTCAAATTGTTGAATTAATTTGTTATATTTTTTTAAGGAATTCAAACCCCAGAATGGATAGGGCAAAGCCCATCCACTGGAGGTCGTTTATTTCCTGCAATTTGATTTCCGCACTATTAAACCTTAAAGGGAAGAGTCAAGCCAATGCTAGGCCGTTCATTGGAGGTTTTTACTTACTGTCATTTAAATTCCTGCAATTTAGTTTCCGCACCATTAAATCCTAAAGGAGAGAGACAAGCCAAGGCTAGGCCGTCTATTGGAGGTCTTTATTTACTGCAATTTAAATTCCTACACTTTAAACCCCAAAGGAGAGGGCCAAGCCAAGGCTAGGCCATCCATTGGAGGTCTTTACTTCTTGTAATTTAAATTCTTACAATTTAATTCCTACACCATTAAACCCCAAAGGGAAGAGCCAAGCCAATGCTAGGCCGCCCATTTGAGGTTTTTACATATTGTCATTTAAATTCCTGTAATTTAATTTCCGCACCATTAAATCCCAAAGGGAAGAGTCAAGCCAATGCTAGGCCGCCCATTGGAGGTTTTTACTTACTGTCATTTAAATTCTTACAATTTAATTTCTGCACTATTAAACCCCAAAGGGAAGAGTCAAGCCAATGCTAGACCGCCTATTAGAGGTTTTTATATACTGTCATTTAAATTCCTGCAATTTAGTTTCCGCACCATTAAATCTCAAAGGGGAGAGCCAAGCCAATGTTAAGCCGCCCATTGGATGTTTTTACTTACTGTCATTTAAATTTCTGCAATTTAGTTTCCACACCATTAAACCTCAAAGGGGAGAGCCAAGCCAATGCTAGGCCATCCATTGGAGGTCTTTATTTATCGCAATTTAGTTCCTTGTAATTTAATTTCTATACTATTAAACCCCAAAAGAGAGGGCCAAGCCAAGGCTGAGCCATCCATTAGTAGTCTTTATTTATTGTCATTTACTTCCTATAATTAAATTATCGAATCATCGACCCCAAAATGAGTAAGCCGAGCCACCCGTTGAAAGTCGTAACACTGTATAGAAGTCGTTAATACACTCCCTCTTTCGGCTTCAGGGAATTTTTAATACTTTAAAAATACCAAAAAATATCATCCATGCATCCCATTTAAAAAATGAAAACACAAAAAAGAGAACACTCTGCTAGAATCTTAAGAATAAACCAAGCCTGAGTCGACAAATTAGGATATCCATGAAATTAAGGTACCGAAAGGACGCTAGTTTTAATTAACTAGTGTAACCAAGTCCTCGAACTCATAATCTCTGGTTCGTAGAAGTAATTTAGTCCTCCCGCTAATTAACTTAGGTATCTAATCAACCTACCAAAAATAATTAGTGGCGACTCCAAATTTTAAAAACATTTGAACAAAAATCAAAGTTGCCATTCGGTAGGATTTATGATGGTCCGTATTAGGTTAATCCATCTAATAAACCTAATAATCCGTTAACCCGAAATTTTTTCACCGATTGAAAAAATTTTCTGGTCGTGACAGACTGGTGACTCCGCTGGGGAACGAACCTAGAATCTCTGGTTCGTAGAAGTAATTTAGTCCTCCCGCTAATTTACTTAGGTGTCTAATCAACCTACCAAAAATAATTAGTGGCGACTCCAAATTTTAAAAACATTTGAACAAAAACTAAAGTTGCGATTAAGTAGGACTTGGGAAGATCCGTATTAGGTTAATCCATCTAATAAACCTAATAATCCGTTAACCCGAAATTTTTCCACCGATTGAAAAAAAATTTCGGGTCGTGACAGCTGGTATCAAATTGATCGACTTGCATCCGTGGATATCAATGTTGTGATCAACTTGTACTTTATGGCCACAGTCATAACTCCTTGGATTGATGGGCCTTGTCGTGATCTTCACTAGTATATGTCTCTTCTTGTCTAGGTCCTTAACGATAGAGTTTATGATATGGCAATGGCAGGCCTATGGTCTTGTGGTGTAATACTCGGCATACTACTTGTAGGTTACTTGTCTTTTGATGATTCTAATCTCATGAACTTGGATAATAAAAAAAAGTGAGCATTTTTTTCATTAAGTGTACTTCAAGTATTTCCATTATAAAAATCTAACGAGAAAAAGAAAATTGTTATCTTGCAGATATATGATGTCTTCATCCCAAATGAATAAGAATACTAGGAGCGGATTGACATTTGAAAATAAATGGTGTAAATGTAGTAAACGTGCTGCCACGAGAATATCGGAATCTACTAGAAACAAACACAAGCTCTACCGTAATTGTGAGGATAAAACATGTGACTGCTTTACTTGGTGTTTGCTTACAAGCAACGTGTCTTATTCTATCACGAAAGTTCCGCTTGCAATACTTGAAGATGATATGAGAATCATTAAGTACTTGCTTGAGCATTCGAAAGATAAACTCAAGAACTTTGATGAGAAGGTGGAGGGATTGAGGCATAAACTCAAGAATTGATGCATAATGTGCACCATTTAAATGTCTTACTAGTTAGAGGTGCTCTTTTTTTTTGTCTATCGTTTGCTATTTTATTAGGTCTATTAGTTGAGAAATAGTAGATGGCTGGAACTTTACTGCTATGTTCCCATAGCTTTACTAATTACTAATAGAGATTTGCAATGATCGTTTCTTTGTGTCAGTCGATTTTTCTTTTTACCTCCAAACCTCGTACTCTATGTTGTATGTAGAATTATTGTTCTCTACTTGTCCGAAATTCTCTTTCTGAAAGAGTTGTAGTTCTTTCCTAGCAAAATCATACATGATACTTGCTAGACAAAACTAGTACTTCATTGAGGCCTCATAATGTTATCTTCCCTTTAACCAGCCGGTTATTCGACCCAAAAAGAAAAAGCAGGTTAAAGTTCAGAGTGGGGTAAATTTTGTCTATGGTCATTGAAGTTGAACTTATTAGATCTTATAATAAGATCACGATTTTAATCATCCAATGATTCCAATGCATTATATTTTCATTTTTTCTATTAGTGCACTTTTGAATAAATTCTGGCTAATTTTCAAATGAAACGGTCAACTACATGGTGATGACTTGTCATCAAAACATTAGTCGAGTGTCTTTGGTGTCATCAATCCACTAAAAAGATTGGGCCAATGCAATGTTTACCATTTTTTACATGCGACATCCTTTCGTCCAACGCAATTTACTCGAATTACGTTGCATTAATCGCACACGACAGTCAGATTTTTGAGACAAACATTGAGCTAATTGGTGTTACTCTATGCACAAGACTATCACGCGACTTTGTAGAGGAAACTGAACCATTTCAAGGCTTTCATTGAAAAGCAAAGACATGGCTGCATTTATCGATCACACCAACAAATAACATTATGTTTTCTACCCAAACCAAAGGTTTGTCTCTAGTCAATTGTACAGTTCAAAGGACATGGGAACGTCTAGCCCAATTGCAGTCACTTCCTCAGAAATGTACCTTGAAACTAATTACAAACGAAAAAGATGCAATAAAAAAACAAAACAAAAAAAACAAACTCTTTAACTCTCTAAAAAAGACAAACAGATTCGACCCAAAAAAAAAAAGAATAAGGCAAATAGATCATTTACTCCTATATGACAACAAAGTATTCCTTGCTTAGCTTACAGTCTAGCTTCATGGATGTCGCGACCCTCTAAAAAAAAATTTTAAATTTTAAAAGGGGTTAACGGATTATTAGGTTAATTAGATTTGACTAACCTAATGCGGACCCTCCCAAGCCCTACCGAATCGCAACTTTGGTTTTTGTTTAAATGATTTTGAAATTTGGAGTCGCCACTAATCGTTCTTGGTAGGTCGATTAGAAACCTAAATAAATTAGCGGGAGAACTAATTTATTCCTGCGAACCAGAGATTATGAACTCGGGGACTTGGTTACACTAGTTAATTAAAACTAATGCCCTTTCGGTACCTTAATTTCATGGATATCCTAATCCGGCAACTCAGGCTTGGTTTATTCCTAAAGCTCTAGTAGGGTATTCTCTTTTGTGTTTTCACTTTTTAAATAGGATGCATGGATGGTATATATTTTTATTTGTTATATTTTTTTAAGTGTTAAAGATTCCCTGAAGCCGAAAGAGGGAGTGTGTTAACGACTTCTGTGCAGTATTACGACCTACTCATCTTTTGGGTCTGATGATTCAAAAATTAAATTATAGGAAGTACATGACAGTGAATAAACACCTCCAATGGGAGGCCTAGCATTGGCTTGGCTCTTCCCTTTGGGATTTAAGGTACAGGTATTTAAGTTGCAAGTATTTAAACTACTGTAAGTAAAAACCTCCAATGGGAGGCTAAGCATTGGCTTGGCTCCATCCTTTGGGATTTAAGGTACAGGTATTTAAGTTGCAGGTATTTAACTACTGTAAGTAAAAACCTCCAATGGGAGGCTAAGCATTGGCTTGGCTCTTCCCTTTGGGATTTAAGGTACATGTATTTAAGTTGCAGGTATTTAACTACTGTAAGTAAAAACCTCCAATGGGAGGCTAAGCATTGGCTTGGCTCTTCCCTTTGGGATTTAAGGTGCAGGTATTTAACTACTGTAAGTAAAAACCTCCAATGGGAGGCTAAGCATTGGCTTGGCTCTTCCCTTTGGGATTTAAGGTGCAGGTATTTAAGTTGCAGGTATTTAACTACTATAAGTAAAAACCTCCAATGGGAGGCTAAGCATTGGCTTGGCTCTTCCCTTTGGGATTTATGGTGCAGGTATTTAAATTGCGGATGGACTTTGTCCTCTCCATTTTGGGGTATGAATTTTTTAAAATGAAATACAACGAATTGATTCAACAATTTGAAATTTGTGCGCGCTTGAGGACTCCTCCAAGCCGATTTTGTGCTTCCATAGGATTGACCATTGATATAGAGCTGCGGCTTCCTGACATAAAATAGAGTGAAGTGTTAGTATACAAAATATGTGCTAATCTGCACCTAAAACCAGAAGAGTAGAAAGAGTACTTATCTCCCATTTTTTTGGGAGGGATTTCTATAATTGATTTTCGCTCTCTATGTTCCCAATATAGAGAGTTTCTTTTGAATTAAGAGGGACTTTTAGTCACAGATCAGTTGAGAAATCGGTGGACAGCTTAGGAGCTTGTCTGGGCCGATTTTTGCATCTCGACGAGATTTTTGCTGTTGACGTAGAGATATCCTTCTCCTGACATAAAATATGGAAGAAAAAGGAGATGGAGAAAGTGTATACAATTTGTGCTAATTTGCGAGTAAAACCATAAATAAATGAATAAATAAAAACACTTAGCTTGAATTTGTTTGCTCGTTGACGAGGATGAACTCTTGATTTATATTGATCGATGAAGGAATTTGTGATGATAACCCCTAGCTTTAAACTCCCATCATCTTCAAAATTCTCTCTCTTTTGGTATTTTCTTTCTCTCAAAATTTTCTTCAATCTCCCAAAACTCTCTCAAACATCCAAAATTTTCTCTCCAAAAAATTCTCCCAAACACTTCAAATTTTCTCTCTCAAGAATCATTTCTCAAGCTCACTTCTTCCTCCTTTTATAACCTACTCATCTATCTCCCATTCTAATTTTTCCACTAACTCTATCTCCCATTCTAATTTCTCCACTAACTCTTCTTCATTTTCATCTTCCATTCTCCATCTCTATCTCACATTCTAATCTCTCCACTAACTCTTCTTCATCTTCATCTTCCCTTCTCCATATTTATCTCCCATTCTAATTTCTCCACTAACTCTTCTTAATCTCCATCTTCCCTTTTCTATTCTTATCTTCCATTCTAATTTCTCTACTAACTCTTCTTCATCTCCATCTTCCCTTCTCTATTCTTATCTTATTTTCTCCATCCATTCTTCTCCAACTTCTCTTCTTCATCTCCTCTTCTTCATCTTCCCTTCTCTATTCTAATTTATCCACTAACTCTTCTTTTTATTATTTGTAAAATAATCCTTCAAGAGTTAGGTATTTGCACTCTAGTCCTTAAATTTTAAGTATTTACAATTCAGTCCCTGAAAAAAATATATTTCTTTAAGTCCAAATCTCCTCACAATTTTTGACACACCAAAATTTACCACATGTCAAATTTAAGCTCATTTCTTGTCGCTGAAAATAATGCATAATTTAATTAAAGCCCTTTTGCAAAATTAAGTCATTCTGGGTATAATTGGGCCAAGATGAAAATTTAAAATATTAGAAGAAAATGTCACAACTCATAAAAAGTGAAAGTTAAAAATAAGTTGACTCAAATTAAATTTTTTTTAGTTCCGATTCTAGATTATACTCGTGAAGGAACACGTGACTCGAATTGGATTTTTCTGAATTTGCGATGGCCAATATGAAAAATAGATTTAAAATAAAAATATTAACTATCTTTGTGTATTTTTGGGCCTCAAATGTTATTTTTCCAAAATTTTCAAATATTTTTGTATTTTTTAAAAAAAAATTAATATATATAAAATATGAAAAATTATTTTTTTGGTCAAAATTCATTCCCTAGGCTTGGCTAAGGTTCCCAAAGTTGATTTTTCAATTTTATGAATTTTTATGGATTTTCTATTAATTTTCGAAAATAAATAAATAAAAAATACGTAAAAATACTGAAAATATGAAAAATCGTTTTTTGGTCAAAATTGGTTCCCTAGGTTTGGCTAAGGTCCCCAAAGTTGATTTTTCAATTTTATGAATTTTTATGGATTTTTTATTACTTTAGCAATAGAAAAAATGATTAAAAATCAGGTGTCAACAGCTGCCCCTCTTTGAAAGGAAGCTCGGTAGAGGTTCATTTCAAAGACGAGATGACACCTGGATTCTTATCGACTCAATACAAGTAAATAAAAAGAGTCGTGACATGATTGTTCCACTGAAAATGAAATGAGAACCTAAGGATTCGTTATATAAAAAAACTTTAGGGTGGTTGAACTTGAACCCGTATGGTGGATCAACCCATGGTAGATTCCTAATAAAAGGATTATACTGATTAAAAATTGAATTAAAATTTGACCCGTATGGTGGGTCATACCATTTGGAGATACCTGTAAGAAGGACTTGGTGCCTGTAGAAAGGACTTGGTGCCAGTAAAAAGGACTTGGTGTTTTGCCTGTAAGAAGAACTTTGTGCCTGTAAGAAGGACTTGCTTTGCCTGTAAGAAGGACTTGATTTGCCTGTAAGAAGGACTTTGTTTGCCTGTAAGAAGGACTTTGTTTTGCCTGTAAGAAGGACTTACTTTGCCTGTAAGAAGGACTTTGTGCCTGTAAGAAGGACTTGATTTGCCTGTAAGAAGGACTTTGTTTGCCTGTAAGAAGGACTTTATGCCTGTAAGAAGGACTTGATTTTCCTGTAAGAAGGACTTTATGCCTGTAAGAAGGACTTGGTTTACCTGTAAGAAGGACTTAGTTTGCCTATAAGAAGGACTTGGTGCCTATAAGAAGGACTTGGTTTGCCTGTAAGAAGGACTTGGTTTGCCTGTAAGAAGGACTTTATGCCTGTAAGAAGAACTTGGTGCCTGTAAGAAGAACTTGGTTTGCCTATAAGAAGGACTTTATGCCTGTAAGAATGACTTGATTTGCCTGTAAGAAGGACTTGTTTTGCCTGTAAGAAGGACTTGTTTTGCCTGTAAGAAGGACTTGATTTGCCTGTAAGAAGGACTTTGTGCCTGTAAGAAGGACTTGTTTTGCCTGTAAGAAGGACTTGGTTTGCCTGTAAGAAGGACTTGGTGCCTGTAAGAAGAACTTGGTTTGCCTATAAGAAGGACTTTATGCCTGTAAGAAGGACTTGATTTGCCTGTAAGAAGGACTTGTTTTGCCTGTAAGAAGGACTTGTTTTGCCTGTAAGAAGGACTTGATTTGCCTGTAAGAAGGACTTTGTGCCTGTAAGAAGGACTTGTTTTGCCTGTAAGAAGGACTTGATTTGCCTGTAAGAAGGACTTTGTGCCTGTAAGAAGGACTTTGTGCCTGTAAGAAGGACTTGTTTTGCCTGTAAGAAGGACTTGATTTGCCTGTAAGAAGGACTTTGTGCCTATAAGAAGGACTTGATTTGCCTGTAAGAAGGACTTGGTTTGCCTGTAAGAAGGACTTATTTTGCCTGTAAGAAGGACTTGGTGTACCTCAAAGGGTGCCATTCTGGAATCTGGAAAGATCAGGAATCCTGCAGAAGCTCAAACCCAAATTATATTATCCTGTCGCTTTAGGAATAAACCAAAGAGGCAGAGATCAAAAGGTCTCGAACATTTCTGTCCTTGAGACAAATCATGCTTTATTGAAGAAGGTGGATACCTGTATGTACCGCAATGAATTCGAGTACCCCAACAACCGTCAGAATTCATTCTCTTGAAAGGTTCAGGTTGAAGATATACTTACCTGAGAATTTGGAAGAAATGCTTGGTGGCTTCTCGACAACCAGGCTTGTTCATTCAATAATCGCTGAATGAATTTCAAGACTTTGGAAGGTAGTTTGAACATTGGGAATGTGTTGCCTGTCAGGCAGTATCAGAGGTAACATGTGCAAGCATTTTCATCAATGAGTTGATCGGTTCATGTAAAACTATTCAACCAAGTCGGCAATGATTAGAAGTAGTCTGTGTGATAACTCATGATGCAATCAATCCAAATATGGATCATGCAAAACTATTCTGTCAAGCTTGCATTACCAATTCTGTTTAAGGAGGTTCTCATAGTATGAACGCCTCGAATGTAATCTGAATGGGGGACTTCAATCCGAAAGGGCCTTCTCTCACTCTGGGGAAAGGCTGTTTATCTATAAATTAAAATGTTAGACTTGCGTAGAAATGGTTTGCCTTTCCTCATCCTGTCATGCCCCATTCTGCACATTTGATGTCTCCTGTGCAGTTTATGCTCTAAGTTGGAGTTGGTAAGTTAAACACACGGAATAGTCATACATAATTCATGAACTGTGTAAGCACAATGCAGATGTGACAATTTTTTAGCATTACGTGTGTTTATATAATGTGCAAATATGGGCGGATTTGAATTGCCCCTGGTATGTGGGCGGACCGAACAAATTGGGAAGCCTACTCCTTATGTCGAGGGGTGGTTCGTCTCAAACTTTGTCTCTACGTGATGAAGCATATGGGTGAGGGAGCATTTCGGTTTGTTTAATGACAGCGACCGCCACGGTTTAGCGGTTGAATGCCCCTGTAAAAAGCAGAGAAATTATTCTTGAAATCAAACGAGATAAGGAAGACATATTTGCTTTTTCGCTTCAGAGCTTGTGATCAATTTGCCCCATTTTTCACCAGAATAGATCTTGTCAGATGATCATAATTTTCTTTTGGATTTGTCTCCTTCAACATGTTAAATGTTAGTGTAAATATTTCCTGTAAAAAGAAAAAGAGACATATCAGCCAGTATTAAAAGGGATAAATTGAAAACGATACTGATTTACCCTCCATCTTGAATGTCTTGCACGAGTCTTTTACCAGTTTTGTTGGATTGAATTTTCCTCGACTTTTGTTGGGCGCCTCACCATTATGGGAAGACTATGGTAAAATACTGACTTTGATATTACTCGTCGAGTATTCCTGTTTGTAAAAAAAAGAAATGCACAAAAAGTTGTTTCATTTATTTATAATACATACAACATTCCCCACCCTTGGGGATCGAACTCGGAATATTTCGGACCTACTGTCATCCCCCATACCATTCGGTCCATTGGACCGTAGGTGTCCATGGGGCTTTCTTTTCAAGGGTTAATCCTTGGGGATAACGCAGCCCTGTTGTATCACCTTGGGCCATGTTACGGTATTTCTCGAGGTAATTTGCAATCCCTGTTAAGAATGGAATAAGACAATTCAAGACTTGAGATGATTATGTGCACATTAGAACGATACAGAATTACCCATTTCTGAGATTGTTCGCGTCTTTCGCTTGTACTTTCCTTTGTCCGAAGCTGTCTATCCCGTGGTAATGCCCATGAGTTGATTTGCCCCCAAATTTTATCCAACCTGTATTCGGATATGATTGCGTTCTCGGGTCGATTTGCAATTTCCTGAGAATAGAAGGGGCTTAATTTTAAAACTTGGAGCAACTGAGGGTAAATTGAAACGATACAGAGTTACCCTTCAGGTTTATGCAGATTTTCACTCGCCATCAATTCGTCGCGAGGTTGGTGAGGTGGCGGATTCGAGCATTTAATAGGGGGAAGTCGGATTATTACTCCTTGCTTTTACACATTCACAAAAGCAGAAAAACACATCACGCAAGGAAATAAAACACATTCACTCATTCAGGATTAGTTCCGCTTCCTCTGCAGGCTCTCCCATGATCAGCTGGCTTCATCCCAAATTAGGTATGCATCGGCCATATTGAAGGTCTCGTGGTCACTGGCTGAACAAGTGCATCACAGTCCCGATGCTTTACCGATATCAAACTGGTTGATTATGGCGAAAAGATCATCGTCAATATCCGCTTGGTGGTGATCTGTCCCTTCTTCCTCGGGAGGTATTGATGCTGATCCAGTATCATTGGTCCTTTTGTACCCTCCTCCAACAGAACTCGATCCTGTTATAAACTGGTCTAACTCACCTCTTAAACGTGCATTTTCGATCCTCAGATCATGCATTTCATCGAGGGTGAGGAGGAGGCTATTGCAGTTGGGGCAGGTGGCGGAGTCAAAAGTCTCTTTATACATCTTGTTTTCCGCTCGGAGGTTTTCATTTTCAACTCTTAGAAACTCGGCTTCGTTGTGCTCATAACGAGCCTTCATTCGGGTTCGCCTATTTTGAAACCAGAACTTGATTTGCAAAGATTCAAGTCCTAACTCTTGACTCAGTTCCATTTTCTGTTTGCCGTCTGGCATAGGGCATGTTCTGAAGAAATCCTCAAGCCTTTGTACCTGCTCCTTAGTATGGCGACGGTAACGCTTCTTTTGACCCTTACCGTTATTGTCCTTATCTTTACTGAGATTTTGGACGTCGTCGGCGGAAGAGCCAGGCTCCATAGGCTTGATCCCAAACATGGCTTCGAACTCTTCCTCTCCCATATTCAGCAGGCAATGATAGCTCTCGGGAGTATTGGGTTGAGACATCTTTGATTTGGTTGATGATTTCTCAAGATTTGTTACTCGCTTCCGGTGTTTTCACTCTCTTTGAATTTTTCTGAGCGATTGCCTATGCCTTAAGACCCTCTTCCGAGCATGGCGTCTCTTTTAAAATTAAACGTGGGTTTAGCAACTGTATTGCTTCTTCCAAGGGTCCGGCCTTTCTCATTCCTCTTTTCTTATCGTGTCTCTTGCCCGGCTCGTCTCCTTCCATCTTTTCATGATAGGGCCCCTTGTTGTTGTCTCCACCGTCAATTTGCTGGCGAGTTCTTCAATAAAGACGAGTCGTATCTCTTTTCTGCCGAAAATGTCTTTGTCTCCCACTCAGCTTATTTTTTATCTTTTCTTTTTCAAAGTAGTGGCATCCTGTTTAGCTTTGCCGTAGAGACGTCGGATTTGCTTGGCTGGAGATTGGAGACGAGTAGCGGAGGTGATACTGATAGGGAATGTTAGACAGGAAAATCTGGCCAGTAGAGACTTCCCCTGCAAAAATGAAAGAGAATGCGGCAGTATATGTTCTTCATATTCTAGAAAAATTGGAACGATATTGTTTTACCCTTGTGTGTACTTCTATTGAATTTGAATTGAGAAAGTTCCTTCATTTGGACTGGATTGAATTGTATGTCCCGAGTTGCCCTTCACTTTGAGCTTGCCACGTAAGTGCTTTGCTTAGTTGGGCCTTATTTTCTTTCGGGTTGCCTTGGACCATCATCATTTTTTATGCCATCGGGTCCGTGGACCGGAGGGCTCCTTTAATTTGAAGGTTACCTTCGAGGCAAATGAGTCCTATCACGTTCCATTGGGTCATTTCATTTTGCGACACTCTTGAGGCACTTTGCGATTCCCTGGGTGAGAATGGAACAAATCCAATTTAGCATTTTGCAACGATTGAGGGTAAATTGGAACGACACACAATTACCCGTCTTCGAGCTCGCCTGGGCATTTCACTTGAAATTTCCCTACGTGAGGCCATTCAACATTTCTCATTATAGCAGTCAGCGACGTTACCACAAATTGATCCGCCCTAAATCTAGCATAAAAAGGGATTCACGCATTCGACGGGATAAAAAATAAATAAATAAATTGCCCCCTTGTCCCTGAATTAAATCGAGACACTTGGAAAGCTGGAAAATATCATACGCAGGGGAATTAAGCATGAAATGAAAGATGCACTTATTCAAGGTCAGTTCTGCCTCTCCTGTGGCTCTTCGATAATCAGCTAGTCTCGTGTTGGTTCGGGTGTGGATGATCGATGTTTGAGAGTCCCTACTCACTGGCTCCTGATCGCGGCTTGGGACGTCTGTCAACCCTAAACTGGTTGACCAGGGCAGTAAGCTCATCATCTGGGTAATCTCTTGAACCTTCCAGCAACTGATGCTCGAATTGGGCATTGTTGTTGGCAAATGCTGGCGGTAGATTTCTCATTCTGTCCTCGCCATGAGCAATTTGACTTCTCGTGCTGGAGCCTTCATCATTACTCGAGAAAGTGTGGGGATCACCAACTGTCCTGCTGCCAAAAACTCCTTCCATTCGAGGATTAAAGAAGTGGAAGTGCTCAGGATAATTTCTTGTCTGATTCTCTGGCTGCGCAGGCGCGCTGATCATGGGATGAATTCTAGCCACGGGTTGGTGCTCAGACCAAGGAGTCTGAATACACTGCCCCTGCGGTCTATACTCTTGAAGAGCATTGTGTTCTCTCACCCTTTTTCTGTACTTCTGAAGATGACTCGAAACATTTGCTTTAGTGAGTCCCTCTACGTTCATAATTTCCAGTATATGTTGCGGCCGTGCCGAATCGATTCCTACCTGTTGAACTGCATTAACAAACATACGATGCAGCTCGGGAGACCAACTCATCTTCTTTCTCCAGTTGCTTGGAACAAAATTGAAGGCTTGATGCTTGTTCTCATGGTCGTGCAATTGCTTCCTTACCACGTGCTGCCATATGTTTTGAAGCATCTGAACCCTAACTGGTTTCGTTACGACGTCTTGGGCCCCATTTAAAACAGCCTTCATTATGGCTTGCTGATCATCGCTTGCCGATATTACGAGGACTGGCATGTTTAATTTAGAATTGATGACTTCCAAGAGAGTGAAAACATCCATGTCAATCCCTACCATGGCGGTGAGGACGATATCAAACTGGTCACCACTCCTCCTTAATATCTCTAAGGCCTCTGTCGCCTTTGCTTGAGCTACAACCTTATACCGGCATTTTCTCAATACGGTAACAAGGATTGACAGAGAGACTGGATTACCGTCAATGGCCATGACCAGTAGACCCTCAGGGTAAGGAACTTCATTAGCTTCGACCAGGGTTGAACATGCGCCCGTTTCCCTAATGCTCGACATATTTCTGGATCTAGGACCGCCGACTCGAGACCGCCTCAGGATGTCTTCTTGGACTTGAGGGATCACGGGATCGTCGATGGTTTCTCGTAACAGGCTTTGAAAGCCGATGCTTTGATGGTGAAGGTTTTGAATTCCTCTCCCACGAGAACTCCTTCCTCTCTATCTTTCTCCTGCGAGTTCTTGCGAATGAACTCTCACTATCAAATGAGGACAAGTTCTCTCTCTGGCAATAGCAACGACTTCCCTCTTCACGGGCAGTGCTATTAGATTTTCCGAGGGAGAAAATCTAATATTCAGCTTTTGATCAAAGGGGAAATCCTTGTTTCTCGCTCAGTTCGTCTTCCTTTTTCTTTTCGTGGTAGAGGGCCCTTGTCAAGATCTCCACCGTCGATTTACTGGCGGGTCCTCCAATAAAGACGAGTCGTATCTCCTTTTCTGCCGAAAATTTCTTTGTCTCCCACTCAGCTCGTTTTTTATTCTTTCTTTTTCAAAGTGGTGGCAGCCCGTTCAACTTTTCTACAGAGACGTCGGGTCTGCTCAGCTTGAGGTTGCCGCTTGACTGGAATTCGAGCCAGCGGGGGTGTTGTCGACAGAGAATGGTAGATAGAAAAAACTCGACCAATAAGGACTGCCCCTATGAAATCATTATTTAAATTGAAGCAGCTTATCACCTTCGCATTCCGATCATCTGCCTCGCCTCTCTCCTCCTTTCTTTCGTGATCTGCTTTCAAAAATGGCCAATTCTCCTAACCATACCTTCTCCGCCGAAATCCTGGCTGGGTGGGAGAGACTCTACAATCTTCTTGGTAGAGGTTACGCTCATATAGCCCAAAACTCTACCGTTGAGGCTGAAATCCTCGGTTTATTCAGGACCCTAGACGCTGCTTCTGTTGAGGGTACCCAACTGGGGAGGGAGTATGGGAACTTCCCGACCCTCTTCATTAATTTTCTGGCTGCCTATAACCGCGCTTATGAGACGGTCATTGTGACTGCCGTCGTGAAAGCTCGTTACCGAGACCGGCACGAGCGTCTGGAAATAGTCACATTTATGGCTGATAATCACAAGAAAGCCTTCAAGTTTGCCAATGATCAGCTTTCGTGGCTAGTTCGTGAGAGGGGAAAGTTGGTGGACCGTCTGGCCTTGGTCCGAACTTACGCCGAACAGGAGCCGAGCAATATTATGATGAGGTGCAAATGCGGTTGGCTGCAGGAGAGACTTGATGACATTACGGCAGATATTGCTTTCGAGAGGGCGGCGATTTCGGACTTGGAGTTTGCTGTCGAGCATTACGAGGCCAGTATGGCCCAGGCTAAGGAGAAGCGCGATCGCCTCTTCTTTAGGCTCGCGGAGCTTGATCCTGAGAACGCCCGGTGCACCCGGAGCATCAACTGTTTGGAGAGTCAGTTGAGCTCCTTCGTAATGGTTATCAGGACTCAGTTTGGCTTTACTTTTCCTCCCCAGTGAGCTGTTGTAATGCTCTTTGATGAATGGAATGAAAGAAAAGCTTCACGTGTTTTTTTTTTGTTTAATTTTCCTGCTATCGTTTCTTCCGCATAGCATAACAGAACGATTTGAGGTACCGAAGATGTCGAGGCTTAATGTTTTTCTTGATGTTCTTGTTTAATTGCTCCAGACGATGATATCGAGAACATTGATGAAGGGTTCGGCGATGGCCCCCACTATCCATCTTGAGATCACAAACAATAACACTATGACAACTCGATCAGTGCGCTGGTAATAAATCCGGCCACCTGTTGTGTGCCCACTTTTATCCATATTTTATTTCTTTCGGCGTCCACTTGCTCGTGTCGGTCGCCTGTAGCGTCGGGAGAAATTCCTGTGGGCCACGTTCATTAATAGAACCTCGGTCCTCTAAAGCCCTCCGCATGTTTCGGATAAGAGGAAATTTTAAGATCGGTCTCTGGTTGATTTAATCATGTAAAGGTATTTGTTTCATGGGTTCTGATTATATAATCCATATTGTCTTTCAAAAGACGCGGGATCCTCTGCAATACATTAAATATGCCCCCGTGTTTAATCAGTATAAATCCACCGTCATATCAGAATACACTGCCCATACAAGTTTACGGATTGACATAACTCTGTCTGTCAAAGATGGATAGTGTTCGTTTGCCCCCCGGAATTAACGGTTGAAGCCTCGGTGTTTTTCGTCTTTTGGTATTTCTGGAGATGATTCTTGATATATTTTGAACTTAATTTTTACACCCGTCTAGGGTATCTAGGATCTCCCTGCAAAAGAAAATGATATAATTAGTATGCGACACAAGGAATGTCGGTCCATGACTCCTATATTAGTCCAATTTGATTTTTTTTATTTTTATGAGAAATCAGAAAAAAAAAATTCTCTTAGGAAGAAATGGGTTAATACAGAATTTTTTTGCAGATTTATTACTCTTTTTTTATTTTTTTTTTTAAGGAATGTGACAAAATCTCTTGACGTTTACTAAAATTTTTGAAGGAATTTCCTTTTTATCAGAATAAATTTTCAGAGGTAAATTTGTCAGGAAAATTTTATTTTTATTGAAGCAGGAAAGACATGACAGAAATCCTTTATTGGTTAACAAAATTCCCCCGAGACATTAGTCTAATTTTATTTAGAGAAAATTTTCTTAGAAAAACATGAGCAAATTTCTCGAAAAGAATTTTTGTTGCAAGTTTTTATAATTTGAAAGAATGTGATAAAATCACTTGATGTTTACCAAAGTTTTTTTTTTTGAAGGAATTTTTCTTTTATCGAAATAAAATTTTAGAGGAAAATTTGTCAGGAAAATTTCATTTTTATTGAAGCAAGAAAAACATGACAAAAATCTCTTATTGGTCAATACAATTCCCCCGAGACATTAGTCTAATTTTATTTAGAGAAAATTTTCTTAGAAAAACATGAGCGAATTTCTCGAGAAGAATTTTCTTGCAAGTTTTTATAATTTGAAAAATGTGATAAAATCACTTGATGTCTACTAGAGTTTTTTTTTTGAGGGAATTTTTCTTTTTATTGAAATAAATTTTCAGAGGAAAATTTTTTCAGGAAAATTTCATTTTTATTGAAGCAATAAAAACATGACAAAAATCCCTTATTGGTTAATAAAATTCCCATGAAGGGATTTTTCACATCATTTTTTCAAAATTTTTTTAAAAGAAATGAGGGACAAATTTAATTTTTATTTTCTTTTAAAAGAATGGTCGTAATATCAAGCTCAAAAACTGACTAACACCTAGCATGGACCGACCGAAAATATATACAAGATAAAATTAGAGAACTTACTTTTACCTTGGAGAAATGCAAATCACATAGTCATGCGCATGACTCAAGTGAGGAGTGAACTCTAGAAAATAAAAGAAGGAGAGACAGGGTATGGACCTAAAAGGCCCCCACTATCTGAATTGACAACCTTACCCTCCGCGCAATCAAATCACAATGGGAAGAATTGTCAATTCAGATAATGAGCGGGATAAAATATGGTCAACCCGAGCGTAATCGACGCAAGAGCTTTACATATTCGATCCCTATCTATGGTTTTCTAGGAAGAATTTCGCGACTTGGGTTTAGACGCTTGTGTGTGCAGGTGTCGTGATCCTCAGAGTATGCAAGACATGCACAACAATTGATATCAAAACAGCGCTTCTAAAAATATGCGAAATTAAACAAATAAACCAAACACCGAGCCTGCAAAACAAAGGGGTTAGCCAAACACTCCGCCCCTTATAACTCCCATCCTGCAAAAACATATAACACCTATAGAATGAGTCCCAAACAAGATCGCCAGAAGCGAGATATCCATGAAATTTTCATTGGCTTAAGTCCACTAAGACTTTTAAAATTTCGAAAAAATTCAAGTATTCCAATTGGTATCTTTTTTCGAAAATTTAAAAATCCCGTCCCCAGTGGAGTCGCCAGTCTGTCGCGACCCTCTAAAAAAAATTTTAAATTTTAAAAGGGGTTAACGGATTATTAGGTTAATTAGATTTGACTAACCTAATGCGGACCCTCCCAAGCCCTACCGAATCGCAACTTTGGTTTTTGTTTAAATGATTTTGAAATTTGGAGTCGCCACTAATCGTTCTTGGTAGGTCGATTAGAAACCTAAATAAATTAGCGGGAGAACTAATTTATTCCTGCGAACCAGAGATTATGAACTCGGGGACTTGGTTACACTAGTTAATTAAAACTAATGCCCTTTCGGTACCTTAATTTCATGGATATCCTAATCCGGCAACTCAGGCTTGGTTTATTCCTAAAGCTCTAGTAGGGTATTCTCTTTTGTGTTTTCACTTTTTAAATAGGATGCATGGATGGTATATATTTTTATTTGTTATATTTTTTTAAGTGTTAAAGATTCCCTGAAGCCGAAAGAGGGAGTGTGTTAACGACTTCTGTGCAGTATTACGACCTACTCATCTTTTGGGTCTGATGATTCAAAAATTAAATTATAGGAAGTACATGACAGTGAATAAACACCTCCAATGGGAGGCCTAGCATTGGCTTGGCTCTTCCCTTTGGGATTTAAGGTACAGGTATTTAAGTTGCAAGTATTTAAACTACTGTAAGTAAAAACCTCCAATGGGAGGCTAAGCATTGGCTTGGCTCCATCCTTTGGGATTTAAGGTACAGGTATTTAAGTTGCAGGTATTTAACTACTGTAAGTAAAAACCTCCAATGGGAGGCTAAGCATTGGCTTGGCTCTTCCCTTTGGGATTTAAGGTACAGGTATTTAAGTTGCAGGTATTTAACTACTGTAAGTAAAAACCTCCAATGGGAGGCTAAGCATTGGCTTGGCTCTTCCCTTTGGGATTTAAGGTGCAGGTATTTAACTACTGTAAGTAAAAACCTCCAATGGGAGGCTAAGCATTGGCTTGGCTCTTCCCTTTGGGATTTAAGGTGCAGGTATTTAAGTTGCAGGTATTTAACTACTATAAGTAAAAACCTCCAATGGGAGGCTAAGCATTGGCTTGGCTCTTCCCTTTGGGATTTATGGTGCAGGTATTTAAATTGCGGATGGACTTTGTCCTCTCCATTTTGGGGTATGAATTTTTTAAAATGAAATACAACGAATTGATTCAACAATTTGAAATTTGTGCGCGCTTGAGGACTCCTCCAAGCCGATTTTGTGCTTCCATAGGATTGACCATTGATATAGAGCTGCGGCTTCCTGACATAAAATAGAGTGAAGTGTTAGTATACAAAATATGTGCTAATCTGCACCTAAAACCAGAAGAGTAGAAAGAGTACTTATCTCCCATTTTTTTGGGAGGGATTTCTATAATTGATTTTCGCTCTCTATGTTCCCAATATAGAGAGTTTCTTTTGAATTAAGAGGGACTTTTAGTCACAGATCAGTTGAGAAATCGGTGGACAGCTTAGGAGCTTGTCTGGGCCGATTTTTGCATCTCGACGAGATTTTTGCTGTTGACGTAGAGATATCCTTCTCCTGACATAAAATATGGAAGAAAAAGGAGATGGAGAAAGTGTATACAATTTGTGCTAATTTGCGAGTAAAACCATAAATAAATGAATAAATAAAAACACTTAACTTGAATTTGTTTGCTCGTTGACGAGGATGAACTCTTGATTTATATTGATCGATGAAGGAATTTGTGATGATAACCCCTAGCTTTAAACTCCCATCATCTTCAAAATTCTCTCTCTTTTGGTATTTTCTTTCTCTCAAAATTTTCTTCAATCTCCCAAAACTCTCTCAAACATCCAAAATTTTCTCTCCAAAAAATTCTCCCAAACACTTCAAATTTTCTCTCTCAAGAATCATTTCTCAAGCTCACTTCTTCCTCCTTTTATAACCTACTCATCTATCTCCCATTCTAATTTTTCCACTAACTCTATCTCCCATTCTAATTTCTCCACTAACTCTTCTTCATTTTCATCTTCCATTCTCCATCTCTATCTCACATTCTAATCTCTCCACTAACTCTTCTTCATCTTCATCTTCCCTTCTCCATATTTATCTCCCATTCTAATTTCTCCACTAACTCTTCTTAATCTCCATCTTCCCTTCTCTATTCTTATCTTCCATTCTAATTTCTCTACTAACTCTTCTTCATCTCCATCTTCCCTTCTCTATTCTTATCTTATTTTCTCCATCCATTCTTCTCCAACTTCTCTTCTTCATCTCCTCTTCTTCATCTTCCCTTCTCTATTCTAATTTATCCACTAACTCTTCTTTTTATTATTTGTAAAATAATCCTTCAAGAGTTAGGTATTTGCACTCTAGTCCTTAAATTTTAAGTATTTACAATTCAGTCCCTGAAAAAAATATATTTCTTTAAGTCCAAATCTCCTCACAATTTTTGACACACCAAAATTTACCACATGTCAAATTTAAGCTCATTTCTTGTCGCTGAAAATAATGCATAATTTAATTAAAGCCCTTTTGCAAAATTAAGTCATTCTGGGTATAATTGGGCCAAGATGAAAATTTAAAATATTAGAAGACAATGTCACAACTCATAAAAAGTGAAAGTTAAAAATAAGTTGACTCAAATTAAATTTTTTTAGGCCCGATTCGAGATTATACTCGTGAAGGAACACGTGACTCGAATTGGATTTTTCTGAATTTGCGATGGCCAATATGAAAATAGATTTAAAATAAAAATATTAACTATCTTTGTGTATTTTTTGGCCTCAAATGTTATTTTTCCAAAATTTTCAAATATTTTTGTATTTTTAAAAAAAAAAATTAAAATATATATAATATGAAAAATTATTTTTTTGATCAAAATTCGTTCCCTAGGCTTGGCTAAGGTTCCCAAAGTTGATTTTTCAATTTTATGAATTTTTATGGATTTTCTATTAATTTTCGAAAATAAATAAATAAAAAATACGTAAAAATATTGAAAATATGAAAAATCGTTTTTTGGTCAAAATTGGTTCCCTAGGTTTGGCTAAGGTCCCCAAAGTTGATTTTTCAATTTTATGAATTTTTATGGATTTTTTATTACTTTAGCAATAGAAAAAATGATTAAAAATCAGGTGTCAACAATGGACTACTCCCCAAGCTTCCACCTAGTCGGGCAAAGCTCATTGGGTTACTCCCCAAGCTTCCACCTAGTCGGGTTGCACGTCCTGCAAGGCCTGCAAAAACGAAAATTCAACAATGGTGAAGATGATATATTTTGATCCGACGTAAGATTGCCCCTTATTTTGGACTTGCAACAGCATAGCAAAAGTACAAAGCAATTCCTAGTATATATGTGACAGATTTTCAGTTATTAACAGGCATTCGGCCCTAGCACACTAAACCGTTGGTGCTCTTTCGACATAACCGAGCTTCGTCCTACTCCATTGACGATGGCAACCAATAATCCGTGTGATTTCGATCGACACAGCACAGATATATCATGCATTTCTATAAGGACTTCAGTCCGTCATAAACTACGACCGGCATTCGATCAGTCTAACGACATAGACTATCGTGCTTCCAATAAGTCGTGTGGTTCCGATCGATACTGCACAAACCTCTCGAGACACCCCCGAGCGACGATAACTAATATATGACCGCACAAGTATGCCAGACAACCAAGCTAATTATTGTCTTTGCATTTAATTAAAATGCTTACACGGTCGTGCTCAAAACCTGGCTCAAGGCCGTTTTCTTTTTTATGCTCAAATATGAAATTTTGACTTTCCATGCGGTCACATGATTATCTACACTATCCACCAGACTTTGCATTTAAATAAGTGCAACCAACAACCAGTATAATTACGACATATACATAATTATCCAATAATCACCCAAAAAGTAAATCAATAATAACAAGTAGATAAATAACAAACTAATAGTGAATTAAAAATTAACCAAGATTCATTAATCGGTAATTTAATAAAATTAATCGACAAATTTATCATAAATAATTGGTAGTTTAATAATAAATAATTATTTAGGTACGATTAATTAAAGCACCATAATTAATTAATTAATTAATTTCGTCCAAAATAATTAAATAAAAAATAAAAAAAATAATTAACCCAAAAATAATTTATTAAATTTAATTAGCCCAAAATTAATTAAATAAAATTTTAATTCATCCAAAAATAATTAATTAAATTTTAATAATCTTTACCTTCATCAAATAAATAATCTGATCATTATTCTAACGTGACCATTTAACCGAACAGGTTATTAGCTTAAATTGATCGCGATTCACTAATTAAACTAATATTAATTTAATCTAAATTAACTTAAATGTAATTAATAACCTAATAGGAGATTAAGGGCTGACCCACCCAAAATTGTCTGATGATGACGAGCGACGGCAGCGACCGACGGTGGCGGCAAACTCGCACGCAGCAACGGCAGAGGGAAAATGGCGCGATGGCAAGGTGGTAGAGCTACCGATGTGGGTTACAGTGAGGGGTAGTGGTCAAGCGAGTAGAGGGCGACGGGATCGGGAACGGTTTGCGCGGGCTCGCGGTGGGGCGGCTGCTGCGACAGGCGGCCGACAAGGCGACGGCGGAAGGAGGCGGTGGCGAGACGGCGAGACGAAGTAGCGGCTAGGCGAGGCTGAATGGTGGCCGACGCAAAACAGAAAGGAAGAAGAAGATGGTGCAGAGCAACAATGGCGTCGGGCGGAAAGGTTCTGACGGAAAGGGAAAAAACAGGGAGAGGGAAAAGGGAAAAAGGGAAAAAGGATGAGAGAGAGGAGAGAAAGAAAACGGTAAGGTGACTGGGGGAGGGGAAGTGCACGGCAAGGAGAGAAAAAAAGGGGGGAAAGAGAGAGAGAGAGAGGGGGGGGGGGTCAAAGTGACGAGTAGGGGGCCTTTTTTTTTCCCCCTTCTTGGAAAAATTTGGACAGGGAACAAGAAGACTCCCTCCAGCAAACTAAACTAATTCTCATGGAGGTCGCGGTTCTAAAGCTGGATCAAATGTAAGGCAATATCTATAATTATTAAACTTGATTATAGAATATTAACAAGTTTTCATCTGAGCAATTAGTTTCTTAGATTTTAAACTGACTATACTTGTTTGAGAGAAATAGTAAAGCCGCTCTAGGCTCTTGATGAGTGCCCACATTCATCTAAAAGAAGGGATTCAATGCTTTTGGTGAGATGGGAAAGGGAGAGACCTCAATATTTATTTAAAGTGATCCACACATTCCCAACTATTTATGTTGCAACCGTGATTGTCAATGACTTCAGAATCGGTTGATTCATTCATCCCTCGATGTTGAAAAGAGTTTGATGGCCCCTATACTAAGAAATAATAGACATATTTACCTTTTAATAATCAACATGCCGAGATAAATGTCTTAAATTTCACTTCAACAAAAGGCAAGTTGTACCCGACTCAAAATTGTTCCATCCGAGAACTTTACGCATGCCCATTAACTGAAGTGATTGACTTTAAAATAGAGATAGTTCTTCAAAGTTTCCTCCTAATAAAATACAGAACAATAATTTTTAGAACACGTGACCAAACAAATGTAAGGATTAAATTTTGCAACTAGGTTATTATAGGCAAGAGACTCTTGCCAGCAAAAGGTAGACATGATAGCTCCAGTCACCAAAAGATGAAAAGGTAATGCCAAAATAATTGCAATGGCATGTGCAACGCTGTGGTCGTACCTGAAGATGCGAAAAAAAAAAATGAGCGAAGCACTATATCGAAAATAATTGGCAATGACATGTAATAACTCAAAAGGCATGCAACTAATCATCGCAGAAAGCATCTCATGTAGAACTATCTATATGCAATTGACTAGGAACCAAAGATTCTCAAAAGCTTTCCATTTTGATTTTTCCATTCGTGCATGCTACATCATAAATTATGTGTATCAAAAACCTTTTCCTAATGAAATACATAACATATATTGTTAGAACACAATTCACTTGCATGTATATAACACCTTATGAACGGTATTACCTCTACATTAGGACATAATTATTTGCGCAGAAGATACTTATGCTACACCATAAAGAACTTGAAATTTCTTTTAAGTCTTAAAATTTGCACTGAGGTTATTAATTTCAAAGACAGTGACCTTTACCTTTACCTACTTCGTGGGTGGTAGTTGCAAGCCCTAAAGGCGGTGTTATTTACTCCCAAGCTGAACAAGCTCCGAGAATAATCTCTACTGTACCCAACCCCAGGGAAAACCTCAAAACTCTCCGAGAAAACATTAACCCACGTAGAGAAACGTAACGTAAGTATCTATCTTCTTCTTCTCCTTCATCTTCATGGAGTCTCCACCTCCACACCTACTGCTGTTCCCCTACCCGGCGCAAGGCCACATGCTTCCCCACCTGGACCTCGCCCACCAGCTCTCCCTCCGCGGACTCGCCCTCACCGTATTGGTCACTCCCAAGAACCTCCCCCTCCTCAAACCTCTCCTATCCACCCACCCTTCCATCCACACCCTCGTCCTCCCCTTCCCTCGCCACCCCAAGCTCCCCCCGGGGGTCGAGCACGTCCGCGACATCGGTCTCTTGGGCAACATCGCCATGATGTCCGCCCTCTCATCCCTCCACCTTCCCATTGCCCGGTGGTTCGCCTCCCACCCCAACCCTCCTGTGGCCATCCTCTCCGACTTCTTCCTCGGCTGGACCCTCGACTTGGCCGACGAGCTCGGCGTCCCCCGGATCGCTTTCTTCTCCTCCGGCGCCTTCTTGACGTCTGTCAGCGACTTCTGCTTTCGGAACATTGAGAGCGTCAAGAGGGCCAGCGCCGATGCCGTGGAGCTCCCCGATCTGCCCGGAGGGCCGTCATTCCGGGAGGAGCACCTGCCGTCCTTGTTCCGCTTATACCGGGAGTCCGACCCGGATTGCGAGATTGTTAAGAGGGGCATATTGGGGAATATGGCCTCTTGGGGTTGCGTTTTCAATACGTTCGATCACTTGGAAGGCAAGTATCTGGAGCACCTGAGGCGGAGAATTGGCCACGGGCGTGTTTTCGGCGTTGGCCCGCTGAATCTGATCGGGCTCGACGACCTCTCGGGCCGGGGAGACCTGGGCGCGGGCGGTGGAACGGGCACCGAGGTGCTGGGCTGGCTCGACGGGTGCCCTGACGGGTCGGTCCTCTACGTGTGCTTCGGCAGCCAGAAGCTGATGAACAAGGAGCAGATGGAGGCCCTGGCGTCCGGGCTCGAGAGGAGCGGGGCCCGGTTCGTGTGGGTGGTCAAGACCCCCACGGCCGAGCAGGCGGAGGAAGGGTACGGGGCGGTGCCAGATGGCTTCGAGGCCCGGATGGCCGGCCGGGGGAGGGTCGTGACAGGGTGGGCCCCGCAGGTGCTGATACTGGGCCACCGGGCCGTGGGCGGGTTCCTGAGCCACTGCGGGTGGAACTCGGTCCAGGAGGCGGTGGTGGCAGGGAAGGTGGTGCTGGCGTGGCCGATGGCGGCAGACCAGTTCGTGAACGCACGGCTGCTGGTGGAGGACATGGGCGTGGCGATGAGGGCGTGCGAGGGGGCGGACACGGTGCCAGACCCAGGCGAACTGGGCCGGCGGATCGTGGAGACAGCGAGGGAGGACTTACCGGAGCGGGCGAGGGCGCAGGAGCTGCGGAGGAAAGCGTTCGACGCGGTGAAGCCAGGTGGTGGGAGCTCTTGGAGAGGCTTGGACGAACTCGTGAAAGAGCTGGGCCAGCTGCAGAAGCGGTCATTGTGATCATACGGTCAGCCCGTCATTATGACGGATGAGAAAGATCGACGACGGACCCGATCGATGAATAAAGCACCGTAGAATTTGCTTTCGTCAGATTACGATCGTGTACGTCCACATGCTTTGTTGCTTTTAGAAAAGCAAACGTGGACTCTTCCTTGCCCCCCCCCCCCTCCTTAAAAATCTGGAGCGATTAGGATTTGAATTATGCAGTCAAATCTTGGAACTGCGGCTCGTGGACGACAGACTTTTGCTCTGGAGTCTGGTCCCCATGCTTTATTGCCTTTACTAAGTTTCATTCGAACAGAAACCGGTTCGAGAGGAGCTTATGTTTGAGATCATTTTTGGATAGTGTACAATCAATCGACGGATTAATACCACGAAAAACCATTTAAATCAGTATATATATATATATGATGAATTTACCTCAGTTCAATTTTTTTATCATAAAAAATCTCGATTTAGTATATAGACGATAGATTTACCCTAACCTAATTTTGTAACCACCAAAATCTCAAACTCAAATAACATTTTTCAAAAGTACTTTTTTTCGGCCAAAATAAAAACTAAGCTTTAAAGAGGAAATAATTGTTTCCACAATTTTTTTTTTTAACTTTGCTGGTCTGGCATCATACCAAGTGCAACTTCACGTGTGGCCACAATCTTTGCATCCTGTGATTCCAAGGTTGTGGCTTAGCACATGACAACACTTCTGAGCATAAGTTGATTTTTCTACTTCTAGCACGAAGCAATTTTTTTTCACATCTTCAAGTAGCTCCAAAACTAATTCTGAAGTAAAAAAAAAAATGTTTCGAAAGTAGAAAAATAAAGTTACGTAACTAAATAGATTTCTACTTCAGAAATACTTTGAGAGCAAAAATGATACTCCAGAAGTGATGTCATTCGGATCCTTAACAACCTCTACTTGTCTGTCTCCTTGTTGGCATAGCGGTGCATGGTGATATTACACGTGGCAAACTTATTAGCGAAATCAATGTCAATCATAAGTTGGTTAACATAATTAATATAAAATTTCAGAATAAAAAGCAGATATCTTACTTCATATCAACGATGCCTCACAATTCAATGTCTTTTTCAAAATGCCAATAAATATTGTTGTCATTTTTAAGTGCCAAAACTTACTAATATATGCATACTTTTTGCGCTATACAAAGGTTCCTAACTATATCTGCATGATTTATTGGAACCAGCTTTTCTCTGTGTATATAGATAATGACATTCGATCGATCCAAAGTTATCTATCTTTCCTCTTTGAAACTTTCTATCCATCTCCACGATTAGCCAGTTATAGGCCCCACTAGACCAATGAAGGTCCATCGCTCGCTAGGCACATGGATTAGAGCAATTCTTAATGTGTTAATAAGGATCCGGATCCTCTAACATAGTAAAGAGGTGACATAAGTGATCTAAGCCGTCCCATTTAACCCAAAGATATGATCGAGAAGGGCGGACGACCTTTCGGTAAACATTTAAAAGTCAACGGAGAAGTCTCCTCGCACCTTCCAAGGGCATGATAAAACGTGAGTGGTCACTGTCCGAGCACAGACAAGTCGAAGGTCGCTCCGGCCTTTAGTCCCATTTGGCCCACCTCGCCATCCAACGAAGTGCGCACATACCCGTGAGAAATTCTCCACCCTGCTTGTCGCCCCGTGAATCAGAAACCACGCGGAGAAATTTCGAACTTTGAGAATTCCTGACAGAGAAATCGACATAAGCGTCTTTTTTCTTCTTCTTCTTCTTCTTCTTCTTCTTTGTCTCCATGGAGCCTCCGGGTCCGCACATACTGATATTCCCATACCCGGCGCAGGGCCACATGCTTGCGCACCTGGACCTCGCCCACCAGCTCTCCCGCCGGGGCCTCGCCGCCCTCACCGTGTTGGTCACTGACAAGAACCGCCGCCTTCTGGACCCTCTCCTCTCCGCCGACCCCTCCGTCCAGCCCCTCGTCCTCCCCTTCCCTCCCCACCCCAAGCTCCCCCCGGGTGTCGAGCACGTCCGCGACATCGGTAACGCCGGCAACGTCCACATCATCTCCGCCCTCTCCGCCCTCCGCATGCCCCTCCGCCAGTGGTTCGCCTCCCACCCCAACCCTCCCGTGGCCATCTTCTCCGACTTCTTCCTCGGTTGGACCCAGGACTTGGCCGCCGAGATCGGCATCCCCCGGATTGCCTTCTTCTCCGTCGCCGCCTTGCTCCCGCTGGTCATCGACTCCTGTTGGCGGAACATGGAGAGCGTGAGGAGGGCGGCGGGCGAGGCCGTGGAGCTCTCCGATGTGCCCGGAGCGCCCTCGTTCCGGGAGGAGCACCTGCCGTCCATATTCCGCCTCTATCAGGAGTCCGACCCGGACTGGGAAATCGTTAAGCAGAGCATGTTGGGGAATATGGCCTCTTGGGGTTGCGTGTTCAACACGCTCGATCACTTGGAAGGCCAGTATTTGGAGCACCTGAGGCGGAAAATGGGCCACCGGCGGGTATACAGCGTTGGCCCGCTGAATCTGATCGGGCTCGATGGAGGCCCTGGCGCCACCGACACGGGACCAGGCAGCGACGTACTGGGCTGGCTCGATGGGTGCCCCGACGGGTCGGTCCTCTACGTGTGCTTCGGCAGCCAGAAGCTGATGACCAAAGAGCAGATGGAGGCCCTGGCGTCCGGGCTCGAGAGGAGCGGGGTCCGGTTCGTGTGGGTCGTCAAGACCCCGACGGCCAAGCAGGCGGAGGAAGGGTATGGGGCGGTCCCGGACGGCTTCGAGGCCCGGGTGGCGGGCCGGGGCAGGGTCTTGACGGGGTGGGCCCCGCAGGTGCCCATACTGCGCCACCGGGCGGTGGGCGGGTTCCTGAGCCACTGCGGGTGGAACTCGGTCCAGGAGGCCGCGGTGGCGGGGAAGGTGGTGCTGGCATGGCCGATGGAGGCGGACCAGTTCGTGAACGCGCGGCTGCTGGTGGAGGACATGGGCGTGGTGGTGAGGGCGTGCGAGGGGGCGCGCACGGTGCCGGACCCGGACGAGCTGGGCCGGGCGATCGCGGGGTCGATGAGGGAGGACTTGCCGGAGCGGGCGAGGGTGCGGGAGCTGAGGAGGAAGGCGGTAGAGGCGGTGGAGCCCGGTGGTGGGAGCTCTTGGAGAGGCTTGGACGAATTCGTGAAGGAATTGCGCCGCCTGCAGAATCAACGAACGTAAACCATACGATTGGCCTTTCATGGTGACGAATGAGGAAGACCAAAGGCGACCCGATCGTTTGCAATCGCCTACATCCATCCACGTGTTTTGTACTTCCGCAAAGTTTTAACTATTATGCCCTTCCACAAAACTGGGGCGTTTAAGTTGTGCGATCAAATTAAACTTAGTTGTATCAAAGGGAAGGCTATCATCATTCTGACTTCTATCAAATAAAATTTACAAATTCATGTTTGTAGATTACTAAAGGAGATGTGCAGCTCAATTACCGAACCGAGGCAAGCGGACGACTTACCACCTCAAGCCTTTAACTACAAAACTCTTACCCATATATGATCCAGACGGATTGTCAGGCTCATAAACCGTTTTAGTCATGATTCATTTCAAACTGATTGTGTAGCTGAGGTGTCAAAATGGGTCCAAAACTTAATTCTTTGAACTCGTTTTTCGAATAGTCGAATCATAAATGATTTGGCTAAAGTATTAGAAATAGATTTAAAAGGGTCCAAGAAACAAATGGCTGAGTATAAATGGGGACACAATATTCGCAATATAATTGGTTCAAGGGGTTGCTTTTGGATTTATTTAACCTTTTCTAAAATTAATTTTCTTTGTCATCCAAGCGTTCTCCTCACTTAATTTGTAAGAACTCCAATTTGATCTGTAAGTAGGCTAGGCAATTATCTCCCCCTTTCAAAATATGCATATTCAAAATTTTCAAGTTAACCAATGTAAAGTTCCGTTTATTTCGCGGACAATTAAACATTTTTTTTATCTTTGGATAAAATCTGAAAATGAGTTATAAATTATTTTCTATTGTTGGAAAATGAAAACCTACCTTCACTTTCTTAAAATAGAAATGTACTATTTAGACACTAGTGACTTGGGCAGAGACAAACGAGGAACTGAGCTCAAGCCTACAAAAGCTGGGCTCGGGACCCCAACCTCGATCGGAGCGTTCAAAATCTGAGCACAAGCACCAAGGTCCTGGGCCCAAGTCAATTTGCTAGGATCTTAGATTCAGCCTCTATGGACCCAGACCCAGCTCAATGAACTCGAGCCTAGGCATTGGGGAGTTAGGGTATAGGCATTGGAGTCTCGAGCCCAGCCTCCATGGACCCATTTTTCAAAGGCAACAATTGGAGGAGGAATTATTCTAAGAATTGAACGCAGTTAGTGTCATGTACAAATCGGGTCGGGCATGTAGGCCAGAAGCTTTTATATAAAAATGGGTCAAAAGGGTTAGACCATCTTTAATCCGACTCACCCGTTTGACGAGTCTATATGGAACCAAAGAAAGTGAATTGTGGATTTCCTAAAGCATTATTCATTTTCTTATGGGCCGTACCATACCTCAAAAGGATTAACTGAAGCACAAATAGTTAGGTGCCAATCGCCAAGCTAGAAAACTCCCACAAGATTTGCTGACAGGACCATAGGTTTTTTTGGAGACGACCATGGGCTTTGAGTGAGGGGCATTTGGGGCGAGACTTGCCCCAAACCTAATCAACATGAACCGGTTCGAAACCAATTTAGCATTAAATACGGGTGATAGACGTTTCGCCCAAAAGCACCGACTAGAAACTTTTCAAAGCATGGATGGAAGAGTGCATCGACAAAGGTTATGTTGATTCTCGGACAAGAAATGTACATGACGATGACATTAAAAGTATTGAGACCGGAGATAATCGTGTACAACCATGTAAAAGGTAGTAAAAGTAAAATTGAATGCCTGTGAATCTTTAATTGATCGACGACCCTTTCTACAAACTACAATTCAAGTATTTATACATATTATTGACTTAACGACGATCGCAAAGAAATTAAACACATCCCACATTACTCTCAACAATTCAGCGATTTCTATTTAAAAACAGTAACTCGGGAATTACCAACTCCGCTGCTTAAAGGTTGTTTTTTCTCCACTCTTTCGCGATTTTTGGTCTCCAGTTGCTTTCCTCAAATCTTTGATCCCACAACTTCACGGTTGCGTCAAATTTCCCCCTTTTACGAACATCTCTCCAAGATTTGCATTCAAGATTGTCTGGCTCTAACAAATGGATGGCTTCTTCATCCTTACTGCACTGGCAGTTACATCAATCATGGCCTTTTGTCACTTGAATCAAACCTTCATTTGTCGACATTTAAATCCGCGACTTGGCTACTTTCTCTTATACCCTCTATCCGTTAAAACCAGCTTTGTTGTCGACTAATTGAATTTTCCGATTAAGAGTTCTCAACACTAAGACTTGGGCATTCTTTTGGTGTCAATCACACGAATGTCCCACAAGACGTAACTAGTAAAAGAAAGACCTTGAACTTCTCATGTGGTAGACATAGAAATCATACGTGGGTATGAGCTATCAATTAAAGATATTATAGGAATCCAAGTTAACCTACTTCCTTTTTTTTTTTCCTCATGATTGGGAGGATTGTTAGGATTAACTCGCTTCATTTTGTGTGTGTGTGAGTGCGCACGTCTGCGCGCGCTCAAAAGCATTGTAAAATGATAAGGGAAAAAAATACAAAGAATATAGAAACTGTGTTAAGCAAAATTTAGAGGCTAAGGTTGTTCGGTTTCCTTTTGTTAGGTTTGAAGATCAATTGACGAGCATACTTACTAAGGCTATGTCAAGCAGGGCCTTTTACAGCTCACTTGTCAAGTTAGGTATCAAATAAACATTTTCACTCATTTGAGGGGGAGTGTTGGCATGAGCTGTCAATTAGAGATAATATAAAAATTTAAGTTAACATACTTCCTATTTTGTCTCCCGATAGGAGAATTGTTAGGATTGACTCTCTTCATTGTGTGTATGTGTATATACTTTGAAGCATTGCAAAATGATAAGGAAAAAAATACAGAGAATATAAAAACTTTCTCCAGGAAGCTATATGCGTTTCTTCATCATAGACAATGATGCGAGTCCTTCTTTCTCCTTTGTAAACTCACATAACTCCATGTTATGTTCAAACTCAGTCGATGAAATCACCAGCATGTGCCTTCACTAACTTTCATTCGAACAAGGACGGATTCGTGCCTAACTTGGGTCAGAATCTCCTAAAAGCAAAGATTATAAAAGCCAACCCAGGAGGGTCATCCATTATAGTCAGGCATCATTGATCCCGGAAAAATTAACAAAAAGTTCAAGATCGATCGTAATTTTTCCAATTCGATTTTAAACTTCTTTTTTTTTTCATTTGAGTCCTAAATCGTTAACATTTGTGCTAAATCAGTTCATTTAGCCGACCGTTGCCACATCGGCGCCTACAGTGACAGGGATTGCTTGAGTGCATTACTGGGGCATGGCCATAACTTTTGCTTCAGGATCCAGATTAGGTGTTCCACAAGGGGACGACCAGACAAGTCACTGGTCCCATTTTGTCCTCTCAATTCTTTTCCTCATGTGGCTCTACTCATTCTCATCATTCGATGCTTTCATTACGAGGCATTATAAGGCTGTGCCCACCACAAACCCACTTGACATCGAAAAGGGTCAAGAAAAGAAGATCGGAAACAAAATTAATGCAACTCCAAGCGGAAAAAGATCAGGTTGCCACCTTCACCCTGACCGACTTTCCTAATCAGCTCCATCATTCCATCTCACTAATTCAAGTCCAGTTGGGGAAATTTGTGACCAACTTGATGGAGAGTCCTCATCCGCTGAGAAATAGACTGTCAGGTGGTGAACCTTCACCAAACCTTAAAAAAAGGCCAATCAATTTGTTTTCCTTCTCATGTTTTGGATAAAAACCTTGGCTGCTATGGTGAGACTTTCAAACTGGCCAGGTTCTGGTGCCGCTAGACGACAACAGATCAGCCCACGCATCGGGATCAATGCAAGCTCAGCATCATTAGCGACGTCACAACGCATCGATGCTGGATCGATGCTTTAGATCTCTCGTGATCGATGACTTTGGTCGTAACTACATCGATGAGCTACCTCGGAAGCTATAACCGAGCTCCAAACCTCCCAATGTACTCAAAGAAATCAATCCGACTACTAGTACCCTTCCTTCGGCGTGCTCGACCAGTGGACCCATCTTCTAAAGTACATGTGCTTTTCCGATTGTACATTATGTTCTTGCTGACTCTATCAAAAGCTGTACGTAGAGATTAAACAAGCAGGAAAGTCTACTTCTGTTGGCGGCTTCCAAATGGGAGGAAGAAGAAGAAGAAGAAGAAAAAAAGGACAAGAATTCAACGGTGACGTGTTTGACCTATCCACCATTTGAAAAGCCAATCCAATCCTGCATAAAAAAACCCAGATCAACTTTCTAACGGGTCCCCAATGATCTCTCGGTTGGTTGGCTCAGTATATCTTTCCTCCCATGCTGTGTCGACATCGATGGAGTTTTCTTGGCAGCAATACTCCTGAACAGTGGAATTGAACAATCATGACGCATTTGCTAACCCACATAAACAAAGACCGGTGTACCCTTCAGCATTGGTAGTGTTAATTAGAGAACAAACTGCTTTATCTCCGAATATGAGACGATAAGGGAATGCACGTTTAAATAGCAAGATAAAATCGCAACATCCGGCCAGATATGAGATGCAATGGAAACGAGATGAACGTACCACAGAGACTTAAAAAGCAGCCGATTCCAGCTTCCGCCGGACCATCCCGCGGGCGGAGAGAACAATATTCCCGCCCTTGTTTTGTTTTATCTACATAAGGCTAGAGTTACTTCAGGAAGAAGCCTCTTCAGAAGAACCCCTCCAAGAAACAAAAACACGCACGCAAATCGAGAGACAGGTGAGTAAAACGTGCAGACACCAGGAGGGGGAAAGAAAAGAAGGAGCCAGGGCGGTCCTCTATAGCATGACAAAGAACCCGCAAGATCGATGTACGATCTGCATGAACGAGCTCCGGCACCAAAACTCCACCGAATTCGAAAAAACCGGAGTACACCGTACACGTCACAATTGTGCCTGACAACAGCACTTGTCCGTAACGCAACTGGAAGAAGGATAGGCAGGAAATCCATCAAGATCAACCCACTTGCTACTTTTAGGAAACAATCTACAGAAATATTTCGATGTTTCGCACTGCAATGGTATTATTCGACAACCGAGATCCGACGCAGAAGGGACCAATCCCAACACCATCGTTATAGTGCGAAATTTGCCAATCGACCAGAAACTTATTTAAGCTCGAAGACAATAGAAGATCAGCGACATTCAGTGTTTTTTTACACCCAACGGCTCTAGTGAAACAAGACAATACTCAAAAAACGCGCCCGTTAAATTTACATTAACATCTATTTCTTATATTCATTGAACAAATTATTTATCGAACAAAGTCCACGAGTGCGGGTTGAAATCAAGAAAACGAACTCATAAAAGAGGAAAAAAAAATTACAACCAATCTACCCTGCTTGCATTTAGCCGATGCAAGGATATTTACAGCAGCTCATCCTAATCATGCTCCAACTAAACCTCCCCCCATGGGGATCACAAAGCAATCTAATCCTACCGCCAAAGCCTGCCACAAACTTACGTCCTGGAAAGGACCATGTTCCATCGGGACATACTACTAACTTGCGCCGTCTCAAAACTGGCAAGACGTCCCAAGCCTCTGCCTCTGCCTCTGCCTCTGCCCTACGGTAGCAGACTTCCTGTCATCGAATGCTGGACCCAGCAGCTCCTGGAACTTTTCAAGGAACAGATGCCATTCATCGCCACTCATGTCCGCGAGATTCACAAAGCTCGCGCTTGCAGGAAGCTGCTCATTTGCACTTCTATGCCCAGATGATGTATTAGCCATGGAGCCATTTTCCTGCATCATACCAGAATATTTGGGCTGCTTTGAACCATTCTTACCCAAGACAGTGTTCTTAAGGGACATGGAAAGTTTTGAAACTGAGGGGATCCTCTTGAATGCTTCGATCCTGGCAACATCCTCCCCCTTCTTCTCTTCTTCATCTTCACTCTCTTCTTCCTCCTCACTTTCCTCCTCCAGTCTAGACAGAGGATTCCGGCCTATACTACCTATTCCAAAATCAAAAGGTGCTCCATTTATATAATCATCCATGGTCATCTTTGGCATGAAGCCTGACTCAGCATCCTCACAGTCAATATCAAATTGGATCTCGTCGTCGTACACCTCCGCCTTGGGGAGCAAAACAACCCTATCGGCTATAGACTTTCTCGCCTTGATGCACACGTCCTCCAGTTCACTTGGTTCTTCCTCACCACTGCGAAATTCTCTGCTCATCATTTCGCCGATTTCGGCAAGACAGAGGCCATATGCAGCAGCTCTCTTCAGGAAAATAGTGCAGAGGGACAGCACGCGGAGACAAGCTTCTCGGATCATGGGAAGCTCCTTACGCAGTGTTTTCAAATCATCTTGATATTCCAGCTTTTCTATATACTCCAATTCATCCTCGGAAAAAGGAATTGAAGCCTGAGGCCAATGAATCCACTCAAAGTATGGATCCTCCAAAGTTTCTGGCAGGCAAAGGCCATGATCGATAGGAGTCAGTTCCGCCTGACCAAACCTTCCCACGCTGTCAAGTTTCCTTACTAAAAGGTTCCCCGCATGCCTGTCTGTGTTGAAAATTCTAATGTCTAATATTCCAATTCGATGCACGGCAGAAACAGGGAAGCTTGAGGTCCCATGATCACTGGCATCAAAATCATGAGGTATGAACTGCTGAAAAGATGCTATCTTGCTGACCGTCTTCTTTTTATTTGGCTTGTCAGTATTCACTCCATCATTAATATTAAAAATAGAGTGAGTTATCTTCACCAGAGCAGTTGGAGGCACATTAGCAAAATGTTGAGAGTCCAGAAGATAAGCTGCAACCTCTCTGATCCCTGTTTCTCCAACTCGCACAGATCTCTTCAAGCCCGGTTGTCCTAGAGCTTTGCCGACAAAGCCTTTAGGATTATTGGGGGCAAAGGGCTCTTCATCAGTTGGCTTTACAATAGCAACAAAATCACCTGTACTGTTTCGGAAATAGTATGCGCCCCCAAGACCACCATGAACAGGAATTGGATCCACTCCCGCCTCGATCGCCTTCACAACGTCCATCATCAATTGCTTGATTCTATCAAATCGATCTGACCGGCCAAGTATTTCTATGGGACCACTCTTATCTCTTTGCAGGATATCCCTCCCGGTTGGTGAAAGACAAGGTGTCGATGAGCTCCTATGAAGAAAATTCCGCGTAAGCAGAAGTGGGGAATCGTTTAGGACAGCACTGAGATCATTTTTCAGTACCTTATCCCCACAAGTCAAAGAGCTCTGTTCTATCGGGAAGTTAAGTGCGACCTGCAATCGCCTTTTCACAGTGTGGGCATTGTCACTGCGATCCAGCTCCATGCCCAACACACAGCCCGTTTCAGTCTGCACAAAAACCCGTCTCCTCCCAGTAGGTTGCTTTCCCTCATTTCTGTTTGTCCCGTGGTACTCCCTGCTAAGAGGGCTCTTGAAAATAGCCACAGCCATCTGAGTCTGGACAGGGCTCTCTAACTCACGAGACATGAAACGAAGAGGGAGAGCTTGAGCTTTTGCAGCCAGCAACAGGGGCGGCAGCAGAAGAGCAATTCCCTCCCAAGATTGCACCAAACTGCAACACCGGCGGCAACGAGTGGATGCAGTAAACGCGACCCGAGAATCATCAATCGGTAAATCCAAAATCAGATCCGATCGACAATCAATGCAAACCACAATCGAGGCAAGGATATGCCAGCGGAGAGATAACAGAGGCCGCCTGATGCTGATTGCTACATATAGGGCGCCATCTGACAAAAGACCAAATAGAAATGGAAGAAAATCTGCATAAAATGAGACGAATCAATGTCATTCAGATGAATACGAAGCATTTTGGTCCCCTTTCATGCGAATCACCCACCAAACAACAAAAATGCATGAACGATGCACGGAATTTCAGAGAAACATAGTGTGTGTGAACAGCGCTCGAGCAAGATTCATACATCAGTTATATACCAGTTCACGCTTCAAAAGCAGTAACTGCAACATTCGGTCACCAGTTCGTCAATGCAGTAAGCATCAAAATCCACCGGAATAAAACTCGGGACAGCAAAAGAAAAGTACTAATTTAGAAAAAAGAAACGAATCGGCCGAAGCACGGACTCGGATGCTAATCATCTCACGCTGATAACACCATCGGATTAACTCGAGGGACGATATCGTCGCCCCTACATTCCATCAGACTCGATTCCGAGAGCACGAGCTCAAAAAAAATTCCCCCCCCCCCCCCGCTCGCAACGCGCACGGGGACAAGCAACGGTTTCATCGAATCGAGGACGCGCGGGGACTCACCAGATCATGAGATCCGAATCGCAACCAGGTGCGGAATCCGCGGAACAGGAGGTCGGAAACCCCCGGCCCTCGAAAACGGAATCGGCCGGGGCCAGCAGACGGGGAAGGAGAGGAGAGACTCGCGAGGAGTGGACGAGCGACGCCGGAGCGAGAGACGGGGCGGCGAGGGGGTAGGAATCGCTCGAGTTCTGACTCGGTCGCGGGTGCGATTCTTTGTCCCACCAAGCCACCAAAATCAGGACAAAACCCTCTTCCCTCTCTGCCTTCCTTCTTTTTCAGCCTGCGCTTCGCTTACTGCGGGCGGGGTACAGCATCACTCAACGCGGCCACTTCCTCTCTGGTTAGATAACCCAACCCTGGTTACTTTCGCTCTCTCCCCCCCTCTCTTACAACATTCGAAGACTCTGGAACACGAAACCGGGGCCGCTGGATGGGGGAAGCCGTAAGAGAATCTGAGACGTTGGAATTCTAGTTGTTTCTTTTCCGGGTCCGGTGTTTGCCCCGACTCCTCGGCCCGTTCGCCCAACCCTTTTTGACGTTGGTGTTTTCGGCCTTTTCCTCGGCCCGAGTGATCGGGCGTGACGTGGAGATAAGGGATTGGGCCATGACGTGGCAGGGTCACCGTCTGTGCAGGTAAAATGTCAGCGAATGGTACGCTTTTTCTAGGCCCTGCGGCGTAGCTCCAATTACCGCAATAACTTTCTCCGGCTGTGCCAACGAATCGTCAAGCCCGTCATTCAATCGATCCAGGCATGAATCAACACACCGGCGATGAGACCTGATCGAGGAATCGGATGGATTTAAGGCGGGACATCCCTGATTTCCAGTTTAAAAAAGCTCCTATCGAGGCTAGTTCGTGCTTGAATCTAGGCGTGCCGATGGTCTTCTCCATCACTCGAACCCACCGACGCCGGATTTCAAAACCGAGGTGTAACGATCCTTTGCTAAAGATCCCTGAAATCTTTTACTTAGTTTTTCTTTTTTATGTGAATTTTCCACAGCGTCCGCAGTCATGTGTCTGCCCTAGTCATATCAGCACAGTTTACATTTGTCGATACTTGATATTAATTTATTTTTTGAGTAAAATTGAATAAATATGCCGATACATATTAATGAAGTAAGTCCCGAGTCGAGACGGTTCAATGCATGCGAATAATTTATTTCTATATTCACGTTTGGAAGCATACCCAATGAAAATCACACACAGAATGGCTAGTTTCCTCGTTACATGATTTTAAAATAACACAAATTTCTTGCTTATTCTTTATTTTACGTTGCAATTTCTTAATCGGTTAAAAAATTAAGATAGATTAAGGGGAGGAGGCAGGTGTGCAAGGCCGCAAGGCGTGCCGGCGCGTGCCACGTGCAGTGCGGTCGTGGTTCCTAGCGTTGAGATATTTTTCGGTCCTCCGCAAGAATTAAAAATAAAAACAAAAGAAATGGTAAAAAAAAAAAAATCCGCAATCCCCCTTGGTCAACTAAAATCATAGCGATCCCGACCCCCCAAAAAAAAAAGAGGGTAAATTCAAAACGGAAAAGACGGCACGTGATCGCGACGGATGCTCATACGCGACGCTGTCGGTATTATCCTGCCACGTGTTTCCGTCGTTTCTCGAATACGTGTTTTTCATGTGCAAAGTACCTTCAAAGCGCCAATTCTAATTTTGATTATATCAGAGATAAAGGCACTGGAATACTTACATTAATTACAAAAAAAAAAAAATCAATCGAATAAAAAAAATAATTAAAATGAATCCCCAAACGATACGGCTTCTTGCTCGAGTCAATTCAACCTAAAAATATATATATATCTTCCCCTTAACTTAAGAGAGCAAATAAAAATGCTGACAAGATGTTAAATTGTCGTTAAAGACGATGGGAAGTCATCCCATGTGGCGGAATAAACTATATCTCTGAATTATAGTAGCGGTTATAATGACGAAGGCGTAGATTCCTAAGCACTTGCGAGGGGGGCCCTTGTCCCTCGCCTAGCTCAGGCTAATCGTAACGAGGTTACTGTCGACGTCTTCTTCGGGCAAGAGCAAAGGTACAAAGAGAGTGTCTAGACGAGCATCGAGCCGAGGGAGGCAGAGTCCAAACTGTCTCCGACCTCGCTACTTGCTTGATGAAAGAGGGCCGCAACCCTAGCCCAACTGGAGGGGAGGGTTAGTGGCCGCCGTCGCTAGGCACAAGCGGCGAGGGCTGCGACCTTGCTTTGAATAGACGGCCTTGCGGCGGCGGCGGCGGCGATGTTATGTAATTGAAGAGTGGGGGCGGCTGTCCCCGCACAACTTTGGGAGATGAATCCATTAATTGATGGGCTTGACCTGGACACTCCTCCCGTTTTGACTCTTATTGCGGGAGTCCTTAAGACACATGAGAGCCCCACCTTCGTCAAGTCAAAAGGAAGACGTGGCTTCGGCGGGTCGGATTTCTCGGCTCGTCCGCTGCGTATTTTTCATAAATATATCGTGCCGAGTGTAAATTAAATTCAATGAGATATTGCCAATGCCTCAGCATTATTTCGGTCAAGGAGACGACGATTGAAGGGGCGGGACCGATTGGTGCGCCCCTTGATTTGGGACCAATGCCGTGATTGGGATTTGGGAACTTTCGTTGCCTGTCGCGCCCGGCAGCGAAGACTGCAGAGTGGAGGCCACCTTCGTGCACGGCAATCCCAAGTACCAAATACAAAATGACTTTTGACGCGGGTCAATAAGCATACGGCTCTGCAGATAAAGAGATTAGAAAGATGAGGATGATAATATCATAAATGCAGAGTTCAATACTCACGCTCTGCGAAAAAGCTGAACAAAAATCAGAGATATGAGAGTTAAAAATAGAGCAGATTAAAAAAGGAAATTAAAATCGGCCACAATCTTAATAAATAAAGAAGAAAATATTTATGATCGAGATATGTGACGTGTCCTTCGTCACAATGGCAATTCCTTATGCGAAATGAGAACACTATATTGATAGGATTCCTAATTCCAGCATGGCACTACTTTGTTTGAAATGGACATGAGTTGACAAGTTTTCGCTCGATTTTAACGAGAGTCTCGATAACCATGTTGAAACGATTCTATAATAACTTCGAATTACACGAATATGTTGTCGCGACTCGAATAGCCAGCCTCTCCAGTGGCCAAGGAGGTTCCTACTTCTCGAGATAGTGAGATCAAGTCAAGCTATTCGCGAGTTTAGCTCAAGCTTAGCTCGATTATGGCTTAAGATCATGTGACCCGAAATCCAAATTAAGTTTAAGTGAGGGGTTGACTATGGTTCCAGGTTCTGGTTCCACGATAAAAGCTAGAATCTAAAATCGAACCCATGTGGAGCCTGTGCAATTTCAAATTTCAAGGTATGCATATTGAATTTCAAGTTCTAAGAATTGATAAATCTATTCTAACTGATAAGCTTCAAATTCCAGACAAGTCGAACCCGAAACCTGTAATCTATAATAAGTTTTTGTGTTTTTCTTGGTATATGTCTTCTCGCAATCATGCGGATATTTCATGGTGTTCGATAAAGAGAGTGTACACTAGAAGCAATAGTCTGAACTTCTATTTTCGTTGATATTTATGACTACAAATTTTATTTTGTTAAAGTTCCTTGTTGGTTCGTGTATCTATATATAAGTTATAATGGATAGATTCTAGCAGCAAAAAATTGTGATTATTAAATGCGATAATGATTCACTGTAATCATTTAATTAAGAACACGAGCAAAACCTAGTTAAATCTTGAAACCGACCTTGAAACATGCGACAAGGTAGGTTCCAAGACATGCATGATAAATTTCAAATTTCAGAAAATGAGAAATTTATTCCAATGAATAGGTTTCAGATTTCAAATTCTAGATGAAACCTATATAGAAGCCAGAATCGCACACTCCTAATTTGAGTTACTCGATATAGACGCACAAAAGAACATTTCAATTTTCCAGGTCAAACTTGAGCTTATTCAACTGGAGTTGGGGGCTCGAGTTGAATAAGCTCGAGTTTATCCATAACTCAATCACGATCGAGTTGATTCACAAATCTTGATTTTCTATTTTAAGTCGAGCTTGTGTGGGAAAATTGAAAGCTTGAGCCAGCGCGAATCCATCTCTAAATTTCGAATACATGAATAGAGTCGAGTTTGGAACTCGACGGTAAATTGACCAGGGACTCCGTTCGGTTCTGGTCGACTCGACTGCACCCAGTACTTGTTTCTGTGCCTCTGGCATCTGGTTTTCCTATTCCGCTAGACATCGACAACAAGCTGCGCAAGCCAGCTAGACAGAATTTCTCAAGATCCGTGCCTTGTCTGATATGGTCGGTGCATCGAACCCGAAGCGGATAACAAATTCAGAGCAGAATGCATTTTCAATGGCCGAACAAACAAAGAGAGCGAAGATTCCGAGGGCTCGGCCCCCCTCCACCAACCGCAGGCAATCGTCTCGTCTCGGCATCCCCACTCGCTCATCCCACGGTTAAGGTTGTCCCGGTTCCTGCTGATTGGCCCGCAAAAACTTATTCAGTGGGCGATGCCGGCGCACGCAGATTAGCCATTTGAATAAATGCCTCAAACGGAAAACCCATCCCTGCCGTGATCCATCCCCACCCCCCCCCCCCCCCCCCCCCCCCCCCCCCGAAACTAGAAACAACCTTTCAAACATTTGCTGAGCATGTAGCAAAGACGAAGGCGGACAGATTTGTGCCTCGTGCATTGTGGTTCCTTTGCTGTGAAACTAGAATGTACAGACGATGAGTGCTTCGGAAAACAGAATTTACACCACGGTGGCTTAAAAAAGCAACCATTAATTCGGGCCATGACTCGACCACGGCCGACGTCCATTGACGTCTTAATACCGAGGCTAAGGCCGATTACTTCCTGTACGGCATCGACTTCAACAGCACGATAAAAGGCCGCTTCACCAAACAGCAAGACTTTCACCGACTTCACCTGCTTGTAGAATCGGTGGACATCGGTCTAACTTTCAGCATGCAAATGGGGACAAGGAACATTTGCATCACAGTAAAATTACTCGGGTCTAATCAAATTACTTAAGAAGACGGTGCACCACGCGCCTTAAAACCCGACTTGATTGTGCTCCGAAAGTACGAAGATGTGGTTATGGACAATTTTTTCATACCTAGGAAAATTACACGAAAATCAAGCATTTGTAATCTTTGTTCCCACAGCTACGTAAGTATTTGGTCTGGTTAATTTGGCAGCTGAACTTCTCAGCTTACTGTTGCCACCTCCAAACTTGAGCTTCCTCGGCACTGAGAGAAGCAAGGTCACGACCGGTATGAACTACCCCTTTGGCTGTAGTGGAATTCTTCGCAGGAACTGGGATTTTTACCGGTGAGACTATAGTTTGCCATTGTCGCGATCCCATCTCGAAAATGATTGGGCTAGTGGATTACAAGGCTTCTGGGACATGCTTAACTTGAGCTCTCTCAAGCCGATACCAAATCATGGGGAGTTATCAAATTCGATCTTAGTATGATCGGATGGCATGTGTATGTGTACATGCAAAAAGGAGTTGTCACCGGTCTTTGAAGAAGGCAAACCGAATACTTTATCAAGCAATCAGGGGATGCCGTTCGATTATATGGAACTAAAGATTAAGAGTTCATGGACCTAGTTACATTGGTGTTGGCACCAATGCCTTTCGATACCAGCATTAGGCTTTCTTTTCTAAACGTGTCTTGTGCAGGTGTGAATGTGTCCATCTATCACAATCAAGGCAGGTAATGTACATAATCAATGAGCCAATAGCAAGGATAAAATGCATTATGTAACCCTAGAAAAACCCTAAAAGCTTAGAGAAATGTTCACTCAAGGTTTAATTTCAATTTGGAACAATTTACTCAAAATGGGTAAAATCGTCATTTTCCCTGGAATCTAAGATCGAAACTAGGAAAATAAGGACAATCTAGCCATGTCCTGTTTTTTTTTTTCCTGAAATTTTTCTGAATTTTTTAGAATTTTTTTTTTTTCGAATTGTTTCTGTATTATATAGCCAGGCCGACGGGCGGGACACCCCCGCCCGGACTGGGCTTCGGAGGTAAGCCCAGTCTACTGACTCCCACCAGCAAAGGCCTAAACTGGCCCCAATCAACAAAAATAAGCCATGCCCGAGCCCGAGCCCGATGAGCCCATGTTCAGTCGAGTCCCTGCCCGCCTGGCCCAAGCTGCTTCTCTCTTTCCTTTCTATCCAACCAAAGCAGCCCACGGAGACAGAATACCTTTTCCTCCTTGTTGTCTTTTCCTTCGTTTTCTTTGATTATTCTTCCCTCAGACGTCTTTCTCCAGGAAAGAGGGCTCAACATTCATCACTCGCCATTTTTCACCACGGTGTGCCACCGCCAACGCCAATAAAGGCCTCCCATCTCGCCGGAGCCGACTCATCCACCGTCGACCTTCCAACCGTCATCGGCAACCCCCCCCCCCCCCCCCAAAAAAAAAAAAAACCAGACATTCACGGTGAACCTTAGATCCGACCTGGACCTCTCCTCCCTCCGACTACGTCACCTTCTTGGTCTACACACTCTCCCTGGACCTTTCTTTTACTCCTCCTGTTTTTGATATCCTGGTGCAATCTTGTTCTACTTTCGCCCAGAACCAACCCCTCAAAACCGACTTTTTTTTTTCCCTTCTCTAAACTCCTCCTCCCTGTTTGTTTTTCTTTCTCCCTTTTTCTTTCGTCTTACTTAGTAACTCCTCAAAAAAAAGAAAACTAAAGCACAGCACCCAACAGAAGTAAATCCACGCTCAGCCTGGACCTAGCCTATATTTTCTTTGGGTTTCTCTTTTTTCTACTTTTTTGGCTTTTTGGTCTTTGTTCACGGTGTCCTACCTCATGAGTCATGACATGTGGAGAAAAGAGCAACTGAAGGTCAGTTCAATTCAAGCTCTGACCATCATGGACCATCACAGAACACGGATCGGCTCGACTCAAACCATGGCAAACACGGACGAACAACGTCGTCGAAAACCAGGCTGTTCAAGTTCACAAGTTCAAACAAAGTACGAGGCGAGGATACACGTTCCTGATAAATGTTGGGAGTTGGAGCTGTTTGCCGGACGTGGCCAACGCGCGAGGCACCGAACCTAGTCACAGTTCTCTCTGTCCTTGCTCTGTACGCTTCTTAGTCAGTCACCCGAGAGCCCACTGAGCCCCTTTTTTTCCACCCGAGAACCCCCTGTAGACGCGAGGCCCTCTGTTGGTGCTGCTCTGTCTCGTTTTTGCTGCCTTGAAGGGGACCCTTGAAGCTCCTCTCAATTTGTGGAAAGCCTTCGATGGCTTCCTTATGAAAACATCAATTTTTATTTGGATTCACGCCACGTGACCATCATACTAACTAGAAAGAAGTGATCCCCCGACGACGCTCGCCCTTCTGCCTCAGGCTACGCTTCCGTCCTTGCCGCCGGTTGACCCTGCCACCTCTCGTGAGCCGACCGCCGACGACCCGATGGAGCCACGCCATCCCCGCCGAATGGCTTTGTCTCGTTCGTTTATTTATAGGTGGTTTTGAAGGGGCTTTTTTGGGTCTTCCGAGAGCGACGTTCATTTAACGTTTGAATTCTAACTTGATGCTGGTAGCTTTATTAGTGCCTTGGTAATAAGTTGCGAAACCACCAATTCCGCAAGGGTTTGGGCCGGATTCAGTGACCATGAACCGATTCGGGTGAAGATTTATCCTAATGCTTTATAACCCTGGAATCTTTGGAGCAAGAGAAAAGGTAGGGAGCCGACTAGTTCCCTAATTTGGTCGATGCTTTTGGTTTTGAGAAAAATTCATGGATTAATATTAACTAACACATATGTGGAAACTACATCTTTCTTTTCTTTGTCAGTGGTCCATAGAGAGAATTACCGAAAAATTCTTAAACCTATTGCAATTATATCAATACAGTTCGATTTATTTTTTTACCAATTCAGACCTAAACCTTTTATATTTCCAGCCAATTTTGATTGAAAATCGCCGATGCGACGTTACCACATGACAATTTTTAAAATGTTATTCTAACACTTTTTTTGAAATTTTTATTCTTATTTTTCATCTTCCTCTTTATCTAACCAATCCTCAGGGTTCGGCGACCAGCCAAGAGGTGAGGGCTAGCCTTGCACACCACTAGCAAGAGCGAGCTTCCTAAGTAATGCCTGAATTGCCGTGACGAAAAAAGGAAAGAGAATGAAAAGACAAAAAAAAATAAAAATATAATATAATTAAAAATTTATCCACGTCAGAGTCGATCGCCCACGCCTCATTAGCAATTTTCCTGTCAAAATTAGCCACATTGAATAACTTGGCACAAATACAAAAGGCCCAAGAGGCCCAAGACCCAACTGGCAAAAAAAAAAAGGTTTAAAACTAACTTGATAAGGAGTAAACAAAAATAACATATCGAGAACCACTCAGCTGACTTGGTCCTGTTCCCAAAGGCCCCGGTTCCAAGGCACCACAAAGATAGGATTGACAATTTAAAAAAAAAATAATTTACTTCTTAAAAATATATGAATAAATCATTTAAACTCTTAATTATTCGAAAAACTTCTACACATCTAAAATATGAATGTGTTTCAAGTAACTATTTCCTTTAGACCGCCTAGGAACCAGTGAGTCCGATCTAGTCCCTAGTTTCGAAAACTAGAACCGGGACCAAGGACGGGATCTCGATTCCTGAGTGATACCGGATCGAATCAGAAACCGATCATCTTTGTGAATTGGCATAATTACAACATGTTCTGAGCCATTATTTTTATTTTTGCCTTTTTTTTTTTGGGTAATTCTACCATTTTGACGTAGGAGATCGGCACATGCTTCGGATGCCAAGATGATTTGACGCGCTCGCTTCTGATTGAACTGAAACCACACCCTTGCATTAACCACGAACACCAAGCACAAAACGCACCACATCAAGACACCATGCAAAACCTAAAGAGAGATTTTGACCCAAACAACAACGACGACGACGACAAAAAAAACTAAAGAGAGACATTAATTAGAACAGACAAGCAAAAGCGCAAATTCCTCGTTTCCACTTGGCAGCTATAGTGACTACTTCCTGCGGAGGTCGCGGAAGTAGGACGCCGTGTCCCTCTCGAAGTCGTCCCGGAAGATGCGCATGTCCCTCCCGGGCGCTTTCATGGTCCTCCTTCCGTCGGACGTGGACGAGTCGCCCATCAGAGCCGCCACGCCGGCCGCTACGGCCAAGATCGCCAAGCCGGCGATCGCTCCCGCAGCCGTGGTGGCGCCACTTTGGTCTCTGCTTTTGCTCTCGCTCCCTCCCATGTCGATCCTATATGACTTGCTGGTTTCGGCGAGCGGTGAGTTTTTGGGTCAATTTATAGCGGGCTCTGGTGGCTTTCGGAGTTTGGACTTGGGAGAAATGAGATACTAAATGCTCTCTCTTCAGAAGACGTGCGAGGCTTCCGCTGCTTGAGTTTCCGAGATCAGCCTTAAATGAAACCCCTCATTCCCCACGAATCTCTCCGACTTTATGATCAAAGTTGCGTGGAAATAGAACCTATAAAGCTAGATCTTCTTTCAAGGCGACAGCGCGAGTTTCCACTAGTCTCATAAGCATTTTATTAAGGGAGCAATTCAACTGATCTGGAAAGTAGATCTTTCCCCCCACCGACCTCTTCGACTTTACGATCAAAGTTGCCTAGAGATAGACTTTATAAGGACATAGTGTTGTGGTAACTATTTTAATCCGAAAAAGTGATTTCGATTAAAATGATTTTTTTTAAAATTTTGTTCTCATGATGAGTTTTAGAGAATTAGAATGCGTTTGGTAAATGCCCAAAATTTTTGTTACTGGAACGGAAAATCGTTTAGTAACTGCATAAATTTTCTATTTCCGAAAATAATTGCCCTTCGCAATTTTTGTCATTTAATTCAAATAATTACGTAATTACTTTGTGAAATTTCATCATATATTTTGAATTTATCGAAGGTTAATCCATACCGATTCGCTTCTATAACATATTGCGTATTGAAATGTAAAAATAAATATCAAGAATCATCATGGGTTGTTTTCGCCATCTATTGTAGTGTTTCATTAAACTCTTTTGAGCGAACGAATAACCAATATGAGCAACACACTCATTTTCTACAAAGAAAATGCATCACACTGCCCCATATTAGTGTGCGTTTTTTGTTTTAGGAAATCAAATCTCAGTCTTAATTCATTGAAAACTTAAGAACAAAAGCTTGTTACATGTTCATGATGGTTTTTTTTTTCTTTTTCCAAATTTTTTTAAAACTGGACTAAGTTTAAATTACATGAACCTAGGCAAATTACAACCAAAGAAATCAAATGCGTAATCAAGGAATCATGGCATTAATAAATCCCATCATAAAACTCTAATGAAGCCCTAAGGACTTAAAGAAATATGGTTCGAGTTTAATTTCAAATGTGTTTATGATTTTTCTATAAAACAAAATCTATGAAATCTAGGAAATTTAGGTTCAAATTTATGAAAATGAGGTCAAACTAGCCTAATCTAAGCTTCTTCTATTTTTAGGAATTTTTTGAATTTTTTTAATTTTACTATCTCATATATTTTTATTTAAAAATGAGACCACGTTCTATTTTAGATTGAGAAAAAAGTGACAAGTGAATTGAAAGGAAAAAGTAAGATATGTGAGATTTCATTCTATTTTGTAATTATCAAAAGTGATTCTTTTTTTCAAAATTAATTTTTTTCTGTTCTAGTTTTTGCTCCAAAACAATTTTCAGGAAGAGAATCAAATTCATTTACATTACCAAACAGAATTCTCCTTTTTTTTTTCAAAAAATAAAATCAAAAAACTAAAATGGTCATCATACATGCCCCAAAGTTACTCTAGTTGTAGTAAATTTTCAAAAAAAAAAAGTAGATGTTCTTTCAAGGTGTCAATGCAAGTTTCCACTAATTTCAAAAGCATTTTTAAAGGAAGTAATTCACCTGATCTGGAAAGTAGATCTTTCCCCACCAAGCTCTTCGACTTTATGATCAAAGTTGCGTAGAAATAGACTTTATAAGGGCATGTATGGCAACTATTTTGATCCAAAAATATGATTTAAATTAAAATGATTTTTTCTGATTTTGTTCTTGAGATGGGTTTTAGATAATTAGAAAGTGTTTGGTAATTACCTAAAAGTTTTTGTTACCGGAACAGAAAATCATTTGGTAACAACATAAAATTTATGTTCTCAAAAACAATTGCTCTTCCCAATTTTTGTCATTTAACTCAAATAATTACATAGTTATTTGGTGAAATTTCATCATATGTTTTGAATTAATTGAATATTAATTCATATTGATTCTCATATTGAAATGTACATATAAATATCAAGAATCATCACGGATTATTTTCGCCATCTATTGTGGGGTTTCATTGAACTCTTTTGAGCGAGCGAACAATCGACACGAGCGATACTCTTGTTTCTGCAAGAAAAATGCACTACACTGTCCTATATTAGCGTGCATTTTTTGTTTTAGGAAATCAAATCTCAATCTTAATTCATTGTAAAACTTAAGAACGAGAGTTTACTATGTATTTATGATGGTTATTTTTGTCTTATTCCAAAATTTTTTAAAACCGGACAAAATCTAAAGTATATAAACATAGGTGTCGCGACCCTCTAAAAAAATTTTAAATTTTAAAGGGGCTTAACGGATTATTAGGTTAATTAGATTTGACTAACCTAATGCGGACCCTCCCAAGCCCTACCGAATCGCAACTTTGGTTTTTGTTTAAATGATTTTGAAATTTGGAGTCGCCACTAATCGTTCTTGGTAGGTCGATTAGAAACCTAAATAAATTAGCGGGAGAACTAATTTATTCCTGCGAACCAGAGATTATGAGCTCGGGGACTTGGTTACACTAGTTAATTAAAACTAATGCCCTTTCGGTACCTTAATTTCATGGATATCCTAATCCGGCAACTCAGGCTTGGTTTATTCCTAAAGCTCTAGTAGGGTATTCTCTTTTGTGTTTTCACTTTTTAAATAGGATGCATGGATGGTATATATGTTTATTTGTTATATTTTTTTAAGTGTTAAAGATTCCCTGAAGCCGAAAGAGGGAGTGTGTTAACGACTTCTGTGCAGTATTACGACCTACTCATCTTTTGGGTCTGATGATTCAAAAATTAAATTATAGGAAGTACATGACAGTGAATAAACACCTCCAATGGGAGGCCTAGCATTGGCTTGGCTCTTCCCTTTGGGATTTAAGGTACAGGTATTTAAGTTGCAAGTATTTAAACTACTGTAAGTAAAAACCTCCAATGGGAGGCTAAGCATTGGCTTGGCTCTTCCCTTTGGGATTTAAGGTACAGGTATTTAAGTTGCAGGTATTTAACTACTGTAAGTAAAAACCTCCAATGGGAGGCTAAGCATTGGCTTGGCTCTTCCCTTTGGGATTTAAGGTACAGGTATTTAAGTTGCAGGTATTTAACTACTGTAAGTAAAAACCTCCAATGGGAGGCTAAGCATTGGCTTGGCTCTTCCCTTTGGGATTTAAGGTACAGGTATTTAAGTTGCAGGTATTTAACTACTGTAAGTAAAAACCTCCAATGGGAGGCTAAGCATTGGCTTGGCTCTTCCCTTTGGGATTTAAGGTGCAGGTATTTAACAACTGTAAGTAAAAACCTCCAATGGGAGGCTAAGCATTGGCTTGGCTCTTCCCTTTGGGATTTAAGGTGCAGGTATTTAAGTTGCAGGTATTTAACTACTATAAATAAAAACCTCCAATGGGAGGCTAAGCATTGGCTTGGCTCTTCCCTTTGGGATTTATGGTGCAGGTATTTAAATTGCGGATGGACTTTGTCCTCTCCATTTTGGGGTATGAATTTTTTAAAATGAAATACAACGAATTGATTCAACAATTTGAAATTTGTGCGCGCTTGAGGACTCCTCCAAGCCGATTTTGTGCTTCCATAGGATTGACCATTGATATAGAGCTGCGGCTTCCTGACATAAAATAGAGTGAAGTGTCAGTATACAAAATATGTGCTAATCTGCACCTAAAACCAGAAGAGTGGAAAGAGTACTTATCTCCCGTTTGTTTGGGAGGGATTTCTATAATTGATTTTCGCTCTCTATGTTCCCAATATAGAGAGTTTCTTTTGAATTAAGAGGGACTTTTAATCCCCGATCAACTGAGAAATCGGTTGACAGCTTAGGAGCTTGTCTGGGCCGATTCTTGCATCTCTACGAGATTTTTGCTGTTGACATAGAGATATCTTTCTCCTGACATAAAATATGGGAAAAAATGGGAGATGGAGAAAGTGTATACAATTTGTGCTAATTTGCGAGTAAAACCATAAATAAATGAATAAATAAAAACACTTAGCTCGAATTTGCTTGCTCGTTGACGAGGATGAACTCTTGATTTATATTGATCGATGAAGGAATTTGTGATGATAACCCCTAGCTTTAAACTCCCATCATCTTCAAAATTCTCTCTTTTTTTTGGTATTTTCTTTCTCTCAAATTTTTCTTCAATCTCCCAAAACTCTCTCAAACATCCAAAATTTTCTCTTCAAAAAATTCTCCCAAACACTTCAAATTTTCTCTCTCCCAAGAATCTTCTCTCAAGCTCACTTCTTCCTCCTTTTATAACCTCCTCATCTATCTCCCATTCTAATTTTTCCACTAACTCTATCTCCCATTCTAATTTCTCCACTAACTCTTCTTCATTTTCATCTTCCATTCTCCATCTCTATCTCACATTCTAATCTCTCCACTAACTCTTCTTCATCTTCATCTTCCCTTCTCCATATTTATCTTCCATTCTAATTTCTCCACTAACTCTTCTTAATCTCCATCTTCCCTTCTCTATTCTTATCTTCCATTCTAATTTCTCTACTAACTCTTCTTCATCTCCATCTTCCCTTCTCTATTCTTATCTTATTTTCTCCATCCATTCTTCTCCAACTTCTCTTCTTCATCTCCTCTTCTTCATCTTCCCTTCTCTATTCTAATTTATCCACTAACTCTTCTTTTTATTATTTGTAAAATAATCCTTCAAGAGTTAGGTATTTACACTCTAGTCCTTGAATTTTAAGTATTTACAATTCAGTCCCTGAAAAAAATATATTTCTTTAAGTCCAAATCTCCTCACAATTTTTGACACACCAAAATTTACCACATGTCAACTTTAAGCTCATTTCTTGTCGCTGAAAATAATGCATAATTTAATTAAAGCCCTTTTGCAAAATTAAGTCATTCTGGGTATAATTGGGCCAAGATGAAAATTTAAAATATTAGAAGACAATGTCACAACTCATAAAAAGTGAAAGTTAAAAATAAGTTGACTCAAATTAAATTTTTTTAGGCCCGATTCGAGATTATACTCGTGAAGGAACACGTGACTCGAATTGGATTTTTCTGAATTTGCGATGGCCAATATGAAAATAGATTTAAAATAAAAATATTAACTATCTTTGTGTATTTTTTGGCCTCAAATGTTATATTTTCAAAATTTTCAAATATTTTTGTATTTTTTTAAACAAAAATTAAAATATATATAATATGAAAAATTATTTTTTGGTCAAAATTCGTTCCCTAGGCTTGGCTAAGGTTCCCAAAGTTGATTTTTCAATTTTATGAATTTTTATGGATTTTCTATTAATTTTCGAAAATAAATAAATAAAAAATACGTAAAAATACTGAAAATATGAAAAATCGTTTTTTTGGTCAAAATTGGTTCCCTAGGCTTGGCTAAGGTCCCCAAAGTTGATTTTTAAATTTTATGAATTTTTATGGATTTTTTATTACTTTAGCAATAGAAAAAATGATTAAAAATCAGGTGTCAACAGCTGCCCCTCTTTGAAAGGAAGCTCGGTAGAGGTTCATTTCAAAGACGAGATGACACATGGATTCTTAACGACTCAATACAAGGAAATAAAAAGAGTCGTGACATGATTGTTCCACTGAAAATGAAATGAGAACCTAAGGATTCGTTATATAAAAAAACTTTAGGGTGGTTGAACTTGAACCCGTATGGTGGATCAACCCATGGTAGATTCCTAATAAAAGGATTCTACTGATTAAAAATTGAATTAAAATTTGACCCGTATAGTGGGTCATACCATTTGACCCGTATGGTGGGTCGTACCATGGTAGATTCCTAATAAAAGGATTCTACTGATTAAATTTTGATTGAGATTTGACCCGTATGGTAGGTCACCACATGGAGATACCTGTAAGAAGGACTTGGTGCCTGTAGAAAGGACTTGGTGCCAGTAAAAGGACTTGGTGCTTTGCTTGTAAGAAGAACTTTGTGCATGTAAGAAGGACTTGCTTTGCCTGTAAGAAGGACTTGATTTGCCTGTAAGAAGGACTTTGTTTGCCTGTAAGAAGGACTTTGTTTTGCCTGTAAGAAGGACTTACTTTGCCTGTAAGAAGGACTTTGTGCCTGTAAGAAGGACTTTGTTTGCCTGTAAGAAGGACATTATGCCTGTAAGAAGGACTTGATTTGCCTGTAAGAAGGACTTTATGCCTGTAAGAAGGACTTTGTGCCTGTAAGAAGGACTTGATTTGCCTGTAAGAAGGACTTTGTGCCTGTAAGAAGGACTTGATTTGCCTGTAAGAAGGACTTTATGCCTGTAAGAAGGACTTGTTTTGCCTGTAAGAAGGACTTGATTTTCCTGTAAGAAGGACTTGATTTGCCTGTAAGAAGGACTTTATGCTTGTAAGAAGGACTTGATTTGCCTGTAAGAAGGACTTTGTACCTGTAAGAAGGACTTGGTTTGCCTGTAAGAAGGACTTTGTGCCTGTAAGAAGGACTTGGTTTGCCTGTAAGAAGGACTTAGTTTGCCTGTAAGAAGAACTTGATTTGCCTGTAAGAAGGACTTGATTTGCCTGTAAGAAGGACTTTGTACCTGTAAGAAGGACTTGGTTTGCCTGTAAGAAGGACTTTGTGCCTGTAAGAAGGACTTGGTTTGCCTGTAAGAAGGACTTAGTTTGCCTGTAAGAAGGGCTTGGTGTACCTCAAAGGGTGCCATTCTGAAATCTGGGGAGACCAGGAATCCTGCAGAAGCTCAAACCCAAATTATATTCTCCTGTCGCTTTAGGAATAAACCAAAGAGGCAGAGATTAAAAGGTCTCGAACATTTCTGTTCTTGAGACAAATCATGCTTTATTGAAGAAGGTGGATACCTGTATGTACCGCAATGGATTCGAGTACCCCAACAACCGTCAGAATTCATTCTCTTGAAAGGTTCAGGTTGAAGATATACTTACCTGAGAATTTGGAAAAAAATGCTTGGTGGCTTCTCGACAACCAGGCTTGTTCATTCAATAATCGCCGAATGAACTTCAAGACTTTGGAAGGTAACTCGAACACCGGGAATGTGTTGCCTGTCAGGCAATGTCAGAGGTAACATGTGCAAGCATTTTCGTCAATGCGTTCATTGGTTCATGCAAAATTGTTCTGCTAAGTTTGCCATGATTAAAGGAAGTCTGTGTAATAACTCATGATGCAATCGATCAATATATGGATCATGTATTGCATTACCACTTCTGTTTAAGGAGGTTCTTATAGTACGAACACCTCGAATGTAATCTGAATGGGGGACTTCATTCCGAAAAGGGCTTTCTTTCACTCTGGAGAAAGGCTGTTTATCTGTAGATTAAAATGTTAGACCTGTGTGGAAATGGTTTGCCTTTCCTCATCCTGTTATGCCCCATTTTGCACATTTGACGTCTCCTATGCAGTTTATGCTCTAAGTTAAAGTCGGTAAATTAAACATGCGGAATAGTCATACATAATTCATGAAATGTGTAAACACAATGCCGATGTGACAATTTTTAGCATCATGTGTGTTTATATAATGTGCAAACATGGGCGGATTTGAATTGCCCCTGGTATATGGGTGGATCGAACAAATTGGGAAGCCCACTCCTTATGTCGAGGAGCGGTTTGTCCCAAACTTTGCCCCTGCGCGATGAAGCATATGGGTGAGGGAGCATTTCGGTTGGTTTAATGACAGCGACCGCCATGGTTTAGCGGTTGAATGCCCCTGCAAAAAGCAGAGAAATTATTCTTGAAATCAAACGAGATAAGGAAGACATATTTGCTTTTTCGCTTCAGAGCTTGTGATCAATTTGCCTCATTTTTCACCAAAATAGATCTTGTCAGATGATCATAATTTTCTTTTGGATTTGTCTCCTTCAACATGTTAAATGTTAGTGTAAATATTTCCTGTAAAAAGAAAAAGAGACATATCAGCCAGTATTAAAAGGGATAAATTGAAAACGATACTGATTTACCCTTCATCTTGAATGTCTTGCACGAGTCTTTTACCAGTTTTGTTGGATTGAATTTTCCTCGACTTTTGTTGGGCGCCTCACCATTATGAGAAGACTATGGTAAAATACTGACTTTGATATTACTCGTCGAGTATTTCTGTTTGTAAAAAAGAAATGCACAAAAAGTTGTTTCATTTATTTATAATACATACAACATTTCCCACCCTTAGGGATCGAACTCGGGATATTTCGGACCTACTGTCATCCCCCATACCATTCGGTCCATTGGACCGTAGGTGTCCATGGGGCTATCATTTCAAAGGTTAATCTTTGGGGATAAAACAGCCCTGTTGTATCACCTTGGGCCATGTTACGGTATTTCTCGAGGTAATTTGCAATCCCTGTTAAGAATGGAATAAGACAATTCAAGACTTGAGATGATTATGTGCACATTAGAACGATACAGAATTACCCATTTCTGAGATTGTTCGCGTCTTTCGCTTGTACTTTCCTTTGTCCGAAGCTGTCTATCCCATGGTAATGCCCATGAGTTGATTTGCCCCCAAATTTTATCCAACCTGTATTCGGATATGATTGCGTTCTCGGGTCGATTTGCAATTTCCTGAGAATAGAAGGGGCTTAATTTTAAAACTTGGAGCAACTGAGGGTAAATTGAAACGATACGGAGTTACCCTTCAGGTTTATGCAGATTTTCACTCGCCATCAATTCGTCGCGAGGTTGGTGAGGTGGCGGATTCGAGCATTTAATAGGGGGAAGTCGGATTATTACTCCTTGCTTTTACACATTCACAAAAGCAGAAAAACACATCACGCAAGGAAATAAAACATATTCACTCATTCAGGATTAGTTCCGCTTCCTCTGCAGGCTCTCCCATGATCAGCTGGCTTCATCCCAAATTAGGTATGCATCGGCCATATTGAAGGTCTGGTGGTCACTGGCTGAACAAGTGCATCACAGTCCCGATGCTTTACCGATATCAAACTGGTTGATTATGGCGAAAAGATCATCGTCAATGTCCGCTTGGTGGTGATCTGTCCCTTCTTCCTCGGGAGGTATTGATGCTGATCCAGTATCATTGGTCCTTTTGTACCTTACTCCAACAGAACTCGATCCTGTTATAAACTGGTCTAACTCACCTCTTAAACGTGCATTTTCGATCCTCAGATCATACATTTCATCGAGGGTGAGGAGGAGGCTATTGCAGTTGGGGCAGGTGGCGGAGTCAAAAGTTTCTTTATACATCTTGTTTTCCGCTCGGAGGTTTTCATTTTCAACTCTTAGAAACTCGGCTTCATTGTGCTCATGACGAGTCTTCATTCGGGTTCGTCTATTTTGAAACCAGAACTTGATTTGCGAAGGTTCAAGTCCTAGCTCTTGACTCAGTTCTATTTTTTGTTTGCCGTCTGGCATAGGGCACGTTCTGAAGAAAGCTTCAAGCTTTCGTACTTGCTCCTCAGTATGGCGACGGTAACGCTTCTTTTGACCTTTACCGTTGTTGTCATTGTCCTTACCGGGCTCTTGGACGTCGTCGGTGGAAGGGCCGGGCTCCATAGGCTCGATCCCAAATATGGCTTCGAACTCTTCCTCTCCCATATTCAGCAAGTAACGATAACTTTCAAGTGTGTTGGGTTGAGACATCTTCGATTTGGTTAACGATTTCTCAAAGTTTGATATCTCTTCTTGTATTTTCACTCTCTGGATTTTTCTAGGAGACTGCATATGCTTTAAGAGTCTCTCTTTCGAGCACGAATGAGAATTATCAAGAAGATGTCTCCTTTAAAATTAGACGTGGGTTTAGCAACTGTATTGCCTCTCTCGAGTGTTCAGGCTTTCTCGATTTTCTTTTCATCGTATCTCTCGCCCAGCTCGTCTCCTTCCATCTTTCCGTGGAAGGGGGCCCCTTGTTGCTGTCTCCACCGTCAATTTGCTGGCGAGTTCTTCAATAAAGACGAGTTGTATCTCTTTTCTGCCGTAAATGTCTTTGTCTCCCACTCAGCTTATTTTTTATCCTTTCTTTTTCAAAGTAGTGGCGTCTCGTCCAACTTTTCCGTAGAGACGTCGGATTTGCTTGGCTCGAGATTGGAGACGAGTAGCGGAGGTGATACTGATAGGGAATGGTAGACAGAAAAATTTGGCCAGTAGAGACTTCCCCTGCAAAAATGAAAGAGAATGCGGCAGTATATGTTCTTCATATTCTAGAAAAATTGGAACGATACTGTTTTACCCTTGTGTATACTTCTATTGAATTTGAATTGAGGAAGTTCCTTCATTTGGATTGGATTGAATTGTATGTCCCGAGTTGCCCTTCACTTTGAGCTTGCCACATATGTGCTTTGCTTAGTTGGGCCTTGTTTTCTTTCGGGTTGCCTTGGACCATCATCATTTTCTATGCCATTGGGTCCGTGGACTGGAGGGCTCCTTTAATTTGAAGGTTACCTTCGAGGCAAATGAGTCCTATCGCGTTCCATTGGGTCATTTCTTTTTGCGACACTTTTGAGGAACTTTGCGATTCCCTGGGTGAGAATGGAACAAATCCAATTTAGCATTTTGCAACGATTGAGGGTAAATCGGAATGACACACAATTACCCGTCTTCGAGCTCGCCTGGGCATTTCACTTGAAATTTCCCTACGTGAGGCAATTCAACATTTCTCATTATGGCAGTCAGCGACGTTACCACAAATTGATCCGCCCTAAATCTAGCATAAAAAGGGATTCACGCATTCGACGGGATAAAAAAAAAATAAATAAATTGCCCCCTTGTCCCTGAATTAAATCGAGACACCTAGAAAGCTGGAAAATATCATACGCAGGGGAATTAAGCATGAAATAAAATGTGCACTTATTCAAGGTCAGTTCTGCCTCTCCTGTGGCTCTTCGATAATCAGCTAGTCTCGTGTTGGTTCGGGTGTAGATGATCGATGTTTGAGAGTCCCTACTCACTGGCTTCTGATCGCGGCTTGGGACGTCTGTCAACCCTAAACTGGTTGACCAGGGCAGTAAGCTCATCATCTGGGTAATCTCTTGAACCTTCCAGCAATTGATGCTCGAATTGGGCATTGTTGTTGGCAAATGCTGGCGGTAGATTTCTCATTCTGTCCTCGCCATGAGCAATTTGACTTCTCGTGCTGGAGCCTTCATCATTACTCGAGAAAGTGTAGGGATCACCAACTGTCCTGCTGCCAAAAACTCCTTCCATTCGAGGATTAAAGAAGTGGAAGTGCTCAGGATAATTTCTTGTCTGATTCTCTGGCTGCGCAGGCGCGCTGATCATGGGATGAATTCTAGCCACGGGTTGGTGCTCAGACCAAGGAGTCTGAATACACTGCCCCTGCGGTCTATACTCTTGAAGAGCATTAGGGTGATTCTGGGGGATACTTTGATTAACGCCTGGAGGATTGATGGCACGGCTACTGGCTTGGTTGATGATGGGAAGTGGCTCGCCCCATGCTAACCCGCAGAACTTATGGTGGCGAGGAGACTCGACATTCAGGCTTGGATCAGTCCCGCCTTGGTTTTCTTGATTCTGAGCTGCATTGTGTTCTCTCACCATTTTTCTGTACTTCTGAAGATGACTCGAAACATTTGCTTTAGTGAGTCCCTCTACGTTCATAATTTCCAGTATATGTTGCGGCCGTGCCGAATCGATTCCTACCTGTTGAACTGCATTAACAAACATACGATGCAGCTCGGGAGACCAACTCATCTTCTTTCTCCAGTTGCTTGGAACAAAATTGAAGGCTTGATGCTTGTTCTCATGGTCGTGCAATTGCTTCCTTACCACGTGCTGCCATATGTTTTGAAGCATCTGAACCCTAACTGGTTTCGTTACGACGTCTTGGGCCCCATTTAAGACAGCCTTCATTATGGCTTGCTGATCATCGCTTGCCGATATTACGAGGACTGGCATGTTTAATTTAGAATTGATGACTTCCAAGAGAGTGAAAACATCCATGTCAATCCCTACCATGGCGGTGAGGACGATATCAAACTGGTCACCACTCCTCCTTAATATCTCTAAGGCCTCTGTCGCCTTTGCTTGAGCTACAACCTTATACCGGCATTTTCTCAATACGGTAACAAGGATTGACAGAGAGACTGGATTACCGTCAATGGCCATGACCAGTAGACCCTCAGGGTAAGGAACTTCATTAGCTTCGACCAGGGTTGAACATGCGCCCGTTTCCCTAATGCTCGACATATTTCTGGATCTAGGACTGCCGACTCGAGACCGCCTCAGGATGTCTTCTTGGACTTGAGGGATCACGGGATCGTCGATGGTTTCTCGTAACAGGCTTTGAAAGCCGATGCTTTGATGGTGAAGGTTTTGAATTCCTCTCCCACGAGAACTCCTTCCTCTCTATCTTTCTCCTGCGAGTTCTTGCGAATGAACTCTCACTATCAAATGAGGACAAGTTCTCTCTCTGGCAATAGCAACGACTTCCCTCTTCACGGGCAGTGCTATTAGATTTTTCGAGGGAGAAAATCTGATATTCAGCTTTTGATCAAAGGGGAAATCCTTGTTTCTCGCTCAGTTCGTCTTCCTTTTTTCTTTTCGTGGTAGAGGGCCCTTGTCAAGATCTCCACCGTCGATTTACTGGCGGGTCCTCCAATAAAGACGAGTCGTATCTCCTTTTCTGCCGAAAATTTCTTTGTCTCCCACTCAGCTCGTTTTTTATTCTTTCTTTTTCAAAGTGGTGGCAGCCCGTCCAACTTTTCTGCAGAGACGTCGGGTCTGCTCAGCTTGAGGTTGCCGCTTGACTGGAATTCGAGCCAGCGGGGGTGTTGCCGACAGAGAATGGTAGATAAAAAAAACTCGACCAATAAGGACTGCCCCTGTGAAATCATTATTTAAATTGAAGCAGATTATCACCTTCGCATTCCGATTATCTGCCTCGCCTCTCTCCTTCTTTCTTTCGTGATCTGCTTTCAAAAATGGCCAATTCTCCTAACCATACCTTCTCCGCCGAAATCCTGGCTGGGTGGGAGAGACTCTACAATCTTCTTGGTAGAGGTTACGTTCATATAGCCCAAAACTCTACCGTTGAGGCTGAAATCCTCGGTTTATTCAGGACCCTAGACGCTGCTTCTGTTGAGGGTACCCAACTGGGGAGGGAGTATCGGAACTTCCCGACCCTCTTCATTAATTTTCTGGCTGCCTATAACCGCGCTTATGAGACGGTCATTGTGAATGCCGTCGTGAAAGCTCGTTACCGAGACCGGCACGAGCGTCTGGAAATAGTCACATTTATGGCTGATAATCACAAGAAAGCCTTCAAGTTTGCCAATGATCAGCTTTAGTGGCTAGTTCGTGAGAGAGGAAAGTTGGTGGACCGTCTGGCCTTGGTCCGAACTTACGCCGAACAGGAGCCGAGCAATATTATGATGAGGTGCAAATGCAGTTGGCTGCAGGAGAGACTTGATGACATTACGGCAGATATTGCTTTCGAGAGGGCGGCGATTTCGGACTTGGAGTTTGTTGTCGAGCATTACGAGGCCAGTATGGCCCAGGCTAAGGAGAAGCGCGATCGCCTCTTCTTTAGGCTCGCGGAGCTTGATCCTGAGAACGCCCGGTGCACCCGGAGCATCAACTGTTTGGAGAGTCAGTTGAGCTCCTTCGTAATGGTTATCAGGGCTCAGTTTGGCTTTACTTTTCCTCCCCAGTGAGCTGTTGTAATGCTCTTTGATGAATGGAATGAAAGAAAAGCTTCACGTGTTTTTTTTTGTTTAATTTTTCTGCTATCGTTTCTTCCGCATAGCATAACAGAACGATTTGAGGTACCGAAGATGTCGAGGCTTAATGTTTTTCTTGATGTTCTTGTTTAATTTCTCCAGACGATGATATCGAGAACATTGATGAAGGGTTCGGCGGTGGCCCCCACTATCCATCTTGAGATCACAAACAATAACACTATGACAACTCGATCAGTGCGCTGGTAATAAATCCGGCCACCTGTTGTGTGCCACTTTTATCCATATTTTATTTCTTTCGGCGTCCACTTGCTCGTGTCGGTCGCCTGTAGCGTCGGGAGAAATTCCTGTGGGCCACGTTCATTAATAGAACCTCGGTCCTCTAAAGCCCTCCGCATGTTTCGGATAAGAGGAAATTTTAAGATCGGTCTCTGGTTGATTTAATCAGGTAAAGGTATTTGTTTCATGGGTTCTGATTATATAATCCATATTGTCTTTCAAAAGACGCGGGATCCTCTGCAATACATTAAATATGCCCCCGTGTTTAATCAGTATAAATCCACCGTCATATCAGAATACACTGCCCATACAAGTTTACGGATTGACATAACTCTGTCTGTCAAAGATGGACAGTGTTCGTTTGCCCCCCGGAATTAACGGTTGAAGCCTCGGTGTTTTTCGTCTTTTGGTATTTCTGGAGATGATTCTTGATATATTTTGAACTTAATTTTTACACCCGTCTAGGGTATCTAGGATCTCCCTGCAAAAGAAAATGATATAATTAGTATGCGACACAAGGAATGTCGGTCCATGACTCATATATTAGTCCAATTTGATTTTTTCTATTTTATAGAGAAATCAGAAAAAAAAATTCCCTTAGGAAGAAATGGGTTAATACAGAATTTTTTTGCAGATTTATTACTCTTTTTTTTTAAGGAATGTGACAAAATCTCTTGACGTTTACTAAAATTTTTGAAGGAATTTCCTTTTTATCAGAATAAATTTTCAGAGGTAAATTTGTCAGGAAAATTTTATTTTTATTGAAGCAGGAAAGACATGACAGAAATCCTTTATTGGTTAACAAAATTCCCCCGAGACATTAGTCTAATTTTATTTAGAGAAAATTTTCTTAGAAAAACATGAGCAAATTTCTCGAAAAGAATTTTTGTGCAAGTTTTAATAATTTGAAAAATGTGATAAAATCACTTGATGTCTACTAGAGTTTTTTTTTTGAGGGAATTTTTCTTTTTATTAAAATAAATTTTCAGAGGAAAATTTTTTCAGGAAAATTTCATTTTTATTGAAGTAATAAAAACATGACAAAAATCCCTTATTGGTTAATAAAATTCCCATGAAGGGATTTTTCACATCATTTTTTCAAAATTTTTTTAAAAGAAATGAGGGACAAATTTAATTTTTATTTTCTTTTAAAAGAATGGTCGTAATATCAAGCTCAAAAACTGACTAACACCTAGCATGAACCGACCGAAAATAAATACAAGATAAAATTAGAGAACTTACTTTTACCTTGGAGAAATGCAAATCACATAGTCATGCGCATGACTCAAGTGAGGAGTGAACTCTAGAAAATAAAAGAAGGAGAGACAGGGTATGGACCTAAAAGGCCCCCACTATCTGAATTGACAACCTTACCCTCCGCGCAATCAAATCACAATGGGAAGAATTGTCAATTCAGATAATGAGCGGGATAAAATATGGTCAACCCGAGCGTAATCGACGCAAGAGCTTTACATATTCGATCCCTATCTATGGTTTTCTAGGAAGAATTTCGCGACTTGGGTTTAGACGCTTGTGTGTGCAGGTGTCGTGATCCTCAGAGTATGCAAGACATGCACAACAATTGATATCAAAACAGCGCTTCTAAAAATATGCGAAATTAAACAAATAAACCAAACACCGAGCCTGCAAAACAAAGGGGTTAGCCAAACACTCCGCCCCTTATAACTCCCATCCTGCAAAAACATATAACACCTATAGAATGAGTCCCAAACAAGATCGCCAGAAGCGAGATATCCATGAAATTTTCATTGGCTTAAGTCCACTAAGACTTTTAAAATTTCGAAAAAATTCAAGTATTCCAATTGGTATCTTTTTTCGAAAATTTAAAAATCCCGTCCCCAGTGGAGTCGCCAGTCTGTCGCGACCCTCTAAAAAAATTTTAAATTTTAAAGGGGCTTAACGGATTATTAGGTTAATTAGATTTGACTAACCTAACGCGGACCCTCCCAAGCCCTACCGAATCGCAACTTTGGTTTTTGTTTAAATGATTTTGAAATTTGGAGTCGCCACTAATCGTTCTTGGTAGGTCGATTAGAAACCTAAATAAATTAGCGGGAGAACTAATTTATTCCTGCGAACCAGAGATTATGAGCTCGGGGACTTGGTTACACTAGTTAATTAAAACTAATGCCCTTTCGGTACCTTAATTTCATGGATATCCTAATCCGGCAACTCAGGCTTGGTTTATTCCTAAAGCTCTAGTAGGGTATTCTCTTTTGTGTTTTCACTTTTTAAATAGGATGCATGGATGGTATATATGTTTATTTGTTATATTTTTTTAAGTGTTAAAGATTCCCTGAAGCCGAAAGAGGGAGTGTGTTAACGACTTCTGTGCAGTATTACGACCTACTCATCTTTTGGGTCTGATGATTCAAAAATTAAATTATAGGAAGTACATGACAGTGAATAAACACCTCCAATGGGAGGCCTAGCATTGGCTTGGCTCTTCCCTTTGGGATTTAAGGTACAGGTATTTAAGTTGCAAGTATTTAAACTACTGTAAGTAAAAACCTCCAATGGGAGGCTAAGCATTGGCTTGGCTCTTCCCTTTGGGATTTAAGGTACAGGTATTTAAGTTGCAGGTATTTAACTACTGTAAGTAAAAACCTCCAATGGGAGGCTAAGCATTGGCTTGGCTCTTCCCTTTGGGATTTAAGGTACAGGTATTTAAGTTGCAGGTATTTAACTACTGTAAGTAAAAACCTCCAATGGGAGGCTAAGCATTGGCTTGGCTCTTCCCTTTGGGATTTAAGGTACAGGTATTTAAGTTGCAGGTATTTAACTACTGTAAGTAAAAACCTCCAATGGGAGGCTAAGCATTGGCTTGGCTCTTCCCTTTGGGATTTAAGGTGCAGGTATTTAACAACTGTAAGTAAAAACCTCCAATGGGAGGCTAAGCATTGGCTTGGCTCTTCCCTTTGGGATTTAAGGTGCAGGTATTTAAGTTGCAGGTATTTAACTACTATAAATAAAAACCTCCAATGGGAGGCTAAGCATTGGCTTGGCTCTTCCCTTTGGGATTTATGGTGCAGGTATTTAAATTGCGGATGGACTTTGTCCTCTCCATTTTGGGGTATGAATTTTTTAAAATGAAATACAACGAATTGATTCAACAATTTGAAATTTGTGCGCGCTTGAGGACTCCTCCAAGCCGATTTTGTGCTTCCATAGGATTGACCATTGATATAGAGCTGCGGCTTCCTGACATAAAATAGAGTGAAGTGTCAGTATACAAAATATGTGCTAATCTGCACCTAAAACCAGAAGAGTGGAAAGAGTACTTATCTCCCGTTTGTTTGGGAGGGATTTCTATAATTGATTTTCGCTCTCTATGTTCCCAATATAGAGAGTTTCTTTTGAATTAAGAGGGACTTTTAATCCCCGATCAACTGAGAAATCGGTTGACAGCTTAGGAGCTTGTCTGGGCCGATTCTTGCATCTCTACGAGATTTTTGCTGTTGACATAGAGATATCTTTCTCCTGACATAAAATATGGGAAAAAATGGGAGATGGAGAAAGTGTATACAATTTGTGCTAATTTGCGAGTAAAACCATAAATAAATGAATAAATAAAAACACTTAGCTCGAATTTGCTTGCTCGTTGACGAGGATGAACTCTTGATTTATATTGATCGATGAAGGAATTTGTGATGATAACCCCTAGCTTTAAACTCCCATCATCTTCAAAATTCTCTCTTTTTTTTGGTATTTTCTTTCTCTCAAATTTTTCTTCAATCTCCCAAAACTCTCTCAAACATCCAAAATTTTCTCTTCAAAAAATTCTCCCAAACACTTCAAATTTTCTCTCTCCCAAGAATCTTCTCTCAAGCTCACTTCTTCCTCCTTTTATAACCTCCTCATCTATCTCCCATTCTAATTTTTCCACTAACTCTATCTCCCATTCTAATTTCTCCACTAACTCTTCTTCATTTTCATCTTCCATTCTCCATCTCTATCTCACATTCTAATCTCTCCACTAACTCTTCTTCATCTTCATCTTCCCTTCTCCATATTTATCTTCCATTCTAATTTCTCCACTAACTCTTCTTAATCTCCATCTTCCCTTCTCTATTCTTATCTTCCATTCTAATTTCTCTACTAACTCTTCTTCATCTCCATCTTCCCTTCTCTATTCTTATCTTATTTTCTCCATCCATTCTTCTCCAACTTCTCTTCTTCATCTCCTCTTCTTCATCTTCCCTTCTCTATTCTAATTTATCCACTAACTCTTCTTTTTATTATTTGTAAAATAATCCTTCAAGAGTTAGGTATTTACACTCTAGTCCTTGAATTTTAAGTATTTACAATTCAGTCCCTGAAAAAAATATATTTCTTTAAGTCCAAATCTCCTCACAATTTTTGACACACCAAAATTTACCACATGTCAACTTTAAGCTCATTTCTTGTCGCTGAAAATAATGCATAATTTAATTAAAGCCCTTTTGCAAAATTAAGTCATTCTGGGTATAATTGGGCCAAGATGAAAATTTAAAATATTAGAAGACAATGTCACAACTCATAAAAAGTGAAAGTTAAAAATAAGTTGACTCAAATTAAATTTTTTTAGGCCCGATTCGAGATTATACTCGTGAAGGAACACGTGACTCGAATTGGATTTTTCTGAATTTGCGATGGCCAATATGAAAATAGATTTAAAATAAAAATATTAACTATCTTTGTGTATTTTTTGGCCTCAAATGTTATATTTTCAAAATTTTCAAATATTTTTGTATTTTTTAAACAAAAATTAAAATATATATAATATGAAAAATTATTTTTTGGTCAAAATTCGTTCCCTAGGCTTGGCTAAGGTTCCCAAAGTTGATTTTTCAATTTTATGAATTTTTATGGATTTTCTATTAATTTTCGAAAATAAATAAATAAAAAATACGTAAAAATACTGAAAATATGAAAAATCATTTTTTTGGTCAAAATTGGTTCCCTAGGCTTGGCTAAGGTCCCCAAAGTTGATTTTTAAATTTTATGAATTTTTATGGATTTTTTATTACTTTAGCAATAGAAAAAATGATTAAAAATCAGGTGTCAACAATAGGCAAATTACAACCAAAGAAATCAAGTGCGTAATTAAGGAATCGTGGTATTGATAAATCACATCATAAAACCCTAATGAATCTCTAAGGGCTTAGAGAAATGTGGTTCGAATTTAATTTCAAAAGTGCTTATGATTTTTCCAAAAAAAGAATAAAATCTATAAAATCTAGGGAATCTAGGCCCAAATTTATGAAAATAAAGTCAAACTAGCTTAATCTAAGCTTTTTCTATTTTAAGGTATTTTCTGAAATTTTTCTTATTTTTTTTATTTTTTTATCGTATATTTTTATTTGAAAATGAGATCGCGTTCTATTTTCAATCGAGGAAAAAGTGACAAGAGAACTAAAAGAGAAAAGTAAAAGATGTGGGACTTTATTTTGTTTTGTAGAATGATTCTTTTTTTTTTCCAAAATTAACTTTTTTTTTGTTCTTGCTTTCACTCCAAAAATATTTTTCGAAAATAGAATTGGAACAATTTACGTTATCAAACCAAATTCTCATTCTTTTTGTTTCAAAAATAGAATCAGAGAACCATAATTGTTGTCATATAAGCCCTAAAGCTACTCAAGTTGTAGTAACAGTTCAAAAAAAGCTTGGCTTCTTTCAAGGCGCTAACGCAAGTTTCCACTAATCTCAAAAGCATTTTATTAAAGAAGTAATTCATCTGATCTGAAAAGTAGATCTTCCCCAACCAAATTCTTCGACTTTATGATCAAAGTTGCGTAGAAATAAACCCTATAAGGGTCTATATGATAATCATTTTGATCCAAAGTAGTGATTTTAATTAAAATAAATTTTTTAATTCTGTTCTCTAGATGAGTTTTAGAGAATCAAAACGCATTTGGTAATTACCCAAAATTTCTTCTATTAGAATATAAAAGTGTTTGATAACTGCACAAAATTTCTATTCCCATGAACAATTACTTTTCTCAGTTTTTTCATTTAAGTTAAATAATTACGTAGTTACTTTGTCAAATTTCATTTTATATTTTAAATTAATCAGAGATTAATTCATATTTATTCTCTTGTATAACATATTGACTATTAAAATGTAAAAATAAATATCAAGAATCTTCACGAGTCATTTTCGCCATTTATTGTGGGGTTTCATTGAACTCTTTTGAGCAAGCGGATAACTGACAAGGGTGACACTCTCTTTTCTACAAAGAAAATGCATTGCACTGCCCTACATTGGTGTGCATTTTTTTTTTCTAGAAAATCACATTCCAATCTTAATTCATTGAAAACCAAAGAACGAGAGCTTGTTACATGTTCATGATGGTTATTTTTGTTTTTTTCCAAAATTTTCTAAAGCCAAACTAAATCTAAAGTACATAAACCTAGGCAAATCACAATCAAAGAAATCAAATGCACAATCAAGGAATCATGGCATTAATAAATCGCATTATAAAACCCTAATGAAGCCCTAAGGGCTTAGAGAAATGTGGTTCGAGTTTAATTTCAAAAGTGTTTATAATTTTTCTAAAAAAGAACAAGATTTATGAAATCTAGAAGTGTAGGCTCAAATTTATGAATATGAGGTCAAACAAGCCTAATTTTTTTTAATGAAATCTAGGGTGTGTAGGCCTAGATTTAAGTCTAAATCTAAGTTTCTTCTATTTTTAGGGATATTTTGAACTTTTTCTAATTTTTTAGATTTTTTATTTTTTATTTTATTATCTTATATATTTTCATTTGAAAATGAGACCACGTTATATTTTAGGTCAAGGGAAAAGTGACAAGAAAACTGAAAAGAAAAAATGAGATATGTTAGATTTCATTTTATTTTGTGATTATTAAAAGTTATTCTTTTTTTTTAATCAATTTTTTTTTGTTATTTTTGCTCCAAAACTGTTTTCAAGAATAAAATCATAATCGGGAATCATTTACATTATCAAATAGAATTCTCATCTTTTTTGTTCCAAAGAATAAAATCAGATAACCATAATAGTTACCGTGCTGGCCTCAAAGCTACTCAAAGTTGTAGAAAATGTTCAGAAAAGGTAGATCTTCTTTCAAGGCGCCAGGGCGAGTTTCCACTAATCTCAAAAGCATTTTGTTAAGGAAGAAATTCATTTGATCTGGAAAGTAGATCTTTCCCCCACCAGCCTCTTCGACTTTATGATCAAAGTCATGTAGAAATAGACTGTAAAGCTACTCAAGTTGTAGTAAATGTTCAAAAAAAGTAGATCTTTCAAAGCGCCGGTGCGAGTTTCCACTAATCTCAAAAGCATTTCGTTAAGGAAGCAATTCCCCTGATCTGGTTAAGTTTGCTCAACCGAGGAAACCAAGCTCGGCAAGTCATCTGTCACGCGACTTTACTGCCGCAATGAATCGGGGCAGCACAGGCGTCTGATTCGCGTGACTGGTAAATGGGGAGACTCTGCCTTTAAACTTGGGAAAATTCCAAAAAAGGGCTTGAAGTGTCTTCGTTTTCTCAAATAAGGGCTTGAAATTGATGTTGTTTCAAATAAGGGCCTGAAGTGCTCTCATTATTTCAAAAAAGGGCTTGGCTCAAGGGTGTTTTCGTCCTTTTAGTTTTTTTGAAATTTTTTTTTCTTTTTCTGTTTTCCTCTTTTTTTTCTTTACTTTACTTTTCTTTTCTTTTTTTCGTTCTTTTGCTGCCAAGGCAATCGTCCGACTGGGTTTCTCTCCTCCAAAAGCTGTTGTTCCACTTCCTCTTCCTTCTCTTCCATTGCCTTCACCACCACGCGCCCTCCTCTCTTCTCCAACCACAAGCCTTGCGATGTGTTAGGCGACTATTCATCGTACAGGGAAGCAATCACTGTAGCTGTCGTCGTGACACAGAGTCGACCCGAACTAGGAGTTATCGGCACTGTCAACAGTGGAAGCGTTCTCGTTCGTGCATCCTGTGTTTGTATATATAAAGACCAATCCTCCAGTTCTTCTCTCGGCTTCAAACTAAAAACGGATTTTGAGTAAAGCACACCCGCCAACAAAATCAAAACGAAAGTAGGACGATGATCACGATGATACTGCAAGTGGTGTTCAAACTAGTCGCCGTTTTTTGCCTTGTCTTTCTGCCGCTATTGCCAAACGCTGCGGCGGCGGCTGCTGATGATGTACCAGACCCACCTCCCGTGATGGCCCCGCCCAACTGCACTGCCGCATGCGGCAACTTGACGATTCCATACCTGTTCGGGATCGGGTCCGGCTGCTTCCTGGATAAAGTCTACGAGACTCAGTGCCACCATGGCAGCGAGAGCACCCTCGTTGCCACGTTGAAGAACCTTGGGAATGTGACAATGCTCGACGTTTCTGTGTCGGAGCAGGACACAGCCCAATCTTGTAAACTTCATCGTTTGACGAAGGCGACGCCGTCTTCGTTGGTCAGGAGAGCTTTCCTCTTGAGGGCAGCATGAGCCCGACCCTGAGGTGGGCGATGTGCGAGGGAGGGGAGAGGTCTTTCGATATTGTTGAAAACGTAAAGAAATCAAAACTAAAATAATCAAACGGAGGAGGGGCAGCTAATGGAGATTGCTTCGTGGCTAGGGAGACTGCATCGAGGCCGCCATCGGCTCTAGCAAGGACGAGTCTGGAGGGCTTCGAGGTGTGTCCTGGAGGAAAATAATGCTTGCGGTTGGAGAAGAGAGGAGGGCACGGGACGTTGAAGGCGATGGAAGACGAGATAGAGGAAGTGGAACCGTAGCTTTTGGAGGAGAGAACTTGGGTCGGAGTTTGGCTTAGCAGTAAAAGGACGAAAAAAGGAAAAGAAAAGTATAAAAGGAAAACAAAAAAAGAAAAAATTCAAAAAATTAAAAGGACAAAAACGCCCTTGAACCAGGCCTTATTTGAAACAATAAGGGCACGTTAGACCCTTATTTGAAACAATGTCAACTTCAGGCCCTTATTTGAGAAAATGAAGGCACTTCAGGTCCTTCTTTGGAATTTTCCCTTTAAACTTCTTCGTCACCATTCTCAGTCGACTGTTTAGATACGGCGCGAAAATCTTGGGTAGAAATAAAAGATCAGAAGAAACCAAGCCCGTGAAATTTTCATATTCATGTTCTCTTACCATTTCTTAGGCCTGCCTGCAAGTTCCTCAGCGAATAAATTCAAGTAGTGTCCAACATGGCAACAAGGAGAGACCAAGTTCGCTCCAGTTACTATATAGACAATTTGAAAAGCACGGGCGGGAGCGGGAAAAACATGCATATTTACAAATATTATCTCAATCGAGCCTCTAGTAAACATCCCCGGTGCAAAGTTCCTCAGTGTCTTTGATCATGTTGGTTTCTGCTGATCCTCCTCATCCTCATCGTCCTACAGAATTCCATTAATTAGCTGCCATCAAGAATTGAGTCTGGAGAAAGATCATCAACCAAATGCAAGACCACATTTCAACAGGTAAGAAGGTTGAGATACTAAGATGGTCTTACCAGATTATCGATCTTATCAAAATCATCACCAAAGCTCCCTTCCCCATCATCTAGAAGACCAGAAAAAAGATTAACAACTGAATGATTGGGTATGGATCTATTAGAAAACTCGCACAACAAATTCATCAACACATCCGCATGGCTCTGCTCTCTGCTCTCTCTCTCTCGCCCTCCTCCCTGCCAGACTCACATAACAAATTCATCAACACATCTGCATGGTGCTGCTCTCTCTCTCTCTCTCTCTCAAAGCTCCCTTCCCTATCATCTAGAAGACCAGAACAAAGATTAACAACTGAATGATTGCGTATGGATCTATTAGAAGACTCGCATAACAAATTCATCAACACATCTGCATGGTTCTGCTCTCTGCTCTCTCTCCCTCTCCCCCTCCCCTGCTCCCTCCCAGACTCACATAACAAATTCATCAACACATCTGCATGGTTCTGCTCCCTCCCTCCCTCCCTCGCTCGCTGCCGCATAAATGACAACTTCAATGTAATCGTGGGTTTTAAAAAGTAATGAGAAGCAGTCAACCAAAAAAAAAAAGATTAGTGGAAGTTTTTTCAGTAAGGTTATCAATGATTTAAGAGGGTGACAGACCAAGGTGATCTCTCCCTTAAACGTATACCTATAATCACTAATGTTTAGCCACATTCACTGTCAAATACATTAAAATTTATAAGAAAAACCGTACAAAAAAGGCAACAGAACATCAGTGCACAATATCAGTCCAGCAAGTGGGTGTAAGTATGATAAGTAGCTTCATTCTTTATCGACATTTACTTAACGTCATTAAACAGCTCATGTGAACAAGCTACAGACCCGAATTTTATGGAATAAATGCTGTAAAACAGCTAGCAGCCAAGTCCAGATGGACTGTTCGATAAAACTCTTAGAACCCTGACTGAAGTGGTAACCAATCAATCTGAATTAGCTCTATATTGGTGGACTCAGCCAAGTTTGTGCGGGTTTAACGATCGATCAGGGCTTCCAGATAAAAAAGAACATCAAGGTGCTGCAGGTGTGTCGTCAACATTGTATGTCAGCACTACAGGCAGAACTTGCCATAGGTTGAATATCTGAGTCATATCACTTAGGTTTCTCATGCTTGCAATATAAAACTGATCTGGCAGCTGAGCTGGTTAGACAGATCAATGTCACTCAAGCAGTTAGTGCTTTGCCCTGGTCATGAAGTGATTTACTTTAAGGACTATCAGCGCGCTAAAACCGTCTCACTTCAATAAAATAGTCTTTTGGGTTGTTTAACAAGTACATTCTGTATTCGACTTCCTAAAGGATAACACGCAAACTCAGCGGACACATATTCACATGAATTACAGTTCACATGGTTCGCACCCATTGGCTCCATACAAAATGTAAGTCAGACATGCAGCCAGTCTGTAGGTGCACAGCCAATTCAATAACTTTCTTAAGAGGAAGCCATTCAGGTATAAGAGGTGAGGAAAACATGCGAATAGTTACTTTTGGCAATTTTTTCAACATTATAAGAACCAAGCATCGCTCCAGCTGTTATAATCGAGAGAAGACACCAAAATGTAAGGTCATATGACCTGTGCTTTAATCACAAACTTCTATGAACTACACTAAGGAATCGAAAGAATGTACCTTGGCCTCCATCGCTGTCCTCGAGATCCCCTAGAAGAAAAGTATCCAAGTCTTGCTGAGCAGCCAAAGTTGACGAACTGCTTTCTGCGTTCTTATCCACCACTTTAGGATTTTGGATCTCTGCAACTGAGGCCTGCATCATCTTCTCAGCTTTAGCTTGCTCCGCAGCCTTGAGCTTAGCGTCCTCCAAGTACCTTTTCTCATACCTAGAAAAGAAGAGATTTGAGCTTGCAGGGCGTATCAACTAAAGCAAAGGAGACATTCTCCCTTGACCCAGAAAATTACTTGATTTCCTCCCAACCCACGAAGCAAAATGACTTACGGGGCCACATGAGTGCTCACAAGAGTAAAATAGATCCTCCAAAATCTCCTTTCTTTCATTACCCGAGGGCACAATTGATATCGCAGCCGTGAAATTTCCTGTGTAGACAAGACCACAACAACAAGGAGAAGTTAACGAGTCCAATCATGGCCTCTCGCAGCAAAAAGCGTACATGGATCACCAAGGCACGCATTAGACCAGAGGCAGCATGGGGAACTCTTTCGAATCTAAGCGACATTAATCAGAATGATAACGTCTCTCTCTCCTATAAACAAAACTTAATTGCAACGATCCGAAACACTTACAGGCACATTCATTACCAAGCCACGAGAACTCGGCGACATACCTTCACGGTAGTGAGAACGAGAGTCGCGTGTTTCGCTTGCCACTCCGTAAGATCCTGCCTCACGTTCGAACCGGTCGTGGCGACATCACACTCCTCCTCCTCCCCCTCATCTACCATCACAACCATGAAAATCAATCCCCGGAACACCGAATCCTCCATAGGAAAAGCCTCGAGATCAAGAAACGTACCTCGAATCGGGAAGTTCTGGAACGTCGCGGGCGTGAACCCCTTGACGAACTCCCGCAGGTCGCCGGTGACGCCGAGCTTCTCGAAGTCCTCCTCCGCCACCGGAGCGGCATTGCCGGAGGGACCCGACTCCTGCGGCGCGATGGAGTCGGCGATGGACTTGATCTGGTCGGCCTGCTTCAGGGCGGCGACCTTGAGCTCGTCGGCCTTCTTGGAGGCCTCGAGGGCGAGCTCCCTGGACTTCTTGGCGGTCTCGGAGATGAGATCGGAGATCTTGGCGGAGGTGGCGGAGGTGGCGAGGGTCTGGGACTTCTTCGCGGCTTCTTCCGCGAAGGTCTTCGCTCTCTTCCACCAATCCTCCATTTCCGCTACGCTTCGAATTATGAGCGAGAACGCCTTGCCTTTGGGCCTTTTCGACGGAATCTTTGCTTCGGGATCGAGGGAACTCCGATGCAGGATCTCCCCGAAACGACGCCGTTGCGACAGGATTGACCTTGTGGCCTTTGCTCGTGCACGTTGCGTGGAAATTAATATCTAGTTCGGACTCCGAAAGTATAGCAAAACGAAAAATCTAGCGTAACATATAATGTATTCTAACGTTGATTTTTCCACATCTAATGTCGTTTTGGGGGCGTTCCCCGTTAGTCCGGGACCAATTGAACAGAGATAGAGAGAGAGAAGAGATGTTGCTCGTAGCTTTGTCGCGCAACCATCGGCTAGGGTCCGACGACTCTTTCCCATGCAGGAGCAAGGTCTTTTGGTGGCTCGCGGTCGGAACAATAGGGGGAGGAGGCACTTGGAAATAGACAAGACAGCTCGGGGATTACGAGCTCCACCGAAAAGTTCTTTTAGTCATAACGTGAATACTATTTTACAGTGTCCAAAAAAAAAAAAAGGAACCAACGTTATCGAATCTATTGCTTATAGTGAATTTCTGCGACCCCATCGAGGGATGCATCCATGTTGAAACAAGTTGAATCGAAGTGCATTTCATTCTGTCTCAATCAATCTCCTTGCCTCTCATTCTTCGAGAATTAGAAAAATCATTTTCGAGTTTGAATTTTTGTTGGTTTCGATTTCTCAAAAAATTATATCAAAACGCAAATGCTTAGACTTCATCAAATGACCAAGAACGATCCATGCTGCGTTTAAAGAGTTACCAATCTCGAAGGGACAATTCCCTAGGGAGTCATGGAAACCCCCCCTGCTTCCTACATGATCCTTGTAGACCAACAGGACATACAAGGATCATGTAGGAAAGAACTCGATCAGAGAGAGAGAGAGAGAGTACATGAAATGGGGGCCAAATAAAAACACATCCCTGCATAACTTCAGACATGCATGAAGCCACGAACTCCAACCAAAGAACTCTCATCTATCAACCCTCAAATCCTACAAGGGCTAAAACAGAAAACAAGCAGATGTATACATCTATCTAACTACTAGAATGACCTAAATGAACTTGTGGAGAAGAGATGCAATTCAGAATTTACAGCATAGAAGTCGTTGCCTCCAACCCTTGTGCTTCCCGAGCCGTCGCCGATCAGATTTCATCATCCTCACTGGGCTGCTATTCCACTCGGACTGCAATCTATGCACCAAAAGGAAAAGGAGAAGGAGAAGGAAAAATGTAAGTTACTTCCCAATGAGACAAAATATGTAGCCAGAATTCTTCGAGCTGGAAAACTATAACGGGATAGTTACATTGGAAAGGCGAAGGATCTAGTGCTAGTCGCGCTGCTATCTGATCTGAGAGAGAGGGATCTGAGAGAGAGGCTTCCTGAATAAGTTATCGGTCCGGAGTAAGTTATCGAGCCAGACACGGGGCCTGCCACAGAGAAACTTGACTCTCCGAAATCATGCCGTCCTAGGCAAGAATCAGTTCGCCTATCAGAAGCTTCACCCAGTCTATGCACATTCTGGCCCTCATGCTTTTCTTTATTCCCATTACTAGAACTCTCCCCTCTATCACTCGGTTCAGGTGCCGAAGCATTGAAACTGAAGGTAATACTTCCGCTCTCCACTTTCCTGCAGTAAGAAAACTCGTTGACGAGATCCCTGTATTCTGACCTTTCGGATGGAGATGGGCCAGTTGCAACATGATTCCCGGGGCTTCCTTTATCCATCTCGCTTTTTTCTCGTGAGGTACCATTCAACTCTTTGATGATAGAAAAGGGGGATGGGGAAGCGCCCTCCTCGCTCCTTTCGACTGATTCCTGGGTTTTAACCGAGGACAAATTCGAGCATGCCAACATGGATTCGTTATTTGAGCCCTGTATTCAGGATCAAAAAATAACAGCTTAGCCTGCAGAAAAAACTCTATGCTACGCATTTATATGAATTCCAATTGAGGACAAGGTATCTCAAACTCAAGAATCCAGAACAGGAACAGAAGAAAGAACAAAAGGTTATAGCCTCGGCTGACATAAAGATCGCACTTGAAACTTAACAACGAGATATTATGACTAGTAACAAGATTGTCACTTCCTTTCTCAGTTCTGAAGAATTTCAATGTTGGAACACATGTACAAGAGTTGCCAACGGTGCATTCATGTCATCTTTCAAAAGCAGCACACATTATCTACACATACAAAGCTAAACCTGAAACCTGACAGACTTCGTTTAATATTCCAAAACGAGGAAATACATACCACAGCAGAGGGTGGCTTCATTCCATCAGCAATATCATCACAAGACTCTCGTTCAAGATTTTGTGAAGTCAACTCTTGGACTAAAGGAGTCACTTTGTCTTTGGATAACTCATCCCCACATTTGTCTCCTTTTGTCTCTGCCTGCACCAAATCCTCAGAACAATTTTTGGGACACTCCAGAGCATCTAAGTCGCCATTTGCATCCTTCTCTATAGGCAAATAGGCATGCAGATCCTTATTTCCATCAGTTTCCAACTGGGTAACCCTGTGAGAGGGCACGCCTTCGTCGACACAGATGTCTTTCACTTCACAAAAAGGATTTTCCTTGTGACAGGGAATCGACTTATCAACCTCACATGCGGTGACAGTTTTATCAGTGAAAAGGTCCAAGTCCTCTTTAACCAGATTTGTTTCTCCAGTAGAATCGGTATATGAAGCAAATGAACTTTTTACCGTCAATTTGTCGCTCCCAGTGAGAACCTCCATGGGTTCCAGATTGCTCAATCCTGGCACTGGCCAAAATCCGTCTCCAGAATTGACATCAATCGGCACTGGAGCAGCAATATCCTCATTGTACTTCATATCATCTAGGTTTTCCTTCGTGCTGTCCTTGTTTGACTTTTGTTCAACAGTTGTCATGGGGTCATCACTTCGCTGAAAGGACTTTGCAGTAGCATTATGGACCAGATATTGAACCACAGTCTCACCATCTGCAATGCAATTCACCACTAACGCTTAAGGAAAAATGCAATTAAGGAATTACGGATGATTTAGAGTGGTAACTGCAACTTCCGCTTGAAGCTAAAATTCCGAAAACTCGTTATGACTTTTAAGGTTTAAGCAAGTCAACCAGACAGATGGAACTTCCAAACAAAATCTAAATGAGAGAGATGGTTGGCAAGTGCTTGGAGGCCATTAATGTGATATCTTCTAGGAAGAGAATTTTTCCAGCCTTTGCTCTTCCAGACCAAAAGGGGGAAAAAAAAAAGGGCTGCAGCCATTGCCAAACTGGAATTCTTTTTATGTGTAAAAACGTACCAACGTACCAATATGAACTCTGAACATTTTCCACTAGGTTAACAGACGGGACATAACAGAAGAAGATTCAGTACCAATCTTCATAGTTGAAAATGTAGCCAAATGTCAGAAGAACTCTTCCTGGACTACGAGTACTTAGTGTCATTTGTCACACTGGAATTCTCTGCAACGGGGAGATCCTGAAATCAAACAGAGTTATACTAGTAAGCAACTTTTGTATACGTATGGGCCTTCAGGGGACCTCATATAACAGGAAACCTATATGAGTAAAAGCTTGAATCCTAAAGGACGACTAGAAGAACTTGAGACCCGATAACAACCAGCAAATTCTTTTCAAGCATCCAGCCACGCCAGCAAAGTGCAACCAGCAATAAACTCGATCAGCATCGTTGGTTTATCAAATTTAGTCATTACCATCGGAACAAGAATGTGGAAAGGTAAAAGGATCACCGAAAGGAAGTCCTAGACCATTTCAAAGTCTTATTTTTTTCTTTTTCTTTTTTTTTTCCAAAACAGTCTGTGATTAGCCCATGGAGACGAATGGTTCTAGAATGGGCATCAGCTTACATAGACAGGTCATTCCCAATCTTGATCCAGGCACCATTTGATATTAAGACAGACATTAAGCATAAAATACACCACTGGAGAAAAAGGCCAAAACCATGACTGGTAAACAGAGGAGACAGTTCCGACCAAAAAACTGGAGAAAAAGGCCAAAACCATGACTGGTAAACCAGGGAGACTTCGACCAAAAAAAAAAAAGGAGAGGCTTTGACCAAAAAAAACAGGGGAGGCGAGTGAGTTGAGATGGTCCTGTTAAGCCTATCAAAAAGGAAGCCAATATTGTCTTTGGATAACACGCACTCAGTTTGCCAATATTAAAAAAAAAATGCCCCAAAAATCTGAAAAGCACTGTCCTACTGAAATCTCGTGGAATTTTTGTGATGAGTATGTACCAGGATTGGTCCATGGCTGAGAAAGCAGGAGCTAATGTATGAATTGCGGTGGCCAATACATTTGCACTCATCCCAACGAGGAGGAAAAGAAGAACACAAATCGGTAAAGTGGCCAATGTACAAAAGGACAAGGGAAACAAAAGTTCTCAACTTTTCAAAAGCTTCCAAAACTTTCAACCCCCTAATGATACCCCCAGTTCTTTTATCCTTCGAAAAAGGTTAAAAACGTCAGATGGCCCCTCTCTTGGACCGTTTCTCAGTTCACCACCTTTGTCCTACAGCGGAGCTTTAATCGATTAGATCAAAACTCGATTTCAATCACAAAACTCAGGACATAAACATAAATTCCAACACTAGGGAAATAGAAAAAGAAAAACCCAACTGTGTTTGGCCGAAATCACCGATTGAGATTGGGAAAATCCAAAAAGAAGGGAATACGGGAGACCATAATCAGATCCGACAAGAAAACAACCCTCAAAATCCAACAAAATACAAGGATCCAAAACTGAATATGAAACCTCAGGTTCCTTTCGCCCCGATCAGCTACAAGAGGACAGCCATGTTTTTCCTTCCATCTATCTCGCTCTGTTTCAGAAGAGGCGGACCACTCTCGAGTCACCCGACTGCAAAAAGATCAAATAATAATAATAATAAGAAGGCAAAACACCGAGAAACCGCTGCTCCTGAGCAACACTGCAAAAATTCTGTGAAAAAAGTTGACGCCAAAAATAGAAAAGAAAGGAAGAATCGAACCATTTCTGCAACTCATTTCTCAGATCAAAACGTGGAGATTCTAGACTCGGCAAAAAGTAAAGATGGGGAGAGACACCTGAACTGCGAAACGAAGGACGAGTCCAAATTGAACTCGATCGAGAGAGAGAGAGAGAGATCGCCGCGGACAAACAGCAGAAGCCGGCCGCGCAAGGGAAAAGGAGTTCGTTGAAGCGGAGAAAGGGACGCAGGGAGCGAGCATGTAGACACAAGCACAGCAGGAGGTGACGCTGGATTAAAGTAGGTGGCTATAGAGAGAGGGAGACGGTGAGTTGTGCGGTTGTGCCCATTATTTTTCCAAGCTCTTCGTGATATCATTTTTTTTTTTTCAAGTCAACTTACGCTTTATCAAGGGGACATTCAACATACCTTACTTGCCTTTACGTTGACAAGGGCATCTATGGTAACTATTTTAATTTTTTTTAAAAATAATTAAAATAAATTTTTCTCATTTTATTCTTTGAACAAATTTTAGAGAATCAAAACGCTTTTGATAACTACCCAAATTTTTTATTTTCAAGGACAATCGCTCTTTTCAATTTTTGTCATTTAGATCAAATAATTATGTAGTTACTTTATAAAATATTATCATTTATTTCAAATTAATCAAAAATTAATTTATATTGATTCTCTTATATAACATATCGTATATTGAAATGTTTAAAAATCATCACGAGTCATTTTTGCCATTTATTGTGAGGTTTCATTGAACTCTTTTGAGCGAGCAAACAACCAACACGAGCGACACTCTCATTTTCTATAAGAAAAATTCATTGCATTGCCCTATACTAGTGCGCGTTTTTTGTTATAGGAAATCCTAAAGAACAAAATCTATAAAATCTAAAGAATCTTGGCTTAAATTAATTAAAACGAGGTCAAACTAGTTTAATCTTCTTCTATCTTTTGGGATTTTTTTGAAATTTTTTTGATTTTATTATCTTATTTTTTTTAAAAAAAAGTGCAATCTTGTTTTGTTTTAAGTAGTAAAAAAAAGGACAAGGGAATTGAAAGGAAAATTTAAAATATGTGGGATTTTCATTCTGTTTTGTAATTATCAAAAGTGATTCTTTTTTTTCAGAACTAATTTTTTTATTCTTAGTTTTGCTCAAAAACTGTTTTCAAGAAGGGAATTAGAATAAGAAATTATTTACGTTACTAAACAGGATTCTCATCTCTTTTTTTTTTTTGTTGAGGAGAACGGAATCAATGAACTACAATAGTTGTCGCACATGCCTAAGTGACTTGAGAATGTTTTTTTAAAGAAAGAAAGTTTATATTTTCCATACTCTTATTATCATTTTTCTAAGTGTCTAGGAAGCACTCATCAGAATCGCCGGACCAACTATAAAGTATCGTAACAAGACCCGTTCGAACAATTAAAAAAGCAAAATGCTTTCATATTCTTAACATCATTTTGGGGGGGGGGGGGGGGGGTCGAAAGCATCCCTCCTTAATTTTTTTTCCATAATTGAAAATACTCAAAATCAACTGAAAATTCCAAATCACCCCTAAACTGTCTTTTAGCAATTTAATGTCTCCATCCCAACCCCAACGGGGAAAAAAAAAATTGGCTTTTACTTTTTTCCACTCTCCAATTTTCTCGCCTTGAATGCGCCAACCTTTTTTTTTCCCCACCTATCGCTTTCACTTTTATTTTAATTCTTAATTTTTTTGTGCTAATCTTTTCGCCTTGATCGCATTAGCTGTTCGCCATCACCTCCCCCCAAAATTTCCTCTTTTTTTTTTCCCCTCTCCCATTCGTATTGTCGCTTTCCACCGTTTCTCGCCGGGGCGCGCGCAATTTTCCCTCCTCAGAAACGGGGCAAACGAATTTTCCCGAGAAAATCCCCGGGGGGGACCTAGGGGAAATTGGACGCCCGCGGAAAGTCAAAGCTTTAAAAATGTCGTCTTTGCGTAGAAACATCATTACTTAGGAAGATAAACGGATCGTTAGTTTGAACTTAGTCCGGATACAACCTCGTCTTTAGCGAAACGCCGGCAGAGGATTTGACCAACCCTGCTTAAAGGAATTTATTTAATGGTTTTTTCTTTCTACGGCACCGATCCCGAACCATACGCCTTTTTTGGCCTTTTACATCCATCTTTCCCAATCTCTCTCTCTCTCTCTCTCTCTCTTGCGGAAAAGACAAATTTTGAAATTGAGATAAGGAATACAATGTATTAGGAAATTCGAGAGATCCATCATATCCTATGGTTTATTTTGGTAGATGATTGGACATGATCTAAATTAAAATCTAAGTCAAGGAAAAAATTTTAAATGAGGATATGAAGTGTCATCGTTTTATCGAATCGTGACTTAAAATGGATATTATCTCAAATAAGGACATCAAAGTGCTCTTATTTTTTCAAATAAAAGCTTAAATTGGCAATATCGGTCTAATAAAAGGGTCTAACTCACTGGTTGGTTAGGTATATTTTCGTCCTTTTATTATTAGTTTCCCTTCTTATTAAAAAAAATAATAAAAAAAAGTTAAAAAAACACACATGTGGGATGTATTTCCTTTTTAAAATTTTTATTTTTATCTTAAATTTTATTTTAATTTAAATAAAAATTCAGCTAAATTTGTATATTAATAAACACGTCCCTGACCGATTGGAATATTTAGCCGATCGACCGGCGAGACCAGGCCCTTATTTAAAATCACTTTTCGCTCTTATTTGAAATTGTCATGCCACTTTAGCCCCTTAATTGATACAACGACCACTTCAAGCTCTTTACTCGAGAAAACGAGAGCATTTTAGCCTCTTATTTGAAATTTTTCCCTAAGTAAATAACAAAAAATTAAACAAATATCTTAGGAGGAAAAAAGGAAAGAAAAGAAAGAAACCCCGTTCCACATTGGACGTGAGAGGACCACCGACCACCGCCTCCGGTGGTCGCTATTTCCGACGGTGAGGGGTCACCTCCATCAAGGTGGCTGCTAGCTACTATTGTGACGACAAATGGGGTTGGCTCGCGGGATCAGTATGGGGGTTGCCACCGCGTAGGACGCGACTGCCTCTTGGCGATAAAAGCAACTGCAATGGTTGTCCGCGGTGGCTGGATTTGCCTAAATCTGATCAACCCCAATGGTTGTTTACGGCGTCTTTTGCTCAATGTGTACCCCCCAAAAAGCTAGATGGAATAAATTCTAATATTATATGGACTTTTATTCAGGCCAACAAATGCAGTCCATCTTGATTCTTCTTACAAGGTGATAATTTATGCTCTTAATTTATCATTTTCGACTTACCTTTAATGCAACAAAAACATTCGAAGTCACGAGAATATAAAATTGATTCTCATATAAAATCTTGCTTTCATGGTCTTCAAAAACGAGTTTCCCCTTTCGTCTTTCAAAGCTCCGGAGGAGAAGTCAAGAGGGCAAATATGCATCGTTGCAAATAAGGACTTAAGTTTCGACCGAAAAAAAATAAAAATAAATAAAGACTTAACTATTCTCTCTCTCTTTTTTCCGGTCGTGCTGCTTTGGGTCAACGCTCAACTCCAACGACCAGACCAATTCCGTTTGATTTTCACGGAGAAAGTCAAATTGAATTGGGATTTTTCCTAAGGAAGATAAATCTGCGGTGGCAGCGCTCATAAATCATTCGCGTTTTCAACAATTCGACCGTGTAAAGGTAAAATGCTTCTAGAACGAAGTAAGCGCTCGACTAAGGCGAAAGCTCGAGCATGGCTTGACGATGATTAACTGGATGACGGTCGAAGTGTACCATTCCTCGCTCGTGCGGGGAAAGCGCGTGGGGGACCGGCTGGTCACGTGTATGACCATCGCCCGCACGTGCGGTGTGACCCCTCTTGCCCCCGTCGCTGGCTAAAGTGCGCCGGGAGAGCAGGTTTGACGTACCCTCATCGAGCAAGAAGAAACTAACGTCGGGGAATTTGATCGGAAAATTTCAGCCACCGCATCGGACGAGATCGCCTGCCCCCGCGTGCGGAAAGCTTAGCCAAGCCCAATCGTCGAAGCGGCGCGGAACGATATTCCGGAGACCCTCTCCTCTCGCATGAAATCCCCACCGAACTCGTAAGGAACGAGGTGCGACGGTGGGGATGATATTTTTGCGCTTGGAGCCGCGAATTTTTGCTCTCTTGAAAATATAAAACGAATAAGGGATGATCGTTAGTTCAATGTACCCACCAATCGATGGTATAGCTGATTTACTCTTTAGTCATTTCACGAGAAGTCTTGGGTCCAAATCTTGGGACTGGTGATTTAAGTGGATAGTCGTGGCGGTGAGATGCTACGCTAATCTTCCCAGAGGATCAGTCGATGTGCGCGTTCCGTACGGACATTAGCCGAGACATCTTCGATATAAAAAAAAAAAAAACATTAGCTCAGTGCGATCCGTGAATTTTTTATACATTCAATATGGCATTTGAACTTCAACTCAATGCTCAATATTGTCTCTGGACTTTTAAAGTGCTATAACACGGCCTACGAACTTTTGGCACGTGCTTAATATAAATTACGAACTGCATGAAAAGATTCGATGGTGTTCCTAAACTTGAATTAATGCGGTGTAGTGATTAAATTGAATATATACCAAGAGTTTAAGGGCTTTGTTCGTCAAATTAAAAGTTCAAGAAATAATCATAAAGTTTGGAAATTATCCGTGTAATTATTATTATTATTTTTTTTTCTGAAGACATTTTGCTACGTAGTTGGTGAGCATGGAGAACGCCAGATGCAAACCCAATAAAAAGATTCGGGGTCAGTTAATTCCCGGTTGTTGAAGGTACCACCGAGGGCCCGACAACGGCAGCACTGTCGAGTCCTAGCAATTTAAAAAGACGACCAAATCGAGAATTTTGTCTCCCCGAATCAATAAATGGGAGTGAATATATCTGGTGCCAATTTTGTGACGCAGGACAAAGAAGGATTTTCGCAGTAAAAGCTAGGTTGGTCGGTGGATTCGCTAGGAATGCAATTGATACATTTACACTAACATTCCCCCCCCCCTTTTTTTGGGTACTAAAGTCCGTGTTATAATGGCAAGAATTTGGATTTGTAGGTAGGGTTGCTTGGCTTTGTTTCATTAGGTGACCAAACCAAACCAAACCAAACACCCCACATCGGACGACGAGATGCGTGTCCAATTACATCGGTGCGAAGACATCTACTTAAATTTGGCCCAATTCCCTAAAAAAACTCTCGCGATGCTGCTCCGAGCTTTTTTTTTTCCGGTCTCGAAAGAAATCCAAAACTTTAAATCTAGTCATAAATATGTCTCGAGTTTTTTTTTTAAATCTCTGAACAAAACTAAAACTTGAAGTCCAATCTCAAATGTGTCCCGAACTTTATTTTTGTCTAGAAATAAAGCTCGAAACTTTAAGTCGAGTCCTATATCTATCCCGATTTCTTGTTGTCTAAGAAAAAAATTACCCATTTGCATTCTAGTATCGAATCTACCTCCATTAGTATCTTTCCAAGAACTCCGTTATTCGTTCCAATTTTCATGTCCTATTATGGCTTCATTTCGGATAATTTCGACATTTTTAATTGGGATGGACGTGTCATATACGTCGAAATGTCGCGTCGGTCCATGTATTATCGTCCCATTATTTTGATGACGTGGATTCTTTATCGACTTGAAAATGCCACATCAAGTTGGGATCGGACCACCGTTTAGGTTCGAGAACAGATTGAGTGTTTCTGATCTTTTTTAGACAAAACAAAATTCGAGATAGATTTGGGGTTGAACCTATAATGTCGAAGATTTTTTCTAGAGACAAAAAATGGTCGGGGCAGATTTGGGACTAGACTTGATATTTAGGATTTATTTCGAGATAAAAAAAAAATCAAGATAGATTTGGGACTTGACCTAAAATTCGAAATTTTTTCTAAAATAAAAAGAAGCTCGGGGGCAGATTTAGGATCACATCCGAAGTCGAGATTTTTTTTTTTTTTAGGGAATTAGTGGCTCAGAAGAAATCGCGATGAGCCGCACCAAAATAGCTTTTATGATTTGGCACGCGTTATATATAGTTCAACTTTTTTAAAGCCGTAAGTTACTCAGCATTGGTCAATTTCCTACTCGATTGTGTTTCGACTCTCTCTTTTTTTTTTTTTTTTTGGATGTCGACTTGATGGGCGCCTCATCTTTCCAAATTCCGGTTCAAAGTTCAAACGACCCCACGTCCCAAGTGGTCGGCAATCTTCCAAATGGCTCTGTAGACTCCTCGATGGCCGTCCGCAATCTTGCTTTTTTTCGAAATTTTGTCTATAATTATCGCCAAACGTTCATTAATTAAAATTTGTCCGACAAAGACGAAAGGGCCCGTTAAATAATGACTTTATGCAGCAATCTCTCGCTTAGGACAGCATACCCGTGACTTTGCTTGCATAGTTGAGCTGCCGTCCACTATGATTTACTTGTATTTCAACTATTTTGTGCATGTCTTAGAATTGAATTTAGAATAGATGCAAAGCGACTTGGAATATCGGAGCGCCGGTTCGGTGAAGTAATCCCGCTGCTCAAATATATATATATATATGGTGCGTGAATTTTGGTCCAATGCGTAATGTCTTTAAATTTTGATCGAACATGTAATGATGTACCTAAGCTTTTAATCTATTCAATGCAGTCTTTGAACTTTAGTAGAGTTTCAATTTGGTGCTCGATTTACGTAGCTCGTGAATCGCATTGATCAAATTGGGCATGACAAGATTACACATGAAACCAAAGTTCAATAACCATTATGCTACTGCTATAATTGTAAAGAGACCTCATTACATATCACATTGAACAAATATGGATGATTTTTTGGTGAAGTTCCTTATTTCCTGTCGTTTTGATAGCTTATTGGAAATTTAACCGACGCTTTGAAAAGATCGTCGACTTTATATATATATATATATATATATATATTCTCACAGGCTACCGATTGTTCTTATCTTTGAATCGAAAAAAAAAATTCATTAGTAACTTATCACAACTTCATAGAGTTTGTCTGTTTAATAGCGTAGTCCTCTTCATGTTACAATTGTTGAATTATGATACGAGACAATATTTCCGAGAAAAAATGACATAAATGATTTCTGAACTTTAATCCAACGTGCAAAGCGATATCTAAAATTGTAATATTGTTCAATATAGTCCATGAATTATAACTCAATTTGCAATGCAATACTTATGTTCAATGGAGCCTCGTAACTTTTGATGCACATTTAATTTAATCATCAGATTATATGAAAATATTCAACGTCACTCATAATATCAAATTAACGAAAAGACTGCATTGAACATTTTCATATAATCGAGTGTTCATTGAACATGTATAAAAGGAGCCCAAGGATCGTATTGAACGAATGAAAAATTTAGAGACTATATTGAACAGTGAGCTAGAGTTTAGAAATTATATGGAATAGATTAAAAATTCAGAACAGTAAAGGTTAGAAGTCGAAAAATTACACGGGTCGTTATCCCTGTTCTGGACACGTGCGATTGGAAAATAAAAACCTTATCACGGAAGGAGCTGGAACTGTCGCTCTCGAGTTACGACAGGGACGGTCCCTACGGCTGTACGTCATTCCTAAAATTAAAAATCGGTGTCCTCGCGTTCTATACGCTCGAGAGGTGCTAGGAAAAACCCATCAAATAGAGAAATGCAGCGGGAGTGCTCGGGCCCCCTATAAAGATAAAGAACAGGGAAATTTCTTGTAAAAAAAAATAATAATTCCATGCGTATGCAAATAAAATTATGACATTATTGGAAAGTTCCTCGTAAATCGATTGGGTAAAAGGTGTAGATTAGGAAAATTGTCGTGTCCCCGTCGCGGCAAAACAATTCATCGGTCTGGAGATATCGACATCGGTAAGTCATAGTCGCGCGATTTTTCTCGGCACTTGCTAAATAAATCTTTCTTCCTACCTATGAGATGATAATAATAATATTATGACGTTTGTTTCTTTTGTTATGTAGGAAGCCATGGGCGTCTTCGTAGATGGTTCCGGGCGAATGCCATGCACATTTCCCCAGTCTTGATGACGTGAAATTAGTAGTTGAATCCAAAGGTCAAGGGCTTGAATCCTTAGTATCTGCATCGAATACACCAGTCAATCTTGTCGTGCACGCATGTGTCGCAAGCCGGCACTTTTCCTGGTCGCGAAATAGTTTGCGCAGCGCTTGGCAAGTTGCTCACGCTAGGCAAACCTTGTTTTACTTGTTGTTCAAGAATACTTAGGCGAATGTCTTTCTTGTGTTAGATCATACCACACTCAGTTTAATTCGGACATCTTTTATATTGAGCAAGGGCATATTACTTTAGGCATCATAATTGGTGTCGTTCTTCCATTGCCTCACCGGGGGAGTGACGTCAACTCATGATTACTTTGTATATAGAAGGCTAGCCTCGCCTTTAGAACTCTTAAGAAATATATTCTATCTAATTCTATAACTCCTAGTACGAATCGTCCTGATATCGCTCTCACAAACCCAGTTGCTTTTTATCCTTTACATCGTTGGTTTATTACGTTGATACAAACAAGTATCATTTCAAGATTATATGAGTGTAGGAAGACCTAGGGACACAAGCTATTTGATCCCCCATATCGTACGAGGGACACAGAACAATTGGGCCGTGTCATTCTCTCCCACTCAATTTCGCAACGTTCTCGTTGTGGGCGTTCTGTCACTTTTTTGCATCTTTTCTTACCATCAATGCTGCGTATCTCGGTCTTACATGGATAGAGGCGTGTGCTCGCCCAACAAAACATTTTTTTCTCAACATTGATAACTTCTTTTTGTTTTAAAGGCTGCTGGGTTTTTCTTTGTTCACCTGTGTATTTAAGCGCATCACTTTAGTTAACTGCGTTTATCTCGTAGCACCATTTGTTGGTCACTTTCTCTTTTAAAGTGTGACACTTTGGCCAGTCATACTCACTGGTGGCACGTTTCTTTTTTCCTTATAAGTACTTCTTTGTATTTGCTAACCAACGGAGGTTTTTCCTTATTTAAAACACGGTAGAGAATCCATCTTGAGATTCACCGAACTGATCTAGGAATATTATCCCATTTCAATGATGAATCAGTTTCTTTATTGTGCCTCATTTGGCATCCTAGAAGCAAGTCGAGAGCTGCATTTGATTTGAGCCTTTTTTTTTTGCTCCAACAGTTCACTCTCCGTATTCATAAGACCAAAAAGACCACAGATATTCTCTGACACACCTACTGAAGAGATCTTCTTGCTCTAACATCACTTGTCATGACCCAGCACTTTCCCTGGCTACAAAATAGCCCATGCAATGTCTGGTGAGTCGTTTATGCCAAATAAGCCTTGTTTTGCTTATTGTTCCATTGAACACTCGAGCAAATGTATTTTCTTGTATTGGATTATACCATGGGCATTCTTTATATTGAATGAGTGCATATGACTTTAGGCACTATAACTAGTTTTGGCCTGCCATAGCTTCATTGAGAGAGCAACATATGCTCCCGATCAGTTTGAACACGGGAGGCCAACCTAGCCTTCAGAGTTCTTAATGGATATATTCTATGTAATCATAAAACTCCCAGTACAAATCACCCTCACACCACTCCCGCAAATCCAGTTATTTTTTACCATTTGCATCGTTCATTTAATATGTTGACACCAACAAACACCACTTCAAGATTATAGAAGCGTGGAGGACCCTAGGACATAAGTTGTTTGGTTTCTTGTATCGTACAATGGACACAAAACAACCGGGGCCATGTCACATGCTCATGCGATTAGATAGAAAAGAAAAATCGAGGAAAAAAATATATCGAAATATGCACCTAATCACATTTCTCTACCTAACATATGCATCAATATTTTTGTTGGGTCCTTTTCATAGTTAAAAATAAATAAATAAAAACATATTGGGAGAGGCACTTGCCAAAAAAAAGAGGCAATTTCGATCGATGGAGGAAAATATTTGGCCAAAAATATATTAATGGGACAAAAAAAGATTAATACCACAAAAAAAACTCTAAACTGAAATACCTGTGACAAATTTATCCTTCGTTAATTTTCGTGAAACTTAACAATTAAATTGCTTAGTTAAATGACACGTGACAATCGATGGTTATACCAATTTAGAGTTTTTGCTCTATGCTTGACCCGAGTGTATTAATTTGGATTTTTTTTCCGGGATATTGAATTAATTTAACGAAAACTAACGGAGGGTAAATTTATTACAGATGTATAAATTTGTGATTTTTTGTGGTAAAAAAAATTTATGGTAAATTTATCACAGATATATTGATTTGAGATAAAAAAAAATATTTTGTGGTAAATTTTTCATAGTGTATCGGTTAAGATTTTTTGTGGTATTAAAAAAAAAAAGTACTTCCAAGATTCCTGGCTTCCTTTTGGGTATGGGCCTTACTAAGCCCCAGCCCGGTTCTCGACCCATAGTTCTTCGTGACCCGGAACAGGCTGGCCCAGATCTTCAAAATTTGCGTTGCTGAAATAGACTTTTTGTGTTTCTTCCTAAAGCACAATAATATCCAACTTAGATAATTAGCCTTTTTCTATTTACACAAAAAAAAAATTTACAACGATGCCTACGACGGCTGTTAATTTATATATCGCATTTGTATCAACTTAAACTTTGTTCCTACTTGTTTTAGGTACATAAAATTTCCGCATTTTTATATTTCGTGATATCTTCATTAATTTTGGTTAAGTTTTGTAACTAGAAAACCAAAATAACAAGAATATTAATTGCATATTACGATAAGTAGGATTTTACTTTTACTATTATATGGATCATAAAATTTTCGTGATTTCTTCATTAATACTCGTGTTAAATGACTTTCCTTTTTTTTGGTTAATTAATATTGACAATTATGTTATTTCGTTATTTTATTAACCAATGTAGTAGATTATATGTTGGACTTTATTGCAATTTTTTCGGTCTATGTGGAAGTGAATAAAATAGCATAGGACACCATTATGGCAAGGAAAAAAAAAAGCCAAAGAAAAATTCCCAAATTGATATCAGTGTACAATTCAGCGAATTTATTCTTCTCGAAAAATGTGTTAAATAAGTTATTTCTAATAAAATTTGGAATCTGATGGCTTGGAGAGGCCATCACAAAATTAAATGGATTTGCGATAAATAGTTTATACATGATATTGACTATTAGATTTATTTTAACTTAGTAAAGAATTAATTATTTGAAAATATTTTCTTCAAAACGTTCTATTTATTATTCAGAAAAAATGGACGGACAAAAAGTATGTATTATTAATTAATTACTTAAACTCGTAAATGAACTTTTAAGCTTACTGGAAAATGAATAAAAGAGGAAATTAAGCTCAGTGATGTGTGGGCAAGAGCGAGGCAGGTGATGTGCTCCTCCGCAATCCGGAAGATATATGTGATGGCCTCCAAGCCCCAGCGCCTCCGTCCATGTCTGCTACCACCACTCCTTCTTCTTCTTCTTCTTCTTCCGGGCAACTCACTCCTTCCTGCAAAACCCTAGGATTTACTCTCTCTGTGTGCTGCTTGTGTCACTTATTCTGCGGGATACGACTTGGCAGGGGCAAATTTCCAGAGCTCAGCTAAGAAGGCCAGGACGATGGCGACTCAATCTTCTCTCAAGGATGCCTTTTCCACCTACGCCGATTACCTCAACAATCTCGTAATGTTCTCTCTCTCTCTCTCTCTCTCATTGATTCAGTGTTATCGAGATGTGAGCATAGACAGCAGCGAGTGTGATTAAAGCGATTTTCTGAGTATATGGAGAAATTGAAAGGTGTAAGATTCTGTATAGTGAGCTTCTAGGATTGCCTTTTCACAGAAGGGACTGGTGTTGAAGCTGTGCATAGTGTTCACGTTAAAGGGTGTTTTTATTGGTGCGCATTGCGGTGAGTAAGTCCCGTTGGCACTAGCCTTCGCTTGCATAAGAGCTAAGTTGCACTGAAACGCAGAGGGTCGGGGTATTGACCATTTGAGCCTTTTCTGATAGCTTAACAACGAGCATCCCCTGTCGTCTGAAGTTAAAAATCAGATGAAGCTGTATGTTTTGGGCATGATACATGCTCCTTCCAATCACGTACAGATGGAAGTTGCTCTATGATCGTGGCCTTTTGTTCCCATATGACCTTTCCCTACCATTGGTTTCTCTCATTTCTGTTCAAATATTTGTCTGACGGCCTCAGTTTGCATCTGTAGAATGAAAAACGCGAAAGGGTAGTGAAAGCGAGTCGAGACATAACCATGAACAGCAAGAAGGTTATATTTCAGGTGCACAGGTAATATTTTTTGGTTATATCTCCTTAGTGCCATGCCCTTTAAAAAGGGTCAAATGATCTAATTCTTTGATTCTTGCTGTAATTGATAAAATTGTAAGTAGCGGGCATCATCAAACTAGTTTTGCATGGTGAATTCTAAAATCTACCTTCCCGGTCTTCTTGGAATGAACACGTTCCATATCGTGCTTATTGCAGAATCAGTAAAAACAACAAAGAGGAAGTCTTGGAGAAGGCACACAATGATTTAGCAGCTGTTATGGATCAGCACATAGCCAGACTGGTAAAAGAGTTGCAAGGCAGTGACTTTTGGAAACTACGACGGGCGTACTCTCCTGGGGTTTGTGATAGTTTCTCTGTCTGCTTCAAAGGCCTAAATAGATTACTGCAATTGCCTAATTTTACGCTTTGATTTGCAGATACAGGAGTATGTTGAGGCCGCCACTCTTTGTAGATTTTGTAAATCTGGGACCCTTTTAAATCTTGAGGAGATGAATGCTTCTTTATCATCACTGAGCGACCCATCTCATGTACCTTTGCAGATTAATATCCTTGATTATATTCTTGGGGTAATGACCTAAAACTTTATAATATGTGCACTTGTAACTACTTTACCCACTAGAGTACATCAGCCTTTGCCTGAAAAGTAAATAAGTGCACTCCCTCATAAGGTGTTAAGTCAGAGAGTATATGAAAACATGTTTTAGTTTTTGTTCCAACTGGCGGTAAGAGGATGCGTAATTGTGTGTTTCTTGGTTACAACGCTATACATAGATAAAATCTCTAACATGAGAAAATATCTAGTGCTCTAGTCATTTTCCAACTGCAAGGACTCATAATATTCCTTTCCCATATACATGTTATGAACCGTATAAGAACCTCCATATTGAAGTATTGAAGTTATGAACCATACCCTTCTTAGCCATATTTAGCTGCATTCATGTGTCTGAGCTCTTAGAATCTTTTTTTTTTTTTTGGAAAGTGATAGAAACTAGTAAGTATTTTTACTTATGCATTTTGGGGATGAAATGAATTACGGAGTCTACATTCTTAGGATAACTCTTGCATCTCTGTAGAGTTCAGTGGATGGGGAAAAAAAGAGAAGCTGGAGATACTATATACCCAGGACAAGTCAGAGCATTGGCATAGGAAAAGCACTCAGGATAAAGCGTTGAAATATCTTTTATTTGCTCTTTTTAGTCGATCTTTTGAACTAGTTCAGTCTGTTCTGAGTCGGTTGATTCTGGTCATATAGAGGCGTCAAATGTGTGCTTGATTAAGCAAAGGCCGCACATGTGCTGGCAAACACTTGAAATGCTTGCAAGCTAATTTACTTGAGCTGATATTTCTTCAGAAACTTAAAGCTGGTATTTTGTGAAGCTTGCAGATTTGACAGGGGAGCTTATGAGGCTGGCTATTGGTCGAATATCAGATGGTGAACTTGAATTTGCTGGAAAGATATGTACATTTGTGCGTGAAATACATCGTGAGCTGACCCTTTTAGTGCCACACATGGACGAACCTCATGATATGAAGACGAAGATGGAGACGATGCTGCAAAGTGTGATGAAAATCGAGAATGGTATCGTGCTGCCACTTTCATGGCTAACATCACCTTATCTACTATTGCTTAATGATCATTTCAGGTCTTCTTGTCTGATGGCATTACAGATAGAGATCATTTAGCTGAGTCTGAGGCATTAAATCGTCACTTCACTGAATTAGTCATGAATTCTAGTTCAGTTATGGAAAGCGCTATGCGAGTAGCTTTTTCCAATGATTTAGGCTTGAACCTTTGCTAGTTTGAACCCACCCTCTTGGTGGCCAAGTGGTCGGGCATTAGACCGCTGCTCGAGTAGTACTCGCGTGGTCGAAGGTTCGACTCCCCTCCGCTGCGGGTTTCTCGCAGGAGGACTTGGTGGCATTCACGCTAACACCGGGAGATTTAAGTGGAAGATCGTGGTGGTGGGATGCTGTGCTAACCTTCCTCGAGGACTAGTCGGGTTCACGGCCCCGGTTTAAGCCCTACTCGCCAGCCTTCGGACACCTCGGTTATCAAAAAAAAAAAAAAACTTTGCTAGTTTGAGTTTTGTGAATTTCCTTCTGCATTTACTCTTCCCTCTTCTTTTTTAACCATTTCGGAGTGGTGCTGAGACTGAGAGGGACTAGTTGTTATGTAACTTCGAAAATATCGCAGTGAATTTAAAATCTTATCATGTGCTTGGTTGCTTTGGAACACACTTCCTCTTATTGCATCAGAATTGAATTCCCCCCAAGCTCTGACAGGTTCTTCCTCATTTAGCTTGCTTTAGCATCCACGTGAGAGGATCAGAATATATCCCGCTGCTTGGAACTGATGCCCCAAGTTACTCTTTGATGGGGGTTGCCGAGGGAATTGATCTATAAGGTACACTCTCTTCACATTACAAGTCCTTACGTCATGGTCAATTTTATTCGTCTCTCGTCAAAATAATAGCCACAAATACTTGCGTCTTGCAGGCGGTTCTGAGGTTGAGATGTATTTGAGTTTGCTTCTAGCGAAGATCTTGGGGCCCAAAAGCAGCAAAGCTTCTGCAACTACTTGTGTGAAAGGAGCTTTGTCATGTATCCCATTGAAAGCCTCCCTGTCTGGATCCTGTTTTACTTGTGGCAGGTGGTGAACGGTATATTGTAATTGAGCTTATGTGGGACGTTAGAGGATATTTTTGACGTGGGAGGGTTGGATTTTTCAAGTTGCACAAGCTTTGTTGACAACCGAAGAAGACTGTCGTCCCCTCTTTCCGAAACTTATGTTGGTTTTCTCTCACCTCGGTATGATCAAAGCACACATGTTGAGGTCGAATCAGACTTATTACAGAAAAAGGGCCAGCGTCATCTGAGCTTGATCTCCAGCCGAACAATGCAGAAGCCCCACTCGGCTCTCTTGGCATAAAGCCGAACTAGTTCTTGGGAGAGAGCGTCTTGATTACTCTGGGACATCATGATTGTTGTCCACGAAGGACGTGCCTCGGTCGAGAAGGCTGGACCGACAATGCATACATTTTCGGACGACATTTAGTGAACCCAATCGATCAATTCTTCCCATGTTGTGATGACCCCGACGTGCGCGCCGTGCGAATCTTACAAAACACAGCGAGCTGTTTTCTTTAACGCCCGGAAATCTGCTTTCGAGGGTAGACAACGAGATGTTTATATTGGTAGGAAGTCCGGTCGACATCACCACCTCCCCGTTCGTGACATTCGGCCACTACTTGGGAATTGACCATACCTTTGGTTGAACATGCTTGTCGCATAAACTAACCCCTTAGGATGGCACAATTCCTCCACGGAGAGAATCTCACATGAGCACGATTTCGAAACCGACCCCCCTCCTCGTCAACGACTACGTACAGTGGCATGAGGCGCGGACGATCAAGAGCCACGCAAAATGCAGCTGGTGCGCTTTTGAGTTGGGCGGGAGTTAGGTGACCCACCAGTCGTGGTATTATTAATCCAAGGACTCTTAAGGTGCGAAGCAGGGTCGTGAGGCAACAATCTATTGGAAGCTGGGCATGCATGCATTTGTACCGTTTCAGATTTGGCCATCGGTCTTCTCGCTGGTCACATCGCCACCCGCAAACACCACGTTCCGGTGGTCCGTGGAGTCGTCCTTTTGTCCAGTGTTTCACTGTAGGCATAAACCCTACGTGTTGAGCATTTTGCGCGGGTGACCATTGGTTTTGATACCCCGCTAATTTGTACTTCTGCAATGAACTTAGCCGCGTATTTAGCGGACCCCGGGGGGTGGGATCCGAGGTGTAAGCCGCGAAAACGGCAACCCACCAGAGCCACCAGAATGTAGAACACAATCATGGCGAAAAAGGGATTTATGCGACCGATTTGGAATCCGTGATTATTATTTTTTTAATGCGGAATAGCGATGATCCTGAACTCATGCGCTTCTCATTTACTGTCTTCTGTATCAATATGGGGGTGTCGAAATTGAATCGGAAAATCGAAGCGAACCGCTAACCGAGACGATTGGTACCGAAAATTTTGTGCATTTCGATTTGGTTCGGTTCCATTTCCGGTTTGAGTAATTGAAAAATAACCATTCTCTTTTTTGGTTTGGATTTTTGTGGGCTTGGTCAATCGAGCCTAACTGAAAATCTCCCTTCTTTTCAATATTAGCAATTTGAGAAAAAAAAAATAAAACTTCCTTTTTTATTTGTTTGCTTTTCCTTTTTTGGTTGAAAGGGTCGGCAACCTCTACAAACCCTTGACCAAGGGCCGGCAACCCTTGCCTACCGTGGGCACTGCAAGCCTTCCTCAACCGGCTGAGGGGGGTCATCATCCTTGGTTAGTGGCCGGTGGCCTCATCGGCCCTTGTAACCAAAAAAAGAAAAGAAAGAAAAAGAAAAAGCGAAGTACCAAGCCAAACCTAATTGAGTCGGATTTTCAATTAGGTTTGGGTCGCGATTCGGTTTTGTTCAGCTGCTCACCTTAATAGTTCAAGTCGATTCGATTTACATCATTAACTCGATGAGATTGCCTCATTTTGTAATCGCTTCTTATGGGAGATTATTCGTGCATTAAGATTAAGAGAGAGACTTGAGCATTATCTATAAAGCTTTCAGTCACGGACTCTCTCATCATTGGCCTGGTTTTACTCGGTCCACACAAGCCAGCCTTATATTATACTAATTAAGTATATATGTATCTTATATTATCACACTAACCCCTGATTTTACTCGGTCCACTCGGTCGTGACAGGGCCCCCTCCGTCTTGGTCGTTGGTGGGGGCGCGGCTGCCAAGGGGTCTCGAGCGCTGCTCCAATGGCAGCTGGCTCGTGTGGGACGGGGGGCGGCGACGACGGAGGGCAGGACCATCTGCAGAGATGGGCTGGTGTCCACTACTAGGGTCCTTCAAGATGGGAGTTTGCGAAAAAGCACGTGCGTGCTCACACGTAGTTGGATTTTTGGCCCCCTTTTTGCTCGTCCCGAGGAGACGTCGGGGGCAAATGTTTCTGTCTTGCTGTCCCCCAGCTACGCACGTCGTAGGGGGTTGGCGTCCGTAGCTGGGAACGGAGAGCGCTCGTCAGTTTCGAATATTTGCCGTTTGAGACCGACTTATTAGAGCCGCACGTAGAATTAGGTTTTAGCAATGAACCTGCCCCTCTCTACTACTCAACCCGTCAAGTCCGTAACACAACAAGGCAAATTTAATTTGGTAAGATTCCCACCAACAGAAACGCCGAAAAAAGTAAACCCTAGAGTCCCCCGTGGGCATGTATTAACTCCCGCTGAGTGAATTAATTTATTTTTTCTTTTTGCCCTTTTTGGTGTTTCGAAAGGTCTTAAGACGGAGACAATCGGTTCCGAACCTAAAATCTGGCTGAATTTGGCTTTCGATTTTCGGAGTCGGGTAGCACGGTCCATGCTGACCCTAGAGCAGGAATTTGTTCCCGGGAAGGAAAAATCAATTAACGTACGAGCAAGCGGGTTTTCATTCCCTTTTTCTTGTTTCGGAGGAAAAAAAAAAAAAGAAATTAGAGAATCGTTGCGCGCGGGGACAAAGCTAATTCCCATCGCAGAATGCAGGCTCGAACCGGTAATCACTCCGCATTTTATCTGGCCTACGGTTTGAAAAACCAACGTTCGCGGACTCTGTGGAAGCTATTGTTGGGTATTATTTCTATAGATGAAAGTCGGGATACGATTCCTAGGGGAGGTTTAAAGAAGCGTCGCAATCACGACTGCATGTCGAGAGGCTCGGTGATCACGTGAATCGAACTCACGATCTCTTCTTGTTCCTTTCAATGAAAAACGACGTAAAAGGCCAAAAGGCGGCCGTCTAAAACGACGCCGTTGCTCCCCCAAAAAGAGATCCTATCCTGCCCCCGCTTGCCCCCCCAGCTCGCCAGCTGTCACTCGTCCCCGCCCTCTCCCACCTTTGGTCCCTGTCAAGTCAAATTGTTCGTCCTCCTCTCCCGATCCGCCTTTGCAATAAATTGGTAGGACAATGACACGCAATTTTTGTCCTCGAAACAAGAATTTATTTGACGATGGCATAAAATAATCCTAAAAACGTCACGCCCGGCAGCGACAGGAGGTCGACAACGGGGACGCGAGAGAAGAGGAGCGAGCGATAATAAAAATTTTTATTTTTCATTTCTGTTTCGAAAATAAATTTTCAATTTTATTTCAAACCTATTTACGAAATAAAAATGAAATTGCGTTACTAGACATTATAAATTTGAGATGAATATATCGCATGGGTATAAATTTAGGTATTTTGATGTCATCGGAAAAAAAACATAGATTAAACGCGTCACGACGTGTATGCTTGTGATTTTTTTTGGCTTTTACCCACTAAATTATTTACGTTGAAACTCGAACTCGCACTTGCAATTTTACCCTGTTTCTCTTAGGTGCAGTTTGGCAATTGAAAGTAATCGTCTGAAGTGTCTTCGGACCGGGCGGTGGACCGGGTTCGGATCATGGAGTTGTGGCCTATTCGCGGGTCACAGAGGGACAAGAAAGGGCAAAAGGAGTGATGAAGGTGGCCGACGTGTCGTTTCAGTAGGTGACGTGGCATTGCGACAGGTCGAAACGTGTACAAGGGCTCCCTCGTCGGAGGGAAGACACGGCTACGACTGTCCCCACGCTTTTCCCCGACGGACTGCCTCGTCGGTCTTTTCCGTCATGCCGGCAGATTCCCATAGAATGCGTCATTTTTTCACAGTTATCACCAAAGTTTGATTTCTTTTTTATCCCTTCCTTCTTCTGTCTAGGCATTATGGGCACCAAAATGAACATGTCCTTGGGGCAAAATCGGGCACGTGACGAGCATGTATGATCACCGTCCGGCGAGTTTTGCGGCCGCCGATGACTTCAGGGAGTCTTTTGAGAGGCTCTCGCCAACTTCAAGTGGGGTTTTTTTTTTCCCCAAATTTTTGACAAAATGGCGCCACTGCGAGGGTAGTTTTTGGGATTTTTTTTCCTATCCTATACATGCCCTTTCGAATAGAACGAAAAATAACAAGTCGACACAACGGATGAAAGAGGCGAACGCTTCTACCCCTCTGAACACAATTACACAAGGGCATAAGGTTCGATGCTCAAATCGAAACCACCTAAGCGCTCGCCACAACTACATTTCGCAGCAACGTGCTAGCAACCAAATAGTGAATAGCCCAAAAAAAAAAAAAAAGCTTTACTTGCTTGGAAATCTTTATCTGATTTTACCATTGGATGAGCTTATTGCGTTAGGCAATAATTAATTTTAATAACAGTGTATTGAAATAAAGAGCAATGCAGTTTAAATGAGTAAAGATATATATGATGACGAGTTGTGAAGTAAAATTTAATTGCACCTAATAACAGTCATTTCGGTGTCACTTAAGATTAAAGTGTTAACTTTTTTATTGTTAAAAAAAAAATGGAGTGTATGTATTACGGTAAATCCAAACGGATAAATCGGAGATGACATGGTGTATTGTCCGAGCGCTACGAATTTGTTGCCACTTGGCGTCATGAGCACAGGTATCCTACTTTCGATTGGTCGGTTACACCACGTGTTACTACCTTATAGTGTATCCTTCGCATACCTTATTTTCTCCAAAAATTTCGAGTCATGCTCTGCTTCTTCTTCTTCTTCTTTTGGGGTTGAAATGCCATGTTTAGAGTGACAATTGATTATGACTCTGGTTAGATATGCAACGTAATTGACCTTTAAAAAAATTGACATATTAAAATGGGCCAAATACCAAAAAAAAAAAAACAATTTAAACCTCTATCCCAATTATATCCTAATTTTTTCGTCCCATAAAAAATCTCAATTTTTTTTTATATCTATGTCCCAATTACATCTATTTTGTTTATCTCATAAAAAAAACTACAACTTTTACTTTTATCCTAATTCTACCAATCCGATACTCAAAAAATCCTCAACTTTATCATTTGTTTCAATTATATAAAAAAATCTCATAAAAAATCTCGAATTTTTACTTTTGGCCCAATTTTACCACCGCCGGCCTTTCGACTATAATCGCCATTAGTTAATCTTATGTGGTTTAAATTTTCTCACCAAACTCATCGATAAATTTTCGAAATTAAAAAATAACAAGTTTCAAGAATGGCCAAATTTGAGATCGTTTGTCTATGTTGACACCTGATTTTTAATCATTTTTTCTATTACTAAAGTAATAAAAAAAATCCATAAAAATTCATAAAATTGAAAAATCAACTTTGGGGACCTTAGCCAAGCCTAGAGAACTAATTTTGACCAAAAAATGATTTTTCATATTTTCAGTATTTTTTAGTATTTTTATTTTCGAAAATTCATGAAAAATAAAGAAAAAATGAGAAAATTGCAAAATCAACTTTGGAAGCCTTGGCCAAGCCTAGGCAACCATTTTTGAACAAAAAATAAATTTTCATATTTTATATATATATTTAATTTTTTTTTAAAAAAAATACAAAAATACTTGAAAATTTTGGAAAAATAACATTTGAGGCCAAAAAAATACACAAAGATAGTTGATATTTTTATTTTAAATCTATTTTCATATTGGCCATCGCAAATTCAGAAAAATCCAATTCGAGTCACGTGTTCCTTCACGAGTATAATCTCGAATCGGGCCTAAAAAATTTTAATTTGAGTCAACTTATTTTTAATTTTCACTTTTTATGAGTTGTGACATTGTCTTCTAATATTTTAAATTTTCATCTTGGCTCAATTATACCTAGAATGCCTCAATTTTGCAAAATGACTTTAATTAAATTCTGCATTATTTTCAGCGGCAAGAAATGAGCTTAAATTTGACATGTGGTAAATTTTGGTGTGTCAAAAATTGTGAGGAAATTTGGACTTAAAGAAATATATTTTTTCATGGACTGGATTGTAAATACTTAAAATTCAAGGATTATAGTGCAAATACCTAACTTTTGAAAGATTATTTTACAAATAACAAAAAAAAGGAGTTAGTGGATAAATTAAAATAGAGAAGGGAAGATGGATAAGAGGAGATGAAGAAGAGAAGTTGGAGAAGAATAGATGGAGAAAATAAGATAAGAATAGAGAAGGGAAGATGGAGATGAAGAAGAGTTAGTAGAGAAATTAGAATGGAAGATAAGAATATAGAAGGGAAGATGGAGATGAAGAAGAGTTAGTGGAGAAATTAGAATGGGAGATAAATATGGAGAAGGGAAGATGAAGATGAAGATGAAGAAGAGTTAGTGGAGAGATTAGAATGTGAGATAGAGATGGAGAATGGAAGATGAAAATGAAAAAGAGTTAGTGGAGAAATTAGAATGGGAGATAAAGTTAGTGGAAAAATTAGAATGGGAGATAGATGAGTAGATTATAAAAGGAGGAAGAAGTGAGCTTGAGGGAGGAATTTTTTTTTTAGAGAAAATTTTTGATGTTTGAGAGAGTTTTTGGAGATTGAAGAAAAATTTGAGAGAAAAAAAAACAAAAAGAGAGAGAATTTTGAAGATGATGGGAGTTTAAAGCTAGGGGTTATCATCACAAATTCCTTCATCGATCAATATAAATCAAGAGTTCATCCTCGTCAACGAGCAAGCAAATTCGAGCTAAGTGTTTTTTATTTATTCATTTATTTATGGTTTTACTCGCAAATTAGCACAAATTGTATACACTTTCTCCATCTCTTTTTTTTTCCATATTTTATGTCAGGAGAATGATATCTCTACGTCAACAGCAAAAATCTAGTAGAGATGCAAAAATCGGCCCAGACAAGCTCCTAAGCTGTCTACCGATTTCTCAACTGATCTGTGACTAGAAGTCCTTCTTAATTAAAAAAAAACTCTCTATATTGGGAACATAGAGAGCGAAAATCAATTATAGAAATCCCTCCAAAAAAAATGGGAGATAAGTACTCTTTCCACTCTTCTGGTTTTAGGTGCAGATTAGCACATATTTTGTATACTGACACTTCACTCTATTTTATGTCAGGAAGCCGCAGCTCTATATCAATGGTCAACCCTAGGGAAGCACAAAATCGGTTTGGAGGAGTCCTCAAGCGCGCACAAATTTCAAATTGTTGAATCAATTCGTTGTATTTCATTTTAAAGAATTCATACCCCAGAATGGAGAGGACAAAGTCCATCCGCAATTTAAATATCTGCACCATAAATCCCAAAGGGAAGAGCCAAGCTAATGCTTAGCCTCCCATTGGAGGTTTTTACTTACAGTAGTTAAATACCTGCGACTTAAATACCTGTACTTTAAATCCCAAAGGGAAGAGCCAAGCCAATGCTTAGCCTCCCATTGGAGGTTTTTACTTACAGTAGTTAAATACCTGCAACTCAAATACCGGTACCTTAAATCCCAAAGAGAAGAGCCAAGCCAATGCTTAGCCTCCCATTGGAGGTTTTTACTTACAGTAGTTAAATACCTGCAACTTAAATATTTGTACCTTAAATCCCAAAGGGAAGAGCCAAGCCAATGCTTAGCCTCCCATTGGAGGTTTTTACTTACAGTAGTTTAAATACTTGCAACTTAAATACCCGTACATTAAATCCCAAAGGGAAGAGCCAAGCCAATGCTAGGCCTCCCATTGGAGGTGTTTATTCACTGTCATGTACTTCCTATAATTTAATTTTTGAATCATCAGACCCAAAAGATGAGTAGGTCGTAATACTGTACAGAAGTCGTTAACACACTCCCTCTTTCGGCTTTAGGGAATCTTTAACACTTAAAAAATATAATAAATAAAAAATATATACCATCAATGCATCCTTTTTAAAAAAGTGAAAACACAAAAGAGAATACCCTACTAGAGCCTTAGAAATAAACCAAGTCTGAGTTGTCGAATTAGGATATCTATGAAATTAAGGTACCGAAAGGGCATTAGTTTTAATTAACTAGTGTAACCAAGTCCCCGAACTCATAATCTCTGGTTCGCAGGAATAAATTAGTTCTTCCGCTAATTTATTTAGGTTTCTAATCGACTTACCAAGAATGATTAGTGACGACTCCAAATTTAAAAATCATTTAAAACAAAAATCCAAAGTTGCGATTCGGTAGGGCTTAGGAGGGTCCGCGTTATGTTAGTCAAATCTAATTAACCTAATAATCCGTTAACTCTTTAAAATTTTAATTTTTTTTAGAGGGTCGCGACAGTCTAGGCAACCAAATCTCCACGTTTAACCATTTTTTGGGCTGTTGAGTGCGAGGAAGAATCCAAAATGCACTATCTTGAGTGTTTCTGTATCTCCCGACAATACGTGGAAGAAGCATACAATAGAAAAAAAAATTTACTGAATTTTTTCATGACAGAATTGCTAAGATGTAATTTTTTAATGACGTGGAAATGTCACACGAGATTAACTAACAATGATTATGAACGAAAAGCAAACGATGGTATAATTGGAATAAAAGTAAAAATTTGAGAACTTTTACGAAATAAAAATGATTTTTTTATATAATGAAGACAGATGCTAAAGTTTTCAGTTTTTTTTTTTTGTGTTAGGCAGGCAAAATTTGAGCAGAAGTAAAAATTTAGTGTTTTTTACGAGATAATTTTTTTTAATATAATTAGGAGATAGGTTAAAGTTGAAGGTTGTTTTGGATATTGGGCCTATTAAAATGTCAACTCATTTAATTTTTTTTCATTTTTCATTTTCTTTTTAAGGAAAGGTAATGAATTCCAGGGGGCGAGCCCCGAACAGATATTTCACCCAATAAAAACCCTTAAGAATATCTTAACCTAAGAAGAAAGGAAAAAAATAAAAATAAAAGTGGATGATGAGCTGGCAACGGTCCGGCCGGTGACCCTTCGCGGGTGCAAAGAGTTCCCATTTCGTCCCCGAGAAGCCGAGTCCTGAAGTTTCAATGGCAAAGGAGGAAAAATGGCGCAAGAATAAATAAAAATAAATAAGAAATAAAGAAAAAAGAAAAAAAGAAAAGAAAAGAGAGGAAACATTATCACGTGTACGTCCGACGGGCATGACCGGCGTGCTGTGTCCACATGGGTCACGGGTCTGCCGCTCCGTCACGTGACCCTGAGTCACCCCGGCGCGAGTTTCGAAGCATTTTCTTCTGCTTCATCTTCTTTTCATCGTTATCACTCCAAAATGTATACTTTTTATTTCTTCTGTTAATATATATGTATATGTATATATATATATATATGTCTTTTCTAAAATAAAATAGGATGAGTTCTGTCGACCTTTGACTCAGGAGTCAATTCGGCGACAGGTGGAGGAACGGGAGCCGGAAGAAGTACGATTAGATTAGACCGAAAGTATCCCAACTATACCCCACAATAAAATACTTAAGAAAAGTTCACATTACGTTGAAGATTTTTATTGTTGCTGAGGAAAAAGACCATTTTAATTCCTTGACTTAATCTATAAGTTCTTGTTATCGGGTGCCGCGGATTAAAGGTGAGCATATAGCTCCAGAGAAGAATTAAAAAGCGGAGGTTTAGATGGATTGGGACTAGTCTAGCTCCAAATTTTAGGATACGGAGGATGGATTTTAGGTTCTAAAAACTGGACAACCGAATTCGACATGAAACTTGAAACTAGTCATTTGCGTTTTCTTGTTTTACAATTTAGCATGAACCTACAGAATTTCATGACGCTTGACGATAAGTCTGTAATCCCGAACCACTGAGTTAAGCTTTCATTGTCGTCAATATCTTTGACTGAGACTTTTACTTTGTTAATGTTTCGTATTTTTTGTAAGTTCAAATATAAGTTGTGGTCGATTGAGATAACAAACTGTGGCCATTAGAGGTGATGATTCACTGCAGTCGTTCAGTTAAGAATACAAGTGAAATCTTGATAAACCTTAAAATCAATCTTGAAACTTGTGACAATGTAGGTTCCATAGTAGGTTTCAGGTTCCAAAAGTTGGACAATCGATTTCTACTAGTTGGTTTCAAGTTCTAAGTGAAACCTATACCTACCTTGGAACGGCTCACCCATACCACATACGATCAGTCGTCTTATTCAAATAAGAAAATTTGTCATTTCTAAGGTTCTATTTATTTCGCAAAAAACAATTTCCAAGAAAATGTTTTCTAAAATTTTCGGCGTTTGATTTGTGAAAAATAAGCTAGTCTAGAAAAACATTTTTCACCTATGAAAAACTACTTCAAAAATGGGGAAATGCTTTTCTCTTTTTGAGGAGAGGAAAACATTTTTCCTTATCTTTGATCTCTCATTTCCTTTGCGTTCAATTTTTTATACTTTTTTTTTTATTTTCTTCTCTTTTTATGTTTTTTTTTTATTTTTTTCTCTCTCCTTTTTTTACTTTGTCCGCCAATTGCCGGCCATAGCAATGCCAGGGACTTGCCATAGGCTCTCCCCAGCCTCGTGCAAGGTTGGCCTCGTCAAATATGGTGAGGCGGAGGTGAGGCCGAGATGAGGCCAAGCCTTTGCCTATGGCTGGCAATCGGTTGATGAACAAATTTAAGAAGAAAGAAGAAAAAAAGGAAGAGAAAATAAAATAAATTATAAGATTAATAAAAAATAGAAAAAAAATCATTAAAAAATTTAATTTTTTAAAATAGAAAATTGTCCACATTAACAACGGCGGTACTATGTAAGATGACCAGGTCCACGTCAATAATTTTCAACCAAAAGATGACGCGACAAATCAAGTTAGATTTTTCTTACCAAATGACAAAATATTTTTCAATGTAGTTTCAGGTCTCGACCAAGTACTAGAAAACATAGTCATTTTCTTGGAAATTAACTTTCCGAAGAATACTTTTCAGAAACGACTCATTTTTCACGAAACAAGCGAATACTAAAGCACTGTTTTGATGATTTACAGTCGCAGTGGGCGTACTAGAAGTGCTACTCTTTCTTTACAAACGTCGAGAGAACACTCCATTAACAAGACCCGCCTCTTAATTAAATTGGAGTGGATTAACGAATGAATGTCGGGGGGAAAAAAGCTTTTTTATTTTTTTATTTTTATTTTTATTTTGGTCAGAATTGGATTGGGTTGGTAGTTAGCTATAGGAACGCGTTTGGTAAAGCCAAAAATTAAGTGCTGGTGCTTTGTATACTACTTTTAAATGTTGACGTGAAACTGGAATTGAATTTGTTTATGACTATAGAAAGTTGATAGTTGTACGCTATCGATCCCTCAACAATTATCGAGAGAGAGAGAGAGACAGAGACCCATTTTGATAGGTTTTATCTATACATTCAATAAATCACTTATTGCCCATAATTGTATCTCTATCTACGGAATTATGTACCCGCATGGTCACAAATCATGTCGAGTGGATTTTTGAATTAATCGAGCTGCTTAAATCGATCGTATTCGAGATTTATTGAGCAAGCTTAACCTCATTAAGTGTTTCCGATTTTCAATTTTCGGCGCTTAATCGTGTTGTTAGGTAAGATATCACCGTCGATATATTTTGGATTTTCCTAAAAGCAAATTGGAACCTAAATTAAATTTTCTTTTTATCAACAGACCCTCCAGAAAATCGAAAGCATCTGAGTACAAAATCTCAAAGCTCTCGGCGCTATCATACATTTACACACGTGACCAAAATATAGCACGATGCTTTTTCAGCTCTTTTTGACCTTGACAAGTAGGTTGGGTGAGCAATCCTAGCATGGGATGGTGTAAGAATCAATGCGTGGTTGTTAATGTGGTCCTGATCCATTCTCACGAGAGCTGCTACATACATTTAAATATATATTCAAAAATAAATAGGAAGATATTTTCGTAAAAATGGACAAACGAGAGATAATTTCATCGTATAAAAGATTGAGATATAAATTGTTGTCAGTAACGAAAGCATATATTTCTCCTTGGCAAATTATTTCAACCGTCATAAATGATTATCTTAAAGATTTTTTATTATTATATTATCCATATCTCCGAAGCAAATGGAGCTCAAAAGGACTTGGAATCGTGCGTCTATCCAGCTCCTTTTGTCGGAACCGAGACACAATGTTGATGCCGCCCGTACATAAGAATCCCCAGCCTTAGAATCTGACGAGGAAGGCACTGGGAATCATGTCGTGGTTGGATGACCAGCTTCATTGAGAACGGGGAAACAATGACAAGACGCAGATTCCGAGGATTACGGATTGCGCTTTCTAACGAATACTCGGAAAATATATACGCACATATATTGAAAAAGTCATAAAACTATCGTATAGATGCCAATTCAACCTCAAACATTTAAATTGGACAATTCTGTCGAAATTCTTTCGACGATTTGCCAATACAGTCATTTCGATAAACTTTTATTGAAAATCACTGATATGGCTATCAGTCGTCTTACGTGGCACGTCAAATGCTGGCGTGGATGATTACTTTTTAATATTATTTTTTTCTTCTTCTTTTCCCATCAGGTGATGCCAACAGAAAAGAAAATAAAGAGAATAAATGATAAAAAAACACAATATTCAGAAAAGGTACCTAAAAATCTGCACACACACACAAAAAAAAATGATCGATGTTAATGCCGATCATATCACGTAAAACGGTTAGCGTCCACATCAGCGATTTTTAACAAAACTGATTGGAAGAATTGCATTAATAAATTATTAAAATTGAAAGATTTAATGCCGTGCCATCTGTATAATAGGTTTATTATTATTATTTTTTGGGTAGTGTGCAGTGCATAATTCTTGAGCTGCCAAATTCTATACCCCAAGACTCGTTGACTACTCTTAGTTTTTCTAGATTAGGGTTTCGTGGACGTTTTTGTTGACCGATCCTTGTACCCGCGTTGAATATCATCCAACCTCCGCAGACGGACGAAAGACAATGCTGAGTTGCCACCATTAACGCGCGTGGGTCTCTGACTCTCTTTGTTGCCACATGCCAAACCAAAAAATAAAAAGAAAAAAAAATAAAAAGTTCACTTTTTATGAGCAGACCAATCACATCTGTCGACCACAACAGGAAGCCTCGAATGAAAATGCACTCGGTCCACACCAATTCTCTGCGCATATTTGGTAATGGAAGGTTAATAAGTTCACTTTCCCAATTGGAAAAGAGCGGATTCCAAAGGGATAAATTTCCCATTTTGGCGGATTTCATGAGCAGCGCTCGGGCGAGGACGCGCCGGTGATGTTCGGACTCGGATAGGCCGGACCGATAGACCCCGGTGGACCGAAAACAAAGGACCCCCCTCGAGGCGGTTGTGAATCACGTTCGTGCTCTTGCGACTTGATCGAAAGATTGTCGAAGCCGACACACCGGCCGCCTCGTCCGTAATGTTAGAACTTGATTTCTGGACCGGATGCGTACCCGTGAGTCCTTTGTTAACCTAAGAGCAATAGGTAGATCTAGTGCAAAGATCCTGCAGGATGATGTCCTTTTTGGTCCTGCTCGAGAAGGGTTTTCTTTTCTTCTTTTCCCCTTGTCTTGGCGAGAGAAATGGAATCAATATGTCGACAAACAGTTGGCGCCAAAGACAATAGCCAGTAAAGAAAAAAAGACAAGAAATGATGGATCATGGTCCAACTCTTGTCCTCCCTCCCCCACAGTCAACGCTGAGCAGGACGAAGCTGTCAATTTATTAAATCTGAGTCCTATACCTTAATTTACTGAATAATGAAGGGAAAGGTACAAAAAAAAAATAATCACAAATCTATTTTATTAATACTAATTCAGTCACAAACCTTTGAATTAGACTAATTTAATGATGAACTTCTTTGCATCGATATCAATTCAACTCATTCTATCAATTTAGGCAAAAAAAAAATCGTTGATATAGATGTAGCCCATCATACATGACACGGTCGGTATTGATGTGGATATTTTTAATAATCGACATATATTTTTTTCTCTTTTCTTTCTTTTTTCTTTTTGCCAACGGTTGGCTGGTCGGGCTGCGCATGGGCGAAGGTCAGCCTTGCTAGATTTGACAAGGGTGGCCTTGTTGGCGCTCACCCAAGCGAGGCCAGCCCTCGTCGGCCGGCTTTCGGCAAAAAGAAATTGGAAATAACCAAAAGAAAGGGAAAAAAATTCAAAAATTATATGAAAATGTACACGTCAACGATAATCGTGCCACATAAGACAATCAACTTCCACGTCAATGATTTTCGACCGAAATTGACCCAATGGACAAAATTGTTATCAATACAAAAATATTTTTAAGATTAAATTGGTCCAAGTGAAAAATTTAGGATTGAAATTATAATAATGTAATAGATTTATGACTTTTCGGTACTTTTTCCGTGTAATGAAAATACCAAAATATGAGAAATTTCAATATAGAAGAGGTCCACCATTGCTTAGCAGACGATCCATGGCCATAGGGGTGATGACTGGCTACAAACTTAGCGAGGTTATGACAGCGTGCCAAAGACTAGGAGCGTGTCTGCTTTCGAATGTTCATCGGTTTCGTACAAAAGAGGGGTAATTGTCCAATTATTTTATGGGTATCAATTTTGTCATAAACTTTCAAATTTTGCCAATTTAGTCTTAAATCTTTACATGAACATGCGAAGAAGTTCTTCCGGCCAATTTTCGTTGGAGATTGCCGACGTGGCGATGTACCATGTAGGATAGTAAGCGATGGCTAGACCGCCACGTCGGCGATTTCTCTCGAAAATTGGCCGTAATCACCGCATTGGAATTTTTGAGCGAATAAATAAAGTGATAAAAATTTAGAAATTCAGGATCGAATTGACGTCGCTACAATGTCAAGCCGACTTCACCAATATAACTACTCAATTCCGTGGTACAAATCGAGGAATACGTTATGGCAAACAATGGGACCAACATAGTGGAGGAATTGAGCCCCGGCATGAACCGTAAGACACGCGCGGGTGCGCCCACGCCGCACACCAACTATTTTCGACTGACCACGTTTTAAGTTTGGGGGATAATTTCTAGCCTGCTTTGGCTAGGGCTGATCTATTACATTTATAGTCGTGTCCTATGTACATAGGGAATTCATATTATTTTATTTACGTTCGAGTTCGGGGACTAGAGAGAGAGAGAGCTTAACGAGGAAAAACCATCGAGATTAGGGTTGGTTAATTATGTTTTTTTTTTTTTGCATTCCTATGCCCGGTGATAGATTTGTCGTCTTTCTTCTTCTTCTTCTTCTCGTTCTTTTTATTTTTAATTATTTATTAAGAGCGTGGATTAATTTATAATGGTTGGAGTTCGTAATTTTCCTTACTAAATAGGCTAAAGAGGTTATGAAAGTTTGAAGTAATTCATATTTCCGCCTCGTACTTGAAAGGAAAAATTACCAAAAAAAAAAGCCCTAAACCTATTACGATTGTGCTGATTGAATCCTAAATCTTCTGTATATACGCCATTCGGTCCATGTGGTTGGCTGATGCTGACGTGAATAGATTTTTGTTAATTTTTTTTTATTTCAATATTTTTCTTATCTTTTTTTTTGTTTCTAATTTCTTTTTATTTTTACTTCCCACTGTGGTCAACAGGCTGTTTCCAGTGAGGGTCGCTGGAGTTCGCGGGCCACTAGGCGAGGCCGGCTAAATGAATTGAACTGACATAGATGAAAAAAGTTTAGAACTCAATCGACAAAAAAAAAATAGGACTAAAGTACCACAATTACAATTGGTTTATGTCTTCTTTTTTTTTTGAAAATTTTCATACTTTAAGCATTCATTGATATCGCGAATAATTTTCTATACGTATTATGTCCTAATTATTCAATAAATACCTAGATAAAAAAATGCCCTATTTAGATCTTTTATATGCGTCTCGTAGTTGACGTGTACAAAGACCGTGTGATATCAAATGTTGCTAATTTCGACAAAAAATGTTGCTAATTAGGTTTTGATTTGTTTTTTGTTCGTTGGAAAGTATTAATATCCGTAATTATATCACGAGGAATTAATTAATCATCGCAAGCTGAGATTCAGTGATTCATCAACAATTAAACGTATCCGATTACGTTTGTAACTCATTGGATTGTAGTAAAGGAACAAGGCTGTGATGTAAAAAGCTATCGTCCTATAAAGTAATCAAGCTATAATGATTATTAAGGTATGTGGTTTCAGTAATGTGCCGTTCATTGCACCGTTTTGTTTTAGGAATGACATATATAATTAGAAAGGATAGCCAAAACTCGCAAAGATCATCATCTCAATAGTCAATCGTGATTCACGAGTTTAGCACGCCATATATCTTATGAGTGCATTTCACATTTATCGATGATTGTAATTGAAAGTTAACCTCGTAACATATGATTATATCGAAAGATATATGATTTCTCTTTAATAAGCAAATGTGTATGTGACGCCCCATACTTATCATCAAGGTATTATGGTTTCTCTAAAATGCAATTTATAATTCCAATTCACGTTTCATCATAGAATAAGTGAATATATTTATCAGATACTTAGTAACATGATTCAAAAAATAGTTATTTACTACTTCAGAATTACTTAAAGTAATTTACAGATTAAGTGAATAATCATGTCATATATACTATTTAGCAACGAAAGTTCAGATGGTTGTACGTAATAGTAAGCAACGGATATAATGCCAATTATTATGCTATAAACAACTTTTACAACGATGCAAATAACTTATTACCAGATCAATTATTTGCTTGCTATTCGATAGCTTATTTACTAGTCATTCGAAATAATTATAATTGGTGTTATCATTACAAAAGAATTACACAAAATAACTTGTCACACGTCATGTGAATTTAACTTACGATCGATAATATAGCATGGATAAATTAAGCGAGACAAAATAGATACGAATACCGGACAGACTGAAATAACTATTAGATAGAGAGATATCGCCGTAGTAAACGATCGATATTCAATAGCCCTGTAATGAAATGCCGTCTATATCGACGTGCCGCCCGCGATCGATATCGATCGAGCGTATTACTTGAAAGTGAATCGAGGAAACTCCACTCTAGGATCTAAAATGGTCTTCTAGGGGGGTTGGTCATCTCCGCAAACCTTGGAGATTATTTAATTACTCCCGTCCACGTCCTTTTCTCACGCTTTCGTTGGGCAGCACGTGATGTTTCTTTGTTTTGTGAGAAATCAAACACAAAAAAATGCCTTAAAAAAAGAAAGGAAATTTATGTCCCTCGGTACCATCTAGCAGCCACCCCCGTCAATTCCTCTCCGCGTGCACGGTGGCCCCCGCTAACATGCGCCGGCGTCAGAGTTAGATTCAGATTCTCTCCCTCGCTTTCTCACACCGGCACGGACGTTTTAGGAACTTGCTCTTTTAAGTACTGAATCAATGAATGAAACAATGGACAAACCCATTGATAGCGAAACAGAGATTAGCCACGTATCACGCAGAGGAGGAGAGAGATAGAGAGAGAAAGAGTGAGACAGACACGGGCTGTGGGTGCTTTTATGGGAATCGCAGGTTTTGGAATATATGATGTCGTGGTCGGGTCTGATTTCGGAGATTTTCTTTTCTTGTTTTTCGTGGGTCGTGTTCATTTCGTCTCTTTAAGGTATACGTATTGCGAAAATACGTAAGGGAATACGTGATTGTAATAGAAATATTTTTATTTTCTTCCTTTGTAGGCAGAGAGAAATCAGATGTGTGTGTGAGAGAGAGAGAGAGAGAGAGAGAGAGAGAGAGAGAGCTGGTGAGAGATCTCACCTTGGTCCGTGCGTATATATGGGCACGCCCAGTTCAGAGTTTGGTGTCGTAGTTGTTAGCACGAACCCTCTCCCTCTTCTTCTTATAGTGAGAGAACCGAGAAAGGACTCTCAGGAGTGAGCAGATCACGAAGAAATCCTCAAAAAACTGAAATGGGTACGTCCTGTCTTCTTCGTTCGGCGTGTCTCTGCGTCTCTCGTGCTCTGTTCTTTGGTTGGTTGTCTCATGATTTCAGAGCCTTTCTTTTGTTTGGTTGGTTAATCCCTTGTTTTCGTCTAAGATTCTCTATTGAATGCTGTTCGTGGTGGCACTGTCTTCTGTCCTTGGCCATGGCTCCATTGCTTTGTCAGCTGATGTTGATGAACTCTTTTGGATTTATGATATCAAACACCAGATTTAGCTTCTCCACCTTGGATTTGGAGTCCTTTCCTAGGAATCTTCTGGACGTCCTGCATCTCTGTTATACGAAAGAATCTCTGCTTTTTGGTCATTTCGTTTTTTCGGATCTTCGTTGCGGGGACTGGGTTTGGTGACGATTTACATATTATAATTTTCTCTAGATTTTGGAGATGTTGTTGATTGGTCTCTCTTATTTAACAATCCCTAGTGTTCAAGTACCTTTCTGCGATTGCCCCTTTTCTTCTGTAATGTCTGTGGGGGATTCCTCGGTATCTTTTCTCTGATTGGTGATGGGGGATTCTAGTCAACTGCCTTTCTCTTCACTCGACCGGATTGGTTCTTTCTCTTCATTAGCATCAGCTTCACCGAAGGAAATAAATTTGAAATTTCCTTCCTTTTTTCTTGCCTTTTCTGCTTCTATAGACATCAACATGAGCTTTTCACCTAACATGGATGATGAATATGAGAAACTCATCCGAAGAATGAATCCACCCAGGTTGGCAGTTTCCTTCTCTCTCATATCTCTCAATTTGATTTTGCTTATATGTAAGACAACTAGGTATTCATGTTTTTGTTCTACTTATCTGCTCTGTTTTTGCAGAGTTGTGATTGACAACGAGACTTGCAAGAACGCAACAGTAATCCAGGCATGGCTTCTTTTTTCTCTCTCTTTATCTCTTTAACAAAGTTGTCTTTTTTATAACTGTTTGACACCTTATCTCTTCATGGTTCAGGTTGATAGTGCAAACAGACCTGGAATACTACTGGAAGTTGTACAAGTCCTTACTGATCTCAACCTTATCATTACCAAAGCATACATTTCCTCTGATGGTGGATGGTTTATGGACGGTAGGCCTTTGCATACTTTCCATGGCTTTTCTTGATAGATCGTTTCATCAATTATGTGTCCGAACCTAACTTTCCTTATGTTACCCTGACCAGTCTTTAATGTTATTGGTCAAGATGGAAACAAAATTTTCGATGATGAGATCCTTGATTATATTAAGAAGGTAAGGTTTAGTCAGCACTGTCGATTAGTCCTTTCCCATTGGTTTTCTTATTCTTTCTTTTTCTTCTGCCCCTTGCATCTCTCTGCTCATGGTTTTACCATTTATTTTCAGGTTCTCGGGCAAGACTCGTGTTTCACTTCCTCCTTAAGATCGGTTGGGGTTAAGCCCTCGGATGACCACACTGCCATTGAGTTGACTGGAAGTGACCGACCGGGTCTCCTATCTGAAGTAAGCGCTGTCCTCACCCATCTGAAGTGCAATGTGGTGAGCGCCGAGGTGTGGACCCACAACACCCGCGCCGCCGCAGTAATGCATGTCACAGACGAGGAAACTGGGTTGGCTATTACCGACCAGGAGAGGCTTACTAGAATCAAGAAACGGCTGTGCAATGTCCTCAAGGGAAGCAACAAATCCCGGGGAGCGAAGACCGTGGTCTTGCATGGGGTCACTCTCACTGCAAGAAGGCTTCACCAGATGATGTTGGCTGATCGGGATTATGAACGAACTTATGATGAAGTGTTGGCTCAGAAGCAAAGGCCTAATGTAGAGGTTGTTAATTGGTATGACAAAGGCTACTCGGCTGTCACTATTCGGAGCAAAGATCGGCCGAAGCTTCTGTTCGACACGGTTTGCACATTGACTGACATGCAGTATGTCGTGTTTCATGCGAACATCAATGCGGAGGGGCCTGAAGCTTATCAGGTACGTGTTTTTGTAGCCTATGAATGAAGGATTTCATGGCGCATGGACTGCAATTACAGTGTTTTTTATTAATGACATTGTTGCTTGATTGTGCAGGAGTATTATATCAGGCATGCGGATGGATCCCCTGTGAACTCAGATGCAGAAAGGGAAAGATTGATGCATTGTCTTGAAGCCGCCATTGAGAGAAGGGTATCTGAGGTTAGGGAATCATGCGACTATATTATTACTGCTTTTGATTAATGGAGCATATGAGATGATGAACTAAAGCCATTCTGTTTGTAGAATTTCATATGCTTGTCGTGTTTTATAGTTTTCACTTTATTTTCATTCGAAAACTTATTTAGATACTGAAGGATGCACCTAGCTGGTTGATCTCTTTACTGAACTTTTGTTGAGGTGATTATCTACATGTATATTTGAATTTCTGTACATGCCTAAATTTAAAATTCATGAGCTGGGAGAGTCCTTCAGAATCTTATTAAGAGTTTTCATAGACCATTTCCTTTCTCTGGAGCCCTGAGACAGACAAGAGTTTGTTTTTTTTGGGTAAGGACAGACAAGAGTCTGTTAATGTCTTATTCTCACATTTTTATTGTGTTCTCACATGTTTGAAGGGAAGATGTTCTTTAGAGTATTGTATGCCAAGATTCCAGAACACCTTAAGCCAATTTTCTGCTTTCTGTTTTATCGATCGGTTGGATTTACAGTGTTTATTTGACAGTGAGTTTTTGCATCTACGCAGGGCTTGAAGTTAGAATTGTGCACGACTGACAGAGTCGGGCTGCTGTCTGATGTCACTCGCATCTTCAGAGAAAACAGCCTCACTGTGACTAGAGCGGAAGTCACCACCAAAGATGGAAAAGCAGTGAACACATTTTACGTGCAAGACTCATCGGGATACCCTGTGGACTCCAAGACAATTGATTCCATTCGTCAAACTATTGGCCAGACCATACTTCACGTCAAAGGAAGTTCCGAAAATCCAAAGGCTGTTGCTCAGGAATCTCCCACTAGGTTCCTCTTTGGTGGTCTCTTCAGGTCGAGATCCTTCGTCAACTTTGGTTTTGTTAGGTCGTACCCTTGACAAAACTCACCGCTTATCTTCTCGTGTATATATGATTAGCCAGTTTTCTGGAGTTCCCCCGGAACATATCTTTGGGGTTTCTTTCTTTTAAGTAGATTCGAGTGCTGATGTTAGGAAGAGCCATTTTCCAGAAGGAGGAAGAAGCGTTAGCCATTAGAAAAGTGTGAGGCCTTGTAAATGTTTGCTGGTCGCCTACCTGACCTTTATTGGGTTAGTGTGCAACCAGCCTTGCGTTGGAACCACAAAAGTGACGAAAGAGACTTGATTTGTGTAAGGATTTTCATCTGACCATTGCATATAATTATTCTTTGCCCCTCTAATGTTCTTACTTTTCCGTTAGGGCTGTTTAAGAGTTTTTGTCTCGCAATTATGGTAAGGGTGAAGATAGTTTCTGCATCAGCCGAAAATTTAAGATCCTATATATTGCGTCCTTTGTTTATTGGATTCGAGCGAACGGCGTTTCTTATCATCGGATATACCTAAACACCGCAGAAATAAGCTCCGATGGATTGTTCGTTAAAGTTGGCCATTTACATCAGACAGATTTAGCAAGTTAGGTGGATAAACCAACCGACCTTGCAATTTTCCATTTTGCTATGACTAGTCAATCAACAGGCAATGTATGTGGCTGGATATGTGCTGTGACACCAAGAATTGGGTGTGCCATCTGCAGTTAAAGATAACTACATGGCTGGGCCATTTGAAGGAGTCTTTCAACATCAGCTGGTGATTTTCGTGGTCCCTGCGGAATGCAGCAGTTTGGGAAAAGAGAGAGCTTCAAACTTACATTCATGTTATTATTTCTTGCTTTTTGCTTTTTCTCGGGTCATGGATCACGCGATAGATACACTTCAGTTTTATACAGATGATAGTTGTGAAGGTTCAATTATGGGTGATGATTGTTGGTGCAACCAAATTGTTAGCTGGGTAAGTACTTAGTCCAGTCCACCCATCTCTTTCCCGGGACAGCTCGAACTGGTCCCACTGAAATCCTTTCGAGTTCCAAACGAGAAAGCGATTTGAACAGCCTTTTCGACCCCGTGTTTCGGAGTTGGGTGTGAAGTACAGAGAGAGAGAGAGAGAGAGAGAGAGGAATGCTAACTCTCATTCTCGCATGTTCCCAATCAGAGACTGATTGGCACAATCCCGAGTAACTGCTGCAATGGGATTTCGCCATGTGGACCGATGTTTGTAGTCCGAAATTCCAAATGGCGTCTCGGGAATATCCGAAGCCGCGTCTAATGATCTTGAGATAATCGAACTTTACTGCTGTTCGATGCTCTAGATTCTGGAAATGGCCTCCTAATTTAGCCTCATACCAGTGGCTAGCAAAAAGAAAGGAACACTTGCACACACGTTTAGGCTAGGAGAAGGATGATGCAAAAAAAAGAAAAGAAAAGTGCTTTGAGTTTAGACTGCTGTTGAACAGTCAACTCCTGCATTGCTTGTGCTGTGCGATTGCCATTTGATGAACTAGGTCGGCAAGACAATCATTGCAGAATCGTCGGGGCTTTGACCCGTCAGAACCGACTTAGAATGATTATACTAATCAACACAGCAACAGTTCCACCTATGAACAGCACGTATGAGCTTACCTTAAGTTTAATAAAGTAACACCCACCATCAATCCACCCCCTAAGGAGTCTGTCGCTTTGTCCCAAAGTTAATGAAGAAAATGTCAGAGCCAGAACAACTAATGTTATTCAAATGGCATTCATGTGCTTCTTGTGTAACTTCAATCAGTCACTGAAAACAACACAAAATTTATTCGTCACATGAAGCCGCCCAAGAAAAACAATTCATTGTTCCTTACCGCAAGAGCAATCAACACTTCCCCCCCAACATGAATGAATGGCTCACTAAAAACCAAGTCCATCGCGATCACCGTTTACCGTTTTTCTCCCCCCCTTTTTTTTTTTTTTAAGATGCTGTGCTGTCGTACAATGATTCAATCCTCTTTATCCGCGCGGTGGATGCGCCACTTTCTCTTGAATGCCGATTGGTCCTCACTGTCTATACCATATAGAGCATCTATTGCTGAGACTCTGAAAGTCACTCAAGCTAGGAGAACTGAACTGAGTTTATTACCAAATGATATCAGATCGAGGAAGCAATGTTGAGGACTCGGGTTCTGAGTTTCCGGGCTTCCAGATGTGCCGTCACAAGGATGTCTACGCCTGCAGGAGGCCGATGAGCCGGCTGCAGCAGAAAGCTCCGTGTCCTCTGCCACTGAAGCCACAGATTTTGCTGGAGCGGAGGGCTGAATCCGGTGAAATGGGTTGCGGCTTAAGCTCGTCGATGTCCTCTTCTTCTTCGTCGTCCTCGTTCTACCAGAATAAAGACCCAATTCCTCTGCTATCACCCCTCGTGATGCCTTCCCTGATGAGTAATGTGGCCGCATGCGTTTCCGTGGATAATTCAGCAAGATCTCATTGAATTGAGATGGTAAAATGTGGAAAGAGTTCCTGGTGATCTCCATGAAAATGGTCATGCATTGCTGTGTAAATTCTCTTTGGTGTACACTTTCCCTGAAATAAGATTTAAAAGAACTGTCAAATGTTGTGGCTTTTGTTTTCTTCTTTCCTTAACTTGGTGTGAGTGAAACTTCACTACCATTCAACTTGCAAATATAGACCTTCGCGATCGAGGACACGGATTTCCTGAAGACAGCTTCAGGTTCACGGTGGTCCGCTATGAGGATCATCGATTGAAATTCGACCTTTGTTTTCCTTTTCTGCAGTTGAAACGTCCCAATTTCGAGCACAAACCTCCCCCAAACCTAAAGATCAGGAAATTTCCACCTTGAAAGAGCCCTGTTGCCTACTTTAGCTGATGAGATAAGCCTTCGCACATGCACTATTCATAGACCAACGGATCACGAAAACCGCTCTTGATTGATTAAATGTTCAATCCTGCCGGTTCTAGGTGTTCCGGTTAGTCCCAAGAGAGGATAATTATAACCTGAATTAGACCAAACAATTCCTTTATTTAGGAGTCTCCTGCTGCAGGAACATAAGATACATCGGCACCGCCTCAGCTCTCGACAATGTTCTTTCAGTTATTTTACCAACATGAGATTAAGCTGCCGATGGAAGCACGCACAATGTCTTCAACCTTGAACACAAAAACATCAGCCTGGGGATGGGAACTCCCTGGTGACCCTGAATGTTCCTGTTGAACATCTAATGCACAGAGAAGAGCAGTTCCTGTAAGAGGGCAAGGCTGGCCTTGGATGAAAAGCGAACCAGAACCAAAGCCGAACTCGTTTATGCTCTTCCACAGACAATCGTCGTCGACCTCGTTAGTCATCATATGACGAGAAAATGATGCAATCAATCAATGGTTGCCTACTCTATTCTCTCCTTTTGCCATAAGATACTTTTGTGACTTCAAACATATCTGCTCGTCTGTTTTTTTGTTTTTTCTGCTAGGATCATTCCGCGAATTGCTGGAAGGGCGAGATCCGAGCAATAGAGAATTTCAGGGATCCCACTGAAGTAATTCTTGCCCTGAACATTTCCCCCATTCACAGAGTTGACCAAGATCTTCAGCGATAATCTGCAACTGAAAGAACTGCCACTCAATCCGCACAGCGGAACACTTGCAGGTGTAATGCCAAAAGGCTGTGTGCGTATGATACACATCAAGAAGGCCCACAAAGATTAGCAGATGGGCTTGCCCGTGTATTGGCACTTGGGCTTGGCATGTTCACACACACACACATATGTATATAAACATACACAACACGTATTTTCTTGTTCTGTAGTGCATTTTCATCGAAACTAGAAGTTGACTTTACAATTTCTACATTTTCCTGAACTTTTTCGCTTGTTGGCGTACGTAAATCCAGGTTCGCACTTAAAAAGGATTTGATCGTCGGAATGGTGAAAATCTTAAATGATCATTTCTTGTTGTCGTATGAAAGCTTCGAAATTACGCAGGCAAGAACCGAAACACAAAGGAAGACTTGTGGGAGCAGGCCTCCTCGACTCCGCCCAGCCGACTTCAGGAGTCCACCCTCAACTTTCCTCGCCCTTACGCTCCCGGGACGTGTTGGTGACGACCCGCAACAGCAACGACCAATCGCAAACCGTTCGGTGACCCGCTCGTTGCGTTATAACGGGTCCGTGAGAGTCCGTTACACCGCTGACCGATCTTCCTCTCTCCCCGGTCGCCGCGACACGTGTGGCGAAAGGCGAGGCCTTTCTTCGGATTCCGTACCTGACGCCACGCCGTCTCGTCTCCCGTTCCGGAAAATTGCCCAGGGAATGGAGAGGAAGGAGGAGACTCAACGGCGTTTGGGGGTTTATATTTTCAAACCCTAACTCGCTCGGTGCTCGATTTCTCTCTCTCTCTCTCCCTCGCTCGCTCTCGATCGGCTTCGCGGTTGCTATTGATTCGTAATTGCTTGACTCTCTGTAATCTTAAAGTTCTTGTATGAGCCGGGCCTTCGCTCCTTCGAGGTGAATTCCTATTTCTTTCCTCCAGTTGGTTCCGATTCGGATTGGGATTAGGGGTTGGCTTGCTCAATTGTGACGGTAGCTGTTCTAAAGCTCGATCATTATTGGGAATTTTTGGTGGGTCATCGTCTTTGAGGTTGTTCCTTCTTTCCTGGTCAATATTCTTGCTTCATTTTTCACGTTGGTGAGATGGTATTGTACCCTGTAATTGTGGAGTTTTATGGGTACTTCGGTGGGTATTGGTACTGGCGTTAGAACTGAGGACGTTGCTGATCTCGATAAAGTTCGATATGCACTTGGCTGCTGAATCTCAAACATGCATCGCAGTTTCTTTTTTACTGAAATTTTACTGATTTATCTTATAGTTTGTTTTCAAACAAGAGAACATTGGTATTTGTGATTGTGGTTTGCGTCACCTTTCCTCTATTTTATCTTCTAACAGGTGGAATTGATTACTGGGATCATTTTATAGCACTATCGATGATTGTATGCCTGCATTTGCACTCGTTTTGGTTTTTGTCACTATCAGATAGGCTCTGATAACATCGTAAACTCCGGTAATTGGATTGGGTTGGAAGGAGCTGACAATTGACATAGTTATAATCTCCCATCTGTATATAGATATTGGATTTGGTTTTTTAATATCTAGAATGATCAGCCTGATGAAATTTTTTAGGTCAACGTTTTACCATAGTCAAAGATAGAAAGATGGACATTTACAGAGATGTTTGAACAGAGAGTCAGATTTGGATTCAGTAGTTCTACCGCGTGGTTAGTGCATGCTTTGATAATTTTGTGTGTGCTAGTCAACGATCTGTACTTTTTTCCGGATAGGTCAATGGTTTGTTGTATGTCGAGTTTCAAGTCATCTGGAAAAACTATGTCTGTACATTTTCACATTGCATGATTTCAACATGAAGTGGATTCAGTTACTAGCAGTGATGTTTCATTTCTTTTTCTATAAAATTTTGGGACCCACAACTTGGTGGTACCTTCTACCGTTGGTTTGAAGCTGGAAATTTTGTTTTCAAATTTTCTGAACTCGTACTTATTTTTGAGTGGAAACTCATGCATCTGTGACATCTCTCATTGCAGAAGGAAATGAGAGGAAAAAGAGTATCCACAGATTGGCATCCGAGAGCTTGTGCTGGCAAGACAATTCCAGATAGTTGCAATGCGAAAAGGAATTTCGAAAACATTGTTCTCATCGATGTAGATTGTGATGAGCTCGATGAGGTTATTATTATTGATGTCCCTGAAGCTGTACAGGAGAAGTTGCGACGTGCTGGTGTACCACAAAAGAATAGGGGGTTTCCAAATAAGGGTGTAATTAGTATTGATGACGACGATGATAATGGGGATGTTGAGCTTCCTGGACCCAGTGTGGCAGGCGGTGGTGAGTCGGATAGCGACGCCACACGAAGCAGAACGCCCTCTCCGTCCTCCAACTTGGCAGAATCTGCTGACTCTGATGCTGATGAATGTTGTGTCCTTCCCGAGGAGTGTTGTGCTTTGAAGTCATCTAGGAGCAAGAGCTTCTACAGCAGTGAAGGTGAAATTCCCTGTAGAAATCGATATGGTCTGAGTCCTGCTTCAGAAGATGTCTCCTTTGATAGTGATTTCTCTGATTGTGAGGTTGTGGAAGATCCCTCTGGGAAGATTCGTGAACAGTGGGAAAATGTTTTTTCTAAAAGAAAGCATGATACCTTTAATGGGCATCTTCATTCGGAAGATCGAGTTAAGACTTCTGGCTTACATACCGATGCTTGCATGAGTGGAGAGGACTATTACTCGTCTAATCGAGCGTGTTCTAGTTCACGCAATGCAAAAGCAAACGAAAACTTTTCTTCTGGTGAGGGGTTTCCTGTCAATTTAGGAGTCGGACATGATGATGAGGAGCCCTCTTTATCGTTTAGTGAAGACAGAGCCAATAGACAACATAATACTGTGGGCAAAGAGTACAAATGTATGGGAAAATCTTTTTTGGACAATATTACCTCAGCCAGGGACGTCCCTGATGAATCTGATCAGGGAACTTCTTTGTTGAACAGCAAAATTGGTGGCGAAACTTTTGCTGATGGTGAAAGAGATATACAAGCGGGTGATGGGTTACAGAATAAGCGTTTTCGCAGCAATAATTCTGTTCCAGATGAACTTGTGCATGAAAGAACTGTTCCTCACAAAGACAATCTCTCCGGCAAACCATCGGTGCCAAAATCCTGCCATACAGGCAAAGTACATGTTGATTGTGGTGCAAAATATGAAGTTGGTGAGGGTAAAGGTACTTCCTCATCTTTTGGCCAGTCTGGAGCTAGACGTGCAATGGCTTGTCATGATGAAACCATGGAACAACTTGCTCGGGGAACTCGTATTGTGGAAGAGGAGGACTTAGTTGCTAAATCAGCATCTAGTCTTCAAAGTCGTGAAGAAAAGGATTGTTCACATGCTCAAGATGGTGATTGTGTGTCTAGTGTCCAAAAGGACATTATCAATGGACGGGAAATGCTTAAGGAAACTAATGAATACAAGCGTGCAGAAGAAGAAGAATGGGCATCTCGGCAGCGGCAGCTACAACTACAGGTTGCGCCATACTTAATAACTCAGTGGTTTAATTACATGCAATCTTGTACATTGGTTTTTACCTACATCTGTCAATTTGTTCTGATGATGTATTTATTTTTGCCCTTCTTCTTTGATTTGGGATGCTAATAGGCATTGATGGACTCCTGAATGCATGTATATAGATCAAATGTCCTATTCTGAATGTATGGTGATTGTTTTTACCTCCTTAACTTTGCATAATTGTTGTGGATTTATTACATCTTTTGTGCTTTAAGAAGTATTTGCTGCTGTTGATGATATGTTAAATTAGTTTGGTGGATGGTTGACATAGACATGTCTGTAGTAAAAGAGTTTTAAGGGTGTTATTTTTATTTCCGAGATGATGAAAGACTTTGTGAAGTATCAATCTTTAGGATAGTCAGAAGACATTCTTATGAAAAAGGTTGGGGCCTTGGATCTTTGCCATGCACTTCTAGTCTCAGTTCCAGTACTTTGACCTGCTTTTCTTGGTACCTCTATGCTTACATTGATTTAGGAAAGGCGCTGGTAGAGGCAGTTTGTTTATGTTAGAACCATTGGGAAAGGTGTTGGTAGATACAGTTTGTTTTCATTGGAACTTTCGACTCTGACTCTCCCACTCCAGTCGTTGCTTTTCTTTCTGTTACTTCGAAAGTAGCTGCTTCAGCTTCAGCCACTCGAATTTTTGATATTCCTTTCTCATTTTCAAAAGCATAACTTCATATGTTTTACCCTGTCTTTGTTAGAGTCTGCAATTTCAAAGAGTCAATTTTTCCCTTGGATATTGTTATAGAAGAACATGTGCTTAGTTACAGAGGGTTGGTCTGCAGGCAGAAGAGGCCCAGAGGTTGCGGAAGAAAAGAAGAGCTGAAACTATGCGATTATTGGATATGGAAAGAAGACAAAAGCAGCGGATTGAAGAAATGAGACAGACACAAAAGAAGGTCCATATCATTTCGTGGTGTAAATTTTTTTCATTTTTTAAATGCCACAACTAATGTGTTTTTGTACCTTTGAACTGATTTAATGTTTCAGGACGAGGAAAATATGAACCTGAAAGATCAACTTCGTGCTGAAATAAGGAAGGAGATAACTAAACTGGAATTAGCATGCACTGATATGGCCTCATTGCTTCGTGGACTGGGGATACACATTGGAGGCAGTTTGTGCCCCTCACCACGGGAGGCAAGTTACTTATTTCTTTGTTTGACGCGAATGGCTTGTACAGGATTTGGTGCTCCGTCGACTGAATTACGCTGGTCTCATATATCTTTCCATCAGCCTTTGTAATGAGGATTGTGATGTTGGTTTTTCCAGGTACATGCAGCTTATAGACGGGCCTTGCTGAGATTCCACCCAGACCGGGCATCAAGAAATGACATTCGCCAGCAGGTCGAAGCTGAAGAGAAATTTAAATTACTAGCACGCATGAAGGAGAAACTTATGTGGGCTTAAGACAATCAGCATACTACACAGCAGCGCGCGGTGCTGCTGCCTCGGTTTCTTCTTTTCTTTTCCGACACCGTGATCAGATAGTGATTTTTTGTTGTCCATAACGTGTCATTCTTAAGTTCTCTTAAGTTATATGTATAGAGGGGATGTCTGTAACACATACCATCAGAGTCCTTTACTGAAGAAGTGTAGTTTTTTCAGGTGCTGACGACTTTTGAGCTTTTTATGTTGATAGGGTGAGAATTTGGCGTCTTCTTCTGTGAGACTCAGATTTCGCTGTGGAGTTCCTACTTTGGCCAAAGCCTCTTGTTGACTCTGCCAATGGCTAATGGTAGGTTTTTCAGTTTGTGCTCTTAAGGTGCACAACAGCTGAATGTTCACTTTGGCCCAGAAAGTAATACCCAATAAAACACGCGAGGGATCATCATCCGGGTGCGCAATCGAATAATCAAAGCACAGTAAATAGATTGCAGAAGAATTTAAGAATCTGGATGCGCTACGCGAGTAATAGGGCATCATCAGTATCCATCACCGAGAGGCTTCCGCAATCTATTAGTCGGAAAAATATGCAGACGTAAGGCATGAACGTCATGCATGACGTGAACTAAGACTAACCAGTATGCTCCAATCTATGCCAACTTCGTATCATGTTCTTTGTTTAGTTGACATGCATAATTCAAGAAAACACACAAACGAGCCTCTCTGCTTGTCTTCTCTCTCCCACGATTCTCCTTTTCTTTCGTGCGAACGCCTCTGCATTTTTCTTCGATCAATCCCTCTCCCTCAGGATTCTCAACGATGGTTCTCGATATATAAAGAAGACGGAGGCGATTTTCAAACCTTTCGCCAATCTTTTCCTTATTTGGTACTTCCTTATTTGCCCAACCTCGAGTCTTGTTTTTCTTTTCCTTTTTAAATGTCGTAGGAGCTCAACTCACGACCTATGTGTCGGGAAAGTGGATCCCACGCTTGTCTGCAGAGGCGGCGTCGGCATGAACTGAGTGTGATCGTCATGTGCGATGATGACCTATGCGAACGCAAATAGTGCAAGTGATTGTTTTTTGCTTAGGGGTCGAATTCGGTCCCTAATTTCTTCATGGGATGAATAACTCAGTGAAATAGTTAAATTTCAGGTGTCAATAACCCATTGCCATTGCCCTTTTTCACGGCTCACTGCAAGCATGTATCTAGCCACAGTCGCACTTTTGGAAGTCGTTCGGTACGTTTTTCCTAAAGCCGGCGAGTAGTGCAAGTGCGTGGACACATTTTCTTACATTTTTTTTTTCAAACAATCGAATTTATTTTTATTATTTTCTTTCTTTTTCCTTTTATTTTCGCCGACAAGGGCTCGGGTGAGTTGACAGCTAAAATTGGCCAGATGGATTGAATCGGTGTCAATGTAAAAAGGTTTAGACTAAAATTGATTCAATCGAAAGGTTTAGTATCGAATTAATATGAGCTTAGAGTATTTTTTTTGGTGCCTTCTAGGCTATTTTCGCTGCAAATTCAGTTCCGCCATCAAGGAGAAGAATTCGCAACCCTTTTTTTCTCTCGAGTCTCGACGACACACTCCGAGACCGAAACGAGGTCCGGTCCGGCATTTCGATAGTTTAAGTATATGTACATAGAATATGAATTGGTGGTTTTAGAAAAAGAAAGAACCTTCACATACACTGTGTCATCAGATGGGAGGCGATTTCCAACGGAAACAGCTCAAAACAGGACGGTTCAGAGTCAAGCGAGGAGCCAGAAATCCTTCTGACGCTTGGTGGTGATCAAGTAGCCGCCGAGCTTCTTGCTCTTCCGCCGCACGGCAATGGCCATGCACTCGGCGTTCTGGATGCAGTGCTCCACGACTCCTCCGCCGGCGGCGCTTCCCATTCGGTTCCCTCCGACCCACATCATAAGCAATCTCCAGCTTACCGACCTCTTCTTCTGGCCCATCACCAACAGGGACGCTCCGCCTTTTCTTGCCTCCTCCAGAATCTTTGGACCCTTCTCTTTCCCTTGCACCAACACCGTCTCAATTTGCACCTACCAAATCCCAGTTTTTCGTTTAACAAATACAGCTACAACTTAGAAATTTAATGTCCAACTGATGCACGGAATGCACATAAATGAGAAAAACTACGACTTTCAATTCACACAGAAAGGAAACGAAAGTGAACCCATGATGTGGTTGAGTGAGAATTTTGCTTTTCCCTTTGTTTAAACACTTGCTTTCTTCTTCTTCTTCTTCTTCTTTTTCCCCGAAAGAAAGCATCCAAAGCTTGTGAAACTCAAAAAAGAAGAATGAATATGAAACTACAGGGTCCATGGGAAAGAAAAAGAGCTTATGATACTCCTCTGGGACATGAAAATGAGTGAAGAAAGCACTTGTCCAAAGACACATTATGCATAAGATCACTGAGAATGCGAGAGAGACAAATCTTGGTTTGAAGGATTCTAAGCAAATTTCTTGATCTCTAGTGAGTTACAATCATATACCCACCTCAGGTCTCTTTAACTGGCACATATTCTTCAGAGACTGAACAAGCTGATAAGCCCTTGGAGCTGTCTCTTGGTTGAACTCTTCACAGGTTCCTGCGATCAGTCATATCAGCACAACAAACCTGTTTTGCTTCAAGAACCACTCATCAAGACATATGCCCACACGGAGATGAATCCCAAAATGAACTTATGCACGAAGAAATCCAGACCTTGTTGAGCCGGTTTCGTCACGTGCAGAAGTATCATGATGTCCTGGCTCTGAACAGTGTGAGACAGCGCCCACTGGAGAGCTCCCTTTGCTTCGAAGCTCGAATCCACCACGATCATTATCCGCCGCCCCGTCGCCTGCCCGGGTTTCTCCCCATTCCCGGGCTTCTCTTCCTCTACGCTGCCGCCGCCATCCGGATTTTCCGCCTGTCGATCAGTTTTGACGGCATTTGGTTCCGGCTTTGATTGTGCGGGAGGCGACCGGACTCTCACATGAGGCCTGATCCTGTTGAGGCAAAATCCCGGCAATCTTGTGCCTGTCCTCCCCATTTTTCCTTAAGTGCAAAAATGTTTCAGGTGAGGCGCGCAGTACAGAAAGATGCTGAAAGCTAAATCTGTACAAATGCTGTGCCGGTTTCTGGAGGTTGGTCTCCGCCAAAATCTCACCCTCCTGCCCTGTGTTTTATCTTCTTCTCTTCCCTCGTTTCTTCTCTGCACTTTTGGGCAATCTAATCATGTTGGTTGCTTTGTTGCTTTAGAATTTATCTTGTGGGGGCAATTCCTGAACGTGCCTGTCATGAATCGGTAGGGCCAGGCCCTCTTAGACCAGCCATCCCAGCACAAAGTGGCTTTTCTTCTGGGGAGCTAATTATAATCATGGGTGGTTAAGTGATCTTGATTTGCTCTTTGGTCTTTCCATTACTTTCTTTATGTTTCTGATGATTATCTCAGAAGATCCATGTGATTTCATCGAAGCATGTTGAATTGCTTTTCTTTTTTTGTCTTTTTTTTTTTAATTTATTATAACAAGAACAGCTTTTACTTTCTGGAAGGAGAGTATGTGAAGGTCAGTGTATGCAATTTGCACGTCTGTATGCCTTTCTTTTTTTATGTTTTGGTCGGAACGAAATCTTCGTTCATATGAAATAGAGGTATATCTAAAAAGTGAATCAACTTGGTACGGCCTGCAGAGACTAACCCATTCCTAAAAGACCAATCTTTTATAGCATTAAAGCAACAAATGATGGCTGATCACCGAATCTTGTATCATCATTAGTGATGAGTATTCGTTGAGAAATCCCTCTTCAATAGCTACGATTTTGCCAAAAAACAATGCGAATTTAGATTCGGCGTTCTCGGCACCATCATCGGATGCATTTCTTTTGCTTTGCACATTCGTGGGTTCTACTTAAAAACATTCGTTTGATTAGGATAGATTACTGTCTGAATAATCATAAATTCATAGTGATTTGCAAGAATAAACTAATGGTCAAATTAAAATTTGTCTCTTTGATATGCAAGCTGGTGTCTGCCTGGCTTCTTTAGATGACTTAAAATATTCATGGAAAACGAAAAGAATTAGACTTCGGGTAGCTTAAAAGAAAAGGAATCAGCTGCATACATGAGGGAGAGTTGCATAACTCTCACCCTCACCTACTCCCTTTTTCATGCTTTTTTTTTCCCCCTAAAAGAAAATATTTTTATGTATTTCTCCTTTATTTTATGCAATTGTCTCAAAAAATTTATTTGTTATGTGCTTGGTAATAATTGACATGATAAAATACCGTACGTTCCAATGCATAATGTTTAAGAATGCACCTTGATTTCAACATGAATATAACACATTGGGATTCAAGCTAATCGAATTCGAGTTATATATGGTACTCCACACTTAAGATGTGCATGCATTGTTAGTTTTTTTCTTTCTTTTCTTTCTTTTTTTGGTCGAAACATTGTTAGTTTCTTGACATGTGACAATAAAGTGTGAAGTACGACAATATCAAAGGCAATAATTTCGATAGAGAAGCTACATCAAACAGAAGTGCTATATATTTTCTCGATTCGTGAGAATGCTTATGTGTTTGAGCTAGAGCAAGGTAACCACCACAATTCTTAATTGTGCAATCTATAATCAAGGCCTGAATCAAATAAAGCATCAATATTTTAGGGAGAAAAGTTTACCTAAAACATTTAATCTTCCTTTTCTTTTCTTGTGCGGTACCGTCGTGACCACGCCACACAAATATAGGCCCGGCATCTTTAAAATATGGGAAAAGGTAATTACCTCATCCAATTAAGTTTAATATATCCAGCTAGCTCTTTATATATATATATATATATAAACTCTTTTTATGCAAATAAAAAAAAGAAGTTGATGCCTTTATTTTTCTTATGTGACCTGCTTGCGGAATAAGCATACATGAAACCAAAAAGTAGCTGGCCCCCCTAAAGAGTCATGATGGTTGTGGGGAAGCATGTCCTTTGTTAAGAATCAAAAAGCATATGCACAAAACAACCTCGCATTGGCTATCATTATATTCTCTTCCAGCAAAAGGGCACACACAGTTAATTAATTCTAGGAAAAACTACATAAATAGTTCATGAATTTTAATGTAAAGTGTAATGTGGTCCATGAAAATTTTAATTTACTCTATATGACCTATGAAATATTGGGAAATGCTTAATTTAGTCTTAACTATGTGAAATAATGCACATAGAAGAACTATATTGCACATATATCAATAGCTTATGGACTAACTTGAACATTTACCAATTGTTTAAGAAGCATGTTGACCAAATTACAAGATCGGGGATCATATTACATATCAGGCCTAACTTTGGGGACCAAATTGCACAAAATAACACTTTGAGGATGATATTGCACATTTGACCAAAGTTGATGGATTATTTGTGCTATTATCCTTAACATGTGATTTTTGCAAATTCGATATTTTAGTTATTGATTAATAATGGTAAGAAATCATCCACTCTATTATATGAAGCAAATTGGTCTCCTACTTTTAAGGGATTGCAATTTTTTTTTTCTTTACCCATATGTTCTTGATTGGTTATTTCATAAATATCCTTTTAATGACCAAAAGTAATTGATAATTAGGTTAATATCATGAAACTCCAAATTGATACATATGTAAAAAATTTACTATAAACTGATTTTTTGATTATCAAAAATCCAAAACTGATGCACTTGTGAAAAATCCACCCATTGTTAATTTTCGTTAAATTTGGTTAATATCACGAAAAAATCCAAATTAGTTTATTTGTGATAAACGGAGGGAAAAAAACCCAAAATTGGTACACCCGTCAACTATCACATATCATTTAACTCAGTAATTTGATGATAAAATTTAATGAAAACTAATAGGGGGTAAATTTATCACAAGTGTACCAGTTTAAAATTTTTTGTGATAAAAAATTAGCTCGGAGAAATTTATTATAGGTGTACCAAGCTGGGATTCTTCGTAATATTAATCCAAAAATATATATTTTTTAATCTTATAAGCAACATTACAAAAAAAAAACCCTCAAGCATTTTGCTCTTTTCATGTGTGCATATATGTGCGATTTCGTTATATTATATCTTTAATTTCAATTTTGATAATTAATAATTCAAATATTTCACAAGAAGCCAAGTTTGTAAAATTCATTATATATCAACTTTCACGTATGCGCGATGCGTGTAAATGTTTGCCAGTTAACATGATATCAAGAAATTGTACAAATACATATGATAATAAAATTTCATGGTTAATTTTTCTTGCAAGGTTATGTTAGAAAAGACTCTAAGTTTAAAATTGAAACACGTTATAGAGAAGATAAAATTATTAACTTACAAAGTTGTCTACTGGTGGAAAATTTATAAAAAAAAAACTAATTGGGGATGTTCTTTTGGGGTAAAAGAAAAGATTGCCATCCCTTAAAATTGGGATGTCCCCTTTGTTACATTGAATGGCATAGACGAAGTGCTCAATCCCTTTAAATTTCTTGATTTCTTTAGGCGGATCTGGAAGAGAAAATAGACTTAATTAATCTCTCAAGACTCGAACGGAGCTCAATCAATGCAAGAGACCTACCAATGAATTATCACATGCACATAAACCATAAACGGTCGAAATTTCAAGATTCATTTGGATTAAACCTTTTTTTTTTGGGATAAAATCTTAAATCTATTGTAATTGTGCCAATAATTCTAAAAATTTTTTTGCCAACTAATTCACCAATTCAGTTAATCTAGCTAATTCTGGCCAGCTGATGACATAATATTTTAATATTTTTATAGAATTTGTATTTATTTATCTATTCTTCCCCTTTCGTCTTCTTCCTCCAACTGGTCACTTGGCCATGGCAAGGCCTAGAGCCTTGCTTAGCCAGCCCAAATTTGGCAAGGTTGAGTCTCGCCTAGCCATGGCCGGGGAATCGGCTGGAGGAAGAAGAGGGAAAGAGGAGAAAAACAAGAAAAAAGAAAAGAAAAAAACGAAAAATATAATAAAAATTTAAAAATTCAAAAAACTTAAAATATTATGTCTCTAGTTGACCGATGTCTACATTATTGCCGACCGGCCAAAATTCGTCAAGTGGATTGAATTGACATAATTGCAAAAAGTTTAGGATTGAATTGGTAAAAAATAATGTTTAAGATTGAATTCACATAATTGCTGTAGGTTTAATAATTTTTTGATAATTTTTTCTATGATGGAAATTCAATAATCGAATCGAACACGGATCGCACAATGCGATGAACTATAGTATCAAATTATTTTCCGAACTGCAATGGAAGATGCTCTCCTAATTCATGATGCAAAAGCAAATGCGCCACATTCACGCGGAAAATCTCGATTGATGGAGAAGGACAATATTCCAATTTTTGCAAAGGTTGATGAACCAACCACCTCCTTTGACTTTTCTGACCTCCCAAAAAAAAAAACCCCCTCTTTGACTTTTGTCGAGAAGATGATCAATTCCAATCGAGATCCAAAAGAGGGCTTTCTCATTCATAGTTTTCGTTAATGATTCGGACAAAGACTAGCCAACCGAAGCCTCTCGACTACTTCCCCGAAGTGACGCGAGAGAGCGAGAGAGAGAGGAAAGGAGCCTTTTAGGAAAGAGGGCCTCGACATGACCCATGCAAATTTATCTTAATTGGTGTCTAATCGGGTCTAATCTCAATCCTCAACCTCTCTACATGTCTCACGTAATTGGTGAAAAAACACGACACGACATATCTCACCGAGACATAGATATCGCACGTTTTGAATGTTACCAGCCCTTTAAATTTTCGAGATATAACCCGTGAACCATTACCAATGGTTCTCGTATGCCTAGGGGTTGATAGGTTATGGACATTCGATTTATGTTGAGGCTTCTTAATGTGTTCTTCGACATCTAACCATAAAGAAGCAAAGTATTTTTATCGGTATGAACGTGCTACATTCATGACTTTCTTTCACATTGCGAATGATCTCACGAGCACTCCCTTTGTTCTCTAACTTAATTATAATCACAATAGAAGAATTACCCAAAAAGTTCCAAATCTATCACACTTTTGCCAATTCGGTGATAAACTTTTTAATCTTATCAATTTAGTTTTGAAATTTTTCACGTTTTGCTAATTGAGTCATATCGCTGATGTAGACGCCGATTGTCTTACGTGATATTGTCAGTGCTGACGTGAACAATTTTTAATAATATGTTGGTAATTTTTTGATTTTATTTTTCTTTCTTTTCTTTTCTTATGTTTTCCTTGTTTACTTTTTTCTTTTTCCCTTTGTTGGCCATTGGTGGGCCTCGTCGATGGCCAGCGGAAGGCGTTGGTGTCTAGTGAGTGTAGTCCTTCACTAGATCTATATTAGGCAAGGGTCGCCCTCACTTGAAGCTGGGGGAGGGAAAAAGAAAAAAGGAAAAAAGAAAAAAGAAACAAACAAGTAAAGAAGGAAAAAAAATAAAAGAATAAATAGTGAAATAAATAAAAATTAAGAAAATATTAAAATGTTATTTAAAAAAATTCTCACGTCAACTTCGGTCATACCATGTAAGACGCTCGATGTCCAAGTTAAAGATTTTTGGCCAAAATTAGCCAGATAGAATCAATAAAAAAAAACGTGATAATGTTTAGGACTTGATTGGCAAAATTGATAAATTTAGGATTAAATTGACAAAAATATAATAGGTTTAGGACTTTTTGGACAATTTTTCCTAAATAAAACTGATTAACTTTTGAGGATAGGACTTTACGAATTTTTCATTTATTGCAAAACAAACAAAGCCTTAGAGGCACTACCATATCTGTTCTGCTCCACTTGTTGATTTTGCCCATGTAACAACCATACATCTTGACGTGCAAAGACAACAATTTATCCCTCTCTTTTGCTTGTATTCGATTATCAAAGATCGAAAAATGAGAGGGCCCCCTATCGCATTTGTTAAGCGTCACTGAATATGCTTTGAAAATGTAAAATTTTCCAATTGATGAAACTAATAACTTTCTGAAAACACGTATTTATTTGGTTTTCCCTCACAAAATGGACATCCTAGGCTAGCTAGTTCATCTTCTGCTACCATAATCAGAATTAAATGGAAACGAAGGAGATGAACAGACAAGGCATTCAATATAATTTAGCTCAGAAGGCAGCAATCTTCGATACAACAATACAAGATTGATGTTAGCATTCGCATTCTAGGGTCTCAAGAGGAGCGCCATGGATCATATGGTGGCTGACAAAAGTTCAACAAATATGAGTCGTGAGAATCCCCGCGATATTTCGCGAATTTAGATGAAATTTGAAGCTCAGTGACAGAAATGGAAGCGACCCGAAAGTCGCCAGGCGGGGCATGATCATAAGGAGCAAGTCCTGTGCTAGAACGAGGAACGCAAGCGACGGCCGGCTTACCAATAACCGAACTCGTACTTAAGCCGAAAAGCCAATGGAAAAACAGGTCAATTATGTCATCAGATAAACATAATCAGTTTGATCACCTCCTGCCCGATGCCGTCACTTTACAGACCATTCCAAATTCCAAACACAGCAAACACAAAACAACTAAGTTGTCCGAAGCTCTTATTGGCAACCACCAACTCATTTCCGATGGGGCGCAGCGGGACTATTACATCGGTACAACAACATATACAGTAAGCCATTCATTTTGTAAATTGCTCCTTGTTTGAAAGGCAATTAGAGGGCCATCTACAATACCAGACTTATTAATCTCCTCCACGAGCATGCCAACGCTTATATTTTGTGAACACACTGTGGTTGGTCATGAATATAGAAGCGATTATAATCAAGTCAAAGCATCCATCCGGGGATGTACCGATTAGTACCAGTTTGAGCTGAGCTTGCCAAGTTGTTCTGCTGCTCGGTAGCCATGGGATTGAAACTGCATGACAAGAAATGTTCTTTTAAAACAGCATTCGGGAACTGCGTAGTAAAAAATTCTTCCAACAAGTAGTGTCAATGAAATTTACAAGCGTATTTAGGAGTTGAGATCAAGTGTTGGACATAATAGTCGATCGACCAATGCTGCTTGTTAGGAAGTTGCTTGTTTTCCAATGGTGCGGTACACAAAGTATCAATGACAATAAACAAACTTTTGACTGAGGAGAATAGCTGAAATTTTACCCGATCTGCAATGCATCATTATAGTTGAGGGATTCAAAGTTATACTGCAACTGAGCAGCTTGATTGTTGTAGATCATGTTTCGGTCTCCTGCATTTGCGTTCCACGACGATTGAAGCTCGGCATCAATCTCCTCTATCTGCCAAATCAGTTCCCGAAACCACTGCTTAATTATATTGTTTCTTGATAACATAACCCGCACTTATGTGTTGGACTTAAGTCGAAACGAATCAAACTCAGCCATCAATTATGTTCATTCAAGGGCACTCAATTGCATTTGTTTTTGGCAGTAATCTTAGCTGAGCACCATTTTAATGCAACTAATAAACTTTCTGATTTACTCAAATTTACATTATCCAGCACAGGATCCGATACTAGGAACTGGCTGCACACCTTCTTCTTTTTTGTTATCGAAACGGCCAGCTAGTTATTGGCAAAATGTTTGTGAATCATGCGTTCATCTTTAGCTCCACTGTTTTCGGTTTCACCAACTATCCCTAAAGACCAGAACTGTAACCTATGGCACTTATCTCTCCAACTCTGAAGGAACAAAGAGGTGGATACACAAACCTATTTAGCATAATGATAAAAGCCAGCAAATCGTTTGAGGGGCAGGAGACAGAAAGATGTCATGGTGGAGAAAAGGTGGACGAGCGAAGATCATCAAAATATTCTTTTACTGCAATGTACAAGTATGGAAGTGAACCGACCGTGCCATAACTTAGGATTAAGTAAAATGCTATGACTTCAATAGATGTTAGCATTGCTGTTACCTTTCTTTTTAGGGCATTGTTGGTCTCAAGTAGTGTGTCCTCCTGTAAATCAAGAAAATTAAGCCAATTAAAGGGGACGTCAATAGCGCTCGTGAATCGACCACACCGAATAACGCATATTCATATTCTTTACCTTTTTGCGAAGTTCATCCAGTTGACCGAGCATGAACTTAGTCTGCTAACAGTGCATAACTTGAAGTTCAGATAGCATTCAATTTTTCTAGAGCAAACTAAACTTTAAACCAGCAGACATCTGATGGCGCTATAGGAAGCACATTGTTTTCAGCGCATCATGAATTTTCGAGAACATAGTCAAGGAAAACATAGATAACAAACTAAAAATGGGGTAAAACGATGATCTTTGGGTGTACCTTGGAAGACCTGACTTGTCTTAGTGACTTGTCGAGCTTATTCTCCAGCTGGTCCAATTCCTCCATGTTTAGTTCTGCTAGGTCTTCCCCTAGAAGATTCCTGTGAAACGCCGAGCATTTAAATCGTCTTACAGGAAGCTTCCTGAATACTCATCCAATCAACTCTAGCGACACGAGCATATAAACTAGTTTCTTATTATAGATTGATGTTGTGCATACCTTTGTGCACGTTGTAGAGATTCGGCTCGAGCCTTCAATTCAACATATTCTTGGTAATGGCTCTGCTTGGAATCAAGGGCATACAAGAGAGATGTGTCAGCATACTAATTCATCAAGAGACTTTTTTGCTAAATGTCACGCGAAACCAATTCAAATTTTTAAAGTGATAAGAGAGTCTTCATGCCGGAGAAGAGAAGAAGCTAGTCCTAAGGGACAAATTGTAAATTTCTACATCTAGGTAAGACCTGAATCTTTTTCGGATCTTGAGTTGCTTCCACTTCCAGGACATCGTAAGTGCATCTTTGGTACTTCTCGATGGTCGCAGCCATGCTAGAAAAAAGGATTTTAGTTATCAATTCTAGATATTGCTGTGACTTTAAAGGATAAGATTTTGAGGGATCAGCAATACTTGCACAATACAGAAGTTGCAATTGAGCAAAGGGGTTTTGCTTTTATAGCATTCAGAATCACATGTGAAAGGAAAGAAGAGAAAATGTGATCGATCTAATCAAAATGAAAATAGGGAATCCATAATTCGTTAAACACTTTTCTAAAAGAAATCGCTTTTATCATTTGTACAAATGAATGAATCAAATTTATTTTCATCATGATTGAACATGCTTAGGCACATTGTTGTTGATAGTGAAAATATGGTCTTTTGACTAATTTTTGTAAGCAATATAAATAATATTAGGAAAACGATTTCCAATTCATTTTATGCAAAATAGGCGAGCCCTAGGAGCCAAACCAAAGCAATGTAAGGAATTGGTTCAAGATGATTATTTATCTTGGAAGAAGATTGTGTGTTTCCTGGCTTTCAAATATATGACGCGATTTTTTCGTGCCGCATATTCAAGAGCCAAGTTCTGAGCAATCAAACATTAGAATCAGTGATTGCGTATGTTTACAAGTAACAACAATAAAAAAAAAAAAATTATCTACGTGACCATATGTAAGATCTAAGATTTAGTTCGCAATGTTTTGACCATATACACGTACAAGATAAGTTGAAATGATGATTCATACCAAATAGAAGGACGAAAATATTTCTCAATCACAATTTTTTTTTCAGAAATAACTTTGGTAAAATTCAATAGCCAAAAACAGTTGAAGCTTTACTCTAACAGGTGAAACGGGTTAATTAGTTGCCGCTCACTGCTCAATCTGTGTCTACGAAGTTTGACATTATAAAAGTCAAGTTGCCGCGAGACAACACTTTCTCTGTGCATAGCGAATTCTACATTAGACATAGTGGCATCTACAACGTAAGACCTCCATTAAACCTAGTCGTTAGCAATAAGTGAGACTATCTGAGTCTTCACCAACCTGCACATTATGACTATTTGAGAGGTAAGGAAAGGGTGGGAAATCAGATGCATCGCTACATATATGTGCAATCCAACCATCCAAATCGATGGTCAAATGAGGGGAAAGTGAAAGGCCAGCCACAATCAAACCCAAAAAAATGTTTATTGAACTATTATAGCATGTTATGATAATAGTTGTAAAGTCGACATTTAGCAAGCATTTTTATTAGGATTAATACTAAGGAAAACTTACCATTGCATGAAGGATAAGTATGCATTTCATCTGTTTGGTGCTTGTGTCACTTGTTTTAATATTTGCAGTGAGCTTAATAGAGATATATATATATATATATATATATATATATATATATATGATAAAGAACGCGAAGTTGTTGATGTCTAACGAATGGGTAACAAGGAAAAGGACCAAATGAGACAAACACTGCATGAAGGTTTAAGGATTAAGATCACTAAAGGAGAGGAAGAAAATTCAATAGATGAAGATCAAGAACTAGATGGAAAACGGGAGATAGAGCCAGCAAAAACTATCAAATAAATAAAAAGTCGATCCGTGGAAATTCTCATATTCAATCAAAGTGAAATATTCCAACACTGTGAAGCACAAGATCATCTAAACTAAAGAGCCCTAGTAAAATATGTAACTAAACAAACTGATCATAAGAACATTAGAGGACATCAAATCTTGTCACAAAAGGTTTACTAATCGGATACAAATTTTCAGTTGAATTCCCCTTCTTCAAATCACTACGTCACCTGTTCTACTTGATCCTATTACAAATGTCAAGCGATGACACTTACCCTCGTCTCTTGGGGTTTTTTTTGGGGGGGGGGGGGGGGACAACGTGAGGGAATTCATTTAATCAGCATGTACATCTTAATAGCCTAATTTGCCATAAAGGAAGTTCAAACAACTGGCCCATGTTTGCCAATTTAAGTCCGCAAACAGCTAATTGGGTCGAAATAAGCTATTAAGATTATTCGTTTATCTTTGGAATATGCATGTAATTGTATGTCTATTGGCCCACAATCATGGTTTAAGATGTGAAATGGCCCTCGATTAACTTATCAATTAAGCTTAAAAATTGTCAATAGGCCTCAGTGTGCCCACAAAGAGAAAGAAGGCAAGCCTAAATTATTTTGACTAACCAGTGTCCACACTTATTAATCGCTTCTGAGGGGGAATGAAAAGCTTATGGTCCATCAGGAATGTATAGTAGCTTATAGTACATGGAGGAAAGCTAGAGCCGACTATCAAAAGCTCGAAAGATAGAAAGAATGACTGAAAAGCCGCGGCAAATTCTATCACAAAATCATCAACAAAACAATAGTATGACAAAGAACAAAATGATGGGCAGATTTTCTAGATTAATCAGTTGCGGTTTCGATAAATGAAAGATCACTTGGATGCTTAAACATTCTCGAGAGACCTTACCGATGTAAGGATGCATCCAGGGTTTCTCCCCTCTTAAAACTTTCGGAAAAGTCTAAGGAAAATACACAAAGAAACAAAAAATGCTGGGGAAAGAACTTCAAGAAAGATTATGCAAAGCTCTAAACCTGTGGTTAGGCTCAAGGTGCGAATTGTGATTGCTGGAAACACAAGCTATGTAAGCCTAACTTTATTCTTTTGCGTGACAATTCACGATTATACCGCAAATTTTTTGTTTTTTTTTTTTGGGGACATCTCACTGCTGACTAGGAGGTAGAGGCAAAAAGAAAGGCCTAGAGGAAAATTTAGACAAGACAACTCAGTGCTTTTTACGCGTGAATTTTCGCAAAAAATTTATGTATGAACCCTTCCGCTCCTAGTAATTCTGTAAGAGCGTTTCAGTTCCGTACAAGAGATGTTGAACTGTCTGCATCTGCAGATGTATTGAAGGCCAGAACAAAGAGGAAGAGGAGCTAAGCCCGCTTTTCAGAACAAAAGGAGATGATCAGAAACCCCCATGAAGCAAGAAAACTGTGCAGCTGAAAGCTGAAACTGAGAAGTAAACTCACAAAAGAAGAGCCAAGAAAAACCGAAACCCCAAGAAAAATTACGATAAAAATCACCACGGCTGCACCAAGATCCAGATCACCAGGACTCGAGGGTTTCTCAAAAAGAACTGTGGACAAGATGAATTAATGAAACAGTGTGATCTCGATTCTGGGTTTCTTCCCGTGGTGTGACATCATAACATCAAGAATGTTTGCAATAACGAAGACAAGTAACAACAATCAAATATGCGATACCTTGAGCCGCTGCAGAATTCATGGAGCTTGCCGCGGCTGGAGAAGATGATGAGAGCGACCTCGGCATCACAGAGCACCGAGAGCTCATACGCCTTCTTGAGCAGCCCGTTCTTCCGCTTCGCGAACGTCACTTGCCGATTTATCTTGTTCTCGATCCTCCTCACCTCCACTCTCCCTCTTCCCATAGCTCTTATTTTTCCTTTTGCCTCGCTTCGAAATTAAAAAAATCTCCTGATCAGCTATTCCAATTCTCCTAGACTAACATAGGATTCCCTTTCTTGTGCTCTGAATCTTTTGTAGTACAATGAATGGTTTCTCTCTCTATCCCCCTCTTCTCCTTCTTAAGGAAACTCCTTCCTTTTCATTCCGTTCCTAGGTATTAGGTTTCTTATTGTGTACCAGACAGACCTCATTGCACAAGCTGGCCACTTAGAGTAACGAGTGGAGGGAAGGGGGGGGGGGGGGAGAGAGAGAGAGAGAGAGAGAGAGAGAGAGAGAGAGAGAGAGAGATGGGGAGAGATATTTTTTGTTCTTAAGAACAACGGGTGTTAACCAAAAAGGATCGAAGTCCACGCACCCATTAACGCGGGTATGCAAATTTTACTGTGGATAGTACAAGTCGAAAGGGACAATGATTAATGTATAGTCCAAAAAGAGTTCAATGAATGGAAATGAGCTGTCCGTATCGTCTTTATATCAATCGCAAATAACTCGATCTGAATAGGTGTCGAATAGCTAGATGTGGACCACCGTTCTATAAACATGAAAATAGGAGGTTTAGGATTTCGGGAATTCTCGAATATGAGATATATGCGTGTATGTGTGTGAAATTGAGAAAGTTTTGGTGCTCGCTTCAATGAATCAACCAAAAAAGGGCAGAAACAGACCCCCTCAGCAACGCAATTCCCTCGCAAAAGTTGGTCCTAAACGGCCATGGAATAGGGGGGAACGTTGTCTTGTTTTCTTGGGAAAATGAATTGAAGGACTGATCTTGTGTCTTAATTCGTACAACACTTCCAAGGGAAAAGTGTAGAATGAAGAAGAAAAAAGGAAGGAAAGGTTTCAATGTAGGAACCACATGATTCCTTCTCGTCCCATCTTGTATTTCCAAATGGGTATTGATCACGAGCATTGCCCTAACTATCTCCTCTAAGAGAAAAGCATCTGCACACGCGAGCAGAATCGCGAGGCGGGTTAACATCGATCTTCGTAACCTGAACTCTCAAATCCCCGACGTATCCGAGACGAGGCCTAGAGCGATCGAATGGCGCCTAGAGAGATCGAATGGCTCCTTCCTGGTCCGCGTCTTGGTAATGTGGGGGAGAAAGCTGATCGGGAGACAAGGAGGGCACACTACAGATTAAGAAAATAAACCCTTATTCAAATTGGATCTCCGTTAACGCGATTTCCCATGAGAAATGAATCCATCAATCTCTCAGCTCCTAACCCTAATGGCGATGTGAGGATTCAAATCTTCATGGTGACCGCAGTGCGCCCCCAACAAAATCCTCAAATTTCGCCCGTCGATGGGGTTTAAATCCTTTGGAGGGGGCGGCGTCCTGTGTTCCATCAATCCACGAACACGGAAGGAAGCCGGAGCGCCCCGCTGAAAGAAACTGGCCGTCTTCTCTGGGCTTTTGGGGACAGACGACAGCGAAAAGCCGTGTCGGACCGCCAAGATTCTTCGTGCGTGTCGAGCTCGGATTTGCTGTCGCGGCCTAGGTTTTTTTTTTTCCTTCAATTTTTTAACTGACGAGGATGAGCGACGAGGACAGCTTTGATTACCAACCGGATCAGGATCAGTAACGGTCTCAGTCGCTTATGATGTCTGTGTTGACATGCACGACGTCCGAGATGTTACGCCTCCTCCTCGGGGAAGACGATGAAGGGCCCTATGGGGCCGTGCACCATCCCTTTGATACGTGTCGAGTTCAGAACGCCATCCGTACGCTTTCCCCCACTCCTTTTCTCCGCCCCCGCCGCTCGTTTGCCCTTTCCTTGCTAGTTTCTTTCTTCGGGCTTCTTTCCCCTTTTTCCACGCTCTCTTCCTTTCACCCTTCCAAAAGAAAAAGAAAAAAGAAAATGTGTTTGAATCCCCTAACATAATATTAAGGGTAACATTATTCAATATGAACCATCTAATTTAAAATGGATAGTCCAGATTGATCCACATCATCTTTATAAAAGAGAAAAAAATTTCGGCGAAATTTTAAAATTTTAAATTGATCAATCTGTACCGTCCATTTTTTAATTGAACGGCCCATATCTCTTATGTTACCCCCAGGGGATCCGGATCCGAAGAATACACCCATGTCCAGACCCGTGTATGCTCCCTAGTACACTTGAAAGAAGAGAATACCCTTGTTGACAATTCTTTATCCGACTATTGTAACAGTTCTATGACAGCTTTGACAACAGTTATGATCCACATAATTTTATTTTCCCTTCTTGTTATTCCCTCTATTATCTAGTGCATAGTAAAGAGGAATACCCGTTACATCCTGGGAGGATAAACATAAAAGTATGTTGCTATCGACTTTTACACTCCGAGGAGCGGAATTTTCTTTAGGAAGAGTGCATGCACGACTCAGGTTGTTGATTTTATTTTAGTTTTTAGCATTTTCAACAGTTTTGACTTAATTTTCACAAAATTCTCAATAAAAATACATAGTAATTATTAAAATCGATACCATTAAATATCTCAAACACCTCCGTCATAGTTATCCCAAATTAATTTTGAGTTTGTAATAAATCCCAAATGGGGACATATCTACTCTAAGCTTGCTTTCGTTTGCGCCGTTAAATTTTTGACTTGGTGTTGATCCTAAATTTTTTACTAAACTTTTTGATCATTTTTCATAAAAAAAAAGGAGAACCAATTTTAGTTCTTGCAAAAAAAATTAAATCATTTTTCATATTTATTCATGTATCTCATTCTGTTTGTGGCGGAGGATATGAGCTTAAATTGATGGGTAATTGGAATGAGCATAGGGGAAATGCATTGAAAATTTTATGAAGGTTTGGATTTAAAGAAATATTATTTTCTTCAAGGACTGAATTGCAAATGCTTAAGACTTCAAGGACTAAAATGCAAATATTTAAAACTTGAAGGATTATTTTGTAAATAACTAAAAATGTGAGTTAGTGGGAAAATTAGAAAAGTTGGTGGAGAAGATAAAAACAAAAAAAAAGAGTTGGTGGAGAGTGGAAAATAAAGATAAAAAGAGTTAGTGGAAAAACAAGAGTGGAAAATAAAGATAAAAAAAGAGTTAATGGAAAAACAAGAGTGGAAGATAAAAATTAAAAAAAAGTTAGTGGAAAAGTAAGAATGAAATATGAGATATATAAAAATAAAAATAAAAAAGATAGAGGAACACACTATAAAAGGGGGAGGAAGGAAAGATTTGAGAGGATTCATTTTGAAGAGAATTTTACAAGACATAAGAGAGAGGAGAGAGTTCTATTTGAGAGGTAAATAAGAGTTCGAAACTCGGTGTTGCCATCCCAATTCTTCCATCGACCAATGCAAGTTTCGAGTCCATCCTCATCATTCAAGTCACAAGTCCATTCCCGTCGTTGTGCCGCCGTTTGCAACATTGATCCACAAGGTAATAAGACATTAGAATTCGGCAATCAAATCCACCAAATTAAGTAACAACCCTAATAATTTAGAATATTCAATAATTTTGTTGCCTAAATGGATTTATTCGAATTATGATTATGCCTCGTTGAATATGTTGCATGTCTTCTTTGGATAAATTGTACATCCAATTTTAAGGTATATTCATCGCACAATTAAAAAAAATCCCAATAAATTTTGCATTTATCAATCGCTATGTCAAGATAAAAGAGCGCATATTTTCATATTATGTATATAATCGTATCTATAACTACCTTATAAATATTTAAAGTAAACCGCGTGTATTGCATGTAGTTTAGTTTCTTTCCCTTGTCATGAAGAGAAAAACAAAAAAAAAATTTACCTTGAGCTTCAGTGGAAAATCCATCATAATTGTCAAATTGAACATTTTTTTTATGAAATTGATATTGAATGGGCATTAATTGAAATGTTAATGTAATCAAGTTCCCGATCACTTAATCTCTAGTTCATAGAGAATAAAGTAGTTCTCCTGCTATTTTATTCGGGTTTCTAATCAACCTATCAAAAAATGATTAGTGGCGACTCCAAGATATTTTTTTGAAATTAAATTTAAGTCACGATTTGGTAGAACTTAGGAGAGTTCGAGCTAACTTAATTAATCTAATTAATTAATTTAGTAATCCATTAACGTGAAATCGTAAAATTGATTCCTAGGTCGTGACACTTGGAAACACGTATGGTAAGCGATTCATCTGGCATGGATCCGATATGGAAATTCAACTTAAATGACTCTTAGAATTGACAGTTGTCTTACAAATTCAAGCTCGTCCGATGAATCTAAATTTTCCAAGGAAGAAAATATCTTGGAAAGAGTCACGAAACTTTGGCCTGTTTCGAGCGAGCATTTACTTTGTTGGCAATGTGTCTCTTCGCAAAATTTGCCTTGGAAAAATGCCAAGTCCAAAGGGTAATCATTCTTGAGCAAAGAATGTACAAAGCCTCACAGATTCTCCTTTGTCTTATCCCCATCAAACACCCTTTTGATGAAAGTGGATAGCAACTTATCTCCATTCTTGCCATCTTCAGCAGCTTCCCTTCCAACTTCCATGTGACACGGTCCGGGTGAAGTGCATCATCCAAAGAGGTTTTTTGAATGAGACGGATTGTGCCTCATCGGGAAACCTCCTAGGGAATTCTAGAATGATTCTAAGAGCGAGCGAAATTATAATTGTATACTTCTACATTTAATTTGGATACATGGTAATTGGGAAGATCTAATCTCTAGCGTGATCTACAGATTATATCAAGGGGAGATCTACAGATTATATCGTACAAGAAATTGTATATAAGGGACTCTACTCCCTCTCATTTGTTTTATCTCATCTCATGAATAATAGAATTCTAGAGCTTCTCTCTCTAGAGTGTAGTGAGGTGAACGAATAAGGCTAACTCTTCCTAAGGTCACACGAGCGACTGAGTCTTGATTCGATCGGCTCGTGATAAGTAGTATAAGAGCCAATATTTAAGGTGTAGCCAGATTCATCCAGCGGGTGTGATGGGTCCAGTGTCCGAGATAACCGCTGCCCACGGTGAGAAGGCCATGGAGTGAAGACTTCCTATGGCCGAGAAATCGACTGCATTATGGTGGACCGCGTTGTACGTAAGAGATATTGCACGCTAAAGAAGGAGTATTTGATCTGGTAGAAAGGGCTTCGAGAGTGAAGCTACGTGAAAACTTGTCGAGTCACTATGGCAGTTCCAAAAGTAGGTCGAGGCGTATCTTGCTAAGGGTACGACAAGGGCGTTGCCAGAATAGGTGGGGGAGGATGACATGTCCGACTGAAGTGCATCATTCAAAGAGATTTTCTAAACGAGATGGATTGTGCAATATCGGGAAATCTCCCACGAATTTTAGAATGATCCTAGGGGTGGGCAAAATTGTAATTTTATACTTCTGTATTTAATTTGGGTGATAGTAGTTGGGGAGATCTAATCTCCACCATTAGATCAATGAAAAATCTACGAATTATATCATACGAGAAATTGTATATAAAGGGCTCTTCTCCCCTTTATTTGTATCATCTCATCTCATCACATAGGTAATAGAATTCTAGAGCTTTTCTCTCTAGCTTTCTCTCTCTAGAGTGTTGTAAGGTGAGCGAGTAAGGCTGACTTTGGAGGTTTTTCTAAGGTCGCATGAGCGATTGAATTTTGATTCGATCGGCTCGTGACACAAGCAAGAGCTCCCCTGGGTTTCGAAAATATGTTGAAATCTCTCTTTTTAGGGATATGTGCACCGGAAGTCCTAAAATTTATTGCGAAAGAATAATTAAGTCTTCAAACTTGCAAAAAAGGTAATTAAATCCAAAAAATTGTCAAATTGATATAATCAAATCATTATTTAACCAAAAAAGGGGGAAATATTGACGTGGGCAAATTTTTTTAATTCAGATTTGTCGCGACCCTCTAAAAAATTTTTAAATTTTAAAGGGGTTAACGGATTATTAGGTTAATTAGATTTGACTAACCTAACGTGGACCCTCTCAAGCCCTACCGAATCGCAATTTTGGTTTTTGTTTAAATGATTTTGAAATTTAGAGTCGCCACTAATCGTTCTTGGTAGGTCGATTAGAAACCTAAATAAATTAGCGGGAGAACTAATTTATTCCTGCGAACCAGAGATTATGAGCTCGGGGACTTGGTTACACTAGTTAATTAAAACTAATGCCCTTTCGGTACCTTAATTTCATGGATATCCTAATTCGGCAACTCAGGCTTGGTTTAATCCTAAGGCTATAGTAGGGTATTCTCTTTTGTGTTTTCACTTTTTAAATAGGATGCATGAATGTTATATATTTTTATTTGTTATATTTTTTAAGAGTTAAAGATTCCCTGAAGCCGAAAGAGGGAGTGTGTTAACGACTTCTGTGCAGTATTATGACCTACTCATCTTTTGGGTCTGATGATTCAAAAATTAAATTATAGGAAGTACATGACAGTGAATAAACACCTCCAATGGGAGACTTAGCATTGGCTTGGCTCTTCCCTTTGGGATTTAAGGTACAGATATTTAAGTTGCAAGTATTTAAACTACTGTAAGTAAAAACCTTCAATGGGAGGCTAAGCATTGGCTTGGCTCTTCCCTTTGGGATTTAAGGTACAGGTATTTAAGTTACAGGTATTTAACTACTGTAAGTAAAAACCTCCAATGAGAGGCTAAGCATTGGCTTGGCTCTTCCCTTTGGGATTTAAGGTGCAGGTATTTAAGTTGCAGGTATTTAACTACTGTAAGTAAAAACCTCCAATGGGAGGCTAAGCATTGGCTTGGCTCTTCCTTTTGGGATTTAAGTTGCAGGTATTTAACTACTGTAAGTAAAAACCTCCAATGGAAGGCTAAGCATTGTCTTCGCTCTTCCCTTTGGGATTTAAGGCACAAGTATTTAAGTTGCAGGTATTTAACTACTGTAAGTAAAAACCTCCAATGGGAGGCTAAGCATTGGCTTGGCTCTTCCCTTTGGGATTTATGGTGCAGGTATTTAAATTGCGGATGGACTTTGTTCTCTCCATTCTGGGGTATGAATTTTTTAAAATGAAATACAACGAATTGATTCAACAATTTGAAATTTGTGCGCGCTTGAGGACTCCTCCAAGCCGATTTTGTGCTTCCATAGGGTTGACCATTGATATAGAGCTGTGGCTTCCTGACATAAAATAGAGTGAAGTGTCAGTATACAAAATATGTGCTAATCTGCACCTAAAACCAGAAGAGTGGAAAGAGTACTTATCTCCCATTTTTTTGGGAGGGCTTTCTATAATTGATTTTCGCTCTCTATGTTTCAAATATAGAGAGTTTTTTTGAGTTAAAGAGGGACTTTTAGTCACAGATCAGTTGAGAAATCGGTGGACAGCTTAGGAGCTTGTCTGGGCCGATTTTTGCATCTCTACGAGATTTTTGCTGTTGACGTAGAGATATCCTTCTCCTGACATAAAATATGGGGAAAAAAAGGGAGATGGAGAAAGTGTGTATAATTTGTGCTAATTTGCGAGTAAAACCATAAATAAATGAATAAATAAAAACACTTAGCTCGAATTTGCTTGCTCGTTGACGAGGATGAACTCTTGATTTATATTGATCGATGAAGGAATTTGTGATGATAACCCCTAGCTTTAAACTCCCATCATCTTCAAAATTCTCTCTCTTTTGGTATTTTCTTTCTCTCAAATTTTTCTTCAATCTCCCAAAACTCTCTCAAACATCCAAAACTTTCTCTTCAAAAATTTTCTTCTCTCAAGCTCACTTCTTCCTCATTTTATAATCTACTCATCTATCTCCCATTCTAATTTTTCCACTAACTCTATCTCCCATTCTAATTTCTCCACTAACTCTTCTTCATTTTAATCTTCCATTCTCCATCTCTATCTCACATTCTAATCTCTCCACTAACTCTTCTTCATCTTCATATTCTCTTCTCCATATTTATCTCCAATTCTAATTTCTCCACTAGCTCTTTCTCATCTCCATCTTCCCTTCTCTATTCTTATCTTCCATTCTAATTTCTCTACTAACTCTTCTTCATCTCCATCTTCCCTTCTCTATTCTTATCTTATTTTCTCCATCCATTCTTCTCCAACTTTTCTTCTTCATCTCCTCTTTTCCATCTTCCCTTCTCTGTTCTAATTTATCCACTAACTCTTCTTTTTGTTATTTGTAAAATAATCCTTCAAGAGTTAGGTATTTGCACTCTAGTCCTTGAATTTTAAGTATTTACAATTCAGTCCCTGAAAAAATATATTTCTTTAAATCCAAATCTCCTCACAATTTTTGACACACCAAAATTTACCATATGTCAAATTTAAGCTCATTTCTTGCCGCTGAAAATAATGCAGAATTTAATTAAAGCCCTTTTGCAAAATTGAGTCATTCTGGGTATAATTGGGCCAAGATGAAAATTTAAAATATTAGAAGACAATGTCACAACTCATAAAAAGTGAAAATTAAAAATAAGTTGACTCAAATTAAATTTTTTTAGGCCCGATTCGAGATTATACTCGTGAAGGAACACGTGACTCGAATTGGATTTTTCTGAATTTGCGATGGCCAATATGAAAATAGATTTAAAATAAAAATATTAACTATCTTTGTGTATTTTTTTGGCCTCAAATGTTATTTTTCCAAAATTTTCAAGTATTTTGTATTTAAAAAAAAATTAAAAATATATATAAAAAAATATGAAAATTTATTTTTTGTTAAAAATGGTTGCCTAGGCTTGGCCAAGGCTTCCAAAGTTGATTTTGCAATTTTCTCATTTTTTCTTTATTTTTTGTTTTATGAATTTTCGAAAATAAAAATACCGAAAAATATCGAAAATATGAAAAATTATTTTTTGGTCAAAATTGGTTCCCTAGGCTTGGCTAAGGTTCCCAAAGTTGGTTTTTCAATTTTATGAATTTTTATGGATTTTCTATTAATTTTCGAAAATAAATAAATAAAAAATACGTAAAAATACTAAAAATATGAAAAATCGTTTTTTGGTCAAAATTGGTTCCCTAGGCTTGGCTAAGGTCCCCAAAGTTGATTTTTCAATTTTATGAATTTTTATGGATTTTTTATTACTTTAGCAATAGGAAAAAATGATTAAAAATCAGGTGTCAACAAGATTTTATTTAAGTTAGATTTTATTTGTCAAATACTTAAATTTGATTAAAAAACTAAAATAGAAAAGTTAATTTCCTTTTTAAATAAAAATAAAAATAAAGAAAGAAAAGTGGTAGGATCGCTGGTGGAGTGTTAAAGCCATCATTGCTCATCGTCAGAGAGGCCGATGGAGGTTATTGGCCCTCACCAGGCTTGGACGCCTAGATTTGGGCGATGCTGGCCCTTGCTAGGCCTGGGCAAGGCCTTGTCGATCCTCACGTGGGGTCAATGAGGTTCACCCAAATCTGGGTAAGGCCACTCTTTGCCTAGGGCAGACGTCCCTTGCTGGCCTCAGACGAGGGTCATCAGCATTACCTTAAGCTTGGTGGGTCTCGCCTTAGCTGGACAAGGGTCGACGATGCGCAGTAGTGGCAACGCTCCACCTAAGATTTTCTCATTTCTCTTTCTTTTCTTTAAAAAAATAAATTTTCTTTTTATTTTTTAATTTAATTTAAATAGGATTTGAATATAAAATAATTAGAAATGGCACGTAGGAGAGAGAAATTAATTTAAAAATGCCATGTTGGCATTTTTCTTTAGTCAGATTAATGGTGTTAACAAAAAGATTCGACTGCGTCAATTTGACAAGTGTTAGGATTTAATTACACTTTTTGAAAGTTTTAGGACTCAGTTATACTTTTGCGATAAGTTTTAAGACTTATTATTATTATTATTAATTTTTTTAAAAAGATTTTGATGATTTGTGTGAGTGAGGGGAGTATATTCAATTTGGCCCAAATTTGCAATATCAGATATTTCCTTCAAATTTGGCTTCTCATACCGACGTCATTTAAAGAGCCATTTATGTTGATTTCCACATCAGATGCATTGCACGTGTGGTTCCACATTTGCAATTTAACGAGATACCCGACAAAGTAAGATAGAGTAGATTTGCAGGGGTGTATATCGATTTGGCACTTTTTGCGACATTGGAAATTAGTTTAGAGTGGATGCATCGCATGTGTGCTAGACGGGATTTCTAATCATATTATCCCTATACATAAATCTATCGAAAAATAATAACTTCTTCGTATGGACATTGTAAAATTTTCACGTAGATCAGCAGGTTTCTACGTAGGAGTGGTTATAATAATTAGCCTTTTAATGCGGTAAATACTTTTGGAATTGTAACAAAAATTCTTCCCACGAGCAGCGTCCATGAAATTTACAAAGTGCACGTTGGAGTTGAGATCCAACGTTGGACTTAATAGTCGACCGACCAACGCTGCATTTCGGGAAGTTGTTTGCTTTCGAAAGGCGGGGCACCCAAAAGTTCGATGACAGTAAGCAAGGTCTGGATTGATGGAAAATTGACGAAACGTTTGCCCGATCCGCGACGCATCTTATAGCTGCGGCGTTCAAAGTTACGGTACAACTGAACAGCTTCACTGTTGTGAGTCGGGTTTCGGGTCTCCTGCAATCGCGTTCCACGATGATTGAAGCTCGGCATCAATCTCGCTCTACCTCCAAACCAGCTCGAGAAACCACTGCTTAATTAATTAGATCGTTTCTTGATAACACAGCACGGCACGTTTGTATTGGACTATAATGGAAACAGATCACACTTTGCCATCAGTTCCGAATCTGGGTGATCTATCCATGACAACTGACCAGGACTAAGCTTGGGTGAAACCACGTGGAGGTCCGAACCGACTCACGTTTGTGTTCATTCGAGCGTGCTCCGGTGCATTTTTTTTTCGCTGTCATTTTAGGTCGACCCCATTTGAATGCAACTGATAAGCTTTCTGATCTACTCAAATTTGCATTATCCAGCACTAGGAAAAGTGTGTGTGAGATGTACAAGTTCTTGAAAGCACATACAAGTGGGCGCATACGCGTATTTGCATCCATTTTACCTTTTCAGATCACATACCAGGGACTGGAAGTACGCCGGGTTCTTGGCAAAAATGTTTGCATATCATTCGTTCATCTTTAGTACAACGGCTATTCGTCTCACCACCAGCTATGAACAATCATGGCGCTGTCCCTAGATACCAGAACTGTGAAATGTGGCTCGTATCTCTGGATGATGTACATTCAGCAAATCATTTGAGAGACGGACGACATAAAGATGTCGCAGCAAAGAAATTGTGGATGAGCAAGGGTCTTCAAGACATTCCTTTACTGCAATGTGCGAGTACAGAAGTGAACTGATCGTGCCGTGAACTCAGGGTACAGCAAAAATGCAACAACTTCTTATAGTTCTACACTTCAATAGATGTTGGTATTGCTGTTACCTCTCTTTTTAGGGCATTGTTAGTCTCAAGTAGCATGGCCTCCTGTAAATCAAGAAACTTAAGCCAATTATTAACACAGCACATCATCACCGGCTGTAAATCGGCCACACCGAATAGCGAATATTCATGTATATACACCTTTTTCACGAAGTTCATCGGGTGGACCGAGCATGAACTTAGTCTGCTGACAGTATGTGACATGAAGTGCGGACAGCATTCTGCTTTTGCGGAGCAACTAAACTTTAAAAATCTTGACTAGCAAACATCTTATGGCGCTACAAGAAGTAGAGAGCGTCACGACACTTTGCAAGGATAAATTGAGGAAATTGTAGATGACAGAAGTAATGCGATAAACATTGGAAGTGCATCGGAAGATCTGATTTGCCTCAGCCACTTGTCCAGCTTATCCTCCAGCTGGTCCAGATCCTACGTGTTGAATTCCGCCAAGTCTTCACATAGAATACTCCTGCGAAATGCCGAGCATTTAATTAGTCTTACGGAACCTTTCCTCCTTACTCGTCGAATCATCTCTAGCAATACAAGCAAACAAACCATTTTCCTCTCCAGATCGATGTCGTGCCTTCAATTTCACATATTCTCGGTAACAGCTCCGCTTGAAATCAAGTACACGAGAGCTGTGTCAGACACACTAATTCGTGAAGAGGTACTAAATGTCACATAAAACAATTCAATGGGGATACAGTCTTTTTGCTGGAGAATAGAAGGGAACTAGCCAATAACAAATGTTAAAGACATTGAGTGAACACCTGAATCTCATTCGGATTTTGGGTCGCTTCCATTTCCTGAACATCATAACTGCATCCTTGGTACTTCTAGGTGGTCGCAGCCATAATGATAAAAGAGCCCAATTCATCAGTTCTCTAGATATTGCCTCAACCTTGAAGGCTTAGGTCTAGGGTGATCAGCACCATTTGCACAACACAGAAGTTGCAATTGAGCAAAGAGGTTTGGCCTTCACAGCATTTAGAATCACATGCAAGTGAAATCCTCCAAGTTGTTGAGGTCATCAGCTAACCGAGTCGTGAGATTGGCTTATTACCAACTTCGACATTATCATGTCTGGTAGCTGCGACTCACAACACTTTTTCTGCGCATAGCAAATTCTACATTACAGGTTTGGAATTCGCAACATTAGACCTCCATCAAACCTAGCTGCAGTATTAAGAGAGACTTCTCGAGTCTTCACCAACGTGCGCATTATGCCTGTTTGAGAGTTGAGGAGACGCTGGAAAATAACAAAAACCCAATACGTCTTTCGCGCTACATAGCAGTTGTACTAGGTCTGCTCCTCAGGAATTTTTTACCATTGCATGAGGGATGAGTACGCATTTAATCTATTGGTGCTTGTGCGACTTGCTTTAACATTGGCAGTGAGCTTAGTGAAGATTTATTCGACCAAGATCGAGAAGTTGCTGATATATAACAAGAGGGTAACGAGGAAAAGGACCGAGCTAGACAAACACTGCATTAAAGGCTTAAGGTGAAAGATCCCTCAAAGGGAGGGATAAAATTCAATAGATGGAGATCAAGAACCGGATGGAAACCAGGAGATAGAACCAACATGTCATATACTCTTCACATTCAACCGTAGCAAAAAAAAAAAAAAAAAAAACTAAAGCATGAGATCATCTAAACTAAGAATCCTAGGAAAATAAGTAACTAAACAAACTGATCATCAAAACATTAGAAGACGTCGAATCATGTTTCGCCGCCAGTTCAAATCCCCCATTCTACACCACCACGTCGCCATCCTATTGCAATTATTAATTGATCACAGCTAAGCTTATCTTTGGGAAAAGCAGGCGGGAGGATTCATTTAATCACCATGCACATCTCGATCAACCGCCTTACAATAAAGGGTCGAGTTTGCCAAAAAAGGAAGTTCAAAGAACCGGGACAGCTGACTTCGAAAGCTCCCGTTTGAAGATTTAAGTAAAAGCTATCGAGATAGTTCATTCATCACACACAGATCATGACTCGAGACGTGAAACGGCCGGTGTCCACGCTTTATTAATCGCTTGCAGGGTGCACCATCAGGCGGGCAGAGTGCAGTAGCCGCTTTTGGAAAGCGGGGGCAAAGCTTATGGACCAGCGGTCACTGAATGGAAACAACAAGGGCACAGCACGGTGCCGACGGGGTCCGTGTCGACGACGCGCGTCGTCCGAGAGGGTACGGGCCTCCCCCGGGAAGATGATGGATGGGAAAAGACGAGGTAGGGGGGCCCACGGGCCCCGTACATCGTCCTCTCCGACACGTGTCGAGTTCTGGCCCGGCCTACGTATGCTCTCCGCCTTGGGGCCACTCCTTTTTTTTCCGCTCCCGCTGCTCGTTTCGCTTCCTCCTCCTTAGTTTCTTCCTTTGGGCTTCCTGCCCTTTTCCGCCATTCACCTTTTCCCCCTGCCCAAAAAGAGAAAAAGAAGGAGGAGGTAAATACCATGCTTTCGTCGGTTACTCGCTAACGACGTCCTTCTTTACCTTCTCTCTCTTCTAAATACTTGGAACACAAAATAAAAGAAAAGAAAAGAAAAGGAGACTAATTGACTCCATCAAAGATCATGAACAGCCCGTCACACATTTAACTCAAATTGATTTTCGCTTCGCGGTAAATCTCAAACCGGTTTTGCTCGCCACAAATCCACCCTAGGCTTGCTTCCGTTCAACTGCTGACACGTAAAAAAAAAACATGTGACAAGCGATTCGCCTAGTGTGGATCCGATGTGAAAACTCAGCATAAATGCCTAATGGGTCATCGTCAAGCGTATTTCAACGTTAACTATTTAACATATGATATTAAACAGAAGCAACAAAGAGTTTTATTTGTTACTGGTATATCAATTTTGGATTATTCGAAAAATTTATTTTAGGTAAATGTTTGACCAACGTACTAGATTGGAGTATTTGGTTTTATGGCTAACATCACGAAAAATCATAAACCAGAACACCTATGATATATTTACCACAAATTATTCTTTTGACCATAAAAAATTCTAAACTGATACATCTACGACAATTTTACCTTAAATTATTTTTTTATCTTCAAAAATCCTAAACTGGTATATTTATGATAAATTTACCACAAACTAATTTTTTTATCATGAAAAATCCCAAAAATATTATGAATGTAACAAATTTACCTTTCGTTAAATTGAGTTAAGACCACAAAAAATCTCAAATTAGTATACCTGTGATAAACATAGGGTAAAAATCCTAAACTGGTATACCCACAAGTTGTCACGTGCCATTCAACTCAGTAATTTAACGTTAAATTTAACGAAGACTAACGGAGGGTAAATTTTTCACAAGTATATTAGTTTGGGGTAAATTTGTCACACGTGTACTAGTTTGAGATTTTTTGTGATAAAAAAATACTTTATGGTAAATTTATCACAGATGTATCGGTTTATGATTTTTCATGATATTAACCCTTGATTTTATTACCACTGAAATTAAACTTATCAAGAAATAGTAACTTCGTCATGTGGGTATAGCTGAATTTTCATGTAGATAGTCAGGTTTGTAGTGGTTACGATAAAATCTATTTTAAATATTTTTTGGGAGGCCGCTTGATAATAAGGTCGTTGTAGTATAGTGGTAAGTATCCCCGCCTGTCACGCGGGAGACCCGGGTTCGATCCCCGGCAACGGCGGAGATCTCATTTTTCATTTTGCGTTTTTCGCGGTTTTTAGTCCGTCTGATCTGTCCCTCTGAGTCAAACATTTCAACGGGCCAAACTCCCTCCACTCTATCGGACGGTCAGCGACACTCCACGAGGGCTGTTGTTCACGCAGATTCATATCCGCGTTAAAAGGTGATCTTGTCCCTTCCAATTTCTCTTTCCCGCCATATCATCTCCCTCCAGTGTCCCCCATCTCTAAACTCTATTTCTCTCGCTTTCCTCTTGCCTCCTTTAATCCTCAGGTTGCGACATCAATGGCGAAATCGAAAGAGGAGGAAGATGAAGCGGCGAAGACGGACGGTCTGGAGATAATCTCGATCGGGCGCTTGTACAGAGGACCGTGGGATAAGAAGTACTGGAGCTGCTCTAGGGTTCGTTCCCAGTCGGATCTTTTTTATTTTCCTCCGTTCTATCGATCAAACATTGTCAGTGTTTCCGTATGGATTTCAATAAGCATGCCTGATTTACAGTCATCTTGGATTGTGACGCAGTTGAGGTCGCTGGCAATAGGTTACTTCCGCGCACCAATGACATGGATTTTGGACAACGCGATGGTTTATTGTGCTATATTCAGTCGATATAATGCGAACTTGCGTATTAGAGGCGGGGGCTAGATTGGGTAAGCTAATGATTTAGGTGGGACTATAGTCAAGATGGAGTTGTGTGCACTCTGCAGTGTGTCGAGAATTCAGCTCCAAAAGGGAAGCAGAGTCCAATACACTGTGATATCTTTGTTTTCTGCAAATATAGCGTGCAGGTGTCGAGGGTGGTGGGGAGGGGGGGGGGAGAATGACTCAATTAGTGAGCGATGATATAAAAAGTGAGAGTGATGGGAGCTAGAACGGATTATATACGGCAGCAGCGGTCAATAATTTTTTCATATTGTTGACGTAGGTGAGTTCTAAAGAAGCCGTATTCATGTTCATGCTTAGCAATTTACTGTTGGAAGAATCTGTTTGATTTTAATTTTTAACGTCACGAGTTTCATTAAATACCTTCCTGGTTCATTGAGATTGTGCAAGATAAGGATCAACTCGAAAGCCGCTCAATAAGAGACCCCGTGCCTAGTGCTAGCATCACATATGCTGCTAAATGGAATTTTCATCTTCACATACTTTCCTTACAAGGGAACTTCTAGCATGAAAATATGGTTATTCATCCAGAGCTTCTCTTTATAAGTCAGACCATGATTTAGTGCAAACCATGTGTACGTGCACATTACAACTTACCCATACATAGTGGGGAGACCATTTTTCAATGAAGACTGACATTTGTTATACTAGTTTCATTATCCAAAAGCACCTAAACTTCCTCTAATAAGGGGCTCTCAGTGTTTCTCGTTACAACTCTTAAGTACCCTTGTTTCTAACTATGCCACAAAAATTTGAATAATGATATTCATCTTAACTCCAAAGAGTTATGTTGAAAATGTGTTGAAGAACCTTTGGTCAAAATGAGGTAGGATTGCTGTCAGTAATTCTTCTAATGCATAGGAGAACTTTATTATGGCTGCTTGGTTGGTTCTAACTAACTGCATGTTACGTCCATCACCTAGGTAAATCTAAATCTATATTTAACAGATCTCACAGTTGTTTTCCCTCCCCCACTGTAGGGAAAAGACCGGTACCCTTATCCGATTGGATATCAAGCTGTTCGAGCTCATGGTGGGAGCAGATGTAAGATAGAAGTTTGTGAAGGTTCTAAAGGGCCTTTGTTTATGGTGTGTGGCTATCTGCTCATTAATTTTGTTGAGGGCTTGCTTCAGAAGTCAATCTAACTGACTTCACTCTTATACAGGTTACTGCTGCGGATGGACATTCATGCTCTGGGCAAACTCCAAATATTGCCTGGGACAGGTTTCAAAGGAAAGGTTTCCCTCGTATGAAGATATGGAATGGAAAGAGATTTTCTTGCAAGATAGATGGCACTGAGGTATACTGGTACTTCAGTGTTAAACTTCAAAATTTCACATGTATAGTGCTGTGTTGCTTTCCAATTTGTGCTCTCACTTTAGTCATTAAAAGATCTTCATGTTCTTACTTTCTCGCTCCATCCCCTTGCCCTTTGTCCCCATATTGGTCTGAATACAATGCACTGATCTTGATCAATAGGTTTCACGAGTTTTTTGGTTCCATTCAGACGTGACTTCTCTGCTTCTTTTGATTAAGGAACAAGCCACACTTGACTGATGAATTGGCAGGATTGAAGAATCACAGGGGAATGGTATTAGTGGTTTGTTGCCCTTGTGTCGCTGGATGAAACGGAATATTCTTCTGGAAGTATTATCATTTATCCACTCTATCTAGAAATACACAAGGCTTCGAAGATGTGGACACATCCCTTAGACTTCATATATCATCTCATCATCGTGTTTTTCATCTTTTGACATTCTTATAACACGCCTACCGATAATAATTCATGTGCTTGGCATTTTAGTTCGATGTCTCGGGCTTCATAGAATATGAATATGGTATAATTCAGATGTTGTGATCACTATATTTCTTAGGAAATGCACCCAATACATGTTTGATGCTGAGACCTCTACATCAATCCCCAAATTGATATTGCCGGTGCTGTTATCTTTTGCTACCATTTGATAAGGCATGGGTGTCATCTTTTAAGCTTTGATGAAATATGCTCTCACTGCTGTTGTTTTATCTGGAATTATTTCAAATGACTTGATTGCAATATGTTTGCAAACTTGATTGAAATATGTCACATTCCCCTTTATGTGCATTATGAACCTGTTGGTTCCTCCCCAAGAGCATGTCATGTAGCTCGTGGGCATTGATTCTTCAACCAAATCTCTTTCCATGACAAAGTTCACTAGTCATAATTGTCTTTAATACCACAAGAGCATGAGCTAGAGCTCCTGAAATATTTTAGAAATCTAGAGTGAGCTTTTGCACAAGAGGCTTTTGTACTTTTGTTTCATATTACTTACTAGAGTGATTACTTCAGTAATATCTTTTTGGTATTGGTGCAAATGTATGCTAAGGCTTTACTTTTCTTTAGTTGTCGCTGATTTGAATATTAAGCATGTTTAAGCAATTACTTTTACTGCTTAACATAAATTCCCATCCGTTTATATGGTGTGCAGTTCTTTGGCTTTAAGGATCCATTGGTTCAGCGATTGCTTAGGGAGCTAGTGGCCAATGTAGAGGGAATTGCAGAACCCAATCTGCTATCTTCTGGCTTCTGCAGTGGCCCTTCCCCACCAGAACAAGTCCTTAGATGCCCTAATTCATTCTCATATCCTGATTTACTGGCATGTTTGGTTGAGCCACAAACTACGAGAAAGAGAAGTAGGAGACAGGAAAACAGAGGTACAAGGTCCAGTTCTGACATTCCCTATAAAAGACTACAAACATCAGTTCTGGAAAATTCTAAGAACTCAAATCCAGGAGGACCAGGACAGGGAAGTCAGTGGAAGTGTAACGGTGTTAGCTCATGCATTTACTCAGCTTCAGGTGGAGATAAAATCATCTGTGGATCTCCTGGAATATTGTCGAAGCAAATGAACTCAAACATTGTGACCAAGTATGATGGGGTCCAAGCTGCAGACGAAAAGAGCCTTGAAAGCCCTGAAGATCCCAAATCTACTGGCCTAACCCAATGTGTATCCGCAGCAGAAGAATCCGTAAGTCCCTTTCATTGAAATCACCTGACAGAAATTTGACAGTTATGAAGCGTCTTGTTAATCTCTTTGCTATGATATTTGAGCACTTCTCCTGGACCTTATCATATTATTAATAACTCGCCCATTGAGGCGGGAATACCTATATCAGTTTTCTTTTCATCATTAGAATTTCTGGAAAAGCTTTATTCTTGCAGTAAGCTAAGAATGAGGTTTCCTACTTTGCTCATTGAATGAAGAAACATTCTTAATGCCTCACAGCTTGATAGGTTAAAAGATGGTGCAGCCCCTGGGTTGAGCTCTTCTGTGGAAATGGAACACAACATTGAAGAACCTCTATTTGTGAATGACTCTGGTGTCAATGTCAGTGATATGTCTCTTTGTGCACTTGATACTTATGATAGTTTGCAAGGTATTCCTAATCTGGGTTACTATTAGAAAATGAAGACGTATCACTTTATAATGAGGCGGCTAATTTCCCTCAATTTGTGGCTTGCTAGACAATGGAGATAAATTGCATGATCATGTGTCGACTAGTCTCGGCAAAACATCTTTCAATTCGCAAGGAGTGGTAGCTGCGGACTCGAAGTCTGATTTTGGAGGTTTGGTTGCTGAATCACATCTTGGAGAGATGGACAAGGACCCTTTGAATTGTAGCTCTGAGAAAAGTGATCTTGATTCGGTTGGTCAAGATGTAGCCAAGTCTATGATGACACTTCTGCTTCCACAAGCACTGCCTCTTCTTAAGGAGGCCTCAAGAAAGAAGAGCGAAGCTAAGCAAGGTGTTAGTGATCCAAGACATCTTTTAAGTGTTGTGGAATTTGAGGAGAAAAATGCTGGCCCGTTTGTTACTATGTCATCTAGTGGTGGTACGGGGAAGCACCATTTATCACTGCTAGACTAACATAAATATTACACAATTCACAGGTTGGTTACATGCTTTGTGTAATTTGTACTGAATGATAATCATATCACTTATATGTTGCAGATCTAGCAAACTATGGAAATGCACAAGTAGTGAAGGAAGAAAACATGCTAGTCCTAGCCGCAGATTCTGCTTCTATCATCCGAAGTTCTAAGAATAGCAATGCAATAGCTCCCGACAGCTTTGAGGTAGATCAATGTGGTGGCAATGTGAATTACTCGCTAAATTTTCTGTATCGGCTCACGATGAAGCTACTATGTGCTCGTATATTCCATAGACGGATTGGAAGCTTGTTTTGTTTTCTTGCAGGATAAACCGAATGATGTCAATAGGAGTGGCACAAATAGTGTTTTTCGTCTTGATGAAATGCATGTGCTCCCCATTGAAAAAATTCAAGGAGATTGTGCTGATTCCAGGAATGTTTTTCAACACGGATCTCTGGACCTTCCGCCTGAATGGGCTAATATGAGCACAGACTCGTTTTCATTTCAAGAGGGCCTCATAGCTGCATCTGATTGTATTTCAGGTGATTTCATTTCCGATTCTTGCTTGCGGATCACTTATTTAGCATGCCTATAATGGTGTGACAAACAGGCAGTAGAAATGGACTGTAAATTATGATGAACCTAATTTCTAACTTGTGTAGGAAAAGAAGTTTCGTTTACCATTTCTCTGGCGATGAGCTTTGACAAGGCTTTGTCATTTTTGCCTGAAAATGTAGGAAAATCATTTATTCATAGGGATAAGTTTTACATCAGTGTAGGACTTTTGTTGATATCAAGTACCTGGAACAAGGAGCGGAAAGTCCAACTTCATAGATCTAACGGGTTTTCTTTTTAAGGGTGCAAGCTTCATCATCGATATGCGTATTTTCCCTGCAGATGCATATGATTGTGGTAGGACTAGCCATGAAGCTGATGCCAAAGCAGGTCTTGGTAATAACGACTGTGCCATGATGGAGTGCAAAACACTTTCGACTGGCAGGTCTCAATGCCCACCATCAGAAGGTACTGTGTGCAGGGTTTTCAGAAATGGTTGCAGTGCTGAAAGATGTACTGCTTCTGGAGACTTCCTTTGCCAAGAGTTTAATGATGAACCAGGCCGTAGTGATATTGCAAAAGTCCTCACAATTGGACAGTCCAATGATGTGCCCACAGAGATGCCTACCACAACTGTTAAGCATAGTACAAACGAGGACCCCAATGGTTCACAAGTTCAAGCGTCTGTCTGTGCGTTAGTCAAGACAAATATTTTGAGCTTCCCTTCAGCTCAACCCTTAATTGACGAGAAACCAAGAAACTCTTTACCATATCTGGTGTCAGCCACAGATATGCTTGATTGCATGAAAGATACTGCTAAGAAAGATCAGGCTGTTCCACGGTTAAAATCGTATGGGAATGTGCAGCCCAACAGTGAGCAGAAATGCATATATCAGCTCGTTGGTTGCTATGTTCATCCTCTTCCAATTGTGGCAGTGTGGTTGAATACACATGAAAATGAGACATGTATTTGCATACTCTGTGGCCTTGAAGAGGATAAGGTGAAAACCTTGTTTATTTACAACGTACCCACTGAACATGCAGGGGAAGGATGCCCCTCATTTCTTGGTCATACACCAGTTACCTTGCCAATCCCACAAAATATATATGGTGGTCGGGTAAACTTCTTTTTGTGAAATATCTGGCATGTTTTCTTTTGTTGTTATGAGCTGCATGTGATTAGTCTATTGCTTGGTACGTGCTTCTTTCTCACTAGATTGCGCCAGAAAGATCTTACTTACAGTTCACACCGCATGGAAAAGGCCTCGTCCTTCTTGGCTGTATGGAAGCACCATGTTGCAGGTATAATCTATATTTGGACAAATAACGTCAAAGGTAAGGGAAAATACATTATTTATAACATTAATACTTGCAGGGAAAGAAGAATTTCGTGTTCATGCTCAACATGTGCATTGGTCTCATTTGATGAGAATGCTGTTAGGATTGTTCAAGCAAACATGGGTTACGTAACTCTTGTGGCAACTCTGAAAGCTATTGACAGGGTAAACTCAATATTGGTCTGCGAACCTAATTATCTGGTTGCTATTGGAGAGAGTGGGAGACTGCATCTGTGGGCCATGAATCCAGCCTGGAGGTTATTAAAAATACCTGCTTTAATTGAAGCTCGTTCTTCTTCTTCTTGTGCTTGCTGCAAAGAAAACCATTGGACTATTGCTTGTATCATGTCTTCTGCAGAGGTGTAAATTCTTGGCACCATATTAAATGCTGTAATAAATAGCTGAGAAGTTTGTTTCATCTCTGAAGTGAAGCCCTTCCAAAGTTTCTGTCAAGAAGATGATTTCTACATGAGTGTGTATCCTCCTTTATTATAAAATGCCCATGCACAGTCATGGATGTCTGTCTTGGTTTAGCAATCATTATACTTGTTACGTGTCACAATATAACTGGCTATAGTGAATCTTGTTCGCTACCCATACTTTCATACTTGAGCAATAATGCCTGCTAACATCTATAGGAGTTGTGGAAATTTCCAACCTCCTTGTTTTTGTGAACTAGAGAGAGTATCTTGTAGCATTCTCTGTACAGACTGGACATTGTGAGATCAGTGGAAGTGGGGAAACTTTGGTACATGCCATATGGAGATATTGAAAAGCATTTGATTGCTCTTCCCCCTACCTTTTTCTCTACGCTGGCGTTATCTCTGGAACCTGGAGCTTATATACTGCATTACTCGGTCTTCATGTGTATGTTATAGTTAGTACTGCAAAATAATGCCTATTTACATGTATCTGAAAGAAGCTATTTTACAGTGCTGAGACAGAAGAATTTGATATACCAACCAGTGATTGCGTTTCTCCTTGCATTGTGGAGTTGAAGAAAATCCCGAGACATGCATACTTGGTTGTTGGACATAATGGCCTGGGAGAATTTAGTCTGTGGTATGGCGCTTTATTTCTGAGGTCCAGGTCCTCCTTAAAATCCATTTTTCTGTGGCAAGATTGTAAGTGGAGTTAAGAATTAGTGAAATGGTTGTGCATTAGTTAACGTGCGAGGGGACACAAAAGTGTGATATGATGAGAAAAGCTGTGGAGTACCTTCATAAGAAAGGACATACAAAAGTTTTGGGAAAAAACTGAGAGAAAAAGCAATAGAATCAGCTCCTCAAAAGAGTAGTTCTCATAGCCCATCCTTTCCCTTTATTGCATCAGCTTTTGGCCTTTCTGTTGTCCTGCAGCACTTCTCAATTTTTGTTGTCATATTTTCTTCGTTGCGTTAACACGTCAGATTTTTCATGATTCTTTCAGGGATGTATCAAAGCGCATTTTCTTGTCTAAGTTCTCTCATCCCAATCCTTCAGTTTCTACCTTCCTTCCAATCAGCTTATTTAGATGGAGAAGACAAGATTTTATTTCTGGTAAAAGAAATTTAGAGAAGCATGTCAATGTAATTATGGAAGCAACAATGAAGGGCTTCTCAGGGCATGATGCGAAACCCACCCTTCTTCATTTAGAAGAGGAGGATATTGCTTTATGGCTTCTAGTTGCTGCTGTTTCTGAGGTTGAACATGACGATCAATCAAATGCTCACCGAACAGATTCAGTTGTAGAATGGAGACTAGCTCTATTGGTGGAGAAGATGGTTATCTTGGGAAATACGTTGGATCAAAGGTGCCCATCTTGGAAGTTTAAAGCGTTCTTTAGTTTATATTCTCCTCCTGCATTCATGAATGGCTTAAAGTGATCACCAAGCACTGCTTGAGGCTCATTTACTAGCTAGGTGTTATTAGAACATGTTACTGGCATCAAGACATATTGTTTTTGTTAATTAAAACTTTTAGCTTTTCTTTCAGGCTAGGTTCCAAGTGCTTATTGCAGTGGTTTGAAGGTGGATATGTTTCTTATCAGTATGTAGGGCTTAATTCCCAAACAAAGATCGGTTATAGAAAGACCATTTATCCTTATGAAGATGGGAATTTTGCTTATTGTACATTATCTTAAGGTCACAGCTACTGTTATCGGCCAATTTATGTCAATTTCCAAGAAACAAAACACAAGAATATAGACTGAAAAAATCCTTTTGCTCTCTACAAAGTTTCTTCTGTACAATGATTCTGAGAATTTACTCTGGGAATGGCTATTTCAGGTTTTCTTTGTCATGAAGGCAGTAGTTTGCTTTGTCAACAGAAAGGTGGATGTTGATATGAACTCTTTAAGCCCGTGATGCATGTGCCGACCATTTGTACTGTTTGGTTTCAAAGAACTCTCACGTTTTAAGCTTTTAGGACGCTGTCAGTAGTGATTGCTTGTTTAGTAGCCAAATATGGAATTCCAGATTTTATGCGTTTCTTTGAGACAGAGACTCTGTATTTCGTATGGCAGATGCTTAATATATAGGATTGCCTCTACAGGGTCGCTTCAGTTGGTGTATTAGCTGGTCAAGGGATCATTGCTACAAATGAAGGACATGTTTACATGTGGGAGTTATCTACTGGAAAAAGATTGGGGACTCTTCATTATTTCCCAGGTATATGTTTGTCTTTTCTTCTCTGATTTGCTTATGATAGTCATCAAGTTATCTCTGCACATATATATTCACGGTTGACCTTCAGTGAAGTCCAATTAACTTGGCAGTCTCTCTTGCAGTAAACTCATATGGTCCTTTGATTACGTATGCATGCATGTATATGCATATGTAATTCGGTTGGCCAGTTAATAATCTGTAAAACTATCAGCTTTGCCAGCATTGTTGAAGAAGAAAATTTTCTTTTCTACCTTCTCTTTCTTTCTTTTTCTAAAGTGAATTCACTTACTAGTTTGTCGTGATTCATTATCATTCCTTTGTCTACCTACTCACAAGGTTCATACTCACCCCAACTCATAACCCTTTCTTATTCCTTCGTCTTTGAAGAGTAACGAATCTTGATAGTAATTCCTCTTGCATATCTTATTGTTGCAATTCACTTGAAAAAGACCCTATGCTGGCGGCCTGTCTTAAAATTTCTGGAAGTATATCTCATCTACCAAATTAACTCCGTGGTTTTGCTGGGAACGGAAAGGGAGTCCAGAAATACAAGGTTAACGTGAGTAATCATGTGAAATACATCACGGGTGATACAGCAGCAAGCAAGAGGAAAGATAATATTCTTTCCTTTTTCAGGACCTTTCCCCCATCCCCAAACCCTTCGTACAAGAAGGGGAAACCTTGTGGTGCTTATAAAGTGGGAGTTGGTGCCATTGCAGGAACAGCCACTTCGGGTGTTCAGGCTGAGTGGCACCATGGTAATGGAGGCAGTGTATGCTGGCCTTAAACATCCATTGAATGGCTTTGTACCCTTTCCCTATATTTGTCATAAATTTGTAAGGATCAGAACCTGAGTTAGAATTGAATCGAGGGATTAAGTGGATCTTCTCATCAAACTAAGAACTTGCTATTATAAGTTTCCCTCGTGGACTGCAGCTGCCTAAACAATTTGAGAATCGTGAATTTTGCCTAAAAGGCAATTGCTTATGGAACCAATAAAGATTGGGAGAGTTGAGAAGCCATGCACTAATGTTACCATACCGTAATCTAAGAAGGCTGATGTAATACTCTGTCTGATTTTTCTGGTGTGGCAGGTGGCAATGTCTCTTGTATCGCTACCAATGATTCTACTCCAGCTGTCTTTGCAGCTGCTGGTGATGGAGGGAAGTTGCTGGTTTATAGGCATTTGGACAGGAAATGATGCAACCATAAGGTTTGGCTCTTCCCAAGCTTTCAGGATATTTTTTGCAAGTGATTTCAGTGAAGGTGGTTTCTTAAAAACATGTATATCTAATTGTTCGAAGAAACCAGTGATCAAGCCGCCATTTGATCAACAAGAGTGCTATTTCCCCAACTTTTTTTTTCTTCGAAGATCCGTCCCCAACTTTAGTCTGTGCAATTCACTTTTAAAGCTACCCAAAGGTTGTAAATATGAATAACGTACATAACTGATATGATAAGGGTATAGTTGGCTAGTTGGTATGCCTCCCTTTGACAGCTCTTCCCGGAACGAGTCAAGCATGATGCATGCAGTGTGATCAAGGGCTCTTGAACTTGTGGGTCAAGCCACATCTACTAAGGGTGGTTTGGGTGGATAGATTCCAAACTTGAAACCTACCCTATCAGAACCGGTTATGAATTTGTGGAACATGAAACCTATCTTGTTTGCCCCGAAACTAATCTTGGAATATTTCATGATTTATCCGATTCGGTTCTTGGGTCTCCTTGGAAATCCTTTCTTTTTTGCTTCAATAACAGTTGCGGCGAAATCTGGTTACGGGTTCGAGCCTTGGCTTATCTGGTTAAGGTGTTGCCGTGTGACCTGGAGGTCACGGGTTCGAGCTTTGGATGGGGCCTCTTGCAAATGTAGGGTAAGGCTTGCCTCCTTTCACCCTTGTTGTGGGATCTTTTCCCAGACCCCCGCCTCGCGGGGATGCTTCGTGCACCGGGCTGCCCTTTTTTTTTTTAACAGTTGCGGCGAAATGGTTCAAGTAACAAAATGTCTCAAAGTAAAATAGACAAACAATAGAAAAATTAGGGTAATTATATTATGAGTGTCATAATTTTTGTATGGCGTTCATTGAGTATCATAATTTTGAAAAATCGACCACTTAAGTGTTATCGATTACGTGGATGTTAGAAAAGTTGATGTGACATTGATGAAATGGTTATTTTGAATATTTTAAGGCATATGGATTTTTCATTTTTTTATATTTATTTTGCAATTTTTTCTTGGATTTTGCTCCCTTGGTCACCTTAGGGCGGAGGCCTACCTCACCCTAGGCTAGTGGGGCCACGATAACTCTAGGTGATGGTCATTGCAATTGCGATCGAGGGCATGAATGCCCTCGCTAGATTTAGACGAGGGCTCTCATGGCCTTGCCGGCGATGGGTGAGGCTGAGGGTGCAACGGCCCACGATAGATCCTGGGGAGGGCTACCTTGCGCATCGCCAACAGCGTTGCGAGGGCCCTTGTCTAGATCTAGCATGGGCCTTTGCACTATCACCAAGGGCTATTACAACCTAGGGTGAGGTGACCCTCTACCCTTGGTTTAGTCAATCATGGCCGACGAGGGTCGCTAGTGATCCTCGTCGACCAAGGTGTAAAAATTAATAAGGTAAAAATAAAAATATCAAAATATAATGAAAATTAGAAAAAAAGTTCTAGAAAATATTTAAAAAATAAAAAGAAATAAAAATTAATAAAAAGTCCACGTAGGACGATTTGTCGAAAGTGACACCCAAGTGAATGATTTTCCTCCGATGTAGCATTCAAATGAGCGAAAAAAAAAAGTTATGGCACTTAAGTGAGTGTCGTATAAAAGTTATAACACTCATAATGTATTTATCTCGAAAAGTTAAGTTCATTTAAGGAAGATAAATCAACTTCTTCAACTTTATAAAATAGTTTCTAACCTCCACTTCTCAGGTGTGTGGGTTTAGCATCCAAAACTTAGAACCTATCCGCCATTCTCAATTTTTTGAACAGGACTTATTTGTCCCGGTCGCCCACATTCCCCGATAGAACAGGATCGGTTGCACAACCCTAACATCTACTATGCTCTTGGGCTCTCCGGAGGATTCTCCATATGAAACAAGTTTTTTTGAACCCTTGGTCCTCAAATCCACACGAGACTTGTGCGAATTGCAACCGCGGACCTTCGATCATTTTCGCGTATCGCATTCAGTCCCTTGATCCCGGAGACTGGTCACATGTGTGCGTTCGGCACTCAAGTCCAAGGGAAATCCGATCCTCCATCAAAATCAGAGGATCTGATGCGATGTTAATTGCATTTTCGCTGAGCATGTGTGCCTCAATCGGAAGAGAGGTTATCAATCGTCCAACCTATATGCGATGGGCCTAAGCTCTTTGAGCCGAGGCCAATCTCACATGGCTCTAGCCCAAGTCTCCCCCTCCTCGAGACCCATAGGCCCAAACAGGCCCACTTCAGCCCTCGCCGGGCCGCTCATTGATCCACCTCTACTCACCACTGCTCAGTCACGCTCGGAAGAAGCCAACGCCATACGGAGAGGAAAGCCGGGAGTTGGAGCTCGAGCACGGCTGCAATGGCCGCCAACTATCCCGTCCAGAAGAACACTCTCTACGTAGGTAAGTCGTAGAGCTTTAACTTCGTCTTCTTCTTCTTCTTCTTCTTTTTGATCTTCTGAAAGTGAATCACGAATAAAAGACGACGACTGAGCAGGTGGATTGGCGGAGGAGGTGAACGAGGCGATCCTGCACGCCACCTTCATCCCGTTCGGCGACATAAAGGACGTGAAGACGCCGCTCGACCAGGCGACGCAGAAGCACCGTTCCTTCGGCTTCGTCACCTTCCTCGAGAGGGAGGACGCTGCCGCCGCCATGGACAACATGGACGGCGCCGAGCTCTACGGTCGCGTCCTCACCGTCAACTACGCCCTCCCCGAGAAAATCAAGGGCGGTGAACAGGGCTGGGCCGCTCAGCCTAGTACGTCCCCCTCTTTGCTCTCTCTTTTTCGTTTTTGGCTTAAACCCTAACTTCTTACGATGAGGATATGGTGGGGTCGTTTACTGAATTACGTTGTTTTCTTGTTGAGGCTGGAGGGCGATTATCTCTGAAGTATTTGGGTTGCTGTTAGAGTCGGATTGAACGTGTTAAAATTTTTGTTGGTGTTGTAGGATTCTGCAGGAGCAATCATAAGCTCTAAGTTGGATTGATTGACAGTTTTTCTCAAGCTTTGCTCCTGCAGTGAGCTTTTGCTTTGTTGGCATAATGGCATTCGTGTATATGTCTTGCTATATCTCAACCAATGTACTAAACTACAAGAAACTAAAATTGAGTTTCCGATGAAAATGTTAAATGTTTCGGTGCGGCATGAGGTGCTAAAACTAGGTTGTTGCCTTTTGTTGCTTGTGTGAAGAATGTCTGGTAATAAAAGGAGCATACATTTTGCTGTTTGGTTATCCTTGTTTTGTGTAAGCTAAATCCGGTTTCCATTTGGGGTCTCTTGTTCGAGAGGGAACTCATCTTGTCTTGACATATGGTACTGGAGTATTGTGGCTGGACTTATTTCTGGACTGCTGATGTTTTTCAGTCCTATGCTTCATTCGAATTATGGTAATGCTGCACTGACGTGAATTATGTTGGATCTCTGTTTGGATGGAGTGTCATATCACTATTGCATGTGTGGCTTCACAAAATTGAATGGGAAGTATTGTGCTTATTTATCTGACTTAAGTAATCCCGGATATCTAGGGGCAAAAGAGCTACCTAAATGGCCTTACCTATTCCTCCCCATTTTTCAGGTTAATGTTTTTTTATAACAATTTGCTTTTGACTCTATTATCTACACAACTCTGCAGTGAGAAGAATATGAGAGGGAAAGGAAAGAAAGAAGACTTCTTCTTTTTTATGCTCTCCCATGCTTGGAAGCTCAATATGGCATTCATATGTGACTATAATTCTCTCCAAGAATCATGAGCTTGCTTTTTTGACTGATTTGTATTTGACTTTCCTAATGCAGTTTGGGCGGACGCTGACACGTGGTTTGAGCGTCAGCAACAAGAGGAGGAAATGCAGCGTATGCAGGCAGAGAACAGGGCAGCTATGGAGGCTGCAGAGGAGTTGCATAGGAAGAAAATGGCACAAGATCGTGAAGGGGAAAAGGAAGATGATGCAGAGCTGAAGGATGACCCAATAGCTATGGCAGAAGCAGAGGCTCTGGAGCAGAAGAGCTGAAGTTGCTGGTTTTAAACTGAGTTTGAATTTAGGAATATGGTAACATCAAAATTTAGCATTTGGATTTGTAACATAGCTGATCAATTTTTGCCAGTGGTTTTCTTAGCTGAGCATTGGATTTTGTAACTACTGGTCCTTAGGATGTCATTCATGTTGACGGCACTGTGTATACTGCAGGCTAAAAAGCTTATGGATTATTATGCATATTGGTGGAGATAAGAGAGAAGGCGGTTGTTATCGATCATGAATGATTTCCATGATGCAAGGACACAGTCTGTATCGGTGCCTATTATGAGAGTTCCTTTTCAATGAGTGAAAATTTTATCTTCGCACTGGATACATAATGTGGAGCAGCATGTTTGACGATGATTGCTCTCTCCTACTGTGGTCTTCTACTTGAAAAGTCGCGGGTGTCTTGTTTCCCATACTTTTGAATTTTGATGATTTTGTTCTAAGTCGAACTTGGATCCACTGCTAAGTGTATTCACAAGAGTGAATAGGGTTACTTCAGAAGAACTCTTGGTTTTACTTATCCAGTTGTGCTGAGAAATCCCCACAAACTAGTGGATTCCAGTCTTGTTCCTATTTGTTCGGATGTCTCACCAGTCCTATCCTATTTCATTTTTCCAGCCATAATCCTCAATGGACTTGCTGAAGTCACCTGTGGCCATCTTTCGACCGGCACTAACATAAGCAAACAGAATACAAAGAGCTTGTCTGCTTTAATCTCTCAATCCATTGAATTCCCAATACAAGCAGTCTAAGAGAGGTCATCAGAAGTTTTGCCACGAGAAGTTGAAACTCCAGTATCCGGCTTTGCCTGATGGCGAGTTCCAGGATCTTGAATAACTGAAGGAACTACAGAAGGGTCTTTCAGCTCAGGGTCAGGACTCTGTTAGGAACTTGGAAGGGTGGGATCATGCTGCCTCCAAACAAAGAGGATTAGAAATACAATCCAAGGAAATTAACTTGTTCCAGTTGACAATAGGAAAGGGGGAAAAAAAAAAGGTTCTTGGTGAAATTTGCATTGTTACATCAAAAGCTCCACTTTATCTGCAAGATCTCGACCCTACTAAGAACATGGAGTAATGTTGAGCTCCGAAGCAGCTGCACTGTCCAGGAACCACACCAACTTACGTGAAGCTGGCCTTACCATCTGTGCAGGCAGCGAGGGGCAGTCGGTTCCTGTACCGTTCATTACCAACTTAACGGCCTCCGCTTTATTTTCCCCCGTTACAACTACAGCAACATTGGATGCTGAGTTGATCACCGGTAAGGTGAATGTGATCCTTTCCGGAGGGGGATTCGGCGAATCGGTTAGGAAGGTCACCCAGTCGTCTTTCTCGTTGAGTGCATCATGGCCGCGGAACAGCGAGGCCACATGGCCCTGGGGCCCCATTCCCAGAAGAACAAGGTCGAATTTGGGACAGTCACTGATCTCTGATACGTCTATTATGCGGGTCCGTACTAGCTGCCTGATAGTGAATTCATACTCGTCTGCGGCCGCTTCGGCAGACACTGCGTCATTCAGTGAATGCACATGGCTGGGAATAACTGGCACCTGACACACCAGTTCGGATAACCATAAAATTTGCCCGAAACACCGTACGATTAGGATCATCATTAAGGACTAGATTCGATGATTTAATTCTGTTTTTCTCCATAAAACTGAGAGACGGAAACTCAAATCTGGTTCGCGGAATGTCCTATGCATGTTTGAACATGTTCAAATCGAATATTTAAGTTCTTACTGCGAACTTCAACCTAGCTCACTAACAAAATGTGAACGAACTATGCGTTTTCCTCAACTTGTTCAGTTTCCAGGGGCACTAGCACAAGTTCCATAATGCACGAGCATAGGAATTGAAGAAAACCAGCATCAAACATCATTCCAGAAAGCTAATGCTTCTAGAAGTTGAACCTGAAATTCAAGCAAACATTTCAGCAAACCGACAGTAAAACTGTCACCCGACGTGCTCAAGGTTCGAGAACCCTAAGCACCATCTACCTCCGGAGTCTCTTCTTTTTCAGTGTTCCTGGCTGAACCCCTAACGCAGCTCGTCAAAAGGACCAGTTTGAATACGAAGTGGGCGATGACTATGAACAGGATGTACCATGCCCTTCCAAACTAAAAGTGAGTACAAACTATAGACTTAAAGACGGTTAAACCGTTAAGAGATGTCATAGTAACGAACCTTAATATCGACATGCTGGAAGCAAACTATCTTGTAAGAAGGGACTTACCTTGGACAAAATTCCGTCCTTTGCCAACTTGTAATTGCTATCGGGGTGGTTTTTCGAAACAACACGCTCATCGGCCCAAAAGATATGCCATCTAGCCCAGTCAACAGTCTTGTTGTAAGGCGCTTCGCAAATTTTCCTGTTTAGCCAGCAAAATTTAGCAAACGCGTTTCATAGCGTATAGAACAGTAATGCAGAGCTGCTAGTACCTCAGTAAATCGATCATAGAGCCACCAGATAAAGCAATACAGAATACTCCTCTCTCTTTAACGTATGACTCTGATAATTCAGCAATGTAGTCTGCTAAATCAGTGCTAAGCTCATCCAAATTCTCATGTATTCTCAATTCTCTTGTATCTTTGCGAATCACCGAGGAAAGCGCCATTCTTTGGAGCTCAAATTGGATACAGATTTCCGATAAAGAAGGGCTGTATAGTTATGAAGCCAAGATTCAGAAATGAGAGACCCAGCAGCAGAAAGCACTAATAAGCTCTCTTTTAAAGGGTAAATAGTCTGAAACCCATTGAAGAACAACATTCAGGAAACTGGAATTAATGAAGGGATAGTAACAGAAAAAAAAATTAAAAAGAAAAGAAATAAGGACAGCAGCAGCAGGAGTGGAGTTATAGCAATATAAGAACTGGCAAATTATGAGATGATTCATGCTAGAAGTTAGACCTGCAACTTAGACGAAGCAAAATAAATGGGGTCTGACACTAGCAGCTAACAAAAATGGCAAGGAGCTAACTTTGCTTAACATGATAATTAACTACTTACAGATGGTTATCTAATATGTCAGGGTATAATGACCTCGTAAGGTACCAATATCAAAGCCAGATAACCAGACGCAGATCACTGCAGTGATAACATCGACCTTACGATCAACAACATCGTGAAAATGTCGAAGATGGTTTATCAAGTGCAGTTCGGCAAGCTCTTTCTGATAAAAAAAAAAAAAGCCAATAAACATTATCAGATTCTCAGCGTGTTCAAGGAAGAAGACTAATGCAAGAACAATCCTCCCATGATATCACCTTGACCTTAAACTAGAAAAGTCGACAAGAATCGGATTAAAACGGCCTGAAAAAGTACAACAAAAGGTCGAACGTATGAGGAGGAGGAGGAGGAGGAGGAGGAGGAGGAAGAGTAGGAAGAGGTACGTGTGAGGATGAAGAGGAAGAAGATGGAGCTGGAACTGGCGAAGTTGTATACAGAGAAGCAACCTTTCGAAAATGGATAAGCATACCTGATTTTATATGAGCAACAAAGACTGGGTTGTGAACTTGGTAGGCACCGATGATGCATCTGTTTTGGCATACAGCTGACAGACTTTTGGCTCACTTTAACAGTTGTTTACTTCTATAATCTACGTAGCCTTTTTTTTTTTTTTTTCACATCGACCAAATACAATAAGGCTCGGTAGAGACAAAGGCGAATTTTTCTTCTGAGCTTCCACGTGCATGCCGGTGGTTGTTCGAGACCAAACCCTGAACTTTGTCTCTTGATCAACAATTTCTTGCCTAGACCCAGTTCAAGATGGATTGCATAACTCTCTCTCTTCTAGAGTCTTTTAACCCGATGCACAAATAAGCTCACAAAAGGAGCTATTCCTTAGGACATTCTCATTGAGGTAGTGATACAAAGGGCAATAAAGAAGAACTATTTAACCTCCGGATCGCAAATCCCTTCTTTCTCTATTATTATTATTATTATTATTATTATTATTATTATTATTATTATTATTTTCTAATTTCTAGTTACGGTGATCTTGGGGTGCTGTTTTGGAGGCTAACACCTCTCTCCGTCTCTTTGAGTTAACCAAGTCACATTGATGAAGCAATGTCCCCAGGTAGTGCTCTCCCATTTGTCTGCATGAAATTATAGGGAGTCAGGGACCCGAACTGCCAACATATTTTCCCCAAAACGGAAAGGCCATTGATGCATGCAACAACTCATGATTCCAAGGTTGGTGCTCCAGCATTGAAGAGGGCTTTGATGTCTGGAATTTCGCAATTCATTTACGTCTCTGAGGCCGAGATTCCAGCTAATTTTGAGGCTGTCTATCTAAGTGGCGCGCCCCAACCCCTCAGCATATCTTTTGAATTAAAGGAAACCAAAATCCCCACATGCTGCTCAATCATTGCATGATGTTGGAAGTGAACATGCAATGGCTCAATGCTCAGCCTTATCTTCTTGGTTGCATGCGTTAGAGGCGTAGTGACACTCTCCATCGACGAAAAAATCAATTTTTCTCTTTTAATTTTTACCCTCTGTTTCGTTGTTGTTGTGCATCGGATCCCAACAGCATATGTTATTATTCGAGATTAGAAAAATTTGTGTCGACTACTCACCTCATGCACATATTTTCCACCGTTAATTTTCTTTTTCCGGCTTTTAGTGGATGGCACTGGGATAATTCTTTGGGGTCAAAGAAATCACGCTGGTATCCTAGAATCAACTTCTGCGGTCCCTTTCTTTCTTTGCCGCAGAACATTTTGATTTGTCGGATTAGCTAGGGTGTGCAGTCAATGTCGCAAGCTACGCTACAAAGTACAACAGAGTCAATGTCGAGAAACGATTGAGATGATTGGACGAGTTCTTGCAACATCAGGAAACGGAGGACATAAAATCAAGTAAGAACCCATAATCAACGATGGGATGGGGTCGTGCTAATCAGATCTCTTGTTATTGTTAAGGCAACGGGTGGGCACTTTTTCAGGCCGTACAAAATTGAATTGTTAAAATTTGACAGGTTGTGTTTGTAACTAGACACACGAAGGGAAATGAGTTCTTTAGATTGGTATCACCCTAACACTCCAAATCGGTAGACTTTTTTGATAAATTTATCTATTACAAATTGATACACATACGACAAATTTACCATAAATTGATGTTTAGATTACTCGCAGATCCCAATTGATGGACGTGTGACACATCTACCCCCGGTTAGATTCCGTGAAGTTATTAAACTGGACGACACAAGCCAATAGCTCAATTGATCTGGCAAGGAGAATGAAAAATCTATATATTCATATGTGCTTTTGCCGAATAACAAATATTTGATCATTTGGTTCTATGAACAAAACTCCACCACTAATATAAGGTCTGCTTCGAGAAAACTATCTGTCCATAACTCGAATTTTCACGTGAACTTGTTAGGTCAACTCGATTATTATTATACATCATCCAACTCAGAAATTTAACGATAAAATTGACGAAAGTTAAAAGAGGGGTAAATGTGCCACGCATGTGAAAATTAGTTAATGATATATTTGTCATAGGCACACCAATTTAAGATTTTTTGTGATTCAAAAATTAATTTAAAGTAAATTTATCGTAAGTTTAGATTTTTAAATTTGTCGGAAGTTTAGATTTTTTTTTTCATGGTGTTAATCCTTTTTCTCTGAGGTTAATTAGGCTTAGACGAGCCAAGTAGGTCACTTGTCCGTCGATGAGGCTGCTCAAAGTCTCAATTTTTTTTTTTTTTGCTCGAAAAGGGTTCCTTTAGAAGATTTGACAAGTAAGAGGGTTCAGACAAGACACAGTATGGTCGAGAGAGAAGAGATGGAATGCAAAGGTTCGCACATTGAATAGCAGAGCTGTCGCCGGACAAAGATGAGTCGACATCAGCCGATACCGGCGAGCGGGTAAACGCTCCTTTTGGGGAAATGCTCCTTAACCTCACCCCCACCAACGGACCAAAAACTCATCTCTCGACCTCTTTCCCATCCAAGGAAAGGAGTGGCCCTTGACGCAGCAAAAACCTGACCTGCAATAAATAAATAAAAAAAGGAATATTTTCATCCCATCGATTTCCCACTGAAATTACTCAATGTACTTGTGCTAAACTTCATCATCACCTGCCTTTCCTCTTGAAAGCATCAATCCAATTAGACATCTTTTCACAGTGCCCATGTCCCTCTCCATCAGTTTAACATAATCTAGCGACCCGAAATTTTTTTTTTTTATTATTGATCAGCAGCACAACGAAAATAATCGCGTTAACGCGGTCGACGGTCATTATTTTAATTAGCGAAAATAGATTCTTCGATTGGAATTGGCTTCCTAAAACTCTTTTTCCTTTGATCACCAGTGTCCAAGAGGTGACACATAAACCAACGATCTGAATGGTCGGCTGTTCTATCAGAGCCGTAAACTTTAGACCAATGCACTTTGCTTTCTCGTTTGTGGTTGTCGGTGTCCGGGACTAATTTTTTTTTTTTTAAATTTTCTATTGCGATCAAAGGAGCAACATGTCGATTTCTATGCCACGCATTATTAACGCCCTTGAACATTTCTGGCGGCTGACTTTGTCCGAACGATGAGAATTACTCCTGCGAATACCATCGATTGAGAAAAAAATATCTTGTCAATATGTATGGTGACGTACTCGTTACCTCTTGTAATTCGGAATAAAGCATCTTTAAGGACGAGATTATTCTGTTTGCAGTGTCATTGTCAGTAATTGATTGGTGGATTGTCGCCTGCTATTGTCGACATTTAACGTCTTATCATCGATTGTTTAATCGCATAGGCAAGTCATTGAGCCGTTCACGAAAGCAAGATACCATGAAGTAGAAAGACCAGTTCATGGTCAAACATCGTGGGGTTCTGAACATTTCAATTCGTGCAACTAAGGGTTAAATCTCCAAGAAAAGATGTAATCAACTCATTCGTTAGAAGAAATTATAGGACAGAGTAACGGTGATTGAGTAGGTTTGATTGTGCTTTTTCCAGAAAGGTTTGTGATCGGACAAAGTAACGATGATTGAACGGGTTTGATTGTGGCTTTTTCTAGAAAGGTTTATGATCTGACTTGCTTCACTTGAAAAGTTTACGACTCAATTACATGCCCTTCATACTATTATTTTTTATCGAAAGAAAGATTCCAATAACTAATTAGAATAATATGCGAAAAGTACATAGAAGGTTTTTAAGTCTAGAAAATCCCAAATAGCCACAGAATATGGCAAATGTTAAAAAGCAAATAACAAAATATAGTCTGCAGTTAGGCTCACGCTCTCATCCCTTAAAAATAAATTTGCCATCACATACACTTTCGTTGGTCGATCATTAGATTCAGTGATGAGCACACGACGAGCTTTCTCATTCTATTTGCAACGGCTTGCGATGCGTGTCTAGAGTTGACGCTCTCATCATCATCACCGAACAATGACACCAAAATAAATATGTTGAAAAAACACTAATTGAATATCTATAAGAAACTCCCACATCTATATTTATATCTAGCTTGGGAGAGTAAATTAGGACCATATGAAGTATAAATTAGGAGGCCAGCCCATTTTATTGCCCTTTTCCCCTTCCAGTTTCCATAGATTTCTTATTTACCCAGTTTCTATACATTTCCAGCGGCAGTTATGCAAATCACTCTATCCAGAGGCCTTAATCTCTTTCTTTCTATGTCATCACATGTCAACTTAATTGGTATGCATGATGAAGCATTCTTTTTTGGCAAATGGGTTAGGCATCTAACAGCAATCATTGGCGAAACAATGTTATTGGTCACATTATAATCAAAGAAAGATTTAAGTTTATACTAATGGCAATCTAACAACATAAAAAAATCAGGTTAGTTGGCTGTCAATCTTATCTACAAACAATCTGCTTGGTAGCTGGGGTTCTGCCAAACATGTGCAGAACAATCTCTTTCGGGTTGTAAGAAGCCTTCTCTGTTCATACTGGGGACATTTTCAATGTACAGTATATACTCGTGTTTGCTAATTTATTTATCTGAGCACATACGGTGTGTGTGTGCATGTGTGTACGGATGTACGTAAGACAGAAGGATGTACACAGACAAAGCAAGGCCACATGATGAGTGGGTTCATATTGCTAAGCTGCATATTTCAGGCTGGCTATCCTAGATATCACAGAGCTAATGCCTTACAAAAAGCAGCAACTTGAGAAGGATACAATTCAAGTGGCAGAATAGACAATATAGTTGGAATGTAAGAGAAGAAAAGTCTATCAAAAATCAATTTACGAAATAACAGATGTCAATTTACGATCCAGTCGAGGAATCGTAAATATACAAATTTCACAAGCCTGTATCATGCTTTCCATTAGTTTCGTACTAAAATTTTCGGAGTTCATAATGCTTGAGCAGAGGGTTCAAACCAAGAATTTCCCGCTACCTACTTCTTTTCACGATATCTTCTACTAAAAAGTGATGGGGCAACCAAAACAGTGTGTAATGTTTCATCCTCAACATGTTCCAGGAAAGGTAGCAAACTTACTCAGATTATCCAAGAAGAAAATGTCTCGGCTGCTGTCAAAATCAGAAATCAAGATAAAGGGTCACTGTTCTGCTCATTGCATATGGAAGCTTTAATCTCCAGTCCTTCTGCTTGCGGCTTAAAGGTCTACCTTTGCTCTGCGGGTCCCTGTTTTCCTTGACGTCAGCCAACCTCCATATACAAGTTTCTGTATCTGTTTCGACAGAGTCCAGGAAGAAAACTCCATGTTTTTCTTGGCAATGAGGCTCTTCATCTTCGACATAGCATACATTCATCGGCATATCACTGAATCGATACAAGTCATCAGGCACCTTCAGCAACCTTTCTGCCCCAGGAGACGATACCTTGGAAAGAGAGAGTTTTGTCAGATGCTCATACAGCACCATGCTGCTTGAAAAATTCTTAACATCACAGTAAATAGAAATGAATTGCTACCTGGAAAAAAGCATAACATACCTCCAAAGCCAAATTGTCAGGAATTTTGCCAAGTGCCCCATCTTCATCTAGTCTCTTCTTGTATTCCTGACTAAAGCTTTCAATATCCTCCATGCTGGGACATCCATATCTGGTGAGAAGGCAAATAAAATTTCAAGAATTTGGAATGGAACTGTTCGATATCTGAGAAGGCTCGAGTTTCTACCAACAAACCAGAAAAGAAGGGAATGGTATTGATGTTAGACTGTTAGTGCATCCTTCCTCTATGAACATACTCTAATATCAAGTCCAGGTGAGAGGTGAACCGCCTTGTTATGTTAAAATTGTCAGTTCAGTCTGTACAGCTCACATTTCAAAAAAGATAATGTGAACAAGAGTTTGTCCACATATACACAACAAAAGGTTCCACTTACAAGTAATTTCAAGTTAAGAGAAAATGATGTATAGGTGCATAGCTATCCTTGACATGGTAACATGAATTCATGTAACATTGAGCAAGCCTTAAAGAAGACAAGCATATATAAATTACACTCTACCAAAAAAAAATTAAATTAAATTTCAACCAAAAACAAAATCTACAAAAAATGGGCTAGGCTTTCATTTACGATGAGAGAGACTTGTGCAACATAACTCAAAAGAGCAATTGTTTGATTTGGAAGTCTCACTTGTTAGACATTTTGTCAATTCTCACATAGATATATCCACGAGGTGTAGTCTTGAAGGCATAGAGCTTCATGTCATCACCATAATGTGACAACACCTCTCGGGCAATAGAGAGAGCATGCTCTCCCCATGGTACATTTTGCAAGACAATTCCACCACCATCGGCTCCATCGCCAAGCTGTAATTTCACAACTTCCTCAATGCAGTATCAAATAACATAAGCAAACCTGAGCAATGAAATGCTCGAAATAAAAGATGAACCTTTGGCTCAGCCTCCTCCTCCTCTTCCCACTCATCAGGAAGTTCTCCATCTTCTTCCACTTCATCTGCAGATCTTTATGTCATTGACAAACATATACGATATGTCATTTATGAGAAACAACATATATCATGCATCAAGAAGCATATACAGTGAAACATTGGGATAGTAAACAAACAGGCCAACAGAAAAGGCCTAAAATTTAACTGATTTATGTCAATGCACACACATCAGACAGCTCTCTTCTCAACAAAGAAGATGCAATAAGTGCAAATAATTCAAGTACAATTAAAGAAGGTCGATCGGGCACTAGAGAAGAAAATTCCAAATACAATTAGACACCTCCAAGATCACAAAACTTGACAATTAACATCATCCACAGCACTCTTGATTTTCATGTACTCTGACATACCCACGAAGAATCACTGCACTTATACCAGTCCCCAACTTCATTCTTTATGAGCTCGACTACATGTCACTCAACTCATCATCACTTGAGCTCATCATAATGAACACAAGCAGAAGCTTCACGCAACTCTAATCACGAGTACATCCTACGCTCGTGTATTATTCTATGCAAGTTCCAATTGCTTGCTTCTCACTTGATGAAAACAAGCAAGGTTCCTCTTCAAACTACAAAGAGAACACATGGACACAAAACAGCCACATGGTAAGGTTGGTAACTACACAGGTTAGAACTACTTGGTTGAATCGATGTTTTCCCGAACATGTCTTTTCGCATTACGCAATGACAGTTCAGGAAGAATAAGCTAGTTTAGAGAGATGATTCTATCTTGTAAGGCTATACCTTAACATGGAAACTATTTTCTTCAACAGTAACACCCTATGTCATACTCACGTGATATCACCGAGCTAATCATCAACAACATCAACATCAACATCACCTTTATCCCAAACTAATTGAGGTCGGTGGTCGATGAACCCGAGGTGAAAAGCTTAAAATATACTAAAAAAGCAAAAATATGGGTACCAAAAAGAAAATAATAATATTTCTTACCTTACCCAAAATAATAATAATAATAATAATAGTAATAATGAAAAATAAAATAAAAGAATAAAAAAATATAAATAAGAAATAAATATAAATATAAATATAAATATAAATGACTAAACAGGGCACTCTGAAACATAGGAAATCCCCCCCCTATAATGCGGATAGCTTTCCTCCACTCCATCCTAAGATATCACTAAGCTAATCATGTTCCTCTATTTTGTTTTAAATTTGAAATTTGGAGGCACTTGATTAGCTTAGTAATACCATGTCAAAATGACATGCAGTATCGCTATTGCACAAGTTACCTTCGAAAATTTGCAGCATTCAAAGATTGCAACTTGGGATGATGTTTTCAGGTAGATTGTTATACAATGCAAAATCATCCTTTTAAACTAGCTTCTTGTTGGGACAAAAAACAAAAACTAGCTTCTTCTTGAACACTGATAAGTCATGATAAGAAAGGAAATGTTCTAGAACGGCAACTCTTCAAGACCATGAAAAGATGTCAATTTTGAGGCCAGTATCTATAGGCCTGTTTGTGCTTTGTAATATGTATGAATGGGGATCCTTGTTGCTAGTTCTTCATCAAGCAAGAAACAAGTGAAAATAGCTTGCATAAAAAGAATAAGACAGTGAAGCCTGTGTTGAAGTGCGTATTAGACTCCTATAATTGGAAAATAAAGTCCTTGAGCACAAGTGATGAGTGAGGTATATGACTTTTAGCTAAGTGGATTTTAAGGGTGTACTGGTCTAAGTGCCTTGAGCGAACTCTGTCAATTTGTGGGAAGAAGTGCACATAAGTGCAGTGGGAATCAACAGGAAATGCCAAGTATGTGTTAAGGCTAACCTTGTAAGTCAGTTGTAAGTGTGCAGAGGCACTTGAAATTGCAGTTCTATCATTTTTAGTTTAATCCCCATCACACCTTTTGGGATTTACAAAGCCAAAATGAACCAACATAATCAACCCACCAAGCATCAGGAGCACAAAATGGCACTAGACATCACTTTACTCAATCACTGCAACAGACTAGTAACTCATTAGTCAGTTAAATCCAATCCCATCAAGAACCAGACTTCTTGGTCAGCACAATGGAATCGCATCAAGAAACTCAGTCAAAACCACAAGAATTACAAAAGGAGGGGCGAAATTAGGACCTTCGCCTACCCAATGCAGTTGCAAGCCCTCCTGAATCAATGCCAGGATGTTAAGGCAAAAGCAGCAGTATCATTCAACATCAACTATCTTTCTTCCCTATTTTGGACCTTAGCCCCTAGGAACAATACACTACCGAAGAGAATTGGAGGTTCAACTGGTTCGATGAATGCATAATGACATCAGATAAACGTTACACTTCGCTTTGCATACGATACAGCTGGTTAGAGTGCTAAATTCATGACTTTTCATGCCAAAACTTCCCATCTTCCCCAGAAGAAAATCCCAGAGCAAGTGAACAACAACACTGCATAGAGGAGCAAATGGCAAAAATTCAGGATAGATGCTTCATGACAGCAATGCACATAATCCCAGACCCACCAAATAAAACGAAGGCCCAAAAAAAAAAAATCCACAGAAAGAAAGGACTAACAACGAGGTAACGAAGGATTCACCAGGAAGTGGGGCCTCGTCGACATCCTCAGTATCGTCAGAGGAAGAGGTCTTGGTGCTCAAAAGCAGACGGGGAAGGTAAGAAGGAAACAGGCACGAGCTGGCTCTTGAGGAGAGATGGGCGTGGCCCATAAGAGAGAGGGAGGAGTTACAGAAGTCGCTAGCTGAGGGAGAGAGCCTTGTCGCGGATAGCAAGGCTTGTGAAGAAGCAGCAGCAGAAGAGAAGAGAGAAGCAGAAGAAATGGTTCTGCAACTGCAAGAAGAACGTCGAAGAAGAGAGCCCAGGAGGATCCTGCCCATCGGATTCGCCATCTTGTCTTATGCGACCCCCCTTTCGGTTCTAGTCCCCATCCACATGACCCTCCGGCTTTTATAAACCCCAGCTGTTCATTTCGATCGAGGGTTTTAGGCGCACCGCCACCGCAGCGCAGCAGCCGCCGCCGCTATATCCCAGGCCCGACTCTCTCCACAGTCATCGAGTGACGACCAAACTCTAAGTCAACTCGTGATCAAAATGTGATATTTCTGAGTCCAACTTTCGCAGACCTTGCAAAAGTTGACGATCCCATGTCTGCTTCCGGAAGCAAGTAATACTACGTTGGTTGGACCTGGACAGACCTCCGTGTTCCTTGCATTACAGTACAATTTATGTTTAAGTACCGTTCCTCGTGTGACGCTGTTATGACTTGAGAACTGACGTTGAATTCTATGTGATCAAATAAATCCCTGTTGTTCCTCAGTAACTCGACGGTAGAGCGATCGACTAATCCTACTTGAAGAGATTTGATTTATTTCAAATTCAAGTCATTTCAAATTAAAGAACTCCAAATAAAAAAATTCATTTTGATAACCCATTAAATCCCTATGTTTTTATTGCATTTTTCGTTCGATAGTCCTAAATTGAGGCTAGTTATAAATATCACATTTCGTTCTTCAATATTTGAAAATCACCATCAATATCGTCCGAGTTAATCCTTTATTTCATAGTCCTGAAATAAAACTATTTACAACTAGCCAATTAATAATTTCCCGATATACTGGTACTAATAAGTGCATCAAAGATGCGGTTATCGATTCTCCTAGAGTTTTCTTTACTCAGATTGCTAAATTGCCGGCATCAACTCTCGGCAAAAAATCATCTGTTTTTCATGGACATGCAGCCGAAGATCGACCACGACAGTGATGTAAGTATTTGTTGGATCTTGGCAGGGTCTGCACGTGGAGTATTGTTCTCGCTCAAATGGAAGAATTCCTCCTTCCACAATCCACATTCCTCGCAGATATCCCAGTAAAATTACTAATCCCGGTGCCCTTGGTGGCTGTATGGATCCAAGACGCGCTTCAGGCAGAAAAATTGTTGTGCTTCATATTTCCAGTCGAACACCAGCTCATCAGAGGTTTGCCAAAGCTGGCTTCTTGGTGCTCTCGAAATTCTACCCACATGAAAATTAAGTAAAGAGAAGAATGAAGCAAAAGAGCAGCTATTGAACGAAACAACAAACAATTATGTACACTTTCTTGATGCATTATCTACAATCGGAGTATAGTGCGGAGAGTGTCCGAGAGATTTTGAATAGTCTGTTGTGCTTGTTCTGCTTGCAGTTCCTGGAGTGGCATCTCTTCATGACACCTGAGAATTAAGAGAGAAACGTGGGAACGAGCTGATCAGTTTAGATACAAGGAGAGAGAAAAGCAAATCAGGTACAAGAGACACTGAAAGCACGGAGCCAGCAGGATCGTACGTTTTGTGGTAGGCTAAAGCTTGTGCCAAATTAAGCAGTGTGGAGCTTGAAGCAAGTCTCCGGTAAACACTCGTAGGAAGAGGCATCTGTCACATATCCAAGCGAAATTTCCTTGAATTAATAATTTGACAAGGAAATACAGGCCTTGTGCGGGTGATGAATGCCCATGCATGTGTTGAGAGAGAAAATGGCTAGAGAGAGAGAGAGAGAGAGCACCTCATTTTGCCCCCTTCGGCCCTTCTTTATCTGTCCATCGCCAGCAAAAAGCTCTTGCAATGTTTCTGTAGTTATGCTACCACTATTATCTCTTTGTGCACTGCCAAGAACATTATCAGACAAGAGAGCAATAGGGGAGATATCAGTTGCCCTCAAGAAAGGAATCGGCACAGTGTTACCAGCTGCATATATGGACCAAAGCTGCAAGATAAACAGAACTCATATGAGAAGGCCAACAAGTAGCATTCGTTGTAAGAAGCCTGACATGCCTTAAGCACCCAAGCTAAACCCTGAAAGAACCAAAAGAGAAAATAATGATAAGGAGAATCTGCTAAATGCATTTCCCCGTGGTATTAATCAGAGGCAAATACAGTAAAAAGCCTGATGATTGAGTTTCTCTTATGGGCCATAAGGGGGCATACCTTATCCTGTAATGCAAAAGCTTTTTTACTGATGGTCTCATTCTTCAAAAGGCTGTTGTTCACATCGTTGCCACTTCCAACTTGTGCTTGAGTCTCTTCCATCTTCACATTTTGCTCAGGAGAGCCAAATAATGGTGAAGCTACTTCAAGGCTGTGCGCATTTTGTTGTACTTCTCCAACCGAAGTACTATTTACAGCAACACCAACACTACTATCCACCATGACAAAATATCTCAATCAACCCCTTGCATAATGCAAAAACAAGGAAAAAGAAAATATCCAACAGAAATGTAGATGCATAAGGAAGAGGAGATATAGAAAATTTGAAAGTGTGGGTTATCTTGAAAAACCAGCTTCTTAACAGAAAGGGATGAGTCATCAGTCGCAGGAATTAGAAGAGATTCATCATGCATAAACAAAAGCATCACCCAGAAACAGATAACTGAGTTGTTTAGTCCATTCTATATACGAATACCAAGCACCTGAAATGATCTGATTTGCTGCCATCTTGGGGCAATGAAGGGCTATCTACATGTGAAAGTGCAGGCAACTGTTTGGCATTTGAAGTCTCTGTTGACAAAACTGTCTTGTCAATCTTCTTCCCATCATGAACTATGACGGTCCCAAAATCACCTGTTCAACATCAGCTTTATGTGAGGAGTCTTCTTAAGACAGCAACCCAGCAAAAACGAAAAAAAAAAAAATCAAATCATTTTTGTGGCATCGCACTTCGAATGACGGGTGCAATATTCTCTGCTACAAGAACGATAGGCAACACACTAGTTTAGAAGACAAGTCCCAAATCAATATATGACAATAACTTGTAATTTGCACAATTGAGTGAGTGTTACTGTCAACTAAATAAAAATCCATTCCTAAAACTTGCACCTGAGTAAGAATGTGTCACAAATTGATCAAGCACATCTTATCAAAAAGAAAAAAAGGGGAAAACAGAATGTGTTGGAGAAAATCTTCAGATGACAACTTATTGACACCATCTTCCTAACTAGACATGCGTAAACCACAACATGCAAAGAAATAAGGCAACAAGTACACTTAGCATCATCAATGGTTAAGATTGCTATCACTTGCCTCTTCATTAAGAGAGAGAAAAGAAAAAATAAGCTAACCATACAGTGACTTTTTCCACGAACAAATTTTGATGTGGATGAACCAATGCAACAGCAAGACTCGTCTTTATGAATCATGACATCTACAGATCAAGGAAATATCCTCTATGCAACAAAGGGCTAATATTGCTGCAGCTACTTGAAATAAGAACATCCAATGTAGAACTCTCGTATTCCAATATCCATTCTTCATGAATTGTTTTTTAAAGATTGAGGACTATTCATGGTGAAATATGCCAGTGATAACCTTCTTTGGTTTCTTCCAAGCTACCCATTGCCGGCTGCTTTTTTATAGTGCTACTGGCCAATATCTCATTTGTTACTTTTGGTCCAACAATGTGAGGCTTGGAAGGAACAGTATCGCCATAGTCCTCATTAAATTGGGAACCTTCAGGTACCTGTTATATGGAAAAATGTAAATGACAAAAGACAAAATGATTTATGCACGAAAAAGGAGTAAAATTATTCATACAGCATCCACGGACAAAATTGGAGCAACACTTTGTGCTTGTTCCATCGAGGCCCTGCTTTTCCTTGCTTCTTCAAGCTTTGGCAACATTGCAGAAGCTCCACATTGGCATTTTTCAATGAATTTGTGCTAAATATCATCACGGAAGAATAGCCTTAGCTTAATCTAATTACTCAGAAAGAGGTTAATACCTCTGAAGCACGTGAGGCACAGACAAACTCACCAGGTAAATAAGCATTTAAGAAAATCAGTATCTTAAAAGGATATATGGAACTCCAGAATTACTAGAAGAAACTAAACAAGAACCATTGTCATGGTTTCAAAGATGAAATGGTTTTCACACAGTCTTCTAATTTCAAATGCTCAGGTGATATCCATGTTGCACTTGCACCGCACCAGATAGATCAAAAGAAGAGATAACAGAAAGAAAGGGACACTGTAGAAGAAAAACTATACCACCAAAAGAGAACAGAGAACTAAAACATATTATCCAAGGTTGACATGTAAAATAATTTCTGGAGAGGACCCTACATTCGGTGTTAAGCTCAGAAAATCTTTCACCGAAAACACATGGTATTATCAGAAAGATTTCCATTCTAGAGCATCTTCACACAGCTTAATCTAATTACCCAGAAAGAGGTTAATACCTCCAGAGCACGGGAGGCTCGGACAAACTTACCAGGTAAATAAGCATTTAAGAAAAACAGTAGCTTAAAAAGAAATATGGAACTCCAGAATTATTATAAGAAACTAAACAAGAGCCAGTGTCACGCTTTCAAAGGTGAAATGGTTTTCATGCAGTCTTCTAATTTCAAATGTTCAGGTAATACCCATGCGACACTTGCACTCTTATTAAACAGGGAGTGAAATGTATGGATATAAGTTTCATTGGATACCTTTAGCATCTCAGATGCAGTAGGGCGTGAACGCGGTTCTTTTGTAAGGCACTTTGCAACAAAATCATGGAAAACAAGGGACCTAAAGCATACAGTAAGCAAGGATCAGACCAACCAATTTCCATTCCAAGCTCAAGCAATCTTCAAAACAGTTGCTATGGACTATATTATTGCACAAAGTCACCAGTATAAGGTATGAATAGGAATCAAATCCTAAATGTTCCATAATCTGTTTGTATATGAATCATTTTCTATAGCATCGCAGAGAAAACTCATTTACAAGTATAGCTGTAAGCACGAAAAGAAGGGTAATTATATGCCAATATAAGGGTGCATAGATGGCTTGAAAACTAAATCTGCCCTCAAAGAGGCCTTCATAGATCATTTAATTCTATATTTGAAAGTTGAGACATTATAGTGCACCAATCAGACACGACGGGAATTAAAAGAGAGCTTTCATGGCATGTCATCCAAGACAATATATGATATAAACACTGTGGTACCCAGAAGAAAAATTTGGGAGGCCAGTCAGAGCATCCAGCAAACATTCACAGAGTGTTAGGGGATTCTTGGAACAAACCATTTTTCTTTGTCCTCGAGCATCGGAGCTGGTTCAATTGATATCATAAATAATACCTGTTAGAGAAGAAACTTGTATAATATGTAAAGCACAAAAAGAAAAATCAAAACCAGCAAGACAAAGGAACTATAAAATACGAAAGGAAAACATGCATCGTTCATTTGTTCCTAATTGGTCACTTGATGTTCATGACAAACATCTAACATGCACAGGCCACTACAGCTATAGACATTGCTAAATGCTAAGGTGTGAAATAGACTGGGAAGAACTGCAAAAATGCATGAGCCAATGATGCTACCCTACTTCAAACAAAGTCTGGGTGGGTGACAGGCCTCACCTGGTCCGAAGGATAAATGTTTCATTAGAAACTTCTCTTAAACACATGATTTTCGAAAGTAGGTAGGCATGAGAAAGAACAATACGACAAATCTAGGATCCTATATACATGCAAATACTTCCAAAGATGGTACAGCAGAATCACATTTATCAATATGTCAGTTCTTTCAACAATTCGGAATTCCAATCCCCTAGAAAAATTAAGGGAAACATTCGGATCTGCTCTAAATCCAGCTTCCATTGGAAGAATTATTAAGTCTCTGACATGTCGAAAAAACTAACAAAGAACAGCACCTAGAAGTTAGAAACATAGAACAAAGCATACATCCGTGTTACTTACAAGTTGCATAGCATTATCAAACAGTGAGCCATATCAAAAGAGAACAAATAGCAGCTAAATTTTGATTGCACAAATTTACCAATACCAACTCACCCTCATTGGATGGACTGATGCTCTAGGAGGAAGTCCCTGAAAATTCAACAGAACAGCGGATTACATGCTTTGCTGATGTTTCTGCCTATCCATGTCCAATTCCAAAACTTTTTGAAGTAGATCTATAATTATGACTCAATGTAGCCTAAGAAGGCCCAATATCAAAGTCAATCTGATGAAAGTCAAATGTACACTTGCTTCCGACCTAAAAAAAGAAATTGTAAATTCCTGAACAAATCATTTTAGTTTCGAGCAGGTGATCAACACAAGATTTTGATTTGCAATTATTAAAAGTTAGCTTTCTAGCTTTAATTACTTATACAAGCTCTTTCTTACTCCTCCTCTCTATTTAGTAACTAACAGTTGCAGCTTGAGCTGGACCAGAACTAAAAAAAAAAAAAAGATGCACGTGTTGCCCATGCTAACTGACAATAAGACAAATTTTAAATTTGTGCACCTCCGCCATTTCAATTGCAGACACACCGAGCGCCCACACATCCACCTGAAGAAATAAACATACCATTGCATTAAGATGTAAGTGATATCAGCGATCAAGTTTAGTATATGTCCGTATCATATTCTGGAAAATAAAACAATGAGACTTCTAGTCAGTATGCCAAGAATTTCTCAGTCTTTTTCTCCCTTGTTTATTGCTAAGGTACATAGAGAAGAAAAATCCGCTCCATCTAGTGCAAAATACAATTGAGGTTCTAGTATGCACTATAAAAGGCAAAATACAGGACATATTGCATTAAAAAGACATTCTCCAACAAATTTTCCATTTATGACTGACAAAAATTCCATCCAAAGACACTCAACAGGCATTCTATGCATTCAGAATACTAAATACATGTGACCTCTTTCATCCATATTGAACCACATGAAGAGTGAACTTGCACCTTGCAAACCACTAAAATTCTAATTTGCAAACAAGAGGCGCGAAAGCACAAAGAAAAAAAAATTTCTAAAATGAAAGGAATTGCCCAGATCAATAAGTAGATAAGATACCTTTCCATCATAGCGGTTTTCTTGAATAACTTCTGGAGCCATCCAGTGTGGAGTTCCAATAAACTGCATTATCATATAGTCAAGTAAGATAGTGGATTCATCGATAAGAAATACAAACGAAGTAACCAATTTGGTCTCACAATTCTTTCCACAAGAACCCAAATCTAAGCAGCAACCCACTCAGCAAAATGCAGGGAAAAAGTTAAACAACAGCATGTGGTGAAAAGTGAGTACATAATCAAAGAGTGCTATATGCACACAGAAGGTACTGCATGAGATCTTTCATTGCAAGCAATCGCAGTCACACAAGCAAATTTGTGAAATGAGAACTTTAGGAGGAAAAGTATCATTAGGGGACATAGATGGTCATGAAGAATACATGCTGACCAGTCAGAGAATTAAAGTTGACCCGCAGTGTGTATTACCTTTTCTTTAGTTCAGCTTCTAAGCTACATGACATGCAATAAGTTTCAATTTGTTAAACAGCCAAAAAACATTCCAAGGGGAATAATAGAAGATGATTTTATTAGAGGGTTTTTTCAATATCTTAGGCTTGGCTTCCTCCATAACAAAACCTTCTTCGACCACACAGTCATGTGATCACAGCAGCATGATAAGACTATGATAAATGTTTTCATTTCAAACGCCAATGGAAAGGTTGTGCTCTGCGACGGTGGAAGAACAGACATTTCTTTCTGTATACCCCGCATTAGTGTTTTCAGAGACTTTCAGATAATCTTTGTACATGGAGCCTATATTTTATCGGCTCATTAAACATTCAGCATGATCCACTGATCAAACAGCTCCTGAACAAACTCATTCAGAATTGTTTCTGATAAACAAATCACTTCCAATCTAGCAACAAATAGTAACCACCTAACAGTCTAAAAAAAATGCATAGTGACACAAAAGCCCCAGTTCTGACCAAAACAAAAGGACAGAAAAGCCCCAAAAAATATGTTCTCCCTCTCATTTTAAAAGCTAAAACAATCCATGCTTCAAATCAAACTGCCAAAAACTATCCCAGAAAAATAATATCACTTCAAGATCTGCAGATTGGTAAAGTACCCTTATGCTGCCCTCAAAGAAAATGGATACTCTTGATGTATCAAGTGGTGAATATCTCCAGGTATCCCAGCTTATACACACGTCTTTTGAAATTCCAAACTTTTTATGAATTTGCACGTTTGTATGATTCAGATTTCTATCAAACTTAAGATAAAATCTCTACAAAACCAAATTGTAATGCTTAAGACTTGCTTTGCAACTGAAGACGGGAGAAGAGTTTTACCGTGTTACGCTTGGACATGGTCCTGGTAAGTTGCGCAGCTACCCCAAAATCACCTGATCATTTCATAAGAAGAATAAGAGTTTCTCTCCAGATGTCAAAAGAACGACACACTCACATTGTTGAAGTCAACATATATCAAAGACCGGTATCCTATTAGTCTTAAAAATCCTACGGATTCAATTTTCTCATAACGAAGATTATCTATACATAGCTTGACTTGTGTCGATACTACGCACATGCTCCCCTCTTATTTTGAAGTAAGGAATTGTCTATGAGAAAATTACATAGTATTTTGAGGAGTGAAATATATGGTCTTTCTTGTTCTTTATATTTAATTGTTATTCGGATTTTATTAATATAAGAAGTTTGTTATTCAGAAAATTGAAACCACCTCCCACCCCTAAAATTGTTTTAGGTCCATTATGAGGCCTTGCACTAAATTGGAATGTCTCTCATAACCAACATTCTAGATTTATAGAGTTACTTGCTTAATAAAGCTCCATTGAATGAATCAACTTCTCCCTCCTAAAAGCCAGTAGCAGACGAGAACCTACAAAATCTCCTCCTTAATGCTATGTTTGGGAGAAGGGGTGAGGGAAAGTAGGGGACAAAATATGACTTGCTCACAGAACTTTTGAAACTTCCCCCATTTTCCACCCAAACTTTCATTCCCCTCTTTTGCCTTCATTTTCCAAACATAGCATAAAAAGATTTGTCACTGTTGTCATAGCTGGACTTTAAATTATCGGATACATGAAGTGAGGACTTCCACACCAAATTCATAAAATAATATCATACAAGGTTCTCTTAATGCAAAAATTGTGGAACCTCTTTTTGGCTCTCTAATGTGCATGCTCATATAGTATCACATTTACCTCATCATCACCTCTCATGATCACCGAAAACATAGTTTTTAGGATACCCTGTTAAAGAGAAAAACTGTTGATAGAACTCGCAGATGAAAAATTATCAACCTTACTTACCCAGCTTGACTTCCCCTTGTTCGGTCAACAAAATATTTCCCCCTTTAATATCTCTGTGGACCTTGAAAATTGAATGCAGATAAGAGAGGCCCTACACAAGGATAAGAAAAGCGTAAGTGCAGATGAAAATGTTTGAGAATAAAAAGATTGATTAGTGACTGCCGAATGCGAGAGCATTACTCATGTACATGCTCTATAACCTCACAGTTTTTGGCAATAACATGCATCCATACACAAATAAGATGCACTAGTTCACTAGTAGATGAGATAACCTTGTCAAAATTAATTAAAGATGGTTAAAGTGAGCATCTATAACAAACTCTAGAACAGAATAGTGCATATCTATGATCAGGCTCACTCATTTTCACTGTCATATACCGACACTGGTGCCCGGCTACCATTACCTTCAAAGCTTCCCTGCAGATATATGCTATCTGATACTCATCTAGAGGCTTTTCAGTGACATTCATTAGGTCAGCAACGCTTCCACCCCCACAATACTCCATGACTATCTGTGAAAAAATCAAGACAAGTGAACCCCAATGACCATGACCTCATTAATGAATTAAAAACAAAACTTTACATAACATTCAAAAAATTTATCCAGAAGAAAATAAGTTGGACCATGAGGCATAATTGCAAAAGACCAATATGGTTTCCCTACCCAAAGATATTCCTCCCCCTGGTAGCTTCCAAGGTAGCGCACAACATTGGGATGATTACACTGCTGCAACATCTCAATCTCACCTCGAATTTCCTCGTATCCCTCTTCCTGTGCAACGAAACCAGCTGCTCTACTTAACAACAATTCAATCCAGTTCGAAGTACTTACAAACCCAACAAACTACAGAAGAAAAGCAGGAACCCACCCCTTCACTCAATGATATCACTTTGATGGCGACAAGTTCGGACGTTCTTCTATCTCTAGCCTTATAAACAGCACCATATGAACCTTTTCCTGCCAAACCCAAACGCCATCCTCACTCAACACAAAAACCAAAGCACAACAGCTAAGCTAGCAATTGCAATTTGCATTCCACCAAATCCACTAGTTTTAAGTAAATTCTAACTCGTACATGCAATACACAAGTAAATCTTACCTAGCTCACTAAGCAAATCATACTTAGAAGTAGGATCCTCTCTCGTGATGCTCTCTGGCATCGAACTAGAAGAGATCCTACTGGCCGGCCTAGCCCCTGCATCTCCCTGCGAAGAAGAGGATCCATTTCCCTTCCTCTGCGGTTTACCTCCAAGCCCCGCCTCTCCAACGGCCTGCATGCTCGCCACGGCCCTCCCCATGGTTGAATCCTTGAAACTATCACCACCAGTCCTCCCCACTACCGTCCCGCCAACGGACTCCCTATCGTTCGGTTTCACCACGAACGTCGAGAAACCTTCGCCGCTGTTGTCCTTGTCGTCATCTTCGAAAGTCTCGATCCTCTTCTTCAAGCTGCTATTGTGGGAATCCGAGTAATCCAAGCCCATGTACTTCACCGAGGCCGACAACGGAGAAGAATAGGAAGAGTTTGAGGAGGAAGCTTTGATGTTCCGGTTGCGGTCGGTTTTGACGATCATGGTGCCGAAGTCCTCAACTCCCCCGTCGGGGTCGTTGTCGTAGTCTATCGAGGCTCCGCCGCCGAAGTCCTTGGGAAGGCGCTTGAGGAGCGGAGGCAAAGAAGAGTCGTCCTCCTCTTCTCCTTCTTCTTCGCCGGCGCCGTTCTTGTAGACCATCGTGGCGTATATCTCGTCTCCCTCTTGTTGCTTCTCTTCATCGGAGTCGGAGTTATTGTGGATGACGACGGTGGAGTAGAGCTCGGATCTCGTCGGAGGCGTGCGGTCCCTGCGATCCATGGCACGGGGGGTGGAGGGGGGAGTGACGAGTACGGAGCCGAAAAATGACGCAGAGATTTGGCCGAACTCGCTGGACAGCGGACGCGACGGTGATGCAGACCCGATCCGAATTCCGAGCTCCGACGAGCCCAACTGGACGTGCTGTGATGATGATTATGGATAAAGGCCGCTGTACGATGGGCCTCGCCCGATGGGCTCCATCTGTTCCAACCGGGTCCTATTTGTCTTTTTTCCGGAAAAATTGAAAACAAAAGAAATTGGTTCATTTTGGCCAATTCAGGCCTAAACTTATCAATTATACTATCTTAATCCTAAATATTTTCATGTTCTATCAATTGAGTCTATCTAGCCAATTTTAACAGAAAATTGATAACATGAATGCCGCCATCATACGTAGCATGATCAACATTAAAGTGAAAAATATTTTAATTATTTTAAATTTTTAAACTTTTTATTACGTCGTCACATGCAAGGGTAGCCACCACCTCACCCAACGGTTAGGTAGGGCTCGCAACCCTCACCCGCCCTTGCCCAAATCTAAGTGAGGGCCACCATCCCTAACCAATCACTTGGTGACTATCACAGCGAGGACACTTTTATCGAGTGACAGTTGAGGGCTTGTCACCTTGCTCTAGCCAAGGAGGGCTCATGGCCCTAACTTAGATTTGAGCAAGGGTTGCGATCCTCATCGTGGCCGGCGTCCCCTTGTCGGATCTTAACAATAAAAAAATAAAAATTTCTTATCAATGTCAATCGGTGTCCACATGAATAATGTCTTAAAATTTGTTGGAATGAACCAATTGGCAAAATGTGAAAAAGAGTTAAGGCTCAATTGATACACTTAAAATATTTAGGATTGAATTGACCGAAATGCAATAAATTTATGACTTTTTTCCAAGCCTTCTTTCCTACTCTGAATCCTAAATGATAAGTTGAAGCCAATGTTATTCATCTATCTTTGTCATAACGGGTTACTTACTTCATCACAAGCGGCGGAGATTAGCATACACAAGAAAGAAATTGCAATAGAGGATTCGATCTCGGAAACTTAAATTCCCGTTCTTAACTCAACCAGTATGCCCGCCATGTTTCCTTTTGGAACTCAAAGAGGCTAGCAAGTGTGTAAGCTAGTAAACCAAGTATCGTTGGTTAAATAATTTTGCTATCCGTTTGTTTTCCTAGCTGTCGATTCCGCTGTTCGCCGAGTTGGTGAATGTAAACACAGAGAGTAGAACTAGAAGCTCTAGCGGACATGCTGAGGATCCAGTTCATGAGAAACTGAACAATTCTTGGAGCTTTGGCCATTTTCATCAGTTTTTACAAATGCTAACGTACAATCAAACCATTCAGGGAGACCTGAAGTTGCCACATTTCACCGCGTTATACCAAAGACTATGGAACCGCAGCATGTGATGTGATGCGGATGCAGTACGTGGAAGCTAGTAGGTCAAAAACCAAAACCCGAATAATGGCACCAGAGCCTCTTCTTTGGCCAATGAGGAGCTCCATCCTCCATCGAACTGTTTTAGTGATCCAGGAATGAAGACTTCTTTTGTAACCAGATAATTTGGGATTTGCTTTCAGGAAATTTTTGAGATCTCTGTCAGAAACCTGTGCAGGGCTTGGGGCTTTGAGAAAAATGGAGAATGATCACATACTTTGAGATGGAAAACCTTTTCAGGAGGATTAGACTTTATCATGGCCTCTTGCAAGGAAGCAGGCATAGCATGATCTTCCTGGGTTTCTATGTAAAATCGACGAATAGATCCGTAGTTTGCATCTGACAAAGTGAGTTTTTCCAGGATTGGTGCAAAAGGTATTGCCCTCATCGACACTGAGGCTAATGCAACATCCTGAGACAGGAAAGAATATCTATGTTAGACAGGATAGCGTTAGAAATCAATAGCAGAAGAGATTTTGCAATTTTTTTATCTGCATTCTCATAAAGTGAAAACTCGCAAGTTATCCCTCATTTATGGCGACAAAGCATAAATGCCCCTTCACTTCATCATCTACAGAACCGCTCCCTTTCAAAATTGCTAACTTTCTGCACTAGAATGGAGGAATCTTATCGGATGTCATACTAGCGTGAAGGGATTAAGCTATCTGAAAATCCATATTCCAGATTCATCAAATAACTCTTCAAGGGCTCGAGGAAATAGCATGGAATTTTTATTTTTATTTTTTTTTTGGTCGCAGTAGCATGGAATTCAAAAGCAACAAATTTCTGTCGGACAGCTTTTCAGGAGTCATGGTGGGGTTGTTTTGCATCGCTGTAATTTACTCTCTCTAAGTATTTACCTTTGCAGGACTTTGATTGAATAACAAGTCTTCCAACAATGCTTTGTCCAGATCGATAGCAGTAGGAGGTTGATCCTTTCCATTTCCATATAAGAATATCTGTGCTTGTCGCATCAGATCACTTGGACCTTCCTGCTGAAAAAGTAAATATCAGTAATAGAACAAGCCACGGATAGACTACCTGAATCATTTTTTTTTTTTTTCAGAACATGATAGTGTATTGTTTTGGAGCCTCTAGTTTCAGCTCATCAAATTGTTATAAGTTGCCCTACTGTCTACGTAATTTGTCTATGAAAGAACCCCGTGCTGAATTCAGAGGGACTGAGTTCAGATATAGTGTGCTGCGGAAAGATTTCGCCACTTGTCTCCAGTCATTCCTCGTCCGTGTCAATTTCTTTTTCTGTCTGTCTCTATTTCTTTTCCCTCAAGGGTCTTGTAAAAGTAGCCAACGTTCCAAGGAATTTAACCTGTTGAGAGAACATATCAAAGACGCTTTGGCCATTCTTCAACATTGCTGCTGCAAGAAAAACAGCTTTTGCTATCTTATGAGGATACAACTCCATCAGATATGAGACGCAAGCACCACCAAAATCATGTCCCACCAAGATCACCTGCATTTGTTTTGGATAATAAGTGAACAAAATGACAGTTGGCCGAAGATGAGTGACAAGCAAAAGAGGAAAGGAGATTGATCAAAATGAGAGAACAAGAAAGTGAAAGTACCTTCTCTCCGTCTCCTAACTTGTCAATTATGTTGATCAATGGTTTCACGTATTCTGCCATGCTGTTGATGTCGTTCGTATCAGTTGATTGAATTCCTGAGCCCATAAGGTCGACTGCATCCACCTTAAATCCTCCTTGGCGTAGAAGTGTAATTGTTTTGTACCAGCACCATGCGCCATATCCTCCCCCATGAACAAGAACGAAATGGTTGGTTTCCACCCCATCAGCCTCCAAAGCCTAAGAAATAAATCATTGTGTAATAGAGAGGATATGAGAGATAAATGAAAGCATTTGCACGTGCTTGTCATATAAAAAGCCAGCATTAATATCCGTATTTGTTAGCAGTGCTGTATCTGATCAATGAAAAAGCTACAGGTATGGATTAACCGAAAAAACGGCATTAGTTTGCATTGAATTGAACCACCGTCCCTGAATCCTCCCACATGTATAATTAAAGCAAATTAAACTTACCAAATATTAAATATGCACCATGGTTTCCCCAGTCACCAATTAGCAATCGGTTTATCGCTATAAGCCAATTCTTATGCTAAATCCTCCAGATTTGCCACGGAAAAGAACCTAATCGCAATATCTATCAATTGGCTATTGCCTGCCAGGGCCAAATAGAAAAACTTTCTAGACTCGATTTTGCAGAATATTAAAAGACTGGAAGAGGACTTGAATAGGAACGAACCCGTCCATCTCTCTCTCGGTCATGTTAATACTGCCCACATGCTCAACAGTGACTGAAATCACAAACGTCTGACGGTACCGGTGGATGTAGAGATTCGGATCTGCATGTCTGTTTCAGGGTGACTAAGCGCGTTGATTCGTTCAAGGAGAAAGGTCCAAGAGAGACAAAACCGGAAGAGACGTTTTCTACTGCAAAAAGTCATTATCTCAACAGTCCTCATTTGTCCACTCTATGAAAGCACCAAAATATTGACCCGCAGTGCAAAATTGGCCGAGCATGGAGGAAAAGCCAACAGGAATTGAAAATTCCAAAGAAGAAGAAGAAGAAATGACATTCGATCGCTAAGCCTCCATGTTAATGGCAACAGAGCATAAATCTTTGAAACAAGCGTGGCGGGGTAACTAACTCCGCCTTAATCCTCAATCTGTTGATACGTAACTAATCCAGCAGAGCTATCGCAATCGATTCTAGTCAACATCTACGTCTACACCTCCCGAGCGAAGTATCAGCTAAAATCGCACACGAGGAGACATGAATGTGTCTAGAGGAGTTTTAGCGTCGGCTCTCGACCGTACCTCATCAGCCAGAATTTGCGGCAGCTGCGGGAGAGGAAAGTCGCTGCACGTCCGCCTCCGAGAGGTGGAGCTCCTGGCGACGCTCTGCTTGACACCGCTCTTCCCGGACACAGAAGGGAAGAGAGCCGAAGCGCTCGTGGACCGACTGAACAGCCGAAGAGAATCGTCATTCTCGCCGCCGCCGCCGCCGCTCTGGTACTGCTTCAGGAGCATGACCGCCGCGATCGCCTGCTCGCGAATCAGGGCGTCGTCGTAGAGCTCGCCCGCCCCCGCCCCTGCCGTCTCCACCTCCATCTTCTTCTTGTTCTTTTTGCTCGAGGTCGAGCCGGACAACGACGAGGTGGCTCTTCTGGCCGTTGACGGGGAGTCGCGACGGGCTGGGCTGGCGGAGCCGGAAGATTTCGCCGCGACCTTGGGGGAGAAGCACGCGAGTGAATTTCCCATGGTTTCTGAGGATTGGTGGGGATCGAGAGGCGAAGGTCGCCACTCAGAGGTTTCGGGAAGAGAATGGGTTCTGTGGGAGGAGGTTATGGTGGTTGGTGCTGGTGTTTTGAGAGTGCATGGAAAAACAGGGAGAGACTTTTCTCTTTTTTGCATTCCGAGAAGAAGAAAATAATTATAAAATTCGTAATAAAAGGAGCCAATCACAGCATTTTGAAAAGTACTTTTAAGAATGAGATGGAACAGCAGGAGTTGAAAATTGACCCCAAAAAAAAAAAAGGGAAAGCTAGACTTATTTTTTTACCCCTGCCGGCCAAGGGAGGTGGGGAGTTTTGGGGAGGTTACTTTGGGGTGAGGACGCGCAAGCGAGGAAGTAGGATTTCACAATTTGCACACGTAGCATAATTTGTAAAGCATAATGGGACACGATAACATTGTGCCGGGCGATGGCAAAGAGATGGAGGAAAGAAGGAAAAAAATAATAAATAATAAATAACGTGACCAAATTTTTCTTCGAAATAATAAGGGCACTTCATATCTTTCTTTGAGAAATGAGGACATTTCATACTCTTATTCGAAATTCTTTTCATATTAGTTTAAATAAAATGCTGAAAATACCAATTGTCCTCCCTCCACGGATCTCTATATCCCTGTTTCGTCGGAATTACTCCGCGACAAAATACATTTTTACTGAAATTCATGTTTCGATTTTCAAATGTGACGAGAGGCTCTATAACAATTTTGGATAAAAGAGTTTCACATTGTCAGAAGAATCAATGCACGGAGTTAGTATGGAATCCAATAGAATTACACAAATACTGTTTCGACTAGAATTTAACTCGATGGTGAAAATCGACAAGTACAAATCTAAAAGAATCGATACAAATAAAATCGAAAGAAAGTGTACAAATGTAAATCAAACCACATTTTGGCTTAATGGTATGGCTTTATAAGCACAATCCCTTTCAATGATAATGAATTAACGCACTCAAAACAATGTCAAAGTTTGACTCAATGATAATACCTTGAATAGGCTTCGATAATACACTAGAGTTTGACTCGGTGGCACAATATTTGAGATAAAGATAAATGTCGGAGTTTGCCTCGACGACGAGAATTTGAAAGTTATAATTAAGAAAAGTAAATGCAATACGATAAGTAAAGATAAGATAAATTTGTTGATTTGTTCGGAGGCTTCTCTGCGGATGCCTATGGTATTTAAACTGCTCCTCGGCAGTTGTAATCCTAGTGCACCAACAGTTGCCGCTTTCCTTGGTCTTTTTGAATTCTCTTTTGACCCGATCTTTAAGCAATTATTTGACTCCAAGTAGCTAATAATGTTGATGCCTTTCTCCGATTTCCATTGGTGTTAGTCGTGCCCACATTTTTTCGTATCTTAGGGCTTTGAAGTTTGTCGTTCTAGTAACTGTTGACATGACTCTTATCATTTTTCTCTCGATCATGGGGGTTATGCTCACGTCTCCTGCATTCTATGGAGTCCTCAACCCATTCTTAGAGACTCTTCAAACCTCAACTGCCTCAAATTAATCCTCCTGTCATGAAATTCAAGGAGATGATTTCCTCTCCTTCGGCACCCTCTGAAAAACTTTGAATCTTGCAGGATTGCTTGTTATTGGCACTCAATTTTACCGATTGGTTTGCTAACTTCTTCAAATGACGCCTATCGGGCTTTCTTTATTTTCTATCGAAACGTTTCTCTTCACGTGTTTATTACATGCATCGACCATTCATGTGTCTTGCTCAAGTGTCGACTCCTTTTATGTGCTTTGCAAATGTGTTGATTCCTACCGTAATCCTCTTATGTATCAATTTCTCACGTGTACAGCACCTGTATCGGGAGGTGATTTATTTTGGTGCCAACAATCCCTAAACACTCACCCAACCTAGGCCTCCGTCGGCCAAAGACCTCCACCGCCAACCCAAATGTCGGCCGTCGAACCGCCTCCCCCGATTGCCGGCTCCCGCTGTTTACGCAATCTCTTTCTCGAACTCCAACCCCGACTCAATCTCCGCTCTTTACCTCGGTCGCTCTCTCGCCTCACTCTAAACTCTTCTTCTCCCTCTCAAAAGAATGCCATGGGCTCGCAACCTTGATCTGAGGCCGCTGAGCCAGCGTGACGCCTCCAAGCCTTCACCGTGGCTTGAAAGATAGACGGTGGTCTCAATTGAGGTCAGCCCCTTGGCAGCACGACCGTTTGAAGGGGGGCTGCAAGCAAGGTCGATGGTGGCCGACCAGGGGCTTAGCAAAGGTCGCCACGACTGCTACAACTTAGCGGGGGTTGATCAGTGCTTGAGTTGAGTTTGTAGTTTTGAGTGGGTTGGGGAAATTGGGATGTGGATGACGTATTTTCGAAAAGAAAATGACCGTTCTGTAAATGATAATTGATGTCGGTGCAAACCGCAAAGCCGTACGTGGAGTCTGCCACTTAGATTTCGCGAAAAATGAACGATTTGAAAAATATTTTATTTTTTAAAAAAATAATTTATTATATCATTTGAAATAATTAGTCAAATGAAAATGTTTTCATTATCTATGGCAATTGATGTTTGAAAAAATTCGTCAACAATGAAAAAAAATTAGATTTGTTCAATTTTTGTAAGCTATCCAATAAATCATTTTTAGGAAAATGTTCTCCAAATTATTCATTTTTTTCACGAAGCAAACGAAGTCATAGAGTGCAAAGATATCATATTGAAAATGGGAGGATTGCAAAAAAAAAAAAGTATCAAATCTATTGCAATTGTGCTAATTCGATGCTAAATATTTTCTTTTGCCAATTAAGACCTACAACTTTTGCATTTGTCTAATTCAATCTATTCAGTCAATTTTAACCGAAAGTCATTGACATGAACATCAATCGTCCTACATCACGCAACAAACGTTGACGTGGACAATGTTTGCTAATATTTTAATTAATTTTTTGTATTTTTGTATTTTTATTTTTTTTATTCCCTTCTTTGTCTAGCCAATCAACAGACGTCGGCAACTCGACGCAAAGGAAAAAAGGAAAAATAAATAAATAGAAATAGAAATAGAAAATAAATAAATAAATAAGTTAAAAATATTGAAATACTATTAAAAACTATCTATGTTGGCGCTATCAATGCCACGTAGGATGATTAATATTCATGTCACTGATTTCCGATCAAAATTAATCAAATAGGCTGAATTGACATCAGTGCAAAATGTTTATGACTCAATTGGTCCAAAAAAAAAATATTTAGGCTAAATTTGTATAATGCCAATGGTTCAAGGACTTTCCGGTTAGAAGAAAAGATGTGTGCTTTTGGTGCATGTGAAATTTTTTTTTTTTTCATTTACCTTTTGAAGTCCAGCATGGCTCCTACTGCTTATCGAGAATGCAATTTGTTGACTATAGTGACTCGAGTTTAGATGCTAAATTTTGTATATTTAAATGATATTATTTTATGCACATTTTTTTTTTCCAAGAATCGATTTATATCAAATCAATATGCATGTCAAACTCAAGGATGGGAGCCCGCCAAGCCACCGCCATTGACGGTTCCACGTCCACACGGACAGAGGAACATCTGTCGAACCGAATTTTCCCATACGCCCGAGGATGGCTTCCATCCACGAAGTGACTGGTGTGACCCTCGAGATTAGTCCAAACGAAAGCCGTCGTTATTGAAGACAAATGGCACATACCCTATCCAGGACGAGGCTCGTCCTTTTCAACCTTCTGTTGTCCTCGCGAGTTTCTGGTAGGGTGACTTTAGATGATAGTCACTGGGGCCTTCGTTTGGACAGTGGAACTGCGCTGTTCTCCATAATCTTTTCCACATTATGCAACAACTGAGGAAATTGCATTCGGATCAGCACCTTACCGTCTAACTTTTACCAAAAGATTTCACAGCCCATGCAAGGAACTCTCACGAGCCTTTCGATTTGAAGGGGCGCTCTGCAAATCGCTGCAGCACAAAAAGAGAATGACAAACCCGGCCTTGCATGTCATATCTCATGAAAACTGGACGGGAATCCGCATAAACCTGTTTGCTATATATAACCTCCCTAGTTTTTTAACCAAGTAAAAACAAACGCTTATACAACTGACTAGCCTAGGATTTCAAAATCACCCAGCTTGATTTTCAGCTACTGCCGAAGTTCCCATGTAAACCTGTCGATACGGTATGTTGAGGCGTGCCACCAGGTGATTGTGCCCTTGAATAAACTAGCATATGAGAACATAATAATCACAGCTCCCGCCTCAAGGCCCCAAGTTCCCAAACATGTCAAAACATGTAATCGTTTCCACCAAGGACCCAGAGTTTGAAGACATGTCTAGCAAAATACCCTCGATATAGAATGGCTTCACCAACAATTATTCGGAGGCAAGACCAAAACAGGGCTCCTTAGATCATGAAATAGAAGGATGCTTGGTTGAGAAACCGAAGAATCAGGCATGGACTTTCGAAACATGCTGAGCCCTTCCTTAGCTAGTCCCAATTAACTAGACCGCGCATTCTTGTATCGCGCACTGCACCTTTCAGGTACATTATCATCAGATAATTTATGAGACACAATTCATTGGAAACAGCCTGAATCCATCCCCAATTCCATCATAGTTCCCACCATGCAGCCTAGATAGCAGCCCTTTTTTTTTTTTGGGCTGGAAGATATCAACCCATCAAATAGTAAAGTTGTCGACGTATATCTTCTGCTGTTGACGACATCAAATACCTAAAAGAGAATTCCAACCAAATAATGACAAATAGTTAGGAAGGCCTCGAAATCAATTAAATACAGCACAAACAAGGAAATGTTTCTCAAACAAGAAAAGCACACAAAATGAGTAATCCATCATCTTATAGTACTTTCCTTTACCATGGCGCTTCACCGGGAATAAAATACACTAAATGGAAGGAAAGCACCGAAAACTCATTACATTTAAGGATAGGCCGAATACAATACATGGCATTCACACATCACCAAGCATCACCATACCTGTCAAAATTGATCCTGGGGATCCTATCTCTGCATGCTATAATACTGAGGAGCCAGCTCAGTTAACCACAAGTAATCAATTCTGGTTATGTTGCGAATGTACTTGTGATTAGTTTGAACTAATTCATTGAAGATAATGCACTCTGGTTTTGTCCGAAATAGCACAGAAGAGGGATGGATCTGCACCACCTGACCACTTGCCAAAGCCCTATTTTCCACACCAAATATGTAATATTAGGAAACGGAGTCTATAAGAGAACTGGAAAGAAGATGTTGATCAAAAGTTGGATCTATGTTAACATCTTAAAGATAATAGGATGCGGTCCAAATCAGCACCCAGCACCTGTATGAACCTTCTGGCTGCTTCAAAGCTGCATTGAGGAAAAAGGAAGCGGCAAGGCATCTCCGAAACTGAACCATGTCATCTCCACACGAAGCAATGTGAAGCCCCATTTGCTCTACATGTCCCTGAATCTGTCTGTATGACAATTTAAAAAAAATGCATAGTTGGAGGATCAATAATGCTTGTTCAAAGAAATATGGAGAAGCAAAGGCAACATACAAAAGTTCATAGACAACCTGTGAATGTCACGTGCATGTCTAAGTGACCTGCTATTGATAAAATTTTCTTTGCACCATTTTTTGAGAACCTTATCATCTTTTTGTTTACTTTGACTGCTCTTCCTCTTCTCTGAGAACTCATCAGCTGCTCGAAATACATTAATCAAGGTGATGTGGTCACCCTCTGCACTTGAAAAGCATTTCATTGCAGTTCTTGCCTGGCCCAACAAAGATTAGTCAGCTCTCCAATTACATACAAAGTAATGGAAGTCATGAGGTGCAACCAAACGGAACAATTCAACAATCAACCGGCCAGAATGGTCGCTTCAGAAAGAGCCCAACAAAACAAGACTAAAACAGACCAAAGAGCCTATCAATATATTTTCTGCTCATTGGAGATTAATGAAGCAATTGCCCACTGAAGGTCTTGAACACGTCATTATCACAGTTGAACTCACAGTTAAGGATATTGGACATTCATGAACTCACAAATTCTGCAAGATAACACTGCAGGCACATACTTATGTGTGTGTGTGTGTGTAGCCACATTTTTGTTACAACATACCTAGCTAATCCTTTCAAGTAAGGGTGTATTTGGTTCAGCATTTGGAAAGGGCTTTAAGGCTCTAAATTCCTTCGGCCAAATGCAAATAGCATTTGATTCGTGTTTTGCTCAACTTAAAGGCTCCTAAAAGCCTTAAGCCCAAGAGCTACTTTGGAAAGTTGCATTTTCGGAACGCAACTACAATTTTTTATTTTTCTTTTCTTTTTTTCTTTTCTCCTTCCTCCTCCTTCCTCTGCTTGCTTCCTTCTTCCTCCGCCAACCACGGACCTCAGTGATGGCAGCTGCCACGCTATCAACCATCACACGCGGGCTGGTGAGCTTGAGGCTCAGCAATGCGAGCCTCAGCCTTACCGGATTTGGCTCACTTAGCTAGTGAGGCTCGCCTCGCCGGATCTGGCTCGACCAGGCTCAGCCTCAAGCCAGATCCAACAAAGCTTGGTCTCACTCGAGGCCGGCGAGGCTCGGCCTCAACTCGCCAGCCTCTAACGAGGTTGGGGCAAAGCCGAGCCTAGCCTGTGGCCAGCGACAGGCTGAGAAGAAATTAGCGAAGGAAGAAGGGGGGAAAAAAAAAGAGAGAAAAAAATTAAAGAAAGCAATTAAAAAATAAAAATATTTTTTATTCGAAAAATAAAAAATAAAAATATTTTTTATTCGAAAAATAAAAAATAACTAAAAAATCAAATTAAGGATATTTTTTTACCATATGGCATTTACGTCAAAGTTGCTTACCTCAAAGTTGCTTTCTAATTTGTTTGTATAATACACTTTACCAAACACTATTTGCATTTCATAAATACCCTTTAGCCCAAAGGTATGTGCATATGGCCTTGCAAGTATCAGTTCATAACTTACCTCTTCTAACTTCTCTCGAGGGGCATAAAATATGGATTCTACCGAAAGCATTGCAACTGTAATCAACATTTCTTCCAGGCAGTTGAACTGACTAGCCTGGATGAGTGCCTTTGAATAAATGGGATCTAGGGGAAGCCGAGCCATCTGGTGCCCCAGTGGATTTGATATTTTACAGTCTTCTGTTAGAGCACCCAGCAAAAATAACTGCTCCAACGATTTCACAATAGCTGCCCTGATCAAAAGCTTACAGGTGTCAATACCCAGCAACATATACAAAGAGTAGCAGCTATGTCGCATAACTTCATTATAAATTATCAGCCAATTTGACCTGATGAAGCATCGATACGAGGGAAGCACCATAACAAATTCATGTGGGAACAGACGTTGCTTAAAAAGTTCAAAGGCTTTTGCCAAATTTTCCAGGTTTTTCCATCAGAAAAATGGGGAAAATGAAGGTGAAATAGAAAATTTCTCGGGCAAAAGAGAGAGGGTGGTGGGAAATGAAGGATAATTGTCCTTTTGACAATTTACGCCAAATTAGATATTAGATAATTGATAAGGATGAATCCAATAAAACTAGATCAAATCACACTAACAAGGCTAAAGAAAGATGACACATCCACGGCCTAGTGGACACACTTAACTATGCACAAGAGAGTAAATGATAAAGCAATGAGATCTCTCAGGGAATAACCTTGGTGGTTTTTCGATAAAGTCAAACCCAATAACATCATCCACACCCAAAGCCATGAGTTGCAAAACAACATTTGAAAGATTGCATCTCTTAATCTCGGGCTTTGTCGAATCCTCAAGTTTCTCAAATTCACTTTCTGGGTAGAGGCGGAAACACTTCCCAGGTCCTTCACGCCCTGCTCGTCCACTGCAGTAGCAAGGTATTAGTCTATTAACATGAGATTTTTTTTTTTATATATATGAAGTTCCAAAATGAATGGTTGAATAGACACAAGACCCAAAAACACAGAAATGATACAATAACTCCCCGTTATCATGTTTTTGCTTATAAAAAAAATAAGTAACCATGCAAACATTGAATGCAAATTCAACTCTTCAGTACAATCCAAAATCTTCAATTACAAGAAAAGAGAAGGCAAAACAGATGAATTTGATTCAAAAAGTCCACGTGTGAGCAAAACAGATGAATTTGATTAAAAAAGTCCACGTGTGAGCAACAAAACCCCCTTTCATGCCACAAGATACCTCTCCTTAAAAAGTTGAAGTTAAATTAAAGAACAGAGACCCCAATTTCTGAACGTTTGCACTGCTTGAAAGTATGCATCCACAAGGGAATGACGAGAGACTGTCTAACATCCATATGTCGCCATTTTAGGGCAGAAGATAGCGTATGTTTTCAGTCAAGAAAATTTGTAACAGCAACACGTTGGGACTTCAATATACTTGTGCATCAAAATGGTATCCCTTCCCCTATTTCTTCTTTGGACTGTATTTGAAATGCGATCACACTACAGAAATATAGATTAGAGAATGAGAAGTATAGATTACAGAACGTTGACTGCAAACTACCTTCTTTGAAGAGCCTGAGCCTTGGAAGTTGGTATGACAATTAATGATTCCATGCCTTTAGCTGGATCATAAGACCGTGCTTTCACGAATCCAGGATCTACAACATACTTTATCCCTGGTATTGTCAATGATGTCTCGGCTATATTAGTGGCCAATATAACCTGAAAGGGAGTCCAATTATATTAGTCATAATCATTACGAAAATATATTTTCCACAAAACTATTTTAGCTTAACTAATGACAATGATGTCTAAGCAACATTGGCAAATAAACAATACACTAAGAGGAATACAAATACAATTTATCAACAGTTCATAAATCCAAATAGATTGTCTGAGGAAATGAGAGGAAATAAATCATCTTGACCACAAACAGCATGATGTTATGCTATCACAATATAACTACCAATAACAACCAGATTCAAAGAGGTTATTAATGTAAGAAACCTACTGCCAACAGCACAAAAGAGTCGTGCTACCAGTCTATATATGTCAAAATTCAAAGATACGGAGGATAAAAGCTGAGAAATATCACAAATAAAACTTTTTTATCACTTGTCCTACAAATGAAGTAAATAGACGTCAATATCAACTATACTCTCATGCTTCACCATACCAAGGCAAGCAGATGACAAGAAAGATGTGTGGGCAGTTAGGCCTCTCAAAAAGTTTATAAAAAAACATTGAGGTGAGTACTATTAGAGAAAAACATTAAGGTGGCAATGATCTTAAGAAAGGTCCACATGATCCAAAATACAAATCCTTACTTTATAGAAAAGGATCTGACTTTAACAGGAGCACTGCACATATAAGAATTGCATTTGAGCAGCTTGGATAGTCACCTTACGAAATCCAGGAGGAGCAGGTGCAAAGACACGCATTTGTTTCTCAGACGGAAGAGAGGAAAATATAGAAACAGTCCACATATTACGGTTGCCTTCAGGCAACTGCCGTAGTCGCTCCTGAATAAGTCTTTCAACGGATTCAATTTCCTCTTGACCAGTCAAGAAAACAAGGACATCTCCTGGACCCTCCTCCAAATGGATCTGAGTAATGCAAAACATGTACTTATCAAATATTGCAAATATTCCAAGCCAACTGATAGGGATCAAACAAAGGACTAGCTCACATGACAATATTTCCAAGGAGAAAACAAATTAGGGAACTTTATCGAGACGTCATTTAAATTAATGACGTTGAGTGAATACATGCACCACATTCTACATGGATACACTTAAAATGCCTTTTCATGAATCACGTCAGATGGCAAATTATGTATCCTATCCTCGTACCACGAGGCATAGAATGTTTGGAAGGCCTTCAAAAGGAAACATATATGGAAGCTACAGCAATCAAAAACCCAATTAACTAAAAACCCTGAGGAGCTACTCCAGATTCTAGCTTATGAATCATCTATAAAAATTCTATGTTTTTATCTTAAATATGTATAGAGTTTTAACCCAATCAATACTGCATTCTATAGACACTACAACAAAGTTTCTGTTTAGCAAATATTCATTGCAGTTGTACTTATGGCACAACATCGAACAAAAAAGCACCAAAATTACCACATCAAAAGTTAGAGCAATGACGCATTAACTGTGAACCAAAACATGAACTTCCTAGAATAGGTGGTAATTCCTTTTTACAAAGACAAAGAAGGCCTAACCAAATAAGGATTAAAAAACAACCTGGAATATAGTAATCAGGGTTGCATCTAAATAATCTGGTTGAGGATGAAGAGTATATAGTATATCCACAGGAAATTGCCGCCCCTGGACATGGACGGCTCTTGCACCACCAAAGTAATCAGAGAAGACACGTGCGTCTAAGCTAGCAGACATAATAATCAACTTCAATGTAGAAAACCGTCTACTTTGGCATTGTTTCATAGTACCAGACCAAGCACCTTGCCCTTTGTCCAAGAGCACACCATCATTCAACTGCTTATTTTCGGTATTTGGACAACCATTGGCAGATGCGGACCTTTTATTTTGAACATCTTTCAACAAGCCCAACAGCACATCGGTGTGGACTGTTCTTTCATGAGCTTCATCCACAATAAGCACAGAGTACTTAGAAAGATATGGATCCAACAGTGCTTCCCTGTAGAAGAGCATATCAGCCCCGCAGGCAAAGATTGGAATCAACATAAGTTGCTAATTAGGCAGAAGACAAGTTTCACATGACTTCTCTATACTCTGTACTTGGAAGTATGAAATTTCCACTGGTTCAAATTTCCCTTATTTGAAGATCTGAAAAATAAGAACTAAAGCTTTGCCAGACTTCAGACCAATTAGCAACATATCTAAAATAATTTCAGCTAGTTAGGACCTACATGGTAACCATTCTAATTCTCTGATTCTATTCCCTGGAATAGTAAAGAATGAGAATCATGTTTGATAACGCAAATAATTCTGATTCTAATTATGTTCCCAGAATCAGTTTTAGAGAATCAGAATCAATTTTAAAGCAAAATCCAGAACCAAAAAAAGAAATTGGTTTTGAAAAAAGAATCACTTTTGAGAATCACAAAACAGAATGAAGTCTTACATCTCTCACTTTTCCCTTTCAGTTCTCTCGTCACTTTTTCCTCAACCTAATAAAAATAAAAATAAAAATAAAAATAAAAATAAAAATAAAAAATTTCAAAAAAAAGTTGGAAATTTTTTAAAAAATCACAAAAAATTTTAGAAAATTCCTAAAAATAGAAGAAGCTTAGGTTAGCCTAGTTTGATCTCATTTTCATAATTTTGGGCCTAAATTTTCTAGATTTCATAGATTTCACTCTTCTACAAAAAATGTCGTAGAAGATGAGGGCATCCAATATGCAGATGGTAACATATATACTTGTAGCCGTGCATTACAAAATGTGACATCTGTACATGGAGCTGGAGCCAAATACCCCCTTGGATTTAGGATAGAAGTTGCAAAATGATAATGAAGGACTTGTATTTCATATCAAGGAGGATAATCTGTTTTTTTTTTTTTCAGTGGATAATTTGATTATTCGGCTGCTATGTTTGTATGTATTTGGACAACGCAACATTTAAAGAAAAAAATGAGTCCTTAATATGGGAACATGTCCCATACTTCAATCGAACTTCAAACGTCATGTATTAAAATTTGCGTTCATTTATGACATGCTAAAAAATTAAATATATTTTAATTTATTTTAGTGTGCATTGGAAATTAGTCTTCAATTTAGGATGAAATTTTACAAAGTAACTACATAATTATTTGAATTAAATGAAAAAAATTAGGAAGAGCAGCAGTTTTTTGAAACAGAAATTTTGTGCAGTTATCAAATGCATTTCTGATTCTCTAAAACTTATTCAGGAACAGAATCAGAAAAAGCCATTTTAATCAAAATCAGTTTTTTGGAACAGAATGGTTACCATGCACATGTAGATTATGAAATCCATTCGGTAAAAATGATTTGACTCATTGGACATGTAAGCACACTGTAAAATAGCAATGCACCCAACAATTGAATCTTATAGGAATCTTCAATCTTCGCGGATAACACACTGGATGTCCCCATTGGAAACTAGTATGGTATTATCACAAGCAGATGTCACGAAATTAACTGAACATATTGCACAAATTACAGGAAAAAATAATGGCAGAAACCTAACCTTAGAAGCAAACCATCCGTCATGTACTTGATTCTTGTTGAACCGGATGTCATGTCATCAAATCTGATGGAATACCCGACCCTTTGGCCCAACTCAACTCCAGATTCCTCTGCCACTCTTTTGGCAACAGTAACAGCCGCCACACGCCGTGGTTGAGTAACCCCAACAATTTTCCCAACACGACAAAACCCGGCATTGAATAGAAACTGTGGTATCTCTGGAAAAAAAAAATGCCAAGGATATAACAACTTCCTCGAGGGGGAAAAAGGAAATAGCAAAAGGCACAATTATACATGTCCTGCGATTTTCAATGCAAATATGTTGCACCGTGCAACCTTATTCTTTTGAGGTTCTATGCTTGGTATTGACAGAATAATTAAATATTAAATTATGCCTCCATCTATCAATTTAACCTTTTAGATTAATTGGTGGTGATCCCACTAAATCTCACGGATATGACTAAACATCATGAAACAAACTTATCACATTGTACTATGTTTTGGACCTAGTTATGACGAAATGTTGTGCAATTTGGTGTTGTATCATAAGAAAATACCTACATGGATACTTACGAGTTGTTTTTCCACTCCCCGTCTCACCAACGATTATCAAAGTGTCATTGTTTCGCACCTCCTGGACAAGTCGCCTCTCAACTGGGACAAAAAGAAAGCATCGACTGAAACTCAGGCAAACCCACAACCAACTAAGGGGATTTATTGGAAACAAACAGCACCAACGGCAGGCCACATTACCTGACGCGATTGGTAGAGACTTCCTCTGTTGCGCGATCTTCTGCCGCCTGCATTCCAGTCAAAAATTCGAGGGCATTCAATTTACCTATTCCCCAAGAACAAGCTAAAGAGTTCACGGGCTCTGTTTCCAACCCCTCACATTCACTAAATCCCCAAAACGCCTCGGAGCATCAACACACTAGTGAACCGAGCGTTGATCGTGATTACGGAGACTACTAGCGACAAGTCAGGGATGTAAAGAAGATGAAAAGAGAAGAACCGATTGAAGGAGGGATTTGTTTTGGCATTGTTGGCGACGTTGGTGTGGGAAGGCAATCCATTGAACGGAGGAGGTCGAGTTGCGCCGCCTTCTACGCCTTGAGCCATCGATTCGAGAGAGAAATCTTCTTCCCCAGGCGGAACCCTCGGTTCAGTGTGAACTGCGAACTGCGAAGAACGTACAGGTCTCTGACGAGGAGCAAAATTAGATGAACCCCCGACGTGTTTCCTTTTTCCTTTTTTGTTTTATTTTGGCGGTAAGCATGTATCTATCCATCAATACTTAATGATTTTCGTGTTTTTAATACCTTCTCAAGGTTCAGATTAACTGAAGTCTCATAACCAATTAGTAACTTTTACACGTAAATAGTAATTTTCTATATGTCTACTTTGTGATACATAAGTAATTATCCAAAAAATAAGTTTTTCGTATTAATAAAAAGCTCAATTTAATATATAAAAAAGGCAATTGTTTCAAATTATTTAGTCTTATCTCTTTGTGTACTCGTAGATTTTTGACAATCACTCGTGAAATTGAATAAAATGATAATGAGTTAAGGATCAATTAAATATAAGTAAATTCTAATGTTATGAGTAAATTTGTTAAATATTTAAAGTAGTTACATCTCAACAGTAATGTAGATAATGATAGCTAGCGTAAGTTTGGTAACATATAAACAAAAAAAATCTATAATTTCAAAGGTAAGATTGTAATTTTCCAATTATATATTTAGCATCATGTCAAGAGAGTTTACTAAAATTCAAATATAGGATAATAAATGGAAAAAGTGTCAAAAAGCTCTTTAGTCCTAAACCTTTTAATGATATTAATTTAATTCTAAATCTTTGATCTAGAGCCAATTTAACTTTTCTAGATAATTTTGACCAAATATTATTGACGTGGGCGCAAAACGGCCACACGACACGACACTAACTAAATTAGCATTATTAAAACGTTCAAGACTAAATTAGAACCAATGTAATAGATTTAGAGTTTTTCTTACACTTTTCCCGACAATAAACACACCAATTAAAATGATTGGCCACTCTGACTATCTGTTATTACCTTTTTCAAATATTTGCAATGACTTTACCAATAATGCCATTAAATTTTGACAAACACCAAGAAAATCGAAACATAAATAATCAAATTGTTAATCAACTAGATATTAGCAATCTCAAATGCATCTTGGTCACTTATCAACACAAACATTTTCCAAAGTACTGGATATCTACTAAAACATTGGACAAATTTACTAAAATGTACTACTCACGGATCCCATCCAGCATACATCAGCAGATGATGACATTAGATAGATCGAAACAAAAGTTGAAAGAGGACCAAACTGATCGACCATGCAGCATTTTCATGATTTCATTGCTAGCTAATCCCCGTTTCCGGTAAAAAGCCCCTTTCACGAGCTTTTGAGCCCGACAACATTTGAAACTGCACTTCACATGGCGGCCCGCGTTTTGCATCAAAGGGTAGGTCCAGACTAGCAATCAATGAGGCGAAGCTTGATCCTGAGCCGCTATCAACACCCATAATCTAGACACGTCCGTTGAAATGATGCAACCATATTCAGATTCTCGGAGACCATAATCCAGAATCCCCCGATCCGGGCAAACAGATGTCCAGCTTCAAGGAGGGACATGTCCGTTTGAATCATACAGTCACAAGGCTTCACCTATCGAGTCCTCTGGAACAGTTCATACGAATGAATGTCTGCTTCAGACAATGCTGGCTTCAAGGATTCCCTAACGATTTTGAAATGACGGTCATAAACAGCAGTTGCATGTATGTTTTCTCTTAGAGCGACAATTCCTGCTTCCCTGCACAGGCCCTCCAATTCAGCTCCTGTGAGCCGTTCAGTATGTTCTGCTAAATCTCTGAGATCAACATCATTTCCTATTTTCATGTTTCGAGTATGCACGCGCAATATCTCATGGCGAGACACCAAATCTGGCGGAGGTACATAGAGCACCTATAAATTTAGAGAGGAAAAGGAAAAGGTAATTACGAGCCTGACAAGGCAATCAAATAGAATTAAATTGTTCCATCACAGAGTACACACTCCTAAGCTAGACAAAAATTCCTTCAATTGACAAATATAGACTAAATTGCAAATAAATTAAAAAAAAAAACTGCCCCATATTAGCAATTTAGAATCGCCAAAATAGGGGGAGTGGTTGAAGAAACATCATTCCAGAAAAGGATAAAAGCACGAAAATAACTTCTTTTCAAATTAGGAATACTAGATTGAGTTTTAAACAATACTTCAAAGAGTGTTTACTCAAAAGTTGAAACTGAAATTAGCTCAACAAACGACTTATTAGAATTAGAACCATAATTATGTGGAGAATAAGTAAATTGCCAATATTAAGGAATTATATGGCACTATTAGCAAGCTAAAGCCAATCTGGACTCACTGACTTAAGAAAGGTGGATCAGAAATTCCAATAATAAGCACTTAATAGAGTACGTAATCCACAAAGAACTCAGCAGACTTGAGAACGAAGCCGCAGAATTACAGCCTAAAGTCTAGATCAATAAGCAGTAACATTCCTTACCAAATCAAAACGTCCAGGCCGCATAAGTGCTGCATCAATTGCATCGGGGCGATTTGTAGCAGCTAGCACAATGATTCCCTGCCCATATGAGGTAGCATAAGATGGAAGCTAATCTTAATTTACTATTATCGAACCCAATAATGCTCACATTTGCTAGTTCTAAACCGTCCATCTCATTCAACAATGTGGATAGCAGCCTCTCTCCAACTATGGCATTGCTGCTTGATTTACCTCCACTGCAAGTGCACCAAAATAGAAAAGCCACATGATACGTCCACTATTATTTGCAATTGCCAACTTTATTGTCCAACAAGTCAGATGTCATGGAGAAGAAGATAACCAGGAAGTCGACAAACATTAAGAACTTTTCACATAGTAGGAGGTTCACCCAAAAATTAAAGGAGAAAAGATATGAGGGTATCTTTCGCACAACAAGTTGAAGTAGCATTTCGACCTTAAAAAAAAAAGGGTTGAAGTAGCACCCTCCACTCATTCTCGACGTTCATTACATCAACCAATCAATGTGTTCATTGCACTTCAATGCTGGTGATGAACACGTGCTTTGTAAGAAAAGACGACTTCTTCCGCAATGTACTCAAAGAAAATCTTCCTGGTCTACAGATATATGTGACTATGAGAGCACCATAGCTTGCATGGAATACCCCAAGAATGATGTTGAATAAACTCACCGCTTGCCTGCCACAACGTCAGCCTCATCAAAAAATACGATGCTTGGTGCCGCAAGACGAGCTCTCCTGAAGGTATTCCTCAATAAGGCTTCTCCCTCTCCGACATACATTGAATATAATTCTGCTCCACTGAAATATAAAGTTTACAAATTTTCAAGATAAAGGAATGTGATAATCACGTCAGAAAATCAGAAAAAGAAAGCGGAACATTTAGGCTGGTTACATCCTCTCAACTTTTGGCTAACATAATGGCAAACAAACAGGAGATATTTTGTAGGGTCACAACTTCAATTTGTCAACAGCACACAATCTTGGCATTTCTAACAACCAGTTTATGGCGTAGCACCATGCTTAGCTAAAGTTAATTGTGTCATAAAGTTGGAATCTATTTCAAAAAAACATAAATGGGAAAGTACCCTTATCATCACACTTGCTCTATCACTTGCTGAAAAAATTAATTGATCAGGCCCTCATACTCTTAGCTTCATTAAATTAGCAACAGCAATGGCCAAATTCAAGCTCCACTGCAGAATCAAATAATAAAGGAAGTACTACGCTCTTATGATAATTGAGTTAGCAGATTTACTAAGACGAATGAGTTAAGAAAGATGCTGAATCTCCAATACAAGTCCTTCGAAGATTTTCGTCTTTAACTCAGATTGAAGATCCAACCATTATGATTCGTAGTGTGACTGACTATGTTGCATAAGCACCTACTTAACTAGTATAGACAATGCAAGAAATTGATACACCCACAGATTCAATTACTTTTCAGTCATCATTCATATAAAAGTACAAGGAAAAACAGTTTGTTCACATGAACAAAATATCTTGTCTGACGGTAGGTTTGCCTGTACAGGATGCAACAGCCAATCAATTCTTCGAGCCACTCATTGGAAAGGTGGAAATTTGTTTTATTGCCTAGGGATGGAATTACAAAAATGGCATTTCACCTCTCCTTAAAGTCTCAGAGCATATATAATTTTTCAGGGAGTTGTTGAAGTCAAACCTTAAGGAAAAAAAGGAAGCTTGGGTAGCATGCGCAGCAGCCTTCGCAAGAGTTGTTTTTGAACACCCTGGAGGTCCATGCAAAAGTACTCCACGTATTGGTGATATTCCCAACCTCGAAAAAGCAGCGGAATGTTTGATAGGCCACTCGACAGCTTGTTGAATCTTCCTCTGATCAAAGTTAAGAAGGTACAAAAGTCAAAAAATGGATGACCGAGGCCGGAGCACATAAAAATGAGTTCTCTGACCTTCAATTCCTTATATCCTCCAATATCATCCCATGATACCTTAGGAATTTCCACGGTAACACCTCTTGTTATACTTGGGCCAACAATAGATCTAGCATAGTCCCAATCTTCCATTGTAAGCAAAACTGCCTGCTCCACATCTGAAAATCTTTTAAGAGCAAAAGCAGTTGCCTCACGGCATAAAGCTTCTAAATCAGCTCCAACATATCCATTGCACATTAGAGCGATGGATCTCAAGACAACAGTAGGATCCAAAGGAACTTTTTTTGTGTAAAGCTGACAATCAAGAAATAAGGAGTCAAACTGCTATATCCACTTTGAGTAAACCTAACATTCAACTAACTTGAACTCACAGCTTTCAGGTTGAAAAATCTGTGCAGCCTTAATAAGATAGTGAAGCAGATGCATCCAGTGCAATCTTGGAAACAGCCTATTAATACAATAATTTTTATGATACCTGGAGAACTTGAAAGCGCTCTTCTTCATTGGGTGTTGTAACTTCTATCTCAACATCAAAACGCCCATACCTTCGAAGTGCAGGGTCAATTGCATCCACTCTGCAATTATGAAAGCAAGTACTGAACAAAGAGAACAAACGACCCAAGCAAATGGACAAAATGTTCTTAGGGAACCTCGTCGAAATAGTCATCTAGTTGTGATTTTCCATTCTTAGAAAAAAACTGAAACAATGCAGATTAGGGTTATTGGCTCTCAGCAACCAATGAAAATCACTGAAATTCTTCTCAAAAGCAGGCATAAAAAGTTTCACACTAAGAAGGAACAGCAGAACGGAGGAAATATGGCTTCTCTTTTATAGTCTTCATAATATAATAATCTATGAAAGCTTAAGGTACTAAGTCTAAGGAGGCATGCCAAAAGGGGCCAAGACTGATGATCAGAAGGGCAAAATCTAATGTAATCTCATTATTAAACAATACCCTAATATCTCCTACAACAATAAGCCTTTGTCCACATGTGAAGATTTAACCTGTTAGTCGAAGCAACAACTACTACTTGTAGCAATGATCCTGATAATGGCTGAATAGAGTCCATCAGGGTACATAATTGAGACGTCAAACGGACATCTTGCTCTCTTCTGCACTTTAAGAAATAACTTCAATTAAACTGAAGATTGCCAAGTAAACTTCAAGGCAAAGAAATAGCAAAATGAGGGAAACAAACAGGAGAAATTGCCATTCCGCATAAAACTGATAATGATCTGAAATGTCATTGTTCTGCTAGCTGCTCATATGTCACCACCTAATAGCAGGTAAAGACCTCAATCAACGAGAGAGAGAGAGAGAGTACATCTCTAGATTTAAATGAGATTTTTTTTTTCTTGCAACACCTTGAAAGGACACTTGCAAGTTAGCATATGAACATAATTGCAAGTAAAGTCCTCGACCAACACGAGAGAGAGAGAGAGAGAGAGAGAGAGAGAGCACATCTCTAGTTTTAGAAGAGATTGTTTACTTGCGACACCATGAAAGGACACCAACAAGCTAGCATATGAACATGGCAGTAACACTATGCTTGATAATAATGAGATCATCTAAACACACTGAATATGTCTGGACCAAGGAAATTATGGTAAAATTGCCAACCAATGCTTCCCTATCGTCAGAATGACAGTTCCTAGGAACTTTTGAGTTTGATGACGGTAAAAAAAAAGAGTCCACATAAAACCTGAGCGACTCATGAACAGCTTTTTACTTTTTAAAAAAACGAAAAAGGTTACGGATACTAGTATGAAGGCAAAGATGACATTTATGGCACTAACTAATCATAATCAGCAAAACAATGTAACAATGTGCCAACATTGAGCACTTATATATGATTTTGACTGCTATACATGCCATCACATAGCTTGCACTAATATAACCATATAACAGTTTATATTAAAATAAAATCACCTTTGAACACCTAGTTCTCTGAATAATCACATAAACCACAATTATATTGATGTCACACTCAGTACCTCGACTTACTGTAATAGATTATGTAATTCAAACTTTATCTTGTGGTAAATGGATGATACTTGTCCTGACATCTAGGGGCGTGTGGGTTCCAAAGTGATTAGTGTATTTACTTTACCCTGGAACCCTATAGGCTCTTGGAAGCACCCACAGGTTGAGGTGCCCCACTCTACCTTGTAGTACTTTGAAGGAAATTTATCTAATAAAAATTTGTCATGGTTCTAGTTATTAACACATTAAACATTCAACAGAAATTACAAATGGATTACATGTAAAATACACGTTCATGTCTAACAGAAACAAAAATCTAAAACAATAATAACATGAAGGTGAGAAAACAAAAGAAAAAAAATCAGCTTCTGCCCATCATTTACATCTGAGTTTACATGAAAACCTATCCCACCCTACTGAAAGAATGAATTAAATGGCATTGGTTCAGACATACCCAAGCTTATCATTGAGAGAGAGGGGTGAAATGGGGTTGGAGATTTTTGTTTCTAATGGACTGGAGATTCCCGATACAGCTCGAGCTTTCATGCATTTACATGTGAAGATTTCACAAACACAAAGTGGAAATCATAAATTATTACGAACACATATTTTCTTACGTAACACCATATAGGTACTATGAACATGTTATAGGGTGCAAGGCATAGGTGCGTGCACAATAGCGAAACCAAACCATGAAACCTACCTTGTACTCACTAGTTCCAAAATTTTGGAACCTAGAACAACCTAGAACAGCTCCGATACCCACCCTAGAACATACCCAACCATGCCGGTTCGGGAGGGTCCACAAGTTTCACAGGTTCTCCTGCACACCTCTACCAATTCCCGAGTGATGCCTATAACTGATTAAGAAAATCCTAATGCTGCTTATGTCATATTCTCCCGTTTTCCACATTTCTCGCCTTAAAATGATGTGACTTTAGGCTTCTCTCCATAGCAAATGCTTCCCGAAGCCAATAATTGATTGCTGAGTAGGAGATTCTAGCGATTTTACCTAGAATTACGATGAGGGCAGAGCACATCTATTTCATCTATGAAGATAACCGATGGCTTGCCCGACAATGCAATGGCAGATGCTTCAGAAAAAGATTCTCGCAGAATACTCTCGCTTTCTCCAGCATGAGCTTTGTGAACAGAGTGCGGACTGCAGTACAGACCATGAGAATTCAGTTATAAGCAATACCTTGTGTCTAAAGCAAGACAAGCAGATTACAAATCTAAGAGCCTAATGTCATCTGCAAACAGCAATTAGTTGAAAAGTGAGCGGTTTTTATTTTCGTAGTTTTCAGATTGTTTTATAGAGCGAATGCGTGATACAGAGGTACATCTGGAGTACCTGATAATGGTTAATTGAGCAGAACATTCTTGTACAACTGCACGAACCAAGCTTGTCTGGCAAGGTATGTGAACCCAAATGAAATCACTCGATCAGGGAAAAGAAAACCAATCACGCTCCTATGACAACCGAAAGGCGCTCCAGGAAAACGAAACAAATTGCTCTAGATTACAGGTAACAGGACATTGTTGATAGAGTACCTTTCCAGTGCCCGGTGGTCCGTACAGAAGTAAGCCTCGCGGCCACTGCGAGAAACATTGCAAAACGTGGTCACCTCAAAATCCAAACGGGACTTTCTCGGGTTGCAGCGAGAGAGAGAGAGAGAGAGAGAGAATCGTATTGACGGAGCGAGCGACACCTTGAGGCCGAGCCTCTGAGCTTCGCGGGAGTAGAGAAGAGGGAAGGTGATGAGCTCTCTGAGAGCCTCCAGCGCTTCTCGGTTGCCGCCGATGGCTTCTTCAGCTCTCCACCGGTCATGGCCACCGTTGCCGCTGCTGTTGTCAGGGTCATCGACGCCCCGACGGTTGCCTCTGCTCCTCATTCTTGGGTAACCCTGCCTTTGCGCGCGCGCGTGCCGCCGACCCAAAAGACTTCAGTGGGGATTCAGGGTTTATGCTCCATTCAATGTCCTCCTTCAAGAAAAGGCGGACAAATCTGGCAAATTTTCACATTTTCCCGAGAAAACGCAGGAACTTTTCGATTTCTCAGCCCTCCATAAGAATTGATCGGTTTCATGATAGATGATCCTCATCTTAAATCGAGAATTATTCACTAAAAATTAATTCCATAAAATATAAATCGTGAATCACTAGCTCATTTTATAGATCCAAATTACGATCTCTACCGAATTTTCTATAATAAAAAAAATAAATTTTACCTTTATTTATCAAAAGCCTTTCTGAATATCATGACCATTCATTCGAGGAGCGCAAATTTTGATGTGCTGGACAACGGGTACACAAAGCCCTTAGAAGCCATAAAGAAACTTCACAAAGACCAGGCACAAGGGATAAAAACTTACAGGTTGAAGTTAGATAACGACTTAAAAGATGGGTTGGTTTTTTTTTTCTTCCATTTTGGTTTGGGCTCCTTTTTTTTTTTTTTTTGATGAATGAATTGGGACTTCGAGGAGATAGTTTCACTTAAAAAAACGTTCATATTATATAAATGGTCAATTCGGTTGAACCAATTGAATAGTTTCCATTCAAAATCGAAAACCGCACTGATACCTGCCGGTCCGAAAAAAAAATTGGAATCGAGAACCAAACCGTATCTATCTGTTACGATCCAAAATCAGCTGGTTGAGTGCGATTCGATCCGATTTGATTGGGATCGTGATTTTTTTGTTCACCCCTACTCTCTATCCCTCATTGATTTTTTTAGCTTTTTCTCCATAGATCTTCCCCACCATTTTTCTGAATTTACTTCCTAAAATCTCATGTTCTTCTGCATTCCCGAAAACACACGACCATATACAATGTTACGGACGCAATCCATAATTTACTTCTTAATTTCTTTGTAATATTTATAATTTTAATTGATTATAGAATAAATAAAAGGAAATTGAACCCACCAAATCCGATTTTGTATAGTTAAAATTGACATATAATGAATAATAAACTGAAATCAAATAATTTTTTCTTAAATTGTTTTCAATACAAACAAAAACCACAAAATGGTTTGTCTTCTCTAAAATTGAATGACAAGAATTTTTCCGTGAAACAAATAGTGAAGTTTTATAAGCAATGTTGGATTGACATCCTCCCTGTTCTCATGATCACCCATTCTCAATTTTCGTTCTTGATGGTTCAAATGCTTCGACTCTTCATGCAAGAGACCCAACGGTCGGCGGAGGATGCAAAAACTATTTGCAATCAAAGATACATATGGCGCAAGAAAAATTGATTATTATTCAGACACCAATTCAATCCTATATTTTTTAATTTTGTCAATTTAGTTATAATATGTAGTCAAACCATCTTCGAAACACAAACCAATTCTATGGCACATGCATCAAACACAATAGAATTGATCTTGATGAGAACTTCTTTTTTTGTGACAAGATCAACAAGAACCGAATTTGATTACAAAATTAAAGATCCATTTGTTTGAAGGAAACTGTTTCCAAAAATCATTTCCTAACTTTTCGATGTTTGAAATACTAAAAATTAATCAAGCCATGAGAAACGTATCCCATGGACTAAACCAACAAGTTTATTGGGAGGAAAAGACTTTCATTTCTAGCAAGAAGGAAAACACTTTCTTTAAAGCACTAAACAAATGAAAACTCACATTTTCCTTAAAAATAACTTTCATGAGAAATATTTATTTCGAAAAAAGCATTACAATAAAAGAACATAATTCTCTAAAAATCATTTTAAAGAAAAATATTTTTCCCTTTTCGAATTAGAGAATTCATTTTCCTAACTTCAAATATGCATATTTTCTTTGACAGTAAATTATTTTCCATTTTTTCAACAAAAAAAATGTGTCAAAGTCCAAAAAGCTAATTGGTGAAAAATCATTTCACTCAAACAAACACAGCCTTCAGCCTCGATTGGAATGCGGAATTCCTGGATTAGTAATCATGAGAGCGGCAGCAATAGCAGACATTTGGATATGCAAACATGGAAATACTTGAAATTCCTTTCTGCCGAAGAGAGTTACTGTAAATCCAACAAGCAGTGACAAAAATAAAATATTATTAATGTCAAGCAGCACGTAAATCTGAAATAAGAGGTCTTGTGAAGTTAGCAGGAGATTGAAAGGCTTTGCCTATATAAGAAACATCTTGTTCTTTCTTCAACATTTCTGATCTCGACTCATTCTCTCAGTAGGTTTCCAGCCTACCTAAGCGCCCCAAGATATTAAAAAAAATCTACTCAGAAAGTAAACAAAAGGAACTAGTATGAGTATTTCGCCAAATTAATCACCCAAAACTGTGTCTTTGATAACTTGGTGCTTGGGAAGACGATATATGCTGCTCTTCGAGCAGCAAAAACTATCCAACGAGCAGAAATGAATGCTTGAGCTGGATCCTGAACCTGATACTGATACTGTCGAAAGGGGCGTGGTGAACCAACCAGTACCACAGGGGAGGAAGACTCAAGACAATTTTGTATTTCCTCAAAACTCAGTCCCTAAGGCATGTGAATCGCCACGCCTCCTGCAGACGCTTGGTTCGCTGCACGATTACTTCCAAAGTTCTTCCGGTTTGATTCCCTAGCGATTCTTGAGCCGAACTTTAAACAGTAAAACATTGATATGTTATTGTCTGTTCGATTTTTCTATATTAGATGCAGTAAATAACTACAAATAGTGGATTACAGAGGTGCTATCGCGGAAACTGGACACTGTCATTTCGACGTAACAATAGCCGCAAACAAAGTTTCATTTATCCGTGTGCTTTAAGTCTTGCCTCAGCATTCATCAAGGAAAATGACAAGGACAATGTGATGTGAAAAATGAAGTGGGAGAGGTACAAATGCGAATTGCTAGGATGAGCATTATACTGTGAATATGTAAGGCCATATAATGATGAATGTAGCGGCGTTATTCATAAAGGGGAACCACACACACCGCATAGCACATAAGCTGGACATGAAAAGACTTAGATGTAAGCCTCGACCCTATCCTAAAGAATGCTTCCATAAATAAGCTTAAGAAGATACTGAAAAAAAGAAATTGCTTTCTCAAGAAAAAGCATAGTAAAACACCATAAAGCTCACATCCCAATTCCACATAAGAACAAATGAAGGACGCAATAAAAGTGCAAACCTGAATTGCTCTTTTTGGTAGAGCTGATGCTTCATGTAGACCAAGCAACTGTGCAACCTTCAAAAAGAGAAACAAAAAAATCACACGTCAATGCGGTATGAAACATGACCAAATAAAGAACTGCGATTATATTGCACGTAATATGCCATTAAATAATGGAGAACATAGTTGAAGTGCAGTGTGCCAAAGTAAATAGACTTGATGCTAGAAGAAAAAAAAGAAAATAGTCCTCAATTTAGGAAAAGATGGAAGCAACAACAGAAGGAAGAACATGTAGCTAAATTAATGGGATAGAAATCAATTGGATTGAAACTTCCAAATGCTTTGTTCCAGGCTGCTCCGTAGACGGTATTCCCAGTTGTTGAACAGCAATTGTAGCCTACTTCCTAAGTTCTTATCCCACAACTACAAGTTCTACTTGCTTGCAGTAGCTTCTTTGCAGAATGGATAGGTACATTAACAAGATCAGGTGGATTTACTGTTGAGGGAACTCTAGAATTATCGAATCCAGTAACACGTCTCTAATCCAAGATACTATTCAAGCATTCAAACTGTGTACAGTTGCAAAAGCAGTAATTGAAAGTACCTTCCCAGTTTTTACCAACTCATCAAAGAACTATATTCTTTTGTTGTATGTCTCCTAAAAACAAGATAAACCGAAGTTCAACGAAAAAGATTACACTGACCTCTCTCAAAATCTTCTTGTCACCAGTACCACTTGGTTGCTCAAGGTCTGCAATTTCCCACAAAGGAATATCAAGCAAAACGTTTATGACATCTTCATCCAAGAAAGGGAATCTTGCCTGTTAGAATAGAGTTGAATGTCATCACACTAGGTATTTCATTGAGGAACCGACAACACATATGCTTATGCACACCTCTTTCCCATGATCAGCTATACACCTGTCATCTCTTCCCAGGTTCCTTTTCCAAATTCTTTGCATGTCCAATCTCATCTCCTCGTCAAGCCGAAGCCAACTTATGATCCCAAATCATTTCAAAGAGTTCAGATTATTATAATCAAAGACAGGCTTTATCATCTGGATGATGGAAATGCAAGAGCTTACATATGGATATGGCATGTGACAATTTGTAATTATGGTCAGTAAAACCCACATATTCCATTTTCTACATTTGAACGCAAGAGCAAGCAATGATCAAAGAGAATGCAGAAGAGAGACCTATCGGGAATGCACGAATAACCCAATGCAAGAATGATTTATTCAAGCAATACCTTCCATGTTTATATTTTGTTTTATGTCTACCATAGCCGGCACACTGCTCATCGGCACCAGAACCAACGAGGACGATTCTTGCATCGCTCTTGTAATTATAAAGTTGAAGATCTTCGTCATTTTCATTATCCCTTTCTTCATACACCAAACCATCACCGCTAGCAGCCAGCCACAAAGCGATTCCAATATTCAAGTCCTGCAATGTGAGGTGAAAATTAATTCCACTTAGCTGAAGCAGTACGTGAATGTTAATAATTTTGAGGAAGGAGCAATATTTTTGTGACATTATTCATAAAGAATTAATGACCATTATGTGTTTTCACAAATGGGAAAATGTATAATGTCTACGTGGTGATAATTACATCCTTCACATATTAATAGAAAGCTACTACAAGAACTGTCTAACAACAGTACCATGTAAGTATTGGCAGGATGAATAAGTGACATAACATGCTTCGTTTCTGAGCTCAAGTTTGACAAGTCAGCATCTATCTCAACAAGTCTCCACCTGCACTCCAATACCACTAAGAGTTCAGGTCTAGAAAGCCCAACCATACTAGAATAACAGTCAAATCTTTCCAAGTTGGATAGGATATAATTTTAGTGCCTCTTGACTAAGAAGAAAGGTAATCATCTTTACAACAATCAATAAGTACGTAATTCAACTTTCCAGATATCATAACCCTCCATAAAAACAATTAGAATCATAAAGATCGCAAATGTAAACACTAAAACAAAATTCATCCCTCAATCAACACTACCTTACATGTCTAGTATACCAGCTTGTGTCAGTTGACAAAGCTATATTAATAATTGTTTATCAAGGAGAAAAATCAATTCAACGCCCTTACATTGACACAGTTAGTAGACTCAATTAGCCATTGGATTATTGTACTGCCTGCTTAGTACCAAAGAAGATATGATTGTAAGAGTATACACAACACTACATGCCGAGGCAAATAATTGAGCAACATCTCGGATATATTCTGCCACAGTTAGGCCATTACCACGATCCTGCCATAAGAAGAACAACTCCCAGCTAAGCGACCAGAAATGACATTAAGTTTCATCTTTGAATGACCAGACAGAGAATCACAAGCTAATACAAATGAGAGAAGAGAAATTATGTAACTTGTTTTGACCCAGAAAAAAAAGCAACGTGAGTCATATGACCGCCACTCTCACAGGGAAAAGTACCACTAAGGTGGAAAAAATCGTTTTCCCCACAATTCGCAATTGTACCATAGAAATACTCTTTAAAAGAAGCAACACAATTTTTCTTTATTTTAACAACGGACAAAGCAAAGAGAGAACAAACTAAATATCGCTCAGGACAAGATTTCAGGAAAAACTATGGTTTGCAAAAGTCATCAACAGAACAATAGATCAAAAGGAAGAGATGCTGGTCTCACTAGTATATGCTATTCAAAGTGTTTCTCCTACAGAAGAGAGGTAAGGTATCTAAATTATCCTTTTTTTTTTTTGCTTATACACAAACACTCTCAGAGAACTCCTTACCCAAAAAAAAAAAAACTCTCAGAGAACTGTATGTACCTTTGTCTAGATATGCAGCAGTCTTCTGACACAGCCTTATGACAAGCCAATTGACCTAGTTATAGAAAGGAATCTTTACATCTAGAAAGCTTGTGCTTACCTTCTTGATGGAGCAATTCTTCTCAGCTCCTTCTTTCCTGCTCTTGCAGAGATTCTATCCGGAGCAGCAGGACCATCAAAGCTGACGTTAAGCAGATCAATGTCAACTGCCAAAAGAATGTTTTTGGTGGGTATGTCAGTGATTCAAAAGCAATTCCCAAAGTGCACCACAGCAGGCTCTAGAGCTCGTTCAGCAGCTTTGTAAAAAGGACAACTGAGACATAAGCAAATGCAAAAATAATCTGATCTTGTAGTAAAAAATTGTTGTTGGCCAATTTTTTCCAGCTAAAGGTGGGCAGCAGCACTTAAAATATCATGCAACTTCCATCAGGCTTTAGCCATTATAAGTGAAGAAAAATTTTTGGTAGCATCCAATAATGGTAGACATAATATATTCTCAGCACCGAATAAACCAGAGAAAGAACCAGAAGAAGAACACAATAATCTTGGACTCACATAAAACTAGATAACCACCCGATCCTAAGCAGAGAGTGAATACAAGGAAGAAAGAAGTTGACCAGTGACAATTCCAATAGCAAAACAATAACAAAATGAAAAACAGAAGCGATAACTGAAGGGGGGAAGCCCTCTATCCCATGATCTATCTGGAGAGCATTGACCCAGAAACATGCGATGCTGTTCCAAGCTTCACATCCTCAGCCACCAAAGGATACAAAATTGAACTGTAATAGACTTACACCGAGGGTCTATGCACTGGTCCAAAATTGCTGCTATTATCATGGAATCCAATCCACCCGAGAAAAGAATAGCCACGGGAGAGAATCGATCTCTAAAATTGCATGCAGTAGTCTGTCTCAAATTCCAAAAATTTTATCAGCAAAAGTGACCAAACTATGCGAGTGTTATATTAGACAGAAAAAGGAAAAAGAAAAAGAAGCTCTACATGTAATCTTAGCATAAGTTTTCACACAAGGATCCTATCTGGTTATGGTAAAAAGAACCAGAGTCAAGACTAACTTGAGGCAGGGCTGCCCAGAAGTACTTCAAAGAATTGCTCCAATTAACCATGCAAATGGAAATGATAACCTAGTAATAGGTGGGGAATGGTGATACAAGAAGGATAAACTCAGAATAATAAAAACATTAATACTTCTGCAAAGCTCAAGGAAGTCTTTGGAAAAACAAAGTCATGAAATCCTAGAAGATCTAAAGTTGATGTCAACTTCTGCCCAAAAAAGACTTACCCATTCAACAGATAAGAGAATAATCCATCTATAATCCATGAAACTAACAATAAATTTGGCAGCTTTGATATATTTATCTCACATGTCGAATTAACAACCAAATTCAATCAAATGATACCTGAAAAAATTTATGGCAAGTCCGACGCAGCACAGATTCCCTCAGAACAGTCAGAACTTTCTCAGCTGGCACTGATGGAGAGGCTTTTCCAAACCCTATTTAAGGGGAGAATATAGGAGGTCCTCAGCAAGACAATACCCTAGTTTTTTTTTTTTTGGGTCCAAAGGCAATACACCTAGTTCGCTAATATTTTTTTATGGATGAGGACAAAAAATTACTTTCACTTCTGATTTATAAAAAAAAGGCAGCCCGGTGCATGATAGCATCCCCGCGAGGCGGGGGTCCGGGGAAGGGCCCCACCATAAAGGTGAATGGAGGCAAGCCTTACCCTGCATTTGCAAGAGGCTGCGTCCAAGGCTCGAACCCGTGACCTCCAGGTCACATGGCAACACCTTAACCAGATGCGCCAAGGCTCCCCTTCCTCACTTCTGAATTATAGGAAAAGAAAAAACTACTTTCACTTTGCTATGGGTTGTTGAAAAGTAATATTTCTATTTCTCGACAATATTTACAATCAAAAAAATGACATTGACAATCAAGGTGTTTTTTGCCACTTTAACTTGATTTAGATAGCACGATGCAAAGAAGTTGGTACAATGTCATGGTTCTCACCATACCTCGGGACAAGTTTAGCTCTTCAGCAGTCGGCTCAACATGAGTTCTTTCCCAGTGAATCAGTTTCTTAACCATGGAATTTTTCCACTCATGTCTTTGGATATCACCAATTAGATGGCCATTCAAAATTGAAGCATCAATTTTCACGCTATATATCCCACAGGTGAGCTCTTCCCAATATTTCCGCTGGTTGACTCCATTTTCAAATTGCAAATCTGCAGCTGAAAGATACAACTTAACCAAAGAAAAATGGTGACACGTACAAATCATTGGTGACCGTTGGTGATGGTTAACTCTACAAGCATTATGTACCAGAACTGTGCTCAGCCAAAGTAGGTGCTACAGAAGAAAGCAGAAATCGGGGGTCTTCTTCAGTTGGCCGGTGCACAAGGAGGCTCCGTCTGCCAAATGCATCTCGACCAAACCAGAGGGTTCTTGAACTATTCTGACGCATCAAACAAAACGACAATGTGTAACAGGAGATCTTCAAAAGCTCTTGTACAAACATATATGAAAAATAAATAATAATAAAAAAAAGTAGACAGTTTACGATCCTAAAAGAGAACAGAGATATTGTGTAATATTGCAAACAAAAAGGGAAAGCTCGGTACACTTTTGGCAGTTGAAGGGTAGACAGTGTAAACACATCTATTATAAAGGACAAGCTCGCAAAACATAAGTGGAAACTTACCACGCAAAGTTACCTGCCAATAAACGATAGTCCATGGACCCTTTATTCTCGAAAGAACATCTGGAACAGAATCTTCCCCATTGCCAGAGCAGCAACATGAACAATTATCCCCATGAGAGCTACCGAAGCAGCATCTCGCGAGATATTGCGAAAGAATTTCAGCATCATTTTCGTCACATCCCACAGGAATTCCTCCAAATATCTCACCTGCTTATTCATTACGAGTTCTCATCCAGAAAGAACACAGAAGCAAGAAGTAGAATGGATTAAGTTATGAAGGGTCCACATATTTGCTTGGCAATCAGCACAAAAAGGAAACGGAAAGGACAATAAGGAGACACAATGTGCACAAAGATGAAGAGCGCCAGAGCTCCCAGGACTGAAAGACAACTTCTGGACAGCCAATTCCACAGTTGTTAATGTAAGGAGTCCATTATCATAAAAGCTTCATTTGTTGCAATAAAACTCTTTTCCTATTGAAAGGAGATTTCATCTAGAACCTTTTTCTTTTGTGAAAATTAACTTAGAAAAAAAATTTCCAGCATTTGCATTGGCATGTTTACAAGAAGTTCTTCTTGAAAATTTTCAGAAAATGATCTGTCGTGATAGGCGACCAGCCACAGTAGTGGCTACCAAAGATACTAGTAACTGGTGATAGTAGCAGCTGTCTAGCGGTGACTGATGCCAGTGAAAACCGATGACTGGTTACAGTTGACCACAGCACTAGTCAAAACAAACAAGGACAAAGGTAGCAACCAGTCAGGGACGCTGGTATGGTGACCGGCGGTGTGGAGGTGAACAATAGTGAGTAACATCCAATTTCAGTACAAGATGCATGAAATATCAAGGTACCCACCAAAAGAAGTTGAAAAAACATACTAATAATGTCAATTTGTAAGCAAAACATACCAACAAATCTTATAAAGAACACTGAAACAATTTAGCAGCATGTTGTACTGAGCACGTCATTGACCTGAATGCATCACAAAAACATTTAAAGCATCCAAGAGATAATCTCTGCATTTATCATTACAAGAAATTAAATATGCATGAGATAATCTCTGCATCATATCCATGCACGTTAAAATGGACGCACCATTGTAAACAAGGATATTCCCGAATTTATCCACCAATGGCTGAACGATAGGACTAACTCCCCTAAGTTGCAATGTGGCACCAAGAAAGAGCAGCTCTCCAACAAATGAATGGATACAAAGGGTCTTCTCCTCCACAGGAGTTCCTCCATTTTGAAACGAACTGGAAAAATTTTCCTTCGCCAAATAAGAGTTTTCGGCATCTATAGTCACTTCTTCTTCAATAGAAGTAACAATCTCTTGCTTGTTGATTAAACTGGAACTCTTCGAATGAAGCAATAGCCTTTTACTGCCCAGACTATCAGGTCCCCTCCTCCGCAGAGCTTCCTTAAGATCATCAAGAGACAACAGCAGCTGGTGGCCATTTACATACCAGTCAACGAAATGTGAACAGGGAGTAAAGCCATGAAATTCACCCCCCCCAAAAAAAAAGGAAGGGCATCTATTGAGCTTGAGAACAAGTCATAGGAAATGAAACACGTAAGGTAACTTTGGTCAGTCTAGTACTTGTCTGCCATGGCATTAAACTGTACACATCATGGACATATCAAAGGTAAGGGGTTGCTACTTAGATAATGATGGACAAGGGCACTTGGGCACCCACTAACAATAAAATATGAAAATCTAAAATCTCCCACGGCACTGTACACGAGCTAAGACATGATCCATTGGTACCAAGCATGCAGCTCCAACTTTGCCAATGAAACTCCTGCGATTTCCAACCAGACCAGTAGGACATCACAATGCAAGCAAGTAATTCACCGAGATTGGTGGACTAAATTGGCTTCTCCCATCTCGTGACAACAAGCGAAAGTGGTCCTTGTTTCTTGTATTAAAGCAAAACCAGCTGGTGCACCATACGAACGCAAAGCCTATGAACCTCACCCATGCACTGAATGGATCATAAAAATTGGAAAATGTCTCTAGGGTGATGTAATGGCACCAGTGAGGCTGCAATTCCCGCAGTTTAGAAATGGAAACAGTAGTTCATTGCATGTTTTATTTTCCTCTGTGAAGTGTGAATTCGTCAAATCAACTCAATCACGACTATCTTATCAGTCCCGATATTACGTTTAACAAGGCCGGCATGCGTCCTTTGAGCATAACGCAGCGTTGAAAATCACGAATCGTACTCTGAATTGTCAACCGTAGAAAATCACGGGTCGTATCCTGAATGGTCAACTACCAATTCAATACAGTGCTCTGCCGGCTCAGTCACCAGCTGTTTTCAGCTGCTGTGACAGAAGCCACGGCATGGCCAACTCAATCAAAGCCATCAATCCAATACATTGGCTCGAATTTCTACCTTCTCGAGGACACCACATATAAACACAAATTAATACCGGGCGCTTTGGGATGATTTCGCGACGGCGACCAGTGACCGCCGCTCACCGAGCGGTGACGACCAACGGCCAATCGACACCGAAGAATGCACGGATCAAAAACTAACCAAGAAGGAGGAGGTGGGAAAAAACTTACGGGCTGAGTTTCAGGCGCGGAACATGCTGGATCGAAATGAATTCCAGATACTATCAACGCGATTCCACACATCTCTCTCGCAGCGGAACTTCGGTGTCGAGGGTTTTGGAACTGAGCGATGGGCTATAGCTTCGCAGCGGTGTTTTCTTAGTTGTAAGCTTTAGTTGGCCAATCAAAAACCAAACGCCTCCGTAGCATAGTGGTAGTGCGTTCGCTTCGTAAGCGAAAGGTCGCGAGTTCGATCCTCGCCGGGGGCTTTTCCTTTACGTTTTGAGCAATTTCCTGCGCGTACGTTCAGCGCGCGGCGCCTTTTTCCCCTTCAATTGGAAGAATGGAAACTCTAAAGGTTAAATACCATGTAAAATATTAAACTAATAAATACGTAATAAATTCATTTTAAAATGTTTTTTAATTACGAAAAATCTTAAATTTGTACATCATCAAATTATTTTTTGACCGCAAAAAATCATTATGATAATTTTACTCCAAAAAATCCTAAATCGATATCTTGTAATAAATTTACCTTTCGTTAATTTTTGTTTTTTTTTTGTAAGGTTTCGTTAGTTTTCGTTAAATTGAATTAATACCACTAAAATCCAAAACTAATACACTCGCGATAAACAGAATGTGAAAATACCAAATCGATACACCTCTTGACTTTGACATGTCATCCAACTCATAAATTTGAAAGTAGAATTTAATGAAAATTGATAAAGGGTAAGTTTGTCATAAGCATATTAATTTAAAGTATATTTATTATAAGTGTACTAGTTTAAGATTTTTCGTGACCAAAAAATTAATTTACAGTAAATTTATTACGAATGTACCAGTTTGAAATTTTTTACGGTATTAACCAACTCTAAACGACAGCGAATCAAATTGAAAACATATGCACCATTTTAATACTGACAGTGTAATAAATCCCCCCCCCCTTTTTTTTGCAAATATCTTCTCCAAAATTAAGTCAAAGCTTTAATCAAAACATAAATGTGAATATCCAAAACCTACTTCTTACTCTCAAATCATGGATTTACTTTCTTTAGATAGTGTGTATTACATCATGAATTCTAAATTACTAATTAAGGAAGGAGGACAAAATCACTTGCGGCGATTTAATCGCAACCATTCAAACAAAATTCAAAGATAGATTCACATCATTTAAAACGAAATTGAAAGAGAGATTCTCCCACGTAATCCTTGCAATCGGATTACATCGATGGAGCCTCCCCTCTCTCTCTCTCATTTGCACCCCCGCACGTGCCCTTGGATCATTATAAAAAGCTCTCTTTTGCAAGTGTGGGAATAACTTGTCATTTTGTAAATGTCTTTTTTGAAATTAAATCAAAAGCTCTAATCATAACAGAATATGAAGATCCAAAACTTACTTTGTAATTAAATTTACTCTCAAATCGTGAATTGTCTTTACCTCAATAGTGGGTATCACTCAACAAAAGAGAAAAAAGAAAAAAAAAATAGTGGGTATCACATAAAAAATTCAAACTTGCTAATTAAGGAAGATGGATAAACCCATTTGTAATGTTTCTAATTTGCATATGACTTGATTAAGCTGTTCAAATGAAAATGCCAAGATAGATTATTTTGGGTGATCCATATACTCAAACTACATGAGCCGAGCCCTCCCCCCCTCCCCCCCTCTCTCACACACCACTCGCACCCTTGATCAGTATTATAAAAAAACTCTATTTTACAATTGTGGGAATAACTCATTTTATTTCAAAATCAAATCAAACACATGCATTAAAAAGATTCTAAACTTGTTTTGTACCCCGAATTTACTCTCAAATAACGGATTTTCTTTCCTTGAATAGCAACTATCGAGTCATAAATTCAAAATTTGTAATTAAGAAAGGAGAGGACAAATCAATTTGAAATAATTTTTTTTTGGGGGGGTGGGATCAATATTTTTAATTTCGCTGTGATTTGATCAAGGCCGTTCAAACGAAATTCAAAAACACGAGTCTTCTTGGATTCGATGGGTCGAGGCCCCCGTCTCTCTGAGGTTCGCACGCGCCGCGCCTGCCCTTCCATCGGTACTATAAAAGGTCTACTTCGCCTTCGCGGCCCTTGAGATCGCTGGACTCTAGCATTCACCCTCGTGCGTCAACTACTTCGGGCGCTCTCGCTCCTTCTCTAGCTCGGTCTCTGGCCCGGAGGTTTACGAGTCTTTCTCTTCTGTTTTCAGTCGTCGATCTGCGGTTTCTCCTTTTTATTGCTTTTGACGTAATAGATATGTCTGTCTGCATCTTTGCGCGAAAGATCAGCCGCCGTGGATTTTGAATGGATCTATAGTGAAGAGGCACTTGTTTCTTGCTTTCTTGCTTATGAATTGTTGATGTTCGTGACTGTAGATGTCGTGATTGTGGAGAAAGATTTGTTGTTCCGATAGATCTGGGTTTTAGCTAACTTTATGCGTATACCTAGTGTCGGTTGTTTTGGTTGGTGTCCTGTCTTGAACTCGATGTCGAAATATCGAATTTGTTTTGATCGGGTCGTCATTGAATAGGGTTGTTTTTCTTCTGGTCTTTGTTTGTTTGACTCACAACTTAAAAAGTTAATGAGAAACTTGTATTTTGGATCCCTTCAGTTAAAGTACGAGGCTACCAATTTTGTCGCTGCTGAATTTTCTTAGATTAGAGTACTACCCCATATGTTGCTCGATTTTCGTGCTTTCTTGCGTGCTATTTCACTTGTATTCACGTCGTGCCTAACGTATTTACTGTTGGGATGCAGAGATGGCGGCGGCACAGACCAATGGCAGCTCGCCTGACCCCAAATCTGTGGGCAACGCCTTCATCAAGCAATACTATAGTATTCTTCACGACAGCCCACAAGTGGCTCACAGATTCTATCACGACATAAGCGAGCTAAGTCGGCCGGGACCAGATGGTCAGATGATCTCTGCGACAACATTGCAGGTGAGGATTTGTTGGAAAGGAGTGTTTTTCCATGTGCTTCGCACTTGATCTCGTTGCCTTTTTGGTAGCAAACTTATTATTGGTGGAGGTTGGGGTGGATGGAACTCCAGGGGAATGTTGTGATTTGATAGGAAAGTTTGGTTCTCGCACGATTTTTTTTTAAGCTCAAATCGCCATGAGTGGATTAAGTTTCCCAATGCTGAATTGTCCATTATATCTGCATATTTCTTTTCCTTGGAGTAGCATACTTGGGAGAGTTACTGAGCTGATGACAATCAGCTTTGCATACTAATAGAAACTCCCATTCATTATAACATTGTGTGCACATGGATCTGCTCGTGACTCATCTCTACTGTCAGATCCCTATGTCTATATACATGTGCAGTGACACTTCTACTTATCTCGTTGCAGGGAATTAATGAAAAAATCCTCTCATTGGATTATGAGAAGTACAATATTGAGATTTTGACTGCTGATGCTCAGGCTTCTTACAAGGGTGGAGTTCAAGTTTTAGTTACAGGCTCTTTAATGGGAGAGGACAACATCAAGAGGATATTCTCGCAGTCCTTTTTCTTAGCTCCGCAAGAAAATGGTGGCTACTTTGTCTTGAATGATATTTTTAGGTATGCGGAAGGTGTATCTCCCGCACCCGTCTCTCCAGCAGAAGAACATGACGAGCTAGAGGCCATTGAAGCTCCTCCCGTGCCAGATCCTGGTTGGCTAATGTGTTTCTTGATTTGTCTTTCTTTTTTTCTTTTGATGCATCTTCCTCTCCGATGCTGTCGTGTGATCTATTGTCTTGATTATTTCGAGTGAGAAATTGCTTTCAATGCAGAGCCGGCTCAAATTGTTGATGCACCTGCGGAGGTAGAGACTCTTCAAGTCATAGAAATTGCTGATGCTGTGGATAATGGGGCGGAGTCTGCTGATGGAAAAGAAATTGTTGTTGATCCCATAGCTGATTCAAGTCAAAAGGATGTTAGCACGGTTGCTATAACTTCTGATGTTCAAGTTGATCCTCCTAAGAAGTCTTTTGCATCAATTGTAAGTGTTGTTCAAGTGTTCCCTTTGATCTTGCTGAGTTAAAGACATGTCTAATGTATTATTGATCTGGTTTAGGTAAGTGCTCTGAACGATAGTGCTGCGCCATTTCAAATGAGGGCTTCAGTTGCAAAGCCTGTTGCACGATCGCGTGCACCTACAGCTCCCAAAGCTCCTGTACCTAATGAAAGCATTCCTGTTGAAAAGAATGAAAGTCAAGCAGGTTCCTTTCTGATCTTACGATGCCATCTCTATAGTTTGTAAGGGTGTGCAACCAAACCGGGTTTACCTAGTACCCAAATCGGACCATCCGAAAAATATGGTCAAGAATCGGATTCCATTCAAACCGGTCCGGGAACTGGTTCCAATTTTTTAGAACCGGTTAGAACTGGTCTGGGAACCGGGTCTAGGTAAAAACCCACCTGGGCCGGTTTATACAACTGGTTTTACATGTTGCTTTAAAAAGAAAAATCCCTAAGTGAAGTGACCAAGTCTTGGCCACAATCTTGCTTCACGCACTCGCAGCACACTCACCTTTGGGAGTGTCACCCAGTCTTTACCGCAACCTAAGTGAACTGAATATATATTTTTCGCACGTTGGCTTTGTTTTCTTTTGGGAATGATTGAAAAATAGAGACTTTGTTTTCTTTTGGGGATGATTGAAAAATAGAGAAACTGGGTAGATCCTAGAATTGTTGGCTTTGTTTTCTTTTGGGGATGACTGAAAAATAGGGAAATCGGGTAAACCCTGGAACCGAATCAAAAAACAGAGTCGGTTCCAAAAACATGTTCCAAGATAAACAGGTAATGGGACTGAAAAACAGGGTCGGTTCCAAAACAGGTTTCAAGATAAACAGGGTAGGATTTCGGTTTCAAAAATTGGGAATCAGTTATAACAGGATCGGGTTTAGGGTCCAGGTTTGGACTCGGCCCACCTAGCCCATGCTCACCCTTAATAGTTTGTTAAAAATCTTCCTCTGTATCATGAGTGTAACTTCTGCTATTTGTGGTGCCTTCCCTCAGTAAAGCGCCACTCTATATTTGTCGGCAACTTGCCTTTAGATGCAACGCCAGATCAACTTGAGGCTGCCTTTAAGAGATTCGGGTCTATCAAACCCAACGGCATTCAAGTTAGAAGTAGTAAGGTCAGGGATTGTCCCTTGGTGAAAAATAAGCGACATGCCCAGATAGTTAGTCTAGATGTCTCTGTAATTTGTGGAACTTGTATGCATGTGGCAGGGCTCGTGTTATGGCTTTGTAGAATTTGAAGCTGAGAGTTCTATGCTAAGTGCTCTTGAGGTACTTTCCTTTTCCTTTCACTTGAAACTATAATTGAAAATTTTGTTCTTTTCTGCAGTCTTAAAGTTAGATGTTCTTCACTATTTGATTACACAATGATTGAGTTATTCGCTTTGGCAAGGAAGAAAGTTGCATTGCTTTCTAACTACAGCTCTTTTGTGGTTCTACAGACTTCCTTTTTTGCTTACATTCATCTCGTAGGGCTGTGTTGTTGCACGCATTATCTTTGGTTTCCTTGTTACAACCGAATCGTAGTAAATTCTTTACATATGCTATAGTGAGGGCATGTTTGGGTCTGGCTATTTTGATGCTGTTATTGCTGTCTGAGATAATGGCAGCTGATTTATATTCCTAAGAAATAATTAAGGGTTGGGTCTAAATGAGCATATCTAGGGTGGACCCTAGTGTTGGTTAAATGGACGTTTGTTTTCTTTGTCTGACATGAGCTTGCTAATCAAGAGCTGGCCCCATTTTACCATATTTACTCGTATTGATGTGTCAAATGCTTTTGATTTCAGGAAAACTCCATCATGATTGGTGTCCGGAAGGCTCACATTGAGGAGCAGAAAAAAGGCAAGTCCTGCATCTTTCTCTTTTGTTACAGCTACACCTGAATCATCTGTGAAAATAAACGAAATGAATTCAGAAAACCGTTTTTTTAAAGGTCATTTATTGCACTTTTCCTGGCTCTTTCCGGGTAATAGTATTGTAATTGACGGTCAATTTTGTGCTTTGCTTTAGATGGCGGTGACAGAAAGGCTTCGCAAGCAAGGGGTGGGTTCCGGAATGATCATTTCAGAAGCCACGGTAGCTTCTCCGACAGGAAGCCTGACTTCTCAGGACGGATTGGCGGCGCGGGGCGCAACAGCGGGACCTTCCAGAGGGAGTATCAGGACGGAGGAGGAAGAGGTCCCCGCCCAACACCCAAGTCACGATAGTAGTGTGCCGTCTTTCTGCCGCCCAATGATGCTTGCCTTTGAGCAGTAAAAATGAGATTCTTACAATTTTTCGGCCATCTTATAGGAGATTCTCCGGTCTTAGATTGCGGCTTTTCAGATTTTGATGGGGGGTAGTGTTCCAGAGAGCTTGCCTTTGAATTTCTACTATGACGATTTTCTCTGGGCTTCTTTTAGACTTCCTGCTCCTTTTAGTTAGTTGGGGAATAATTGTTCCCCTTGTAACAGAATAATTATCTGCTTTTTCTTTTCTTTTTCTAGGAAAATTTTCCATCTTTATAATTACCCGCCATGTCCTATGTTTCATATCTCTGCTTGCATGTCTGTCTCTACCTTATCTTTTTGCTACCTTAATGCGGTGGTCTAGCTCTGGTGTCTAGATTGATTTCCTTGGATGATTTGATCTGAATTTTGGAGGGGGAAAGGCCTGAGGTTGTCATTTGAATTGACATCGGGTCGGGTAACTCGAGTCGAAGAGGTATCTAATTCGGGTTTTTCTTTTTGAAATCTGACAAGATCGGTATTTTAAATTTAACGCGATTCACTTATGATTCACATTAATAAATATGAGTTAAAATAAGAGTTCCTGGCATATTCTCGATAGTCCTATTTCAACTATGCATTAGCATTTTTTACTAGGTTCAACATCGTATCTTGTAATTTACAAACTATGCGAAGTTTAGAATTACTGTCTATGTAACTTTTTGTGATTCTATGGGTAACACCCAAAAGGCTGATTGAACGTGTGAGTTCTGGTGCGGCTTTGGTCCCCTCCGTTGGTTGTGGAATTCGAATCCCCCCTTCTGCTCCCTGAGGGGGTGAAAATTAAATTTTGAAGACCCGGTCCGGCGCGGCTTGGCTCGACGCTCCCTAGCCTGAAGAGGTCGGGCCAGGTTTTAGGGCTTGATTCTATTGTAAGATTTGGCCCTGACTTTTCGGGCTCGATGTGTAACGCGAAATGGCCCAACCCTAGAATATAGATTACCATCACGTAATTAAAGAGAATACTAATGGCTTGCTTGGTAACCTTTCTGTTCCCTTGATTCTGTTTCTCGAAGCAAAAAAGAATTAGAAACATGTTTGGTAACGCAAATGATTTTGATTTTGCTCTCGGGAATAATTTTAGACCAAAAATAAGAATAAAAAAATATCGAGTCTCCCAAAAAAGAATATTTTTGAGTATCGTAAAAAAGAACAAAATATCGGTTCTTTTAAAAAGATTAGATCCACGTAGGCTTTTATGGGAACGTCTGAACTTAAAAAAAAATTAGATGTGAAAATTTACTTACAACTAATTTTTTTTATAAATTTAAATTTAAAAATAAGCTTTAAATTTTTAAAAATGAAAAAATTAAAAGGGGAAATTAAAAATATAAAGTTCAACAAAATAAAATGGGGGCAATTTAAAAATGTAACAAAAATTTAAAGGGTTTAGAAAAAGATGAAGAATTTTTTTAAAAAAAAAATATTTCTAGCCATGTAATTACCAAACGTGTTCTAATTCTCTAAAAATCATCCAAAGAATATAATAAAAAAATATAATTCTAATCAAAATTAATTTTTTAAATCAGAATCATTGCTAAACAGGCTCACCTTTGTTGATAATTACTTAATTGAACTAATGGATTTTAACATGGTATGGGGAACAAAGTAAAAGTCGTAAAAGTTGAAATCGATTCAAAATCACAACTTTGACTATTGAAATTGGAACTCAAGTAGCCATGTAAAAAATACGAATATTGGAACCTTCGATTGAACTTATAAAAGAAGAAAAGGGATATGGAAAAAAGTAGTCATTGTGAATTTGAACGATTCGAATTGAAATAAAATTTTTAAATCGGAAATTGCGTCAGACATTGGCACTCAAGTAGTCCTAATATTCTTGCTCAAAGAAAATAGAAGTTGCATCGTCCCATTGAACTCATCGATTGATTGAATTGATGAGACAATATATATATATATAGCGAGTAATCCAAAATTAAACCAAAGTGTTATTTTGATCAAGCTAAGATTATTATATATGCGTGTGTGAGTGATTTTTAGTCTCGATTTAGATAGTTTAGGACCCATCATTAATAGTACGTTCGATGATGTTTCTGCTCTCGAGAATAATTTCTAAGCGAAAATGACTTTTTTCGATTCTATTTTTGGGAATAGTTTGCTAATTGCATAAAAATTCTTTTAAAAAAGTAATAGAAATATTCATGGCACGATCCCAAAAATTTCTGTTCATTATTTAATCGTAAAGTTGCCATGGAGGTGATAGGGACCGAGGAGCTGCGGTGACGACCAGCGGTCAACCGTGATTGGCGATGCTGGCTGTGGGCTCGTGTACGTAAAGACTAGCATTAAATCATACGGAGTTTATTTTTTTTTTAAATGGCATTATTTTTCTTTTTATTCCTGGGAACAAGGAAAAATTAATTTATATTTTCGAACATTTTTTTTTAAGAACAAAACAGCATAAAAACAGATAGAGACGTTACCGGGCGTGTCCACATTACAGTAGAATTGCCCTCGTGTCGTGTCAGACAAATGTCGTGTCGCCTTTATCTGGGCAACACGTGGCGTGCAGAGGTGCGGAGAATCTTCTCTCTCTCTCTCTCTGCCTGCCCCCCCCTCCCCCTCTCGGTACGTCAACGACATGTCCCCAGCAAATCTCGCTCCGAAGATGTTGTCCTGCCCTTTGACGTCTCTTTTCCCCCACCATCGTTGCTGCCTCTTCTAACCCTCGAGCTTAAGGCGCGCCGCTGAATGGATAAATTTTCCGCGGAATTAACTTTTCGAGGAGCAAATGGAGTCGGAAAAGCCTCAAACTTTAGCATTTGATCGCGGGGGCTGCTCGCATTCTTCGCTCTTGAGATATGAATGGATATGATTTCAAGATAAAATAAAATCTGACCGATAAAAACAAGATACGTTTTCGGATTTCTTGATATGCATGTCGAAGTTCTAAATTTCAAAATTTAAAGAACCAATTCCAACCAATAGGTTTTACGTTTCGCCGAGACGCGAAACCTAAAATCTAAAACAAGTCTCTATGCTTTTCTCGTTTTATGTCTTGGCATGATCCTCGAGCTTCTGTTCCCGGCATTGTTCATTGCCGAGGTTTTTACTCATCGAACGTTTTATATTTTTCCTCCGTCTAAAAACGAGTTATGCTCGATGGATTACAGCAGCAAACGACGCTTATCGCAAATGACGATTCACTGCATTGTTCGGTTAATAATACGAAAGGAATCTGGGCAAAACCCTAGGATCGACTCCGGAACTCGTGGCGATGTAAGTTTCATGTTATACGGTATGCATAGCGGGCTACGTGTTTCGAAAAAAAAAAAAAAGGGAAATTCACTTCGACGGGTGAGTTTTAGGTGAAATCCGGAAGGAAGGAAGGAACTTAAAATCGCTCGTCCTAATCCAAAATAATTCCGGAATACAGGCAAGACACGTTACCGATGCGCCTAGCGAAGCACGCAAAAAATTCGTGGATATCGTCGGAGTGAATTTGAATTTGTCGATGATGGAGAAAATACGACTTTATTAAACTCAAAGCCAGCAGAGAGGCTTCCAGCCGTGGGTACATTCTCGAATCTCTTGCCTAAGATTTGGGAGTGAGACAACTGTTAAATTCATCTGGACACGTGGATCTACCGTAACCAGATTCCTACTCCTCTCGTGCGCATCCTCCATCACGCTAAACATGAATGAATAGATCCCGATGCGGGTCGCTAGCGGCGACCGACTTCCTCGGTCGCTCGTGTCATGCTCCCTTGGGAATTCTGCGTAACCCCACCCCGACAGGAATTGATGAAGGCGTTTCGGTGCTTCCTCCTAATCGAAAAAAAGCTTTGCGTCGGTCGATAACGTTGCGGTCGATTGACATGAAAGTGCAAAAAGGGGGGGGGGGGGGGGGGGTCTTCGACCGAAATGCGAACACGACACGTGGGGGTGAGCGGTTTCCGTTAGATTCCACGGTCTTATTCTTGTTTCCACTTGTGAGAATTGAAATGCACTCAACTTTATAACGACTCCTCTCTCTCTCTCTCTCTCTCTCTCTCTCTCTCTCATGTCGCCCAACTTGCGATAAAGAAGAAAGCACCTAAACTAAGGCCCCCACGACCCGCTTCTTGACACGTCGGCGCTCCCTCTCTTTTTCCGACACGTGGCGGCGATTGGCGGACCCCCCAGTCGGTCCGTCGCAACTTCCCAACCCCCCCCCCCGGAGAGGTGGGACCCGGCGCTGCTGCTGCGTCGTGCTTTCGGGGCGGGACCACCTGGTTCACGCGTGCACGTTGTCGCTGGTTTTGCCGTCCGACGGTCAATTCGCGCCGCGCTCTGCGTCGCGAGACCGGAGTCAATGCGTTGCGGGACCCACCGTGCTGCGGGACTTTGATCTGGGTTTTCGACCGTTCGATCCACCGGGGGCGGGGGGTCGAGGTTTCGGTCTGATCCGACGACCCCGAGAGGTTAATCAGTTGTGGGCGTTGGATGGGCGTTGGCGATGCTGAAGCAGCGTTTTCTCGCAGGAGATTTGTTAGATTTTTTTTTTCCCTCGTAATTTTTTAGATGTTTTCGGACCTAAGCAAGTCCTTAAACCGTGTCCGCTGGTGAGCTTTACGCCAGTTGATATCTCAAAACAAAGCCGTCGGCTCCTATTTGAAGTGCTCCTTCAGCTTCCTTGCCAAGAAAAAATACAATGGCTGTTCATCAGGACGTAAGAATTCGAGTCCCAGCAAGTCCTTAAACTATTTCATCTGAACCCTAAAATGTTAAATTTCGAGAGTATTTACTGAAAAAAAAAAGGGAAGAAAAATATTTTCTCTCGACTTAGAAAATGACGATGGGGAAGGCAAACTCCATATCAACTTCAATTGGCTATTTTCTGGCTAGACATGTATAGCAACCTCCTGCGCCTATGGGTGAATCATCGCAACATTGGCTCCTATAATATCGGCATGTGCTCTGCATAGTATCTAGGAACCAATGTGTCCGCGTTGTACCCTAGATTATTAGACACGGTGCTTGGAAAGCATCAACCAATTGATAGGGTTCACGAATTTCTTTTTTTTTTTCCTTTCATATTTTTATCGAGTGATATTCGATATCCAAATCTCGCCATCGCCAAAAATAATTTATGTCATTAAACAGAGCAAGAAGTCAGAAGCTGAAAGTCAACGTTTCAGATGGATGAATAAAACGTACTTAGATTCACCATGCGTAAAAGTCGAAATATTCATTCCTTTTGTGTACTCATATTTACATTCTAGAGACTCAACTAGGGAATACCCTCCAAGGTGCCAATGCAGGGTAATCAAGTTCAAGCCTTTGGCTAGTATGGATTACCCAAATCCAGAGTAATTTACACTCCTCTGACGTGATCTGAACAAATGGCATCCTCTTCTTGAGCTGGGAATCTCCTAGCATCCCGACCAACTGTAACAACTCCTAAGGATTTAGTTCTTACAGAATGCCGAGCATGACGATGCAATTCTCATTTTTTTTTCCTATCCGTAAACTCATAGCGGTTCTCAGTATAATACATAATGTCGTCGAAAAAATGGGATCTCATCTGCAATCTAAGATATATTCGTGGCATATTAATTTCAATTATCAAGATCCATAGGCTTCATGAGGCTGCACAAGACTTCTTACAATGATCTTACCATTTTGACAAGGGCTAAACCTCCCAAAAATAGAACTACAAGTGACCACATAAGGTGGTGCCAATTTTGCTAACATTGCAAGCAACTTTACTCGAGGCTTGTTATTAGAATAATATATCCCCGTTCTAATCGGGACTCACTTATTTCGACACTCTTTTAAAATACGCCACGTTAGTTTAAAGTTATAACCTATTTATCCGACAAGGTGGTAATCCCGACATTGAACGGCGTCGGATAAAAGATACATCCGATCCCCAACACATGGAAATTCCAATCGATACTTGATCATTGATTTTGGACTATGAATCAGGAACATAATTGACATCGCGGTGGACAAATTGACACGAGACCTTTTTTTTTTTTTTGGGTCGGAATTTTGACACGAGACTTGGAACGTGGCTTTTTGCCGACCAAAAGACTAAATTGCTTATAATAATCCGATTTGAATTTGGAATCGGATAAGTGGGCAGCAGCAAAGATTAACCTAAAAGCAAAGCAAAGCGCACGCCCAAAAAAAAAAAAAGGAAGCAAATCCAGAAAACAATTAATCAAATCGATCGCCCTTGTCCCACCATTTCGTTTTATTAAAATTTTCAACTTCTTTCTTGAGGGCACGAATTCGATCTAGTTTGTTTCATGAAAAAAACGAGCACTTGAAAAATGTTTTTCAAAAAGTAATCGCTTGTGTCGCTTAAGAAATTGAAATTTTTTTTCATCACTTATGAAAATAGTTAGGCATAGATTGTTATCGATGATGAAAATATTATTTGTTGAATAATTTTTCTAAACGACATTAATAATCACTTTTCGAAAAATATTTTTCAAATTAATTATTTTTCTTGAAATAAATAGAACCGAAAAAAATGGGAATATTTTCCACGTTGCCCCCACACCATCAATTTTGATTATTGAGACGCTTCCTTCTTCGAAAACGAAAGACCGAATTTAATCATCGGATTTTCATCTCAAGTGATCATCATTCATTCATTCCCCCACTCGAGATTGAGGATCTTCGCGAATTTTGTGGATTTTATTAAATAACCAAAGATTTGGTGGCACTCATCTGGGAAGTCAAAAAGAAAGTTTAGTCAATAATTTATCCATCAACTTGCGCGATATTATTTTTACAAATCAACAGCCTTAATATTATGTTGGACGGTCTGAAATGTTTTTGGAATCGCCCAACGCTCGCAATCATTTATTCAAATCTCAAGTGGGGACCAAGTTGAGCTAGTGGACACATGAATCCTCTCTTTTTCTTCACGACAGCAACTGAACCCACAACCCACACAGAAACAACTTGCAACGTATTTTATTTCTGGTGGACAAAAAAGAAAAAGAAACATGAACCCGAATCGAAATTTTTAAAAAAATCAAAAAATGTAAAAGACTGAATTTAAAAGATTGGGAAACTCGGAGGGAATTCAAGTATAGAAATCATTATCATCACGTCGTGCGGGTCTAAATCCGAGATGATGATACGAAACTTTTCTCGATTCGGACATGACATGTTCTCGCTTTCCAAAGTAAGTGACGACCATGGTTGATATATTTTGCGATTATAGATTTCGTGGCAAATCATGTTGAAATTTGACTTAAGAATCGAGGACGCAGGAATTTTGCCGAGTTGGCTTTGTCCCGGCTCGTTCGATTGCGCCTCGAGCCGGGTCGGGCTTGAGCGGCCGGAGCGACCCGCGCCGGTGATGACCTCAGCTGCACAAGAGGACAAACCGAGCCGCAGCTTCTTTTCGTCCGGGGCCAAACTTATCTGGACACGTGGCTGTCCCCACTATCCCCCTAAAATACCGCGACGCGTGGTCTGTTTCCCCGCCTGATGCATTATCGACACGTGTCTCCGCGTAGGCAACTTGTCGGGTAGAGAGAGAGGCGCCAAAAGGACACTGCCACTCGGGAAACAGTGCCTCGATCCGGCCACGTGTCGCTCCGATCCTCCTTCCTGATATCCACTTGGGGGTCTCCCCGCGGGCCTCCCCAGGGTCATTTTCGGTAATTACGCCACCACCCTCCCTCCTCCTTCCGTCTTCTCTCTGATACATAGCCTCTCTTGCCCCCCTCGCGCCCCTCTCCGAGCTCTCTTTTTCATGTCTCTCTCTTTTCAAATCTTAAGTTTTCTTTCTCGGAACGAGAAGAGGAAGGGAAAATTTTTCTTTCATTTTCCTTCCCTTTCCGTCGTGAGAGGAGGCAGCTGCAATTTGGAGGTTGAGTCGGGAAGAATTAGATTAAAATCGAAGTTTCGCGATGTGGGTACTGTTGAATCAGATCGAGAAGTTGTTTTTCCTTCGCATCGAGGCTGATAGTTGCTGAAACTATCCAATTCTCGATAGGAAAGAAGGACAAGAGTCACTTGAATCTTCGAATTTTTTTTTCTTCCCTTTTTCTGGGAAACGAAATGGAGAAGTGCTCGAGGGATCTGCTGCAGAAGTTCACGTGTTCAAGCAGTAACGCGCGCCGACCAGAGTACAGGACACCCAACGAACAAACGGAGGAGCTCGAGCTGAATCTCGGGCTGTCGCTTGGCGGCAAGTTCGGCGTCGACAAGAGCTCCAGCAAGTTGTTCCGGTCGTCGTCTTTAGCTGGGGTAATGACCCTTTTGGGCGAAGAGGACAACACCACGACCCTGCCCACTGTACCGTACCCGTCTCTCATGAGGACTTCCTCATTGCCCTCGGAGACAGAGGAGGAGTGGAGGAAGAGGAAGGAAATGCAGACGCTGCGGCGGATGGAGGCGAAGAGGAGGCGGTTGGAGAGGCAGAGGAGCTTGAGGATCGACAGGGACGGTGGCTGTGACGAAGAGAGGCCCGAAATCGAGGGCAAATTGGGGTTGACTTCGAGGGATAAGCATCAGTTTTTGGTGGCTAATGGGGTGTGCCATGTACGAGAAATCAAATCTTACACAAACGACGGAATCCTCCGACGCCCTGAAAATGCCGTGAGGTCTCACAACAGTGAGTTGCCGCCTTTTGGGCTGCCCGGTTGGGTCGAAGCAGCCAAACAGGCCCTAATTGGTGCCGGGGTTGATGTGGGGATCAAAGGGAAGTTCGAGGCATCCGCCGGCGGCGGCGGAGGTGGCAGTGGATCTGCGGTGCTAGGGGTAGAGGCACAAGGAAAGATCTCATTAGATAGGTCAGAATCAGATATTAGAACTGCTTTAATTCAAGGTAATGTGATGATGATTTTTCAATCTCTTTTGCTGCTGGATCTGTTATCTTCATTTCAAGTTAAGAATATGTGCCGGGGATTACTGTCTGGAGTGCTTACTTGACAATGTCTAATTAAGCGCTCTATCAGCTGGTGCTGAATGATTTAGATTACATATGTATTCATATGATAAATTGAGCCCGAGAACCATCAGTGTGGGCAGTACAGTCGAAGGGGCGAGACATTTGTTGTTAGGACTACCGAGAATCTCCCTTTCATTGTCTCTTGCACGTTTCAGGCAATGAATGAACATGCTGCTGGCTTTTGCAGCTACAATGCATGTAATTGATACATGTACCTTATGATGGCAAGCGGGAGCAAACGTCGTTCAAAATAACAAAGTTGTTTAGTTTATCTAATCTTGTTCCCGGAGCACGAGTCATTTTGATAAAGTTATCTTCCACGATAATGCTTTCAGTCTTCTGCCCCTATGCCTGAAGATCAGCAAGAGTTGCCCTAGCTTTGAATGATTTTCATTTGATAACTATGAGTTGGATGCTCTCTCGGCAGAAGTGATATTCATGTCTGGTACTGCCTTCTGTATATGTGGCTTCGAAGGGAACACTGCTGAACTAGAATTCATCTGGACCGAGCCTTATGTGGATGTGGACTTTCTAGCCCAATAGTAATGTCCCTCTTGTGATGTGTAGGTAAAGAATTGGTAAAAGTTGGTTTGAACATAGTCGAGTACGATCCATCTGAATTGAGCTGAATTCACTTGGAGAAACTAATACAGGAAGATAACTTTTCTAGGGGGGAACTTGGAATCCCTTTTTTCTTTCTTTTGGCTGAGTAGGCATATTATTCATGAAATGATCTTTGCAAAACCTTCTTCCCATTTGTGAATCATGCAGGTCCCACTTCACTTGCATAATGGTTAAGTTTCTCATATTTTGATCTTTGGTCGAGAAGCTCTAGGACTGTAAAGTTGACCCACTTATTTCCTCACTCGTGTTACTTGTGTGCTTAAATTAAGCTGTCAGGAAAAATCTATTCGGTGAATGGCTGTTTTAGAACGGAGTTGATTAAGTTTAAGCAAAAGCAAGAAAAATGGAATTGGCTTGGATTTATTTGTATCGATTGGTTACAGGAAAGTTTGCAGCGTTTCAACTATCTGGACATAAGAAAACATCCTCTCATTTGCTTGCAACCTCTGCAGCTGCAGAGAGCTACATTCATGAATTATATGTCTTCATCTTGTGTGGCAGCCAAATGGATCATCATATGTAATTCTTGTCAAAGCTCATGGGGTCATTCTGACTTTTGTCCTTTCTATCCCCAGGTTCGAGCAGTTGCAAGGATGACAATGGCTCCATCGTTAACCAGCACCTGCAAGAACCAAACAATAAACTGGTGCGTATGCTCACATCCACGGTGGATGAGAATCTGAGCAATACTCTAATAAGAGCAGAGACACAGAGTCCGACCAAGAAATCCAATTCAGTGGATAATGCGGGAAAAGATTTCGTGGCGAACGCAACAGTGGATATGCCTTGGGTTTTCACGCGCGGCGACAGTCCAGACGGGAAGAGAATAGAAGGCATACTGTATAAGTACGGGAAGGGAGAGGAAGTTCGGATAGTGTGTGTGTGCCATGGGAATTTCCTCTCGCCTGCGGAGTTTGTCAAGCACGCCGGCGGAGGTGATGTCGCTAACCCTCGAAGGCATATATTTATCAGCACAAATCCTGTTTTTTCTCAGTGATAGTAGTAGTAGCTCTGTCGGCCCCGAAAGAAATAGTTGGGGATGGACCTGGAAAGGATAGAGATTTTTCAGATATTTTCTTGTTTTCTCTCTGGCGTCTTTTGAATTCTTGATTTGCTTTCCCATTCTCCATCTGAATAGAGATCTATACAAGTCCGAGATGCCCTCTTTTCCTGGATGATCAGTGAGGCGGGCAATGACACAAAAGAAATTACACCTTTAAGTAACTAAAACTTGTTTCTAATTTTAGTTTATACCCAGGGAGTTTGATTTGTGTCTTTTTACCTAGTCAAGTGAGGATTTCCGCTCATATGAACGAGCAGAGCTCAGATATTAATGAACTCTATGGATGAGTTATATATTGCTGCCATTTCGAAATGTTTAAAAATCGCCAAAGCATCTGTATTTTCGGAATACGAGAGTGCGACTTGTCAGGCGAAATTTGGGTTTAGTCTCCAATTCCATTTAGAAATAATATTTCGAATTCGTAATAATGCAATGAAAAAATCTCTTCTTTTGCTATATTTATACTCATATGCCTTTATCGGGTGAGATCGAACGACTTTTAGGAATAGAACAACAATACTAATTGGTTTACTTGCTTGCTATTGATTGGCTTGGTTGTTAGAACCGTACTTTTTTTTTATTATTCATTGATTTTGTCCGGATTCTCCTTTTCCTACTGGCCCATTTCATCAGAAAATAAAAAGAAAGAAGTATACTCCAAAGTTCAGAATTTCAATGAATCTCTATTTGTGTATAAGATCCATTGTGCATATATCATCATTTACATCCACAGAGAATTTTTTTTTTAATTTCTTTTCGCGGAAAGTAGAAGAGTTGGTTGAATTAGCTGCAAGGGTGGGAATTCATGATGTGAAAAGACAATTTCTATTTTTAATAAATATGGAAAATAATGTAGAACCTAGAAAAGAAATGAAAAATTATAAGCATTACTTGTCTTATAATCTAGTTGGACATGCTTCTTTGCCAATAGGTTACTCTTGTCTCCCGTGTCTCTGCGGTATCAATCGGTTCAGCAGGACTTGCACCCATATCCAAATATTTTTATTTTTCATTATTCCAATCAAGTCTATTCTAAAAATTTAGAAATCAACAAAAAAGAAAAAGAAAAAGTAAGTAAACCTAGCCTATTGAATCACAACTATATATAGTACACTTTCATATTGACCCGAGTTTAATTTTAATTGTTTTGTTTCGAAGCCAAGATATCCACTTCACTGCTTTTCTTTCGTTCTTAAAGAAAAGACGTGTTTCAAGATATAAAAAAAGAAGAAGGTTATTGCAAAGTTTTTGTTTGAAATATAAATAAAATAAAATCAAATCAAGGGATTCCCTAACTACAAATTGCAGGTCAAATCAATGCGAAAGAAATTGCACGTGTCGAGAGAATAAGTTAGTGATGCTTTCGACTACTAGACTCGCACCATCTAGGGTGCAGCATATTTGAGATATACTCTGGAGTTTTCTATGCACGTGTATATTCGAGATATGGGTTCATGCCAGAATGCACCCGCCTTTTCTGGTCGAGGGCGGCCGCCGGTCGCATAAATTGCTCGAGAAGAAAAGGAAAAAGAAACATTGGCCGGCAGGGATTAAGCAAATAAATGCTTGTTACGATCGCGATCACTGTCGCCGGAATAAGTTGCCTGCGAAATCGAATTTTCTCCTGAAGAGAACGGAATAAGATCGTACGGTTCAAATGACTCAACGGATGATGGTCAATCTGGTACGCATTATCTGGCCCCTTCGAAAGTGAAGAGGGAAGTAGATGATGGATAATGATGGTAAGCGACGTCGTCTTGATCTGGAAAAGACCAAAAACGCAAACGAACGATCCGTTTGATTAGAGAGAAAGGAAACTGAAAATCCCCATCATCCACAGAGAGAGGAAACTGAAAAGAATAACAAACTACTGATCTTTTTTCCAGGACTGACCAAATCTTGAAAGGTTCGAATGCAGATTTTTAGTCAAAAACCAGATAACAGAATGCAAATCTCCAAACCCATTATAAGGCAACACCAAGAGAAGAGAAAGGAACTCCAAAAGTAGCTGCAGAGCGCTTCCAAGATGAAGAGAAATATGGCCTTGATCAGTAAAAAAAAAAACTTTTTATTCTGTTTGATATGTTTTGAGTTCTTGCCATGCTGAATCGCGTACTGTTGTTCATTCGCAGGTTGTGTGGTTTTTACGGCCATGTCAGCAGCGCTTGTCACTGTAAGCGCCGGAAGGCCCTTGACGTATCCTCTGCCGAGCGGCGTCCCTCAAGCCGAGAAAAAACCCATGCAGACATTTCGCCCGTACAACCTCGCGCATCGAGGATCGAATGGTGAGCTTCCAGAAGAAACGGCTGCAGCTTACATGGTGAAGCCTCCCTTTTTAGTAGGAAAAGCGCCGATTCGGTGGCTTTTTATTTCCCATTAAAAGAAATCCTCTTCGTCTCTTCATGACAGAGAGCAATCGAAGAGGGAGCAGATTTTATAGAGACAGATATCCAGGCCACCAAGGATGGAGTCTTGGTCTGCATGCACGACGTGACGCTGGATGCCACGACCGATGTCGCGGATCGTAAGGAGTTCGCCGGCCGAAAAACCACATACGAAGTTCAGTGGGTCAACACCACCGGATGGTTTGTCGGTACGGACAAATTTGGCTCGGTCTCTTCTGCTTTTATAGCTTCGTGGAGTTCATCTATTTTATCTTTTTAGCCTTTTCATATTTACTACATTTACTATGCAGTTGACTTCACTCTGAAAGAATTAAAAACATTGCGAGCAAAGCAACGATTTGATTTCCGGGATCAGCAATACAACGGTTTGGTCTCATGTTTTGGTCAATCGAATCTCATGTAAACACATTCAAGGAGGCTATTTATTCTGATCGGAGTGTGACTTTCAGGAAAGTTTCCCCCGATTACCTTTGAAGAGTTCATCTCAATCGCGCTCGATGCGAAAAGAGCCGTCGGAATATATCCAGAGATAAAAAATCCGGTTTTTGTTAACAAACATGTAGGTTATTTCCTTGCAGATACATATATTTGGTTTTTCATATGCAAAAGGCCGTTTCCTAACTCGTATTTGTTCGAAAGAACAGGTCAAATGGTCGGACGGAAAGAAGCTCGAAGATAGATTTGTGGAGACTCTCCAGAAATTTGGATACAAGGGCCAGTATCTGTCGGAAGACTGGCTCAGGCAACCTTGCTTCATCCAGAGCTTTGCGCCTAGTTCGCTTGTATATATCTCCAATCAAACAGACTTGCCGAAAGTTTTCTTGATTGATGATGTGACCATACGAACAGAGGACACTAATCAGGTTTTGATTTCAGGATGCTTTGATTTTTTTTTCCAGCCAAATTCGATTTGAAATTCACACCGCGAGGAATTTGTTTCGCCCAGACATACAACGAAATCACCTCGGATAGTTATTTTAACTACATCAAAGATTATGTGATGGCGATCGGACCATGGAAGGATACTATCGTTCCTCCGGCGGATAATTACTTGGAGAAGGCGACCGATCTTATAGCGAAAGCACATGCTCTTGGCATGCAGGTGAGTTCTTGGCCGCTAAAGCATGTTATACAATTGTTAGATGCAAAATTGCAGAGAAAAATGCGATTGGTTCGGAATTTTGGTTTTTCACCCCAGGTGCACCCTTACACGTACCGCAATGAGAATTCGTTCTTGCACTTCGACTTCCATCAGGACCCGTATGCCGAATATGATTACTGGATAAACAAAAGGGGAGTGGATGGACTCTTCACGGATTTCACAGGTAGCCTACACAGATATCAGGAATGGACGTCCCCTTCGGAGAAGCAGATACTGCAAAAGATTGCGTCCATGGTTTCGTCCTTCAAAAGGGGATAGTTCATAAACGTGCTCTATTAGGAAGTTTTATTAGGGTCGTGTCCTTAGCAAGTTTTATTAGGATTGGTAGGTGGTATGTTCCTTCACAGGCGGATGTATGGCACTATCGTAAGTTTGAATAATTTTGGGCATTCATCCTGTTGCATTAATCCTGTTGCATCTGAGTTATACTGGCCAGTGGTTAAGAACCAGAACGCGAAAATTTAGCAACAGAGTCGAAGATGACAGCAACAATCGCAAGAGTTACAGGAACAGCAAGGGCGGCAAGAGTGGCAAGAGCAACAAGCACGATCGCTGGCCGTCGAGCTGGGAGTTGTCTCTGTAGCAGAAGGCTGCTGATACAGTCCCCGACCTTCCGGTTTCTCCACGTCCGTCAATCTGCACGAGTTGACACAGACATTAAAATCCACGAAGAAAACCATATGGATTCATCTAATTTGGTGAAGCAGACAAATGAGAAATTTGCTTCACTAAACTATAAAATTGCTGGTCAAATGTTCAATGATACAGAATATTGGTGAAATGACTAACAAATAGGTAAGAGGAGAGAGAGGATCATACATGGTAGAAGAACAACAACAGAACTGTTTTCGGCTACACTTCCAATGGTAGCAGAACGCACAGCTGCACTTAGGATAATAACAGCTCGGACAATTACAGCAGCAACTCGGCCACTTGCAACAGTGGCAACTCGGCCATTTACAGAAGCAGCTCGGCCGCTTACAACAGTGGCAACTCGGCCATTTACAGAAGCAGCTCGGCCATTTATAGAAGCAACATGTCCACTTGCTACAGTTAGAACAGTAGCACGACGGCCACACACACTTCTTTCTCCGACACGCACACATTTTCCTCATCCACCTGGGTTTCGGACATGAACTCTTCTTCTTTCTGCAACCACAAGAAGCGTATATATTCTTAACGATTGTCAACTGGTTTTCTGAATTGAAATGCTGATTGAAAGATGCTTCAAAGAGCAGGTTATGCATCATCAGTAAAAAGAAAAGGCAACCAAATTCTCCCGGATGCAACAATGCATACATGATCGCATGGAATAAGCTTTCTTGGCAGTCTCTTTACTCACAAGCAAACAGAAACGTTTACTTTTTATGAATAAGGAGTCCTTCAAAGATCAACGCATTTCAAGTTTGACATCAACTATTTATTCATCTGCTCAAAGTTAGTATTGACTTACATATGGAAAGAGAAAGAGGGGGCGCTCGTTCTGCTTTCATTGGAAAGGCAAGAGGAACCCCAAGTCGCCACAGGAGAATTCGCCGTTTCCTCATATGCGCTATTTTCATTTTCCTTCTGTATGACCTCCGTAAATTCTGTGTTCTTGGTATTTGCTGCGGGGGTCTTTTCCAAGCCGACAATTTGGTCAAGCGATGCCACCTCGTGCAGAGGCGGCGGGCTGATGCCAATGAACTCGTCGGTGGGCGTAGTTACATGGTCTCTTGAGAAGCTGTTGTTCCCTATGTGTATGCTAAAGAGTGACTCATTGGAAGCAATGCTCCATTCAACCGGTGTTGAAGGTTTGCTCCTTTCGAATACAGTAGACGGAATCCTGTAAGGGTTGTACCCGCCTGATCGGTCCATCACCTGGATTGCAGGAGATTGCGTCGGCGACATACTATGATGTAGTGACTCGTGTGTGATGACAGACATGGGCGACGTCGATGCGGCACCCGAGGAGGACTCTGAGTATTGTTCTGCTTTTGAAGATACCTTAACCACGCCCTTTTCTTTCCGAAACTTCAATGGACAATACTCGTCATGTCCCGGAGAAGGGGCAATACCACCTGTTTTGGGCTTAATTAATTCACCTGCCTCTACTTGGAAGCGATCATCTAATGATGACGAAGATGGAGACAGGGAAGTGATAGACCCTGATTTTCTCTTGGACAGTGCTGATTGATCTTGTCCAGGACTCGAGGCATCAAAATTTTCTGTCGACTGATTGCTGCTACTACTTCTGCTCCTATTGTTACTCTTCAGACTGTTTTCGCCACTACCTATGCTACCTGTTATTTCTCTATCTAATGCAGACGTCGACTGCTCGCTGCTTTGACTCCCATCGAGATTCTCCGAATGCATCCTTAGAGACTCAGTACTTTCACCCTTGAATCCCTTCTCCATTGCTGGAGTGCTTTCAACTTTTGATTCCTAAGTAACCTAGTAAAAAGAAAATGAGAAATAACAATCTGTATTATCTTCACTGCCATGTTCAATAATCCAGGAATTGCAACGGCGTACGACATGAATCTTCTGTAACTGTGGGACGAACAGGAGATGATTAGACAACTACGAAAGCACAAAACAAATACCGATCGGTGTAGACAACCGAATACATTCCAGGAGAAGAGGAATGTAATTGGAGCATGTTACAGAAGATGAGTCAAATCTAGTTGTGCATCTTTCATGTGGATACTAGTGAAGCAAGTAATCATCGGAACAGCATAAGCGACAGCAGTGACAAAGAATAAAGCAGTCGGGTAGTAGTGATCGCATCTCCTGCTATCAACCAACTGCATCACCTACTGTCATCACATAAACTTAAGAAGTTCTAAACTCCTATTTATGACGAGGTGAATCACCGCACGTAAAGAGCAAGAAACGCCGATATCAGCTAAAGCGGGTTTGCGAATCACAAAATAACAATTCTTGTGCTTATCATACTTCCCAAGCATCCTCCGGTTTTCATGTGTTACTACATCCCCGTACATGGACGTTCCTTTAACATGCGTACATCTTCATTAATTTGGTCCTACCGACATATGCTTATATTACTTGCCATGGAACCGAAAACGAATGCAAATATAGAGGAGAGCAGTGTAGGTAACACGGGAACTTCAAACCTTGAAATCACGCAGTGTCCTGATGATGCCAATCCTATAGCGTCTTGCGAGCAAGAAAACATGACTTGCTGGGAGCGATCGGCGCCTGGAATCATTAGCTTCACATCAGCCGACCTAATCGACCATCCAGACGAAAAAATACGAAAGGAAAAGGGATGGTTGTATAAGTAATAATGACCGTTTCTCGTGATTGCACTGCCGGAACCTCTATTGACGGACGGCTTCTTCTATTGGGAAGGCCAGATGTGCAGATAAATGTAAATGCAAGACAAAAAGCGCCAAGCAAACGATGATAATCAGATGAAACCTATCGATGTCCATTGAGTTTCTCCTGCTTTTGTTGCTTTGATTGTTTATCCCGACTGTGTCCGTAAAAATGGTTAAGATCCGATCAATCCAACACGCGAAAACTGAAAGTAAAAATGAAAGGAAGCTACTGCAGGTTGCAATCAGACAGACAATGATGTAAGGCAGGGAGACACCTTCGGTAGGTCATCAGGTTTGTTACTAACTAACCATCTCTTGTCTCTCTCGCACGCACAACGTTGTTTGGTCTATGTTTTCCAGGTGTAACTGTCTGATAAAATCTAACGACCCGCCCTCGAGCAATAATCAACCAAGCTTTGCTATACTGCTTCTTGCATGGACAGAAACAAACGATGTCGGCCAAATGAAAAAGAAGCTTTTCCGCACGACCTCGTATCGCGATGAAGTTTGTCGAGGTTTTGCGGTGTCCTAACATTGCTCTTGCATTAAATTTAGGTTGCATGCTGCAATCTTGTCAAATATCAATGCGGACCGCAAATTTATGACAACCTTATGTGGTGAATCTTTTATCCTCTTTCTTTTTTTTTTTTCTTTTCAATATTTACCATTTTTGAGCGCTTATTAAGTGTTTATATTTTGCCATTGATGGTTTTGTGATTGCAATCCATGCACTTCATGTCGAGAAGGCATTTACCAGACACAGAAAGTGTTATCGTTTGAGAATGGCACAGATTTTTTAACCAGGTTACTCCGCCGAGACGTATGAGCTAAGAGCTTAGGGACAAGAACTAATTCGTTTACATGTCGACGTCAGTCCAAAGCACTGGAATATCAAATTTATTACTTGTAACATCTCTCACTCGCACTTGATAAGATCTCTCGATCATGCGCGTAACTCATAGGAATAAACGGATTGCTTGAAAAGAGACAGCACTTTGGGCAGGTCCAACCTGCATTAAGAGGGCCAAGATATCACCATTTGGATATGACTTTGAAGTAGACATGCATTATTGACATTGCCCTCAGACGGCACAACGGCCTAGAGAAATAACGTCGGAGAGGAAACTATAAGGATTTATGCGATGCTTTACAGAAATAAATCGTCGGAGGAGAAGAAGTCACGCGGTACAAAGCCTTGCGATACAAGGATGACAAACTCCGATAGCCATTTGGCCATCTATCTGCCTTATGTTTCCGAGTTACGATGCCAGTGTTGTGCTTGGACAACTATCAACTGTGCAAGCCAAGATGTCTCTATAATCCCTACTGATTCTGAAAGAGTCGTAAACTTTCCCGTCCCTGCTCTTCTTGTACTCGAATAATAGGTTTGAATGATCAAATGCAGTTAGCTTTACGAATCCGTAATCATAGTCTCTGAACAAGCTCCACTTTGTTTGGAGAGTAGTGAACTCCGCAAGGCTAGCTCCTCCACCACCAGCCACGATGTGTATCGTTCCATTCAGGGTTCCTTTGTAGTAGTTCTTCTCTTCATTTGTGCAGATATTCTGTAGCCAAAACCAAAAAGGAGGATCAAAATTTGGAAGTCTAAAGTTTTTAGATGAAGTCCTGTGACGAGCCAAAGCCTTTTATGTCAGGAGAAGCAATGCGCAAGATGCGACAAACACATGCACATGTTTTGGTCAAAAGAGTATTCGGCAATTTGAAATAGAAAAAGAAAACTCCATCTTCCTCAAGTTCCCTCAGTGAGACTCAACTAAGGACAATCAATTCAGATTCTCAGTCTCAGCTACCCGAAATAAGCTAATCTAGCCACAGATATGGATCGTCTTTAGAACAACCACTATGCAGGTTGATGACTTCCACTTCAACAATGTGTAACAAATGGTGACCATTTTTTAGACTATCAAGCAGTGACCTCAACACCAAAATAATACTAATATATTGAACAAGTTGCACGAGGCAATGAAAACTAAAAGATAATCACTTCTGAAAACAAGTAAATTGCTAATATAACTTCAATTTTCTGTGAAATGTATGCGTTCGCATACAAAATTTATAGCTTCTTTTGCTGAGAAAATCAGGTTTTTCATAACTCAGATAATTAAGATAATGTTCATTTTATTGCAAAACAATAAAAAGTTAGACTAGCCATTATAGAACAAATTGACATGACATTCAAGTGCTAAGTTGATGATAACGAAGCAATTATAGAAAAGATGCAACTCCACTACAGAGTAAAGTCACAGGTATACCTGGTAAATAGGACAAGTCCTTTCGTAACTATGAACATGGCCATAGAGGGCAATGTCAACCTTGTACTTCTGCCAAAGTTTTTGAAGACTCTCCCTGCCCATGGGTTCTTCGAACGATCCTTCCACAGCATAAAAGTCAGCAGAAGAATAACCCAAAACCCGGTGTGCAAGGAAAATCAGCCACGGTTGTTTTTGTCTATCAACAGATGCTAGACAGTGCTCGATGAACTTGTATTGCTCTGTTCCCTCCCTCCAGTCGTGTTCTGTATCAGCAATGCAGAATCTGAACATGCCATAATCAGTGGAGTACCTAGATCAAGCAAAGACCAACATTCAGAACAGCCTGGGATTTTTTTAGACAAGGTAAAAAGCTGCATTCACAAATCGTATTCAGAACATGATGCCCTCTTTCTCATCCTTACCAAAACTTAGCCCTGTTCTCCGCAGGAACATAAAACATTGTTTCAGCCAAGACACCACATTCACCTCCCGAGTCTGTATTTCCATAGAAGGATCCACTTCCAGGCCAATCTCGTTCATGATTACCACTGAAAACCAAAACTAATAAGTCCCACTAGAAAAAGCGAGATGACTCCGTTATCCAGATTGTAATATCGACCAATAAATTAATTCCTAAACAGAACAGCTCAGACCAAAAGCCGTTAACAATCAGGAAAACTGCAATTTCATCACTAGCCAAACCTCTATGCCAAGAGGAGGAAGGAGGAGGAGGAAAAATCAAGACAAACCTCGCAATCATGTAAGGAACACTTGAGGCAATTGGCTCAACCTGTGCTGTAAACTGATCCCACTGCGAAATATATCCATTTGCATAGCAAATATCTCCAATGTGGAACACTATATCAATGTTCTTCAAGTCCTTAAAAAGCTGATAGGTGGTATTAAGAGAGCCACGCTGGAAATTGTTGTACTCATTTGAGCCATCTGCTTCATCCTGCAATGTGAAATTGTAGTCCATCATCCTGACACCAGCGATACAGATAAGCAGGGTGCTTGCTGCTCAGTACAGATCTTGGGGCTTACTAATAAGCTAAGGAGTTTTACAGATGATTTCTTTAACCATGGAGGTTTTTTTGGTGAGTTAAGCAACAGCACGTGATTAATGAATATTGAGAAAATGAGATCACCCAATTAATTTCCTTCACCAAAGTCAAATGTCTTATAGCTTTAGTCAAGAATATGACTATATATGGTGTCTTCCATGCTTGAAGCCAATACCAGAAAATGCCATAAATATGAGAAAGGTATCAAATTTTGACAACATGTGCTGCTCATTCAAGAGAGATCAAACCTTTCCCATGTCCCCAAAAATGACAACACGTTGCAAGCTATTTTGACCAGGATATGGAGATGCTCTGAAGCGGTATTTCTGGCTCCAAATATAACTACCATTCAATAGCTTATGCCCCAACTGATAATAATACCTAGATTATCAGTAAAAGTAGTAGTCAGGTACAAATTGACATTAATATAGCCAGAAACTCGCATTAAATTCAAATCATTCAGTGGTCGATTCTATATAATGCTGAAGAACAAAGCTGACGGGATTCAGCAAATAACCACCCTCCCTCTCTTGCTCTCTGTGTGGAGGAGAAAAGTCTTATCGATCCAAATTATATGAACATCTGCAAGTGTACTTAATAACTTGAAGGAACCTGCGAATGTGCTAAAACTCCCTTCTAATTTCCTGCGGTATTCACTCAGCATCACAAGCAGAGGAGAGAGAGAGACAAATCCTGACTGTTAAAGACATTGCGGTCAACTTATATAAGGTGGCAAGGAATTTCTTAGAAAAGTTATGTTGAGATGCTTTACACGACTGTTGCTGATTTTATTCGTTTAAAAAGAATACTTAAATTCTTGTCGATACCTGAAGAACAGCATAGCGGGGTAATGAATAAAAAATTGGCATCTTGGTTTAAAATAATGTTAAATAGTCTAGCGTAAAACCGTAAATCTGAAGAAGAAAAGACATACACACTCACATAGAATTGGGCCATAATTCCTTCAAGAAGCTTGTGTGGATGAATCCTGGATCACGCCATCCTACTGTCCTTGCAGGTGCTCCTGAAAATTTCGATTACTAAGAGAATTATAATTCGTGAAACATCAAAAAGTCTATTTCTAAGTTCAAACCATGGCTGGAATTTTGAATGATTGGGTCTGCTAAGCACCATGGCTGGAATTTTGAATGATCGGGTCTGCTAAGCACCGTGTCAGTACGGTACAATTGCTAAGGATGACTAACAATGGATAAAGTCAAAATTCTACCTTTGTGTGCATTGATTTAGAACCAGAAGTTTAGGATTATTAAGAAGAGGACCCTGGACAAGCTTTAAAAAACTTTCAGCTTTCAGTTAAACTCATAGCACAAGACACCTCAAACTGGTGCTTGAATGATACAGAGGCTTGTCATGCATTACAATTCATTCCAACAATGTTAAAAAAGAAAAAGAGTCTACTCACCACACATGCTACTACGGTCAAAAGTCAATGTTCCAGCTGGAGAACGCATTTTTCCTCCACCTTGAGGACCCCACTTGACAAATGGCTCTGCTTCAGTTATTCCATATCCACTTGTCCATGTTACAGTCATCTGATATCACATTTCAAAACATATTTTATCCTAGGAATCGGTGTTGCAAGCAGAGGCTCTCTAGTGTAAAAGCAGAAGCTTATTCATTTGTCAAAAGCAATTGTACGGCTAATAACTGAAGGAACTATAAATAAGCTAAACATCTCTACATGAAAAGGTATTGGACATACTTCATTCCATTCTTTTCCTTGAGCTAGGCGAGGATAAACTGGAGCCTTTGGATTGGAAAATGCAACCGTATTTGATACTGCAACCAGTTTTGGCTGTGGTGCATCCAACATCACAAGAGATAAACAAGAAACACGAGTGAAAAAGTTGGAAAAGTCAAGGAAAAAGTTAGCTACTCAAATGGCGCAAACTTCAGGGACAAAATAATAAATTAAGATCAACTTCAGCATTCGGCAGATATCTGTTAGTGTACATGAAATATCATCTGAACTTGATAGCTCATACATCTTGCTTCAATTGGAGTAGCTGATTCCGGCCAAAACCAGTCATGGACTCAGTATGCAAATAATAAAAAAACATGGAGCACTTACATTTAATATACCACCAGAAAAAAGTGCGAATGAAAAATCTGATCTCTGGTTGATCAACTGAAACTTTAAGGACCCTTTTCCCGTACTTAGATATGCAGGGCTTGAGTAATTCGCATACTGATACTGCAAGGGAGTACAAACAATAGTTGAAGCCACAAATCACAGAAGATAATCAGAGAGTGAATGCAAGGAGTGTGACACTAACCTTAATCGGTGCTGAACATAGATCAGGCGGAAGAACTTTTGGATTTTCAGGCGAACAGGTGGCAGCACTGCAAAGTAGCAAAATAGAATTGAACGTCAAGAAAACAGTATCCTCATCTCAACGGTCAACCAAAAAAAAAAAAAAAAGCACAAGCCCTGTGTCAGGAATGCTGCAATGCAGAGTGATCTAATCACCTGAAATTCGCAGGAGAAAATACTCCAATCCAGTCATCAACCGATGGGTTCCGAGAGCCATACTCCAATGATACCCACTCCGTATTTTGCCCCTAAAACAGTTAATGTAGCTTGCGTCAACCTCGACCCCCGCTTTCTTTTTTCACAATTATGATTGATCCGAGTCTTGAATACACAGTACGAAAAATCTTGTAAAGCATTTCGAGGACCAGAGTGAACGACGAAGGCTAGCCTCCTAGGATATCAAGTATCAGCTATGTCGTTAAGTTTCCTGGAACAGTCACAGCATTGAGCTCAACGAGAAGAACAAGCAATCGAAGCCTTACCGCCGCTCCGAGAACTGAAGGAGACGCCTTGATGCTCGCTCTTCCATCAAGAGCAAAGACCGTCTCGTGAACGGCGATCCTAGCCAGAGGCTGATCACCATGTGACCTCACTCGCTCGACCAACGCCGCAACCAACGCCAAAGCCGCCAACGAAGCCCATCCCACAACTCTCATACCTCTCCCCATCAGCATGCAAACACCCAATCCGACAAACAGAGAGCTGAAAAAGGCGGAGCAAAAGGCAAGACGACGACTTGCTACTTGACAAGAAGGTGGGTCGCAATGGCGTGCTCGAAAAAAGCCAGATGAATGAATCGGAAAGCCGCAAAACGACGGAATCGACAGCGACCCTACTGCACAAAAGTCAAGTTCCACGCCCAAAAAGGAGAGAGGGAGAGAGAGAGGGGGGGAGGGAGAGTACCACTTGATGAGAGGCGCGACGTAGTGTTTATCGATTTTCCCTTTTCTCAGTTGTTGCAGATGAATACGCGCGCTGGTCACGGTTCGATAGGAATATATTGCGGAGGATAATTCGATTCGATTCTGGCCGAAATCGCTCGACGAATTGAATACCGAATCAGAGATTATCTACATTTGCATCGACAGGACGCCACACGACCGACGACGCCGGAAGCTGGTCGGGATTCCGACAACGAAGGATGCTCTATGATGAGCTGACGGATCATGCTCCCGCGCTGTCGGCTTCCTCGTGTAAAAGCTCTGCGTATTTTTGTTCGATTTTAACTTTCTATTAAAAAGAAGAAACCGTGAAAAAAAAGGAAAAAAGAAATTTATTGATGAAGGAACAAAAAAGAAAAAGGTTGTCGCTACCGCATTAATTGTGAGTAATAAATTCACATTAATTTGGGTCATTTCTCACGACACTTCATTTTCATAGATATTACAAAACAATGTTTATTGACCGTGCTAAAGCTGGATTATTTGAATTCACTTTGATGTTATTCGTGACTCTCGTTCCAACAAGATACGAGACAATATCACAACGATACTCATGAGAACGGTATCTCGTGTCTTTATTCGAGCTCAAAATTTGAATGCAGTTCAGATTTTATTTATCACTTGTGAGAAGGCTTGCTTCGAGCCGTATAGTAATAGCAATATAAGCGTTTTAATTATGATTAGCTATTATTATTCAAGACGGTGATGTTTAATGAAATTATGTAGTATCATTAATAGCAAATATAGTAATAGCAAATATAAGGGTTCATGCTATAACAATCACAATAATTAAATCACAATAACCATTATTGTGACGTTTAATGAAACCATATCTGTAGTGTAATGAGGTACGGTTGGGTCATTAAATGGATGAGTTCGATCGAAAATGATTCCACTTAAATTGGCCCATTTATGCTCGAAGCAATCTAGTGATTTGTACCCAATCGAACTTGATCCATATTTTTAAAATACGTTTACATTCAATCCAATCTATGAAATCCCATGTATATTCGTTTAACTCACTTTAAACTCTTCATGTGAATGTTCAACCAAAAAAAAAAACACTCTTCATATGAATATGTTACTTGGATTAGAATTATATATCAAACAAATTAGCACAATAAACAATAGGTAGTAAGTAAAGTAAAAAACATAAAAAGAAATGCAATAACCAGGAAAAAAAAAAGGAATGAAAGGAAAATGAAAAAAATAAACAATTCAAAAAAATTAAAATTTTGCAAAAATCATGGCATCCTCGTTACTCCACGCTTGGATCAGACAAATCAATTGAGAATGTGTTTTACCTATTTCACCGCACATACGTAAACAGAGCAAGCGAGAGCACACTGACACACGGACCCGAAAAATCAAAGGAATCAGACGACAAGAAAATTGAAAGGTATAATGACACAAAAAATTATTGAATCTTTGTCCAATGCGCAATGTAATTTTTGAACTTTATCTCACATGCAATGTCATTATTGGACTTTTAATTTGTTCAATGTGATGCCTGAAATATATGAAAATATCCAATATTATCCTTAAACTTGAATTAATAGAATGATAATATTGGATATCTTCATACATTCCATGGGCTACATTAAATATGTAACAAATGTTTAGAGGCCACATTGAATAAATTAAAAAATCAGAGACGACGTTGCAATTAGATAAAAGTTCATGCCTCATATTACGCATTGAGCCATAGATTAATGATCATTTATGTCCTTCACCCAAATTGAAAAGTGGCATAACCAAATGCACAGTAGGGAATACCCTCCTAAGAGCTTTTCTACTTAAATATCATGTCGTAACTAATGAATTGCGATTAATAAGGGCGAGCAAGGTAGACTAACCGACTTTGGAATCATTCGGACCAGTTCCCGATTCCATAAAGTTGGAATCGATGATAATTAGTCCGATTCTCAAATTTAGCGGAGAACAAAACCGTTCAAATCGGACCCATTATTTTTTATTTATTTTTGAATATCTTAAATGTAAACCAAATAATCCATTGGTTAATTTTTATTTCTTAAATACAAACCTAATTAATCATCATATTAAAATTAAAATTTTTACTGCTCACCCTTACTAATACTCCACCGGTTCTATTGGACCACTCATCCGGCAAGTATAGCGATCTGGAAGGACTCCGCCTTTTTTTCTTTTGCAAGAAGAATGTGTTTTGACCATGCTAAAATTACAAACTGGCAAAGAATGCGTCACGCGACCTACAAAAATCACCTATAACACCCTTCTATTTGCAATTTGTCTGGATGAAGGCAAGGCATGGGTCAAAGTACGTCCTTCAATTTATATAAAGACTCAATTGGACCTTCGTAATAAATTTTAGTACTTTCAATAGATTTATCCCGAAAAATAAATAACCTCATTTTTCTTTTTGTGGTCTATCTTATTTTTAACTTTCATCTCTTTGACTTTTACTCTACCTCTTTGTAGAGGGTAAGAGTACTCGCAATACTAGTATTCCTTGATCTCTTTACCAATAGGACTACATGCTTACTGGGAAACAACCTTACTCTTTTCTTTTTTTGGTCAAAAGCAAATTTTTCATTTCATAAGAAAAAGAAATACATAACTTCAAAACAAAATCAATTTCCAACGACTTACAATCCAATGCAAATCTAAAAATTAATGAACTTAGCACAGCCTATAAAAACTCACTTATTCCACGAGAACGGGTTTGTCATAGCATCATAGTACCATTGGTGGCTAATTACTAAAACTTGCATCATTATCAATAATGAGCACACCAAGAATTTTCTCTCTAATAATTATGACTTTATCAAAAACCGTGCGTGTCTAGATTCGACATCCCCAGCACCATTATCGTATAGAGATAACAACACCAAAAGGTTGAAAGAGTATAAATAATATCTTGCAAATCCCATATCCTTATTTAAATTGAAATAAAAGAGCATCCAAATTTAAAATTAAGGCACTAATTGATCAGAAAGTTTCAGATATGGCCACTGTTTTTTTTTTGTATCGAAGGTGTACGGGCCAGCGTCCGTACGGATCGCGCACCTCGACTAATCCTCCGGGAGGGCTAGCGCAGCATCCCACCGCCACGACCCTCCGCTTAAATCACCGGCACCCAGCAAGATTCGAACCCAGGACCTCTCGTGAAAGGACCAGAGCGCAAACCAGCTGAGTTATCGATGGGTGGGTTGCCACTGTTAATCATCACGGAAGTGGAGAAAGTCAACAACGTCTGCCACGAAATCAACGAAGAAGCTTGAAGTAGTCTCGAAGGCAGAGAGTTAAAGAAGGAATGGGAAAGAAAGATGGGGAGGGAGAGGAGATGGGGAAGAGAGAAACCCCGAGAAAAGGGAGATGCCGACACTAACCTTACTCTTCAAACGGCCCAAAAACTATTGGATTGTGTAGTGATTTATCACCCCTGCTAGAGTTATCGAACAGCATTCGATAAGACGGGTGTGGCTCACCCGTTCGTTTTTCGGCCCAACCCCACCACTTAAATCACATCCAGATCCAGATCCAATCATGCCAAGCTTCCAAATTTGATCGTTCAGATTCTCTGTTATTCAATTTCTAGAAATCCGACCAAAAAAAAAAAAAAATCTAGAAAACCCGGTGAACCTAAACTATAACAGACAACCCCAAACCCATGAAAATTCACGACCAAGAACAATGGTCGTAGGAAATCAACCAAATGCGTTCAGTTCCCAGGTGCCGGAGTTCGTTGCGGATAGACAGCTAGGAAACTCCTTGATGTCTACATCCCAAAGTCTGAACTTCCTTCCATTTCTCCGGCTCAAAAATGCTGGTTCTTTCACCCTGTTTCCGGAATCCTATTCCAATTGGTATGAACTTCGACATGAACTCGTGTGCAATTCCACTGCTCTATTAACTGCGGACTTCACCACCATGCCATATCAAATGCGATTGTTGTTTATGTAGACGACGAATGTTGGGAAGAACTAGGCAGTTGCGTTCGCGCTGCGTTGTCCCGCTGATGCCATGAGAAGCGCGACTGCCACGATAAACATGACCAGCATGCTGACAAGGAGCACATAGGTTCTCCTCGATGATCTCCGGTACTCTCCAAACAGAAGCATGCCCCAGAAAGTGCTAACAAGTGGGAGTGCCTGCATGAAGCTAAGATTAGATGGGAGCAATTCTTCTACTTCTCATAAGCAACAACTATGCTATTTGCCATGGTAAGAATGATATTTCATGCTTGGGCCTTCTGTACATCAAACTGTAACGAAAAGCATTGTTTCAACACTAAATAACAGCCATACTCTCTTTAGTTATTGCAATATTGCAGAGCTATAATTAAGCACAAACATGAGCTTATTAATCATTCCAAATTTGGTTTTTATGATTTAATATCAAAGGATTTTTCAAGGTGAATTAAATTGAATTGCATCTGCCTTGATCACCAAAAAGCGGTTGATATAATAGCAATTTAACAGTGGTTGCTGTAGGCTTTACAAATTAGGGGGAACACGGATGACATCGCTTCGCCACGAGGATGCTTCATAATATTCTCTTAGTTAAATCAGACATGCACACGTACTCGTAAGCTCAGCAACAAACCTGAACAGCATCTGCGGCAGCATATCCGGCAGCCTCGCCTCCCATAAATTGGAGGCCATTACCAAATCCACACAAAAGGCCAGCTAAAAGAGCCCAACCTCTTCCATTCCAGTCACTTGCATAAGCTTCGAATGATGATCTGGGTAAACCAAGAATAGGGTGGTAGAGGAAGCTGATGTTCAGAACAGCGGCAGCAATGAAGCATGATATCGAGAAGTAAAAAAATGCAGTGTAAACTGTCAAGTGAGGAACACCCTCCTTCAAAGTATGCCACTGATCATTTGTTGCCAAATTAAAAGCAGGCGAGAAAAGAGCAAAGCAGACACCACCGAAGAAAGCTATTCCAAGACCAGACAATGTGTTCCTCCCAAGAACCTACAAGAAGTCATGAAGAACGATCACTAAGTTATCATTTGGATTATCGTGCAGAAGAAAAACATGGATTGCTTAAATTTCCTATAGCAGTTGGACATGCATTCGCTGATAATCTTAATGTTCAGAGGAGTTTAAACTCCTTTTGGTTCGATTATCAATTCAGCGAGATAAAATCAACAACCTTAATTGCTCTTCGATTCTCAAGCTCAATCAGAAAATCTGCTGTCCCTACTTCCACCTTCTCAGCTAAACCACTGGCATTGTCCTCTTCTTCTGTAAAGAAGCCTCTTACTAGAGCAGGCAGATATGAAGAAACAAAGATGCTGTTTTTGGGAAATGGAAATCAATTTGATGATTAAATCTGTTCACTGCATAATGAATCAAAGTTCTACCGTAGTTTCGATGTACTCCTTTCAAGGCAGAAAAGCTTGAAGTCCTGTTGAAATTCAATTAGAAGCGCCACAAGTCAAGAAAGATCAGTGAGAAAACCATGCTTTTATCTTCTGATAATCTGAAGTGGCACTGAAGGGGATATATGATGGGAAGTTTCTTGAGAGCAATCATCATAAGGATCAGCAGAAAGATTCTCAAATTTGAAAATAGTGGAGGAAACCCAACTTTTCTATGTTTCACACAAAGAAATTCCAATGAATTCCTAAACCACTTTTTCTAGATGCACTTCCATCTATTTTTGAAGTAAAATGCACATCCATCTTGTCATCATGCTTCCAGGAGAAAACTGGATGTATCAAACCCGTAAGCTCACAAAAAGACAACACATTCACCAAAGGCAGTTATACATACTTGGCATCAACATTGCCAAGAGCTGACTGGTTGAGCTTCATTTTGTTGTCGTCTGCATCTGATGCATGAACAGCTGAGGCCAGACAAACTGCAATGACAAAGCAACCAACTCCAGGGAAAAGAATCTCCGCATTGTTGATCCTGTTATCCAAGAAGTAATTTACAGTTGTGCCTGTCAAAGCATCACAAACAAAAACAAAGACCATAAGCTACAGAACCAATACTATGACCCAGTTGTATCAGTTAGTAAGGAAGGTCAGCAAATTCATTTGCACGGCTTGGAGTACTTCTGGTTTGCACCAAATTAAGTGCCTCATTATTCACTAGCATACAATGACCAAAACATCAAGCATGGAGAGGCATTGAGAAATGGATAAGTACCTATAACAACAGTCATGCTGCAAGTGATCACTAATGTCACTGATAAACCAACCAAAGCCAACGCATATTGTGTGGCAAGATTTCCAAGACTGAGGAGCACTCCACCTGCCATAGCAAACAGAACGGATGGCCAGTTATCCTGCATCAATTCCTTCTATAAGATCTCAAAACAATAAGTAGGACCGACACATACAAGCAGTGACAAAGTGTCGAGCACTCAGAATACTTCTTTTGATAAGCATAGTCTGGAAAGTGTGAGGACAGACAAAATGGAACAGCACGTAAACCACATCTCACAATTTGGAAGGAGAAAGTCACCTGAGAAAGCTGATCCAGAAAATTTGGCAAATCTGTGGTGCCCTTGCCTATCTCCCCGAGAGTGAAGGCAATGACTACAGCTGCCAGGAGATTGCAGACGCTGTAATCCAGATAAGTGTGCTGCGGAAGCCGGCCTCGCCTCTCAAGAAAAGTGAAGATGGCAGGCCACGTTCCCAAGAAGAAGAGGGAAAGCAGCATGCATGCTATGGCTCCTACTTTGTTCTCCACGAGATACATTTTCAAACCACTTGCAGTTGTTCCTTCCATTGGTGAAGAAGTCAAGAAAGGTGTCCGCGAAAAATCCTGTGAGACAGAAATGTATAGTTGGAGACAAATTACTCCCTTTCTTTTGGCTTTTCAATCATGAAAGAACTTACACGCTCGACAGTTCTAAACTCAGAACTACTGCGGTTCCTGCAAGTATCACTAGGTTAGTAACCGCTGCTCATGCTTCCCAATTCTTCCCAATTCTCTCTAACAACGACCCAATATGGCCAAAAGATCAAAAAAAGAAAAAAAAACGAAGAGAGACAAAAGCTAACAATACCACCACATAGAGAATCACATTGTACACAGGATACTAGAGTTACACATGCAAGAATTATACGCCTACCAAAGAATGTCAGAAGAGGGCAGAACACAGTATATGATAATCCGAGAACTAGAAGATAAGTTACCCAATTAAGCACAGCAAAATCAGACCCAAGCAGCGACGGGCAGATAGCAAGCAACAAATGATCGTCATTCAAAAGCCGAAACACATCTCAATTCTTCCATCAGAGATACAAAAAAGGATGGAACAGCTAATGGCCCGATTCACTCACCATTGTCGTAGTGAATGAATCGACAAAGACCTGGTCCCGAACCCAGCAGAACAAGCGACTGGTGAAGAGCTTAACGCATTCTGAATGCCAGCTGAGGGTGCTTTGTCGAAGCTGAGAGCCAGAGAGAGAAAGAGAGAGTCACCCCGTCGACGATTCAACGGGCGCCACAGTCAAACATAGCAATCACGAGCGAAATGTCTTCATGTGATTTCGGCAAATAGTGTCGGAAGATGAAAAAAGACCGTCATCTCTTACCCTCTCATTCGGGAAAAGTGCCGAAAATAGTCCTAAATTCATCGTTGTTATATTAATTCAGTCTTAAATTTTTTAATTATATTAATTTAATTTTAAATTATTTTTATGTATTACCAATTAAATTTATTCAATCAATTTAGATTATTAAAAAAATTAATGATGTAGAAATCAATTGCCCTACTTGACATGATTTGCATTAACATAGGCATTTTTTAAATATTTTTTCATTTTTTACCACCTTTCTTTTCTTCTATTTTTTCCTTTCTTTTTCCCTTTCCCTTTTCTTTTTTTTAGTGGTCGAACAACTGGCCACGGGCTTTCCTGGAGAGGGCTCCTCGTTGGCCACTAAAGGCACAATGACAACTATTTTCTTTTCGGGCTTTATCTCTGGTTGAAAATAGATTTTATTTTATTTTATTCAATGGGCGAGTTGTTAAGTAGAGATACGCGTTTGATAATGACACAAAATTTTTAATCCTGAAACAAAAATTCATTTGATAATAACATAAAAATTATATGGTGGCTAGCCGCTGGGCCACCACTAGCGATTGGCGGATTGAAGATCGATGAAGGAAGGATGAGACTAATGGACCGAAGATCTGCGACTAGAGAATAGTGAATGGGAGCAAGGGACTTGCAGCCAACGGACAATGAACTACGAAGGGCAAACAGGAGTCGAGGACCAACGACTGTTGAATAGTGAAGGCGACCGGCGGCCAGCGAACAACGGATAGTGGCAGCCGACGGGGAATCTAGAGAGGCGATCGGCAGTGAACAGCAGTCGATGGATAAAGACCAGCTGAAGAGACGCGAGAAATAGAGAGACCGTAAGTGAGGGAAGAAGTAAGTAATGAGAAGAATTCTTATTTCTATTTCTATTCCACAAATAGAAAGTAGTAGAAAATATTTGCTTTTTATTTTTATTCCAAACTTATTTTTGAGCCAAAAACTTATCCCAATGAAATTGCGTTACTAAACTGATTTATGTTCCAAACATATTCTTGTGACAAAAAAAAAAAAGAAATAGAACTGTTTTCCCACGGAAAAAAAGTTCATGGCTAAATTGACAAAAATATAGTAATAACCGCCTTCTTTTGTGCCTTTCCACTTCCTTTAGTCTTTTTTTTTTTTGTCAAACTTTCGTTTTGTTGACGTGGTGCTGATCAGATGCTGAATCGGCATCACGTGTAATAAATAAGTCCATAATCGAAATTGCCACCCCATCTATTGCGTGTATAACTCTCAAACGACAAATTACAAGCCTTGTCATGTTCGATCCTTTTCTAAACTCTATTTTAGCTTGTTTGACAATCTGAATAAAGGGGCAAGATATAAATTCAACACGTAATAATATTAATTTTGATTAAGAATCTCAATTAACATTGAGTTAAAATATCTAATTAAGTCAGAAATTTAGCTAATACGATAACCAAGGAAGAGATTACTTAATTTGTTTTAAGTAACAAAGTGATTGATATTAACTATATCTTGCCAATTATATTTCTAAAGCATGATGCTTATATTGGACTACGCTTATTGAGTGTCGTAACTTTTTTTCCTCCATCATTGGAGTACCAAATGGGTGAAAATGCGAATTGTGAACTATCTGTTCATTATATGGATCCACCCAAAAATTGAACCACCAGTCCAGCCTGGCTCCTGATTGGATTCGAGCTATGGTCCTTTGTTCGTTCCGACCCTCTGCGTGGGCTCCGGTTGCAGATTGATGAACGAGAAGGCGCGATCTCCGAACACCAAGTAAGAAACATCGAGTGCAAGGTTTGATATTCCCTAACCGGGTGCCGATGGTGATGCCGATGAATGAGTCTCGTTGGAAAAACACATCCACATATCTTTCGGACATGGGCTAGGAATGTTATGACCTGATGGAGGTTGGGTTGCTGTTGAGGGAGAGAAGCAAAGTAAATGGGAGAGGGCTTTTTGAGTAGTGGACTGGTATTTCTTGAATATCTTGCATATGGCTCATGACTCTTGCAAAGCTCCCTCAAAACATAAAAATTTAATTAGCAAAAAATTGAGTTAAAACGCCATAAATAGACCTGAGTTTGCTAACTTCATCTATTAATGTATGGAGCACTCGTGTCAGATTGGAATTTTTTTTTCTTTTTTTAGCTGACCTACAAAGGAATCGGTCTGGTTGGGCAGGTTGGATGGTTTTCCGACCAACATTTTGAATCGAATCAGTACCCATTGGTCTCAGAAAATTGAAATCAAGAACCAGACTAACATTTGCCGGTTCCTTCCAAAATCAACCGTTTGGGTACGGTCCGATCTAGTTTAGGTGGATCATGATTTTTTTTTCTCATCCCTAACCTCCATGGAAGAGAAAGGGACATGGCCATTCCCAACCAAGAAGAGGAAGACAAAAAGCAACTTCCACATGTTGACCTCTGCAAATCGTCACGCTAAGTGGTGAAGAAAACTACAGTTCTCTCATCAGTTCCTGAGGTTAGGATTTCAATGGAAACCAAAGTTGCAATTGAAGTTATTAGCCCTAACTTCAATTTGGGGCAAAAAAAAAAAAGAGACAAATTTAAAAGTTTAGGTTTTGCACTCTTTTGGTGCTTCGATTTATTCGGGGAGCCATGTAGTCGAATTTATGGTAGAACATCACGTTAGGTTTCGTGAATAAGGTACACCGAGCACCCAAACCAACAATTTTTAAATGTTATGACACTAAAATGATCAAAAAATTATCGCGTAAATTGTATAATAAATCATATTAATTTGGTAAGTTTTACTATTTGATTGTACTTTTTACAAGTTTTAAGGCTTAATTACACTTTTGTGATAAGTTTTAGGACTTGTAGTATACACATCCATTTAACAAATAAGAATGGTTGTGACATCATAGATGATTAAGGAAGAAAATTTAATTGACCGGATGCCATAAATTTCAATATTCAAACCATCCAAAAGCCACAGTAAAACAAACTTTAGCGTCAAAATTTTTTCAATGTAACACCATGCACAAAATTTCCACTTGAAGATTACGAGCGATTGAACGAAATCTCCACCTTTTCAATGTAACACCATGTACAAAACTTTAGGGTTGCACATTTCATAGTAATCATGACGTGAATTTCTCATTGAGAGCGTAAGAGTGGTTAACTGAAAATATATCTTATCAATTTGTCAATTCTATAGAAGAGGATCTCTCTCGTGTAACGGTCACATGACGTGAAAATGACAGCAATTGATTAAAGTTGTGTTCGGTTGTTCATCCTACCCGGCTAGCCATGTTTTTCTCAGCCAAAGACCACGGACATCCATGACACAACTCTATCTTTGACAGGACTTTTTATATAAAAAAAAAGAAAATGTTAACTTGACAGTCTGGCGATACTATCCGTTATTTTTGACCACGCGACTTCTTAATCAACGAATGTTTTATGCTAAACACGCAGTAATAATGTGTGAATCTACGATTAAAATTGTGCCGCTTCTAACGATGCCGTTAGGAAAGCATTCAATTCTTTACATAAGAAAGGGAGATTCTTGCCTCGGCTTGTAGTATTCACGACGGTTGGAAAAAAGCCAGTTCCGTCGGTGGATTCCACAAAATCAACAGCGGAGATCAATTTGATCCAGCAGACCGCGGTGTAGGAAAACCCTCGAAAAATGGAAAGAAAAAATATGCGTACGGCCACATGGGGGACAGCGGTTGGCTGGCTCGATTAATTCAATCAATCCAAGACCAAAAAATCCTAATAAACTTCTGAACGACCGCAAAACCCCATAAAAAGCATTAAATAAAATACAACAAAGTTAGCAAACCACCAAGAGTCCCTCCAATTTTAAGGAACATGTTCCTAGTCAACATATACATAAAATCCCCAAAGCCAAAAGAAACTTGGTCCAAGGCTTTGTTGCTTCTATGTCCTACCAAACCCTTGAGAATTACAAGATCTCTACCCCGTGGTGAAGAACCATGTCCTATTTGAGGACCTTCCCAGATTCAAAACGCCGCCACCACCACCACATGTATCTTTCTACTCCTACTTGGCCTGGCCCTTGGAACTTTAACCCCACAACAAGGTAATGATAGCCAGAGAGAGGAGGAGGACTGAATTGATGCTGCTGGAGAGAGCCCGGTCGGTGGCATCGCTGGTGTCGTTGATGCCGGTTGGGCCTAACCCCGTACCGCCATTGAACGCCGTGTTCGGGGTGGTGGTGATGGTGCCCGGTGGGGACATGGTCGTGGTGGCGTTGGACGTCGGAGTGGTGGGCGTGATTGAGCTTTCCATCGGACCGAGAAAGAGAACAGCAAGAACGTCAATGTCTAAGCAGATAGAGGGCGAGGGATGTTTAATCATTAGTTGACATAATCAATTTAATCATGTTGTAAAGCTAGTGCGAACCTAAACGTTTAGGTGTGTCGCGCGGTTGACTTCACCTATGATATGGACGTGGAGGCAAGATTTGCGTTGTATTTCGTGGACTCGAGATTTATCTATTAAAGGCCGGGTTCATCCCTCTTAGAAAAAAGAACAAAGACCCGGACGTTCCAGCAAAACACTAAGCAAATGTGCTTAGTATACATGAGAGAGGTAAATAATAATGGCTTAGAAAAAAAAATCACCAAAAACGGTAACTATATCCATGTGACATTTAATTCAAAAAAATTTTTTGTGACACTTAAAAACCCTAAACTTATACCCACGACATGAAAAACCAAAACCTATAACCATGGGACACATATGCCCCCAAATTATTTTTTTATGATATCAAAAATCTCAAATATTTGGCCATATGACACATTTACCTAAAAAAAATTGAAATAAATGTTACAAATTTAAGATTTTTTGTTGTCATGGGAATATAAATTTAAAAATATTTGCGTCACAAAAAAAAATTAAATAAATGTGCCGCTATGAACATGGAATGGGAATTTTAGATTTTTTTTTCCTCTTTTTATTGTAAAGGAAGACAACGAAGGCATGCGATAATTAGCAATAATTATCAACATCAGGGACAGCTCAGAAAACTCTCCATTGAGCCAAGCGTGCTCTGACTTGCAAATGAATTCAGCGCAGTGGTTGAACACTTTGGGTGCAAGATCTGCCTCTCATGCGTCATCTTCTCAGACATTATTTACCACCAGATCTGAAAAGCATCTCTTCACTGCTCGTGCAAGAAAGCGAAACTTTTCCGTGTTTTCGTGTCGTGAAATTTGCAAACGACGGTAACATAAACAACCCTCTTTTTATTTTTTTCTTGGTGAGGGAGAGTGATCGACTATCAAACTTTCGCGCAGATTATCTTTCAAACAAAAAAAAAAGGAAACTTTTCTCGAGAAAATATGGAGAATGGATGTACCTTGGACTTGAAGGGTAGACACACCCAGAGGGTTGATCTGCGAAAACCAACAGTGACAAACATTCATCACAACCCAGACCAAACCCTCAGTGTCTCACAAAAACGTATCGTGCGCAAGCAACATTTGCTGAAATCAGAAATGGAGAGCTCAGTTTCCCTTTCCCCAGTTTCAACGACATTAGAAATGCACGTACTCGGAAGAACAGTGGAAGGAGTGGCGGTCCCGGAGAAGTCGCAGCTACCGGCGACCTGGCCTCTCTTTTGGAAATAGCTGTTCACGGCGTAGTTGCAGTGGTCCTTCACGGTGTTGGGCTGGTAACAAGAGCCGGACTGAAGGATGGCCGAGCAATCAGCCCCAGCTCCACAGGCATAGTCCAGGCTCTTCTGGAGGGCTTGGTCACCGACCCCGTCTTTGCACAAGCAGTACGTTGCACCTAAAACAGAAACACCCCAAAAAAAAAAAATCGAACAAAAGATGATTTAGAAAAAGTCCAACAAGCAGTAACTGAGCTCATTCGTGGAAAAGGATAAAACTTTCAGGGAAAGATGGTCGTGGAAAAGATGGGTTTTTTCTATGGGAAGGAAAAGGAGAGTGTGTAAAGATCAGAACTTTGTCATGCTAGCAATAGCAGGAGACCAAGAAAAGGAAAAAGAAGGGAAAATATGAGAACCCTTTCTGCCATTTTGCTCGTACATTTGATGTCAAAAGGAAGAGAGAGAGAGAGAGAGAGAGAGAGAGAGAGAGAGAGAGAGATTCCTAATAAGCTTACTCGAATGGCCAGCGACGGACAGCAAAAGCACCAGAAACACCAGAACAGCCATTGAAGGGTTCAAGAGAGCAGTTGCAGCAGAACTGTTGGTGAGAGAGCTCTGGTTTTTGAGCTTGTATTGGAAATGAAGATTTCTAGGAGGAGGCAACTCAACCGAGGGTGATGGGGTTCAGTACAGTATCTAAATAGCAATGCAGCTCTCTCTCTCTCTCTCCCCTCTTTTGAGGGATTTTGGTTTCTCGGGCAATTTATCAGATTTTGAGAAATTCAATGATGCATCTTTATATAGTGATGGCTTCAATTGATGAAAATTATTGAATAATGTCTGATAGATTATGGGGGATGGTGTCACGGGAAAGGGGAAGCGAGGAAGCTCTGAGGTTTGATGGATTGTTCATTCAACGGTCATAAACCCATGTGCGTAACCCAACCTTGGGTATGGGTTTGGGTTTGGTGTGGTCTCTGCAGGATCCGCGTCCCACTTATGGAGTTTTGAGGTTCTTAAGCCTGGCTGACCTGTCGCTGTCTTTTCTTTTGTCTATTTTCTTTTCGCGAAGTAAAACTAGAAAATAGAGCTTTGATTGAGATCAAAATTACCTCAGCACAGATAGAGGTGGCCACGGTTCGGAACCGCCGATTCCGATTCCGGACTATCATCAACCGGCGGTTCGGGCCGGTTCAAGGGCCGGTTCCGGTTCAAACCGATTTTCAAATAAAACTTTAAGAAATAAAAAAATTTTAAATAATAAATTATGAAATAAAAAAGATAAAATTATGAAATAATAAATTTTCAAATACAAATTGTAATCAAATTTATGGATCGGGGAAAAAAAGGGAGGGAAGAAAGGGCTTGAACTTAATGAATTATCATTAAACGCCTACATATATTCTTGGGGATAGAATAATCAAAGCCCATGTAGTTCTTTTACCTTTGATAACCCATACTTACTTCATCATCAATCGTCGCTACCCATGGCGGTGGTACCCATGGCGGTGATATCTTCGTCATTGAAGAATTCGACTTCGTTGTTGCGATCCATTTCTTGTTGTCGATATGCCGCCTTTGTCCAATTATCAACACAAATTTGAACTTCAACTGAATCCGAAGATAATCTCGAACGTCGATCATCCAAAATATTACCTCCAATACTAAATGCATGTTCAACCGCAACGGTTGAGCAAGGGGTTGCTAAAATCTCTTTTGCAATGTGAGCTAATACTGGAAATTGAGTTAAATGATTATTCCACCACTTTAGAATTTGAAAATCAATGCCGTCTGATTGAGGAAACTCAAATTCAGTAGTTAAATAAATTTCTATTTCAGAAATATTTCCCATTATTCCCTTTTGTCTTTTTTGTCTATTTATTAGATTTCTAGACCCTCTACCTAGGTGCTTACCTTGCATGCCACTAACTTGGGAAGAAGTTCCACTATCACCAACTATATTATATCTATTACAAAAATCATTATATAATTCTACTATTATATCTTTAACTTCTTTTTTTATATCTCTAATATTTACGGTTTCAATCAAATGTAAACACTCATAGTATGAATTCAAATCATCAAGTAAGCCCTCCATTTTCGTACGTGGATCCAAAACACAAGCAACCAAATAGATAATAGGAATTTTGGTATAATATTGCATCCATTTCGTTCGCATTGCTATAATAGTTGGACCTAATTGATTATCGCCTTCATTTTCTTGAAAAATATCAACAATAGTTAGACACTCTGTTAAAAATAAATGTGTAGTAGGATAATAAACACCGGATAAAGTATAAGTTGCATTATTAAAAACTTTTAACAAATCTAAAATTCTTTTGCAAATATCCCACTCTTGTGGGTATAAATTACTTTGAGGAACATAATTCGCAAAAAGTGTACATAATAATTCTTTATATGAAAAAGATTGATTAAGCAACTCGTATGTAGAATTCCAATGATGTGGAACATCTCTTGGAAATTTTTTTGGTTTTTTTCTATTTTGTTTACAAAATTTACCCCATTCTCTCATAACTTGGGAATATTTCCATAAATATGTAATTGCTGTTTTTATTGGACGAAGAGCATCTTCAAGAGTTTGTAAACCATCTTGTACGCATAAATTTAAAACATGGCAAGCACATCTAATGTGAAAAAAATTTCCACCAAAAGCGGGTTTACAAATTGTTTCTAACTCGCGAACAGAAGCAGTATTGGACGCGGCATTATCAAAACCAATTGAAAAAATTTTATTAACCAATAAATATTCTTCTAAAACTTGCTTAATTATTCTATAAATATTATGTGCCGTATGCGATTCATCAAAAACTCGAAATGCAATAATTCTTTTTTTAATGTTCCATTCATCGTCTATCCAATGACATGTAATACCCATATAATAATGAGTTTGCCAAGGATCACTCTAAATGTCGCTACCTATATGCACACGTCCATTGAAAAATGCAAAAAAATTTCTCAAATCATCTTTTCATTTTTTATAAAGTTTAAACATTTGGCGTTTAACCGTATTTCTCGAAACGGGTTTTGCTTGTGGAGTACATGCATTTTGTACAAAAGTATTAAAACCAAAATTTTTACCAAAATTAAACGCTAAATGTTCAACGGCAGTAAATTTAGCAAGTTCCTCCTCATAATTATTTCTATCGTAACGAAATAAATTAGAAGTGTTAGAATCGACAAACTTGGGAATTTGTTGTTGCCTCGTGTCGATCCCGAATTCCGTTGGATGTTTTGACGCCAAATGTCGACGATATATTCCATAGCCGCTTCCATTTGTAAACCTGTATACTTTTTTGCAATGGTTACATATGAGATTGTAGTCGTTACCTTCTAAATGTTGTTTGGTGAAGTGTTGCCATATGATGGATGCACTCCCTCGACTCATTTCTTTTGTTGTTGATGCTTCTTCAGTATTGGTAGTTGGTTGTAGACTTTCTTGCGTCGGGATATGCTCGACATTAGGAATAACGTTGATATCATCATCGTCATCGTATCCCCAATGTGCATACTCACGAGGATCATAAGAATAATTGGATTCTTCAGGAATCATCGGGCTCTTTCCTCTTCCACTAGCCATTTTTTGAGAGAATTGAGCGGAAGAAATTGAGCGAATTTGAGAGAATTTGAGCAAAGTTGAGAGAATTTGAGAAAATGAGAGAAATGAGAGAATTTGAGGGAAGTTGGGAAGAAAAATGAAAGGTGAAGATGGATATTTATAATGGTTATAGTTATTTTTTAAATTAAAAAAATTAATAATTATTAAAAAACAAAAAAAAATTAATAAACGGCTATAATATAGCCGTTTGGGCCGGGCCGGTTTGGGAAAATTACAACCCGGAACCGACTCGTCCCACACGGGTGTCGCGACCCTCTAAAAAATTAATTTTAAATTTTAAAAGGGGTTAACGGATTATTAGGTTAATTAGATTTGACTAACCTAACGCGGACCCTCCCAAGCCCTACCGAATCGCAACTTTGGTTTTTGTTTAAATGATTTTAAAATTTGGAGTCGCCACTAATCGTTCTTGGTAGGTCGATTAGAAACCTAAATAAATTAGCGGGAGAACTAATTTATTCCTGCGAACCAGAGATTAGGAGCTCGGGGACTTGGTTACACTAGTTAATTAAAACTAATGCCCTTTCGGTACCTTAATTTCATGGATATCCTAATTCGGCAACTCAGGCTTGGTTTATTCCTAAGGCTCTAGTAGGGTATTCTCTTTTGTGTTTTCACTTTTTAAATAGGATGCATGGATGGTATATATTTTTATTTGTTATATTTTTTTAAGTGTTAAAGATTCCCTGAAGCCGAAAGAGGGAGTGTGTTAACGACTTCTGTGCAGTATTACGACCTACTTATCTTTTGGGTCTGATGATTCAAAAATTAAATTATAGGAAGTACATGACAGTGAATAAACACCTCCAATGGGAGGCTAAGCATTGGCTTGGCTCTTCCCTTTGGGATTTAAGGTACAGGTATTTAAGTTGCAAGTATTTAAACTACTGTAAGTAAAAACCTCCAATGGGAGGCTAAGCATTGGCTTGGCTCTTCCCTTTGGGATTTAAGGTACAGGTATTTAAGTTGCAGGTATTTAACTACTGTAAGTAAAAACCTCCAATGGGAGGCTAAGCATTGGCTTGGCTCTTCCCTTTGGGATTTAAGGTACATGTATTTAAGTTGCAGGTATTTAACTACTGTAAGTAAAAACCTCCAATGGGAGGCTAAGCATTGGCTTGGCTCTTCCCTTTGGGATTTAAGGTATAGGTATTTAAGTTGCAGGTATTTAACTACTGTAAGTAAAAACCTCCAATGGGAGGCTAAGCATTGGCTTGGCTCTTCCCTTTGGGATTTATGGTGCAGGTATTTAAATTGCGGATGGACTTTGTCCTCTCCATTCTGGGGTATGAATTCTTTAAAATAAAATACAACGAATTGATTCAACAATTTGAAATTTGTGCGCGCTTGAGGACTCCTCCAAGCCGATTTTGTGCTTCCATAAGGTTGACCATTGATATAAAGCTGCGGCTTCCTGACATAAAATAGAGTGAAATGTCAGTATACAAAATATGTGCTAATCTGCACCTAAAACCAGAAGAGTGGAAAGAGTACTTATCTCCCATTTTTTGGGAGGGATTTCTATAATTGATTTTCGCTCTCTATGTTCCCAATATAGAGAGTTTCTTTTGAGTTAAGAGGGACTTTTAGTCACAGATCAGTTGAGAAATCGGTGGACAGCTTAGGAGCTTGTCTGGGCCGTTTTTTGCATCTCTACGAGATTTTTGCTGTTGATGTAGAGATATCCTTCTCCTGACATAAAATATGGAAAGAAAAAAGAGATGGAGAAAATGTATACAATTTGTGCTAATTTGCAAGTAAAACCATAAACAAATGAATAAATAAAAACACTTAGCTCGAATTTGCTTGCTCGTTGACGAGGATGAACTCTTGATTTATATTGATCAATGAAGGAATTTGTGATGATAATCCCTAGCTTTGAACTCCCATCATCTTCAAAATTCTCTCTCTTTTGGTATTTTCTTTCTCTCAAATTTTTCTTCAATCTCCAAAAACTCTCTCAAACATCCAAAATTTTCTCTCCAAAAAAAATCCTCCCAAACACTTCAAATTTTCTCTCCCAAGAATTCCCCTCTCAAGCTCACTTCATCCTCCTTTTATAATCTACTCATCTATCTCCCATTCTAATTTTTCCACTAACTCTATCTCCCATTCTAATTTCTCCACTAACTCTTCTTCATTTTCATCTTCCATTCTCCATCTCTATCTCACATTCTAATCTCTCCACTAACTCTTCTTCATCTTCATCTTCCCTTCTCCATATTTATCTCCCATTCTAATTTCTCCACTAACTCTTCTTAATCTCCATCTTCCCTTCTCTATTCTTATCTTCCATTCTAATTTCTCTACTAACTCTTCTTCATCTCCATCTTCCCTTCTCTATTCTTATCTTATTTTCTCCATCCATTCTTCTCCAACTTCTCTTCTTCATCTCCTCTTCTTCATCTTCCCTTCTCTATTCTAATTTATCCACTAACTTTTCTTTTTATTATTTGTAAAATAATCCTTCAAGAGTTAGGTATTTGCACTTTAGTCCTTGAATTTTAAGTATTTACAATTCAGTCCCTGAAAAAATATATTTCTTTAAGTCCAAATCTCCTCACAATTTTTGACACACCAAAATTTACCACATGTCAAATTTAAGCTCATTTCTTGTCGCTGAAAATAATGCATAATTTAATTAAAGTCCTTTTGCAAAATTAAGTCATTCTGGGTATAATTGGGCCAAGATGAAAATTTAAAATATTAGAAGACAATGTCACAACTCATAAAAAGTGAAAGTTAAAAATAAGTTGACTCAAATTAAATTTTTTTTAAGCCCGATTCGAGATTATACTCGTGAAGGAACACGTGACTCGAATTGGATTTTTCTGAATTTGCGATGGCCAATATGAAAATAGATTTAAAATAAAATTATTAACTATCTTTGTGTATTTTTTGGCCTCAAATGTTATTTTTTCAAAATTTTCAAATATTTTTGTATTTTTTTTAAAAAAAATTAAAATATATATATAATATGAAAAATTATTTTTTGGTCAAAATTCATTCCCTAGGCTTGGCTAAGGTTCCCAAAGTTGATTTTTCAATTTTATGAATTTTTATGGATTTTCTATTAATTTTTGAAAATAAATAAATAAACAATACGTAAAAATATGAAAAATCGTTTTTTGGTCAAAATTGGTTCCCTAGGCTTGGCTAAGGTCCCCAAAGTTGATTTTTCAATTTTATGAATTTTTATGGATTTTTTATTACTTTAGCAATAGAAAAAATGATTAAAGATCAGGTGTCAACAGCTGCCCCTCTTTGAAAGGAAGCTCGGTAGAGGTTCATTTCAAAGACGAGATGACACCTGGATTCTTATCGTCTCAATACAAGGAAATAAAAAGAGTCGTGACATGATTGTTCCACTGAAAATGAAATGAGAACCTAAGGATTCGTTATATAAAAAAACTTTAGGGTGGTTGAACTTGAACCCGTATGGTGGATCAACCAATGGTAGATTCCTAATAAAAGGATTCTACTGATTAAAAATTGAATTAAAATTTGACCCGTATGGTGGGTCGTACCATGGTAGATTCCTAATAAAAGGATTCTACTGATTAAATTTTGATTGAGATTTGACCCATATGATAGGTCACCACATGGAGATACCTGTAAGAAGGACTTGGTGCCTGTAGAAAGGACTTGGTGCCAGTAAAAAGGACTTGGTGCTTTGCCTGTAAGAAGAACTTTGTGCCTGTAAGAAGGACTTGCTTTGCCTGTAAGAAGGACTTTGTTTGCCTGTAAAAAGGACTTACTTTGCCTGTAAGAAGGACTTTGTGCCTGTAAGAATGACTTGATTTGCCTGTAAGAAGGACTTTGTTTGCCTGTAAGAAGGACTTTATGCTTGTAAGAAGGACTTGATTTGCCTGTAAGAAGGACTTTATGCCTGTAAGAAGGACTTTGTGCCTGTAAGAAGGACTTGATTTGCCTGTAAGAAGGACTTTGTGCCTGTAAGAAGGACTTTATGCCAGTAAGAAGGACTTGATTTGCCTGTAAGAAGGACTTTGTGCCTGTAAGAAGGACTTGATTTGCCTGTAAGAAGGACTTTGTGCCTGTAAGAAGGACTTTGTGCCTGTAAGAAGGACTTGATTTGCCTGTAAGAATGACTTTGTGCCTGTAAGAAGGACTTAGTTTGCCTGTAAGAAGGACTTAGTTTGCCTATAAGAATGACCTGATTTGCTTGTAAGAAGGACTTTATGCCTTTAAGAAGGACTTGATTTGCTTGTAAGAAGGACTTTGCTTGCCTGTAAGAAGGACTTTGTGCCTGTAAGAAGGACTTGATTTGCCTATAAGAAGGACTTTGTGCTTGTAAGAAGGACTTGATTTGCCTGTAAGAAGGACTTGCTTTGCCTGTAAGAAGGACTTTATTTGCCTGTAAGCAGGACTTGATTTGCCTGTAAGAAGGACTTGGTTTGCCTGTAAGAAGGACTTTGTGCCTGTAAGAAGGACTTTGTTTGCCTGTAAGAAGGACTTGATTTGCCTGTAAAAAGGACTTACTTTGCCTGTAAGAAGGACTTTGTGCCTGTAAGAAGGACTTGGTTTGCCTGTAAGAAGGACTTGGTGCCTGTAAAAAGGACTTGGTTTGCCTGTAAGAAGGACTTGATTTGCCTATAAGAAGGACTTGGTTTGCTTGTAAGAAGGACTTCATGCCTGTAAGAAGGACTTGATTTGCCTGTAAGAAGGACTTTATGTATCTCAAAGGGTGCCATTCTGAAATCTGGGGAGACCAGGAATCCTGCAGAAGCTCAAACCCAAATTATATTCTCTTGTCGTTTTAGGAATAAACCAAAGAGGCAGAGATCAAAAGGTCTCGAACATTTCTGTCCTTGAGACAAATCATGCTTTATTGAAGAATGTGGATACCTGTATATACCGCAATGGATTCGAGTATCCCAACAACCGTCAGAATTCATTCTCTTGAAAGGTTCTAGTTGAAGATATACTTACCTGAGAATTTGGAAGAAATGCTTGGTGGCTTCTGGACAACCAGGCTTGTTCATTCAATAATCGCCGAATGAATTTCAAGACTTTGGAAGGTAATTCGAACATTGGGAATGTGTTATCTGTCAGGCAATGTCAGAGGTAACATGTGCAAGCATTTTCATCAATGAGTTGATCGGTTCATGCAAAACTATTCAACCAAGTCGGCAATGATTAGAATTAGTCTGTGTGATAACTCATGATGCAATCAATCCAAATGTGGATCACGCAAAATTATTTTGTCAAGCTTGCATTACCAATTCTGTTTAAGGAGGTTCTCATATTATGAACGCCTCGAATGTAATCTGAATGGGGAACTTCAGTCCGAAAGGCCTTTCTCTCACTCTAGACTGTTTATCTGTAGATTAAAATGTTAGACCTGTGTGGAAATGGTTTACCTTTCCTCATCCTGTTATGCCCCATTTTGCACATTTGATGTCTCCTATGCAATTTATGCTCTAAGTTGGAGTTGGTAAATTAAACATGCGGAATAGTCATACATAATTCGTGAAATGTGTAAACATAATGCCGATGTGATAATTTTTAGCATCATGTGTGTTTATATAATGTGCAAACATGGGCGGATTTGAATTGCCCCTGGTATGTGGGCGGGCCGAACAAATTGGGAGGCCTACTCCTTATGTCGAGGGGCGGTTCGTCTCAACTTTGCCCCTGTGTGATGAAGCATATGGGTGAGGGAGCATTTCGGTTTGCTTAATAACAGCGACCGCCGTGGTTTAGCGGTTGAATACCCCTGCAAAAAGCAGAGAAATTATTCTTGAAATCAAACGAGATAAGGAAGACGTATTTGCTTTTTTTGCTTCAGAACTTGTGATTAATTTGCCTCATTTTTCACCAAAATAGATCTTGTCAGATGATCACAATTTTCTTTTGGGATTTGTCTCCCTCAACATGTTAAATGTTAGTATAAATATTTTCTGTAAAAAGAAAAGGAGACATGTCAACCAGTATTAAAATGGATAAATTGGAAACGATACTGATTTATCCTTCGTCTTGAATGCCTTGCACGAGTCTTTTACCAGTTTTGCTGGATTGAATTTTCCTCGACTTTTGTTGGGCGCCTCACCATTATGGCAAGACTATGGTAAAATACTTACTTTGATATTACTCGTCGAGTATTCCTGTTTGTAAAAAGAAATGCACAAAAAGTTGTTTCATTTATTTATAATACTTACAACATTCCCCACCCTTGGGGATCGAACTTGGGACATTTCGGACCTACTGTCATCCTCCCATACCATTCGGTCCATTGGACCGTAGGTGTCCACGGGGCTTTCCTTTCAAAGGTTAATCCTTGAGGATAACGCAGACCTGTTGTATCACCTTGGGCCATGTTACGGTATTTTCTCGAGGTAATTTGCAATCCCTGTTAAGAATGGAATAAAACAATTCGAGACTTGAGATGATTATGTGTAAATTAGAACGATACAGAATTACCCATGTCTGAGATTGTTCGGATCTTTCGCTTGTATTTTTCTTTAACCGAAGCTGTCCATCCCGTGGTAATGTTCATGAGTTGATTTGCCCCCAATTCAGCCAGACCAAGAAATTTGGTTTTTGGATACAACTGTATTCTCGAGTCGCTTTTGCAAATTCCTGAAAATAGAAGGGATCAAATTTAAAACTGGAGCAATTTAAGGGTAAATTGGAACGATACGAATTTACCCTTCAAATTTACACGGATTTCGTCTCGATATTAATTTTTTCGAGTTTGGTGTGGTTAACGGCTCCGAGCATTTAATGATTACTTCTAGCTTGTGCATTAATTTTGGATATCGACAAAAGGCGAGAACGTGCGATGAAACTAAGTAGACGTATTCGTCTAGGTTTAATCTTCTTTATGATGCTCTCGCGGGTTGCGGTAGACGATGATATCAAGAACATTAGAGAGGCATTCAGTGTGGCTTTCCACCAGCCACCTAGAGACTCGCGTTCAATCATGTAAATTAATAAAGTTGCCACCACTTAATTAGTGTGCCAATAAATTCGGCCATTTTTTTGCGTGCCCCACTTCAACCGTGTTTTGTTGCTTTCGGCGTCCACTCGTATGTATCAGGCACCTGTAGCATCGGGGGAGTGTCATGTGGGCCACGTTTATTAATAGAACCTCGGTCTTCTAAAACCTTCCGCGTGTTTCGGATCCGAGGAAATTTTAAGACCGGTCTCTGGTTGATTTAATCAGATTAATGTACTTATTTCATGGTTTCTGATTATATAATACATATTGTCTTTCAAAAGACGCGGGATCCTCTGCAATACATTAAATATGCCTCCGTGTTTAATCAGTATAAATCCACCGTCATATCAGAATACATTGCCCATACAAGTTTAAGGATTGACACAACTTTGTCTATCAAAGATGGACAGTGTTCGTTTGCCACCCCAAAATTAACGGTTGAAGCCTCGGTGTTTTTCGTCTTTTGGTATTTCTGAAGATGATTCTTGATATATTATTGAACTTAATTTTTACACCCGTCTGGGGTATCTAGGATCTCCCTGCAAAAGAAAATGATATAATTAGTATGCGACACAAGGAATGTCGGTCCATGACTCCTATATTAGTCCAATTTGATTTTTTTCTATTTTATAGAGAAATCAGAAAAAAAAAATTTCCTTAGGAAGAAATGGGTTAATTTCTGATACAGAATTTTTTTGCAGATTTATTACTCTTTTTTTTATTATTTTTTTTAAAGGAATGTGACAAAATCTCTTGACGTTTACTAAAATTTTTGAAGGAATTTCCTTTTTATCAAAATAAATTTTCAGAGGTAAATTTGTCAGGAAAATTTTATTTTTATTGAAGCAGGAAAGACATGACAGAAATCCTTTATTGGTTAACAAAATTCCCCCGAGACATTAGTCTAATTTTATTTAGAGAAACTTTTCTTAGAAAAACATGAGCGAATTTCTCGAAAAGAATTTTTGTTGCAAGTTTTTATAATTTGAAAGAATGTAATAAAATCACTTAATGTTTACCAAAGTTTTTTTTTGAAGGAATTTTTCTTTTTATCGAAATAAATTTTCAGAGGAAAATTTTTCAGGAAAATTTCATTTTTATTGAAGCAAGAAAAACATGACAAAAATCTCTTATTGGTCAATTAGTCTAATTTTATTTAGAGAAATTTTTTTTATAAAAACATGAGCGAATTTCTCGAGAAGAATTTTCTTGCAAGTTTTTATAATTTGAAAAATGTGATAAAATCACTTGATGTCTACTAGAGTTTTTTTTTTGAAGGAATTTTTCTTTTTATTGAAATAAATTTTCAAAGGAAAATTTTTTTAGGAAAATTTTATTTTTATTGAAGCAATAAAAATATGACAAAAATCCCTTATTGGTTAATAAAATTCCCATGAATGGATTTTTTCACATCATTTTTTCAAAAAACGTTTTTTTAAAAGAAATGAGGGACAAATTTAATTTTTATTTTCCTTTAAAAGAATGGTCGTAATATCAAGCTCAAAAACTGACTAACACCTAGCATGGACCGACCGAAAATAAATACAAGATAAAATTAGAGAACTTACTTTTACCTTGGAGAAATGCAAATCACATAGTCATGCGCATGACTCAAGTGAGGAGTGGACTCTAGAAAATAAAAGAAGGAGAGACAGGATATGGACCTAAAAGGCCCCCACTATCTGAATTGACAACCTTACCCTCCGCGCAATCAAATCACAATGGGAAGAATTGTCAATTCAGATAATGAGCGGGATAAAATATGGTCAACCCAAGCGCAATCGACGCAAGAGCTTTGCATATTCGATCCCTATCTATGGTTACCTAAGAAAAATTTCGCGACTTGGGTTTAGACGCTTGCGTGTGCAGGTGTTGCGATCCTTAGAATATGCAAGACATGCACAACAATTGATATCAAAACAGCGCTTCTAAAAATGTGTGAAATTAAACATAATCCCAACACCGAGCCTGCAAAACAAATGGGTTATCCAAACACTCCGCCCCTTATAACTCCCATCCTGCAAAAACATATAACACCTATAGAATGAGTCCCAAGCAAGATCGCCAAAAGCGAGATATCAATGAAATTTACATTGGCCTAAGTCCACAAAAACTTTTAAAATTTCGAAAAAATTCAAGTATTCCAATTGGTATCTTTTTTCGAAAATTTAAAAATCCCGTCCCCAGTGGAGTCGCCAGTCTGTCGCGACCCTCCAAAAAATTAATTTTAAATTTTAAAAGGGGTTAAAGGATTATTAGGTTAATTAGATTTGACTAACCTAACGCGGACCCTCCCAAGCCCTACCGAATCGCAACTTTGGTTTTTGTTTAAATGATTTTAAAATTTGGAGTCGCCACTAATCGTTCTTGGTAGGTCGATTAGAAACCTAAATAAATTAGCGGGAGAACTAATTTATTCCTGCGAACCAGAGATTAGGAGCTCGGGGACTTGGTTACACTAGTTAATTAAAACTAATGCCCTTTCGGTACCTTAATTTCATGGATATCCTAATTCGGCAACTCAGGCTTGGTTTATTCCTAAGGCTCTAGTAGGGTATTCTCTTTTGTGTTTTCACTTTTTAAATAGGATGCATGGATGGTATATATTTTTATTTGTTATATTTTTTTAAGTGTTAAAGATTCCCTGAAGCCGAAAGAGGGAGTGTGTTAACGACTTCTGTGCAGTATTACGACCTACTTATCTTTTGGGTCTGATGATTCAAAAATTAAATTATAGGAAGTACATGACAGTGAATAAACACCTCCAATGGGAGGCTAAGCATTGGCTTGGCTCTTCCCTTTGGGATTTAAGGTACAGGTATTTAAGTTGCAAGTATTTAAACTACTGTAAGTAAAAACCTCCAATGGGAGGCTAAGCATTGGCTTGGCTCTTCCCTTTGGGATTTAAGGTACAGGTATTTAAGTTGCAGGTATTTAACTACTGTAAGTAAAAACCTCCAATGGGAGGCTAAGCATTGGCTTGGCTCTTCCCTTTGGGATTTAAGGTACATGTATTTAAGTTGCAGGTATTTAACTACTGTAAGTAAAAACTCCAATGGGAGGCTAAGCATTGGCTTGGCTCTTCCCTTTGGAATTTAAGGTATAGGTATTTAAGTTGCAGGTATTTAACTACTGTAAGTAAAAACCTCCAATGGGAGGCTAAGCATTGGCTTGGCTCTTCCCTTTGGGATTTAAGGTATAGGTATTTAAGTTGCAGGTATTTAACTACTGTAAGTAAAAACCTCCAATGGGAGGCTAAGCATTGGCTTGGCTCTTCCCTTTGGGATTTAAGGTACAGGTATTTAAGTTGCAGGTATTTAACTACTGTAAGTAAAAACCTCCAATGGGAGGCTAAGCATTGGCTTGGCTCTTCCCTTTGGGACTTAAGGTACAGGTATTTAAGTTGTAGGTATTTAACTACTGTAAGTAAAAACCTCCAATGGGAGGCTAAGCATTGGCTTGGCTCTTCCCTTTGGGATTTATGGTGCAGGTATTTAAATTGCGGATGGACTTTGTCCTCTCCATTCTGGGGTATGAATTCTTTAAAATAAAATACAACGAATTGATTCAACAATTTGAAATTTGTGCGCGCTTGAGGACTCCTCCAAGCCGATTTTGTGCTTCCATAGGGTTGACCATTGATATAAAGCTGCGGCTTCCTGACATAAAATAGAGTGAAATGTCAGTATACAAAATATGTGCTAATCTGCACCTAAAACCAGAAGAGTGGAAAGAGTACTTATCTCCCATTTTTTGGGAGGGATTTCTATAATTGATTTTCGCTCTCTATGTTCCCAATATAGAGAGTTTCTTTTGAGTTAAGAGGGACTTTTAGTCACAGATCAGTTGAGAAATCGGTGGACAGCTTAGGAGCTTGTCTGGGCCGTTTTTTGCATCTCTACGAGATTTTTGCTGTTGATGTAGAGATATCCTTCTCCTGACATAAAATATGGAAAGAAAAAAGAGATGGAGAAAATGTATACAATTTGTGCTAATTTGCAAGTAAAACCATAAACAAATGAATAAATAAAAACACTTAGCTCGAATTTGCTTGCTCGTTGACGAGGATGAACTCTTGATTTATATTGATCAATGAAGGAATTTGTGATGATAATCCCTAGCTTTGAACTCCCATCATCTTCAAAATTCTCTCTCTTTTGGTATTTTCTTTCTCTCAAATTTTTCTTCAATCTCCAAAAACTCTCTCAAACATCCAAAATTTTCTCTCCAAAAAAAATCCTCCCAAACACTTCAAATTTTCTCTCCCAAGAATTCCCCTCTCAAGCTCACTTCATCCTCCTTTTATAATCTACTCATCTATCTCCCATTCTAATTTTTCCACTAACTCTATCTCCCATTCTAATTTCTCCACTAACTCTTCTTCATTTTCATCTTCCATTCTCCATCTCTATCTCACATTCTAATCTCTCCACTAACTCTTCTTCATCTTCATCTTCCCTTCTCCATATTTATCTCCCATTCTAATTTCTCCACTAACTCTTCTTAATCTCCATCTTCCCTTCTCTATTCTTATCTTCCATTCTAATTTCTCTACTAACTCTTCTTCATCTCCATCTTCCCTTCTCTATTCTTATCTTATTTTCTCCATCCATTCTTCTCCAACTTCTCTTCTTCATCTCCTCTTCTTCATCTTCCCTTCTCTATTCTAATTTATCCACTAACTTTTCTTTTTATTATTTGTAAAATAATCCTTCAAGAGTTAGGTATTTGCACTTTAGTCCTTGAATTTTAAGTATTTACAATTCAGTCCCTGAAAAAATATATTTCTTTAAGTCCAAATCTCCTCACAATTTTTGACACACCAAAATTTACCACATGTCAAATTTAAGCTCATTTCTTGTCGCTGAAAATAATGCATAATTTAATTAAAGTCCTTTTGCAAAATTAAGTCATTCTGGGTATAATTGGGCCAAGATGAAAATTTAAAATATTAGAAGACAATGTCACAACTCATAAAAAGTGAAAGTTAAAAATAAGTTGACTCAAATTAAATTTTTTTAAGCCCGATTCGAGATTATACTCGTGAAGGAACACGTGACTCGAATTGGATTTTTCTGAATTTGCGATGGCCAATATGAAAATAGATTTAAAATAAAATTATTAACTATCTTTGTGTATTTTTTGGCCTCAAATGTTATTTTTTCAAAATTTTCAAATATTTTTGTATTTTTTTTAAAAAAATTAAAATATATATATAATATGAAAAATTATTTTTTGGTCAAAATTCATTCCCTAGGCTTGGCTAAGGTTCCCAAAGTTGATTTTTCAATTTTATGAATTTTTATGGATTTTCTATTAATTTTTGAAAATAAATAAATAAAAAATACGTAAAAATATGAAAAATCATTTTTTGGTCAAAATTGGTTCCCTAGGCTTGGTAAGGTCCCCAAAGTTGATTTTTCAATTTTATGAATTTTTATGGATTTTTTATTACTTTAGCAATAGAAAAAATGATTAAAGATCAGGTGTCAACAACGGGCCGGTTCCGGTTCGCAATGAACCGGCCCGTGGCCATCTCTACCTCAGCAACACTAACGCGCGCTTATGTTTTCACGAAAAATAAATAAATTATAATCATTTTTTTGGTAAAGAATAAATTATAATCATTTGTATTTCTTATAAAAAAAAATAACGCAAATGATCCATAAATTTTAACTCAATTTGTAATGTGATCCTTAAATTTTTAATTTAATTAATATAGTCCTCAAAATTTATCCCAATATATAATATAGTCTCTGAACTTTTAATTTATTCAACGTAATATCTAAATTTTTGAAACATTTTCAACTTAGTACTTAAAATATTAAAAAAATATTCAAAGTTGTACCTAAACTTGAATTAGTAGAAAGATTACATTGGACATCTTTTTATTATTCAAGGACTACGGTTAAAACATTTCAAAGTTTATAAATCACACTGCATATTGGTCAAACTGGAATTTCAAGACCACATTGCACGCTAGATTAAAGTTCAAAGACCATTTGTGTCGTTATTCCTTATAAAAATAAATGGAAAGAATGTTTTTTCATCATCCACAAAAATATTAAGACATAAACTATTGTAAATAAAAATAATTTTTATTGACTAATTATTTAAGCGATACTAGAGATTAATTTCATAAAAATATCTTTTAGGAATTTTTTTCAATGGAACAAATGGAGCTTAAATCAAAGGGAAAATTCCAAATAAGAAATTGAAGTGCGAATATTTTTTTAAATAAGGGTTTGAAATGCTTTCATTATTTCAAAACAAGTCTAACAAAGAGCATTGTCGTTATTTTTTTCTTTTTTTTATCCTTCCTTTTGCCCTTACTACTCACTGGTGAGCCCTAGGTGAGCTAAAGGGTTGCCCTCGTCAAACTTGCCCACGCTAGATTTGGGCGAGTCGAGGGCTACCCTTGCCTCACCAGCCTTGAGGGTGGCCACCGATGAGAAAAAAAAAAGGGCCAAAAAAAGGACAAGGAGAAAGAAAAAAGAAAATAAATAAATAAATAAATCATGAAATATCCTTGCTCGGACTTTTTTTTTTAAATAATGAAGGTACTTCAAATTTTTATTTAAAATAAGTCTATTTTATATCCTTATTTTAGAAAATGAAGGCATTTTGGGTTCTTATTTGAATTCCCTAAATCAAATGAGAACAAGCCAAAATTAGCACATAAACTTGGATTGCTGTCGATCAAAGTTTTGGAATACCAAACGTAGGTGGGTGCATCTAATTTGAACTCGCGTGTCTATTTTTCGAACGTTAAAGTGAGGACACATGAGTAACAACTATAGACTTTGAGCTTTATACAGGAGCATCACCATAAGTTTATCGAATACCAATCATACTTGAGAATTTAAAATTGCTTCTCCAATTTTCGCCGACTCATGTTAAACCACTCGCAAAGAGTTCTCATTAGAGGCGATCAATGAGTGTGCTCGAATTAAGCTCAGATCGAAACTAATTTATTGCTTAGGCCCGCTCGTTATCAAAATTTAATTATTTTTTCGGGTTGAGTGGACCTGCTTCAAGCTCAAACTCACCTAAATTTATTTTATGGCCCTAGCGACATAAGCTAAATTTATTTTATAGCTCGTTATGAAAATAAAATTATCCACGATCACATTTAGTATTTGCCAACTTTCGTATGGATAGTGCAATTTTTCACGGTGCACCAAACCAAAATTAACGGAAAATCACTTCATTAGTACCGTCAATTAATCCTAAATCCCGATTGTTTATATCACTTAGAAAAAAAAAAATAAGGTAACAAAATTTATTTTCCATTAATAACAGAAGCATCTCGTCACAAAAACATTGTTCATTGACTCCAAATTATAGAGTTAAAAAATTGATTAAAATTAGGACAATGATTTTCGCATTGCTCATTTGGCAAGGATGTTAAGAGGACACCCATATTAAAAAGGAAAGAAGGAAGAAACAGAAAGTACATGCTTTTCTTTCGTGGGATTGTACATCTTCAAGATCTACTCTAATGCTGACCCAACCGTTTGTACTCGGACAACCGGTGAATTTCCATGGCCGTACTTGTCCATATCATTTATACGTTACTACAGCGTCTAAGCCCCCAATTTATGTCATCAATTTGCTGTTAATCCTGTCATTTAGCATGGATGGGGCCACGAGTTGTTCCAATTGAACAGGCCCTGCCAGATGGGATCTACAAAGTTAAGAAATCTTGGCAGTGTTACACACTCCCCCGAGTCGGTCGGTCCACCATTTCTGCAGGTTTTCCAAATTTCAGTCGTGGATTCGCATTCAAACCTCTGGCGACGCGAATTGTTGAAACATGTTAGACCAATGATTGGAACCTTGATTTGATCATTTTTTGCTAATTAATCGGAATCGCAACAAGGTTGCGACTCGCACGTGATCGAAACGGGATCATGGTTGAATCTTGAAAGGGGTTGGGATTCAGCCCGGGAAAGTGAGCAACTTGGGGCCTCACCGGGAGTGATTAACAAACTGAAACAATGCATCTCCACTTGTAATTTCTCGTTTCTTCCCCGGTAGAGGCCGCATACATTACACACATATCAATCAAAAGGTACGCGACGAATACAAGTTTAGACAGAGAATTCGACCCGGTAGCTACAGTTTCATGAAGATGTAGAGAAGTCTTCGGGGGCAGCTTGGCAAGCGGGTATTAACCTTGGTAAAAAAGAATCCGCTCGTTTATTACCTTGAAAAAATGCATGGAAGGGCACACGGAAATCGGTCGATCCCGCAAGATTGGCACATTACTGAGCAGGGACCGCTACAGCCTTCTGAAAAAACAAGGCAAAAGATGTCAGGATATTGTGGTAGACATGGGCCAAGAATGAAGCAAGAAAGAAAATTTCAGCTGGATATTGGTGATATGTAGGTGGATAGTAGTGTCGATTCGGGAACTCATTTGGCTGGACATGATGGGAAGGGTGTTCTTAAATTGACAACGGAAGATGAATGCCGCAGTGCGATAGTTGCCGCTTGCAGATGAAAGATGTTTCGAAAACATAATGAGAAGGTGGTAATTAGACGGGATTTACCCGTTTCTGCTCTTCGATATTCGCCTTTATGAGGGAGTAGATGGCCACTCCACCTATTGCTATTGCAGTTCCAATCCCAGTTTGAGTGGAGATCCTATTACCTGTGGTTTTCCAAGTACAGACTCTATGAGCACAAAAGTGTTTGTAGTTCCGAAACTAGTCAAATGCTAGCTGCATAGAATTGAAGTGGAGAATATGTAGCGAGATGTTACCAAATACAACAATAGAGAAACCGATCACAAAAACCCTCTTCAGCACATTTCCGACAGCATGTGTAAGTGGCGCTACCCGTTCCAAAGTGTTGGTAGCAACCTGGACAAAAAACGCAACCGTGTTCGTGAGACATGAATCTATGAGTACGAACATGATAACCACAGCAGTAAAAGATGTTAGGTTATTACAGTAGTTGGTGATTTCAAGTAATAAAGTCACTTTTTAGTTACCAACCATGTTCACAATGTATCAGCATGGAAATCCGTTCGATATATGAGGCTATGGTACGCTTGAAATATGAGTAGTTATTACCCGCAGAGTCTTAAACTTTTCTTTATCTCGAGAGGGAACTACTAAACTCCATTATTAGCCCTTCCAATCTTTTCGCCATTTTGTTAAATTTTTCGGTGTTCTTCTCTTTCTTAACATTGAACAGTGAAGCTGAGCCGCTGGAGACTTATGCCGTACCTGATTGTAGAGATGATAGAACAATCCGATGCAGAAAAGGTCTGACAGGAACTTGAAAAGACCCACTTTGGCAATGGCCTCCCTAAATCCGTATTGCATCAGTTGAGGGCCCTCAATCTGAAAGTGAGACAAGACAATGCTCAAAGGTTGCAGCTGGCACGATCAATTTGGAGAGGAGAAAGCCATTAAATTTGTGGCTGATAGTCGGAGCATGATATTACGAAGCTAATGAATAATCTCTGCTGTGATCAATGCTGATCACTTGTAAGAAGCTTACGATAACTGCTGGGGGGATGCAAAACAGAAGAGCGATGATTGTTATATAAGCATACACATTTGTACTGTCCATTCCTGTCTGCAGAAAATAAAAATGGAAACTTCAATTCGAGAAGAAAGGCTTGAGATACGTAGAGTAAGCAAATAAATCCAAGAAGAGCAACTACCAACTAGCATCCTCATCAACTAGATGTTTTAACAAAGAAACAATCGCAACGTAAGATATGCCATCTTTACTTCCACCACGGCTCATCAAATTGCTGAACGAAAAGCTTTCCGATAGATTTCTCACCATTGCTTTCTTCGAGTAAATACTTCTGTAGGTAAATGCAACATTTGAGATCATTGCACTGACGAAACCAGTCCAGTTGAAAGAAAGCTCGGTTAATGAAGCCATCGACACACCTGAGACGATATAATCGATACCATTTATAAAAAAAAAAAAAATCTGATCAGTTTCGACTACTTTGGATGCACAAAAAGAAAAGCAGAATAAAACTCGAGTGTGTCACATGCACGAGTAAGAATTTAGCAGCAAAACTAACCAATCACAACAGGAGCTAGTGATAGCCACAGGGACAGTGGGATCTGGTGGCCCAGAATGAACTGAGAAGCAGCCGCATTGAAGAAAGGCTCAAGAGCTGTTAACGGCATGACAAGAAAAAACAATTAATGACAAAAACTACATCTTACCCTAATCAAGAGAATTGCATGAGACTACAGAGCATTAGGTAAAGCAGATGATCGCCTTGACCACAACCCTTTTGCTGTTAACAACTTAAAAGAATGAACTTATTTCCGGGAACATGATGATCTTTTCTTGACTCTGCTTACCTTTGATGGTGTGTGTAAAGGATACAGCAACTGCTGCGAAAGACACGTTGGACATGACGTGTCCTAGGGCATGGCAGGCAGCAACAGGGGTCAGCAATGCTAAGAGCTCCCTATCAATTGGCTGTTCAAGTGATGAAAGCACGTCAATTCTATTTTAGTTGGACAATGCACAATGAATAAGGGCAAAAACACTTGGAGCATTCGAACTTACTGCTCGTTTGGGCAGACCAGCGGCCCAACTAACCAGACAATATACAACTCCAACAAGAAGATGTACGACAGATACGAAGCTGCAGGGGGGAAAGAAGTGTGATCAACTCTTCTCTTACTATAGAGAATGTAAATGAGGCGGTGGCGGGCATTAGCACCGATTCAAGTAACAGGAAATCTATAAATGTTCCACAGAGGAAGTGAATCAGCAAGGACAACATACTATGGGTACGGGAAATAATTATAGACCTTCTTGTTCAGTATGTTGAAGATGACATTCAAGAAGTACCTGCATTAAAAGAGATATCACACGGTTATTTCCTTTTATTATTTTGGCAAGCAATCAGATGGTTATTTCAGTCCTCGATCTTCTTTGCGGTCTTTTGCTACTTCTAATTCTCCCCCATGAGAAGCAGATGATCATAGCTCAATGCAAATTACACAGGATCACCGCATTTTCACTAAAATCATGATAACCAAACTTAAAATGAAGGCTAGAGGCTCGGACAATCTCAAAATAAAACTTCAACCCGCATTTATGATTGTTAGCTTAGAGTAGTAAAGGAAGATGTCTTCGTAAGAGCATCTTCAGATCGAGTGTTGCTGCAGTTGAGCTAGGAGCCTTGCACAGCTACGAAGCAAGGATACGAGGAAGATTCAATTCGACCATCTCAAGACTTTACGGCTCTGTTTGCTTCTCGGCAAATGGATGATTTGGAAAAAAAAAAAATTGATACCAAGTGGAAAATTATGACATTATGATACAAAAACAGAATGAAATCACATACCACATGAAGAAAAAAAAGCCAGTAACAAGTGCTGGGTATCTTTCTCCGAAGCTCTTGGGTGGTTTTGCCAACCTGCACTGATCATCATCAACACATTCGGAATAACCGGAAAGGACCAAAAAAAAAAAAAGAATACCAACAGACCAACACCAAAAAAATCCCATCTTTATCTTTTTCCCTTCTCCTTCCACTTAACTCAGCAACAAACAGAGAAAAAACAAAGCGAAAGTAGAGACAAATCGTCCGACCCATCGGAAACTTCAATCTGCCTGCCCTCCGCGTCGGCTGCTGCAGCTCTGGCGACATGGGAACCGGCGGGATGCCGCCGTCTGAACGGCCCTCTTCCGCCAGCGAATCGCGGTGGCTCCGGCGACGGCGAGAGGGCAAGACGTGACGCGCCGCCAGCGAAGCTCTTTCGAGCCTTGAGCAGGACAGAAGTGGCCGAAATCGCGTGGGTTGTCAGGTACAGGGACGACATCTTCTTGAAGCCAGAGGCTCCGACTGGAGAGCGAACTGGGGTAGCGATCGATGGCATCTTCCGATCAAAAACGAAGAGAGGAAGCTACGAAAGAGATGGTTTTTACTTAGGGACCTTCGCTATAAAAGGGGACGAGCTTGAACAGTGAGAAGGAACTGCAGAAGCGACACCGCTAACGTCGATGGAATCAAGAATGTTGAACTCGAAGCGGAGATTTAACACATAAAAAAGGAGCCCGTTGAATGATCATCTTTCTTGGGTGGGGTGCCAAAAAGCCTATGGAATAGTGGACGAAGAGAGGGAGACAGACGACGAGAGGCCATCGCTGTCAGAGAAGAGAAGCATGGGGAGCAGCGTCATGCTGCCTCTGATAATTAGAGAATGGGTGAGCGAAGACTGTGCGAGAGTGAGGTCATGCACGAGCTCAACATTGGCGGGCGGCGGGCGGCGGGCGACGGCGAACGACGGCGGCGACGGTCGTTAACGACAGTGACGTCCCAAATGTTTTCGATTCGTTTTTGTCGTTAGCGGAAGGTCCGGCGCGCGTAAAAATATTACAAGAATCGTTTTCTATTCTGTGCGTTTTTTTTTTTGGTAAAACTTATTCTGTGTTTCGAATTTGTAAACCAATAATCACGGTTTATATCGTCTTGTAAGGTAATTTTGCAGAGAAAAAGAATTACAATTTTTTTTTTATGTATGTTTTTCCGGATGAATCGATTTTCTCTCCAACATAATTATCATAAGCCGACGGTTTCCTACCGATCGAGGATCTTACCAGAGGTGCCGATTTTTGCTTCTTGCATCTGCAAAACAGGGAACGCTCGTGGTCATGGATGTAAGGCCGAATGCACGAATGCTAGCTGAAACACATCCAAGTCGATACTCAGTTTGCACGAGAAAGGCATCTCTCTCGGAGAGAAATTATCAAAAAAGTCCTAAACTTATTGTGCTTTTTTACCAATTCAGTTTTAGACTTTTTAATTTTGTAAATTGAGTCGTAAACTTTTTTAGATTTTACCAGTTGAGTTCTCCAATATTGGCTGAAGATCACCGATTGAAACAAGACATTTTATGTAATGCAGTCAGTAGCGATATAGGTAATTTTTAATATTTTATTTTATTTTCCTTCTTTTTTAATTTTTTTTACATATTTGGCCAACAACCCTGGCTTGATTTGGGCGAGGGCATCATAGCCCTTGCCGGCTATAGGCAGGGGAGTCGTGGCCCTCGCCAGCCAACAGGCAAGGGGTCGAACCTCACCTAGATTCGAGTTAGGGCTTGACACTCTCGTTTGTGGCCAGTGAGGACCGCAACACCCTTGTCCAGACCAGGCGAGGGTTTAATTGCCATCGCCCACCAAATATGTGAGAAAAGGAAAAAGAGAAAGATAACAAAAAAAAAATTTTAAAAAAAATAATTGTTAAATACTATCCACATCAACTTCTACACACCATGTAAAATAGTCAGTGTCCATGCCAGTGATTTTTTGATTAAAATTGACTAAATCGACTTAATTGACAAAAATTAAAATGTGTATGACTTAATTGGCAAAAGTGCAATAAGCACGGAACTTTTTAGATAATTTTTTTTCCCATCTCTTGGCCGACCACAGAGTAGCTTTCGCAGGTCCCAGTGAGGTTCTTAATCAAATCCCATCTCTTGGACGGCAAAGTACACCCAACTACCAACGCGATGATAATAAATTGCGTGTGGAAATACAGTATAAATACCGGAAAACAACGGGGAGAACTCCAAAAGTTGGCATGCAACGCTTTTTGCAAAGAGATCGTTAGTTTTACTTAGTTGGTTGCTTTGGCACGTACGTTTGAACCCGATGGTCTGCGAATTCGTGCGCGTGATTCATCGCGAAATGGCTTGCATCGGGTCGGGTTTGATCACGATTTGGACCGGCGGTGAGCTCTCTACGTCACGGGCGAAAACGTGATAATATTTTTAAGTTCTTTTGGAGTTCATATATATATATTTCTATGTTCTGAACACGATAAATGTTATATTTTTTAGTATGGTTCGAGTCCATATATAACCCTAGGTTTCAATGCACCAAATCTTATCGCACTTACCAAGGAGGCCCTATCGATTAGCATTACACAGAAGAAATCAATTCTTGACATTAATACAAGTAGATCTGTTCTTGATAAATAAAAACTTCGGATTTTCGATCCCATGTAAGATCGGCTCAGGATTATGAAATCATTTTCTATTGGATAAGAAGGGCTATTGCACAAATTTCTAACTAATTGCCCCATAGATCATGTACTTATCAATATGAAAGAGAAATCATGTTATGAAAAGGGGATTCCTATTTGTACGAAGAGTACTTCGAATTTGAAACGAGCGTGAAGAAATTAACGATACTTCTTTATTTTTTGAGTTGTTCTGCTGGATCAATCGCTCAAGACCTTTGGTCTCTACCCAAACCCGATGGAAAAAATGATATCGCTTCAAGAATGATTTTAATCTAGTTCATGGCCTATTAGGAGTAGAAGGTGCTTTGGTGGGATCATCCTAGACAAAAAAATAAAAAATAGTACAACTGATTTGACAATGATCGGGTGACATTCATTCTTCGACTCAAACCAAGAAATTCCTCATATATGATGCGAAATGTATTTGGTCCATCGTTTATCAGGGATTTCTCTATGAAAAATACAAATCGGAGTTTAAAGAAGGGGAAGGAGAAGGAGAGTCCTCGACCCGCAACAAATAGAGGACTTATTCGGTCACAAAGCTTGAGGGCCATTGGCTCCTAAAATATGCCGCCATCGGGGCTCTTTCTTTGATTGTATCGAAAGGGCCAATTCGTTGGGATTTCCCTATTGGTCGAGGACTCTCCATGAGGTTTATTATTGCATTATTCATAGCTTCCTTGTTCATAGGCGAAGCCGATTCAGAATTGTTTTTCATTAAAATGCATAACTTGCGTCCATGCGTTTCATATTCGCGTGGACTTCAGTCCCAAAAATACAGCTATCCCTGCAACGTCACGTCAATCCCACAACCTTATAAGGGACTCGACAAAGATTAAAAATTTGTAATGGTGGCATGCGAAATTTGACATGCAGCTCTACGACTGTAGTACTGAGATAATGAAAAATCTTTAGAGGAAGTACAAAACGGAAAGAGTTACGAAAAAAACTAGAGTTTAAGATTATTGTTGACATGCATAATTGAGTGCGCAAAAAATGGTTTTCTATTATTGCACGATATTCCGGGGGGGCATCGAATAAAAATTTTAATTGGAAGCAAAATAAGTTGAGAGTTCCCACAGAAGTACTTCTTGCAAGATTAATGAACAATCCCTTGCAATTTAGAACCGCATGTGGTCCTCCCGGAGATAATCCTTGTGAATAAACTTCTCGTCATATATTTATGCTGACTTCGAACATTAGATGGAATGAAAAAGAGTATAACTTTAATTGGAGGCGAGAAATCAGGACGGTTCAATTTGGGAACCGGCTGTTTAAAGGCGAGTTCAGACGGGAACCGGTCTGGTTCTTGGCTCTTGGTTCTATACCTAAACCGGTCGTTTCTACTTGGGAATCAAATCGGTTCATATGTGACACTTAACCCTAAGTTATTTCCCTTTTATAATTCTATCAGTCCCGCCGCCTCTTTATATCTCTCTCTTGTTTCTCACTCTCCGGTCTCCTCCTATATAGTGGCTCGACTCCACCCCGATTGCTCACCAAATCTCCACTCTAGCTGCTCGACTCCAATCTGATCTGAGGTATGTCGCCGTGGTTTCGATGAATAATGATGGTTATGTGATTTCTTCTTTGAATATCCTTCACTCTTTTAGGCTTTGTTAGATTCCCGAGTTAGGATCCATATATCTTGTTTGCATGACCAATTATTGAGACCAAATCAACGCTGGATATTTTCCCTGCTTGTCTAAATCCACCATGCTTTGCATTTACCATCATAACTCTTGAGATCTTCCCTGAGCTTGTTCGGGATCCCTATGTGTTTGGGTGTGCCATTTGTTCAGAAGATTGCCGTTCCAGATCAAAGACGGAAGCTATCGCACTGAATTATAAAAATCTCATTGGGTTGCTTGCAGGAGGAGATCTCCCCCACGGTATAATCATGAAAAAGAACAACAGAAGAGTGAGGTGCGTATTTCAATTTTCTAGTTATGTCTCCCCTCCGGGCCTTTCATTAGACCGTGTAATTGATGGAGCTGCTTATCCCGCTCGATCTTTTCTGATCTTTCGCTTAATCTTCTCGTCTCTACACAGAATTCGGTTATTTCATACAATACGTCATTTCATGCGCTGTGCCTTTTATGGTTTGATGCTATTATTTCGAAGAAAATGGGTGATTTGAAAAATATTTTTTTAAAAAATAATCATTTATATCGCTTACAAAAATATATGCATGTAACAAAAAAAAATCCTCATCGTACACCCAAATGTTTAGATACGACTTATTGTCGGTGATCGGTTCTGCTTCCGATTTCGAAGAAAATGGGAACATTCTCGGGCATGGTATATTAAAAAAAAAAAAAAAAGAGAAAAGGGCCCAAATGGGGAGGCGATGAAGCCCAAAAAGCCCATTACAATCAAACCGGGAAACCCTAAACCCAAGAAAAAACCAACAGAAGGTAAAAATAAAAATAAAAAATCGTTTTGCTCCCGATTTCCCTTGAAAATCTGCCGATCGCTTGCGCAGATTCGTCACCCGGATGGCCGGCGGAGGCAGTGGCGGCGGAGGCGGCGGTTGCAAGGAAGAGGAGCAAGACGGGGTGTCGGTGCATTCTCCGTGCAAGGCGCCTCTTTCCTCTGCATCTTCTCTCCCTCAGGTATCTTCGTCGATAGCCGTATTCGGTGCAACTGGTGGTTTCGTAGCTGAGACACGCGTTCTGATTTTTGACGCCCGATCCCTTTTCCCCTGCGAGAAGGAGCAATCGCAGGTCGAATTGGAGCTCAGGCTGTTGGAAGCTCTCGAGAGGTACCCTCCCGCTAAATTACGAGGTGAGTCGAGTTTCGATCGATAGCTTGCTCTCTCGGGGTGCCTGTTCACGGCGATGGCAAAAGGCGGCAACTTTGTCGTTTTACGCTTTCCTTTTTTATTGACCGCGATCAGCTAATTTTCTCCGACAGCAACAGCTAGTCCCACCTGCTTTGTCTGTTTCCTTGGCAATTCGGTTCTCTTCGGAGGACTCCATTCTGCAGTTCTCGTAGATTATGGTTTGTAAAAAAAAAAAAAAAAAACTTCTGCTATTGTGTGTGAAATGCAGGCACGGACATTAAGATCCATTTCCATTTCTTGAAATTCTGTGTTCATCGAATTGGTTTCGAATGCTTCCAAGGCTGACCAGCCATCACTTGCAGGCATACATCGGCACTTCGTCCTTTACGGGCTAATGGAGCACCTGCGAAGAAGGTTTTTTCCTCTTTAAATATTCCTTCACCCTTTGGGCGTTACCTGTTCAGTTCATCCAGCGAAAGAGATGATTCTCTAGTTTTTCCAAGTCTCTCATGGTGTGCTCTCGCTGCTTTTCCCAGCTTCGACCGCCATTTCTCTGCCGACGAGGTTCTGCAGTTGCTGGATCGTTTCTACAACTTAGACATGCTGGTACTTGGTAGATTTAAGCTGCTCTTTCTTTTGATTTTGGTTTTTTGGTACATTCGCGACCATTCATCACGTGAATGCGGCAATGAAGCAATGGCGAAGTAAATTTTGCTTCTCTGAGTTGATCGATACGGCGAAAGTTCCCAACTTAATCTCAAAGGCCGGCACCCTGATTCCATAGATGTAGAGAGCCATACTGGGTGCATTTTTTGTATGCCTGTTGTTTCTGTTTCGCAGATATGGAAGCACGCTTGTTGATAGTGTTCATTGCGTTTTGTGGTCAGAAACCAGATGAGGACGAATCTGAGATTTTAAACCAAGAGGAAGATTTCAGCTTGCCGCAAAGCTATTTCGTCAAGGAAGAGCTTTAAGCCCCCGAGAAGAAGGGTTCGTATTATTTTCAATTCTGGAGACCTTAGCTGTCATTTGCCTCCAGCATGTTCATGGGATGAATTTGTCATTTGCCGTACATGCTTAGTCCTAAACTTGCGAGAATAATGTTTGTTGTTGCGATGGCCGATGCAATGTACATAATTCGCCTTTCCTTTCTAGTTCTCAGATTCCTGGTGGATTTAATTGAGAGCGAGACAGAATGTTGCGGGAGCATCGGCAAGTAGGATATGGATAGTTTTAAGGTACAAAATACATGTAATATCCTGCAAAACGAGATTTTCCAGGTTATGAATCTCGCAGTGTTTTGAGAATCAATAGGATGATCGTTTATAAATGATGCTGAAAGGTGAACAGAAAGGCCTTAGGACTGGTCACTCGCTTCTGTGAAATCGGCCAATTTAAAGTTTCCGCTTGTGCTTTGAAGAAATTGTTTATTAAAAAATTTGAATGTCCAAGTTAGGGATGGTAAAAATTTGTTGAGCTGCGTTGTTTGGGTTTCTAGCCCTTTGGGTGAGAGCAAGTTGTGCCCTCTCGTGAAAGTTCCGCTTTTGATTACGTCTCTCAGATGGTACGTGGTTCGATTCCTGTCCTTAGGACGGATGAAACTTCATCCGGGTGAAGGGCTGGGGTGGTGGGGTTTCAAAACTTTCTTGCTCAGTTTGGTGCCACCCTTATTACACCATCCATATGGAAAAATAATGGCTATACGGAATAGGGAATGTCCGCCGAACCCTTCAATATTCTGTCCAGTATCGGTCTTGGAAGCACGGTCTCCACTTGCAGGTTCAATTAGACAAGGGAAAGGATTTGATGTTGGCTTCTTTAAACATGGGACCAACCGCCCGTTAACTCACCATATATCTCAAACTATCGTGCTTTTGTGTTTTGCTGGACCTTCTCAACCGATCGTCTTTAGAAGGCCACAGAGTTGTTTCCCGCAAGCTGACCAACGGCAAGCTCGTTTCTCATCGCATCGTGGAAGGACTGCTTAGGCGCGGAGGATATATAGCATCCACCGTGGGCAAACCTATAAGCTTTAACTTGAACCCTGATGGTACCTCAAGGGCAAAAACGAAAATTAATTTTGAACAGAAACATGGCGCAAAAGCCGGGGTACAGTCGGGCGATGACAAACATAAGATAATCAGAGGGTTGAAATCCAGAGTCCGCGTTTACATGATCAAGCATTGAGTGAAAACATGAACTGCAGAAAAAAGAAAAGTCCAAAGATAAAAACGAAACTGAGGTGAAGCAATCTGCTACGCTTTTGCTTTCGCAATAGAGCTTGGAGTAACTGTTTGCGGGTTTCTGCGTTGTCTGCTTAGTCTGCTGGAGAAGAAGAAAGACTGCATCTATGGATGCACCCTAGTCGTTTAACGCCCATCCCTTGATGACGGAGACATTGGTCAGTGCTGCACAAAGCACGAATATCTTATTAACAGCGGCAGATAAATGTGTCCTGTGAATGCCCAAAAACGTTCTCTAACATGTACCTCGGGTTCAGCAGATTTAGGTTCTTCAACTTTGATGCCATCTTCACCTGCATAGAGTGTACAAGTGAGAAGCTGAGCTCTCAAGGGACATCAGTTACATCCGTGCCATTTCTTTTCCAATTGTTTATAAAATAAAAATAAAAATGAAAAGAGTAATTTAAGTGACGAATCCTGTGTCAAGTTGCTAACTGGTAGGAGATGCAAGGGTCACTCCTTGTCCACCCAATTATTGAAAATAATCTCGAGACTACATCTGTGACATGTTTCTGCTGTCCATTATTTAACGAATACCTCCATCTTCAGGCAAATCAGAGGTCCAGAGAGTCAGGTTATCTCTCAATAGTTGCATAATGAGAGTGCTGTCCTTGTAGGACTCCTCACTCAACGTGTCCAACTCTGCAATCGCTTCATCAAAAGCTTGCTTAGCTAAATGGCAGGCCCTGCATATACCATCGACGTATCACTATAGAATCCTCAAGCAAGACTTCCAGTTGAGTGTGTATTTTCAGTCAGTCAGGAATAAATACCTTTCTGGAGAATTCATTATCTCATAGTAGAATACAGAGAAGTTGAGCGCAAGGCCTAGACGGATTGGGTGGGTCGATGGGAGTTCTGTGTTTGCAGTGCTTGAAGCAGCCTATACAGAATGACAATGGAGTTTATAAGTGATTGCAGCACTATTAGATACTGAATTACAGTAAACTAGCAATGTATTTGTAACCAACTTCAAATCAACATGCCTCATAGCCTTTCAGAGATTGCTCCGCAGCCTCTTTCCTTTCCTGGTCAGTCTTGAACTCAGCAAGATAGCGGTAATAGTCCCCTTTCCTATATTTAGACAGATAGCAAATTCATCTATAAAGAACAACTGTACATAATTTTCTTGAAATTTTTACGCATCGTCTCTGTGCTGATAAGTAAGTGGCATTAAAGTCGATAACATAAAGAATATACGATAGTGGCGACTCTATTAAATGAAGGTGGATCACATGTCTAAGCCACTTCAAATCAAAGCCATCTCTTCTATCACTTTTGCTCTGGGGATATGTGACTTTTTTTAAGCTTGCAACCAGACAGTAGAGACCGACATGAATCAGGCAGGAACGGAAATTGTAATACTTGAGAAACCCATTTAGGTCTCGTGTTACATGGCTTATCAGAGGGAAGACCGCATGGAAACTGTAGTTTCAATTGATTGAGCAGAAACGAAATGTACTTTCCAGCAAAAAGACTCACATTTTATAATAGAAAACAGTGGCTTCTCCAGCGTTGGAGGACGGAATCAGATGCTTGTCTATGATGGACAGAATATCATTGCAGATCTTGGAGAGCTCCTCCTCTACCTTCTGTCGGTAATCCCGAACCAATTTGACATTGTGCTCATTGCACTTAGACTCTTCCTTCTGCTCAATTGAGGACATGATGCGCCACGAGGCTCGTCTGGCACCAATCACATTCTTATAGCCAACAGAAAGGAGATTCCTCTCCTCCACGGTCAGATCTAGATCAAGCTTAGCAACCTTCTTCATGCACTCTACCATTTCTGCATTGATTACATGAAGGTACAATATCTTGAGGAAAATGCAGTCCCCTCATAGCTGATAAACAGCTGCCTATCCCAAGAACATATTCCCACGTGGATCTTGAAATCTTAAGGAGTTCATTCATCAAGATGGAATTTTTGGTCATGAGCTCAATCCAAACAGAAAGGGCAGCAATAGACTCCATCAACATGTCAGGATAAACTACAGCGCCAATGTACTTACCCTGATATGGCAATAATTCACGATATCGACACTTCCTTAGGGATGCAAGCCACATCTCTACACCAAACTGGGAATCAAATGCAACGACTTTCAATCTTTTCGACATGCATTTTCCTAACAAAAGCAAGTAAGCAGCAAATCGAAACCTAACAACGTTATCGAGCTTCATTTGCATAACGATTCCCCTCTACCGCATCTCGCCATCCATCCAGCAAACCTCTTCTAGCAATAATTCATCCACGTTCATACGCGCGCCCCCGCGCGCGCGCGCACGAAATCAAGCCAACGCGGAACTGATTAACATGCTTGAAAAAAATGTAAGATCCGGAAAAGCCACAATCATCGAGGAAGTGTTATTACCGGCTCATTCCCGAACGCATTACAGAGATAGAGCGATTGAAAAAGCGCAAAAAAAAAAAAAAAAAAGAGGAAGGGAAAAGCAAGTTACCGTCGTAACGCTCGGCCTGTTCGGCGAGCTTGGCCATGTAAACGTGAGTTTCTCGCTCCTTCTCCGACGACATTGTTGAAAGAGAGAGATGAAATCGAGAGAAACGAAAAAAACCAGAGGAGGAAGGAGAAGGAGAAGGAGAAGAAGAGGAACGGGAGCGAAACGGGAGGCAAAGCGCGAGGGTTCGGCTTTATATCGTGTTCAAGAGTGCGCGAGTTTGGGAACCAAAAACGGATCTTGGCCGTTATTCCGGGGGTACAGAGAAGAAATGAAAACTTGAAAAACAGCGCGAATTTTCTGTAATTTTAGGCACCATTTTTTTTTTGTTACTTTTTTTTTCGGAGAGTTTTTGTCTTCTTTTTATAGCAAAAAAATGACACCTGTGATCCATAAAACTTCGTTCCAACGTGCGTCATTGCCTCTATACTTTTAATTTATTTAGTTTAGTCATTGAACTGTTTGGTAACGTTCAATGCGAGCCTTCCATTTGAAGATGCATAATAATTTCATAGGCTGAGTTGGATTTTTAATAATGACAAGTCGACATAACTATCTTTTTATTTATTTTTATTTTTTTAAAAAAGTCTTGACATGTCCTTTGCTATTTGATGATGTGAAGTATTACTTAACGGTTTGAAGCGATTAGTTTACTTCGACAATCGACCTGTGGGCCACAGGCGTGGCTTTGTCGTTCATTGTCCACTCTTTAAACTCAACGGAGATTAAAAATCACATCAGCAAATTAACATTAAGTAATTTTCACATAGGCTAAGGACTAGTGTGTGTATCTATAGTCCACCAGGGACCAAATTGAGAAATCACGCGATGAGGAGTCTTTGTTTTCTAAAACTTCCGGTTGATACCTGGAGTATTGATTTTATATGACAAATTTTTTTTTTTGGGAGGGGGGGGGGGGAGGTGGAGGATAAAAATCTACTTATTGTTTCAGCAATGCACATTTCGGGATTTGTTGGTCGACTAATATCGAACTCTGTCTTCGCGAAGGCCGACACCAGCTCTGATTTTTATCTATTTTTTTGTTGTTCGATGTCATTGGATAAGCGTCGAGGAACGACCTGGATTCTAGTCGTTGCGCAAGGAAACTCAAATTCAAGCCCCGTCAGCATGTACAGTTGAACCCACATTCATTTCACACGCTTAAGCAAATAAGACGTTGGCCAATTAGAATATATTAACTGCGCAACCTCATATCGATTATCCGACATAAACTTTCCTAACACAATTCACACGCGTACCTCAGTGATCTCTCTGACACCGACCTTTCTTGCTAGATTAAGACTTCTTTTTATTTGGATGCTTGATGAGATTTTTGAGCACTCGTTGACAAAATCCATCGACTATTTGAGGCTCGGGCTTCAAGATACGCAAGGTTGTTCAGTTCTCCACACCGAGACTAGTAAAAATGTCAAAAGAAGATTTTTGGCCTCCTAATTCTTGTCAAAATACAAGTAGAGCCTTCAAATCTCGTTAAACCTGTACGATCGAGTATTTCAACATGGTTCATCAAACTTGCCACGTGGCACCAATGTCATCCGCGCGGAGCAAATGTGGCACTGCGCATGAACAAAATCCATGAAAAATGAGTCCTCAACCTCAACCCTTGCTAAGGAGCTGAATCAGTCATGGACGGTTATTGACCCAAAAAAAGAAAAAAGAAGAAGAAGAAGGAAGAAACCCAAATTTGCAAATTAAATGAGTTAGAAGACTTAATTACACGAATAAAATAAATTAGAAGATTCAAATAACTTTTGAGGGTCATATATTATATTAGGCAAGAATTAAACCAAACGTATCTGGGAAAATTGTCAAAAAAAATTTGAGATTTTTTTATACTTTTGTCAATTTAGTCATAAACCTTTTAAGTTTACCGATTCGATTTTAAATCTTTTCATCTTTTGTTGATTCAGTCCTATTGGCCCGAAATTGTTGATGTAGACACCGAACGTCATATATGGTACTGTTCACGCTAACGTGGATAATTTTTAATAATATTTTATTTTTTTTCAAATATGTTTATTTGTTTTTTCAGTTTTCCAAAATTTCCTTTTTTTTTTCCTTTTCATTTTTCCCCCCTCCGCCAGCCTCAAGCGAGGGCTGCCATCTTAGAAATAATTAAAATACTATTAAAATTTATCTAGGTTAGGTTGGCGATGCCACGTAGTACGGCGGGCATCTTCATTAGTAATTTTCGGCTAATAAGATTAAATAGGCAAAAGGCAAAAAAGTTTAGGACTGAATCAACCAACTTAAAAGACTTATGACTGAATTGATAAAATTACAAAAGTTTTAAAACTTTTTTTTTTTTGATGATTTTTCCAAACACGCCCTTACCCCTAAATTTTTCCTCCCATTTTCATTTTTCGCTATCTTTACCACCTTGTCCAGTGATCACAGCACTCATATCAAGCCGTGCATCCGAAATGTCTACCTACAAAGGCTTATATTTCGTTATGGATTAAATTTTTTTCATATATATATAATATTTTTACTTTTTACTTTCTTTTCTTTTTTTTTCCTTTTCTTTTTTCCCCTCTGCCTATCCTCAACCTCCACACGAGAAAAACCACTTAGACCCAATCAATCCTGTCGTTCCCGATTCAACCAAGAATTGATGCTCCCTCTTCTCGATTCACATAGTGTCTTTAACCGGGGGTACGTTGCTAACAAGTCGATTAAAAATACTATGCGAAGCATGAGTCAGTAATGCCGGAGCCAAAACTCCGATGTCTCGCCTCAAGCGCGGGAGGCTACTGTACCTGCCTATCCGATACTAGCCAATCGAAATTGACGCGTGGTTTACCTCCCTCACCGCCGTCCCCAAATTGAGAGAATATATTTTTCTTTCGTTCATCGTAAGGAATGCTCTCGAATTTTTACATCTCAAAATTCAAAGAAGTAATTTAAGGACTTGCTCAGGTCAATATATATGATGATAAATAGGGCTTTCTTTTTCTTCCTTTATTTTTTTTCCCCCACACCTTTGAACTACTAATTCATTTATATCCCCATCGTGATTACGACTTAAATGTGGACGTCACTTTCCTATGCAAAATATAATTGCTAAATCTAAGAGTCCAATTTTCAAATGTGATGCGATCGCCAACTCTCTTTTTTTCGGGACATGGATCGCTATTCTTGAGCCACCGAAAATGTCCAGCGCCTGAATCATCATCAATCGCATTCATCATCCAACCAGGCACAATCAGCGAATCTAAAGCCCTCCATTTGGAAACTAGCTGTCATTCGAATGGCAATAAATCAACAAAAAGAAGACTATATAAGGCAAGATACAGGGCTCCGATCAGGGACGACTCAACCCATCGTACATCACCTCCGACGGCCGAATCTCAACCGCTCGTCCCACACGTGCACGGAACCCACGGTGGCGATCTCGCCCCGTCGCGCTACCTCCACGTGTCGTGCGCCACGGCATCAGCTGTCCCACCTTACCATAGCGCAGCTGCCGAACGCAAACAAACTCTGCCTGTTTAACGGATCGCGTCGTTAAAATATTCAAATAAGAAAAGTTCAAATGAAATTCCAATTAATCGACTGTTTTCCCTGTTGGGCATGCTTCGTATCTTACAAACTAAAACTATCCTTTCAAATTAATCTCACTTAACGGCTCGTTGTACCACTTAGGAGTAAGCAAAAAAAATCATGATCTACCTAAATCAGACTGGACCGTACCCAGCTGGTTGATTTTAAATGGAATCGGTGGATATCGGTCCGGTTTCGATTTGGATTTTTTGGAACTGACAAGCACCGATTTGGTTCATGACTTCATATGGGAATCATCTAACAGGGCCAATCGAATTGGTTCCTTTCTATTATACAAATATATATTCTTTTAATTAAAGCCATCTTCCTCAAAAGTCTAGAATTTAGACCCATCTGTTAAAAAAAAAAAGAATTCAGACTCAACTTATTTTCATAAGTGATATATGTTGTACATTATGGATGCATTTGAAAATCCGCGTTAATTAGTTAATCAACTGCTATTGTATTTCCCATGATGCTTGATTCTATTGTTGACAATAATACTGTCATTAGCAAAAATATTATTTCATGTGATAAGAATACTGAACGTAAATACGAGGGATACACTGCCAAAGTCCCAAGTCAAACCTCTCTCCTTTAATTATTAGGGATTGGTTCCATTTTTTTTAAAATTAATATTGGTGGTTAGTAGGACCGTAATCGAGATCTAATCGGGAACCGGATCGAATCGGTGGTTTGATTATCGGGTGGGTTCATAGAACAAGCGGGTGGTCCATGATTTGCAATTTGCGAAACCGATTCATAACAGACGATTCTTAGTGCTAGCGTGAGAACCATCTATTCTGAAAATTGATTATCATCCATCTTGAAAATCAATTATCTCAATACTCCTATTGAATTTGAATTTAATTAACACACATTTTACGGGAGTACGTAATATCGTGAAAATCGTGACATGTCGGTTAACTGATTATGTCTCAAAGGAACTAATTAAAGGAATCGCGATTATTTTAATAAGAAAGGTTAAAAGCATGAAATGCCAAAGCCAAACAAACCGCAAGCAACATGAAAATACAATTATTCTCTGTTCCGGCCGTATTATTATTAAACTGATTTTTTTTTAAAATTTTATTTTACGAGGAAATTGTAAAACCAACGAAAATGCCCTGTCCGTTCTGTCTAAATAAGCGAGCCTCTGGATCTGATTGGGGGGATTCCCAGAAAGAAGAACCAAGAAGTCTGCACACACGTATATAACCTCTCTCTCTCCCTCCTTCCTCTTTCCATGTGAATCCAAGAGCAGCAGCAGCAGGAGGAGGACGAAAAGGAAGTGCTCGCTGTTGGGTAACTGCACTCGCCTCAGATATAGCACCCCTCACGCTTGGTTGCGGATTGAATTCCTTTCGCTTCCAAATTCGAGCCGCGACTTTCACTTTTTTCCAAGCCCTATGCGGCGCCTTTGATAGAGCTCGAGTCGGTGAGTCCCTGGTTGCCTTTCCTTGATCTGATCTCGGATCTGAATGACAATGCGGTACTGTGCTTGGGTGATGATGCGTTGATCTGATTGCTTTCGTGTTCGGTTTGCTGAGGGATTGGTGGAGGACTGAATTGTTCGGAGTTCGAGGCTTGCTGGCTCGTGTCTAATGTGATGTTCCATTTTTGTTGTTGTTGTTGTTGTTGTTCATTTTGAGAGGATAAGTAGCGTCGCGAGCTCAGACGGAATAGTCGTGATTTGTTGAATCATTTGACTGCTCTGTGCAGGATCTATCTGGAGCACAAAGCTTTCTGTAGGCTGTAGATTCTGAGGATAAGCAGTTGGTTAACGAATCGGGATTAATTCTGGCCCTTTGTTGGGGGGTTTTTCTGGATTTTGTCATTTCTAACTTGCTCGTGGGACTTGAATGAACTCTGATTTTGGAGATTCTGCTGATCCCATGTGACCGATGGCATAATTTAGTGCCGGGGATTCGTTCTCTTCAGTTTGCAAGACGCAAAAGGGAATATACTCAGTTGAACTGTGAGGTACATTGTAGTATGCGAAGTTTATGTGTTTCATGATAGGTCGCGGATTTCCTATTTTCTGGAGGATTAGAAAGACAGAATTGGTGACTTAGGGGACATATATCTTGGGTTCTGAACGGGCTTGCACAAACTTTGGACATGAGAACCCCCTGGTTAAATAAGCTAGCTCTCGTTTTTGGCCCAAGGCCACCAATCAGTTGGTTAGTCTTGTGCCTTATTAGTGTATTAGCACTAATCACTGTCTTGGGATCGTCTTCATCTAATGCATTTGAAGCTGCAACTTCCACTCCAGCACCTGACATCTATACGAACTATAGAAAGCTAAAGGAGCAAGCTGCTGTTGATTATTTGGAACTAAAATCTCTTTCAGGGGGTGCTGGTCGGGTAAAGGAACTTGGTCTATGTGGCAAAGAGAGGGAGAACTTTGTTCCCTGCTACAATGTCTCTGCAAATACATTGGCTGGATATAAGGATGGGGAGGAGTTTGATCGTCACTGCGAGCTGTCAAGAGTAGTAGAACGCTGTTTGGTTCGCCCTCCAAAAGAATATAAGATTCCTCTTAGGTGGCCATCTGGTCGGGATGTGATATGGAGTGGAAATGTGAAGATCACGAAGGACCAATTTCTTTCTTCAGGAAGCATGACTAAAAGGTCCATCTTCTCACTTAAGCTAGAACGGATGTTGTGAAGCAGGAAACGTTTCACATTTCTTCTTGAGCTAATAAGCTATTCTTGTCTCGATAACTTGTCACTTTATCTAGACTGTAGTGATTTCTTGTAGCTCTTTCATGAATTTGACTTACATTCCCGTGTCTATTTTTCTTGAGCTGTCTAGGATGATGCTGCTAGAAGAAAATCAAATTGCTTTCCACTCTGACGATGGTTCAATCTTTGACGGTGTCAAAGACTATTCACGCCAAATCGCAGAGATGCTAGGATTGGGCAGTGACACAGAATTAATCCAAGCAGGGGTAACTCTTCCTTTTATCTCAATATATCACTTTGATACATATATTTCTGTGCCGGAGAATCTCTAAAGTGAGCTATAGTGCGATTTTATATGGACTGGCTTTTAGTCTAGTGCTAAATGGTAGTGGTAACTGTCACATGCCATAAACGTTTTTGTTCCTAGTCATTCTTTCTAGAATCCTCACTTTTCTGCCCATAGGGAGTAACATATCATTCTTCGGATATACAATTTGCAGGTGCGCACAGTGCTGGATATTGGTTGTGGTTTTGGCAGTTTTGGGGCGCATTTACTATCTTTAAAGGTTATGGCTGTTTGTGTTGCGGCATATGAGGCAACTGGTAGCCAAGTTCAAATGGCCCTTGAGAGAGGTCTTCCTGCAATCATTGGCAATTTTGTTTCTCGGCAACTTCCATATCCTACGCTGTCATATGACATGGTTCACTGTGCTCAATGTGGAATTGTTTGGGATGACAAAGGTACTTTTCAGTCGCTTAACAAATTCAGCTTTTTCCTTGTTAGTTTTCTGTAGGCTTTTGAGCTTTACTCTTTTTCTGATGAATATATTGCTGAACTGCGATCGTTAAAGAAATTTTTAGCAGTATTTAGCTGTTATAGTGATGATTTCCATATTGGTTTGTTTGGTTTGTGGTTTCTTGCTCTGTGATAAGCAAAAGTCTCTCTGGAAATTGTAGGAACCTGTGGTAGGAGCTGATTTTCTTTGAAGCAATGAGTTAAAACCAGTGCAGTGTAAGATGGCATTTGTTCAACCATTCAGCATAAGCTATCGTCATGTTGAGCAGGTCCGTTCAATGAATGGGCCCATAGAATAATGGCAAATAAGCTTTAATGGGGGCGCGAGATTGTTGTCCAAGTTGCTGTCTGTGTCTATAGGCTAATGCCTCTCTTGATCGACCCATTAGGGTCACCATTGAAGACAAGAAGTCCAAAAGCCACAATTGAGTACCACGCTTGAGCAAAATTTCTTGTTTTTAATCATGAAACTATCAGCTCTGCCAGTTTGCTTTTCAATGTTTCATCTTTTTGATGTACTTGTTGAATATTGTCTCCTCTCTTCAATAAGCCCAACAGTTCAGGAAAACAAAAATCTCGTATTTTTCATTCTGAAATCTAGCTTTGCTCCTGGACTGTGAAGATGTGGATGGTGGGTGCTCCTTGTTGCCTTCACTTGCAAATGTTATTAAACTATGGAGGTGTCTGGGGGAGAGAGCTAAAGAAGAAAGCTTTTTGATCCAAAACAGCGAGGTTTTAAGGTCTAAGGATGATGAGCAAAAAGGATTCATTTGTCAGAAACTGTTTAACATTTGTAACAAAGACCAATCACGAGTTCATCTGGGTTTGCTTTTTTCTTCCTGTGTGTTATCAATGTGTCAAGTTTGCTCTGTTAAAATGTTGGTCTGCAGAGGAACCAGGGACCTTGTTGCTTGGTTTTGATGCAAATGGTTGTACCACGGAAATGACATGGTTTTCTGTTGAACAAGGCTAAGCTAAATAAATGTCCAATAAAAGAACACATAAACAGTCAGAATTTCTGAAGTAAGCTCGACAAAATATGAATTATGTTGGTAAATGCTTAACTGCTTTTCCTTTTAGCTTATGATATGCTGTAACATTATTTAGTGGAGCTACTTGCTGACTATCATTTTTTGACGCAGATGGGATTTTCCTTTTAGAAGTAGATCGGCTATTGAGACCTGGAGGTTACTTTGCTTTAACTGCGCCGGTGAATAAGGCACAGGGGAGTTCATTGAGTATGAAAAAGGCAAACATGGTTATTCCCCTTGAAAAATTCACGGATGAACTTTGTTGGAGTCTTCTGGCTCAGCAAGATGATACTTTCATATGGCAAAAAACCGTGGAAGCAAACTGCTATAAATCCCGGTGAGTAGCTTCTGCATAGACTTATACTGTTGATGTTTCTCGTGAGATCAGGTCTCTGAACTCCATAATTTCAGTTGGATCCTTCATCATACATTGACCCTTCTCCTTAATATTCTAATAGAAAGCAAGGTGCCATACCCCTTTGTAAAGGACATGATCTACAATCATACTATCAGCCCCTTGTTTCATGTATTAGTGGCACTTCCAGCAAGCACTGGAGTCCCATTCAGAATAGATCATCAGGTCCATATTTGAGTTCGGCAGAGCTTGAATTACATGGTAAGCATTGTTCCATTTCTTTCCCCTCTTCTTGCAAGCCTCAATACTATTCAACCCTATTGACAGAGTATAGATGCTGAACCAATTATTGATCAAACTGTCATTGCAGGAGTCCAACCTGATGACTTTTTTGAGGACCTGCAGTACTGGAGATCAGCTCTGAAAAACTATTGGTCTCTGCTCACCCCGTTGATTTTTTCTGACCATCCAAAAAGGCCTGGAGACGAAGACCCATTGCCTCCCTTTAACATGGTTCGGAATGTTATGGACATGAATGCTCATTTCGGGGGCTTGAATTATGCGTTTTTGGAACAAAAGAAGTCAGTTTGGCTTATGAATGTTGTGCCTGTTGGGGCTCAGAATACACTGCCTCTCATTCTCGAGCAAGGTTTTGCTGGTGTTTTGCATGATTGGTAAGTACGATTAGGGTTAGCTTTTGATATAAAAGAGTTATAAGCTTCTCTTTTTGGAATCAGGATTGTCTTAGCAACAAACTCTGTTTATCCTCTAGAAATGCTGAGTTTTCTTTTTGTCGATTTTCAATATTTGAAGACAAAAATGGCCTTATATTTATTTCAACCTTCCAAAGTTTGAAATTGTGATGGTTTTGATGCCTCATGGCAATGGTGATTTTTGTTATTCCGTCTATGTTTCTTTGCTTGCTTCCAACTTAGTCCAGAAAGATATATCTACTTGTATTCTTGTCACTCCACCTATATCTGTCACTTTGCAAAATGTGTCACTGAGAAAGGGGTCCACGAAACGTTATGATAGTCAGTTTTTATTTCTTCATGTACTTAAACTCAAAATACTTTTTCCGACCAAAAAAAAAAAACTCGAAATACTCTTAAATCATGCTGCCCGGAACTTCATAGTTTGAAAAACCAATTCCTCTCTCTCTCCCCCCCGTTTTATTTTATATACTTTTGAAGTGATGCCGAAAGCCTAGTAATTATTATGCTTCAAGCAGGTGTGAACCGTTCCCGACATATTCTCGAACCTATGATATGCTCCACGCAAATGGTCTACTTTCTCATCTCAGTTCTGAGAGGTGCAGCATGATGGACTTACTGTTGGAAATGGATAGAATTCTGCGTCCTGAGGTAGCTTTCTCTTTTTCAGTCTAAAATATACCTCGTAGGTTTTGCTTGAACATATAAAGAATATCTCATTTAGTTTATGCTTTGCAGATCCAAAGCTGTTCATAGCTTTCTTTTCTTTTTCATCCTTTCTCTGATATACTATTTAATGCAGCTGCATGTATCTACTATTTTGGTCCTTGATGTATGTTAGTATGGGCACCGCAGCTTCTTCCGATGCATAGGCTTTTCATCAACTCTTACATTGGTCTTCTCATCTAACAAGTGATTTCTGATATCTGACATTTGATACATCTTTAGGGGTGGGTTGTCCTATCCGACAAAATGGGAGTTATAGAGCTGGCGAGAATGCTTGCCACTCAGATGCGCTGGGAAGCTCGTGTGATTGACCTTCAAAATGGCAGTGACCAACGGCTGCTTGTTTGTCAGAAACCTTTTGTGAGAAAATGATTGATTCCGCTGCAGAGAGGTTTTCAACATCCAAGAACTGTGCATTTTTTCGGCTCAGGTAGTTCTGATCACTCTCTTACGAAGGTCAATAATAATTTGCAGACTGCCCATCGTAAGGAATGCCACTTTACACCACCCCAATAGAACAAAGACAGCAGATGCACGACCTTCATCAGTTGCTTCATCAGCAACTCAGTCTACCTCTCTTTGGCATCTACGTGAGGACCTAGATAGAAATTTGCCTCCGTGATTCTGAATAACCTTTTTCCCCAACCTAAGCTCTTCGTATCCTGACTTTAGTTATAACTTCGTTTTAGGCATTCTATTTTAGTGAGAATCTAGGCATCGCCTGTCGAAGTTGGTTGAACTCACTGGACTTGGATCTCTCTTCCTTTCAGGTCATCGCTAGACAGTGAACCATCTGACGGAATCTCCATGGGGCATATTCTTTGGTGCTGAAAAGAAAAATTTGGACATCGGCCGTGGCTGAGCTACGTGGTGTGCAAACTATAGATCCGCTGGTCTGGCCCGGAAGGCGGCCGCAATGAATTTTGTTGGGCCATCTGTAGCAATTCATTCATCCCGTGTTCCCCTCATTTTTTAGTCTCTCAATTATTTTTTTATCCACCTATCAATTTTGAGATTGATAATTGATCTATATGTTTGTCCTAAATTCTCGTTTGTCCTGATAATGTTTAGAAGTACACCAGTCCACTTCTCCACCCCCCCCCCCTCCTCAAACAAAAACAAAAACCCAAAAAAAAAATTGAAAGTTGTGGGACTGGGAACCATCGATCAGCATTCCCTCATGATCAAGAGGGAGGAGAAAGACTCTTCCCTCGTCCTTGCTCTCAAGCCCACCTCCCTGTAGGCTTTTGGTCTGTCAAGCGGTTTGAATCGCGATGACGAGGGCTTCTCTTCAAAATTCACCAAGTGGCAAACTAATGAGTATCCACGATCAATATATAATGTAATTAGACAAGGTTGACTGCCAAATGCCGGTGGGTGACGAGGTAGTGAACCATCTTTTCTTCTCATAGCAGACGGGGTCTAAAAGGAAAGGAGAGCATTTGCATCTACAAGAGTTTCCAAGACAGTTTTCTTACTGATTTGAAATTACCAAAAGTGCATATACATCGTTCAATGCCACATTAACATGCAGGGCTACATTTGTATACGCTCGCCCAAATAGAGGCCATTTCTTTATACTCAACCAACGAAACTAAATAATAAGAAGCCAACACAAATTCATGCAAATTAAGAACAAAAACTCGCATTTTGCTTCGTACAACGCTAAAACAGGACACCCAAGTATTCACTCTCAGCAGATCGTTACTAATTAGAGCACGGCCATTAACAAGTTACCCACCTAGAAGATTATTTGAAAAATAACTCAGAAGGGACAAAATTGTGAAATTGCTCGTATCGGAACTGTTCGAGTTTAAGCAGCACCTAGTTCCCGATTCAAATAGTCTACAAACATCCGCTTGGCACTCTCTGCATCGGAAGGTGGTGGTCGTCCGCTTAAACTTGTTTGCCCCGTCAACTTGATGAAAGTTCGTCGGAGCCTTCGTAGCTCCGGTAGCCCAACTGATCTTGAAATGGTAATAGTTGGCAATCCTATGCCAACAGAGATCCCATTTGAGGGCCCTCCCAGGGCCTGGGATTGCGCTTCCATGACTGCACTGATCACCTCTTGTGTTGCCCTGTCCAGCTCGTAAAGAGAATTTGCTTCCGAAAACTGCACATTCTGCGTAGCAATGGTTGGCTGCAAAACCTTGACGTCTCGAGATTTTGAGTCCACCTTTTTCGTTAAGTATGAAACAGCCTCTGTGATGGCAGTAGAAGAATTAGTCACTCCCTCATTATGCGGCCATAGTTCAAACAAAGGAGAATCCCAACGGTTTCTTCTATCTGGTCTCTCAAATCTTCTAGCCAGATCCTCAAAAATCTTATCGTCGTATGCAGCTTCTCCCTTTTCCCTGCGTTCCCTGTTCCATTTACAACAATGTGTTTCCTCTGCATCGCAGAACACAACACAGTACCTTATACCGGCAGTGCGAGCCAAGCACCAGAGCTCATATCTGTAGCCTTTGATATTGTTCAGAGAATCGACTATGATGATGTCTTCCTTTGACAATGACCTGTCCACTTCAGACCGGAGGACTCCTCTTAAATTCTTCTCGGCAGGCATATCAGCATAGCTCTGATTGCGATCGAGGTGGAAGGACCCTTCATCAATTATCCTAACAATGGGCTTCGCTTCCGACTCCTTAAGAGCTTCAGCAAGGCAAAGCACAGCTGTTGACTTCCCACTGCAAGGTTGCCCGCAGATCACAACCAATGCCATCTATGAATGGAAGCTTAGATGGGTCTCCTTGGGGAAGTGCTTCCTGCTCATAGTTCAAATTATCAGTGGCTTTCACCCACTTCAGCAACAAATACCTCGCTTTCTCTCAGGTGCTTGTTTACGCTAGAAACAAGAGGCACAAATGATTCTGACATGTATGTCCTAAACTACACGAAACCACGTCTCACTTCATTTAACAGAGATCATTCGACTTCTACTTGATAATTCGTTGAGAGATAGATAACCTTAGAGTCAACTATAAACAATCCGCGATAGTGCTGCAGAGCAATTCTCTTCAAAATGGATGATCTTCCAAGAGACTGGCAGCACTATTGCTCCCCTTGACCCAACACACTAAACTAGTTCTAATGAGGACAGCTCATCTTCATCTTCAGAGTTTTGTAGCTGACAGTCACAACATTTAGGATAAATATCAACAGAGAAATGACTTCACAGCTCTTGTATGCATGGCACTACATATGCATACTAAATTGCAACGGGTTGAGAGGAATCAGAAAAAACAATCTCCGAGGGACATCTCAGCCAAGTTTACGGACCGAAATTTCGCAAGATTCCTGAAAAATTAAAAAAAGAGAAAACAGGGACATGCGACTAGAGGAAAGGACACGAATTTCTCGCCAATCGGTTTCAGAAATCTGTATTCCCGCACAAGAACACAAAGCAGTATCGCAAATACTATCATACACGTATCATTTCGACAAATAGAGAGCGATCCACTCGAAAACCCTAATTCAGACAGCAAGAGCTCGTAGAGCAATCCGCATAAACCAGGAAAAGGAAATGGCCGAGAGATATACCTCGCGCTGAGGAAGAGACCGGAAATCGCGCTTTCGTTTCTGGGGATAGAGAGGAACAGTGCACCGACAAAAAAAAAATCCTCCATCACCGAGCAAATCTCCCCGATCCTAGCTTAGTTACCATTCTTCTCCGCGGGCTTCAGTTCGCTTCTTTTGTTCGATTCTCGATCTATATGACTTCACCGCGAGGAGCCCCCACCCTCTCCCTCTTGTCCAACCTGAAACCGTTGGTGAATATTGGCCGAAGCTTATCACCGGTACCGCCGTCGGAGCATCACCTGCTGTTTGAAGCTCGCCTCTCTAGGGTTTGGTGTGGAACAGAAGAACGAAGAACAGCACGACGAAAAGAAGAGAGAGGAGCCCCAAGCACCGACTCCTATTTTCACCTGTTAAGGCAGCGTACGGAACATCTCAGAAAAAGTGTTTCTATTTGGAAAACCTTTTTAACAAATAAAAATATTTTTAAAGTAAAAAAAAATTCGTTTTTATGTTTTTGAAATATTTTTTAAAAACACATTTGGAATTTTTTTAGAAATATTTAAAAATACTTTCTTGAAATTAATTAAAAATTAAAAAATTAAAGAATAAAAATAATTTTTTTGAAAATAAAAAACTTTTTTAAAAAAAATCAAAAAAATCAAAAAATAATTAATAATTAAATAAAGAAATTAAAAATAAAATAATCAAAAATCAAAATATTTTATTCAAAATAATAAAAATTAATTGAGAAATCAAATCATTTACAAAACGTATTTTTTACCAAACAGTATTTACATTAAAATTGCATCCAAATGTACTTTTTAATTATAGTTTATATTTCACCAAATCCATTTAGCTTAAAGGTATTTGTATTTTTTCAAAGACATTTATCCAAAACTAAACCAAACAAGCTTGATGTATGATGAGTAATGACATTACTAATAAATAATTTATTAGTTATATCGGTTATATATTTGGGTCTCCATCAAAATCCTATAAATAAAAATGGCAAGAGACCATGATATGCTTGAAATTTCATAATTTTATATTTTTTTAATTATGTAATTATATTTTTATCTACTTGAGAACCTTTACGTATGACTCATAATTGTAATTTTTTATATTTATGATATCCCTGCTCATTGCCCCGCCGGCCCTTATCAACAACGCTTGCCCACCCTAGATTTGGGCGATGCAATCCCTTGATGACCTTGATAGGCTAGGGCGAGGCCTTGCAAACCCTAGGTGATGGTTGACAAGGGTTGCTAACTAATCTGGGTTGGCGAGCCTCGCCTGCCATCACCCATCATCGAGGGGCAGCGAAGACTCAACCCCAGCCTAGGGAATCATTGGTCGTCACCGAGCTTCAAAAGACCCGAGTTAGGGCTAGGTGCCAAGTTTGGGCAATTCAGATCTAGGTAGGTCTCGCTGGCCTCCCTCGCGATGAGGAATAGTAGCAGTGGTAGCATCCATGAGCCCTTGCCAATTATTGCTCTCACTCTCACTCTCTCTCTTTTTTCTTTTTTTATTTTATTTTATCAATTTTAATTTTTTTAAATATAAAATTTAGTTTTTTATATTTTAAATAAAATTTAAATTAATTTTAAAGAAGATAATAATGACAAAAATGCCACTTAAGAAATACATTTTAAAAAAGCCACCTAGGAGGAGAAAATAATTTTAAAAATGTCACGTAAACATTTTTCGTTGGACAAATCGATAGAGTTAGCTGAAAACTTAATTGCGCCAATTTAACAAGTTTTAGAATTTGATTGCATCTTTTGAAAATTTTAGGACTCAATGGTATTTTCGCTACAAGTTTGAGAACTTCCAATTAACTTATCCCTTAATTATATGTACATATTTATTGACTAAATATTTTGCCGAGTACATTTTAATTAAATATAAATAGGGCTGCAAATAATCATGTACTATGGAACAAATACAATGGCCAAATTTCATAAGGAAAAAAAAAAGCCTCAACTTTAAGTCTAGTCTCAATTATATCCCTTTTTTTGTGTTAACAAAAATCCTCAAATTTCAATTTAGCGCCAAATCAAGCCCATGTTAACTCTCCATCCAAACTCACCCTTAGTTGTTTTACATGGCATTTCCACGTAAGAAATAAATCCACACCGTTCGTTAACTTGGATTTAAAATATTGTTGGTCATCCCTATCCTCCGAACACTCTCGTCCATATCTTTTCCTCTCCTTTTTTTCCCCTCTCTTTCCTTTTTATTTTTCTTTTTCTCCTTCTAACTCGGCAAATTGGGCCATTGGATAAATTTGGAGCTTCATATTTATGTTAAAGTTGAGTATTTTTCTTGAGACAAAAAAAAATTAGGGATAAAATGGGGACTAGACTTAAAAATTTTAATTGTTTTTATAATGGAATTTGGCCCAAATACAACTAAAACTTAATATGCAATTTTACATCATGTTTCAGTCAAAGTTGACTCTTGTGAAATTATTCAATATTAAGGCTCCGTTTCCAAAAATAATTATTTTAAAACAGTTTAAAATAATAGTCATGAACTCTACTTAAAAAAATTAGTTAATAAAAAATATTTTTATTCGAAATCAATTTATGTGTTAACATTTCAGAGACATTTATTTTTCATGAAATAAATAGGCCCTAAGTGCTAATTTACTTTTTAACGGTCCATTGATTATTTTGATTAAACATTTTTTAATCAAGTCTGTTGAACATGACAAAACCAAAGCGCGTTTTTCTCAATTTTCAGTTCAATCAAACGGCCCCGAAAGAAAGGTCAACGCCCACGCCTACTCTCTCTTGAAGATTGTTGGGCTCTGGGAAACTTGGGCCGGTATCAGTTAGAGGTTCGATTGAAAAGGCCCGGACCAAATTAAAAGGCGGATATGCAAGTGATTGTCCTTAAACCTATGAGATATATTCGCTGGAAGTCCAAAAATTTATCACGAAAATATAATCGAATCCTAAAACTCACAAAAAGTACAATCAAATCCTAAATTTTATCAAATTGGTGAAATCGAGTCATTCCGTTAATTTCATCTAACTTGGTTAATGAAAATGATGATGTGATTTTTTTTTAATAAATATTTTCTCTCTCCTACATGGTGATGGTGTGGTTTAAACCACACCATTTTGGTCCAAATTTGATTTATAATAATTTTTATCTAAGTAAAATTAAAATTTTGCTAAAGCTTAAGAAGAAAAGAAGAAAAAGAAGAAGAAGAAGAAGCTAGAGCCAAACAAGGGCGGGAAGTGACCCTTGCCTGCAAGTTGGTGGGAGTCACCAGTCCCCAATCCCCCACCATTGGCCATTCCCGGCGATGGTGAGGTGGCAACGGGGTGAGGGCTGGTTTTATTTGCTCTTTATATATATAAATTAGCTTTTAGCATAATTTGAATATATTTTAAGTAAAAATTGCATTCTAAATCATATTTGGACAAAAATGACATCGTTTTAACCTTAATTTTCATGTTTTAATCATGTCATCGCCACATAAGAAAGAGAAAATATTAAAAAAAAGCTACATCAACATTTTTCGTTAGCCAAGTTGGATGAAATTAATCAAGGAAATTATTTGCATAAATATGACAAGTTTTAGGACTTGATTAAACTTTTTAAAAGTTTTAAGATTCAATTGCATATTCGTGACAAGTTTTAAGACTTCAAGTGTACATACCCCTAAACTTATAGCAATTTTTTAATCAAGTTCCTTGTCCTCCAGCCCAATATGTTAAAGTAGAAGTAAGAGTCGAGGACTCAATTGCAAAAAGAAAGATTTTGTTTGTCCATAAATGAACTTCAATTATCAATAATGAAAGGCCGGGAGATTTGGTTCGGGAAAGTTGTATAAGTTCGAGGATTAGATTGCAAAAATCACAAGCTCGAGGACTACTCTGAAAAAAGAATGTAAGTTCAATGATCAAATGTACACTTGCCCGAGTGGAAGACTACCCCTTGAGCGTTTCTAGGGTCGGAAACATTGGAATCGGTTCTCTAATTTAGGGACCTGAGACCTTCCTTGTCTACCATGGTACTTGAAACTTACTTTGTCAGAGATTCTAGGATCTACTCAGATTCTACCTATATTCTTAATACAATTGTAAAGAATCATCATCTTCAATAACCATCACCTACTGTTACAATCTATTGATAGAAAAATGACAAATTTTAAATTTATTGTAATTGTGTTAATTCAGTCCCAAGATTTTTGTATTCGTGCAAAATTTATCTTAAACTTTTTGTATTTTTTTCAATTCAATTTTTTTTTTGCAAATTTTGGTTGAAAACCACCGACGTGGCGTGGCTAGTGCTAACGTGATCAATTTTTAATAATTTTTAAATATTTTGAAATTCTTTTTTCCTATTTTTTTCTTTTCTTTCTCTCTTTTTTTTTCTTCTTCTTCCTCTAGTCGGAAATTGGCCAAAGGCAAGGACTAGCCGAAAGAAGAAGGGAAATAAAAAAGAAAGAGAAATAAAAAAGGAAAAGAAAACGAAAAAAAATTAAAAATTTCAAAAAAAAAATTAAAATATTCTTAAAAATTGATCACATTAGCATCGGCTAGGCCACGTTAGCTATTTCAAAAAAAAAAAGGCTAGAAGGACTGAATTGTCAAAAATATAAAAGTTGGAACTGAATTTAAAAAAAGTTTAGCACTGAATTGGTACAAATTACAATAGGTTTAGGGTTTTTTGATAATTTTTCTATCGATTGGCCACAATACATACTTAGACACAAGAAAAATATGAAATAATAACAAAGTAAAAATCTCAGTCATGGATATGGTCAAACATGAAAGCTCAAACTACTAGTTTGAGGTTACATAATAATCATCAAATACCATGGAATACTATAGGATCGAGTGAAGATATAGAACAAGAAAAACACAAAACCTTATTCTAGGTTACAAGTTACATGCTCGTTGAAGCTGATTCTCTACTTTTTAGAACTTAAAACCTACCATGTATACTCTAGAAGCTCTTCAGTCCAGTTCTATCCCGGAGACATGCTCCCCCTAACACTCATCGACTATTCTTTTTTCTATTTTTTTTTGTGGCTCAAAAAAGTAATTTGTATTTGTGTGAGCATTTGCCTTAAAAACAAGAGAAAAGGTGTAGCACGCACGCGTACCAGCATGGCAAAGAAGATGCCAACAAGCAAACCGCCATAGATACCTACGTCTCTTCTTCCATAATAAAAAGAATAATACATCGTTTTCAAACTGAACAAATAATTTATTTATACGTTTCTAAAAAAGGATTTAAATCATTAACTGAGCAGAGTGGCCGAAACGTTAGGGAGTGAACTTAGGCCTAAAATGACTTGGTTATCCGATGGGGGCATCCTAATCTAGAAGCGATCTTTTGGTTTCTTCATTGCATTCTCCACTTTGGGTAATGCTTGGAAGCATGCTCAATCTGGGGTCATCATTAGCTAATCATATATAATATTGTATACATGCAATTAATGATTGTCATTTGAAATTCTAATATATTTATCATCTATTGTTATCTACATCTATACATCTTATATAAATATACGCTGACCATGCACAGTAGTCATAAGTGAAAGGAGATATCTTGAAATATCTAAAGCTCCATTTATTTGCGAAAATAAATAAATTTAAAAAATATTTTCCTTGAAATTATCGTTCTTATTGCTTGAAATAATCGGTTAATGAAATATATTTTTATTACCGACAATAATTTATGTCTAAGCATTTTTTGTACACGAGGAAATTATTTTTCGTTTGTTATTTTTGATTTCTAAATCGTTCATTTTTCGTGGGACCAACAGAATCGGGAGAATTACCAAAAAAATCATAAATCTATTGTAATTGTACCAATTTAGTTTTAATTTTTTGGGACAATCGAGTCCTAAACCTTTTGCAATTATACCAATTCAGTCCATTTGATCAACCAATATTTACGTGATAATTTTTTTAAATAATATTTAAATATTTTACAATTATTTTAATTTTTTCTTTTCTTTTTTTAAGGGTTTAGGTTGGTTGGCCACCGAGCGAGGGCTTGTGAGCCCTCACTAGCTACTGGCAAAGGTGGCGACACTCGCTGACCATTGGGAAATGGCTTGCAACCCTCATCCAGTGGCCGATGAGGCTCACGAGCCCTCGCCCTAGGGCTGGCATAGGTCATCAGCCCTTAGATAGAGGCCGGTCGGCCTAAACCCCAAAAAAAAGAAAAGAAAAATGACAAAAACTAATAAAAACTTGAAAAAAATTTAAAATATATTATTAAAAAAAATATCATAACAATGCCGGCTGGTCAAATGGATCGAATTGGTATAATTACAAAATTTTTTAAACTAATTTGATAAAAAAAAAAGTTAAGGACTGAATTGACACAATTACAATAGATTTAGAATGTTTTTGGTAATTTTTTCAAGAGAGCCTAACTATATTATGGTTCATACATACATAATAAAATTCGGTTTGGCTACAAAAACGCAATCAAATATATTAAGAGAGAAATATTCAAAATATCTAATTGGCTCATTGATTTATATCGACATAAGAAGATTAATTTGGCTACACCCAACACAACACATAATCAATCATCATGTACATAGAATTAGAATGGGTCAGATATATAGCCATAAAAACCTCACGAAGCATGGGCAAGGGCACTAGTTTAATAAAATAAGAAGAAGGTATATAGCCGTAAAACTCTAGAGGTGAAATGCTTCTAAACAATGATCGCTCGTCGGATTGAAATAATTAATCAATAAAATTTTTTATTAACAACAATTTATGTTCAAATATTTTCGTAGTTGATAAAAATATTTTTCATTTATTTTTTTTGTAAGCAATCGTTGTTAGAAAAATATTTTCAAATCATTTATTTTCCATAAAATAAAAGCACCCTTGAAAAAAACCATAAAAGTAATATAGTTGGTTTATCAAATAATTCAGCAACATGCAATATAATAGCTTCCGTTGCCAAACTCGAAAAATTAGAATATGTAAAATGCAATATAAGGTTTTATTAATTTACGGTAATATAAATATAAAACTCATGTGAAGCATGGATTAAAGCACTAGTAAAATAAACAAGAAGAGGCTAGCGGAAAACCCTACGGATGAAATGCTTCACGGAAAATGTATTCTATATGTGAAAACAAGTAAAAAAAAATACTAAAAATGTCATAAACCTATTACATTGTTACCAATTCAGTCTCAAACCTTTTAATTGGGCAAATTTAATTCTAATTTTTTTTTGCATTGGTATTAATTTGGTCCATCCGGCCAATTTAGGTTGGAAACCCCAACGTGGATTGTCCTACATAACACTGCTTACGCTTACATGGACATTTTTTAATATATTTTTAAACATTTTTGTTGAACATTTTGAACATTCTATTTTTTTCCTATTTCAGTTGATGACTTGATATTTTATTTATTCATTTTCAAAACCTTTCCTTTGTTTTTTCAGTTTAATATAATAAACGAGGATGCACAATAGATAAAATCCTAAGTAAGAACAATTTTTTTTTCTCCCCCCTTTTCTTTCCTAAATGATGGGTGGCCAATCAACTAGCACAGGCTATGGTTGGCGAGGCCCCCTTGTCAGATTTCGCAAGGCTGGCCTCATTTGGGCAAGATCTGACAAGGCCAACTTGGCTCGGGCAAGGGTCAACTTCGCCAAATTTGGCAAGGGGGGGATTGCTAGCACCTAGGTGTGGCCTGGCAAGGGCAACCCTCTCCTAGGCAAGGCCAATTCACCATGGCCTATGGCCGTGTCGCGACCCTCTAAAAATATTTTTATTAATTCTAGGGGTTAACGGATTATTAGGTTAATTAGATTTGACTAACCTAATGCGGACCCTCCCAAGCCCTACCGAATCGCAACTTTGGTTTTTGTTTAAATGATTTTGAAATTTGGAGTCGCCACTAATCGTTCTTGGTAGGTCGATTAGAAACCTAAATAAATTAGCGGGAGAACTAATTTATTCCTGCGAACAAGAGATTATGAGCTCGGGGACTTGGTTACACTAGTTAATTAAAACTAATGCCCTTTCGGTACCTTAATTTCATGGATATCCTAATCCGGCAACTCAGGCTTGGTTTATTCCTAAAGCTCTAGTAGGGTATTCTCTTTTGTGTTTTCACTTTTTAAATAGGATGCATGGATGGTATATATTTTTATTTGTTATATTTTTTTAAGTGTTAAAGATTCCCTAAAGCCGAAAGAGGGAGTGTGTTAACGACTTCTGTGCAATATTACGACCTACTCATCTTTTGGGTCTGATGATTCAAAAATTAAATTATAGGAAGTACATGACAGTGAATAAACACCTCCAATGGGAGGCCTAGCATTGGCTTGGCTCTTCCCTTTGGGATTTAAGGTACAGGTATTTAAGTTGCAAGTATTTAAACTACTGTAAGTAAAAACCTCCAATTGGAGGCTAAGCATTGGCTTGACTCTTCCCTTTGGGATTTAAGGTACATGTATTTAAGTTGCAGGTATTTAACTACTGTAAGTAAAAACCTCCAATGGGAGGCTAAGCATTGGCTTGGCTCTTCCCTTTGGGATTTAAGGTACAGGTATTTAAGTTGCAGGTATTTAACTACTGTAAGTAAAAACCTCCAATGGGAGGCTAAGCATTGGCTTGGCTCTTCCCTTTGGGATTTAAGGTGCAGGTATTTAACTACTGTAAGTAAAAACCTCCAATGGGAGGCTAAGCATTGGCTTGGCTCTTCCCTTTGGGATTTAAGGTGCAGGTATTTAAGTTGCAGGTATTTAACTACTATAAGTAAAAACCTCCAATGGGAGGCTAAGCATTGGCTTGGCTCTTCCCTTTGGGATTTATGGTGCAGGTATTTAGATTGCGGATGGACTTTGTCCTCTCCATTTTGGGGTATGAATTTTTTAAAATGAAATACAACGAATTGATTCAACAATTTGAAATTTGCGCGCGCTTGAGGACTCCTCCAAGCCGATTTTGTGCTTCCATAGGATTGACCATTGATATAGAGCTGCGGCTTCCTGACATAAAATAGAGTGAAGTGTTAGTATACAAAATATGTGCTAATCTGCACCTAAAACCAGAAGAGTAGAAAGAGTACTTATCTCCCATTTTTTTGGGAGGGATTTCTATAATTGATTTTCGCTCTCTATGTTCCCAATATAGAGAGTTTCTTTTGAATTAAGAGGGACTTTTAGTCACAGATCAGTTGAGAAATCGGTGGACAGCTTAGGAGCTTGTCTGGGCCGATTTTTGCATCTCGACGAGATTTTTGCTGTTGACGTAGAGATATCCTTCTCCTGACATAAAATATGGAAGAAAAAGGAGATGGAGAAAGTGTATACAATTTGTGCTAATTTGCGAGTAAAACCATAAATAAATGAATAAATAAAAACACTTAGCTTGAATTTGTTTGCTCGTTGACGAGGATGAACTCTTGATTTATATTGATCGATGAAGGAATTTGTGATGATAACCCCTAGCTTTAAACTCCCATCATCTTCAAAATTCTCTCTCTTTTGGTATTTTCTTTCTCTCAAAATTTTCTTCAATCTCCAAAAACTCTCTCAAACATCCAAAATTTTCTCTCCAAAAAATTCTCCCAAACACTTCAAATTTTCTCCCTCCCAAGAATCCTTTCTCAAGCTCACTTCTTCCTCCTTTTATAACCTACTCATCTATCTCCCATTCTAATTTTTCCACTAACTCTATCTCCCATTCTAATTTCTCCACTAACTCTTCTTCATTTTCATCTTTCATTCTCCATCTCTATCTCACATTCTAATCTCTCCACTAACTCTTCTTCATCTTCATCTTCCCTTCTCCATATTTATCTCCCATTCTAATTTCTCCACTAACTCTTCTTAATCTCCATCTTCCCTTCTCTATTCTTATCTTCCATTCTAATTTCTCTACTAACTCTTCTTCATCTCCATCTTCCCTTCTCTATTCTTATCTTATTTTCTCCATCCATTCTTCTCCAACTTCTCTTCTTCATCTCCTCTTCTTCATCTTCCCTTCTCTATTCTAATTTATCCACTAACTCTTCTTTTTATTATTTGTAAAATAATCCTTCAAGAGTTAGGTATTTGCACTCTAGTCCTTGAATTTTAAGTATTTACAATTCAGTCCTTGAAAAAATATATTTCTTTAAGTCCAAATCTCCTCACAATTTTTGACACACCAAAATTTACCACATGTCAAATTTAAGCTCATTTCTTGTCGTTGAAAATAATGCATAATTTAATTAAAGCCCTTTTGCAAAATTAAGTCATTCTGGGTATAATTGGGCCAAGATGAAAATTTAAAATATTAGAAGACAATGTCACAACTCATAAAAAGTGAAAGTTAAAAATAAGTTGACTCAAATTAAATTTTTTTAGGCCCGATTCGAGATTATACTCGTGAAGGAACACGTAACTCGAATTGGATTTTTCTGAATTTGCGATGGCCAATATGAAAATAGATTTAAAATAAAAATATTAACTATCTTTGTGTATTTTTTTGGCCTCAAATGTTATTTTTCCAAAATTTTCAAATATTTTTGTATTTTTTTTTTAAAAATTAAAATATATATAATATGAAAAATTATTTTTTGGTCAAAATTCGTTCCCTAGGCTTGGCTAAGGTTCCCAAAGTTGATTTTTCAATTTTATGAATTTTTATGGATTTTCTATTAATTTTCGAAAATAAATAAATAAAAAATACGTAAAAATACTGAAAATATGAAAAATCGTTTTTTGGTCAAAATTGGTTCCCTAGGCTTGGCTAAGGTCCCCAAAGTTGATTTTTCAATTTTATGAATTTTTATGGATTTTTTATTACTTTAGCAATAGAAAAAATGATTAAAAATCAGGTGTCAGCAGCTGCCCCTCTTTTAAAGGAAGCTCGGTAGAGGTTCATTTCAAAGACGAGATGACACCTGGATTCTTATCGACTCAATACAAGGAAATAAAAAGAGTCGTGACATGATTGTTCCACTGAAAATGAAATGAGAACCTAAGGATTCGTTATATAAAAAAACTTTAGGGTGGTTGAACTTGAACCCGTATGGTAGATCAACCCATGGTAGATTCCTAATAAAAGGATTCTACTGATTAAAAATTGAATTAAAATTTGACCCGTATGGTGGGTCATACCATTTGACCCGTATGGTGGGTCGTACCATGGTAGATTCCTAATAAAAGGATTCTACTGATTAAATTTTGATTGAGATTTGACCCGTATGGTAGGTCACCACATGGAGATACCTGTAAGAAGGACTTGGTGCCTGTAGAAAGGACTTGGTGCCAGTAAAAAGGACTTGGTGCCTGTAAAAAGGACTTGTGCCTGTCAAAAGGACTTAATTTGCCTGTAAGAAGGACTTGATTTGCCTGTAAAAAGGACTTAATTTGCCTGTAAGAAGGACTTGATTTGCCTGTAAGAAGGACTTACTTTGCCTGTAAGAAGAACTTTGTGCCTGTAAGAAGGACTTGCTTTGCCTGTAAGAAGGACTTGATTTGCCTGTAAGAAGGACTTTGTTTGCCTGTAAGAAGGACTTTGTTTTGCCTGTAAGAAGGACTTACTTTGCCTGTAAGAAGGACTTGATTTGCCTGTAAGAAGGACTTTGTTTGCCTGTAAGAAGGAATTTATGCCTGTAAGAAGGACTTGATTTGTCTGTAAGAAGGACTTTATGCCTGTAAGAAGGACTTTGTGCCTGTAAGAAGGACTTGATTTGCCTGTAAGAAGGACTTTGTGCCTGTAAGAAGGACTTGATTTGCCTGTAAGAAGGACTTTATGCCTGTAAGAAGGACTTGTTTTGCGTGTAAGAAGGACTTGATTTGCCTGTAAGAAGGACTTGATTTGCCTGTAAGAAGGACTTTATGCCTGTAAGAAGGACTTGATTTGCCTGTAAGAAGGACTTTGTACCTGTAAGAAGGACTTGGTTTGCCTGTAAGAAGGACTTTGTGCCTGTAAGAAGGACTTGGTTTGCCTGTAAGAAGGACTTAGTTTGCCTGTAAGAAGGACTTGATTTGCCTGTAAGAAGGACTTGATTTGCCTGTAAGAAGGACTTTGTACCTGTAAGAAGGACTTGGTTTGCCTGTAAGAAGGACTTTGTGCCTGTAAGAAGGACTTGGTTTGCCTGTAAGAAGGACTTAGTTTGCCTGTAAGAAGGGCTTGGTGTACCTCAAAGGGTGCCATTCTGAAATCTGGGGAGACCAGGAATCCTGCAGAAGCTCAAACCCAAATTATATTCTCCTGTCGCTTTAGGAATAAACCAAAGAGGCAGAGATTAAAAGGTCTCGAACATTTCTGTTCTTGAGACAAATCATGCTTTATTGAAGAAGGTGGATACCTGTATGTACCGCAATGGATTCGAGTACCCCAGCAACCGTCAGAATTCATTCTCTTGAAAGGTTCAGGTTGAAGATATACTTACCTGAGAATTTGGAAAAAATGCTTGGTGGCTTCTCGACAACCAGGCTTGTTCATTCAATAATCGCCGAATGAACTTCAAGACTTTGGAAGGTAACTCGAACACCGGGAATGTGTTGCCTGTCAGGCAATGTCAGAGGTAACATGTGCAAGCATTTTCATCAATGCGTTCATTGGTTCATGCAAAATTGTTCTGCTAAGTTTGCCATGATTAAAGGCAGTCTGTGTAATAACTCATGATGCAATCGATCAATATATGGATCATGTATTGCATTACCACTTCTGTTTAAGGAGGTTCTTATAGTACGAACACCTCGAATGTAATCTGAATGGGGGACTTCATTCCGAAAAGGGCTTTCTTTCACTCTGGAGAAAGGCTGTTTATCTGTAGATTAAAATGTTAGACCTGTGTGGAAATGGTTTGCCTTTCCTCATCCTGTTATGCCCCATTTTGCACATTTGACGTCTCCTATGTAGTTTATGCTCTAAGTTGAAGTCGGTAAATTAAACATGCGGAATAGTCATACATAATTCATGAAATGTGTAAACACAATGCCGATGTGACAATTTTTAGCATCATGTGTGTTTATATAATGTGCAAACATGGGCGGATTTGAATTGCCCCTGGTATATGGGTGGATCGAACAAATTGGGAAGCCCACTCCTTATGTCGAGGAGCGGTTTGTCCCAAACTTTGCCCTTGCGCGATGAAGCATATGGGTGAGGGAGCATTTCGGTTGGTTTAATGACAGCGACCGCCATGGTTTAGCGGTTGAATGCCCCTGCAAAAAGCATAGAAATTATTCTTGAAATCAAACGAGATAAGGAAGACATATTTGCTTTTTCGCTTCAGAGCTTGTGATCAATTTGCCCCATTTTTCACCAAAATAGATCTTGTCAGATGATCATAATTTTCTTTTGGATTTGTCTCCTTCAACATGTTAAATGTTAGTGTAAATATTTCCTGTAAAAAGAAAAAGAGACATATCAGCCAGTATTAAAAGGGATAAATTGAAAACGATACTGATTTACCCTTCATCTTGAATGTCTTGCACGAGTCTTTTACCAGTTTTGTTGGATTGAATTTTCCTCGACTTTTGTTGGGCGCCTCACCATTATGAGAAGACTATGGTAAAATACTGACTTTGATATTACTCGTCGAGTATTCCTGTTTGTAAAAAAGAAATGCACAAAAAGTTGTTTCATTTATTTATAATACATACAACATTTCCCACCCTTGGGGATCGAACTCGGGATATTTCGGACCTACTGTCATCCCCCATACCATTCGGTCCATTGGACCGTAGGTGTCCATGGGGCTATCCTTTCAAAGGTTAATCTTTGGGGATAAAACAGCCCTGTTGTATCACCTTGGGCCATGTTACGGTATTTCTCGAGGTAATTTGCAATCCCTGTTAAGAATGGAATAAGACAATCAAGACTTGAGATGATTATGTGCACATTAGAACGATACAGAATTACCCATTTCTGAGATTGTTCGCGTCTTTCGCTTGTACTTTTCTTTGTCCGAAGCTGTCTATCCCGTGGTAATGCCCATGAGTTGATTTGCCCCCAAATTTTATCCAACCTGTATTCGGATATGATTGCGTTCTCGGGTCGATTTGCAATTTCCTGAGAATAGAAGGGGCTTAATTTTAAAACTTGGAGCAACTGAGGGTAAATTGAAACGATACGGAGTTACCCTTCAGGTTTATGCAGATTTTCACTCGCCATCAATTCGTCGCGAGGTTGGTGAGGTGGCGGATTCGAGCATTTAATAGGGGGAAGTCGGATTATTACTCCTTGCTTTTACACATTCACAAAAGCAGAAAAACACATCACGCAAGGAAATAAAACACATTCACTCATTCAGGATTAGTTCCGCTTCCTCTGCAGGCTCTCCCATGATCAGCTGGCTTCATCCCAAATTAGGTATGCATCGGCCATATTGAAGGTCTCGTGGTCACTGGCTGAACAAGTGCATCACAGTCCCGATGCTTTACCGATATCAAATTGGTTGATTATGGCGAAAAGATCATCGTCAATGTCCGCTTGGTGGTGATCTGTCTCTTCTTCCTCGGGAGGTATTGATGCTGATCCAGTATCATTGGTCCTTTTGTACCCTCCTCCAACAAAACTCGATCCTGTTATAAACTGGTCTAACTCACCTCTTAAACGTGCATTTTCGATCCTCAGATCATACATTTCATCGAGGGTGAGGAGGAGGCTATTGCAGTTGGGGCAGGTGGCGGAGTCAAAAGTCTCTTTATACATCTTGTTTTCCGCTCGGAGGTTTTCATTTTCAACTCTTAGAAACTCGGCTTCGTTGTGCTCATGACGAGCCTTCATTCGGGTTCGCCTATTTTGAAACCAGAACTTGATTTGCAAAGGTTCAAGTCCTAACTCTTGACTCAGTTCCATTTTCTGTTTGCCGTCTGGCATAGGGCATGTTCTGAAGAAATCCTCAAGCCTTTGTACCTGCTCCTTAGTATGGCGACGGTAACGCTTCTTTTGACCCTTACCGTTATTATCCTTATCTTTACTGAGATTTTGGACGTCGTCGGCGGAAGAGCCAGGCTCCATAGGCTCGATCCCAAACATGGCTTCGAACTCTTCCTCTCCCATATTTAGCAGGCAATGATAGCTCTCGGGAGTATTGGGTTGAGACATCTTTGATTTGGTTGATGATTTCTCAAGATTTGCTACTCGTTTCCGGTGTTTTCACTCTCTTTGAATTTTTCTGAGCGATTGCCTATGCCTTAAGACCCTCTTCCGAGCATGGCGTCTCTTTTAAAATTAAACGTGGGTTTAGCAACTGTATTGCTTCTTCCAAGGGTCCGGCCTTTCTCAATCCTCTTTTCTTATCGTGTCTCTTGCTCGGCTCGTCTCCTTCCATCTTTTCGTGATAGGGCCCCTTGTTGTTGTCTCCACCGTCAATTTGCTGGCGAGTTCTTCAATAAAGACGAGTCGTATCTCTTTTCTGCCGAAAATGTCTTTGTCTCCCACTCAGCTTATTTTTTATCTTTTCTTTTTCAAAGTAGTGGCGTCCCGTTTAGCTTTGCCGTAGAGACGTCGGATTTGCTTGGCTGGAGATTGGAGACGAGTAGCGGAGGTGATACTGATAGGGAATGTTAGACAGGAAAATCTGGCCAGTAGAGACTTCCCCTGCAAAAATGAAAGAGAATGCGGCAGTATATGTTCTTCATATTCTAGAAAAATTGGAACGATACTGTTTTACCCTTGTGTGTAATTCTATTGAATTTGAATTGAGGAAGTTCCTTCATTTGGACTGGATTGAATTGTATGTCCCGAGTTGCCCTTCACTTTGAGCTTGCCACGTAAGTGCTTTGCTTAGTTGGGCCTTATTTTCTTTCGGGTTGCCTTGGACCATCATCATTTTCTATGCCATCGGGTCCGTGGACCGGAGGGCTCCTTTAATTTGAAGGTTACCTTCGAGGCAAATGAGTCCTATCGCGTTCCATTGGGTCATTTCATTTTGCGACACTCTTGAGGCACTTTGCGATTCCCTGGGTGAGAATGGAACAAATCCAATTTAGCATTTTGCAACGATTGAGGGTAAATTGGAACGACACACAATTACCCGTCTTCGAGCTCGCCTGGGCATTTCACTTGAAATTTCCCTACGTGAGGCCATTCAACATTTCTCATTATGGCAGTCAGCGACGTTACCACAAATTGATCCGCCCTAAATCTAGCATAAAAAGGGATTCACGCATTCGACGGGATAAAAAAAATAAATAAATTGCCCCCTTGTCCCTGAATTAAATCGAGACACCTAGAAAGCTGGAAAATATCATACGCAGGGGAATTAAGCATGAAATAAAATGTGCACTTATTCAAGGTCAGTTCTGCCTCTCCTGTGCCTCTTCGATAATCAGCTAGTCTCGTATTGGTTCGGGTGTGGATGATCGATGTTTGAGAGTCCCTACTCACTGGCTCCTGATCGCGGCTTGGGACGTCTGTCAACCCTAAACTGGTTGACCAGGGCAGTAAGCTCATCATCTGGGTAATCTCTTGAACCTTCCAGCAACTGATGCTCGAATTGGGCATTGTTGTTGGCAAATGCTGGCGATAGATTTCTCATTCTGTCCTCGCCATGAGCAATTTGACTTCTCGTGCTAGAGCCTTCATCATTACTCGAGAAAGTGTGGGGATCACCAACTGTCCTGCTGCCAAAAACTCCTTCCATTCGAGGATTAAAGAAGTGGAAGTGCTCAGGATAATTTCTTGTCTGATTCTCTGGCTGCGCAGGCGCGCTGATCATGGGATGAATTCTAGCCACGGGTTGGTGCTCAGACCAAGGAGTCTGAATACACTGCCCCTGCGGTCTATACTCTTGAAGAGCATTAGGGTGATTCTGGGGGATACTTTGATTAACGCCTGGAGGATTGATGGCACGGCTACTGGCTTGGTTGATGATGGGAAGTGGCTCGCCCCATGCTAACCCGCGGAACTTATGGTGGCGAGGAGACTCGACATTCAGGCTTGGATCAGTCCCGCCTTGGTTTTCTTGATTCTGAGCTGCATTGTGTTCTCTCACCCTTTTTCTGTACTTCTGAAGATGACTCGAAACATTTGCTTTAGTGAGTCCCTCTACGTTCATAATTTCCAGTATATGTTGCGGCCGTGCCGAATCGATTCCTACCTGTTGAACTGCATTAACAAACATACGATGCAGCTCGGGAGACCAACTCATCTTCTTTCTCCAGTTGCTTGGAACAAAATTGAAGGCTTGATGCTTGTTCTCATGGTCGTGCAATTGCTTCCTTACCACGTGCTGCCATATGTTTTGAAGCATCTGAACCCTAACTGGTTTCGTTACGACGTCTTGGGCCCCATTTAAGACAGCCTTCATTATGGCTTGCTGATCATCGCTTGCCGATATTACGAGGACTGGCATGTTTAATTTAGAATTGATGACTTCCAAGAGAGTGAAAACATCCATGTCAATCCCTACCATGGCGGTGAGGACGATATCAAACTGGTCACCACTCCTCCTTAATATCTCTAAGGCCTCTGTCGCCTTTGCTTGAGCTACAACCTTATACCGGCATTTTCTCAATACGGTAACAAGGATTGACAGAGAGACTGGATTACCGTCAATGGCCATGACCAGTAGACCCTCAGGGTAAGGAACTTCATTAGCTTCGACCAGGGTTGAACATGCGCCCATTTCCCTAATGCTCGACATATTTCTGGATCTAGGACTGCCGACTCGAGACCGCCTCAGGATGTCTTCTTGGACTTGAGGGATCACGGGATCGTCGATGGTTTCTCGTAACAGGCTTTGAAAGCCGATGCTTTGATGGTGAAGGTTTTGAATTCCTCTCCCACGAGAACTCCTTCCTCTCTATCTTTCTCCTGCGAGTTCTTGCGAATGAACTCTCACTATCAAATGAGGACAAGTTCTCTCTCTGGCAATAGCAACGACTTCCCTCTTCACGGGCAGTGCTATTAGATTTTTCGAGGGAGAAAATCTGATATTCAGCTTTTGATCAAAGGGGAAATCCTTGTTTCTCGCTCAGTTCGTCTTCCTTTTTTCTTTTCGTGGTAGAGGGCCCTTGTCAAGATCTCCACCGTCGATTTACTGGCGGGTCCTCCAATAAAGACGAGTCGTATCTCCTTTTCTGCCGAAAATTTCTTTGTCTCCCACTCAGCTCGTTTTTTATTCTTTCTTTTTCAAAGTGGTGGCAGCCCGTCCAACTTTTCTGCAGAGACGTCGGGTCTGCTCAGCTTGAGGTTGCCGCTTGACTGGAATTCGAGCCAGCGGGGGTGTTGTTGACAGAGAATGGTAGATAGAAAAAACTCGACCAATAAGGACTGCCCTGTGAAATCATTATTTAAATTGAAGCAGATTATCACCTTCGCATTCCGATCATCTGCCTCGCCTCTCTCCTCCTTTCTTTCGTGATCTGCTTTCAAAAATGGCTAATTCTCCTAACCATACCTTCTCCGCCGAAATCCTGGCTGGGTGGGAGAGACTCTACAATCTTCTTGGTAGAGGTTACGCTCATATAGCCCAAAACTCTACCGTTGAGGCTGAAATCCTCGGTTTATTCAGGACCCTAGACGCTGCTTCTGTTGAGGGTACCCAACTGGGGAGGGAGTATCGGAACTTCCCGACCCTCTTCATTAATTTTCTGGCTGCCTATAACCGCGCTTATGAGACGGTCATTGTGACTGCCGTCGTGAAAGCTCGTTACCGAGACCGGCACGAGCGTCTGGAAATAGTCACATTTATGGCTGATAATCACAAGAAAGCCTTCAAGTTTGCCAATGATCAGCTTTCGTGGCTAGTTCGTGAGAGGGGAAAGTTGGTGGACCGTCTGGCCTTGGTCCGAACTTACGCCGAACAGGAGCCGAGCAATATTATGATGAGGTGCAAATGCGGTTGGCTGCAGGAGAGACTTGATGACATTACGGCAGATATTGCTTTCGAGAGGGCGGCGATTTCAGACTTGGAGTTTGCTGTCGAGCATTACGAGGCCAGTATGGCCCAGGCTAAGGAGAAGCGCGATCGCCTCTTCTTTAGGCTCGCGGAGCTTGATCCTGAGAACGCCCGGTGCACCCGGAGCATCAACTGTTTGGAGAGTCAGTTGAGCTCCTTCGTAATGGTTATCAGGGCTCAGTTTGGCTTTACTTTTCCTCCCCAGTGAGCTGTTGTAATGCTCTTTGATGAATGGAATGAAAGAAAAGCTTCACGTGTTTTTTTTTTGTTTAATTTTCCTGCTATCGTTTCTTCCGCATAGCATAACAGAACGATTTGAGGTACCGAAGATGTCGAGGCTTAATGTTTTTCTTGATGTTCTTGTTTAATTGCTCCAGACGATGATATCGAGAACATTGATGAAGGGTTCGGCGGTGGCCCCCACTATCCATCTTGAGATCACAAACAATAACACTATGACAACTCGATCAGTGCGCTGGTAATAAATCCGGCCACCTGTTGTGTGCCCACTTTTATCCATATTTTATTTCTTTCGGCGTCCACTTGCTCGTGTCGGTCGCCTGTAGCGTCGGGAGAAATTCCTGTGGGCCACGTTCATTAATAGAACCTCGGTCCTCTAAAGCCCTCCGCATGTTTCGGATAAGAGGAAATTTTAAGATCGGTCTCTGGTTGATTTAATCAGGTAAAGGTATTTGTTTCATGGGTTCTGATTATATAATCCATATTGTCTTTCAAAAGACGCGGGATCCTCTGCAATACATTAAATATGCCCCCGTGTTTAATCAGTATAAATCCACTGTCATATCAGAATACACTGCCCATACAAGTTTACGGATTGACATAACTCTGTCTGTCAAAGATGGACAGTGTTCGTTTGCCCCCCGGAATTAACGGTTGAAGCCTCGGTGTTTTTCGTCTTTTGGTATTTCTGGAGATGATTCTTGATATATTTTGAACTTAATTTTTACACCCGTCTAGGGTATCTAGGATCTCCCTGCAAAAGAAAATGATATAATTAGTATGCGACACAAGGAATGTCGGTCCATGACTCCTATATTAGTCCAATTTGATTTTTTTTATTTTTATGAGAAATCAGAAAAAAAAAATTCCCTTAGGAAGAAATGGGTTAATACAGAATTTTTTTGCAGATTTATTACTCTTTTTTTATTATTTTTTTTAAGGAATGTGACAAAATCTCTTGACGTTTACTAAAATTTTTGAAGGAATTTCCTTTTTATCAGAATAAATTTTCAGAGGTAAATTTGTCAGGAAAATTTTATTTTTATTGAAGCAGGAAAGACATGACAGAAATCTTTTATTGGTTAACAAAATTCCCCCGAGACATTAGTCTAATTTTATTTAGAGAAAATTTTCTTAGAAAAACATGAGCAAATTTCTCGAAAAGAATTTTTGTTGCAAGTTTTTATAATTTGAAAGAATGTGATAAAATCACTTGATGTTTACCAAAGTTTTTTTTTTTGAAGAAATTTTTCTTTTATCGAAATAAAATTTTAGAGGAAAATTTGTCAGGAAAATTTCATTTTTATTGAAGCAAGAAAAACATGACAAAAATCTCTTATTGGTCAATACAATTCCCCCGAGACATTAGTCTAATTTTATTTAGAGAAATTTTTTTTAAAAAACATGAGCGAATTTCTCGAGAAGAATTTTCTTGCAAGTTTTTATAATTTGAAAAATGTGATAAAATCACTTGATGTCTACTAGAGTTTTTTTTTTTGAGGGAATTTTTCTTTTTATTGAAATAAATTTTCAGAGGAAAATTTTTTCAGGAAAATTTCATTTTTATTGAAGCAGGAAAGACATAATAGAAATCCTTTATTGGTTAACAAAATTCCCCCGAGACATTAGTCTAATTTTATTTAGAGAAAATTTTCTTAGAAAAACATAAGCGAATTTCTCGAAAAGAATTTTTGTTGCAAGTTTTTATAATTTGAAAGAATGTGATAAAATCACTTGATGTTTACCAAAGTTTTTTTTGCAGGAATTTTTCTTTTTATCGAAATAAATTTTCAGAGGAAAATTTGTCAGGAAAATTTCATTTTTATTGAAGCAAGAAAAACATGACAAAAATCTCTTATTGGTCAATACAATTCCCCCGAGACATTAGTCTAATTTTATTTAGAGAAAATTTTCTTAGAAAAACATGAGCGAATTTCTCGAGAAGAATTTTCTTGCAAGTTTTTATAATTTGAAAAATGTGATAAAATCACTTGATGTCTACTAGAGTTTTTTTTGAAGGAATTTTTCTTTTTATTGAAATAAATTTTCAGAGGAAAATTTTTTCAGGAAAATTTCATTTTTATTAAAGTAATAAAAACATGACAAAAATCCCTTATTGGTTAATAAAATTCTCATGAAGGGATTTTTTCACATCATTTTTTCAAAAAAAAATTTTCTAAAAAGAAATGAGGGACAAATTTAATTTTTATTTTCTTTTAAAAGAATGGTCGTAATATCAAGCTCAAAAACTGACTAACACCTAGCATGGACCGACCGAAAATAAATACAAGATAAAATTAGAGAACTTACTTTTACCTTGGAGAAATGCAAATCACATAGTCATGCGCATGACTCAAGTGAGGAGTGGACTCTAGAAAATAAAAGAAGGAGAGACAGGGTATGAACCTAAAAGGCCCCCACTATCTGAATTGACAACCTTACCCTCCATGCAATCAAATCACAATGGGAAGAATTGTCAATTCAGATAATGAGCGGGATAAAATATGGTCAACCCAAGCGCAATCGACGCAAGAGCTTTGCATATTCGATCCCTATCTATGGTTACCTAGGAAAAATTTCGCGACTTGGGTTTAGACGCTTGTGTGTGCAGGTGTTGTGATCCTCAGAATATGCAAGACATGCACAACAATTGATATCAAAACAGCGCTTCTAAAAATGTGTGAAATTAAACATAATCCCAACACCGAGCCTGCAAAACAAATGGGTTAGCCAAACACTCCGCCCCTTATAACTCCCATCCTGCAAAAACATATAACACCTATAGAATGAGTCCCAAGCAAGATCGCCAGAAGCGAGATATCCATGAAATTTTCATTGGCCTAAGTCCACTAAGACTTTTAAAATTTCGAAAAAATTTAAGTATTCCAATTGGTATCTTTTTTCGAAAATTTAAAAATCTCTACTCCCCAGTGGAGTCGCCAAGCTGTCGCGACCCTCTAAAAATATTTTTATTAATTCTAGGGGTTAACGGATTATTAGGTTAATTAGATTTGACTAACCTAATGCGGACCCTCCCAAGCCCTACCGAATCGCAACTTTGGTTTTTGTTTAAATGATTTTGAAATTTGGAGTCGCCACTAATCGTTCTTGGTAGGTCGATTAGAAACCTAAATAAATTAGCGGGAGAACTAATTTATTCCTGCGAACAAGAGATTATGAGCTCGGGGACTTGGTTACACTAGTTAATTAAAACTAATGCCCTTTCGGTACCTTAATTTCATGGATATCCTAATCCGGCAACTCAGGCTTGGTTTATTCCTAAAGCTCTAGTAGGGTATTCTCTTTTGTGTTTTCACTTTTTAAATAGGATGCATGGATGGTATATATTTTTATTTGTTATATTTTTTTAAGTGTTAAAGATTCCCTAAAGCCGAAAGAGGGAGTGTGTTAACGACTTCTGTGCAGTATTACGACCTACTCATCTTTTGGGTCTGATGATTCAAAAATTAAATTATAGGAAGTACATGACAGTGAATAAACACCTCCAATGGGAGGCCTAGCATTGGCTTGGCTCTTCCCTTTGGGATTTAAGGTACAGGTATTTAAGTTGCAAGTATTTAAACTACTGTAAGTAAAAACCTCCAATGGGAGGCTAAGCATTGGCTTGGCTCTTCCCTTTGGGATTTATGGTGCAGGTATTTAGATTGCGGATGGACTTTGTCCTCTCCATTTTGGGGTATGAATTTTTTAAAATGAAATACAACGAATTGATTCAACAATTTGAAATTTGTGCGCGCTTGAGGACTCCTCCAAGCCGATTTTGTGCTTCCATAGGATTGACCATTGATATAGAGCTGCGGCTTCCTGACATAAAATAGAGTGAAGTGTTAGTATACAAAATATGTGCTAATCTGCACCTAAAACCAGAAGAGTAGAAAGAGTACTTATCTCCCATTTTTTTGGGAGGGATTTCTATAATTGATTTTCGCTCTCTATGTTCCCAATATAGAGAGTTTCTTTTGAATTAAGAGGGACTTTTAGTCACAGATCAGTTGAGAAATCGGTGGACAGCTTAGGAGCTTGTCTGGGCCGATTTTTGCATCTCGACGAGATTTTTGCTGTTGACGTAGAGATATCCTTCTCCTGACATAAAATATGGAAGAAAAAGGAGATGGAGAAAGTGTATACAATTTGTGCTAATTTGCGAGTAAAACCATAAATAAATGAATAAATAAAAACACTTAGCTTGAATTTGTTTGCTCGTTGACGAGGATGAACTCTTGATTTATATTGATCGATGAAGGAATTTGTGATGATAACCCCTAGCTTTAAACTCCCATCATCTTCAAAATTCTCTCTCTTTTGGTATTTTCTTTCTCTCAAAATTTTCTTCAATCTCCAAAAACTCTCTCAAACATCCAAAATTTTCTCTCCAAAAAATTCTCCCAAACACTTCAAATTTTCTCCCTCCCAAGAATCCTTTCTCAAGCTCACTTCTTCCTCCTTTTATAACCTACTCATCTATCTCCCATTCTAATTTTTCCACTAACTCTATCTCCCATTCTAATTTCTCCACTAACTCTTCTTCATTTTCATCTTTCATTCTCCATCTCTATCTCACATTCTAATCTCTCCACTAACTCTTCTTCATCTTCATCTTCCCTTCTCCATATTTATCTCCCATTCTAATTTCTCCACTAACTCTTCTTAATCTCCATCTTCCCTTCTCTATTCTTATCTTCCATTCTAATTTCTCTACTAACTCTTCTTCATCTCCATCTTCCCTTCTCTATTCTTATCTTATTTTCTCCATCCATTCTTCTCCAACTTCTCTTCTTCATCTCCTCTTCTTCATCTTCCCTTCTCTATTCTAATTTATCCACTAACTCTTCTTTTTATTATTTGTAAAATAATCCTTCAAGAGTTAGGTATTTGCACTCTAGTCCTTGAATTTTAAGTATTTACAATTCAGTCCTTGAAAAAATATATTTCTTTAAGTCCAAATCTCCTCACAATTTTTGACACACCAAAATTTACCACATGTCAAATTTAAGCTCATTTCTTGTCGTTGAAAATAATGCATAATTTAATTAAAGCCCTTTTGCAAAATTAAGTCATTCTGGGTATAATTGGGCCAAGATGAAAATTTAAAATATTAGAAGACAATGTCACAACTCATAAAAAGTGAAAGTTAAAAATAAGTTGACTCAAATTAAATTTTTTTAGGCCCGATTCGAGATTATACTCGTGAAGGAACACGTAACTCGAATTGGATTTTTCTGAATTTGCGATGGCCAATATGAAAATAGATTTAAAATAAAAATATTAACTATCTTTGTGTATTTTTTTGGCCTCAAATGTTATTTTTCCAAAATTTTCAAATATTTTTGTATTTTTTTTAAAAAAATTAAAATATATATAATATGAAAAATTATTTTTTGGTCAAAATTCGTTCCCTAGGCTTGGCTAAGGTTTCCAAAGTTGATTTTTCAATTTTATGAATTTTTATGGATTTTCTATTAATTTTCGAAAATAAATAAATAAAAAATACGTAAAAATACTGAAAATATGAAAAATCGTTTTTTGGTCAAAATTGGTTCCCTAGGCTTGGCTAAGGTCCCCAAAGTTGATTTTTCAATTTTATGAATTTTTATGGATTTTTTATTACTTTAGCAATAGAAAAAATGATTAAAAATCAGGTGTCAGCAGGCCGGTGGCAAAAAGAAAAGGGAAAGGGAAAAAATGAGAAAAAGATTACAGCAATTTACAAACAATTCCATGTCAGCACCGGTGAAACCACACAAGATGACTAACATCTATGTCAGCAATTTTGAAGCTAGATTAGCCAGATTGACTGAATTGATACTAATACAAAAATATTTAGAATTTTTTTTGTACTTTTCCCTATGAAAAGGAATAGAAATGACAAGTATGTACTATGTAGCAAAGGAATGCGATGAATCTATCTTTGAAGACTTTAGACCATTTGAATGGTTATGATCTCTGAGTCGTTCGCGCAACCATTTATTTTAAAAGACGATCAAGTTTATGTTTTATAAGTTAAGAGATGCTTCAAAGTTTGGATATGGAAGGGTAGTTAGATTGATCAGCTACTAAATCACAAAGAAAACGAGTAAGATCAACGTTTATTGAAGGAATTTGCAGGTGTTTCGAAGGCAGCACCTGAAGGATTACAACAAGTAAGAGAATTCTATCAAAGTCTCTTTCAAGTGGAAAAAACATGGAACTTGCAATCAACGTGGACCTCGAAGAAGGGTCATCATTAGAAATAGCGATTTCCCCGACACTTATGGTGAATTTCTTTTTTTTAAAGTTATAGCACTTAAGTGATTAATTAAAAAATTTTGATATAAAAGTGAGCGTTATACGAAAATTATGACACTTTTAATGTCATTTTCTCTTCTCAAGCAAAATGTCTTGAGCCACATTCATATTAATTTTGATTGACCATGTTCTTTTACGAATGTCTTGAATGCTACAATTAAAAAAAAAAAACACTTACTAGACTCAAGTGATCGATGGAAAAGTTATGGCACTAAATGAATGTTATAACACTTTTGGCGTCATTTTCCCATGTCAAGAAAAATATCTTGAGCCACATTCACATTAATTTTCATCGCACCACGTTCTCTTACGCGTGTTAAGACATTCATATGTTCCGCCGAAACTCTATGATAACGTGGGCTTTTAGAGCAAATGGTGCGCACGGACATTTAATTTCACGTCGGTACCAGAGGCAGAACTCTCAACTCCGATTCCTTCCTTCCTTGTTTCACCCATTAATGGGATTTCCTTTCATCATTCGTAATGGTTTTCAATAAAATTGTCTCCTTCATCGTCGAATCGGCCTTAGCATGAACGAAAGTGTTAAGATACGAAGATATCCTTCGGCATGAGCAAAAAGGGTTGCTGTACACTCAATTTCCAAGTACATCCATTAGGATAGGAACAAGAAAACCTCCGTCTTCTCAGATTCTATTAAGACAAGTCAAACATTGTTCAAGTCGAACGTGTGTTGGATTGAGAATGAATCAAAAGCAATGAACCGATGGATACGAATCATGGTTGGTCTACCTTAAAAGAAGTGCAACCGCACGAGAGAAAGATATCACACGTGTGGCCAGCATCCGTCAAATTGGATGTTGCTTAGACCGCCTCTCATTTCATTCCATGTACTCGGTTGATAAAAGCTTTGTCCAAAAAATAAAGTCTTTGTGCTATTTCTCGTCGTTTACTATGCAGATCTTGACAAATACGACATAGCTAGTGATTACATGAGCTTCTTTTTTTTTTCTTGTAGATTTTCTCAATCAATTCAGCAAAATGCGCAATTTGAATAATGTTGGAGATTTTAGATTGAGCCGGTATATGAGTATTTCGAGCTATATAATGGGTCAATTCCCTTCTTTTTTTTCTTTTACTTTTTGCTACTATTGTTTATGTAAGATCGGCTCTTTTCTCCTCCCATCCCAAGGTCCATCGACTCGATCACGAACCTCTCTTTCCAGAACAAGAGAAATGTCATCGAGAGATCCATCTGTCGGCAACTGACTATTGAATTTGTTGCGCGGAAACAAGCGATTGGACAATAAATAGACAGAACAAGAAAATCAATCAGACACTAGACGTATGTGATTCGACCGTAGAAACTTACGTCCACGAGAGAGTAGCAATGAATTTTATTGTAGAACAAGCGATGCAATTGAAAATTACAAAATCAAACTCGAGTAACTGAACCACTCTCACTTTTTTTCCAACCTTCAATTACATCTAATAATGCATGCAGTATTTAACCCACAATTTTTGGTCACGAAATAATCTTTTAATTTCACGAAGGAATTATACAAATCTAATAGCAAGATTTAAATGACCAAAACACTTGTATTCTAAATGATGTAATTCAGAAGTCCACACTCAAAGCGCTCAGATACTTTGGGCTTCATGGCAGCACTAATCCAAGTCTCCCTAGGAAACGTCCACCGACGTATGCAGGGATATTCACGCCTTTTGCTTTACTGGATGTCGTTCAGAATCTTTTTATTACATTCAAAAGTCATCAAACAAACGTTTTTGCTCTATTTCCTTGGACGACTCTAATAGCTCAAAAGGATAAATATCCGTGGATTGCAAAACAGTTTTTTTTTTTTCAAATCTTGACCACGTCTTCAGCGTATATTTATTTTCAAAATTCATATTTTTACTTTTACTTCGAGCTGAAACTCGAGATATATTTTCAACATAATTAACCACATGTTGGCAGTTAACCACCAGCTCCAACGCTCACTGCACCTTCACACCAAATCTCACATGGTATCAATGCACGAGGTCTTGCGCTCAAACCTTTTTAGACCTCATTTGTCTCTCTAATTAAATATGCCCATAATTAGTGCTGGGCAAAAGACAAAACTAACCGTAATAGAGAATGGTAGAGCAATTAAATATTAAATCACGATTCATTTAACAATTTAAACTATTAGAATAGTTGGCGATAGTCACACCAAATCTCACAAACTTGTTAATCAAAGCCATCCCATCTAACAAAGTCTTCCATGTGCCAATTTTGGCCGCAGACCGGAGCTCAGGCTCCTTGTAGCGACAGGGCCACCACGAACATCTGTGAAATGGTAGAGCGACGCCAACAGACCGCACTGCCTATCCATCGCCAAAACTTCGATCATTCGACGCTCCAAATATGGTTTTGCCCACATCTTTTTTAGGAAACCAAAATGGAAGTAACGTATGCAAATGCTAAGGTCGGCATGGGGAAGAGATTTGGACCCCATGCCAAGCCAAGATGAAAAGATGGATGTGATCTTTAGAGGATAACAATGTAGACAGATCCAAAGAACAAGGGATTATGAGCAGCCAAAAGGTGGGAGGAGGCGCCCATGTTGGTTGGTAGATGCTGCGAGCGACTCCCCCAAGAAAGCAAAAGGAAAGAAACAAGGCAAATATGATTTATTGCATGACTTTTGCCATCCCTTTTTCTTTTCTTTTTTCCTACTTTTGGGCCGATATTCATTTTCTTTTTTCCTCTTTTTTCATATAAAGAAAAAACGGAAAGAAAAAATGATAAAAAAAATAGTCTCTGGACTTTAGCCTGAATGCGATATGATATCAAAACTTTCGATTTGTTCAATGTGATTCTTGAGCTTTAGCCCAAAATTAATCGTGGTCAATGCGATCTATAAACTTTTTATACATATTCAATTTAATCTCTAAATTATTCAAAAATATTCAATATTGTCTCCAATCTTAAACTAATGGAAGGACTACAATTGAACATATTTATACATTGAACATATACCAAAAGTTTAGAAATTTTATCGAACAAATTAAAAGTTCATGGACCACATCGAACATTAAGCTAAAGTTTAAAGATTATATTAAACAAATCAAAAATTTCGAAATTATATTATATATCGAGTCAAAAATTTAAAAATCATTTTTGTCGTTGTCCCAAAAGAAAAAAAGGAAGGGTGTTGTGAACTCAAGACTCAAAGCCGCCGCACCCGCACCCCCATTTCAACGCAACACAGCACGACACAAAGCCAATCTCTCTCTCCAACCCCACTTTCTTGCATTTGGCCATTTAACCTTGCCCGCCACTCTCTCTCTCTCCCCCCCTCTCCCTCTCTTATAAAGTCGGAATCAATGCCTTTGATTCTTGCACAGTTTACATTCACGAAAGCCAACCATTCCTTCCTTCCATATCTTCCAGCTGTTCCTCTCCTGTCTCATTCCTCCTCCTCCTCCTCCGCCTTGTTGACGACCGATAATCACACTTATCACCCGTGATTAGCGAGAGAAAAAAGGGAAAAAAAGAAAAACACCCAGGACGACGGCGGCGATGAATTATCCTCGAATGGCAGCTTCGGTAACGATGGCGGGGCTGCTCCTGGGACTCCTCCTTGTCCATGCATGCTTCGCCGACCCCATCAGCCGCTCCAGTTTCCCCAAAGGTTTCGTCTTTGGAACTGCCTCCGCTGCTTTCCAGGTCCTCTCTCTCTCTCTCTCTCCCCTCGAAAATATCTGCTCGGAGATTCATGTCGAGCCTCTTTTTCCGGGCAGCGGAATGTCATGTGGTAAAGTTAAATCCAGTCGATTACCCCGTTCTTTGGGTTTTCCGGCGAAAGCGATGGGTTCGTGTCGTAGCTTTAGCTTTGATATTTTGACATTAAGGTAGGGACAAAGCGAGCCCGAGGCCTTTTGTGCTTGAGCGACTAAAAAAATATTGGGCGACAGGACAGAAACGGGTCGAGTCACGCATGAAACGGGTCGGGAGAAAAATGGCGGGAATTCGGGGCGACGACATTACCTTCCACGTTCCGTAGACCAAAAGCGAAGTCATTTATTTATCGGAAAATCGAACTATTTATGTATTCTTAAGGTATAATATTGTGTCCTAAGATACCCTCTCAGCCATTCATTGTCAGTATTATATTCCATTCGTCGAGCAGCTTTATCTATGTTCTCCGTCTGCATTATTGCTGGGTAGACTTAAACCCATCCGTTCATTCCCATGCGTACACATTTTGACTTACGAATTATTTAAAGCCGTTCGCGGGGCAGGGAGGGTGTTGGTGGCGGATGAAATTAGAAGCAGATCGAGTCCGTGCTTGGTCATGCACCCATCATCTCCCGTTCGATCAGTCTTATCCGAATTTGTTACCCCGAGAAGGGAAAAAATAAGGAGTGAAGAATTTTTTTGGATAGGGTGAAACCCGATTTTGGTATCTTTATGGGTTTTTGAGGTCTTGAAAATTTTAGATTAGTAGATTAAAAAAGAGATGGAATGATTGGAAGCCCCGTTACGATTATTTCGCTGCTCGATTAAGAAGTGAGACGTGCTCTAAACTTATCGTTGACTACGGGGGATCCGACGTTCTTTGACCAGAATGAACAAACACTGTTGACCTAGTTTTTCATGATTAGACACTCGCGGGCCAGCCCAGTAGTCACGGGACGCAGATTGGTCGGTCTCGGTCGTGTTGGTTGAGGAATTTTAATGTGAACTGAGTCGTAGTACTCCGAAAACTTCGTTGACTTTGTAAAGACTTGGGGCGGATTCTTGATTTCTTATTACCAAACGAACACTGAACATGCAACCTAGGACTGATGTTTTGTACAAGTTATACATTATATATGTATATATGATCTTAATACTAGGACTTCTATCTTTTCTTTTCTTTTCTTTTCTTTTTTATTTCTTTGGCAGCACTTACAAATATATTTTCATCGTAAGTTTGATATATATATATATATATTTGGTCAAAAAAGTTAGATATTTTAGTGGTGGTGATTGACGCAAATTCGTTTCCTTTTCTGGAATTTAGTACGAAGGAGCTGTAAAAGAGGACGGAAGGGGACCATCGGTTTGGGATACATTCTCGCATCAATTTGGTAATGTCATGGCAATTCTTCTTCTTCTTCTTCTTCTCTTTGTTTTGTTTTGTTCTGTTCTATTTTGTCTCTTTTGCCCTCATTTTATTTAATCAAGTCCAAATAGTTATGGTGCGGAAAAACTACGAAAGAAAATCCTAAATATATTATATCGGTACAACTTCAATCATAAACCTTTCAATTGGACCGACTTATTAGTCCTAAATATTTTTGATTTTTTTTTTGTGTTTTTGCTTTTCTTTGCTTTTCTTTTTTATTTGATTTGATTTACTACTTTTTGTTATTATGTCTCTTTTATGTTTTCCTTTCATTTTTGGACGGCAAGTATCACGATCCTCGTCAGCCAAAATGAGAGGAAAGAAAAAAGAAATAATTTAAAAATTCATTTTTCAAATAATAAAAAATATCCATGTCTGCGTCAGTCGTACCATGTAGGACATCCAATGTCCATGTCAGCCATTTCATGCCTAAATTGATCAGATAGATTAAATTGTTACTAATGTGAAAAGGTTTAGGACTACTACATTGGTCAAAGATTAAATTGGTACTAATGTGAAAAGGTTTAGGATTAATACATTGGTCAAATTGAAAAGTTAATTACATTGGTCAAATAAAAAAAAGTTAATGATTGAATTGTTATCAATGTAATATGCTTAAGACTTTTTTTGGGTACTTTTCCTCCCGGCAAAATGTAAATCGAAACAGTTGCAATATCCAGTGTTTTCTCAATTTAAGATCCTAGAGCCACATTTGGTTCACGGCTAGCCAAACAGGACCTTAGTGCCACGGTCCGTGTACCTGCGTACATAATCCACAAATTCATGAATCTCGTCGATGTCTGCAGGTAAAATAATTGATGGTAGCAACGCGGATGTTGCTGTGGATCAATACCACCGATTCAATGTAAGCCTCTCTCTGAAAAGCTGTGTCAAAAAACAAAATTTTTCACGAGCAAGAACAATCATAGACGCCGAATCCCAAACTTTAATACCAGTTGAAGATCGCGTTGGCTTTGCAAGCTGATACTACCCTTTAACTGAGCATCACATCAGTTCGTTCGTTTACTGTTCGTATGGATCACAGCTTAAATTGATCACAAGCAAGCTAACGGGAGAAGCGGCACCGGTTTCCGTCCATTTTTACGCGTGCTGCAAAAGAAACTCACCTGTTTTTCGTTTCCTTTTCCGTGCTTGATGACTTCGATTCAGGAAGATATTCAGCTCATGAAGGACATGGGGATGGACGCCTACAGGTTCTCCATCGCTTGGTCTCGCATCTTTCCTAGTAAGACTTAGCCTACACATGCTTTTGGTAATTTTGAAGCTGTGATGATCACCAATTTTACCTCGTTCTCTCGAGTTTTGGCCGACTGATGTTTTATGGCTTCTGCTGGGTTAGACGGAAGCGGCATGATCAATCAGGCAGGGGTTGACCACTATAATAAGCTCATCGACGCGTTGTTGGCTAACGGTAAGCACACGATGTGTCCTAAATACGAGCACGATCACGATCACGAGCAGAAGCACTATTTTGTCATGACTTTCCTATTCGATTTGAGCAGAGGCAAGAGTTCGACATAACACGGTTTTTTTTTCCTTTTCCAACCAAAGTCGCCACCATCATCCCGCATGAAAAATTCACCCGTATGTCATCGGAGTGTAGTAATTAAAAGTTACATTCATGTAAAACGGATGCGTGTCGTTCACTTTGTAATGGCAAAAAGCAGAACGAGGGAAAGGACTCTGATTTTAAGCAGAGCATGTTAGGTGGCTATGGTCATCGCATGCATAGAATTGATCCGAGAATTAGGTAGATTAACCGCAGCCACCTCTCTAATAATGCTGCAAGAGCAGGGATCGAACCGTACGTGACTCTGTTCCACTGGGATCTCCCGCAAGCCCTGGAAGATGAGTACAACGGATGGCTCGACCGAAGGATCATGTGAGTAACAAAGTTTTCTACTTCATGTGATGAACGTATATGTATTACCCAACTAAAGGCACTTTGAAGATGAATAGAGCCTAGAGGTTTACTTATGTTCTTTGGTACTGTTACTGCAGAAAGGATTTTGCAACTTATGCCGAGACCTGCTTTCAGAAATTTGGGGACAGAGTGAAGCACTGGATCACCTTCAACGAGCCGCACACTCTGGCAATACAAGGATACGATGTCGGGCTCCAGGCGCCTGGCCGTTGCTCCATCCTTCTTCACCTCTTTTGCAGGGCTGGGAACTCCGCAACGGAGCCATACGTCGTTGCGCACCACATTCTGCTCTCACATGCCACCGTTGCCGATGTGTATAGAAAGAAGTACCAGGTCCGTATCAATATAAGCGCTCGTCTTGTTTATTGAATGCTAACATGCCAAGTTATATATTGGCTGCTTAGGTTTTCAGAATTGTAATTCAAAACTTCGACTTACTAGGATGTCTAATTATCCTGTGCAGCAAAAGCAGCATGGATCAGTTGGTTTATCCTTCGATGTGATGTGGTTCGTACCTAGAACAAACTCAACCGATGACATTGAAGCAACTCAGAGAGCCCAAGATTTTCAGTTTGGCTGGTAATAAACCGTAGACACTTGTCAGATTTAATGAATTTAGGAAGATAATCTTTCTCGAATGAGTGCTCGCAAGATGCGCTGACAGCATGAAAGCATCGCGAATATGAACTATGCAAGTAAAATATCGGGTGCCTAAGTACTGTTCGTTTTTCATGGTAATCGCAGGTTTATCGACCCCTTGATGTTTGGAAATTATCCGAGCTCCATGAGAAGTAGGGTGGGAAGCCGCTTACCTGCGTTTTCCATCTCCGAATCTGCTCTTCTAAAGGGGTCTCTGGATTTCGTGGGTATCAATCACTATACTACGTACTATGGCAGCAATGATACGTCAAATACAATCGGACGTATACTTGATGATTCCCTCTCGGACTCCGGCGCCATCACTCTGCGTAAGTATCCCTTCTTGATGTATCTGGAAGTTTTGGTTGTTTGAGGTGTTTGGTTGGTGGTACTAAAGTCACGTTTGCTGCTGTTTTCAGCTTTTAAAGATGGGATTTTCAATCCAATTGGAGACAGGGTATGTCAGTTCACAGTACAGCAAAGAAACTTTCAATTCTATTAAAGCAATGAAATTAAGAACTAAATGTATGTTCCAAATGATCACTCGTGATGTATTCTTGGCGAAGTATGATTTCTCTCTTTAATCATTCTTCCGACTACAACTATCATGCGTACTTTGATTTGCAGGCAAATTCCATATGGTTGTACATAGTACCTCAGGGGATGAGAAGTTTAATGAACTACATCAAGACAAAGTATGGGAACCCACTGGTTATTATTACCGAAAATGGTAAGCCCCTCGAGCCGAAATGATGAAAGGCAACTAGCAGACAGATGCTTTCTTTCTGGAACATCTTCATTGAAGTTGAAGGTTTTCTTAATGTAGTCATGACTTGCTGAAGAAGAAACGACTGTTCAAATCTGTTGCTTTTAGTCTGTTCTAACTGGGTCTTTGCAGGTATGGATGACCCGAACCCGCCACTGATCAACATCAAAGATGCTCTCAAGGATCAGAAGAGGATCAAGTATCACAATGACTATCTCACAAACCTGTTGGCCTCCATCAAGTGCGTTACTATAGTTCCGTGCACTTTTCTTTCGATTAATTCAGTCAAAACCGAGATCTTTCTACATCGTTCTGTCTAACATTTTGCTCTGATGCCGAATCAGAGAAGACGGATGCAACGTGAAAGGGTACTTCGCGTGGTCTCTGTTGGATAACTGGGAGTGGGCGGCCGGATACACTTCGAGGTTCGGCCTTTACTTTGTGGATTACAATGACAAGCTGAAGAAATACCCCAAAGACTCTGTTCAGTGGTTCAAGAACTTCTTGAAGTCCGCCTAAACAAATCAACGAAGATGAAGAAACAGCTGCATTCGTTTTCTTGTTTTTTTGTGGAGACACATGATTTCATTACACCACATTCTTACATCTCAATAAATTTTACAAAGTGTGTGTTCGAAAAGAAAAAAGAAGAAATTTTATTTCGTGTTCTATATGGAGAACCTGAAAGCTTCTGGATTTCCTTGCATAATCCTGTTCACTTATTACTCTTTCAATAGATCGAATTGATAGGGATTGCTTTGTTATTCTACATACCCTTTTCGCCTTCTCTCACGATGGGCCGATCCTCGGTACAATCTGAAAATCGATAAACAGCATGCTCCGACTCAAGTTGCTAGGAGATCATAGATGGCATCGGCGCCGAGGGCTTTCCGTAATTGGTCAAAACTGTTTGCCCTCAAAGGTAAGACAAAATCTCCAGTCGGCCGGCATGACATTATCCGATTGGACCATCTTACCATCGCTAGTAGTAACTCGAAATGACCGGCTTTGTCCGACCAACTGCACCAACCATTGCCAGTTCTGGCCCCAGTTCTACGCCATCATATCCATTCGGATCCCGAACCCTTGACCTTCACTTCCTTGACATCGCCGGCTCCTCCCACATTGGACACCAGGACAAGAATCCAATCCGAGTTCCCCTTGATCTCGAACCTGATGCCTCCCGACCTGACACAGGGGGTTCGGCAGTATAGGATGGGGACAACGCCCGCCTCATACTTGGCGATTTCGCCGAACGTGCGCTGTGAGAGGTCAAAGTGCTGATTGGGCAGGTCGCAACAGTTGTGTCCGGATTGGCGGGTTGGACTGCATAGATTGGTGGCCATGGCGCGGATGGTGTTGTTGAGGCACCACCTTTGAGAGTTGTGGCACTTGATCTCGTAGCAGCTTCCACAAGTGAGGCCGCCGTGGAAGAGGCCTGTGCTTAGAGCTGCTGTCTCGAGGCCAGGTTAATATTGGACATTCCTGGGGAAAAGAACATGTTAGGCGTGTTACGATGACGTGAGACGCCAGTCGAATCGAGTGCGAGTGTGTTCGATCGACATCCATTCACGACAACCGTGTCGTCTCGCGAACTCAGACCCAAAAACAAATTTGCCTAGAAAAGGTTATGACATCTCATCGTTGCGGCGCCTTTCATGTCTCCATAGCACGTGGCATGTGCTGAACTCCATCCGCCTCAGCTTGCGACAGAGCTCGCAACACGCAGAGCCACGACCACCGCGATCAAAGCGACGTTCACTGGACCACCCATGCCGACCTTTTCCGACTATCGACTCTTTTCAGCACCTTGATGAAATCAGAAACTTTCAAGAGTTTCTTACACTCGGCAATCAATCACAAGCGACGAGGAGCATCCCAGTTACGGAATCACACGTTCCTTCGTTCATCAAAAGGATGCGAAAGAGCATCGTCCTTTTGAATTAGAGTTCCGCAGGTGGACATCGCATTGTTCCGAATCACAGAAAGGCTTCGATCTGACTTCAAGTTCATGAGCAACTTTCAGGATCTCAAGACTCTAAATGTCGACTTTTGGACGAACAACGATTCTTTCAGTTGTCTTCTTTGGTTTAATTCGTTAGAAAATGGTCCTTTTTATTCCTTACAAAAAAAAATGGTCCTTTTTATTTCCCCACGAAAAAGATATTAATCGCGATTTTTTTGAAAGGCATATGAAAATCCGAGATGACACTAGATGTTCATATGCATATGATTTCCTCGATCCTAATATTTTACGGAAACTAAATTTATACTCCACTTGTTTTGCGAAAAATGTGGTGTCTCTTGAAAATATTTTAGTGGAAGTCGTTTGTGAGAAAAATGACAGTATCTTCCGATATTTGCTTGAAACCTGAAAACAAATTGGAATATATTTTCCACCATTTGGTAAGAAAAATCAATTTCCATTGCACTTGCCTTTTAATTATTTTTTTATTATAAAAATTGATTTTTTAAATTATTTTATTTTATTTTATCCTCTTTTATTTTTTTTACTTTCTTCTTCAGTTAGCGACTTGCTGGCCAGGCTCGAGTTCGCCAAAATCTAGCGGTCGACCTCATGCCTCGCCTATGGCTGGTTGCTAACAGTCTCCGTCACTGGCGACCTGTAGAGGAAGAAAAAAAAATAAAAAAAAATTAAAAGTAAAAGAAAATCTAAAATAAATAATAAATCATAAATGACTAAAAAAATAAACGTAAAGGAGTGGAGATAGGAAAGATGAGAAAAAAGAGGAAAACATTTTCCTCGTGTGTACAATCATGCAATATGCATGGATGCAAGATGTCGCCAACATGGACTCAATGTTTCCGCGTGTGTAGACGAGGCGGGTTTACACACGAACCCAATGTCCCGTGGTCATTAGATCATATCATCTCACGTTGCACTACGACGAATTCAGAAGATTGTAACGCATCTTAAAATCTTTCCAAGTAGACCCGGCTGAAAAAGAAGCGTCCCCAATAAATTTTTTTTTCAAGAACCGATTTCTCTACGATTCTTCGCAAGACATAATCTCGATGGAACGAGAACTTGTCCAACCCAAAAAAAAGAAAAAAAAAAGGGCACTTTGACTAGGAAGCATCCAAGTTATTCATCTGATGGGCCCCATCTAGTAAAAAGTCAAACGGCTTATTATCCACATCCCCCTTCGATGGCGATTGGTCGTGTGCTCCGGATCAAATCTATGCATCATAACGCGGCCACTCCATGCCAACCAAGTGTCGTCGCTTTCGGTTAAGCTTAAAAGTCGATCGGCGTTAAGCTGAGGGAAATGACTCGACCGTCCTAGATTTCGGCTCTGAATTTTCAATTTATTTAATATAATTTTTAAATTTTAGTAAATATGTAATATCATCCCTAAATTTAAATGATTGTCGAAGGCCTGAATTAATCTCTATAATATATGAAAATGAAAAAAATTAATGCTGAATATTTTAATATAGTTTAGAGACTAGTTTGAATATTTATAAAAAAAATCCAATGATTATATTAGATAAATAAAAAGTTCATGGACGATCCCTAATCAAAGATAATTTGTCTCAATATTCTCGAGAAAAGGTGATAGTTTGGTGGTAGATGTACAAAAGAACCGAGAATTGCCCAGATCGCCAAAAACTAGCCCAGAATCGACTGTCCCTATTCCAATTTTCAGGTTTCAGGTGTGGAACCTCCCGCCGGTCCGCCGCCCGTCTACCCGCCCGGACCAGATTGGTATAATATGTTATATTTGTAAATTATAGTTCTGTTAGACTTGGTCTCTCTCACGCCTTTTACTTTACTGTTTGGTACTCAAAGTCAACATAGAAAGAAACCCTAGTCTCCATCCGTCTGTCGCCTCGCCTCTCACGGCCGCCGGTCACCCTCGACTCCCTCTCGCAGTCTCGCTCAGACTCCCCCAAGTTAGGGTTTTCATTTCTTCGATGGTAGTTAAGTAACTTTCTTTGGCCCCTACAAATTTCCCTAGCATCTCGTTACCATTTGTATGAAGTGTGCTCTTGCTAGCATCTAAAACTAATCCCTGAATGCTGTTCTTGTTCGCCGTTATGGGGGGAATTTTTCAGTGCTCTCCGATGATGTTCCCGCTCGTGGTCTCAGGGCAGCCACTGCAAAACCATTTCAAAATCAGAACTTGAATTAGCACATGCTTCCAGGTTTTCCTAATGAGACCGGTTCCATAGATCCAAACCTATCGCGCTACTTGGTGGGAGCTCGGAAGAGACCTTTCAATGGCGATCTGACGTGCAACCTGCGGAGTCCGTTGGGGGACCTCCACGAAAATTTGCAGGATTAGATTAGAGGTCGAGAGCAGAGAGCTCGAGTGGAGGACCCAGATGTGCATATAAGACCCCACATCTTGAAGATAATTGGTGGGGGGGCTGGGCGACGTCTCTGTTGAGTCCATCCCATCACAAGCGTCGTCCGCCAAAAGAAAGGATTAGGTCGATCGACCGCATGTTTTTGCCCACAGAGAAAACACACAGGAGCGCTGGCCAGGTCAAATCGGTAAGCCCTAAAAAAAAAAAAAAGGGGAAAATGGACGAAGCATGCATGTCTACCTATAAGGATCTGTGGTTAAAAGCGAAGTGATCGACCGACCGACGTCTTGACTCGTTCGGGCGAACGCGAATCAATGACGCCCGGTCAATGACCGTTCTCGCCGTGTCATGATTGAGGAGAAGAAAGCGAAAGAACAGTCGAGGGAACCAAAAAGGCATGAAAGCACGTAACAACAGCAGTAAGCTAAGACCCTAAAAACACACAAGGGAACAATAACATCGAGTAATAATGATTGTTAACATTATCATTAGGAGTCAACTGGGAGGAGTTCTTGGTCAACTGGTGCATGCACCTTCATGGGGGAATATGGCGACAGTGGCAGCAATTTGGGGTCGAGGGGACAATGGCCCACCCAAACCCAACCGTTCCATCATCATTATGTCCGGTGGGGAACCACTGTTTTTATCTAATGTCTCGTTATTTTATTGCTTGATTACCGAATGCATATTAACGTGAGATTCAAGTTAGAGAGATGATGGTGATGGTGATTCAGCCTTGTGTGTACCCCATACCCGAGCTGTCGGAAGGTGGATATTGTCCGTGTATTCGATTAAAAAACGAGAGAGGAAATGTGAGCAAATTGCAGGTACTTTGACAATCGGGATTACAATGATTACCTTAAGAAATCACCATACCTATAGTTGAGAGAGAGATCTGAATGGTTCGACATCCATTTTCTTTTGACCAAGGTTAAGATTTTACTAACCCTAGTAAATGGCCTTCCGAAAATATTGAAAACCCATGGCAAGTGAAGACTTGCTTTGGGCTTTCAACTTTGTCAAGGCCGGCATTTGCTCAAAGAGATTCCAAAAATTTATCAAACGCCCTAAGTTTTTCGCAAAGTGTCCAAAGCCCCCAGGGAAAATCAAACCAAATCAAACGTAACCTATGTCATGGCTTCGCCATTTAACAATGATAACACGCTACAGTTTCATATGCATCTAGCTTTGAATGAGACTAGAGTTTAGAACAAAGAATGATATTCAAAGACTACATGCATGTTCGTAGATGCGAGAATTACAAAATAATGATATATGTCCGTCTAAAGTTAATACTTCTAGCTTAGCTAAATATGATCTAAGATCTTTTGCCACACTCGCGATAACTTGCTCTACATTCGAAAAACAACTTGATCTAATAGGAAAATTTTAGGAAAAATTATCAAAAAAGTTAATTATAATTATTATAATTGTGCTAATTCAATTATAACTTTTTTTCCCTATTCAAGCCTAAACATTTTGCATTGTGTCAATTCGATCTTTTTCAACCAATTTTGATTAGAAATATCTAACGTAGTGCAATCCACATTACATGACATGATCAGTATTGACATGAATAATATTTAATTATTTTATTTTTATTTTTCTTGATATTTATTTATTTTTTCCTAGTCTTTTTTTTCTTCCATTTCTTCTTCCTCCAGCTAGTCTCCACAAGGACAGGCCAAGGCCACTAGCAAAGCTCACCTATGCCAACCATTGGCAAGGTCAACGGTGTGCCTCGCTTAATCAGGCACCCAGCCATGGCGCAACCCAAGTGACGGTGAGGTTGAGCCTTGCCTATCTAAGAGGAGGTTTTGGCAAGGCACAACCTGGCCAGTTAGAGGAAAAAGAAGAATGAAAGAAAAGAAACGAAAAAGAAAACGAATAATAAACAAATAATTTAAAAATTATTAAAAATTATCAACGACAGCATCAATCGCGCTACATCTGCGATTTTTGGCTAAAATTGATCAAATAGACTAACTTGAGATCAACACAAAAGATTTGGGATTGAGTTAGCAAAAAAGAAAAATTTAAGACTGAATTAAAATAATTTCAATAAATTTATGAATTTTTTATAACTATCACGGAAAGTTTAGAATGTGCATCGAGAAGATATACTATTTCCACTCACATAATCTCAGTTCCCCAAAAGTGAGGTTTGAATGCATGAGCAGACGAGGACTTAAGGTGCGTATGACAATTACTCTATTTCTGGAATCAATTTCAAGCTAAAAGTAGATTTTTTTATTTCTAGTTTCTAGATGAATTTTTGAGCCAAAAAATACATTTGATAACGATATAAAATTTCTGTTCATGGAACAGAAGTTCGTTCGAGAATAGTTGAAAATTTCCACTTTTGAAATATCATTAACACAAAATCTACCACGAAAATTTTATACTTCATTTTTATTTCTTTTAAATTTCTCTTTAAAAAATAATTTTTACTATTGAAAATATTATCTACTATTTAAAGATATATTTTTTTAACCCTCGTGGTTGGCAGTGGTTGCGACAATTGGTGAAGGGTGAGGGTGGTGGTGGGCAAAAGAGATTGGCATTGGGCTGTAGTTAGCAACGGGAGGCGATGGTTAGTGGCGGCAGCTGGCGACGGCAAGAGGTGTGGCGAGAAGCGACGATGGCAATCAACAATGGTTGTGGCAACGGTAGTAGGGGTGGTTGTTGCAACACTCGACAACTAGAAGCGAGGGTCAACGATGACCAAAGGAGGTTGACGGGGGGCGTGGGTTGGCGACAGAGGTCGACAGGGGGTGATAGTTGGCGATAGCGGGCGGCGACCAACAATTGAAAGGCAACAGAAAGAGTACAATGGGAACTTGAGAAAAACGAAGGGCTTTGGTAAGTTGTTTCTCATTTTTGTTTTTGGAATAAAGAAGCTACAATTTTTGGATTCTCATTTCTTTTTCAAATCTATTTTTGGAAAAAAAAAATTATTCTAGAAACGGAAAAATAAAATTACAATATCAAACGAATTTCTATTCCAAACCTAAAATAGAAATAAAGAAATAGAATAATTATAATACACGGCCTTAATACTCCCAAAAAGCCTAATAGTTTCTCTTTCTACTAGTGACCAGGCTAATTACTTCCTCAATCAAAACGAGGGATTAGGTCCGCACAATAATTCATATGCGCGAGGGTAAATAAGCTTGATTTCATTTTCAAATATATATACATATCTATAGACCAAATAACAATGTGGATTAGAGTATACCATATTTAACTCTTCCATCACCGGTTACGCATTCCCGGAGGCACAATGTCCCCTAACAATCCCTGGTCGACGTTCACCGAGCTATGCACCTGCAACATACGGGTATCTTCGGACGAAGCATTCGGCAATTGGGTTGACCGTAGATTATTACTCGGAGGAGGTGGAAAAGGAGGACTTATTTCTTGAGGAAGCTGAAATGGTGGATGGTCGAGACGGGATGCTAGAGGAGCCAAACGGCCACCAACAATGCCAGCTTCGCGACTAATGACAAATCCGCCTCGGTGAAATCCGGCACTGTGATGGCAGTGTTGGCCTTCGTACGTTGTGATCACAATGGTAGGGTCTTCAGAGGAGCGTTCCACTCGTTTCTTCACCGTGCATCTGCTGTTTGTGCACCGATAATAGCTCCTGTGTCACACCAAACAGAAGAGCCAAAAATGAAAATGCCAGATTTTTACGTGGTGCTTTGGCAAATTTCATAGCTGGAATTCCCCATAGCTTTAGCCCAAAAAGAGAAGAAGAAAAACACAACTCCCTTTGTTTCTTTGGGAAATTAGTTTTCTCCTCTTGATTTCCTCGCCTTTAACGTCCCTCCTTTGGTTTTTCTCATGCATTTCCAGCCCAAGGCAGATAATAGCGTAACCTCAACATGGTAAAAAATAAAAATAAAAAATGCCGACAAAAGCAAAAAACATGATAAAAACAAAGAAACAACACACAACCTTGGGTTCATACATTGGACATACGCATGCGTCTCAAGAGACCACCTTATCATGTGGATGATATCACAGAACATCAGAAAAGTAATTGTTTTACAACATTATAACAAGAATAGAATTTTGAATATATTAGAAGTCTCTGATGTATCATTTTTTAAGGAAACAATGTAAATTCATCTATTTTAATGGAATATAAAAGTGGAATCAAATTCTAAATTCAAATTTCTTTTGATTCCTTTTTTATCGATATTTCATTTTTCTCTCAAATTTCGAGTTTTCATCTCTGTGCTATATTAATACACAAAATCGCAGCATATTAACTGATTGGCAAATGCTATCATTGTAGACCGCATCATTGATGTTTTTGTACCACTTATCACTTACATCGGAGAAAGTTTTTATTGGCATTCACATTATTTTTACCTATTATTTACAGAATAGACAGAATAATTCACATCTCGAAGAATCGCGTTAGGTGGCTTCATTTGTCTAGAAAAACTCATTAGAACTTCGCATAATTTATTCATTGTGACTGATTTTGTTCTAAACATAAATGGCCCTAGTCTACAACCAATACGATACACATATTCTCAAGATATTTTCATAAGGAAAACGAAGATATCTCTTCCTACCAAAATGAAATCAAATGAGGTAAAGTCGTCCTCTTGCTAGTGTTAACCTCACGACTCTTTGAGGAAACATAAATAAACGGAAAAGGAAATTTTCAAGTTGATATCTCTTTTCCCCTTGATTGCTTGAAAAAGCTCGCTTTCCCCTTCTCACCTTTCACACTTTTTGAACCAACAAAAACCGATGATTTCTGAATGACTCTTCAAAGTTCCTTTTCTTTCTTTTGCACATATCGTCTAACAAAGCAAGCATTGGCCAAGATGATGAACGGGAAGAACACACACACAGTCATGTAGAAAGAAACCTGAACTACTAACGAATGGTTAAGTAGACGGAGATGGTTTCTTCATATAAATCATCGACTCTAGAGAGGGAGGCCTTCCTCTTTCGGGCCGCTTGTTGGCGAATGTGACTACGGTCAGTTGGCCATACTTCATTATTGAAAAAATGAGCACCATGAAAATACACGCCACTTAACCAAAGAAAGATACCTTTCTAGATATTCCTCAATGTCCCGGCTATTCATGGATTAAAAATAAACTAGTAGATAATAATCTCACAAAGCCTCACCATTACCATTCGATGTTCGTGATACTTCCCGAAAATCGAGATTATTAATCAATGGAGGATTGATGGAATAGTAATTTTTAACTTCTAGTTAAAACATAATTTGAGTTATCAGTTATATATAACTACTCCATTCCAAACATATTCTTACCAAAATGTTTATCCCATTGTTTGGCTGGTGCTGAAAGGGGAGATTTTTAATTAGTTGGTCGGCAATTTTTAAAGAAGTACGAACTTACACATAATGGTCATCCAATTCGCACATTATTTCGTTTCAGAAACCAAAAGAACTACAACAAGAAAGCCATGAAATTTCACAGAGAATGATGGCAAAACATAGAGAGATCTTGAACAAATGATCGGCGACAAACTGAGCTTGATTAAGAAACATTGAGGTTACCAAATGGCATAAGTAGTATACCTCGGAAATGGGCTGTTCTTCACAGCCTTTTGTCCGTATTTCCGCCAACGGTAGCCATCTTCAAGATTGTCGATGTTGCTCTTGGTCATGAATGCGAAGCGCGGCTGCTTGATCCGCTTCTGGCCCTTCCTCCGGACCTTATTCCTGGAAGGAGGACAGGTTATCCATCTATTTGAACAACCGCAAGAAATTAGGGGGACGATAATCTGCACATATGCACCAAAAGCTTAAAATTTTTTTCTCGTTCTTTTCCTTATTTTAGGTGAAGAGTGGACTTGTAGATTCAATCAAAAGGATTCAGACTTGCTTGCATAGCCATTCTTCACAACATGCATAAAGCAAGGACGTAGCGACTCTCTAACATTAACGTGGGCAAGGGGCAGAGGATTGGCTCTTAGTACTATCCATCCTCTACCCGAGATTCTTAAGAGATCTCGCATCATCTAGGTTCCTAAATTTCCAGGATTTCTCACCTTCATATGCAAATATGATCTAAGGGTTGTACAGAAGACTTCAATTCTCAGCGGATGTGATCAAGATCACCCAAAGAGCCATACAAAGAAACTATCTCAGGTCAGCTCAAGAGGGTTCGACCGGCGAGGGTTGCAACATTTCAGCGTGGGATGGGGGGAATGTAACATCTCCCCAGCATGTTACAGGAAGCTAAGAAAGCTTTTCAGCTCCGTGATCATCATACAAAAACCTATTTGCATCACTACAACGTAGAAACTGGCTATGAGAAGAAAAAGAGTTAAAAAAAAAACACATGGTGTAATGTGCAAGTTGCAATTCAAGACGACAAAGACGACAAATAATCGTACACATAAATGACATTTCGGACACCAAACACTCTAAACCGAAAAACACCAGCGCGAAGCAAGAGCTTTTCGATGCGAAAAATGATGACACGATGGTGAAGAAGCATGGCCACCACACAAAATTACTCTATGGAAAACCTAGTTCACTTGTTAAAGATCTCAGCACATGCGCATGTGGAAAAACAATCCCAGAAGCCTTTGCAACGAGAGGAAGGGGTCATGTCTTTTCGAATAATATAAAGGGAAAGACAGAAGGCAAGTGGGCGAGCCTGAGCAGAAGATGCTCAGACATCAACGCTGGAACATGTAGCGGACATATCAAATCCGAGCGGACCATCCTAATTAATCAAATCCTTAAACTTTTTGGCGAGTTTTCATCATCCTCCTCGCGCTCCGACACTGCGTGAACTAACCAAAAGAATTCACCTTTTTTGGTTGGGGGAGAAAAAGGAAAGAAACGAAAAAGGCGCGGCCAGAGACCCTTTTGCTAAAAAAGTTGCAGCACGCCATTCCCGCCGCAATGGCGGCGGCGTTCGGGGACGTAATTAATGCAGCAAGCCCCCCACTGACGATTTCAACGGACCGCCGGCGGTATTTCCGCGCGTGCGAAATTACCACGGCCTCGCTCGCTCGTTCGCTCATCCCCACTCGCCTGAAAGAGCGAGCTTGGAGCTTGGAGGATATGACTGGACTGGTTCTCGCGGCGTACGGACAAAAGGAATTGCACTCCCTCCCAAGCAGGTTTTCAGAAATGAATACAGATAACAACTACCAAATTACGAATCTTTGTGTCTGACTCGTTCAGTCCCTGGTTTTGACTCTTACTTCCTCCCATTTTGCCATTCGATTTGGAGGAAATTACGACTCGGCCCACCCATCCGCAACCAATTTCGAAGCTTTTAGAAACCCTATGATACAAAACTCACGGTGTCTCGGGCGGCTTGCCCCCGGAGCTCGCGGACTTCTCCGGCAGATCCTCGCTCGCGCTCGAGTCCGACGCGTTCGACGTCGACGCCTCTCCGCCCACCGATCCGCCGGCCGACGACGGATCGGAGCTCCCGAAGCGACCGCCGCCGCCGCCGACTCCCCCAGCGGAGGAGGCTCCCGCGGAATCGAAGGAACCGAAGCCGGCGGGACCTAGGCCCCCACCTCCGCGCTGGTCGGCCGGCGCGCGCGGCTCGTCGTCGGTGTGGAGGTTCCACCCGAACTCGCTGAGTATGCTGCTCTCGGCGCCGGCGTCCAGGAAGTAGACGCTGTCTGAGTCGGGGCCGAGGTGCGGCCAGCTGGAGCCTCCGGCGAAATCGCTCCCCGATCCTGGCGGCCCGTCTTCGTCGTCGTCCATGGCTACTTCATCTGAATAGGAATCGGGATTGAGCTCGAGTGGGACGCAACTAGCAAGAGGGCGAAGAATAACCCTGGAGAGAGAGAGAGAGAGAGAGAGAGAGAGGGAGCGAGAGAGAGGGAGAGCTAGGGTTCGCACGATTTGTGGCGAGCTTGGTCCTGTCACTGCATTAGCTGCAGAGCACAGAGCGTACAGAGAGAGAGAGAGAGAGAGAGAGAGAAAAGGAGGAGGGAGGAGGAAAAAGAACGGATCGCCGTCAAAGAGAAAGAGTGAAGAATGATGTACGTGAGAAAGATACGTGATCGCAGGCCCGGCCCCACTCCCCACGCGCATATATCTCTGTTTAATTATTCCTTTTCGTTTCCTCTCTCTCTCTCCTTTTTTTTTTTGGTCGGAAAATAATAAAAGGCCCTTATTGTCTTTGTTTCTTATTTATTTATCCGCAATTCAATAACTTGTTTAATATTGACCAGAAAAAAAAACTTAGATTAACAAACACTGCGTCGCAAGTCGCACGTGCGAACATTTATGGGACAGGGGAAATTGGGGACGGAAAATTTCTAAAATATCCAACTTCCCTCTCTCCTGCTCTCAAAAAAAAAAAAATCATACAAAAAGCTTCTACGTGCAAGATTACAAAGCGAAAAATTACTCTTTAAAAATTCATGCGCTAATTAAAATATGGTGAAATTATGAGATTATTTTCCTTGCGCGCGACATTATCCATCGTGTGTACACTCCCTTTGCATGTAGGCCAAGATTCATCAAAGACGGGAGGCGTATCATTCGAGCTCAAGGAGTTTGATTTGAGAATTATTTCATTTAGGCGAGCGGAAAATATCGAACGGAATGAATAAAAGAGAGGAAAGAATTAACTTATTGGTGCAATTTAAGATAATAGTAAAGGGGGTTGATTATTCCGCACGCCAAAACGTGGGAGGTGGGCCCGTTATAAAATCTTCCTTTTTTTCCGCCATTAAAAAAATCGACGCTTTTTTTTTTGGTTGCACCCCGTAATTATTAGTGTTAGGGAAAGATTTGTCATAATCCCGGATTCTCGATCGACGTGGAGGTGGCTCGGCCCTTCCGTAGATTTGACCTTTTGCTAACTATTTCGGTCCCGCCCGTCGATTCGAGCTCGACACGTGTCCGCCGTCCCGGCCAAAAATTAAAGCACAACCGGGGGGGGGGGGGGCGGGGGGCGGCGGCTTTCCTCTACGACATCCAAACTAGCACGGCGTTTCCCGAGACGACGTCGTCCTTCCCTTCTTGTACGTACGGCGAGTTTCTACCGTAGAGATACGATGGTGCCGACCGCCAACCGTTGGACTAACTGTTAATGTCTAGTATGCAGGTTGCTCCCCAAGACTCGATAATTCCCTCGGAGCCGCGGCTCTCTTGCGGAACAATGTCATTCGGAGTGTGTTTGTTCCGCGAAAAATATAAAGATTGAATGAGGAGTAATCACTTGAAGTCAGTGGCTCTTGTTGACTAATTTTTCTAAATGATATAAGTGATCGGTTTTTTTTTTCAAATATCTCGATTTCTACCGGCAGCGTGGAAAGTTGCTTGGGTTGGTGTTTATATGGTCCTGCCTCGTGGAACTTAACCATACATATTTGAGCCGTGCTGGAAAAGAATTCCTTTTCCTCGCATGAAGTATGGTAATTGGCCCACTTTATCCCATGTTTCAAACATAGGTTATCGGATGTTTCGCCGGAATCGTTGCGCGACAAAATGTCTTTCATCGAAATTTGTATTTCGACTTTTAAATATGATAAGAAATTCTGTGATGATTTTAGACAAAAGAATTCTAAATAGTCAAAAGAATCCAACACACGAAATTTGTAAAGAATCCAATAGAATTACACAAATATCGTCACAACCAGAGTTTGACTCGATCGTAAGAGCCTACAGATATAAATCTAAAGGAATCGATAAGGTGAAATTGAAAGAAAATGCACAAATATGAACCAAACCTGAGTTTGACTCAATGGAATCGTCTGACAAGCACAATTCATTTTAAAGGTAACGAACCCATGCACCCAAAATAGCGTCAGAATGACTCGCTAATAAAGCATTGAATACACTTCGATTGCATCTGGGTTTGACTTGATGGCATAGTATTTGGGATAAAGATAAACGCCGGAGTTTAACTTGACGACGAGAATTTAAAAGTTACAAATAAGAAAAGTAAATGCAGTATGATAAGTAAATATAAGATAAATTTGCTGATTTGTTTAGAAAAATAAACTCGTTTTACCTCAAAACTGTCCTCTCACCATGAAAGATTCAAGAAAATAGCTTTCGTATACTTTGGCGCTCCTTGAAAAGACCTTGAATCCGGCAAGACTATTCCTTATTAGCACTCAATTTACTAAAGGGTTTGACGATTTCTTCAAATGATGCCCATCAATACCATCACGTGCTTTGCACCAGTTTTCTTTGTCCTCTCTCGACATGTCTTCTCCTCACATGTCTATCACATGTGTCGACTCCTCACGTGTTCTGCTCAAGTGTTGATCCCTCAAGTATTCTGCATGTGTGTTGATCCCTCATGTGATTCGCACACAGACTAACCCTCACGAGTATAGCACGTGCCTTGGAAGGCGAGTTATTTCAAGTATTACATGCTAATTTGATGTATCCCATTTGATATATTCGTATCCAAGAATCAACAAATTCGACTTCACATTGCTTGGGTTAAACACTTATATGTGTACGGAATAACATTAACCGAGAGCAAGATAGATATTGGACATCGATAACGAAGATGAACTTTCCTAATGAACTATTCAATACGTTGCATAATCTTAATAATCTAAAATTAGTTTTATTTTTTAAAAAAGGAAAGAGAAATCAACCTAATAACTTACCTACAAAGCCATTTTGAACACGGTTGAGAACTTGAGATGTAAAATGAAGAGGAGAGAGAGATACTAAATGTGCTATTCAAGCTTAACTTGAGGTTTAAAAAAAATAAAAAATAAAAATTTTACGCAAACTCATCCAAACCAAACGGTTTGAACAAAGGTCGTGGGAGAGGGGTGGATTTGGTGGGAAAAAGTTTTACTTAGTCTAAAGCCAAGTAAAAGTCCAATTATTCCAAATTACATGGTCAACCCAGATGTTATCGATTGCTATATTTGGCGTCCATTTGCTTGCAAGCAAGGGTTATAGTGGAAATTAAAATTGAGACCGACTACCCTAAGTTTTGGTTTAAATCATAGTACATGAATGATAATTTTTACGTAAGGGTGACCCAGTCATTTTTTCGTCCTTTACTTAACATCGTAATAACTTATTAATTGAAATAATTTTACTGGATGGAGAAATAAAATATCTAACATCTTTTTTTTTAAACCGCTACGTGGATTTTATACTAGAAAGAATGATTTTTTAGTAACAAAAAAAAAATCTTTGTTCGAAATTCATAAATAAATAAGTAAAAAGAGCTAAGGTTGCGGTTGGTTGTTGCACTATAGGGACAATTAAGGCATTACAAAAGGTTATTTTAGTGGGGAGCGGGTACTTTTGGATTAGAATTTATGCTTCAAAGGTGTTCCTGGACCAGAAATCAATTTGGTGACGTAAATTGTAGAGCCGAAATTTGTTTGATCACGAAACTTCATTTTTTTTTTTTTTACTTTTAGAGGATTTGTTTTGCTCTCGAAATTATTTTAGAGCCACTTGAAGAAGTAAAAAAATATATATATTTCTTTTCAAAAGTAGAAAAATCAATATCTAGTCAGAAATCGATTTCTAGAGCATAAGTGTTACCATGCGCGCCCTAATTTTTTTTTCCTTTTTATAAATTTACCTTTTTTTCTTTGGTCAATTTTTGCTTTATCGCCTTTAAAGCTAAATTGCTTTGTAACATTTGAGTAAATATGTAGACGGGCCAAATTGGAAACTCCAAAAACCGATGCAAAGCTCACTTTTGGCAAAAATCGGTCTGTACTGTTAACGCAATACGCACGTTCGAGGGCAAAATGGGGGGAAAAAAAACGAGACAAAACCTACTTTTTCACATGTATAAAAGCATTGATAAATCCAACTTGGACATCACTTTTTGCTCGCGCTATGAAATGACACGGGTCCCCTCAATTTTTTTATGCCCCACTCTTTTGGATTCTTTGTTCAGAGCAGGAATGCATCTGAAATTGAAGATTTTTTCGGATAAAGTTTAGGGTGAAGCATTTAGTGTTCAATCAGATTTAATTTAGTTTACGAGAAATGAGTGATTTGAGAAATATTCGTTTACAAAAAAAAAATTAACGAAATATATTTTCACTGCTCGCGAATGAATTTAAATACGAACCATTATTGACGATAAATTTTTTTTTTTCATGGGTTGATTATTCTGAGTCGTACAAGCGATCAATTTTTTTAAAAAAATATTTATTAAATTTATTTATTTTTTATGAAAAAAATGAACCTAAAAGTGATTTTTTTAATAATAAATTTGGGATTTTTTCCGGGTGCGCTGATGCCAGCGGATCCACGCGAGAGAAGAGTGCGAAAAATATGTACTTAAAAATAAGGAACGGAATAAAAAAAGGTGAGGAATTTCAGTAAATTTTGATGTGTATAGAAAAGAGTACACGAAGTCTATTTATAGACTTTATTACATAGCTTTTCAAGGTAACAAGACAAACCTAATCCCGAATACAATCAATCGAGGATATGCAATATCAAAGGAGATTTACGCATAATTCTGATAAATATGAATAAAGGTATCGACCATGCATTAGAAAAAAAAAATTCACTCGGATCGCAAGTTTTGTTTGTTTCCTTTCTAAGCTGTGAATGGATTTTTTAATCAATAACACGAGTGCAGCGCGCTCTTCATATTTGCCCCCATCGCGAGTTCGGCCTTCGCGAGGGAGCCTCTTTAGGAGGCCGGCATCCCCTTGAGGAAACTTTGGGACAAACGCGGCCACGAAGATCAGAAGTTCATCGGGCCTTCGTGGACCCAGTCTGGCCAACGTGTGTCGTGCCATCATGGAATTGGATGGGTTTCGATGCGGTTTGCAAACTGATAGCTCGAGTCGGATCGAAAATGGTTCGACCCAAATAGATTCGTTTAACCGTTTTGACTCATTTTTTATGCAATGTAAATATAGCAATCCATTACTTGACATGGCTCGTGCGTTGCGAATACCTCGACCCAATCCATATTTTGTAAACACGCTCCCATATTTAATCTAATTTAGAAAAACTCGTACCCAAACAGAGATGCGCCAGCGCAAAATTGAATAAAGGGGAAAGAGGATAAAAAGAGAGTCATAGGTCAGATCGATTGGACCTAAGTGAAGTATAAACTCATTTATGACCTATTTTAATATTCATATATGTGTTAAGCTCATTTATGGCCCATTTGTTGGAGGTACAACTAACTCGTCCCACCACCATACGTGGGTTAAGACCCGTCTTCTCTCCTATGCGGGGCGGGGACAGGATGTCGGGGCTCCGGATCACCTGCTGAGAAGCCCGCGGCGCAATCATCAGTCGCACCGGTAGGTCCACGCATGAGAATCCGATCGGGCCAATCCAGTCGCAAAGGTGGGGACTAACTTTTAGGCAGTGCGAATTCGAGCACCCGTCGGTCGCGGCTGTTCAAACAGGGGAGCCTCCTGGCGCATGCAAGGACAAGTTTAAAGGGAGAACGTGGCCTGAAAATCCCGTGGGCCGCGCGCAGCGGAGATCTAAGTTCGCCAGTTCAAACATCTACGTCGTATGTGTCCCCGCTATCGTGATGCGTCCAATTCTTTTCCCGGTTTAATACGAAATCGGCTCGAGATTTGATCTCATCCATCCTATTTTTGTTAAGCACCGGCGGGCTATTGGTGAGTCGCCATCGTAGGAACGCGAAAACTTTTATCATGACATTGCGGATCCTTAATTCATTGCCGATCGTCGGGGGTATGTCTTGGTCTGGAAGAAAGGGGGACATGGTCTGCCTGGCCTGTGTTTACAAGCCACCCTCATCGGCTCCTGTCCCCACAGTCTCGACCAGATGTTGACACGTTAGAGTTAGATCGAGGGTTTCTTTACCAGCTCCACCAGTTGAACCGGGGTCAAATCCTGCACCGGTGAGCCGTCCGGTGCGACCTCCTTTACAGTTCCCAAGACGCGGACACCCCGGACGGAGGGGGATGTGATCGCTCGACTTAGTACCGGCGTCATGTCATCCTACGACCAAGTGGGTCACTCCTGCCCGGGGCACCTGCTCATCGTACGTTTTCCGCGGCTGTTCTCTATCCATCTTTTGACATCGCTTCACGCTCCGCATCCGACGTGTCTTTTTCCAAACGTCGTCGTCCGGCGAACTCGTCTCCCTTTTCATCGACAAAGAAGAGCCAGCCGTGCTTTTCAAATATTCCAAATATGGGTTTGTCTAGGAGCATCCGGCGGGGTTTGGTTGGACCATGTCTTCTTGTCCATCTGGAAAGACATGATGTCAGATGCTGGAATGACACGATCTTCCGAAGATGTTCCGGCGACTTTTGCGCGGTCGCTCGTGTCGCCTGCCGATTGCCCGCATCGGAGATTGGGGACCGATGGCGTTTCGTGCCGGGGCTGCCTAAAATTGGAAAGGGAAGAGCATCGCATGCGGAATTGGAAGTGCATCGAAAAGAAAGATGCAAAGGTCTCGAACAAATCGCTCCACAGCTGCAGATGCCGTGATCGGAAAAATCGAAAGTGAGTATATGCTTTGCTACTACTGAGCGGTTCGATTCGTTAGCAAAACCTTTGTTTAACAGATGCGTGGACGCTATGAAAGTTTTGGGGTAGAACGTTAAGAAAACTTTGAATTTTTTTGATTTTTTTTTATTTTGTGGTAGAGAACGGAGGAAAAGTTAAAAAAAAATAAAGAATCGAAAAATCCACTCGGTTATCTCTTCCCTCCTCACATAAAAAAAAATTATCCGAAAAATTCTAAACCTATTACACTTTGATCAATTTAGTCATAAGCATTTTTATTTTTCCCATCGAATCTTAAATCTTTTTTCGTTTTGTCAATTGAGCCCATTTGATCAATTTTACCAGAAAATCGCTGATGTAGATGCCAAAAGTGTCATGTTTGATGGTCAACGCCGACGTGGATTAGTTTTTTTTATGAATTTTTTTAAAGTGTGACTTTTTGTTATTTATTATTATTATTTTAGTTATTTTTTTTTTCTTTTTCTTTCTTTCTTTTCCTTTATTGTCTAGCAAGTCTAGCGAGGGCTTCACAACACTCACCTGTGGCCCACAACCGTCACCGGGCTTCGAAGGAAAAAATGAAAAAGGAAAGAAATGAAAAGAAAAAACTTTTAAATAAAAAATTATCCAAGTCAACGCTGATCGTCCTACATAAGGTGGCGACTTCTAGTTAAAATTTTCTCGATGAACTCAATTAGCAAAACATGAAAATGTTTAGAATTAAACCAGCCAAAATACAATAAGTTTATGATTTTTTGGACAACGTCCCCAGCCCTCCACGATAGTTTTGGGAGAGGGCCTTCGGAGCAATCGAGTTTAGCCGAAGTCTTGGCACCAGGCTGCACATCAACGAGCATGGGTACATGCTCGAGTACCGAAAAACACGACTTTCTCCAAGCCTCCCGCTTGAGTATTTTGCCGAATTGGGTGAAAGCTGGTGATTCTGCCAACGACACGACAGGGATTGTCCGGATGTTCCGAGAGATTCGGGCACTTAACACCGTTAAAAGAGAAGATTTCTATATGATTCAGAATAGGATCCATGGATGCTAACTTTCCGTTGGCACCCCCAAAAAATTGACAAACTTTCGGTTGTTATCGGCAAGCACAGACATAGCCGAGATAATAACAAAATTTGGTCGGTAATGAACAGAGTCACCGACAAATTTGGCCGGTAAAATAGGTAACTCGCTTCACCGGTATCGGTGGCAAGCAATCGGGATATATGAAGATAACCATTGGTCGGTTATTACTTATCCATCCGTGAAGTAACTTTCAATGATAACTACCGTAACGAGAAGATAACTGTTAATCGATTTTGTCTTATCCGTGTATGTATGTAACTTAACCCGCAGTATATACTTGCCTGACCCTCTCCACGAGGCCGTGCTCCGTAGAATTGGTCTGGCGAATGGCAAGAGTCAAGACCGATTCCTCTTTTTCTCCGCTTTGACTCATGATGGAACAAAGATGCCATATGCCACTATTGCATCCAAATTTTCCTCAATTTTCAATCGCAATCATCGATTTTAGGTCCTTCATGAATTTCAACGTGAACGATTCGAATCATGTACCTGAAAAACCTGGAGTAGCGTTTATTAAATATTTTCCCACAAGAATGTGTAATTGTCCTTTTCAACAGGAAATGCTACCTACCGGACTCTAAAGCGATAATGAACAAAATTAGCAAGTTGATAGGGTTGTTTGCCCCCCCAACATCTTACTGGAAAATAAAATAATGATTTGGGATGTGCCGACGTCCACGTGCCCGATCGCTACGGGCGGCGAAAATGATAATCGATTTTTAAAAACGACGGGGAGGACGATAACGACACTAATGCGAATGGATTCGGATCGGACGGTTTCGGGACGTTAAATCGACGATGAACCTTACATTATGATGATAACCATAAGATTAAGCAATGGAGTTTTTTTTTTTTCAAACCCTTTTTTTTTTGGAGGAGAGGGGGGTGGGGACCACAGGACATCATTCGACTGGAAGCAGATGCACTGAATCTTGATCAAAATCAATCATAAAAGTTTCCGTTATTAGTAACAAACGCAACATCATTGCTACTTCTAGAGTGGAAAGGCCAAATAAGTGTTAAGAGAGATGCCATGAAAGTGGCCTTCAAAACAAGTTGGATAGCGAAAAGTAAAGAGAAGGCAAAAATTTATGCGCAGATGGATTCTCGTGACTCTTCTTAAATTAGAGGGAAAAAAAAAAAATTTAGAATGCATTAGGATCATGTGAGCCCGATGTGGAACCTGCCCCGATCCAATGGTGCATGCGAGTTGCGCATACGGGCATCGGGTGCGCCCCGATATCTGCTCCTAATTTCGAACGTCATCTATGCACGAACCCGAGAGCGAGAGAGAGAGGGAAGAGAGGCATGTGCCCAATTGCCGCAGCCACTGTGCAGCTTTCATCTGGACTCTAGGGTTTGCTCTGATTGAACCATCAAGATGGCTAGTTGGAGCTCTTTCCGAGAACCCGAGATGATCGGTGGGGGGTCTGATGATTGCATTTGGGCTGGCCATGAAGGCCTCATATTTTGGGCCTAGGCCCAAGGATGAAGGGGTTAGCTTGCTTACGGGCCGCCACGGCCCTGGTAAATGTGAGCGGTGTTCAATCGTAGACCCAGATCAAGATTAGCTCTGATTGTGATCGAGGACAGGACATCATGTTTATTTATGAGCTCCGTTTGTTTCTCAAAAAACGAACCTCTTTAAAAATATTTTCACAACACAAGACTGAGTGGGAGAAGAACATTTTCATCATTCATAAAAATAATTCAATGTAAATTGTTGTCGGTATTGGTAACATCTTTTCATTAGCTAATTATTTTCGACGATCAATTTCATAAAAAAAAATATTTTTTCAAATTATTTATTTTCGGCAATACAAACGGAGCATGCAGTTCATAAAGAAATTACGTTTGAATTGCAAATAATGTTAGAAAGATATAAGACATCGTCGGATTTGTTTCTCGATTGAGGTAGATGAATCGAAAATTAAGCATCGCATCAATCTATGATAAAGGAACTTAGGTTGATAATTATTTCGGTTCACTCGGTCGAAATAAATATGATATCATTATAATTAATTCCTCATCAAGAAATTGTTTAGTGCCTTTGTTAAAATTATTTTTCCTAGTTGTCGCCTAATAGTTAACCAACTGTAATAGATATAATGAAATATAAAATAAGCATTATAACTTGGTAAGGGAAACGTTAAATTGAGATTTTCTCTTTATGGAGTTTTTTTCCATATAATTTTTTTTTTCCAAAAACAAAAGTCAAATAGAATCTCGTTGGCCTTAGGGTGAGATTCTATCTCACCCAATTTAAACGGATATACTATCAACGAAAATAGATCAATTATGGATAATTCCATATTATCAAAAGATCTTATCTATATTTATTTTTTTTGTGCGTTCTGGTAAGACTTATCTTTATTTTAATTAACATAAAAGCCATGTGGAGTAATGTAATCTCAAAATTTAACTCCAGAAAATCCAAACTGGGATTTACTCGATTCACCTGAAACCGAATATCAAAGTCCCTTGTATATATCAACGTGATTGCAGGATGGGATTCTCTTGATCTCGATCAGGATTTGCCTCACTAGCCATCGCAAAACTTGGTGGTTCGCTGTTCGGTCCCGGAAAGAAAAGGCCGCTTCACCTTCACTCCTACTGTTTCTCTCAGAATCTTTCGAGCGAGGGAGAGTTGGCGGCAAATCTCCTGAGGCATGGTGGAGTTCAAGGTGATCTGTTGTCTTGTGGTGCTCTCGTGGCTTCCGCTGTGCCTGGCAAAAGACGTGAAGGTCATGGTCGGTGGAAAGACCGATGTGGCTCGGACCGACGACAACTTTGTGTGCGCAACGCTGGACTGGTGGCCGGTCGGTAAGTGTGATTATGGTCAGTGCCCTTGGGGAATGGCCGGCATCATCAACTTGGTATGTGCTTTTTCGCTCTCTCGCTTTCTCATTGGCTTAGGATTCATGATGTTTGTTGGTTGTTAACATTTCCGGATGAAGTTGCATTGGAATATTATTGAGATGGAAGAGGATGTTTTTTGTGTTTATGTCGTCTTTCGCCTTCGCAGAATTTGAAGAACAAGATCCTGTCGAATGCTATAAAGGGTAAGTTATATCAAGAGAACAGTTGAGTTTTCTAGGCATAAGAAAGAGCTTCTTTATTCGGATTTGTCGAGCCGCCTGTAAAATGGGAAGATGCTGTTTTGCTACTCTAGGATCGAAGAACGTGCTCGTTGATCTATGGGTACTGTTCTGATCCTAGAGAATTTTGCCCAAGAAAGGGCTTATCTGGTTGTGTGGCATTACAGCTTTCAATCCTCTGAGGATCAGAATCGGAGGCTCGCTGCAAGACCAGGTCATTTACAAGGTCGGAGACGCAAGACCAGTGCACAAGTGCCCCCACTTCAAGGAGCGATCTGACGACATGTTTGGGTTCAGCCGGGGTTGCCTCACGATGGACCGCTGGGATCAGCTTAATGAGTTGTTCAATGAGACCGGGTAAAATTTCTTTGTCGATATTCGTAGGCATCATCGGACTTCTTGAGCCACAAATGAAATCCTAGAGGGGATAAAAACAGAAAAAGTCTCTGAATACTCATCCAATTGCTTCACAGAGCTGCTTTGACTTTCGGCTTGAATGCTCTCATCGGAAGGAAAAGGTCACCCGACGATCGCAACCATTTCATCGGTGACTGGGATCCACAGAACGCCCGCGATCTCATGAGTTACACCGTCTCCAAAGGATACAAGATTGACTCTTATGAACTTGGTAATTTGAAGCCCGAGTCAAAGTGAATACACCCCTATTAGTATCCGCGGGCATCGCCTGCGTAACTGTTCTGCATTTTCTTTGATCAGGCAATGAGCTCTGTGGATCTGGGGTTTCTGGAAGAGTCGACGCTGACCAGTACGGGAAAGACATGATCGTGCTCAAGAAGATCATTGAGGAACTGTACCCAGACCCCGCCACGAGGCCGAAGGTCTTAGGTCCAGCTGGATTTTACGACCAGAAGTGGTTCGAGACCTTCCTCCAGGTCTCAGGACCCAACGTAGTTGACGGTTTAACCCACCATATATACAATCTCGGCGCAGGTACACATCCTAAGCCATCAGGAACCTACAGCTTGATATTACCTATATCCTGCAAGTCGAGGATAAAAGTCAATAACACATTTCCACCATCCAGGTGTCGATCCGACTCTCATTGACAAGGTTCAGGACCCGTACTTCCTCGACGAGATCGCTCAGACGCATAAGGATATCATGAAAACTGCAGAGAGATTCGGACCGTGGTCGGGCCCGTGGGTTGGGGAAGCAGGCGGGGCTTATAACAGCGGCGGCAAGGACGTTTCACACACCTTTGCCAATGGATTCTGGTGAGGACCCTTGCGGAAATAAGAGAATTGCAGGTTGAGATAAGAATTATGGAACGAAGTTTTAACTTTGTGTTGATGAGCCAAAAACAGGTACTTGGATCAATTGGGCATGACATCCCAGTTCAACCACAAGGTCTTCTGCAGACAAGCTTTGATCGGCGGGAACTACGGTCTCCTCAACACCACGAGTTTTGTCCCGAACCCGGATTACTATGGGTCAGTACATCGCCTCGGCATTAGCCATCGACTTCGTCTATTACGCCTTTGTTGTCCGATCACGGCACGATTCTCATTTCCCTTTTCGATCGTATAAACGATCCTGTTCTGTCCAATCAGAGCGCTCCTGTGGCATCGCCTGATGGGGAAACACGTCCTCGCAACAGCGCATGACGGTTCTGCTCATTTGCGCACGTATTCTCATTGCTCGAAGGACAAGGTAAATTCACTTCAGGAAGGGTCGAGCACGTGTTGCTGGCGACAGCCCCCTTTTTTACCCGTAATTGTCCAATGCCCATTTCTGCTCAAATTTCCTGACCGCTCTGAAAAATTTCCTCGGTTCAGCCTGGCGTGACCCTCATCCTGATCAACATGTCGAACTCGACCTCCTTCAACGTGTCTGTCGTCAACGACCTGAACATATACCCCGTGGTCGAGCAGACTTCTGGCGGCAGACAACCGAGAGAAGAGTACCATTTGACGCCCAAGGACGGAAACATCCAGAGCGACGTGGTGCTCCTGAATGGGACTCCGCTGGAGCTCACCGAATCGTCGGATATACCCGAGATGAAACCGGAGCTCGTGGACCCGTCCTTGCCGATCACTGTCGCCGCCGATTCGATAGTGTATGCAACCCTCAGGGACTTCAGGGCACCGGCATGTGCTTAAAAGTTTCCTTCCCCAGAAGTCCTCTGGTGGGAAGGTCCCTAGAGATGGAGATGGCTAGGTTCTTTCAGTATCGCTTGCAAGGATTTAGTGTCGCTGGTTAAGGTTAAAGTCGTGTTAAGTTGGAGAAATCTTCTCGATACCCAAAAAAAGACTTTTACTGTTCCGCTTTTTATGCAAAATGTGGATTGTTGTGTCGCACGTCTCTCGGTCAGAGTAATTACCATTTCTTGCCCCCATTGTTCACTTGCTGGTCTGACGTCATATACCCAGCAAAACCAGACTCGGTCACCTAGACAGAGGCGGTTCTTGCACAGAGCAAGCCTTGCTTCCGGCTGCTCGATCCAACGACGGCTTGACATAAACGCGATTCAAAGCGGACAATACCTTTCCGGGAATTAATCCAAATTATTACGTGAAATAACTCGATAGGCCAGCCTGGAACCCGCTTTGAATTCCCTCCTACCAATTCAACAGACATGCCAGGATTTCGTTCTGGTGAGCTCATCCGACAGTGAAATCAGATTGGTCAAATCGAGGGGCGTCGTACGCGCGTCCCGTCTTTTGTGGGGGCGCGGATGGAATTTGTCTCTTACACCTCCATATACGACAACCTGGGACGCCACATCTCCACGGTACAGCTTCAGTGGTGTCGCTAGGATGAGCACACCTTTTTTTTTTTTTTATGTTTCTGTTTTCTGTCAGAAGGATGAGCACATTCTAGTGACACGTCGTTCTGAGCTTCCTATATATAAGAAAAGCTTGAGGCAATAGACCCATCCACCGACCCGAGTTCGAACGGACCTAGAAAGGGCGGCATCTCCGAGAGGTGACCTGACAACACAGGCGGTGTTCCTTCGCTTGCGCCATCGTATTCGTTCAGACGACTCTCGCTACCGCACCAGCTTCTGTGTTTTCAGGTCACCCCTTTGAGATGATCGCGTCCCTTCCCTTCGAGATATCATTGATGATGGGCCCCCTTTCAAATCGATTCAAAAACCGGGGTAATTGTTGCGTTGGCGAGAATAGCGAGCTTGCCAGTTTCTTTCTGTCTGTCGTCGGGATCGGGTAATTCGCATTTAGGGACACTTTGGAAATTCATTTCTAGATCGTACTTTTAATTTCTTTCTTTTTTTTCTCCATTCAGATGTGATTCTTTGTCCCTATTATTTCTAAAGAAGTAAAATATTATTTTTTTGGGTCGTGTGGGCCGACATTTTGGTTGATAATTTGGACACAAAAGTGTTAATAAGTTCGCGCTCCAATTCCACAAGATGATTTCGACCCCCCCAAAAAAAAAATTTCCACACAATGATTATCGGGAAAATTTCAAAAAAAAAATCTAAATGTTCTCATTTTCTCAAATAAAAATCTGAAGTTAATCCGGTTTCAAATAAGGGTCTAAAGTGTTTTTATCATCTTAAATAATAACATGAAGTGACTATATCAGTCTAAAAAAAGGAGCTAACTCATCATTATTTCGTCATTTGTTATTTTCTTTTCTTTTTTTTGTATCGAAGGTGTTCGGGCCAGCGTCCGTACGGATCGCGCACCTCGACTAATACTCGGGGAGGGCTAACGCAGCATCCCACCGCCACGACCCTCCGCTTAAATCACTAGCGCCCAGCGAGGTTTGAACCCAAGACCTTTCGTGAAAGGATCAAAGCGCAAATCAACCGAGTCATTGATGGGTGGGTTTCTTTATTTTTTTATTTTCCAAAAAATAAAACTGTTAAAGCAGACATAGCTAGGAGGGGTCGCTTGCTCCTCCTGTCTATCATTGTCGCCCCAACGCCGGTGGGGCGGTGATGACGGAGACCCCGCCGACCACCCTTGCCAAAGTCGAGAGAGAGCCGTGACCCTTTCCCTGATCTGGGCAAGGGTCGGCGAGCCTTGCCCAGTTCCTGAAGAGAGCCGCAACCCTCGGCCAGACTAGAGGGCCCTTGCCTCTAGTCTATGGGGTCGTTGGCCCTCGCCAAGGCATCAGCATTGGGACAGCGCTCGCCACTCTCGCCTGTATCTTCTTCTTTTTTTAATGTTTAATTTAATTTAACTAATAAAATTAAGTCAAAATTATATTTTGACAAAAATGTCCTTAATCAACTGGCGAAGTTCGGCTTTTATTTGAAATAATCATAATTATTTTAGTCCATTTTTTACAATAATGAAGACATTTTAAATTCTTATTTAAAATAAAAATCACTCAATGTAGGATTTGGGACCCTTTTTTGAATTTTTCACGCGATTATCGGAATGGCCTAGCTAATTGATTCTCTACAACCCTTATCATCTGTTCTTGTATGAGCGCACAGACACAGGCCAATCAAAGTTGCTGGCACGGTTGACCTTTGGTCAAACGCAAAAATCCTCACCTTTCGAGAAACCTCAAACGCAAAAACCCCCTCGCCCTCGGTCTCCGAGACGGAGAGCACCTCGCATCCCGAATCCATACGCACCGCCATGGAAATGGAGATCGATGCTCCGAGTCCGAAGCCAGAGCAACGGCCGATCAGGGACGAGGACCTCTTCAAAGCCGCCGAGAGCGGCGATTCTGCGGCGTTCAGAGCGCTCTCGCAGGACCAGCTCTCCAAGGCTCTCTCCCTCCGAAACGAGGACGGTCGCTCCCTCCTCCACGTCGCCGCTTCCTCTGGCCACACCGAGGTACTTCCTTCCTTGTTCGCCTCTGGCAATCCGGAGAGTTGAGATAAAGCGCTTCGCTAGTGACGCTGGTCCTCGCGTTTTTTGTCGAGTCGGGTTAGCTTCGTTAGCGATCGCCACAGTGGAGCTTGAGAGTACTGTTGGACTAGCCTGAGTTGGAGAGGCTGTAGCCTTTTGGACCAGAGGTTTAGAAAAAGCAATTATCTTTAATTCGTTGTCGCCGAGCGGGCGATCTTGCACTGGTAGATAGTCTCTATTCGGTGCATTTTTGTGCCAAAAGCTTAAAGTACTAGCCGGGAATATGGATAAATGGCTTCAAGTCTGAGGCGTAGATAAACTTTGTGACAGTTCCCGTTACGAGCAAATTTACCAAAGATAAAAGAGTCATGGGAAGGAACCATGGAAATTTTGGGTCGGCGTCCTTAGTTAATTGCATAGTTTACCTCTGTCTAAAGTTTGATTGTCGCATTTTCTCGCTTTATTGTGGAATAGGTTTGGCTGTTTCTTTGTTCATGATGGTTGTTTAGTCCATTCGCTAGATTGCTTTGCGTTGAATTGTTTTTTCATTCGCCTGGATCAGATAGTAGATATTCTGTCAGATGCTGATCAGTCAACAAGTGTGATAAACAGCAAAGATGAAGAAGGTTGGGCCCCGCTTCATTCAGCGTCGAGCATTGGGAATGTGCAGATTGTGGAGATCTTGTTGAGGAAAGGCAAGTGTCTCTGCGAGTTCCATGATGTCATGATGAGTCTCAAAACAGTTTTAGTACACAGACACATAGATGGATTAGTGTGCTTTCCTTTCCACTCTTAATTTGTAAGGATAAAAGTCTTTTATAGTTAGAACACTTTTTGGTTCTCTGAAGTCAGATAAGCCTCTGAAAATCAAAAGCATTCTGTTGCCATTTCGGCGAAATTCTCCACTGCGGATCTATTTCTTTGGATGTTGTGTAAGCCCTTGGTTGGTATGTATCCTATTGCATCTCCAGCTTATGGAGTGGAGCAGTGACAGGCGATTGTTCGTGTTTACAGGGTACATGGAGGACTTGATAATTCTTTTTATCAGATTTTTACTGTTAAGACAACATTCTCCTTGCTGAATATATGGTCAACTGGAGTAATCAGGATTTAGCGTTGTTCAGACTCAGCGTTTGTGGTACGGCATGGAAAATACTAATTCAATCTATGTGGATATGGTGAATAATTTATATGCTAGACCTAGACTATGTAAAAGAATGAATCACACAAGCCATATGGATATTTTGGCATGCGTGTGTTTCGTACTTAGTAACTGCTTCATGCTCACATTTCGATGACCAGTCTCGCGAATCAATTTTGTTCACAGCCTCTGTATATTGTGAGAATTCATTTAAGTCATTTATGGTTGGTCTAGCTAGAGGAAAGAGAAGGATGTTTACTGTTGTGAGTGTAATCGCGTCTAACCAAAGTAGCTAAGGATAGATGGCACATTATCATGCCGAGTTCCTGTTGTGTCCTCTTATATGAACAACCTTCATGCTGGAGAAACAAAATGTCCCTTAACATAATTCAGTTGTCACATCTGGTGTTTCTTTGCAGGAGCTGATGTTAACTTAAAGAACGATGGTGGACGCACTGCTCTTCATTATGCTGCCAGCAAAGGATGGTTGAAAGTCGCTGAAGTTCTTATGTCACACAATGCAAATATCAATGCAAAGGACGAGGTCAGTAATTACACAATTGCCTTCCTCTATACATGTAGGTTTGGAACTGAAAACATTCTGTGTTGTTTATTTTGGTGTTCATCAATTGCTTAACACGTGTAGCTTGCAGGTAGGGAGCACTCCATTGCATCGTGCTGCCAGCACGGGGAACTCAGAAATGTGTGAACTTCTGATTGAGGAAGGAGCTGAGGTTGACCTTGTTGATAAAGCGGGCCAAACGCCTCTGATGTCTGCTGTAATTTGCCACAATAAAGAGGTCTGTTTGCTGGACAACAGTGAAGTAGTCATGCAATTCGCTTTTTTTTTTACACTGAATTAGTGGCTAGTTTCAATTTTACATGCACATATGTAAACTAATTTATACGTACACATATATATATATATGTGTGTGTGTGTGTGTATTAACAGGTATTCTAATTAAAAATTCTAAGCCCCGAGTCTTTCTAAATTTGAGAACCGCAAGGGATCCTTTACTTGTCCTATGCTGATCTATTTATGGTCAGGTGGCTCTGCTGTTGATAAGGCATGGAGCAGACATAGACGTGGAAGATAAAGAAGGATACACCGTGCTTGGCAGGGCATCAAATGACTTGAGACCAGCGCTTATCGATGCCGCGAAAGCCATGATTGAAGGATGACCCTTTTTGTGATTTAATTTCCCCCCAGTTTTCATAACAAATTGCGCGCAGCTGGAATTATTTCGGCTAAGTAGATGCAGGGACTTGTATCCTGATGTTTCAATTAACTTGATGTCGTGTACTATCTGGTTATGAAATCATCGTCTGTTCCTGCTTAGGATTTTCAATCCTGTTCTGTTGGAGAGAGGAACTGGGATTCTGTCTGCAGTGAACTGCCGTCGGTTGCTTGGATTGAATAGTTCATTAATTTTGTGCCCATAAGCACGTGATATTATTAGTCACTGATGATCGCGGAAATGGACTTTATAAGGGAGTCGAATGGTTCATTCCATTCCCGCGGTGGATATAATGAATTGAACCGCAATTACCGCATGGGAGTTCATGATTTTGGTAAAAATGTTTTGACACGTAATTTACATAATTTGTCAGTTTGATTTGTCCAAAACGGAGACTTTTTGTTATTGCAGCATCTATGTCGGAAGAAGAAAGATAAAACAGAAATCACCTTGGCTCAGAAGCAGGAAGAGAGAGAGAGAGCGCGCGCCACGGAAAAGCGAGGTCTTTTTCGCCTCTTATCTCTCTCTCTCTCCCTAAGTCATGGGCTCATCTTTGCTCTCACCTCTGACGAGCCTGCACTGCCAAATCCCGTTCAGACCCAAAGATAAACTCGCGGATGGCACTCCCATTCTGTCCACACAAGCCTTCTCAGACGCTTCTCGCTCCTCTTCTTCAACCTCTCCTCCTGCTCCTCCTTCCTGCGCCGCGTCGTCGTCGTCATCGCGTCGCGTCCCCGCTCTTCACAGAACCGTCCCTCTCGCTGCTTCGCTCGCCATCCTCTTTTGGTCGAATCCAGGTACTACTGCAAAGCCTTCTTCTGTGGGTTCGTTTGGCTCTTGACTGCATACTGCACGTCTGGTCAAGGGGAGGGAATTTCCCGTTGTTCCTCTTTTTGGTGGTGGAATGGTTGTTTCGCGTAGAGAAGTGCGACTTCGAGCTTCTACTGTTGAAAATGATTAGGCTGTCGTTCGCGGATGCGCATCCGTTGCGCGGCCTGCGGTACTTGGTATGAAAAGATTTTCGGATAGTGGATGCATCTAGAGTTAGGTGGTCCCATTGGTCGATCGTCCGCCCTTTTTTTGAAGTCGATGCAACTAGGATGAAGAAGACAACCTCGTCTGGTGTTTTGGTTGGGGATGTATGCACCGAAGTAGTAGAGCTTCTTGTCTTATTCTTACACAGCTTTTGGTGTGATTGAAGAATCTGGTACGCTCTTGCCCTTCTTGAATTAGGGCAGGTTTTTCGCAATAAAATCACGGGCCCCGCGCGCAATTTGACGCTTGTTGCCGACTAGGATTATGCGGATGTTGAAGCCGAATTTTACATTTGTATTTTTCCTGCTGTTGCAGCTAAAGCTGGATTTCTCTCTGGATTACCTGGAATAGAGTCTGTCCCTGGCCCTCAATTGCCTCAGATTGAGTTCCTGGAGCGGTTTAATGGTAATTCTCGTCTTCACTCCATCGTATTTTCTGTTGCATCACCTTGACCCCCGGCGAATGCCGTGATTAAGAGACGGTGACAACGTGTGCTTTGGCAGAAGAGAACCAGAAGAAGTACGCAGAATTTGATGAGAGGTTCAAGCAATCTCCTCTGCTCAAGAAGCTGCTAGAGCAGTCGAAGCTCAAAAGGGAGAAGTAAGCTTTTGGTCCCGGTTCTCTTTCGGAATTCACAAAATTACGAATCACGCGATAGTGGAAAAGGGTTTGGTAGGGTGGCAAAAATTGCCAAGGTTACGCCGGAAATGAGTAAGACTAGTTCAGAAACATAGTATCTAAAGCGAAGTGACAAAAGTGTGTCGAACTTGCAAGCCGGTCTTATTATATCCACAGCATGGTTCTGTGCTCAAGGAGTATCCCCGTGGTTGCCTTCACAAATCAAATCTGATTGAGGCAGTTGTGTAGGATATTGGCGTGGGAGAGTCTATGGGATTGAATGAGCTGATGAGAGGGAAGAGAGCTAGAATAACTCAGCCCATCGTTCCAGTGTTTGCTTTCTTTCTTTGTATTATATGAGCAAGCTCTCTCAGACAGGATGGATGTTTCAGGAACAGGCAAGAGATACAAGACAAATACTGCATCCGCGGAGCCGAGTGGGGCGTGGGAGATTGTTCGGCAGAAGGGATGTCTCCGGAAGATCGAGAAAACTTCATTGCCATGTTAAAGCAGAAGGCCGGCGTAAAGTGAAGGAGTCCCTTCACTTCCCTACCGGAGACGCATGACCCAGTTAAAACCAGTCGGATTGTCATCAGGGTTGCTCCCGGCCACCCCGGGTTCGCGGCAAAACACCCTCTTTTTTTCCTCTTCCTTCCCCTGCAATGTGTGATGCAGATCTGATTCAGACAAGTAATGCTAGTCATGCATAATGGCGAGATGTTGTTCATTATAGCTTACACCGCTGCTTACCGGTCTTCACGTCATGAATTCCGACGCACCTTCCTCCGGCACGAGTTCGACATCACTATTAGTCTACCACCAGCACTAACATTTCTCTGGCATATGCTAATCTGGCACCACGTACCGATCGAGTTCAACATCGTGTCCCGTGGTTTCTTCAACAGGTATGAAAATCATAGTCTCTAATCGAGTTTGCAATTAAAATGTTGTACCATGTCAGCAGAGCATTCGTGGGAATTGATCAAAAAGTCCGAAATCTATTCTACAGCGGCAAATTTAGTCTTAAAACTTTTTAATTATGTCTATTTAATTTTAAACTTTTCAATTATGGCAATTTAGGCTCAGTTTGCTTAGTGGAAAAATGTGGCCTTCCTTTAAAATGCTTTTCAGGAAGCCGTTTTTCAAGAAAATGAAGATATTTTTCGGTGTATAGCTGAAACCTAAAAAAGAACTGGAAATATTTTCCGCCGTTTGATAAGGAAAATCAATGTCCACCATATACACCTTTTAATATTTTAATATTTTCATTTTTTAAATAAATGATTTGTTAATTATTTTCTTTTATCTTTTAGCTCTTTCTTTTGTTTTTCCTTTGGCGAGGCTCGAGCTTGCTAGATTTCGACAGCAAAGCCTCGCCAGCCTCGGCCACGCCAAATATGGTGGTTGGATAATTTTTGGTGGTGTATCACAAAACCGAACACTATCGAGCCCTGCGAGCACAAAACGGAAGTGGTATGTTGGATAACGGGCCTCTGGTATTAGTGTTTTTTTACCCGCTTCTGTTCCGTATGGGCGGATGGGCTGGATTACGAGTTGACCGATTATGGCAAATTTCGATTGGAGATGATGAGCTGGATTACGGGTTGACCAGATTACGAAAATTTCGATTGGAGATGATTGATTGAATTGGGCCAATTGCTTTCGAGAAAAATGGTTTTGAAGTTCGAAATGGAACACGATGGTGAGCTCGAGGCTCATCCAAGGCCAACAAAATCGGGGTTCGCCTGCCTCAGGTGATCCCCAGATCACTTGGACCGGCCGAGCCTTGAGCTCGTCGGGGCTGGTCATGGCCGATCATCGGGCTGTCAATCGGGGTCGAGGCCCACGGTCTTCGAAGGAGGAAGGAGCCACGGGTGGAGGGAAGAAGGAGGAGGAGGAGAAAGGAAAAGAAAAACAAATGATAGTAGAAAAGAAAATGCATGTAAAGGAATTGAGAGTGTAAAGATGAGGGAAAATATTTTCCTCTCCTCAAAAAAAGAGAAAAATATTTCTCCATTTTTGAAGGAGTTTCTTTTTTATGGGTGGTAATTGTTTTCTTAGAATAACTTATTTTTCGCGAACCAAACGCCAACAAATCCGAAAAGTATTTTCTGTGAAATAAAAGAAGCCTTAGTCCTAAATTTTTTTTTATTAAGCGCCAATTTAGTTCTAAATTTGGCCCAGCGAGGGACGCCTTTGCTGAGGCCGACGGCGGGGAAAAAAGAAAAAGAGAAGATAAAAGGAATTCAAAAAGTTTGAAAAATTATTAAAATTATTTAACGTCAGCGCTGACCTTTGCTCGTGAGACTGGCGAATACTGACCATTTACATTAGTCAGGCAAAAGTAGCCATGAGTGACCAACGCCTCTGTTTCTTAAGCCTTCTCGACTGAGGTCCGCGTGGGACGATTTGGCAATCACTGGGACGAAGCTAAGCAGACAGATTCGACTCGCATATGCTTTTGCTGACGTAATTGGCACGTCACTTTTAATTTGTCGGATGACGTGCGAGGAGGTTCCCTGGGAATATTCCCCCATGATTGAAGCGACGTCCACCTACTGTCCTGAAGGGATAGACCCCGCTATGAACGGTCCAGTCATAACCGCACTCTCGTCCATGTTGCCTTACGTGGCCCCTAGGCCCAAACACTACGAAATCCTCCCCCCCAACCAAAAAAAAAAAAAATGCGCACTTTCACTATTTAGAAGCTTTGCTAGCATAACAATATTTTAGTGACCGAAGGTAACATCATATCGTGACGATGTGGATTTTGAAAGAGTGAACCTACAACGATTTTCTTTTTGTTTTTTCGTGGCTCAGGAGGGAGGGAGGGAGGGACCGTTAATGTCGCGGTGAATCAAGGACGATCACCTAGCCGTTTCTCAATATCTCATAATGTAGATCGCTTTGGGAAATGGGTCTCGTAAGTATTGACTGTTCATTAGCGGGCGCATTTGGCACCACAGGAATAAGGATCGGAAGCTCACGTCTCATCGAGCACGATTTGATTAGACGAATGCAAACCACCGGCAATCCGAAAGTTCGACGGTCGGGGAGTCCATTTGGAGCAGTATCATTAAGATGTGAGGGGCAGGGTAAGATTAGCATTTATATGCGTGGGGAGGAGTCGTCGATGAACGAGGGACACAGAAAAAGAAATGGACGATACGAAAAGGGGTAAATGTGACGACCCCACGACCCTCGCTCCGTATCTGATTACTCTATTTTTATTTTATTTTTTCCTTCTATGTTTTATTTATTGCCCTAGGAGTCTTTCTATCTACGGGCTTTTAAAGACTCTCGCGATTAGACTAATTATTTCCAATCAAATTATTTTCTTTTTTCTACCGATCTTTATTCTTAAATTGTGGAAGTGTTAATAGCTAAATTAAATTAATTGACATAACAGCTTTCAGGACAACTTGAAATATACGAAATCTCATGCACCAGTAGGCATTCCTTTTGCTACAACGTAACAATACCTCACCTTCTCTATTTTCTATACATCCAAAACGTAGGGAAGCTTCTCTCACAACCAAAACACTCGAAGCCTCCCTATCTATCTTACAACCAAAAATGATTGCGGGCTATCCGTTCACAAGCCGTAGCTACTACCTCGTCGGGTTGAACCATTAGTGTGGGGCAGGTCTACCTTACATCTCTAACAGCTCGTCCTAAGGTGCAACCCTGCCCTAGAACCCCGATGGTCCATTGAAGTTGCGCAGCGGGCTATGCTATGCATCATTCCTCCCTCCATTGGTTCGTGTTAGGAGATGAACTGGACTATGATATGGTCAGCCAACCCTACATCAACCCATATGGTTGAGGTGATGTGAATGTATGTTATGCCAGATTCTATATCAATAACGAGTTGTTTTCAAGCGAGTCGTGTGAATAGGAAATCTGAATATATGATCGATCCACTTAACTTCCTTCTAGAATCTATTTACTTGTCTCTTCATCATTGGTCCACCTCAAATTTTAGATATCTTAGGCTCTTAGATTAGCCACTTATTCGCATTCTATTGGTCCACTTGTATGGTGAATATGCATCCTTATCTTATGCATAAAATTTGATAATGACTTGATGCTTATCCCTTACCATTAATGTTTGAAAGCGACATTAATCTTATCATAGCATTGATTACTCGAAAGCAATATTGATCTTATCTTATCATTAATTATTCGAAAATGACATCGATTTTATCTTTTCAATTAATACTTAAAAACGACATTCTTTTTATCAATATCCAATTGACTTACTATAACTCGTGCATCATTTTCGATTAAAAAATCGACTTGTTATTATCCATTGACTTGTGCATTCTTATTTATTAGAAAATCGACTTACTATTATCAATTAACTTTTCATTGACTTATGCATTTTTATCCATTAGAAAATTGACTTATAGTTGACTTCGCATTCATTTCGTTATTACCTTTTAGAAATTTAACTTATAACTAGCTAAATTGATTTAATTATGATCTTTCTATTTTATTTGTTTCATAAGTATCAACTTCATGACTATTTATATTTTCTAATGAAAATTTTCAAGAAATCTCTTAAATAGGCTACAAAATGACTTTCTTAAGAAACTTCAAAAATAACTTTCCCAAAAAACTAGTAATTAACTTCTTCTAGAATTTCTTAAAGATCATGTCCACGAGATTTATTTTACCTTCTAGTTATTTCTATCGTGAGAAAATTCAGGATGTTACAGTGAATGTGCTATGAATCTCAAAACTTGTCACTAAAGTGTAGTTAGATCTTAAAATTCGTAAAGAATGTAATTAAATATTAAAGTTTGTCAAATTGATACAATCGACTCATTTCATTGGCTCCATTCAACTTGGCTAAAATAAAAAATGCCAACGTGATTTTTTTGTTTCTCTATTCTACGTGGTGACGATGTGATCAAACGATGTCATTTTAGTCCCAAATATGAAATAAACAAATCCTTCGTGTCCCAAAACAGAATAGGGTGATTGATCGCAACATAAGCGGTGTCTCTCGGACAGGACGTTCAGAAAATAAAACGGAAATCGTCGACAGAAAAAGAAAAGAAAAGAAAGAAAGAAAGAAAATCCGGTAATTGCGAGAGCTGTCGCTCTCGCGAAATCCAAATCATTCAATGTCGCCCATATCGCTCTGGTAAGAAGCATTTCTGCCTCGCACCTCCATTGATTTGCCAATGATCAGCAGGATCAAATCATTCGTGCTCTTCGATCTCGCTTCTTCCTCGCGTTGGCTCCGCGGCTCGGCACGATAGCTTTCGGATCGGTGTTGGGACGTTGTTCGAGTTATCGGCGCGTTGCAATTCCCCGCTCGCGTGGTCATCGAGTTTCGCACTGTCCCGCTTGATGATTTCTAGATCTTGAGTGACGGAAGTCTTGCTGATTTCGAATGATTGCTTTGATTGCCTGATCCTGATCGGTGTACGTGCGTGTTTGGATTGTCGGCAGGGATGTGGAGATTCTGACCTGTTGATATCTGAATTGCTGGTCCCCATCTCGTGGGAGGCGGAATGGGGTTGGATATAGAGGTGATGATGGTTGGTTTGGAGATGAAGCGGGTGAAAACGGACGACATTGTTTGATTCTTTTATTCCCTTTTCGCGGAACTCGGGCGGCGGCGGCGGCGGCTGCGACTGCGGGAGGGCTTACAATGGAGAACGGGAAGAACGCGGTGAGCCTCGATAAGGTTCCTAGGTGGATTGATGTGGAGCATAGGTCCTCTCCCGACGATGAGAATGGAGACGCTTCGTTTTGTAACCCGTACTCGGGTGATCCTTTGACATCAATTTCCGGGGAGGATATCGCAGGCAACGGGATGGCTTCTCGGTTTCCTGTGGACCATGAGATTAACGAGAAAATACACATTTGGTGGGGCAGCCCGTGGACTCTCAACGTGGATGCGGTCGTGAACTCTACGAATGAGGTGATCAACATACTGTGCGCTCCAGTCTTCTAACATCTTTACTAGGTTAAATGGATTTTGGTTTTGTTGAACCGAACTCCGTGTTCATTGCCCATTGCCTATGCTTATGCAGCAAATTGCTTTTAGATATGCCTAGGTTGTATTAGATGCAACTCAGCTTTGAAGCAACCTGCACCCAAGGAAATTAAAAAGCGTTGCTGTCGTAATAATGCAAAATAGATCAATGTTTAGGTCTACTTCTGGATTATCCTGCACCTTTTCTGAAAAGCCGATGAAAGATTCGTATGCCATTTAAACTACCATGAAGAACGTTTGATTTTACATGATTTTGAAGTTGTTGCTGCTTAAATTGCTAAAAATTTGCATGAGCCAATGTATACTCTAATTATTTTTGCGTAATAAACTGGAGAAGGGAAGCATTATCAGCCAGTCAAAGTCAGCTAGAGATGAAAATTGGATTTGTGAACTGTGCTGTGGGTATCTGAATCCTATATTTATATAATCAGATGACGTAATACACTGTATGATTTTTCAGAAGCAGTAGTGTATGTACGATTCTAAGTGAAAAAAATAGTCTGAAATACAATTGCTTTGGTTGTCTGCAGAATTTGGATGCTGTACACAGTAGTCATGGTTTGCATGCTGCAGCTGGACCTGATCTAGCAGAAGAATGTGCTATGCTTGTGAGGCTAATTTTTTTCGCCCATTTTGATGTTCGGTATTACACTCTATATAAGATGTTAGAAAGACCTCTTCTGGAGATATGTAGCTGCAGTAATTGAAGTGGCATACCAGCAGAAGCATTTAGCTTTCCGTATAAATCTGTGAAGAATATTCACATTTGGTTGCTTATTTTCTTTGTGAAGTATGATCACGAGATCTCCCCTTGTGAAAGAAAAATGATTACAGGGCTAGACTGACCCATATCTGGCATTTCTTCTGTGACCCAGGGTGGATGTCGAACAGGGATGGCCAAAATTACAAATGCATATAAACTTCCTGCTAGGTTCATACTCCACTGACCTTTTACACTATTGTCTTTACGCTCTTAATAAAAAATTTTAAAGAATTTAGAGTAGAAACTTGAAACATTCTCCATATGGGTATCAAACTCGCAGAGAAGCTAAAAGCAGAATTTCTTCTGGGTTCTCAGGAGGGTGATTCATACTGTGGGTCCAAAATATGCTGCAAAGTATCATACTGCCGCTGAGAATGCTTTGAGTCATTGCTACCGGTCTTGCCTCGAACTTCTTATTGAAAGTGGACTTCAAAGGTTGTTGGAGATAAGTCTTACTGAATTATATAGTTTTCTGATTTGTTGTCCTTTCTTCAGGTAATACTCAACTGGACTTAAATCTTACATGAGTGACATAACCATGCAGCATTGCTATGGATTGTATATACACAGAGGCAAAGAACTATCCACGCGAACATGCCGCACACGTTGCTATAAGTAAGCCATCTGTCCTGCATCTTCACCCTTTTTGCTAGGCTTTAAAGTTTATTTTTCCTTGGTGCTCATGACATTCTTTCACATCCCTGAAGGATGCTTGTCTAGGAAAGTTTTGAGATTGATTGTGGCATTTAGTTGTATTCCTTGCAACTTAAAGATGTATATCTTGTATTTCTTTCTTCAACTTAATATTCCTTTTTTTTTTTTTCGCTCTTCAGAAGTCTATATGCTTTTTCCTGTTCATGTGGATGTGGTATCAAGGGGAGTCCAGGTGATCGTGTCTGGATATCTACAAAAAAAAATGTGTAGTTCAAATAATTTTTTATTTTCCTCGATTTGGGATAGTCTCCGGACTCACACATGTTTGCCACAAACCCAAAGCGCACCCCCCCCCCAAAAAAAAAACAAAAAAAAAAGGAAATAATAAATTCATAAAAAAGAAAGGTGGCTCTTGAAAGAGTAAGAAATTTCAGTGTCATTTACAATCGTACAGAAAAGGGGAAGCTGCTTTTTTAGAGAGAAATCTCCATTTACTTTACTAATTTTTTATTTCCCTCAATTCGGGATAGTCTCGGACTCACACATGTTCCCCACAAACCAAAACCAATAACACCCCCCCCCCCCAAAACAAAAAAAAAGAAGGAAATGATAAATACATAAAAAAGAAAGGTAGCTCTTGAAAGAGTAAGAAATTTCAGTGTCATTTACAATCGTCCTGAAAAAGGGAAGCTGCTTTCTTGGAGAGAAATCTCCATTTACTTTACTCATAACTAATTCTGGGACATTTTTTTAAAATTTCTCTATCTTCACATGGTATAGAAAATTTGGAGGGATGCATTATTTTTGTACATCAACCACATAATAATTCCATAATAGTTTAAGGAGGAGCTATTTTTTTGCATTAGCAGTGCTGCATACTGTATTATAAGAGGCAGTTATACAATATAGTTGTCCTTGTTTTTTATTAGGAACCGTTCGTCGTTTTCTTGAGAAGCAAAAAGATGAAATCACAGCCATTGTCTTCTGCACGACCACTGCCTTTGACACTGAGATTTACAAAAGGTACATAGTACTTATCTTGTTCATTGAAAGAGGTCGGATTAAGAGGATAGGTATGTTAGTAGTGTGGATTTAGGCTTTGTCTTTTTTTGTTGTAATTTTGGTTTATCTTGTCTTTAATATATATTTTTCCCATGTAGATTGCTCCCTCTTTACTTTCCACGAGATAAGCATGAGGAGGAGGTAGCCATATCAAAGCTTCCTGCAGAATTGTGGGATGAGAATGGTGAAACAGTTATAGATGAACGTAAAATAAGAATAAAACCTTTGCCAAAAAAGGCTTCTAAAATTCCTCCTCAAGCCCCGGTCGATGTTCCTGTCACCACTGTTGGTTTGGTGCGAAGGTTAGTGGGCATAGCATTTTGACTGCTAGACAAAATGGTGTATGTTTTAGGAGTACTCTATTGTGATTCTAAAATGTTGTCATGGACATTTGATCATGTCATATATATATTCAAAATTTAGGCATTGATCGTTTTGTGTGGCAGTGTTAAAGAATAACATGGTAAAGTGTACCCAGAGATCTGTTAAGAATAGGTGCCATTCATTTGAGGTCACTTTTATTTTATTTTCTTGATTAGCATCTTCACTGCTTTGATCACATTCGTGTAATTTTATGGTGATATGGAAGTGATGCATAAGTGACATGTAGTCTGAATTGTCTTACTTTTAAAATTGCCTAGCAACATCTTTTCTTAATATTAGGGTGTTACTCTAGCACAGGTTAAAGTTTCGAAGAAACTGGAAGTATTGCGCATCACGCTTCCCCCATTATCTGGAATTTACCATTTATCTTGGCTTTTCTCATTGGAAATGAAAAATGATTTGGCAATGAGACGCTTATGAAAGATGATACATTACTGCTTGTGTACATACCAATTGTAATCTGCCTAATTTTCATCCATGGTTGCTGTTCCTCCGCTCTTGGTTTTTTTCATTTCTCCTCCTGGTGCTATTCCTTTCAATTCATTATCAATGCAAAAGGTGGACCACCCAAATGCTAACGCAATTTTTCATAAGATGCGAGGAATAATATTTCGCATTATCTGAAAAATGAGACCTCTCCTTGAATTTCAGAGGACAATATTTTTAAAGGAAAAGATTAATCGAGCAATGTAATATGGCTGTTGCAAACATCTTGATGTGAGTCATCGTGTTTTTTTCATGTGAACCTTGTCCTCCATAATATGCCGCTTGTTTAAGATATAAACTGGCGAGAGATAAGACTAGAGATCGTTCATCTCCAGGAGCTCATCACTTTTGGCTTCATACCTGGATCCTGCTTTCATGTCGTTAAGTAAAGATCCAGACCAGAGGAGGAAGGAGCAGTGGGATAAAAATGTTGAGGTAAGAAGGGGATGGAACTGGGCCAAATTTCTTGGGTTTGGTGACCTTGCAGGACCCTCTTTGACTCCTTCTGAAGAGTATATGCTTCATTCAAGCTACCTCTCTAAAGCTATTTCTCTCAATCTCTCTGACATCACCGAGATGAAAATTGTGTAAGCATCTCTTCATTTTCCTTTTCTGCCTCCTCCTTTATAGTCAGACTCGTACCTAAATAATGTTGAATTTCTAGATTTTGATATTCTTTACAATGACAATTGTAAAATGTACTTTAGATGGTAGCATGTGGGATCAGTGGTATAAGTGTCTTGATATCATTACTTATGAAGCAGGAGATGGCTCATTATTTCTCGGTTTATTCTCTTTCTTTCCCTGGCTCATGAACCTTTCGTTTGGATGGCTTTTATTGGCACTTCCCAGTGTTCTCTCATTAGTGTTCATCTAAAAGGACAACATTTTGTTCTTAAAGATCATTTCTGCACAAATGTTGAAGTTTGCATATTGCATGACGACGCTAGGATACATTTATTGATGAATAAACTTCGATGCATATTCTTTTATGATAAAAAGTCAGTCTAAGTAGGCCTTATGTTTCTTTATCAGTTACCGTGGTGGTGTAGATGGTGAGGGTCACCCTGTAATGGTGGTTGTGGGAGCACATCTTCTTCTGCGCTGTCTTGATTTGGAGCGATTTATTTTCTACGTAGTAAAGGTATGAAAGCTCCAGTTGCTTCAGTTTCAGAATTATGCTTATGTCTTGTCGTATTATTTGCTGACATTATGAGTCTTGACTAAGTGCTTACTTTGAGTGGGCCATGACACTGATCCTGGTTTTGCCTAGTTTGAGTTATGTGCTCACTTTGGAGTTTCTCAAAATTTTAATGATACGGACATATTGTCGGCATTGATGGGAAGTAACCGCTCGGGGAACAAATCAGTGCTCAACTTTCATCATTTCCTATAGTGCAGACTCAAGTAATAGGACTCCCCAGAATTGTATTTTGGTTATGTTGAGGGCCTTTTTCCTAGGATCTGATAGTTATTTGTAAAACAATAGGCCAGTAGTATGAACGATCTCATATGAATTTCATTAATCTTTTTACTTTTCTTTTACACATCTACTGCGAAATTGTTCCTGTGGCTATCTTGTTCATAATTCTTAGTTGAAGTTAATTCAGTTGTGAGAGCTGAAGAAGTCTCTTTCTCATTGAATTTCAGGAGTTTGAACCCTTGATACAGAAACCTTATTCTATCATTTATGTCCACTCAGCTGCGTCATTGCAACTGTGAGTATCCTATGATCTCAGCAGCATAACTACCTCACAATGATAGAATTTGCCCGGTCAAATTGCTCTGTCTTCCAGCAAGGTTCTTTCATCCATGAATTTCTATAGCAATTACACTTTAATCAAAATAAGCTTAAGAATCATTTCCATGATCGCTGGCCGGTCGAGAAAAAGAGCTTCGTATGAAGTAAACATTAGCAAGAGAGGGATGAGATAATCTTTGACTCGGCAGAGAATGGTAATGCTAGGGTTGCTCCTACCCCTGCAAAATGGCTTGATATCTTCGATTTTGTACTTTTGAAACAGTTCAAGTTAATTAGCCCCTTGACCTTGCAAAAAGTTCCTATTACCTTCTTTTGTTTCATTCAGGATCATCAAGAGCATTAAAACTGTATCTTTTCATCTTCTGATCCGTGAGGACAGAGTAACAGAGTATTTGATAGTTGCAGGCCAAGTGTTTGTACAATTGCATTTGGGAGTTTCTTTTAGGCATTTTGCATATTTCCCTGCATGATGTTTCTCTCGTCACTGTGCTAGAACCTACCTTTCTCCTGTTCTTCCAGATGACTTAAAAAATTTTGTCTTCGTCGAGAGGGAGTAAGTTCTGGACGAGACTGAACTTCTAAACTAATTTATGCACGAGAGATGAAAATTCTTCTGCAAACAGACAATAGATTGAACAGACATATAGTCCTTTCAGGATAATTAGTTTCTCAATTGCAGTTTTAGCCATGATTACTAGAGTTACAACACCGTGTCTGTTCAATTAGTGTAAGTTGCCACACTCTGGTGATCCCACACTAATTTCTATTTTATGCTTCTTTCTGGAGTAAGCAGTATACCGGATTTGGGATGGATGATGAGGTTGCAACAGATACTTGGTCGTAAACACCAGCGAAACCTGCATGTATGCAACTTTCGAGCTACTTCATTTGACCAAGTCAGCAGTCGAGCAATGCTAATTGTTATCTGTTTCCCTATGCAGGCATTGTATGTTCTTCACCCAAATTTGCATTTGAAGGCTTCAATTTTGGCGCTGCAGTGGTTCGTTGACAATGTGGTATGTCTGAATTTTTTAGTGTTGATGTGCCGCTTAGGACTGATCCCTCCGTGGAAACCCTATTATATGCGAGGCTCTCAATATTTTACTTTTTAGGTGTGGAAGAAAGTAGTATATGTCGATCGGCTGCTCCAATTGTTCAGATATGTTCCCCGTGACCAGTTGACTATTCCAGACTTTGTGTTCCAGTTGAGTTTTCATTGCCTTTCCATTTCTACTGCATTTTATGTCTATTAAAGATCTACGGTATTCCATTTCATCATTATTCCTCGATGAGGCAATGGTGGGTAAATCTGATTTTGAGAGGTGAGAAATGAGCAAGTTGCCGTCCATTTGGCACTAAGCTAAGATATGTTTTCCTCTAAACGTGATCCGCGTGTGCCACTGTTGCCCCTGTGCATTAGAATGGGGAAATTAGTTTTTTTCATGCTTGAATAAGCCTCGTTAATGCAGGCATGATTTAGAAGTGAATGGAGGAAAGGGCCAACGTAATCAGCCAATTTTGCACCAACCTTAGGAGATAAAGCCAGCATCAGCAACAGCAACCAAGTTTCTTTTTCGCCTTTTACGCATCGTCATGCATTGCAAAAGGCAGGTCAAACCCTGCATCATCCTACATCCACGCACAATTGTTCTTTCACCGTCGTGATTTTTCTCATTCTTTGCATCTCTTGTATCTTAAAAAAGATTTCCGGGCACCTGTCAGTACAAGAGAAAATAGTAGAACGCAAATCCCCCATTTATTTTTCTTCCTTCCTCGTCGGGACATCTCGGACAACATGGGGCTTGGTTCGAGCATCCAAAGAGATTGATCTTGTAATCGTATGTGCTAACATTACTGCCAGACAAAAAAAAAATGAAATTCTCTCCTGTCTGGATCATTGTTATATTCTTCCTCATGTCATTTTCGCCGCCATGCGAAGACTGCGAACTCAGTGATCTTTTTTCCCCCATTGTCGCTTTGGAGGATTACCCAGATATAAGAAAGAAGGCAGACAACAACGTTATGGATGGTTCAGTTTGGTAAAGTCCTCATGGCGTAATGAGCAAAATGGTAGATAATGCATACCATGAATTCACTGGCTTATATTGACGCATTCCCCTATTCTTTCTCTTAATGTGGAGAACACAGCCACACATGGATTGTATCCACCTGTAAAGTACATACAGGGAGCTCTCTACAGTATCTATGCTACCTGTTAGTTCCTGTGGCCCATAGCTCACCGATTTCATGATCCCAACCCATAATCTTTCTAAAGTGGCTAAGGTTCCTTTCTTAGCCCGGAAAGTCTTTTCCCAACTCGAAAGTGCATGCTTTAAGTTGCCGTCTCCGTAGCCAATAGGCAATTATGAGTGAGGCAAGAACCAAAAAAAGAAATGTTTTTTAATTTCGAAAAGGCAACGATTATTTACTATTTCAAATTTAAATTACCCGGGAAACTAAATAACGAAAATTCTCAAAAGCCTCGACTATTTGCTAGATTGAATTTGAGTTATATATAGTAAGGTCAAATGCTTTCAGTATCCAAAGCATAATTGATCTCGACAACCGTCGCGGTTTGGAGGTTCCGATCAGACATCAAGTTACAAAAACAGGCGTCAAAGTAGACATTAAAAGCTTTTTATCGGAAAAATAATCGCGTTGGCAAAGACCGTCGCAATTTCTCTATTGTTCATTAATCTAATTTGGTGGACGAAAAATCGCAGGGAAAGTCTATCCGCGCCTTATTGAGCAAGTGAATAGTCTCCCACTCCCTTCCCTTTTAAACTTCTTCTTTTTTCTTTTTTGAACAATTTTTTTTTTTTTAAGTTGTGTGATCTCTCCATCGGTCATTTCCCAAACTCTTGTATAGTAGAACTCCTTTTTGACCACTGAGAGTGCTGTGAAGCGTAGGGGTGTGCATTGTTCCCAGTCCTACTCGAGAATCAGAGGAATGGGTGTATTCACGGGATCGGTTCGGTGCCTCGTTCCACATGAGGAACCAGACCAACCACAGCGACCGGACTACCCACATCGGCTAGGATTTCTAATTATATTCATTTCTTATTCTGGAGCAAATCCTAATTAGTAAATTATTTTTTTTCTATTAATGCTGAAAAACTCTCACTTATAGGGAATAGAAAAAGCCCAAAAAAGAAGAAGAAAGCACGAGTTCCAGAATCGGATGGGTTGATCCAATTCTGAATTTTAGAATAAGAATTGGCCCATCCGAAATCATTTACTCCTAAAGAAGTGATTTTTTTTCCTTGAATCCTCAAGTATTTTCTATTGAGAAAATTCCAAAAAATGATTTGAAGTGCTCAAATTATTTCAAAAAAGGGTCTAACCAAGTGAGTTTTTATCCTTATTTTTTTTTCTTTTTTTTTTTTTCTCCCCTCCCTTCCCCAGGCTTCAAAGGATGAACATGGAGGGACAAGGTGGGCGTTGGTGCAGGTCTGGGGATGTCCTCTGCCAACTGGTGTAGAGCTTTGGCAATTTTTGGCTCTGGGGTGAACTGCCGCGCGAAGGTCAACCGCGCAGGGGCCGTCTGCTTCTGTCTCTGCTCTGAGCGTCGGCTGCTGTTTGGGTTGACCTGGGTCAACCGGGCCAGGCTTGGCCCGCCCGATTGATCCGGTTAGGCTAAAATCATCAAATTGGACCCCAATTTGTGTAATTTTCTTAAATAAAATAATGCCAAAATTGGATTCTAGAGTATGAAATTCATCTAACAATGAGGTCTTTGAGTTGAATTGGCTTAATTTGACATGAAATCCGTAAATTCGAAGTTTTACCCGATTAGATAATTTGGTCAATTGAGGCTGCAAATAGCCAAATTGAATCAAATTGATCTCACCAGTGTGTTCGAAATGGGGAAAAAAAAAACCCTTGGGTAAGCGTTTAGTTTTGCATGAGATTGCCTCAAGAATGATCGATTGACCATAATTTGAAACTCAAGGACTAAATTGAAAAGGCAATTAGGTCCATTTTTCAAAGTTGCTCAATCTGTGAACAGATTTGATCAAAATGCAATTAAAGGTCATAACTCGCACCAAGTGAAAAGAACAATAGAAAAGACTCAATTTGAGAATTTGGCTCTTTTAAGGACTCAAATACAATAGGGGCGAGTGGTTTTAAATTCCATACAGGTCCCAACTGGAACCTATAAACTACTCATTTATACAGGTTTATCATTTTTTTAGAATTTGAAATCTACATGCATACCTTAGAATATAAAACCTACAATGTCATAGGTTTTAAGGTCAGTTTCAAGTTGAATACGTATTCTTAGTTGAATGATTGCAATGAATAATTTCATTTAATGACCACCTCCTTTTGCTAAAATTCATTTGCCACAACTTATATTTAGATACATAAAAAAATATAAAACATTAACAAAAAAAAAAGTCCTAATGATAAAATTGTTTCAAATTACATGCTTATCATTTGGCACTATGAAATAACACAGGATGACGTGAAGATATATATCATGAAAAAATATAAAAACTTGCTCCATGTTTCAAGTTCCGATTCTAAGTTTCACATACCTAAAACCTAAAATCTCCTAGTTAGAATATGTTTCCTAATTTTTTCAAACCTAGAACCTACCCTTCATATCTTGAAATTTGGAACCAATCGATTCCCATTGGTCCAATTCTCTAAGTTCTAGGTTCTACATTGGAATCATATTCACCCCTAAATTGCAAAATTAAGGGCTCTCGATTGAATTTTTGGAATTTAAAGTGACCAAAATGAAATTGAGATTAAAATAAAAGCAATGGCTATTTTTTCATGTTTTTCTGGTCATTAATGCTATTTTTTTGTAATAATATATAAAAATACTGAAAAATGCAAAAAACATTGGAGAAAAAATTTATTTAAAATCGATTCTCTAGACTCAGACAAGACTTCCGAAATTGATTTTTTAATATTATAAATTTTTTTATTAATTCTCTAGAAATAAAAGGACTAAAAATAAGGTGTCAACAGGTCAGTTTTTTTTTAAAATAATTTGAGCACTTCATACTATAATTTGAAATAAGATTCACTTCTAGCTATTATCGTGAAAATGAGAACACTTTATTTTTTTATTTGGAATTTTCCTATTTTTATTTTTATTTGCAGTTTTGCAAGGGGCCGAAGCCAAAAGGTATTTTCTTGAGAAGAAAAGGGCCGTTCTTTTTTTTTTTTTATTTGGTTATTTGTGCGGACGAAGCTTGAGCTCGCCAGCGCTACTTCTTGGCTTCCTGGCGAGTACTCCTATCTATTATCAAAAGCTTCTCTCTTTGGATTGATGCGATTCTTCCCTTCTCGTTACCGTCGCTGGTGATCTTGTCTTAGGTTCTTTATTTCTTTCCTTTCTTTTCTTGGGTTGATTTCTAGGGTTCTTGATTCAACCAAAAACGTTACCGGGCTTCATTGTCTTTCGCCTCTGTTCGTTGGCTCCGGAGACGGTTGTCGTAGCATTTGTTTAAATTTGGTGTGGTGTTGGGTGGGGTGTTCTCGGGAAACTGAATGCGGTCGAGTCATTCGATTAATGGAGCAAAGTCGTTGAATTGCGATGGGTTGAGGCTTTTGCGGCTGCACCGGTATCGGTTTCAGCTGCCTGTGAGATCAAGATACGGCATTGATTCGCTTTTAGTTTGAAAATTAGTTGAAATCGCAAATGAAAAATGATAGGAATCTCCAAGCAAACTCCTCCAGGCTGTAAGATTGGTACCGGAATCAGCTGAGGGATGAGGTGGTTTTCCCGTGGTCTCTTACGTGGTTTCTTTTGGATTGCAGATCCAGAAACTTCTGTTTAACGGACTGGATTAGGTGCCGCACTCGCCTTGTGTAGCCAAAAGAATGCTATCTATGTCGCTGAGCCCTGCGACAGCATCTGCGAAGAGCGGAGCTTGTGCAACGGATTCATCATGGAGGAGGCAATTCGACCTGACAAAGAGAACATCCGCCGGTTCAGGGTCAGATAGACAGTCTCGTCAGTGTTGGTGCATGCGGAGTTTTCCCTTTCCCTTTTCTGCCAAACTTGTTGGCACGAGGCAAAGGAAAGTTGCAGTCAGAGCCGGATGGCTGTTTAAAGGGGGTGAAAAGGGGTTGGATGCAAGCGCAGAGCAGAGTGAGAGTGCCAATGAAGATATACTCATGTTCTTTTTCCAGCTGGACCTGGCAACTCGTGTACAGGTGTCTCAAGTTCACTCAAGAATTTGAATTGGCGATACTTTATTATCGGACTGCATGCTCTCATTGCTTTCTTGTTTAGTATGACAAAAGGCAGTTGCTTAAGATGCAAAATGGCCCCAGTAATATATTGGTCGTTCTGAAGGGTGTTAGAAAACAGTGAGAAATCATGTGATTTATTTTAGCACATTATGATAGAAGTCATCAAGTAGTCAGGCGATATGTCACCGAAGATTTTGCTTTTCAGATGTCAGAGATTCAAGATTGGGTATATCGGATGTATGGAGTTTGATTTTTCTGATATGCTCAGTTGGAGAAATCACTGATCATTCTGCAACTCTATTGTTTGCTGAAAAGTAAAAGCTTTGAAAAAATGTTTGATATTTAGATCTGTAGAGTCTGTAAAGTAGTACTGCATTTTTTTGGCATTTGAATATTGCTCAACGTCTGTGTTGTCAAATGGCAGTATGCGCTGAATTTGGAGCAGTATGATATTGCACAACAACTGAGAAACAAGCTTACGGAGGTTAAATCTTTTTTTCTGGTTATCTATCAATTATCTTCATGAGGAGTTTTTATTCCATTGATTGATTATTGGAAGAAGGATATTAGTTGTGCAACATTTTTGTTTGCGTTATAACCTTTTAGATTCTTTCATCATGAACACTATACATTGAGTTCAGTGGTGTGTTTGTGCGTCCTTGTACTGACATGAGCGAGGCATACTTCTTGGAAGGTCGAAGAGGAAGTTATAAGGCAGCAAGAAGCTAAAAGGGGATCTTCAAAGAGTGAAGCTCAAGATAAGGCCATAAGCATCATCCGGTTACGGTTAGTTTGATCTATCTTTATTTTATATTCTCCTGAGGGTGTTTTGTATTCTCCTCCCTCGTAACTTTATGATACTTCAGAATTGTATCATTTGCTCTGATGCAGTGCAGACTTGCAGAAAGCAGTTGAGAGAGAGGATTATGCATTAGCATCTAAGTTGCGAGACGAAATTTCCAATTTGGAGGCAGATTCGTTGGCTGCATCAGCCAAAGCTCTTGCATATGAGAATGCAGAATATGCTTTTCGTTTGGGCCAGAAAGTGAAGCATAAAGTATTCGGTAGAGGATCTACACACCCTTCATTATATCATTATTTGTCTTTCACTTTAATAAAATCATGTGAGAACATTTTAGGAAACCCACCAGAGCTGATAATCACCCTCTGATTTTTTCTAGGATTTATCTCTAGGTTATCAATTATAAAAAGAAAAATCATGTGAGAGCATATCTTTCGTGCACATAAGGACAGTCCAGTAAAGTTATTTCATCTTGTCAGTACATTCATATGGTAAGTGCGTTTGCTCCACCATTTTCCAACCCCGTGTTATTTATGTTTGCATGATCCCTGTGCTAGTCATTTTCTTTGGAAATAGCATGAGAAATTTGTGTGTTTTCTTGCGAATATTTGGACTCCTATCCCACTGTGTGTAATTTCTATGTGTATGTGAAGCCATAATGGTGCTCTCATATTACTTAACATCAGAGTAGTAAGAGGCACTTCTGATGAAATCTTATGAAACTTCATGTTATTTTATTCCTACTCATATTTTCAATTCAGATATGTAAAACTTGTTGCTACCAAACTAAATTACTTGCTAGAGGAATGTGTTACATGAGTTTCCTATTAACTATATGCTGTAGACCCACTGACAGTATCGAATATCAAGCAGATTGCTAGTTCTCAATTTTTTTGTTTCTGACTATGTTTCTGAAAGTTCATATTATGGTATCAGGATATCGAGCTGTTGTCTGTGGGATGGATCCCGTGTGTTGTGAATCGACTTCTTGGATGGAAGCTGCTCAGATTCAAAAGTTGGCTAGAGGTTACAATCAGCCATTTTACCAGGTTATTAGTCTGTTGACGGTGCGATATCACTACACAAATAGAATATCATGACAGTTTCCCATAGTAATTATGAGCTCATGTTATGTAACCTGGATTGAGAATCTTGGCGTGCTCAAATCTGCCCTTGACCAGCAGACTTTCCTTTTATGTGCATAGTCCTCCAAACAAAAGTCCTTTGAGAGGCCAATCCAATAAGTTTCTTGCCTATTATGTGAGGCTTTTTTTTTCTCACGAGCTTGAAACAAGATAGGCTGGCACCATGCTAAGGCATCTGTTCAGACTTTATTTTAGCTAAGTCGTGTTCCATTGTAAAGTATGAAAGCAAATGTGTGTGCCAAAAAGAAATGAATTGTGGTCATCTTCTGGCAAAAAAATTTAAAAGAATATGTGCCATCTAATTAGGTGTTGATATTTGACCAAAAAAAAAAAAGGTGTTGATGACTTCCTTTCGGCAGGGATTTAGATATGAGTGGTCTGGTGTATATTTGTGTACTTTGATAAGTAGGTTTGCAGCATGCGGATATTGTGAAGCTTGGCCTATTTTTCCAAGTACTTTGCATCACCTATCTAGCAGCATTTCAAACTCACTTAAGTGATGACATTAAATAATGCTGCACAAAGAACAAAGAAGCAAGTATTTGAAGTTCAAACAATTCTCCTTATATGAAGCAGGGCATGAGCGTTGCTGTTGTTATGTTTGCAGCCACCTAATTATTTTTGTTGAATGTCCGAAAGAAGGCATGTAACATATATTAAGTTATAAGAAGGGCTATATTGCTAGTGAGTTTCAGTTTTGTGCAGAGTCTATAGAACGACTGCTCATTCATACTACTGTGACATCTGCCATCGGCAAAGTTACTTCTCCGGTTGTGTCCTTAATCTCAAATGCTTGAACAAGAGTTGGTAATATGATAGATTTAGTGCCTTACTGCAGTTACTTTTCTTGTCCAGGTTTTGGTTGATGTATATGAGGATCCAAACTTACTAGTAACATATGGTACAGCTCACTTATATAAACCACATTCAGTTAAGCAGTAATTGATTTTATTGATGGTGTCCCATTTATGAAGTACTTTTGCTGGATCTGCTTTGTCCAGATACTGTTGCTTCTTCTCTTGATGCATCTTATTGCCTGCCCACTGATGAAAGCTTTGCGTTATGTTGCAGTACCCGAAGAGAATTTGGTGGCTCCTGACCAGCCAGACAAGGTAAAGTGTGTGCGCATGGTTGGAATCATGCTTGGACCGCATATTTGACAGCCTTTTGACTGACTTGTGTTGGCTAATCCGATTTATCTGCAGGATAGGTTCGACCATCCCTATGTTTCCATCTTGTTTTACGGGATTGATAGCGCTGGAGATTTCATCCCAATTAAGCAGTTGCGCGAAAAATACAATCGGCCTCGTCATGAATTGCCCATCAATCCAGAAGATCAAAGGGATGGAAACAATGCCTGAATGGGTGACGTGGAGCTGCTGCTTGCCACCGTATCTGTCAATTTGTGTTCAGGTGACCGAGACTAATAGGTCAAAAGCCATTAGTGCAACATTGGTTAACTCGGTGTCCGTTGCCAGGCGATCACTCATACGGACTTTTACCTTCTGCAGGTAGTTTCATGTACCTCAATTGGGCATAGAGCGTGTTGAAATGGAGCTCCCGGTGCTGCGGGTGTCATAATGAGACCATTGGGGTGAAGTAGGATGCTTTTCGCTCTTAGCTTTTGCGGTTGTTTCGCTGTGAGTAACTCTGAATGGCGTCGATGACATTTGTTTGCTAGTTGCTTGCTTGTATGCAGTTACTACTTAGCATCGGTGTTGTCGTGCTAATTAGAAGTTACGTCTTTCGTCCAGAGTGGAACGTCGAATATCACTAGCTTGCCAAAATTAGCAGACTTAGGATATGTTCATCCGTAGTGCGAATGGTTGGGTGTATGTATTATGGAAAGTAGATTTAGCAAATTCATGACAAAACCTACGATCTATAGGACTGCAAAATGGGTCTTGTTTTAATCAATTTAGGTAGCACTACCGTACATTTTTCGACCTCAAATATCGGCAATTTCACTGTGAGAAATGTCGAAAGGGGAACAGGCTACGTAGTGGCCCGTGATGACTCCCTAAGTGTAATTGGTACGGTCGGTCCGTTAGTTAGAAGTTAAAAAAGAGACGACGAGGACAGCTTTGGCACCAACCTGGTCATTTTATCTTTACATAGCGATTTATAGTTTCTAATTTTTTTTTATGAGTATTGAAAGTCCTAAAACTTATTAAGAAAGTGCAATTAAGTCCTAAAATTTATAAAATGAGTAATCAAATTTTAAAGCTTATCAAATTAATGTAATCAAGTCTTTTTATTAACTCTATAACGTGGTCTTCTTGAATTGTTTCTTTTGCCTATGTGGTTAAAACGTGAAACATAAGACTAAATGATGTCATTTTGGTTTATATTTTAATTTTTAAAAGAAAATGTGTCGATTTAAATTTAAAAAAATGCATAAAAAACACTACAAAAAAAAAACACCAAAGATCGTCACCCCCGCCGTCAAAAAGGGGTTGTTGGGGCCTCGGCGAGGGTAGGCAACCCTTGCCAATCATAGGCGATGGTCCAACAACACATGCCCAATTGTGGTGGCCCTTAATGCGATCCGGCTAAGGGCTAGCTACCTTTTGCTCAGATTCAGATGGAGGGTCGTTAGGGCCTTGCCTAAGGTCAACAGAGGTCGCCAACCCTCATTGGCCTTTTCATGTCTATTAAATACATTTTTTAATTTTATTTGATTTATATTTTGGTTAAAAAATCAGAATTTAGGCCAATAATGTCGTGTCATGGCCATGTAGGCGAAAGAAATTGCTTTAAAAAAAGCCGCATTAGTATTTTTTGTTAATCAAAATGGATGGAGTTATCAGAAGGAATCGATTGCACTAATTTGATAAATTTTAGGATATGATTTATACTTTTTTATAAGTTTTATAACTTAATTACATTTTCATATCAAGTTTTGAGACTTTCGGTGCAAATTTCTTCTTTTTTTTGTCCCCATAATTAGCCTAGATAGAGGTTGCAGAATGGTGGTGGTGGTTGTTGTCGTCCTCCATTTTGGTATTTAAAGCGCGGCTAACTAATCCTTGTAATGGAAAAGGAAAGAGAAAAAGAGATCGACCAACAATCTTACAGAGCGAAAGCGATTTGCGAGCGAGAATCGTCCCAGAGGTTTATTGATGAATTAATTTTCCACAAAGCTGAAAGGGAAAACGGAGGATTAACAAAATATTGGGAATTTTTGTTTAATAAATATTAACGAGAATATTCTATTTTTTTGGAAATTTTTTTTATTACGTGTAAATATTGCCATTTAATTTTCTTTTGCCTGACAAAAATCCAAAGAAGAGAAAGCCTCCTGGATGCCCGGGAAAGGGATAGACAAATGGGCCCACCCAATCAATTATTTTATTGCAATGTTTTAGAGAGAGAGATTGTGATTGGTGGAGAGAGAATCTTGGAACTTTGACCTTCGAATGAACGACCAGATGCGAACTTCAGACGCCGACAGAGACGCATCTTCTGACTTTCTCTCTCCGTACCAGAACAAGATCATATGACCAACGTCGCAGAATCCCCCGACCAATCCCCTCGGCCTTGGCGTCCCCACGCGCCATGCTCCGCGCGTGAACGTCCTCCCGGTGTTTTTACTTAAGAGAATAAAGAAACACTAAAAAAAAATGCAAATTTTCTTCTTCTCCTTCTTCTTTTTCTTTTTTGGAAAAAGCACATCTTTACACTGCCGTCTGCGTATGCCTCTTCGACCAATTGTTTCATCTCTTATTCAAGGTCAACTCTTTGTTGGAATAAACGAGTTGCACCCCGAATAAAGAGAAAGCGTCCTTGGATTATATATGTAAAATCGAAATTAACTTGCAAAAGAACCCTTTTGACATGACAGGATGGGTGAGAAAGGTACATGTACATTAAATGACAAAATTATGATATTACATATGAGATAGGTTAAAGTGGATGATGCCTCGAGTGAATTAATCCATCAATATCATGGTGGATATCTTAAAAACACTAGATCTGAAATTGAGTACAAATTGAAGTACTTTTGAGTGAGTGTAATACAACGCTAAGATTTCACATGTGATTTGATTGGATTTCATCCAATGGAGATTATTCTCGGGTTGTAGCGGAACGAAGTACTTCAAAAAACTAAATATAGTTCTGAAAGTCGCTCACTCATGGAGCAAGTCTGATCCATCATCGTCTTCCTCAAAGGAAAGCCTTTCGTACGGTACGTGGTCAAAGCATTGGCACTCGGCAGCACCTACACGTGGAGGAGTGGTTCTAAGCGGTGGCGACTCGCGACCGATGCTGGGTAGGTTCACATCATTGTATTGGGTCGGCTCGACATCAGAAAAATCAATAGCACTATTACATCATCTAAACGATGCATGCATATGGTAGATAAACGTAAGACAGTCCAGCCAATGCTTCGACACAAACTTAAGCACTAGTTCTGTGATATACGTCCCATGGTCCAGATACTGTTCACCACTTTCTGTTTCTTACATCAGCAGGACATTACATCCCAAAACGCAACATGCAATAGTCAAAAGGCCATGGCTTGAGCTTTAGTACTGAGCTGTCCCTTGATGTTGTCCTTACTGTTGGAAATGCCTCTCCTCTTCCAACGCTCTCTCATATACAAAATAACACTGGTTTGGCACATCAGTTGCGGGCCACAGGAACTAAGATAAATTGCTTTGTGGAAAATAAGCACCACCTTTGCGAGAATCGATTCTGGCAGGGGCGGTCACAACTTAATCACCAGGCACTTTCCTTCCCAAGAAAACTTAAAAAGAAGAAGAAGAAATGGAAAAGCAAGAGGTGAAAAACACAGCCATGGCCACCTCAACAATGCCAAACCCATCCTCAAATGTCGGGCAGGGTCGGTTTTCAGACAGCAGTCTCTTGTTCTACTTTACCCTTTTTAGTCCGGTCCCTTTCTATGATCTACACAATAGTAAAGAGGAGGGAACTGAAGCAACTCGAAAGAAAAATCCCACCAGAGAAAGTTTCTACAGCTTTCGACTCCAACTTCTATGTCTGAGCATCCTGTATTAAAATCTCACTGTTCATCCAGGTATCACAACCCAATCAGAAAAGACGAAACAAGTGCATCTTAATCGCCAAGAGCCAATGCACTCCTTCATTACAAGAAAATCATCCACTGAATCCAAGCACATGGTCTTCTACTGAGGCAACAAACGGTGGAGACGTGAAAATGATGAGATGCCAATGTTATCCCGACAAGAATACCGCAGCATTATTCACGAATAATACAGAGTTTGGTAGCCAATGATGGACTCCACGGAATCAAATTTTGGTGAAGAATGTACAGACAGAATCCTCACAGCCATACCATCCCTCCATCTCCCAACAATGGGAACATACTCCACAATTCCATCTAGTCAGAGTAATTAAAGCGACCCTGTTATCAGGATTATGTTAAAGCAAGTGATGGAGGATTACCAGCCGGACACCTTTGCCGACGAGGTCGCCTTGTAGTCTTTCCCCATCCAGTTAGGCTCCTCTCTTCCAACCCGACTCCCACCTCTATGTTGCTCAGCTGCTGTATCAACGGAGTGCAATTGGGACCCACAGATGTTGCAGCAGAGAGGCTACCGGTGGACCGCCGCCTCCCCCTTGCACAGCCAGTTCTAGAGTTCCTTCTCGTCAATCCGGATTGCCACACATGGCCAGTTGCTCTCATAAGCCCTCCAAAAGTCTGAAGATCTTCAGTTACTTCATGTCTAGAAAGAGAAGCTAGGCCTGGAAGGATATCCCTCTGGAAGTCCCTCCGCTGCCTCCCTCTTCTCACCTGTCCGCGCCGGGGACGACTTGGTGTTGAAGTGGCTGCAGCAGATTCATCGACATCAAGGGTTTCGGGGATGAATGGTTTAGGCAGGTATTCGTCCGACTTTGTTTCTGTCAGTTTCAGTGTCATGGACTCAAAGTAATCAGTCTCTTCTGATGAGGAATCTTCGTCGTACCGTCTGTTTATGGCTTTTGAAGCAGGTTCTAGCCTGCCCCCCATACCATCTCCACAACAGAGAACAATATCAGCAAACCAGTTGAGTGGGACCTCCAGAGACTCAGGTGATCTGCTATTTATCTTGTTCAGATAATTTTGATGGCTGGCTGATGAGATGGCAACTATTGTCTCTGCCGCTGCTTTCACAATTTCATTCTGTGGATGTCCATTTTCCAGCTGCAAGGAGAGTGTAGATCTTTCACCTTCCTTTTCTGCAACCTCTACATCAAAAATGATGTCCTCACTGTCTGGAACCACTGGAGCCTCCAGATCTATCCCAGATATCCGCTTTCCATTGGTACAAGTAGTGGAAACCGATGGCATGGCAACAGTTTCATCATCACTCACACATAGATTCAAATCAATTTGATGCCTAATAGAGCTTGCCGTTGAAGCTATTCCTTTCTGCACAGCAGGGGTTCCTGTAGGAGTCATCTTACCCAACTCAGATACAGAATCACAGGGCAAATTAATGTCGGGTAGTCTCACTTTTTTCTCTTTTTCCACAACTTCACCTTCGGACAAAGGAGGAAGAGATGCAGATGGTGAGTTAAGAGAAAATGAATCATTCTTCGAAATAGGCGACTTTTCGAATAACGGAAACCCAAGAATCTTTTTATTACTTGACAATGCGCCAACATCACTCCTCTTGGCATCAATTTCATTGGAACACAAAACTGATCTTGTGCTCTGAGGTAACATTTGAGTCGAACTGGTCAAGCAAATAGAAGATGAAGGTTGATGCAAATTTGATCCGCTAGAATTCAGATCGCTTCTCACAGTGACCTCATTCTGGCAAGCTTTTTTAGCCCTCAACCAGATCACGGCATGGTCCTCTCTTTTGTTATCTGCATCTGTGATTCCACCCCCTTGTGGCAGAACCAAGTTATTAGATGTACCATTTCCAAGTACTCTGTTCAGATCTACCTCTCTTCCAGTGTTAGCACTAATGGAACTTGAGCATCCATGATATTTAGCAGAAGTGTGATCAACGAAGTCCTTTGAGGGTAGCTTTCTATCACCAAAAGACTTAACATGGTCATAGTTAAGTACAGGGAAGCGGCTGGATAGTTCCTTGGAATCCAAAGAAGACCCATTGTTAAAGCCATTCTGATTGAGCAATTCCTTCCCAAATCCTCTGTTACGTCTAACATCCCTCTCGTGCCACTTGTCACCATATACTGCATGGTTCCGATCTCCTGGCTGAGTACTTGCACTGGTGTTGGATGAAATTATGCATGGATGCATTTGAAATGGAAGTGACTTCTGGCTTAATTTGCCAGCTTTTTCCAAAGATGGCATTACTGATTCTGGACACGGAGCATTTACAGAGGTTTCTAAGCCACAAATGATCCTCTCTCTGCTTTGACCCATTATGCTTTGATCAGTTGGATTGTAAGGAGCGTCATGGACGTCATTGAGCAAACCATGGATATGGAGACCATGAGAAGTAGATTTCTTGCCCTTGATGTCCCCTGTGGACGAAGAGGTCATTGACTCCAGAATTGCAGCCAAAATGTATATAAGATCATAATGTGAGAACATCATTCAACTAAAAGCACTCGAACCTACAATCTTGCCATCCATACATGCATAATTGACATCTTACCCACAAGAGCCGCGCACAAGTAGCCTGTCTAATCATGATATTCTATATGTGCAATCTCTAGCATTTCAATGATCCAGATATTAGTCACTGCTAAAGTTATTATGGGGGCAACCATTCCAGGTAGGCAACCATCTCTGTGGAGTGCAGTCTGTATAACAAAAATCACCCAAAACAAAGGAGGCCATCTGACATTTCACAAAGCAGGCAAGCAAAGAAGTGCAGACAAAGCAGCACGGAAATTATACAATGCAGATGCTTTTATCCAAGAAGAGAAAAATAGCGATTAAAAAGTAAAAAGTGAGAAAATCATGAGAAGAGAAGCATAAGCATATGCAACAATAAGCCCAATTGCTACACCAAAGAAAACCTTACCAGCTTCAAGCATGTGCGAAATCAACCCTCTTCCATTCCTCTCACCGACCTGATGTAAATTGAATAGAGTCCCATCATTGCTTCCCCGATGAGAGCTTTGAGCATCGTCATAAGGCAAGGCTAGATTGATTGATTTTGGCTTATAAGAGTGTTCCTGAGCTTGGTTCTCCCCATGAGGGAAACCATGACCCTCAAGATCAATATATGGTGAGGCATTAATTTCATCAACCTCAATAGGTTGATTCAGGTCAGCCACATTCCTTTTTTGGGCATTTAAACCAGACTCTGAAGCATGTCCCACACTGGTCTTCCCACTATCTCTGCGAATTTTATTTACAGCATTGTGAAAGGCAAATTTACAATCTTGATTAGGAAAATTCGGCGTGTCTTTCCCACGGTCAACCTGCTCCTGATCATCGGTGTCAATGTACTCAACAGCTGGGAGTTGAAGGTCAAACATTTTTTTCCTGACCTTTGAGGGTCTGGAATCAGGCGTCTCAGAAGTCTTGAAGATACCTCCATTTGGAGAAGCAAAAGTAGCAGGCGGCGTGCTATGTCCCTGCATAGAATTGACAGGAGAATGGATTCCTTCTGCAGGTGGCCCAGCGTAACTCGGGTTTGCAACAGGGAAGCCCGAGATTGGCCATTTCCGAGTGTCTTCACATGTAATTTGAGAAGCTAAAGGGCTTGATGCTAGTGATGTTTCAACAAGCATCCGAGCTTTTAGTGCCTCTTTCCTTTTAACATCATCCATCAGGTCCTTCTGTATTTTGTACAGACGGTGTAGTTCATATACCTGGATGATGACAGATACAATCAACTCTTTAGTCCACGTGTCGCACAATTGAGATATTCTTATAAAGTCAAATCACCGCGTGACCACAGTTTGGAGAGGTAATCCATGATTTCTCTAATGTGTTGGTCAGAGATCTACAATTTATCTTGAGTTTCGTTCAAGTAGTTGAAATTCTTGAACCTACTCATGAGTGAAAAGGACCGAAATCGCTCTATGTGCCTCTATCAAATGAAAGGCTCTCTAAGCATGAAAATTACACAAACCAACATATGTTTGTAAATCAATTAGTCCATTCATAACACTGAACTATAAATGAAGGATGAAAACACTACGTATCAAATGAAAACCCGATTGAAGATCCGATACAACAAAGACAAGTATATGAATAACCATACCTGGTTCCTGAATATGGCCTCATGCTCAAGCATCTTTTGCTTCACTATATCTTTGCCGTATCCAGGATAAATATCTGCAGCTGCCCCCGGCAAAAAGCCATTGTAATAATGTCCATTCTGCAAGGTCCTTTCTCCATTAAACAGCGACCAGCTACAACTGTTAGAAGCCTCATTCAGATCCCTCATTGAGTGATGTCCAGGAAGATTGCTTTTCAGTTGAATTTCTGTTCCCATCACTGGCAGTAGATAAAAGAACACTTTGAATAGATAAACAGAATAGCAAAATTAGGATGTAGAGTTCCCAAAAGAAGAGGTGAATCAAGATAAAATTCGAGGGCAGACTAGTAAAAGGAAAAATAATTATCTATCATACCAAAAGGAGAACAGGAATTGGCTAAAGCTACATACTTGGAAAAGGAAATCCCCATAATCAACTTATAGTTGAAAATTTACACTCCACGCCAACCAAAGCACACATTTTCACAGAGAGAGAAAGTGTTTCCACTTGTTCCATATCCATTATAGTGTTCAGAAACTACAGATTCTACATAGTTAGCCTCCCTTAGTTTAACGCTTGTTAGATTCAATCAGACTTCAGAATCTCAGATGGACAGAAGTATTGATTGCTACCAATTTGGGATGGAGAATTCTTAATTCCCAAGAATCTCTCAAACTTCTATTCCCTTGATTCTTCCGCATCTGAATTCACATATTTACCAAATGAGATGCAAAGAAGAAGTTTATAGTCTGTCTAGAGCACCACTTCATCATAAAAATTCCAATGCACCCCAAGGATTATCACAGAAATAAGCAAAATTACCTCCCTATCCCCATTCCACTATCTAACTATTTCTCAGGTAAGAAATGCGTCCATCCAGTATTAGAGTTGCAACATAGAAGAGTATCAATTCTCTTGATCGGTGAATAATCGACTTCTCAAGCATAAAGCAACCAGCCCATCTATCGCAACATAGATGGCAAAACATTAATCGACTATACACCATATCCTTTCAGATGCCATTGTTACTACTAATTGGGGACCAATTGATTGAACTTGTAAATTAGCTTCCACAATGCATTCCATAGTCAGTGCCAAACCCAACAAGCAATTGTAACATCACATTTGTGAATTTGTATCCATATGTTTTCCCTAGTGTATACAGACTTAACTTGAAGAGCGGAATTCCCTTTGTCAAAAACAAATCAAAGAGCAGAACATCGAATTCCTTGGAAATGGCCAAGCAAACTTTAAAATAAAAAAACAACAATTTAGGGTCCTTAAAAAGGATTGGTAAATAACTGGGTGTGACAAATATTGAGAATGGTCTAAATAAGTTGCCCACGTTTGTCTTCCCCTTTCACTTCCCTTGGTTCAGGTGTATACAGGAATATATGAAAATGGGTTACACAAAGAAATGAAACTTTTTAACAAAGCAACGTCTAACGAATTCTGAAAGCTAAACCAGCAATATAATTTCTGGATGCCGCTAACTCCAGAATTCAGAGAATGTAATTTGCAACAAACTTAAAATGCGTTGTATAACACTGGGCTACGAATGCATCCACAAATTTCCTGAATCTACAGAAGCGCTTCATCTCACCATAACTGCACTTCACTCACTTTACAGTAAGTGACCGCACTTTCCCACTACCACTAGATCATCCCCGCAATCGCTTTACTAATCCGAGCAAGAATCTCGCCACTTCTTATCATTAACTCAAGTTCTTCCATGAAATCTACAAAATGCCATTAGCTGTATCAGTAAGGAGTCGGGCTGCATTTCAGGGAAATCACTAAGACACTGAGCTCAAGTCAAGTGAACGCACTTTCCCACTACCACTAGATCATCCCCGCAATCGCTTTACTAATCCGAGCAAGAATCTCGCCACTTCTTATCATTAACTCAAGTTCTCCCATGAAATCTACAAAATGCCATTAGCTGTATCAGTAAGGAGTCGGGCTGCATTTCAGGGAGATCACTAAGACACTGAGCTCAAGTGAAGTCTATCATTGAACAACCACTCCAGGTAGTCTTTCATTAGTCTATCCAACCAAAAAACTCAAATGAGGTAACAAAAGATAATCCCACAGACACAAGATGACTCCACTCGAAACCGATTGCGAGGGGCGAGATATTCACCGTACCACGCACACCCAAAATGATAGAATTATACAAATTAACTGCAGAAAATAACAAATCTACTCCAAGCTCCATCCAATTAGACAAAATTGCAAGCCAGAAATCAAATGAGAAGCGCAAATCCAAACCTTGAACTAATCAAGGACTTTAATTGGGCCGAAGAAAAAAGGGACAAGAACGAGATAACAACATAAAACCCAATTAGCAGCATCAGACAGAGATAATCAAGAAAATGAATTCCGCGAAAAAAGCGAGGAAAGTTTCACCTCAGCGCAACATCGTCTTCGTCAGCTCCCCCACCATAAGAAACCATCCATGGATCCAATTAGTTCACAGAGCCACCACATCAGAGGAGGGAACGGGAAACAAAAATCCCACTAAAAAGGAAATAAGGGACCCAACTAATAAGACAGGACAAGGGATAAACAAGCTAAACCGAAGAGAGAAATAGGGGGAAAAAAAAAAGAAGGAAAAAGGCCGAGAATTGGTAATTACACAAGAAACAGCAAACTGGGCAACCTTCGCAACAACATTGGATGAAGCTTAGATCCTCATCACTCACACTGAGGAAGAAATACAAAAACAAAAAAAAAAATAAGAAAACGAGATTTGGGGAGCTCTCGATCTGCTGGGCCACTGTCTCTCTCTCCCCTCCCCCTCTCTCTCTCTCTCTCTCCTCTTTCTTGGGCAAAGAAAGGAGTTTTTCGTTCTAGAGAGGGGTGGGGGGAATGATGAGAGAGAAATGAAGTCTTTTCAGAGAGAGAGGGAGAGAGAGATCCCAGATAAGAAATCTTCACACAAACAAACGACCTTCTAAGAACAGTGACATGAAATTTGTCAACATCCGGTCTCTTTTTATTCTCTGCTTTTTCTTCCCTCCCCTCTCTCTCTCTCTCTCTCTCTCTCTCTCTCACCCACAACCCATGAGCATTTCTTCTCTGACCAGAAACCAAAATACCAGAAGAAGAAGAAAAAGAAAAAAAAATTGAATCTTTTCTTGATTTGCTGTTGTGGCTTGGGCCTCGTGATGCATTATTAGGGGACTAAGTAGTAATTAATACGTATTCTCCTTCTGGGTCTCTTTGTTTTTTTCTTAAAATTTCCGAGGAAAGAAAATGTTAGGCATTTCTAGATTCTCTCCGCTTTCTTTTCTTTTCTTTTCGTACGGACATTAAAAACCGTAAGAGGGTTAGCAAAAATCACATAAAAGGAAATTGTCGAAACGGCCCCCCTCCCCCCCGGGGCGGTTTCTCTACTCAATGCTCCTCCTCTCCTCTCGCTTTGCCCGTTACGAGTATGCAAGTTTCGAATCCAAAAAGAAAGAAAGAAAGATAGAAAACAGAGAATTTCGGATTGCAGCTTCTTTTTTTTTTTTTTAACAAAAGCGATCCTAATGAGAAATGGTAAAATAATGTGTATCTTTTGAGCAATGTCTTACGAATTCTTTAAAAGTAGAGGAGATGGTACAAGATGAATATTCTCTTCTTTTCTCTTTTTTTTTTTTGTGTGTGCGCGCGCCGTGATAAGAAGGGTGAAAATTGATAAGTAACGGTCGAAAAGTCATAAGTGCCCGCAAAATCTCACCGCCGTCTCCACACCATGATGCCGGTTGGGAGTAGACTCGGGGGTCATCGCGAGCGATGACACGATCAAACACGACGCCATTGACGGACCCGGGGTCTCATGTAAACCAACGAGCGAATAGGAAGATTTCAAACCCACGAGCCTACGACCAATGGGTCTCAAAACACTTGAAAGTAGGCCCCATGGCCGATGGGTCTCTCCCATAATTTCCATGGCGACGTTACAGGATGAACGCCACATAAAATGCAAAAGAAACGAACTCTCGATGACCATCGTTCACTCGCAAATCAAGACATCTCGGCACCCCCCCCCCCTGGAAGCCTACACCGTCGTCGGTGGAGAGAACGAGTAATCCAATCAAAATCGTCTATTTCGGCGAATAAAAAGCAAGAAAAAGAATAATTTAATCTCCCGCATTTTTCACAAATATAGTTGGGTTTGATTTTACCCGACAATCGATGAGTCGAGGGAAGCCGATACGACGACAACGGACACAACCAACCAGCTCGTCGCTCGTCGCATGATAAACCTAAGATTAATCAGGGGCCCAATCCCCAACAAAATTTCCACTTAAACCCGGGGGGGGGGGGGGGGATTTTTTTTTTTTTTTTAATCCGGTTTTAATAGGACCGCACACGGCGTGGGCCCCACGGGGGATGGTGTTATACTGCGTGAGGAGGATGAGGTCTTGCCCCTTTTTTTCCCCACTTTTCTATATATGTTTTTCTTTTTGTAGGGTCGGACTCGGACGGAGAGGGTTGAAAAAAAGATGCCCTCGGTTAAGGCCATAAATTACGGGGGAGGGATCAGCTCTGACGTGTCGATCTCCTATTGGCGGAGGCTCCTGTTTCCCAAACGGCGGAAGCCCCGGTTATCAGTGTTGCTGCATCGTTAGAAAAGGCGATTTAGGAGGGGAGGGCGAAAAAAAAGAAAAAGAAAAAAAAGGAAATGGATATAAAGATCCTCAGACACGTGGCCGCTTTTAGCGGACCAACAAACTCAAAGATCACACGACGATCGCATTCGGAATGTCTTCGAGTCTCGACCGCTTTGTCCACCATGTGTTTTGGATCTTTTTTCTCCTTTTTCCTTTTACTTTTCAATTTTTTTTTAAAACCCATGGATATGTCGCATGTCATTTCCTTAACGGCATCATCTGTATTTTATCTTTGGGAGAAAAGTGATCGAAAATCCCAGAATTACGTCGACTGCGACGCATTTCTCTCGAATTTATGCTCTTATGATAAATTTATCCAATAACTTATTCTTATCTCAATCGCCCCGAACTTGTATCAATGAGATCCATTTTATTCGAAATCCTTTTTTTATGACATCAAAAATTTTAAATTTAGACCCGCGCCACACAGTTATTCCCGGTCAAGATTTTTTTTTTCCTTCCTCCTCCGTCTTATCGTCATTGCTGCCGCCCCTTATCCATAGCCACTATCCATCACTGTTTGCTTCCCATCGTCCGTGTAGGGAATCACGTGAGATTTTTGGTAGCGCTCGTTAACGGTATTTTGATCGGGAGTAAATGTGTCGTGCGGGTATAAACTTGGAGGTTTTATGTCGCAAAGAAGTAGAAGAAGAAGAAGAAGAAGAAGAAGAAGAAGCAACTTGAGGTAAATGCGTCATGCGATACATATTTGGGGTTTTTTGTATAAAAAGAAAAGGGTAAATATGCCATAGCGAGCATAACCCGAAGTGGCTTTTTACCTATATCTAGGACAATGTGTCCATCAGTTTTTAGTGTGTTATTAAATGTTATGAAGATTTGAAAGGAAAGATGTTATCGACCACTCTCGCCCAACTGGGATTGAATTTTGAAATCATATATTCCCGTTCAAACGAGCATGAATATATTGGTTGTTTAAAAAAAAAAAAACCCGGATTTTTCTTTTTAATAAGGGCTAAGGCGTGCTTGAATTCCATGCATTAACATGTTCTCCACCTGTATCATTGATAGAAGCATTTCAATTGCACATTCTACCGCTCGGCACAAATCAAGGGAAGCATTGAGGAAGGACTGTTGTCAGATCAGCCTAAGAGTTTAAACTCAACGAATGAATGAATGAACAGATACTTCAACGTATGGAATTTGAATAATGGCCACGCCCGTGAAATGACCAAGAGCATAATCCAACTTCAGAAAAATCAAACCTTAAAGCATAAGTCGACAGGTGAAGAGAGGCCACGTGAATATGAACAACGCGTATAATTTTTGCAAACAAATGAATTTTGCTCTATGGTTAAAAGGTAAATGAGGGAAAACGAATTGGTGTCTTCAGTGAATTGGCCTCCCGTAATGTGTGTTAATCTATGGACAAATACATGTTGCTTAGTCTTATTCTATGGATCTCTTTTGTCTTACGTGCCCTCGCTTTTTGTCATTTCAATCGTCATTTTCCTCGTAATTTTGAATCGGGAAATGTTGTTTTTTTTCATGATCTTCTACCGGGTGTCGCGACCCTCTAAAAAAATTTTAAATTTTAAAAGGGGTTAACGGATTATTAGGTTAATTAGATTTGACTAACCTAACGCGAACCCTCCCAAGCCCTACCGAATCGCAACTTTGGTTTTTGTTTAAATGATTTTAAAATTTGGAGTCGCCACTAATCGTTCTTGGTAGGTCGATTAGAAACCTAAATAAATTAGCGGGAGAACTAATTTATTCCTGCGAACCAGAGATTAGGAGCTCGGGGACTTGATTACACTAGTTAATTAAAACTAATGCCCTTTCGGTACCTTAATTTCATGGATATCCTAATTCGGCAACTCAGGCTTGGTTTATTCCTAAGGCTATAGTAGGGTATTCTCTTTTGTGTTTTCACTTTTTAAATAGGATGCATGGATGGTATATATTTTTATTTGTTATATTTTTTTTAAGTGTTAAAGATTCCCTGAAGCCGAAAGAAGGAGTGTGTTAACGACTTCTGTGCAGTATTACAACCTACTTATCTTTTGGGTCTGATGATTCAAAAATTAAATTATAGGAAGTACATGACAGTGAATAAACACCTCCAATGGGAGGCCTAGCATTGGCTTGGCTCTTCCCTTTGGGATTTAAGGTACAGGTATTTAAGTTGCAAGTATTTAAACTACTGTAAGTAAAAACCTCCAATGGGAGGCTAAGCATTGGCTTGGCTCTTCCCTTTGGGATTTAAGGTACATGTATTTAAGTTGCAGGTATTTAACTACTGTAAGTAAAAACCTCCAATGGGAGGCTAAGCATTGGCTTGGCTCTTCCCTTTGGGATTTAAGGTACATGTATTTAAGTTGCAAGTATTTAACTACTGTAAGTAAAAACCTCCAATGGGAGGCTAAGCATTGGCTTGGCTCTTCCCTTTGGGATTTAAGGTATAGGTATTTAAGTTGCAGGTATTTAACTACTGTAAGTAAAAACCTCCAATGGGAGGCTAAGCATTGGCTTGGCTCTTCCCTTTGGGATTTAAGGTACAGGTATTTAAGTTGCAGGTATTTAACTACTGTAAGTAAAAACCTCCAATGGGAGGCTAAGCATTGGCTTGGCTCTTCCTTTTGGGATTTATGGTGCAGGTATTTAAATTGCGGATGGACTTTGTCCTCTCCATTCTGGGGTATGAATTCTTTAAAATAAAATACAACGAATTGATTCAACAATTTGAAATTTGTGCGCGCTTGAGGACTCCTCCAAGCCGATTTTGTGCTTCCATAGGGTTGACCATTGATATAAAGCTGCGGCTTCCTGACATAAAATAGAGTGAAATGTCAGTATACAAAATATGTGCTAATTTGCACCTAAAACCAGAAGAGTGGAAAGAGTACTTATCTCCCATTTTTTTGGGAGGGATTTCTATAATTGATTTTCGCTCTCTATGTTCCCAATATAGAGAGTTTCTTTTGAATTAAGAGGGACTTTTAGTCACAGATCAGTTGAGAAATCGGTGGACAGCTTAGAAGCTTGTCTGGGCCGATTTTTGCATCTCTACGAGATTTTTGCTGTTGACGTAGAGATATCCTTCTCCTGACATAAAATATGAAAAAAAAAAGAGGAGATTGAGAAAGTGTATACAATTCGTGCTAATTTGCAAGTAAAACCATAAACAAATGAATAAATAAAAACACTTAGCTCGAATTTGCTTGCTCGTTGACGAAGATGAACTCTTGATTTATATTGATCGATGAAGGAATTTGTGATGATAATCCCTAGCTTTGAACTCCCATTATCTTCAAAATTCTCTCTCTTTTGGTATTTTCTTTCTCTCAAATTTTTCTTCAATCTCCCAAAACTCTCTCAAACATCCAAAATTTTCTCTCAAAAAAAAAAATCCTCCCAAACACTTCAAATTTTCTCTCTCAAGAATCCCCCCCCTCAAGCTCACTTCTTCCTCCTTTTATAATCTACTCATCTATCTCCCATTCTAATTTTTCCACTAACTCTATCTCCCATTCTAATTTCTCCACTAACTCTTCTTCATTTTCATCTTCTATTCTCCATCTCTATCTCACATTCTAATCTCTCCACTAACTCTTCTTCATCTTCATCTTCCCTTCTCCATATTTATCTCCCATTCTAATTTCTCCACTAACTCTTCTTCATCTCCATCTTCCCTTCTCTATTCTTATCTTCCATTCTAATTTCTCTACTAACTCTTCTCCATCTTCCATTCTCTATTCTTATCTTATTTTCTCCATCCATTCTTCTCCAACTTTTCTTCTTCATCTCCTCTTCTCCATCTTCCCTTCTCTATTCTAATTTATCCACTAACTCTTCTTTTTGTTATTTGTAAAATAATCCTTCAAGAGTTAAGTATTTGCACTCTAGTCCTTGAATTTTAAGTATTTACAATTTAGTCCCTGAAAAAATATATTTCTTTAAGTCCAAATCTCCTCACAATTTTTGACACACCAAAATTTACCACATGTCAAATTTAAGCTCATTTCTTGCCGTTGAAAATAATGCAGAATTTAATTAAAGCCCTTTTGCAAAATTAAGTCATTCTGGGTATAATTGGGCCAAGATGAAAATTTAAAATATTAGAAGACAATGTCACAACTCATAAAAAGTGAAAATTAAAAATAAGTTGACTCAAATTAAATTTTTTTAGGCCCGATTCAAGATTATACTCGTGAAGGAACACGTGATTCGAATTGGATTTTTCTGAATTTGCGATGGCCAATATGAAAATAGATTTAAAATAAAAATATTAACTATCTTTGTGTATTTTTTTGGCCTCAAATGTTATTTTTCCAAAATTTTCAAGTATTTTTGTATTTTTTTTTAAAAAATTAAAAATATATATAATATGAAATTTTATTTTTTGTTCAAAAATGGTTGCCTAGGCTTGGCCAAGGCTTCCAAAGTTGATTTTTCAATTTTCTCATTTTTTCTTCATTTTTTGTTTTATGAATTTTCGAAAATAAAAATACCGAAAAATACTGAAAATATGAAAAAATCGTTTTTTGGTCAAAATTGGTTCCCTAGGCTTGGCTAAGGTCCCCAAAGTTGATTTTTCAATTTTATGAATTTTTATGGATTTTTTTATTACTTTAGCAATAGAAAAAAAATGATTAAAAATCAGGTGTCAACAGCTGCCCCTCTTTGAAAGGAAGCTCGGTAGAGGTTCATTTCAAAGACGAGATGACACCTGAATTCTAATCGACTCAATACAAGGAAATAAAAAGAGTCGTGACATGAATGTTCTACTGAAAATGAAATGAGAACCTAAGGATTCGTTATATAAAAAAACTTTAGGGTGGTTGAACTTGAACCCGTATGGTGGATCAACCCATGGTAGATTCCTAATAAAAGGATTCTACTGATTAAAAATTGAATTAAAATTTGACCCGTATGGTGGGTCATACCATTTGACCCGTATGGTGGGTCGTACCATGGTAGATTCCTAATAAAAGGATTCTACTGATTAAATTTTGATTGAGATTTGACCCGTATGGTAGGTCACCCCATGGAGATACCTGTAAGAAGGACTTGGTACCTGTAGAAAGGACTTGGTGTCTGTAAAAAGGACTTGTGCCTGTAAGAAAGACTTGATTTGCCTGTAAAAAGGACTTAATTTGCCTGTAAGAAGGACTTGATTTGCCTGTAAGAAGGACTTACTTTGCCTGTAAGAAGGATTTTGTGCCTGTAAGAAGGACTTGCGTTGCTTGTAAGAAGGACTTTGTTTGCCTGTAAGAAGAACTTTGTTTGCCTTTAAGAAGGACTTGATTTGCCTGTAAGAAGGACTTTATGCCTGTAAGAAGGACTTGATTTGCCTGTAAGAAGGACTTTGTGCCTGTAAGAAGGACTTTGTGCCTGTAAGAAGGACTTGATTTGCCTGTAAGAAGGACTTGGTGCCTGTAAGAAAGACTTGGTTTGCCTGTAAGAAGGACTTAGTTTGCCTGTAAGAAGGACTTGATTTGCCTGTAAGAAGGACTTTGTGCCTGTAAGAAGGACTTGGTTTGCCTTTAAGAAGGACTTAGTTTGCCTGTAAGAAGGACTTGATTTGCCTGTAAGAAGGACTTGATTTGCCTGTAAGAAGGACTTTGTGCCTGTAAGAAGGACTTGCTTTGCCTGTAAGAAGGACTTTGTGCCTATAAGAAGGACTTTGTACCTGTAAGAAGGACTTGATTTGCCTGTAAGAAGGACTTGTTTTGCCTGTAAGAAGGACTTTGTTTGCCTGTAAGAAGGACTTGATTTGCCTGTAAGAAGGACTTGATTTGCCTGTAAGAAGGACTTTATGCCTGTAAGAAGAACTTGGTTTGCCTGTAAGAAGGACTTGGTTTGCCTGTAAGAAGGACTTAGTTTGCCTGTAAGAAGGACTTTATGCCTGTAAGAAGGACTTGGTTTGCCTGTAAGAAGGACTTAGTTTGCCTGTAAGAAGGACTTTATGCCTGTAAGAAGGACTTGGTTTGCTTGTAAGAAAGACTTGGTTTGCCTGTAAGAAGGACTTAGTTTGCCTGTAAGAAGGGCTTGGTGTACCTCAAAGGGTGCCATTTTGAAATCTGGGGAGACCAGGAATCCTATGAAGCTCAAACCCAAATTATATTCTCCTGTCGCTTTAGGAATAAACCAAAGAGGCAGAGATCAAAAGGTCTCGAACATTTCTGTCCTTGAGACAAATCATGCTTTATTGAAGAAGGTGGATACCTATATATACCGCAATGGATTCGAGTACCCCAACAACCGTCAGAATTCATTCTCTTGAAAAGTTCAGGTTGAAGATATACTTACCTGAGAATTTGGAAGAAATGCTTGGTGGCTTCTCGACAACCAGGCTTGTTCATTCAATAATCACCGAATGGATTTCAAGACTTTGGAAGGTAACTCAAACACCGGGAATGTGTTGCCTGTCAGGCAATGTCAGAGCTAACATGTGCAAGCATTTTCATCAATGCGTTCATTGGTTCATACAAAATTGTTCAGCTAAGTTGGCAATGATTAGAAGTAGTCTGTGTGATAACTCATGATGCAATCAATCAAAATGTGGATCATGCAAAACTATTCTGTCAAGTTTGCATTACCAATTCTATTTAAGGAGGTTCTCATAATATGAACGCCTCGAATGTAATCTGAATGGGGGACTTTAGTCCGAAAGAGCTTTCTCTCACTCTAGAGAAATGCTGTTTATCTGTAGATTAAAATGTTAGACCCGTGTGTAGAAATGGTTTAACTTTCCTCATCCTGTTATGTCCCATTTTGCACATTTGATGTCTCCTATGCAGTTTATGCTCTAAGTTGGAGTTGGTAAATTAAACATGCGGAATAATCATATATAATTCGTGAAATGTGTAAACACAATGCCGATGTGACAATTTTTAGCATCATGTGTATTTATATAATGTGCAAACATGGGCGGATTTGAATTGCCCCTGGTATGTGGGTGGATTGAACAAATTGGGAAGCCCACTCCTTATGTCGAGGAGCGGTTTGTCTCAAGTTTTGCCCCTGCACGATGAGGCATATGGGTGAGGGAGCATTTTGGTTTGTTTAGTGACAGCGACCGCCATGGTTTAGCAGTTAAATGCCCCCCATTTTTCACCAGAATAGATCTTGTCAAATGATCATCATTTTCTTTTGGATTTGTCTCCTCCAACATGTTACATGTTAGTATAAATATTTCCTGTAACAAGAAAAGGAGACATGTCAACCGGTATTAAAAGGGATAAATTGGAAACGATACTGATTTACCCTTCATCTTGAATGTCTTGGACAAGTCTTTTACCAATTTTGCTGGGTTGAGTTTTCTTCGACTTTTGTTGGATGCTTCACCATTAAGCCGAGAATGTGGCAAAATATTGACTTCGGTATTACTCGTCGAGTATTCCATTCGGTCCATTGGACCATAGGTGTCCATGGGGTTTTCTTTTCAAAGGTTAATCCTTTGGGATAACGCGGCCCTGTTGTATCACCTTGGGCCTTGTTACGATATTTCTCGAGGTAATTTGCAATCCCTGTTAAGAATGGAATAAAAAAATTCAGGACTCGAGATGATTATGTGCAAATTAGAACGATACAGAATTACCCATGTCTGAGATTGTTCGGATCTTTCGCTTGTATTTTTCTTTAACCGAAGCTGCCCATCCCGTGGTAATGTCCATGAGTTGATTTGCCCCCAATTTAGCCCGACCAGGAAATTTGGTTTTTGGATACAACTGTATTCTCGAGTCGCTTTTGCAAATTCCTGAAAATAGAAGGGATCAAATTTAAAACCGGAGCAATTTAAGGGTAAATTGGAACGATACGGATTTACCCTTCAAATTTACGCAGATTTCGTCTCGATATTAATTTTTTCGAGTTTGGTGCGGTTAACGGCTCCGAGCATTTAATAGGGGGGAAAGGGAAATGATTACTTCTAGCTTGTGCATTAATTTTGGACATCGACAAAAGGCGAGAACGTGCGATGAAACTAAGTAGACGTATTCGTCTAGGTTTAATCTTCTTCATGATGCTCTCGCGGGTTGCGGTAGACGATGATATCAAGAACATTAGAGAGACATTTAGTGTGGCTTTCCACCAGCCGCCTAGAGACCCGCGTTCAATCATGTAAATTAATAAAGCTACCACCACTTAATTAGTGTGCCAATAAATTCGGCCATTTGTTGCGTGCCCCACTTCAACCGTGTTTTGTTTCTTTCGGTGCCCATTTGCTCTTGTCGGGCGCCTGTAGCATTGGGAGAAATACTTGTGGGTTACATTCATTAATAGAACCTCGGTCCTCTAAAACCCTCCGCGTGTTTTGGATCCGAGGAAATTTTAAGACCGGTCTCTGGTTGATTTAATCAGGTTAAGGTACTTATTTCATGGTTTCTGATTATATAATCCATATTGTCTTTCAAAAGACGCGGGATCCTCTGCAATACATTAAATATGCCCCCGTGTTTAATCAGTATAAGTCCACCGTCATATCAGAATACACTGCCCATACAAGTTTACGGATTGACACAACTCTGTCTGTCAAAGATGGACAGTGTTCGTTTGCCCCCCTGAATTAACGGTTGAAGCCTTGGTGTTTTTCGTCTTTTGGTATTTCTGAAGATGATTCTTGATATATTATTGAACTTAATTTTTACACCCGTCTGGGGTATCTAGGATCTCCCTGCAAAAGAAAAGGATATAATTAGTATGCGACACAAGGAATGTCGGTCCATGACTCCTATATTAGTCCAATTTTATTTTTTCTATTTTATAGAGAAATTAGAAAAAAAAATTTCCTTAGGAAGAAATGGGTTAATTTCTGATACAGAATTTTTTTTTTGCAGATTTATTACTCTTTTTTTTATTTTTTTAGAGGAATGTGACAAAATCTCTTGATGTTTACTAAAATTTTTGAAGGAATTTCCTTTTTATCAAAATAAATTTTCCGAGGTAAATTTATCAGGAAAATTTTATTTTTATTGAAGCAGGAAAGACATAATAGAAATCCTTTATTGGTTAACAAAATTCCCCCGAGACATTAGTCTAATTTTATTTAGAGAAAATTTTCTTAGAAAAACATGAGCGAATTTCTCGAAAAGAATTTTTGTTGCAAGTTTTTATAATTTGAAAGAATGTGATAAAATCACTTGATGTTTACCAAAGTTTTTTTTGCAGGAATTTTTCTTTTTATCGAAATAAATTTTCAGAGGAAAATTTGTCAGGAAAATTTCATTTTTATTGAAGCAAGAAAAACATGACAAAAATCTCTTATTGGTCAATACAATTCCCCCGAGACATTAGTCTAATTTTATTTAGAGAAAATTTTCTTAGAAAAACATGAGCGAATTTCTCGAGAAGAATTTTCTTGCAAGTTTTTATAATTTAAAAAATGTGATAAAATCACTTGATGTCTACTAGAGTTTTTTTTGAAGGAATTTTTCTTTTTATTGAAATAAATTTTCAGAGGAAAATTTTTTCAGGAAAATTTCATTTTTATTAAAGTAATAAAAACATGACAAAAATCCCTTATTGGTTAATAAAATTCTCATGAAGGGATTTTTTCACATCATTTTTTTCAAAAAAAAAATTTTCTAAAAAGAAATGAGGGACAAATTTAATTTTTATTTTCTTTTAAAAGAATGGTCGTAATATCAAGCTCAAAAACTGACTAACACCTAGCATGGACCGACCGAAAATAAATACAAGATAAAATTAGAGAACTTACTTTTACCTTGGAGAAATGCAAATCACATAGTCATGCGCATGACTCAAGTGACGAGTGGACTCTAGAAAATAAAAGAAGGAGAGACAGGGTATGGACCTAAAAGGCCCCCACTATCTGAATTGACAACCTTACCCTCTGCGCAATCAAATCACAATGGGAAGAATTGTCAATTCAGATAATGAGCGGGATAAAATATGGTCAACCCAAGCGCAATCGACGCAAGAGCTTTACATATTCGATCCCTATCTATGGTTACCTAGGAAAAATTTCGCGACTTGGGTTTAGACGCTTGTGTGTGCAGGTGTTGTGATCCTCAGAATATGCAAGACATGCACAACAATTGATATCAAAACAGCGCTTCTAAAAATGTGTGAAATTAAACATAATCCCAACACCGAGCCTGCAAAACAAATGGGTTAGCCAAACACTCCGCCCCTTATAACTCCTATCCTGCAAAAACATATAACACCTATAGAATGAGTCCCAAGCAAGATCGCCAGAAGCGAGATATCCATGAAATTTTCATTGGCCTAAGTCCACTAAGACTTTTAAAATTTCGAAAAAATTTAAGTATTCCAATTGGTATCTTTTTTCGAAAATTTAAAAATCTCTATTCCCCAGCGGAGTCGCCAGTCTGTCGCGACCCTCTAAAAAAATTTTAAATTTTAAAAGGGGTTAACGGATTATTAGGTTAATTAGATTTGACTAACCTAACGCGAACCCTCCCAAGCCCTACCGAATCGCAACTTTGGTTTTTGTTTAAATGATTTTAAAATTTGGAGTCGCCACTAATCGTTCTTGGTAGGTCGATTAGAAACCTAAATAAATTAGCGGGAGAACTAATTTATTCCTGCGAACCAGAGATTAGGAGCTCGGGGACTTGATTACACTAGTTAATTAAAACTAATGCCCTTTCGGTACCTTAATTTCATGGATATCCTAATTCGGCAACTCAGGCTTGGTTTATTCCTAAGGCTATAGTAGGGTATTCTCTTTTGTGTTTTCACTTTTTAAATAGGATGCATGGATGGTATATATTTTTATTTGTTATATTTTTTTTAAGTGTTAAAGATTCCCTGAAGCCGAAAGAAGGAGTGTGTTAACGACTTCTGTGCAGTATTACAACCTACTTATCTTTTGGGTCTGATGATTCAAAAATTAAATTATAGGAAGTACATGACAGTGAATAAACACCTCCAATGGGAGGCCTAGCATTGGCTTGGCTCTTCCCTTTGGGATTTAAGGTACAGGTATTTAAGTTGCAAGTATTTAAACTACTGTAAGTAAAAACCTCCAATGGGAGGCTAAGCATTGGCTTGGCTCTTCCCTTTGGGATTTAAGGTACATGTATTTAAGTTGCAGGTATTTAACTACTGTAAGTAAAAACCTCCAATGGGAGGCTAAGCATTGGCTTGGCTCTTCCCTTTGGGATTTAAGGTACATGTATTTAAGTTGCAAGTATTTAACTACTGTAAGTAAAAACCTCCAATGGGAGGCTAAGCATTGGCTTGGCTCTTCCCTTTGGGATTTAAGGTATAGGTATTTAAGTTGCAGGTATTTAACTACTGTAAGTAAAAACCTCCAATGGGAGGCTAAGCATTGGCTTGGCTCTTCCCTTTGGGATTTAAGGTACAGGTATTTAAGTTGCAGGTATTTAACTACTGTAAGTAAAAACCTCCAATGGGAGGCTAAGCATTGGCTTGGCTCTTCCCTTTGGGATTTATGGTGCAGGTATTTAAATTGCGGATGGACTTTGTCCTCTCCATTCTGGGGTATGAATTCTTTAAAATAAAATACAACGAATTGATTCAACAATTTGAAATTTGTGCGCGCTTGAGGACTCCTCCAAGCCGATTTTGTGCTTCCATAGGGTTGACCATTGATATAAAGCTGCGGCTTCCTGACATAAAATAGAGTGAAATGTCAGTATACAAAATATGTGCTAATTTGCACCTAAAACCAGAAGAGTGGAAAGAGTACTTATCTCCCATTTTTTTGGGAGGGATTTCTATAATTGATTTTCGCTCTCTATGTTCCCAATATAGAGAGTTTCTTTTGAATTAAGAGGGACTTTTAGTCACAGATCAGTTGAGAAATCGGTGGACAGCTTAGAAGCTTGTCTGGGCCGATTTTTGCATCTCTACGAGATTTTTGCTGTTGACGTAGAGATATCCTTCTCCTGACATAAAATATGAAAAAAAAAAAGAGGAGATTGAGAAAGTGTATACAATTCGTGCTAATTTGCAAGTAAAACCATAAACAAATGAATAAATAAAAACACTTAGCTCGAATTTGCTTGCTCGTTGACGAAGATGAACTCTTGATTTATATTGATCGATGAAGGAATTTGTGATGATAATCCCTAGCTTTGAACTCCCATTATCTTCAAAATTCTCTCTCTTTTGGTATTTTCTTTCTCTCAAATTTTTCTTCAATCTCCCAAAACTCTCTCAAACATCCAAAATTTTCTCTCAAAAAAAAAAATCCTCCCAAACACTTCAAATTTTCTCTCTCCAAAATCTCCTCCCCCTCAAGCTCACTTCTTCCTCCTTTTATAATCTACTCATCTATTTCCCATTCTAATTTTTCCACTAACTCTATCTCCCATTCTAATTTCTCCACTAACTCTTCTTCATTTTCATCTTCCATTCTCCATCTCTATCTCACATTCTAATCTCTCCACTAACTCTTCTTCATCTTCATCTTCCCTTCTCCATATTTATCTCCCATTCTAATTTCTCCACTAACTCTTCTTCATCTCCATCTTCCCTTCTCTATTCTTATCTTCCATTCTAATTTCTCTACTAACTCTTCTCCATCTTCCATTCTCTATTCTTATCTTATTTTCTCCATCCATTCTTCTCCAACTTTTCTTCTTCATCTCCTCTTCTCCATCTTCCCTTCTCTATTCTAATTTATCCACTAACTCTTCTTTTTGTTATTTGTAAAATAATCCTTCAAGAGTTAAGTATTTGCACTCTAGTCCTTGAATTTTAAGTATTTACAATTTAGTCCCTGAAAAAATATATTTCTTTAAGTCCAAATCTCCTCACAATTTTTGACACACCAAAATTTACCACATGTCAAATTTAAGCTCATTTCTTGCCGTTGAAAATAATGCAGAATTTAATTAAAGCCCTTTTGCAAAATTAAGTCATTCTGGGTATAATTGGGCCAAGATGAAAATTTAAAATATTAGAAGACAATGTCACAACTCATAAAAAGTGAAAATTAAAAATAAGTTGACTCAAATTAAATTTTTTTAGGCCCGATTCAAGATTATACTCGTGAAGGAACACGTGATTCGAATTGGATTTTTCTGAATTTGCGATGGCCAATATGAAAATAGATTTAAAATAAAAATATTAACTATCTTTGTGTATTTTTTTGGCCTCAAATGTTATTTTTCCAAAATTTTCAAGTATTTTTGTATTTTTTTTTAAAAAATTAAAAATATATATAATATGAAATTTTATTTTTTGTTCAAAAATGGTTGCCTAGGCTTGGCCAAGGCTTCCAAAGTTGATTTTTCAATTTTCTCATTTTTTCTTCATTTTTTGTTTTATGAATTTTCGAAAATAAAAATACCGAAAAATACTGAAAATATGAAAAAATCGTTTTTTGGTCAAAATTGGTTCCCTAGGCTTGGCTAAGGTCCCCAAAGTTGATTTTTCAATTTTATGAATTTTTATGGATTTTTTTATTACTTTAGCAATAGAAAAAAAATGATTAAAAATCAGGTGTCAACACCGGGTTGGATGCTAAATATGGACCAGACAAACACACCAACTCGTTGCAGTTGCTCGCTTCTCTCCTCCTTAGATATTTCATTTGACACGACTTATTTATCATTACATATTTCCTGATCCCTTAGTACAATTCCCTCGATTTGAATTCGATTTTCTTGATCCCTATCATCTGTAATTCTCATCTCTCCAACGTTTGCAGTGCCTCTTTGTAAAGCGCGAGGAGTCAAACCCCACGCCTATGATACTAGCGTCCCACCCCCTCAATCCATTATCAGTAGGGTCACATACCTATTGGCGTTTGGATTAGATTAAAACCGAATCGCATGTAACGACAGATCACGACCATATTATTAAAAGCTTGTCATAAAAAAAAAAACGGGTTTCGTTACTCTTATCCGATAACGAGGGAGGGCAGGCAGTTGAGTTCTTTTTTCTAGGAGTTTCCATGCCTTTCTAACCCCAAAAAAGCCTGGGAGTGAGAGGGCCTCTTACTCGAGGTCTCAACAAAGGCGAACGCACCGTCATCTCATGCTTTGGGGTGTTTTGCCAAACCTCGTTCGAGGCACGCCGGTGAAGCTACGGGTGAGATTCATCGATCTCGAACATCCGGACCACGGGCAGAATGGCAGAGTCAACTCAACCGAGACGTGGCAGAGTCAATCGTATATGTACCGAATTGCCCCGCCTCTGCCCATGTTGTGCTAGAAAAATGGAGATGGATCACGTATTGTCCAAGCATGATATTCAATCGAAGAAAGTAACGATAATTTGTGAGATCCAAGTCAGAGGTGAGACGTCATTTTTTCGGTTTCTAATTAAGAATGTCATCTGCCGGGGGGCCACCGCAGCCCAGACAGAGATATCTCAAAAGGGAGATGCGAACCAAACAAACCTAATCACGTTCATTTATGTATAAAACCGACTTTTCTACCCTCTTTTTCTGTGGGGGAGAGGAGATGGCAATTTCAGGATTCCCACTCCGGCCCCCTTCAAAAAAAAAATATTTAAATAAATATTTTTTTTAAAATGATCTCCTGAATCGCATAAAATAAATAATTAAAAAAAAAGCTTTCATAGTCGACAACAATGTATGTCCAAATCTTATCATCGGAGGTGAAAAAATTCGTTCGTTCATTCGTTATTACGATCGATACAATCGGTCATTTTCAAGAATATATTTTTTGAATTATTTATTTTTTATAAAATAAATTCAATTAAGGAAAATCATCTCCGAGCTTTTCCAGAAAAATCAAAGTCAATTAAAGAATTGGATGCAGATTCCCTTGGCAGAGAAAAAAAGATTATTAATGATCAGATCTCGATTCGTTTTTGTTTATTCTGACTAATGTCGGGACATGTACTTAAGCGGGAGCTCATTTTCTCCAAAACCGATGACCATTGATGATGGGAAAGTAAAAAGTACTGGCTAATATAAGGGGCAGAAAAAAAAAATTACAGATGATGTGTATTTTGCCAAGTAATAAAAATACTTACAGACCAAAAAGAAAGTGATATATATTCGGATCACCTGAGTTGACTAGTAGTTTACTCTGCCATCTCGTGCTACCTCCGTTCACAATTGAATCGAAAGAGTTTCTTTTATTAACGAGCCATGTCACTTATTTCCGATCGAAAAAATTGCGTTGGCAAATCTTCAATAGATTTAGGATTGAATTGATTCAAAAAGTTTAAGGATTTGCGTTAACCGTCGTATAATATTTTTAGGACTTCATTTACTAATGAATCAAAATGGTTTCTTCTTATTCATAAGCCTCAAATCCCCCCTTCCCCCACAAAATAATAATAACAACAATAAAGTTCTCCGTGTGTGCTCATCACTGAATCTAGTGACCGGCCGTTGAAAATTTTGTGGTGTCGGACCTGTTTTCGAAGGATGAGAGCGTGATTTTGCAAAATGTGCTTTGGTATTTGCTTTATATATATATATATATATATATATATATAGATGTATAGGAATTGTTAGGCTTGAAAGCACTCTATGTACCTTTCGAATATTATCCCGATTAATGAATGGAATCTTTCTCGACAAAAAGAAAATTGCCGAAAAGGAAAAAAAAAATCAAGGTACTTCCTTGCATTTATAAATTTATCCACAGATAGACACTGTATTCATTTAAGACCATAAGATGGCAAATTAGACCTAACTGTTTATGCGAATTCGAAAAGTAATGCATGCAAAACGGATTAAAATGCATCAAATGGACGAGCGCAAGCATTCCCCGGTCCGGTCCGGTCCTGTCCGGTCCGTCCATTTGCATCGACTACTCGAGTTGAACGGCAATTGAGGTTAATTAGAAAATTGTTCGAAAGTCAATCCTTAATGAGATTTTGTCGTTTTGCTTATTTAAGATAGAACTCATCGGTAAGAGAAATCGCCGAAACTGTTAGGTCTAATTAGCCAGATTTCGGTCTTAAATTAATGCAGTGCCGTTTGTGGGTAAGTTTGCAAACGCAAGGAAGTACCTCGAATTTTTTTTTTGGGGGTATTTGAGACTTATCAATAAAAAGAAACTCTTTCGATTTATATGATCTTAGAGGTCCGCCCGATTTTAAACCGGCAAAGGTAGCATAGCATAACAAAAAGTTATAAATCTATTGTACAACAATCGATATGGCTCTAAACTTTTCAAGTTGATCAATCTTAGCCCTGAAGCTCTCAAAAATTTATCAATGTAGCACTTTCGAGGAATTTTAGTCGAAACTTGTTGAAATTGATGGCGGCTGTCTTACGTGACACAATTGGCACCAACATGAAAAATATTTAACTTATTTCGAGTTCTTTTTTTTTTTTACATAGCTAAAGATCAAATGGGGGGCTACTAGCCACCGGTGAGGGCTTTGTATCCCTCGTCCAGCCAAGCCTCGACTAGTGGTCGGCAGCCCCTTGTCGCCCTTAAGAATAGAAAATAAAATTCGGATAAATTTTTAAAAAATAAACATAAAATAGTCACGTCAGCATCGACCGTGTCGCGTAGAACAGATACCGTTTACATCGGCAATTTCCAACGAAAATGATCTGGAATGACTAAATCGATAAGCTATCAAAAGAATTAAAACTCAATTGGCACAATTACAAGGCTCGTGATTGAATTAGCCAAATCGTGATTGATTAAAGATTTCTCGGTCAATTTTCCCTGATCCTTGGTCCAGTCCATTTGCGTCGAATGCTAAAGTTCAACAGCAACCGTTTTTTCCTTTTTTTTGGGGGGGGGGGGTTGTTGTTGGTTGGTTTTATTAGCACAATTTTCGGTTGGAGAGGTGGGTAATTAACTTGGGTCGTAAACATTGACTAACGAAGGATCCGCAGTCAAATCTCAGATCGGCTCCTCAAGTTCTAGAAATTTCGCCAACCGGACAAAATTACAGAAGAAAGAGGAATGGAAATATCTGTTGGCTATGTAAGAATCTTTGTTTTAGGGTGGTGCACTAAAGGGACAAGCGTTTGACCAGACGCCGGAATGAAACGCCATTCCAAAGCCCCAAATCCAACCCCGACGGCAACGCTAATGTCAATACCATCATTCATTCGACACCGATCCATGCTATAATAAATAAATAAATAAAAAAAATCTCCTGATTAGGTGATTCTCGACCGACAGTGATACTCGAACAGCGACCATAATCGGAGCGTACCACGGAGTTATGGACCGCACTGGGAAATTTCTTCGTCGAAGGATTCATTCCCGCGATGGAATGAACGACACGAAGTAGATCTGATTACGAATAGAGAGGAACGTTGGGGCCCCATCAAGAATCGGCACAAATCGAGAGGCTCGAAGCTGGGTCCCCGCTGAATGTGCCTCGAAAAGAAGGAAATACATGTACTTGTGATTGTCCTTTTTTCATTCTAATCCTCCACAACTGATAAATATTTTCATTAATTCCCCCAAAACCCTCAATTTTAGGTCTGGACCTAAATTTTATTCCAAACCAATTTCTTTATTATTATTATTATTATTATTATTATTATTATTATTATCAACATCAGGTTAGTTAGAAGTTTGCTAGAAGGACTCACACCTGCAATCCAACACCCTCACCGTGCTGAACAATGAATGTTGAAATCAGAGGTGATTTTTTTTTATGAGCATCATATCTGGGATTAGGGTGAAAGCTGGTGATTTTATTTTTCTAGACCCAAAATAAAAATGATCGAGGTAGAATTGGGACCGCAGCTAAAGTTTAGGCCTTTTTCTTTTTCTTTTTCTTTTTCTTTTTCTTTTTCTTTTCTTTTAGGGAATCGGGTATATCACAATGTTACAGATTATATCTTCTTTTCAATAGTAAGTCTGCTCGGGATGCAATGAACCTCGAGCGCAAATTAGACAAGTCCCACTTTAAATTCCAGATGAGCGTCTCGGACACGGAATCATTCGCGATCGGCTCGATCCCTAAATTTATCGGGAAAAAAAAAAGGTTCATTGTCGCTGTCGAGTCCTCCTCCTAAGAAAGCTCCAATCCTTTTCATTTTTATTCAGTCATTCGAGCACGTAGACACCAAACCAAACAAAATTTTAAATAAAAAATAAAAAAATAAAAAAAAAGCGAAGAATTTGACCCCATGGAATCGGTCATTTGGTGCAATGACCGATTTGCCCCCCGATGGGCGCATCCCAATTCCAAATCGGATTTTAATAATTGGTGGGGGGGGGGGTTGTTGAAATATCGCACGACGGACTTAAGGAGGGCGGAAAGGAGATGATACGAGGTGGGCCCACGTCATTATCGAGAAAGATGTTTCGCTTCGGCAGACGGGAATGGATCGCCAGTCCCGCGAAAGGGTTAATCAGTCAGTCTATAAAAGGCAGATATTTTCTTTTGTTGGTGGCCATGTGTGCACATCACGATTTCAATTCTTACCCAATCACATATAACACACGCGCATATATATATATATATATACATATACACACCCGCCGTAAGCGGCCCGTGATTAATCGGAAATTATTTTTCGAATTTTCGATTTTTGGATGGCGAAAATTTAATCGATATATGAAAAACGTTTTTCATGGACAAAAAAAAAAGTTTAGATTGAGTAAAAAATCATTTTCCTAATCTCACCAAATAAGTGAAAAATCAATGGCTAGAAGGAAAAAAAAAAAAAGAGAGGGAGTATTGCCCGGGAAATCTTTGGTAAAACAAACGCACTCATGCAGCCGATGTCCGCAGCTCGTGGGGGGCGGACAGGGCGGGCAGCTCCGGTTGGAGAAGGAGGATAAAAAAAAAAAAGGGGTGGCCGGCGGCGAGATCGGAGGATGACGTCATGGCATGGAAAAAGTGAAATTTGGCGAGGGGACATGATTAAGCGAGAGACCTGACGGTGGTCCCCCTCCCCCCCCCCCTCCTTAAGGCTTTGGCATTGTCACGATCATAAGTTGGAAAAAAAAAAAAAAGAGAGAGAGAAAGAAAAAATGCGGGAGCTTTCGAAAGCGTCGCCCTCCCAAAACTAGTGGGAAAGATTTGGCTAAAATTAAAGATGTGTGCGGGAGTTTCCAAAGAGAAGGAACGAGATCTCCCACCGTCCGTCCAAAAGCCCCAAAAAAAAAAATCCCCATTTTGACTCCCCCAATATTTTATTAATTTCCCCTCCCCCCTCAAACGCAGTCGTGAATGCGACGGGGGAGATCTATCCTCAAATCGTTCGCTCCAAGAATTCACCCGCAATGCGTTCCGCTCAAGTTTTGCCAAAAGCTTCCCTATCAAGAAAAGCTGGTGGACCGACGACTTTACTCAAATTTTTCTCTCTTTTTTTTTTATTCTTTTTTCTTTTTCTCATTTCGTTTTTCATTGCCCCTTGCCGGGTCGGGGTAGGGGCTGGCCCGACTGTGAATTATGACCCAGGTATTGATTTCGGAATCGCCGGATTTATGATGCTCGAAATCCATCGGTTTGCATCGACTCGGTTCTCGGGTCTTCATTTTTTTTTTGCGGGTGGATTTTCCGAGAATTGGAAATTGTCTAGAAGAGGGCAATTTGCCGGCCGTACGCTGCACGTGGATTTTTTTTATTTTTATTTTTTAAATTTACTTAGAGTGGGTAGGAACAAAGTAATTAGACGGACAACTCTCCGGAGGAGCAAAGCTCAATGGACACGGGACAAACTCTCCAACGTCTCCATTGGTCCCAGGAAAGAATCCTCGTAAATGCTCTTTTGAAAAGAAAAAAATTTAATTAATTAAGTAATTAATTAGTTAACGGTCTAAATTGAAAAAAAAAAATACTTCCACCTAGCTGTTTGGATATTCGAAAATTACATTGCATGCATGTACAGTTGTTGTCATCACCGAGCAGCCGTGTCAATTATTGCTAATATCCCCCGTATAGCTGTCACCGGCACAACCAAAAAAAAAAAAAAAAGCACTGCCTTCCTCGTTGGTGCCTCTCTCACATGGCTCCCTTTACGGGCCGGGCGTGCGTCGAGCTGGAGCCGGACCTTGGTCGCGGATCGCGACTTGGGATGGGGTGGATCCGTCGCCGACGCGATTCGAAGACAAGGACTCGAAAGTATTGGCCCGAAACAGGAGACGACGGCGACGATACGGGTCGATTTAAGTTGCGTCGATGGTGCTCTTTCGAAAGGAATTCCTTTCTAGATCAAGTGGAGGAGCTCATCAGGGTCGAGAATCGAAATCTCAGAAAGTGAATTTTCTTTCGATTGAGTCAAGATTCCCCCCCTCCCCCCTCCTTCCCCCTTCCCTTATCTGCGTCCCACGAATCTTTTGGCTTTTCAAACCCATTTGCCTAAGAAACCGACCCGGGTTCACTTACGGAAAATGGCCGAAGTGCGGCCAGATGACGAGAATGCCCCTCGTCGCATAGGCTCGGAAGATTGTTCCGCACCACAAGATTTCGAGAGAGGAGTCACGAAATCTGCCCTATTACAATCGTTACTCCTGCCAAAAATTCGAAATGTCAGATTCCGAAAAGCGTCGCGTATCCACTCATGTATTGTAAAATCCATCCTCGCGTAGTGCGGATTAAGAAAATCAAAACGCTCGGCGCTGCAAAATTAAAACCGAGTGAAAAATTAGAAGGTAAAGTATGCGTCGATTTGGATAAGTCTAGCCACCCGCTAACCAATGGAAATCCGGTGCACGTCCACGTCGGCGACGACCCGGCCCGGGGGACTCCCAGCAGACTCCGAGAGAGGGAGAGGGGGGCGCTTGTCTTGTGTGGAGCCCTTTTCGTTTTCTTTTCTTTTCTCTTCTCGGGGCCTTTTCCGAGAAAGTCCCTCTCCAACAGGGAAAAGCTCGCGTCGCCTCCTCGCAAATTCTCATCGTAAAACGTCCTTTTAAGGGAAAAAAAATGCTTCGAGGGCAGATGCTCTCGTCACTTTCCTTTTCTCCTTCCTTTTGTCTTCTATTTGCTGTTGGGTCAGTTTTCCCGCGATTCGAAACGTGATCGCGGGGATCGGCTTGGGCTGGGCCGGGCAACCTGGTCGATGTATCGGTCGATCTTTCCTGGATAGGACCCCGAAAAGTCCCTGGGCAGAAATGTGACCAGGTGCTCGAACGAAAGGAGCAGTAAATGAGGTGAGATTTCACGCCGCGTGTCGCGAGACTTGCGAATCCAACCCAAAGCGAATCGATCGTTCGATCGATTGTTGTTCGTCCGTTTCGGAGATTTCGGTTCAATTATTAGGACGGCCACGTCATCCTTGTCGTACGACACGCGAATGATCGACCTTTGTCTCTCTCTCTCTCTCTCCTTCTCTGTTTTTTTGCCCATTAATGTCGTTTTGGCCACTTGCCTTGTTTGAAACAGTGATCAGATTCTGGAGAATCTGAGGCGGGGTTCAAAAGTGTTTGTGCGTCGTTTAATTAAATTAAACACTTGCCTCTTCTTCTGATGAGGTCCTGGGCAGTGAGCTCTACTTAAACACTTGGTTAATTATTGACACTCCATAGGGAAAATTAACGGAATTTTTTTAAATCTTAAACCTATTGTGTGAATATTGATTCAATCGTAAATATTGTAATTTAGTCGATTTAATTATAAACCTTTTGCGCCAAAATTGGCGGAGATCATGACGGCTATTTTATGTGATATGGCTGGTGCGGAAGTAGATATGAATAATTTTTGTAATTTTTTTATAATTAATTCCTTTGATGATGGCTGGAGACTAGGCACGGGCGAGACATAGCGAGGTGAAACTTAGACAGATCTCAACGAGTGTGGTCAGTTGCTAGCTATCACCAAGTAGTTATGGCCACGGGCCTGGTTGGGCTCAGAATCAACCCAAAATTGGTCCAAGTCAAACTCGAAATCAGCTGTTGATCGGCCTAGCGGTTTGAAGTCGAAATTGGCCCGTGACATAAAGGTTCGGTTCCGAACCAAGCATTTTCGATTTCTTTGGTTGGGTTCATTGCAAATCATTGACGGCGCCCAACTCTCTCTCTCTCTCCCCGTTGGGTTGGGCGAGACTCCACAGATGCCGCCACAGCCACAGCCACACACCATGGTCTTCCCCCAGGGTTTCCCCTCCACCACCTGATTCCTTATGTCTGACAGCTCCCACCCCCTCCCTCCTTCCCTTTGTTTCTCTTTCGTCTCCTTGTTCTAGGGTTTATTGCCCCGATAGCGGCCATGGGAAACATGGATCGACTTGATGATCGCACTTTCAACGTCAACTTCAGCGGCGAGAGTGCTACCTTGCTCTAGTATGCCATCAAGCTCAAGCTCAATGAATTCATGCCTGATTACATCAACGACATTCTCAAGCTCAATGAATTCATGCCTGATTACATCAACGACATTCTTGTGCTCTCTCTCTCTCTCTCTCTCTCTCCCTTTATTACCCTTCTCTGCCCGTTCTACTTCGTTTTTGTGTTGAATGCTACCGCTTAATTTTTAATTGGAGTTGGGCCCGGAACTAGCAATTCAAAATTAGAATCGGAATTGCAATTTAAGGGCTCAGTTTTAATTCCCCCTAAATTGAAATCAGAATCAGCGATTTACGAACTGTGGCAATAACTATCATCAAGGCTCAGAGAATAGAAAGAAGGAAAAAAAAGGGAAAGAAATGAGAAGCAAAGAAGAAATAATTATTAATGAATTCGCGAAAATTTAAAAATTGTCCACGTAAGCATTTGTCGACATAAATTAATTAGAATGACTAAATTGACAAATTATTAATTTATGTGCACATAAGTTCAGAGATCTTGGTCACCTTCTTTTTGTGCAGAGCCAAGGCTACGTATAGTAACGTTCATGTTCTTAGAATAACTTTTGAAATAAAAATGTTTTTTTATATTTCCGTTCCCGGCAACAATTTATAGGAATAGAAACGCGTTTTGTAACTACGTAAAGTTTCTGTTCTTGAAACAAAAAAAGAACAAAAATGTGTCTGGTAATTGTATGAAGTTTTTGTTCTCGGAACAAAGAAAGAACAAAAACGCATCTGTTAATTACAAACAATTATGTTTCTAATTTTTTCATTTAATCATATTCCTAAATTTTTCAATATGGATGAGATCAACAATAAAAAAAAATAAAAGAAAGAGAAGACAAATTAGAATTGAGCAATGAGAACATGAAATATGTCTTCCATATATAGGAAAAATCACAATTATGAGTCATACATAAATGTTTCCAAGTAGATAAAAATATGATTACATAATTGAATGCAAATATTGTTTGATAAACTAAAATTGAAAAGTGCATTTGGATGCAACTTTGACGTAAATGTCATTTGTTAAAAAATATTCTTTGTAAATGATTCAATTTCTCAATTAATTTTTATTATTTAGAATATTTTTATATTTTTAATTATTTTATATTTTTTAATTTTTTAATTAATTTTTAATTTTTGATTATTTATTTTTTGAAAAAATTATTATTTATTTTTAATTAATTAATTTATTTTATTTTATTATTCATTTATTCATTTTTATTATTTTATTTTATTTTTATTATTTCAAAAAATTATTTTTTTTATTTTGAATTAATTTATTTGATTAATTTATTTTATTATTTTGATTTAGAATTTTTTTATTTTTAGAATTTTTTTATTTTTATTTTTTTAATTACTTTTAAGAAAGTGTTTCCAATTGTTTCCAAAAAATGTTTCAAGTGTGTTTATAAAAAATGTTTCGGAAATACCAAAGTAAATTTTTTTTTGTTTCTTGTTTTCTGTTCCAAAGTGTTTGGAAAACATTTAGGAATGAAAATACTTTTTCTAAAGCGTTACCGTACACGGCTTAAAGGGTTGCGTAGGGCATCTCACGCCTCCTACAATCTCTGCACCGTCGACGGCCCTGCCTTGCTGGACCCTGCCACCGCCACAATATCTCCCTTGGACCGGACCTCGCCGCCGCATGCCCGATGAAGACCCGCCCTTACACGCGGAAGAGGGACCTGCGTACGCTCTCGCGGGTCAAAGAGTTGACCATAAAAAAAAGCCTACGCGATGTCGCCCCCTTCCTCGACAAAGTCTACGGCGGCGGCAGGGCGGTGGCTCCGCCACCAAGCCCAGCTGCCGGAGGGAGGCCGCGACTGGCGTTGGTGAGCCAGCCGAGGAGTGCCGGTCGCGCATTCTTGAACCAGGCAGAGCTGGAGGCCCTAGCGGAGGGGATTGTGTTCGAGGTGAGGCGATTCGCGCCGACGCATGAAGTGCGGTTGGCAGAGTCATACAGATCGGTGCAGGAGAGCCACGCCATGGTAGGGGTGCACGGGGCGGCAATGACGCACGCGGTTTTCCCGCGACAGGGTCGGTGCTGCTGCAGGTGGTGCCGGTGGGGACGACGTGGTAGCCGGAGGCCTATTTCGGGAGGCCGGCGATGGAGCTGGGGCTGGAGTACGTGGAGAACAGGATCATGGCGAACGAGAGCACCGTGGCGGAGAAGGACGGCGTCGACAGCTTGGTGATGAAAGATCCGAATGCGGTGGTGGGAGGAGAGTGGAAGAAGATGGGTCTGCACTTGAAGTCGCAGAACGTGAGGTTGGACTTGGGGAGGTTTAGGGCGTCCCTAGAGAGGGCTCACGTCAAGGCCAAGGCGTCCATGGGGACTGAAGAGTCGAGTTGGCATACGATTGAAATCGCGACGGCGGACTTGGTTGCGTAACTTCTTCTCTTTTTCTCCTTCTTTTACGATTCTAGGGGGTGCGACTGGCTTCGGATTCTATTCTAGGGCACGTAGAATAAATTTAAGGTTTTAAAATTGGAGAACCGATTTCAACGGGTAGAATTTGAAACATGGAATAATTTTTTTCTTGTTTTTATTGTTTTATGTCTACGCATGATCCTATATAATTATGTAACATCTCATGACAAATGTGTAATTTGAAATCACAAATTTGAATTTTCATTTCTAGCGATATCCATGATTGAGATTTTTACTTTGTCGATATTTCATAATTTTCATAGTTGTAAATGAGTTGCGATCGTTGGATTGCAATAGTAAATGATGATCATCAAAAATGATGATTCACTATAATTATTTAATTAAGAATATAAGTGGAACTTGGGAAGATCCTAAAACTCACCGTGGCATCGACCATGGAAGGTTATAGGTTTCAGAGTATGTAAAATATAGATCACCTTTCAAAAATTAGAGAACCGGTTTCAACATTTCAAGTGGAATCTGGACCGACCTTGGAACGGCCCGCCCTACGATATCCATTATTTTTATGTGTGGTGCAAGTCAAATTTTGGCCCAATGAGTCGTGCAATTACCGTTCTCGACGAGGGTGTTTTTCTCGGTGCTGGGCTTTGAAAGTACGAGCTTGTCTGGTCTGGCCCGACCCCTAAACGTTTCCCAGGTGCTCAATTTTTCAAAGCAGAGCGGGAAGCTGTGGGTAGCTTCAGGGCAATGTTCCTGCCTTCTCTCTCCCTACCTGCATCTTCTTCACCTTGGCTTTCGCTAGACAGATCTCGCTTTCGTCGCCGACCACGCCCATTTCGTTTCTGGGTTTGATTCGCCTCCCGAGTCGACCGCTAGAGCGCACAATCTAGAAGTTGTGCCTGCGCAACCCACCGGCGGTTTTCGGATCTGTGAGCGGTGTTCCGATGATTGCAGCTCGCCGGAAGCTCGACAACCCCATCAGGGACGCCATCTCCAGAGTCCAATTCGCTCCTCAGTCCAACAACCTCCTCGTCTCTTCTTGGGACTCTGTGAGCTTCGTTTCTCTCCGAATTAATGATTTTCCAGAAGTTCCGTCTTTGCTGAAGTCTTATTTTCCTTATTTGTTTGAGATTGATGAACTGGGCTTTATGCAGTGCCTCAGATTGTTTGACGTGGATGGTTCCGAGCTCAGATTAGAAGCTCCTTCCGAAGCCGCCCTTCTCAGTTGTTGCTTCCAGGACGAATCTGTTGCTTTTAGCGTTGGCTCTGACGGTTCTGTGACAAGGTGAACCAAGAATCACGAAACGATACGAGAGGCCGAGTTCTTTTTTTTCACCTTCCCATCTTCAATAACTGATTTTTTTTTCTTTTCTTTGCTACCTATTAATGCTACTGGTTCATGTGTTTGTGCCTTTTCTCTACCCGAGCAAGTGGATATATGATTTTGTGGGATTGTGCTTCTGAATTAGGGAGATCAACCCCTTACCATTATCAGGAACTTAGATTTTCTTACCAATTCGAGTGTTCATAACTTAGTGAATGTTCTAAACTAAAGCTTGTGAGCGTGACATCTTTCGAAGATTTAGGCTCTACATGCTCTTACCCTAAAGTAAGAGCGCGAGGTTGCGTCAATCTGCCTTTTTGACAGCATTGGCGCCTACTTCTTTGTTCCCTACTCTTTTCGTGCAGCCTTAATTTTAGAGTCAGGGTTATTGTGATTGGTGACATAAATGTCTTGTTGGCCAGTATATCAGACTCCTAAACAATGTGTGGTTTGAGTCGTTGCTTGGACATTCGGGAGAAGTGATGGCAAGGTTAATGCATGGGAAAAGAGTTCTCTCCCTAAAAAGCGCAGCTTGCTTTCATTTGGTTAGGTAGTTTTTCAATGGGGTCTATCATCTAAGCGGTATAGCATCTTATAGCCGTAAGGGCAGTAATTTTTCTTACGTTTGGCCGCCCCACTGGCTGGATTTTGCCTTCAGTAAGATCCTTTCCCTGAATAAACTCTATATAGGTACAATTTGCACTCTGGAGATCAGGACACGATTGGAAGTCATGCTGATATAGCAACCTGCATTGAATGCTCTGATCAAACTTGTAAGCTCTCAGCACTATCTCACCCATGTTGTATCAGATACTGAACAGGCTTACTCCATTAAAGGTTAAAATCTCTGCAATGAAGTCATTTCCTTGGCATCAATTTCTTGTGTCGGTTTGGAGAGAAGTTAAATCTATAACTTGAAGCTTTTAGACACGAGACATCTGGATCAAATAACTATTTCAATAACAAGTTTGTTGCAAGATCAATGATCTTCCTTTGTGAAGAATAAGATGTTTCAGACTCTCAGTTTCTAACATCTCCTTTTCCTATGAGTTACATTTTTGGGTGGAATGTGAAAACGTTTTTCTGCGACAAGCTCTAATTGGGTTTCAACTCAACTTGCACAAAAGGTGCCTATCAATATGTAGTTGTATCTTTCGACCGAAAAAAAAAAAGAACTATTTAGTTGTTAATCTAGGGGGACAGAGGTTCCTGGTTATCACAATTTATTCTTATTTCATCTTTTAGCTTAGTGCAGATCATCAACTGTCTATTGGGTATTTGACAACCTAAGAAAAATAGAACTTACAGAGAGCTTACTTCCTGATTCTATGCTAAGTGATCTATCCCCAGCACTCTTGGAGGTGCACATATATGGGACAATGAGACTACGGCATTCACAGGATTCTGACAAGCAGCTTGCCAAATTGGAGATCAAAATGTGACGTCGGATTTTAATTTTTCTGGCCACTCATCATCACAAGCTTTTCTTGTCTACTTATGATAATTTTTTGTGCTTGGTGCTGTGCCTTGGTGCAGGTCAAGTGATTACAGCTGGCTTAGACAAAAAACTAGTTTGTTGGGACATGCGCATGGACAAAGTTATTGCGCATTCAATTAATGTAAATGGAGAGGTGGAGTCCCTCTCACTCTCTGGGTGTAATCTAATGGTTGCGATTGGAAATTCAGCACATGTGTACGATTTCCGCAATTTAAAAAGACCACTTCAATTGAGAGAATCACCAGTTGATGCTCGTATAAGATGCATAGGCTCGAGTGTTTTTTTCGAAGGTAAGTCTAAGGACTACCCTAGGTTTGCATACAGCTGAGTGTTACACCATACCTGAAATAATGGAAGCGGTGACTTTGATGCTTTAAACACACTGTCGTGGTGATTTCTATGCAGGATTTGCTGTTGGATCAGTTGATGGACGTGTAGCTGTTGAGATTTCTCCGTCATCCAATTCAAATGACAGCAGGTCAGTATTATGCTGTACTTCTTTGGCCGTTGATACTTTGTCGTGCAAACATTAGAACTCTAGGATCATAGGATAACTGGATAAAGGTTCATTAGACTAAAATCAGTACCGACTGTTCTAGTCTGACAATCCCCTTTATATCCGAGAGCCTTGTCGCATCAAATTCTCGGAAATGCTCCGTAATCGTGATAGACAAGTTCCTTTGGTAGAAAAAGAGAAAAAGTACTATTTAATCATATTTAGACTATTTCACAATGAGAATTTTGAACTATTACCGGACATTGGATATGATTTTGGTTAAGAAAGCCTACTAGCATCAATAGTGTATAATCGCGATCATCTTTTGTCTTACACTCATTCAAATTTTCTTTTTTACCCCACCTTATGTTTCTCTTGCCAGACTGCAGCATCTATGTGGCTTAAAGTACTGACATGTTGAGTTATACGGTCTGTTGCAGCTACACATTCCGGTGCCATCCGAAGGCAAAGAATGGAAGAAATCACTTGGTATCGGTGAATGACATTGTATTCAATCCGCTGTATGTGAAATTGCTTTAGTAGCTGATTTTAGCAATTTATGTGAATTCATAGTGGTGCGGATGGTTATGCAGGGGCTTGGGTTCTTTTATGACTGGTGATGATGAAGGGTATGTTGTTTTATGGGACGCTCGCAATAGGAGAAGACTATTTGAGGTATTATTCACGTGATCCTGTATTCTGTCCAGGCGAATTAGAGAAATTCTTGGCAGTACATAATTTGGCAATTCTGTTGGAATGTGGCTTCTGGTGATGGGGTGGTCAATACATCTATTATGATCTCGGAACTGATTTTCCAACATGGTAGACTGTACTGTACATGTTAACCAGATATTTGTAAAGGCATTTTTATGATGGTTGAAGACTTGTGTTGTTATCTTATGAATTGTTTGCCTGCTGTATCCAGATTCGAGTTAAAAGAACTGCATCACGTCTTGATCAATGCTTATCAGCACCTTGCCACACGAATCCCCTCCCATTTTCTGCTGTTTCTGTGCTTGCCCATCTTTTTTTTTTTTTTTTTCTTTCTAAATTTTAGCGGTGATGGGCTATTTTGCATCTCTCACTCCAGCATATTCTGCTTTCAGCTACCCAGATTCGGAAATAGCGTGGCATCTTTGTCCTATAGCCATGGGGCACGTCTCTTGGCAGTGGCGTCAAGTTACACATACCAAGAAGCTAATGAATTGTAAGTAGAATTCTTTTGTCTCACTGTTCAGTTGAACATAATGGAGCTCGATTAGAGACATAAAGTATGAAAGGCACCATATTGGATAGAATTTTACGTGCATTTTTGCACAGTTATGAAAGGCACCATATTGTATAGAATTGTACATGCATCTGCGACCCTAACTGTGCAAAAGAATCAAGCTGAAAAGTGACCGGATTAGCTAACGGAACTTTCCCTCCCAAAGAAACTATGGTTTCACTAGATGATCTTATGTTTGACAGCCCGACAGCCAAAAACATTCCATGTCTTGACATTTTTGTCAGTGGCGACTGCCAAGTTTTTGTAACCGGTTGTGCCCTTGTCTTCTCCCGGCAGAGAGGTACTTCCCGAAATGCATATATTCGAACTGGACGAGCTTCGCCCCGGATCAGCTTCTGCTGGTAGTTCAGCCACCAAAGTGCAGCGCATCTGATGCCAGAAATGGAGGTTATGGGAAGTATCTACGAAACGTTCGCCATCGGTTCCTTGGATAAGCAGTAATCTTTTGCTTTGGTTTTTGCTGTACTATTTCACATGTTGTACCGTTGTATAATTGCTGTTCTTCCGAATTCCTGGTTGACGTACCGCGCGGATGATCGCCATGTACCTCGTGTTCTGCTGTTCCTTGTTTAGCCGGTGCAGCCTATAATTTACACGGACTTAACAATTTCAGACAAACGATCCGAAAGGAGGGCCTGGGTCTTCTGGCGTTCCCGGTAACCAGCTGCGCGTCTGGATCTTCAACTGGGAAGTTTAGTACAGGATTTAGTTTGCGATGAATTGGGCTCTCTAGCTCTTAGCAAGTATCTAGCAAGTAGGTTTGTGTTCGCCAGCGCGGATCAAATGCGGGTCGCTAATTCGATATACGAAGCCGCAATATCTTGTCTTCGGGTCGACTATCGAAACTTCGAGTTGGATCTGAACGGACGTATGAACCATTAATAGGTGTGACGCTTAACTAAATGATGATCTTAGGAAAAATAAAAATCACTCGGCCCTAGCAACAGCATTGAATCGAGACTCGTGAAAAAGGCGATAAGCCTCCTATCGAGGTAAATAAATTTATCGGTATGTAACTCTTGGCTCTGAGAAATTTGGACCGCCAAACTAAATCAACCCTTAAGAATTTCACGAGAGATTTGTTACGCACCTATCGATATGAAGAATGAAATATTTTTATAGGTCCAATTTACGATTGATCGAGCTGATCCCGATAATAGCAAGCGCTTGCAAAGAAGGGAGGAGAACGCTAAATTTCTCCGGCATCCCAAGTGCGCTATTTTTAGAACTTCCTGTTTCGGCTTTATGAGGGACCCGAAGATATTTTTCTTTCGGGGAAAGGATCCAACGGTGGAAACCGACGCGATCCAAATCGAGCAAACCCTAGGGGCTTTTCCTTCCTCCTTCCCCTCCCTATGATTTCCACGTATCGCTCTCTCTCTCTCTCTCTCTCTCTCTCTCTGTCCGTCCCTCCCTCTCGCTCTCTGTTGCGATTCGTTTGACTAAGCCATGTCCGACGAGGAGCACCACTTCGAGTCGAAGGCCGACGCCGGGGCTTCGAAGACTTTCCCTCAGCAAGCCGGCACCATCCGCAAAAATGGCTACATCGTCATCAAAAACAGACCCTGCAAGGTCTTCTTCTCTTTCCCGGACTCAAAAAATGTCTTGCCATTCTCTCTTCCATCTTCGAGTCAATCGAGTGATTGGGGTTTGATTCGTGTCGATTCCGCTGTGTTCGGTTGATTATTTGCTAATCGCGCGCTAGAACTCTTTTTTTTGGTGGGAGGCCCCGTGGCACGTGATTGTTGTCTTTTTGAGATCGCTCCTAGTGGAATTGGTGATTGGTTGGGGTTCGATCAGTTATTTAGGCGATCAGGAGACGCTAATTGTTGAAGATTTTAGTGGTTTCGGGCCGACGTGCCGCGTGTTTTAGTTTTCCAAGCTCATATTTAGGCCTCGTTTCCTTACAGTTATGCTCTTCGTTGCTTACCGGTTGGAAGAATTACCGCCTGATCGTGTGATTAACTTGACGTTTCTCTAGCAAAGGTGGTACGCCGGTACTTGTCCAAATATGTAGGACTGGCTTATTGAGACGATGGATCTAGAAAAGAGGAAGCAAGTGAAAGATTGGGGGCGAATCTAACAGGAGGCGTAAGCACTAGTAAACTGATTGTCCACATGGTTGACATGTTGACCTACAGTTTGTAATAATCAGCATCTAATCATTTATCTGTGATCTGGGGTAATTTTGCATTGGCATGAGTTGCCAACACAGATAACACCGTACAAATTGCCACCTGTATTGAAACTCTGAACTTTCATGGTCATATCCCCTCTTCGTGTCTTTGAAGATTCTGTGCAATACTACTGACGCATTTGCTCAGTGCGGAAAGAACAAAATGAGCAAATCTTATGAGCTACAACTTCAACCATAGGTCTTCTATGCACGAGAACTTTAATGTCGTCTAGCTACCAAGCTTCTTTTCACCAATCTTTGTTGCCTGCAGATTGTTCTCTCATGCTTATCAGTTGTTTGACTTTGATTGGGCATGTGCACCTGTGTCCTTGGCTAATGCTATTTTTTTCCCTTTTTTTTGGTTTCACTGTTTTTGCTGCAGATTGTTACCATTTGATGCGGAATTGCGAATTTTCTGGTCTAATAATCGGCTTTGTCTGGATATGTCTTTGTTTACTACAGGTTGTTGAGGTTTCTACTTCCAAAACTGGCAAGCATGGCCATGCTAAGTGTCATTTTGTTGGAATTGACATCTTTAATGGCAAGAAGCTTGAAGATATAGTTCCATCATCTCACAACTGTGATGTATGGATTTTTCAATTCTAGTATATATCATGTATGGAAATATATTCCCTATTTCTAATGAGGTTAATATCGTTATCCTGCTTTTGTAGGTTCCCCATGTCACTCGTACTGATTACCAGCTGATTGATATTTCTGAGGATGGATTTGTAAGATTATGTTTAATTTGGTTTAGTCTGCCTTTTCTGATTATATGGAGCTGCTCATGAGGCTTTGCTAATTTCAGTTGAGTCTGCTGACTGAGAATGGGAGTACAAAGGATGACCTGAGGCTTCCAACCGATGAAACTCTGCTTGCACAGGTCAGTCTACTTCAATGTGTCATAGGATCTTGAGATTTTCTAAATCTTCTTCTTGATGAGTGATTGTTTCACATATGAAGTCAATATTGCCATGTCCTGGACCGTTACTTCCTACCTACTGCAGTCTTCCGTAAAGTAGTCCGTGTCTGACTCGATGTGGTTGCGCTTTTCATGCTTCTGTTTGAGTAAATATTTTTTCAAAGGGATCTCGGAGCAGTCTTTGTTACAGTTGACCACTCTGATCTCTAGAATTCCAGCAACCTTATGATTTGTTCTTTTTCTTGTTATCTTTTCTTTTTTCTTTTCATCATGTTATGTTTCCTTTGGTTTACTTATCGCCTATTGGTGTTTATGACATGTTTTCCCGTGAGATCCACAGATCAAGGATGGATTTGGTGAAGGTAAAGATCTGGTTGTCACTGCTATGTCCTCCATGGGAGAGGAGCAGATCTGCGCTCTCAAAGACATTGGTCCCAAGTGACTGTACCCTAGTATATTCATAATGCTCAGAGTTGATGAGATGAAGGTTTCAGCTATGTTTTTATGTTGGTTGGACAGACAACTAGGGGTTGACATCTCTGTTGATGGGTTAATGATGTGTGCCCCTGCTTATAAGAAGTGTTTTGGCATTGATTATTTTGTTTATGTGACACTCGTATCTTCTCTGAAGAACTATGTGGATCATTGCCTGTCTTATGGTGCAGAGAATGTTAATTAACTGGCTGGCAACGGCTGTAGAGAAGCATTTTTGCACCACATTCCTCGAAGTTCTTGTTGCGGTAGAAGTTAGTTGTTACCCGCTGCATTGCTGCCTTTTTTATTCTGTTTGCTGTATTATTTCACCAAAAGATAATGCAGGAACTTAAATTTGGTGTTCTGGAATAAGCGCCGTGTCCGTTGTTTGTGGATGGGCACTATCTGGTGAGCCCCAGCTGTTTCCATGACTACTAAATGGAAGAAAACTACTCAGGGCACACGATACTAAATGGAAAATTGCTTGGATAAGAGTAGTTCGCAACATTGGCTGATGTGTTGTGAACAGTTTGTAATTAGATATCTAAAAAGGTGGGTCGTATTTCGTACTTGGTAAGAATTGCCACATAACTTTAGGATGTTTAGCAAATTAGATTTGATATACCTGGCATTATCCCCGAAAATGTTGCATGCTAGATGCGAACATGAGTGTTTATTCTGACGAGGCTACTTCATGTTTAGAACTGTGACTTTGTTCCGCTGCCACACGAAACGAGAGTCCAGGGATTCTATTGAGAGGACAATGCCGGTCTTCTTATTAGAGGATGCCTATTTAGCCTCCAACGGGTATGGCCCCCTTTAAAATTTATAGGAGGAGCCACAGTGATGGGGCTTGAGCTTCTAGAGTTGATCTTTTGGTAGGATTTGTGCTTTTGATAAGGTCAAATCATGCGCAAGGATCAGTCGGCACTGCACGTATGTTAAGAGTTCTCTCTTTTGTGTAGCCCCTGTGAAAGCTCTCTCATCTCGAACCTGTTGCTTAAGTGAATGATTATTTGATAGTCTTTGAAGTGTGTGGCTACAGCGTCACTTCCCCTCAGCCTCGAATCTGCTGCTAGACGATCTGAACCTGCTGGTTCGGCTCGGCAGAAAAACCAAAATCCTCACCATTGACGAACGTTGATCCTCGGAGGAGGTTCAGGCCAGATGACACGGCGTGGATCTTCGAATCTGTTATCAAAGAGACTTTCTGCCCACGAGCTCGATTGTTGCTTTTTCGCTTTGGGAAGTATCTGAAGCAAATTTTCCGAGCTTCGTACACAGATGTGGGGGCAAGACGGAGAGAGTTTTAATGGCCTCCTATCTTGCCCGTTGAGTTAAATTTCTCTGGGGAAGTACAATAACGGGGGTGGTCCAAGATCCTTCCCCCGGTCCGTCGCGAGAGATTCAATGGCTAGATAGTACATGACGTGGCAAGCACTAATGTACTGTTCCCAATCACGAACTGACACTTGTTATGACGTGGAAATAAATAAAAATTTAAAATCTCAAAAGTTTCTCTGTTTCGTTCTCTCTCTCTTGTTCATCGTTCCTCTCAGTCCTTCAGGTTTCTGGGTTCCTTTCTTCTTCATCCGTTGCTCATGTCTCGTCTTCGTCCTCGATCCACAGTTACCTTCTCCATCCGCAGTCGCCGGAGCCACATTCAGGCCGGCCACTAGGGCTCGTCCATGGTCGAGCAACCCTCCATCGTTGATCCGATGCCTATCCATGGCCAAGACTCCCACTTCGTCACCGCTGAAGGACATCCCTCCGTGTATGATCGAAACCACAATAACCTGCGGAGGAGACATTAGAGAGAGACCTAGAAGAAAGTACTCAGATTTGGCGAGTGGCGACGAAGGGATGGCTCGGCCATGGACCATGGCTCCAGATCTGGGCGACGAATGAGCTGGCCGCGAGTGACGATGATGGGATGGCTCGTTCTGCGAGCCGCCGCTATTATAAAGGGGTTTCGATATTGCTGAAGAGATCACAGACCAAAAGGGAAAATGATGGAGAAAAACCTTCAATTCTCTCTGAGCTTCCATTAAAAGATGAAGTACTCCTTCAATGGATACCAGAGTGCTTGAAACTGAAACTTCATCAAGAACTGTTATGGCAATGACAAATTTCTATAAGCACAAAGCACGTAACATTGAGAAAGATGAAGACAAGCTAGTGGGAGATGGCTTCTGGAAATTTCTGACAAGCACAAACCCAGAAACTTGAACGAAGGAGGATAAAGAAGACAAAACTTTCAAGATTTTATTTTTTTATTTATTTTCATGTCAGTGAAACGTGTCAGTCTACGATTGGTGAACTGAACATAAACGCTTGCTGTTAAAGTTTTCCGAATATGGGCTCGCCTTAATTGAGATTGTAATTCACTGGTTTACAGTATTAATTTACCGTTGTCGGGATTGGTTTAATAAAGATGGATCTAAAGTTTCTTAATGGGCCGAATATGGGCCTGGCTAGTGTGGGCCGAGTCCGGCCCGGCCCGTGATGGAGGGGCCCCATCGGAAATTTTTTAATGGCATGGACCCCCCCTTAGCCTTCTTTTTTTCTTCCTTCCACGCTGCCTCTTCTTTCTTCTTCTTTTGTGCTTCTTCTCCTTCTTCCTCTCCACGAGAGAATAGAGAGAGAGAGAGAAACAAACCGAAGAGAGAGAGAGAGACGAGCGTGAGGCTGCTCCATCGACGCCAGGCGGCCGAGGGTCATAAGGGGGAAGGTTCCGTGCCCGTCGCCGGAGTTCAGAAGCTCGTTCGCCGGATTCCTGAGCCGATCGCGAGATGGATGCGAAATCAGGTACGTGGCTCGATCCCTTGGTTGTTTTGTTGCTAAAACCAGACTATGACAATCTTGGGTAATCGTCCCTGAGGACGGACGGTCGTTTGGGCGGCCAACAGTTGGTATCAGAGCCGCCGTAGCTCGGTTTTGGCACGTTCTGTTCTTGCCTATTTTCATGTCTTTTCGCATGTTGAAATTGCATTTTGGATGTATATTTAGATTCGTCTCGTCGAGACGAGCATTTTAGTAGGTCGTCGGCGGCCATCGGAGGCTGCACGAGCGCTCACGCGCGGCGCGTGCGTCTCACGCGTGCGCGCCCCACGTGCCGGCGCGCCTGCCACGCGTGCGCGCGTGGGCTTCACGCGCTTGACGTCAGCGTGACGTCACGCTGACATCACCCGATACAATTAATGTGTCGGGCGGCGCATTAAATGCGCGTGAGCCTGGTCCACCGGGTCAACCCGACCCGGTTTGACCGACCCGACCCGGTCAACGACCCGACCCGTTGACCGACCCGACCCGTTGACCGTTAACGGCAGTTACCGTTGACCGTTAGTCAACGGTCAACGGCCAGGCCGCCGCACGTGCGTCGCACGTGCAGCGCGTGGAGGCGCGTGCGGTGGCCAATGCAGGCGATTTTTTCGCCGTTGTGCTCGTATGGAAATTGTCTACACTGTGATATTTTTGGTTTAATTTTTGGAGCCTTTTAAAGTGTTGGAAAATGCGAAAGACCCCTTATCAAGTATATAATTAGGGGCATTTTTGTCATTTTCATTCTGTAAAATTTTTCCATACGATTTTTAGAAGAAAAATAAGGTAGACTCATTTATGGAATACCGTATGAGGATAGTGTAGAGCATTAATTGAGCATTGATACGTGCGGGACCCACACATACAGAAAGCAATACCATTGGCACTGGTTGTGATTTTAATGACAATTGCCCATGTCATCAAGTTTAAAATCACACCATACAGTAAGTGTGAGGCATGAAGTTTATATCCTTGGTGTGTGAGAGTTTCGAAGATTTGATTGGGTTGTGACCGCCAGAGTGGCACGCTCGATTAAATTGGAGAAATATCAGTCTCGCATTGTGGTGGGGTGTCTCCTTGTTCTGATGCATGATCATACACCCAGAGGAGGTGGTTGTGTGTCAGGCCATGGAGGGATACATGAACAACATTTGATTGGGATATATGACTGATTCTAGTGATTCATACACCCAGAGGTGGTGTTTCGCGAAAAATTTGAAACATTCTCATGATCGTTGTCATGTAGAGAGCTTGCAATTGCATGTCATATATTCTGCCCAAAGGTGATTGTGTGATGATGTGTGTGACTCTCTGAAGTGTGTACTTTTAAGGATTTTAAGTTACACTGTACTCACATGATGCTAATAGTAAATATTGCTTAATTTTCAGTCGCCTTTTCTGTGAATGGCAACTCCGTAATAGAGGTTCTCAATGGTTCAAACTTCAAGAAATGGAGGCAGGATTTTCTGTTTGCCATGGAAATAGCCGATGTTCATATTGCTCTTTATGAAAATAAGCCTGCTGCCCTCGAGGATACCAGCACTGAGCCTGAAAAGGCACATCTTGCGGCTTGGGAAAGGAGCAACAGGATCTGCCTACTGTCAATGAGGAGATCTATAGAGGAACATTTGCTAAGTGGCCTCCCAACTGACTGCACCGCAAAACAGATGATGGAAGCCCTGCAAGCCAGGTACCGAGTATCCTCCAATGCTTAGGTTGGAACTCTTATCCAGCAGCTGTTTAATATGAAATATACGGGTGTGGGAGGTGTTAGAGATTATATCCTAAGAATGCTGGATTTGCATACTAAGATAAATGCCTTAGGTTCTGTAATCGCTGAAAATGTGTTGGTACACCAAGCCCTAAACACCCTCCCCCCTGAGTTTGGGATCCTCAAGACCAACTTCAACTCACAGGATGAAAATTGGTCTATTACTGATTTGATCGCTAGAGCGATATCAGAGGAGGAAAAATTGAAGAAAGATGGAGGAAATTTTGCCCTAGTTGCCTCCAGTTCTAGTAATAAGAAAGGCAAGGGACCTATGCTTCATACTCATAAAGGTACTCATCCCACTACTGGTCTATCTGGAAAATTGGGTAAAAAGAAGGCATCCTTTAAGAAGGATAATGACCGCTGTTTCTTCTGCAAGAAGAAGGGTCACATGAAGAAAGACTGCACTAAATATAAGAATTGGTTGGCAAAGAATTGGTTGGCAAAGAATGAGCATGCAGGTAATGATTCTTTGGCACTGGTTTGTGAATCCAACCTATCTGAAGCCCCATCCAGTTCTTGGTGGCTAGATAGTGGTGCGACTAATCATGTTGCATTTACCATACAGGGGTTCATAAACCGGAGGAAGCCAAATCAGGATGAGTCAAAGCTCATAGTGGGAGATAATAATAAAGCTGACGTCGAGTTCGTGGGAGATGTCATTTTGATTCTAGAATCTGGTTTTAATTTGATGTTAAGGAACACTTTCTTTGTACCTTCCTTCAGACGGAACTTAGTTTCCGTATCATGTTTGGACTGTGTGGTTACTCTTTTGAAATAAAGAACAGTGTGGTTTCTATGTTCTATAATTCAAATAAAGTTGGGTGCTGCAATATGTCCAATGAATTGTACATATTGTGTTTAACTCCCAACGACATATATGTAGCTTATACAGCTGAAAAAGTTGTTTCCAAAAGGCCTCTACATAAAGAACAGTCTTACACTTTGTGGCATAAACGTCTTGGTCACATTTCCAGGGATAGAGTAGAAAGGCTTGTAAAGGCCGATATTCTACCTACTCTTAAGGATGACCTGGAAACATGTGTGGACTGTTGTAGAGGCAAGATGACCAAAATAAAGAAAAAGTCTGCAGTCCGAGCCTCTGACCTATTGGAGGTCATACACACTAATATAAGTGGACCATATACTCCCACATTGTGTAGAAATTATTATTTCATCACATTTATTGATGACTATTCCCGATATGGTTATCTGTACTTGATAAAGGAAAAGTCCGAGTCTCTTGACAAGTTCAAGATATTTCGGACTGAAGTCGAGAAACAGTTGGGGAAAGTCATTAAGGTTGTGAGATCTGACCGTGGTGGTGAGTATTATGGCAGACATGGCGATGCTGGACAGCTTAAAGGGCCATTTGCCAAATACTTAAAGAATTTTGGGATAGTGGCTTAGTTCACGATGCTTGGGAGCCCTGAACAAAATGGTGTGGCCGAAAGGCGAAATCGCACCTTAATGGATATGATGAGGAGTATGATAAGTAGGATCAACTTGCCTGAGTTCCTATGGGGTGAAGCCTTGAAGACAGCGCTATATTTATTGAATCGAGTTCCCACTAAGGCTACTCCACTGACTCCTTTTGAGTTATGGGTTGGACGTAAACCCAGCCTGAATCATTTGAAGGTCTGGGGTTGTCCTGTAGAAGTGAAGCTGTATAATCCAACCTTGAGTAAGTTGGATCCCAAGACCACAAGGTGCTATTTTGTATCCTATCCAGAGCGTTCCAAGGGATACAGATTTTACAATCCTAATGAAGGTTCAAGGATTGTAGATTCGCAGACAGCCAAGTTTCTGGAATTCGACGTGGCCGAAGAGGGTACCTGTTCTAAGACTATTGAAGGTGACGGTACAACGGGAGACTATGTATCGTGTTCTCTTCCAACACAGACTTTAATGGAGCCTCTCATACAGGAGACTGTACCTGTTGAGCTTCAGGATCCTATGGTTGATGTTGTTCCTGATGAAGCTAATCAAGCCCCACAGATGCAGGATCAAGCTGAGGAAGTTTCACTAAGGAGGTCTGTTAGGCAAAGACGATCCGCGATCCCACCGGAATATGTAGTCTATCTGGGTGAACAGGATTATGACATTGGCTGTGTAGTTGATCCAGTTACTTATAAGGATGCTGTTAGCTGTGAGCAATCAGACATGTGGTTGGGTGCGATGCAGGATGAGTTGCAGTCCATGAAGCATAATGGAGTTTAGGAGCTCGTCAAGCTGCCTGCAGGTCATAGAGCGATCGGCTGTAAATGGGTCTACAAGACGAAGAGGGATTCCAAAGGGAAGGTAGAGAAGTTCAAAGCCAGACTAGTAGCCGAAGGTTTCACTCAGAGAGAGGGAGTAGATTATGAATCAGCGTTCTCTCCAGTCTCTTCTAAGGAATCTTTCAGAGTGATTATAGCATTGGTAGCTCATTTTGATATGGAGTTACACCAGATGGATGTCAAGACTGCTTTTCTGAATGGAGATCTCGAGGAAGAAGTCTATATGATTCAACCTGAAGGTTTTGAGGTTGATGACTCCAGTGATCTTGTATGCAGACTGAAGAAATCAATCTATGGCCTCAAGCAAGCATCAAGGCAGTGGTATTTCAAGTTTCACAGCGTTGTCACTTCATTTGGCTTCATTGAGAATAAAGTGGATCCGTGTATATACTGCAAGGTCAGTGGGAGAGAATACATTTTTCTTGTTCTCTATGTGGATGACATTCTACTGGCGAGCAGTAATATTGATCTATTGCATGAGACCAAGCATATGCTGTCAGAGAATTTTGACATGAAGGATCTTGGTGAGGCATCCTTTGTCCTTGGCATTGAGATCCATAGGAATCGTTCACGCCATATTTTGGGTTTATCTCAGAGGGCATATATAGATCGCATTCTGAAGAGATTCAACATGCAGGATTGTAAGCCAGGTATTGTTCCTGTCTGTAAAGGTGATAAGTTGAATCTTTCGCAGTATCCTCAGACTGAGATAGAGAAATCCCAAATGCAGAATGTACCCTATGCTAGTGCACTTGGGAGTATCATGTATGCTCAAGTGTGCACTAGGCCAGACATCGCTTTTGCGACAAGACTTCTAGGCAGATACCAGTCAAATCCGGGGCATGATCATTAGGTTGCTGCCAAGAAGGTCTTGAGGTACTTGAAGAGGACAAGGGACTACATCATGACATACAGGCGTGTTCAGAACCTGCAGCTGGTTGGATACTCGGATTCAGATTTTGCAGGGTGTCAGGACGACAAGAAGTCGACTACAGGCTACATATTTATGTTAGCAGGCGGTGCAGTATCATGGAAAAGTGAGAAACAGAAATCCATATCCTCCTCAACCATGCAGGCGGAGTTCATAGCATGCTTTTCAGCTGCTACTAAGGCGATTTGGCTCCGGAACCTCATAAGGGAGTTGACCGTATTTGGTTTTGTTGATAGACCCATACAATTGTATTGTGACAATAATTCTGCTGTGTTGTTTATTAACAACAACAGAAGTCTTAAGGGGTCTAAGCACATGGAGGTCAAATTTCTGACCATAAAGGAATCCGTGCAGAAAGGCGACGTTGCAGTAGAGCATGTTTCTACAGATGATATGGTTGCAGACCCACTAGCTAAAGGTGTTCGCTCATGTATTTTTGAACGACATGTCATTAGTATGGGCTTAGTGGCATCATTGGATGCTGTGTTTTAGTGGGAGGCATATTTCAATTTGCTCTAATAAAGTTTACATCTGTATTTTTTATATCTTGTAATATAAAGATATGTATTGAAGTGCCTGCAGCACTATTAAAGTTAAATACATATTCTTGTAAATCTTGAGATATGTGTAAGTCTCGAGTATTGGCTATGGGCATTTTGGTAATTAGCAGTGTTTATATGTCTTGTTACACATAGAGAAAAGTTAACTATAAAGCTGAGACATATGCTGAGACATATACTGATGTTCAGGTTCATTGGAACCATACAGTTATTTTCTTATGACACATCAAGTTTCGTGTCACATAAAGAAAGAGAATGGTGTCCAACAAAGTGGATAACACATAAAGTATATCTCTTTTGAGGTGTTATCCAATTGCCACACTACCATATTAAATCCATATCAGTAAAGTTAAGAATACTTGTGACTATGAATGGCTCTGTGTCTGCTGATGCAGTTACTGGCATGATCCGGTGTTTGAGACTTTATGAGATCGGATTGGCCGTTAAGAATGATCCGTAAACCAATATGAATGCGCGCACTAAAGTACAGTTTCAATTAATGCTCGCCCAAGTGGGAGAATGTTAGAGTTTTCCGAATATGGGCTCGCATTAATTGATATTGTAATTCACCGGTTTACGGTATTAATTTACCGTTGTCGGGATTGGTTTAATAAAGATGGATCTAAAGTTTCTTAATGGGCCGAATATGGGCCTGACTAGTGTGGGCCGAGTCCGGCCCGGCCCATGATGGAGGGGCCCCGTCAGAAATTTTTTAATGGCATGGACCCCCCCTTAGCCTTCTTTTTTTCTTCCTTCCACGCTGCCTCTTCTTTCTTCTTCTTTTGTGCTTCTTCTCCTTCTTCCTCTCCACGAGAGAATAGAGAGAGAGAGAAACAAGCCGAAGAGAGAGAGAGACGAGCGTGAGGCTACTCCATCGACGCCAGGCGGCCGAGGGTCATAAGGGGGAAGGTTCCGTGCCCGTCGCCGGAGTTTAGAAGCTCGTTCGCCAGATTCATGAGCCGATCGCGATATGGATGCGAAATCAGGTACGTGGCTCGATCCCTTGGTTGTTTTGTTGCTAAAACCAGACTACGGCGATCTTGGATAACCGTCCTGAGGACGGACGGTCGTTTGGGCGGCCAACACTTGCCACATCAGCCCATGACGTGGTACTATCTAACCACAGAATAATTTCTCCTCTGTCGCGGAGTAAATCTTGAATCCCGGGTTCTACGTGGTCGCACGAAATTAGTCGTGACGTGAGCAAATAAAGCTGCTACGATTGCCAGTTTGTCCTCAGCTGTTAGGGAACCCCAGCCCCCGCGATGCCGCATCTCCCATCGTGCAAATTAGAAAACAGAGGGGAAGAAAACCCCGCATCGGAATGGTGCTTTGCCTGTTTTGAAGGAGTTTCACTTTCGGGCCTCTTTTCCCTTTCTTCGTCTGGACAACGTGCGTGCGAAACGCCGACATGCAAAAAGCTAACCTTCACAGTCCTTTCGGATGAAGCGTACTCACGGAAACCTTTTTAAATGCTGTCTTTCGAGCTGTCTAGAGGCCAACATGGTAAGTAGTTAGTAGAACCAAACCAATGGCAGAGGGGTTCGGTTTCTTCCACTGGGTCGTGTTCCATTTAAGTCCTAAGAGAACCTATAAATTGACTCGTGCGTAACTCGCACGGAGAGATTTCGATGGCTACTGCTAGCGCGCGCTTCAGCGCGAGCTCGCCAATCTCGAGCCACTCAGCTGCGGCTCGATCCGAACATTCCGCGGAGAGTGCCAGAATCCTCGCGGTAACATGGATTGGTAACGCGGGCCGCCGCCGCCCTTCGCTGCCTGTTCGCCTACGTAAAAAGAATGCATACGGTGCCAACTTAGTTTGTAATCATCCTTAAGCTTCTTCTATCGCGACAGACGCAGTTGGTCAATCCCCATCACACATCTCCTCGTTCGCAATTAGGAAAATGGGCAACACGTCCTCGTGTTGGAGAATTCGAACCCACCAAACAAGTTTTGAGCTCCCACGCCGGTATGGTCATGGCGATGACTTTAGCTTCGGTCGAAAAGGGCAGGGCATGCGCATCGTTCATCACGCCCCCACCAACCAAACTATAAATATTTCGAAAAGCCCTAAAATGGCTGCTTCTCCGCAACTTCTTCTTGATCCATTCGTATAAAATATTATTATTTCCCCCAAGAGTCTAGCGTACGTGCCAAAAAGTCCACTCAGGCATTGAAGTCGTCGGGGACAGACTCGTAAATTCAATCCCGGGGGGTGGTACCAACTTGCATGGAATTCTCCAATCACCCTCCACTTTGAAAACGCCCGCCGCTCGACTTTTCTTCTCCTCGACAATGATTTGATCAGTATTCTTCTTGCCCCTCGCCAGTTTTAAAATTCTAGAAAGTTGAGAAACGCAAGCAAGGCAAAAGACCATCTCCCTCTGTCAATCTCTCTGGGTTTCTGATGCGTGGACTTCTTCTTCGGTGTCCTTCAACTCATGGAAATCTAGAAAGAAGGGCAAAAGCCAGCGCGACAAACGAGGGAGAGAGAGACAAAACTTTTTCTCTGTTTTTCCAGACAGAGAAAGTACGAGAAAACAAAAAGGGTACGGACCCCAGAGGGAGAGAGAGAGAGAGAGAGAGAGAGATTTTCTCCTTTCCCCAGTCAAGATGGCGGGCAAGGACCAACCGCCGCAGCCATTTCCAGCCAGGCCTACGGATCCCACCCGCCCCTCGCTCGTCCTCCCCCCACGAGCCTCCGTTGACTCGGTCTTCACCGGCGGTGGCGGCGGGGGCGAGCCGAGCGGGACGGGCTGGGGTCTGAGCCCGGGCCCGATGACCATGGTCTCCCGCCTCCTCTTCTCCGACGGCGAGGACTGCAAGTCCTTCTCTCAGCTCCTCTCGGGAGCCGCCGCCGCTTCTCCCACCGCTCAGTGGCTCGGCTTCTCCCTGCCCACGTCCGAGAAGACCGCCGTCCCCGGAGACTTGCGGTTCAAGCAGAGCCGCCCGAACGGATTGGCGGTCTCGCAGCCGCCGCCGCCGGCAGTGTTCGCCATACCGCCAGGGCTGAGCCCCGCGGCTTTGCTCAACACCCCAGGGACGTTCCCTTCTTTGCTGGTAATCATTCTCAGTGAAATCAATCTGGGGCGTTTCTCTTTTTCCAGAAAAACGTGGATGATTACAACTGTGTCTAATCTTAGTTGGAATTCAGTTGTTATGCTGAGTAATGTCTAGTACAGAAGTAGATTTATTCCTCCGTTAAAGAACCATGATTCGGCGAAACGTGTCTTTATGACGCGCAAGAGAGGCAATGGTAGGGTTCATCTTTTAACCGATGATCTTGCTTCGAACTCAGTTATCTTGATATGTAAATATTGCCAATTCGGCTTACTTTCTAAGCGATTAATTTCGCGGCTCTTGCAGGGGCCTCCGGGAATGTCACACCAACACGGCTTCGTCCGCATGGGCGCTCAAGCTTCGCAAGCTCAGCCTCATCACGTCCAATCCGGGCATGCATCGGCATCTTCCGCAACTGCTGCACTATCCTTGGGAACGATGCAGTTTCCGCCCTTCACATTGGACACATCGGTGACGAACCGGTGGACCTCAGCCTTGGAAGAATCGAAAACCGTCGAGACAGAACCCACCGACTGCTCTCGGTCTGATCAGAGAGCTCCTGTGTCTTCATTCGTCGTTGATAAGCCCGCTGATGACGGCTATAATTGGAGGAAGTATGGTCAGAAACAGGTCAAGGGAAGCGAATTCCCCAGGAGCTATTACAAGTGCACTCACCCTAGCTGTCCCGTCAAGAAGAAGGTCGAGCGCTCAGTGGACGGCCAGATAACCGAGATAATCTACAAGGGACAACACAATCATCAGCCCCCCAAGAGCAATAAGCCGGCAAAGGACTCTGTAGTCGGTTATGGGAGTTCGGATGTCGAAGGAAGTTCTCAGATTCCCCTCGCACCGATGCCTCAGGATCAGGAGTCGAGCCAGGTCACGCGTGCGCACTTGTCCGGAACAAGCGACAGCGAGGAAGTTGGCGATGCTGAGACTGGAGTGGATGAAAGAGACGAGGACGAACCCGAGCCAAAGCGACGGTACTAAAACCAGCAATACTGATGTGTACCAGTAGTACTTCATGGACTCTGATGATTACGTTTTCATTTTTGTGCTGCAGAGGCATGGAGGTTATGGCGTCGGATGCAGGATCTTTGCATAGGACCGTTACAGAACCGAAAATAATCGTGCAAACGACGAGCGAAGTCGATCTTTTGGACGATGGCTATAGGTGGCGCAAGTACGGGCAGAAAGTTGTCAAAGGCAACCCTTATCCAAGGTGCAATGACGACTTCTCTATTTATCATTCTTGTCTATTCGAGTTGAACCCAATCCGAACCGAGATAGTCCCTCTGTTCTTTGTGGTTATGAACTCATTTCTGAATTGCGCAGCAATTTCCAGTACCCTAATAGACTATCGAAGCATCACTGGCCATGGACCATGGTTACATTGTCCTGGCCAATCATCCTTGACATGTCCTTTCTTATCGAATGATGTTTTCCACACTGCCGAGTGAATCATTTGCAGTGAAATTCCGGCCTTGCAGGGCAATAAGGCAGCATAAACATATTACTTCAAGACTGAATATTGTCATTGACGTTCCATAACAATGAGCTATGACGGCATGCTAAATTTATAGTCGCCGTTTCTATCTGTTATTTTCTGTTTAAAAGTATAGGTTTCGACGACAACTTTGAATTCGCTTTTTGCACAAGATTTTGGTGCAAATGTTTAGATACACAGGTAATCATCTAGGTATGCAGCTAGTCACTACTGAATTCTGCCTGACCCTCCTGTTCAACTTCCTTCAAGATCTCCTGTTCTTCAACATGTTCCATGGGTTGTTCAGAGTGAACATGATTTGAGGCCACCTCACCGGGTGTTTTCCTCTCTTTCAGGAGAGGCGGGTGTATGACGTGGAATTCACCATGCAATTGAATTTGCGAGATAATTTTGGTGCTGCAATGCAAAATGTATTTGCAAACGAATTGTGGTTTCAATCATGGTTTGCGGAATATTTAAGCTTCTCTCTTTAACACACAGGAGCTACTACAAATGCACCGCTAAAGGTTGCAACGTCCGGAAGCATGTCGAGAGGGCTTCAAGCGACCCTAATGCCGTCATAACAACATACGAAGGCAAACACAATCATGACGTTCCAGCTGCTAAACCGAGCAGCCACTGCGTTGCAAACAGCTACGCCTCACAATCGAGACAGCAACAGAATGCAGAAGCCGAGAAGCGTGCCGCGTTTGGAACCAACGCGCAGCAGCTGACGGCCCATTTGCGCCTAAAGGAAGAACAGATGATATGATAGGTTCCCTGGTATGCGACCCCTCCGGAATGCGGTGCAACGAGGACATGCTCGTGAAGGAGGCTGAAACCAAAAGTTTGATTTTCTTTGCTTGATCTTTCCTTTTCATACTGGGAGGCTGCAGATTTTTGGTCGATGCTAATTGGTCTGATTTTTCGCATATATCAAAAAATAAACGGGGAGAAGAAATCCGGAAACAAGCCGCTTCTGGGGGGAATCGCGAATCGCCTGGGTCCGAGAGCTCCGGAGGTTCCGTTGTGCTGTAGTGTTAAGTTGTAGACTTTGTAGGCTTTTTATAACACGCTTTGGTTTTGAGATTGTTTCAGAGGGGTTGCATTCTTTCTGTACATGAAAACGTAATTGCTGTCCACATAATTGTTTTGGTGTTACAGATGACTTATTACACTGAACTTTTCTGGTGCTTTCTCATTCATCCTCTTGTTCTGAAATTCCATCATGTCCAGAAGGCAGAGAGTTACATGGCATTAGAATGTGGTTATTCCCCCCAAAAGTGGTAAGCCCAAGAGGCTGAGAAACCCAAGTCCAAAGTTGGAAATCCAATTTGGGTCTTCACTTGGACTGCAGGCCCACCGCTAATTTTCTGCATCTCTACATACGAGCTCTTAAAACTCTCTGTGCAACCATATGGAACGGCCATAACGCAAATACAAGAAAGAAGAGCACAGAAGGCAAGAGAACGAGTGCACGCAGATTGACGGGTCGGCTTTCGGAAGAGTAAATCGGCCTTCGTAAGCCCGCTCTAATCGTCTTCGAGTCGCCTTTCTCATCTAGGGATGACATGGGCCTGAAGAAAGAAAGAAAGAAAGAAAGAAAAAGGAACTCAGATGGTTTGATTGCAGGGGACCCTCCTTTCAGGTTTGGTAGATAGATTGATGAAGAGCAGGCATGAGTGAGGGGGGGGGGGGGAATAGGACTGCGTAGGACCATAGCAATTGCTGCATCGGAGGAAGCTTGATCATCATCAATGGAGTCACATGCTTTACCCAAAGTCGTATGATGAAAGTTCATCCCCACTCAAATATCCCCAGTTGTGGGGTCAAATGGCAAAAAGTTACAGCAACTTCTTTTTTTTTTCTTTTTTGGAGGTGGGTTCGGTTCGGTTCGGTTGGAATGAAAATGAAAACTCAGGCAAGTCCACGCTGGCGCATAGCGCCGTCGCTAGCGGGGGAGAAGATAGACACAGTAGCCACCACGGGAATCCCTCCAATCGCATGCCTACAAGAGGGTGGTGGTGGTCGCCGCTCACGGGTTCGTTCAAAACCCACTTTTTGTTCCGTCTTCGGACAAAAAAGAACGCAGCGTCGTATCTGGTTTGGGACGACGCGAGTCGTCGCCATTGGTATGGAAGACCGTCTCCAACTTTATCTCCTGTTATTTGAAAAAAAAAACGACGTTGGATTCCTTGCCGAGGTCGAAACGCAACCTACTCTCTCGCTCTCTCCTTCTGCCGTTTGTAACATGTCTCCCCGGCCTTGTTTTTTCATCCTTTGTTCCGTTTCTGAGATCTGCAGATTCTTTGCTCCCCAATCTCTTCCCGTGCTCTTCTGTGCTTTTGCCATCTGCAAGCGTTGCAATGTCTTTCTAGATCGCATGCCCCGTGCCCGAACTGAATGATGTTTCTTACTATTGTTAGGGTTGGGGTTAGTGATCGATTTATAAACGTGCCACAAAATTCCCTTCTTTGATTTAGAAGAGACCTAGATTCACCAAACACGCTGATATCAAAACTCGGGTTATCAACGAGTCTGGCCAACAGTTATTAGTTTTTATTGCTCCGACTCATGATCAAATATGCAAGGAAGAAGCTGTTCGATCATCACACATCAATTGTGAAAAAAGTTGATGATCGGTTTATAAAGTGTTATTCTTTAAGTTATTATTTTTGTTTTTTGGGACAAGAGAGGCCAATTCCACTTAGCGAGGATGATATTATTCTTACTTCTGCAAATTGAATGAAGATAATAGACCATGAGTATTATTATTTACGAGTGGAAACTATTGCGGTGCAATAAAAAAAATGTATAAATGTTGAACATAACAATTGTTATTGAATGGAAGTTATATTAAATAAGTATTTATCAACCAAAGAAAAAGATGAAAAATCATTTTTTAATTTATAAATGTAAATAGACAAAATTCTAATCATATGGTCTTTGAAAACTTATGGGGAAAACGGTTTGTCTAATGTGGTTCAATTTAATAGGGGTGAGTAAGTTGGACCGATTGAATTGAGAATCGCCTGGATTGTGGTCCGATTCTCGATCTTTAAAATTAAAACGGCGGTCCCGTTCTCGATTCTAAAGGGATACAAATACATTTTGCTTTGTTTTTTAATTTTCAACTTTTGTTATGCACAATAGATAACACGTGTTACGCATAGTAGATAAATTCGTCACTTAGTTTCATTACTCTAAAACAAAATAATTCATTCCAAATTGAACATACACGTTTATAGTGAATATTAATATACAGTATGCAATAGAGGCGTAGGTTACTTTCCAAATATTGTCAAGTCAACAAAAGTTGAAAATTTCCACATGGGTATATCATCGAATCATATGGGTATCATTTTGATGAGTTTCGTTTGATCGCTCGAGAGTCGGATTAGATCAAACAATCTCGTTTGATCTAATTCTCGAAATTGCTGGTCCGATTCTCAATTTTGAAAAATGATGGATATTTTTTACAACATACACAAGGAAATGGTCCGTCGAGCGGGATTACATCTAGTAAATTGAAATTTTAAGGACGAGCGTTTTTTTGTTGTTGTTGGTGTTTTTGCTTTTAATTGATGTCTGGAGAAAGGGTGTTTTGGGAATTTGGCGTGCTTGACGTCTCCAGGGGGCCGACACAGGCAGATCCAAAGGAAGTTAATGCAGCCGAACTACTGCGTCAGTACAATACAGTTTAGCTTTTTTGAAAAGTCCACTCACTTTCAAATCACATTAAAAACAGATTTAATAAAAATAAAACATAAAAAAAAAAAAGATAAAATGAAGAAACTTTGAATTTTACCATCTCATCCCGGACAAGAAAATGCCAAAAAAAAGCATCTTTACCCCCAACCTAATCTCGTCGCGACACCCCGCTCGACGGACCATTTCCTTGTATCGTCCTTTTCTCACGTTAGGTCGCGCTCCCCTCTGCAATTTGTTTTGCTTTGGAAAACTAGACAAATAGATGAGTGAAGACAACGGTGCGGTGCTATTGGGCATATTAACGCACCCTCTTCTCCAATCCATTGCTCTCTTTACTTTCACGAAGGCACAGTATTTGACGATTTCGATCGTCTTTCCTTCTTCCCCGGCAGCGGCGGCGGACGGGATTTCGGCGAATGACCAACCGCGAGTTTTTTCGGGAGGGTTCGGCATTCCGTGGATTCCATTCGACATCAAAGCGTGTGACCGATTCTCCATTTCACGTGCAATGCCGTGATTATTTTTTTTTTATCAGGCTCGGAGCACCTCACGTTGAACTCGAGTGCCTCTAAGCCGCCACACCCGAGATCTCCACAACTGAATTGTCGAGGAATGTTTACAAAACATTGTCCCACCCCCCCCCCCCCCCCCCCCCCCCCAATTTAAGACCAATCGTGTAAATTGTTATACTCGTCTCACATAATCTAAGTTTGCCCCTTTACATCATATCATTTTAGGGAGCGCTTGATAATTATTTTGTTTTTTGTGTTTTTCAATTTTTATGTTCCGAGGTACAGGCTTGAAATATAAATCATTTTGGTCACGTCATTTCTTTTTTCTTTTTTCTTTTTTTTAGAGATAAATTTTTAGCGCCACCAAAATAGTTTTGAAACATAAATGAGAATATATCGTCTACTTTTCAATTTCTTGAACGAAAATAAAAATAAAAACTCTTCTCATTGTTGATCCCTGGCCGCCGTCCACTGGTGGCTTGCGGAGGAAGAAGGAAATTCGGCGACTATAAAAGAAAAGAAAATAAAAGAAAAGAAAGATAAAAAAAAATTAAGATATAAGATTTTCTTAATTAGATAAAATATAAATGTTTTAGCGATACGAGTTTGTTACGGAATCATCAGATTTGCATTCCGTGAAAATGGATTAATATGGATTGGAATATTTTCAACTCAATCCGACCTATCTGTTCGACACCTCCCTCTCGCCACCACTGTCGAACGTCTAGCTTTGCCTCTCATTGTAATCCTAACATCTATTGCAATCGTAGAAATCTTATTTTATGTTGTTATCACACGATTTTTTCTGTTCAGAAGAGAACAGATATAAAAAATCAAAAATTATTCCAAAGAACAGAAGTTATCATTTTGAATGCCTCTTAATTGACCGTCTATACCTTCATTTCATCTCATCCTCTAGCTCGGCATGGATCAACCGCCCCCCTCGTTTCCAAGGAGATCCAAAGGGAAGATAAGGCACAAAAATAAATAAAACCTTTGACCAGCTTGGCTCTCCCAATAAGACTCGAGCTTCTCCCCCCCACGGGCACTCAAGTTGGAAAAACTCCGTCCCAAAGACAAAAGTGGTTGGACAGGATCACGTATTTGTAGTAAACAATCCGTTCGACCCAAATCATGGACCGGACAGGGCCGTCATAGAAGCCTACAGAAACGTATGACTTTCTGCTCGTGACGATTTAGCCCATCATTGTTGCTTAAAGGGAAAACTTTCCCATGTGTGGTAAGAGCAAAGGCGTGGTGGTGTGTCCACAAATTTGCAAACCGTGAATTGAAAAAGAATACGGTGACTACGGGGGATGGGCTCCGCCCGAGACATTCCCCGTGATCCTAACCTGTGGAAAATTACATTGCAAATATCCGATGGTAGGGTCGACGAACACGGACGTTGATCGGATCTGACTTCGTTGCTGCTGGGCCGCCTTGCTTATGATCAAGTCTAACTACGAAAACGAGAGGGGTTACAAGAAATGCATTAAATGAGCTTTTTTTGGCCTATGGCTTCCCGGCAAGTGGCAAACTACCAGAAAGCGTTTGGTTGCAACTTCTTCCCCGGTTCAATGATTCACCCACCCCCCACACATGGCACGGCTCCAAACAAGAAGCCAGGAAAAGAAAAAGGGTGAAAAAAGAAGGGCATGCCCCTGTAATTATGCCCGTTCACGAGCATGAATTGAAAGCCCCAAAGCCAGACATCTGTCTCTCTCTTTCTCGGCAGTTCAGTGACAGTCCCCCAAGCTCTCTGCCCAAGTAAAGAAAGCTTTTTGCAGAAACGAAGGACAAACCAGAGAACCCTTTTTGATCTTTCATCTCTCCCAGCTTCCATTTGTGCTGTAAGTTACTGGGTTTGTGAGAGGAAAGCACCAATCTCCACCTCCGGCTTCTTCTGATCTCTGTCTTCTTATAGAGTTCCAATTTTTCTTCCGAATCATTCCCATATTGTTTTGCTTCTTTCTGTCTAAGTAGACCCGTTCGAAATGCCAATGCAAGCATCTGTTTTTGCTGTACCCTGCAGCTAAAAATCGCTGTTTTTTTTTTTGTAAAATTTATTTTCTTTCTTTCGCTTTCCCCGGAAAATGAGGAAAAGTGGAAGGAATATCTTTGAAAATCAAGGAGCAGACAGGTCCAAGTGAGTTAATGTTGTTTCTTTTCTGGTTACATTCATTTTCGTCTCCGCACATTAGCTTTTCTCCTCCTGGTGTTGCAAGCACTTGAAGGGGAAATGAGAAAGCATGGATGGCAGCTTCCATACCACCCACTGCAGGTACTTCCTATTGGCTTAGTTGTGTTCAACAGATGTAGGTTTTGAGGGGAAAAAAATCATGTTTTTAATGTTTTTTTTTTTTGTTGCATTTTGAAGGTGGTGGCAGTTGCTGTGTTTCTGGCATTGGGGTTTGCCTTCTATGTGTTCTTTGCCCCCTTCGTTGGGAAGAAGATGTTTCAGTACATTGTGATGGGCATCTATACTCCTCTTGTGAGTGAAGTACTTCACTTTTTGCCTCAAAGATCCTTTCATTTTCTTTCTTTTTTTGCAGCGAAATTGTGCCTGCTTAATGTGTTTGGCTAAAGAGGGATCCAGATCTGTACAATTGTTGCTGTTTTTTCAACTGGGTGTTATATGCTAATTCTTTCTTTTCACGATATGCGCCTCTTCCTTTCGTGGTTCTTTCCATTCCCCTGTGGATTTGTTCTCAGATCCTTTAGAGTATGCCGTTGATTCGCGGCACTCGGCGTCACACTTATCAAAAAGCCTTGAACTTTATTATGCGACTGACCTCCCAATTGACCTGATGATGGCTTCTTATTCAGACTGAACAGGTTACGGTGAACTTAGCCATTCCTTAGGTGGTCTGTAGATGTGAAAATGTTGGTTTTCGAGTTAAGATTTGGAAAGCTGTCTTTGATTCTCTTTAAGTGGATGGAGATTTCGGTTGTTGAACTGGTTTTGGGAAGGATGGCTATTTTGAGGTTGGGAAGTGCGAACAGACCATAATCTAGAGGGGTGCCTGGAGAAGGTTATAGACCATAATCTGGAGGGGTGCTTGTGAGGAGGCTAACTGGGTCGTGTGGAGCCACTGTTATATATCAACTGCCGGATCTTCTGTATTAGCAACTGATAATTAGGTGATGCTGGCTCGTGGCCTGCCCTCTTTTAATTGAATGCGTGTCAAAAAATTGGATTCAAGTTAGCTTGACCTTGCAGCAAAAATCTACTACCCAGATGGATGCGTATAGATGCAGACTAGCTTACAGCATAAATAAACATAGATTAGGCTTCTCTGCACATTAGATGAAGATTCTTGTATTATCTTTGCTTGTAACTTCGTGTAGATGATGAAATTAGACGCTCCACTATGTTATCATCTGAAGTCTTACAACTCTGAATTTCAATGATTCTTTGCTTAGATTTTATATATAATGCGTTATCTGCTATTTCTGATCTGATCCATTTACTCCTTTGCCCTTTCAGATTACATGTGTTTTCGGCCTGTACATTTGGTGTGCCACGGCTGATCCTGCAGACCCAGGGGTTTTTAAGTCTAAAAAGTATCTCAACGTTTTAGATACTGGAAAGCATGTCCGACATAAGGATTCCAAACTAGGAGGTGAATCAACTTCATCTATACATGATGCCAATAACGCAGCAGTTGGAGGCAAATCTCTTGACAAGGATGTAGAGAGCGTGGCAGCAAAGGAGTCCACCGCTGAAGCTGAGAGGAACAGCGCACCATCAACGCATACCACTTGTTGCGCATTAGCGTTGCTTCCCTGTGCTTTAATGTGCAAGTGCTGTAGCTTGAACGAAGAATCTTCTGAGAAACACATGAGTGAAGATGGCATGTTCTATTGCAGCTTGTGTGAAGTTGAGGTTCGTTTGAACACTATTGTTCTTAATCATATAAAATGGCCTTACATTGTTGATAATCATTCCTGAGAGTAGCATCTTCTTGCGACAGTTGTTCCTTTACAGATTTTGCATCCTAAACTTGTCAACTTGCAAGATCATAAGTATATATATGCACACGACAGTTTGCAAGATTGTAAGTTTATATATGCATCCGGCAGTTGTTATAAACTTTTGTAATTCGAATGATATTCTGTTGCAGGTTTTCAAGTACAGCAAGCATTGCAGAGTTTGTGACAAATGTGTTGATAGATTCGATCATCACTGCAGGGTATTGTGTGATCCCAATTATTGAGACATTTATGCACTCAATTCTTTTCAAAATTGGAGCTTATCAAATCATCTTACTTGTGTTTTTTTTCTTTTTCTTTATAGTGGTTGAATAATTGTATTGGCAGAAAGAACTACAAGCAGTTTTTCACTCTTATGGTATCTGCTCTTCTCTTGGTAAGCATGAATATATAAACTTCGTTTCTCTGTAAATCCTGTTTATGAAGATGTCATGAAGATCCTGGCCTTCTTATCCTCAGTCTCCTGTTGTCTCCAATTTGTTGGGTTTGCATTCGTTGTCTTGTGTTCTTGATATGTATTGCCAGCATGATGTATTCCTCAATTTATGATGTGCAAACCGAGCTGAAGCTCTCTAATATGCATAAGAGCTGGATGGCCCTACATTAGCTCTTTTATATATATTGAGTCTGAAGAGTTCCGGTTTGGTTTGCCATTTTTCTTAGGTGTGCATCATTCACCTGGTATTTACTAGACTGCTCATCCAACATGAAGCAATAATCATTCTCACCTCAAGTGAACACTCTTGAATTTGGTTTATGTTTCAGCCATCCTGTGTCATGACTCGAAAATCACCTCCTGGGAGTCTATTATGTTGTTTCCTTTGTGTTAAACAATTATTGACTTGAAAATAGCTGGATTTTGCATCCTGGCCTTGAGACTGCAGCTTATTCTGCAATGGTCCACGGGTATGCTCGTGCTCGTATGCTGTTTTCTCGAGAAGAAGCGATTTATGGTGGATATTTCAACCAAATTGGGGAGCAGTTTTTCTTTAGTGCCCTTTGTGATTGTGGTGGTAAGATGGATGCTCTTTCATGTTCTATTGTGTAGATTCATTTGAACTTGCTTGTATATGTGCTAAGATTATCTGCATGTCTCAACTTATTACATCAGTATTAATTGTTATATACAAGCTATTGAATGATTACTTAGCTACTGGAATTAATCATGTTGCAGGTGGTGTGCACCATCCTGGCATTGATTGCCACCTTACCACTAGCTCAGCTTTTCTTCTTCCATATACTTCTCATAAAGAAGGTAACTTGTCATCAACTTTGTCTTAAGTGGTACATAAGCACCTCTCGGATTGTTTAGCATTTCGATTTCCTTTTTGTCTTCTTTTTTCTGATGCCTAACGATTTTTTTTTCCTATCATTAAGTCGATATTCTAATGTATCCTTCCTCTTCTTGCACGGACTGAGATATGATCACTTTTAGCCGTTGCTTTGGTTTTGAATTTGAGTATTTGAACTTGAAAGTCTTTTTTCATAAACTGGTAGTTCTTGGTTGTGATATTGAATCGGTAGTTCAGTCTGGCCTTCGCTTTAGTTCACGGGTGGCTGGCCTGCCATTGGTTTGAATATTGTCACCTTTCTTGTGGTGGATCATCTGTGGTTACTGTTCTATTGAATTTTTCCCTTTCTATAGACAAACTGCATTGGTATTCTTGTGCTATTTGCTTCTGTGATGAAAATAATTGGACTTGTTTTACATAGTAAGTTTCCTCGATATTTGATGAAGTAACATAGCCTTGAATTGAATCTCAGGGAATTAGCACTTATGATTACATCATAGCTCTGAGGGAGCAGGAGCAAGATCAACAAGGAGTAGGCCATCAAAGTGCACAAATGTCTCCTGCCAGCTCACTTACTGGATTGAGCAGTGCGAGCTCTTTCACAACCTTCCACCGAGGCGCATGGTGCACGCCGCCACGATTGTTCCTTGAAGATCAGGTACTCTTTAAACGCGAGGGAGTATGAATTGTTCAAAGCAGATCTTCTTATCTTTGAACATGCAGCTCTGGAGTGTTAATTCATCTCCATCTATGAAAGTCAAGATTAGCCTCATTAAAGTTCCTTGATAAAAATTAAACCTCCCCCCTTGGACATTATTTTTGTACAGAGCTGAAGTAATTAACTAACGCTGCTTATGCATGATGTCTCTGCAAAATTCTCTTTTATGAGCATTATGAACTCTGTTTGCTGCAGTTACAAAGCTTAGGTTAATGTTATGTGCCATGAATAGCTATTTTTAATCCCTCCTCCAGTTTGATGTTGTCCCTCCGGACACTGGATCTGTTAGTTCTTTGGGCAAGAAGACAGCGGGAGAGGATCCACCAAAAAAAAAGAACCCTGGAGCAGTGAAAATCAGTCCGTGGACACTTGCTCGCTTAAATGCAGAAGAGGTATCGAAAGCTGCTGCAGAGGCTAGAAAAAGATCTAAGATACTCCAGCCTGTCGTGAGACGAGAATCCCCATTTGGCCTTGAAACTGACAGGAACTTTGGAAGCAGTAGCCGACGGATGATACCGAGGCCTGATAATAATAGGAAGCGGCCGAGTAAGCGGGTGAGGCTCCCCGCCGACTTGGCCATGGAGCCAATCACGAATCTCTCACTGAAAAGCGCAGAAAAAGGCATCCCTGAGACATCAACAAGTTTGGCTCCTCTTCAGCTTGAGGCTCGGAGTGCTTTCCAAACAAGTCGGGCCATGTCTGGCTCCAACGAAATTGTGGGGTCCTCTCCTGAGAGCAGCCTGGAGTCTCCTGACATCCACCCTTTCCGAGTCTCCTCCTCGGGGCCTGAAGAGGGTCGGCAGCCAACTGGACTACCTGCTGGTATGGCTGCGCACAGGGGATTACCCCTTTCGAGATCAACCAGTGATGGGTATGAAGCTTCAGGTGGGGAAGATAGCGACAGGGTTCCTTCTAGGTTTGTTCAGAGGTCAGCAAACTGGAGTAATCTTCTATTGGGGTTCGATCAGGATCAGAGGGTCGCAAGATTGAAAGCGTCATCGTCATCATCTTCTCAGGTCGATCACAGACACCTTTGACCTGATTTGATGAAGAAGCGATGGAGTTCACAATTCTTTCATTCATGGTCATTCGGGCTTCCGAGGACTAATAGACCCATCTTGGCTTTTGCATATTCTAATGCTGTTCATTGCCTGTGATATCTTTTAGATCGAAGGAGTTTGGATAAGCTGTAAAAAGGAGTTCTTGAATTAACTGTTTGCCCTGAAAAACGCTCTCCTCTTACCTTGGCAGATCTCGGTTCTCACTCTTCTAAACCTTCAGAAAGGCAAGTTTAAGATTGACAAGCTGGCTTTATTTATACTCCTTGTAATCCATGATCTGGCAAGGAGTTGATTTCGTTCTTACTTTCTACGCCATTTCCTCTGTCGCGGAGGCATTTTAATGTGCAGATGTTGCTTTCTACATTCGGTTTACGACAGTTAATGTAAAACACTTGAATCGGAAGGCCATAATCAGAAGGGCAGTGGGACTTTCTACTATAGATTAGAGATTAAGTTTACGCCCACAAACGTAATGAATTGGTCAGAACCTGTGCCATCCTTACTAATAAGGAGGCCATCAATATCTTCATTTGAACTGGAAAAGAGAGCAGGGGCGGCATTAGTTTGTGGTTAATGGCTTTATATCACTTTAGATGCGCAAAGTGAGCAAACAAACGGCCGGACAAAGTGGAGCATCCCAAGAATATAAGGATGACAGAATGCGTATCACGACGTGTATGGGTCCAAGACAAAACAACAATCTAAATTGGTCTATTGTTTCACGGTATCTGTAAGATCGACGGCAGAAATTTGAAGCAGATTTAGCAGCTACAATGTGTGTTCACCACTGGAGAAGCTTCTGCCTTGATGGAACCGGTTTAAGCTGGATATGCCTCACGAGACAGTGCCTGTTCGGCGGAAGGCTGGCAGCTAGCATGCAGATTCGCACAGTAGTTACAGTCAGATGATTAGCTCGGGTAGGGCAAAGAGCAGAGTAATTCCCAAAGGATTACAAATTTACAATCTTCAGTCTCAAACTAATTACCTCCGGTTAGATATGGAGATGAAATGGAACGGGATACTAGGAGAAACTACAGAACAAGCATTCAAGCAAATCAACACCTATCCATGCCCAAGAATATCAACACTGAACATAGTTTGGTTCGCAGATAAGATTCATCGTTTTTAGAATTCTGAAGAATCCCTTTTCTCCACTCTAAAGGTTTGATCTTCTTGAAAATATTCCTGCCGATACCATTTGCTCTGCAACATATGTAACCAAACAAAAGCATCCTAAAAATTCTCTAGACACAATCCTCAATGACCTTGGATCTATAGCTGCAAACTATAAGTTACTCATGATCTATTAAACAGCAGACTGCAATCTCAGCCCTTCGATGAACAATGCTTTGCTCTGAAGAAAGCCAAGAATACTGCAGCTTCGTATGACCAAACAACTTAACTATGTGCCAAGAATGAATTCCACAACATCTGAGCAGCAAAAAAGGAGTCCAAACACCATCCTTCCCCACCGTAAATAGAAAGTGGCAACACCAAAGTTCGCGACAATATTTTTACTCAGTACACAGACTACATGAGAGAAAAGGCATATCTCCATCTACCGAATTGTGAAACCTTTACTACCCGTCATTACAATGATCACACCGAATCCGATCAGATTCTAACGGGTGCAAATTCATTTGCTGTATAGTTGCTTGAACAACATACACGGCCTCTCATTGTACAAACAAAATCTAAAACCTAGAGGCTGCATGCATATGAAGCGAAGAGTCGAGCTACACTACGTTTCTATGAAACAGAGTTGCAAAGGAAGGCAATCTTACAACTATCGGAGTCAAATGACCGAGTGCCCCTCTCCCGATCGCAACTCCATCAAGCATACGTGATGGAAACCACGTGAGGGACCTTCCCGTCATCGAAGGGCAAGCTGACATAGTCCCTGGCGAACTCCTCGGCGATCTCCATGGCCAGCTCCCCATGCATAGCCTTGCAATACATGTACAGTACGACGTTCGCGGCCAGACTGAGCAGCATCAGCATCGTGAGGGAGCTCGACGTCGCCACGATTTGGACCACGAAATGCCAGCGTTTCCATTCGTTCCCATCAATCACCGACTCCAAAGTCGACAGAGTACTAGTCCACACCAGAATCCCCGACAGAATTCCGAAGAACAGAGTCATCGACAATGCCACGCCTCTCATTCCCTTCGCCAAATAAGCGCTCCGCCTCAGCGGATGGAACCAGCAGCTCGATTCAGCGACCGCGATCACGTTCGCCAAAACCCACTGCACTTGCAAATACGCCAACACCAACACTAGAACCACCGCAATCGACGCTACTAATCCGAGAAAGAAAGTCGAGGAATAACTAATTTCACGACCAACAACAAGTTCAGCCCCTTTGAGGATTAAGAACCCTAAGATTCCAGAAACGATTACCATCGAGGAGGTGACAACGTGGGTGCAGATGAGCGTGGATAAGAGAGGGAAGAAGGACGTTCCTATGGACTTGATCGCCGAGAGCAGCTTGACCGGCCGGCCGTAGAACCCCTGGACGACGCTGTAGGTGATGGAACCCGCGGCGAAGATGGACAGAAGCGTGAGGAAGGAGGTGCAACCGACGCTGATGAGCACGCTCCTCGGGTCGACGCCGCTCCGTTGCTGTTGCGGCGGCTGATTGAGGAGGAGGGAATCCCTGAGGAGGGTCTGGGCGTGATAAGGGTTCGAGGAGGAGGAGGAGGAGTCAAGGAGGAGGCGCTGGAGAGTGGGGTAGACGGCGATGGAGAAGGAGAGAGGGAGGAGGAAGAGCACGGAGAGGGCGAGGAAGTGGCGGGAGTGGGCCCTGAGTATGCGGCGCGATTCGGAGATCACGGTGCGGAAGTCAGCCGCCGGGGGCGGTGGCGGTGGCGTCGCCATGGCAGACAGCTAGAGGTCGGGGTCGTTGCGGATGGTTCGGACGGAGAGAGATGGAAGGACGGAGATTACTTTTCCTTTCGAGGATGAGCCAAGTGCGTGGACGGTGGAGTGCTCAGGAAAAACGTGTTGTGTTTTTTGGTACAAGTTCAAAGGTTCGAACTCTACTTATGATGATGATGATGTAATGTGATTTGAAGAGACGATGAACTCTAATGCACGTAAAGTACGTTCATCATTTTGAAAATTTAATAGGCTCTTCTAAAATTTTGAATTTTCTCGAACCTTGACTCGGATGCATTCGAAAGGAAAGTTTGTTGGTTTTCATGGACAAATCTACCGATAACTCTGTATGTAAAATGGATGCATTTCCAATAAAATGAACATATTTATAGTTAGGATTAACACCGCGAAAAATCTGAGACCAATACACCCGTGAAAAATTTATCCGAAATTATTTTTTTTCATTAAGAAAAAACTCTAAACTAGTACACTTTTGACTAATTTATCCCAAAACTATTTTTTTGACCACTAAAAATCCCAAATTGATACATTTGTGATAAATTTATCCGAATTTTTTTTTTGGTATCGAAGGTATCCGGGCCAGCGTCCGTACCGATCGCGCACTTCGACTAATCCTCCGGGAGGGCTAGTGTAGCATCCCACCGCCACGACCCTCCGCTTAAATCACCAGCACCCAGCGAGGTTCGGAACTCAGGACCTCTCGTGAAAGGATCAAAGCGCAAACCAGCTGGGCTACCAATGGGTGAGTTCCAAAATTATTTTTTTTTACTATGAAAAATCTCAAATTATTACATATGTGATAAATTTGCCCTTCATTAAATTGGATTAAAACCACAAAAAATCCCAAATTGATATACTTATGATCATCAGAGGATAAAAACTTCAAACCGATATATTCGTGAATTGTCGCGTGCCATCCAACTCAGTAATTTGATGTTACATTTAATAAAAAGTAATAGAGGGTAAATTTATCACGAGTGTACTAATTTGAGTTTTTTATGGTTAAAAAATAATTATGGATAAATTTATCACAAATGTATTAGTTTAAGATTTTCGTAATATTAACACTTATGGTTACCATAATGACATGAAAAGCAAAGCCTTATTAATATGAAATTGATTGGTAAGTGGTGATCGGGTCGAGTTCAAGATGGTTAGAACACGACCCACTTTGCAAACGTTTGGGTTGCATTTAGTCAGACTTTTTTTTTTTAATCGGAGAGTATAAAATTGAACTAGGTGGGATTGGATCAAGACAAGATTTCTAATGTCTTACGTAATATTTGGTAGATTCACGGATATCAAAGATGAATTGAATGACAGCCCTTTGATTGAATGTAACCTAATGGCTCTCGCCGTCGACAAATTCTACCTCACTCTCCTCGCCGTCCTCCGCCTCCACCACCTGTTCGACCATGTCGGATTGAATGCTGACCGTATAGAGCTCTCTGCTCTTGCGGAGGTCCAAGCAGCCTGGGCATCACCATCGTGCAAAATCTTCAGCAGCCACTAGTCTCTCCTCCATCTTCATTTTCGGCATGCAATCTTCAACACGCACTAGTCACTCGTCACTATCCTTGCCCTCATGGCTCCTCCCAGGGTGGAGGCCCAGAACGCGAAGGCGCTGCAGATGAAGGTGCGGTTGGTCCTGTGACAAAGATGGGTGAAACAAAGTGGGGCGACGCCTGTTGCTCCAGATCTAGCTATGAAGGAGAATGGCGGCTGGTGCTCAAAATCGAGCTATGGAGCTCCTCTGTCGGCGAGGTCGAGTCAAGCTCCTCTGTGGTGGAGGTCCAGTCGCGCTCAGCCATGGAGCTCCTCCGAGGTTGACATTGACTCGAGCTCATCCCAGCAATGATGCTCATCGGTGGCAACGAGATGGAGCTTGATGGACGGCTATTGGTGGAAGGAGCTGACGGACATGGGTGAGTAGAGGGGACGAAGAAGAGAACTGAGCGTGAGACATATTCTATTCATCTTTATACAACCGTCATACGGGATTATTTTATTCAAATTATATCCCTTTTATATGTAACTTTGTCTTGTATTGAGCATTAACAAAACACATGATATAATATCAATAAGGGATAATACCACCAAAAATCCAAAATCGATACATTTGTGACAAACATACCCCAAATTAATTTTTTTTATCACCAAAATTTTAAATCGGTACACCTGTAACAAATTTACCATAAACCGATATAGTTGTGAGAAATTTACCGCCCCTCCGTTGGTTTCTATCAAATTTTACCATCAAATTTCTAAATTGGATGACGTGTGGCAATTGCCGGGTATATATATATATATATATATATATATATAACCCTTTATTTGTTATAAGTGTATCGATTTGAGATTTTTCGTGATATTAACTCAATTTTAACTAAAACTAAAATAGAGCAAAATTATCAAACGTGTATCGATTTATGATTTTTTATGGTAAAAAATTAGTTTTTGGTAAATTTATTATAGTTATATTGATTTAGGATTTTTGATGGTAAAAAAAAAATAGTTTGGAATAAATTTGTCATAAGTATAACAGTTTGAAATTTTTGATGATAAAAAAAATAGTTCAGGGTAAATTTGTCACATTTGTATTATTTAGAGTTTTTTGTGGTATTAACCCTAATTATAATTATGTCTTGACTTTTATCATGATTGCTCAACGTAGTTTTAGGATTCTATTGTACATTATACCTATTGATACACCATTCCTTGGATATATATATATATATATATATATATGTAAAAAGGGGCCTGATATCCTAAAAAAAACTCTCAACTTTATGTCAAGTCCCAATTCTATCATAAAATTTTTTGGTCCCATAAAAAATCCCAAAGTTACTTTAAACTTTTTTTGTCTTATAAAAACCATGAACATTTACTTGATTTACAAATCCGCCCCCGTTAACCTTCTATCAACTGAATGACGAAAAACTCTTGAGTGTGAGCTGTTCGAGTGTATCGATCAAGAGTTTCTAGCAGTAGCTATTTGACTGTGAGATATGAAAGACTCCCGATCATGAGATATTTGAAGATTGAGCACAAGTCAAAGATCTCCGAGCGAGATGGATCCCCAAGCAAGGTGAAAAAGAAGACTATCTTAGGAGCAATAGCAATTGAAAGAAGCAAGCCCTAATTGCTCTAGCTTTTTACCTAAATTTCAGATTCAATAAGATGTCGTTCGAGCTGATAAGGAAATTCATCTTCAAATGGTTTTCTTGGATACGAACTTGGGAAAAAAATTAAAGTAATGGTCTGAAATGTCACATCAATAAGAGTGATTTTGGATAGTGGGTTAATGAAGACAGATATGGCACTCAAGGAAAATTGGTCATTTTTTATAAGACAAAAAAAAAGTTAAGGAAATAATTGAGAATAAAGTTGGTGATTTTTTATGAGATGAAAAGAAATTGCTGTGTTTGTTTGGGGGAAAAAGTTTTTCGGATTTTCCGGCGTTTGGGGGACGGAAAATAGGTTAACCCCGGAAAACATTTTCCTCCTATGGAAAAATCCCTTTGAAAATTGTGGAAAACGATTTCCTCTTTTTAAAAACGGAAATCATTTTCCGTCGGCCGTGGCCGTCGGTCCCCGGCCATCGATCGCCGCCCACGGCCACCCTCCACCGGTCGCCGCCGCCGCCGCCGGAAAATCAATTCCTTGCCAAACGACGGAAATTGTTTTCCAGTTCATTCTTAAGTATTAACCAAACACCGGAAAATATAGTTATTTTCTTGGAAAATGACTTTCTAGAAAATGTTTTCCCCCAAGAGGCCATTTTTCGTGAAACAAACGGAGAGGGTAGAGTTGTTTCTCTTAGACCAAAAGTCGAGATTTTTCACTAGGCGAAAAGATGTTTGGGATAGAATTGATATTAGAGTTAAAAGTTGGGTTTTGTTTTTTTAACTATAGTATTAAGCCTACAAAAGGTTTAAATTTGACGCAAATGGATTAGAATGCCCTGAGCTTCAGGTCCAAGGGCTAAAACAAACACACAGAGAGGCGCAACAAGAAACGGGGAGCGATCTTTGTACAGCAAGGGCATTGAAGTCATTTTACCAGTCTCTCTCTCCTTTCTCCAGTACAAAAGGTCACCTGACTCTCTCTCTGTTCTCGCGCCCTTTCTCATCACGGCGTTCGGCAGTAACAAAACAACGAAGAACTTCGCAGCTGCTCTACGCACTGATTTGCTCCTTCGGTAATCTCTCTTTCTCTCTCTCTCTCTCTCGATCGATCGATGGACGAAAGTTGGACTCGCGCTAGGTCGTATAGGAGCAAGAATTTGTCCTGAACACGTTTGGGGCTGAGCACCTTTTGTTTTCGCGAGCGCCTCTCATTGGAGGAAGGGATCGGGGTTAGTCGAATCGTGGTTTTTTGCGCTCTCTCCTTCTCGCCTAGAAGCTCTCCGCTTGGCCCGAGAGTGTGAACGATGGTTCAGTGCGCTGCGCGCTTCGTCCGTGCGCAGTAAACCCTCCTTCCGTTTCGTTTCTTCCTAAGATCGGAGCGTGTTGAGGAATTCATTGCGAGCCGACCTTGTCGTGGAAATTTGTTGACCGCGGGTATGACAATGGGACCGTGGAAATCTTTGGCTCGAATAAGGGTGATGTTGTGGCGGTCGATGCGCCAATGCAAGGTTGGCTGATGCCTCTTTGAAGTGGCGCCCATTTTGTTTGTTTGGGGAACTTGAGAGAGGGAAGTGGTGAACTGGGGTTCTCATGCTTGGACATGGTTCATTCGTTCAGAGCAATTTTTATTAGGCTCCTGAATATTGTCTTGATTGTCGCAGGACTAAAGCAGGGGTGAATCAGTTGCCTTCTTAGATTTTGATGTGCATGTTTCTGAGGATGAAATTTACTGGTGAATCTCAAAGGGAGATCTGATGTTCGGGTTTTAGATTTTCTCTGAGTACTTTTTGTTGTGTTAGAGCAGGCATAGCACACAAGAAGCCATGAGAATTGGTTGAATTTTTTTGTCTACTTGGATTTCAAAGGTTAATCCGAAAGAAAATGCTTCACCTTCAATTTATTGCGGGAGAATAGAACCAATCATGACTTCGACATAGAAGCACATGAAAAAGCTTTTGCGCTGTCTTGGGAGTTAGATCACCACATGATATTCCTAAGTGGCTATGGAAAGATCTTAGCACTGGTGTCCCTAAAATGCTTTGTACCATCTTTTTCTATTTGACGGAGATTTCTGCATTTTTTTTCCCAAATTGATATTTCCTCGCTCTTCCTCACAGGAACTTGTCCCCGTCCTTTACTGGTGTTTCATTTGCATTCGTGTAGGACTCAAATGGACAACTACCGCCAAGATAAGTTACATAAATTTGAGGAGTTTGTTGATCGACGTCTGAAACCAGATCTTGTTCATGCCATATCTGAGCGGTATCTGTTCTTCTACTTAACAGTTTTTTCTTTGATTAGCACGGGGAAAACACAGCATCTTTCATATGTTGAGCATTTTTTAAGAAAGACATTTATCTATGAGTACAGAGGCCAAAAGTCAGGGATGATTACCCACCATCTGGTAGCCGAGTTGGTTTGCGCTAAGTTCTTTTTACAAGAGGTCCTGGGTTCAAAACTTCTCGGCGCTAGGTGACTTAACCGGGGGCCCGTGGTTGTGGGGTCTGCGGGTCCTCCCGAGAACTAGTCGTGCTTCACTGCTGGTTTGAGTACAAGCTCACTGGCCGCACGGACTCCTCGGTTATCCAAAAATAAAAAGTCAGGGATGATTAAAGTGAGGGGAAAGTGATTTGAGATGCCAAGGACTCGATAGATTGATGGCAATATTTTCTGAAGCGATAGAAGCTGGATCCTTAACTCCTTAATTCTGGCCAAACAACAAACACTCCCCTATATTTAGGCATTGCAAATCATATAAGTCTTCTGTGCACTCGTTTCGTGAATAGAAAATTCTGTTTATGTGGACTCCTTTTGTTTTTCATAGAGGCTTATGTAAGCAAGGATGACTGTGATGCATATGTTGAGTCGTCATAAATCATCTGGAAGTTCGACTTGAATCCCTGCATACCTCCTTTCTAGATTCCTGAAAAGGTTGATTTTGGCTGAATTTTATTAAATTTATCTGGGTTATGGTTTATGAGTAATTTATCTCCATCCTCCCCCCCCCTTCCTTCCAAAAAAAAAAAAAATACCCCCCAACCCAACCACCAAAACCAAAAATAAAAATAAAAACTGAAGAAGATTGTGCCGTGCATCCGTAAGCTGAGCAATGGGATTAGTGCAATTATTTAGCTGATGTGTGGCTGACTTGGTGCTTGATTTTGTACAGGGATAAGGTTTTCGAGCAACAGAAGACTTTGTATCCTTTTGTAAGTAAACGGATTCCTTTCCTTATATGGAGTGATTTGTTTATGTATCATGAGGAATAATCCGTTGTCATACACACATGATTTATTTACAATTTTGAGTAACTCCTTTCTTTTAGTAGTGTTTCAGGAGCATTCACCAGTTTGAATTTGACACCATAAGCTTTGACGGTCTTTTGATTTTCTTGACATTGTATCGCTTTTAGCTCAGATTTACGAAAACAAATTGAGAATCTTCAGAAGAATAGTGTAACTAGTCTCAAGACATTGGTCAACCTTGGTTCTGAGGTGTTCATGCAGGCAGAGGTGTAAGTCCTCTCTCTGTCTCCGTCTCTGTCTCCATCTCTGTGTGTGTGTGCGTGCGTGTGTTTATTCCCTGGAACCTTTCATATTCTACCTCATAGTGCTGGTAGGAGACAACTGTTGGCTTATGCCATCTTGGCATGCTTTTTTGTGAAGTTTCTGCTTGATGAGCTGCGACATATTCCTACTCGATATGGTTGTTCTTTTTCTCTTTTTTATGTAAATGATGGTAAGTTTTGTGAATTGAGGTTGCTTGTGCAAGTGGTGCTGAGGGTTCAATTACATTACAATTAGTATCAGGACACTAAACTTGTTTAGCCTTAGTTCTTGTGTAACTGTATTTGGAGTGGGTGAAAAAATGCATGAAACTGAGTACTTGCCATGTGAAAATGCGGCGTAGGTTCTGTTCCTCTGATGCTGGTTTTATTTCTTGGTTTGTGGTGGCTTTTGAGGTTTAATTCAGTAGTGCCACATGTTCGCAGGCCAAATACAGAACGCATTTTTGTAGATGTTGGACTAGGGTTTCATGTGGAGTTTACATGGTCTGAAGCTCTGAATTACATATTACTAAGGGAAGAGAAGTTAGCCAGGTTTGCACTTAAACTGATGCGATTTCAAAAGTCTTTATAACTGCCACATTGGAGAGAGGGATGTCTCTTTCTTATCGCCTTTTCCTTATTCCCATAGTTCATTCTCTGCAGGCAAATAGAAGAGTACACTCATCAGATTGCATCAATTAAGGCACAGATAAAGATGGTATGTGTTATGAGATGTTTTGCTTATGCTTTTGCGTTTTTCCTTAACAGATTGAATATGCTTGAACATCTTCTCCAGCTGAAATTTGGTACCCTTAGAGCATATAAACTTGGACGGTACAAAATGCTAGGATTACCTTTTCTCTTGGCCAGATGATACTGGGGGTTCCTTGTATCTGCAAACTTCCTTTCCTTTTCTTTTTGCCGAACAAGATAAAAATGCCACGTATCTTAGTGTTCTTAGGTCATGCGGGGCTTATCATCCTCGCACTAGACTCCCCTGCTTGGGGAACACTTATCTCCAATCTAATGTTTTGGAATGATGACTTGGTTTGCTTGCTTCTTGATATGAGAAGTTTAGACTTGTCCGTATATAGTGTCAAGATCGAAACTCACTAGAGTGATTGGACCTTAAATGTTTTGGAGTCCTCCTTATAATTATCACTTCATTTGGCTGGAGTGAAGTAGCTGGATGGTTATTGTGCAGGTCTGTGAGGGAATCAGGGAGTTGCTTCAACTTCCTGCCGAAATAAACCTACAGGAGCCCATATTCTGATTCAAAATTAGAACTGTCTAGGTAAGACTCATTCTTTGTGGATTTCTTTGTGGATAATCTTCAATCTAATGAGAGGACAAGGGAAAAAAGTATAAAAAAAAGGCAGCTGACTCAATCTGCTAATGTTTTATGTGGAAGATACTATGTTTCTGGGCTTGGGTTTTCTCGTCAAATGGTCTTACTTCAGTTTTCCTCTAGAGCTAAGTACAAATTACATGTATGGTTAAGAAATGGTGCTACGGATAGTTACCAGAGATGATTTCCCATGCGACAGGTGAATGGAGACTTTAGTGTAGCAATATCTTGTGTGCTTCTACACTCTAAATTCCAGTGTAGGTTTGTTAGAGCCATCAGCATCTTCGTCTCTACCCATTTTAAAGCCTGACTACCTTTGCCTGGATAAATAGCATCTGAGTGAACCTGGAATCCGCCTCACAACTCTAGGAGACATCTAGCATTGTTTTACTTTGTTCCCGGCTTAATCTTGGGTTTGATCCTTAGATCTTGTCTATGGACCAGCCCAACCCTCAGCCCACCCGAGACTTTTAAGCGAGTGCTTAGGGTAACTCTTCACGTCTTTGAATAGATGGAATAGCTATGGGCCTATGGCGGTCTGATAAATTCCATGTTTGTAGCTTTAATTAGCGTGAGCTTTGTAGGATGATCATTTGATTGGGATAAAGATTGAGCATGACATTCCCATATGGCCTCACCGGGTGGACTGTCGCTTGAGCCGGAAAGGTTGTGGGCTTTGTGCAGAAGCTGGGCCTTGGGATGTTTCTGTGAGTGAATCCGATAAAGCCAGGACGGCGACTGGGACAGTACACCCGGCACGGTGCACGATGCGTATTATCTAGGTTGCTTTGTACAGACAGATACTGGCGAAAAAACAGTGGATATCCATGTAAGACCAGAATGGCTGAAATTAAAAAACAAAAGGGGTGGGATGGGGATTGATGAGACAGGCGGATGCTCCAAAAATAGGGGCTGTCGTCCTCGATGGGCGGCCTGTATAGTGCGGTGGGGGGATGGGATGGGATGTGTTGTGATGTTGGGCTCCATCACCACATAAAGGGAATCTCGTTTATTTTTCCTTGCTCTGGGGGGTTAGTAGAGAGGGGGGTTTACTAATAAACAAATTTGAAGTACATGGAGATATATTTTAACAAAAACTCGCTCTCCTAATGCACTTGATATTTCACTAACGTTAGGAAATGGGACAAACGGAATGTTTATACCCAAACCTTAATAAGAATAAGAGAACGCGATCCCCCTTCGATTGTCGGGCTAGGGTTCCACACGCTTCATTCTCGCAAATTTTTATCAGATTGGGCATCAAATTGAGTCCGGCACGAAAAAAAAAAAATAGCAAGCCACGATCAACAAGGCGAAATAAGATATCATGTTTTAAGTCATGAGCATGAATTAATATAAGAAACTCCTCTTTCACCATCTCCACAAAGCCACCGAAGTCCATCAAGAACCTTGCCATCTCTGCCTTCGCCATTGCTACTCCCAGAATTTGCATCCCTTCAATTTATGCCGCTGCATGCCTATCAGGACCCATTTCTACATTCAACTACACAGTTATGCTTTTGATCTCTGACGTTCAAACTTTGACTATGCCAAGATAGCCTAAATCGATGTTTATTATGTTTACGGACGATATCGTACATGAGGTCAGATACTATCGGTTCCTACTTGTACGAATGTAATTGCTTATATGACATAAGCAATCACAAAACACGAGATAGGACGCGTTTAGCTTGGTGATTAGGCTTGGGATCTGGGGTTAGTGGGGAAGAACTAGAAACCGATTAGGAAGATAGTAGCACGAGATAGACATATGATTGCTTCTTTGTCGACATTTGTCGACCGTGACCCAAATATAGGATAAGGAGCGAAGAAGAAACAAAACCAGCGGATACAAACAAAAACCTATCTAATCTCAGAATGCGGTCCTCATGCCGGGTCGAACCACTTAAGCACGATCATGCATGAACAGACCGCACAAAACCTTTTTTAGTAAGTGTGATTAGTATTGGGTCACATTGTATTGCGATAAGGCCACGATGCATCACATCACCTTGTCGAACTTTTCAACACGAGCTCGAGTAGGGGTTGGGGGGGGATAGACCTTTTGATCACGAAGGTGGAACTCAGCCAGACATCAGACCAATGGAACAGGAGAAGTAAAACACTACTCGAGTTAAAAAAATTATTTTCTTAAAAATAATTATAGTGTTTCAATGAAGTAGTTAGCCGATGATAAGTGTTTTCATTATCGATAATAACTTGATGTCTAAATATATTCGAGGATGGTCAAATATTTTTCGTTCATTCATTTTTGTAAGTGACGCGAGTTATCAATTTCAAGAAGTAATTAGAATCCAAGACATTGTATTTGGGTATTCACGTCTCTTTCAAACGGAAGGCTCACGGGCGGTTACTCCTTGTCTTGTCTCACGTTTTATTCCTTGTATCCACTTCACCGCGACCCAGCGCAAAGCTTCTCCTGTTCTGTTCATGGATAACAGCCCCTACACCACACGGTGAAAAAGCACATGGCTCATGTGGAAAATCAAACGTTGGGCTTTTAAGATAAAAATTCGTGGATCGGGGGGGTGGTGAACTTCTGATAGGAATGACTCCCATCTTACCCGACGAATCAAATAACTCGATGGATGAGTGCGAATTTTTCAGTTTGATTTGAGTTCTGGATTAGTGATGGGGGAATTGAGGGAGACGAGGAAAATTCTATCCCTATCTCCAATTCCGTCCTCAACGTCCCGGCGATCTTATCTTCCCCGGCCTGATATCTTTGATCGTTTGGAAATGGATATTTTCCAGCAAAACGTGCCTGGGAAAAGCCATCTCAGGGCGATGTCGTCTCCGCCATTTTCATGTGCTAGGCTCCGATAGTGCCGTCACGTTAGCCCCGGCAGCGCCTTTGCAGGGTGTCGACACGACATCTATCGTAAACGCTATAGCTTTGTTATACTTTTTAATAAAAAGGACCAAGGTCGACAAAGAAATATATAGTTCGACGATTTGATTGCTTAAAAGAAAAAAAAAAAAAAGAAGAAGAGGGTTCACGTCGATATTGAACAGTTTTAAAAAGTCGAAATATTTACCATTTCGTCATCCCAAATGGAAAGAGCCTCCCTACGATTTAGGATCTCGCCAAACAATAGACGCAACGCACCATATGGTGGCAATTAAGGGTGCATGTAAGAATTTTTGGATCCATAAAATCAATGCGATTTGCCAAATTTTAGGGAAGTTACTAAAGGTTATCTAATTAAAATTTAATAGCGCATTAGTTTCGAACCAACACTTGCGTGGTCGATTTCAAGGTAATATTTACTAGAGATGAGTATGGTCTGAGTGGGTAGATTTTAGATTTAGAACTCGAAACCTGCCCTATTATAACCGGTTTTGGATTTTTGAAACCTAGAAGTAGAATCTACAATTTTTGTCTTGCAACCTATTTTGGAACTTACCGTTTTTTTTTTCGGTCCAATTTCAGGGTCCACTCGAAAACCTGTTTTTCTTTTATTTCTTTTTTTGACTTCACTTTTTCTAGCAAAATAATATGAGTAGCACGTTTTAAAAGTAAAAGAGAAATAATAAAATTCATTATCCGCCAAAAGTAACAGTCCCTAATATGAATAATAGAAATTACAATCCGTAAAAAAAAAATAGAGGAGGTGAGATGAGTGAGACTAAGGTTTTTTATTTTTAAGAGTATCTAAAAATTGGTTCTAAAATTGGTTTGATTACTAGATGGTTTTTCACTTAGAATCGGGAACTGGATCAGTTCCAATTGATTTTCAAAAGTTAGAACCTGTTTCGGGATAAGTTTGAACGAGAGCCAGTTCTCGGACTTGTTTTTCGAATGACCCAATCCGATTTCGAGTAAACTCGATTCGGTTGCACATCCCTAATATTTATCACATGTTTACTTCGGAATGTGTTTGACTTAGTGGCATTTGAAATGACTCAATACCATATAAGTTAACACTAATTGCATCTTAGGGAAAAAGAAAATCTGGTTACGAGTGCCTCGAGAGATTTGCTAAATAGCCAATTAAGAAAATCACTGCATTGAACAGGTTAATTACTCTTGTGAAATCCGTAATCAACGTCTTAAAACTTGTAACTTTCCTTACAAAGTGAAAACGTAATAATTTAGTTACCAAGTCTAATGGAATAACGAAGGAAAATTTTTCAGGACACCACTTTTGCTCCATCAGATGAATACCGAGCGAGCGAGTTGTTCTGTTTTCCTGTTGTTTTTAATAGGGGTGAGCAACCAAACCGGGTTTACCCGGTACCCGGATCGGCCCACTAGAAAAATAGGGTCGGGAATCGGTTCCCGTTGAAACCGGGCCGGAAACCGGTTCCAATTTTTGAGAATCGGTTAGAACCGGTCCGGTTCTCGGGTCTAGGTATGAACCCACCCGGACCGGTTTTTAGGCGATGTTTTAAGAAAAAAAAACCCTAATCAAGTCTTCGAGTCGCAGACTCGCAGCCCCTTACCTCGGCCTCCTCTATTTCCTTTCGACATTCTCTCAGCTCAATCTTGCACTAGGGAGTATTTACATTTGTAAATGCAGAATTTTTTTTTGGTCGAATATGCACAATTCATTGAATGAGTAATATGTATTCATTTTCGCATACAGGGAAACCGGGTAAACCCTGGAACCGGACCGAAAAACAGGGTTGGTTCCAAAACAGGGTCCAACATAAACAGGGTAGGGTCTCGATTCCAAAAATTGGGAACCGATTATAACATGGTCGGATTTAAGGTCTAAGTCTAGACCCGACCCACCCGGCCATGCTCACCCCTAATTTTTAAGCCGTGGGAGCGATGTCTGATGAGTATTCTGCCGTTCATTTCTTGAATACGATAATACATGGACTCTAGAGAGAGAGAGAAGACAAGAAAGATGGGATTTTTAAAGCAAAAGGCTCTGACTTCCCGACTTCTCCTTTTGTCTCTTCCTCTCTCTCTCTCTCTCTCTCTCTCTCACGCACACTCTACTGTGGACTTCGAGATTCGTTCAGTACGAAAATGGTGGGCACACTGGGACTGGACTGAGTGGGGGCTTCAGCGAGGTAACTTCACTAGTGCTGGCACTGGCGTTGGCGGGTCCCTCGAAAGCTGGGTTCTTTCTTCAATGTCCTCTCAGTTTTCTTCTGCTCTGTCTCTCTCTCCATCTCCATCCATCTGCAGCGACGCTCTGTCTTTTCTTTTCTCTTTTTTTACTCCTCTGCTTTCCTCTGACACTGCATGCATGGAAAATTGGTCTTATGTACTCGGCAACGTATGTGCCCTCCTCCCCTGTTTTTCTTTTCTTCTCTTTCTATCACATGCAGGCAAGTAAGTTCTAATTCCATTTTGGTGAATTTCTTCGGATTTGATGCAAGGATTCACATGAACTTTTCTTTCTGTCGTGACATTCTTTTTAGTACAGCCTGTACTCTTTTCTTTGTGAATCTCTCTCTCTCTCCTTCCTTTTCAATACAACTATTAGCATTCTCTACAGACGGCATTACAACCTCATCATCACAACTCCTCGTCGTCGTCGTCGTCAACGAAGCGAAACAAATGAAGTAGAATTAGGTATGAAGTATGACCATAGAGAAAGAATTAACCTAGAGAAACCCGAAAGTTAATCTAGTTTTTTCGCGATAAGAGGAATGGCTGCTTAATGAAACTACAGAAAAAGAAGGCGGTTCCCAGTTGGAGATTTTACTCCTAGGCTACCCATCATTCTGATCATCAGTGGCCCATCAATTGCCTTAACCACTTCACTTTTCAGCCACATTCGTCAGAATGCTCAGTGATTAGAGTATTGAGTCGGCAGAAGAAAAGAAAAGGCGAATGAGAAAAGGGTAGGGAAGCCTTGTTATGTATAGGTAGGAAGATCCGGGAGAGAAGAGATTAGCTAGCATTTAAGGCATTTGAGAGAGTGGGCAGCCACTAGATTGTCTTGGATTACGGACTTTACACAAGTTGCGCTGATCTAAGCTAACCCGACATTAACCTGAATACGATGTAATTAGCCCAGTTAAGATTAAAAAAAGGGCTATGATCTGGGGTGATAAGCTGGTGCTATATTTGGACATCTCTCCGTTAATCCAGACAACTAACCAATGACTCGAGAGCCCCGGAAGTAACTGTCCTAGGAGGGAGGAAATCACATGATCAGCAGTAGAACATGAGTTTCTTCACATTTTCGCTGAGTTTTGGTAGAGGCGTGGCTTTCGGAGGGGCAGCTCGGGACAGTTGAGACCCATTTCTCATGTAGCCCGACATCTCCGATCGCTCCAGGTATAGCCTGCCTCTGTAAGCAGCCAAATGGGCGTAGTAAGCTGGGGGCACCAGTGACACTGGCTTAGTGCACCTCGCAAACGTGTAGCACAGGTTATAGACCAGCTTCTGGAGCTCGTCGGACGTGAACTCATTCTCGTCCACCAGTACGTGGTAGTGAGCCGGCCGGCTAGTTCCTTTTACTCCAGAGTGGCTACACAAGTAGAAATCAAACTCCCTTGGATGAGTTATCACCGTGTCCACCACCGTCCCCGGTGGGATGTTCTCGTCAAAGACCTGGTTTTTGGTAGAGGGAACATCGGCATCATTGGGAAATAGCCTTGTGTGGTGCCTCTTCTGGACAACTACGAATGTAATGGTCGGCCTATAGCCGGAGAATCGCGCGCAGCCTTTCTTAATGGCGAGCAACTCCTCTTGAAGGACTTTGTGGAATTGAGTCTCGCTCACGCCGTCCCTAAAGAAGATTATTCTCCTAGGCAGCTCCTTGACTTCGAGTTGGAAATCATCTAGCAATTCCCCCACCATGTCCCCGAGATCCTGGATTATTTCTTGTCTATGGGTTTGAGACCTCATTCTCGATGCATACTTGTTGGCGGCAGGCCAGTTCATGCTACCCACGACGGCGGCAACAGACGGGCTGGAGTCGTCAAGCGGGTGTGGATGAGTCACGTCAGCGCCCATAAATATCACCGGCTCGTTTTGATGGAGAAGCCGCGGGATTTGGGAGGGAAATGAATTGTAAAGCGCGACCGTGCATCCTCCTACTTTGGCATTTATCTTGAGTGCCAAGTTTGCAAGAAACTGGGAATTCAACTTTCCGAGGTTCGGGTACAAGCAACACTGGCTTACTACTCCAATGGTCGTCTCAGCAATTCGCTTTAGATCTGCATATCCTTTGTGTTTCTTCTCCATTACGCATAGGAGTAGTCGGAGGCTGTTGTCCGCAGCTTTCTGTATCTTCTTGAGCTTAGACTCCAGAAGAAGAACATTGTTGAGCACGTGGTTCGGTTCGAATTGTGGGGTGATAACTGGATTCTTGCCGAGGTATATGCCTAGCTGTTCACATCTTTGGGAGAGCTGCATAATGAACTTCGAAATGCTCGACTTCTGATCTGGGGTTCCACCGAAGCTTATGAGGCCCCATTTTTCTATCCGAATGCCTTCGAAAACATGGCTGTCCATGAGATTCCACTGCCGATCTGGGCGAGCCGGAACTAGATTCCTTATATGGCCATGCTCACCTAGTTTTAGTTTCGGAGGTTGCAAGATTCGACCGTTTACTCGTGTCATCTCTCTTGAAATCTGTAGATCGAACTCTCTTTCCTGGTTGCCGCTGTCAGATAAGCAGACACCTCAGACGATTCAGCAATGGAGATTCAAAATCAGTTGAATAGAACCCTTCAGGTAAAACAGATTAATACTAGTTCACTCCATAGATCTCGAAAGTTACCTCGTTGGACCGACAGGCCCTCGAATCACTCCGTCGATGATAGCCTTTCGATCTTTCGGCCTCTGGCAACCCATCTTGAGAATTCTTGCCGTCTGATCATCGGAAAGTTTGCCAAGAAACTTCTGGCCCTCGCAAATCACGCAGAGCTCCATTGGAAGATAACATGGTTTGCTTCTGCTCGTCTGTAAGCACGGCAAGTACCTGAACTCTATATCATAGTTATAGTGGTTCTTGAAGTAACTCACCAGCTTCAGATTTTCGCCATCCCGGTCCATGAACCAAAGATTTTCGGTCGGCGCCTCCGTCAAGCCGTAGACCCGGTATCTCTGGACGGTTTCTCTATGGCAAACGAAGATTCTGATGTTCTTCAAAGCCTTCTCGACTTCCTTCCTTTCTTCAACGGTCAGGCTCCTGGTCTTCCTCTGAGAAAGGTCTCTGAGAAACTCGAGTCGCCTCTCCAGGTAGGGGATCACTCCGATGCTCTCGTGGAACGCCGTCACGGAGAAATCGACGTTGAGCGAAAGGCCTTGCTGCGTCGGCCGCAGGCTCTGGAAGAACCCCCGAACTCCAACCGCTCCTCCCCCGATTTCTTTGCTCCCGCCGGTGGAGCTCGAGTACATCGAGCGGCCCACGGGGATGCACTTCTCCGCGGGGCTCTCCCGCAGCACGACGTCCAAAGCGTGGAGGTAGTCCTGAGGAAGCGGAACCCAGTCATCTTCCTCCTTGCTCAAGTAGCTGCTCAATCCCTTCCCGTCGAGCTTCGACACGAGCTTCATGTTTATCCCGAACAGCTTGTGCCCGGGACGCTTGCCCTCCGAATCACTAAACGGCAGCATCGACTTGCTCGTGGGGATCGGCAGGCTGATGAAGAAGTCGAGCCTGTCGTTCTGAAACTCCACCGGGCTGAAGAGATTCTTCCGGCCATCAAACGCGGGAAGAGCCCCGGAAAGGATGGCTGAGTTTTCTTTCACTAGCTGTCGCTTGATCGCCCGAGCAACTTCCCTGGGGGCGCTTGGGGTGATCTCAACGTTGTAATGGTAAATCCTCTGGGCCGGGTCGAATCGGACTAGGAAATGGTTGGCGAGAAGCGGGATGACCGGGCCGTCCACGCCGCCGGAGTCTGGTCTCCTGGCAATAGCCATTGCTTCAGGTGGTACAACACCGAAGACCCTCCTTCCATTTTCTTCCTCCACGTCGGTTTGCCTCTGAACCCTCTCTGGAGCTGTTTCAAGTAATCGGAAAGACAACATAGTGAGTCATATAACTCTCATCTTCTTCACTTTCATAACCAAGAACAGGATTCTGAGTCTCCATCAATCATTGGGAAATAACCAGTCATGAGTCATTAAGCAGGATAGTCAAAGACCCCTTTGACGAGCTACTCCATTTTCGGATACTAGACATTTTTTCTTTTTGTTTTCTTGTTTTGTTTCCGCAAGCACATGCCTTGCTTATAGAGCCCACAGTACCTACAAGAGCCTTCTTAACTAATGGATATTGGAACACAAAGAAGCATGAATAGGACATGTAAAGGGTGAAAATAAAAAAGGGGAACCAACTTCCATTAACATGTGGGCAGAGTGAAGATTGAAAGCAGAGCACGCATGCAGGAAGACTGAAACAAGAAATCGAAGAAAAGCAAATGAGACAAGTGGGTCTCCGATTCTTTTCTTTCTTTTGGCATTTACCTGGAGCGACTGTGGCATTTGGGACCTGGGTCTCGGAGGATGTGGCGAGAGGCGGAGGGCTATTGAGCTTGTGGGAGGACTTCTTCAGCAGGGCCTTCGAACTCAAGCCCTGGTTGCGACCCCGACTGTGAGAGAACGATGGAGGTGAAGCGAGTTGGGGAAGTCTTGGAGGAGGAGGAGGCAGAGGAAGCAGAGCTGGGTAATAAGCCTGGTAGCACTGGGTGCTCCGGTTACACAGTCCTCCGAGCCCGAACTGATTGTTGTTGGAGTGTGGCAACAGCTGAGGTTGATGGTGGTGGTGGTGGTGGTGGTGGTGGTGGTGGTGATGGTTCGTGAAGGGGCTCCTGAAAGTTCTTGCCTTGGTGCTGCATTTCTTGCTGGGCTTCGACTCCTCAGTCTCTTCCATGGCTCGAATCGCAGCGAGACAGGGTGGCGAGAGGAAGTAGAAGCGGCAGATGCAGCATATAATAAAGGAAGAGAGAGAGATGGGCTTTCGGTTTTCTGAGGTGTCTGACCTTCTTTGTTTCCTTTCAAAGGGAAAGGAGGGAATGAGCCAATGCTGATTTCACTCTATTGAGCCCCTTACCAGTGACTACTCCATGTCAAACATGTGCGAGGCTAACGTAGCCTTTCGTTTTTGTTCCAAGAGAAGAAAAACAATGAGAACTTTATTGAAGTCAATGAGGTGGGGAAAAGGGAGGGAAAGGGGGGGAAAAGGTACAGAAAAGGCCTAAAGCCCTGATATCGGCATCTGTGGAAATTTAATTATATTTGCCTGATGGGGCTTGGACCTCCAATTTGCTCAGCCTGCAGTTAATCACATTCATTTCTCAGCTCCATTCCTTGTCGAACGTCTCATGTGAAAGAAAGAGATGAAAGATCCCACCTTTGTCCTAATCTCGGACGCCCTTCTTCTTGATTCACGCAGCTAATGACTCTTCAGTAGATCCAAATGGACCTGGAAGTTGGTGGGACAGGAGGGAAAGGGACGAGAGTCAGTGACTGTGGCTAAATGACAAAAAGTCCATTTTCGATTGTGTCCTAACTGAGTTTTTACATCTCAATGAAGAAAGAGCCAGTCGTTAAAGTTAAGCCCTCTCCAACCAGGCTGTTTAAACAAAAGAAGACAATGGCGGCATCAGGAACAAGAATCTTCCGTTCCCATGATCTATGAAGCTATCTGGAACTATGGGGTGATGGGGTCCTTCCTTAAGCTTAAGGATGACATGTAGTTACTTACCTAATTTGACCCTCTGTTAATCCCTGGTGATAATTAATTTGATTAACTTCTTTCTTTAGCTCACTAGACCCTTCTTTGACCCACTCCTTTCTCCCTCGGGCAATTCTAATGAAAATCCCATCTCTCTCTCTCTCTCTCTCTCTCTCTCTGGCATTGGTCTATCCACTATTACTTTTAGCCACCCTTTTGCCTCATCTTTCTGCAACATGATTAGTGGAAATGGATGGGTCCTCTTTAAATCAATTTTTTTTTTTTAAATTTCCATCTGATATGGAACATGTTGGAATGCGGTGATGGGGACACTATGATTAAGAGTGGAGCCAAAGAAAAACTATTCAACTCATACTTAGGATTTGGACCGCATCATGCCCATCAGATAAAGGGAAGTCCACTTGCCCTTTTTATCATATGGAACATTTCAGCGTTTGGACCAATACATCGGATTGAGCAGACCCTATAAACAGTTTCCAAGACTCGCCAGCAGCTTGACGCGTGGCTCGAGCAAGAGCTGTGATTTTAGCCCCCTCGGTTTTGGTAGCCATCATTTAAAAGTTAGGCAGCTGTAAAAATAAAATAAATAAATAAACTGTTTGGCCTTCAGTGCATTTGGGTTAAAATTGTGGGGTTTAATAGATACGCTATATCTTTGCTACCCTTTGCTCTTTCTTCAATTGCACTCATTATCATGGTGACTGGAAAGGCTAAAAAGCAGAGTTTTGCGCCGAGATACGATTTTTGGGTTTTTTCCCCCAAGGATGATTTTGATGTGTACCGGTGGTGGGGGAATTAAGAGGGACAATGTTTTCAGCCTTACTTAGCCAAAGAAGTGTGTCACATGTACACATTAACTGAAAATTTCATGCGGTAAAAAGTAAAAAAGATGGAGGAATTTACTACCCCTTCGTTTAATTGGCAATTGAAATCGTGGCCCTTGAGCTGGTATAGAGAAAGATCAAGCCTTTATTTGCAAAGTAACTTGGGGCCATCTTGTAGCTTTTGGTTTTAGGGTGATGACCCAATCAAAGTGTTGTGGCCACTTTTTGGACCAACTTTCTTCGTTTGCTCTAGCAAAATAAGGTAGAGTGCATCCGATAAAATGATAAGTGAAAAGAATTTGTTAGAATATGTCCCGAATTTGAACTTGAAGCGAAAATTTGAATTTCGAAAACAAATATATCTTGATCTTGAAATTAAAGATAAGATTTGTTTTGAATATCACGAAAATCTACCTTGAAGAAAATAGTATGATATATTCTATTTGATATATTTCAAATCAAGATTAAGAACAATATTTCTATTGGAGTTGGACTTTCCACATAAGATTAAGACAAAATAGGAAAATCAATCATGGTTTTCATTAACCGAACTTTCCTATTTTATTTCTTCAATATGTGTGTGACTTATTTGTATATATACAAGTCTGCCGTTGTTGATAAGAAGATAATCAAGGAAGCGCCGTTTCGTCGAGTGTTTAACAAGGGTCTATTTTCGCGGAATTACATCAAGAATTCAAGTGTTGAAGTAGATTAAATCTTGTTGTAAGATTTGCGTATTAATTCCTTTGTGAGATTGAGAGATTATTTCATTAGGAATTATGGAGCTAAACACTGCGTGCGTTCTTAAATGTAATTGGAGCTGGTAAACACTAAGAGTATTTGAGTGACTCGAGTGTGGTTTGTAATCTCCGTGTATCGCTTGATCTATAGTGGAATTCGTTGATGCTCTCTCCGTGGACGTAGGTCTCTACGACCGAACCACGTACATCTAGTGTCGGATTTATTTTCTTGTTCTGTCTATTTATTGTTCAATCATTTGTTCCGCATAAAAAATTGGTATCGGAGCTTGGTTTGGTTGAAGTGAAGCGAATTGATGGCGACAGAAAAAGTTAAAGTGAAAATTGACAGATTTGAGGGGAGCGACTTTGGTTTCTGGAAGATGCAGATCGAGGATTATCTATTTAGGAAGAAACCAGAGACGATGAAGTAAGCTGATTGGGAATTGCTGGATAGACGAACGATGTGTGTTATTCGGCTGATGTTAACTCGTAACATTGTGTTTAATATCGTTAAAGAGAAGACCACTACGGGTTTGATAAAAGCCTTATCAGACATGTACGAGAAGCCCTCTGCGATCAATAAGGTCTATTTGATGCGACGTCTGTTTAATTTGAAGATGAGGGAAAGTGCGTCAGTTACTAATCATATCAATGAATTCAATGTGATCATTAGTCAATTGAGTTCAGTTGAGATTGACTTTGAAGATGAGGTGTGTGTTTTGATTTTATTATCCTCATTGCTTGATAGTTGGAATACTATTGTTACTGCTGTTAGTAATTCCTCTGGATCAACAAGTTTAACTTTTGATGGGATTCGAGATTTAATTTTGAGTAAGGATATCCATAGAAAAGAATCTGGCGAATCTGTATCTGTTGCTTTAGTAGGTGAAAATAGAGGAAGAGCTAGTAGTCATATTAGCAGAAGCAGAAGTATTATAAACATGAATAGACCCAGTCAGTCTAGGACCGATGGTGCTGTCTGTTGGAATTGTGGCAAAAGGGGGCATTTTAGAAAGGATTGTCTTAAGCTAAAAAACGACAAGGGTAAGGAAATTAGAGTTGAATCTGTGGATGATGTTGCTGCTATAACTGATGGTGGTTCGAATAATGCTGATTTTGTCTTGTCTGTCATTGATTATTCATCGTTTGACGGGTGGATTGTGGATTCTGGTTGTTCTTTTCATGCTACACCAAACATGAATTGGTTTACTACTTATCAGTGCACATATAGTAGTAAAGTATAGTTGAGAAACAATGCTTAATGCGATGTTGTAGGTATTGGCAATGTGAGAATCAAAATGCATGATGGTATTGTGAGGACATTGACTGAAGTGAAGCATATTCTAGAGTTGAAGAAAAATCTAATTTCCTTGAGTGCCTTGGATTCAGCTGAATATCGGTATTCTTTAGAATGTGGTATCTTGAAAATTGTTTGAGGTTCCTTAATAATAGTGAGAGCAATGAAATGCAATGGTCTGTATGGGCTTCAAGGTGAGACAGTGACGGATTTCACCGCGGAGACGTCAGATGCATCTGTTCGAGAGTCAGACTTGTGGCATATGCAATTGGGGCACATTAGTGAGAGAAGCCTAAAGGTTCTAAGTGAAAGAAATTTATTATGTAGTTATGTTGCTAACCAACTAAATGTGTGTAGGTGCTGTGATTTAGATTAACGGCGGAAAGTGCAGTTTAGTGAGACTGTCAAAGAAACTATGGAATTGCAGAATTACTTTACTTAGATGTTCGCAGATTGTCGCGGTTTCCTTCAAGGAAGAGTGCCAGATTTATGCTAACAGTTATTGATGACTACTCGAGGAAGACTTGTGTGTTTGTGTTTAGGCACAAATTTGATGCTATTGTCAGGATCAGACAGTTAAGAGCTTGGATCGAAAAGGAGACTGGTAAATCGATCAAGCAAGTGCAGACTGACAAAAGCATGGAGTTTCGCTCGAAGTTGTTAAATGAATTCTGCATAAAAGAAGGCATAGTGAGACATGTTGTAGAATTGATGAGCATAACATTACTAGAGACGGCCCATAAAATGCTCTCTAGTGCTGGTATGGCTGGAAGATTTCTAGCGGATGCGCTTAATACGGTGAGCTACCTGATGAATAGATCTCCATCAACTGCGATTGGATATCGGATTCCCGAAGAAGTGTGGTCAAGTAACGTTGCTAATTATTCTATTATTAGAATATTTGGTTGCTCATGTTATGTTCGAGTTAGTGATGGTAAGCTCGATGAAAGTGCAAGAAAGTGTATATTCCTGGGCTATGTACAAGGTAAGCGGAGTTATCGGTTGTGGTGCCCGGAATTAAATTCACCTATTATTAGCAGAGAAGTTACGTTTGACAAGTCTCTAGTACTTCAGGTTAGGAGCGATTATAGTAGTGTTCATACGGATCTGAACGGTGTTCAACTTGAGGTGGAGTTGCAACCAGAAACTCTTGATGTAGCTGGTACTAACGAAATAATCGACACAGATAATACTTATAGCAAAGTGGAGCCTATAGAGCCAACAATTACTGTAACTACTGATATTGACAAGGTACATATTCAGTCTCCTGACATATATGGATGCAGTGATGATTTTGCTTTATCTGTGGTAAAAGAAATTGTGTCGGATAGTTCTTGTGGAGCAATTAAAGATGCATGTGCAGTTCGTATTCTGATGAGGTCCTCGATTATAGCAAAGTTCAAGCGCGGCTTGGACTTGGATGATATTTGTGGCGATTGAGCCCACTGGGGCTGTTGGGAGAGTAGTAGCGATTGTGTTTAGAATTCTAGCAAAGCGATTGTGACATGGCTCAAATGTCGAGCTAAGGTGGAGATTGTTAGAATATGTCTCGAATTTGAGCTCGAAGTAAAAATTTGAATTTCGAAAACAAATATATCTTGATCTTGAAATCAAAGATAAGATTTGTTTTGAATATCACGAAAATCTATCTTGAAAAAAATAGTGTGATATATTCAATTTGATATATTTCAAATCAAGATCAAGAACAATATTTCTATTGGAGTTGGACTTTCCACGTAAGATAAAGACAAAATAGGAAAGTCAATCTTGGTTTTCATTGACCGAACTTCCCTATTTTATTTCTTTAATATATGTGTGGCTTATTTGTATATTTACAAGTCTGCCGTTGTTGATAAGAAGATAATCAAGGAAGCGCCGTTTCGTCGAATGCTTGGCAAGGGTCTATCTTCGCAGAATTACATCAAGAATTCAAGTGTTGAAGCAAATTAAATCTTGTTGTAAGATTTGAGTATTAATTCCTTTGTGAGATTGAGAGATTATTTCATTAGGAATTATGGGGCTAAACACTGCATGCATTCTTGAATGTAATTGAGACTGAGAAACACTAACAGTGTTTGAGTGACTCGAGTTTGGTTTATAATCTCCGTGTATAGTGGAGTTCGTTGCTGCTTTTTCCGTGTACGTAGGTGTCTACGACTGAACCACGTACATCTAGTGTCTGATTTATTTTCTTGTTCTGTCTATTTATTGTTCAATCACTTGTTCCACGTAATAGAAATCTCAACATAGGGCAGGACAGCCTCTTTTCATGGGGTTTCTATGTAACGGAAAAATTTTCAAAAAAGTCATAAACTTTCTTTTTGTCAATTGAGTTATAAATATTTTATATTTGTGCCAATTCAATTCATCCAACGTTAACGCGGATGCCGATCGGTACTAACGCATTAATTTTTAAATTTTTTTTATTTTTTTCCTTATTTATTTATTTATTTTTCTACTTCTCCTTCTTCCTCCAACTGGTTGTCGATCGGCCATTGGTGAGGTTAGCATCACCTACATATGGTGAGGCTCAACCTTGCCGGCCTGACTAGAGGAAAAAGGAGAAGAAAATGACAAAAAAAAAGAAAAAAATAATTCAAAAAATATTAAAAATTTGTCACATCAGCACCTGCTGGATGTACCGAATTAATATAAATGCAAAAGATTTATGACTCAATTGGCAAAAAAAAAAAGTTTAGGATTGAATTGACATAATTATAATTATGGCCTTAGAGGTTCGCTATAACTTGAAATAGATAATAAAAACATCCATCAAATTTAGAAAATATTTACTTTTACATAATAAGCACTTTATACATCTCTTTTTAAATCAAAAGAAAACTAACTATTGGGAGACTATAAAAAACAGTGGTGAACATGATTTCAGGGTAGAACCGAGAACTGAAAAACCGAACCGATGGTTTCGATTTGGTTCTAGGTTCCAGTAAACTAAAGTCCGGTTCTCGGTTCTATATTTTGAAGAACCGCCGGTTCCGGTTCCGGTTCCGGTTCCTAGTTTTCTATGGAGCCGAAACTAGAATCAGGATTGGAATCGATTTTTTAAACCCTAATTTCTAATCCGAAGTTCCCGACAGTCTCTTTCCATTTTATTTTTTATTCTCTTACTTCTTTAGTTCTTCACTTCTCTCCCAACACAGCACCAATGGCCGCCTTCTCTCCCAACGCAGCATCTGATGGCCGACTGTCTCCTTCTCTCTCAACACAGCACCCAATGTGACGATCTCAGGTGCTTATTCGTTCTTGAGTTAATGCAATCAGTATCCCTTTTTTCCGAATCAAGCGTTTGTCTATTTTTTTCCTTTTAAATTTTTGTGCTTTTGTGCGGAGTCGTTACTTTTGATCTTGAAATTTTGGTTAATTTCATGTGTCGTAGGTGAGTGGATTTCTTGGAGGAGAAAGGGATTACAGTAACTTGAAAGGGGACACAAGTCCCTTGGTCTACCCAGCTAGCTTCCTCTATGTGTACTATGGTATTCATTTTATGTCACTGGTGGCGTGGTCTAACCAACTCAGGTATTTTTTATGCTTTCGATGTTGGTTTGGGCACCAGCATGATCCGCAACAATTATGGGCAATGTTGTGCATATTGTTGTTTTGCATATTGGTGTTTTGCCGTGGTTGCTATTTGTTTTTGTGTTTGGTGGGAGTCTTTTGCTTCCAACATTATTGATAGTTTTCTTGATTCTTTGGCGCTACAGATTTTGTTTGGCATTTTATACATCATTGAACTGGGGATCGTGTTCTTCATATATGTGAAGATAGATGTGGTATAATTGTTGCACGTAAAATGGGTGCTTATTTCTTTATGCACGAGTCTATCAATGTGACTTGGCTTTGCTCCTCTATCTCCTTCTCTGCTAATCCTTGTTTGAAATGCCAATTATGGTGCTGCCATTTTGCATGATGAATCGTCAAGTTGCACTCAACAATGTCATTGATGTCCACTGTCTACAAACTATGGCAGCTCCCATGGTGGGCTCTGAGCTTGGTTTGTCTGTCAATGAGGGTGCATTCACCCTTTGTTCTCCGTCTCTTTAATGACTACATTGCTATAATGCTTTCTCATTTTCATGTGTTAGAGTTAATATAGGGTGATTCTCATCTTTATAAGTAAGAGAATTGAAGTCGCAGGTTCTTAGATACCCTGAAACTGGACCCTGAAACCCGTGACAGGGTAGGTTCTGGGTTATAAGGTATGTAGGGTAGGTTCTAGGTTCTGTAAAATGAAGAACCCGTACTAACGAGTAGGTTCCAGGTGAAACCTATTCGGACCTGGTGAAACCTACTCGGACCTGAAACTACTCACCCCTAATAAAATAGGTAAAAGCTCCTTATGGCGTACTCCACCGACATCCTAATGTCATCTTACGGTACATGAAGAGGTCACTACCCTGCTATCCCTGCTCAAAAACCTACATGTACAATTTTACCATCATCGACCTCTAACTAACTACTCATCATTATTGCTGCTGCTGCTGCTGCTGGTCGTCTGCACATTGCTACCACTATCACTACGCTCACTACCCAAGGGTGAGAGAAGTGGGCCAATTCACCAGCTCGAGCCCCAAACGTATAAGTCAATAAAGTGGTTCCCCAAATGTATAAGACAATGAAGTGGTGCATGACCCTATCATACGTGAACCCCTTGTTTATCTCTATAATTGTGTGGAGTCTACCATACCGTGTGAAAGGAGGATAGAGTTGGGTACGCATCTCCTATGTGCGTGTGACACGAACCGGGGCACCAAAGTGGTATATGGTCCTGGTAGGAGGAGGGGTAGTCGACATAGCTAAGCGCTGAAAAGATGTCAACCAACAGGAGTGAGCAAATAGCATAACTAAGTCAAACCACTAAACTACTCACGGCACAGGCGAGTAGGGGAAGGCCTGCACGATTATAATAAAACACAATAGAAGGAGTTCAAGTCTACTGTATATTCCAATTGAACACAAATTATTAAGCACCTTATTTGGCTTAAGAACTACACTCTCAAGTTGTCTATATCGGGTGGCCCTCAACACTTCCTACGCACCCTTGAGCTGAACACCCTTCGATGTCCCTTCTACTTAAGGTCTTGAAATTTGAGAACAGAACTTCATGTCCTTTAAGTAAACCGTCGGTGGTTCAATGTGTCCTTGACCAAGTCAACCATCTCCCTTTTTTTTCTTATCAGTCTTTGATTTTTTTAGAGCAATTGTCCATATATGTCTACCACAGCTTAATCCCGATTGTCGACCACCAGAGTTCTCTAGTCCAACTAGTTATATCAACATGCAATTCAGTTCATTGATCATGAAACCCATGCCTTCCTCGTTGCCTACGGCTAGACCGCACCAAATCCATCCAATTGGCAGCCAATAACTAGTCTAGTGGGGACAATTAGTTATGTTACTTGTCTTAGATTGAAGTGCGGAGACCACGACGGCATTATAGTGAGCTCAGCTCTTCCTCCTTCGTTGTCACGGGTCCAAACAAGGAAACGGGGAAACTAGCTGGTTGGCTAAGGAAGAGAGGAATTGAGGTCGAGGATGGGGCACTTGAAGTGATAACCTCTGCCGTTGTCGCTGTTGGGAGCTCAGTAGAGGTTGGTATCGATGTCGGACTGTATTTGGTGTGGGCGGAGTGGCCGAGAGAGCTTGGTGTGGCGTGCGGGGAAGAAAATCAAGAAGATTGAATGAACGAGAGACTGGGTAAGAAGGAAGAAATGATGGGTGAAGACCATGAGGGGGCCTTGGGGGGGTATCGTTAGCAAACCATGAGCAGGAGGAGAGCGATTAGTGGGAGTCTATATAGCTGTCTAAGGCTTCGCGATCAAATTGCGATTCGAATTTGCACCCGTATGGATCCTGTGCTCAAAATTCCACTAAAAATTCCATTAACAGTTCGCTAAGAGTCATTGCGACCAGAAACATATCCGTAGTCCATTGAATTATCGCCTGATAATCTAGCTAGCCTCAGGAATTTTTATTTCTAATAAATGAATTCTTGCATGGCTAATCTGCTTATGAAAATTTAGGCCGCCACAGGATTCATTGAGAATCAATATCTAACAAGATAGTTCAGATGACTGCAATCTTGTTGCGTTCGCTCATATGATATTAAGACAAAAATCAAAGGAAGACAAAGGAAAACTATAATGGAAATCTAGATTGAAGAAAATGCAAATCTCAGTTTGTCGATATGTTGGAGGAAAGGAAAATAAGTCCATGCTGAGGCGGCCTGAAAGAGATTCCAAGATGCCATCAGATTGAATGGGGAATAGCATGGTGAGTTTTCTTTGATTGGGTTTTTCTCCCAACCATTATTAAATTTAAGCATTAATATCACAAAAAAACTTCAAACTGGTACATTCCTAACAAATTAACCCCAAATTAACCTCAAACTGATACATCTATAATAAATTTACCATTCGTTAGTTTTTATTAAATGTAATTGCTAGAGACAAGTTCCGCAAAATGGGAACCATGAACCACCTGCTCGTTCTATAGATTCACTCGAGAACAAGATCACCGGTCCTGTTCAGTTTTTAATTATGGTCTTACCAAGCACCAACATCAATTAAAAAAGAACTCCACGTGTGTCTATATATATGATATAGACATAAAAAAAAATTGCAAAATGTCGCCTTGAAATATCTAGATGAGCTTCTTTTTCTCAAAAAATGTCTTGAGGTGCCATAGTTGCAAGCCAGCCATAAATAAGCAAACAAGAAACGAAAGGTTTAAGGTTGATTTGATACAATTACAATAAGTAAAAGAATTTTTTGGCAACTTTCACCTACGTAACGGTTGACTATTATAATTGAAGAAGCCATCCCTTTACTTCTTCACGGGTTGACCAAAGCTTCGTTTCTCTAGTTGAACGGAAGATCCTCTCAATCGGACTCTCTGCTTGTTGGTCTATTCCTTCCAAATTGACTTCCTATTGTCCACGGGATGTTTCTTGTTTAACTAGCAAATAACGAAGCTCTCACTTTAGAGACAAGTGGGAGAGGATTCATTGAGAATCAATAACTAACGAGATAGTCCAGACAATCGCAATCTTGTTGCGTTCGCTGATATGATATTTAAGACAAAGATCAAAGGAAGACAAATGGAAACTATAATGGAAATCTAGACCAAAGAAAACTCAAATCTCGATTTGTCCATATGTTGGAGGAAAGGAAAATAAGTGCATGTTGAGACAGCTTGAAAGAGATTCCAGGATGCTATCAGACCCAATGGGGTATAGCATGGTGAGTTTTCTTTTATTGTGTTTTCCTCCCATCCATTATTTAATTTAAGGGTTAATACTACGAAAAGTCTCAAATTGGTACATTTATGATAAATTTACCTCAAACTGATATATCTATAACAAATTTACCCTTCGTTATCTTTCGTTAAATCTAACAGTTAAATTGTTAAATTATATGACACGTGACAATTGACGGGTGTACAAACTTGAGGTTTTTACTCTCTGTTCATCACAAATATATCAGTTTGAAATTTTTTGTTGTATTGATCCAAATTATCGGAGAGTAAATTTATCACAAGTGTACCGGTTTGTGACTTTATGTGGTAACAAAATTATTTTATGGTAAATTTATCACGGATGTACAAATTTAGGATTTTTTATGGTCAAAAAAATAGTTTGGGATAAATTTGTCACAACTGTATCAATTTGAGATTTTTCATGATAAAAAAATAGTTTAGAATAAATTTGTCACAAATGTATTAGTTTGGGATTTTTCATGATATTAACCCTAAATTCAAAGACAATTTATTAAGAATTGAAGAGGCGGACATTGACAGTGATTTCGCAGATAAAATAGTATTAATGATTTGGGTTGCGACCTAAACTCAAGATTAGGACATGGATTTTGCTGCACTGGTGACTCGACATTTTGAATGATTTGTTTAAGGTTGGGTCATTTAGAGTGTCAGGAGTCACTTCCCATGGTGCTGCTTCAGACCGATGTTTTGGGTGCCTTTTCTCAATGGTTTTGACCTCTTTGCAATGCGACAATGAGAATCATCACCCATTAGTCATTGAGTCTATAGAGACAATCCATAGTCTCAACTAACACTAGGTGGAGTTTAAGAGCAAAAAAGAAAAGAAAGAAGAAGAAGATGAATGCAAAGAGTTCCATGAGATGGATTAACGTTATTGGCTTAATCAGCATTGGCGATCCCTACACATTTGAAACTTGCAGAGACCTCCGATCCGAAGCCACTCACCCGTTCTATTTTGGACAAAATCCTAAGCTTTTCACTTGAATGATCTTCCTGAGTTAGATATGGCTGACGGCAATATCGCCTTCCTTTATTCCCATTCCCTGTCGCAGAAGGCGAGGAAAGTGCACACAAGTTGGCACTACCCCTTTTACGTGATTCTGAACTAAGAATTCCCGAGGAATTGTTCCCTTCTGGAGAGAGGAAACCTCAGCAGCAATGTCGAGCTCTGAGCTTTTGTTGAACTAAGCTTGTCAGAATGACGAGAAGTGGAAGCGAGGAAGAGGGTCGAGCTAGAGTAGAACTGGGAAGCCCACGTGCGTTCTAACGGACGCAACAAGGAGATGACACAGTGAACGAGTTTTTTCAACTGATAGCTAGCATAACGAAGAGAACAGGGACGGCTTCAGCCTCACCACCATGTTGGAATTCTTGCTGTTTAGATGCCGCTTATACCGGGCTAAGCACAATATGTACTGTAGACAAGGGTATTATCGTGCATTCACAACTTTCTCTCTCTCAACATCCGAACTGAAGAGCACCGACTAAGCAAACATACATTAGTCTTACGGTAGTCTCCAGGATCATTGGATTTTGATCTTTGTCCAACCGAGTAGTGCTTAATTTATTCAATGCACAGAAAGTATGTCACTCCTCGCCACAGCTCAGCTGCTAGATACAGCAGCCCTTGGCTCCGGCTTGGTGACACTAGAATGACAGTAGCAACAAACTAAAGTCTGACCAGGAAAAAAGAAATAGGTGCCATGGAAGTTGAAGATTAAGGAGGCCTTCTTGTTCAGCAAAGTTCATTCCAGCAAACTGAAGGACAAGAGGCAATATTTTCATCAACACCGACCTGGGAATTCAATTATACAGGGTGGCGCGATGAAGTCCCTTTCTGGTATGATGCTGGTTTAAGTTATCGAGGAATTCCAAATGGATTTTGCAGTGTAATCTCCTGTTTGGTCCCTTTCAACATACTGTCCAACTCCAGGTGTGTGTATACAATATATACACACACATATACATACATACAGACATAAAAAAAAAAAAACAAAAATTGTGAAATGTCGCCCTGAAATATCTAGATTAGTTGCTTTCTCTCTCAAAAAAAAAATGTCTTGATGTGCCATAGTTGCAAGCTAGCCACAGACAAGCAAATAAAAGCGAAAGGTTTATGATTGAATTTACAAAATTGCAATAAATTTAAGATTTTTTTGGCAATTTCTCTCTATGTAACGGTTTACTATTATAATTGAAGAAGCCATCCCTTTACTTCTTCACGGGTTGACCAAAGCTTCGTTTCTCTAGTTGAACAGAAGATCCTGCCAATTAGACTCTCTGCTTATTGGTCTGCTCCCTCCGAATCGACTTCCTATCGTCCGCGGATTGATTCTTGTTTAAGTAGCCAACAACGAAGCTCTCGCTCGAGAGACAAGCGGGGAGGATTCATTGAGAACTAATATCTAACAAGATAGTCCAGACGACTGCAATCTTGTTGCGTCTACTCATACAATACTAAGACAAAAATCAAAGGAAGACAAAAGGAAAGTATAATGGAAATCTAGATGGAAGAAAACGCAAATCTCGGTTTGTCGACATGTTGGAGGAAAGGAAAATAAGTGCATGCTGAGACGGCCTGAAAGAGATTCCAAGATGCCATCAGACCCAATGAGATATAGCATGGTGAGTTTTCTCTAGTTGTGTTTTTCCCCCAACCATTATTAAATTCAAGGGTTAATGTCATGGAAAGCCTCAAATTGATACACATGTGACAATTTTATTAAAAATTATTTTTTTGACCACAAAAACTCCAAAATGTACCACCTTAAATTAGTACATCTGTGATAAATTTACCATTTGTTAGTTTTCATTAAATCTAACCATTAAAGTGCTAAGGTGTATGACACGTGGCAATTAACGAATGTTGGGATTTTTACCCTATATTTGTCATGGGTGTATCGATTTGAAATTTTTCGTGGTATTAATTTAAATTAACAAAGCGTAAATTTGTCACAAGTATACTAGTTTAGAGTTTTATGTCGTCAACAAAATTAGTTTATAGAAAATTTTTCATAAATGTACCGGTTTAGGGTTTTTGGCAGCCAAAAAAATAGTTTTGGATAAATTGTCACAACTGTACCCGGTTTGAGGCTTTTTGTGGTAAAAAAAATAGTTTTGGATAAATTTATCATATGTGTATTAATTTAAAGTTGTTCATGGCATTAACTCTAAATTCAAAGACATTTTAATAAGAACAGAAGAGGAGGACATTAACAGTGATTTCGCAGAGAAAATAGCATTAATGATTTGGGATGCGACCTAATCTCAAGATTCGGACATGGATTTTGCTGCACTCGTGACTCGACATTTTGAATGATTTGTTTAAGGTTGGGTCATTTAGAGTGTCAGGAGTCACTTCCCATAGTGCTGCTTCAGACCGATGTTTTGGGTGCCTTTTCTCAATGGTTTTGACCTCTTTGCAATGCGACAATGAGAATCATCACCCATTAGTCATTGAGTCTATAAAGACAACCCATAGTTTCAACTAACACTACATGGAGTTTAAGAGCAAAAAAGAAAAGAAAGAAGAAGAAGATGAATGCAAATAGTTCCATGAGATGGATTAATGTTATTGGCTTAGTCAGCATTGGCGATCCCTACACATTTGAAACTTGCAGAGACCTCCGATCCGAAGCCACTCACCCGTTCTATTTTGGACAAAATCCTAAGCTTTTCACTTGCATGATCTTCCTGAGTTAGATATGGCTGACGGCAATATCGCCTTCCTTTATTCCCATTCCCTGTCGCAGAAGGCGAGGAAAGTGCACACAAGTTGGCACTACCCCATGTACATGATTCTGGACTAGAATTCCCGAGGAATTGTTCCCTTCTGGAGAGAGGAAACCTCAGCAGCAATGTCGAGCTCTGAGCTTTTGTTGAACTAAGCTTGTCAGAATGACGAGAAGTGGAAGCGAGGAAGAGGGTCGAGCTAGAGTAGAACTGGGAAGCCCACATGCGTTCTAACGGACGCAACAAGGAGATGACACAGTGAACGAGTTCTTTCAACGGATAGCTAGCATAACGAAGAGAACAGGGACGGCTTCAGCCTCACCACTTTGCTGGACTTCTTGCTGTTTAGCTGACGCTTATACCGGGCTAAGCACAATATGTTTTGTAGACACGGGTATTATCACGCATTCACAACTCTCTCTCTCTCTCTCTCTCTCTCTCTCTCTCTCTCTCTCTCTCTCTCTCTCTCTCAACATCCGAACCGAAGTGCACCGACTAAGCAAACATTAGTGTTACGGTAGTCTCCAAGATAATTGGATTTTGACCTGTGTCCAACCGAGTAGTGCTTAATTTATTCAATGCACAGAAAGTATGTCACTCCTCAACACGGCTCAATTGCTAGATACAGCAGCCATGGGCTCCTGCCTGGTGACCCTAGAATGACAGTAGCGCCAAACTAAAGTCTGACCAGGATAAAAGAAATAGGTGCCGTGAAACTTAAAGGCTAAGGAGCCTCCTTGTTCAGCAAAGTTCATTCCAGCAAACTGAAGGACAAGAGGCAATATTTTCATCAATACCGACCTGGGAATGCTATTACACAGGGTGGCGCAATGAAGTTCCTTTCTGGTATGATGCCGGTTTAAGTTATCCAGGAATTCCAAATGGCTTTTGCAATGTACTCTCCTGTTTGGTCCTTTTCAACATACTGTCCAACTCCACAACTACATATAAGATACAGACAAAAAAAAAATTGCGAAATGTTGCCCTGAAATATCTAGATGAGCTTCTTTTTCTCGAAAAATGTCTTGAGGTGCCATAGTTGCAAGCCAGCCACAGACAAACAAACAAAAAGCGAAAGGCAACTCAGCCACGCCATTTTGGAGTTGGTCGCTCGGTTGAGTTCCTGCATTTCGTCTTCCCTGAAGAATAAAGTAAAGAAACATAGAGTTGACATCTTCACAAGGGGACTCCAAAAGAAATCTTAGATGCTACTTTAAAAATGGAAGTGCGAACGGAGGTATCACACCTGTCGCGAAGATAGAACATCTCCTCATGAATGGAGTTGATCGTGTCATGCAACTTCTTCAGCTCCAGTTCCATGAGCTGATATTCAAAAGATAAAAAAAGGATGGGTACAACTTGGATGAGTATGCCAACAGATTACTTAAGATGAAGAAATGGACAATGATCACCAGAATTAGATAGTGTGTGAACAAGAACAGATGATAACTATTTGTATCAGTTAGAAAGATTCTTTCCCTCAACCTCGTTTTTTAGGCCATCAATTTTCCTCAACCTCGCTAAAACTCCTTCTGATAACGTATTATTGTGCATTCTTTAAGCAAAAACAGAAGACCTCTTCAATCCCAATGAATAGTCCAACATTCTTTTCAAATGCCTTCTGCCCTGAAAATGCGGCCTTGTATTTCAGCAAGAAAAAATTGTAAAGGGCCTTTATGAAGAAATAAAGCATAAGCAGGGATCCTCAATGTATTGACCAAATTATCAAACATAGGGTAGACACTTTCTGCCTCCTTAAATTACTACTCAGATGGTATCGTCCACATTAAATAACTTTGAGCATTAAACCCACCTTCATCATTTTGAAGTCAACAAGGAAAAAACAAAAAAGAAGGGATCATGGAAAATTTGAAGACAATGAAGTGGTCTCCATTCAGGAAGAATTCCCACACTATATCGGGACTTTCAGAGGATGATATTACTGCAGGATAACAGGCAAAACAAAACATGCAGAAAGAAGGATATGAGTTGTGCTTAAGGACTTTTTAGCAGTTCTTTCAACGACAATCCTCGCATACGCACAGATGTTAGTGTTCATTTTGTCTATCGATCTTAATGCCAGTATTTTTCTCATCCACCGTAATGAAGCAATGATTATGGTTATTGGCTCTTTTCCACACACACAAATTAAAAAAATTGTTCAAGCTAGAAATACAATTTCATAAGTCAATTCAATGGCCTGACAATACCCCTAACAAATGGTTAATTTGAAATTATTAAATATTCTTGTTGAAGGTAAAGACTAAAAGAAGAATTGGCAATTTCCTGCTTGAGGGAGGGTAGAAAAAATGGATCTGACACAATGTCAATAGAATTTTCTTTTGTGGTGCAGGTTCATAGGAAATGTTTCAATGCGAGTTTTCAGATAGTAGGAAATATGTTCCTCCAATAGACATAAGACTCTTGCTTTTCCCCTATAAAGACTTACATTGATAGCCCTTCAAATCCCCATCCCTATTCAGCACTTCAACAACAGTGATTAAGGTATTTACAACGCATTCACCTAACATTTTCACCCTCAACCCATGGCATTCGTTATCATTGCTTCCTTAAAGAGGGAAGCATGCAAAGTTCGAGTTTAGTCTGTATGAAGCAGCTGGCTTCTCTTTCAATGCATTAAATCTTCACGATCCTTATGCTATCAACTAGGACAGTCCAGTGACCTTCAGAAAGAGTTTGCTTGCTCTGTGTTCAAGTCTTATGTCTTCTTCCGTCAACTTAGAATTTGATCATATCCCGTAGAGTAGTTTAATTAATAGACTATAGAAAGTCCAAAGAAATTTTGAATTTCCAATCTCCCACAGTTGTTCCCTAATTCTTGTCAGAAACTTTGAGTGACACATCAAAACTGTTATTCTTGCCGCATTTCCCTTCAAAAGACCAGTTCAAACTCCACCAAGTCCAAGATCTTGCATGAAGCCACAACTTCTTGATCATCTAATTATGCTTCTAGTGCAACCTAGAGCCAGTGGTTCGATGACAAAGCATTTGAAAAATCTAAAATCATAGCACATCTGATTGACCTGAAACCTAATCTCCAGGTTCCAAATGACAAACGCGTTGCGTTCCCCATAGGTCACAACTCGCTTCTTCCTAGCACCGCAGCATACGTAAATCAATCAGGACAAGCAAGCTGACGCATAATTGTAAGCATGGACATTATCTCTTCCCTTTGAGAGACTTTTTTGGAGAAACGTATAATCCCAAGAAACTTTTGCAAGATAAGAACGCCTAAAACCACGTAAGTCTTCGGTGCTCATAATGAACGGCAATTGAGCCATGTTGAAGAAATGGGTCTCGTTTGACAAGGCACACGGTGTGCCCCCTTCCCCGGTGCTACTTTAAACAGACGAGTTAGGATTACAGCAATCAACTACACACTCACGGTTAACTTCATTGATTCCTCTGACTACAGAACACATTACACACTCAACAACACCCCCCCCCCCCAACCAAACAAAAAAAACCCCCGAAACCAAGAAATTACCTCAACCAAGCAATTACTTCCTCCATTCCATCAAATTTCACCACAAAATAAAAAGTAACCATTAAAGGGCCCCAAAATCCCAAACTTAACATTGGCCAGTAGCAAGATCGTATTGAAATCACACGCGAAAAGATCTGGGAAGTAAACTCACATCAACTTGGCCTTTCTTGGCAACATTGCCCCAGTCCTTAGCAGCCACACCAGTCTTCCAATCAAAATCAACGGTCACTGTGATCGGCGGCCGGTGATCTGGGGTCCAGAAGCAGGTCATGTAATCCCCAGCCTCCGCGGCCGTGAACGCGAACTGACCCGACTCCACATGGTCCGCGTAGTGATAATTGTTCCCATAAGTCGACGTCACCTGCACAAACGAACGAAAAAAAAAAAAACCAATCAAGACCCCACAAACCCAAAATTAACAACCGAATTCGCAACGCGGTCGAGCATGCAATCGGGCGGGGAACGTCGACGAAAGGTTCGAGCTTTTACGGGGCGTTACCCTGGCGGTGAGCTTGTGGGACTCGGGCATCGGATGGCCTTCGTTAGGGTTCACAACGCTGTACTTGCCGACGGTCATGGAATTGCTCTTGATGTCCTCGGTGATGCACTTGGTATGACCCGATTGCAGGTCGAACCGGAGCGATCGGCATGGGGCCAAGAGGGACGACAAGATCAGGAGCAGAAGCGCGTGCAATCGGATCATTGTAACGGTGGGGAGACGAAGAGAATCGAAGTGGACGATGGCGAGATCGGTTTCGGCTCTTCGGAGGTGCTGGGATCAAAAGTCAAAGGTTTTGAAAGCTTTGGGACTCGCTTTGAAGCTGAAGTTGGCCATCCGCAGAGGGAACGTTGATATGCTTCTCCCCCCGGAAAGGTGACGTGGCAGAGGGAAAGTACAGCTTGTCTAATTTGAGCGACGTGGCGAGGGCTGATTTGTTGTTGCACGTAAGGAGGATTCTTGCCTTGCTGGATAAAGAAAAGAAAGGAGCTACGAAGGGGGCGAAAATATCACCTTGCCAAAATTCCAAATAAAGATATCAACTAACCTCATTTTTTCAAATTAAGATATAAAGTAAATATAATTTTAAATAAATTCCCTAAGTGATTTCATTATTTTAAAAAAAAGCCTAGCCAAGAATATTTTTATTTTTTTTTCTTTTCTTTATGTTTTTTTTCTTTTTCATTTTTTTCCGCTCTTCTTACTGGTGACTGGGCTCAGGCAATGGTCGACCATCAATAAGTACTCGGCAAGGCCAACCTAGGCCAACCATCACCTTCGCTCAGGCAATGGTCGACCATCAATAAGTACTGAGGGTTGGCCTTCGCTTGAAACTGGCCACTGGCAAGAAGAGGGAAAGAAGAAAAAAAGAAATGGAGAAAAGAAAAAAAGAAATTTTTTTAAAAAAGTAAATGATAAAAATGCTCTTGATTAGGCGCTTTTTTGAAATAATGAAAACATTTCAGGCTTTGATTTAAAACAAGGTTTACTTGGGGTTCTTATTTGAGAAAATGAAGTTACTTTAGGTCATTATTTAAAATTTTTCCTATTAGGTGGGTCAACTCTTCCTTGTCGACCGGCCTTAAATCTTATTTTACCTTTCCTATAAAAAAATGCTCCTTTTTAATATACGTGCACAACGTTATGCTTATTGGAGTAGATTAGACCTACTAACGCTTTCTCTCTCCTCTTCTTTGAAGAAAGGAGATCGACACTACCGACGTCTCTCTCTCTCTTCCTTTCTTTCCTTATGAATTCAAAATTTTGGGTCATCTTTCCTCTTTGCCCTAAGCTCAGTACTTCTCCGGCTTGCCGAGGCTATGTGCATGCAGTGTTGGACGTGGCATGCATGCAGAATGTGAATGTACGAGCAAGTGCAATGTACATGTTAGTGTCAAGGTTCAAATTCTCTCATTAAAGAGTAGAGCTTTGTGATATTGAGAATGTGGAGTGAACGATGCAGAAGGGATAATACAGCTGATTTGTGAGAGTAGCATCAGGGTGCTTGTGCTAGAAATCCTGAAGTGGAACGAATATCATCTTATTTTAGAGGATCTTTAAAGGTGGAATTGGGTTCTCTTGAATAAATTGGTCGGGAGCTAAAACTATTCTCTTGATGAGGTCATAATAGCCTGAAACCAATTGCGGCACTGAAGCGGATTGCATGCCTAGCCCGAGGAACTGAATGTTTGAGTTAAAATGGAGCGTTAAACGATCCAGTCCGACGATGCGATTCACCATACCATCCTAAGGAATAATCTATAGGAGGAATGTTGGCACGGTGTTCGGGCTAAAAAAATGGACAACTCGTGACACTAGACAGGAACGAGTAAATAATAAATAAAATCCAAGTACAATCTCTTGAAATTTGCGACCGGCTCATGTGTTAGGATTAGCCAAAGTGTGTCGGGAGGAGGACAAACCTCGCTCGATTTAATACATTATATTTTGAAGCTTCTAGAGGGCATGTAATTAGCTTTAAAATTTTACGTATTAAGAAGTATAGTGACGCTAGAAATAAGTGCCCTAGAGTCATTTGTAGTTATCCTGAATCCTCGAATTCTTTTGATTAGCGCAGTATACCTTTCTCCCAAGCTCGTGTGCAAGAGTGATCTTGAAGCGCTACTCTTCTGGGTGAGCGAGCGAGGGTCCTTGAGTCCCTCGTTCGAGTGAGTCGGACCCAAACTTGATCGTCTCGTGCAAAAGCGAAACACGAGAATAAAAGGGGTAGGAAACACGAGTGAGAGAGTGAACGAGGGAGCGACCCGGTCGGAAGCCTAGGCTGTGCATGGTAACGTTTATGTCTCCGGAACAACTTTTGAAATGAAAATACTTTTTTGTGTTTCTGTTCCATGCAACGATTTCTGGGAACAGAAACGCTTTTGGTAACTACATAAAATTTCTATTTTCAAAAAAAAAAATGAATAGAAACGCGTTTGGTAACTGCATAAAATTTTTGTTCTCGACAAAAAAAGAACAAAAACACGTTTGTTAATTGCAAAAAAAATTATGTTCCTAATTTTTCTATTTAATTCTATTCATAATTTTTTCAATATAGATGAGATCAACAATAAAAAAAAACGAAAGAGAGATAAATTAGAATTGAGCAATGAGAAAATGAAATATGTCTTCCATAAATAGAAAAAATTACAATTATAAATCATATATAAATGTTCCCAAGTAGATAAAAATATGATTATATAATTGAATGCAAATACTATTTGATAAACTGTAATTGAAAAGTGCATTTGGATACAATTTTGACGTAAATGTTGTTTGATAAAAAAAATACAATTTATAAACGATTTGATTTCTCAATTAAATTTTATTATTTATTATTTAATTTAATTAATTTATTTTAATTTATTTTTATTATTTCTAAAAAAATATTTTTTTATTTTTAATCATTTTATTTTAAATTAATTTCTTTGATTATTATTTTTTATTTTTATTTTTTTGATAAAAAATTATTTTTTATTTTAAATATTTTTTATTCTTTAATTATTTTTATTTTTAATTAATTTTAAGAAAGTATTCTCAATTGTTTTCAAAAAATGTTTCAAATGTATTTCTAAAAAGTGTTTCGAGAACACAGGAGCAAGTTTTTTTTTTATTTCTTATTCATGTTTCAAAAGTGTTTCTGTTTGTTAAAAGTGTTTTTGGAACACTTTGAGAACACTTTTTTTTACCACACACGTTTATGTTCCCGAAATGTTACGGGAATACTTTGGAAAAAGAAACACTTTTTCTGGAGCGTTACCATACGCAGCCCTAATTGCCAGAAACGATTGCATCCGTTGCCGCCCGGGCTCGGTATAGGCAAGGGATTCTTGCGTAGAACATAAATTCTTTTTTCTGTATCATGGGCGACATTGAACGAAGGTTCTCAAGCTCGGTGGCGAGTCTCTCGTTTGAAATGCAAATGAGTGGGATACGACGAGTAATAAGTTCTTTTCTTTCTCATTTCAGGCTGCTTGGCTGGCCTCCTCGTGGGCTCCCTCGACCTCATTTCGAAGATGCAAATCTCGTTGATGTATCTGGGGTCGCAAAAAAAGTAATGCCGAGTACCCAAGAGAGCCTACATGGCTTATGACCAACTTTCCGAAAACCACCTACAGCCAAACACGGCTAACGTCCATTTCAATAAAGAAAAACACACCATGATTTGCAATGCACCGTTTTTCTCGCGTCATGTGTCGGTTGGTATAACATAACGGAGAAAATGGTGTTTTCCTATTAAGTAGGATTAACAAGTGTCTCCAAACCACTTAGTTAACAAGACTCTTTTCAAGTATTTTTTGAAGCCGGCTCAGACTTTTTGATGCGGGGATTTCTTGTGCAGACCCAATTCAGCATTGACCACACGAGGATGGATCTCATCATCAAATCAACTGAGATTCGCCGGGTTTACAAAAAAGCTCGATTTGTCCGAGTCCCGCTCGAAAAATTCAACCCAGTCGGCCTATAACCAGTTCGAGTTTCCGCGCGTTCGGTCTGAAGGGTGCAGGTCTCAGACAAGAAAAGACTGAAAGACATCACATTGCATTCATGGACTAAAGTCCAATGGAAGATTTTTTTTTAAAAAAAATGGTCTTTCCCCCCATTTTATGCGACTACTTTATTGATCCCGTGCTTGTCCTTTGAGTACCACCACTATGGAGTCTCGTGCTATAATGCAATATATGGTGGCAAGCATGAAGCAGGCTTTGCTTCACTTCAAAGGAAAGCCTTCGGATTTCTCATACTTGCGTTTAGGGGTTCAGGAAAAAAAGATTGACGGAGAGAAAGAGGACCCCCGGAGTTCCCATGGAAAGTCAGATACAAACGTGCTTTTATCAAATAAGCAACTCAAATATTACAAGCACCGAAAACAAGGATTGGAGAAAGAAATCTGACGGAAAACAAATTAAAAACGGGCTATTACTGGCGGACTTTAATTATCGAGGTGAACACTCAGATCATCGATAATCACCACAATGGTGGTCGCCGGCCTGTACGTGGGAATCATACGGCGATGGTTGTTTTTTTTTTTTTTTGTCCTAGTGATATCCCCGACGGATCTAAAGCCACTCACTATCAGAGATCTCGTGTTGGATTACTTCAAAAACTACTTACACTTTTCCTCAATTAGATATGCGACTCCATGTACGAATGCTCAATACTTTACATAGGAAAAGAAGACGAAGAAGAAGCCTTTTTCCTCCATATTTAGTGGATGGATTCTTGAGTTCTTTTTCACTTTTCATACACAGTTATAGCTGAATTTTTTAAGCCAGTAACTAAGAAGGATTTCTATTTTTAGCATATTTGGAAACAATTCCTTTATTCAACAGCGACTCTATTGCTGACGACATTGATTGCTTTGATTTTTTTTTTTTTTGGTTCAGTCAGAATTTTGTTAGCATTTAGAATCTCCAGATTTTCTAATCGATTAATTCCGACCAAGCTGCGAGATGAATATAATATTCAAACTCAGTCAAAGAAGCCGATGACCTCTTTAAGGTCTGATAGAGAGAGCAGGGCAGTTAATGGAGGAGAGGTTGGATAATACTTTAATTAGTTCAAAGATTAGGGAATTAGAATACATCCTTCCATCACGTGCCAGGGCATTACAGGATAATATAAAAATGGATTAAGGAGTAATTATCGAGATTGTATTTAATAGATTTTTTTTAACAAATCCTAAGGCACTGCACTGGTGTGGAGATTTGGTTATATGAAGACCCATAAAATACCTGCGCGCCCAAGATCCGGCAAGATTTAGAACTTTACCCTATGCAAGTAGCCTTAACCTTAAGCAGTTTGCATGAAGCTGAAAAGATTAGAACAGGTGATGTCTAGCTCATGAACCGCAATCCCAACTAGATATGTTAACTCTTAGTAGTTTATTATCCGTCATCTATGGATTCATAATTTCGCCGGCTCCATTTTTTCACGATATATCCAAATTGTAGCTTCGATAACATCGAGCATTGTAGTCTAGTGGTAAATGCATCACACTTTCTTTCATGAGCTCACATATTTGAGCTATGTTATGATTAAATATTTGACAAGTTTGTGCCTTTCAGATGCGTTTGCTTTGGCTTTGGAAATGGGTTTTGGGCAAGTGCTAATGCCGTTAGCTTAATTGGCTTTGGAAAAATGTAAACGGCACTTGGTAAAAAATCTTTTAAAATGCAAATTTGGATTAATAAGTGTTTAACAAAAAAAAAATTTTGCTACGGGCTTTTGGCTGCACATCTTTTTTATTGAAAAAAAATCAAAACGCTTTGCTAGCCATCGAAGGACTTACGCTGTTGATGAGCTAGACCTGTTGTCAACGACTATTGGCTAAGGCTGCCTGAGGTTGCACGAACTAGGTGGCCAAATCTTCCCTAGTCGACCATCCTTGCTCAAGAAGAAGAATAATATTTAGAGGTAAAATTAGATTTTTAGGGAGCTTATGAGGGCAAAATAGATAACTAACTAATTTTCATTAAAAGGGGCCTTCAACATTTCAAAAATACTAAAAGCTCACAACTGATATCGAAGGGTGTAAGCATTTTCTCCAAAGTGCTTTGGCCTTTCAAAACCTTTTGAGAAAATCGAACCAAGTGCATCATTCTTGTAAAGAGACGATATGATTCATGGCATATCGGTATGGCTAATGTGATGAGCTCATGCACATGTAGGCGGAATGAGTAGCTACGGCTTAAACCGAACATTTCTATTAACATGTGTGAAGGGCTTAAGATAACGTCAAAAAGTGATAATTGTGCTGGTTGTCTCTTTGTGTCAATAAAAGCAATTGTAATTTCCATTGGTACCTGAGGACAATTTTTTTTTTTGGTCTCCTAAATAATTAAAGAAGCTGCCATTTCTTCCAATTCAAACCACAATTTTCTTATTTCTCCCCTCCCTTTTTAAAGATCCACATTCACTTATGTGGTAAAATTCCAAGATCTATATTTCATTACTTAACTGTTAGTGTTATCCCTCGGAGGGGTGAATCCCGTTCTTCTTACATTTGAAAAATCCATTCTTAATCATTGTCTACCATGCCAATCAAACGGTAATCGAACACTTTATTCAAACTAAAGTTGTACTTCTACTTCCCACGACATTCTCACTGGCCCAAACGATTAAGCGAAAGGGGCACATGCTCCACCGCTCAATTAGATTAAGTAGTGAATTAGCGCAGTTAGTTAACCACGTCTGAAAATTTTATTTTTTTGGCTGTCGGATTAGAGGAAAATGGGACATTATTAATAACATAGAAGGATCTAGCTGTCAGAGCCGGGTAAATCATGGCATCATTAAACTCTCGCCCATCTTTCTCTCTGTCTCCGTCTCTCTCCCTTCCTCATCAAAGCAAAGCTTGAAACTTGTCGTTTCCAACCAAATGAAAAAGCTCTGATTTTTCCCGTCCTTGGGTCGGTTGGTTTACGAGCATCAGAGATGGATTGAGCATCGGCATTGCGCGAGGACTGAGGAATCTTTGGATCGTTTCTGGGTTTCGCGAGGGAGATCATGGGAAGCTCGAGCATGCATTTGGCGGTTGCTCATGCCTTCGGTAGGTAACCACTTTTGGTTTTCGTCGTTTGCTCGTGATTTCCGTTACTCTCTCTCTCTCTCTCTCTCTCTCTCTCTCTCTCTCTCTCTCGGCGTTGATCTTTGTCGGAATTACCTTAAAGTCCTCGTCTTTTGTCATCTCAGACGAGAGCTCGTTCTGATTCCAATAGGCAACGGGGGCGAGAACGATTGCGGTGGTGTGTGCTGGCTAGGGCTTCGTGTTTCGAGGTTTCAAAGTTCTTCCGATTGAGCAATGTGGGCGTGTTGCTGAGGTTGTTCACGATTCGGAATCGGGGGTCTCTCTGTGGTTTGAAATCGGACCAAGGGGGCGAGAGTTTTCCGTGTTCGATGAGTTGGCGATGAGGTGTGCAGGAGAGGAATGGAGGTTAGATCGGAGGGCGGTATTCAGGTGAGGTGCGACAAGCTACCGGCCCCGGTGATCCCGAGGACGAGGCTGCAGGTTTGGTTCATATGGGTGTGCTCCAGCATCTTGCTGTGGACCTGTTTGGTCCAGCTCGTCACGGTTGGGGAGCTGTGGCGGCCACATTTCTTCGAGAGGATATCGAATCGGCTGGCACATTCTGATCCTCTGCCGCTCGTCATTGAAGAGACGGTTCGGTCGCCACCGCCATTGCTTCCCACAAGTGAGTTCTTTTTTAGATGCTACGACTGTTGGATTTTGTGGAATGTTTAGGGGATCTCGCGTACTCCAGGTCCTTTTTTTTCTTTCCTCGTAAGCAGTTATGATTCATACATCTGGTTGTGTATAGCGTAATTGATGATCGATTAAGTTTTCTAGTTTTGGGTGCTGGTTATATTGAATTGTTTTGTAGTCCTACCCTTGATTTTAAAATCTCTTCATTTGTCTTGATTAGTTCTTCATGAAAATATTAGAGCATATTCTTCAGCTGAAGGGAAAAGTATAGTGTGCTAAAGAGAGCACTAGAACACAGCCGTACAAAGTCCACTGATGCAAATGATCAAGGGATTGGTGTAATAAATTCTTCTGTGTTTGGAAGGGCGAAATATTGATTGATATGGGGATGGGTGGATCACGTACGGCAGTGATAGTGCTCCCAGAGTGACAAAGAATTTCCCTTGATGAAGGAACTTTCGAGAGAGTTTTGAATGTGACTTTTCCTTTTCTCAGTTTCTACTTTCTATAGATTTCTGGCTTTTTAAAAGTCAACTTGGCTACTTAGTATCACTATCTGTTCTGTGAGTTCTTTTTAGTTACAGAAAATCAGCATTATAAATAATTTGTGTTTTAACTAATTTGGTTCTGGCTAAAATACCAAGCATTTGTAGTTCTTTTCTTTAAAAATAAGTAATGCTAGTAGATGCCTTGAACATACATATCCACTCTAGTTTGTAATTATGTCAGTGTTATCATTTTCTCAACGTTAGTGGCAATAAGTCTATAATTAGCTGTTTCCTCCCAATTTTGCTCTCTCTTCTTCTTATTATGCAAGTTTGTTGACACTTTCAACTATCAGGGAACTATACAAGTAATGGTTTTCTGAAAGTGTCTTGCAATGGGGGTCTAAATCAGATGCGGGCTGCGGTAAGCACTTCTATGACTAGTTTTTCTTCAGTAACATGAAGTCACTGATTTAACATGCAATTTCAGATCTGTGACATGGTGACTATTGCTCGCCTTTTGAATCTCACTTTGGTAGTCCCGGAGCTCGATAAAACATCTTTTTGGGCTGACCCTAGGTATATTCAGTCTTTTAATTGCTTTTGTTTAGTGTGCTTTTCTGTGGCTGGCTCAAGGTCTTTAATTTTGTGAAATTGCTGCAGTAATTTTGAGGATATCTTTGACGTGAGACATTTCATTGATTCCCTAAGAGACGAAGTTCGGATTGTAAGAAGGCTGCCAAAGCGATATCAGCAGAAGTATGGTTACCAACCCTTGCGAATGCCCCCTGTTAGCTGGTCAAACGAAAAGTATTATTTGGAACAGGTTTGACGACATTTATGTATTTGTTACAGAAAAATGATTGAAGTGTTGTTTTGATAGAGGTTGGGTGGGTCTAGCTGGTTAATGAAAGTGGACACGCATTCAGTAATCTGATGATTGGTAATTGGTATATGCTCTCATACTTGAACTTGGATCCAATTTCAGTCTAATCCAACTGCGTCTTTCTGTACATGTCTCAATTCTGTCTCCTTTGCCCCTTCTTGTGACTTTTAACCTCAAAGGCCTCAGCACAGCAAGATGCTACCTAGGCATGTGAATCAGTTGATGATTTGAGGCAGTCTTCACCTGGGCAGGGCATGGCCTTTAATTGGTTGGGCATATGCATCTCTGTTTCCTGACGGCCTGCATCCTTTCTTCTTCTTCTTTGAATTTGATTGCTTTAGATTGTAGTGTAATGATGGCATGCTTACATTGGACCTTTTTCCACTTAGATTTATGCTGATAGAGATTCCACATGGGCATGTATTGGGACTTTTTGTCTGGTTGTGATTTAGCCATTGATCACAATTTGAATCTGATGTATTTGCCCTGCATGGCATGCCATTCTGCATACAGAGAATAAGGCAGTTGTAGTGCTTTAATGTAGTTTATGCTGCTTACATATATGTACCCTGTTCAATATCTTTGCCTATGCCATGCAGATTTTGCCACTATTTAGCAAGCATGAGGTGGTACATTTCAATAGAACGGATGCTCGTTTGGCAAATAATGGAATTTCACTCGATCTTCAGAGGCTCAGATGTCGAGTCAACTTTCAGGCTCTAAGATTTACTCCTCAGATTGAGGCTCTGGGGAACAAATTAGTCCGTCTCCTTCAAGAAAAGGGGTCTTTTGTGGCTTTGCATCTAAGATACGAGATGGATATGTTGGCTTTCTCTGGATGCACCTATGGTTGTACAGCAGAAGAAGCTGAAGAGCTCAAACGAATGAGGTTTGTCTTGGCATGTGCATGGTTTACTGCTTGCCATAGTAGTAATTTTCGTTTAACTCATTCAGCTGATGTGTGCTAGTTATGCCTTAAGGAAAAAGTCATAAACCTTTTGAAACCTCAAGGTGCATAATATAGGTTCTTGAACGAAGGTGTAAAATGTAGATTAACTAGAGGATGCATATTGTACTTAAGCGACACTTGATGATGGTTTTTGTGTATATCTCTATACTTAGCTGATAGTTTGCTATAGCGAGGGATATGTTTTTCATGTCTTTAAATTCTTGTGACTTTATCCTGAGATGGAACTCTATAATATTTTCTGGCCTATGCTACAATGTAGTCGAATCCAGTGGCTTTAGCTCTGAAGTTCTAGATGTGGCACTTGGGCAAAATTAAGCTTGATGGAATACGAGGAATGTAGCATTAGATGTCTTTCATCCTTTCATTTTCATCAACCTATCTGTTTCTCTCGTTACTCATATATGATATGTGTGGCGACATGAATTGTGCTTTTCATGCAGGTATGCATTCCCCTGGTGGAGGGAGAAAGAGATTGTGGCTGAGGAAAGGAGATCACAAGGTCTGTGTCCTCTGACTCCGGAAGAGACATCATTAATTTTACAGGCCCTAGGTTTTGACAAAGACACACAGATTTACATTGCATCTGGAGAGATCTATGGCAGCGAACGGAGATTAGCCGCATTAAGGGCTGCATTTCCAAATATTGTGAGTTAACATATTAATGCTCTGTTAGATTTCTAATTCCGTGACCAACATCTTCTGATGCTAGTAGTGTTTTAGTGTTGAACTCTCTGAAGGTGAAAATTCTAAGGAGAATGTTAAAAAGTTGCATCTTGACCTTGAGGGCGTATGTAGCATGATCTGTGAACAGTACAGTGTATAAAAGGATGCCTTAGCAGCTGCTAATACTTGGAGCACATATTAGAACATCCATTGATGCCAACTGCAATTGGCACTGGAGGAGTCCACCTCCATGTAATTTGGTATTTAGTTCTTCAATCTTTTCACAGATTTTACCCTTTTTGTCAGGTTAAAAAGGAGATGCTGCTGGATCCGAAGGAGTTACAGCAGTTCCACAATCACTCGTCACAAATGGCGGCTCTAGATTTTATGGTATCAATAGCCAGCAATACTTTCATCCCCACATATGATGGAAATATGGCAAAACTTGTGGAAGGTCACCGCAGGTAAGCTGTTAACTTGATCGATGTTCTTCCATTATTTCCTTGGAAGAACAAGACAAATTAATTAGGCTATCCCATTTTCCCTCAAAAAGCTGTGCACAAACTGTGACATTTTTCTGCAGATATCTTGGATTTAAGAGAACCATTCTGTTAGATCGTAAAAGGCTTGTGGTGTTACTGGATTTGCATCAGAACGGGACACTATCGCTGAAAAATTTTGAAGTTGCTGTACGTCTGGCACACGAGAAGAAGATGGGACAGCCAAGTCATCGTAGAGTTATTGTCGATAAGCCCAAGGAGGAGGATTACTTCTATGCAAATCCTCTGGAGTGCCTGTGCAAGCAACCTGACTGTGATGATTTACCTGGCCGGGGCAAGAGGAAATCCAATGAAGTCTCTATTTAGTTGCCAGCAATGGTAGGCTATCATATTGTCTGCACGCGTTCCATGCAATATGTTCATGGGCTTGAAATTCAAGTTGATCTTTCCAAAAGTTGCAGCGCATGGTACAGCTGCATTATTTCTCCTTACAAGGAGATAACTCTCTTGAATTTGAAGGACGAGTTACTCCGGCTTCATCATCGCAAATGGCTTTTTGTTTGGTCATGATAAGCAAATGGCCGAGAGCCTAACAAGAAGCAGCAAGCAAAGAATTCTTGTCTTCCTTACAGGGCAGCTACAAAGATAAAATTTATCATTTTTTCTTGTCTATAGTTAAAGATTGTAATTGAGAAATCACTGAAAATGAGTGTACATTTTGCTCTTTATGTGACAACGCAGAATGAAAGCTTATTTGGTTCTTGTCTATTCTTTTGGTTGGGTGAGTATCGACTGAGATGATTACTCGAAAGACGTCTGCAAGTTCTTTTCAATTTTATTTCTTTACTTCGCTTTTCGGCTGTTATATGAAAGTAAAGAGGGCACACCTTGCAATTACAGATTTGTAGGGACACTGTGTAATGCAACCTAAACTGATTTTATGTGCTCTTCAAAGAAACTTTGCCGATTAAGTACTGAACTAGTGATCATAACTCCTGGCAAAGCAGTGCCACGAACTTTGATACGAGCAGAAAACTAGGGAAGTTTGGTAGTTTGGTCCTTTGTCACGCCAGAGTAAGGTACACAAATTGTCAAATCCATCTAAGCCGAGTCTGCAATGTTTAAACCTTGATACAACAGATGAATTCACTGATCTTTCTGCTCACGCATGCTCCAGAAGTAAGAAAATGTTTCCACGGTTATCTCCTGACCTTTAAACACACCCTCAAGATGACAACGAGATTAAACTGCGTACTGGCTTTATAAGGTGGGCATCGAATCCTTCTTAGGCTGGCAATAATTTTTGCCTTCCTCACCAGCCAGACCGATCTCCTTCAATCTCCTCTCACTGTAGTACTCGAACTTGTCCAATTGAGCTTCCCTCTCCTTGAAAATACCCTCAATTTGCTGCAACACCCGCTTCTCACCCACTCTAACCCTCACGGCTATCTCAAGTTTGGAACCAAGATTTCCTTCTTGAATTAGCCTCTCGTCCTGCAACTCATTGCATTTGAATGGGGAAAAACATAGAGCAATTAGGCGTGATTTGCTTCTACAGCTGTCAGAGAAACCAAGATACAATGATCTAGAAAGTCACCAAACTTAATGCAGTCGGGACAACGAGATGAGTAGATCTGGTCAAATATGATTAGGGAAAGATTTTATTGCATTCATTTTCTTAGACTTCCCCATTTTTAGTTTCACTGGGCTTAGACTAGTAAAGGTAAATGCTCTACAAATACTAGAATCAGTAATTGACTTGTCTACTTCTCACATTTTCAACATTTTGCCACATTTGCCAGAAAGACGAACAAATATCAGATTATACCACCCTTAGCTACCATGAAAATTGATTACCATGATTGATTTCAGGATAGAGATGACACGCTAAAGAACTCTCAACTCAGCCATTTTTACCCCCTATGATTCAGCTCAGTCCAACTGAATTAATTCCTGCGGACAAACCATCCTAACAAAATTATCCGAGTGGATATCAGAATGTTTCATGTACCTGTTCAACTGTGGTGTGATAGCCTGAAAGAGCTGATTCACAAGCATCTATGACCATCTTGCATACCAGCTCTTCGTTCATGCGACTTACCGGTAATTCAAGAGTTTTCCAAATAGATTTCCTGTAGACAGGCTCCAGGAGGAATGCATCTGTTTCTCGAAGTGCCACAAGCCGCAGATATGGAAGAATTGCTGGCGGAAGAGGACGGTCCATAAAAATATCGAAGTATGCAGTCTCACCCAAATCATTGGCCGCTGCAATATGGAGCTTCTCCTGATGGAAGGGTTCCGACTCGGATATGTTGAATGTGAGTGTATATGAGTCGCGGTTGGAATTTGGTTCCACAAACCCATAATAAAGAGCCAAGTCAGCATTGCTCTTCTTTAATCCATACTGGATGAAAACCTGTCCCAGGATTCTGTTAGTCACAATGACCCTACTGGATGAGGCCTGTATAGTGATATTTCTATGTAATAAAATCAAAATTTCTCGATCTCTGAGGATTTCTTGTCGCATAGTCAATGTGTTAATTACTATGATTCAATTATGTTAAGATTCATTTCTCTGTGACTGACGGGAAAAGCTACGCACTTTATCGAGAACTATATCATATACATAATATGTCAAATGGATCATCAATCACTAAAGAAGTACTACGGGCTTTAGAGGTTTACCTGCTCACCCTCTTTGACAGGCATTGTCGACTTCAAACAGAAAAGGAGATCCCAAGAAAAAAGACCTGCTGGTCCATTAATCTCCTCCGCATTATCTTCTCTTGTTATGCTAGCGCTATGGTTAATCTGACGCACATAAATAACATGGGATTCTTAAATTTCTCTGGCAGACTGATTGAGGCCCGAAAAAAATGCAGACAAGTTCGCTATTGATTTACGATAGGAAAGGATTGATTGACTTACTAAATCCACCAGCGGAAGCATAACAAGTTGGCCCCTAAGGTGCGAAAATGCCCGTGATCTCAGCATGCTAAATGCCCAGAGAAACCCATCCAGCGTTATAGGGGATGGAAACAGCTGCTTGTGGCGCGATATGATTTCTTCTTCTACTTTTTGGTATTGACTCTCTACATGCTCTTTCATCTCCCTGGTCATCCGCAACAGTAACGTTCCTGGACGATTTCGCAAGAAAAATTTCATTCACAGATATCCAGAGACAAGCCAATTAAACAAGGCATATAGAACGAAGCACCGTCTGTGATAGAGAAACCACAGACCTTTAATCTCAGCAAGCTCTTCTTCTGACCTGCACTGGAACCAGAAAACAGAAGCACACAACTAATCACCCGACAATCTCAGGAAAATCCAATACAACTAAGTAAAATTCCTAATTTTCTGATAGGATTCGCAAAGCAAACACGAAACCCACCAATGCAACGTCGAGTCCGTTCGCTCCGGCAATATATCAAGATAGAACCGCCAGGGGGAGTTGCCCCTCATCTTCTCCCTTATCAAGAAGAGAGAGACAGCCACCCAGGGCTTCAAGTCGGTGCAGAGATAGCCAATCTCTGAAGCAGCAACATTGTCCGGGTAGATCCACAACCTTCTGGGGACCTTCAGGACGACTTCATCTTGAGCAATGTCTCGCCGAGCGACGAGGCCGAGGCCTTCGGGAACGTAGGCCGGGCGAACCGGGCAGGCCGAAGTGACCACGCCCTCTTCGGCGAGCCACTTCCAGAAGGTGCGGACGGAAGGCGGCAATGGCGGGTCGGATTCGAGGGGGTCAACATGGAGTGAGGAAGTAGTAGTTGTGGCAAAGAGAGGTCTTTTGAAGGTGGTCTTGGAGGGAGACGAGGGTTTGAAGGATTTCGAAGGGAATGAAGAAGAGGGTGGGGAGACGGAAAAGAAGAGGGTGGACATGTTGTGTTGTGGAATGTGGATTGGGCGTCTGTTTTCTTGGGTAATGCGCTGCGAGCTGCGCAGTGGATGAGGGGTTCGTTTTCAGGTCTCTCTCCAGATGGAGTGAGACGAAACTGTGGAAAAGAAAATGGAAAATTAATTAAAAAATTCAAAAAAAAAAAACTCTGAACATTAGCAATTTCCAATAAATAAGACTCAATTGACAAAATTTTCGATAAATAAAACTCAATTGACAAAACATAAAAAAAATGTATGGGACTGAACTGATAAAATTAAAAAAAATTAAAATTGAATAGACAAAAATACAGCAAATTTAAAAAAATTTTTGGATAATTTCCTCCTAATCAAGGCAGGCCGTTTTCCCCAGAGGACGACCCCAGAACTGGCCTTCATATCTCTTAGAAGTAAAGTAGCAGGTTTTTTATGCACCGGCGCTTTGAGAACATCAATTCAAGAAGCGTTCCAATTGGCAGAGGAAGAAGATAATTATGATACCACGTATTTACACCGAGCATGCAAAAAGTCAGTTCTTTGGAATTAACATCAGAAAGAAATGAGACCCTTTTGCGTTATATCTACGTGTTGGCTCACGCTGTTCTCATCAAATCCAGAGTTCAGTAAAATACGTAAGGGTAACATAGCACCAGGGCTGCGCCTTGGAACAGCCACATCAGATGGTCAGTGCAGCGATATCAATACAGCAACAAACATTAGACATGGCTACATAATGTCTACAATCAACTGCGTGTTAAGCAAGAACATAGAGCCTCATTCATGTCGACCTTGCACAATTAACAGAGCCGAGGCAGGTGGAAGTTGGTCGGGCCAGACAAGATGGCAAAAGGATCCCGGAGCAAAAGCCATGCAGAGTAAAGTCTTGTCAACATAATTGTTGCGAGGAAAAGAAGCAAAGATATATCACGTTTCTGGTTGTGCTTTTCCCGTCACCGTCCGAATCTGGTTTGGAGAGCCAAATGCAGCAAACAACATTGCTCTCTTGCTTTCTGTCATATTAGACCAGGATCCCACAGGAGTGCACATGATGTTTTACTCTCACTTCTCCCAAAAAATAATGTCACCTTGCTCGCCAACGAGACCAAGATCTCGAAGCCTCCTTTCTTGGTAGTATTCCAACTCATCTAATTCCATTTCTCTATCCTTGAATGCATTGTCAATTTGCTGCAGCACCCTCTTCTCCCCAGCTCTAACACCAACTGCAATCTCTAGCCTATGGGCGAGATCCCCTTTTTCTGCAAGCTTCTCATCCTGCAAGATGACATCTCACTCTTGAAACTTTTTCATGAGCATTTGCAAAGTTAAAATGGTTCGAGTGCTGAAAGTTTCAATGCTAGGGGAACCCATGACGCTAAACGAAGGCAAGAAAAGATGAGGATGGAGGTTGACTATCAGATAATTCCATCCATTCATTCAGTTTAAAACTTACATGATATCCGTTTCTATTATAGTGAAACAACACGTCCCAAATGGTATTATGATTCTTGCTTTGGTTTGCCAGATGAGCAGCTGAATTTGACCAATGTACAGGATATCACGGATTTTTACCTCTTCAAGTGTGGTATGATAACCAGAAAGTGCAGATCTGCAAGCATCTCGAATAACACGACATATTAAATCCTCATTGGCCCAACTTACAGGCAATTGCAGGTGGCCCCATATTGTGTTCCTGAAAATGGATTCCAAGAGGAAAGCGTCTGTTCCTCCTAGAGCCACTAGCCGCAAGTACGGAAGCATGGTTGGTGGAAGAGGCTGACCCAAAACTATATCAAAAGATGCAGTCTCTCCCAGACCATTTGACTCGGCTATATCTAGTTTGTCTCCAAAAAATTGATCCGACTCAGATATTTCCAGCGTTAACGTATACGAGTTACGCTCTGAGTTTGATTCTATGAACCCATAATCCAGAGCCAATTCAGCATTGCTCTTATTCAAATCATACTGAATCAGAACCTGTTCAAAAGTTTCTTAGCATCAGAAAAGAGTTGATAAGCTTTTAAATAAGTCATGGCCCATGTCATGACTGGTTTACCGCCAATTCAATTACTTCCGGATTCACAAGAATTTAAATTAGCAATAGTTAGCTGCAACAACAAAAATGTTAAGTTCTTCTCAATTGGAAAGGGAAATGTAGATTAAAGATACACCATTCCAAAGTATTTGTTTGTTAAAATTACATATCTGTTAAGTCCAAGAATACCAGTAAGACCAAGATCTGAAATTCACCTGCTCACCAGCTTTGACAGACACAGGGCTCCTCAAAGAAAATAACAGCTCCCTTGAAAAAAGACCAGCACCTTTGATTTCATATGCATAATCTTCTGTGATGATACTCGGACTGTGATTAATCTGAGAGGGTTTCAGGTTAATAGAAGTTCAAATCACCAACAAGAGGTGAATTCTCAACTCAGAGGAGAAATAGGATGAAGTGAATTGACATGTTTATTGGAGGCTAAAAGTAGCTTTTTGTGGTGGACGAATGAATGCTTACATGGCTAATAAAACATCTAATAAGAGACAGTAATCAAACTGAACATCCAAGAAGCTTGCTATGGGATTAGTTAACCCCATGTCCTTACAGCAGTTTCCCACCACAGTTTCTTCAACCGTGGCCACTGAGTATTTACCACATTCTGATTTACCACATCATCAGTGAAGCCACCATTTGCATAGGAAATCAATCAATGCACGTGTGACCTATCCAGAGCAGGTTCCTACTCATAGACATGGATAACAAGTACCCCTTAATTCTGTCTCACAAGTTCTTAGAATGAATGCGGAATATTTAGGCTTGATTAAACAGCTCCATGCACTGTTTAATGCTAACTGGAATAGTTAGCAATGTTAAGTGTACTCCAGAAAGAAACACTGTGTGGTTGGATTTGTAAGGTGTATTGCTGTCTTCCTGCATGAACACAGGCCAACCAAACAAAAGGAATATCAAAGTACTTCTTTGTTATGTTGTTTTCCTCGCAACAATTTTATGCTTTATTTTTCCTAATAAATGCATCTGAGCTATAAGATTCCAGGCATTTCCTCTTCTTCTTTTTTCATGCTAAACAAAAAATAACAAGCTAATACGACACAAGTTCCATGTCATACTCGGTGACTAGAGTGACTTCCTCCAGCCACCTAAATTAATAAAAGGAACAACCCCAGCAGATAGAAGTTAATTAATGTGACAAAGGTAACATTACGTACCAAGTCCGCAAGGGGGATCAACACAAGGTTTTGGCCACGAAGTCTTGAAAATGCCCTCGATCTAAGAATCCCAAATGCCCACAGGAAGTTATCCGAAGTTATACAAGAAGGGAAGAGCTGCCTGTTGGGTAATATAATCTCTTGTTCCAACCTCTGGAATTCACTAGCCACATACTCTTTCACACCTACTGTTGTGCTTAATAGCTGGGATCCTACAACGATAAGATCCACTTCACATAAAATTGGCTTAGGATCATCCTAGTAATTAAAAAGCATGAAAAACATATCATCCTTTGGTCATTACTCAGAAATCTCCACAAACTATCGAAGCTGGGACAACAAAAAAAATCTAGATTTGATAGTGTATTAATGCAAGGAGAAAAATTGGAACTCCATCCAGGATGATTTCAGTGATGATAAACACATTCATAACAAGTTGACATGACTTCATTAAAGGGTCCAAGTCATTCCCAAACATGAATTAGTACAACTTATCCAGTGGCTAGGGCAACTTATTGCCCCAGCTTTTGGTTGCCACACTATCATAAACTTCTAATAGCAGTGTTTTCAGAGTCAAGGTAGGTTGGTTGTGTTAGACAATTAAGGACACCGACACCAAAATCAAAAACTGACGACTTCTTTGTTTGCTATGATCAGATAAATGACAGGAAGCTCTGGTTAGGAACTTGAGAAATGTTTGCAGTGACTCAGGCTTTAATTGCGGCTTTGGGTCTTATGCTGTGTAGAATTTCATTTCTTCAACACACCAGGTGGCGTTGGAGTACGCCAGGATCATTTTGCGGAGCTGTCAAATAGGAAGAGCCAGGTCCTTCACAAGTATTGGTCTTCTAGTGTGCAACTTATAGGAACCAAGGATGTTTGGCCAAAGAATTTACAAATTTATCACCTCAGACTATTCTAGTAACTTCTTCCTGCAGCTTACGTGACATGCATTCTCATACGCACTAGCCTTGGAAAACTACTCAAAGAAATAATCTCAGGATCGCAATCAATTCATTAACCAGCAAGTTGTGCCTCCAACTTAAGACAACTAAATTTCAAATGAACATCTCATAAATAAGCGGCGGGGAAAAAAGCAAAAAGAAAAGAATACTGCACAAACCTTTCAGCTCAGCTAGCTCCTCTTCTGACCTGCGCTGGAACCAGCAAAACTAAAACCAATCACCCTCCAAAATCTCAAACTCAGACACAGCCCATGTCACTATTATCTTATATACAGAGAACAAAGAACTTATATACAAAACAAACATGGCGAAAAGAAGCCAAACCCACCAAAATACAGTGGAATCGGTGGACTCCGGGAGGACATCGAGGTAGACCCGCCACGGCGAGTCGTCCCTCAGCTTCTCTCGTATCAAGAACAGAGCCACGGACACCCACGGCTTCAACCCCCCGCACAACTTCCCAATCTCCGAGCCAGCCACCGTCTCTGGGTTTATCCACAGCTTCTTGGGCACCTCCAGGACAACCTCGTTCCGGGCAATCTCTCTCTGGGCGACGAGCCCCAGGCCCTCCGGGACGACCGCGGGCTTCGCCGGGGCCTTCGCGGAGACGACGCCCTCGCGGCGGAGCCACTCCCAGAAGGCCTCCACGGCGGGGGGCAGTGGCGGTGGCGGTTGCTGAGAGTGGACGAGGGAGGCTGAGACGAAGGACCGTTTGCATGGAAGTGGGGGAAGATGGCGGAGGGTGTTTGGGCGAGGGGAGAGGAAAGCGGAGAGAGAAGGCACGGATGAGGAGAGAGAGAAGAGCTTGTAGCTGTCCATATCTCTCTGCGCGAGTTTCTTCTCAGCTCGACTATGGAGCCGCGGAAGGAAGAGAAGGTGACGATGGCCAAGAAAGAAGATAAGCGCGGGGCCTCTCTGCTTTCTTTCCTCTCTTTGGATAGAGAAATTTCATATATTTCATTTCAGTCCTTCAACTTCCGCACAATGTGAATTTTTGCCATTCAATTTTCCTACTTGACTCATTACTTGTACTTCTTTCCCCCCAAAATTTCAAAGCAATGATATTATATGTCATATACAGAGTTTAGGTGATTGAAATATGTAAGTTAAAGTTGATGAGCCGCAAAAATATCAAATAAAATAAATCAAAAGTAGAACTCACGAATAATTTGTATCCATTTGAGGTGATTTCTGGTTCAAATAATCTTGCAGTTCCAAGAATAGGATAGAGATAAAAAATAAAATCTGCCAATTCTGTGATATGAAGTGTGCTCTGCTGGCATGAATGGGAAAAGTCTCCTTCTTTCACATGTGGATTCATGCTGATGTCTCGGCAACCATCTGAAAGATTTGAGAAAGAGTAAGCCCCCACAGGCTCTTCCTGTCGTGATCATGCACCCCTCAAGACACCATTCAACAATGGTAAATCTGCAAAAAATGGAATTACGCAGGAGGTAACAAGAAGGGAGTCATCCAAGCCCAAGGGTCTCGTAAGACAAGGCATGGGACCGGACCGACGGCCAATCGTCCCTCAATCCGAACTCCATCTCTTCTTGCACTTACGCCTAGCGAGTTGGACCAGCTCGCCGCGGACCTCGTATGTCACACTCAGCTGCTAAATGCTGATATATACCAACTTCCCTTTTGGACCTAGATTGAGTGATGGTTCTGGCCATGATCAGTTGATGAGGTGAAAACGTAGGCCATCCTGATGCAGAAATCACAAATCACATCAAGGTGAAATGAGCCGCAGCGAAAATGGTTGGAAGTCGAGGACTAAGCTTGAAACCAGCCTGCTACCGCCGCAAGCACTCATGGCCTGAAGTTAACCGAGAGCAGCACCTATTTCTGCTGCCCATCTTTCAGCAAGAAACCATCTTTGGATTCAAGTCCAGTTGCCAATCTTTATCTTTCCCGAGTCAGCCATCCCTTTTGCACAGAAGGTGTGGCTAACTGAAAGAAGATTGGAGTATCAATAATCTGGCATAAGACCAGCAAAGCAAAAAACAGCAGGATGGGCACAGCTCCAATCTGATGAAAATATAGACCACCTTTCATCACATGAGTAGGACCCCTCGTGCAGAATGTTTGCGATTGTCAGATAGTGATTGCGAGAGCGTACGCCAAAAAATTATAGAAGAAATAACCAAGCATTTTGCGCAGGGCAAAGACTGAATAATGTTTCAGCAACATTGCGACAAGTTAGCTCAAGTGCAAAAGTTCATCATGAGCAAATCTGCAAATTCAGTAGAAAAATCAATGACCTTGTCCAATGCTTTGTTGAGTTCCTATCCAGACCTTCACCCAGGCAATGAGATCGGCGATTCATCAAACCATAGCCTAATTATCGGCTGTAAGACAAACCTTTAGGCATCATAACTACCAAGACATGGTCATTGTTCGATGAATATAAAACAAGAACAGCACCCAAATGGCCTTAGTGAAAAACGCATCCAAAGAACTACAATGCAGTAATAGATAAGATGCCCAGAAATATGATGAGTCATTGAAATGGATTTGGCAGCTCAAACTTGAACTTATGCATGGATTTATTTCAATCTACGGGCCCACGAGACATGAACAATTGTCTTTGATTTTCATCTCTTCCTACTCTCCCCATCAAATTCTCCTAAATAAACAGGGATAACGTCAATATCAAAAATGACCTCCAGTTCCACAATCATGGCTAACCATTGAAGGGCCCAAAAAAAAAAAAAATGCAGCACAAACAAGGCCAAAAGTTACTCTCTTTTTTTTTTTCTTAACGTTAGACTTGTTTGAGCGGTCTCCCCTGCACCGTCGTCTCTCTCCCAACCCTTCTCGCTTCCTCGAATCCTCAGAACGCCCTATTCCCTCGGCCGGATCATGAATTCGCCCCCAATTTCTTCCCCTCCTCCTCCAATTCCTTCGCCACCTCTTCCTCCGCGGCCTTCTCGGCGCGCAGGATGGGCTCGTAGTAATCGGAGTGAGCCTCCATGCACTTCCTCAGAGCCGCCGTCGCGTCGAAGCACTTATCCACGACGTCCTCCTCGTTCTTCTCCGCGTCCTGGACACACAGCTCCCACGCGACGAACTCGTCTCTGCACCCACCGCCTTTCATGAACAAACAGAACCCGCACTCCCCTTCCTCTTCTACTTCTTCTTCATCTCCTTCCTCTGCGCCTTCTTCTCCATTCCTCTCCGGAAGACGCGAAGCTTCGCCGGGATTGTCGGTCCCGAGGGTTTCCGAGTCGATTGTGGATGGAGAATCGGAGGATTGTGGATCGGGAGAGGACATAGCGGTGGTCTCGAGGGTTTGCGTAGCTGGCGGCAAAGGAAGGAGAAACAGAAGACTTTTCCATGGCTACTTAAACCCTGCTTAAAACCTCCTTTGGCTATGAATTTGGTTGCGGGGGGGTGGGTTGGTGTCAGGAGGAATCCCTTCGTGTACCAGGCTAAATCAAGGCCGGATTCAGTTTGCGTCGTGAGATGTTGGAATGAGTAGATTCTGATCCGGTCCAGTTCCTCTCAGGATCGAAAACCAAACCGATAGTCTCGATTCTCAATTTCTGGAATTGGAGACTGGACCACTAGTCCGATCCAGTTTTCGAGCGGTCCAATGAAGTCAAGCAAATATTATCAAGGCCATAATTTTCAAAGAAATGACTCTAACGTAGTAAATTTATTACAAAAAAAAAATTGAGATGATAGAATTTTGAAGTACAACCTAGTAACATATAGTATTCGACATTGGTGGGTGGAGTTACAGCAACAAAAGCTGCAAAATGAATATGTGGTCCAAATCTCAATTGTATCGGATCCCGTAAATGCAAAAATAAATAAATAAATAAAATTGACCGGTCTAATTCGGACGGTCTAATTGATCATGTATCCCTAAAATCAGGAATCGAACCGCCGCCCTCTAGAATCGGAAACCGAACCACCAGTCTAGACATTTTCCGGTCTGATCGATCCAACTTGCTTATCCCTAGTTAGATAGATATTGTTTTGTGAAATTTAAGAATCTTGTAATTTCATTTCTCATGATAATAGATAGTTTCGTTAATTTTTCATACGTAGGTGAAGCTATACTAATTGCAAACTAATATGTTTATCTCGTCATATCTAAATTGAAAAAAATTAGCAAGAAAATCATAAATCTATTAAAACTATACCAATCCAGTTCTAATTTTTTTTTTACCAATTGAATCCTAAACCTTTTATAATTATGTTAATTCAACCCATTTTGCAGGCCAATATTTATATAGACAGTTTATAATAACATGTTAAGAGTTTTCCTTCTTTTTTTTTCCTTCCTACTATTATGGCCTACGACGAATGCTGACCACTTCATGGCCCTCATTCGTGGCTATTGACGATGGCCTCATGGCTCTCACCTAGAGGTTGATGAGCTCAAAGTAGGAGTAAAAATAAAAAGCATTAAAAGATAAAAAAAATATAAATAAATATTATTAAAAAATTATCTACTTCAGTGCCGACGACACCACGTGAACACTGGCTAGCAAAGTGGACTGAATTGGCACAATTACAAAAGGTTTAAAGTCAAATTGACAAAAAAAAAATAACTTAAGATAAAATTGACACAATTACAATAGTTTTAAGACTTTTTGATAATTATCCCCACCTAAATTTGTCAAACTAATTCAATTCTAAATAGAATTACACGTGTTAGGATATACATTGAGTTAATGAATCAAAACACCGAACGGAGTCTCTAATTTGTATAAATGTAATTGTTATGTGGCCGTATCTTGTACTGTTGGTAATACATTTTTTTTGAAAATGTAATACACAAAGTTGGATGAGGAATTTCCTGAGTTTCGGTTACCCCTTTTCGCAGCGGTGTACCTATTGCGGAAAAACGTTTGAAACGAACCATGCTCGTGACAAATTAAAATCCCTATCGGAGTCGACACTTCAATATACGTGAAAACCGAAATCTTTCACTTTGGCATATGAAATATGTCTCCACCTTGCCGGAAAAAAAATCAATGTCGCAGCTCTATTACCCATCTTTCTGATTTTAACATGATAAGACTACGCATAAGGACCCCTCGTACATACAAAAGTTCGTGTGAAAAAAACGTGGAAGAGCGACTCATCTCATGTATTCATCAGAGTCTGATGAATTTCAAGACTCTAAAAGGCAGAGATCTGAGACATTCAGCATCCACTGCATAAAGAGCAGAGCATCGATCACTAAACACCCAGCAAACTGGCACGAGACCCACACACATTTCGCAGGTAGAGATAGAGGAATTACTTCGTCCGCTTAACAAGTAGCTGCTAATACCAAATTCCTTACCCAACCCACGTTTCCATGGGATGGTGCCCTTCCAATTTCAACTTGTCTAAAGAGAATTCATCAAGTGATGAAGACATCTCAGTCCAAACAGCCATCTAAACCATAATCATGTCACTCCCCCTTTCCCCCACAAGTTTTTGGCATTGAATTTCATGGGACAAAACTGACTTGTATGCTTTATCTCTGGCTGCAGATGTTCAAGATTCATGAGATTCCTCCTACGAAGCGGTACACCGAGGGCACCTCTGACCTCAAAGTTCTATCAGAATGCGAGTTCGGATTCAATTTAGGTGGTAGAAGACCTGCTCATGTCGGTAAATTTTCCTCTTTTTTTTTTTTTCATATCCAAGGTTCCTTGTCTTCGAGATGAACATGAGCACAAAGCAACTCCTATGAAAGTAATCACAAAGCACTAAGGCCTTTTGAGCAGAATTGTAATACATTCATTGACCACCCATAGAACAGGCACCTTGCACCCAATGGAACACAATGGCCATACATAGAAAATATCCATTGTTTAGATAGATACATAGGAAAAAAAAAATCCCCAGAGAAGCAGCATTCATCAATTCTTTCTCCCTTCACACAGGATAATGTGGTAGCCATGCCTGAACATTTCCCAGAATAACGAAGTAAGAAGGAAGTCATCTATGTTCATCACCTAAAGAAAAGCTTTTAAATGAAAGAGGAACAGTCTTAGAGCAAGATTTCTCTTTTTCCTATCAATGACAAGTATGACACGACCATCAAATATAAATGAAGCGGTCTTCCAATGGATTTTTTTTTGTTCATACAAAATCCATCATTCCATGGAAAGTTCGCAATATATCTCGCAAACAGGAGAGTATCGTTTTTTTCTTTATCAACATATTCATCTCTCTGTCCAACCAGGGAGAGAGGTTTTACTTATCATCATTCTGCTTTATATATTTCACCCCATTCTTGTTTCCCATACTGGAGCACTATATAGAATTTCAGAAAAGGTTGTCTTCAGCTTTTAATTCCCCCTCACATTCATGCAAACTTCATGATGAAAGCTTTTTATCAGATGGATATGCTGGTAATGGCAGTCATTCTCCCCCTTCTAAGGTTTGAGATTAAGTATTTTCGCATCATAGAAATGAAAGGAAACAACAAACTAACAGGAGACTCATTGAGAAGTGAGGTAGAATATGTAATACATACGTTGATTTGAATGGTGCACTTGTAGCTCCAATAGGGGTAGCAAATGCAACTTCTTGAAATGGACCAGCCATCTTTCCTCGAGGAAACCATCCTAGATCCCCGCCCTTCTTCCCAGATGGGCACTCCGAGTACTCTGCAGCTAACTGTCAATTAAAACCAGCAGAAACGTATGTCAGGAAACTGTGATGAGACAGAATAGCTAACTGTAAATTAAAGCACATTCATGTTACAGCAATTATCAGAAGTGAACTACAGCTTAAAATTTTGACCGTGACAAAAGAAGAAAAAAGACAGCTTAAATTTCCTTGTGTGTCATTCCTATAAGGATGATGCCTCCCGCAATTTTTCTTTTTTCAAAAGGAATCCACAAGGAATGAATACATCTTGTATCTCACGCAATACTGCAGAAATGACCATGCCTTGGTTTCATAGGAATGGGGCCAAATATAGAGAGGAGCGCTAGTTGCAATGTTGCATAATGCTTAAGGCAATGAAGAGTCAATTGTCAAGAATCATAGGTTTCCCTCAATTCTCAAACTAAAGAAAAGGAAGAAATTGAAAACCCCCCTAAGGGATCAAAAAAGACATAGGCCTAAAGTCTTGTTGGAACATGCACAGAGCATCATTACCTTTGCGAATTCAGCTGGGGGAACTTTGTCACCATTGCCCAGCCAGCCATCCTCCAGTTTCTTGTATGCTTCGTTGATTTTTCCTTGCTTTTCACACAGTATATGCCTAGCTGAACATTATTGGAGAACCAAATTAAGCTTGAAGTTACCGCGATGTGAAAGCGAAACACTCTTCGGCTCATGATATTAGGCAAATAACAGAGAGTAGATTTCACAACACTGAAAATAAGTGCACATTTGACTAAATTAAAAAAAAAAGTGCACACTCAAGCATGTTTAATGTTCTTAGAGGATTCTATGATAGCTGTAACATTAAAATGGGTGGCAAGTTGTGACTGGATGAGTATCAAAAGGGAAGAGAAAAGGAAACTTGCTCCCGTATGTTTATGCAAACTTGTATGAAAGAGGAGGCATCTCCAATGCAAAAGTACCATCTACTTTGACAACAACTTACCACATACTCCAAACAAACAGAGAAAGACATGAAATACCTGAATCTTGAAAGAAAAAAGAAAAACAGAAAAGAACCAACCTTTGACATAAGTGCAAGTGCCTAGCCCATCTGACTTCCCGGCTTTTCCTTTCCCCTTGGAAGCGGCTCCATCACTCCCACCCCCTGCTTGCTTCCCCTTTCCCTTTCCTCCCGAGTCCTTTGTCTTCGAGTCCTTCCCCATTAGTGTAAACCCCTTAATCTATAAGACAGATGAGTAACATCTAATGCCTAAACAGGGATTCTTAACAAAATCTTGACAGAAGCATAAAACCAGTGCCTGGAAAAAGAGTACCAAGGCGAAAACAAAAGAAAAATCTCCGACCCCGACAAAAATCACAGCACAACACTCAAGAGCATGGTTCTCGTTTCTTTTCCTTACATCTACACAACCATCTAGCTACAGTGATTTTGTGACAGAAATCACTTTCCCTTCCCGATTTCTTCTAATAACTTCAATCGCCGAGCACTGAGCTCAGAAAATAAAACCTCAACAGAGCAGCCTGAAGCTAGACTTCTACCTACAAATTCACAGAGGAAACTACCACAATCAAAATCAATCGAGCAAGTAGCAAAAATTACAGTTTCCACATGACGAGAGCAACCGGATGGCATCTATCGATTCAACCAACTAACAAAATCCAAAAGGAACGAGATTATCAGAGCATATCATCGAATTAACCAGCTTCGCGATCGACAAAGAAGTCGTTTCGCTCTATCCAAGAACGACGACACGGTCGACGAATTACGCGAGACAACGAAGAACTTAGAGAGGGCAAAAGTGAAACCTTACCGTTCGATCGACGAGGAAGAAGAGGAGACAGACACAGAAGAACGCAGCATCGGAGTCGCCTCGCGATTTTGTTTCGGTTCAGTCTATAGAGGGACTGCCGAAGCCCATTTGTCATCCCGGCCCAAAGACATGGTTGAGGCCCTAAAATCATGGCCCGGTTTCGCCTTCAAATTGGGAACGGGAATAGCCAAAATCCTAATAGGTTAATTTACTTACAATTTTTTTTACCAAAAAAAATTACTTACATCCTCAAAGGAATGATGGGGCAGACCCCCCCAAAAAAATAGAATGATGGGTACTAAGGTAGCCCATCTCATCGATTTAGAAGAGCCGATATGCATTTTTCCGATAGATGTGGTCAAATGGGATGAATTTCAAATCGATGATTAGACATGATCGTTCATGGCAATACCGAACTCATTACATCCATTGGTCATTGACCAAGGAGTTCGAGAAAAAATCCGTAACTCAATTGACCCTAATTGCTCTTATGTTCCGGCCTTTCTTCGGCATCTTGAAAAAAAAAATCAATTTGCTCAATTTTATTTTTGGCCCAAGCCCGACGCGAGTCAACAGACCCTAAGGAATTGTGTAAGGGAAGAGGGGCTTGTATCTCGAGGAGTCACATACATGTGCTGCGCCCTCGCATTGTGTATAAGTTGGGAAAGATTAATTTCAGCCAAGCCCTAGATCATTTTGCTTCGAGCCGTTCTGGATAGATTGATTTGACATAACACGACGCGAGAAGCCGATTCGAGGCATGACTCGACTTCAATGCTAGCTCCCACGAGTTGATCCAATCCAATGCAATGTCATTTTCGGTTGTTGAATGGCAAAACACACCAGAGATGGATCGTGACCCAAGCATACTTACCGAACCACAAGAAATGGAGTGAAACGTTGGTAAGCTTCTACTGAGTGCATTGTAGGCAGGGACTAAGACAAGTCTTAAGGCCGAGCCCAGAGTCTTGCTTACGCTCCAAAACTATGTTTCAGCATCAAACTAGAATAACCTTGAAACTAAAGACTGCATTAGTTCTGAGAAAGCCGCGCTGCAACGATTTATTTATGCAGTAATTGTACATATAAGTTTGAAGACGTTGATTATTGCTTCCTCAAATACGACAAATTTTTTCTTCCATGATCGACGCCCGCAGCTACTAAGATTGGTTAGGCATGGTTGCTCCCGAATCTGCAAATTCCGAGCACACTCAAATTTCCAGGGTCCAGGCTGTGAGCTTCAGCGGCATTGGGTTCCGTTTCAAAGAATCAAAGGCTTGTTTCTGTCAGCAATCGAAGGTTCTGATCACCAAAAGCAGCAGGTCGAAAAGATGTTGCAGCATTGAATTGCAGATGGGCAGCCCATACAACAATGATTCTCGGTCAAAGAGAGATCGTAGGAAGTTAGCTGAGGAAGAAAGGGTTTCCTCGCACGCAAAAAGTGGGATTTCAAATAATGTTATCGGTTGAGGGAAAGAGTCGATAGAGAAGGACATCTTCCTGTTACGTAACTGGAATGGAGAAAAGCAAGGTGAGATCCCATCAAGAGGGTTCAAACTGCTCAGACGAGCATGTGCATGGCTCCTGTGCAAGTTGATAGCGTGATGATCATGGCCTGCTTCTTTTTTCAGGTCCGCCTGTGTAACATCGAAATCGAAACCCTAGCCACTTTTTAGGGTTAGGCACGCAAACTAAAGATGGGGAAGAGAAATTCACAAGGTTTATCCCACCTATTACAATTCTTGATTGCAAGATAAAAATATAACATATAAATAGCACAAGAAAACCCCAGAGACCGGAAAAGCCCTAGCCCACATAGCAGTTATTTATATGCTCAAGCTCAAACTACCAATAAAGGAAATCATTAGCCTGACAGTTTTGTCAGTTATTTTTTATCACACGATATTCTAATCAATAAGTGTTTTATGCAAAACACGCGGTGATAATGTGTAAATCTACGATTGAAATCGTATCGTTTCTAACAGTACTATCAGAAAAGAATTTCCCATCAATAGCCCTTTAGCGGCTCAAAGGCACCACTCCTTGCGACCATACTATCGATGGAGAGTATGAATCACACCCCAATACCGCTTTCCGAGTGATTTATTTTGTCAACGACGATGTTGTAGATGAATCGCCTGACACGTGGACTATTCCACAAATGCCGCTGACCAAACTTCTATTATTAAACATACAACCTACAGCAAGTCACGGCACAACTACAGCAGACATGATTACGGCCCATACCCAGTTTTATCAACATGGTCGATGCGTACATAAAGATTTATTCTACATGTATGGAAATTCAGGGGACTGGAAAGTTGTTTGCTCTTCAGGAACTAATCAAAATGAGATGGATAGTATAGGGGTCAGCAGTAATGTCCAAGTTCATACATATATTAACTATCGTGCAGTAATAATCTCTTTCCGATCCATTGCTTTCAAGTAGGGTTAATCTTATATTGCCTAGGCTAGCGGAAAGCCATGAATTTTTTGTCCCTATTCGAAGAAAGGCAGAACAAGAATGCGTGCAGAGGATACGGTATTCTCTTTTGGAGCATGATGACTGGGCAACCATATATGAAAGCATTAGCTAGTATAGCATCCAAAGAGCACACCACGTTGTATATGTATATGTTGGGGAAAATCGGGCAGCACTTCGCCTCTAACTAGACCAATCCAGGATCAAACATTCCCCTAATTTCACAGATTTAATCCAGCAACAACCAGCATTATATCCAGACAAATATTCTAATGCGGAATGATAAAACAACACACCAAGATTTACGTGGAAAACCCAAATCGGGAAAAACCACGGGCCACCCAAACTCTTCCACTAATCACCAAGAAATAGCAGGTATACAAAGGGTCTTCGCTCTAGTCACACACTAGAGGCTATACATCAACAATACAACAATACTTCATCACCACAAAGGTGAAATACTACACAATGGGGCAAGAAACCCTAACCGTAATTGGAAATTCGGAGGAGAGTCTCAACGAACGAGAACCATCACCACGTAGGTCTCGGCCTCACGAACAACATATCCAAATTTGAGCCAATTTCATCAACGTTTGGCCCTCAAATCTGGACTGCAAATATTCTCTCCTCTGTTTCTCTTCTTTGCAGACGCTCTCCGTAAGCCTCTCTACGAAACTCTCTAATCTTTCTCTTTTCTTCTCAAGAACAAAGAAAAACACGCGCACACACATCACTTTATTTATTTTATTTTTCTCTTACACTCATTTTGTTTCCCACCTCTTCTTTTCTTTTTCTTAAATAAATAAAAGGAAAAGTTGGTGGGTCCCCCCACATGAGGGAGACCCAACCGACAAATCTCCCCCTCTACCTCATGTGGGGAGTTCCATCATGCCCGCTTTGCTTCGACAGGAGTCAAGTTTCATCACCGGCAAGGCCTTAGTCATCATATCAGATCTGTTGTCGTCAGTGTGGACTTTCTCAAGTAAAAAGAGCTTTTCTTCTAACTTTTCTCGGACCCAATGATACTTCACATCAATATGCTTCGATCTTGAATGCAACACTGGATTCTTGCTAAGATAAATAGCACTCATGCTATCACAATATAAAACAAACTTCTGTTACTTCAAGCCCAACTCTCTTAGGAATTTCTGCATCCATAAGAGTTCCTTGCCTCCCTCGGTAATAGCAATATACTCCGCTTCAGTTGTAGACAGAGTAATACATTTTTGCAATCTTGATTGCCATGAAACTGCTCCCCCTGCAAAGATCATCATATAACCTGATGTAGACTTTCTGGAATCACTGTTGTTGACACCTGATTTTTAATCATTTTTTCTATTGCTAAAGTAATAAAAAATCCATAAAAATTCATAAAATTGAAAAATCAACTTTGGGGACCTTAGCCAAGCCTAGGGAACCAATTTTGACCAAAAAACGATTTTTCATATTTTCAGTATTTTTACGTATTTTTTATTTATTTATTTTCGAAAATTAATAGAAAATCCATAAAAATTCATAAAATTGAAAAATCAACTTTGGGAACCTTAGCCAAGCCTAGGGAACGAATTTTGACCAAAAAATAATTTTTCATATTATATATATTTTAATTTTTTTTTTAAAAAAATACAAAAATATTTGAAAATTTTGGAAAAATAACATTTGAGGCCAAAAAATACACAAAGATAGTTAATATTTTTATTTTAAATCTATTTTCATATTGGCCATCGCAAATTCAGAAAAATCCAATTCGAGTCACGTGTTCCTTCACGAGTATAATCTCGAATCGGGCCTAAAAAAATTTAATTTGAGTCAACTTATTTTAACTTTCACTTTTTATGAGTTGTGACATTGTCTTCTAATATTTTAAATTTTCATCTTGGCCCAATTATACCCAGAATGACTTAATTTTGCAAAAGGGCTTTAATTAAATTATACATTATTTTCAGCGACAAGAAATGAGCTTAAATTTGACATGTGGTAAATTTTGATGTGTCAAAAATTGTGAGGAGATTTGGACTTAAAGAAATATATTTTTTTCAGGGACTGAATTGTAAATACTTAAAATTCAAGGACTAGAGTGCAAATACCTAACTCTTGAAGGATTATTTTACAAATAATAAAAAGAAGAGTTAGTGGATAAATTAGAATAGAGAAGGGAAGATGAAGAAGAGGAGATGAAGAAGAGAAGTTGGAGAAGAATGGATGGAGAAAATAAGATAAGAATAGAGAAGGGAAGATGGAGATGAAGAAGAGTTAGTAGAGAAATTAGAATGGAAGATAAGAATAGAGAAGGGAAGATGGAGATTAAGAAGAGTTAGTGGAGAAATTAGAATGGGAGATAAATATGGAGAAGGGAAGATGAAGATGAAGAAGAGTTAGTGGAGAGATTAGAATGTGAGATAGAGATGGAGAATGGAAGATGAAAATGAAGAAGAGTTAGTGGAGAAATTAGAATGGGAGATAGAGTTAGTGGAAAAATTAGAATGGGAGATAGATGAGTAGGTTATAAAAGGAGGAAGAAGTGAGCTTGAGAAAGGATTCTTGGGAGAGAAAATTTGAAGTGTTTGGGAGAATTTTTTGGAGAGAAAATTTTGGATGTTTGAGAGAGTTTTGGGAGATTGAAGAAAATTTTGAGAGAAAGAAAATACCAAAAGAGAGAGAATTTTGAAGATGATGGGAATTTAAAGCTAGGGGTTATCATCACAAATTCCTTCATCGATCAATATAAATCAAGAGTTCATCCTCGTCAACGAGCAAACAAATTCAAGCTAAGTGTTTTTATTTATTCATTTATTTATGGTTTTACTCGCAAATTAGCACAAATTGTATACACTTTCTCCATCTCCTTTTTCTTCCATATTTTATGTCAGGAGAAGGATATCTTTACGTCAACAGCAAAAATCTCGTCGAGATGCAAAAATCGGCCCAGACAAGCTCCTAAGCTGTCCACCGATTTCTCAACTGATCTGTGACTAAAAGTCCCTCTTAATTCAAAAGAAACTCTCTATATTGGGAACATAGAGAGCGAAAATCAATTATAGAAATCCCTCCCAAAAAAATGGGAGATAAGTACTCTTTCTACTATTCTGGTTTTAGGTGCAGATTAGCGCATATTTTGTATAATAACACTTCACTCTATTTTATGTCAGGAAGCCGCAGCTCTATATCAATGGTCAACCCTATGAAAGCACAAAATCGGCTTGGAGGAGTCCTCAAGCGTGCACAAATTTCAAATTGTTGAATCAATTCGTCGTATTTTATTTTAAAGAATTCATACCCCAGAATGGAGAGGACAAAGTCCATCCGCAATTTAAATACCTGCACCATAAATCCCAAAGGGAAGAGCCAAGCCAATGCTTAGCCTCCCATTGGAGGTTTTTACTTACAGTAGTTAAATACCTGCAACTTAAATACATGTACCTTAAATCCCAAAGGGAAGAGCCAAGCCAATGCTTAGCCTCCCATTGGAGGTTTTTACTTACAGTAGTTAAATACCTGCAACTTAAATACCTGCACCTTAAATCCCAAAGGGAAGAGCCAAGCCGATGCTTAGCCTCCCATTGGAGGTTTTTACTTACAGTAGTTAAATACCTGCAACTTAAATACCTGTACCTTAAATCCCAAAGGGAAGAGCCAAGCCGATGCTTAGCCTCCCATTGGAGGTTTTTACTTACAGTAGTTTAAATACTTACAACTTAAATACCTGTACCTTAAATCCCAAAGGGAAGAGCCAAGCCAATGCTAGGTCTCCCATTGGAGGTGTTTATTCACTGTCATGTACTTCCTATAATTTAATTTTTGAATCATCATACCCAAAAGATGAGTAGGTCGTAATACTGCACAGAAGTCGTTAACACACTCCCTCTTTCGGCTTCAGGGAATCTTTAACACTTAAAAAAATATAACAAATAAAAATATATACCATCAATGTATCCTATTTAAAAAGTGAAAACACAAAAGAGAATACTCTACTAGAGCCTTAGGAATAAACCAAGCCTGAGTTGCCGAATTAGGATATCCATGAAATTAAGGTACCGAAAGGGCATTAGTTTTAATTAACTAGTGTAACCAAGTCCCCGAGCTCATAATCTCTGGTTCGCAGGAATAAATTAGTTCTCCCGCTAATTTATTTAGGTTTCTAATCGACCTATCAAGAACGATTAGTGGCGACTCCAAATTTCAAAATCATTTAAACAAAAACCAAAGTTGCGATTCGGTAGGGCTTGGGAGGGTCCGCGTTAGGTTAGTCAAATCTAATTAACCTAATAATCCGTTAACCCATTTAGAATTTAAAATTTTTTTAGAGGGTCGCGACAGACTGGCGACTCCACTGGGGACGAGATTTTTAAATTTTTGAAAAAAGATACCAATTGGAATACTTGAATTTTTTCGAAATTTTAAAAGTCTTAGTGGACTTAGGCCAATGAAAATTTCATGGATATCTCGCTTCTGGCGATCTTATTTGGGACTCATTCTATAGGTGTTATATGTTTTTGCAGGATGGGAGTTATAAGGGGCGGAGTGTTTGGCTAACTCCTTTATTTTGCAGGCTTGGTGTTGGGATTATGTTTAATTTCACACATTTTTAGAAGCGCTGTTTTGATATCAATTGTCGTGCATGTCTTGCATATTCTGAGGATCACAACACCTGCACACACAAGCGTCTAAACCCAAGTCGCGAAATTTTTCCTAGGTAACTATAGATAGGGATCGAATATGCAAAGCTCCTGCGTCGATTGTGCTTGGGTTGACCATATTTTATCCTGCTCATTATCTGAATTGACAATTCTTCCCATTGTGATTTGATTGCGCGGAGGGTAAGGTTGTCAATTCAGATAGTGGGGGCCTTTTAGGTCCATACCCTGTCTCTCCTTCTTTTATTTTCTAGAGTTCACTCCTCACTTGAGTCATGCGCATGACTATGTGATTTGCATTTCTCCAAGGTAAAAGTAAGTTCTCTAATTTTATCTTGTATTTATTTTCGGTCGGTTCATGCTAGGTGTTAGTCAGTTTTTGAGCTTGATATTACGACCATTCTTTTAAAAGAAAATAAAAATTAAATTTGTCCCTCATTTCTTTTAAAAAAAAATTTGAAAAAATGATGTGAAAAATCCCTTCATGGGAATTTTATTAACCAATAAGGGATTTTTGTCATGTTTTTATTGCTTCAATAAAAATGAAATTTTCCTGACAAATTTACCTTTGAAAATTTATTCTGATAAAAAGGAAATTCCTTCAAAAATTTTAGTAAACGTCAAGAGATTTTGTCACATTCCTTAAAAAAATAATAAAAAAAAAGAGTAATAAATCTGCAAAAAAATTCTGTATTAACCCATTTCTTCCTAAGGGAATTTTTTTTTCTGATTTCTCTAAAATAGAAAAAATCAAATTGGACTAATATATGAGTCATGGACCGACATTCCTTGTGTCGCATACTAATTATATCATTTTCTTTTGCAGGGAGATCCTAGATACCCTAGACGGGTGTAAAAATTAAGTTCAAAATATATCAAGAATCATCTTCAGAAATACCAAAAGACGAAAAACACCGAGGCTTCAACCGTTAATTCCGGGGGGCAAACGAACACTGTCCATCTTTGACAGACAGAGTTATGTCAATCCGTAAACTTGTATGGGCAGTGTATTCTGATATGACGGTGGATTTATACTGATTAAACACGGGGGCATATTTAATGTATTGCAGAGGATCCCGCGTCTTTTGAAAGACAATATGGATTATATAATCAGAACCCATGAAACAAATACCTTTACCTGATTAAATCAACCAGAGACCGATCTTAAAATTTCCTCTTATCCGAAACATGCGGAGGGCTTTAGAGGACCGAGGTTCTATTAATGAACGTGGCCCACAGGAATTTCTCCCGACGCTACAGGCGACCGACACGAGCAAGTGGACGCCGAAAGAAATAAAATATGGATAAAAGTGGGCACACAACAGGTGACCGGATTTATTACCAGCGCACTGATCGAGTTGTCATAGTGTTATTGTTTGTGATCTCAAGATGGATAGTGGGGGCCACCGCCGAACTCTTCATCAATGTTCTCGATATCATCGTCTGGAGCAATTAAACAAGAACATCAAGAAAAACATTAAGCCTCGACATCTTCGGTACCTCAAATCGTTCTGTTATGCTATGCGGAAGAAACGATAGCAGGAAAATTAAACAAAAAAAAACACGTGAAGCTTTTCTTTCATTCCATTCATCAAAGAGCATTACAACAGCTCACTGGGGAGGAAAAGTAAAGCCAAACTGAGCCCTGATAACCATTACGAAGGAGCTCAACTGACTCTCCAAACAGTTGATGCTCCGGGTGCACCGGGCGTTCTCAGGATCAAGCTCCGCGAGCCTAAAGAAGAGGCGATCGCGCTTCTCCTTAGCCTGGGCCATACTGGCCTCGTAATGCTCGACAGCAAACTCCAAGTCCGAAATCGCCGCCCTCTCGAAAGCAATATCTGCCGTAATGTCATCAAGTCTCTCCTGCAGCCAACCGCATTTGCACCTCATCATAATATTGCTCGGCTCCTGTTCGGCGTAAGTTCGGACCAAGGCCAGACGGTCCACCAACTTTCCCCTCTCACGAACTAGCCACGAAAGTTGATCATTGACAAACTTGAAGGCTTTCTTGTAATTATCAGCCATAAATGTGACTATTTCCAGACGCTCGTGCCGGTCTCGGTAACGAGCTTTCACGACGGCAGTCACAATGACCGTCTCATAAGCGCGGTTATAGGCAGCCAGAAAATTAATGAAGAGGGTCGGGAAGTTTCGATACTCCCTCCCCAGTTGGGTACCCTCAACAGAAGCAACGTCCACGGTCTTGAATATATCGAGGATTTCAGCCTCAACGGTAGAGTTTTGGGCTATATAAGCGTAACCTCTACTAAGAAGATTGTAGAGTCTCTCCTACCCAGCCAGGACTTCGGCGGAGAAGGTATGGTTAGGAGAATTGGTCATTTTTGAAAGCAGATCACGAAAGAAAAGAGGAGAGAGGCGAGGCAGATGATCGGAATGCGAAGGCGATAATCTGCTTCAATTTAAATACTAATTTCACAGGAGCAGTCCTTATTGGTCAGGTTTTCCTATCTACCATTCTCTGTCGGCAACACCCCCGCTGGCTCAAATTCCAGTTAAGCTGCAACCTCAAGCTGAGCAAACCCGACGTCTCTGCGGAAAAGTTGGACGGGCCGCCACTACTTTGAAAAATAAAGAATAAAAAACGAGCTGAGTGGGAGACAAAAAAATTTTCGGCAGAAAAGGAGATACGACACGTCTTTATTGGAGGACCCACCAGTAAATTGACGGTGGAGATCTTGACAGGGGCCCTCTACCACGAAAAGAAAGAAGAAGACAAACTGAGCGAGAAACAAGGATTTCCCTTTTGATCAAAAGCTGAATATCAGATTTTCTCCCTCGAAAAATCTAATAGCACTGCCCGTGAAGAGGGAAGTCGTTGCTATTGCCAGAGAGAGAACTTGTCCTCATTTGATAGTGAGAGTTCATTCGCAAGAACTCGCAGGAGAAAGATAGAGATGAAGGAGTTCTCGTGGGAGAGGAATTCAAAACCTTCACCATCAAAGCATCGGCTTTCAAAGCCTGTTACGAGAAACCATCGACGATCCCGTGATCCCTCAAGTCCAAGAAGACATCCTGAGGCGGTCTCGAGTCGGCAGTCCTAGATCCAGAAATATGTCGAGCATTAGGGAAACGGGCGCATGTTCAACCCTGGTCGAAGCTAATGAAGTTCCTTACCCTGAGGGTCTACTGGTCATGGCCATTGACGGTAATCCAGTCTCTCTGTCAATCCTTGTTACCGTATTGAGAAAATGCCGGTATAAGGTTGTAGCTCAAGCAAAGGCGACAGAGGCCTTAGAGATATTAAGGAGGAGTGGTGACCAGTTTGATATCGTTCTCACCGCCATGGTAGGGATTGACATGGATGTTTTCACTCTCTTGGAAGTCATCAATTCTAAATTAAACATGCCAGTCCTCGTAATATCGGCAAGCGATGATCAGCAAGCCATAATGAAGGCTGTCTTAAATGGGGCCCAAGACGTCGTAACGAAACCAGTTAGGGTTCAGATGCTTCAAAACATATGGCAGCACGTGGTAAGGAAGCAATTGCACGACCATGAGAACAAGCATCAAGCCTTCAATTTTGTTCCAAGCAACTGGAGAAAGAAGATGAGTTGGTCTCCCGAGCTGCATCGTATGTTTGTTAATGCAGTTCAACAGGTAGGAATCGATTCGGCACGGCCGCAACATATACTGGAAATTATGAACGTAGAGGGACTCACTAAAGCAAATGTTTCGAGTCATCTTCAGAAGTACAGAAAAAGGGTGAGAGAACACAATGCAGCTCAGAATCAAGAAAACCAAGGCGGGACTGATCCAAGCCTGAATGTCGAGTCTCCTCGCCACCATAAGTTCCGCGGGTTAGCATGGGGCGAGCCACTTCCCATCATCAACCAAGCCAGTAGCCGTGCCATCAATCCTCCAGGCGTTAATCAAAGTATCCCCCAGAATCACCCTAATGCTCTTCAAGAGTATAGACCGCAGGGGCAGTGTATTCAGACTCCTTGGTCTGAGCACCAACCCGTGGCTAGAATTCATCCCATGATCAGCGCGCCTGCGCAGCCAGAGAATCAGACAAGAAATTATCCTGAGCACTTCCACTTCTTTAATCCTCGAATGGAAGGAGTTTTTGGCAGCAGGACAGTTGGTGATCCCCACACTTTCTCGAGTAATGATGAAGGCTCCAGCACGAGAAGTCAAATTGCTCATGGCGAGGACAGAATGAGAAATCTACCGCCAGCATTTGCCAACAACAATGCCCAATTCGAGCATCAGTTGCTGGAAGGTTCAAGAGATTACCCAGATGATGAGCTTACTGCCCTGGTCAACCAGTTTAGGGTTGACAGACGTCCCAAGCCGCGATCAGGAGCCAGTGAGTAGGGACTCTCAAACATCGATCATCCACACCCGAACTAACACGAGACTAGCTGATTATCGAAGAGCCACAGGAGAGGCAGAACTGACCTTGAATAAGTGCACATTTTATTTCATGCTTAATTCCCCTGCGTATGATATTTTCCAGCTTTCTAGGTGTCTCGATTTAATTCAGGGACAAGGGGGCAATTTATTTATTTTTTTTTATCCCGTCGAATGCGTGAATCCCTTTTTATGCTAGATTTAGGGCAGATCAATTTGTGGTAACGTCGCTGACTGCCATAATGAGAAATGTTGAATGGCCTCACGTAGGGAAATTTCAAGTGAAATGCCCAGGCAAGCTCGAAGACGGGTAATTGTGTGTCGTTCCAATTTACCCTCAATCATTGCAAAATGCTAAATTGGATTTGTTCCATTCTCACCCAGGGAATCGCAAAGTGCCTCAAGAGTGTCGCAAAATGAAATGACCTAATGGAACGCGATAGGACTCATTTGCCTCGAAGGTAACCTTCAAATTAAAGGAGCCCTCCGGTCCACGGACCCGATGGCATAGAAAATGATGATGGTCCAAGGCAACCCGAAAGAAAATAAGGCCCAACTAAGCAAAGCACTTACGTGGCAAGCTCAAAGTGAAGGGCAACTCGGGACATACAATTCAATCCAGTCCAAATGAAGGAACTTCCTCAATTCAAATTCAATAGAAGTACACACAAGGGTAAAACAATATCGTTCCAATTTTTCTAGAATATGAAGAACATATACTGACGCATTCTCTTTCATTTTTGCAGGGGAAGTCTCTACTGGCCAGATTTTCCTGTCTAACATTCCCTATCAGTATCACCTCCGCTACTCGTCTCCATTCTCCAGCCAAGCAAATCCGACGTCTCTACGGCAAAGCTAAACGGGACGCCACTACTTTGAAAAAGAAAAGATAAAAAATAAGCTGAGTGGGAGACAAACCCGAATGAAGACTCGTCATGAGCACAACGAAGCCGAGTTTCTAAGAGTTGAAAATGAAAACCTCCGAGCGGAAAACAAGATGTATAAAGAGACTTTTGACTCCGCCACCTGCCCCAACTGCAATAGCCTCCTCCTCACCCTCGATGAAATGCATGATCTGAGGATCGAAAATGCACGTTTAAGAGGTGAGTTAGACCAGTTTATAACAGGATCGAGTTCTGTTGGAGGAGGGTACAAAAGGACCAATGATACTGGATCAGCATCAATACCTCCCGAGGAAGAAGGGACAGATCACCACTAAGCGGACATTGACGATGATCTTTTCGCCATAATCAACCAGTTTGATATCGGTAAAGCATCGGGACTGTGATGCACTTGTTCAGCCAGTGACCACGAGACCTTCAATATGGCCGATGCATACCTAATTTGGGATGAAGCCAGCTGATCATGGGAGAGCCTGCAGAGGAAGCGGAACTAATCCTGAATGAGTGAATGTGTTTTATTTCCTTGCGTGATGTGTTTTTCTGCTTTTGTGAATGTGTAAAAGCAAGGAGTAATAATCCGACTTCCCCCTATTAAATGCTCGAATCCGCCACCTCACCAACCTCGCGACGAATTGATGGCGAGTGAAAATCTGCATAAACCTGAAGGGTAACTCCGTATCGTTTCAATTTACCCCCAGTTGCTCCAAGTTTTAAAATTAAGCCCATTCTATTCTCAGGAAATTGCAAATCGACCCGAGAACGCAATCATATCCGAATACAGGTTGGATAAAATTTGGGGGCAAATCAACTCATGGGCATTACCACGGGATAGACAGCTTCGGACAAAGGAAAGTACAAGCGAAAGACGCGAACAATCTCAGAAATGGGTAATTCTGTATCGTTCTAATGTGCACATAATCATCTCAAGTCTTGAATTGTCTTATTCCATTCTTAACAGGGATTGCAAATTACCTCGAGAAATACCGTAACATGGCCCAAGGTGATACAACAGGGCTGCGTTATCCCCAAGGATTAACCCTTGAAAAGAAAGCCCCATGGACACCTACGGTCCAATGGACCGAATGGTATGGGGGATGACAGTAGGTCCGAAATATTCCGAGTTCGATCCCCAATGGTGGGGAATGTTGTATGTATTATAAATAAATGAAACAACTTTTTGTGCATTTCTTTTTTTTACAAAGAGGAATACTCGACGAGTAATATCAAAGTCAGTATTTTACCATAGTCTTCCCATAATGGTGAGGCGCCCAACAAAAGTCGAGGAAAATTCAATCCAACAAAACTGGTAAAAGACTCGTGCAAGACATTCAAGATGAAGGGTAAATCAGTATCGTTTTCAATTTATCCCTTTTAATACTGGCTGATATGTCTCTTTTTCTTTTTACAGGAAATATTTACACTAACATTTAACATGTTGAAGGAGACAAATCCAAAAGAAAATTATGATCATCTGACAAGATCTATTCTGGTGAAAAATGGGGCAAATTGATCACAAGCTCTGAAGCGAAAAAGCAAATATGTCTTCCTTATCTCGTTTGATTTCAAGAATAATTTCTCTGCTTTTTACAGGGGCATTCAACCGCTAAACCGTGGCGGTCGCTGTCATTAAACAAACCGAAATGCTCCCTCACCCATATGCTTCATCACGTAGAGACAAAGTTTGAGACGAACCACCCCTCGACATAAGGAGTAGGCTTCCCAATTTGTTCGGTCCGCCCACATACCAGGGGCAATTCAAATCCGCCAATATTTGCACATTATATAAACACACGTAATGCTATGAGGAAAGGCAAACCATTTCCACGCAAGTCTAACATTTTAATTTACAGATAAACAGCCTTTCCCCAGAGTGAGAGAAGGCCCTTTCGGATTGAAGTCCCCCATTCAGATTACATTCGAGGCGTTCATACTATGAGAACCTCCTTAAACAGAATTGGTAATGCAAGCTTGACAGAATAGTTTTGCATGATCCATATTTGGATTGATTGCATCATGAGTTATCACACAGACTACTTCTAATCATTGCCGACTTGGTTGAATAGTTTTACATGAACCGATCAACTCATTGATGAAAATGCTTGCACATGTTACCTCTGATACTGCCTGACAGGCAACACATTCCCAATGTTCAAACTACCTTCCAAAGTCTTGAAATTCATTCAGCGATTATTGAATGAACAAGCCTGGTTGTCGAGAAGCCACCAAGCATTTCTTCCAAATTCTCAGGTAAGTATATCTTCAACCTGAACCTTTCAAGAGAATGAATTCTGACGGTTGTTGGGGTACTCGAATCCATTGCGGTACATACAGGTATCCACCTTCTTCAATAAAGCATGATTTGTCTCAAGGACAGAAATGTTCGAGACCTTTTGATCTCTGCCTCTTTGGTTTATTCCTAAAGCGACAGGATAATATAATTTGGGTTTGAGCTTCTGCAGGATTCCTGATCTTTCCAGATTCCAGAATGGCACCCTTTGAGGTACACCAAGTCCTTCTTACAGGCAAAATAAGTCCTTCTTACAGGCAAACCAAGTCCTTCTTACAGGCAAACCAAGTCCTTCTTACAGGCAAATCAAGTCCTTCTTATAGGCACAAAGTCCTTCTTACAGGCAAATCAAGTCCTTCTTACAGGCAAAACAAGTCCTTCTTACAGGCACAAAGTCCTTACAGGCACAAAGTCCTTCTTACAGGCAAATCAAGTCCTTCTTACAGGCAAAACAAGTCCTTCTTACAGGCACAAAGTCCTTCTTACAGGCAAATCAAGTCCTTCTTACAGGCAAAACAAGTCCTTCTTACAGGCAAAACAAGTCCTTCTTACAGGCAAATCAAGTCCTTCTTACAGGCATAAAGTCCTTCTTAGAGGCAAACCAAGTTCTTCTTACAGGCACCAAGTCCTTCTTACAAGCAAACCAAGTCCTTCTTACAAGCAAACCAAGTCCTTCTTACAGGCAAAACAAGTCCTTCTTACAGGCACAAAGTCCTTCTTACAGGCAAATCAAGTCCTTCTTACAGGCAAAACAAGTCCTTCTTACAGGCAAATCAAGTCCTTCTTACAGGCATAAAGTCCTTCTTATAGGCAAACCAAGTTCTTCTTACAGGCACCAAGTCCTTCTTACAGGCATAAAGTCCTTCTTACAGGCAAACCAAGTCCTTCTTACAGGCAAACCAAGTCCTTCTTATAGGCACCAAGTCCTTCTTATAGGCAAACTAAGTCCTTCTTACAGGCAAACCAAGTCCTTCTTACAGGCACAAAGTCCTTCTTACAAGCAAATCAAGTCCTTCTTACAGGCACAAAGTCCTTCTTACAGGCACAAAGTCCTTCTTACAGGCAAATCAAGTCCTTCTTACAGGCACAAAGTCCTTCTTACAGGCATAAAGTCCTTCTTACAGGCAAATCAAGTCCTTCTTACAGGCATAAAGTCCTTCTTACAGGCAAACAAAGTCCTTCTTACAGGCAAATCAAGTCCTTCTTACAGGCACAAAGTCCTTCTTACAGGCAAAGTAAGTCCTTCTTATAGGCAAAACAAAGTCCTTCTTACAGGCAAACAAAGTCCTTCTTACAGGCAAATCAAGTCCTTCTTACAGGCAAAGCAAGTCCTTCTTACAGGCACAAAGTTCTTCTTACAGGCAAAGCACCAAGTCCTTTTTACTAGCACCAAGTCCTTTCTACAGGCACCAAGTCCTTCTTACAGGTATCTCCATGTGGTGACCTACCATACGGGTCAAATCTCAATCAAAATTTAATCAGTAGAATCCTTTTATTAGGAATCTACCATGGTACGACCCACCATACGGGTCAAATGGTATGACCCACCATACGGGTCAAATTTTAATTCAATTTTTAATCAGTAGAATCCTTTTATTAGGAATCTACCATGGGTTGATCCACCATACGGGTTCAAGTTCAACCACCCTAAAGTTTTTTTATATAACGAATCCTTAGGTTCTCATTTCATTTTCAGTGGAACAATCATGTCACGACTCTTTTTATTTACTTGTATTGAGTCGATAAGAATCCAGGTGTCATCTCGTCTTTGAAATGAACCTCTACCGAGCTTCCTTTCAAAGAGGGGCAGCTGTTGACACCTGATTTTTAATCATTTTTTCTATTGCTAAAGTAATAAAAAATCCATAAAAATTCATAAAATTGAAAAATCAACTTTGGGGACCTTAGCCAAGCCTAGGGAACCAATTTTGACCAAAAAACGATTTTTCATATTTTCAGTATTTTTACGTATTTTTTATTTATTTATTTTCGAAAATTAATAGAAAATCCATAAAAATTCATAAAATTGAAAAATCAACTTTGGGAACCTTAGCCAAGCCTAGGGAACGAATTTTGACCAAAAAATAATTTTTCATATTATATATATTTTAATTTTTTTTTAAAAAAAATACAAAAATATTTGAAAATTTTGGAAAAATAACATTTGAGGCCAAAAAATACACAAAGATAGTTAATATTTTTATTTTAAATCTATTTTCATATTGGCCATCGCAAATTCAGAAAAATCCAATTCGAGTCACGTGTTCCTTCACGAGTATAATCTCGAATCGGGCCTAAAAAAATTTAATTTGAGTCAACTTATTTTAACTTTCACTTTTTATGAGTTGTGACATTGTCTTCTAATATTTTAAATTTTCATCTTGGCCCAATTATACCCAGAATGACTTAATTTTGCAAAAGGGCTTTAATTAAATTATACATTATTTTCAGCGACAAGAAATGAGCTTAAATTTGACATGTGGTAAATTTTGGTGTGTCAAAAATTGTGAGGAGATTTGGACTTAAAGAAATATATTTTTTTCAGGGACTGAATTGTAAATACTTAAAATTCAAGGACTAGAGTGCAAATACCTAACTCTTGAAGGATTATTTTACAAATAATAAAAAGAAGAGTTAGTGGATAAATTAGAATAGAGAAGGGAAGATGAAGAAGAGGAGATGAAGAAGAGAAGTTGGAGAAGAATGGATGGAGAAAATAAGATAAGAATAGAGAAGGGAAGATGGAGATGAAGAAGAGTTAGTAGAGAAATTAGAATGGAAGATAAGAATAGAGAAGGGAAGATGGAGATTAAGAAGAGTTAGTGGAGAAATTAGAATGGGAGATAAATATGGAGAAGGGAAGATGAAGATGAAGAAGAGTTAGTGGAGAGATTAGAATGTGAGATAGAGATGGAGAATGGAAGATGAAAATGAAGAAGAGTTAGTGGAGAAATTAGAATGGGAGATAGAGTTAGTGGAAAAATTAGAATGGGAGATAGATGAGTAGGTTATAAAAGGAGGAAGAAGTGAGCTTGAGAAAGGATTCTTGGGAGAGAAAATTTGAAGTGTTTGGGAGAATTTTTTGGAGAGAAAATTTTGGATGTTTGAGAGAGTTTTGGGAGATTGAAGAAAATTTTGAGAGAAAGAAAATACCAAAAGAGAGAGAATTTTGAAGATGATGGGAATTTAAAGCTAGGGGTTATCATCACAAATTCCTTCATCGATCAATATAAATCAAGAGTTCATCCTCGTCAACGAGCAAACAAATTCAAGCTAAGTGTTTTTATTTATTCATTTATTTATGGTTTTACTCGCAAATTAGCACAAATTGTATACACTTTCTCCATCTCCTTTTTCTTCCATATTTTATGTCAGGAGAAGGATATCTTTACGTCAACAGCAAAAATCTCGTCGAGATGCAAAAATCGGCCCAGACAAGCTCCTAAGCTGTCCACCGATTTCTCAACTGATCTGTGACTAAAAGTCCCTCTTAATTCAAAAGAAACTCTCTATATTGGGAACATAGAGAGCGAAAATCAATTATAGAAATCCCTCCCAAAAAAATGGGAGATAAGTACTCTTTCTACTATTCTGGTTTTAGGTGCAGATTAGCGCATATTTTGTATAATAACACTTCACTCTATTTTATGTCAGGAAGCCGCAGCTCTATATCAATGGTCAACCCTATGAAAGCACAAAATCGGCTTGGAGGAGTCCTCAAGCGTGCACAAATTTCAAATTGTTGAATCAATTCGTCGTATTTTATTTTAAAGAATTCATACCCCAGAATGGAGAGGACAAAGTCCATCCGCAATTTAAATACCTGCACCATAAATCCCAAAGGGAAGAGCCAAGCCAATGCTTAGCCTCCCATTGGAGGTTTTTACTTACAGTAGTTAAATACCTGCAACTTAAATACATGTACCTTAAATCCCAAAGGGAAGAGCCAAGCCAATGCTTAGCCTCCCATTGGAGGTTTTTACTTACAGTAGTTAAATACCTGCAACTTAAATACCTGCACCTTAAATCCCAAAGGGAAGAGCCAAGCCGATGCTTAGCCTCCCATTGGAGGTTTTTACTTACAGTAGTTAAATACCTGCAACTTAAATACCTGCACCTTAAATCCCAAAGGGAAGAGCCAAGCCGATGCTTAGCCTCCCATTGGAGGTTTTTACTTACAGTAGTTTAAATACTTACAACTTAAATACCTGTACCTTAAATCCCAAAGGGAAGAGCCAAGCCAATGCTAGGTCTCCCATTGGAGGTGTTTATTCACTGTCATGTACTTCCTATAATTTAATTTTTGAATCATCATACCCAAAAGATGAGTAGGTCGTAATACTGCACAGAAGTCGTTAACACACTCCCTCTTTCGGCTTCAGGGAATCTTTAACACTTAAAAAAATATAACAAATAAAAATATATACCATCAATGTATCCTATTTAAAAAGTGAAAACACAAAAGAGAATACTCTACTAGAGCCTTAGGAATAAACCAAGCCTGAGTTGCCGAATTAGGATATCCATGAAATTAAGGTACCGAAAGGGCATTAGTTTTAATTAACTAGTGTAACCAAGTCCCCGAGCTCATAATCTCTGGTTCGCAGGAATAAATTAGTTCTCCCGCTAATTTATTTAGGTTTCTAATCGACCTATCAAGAACGATTAGTGGCGACTCCAAATTTCAAAATCATTTAAACAAAAACCAAAGTTGCGATTCGGTAGGGCTTGGGAGGGTCCGCGTTAGGTTAGTCAAATCTAATTAACCTAATAATCCGTTAACCCCTTTAGAATTTAAAATTTTTTTAGAGGGTCGCGACAACTGTCACCGGCATAATCAGAATCTGAATAACCATTCAACTCAAGCTTTCCATTTCCATAACACAAACATAATCTGGAAGTGCCTCTGAGATACCTCAAAATCCATTTTACACCGTTCCAATGTTCTTTACCTGGATTTGAGAGAAATCTACTCACAACACCAACTGCATGAGCAATATCTGGTCTTGTACAAACCATGGCATACATCAAACTACCCACGGCAGATGCATAAGGAATTTTCATCATCTCTTCCTTATCTTTCTTACTCGTAGGACACTCATTACTACTCAACTTGAAGTGACCAGCAAGTGGAGTACTTACCGGTTTACATGTGCTCATGTTGAATCTTTCAAGCACCTTTTCAATATACTTCTCCTGAGATAGCCAGAGTTTCTTATTCTTCCTATTACGAGTAATTTGCATACCAAGGATTTGTTTAGCCGATCCAAGATCCTTCATCGCAAAAGCTTTACTCAACTCATTTTTCAAGCTCTTGATTTTATTAGCATCATGCCCAACTATCAACATATCATCCACATAGAGTAGGAGGATAATAAGATCATCATCTGAGAATCTTTTCACAAAGACACAAGAGTCAGAGTTGGTCTTACCATATCCATGATCTTCCATGAATGAATCAAACTTCATGTACCACTGTCTTGGTGCTTGCTTGAGACCATATAAACTCTTTTTCAACCTGCATACAAAATGCTCATTGCCTTCAACTTTAAAACCCTCCGGTTGCTCCATATATATCTCTTCTTCTAAGTCTCCATGAAGAAAAGTTGTTTTTACATCAAGCTGTTCAATTTCTAAATCCAAACTCGCGGCTAACCCAAGAACAACTCGAATAGAAGGCATTTTTACAACTGGTGAAAAAATCTCATCAAAATCAATTCCCTTCTTCTGACGAAAGCCCTTCACAACAAGCCTAGCCTTGTATCGTGGTTGTGAACTATTTTCTTCCGTCTTCAACTTGTACACCCATTTGTTTGTGAGTGTTCTCTTACCCTTAGGCAACTTCACCAATTCAAATGTGTGGTTCTCATGCAAAGATTTGAGCTCATCTTGCATAGCTTCATGCCACTCATTCTTTTTATCACACGATATAGCCTCTTCATAAGTTTCTGGCTCTCCTGCATCGGTGAGTAATACATACTCATGCGGTTGATATCTTTGTGATGGTCTACGCTCTCTTTCTGATCTTCTAACTTGAGGTAGAATCGGTTCTTCTTGTTCAACTGGTTCAACTGGTTGCTCTTGCTCAACTGATTCACCTGCTTCCGCTGAAGAATCAACATTCTGTGAGGATTCATCATCTTCATGATTTCCATGCGCTTCTCCCCCTTGATTTTCACCCAATACAGTCGGAGGATTTGGGCTAAAATTAACCCTCTGTTGAGTTACATTCTTTGGCTTCTCTGGCTTGTCGATATCTTCAATGGTTTGATGCTCAAAGAATACTACATCTCGGCTTCTGATGACTTTCTTTGTAGCTGGATCCCATAATCTGTAACCAAACTCTTCATGTCCATAACCCAAGAAGATACACTGTTTAGACCTGTCATCAAGCTTGGATCTCTCATCTTTTGGAATATGTACAAATGCCCGGCAGCCGAACACTTTCAGATAATTGTAGGAAACATCTTTCCCACTCCAAACTCCCTGTGGAACATCCCCTTTAAGAGGAACTGATGGAGAAAGATTTATCAAGTCTACAGCCGTTCTCATCGCTTCACCCCAGAATGACTTAGGCAACTTCGCATGAGATAGCATACACCGAATCCGATCATTAATCGTCCGGTTCATTCTCTCTGCCACTCCATTCTGTTGTGGTGTTTTCGGAACAGTCTTCTCAAGCTTGATGCCATAATCCCTGCAATAATACTCAAACGGGCCTCTATATTCTCCACCGTTGTCGGCTCGAACACATTTCAACTTCTTTCCGGTTTCTCTTTCAACATTGACATGAAATTGTTTGAAAACCGCAAGCACCTGGTCTTTAGATTTCAAAGCAAAAGCCCACACTTTTCTAGAGCAATCATCGATAAATGTCACAAAATATAATGCACCGCCAAGTGTTCTAGCATCCATGCAACAAACATCAGTGTGCACTAGATCAAGTACATTAGATTTTGTGTGTGGAGAGGAATTCTGAAATGAGAATCGATGTTGCTTACCCATTATGCAATGAGTACATTTTGTCAGATTTTTCTCCTTCAATGGTAGAAAATTCTTTCTCGCAAGAGTCTCAAGTCCTTTCTCACTAAGATGACCAAGCCTCATATGCCATAAATCAACTAAGGATTCATCCACTGCATTTACCTCTTCTTTGATCAACTTTGCTTCCATGGTGTATAGAGTGCATGTCTTCTTGCCTTTTGCCACTACCATAGAGCCTTTAGTCAATTTCCATTTACCATCATAGAAGAAACTGCCGTAGCCATCATCATCTAAGGCACCTGTAGAGATCAACTGCAGTCGAATATCAGGAACATGTCTCACATTTTTTAGAAGCAAATTGCATCCCACATCAGTCTCTAAATGAACATCTCCCATGCCAACAACCTTAGAAACACCACTGTTTTCCATCCTAATATAACCGAAATCACCGGTACGATAAGATGTAAAATAATCACGCCGTGAAGTGACATGAAAAGAAGCTGCAGAATCAACAACCCAGCTAGAGTCTTGACATGTAAGGTTTACATAACCATCATCACAAATGAAGACAATATCACCGTCAGATGCAGCTGCTGTTGTAGCTTGATTTTCTTCTTTCTTTTTATCTCCATTCCTATCATGAGATTTATCTCTCTTTGGTTGCCAGCACTCTTTAACATAATGTCCCATCTTGCCACAGTTGTAACATTTCACATTTCTCCTCGGTCTGGACTTTGATCTTCCTCTTGACTTGCCCCTGTCATTACTTTGAAACTTTCTTGATTGACTTCTGGACCTATTTTCTATGACAAGTGCTTCCGATCTAGAAGCATAATTCAAGCCTTTTCTTCTTGTTTCTTCATTGAACAAGCTTTCTTTAACCATGCTCATAGAAAGCACACCACCAGGAGCTGAATTATTTAACGCCACAACCAGTGTGTCCCAACTATCATGAAGAGTACCAAGCAACAAACATGATTGCAATTCATCACCTAAATCAATCTCAAGATTTGTCAATTGATTTACAACATCTTGAAATTCACTCAAGTGTTCTGACATACTACTTCCCTCCTTGTATCTCAAGTTCACAAGTCGTTTCACTAGAAAAGCTTTATTTTGCGGGGTTCTTCTCTCATAGAGATCTTGTAGTTTTTTCCACAAGGCATCCGCTTTGGTTTCTTGAGCAACATGATGAAACACATTATCATCAATCCATTGCCGAATAAACCCAACCGTCTTCCGATTCATTCGTTCCCAGTCTTTGTCTTCCTTGTCTCCTTGAGCTTCGCCACCGTCGATGGGATCAAACAAGTCTTTGCAATATAGCATGTCTTCCATCCGAGGTTTCCATATATAATAATTAGAGGCATTCAACTTAAACATTGTGCTACTTGATTCTTCCATCTAATACTGAAATCTCAACACAAGCTCTGATACCACTCTGTTGGGGAAAATCGGGCAGCACTTCGCCTCTAACTAGACCAATCCAGGATCAAACATTCCCATAATTTCACAGATTTAATCCAGCAACAACCAGCATTATATCCAGACAAATATTCTAATGCGGAATGATAAAACAACACACCAAGATTTACGTGGAAAACCCAAAACGGGAAAAATCATGGACCACCCAAAATCTTTCACTAATCACCAAGAAATAGCAGGTATACAAAGGGTCTTCGCTTTAGTCACACACTAGAGGCTATACATCAACAATACAATAATACTTCATCACCGCAAAGGTGAAATACTACACAAAGGGGTAAGAAATCCTAACCGCAATTGGAAATTCGGAGGAGAGTCTCAACGAACGAGAACCATCACCACGTAGGTCTCGGCCTCACGAACAACATATCCAAATTTGAGCCAATTTCATGAACGTTTGGCCTTCAAATCTGGATTGCAAATATTCTCTCCTCTGTTTCTCTTCTTCGCAGACGCTCTCGGTAAGCCTCTCTACGAAACTCTCTAATTTCTCTCTTTTCTTCTGAAGAACAAAAGAAAAACACACGCACACACCTCACTTTATTTATTTTATTTTTCTCTTACACTCATTTTGTTTCCCACCTCTTCTTTTCTTTTTCTTAAATAAATAAAAGGAAAAGTTGGTGGGCCCCCCGTGAGGGAGACCCAACCGACAGTATACACGTGTCAGTTTAAGTTTTTTTGGGTTAGACTTAGGTTCAAAGACCCAACCAGACTGATATTTCGGAAACAGAATTCCAATTCCTAGAAAAGGGAGGGAAATGGATGCTCTATTTCAAGTAAGAAAACAGTACGGCTTGGAGCGAGGACATCGCATCAGAAGCGTCCGTGCATTCTGCGAATGTAGAGAAATAGCTTTTTTCCCTGGTGTTGTAGGGCTGTAGGCAACCTCAAAAGGGAAAATCTCTGGTCCAAGGCATGAAGGAGTCATTATTGTCTGCTTAGTGCTGTTTTCTCTTTCGTGGACCACGAGAGAGAGAGAGAGAGAGAGAGATGGTTGTCCAGATCCATTCAAACGTTGCGAAGCAAGTCAAAATCATCCCTCTCTCCATCTGTCTTCTCCTCTCTCGGGGTAAACATCATAACTAAACTTCAGCTCACTTCCCTTGCCATACGGTCGTGGACTTCGATCTCTCCGTCAAGATCCCATGAAGCTTTTCTTTTGAAGGACTGATGTTGACTGAGAGATAGACACAGACAGAGAGAGAGAAGGGTTTTTTAGGTGTTCACGTTCCTGTTCACAGACCTCACAACTCTGTCTCTCTCAAGCCACCCGATGTTCCGAACAAGCTGGCAAGACAGCGAACAGGTGATCCACATGAAACACAATTTGAAAAAAAAATGGCGATTCGTCTTGCCTTTCGCTGGTGTTTTTTTTCCTACCCAAGGAAGGGAGGGCCTAAGGAATTCAAAAATGAAGTATGGCCGTGGCGGGCACGGTTCTCTCTGTCCCCACTTGCACACATTGTTTAACAATTTCCACCATCACCCTCAGATTATGATAAACGTTTTCAGATTCATGTCCAGCCGTTTAAATACTCAAATCCAGGCTGGTCTGAAGCGCAGTCCCAAGCATCTTCCTCCAGCCCTAGTTGCAATCCATTATTGACAGAATCTCTCTCTCTCTCGTGGGTTAGGTTTAGAAAGCTACTGCATGGTTTAATTCCATGCAAAATCGCCCATCAAAGTTAATGCATGACGATCTTGATCTTGATTCCCGCAACGTGGACCACCAGACTAGACCCTAACACGATTCGTTGTCCCCCACCACCTTTGATTTGCTCGGTCTTTATCACGGGAGAAGGTGTCTTGCTTGCTAGATTTTAAAGTCGGATTTTGCTAACGAGTGGCCTTTTTGAGGTGGGGTTTTCTGCTAATATTTTTTTTTTCAACTCCGCACTTCATCTTTTACATAATTGAATTTCTAGGCGATGTGTAGGGATTGAATTGAATTGGCTGTTTAAGCAAGTGGGGAATCATGTACACATGGTGGTTGAGCTTTGGTTTAGGCATCCTATATTGATGTTTCAAATCGCTTAACAAACAAAATTCAAAAGAAGAAAAAGACAAATAGGCTCCGTTTGTTTCGCAAAAAAATGAGTGATTTATCAAATATTTTCCTAAAAATAATTGCTTAAAAAAAATGAACAAACGAATAATATTTTCATTGTTCATGAAAATATATAAATTTAAATGGATGTCAATCATGAAAAAAAAAATCCATTGGGTAATTATTCTAAACGTCACAATCAATAAGTCATTTTTAGGAAAATATTTTCCACATCAGTCATTTTCCGCGAAACGAACAGAGCCTTACCATTTCTCAACAATATAATGCGGTGCTATCTTTGTACCTCACTTCTTCCAGCACAACTCCAACTAGAGTTACCAAATTAATACCTATTCTATGTGAAAACACACCCCTCCAAACTAGTTTCCATATTTTATTGGTATAATAATCGAAGAAGTCAAAAATCTTGTACATAAGGCAATTCGATCCTAAACCTTTTAATTTGGTCAGCTTAGTCATAAATCAATCTATTTTCACATATATGTATTTCGCTTACACACACATATGTATATATCATTTAAAGGCAAAGATACCATTTTCATTAAACTTTCATGGAGTCGCACGTTGTCGTGCATGACACGGGTTTCATTTCTAGCATATAGATAAAAGAGAGGAGGGGTCAATCTTCTTCTTCTTCTTCTTTTTGTGTGTGTGTGTGTGGTTGACATGGGAATTTCCAATTCTCCAACGTTGGACGTACCCACAATCCTTGGTCACAAATATAATAAATGGAAGGAAAGGAAATCATATTCCCCCATCGTTTTCACGTTTCTCCTTATATGAGCTTGTCTACCTTTCAACTTTCGACCCCTTAACGGTCTCCCGGCTCCCGTAAAACCTTCAAGAAGACTCGATCTAACATGGCCTCTGGATTTTGCTAATGTCGCGTAAAGGTTGACCATTGCGACTAACCCAAATTGGATTCGTTCTTCTTCTCTTCTTTTTTCCTTCTTTCTTGTTTATGCGCCGGCGTTTAAACAATATGGGAGAAACCCTTCTTCTCCTTTTTTTTTTTCCATATCGTCGCACGACGTCTCGATCGATTGATTCGCGACCGGACAGGTTCGAAAGCGTGATCGCTGGAAATACAAAGATAGAGATGCCAAACTCGTCGCAACAACGCTGCCGGAATCCGTACATCTCGCGCCCAAAAGAACAAGCTCTCACTATTCACTCGCCATATTCCATTCGTTCCGTTCACCACATCACCGAGAGTCGGCTCGTCGGTCTTCCCTTAATGGAAAGCTCATCGCAACATCTAAATAAAATAAAAAAAAAAGGACGATTTCCGAAACTGTTTCCTACGTCTACCGTCCACAAAAAATGAGGAACGAGACCAAAAACGAATGTATAGATCGAATTGAATCACGTGCGCATATATTGTACATAAAAAATCGCCAGGCATGTTAATAGATCGAGCGCGAGATACCGATCAGGGCACAATTATTGGGGGCGAAATCGGAGCTGTTGTCAGATATTTTTGCCACCCGGGCAAAAAGATACCGATTGGCTTCCCTTTCGATTTGCTCGGAAGGTTAGGTGCCCATGATACGGAGGAGCCTCAGCGTAAAGTCAAGGCTGCAATGTGAATGTCTTCTTCGTTCCCCCATGGATTGAGACGCTTTAGTAGAAGAAAGGAGAAGGACAGAGGAATGATTGTTCAAAAATTCAATCATAAACCTTTCACTTGTATCAATTTTTCTTTTTGATTGAACAATCAGGCTAATTTAGTCCTAAATATCTCTACAATTCGCTAATTTAGTCATTCTAGCCAAAATTCGCCAAAAATAATTGGCAATTATTGGTTACCTTACGTAACATGGCAGTGCTAACATAGGTAATTTGTGCATATATATATATATATATTCTTAAAATCTCATGATTTTCTTTTGATTTCTTTATTTATTTAATTTTAGTTTTTTTCGTAGGCCCAACTGGCCCCAGCTAACTAGTGCTCGCTAATGGCCTAAAGGGCTTCACGCCCCTCACCTAGGGGCTGGCGGAGGTCTCCGAGCCTGCTAAGAAAAGAAAAGAATAAAAATAAAAATAAAAATAATTAGTGAAAATTTCAGGAAAAAAAATTGCAAATATTGTTCACGTAGGGCGTTAGCGTTCATGTCAACGATTTTCAGTCGAAATTGATCAGAACGACTAAATTGACAAATCATAAAAAAGGGTTTAGGATTAGATTGTCGCTGTTCGGTATGTTTATGACTTTTTAAAAGTAGAATCTAGTGTCCTTAGTAGTGCTAATACTATCCATTCGCTCCAAAGGATGGGAAGGAAAAGAAAGAAATGAACCAAAAGACGAGACACATAGGTGAAGTATGGAGAACGTGAACGCATGTGAAGATGCATCCGACGCCCCATCCAATCCGGCCGCGGAATGCGGGTTGGCATAAAAGTATCGCCTTACTATAAACTTTCATCCCGAGCACCACATGTGACCTCGCTCGCAATCACGACGAGCGAAAATTGATACCTGCGAATTAGGTAAAAAAAAGTCGCTCTTTGTTTGATTCATAAACTTTTTATTTATTTATTCATTGGACTTGCATCTTGAATGCCGTTTTCGTAAATTTAACCCTTGCCCGAAAAGGAAAAAAAAAGCCCTTTATTTTTTGGATTGAATCCATCCCTTCGGTTGTATATATAGAATCTCAAAATCTAAATATCTAAAAGAAAATCCCTTCTCTTCCACAAAAGCCAAAATTTAGGACAAATTAGAACCATTTACTATTAAATGTGACTGTAAATTTATGAACGATGCTTGGATTTGAACCAAAAATCTTCTTTTCTTAATCCTATGATATAAGACAATCCAAATCGATACATAACTAATCGATATTGATTCTTTTTCATAAAAAAAAAAATGCTTCCCAATTTCCATTATAACAGCAAATAGAAGCATATGTAAAAACCCCAGAACATAAATTGTTATCTAAGTATCTAATTGGATATCATATCCATGTATGATGCCTATAGAGAATTATCAGTAAATTGTTAAATAGAGCTTATATTACGTTACCTCAAATACTATTCTGGTGATCCAAAACAGTTATATTTTTATTCGTTTTTCTCGTTCAAGATTTAATGCATAGCTCACGGCGTTACTAATTAAATTGAAGGTAGAAAACCACATTCCAAGTGACAGAAATTTTGCTCAAATTGACATTAGAACTTCATTGTTCCCACTAGGTGTGAGGGAAAAAATCACGATCCACTCAAATAGGACCAGACTATACTGTACCATACCAAACTAATTGATTTTGGATGGAACTAGTGCGTACCGGTCCGGTTCTCGGTTCCAATTTTCTGAAACCGGCAGGTATATATTCGGTTCGCGATTTCGAGTGAAAAATCATCCAATCTGCCTCTTTTTATAATACAAATGTATATTCCTTTAATTGAAACCATCTTCCTCAACGGCTTAGAATTCAGACCCATCCGCCCACAAAAACAAGAGTCCAAACCTAATTTATTTTCATATAAGATATGTGTTGTAAATTATAGATATATTTGAAAACCTGCATTAATTAACTGATCAATTGCTATTGCATTTACCAAGTCTGACAATAATACTGCCACGCTGTAAAGACATTGTCCTTAAGTTTTTCATGTAATAAGAATATTGAACGCAAACATGAGAAATACACTACTAAAGTCCCAAGCTGTGCTCTCCTCCTTCAACCGCTAGGGATTAATTTCATTTTCTTTTTAATTGACGTTGTTGCTTGGCACCACTGTAACCGGTAAATGGACCGAACCGGACTGGTGATTTGGTTCTCAGGTAGATTCATGAAACAAGGGAATGGTTCACAATTTGCATTTTGTAGAACCAACCCCTATTGAGTGTTTCTCGGTTCTAAAATGGAAACCACCCATCCCGAAACCGATCACCTCTAGTTCCCACGCCTCGCTCAAAATCAAGAAACTAACTTCACACCGAAGGTTCCTTTCATCCACCATTAGTTGATACACAGGCACCGCCGAACATCTATCCGGGTGTCGGAGTGAATTTTCTTTAATCGGTCTTGGGTATATCATCCAGAGGTGAGCCGGTGAACCAAATATAAAACTCTTCGTGGGAAATTAAACATTTAAAAACAAAGGGGGCAAAAAAAAAAAAAAAACGGAGTAGAAGACCAAACTTAAAAGCATAAAATAGATGGAGTAGAAGACCAGAGCTCTCAAAGCGCTGCCACTGGCGGTTGACAGGTAGAAGCGACCTAATATTAATTCTCACTTGCCGCCCAAGTCATCAAGAAGAATAGTAGATATGAATGGCAATACGCGCGCGCGCGCGCGCAGGAAAAAGGAGCAGGACGAGTGAAAATAATCGAACTGCTCCCTTCATCTAAAGCTCTTCATAATGCACATAATCTATAGATTAGTTAGCCTAATTAATGAAAACTTTAAACAGGTGAAAAACCCAGGGAGAGAGACTAAACGTTCTAGGCATGACCAGTGCTGAAATTTGGATTAAAGAGGTCCTAGAAAAGTATTACGGTCTTCTGTATCAGGTGGGGTTGGACTTACAGGTTAAGGAGGGTTAAAGCGTCACTTCACTTGCGCTTGTGGGGCTGCAAGTGAATCAAGAGGAAGCTACATTGTCATACACTCGATTGCAATACAAAGCTATTTTCGTTTATAAATACTGACAAAAACAAAACCAAGAGGCGGACGGGCGAACTAGCTCAGGGGAAAGGAAGAAAAATCCCCTGAATATTAAGCCCCCCCCCCACCTCCCCACTATAAATTACCCAATAACTCTATCGACATTGGTTTCTGCCAGTGTTATCTGATCCCTCAGCTGCTTTTCTTCCACCGAGTCCTGGCCATGGATGCAGCGGCAGCAACGGCGGCAGGCTCAAGGGCCAAAACCTTCAATGTCCTCGTGTCCTCATCCACCGGTAGAATGGCTAACCACACAAACTTGATTCAACCGGTTTTCTCTTCCTCCAGGAAGGAAATGCGTCCCCTTTATACTTGCAGCAAACCTTTCCCTAGTAGATTTCACAGCCTCAAGGGATTCTATCCATGTTCCGGCTCTAAAACCGGTCCAGTCCATCCTGTCAGCTGTTCCATGAAACCACGCATTGACAAAAACAATGCAACCAACAAGAATCCCACCACCGAGCTCGATCAGAAGTCGACGGCGCCAAACCTGGATACTCCACCACCTAATCCGCCTGTTACATCAACTTCTTCGCAAGGTCTGGTCTTCAACTTGGGTCCTAGCAACTCCTGGGATTGCCTGGAGGTCGGTTCGCCGGTGGTGAAAAGGTATATTGGTGACAACGAGGAGAGATGGTACATGTGGTATCATGGGAGACGTGGCGGCAGTGAAGGCTCCGAGTCCATTGGGCTTGCCGTTTCGAGTAATGGGATCCATTGGGCACGGGGAGGTGACAGAGTTAGATCTTGCGCAGACGCAGGAATGGTGATGAACTGTCGAAACAGTTGGTGGGCTTTCGACACTGAAAGCATCAGGCCATCTGAGATGGTGATAATGTCCAGTCCGATGTACAGTGCCGTTTACTGGCTTTACTATACAGGATATAGTTCTGACGAAATTGATTTGTCAGAAGTGCCTACCATTTCCCTCGGAAACCCAGAAAGATTTAGCTGTGATCAGGAAGACAACAAAAAGAGTGCAGCGAACAAAATTCGTAGATCTCTTCCAGGCTTGGCCTGCAGTCAAGATGGCCGGCACTGGGCCAGAATTGAAGGAGATCACCACAGCGGAGCTTTGCTCGACGTGGGATCTGAGAAGGAATGGGATTCTTTGTTTATCGCAGCACCACATGTTATAGTGCACGAAAGCGATGATCTCCGGATGTATTATTACTCCTTCGACAAAGACAAATGTCAGTTTGCCATTGGACTGGCAAGGTCCAGAGACGGAATCAGATGGGTCAAGTATGGAAAAATCCTGGAAGGCGGATCAAGCAGTTCCTTCGATGAGTGCGGAGTCAAGAATGCCTGCGTAGTAAAAAACCGGAAAGCGGGAAACTACTTGATGGCGTACGAGGGCGTCGCAGCAGATGGGAAGCGGAGTATTGGAGTGGCAGTCTCTGAAGACGGCTTGAAGAACTGGAAAAGGCTTCAGGAAGGACCGGTGCTGCAGCCTTCTGAGGACGAAGGATGGGACAATAAAGGGGTGGGTTCGCCCTGTCTGGTGCAGATGGAGAACAGCATCAACGAATGGAGACTCTATTATGGAGGCTTCGGGATAGGAGGAAGGACGGGAATCGGAATGGCTGTGTCTGGAGGCAGTGACATTAGGACATTTAGAAGATGGTCCGGGTTTGGCTTGTAAACTAGATGTACATATTGGTCTGTGATTACATATTTCAGCAACAGTTCCAACAAATGTTGTTTCTCACTCATAATTATAGAATAAGTAATGCGAAAAAGAAAAAATGAGCTTGTCTTTTAATATGTTTCACTTTTCCACTGCAACATCATCCTAGAGGGAGCAGTGTATGCAGGATTTTACATGACGTTTTCGGACAAAACAGACAATGATGAATCTCAGAAATTATGCAGGATTCTATGTACCCAATGCAAAAGCTCAGCAATTCTCCTAGACCGGTAACTAGCCTAGAGTTTAAGCCATAGTACGTAGCACCTGCCTAGGGAATGCGAGCATTTACCTTTAATCTCGCTTACGGTATTAACCACGAGGCTGCAGGAGTCACGCGGATCGTAATTTTCTTCTCATATGGAAAGAAGTGTACTGCATTGCTTCTCTGACATTGGCTCTTGATAGCTTCTGCTGCGGACTGCTTCTCAAACATCCTCTGAAGCCACAGAGAGATTCAAAGAGCTGACACATCACATGGGAAAACAGTGGACAGAAAAATATTCTGAAGACAAACACATTGGCTGGATAATCCAATAATTTCTATACTGAAACATTCTAACATGGTCAAAAGTGCTGGAAAATCATGCAAAGATTTATAACAGCAACCAAAAAGACCAAGTATCAACATTTGATATGAGTAAAACACGGATAGGTCGTGTGTTTTTGGAGAACAGATTGTTAATGACTGTTGCCCGAAAACAAATTACTTTAAATTCGTGTTGAGTTTACCACTTCCTCCCATCTCTGGGAATCCTGTAGTAAGGCTAGGTGTATTAACGCCTCCCTAGATCCCGCAGTGCAGGCAACCTTGTGCACTACGGTACCTTTTTAAAAGATAAATCAGAACTTCCCATCCATCAACAGAGTAGTTCCCTGCAAAATTCCCTCAGTAGCAAACAGTGTCATACAGAAGGCCAAATTGACTTGATAACTGAGCTCTAATTTGTAAAATGAAACGATCAATGATGACACCTATGTAATAAAAAGTCATCTCATAACACTGGGTGCATTGTATGGATAGGAAAAACTTAACCTACTATGCCAAATATTTTAACCATTCTGATGTTAAGTTCCTCATAAATCCTCTCTTCTTAAAGTTAGAAACAGTGACCTCATTCTTACATAAAGGTATCTACATTTTCTTATGATTGACATTGCCAAACTCTTTTTTTTACAGACAAATTGCTTTAGTAAGGACATATTAGCAAATTGTTCCTCAGAGGAAAAATATTTGAAGATGCATAATAACGGCTGAAGATATTAGAATCAAATGCAGCTAAGTACAAGTGCAATTAGCTTATTCATCCGAACGACCTGTGTGTTCTCTAACTTTTTCTATTTCGGATGGAAAATTAAGTTATGATCCCTATGGATTTCAACTTTGTAAAAAATGCCCTCCTATAATTTACTGCCAGCATGTATCAGATGAAAGTACTTTACAGATACTAATTTATTTGTACAGAACCGGCAGATGAAATTGTGCGTGGAGCATTATTCATCGCCCAAAATGATAATATCCCAAGTAATTCAGAACAATATTCAAAAGATGATAACTGAGCCTGCTGGACACAGAACTCAACCAAAGAAAAGATATGATAATGACTCAAACTATGTTGTAGCCGAAAGATATTGTTTGTGAAACCTTGTACTCACCAAAATGGGACTTTGTTTCCCTTTCTTTTCAAAAGGAAAATTGGCAACTGCCAGCAATGAAATTGAGTTGGTCAAACCGAACTCTAAAAACGCATATTTCCAAGAAAACGAGATGAGCGACATGATCAATATTGTTTGATGTGACACATAAGCCGCTAAGTCCTCTGAACAACCTGAAAATCAAGTTGATGCTTTATGCGCTGATGCTTTATGCAACTCTGTGCTGTAATCTCTCTCTGCACTTGATCTTGATTAAAGTTGCGGACATAGACAGCTAGAAATGGAAATGCGTACGCAAGCAGGTCAATATGCTGGAGTCTTTTCATCTAGAAGCTCGACCAAAGGAAAAACAGTTCCCAAGTGGGCCATTCAAATGAAAAATAAGGAAATTTAATTCCTGGTAACTATAAACCATTAAACTCATCAACATGGAACGCCTCCTAAAAACAGAAAACTTAAAGAAATAACAACAAATCCTTCAAAGCAAACTAGAAAACCAGTAAACAGTCAGTTGTTAGATGGCAGATGAGCCAGTAAAAAGTAAAGAATTTCTCCGGTAGTATGATGATGCTTGATTAGAAAGCTCTTTTCATGTGCTAGAGCCAGCACCTGTGCATATGATATGTCAATTTGTGCATATACCCATTCGCTTGAAGAGACTGCAGACTGCAGTTTCCACTAAATCCTGATGAGCTAATTTGGTATTCACGACGATTAGGAAGATCATACGCAAATTAGGTTCGGAGTAAACTGCAAATGCAAAGATACAACTCTAAACATCAGTGGCTATGACATCTAAAACCCACAGTGTTGCTACTATCGACAGCAGCACGAGAAGTGCCCTGACAAGTCCGTTTTAGAACATTTCAAAAGAAAGTCCATAAATCTTTGCAAATAACCACACTGAAAATCAAGTATTGTATCTCTCATAGACCAGCTCCCGTTAATCACAGCTTCATGAACAGCACGCAAAGGAGTCAGAGACGAGGATCGAGTCGCTCGTAGATTAATAAGATCTCGAAAGTAACATGTCAAAATGGGTCTAAGTAGCAAACAGGCGAAAATTGGAGATGATGCCAATTGAATTCAAGTTAATGGTGGGCCGGTGACTCACCATATGATACTCTCACGACACTTCCCAAAATCAGATGCGATATGCCGGTGAACAATGCTTGAAATCGATTCGGGATCCCGTTCAACCGTTAGAAGCGGGTTACCATAACTCCCGCCATCAGGATGATCGAAGTGAATGCGTGGTCCGCAACAGTATCAGAATGCCTAATGCCAAGCACAAACGTGACCGCACATTCCAATTCGCCTAGTTTCTTCTCGTCCCACTACACCAAAACATCCATCGCGGACGGTGATCTCACTGAACACGTTTCAGCTTCCTCAGCGCTAATTAGTTCCGGTTTCGAGCCAAATGCCCATCGAAACTTCAATTCCCCACCGGAAAAAGACGGGCTTCGGACAGTAGAAATGAAGGGAGAACACAACCAAGTCGCGTAATTCGCCTAATTCGCCTCCTGTCCAGCCACATATCGCTTCAACCCCACCCAAAGAACAACAAAATCCACAACTATAACCCCCAAAAAAAAAAAGTTAAGAACAGATAATGTGCTATTACGCCGATCAGCGAACACTAACCAGAGATGGCGACTCGAGCTCAAAAGGAAGATTCTTGGCCAGTCAGTCACCGTCAGTGGCTCGTCGCAGGCCATCGAAGCGCAAAAACATGCTAGAGCACCAGCAGGGGCTGAAGTGGAATTAAATAAGAGTTCGGGGGCATTAATGGGAGATAAAGTTTTCACTAATTGCGATCCTGTTACCCACTTGGGCCTAAGGCCCACCTTTGTTTCTTCGCCCTAGTTCGGTAGGATCTTCTTTGCTCAGCCGAATCACCCAGCGATCTCATCAAGATGTAAATAGAGAAAACATTATGTTGCTGAGGAACTGTGGGCCGAATGGTCACGGTGGCTGAATACTCCAACTCGACTCGACTCGACTCGGTTTTATGCTGCTCGGCACCCGAGATAGAACTCGATCCACCTCGGCCTGACTTGCACATAGATCCTAGTCCCTACTCGAGCTTGAGATCGGTCGCGAATTCCAAAAATAAAACGGAGGTAGAAGATAATTTTACGTGCCTATGTAAAATACTTGTAAATGCACACATTATTGTTAAGATGTATAATAATAATAATGTAGCTATACGATTAGACTTGTGAGCCACTCGAGTTAAATATAGACACGTATATCCGATATTTTAGTGATTACATTCATTCAATTGATGCAATAAACATTAATTTCCTTTCAATAAACTATATTTTTGTGAAAGGCATATTATTCTTGAATCGAGAAATAAGTTAGATACAAATGTATGATATGCTGTTTTGCAACACTAACAACTTTTATAAGTAGAAAAGGATTGGAGGATGGACCGGTCCTCCTTGGACCATATTCATGTGTCTTAACACTTGCCGGGAAATATCTGACTTGAGTCATAGCTACTCAGTCTACTCGTAAGTATACGAGTTCGTCAGAGACTCACAGTTGCCTTCACTAGTTTGTTGGGATTTAGGAAGTCTATGGTATTGTATGTTTAAAGTACAAGCAAAAGTACCCAAAAAAAAAAAAGTCTTAAACTTACTATATTTGTACCAATTAAATTATAAATCTTTCAATCGATCCGATTGAGTCTTAACTTTTTTTGTATTCATATCAATTCAGTCCACCCGACCAATTTATGCCAGAAATCGCTAGTGTGGACGCCAGTCATCCTATGTGACTTGCGTCTGATACTAACGTAAACAATCCTAATAATTTTTTTTTCCTTTTTTCCATTCATTTCTAAAGCAAAAGTTAGTCCAATCGAAAGAAATTTATGACTGAATTAGTACTAGTATAATAAATTTAGGACTTTTATTGCTTTTTTTTTTCCTAAAGCAAAAGTTGGCAAAAGGTTGGGCGCATGACATGGTTCAAACTTGTTATCTCCTCATGATAGGCAGTGTGACCTATTTTGTCCTCGAGTTCGGATCACTACATTTGCACGTTCCCTTGGAACCATTTACAGGAAAACGAACTTGTCCTCTTCGATAATCACTTGGCCTGGAGGGAAAGGAGAGATTGACACACCCGATGAGGAATAGTGTGGTACTCAAAAGAGATCCAAACACACCGTCGACAAAAAAAGAGAAAGCCATTGCAAATGATCGTCTCATCGGAAAGTATCGAACATGTCCTTCGAATTCGTACGTTCTCTCGTCTGTTTTTCGTTCTTTCTTGATTTTTCTCTTATTTTCGTGCCTCGATTGTCTGGTTAATATGATTACATCAGAATCTTGTAATCCCCATGCAGTAGGGCCAATTTACAGGAATTGCAAAGAGTGTTGAGAAATACACTATATCAATGTTGACTGCAAATCACATTGAGAGGTGGAGATATATAGAAAATTTCACGAACTTTAAGGCTCAATTTATTTCGCTAAAACTGATTTAGTTGAAAAAAAATTCAAAAAATTTTTAAAAAATATTTGTAAAGATGAATGAATAAAAAATATTATCATCATCCGTGAAAATGTTTAGATATAAATCATTATTGATAATGAAAATATTTTTATTAAATCATTATTTCAAGTGTTATAAATGTCAAATTTTAATTCATGAAATAAATGCACCATAAAATCATCGGTATACTACCGATGCTTATATGAGGAACGTAAAAAGTAGAGTTGATTTTGACAGTGTGAATCAATCAGAGGTTAAATCGTTGACCACGACCAGGAGTTGATTCTGTTTATATTCAAATAGCTTGTATATTCCCGACCAAAAATAAAATAAAATAAATTATATATCAAAAAGAGAGAAATTCAAACTCGATTGGTCTATCGAACCAAAAAGGGGGTTGGGAATCTAATTAACAATGGAATCACGTTGACGATACCTCGAGATACTTGTAAAATATACTTAATATGGAACAATCCAAGTTAAAAGTGGTTATTATCAATAACCCGAGAATAATATACGCATGGAAAATTCTAAAAATTTCTTAGATAAATTTTTGTAAGAAGCACACTACAATTGCCATAAATTCCAAAAACAATCACTTAAATATTAATTTTTTTAAACAATCACTTTAATGTCAATTTCGATTTGCTTATTGGAAATTCTACGTGGCCTTTTTTTTTATTAATATTTGAGCCGACGTGGCTTGTCGGAAGTCCACGTGAACTATTGCTACACAACAATAGAGCATAACTGCATTTTGCACCCATGCTCGGTTAAATCTTGAACCTTTGCACCTTTTCAGAAGACATAAAGTCACTCGCATAGAGGGAAGGGGACACCATAAATCAACTTTGCTTAAATTAAATAGAAAAATAAGCTATAATGTAAAAAGAAAAAAAAAAGGAAAGAGAAATGAGAGTGGAGAATGGCCAGAAGGGGTCGCCGAGCTCCGGCTATAGGCGAGGCTTTTCCCAGCCACGGCGAGGCTTGATGTCGTGGATCTGGGCGAGGATCGATTCTACTTTGTCCTTAGCAGTGACTCCAACAAAGTTTCAGTAAAAACCCATTTCAGGAGGAGGGAACAAAACACGAAAACATCCTTACCAAAAAAAAAAAAACAAACAAACAAACAAAACACGGAAACATTATCACAGAACTCCTGCTGAAATTTAATTTGATGATTCCAGCGGGCAACTGTAAGAAGGTGAATGTGAGAAGAGGTGAGAAAAAAAAAGGCAAAAATTATCGATCTTAATGGTTTCAGTACAAAAAGCTGGCGATGGATTCTGACGATTTGTGGAGGTCTGATGCAAAAAAAAGAGCTTATTGTGTTATGGCATTCCTGCTAGGACATTGAGCTTTTTACAAAACAGGGGCTAAAAAAAAATTTATCGATTTGAGTCTGGTGGGAGAGAAATGGCGAATTAGGGGTCCATTCGGCAATCTAGCTGCCGGACGGACTCTAGTTCGGCAGCGATGCTACCAAACTTCCCCACTTCTGCCCCTCTGTTTTTCAGAAATCTTCTTCTGAAAGTTCACATGGGGACCCCCACTTTTCAGAAACAAACTTCTGAAACTTCATATGAAGTTTTAGGAAAAAGTTTCTGAATCTTCACGTGAAGTTTTCAGAAGGATGAGGCTTTTGAATCCTTCACTTCTATTAAAGGCAAAGACGAAGAGAAATGACCTGCCCATTTTACGAAAACGAAGAGAGAGAATAGAGAGGAAATAGAGAGAAAGCAGAGAAAGAACCGAGAGAAAATCAAGAGAGAAGAGAAATTTGGAAGTCGCTCTTCAATTTCAAACGTCTCCGTATCCGCGGTGAATTATTCCGTCCACATTTTCTTGCCATCGAATCATGTAATATTTTACTTTATGATATGTTTTCTTTTGCCATTTGCATTTTTCGTTTCGTTGCATGTAATGTTAATTTTTTTACATGGTAGAGAAATTAGAAGAGTGGAAGTATCAATTTTTTCCATCTTAACACACGCACGATTTAGTACTATGTAATCACTATTTTGCTGTTGTATTGTGATGTTTTACATGTTGTTTAATCTGAAACATATTTTTTTTTTGTTCTATATATATGTCTGTTTTGCACCAAAAAATATCTTATTTTTGCGCTACTCATATTTCTATTTTGCATGTCGATACTGTCGCGACCCTCTAAAAAAATTTTAATTAATTCTAGGGGGTTAACGGATTATTAGGTTAATTAGATTTGACTAACCTAACGCGGACCCTCCCAAGCCCTACCGAATCGCAACTTTGGTTTTTGTTTAAATGATTTTAAAATTTGGAGTCGCCACTAATCGTTCTTGGTAGGTCGATTAGAAACCTAAATAAATTAGCGGGAGAACTAATTTATTCCTGCGAACCAGAGATTAGGAGCTCGGGGACTTGGTTACACTAGTTAATTAAAACTAATGCCCTTTCGGTACCTTAATTTCATGGATATCCTAATTCGGCAACTCAGGCTTGGTTTATTCCTAAGGCTATAGTAGGGTATTCTCTTTTGTGTTTTCACTTTTTAAATAGGATGCATGGATGGCATATATTTTTATTTGTTATACTTTTTTAAGTGTTAAAGATTCCCTGAAGCCGAAAGAAGGAGTGTGTTAACGACTTTTGTGCAGTATTACAACCTACTTATCTTTTGGGTCTGATGATTCAAAAATTAAATTATAGGAAGTACATGATAGTGAATAAACACCTCCAATGGGAGGCCTAGCATTGGCTTGGCTCTTCCCTTTGGGATTTAAGGTACAGGTATTTAAGTTGCAAGTATTTAAACTACTGTAAGTAAAAACCTCCAATGGGAGGCTAAGCATTGGCTTGGCTCTTCCCTTTGGGATTTAAGGTACATGTATTTAAGTTGCAGGTATTTAACTACTGTAAGAAAAAACCTCCAATGGGAGGCTAAGCATTGGCTTGGCTCTTCCCTTTGGGATTTAAGGTACATGTATTTAAGTTGCAAGTATTTAACTACTGTAAGTAAAAACCTCCAATGGGAGGCTAAGCATTGGCTTGGCTCTTCCCTTTGGGATTTAAGGTATAGGTATTTAAGTTGCAGGTATTTAACTACTGTAAGTAAAAACCTCCAATGGGAGGCTAAACATTGGCTTGGCTCTTCCCTTTGGGATTTAAGGTACAGGTATTTAAGTTGCAGGTATTTAACTACTGTAAGTAAAAACCTCCAATGGGAGGCTAAGCATTGGCTTGGCTCTTCCCTTTGGGATTTATGGTGTAGGTATTTAAATTGCGGATGGACTTTGTCCTCTCCATTCTGGGGTATGAATTCTTTAAAATAAAATACAACGAATTGATTCAACAATTTGAAATTTGTGCGCGCTTGAGGACTCCTCCAAGCCGATTTTGTGCTTCCATAGGGTTGACCATTGATATAAAGCTGCGGCTTCCTGACATAAAATAGAGTGAAATGTTAGTATACAAAATATGTGCTAATCTGCACCTAAAACCAGAAGAGTGGAAAGAGTACTTATCTCCCATTTTTTTGGGAGGGATTTTTATAATTGATTTTCGCTCTCTATGTTCCCAATATAGAGAGTTTCTTTTGAATTAAGAGGGACTTTTAGTCACAGATCAATTGAGAAATCGGTGGACAGCTTAGAAGCTTGTCTGGGCCGATTTTTGCATCTCTACGAGATTTTTGCTGTTGACGTAGAGATATCCTTCTCCTGACATAAAATATGGAAAAAAAAAGAGATGGAGAAAGTGTATACAATTTGTGCTAATTTGCGAGTAAAATCATAAATAAATGAATAAATAAAAACACTTAGCTCGAATTTGCTTGCTCGTTGACGAGGATGAACTCTTGATTTATAATGATCGATGAAGGAATTTGTGATGATAACCCCTAGCTTTAAACTCCCATCATCTTCAAAATTCTCTCTCTTTTGGTATTTTCTTTCTCTCAAATTTTTCTTCAATCTCCCAAAACTCTCTCAAACATCCAAAATTTTCTCTTCCAAAAAATTCTCCCAAACACTTCAAATTTTCTCTCTCAAGAATCCTTTCTCAAGCTCACTTCTTTCTCCTTTTATAACCTACTCATCTATCTCACATTCTAATTTTTCCACTAACTCTATCTCCCATTCTAATTTCTCCACTAACTCTTCTTCATTTTCATCTTCCATTCTCCATCTCTATCTCACATTCTAATCTCTCCACTAACTCTTCTTCATCTTCATCTTCCCTTCTCCATATTTATCTCCCATTCTAATTTCTCCACTAACTCTTCTTAATCTCCATCTTCCCTTCTCTATTCTTATCTTCCATTCTAATTTCTCTACTAACTCTTCTTCATCTCCATCTTCCCTTCTCTATTCTTATCTTATTTTCTCCATCCATTCTTCTCCAACTTCTCTTCTTCATCTCCTCTTCTTCATCTTCCCTTCTCTATTCTAATTTATCCACTAACTTTTCTTTTTATTATTTGTAAAATAATCCTTCAAGAGTTAGGTATTTAGTCCTTGAATTTTAAGTATTTACAATTCAGTCCCTGAAAAAATATATTTTTTAAGTCCAAATCTCCTCACAATTTTTGACACACCAAAATTTACCACATGTCAAATTTAAGCTCATTTCTTGTCGCTGAAAATAATGCATAATTTAATTAAAGCCCTTTTGCAAAATTAAGTCATTCTGGGTATAATTGGGCCAAGATGAAAATTTAAAATATTAGAAGACAATGTCACAACTCATAAAAAGTGAAAGTTAAAAATAAGTTGACTCAAATTAAATTTTTTTAAGCCCGATTCGAGATTATACTCGTGAAGGAACACGTGACTCGAATTGGATTTTTCTGAATTTGCGATGGCCAATATGAAAATAGATTTAAAATAAAAATATTAACTATCTTTGTGTATTTTTTGGCCTCAAATGTTATTTTTTCAAAATTTTCAAATATTTTTGTATTTAAAAAAAAAAATTAAAATATATATATAATATGAAAAATTATTTTTTGGTCAAAATTCGTTCCCTAGGCTTGGCTAAGGTTCCCAAAGTTGATTTTTCAATTTTATGAATTTTTTTATGGATTTTCTATTAATTTTTGAAAATAAATTAATAAAAAATACGTAAAAATACTGAAAATATGAAAAATCGTTTTTTTTTTGGTCAAAATTGGTTCCCTAGGCTTGGCTAAGGTCCCCAAAGTTGATTTTTCAATTTTATGAATTTTTATGGATTTTTTATTACTTTAGCAATAGAAAAAATGATTAAAGATCAGGTGTCAACAGCTGCCCCTCTTTGAAAGGAAGCTCGGTAGAGGTTCATTTCAAAGACGAGATGACACCTGGATTCTTATCGACTCAATACAAGGAAATAAAAAGAGTCGTGACATGATTGTTCCACTGAAAATGAAATGAGAACCTAAGGATTCGTTATATAAAAAAACTTTAGGGTGGTTGAACTTGAACCCGTATGGTGGATTAACCCATGGTAGATTCCTAATAAAAGGATTCTACTGATTAAAAATTGAATTAAAATTTGACCCGTATGGTGGGTCGTACCATGGTAGATTCCTAATAAAAGAATTCTACTGATTAAATTTTGATTGAGATTTGACCCGTATGGTAGGTCACCACATGGAGATACCTGTAAGAAGGACTTGGTGCCTGTAGAAAGGACTTGGTGCCAGTAAAAAGGACTTGGTGCTTTGCCTGTAAGAAGAACTTTGTGCCTGTAAGAAGGACTTACTTTGCCTGTAAGAAGGACTTTGTTTGCCTGTAAAAAGGACTTACTTTGCCTGTAAGAAGGACTTTGTGCCTGTAAGAATGACTTGATTTGCCTGTAAGAAGGACTTTGTTTGCCTGTAAGAAGGGCTTTATGCCTGTAAGAAGGACTTGATTTGCCTGTAAGAAGGACTTGATTTGCCTGTAAGAAGGACTTTATGCCGTAAGAAGGACTTGATTTGCCTGTAAGAAGGACTTTATGCCGTAAGAAGGACTTGATTTGCCTGTAAGAAGGACTTTGTGCCTGTAAGAAGGACTTGATTTGCCTGTAAAAAGGACTTTATGTACCTCAAAGGGTGCCATTCTGAAATCTGGGGAGACCAGGAATCCTGCAAAAGCTCAAACCCAAATTATATTCTTCTGTCGTTTTAGGAATAAACCAAAGAGGCAGAGATCAAAAGGTCTCGAACATTTCTGTCCTTGAGACAAATCATGCTTTATTGAAGAATGTGGATACCTGTATATACCGCAATGGATTCGAGTATCCCAACAACCGTCAGAATTCATTCTCTTGAAAGGTTCTGGTTGAAGATATACTTACCTGAGAATTTGGAAGAAATGCTTGGTGGCTTCTGGACAACCAGGCTTGTTCATTCAATAATCGCCGAATGAATTTCAAGACTTTGGAAGGTAACTCAAACACCGGGAATGTGTTGCCTGTCGGGCAATGTCAAAGCTAACATGTGCAAGCATTTTCATCAATGCGTTCATTGGTTCATACAAAATTGTTCAGCTAAGTTTGCCATGATTAAAGGCAGTCTATGTAATAACTCATGATGCAATCGATCAACATATAGATCATGTATTGCATTACCACTTCTGTTTAAGGAGGTTCTTATAGTATGAACACCTCGAATGTAATCTGAATGGGGGACTTCATTCCGAAATGGCTGTTTATCTGTAGATCAAAATGTTAGACCTGTGTGGAAATGGTTTGCCTTTCCTCATCCTGTCATGCCCTATTCTGCACATTTGATATCTCCTGTGCAGTTTATGCTCTAAGTTGGAGTTGGTAAGTTAAACACACGGAATAGTCATACATAATTCATGAATTGTGTAAGCACAATGCAGATGTGACAATTTTTTAGCATCACGTGTGTTTATATAATGTGCAAATATGGGCGAATTTAAATTGCCCCTGGTATGTGGGCGGACCGAACAAATTGGGAAGCCTACTCCTTATGTCGAGGGGTGGTTTGTCTCAAACTTTACCCCTGCGCGATGAAGCATATGGGCGAGGGAGCATTTTGGTTTGTTTAATGCCCCTGCAAGAAGCAAAGAAATTATTCTTGAAACCAAACGAGATAAGGAAGACATATTTGCTTTTTCGTTCAGAGCTTGCGATCAATTTGCCCCATTTTTCACCAGAATAGATCTTGTCAGGTGATCATACTTTTCTTTTGGATTTGTCTCCTTCAACATGTTAAATGTTAGTATAAATATTTCCTGTGAAAAGAAAAGGAGACATGTCAACCAGTATTAAAAGGGATAAATTGGAAACGATACTGATTTACCCTTCATCTTGAATGCCTTGGACAAGTCTTTTACCAATTTTACTGGATTGAGTTTTCTTCGACTTTTGTTGGATGCTTCACCATTAAGCCGAGAATGTAGCAAAATATTGACTTCGGTATTACTCGTCGAGTATTCCTGCTTGCAAAAAGAAATGCACAAAAAGTTGTTTCATTTATTTATAATACATACAACATTCCCCACCCTCGGGGATCGAACTCGGGATATTTCGGACCTACTGTCATCCCCCATACCATTCGGTCCATTGGACCATAGGTGTCCATGGGGCTATCCTTTCAAAGGTTAATCTTTGGGGATAAAGCAGCCTTGTTGTATCACCTTATGCCATGTTACGGTATTTCTCGAGGTAATTTGCAATCCATGTTAAGAATGGAATAAGACAATTCAAGACTTGAGATGATTATGTGCACATTAGAACGATACAGAATTACCCATTTCTGAGATTGTTCGCGTTTTTCGCTTGTACTTTCCTCTGTCCGAAGCTGTCTATCCCGTGGTAATGCCCATGAGTCGATTTGCCCCCAAATTTTGTTCAACTTGTATTCAGATATGATTGCGTTCTCGGGTCGATTTGCAATTTCCTGAGAATAGAAGGGGCTTAATTTTAAAACTTGGAGCAACTGAGGGTAAATTGAAACGATACGGAGTTACCCTTAAGGTTTATCCAGATTTTTACTCGCCATCAATTCGTCGCGAGGTTGGTGAGGTGGAAGTCGGATTATTACTCCTTGCTTTTACACATTCACAAAAGCAGAAAAACATATCACGCAAGGAAATAAAACACATTCACTCATTCAGGATCAGTTCTGCTTCCTCTACAGGCTCTCCCATGATCAGCTGGCTTCATCCCAAATTAGGTATGCATCGGCCATATCGAAGGTCTGGTGGTCACTGGCTGAACAAGTGCATCACAGTCCCGATGCTTTACCGATATCAAACTGGTTGATTATGGCGAAAAGATCATCGTCAATGTCTGCTTGGTGGTGATCTGTCCCTTCTTCCTCGGGAGGTATTGATACTGATCCAGTATCATTGGTCCTTTTGTACCCTGCTCCAACAGAACTCGATCCTGTTATAAATTGGTCTAACTCACCTCTTAAACGTGCATTTTCGATCCTCAGATCATATATTTCATCGAGGGTGAGGAGGAGGCTATTGCAGTTGGGGCAGGTGGCGGAGTCAAAAGTCTCTTTATACATCTTGTTTTCCGCTCGGAGGTTTTCATTTTCAACTCTTAGAAACTCGGCTTCGTTGTGCTCATGACGAGTCTTCATTCGGGTTCGTCTATTTTGAAACCAGAACTTGATTTGCGAAGGTTCAAGGCCTAGCTCTTGACTCAGTTCCATTTTTTGTTTGCCGTCTAGCATAGGGCACGTTCTGAAGAAAGCTTCAAGCTTTCGTACTTGCTCCTCAGTATGGCGACGGTAACGCTTCTTTTGACCTTTACCGTTGTTGTCATTGTCCTTACCGGGCTCTTGGACGTCGTCGGTGGAAGGGCCGGACTCCATAGGCTCGATCCCAAATATGGCTTCGAATTCTTCCTCTCCCATATTCAGCAAGTAACGATAACTTTCAAGTGTATTGGGTTGAGACATCTTCGATTTGGTTAACGATTTCTCAAAGTTTGATATCTCTTCTTGTATTTTCACTCTCTGGATTTTTATGGGAGACTGCGTATGCTTTAAGAGTCTCTCTTTCGAGCACGAATGAGAATTATCAAGAAGATGCCTCCTTTAAAATTAGACGTGGGTTTAGCAACTGTATTGCCTCTCTCGAGTGTTCTGGCTTTCTCGATTTTCTTTTCATCGTATCTCTCGCCCAGCTCGTCTCCTTCCATCTTTCCGTGGAAGGGGGCCCCTTGTTGCTGTCTCCACCGTCATTTTGATGGCGAGTTCTTCAATAAAGACGAGTCGTATCTCTTTTCTGCCGAAAATGTCTTTGTCTCCCACTCAGCTTATTTTTTATCCTTTCTTTTTCAAAGTAGTGGCGTCTCGTCCAACTTTTCCGTAGAGACGTCGGATTTGCTTGGCTCGAGATTGGAGACGAGTAGCGGAGGTGATACTGATAGGGAATGGTAGACAGGAAAATTTGGCCAGTAGAGACTTCCCCTGCAAAAATGAAAGAGAATGCGGCAGTATATGTTCTTCATATTCTAGAAAAATTGGAACAATACTGTTTTACCCTTGTGTATACTTCCATTGAATTTGAATTGAGGAAGTTCTTTCATTTGGATTGGATTGAATTGTATGTCCCGAGTTGCCCTTCACTTTGAGCTTGCCACATATGTGCTTTGCTTAGTTGGGCCTTGTTTTCTTTCGGGTTGCCTTGGACCATCATCATTTTCCATGCCATCGGGTCCGTGGACCGGAGGGCTCCTCTAATTTGAAGGTTACCTTGAAGGCGAATGAGTCCTATCGCATTCCATTGGGTCATTTCATTTTGCGACACTCTTGAGGCACTTTGCAATCCCCTGGTGTCGCGACCCTCTAAAAATATTTTTATTATTTCTAGGGGTTAACGGATTATTAGGTTAATTAGATTTGACTAACCTAATGCGGACCCTCCCAAGCCCTACCGAATCGCAACTTTGGTTTTTGTTTAAATGATTTTGAAATTTGGAGTCGCCACTAATCGTTCTTGGTAGGTCGATTAGAAACCTAAATAAATTAGCGGGAGAACTAATTTATTCCTGCGAACCAGAGATTATGAGCTCGGGGACTTGGTTACACTAGTTAATTAAAACTAATGCCCTTTCGGTACCTTAATTTCATGGATATCCTAATCCGGCAACTCAGGCTTGGTTTATTCCTAAAGCTCTAGTAGGGTATTCTCTTTTGTGTTTTCACTTTTTAAATAGGATGCATGGATGGTATATATTTTTATTTGTTATATTTTTTTAAGTGTTAAAGATTCCCTGAAGCCGAAAGAGGGAGTGTGTTAACGACTTCTGTGCAGTATTACGACCTACTCATCTTTTGGGTCTGATGATTCAAAAATTAAATTATAGGAAGTACATGACAGTAAATAAACACCTCCAATGGGAGGCCTAGCATTGGCTTGGCTCTTCCCTTTGGGATTTAAGGTACAGGTATTTAAGTTGCAAGTATTTAAACTACTGTAAGTAAAAACCTCCAATGGGAGGCTAAGCATTGGCTTGGCTCTTCCCTTTGGGATTTAAGGTACAGGTATTTAAGTTGCAGGTATTTAACTACTGTAAGTAAAAACCTCCAATGGGAGGCTAAGCATTGGCTTGGCTCTTCCCTTTGGGATTTAAGGTACAGGTATTTAAGTTGCAGGTATTTAACTACTGTAAGTAAAAACCTCCAATGGGAGGCTAAGCATTGGCTTGGCTCTTCCCTTTGGGATTTATGGTGCAGGTATTTAAATTGCGGATGGACTTTGTCCTCTCCATTTTGGGGTATGAATTTTTTAAAATGAAATACAACGAATTGATTCAACAGTTTGAAATTTGTGCGCGCTTGAGGACTCCTCCAAGCCGATTTTGTGCTTCCATAGGATTGACCATTGATATAGAGCTGCGGCTTCCTGACATAAAATAGAGTGAAGTGTTAGTATACAAAATATGTGCTAATCTGCACCTAAAACCAGAAGAGTAGAAAGAGTACTTATCTCCCATTTTTTTGGGAGGGATTTCTATAATTGATTTTCGCTCTCTATGTTCCCAATATAGAGAGTTTCTTTTGAATTAAGAGGGACTTTTAGTCACAAATCAGTTGAGAAATCGGTGGACAGCTTAGGAGCTTGTCTGGGCCGATTTTTGCATTTCGACGAGATTTTTGCTGTTGACGTAAAGATATCCTTCTCCTGACATAAAATATGGAAGAAAAAGGAGATGGAGAAAGTGTATACAATTTGTGCTAATTTGCGAGTAAAACCATAAATAAATGAATAAATAAAAACACTTAGCTTGAATTTGTTTGCTCGTTGACGAGGATGAACTCTTGATTTATATTGATCGATGAAGGAATTTGTGATGATAACCCCTAGCTTTAAACTCCCATCATCTTCAAAATTCTCTCTCTTTTGGTATTTTCTTTCTCTCAAATTTTTCTTCAATCTCCCAAAACTCTCTCAAACATCCAAAATTTTCTCTCCAAAAAATTCTCCCAAACACTTCAAATTTTCTCTCTCAAGAATCCCCTCTCAAGCTCACTTCTTCCTCCTTTTATAACCTCATCATCTATCTCCCATTCTAATTTTTCCACTAACTCTATCTCCCATTCTAATTTCTCCACTAACTCTTCTTCATTTTCATTTTCCATTCTCCATCTCTATCTCACATTCTAATCTCTCCACTAACTCTTCTTCATCTTCATCTTCCCTTCTCCATATTTATCTCCCATTCTAATTTCTCCACTAACTCTTCTTAATCTCCATCTTCCCTTCTCTATTCTTATCTTCCATTCTAATTTCTCTACTAACTCTTCTTCATCTCCATCTTCCCTTCTCTATTCTTATCTTATTTTCTCCATCCATTCTTCTCCAACTTCTCTTCTTCATCTCCTCTTCTTCATCTTCCCTTCTCTATTCTAATTTATCCACTAACTCTTCTTTTTATTATTTGTAAAATAATCCTTCAAGAGTTAGGTATTTGCACTCTAGTCCTTGAATTTTAAGTATTTACAATTCAGTCCCTAAAAAAAATATATTTCTTTAAGTCCAAATCTCCTCACAATTTTTGACACACCAAAATTTACCACATGTCAACTTTAAGCTCATTTCTTGTCGCTGAAAATAATGCATAATTTAATTAAAGCCCTTTTGCAAAATTAAGTCATTCTGGGTATAATTGGGCCAAGATGAAAATTTAAAATATTAGAAGACAATGTCACAACTGATAAAAAGTAAAAGTTAAAAATAAGTTGACTCAAATTAAATTTTTTTAGGCCCGATTCGAGATTATACTCGTGAAGGAACACGTGACTCGAATTGGATTTTTCTGAATTTGCGATGGCCAATATGAAAATAGATTTAAAATAAAAATATTAACTATCTTTGTGTATTTTTTGGCCTCAAATGTTATTTTTTCAAAATTTTCAAATATTTTTGTATTTTTTTAAAAAGAAATTAAAATATATATAATATGAAAAATTATTTTTTGGTCAAAATTCGTTCCCTAGGTTTGGCTAAGGTTCCCAAAGTTGATTTTTCAATTTTATGAATTTTTATGGATTTTCTATTAATTTTTGAAAATAAATAAATAAAAAATACGTAAAAATACTGAAAATATGAAAAATCGTTTTTTGGTCAAAATTGGTTCCCTAGGCTTGGCTAAGGTCCCCAAAGTTGATTTTTCAATTTTATGATTTTTTATGAATTTTTTATTACTTTAGCAATAGAAAAAATGATTAAAGATCAGGTGTCAACAGCTGCCCCTCTTTGAAAGGAAGCTCGGTAGAGGTTCATTTCAAAGACGAGATGACACCTAGATTCTTATCGACTCAATACAAGGAAATAAAAAGAGTCGTGACATGATTGTTCAACTGAAAATGAAATGAGAATCTAAAGATTCGTTATAAGAAAACCTTAGAGTAGTTGAACTTGAACCCGTATGGTAGGTTAACCCATGGTATATTCCTAATAAAAGGATTCTACTGATTAAAAATTGAATTAAAATTTGACCCGTATGGTGGGTTGTACCATGGTAGATTCCTAATAAAAGGATTCTACTGATTTAAATTTTGACCCGTATGGTAGGTCACCCCATGGTAGATTCCTAATGAAAGGATTCTACTGATTAAAATTTGATTGAAATTTGACCTGTATGGTAGGTTATCCCATGAAACTGCCTGTAAGAAGGACTTTGCGCTTGTAGAAAGGACTTGGTGCCTCTAAAAAGGACTTTGGTGCATGTAAAAAGGACTTGGTGCCTCTAAAAAGGACTTTGGTGCCATGTAAAATGACTTAATTTGCCTGTAAGAAGGACTTAATTTGCCTGTAAGAAGGACTTACTTTGCCTGTAAGAAGGACTTGCTTTGCCTGTAAGAAGGACTTGATTTGCCTGTAAGAAGGACTTGCTTTGCCTGTAAGAAGGACTTTGTTTGCCTGTAAGAAGGACTTTGTGCCTGTAAGAAGGACTTGATTTGCCTGTAAGAAGGATTTGATTTGCCTGTAAGAAGGACTTGCTTTGCCTGTAAGCAGGACTTGATTTGCCTGTAAGAAGGATTTGGTTTGCCTGTAAGAAGGACTTTGTGCCTGTAAGAAGGACTTGATTTGCCTGTAAGAAGGACTTTGTGCCTGTAAGAAGGATTTTGTGCCTGTAAGAAGGACTTGATTTGCCTGTAAGAAGGACTTTGTGCCTGTAAGAAGGTCTTGGTTTGCCTGTAAGAAGGACTTTGTGCCTGTAAGAAGGACTTGATTTGCCTGTAAGAAGGACTTTGTGCCTGTAAGAAGGACTTGGTTTGCCTGTAAGAAGGACTTAGTTTGCCTGTAAGAAGGACTTAGTTTGCCTATAAGAAGGACTTGATTTGCCTGTAAGAAGGACTTTATGCCTTTAAGAAGGACTTGATTTGCCTGTAAGAAGGACTTTATGCCTGTAAGAAGGACTTTGTGCCTGTAAGAAGGACTTGATTTGCCTGTAAGAAGGACTTTGTGCCTGTAAGAAGGACTTTGTGCCTGTAAGAAGGACTTGATTTGCCTGTAAGAAGGACTTTGTGCCTGTAAGAAGGACTTTGTGCTTGTAGAAAGGACTTGGTGCCTCTAAAAAGGACTTTGTGCCTGTAAGAAGGACTTGGTTTACCTGTAAGAAGGACTTAGTTTGCCTATAAGAAGGACTTGGTTTGCCTGTAAGAAGGACTTGGTTTGCCTGTAAGAAGGACTTTATGCCTGTAAGAAGGACTTGATTTGCCTATAAGAAGGACTTGTTTTGCCTGTAAGAAGGACTTGTTTTGCCTGTAAGAAGGACTTGATTTGCCTGTAAGAAGGACTTTGTGCCTGTAAGAAGGACTTGTTTTGCCTGTAAGAAGGACTTGATTTGCCTGTAAGAAGGACTTTGTGCCTGTAAGAAGGACTTGTTTTGCCTGTAAGAAGGACTTGATTTGCCTGTAAGAAGGACTTTGTGCCTATAAGAAGGACTTGATTTGCCTGTAAGAAGGACTTGGTTTGCCTGTAAGAAGGACTTATTTTGCCTGTAAGAAGGACTTGGTGTACCTCAAAGGGTGCCATTCTGGAATCTGAAAAGATCAGGAATCCTGCAGAAGCTCAAACCCAAATTATATTATCCTGTCGCTTTAGGAATAAACCAAAGAGGCAGAGATCAAAAGGTCTCGAACATTTCTGTCTTTGAGACAAATCATGCTTTATTGAAGAAGGTGGATACATGTATGTACCACAATGGATTCGAGTACCCCAACAACCGTCAGAATTCATTCTCTTGAAAGGTTCAGGTTGAAGATATACTTACCTGAGAATTTGGAAGAAATGCTTGGTGGCTTCTCGACAACCAGGCTTGTTCATTCAATAATCGCTGAATGAATTTCAAGACTTTGGAAGGTAGTTTGAACATTGGGAATGTGTTGCCTGTCAGGCAGTATCAGAGGTAACATGTGCAAGCATTTTCATCAATGAGTTGATCGGTTCATGTAAAACTATTCAACAAAGTCGGCAATGATTAGAAGTAGTCTGTGTGATAACTCATGATGCAATCAATCCAAATATGGATCATGCAAAACTATTCTGTCAAGCTTGCATTACCAATTCTGTTTAAGGAGGTTCTCATAGTATGAACGCCTCGAATGTAATCTGAATGGGGGACTTCAATCCGAAAGGGCCTTCTCTCACTCTGGGGAAAGGCTGTTTATCTGTAAATTAAAATGTTAGACTTGCGTGGAAATGGTTTGCCTTTCCTCATCCTGTCATGCCCCATTCTGCACATTTGATGTCTCCTGTGCAGTTTATGCTCTAAGTTGGAGTTGGTAAGTTAAACACACGGAATAGTCATACATAATTCATGAACTGTGTAAGCACAATGCAGATGTGACAATTTTTTAGCATTACGTGTGTTTATATAATGTGCAAATATGGGCGGATTTGAATTGCCCCTGGTATGTGGGCGGACCGAACAAATTGGGAAGCCTACTCCTTATGTCGAGGGGTGGTTCGTCTCAAACTTTGTCTCTACGTGATGAAGCATATGGGTGAGGGAGCATTTCGGTTTGTTTAATGACAGCGACCGCCACGGTTTAGCGGTTGAATGCCCCTGTAAAAAGCAGAGAAATTATTCTTGAAATCAAACGAGATAAGGAAGACATATTTGCTTTTTCGCTTCAGAGCTTGTGATCAATTTGCCCCATTTTTCACCAGAATAGATCTTGTCAGATGATCATAATTTTCTTTTGGATTTGTCTCCTTCAACATGTTAAATGTTAGTGTAAATATTTCCTGTAAAAAGAAAAAGAGACATATCAGCCAGTATTAAAAGGGATAAATTGAAAACGATACTGATTTACCCTTCATCTTGAATGTCTTGCACGAGTCTTTTACCAGTTTTGTTGGATTGAATTTTCCTCGACTTTTGTTGGGCGCCTCACCATTATGGGAAGACTATGGTAAAATACTGACTTTGATATTACTCGTCGAGTATTCCTGTTTGTAAAAAAAAGAAATGCACAAAAAGTTGTTTCATTTATTTATAATACATACAACATTCCCCACCCTTGGGAATCGAACTCGGAATATTTCGGACCTACTGTCATCCCCCATACCATTCGGTCCATTGGACCGTAGGTGTCCATGGGGCTTTCTTTTCAAGGGTTAATCCTTGGGGATAACGCAGCCCTGTTGTATCACCTTGGGCCATGTTACGGTATTTCTCGAGGTAATTTGCAATCCCTGTTAAGAATGGAATAAGACAATTCAAGACTTGAGATGATTATGTGCACATTAGAACGATACAGAATTACCCATTTCTGAGATTGTTCGCGTCTTTCGCTTGTACTTTCCTTTGTCCGAAGCTGTCTATCCCGTGGTAATGCCCATGAGTTGATTTGCCCCCAAATTTTATCCAACCTGTATTCGGATATGATTGCGTTCTCGGGTCGATTTGCAATTTCCTGAGAATAGAAGGGGCTTAATTTTAAAACTTGGAGCAACTGAGGGTAAATTGAAACGATACGGAGTTACCCTTCAGGTTTATGCAGATTTTCACTCGCCATCAATTCGTCGCGAGGTTGGTGAGGTGGCGGATTCGAGCATTTAATGGGGGGAAGTCGGATTATTACTCCTTGCTTTTACACATTCACAAAAGCAGAAAAACACATCACGCAAGGAAATAAAACACATTCACTCATTCAAGATTAGTTCCGCTTCCTCTGCAGGCTCTCCCATGATCAGCTGGCTTCATCCCAAATTAGGTATGCATCGGCCATATTGAAGGTCTCGTGGTCACTGGCTGAACAAGTGCATCACAGTCCCGATACTTTACCGATATCAAACTGGTTGATTATGGCGAAAAGATCATCGTCAATGTCCGCTTGGTGGTGATCTGTCCCTTCTTCCTCGGGAGGTATTGATGCTGATCCAGTATCATTGGTCCTTTTGTACCCTCCTCCAACAGAACTCGATCCTGTTATAAACTGGTCTAACTCACCTCTTAAACGTGCATTTTCGATCCTCAGATCATGCATTTCATCGAGGGTGAGGAGGAGGCTATTGCAGTTGGGGCAGGTGGCGGAGTCAAAAGTCTCTTTATACATCTTGTTTTCCGCTCGGAGGTTTTCATTTTCAACTCTTAGAAACTCGGCTTCGTTGTGCTCATGACGAGCCTTCATTCGGGTTCGCCTATTTTGAAACCAGAACTTGATTTGCAAAGGTTCAAGTCCTAACTCTTGACTCAGTTCCATTTTCTGTTTGCCGTCTGGCATAGGGCATGTTCTGAAGAAATCCTCAAGCCTTTGTACCTGCTCCTTAGTATGGCGACGGTAACGCTTCTTTTGACCCTTACCGTTATTGTCCTTATCTTTACTGAGATTTTGGACGTCGTCGGCGGAAGAGCCAGGCTCCATAGGCTCGATCCCAAACATGGCTTCGAACTCTTCCTCTCCCATATTCAGCAGGCAATGATAGCTCTCGGGAGTATTGGGTTGAGACATCTTTGATTTGGTTGATGATTTCTCAAGATTTGCTACTCGCTTCCGGTGTTTTCACTCTCTTTGAATTTTTCTGAGCGATTGCCTATGCCTTAAGACCCTCTTCCGAGCATGGCGTCTCTTTTAAAATTAAACGTGGGTTTAGCAACTGTATTGCTTCTTCCAAGGGTCCGGCCTTTCTCAATCCTCTTTTCTTATCGTGTCTCTTGCTCGGCTCGTCTCCTTCCATCTTTTCGTGATAGGGCCCCTTGTTGTTGTCTCCACCGTCAATTTGCTGGCGAGTTCTTCAATAAAGACGAGTCGTATCTCTTTTCTGCCGAAAATGTCTTTGTCTCCCACTCAGCTTATTTTTTATCTTTTCTTTTTCAAAGTAGTGGCGTCCCGTTTAGCTTTGCCGTAGAGACGTCGGATTTGCTTGGCTGGAGAATGGAGACGAGTAGCGGAGGTGATACTGATAGGGAATGTTAGACAGGAAAATCTGGCCAGTAGAGACTTCCCCTGCAAAAATGAAAGAGAATGCGGCAGTATATGTTCTTCATATTCTAGAAAAATTGGAACGATATTGTTTTACCCTTGTGTGTACTTCTATTGAATTTGAATTGAGGAAGTTCCTTCATTTGGACTGGATTGAATTGTATGTCCCGAGTTGCCCTTCACTTTGAGCTTGCCACGTAAGTGCTTTGCTTAGTTGGGCCTTATTTTCTCTCGGGTTGCCTTGGACCATCATCATTTTCCATGCCATCGGGTCCGTGGACCGGAGGGCTCCTTTAATTTGAAGGTTACCTTCGAGGCAAATGAGTCCTATCGCGTTCCATTGGGTCATTTCATTTTGCGACACTCTTGAGGCACTTTGCGATTCCCTGGGTGAGAATGGAACAAATCCAATTTAGCATTTTGCAACAATTGAGGGTAAATTGGAACGACACACAATTACCCGTCTTCGAGCTCGCCTGGGCATTTCACTTGAAATTTCCCTACGTGAGGCCATTCAACATTTCTCATTATGGCAGTCAGCGACGTTACCATAAATTGATCCGCCCTAAATCTAGCATAAAAAGAGATTCACGCATTCGACGGGATAAAAAATAAATAAATAAATTGCCCCCTTGTCCCTGAATTAAATCGAGACACCTAGAAAGCTGGAAAATATCATACGCAGGGGAATTAAGCATGAAATAAAATGTGCACTTATTCAAGGTCAGTTCTGCCTCTCCTGTGGCTCTTCGATAATCAGCTAGTCTCGTGTTGGTTCGGGTGTGGATGATCGATGTTTGAGAGTCCCTACTCACTGGCTCCTGATCGCGGCTTGGGACGTCTGTCAACCCTAAACTGGTTGACCAGGGCAGTAAGCTCATCATCTGGGTAATCTCTTGAACCTTCCAGCAACTGATGCTCGAATTGGGCATTGTTGTTGGCAAATGCTGGCGGTAGATTTCTCATTCTGTCCTCGCCATGAGCAATTTGACTTCTCGTGCTGGAGCCTTCATCATTACTCGAGAAAGTGTGGGGATCACCAACTGTCATGCTGCCAAAAACTCCTTCCATTCGAGGATTAAAGAAGTGGAAGTGCTCAGGATAATTTCTTGTCTGATTCTCTGGCTGCGCAGGCGCGCTGATCATGGGATGAATTCTACCCACGGGTTGGTGCTCAGACCAAGGAGTTTGAATACACTGCCCCTGCGGTCTATACTCTTGAAGAGCATTAGGGTGATTCTGGGGGATACTTTGATTAACGCCTGGAGGATTGATGGCACGGCTACTGGCTTGGTTGATGATGGGAAGTGGCTCGCCCCATGCTAACCCGCGGAACTTATGGTGGCGAGGAGACTCGACATTCAGGCTTGGATCAGTCCCGCCTTGGTTTTCTTGATTCTGAGCTGCATTGTGTTCTCTCACCCTTTTTCTGTACTTCTGAAGATGACTCGAAACATTTGCTTTAGTGAGTCCCTCTACGTTCATAATTTCCAGTATATGTTGCGGTCGTGCCGAATCGATTCCTACCTGTTGAACTGCATTAACAAACATACGATGCAGCTCGGGAGACCAACTCATCTTCTTTCTCCAGTTGCTTGGAACAAAATTGAAGGCTTGATGCTTGTTCTCATGGTCGTGCAATTGCTTCCTTACCACGTGCTGCCATATGTTTTGAAGCATCTGAACCCTAACTGGTTTCGTTACGACGTCTTGGGCCCCATTTAAGACAGCCTTCATTATGGCTTGCTGATCATCGCTTGCCGATATTACGAGGACTGGCATGTTTAATTTAGAATTGATGACTTCCAAGAGAGTGAAAACATCCATGTCAATCCCTACCATGGCGGTGAGGACGATATCAAACTGGTCACCACTCCTCCTTAATATCTCTAAGGCCTCTGTCGCCTTTGCTTGAGCTACAACCTTATACCGGCATTTTCTCAATACGGTAACAAGGATTGACAGAGAGACTGGATTACCGTCAATGGCCATGACCAGTAGACCCTCAGGGTAAGGAACTTCATTAGCTTCGACCAGGGTTGAACATGCGCCCGTTTCCCTAATGCTCGACATATTTCTGGATCTAGGACTGCCGACTCGAGACCGCCTCAGGATGTCTTCTTGGACTTGAGGGATCGCGGGATCGTCGATGGTTTCTCGTAACAGGCTTTGAAAGCCGATGCTTTGATGGTGAAGGTTTTGAATTCCTCTCCCACGAGAACTCCTTCCTCTCTATCTTTCTCCTGCGAGTTCTTGCGAATGAACTCTCACTATCAAATGAGAACAAGTTCTCTCTCTGGCAATAGCAACGGGCAGTGCTATTAGATTTTCCGAGGGAGAAAATCTGATATTCAGCTTTTGATCAAAGGGGAAATCCTTGTTTCTCGCTCAGTTCGTCTTCCTTTTTTCTTTTCGTGGTAGAGGGCCCTTGTCAAGATCTCCACCGTCGATTTACTGGCGGGTCCTCCAATAAAGACGAGTCGTATCTCCTTTTCTGCCGAAAATTTCTTTGTCTCCCACTCAGCTCGTTTTTTATTCTTTCTTTTTCAAAGTGGTGGCAGCCCATTCAACTTTTCTGCAGAGACGTCGGGTCTGCTCAGCTTGAGGTTGCCGCTTGACTGGAATTCGAGCCAGCGGGGGGTGTTGTCGACAGAGAATGGTAGATAGAAAAAACTCGACCAATAAGGACTGCCCCTGTGAAATCATTATTTAAATTGAAGCAGATTATCACATTCGCATTCCGATCATCTGCCTCGCCTCTCTCCTCCTTTCTTTCGTGATCTGCTTTCAAAAATGGCCAATTCTCCTAACCATACCTTCTCCGCCGAAATCCTGGCTGGGTGGGAGAGACTCTACAATCTTCTTGGTAGAGGTTACGCTCATATAGCCCAAAACTCTACCGTTGAGGCTGAAATCCTCGGTTTATTCAGGACCCTAGACGCTGCTTCTGTTGAGGGTACCCAACTGGGGAGGGAGTATCGGAACTTCCCGACCCTCTTCATTAATTTTCTGGCTGCCTATAACCGCGCTTATGAGACGGTCATTGTGACTGCCGTCGTGAAAGCTCGTTACCGAGACCGGCACGAGCGTCTGGAAATAGTCACATTTATGGCTGATAATCACAAGAAAGCCTTCAAGTTTGCCAATGATCAGCTTTCGTGGCTAGTTCGTGAGAGGGGAAAGTTGGTGGACCGTCTGGCCTTGGTCCGAACTTACGCCGAACAGGAGCCGAGCAATATTATGATGAGGTGCAAATGCGGTTGGCTGCAGGAGAGACTTGATGACATTACGGCAGATATTGCTTTCGAGAGGGCGGCGATTTCGGACTTGGAGTTTGCTGTCGAGCATTACGAGGCCAGTATGGCCCAGGCTAAGGAGAAGCGCGATCGCCTCTTCTTTAGGCTCGCGGAGCTTGATCCTGAGAACGCCCGGTGCACCCGGAGCATCAACTGTTTGGAGAGTCAGTTGAGCTCCTTCGTAATGGTTATCAGGGCTCAGTTTGGCTTTACTTTTCCTCCCCAGTGAGCTGTTGTAATGCTCTTTGATGAATGGAATGAAAGAAAAGCTTCACGTGTTTTTTTTTGTTTAATTTTCCTGCTATCGTTTCTTCCGCATAGCATAACAGAACGATTTGAGGTACCGAAGATGTCGAGGCTTAATGTTTTTCTTGATGTTCTTGTTTAATTGCTCCAGACGATGATATCGAGAACATTGATGAAGGGTTCGGCGGTGGCCCCCACTATCCATCTTGAGATCACAAACAATAACCCTATGACAACTCGATCAGTGCGCTGGTAATAAATCCGGCCACCTGTTGTGTGCCCACTTTTATCCATATTTTATTTCTTTCGGCATCCACTTGCTCGTGTCGGTCGCCTGTAGCGTCGGGAGAAATTCCTGTGGGCCACGTTCATTAATAGAACCTCGGTCCTCTAAAGCCCTTCGCATGTTTCGGATAAGAGGAAATTTTAAGATCGGTCTCTGGTTGATTTAATCAGGTAAATGTATTTGTTTCATGGGTTCTGATTATATAATCCATATTGTCTTTCAAAAGACGCGGGATCCTCTGCAATACATTAAATATGCCCCCGTGTTTAATCAGTATAAATCCACCGTCATATCAGAATACACTGCCCATACAAGTTTACGGATTGACATAACTCTGTCTGTCAAAGATGGACAGTGTTCGTTTGCCCCCCGGAATTAATGGTTGAAGCCTCGGTGTTTTTCGTCTTTTGGTATTTCTGGAGATGATTCTTGATATATTTTGAACTTAATTTTTACACCCGTCTAGGGTATCTAGGATCTCCCTGCAAAAGAAAATGATATAATTAGTATGCGACACAAGGAATGTCGGTCCATGACTCCTATATTAGTCCAATTTGATTTTTTCTATTTTATAGAGAAATCAGAAAAAAAAAATTCCCTTAGGAAGAAATGGGTTAATACAGAATTTTTTTGCAGATTTATTACTCTTTTTTTATTATTTTTTTTAAGGAATGTGACAAAATCTCTTGACGTTTACTAAAATTTTTGAAGGAATTTCCTTTTTATCAGAATAAATTTTCAGAGGTAAATTTGTCAGGAAAATTTCATTTTTATTGAAGCAATAAAAACATGACAAAAATCCCTTATTGGTTAATAAAATTCCCATGAAGGGATTTTTCACATCATTTTTTCAAATTTTTTTTTAAAAGAAATGAGGGACAAATTTAATTTTTATTTTCTTTTAAAAGAATGGTCGTAATATCAAGCTCAAAAACTGACTAACACCTAGCATGAACCGACCGAAAATAAATACAAGATAAAATTAGAGAACTTACTTTTACCTTGGAGAAATGCAAATCACATAGTCATGCGCATGACTCAAGTGAGGAGTGAACTCTAGAAAATAAAAGAAGGAGAGACAGGGTATGGAACTAAAAGGCCCCCACTATCTGAATTGACAACCTTACCCTCCGCGCAATCAAATCACAATGGGAAGAATTGTCAATTCAGATAATGAGCGGGATAAAATATGGTCAACACAAGCGCAATCGACGCAAGAGCTTTGCATATTCGATCCCTATCTATGGTTACCTAGGAAAAATTTCGCGACTTGGGTTTAGACGCTTGTGTGTGCAGGTGTTGTGATCCTCAGAATATGCAAGACATGCACGACAATTGATATCAAAACAGCGCTTCTAAAAATGTGTGAAATTAAACATAATCCCAACACCAAGCCTGCAAAACAAATGGGTTAGCCAAACACTCCGCCCCTTATAACTCCCATCCTGCAAAAACATATAACACCTATAGAATGAGTCCCAAGCAAAATCGCCAGAAGCGAGATATCCATGAAATTTTCATTGGCTTAAGTCCACTAAGACTTTTAAAATTTCGAAAAAATTCAAGTATTCCAATTGGTATCTTTTTTCGAAAATTTAAAAATCCCGTCCCCAGCGGAGTCGCCAAGCTGTCGCGACCCTCTAAAAATATTTTTATTATTTCTAGGGGTTAACGGATTATTAGGTTAATTAGATTTGACTAACCTAATGCGGACCCTCCCAAGCCCTACCGAATCGCAACTTTGGTTTTTGTTTAAATGATTTTGAAATTTGGAGTCGCCACTAATCGTTCTTGGTAGGTCGATTAGAAACCTAAATAAATTAGCGGGAGAACTAATTTATTCCTGCGAACCAGAGATTATGAGCTCGGGGACTTGGTTACACTAGTTAATTAAAACTAATGCCCTTTCGGTACCTTAATTTCATGGATATCCTAATCCGGCAACTCAGGCTTGGTTTATTCCTAAAGCTCTAGTAGGGTATTCTCTTTTGTGTTTTCACTTTTTAAATAGGATGCATGGATGGTATATATTTTTATTTGTTATATTTTTTTAAGTGTTAAAGATTCCCTGAAGCCGAAAGAGGGAGTGTGTTAACGACTTCTGTGCAGTATTACGACCTACTCATCTTTTGGGTCTGATGATTCAAAAATTAAATTATAGGAAGTACATGACAGTAAATAAACACCTCCAATGGGAGGCCTAGCATTGGCTTGGCTCTTCCCTTTGGGATTTAAGGTACAGGTATTTAAGTTGCAAGTATTTAAACTACTGTAAGTAAAAACCTCCAATGGGAGGCTAAGCATTGGCTTGGCTCTTCCCTTTGGGATTTAAGGTACAGGTATTTAAGTTGCAGGTATTTAACTACTGTAAGTAAAAACCTCCAATGGGAGGCTAAGCATTGGCTTGGCTCTTCCCTTTGGGATTTAAGGTGCAGGTATTTAACTACTGTAAGTAAAAACCTCCAATGGGAGGCTAAGCATTGGCTTGGCTCTTCCTTTTGGGATTTAAGGTGCAGGTATTTAAGTTGCAGGTATTTAACTACTATAAGTAAAAACCTCCAATGGGAGGCTAAGCATTGGCTTGGCTCTTCCCTTTGGGATTTATGGTGCAGGTATTTAAATTGCGGATGGACTTTGTCCTCTCCATTTTGGGGTATGAATTTTTTAAAATGAAATACAACGAATTGATTCAACAGTTTGAAATTTGTGCGCGCTTGAGGACTCCTCCAAGCCGATTTTGTGCTTCCATAGGATTGACCATTGATATAGAGCTGCGGCTTCCTGACATAAAATAGAGTGAAGTGTTAGTATACAAAATATGTGCTAATCTGCACCTAAAACCAGAAGAGTAGAAAGAGTACTTATCTCCCATTTTTTTGGGAGGGATTTCTATAATTGATTTTCGCTCTCTATGTTCCCAATATAGAGAGTTTCTTTTGAATTAAGAGGGACTTTTAGTCACAGATCAGTTGAGAAATCGGTGGACAGCTTAGGAGCTTGTCTGGGCCGATTTTTGCATTTCGACGAGATTTTTGCTGTTGACGTAAAGATATCCTTCTCCTGACATAAAATATGGAAGAAAAAGGAGATGGAGAAAGTGTATACAATTTGTGCTAATTTGCGAGTAAAACCATAAATAAATGAATAAATAAAAACACTTAGCTTGAATTTGTTTGCTCGTTGACGAGGATGAACTCTTGATTTATATTGATCGATGAAGGAATTTGTGATGATAACCCCTAGCTTTAAACTCCCATCATCTTCAAAATTCTCTCTCTTTTGGTATTTTCTTTCTCTCAAATTTTTCTTCAATCTCCCAAAACTCTCTCAAACATCCAAAATTTTCTCTCCAAAAAATTCTCCCAAACACTTCAAATTTTCTCTCTCAAGAATCCCCTCTCAAGCTCACTTCTTCCTCCTTTTATAACCTCCTCATCTATCTCCCATTCTAATTTTTCCACTAACTCTATCTCCCATTCTAATTTCTCCACTAACTCTTCTTCATTTTCATTTTCCATTCTCCATCTCTATCTCACATTCTAATCTCTCCACTAACTCTTCTTCATCTTCATCTTCCCTTCTCCATATTTATCTCCCATTCTAATTTCTCCACTAACTCTTCTTAATCTCCATCTTCCCTTCTCTATTCTTATCTTCCATTCTAATTTCTCTACTAACTCTTCTTCATCTCCATCTTCCCTTCTCTATTCTTATCTTATTTTCTCCATCCATTCTTCTCCAACTTCTCTTCTTCATCTCCTCTTCTTCATCTTCCCTTCTCTATTCTAATTTATCCACTAACTCTTCTTTTTATTATTTGTAAAATAATCCTTCAAGAGTTAGGTATTTGCACTCTAGTCCTTGAATTTTAAGTATTTACAATTCAGTCCCTAAAAAAAATATATTTCTTTAAGTCCAAATCTCCTCACAATTTTTGACACACCAAAATTTACCACATGTCAACTTTAAGCTCATTTCTTGTCGCTGAAAATAATGCATAATTTAATTAAAGCCCTTTTGCAAAATTAAGTCATTCTGGGTATAATTGGGCCAAGATGAAAATTTAAAATATTAGAAGACAATGTCACAACTGATAAAAAGTAAAAGTTAAAAATAAGTTGACTCAAATTAAATTTTTTTAGGCCCGATTCGAGATTATACTCGTGAAGGAACACGTGACTCGAATTGGATTTTTCTGAATTTACGATGGCCAATATGAAAATAGATTTAAAATAAAAATATTAACTATCTTTGTGTATTTTTTGGCCTCAAATGTTATTTTTTCAAAATTTTCAAATATTTTTGTATTTTTTTAAAAAAAATTAAAATATATATAATATGAAAAATTATTTTTTGGTCAAAATTCGTTCCCTAGGCTTGGCTAAGGTTCCCAAAGTTGATTTTTCAATTTTATGAATTTTTATGGATTTTCTATTAATTTTTGAAAATAAATAAATAAAAAATACGTAAAAATACTGAAAATATGAAAAATCGTTTTTTGGTCAAAATTGGTTCCCTAGGCTTGGCTAAGGTCCCCAAAGTTGATTTTTCAATTTTATGATTTTTTATGGATTTTTTATTACTTTAGCAATAGAAAAAATGATTAAAGATCAGGTGTTAACACCTGGGTGAGAATGGAACAAATCCAATTTAGCATTTTGCAACGATTGAGGGTAAATTGGAACGACACACAGTTACCCGTCTTCGAGCTCGCCTGGGCTTTTCACTTGAAATTTCCCTACGTGAGGCCATTCAACATTTCTCATTATGGCAGTCAGCGACGTTGCCACAAATTGATCCGCCCTAAATCTAGCATAAAAAGGGATTCACGCATTCGACGGGATAAATAAATTGCCCCCTTGTCCTTGAATTAAATCGAGACACTTAGAAAGCTGGAAAATATCATACGCAGGTGTTGACACCTGATTTTTAATCATTTTTTCTATTGCTAAAGTAATAAAAAATCCATAAAAATTCATAAAATTGAAAAATCAACTTTGGGGACCTTAGCCAAGCCTAGGGAACCAATTTTGACCAAAAAAACGATTTTTCATATTTTCAGTATTTTTCGGTATTTTTATTTTCGAAAATTCATAAAATAAAAAATGAAGAAAAAATGAGAAAATTGAAAAAATCAACTTTGGAAGCCTTGGCCAAGCCTAGGCAACCATTTTTAAACAAAAAATAAAATTTCATATTATATATATTTTTAATTTTTTTAAAAAAAAAATACAAAAATACTTGAAAATTTTGGAAAAATAACATTTGAGGCCAAAAAAATACACAAAGATAGTTAATATTTTTATTTTAAATCTATTTTCATATTGGCCATCGCAAATTCAGAAAAATCCAATTCGAGTCACGTGTTCCTTCACGAGTATAATCTTGAATCGGGCCTAAAAAAATTTAATTTGAGTCAACTTATTTTTAATTTTCACTTTTTATGAGTTGTGACATTGTCTTCTAATATTTTAAATTTTCATCTTGGCCCAATTATACCCAGAATGACTTAATTTTGCAAAAGGGCTTTAATTAAATTCTGCATTATTTTCAACGGCAAGAAATGAGCTTAAATTTGACATGTGGTGAATTTTGGTGTGTCAAAAATTGTGAGGAGATTTGGACTTAAAGAAATATATTTTTTCAGGGACTAAATTGTAAATACTTAAAATTCAAGGACTAGAGTGCAAATACTTAACTCTTGAAGGATTATTTTACAAATAACAAAAAGAAGAGTTAGTGGATAAATTAGAATAGAGAAGGGAAGATGGAGAAGAGGAGATGAAGAAGAGAAGTTGGAGAAGAATAGATGGAGAAAATAAGATAAGAATAGAGAAGGGAAGATAGAGATGAAGAAGAGTTAGTAGAGAAATTAGAATGGAAGATAAGAATAGAGAAGGGAAGATGGAGATGAAGAAGAGTTAGTGGAGAAATTAGAATGGGAGATAAATATGGAGAAGGGAAGATGAAGATGAAGAAAAGTTAGTGGAGAGATTAGAATGTGAGATAGAGATGGAGAATGGAAGATGAAAATGAAGAAGAGTTAGTGGAGAAATTAGAATGGGAGATAGAGTTAGTGGAAAAATTAGAATGGGAGATAGATGAGTAGATTATAAAAGGAGGATGAAGTGAGCTTGAGAGAGGATTCTAGAGAGAGAAAATTTGAAGTGTTTGGGAGAATTTTGGGAGATTGAAGAAAATTTTGAGAGAAAGAAAATACCAAAAGAGAGAGAATTTTGAAGATGATGGGAGTTTAAAGCTAGGGGTTATCATCACAAATTCCTTCATCGATCAATATAAATCAAGAGTTCATCCTCGTCAACGAGCAAACAAATTCAAGCTAAGTGTTTTTATTTATTCATTTATTTATGGTTTTACTCGCAAATTAGCACAAATTGTATACACTTTCTCCATCTCCTTTTTCTTCCATATTTTATGTCAGGAGAAGGATATCTCTACGTCAACAGCAAAAATCTCGTCGAGATACAAAAATCGGCCCAGACAAGCTCCTAAGCTGTCCACCGATTTCTCAACTGATCTGTGACTAAAAGTCCCTCTTAATTCAAAAGAAACTCTCTATATTGGGAACATAGAGAGCGAAAATCAATTATAGAAATCCCTCCCAAAAAAATGGGAGATAAGTACTCTTTCTACTCTTCTGGTTTTAGATGCAGATTAGCACATATTTTGTATACTAACACTTCACTCTATTTTATGTCAGGAAGCCGCAGCTCTATATTAATGGTCAATCCTATGGAAGCACAAAATCGGCTTGGAGGAGTCCTCAAGCGCGCACAAATTTCAAATTGTTGAATCAATTCGTTGTATTTCATTTTAAAAAATTCATACCCCAAAATGGAGAGGACAAAGTCCATCCGCAATTTAAATACCTGCACCATAAATCCCAAAGGGAAGAGCCAAGCCAATGCTTAGCCTCCCATTGGAGGTTTTTACTTATAGTAGTTAAATACCTGCAACTTAAATACCTGCACCTTAAATCCCAAAGGGAAGAGCCAAGCCAATGCTTAGCCTCCCATTGGAGGTTTTTACTTACAGTAGTTAAATACCTGCAACTTAAATACCTGTACCTTAAATCCCAAAGGGAAGAGCCAAGCCAATGCTTAGCCTCCCATTGGAGGTTTTTACTTACAGTAGTTAAATACCTGCAACTTAAATACCCGTACCTTAAATCCCAAAGGGAAGAGCCAAGCCAATGCTTAGCCTCCCATTGGAGGTTTTTACTTACAGTAGTTTAAATACTTGCAACTTAAATACCTGTACCTTAAATCCCAAAGGGAAGAGCCAAGCCAATGCTAGGCCTCCCATTGGAGGTGTTTATTCACTGTAATGTACTTCCTATAATTTAATTTTTGAATCATCAGACCCAAAAGATGAGTAGGTCGTAATACTGCACAGAAGTCGTTAACACACTCCCTCTTTCGGCTTCAGGGAATCTTTAACACTTAAAAAAATATAACAAATAAAAATATATACCATCCATGCATCCTATTTAAAAAGTGAAAACACAAAAAGAGAATACCCTACTAGAGCTTTAGGAATAAACCAAGCCTGAGTTGCCGGGTTAGGATATCCATGAAATTAAGGTACCGAAAGGGCATTAGTTTTAATTAACTAGTGTAACCAAGTCCCCGAGCTCATAATCTCTGGTTCGCAGGAATAAATTAGTTCTCCCGCTAATTTATTTAGGTTTCTAATCGACCTACCAAGAACGATTAGTGGCGACTCCAAATTTCAAAATCATATAAACAAAAACCAAAGTTGCGATTCGGTAGGGCTTGGGAGGGTCCGCGTTAGGTTAGTCAAATCTAATTAACCTAATAATCCGTTAACCCTTTAAAATTTAAAATTTTTTTTAGAGGGTCGCGACAGACTGGCGACTCCACTGGGGACAGAGATTTTTAAATTTTCGAAAAAAGATACCAATTGGAATACTTAAATTTTTTCGAAATTTTAAAAGTCTTAGTGGACTTAGGCCAATGAAAATTTCATGCATATCTCGCTTCTGGCGATATTGTTTGGGACTCATTCTATAGGTGTTATATGTTTTTGCAGGATGGGAGTTATAAGGGGCGGAGTGTTTGGCTAACTCCTTTGTTTTGCAGGCTCGGTGTTGGGTTTATTTGTTTAATTTCGCACATTTTTAGAAGCGCTGTTTTGATATCAATTGTTGTGCATGTCTTGCATACTCTGAGGATCACGACACCTGCACACACAAGCGTCTAAACCCAAGTCGCGAAATTCTTCCTAGAAAACCATAGATAGGGATCGAATATGCAAAGCTCTTGCGTCGATTGCGCTCGGGTTGACCATATTTTATCCCGCTCATTATCTGAATTGACAATTCTTCCCATTGTGATTTGATTGCGCGGAGGGTAAGTTTGTCAATTCAGATAGTGGGGGCCTTTTTAGGTTCATACCTTGTCTCTCCTTCTTTTATTTTCTAGAGTCCACTCCTCACTTGAGTCATACGCATGACTATGTGATTTGCATTTCTCCAAAGTAAAAGTAAATTCTCTAATTTTATCTTGTATTTATTTTCGGTCGGTCCATGCTAGGTGTTAGTCAGTTTTTGAGTTTGATATTACGACCATTCTTTTAAAAGAAAATAAAAATTAAATTTATCCCTCATTTCTTTAAAAAAAAAAATTTTGAAAAAATGATGTGAAAGAATCCATTCATGGGAATTTTATTAACCAATAAGGGATTTTTGTCATGTTTTTATTGCTTCAATAAAAATGTAATTTTCCTGAAAAAATTTTCCTCCGAAAATTTATTTCAATAAAAAGAAAAATTCCTTAAAAAAAAACTCTAGTAGACATCAAGTGATTTTATCACATTTTTCAAATTATAAAAACTTGCAAGAAAATTCTTCTCGAGAAATTCGCTCATGTTTTTCTAAGAAAAGTTTCTCTAAATAAAATTAGACTAATGTCTCGGGGGAATTGTATTGACCAATAAGAGATTTTTGTCATGTTTTTCTTACTTCAATAAAAATGAAATTTTCTTGACAAATTTTCCTCTGAAAATTTATTTCGATAAAAAGAAAATTTCTTCAAAAAAAAACTTTGATAAACATCAAGTGATTTTATCACATTCTTTCAAATTATAAAAACTTTCAACAAAAATCTTTTCGAGAAATTCGCTCATGTTTTTCTAAGAAAATTTTCTCTAAATAAAATTAAACTAATGTCTCGGGGGAATTTTGTTAACCAATGAAGGATTTCTGTCATGTCTTTCCTGCTTCAATAAAAATAAAATTTTCCTGACAAATTTACCTCTGAAAATTTATTTTGATAAAAAGGAAATTCCTTCAAAAATTTTAGTAAACGTCAAGAGATTTTGTCACATTCCTTTTAAAAAAATAAAAATAAAAAGAGTAATAAATCTGCAAAAAAATTCTGCATCAGAAATTAACCCATTTCTTCCTAAGAAATTTTTTTTCTCTGATTTCTCTATAAAGTAGAAAAAATCAAATTGGACTAATATAGGAGTCATAGACCGACATTCCTTGTGTCGCATACTGATTATATCCTTTTCTTTTGCAGGGAGATCCTAGATACCCCAGACGGGTGTAAAAATTAAGTTCAATAATATATCAAGAATCATCTTCAGAAATACCAAAAGACGAAAAACACCAAGGCTTCAACCGTTAATTCAGGGGGGCAAACGAACACTGTCCATCTTTGACAGACAGAGTTGTGTCAATCCGTAAACTTGTATGGGCAGTGTATTCTGATATGACGGTGGATTTATACTGATTAAACACGGGGGTATATTTAATGTATTGCAGGGGATCCCGCGTCTTTTGAAAGACAATATGGATTATATAATCAGAAACCATGAAATAAGTACCTTAACCTGATTAAATCAACCAGAGACCGGTCTTAAAATTTTCTCGGATCCGAAACACGCGGAGGGTTTTAGAGGACCGAGGTTTTATTAATGAATGTGGCCCACGGACACTCCCCCGATGCTACAGGTGCCCTATACATACGAGTGGACGCCGAAAGCAACAAAACACGGTTGAAGTGGAGCACGCAACAAATGGCCGAATTTATTGGCACATTGATCGAGTGGTGGCAGCTTTATTAATTTACATGATTGAACGCGGGTCTCTAGGCGGCTGGTGGAAAGCCACACTGAATGCCTCTCTAATGTTCTTGATATCATCGTCTACCGCAACCCACGAGAGCATCATGAAGAAGATTAAACCTAGACGAATACGTCTACTTAATTTCATCGCACGTTCTCGCTTTTTGTCGATGTCCAAAATTAATGCACAAGCTAGAAGTAATCATTTCCCTTTCCCCCATATTAAATGCTCGGAGCCGTTAACCGCACCAAACTCGAAAAAATTAATATCGAGACGAAATCCGCGTAAATATGAAGGGTAAATCCGTATCGTTCCAATTTACCCTTAAATTGCTCTGGTTTTAAATTTGATCCCTTCTATTTTCAGGAATTTGCAAAAGCGACTCGAGAATACAGTTGTATTCAAAAACCAAATTTCCTGGTCGGGCTAAATTGGGGGCAAATCAACTCATGGACATTACCACGGGATGGACAGCTTCGGTTAAAGAAAAATACAAGCGAAAGATCCGAACAATCTCAGACATGGGTAATTCTGTATCGTTCTAATTTACACATAATCATCTCAAGTCTCGAATTGTTTTATTCCATTCTTAACAGGGATTGCAAATTACCTCGAGAAAATACCGTAACATGGCCCAAGGTGATACAACAAGGCTGCGTTATCCACAAGGATTAACCTTTGAAAGGAAAGCCCCATGGACACCTACGGTCCAATGGACCGAATGGTATGAGGGGATGACAGTAGGTCCGAAATGTCCCGAGTTCGATCCCCAAGGGTGGGGAATGTTGTAAGTATTATAAATAAATGAAACAACTTTTTGTGCATTTTTTTTTGCAAACAGGAATACTCGACAAGTAATATCAAAGTCAGTATTTTACCATAGTCTTGCCATAATGGTGAGGCGCCCAACAAAAGTCGAGGAAAATTCAATCTAGCAAAAGTGGTAAAAGACTCGTGCAAGGCATTCAAGACGAAGGATAAATCAGTATCGTTTCCAATTTATCCCTTTTAATACTGGCTGACATGTCTCCTTTTCTTTTTACAGGAAATATTTATACTAACATTTAACATGTTGAAGGAGACAAATCCCAAAAGAAAATTATGATCATCTGACAAGATCTATTTTGGTGAAAAATGGGGCAAATTAATCACAAGTTCTGAAGCAAAAAAAGCAAATACGTCTTCCTTATCTCATTTGATTTCAAGAATAATTTCTCTGCTTTTTGCAGGGGCATTCAACCGCTAAACCACTGCAGTCGCTGTTATTAAGCAAACCAAAATGCTCCATCACCCATATGTTTCATCGCACAGGGGCAAAGTTGAGATGAACCGCCCCTCGACATAAGGAGTAAGCTTCCCAATTTGTTCGGTCCGCCCACATACCAGGGGCAATTCAAATCCGCCTATATTTGCACATTATATAAACACACATTATGCTAAAAAATTGTCACATCCGCATTGTGTTTACACAGTTCATGAATTATGCATGACCATTCCGCGTGTTTAATTTACCAACTCCAACTTAGAGCATAAACTGCACAGGAGACATCAAATGTGCAGAATGGGGCATGACAGGATGAGGAAATGCAAACTATTTCCACACAAGTCTAACATTTTAATCTACGGATAAACATCATTTCCCCAGAGTGAGAGAAAGCCCCTTCGAACTAAAGTCCCCCATTTAGATTACATTCGAGGCGTTCATATTATGAGAACCTCCTTAAATAGAATTGGTAATGCAAACTTGACAGAATAGTTTTGCATGATCCACATTTTGATTGATTGCATCATGAGTTATTACACAGACTACTTCTAATCATTGCCAACTTAGCTGAACAATTTTGTATGAACCAATGAACGCATTGATGAAAATGCTTGCACATGTTAGCTCTAACATTGCCTGACAGGCAACACATTCCCGGTGTTTGAGTTACCTTCCAAAGTCTTGAAATTCATTCGGCGATTATTGAATGAACAAGCCTGGTTGTCGAGAAGACACCAAGCATTTCTTCCAAATTCTCAGGTAAGTATATCTTCAACCTGAACCTTTCAAGAGAATGAATTCTGACGGTTGTTGGGGTACTCGAATCCATTGCGGTATATACAGGTATCCACCTTATTCAATAAAGCATGATTTGTCTCAAGGACAGAATTGTTCGAGACCTTTTGATCTCTGCCTCTTTGATTTATTCCTAAAGCGACAAGAGAATATAATTTGGGTTTGAGCTTCCGCAGGATTCTTGGTCTCCCCAGATTTCAGAATGGCACCCTTTGAGGTACACCAAGCCCTTCTTACAGGCAAACCAAGTCCTTCTTACAGGCATAAAGTCCTTCTTACAAGTAAATCAAGTCCTGCTTACAGGCAAACAAAGTCCTTCCTACAGGCAAATCAAGTCCTTCTTACAGGCATAAAGTCCTTCTTACAGGCAAATCAAGTCCTTCTTATAGGCACAAAGTCCTTCTTACAGGCACAAAGTCCTTCTTACAGGCAAATCAAGTCCTTCTTACAGGCATAAAGTCCTTCTTACAGGCAAACAGAGTCCTTCTTACATGCAAACAAAGTCCTTCTTACAGGCAAACCAAGACTTCTTACAGGCAAATTAAGTCCTTCCTACAGGCAAAGCAAGTCCTTTGTACAGGCAAATCAAGTCCTTCTTACAGGCAAATCAAGTCCTTCTTACAGGCACAAAGTCCTTCTTACAGGCAAACCAAGTCCTTCTTACAGGCATAAAGTCCTTCTTACAGGCAAATCAAGCCCCGCTTACAGGCAAACAAAGTCCTTCCTACAGGCAAAGCAAGTCCTTCGTACAGGCAAACCAAGTCCTTCTTACAGGCACAAAGTCCTTCTTACAGGCAAATCAAGTCCTTCTTACAGACATAAAGTCATTCTTACAGGCAAATCAAGTCCTTCTTATAGGCACAAAGTCCTTCTTACAGGCAAATCAAGTCCTTCTTACAGGCACAAAGTCTTTCTTACAGGCAAATCAAGTCCTTCTTACAGGCAAATAAAGTCCTTCTTACATGCAAACAAAGTCCTTCTTACAGGCAAACCAAGTCCTTCTTACAGGCAAATTAAGTCCTTCTTACAGGCAAAGCAAGTCCTTCTTACAGGCACAAAGTCCTTCTTACAGGCAAAGTAAGTCCTTCTTACAGGCACAAAGTCCTTCTTACAGGCAAATCAAGTCCTTCTTACAGGTAAATTAAGTCCTTCTTACAAGCACAAAGTCCTTCTTACAGACAAATCAAGTCATTCTTACAGGCATAAAGTCCTTCTTACAGGGAAATCAAGTCCTTCTTACAGGCAAACTAAGTCCTTCTTACAGGCAAACCAAGTCCTTCTTATAGGCACAAAGTCCTTCTTAGAGGCAAATCAAGTCCTTCTTATAGGCACAAAGTCCTTCTTACAGGCACAAAGTACTTCTTACAGGCAAATCAAGTCCTTCTTACAGGCATAAAGTCCTTCTTACAGGCAAACAAAGTCCTTCTTATAGGCAAATTAAGTCCTTCTTACAGGCACAAAGTCCTTCTTACAGGCAAATCAAGTTCTTCTTACAGGCAAATCAAGTCCTTTTTACAGGCAAATCAAGTCCTTCTTACAGGCAAATTAAGTCCTTTTTACAGGCACAAGTCCTTTTTACAGGCACCAAGTCCTTTCTACAGGCACCAAGTCCCTCTTACAGGTATCTCCATGGGGTGACCTACCATACGGGTCAAATCTCAATCAAACTTTAATCAGTAGAATCCTTTTATTAGGAATCTACCATGGTACGACCCACCATACGGGTCAAATGGTATGACCCACCATACGGGTCAAATTTTAATTCAATTTTTAATCAGTAGAATCTTTTTATTAGGAATCTACCATGGGTTGATCCACCATACGGGTTCAAGTTCAACCACCCTAAAGTTTTTTTTATATAACGAATCCTTAGGTTCTCATTTCATTTGCAGTGGAACATTCATGTCACGACTCTTTTTATTTCCTTGTATTGAGTCGATTAGAATTCAGGTGTCATCTCGTCTTTGAAATGAACCTCTACCGAGCTTCCTTTCAAAGAGGGGCAGCTGTTGACACCTGATTTTTAATCATTTTTTCTATTGCTAAAGTAATAAAAAATCCATAAAAATTCATAAAATTGAAAAATCAACTTTGGGGACCTTAGCCAAGCCTAGGGAACCAATTTTGACCAAAAAACGATTTTTCATATTTTCAGTATTTTTCGGTATTTTTATTTTCGAAAATTCATAAAATAAAAAATGAAGAAAAAATGAGAAAATTGAAAAAATCAACTTTGGAAGCCTTGGCCAAGCCTAGGCAACCATTTTTAAACAAAAAATAAAATTTCATATTATATATATATTTTTAATTTTTTTTAAAAAAAAATACAAAAATACTTGAAAATTTTGGAAAAATAACATTTGAGGCCAAAAAAATACACAAAGATAGTTAATATTTTTATTTTAAATCTATTTTCATATTGGCCATCGCAAATTCAGAAAAATCCAATTCGAGTCACGTGTTCCTTCACGAGTATAATCTTGAATCGGGCCTAAAAAAATTTAATTTGAGTCAACTTATTTTTAATTTTCACTTTTTATGAGTTGTGACATTGTCTTCTAATATTTTAAATTTTCATCTTGGCCCAATTATACCCAGAATGACTTAATTTTGCAAAAGGGCTTTAATTAAATTCTGCATTATTTTCAACGGCAAGAAATGAGCTTAAATTTGACATGTGGTGAATTTTGGTGTGTCAAAAATTGTGAGGAGATTTGGACTTAAAGAAATATATTTTTTCAGGGACTAAATTGTAAATACTTAAAATTCAAGGACTAGAGTGCAAATACTTAACTCTTGAAGGATTATTTTACAAATAACAAAAAGAAGAGTTAGTGGATAAATTAGAATAGAGAAGGGAAGATGGAGAAGAGGAGATGAAGAAGAGAAGTTGGAGAAGAATAGATGGAGAAAATAAGATAAGAATAGAGAAGGGAAGATAGAGATGAAGAAGAGTTAGTAGAGAAATTAGAATGGAAGATAAGAATAGAGAAGGGAAGATGGAGATGAAGAAGAGTTAGTGGAGAAATTAGAATGGGAGATAAATATGGAGAAGGGAAGATGAAGATGAAGAAAAGTTAGTGGAGAGATTAGAATGTGAGATAGAGATGGAGAATGGAAGATGAAAATGAAGAAGAGTTAGTGGAGAAATTAGAATGGGAGATAGAGTTAGTGGAAAAATTAGAATGGGAGATAGATGAGTAGATTATAAAAGGAGGATGAAGTGAGCTTGAGAGAGGATTCTAGAGAGAGAAAATTTGAAGTGTTTGGGAGAATTTTTTGGAGAGAAAATTTTGGATGTTTGAGAGAGTTTTGGGAGATTGAAGAAAATTTTGAGAGAAAGAAAATACCAAAAGAGAGAGAATTTTGAAGATGATGGGAGTTTAAAGCTAGGGGTTATCATCACAAATTCCTTCATCGATCAATATAAATCAAGAGTTCATCCTCGTCAACGAGCAAACAAATTCAAGCTAAGTGTTTTTATTTATTCATTTATTTATGGTTTTACTCGCAAATTAGCACAAATTGTATACACTTTCTCCATCTCCTTTTTCTTCCATATTTTATGTCAGGAGAAGGATATCTCTACGTCAACAGCAAAAATCTCGTCGAGATACAAAAATCGGCCCAGACAAGCTCCTAAGCTGTCCACCGATTTCTCAACTGATCTGTGACTAAAAGTCCCTCTTAATTCAAAAGAAACTCTCTATATTGGGAACATAGAGAGCGAAAATCAATTATAGAAATCCCTCCCAAAAAAATGGGAGATAAGTACTCTTTCTACTCTTCTGGTTTTAGATGCAGATTAGCACATATTTTGTATACTAACACTTCACTCTATTTTATGTCAGGAAGCCGCAGCTCTATATTAATGGTCAATCCTATGGAAGCACAAAATCGGCTTGGAGGAGTCCTCAAGCGCGCACAAATTTCAAATTGTTGAATCAATTCGTTGTATTTCATTTTAAAAAATTCATACCCCAAAATGGAGAGGACAAAGTCCATCCGCAATTTAAATACCTGCACCATAAATCCCAAAGGGAAGAGCCAAGCCAATGCTTAGCCTCCCATTGGAGGTTTTTACTTATAGTAGTTAAATACCTGCAACTTAAATACCTGCACCTTAAATCCCAAAGGGAAGAGCCAAGCCAATGCTTAGCCTCCCATTGGAGGTTTTTACTTACAGTAGTTAAATACCTGCAACTTAAATACCTGTACCTTAAATCCCAAAGGGAAGAGCCAAGCCAATGCTTAGCCTCCCATTGGAGGTTTTTACTTACAGTAGTTAAATACCTGCAACTTAAATACCCGTACCTTAAATCCCAAAGGGAAGAGCCAAGCCAATGCTTAGCCTCCCATTGGAGGTTTTTACTTACAGTAGTTTAAATACTTGCAACTTAAATACCTGTACCTTAAATCCCAAAGGGAAGAGCCAAGCCAATGCTAGGCCTCCCATTGGAGGTGTTTATTCACTGTAATGTACTTCCTATAATTTAATTTTTGAATCATCAGACCCAAAAGATGAGTAGGTCGTAATACTGCACAGAAGTCGTTAACACACTCCCTCTTTCGGCTTCAGGGAATCTTTAACACTTAAAAAAATATAACAAATAAAAATATATACCATCCATGCATCCTATTTAAAAAGTGAAAACACAAAAAGAGAATACCCTACTAGAGCTTTAGGAATAAACCAAGCCTGAGTTGCCGGGTTAGGATATCCATGAAATTAAGGTACCGAAAGGGCATTAGTTTTAATTAACTAGTGTAACCAAGTCCCCGAGCTCATAATCTCTGGTTCGCAGGAATAAATTAGTTCTCCCGCTAATTTATTTAGGTTTCTAATCGACCTACCAAGAACGATTAGTGGCGACTCCAAATTTCAAAATCATTTAAACAAAAACCAAAGTTGCGATTCGGTAGGGCTTGGGAGGGTCCGCATTAGGTTAGTCAAATCTAATTAACCTAATAATCCGTTAACCCCTTTTAAAATTTAAAATTTTTTTTAGAGGGTCGCGACAGCAGGGGAATTAAGCATGAAATGAAAGGTGCACTTATTCAAGGTCAGTTCTGCCTCTCCTGTGGCTCTTCGATAATCAGCTAGTCTCGTGTTGGTTCGGGTGTGGATAACCGATGTTTGAGAGTCCCTACTCACTAGCTTCTGATCGCGGATTGGGACGTCTGTCAACCCTAAACTGGTTGACTAGGGCAGTAAGCTCATCATCTGGGTAATCTCTTGAACCTTCCAGCAACTGATGCTCGAATTGGGCATTGTTGTTGGCAAATGCTGGCGGTAGATTTCTCATTCTGTCCTCGCCATGAGCAATTTGACTTCTCATGCTGGAGCCTTCATCATTACTCGAGAAAGTGTGGGGATCACCAACTGTCCTGCTGCCAAAAACTCCTTCCATTCGAGGATTAGAGAAGTGGAAGTGCTCAGGATAACTTCTTGTCTGATTCTCTGGCTGCGCAGGCGCGCTGATCATGGGATGAGTTCTAGCCACAGGTTGGTGCTCAAACCAAGGAATCTGAATACACTGCTCCTGCGGTCTATACTCTTGAAGAGTATTAGGGTGATTCTGGGGGATACTTTGATTAACGCCTGGGGGATTGATGGCATGGCTACTAGCTTGGTTGATGATGGGAAGTGGCTCGCCCCATGCTAACCTGGGGAACTTATGGTGGCGAGGAGACTCGACATTCAGGCTTGGATCAGTCGCGCCTTGGTTTTCTTGATTCTGAGCTGCATTGTGTTCTCTCACCCTTTTTCTGTACTTCTGAACATGACTCGAAACATTTGCTTTAGTGAGTCCCTCTACCTTCATAATTTCCAGTATATGTTGCGGCCGTGTCGAATCTATTCCTAGCTGCTGAACTGCATTAACAAACATACGATGCAGCTCGGGAGACCAACTCATCTTCTTTCTCCAGTTGCTTGGAACAAAATTGAAGGCTTGATGCTTGTTCTCATGGTCGTGCAATTGCTTCCTTACCACGTGCTGCCATATGTTTTGAAGCATCTGAACTCTAACTGGTTTCGTTACGACGTCTTGGGCCCCATTTAAGACAGCCTTCATTAGGGCTTGCTGATCATCGCTTGCCGATATTACGAGGACTGGCTTGTTTAATTTAGAATTGATGACTTCCAAGAGAGTGAAAACATCCATGTCAATCCCTACCATGGCGGTGAGGACGATATCAAACGGGTCACTACTCCTCCTTAATATCTCTAAGGCCTCTGTCGCCTTTGCTTGAGCTACAACCTTATACCGGCATTTTCTTAATACGGTAACAAGGATTGACAGAGAGACTGGATTACCGTCAATGGCCATGACCAGTAGACCCTCAGGGTAAGGAACTTCATTAGCTTTGACCAGGGTTGAACATGCGCCCGTTCCCCTAATACTCGACATATTTCTGGATCTAGGACTGCCGATTCGAGACCGCCTCGGGATGTCTTCTCGGACTTGAGGGATCACGAGATCGTTGATGCCTTCTCGTAACAGGCTTTGAAAGCCGATGCTTTGATGGTGAAGGTTTTGAATTCCTCTCCCACGAGAACTCCTTCCTCTCTATCTTTCTCCTGCGAGTTCTTGCGAATGAACTCTGACTATCAAATGGGGACAAGTTCTCTCTCTGGCAATAGCAACGACTTCCCTCTTCACGGGCAGCGCTATTAGATTTTCCGAGGGAGAAAATCTGATATTCAGCTTTTGATCAAAGGGGAAATCCTTGTTTCTCGCTCAGTTTGTCTTCTTTTTTCTTTTCGTGATAGAGGGCCCCTGTTAAGATCTCCACCGTCGATTTACTGGCGGGTCCTCCAATGAAGACAAGTCGTATCTCCTTTTCGCTAACGTTTGCCGTGTCTTCCACTCAGCTCATCTTTCCGTCTTCTTTTTCAAAGTGGCGGTGTCTCGTCAAACTTTCTGCGGAGATTTCGGACTCGCTTAGCTCGCAGTCGCCATCTGATGGGAATTCGAGCCAACGAGGGTGGTGCCAATAGAGAATGGTAGATAAGAGAAATCTTGACTGGTTGATACCGTCACTATGAAATCAATATTTACTTCAAAGCAGATTACCATCTTCGCATTCCGCTCATCTGCCTCACCTCTCTCCCCCTTTCTTTCGTATTCTGCTTTAAAAAATGGCCAATTCTCCTAACCATACCTTATCCGCCGAAGTCCTAGCTGGGTGGGAGAGACTCTACAATCTTCTTGGTAGAGGTTACGCTCATATAGCCAAAAACTCTACCGTTGATGCTGAAATCCTCGGTTTATTTAGGACCGTGGACGCTGCTTCTGTTGAGGGTACCCAACTAGGGAAGGAGTACCGGAACTTCTCGACCCTCTTCATCAATTTTCTGGCTGCCTATAACCGTGCTTATGAGACGGTCCTTGTGACCGCCGTCGTGAAAGCCCGTTACCGAGACCGGCACGAGCGTCTGGCAACAGTTACGTTTGTGGCTGATAATCACAAAAAGGCCCTCAAGTTTGCCAACGATCAGCTTTCGTGGCTGGTTCGTGAGAGGGGAAAGTTGGTGGACCGTCTGGCCTTGGTCCGAACTTACGCCGAACAGGAGCCATGCAATATTGTGATGAGGTGTAAATGTAGTTGGCTGCAGGAGAGACTTGATGACATTACGGCAGACATTGCTTTCGAGAGGGCAGCGGTTCCGGACCTGGAGTTTGCCGTTGAGCATTACGAGGCCACTATGGCCCAGGTTAAAGAGAAGTGCGATCGCCTCTTCTTTAGGCTCGCGGAGCTTGATCCCGAGAGCGCCCGGTGCATCCAGAGCATCAACTGTTTGGAGAGTCAGTTGAGCTCTTTCGTAATGGTCATCAGGGCCCAGTTTGGCTTTACCTTTCCTCCCCAGTGAGTTGTTGTAATACTCTTTGATGAATGGAATGAAAGAAAAGCTTCACGTATTTTGTTTTATTTTTTTTTTAATTTTCCTGCTATCGTTTCTTCCGCATAGCATAACAGAACGATTTGAGGTACCGAAGATGTCGAGGCTTAATGTTCTTCTTGATGTTCTTGTTTAATTGCTCCAGACGATGATATCGAGAACATTGATGATGGGTTCGGCGGTGGCCCCCACTATCCATCTTGAGATCACGAACAATAACGCTATGACAACTCGATCAGTGCGCTGGTAGTAAATCCGGCCACCTGTTGTGTGCCCACTTTTATCCATATTTTGTTTCTTTCGGCGTCCACTTGCTCGTGTCGGTCGCCTGTAGCGTCGGGAGAAATTCATGTGGGCCACGTTCATTAATAGAACCTCGGTCCTCTAAAGCCCTCCGCATGTTTCGGATAAGAGGAAATTTTAAGACCGGTCTCTGGTTGATTTGATCAGGTAAAGGTATTTGTTTCATGGGTTCTGATTATATAATCCATATTGTTTTTGAAAAGACGCGGGATCCTATGCAATACATTAAATATGCCCCAATGTTTAATCAGTATAAATCCACCGTCATATCAGAATACACTGCCCATACAAGTTTACGGATTGACACAACTTTGTCTGTCAAAGATGGACAATGTTCGTTTGCTCCCCAGAATTAACGGTTGAAGCCTCGGTGTTTTTCGTCTTTTGGTATTTATGAAGATGATTCTTGATATATTATTGAACTTAATTTTTACACCCGTCTGGGGTATCTAGGATCTCTCTGCAAAAGAAAAGGATATAATTAGTATGCGACACAAGAAATGTCGGTCCATGACTCCTATATTAGTCCAATTTGATTTTTTCTATTTTATAGAGAAATCAGAAGAAAGAAAAAAAAATTCCTTAGGAAGAAATGGGTTAATTTCTGATACATAATTTTTTTCAGATTTATTATTTTTTTTTTATTTTTTTAAAGGAATGTGACAAAGTCTCTTGACGTTTACCAAAATTTTTGAAGGAATTTCCTTTTTATCAAAATAAATTTTCAGAGGTAAATTTGTCAGGAAAATTTTATTTTTATTGAAGCAGGAAAGACATGACGGAAATCCTTTATTGGTTAACGAAATTCCCCCGAGACATTAGTCTAATTTTATTTAGAGAAACTTTTCTTAGAAAAACATGAGCGAATTTCTAGAAAAGAATTTTTGTTGCAAGTTTTTATAATTTGAAAGAATGTGATAAAATCACTTGATGTTTTTTTTAAAGGAATTTTTCTTTTTATCGAAATAAATTTTCAGAGGAAAATTTGTCGGGAAAATTTCATTTTTATTGGAGAGAAAAAAAACATGACAAAAATCTCTTATTGGTCAATTAGTCGAATTTTATTTAGAGAAAATTTTCTTAGAAAAACATGAGCGAATTTCTCGAGAAGAATTTTCTTGCAAGTTTTTATAATTTGAAAAATGTGATAAAATCAATTGATGTCTACTAGAGTTTTTTTTAAGGAATTTTTCTTTTTATTGAAATTTTCAGAGGAAAATTTTTTCAGGAAAATTTCATTTTTATTGAAGCAATAAAAATATGACAAAAATCCCTTATTGGTTAATAAAATTCCTATGAAGGGATTTTTTTACATCATTTTTTCAAAAAAAAATTTTAAAAGAAATGAGGGACAAATTTAATTTTTATTTTCTTTTAAAAAGAATGGTCGTAATATCAAGCTCAAAAACTGACTAACACCTAGCATGGACCGACCGAAAATATATACAAGATAAAATTAGAAAACTTACTTTTACCTTGGAGAAATGCAAATCACATAGTCATGCGCATGACTCAAGTGAGGAGTGGACTCTAGAAAATAAAAGAAGAAGAGATAGGGTATGGACCTAAAAAGGCCCTCACTATCTGAATTGACAAACTTACCCTCCGCGCAATCAAATCACAATGGGAAGAATTGTTAATTCAGATAATGAGCGGGATAAAATATGGTCAACCCGAGCGCAATCGACGCAAGAGCTTTGCATATTCGATCCCTATCTATGGTTTTCTCGGAAGAACTTCGCGACTTGGGTTTAGACGCTTGTGTGTGCAGGTGTCGTAATCCTCAGAGTATGCAAGACATGCACAACAATTGATATCAAAACAGCGCTTCTAAAAATGTGCGAAATTAAACAAATAAACCCAACACCGAGCCTGCAAAACAAAGGGGTTAGCCAAACACTCCGCCCCTTATAACTCCCATCCTGCAAAAACATATAACACCTATAGAATGAGTCCCAAACAATATCGCCAGAAGCGAGATATGCATGAAATTTTCATTGGCCTAAGTCCCAAACAATATCCCCAGCGGAGTCGCCAGTCTGTCGCGACCCTCTAAAAAAATTTTAATTAATTCTAGGGGGTTAACGGATTATTAGGTTAATTAGATTTGACTAACCTAACGCGGACCCTCCCAAGCCCTACCGAATCGCAACTTTGGTTTTTGTTTAAATGATTTTAAAATTTGGAGTCGCCACTAATCGTTCTTGGTAGGTCGATTAGAAGCCTAAATAAATTAGCGGGAGAACTAATTTATTCCTGCGAACCAGAGATTAGGAGCTCGAGGACTTGGTTACACTAGTTAATTAAAACTAATGCCCTTTCGGTACCTTAATTTCATGGATATCCTAATTCGGCAACTCAGGCTTGGTTTATTCCTAAGGCTATAGTAGGGTATTCTCTTTTGTGTTTTCACTTTTTAAATAGGATGCATGGATGGCATATATTTTTATTTGTTATACTTTTTTAAATGTTAAAGATTCCCTAAAGCCGAAAGAAGGAGTGTGTTAACGACTTTTGTGCAGTATTACAACCTACTTATCTTTTGGGTCTGATGATTCAAAAATTAAATTATAGGAAGTACATGATAGTGAATAAACACCTCCAATGGGAGGCCTAGCATTGGCTTGGCTCTTCCCTTTGGGATTTAAGGTACAGGTATTTAAGTTGCAAGTATTTAAACTACTGTAAGTAAAAACCTCCAATGGGAGGCTAAGCATTGGCTTGGCTCTTCCCTTTGGGATTTAAGGTACATGTATTTAAGTTGCAGGTATTTAACTACTGTAAGAAAAAACCTCCAATGGGAGGCTAAGCATTGGCTTGGCTCTTCCCTTTGGGATTTAAGGTATATGTATTTAAGTTGCAAGTATTTAACTACTGTAAGTAAAAACCTCCAATGGGAGGCTAAGCATTGGCTTGGCTCTTCCCTTTGGGATTTAAGGTATAGGTATTTAAGTTGCAGGTATTTAACTACTGTAAGTAAAAACCTCCAATGGGAGGCTAAGCATTGGCTTGGCTCTTCCCTTTGGGATTTAAGGTACAGGTATTTAAGTTGCAGGTATTTAACTACTGTAAGTAAAAACCTCCAATGGGAGGCTAAGCATTGGCTTGGCTCTTCCCTTTGGGATTTATGGTGCAGGTATTTAAATTGCGGATGGACTTTGTCCTCTCCATTCTGGGGTATGAATTCTTTAAAATAAAATACAACGAATTGATTCAACAATTTGAAATTTGTGCGCGCTTGAGGACTCCTCCAAGCCGATTTTGTGCTTCCATAGGGTTGACCATTGATATAAAGCTGCGGCTTCCTGACATAAAATAGAGTGAAATGTTAGTATACAAAATATGTGCTAATCTGCACCTAAAACCAGAAGAGTAGAAAGAGTACTTATCTCCCATTTTTTTGGGAGGGATTTCTATAATTGATTTTCGCTCTCTATGTTCCCAATATAGAGAGTTTCTTTTGAATTAAGAGGGACTTTTAGTCACAGATCAGTTGAGAAATCGGTGGACAGCTTAGGAGCTTGTCTGGGTCGATTTTTGCATCTCTACGAGATTTTTGCTGTTAACGTAGAGATATCCTTCTCCTGACATAAATTATGGAAAAAAAGGAGATGGAGAAAGTGTATACAATTTGTGCTAATTTGCGAGTAAAATCATAAAAAATGAATAAATAAAAACACTTAGCTCGAATTTGCTTGCTCGTTGATGAGGATGAACTCTTGATTTATATTGATTGATGAAGAAATTTGTGATGATAACCCCTAGCTTTAAACTCCCATCATCTTCAAAATTCTCTCTTTTGGTATTTTCTTTCTCTCAAATTTTTCTTCAATCTCCCAAAACTCTCTCAAACATCGAAAATTTTCTCTCCAAAAAATTCTCCCAAACACTTCAAATTTTCTCTCTCAAGAATCCTTTCTCAAGCTCACTTCTTTCTCCTTTTATAACCTACTCATCTATCTCACATTCTAATTTTTCCACTAACTCTATCTCCCATTCTAATTTCTCCACTAACTCTTCTTCATTTTCATCTTCCATTCTCCATCTCTATCTCACATTCTAATCTCTCCACTAACTCTTCTTCATCTTCATCTTCCCTTCTCCATATTTATCTCCCATTCTAATTTCTCCACTAACTCTTCTTAATCTCCATCTTCCCTTCTCTATTCTTATCTTCCATTCTAATTTCTCTACTAACTCTTCTTCATCTCCATCTTCCCTTCTCTATTCTTACCTTATTTTCTCCATCCATTCTTCTCCAACTTCTCTTCTTCATCTCCTCTTCTTCATCTTCCCTTCTCTATTCTAATTTATCCACTAACTTTTCTTTTTATTATTTGTAAAATAATCCTTCGAGAGTTAGGTATTTAGTCCTTGAATTTTAAGTATTTACAATTCAGTCCCTGAAAAAATATATTTCTTTAAGTCCAAATCTCCTCACAATTTTTGACACACCAAAATTTACCACATGTCAAATTTAAGCTCATTTCTTGTCGCTGAAAATAATGCATAATTTAATTAAAGCCCTTTTGCAAAATTAAGTCATTCTGGGTATAATTGGGCCAAGATGAAAATTTAAAATATTAGAAGACAATGTCACAACTGATAAAAAGTAAAAGTTAAAAATAAGTTGACTCAAATTAAATTTTTTTAAGCCCGATTCGAGATTATACTCGTGAAGGAACACGTGACTCGAATTGGATTTTTCTGAATTTGCGATGGCCAATATGAAAATAGATTTAAAATAAAAATATTAACTATCTTTGTGTATTTTTTGGCCTCAAATGTTATTTTTTCAAAATTTTCAAATATTTTTGTATTTTGTTTTAAAAAAATTAAAATATATATAATATGAAAAATTATTTTTTGGTCAAAATTCGTTCCCTAGGCTTGGCTAAGGTTCCCAAAGTTGATTTTTCAATTTTATGAATTTTTATGGATTTTCTATTAATTTTTGAAAATAAATAAATAAAAAATACGTAAAAATACTGAAAATATGAAAAATCGTTTTTTTGGTCAAAATTGGTTCCCTAGGCTTGGCTAAGGTCCCCAAAGTTGATTTTTCAATTTTATGAATTTTTATGGATTTTTTATTACTTTAGCAATAGAAAAAATGATTAAAGATCAGGTGTCAACAGATACATGTCTCACGAAATATTTTGTGAGTATTAAACCCGTATTTCATCATGGTTTTTGAAATTTTGAAGGGTTAATTGGAGATAATTTTCAAAATATTGAAATAATAACTGAATCTGCATGTCTAACGAAAAAATTTACAAAAAATCCTTATTACCGTAGGAATTAATAATTAGATCGGACAATGTAGATTTGATCTTCGGTTAGAGATGAGCCATTGATTTTTATTGCCTAATGTAACGAACGTTGGCCACCCACTTAGACAAACCTTGACCATATAATTTGTTTGTAATAATAAAAAAAATCCCAAAGAATAGAAAATTTTGAAAAAAAAATTAGAAAAAAATATTTAAAAAATAATAACAAAATTTCTAAAATTTTGTCATTTTATTCCTAAAATATCTTATTTTTGCGCTGCATATATCTCTATTTTGCATGTCGATACATGTCGTAAGAAAAATATTATGCGTATTAAATTATATTTTCATCATATATTTGAAATTTTATAGGGTTAATTAAATATGATTATTAAAATACATGTATTAATACGATTTGTCTGTAATAATAAAAATTTTCTAGATAATAAGAAAATTAGGAAAAAAATGAAAACAAAAAGCATCATAAATAAAAAAAGCCCAAATCCCAATTCAAACCCAAGTGGGTTTGGCCAACTCTTTGGGTCTGTAAGTTGTTCAAACCGACCCAGTCTGGAAAATGAATAGGAAAAAGAAAAACAAGGAAAAAGTAAATTTTAAAAGAAAAATAATAATATATAATATTAAAAATGGAAGCGATGCCATTATTTAGGTCAAACTTTTGGGTGCCCATGTCCGGTTGACCTAGTTAATCCAGCCAGAAAATATTTAAAAAATAAAAAATAGAAAATCACAAAAATAATTAAAAATGCTAATCCAAATCATTAAATTTTCTAAAAAATTAGGAAACATTCCACAGAGAAAATTTTAAAAATCTAAAATATTAGAATTTCGTCAGTTAATTGACTAAATGTTATTGTTGATGATTTTGGTCTTTCATTCATTTCTAAATGATAATTGTATCCCTTATTTATAAATATTTTGAAAAAAAAATAGCTAAATTCATAAATATTATTGTGACCCTACTTATTTCATTAGTTATATTGATAGCTATAATGTGCATTTCTTAATGTGTAGAGAAAAAAATTATAGGAATTTACATGCAAAATAATTTGTAATTTGTTCATTTAGCATAATGTTTACATCTTTTGCGATTGTACAATGGAGAGTTACAATAGTACAAAATCAATTTGAATATGATTACGGATGTGGAGAATGTGCTATGTTTGAGTTTGAAAATATATCGACATATGATGAGTTGCGTACTACGATTGAGCGCAAGTTGAAAATAATAGAAAATCAGTTTATTCCCACTTTGATGTATAGACAATCGGTTAGAACAATTGGATTTATATAGACTGAATTTTTTTTTATCACGAACTAAAAAAGCAACCAAGAGGGGCATCCGGTAAAGGATCATGACTTTTGCTGGATGGTGACACATGACTTAAGCACTCCCATGCCCAACTCTACAACACATGTAGGGCACCATTGATTTGGCACGTTGATGGATTGGTAGTATTGCAAAGCTCCCGATATAATTACACAAGCGCTGCTGAACCAATGGACGAAAAATTAAACTTACTCTTGCACCTAATTTATCAAAAAATATAGATCCTCCAGCCAATTACAGAATGAACTCTCGCATGTTGCAGTATCGTAATATTATCAGCATCGTCAGAAATTTCATCAAAGTATCATTTTAACTAGGTTAGCTTTACCATCGAATCCTGCATTTGATCGGCGAGGCCCGATGACCAAGTAGATTCTAATAAACATTGCCTCAATTCCTATTAGTGGGGCAAGTGCCTACAATTCCATAAATAAGAAGCCTTATAAGAACTGTGATATCAAGTAGTGTAATGGTGCGTTCACCTTCCAGCATATGGAAGGTGTGAGTCTCGGGCCTACATTGCTCAACTAAAGTTGTAATTAAATGGTGATTAACTTGCCAAAATCTCATTTTTCAAACTCCGTAAAATCTCAAACTTGAATAAACTATTCTATGCGATCATCGAGTTCAGGTTCGTGTAACGTCGCTCCATCTCATTGACATCGAAGAGCTTCATTATCATCTATATGTGAAATATTACATTAATTATTACTAGCAATTTTATTACGATATAACTATTACAAATGATAGCTCAGCTAATAAATTTCTTCATTACTTACCTCAACCTTCCAAATGGCCTGCGATCTATATTAAGTCTGCTTTGTAAATTGTGAATTATTCTCAGGTCCTAGCTGAATGTAATTTCTCTGTGCCATGTCTACAAATTGAATAGATAAGCTTCATAAATATTGCATAATTTTTCTCAGATGCTTGACCCATAAGGGATAGAATTGTCATTCACAAAAGAATGAACGAAAAAGAATAAATTCTATTAAATTAATTGAAACTTTTAATTTTTTACATTCTTCTTAACTTTTTTTACGAAAAATCATGGAATTTTTTTCATTTTTTTAGAAACTTTTTATCATTATTTTCATTTTTTTGTGATTCTCTGGTTTTTTATTTTCAAAATTTTTAATTTAATTTTTTTATATTTTCAGGCCGAATCCAGGGTTTGACCCAAATAACGGCTCTGCTCTCATTTCTTATGTTTTCTATTATTATTTTTTAAATTTTATTTGTTTTCTAATTTTCTTTTTCCTTTTTGTCGGGATCGAGTCAGCTCAACCCAACTCACAAATTGAAAGAGCTGGCCGAAACCCCCTCGGGTTTGAACCAGAACTAAAATGATAAAATTTTAGGAATGCTCTTATTATTTTTTAAATATTTTTTCTTAATTTTTTTGAATTTTTTTTATTATTTGGGATATTTTTTATTATTACAAACAAATTATATGGTCAAGGTTTGTCTAGGTGGGTAGGCCACGTTCCTTACATTAGGGAACTAAAATTGACGGCTTTTATTTAACTAAAGATCAAATCTACATTGTCCGATCTAATTACTAGTTCCTATGGTCTACATATAACAAGGTTTTTCCACAAATATTTTCGTTATTCATGTAGATTTAGTCATTATTTCAATATTTTGAAAATTATATCCAATTAACCCTCCAAAATTTTAAATTTCATGATGAAATACGGGTTTAATACGCACAAAATATTTCGTGAGACGTGTATCGACATGCAAAATAGAGATACAAGTAGCGCAAAAATAAGTTATTCCTTGGTGCAAAATAGACATATATGTAATGCAAAAATAAGATATTTTTCGAACTAAACGGCACGTAAACCATGACAATATAACAGCAAACAGTGATTGTACAGTACTAAAATAGCATGTTCTAATAAGGATATAGGCATTACTTTATCTCAAAAATTGTGCGTGTGTTGAGATGGGAGAAAATGATATTTCGACTCTTCTAACTTTCCTGTCGTGTACAAAAAATTAATATTACATGTAATGAAATGAAAAACACAAATGGCAGAAGAAAACAAATCATAAAGTGAAATATTACCTAGTTTGATGGCGAGAAAATATATATTAACGGAATCAATAATCGTGGATACGGGCACGCTAGAAATCGACAAGTTACCTCCAAAAGTTTTCTCGCTCAATTCTCTTTATTTTCTCTCGATACTTTCTCTATTTCTCCTTCTTCATATGTTTTTCCAAAAAAAAAAAAAACTCTTCAAGTGGCCCTTATAAGAGACACTTGAAAAACTACACGAAAAATTTTCACGCGAAGAATCACGTTTGGCGCAAAGAAGAATCACTGCTTCGTTTGGCAACTTTTTTGCGCCGGACGCGTGGGAGGGAAGGGGGGGGATGTAGCGCTTGACTTACGCCACACACACACGCGGAAAAGGAGGGAGGGAGGGGGGGCAGTGCAAGAAAAATGGGGTTGCGGGGCACCACCATTAGCTTAACGCCAAAACTGGGTTGCTTTCTGAAGCTTCTCCATCAAAAACGAAAGGACATAGTCAAAAACTCCCTTTTCCAGTTTGTGCTTTTCAATGGCGTTGGAGCGAACACAGGGAGATCAGATCAGACCAAGGTCAGCGAGGCGTCGCCATTGTTGGGCCAGGGTGGTGAGCCTGGCGAGGCTCGAACTTGCCGCCTTAAATAAATCCACCCTTCTGGTTTTTTTGGTTTTTAAGTTATTTTTTATTTGTTTTTATTATTTTTTGTAATTTTTTTTTACCTTAGAATCTATGTGGAAGTCCGCATGGCCAGAATTTCTTAAAACAATTGCCATGTCAGATAAATTTTTTAATCATAAAAGCCGCGTAATTATTTTGAAAGGAATTTTTATGATTTGATACTTTAAGTGATTATTTTGAAACTTTTAGCATTATAATGAGCGTCGTATATAACTTATGATACTTATAAATTTGTAACGTACTTCTTGTCATTAATTTCTTAACAATTGCCGTCGAACCGTGGTCTTACGGGACTGATAAAAGCATCCAAAACGATTGGATACCAAATGTGACGTGGGAAATTGGATACCAAATGTGTTTTGGCGAACGGGCCTGGGGAAATGGGATCACAAACTGAGAGGGACCGTCCAAATTATGCGGCAGAAGTACGGACTGAAACGGTGCAACCACCATTGGGGGATCCATTGAAAGCATGGTGATTCTTAACGTGGTAACGATTGGAGCCGTGCCATCACGGAGATCGGGTCCTGGTCGAAATATTTGGAGATGGCGACGTCCCATCTCATTCATCGTAAACGGGTCCGAACGTTGTCAATGATGCGTCGAATTTGAGATTCTATTTGACAGATGATCTTTGAAGAATGTCCTCGTCTCGCTGAGGGCGACATTAAAAGCACGAGTCCTAGCATGGCAATGGTTGCTAATTGGTGCCATGCCATCGTAGAGATTGCGTCCTTGTCAAAGTACTTGGATATGCGGATAGATTATCTCATTCGTCTTAAAAGGTCCGAATGTGTTAGCGATGCGACGAATACGTATTTTTCCCGGTAAATTTCATAGTATATTCGAATGGTGCTCAAGTGTCGTTTAGAGGATTGCCGGCTCTGGGTGCAATCCCCAACATCTCTGTTGGGGTCTCCGAGCCATGGAGAAACACGATGGTTTTTCATTAGAAGCATAGGGAAGATGGGAAAAGGAGCGTAATAAATAAGTTTGGTGATTTCATGAACGGTTCGAAGAATGTCAGAAAGTCTTGTAAAAAAATTTAGATCGATCGGTGGATGAAGATTACACGAGTGATGTTAGACCGTTGAACGTTCTCTTTCACGTGCAAAACCGAAGCAAGTACGCGAATCAACGAGCGAGATGAATCCGAATCCGAATCTGAACCTGCTCGGCTGGCATGTTAAATTTTATTGGGCTAGCGTTGACTGTTTTAAAACTTTTAAGTTGACGGAAGGCAAAGCTACACGAACATAATACCCAGTTGAAGAAGCCCCGTCGACGAGCGAAGGCGATGCGTTAACACGGATGGGTGATCGAAAAGAGTTAGTCAGGTGGTCTAGGAACAAAAAATGCGGTGCGAGAGTTAGGTGCCTAACGCGTGCTCCTTCACGATTCGTGTTAAACTATATAAATGGCCAAGTTCGATGAGACCATTGATGAAGTCATTTCTAAACGGATGAACCTCGGCGTCCATGCATACGATAGGGAAAAAAAAAAAAACCAACGATTTGAGTAAGTTTCCAGAAACTGTGACCGTTAAGAAATTAACCAACGTTAGTTGCGTATGTTAAGGTAGATGTCATAAAAGCTAATCTCACAACCTTCCACGTGTGTCCAACGGGCACGTGGTCGTTATTCCGTTGGTGAGAAGTGTTTATCTCTATTGCATCTCAATCCACGCAACCCAAAAATAAAAAATAAAAAAGGTGTTCAATTCGTGCGCTTATTAAGCGAGATAGGGGATCGATATTTATTTGGTCCAGCTTTAGGGAAATGCCCTTGAGAAAATGCAAATACCTTTGAAGCAAAAGAGATTTTCGAAATGCAAAGTAGTATTTGATAAGGTTTATTAAAAACACATTGTAAAACAACTCTGACATAACTGCCGTTTGGTAAAAACTACATTTCTAAATGACTTTTACTAATTTTCTCTTATTTAAATTTTTTTTAAAACCATTTTCTATTGATAAACAAATCTAACCTCCGGACAACTACTGACGGTAGCCAGATCAAGTGGCCTGCCGGCCTCGCTTGGGGTTGCGCGACCCTAGGTGGCGCGACTCAAGCCTCGCCTGAGGTCAGGCAAACCTAGGCGACACACCTGGGGTCGCGCTCAAGCAGTGGGCTTCAGTAGCACGACCCATGCCTCATCGTCGATCGAGGCCTTTGCCAACAGTGAGTATATTTTTGAAATTATGAAAGTTAAGCGAGGACAAAATTGGAAGAAAACAAATTGTAATTGCATTCCGAAAATGCAGCTTTTGAAAATACCTCTAGACCTACTTTGGGCCAAAGGCCTTTAGAGACCTTTGCATTTGCGTTAGCGTTTCTCTAAAAGTTCAACAAAAAAATGGAACCAAATTAAGACTATTTATATTTGGTCAAAGAACTTTAGAGCCCCAAAACTCCTTCAAAATGCTGAACCAAACAGGCACAAAGTATGCTTCAGATCACTCGGTTATCCACTCAAACTTCCGAAACACACCTCTTCTCACTTAACCTTAATCTGATACCAAGATCGGTTAATCTCTCCAGCCTCCTACTGCTTATGTTTTAGTGCAAATCCCGACGCACGGATCGAGAGAATACTAAGAGAGTTTCGGCTACGGTGACGGTAATGGTTTTGTGCCGTTTCGCCCGGGATAAGGAAGAAGTCATGCGAGGAGGATGCACCATGTTCTATCGCTATTGTTCTCTGAAGTGGTACCAATTACCAGAAGCGTCATGCTTGCTTCTCGGGTCACTGTTATAGCAGCTCTACTAGGCTATGTAGCACGGACACCGACACGACACGACACGGCGACACAGCATTTCTCAAAAATAGAAAATTCCGGCACGTCGAGGACACGTTGTATTAAATATATTTTTAAATATAAAAATAATAAACGAAGCCAAAACATGTGTCATATACATTAATTCAAACCGAAGAGGGCAAGTTTTTATTTATGTCAAGTTTGATAAATTCATGAGCTTTTTTTTTGTGAAAAAGTCATTTGATTCGTATTATAAAGTCAAAAATAATAGCAAATGTGCTTCTAAGCATAACAAATTTCAAAGGGCTTGAGGTGGGTTAAAAACCTAGTTAGGTGAGTGTTGACACCTGATTTTTAATCATTTTTTCTATTGCTAAAGTAATAAAAAAATTCATAAAAATTCATAAAATTGAAAAATCAACTTTGGGGACCTTAGCCAAGCCTAGGGAACCAATTTTGACCAAAAAACGATTTTTCATATTTTTAGTATTTTTACGTATTATTTATTTATTTATTTTCGAAAATTAATAGAAAATCCATAAAAATTCATAAAATTGAAAAATCAACTTTGGGAACCTTAGCCAAGCCTAGGGAACCAATTTTGACCAAAAAATAATTTTTCATATTTTCGATATTTTTCGGTATTTTTATTTTCGAAAATTCATAAAAACAAAAAATTAAGAAAAATGAGAAAATTAAAAAATCAAGTTTGGAGCCTTGGCCAAGCTTAGGCAAATATTTTCGAACAAAAAAATAATTTTTTGTATTTATATATATTGTTTATATATTTTAGAAATTATGAAAATATTTAATAAATAATAGCATTTGAGGCTACAAAAATATATAAAAATAGTCAATATTTTTATTTTAAATCCCTTTTCATGTTGGTTATCACAAATTTAAAAAATCCAATTCGGGGTCGTGTATTCCTTCATGAGCCTAATCTCGAACCGGGTCTAAAAAATTCAATTTGAGTCAATTTATTTTCATTTTTTCACTTTTAGGAGTTGTGACATTGTTCTCTAATATTTCAAATTTTTATATTGGCCCAAATTATACTCAGAATGACTCAATTGTGCAAAAGGGCTTTAATTAAATTCTGCATTATTTTCAGTGGCAAGAAATGAGCTTAAATTTGACATGTGGTGAATTTTGACTAAGTATAGGGAAGGTATGTCATAAATTGTAAGGAGATTTGGACTTAAAGAAATATTTTTTCAGGGACTAAATTGTAAATACTTAAAATTCAAGGACTAGAGTGCAAATACCTAACTCTTGAAGGATTATTTTACAAATAATAAAAAGAAGAGTTAGTGGATAAATTAGAATAGAGAAGGGAAGATGAAGAAGAGGAGATGAAGAAGAGAAGTTGGAGAAGAATGGATGGAGAAAATAAGATAAGAATAGAGAAGGGAAGATGGAGATGAAGAAGAGTTAGTAGAGAAATTAGAATGGAAGATAAGAATAGAGAAGGGAAGATGGAGATTAAGAAGAGTTAGTGGAGAAATTAGAATGGGAGATAAATATGGAGAAGGGAAGATGAAGATGAAGAAGAGTTAGTGGAGAGATTAGAATGTGAGATAGAGATGGAGAATGGAAGATGAAAATGAAGAAGAGTTAGTGGAGAAATTAGAATGGGAGATAGAGTTAGTGGAAAAATTAGAATGGGAGATAGATGAGTAGGTTATAAAAGGAGGAAGAAGTGAGCTTGAGAAAGGATTCTTGAGAGAGAAAATTTGAAGTGTTTGGGAGAATTTTTTGGAGAGAAAATTTTGGATGTTTGAGAGAGTTTTGGGAGATTGAAGAAAATTTTGAGAGAAAGAAAATACCAAAAGAGAGAGAATTTTGAAGATGATGGGAGTTTAAAGCTAGGGGTTATCATCACAAATTCCTTCATCGATCAATATAAATCAAGAGTTCATCCTCGTCAACGAGCAAACAAATTCAAGCTAAGTGTTTTTATTTATTCATTTATTTATGGTTTTACTCGCAAATTAGCACAAATTGTATACACTTTCTCCATCTCCTTTTTCTTCCATATTTTATGTCAGGAGAAGGATATCTCTACGTCAACAGCAAAAATCTCGTCGAGATACAAAAATCGGCCCAGACAAGCTCCTAAGCTGTCCACCGATTTCTCAACTGATCTGTGACTAAAAGTCCCTCTTAATTCAAAAGAAACTCTCTATATTGGGAACATAGAGAGCGAAAATCAATTATAGAAATCCCTCTCAAAAAAATGGGAGATAAGTACTCTTTCTACTCTTCTGGTTTTAGATGCAGATTAGCACATATTTTGTATACTAACACTTCACTCTATTTTATGTCAGGAAGCCGCAGCTCTATATCAATGGTCAATCCTATGGAAGCACAAAATCGGCTTGGAGGAGTCCTCAAGCGCGCACAAATTTCAAATTGTTGAATCAATTCGTTGTATTTCATTTTAAAAAATTCATACCCCAAAATGGAGAGGACAAAGTCCATCCGCAATTTAAATACCTGCACCATAAATCCCAAAGGGAAGAGCCAAGCCAATGCTTAGCCTCCCATTGGAGGTTTTTACTTATAGTAGTTAAATACCTACAACTTAAATACCTGCACCTTAAATCCCAAAGGGAAGAGCCAAGCCAATGCTTAGCCTCCCATTGGAGGTTTTTACTTACAGTAGTTAAATACCTGCACCTTAAATCCCAAAGGGAAGAGCCAAGCCAATGCTTAGCTTCCCATTGGAGGTTTTTACTTACAGTAGTTAAATACCTGCAACTTAAATACCTGTACCTTAAATCCCAAAGGGAAGAGCCAAGCCAATGCTTAGCCTCCCATTGGAGGTTTTTACTTACAGTAGTTAAATACCTGCAACTTAAATACCTGTACCTTAAATCTCAAAGGGAAGAGCCAAGCCAATGCTTAGCCTCCCATTGGAGGTTTTTACTTACAGTAGTTTAAATACTTGCAACTTAAATACCTGTACCTTAAATCCCAAAGGGAAGAGCCAAGCCAATGCTAGGCCTCCCATTGGAGGTGTTTATTCACTGTCATGTACTTCCTATAATTTAATTTTTGAATCATCAGACCCAAAAGATGAGTAGGTCGTAATACTGCACAGAAGTCGTTAACACACTCCCTCTTTCGGCTTCAGGGAATCTTTAACACTTAAAAAAATATAACAAATAAAAATATATACCATCCATGCATCCTATTTAAAAAGTGAAAACACAATAGAGAATACCCTACTAGAGCTTTAGGAATAAACCAAGCCTGAGTTGCCGGATTAGGATATCCATGAAATTAAGGTACCGAAAGGGCATTAGTTTTAATTAACTAGTGTAACCAAGTCCCCGATCTCATAATCTCTGGTTCGCAGGAATAAATTAGTTCTCCCGCTAATTTATTTAGGTTTCTAATCGACCTACCAAGAACGATTAGTGGCGACTCCAAATTTCAAAATCATTTAAACAAAAACCAAAGTTGCGATTCGGTAGGGCTTGGGAGGGTCCGCATTATGTTAGTCAAATCTAATTAACCTAATAATCCGTTAACCCCCTTTAAAATTTAAAAAAATTTTTTAGAGGGTCGCGACAGTGAGAGAGTATTATGAAATTGCGTTTTAACAATCCAATCTGTAATTTTGTTTTGGGTTCGTATACAATGGGTTAGCCATAGCTTTTCACTTTTGAAAACAAGTCTAAGCACTCCTTGATCAACACTTGTACTTCTCATGAGACTATATTTATGCTTTGGAGCATTTTGACCAAATAGATATTATCTGACTCTAAATCTATCTCTTCAACTACTCTATCTGCAAACCTACGAGAATTTAAGCACTTCAAAGCATCCAACAGAGCTAGAGTTTCGGCATGAAGGGGAAATCAGGCATTCATAGACCTTGCTGCTCTTTCAACCAACAACCCAGAGGAGTCTTTGCATACCCATGCCACCGCCCATCAACTTCTCCCTCCATGAACGCTCCATCGATGTTAATTTTCAGAGCTCCCGAGCACAATGAAAAATAAGAAGTCTATGAGATCTCCTTATTTTTTCTTTTTTCCATGGATTTCGAAATTTATCTAATGAATTTCTTCTTTATTGCACACGCTTCCGTGATCACTTCAAAACCGACAAGGTTAAAAAAGTTTTTCATTTTTTTAATGGTCGTGTCCGACACGTTGGATACTCGGGGGACACACGTTCGACATGCGTCCGATACGCGTTGATCGAGTGTTGAAATCCCGACACGCGGTCAACTCGTGTCGGACAAGTGTCGGTGTCCGACACGTGCTCGACACTGACACGTACACCTAAGAGAAGTGTCGGTGCTACATAGCTACCAGGGAAGCGTCCTTCAGGCTTCACCAATAGGATAAAGGGATTGCAGATGAAATTGAAAACCTACCCTTTGTACGTGGTGCAAAGGCGACTACACTATTTCGACAGGGGAAAAAAAAACAAGAGCCACTGCATCGGGTTCGATTGGTCGTACATCTGAGGACTCGCATCCGAATACTGACTTTTTTTATTACTTCGCTTGTTTCGCGAAAAAATAGATAGCCTAAAAGATAATTTCCTGAAAACGATCCCTCGAAATCATTAGTTGATGAAAAATGTTTTGACAACTATTTATTTCTAAATATCTTTGTAGACAGTGAAAATCTAGTGTTCATTCAGTTTTGCAAGCTATAAGAATTGATCATTTTTAGGAAAAATATTTTTCAAATTATTTTTCTCAAAATGAACCGAGCTTGAGATACCTTGGACTTCTCATTAAGGATGAGTAAGATGGACTAACAGGACCAATGGGTTTGGTCTAGTTTTGGAAGTCACCGGTCCAATCTCCAATTCCTCAAGGTGGAACTGGTATCTGGGCGGTCCAGTTCCCTATTCTAGGGGAGAACTGGACCGATGGACCATTCATCCAAACTGATAAATTTTTATTTTTAAAATACACAACTTAGTGCTTTAATTCTTCTGTCCACGGTTGCCGCAATACTTCTGCAGCTTTGGCTGACATTACAATAGGATATAAGGTTTTCACAAATTGAGGGTGGCAGTTCATTTCTAAGAAGTACATTATGACGAGCCAGCGATGGTTCCCTTCAGAAGATAACAATGGGATGCTTTCATGGGGAACATCCTTGAGATCATATTTTGTTTGGATTTTAGCATGGGATTCGTATAATATGAAAATTGGGAGGACACTACAAAGTGTCTTGTTAATAAGATACGGTTTAATTGAGGGTTAACTAGACTCGCCCGGATTGATGGTCAGTCCGGATCTAAGGACCTCTAGTTCGGTCCTCGGTTCTCTCAAGAATCGAAACCAGCCCGAGTCAAGTTCACCCCTACTTCTCATGACACCAAGTTCACCCCTACTTCTCATGACACCCATGAGCCACTTCTTCAACCGGTTGCAACTGGTTGGCGAGCATGCATTTATTTATGTAAGAGAGCTAACGGCAAGGAAACGGAGAAAAAAGAAGTTTTAAAGCATCTTAAACTAATCTAACTACTAAATCAATAAACTGAGCACATAATTTAGCTTTTTGAGAATTGATCAAATAAGATCTTAGTTAATACTCACCAACTCACAGCTTGCCCCCAAAAGGAAAAATTACAAAAAAGGCCCCCAAGTGTCATTATTTTCTCAAATAAAAGCATAAAGCGAACTTTGTCCCAAATAAAAATCTAAAATGCTATTATTATCTCAAAGAAGGGCCTGAAGTGACTATGTTGTTTCAAATAAGGGCCTCACCTCGTTGGCCGGCCAACCAAATTTTTCAGCCAATCAAGGACATTTTTGTCAAAATATAAATTTAATCTAAATTTTTTATTAAATTAAAATATAAAAAACAAAAAGTAAAAAAAGGAAAAAAATCAGACGGCAGCCACATATGTTTATTTTTTTTTTCAAAATCTCTTAAAAAGGAAAAAAATAAAATAAAATAATAAATGAACAAAATACCCATTACTAAAATGACTCAGCCCCTTTTTTTAGACTAATATAATCATTTCGAGCCATTATTTAAAATAATATGTACTTCAAGCTCTTCTTTGATATAATTAAAGCACTTCAGGCTCTTATTTGAAATAATGTTCCCTTCATGTTCTTATTTAAGAAAATAAGAGTGTTTGGGCTTTTATTTAAAACAACAACCTCCTCCTCCTCCTCCTCCCCCTCTCCCCTCCAAAACCAAAAAAAAAAGAAGAAGGTAAAAGTAGTATTTTCAAAATCCTCCTACAATGTTTTCCGTACTCTTAGGGCGCACATGACAACCATTCTGTTCCAGAATGAGTTTCTGAGCCAAAAAAAGCGTTTGATAATGAAACTAATTTCTAATCCTAGAACAGAAATTCATTTGATAAAAAATTGAAATTTCTACTTTTCCGGCGGCCGGCGACCGGCGGCGGGCGGCCGGTGACCGGCGGCCCCGGCGGCGGCGGTGGGGAACAGAAATCAATTTCTGTTTCTCTGAGAAACAAAAAAATTTTGTTTCTGATTTCTCGTCCAAATCTGTTTCTGGAACAACTTTTTTGTTCCATAAACAGAAAAATAAAAAGAATTTATCAAACGAATTTCTCGTTCAGAAACCATTATGGAACAGAAATTCTGTTCCAGAATGGTTTTCATGCGCACCCTTAACATTTATTGAAGGAAGCACTTCGTCATTGGTCTTTGATGCCAAGCTCACGCCATCAAAGCTATTTTGTAAATCCGGCATCTTCTATTCTCTCTGGACTTTTATATGTTGATTGCCGAAAGAGAGAATTATCAAAACCCTAGTTGGACAACTTTTGTAAAGATTTAGGATGCGGTTATTTCGCTAAAAAATGAATAATTTGAAAAAATTCATCTTAAAAATTAAAATTTGCTTCGCTAATAAAAATGAATCGACTAAAAATATTTTGATCATTCACAAAAATATACAAATATAAATTGTTGTCCATAGTAAAAACAGTTTTTATTAATTAGTTATTTCAAACGATCATTTTTAGATAAGTATTTTTTAAATTATTTATTTTTCACGAAACAAAAAAAAATCTTAATGATAAGGATACGTGTGATAATAATGGTTATATCTCCTCAATAGTAATTTTTATGACGTGGTTATCACACTTAAGACATAGTTGCTTAGTTTTCTAACATGAAACGCGGTGTTTACCCCAATTCTTGGTTGTAATATCCCAAATGAAGAGGTGTCGATCATGTAGCAAATTCTGGATCAAGTCACTTTTGTTGTATGAAATCGATATGGGTCAAGCCTGGCTTTGGGTGGTAATTCAAGCTTTCTTTGCTCTAAGTTTGGAACTCATATTAAGCTTTGTTTGTTTCACAAAAATTGAATGAATTAGAATAATTTTTCCTAAAAAATGATCATCATACTACTTGAAATAATTAGTTAACAAAAAATAGTTTCTTGATCGACAACAATTTACGTCTAGATAACTTCGTGAACGACGAAAATATTTCCCGTTTATTAATATTCGTAAGTGATTCAAGCAATCATTTTTTGATTTTTTTTCAAATAATTCGGTTTTTTGCAAAATAAACTCACCTTTAGATTTAGTTCATTTTCCAGTATTGGGGGTGGATCAGTCTGATTATTGGACATTTGAGCTTCCTTCTACGAGGATTATTTCCAGTTCAAATTGAGTAGGGTCTGGACCTTGAACTATTTTGGTCTATTCCTGTTCTTTTTAGGTCGGGCCGCCGTTGTCCAGCAGGTTGTGCGAAGTCCTCAGGTGGGATCAAAAATTGCGATCTCTATTCTCTACTTATAGGAAATTGTTCGGCTTTTAAAGTGAAATTGAAATGCAAGTCCTAAAACAGGGAATGATGAATATGCATAGAAGATGAAAAGACAGACAGTTAATACATTGATTAGGCACGTTGGGAATTCGTGTCCAGGAGAAAGAGAGTTAAAACGAAGATTATGCGTATTTATAGCCCACTAACAATAATTACAAATTAGCAGTTGCTATTCTAAGGACACCAATCATAACCATTCTATTACCAAGAGATATTTTTGGTCAAAAATAGATTTTTTTTAATTCTACTTCTTGAGTGGGTTTTTAGCAGAGAAACGCATTTCACAACAATAAAGAAATTTCTGTTTTCGAAACAAAAATTCATTTGACAACAACATAAAATTTTTACGGTTGCAGCTACTAGACGACAACCTATGGACCGGCGCCCGACAGATGGCAACCTGTGATTGGTAGACAATAGTGGCTGGAGACAATGATGAGAGAGAGAGAGAGAGAGAGAGATATGAGAAGAATTTTTATTTTTGTTTCTGTTCTAGAAAGAGAAATTTCTACTTATCATTTATTCCAAACCTATTTCTAGGCTAAAAATTTATTTCGAAAATAGAAAAATGAAATCGTTTTATCAAACAGATTTCTGTTTGAAGGAACAAAAAAATAGAAAAATATAATAATTATCATTCACATCGTAAGTGTTAAATTATTCATCACACTTAGATATGTTTAGCATCAAATGACCATTGTTAACACATTTTCGGGGAAATTACTCAATTAATCTTAAGCATATTATATTAGATATCAATTCAATCATAAACTTTTCAATTTTGTTAATTTAGTCATAAACATTTACTTCAAATTTCAATGTAGGCCTTCTGGTCAATTTTTGCCAAAAAATTACTATCATAGCGATCTAATCTTCACCATGGGTCGTACTTAATACTCCATCATGTCAATAATTTTCAGGGATAATTTATTGAAAAAAATATATTAAAATTTCATATAAAGATTTAGGACTCGGTTGACAAAATTAAGAATTCGGAATTGAATTAGGTGCAATAAATTTAGGACTAATTTGATAATTTCTCCCCACATTTTTAGATGCCCATTTACTACGAGTAGTATATCGGTGTTCATCACACTCGAGACATGTTTTTACCATATAACGAGACTGTTTGCCATGGTTGAGACATGCAGTTCCATGTTGGAAGGTTTCTTACCACGAGAGAAAAGAGCAGATGCCAAAAATGATTCGAACTTGTGAGATATTCGTGGGTTACTTGACAATTATCTTTATTGCCGTAGATCGTCATATTTTTGTTTTTTACCTATAACAAATCAAATTATCAAATTTCCTTCTATTAAGTAATTCGATAATTTTGTCTAAATGCAAGCACAAAAACTTTATGGGAAAAAAGACGCGTTTGTGCCTCGAAATTCAATAATGTCGGTCCGGATGGATTTGTCCTTAAAAAGAAGAAGAAGAAGAAGCTTTGAGTGCATGTTGAGCAAATGAATGAGGATATATCGCAATTTCTAATGCACCGGCTCTCCTCGCGGTTGGCACAATCAACGTCAGAAAAACCAAAAATTTATTCATCAAGCATCTTAACGAGTGTCCTCAAATCACTTGTCAATTGGACATTCGTTAATAAGGACCCTTACCAAGATGCTTAAAGGGAAGTTTCTCATTTGTCTTTTTAGAACTCTACGGCACATCTAGATGTTAATTTCTGAGGCACTCGTCGAGAGTCATAATCACGCCACCAACTTTCTGGGTTCGCAATTTCTTTTTTCCGGTTTTTCTTTTCTTCAGAACGTATCCGGAATTCACTTGGCATTATAAACTTAAAGGAGAATTTGGGCTGGAGGGAGGCCCCATGTCCCCATTAATGGGGAACCTCAGATGGTGGGGAAAATAGTGAAGAAGTCAGTTTATTGCAGAAACTCCGCCAGGTTCCATTACAGTTTGCATCGCTTGTGGTCTGCTCCTGGTAGGGCTAATCTTCTATTTTTCCCGGTCGTTTTATTCTCTTACTTCGTGTTCTGAAAGTTCTGGCCTGTTGCATTTACGTCGACGACGACGTTGGACTCGGTGGGGGCTTGTTGGGACGAAGATTAGCGTGGCCCCCTCGTTGGCCACGCACGGAACGGTAGACAACTCCCCGTTTTGAAATCGATGCATGCGACGATAGTCATCAATGAAGCGATCAGAGAGCATTGACGGTCGGGGGTACGGCGGACTTATGGGCCTCGCCTGTTTCCCTCCAGCTCCTGCCCCTCTAGCTATAAACAGACCACGACAGGTAGGTGGCCCCTTCTCGACGATATCTACGTGATGGCTAGACTTGTTGAAGTGGGTCGTAGGCTCGTTTCTCAACCCTTGTTTGATCGATCGAACTGTTATATGGATTAGGTATATTCAGTTAATGAATTGTACATGAATTTAAGATGGTATAACCCCCAAAAAAAATATGAGTATTAAAAGAGTTCACAACTCAGTCGCTCTCTCTTGATCTCATTCTAGCTTGCTCCATACTCTCACATCAGTTTCGGTATGAGTTTTTCTAGATTGGGTTAAGTATGTAAATATTTCAGTGATATAGATCGAGTTGATTCACTAAATCCGTATAATATGAAAATGAGTCAAAATAAGTTAAATGAGCCAATTTAGGTTAGATTATTTTATATTTCGAGCATGACGCGGAGATAGAGGGTTTGTGTGGAGGCCGATTCAAGCCGACTTCGTGTCGATCCGCGTCAAGCAACAACCGACTTCAACCTCCTCTGGTTTTGCATTTTTCTTGCTATAAGTTTGGTAGAAAGGTTCATTCCATATTCGCTCTCTAGGAAAAACAAAAGAATCCTTATGGTGGTGAAAAAATGGAAATAATGTTGAATATTTCATTTCTCCATCCTATTAATCAAAATTTTCAACGGCGTCACTAATTGATTATGACGTTTGCGCGGCAAGTAGAAAATAACCTAAGCACGCGCTATGCGTGCATGAAAATTAGTCTTACTTGAGTAACTAAATATGCCTTTTGGTTTGTTTTATTAGGGTCGATTTTTTTTTTGCTATAGAGAATCAGTCAATCTTATCACTGATCTTTCAAATAAAGAGACGAAATTTGCAACCAATTTTCAAATTTAATTAACTAATGATGAAATGATTTGACTATGTTTTTTTAAATACTTTTGCTTCTGCTTGGCCCGGCAACAATAGGATGCCAACTGTCAGCGGACAACATCGCGTCAATCACGGTGTCGGATTCTTGCTTTTGCGACTTCATTTTCGTTTCTTCTTTTTCTTTTTTGCGCTTTTGCTTGATGATTGGATCTAATAATGTGTTTAGTAATCGGTTCATCTGTCGTCAAATTCAAAGCTTGAGCAGCAATTGTTATCAAAGCGAAACTCGCAAAAAGAAAACGTCGAAGCGTCTCAAGCTGCGATGGTGCGTTTCAAGCTGCGATGGTGTTATTATTAATCTGTTTTTCCCTAAGAATTGCACGTTATGACAATACTAAACATGTTTATCGGGAGAGGCGGCGTCTAAAACTAAAAGCGCTAGGGTTTATACGAAGGATCACTTATTCTTACACCCTTCGTTTCATGCAGATAAGATGGCACCAAAAACCTACTAAATCTTCCACACCCACCATTGACTCCGATCACCATCTCTCTCTCTCTAAAAGACTGGCGAACCAGCTGGTGAGGCACTGACCAAATTAAGGATGCTGTCCCAATAATTCTTGTTCTCATCGAACTCGCCTCCGCAGCTGGCGTTCGCGCTAGCGTTGGTGCTGCTATTAGGGTTTTCGTCACAAGCCACGGACGAGGTTTGGTCGGTGCAGCCGTAGCCGAAGATCTCCGAGAGGCCGTCCATCCCGAGCGCCATCGACGCGACGTCGCTCTGACCGGCCCTGAACGAGTTTTCAACTTCGACCCACCCATCGTCGCCGTCGTCTTTGGAGAAGGTGGGCGGCAAGCCATGGAGCCCCGACGATGTTGGGTTTGCTTTCTCAATGCATTCGCGCTCGCTGTAGTTGGTGGTGTTGCTGCTGCAGCTATTGTTCCCGCCGTCTTGTTTGAAGATCTGGCGCTCGCAAGAGATCATCATTGACTTTCTGGCCGTCTCGAGCGCTACGTTTGGAGCTTGGTTGAATCTCACGGCGGATTTCGGCATGGGGCTGTCCAAGAAGTTCAGGGTGGACGTCGGCGACTCGAGATCGTCGAGTTGGAAGGCCACGTTGTCTGTGGAAGTGCGAGAGGTTGTGAGCAGTAAATAAACGCTTCATAGAATAATCTTGAAAAAGACATCCCTTATGTGTGCGGACATTACCTAAAGAGAAGAAACAAACAAAAGTTTTGCTGGCAAGCTTTATTCTAAGGAAAATATTGTTTTTGAACATTGAGGAAGTGCAGTTCTAAAAAAAGATTGGGAATGCCGGAAGTCGCCTAAGCAAAGTTTTGTAAGGTAGTTCATCGATTAAACAAACAAGATTTTATCGTACACGACTCTGAAACTTTCTTGAGCATGTAATGTGAACCAACTTGTGAAACTTTTCGACCAAAAAAAAACTTGTGAAACCATCTTACCTGAGGACTTGGTCCTTGCGCTTTGCCAAACTTTTAGTATGTCGAGACATGGCGGCGGCGGCAGGGGCACCAGGGCTTTTTGAGCCACGACCAAGGAACCGAGCTGGTTGTTATTGTGGCAGCTAGGGTTGGAGGCGAGCTTGGACTCCCGGACCAGCCTGGCCTCCGCCTCGAGCCGAGCACTCTCCCACTGAGCCATGTGGCTGATGTTTGCCGTGTCCTTGGCGTGGCCGGAGCCGAAGGCGTCGTTCCTAGGCTTGTGAGTCACGGGGTCGATCCCCATCTTCGCCAGCCTCTTCTTCAGATGCGTGTTCCAGTAGTTCTTGATCTCGTTGTCCGTGCGTTTGGGCAAGTGAGTTGCTATCGCCGACCATCTGGGACGACAAAGGGTTTTTCACACATCAACTCTAGCGTTTGCATATTAAAAAGTAAGTCCAGATCACATTTTTAACCAAGGGCTTGTACTCCTCATGCAAAAAAAAAAAATTTGAATCTCCTATGAGTGAACATTATTATATTCATTGCAAATGAAGGGGAAGTTAACAAAGGCCTATCTTTTTTTTGTGATCAAAATTAACAAAGACCTATCAAAGGTGCACACTTTCACAGGTCCAATCGAGTCTGGACATGAGATCATCATCGTACTCCCTATTCTCCCAGTCAAAAAGATCACGCAACTAAGTAAATTGATCCCGTTAAGAACAGGTGTAAAAATAATGAGCCTTCCTCTGTACACTCAAACTTACAACCCCCAAAAAAGTCAGATCACCCGTCGAGGTATGTTTCCTATCAAATCAATGAGAAAAATCACCTGTTCCCGAGAAGAGCATGGAGTTGAATGATGGTCTGCTCTTCCTGAAGGCTAAACTTTCCTCTCTTAATATCTGGCCTCAGGTAATTTGTCCACCTCAGCCTGCAACTCTTCCCACATCTTTGAAGACCTAAAAGCAAAAACCACATGAGAAGAGCTTCAGCATAATTAATAACTCTATATAGGGGGAAAAGGATAATAAGGACGTGGCTATTTAGTCATTAGGGTTTCTCGTTTTAGAGACTCGCCGGCTTTCGCGGGCAAGGCGCGCCAGCTTCCGTGGCCGTGTTGCTCGATGTAAGCCACTAGCTTCTGGTCCTCTTCCGGCGTCCATGGCCCTTTCTTCAAACCTATCTTCTCGCAGCACGGGGATCGGCCCATCTCTTTTCCAAGAACCACCCCGAAATTCTAATCTAATGATGGTGAAGAAAGAAACGTCTCTCTCTCCCCTTCCCTCTCTTGTGGGGTGTCAGTATACCAGAGAAAGAGGGAGATAGAGAGAGTACGGAGATGACAAGGAAGAGTTTGAATCGGGAGCTGTGTGTATCTATAGCGAGAGAGAGAGACGTCTGCATGCGAGGTTGAAGAGATTTACGGGGATTTATAGATGGCCGAAGGGTGCGCACAAACTTATGGAGGCAAACCGCTCATTTTGACCGTCATGCCCTCCGATTTCCCCACCGTCCTGTCTCCTGAAATTGATGCTGAAGTTTGTTTCTAAAACAAACAAAAATTGCCTTTTCTGATCTCACATGAAATGAAAAAAAGAGTGCAAGTCTTTTTATTAATTATAAGATTACTGTGGTCTTTCAAAATAAAGAAATTGGCAAATGGCCTAGACCTCACTATACCCGCATGTGGGTGTGCATGTGATTGCGTGATTTTGGTGCTGAAACCCTTTGATTAAAATCACCAATAATTGTAACACGACCTAATACTAGCGCATCAATAAGTATAAGGTTTATCATTGATACTACCATTAGCCTAGACGTGAGAAGTAAGTCTCTTATGCTTTAGAGGCCGAGTTATATTTTTAGTGAAGTATAGTAAAGCGTTTATTAGTAACAGAAACACATGAAAATACTTTACGAAAGTTGAGGTAACTTTCTAGAGATATCATGAAACAAAAACAAGCACAATGCCATAATTGTGTTGAGTAATTATGAACTTATCGCTGAAAGATGAGGTTAATATATGCGTGATATGTTTAATTTTATTATTTAGATTAAGTTTCAAGCCAAGCTACTTGTAACTTTAATAGATTTTTAAGATACTTTCACTAAATAAAAATGTAACTCGAAAGAAACCTTTATGCAGGTATATTAATCTCATGGAAATGTTGACTGTATTTTTTGAGAAATTTTATTTTTGTGATTTTGCTTTACAAATAAAGTGGGGGATTGTTGAAGTTTGTTTCTAGAACAAACAAATATTGTCTTTTCTGATCCTAGATAGGATGGAAAGAAGAGTGTAAGTCTCTTTATTAGTTAGAAGGTTACTACGGTCTTCCAAAATAAAGAAATGAGCAAGTAGGCTAGACCTCACTATACCAGCGTGCGGGTGCGCGTGTCCTTGTGCGATTTTGGTGTTAAAACCCTTTGATTAAAATCATCAGTAATTGTGACATAACCTAATACTAGCACAACACTAGTAATGGTAATCCCGACCTAATACTAGCATATTACTAGAGTCTTGTGATTATTAGACGCACTTGGCACTTTTTACACTTATGCAGTCGTGAGTAATAATCTGCATTAATCAACAACCATATTTTTTATATTTTATTTTTATTTTGAAATTCAATTTAATAAAAATTAATTGTAATGTTCTAGGGAAAGAGTGCGACTGTTCACTTAGGAGTTGCGATTATTTTTTTAAATTAATTTCAAATTTTAATTGATCACTTATGTCCAATAATTGTGACTTTTCACATTGACAATTTACACATGAATAATTGCGTCTTTTCGAGTTAGTAGTTTTAGACCTTCGAAAAGTTGCAATCTTTCATACAAAAAAAAATTTCGAAAAATAAAAAGATGATCGAATAAACTGTTTTGGACACGAATAGTTGCATGAGAATTAACTACTTTTCGGATGCGAAAAGGTGTTTTCATTTCTTGTTATATATTCAAGTGTTCTACGTATCTTGTATATTATTCTTCTTCAATCTTCATTCTTTTAAAAACAAGAGAATTATAACCTTCATTTTCGATTGTTTCTTAGAGAATTCTTGGAGAAATATTAGAATTACTAACTAATATTCTCGCTTGAAATTTTGTTGTATCATGAAGGATTTTTGCCGGTAACTATTAGCAACGTTGTGAGGCAAATAATTCCTTAAAGAAAGTGCTATCACGCCTCAGAATCCGATTCCTTTATTCATCCCATTCTACAATATTTCGCTAGCAGATGAAAAATCGACATTTCACGGTGGAGGAGGTGGCATTTCACTAGGATTGGTAGAGTAGATATGGAGATCAGTAAGAATTTAGTTGACGACCAGGCGGACTTGAATGTGGTCATAAAACCTGTACTGTTCTCTGGGGCTTCGAATACCCCAAAGGTGGGATTAACTTGGTTAGGGCTTTATCTGTTCTTATTACGAAAGGGAGAGAGAAGAACCCTCTTGGACAAATTTAAAGGAGTGGGGACTGAATCGCACTGTATGTTGTATAACCTTTTATTGCTAAAAAAGCTTTTTGTTAATAGGAAAACTCAAGTGGGTGGCGTTCATGGCAGAGGACTCATTAGACGGAGATAGCAATGATGTCCTTCTGCCCCTCACCCATCGGGGGAGCAAACTGACACCGTTCAGTATTGGCCCGATCCCTGATGATTTATTGCATGCCCGGACGCCTTGTAAAAACCGAAAACCACCAATCTCATTATCTTCTTTTTAATACTTAAAGGCTCGGTTCGTTTCGCTTCGCGAAAAAAGAAAAGCAAAAAAAAAAAAGAGATCTTTCTGAAATATATTTTTCGGAAAGTCATTTTCCTAAAGGTTTACTGATTTTTTTTAATTTTGAATTTTTTTTGTTATTTTATTCTTTTCTCTTTTCTCTTTTCTTTTTATTTCTTTTCCCTTCTTCTTTGGCCGGTTGCTGGCCTAGGACAAGCTCATGCCTCGCCTATGGCCAATCGCCAGCCGTCACCGTGGTCGGAGATCAACAAAGGAAGAAAGAAAATAAAATAAAATAAATAATATAAAAGCATAGAAATATTTTTAAAAAAAATGTCGAAAAGAAACGAGGAAAAGAAAAGAATAATATAACATAATATAATTATAAAAAAAAGGAATGCAAAGGAGTGGAGGGAGGAAAGATGAGGGAAAATGTTTTTCTCTTTTCAAAAAGAGGAAATTATTTTGCTCAATTTGGAAGGTATTTTCTTTTCATTAGCTGAAAATGTTTTTCCTCGATTCGTTTATTTTTCAAGAATTGAATGCCAAAAAATTCAGAAAATATTTTTTTGAAAGTTATTTTCCACAAAATGAATGGAGCTTTAGGCAGCATTTCAACAAGTGCAATTGCAGACTTCATTCATAGATGGCATTCCCTCAAAACATGGTGATATAGGATGATCTCCACTTTCGAAAGAACAACAAAGGCTCTACATTTAAGGATGATCCGAATCCTCCATAGTTGAAACCTAAAACTGACTGGATATGATATAATATTCTAAATAGCCAAAATGCTTCTCTTCTTTATGAAAATCTCTCTCACCCTGATGCTACGCTGCTGCACGCGCGCAATACATTTGAGGTCACAACCTTATTGGTCAGGCTCTAGGCCGCCATCGTATCGCCTTTGCCCTCGGACTCAAGGCCTGTTACAGTCACTATCTCAAATCAAGCATCGATCCTAGTTTCCCATGGCCATCACAAAGCTTCATTCCTAAAGCTCACAGACTCGCTCGAGCTCTATTCCCTCCTATCGAACCCATCCTGGTCGATACCAAACTCGCCGCCTGCTCGAGCTGTCATGGCTGCGAGCAACGAGCTCATTGAGAGAGAGGGTGTGTCAAAGTTTTAAAGCCCACAATTCACAGCACATGGGGGTGTGAAAATTGTTGGACATCGTCAAAATGAATAAACGAGTGTTTTTGGAGACTGATGCTGCCGAAAGAATCATAGCTTCTGGCCGTTTCTTTGAAAGGGAAATCCCAGATGAAAGCAAGCTTCAATATGATCATTCGATCGATGCACGAGTCCCAGACGCTCATCCTTTTCACTAATCATTAGTTAAAATCGAAGATAGGAAAAGTTTCTTCGGTCGTCATTCGAAGGTTATCGACATCAAATGGCAGATGGTCTCCAACCTCCGCCCCTACTCGATCCTGCCTCATTCAAAAGAATCTTTCAATATGCTGGTGGAAATGACAGCTGAGTAATAACTAAAGAAACGTACGACATTGAAAGAAAAGGGCCCGGCGGGGAGTGGGGACAGTAAAATTTACGAGGGCCAGTGAAAAAGCTCCGGATTCTGAGTAATCACTAAATTCACCGTCCCACCCATGCATCCGACGGGACTTCAAATAAAGGCTGGCTATCCATCATAACATCGTTAGCACATGGACGCGTCTTAATCGCAGCCAGAAGAGGAAACCGTCTCCTGTGGTCACACCACACCACACAAAAAAACCAAAAAAGATCCTAACCCCTGGTCTGGTGCCTCCTTGCTACGTATGAATTGACGGATAGAAGACGGCCATATCGGGAGTACTATCGTAGTTCATAACATAGGCACGTGCCATTATGTTAACTTAAAGATCTCCGCACGCACGTCGACTCATAAAACAAATCATAAACACTCTAAATACAACGATTAAATCAGCCATAAATCTTTTAATGGTGCTAATTTAGTCCTAAATCGATTATACGACAGTCAATTCAGTCTTAGACCTTTCAACATCAATTTAATTCTAAACCCATTTACGATTTGTCAATTTAATCATAAACCATTTAATGATTTGCCAATATTGTCCTTTCGGCAAATTTATCTAGAAACCAATAGCGTGGACGATTTTTGTAATTCTTTTTAAAAACTTCGATTTTTTTTTGGTAAAGACTTCGATTTTTTTTCTCTCCTTTTTTTTTCCTAACTTTTCTCTTTTTCCCCTATTTCCCTCTGCTAGCAACCGACGGGGAGCTAGGGGAAATGAAAAAAGAGAAAGGAATGAAAAATGAGAAAAAAAAAAATCTAAAGTTCTTTTAAAATTTACGAAAATCATCATCATCAGTGTCAATCATACCATGTAAGATGACCAATGCTGACTACACTATCTTGTCAGCGATTTCTACCCAAAATTAGTATGAATAACTATATTAGCAAATCGTTCAAAAGTTTAGGACTAAATTGGTATAATTAAAAATTTTAGGATTAAATTGGTACAATTGAAAACCTTGAGACTAAATTAACATAATTGAAAATTTTAAAACTATACGGGCCACAGTTTAGTACCTTTTACCAAAAAAAAATACAATGAGTTTAGTACTTTTTTCACTTAATTATCCTGTTAATAACGGTCACATGGAAGCTATCTGCTATAGTCGTACGATTTGAAAAAAAAAAAACAAAAGGGCCCGTACTACAAATAGTTATGCAGATTGAATATTCAACAACTTGGTGGCCTTTTCTGATACCACCTTGGTGCGTAGCTCACCTAAAGACCTTCCCTCGTTTGGTTGACTTATAAGACAAATAATAAATTTTAGGGAAGAAGTGATACCTGTGCATACATGTTTGAAATAGTCGAGAACGCATACTACAAGCGAGATATCATGCTCGAAAGTAATATTCAGATACTTAAACTACGCGAGTAAGGAAGTGAAGGTTTGGAAATGAAGTAAAGGATTGGAAATGAAAAAAAAAACAAAACAAAACAAAACAAAGAGAGACGCTTGAGTGCCCTAGGTTCTCCCAACTTTTCCAAAAAAAATTACGAGTACTTCCAAATTGAGGATTATATGAAATGGGATAAATAAACGAAAAATTTTTAAATAAGGGTTTAAAATACCCTCATTCTCTCAAATGAGGATTTAGAATGATATGGATTCAAATAAGAGCCTAAAGTAACCATAACAATTTCAAATAAGGGCCTCATCTCGTCAGCTGGCCAATTATTCTAGCTAGTCAAAGGCATTTATGCAAAGATAATTTTGATTTCAAATTATTATTTCTTTTTCCTCATTTCTTTTTTTTTCTTTTTTGACGACCCTCGCTAGCCACTGGGTGAGGGCTCCTCGACCACTGGCATGGGTCACTGCCCTCACCTAGGCTCTCACTGGCCATGGGCTAAGGCTGCAACCCTCCCCTAGCCCTCTTCAAGCATTGCTAGTGTCCAGCCATTAGTAGAGATCGGATCAGCAAAAAGGAAAGAAAAAATATGAAAAAGAAAAAAAAACAAAGGGAAAAAAAATAATCATAAAAAATGAAGGGCAAAAATGCCCAGTTAGAAGATTTGGCTAGCCAACTAGATTAGACCATTCTTTGAGATTAATATATTCATTTTAGGCTCTTAATTGAAATAAAGTCCATTTTAGACTCTTTTGAGAAAAGGATGATACTTCAAACTCTTATTTGAAATATTAATAAACAAACGATCAAGTTGAGTTACATTAAGTATCTATAGTGTCAGCGATATCACGTGACCTATGAGATTTGAGAGGTACTCTATGAGGAGTGCCTATTCACCTTAGTTAAAGTTCAACATCATGAAAAAGTACATAAAAAGAAATTCGGTGATGAAAAATGTATAAAAATAAATAAATAAATACCGTTCTCTTCAATTTTCGAGGACTTCAGTTGTTATTCATGCCCTCAACCTCCACCCCTACCTTCCCCCCACTAAAAAGAAAATATGGTCAATGTGAAGAACACGTAATTAGGTAGCTATGAGCTGAATGAGTTGGATGGAGAAACTAGGAATCGCTTCACCAAGAAGCTCAGGCCAGACTTCAGTCGCCATAATAAGGAATGAATCAGGCCGCTGCCCGCATTGACATCACAGCAACCTCCGATAGAAGTAGATGGCTTCTTTTGATTGCTGATTAAATTCCCTTTAAAGAGGGATTTACATCTACCTCTTCACCTGTAACTATATGAATGAAGGAAAGTTTGATAAGGAGATTTTAATATCTTGCCACCTCTATCGACCACGCGGTCTTGGCTCATTGCCGCGTTCCTGTAAGAAGAAATATAAATGCGGGAGCTTGATTCGCGCAGTGGCGGCCACCGGCTAAATAAATTGTCAATTGATTATGCGCGGCCCTTAATAATGTGATACCTCTAGATTGACTCACTCGGAATACCGATCGCTTTGGTCTTTCACGCGCTATTGTTTATCAAGCTTAACATCACCTGAGTCTCATGATTTTATCCTTTGACGTACAAGAGAACAATTTCCCAGGACATCACCATCCTAGTTGTGCTCTTACTTGAAAACACCTAGCATTGGAGTTCCAATGCTAAGCATCTTTGTTATGTCAAATATGCCTATTTTGAGTTAACTTCGATTTCACACACACACATACCCAAGGAATGATGTCTTCGCGCTCGGTGTGTAACTCGGTCCACTTCTGTGCACGTTCGCCATCCTAGAGCTCCTTGTTCGGGCCTTCTGAGCATGGCGGACACTTCCCAACCTTGTACTAGGTCGTTACAAGTAACCATTAATCCTAGACCACCTGTAGCCATCAAACTCTCTGTGGTCGCAACCACATATTTTAGTTCAAGATTCTAGCCAAGAGGGGGGCAAAACTTGTCCAAAAAAGTCCTAAAGTTATTGTAATTTTGCCAATTTAGTCATGATCCTTTAAATTATAATAATTGAGTCATAAACCTTTTTACTGTTTGGTCAATTGAGTCCAACAGGTCAATTATTATTGGAAATTGCTGAGATGGACGCTCTCCATTCTACATGACATAGCCAGCATCTACGTGAATAATTTTTTTAAAATTTTCAATAATTTAATTTAATTATTTATTCTTTTACTTTTTTTCTTTTTTATGTTTTCCTTATATTTTTTTCCCTATGGCCAACAAGGGTTCGTTGCTGGCCATAGTAAAGGAAAAGGAAAAAAAAAAGGAAAAGAGATAAAAGAAATAAAGGAATAATAAGAATGTTTAATAAAAATTAAAAAAAATATTAATATATTATCAAAAATATTCTACGTTAACATCAACAGTATCATATAGGATGGCCAGCATATATGTCAATGATTTCCTATCAAAATTGGCTAGATGATCTCAATTGATAAAATGAAAAACGGTTTATGATTCAATTGGCACTATTAGAAGATTTATAATTAAATTGGTAAATGTGTAATATATTTATGACTTTTTGGATAATTTTCACGCATGAACAACCCAAGTCCCTCTAGATTTTTGCAAATACGCTAATAAGCACTAACGTTTCAAAGTATGACAAAAATCCCCATGTTCCTCAAGCAAAGTTTTTTCTTCCTTTTCATTAACATCGATCTCGGCCCCGACAGATCTTGTTCCAATGATTGGACAGGAAAAGGAGGAGTTCGTCACGTGCGCCTTTCAAGGTTCTCGATGGCTCCTTTCGTTACGTGCCATTTCTTTGGAGGAAGGAAAATGGGGAACGATTTCATTTAAATGTCTCTGACAGCTCCGACGTGCTTTTAACAGCTGAGCGGTCTTAAAACAAACCGCCACTGCCACCGCCACCATCGCCACCCCTCGGGGGGGGGGGGCTCGGCATGGTAATTAAGCTCATGCATCCCGTTTTAGGCTGACGGCAGTAAAATTTCTTCTTTAACTGCTGATGGTCCGATCCTATCTCGAAGAAGCATCTTTTTCCCGTCCATAGGTTGCAATGTCTTTTTTCTTTTTTCTTTTTTCTCACTGGCACTTGGTTAAATTATTTAATTTCTTTATTGATTAACAAGATCGGGATTCGATCGGTTCGGGAAATCAATTTGGCGTTGGCATCTTCGCTTCAATCTCGAGATTGATGACCCGTTAGCCAGTTCAAAACAATTTCCCCCCTCCTCCTTCCTTGGCCACCACAGGAATGGTCGCGATGATCTAAACCTATCGTCGCCCCGTCGCCAACGGCAACCGTCGCCGGCGCGACCTCGAAACCATGCTTCGGGTCCTGTGGGCCTTGGTGAGATGGGCACGGCATGCCGTAATGCCCATGATCAAAGTTTCACTTTTGAGGTTTGCAGTTTTGAGACGGCAAAATTGCCGAAAATTTTTTTAAACATGTTCCTAAACCTTTCAATCTTGCTAATTAAGTACTAAATCTATTCACGTCTTATCAATTGAGGCCATCTGAAAATCCCTAACGTGGATAACGGTAGTCCTATGTGGTACATCAAGCACTTACTGTGGATAATTCCAAATAATATTGTTATTCTATCAACTTTTTTATGTTTTATTTTCCTTTTTTCCTGCGCTTTGTTTTCCCCTGCGTTGATGAGGGCCTTCGCAGCCCCCATTGGCAGTGGTCAAGGCTGCGGTGGTCTTGGGCGAGGGCTTCGCAACCCCGCTGGCTAAAAAAAAAAGAGCAAAAAAAAAATAGATTAAATTAAAATATTATTAGAAATTGTCTACGTTGGCGCTGGACGTGCCGCATTAGATGACTAGCGACCACGTTGCAATTTCCAACTAAAATTGATCGGATGGGCTCAATAATGTAAAATAGTTAAGAGTTCAATGGAAAAATAATATAATATAATATAAGGCTTCAGATTGAATGGTTGAAAATGCAATAGGTTTTGGATTTTTTGGATGATATTCCATGTGGTGCAACGACGATCGGAGCGTTAAGAGCGACTTTCTCATCTTTGATAGCTTCAAGCCTGTCTTCTCGAAAGAAAAGGAAATCCATACGACACCTAACATCGATACATAACACGGTATCCTAGTATAACACAAGACGGACATCAATCGACCGCTAGCGATGCTAAATACAGCTCAAAGTTGGTCCCTTCTTCTTCTTTTTCTTTTCCCGGGGACGTATTGGCATTGGAATGTCATGTCAGAAAGGCCCATGAGAGGCGTTATTTTTCCTTCGGCCGTCCCTCCCAACGAGGAGCACCGTTGGAAGTCGATGTACGTCTTGCGGGCGGTTGTTCCCCCTTCAATGCCATTCGCAAAAGGGAAGGAAAGAAAAGGCCGGCCTGCTTACCTCCGCCCAGAGAAGAGATAAAGTCTCGACCTACTGGCAAAGATGAAGATGATGAGTAATCAATGATCATCAGTTCTGCTGTTCGCTCGCCTGTCTTAAGCGACAATCGATCTCTGCAACAGACCGTTGTGGGGGGTTTTTACATTTCCATATATCAGCAAATACGAAGCTAACGAACTTCTCCTGAGGTTTTTTGGGTACCGGGAGCACTCAGTGGCGATGGAACGCCATAAAGAGGTTTGTGCGTCCTTTCGTGGAAATGTGCTTATGAGATATAGATCTTGTTTTCACCCCCCACAAGGCAAAAAAGGAAAAAGAGAGGTTTCGATCTTGTTCACCAGGAGAAGCAAAGTTTGAATAATCAAATATTAACGTGGGATTTAGAGATATGATTTTATGATTTCCCTTCGTTTCTTAGTTTAAACTTGAGGAATATTCCAAACAAAGGGCCTCAAGTGCTTTATTCTTTTTTTTTTTTTCAAATGAGAATATGAAGTGGATATTATTTTAAATATGGGCCCGAAATATGCTCGTTATTTCAAAGAAACTCATAGCCAAGGTTATATATATATATATATATATATACATTTTTTCTGATTTTTTTCCTTTTTTCCTTATTCTAAATTGTTCGAAAAGTATATAACTTATTGTACGGCGATCAATTCAATTTTAAACTATTCAATTATATCAATTTCGACCCCCGTTACATGATCTACGTGGAAGTGGACTATTTTGCATTTTTCAAAATATGCAGAATCAGAGATCGAGAAAGTGGACCCAAAAAAATCGAGTTGAAAGAGAGGGCATCGCCTCGTTCGGTGAATCCCCTGCGATTTAGGGTTCCATGGTCCGTCGCTGTCGCACGAGGTACGGCGATCAATTTAAGTTCAAACTATCCAATTATGTCAATTTCGACCCACGTTACATGATCCACGTGGAAGTGGATTATTCTGCATTTTTAAAAAAATGCAGAATCAGAGATCGAGAACGTGGACCCAAAAAAATCGAGTTGAAAGAGAGGGCATCGCCTCGTTCGGTGAATCCCCTGCGATTTAGGGTTCCATGATCTGTCGCTGTCATACGAGGGACGACGACATAAGGCGTCCCGCACGTGATACATGAGGAGCCAGGGGATCGCCTTCCCCCTTTGCCTTCCCAACCGAAAGGCTCTGTTCAGTATTTAATGCCCTGTCATAATTTTTCAATTGCGGAACAGGGGAAAAATGACAAAAAAAAAAAACAAAACAAGAAGAAGAAAAAAGGGCATAGGGAAGACCCCTCCTCTCCTTATCAAACCTAATTGCCCAAAAATTCCTCATCCCTTTTGGTTAAAATGGTATTAGCCTGATTCTTCATATGTCCAGGAGATCATTCCAATTCACTGCATATAGTACTATTGAGCCAAGTCTAGAAAAATCGAAAATCGTGCCCACCCCCACAAAAAATACTTCCACGTATGATTTTCCTTTTTAAAAAAATCATTTATTTTATTTAATTATTTGTTCGTTTCCTTTTCCTTTGTTTCTTTTTTTTTTAATGTTTTCCCTTCTTTTTCCCGTGTGGCCAAGGAGGGCTTAGCCACGCTTGCTGACCATAGTGCAGGAAAAGGAAAAAAAAAAGAAAAGAGATAAGAAGAAATAAAGGAATAATAGGAAAAATTAATAAAAATAATTTAAAAAAATATTAATATATTATCGAAATTTCTCTACATCAATATCATCAATAGTGCCATGTAGGACGGCCGACATTCACGTCAATGATTTCTAGTTAAAATTGATTGGATAGACTTAATTATCAAAATATGAAAAAGGTTAATAATAGCTGAGTGATCTTAAATCTTCCCTCTACCAATTTATGAAAACGAAATCAAATTAGTCTAATCTAAGCTTCTTTTATTTTTGGGGATTTTTTTTTGAAAAATTTCTAATTATCGATTTTTTGATCTTTTCCAATTTTTTTATTTGTTATTATTTTATATATTTTTGTTTGAAAATGAGATCTCATTCCGTTTTAGATTAAGGAAAAAATTATGAGAGAACCAAAAGAAAAAAGCGAGAAATGTGGGACTTCATTTCATTTTATGATTCTCAAAAGTGATTTTTTTTTTAAAAACAAAACCTTTTTTTTCTTGATTTTACTCTAAAACCGTTCTCGACAATAAAAGCAGGATCATTTGCATTACTAAATATGATTTTTATCTTTTTTTTTTTTTGAAGAACATAATTAGAAAAATCAGAATCATTTGCGATGCATACCTTAAAAATATCTATGAGCACTCCGATGTGCTTTTGACAGCTGAGCCGTCTTTAATCTCCCCCCACTCTGCCACGAAAATTAAACTAATGCATCACGTTTTAGCTGGCGGTAGTAAATTTTATCCTTAACTGCTAATGGTCCTGTCCTGTCTCGAAGAAGCATCTTTTTTGCCGGCCGCATAAGAGAGACCCTCGAAGGTTGCAATGTCTTTTTCTTTTCTTTTCTTTTTTCTCTCTTTTCTCACTGGCACTTGGTTAAATTATTTAATTTATTTATTGATTAACAAGATCGGGACTCGATCAGTTCGGGGAATTAATTTGGCGTTGGCGTCTTCGCTTCAATCTCGAGATGGATGACCCATTAGCCAGTTTAAAACAGTTTCTCCCTCCTCCTTCCTTGGCCACAACATGAATGGTCGCGATGATCTAAACCTAACGTTGCCATCGCCGACGGCAATCGTCTCCGACGCGACCTCAAAACTGTGCTTCGGGTCTTTTGTGGGCCTCAGCGAGACCGGCACGGCATGCTATGCTGCCCATGATTAGAGTTTCGCTTTTGAAAGTTGCAATTTTAAGACGAGAAAATTATCGAAAATAAAAGATTTAAGATTGAATTGACGAAAGTGCAATAGGTTTATATATTTTGGACAATTTTTCATGTCTTGCCATAATAATCTGACCGTTATGACTTATGAGCCACTTTCTCATCTTTGATGGCTTCCCACCTATCTTCTCAAAAGGAAAGGAAATCCATGCCACACCTCACGTGGATACATAACACGGCATCCTAGTATAATACAGGATGGACATCAATCGACCGCTAGCAATGCTAAATAAAGATTGAAGTCGGCCCATATTTTTTTTTTATTTTTTTTTTCCCGGAGACGTACAGGCATTAGAATGTTATGTCAGAACGCCACGTGAGAGGGTCTGTTTCCCCATTGCCATCCCTCTGTGCAAGGAGTACCGTTGGAAGTCGATGTAAGTCTCGCAGGCGGTTGTTTCCTTCTGCAACAATGCCATTTTTGCACAAAGGGAAGGAAAGAAAGAGCCAGCCCGCTCACTTCCGCTCAGAGAAGAGACAGACTTTTTACGTTTCGACCTACTGGCCAAAGATGAATGATCATCATCGTATCAGTTCTGCTGTTCGCTCTCTTGTCTTAAGCGAGAATCGATCTCTGCATCGAACCGTGGTGGGGGTTTTGCAATTCCATATATCAGCAAATACGAAGCTAACGAACTTCTCCTGAGGTTTTTTGGGTACCGGGGAGCACTCAGTGGCGATGGAACGCCATAAAAGAGGTTTGTGCGTCCTTTCGTGGAAATGTACTTATGAGATATGGTTCTTGTTTTCACCCGAAAGGACAAAAGGAAAAAGACAGCTACAGATCTTGGTTTTTCGGGAGAAGTTACTCAAGCTCAAGGTTTGAGTAATCAAAGAGTAACGTGGGATCACGAGATGTGATTTCGTGATTTCCCCTCGTTCCTTTGTTTGAACTCTGAGAAATATTCCAAACAAAGATAGCGAAATGCTCTTATTTTTTTTTCTTTTTTAAATAAAAGCATGAAGTGAACATTATTTTAAATTAAGGCCTAAAATGCACTCGTTATTTCAAAGAAGGGCTTGGCCAAATATATTTTTTGTCATTTATATTTTTCGATTTTTTTCTTCTTCTTTTTTTTTTTAATTGTTCAAAAAGCCTATAACTTATAGTATGACGATCAATTCAATTTTAAACTTTTCAATTTTGTCAATTTCGTCTTACATTGAAGTAGACTATTTTGCATCTCTCTTTTTTTTTTCTAAATACTTCAAACTTTTTCCCCTTTTTTTCTTCTTTTTCCATTCGTTAATTTTCTTTCTTTCCTTATCCGCCGATGGCGTCTACCCTCGCTGGCCAAGAATGAGAAGAAGAAAAACAAAAGAGAAGAAAATGAGAGAGAGAGAAGAAAAAAAAAGCAGAGAATTTTAGAAAATTTTTAAAATTGCAAAAACAATCAACGTCGATGTCGATCGTCCCACGTAAGATGGTTGGCGTGTACATTGGTAATTTCTGACAAAAATTGGACTGAAGGATTATATTGACAAATCGTAAGGATTGGTCGCCGCACAATAAGAGATGCAATTGATTGAATAGATTTAATTAACAAAATGTGAAAGGGCTTATAACTCAATTGGCACTATTAGAAGGTTTAAATTTGAATCGGTAAAAATGTAATAGGTTTAGGATTTTTAAGATAATTCTCCCTTAGAAGTATAACTTACGTGAACAACCTAAGTCCTTCCGGTTCTTGCAAATACACTCGTGTTCCTCGCGTTAAAGTTTTTCTTGTTCCAATGATAGGACAGGAAAAGGAGGAGTTCGTCACGTGCGCCTTTCAAGGTTCTGGACACGCTTTTGACAGCTGAGCGGTCTTAAATCTTCCCCCCTCCCAATTTATGAAAACGAAATCAAATTAGCCTAGCCTAAGCCTCTTTTATTTTTAGAGATTTTTTGATATTTTTTTCGATCTTTTCCGATTTTTTATTTGTTATTATTTTATAGATTTTTGTTTGAAAACGAGATCTTGTTCCATTTTAGATTGAGGAAAAAGTTACGAGAGAACCGAAAGAAAAAAAAGTAAAAAAAAATATAGGGCTTTGTTCTGTTTTGTAATTATCAAAAGTGATTTTTGTTTTTTTTAAAACAAAACGATTTATTCTTATTTCCGCTCTAAAGCTGTTCTCGATAATAGAAACGGAACCATTTACGTTGCCAAACATAATTTTTATCTTCTTTTTTATTTTCGGAGAGCATAATTTTAAAAAAAAAAATCAGAATAGCTGTCATGCGATCCTTAAATATCTCTGAGCACTCCGACGTGCTTTTGACAGCTGAGCGGTCTTAAATCTCGCCCCTCCGCCATGAAAATTAAACTCATGCATTACGTTTTAGCTTAACGGCACCAAATTTCATGCTTAACCGCTAATGGCCCTGTCCTGTCTGGAAGAAGCATCTCTTTTGCCGGCCGCATAAGGGAGACGCTCGTAGGTTGCAATATCTTTTTTTCTTTTCTTTTTTTCCTCTCTTTTCTCACTGGCACTTGGTTAAATTATTTAATTTCTTTATTGATTAACAAGATCGGGACTCGATCAGTTCGAGGAATTAATTTGGCGTTGGCGTCTTCGCCTCAATCTCGAGATGGATGACCCATTAACTAAGGCTCCGTTTGTTTCATGGAAAATAAAGTGTTTCTAGAAAATATTTTCCAAGAAATCATTTTCCAGGAAAATGACTTCCTTTTCCGGTGTTTGGCTGAAATTGAAATGGCGATGGACAAGGACGTAGAGTGCGAGTGACAGACGAAAAGAGGAAGGGAAGAAGCAAAGGAGGAAAATGATTTTCATTTCTCAAAAAGAGGAAATCATTTTCCTTAGTTTTAGAAGGTTTTTTTTGTTGACCGGAAAACATTTTCCGTTGACCATTCATTTTCCGCCCCCCAAACACCGGAAATTGAGGAAAATATTTTCCGGAAAAATATTTTCCGTGAAACAAACGGAGCCTAAGTTTAAAACAGTTCCTCCCTCCTCCCTTCCTTGGCCGCGACGTGAATGGTCGCGATGATCTAAACCTAACGTCGCCATCATCGACGGCAATTAATCGTCTCCGACGCGACCTCAAAACTGCGCTTCGGGTCTCCCGTGGGCCTCGGCGAGACGGGCACGACATGCCTGTAATGCCCATGCATGATCAGAGTTTCGCTTTTGAAGGTCGCAGTTTTAAGACGAAAAAAATTGTCGAAATTTTTTTTTTTAAAGCACATCGCACTTTTATCGATTCAGTCTCAAACCTTTCGATTTTACAAAATCGAATCTTAAACCTTTACGGATCTTATCACTCGAGGCCGTCTCAAAATCCCTCATGTGGACGCCAATCGTTTTACACGGCACGTCATGCATTTACTGCAGATAATTCCTAATAACGTTTTAATTTTACCGACCTTTTTTTATGCTTTATTTTCCTTTGTTTTTTTTTTCCCCTACGCAAGTGGAGGCCTTTGCGGCCCCATTGGCCGCGGGTAAGGCCGCGCGTGGCCTTGGGCGAGGGCTCTGCAGCCCCGCCAGCTCGGAAAAAGGAAAAAGAGCAAAGAACAAAATAAAATAGACTTCATTAGCGAAAATAAAAGGTTTGGGACTGAATTGGCGGAAGCACGGTAGATTTTGGAAGTTTTTGGACAATTTTCCATGTGTTGCCACGATAATCGGACCTTTAAGAGCCACTTTCTCACAATTTTTTTTTATGGCTTCGCGCCTGTCTTCTCGAAAGAAAAGGATATCTCCATGCGACACCTCACGTCGACACGTAACACGGCATCCTAGTATAATATAGGATGGACATCAATCGACCGCTAGCGATAGCTAAAGAAAGACCGATCGATGTCGGTCCAGATTTTTTAATTATTAATTTATTTCGGGGACGTATTGGCATCGGAATGTTATGTCCGAACGGCCCATGAGAAGAGGCGATATTATTTTTCCCTCTGCCGTCCCTCCTAACGAGGAGTACCGTTGGAAGTCAATGTAAAGTCTCGCGGGCGGTTGCTTCCCCCTTCAATGCCATATGCAAAAACGGAACGAAAGGAAGAGCAAAACACGAAGCTAACGAACTTATCCTGAGGTTTTTTGGGTAAAACGCCATAAAGAGGTCTGGTGCGTCCTTTCGTGGAAATGTACTTATGAGACATATAGACCTTCGTTTTCACCCACGAGGGCAAAAGAGGAAAAAAGAGAGGCACAGGTGCTTGTTTTTCGGGACAAGTTACTCAAGCTCAAAGGTTTGAGTAATCAAAGAGTTAACGTGGGATCACGAGACGTGATTTCGTGATTTCCTCTCGTTCCTTGGTTTGAACTCGAGGAATATTATTCCGAACAAAGGTCGTGAAACGCTCTCTTTTTTTTTTTTTCTTTTTCTCTTCTTTAAATAAAAGCGTGAAGTGGGTATTATTTATTTTAAATTAGAGCTCGGAATGCGCTTGTTGTTTCAAAGAAGGGCTTTGCCGAATATATTTTTTTTGTCATTTATCTTTTTCGATTTTTTTTCTTTTTTTCTTTTTCTAAATTGTTCAAAAAGCTTGTAACTTATGGTATGACGATCAATTCAATTTTAAACTTTTCAATTTTGTCAATTTCGTCTTACGTTGCATGATCTACGTTGAACCGGACTATTTTGCATCTTTTTTTTTTCTAAATACTTCGAACTTTCTCCTTTTTTCTTCTTTTTCCATTCATTAATTTTCTTTTCTTTTCTTTTTCCTTAAATCGGCCGATGGGGTAGCCGGGAACTTGGTGATGGCGTTGACCTCGTTGGCTGAGAATGAAAAAGAAGAAAAATAAAAAGGAGAGAATTTTAGATAACTTTTAAAATTGCAAAAACAGTCAATGTCAATATTGATCGTCCCACGTAAGATGGTCGGCATGCACGTTAGTAATTTCTGACCAAAATTGGATCGAAAAGACTATATTAACAATTCATAAAAATTGACCGCCGCACAGTAAGTTCGTGACTTTTTAAATACTTTTTATTTGTTAAATTAATGATATACGGGGCTCCTCGTATAAATATATTTTACACCCGCGACACATGCTAGAGTTACTCTCTTAGATTTTCTAACGTATAAGATCGGCAAAATTGTAAGGAAGTCTGTAAAGTCGAGATGCATAAGAACACGCGTATCGGCAAGGTGAGATTTACCTCTCGTTAGGTAACGTATTCAAAGTTAATCTTAAAAACAGCATTGCCATGAAAAATGCTAATACGGAACTTCAATATTATACAGAAAAAACTCCTCTCCCTTTTTTCTTTCTCTCTCTCTCTCATTTTGTGACGGCAGCGGGTCAAATCACCTGGTTCAGTGATACCAAGTTAACTTCCCATCCATGCGTTTGGCAGGATTAATCCCCAAAGGAAAGAAGAGATAATGCAAATTCGATCAGCTCCATCCATATCAAAGACAGCTAACATCCAACATCGACAGATGCGTGGATAGCACAAACAATTCGAACTCGAACTCCAAACCGGAATTATGGACATCTCGGGAGGGTCGCCATGCTAAAATATGCCAAAATTCGGAGGCATCTCCACCGGCTTCGGTATCCAGAATCAGAAATCGAGAACTTGGATCCAAAGAATTCGAGTTCGAAAGAGATTGATGGGATTCCTTCCGTCGCCACCTCCCCGGGGGGGGGTGTGACGACCGCGCCTCGGGTCCATGATCCGTCGCTTTCGTACGAGGTACGATGCAATAACGCGCCCCGGGACGTGATAAATGACGACCCAGGGGTCGTCCCCCTTCCCCTCTGCCTGCCCACTGGAGGCTCCGTTCAGTATTTAATGCCCTGTCACACCTTTCCAAATACGGAACGGGGGGAAAACGACAATTTAAAAAAAAAAAAGTGAAGTCTAGAAAAATGCCCAAAAATTCCTCGCCCCTTTTGGTTAAAAGGGGTCTTTAGCCTGACTCTTCACATCATACATGGCCACGGTTCCGAACCGGAACGGTTCCGGGCCGGTTCGGAATCGGAACTGGAACGGTTCCGGGCCGGTTCGGAATCGGAACTGGCCCGTTTTTTTTTTTTACTTTGGGAATTTTGATTTTCAAAATCAAATCAAATTTTTAAGTAATAAAAATTCAAGTAAAATTTTACAAAATTGTAATCAAACTTAGAGGAAAAAAAAAATAGAGAGAGAAAGGGCTTGACTTAATGAATTATCATTAAGTGCCTACATATCTTCTTGGGGATAGAAGAATCAAAGCTCATGTAGTTCTTTTACCTTTGATAACCCCATACTTACCTCATCGTCAATTGTCGCTTCCGGCGGTGGTTCCCATCACGGTGCTCGCTCCATCATCGAAAAATTGGGCTTCTACGTTGCGATCCATCTCTTGTTGTCGATATTGAGCCTTCGTCCAATCATCGACACAAGCTTGAGCCTCCACAGAGTGCGGAGATAATCTTGAACGGTGATCGTCCAAAATATTGCCTCCAGCGCTAAAAACTTGTTCAACCGCAACTGTTGAATAAGGAGTTGTTAAAACCTGTCTAGCGATGATAGAGAGAATTCGATATTGACTCGAATGCTCTTTCCACCACTCTAAAATTTGAAAATCTGTGCCACTTGCAAATGAGTTAGTCTCAAAGTTAGTGCTTAAATAGTGATCAAATTCGGAAATATCCGTGTGCCCCCTTTGTCTTTTTTGCCTACTCATTAGCATTTTATACCCTCTACTCATTTTACCTCCGCTCTCGTTTTCTACGCGACTAAATTGAGAAGAAGATCCAATATCAGTGGCATTATATCTATTATAATAATTATTATATAATGCTATTATTGAGTTGCTAACCATCCCTTTTAATAAATTAATATCTAAATCCATTTCTATATGAAGACATCCATAATACATAGTCAAAAAATCTTTTACGCCTTCTAATTTCGTACGTGGATCGAAAATAGAAGCAACCAAATAAATAAAACGAATATGCTTATAATAAGTTAGCCATTTTGATTTCATTGCCTTAATAGTTGTACCTAATTGTTCATCGTCTTCATATTCTTCAAAAACACCAGTAATATTAACACACTCTATTATAAATAAATGAGTCGTAGGATAATAAACACCGGATAAAGTATAAGTTGCATCATTGAAAACTTTTAAACAATCTAAAATTTTGTGGCAAATATTCCAATGTTGTCGTAATAACTCAAGTTGAGGAACATTAGTCGAAATAAATGCACATAATAAAACTTTATATTCAAAAGATTGATTAAGCAATTCGTACGTGGAATTCCAACGAGTTGGAACATCTCTTGAAAATCTTCTTGGCCTTTTTCCATTTTGTTTACAAAATCTACACCAATCTTTCATAATTTGGGGATGTCTCCATAAATATTGGATTGCGATTTTTATTGGGTTAAGAAAAACGTTAAGAGTTTGTAAACCTTCTTGTACACTTAAGTTTAAAACATGGCAAGCACATCTAACATGAAAAAATTCTCCACCAAAAGTGGGTTTACAAAGTTTTTCCAAGTCTTCAATAGAAGCGGTATTTGCCGCGGCATTATCAAAACCAATAGAAAAAACTTTTTCAACCAAACAATATTCTTCTAAAACTTGTCTAATTAATCTATAAATATTAATTGCCGTATGTCTATCCTCAAAAACTCGAAATGCAATAATTCTTTTTTGAATATTCCAATCGCCATCTATCCAATGACACGTAATACCCATATAAGAATGAATTTGCCAAGGATCGGTCCAAATATCACTACCTATATGCACACGTTCGTTATAATTCATAAAAAATATTTTCAATTCTTCTTTTCCTTTTTTATACAAATTAAAAATTTGGCGTTTAAGGGTATTTCTAGAAACGGGTTTTGCTTGTGGAGTGCATGCATTTTGTATAAAATTATTAAAACCAAATTTCTCACCAAAATTAAATGCTAAATGTTCTACGGCCGTAAATCTAGCTAATTCTTCTTTATAAACATTTTCGCTATAACGGAATAAAGGAGGAGCGTTAGTTTTGGCGTACCCGGAAATTTGTTGTTGACGAGTGTCGATCCCAGCTAGCGTTGGATGTTTTGACCTCAAATGCCGTTGAAATGTTCCATAGCCTTGACCACTTACGAATTTGTAATTTTTTCCACAATGTTTGCAAGTAAGTTGATATTTGTTTTCTTCAACGCGCGTCTTCGTGAAGTGCTCCCATATCGAGGAAACGGATGACCCCCCTCGTTCCATCGTTATTGAAGCTTCTTCGGTGGGAGGATTCATGCTACCTTGTGTTGGAACGGGCTCCTCGACATTTGGAATATTGTCGATTTCAATTTCGTCGTCGTCGAAGCCATAATATGCATAATCTTGAGGATTATGAGATTGAGGATAATTTGACGATCCCATCGGCGCCATCGGGCTCTTACCCCTCCCGCCACGGCTTCCACTTGCCATTTTTCGAGAATTTCCAACAACAAAGAAATGAAGAATTTCGAGAGAAATGAAAGTGGATCGAGTATCGCGACTTGAGAGAATTTGAGATTGAGAATTTGAGAGAAGAAAATTGAGAGAAGTTGTGAATAAAATGAAGGGGGGAGGGGGGTATTTATAAGAAATTTTTTGATATTAAATTTAATTTAAAAAAAAACAAAAAAAAATATAATAAAAGGGGGGCAACGGCTATTTAGCCGTTGCCCCCCCCCCCCAAACGGCTAATTAGCCGTTGGGCCGGCGGTTCGGAACCAGGAACCGGAACCGGCCCGTTCCGTATGGGCCGGTTCGGCGGTTTTTACGGGCCGGTTCCGGTCCGGTCCCGGGCCGGAACCGGCCCGTGGCCATGTCTAGTTCACATGCCCCGGAGATCATTCTCATTCACTGTATAAAGTATTTATTGAGCCAAAGTCTAGAAAAATCCGAAATCGTGCCCCCACCTTATGGATTCCATGTGTAACTCAACGTCCGAGAAAATCCATACTTGAAAATGAGGTACGAATGAAAGCGTGAAGATCTAAATGCCGACGCAAATGCAGGTCGCAACTCGTACTATTAATTTGGACGATTGGACCTTTGACAAAACCTGGGATTAGCAACTTGTCCGCGACATTGCGTCTCATTTGGTCGGTGTCATTACGTTTATGATGTACATACTCAACCGGGTTTTTCGGTTTTATTTTCTTTTGTGTTGAATATGCTGTCATAGAAACGGAAGAGGAAAAACGTGATGAAAAATCGTCGGAAACAAAACTCATCTACTATTACAAATATATCAAGGTGAAACCAAATTCGAGGACAATGAAGAGACGACAATGATAGACGGTTGATATTTAGGCTGGGCACAATGGATCAATCGAATCGAGAACTATCCGAACTAGACCGAACCGATCAGTTTGGTCCGATTCCCAATTCCAAGGAGAAACCGGATCTAATAATATTTTTTTCCAAAAAAAGAAACATTTCCTAATGACAAAACATAAAATAAAATAAAATAATCAATCGGTCGAATAATTGAACACCAAAACGGACCAAGAACCAATCACCCTTAGTTAACATGTTCCAGAACCTCTAATTTATTCAATATAAGCTATTGGTTTTTTTTTTTTTACATGTACATAATATTCAACTCCAACTAAAATACGATAATCCTTTTAATTTGTTTAATTTGGAAAAATAATTATCCATATTGTCCGGTGATCTGGATAATTGCGTCTTGATTTGAGTTCGATATTTTACACTAATAATCTACGCGCCCATTCAAACTTACCGTAGTGAAAACCAAATCAACAAATTCCATTAACTAGGATAACATTAGATATCTTCATATATTTTAAGAACTAAATTTAACAATTTAACAAAAACTTAGAAACTACGTTTACATTAAAAGTTCAAAGACGTCATATATAATATGCCAAAATTCAAAGACTCTGTACATTGGGCGAAGGCCAATCGTATAATCATCCCAACTAAACTGCAGTATATAGACAGTAAAACTGAAACGAGACCACTTGCTTTGCCAATCCCTCATTGCATTTTAGAAATAACGAAACTGTCTCCAGCAAAGGCGCATCAGCCGGAACATCAGGTTACTAGATATTTGGGCTATTTTGAAACCGGATTTTTCATGTGATATGTCCACAGGAAGGGTTTACTAACCCTTGCCATTAGACGGCTAATTCAAGAACCAATCAGGAATGAGTAGTATTCAAATATACCGACCTATTCCTCGCAAAAATCCACAACTATACGACCGTGGTTAATCAAGAGATGAAAAATCACACGATATAATGGCCATACTAAATTATTCGATCATGAGTAAAACTGGAACCACATGTGCGATTACCAAATGAAAGGCGTGCATGCTCCCGGGAGCTCAAGATGAAATCACCCCTGAAGAACTCCCAAAACAATTCCCAATCAATGGGAAGAGTTTCCTTGGTCTCAAACATCAGACATTCGAACAAGCTTCTCATAGAGAATGCGGTCATCTCTTCCAGTATTGGTCTCCCATAACGCGCATGCCACCAGCTCCTGATTTATGAGGAGTCAAAAGGAAAAGAAGAGAGAAGAAGAGGGAGAAAGAAGAGGGGGGTGGGGTAAATTCAGTCAGCCCAAAACACACGGTACCAGGGAAATCAATACAAAGGAGGAATTAAATCCCTACGTCAACAAGAATGGCATATAATTTCTTACCTTGACATCTCTATGCGATAGGAACTTCCCTAAGCTGTGAATGATCAACCTCATATCTTCAACCTAAAAAAGGAAGACAGCCCCTTACTCTCCTGGATGAATTATAAACAAGGGAAAAGAGAATTTCTACGCACCCTTATGTATCCAACTCGGTTTCTGTCAAAGAACCTGAAAGCCTGTTCCCAATTAAAATGACCGTAAGAGAATTAGTATAAGTTGAAGACTAAGCAAATAAAAATTTAATAAATTAAGAATTTGAAAATATAATAAACTATAATATGAATAAAAAATTCAAATAAAAGAAGACCATTTATTTATTTATTTATTTATTTTAAAAAAGGAGGCAGCAGACATGCCTGCAATAATTCCTTATTGACCACACTATCCTCAACAACCGCTTGTTTTATCCCTGTTCCCACTTCCTCCCGCTTTCCTGGTGCGCTAGTATCGTGACCTGGCTTAGACCCGGGAGTCGTCACACTAGATTTGTTCTTTGCAGATTCCTTATCCTTCACCGGTTCCTCCGCTCCACTCTCTTTGTCCCCACCAACCTTTTCAGGCCCAGTATTGACATCAATATTATCCACTTGCTCTGATGCCTTCAAGAATCAAACTAGAAAGCAATTAGACAATCACATAAAAAAAATATCCAAAGACCAAAGTAACAAGATGCAAAGCACTGGTTCACACAAAACAATCATCTAATTTCAGATCAAGCAACAAACAAGCATAACGAGAAAACTTTGCTTGCCTCTTTGGAAGTCTCAAGTTGGGATAATGTTTCCTCCATTTCATCAAACTCTTCAGGATCTTCTTCAGGATCTTCCTCTAGATCCTCATTATTATCTGCTGCTTCATTCATTCTCTCATCATCGACATTGTCATTGGTATCAGCTTTGTCCTTAGTCTCTTCATCATCTGGTTTAGCAGAAACATCAGCTGCCTCAAGAGTAGCTGATTTGCTTTCTGGAGGGAGTTCAAAAGTCTTCAATTGTTTTGGTGCTTTTTTGTAATTTCCTGTCCTTTGAGTTTCTTCTCGTCTCCTCTTGCGCTCATTTCTTTTCGTAATAAATTTTGTACGCAGTTTCTTGATTTGAAATCAGCACATGAAAGGAGTAGAACATTTAGCTATTCATTCAACTCATGCATTTTATTCAGACCAGAGGTGGAAAAGGCAAAGGACTCATCCAAACATACCTGCAAAAAGTTAAAGAGACGGCATCCCATCTGATACTGGAGCATCTCATAAAGTGATTCCGCAAATACTGAAAGCTACAACAACAAAGAATTTTGTATCTCATGCATCAAAAGGAACCAGTACAAATAAGAACACAAGACCATTGTTCATCCACACTCATACACAGATAGGTGTCACGTGTTGAAGCCAAGGAGCTCACCTCAAAGTTTGATTCTTCAGCATCCTTGTCAGAATAGTCCAAGAGGGAATCAAGTGAAAGTGATAATGAACGCAACTGCAACAATTAACAGCGCAAAGTACCAGAAGGTAAGCTGATGTTTGACATTGACACAAAACATATATAGCAATCATGATAATACGAAACTCTTAACAGTCAACCTACTTTAGAACCCTTGGGACCTTTTGTTTGTAAAATCAGGCCTGGGCGGGGAGGTTCTTCAATCTTTCTCTTTGCCCTTGTATCTTCATCCGATTTTCTCATAGATTCATCTTTCTGATATGCATCTTTTTTCTCCTTATCATTCTTTGACTCCCCTTCTCTCAAATTCTTATCCTTATGAACATCTTTCTCAGGAGCTTTTTGCTTCTCAGCTTCGCCCTCAGCTTTATTACTGGAGACAATTTTCTCTTCAACTCCCTTTTCATCCGTTTTTTCCTCCTCGATGACCACACTTTCTGCTGCCTCTGAAGTCTTTGAAGTATTCTGCTTCTCAGGAGCTGATGCTTGTGAGTTTTTCTTGCTAATTACTTTCTTCTTCAATTTGTACACTTCACTCACCTGACTTTTGGTGTCAGCAACAGGCTTATCCATTTTCCCTTCCTTGGCAACAATTTGTTCACCACCATCTTTCTTAGAATCAGCCACCCCAACATTGGCTTCCCCATCAACGACCTTCTTCTTAGGTACTTTCTTAATTATTTTTCTCTTTACAGTTGTCTTTGCACCACTATCTTGCCCGACCATGGCAACATCAGGATCAATTCTCTCCTGAGATTCCCCTTTGGTGCAATCTGTCTCCATGTTGGCTTTCACCTCCGACTGCATGCCTTCTTTAACCATAGGAACTTTCTTTACCACCTTTTTCCTGATAAAAGTTTTGACACCAATAGATGGTTCATTCTGCACGCTTGCCGTCTCTGATTTTGTGTTACCATCTCCGGCACCCTCATCAAGCCTGTCACTCTGTTTACCATCGCTTTGCTCTGTTATAACCTTCTTGTCTGCAACCTTCTGTTTTACAATTTTCCGTATTATCTTCTTCTTCCCAGTCTTGACAGTGCCAGCTGCCTGAGCACCAGTGGTTTCTCCTGATTCCTTTACTTTTGCATCCTTGTCAACCTCAGCCATTTCATCTGCATCCTTTTTCTCATGTTCGCCACTCCTTTCTTCAGTTTTACCTCCTTGGACAAAAACGGAATCATTGTCTTTCTGATCACCATTCCCATTCCCGTTTTCTCCAGAAGTTCCATTGTTTTTCTCAGATTTGCAAACCACTTTTGAATCTTTTAAGGAGCTTAAACCCTTGCCTATTAAGAAAGCAAAAGAAAAACAACAGCGTGCATGTTAGGGAAACATGTGACAACATAAGGAATTTTTCACAAATTTCACTCACCTTTTGCCCCCTCCATCTTATCTCCAGATCTCTGCAATAAAATTCTGATTTTAGAATACCAGTAAAAGACTCCTCGTGTTCCACTTCATTGATAATTGGTGAATAAAAGATGCTAAAAACACACATATCAAGCTACACGAGCAATACTGTGCATTTATCATCACTGCCTCTTCAAACTGATGCTAAGTCAACTACCATCAAAATTCTGACCCGAAAAAAAAAAAAATAGCACTACCATCAATTGGACAGATGAAGAGGCATCAAATACAGAATGCATGAAGCCCATTGGACAAAACCAAACTACGAGCAAAACCTGTCAACAATGCTAACTTCCACCACCAGTACTAAGTTCCTCAAATATGCAATTGCCTGAGTCATAATGGAAATGCGATGATGGTACTTTCATACTTCAGGAAGCAATTAAAGATGTAATTATTTCTCTTCCTTTCCCTATCAAACTTTACAGAGACAGAACTTGCTGAGATTTAATACCGAGTTCAATGTACTTGAATTGGAACATCAGATCAGATCGTCAACGATGCAGGTTAAATCCAAACCTAATGTCTCAATCAAAAGTGCAACTTATTCCTATAATAAAAGACCATCCAGGCTTTTAGTCAGGTTCCTCTATCTAATCCCCCAAAACAAGCTGTCATTCTTGTGACTTGCCAGTCACATGGTATGTGATCTCAGTTGGAGTCCATGAATTCATGACCATACCAATCTCCAGCAAACCACTGTCTGAACATGAAGCAACAGAAAACCGATACAATAGCATAGTCCTTTTAGTTCCACCCACCCATTAAAGCATTACATTGCACGGTGACCATTTCAGTTAGATTAATGAAAGACTGAGGAAGTACCCTATCTACGGCCACATCAAATAACACTCACCAATAAGCTATTGCTGCAGAATCTAGGTCAAAGTCAAACTGACTGAAAGAAAAGGTTTAGTAAGGAAAGGACGCCATTCACTTTTTCCATCATACCTATATTGTACATAAAATTCTTCATATATATACATGAATCAGCAGCATGTGCAGGTGCCGCAGATTAAAAGAGAACGAGGGAAACATATTTAACGAAGATAAATCGAGAGTAGTAGTAGTAACGTGAACAGATGACAGAGTCAGATTAGTGGATGAGTATTAAGGCAGAAGAACTTTTAAAAGAAGGCATAAAGATGCAGTAAGCACCCAATGACACCAGATTTCGCATTTACAACCTCACTTTTACATGTATAAAGACCAGCACATTTAATTGCAATGCAACTTCTGTTCATGTCCTAATTGTCTTGCGGGAGCCATTGCTAATAAAACGCAGCCTTAATTTTTTTATAAAAAAAACAAACCTCATCTTTTAAATTTCTTCTCCATTCTCTCTCAGCAACAGCATTCTTGTGAGCCAACCACTGCTGCCTCCATGTCTCCAGTGATGGAAGACAGTCCGACAATTCTGGGACAAAGAGTACAGTGATCTCTTTATGGCTAAATAGGCCATCCTTCCCGATTCGATCGTAATGTATCTGTAATGTAAAAATGTAACAAGGTATGAAACAAATTTGAGCACATGAGCTCACATATACATGCATGCGTGCTTACATATATGCTTGTGAGAAGGTATATCAACGAACACTGTCGTTTAACCACGAAGTCACATACAAAAACTATAAAACAGGGCAAACCAATGCTTTGGATGCAACACTGCTTGACAAGGTAAGCGGAGTTCACATAAGCTTGATCACACAGACAAGGCAATAAACAGTGTCATATACGTTTAGTATATAGAGACGTGATAAGATGAAAGCATGCTCTTTGGGCTGGCAGAATATCCATGGTTCATTACAAACACATCTGACCTTGGGATGGGATGGGGGAGGAAGTTACCTATTCTATGGGCTAGTTGCGATACCAAAAAAAAAAAAAAAGGTAAGTTACCTCAAGGAAACGATGCCAATGCTGACAACTCTGCAAATCAAGCTGAGTGATATCTTTAGCATATCTGAACATTAACAGCATTTTAATGATTTACAATGCATATTTATCTTAAAAACCAAAAAACAAAGACAAAAAGAAAAAGAAAGAGAAGAAAAACCTAAGTGCTGTCTGTATTAAAGAAGAATCATCAACAGATGGATCACTGCCATCACTACAATTCCACGGTCCACCAATTGCCATGAGAGAATGATCCTTCTTAAGAAGAGCAAACCTTAAAATGTTACAAATATGCGGAACATGATCACCAAAGTTCTTATCAGATGATAGATTCTCCAGAGCGCTCCTGCTCAGTCCACTCATCAGAATCACCTACACCAGCATCAAACAGCGCATTTTAGGGCAAAATTGCAACACTAATTGGGACAGGGTGCTCAATCCACAAGAGTTTCTCAAATTGCATGATGATATAAATTTAACAGAATCACAAATTTGACCTGTCTGTGTCCTAAGATAGGTAGAAAGTTTTGTGATTACAAAAGCATCAATTCTTAAGTTTTAGAGATGAGTCTCAGCAAATGAGAACCCCCCATCAATCCCAACGGAATCAAATCCAACAAGAAGTAAATTGGTTCGTCTACCATTTGAATATGAAGAGGGATACAAATGGTCGAATTCAATCCCGACCAAGACTTCTAAAGTCGAAGGAATGAAGACTAGGGTACAAGCGTTCCTTTTGGGTAGATTGAGGACAGATTCTTGCAATTGCAGATTCAAGGGGGATCCGAATGAAGCAAAAGTGAAACTTAAAGACCAGAGGGCGAAAAATGTAAGAAGAAATGGCAGATCGACAGAGTGGTTCAGAGACAAAGAAATAGGAGAAGGAAGAAACGCAAGGAAAAAACACCGCCTAACCTCAAAGAGTAAAAATGGAAAAAAAAAAATAATGCTCTAGGAGTAAATTCATTGGCATTGGAATCATGGAAGGAAAAGTAGAGCAGTTCCTCATGAAGACAATGACTTAAGACACATGCTGCCACAAGAAATATTCATTAATGTGAATATCAAAATTGAATATATTCAAGAGAAACTATAGATGTGGCTCCCCAATGCAAGGAAACTCGTTTACAGTGGCTTTTGGAAATGCTCAAATAAATTGGCGAGAAGGTGCAACTACAATATATTTGCAAGTGGGTATAAATTTAACATGTAAACAGGTAGGAAAAGAGTATCGAAGTGCTGAAACTCTAAAGCAACTTATCAGTATTGACCCTATATGCTGTAAGATATTAATAAGTGGCTTACAGTGGTAACCAAAAAAACTCGCACAATAAGATTGTTGACCCCAATATTACCAAAAAAATTTATTTTACATAATAATATTGTGAAGGGGAGCCTTGGCCTAATGATAAAGTTGTCACCCAATGACTCAGAGGTCACAGGTTCAAGCCATAGAAACAGCGCTGTGCAATTACAAGGTAAGGCAGTGTACACTAGTGATCCAACCCTTCCCTGGGCCCACTGCATAGCAAGAGCATGGTGCACCAGGCTGCCCTTTTACGTAATACTATTGTGCTTATGCAGACAATAGAGTTTGCTTTGCTTACATGAACTAGGAAGCCAAAATATGTCGTAGCTCATCCACTACATCATCATTTCATCCTGACACTAAGTTCCTAAACAGGAAAGTCCAAGAAATTATAATAACATTGGCAGTTCCAAGTAGCAAGCATTAACCAAAAACATGAAGATTGAACTTTGACAAGATAGTGACCTGATTCAAGAACAAACATCCAAGAAATACTGCTGATTGCAATTAATGGATTTTATACTTTCTTCCTTTTTCACTAGCAAACAATCATCTGCAGACCACATTTCTATTCTATAGCTACCAGTCAAAATGCAAACTGAGCACTTGATGACAAAACTGACACACTTAATGCTTAAATGAATCCCGCAGGCACAGATATAAATGGTAGTATTCACAGGCAAAGTTAATGACTGACTATTAACAATAAACCTTTAGGCACTATACTCGAACCTAAAATTTGGTCCTTGGCTTGGAGTGTATGTCAACATACTGAATTTTGAGACAGCATAAATATATACTCAATTAATTGAAGTATGACAAATGCTACAGGAATTGTCATTTCAATTTAAAAAAGTGGAAAATCAGGTGGGCTGCAAGTCCAAAGCTCTGGGAACAACACACCTTAGCATTCCAGACGATATCTTGACGTACGAGTTGTTCTGAGTCTTTCGAGGGAACTTTGATGGTTAACTCTTTTGGTTCAGCTGCACTCTCATCTTCAAGAAAGTCGTGCTCAAAACTGTCCCAGTCGAGAAGATACTCATTTCATCAAAATATCATTCACACCCACTATAAAGAGACAATCAACCATCTTTGGGTCTTGAGAAAATCTTTAATAACTGGAGGAATGTTTTGAAACAATTCATAGCAATCCTAATGGAAGATTATTACTTTCACAATTTCCAGTACAAAGTACTAGAAGAAAAATAAAATAGCGCAAATAGAATATACAATACAAGGTACCTGACCGGGGTATGAAATGAGAGCTTAAGGCAATCCTTAGGCCAATTCACCACCACCTTAAACACAATGGTTTCAAGTAAGAGCACACTCAATTACTTAAAATTTTTATCTCATCAAAAGAACGACCAAATAAAACTGCAAACCTTGGAAAATTCTGGAGATACAAAAAGTCTTGGATAGCGTTTATCCAGAGAGATATAATCCCTTTCTACAGTTGCTAAACTGGATGAGTAGACCTGCAAATGAAAATGGGAAGAGCTTAATTCATAAGAAACAACATTTTGTATCTGAAACCAAACAAGGACAATGCATTTATCCAAGGCTTATTTAGTCTCTGAGACTGTTCTTCACCAGAAACCATTAAGCAACACTCTTTTATCCGAGGCTCACTAGTCTCTCCCACTATCTCTTTAAGCACAAATTTCTAATTCTGTCGGGAGTAGCAAAATAACCATTGCATGATATCCACAGAAGTACATCGATACATATGCGCATGTGTATAAGCACATATATTTTTTTATGGGGAAGATCGAGAGGGGAAGATAGGGAATGGTCCCAAATCGCAGAACATATGTGTTCAACATGTAAGAACACTTCCATGGAAATATTGGCATTGAAACCACAGTAAAATCTCAACTAGTTCGAAAGACAGTTGATGCAAGTGATAAATGAAGCAGCTCCGCAGAGAAAATTCTCCGGTCAACAAGCTATTTTTAAGCTAAGGTAAAGTTTGTCTTTACTGGTTAATAAGATTCAAATTAACGGGCCAGCTCCAAATTTTTGGATCAACTCTCATAAAAGCAGCACCATTCCGAAAAAGCATGTAGAGGGCTTATAGGATTGGAGAGGCGCAAGATCGCAAGATAGGTCTCGAAACCTTGAGCAGAGTGAACAATGAAGAGATTTGGAGAGAAAGAAACGTGCGAACAGAGGGGGAGAAAGAAACGTGCGGACAGAGGTAAAGTGATGATGAACGGCAAAGTAGCACTAGAAAAACAGAGAGATGAAGCATTTCGGAAGAGAGGTCCCTTCAGATTCTTCAACAATCGGTGTATTCCAGGTTTAGAACTCGGAATAATAGATAAAGCAAAGTGAGAAGCCACTTGGCCAGGAGTAACATAGGAAATCCCAAAGCAAAAGCAATCTTCCCCTCGGCAGCCACAGATCTCCAGAGGAAGATAATCTCTTAAATGAATGATGAATAAGACAATCCTTGCGTTCCTTTTCTTTACCTTGCAGACATACTCTCTCCTTATTTGTTTAACAGGTGAAGGACGCCTTCAGAATGACAGAACAGGAACAAGTTAGTCATGAAGGCACAGGAAACCGAGTAGGTATATATTCAGACTAGAGCAGGATGCAAAGTAAATCATCAAGGTCCACCTATTTGAAGCTTCGTGATATGGAGAATCTCGTCGCGAAAATCTGCCTTCCTTTGTCAAAGAAGAACCTCGTCGGTCCTTCGAGGCCCTCAAAGGAGTCCGTTCTCGTCCGGTCTCTGATAAACGCTTTCGCTCTCTTTCTTTTTCCTTGTCTCGTTTCTCCAACAAGTATTCCCTTTCTCGAGCTCTTTCACGTTCACGTTCACGTTCACGTTCTCGTTCGCGCTCCCGTTCACGTTCCCGCTCCCGTTCGCGTTCTCGTTCACGTAGACGTTCCTTATCCCTTTCTCTTTCTCTCTCTCTCTCTCTCAGCCGCTCCTTGTGGCGCTCTTCCTCTCTTAATTCAAATTCTCGAAGATAACTAGCCCTGTCATCCTTGTGTTCTTCAATCCGAGGATGACTACCACGTGATAGTACGCTACTCGAGTAATCGGACTCACTACCGTGAAGCCCTTTTCCAGTAGTATAGTCCCTCCCAGGAGGCAGGCTCACTCCATAACCAGGATTCAAAGAACTTTGCCCATAAATGAGATCATCCACATTTCTTCTTGTGGGAGCTGCCCCTAATATTGACGGTGCTTTTGGTCCACCATACGAGGGAGCACCAAGCATTGAGAAGCTTTGAGGATCGGCATCCATTCTACCCCCATAAGACACAAGATCTTGGTCCAGAGGTCGGTTTGTAGGAACTCTTGCTGCAAGATATTCATTTTGTCTGCCAGAAATGTGTTGCTACTTAGTGGTGTAAGAAATATTCCACCGTTTTATTAGGTTTTTTCCAACATACTTTTTGGAGCAGACCATGGACCGCTGCCTCAGTCAATGGGCAAGTAAGGTGAACTTGGGTAGTAGACCCAAAATATGAAAAGAAAATGAATAGCATATAGAACAGCAAGTACCATAAAGGAAATGCCCTCTAAGTGGATGCAAGATGCGTAACCCAGAGTTACCTGGAGCTTCCATCAAGTGCAGTGGAATGGCGTGATTGAGCTTTCAGCGAGTGTTCTTGTCGAAATAAAGATGTACGATCCATGCGATCATACATCTCAGACTGTCAAGACAGAAAGAAGCGAAGAATGAACTTTCAAAGATTGTTTGTCAAGCAAGAGACAAGTTTAAATCATAAAAATAAAAAATAAAAAAAGAAGAAGAAGCAATAACAACAAAAAAGTCTATAAAATTATAATCCTACAAGAGACTAATTTGAATTTCAATAGAACCCAAAAATTATTTGATCCAGCAGGAATTGGAAAACCAATGATAACAACACACCTGACGCTGATGACCATAACCAACAGAATCAGTGAATCTTCCTGTTGGCTCTGTCTGCACATCTCTCCCAATATAGGCACCTTGTCTTTCAGCATACTGTCGCCTTTCTAAAGAAGGATAATCAGGAACTTTTTCTGCAAATAATGCCTCATTTTTTCGACCATAACCATGGTTGGATGAGGGGACATATTCACTGGATCCAAATTTAGGAGAAGCTGGTATAGATGAGGTGTAGCTGCCGCGACCTTCTAAAACAGACTGCCCAGCCCCTTTATTACTGAGTGCCGGAAGCTATAACAAGAAGATTATAAGTACATAATAAAACAACCTCTATCCGTATCAAGTATGGTGGATTTGACACCTTCAACGCTATTAAGCTGAACATTCAAAGGACCAACTGCCTTGACAAGTAAAGACAAGAAAACTTCATGAAAAAAATGGCATAAAGGATTAAATTCTCTGTAGATACATCTATAATATAGAATTTATTCAATCTTACTGACTCCCCTCATAAGACTCTTCTATATTGTGATGTTTTCCTTGAGAATCCTAGAAAGAAGGAAACAAGAAACAAAGAAAATTTTAGAAAAAAAGTACATTAGCATAACTTTGTTTCACTTATGGCTGATAGAAACAGTCTTCTTCATGATTTTTTTACATGCGATGCTTCCCATTTTAAATTATTTTGTTTTACAGAATTCTTTCACAAAAGGCATAGTTTAGAGCAACAAATTCATATCGCGCTTCTAATTAATCATCAATAAATGATTATCTCCTTCTTTAAAAGACTTAGAAGCAACAGAATTAGAAGCAATCATAAAAATGACTGTAGAATTTCTTCATTGTATTAACAAGATTCAGCTAAGACAATCTAATATTTCCTCATTGCATTGAGCATAAAAAAAGGTTCTTCTGTATTATCATTGACACAACAAAACACAACATCAACTCAACAAAATTGAGAAATTTTCATGAGAAAAAACATAAAAGCAAAGGAAATCAAAACTAAGAAGAAGATGTAGTCGCCTTTAATTGTAAAAGGGAAAAAGGAAATGCAAAAAATGAATTCATAAATCAAAGAAAAACAATGTTTCAGAAAATTCATAATATAGTACGATATAATTACGTCAATCTTCAGCAAAAGGACACCCTAAGTGCCAATATTTGTGTACAGCGCTCACTTTAGTGCTAATCTTTTTTTGGATTACTTAAGTGTCAAATTAGGGAAAAAAAAAAGGTGATCACTTAAGTGCCAATTCTAGCCAAACAGTACATGTGGCATTTTTTTATTAATTTTTTAATATTATGTGGAATTTTTTAAGCTAAAGTCAGTCCACTTGGCGTCCATGTGGCAAATTTTTTAAAAAAATTCAGTCCATGTGGACGCCACGTGTAATTAATTTTGCAATATTAAATTAAATTAAATTTTAAAAATAAGCTAAATAACTCGGAAAAAAAAGGAAAATTGCTAGGTTGCAGGGGCGAGGGGTGGGCAAGGGCTCCAAGCCCTCGCCGCCACTGCCCACCATGGCCGGCAATGGGTGGGGGATGGCCAGCGGGGGTCGCCAAGCGAGCAAGGCCTAGCCATGGCTAGGGTAGGTCGACCTCGCCCAAATCTGTGACAACGAGGCCCCCATCGACCTTGGCGCAGCCTCGCCTGCAGCCAGTGGGGGTTGCCAGCCACTCAGCGATCCCCGCTAATGATGGTGGGCAGCAACGGCAAGGGCTTCCAAGCCCTCCCCCTTGCAAAAAAGTATTTTGCTTTTTTTGTTTTGTTTTGTTAGTTTATGTTTTATTTTTTTAATCTTTTTAACTTTTGGCCTTTTTGTTATTGCTAATATGGATGCTCTGACGAACCACATAGATGCCAGGTCAAATTTCCGGCGAAGCTCACCAGAGTTGGTAATGAAATAACCATTTTAAAAAAAAAATGGCACTTAAGTGATCCAAATAAATAGATATATATATATAAATATATTAGAACTAAAGTAAGCGCCGTACACAAACATTGGCACTCCAGGTGTCATTCTGCCTCCATCTTCTAATAAATGTATCAATAGATGATTATCTCCTTCTTTAAACGAATTAAGAAAAGCTATGACAAATGACATGGTATTTAAGACTGTTCAAATAGTTTGGATAAAACATTATAAGTTTAGTTTCAAATGCAAGACTACATTTCAAAATCAGGAAAAAGAAATGCGAACTGAGAAAGGTATTGAGTGAGATCAAGATTTCTCATTCTTTCTTAAATTCATGGATCCAATTCAATTCAGTAGGATCTACCATTCGCATTTTTTCCACCAAGAACATCTTATAAAATTGTTAAGCCCCCTGAATGTGGAATACCCTACTTTCATGCAATTCATAGAGTTCAACAAGCCATCAATATTTTAAGAAAATCATTAAAGGAAAGGAAAATCGAGACTAAAACTATGGAAAGGCCAAAATATATGCATGACAACAAAAAAAGTTTGAAAGTTAAATTGAAGGAAGAGACAAAATACACGCATGACAACAAAATAATTTGAAAGAATTAAATTGTTCAAATCTTTTACTCAAAAGCATTTTATCAGACACATCAATGCACGGGTAATTTGATATTGGGAAAGCAGATCATTCAACAGTCAAAGAGATTCTCATCACATATGCCAGACAATTAAACAGAGCGTCCCACGTAAAAATAAGAAATTCAGGATTTGACCCAATGAATTCATACAGCAATCAATGAAGTGCGATGGGAGGGACTGCACCTTGGTGTCCAGTGGTGTATAACCATAAACTAAAATCTAACAAATAGGAAGGACAACTGAAGCTTGGTACCATTCAGAAGATCAGCAACATTAGATACGCATGCAATTCGCACTGACCTGTTGAGATCCACTCAAACCAGCTGAACCATACACAGAACTATACTGTCCCCCATAATGAGCTGCAGCTGAAGGATGAGCCCTATATCCACCAACATCACCTTCCTGCAAGGCGCCACGGATTGATGAATGCTGGGAGGCCAAAGACAATTGAGAGCCCCCCTCAGGTCTGCCAGCAGAGCCACCCAAATATGCAGGTCCCATCTGAAAACGATAGATGACAAGACTAGACTCAACAGAACTTCATGCTCCACAAATTTAAAGTCCCTTAGATTAACATAGCCTTAGACAAGCAGTTCTAATACAAGGAAACTCTAGCATAGGACACTATCGTGAACAAAACTACAAGGCTCTTCTACGACTTTGTCAGTTAGATGGATTCAGACCAATCAAAATGCAATATTGAAAGTGACCACAATACTAAAATCATCGCAAAGGTCCTGTTCCCATTTATAGAAGCTAGTGATAAACAGTTTGTTGAGCCTTTGAACCCTGCGCTCCTCGGAAAAGATCAGATTCTGACATTCTCTAGGAGGACAGGCTTTAATTTCATGTGATATGTCCTGACTACTACTCGATACACCTCATTCTTTGCCATTCAAACTGGCACCATACGAAATATCCCGATGGAATTCTGTGATCAAAATTTCCAGAAGCTAACTTGTATTTCCTTTTAACTCCTTTAGCAAGCCGAAAAATTGACTGGCGTACTATTGCCCAATCAATTAGTCAAGGTCCGAAACATCGTCATCCAACATGCCATCATCAACCGACGGAAATAACAACCGAGAAGCAACATAAACAAGTTCAGAATTACAAATTATAAAGAACGATGAAAAAAGATAAGGACGGACAACACCAATATGAACAAAAATGCAGAATTTGAAATAAGAGGACTCGCATAACTCGCCTTCTGACCATATCCAGATTGCCCAGAATACGGTTGTTGGCCAAACGCATTACTCCCTCTAGCGGAATACATGCTCTCTCGCGGGAACAAATACTAATCCACGTCCCCGCCGAAAGCGAAGATAAGCCGATGAACGATTCTGGCAGCTCCGCAAGTTACAGGACGAAGAAGCTACCCATCCTCCATATCGCAAGAATTCACGTGGAGATAGGCACCCAGTGAGAGCGAATCCACGGGAATTTCGGAGGCGTACTGGTGTGGCCTTGCAGAGGAACAATTACTCAGCAGCAGTGGCCAAAACCCTAGGAACTCAGCTGCAGCAGAAGGAAGACGAAGATTACAAAAGTTTTTACCTTTTTTTTTTCTTTTTTTTGTCCTTTCTTTTTTTCGTTTTGGGCTGCCAAGATGAAGAATTTCCGACTTATATGGGTAGAATCTATTTGGTTCGGTATTTATGCTTTGTGAGAGACTTTATGACTTTAAAATCTCTTAATCAAATAAAAATAACATTTATTTTTTTATTCAATTTAAAGAAAATATAATTGCATTTCTCAAACTCCTAAAGTGGCTTCGAAAATACTTTAAAAAGTTACTTTTTCGTAATGCAATTATAGTTTTTTTTTATTTTTAATCTTTTTATTTTTTTTATTTTAAATAAAGTAAATGAAAAATAAAAAAATCGAGAAATTAAATAATTAAAAAACCGAAATAGTAAAAGTAAAAAATAATTAAAGAAAATAATTTAAAATAAAAATAATTTTTCCAAAAAATAATAAAAATAAAAAAAATAAAAATTTATTCAAAATAATTTTACAAATCAAATTATTTATGAAGAGGATTTTTTACTAAACGACATTTACGTCAAAATTGCATCCAAATGCACTTTTAATTATATTTTACTAAATAGCATTTATATTTTATTAACTCCTTTAGTTCAAAAGTATCTACATTTTTTCAAAGATATTTGCTCAAAACCGAATCAAACACGCCCTACTCGACGTGAACAATACGAAGGAAAAAAGGAAAAAAAAAATGGAAAAGAAAACCAGGCCAAGGATTTGTCGGGCTCGGGAAGCCGAGTACGGGCCGGGACAAGGAGCTTCATGGGCCAGGGGCTGCAGCGCGATTGCCAGCGTGTGGATTGGGCGAGCCCAAATTGGGCTGGGCTTAGGTATCGGTCGGGCAGGACCATCGGCAGCCCGTTCGGACAAGGCTCGATGCCACGCGCCCGTAGATCGACGCGATAGCTTGGAGCGACACTATCATCTTTGGTTCGTCAGCACTCACATAAAAAGCATGATGGTACAACTGATAACAGCGAATTAAGCACCGATTGGATCCTGATGAAGTCCACTTCTTCAACGGAGGTCCGCTTGTTTTCTTTTATCCTCTTTTATTGGGATCTATACAGATAATTAGCGTTCGAAAATCGTTCCATAATGACCAAATGATTAATGCTTATATCCTAAAAATAATTTACGCTATTGAAAACTACGATTTTTTTATTTTTAGCGTTCAATTTCACCTCCACCACCGTGACAATCGTTGTCGTTTGGATACCTAAATTTTGGTGGCCGAGCTGTAGATCTCGGACCCGAGCTAGAATTCCCGACTTACGACCTCGGGCCCTTGGATTTGGGCCCCTAGGATTCCAACGACGCTTGGGAGCTAGACCCGGTTGCCTCACTACTCAAACCCAAGATCTTGCGACTCACAAATTGATTAGATGCCCACAATTTTGTCCGTGGAACTCTTTTAATTTTGGTCATATGCCACGTTTAAAGTTCGAAGGAAGATAATAATCATGCCACCAATATGACGGGAGGTATCTTCAAGCACCGGAACGCCGATCTCAACGAAACTACCTGGACAAACCTTCCAACCATTCGAGAATTTCCTGCGAGGTGCTGCTCCCAAACGGCTCATGTACGATCATCGAAGCCGGGTCGATCTCTTTCTCTCTCTCTCTCTCTCGGAGTCCGCTCGTTTTTTAATCACGTCCCATTAGCACAGGCGCAGAAGAGATCCAAAACGACGTCATTTAAAACAAAGACGAGCGCAACGCCCCCTCCTCTCCTATCGGAAAAACGCGGAAGACTGTCGGCAGCACACGATCCATAGGGATCCGGATCCCCTAACATAGTGGATCTATGTTAGGGATGATATAGTAGGTCTGGACCGTCCGATTCGAAAATAGACGGTCCAGATTGATCAATTTAAAATTTTAAACTTCCCCCCAAAAATTTTTCCCCCTCTTACAAAGATGATGTGGATCAATCTGGGCCGTTCATTTTGAATTGGATGGCCCGGATTGAATAATGTCACCTCTAACATTATGTTAGGGGATCCAAATCCGATCCATAGTCCAACTTAATCTTGACGCCCAATGCCTCGTCACAGGAGCATAAAGAAAACGCCGTCGCTTTGCCCTCTATCCAGGGCGCCCTCGTTTGTCGTTGTCGTCGAATGCCTCCTCGTGTCGCCGAATATTCCAACACCAAACCGGGGGGGGGTTTCCGAAAGCCCGTCCCCTCGGACATGGCACGACCTCCTAATCGCCCTTTCGGACACTTGAGCATGTCGTGAATCTGCCTAAGAGATGCTAGAATGCGACGTCCGCAAAAGGAAAACAATCCACCCCCTTCAAAAAAAAAAAAAATGCCCCACCACCCCGTGCGTGCAACTTAGTTTGACTTAAGCTTGTGGATAAACTCAGAACGTCAATGGGATTTTCAGGGAGATTAGGGAAATAGAACTCGATTGCGACCCCAACCACAAGCTGCCCAATATAGAAATCGCCGCGATCGGACCAGCAAGAGCCTCGTGGTCTGCACGATCTTACACAGTGGTCTCCTATCTCCGGTCCCCATCGAGACCAAATCCCCCACAATCCTCGAAAGCATAAACAATCCGGGGAATGAATCGACGCCCGCCTTGCTTCGCCCCTGAGCGTCCGTGGATTCCGAAGGATGGCTTGGACGTTTCGAAAAAAGCGACGACCCGCTGCACGGCGAAAGCTTAGCCGGGAAACGGAGTTTGGTGAAGCGCGGTCCCAACCGAAGGCTCTGGCTCTTTGGCTCCCTCGCTTCTCGATCGAGAGCTCAGTCTCCTCCGAGTTGGTGATCGACACGTAGCGATCGAAATCGTTAGTGGGGTCGCGAGACGAGTCTCCAAAAAGTCGGATGACATCAACTTCTTCGTGATCCTTGGCTAATTGATGTTCACGGCAACCGTCGGTAACCAACCACGCGCGAGGGATGGACCTTGCCAGATTCGGCAAGGTGGAGCTCGCCTGTGGCCGTCCTCGTCGGCCAGTGACGAGGAAGGAAAGAAGAAGAGGAAAAAATAAATACATTAAAATAAAAACTTATTAAAGAAATTCATTAAAAAAATTATAAAAACTTTTCACGTTACTACCGATCTTATCACATAGGTCATCCGATTAGAAATCTCCCATTTTTGGTAAACGCGGAAAAATCAAAATAGATTTGCCTCACTAAACGACAGAAAATGTTTTTAGTTCATTTTGAGCTCTCGGCCAAACAACATAAAATATTGTCATTTTTTTCTTCTGAAAAAAAATGGCTCTGCGAAAAATATTTCTCAAAAACGTCGCATTTGCCGTAAAATATACGGGACCTTACTTATAAACGACACCCCACGTCTCTTCGAGCAATCACATTAATTAAAATGTCGCGATGGCGCGTTGGTAAACGAGGTTAGCTTTAGATTTGATCGGGCTGCTTATATCCGAGCTAGCTACTATATATAACCAACCGCTACGCAACTTGCAAATCGGAAAGCTTGGTCCCGATCCAAAGTACCTTAAAAACCAACACGTGATCCAAAAGGAATGCAAATAAATACCAAATAAAAAAATAAATAAAAGATGGACGGGCGGATCTCCACCAGGTGGGACCCGCGTACAAATGAGTGAGGTGGCAGGGCGAGGATGAAAGGAGGACATTCTCGCAAGTTGCCGGGTCAACACCGCCGCAGACACGTGTCGCGCGGTGGAGAGTGGGGACCGAAAGTGACGTTGCGTTCGCCGAAAAGCATTTCAGCTTTGCCGTTCTCTTCTCTCCTCTCGACACGGCTTGACTCCGCCGTCCGCTGCAGCTGCCCGATGGGATGGCCCATTGGAACCATCCAGCGACCTTTGTCGAGGGTCGAAAAAGATCAAGGACTCTCTTATAATCCTCTTGTTTTTGGGGGCGTCAATTCACGGCATGAGCGGAAGGCTAATTGTATCCCCGGCGAACCGAACCCGACCGGCCAGTTCATCCGTACAACTCCGGCGTGCATATCCGTTGTCGATCGGCCAACCCTTTTTCCATGTCAGGCTACATAAGTATCCGGTCCGACCCTCGGTGCAACTTCGAGATGCCCTAGTGACGACCCTATTTCAAGATGGGCCGGCGCGGGCAATGTAAGCTCAGATGCTTAGGACTTTAGGTCTTATTAAGGTCCCAATGAAACATGCGAAAAAGATGGTAAGGATTCCCTTTTGAGTGGGGCTGAGTATAACGGGCCGATCGAATTGAAAACTGGCGAGTTGCATTCGGTTCCTCGGAGCTTTGGCTTGGTTTTCAATACCATAAAATTGGAACCGGTTACGATCAGTTCGGTTCCTAGTTCTAGGGAGAAGTTGGATCGCTTGGGACCAAATTGATTAAATTTTTTTAAAAATTTACTCTGAACTTAAACCTAGGATGCTTAGTATGACTTTCGAGTATAATGACAGCACGATGCAATTAATGAGAGGTGGTCCGGGAAACATGTCATTAACAAGAAAAAAAAATTTAACGATAAATCACCAGAAAATGCGATCAATCTAATAATTAAACCGCCCAAAAAATCAGTTATCCCGGTCAAGTTTTCGATTCTGGGTCAAGATCGGACTGAATCAAGAACCGATCACTTCTATTTTGGAGGGCCGAGGAGGGAAAGGCTGGACGATGTCCTTCCTTCTCAGGACATGAAACATTGGCCCAAGCTTGTTTCTTTTTTTGGGTTGGATCGAGAGGAGCAGTCTTTCTCTAAGTCTAGAAGGAGCAAGATTTGCGCACGCCAAACAACAGTGCCACTTCCCCACGTTCTAGAATAATTGGTCAGTCGTCTTTCACTTCTAATCCGATAAGAATTGAATCGTGACCACAGTGTCACCTGAAAACCTCCAATTCCCAAGAAGTTTCTTTCTCCCAATCAAAGCTCCGTCTTTTGCGACGAGAAGAGGCTGCTCCACCTTAAACACCCATCCCCCACCAATCAAAGCACTTGATTTCCCATCAGCTCATACTTTAAAAAAGATCATCGCACCCGCTTATACTAAAAACAGTCAAAAGGTGCCGGTTGCTCGTTTGAGTTCCAAACGAGATCAATTATTGGCGCATTATGCAGAACCCAATTTTCACTGTGGGATTTACCCGGTTTTGCTTGCTCATCGTTCTCAGCAAGTCAACCGGCGCGAATTCAAGCAGGACACACGGAGGGCCGCGAATCCCGCCCCGGCCGATCACCGGAGATCTCCGGTCCCATACGCGGTAGGGACGAAAAGATAGTTGTACAAGTTTTACGTGATTTCGCATCCCGTGATTTGAAATCGCTCGAACTCTGCGTGAATCGAACCGAGTTTCGACCGTTCAAGTATGAACGAGTGAGGACGGATCCTCCATTCATCCCTCTCTCGAATACTCGGACCGGCGTGTGATTTGAGCTAGATATATATATATATATATATTTTAATGGAATCCCGTAATTGACGCCAACCCTCGTACGGGTCGAGAGCATGTTTTGCCAAAAATAAACAAATGAACGTCTACATATAAGAACAGAAAGAAGAAGCAGCAGCAGCAGCAGCAGCAGCTCTGGATTAGCGGATAAGCTCAAAGTCTATCCTTTGACAGGTCAAGCTCTCTTGGCCTCGGTCAAGTTAAACATACGGATGGGTTTGGATCTTTGCGAGGGTGTTTTCTCACCTTTTCCTTCTGCTCCTGGAAGACTTGCTTGTAATTTTCTATGTCCGAAAATAACAAGACGTGTAGAACTAGGGACTACGATAATGTTTTTGAATTTTGTATTGGACGGTTCATCTACAGCAGGGTTTGTGATTATGGTATAGCTCGAACATACGTAGTACAGAACCAAAAATAAATAAAAAATATCCCCCTAAGAGTGAGGACAAAATTATCTTACTTCAGCAGCTCGTGGATAAGAAAGCACCCATCCAAATTTTTTTCAAAAGGAATTCAAGTCAAAGCACACACCAATCAAATCCATGCAACCTTTCCTCCGCAAGATGACAAAATCCATCACAAATAAAAGGCGGAGGCCTCTCCATTCCAATATTTCAAAATCCCGGTTTCTCTTCACAGCCTTCCTTTCTCTCCATAGCTTGGCCCCTCCTCTCAAGTCCTCTCCCTCCCTCCCTCCCTCCCTCTCTCTCGCTCTTACCATCATCATCACCATCCACACACCGCTAAAGAAATAATTGATCAACCATTATCTTCTCAAATTTGCCTTTGAGCTCTTGTGCTCATCTGTATCCCCACTAAAAAATGGAGGGCATGTCTGTTTCTTCAGGCTCCTCTGCCCTCCCTCCTGGGTTCAGATTCCACCCCACTGATGAGGAACTGATCATGCATTACCTTAGGAACCAGGCTATGTCCAGGCCCTGCCCTGTGGCCATCATCCCAGAAGTTGATATTTACAAATTTGATCCCTGGCAATTACCTGGTTGGTCCCAAACTTTTAGAAACACCCCCCCCCCAACCACGAAAGAAAAAGATTTGAGTTCTATAGCATTTGTATGTGGTGTGGTGATTAATGAGTGGTTTTGGTTTCTTTGATTTGTAGAGAAAGCAGAATTCGGGGAGAACGAGTGGTACTTCTTCACGCCGCGGGACCGGAAGTACCCAAACGGGATGCGCCCCAACCGGGCCACCCTGTCTGGATACTGGAAGGCCACGGGCACGGACAAGGCGATCCACAGCGGGTCCAAGTACGTCGGGGTCAAGAAGGCCCTCGTGTTCTACGAGGGCCGCCCGCCCAAGGGTAACAAGATGGACTGGATCATGCACGAGTACCGGCTGGCCGACGTGAAAGGGCAGGCGAAGAAACGAAGCGGGTCGATGAGAGTAAGTCTCCAGCGACGATTGAAGTTTTGATTCCTGGGTTTTATGTGAAAATGATAGTCCATCTGACCATCATCCGCCTTGATCGCATCTGTTTCAGCTGGACGATTGGGTGCTGTGCAGGATCTACAAGAAGAGGCAGGCTGGCAAGACATTGGAGCCCCGGATCGAGGAATCCAATCACAGTGTCCAAGCCATTGACAAAGCGTGTCCGAATCTCGATGCCGCCGACCCACCAATGCTGAAATTCCCAAGGACTTTCTCACTGACCCATCTCCTGGAAATGGACTACTTGGCCCCATTCTCGCACCTCTTGCCCGTGAATCCCTGCAGTGCCATCTTTGACTTCCAAAACACCATAAGCAACAGCCCTGGAAACGACTGTGCTGACCAGAAACCGCAGAGTGGACATTCTTCCCACCATGTGGTGGACAACTGTGGCAAGTTCCCAGCGGTTCAGAACAGCGCCTTGAACCAGACCCTGGTCATCAACCCCATCTTTGACCTCCAGTGATCGGCGAGGGACAAAAATTGAAAAAAAAAAAAAGAAGAAGAAAAGACCCAAAAACAAAAATTCATGGCTTTTAATAGAAAGGCGATTTGAAATTTGATTATGTGAAAGAATTTGAGGTTGGCAGGACACCAGCTACTCAAAAAGAGCAAGAGAAATCTGTGATTTGGTTGCCAGGATTTGCATATATAAAGTATAATGAATCTGTGGAAATTTATCTCCGTTCCTTTCTTGCAAGCCCCTTTCGCGGGCGTAGATGATGATGAAAAACAGTCTCTTTTCGTAGGAAATTACAAACGGTCGCGAGCTCAAGCGGTTGGTTTCTCCTTTGTCAAGATGTAATTGGTCGTCGCCAAAAAATGGTTGTTCATCTTTCTTAACCTATTGGCAGTCTTGTCCTAATCTACGGGATAAGGCCGGACCAATTCTGTTTCGAAAAAAAAAAAAATCGATTCTCCACTATCGGCTCGCCAGCTGGCAGGAAATTAGGCAGCAATCTTGTGCCGGGCACGTGCTTCAACATCTCACGATTTCGTCACATCTTGAGGTGAATCGAATTTTGCATGCGACGGCACAAACGAGACCCCACCTTGAAGTTTGAAGAATATACCAATAAGAGAAATGAGAGAGAGAGAGAGAGAGAGAGAGAGAGAGAGAGAGATCCTAATTCCTAGACGTGTGCCGGAGGGAAACCTCTTGAAGCGTGAAAGATGCTTGTCCTCCCTCGTCGGGACTTTGATGCTCTTATCTTGACCCTCTTCACAAGTTACCCTCCTTCCATGTCGTTTGCTTAAACATTGGGATTAGACTCTGGGCTATCATCATCAATAGCAGGTCTTAGCTCCTTTCGCATCATATGTTGACCTGACCTGAAGTTCACGAGTACGCAATAACGCGAACGGTTGACTGTTCTCTCCGATTCCGTTTCGAACCATCCTTTAAAGTTCCGTGAAGATCTCTTTGAACACCGATTAGCCCTCTTCGATTCATCTAAGCAAGCGCTCCAGTGGAAAAGGGGATGCATCTAGAATCATACGTTCTCATCGACCTTGTGGGCTCTTAAAGACGAGAGATAGAACAATCCAAACTCAAAAGAAGCCAAAAGATCGGTCATCGGTCTGACCCTGCAACAGAAGTCCTAATCGACCATCGCTATTTGTAACCACGACCCGATCATATTAAATTGCGGATCACACCAGAGACGGCCCGTGTAAGTGGCTCACCCTCTCACTAGCCAACCACATCCTCTTAACCCCCATCACAAGGAAAATGCCAACCACCTCCATGATGAGACTTGCCCCGAGTCCTCCATGCTTTGCTCTTAGAGGCCAACTCGATTGAACTAAAGCGAAAATGAAGGAATAGACATGAATAAAGCAAACAAGACTTTCATTGCTTCTGTATATATCTTGGCATCGCAGCGTGAATGTTACGAATAAGGTCTATGCGCAGAGGTGTGACTTGAGCTAGTCAAAGTTTACATTCACAGAAGAAGGTGGCGTTAACTTCGCCCAGTGGGCGCACAGAAACCTTTGAACAGGCTTAAGGAATCAGTTTCTCTTGCTTGTCCTTCCAATCACTAACTTCGGCATCGATTTTTGCTTCCACCGTTGCACGAAATCCAGGGTATGGCTCATACCCAAAGATCGTCTGAAGGGCCTGAAAGGTTGTAAAAAAGAAAAGAAAGAAACACACGGGAGACTGTCAGGAACATATTTGAACGGAAGAGATTATGCACTGAGGGGCGCTATTTAAATGCTTGCAAGAACTCACCTCCAGTAACACAAAGAAGGGAGCCATCAAGAAGGCTTGAGCGAGGTTGTCCAGAAGAGCTGGGGCTCTTTTCTGTACAAATTAATTCAGCTAATCAGCTGCAGATATGACGGCCAATTCCTAGAGCTCTTTCGGGGGAAGTATTAGCCTACCTCAAAGACCCCATGGCCAATGAACTGCCCAGTCCAACACACTATCTGAGCCACGAGAACAACCTGATGATGATGATGTCAAATGGGGGAAGTGAGTAATCCTCATTCACTATCAATATTCACCAAGAAGAAAACTGGCAGATTGGTGCCCAGGGAAAAAGGCTTTATTTGGAACATCAATTGGACAAACATCGCGACAAATGATAGCACCAGAGCACTCTGAAGTTTAATCTCTCGGGAGAAAACAGCATTCATGGAGTGCCATGGAAGGAGCAAGAGAACAAAAATTAATGAATGACCCCTTTTTGTTCTTTGCTGGAATTAGCAAATGCTACTAAATCTGTTTAAGATGAAAACCAACACCACGATCACAGCATCCTATGGATGCCAGCGACGTCAGGATCCTTATCCTGACGAACGAGATGACTCAAAGAAATTGACTTTCAGGAATTATCACCGAAATTCATGTGAACGTGTACAATTAGTATATTGTTGATATTTGTTGACACAAGTCTTGAAACTTCTGCAACACTGAAAGAAAGCCACATCCTTTTCCATCACAGGACAATCGAGTGCCATCAACCCTTCATTATGTTGAAAGTAGCAAACCATTCAGCATAAAAAGGAAAAGAAAAGAGTAAAAGGGCAGCCCGGTGCACGAAGCATCCCCGCGAGGCGGGGGTCCGGAGAAGAGCCCCACCACAAGGGTGAAAGAAGGCAAACCTTACCCTGCATTTGCAAAAAGGAAAAGAAAAGAGTAACAAGAAGAAATTACCAGCAATCTTTGCAAGAGGAACTTATGGAAAATCTAATAAACAGCAGTTGCATTTGCCGGAGTGAAGTACTGTATATGTATCCGTGTGCTTTGTTTTCCTTTTTTCACCCGAATCCCACATAAGGAGCTGATAATGTTACCAATAAAATGGTGAAGCAGCATTGATACTGCATAGGCCGTTCGTAGTAAATCGGCCTATTAATCTTGACCAGCCTCAACTGACAATGTTAATTGATCTAAAATTGCACCTGTCTTTGAAACTCTAATGGAAATGAAAAAAGAAACATAGCTCTCTGGAGTAACGATGTAAGTGAAAAATGAGCGCCAACATACTAAAATTAGCAGTAACGAAAACTACTGGGATCCCTAATTCAGTGAAGATGAAACAATGATGCACCTTCAAGATATATACGGACAGTGTGAGTTCACATGCTATCCTGAGTTCTGATTTTGAAGTTCACCAATCCTCACAGATAGCATACCCGGTTGAGAATAGGGGAGCAACGGCACCAGTCTCACTTTGTAGTTCCAAGGATAATTCACAGCCGGCGCTCAAAGGATAGAGAGCAAAAGCTCAATCATCGAATATCGCACCTCAATCATCGAATGCTAGCGTACCGAACACCAAAGTGCGAGAAAGACGCATGGAACACCAGAGACACCGAAAACAACGACCCAATACGAGTCGGTGAAACAACACTACCTACGTGTAAGCCGTTTTTTCTGGGCTATGTGCCTATGTGTAGCCCAACTGCTCTTACACTCCTAACGTTTTAGGATGAGACACAGCTGAAGAGAGAACTCAATTGGAAACTCCCACGCAAAACTGAATAAAAGAGAAAGCAGGATTTCCACTGAACCCACCAAAACGACCAATCAGATAAACAAGTCGGGGCTTTCGAGAAATCACCTTCCAAGCGAGAGAGAACCCCAGCCTGCTCGCGACGAAACTGGCAGCGACCCAACAGGTCAGGCAGAGCAGAGCGGCCAAAGACCCGGCCCTCGGATCGAGGAACACGTAGAACCCGGAGTAGACCAAAGTCAGCAAGCACCCAACGTTCAAGACCAAGGCCAAGTAGTGCCCGAACAGGGATAGCTCGATGCGAGGGAGGCCGAAGAGAGGGGGCATGAAGCAGAGAAGGAGAAGGGCGGTGAAGAGGATCGGCCACACGAACACCGAGTGTATGGCCACGTTGACCGGGTTGCTGTGGTACGCGCCGTAGAAGGCGAAGTGCCTCTCGAGGTCGAATAATCCCGTCTTCGCCATCTCGAATCCGGCGAAAGTTTCGATTTTTCCCTCGGAAATGGTTGATGGGTCGGTCTGATTTCCGCGGGTTTGAGCCCAGCAAGGAGGGTTTCGAGGACGAATGCGAATGCGACTGCGGTTTAGGGAAGGCGAGAGGCGATTGAGAGCATGCGAAGATGGTGGGGGGAGGCCATGGAGGACGGTCGTCGATAACCTGGGGGAGATCAGCGAAATCACATTGCTTTGCGTTGAAATGATCATCTTCTTGGTCTGGACCTGGAATACGGTCGGTTAGTCCACTCCCAAAAAAAAAAAAGGAAAAAGAAAAAGAAAAGTTCTTTCCTTCTGGAAGCCGTGATGACCGAGGAGTCTAACGGTGCATGTGGCATCACTTCCTAAAGTGAATTTCAGATTTAGAAATACTTAAAAAGTAAAAATCCATTTGTTAATTTAACTTTTGAAAGAAATTTTTACTTTTCAAGTGAATTTTTATTTTTAAAGTCATTTTTTCCTAATTTGAAAATTTTTAAAAAAAGTTATTTCTCAACTCAAAAAGTATTTTCACCTTACTCACTTTTCATTACGCTATCACCCTTTTTTCAACCACGCCTGCTTTTGCCAACCGTCGATCTTCGTCAGCGCTCATTGCTGACTACTGCTCGTGACCAACCACCACCCGCCACCTTTCATTGCCAATCGCCGACCACCACTAGTCACCGCCCATCGCTAACCTTTGCCGGCTTTTACCCATCACCGCGCGCGACCACCACCGACCATTAGCCGCCAATCACTGCCATCGCCACCGCCAATCATCACCGACCTCCGCTGCCTATCGCCCACCATCGACGCCAACCATTGCCCTCCCCCATTGCCAACCATCGACCACCTCTCCACCCACCGTCAACCACCACCATCACCGCTACCGAGTCGCCATCTTTGATCGCCAAAATAAAAAATAAAAAATATTTTTAATAATAATATTTTTATAGAAATTTAAAAAGTTCAAAAGTGAAGTAGAAATATTTTGGTTGCCAACTATAATTTTTTATAGAAGATTTTTGTTTTAATAATGTTTTGGAAGTGGAAATTTTCAATCATTACCGAACAAATTTCTCTAATCAAAAATCAAATTTTAGAGTAAACGCAGAAAAATCAACTTTTACTTTTGAGTAGAATTAGAAAAATCAACTTTTGGCTGTAAGTTTATTTTCGAAGTAGAAGTGTTGCCATGCGCACTCTAATAAGTCAAATTTGAGGTACAACCTGTTAGAAAGCACAACACTTTTGGCCTTCCGCGTCGTGTTAATACTATGCAATCGACACATGATTAATAGGTGTTAGACATTCGATACGTGATTAGCACTCCAAACACATCACTGACACGTGAATTTAGCATCCCGACACGTTATTTCGACATACACATGATCAATTTTAAAAAATTTCAATATACAACGTGTTTCGATATATCGAAATTCTTTATTTTTTTTTAGAAATAACGCATAAGCGTATCGTGTTGTGTTGCGTATTAGTATCGATACTATTTAAACAACCAACGAGTTTGGAAATAAGGAGCAATTACCCATAATAATTAGTTACTAGACGGCCGAATGCAATCCCAGCTCTTTCCATAATCATTAATTTGTCGTCATTTTTCAAATTATTTCAACGTGAATTCAAATTTCTCTCAATAGCTTCATTTATTATATACAATGAAAGGCAAATCGTAATATTTGCTCCCTATACTTGCCAATCGCCACCCGACATTTCACATTTGATGTAATTTTATCATGTAGTATGTATTCAAGCAAAGAGCGTTGTCATATGCAAACTCCTACATTTCATGGAGTTCAAATTTTATAAACGAGACTGTTTTTTGAATAACATAGTCTATATTTTCATTTTCTGATTTCTTTTTCTTTAGCTAGAACTGTCGGAAAAACAAAAGCAACCGACTTCATATAAATATACGAGTTAATACCACGAAAAATTCAAAACTGATACGCCTATGACAAATTTACCCCAAATTATTTTTTTGACCACGAAAAATCCCAAACCGATACACATGTGACAAATTTACCCCAAACTATTTTTTTAATCTCAAAAAACCTCAAACTGGTACATTTGTGACAAATTTATCCCAAACTGATATATTTGCGACAAATTTACCCTCCGTTAATTTTCGTTAAATTTAACGTTAAATCACTTAGTTTGACGGCATGTGGCACTTCACAAGTATACCGGTTTATGATTTTTACCTTCCGTTTACCACATGTTTATCAATTTAGGATTTTTTATGGTATTGATCCAATTTAATAAAAGGTAAATTTGTTATAGGTATAATAGTTTGGGGTTTTTCGTGGTAAAAAAATTATTTTGGGGTAAATTTGTCACAAATGTACAAGTTTGGGGTTTTTTATGATCAAAAAAATAATTTAGGGTAAATTTGTCACGGGTGTACCAGTTTAAAATTTTTCATGGTAAAAAAAATAGTTTTGGGTAAATTTGTCACATGTGTACCAGTTTGGGGTTTTGCATGGTCAAAAAAATAGTTTGGAGTAAATTTGTCATACACGTACCAGTTTGGGGTTTTTCGTGGTATTAATCCTAAATATATTGGGGACCGCACGTTGGAGAAATGTCACGTGCCGCAGCGATGACAAGTGGAGGAACATGATTGGATGGTGTCAGCACTCCCGGAGCTTTTCCATAACATTTCGAAGCTGGAAATGGAAGGCTTCAGACAAATTTTATCCAGAAGGAGGAGGAGGAGGATATCATGAACGCCTTCACCCGAGCTACATCTCCGCCACTCCACTCACAAACCACCGCCAAGCCCCGCCACAACCACCGCCTCCGGCCCTCTCTTCCCGTCGTCCGGTCGTCCCTCTCCGGCGGAGGACCCGTGGCCGACCGCCGCGGGATCGTCGCCTCCACCCTCGGGCTGGGGCTCCTCGCCGCGGCGGCCCCGGGGGCGCGGGCGGAGAGCTGGGGCACGCGGTCGTTCCTGCTCGAACGATTCTTCCAGCCGGGGCTGTCGCCGGAGGACGCGGCGGCGAGGATCCGGCAGACGGCGGAGGGCCTGCACGACCTGCGGGGCATGCTCGACACGATGTCGTGGAGGTACGTCATCTTCTACATCCGCCTGAAGTCGGCCTACTTGTCCCAGGACTTGAAGAATGCGGCCGCGACGCTGCCGGAGGGTCGCCGGAGGGCTTACGTGAGCAAGGCGAACGAGCTGGTGGATAACATGGCCGAGGTACGTGCGCCTCACTCTTAAGCTCGTGTTTTGCAGTTCGGATAAGCGAGTGATTACTATAAAAATACGGCTTATGGCAATTAAACTTTGTAATCGACTTTGAATTATTAAAATACACATGAAAAGCGTGAATTAGAAATTGAAATAGTCTATAGTAATACAGAGGAGTTGTCTGGATTCCCGGGGCAAAAATCGAAACCACAACCATCGATTCTGAACCGATAGCGGACGTTAATTGAATTGACGAGACGCATGTTTATGTCCGATTACAATACAGTTTGAGCCGTGACCATGTCTTTTCAGTTCGATTACTACGTCCGCACTCCCAAGGTGTACGAGTCGTACCTTTTCTACGAGAAGACGTTGAAATCCATCGACGACCTCGTGGAGATGTTAGCGTAGGAAGGCGGGTTCTGCGATCATTGCCTAATTTAAATTCGCAGCCATCGGTTCGTGGCGCGGTTTGTAGGCATGACTCGGCTTCGAGTTGAAGGTGGCTTGATCTTGCTGCATTCTTTTCCAAGTGAGGAAAGTCTTTCTTGCTTTTGAACTCATGGGTGCCCTTGATTAGTGTGACAATCAGAGCAATCTCAAAGTACGTAAACGCGATGTAAATGAAGCTGATGTTTTATACAGAGGCCGATTCTTTTTCTGTCCCTTTGCAAGTTTTGATCTCGACTAGTAATTTCTCGGTGAACCGAATGTTCTCGTGTCGATCCTTATGATCTTGCAACATCGATTCACTGATAGTCGTATCCTGTTAATCGCCGGATCATCGTCCTTCTCAACTATATGTTCATGATCCTGATGTATTTAGGTTCTGTTGAGAATGAACTGGTCATGTCACACTCATATTCATTAATAATACGAAGAACACTTCGGTTTACATTTGAAATCCTGAGGCGCTCAATCAATGGAATCCTAGAGTACACAAACAGATGTAAAGTTGCACTATGCACAAACATGTGCGCGTTTTACACATACGAACTGATTGGAAGGGAGAAGATTAACCGACGGACCCAAACACCCAGAGACACAGACTGATGTGATGCTCGCCCGGTAGTGACCAAGTTAGTGTCGGGAAATAACCACGGCAGAGAGAATGATCAGCAATAACAAGGCAAGTGTTGCCCCGAAAGAACCGATCAAAGACCCCGTGATTCGCTCGCAGAACGAGTTGAACTGTTGGCAGAAGGCGAACCAGTTTGCGCTGCTATTGCCCTCGTGGGCTAAGTAGACGATGGCAGCGGCGGCGGATCCTCCAGCAGTGAGAAGGGCCATCATCGCCTTCAAAATGTCAAAGATAGTGCAAGTTTATGAGAATGTGTTCATGATTAATACTTCTCTCTCTTGTTCTTGGCTTTTTTTGTTTCCAAAAGAAAGGGAACTCTCACTTTTTTGCACGATTACCGTACGTTTTCCAGTAATTTATATGGAGAGTTAGGCTCTTTACCGTGTCCAAGATGATCAAGATGATCCTGGTGATTGTTAGCGCGGGCCTCTTGATGTGGAAGATGGACAACGGGATAGAAAGAACGAGATAGCCGCAGACCAGGCCGTTCGCTATGACAAAGAACCTGCTTCAGAAGCACATCAAACAATCATCAATTTGCTCGACCCGGTAAAACGAACAAACGAACCGATACGGAAGCCTCGACCGAGTTAGCTCACTTGAAAGACGGCAGATCGCTGTACTCGGCCCTGAACTGTACGAACTGAGCGAAGTAAGAAAGCGTCTGATTAGTCGTCGCCATGGCTACGGCGCTCCCCAGCGTCCCAATGGCAGCGGCAATACGAAGAACGAAGTCGAGTATCGACATCCATTTCTTTAGCCCTTGAGCCGGCGGGTTCGGCTCTGGACTTTCAGCGGCTTCAATATGTCCTGCCTTCATGTTTCCCTGTCGCGAAACCCTGGTAAAAAACGAAAAAAAAGGAAGACTCTTTGCAAGGATTTCTCGAGTGGACGCTTCAGTATGGTACAGCTGAGATTGCCTGAGAAGGGTTGAAGGAAGAGTGCGTATTTTATAGGAATGTGATCGTGTCTATCTCGGGCATGCACCTATTAAAGTGAAGCAAAGTGGGAATTAGGTATTGCCCACGTCAAGCGGCTTGGGATTTTGCTTCCGTTCCTAATCAAAACGTCGCTGTTCGACAGGGTTCATCGCCTTCCTGAAGCTAAGCTTTTGGTTTATTAACTTAATTCGGACGATCCCACTTGCCCATCTCTGTTGCTGTCGTCGGGGATCGTTCTGGGTTTTGACCAACATTGACGGGTGGGACTCCATCCAACTCCAGGGAGGGCGTGCCCTGATCAGCAAACGTACGATGTTGCGAATGAGGCCCATCTTCTCGAGGTCAGTTTGCCTAACTCCTTTCGCTTTGTTGATTCTTGAATTCAACTTATGGTTGCTGTGGTTTCGTTGCTGCACGGAGTTTGGTACGACCCCAGGTTGCTCGTGAAAAGTTAACCGAGTTTGCCAGCATTTTTGGTCAGCGTCTTCAACCTTTGACTCGGGAAGAGAATGGGGAGAGAAACCAGATGCCTTTTGACCGTGGAATACTTCCAAGCCTCGATATCGTTTTGACCCAAGAGGGAGTTTGTGATTCTAGAGTTGTATCAATTATTTTAGGGATAATATTGTCCCCAAACTTTCAATTTATTTAGTGTGGTCCTTAACTTTTAGAACATATTCAACTTAATCTCTAGACTTTACGAAAATATTCAATATTGACCTTCCATTAATTCAAAATCAGAGACTACATTAAAATTTTTCTTATAACCTAGAGATTAAATTGAATATATACCAAAAGCTCAGAGACCACATCGAACAAATAGAAAGTTCATGGATCACGTTGAATATTGGGCTACAATATAGGGATCATATTGAATAAATTATAAATTCATGAACGATATTGGATAATGAGATAAATTTTGTAGACCATTTGTGTCATTTTTTTTTATTAGGTTGAATTTGCTCTCTCTCTCTCTCTCTCTCTCTCTCTCTCTCTCTCTCTCTCTCTCTCTCTCTCTCTCTCCGTAAGCCTCCCAAAAAGAGGGAAATGGAGATAAGCTCCGAGTGGCATTGAGGGGGTCTTGATAAATTCAATTCGGTGCCATTTCTTTGACCATATGAAGAGGCTCTCTAAAAAATAATAATAATAAAGTCCAACGGGCTTGATGGATTCGTCGAACAGGCTTGAATTGTATGGGCTCCTCCTCAATCTCCAGGCGAGTCCAAGTCCATGGCGATCCACATTACGCAAGGTAGTTGCTTTGCATTCTGAGGTATCATCATCGTTCAATGCAGGATTGTTTACTTGTTTTTCCTTCTTAGGTCTACTACACACTGTCGCCTCCTCGTTGGAAGAAAGAAGGAACATATTCAATCCCTGAACTTGAGGTTCTCTGACCTTGAAATTCTTGCAATCAAGCCCTCCAACTTGTTGAACTTATCCAATCAGGTCCATCCATCTTTATTTCCAGCCATTGAACCGACTCATTGGTCCGTAATGCATGCGAGTTTGATATGGGAAAAACGGTGCTGAGGTAAAATGACGACTTACTGAGGATTTGTTTATAGCTGGGTTTCAATCTATTGTACTTGCAGTCGAGTTAGAGCGAAGCGATCGACAAGTCATTGATTCTTGCATCGGCATTTTGGTCGCTTTAATGTTAGGCAACCTCCGATTTGCCCGGAACTAGAGACAAATCCCACAAGTTCAAGAACTAAATTGTAGCGAGGCATCGTAGATTAAATGTGCATATTTTTCCTATCACAACAATGTTGGAAAGATGTCACGGCCACAGGCCCTGCCTCAGACAGAAAGGACTCCCGGTCGCTGTCCTGAAATGATGGTCCACTTTGGTGCAGAATAGAAAGACAAAGACACAAACACATGCCCTACGTTTTCCAACAGGGCTCCCCTCATCAAGACCTTAACCATCTCCTGGGCCAACTTCTGCCCCCCTTTTGATGTGAAATTAACCTACTCAAATTTATGGAAGCCCAATGAAAAACTGAGAAAAGAACACTTTTAGGGAATAATTGACAAAGCAGTTCTCGATCTATAGCAATTGTGTTAGTTCAATCTTATTATTTCTTTTTTTTTTTACTAATTGAGTTTTAAACCTTGTGCAATTGTTCCAATTCATTACATTTGGCCGGCCGATGCTAGCGATGCTAATTTTAATGATTTTTTAAAATTTTTAAATATTTTTTTTATTTTTCTTCTACTTGTTTTTTTTTTCCCCTTTCTTCCTCTGCCTTGTGTTTGTAGCCGGCGAGGGGCCTTGCCGGCTGCGAGCAAAGCCTTTGCTCCCGGCTAGCGAGGCCATGGCCGCTTTGGCCCAAATCTAGGTTGCAAGGCATGGCAACCGGCGAGGCCATCTCACCTGCGACTCGTCGGGGCATGGACAAAGGTGGCCATGGCTGTGCCAGCCACAAGCGAGGCTACCTTCAACCCTATCCAGCTAGGCTACCCTCGTCCAGGCAGCCTCGCGCGCCTTGCAGAGTCCTGGGCAAGGCCGGGTGACGGTCACGACCCTCGTCGGCCACAAACAGAATACAAAGGAAGGAAGGAAGGAAGGAAAGAAAAATTAAATGAAAAAGTAATTCAATAATTTTCCTCGCTTTTTAGGCGCAGTAGGAGGACCACCTTCTCTCTCTCTTCCTTAGCCACATCTCCTGTGAATTCTCAGCCCTTCGCATAATCTTTGGCCCGGGTCATTGGCAAAGCATTGGCGATTGCACTTGGGCCCGGACGGATCGGGACGTGGCGATTCAACCCACTAGACATGCTCGACCGCCCGGTCATCCTCCACCAATTTGCCAATCGAGTGAGGAAATTCTCCGGGTCCAATTAAAGATAAGACGGCGATGCAGACAACCCGCGAGAACACAGTCGCCAGGGTTAGAGGGAAGTGGTAAACATGTTAAAGCTTTCGAAGGATTGGGTGAGTCATTAAGCATTTTCGACTGGATGCATTAAACTCCGTGCTTAAATCACGAGTCTCATTAAGAATGATCTTGGAGTCGCGCCATGGGAAGAGCTGTATCCGATTGACACGTGGACGGGGCGATTTCCGTGAATCCAATGAAATTAATCGATTTGAAAAGCTCGAACATCCTATGTTGTTTTGGGGAGGGGAAAAAAAAAGGTCACGACCTGTTTTGCATGAATAAGATTAGATTCATGATTCATCCAATAACCAAACACTGTTGACCTCTTGCGACATAATCAACCGTAAAAATGCCGGAGTACAAAACCCGTACAAACCATATGTATGAAGTCAAATCCAAAACAACTATCAATCTGGGGCAACCCAAATCCACACGAAAACTCATGGGTTGGGAGCAGCGCACGTGAAATATTTAGGGCATGCATGGTGACCGTACTTGTTCTCTAATTCTCTTTCTGGAAATAAAAAAAAACGAGAATGATTCTCATTTTGATTCTATTTTCGAGAATAACTTTGAACCAAAAATAAGAACAAAAAAAATTGATTTTTATGAAAAGAACCGCTTTTGATAAACTCATTCTCTTGACATAAAATATAAATCAAGGACCTTTCTCTTAGTCACTCCTCTTGACCTAAAACAATAGAATCTCTCGCCCATAGCTCTCGGTTCTCAGTTTACTCCCGCACCCGCCGCTCTTGAGCTCTACCGCCGTTGTCTGCCTCTTCGTAGCACGATTCCAATGAGTTCGCACGCCCCTATTTATCCCTTGTCTCTGTGCCGAGCTGAAGTAGGGTGGCCCTCGAAGATCTAGGCAAGGGCCGCCCTAATCGGGCACAGGCGAGCATCGCCCTCTTGCTTGTGCTTGTATGCTTTCGTGCTTACGTTGTTTTTCTTCTCGTTTGCAATCTGTATTTTTCTTCCTTCGTGCTCGTATTTTGTTTTTCCGGATAGGCTATGAATCCCGACTTCTTTGGGAGAATCCATCTTTGGATGAATTCTTGGACATAATCATGGATATAAGCTACATTCCAAGAGATGGACGAAAAAGAGATTGACAAGAACTGAGATGGTAATGCATTTTATGTAGGATTGCAGACCATAAAGTGCCCATATTACATAAAACCACTGACGTAGTGCATATATCTAGGACTGCAGACCATAGAGTGGAATAAGGAATAATCATTGATGCCAATCTGTGTAAAGACCTCACGCAGATCAGCTATTACAGTTTGTTCACTTTCACTGCACACGAAACTTGGAGCAAACTACGTAATGCAAACAAGCATTTCCGATTCTTTATTTTATTTCTCTCTCTCTCTCTCTCTCTCTCTCTCTCTCTCTCTCTCTCTCTCTCTCTCTCTCTCGTTATCATAGAGCCAAATCTCTCTCCTTCTCTGTTATTCCTAAGCACCTTGGCTACCTGAGGCTTACTTTCAATGGCTCACCAGTTGCTCTTTTTATGGCCTGAAAACTAATATTTCAAAAGTGGCTGATTCTGCTCAAACCTCTGCCCCACGAACAACTTGTTAATCACCTACATAATCTCAAACTTGCCCTTACCTGTACACTGTGCAAACTTTGCTCATGTCGTCAAATGGGTGTTCGGGGGCATATGTACATCGAGGATTGCTTCCTCGAGTCTCTGTCGATTGTCAAAAGAGATGCATATGCGTTCGTTGTTTATTTGAAGCTTTTTCTTGATGCAGTTTGCTTATATTAAGCTGCTATATTTGTATATATTTGGACAATGCAACATTTAAAAGGAAAAAAAAAAGAGTCCTTAATATGGAAAAATGTCCCATGCTTCAATTAAACTTCAAACATCATGGATTTAACTTTGTGTTTTATTTAGGACATGCTAAAAAAAATAGTGTACTTTAAATTATTTTAGTGTGCATTGAAAAATAGTCTTCAATTTAAGATGAAATTTTACAAAATAACCATATAATTATTTGACTTAAACGAAAAAAAAAAATTGGAAGAGAAATTGTTCATGGGAACAGAAGTTTTGTATAGTTATTAAATACGTTCCGATTCTCTAAAACTCATCTAGAAAATAGAATAAAAAAAACATCAGTTTAATCAGAATCACTTTTTAAGAATAGAATGTTTGTCATGCAGGCCCTTAGTCTCGCAAACCAACTAAAATTGAAGGAACGAACAGCCAAACTCGTTCCAGCTATTTGGTTCAAAGGGTCAAATCTGAAATTATAGAGCTTATGGGTGGTTCATGTCCCATTCTCACTCCATTTCAGGTCACACAAGTTTGGCCTGCAAAGGAAAGATACTTGATATAACTCACTAGTCATGAAGTGCACACATTTTCTTAACCAACGCTCAGATGGAGTTGGGTGGGAACCATCCGTCCCTTCGTCCCTGAAACATCCGTCCCTTCGTCCGTGAAACATCACAGTCACATTCACATCCCCAAATGCACTGGAGTCCTGAACAGAGAAGCGGCCTCGCTTTGCCTCTTTCTCTGTTTCTTGGTTGGCGCACTTGAACGATGAGGAGAAATTCGTACACAGGTACTGGCTAAACGTCTTTCCGAGACCACCATTGGACCTTCTTCATGTGATGGAGGGTCCACTGCATCTGCTGTTTTCGTGTTAGAGACACAAAAAGGACTGGTCGAACCCGATCCTGGGAAAAAAAAATCAGACATGCTGGCTCCTTTTGCATGTGAGATTGTTCCCCCGTCCCCTACCCGCAGTTTGCTCCACCATCAACAGCCAAACGCAAACTTCTTCAGTAGACTCGAATTTTTGTGGTTTTTAGTATATGACCACTACCGTGGTTGCTCTAGTGGTTTGTAGCCTCTCTAGTCGCGGTTTCGAATCTCTCGCTTCTCGACCCCGAGAAGTCTTGGGATGAGTTTGGTTCGGCCGTAAAAATGGATTTTGAGGAAATGCAAATGCTTCTAGCTTAAGGTGTTTTGGAGAAATGTAAATAGTATTTGGTAAAAAAAAATCCTTTTGAAAGTAGATTGAGTCTAAGTAAGCTACATACTCATATACGACTTATTTATAAGCTTAGCTCGTTTATGACATATTTATTGGATATATCTAACTCATATAACAACTTCGCCATCATATATGGGGTAAAAAAATGAATTTATAACCATTTTAACATGGATAGTTACGTCGGAGGCAAAGGGTCGTTGATGGGGGCATGATGTGCCTTGAGGATAGCGGGTTATGGCTATTTAAGGAGTGACAGAGATAGGCAAGAGATCAAGCGAGGGCGAGAGAAAGTGAAAAGAAAGCCATGAAAAGAGGACGAGTCTAAGTAAATTACAAGCTCATATACGACTCATTTGTGATACATTTATTGGACATAACTAATTTATATAACAACTTAGCCATTATATATAAGGTAACAAGTGAATTTATCATCAATTTCGAAAGGTGTAGTTATGTCAAAGGCCAAGGGTCATCGATGGTGCTAATCAATCAATGAAGGGCTTAAGTAAAAGTTGGGTATGTCCGGCACCCAAATTTTTCATATTTTCATAAAATGACTTCATAGCGCAAGTCAGATAACACGTGCCATATCATAGTCCTTCTCTAACCTCGTGAATGATAACAACAATGCCAAACCGTAGTTGAAATAAATCTTAAAAAAAAAAAAACGAGCATTCATCTTTCTCCTTCGAAATATAGATGCGAAACACAATGCTAACGATTTCTCTTGGGCACCAATACGGGATTTATATTATATGCACTCGTAATCGTCCGACATGGAGATTAATCGCGTGCTCGAGGAGCGCTCGGCGTCTAATTATATATTTTTTGAAAAAAAAAATCACACAAATGATCACTGAATTTTGACTCAAAATTCAATGCATTTCATGAAGTTTTTATTTTGTTCAATACGGTCCATGAACACTAGACGAACGTGCAACGTCGTCCCTAGACTTTAAATTTATCCGACACAAATTCTTGAGTTTTTGGTACATCTTCAATTTAATCCGTAAACTATATGAAAATATTCAACGTTGTCATTCCATCAATTCAAGTCCGGCGATCATATCGAACAAATCAAAGGTTCGTGAACGGCATTACATGATGGAATAAAATTTATGGACTATATTGAACAAATTAAAAGTTCGGAAATCATATTGTACGTTGAGTTAAAATTCAAAAATCGTTTGTGCTGTTATTATTATTATTGCTACTCGTTGTTATTAAAGAAAATCGATAAAAAAAAATATTGATTTGGAGGGACCGCCTAATCGAGAACAAGCCCACCTCCAAGTTTGTCCGCGGGCCTCGCAGGACACGCCGAGGGCTCTTTGTTGCGTTGTCCGTCTTGAGTCCCAAAACACGTCCATCGCCGATTCCTCTTTTTTCCGATGTTACGGAAGGGAGGGTCAATCGTCATTGCAAATGCGTGAAAAATCTCTTTCGGTGGCGACCTCTTCACGGCCAAATTGTCATGTGTGCACGTGCGATGGGTCGAAACGTAAAGCAGGACGTGGACTCGTCTCCACCATTTCAAGGGCCGGCCGTCCCCTACTGGATTTTCGTTTAGGTCCTCTCGGGAGCGCGCGCTCGGAGAGCAAGGAAGCACGAGCTGCGACCGCATGTCGTGCGGTCGCCGAGGCAAGAAATAGCAACCCGGAGACCAACCCCATTCAACGGGGTCGCATCGCGGCCTTACGCTGCCGTGTCTTCGGCATGAATGATCGCTCGTATCGTTAGAAAAGTACGATCGACGCAGATTGAGCTTTTGGGTGTCAAGATCTCGAGACAAACCCTTTGAAATCCGGCGGTCCACTTGCCCGTTGCTCGAGCTTATGACGGAATCGGGGCGCTGTACATTTTTCTATCGGCATAACGATGTGAGGGCTTCTATGTGCCGGCTGGCGGCGGACTGATTCGGTTGAGAAAAAAAAAATTAATACACGAGTTGAGGGATTTAATTAAACAAATCACAAGTTCGAGGATCATAAATCAGGAAACGACGAAAGTTCACGAATTGGAGGTGCAATTTTCCCAATAACAAACCGGTTAGAGCGTCTTGACGTTAGGAGCCATGAATTCGATGAATTAATTGCCTAGAGGCTACATGAATCAAGTTAAGATTAGAATTGTGGGGTGTGCCCAGCTCGGAGATGATACACGAAGAAATACATAGATGTGAATGCGACGTTAAATTTGGCATGAAGTATGGCTTGGAATATACGGTTCAAAAAGTTCCTCGCACTGAGTCGTCGCTAACGATTGCACTGTCGAGAGAAACAGATACATGGAGAGAGGTATCTGAGTTGACAATCGCATTCACGATATTCGCGATAGCTAAATGATCAAATTGAAAGCCCATCGTACCGCACATGTCGTACCACGTATCAATATCCCTAAACAGTTACGAACGCGACAATTCTGCAAAGAAAAAATCAGGGCACGCGAAAGTCACTCGATCGAGTAAGACATTCCATCGCGAGCATTGTTTTCTTCATAGCGAAGCTTTTTCATTAATTAAGTTTTTGCTTACGCATTCCCTTCACCCGAAGTGGCTTTATTTTCTCGAATCAAATATGCGCATCAAGTGCCTTCATTGTCTCAAATAAGGGCATAGAGTGGATATTGTTTTCAAATAAGAGTTTGAAGTGACCTTATCGATCTCAAAAAAGGGTATGACTTGCCAATTAATAGGGGCATTATGGTCATTTGACTTTTTTATTATATAATTTTGAAATTTTTCTTTTTTGAGTTTTTAAAAAATTTTAAAAATTAAAACTAAAAAAAATAAAAGACAGAATGCGGGCAGGAGGGGGCTGCCCTCTCGCTTATGATCGCTAGCCCTCGCCAGAACCGAGAGAGGGCCGTGACCCTCGCTTAGTTCCAACGGCCGGCCGCCGAGGGTCACCCTAATGCGATCGGCCTTTTCCGTTGTCGACCCTCGCCGAGGCATCAGCGACCTCGACGGCAGTATTTGCCGCCCCATCAGTGTTGGGGCGACAGCCATAGGCGACTCCTGCTTGTGTTCTCCATTTTTATTTTATTTTAATTTAATTTAACTAATGAAATTAAGTTGAAATTATACTTTTGACAAAAATGCCTGGAAAATTTGGTCGGCCGACAAGGTCTAGTCCTTATTTTAAATAATTATAGCCATTTCAAGCCGTTTTTTGAGATAATGATAACACTTCGAGACTATAATTGAAACAAAGTTTACTTTAGACTATTATTTGAAAAATGAGCGCACTTAAAGTCCTTTTTTTGAAATTTTCCCTAATCTTGATGGATAACTTTCATCGTTTAGCATTTATAAAAACCCACGTTATCTTATTTTTTGCCCTTTCTTCGTGTTTTCAACCGCGTCCACACATTCTTGAAAAGCTGGGAAAGACAGGGGGGGCCTGCGTTGTCGTTGGTTCAATCTGACGGTCCTCGTTGCAGCATTTGATTGTGCCCTTTGCTCGCTCGTGGGTAGATAATTTTGGAAATTTGGAAAACTTTTGGGAGTGCGAAAAAGCAACCGGAAATTCAGATTGCTTATTCCTGAAATGGTTTTGTCGAAGAACATCGTTGGAAAAGTTACGATTGTAAGCTCCGCTTATTTCGTAAAAAATGCGACGCGTTTGAAAATTATTTTCCGGTCGAACAGGAAAATAAAAATTAAAACGCCGGACGTTCGATTTAAAAAAAATTCTTTACGTTATCAAACATGCTTCCTCATCCTTTTTTTGTTTCAGAAAATAAGACGAGAGAATTAGAATTATTGGCATGCAGGCCCTTATTTTTCTAACCGATCCAAATGCCGAATTCATTATCTTCTTTTGTGACGTGTTAACGTCTTTTCTTGTGGTACACGTGCCAAAATTATTTCCATGTTCACGAACGGAAATCATGTTATGGAGTGACCTTGGGCCATACTTTTGAGATTGATATCGACTTATTTTACAATCGTATTCGAGCGAAATAAATTATCAGTGAGAATTAAAATACGAGAGATGGGCTCGAGCTTCAAATAATGTCCTTTTGCACTTTCAACATTCAAAGCGCCGTTGAACGGCGGTTTGCTTGAGCTACCAAAAGTAGTTAAAAGCAAAGGCAGCGCGAATCCCCTCGAGAAGATTGACTTCCATCTTTACTTAGGCAAACCCTCCGCTAATTGCGGGCTAATCTTTCATCTTCGCTATCGTCTCGAGGGGGGGAATTCGTCGGTAGATATAAATCCCGGCTCACACGGATCGAGCAAGCCCCGAAACTATGTCGTTTCTACGATCCTTCGGTAGCTTTAGCCCCCCACGGCGATTCCGCCAGTGCTCTAACATTCTAATCTCAACCGTTCGATTACAAATGTACTATCAATCGTTCGATCAAACACCTTGTTAGCACTGGCCATCTAATTGAGGCACCGCAATCAGATCCCATCAGCCAGAGATAAGGTGCGTTTCGAACTATACTTTGCGAAGACATTTAACTCACGCGAGTGAAATAGTTAAAATGAGCACTCGTTTAGTTATCATTAAAAAATAACTTTTTACAGCAGTATATTTGCGTCGGATCTCTCTATCTCTTCATCTAAAGCGCAACTCCGTGTATTACAACCAATCAAAAAAAGAAACCCAGAGTGAAAACGAATCATGAAATTGAGCCTCAAAAAAAAAAAGAAGAAATTCAGCTATTTAGCAAAGGGAGTTCATAATCACATAATGTTCATTACAACAACGTACACAAGCGATCGGGAATTATACACAAAACCCCACCTCGCGCGGTGAGCCGCTCCCTTTCACGCACTCGGCTCGGCTCGGCTCGGCTATCATCGGATGGGCACGGCTCCTATTTTGGGGGGGATCCTAGTCATTAGAACGATCCTATTCCCAACGGGAGCAAAAGGACATGGAGTACTAATTGTGATTACAACTTTATGTGGAATTAGGAGGCGGCCGCTAGTCGTAGCGACAACTCTTATCATGACCTTTTTCTCACTTTCTGAGGGAAGCCTAAACTGCTCATTAATTATTTATTTATTTATTTATTCATTCTTTTTTCTGTAATCGTTTACTTTTGGTCACATTGAGAGAGAGAGAGAGAGAGAGAGAGAGAGATTTGACGGTGGCTTAGAGATATGATCAAGCACATGATGAACCACTTTAACCACGAACAGCAACAAATGATGCCGCACCACTTGTTGTCGGACGTGGCTACCCCCGCAAGTCGCATTCTGTCGTGTGAAGTGAATGTTGCAATCGATCGAAGAGGAAATCTTGGCCCGAAATAGGAGAAAAGGGGGGAAAAAAATAAAAAATAAAATTGGGAAGAGAAACGAGGAGTCGACGTGCGTAGCCGTCTTCTTTTGACTTGTAGCTGCAGAGCATCGGGTCCCTGAATTTAGACAGCCGAGTTAATCCCGAACGCAACAAACCCGCCGGGGGTGTGAAAAAAACCAACATCCACCCAAATTGAATCGGGTTGAGCCGAACCCTATTCAATCGATTGATTTCGGATGAAACCTCTGATTCTTTTGATTTTAGTCTTTTGAAATCAACAGGTACCGGTTCGATTCATAATTTTGAGCGAGAATCATCCAATCTGCCCAACCAAATCGATCCTTTTATATAACAGAAATGTATATATTTTTTTAATTGAAACCATCTTCCTCCAAAGCTCAAGCTCAAGACCCATCTTTCTATATATATAAAGTCCAAACCTAATATATTTTCACGTGTGATATGTGTTGTACATCATAAATACATTTGAAAATATGGGTTAATTAATTTATCAACTGATATTGCATTTTCCCACTATACTCGATTTCATTACTACCAATAATAATGCCTTCTGCAAAGACATTGCCTTTAAGTTTTTCACGTGACAAGAATAGCAAACGCAAACTTAGAGAGTTGATCCCTACTCCTTCGGTCGCTAGGGATTGGTCCTTTTTATTTATTTATTGATGTTGATGCTCAGTAAGATCGTAACAGAGAACCAACCGAAAACTGGACCGGACTGGTGATTCGATTCTCGAGTGAATCTATGAAATGATTAGATGGTTCACAACCTGCATTTTGCAGAACCAGTCCCCTATCGATCGGTTCTCGATTCTAGAGCGAGAATAATCTATTTTGAAATAAATCATCCTTAAAAGCTACCGTGAGGAGAATAATAATAATAAATAAATAAATATATAATATTTTTTCCCCGTCTGTCCTTTTTCTAACTTTATTTACTCAGACTTTTGCTCTTTTTTATTTTGTTTTTATAGAATGCCAAAATTGAAACCTCCACATTTGATGCTAGCAACATCACCCGTTAATATCTGTACCAGCAGATCTGCGTATAAAATCTTAGTTTTGGCAGCTGACAAGGTATCCGGCCCGGTCCAATTAAAGCTTCGAAAGCGGCATGCATGCAGACAAAAACATCAGGCGATTTCTGGACCGGTCTTAACGGCGAGTTGGTTAGTTGGTCACGTAATCTTTTTGCGCTGCCGGCGCATGTGCGGGTGGGGCCGCAAAGATCCTCCCTCATCATGCTTGCTCCTTGCAGAATTCAAGTCCAACGCGAGCTTTTTCCTTTTTTTTACTTTTCCGCCGTGAACCTGATATACCGTCTAATTTTTTTTTATTTATGCTAGAAGGACTTACGTGTCGACATTTGTGAGGTGCAAATGGTTTTCAAAACGTCGAAGTTCGTCCGCTGCAAATTCAAATTAAGCAGAAAAAAATGAAAAGTAAATACCTCGGCCATTCTCTCCTTTCTTGTTTCTTTTCATTATTAGCAAACGAGAGTTTTTTTTTTCTTTGTCAAATTAGGATCTTTTCAATCCACGAACCTAAAGCCATCCGGAGAGACCGAATGTTTGGATTTAATGGATTCACGAGTCTCGCGGGATATCTTGAGGGCCTCTAAGATAGGCCAGGCGGGCGTCTTAGCTCATGCCGTTACCAGGAGAAGGGAACTGAACTTGAATCGCATGTAAATCCTTAAGCGGAGGGAATTTCATATTTCTTTCTCACATTTTTATTTTTATTTTTCTGGAGTTTGTGATATTTTACACTCGAATCTCCATCTAATTGCCCAAGACCATCGAGTTATCATCCGAGGTTGAAGTTGCAGAGAGACCCTGCCTCTCTCTTCCTCGCCATTAAATTACGCGGAAGTTGAAGAACCGATCCAGAGCAGATTCTGCAGGCTTCAATAAAACCTGCAGATCAAAGAAGGGATTTTTTTTTTTTTCCTTTCCCCACTTTTAATTTACCGGTACATCAATGTCTTCAGCATCGTTTTAATGACTGAAAATCCACGCAGATGGGGCTGCGAGGTTTCCCCTCCCGACGCAAACCCACCTGCCCTTCTCTGTCGAACTTGCGATTAGCCCGAGATTCGTCCTCTCCCTTGCGCCATTTTTTTTTTTTTTGTTATTGGCTTCTGTTTCCATCAGGAGATCTTTGGAAAGGTCAGAAAAAAGCAAAGGAAGGGCGAAAAAAGGGAGACGGGAGACCCAAGTTGGATTTGAGAAGATAGCGCGCGGTGGGGTGGAGACAAAATGATGGCATGTGCCGTGTGCAGCTCTTGTCACATGGCTTTCAAATCCCAACACCAGTGTCCTCTGGTGTTATTCGAATCCGAATGCCTTCTGTCTTTCCCGGGGGCAGGGGTTGGAGGAAATGGGGATTAAGTTATCCTGGAAAAAGAAGGAAGATTAGATTTTTCAGGTCTGGATATCTGAAGTTCTCGCTTTCCGGTCACGGGTCGAGGTCAAGCCTTCTTCTGTTCTCTTCACGGTCGCCAAGGCTGTCCTTATTTTTTTTTTTTTTGGTTATGGAGTGGTTCTGACGAGCTTGACCAGGCGGGGAAAAGCTGCCGAGCATGGCTTGAAAACTAGGGCAAAGCCATGGAGGCAGAGCCTTGACCCCGCGGTTCGAAGCAAAAGCGCGGGTCTCTCCATGCGAGATGTTGGGAAGCGTGTTTTGGATGATTGAATTGGAGTGGGTGAAAATTCATAAAATAAATAAATAAATAAATGCGATTAATTTGCTTATTTGATTAAAAAAAAGTTAATACGACGAAAAATTCCAAATTAGTTCGCTTACGACAAATTTATCATAAATTATTTTTTAACCCTAAATCGGCACACTTATAATAAATTTATCACAGACTGATACACTCGTGATAAATTTATCCTCCGTTAATCGTCGTTAAATGTAACATCAAATTACTGAGTTGGATAGTACGTGACGGTTTACAAGTTTGAGGTCTTTACCTCTATTTGTCATAGGTGTATCAATTTGAGATTTTTTGTGATATTAACTCAATTTCACGAAGGGTAAATTTGTCACAAGTGTGGCGGTTTGAGATTTTTTATGGTAAAAAAATTAGTTTATGGTAAATTTATCACGAGTGCATCGGTTTTGAGTTTTTTTGTTAAAAAAATAGTTTGAGATGAATTTATCTTAGACGTACCGATTTCGAATTTTTTATTGTCAAAAAATTAATTTATGATAAATTTATCACATGTGTATCATTTTGAGATTTTTTATGATATTAACGCTAAAAAAGAACAAAGGCTTCATTGCATTTTCATTCTTCAACGTTCGGGAGCCATCTGATCTTTTGTTTCTCGAATCGAATCAATTGTGCTGTACGGATGATTAGTTTTGCTCACCCCTAATTCTTGTTGTTGGAGTATCGTATCAACCCTTTAGCTTCCGATTTATGACCCACGGTGATCTCTTTTGTGTCAGATGCTAATTAATATCATTTGACAATATACTTGTGTTTGATTTTCAGAAGCGGGCAGTGCTGTCCCAAAGGGTTGATACGATGCTCCAAACAGCAAGAATCTCGGCCCTCTCACTTCGCCAAATTGACATGGAATTAGGGGCGAGCAAATCGAATCACCCGGACCGGTCGTCCGATTCTCAGTTTCAAAGATATAGGATCGGATTGTTTGGACCGGACGGGTCCATTTTTTTTATTTAAGTAATATAATGTTTACTTGTTAAAAAAAGTCTTATGGTGCGATATCCATAATTTAATGAAGCTACAAAAAAGTTCAAATCTAAGTCTTAATTATCTCGATGCAATGCAAACGAAATATTTCCTTCGAGAAGTAGCTAGGACTCGAACGGTTCCGTAGCAAACGTGTGGGATGATCGCGACGTCTTTCGAAGGGGATCGATAGCGCCGGTCGCCCTCGTCCCATCATTTTATTCCAATAAGATACGACACGGACCCAGATTGCATTAGGCCCTTTTGCTTTCATGATTAGTGTTGGAGGAAAAACACACATTAGTAGGAGGAGGAGGGACGAATTTGAATTCGAATCCGAATTTCGAGGAAAAAGCATGGTAGCTACGTCTCATGACTAAGGAGGAGCACGGGAAGGGTAAAAAGAATAAAAACATAATAGTAGCAGCAGGCAAAAGGGTACGACGGGGAATTCATTCGTCCGGAGCGACTCTCGTTGCATGTGGGTGAGTCAGCGAAAAACGAATAAAACCACCGGGCCCCACTTTTTTCTTTTTTCTTTTTTTGGCTTTTTTGTCTTTTTTTTTTTTTTTTATGTTATGCATCCCTGAGGCAACTTCCCGCCGAGAAGGATGACGAAGCGACGCCGTATTGGACCGCGGACAAAAACAATCGATTGGAACGGAATCGTCCCTAGGTTTTTTTTTTTCTCTCTATATAACGCCGTCGATTCCTTCCACTTCTCCACACTCACCCTCCGTTTGCTCATCTCCCTCCCTCTCTCTCTCTCTCTCTCTTGCTCGCTCATTCGTCTCTTCTCGTCGCTGCTCGTTTCAGGACTCTCGAGGTAAATCACATTCTTGACCTGGGTGTCCCCCAATTCCCTAAAAAGTTGGCGTGAGTTTCTCAAATGGGGCTGTGCATTTTCTTTGAACTCTGAGGTGAAATGCCCTGTTTTGTGCAGGAAGTGGGGGGAAGAAAAAATGGCTCTTGCGGGGTTGTTCATGGTGGGCCTTCTTGCGACGGTGGCGTCCGTCGACGGCTATGGCGGAGGAGGTGGTGGTGGCTGGATCAATGCTCACGCCACTTTCTACGGAGGCAGCGACGCTTCCGGCACAATGGGTACGATGGTCCCCCCCCCTCTTCCTTTTTTTTTTGTGTGTGCCGGTTGTGTCCCAACAGTTTCGATTTGGTGCAATTCGTGTTAATGTTTGCGGGTTTCTTTTTGCTAGGCGGGGCGTGCGGGTACGGCAACCTGTACAGCCAGGGGTACGGGACGAACACGGCGGCGCTGAGCACGGCGCTGTTCAACAGCGGGCTGAGCTGCGGGTCGTGCTTTGAGATCCGGTGCGTGAACGACCAGAGGTGGTGCCTGCCCGGCTCCATCGTCGTCACCGCCACCAACTTCTGCCCGCCCAACAACGCCCTCCCCAATAACGACGGCGGGTGGTGCAACCCGCCCCTTCAGCACTTCGACCTCGCCCAGCCCGTCTTCCAGCACATTGCCCAGTACCGCGCCGGAATTGTCCCCGTCGCGTACCGAAGGTAACTGGAAATCCACACTATTTTTGTTTCCAACTAATTCAAACTTAATGTTCGAGCTTGGATGCTCATTTGGCACCGGAACAACTCGTGTGACTCCACAGGGTGCCGTGCCGGAGGAGTGGAGGCATCAGGTTCACCATCAATGGCCACACCTACTTCAACCTCGTCCTCGTCACCAACGTCGGCGGCGCCGGCGACGTCCACTCGGTGGCCGTGAAGGGGTCGAGGACCGGGTGGCAGCCAATGTCTCGTAACTGGGGCCAGAACTGGCAGAGCAACGCCAACCTCAACGGCCAGTCCCTCTCCTTCAAGGTCACCACCAGCGACGGCCGCACCGTGGTATCCAACAACGTCGCCCCCGCCGGGTGGTCCTTCGGGCAGACCTTCGCCGGAGCCCAGTTCCGCTAAGGACCCACCTTACTCAAACAACAAACCTCAATCAAAACGAGGGTATGACCGAGTGGAAGGATTTAATTAGTACACTAGGTTATATAATACTATAGTATAGACATCGTCGGTCCAAATTGAAAAAGGGGCTACTTTTAAATGGCTTCTCCTTCTAATTTGGGTCGTTAGTTATAATTATTAGGGCTTATTGGTGACAAGTCCAATTTGTGTTTTCTCTCTTAAGGGTCAGAATGGTCATTTTGTTGCTTCTGCAATTCTGCGGCAATTGAATGCAGAAGTTCTTGGCAGTGGTGGAGCCTTACCACCCGCCATTAGTAATTTGTTTTTTTTTCCCCCCAATTTGGAGTGAGATTTGGGTTTGGTCCGGCAAATTTTTTTTTGCTGGAAATGACTTTCTAGTCCTCGTTTGCCAGGAAGCTGCAAATTGCCTGTTTTGTTGTACTATTCAATGAAGGAATGGACTGCTATTGCTCTTTTGTACTAACCAGTGTGATTGATTAATAGAGCGAATGTATGTTCCTATTAACCATAAGATTAAGTATCTATCCTGAATCTACTTCTCGATTACATTGTCCAACAAGAAGAAAGATACGGCTCGTCCCACGTCCCACGTCGCAGCATTTAATGAAATTTCGTTTTCTTCGTAAGAGAAGGAAATTCAGCGATCAGCGATCAAAAGGGATTTCCAAATCACAATAATTTGAACAGTAGATTCAAATGGCTCGAACTAATTTATCTCGGCTTTATGAATGGACATTATCGTCGAACGCCCGTTAATTATCTCTTACTCAAATATGGAATTTGCGCAATTAATTGAGTGGCCAATAGTTTTCGATTCCGGAAATTTCGACGAAGCTGCAACGTCTTTGTGTCATCCCTCAAACCACCAAAGCGAGGAGGACCGTGGGGCGGAACTTTCGGGTGCAGTGAAGTGTCACACTCCCAATTCCGGGTCAAATTGAATTTGTTACTTCAATTGGGCAAAAATCGGGTCGTTGTGAATTTTCCTTTGGGTCGGGTGAGTGAAGCGGAGCATTTAATGGGGTGGGGTGCCACCGAACCCGAGGGGAGGATGGGGAGAGGTTCGTTGGGTCACGAGGGCGACGGGTCGGTCAATCGGCATGTCGGGGGTGGTGCGGCTGCTATGGGGCCCACTAACCCCATGTGCTCCGCCGCATATCCTGCTCCCTCTCTTTTTGTTTTGTTTTTGTTTTTTTTTTCTCTCCAGTTTGAATTTTCAACTTCTTCCTCCTTTTTTTTTACACGCAAACTTTGGCTTCACCTGCCCCTGCGGTGATTATTTATTGCATGCAACGGTCCCGGGCTGAATCGAGGGGGATCGGACCGGACTGCTCGATTCTGGGTGGTTGCATTTGACATTGGTTGCTGTCATGATTTTATTCACCAATTGCCATTTTCAAATTCCTAGGTCCCCGCCCCCCCCACACACACACACATGCCTCCGAAACCCTAGCTCAACCACCACTAGTTGCCCCGTCGCCGCCGACCATGGCGAATGATCTTCACGCTCTTTGTGTGCTGGCTTCTGTGTGTCGGCTTCTGTGTGTCTATGGCAACCTCAGCTGGTTGGGTGCCACAAACTCTCGACTTCTATAGGCCATTCAGGCCATTGATGAGCTCTGATCATAGGTTTTGCCCGTAGTGGTTCTGCGTCCACGGATTTGAGGTCACGCGACCCTCTTCATCAAGCATTCGACACGTCATGTATGAATTTTCGTCTGCACGAGCGTTAAGTATATCGATATGCTTTCGTATTCGGGATTTTTCACCGTATATCGTGTTTTTACCTTGTGAAGCGCCCCGTAGATAGAGCAGATTTGGAATTGTCTTTCATTTCAAGGCATAACTTGTATTTAGACACTTCATATTCACCTGGAGAGATATTACTTTTGACGATTGAACTGCACTTTTATATCCAAACCGGATTAGTTGGTCTATAATCTTCTTTGTGGCGTCAAACTTTCTCTTTCAAGTACATTAGCCAAATATTCTAGTTGGCTAGGGTGCTTCACACAAGTGCACTTTACATGTTTTGAGGTAACTGCATGCACTTAGTCGCACTCATGAGAATCTCTTTTTTTTTTTTTTTTTGTATTTGACTAATTTAAACTCTTTCCCCTTTGTGTTTGTGTTTATGTTTCGAAGAGAACTACGTAGTACGTCTTTGGCGGATTCAAATAAGGTATAGTTTATCAGTTGATCTGGGGAAATGAAACGTGGAGCAATTGGCACAATTAGAGGGAGTCGCAACAGTTGCTGGTGAGTAGATCTATTTGTCTTCTCGGGCGGTTCAATTCAGTCAGCGGAACGAAATAAGACCGGTATGGTCAACCCTATTTGAGCCCCAGAGTTTCGATTTGAAATGGATTCGTTGAGCTAGCCTTTTGACGTTATTTTGTAGGATAATCCTTCTTAGGGTAATCAAACTTGCTAGTCCGAGTGCTACAGAATCCCCTGCTTGCCTAAAAAGCTTTGATGCCGACCTCATCTCACCCATCCTTATGCCTTCTTCTAGGGAAGAACCTTCATCTTATCAAGAAGCCAGCCGTGCTCTTGCCCGAGTGGTGAATGAGTATCATAACATATTCCCAACGTATCATAACAATTCCCAAGATATCATAAGATTCCCGTTCTTGAAAATCTGCACTTCTCACCAATTTAAATGGATTGGCTCCATTCGAGTCCAAATGGATATTTGCCATTTTCCCTCGGGCCTTGGCTCATCCTCGCCAAGTGAATGGATCCAAGCACTTCCTACGTGAGGCCCAAAATCCTTTCCCAAACCCCACGAGGTGTACGAGCTTTCTCGTGGGTTGGGCCTAAAGGACTTAAACTAATCATTCTCATGGTCAGATCGCTGGGCGGAGAGATTGGGGAGAATCGAATCGGCCCATCTCACGTTGGATCGAGAATCGAAGCCCCAACGTCACGAGGCCATCCCAGGCGTTGGACGAACCGACCCGACCCGGCCAAAACAAGCAGGAAAAACCTCAAACAGATTGCCTACATCATCATCATCTTCTTCCTCATCCATCACCACCACGCTAAACGCGGGGGAACAGAGATGATAATCCAACTCCACCTCCACCCCTCTTTCCTGCAGCCAATTATGCTTCACTTCCCAAAACCCATCAGGACCCATCACCTCCACTTCCCACCCTCCGCCGCCGCCTCCTCCTCCTCTGCCACTTCCACCCGGGACTCCGGCCTTCTGTTCCGCGAGAAGCTCCTCTACCTGCAGAGCCTCAACGTCGACCCCCAGAAGGCCCTCCGCCACAACCCCGACTTCCGCTCTTCCCCTCTCTCCTCCCTCCGCTCCGTCGAGTCCTGCCTTGCCTCCTTCGGCATCCCCCGCCCCTCCCTCGGTCGCATCCTCGACATGTTCCCCCAACTCCTCACCTCCGACCCCGACTCCGACCTCTACCCCGTCTTCGACTTCCTCCTTCACGAGGCCCTCATCCCCTTCCCCGACCTCCAGAAGTCCATCCTCCGCTGCCCCCGCATCTTGGCTTGCAGCGTCGATGCCCAGCTCCGCCCCACCCTCTCCTTCCTCCGGAGCTTCGGCTTCGTGGGCCGTCACGCCATCACCTCCCAGACCAGCCTCTTGCTCGTCTCCAACGTCGAGCGCACCCTTTTTCCCAAGATCGAATTTTTGCAGAGCCTGGGCTTCGAGTACAGGGAGGTCTCGAGGATGGCGATCAGGTCGCCGGGGCTGCTAACCATGAGCGTCCAGAACAACATGAGGCCCAAGGCCGAGTATTTCTTGCGGGACATGAGGGGGAACTTGGCTGAGCTGAAGCGTTTTCCGCAGTATTTTTCCTTCAGCCTGGAGCGGAAGATCCGGCCGCGGCATCAGATGCTGGAGGAGCACGGGCTTGAGATGCCCTTGGCCGAGATGCTCACGGTCAGCGACGGCGAATTCACTGCGAGGCTGATCGAGATGCGGTTGCGGAGAGTCGATGCCCGGGGTTAGTTAGTTCCTCTCCCTCCCTGTAGATGTGTGCGTGGTATGAGAATTTGTCCCTGGTAATAGATAGCCCAGTTCCCCAATATTGCAGATTTTGTGCTTATATGGGAATTGTACAGCTGATACATAGATGATGAGTTCTATTCTGCGGTTTCTGAATCTTCCTGTGGCATACAACAGAGTGCAGAGCGTGACAAATCGTCTTTCTTTATTGATTGTTGAGAGTTAATCTACTCGTGGAAATGGCTGATGGATTCATTTTACACATGAAATTGAGGTCAGCTGCTGTATAGATCCTATATTGAGAAGAGTGTTGAATTATTGTAATGGCGCTTGATAGGCCTCCTTAAGGATATTGGTTGATTATGTATGCGATTACTATTACGAATAGCCGTAGCGACATTTGTAGTGTCGAGTTGGAGTTCGGTTGCACATGGATTATTAGCCGAGATTAAAGTCCGTTGCAGATAGGTCCTCAACTGTGCATATGAAATTATTTGTTAGCAGCGTATCTGTTAGGGGTAGCCAGTCTGCCAGTTCTACAACTATGTAGCTTTTGCATTGTTTGCTTAATACTGGAATTGCACAGTCGATATAGATGAAAGCTCAAGTTAGTGTTTTCTGAAGTTTTGTTGTGGCATACTACAGAGCACAAACCAGAGAGTCGAACCATTCATTCCTTTGGGAGCTAATTCATTCGTGCTATGAAATTGAAATTGGCCACTTGTATAGAACCTTCTGGGGATTTGTGTTGGAAACCATTCAAAATCACTCGCTTCATTTGGCCTCTGTTAAACATTTTTGGTCAATTATGCATGCAATCACTTGCACATATGGCTGCTGAGAACAATTTTAAGCGTGACATTGAAGCTGGCTGTGGGCAAGTCATTGTTCGGGAACAGTGCTGGACTTGGAATGGCCCCAAACTCGCTGATGAGTCCCTTTGGCCCTCTTAAGGATCTAGGTTAATTCTGCAGGTGAAGTTATTTGTTAGCAGCCTTGCCTATGAAGGGACATTAATCCTGCTCGTGTGCTTTTCAGTGCAAGATGTTAATACTTTCTGCCAGAACCATGATAAGGTTAGATGTTGCAACTGTCTCTCTTCCATGTACTGTTAAAAACTAGCAATCTGATATTTCCAATGGATTTGATCAAACTTGTGGATTCTTAATCTGCAAGGACAACTTCGGCCAAAACTATTTATTGAAAGATGTCGAGTGTTTTTCTTCTTCACTTGCTTTGTGACTTCCTGTATTGTCGTTTAGTTGCTGACCCAGTTGTCCGGTGACCTCGATTGCACGGGCATGGCCCATTTGTTGCGTACTTAAGCTAAGTGTCGTTGCAGAAATCTTTTCTTTTGTGTGTCCTGTATATGGCTGAACTGAAGTTTTAGCTATAAAGAATACATGTGTGGCTTGCATAAGACTCTCTATTGCTGTTGGCTAAAGGATGTTGTTATTTCTTCTTGCGAAGTGGTCTTGTAGCATAACATCAAGAGACTGCTCACATTATCTGTTAAGTTTATGTGCCTTTGAACAACCTATCATCCACATACATCTCCTGCTAGGGGTCAAGCCTTGACACGATCAATTGAACTGCCTTGTGCAGAGATTTATTTGCTTCCGCTCTTGATTTTTTTCTCATATATATATATATGTGTGTGTGTGTGTGTGTGTGTGTGTGTCATTGATACTTTACCCCATGATGTTCTGCTGGAAGCGCTCAAAGTCTAATTCCAACTTATTTAGTCATCATATGCACATAGACGATTTAAATTTTCTTCTTTCGCCTGTTCTTTCCGAGCCTTCTATGAATGGCTTCTTCACTTTTCGATTCGAGCGGGCATTTGTGCTTTGGAGTATTGCGACTTGGGATTTTATTCGGTCGTCAAAGGTGAAGAGCAAGCTGCGACTCTCTTTCTCATTCACGGCTCTTTGCAAAACAGGCACTTGAATTGCCTTCTGAGTCGGGTATTTTCTTCCCCCTCTTTCTTTCCATCCTTCTCTTGTAATCCAAATTCAAGAATCGTTTTGCTGCCCCCTGCACACGCATTGCAAAAACCAGCCATGGCTATGTGAACTATGACATGATTGAATTGGATAATGGCCTTGGATCCCAAAGGTCGAAATGCCAAAGCAATCCTGAAAAATGGGAGGAAAAAGAAAAGGGCCAAGGGCAGCGTCATCCTAAAGCTATAGGTTGAGCACGTCTCCTAAACGAGAAAAGGGAGCTAGAGGTAGATTTCATTAGGAAATTGCAATAAGGCTTTGGGAGCGAAAATTTAGATGTCACTGATATCACATTGACCAATGAAAAAAAAAAACTAAATTAAGAATGTTTTCTCTCCGTTATTTTATGAAGGAAAAATTTCAAAATAAGGATATGAAATGTCTTTATTTTTTTTTAAAAAATAAGGTCCTTATCTTGGTCTAAAGTATCATTATTATTCAATGATTCTGGTCCAAAGTGGCCTCGTTATTTAAAAGAATGGCGTAAAATGTCCTCATTATTTCATAGAAAGTCCTGGTTGAGGCCGACTTCGGGCAACGGTAGCCCCTCGTGTAGGGCGAGGTTCACCCGAAGCTAGCGATAGCATGGGTGGGGGAGAGAAAAAAGAAAAAGGAAAAGAAAAAGGAAAAGGAAAAATAGAAAAAAAGGAAAAACATACAAAAAGTAAAAATCGAAAATACCTGTCGACCATACCCTTTTATAATCCAAAAAAAGAAAAAATCGTAGCCGCCAAACCCTCATGATTTTTTAAAGTTATTTTGATCTTCTTTGTTCTTTTCCTTGCTTTTTTTTTTTTTCGTTTAGGAGCATTTTCTCTTTTAGTTTTGCCCAAATCTAGAAGCTTTTTTCTCTCTTTTTTTTGGAGATTTATATTTCGATCTAGTTTAAATTGATTTAGATTTGAGATTTTCTGGGTGTATGTTTTTGGGGTTTTGTTCTCCTCGGATTTCATGAGTGAGCAAGTCTAATTTCGAAAGAGAATAGAGGTGATTACTCGTGTCAAATCTATGCTCATTGAACTTTTTTATTCTATTCGTGGATGGTATCAGGAACGTCAAATTTAGGCATACACCGCCGAAAGGCAAAATCGTAACAACAGATATAATTATCTGTGTGCTCAATACTGGAGACGAATTCGGTAATCGGCCATCGATTATGATGTAAAGAAGTCATAGATCTGATCTTTGATCGGGTAACTCAGATTTCTCTTATTATATGGAGTTTATTTTGTTATGAAGTTATATGAGATATATTTTGATTTGCATTCGAACTGCGATATTTCTTGCTTATATCATGAGAAAGTGAATGAAATGAAATGTTATTTTTGACCGAAAACAAAACTCTATTTGAAACAAAACTTTTAGTAGAAAAAATAAAGACACTTTATATCTTTATTTGAAAATTTCCCTTTTATAAATTATCGCTCTAAATTGGAGGGGAACATGTGTTATCCAACGAAAGAAAAATGAAAGTAAAATTTAGGGGTGTCGTGTTGTGGACCGTCTACTTTGTACTTGGGGCTTGGGAGTTGAGATGACATTGCATTGAAAACGCGAGTCTGTAAATGTCTTTGCCATTACATTATCATTTTCCTCTTACGGATTGGAGCAAAGGAGGAGTTGAAAACAGGGGATGACTTGCTCCCGAGCCATGTCCCAACCACCCTGCATGCAGTGCCATTTTTTCGATAAAAGCCAAAGCACGTCGCATCATCAAAGTTCGTACAAATCCTCTCCGAGAAGACGTTGGCGACTGAGTGTGTGCTTATCCCGTCTCGTGAAATCACTCGTTAATCCTGCGCTGTGGGACGGTAAAGAGGGCAGGAGGGAGGCACACCTCCTCTGTTTCCACTTGTCGACAGGGGAAGAGTGGGAGCAGTCACTCGACCCTCATATCGACCATGACGAGCGCGCTTTGTTGGTTCTATTCCGTGATGCATCGGTAGAGCCGTCACAGATGCAGAGCGGGCTTACGATGGTGATGATCAGATTTAACACGAACCCCCTGTTTTTGTTTTGTTTTTCGTTATGAGTTATCTCCAGATCTGTTGGATCCATAAATGGTATGGTGACCCTTTCCAATCCGTCGCCCCTTATTTACCCAAATGTCAGTGGCACTGTGGCAGCACCCGCTTCGTGGGTACTTTTGTTTCGCTGCTGTACGATCTCTCTGCTCCTGCGAGCCTGCGTAGACCGGAGCCCTATCTATGATTTCTGACTTCAGACGGGGTTCTCCAGTCTCCACAGGTTGTAGCCTCTTGCAGTCTGCGCGAGCTTTTACTTCAGACTTCAAAGTTCAGAACCACCACCGCCTTGGGCCAACAAGAAAATAGAAAGAAAAAAAAAGCCCTCATAACCCACAAAAAAGCATCAACCATAAATTGACTAAATTACCTTAAAACCGGGTAGATCCCTTCCCTCAACTCTCTCTTTCTCTCTCTCTCTCTCTCTCGGTCAAAACTTTCGAGATGCACGCGTGACTTTGCTTATAAAAAGTCTCGTATAATGACAGAGTCTAATTCAATTCAATATATCGACGTGCTCGGAGCAGAAAGTATGATAGCAAAAGTTATTAATTTATCGGTGAAATGATTGTTGAGCATTGCTTCTTTGAGTTCATTTCATTTTCAATAGCCACTTTATCTCGTCCCGTTTTAGTTTTTCGCTCTTCGAAATTGTTGGAGCGCTAAATTAGAAATAGCTTCAAGCATAGCTACACTCATCCTAATGAACCCTCCTTATTTCTTTGCCACATTCAGGCGGAGAATTTTCAAGAGGCAACAAGATTTCAAAGGAAATAAAGCCAACCGACAGATTCATACTTCATTGATTACTACAGGAGTTCATGAACAAGACACAGCTACCGGCGTACCGCCCTGAGACGAGGAACGTACACAGAGCTGTTCAATAGCGCATTTATGCCCTTTTCGAGAGAATAGCCATCTGTCTTTCAACGAGTTCAAGGGGTCTGTTGGTCTCCGAACGTGTGTTTTTCTTGTGCTTCTCCCTTCCCCTTTTACTTGCATCCACCAAGGAACACTGAACTCTCTTAATGATGAATGGGCTGGTTCGTACTCGCACGGACACACATCGCGAGTTAGAAGCAGAGAATAGTCGACTGTTTATAGCACACCTGTCCCATCGAGATTTAAATGCCTGTTCAACTTCCGAAGTTGAAAACGTGCGCTCTCTCCCTCTCTCTGATGGATGCGGAGCAGAGACTGTGATGGGTGTGCACTATCATAGCTCATGTGCTTTGTGGAGGGTACCGCTTTGAAGTCTCAGAAATGAAGAGATATGGCAGCACTTCTACTCTACGCATCAATTTTCGGATAGAAGTAATTTTTTTTCTTATTTCTTCAATTAGTTTCAAAATTATTTCTGAATTAAAAAAAATTACTTCATAAGTATAAAAATAAAATTACGCCACCAAATAAATTTCTACTTTAGAAGTTACGTTATCAAACGAACTTCTACTGTAAAAGTGTTATTGCGTGCGTCTAAGGAGAGACAAGGATTAAAGATAGGCATGGGTCCAAAATAGAACTGGCAACTGTAGATTCTAGGCCAAAAATTGGGGAGCTGGTTCCGACGGCGGATAAGTTTCGTGCTCCATGAGGTGGAATCCGAAATAAGTCTTTATGGTTTTTTTTTTTTATTGTTTTACGTATTCATGCAATCCCGTGATATTATATAGCTTTCGATAACGAGTGACTATTAATCCAAGGTCTCATTTCCGGCGTTATCCTTGATCGAAACTTTTATTTTGTTAATGCTTATATTTATCATGTGCATAAATACAAGTTATGATAAGTGGATTGTAATGGTAAATAGTGATCATTAGATGTAATAATTCGTTATAATTGTTTAATTAAAAATACATGTGAAACTTAGATAAATGCTGGAACTAAGCCTGGAGGCAGTAGATTACAAGTTTTGACGGATAAAAAATCGGTTCCAATGAATAAGCTCTCCACCTAAAAAGAACCTCGAATCCCTCACCCCTTAAAAACGACAGTCATCCCCCCGAGACTCGAATGAGTGCCCTTGGCCCTAGCTTTCAATTGATACTTGGTTGCTGTCGTGTGTTTGTTGAAGGCTACAGAGGTTGTTGCCCTACAGCCCCAAAGGGTCCGCAGTAAACTAACTAACGTACAAACTATGATTCCTGTTGCGTGCACATTCCAAGGTGACAGCCCCAACAGAATCTTATGTAGGGAAACCCTACATTTGATCTTCGAGGGCCCATCTCTCTCTTCCCCTAACCTGTGAGTGGTGATTCTTCTCTTCCTTTCATCTATCTATGTCATTTACCTTCATTTGTGTTCAGCCTCATCCTTTCCATGCAACCCAGGAATGATTTCATCTAATTCATTTCCGACAGACCCCATCTGTACTTTTGTTATATGTTAAATATCAGAGTAGTCCAGGTGCCAACCTCTTCCTAGCACCAAATGCTCACATCGAGGGCGATGGTGCTGAGCAAGAAGAGGGTTCAGCATTCGGCCTACAATCCATTCCTAATTGAACTAGGGAGTTGTACTAGGGGCATCCTTGACAAAAAGACTGGACCAACTCGAAATCGACGCTACCTCATAGTAAACTTTTCCAGCCATTGCAAATGGGGAAACATTTAATCAAATGCAACAAAATTACTAGTGCTAATGACAGCACAGAATGGCTCGAACGAACACCAACGCGGTACGGATCGTCAGTGTAAGAAAATGGTTTTAGTCGAAACTCGAAACGGTTGATCCGAACACGAACACTTCACGTGGGCGCCCGAGATCGTAACATGATCTCCATGACCCCGTGGGGCACCAAAGGAGGGCCATTGATGCTATATTACGAGAAAAGTTGCTGTCGGCCTCTCGGCTGGGAGAATCAACGACATTTCCAGCTCAAGTCTCACATCATGTGACGATGAATGTATCCCCTCGAACTAAACGTCCGTACGCGGGTCCACTACCGGCATCTGTCTTCATTTACGAACAGTGTTGAGTGTCCCAGCCTCTCATCTTTAGAGCGCTACAGCACTATAGTCTGTCCAGGGAGATGAACTCTCTATTGTTCTTTTGTGTAAGGAAAAGGAAAAGGAAATATAAAAGAAGAGGGGCTAGAGAATGCCTAATGCCGGAAAGTATCTTCAACTTTAACTCTTATCTCAATTCTACCTTTTTATCTAAGAAATGAACATCCAGTTTTAAGTTCATTACCAATTCTATCCTATATATTATTATGTCTCGCAAAAAATTCTCAACTTTAGGGTCTATCCCAATTTTATCCTATCCTTTTTTTTTATCTCATGAAAAAGCTTCAACTTTAAATCTTGTCCAAATTTTACTGTCCAATCTCAATTTTATCCTCAAATTTTTTTTATAATCTCACAAAAAATTACAAACTTTTACTAGAGTCATAAATCTGCCCCCATTGACCATTCATACAAAGTTTCTCGTTAAGAACCGAGATATAAACAATTCCGAAGCGCGAGTTATTCAAGGATCGCGAGCTCTTCGATAATGAAGGCATGTTTAGGATTTAAGAAATTGTGATCTTTTGTGAGACAAAAAAAAAATAGCAAAATTGAAACTGGACCTAAACTTAGGAAATTTTTTAAGAGATAAAAAAAGTTTAGTCTAGAATTGATACTTGACCGGAAGTTGAGAATTTTTTATGAGACAAAAACATATTTACGGTAGAATTGGGATTCGACCTATAGTTGGGGTTTTTTATGGGACAAAAAAAAAGTTTATGGTAAAATTCCGTCCGTCCCTAGAATTTCATATTTTTTTTATAAGACAGACAAATAGAATTTTAGAAAAATTTGAAAAGAGAGAGTGTGAAAATCCCTTACATAAGGTTACACCGGAGAGTAAAGAAGGTCTTTCGACCTTTTTTACTACTATTTTTATTTTGTTTCGCATTAGGGAGGTCATGAGACTTCGTCATGTACCAATAAAAGTACATCTCGCGACTTTGGCTGGAATTCATTAATGTGTTGCTTATCTAACTTTTATCAAGTATACTATTGGAGATGTTTTAGATATCTTCTGAAGATATTTAAGGTAGTCTCTCTGATTTTCTATATCTATTACGATTATGCATATATGATTTAATTTCCTTAGATAGTTCTCTAATATAGCCTATAAATAGGCTTCCCGTACTTTTTTTTCTATTCACATCGAATTACACAAGAATTCTTTACATTCTTTAACTCACTCTAAAGAGATATAAGGTAAACTTGGTTCGGATTGTAGCCTAGCTAAAGTCGAGGATGAGGATATTAATGTTCTATGAACTTTTATCCCGTGTCATCCTTCATTTTTAGCTCAATGCGTAATGCAATATATGAATTTTTGATTTATTCAATATAGCTCCTGATTTTTTTTATACATATTCAATGTAGTCCTTGAACTATATAAAATGTTCAATGAAGTCATTCCGTTAATTCAAGAATAGGGACAAATATTGAACAATTTCATATAGTCAAATGATTAAATTAAACATGTACCAAAAGTTCATGGATCTTATTACACATCAGGCTAATTTCAAAGACCATACCGAACAAATTAAAATTTTAAGGACCGTATTACATATTAGATCAAAATTCAGAAATCATTCGTATCAATTTTTCCTAAATATTATGAACACTAAAGTTTCATTTGTAAAATCAATCTAATAAAAGAACGTGATAAATATTTATCAGCTAAATAATGTGTGCACAGCCCATTTCTTTTTACGTCAGCACGCGATTGATGTCCTTTAGAGTTAATCACGAGTAAAAAAAATCACCTCCGTGTTCACGAGTTCCAAAGTATCGGAACTATAATGTACCATGAACAATAGAAACCCTACCCACACGTCGTTTTCCCCATGGTACACAATTTTTTTTTTTTTGCAGATTTCGTCATTCTTAACGAGACCTAGTTCTGCATGAGAATGCCCTAGCCCCAGCCTCCCAATACAGAAGCCATGTCCCTGTTGCCTAGAGGGAGCTATCCATCCCAGCACAGGTACGAAAATAGCAAGGGTTTCTTTATGAAAACAATTCTTCTTTTAGCTCAAAGCTTGAAGCATGTGAAGATCGCAGTAACTAGTGTCCAAAAACCAGTGCTGTACGAAGAAGACGAGATGAATAGCGACCGCATATTACCTCCCCCCAACTTCAATAAGCTCTTCAAACATTCAATTTTTAACTTAAGAAAAGGAGGAGTGTCCCCGCCACTGCACGATTCTAACAAACCCCCTGTCCTTTTCTCTTGGGGGCTGAAGATGGCCAGAGGCTCTTCTTCATTATTGTACTGGCCCTCCAAGTTTCGGTGCTTGGAAGAGAGTGCTCCCCATTGAAATAACTAACCAAAACCCGAGTAAGGTTCGATCTTTTGGCACTTCGGCAATTGGAGAAATTATTTTCTGTAGTTTTCTCAGTTACTGTATACTCCCCAGGGAAGTGTGGGTTGGCAAGAAAGTGACCCTGCGCTTGAGTTCGAGAAGAAGAAATGATTATGTGATGGTTCCTAATTTATGGTGAGATTAATAGCTGGTTATAACTCACAAGAAATAAAAACTAATTAATTAGAAATTTTAATAGAGTCCACTCATTTAAGAATTTGCGATATGCCACGTGTTATTGCTATCACAATCACAAAAAATATTATTATGCTAGCAAAGTTCTTCGAAAAAATACCATGGATATTCGCACTATACATCAAGCGATAGATGGAATCCACTATATCTACTAAAAAATCCAAGCCCAAAGTTGAAATCACGAAATTTACATGAACTAGACGTGAGATACTTTTAATAATCCCTCTCGTGTGTGGAGAAAGCATGTGTGGAGTAGAATTCAGAATTCCCCGATATAATGTGAAAAATGGCCAAATCCAGAAGCATGAATTATCCGATGAAAGTCCTCGTATTTACGGACTGTTTCATGAATACTCGAATAGCTGCATCTCTGCACTCTCGCACTTGAATTATAAAGACATTGCCTTTTGTAACGAAAGGAAATCTGGGCATTTGCATCCTAAGTAGCACTGACATTGACATGCGACACGCAACGCACGACACACGACATGATATGCCTATGCGTCATTTTCAAAAAATAAAGAATTTCGACACATTATGGCGCATTGTATTTATCATGTACTTTTCTTCTTCTTTTTTTCTTTTGTTAGAGATTTGCGATTAGTTATTTTTGTGGCCGAGTATATTACTTAAGGGTGTATATGTTTGAAAAATTTACATTTTCACTCCTAATTTAATGAAAATGCTTAAAATTAATCACGTGCATGCAGAAATAGAACGTCGAGATACTGAACTCGCGTGTTGTGGCGCTTTCGGAGCGCTGATCATGTATCGGCCACATGTCAGAGGGTGTTAGGAAAGTGTCGGAGTGTCAAACATGACATTTATACTTCCGGAGAATGTCAGTGCTTCCTATCTTGTATCTAAGCTTGTGTTTTATTGTGGATTAATATGTCCTGTTGTTTTTTGGGGAATTTTTCAAATGAAGACAAGAAATTAATGCCGTTATTTTTTTTTAAATAAGGGCTTGAAGTAATCATGATTTTAAATAAAAACATCATATGGCATACGAGTAAGTGGATTGCCCTCCCGCCTATCGGGTCATTAGCCCTCTGCCAAATCCAAGCGATTGTTGGTGGCTCTCTCCTAGCTTGGCTTTGGTTGGCGGCCACAAGAGGGAGAGTAACCCTCCTGCCCGTGTGTATGCTTTTTTTTTTTAAAGAAAAAATAAAAAAAAAATAAATGATGAAAATGATCTTAATCAATTAGCGAGTTGGACTCTTTTTTGAGATTAAAATGGCAACTTTAGATCTTTATTTGAAGTAATATCTACTTCACATTCTTATTTGAATAAATGATGGTATTTCAGATTTTTATTTGAGGAAAAAAAAGTGTTTTGGATTCTTATTTAAAATTTGCTATTGTCTTTTTGAAGTGTAATGCAAGTTTATCGGGAAGCGTATGGTCAACAACTTTGTGAGGACTATGTACGCATCAATGTGTTGTGGACAAAAGAGATCCCAGTCTCAAAGGTCTTAAGAGAGGGGTATCCTAAGTTTCTACGAATAGTGGCATCTGCTTTACTTACAAAAGAAAATCTGGTTAAAAGTGACCCATGAATGGAGAGAGAGAGAGAGAGAGAGAGATGGGGCTAGGGCTCCACACGTGTGCAGAGGATTGCTTGCAGAGCGCACGTGGTGAGGTGGAGGTACATTTCTTCAGAGGATAAAACCAAAGGCAAATATATATGTTCAGCTTTTCTGATTCCGGGAACGCGTGCGTATACGGGTGCCGTGGATCGCGCCTGATGAGAGCAACTTATCATCGTTTCATTTTGTTTTCAATCGAGGAGCTGTTGCATTTCGAGCTTGTCTTTTCTCCGTTCTAATTTATTGCATTTGGATATATTTACGGGTATATTTAATCGATTCGTAAACGAGCCAATTCAAATAAATTCATTTCATCCGTTTGCAATCTATTTATTGCAATAGAAACGTAGTGATCCGAATCCGATCGGACTTATACCTAATTCATACTTGACATGACCTACATTTTTAAAACACTTGCATATTTAATCCAATTTAAGAAAAATCAAACTAACGTTGAGTGAAAGTCCCCATCATACGTGGATCAATAAATGGGTCTACAATCCATTTTGACGGGTCTCATTGAATTTGAATGTCACCGGATTATGATATGATTCAAGGAGGAAAATTATGCGACCAGCCACTATACTTGGACCTGGACGACGCACGAGATAACGGCGTCAAGTGCAGAACGTTGCAAGCGAAGATCGGTCCTGTTTGACTCGGGCATATTAAAGCGATTAGAAAGACAGGAACTTTCGAAACAAATGCAGGACCGTAATCGGATCGAATCGAATCGAATGAATCCCTCTAGAGCTAAAGATGATCTTTCCCGCGAGTTCCCGAGGAGGATATCTTTCTGATAGTCAGTCACTACTGTGACTCCAGGGATCAAGGAAAGCCTCTCAACTCTTCAATTCAAACAGGCAAGATCCATTAAAAACCAGGTATGGAGACAAAGGGAAGAAAATCAAAGTAAAGGAAAACCAGTTTTGAGTAGGGTAGGGTTGGGGTTTGGGTGGGAAAGCAACTGCGAAAATGGAGCTGGGCAGCATCTTGCGGGCTTCACCTTTCTCATGGCATTTTTTTCCTCCTCCTTTCTTACTTCTGCTATGGTGGGTCATCGCTTGATTTGGCTTTCTTTTTCGATTTGGAGTTTTTCTCTGTGCCTCTCCAATGGGCGCTCATTGACTCACTCCAGTTCCATTTATGGACACTGTGTGGTGGGTTCGAAAGAAAGAAAAATTAATAAGTCTCACCAGAGTTTTTAACCAAGTTACTTACCTAAGTTTCAGATGAGAACATGATTTGAAGAATAGCTTTTTAAGAAATTGCGACAGACATCGGATGCCGGGGTTTAGCCAAACGTAAGGAATTGCATCTAGGGTTTTGAAGCGGAATCGCGGGCAACTTGAGGATGAACTGAAGCTGGCCTACGATAGGATTTCAAAACTAAGTCCACCCTTTTCTTGATTGATCAGTACAAGGGATGTCAAAAACTTTCAAAGCCCTGTCAAAACTGACGCTTCCGAAAACCCTACAGAAACGCAACATACAGTGGGAATCGACCAATGAGCTGAAAGAATTCTGGACATTGAGAAATATGCTAAAAAAATCGTTCTTTAACTGTTTGGTGTGACTTCTGGAGAGAGTACAAGATACGAAGACTCCTTTCCGCTCAGTGATTTTACTCGGATTAGTCGCGGGCACTGTGCAAGTTTGCTCACTGCTCACGAGTCATTTTTAACATTTATGGCAGGATTTTATCAAACTATTTTGAGCAAGCTAACAATAGACACGAGCGACAACTTTGTTTTTTCAGGAAAATGCACTGCATTGATTTGTTTGTTTGGTTCTAGAAAATCAAATCTCAGTATTAATTAATCCAGACGTAAGAACGAGAGCTTAGCTGTACGTCGTAATCTCGATAGACGAAAGAATTTGTGTTCCTCAGTGGATGCTAATGACCACATTCATGTAATTCGTGCGGCTATTAATGTCCATCATAAGACTAATGAAGAGAAGCTTTGGCCCGGACAAAAGAGAAAGATGTCCATAATCTGAAAAGAAAGATCTGTCTTCTGTGGATGGAGTTGTTTATGATCAAGCACAGCTCACGAGACCAAATCTCACATATGGCATGAGACAGAGAACGCAGGTGGGATGGGTTGGGGACTTCACCTCACTCACGTGACGTGAAAGTTCATACACAAGGGTATCATCGTTCTGGAATGTCGTTCATCGGTTCAGGAAAAGAGGAACATGTTAATGCAGATCAAAAGGACAAGTTCCATTTGGTTGGTTGGGTCAACTTCAGTTGGTTAAACTTGTGATGCTCAGGTTAAAATGAATCCTCGACAGCCCTAGCCCCCTGGCAGCTAATGGTTAATGCTAAAGCTGGAGATTTTGAGAACGACACGAAACAGAAAAAAGAAGCGGAATTTGAGGAGCTGTGCGTCGGTAGTGCTCGACAAGGGTTAGGTCAAGTGGAGTTGTGTCTCGATAAGCTCTCGTTTTCAAGTTCTCACTTGCCTGTAATGAAAAGAAAGGTTCTGTCTTGGACCTGCGCCAGCTCGACCCAGCACGTCACATTGGCGAGCCTTTCTTGCCATCGCAGGGTGAAACAGCCAAGAACCCATCGACCCCATCCTGGTTTTAGAGAGAGAGAGAGAGAGAGAGAGAGAGAGAGAGAGAGAGAGAGAGCTACGGTCACTTTCAAACGCGCAAGGTATTGAAGAACTCTGGATACCCGTTGGATCGAACGTGGTTACGAGAGCTTGGACTACATCATCGTATGGATATGTCGTGGTCGGAAATCCAGCTAAGAATGCGAAAAACAGTGCGAAAATTCGGTGTCCTTTGGTGAGATAATATTGGGGTGGTGACTTTAGTTCGGCATTCTGTCGAGTAAATACAAATGGAGTTTGGTTCGTTTTTTTTGGAAGAAATTCGAGAAAACGCAATTATATTTTCAAAAGCTTCTGAAGGCCTTTGGGTCAAGGCATGCTCAAAGAAATACCGCATTTTCGAAATGCAAATATAATTTTCTCCTTCCTACTTTGTCTTCGATCGACTTCCATAATTTAAAAAATGTCCTCGATAATCCTAACTTTGCCGGCGAAAACCTCAGCAGCCGAAGAAGGCCTCCGCGAGAAGGGCTCCACATGGGGTGACGCGACCTTCGACGAGGCTAGCCAGTGGCCATTGGCCTCGCTAGCAGCTTACTTTTACCGGCAAATAGTTTAACAGTTTCATTTAAAAAGAAAAAAAAAAACTATCAAAGGTCCGTCAAAAAGTAAAGATTTTACCGAGCCTCATTTCAGTCAAGGTTGTTTAACGATGGATTTTTAACCCCAGGGGGCTAACGAAATGCATCCAAAGTGGTTCTTGAGAGCGTTTAAAGACGGAGAGAAAATCGCCCCTTGGTTACTCCCGATAACCGCCCTTTGATAATTTCCGATAACCGCCGTAGGTTATCGGCCCATCATGACATCATGGATAGAATTAATTAAATTCAATTAATCAGTTAATTGCATCACTCTCTCTTCGAAATAGTTCGTCTTATTTTGATTGAGCCATAATTTTTTTTTTGGTTAATTGAGTCTGAAATCTTTTCATATTTTGTCAATTGAGTCAATCCAATTAATTTTGGCCGACAATTAATGATATGAATGTCAGTTGTCAATCGGCCGTTCTCGCGACACTTGTCGGCATTGAAGTGAAATTTCTTAATTTCCTATCTTTTTTATTTTATTATTGTTAAGGTCGAGAGGAGGCCGCGGGCAACCGGTTGAGGCCCGATGACCTCCGCCGGCCGCCGCCGACAACTTATCAAGAGATTTGCATGGTTAAAATTGTCAACCTAGTCATGGACGGAATGGCTCCTCCAATATTTTTGGGGACATAGGGAGAAGCTAGATAGTTAACGTGAAGCAAGGAGTTTAGTTAAGCTAAACTTCTCTTTAGTCGTAGACCACCTTTTCTTTTCCTCAGACTCAAATTCATCGTCCTGTTTATCATTGGAAAATGAGTTGTTGAAATTTGCGGGAGTTATTAAGAAAGAAAACAAATCATGAACAGTAGAGTAGCTGTGGCAGCTCCCCCCACCCCCCCCCTCTCTCCCTCTCCCTCTCCCCACCTTCTCTGCTCAATATTTACTGGGATGATGACTGAGTAACAGTCCCGAGCCAGAATCTCTCTGTCAGCTGAGCGAGGGCGAGCGAGAGAGACAGGGAGAGAACGGAAATGGCGAATAAGTGCTTCGATTTATCAGGAGCAAACGGCCACAATATCATCACCAGCTGCTATTACTCCTCGATCCCGTCTCCATCCTCCTCGTCCTCGACCGGCATTGTAAACGCGGACATGGGCTCTCTCTCGCTCGCGGAAGCCACCGCCCACCACGGCCTCGCCGATCTCCTGGGGACGACGACGACGAGCGACCCCATTGATCATCGGAGCGGGAAGGTCCGCAGCAACAGTGTTAGAGAGAGCAACAGCACGAGCGACGAGCACGATGGCGGGAAGGTCGACGGGGAAGCCGGCGGCCAGTCGAAGCTCTGCGCGAGAGGCCATTGGAGGCCCGCCGAGGACGCCAAGCTCAAGGAGCTCGTCGCCCTCTACGGCCCCCAGAACTGGAACCTCATTGCAGAGAAGCTCGAGGGCAGATCAGGTGAACAACAAGAGAAACATGAAGTTTCCTTTTCTTTCGTATGTTAAATAGAGAAAAAGATTGGATTTTCTCGGTGACGATAACAAAAAGACGTGTCTTTTACTTTTGGGTCGTCGTCCATGGTGGTATAGGGAAGAGCTGTAGGTTGAGGTGGTTCAACCAGTTGGACCCGAGGATCAACCGGAGGGCGTTCACGGAGGAGGAGGAGGAGAGGCTGATGCAGGCGCACCGGGTGTACGGAAACAAGTGGGCGATGATAGCCCGGCTCTTCCCCGGACGGACCGATAACGCCGTAAAGAACCACTGGCACGTCATCATGGCCCGCAAGTACCGGGAACAGTCCACCGCGTACCGGCGGAGGAAAATGAGCTTGTCCCAGTCGCCGTCCTCTGGTTTCGCCAGATTGGACGAAGCCCCCGCCAGCCATCGCGATCGGGACGACAACGAAGACGCATCTGCGAGGACAGATTACGCCGCGTCATTTGGTTACGCGGGGGTGTCACACTGGCCAATGAGGACGACGGCATTTGATCATCATCATCATCATCATCATATTCTTGGGTCGAGCCCAACGAGCAATGATGGAGAGACACTGGCGGTTCAGAATGGATTTGATTTTCTCGCTGGTGGGTCATTTGTCGCAATATTTGCAGTTTCGTTTTTTCTCCATTTTTCTTGGTTCGAGTTTCTCTTATCTTTTTTTTTTTTCCTGTTTGTGCTGAGCATATCCTGTGTGCATTTATCTTCTGGTGGGCATGTCTGTCTGATCGATCATCTTCCATGTCCTTTTTTGTGTTAGAATAGGAAATAGGACCGATAGAAATTTGAAGTCTCTATAAGTATGCAGAAGAAAAGGAAGGTTGAGTGAAAGAAAGAATTTGTGCCAATCGGTAGTTTTTTGATCACGACTGTAGTAAAAACTGAGCCACTGTTTTATAGGTCGGGACGACAACGACGAGGAGATGGCGACAAGCTTGTTCAACCCCCAAACAAAGCCCTGCACGTACCCATACGGAGCTTGTCTCCACACTCCCCCGTGGCCGCCGGCGGCGACCCAGCCGTCGGCCCAGAACCACCGCGTGCTCAGGGACCCGTACTCCCAGTGCTGTTGCTCGGGCACAATCTCGCCGATGATGGCCCATCTGGTCTTGCCGCCCTCGCCGCCGCCGCCTCGTGAATCCGAAGCTCCGTCGCCCTCGTCGTCGCCACCATTCATTGATTTCCTCGGGGTCGGAGCCACGTGAGGGGAAGCCTTGTGTTCTGATATTTGGCTGGTAGTTGGGGGAATCGTCAGTGAGGAGGACCTCCTCAAAGTGGATCTGCTCCTACATAAAGGAGAGAGCCATTAGAGGTAATCTGAAAAGATTGTTTCTTGCTGGACGTGTCAGCACCCAAGAAAAGCCAAATTGGCACCACCCCCCGTGAAAAAAAAAAAACCGAAAAACGAAACCGAGAAGAAAAAATGAAAACCCGAAAAAGACGTGCCTTTGCGTTTTCTCCATGATTGCGTCTCTAATCACTCCAACTTCGTCTTTCTTTGTGCTTTGTTGCTCCGACAAAGATGCCTTAAGCGTATAATTAACTGGTTAACCACATGGCGACGTAAAGATTTGTCTCGCAAGTGCTGCTTGAATCGAGAACAGATACAAGAAGCTCGACAGCTTACGAACAAAAACAGATAGATAAAAGTCATTTAACATCCGAGCTTCTATTTAAATTTCATTGGCGAGTTGAGTCTAGCCAGAGGTTGAGTTTGAGCTTAAGTACGAAATCCTGTGCCCCTGGTAGCATCGTCACAAGCCAGCCTATACGAGCTCTCTGCCCGTTTTGGCTGGACCGTTTGATGCATTATTGTTGCTGTACGTATCTTACTCGATGCCACATTCAACAAGTTAATGCTGTGTGCAGTGAGTTAGGTTCGTGTAAAAACCGATCATTTCTATAACCAATATCAATTCATAGCAAGAGCGTCCATGAAATACAGGAGCATGTCTCAGCATTACTCTTGGGAATGATGGGTTTCGTCCCTTTTTAAGTCGGGTCGCAAAGCTATATAATCCAAGAAGAGGCTCAGCCTATGGTTTTTCGTGTTTTCGGGTATCTAGATTTCTAGTATCAGCTCTTCCATTTCCTACGCAGGGAAGGCAGCTACAATGTGTAATGGTAGCAATAATTCTCTTCTGATGGTGGTGATGCTGATGCCATAACCAGAGAGCTACATGACTCTACTCATTTTCACCGTTTCATAAAGCTCGTCAGGGGGGGGATGATGGTTCGAAATTCCACAGGAGTAAAGTTTTATGTGTCGCCCAGATGCACACCAGGAGTTTTGTGAAAGTTTTCGGTAGAGATCTTGTCGTCCAACCAGATTGACCCTTAGTCTGTCCTACAAAGAAATTAAGGGAAGGGAACTATGCTTTATAGCTTAGCATATGCATCGACATGTTATGAGCAAGCTACACCATCACGCAACTTGAAGCTGCATTCGTCCGATGGTCGTGTGCGTTCCGGAAAAGAAGAAGAAGAAGAATAGCGATCGAAAGTGAAGCGATTCCTTTTTGTGCAAGACAGAAGGGAAAATATTCATGCATGGCATGTTGGCCTCTATAAGGTTCAAATTGAAGTGGGACTGGATGGATAAGATCGAATTGGGTCTAGAATTCCGACTCAAGCCCAAGAAAAGAAGCCCGGAATCAAAGAGAAATGCCCAAATTGGTGAATGTCTTCAGGCGATGGAGCAGGAAAAAATCTAGGAAACAGTCGCACAAGACATTCAAGAGAAGCATAGGCATAGCTCTCGTCTTGTTTTATCATACAAATTCGAAGTTTGCGTGGATTTTGTTTCTCCCTCTCACGTGCTCTCGTGGAAGTTCATTGAGCGGCACAGTGCTGCGGGATTCGCTTGCAGCAATACAGTCCTTCTGTCATTGAAGCTCTTGCCTTTCGCCATGGATTGAAAAGCCCGGGAGAGAAGATGGTCCGACTCCCCCGAATCAGAAGCTCCGTCCAGTGCTTCTCTTGCCCCGATGATCATCGATTTCTTGGTAATTCCTCCGCAATCGTCTATTGGATAAGTCTTAGGAGTCCAAGTGCCATTTCCAGGACTCGAGACATTCCCATCTCGAGAATGCTTCCCTAGTTTCATCGAACTTGGAGGACTAACGCTTGAGTCGCCGTGGCTAAGCGAGGACGGCAGTAAGGATGCCCTCGGCATCGCATTCAAGGAACCTGGCAGTTCGTAAGCCCAATAACATTGTGGCGCATGGTAAAATGAAACGGGGAAGCCTGAAGCAGACACAGCTGCTGTGGAGTTCCCATGAATGGAATCCCATGGAAAGCCTTGATAATTGCGGACTGCTGGTTCTGGTGCGCTACAGTCGCTCGCCTTCTCCATTGAATTTGAAGCTGTCAAAGAAGATCCACTCGAACGTTCATCGCTGAAGTTTTCTACCCCTCTACCAGACCATGAAATTGCTTGTCCAAGATCAAGAAACCCGTTCATAGTATTTGGCACTGGAGCTGTGGATCGACCACAATTAGGAGAATCCGAACCGAACCTCAGGATGGTGGCTCCGGCAGTTTTCAAATCACCAGCACAATCAGCTCGAAGATATTCAGGTACTCCTATGTGCTGAAACAGGGCCACCGTGGCTGTGAGAGAGTTCTTGCTCTTACGACGTCCCGCTCCAACTGGGATGTTCCTCATCGTTCCTCCAGCAGTCCAGTACCTTTGACAGTTTCTGCAGAGGTGCCGGGGCTGATTCAGGTTGTAGTTGTTGTAGTAACAGAACTTGGTATCCGAGCTGTTGCATCGCGGACACGGTAGTATCTTGTCTGGCTTCTTTAGAGTCGTCTCTTGCGAGATACTGGCCTCAGTCTCTTCTTTGTTCCGTGCATCAGGGGAAGAAATTTCTCTGCCCGTTTCATCTTTCTGGTTAATGCTCGTTGAGTCAGTCAAGGCTTTTGGGTTTTCCGTCACCCGACACCATGTACCTTCTTCATACTCGTCATTCGTCAGCTCTCTTTCGGATAATGCCTAGTAAATTCGAGAAGAGGCATGGAGGATCAGAAATTAGTACGTAGCAGAAACAGGAAAGCATCTACTAGGAAAAGATAGATCCTTCTTTGAATAATACAAGACAAACAACCATCATCTGTAGTTGAATAATATGCCTGAAGCTTCTTAAACAGCATTACTCGATCATTTCAACGTGATTGAATTCATCTTTAGTGTAAAATCCATGTCCAGTTCAATAATTTCAGCTGGTCCGATAAGAAGCGGAATTAAAGAGAGAACAAAGTAAGACTTAAGAACAGCAATCCAAGAGATTGACATTCATTGGCAACCAACTCAATGCTAGATAGTTGCTTTTGAGATGAGAGCGTAGTTTGGTCGATTCACAGATTGCGAAGCTGCGACTTCACAAAGTCGGGGGGATCACCAAGTACTCTGATCATGTCACATGGCAAGCAGCAAAGCATGGCGTCGAATGCCCGGATCTTTGCGGTGATAGACGGACTAGGATAACAACATCGAAGCTAATAAATAATCAAGAAACAAAACGAACTAGTTCCGACCTCTATCCTGATCAATTTGTTCGAGCACCGTAGCAAACTTGCAAGTCGTAACCCATCAATGGATCCCAGCCAATTTATATGTCGCCATCTTCATGTAATTGGCTGCGCTCTATTCCAATCCATAATTTGAATGACTAAGAGAGAGAGAGTTTACCCTCGAACTTCAGGACATATCAAGCTACTAAATTTTCAAGCACGAACCAATCCAGAAAGGCAGTACTAAATAATTGAAGGGAAGAGAAATTTATGTGGACCGGAAAATCTAGGCTGAAAAGTGTCGAGCTTTGTTTTAAAAAACCAAATATGAAGGGACGCTAATTTATTGTCAATTACCAATACCTTGTCTCCACGAGTCTGCTCTGCTTCTCTCCCATCTCTCTGTTCCCGCGAAGCAACATCAGCAGAGACACGGTCCCTGCGATCCCATGCACCTGGACCTCCAGCAGCTTCTGAAACGGAAGCCTCTCCCGCTCCCCAAGACGGCCCATCGAGAACATCTCGCTTCACTGGGAGCCAAATCGTCTTCCCAAACAGCTTTATCGCAGGGTCTTTCATCTCCAACGTTCTCCTCGCTGCTACAGCTCTTGCTCTGTTTTCTTGAACAGGTAAAAAAAGTCTCAGCAAGGTAGCTGTCCGCCTTCGCTTCTCTCTTTGTGGAAAAGAGCCCCCTCGCCGAGTGCGAGCTCATGTGGGGAAGATGCCACATCAGAAATGGGGGGAAATTTCTGAGCCACAAGTTCGTGTGGCCCTTGAGATCTTTCATGCTGTTCGATTCCCCCACAGCTTGCAAAAAGATAGTGCTCTTTTGTCCAACTTTTTCCCTTCCATGTCATCCTCCCCCCCACCCCCCACCCCCCACTCTTGTTCTCTTTCTCCCCGTCAATCCGCACCCTCTCCTTCTCTTTTGTCCATTTCCAAAGCTCGTTCGATTTGTTGACTTCCCCTATTGCCTTTACCTTTTTGCTCTTGCTTCGCCTGGGGCGTGGTTCTCTGAACACCAGATTGTCTGGACATGTCGCCTGGAAGTTTGTCGCGAAGGAGAAACTTGTCTTAGAGAATGGCAAATGAGGAAAGACGAATCGCTTTAAACTCCACTACATGAGATATGGAAAAAAGCAAGGAGTTTTTGTTCTTCTTCCTCACTTAAAGTTCATGGTTTGTACGCGTACACCTCCAGAGAATGTTACAGTTCGGTGAATTATACTTAGTGAGATACTATGCTGCCTTAATAGACGAAGTGAGTAAAAAATCTGGGATAATCGACCCGACCCGACCCAACGTGACATTACGGGCACCCTACTGTCCCAAGAAAAATGTTGCTTAGCTTGTTTCCTTTCGAACTTGCCGGTAATTTGAGCTAACAAGTCATACTATACTTAAGTTTGGAAGAAATCAACACTGGCGTCTTGTTCGGGCTCAAATGAATCGTTAGATCACGTAACACCTACACGATCCTACCACATCCAACGGTGGATACTATCCGGGGCTCATATGATTTTCGATTATTGTTAACCTTTAAGTTGGGTCCTTTCTAAATGAATTTTCAAGTAACATAAATTCGCATACTTTATATTACCCCGATTATATCCGCTTCTTTACCTTTTTTTTTTTTTTTTTCAATTGGAGAACATAGGCAATTAAATGAGAACAGAAACCTGTGGATAATTCGTCGGAGGGATAGCCAATAGCAAGTTGCCATGTGGGCACGGTGGATGGGACCCCCGGAGGAAGCACATGTTTTGGTTCTAGTGGTGGGGGCGTGGCTCTGCTTTGGTGAGGATTTTGGCATTTGTTTGAGTGGACCGACGCGTTTCGCCGTCACGGGAGGAAGGAGGAGGATGGGTAGTGGCTTTGGTCCCTTTTTTTTTGTCATGATGATCTTTGAGCCCAACTTGCTCATTTACCCCAAACCAAAAAAATTATGAAAAATAGAGGATATACATCTAGGATCGAAAAATGGTTTCGATTATACCCGATTGCCGGCTTAGCGATCCGAGAGCTCGACAGGCCCATCCATCGAAGTTTGGCTAGCTTCTCCAAATCGCTCATCGAATAGGTTAGATCGGGTTACATTGGATGCATTTGGACAGATGGCCGATTTGAAAGGGTCAACATCGGTTTAATTGGAACGGGCCAATTACATATCTTTTTGGGCAGAGTCGAAAACGAATTTCAATTTCAAGGGTCAATCATGGGCCACCCTGGCCCCCCAGAAATGAGCTTGAAGAATTGGTATGGTGGGGCCAAAGCCTCAAACTGTTGTAAACTCATCCTTTGGATTGACTCTGTTTGTGCGTGATAAGAAATCATGACTCTCATCATTTGGGTACTGTCGCCAAAACGGCGAGAAGACCAATAGATTACCAGCTTTACCGCAAGAGCTCCAAACGACGATTATACATGTAGAAATTTTTGTTCGTGGGTTGTATTAAATAATTATATTTTTAAAAATTAAATATCAATGTTGTATTAATATTTTCGGACTGTCTTGATATTATTTCGCGTTAGTTTATGCTCGAATTTTATAACGCTGACATTGAGAATTGCAGTATTAATTGAATTGCATAGCTAAATGAATTGAACGACTATTTTCGATAAATGAATTGTGCATGTGATTTAGTTATAGCATTTTGAGCACTAGAGTTGCATTAGTATGAGAGTTGCCCGAATAAACTGGAAGTCCCCCATAGAAAGATGGGCGTGCCCTTGATCGGTTGGAATTGATTGAAAGGATAATTGCCTGGATAAATTGGATGATCCCTGTGGAAAGATGAGCATATTTTTCATCGGCTATAATTGATCAAAAGGATAATTGCTTGGATAAATCGAATGATCCTTGTAGAAAGACGAGCGCGTTTTTGATTGGCTGTAATTGATCGAAAGGATAATTGTTCGCATAAACTGAATGACCCCTGTAGAACGATGGGCGTGCCCTTGATCGGCTGTAATTGATCGAAATAATAATTGCCTGGATAAGTAGGAAGACCCCAATAGAAAGACGGGTGTGCCCTTGATTGATCGTAATTGATTGAATGAGTAATACCTAGTTGAGGTAGGAGACCCCATGTCAGAATGGATGTCCCCTTGATTGGCCGTAATTGATCGAATGAATGCTTGGTTGAGCCGAAAGACCCTCGTGTGAGTGCAGGCTTGCCCTTGATCGACCGTAATTGATCGAATGAATGCCTGAGTAACCACAGTATTGAAAGATGTCTGAGTACATTGAGTATGAAGATGCCAACATGTGTTTAGTTGTATTGTGTACATTTCGCATATCGCAGTTTAAGACATGTCGACCGTGTGCCGAGGCAATGTTCGATTGCCTATAATTGTTTGATGGCATGCTTGTGAATATAGTATTGTGTCACATGTATTAGGTGCATTTGAGTTGAGTTGACCTCATAATCGATGCTTAAGCCATTAACTCATTGAGATTTATCTCATCATTTGTTGTTAATCGTTTTTAGGACCTAAGCCAAATGGAGGATTCGGTCTCCCACCCGGATGAGGACCTTAAGACCCTTGGTGACTACTGGTGCTAAGTGGAGGAAGGGGACATTGATCTTTTTGGAGTAATTTTTGAAATAGCGCTAACCCCAACCCTGACCGGTATCTTTTTGGTAGTGTTTGGAAGTGGCCCTGAGATAGGACTTGTAGATATGTACTTCATAGGGTTAACAGTAAATAAATAAAATGAGCCTTTGATGTTGTTGATTGTTAGTTTTCGTTCTAGCTATCCATGTCTGTTATTATACTTGTCTGAGGATGTGAATCAGGTTCGCATGCGTTTAATTGAAAGATTAAAAGATTAAGAAGAGAGCGAGGAATAAGTAATCTTTAAGGTAGCGTACTGGGGCGTTATAGGTTGGGTCAATTTTAGGGCCGAACATTACGTTGCCTCTTCACTCCAGAAGCGCAATCAAGGATCAAGAAAGGCCGTGTACAATCACAGAGCACAAGATCTTTCATTTATGTGGTTAATCTCGCGTTGTCTTGAACCCGTTGATCCTTTTTCGACGTTATGCAGATACGAATCGCTCTCGCAACTTCATCAAATTAAGAGCTGACAAGTATTTCGTCACCGAAAATGAAGGGCGATGCATTCACTGAGGTCCGTCGATCACCATAAAAACCGAGGTCCATCTTGATTGCCTTTCTTAATCAAGGGGGAAGGTTCGTAGAATAGCATGACTTTGGATAATAGCAAAAAAAAAAAAACGATTCTCGATAATCATCTTTTGGCATTGTTAGGCGGAACACGAGGTGATGGCACGAAGCTTATGATATGCAATATCATCTCGATGATCCACGTTAACTTTACTATTGTCTAATTTCTTGATAATTAGGTGATTTTGAAGTCTGAACCGACCGTTAATTCGATTATGAATGCCATGAATTTCACTACTCGTTTGAAATTAATTGTCATTCAACAGCCCCTCCGAGTATTGCTTAGTAATTTAAGGATAGAGATCTTCTATCCTTGTGGTTCTTCCATATGGTCTCTCTGTCATCTCAACTGTCGATCCATATGCAAATAAGAGTCATTAAACCATCCGATCATATTACATAATTGACTAACGGTGCTCATTATTGGCAAACTCCAATTGTATGAGAGGTTGGGCCCAATACGGCCTTTTGGGGTTGGAAATGACTTCCTTTTAGTGTAAGTTTAAACCCATTAAAAAGCAGAAAAAAAAAAACTAAAATCATGGAAGTGAACGGCCCAATAGGGAAAGCCCTACTCCTGAATATGGGCAAAAGAGGGATAAAGAGCGTCTCTTGATTTTCACGACAAAATCGTCAAAATCAACCTTAATCGGTAGAAACGAAATCCGATGAGACCCGAGCCAAAACTCAAAGTGACTAGCCCAGGCATCGCGCTATAATGGGGTCGGAAAATGGGACCCGCGATGTGCGCTCAACCGACGTAACGATAGTTACGTGACTAAGATGAGCTCACGGGACGACGGTTCAATCCGAAAGATATATGTACGAGGCGTTTTAGACCTTACGTCAAGAGCAATGTTTAAGTTCGCAGACGTGATTCTTATGAGAGTGGTTTTATTACATGATGTGTCAAACTATAATTGACCCGTTTGATAGGTATGCTACTTTGGAGAACCGATGACGGTCGGATACATCGACTAGTGAATTAAGTTTTATGGACTACGGGCAACATTTCTCTTGGTTCCGTGGAAAAGGCCAACAAACAGAAGCAGATAACCATTGGAACACGACTCAAATCGGCATCTCCAGTCTATAAACGGCCTCTCTGGTCATTTGAATCGTAAAACCCACGAGGTTGACCAGATTTCATAAGTGAAATTTCTCCTCCCCCCTCCTCCCCCCCCTTTTTTTTTCCTGACCTCTGCACTTATTTTGCTTTTATCCTTTTCATTTCTCTTTTTGCATCTTGATTTCTATTCTTTCCACTTGTCGTTTTCTTATACTTACATGCAACAAAAGAACATGAAATTGTATGGCAACATTTTTGGAGAATCTTCGGAAAAATCAGATGGCTAGCAATGATTGAACCGTCACATTGGCGATTTCCGGAAAAAAATAAATTACTTGGAAAAATTACATTGAAATTTCTGGACTTAATTGATCGAATTCAAAAAAATTTAGGGCTGAATTGAAATCCACAGAATAGATTTAGGACTGATTGAGTAATTTTTTGCAATTTGATGCGAAAAAAAGCTGTTAGTACTAGCATGTAACTAAATTTCATTGGACCTAAAAGATAAATTATCCCCTAAAATTTTTCCCGAATAAAGAGAAAATTGTAACACGTGAGTAATGTGTATAATGAACTCAAATCGGAAATTTACAAAACCATCTTCAGATTAAATGAGTTTTGTCATATTTATAATCCAGTATTAAGGGTGTGCTTGTTTTACGAAAAATAAAAAAATTAGAAAATATTTTTCAAAAAATAAATGCTTGTATCTTTTAGAAAAATTAGTTAATGGAAAATATTTTCATTGTTGATAATACTTTATACCTAGCTATTTTCACGGCGATGAAAATATTTTGCATTCATTCATTTTTATAAGTAATACAAGCGTTTATTTATTGGAAAATATTTTCCAAATCTTTGATTTTTTTTTTTCTGTGAACCAAACACACCATAAACTTCCAATTTCTATTCTGGTGATATTCTTGTCTAGGTTTCATATTTACTGGGAATTGATTGATTTTGCTTTGTCTATGTTTAGTGGACTCCATGATTTGAGTTCTATCTACTTTGAAGCGTGAGTGGCAAAGAAAATCATGGCCATTGCTTCCCCTTTGTTGATTTGACGGGAAAGATGGAGAAAAGAAAAGGAAAGAAGAAAGAGCAATTTCTAGAATCTTATTGCAATTATTAAGCACATACCAACACATTTCTCAGATTCCATATGCACAATCATCTCTCTGGCATCCAATAGAGCAAATTGCTCTTATTAGCTCAAGCAGAAAAAATTCGCCCAATAAGTCATGTGCCCGTTTCACGGATGCTAATTTAGTTTCGATTTTTTTTTCTATTTTATCAATTGAGTCCTAAATATTTTGTGCGAAACTTCAATATTATCCTTTCGGCCAGCTTTTTGCTGGAAACCGCTGACGTGGTGGTGTGTCGATAGTTTTAGGGCTGATTGGACAGTTTCCACGACCTGAGCAGGTGCATGGTATATGTTGATCCAAAAAGAAGGAAAAAAAAAATGATAGCAGGGGAAAACTATTTTCAGGATATAACAAAGGGTGAAGCGATTATTTAGGGCAAGGCGAATACGGCCTAAATAATTGGAGTGGGAATATGTGTGCATGATTCTATTTTGTCCCCATCAATGGAATCGTGGGGCCAGTGATGAGGATGTTCTCAGCACAGACGCCAAACCCCATGGTGAAGCAGACTGGGGCCATTTCTGATGATCTGACTGGTTCGAGAATATTTCCCGCAAGATCAGAGTTTTAATCTCGTTGAAGCTCCAAATGGACAGGACGATTTACTACTAACTAATCGCGTCATTTTGGCACTGAGATTTGTACTTTTGGAGGGCAAATAGCTTTGCTCCTGTCTGATATTATCGTCGGGTCTCACCGTATTGGGTTAGGCTCATTTTTCTTCGTCGAGCAAAGTAATCGCGTCGCTAACAATGGAAAAAAAAAATTGTTTTTCTTCTTTGCAGAAATCGATTTCCGGAGATGATTCCGTGCTGTGATTATTGATGTCACCGTTGAAATGCTGTTTCTTCCCGTTTAGAGAGGATCAGAAGTCGCACGCAGTGAATTATGATGATACCAGAAAACCCTAATTCCAGAGATGATTGAGGAAGCTCTCTCGTCTCGAACATTAACGAGCCCATGATTGGAAATCAACGACTCTCTTTGCTGGCCACCCTCTCGCCAAACTCCTCAACCGGTTGCTGCCCCCAAAACAATCCCCGAGCTTGAGGCTGTCGGAGGCTTGCCGTGACATGGCATGCGGCGAGAGATTCGATCGCGCAAAATGACGAGATTACGTCCAACCGTTCCTTTTCTTTTTTGCCGTTTCCACTCCACTTCTTTGTGGGTTACCACCAGCCCTATTGCTTCTCTAACCCAACCTTCACAGCAACTCCTGATATGCTCTCCTTATAGTGACATGAAGCTCACGTCATTTTCGCGCGGCAGGTGTAAAATAATCACCCACGCTACGCAACATATGTCCAAAGCACTAGAGTTTCAATTATATTCTTTCCGGGGAGGGGGAAGATGGCGACTGGCTCCCCTTTTTTGTCTCCGCTTTTGCCCTGATTCCTGAGGGCCATTATTATATTCTTCTCATCCTCCCTTCCTTCCTCCCTCCCTCCCTCCCTTTCTTGCTTTTGGACTTTGTGCGTGGGAGAGAGGGAATAATAATACGCAGGCAATCGATGAGGAAGGCGAGAGCTAACTTTCTTTCTCTTTCTCTTTAGTTTTTAGACGACTTTTTGATTCACTAAGACAGAAGGGGTGGGGCCATTAGGGCATCATCCCAGAATCTACTTTACTCGTTATGGAATATATTAAAGGGAGGAAAGGAAAAAAAAAGCGAGCTCCAAGTACAGCCAGGAGCTTGATGGGAAAAAGAGAGAAATTGTGTGCTTCACTTGGCACCTTTTCTCTCGTTTTTGTCAAAGTTCAGGGCCACAGGCCAAATACATACTTGTCAACAATTTTCTTATTATATATATTCCTTTCTTTGGAGGGAGGGTTTTCAGTTTGGCCCAAAAAAAAAAAGGGAGGTGAGGATTTTTTATCCCCTTGATCTTATCGAAGAAGAAATGGACCGCACATATGGGCGGAATATGCTTATCTGTTCTTGAAGGGGTTTGCTGTCAAGGTCGTTTAGCCTTTGCATAAGGGTTAGCGTCGTGCAGCAGTTGCGCTTGAAGTGAGATGAGGCAGAGAGAGGAAAAATTATCCAAATCGTTGTAAATCTATTGCATGACGATGAATTCAATCTAAATCTTTCAAATGTACTAATTCAGTCATTCTAAAAAATTTTGATAGAAAATTACTGACATGGAGATGCAATCGGTATAGGCCATCTTACATGGCACCATCCCACTAAAGCGGATAATGTTTACCATTTTTGTAAAAAAAAAATTTTGAGTTTTTTTTTTCCATCATTTTTTCTTTTTTCTTGTTTTTTTTTTCTCTTTTCCCCTCCATCAGCCATCATTGATGGCCAGGGGAGGTCACACCGGTCTTAGGCAACGGTCCCCCTCGTTGGCCCAGTTTGGTGATGGCCAATGGAGGAAAAAGGGCCAAAAAGAAAAAAAAAGAAAAAAGGAAAAAAGAAGAATAAATTCAGAAAATAAAAAAATTACAAAAATTATCCATTGGCCATCACCAAACTGATCAGTTAACGTGGATAATTTTTATGACTGACCAGTGATGATTTCATCCTAAAATTACAAAAATTATTACTGATCAGTGATGATTTCATCCTAAAATTAGCTGGAAGGACTAAATAATCAAATTGTCAAAATTTTATGACTGAATTAGTAAATTATCAAAAGGTTCATGACAAAATTTGCACAGTCAAAAAGTTTTTAACTAAATTAATCACCGTATAATATATCTAGGACTTTTCGGGCAATTTTCGTATTTACCATGGGCTAATCCTTGTGTATGGAATAGATGGTGGATAGGTGGTCGCATGTCGGATGGACACAAACCAATGATACTTGCCTTGTGTGAGGAGGGCAAGAGCTCATGACGGGTTGCCGCAAGACAAAGGTCAATAGCAAGCCCCCTATGAAGGACTAGGGAATAGGTCAAATCATCCCCGACGAGTTCCGCCAGAGTTCACCAAGTCAAAACTCTCTGGTATATCCTGGTCGAGTGGAAAGAAATCGTGGAATAAGAAAACCACGGTACGAGGATCTAAAACCAGGACCTATGTGGCTTTTCTATCATTCTAAATCATTTAATTCGAGACTTAAACTATGTTTATAACTAGATAACCCTATTTGGCCGGTTGAAATTTTTATCTCTTTGCATGCCCAGTTCTTCTTAATCCATATCACAATAAAAGACGCCATCCAATCAACTTATTCGCATCTTCTTGTAGAAATACAAAGCAGAAAACAAGAAGAGATTTTATTTTATATTTCAACAGCATAATGGGAAGTTTATTTTCAAATTAAAGTCGACAATATGAGAAACTACCGGTGTGTTTGTTCCACAGATTACTAAAAATAATTGGTTATATCGCTTAGAAAAATTAGTTAACGGAAAATATTTTCAACATCCATAATAATTTATGACAAATTATTTTGATGGATGATGAAAATATCTTTCATTCATTCATTTCTATAAGTGGTACAAGCAATCATTTCTGAAATTCTTCTTCTTTCGAATTTTCAATTTTTCATGAAACAAACTCAACCCGTGTTAAGAACTTTACCAAAAAAAAAAACAAAAAAAAAATCAACCCGTGTTAAGAATGCACGTGTGTGTATCTACACACGCACATATTAAGGAACTTAGATCCAAATTCAGGTCTTAGCGAAAAGAGAAAAGGAACTCCAACATCACAATATTCTTGTAATTATACTCTGAACAACATAGGATAACGCTAAGGAAACATAGTGATGAATGCTGCTGGAACTAGTGAATGTGTGGCACTGAGAAGGCAGTGCTTTTGGGGATGGGGGGAAGTGATCAATCATTGGATTTTGATTCCGGCGATCAACACAACAACAACCATCGACCTCAACCCAAAGAAAACCCTTAAAAGATCGATCTGATTCAATTTGACTTTTACACGATCTTTTGTTGGCCAATGTCACGTTTTTATCTTCTTTTTCTTTTGGCCCCTTTTCTCTTTGGTGGAAATTTTGGTGTGGAATACAGGCTAATAAAGCACATGCAACCCCCCTCCCTCTTTCCCCTTTGGAATATGGTTTCTTTATCATAATTCAGATCTTTGATTGCATTTTATGTGGCAAAGAAAGTGGAAAAGCCATAGAACTTGTGCCTTTTTGTCACTTCATGGAGTGGGGGCTCCTTCCAATCTCTAATCTAAGTTTAGAGCGTGAGATCTTCTCCTGGGCGTCTAATTTTTGAAGCCAAGAGGGAGTAAATAAGAACATTGTCTCTTATGGGGAAAAGGATTAGCCAGATAAATGGAAGTTTTTCGAAAATTCAACACGTGAAAGAAAAGGGCTTATCGAATGGGTTGAACTCGCTGTATTCATTATTCGGCCGGCTTGCTATCGAGTGATCGAATGTAATGTAGCGGATGGCGGTGCATCGCGATGTTAAAAAAGGACAGCGAGTTTGCGGTTGGCAAGTAGAATAATGCCATCGTTTGACAGGTTGTGTGAAGGGCCCGGGGCTGAGATTCTCTCTCTCTTTGGATAATTTCACCACAAGAGATAAAGAAGAAACAGATGCTTGGTCTTCAATTTTCTACGAAAAGATATGTGAACTCGGCCGGGTTATAAGGAACCCGAGTGTTCACTTCGGTATGATGGCGAAGATTGATTGAAAACAACTTCTTTTTCGACGTTTTCAGGGGGGAAAAGGAAAAGAAAAGAAAAAAGAACTTCTGGGAGAGATAAGAGGGACGACTCGATTCCCCTTCTCTTTTTTCTGGCGTGAATTCTTTGTCAAGAAAGACATTAGGTGAGGTCAGGTGCTGTTGTGCAGTGAATGAATAAATAAATGAGTGAGACCAAAGTTTGATCCATTCATCCCTATCCTCCTTGCTAAGAACAAAAGGAATCTGCCGACATCATCACCAATCCCTCCTCTCAGAACATTGGAACGGGTTCCGTTTGAAAGATGAAGCATTGTAAGAGATTAAAGGCCCCGTTTTTTCTTCTTCTGATTCTTCCAGATGCCGCATGTAAGGTCCCTCGCGAGCATCATCTTCGAGTATACCAAGCGATGCGGAAGAATACTATTAGACGCTGTAGAATATGACCCGTTTGTCGAAAAGCCTGTTTACAAATTGCCGCCACATGCTAATTTAGCAAATTAATCTCATCGCACCTAGCATTAATCTAAGAAGAAGAGAGGAAAACAACACGGCATTCCCCTCTAGTTTTATTTTGTTGTCCTTGAACACTCAAAGCTTTCTCAAGTATTAAGGAAAGATGTACTTGTATGCATGGACTCTTGGTGGGCCAAACCTCTCTCATTCACAAGGGAATCAAGCAGAGAGAGAGAGAGAGAGAGAGAGAGATGGGAAAACAGCAAGACAGAAACAAACCATGTACTTTATTTCTTGGCCCTCTTTTCTATCCTTTTGAGACTCCATCAAATTGATGTGCGCTGGGCTTTCTTTAATTTCTAGCTGCGCCCAGAGATTCTCCTCCATCCCACCCCCTCTTTCAAGTCAAAGAAGAAAGAAAGCAAGAAAAGAAAAGAAAATTCTCTAGAAAAGAAAAGTTGGTATGGATTGAGAGGGACTGGAAAAGAAAAGGGCAAGAGCCAGAGACCTGAGTGAGTGAGGGCATATATTCCCCTACCCCAACACTGCCCCACTCATGTTTCCAGATATGGAGTGAAGGAACGTAGGACAGCCCAACAACTCCACGAGTTTTATATAGAGAACCAGAGACACACTCTCCCCCATAATCAACCAAAGCTAGACACCCAAGAGAAGAAGAAGGATCAGACACCCAAAACAACCCTCCTAATCCTATGTTTTATGTTCCCGTCATCACCCATACTCTGTATCTCTCAGCCCAATCATTCAAGCAACAGCAACTCATATGGGTCTGCAGAATCATCACAAGATGAGCCTGGTGCTGTCCACAGATGCAAAGCCCAGGTTGAAATGGACTCCTGAGCTTCATCATCGTTTCGTCGAAGCAGTCGTGCAATTGGGTGGAGCAGACAGTTAAGTTTGTGTATTCCCAATTGTTTTTGCATACGGGTTAAAATGAAAGATTTAATCATCGGTCTGTGAGTGCCAACTGATGTTGGTGATTTTATGTGGTGGACAGAGGCAACCCCGAAAAGTTTGATGAGAGCGATGGGCATTCCTGGGCTGACTTTGTACCACCTGAAGAGCCATTTACAGGCATTTCTCATGCTTCAAATTGCTGCAGTTATCATTGTCGCTAGGTACCAATTGGGACAGCCAAATGAAAAGTTTGCTTCTTTTTTTTTCTGCAGAAGTACAGGCTTGGAAAAAGCCAACAGCCAGAGTCCTGCATTGACACGAAGCAAGAAGGTGAATTCTATGCAACAGGTTGAGCTGCTAACTGATGATCCAAATCTTTAGGGCATGTGTTTAATTGATTTCAATGATGAACTTGTCATGTCTCTTAATTGCAGAAAGCAAAGAGATTCAGAGTGCAGATGAGTATCAAAATACTGAAATAATTGATCCATCGACCTTCCAAAGCAATGAGTAAGACTCACTGCTGTATCACATCTTATTAAGTATTGATAATGGGGTGATTGGAATGGTTATACAGAGGGTTGTGCTTACCGATCCTTTTCATGTACCAGAAGCTTGCAGATAGCTCAGGCTCTCCAAATGCAAATGGAAGTGCAGAGAAAACTTCATGAACAAATTGAGGTAAGATCAGTATGCGCCAATCTCATGTAAGTCTTTTAACTTGCTGCAGATGCCAATACGGTTCCACTTTCCTCTCAGGTGCAGAAGCATTTGCAGCTACGCATTGAAGCTCAAGGCAAGTATCTCCAATCGGTACTGAGAAAAGCCCAGGAAACATTAGCTCGGTACAACAATTCCCCAGTTTGCATTGAAGCTGCAAAAGCCGAACTGTCTCAATTAGTTTCGCTGGTTAGCTCCGGTTGCCCCGGTTCTCCTTTCTCGGAACTGACGGAATTAGGAAGTTCAGGCCTCAATGATGCAGTTAGGAAACAACTGGAAGGTATATGCTCGGTAGAAAGTTCGTTAACTTCTTCCGAGAGCTCGGGTCGAAACGATGAGAAGCAACAAGGCAATGAGCATGGCGAAACGCACCACTTTAGTCCGACTTCAATCGAGCTTAGGTTAAGTAACATACGGCCAGAAGGAGCCCCTTCACAGAACAAATGCAACAAAACCACAGGGAGGAAGAGATGTGCCAGCAGTAGTTCCGACGATACTAGTCTCGTTGCCGAACAATCTAGCAAAAGTACTCCAAAGACAAGCTACAAGGTGAAAAAATTTGGACTCCCGGCAACACTCGACTTGAACAGCCAATATCAGGCCGACTTCGACCCAGGCCCGAAAACCATCGACTTGAACTTTCAGGGAATCGAACAGGCAAATGGGCATTTCTAGTTCTTTCGGAGCTTTTGGGACGAGACAGGATTGAGAGGCTTATGGAGTGCACTATGCATCAAAATTCAATCTGAGTGCTGATCTTTTCGGTTGTAGACTACGTTTATTGGCATGTAAATGGACCCGCAAGAAATCCTCAAAGCACATTAAATATATAAATATAAATATAAACAAGAATCAATATATGTTGCGCGGATACGTGTTTCTTCTGTAGTCTCTTATCATGGCCGATATGCGCCATCGAATTAACCGTTAAAGAACATTATCCCATTTTAAAGCTCGTCTTAACTAATCCAGGCAAGTTAGACTCCTGCACAAATACACTATCATTGTGTTTCTGTCTTCAACACAAGCGAGGCAGGACCGTGCATTAAGTATGCAGATGCATGAAAAGCACAGTGATTAAAGAATACAGAGTGGAGGAAACTCATCACGGAAGCGAAATAATTAGTTCCCCAAAAGAGTAGGAGCGAATCATTGGTCCAACCATGCGTACGCAGGCGCCAACAAAGCACGGAAAATGCCATCGATTAGATTACACCAATAGCGCGTAGATACTTGATTAAGAGGGAAACGAGCTGTTGGAACTGTGAAATGTGTCCCTTCTTCCTCCCTTTCAGCCAGATCAGGGGAAGGACCAAACATGGCGATTCTGCATAAAACTCATCTGCTTTCATTACGATCGATCCTCCTTCTTCAGATTTTATCTTCATTTCCCTGTACACTGTGCCAAGGTATTTCACCGCACCTTCTAGTTATTATCTTGTGTCGGAAGTAACTATCGTTGCATCGATTATGTCATCCAGAATCATGCTTTCAGAAATTATTGCAAATTTAACTCAAGACATTGATCCGGATTCTGACATCGTCTTTTGGTCATGTTACTCCTACATTCCAGGGAACAGGCCACCTTACATGACTTCAGACCTCAAAGAAGTTTCCGGCAAGTCTTTCGATTACATTATTGTCGGGGGAGGAACTGCAGGATGTCCTCTAGCCGCGACTCTCTCTGAGAAATTCTCGGTACTGTTGGTCGAACGTGGTGGATCACCTTACGAGAACCCCTGGGTCATGGATAGGAAATACTATGGTTTCTCGCTGCTCAATACTGATGAGTATTCGTCGGCGGCACAGAGCTTCATCTCCAGAGAAGGGGTTCCAAATCACAGAGGACGGGTACTAGGAGGATCGTCCGCAATTAATGGTGGTTTCTACAGCAGAGCGAGTCCTGATTCTGTCAAAAGAGTCGGATGGGACGTAGAGCTGGTAGAGGATGCATACAGATGGGTGGAGTCGAGAGTGGTTTTCCAGCCGGGGTTGACCCCATGGCAGTTTGTCGCCCAGTTCGGATTCCTTGAAGCGGGAATTTTCCCTTATAATGGCTACACGCTGGAACATCTCGAAGGAACAAAGATTGGAGGAAGTGTGTTCGATAATTACGGAACCAGACATACATCGGCCGATCTCCTAGAGGCAGGGCATACGGAAAGCTTGACAGTGCTCGTAAATTCAACCGTTAGGAATCTCCTCTTCTGCAATCACAGTGAGCCACTCAGACCGTAACGTCGTAAAGCGTTGCATTCATGCAAACTTTGCAAGAACTTGGCCAATGCTTCATGAAGGTTACATACTCAGCACTTCCATCTGATATCTTTGCATTTTTGCAGGTGATAACAATGAGACCCGGGCTTGTGGCATTACGTTCATCAAGAGCAATGGGGGCATGGAAGAATCATATGAAGCTTACCTCAATCGCGCAAATGATTCGACATTATTTGGCGAAGTTATTTTAGCTGCAGGGTCATTAGGGAGTCCCCAAATCCTTTTACTTAGCGGAATCGGTCCTCCTAAGCATCTCAAGAAGTTCAACATCTCGTTACTAAGTGGCCTCAGGGGGGTGGGACGGGGAATGCAAGACAATCCGTGCGTTGCGCTTCTCGCAGACTCCAAACCGCAGAATCGGCTGCCCGACCCGCCCGTGGTTGCTGGCATAGCCCATGATCTCAAATTCATTATCGAAGCGGGAATCCTCCCCATAAGTCTGAACTCGACCAGGATGCCGGTCGCAGTCAAGTATGCCTTCCCAGCATCAAGAGGGAGGCTGAAACTGAACAGCAGGGACCCGAGGCAGAACCCTTCGGTGACATTCAACTACCTGTCCAAGGAAGAGGACATGAAGGCGTGCATAGAGATGGCGCAGCTACTCCATAGCGTCGTGAGTTCTCAGGCGGTCTCTTTTTTCCTGGGGGTCGAACACAAAGAGGACGAATTGTCGGGCGAAGAAGAGCTCGCCAAGTTCTGCAAGCAGAACGTGCGCACGTTCTACCACTACCACGGCGGTTGCGGGGTCGGTTCTGTGGTCGACGAGGAGTACAGAGTCTACGGCGTGAAGGGATTGAGGGTGGTAGACGGGTCGACATTCCTGGAATCGCCGGGGACAAATCCAATGGCTACGCTAATGATGTTAGGGAGATACCAGGGCATCAGAATTCAAAGAGAAAGAGGACATTTTGGTGCCTCCACCACCCAAGATCATCCCTAGCAAACTCTATGCTCAATTAAAAAAACCATGTAAAGTTAACTCCTTTATGAAACTTTCTTGATGCAAAATCTTGATCTGAAGGTGCATTGATTGGGTTTCCATCCCTCTCTAAATTTCATGCTCTAGTCCGATGAAGAGGAGATTCCGCCACTTGAAGTGGCAATTCGTAGCGCATCGGATCATCGTGGCGTTCATTGTTTTGTATTAGAAACGAGTGCAAGTTCATGATAATTTTTTGAATCAATGGTGCGGCGTGGAGTTGGGATTTCTTTAGGCAAAGTGTCTGAATCTTTCAAGAATGGCCACTAACACTTCGATTACCATTGAATAAGCTGAAGGCGTATAACGACTGCACAATTCGTATGGAAAAAAAAAATGAATCTTTGACCAATCCATCGCATAAAATGCTCAGGATCGCCTCTAGAAATCTAAGAAGAAGAAGAAGAAGAAACGTGATCGTCACTGTCGCCGCCACCGACACCAAAAGCGAAGCTCACCCAGACTCCCCCTTCTCGCTTCTCGCATGCCTTTCCTTCCTCGACCGGCATCTCGTACCTGCACACGGGGCACGTCCTGTGGACCCCCAACCACCGTTCGATGCAGCCCCCGTGGAACCTGTGCTTGCACGGCATCTCCTTCGCCGGCTCTCCGGCCACGACGCTCTCCAGGCAGATGGCGCACTCGCACTCGCGGCCCTCCTCGACCACCACGCACGGCATAGCCTCGACCGACGCCCTCGACGCCGGCGGCCGCCCACCCCCGGCACCCTGCGGGGCGTCCGGGCCGGTCCCGATGACGACCAGGCTCTGGGTGAATGGGTTGATGAGGCCGAACCGCTCAGGCAAGGGGAGGGAGGCGGAGCCAGATGGGTCCAGCGGAGACACCGAGGTCGAGAAGCCAAAGAAGAAGGGTAATAGGAGAGGGACGTGTATGCTGTGGAGGAGGGAGGCGGCGTCGGGCGATGACTGGGGAGCTTCGCTGGCCATTGATCAAGAGCTAGAGAGAGCCAGAGGCAACTGAACGTTGATTATGGAGGATGAGAGAACGCGAGCAAAGGAGGAAGGGGTTAAAAGGAGGCAGGAGTTGGGACATACTGGAAGGTTGTGGAAGGATCTGGAAACCATTCGTCATTTGGATCTTTGAAGAAGAAGAAGAAGGAGGGGAGGAGGAAACAGATAATCGGGCCAGATTCGGTGCTACGGGTGTCTAAAATGGGGGAGGGTCGAGACCGACCCGCTCCCTTGATCGGGCCTGATTTAGTGTCCTGGCTACGATTTGATCCACGGGTTTCGTGTTGGGCCTACTTCGGGTTTGTACCTTTATTTTTTTTTTTTCCAAGGTTCATGTCTGAACATGTCGACAGTGAATTATGTTTAAAAATATTGGGGCTTAATTGATCTCCATAATTCATAACTGAGGGAATGGAATAGCTATTGATTGGTTAGAATATCCGGGATCGCCTAAATCGTCCAAAATCGTCCCTAGATACATAAATTGCTCGGGTGTTGGAGCATTGAGAGGACCTTTCCTTAACATGAGAGGATCGGAAAAATTCCCATGGCCGTTTATTTGCTGGCTTTTTAATCAACCTCCGAGATACGGGGGTTGTTTTCGGGAATATGACATGGGTTTTGGTCGATTAAATCTCGAGACACTGGATTCCATTAGAATGAGTAGCTTTCCCTCAACTAAATGTCTAGTAGATTTAGGAAACCCATCTAAACGAATATGAATTTTTCAATCTGGCTCACTTGTATCTGAGAAGGGATGATAATTTTGACTTGCTTCAATCATGATCTGATATTTTGTGACTTTTCCAATTGGAATGGGGGTGTAACACATTCTTGTCAGTACCTAAAAATAAAATTATCAGGTTAATAGATTATTAGGTGGATTATTTAACTAACCTAATTTGGACTCTCCCAAGTCCATACCAAATCACAAACTTATGATTCGATATTTAACATGCAGAGATTTTCAATAGAAGTCGTTACTAATCATTCTTGGTAGGTCGATTAGAAATTTAAGTAAATTAGCAGGAGAAACTAAATTACTTTTAGGAACTAGAGATTAAGAGTCCAGGGACTTAATACACTAGATTACTTTAGCGTCCTTTTGGTACCATTTTATTTCATGAAAAATCATTTTAGAAGGCAACATTAATCGATTTTAACTTGAATTACTAACAATGATTATTATGCAGGTGCACAATCAATTAATTGAACATCTATAAATCAAGATAATCAAGAAAACATGTGCCACACAATTATTTTTTGGGATTTTTATTTATGAAAAAGTAAAGAACTGAACTATATGCAATGCATGACATGAATGATGTTTTTTTTTTTTCGGATTTAATCATAACCCTAAATAAAACTATGCCAAATTACATTATATCTCATATATTTTAGGATTAAAATTGCCCTAAACCCTAAAATTATGTATTTTTGGCATGAATTACACTTTTAGAGATGTAATTTTGAATAAAAATGCAATCTAACCTAAATACTTACATGATATGTTAAGCGTGCAATTATCTACATGATTTAAATTTTAAAGATGCAATCTTTATGTTAAGATGTCAATAGATTAATGCAAATATTTTAGAATTTTTGAAAATATTACATCATGTCACGAATATATTTCAAAAATAGATATACAATCGATCGGTTCAAATCAAATCAGGAAAATAAATATGCCAATCAATTCAATCAAAAAAGTTGATATATCAATCAATTTTGAAATATTTTGTGAATATTTAATTTAATCTTTAATCTTTAATCTTATGATTAAGGATCAAACTTAAATTCTTACCTAATTGAGTATTCCATCAATAATCTCAAAGATGAATTTTTTCGATCATATGGTAAGTTGCAAATTAGGAAAAGTTCCTAGTCAACCTGTATTTTGAAAAATATAAATATCCACTTTGATGCAATGCAAGATAGGAAAATAACCCACTAAACAGGCAAGTGAATATACCAAAGTTCAATATAAGAAAATTACCTTGATCGATCGCCCAAAGATTACTTTCCTAATTCGAAATTTTGTTCCGAAAATTATAGCTCAAGCTCCCACTTTTAAACTGACTCATCTAGAGAAATTCACAAGGCTCAAAGGGGGTTTTATGACTCCGTCAAAGTTTGTTTCGCAACAGCAAACCCGGGTGCCAAGTCACCTGAAAAGAACCCCAAATTGCCGGGAAATTGTGCCCAAAAACCAGTAGAACAATCAACCCTGAACCGCCTGTAAAAACCTGCATTTAATAATTAGTGAAAATGTCCAAAACAATGCTATTTTTGGACATGGACAGCAGCAAAACACTGCAGAAACAGTAGCGAACTACTATGAAAACAGCATCAAAACTCCTGTAAAAACAGCAATGCAAGATGGTGAAAACTGTGAGCTTCGAGTGTCCTGAATTGTGCCTGATTAGAGGGCTCTGATGGAGGAAAACAGTGACCGAACCATTAGCAGACAGAGCTCAAAAGTCGTGGTGGATAACAGCGATCAGCAGAGGAAAAGCGGCAACGTCAGAAGGAAAAAACGCAAGAAGAAATTGTTTCTTTCTTTTCTCTCTCTCTATGTGTGTGTGTGCCCTCTTTTTTTTTTTTTTGTGGAAAAAGATACATCGAATTCTGCACCTTTTTGCTTGGTGAGCGTTCTTCCACTATTCCTTTGCTCATGATTTTTTTCTCAAAATTTTCTTCTCTGCTGCAAATTGTGTGAAATGCGCCCCTTATGGCCGTGTATATCAGAGGGAGAGTACCCCCTAATTCAATCCACAAGTCATATTTATATAGATGGAATAGCCTAGGGTTTTCAAAAGAAAGGATAGAGCCAGCTTTCTCTACGAGGATCTTCGCAATATATCCCTTCCTCTTCTTCAACCTTCTTTCCTCAAATTCACTTTCTCACATGCACGTACAAATTCATTGAACATCATTGCTGATTATTCATTGTGTGACCAAATTTTGGTAACTTGAAAAATTATCTTTTTTTTTTACCCGGCACAAATAATTCCAATCACCGCACTCATAGTCTAGTTAATTCAAAGCTTTTAATCTGCCCACCGCCAATCTGAACTATAATGCAATGCAATGGATGCTAAAATTAAACTATACCATATGAAAATGATTTGATTATTTTTGGTAGAGAGTAAAATTAATCCCTGATTTTTTTATACAAAATAAATGGCTAAAAAAAAGGTAGTCAAAATTTAGGTATCAACAATTCTCCTCGCACAAGAAGTTGCACCAATAATTTAGCCCATCTCATGAAATATATGCACAATATTCATGTCATTAGTCCCCTTCAAACATCAGAGGATTCACTTCACAGCATTTTAGTGAGTCTCCTCACAATTCCTTATGTAATGATTGACAATCTTCAAAGTTTGCAAAATGTCGTGCCTAGGGCTCATGATGCAACCCACTGCACTATAATAAGAAAAACTCGGCATATACTCCTCATCCTCATTCTTCCTTAGCCTGCGGTGATAATCTATGAGAAGATTTGAAGTGTGTGGCTAAAGATGCACTTAAAGAAACACACCACAATTTTCTAGAGCTATTTCTTTGGGACACATGTAAGACTCCTGCAACCCTGTCACGCAAAAATTCAATAAACAATGTTTCTTTACAGCACTCAAATCATCTCAAACTCAGCACTCAACTCAACTCTAGCACATCAATATCGGGCATACGCCTAACTGCATTCAACATGTTAACAATACATAATATTAGATAAATTAATGAGCATCCTCCAATGTCCTAAAGTAAATACGCAGTTGACTTTTGAATAGTCCTGACTAGGCATATAAACGTTGAAATGATTCTACCACTGCCAATGAGACTGTCCAACCTATACAAAAGTTTCTTTAATAAGCAAATGGGGTCCTTATAGCAATGTGGTTTGTTAGGCGCCCTAGGTTTTCAATTACACGATTTTTCTCTGCTTCAAATCTGAGTGAAGTCGAATACCCCCAACCCCATGAAAGAGCTGCATTTTCATTCCTCCAAGCTTTCCCCATAATATTTTAAAATGCTTTAAATTTCTGGAAAAGAACTCCACAAGTCAAAAGTTATGTACAGTTCTCACTTTATTACCAAAAGTTTTCACCGGATCACTTAAGTGCCAAATAAAAAAAAAAAGACCACTTAAGTACCTGAGGCGTGAGATTCTGGCCAAAATTAATGTATAACATATATAATTAAATTTTAAGATGACATTGTACTTTTTTTAAAAAAAAATTAGCCCACATGGACTTCTATTCTAAAAAAATTCATTTAAATTAAGATAAATTAATTTTAAATTTAAAAATGAGTTATAATTTTTAAAAAAAAATACAAACTTTATTTAAAATAAAGTTAAAAACGGTGGAAACCAGGCGGTGAGGGAATGGCCGGCGATGGCGAATGGTCGATGATGGTGAGGCGATGGTGGCGAGGGCTGTGTAAGACCCTCGTCGCCTAGTTTCCACCGTTATCTTTTTTTTTTTGGAGCTTAGTTTCAAATTTATTTTAAATTTATTTTATATTAAAAATAGAATTTGAATAAAAAAGACATCATCTTAGCCATGTCATTACCATGTAAGAGAAAGAAAATATTAAAAAATGTTAATACATTAGTCTAAATTGACGGAATTAAAGGAATGACTCATTTGCATCAATTTGGTAAATTTTAAGACTTGAATGCACTTTTTATAAGTTTTTTAGGACTCAATTACACTTTTGTTACAAGTTTTAGGACCTCTAGTATACATGTCTTTTATTTTATTTTTAGCTTTTTTAAATCTAATTAAGTTTTTTTATTTTGTATTATATTTTTTCAAATTTAAATTTTTTTATTGATTACTAGACCTCCTGTAACGTCTCAATTTTTTTTTAAGGAAGTCAAGCCGCAACTTTTAACTTTGACTGTGAACCCCATCTCTCTCTCTCATCCTTGCCGTGAGAAACCTTCCAAAGTCTGCTAAGTTTCAGACCCCCATCACTTCAATCTCCCTTCTTATCCCTTCTTCCTCCTTCCATTAACTTTTCTTCTCTCTCTTCTCTCTTTCTTCACGATTTTTGCCGAGAAACTTGCTGCTCGTGTGTCTTCTTCTTCGTCTCTTCCTCTTCAACCGTTGCCGCTGCTTCTTCTTCTTCGGTTGCCGCCACTGCTGCTGCTTCTTGTGTTCCTTCAACTGACGCTGTTGCTCCCTCGCCGTCCCGCTATCCGCGAGCTCATCCGTCGTCCTCGCTCGTGCTGCCGTCTTTCCTCTTCGTCTGCAGCCAGCCGAGCTCCTCCATCGAGTGCTATCCTTCAGTCGTCGATTCACGTTCATCGTGAACAGCTCGCATCGTCGTTGCCGTTCACCGGAGTCCTTCGCCGTCGCTTGTCATCACCGCTCGTCTTCGTCGGACGATTTTTGGGTGAGTTAACCCCTAATCTCCGATTAGGTTTTTAATTACGCTTAGGTTAGTTTAAATTAAATTAATATTAGTTTAATTAGTTAATCGTGATTAATATAGTTTAGTAATTTTGGTTAGGTTAAATGGTCGTGGTTAGAATAATTAGACTGATTCGACTTGTTGGATTGTGATGGATGTATTCAATTGAGACGGGACGGGATTATTTAAATTTAATTAAATATTTTTGGACTAATTAAGAATTTAATTAATTATTTTGGGCCGAAAAGCAATAACAATAATTATTCTTGAGTTAAATATTATTGATTAAAATTTCTATTAATTATTTTTGGGCTAACAAATAATGATTAGAATTTTTGGGTTAATTACTATTATTTCTAGATTTATTATTATCATCATTATTTTAATTAATTAATTTGGACGAAATTAATTAATTAATATTTGATTAATTAATTATAGTATTTTAATTAATCGTGATCCAATTATTAATTATTATTAAATTGATAGTTATTTGCGACGAATTTGTTTATTAACTTTATTAAATTATCGATGAATGAATATTTGTTTATTTTTCTATTTCTCAATTAATTATTTATTTATTTATCTGCTTGTTATTGTTGATTTATTCTGGGGTGAGTTAATGGATAGTTATGTATGTGACCGTATGCAAAGTCAAAATTTATTATTTGAGCATGAAAAAGAAAATGGCCTTGAGCCGGGTTTTGAGCACGACCATGTGTGCATTTTAATTAAATGCAAGTATAATAACTGGATTGGCTGTTTGGCGTGCTTGTGTGGTCACATATTGGATATCGTCGCTCAGAGGTATCCCGGGAACGACGCCTGATAAGTTCGTGCCGTGTCGATCGGAATCACACGACTTATTGGAAGCACGATAGTCTGTGACGTCAGACTAATCGGATGCCGGTTGCTGCTTGTGACGGACCAAAGTCCTTATAGGAATGCCTGATATATCTGTGCCGTGTCGATCGGAATAACACGGATTATTGGTTGTCGTCGCCGACGGAGCGGGACGAAGCCCGGTTATTCCGGAAGAGCACCAACTGCCTAGTGTGCTTGGCACCAACTGCCTAGTGTGCCAGGGCCAAGAGCCCATTAATAATTGAAACTCGCATGTTGCATAATGCCTGAGAGTGGTATGTGTATTCTGGTTATTGCATTGATTTGGATGGTGATCTAATTGTCGAATAAATTATTATACTGCGTGGACCAAGACGGGGTAAGTTGCTTGTGATTGTCAGCTGGATTGTTGTTGTGTTGTCATGCCTATTTAAGTTACCTGAGTGAATCAATGCCCTAGTTGGACTTAGGCGTTGACTCACGGAGATATTTATATCTCACCCGTCGTCGATAAATATTTTTCAGGTCCGTAACTTTGGAGAAATGCAGAGGATGACGAGGTTACCGTGACCCTTCTTTTGGAGTAGATATGAAGTTAACCCTATCCTGACCCATTGTCTTTTTGCTGGTCTTAGGAAGCCACCCCGAAGTATGGGATTGTATAAACTGTAGCTTCGGTAGGGTTAACTATTATCTACTAATGAAAATGGTAGTCTTTTGCTGAGCTGGTTGTTGATTGATTTGTTGTCTACTTTTCTATCCCTATTGTTTCTTGATTGTTTGGGAGTTTCACGTTCCGCATGCGTATAATTATAAGATAAAAATAAATGGGTCGATGACGTGCCTGGGACGTCACCTTTTTATGACCCGAGGATGTCACATCCCCCTTTTTGTAGTATCAGAGCAAGGTCAGCCTGATCTACCTAGTCATGGCCTGGAGTGATAAGGTGCGATGGGTATTGGGATAGATAGTAGGATTAAAACCCTGTGCATGTGATTGTTATTGCAATTTTGAATTGTAGCTGTGGTATGAAGTTCTTATGCGTTGCTTTTGGGCGAGCAGGAGTCCTTAAGGTCCTGCAGGATGAGCAATCGCATTCCAAGAGTGCCAAGGAGAAGGGTAGCTCGAGAGGATCCCAGGATGGGCGAGATCCTACAGGCGTTGGAAAGCTTGGAGAATATAGTGGGGCAGCAAGTAAGGAACCAAGCTGCCGTTGCTGAGACCACCATGTATGAAGATCCGTTGGCCGGAAACGGGAATGGTGGTAAGCCAATGCACAAGCTTGTGGAGCAGTTTCTGAAGTTGAAGCCGCCGAAATTGTCAGGAACAGGCGACCCTGAAGCTGCTACCACTTGGGTTGAGGAGTTGGAGAAAGCTTTCACTTTGCTGAGGTGTTCTGAGGAAGACAAGGTGACATTGGCTATGTACCAATTGCAAGGTAACGCTAGTTCGTGGTGGAAAGCCACGCAAGGAAAGATATTTCCTGAGGGTACGGTCTCAGTGTGGGATGCCTTCGTGGAAGCTTTTAATGGCAAATACTTCTCAGATTGTGCGCGAGAACAGAAGTTGTCTGAGTTTCTGCGCCTTCGCCAGAATCTGATGTCAGTGGATCAGTACGAGGCGAAATTTGCTGAGTTATCAAAGTACGCGCGAAGGATGGTGGAAGACCCTATTGATAGGGCGAGGAGGTTTAGAGATGGACTGAAGCCTGAGTTGAAGAGCGTGCTGGTGCCACTGATCTTGAAGGATTATGATGAGCTGTATGAGAGGGCTCAGCTTGTAGAAAGAGATTTATCCGAAAGGGCAGCCGCATCTGGATCGTGGTTTACACCTGCTGCGAGGGATAATCACAGGTTTGGGAAGGCACCAATGGTAGAAGGAAGGTATCCCATTCCACCCAGTCGAAGGAACGTCATAAGAAAGCCGACTTATCGACCCAATGACGTGTGTCGACTCTGTCATAGGAGGCATGGATCTGCCCCATGCCCTTTTAGGAGAGGAGCTTGTTTTGGATGTGGTCAGTATGGCCACCAAGTGAAGGACTGTCCGCAGAGACTGATGGGTTCAAGACCGCCACTGCAAGGAGGACAGCTGCAAAGGAACGTTCCACAGAATTCTCAAAATCGACCTCCAGCTCAAGGAAGAGTATATGCTATCACTCGAGAGGAGGCGAAGGATTCGACGACCGTTACAGGTATGGTCTTCTTGCACGATCATGTTGCATATGCTTTGTTTGATCCTGGAGCTACCCATTCCTTTGTTGCTGAGCAATTTGTTAAATTAGCTGGGTTGAGTTCAGAACCTTGAGTGTTGCCTTTAAGATTTCTTCGCCATTAAGAGATAGCGTAATGTCTGCAGTAAGTTGTCCTGGCTGTAAATTGGTTGTAGGTGGTCATGAGGGAAGGATAAATTTGATTGTGCTGGAAATGTTTGATTTTGATGTGATTATCGGTATGGATTGGCTCTCGGAGCAAAGAGCTTCAATGGATTGTTATCACAAGGCAATTCATTTTAACCCGCAGGATGGGGTTAGTTTTGAGTTTGTTGGAAGTCGAGGAGGAACCTCGACTCTGCTAGTTTCGTCGCTTGAGGCAACTCGTTTGTTGGACAAAGGTTGCTATGGGTATTTGGCGTCTGTAGTTGATGTGTCGGTTGAGGAACCGAGGATGGAGAATATTGCTGTAGTAGGTGAGTTTGCTGATGTATTTCCTCAAGAGTTGCCAGGTTTGCCACCAGAAAGAGAAGTAGAATTTGTGATTGAGTTAGTTCCTGGTACAGAGCCAATCTCTAAGGCACCGTATAGGATGGCGTTGTCGGAGCTTAAGGAATTAAAGGTGCAGATGCAGGAGTTACTGGATAAAGGATTTATACGCCCCAGTGCATCGCCATGGGAGCACCTGTGTTGTTTATAAGGAAAAAGGATGGATCATTACGTCTGTGCATAGATTATCGCCAGCTCAATCAAGTGACAATCAAGAACAAGTATCCATTGTCAAGGATCGACGATTTACTTAACCAACTTCAAGGAGCTTCAGTATTCTCCAAGATCGATTTACGGACAGGATATCGCCAATTAAGGATTAAAAATGAGGACATACCGAAGATGACATTTAGGACACGTTATGGTCATTATGAATTTACTGTAATGCCGTTTGGTCTAACAAATGCCCCTGCTGCTTTTATGGATTTGATGAACAGGGTGTTCAAGGAGTATTTGGACAGATTCTTCATTGTATTTATTGACGATATCTTGGTGTATTCGAGGAGTTATGAGGATCACGAGCAGCATCTGAGGATAGTGTTGGAAACTCTTCGGGAGCACAAGTTGTTTGCCAAGTTCAGTAAGTGCGAGTTTTGGCTGACTCGAGTAGCCTTCTTAGGTCATGTGGTTTCTGGAGAAGGGATAGCAGTTGATCCAGCTAAGATTGAGGCGGTCATGGATTGGCCAAGGCCAACAACAGTCACCGAAGTTCGGAGTTTCTTAGGTTTGGCAGGCTATTACAGACGATTCGTGGAAAGGTTTTCTGCGATAACCTTGCCTTTAACCCGACTGTTGAAGAAGGACCAGAAGTTTGAGTGGACAGATAAGTGCGAGTGTAGTTTTCAAGAGCTTAAGCATAGGCTAACTATAGCTCCTGTTTTGACAATACCGTCTGGTCCTGGAGGTTATGAGATCTATAGCGATGCATCACTTAAAGGGCTAGGTTGCGTTCTCATGCAACATGGAAAGGTGGTTGCATATGCGTCTCGTCAGTTGAGGCCGCATGAGTTGAATTATCCAACGCATGACCTGGAGTTAGCAGCAGTTGTCTTTGCTATTAAGATTTGGAGGCATTATCTGATTGGAGAAAGGTTTCAAGTCTACACTGATCATCAGAGTCTTAAGTATTTGTTCTCTCAGAAGGAGTTGAACATGAGGCAGCGTCGCTGGATAGAGCTCCTCAAGGATTATGATTGTGAAATTTTGTATCATCCGGGTAAGGCCAATAAAGTTGCAGATGCACTGAGTCGGAAGTCAACGATTGCTCAGATGATGGTGCATGAGTGGCATCTCTTGGAGGAAGTACGAGATTCAGACGTTAAGTTGGAGGTGAACCATCAGTCAGGTCTAATGGCTACGTTGAGGATTGAGCCAGAAGTGCAGGCTAGAGTTAAGGCCTTGCAATCTTCGGACCCTGCAATTCAGAAAATCCTTCAAGAGAACTCAGGAAAAAGAAAAGCAGACTTCCATGTAGCCGAGAACGGAATATTAAAGTTTCAAGGACGTTTGTGTGTGCCTGTTGATGAAGGTCTAAGAGAAGAAATTTTATCGGGGGCACACCATAGCAATTATAGTATTCATCCAGGTAGAACAAAGATGTACCAGAATTTGAAGCAATACTATTGGTGGAATGGAATGAAGGCAGACATAGCTAAGCATGTGGCAAAGTGTTTGACATGCCAGCAGGTCAAGGCTCAACACTGTAAGCCTGGAGGATTATTGCAGCCATTGGAGATCCCTGAGTGGAAATGGGAGCATGTCACGATGGATTTCGTGATGGGATTGCCAAGGAGTCAGAGAGGAAATGATTTGATTTGGGTCGTGGTTGACGAAGTCAGCACATTTCATCCTAGTGAGAAAAGACTTTGCTTTGGACAGATTTGCCGAACTCTATGTGAGGCACATAGTGAGACTTCATGGAGTGCCAGTGACAATTACATCAGATCGAGATCCTAAGTTTACTGCCACATTTTGGAAAAGTCTGCAGACTGCATTGGGAATAAAGTTGCAGTTTAGTACTGCTTTTCACCCGCAAACAGATGGCCAATCTGAAAGGACCATTCAGACGCTCGAGGATATGTTGCGAGCTTGTGTTTTAGATTTCAAAGGAAGTTGGGAGGATTAACTGCATTTGGTCGAGTTTGCCTACAACAACAGCTTCCAGCAAAGTATCAAGATGGCGCCTTTTGAGGCATTGTATGGTAGAGCTTGTAGAACTCCAGTCTGTTGGGACGAGGTCGGTGAAAGGAAGATCACCGGTCCCGAGTTGGTGCAACAATCAATGGAGGCTGTCAAGCTCATTAGAGATAGACTCAGGACAGCGCAGAGTCGTCAGAAAAGTTACGCTGACAGAAGACGTAGACCTCTGGAATTCCAAGTGGGTGATCATGTGTTCATGAAGATGTCGCCTATGAGAGGAACGTCCCGTTTTGGCAAAAAAGGAAAGTTAAGTCCAAGGTATGTTGGACCGTTTGAGATTTTGGAACGAATAGGGAATCTGACTTATCGTCTCGCGTTGCCGCCAAGACTTGCGCAAGTGCATAATGTCTTCCATGTATCGATGTTGAGGAAGTATGAGCCTGACCCCGCTCATGTGTTGAGTTTTGAAGAGATCGAGCTGGATGAGCGAGCATCGTATGTGGAGCGTCCTGTGAGGATCATAGATAGAATGGACCAAGTACTTCGACGCAGGACGATTCCCTTGGTCAAAGTGGTTTGGCAACATCATGGGACATAAGGAGCAACGTGGGAGAGCGAAAAAGTCATGAAAAGTCAGTATCCTTTTCTTTTTGAAGATGTGTAATAGTTTAATTTCAAGGACGAAATTTCCTAAGGTGGGGAGAATTGTAACGTCTCAATTTTTTTTAAGGAAGTCAAGCCGCAACTTTTGACTTTGACTGTGAACCCCATCTCTCTCTCTCATCCTTGCCGTGAGAAACCTTCCAAAGTCTGCCAAGTTTCAGACCCCCATCACTTCAATCTCCCTTCTTATCCCTTCTTCCTTCTTCCATTAACTTTTCTTCTCTCTCTTCTCTCTTTCTTCACGATTTTTGCCGAGAAACTTGCTGCTCGTTGTGTGTCTTCTTCTTCGTCTCTTCCTCTTCAACCGTTGCCGCTGCTTCTTCTTCTTCGGTTGCCGCCACTGCTGCTGCTTCTTGTGTTCCTTCAACTGACGCTGTTGCTCCCTCGCCGTCCCGCTATCCGCGAGCTCATCCGTCGTCCTCGCTCGTGCTGCCGCCTTTCCTCTTCGTCTGCAGCCAGTCGAGCTCCTCCATCGAGTGCTATCCTTCAGTCGTCGATTCACGTTCATCGTGAACAGCTCGCATCGTCGTTGCCGTTCACCGGAGTCCTTCGCCGTCGCTTGTCATCACCGCTCGTCTTCGTCGGACGATTTTTGGGTGAGTTAACCCCTAATCTCCGATTAGGTCGTTAATTGCGCTTAGGTTAGTTTAAATTAAATTAATATTAGTTTAATTAGTTAATCGCGATTAATATAGTTTAGTAATTTTGGTTAGGTTAAATGGTCGTGGTTAGAATAATTAGACTGGTTCGACTTGTTGGATTGTGATTGATGTATTCAATTGAGGCGGGACGGGATTATTTAAATTTAATTAAATATTTTTGGACTAATTAAGAATTTAATTAATTATTTTGGGCCGAAAAGCAATAACAATAATTATTCTTGAGTTAAATATTATTGATTAAAATTTCTATTAATTATTTTTGGGCTAACAAATAATGATTAGAATTTTTGGGTTAATTACTATTATTTCTGGATTTATTATTATCATCATTATTTTAATTAATTAATTTGGACGAAATTAATTAATTAATATTTGATTAATTAATTATAGTATTTTAATTAATCGTGATCCAATTATTAATTATTATTAAATTGATAGTTATTTGCGACGAATTTGTTTATTAACTTTATTAAATTATCGATGAATGAATATTTGTTTATTTTTCTATTTCTCAATTAATTAATTATTTATTTATCTGCTTGTTATTGTTGATTTATTCTTGGGTGATTTAATGGATAGTTATGTATGTGACCGTATGCAAAGTCAAAATTTATTATTTGAGCATGAAAAAGAAAACGGCCTTGAGCCGGGTTTTGAGCACGACCGTGTGTGCATTTTAATTAAATGCAAAGATAATAACTGGATTGGTTGTCTGGCGTGCTTGTGTGGTCACATATTGGATATCGTCGCTCGGGGGTGTCCCGGGGACGACGCCTGATAAGTTCGTGCCGTGTCGATCGGAATCACACGACTTATTGGAAGCACGATAGTCTGTGACGTCAGACTAATCGGATGCCGGTCGCAGCTTGTGACGGACCGAAGTCCTTACAGGAATGCCTGATATATCTGTGCCGTGTCGATCGGAATAACACGGATTATTGGTTGCCGTCGCCGACGGAGCGGGACGAAGCCCGGTTATTCCGGAAGAGCACCAACTGCCTAGTGTGCTTGGCACCAACTGCCTAGTGTGCCGGGCACCAACTACCTAGTGTGCCAGGGCCAAGAGCCCATTAATAATTGAAACTCGCATGTTGCATAATGCCTAAGAGTGGTATGTGTATTCTGGTTATTGCATTGATTTGGATGGTGATCTAATTGTCGAGTAAATTACTGTACTGCGTGGACCAAGACGGGGTAAGTTGCTTGTGATTGTCAGCAGGATTGTTGTTGTGTTGTCATGCCTATTTAAGTTACCTGAGTGAATCAATGCCCTAGTTGGACTTAGGCGTTGACTCACGGAGATATTTATATCTCACCCGTCGTTGATAAATATTTTTCAGGTCCGTAACTTTGGAGAAATGCAGAGGATGACGAGGTTATCGTGACCCTTCTTTTGGAGTAGATATGAAGTTAACCCTGTCCTGACCCATTGTCTTTTTGTTGGTCTTTGGAAGCCACCCCAAAGTATGGGATTGTATAAACTGTAGCCTCGGTAGGGTTAACTATTATCTACTAATGAAAATGGTAGTCTTTTGCTGAGCTGGTTGTTGATTGATTTGTTGTTCTACTTTTCTATCCCTATTATTTCTTGATTGTTTGGGAGTTTCACGTTCCGCATGCGTATAATTATAAGATAAAAATAAATGGGTCAATGACGTGCCTGGGACGTCACCCTTTTATGACCCGAGGATGTCACACCTCCGGTAAGCCACATCAGCTTCAAATTTTAATAAAAAAAAATGCCTCATCAAATTTTCGATTGGGTACATCAGGGTTGACACTTAAGTGATCTTTTTTCAAAAAAATTGATACTTAAGTAATTTGAGGAAAACTTTTTAGATTAAAGTGGGTGTTATACACAACTTCTTGCACTCCTGTTGTACTTCTTCCTTTTAAATTCACACTAGGTTTTGCAAAAGGAAAAAGTATCAAATTTTTTTTAAGCTTATTGCACTTGCACCGATTTAGTGATAAACCTTTCAATTATGTTAATTGAATCCTAAACATTTTGATGATTTGTCAATGTAATCCATCCAATCAATTTTGATCGAAAATCGCTAACACACGAATGTCAGTCATCTTACATGGCACGATTAGCGCAAACATGAAATTTTTTTCGAACTTTAATTACTTTTTATTTTTCCTCACTTTCCTTTCTTTTTCTTCCCAACAATGAGTCGGCGAGGGCGTTGGGCCCTCATTCATATCTAGAAAAGGGCCGCGATACTCTTGCTTGGTCTGGGCAAGGACCACAAGCGAGGTCTGCAAGCCCCTCATCGGTGGCCAGTGAGTGAGCGAGGCCATCACCCGTGGACATGCGATGGCGCCATGGCCCTCATTGACCAACAGGCTACGCCCTCACCGGTGGCCGGTGAGAGCGCGGAGGCCTTGCTAGTGTCCGGAAATTGTAAAATAAAATAAAATAAAAAAAACAAAGAAAGAAAAGAAAAGAGAAAAATAATAAGAAGTTATAAAATTTGTTGCGTGCTGGTCGTTCCAATTATAGAAGGACGTCGTCCAGGTAAGTTTAAGACATTTTCGTACTTTTTTCGTTTGCATGAGGTTTGCGAAAAGAGCGAGACGGCACTCGCTGATGAGTCCCTCGTTGGAAACCAGACCATCCATTACAGCCATATCATTGTCCAACTAGAATTTACCTAATTCCCTGCGGAGAATATGAATGCGAGCATCAGCAGCATCGTCATCACCCACATGCTTCTTTCAGCCTGGGACTACTGGACCATCGAAAAATGGACCCAGCAACGAATGACATGAAAGTTGAGGAATAAAGCTCGAAAAAAAAAAAAAACACTGAAGGGGCAAAAGATCAGAGAGACAGATCGGGCCTGCTAGGGTTCAAGGGTTCCGCAGGGTTAGCTTAAACCACAAGAGGATATGCAGAAGCTCTTCCATAAAGAGAGATCGGACGTGCATTACTTTATCTTGTCCGAAACGCCAAGCAACCAACCAGTTCCTCCATGGAGCTGGGACCAGGCGTGCCTTGAAGAACTGCTCCTCCTCCAAAGACAGCTCAAAGCAACATCATCTTTCGAATACACAAAATAAATCGAATTCATCTCAAAGATACCAAAGGGTACTCATTTTTCCATAAGTTACAGTAGGTCGGCTTCAGCGCGAAATGAAATCGAGCATTTATTGCGAAAGAAAAGGCGGATACAAGTTGGTCTGATGAATGGACAGATTATTGAGTTTGGCAACATATCGGTCCATCAATGCCCGGATTAAAAGGAGGGAAACTGGACCTTGGAAGCACATCTGCTCCTGGGCAAGACGGGACATTCGATGATCTCCGCGCCGGAAGTGTCCACGCAGACGAATATCTGATAAATCTGGCTGTTTCCCGATGAATCCACGTTGCATTCCATTCCGGGTTCGAACCCGATGGAATCCTTGATCGCTTCTTTCACGCTCTCTATGCTGTAAAACTCGTTGTTCGGCTTGATTCCTTAACGAGAGGTTTCTCGTGAGTCATAAGACATGGCTACTTGGAAGGAAGAGCCGACGTGATTACGGGGACCTTACCAGCATTTTCGAGGCTTTGGAGGAGGTTCACTTTCTGCTTGAGCTTGAGGGCTGCTTCGAAATATTCGTGTTGGTCGAGTTCGGACTCGGAGCAAGTCCCGTGCTTCTCCCACTCATGTGTCCAGAACTTGGTGTCGTCGCTGCTCGGGCATGTCAGCGATGGCCAGCTCTTCTCCAAACTGCCGATCAGATCGGAAATCTGTGCCATTTTCCAAAGACAACATGAATTTTATTGCACTAATTTTCTAGATTAGTACCCAAAATCAGCATGTTCCTCGGCTTTATTTCCTTTTTTGGTCTATGTATACATCGTGAAAAATAATGTCAGACATATACTAAGACTAGCTCACGAAATTGGTTTGCTAAGAGCTTATAACGATAGATCGTGATGGACCGAATCACAAACGGGTCGATCTCTGTTGATCAATCTAAGAGCTGCATAGGTGTTGACCTATCCATTCGATATCCGGAGGTATGTATTTTACCTATTCCTAGTCAAGTGTGACCAGCTCACAACAATCGCAGATCACAGTACTTAGAACACCGGAGTGAATCAAAATTACCAGGATCAAGCGGTTGAGTGTTCAATCCAAGTTTTTTAGGTTTAAGCTTTCCACATTGAGCATCTTTCGCGTTGGAGGTACCTTGTTTCTTTCTTTTTGTTGCGAAGTCGCATAGATTCTCTCATTTCACAGTGCAGATCTCATTTCTAGTTGCGCTGGAACTATTTTCACCATCTTATGATAGATACTAAACCCTAGAAACCTTAAATTATTTCCATTTTCCTTAATCTCAAGCTGAAGTTTTGAGTTGAGGAAATTCTTCTTGCCAGATCCATTGACATGGTTGACTACATTCAAGTTCAAGAACTGGGTATGGATTAGGTCAAGGAAAACAAGGAAAAAAAAAAAACCGTTACCTCAGATTTTTCGAAAGCATTCTCAGGGTTACAATTAGAGGGGTAAGAGCCATCCTTGTAGTTAGGCCACAGTCCGTGGATGCTGAAATCTGATGCCGGCTTTCCCGTTTTCGGGTAGCAACACTTGCGCTTCGTATCGCAGTACGACCCCGGCCACTTCATGAAATCATACAGAACATCAAACATCAATCCAAGAAAAGAACCAAAAAAAAAAAAAGAAACGTGAAAAGAATCAAACAACACAAGAGATACAGAAGTTGAGGCACCATCTTACTTGTTGGACGAAATAGAAGAAATCGAAGTCGTCAGCAGCACAAAGAACAGACAGACATTGGGTTGCCAAGAATGTTACGATGATCGCAAACGAACCCTTGGCTTTCATCGTTCTTTCTCTCTCTTTTGCTCTCTCTTTCTCTCCAAGTTTCTGTGAAAATAATAGGAGCTCTTGAGCTTAGGAAATGGTCGGTCTGTTCAATGCTGAACAACTGTATAAATAGCCTTGAAATTTACCGGCTCTTCTGAAAAATTGTCACTCACAATTAGAGCGGCTTTTCACTTTTTATCCGATCAAGTTACCAATTCATTTTGGGGTATTTGATTCTTATTTGTTTCTGTCCGAGTTCATTTTCCTTTTAATTACCAACTTGTATTTACTTTTTTCTTAAGCAGTCTTAAATGAATGAAATCTTATATGAAATTCTTGACATCAATTTTAATGATCTATCGACTTTTCTCTGGTTAAGTTACTAACTAGGTAAGATTTATCTCAATTTCTATTTCAGTTAGATTCGATGTTTTTTTGATTTTTTCATTTAATTTATCAACTTTTCTATCAGATTGCTTAATCAGGCAAAAAATTCTTTTATATTTGAATCTCATGCGTGAGACCTAATTAACAAGTCTCTCTTTCGTTTGGCAACCTTCCACGTCGGGCCATCTTTACCTTAGCCTATCAGGATAATCATATATTCTCACAATATCAAACAGCTACGATAACAAACGTTTAATACAATTCCTCCACATGCGTCCAAAGAATTGAAGCTTTTAAAGTCACATGTGTTTTGACTAAAAGGTTCCGTTTATTTCACGAAAGATAAATGATTTAAAAAATATTTTGTAATCGCTTGTAAATGAATATGAAAACGAAGACATTTTTCGTTGGCTAATTATTACGAGCGACTCAAGTTATCGCATTTAAGAGAACTTTTTTCAAATCATTCATTTTCTGAAAAAAAAAAAAACCAATCCTGAATATGCTTAATTGCATTCAAGAGGACTTGATCGAACACGTTCTTCACACATTTAAGAATGTAACAAACCGCCGATTTCTTGTTGGATGTTGCTTCTACCAGCTATTCCAACATATTTTAATTATTTTGTTACTTAAAGACTCAACTGCAGGATGAGGACAAAGATATGAGCAATCTCTATGAATTAGCATATGTATATTTTAAGCACAAAGTCTTTGACGACAGTATTCCTATGTGCATATTCTCAAATTGGATATATGGCCGTCATGATTTCACTATAGTTATATTTTATAGTTAAATATTAGAAAAGTTGGTAGTTTGCAAACTGCTAAAAAACGCAGCTTTCGTTTGTTTCGTGAAACTTCAATGACTCAGAAGATATTTTCGTAAAAATGATCTTAAAAATGATCTCGTGTATTGCTCGAAATAATTAATCAACGAAATATGCTTTCTTTATGGGCAGCAAGTCATATCTAAATTTTTTCGTGGACGATGAAAATAATATTTTCATCCATTCATTTTTTTTCTTAACCCATGCAAGCGATCATTTTTAGAAAAATATTTTTTCAAATGATTTGGGTTCCGTGAAACAAATGAACGCTTTCTAATGATTCTTTTTCAAATTGAAAATCAGGTGTGAACTAATGCTACGTATGTTTCGTAGAAAATGAATGATTTGAAAATTAATTTCCTAAAAATAATTGCTCAAAAAGATTAGTCGATTACAAATTTGTTCATCGTCAATATTACCGACAACAATTTATATTTATACTTTTCATCGACGTCGAAAAAAATGCACCCGATCACTTGCGTCACTTATGAAATAAATGAAGGAGAAATATTTTCGCTGTCCACAAAAATATAGTTGTCCCCAAAAATTTGACTAATTATTTCAAATGATCCTTTTTCACAGTATATTTTTCAAATCATTTAATTTTCGCAAATCACAAGGAGCCTACTAATTCATGGATTTATTTATTTATTTTTAATTTTGTAAGTTAGGTATTCTTCATTGCAATGCCAATTGAGTACGGGCCATACCCTCTCGAGAAAGTTCCCGAGACGCTACGTTTCTTCCTGGCTTTTCGGTTAAAGCACAGATGATCCATTGTCCGAAGCAACGAGATCAGCGTAGGCATGGCCAAATTGGCCATTTGCTGAAGAGGCCACATTAGCCATGTTATTAAGGCCTTTTATGCTAGTAACATCACGGGAATGAATTGGATGGAGTCAACATCTCGAGAATTATGCGAACGAAGCGGAGAAACGCATTCTTATGGCCCGACACAGACACGACACGACGACACGGGAAACCACATATTTAAGTCCTAGAAAGAAGGGAACTCAATCTCCGAAGAGCATGCGCCCTTAGGAAACACTGGACATTCTATCAGGTCGGACCCGGAAGGGTCGACGCACAGGTAAATCTGGTAAAGCTGGTAGTTCCCGGACGAGTCCTTGTTGCACTCGATCCACGGAGCGTACCCTGCTGCTTCCGTGATCGCATCCTTTATGCTTGTTAAGCTGTATGAGCCTCCTGGTGTTATTCCTGCAATTTACACATCAAGGAGAGATTAAACCACGAGTTGACATCTTAGGAAGTACAAGCATAGACTCCTTCACTCGTGGCATATCGGTGTTGGAATACTCAGTTCAAAAGGAACTCGCCGTGTCGAGGTCTGATCCAGTGACACCCACGCTTGGTATTTAGTGCAGCAAAGTTGCGATACAGAATACTTATGTTTATAGTCATTTCGACCTCATCTCGCATCGATTGAATTCAGTACCTGAGCTTGTCAGTGCTTGGAGGAGGTTAACCTTCTGCTTGAGGCCGAGAGCCAATTTGAAGTAAGCGTGTTGATCAAGGACAGACTCCGAGCAGGTACCGTGTTTCTCCCATTCGTGCGACCAGAATAGTTGGCCGTCGCTGCTCGGGCATGCCAGTGTTGGCCAGCTCCTTTGCATGCTAATTTTGAGGTCCGATACCTAATCATAACGCGGCAAACGCGAAATCTCAGAGCTCTGTTAACACTCGACAACATAAATGTTGTATAGATGATTTGTTATCTGGAGAACAAAACCATTCATTTTTTCGGTGAAGTGATTACTAGTGTAAATAAGAAAGTTCATGGCGAAATTTGTATGGAATTACTCTGGTGGTTGAACTACGGTACATGAGTTACATGGGATACTGTCACTGGGCCAATCTACTAGAAAACTTGCTTTCAGTTCTTTTCTTGTGTCAAATTCCTGGACAAGGAGTCCTAGATCGTCGGACAACATATTACTGCTAAGGATGTCTTCTAGTTAGGGAGCAGCATCTGTTCTTTGCCTCCTACAGTTGTAAAGAGCCAACCCCAAAAGAATAGAAAGAAGGAGCTAGCAATTCGCCAGAAGAAGATTAAAAACACCATCTTTTGTCCTGTTGAACATGCTTTCTCTGGGCTATGCGCCATGATTTCAGCAAATTTTTAACTACACTTAGATGGTTTTTCGGAGGGCTTCATTGTGGATAGTAATCATCATTTAGAAATAGCTAATACTAGTTATCAATAGCGCAGTAAGACTGCTAACAAGAAGAAGTGTCGATCAATGAATCCACCCACCCCTCCTAGCAAATTTCGCCAGGTCCAACGAGAAGACAATCTAGCTTACCATTTTGATGAGAAAACTGGGCACTTACCTCGGACGGGCTGAAGGGGCTGTCCGGATCACAGTTGGACGGGTACGAGCCGTCCTTGTAATTAGGCCAGAGACCATGAATCCCGAAATCCTCCGCCGGCTTCCCGGTGGTCGGATAGCAACAGGACTGCTCCGTGTCACAGTACGACCCTGGCCACTATTCATCACGAAAACACGAGCATCGATTACAGTTTAGAATCAGGAGCTTCTACATGCTTAAATATGGCTTTAGGATCTCCCCCCAAATCTGGAACCACAAGTCAGATGCTCAAAACTCACCTGCTGAACGAAGTAGAAGAAATCAAACCCTTGCGATGCCGCGAGGACAGCAAGGCACTGTAGTAAGACTAGACGGATCAAAATCGAACATTTGAACTTCATCGTCTCTGACACCCCTCACTCTCTCTGTCTCTCACTGGAGTCTCAAAGAGGGTGGTTGATGATGATGATGATGATCTTAGCATGATTGGATTTAGGACATTGGAATGCCAGGGGATTTATAGGCCAAAATGGAAGGTTTTGGAAGATAGTATGCGAAAGAGCATATGCTCTGATTTCTTGCCAATTTTTTTTTTTCAAAACATTAATAACCAAATCCACACCACCTGATCCTCACCAATATATGTGTGTGTGTGTGTATATATATCTATATATATATATATATATATATTGACGCATCCCTTCAAGCGTGTATCGGTCTCTCCATGATTCGCATGATGTTGGCTCTTTCCTTTCATTTATCAATTTCAATCTCATGAATGAGGAAGCAATCATTATGGTTCATCAATGGCATGAATACCAACAAAATTTAAAATCTGGCCTCCGTTCACAGAATCGACACTGCATTTATGGGTTTATCACATTTTTGTTATAAAAAAAAACGGTCATAGAAGTTCAATGGACAGCGAAATTCTTGATTGTGATCAGCCTTCAAATAATTTGGTTAAATATGAAGTCCTCCCTATTCAACCAAAAAACAAAGCCTATCCATCATGTTCGTAATAGCTGCTTAGCAGCTTTCAGACTAGAGATTCATCTGGGTTCAGTCCGCTGTTATCTGTTCTGTGTAGTACAAGCATTGTCTTTAGTAGGCAGAACCCATTCACACCTGCTTGTGGTTGTTTCCACGTTGCACACTAGGCCACTCCTTTGGCTGTTCTTTTTAACTCTCCACCAAAGTCAAATTGGGCGCAGACAAATGGCAGAAAAAACCATTGATGCTTCCAATAAGAGATGCACGAAACTTTCAACCACCATAATGCTGATCTGTTTCATGTATTCCAAGCAGTCTTTAAGAGGAAAAACCCTTTCACACCTGCCTGAAGCTGTTTCCACGTTGCAAGCTTGGCCATTGAATTGGCTGGTCCTTTAAACTCTAGCAAGTCATTTGTACACATCAGACCTGCCTTTAAACGACAATCGCAATTACTCATCTCCTTCAAAGAGAGGAGAGTCCTTGCAGTAGAGGGAAATGCTCCAGTTTGTCATGTGAAAGGAGAAAACTCGATTTGCTTCTCTGTACACTGGTTCTCAAATATGGTCACAAGCAAGCACAGGGTGGCCCTCTGGGCGTCCGAGGCAAGGCATGTACACCAGTATGCTCTTGCCTGCTTGGGAAATTGCTTGGTTAAGTGGTACGTCGCAGGGAACGCACTTGAATGACTTAAATCAAACCACCATTAGAGTAAAACTACCAGTAATCACCGCAAGAGCACTCACCGTCCTCAAACTGATGAAACCGTTGAATATCTCTAAGGACAATCTGCCTGCCAAAGATAAGAGATACAAGTTTGGCAGCAGAGTGGCAGTCCCTGCACACTCGCAGATTCTTCACCACGCGAATCGTCGTCCCTGGGGCAGTGTTTAAAAGGCCGAAAGCAATGGCCAACTTCTCGCTGTGATATCTGAGTGTGATCTCTTTGTCCTTCTCCTCCATGTTCGCATGACAGACTAGAGAAGTATCGGGGACATACCCTACCAGCTTCAGCTCCTCGATCAGCTGGTCAAGTGCATGGTGCAGCGATGTGTAAACAGAGTGAACTCCGTCTCCTGAGAAGAATTCATGCACTACATTGTCCACCTCTATGGAGCTACAACCAGGAACTTTAACCGCCCCTCGTTCGTTCATCATTTTCCTCAATGAATCCACATCCTCCCATTTGCCAGCTCTAGCACTCATGTTGGATAGAATTACATAGTCCCCGCCATGGGTATCATCTAGCTCGAGAATCTTCTGAATGATCCGCTTCGCCATATCTATGTTATCGTGGCTGCTACAAGCAGACAACAATGTTCGCCATAGTATTGGCGTGGGCTTCACCGGCAACTCGTGTATGAAGTTGTAAGCCTCATCCAATCGTCCTGCTCGTCCCAGCAAATCCACCATGCATCCAAAATGTTTGATCCCCGGATCAATCCCATACTCATTCTTCATATCATGGAAGAACCTGTACCCTTCCTCAACCAGTCCAGTGTGGCTACAAGCATGCAAGAGCCCCAGAAAAGTAACCTCATCAGGTGATACTTGGGTCCGAACCATCTCTTCAAACATTGATATAGCTGTGGAGCCATGTCCATGCGTTGCGTAGGCCACAATGATTGCTGACCAAGCCTGCGTATCTTTGATCTTCATATTCTCGAACGTGGAAATTGCATCCTCTAAACTCCCGCACTTTGCAAACATATCAATCAGAGCAGTGTTCACCTTCACACCATCCAAACCGTGCCTCTGCACGTACTCGTGTATCCATTTCCCGAGCTCTAATGATCCCAACAACGCACAAGAGGTAAGAACACTCAGGATGGTCACATCATCAGGCCTCAGATTACTTGCTTGCATTTCTCGAAACAATGATAATGCCTCGTTAGGCCTGCTACTCCGAGCATAACCATTTATAATAGAATTATAAACAACAACACAGGGGTCGGATATCTTATCGAAGACCCTTCGAGCCGCATCCACATCGCCGCACTCGGTGTACATATTTATAAGCGTGGGCGACACATAGGCATTGTGGGTCAACCCGAGTTTGACGGCGAAACAGTGCAACTGTTTGCCTTCCGCCAATGCTTTAGCGCCGGCACACGCCTTCAGGAGCGACGGGAAACTGTAATCATCAGGAAAGAGACCGAGATTCAGAACCCGCACGAAAAGCGCCATCGCCCGAAGCGGATCATCAACTCGCGAGTATCCGCGGGACATCGTGTTGAAGAGGACGATGTCCGGGTGGGGAATTTCATCGAACAACTTCTGGGCATGGCCGATGGAATCATCATTTGGGCATTGGGTACAGAAATTGACGAGCTTGTTGATCACAGAGATGTCTCGTTGGAGATGGGTCTTCAAGGTGAAGGCTTGGATTTGCTTGAGCTCCTTCAAGGAGTTGCAGTTGGGCAAAAGCGAGAGTGGGTGAGGAGCTGAGAATGCAGAGGCAGAGGTCGTCTCCTCTTTCGGTGGATACAACGTGCTTACTGGTGGAGGCGAAGCCGTCGCCATAATCAGAACAGATAAGCGGGAGATTGCGGATGGAAGACGCGCAAAAGAAGCTGGATAAAGACTTAAAAAAAGAAGAAAAAGAAGAAGAAGAAGAAGATAGATCGTTGCAGAAAAAGCGAAGAAGAGGAAGTGATTGCTCTCGTTGAGAGTCGAACTCAAGACCTCCCGCTTACTAAACGGGTGCTCTAACCAACTGAGCTACGAGAGCTTAATGCTACGTCATCACTAATTATTATTCTTTATACCTACCATTCAATTAGTGAAGGCATCTGCCTTTTCCTCGTAAGTTGGAAAAGCCAGTACTCGATCAGACTTATATCAAGTCCGAAAAATAATGTCGCAAATATATATACAAATGCAGGTTCTCAATGCTCTTGCCTTTGGCTTTTAATCCCTCAAATGAGTTAAAAACTTATCACTCTTTCAAATGAGCCATAATATGTTTCAAAGAGAAATAAGTACCCACAACACCGACGAAAAGCCCAACCAATACGATCCCAACGACAGCTCCAACCTCTATCATGCCCTTCTTCGAGCCCTTGTTGATCTTGAGGTAGCAAAAGCAAGGCAACAATACCGACACCGTGATTCCCAAGAATGAACCTGTAAACGCCATCACGTAGCCGAAGAACGGGATCACCAGTGCCACGATGACCGTACTGACGACGATGACCGTCCTCACTAGTATGCTCATGGGTCGGCTGCCGCGGAAGGGGCAGGTCTCCTCGAGAGCCGTCGCGATCGGGTTGACGACGATCGCGTACTTGGTGAGGGGGTTGATCAGCGTCGTGTAGATCGCGATCTGGGAGCTCATCTTTCTGATGGGGAGATTCAGCGTCACTTGCGATTTCAAATGCTCGCCAAACATCGAGTAGCCTAGGACTGCCATCGAGCCGTAGGTGACGGTGCTCGTCAGGAAACAAACGAACAATACCTGCACTTATGCGAAAAAAATGATTATTACACGGTTATTAATCTTGTGAGATTAAGAGTCTATTCTGGATCACAAAAAAAATATTTAAAAATTATTATGAGATCCATTTATTTAAGAATTTATAGTCCACACAATATGCTGATATTCTCAATTATTCAAAGACTGCTATACTAGTAAAGTCTGCATCATCAAAGGGAAAAGCATACTGTAAATGCAAAGAGTGGGAAGAGCATACTGTAGAAGCCTAAAGTTAGTATACCTTGGAGAATTGATTTCGATCTTTCATGGAATTGCAGAGGGTGGGAAACACTGCGTGGCCACAATAGCAAAACGCAAACAAGCTTACGGTAGTCGGTATGCCACTCCAACTCAAGAGCGTCCCTTCTCCGTCAAACCCTACACCATCGACGGCGCCAACCCACAGCACACACAAAACCAATACAATCGAAGCCAAGACACCTCCGGCGGAGACGTAGGCGAGAGCGCCCAAGCTTCTCAGCCATGTCGTCGGCAAGATCACGAGGGCGGCTAGCAGGACAAACCCTTGCTTGCCACCGATTTTCGAATGACCCAATTTGAAGTCGTGGTCAGGGAACAACTTGTCGAGGTTGTCGCCTTCGAGAATGAGGAACTCGACCGCGACCAGGTAGAGCTCGAGGTACATGAAGAGGCATATTACAGCCCTCCCTTTGCGCCCAAAGGCCAGTTCGCCGATGTCGGGGTAGGTTTTGACAAGCGGGTTCGCGTCCATGCAACGTTGTAGGAGTAAGCCCGTGTACCAACATAGGATCGCTACTAGGAGGAGAAACATTAAGCTCAACCATCCTCCTTGAGACAGTGCAAAAGGAATCGACAGTATCCCAACACCTGAAAATTGCTGTACCATTCATTGTGACTGAAGGCCAAAAAAAACAAAGAATTCTCCTACATACATGACACCCAATTTAGGAGTCCCACCCATTGCACTGGTTTTTAGGGAGGACGCTTCCGAAGGAAGGTTTCGAGATTGCGAATGTCAAAATGCGTGTCGGTGGTCAATGGTACGACGGATATGCTTATGGCAAGTCGGTCACCTAGCGCTCGAGGGTCATATGATTGAGCTCGGCCGATCGGCATTTCAAGCAAAAGCAATATACATGAATACATATGTTGCGCTTCACGCATGTCTGTCTGTGCACATCGTGAGAGAGTGGGAAAGAGAGAGAGAGGGACCTGATAAGGCATTGAGGCCATTGAAGCAAGTCCGGAGGAAGGTGGTTCCTTGGGCCTGAGGGAGTGATGATCTCTCGGGTTGAGCCTCCATTTTCGGCCTTCCTTTTCGGCCACTCTCAGGTTGTGTTGCTCCATTATTGGCAAAGGGGAATAGACAAATATATAAGAAAATAGAGAGAGGCTTTGCTTTTCAGGGGCTATGTGGGGGACAATCCCACCTCCATTATTGCCTTAAAAATACAACTCTTTTTGGTTCATGGGGGGTAGGGAGACGGTGAGGATGAGTAGATTGTCACTCGGCTCCCATCATTTGTCAAAAGCAATTGGTACATTTTCTTTTCTCCTTTCTTTCTCCATCTGCATTTTTTTCGAGGCAACACGAATTTTAGCTTATTTTTCAAACTAGCTAAACCCACTCATAAGTACTTCGAGTGCCCTTGCCATCCATCAACTTTTCCTGCTAGAGTGTGCATTACCTTCGCCCGCCGCCCACCGCCCACCACCACCTCCGCCATCTCGGACAACCCTGTCAATGCCGCCTGTTGCTGCTCGGCGCCATATCTCTCTCTCTCTCTCTCTCTCTCTCTCTCTCTCTCTCCTGCGCCATCACAGCTCCCTTTGTTAATTGGCATAGGTGGCACTCACTTCATCTGCATGAGCTTCATCATGCACATTATGCTCTATATACCCGCAAATTGTCCAGTATGCACAGTATGAAACACTACCAGTAGTGTTTCATAATTGGATATAGATAATTCAGCCATTGCACCTTACCAAATGTGCTCATATCCTACATGGTCAGAAAGAGGTTATAAGAGGACGATTCATCTGCGTTCGCTCCAAAGGATACGTGCCATTGCCTACAGTACCTACGGCTCACAAAAGTGAATTTGATCAAGCACTCGATCATGTGCATCTTACATTTCATGTAAGAAACTTCGAGACTTGAAAGCATGAGTTGGGGCATATGTCGTTAGACACAATGCGTGCCGCCATAGGAATTGGAGGTTCCATCAACTCTTATTGTTCATAAGTAGTGTTTTGGATTAAGTTCAAACGATGTTCCGTCTTAAAAGTTTGATGATACACCACATCCACTTTCTGGTGCAATGGGATATGGTGGCTTTGCCCAGCTTTCTTTTATTCCTTAATGGTGGGGATGGATCGACCATTCATGTGCGTGTTTGACTTGACTGCACGTATACGCCTATTAAAAAACTTCCTTTGGAAAATTATGAAAAAAACTCGTAAATATATATGTCTGTTCATCCCTAAATCTTTTAATTTGATCGATTTTCTCCTAAATCTTTTAATAATTTGTCAATATAATAAATCCGGCCATTAGTCGGAAGTCGCTAAAAAGGCACTACCAGCACAAATGTTGAATTTTTTTTTTTGCAATTTTATAATTTCCTTACATTGTAAATTATTTTTTTCTCTTTTCTTCACGGCCAATGAGGGCCCAGCTACGCTTGCAAGCCATTGGCGAGGGTCAAGGTCGCCTTGCCTGGGACCTAGCAAGCCACGAGCGAGGTTGTCCCTCACCTGTGGCCTACTTGCAAAAAGGAATGGAAAACTCGAACAAATGCAGCTAAGATTATTCAAAATACCATCCACATCAATGTTGATACATCAACTAGGACAGCTCGCACCGACTAGATTGCTAAGTTAGTGTTTTTCAATTTAAAATTGCCCAGAATGATTACATTAGTAAATCATTAAAAAGGTTTAGGATTGAATTAAAAGGTTTATGACCGAATTGACACAAACACAATAAGTGCGAGGCTCTTTTGATAATTTTTCCAAGCTTTTTTGCTTTTGCCTCTTTATCAAACAAAAGTGGGTTTTCTCTGTAAAGGTAGTATTTTAGGAAGCCAGTTGTGCTTTCACAAGGGAGAAAATCGGCGTCTCCGCAATTTACATGCAAACTTAAATTTCGTAGACTTTATAATACATGTCGAGGAACTCAAATTTTTTTCCAATCATTTTGCGTATGAAAGACATTGCTACCTTGCGAGCTACGAGAGACGAAAGATAGAATATCCATACTTTTCTCAAAGCCTTTTTTTCCAGCTGACGTGTATGTTTTGGAGAATCATGATCTTCAACAAAAAGGAAAAGATGATCGCATGAAGGAATCTTTAGCAAAAGGCAATAGATTCGTGACTAAAGTCTCATCTTGATTTTTGATTTATCGTCAAACTTAATCTTTTTCCCCATTTTTCAAGAATCGCACACGATGAACAACATGGTTGAATACTAGACAAAGAAAAAGTAAATTACGACACGACTTTAATTTCACGAGGAGAAACTTAATTGTCCGTAACGCAAGTTTCCTCAAATAAGGTTACTACTTCTACGATAATAAAGTGTACGGAAAAAAAGGTAAAAGACCCCGAAAGCACGATCTACTTGTCTGTTTAGATCTTATCGATTTGAAGCTAGATGTTTCGTAAAGCTAATCCAACATGCGTATGAAAAGCAGCTATGAAGGGGCTCGACCTTAAGTCAAAACGAGGGAATGCTCACTGTGCAGCTTTCTTTTATGGCAGTGGGTGGTACGCAGCATCCCTCGACAAGCTTTGTCCATTTGATCGGTATCCTTTGGCAGCACTGCTTAGAGCGAGCGCGACCCCGTCGGTCGAAATACATCCATCTTCGTATTTTTACACGTCACCCGTCACATCGTTGATCGACATGATGCGCAATAATTACTATTAGGACATGGCTTGTTGCGATGGCACGAATAGAATAGAATGTTGTCGTTTGCTGTTAGAAATAGAAATCTTGCTTGCATAAGTTAACTATCGTTAGTTTGTACCGTTATATAAGGTAGAGATGACCTCGTACTTTTAGGGAATCTCAATCATTTTTACCCTAAATTACTTATTTCGTAAGTATTATATCCGGGGGCAAATGAGTAAGTTGATAATTCCATCTTTATCTCTCTCGGAATCTATTTCAAAAATCGAGTATCTTTGTATTCTCTATATGTACAGTCAAAAGAAGAAGAGTTCAGAATGGTAAAGATTTCTAAGAAATTGGAGGGGGCTATTGCAAGTAGGTGTAAATTTATGACGTCGTGTGGCTCGCACCATCTTCAGCGGAGTGCACCATATTCACACCAAGTTCCCTTTCACGAAAAGTTAGAGCACCTGCTTTCTTTCCTCTTTTTTTCCCCCTCTTTTAGGTGATCAATTCCGTGCGAACTCGGAATTGATCGGAATTTCTCGATCCATCCGAAACGCACGTGCTCGAGCATTGCCATCCACACAATTTGATCACGCCCGATGTCAAAAAGCACGTGCCGACCGCGACAGGTATCATTTTGAAGGGGCTGCGGTAGCAATGTGGAGCAACTATAATTCCACCCGGATATTCCGTAAGGGATGCGGGGCCTCCCGGCATGGAACCTATGCGTTTATCGACTTCAAAAGGCTGGATCATCGACTGAATGTCCGTCTTGCTGCATTCCTTGTCGGAAAACTGTGTTCACCGCAAGAAAAAAAAAAAACCACTAAAGAAGCATCGATTGCGCTCTGCCAGGAGTTTGTCATAGGTGGTCGACTCGGCATCAAGTTACGTCCGAGCTTTTTCCGAAGGAGTTTTTCTCGCTCGGCACAGAGCAGACGCGCGCGCACTCCTGTGTCTCAGCCTAACTAACCTTTGTCCAGAATAGCATTGCTTTGTCGGTCTTGAAAACGTCATGAATTGAGAGCTCTAGCTTGCCGACGGATCGTGTGCTTAACCTCTCTAGCTTCGAAAAAAAAAAATAATTTAAATTTTTTTTAAATGATCGCTTGTATCGCTCATAAAAATAAATAAATAAAAAATACGTCCATCATTCATGAAAATATTAAGACATCGGTTATCGTCGGTAATAAAAATATTTATCGTTGATTGATTATTTTAATCGATACAAGTAGTTTTTTTTGTGAAAATATTTTTCAAATTAGTTGTTTTTCGCGAAACAAACGGAGCATTAGATTTCATTTGATTTGAGGGCTTAAGCTTGTCGATACACCCCGTGCTTAGACTTCATTTGATAATTTTCATATCGTGCGCCGCATCCTTACGGTGCATTTGGCAACGATTATAATCCAAAAAATCAATTCTGCTCAAAGTTATTTTTTTTCTAATTTTGTTCCCTGGACGAGTTTTAGATAATCGAAATGCATTTGATAACTGTATAAAATTTATATTCTCGTGAATAATTTTCCTTCCCAATTTTTTTCATTTAAGTAAAAAAATTAATTAAGTCTTGTCAATATAAAGTCAATGTATATAACCCCACTAATAAAATGAATATAGATCATGCATAATTCATAATTAGTTTATTTATTTAGTGGAGCATGAAGACATATGCAAGAACCTTAAGAAAGAACATAAGCTCAATAAACAATTTCACTTAAATTTTTGCCACGAATTTGCACTTAAATTAGATTATTATGAAAGAGGTTTGAATAACCTCTAAACTAATCCATGATAGTGATGATCATGTAGAGACGGATTGAACATAAATTCAATAATACTGCTCCACAACATTTGCATTTGAATTGCTTGCTACGACAAATATAAATGTTCCAAGTATTTAAAAAAAAAAGAGATTACAATAGTCGGAAACACAAAATCATAGAATTAAACAATGAATAGAGGTGTCAAACAGGTGGATCAAATCGAATATGATCCGACTCGTATTGATTCATTTAACCTATTTTGATCCATTTTCATACGGTATAAATCTTACGACCCATACTCAATTCGACCCATATTACTTAAACACTTCTATGTTTAACCAAATCATAGAATTTTTTCATAATTTATTAAGAAAAATGATATTTCTAAAATTTTTTCATATGATACAATTCTAGTGAAATTTTAAATTTTTATCTAAAATGTATTTTTTATTTTATCCTTTTTCTTCGGCAGTTGGAAACGGCAACAGGCAGCAATAGTAATCAACGATGGTGGAGTTGGCATTCTCCCTATGGCTTCATTTTTTTTTTTTTGGGTCAAGGGAACAAAGTGAGAGCTTTTTCTGAGCATTTTCACTTTGTTGGTCTTATTTCTTAAAAGTGATTATGGAACAAAAAAAATCAAGTTTTTTTCTATTATTGTTTCTACTCCAAATCTATTTCGGGAGTGGAATTAGAGAATTAGAATCATTTATGTTATCAAATAGATTTGTTATCTTTTTCTATTCTGAATAAAAGAATTAGAGAATAAAATCCGCTACCGAACATAATTAGAATTGATTCACAAGAACTGACCGTGACACGTGTTGCATGCTCTATGGACGTGGTGAGGTAGAATCTAGTGGTTTTGGATCCCAATGTGATCGTTGCATTCATTTAAGATGGTCTCTTTAAAACCAATTTGCCTCGAGTTACACATACTATATAAAAAAATTTCAATGGCTAATACCACCCAAAATCCCAAATTGATACATTGGTGCTACATTTGACCCCAAAATAATTTTTGTGTCATAGAAATTCCTAACCAGTGCATCAATGCCATATATATACTAGATAAATTTTTTTGTATCACAAAAAAATGGCAAACTAGTACACTTGTACCACATTTACCATAAATTGGTATGCTTGTATCACATTTACCTAAAATCATGATAAATTTGAAATTTTTTTAGAGTAAATGTAATATGAGTGTACCAATTTGGGTTTTGACATAAAAATCAGTTGGGATAATTGTGATATACGTGTACCAATTCGGGAGTTCTTATAACATCAAAATCAGTTTGGGATAAAATGTGGCACAAATATACCAATTTGAATGTTTTGACCGCATTAGCCCAAAATTAAAATACAAACATTGTACATGAATAGCTTCATAAAATTTACCATTCTGCCATTGGCTATGCCGGAGGCGAATCGACTCGACCGAAAGAAAGCTATTGGAGGGCCCATAACATGCCCACCAATGGGCTTAATCAGTCCCAGTCGAGGCCCAACAATACCGAACTTCGAGCCCATGCTCCATCTTAATCCCGACGCCGTTTCAGGCCGAAGGTAGAAGTCAGTCAATGTGGAGAGGAAAAAGACAAAAGAAAGGCAAGAGAGTAGGAAATGACAATTCGTTGTCGTTTGCGTCGCGACGCGGAGGAGACGAGGGTTGGAGGGAGACACGGGGACGAAGACGACGAAGCCGACGGGGCCTTCGATGACCGGCGTCTCGGACCTTGCGTGATTCGATCCCTCCCTCTCTCTCCAACCCTTTCATGCGAAGATCGAATGCCCGCAAAGCCGGGAGCAATAAGAAATCCTCTGCCGCTGCCGCCGCCTCCGACGACCAACGCCGCAGCGCCACAACCAACGGCGACGGCCACAGCATGGATCCGATCAAGCTCCACCTCCGCCCCAACTCCCGATCCACCAACCTCTTCTCTCGAAACCCTAAGCATCCCCCCAAATCGAACCTCTGCCTCCTCTCTTCGGTCCTGCTCGCGCTCGCTCTCCTCCTTTGCTACGCATTCCTCCTCCCTGGCGGTTTCTCAATCTTCGGGAGGAGGAAGTACGCGATCGTGATTGACGGAGGCAGCACGGGTACTCGGATACACGTCTTCACCTACGGAATCGGGATGGGGAACAATGCGGCATTTGATTTCGGGCGAAACGGGCTGGCGTCGTTGCGGGTTAATCCGGGCTTGTCGGCGTACGCGGAGGATCCGGACGAGGCGGGCGCCTCACTGGCCGAGCTGGTGGAGTTTGCGAAGCGGAATGTGCCGAGAGAATTCTGGGGAGAGACCGAGGTTCGGCTAATGGCGACGGCTGGGCTGCGGATGCTCGAACGGCGAGTCCAGGATCGGATCCTCGACTCGTGCCGGAAGGTTCTTGGCGTGTCTGGATTCCAGTTCCAGGACGAGTGGGCTTCGGTTATTACAGGTCTGACCACTATCACTTGGTACAGTCTTTGACAGTTTAGCGATAATGCCAGCTGTGGTGATTTACCGAATGCATTAGATAGTGGTGTGAGTTTGATAGCTATTTGAAAATGATGGGTTTCGATTAGTTCATCCTGGGGAGTTCTGAATTTTTTTTTTTTCGTTTTTTTGGGTTTTTGTTTTTTTTTTTTTTTTTGCAATTTAGAAGCTCATTTTTGGGTTGCATCAGGTTCTGATGAAGGGGTGTATGCTTGGGTGGTTGCTAATTATGCGCTTGGTGCTCTTGGGGGTGATCCACAGCACACTACTGGTATTATTGAACTTGGTGGGGCTTCTGCTCAGGTACAGTTTTACCTCTTATACTGATTTCTTTTTATGTTTTTGGTACTCATGTTACCCATTTCAAGTCAAATCCATCAACTTTGTAAAATAGAATGGCTATAGTCTTGCAATTCTTTTAAGCTTAAAACAGCTTGTGTTTACTGATACGTATTGTGTCTACTTTCTAAGTTGGTCCTCAGCAATTTTAGTTTGAATTGCTATGATGTTGGTGCGGTGACATCATTTCATAGTGCTAACTGCAATGTGTCATTTTCGTTGAAGATTTGGCCTATTAGGAGGGAGAGCCCCATGGATTATAACTCGTAATATAATTTAAATTTTTACTCTATATACTGATTTTGTTACCTGGTAATTGATGGTCGAATCTTGCCTAGCTAGAGCTACCGAGGAATTCATTACCTATGCCCAAGCATGAAAAGTAGGACATTGATTTAGTGTTACATAAATAGTGTTACATTCTTCTTTCTTTTTCAGGTGACCTTCTCTTCAAGTGAGCCATTACCTCCTGAATTTTCACAAACTGTGAAATTTGGAAACATCACATACAACCTCTACAGCCACAGCTTTCTTCAATTTGGCCAGGTATTGTGTCTTCTTTTGCTTCATTCCCTGTTGCTAATTTGGAGTGGACACATTTGTTTGCTTACCCTTCTTGATGCCATATTAATAATCTTTTATGTGCTCGATTTGATGAATCCATGTGCTTTGTTTGACTTACAATTAGTAATTTGAACATGCCTGCTTCATCACTTATCTTGTTACTTTGTTATTTGGTTGATGTTTTTATCTCTTTCTTTTGTCGGGAAAAGTACCAAAAAAGTCCTAAACCTATGGTCTTGGTACCAATTCAGTCCTAAACTTTTCAATTGGACCAATTCAGCCCTAAACCTATTGTATTGGTACCAATTCAGTCCTAAACTTTTCAATTGGACCAATTCAGTCCTAAACCTTTTTGTATCGGTACCAATTCAGTCCATCCGTCCAATTTTGACCGGAAATTACTCACATGGACGTCGGCGATGCCACGTAGGACGACTGATGCTGGCGTGGATATTTTTAATAATATTTTTTATAAAAAAATTTAATAAATTTTGCCCTTTATTGTCCTGAACTTTAATTTTGCAGAGAAAGAGAGAGAAGGAAAGGTGCAAAAATTCAGGGAAAAAAAGGAAAAAATTATTAATTTTTTTATAAAAATATTATTAAAAATATCCACGTCAGCATCATTCATCCTACGTGGCATCGCCGGCGTCCATGTTAGTGATTTCCGGTTAAAATTGGACGGATGGACTGAATTGGTACCAATACAAAAAGGTTTAGGATTGAATTGGTCCAATTGAAAAGTTTATGACTGAATTGGTACCAATACAATAGGTTTAGGACTGAATTGGTCCAATTGAGAAGTTTAGGACTGAATTGGTATCAAGACCATAGGTTTAGGACTTTTTTGGTACTTTTCCCTTCTTTTGTCCTTACTATTTTTGTGGCAAACAATTCGTTGGAAAATAATTACAGTGAGATGTGTAGCTTAGTGATTGTTTCCATAAGATGCATGTACAAAAACTGGCTTTTTTTGAAACCAAGTTATTAGCTATAATAAGGGTGGTCAATTCGAAGTTGTGACCAATGCCAATTGATATCTTTATCTTTTCCCTTTTCCTAAGGTCATAATTATGCACCTTGGTTGTGTCATCTCAATTTGTAAACCAGATGAGCCTTCTTTTTGTAGAATAGTCATTAAAGTGTTAATGATGAGGGTCAATAATGAGAAATGATGCTGGTTCTACTAAGATTTTATGCTACTTTATACATCTTGATGAACATACTGACCATTCTTACCTCATTCGGACAATTTATGCTTTATCTTGCTCCCTGATTTGACCCAACGATGTGAAATAATAGATGAAAACGAGGAAGCTGGCTAATTATAAAGATGTATGAGTTCATTCTCTAAAAGTCCCGCTTGTAAACATTTGGGTTTATGTATTACTCCATTAGTTGCGCATAAAGTGGGTAAATGTAGTGTCTCCTGCCAGCTTCCATGCGTGCGGTAAAATTTTTCATAGTTTTTTTTTCTCTACGCCTTGTTCATGAGTTTTCTGTGCTGTTTACCTAAGATGCTTTGAACCTCTTAAATTCGTATTTTGCAGACTGTTGCATTTGAGTTATTGAAAGAACTACTTCTTTCTGAAGAAAAGAATTTGGGTGAGTATGTATACATTTACTTTCAGCCTATTATGTATGATGCTCAAGTTTATCTTGGTTTGCATTTGAACAAGCCACTTACCATATCTTGTGATTTTCATCCAGTCGCCAATGTAGCTTGTATTGTCTATATACCCGGACATCCATGAACCTATGCATCATACGTGCTTATTACGTACTGAACATATGTATATATGTCTGTCTGTTGGTATATGTACATGTGCACTGGCCTGTGTGAAAACATCATCTACATTCTTGCACATCCTTTGGCATCTATATGTTTTGAAGCTTTTACCTATCAACGTTGCTTGCTGAGGGGAATCAAACAAATAGAAAGAGATAAATGGAAATTGAGTATATCCAAAGGAATGGAACTGGCACATCATTTTTCTTGTTTTCGATATGAACATGTTGCTAATTTTAGTCAATTTTGCAAGTTGCGTTAATCTTCAGACATAGGTTATTATTAGCTATACAAGATTGTGGAGCAGGATATATTTCTGTGTTTCTACACTGCCTTAGCATCTATATATTGTGCAGCTGAAGAGTCTCTACAAAAGGGGATGTTAGTTGATCCTTGCACTCCAAAAGGGTACTCTCATCCCGAGCCATTGAAGCTCTCACCAGGTTCAGTGGATGATAAAGAGAGATTCTTGTCCACTTTTGATTCTAAGGGCAACTTCTCAGAGTGCAGGTCTGCTGCCTTTAAACTATTACAAAAGGAAAAAGGTTGTCAATTCTCTCAGACTAATTTTTGACTCTATATTCTGAAAATATTTGTCTCTTGCTTATTAGTTGTGATCCTCATCCTCTCTTTCTCCTGTGATCCAGGCACGTGTTCTTATCAGCAATGCTACATAGGATCAACTTTCACGCCCAAGCTTCAGGGGAGATTTCTTGCTACAGAGAATTTTTTCTATACGTCAAAGGTACAAGTTTTTCCTTGCATGGTATGAACTTACCTACATAGACAGACAGACTGTGCTCTAGTAAAAGGTCTGCCTAACAGGATGTAATACCATCTGTCAGCAGCATATCCTCTGTTTCATTAATTAGTTTGAACTAAAGGTTGGGGTACCCTGATTTTATGTGCTGTTAACTTTCTTCATTTCTCTGTCCTATTTTGCTTGTTTAGTTCTTTGGATTGCCACAAAAAGCAGTTCTTTCTGATTTGATGTTGGCTGGGGAACATTTTTGTGGAGAGGATTGGTCAGTCTTGAAGAAGAGACATCATTCACTCAATGAGGAAGACTTACTCCGCTACTGCTTCTCTTCAGCTTATATTGTAGCCTTCCTTCATGATAGTCTTGGAATTGCTTTGAATGATGATAGGTAACTCATTCAATGCATTCACTGGAGGAACCTTGTGCTGGTATTGGTCGATTATTCTCTTAAAAAAGATGAGATTTTGCATTTAACCGCCCTTTTGTGTCTTCTCACTTCAACATTATGATTAGAATAACTATTATTCGTCCTTTGTTGGTGATCAAATGTTTTTGTTCTTAAACAGGATAGCATTTGCTAATCAGGTAGGGAGTGTCCCTCTGGATTGGGCCCTTGGAGCTTTCATCTTGCAGACCACAGCTGCTGCGGATGCAGAGAAGCCCAACTGGCCCTTCAACATTCTCCATCATGACTTGCCCATCCTAGTCTCGTTAGTTGCTATTCTGATAATCTCCATGCTTATCTCATGGACCTTATCAAAGTGGAGGAAGCCTCAAGTTAAGACCATTTATGACTTAGAGAAGGGACGGTACATAGTGACTCGGTTGAACAGGTGTTGATTGTTTCCATAGAGCAACTAACCATCTTCTGCATCCATACAATTGGAAGAAATGAGCCGTGACTGTGCAGCACCACAATTTGTTGGTATCTTGCTTCCACATTTTTCAGGCTGAAGTGGCTCTCTGAATGCTGAATGGGGGGCTCTCAGATTTGTACATAATAGGATCCTTGCAGGGATTGTGCAATGACATCTTTAGGAGGTCGAGCATCCTTCGTCCTGTACCATTCTTTCTTTCCTTTTCCTTTGGGTGCGTACGGAAATATTTAGAAAGCTCATCCTAGCCAGTCACACCACCGAACATTACTCTTGGATTAGTGCTTTGTTGTGAAGTAAAATTTTCTGGCAACGTGGGCCGCCATATCTATCAATGTATAACAAGATGTACACCTGGCTTGAGCTTTAAAATTATACACTGAATGCAATTCTCTCCTCTATTTGGGAGGCATACTCGTTCTGTGTTAATTCATTTGCTGTTTCATTGGGAAAGGGAGGAGAGGTTGAACAGTAAAAAGAAATCCTTGGGTTTGTCATGTCGATGTTCCACAGCGGTGACATTCGTTGTTAAAAATTTGGCAGTTGCCTAAATAAGGTTACTGCCTGTAGGATTCATTACAGGTTGGTTCCCCGAGTGCGAGGTAATAAATGGAATGAAAGGAAAACTTACTACTTTCGCTTGCCTACTACACTGTCATGGAGACCTATGTTTCTTAGCAATGTTGAATTTGAGTTAGGACTTAGGAAGCATCTTACTGTTAAGAACTTTCGCTTGAGCTTCCCCTTTTTCAACTGTAGCTTTTCTTGGGTGGGAATGTTTGTATGTCCCTTTGAGCTTTAGGCCTCTGGAGGAACTTATTCCTCTTGAAATGGGGATTCGCCATATTCTCCATTTAAGAAGCAGGAAGGCCTCAGACAGACTTTGATCAAAATGATTAGATTCCAGTTCCACCCTCTTGGAGATTAGTATACATACCCATGATGGCATCGCAAGTACCAAAACATTATTTAATTTAAGAGATTAGTGAATCAATGTCGCTTGGCCTGCAGATTAAGGTGAAAATGCTAACATGAGGTAATATTGCTCTCCTCTTTCGCCATCTAGCTTTCCTTCGTTAATTAAGTTGTGCCGACTGCACGTTATAGCTTAAGATCGAACATTGCGTCAAGAATGACAACCTCGGAACACGGAGATAGCATTGGGTCGAATATGATCATAGATAGAGGTGTCAAACAAGTAGGTCGGATTGGGATTTGAATCGAATCGAATATGATCTAACCTATTTAACTCGTTTTCATACAATACTAATTTAACAACCCATATCCAACTCGACCCATATTGTTCAAACACTTCAATATTTAATCATATTTAGGAAATTTATTTTCCTAAATATTTTTTAATAAAAATATTCCTAAAACATTATGGACAATTATTATAATCTCTAAAAAAAATTAAATCTTTCATTTTTATTTTTTTATTTTTTATTTTCTTTCTTTTTTCTTTTTTTTTGTTGGTGTTGGACCTTGGCGATAGCCAGCAATCAGCCGCAAACACATGGCTGATTCCGGTGAGTTCAAGGCTCACTTGATTTTAAGTGAGGCATAAATGGATTTTTTTAGTATTTTAAAAATATTTAAAATACTTAATCTTTTTCTTTTCTTCCTATTTTCTTTTTTCTCTTGCTGTGGCCGACCAAGGCAGAGTGACGTCCAAGCAGGAGGAAAAAGAAAATAGGAAGAAAAGAAAAAATTAATACAAAAATAAAATAAGAAAATTATTTTTAAAAAAAATTCTTTTCTTAAAATATTCACGAAACCTATTTATGGCTCTCTTACGATTGTTGTCTTAGTTAACCCATTTATGATCAATTTAAAATTCATTTATAACCTATTAAGTTTCCAAGTAACGTATTTATGGCCCATTAAGACAATCCGTATTTGACCCACTACCATTAAATATGGGTTGAATATGGATGGTAGACCCATTTTTCCACCCCTGGCTTCCGAAGTGTTTTCTTCCTTGTTCAGTTTTGATTAGCTGTCCAATTGCAGCACTTACTGTAGGATGTATTAGGATGTCGGACAGGGACCGGATAAAACATGACGAGAAAGCAGAACCTGTCCTTATCAGCGGCGGTTCGGTCATCCGAGCAGCCGGATCGGTCTTTGCGGGACCGTCGATGTGGGGGCTTATTAGGCGAAATGTCCTTAGTTTGATCGTTCTTCTTTTTCAAGAAAAAGATGAGGAAAGCCAGAGCTTTAAGACCAACCTTGAGAATCTACAAAGTCCCAGCATCCGTAGTTTTTTCGCTTTATTTGTTTTCCCTCCTTACGTTCATCGGAGTTGGTGAAATTCCAAAGACTGCATGGACCCTCCTGAGATTCTGCTGATAGGTTACGGGATTTTAATAACCAACGTATACGTGGTACATAGCCGTACCAAAGCAAAAGCGAAAGAGGCGGAGTTAGCAGTTTTTTTTTTCGCCTTGATTTGGCAAAGGCTTGAGCTTGAGATCGCAATCGGTCTCGAGTTCGCAAATTCAGGTGCTCGCTTGATGCGAGATCAGGGGACGTGATTTTAACCAGGGACGTGGGTTCTTACCTAAACCTTGGTGAAAAATCAGCTTATCTGATCACGTTTCACTTTCACGGTGACTGCGCCGACCCCAATTCCGGTACTTCCAGTTTATAGATCGACACATGGCGATCCTCGAAATGTTACTTATGTTCATGAGCGGGTATGCATGGAGCATAAGCAAGAATCAGGTGCGTTGCACACCCTTTTACCAGGTCGGCGAAAAACAGAACAAGAATCGGCACGTCGGGGTCGTGTTCAAGCCGAGCCAGGCACGTTCCGACCAGGACTCGAGTTAACCTTTCACCTCGATCTCAAGCCACCATCTGCCAACCAAAGCTCGACGAATGTGTTCTGCAGAATGTTCCTACGCATGTGGTGTGCGCATAACATAACGACACGAAAAAGGAAAACCGGCACAAGAAACAATCACAGGTGATAAAGAGAGCTGGAATTGGCCCGCTTTCTTATCTGAAAAAAACAACATTGAATCAGAATATCATGGGGGACAGAGAGAGCAGAACAAAAGGAAAAGCATAAAGAAACACATCCAGCGCAAGAAACCAGGACCCGATTCATTTCTTTATCTGTTAATCTATCGTGGTTCCTAGAGAAAAGAGCTTGGAATTCTAAAGTGAGAATTAAATCCGGAATGGCATAAAGGGAGTCTTCGTTTTCTTTAATGGGCTGTTCCATTTGTTCCCTTTTCTTCTCTGCTTCCATTTGATTCTTCATATGCAGATCTGCTTGCTCATGTACCAATCCTCTGGTTCTTGGATGGCCCATGTTAACTTGCCTTCTGCCTAGCCACTACTCTTCCATGAACTTAATAAACAAAAAAAGCAAACCCGCCTTTACTTAGTAGCAAAGGAACAGTCACCATAATCCCGCCCTCTCAAGAACAAACTTGATGCATTCCTTTTCTCCAACCGTACTTTATTCTTCGCAGAGGTTTTAGTATCTGGAAGGTGTGAAAAATCATAAAATTCAAGTATTAGAACCAACGACGGTGCATTCCGCGCGACATTCTCGTGTTGATATAGCAGCCGATTAGTTTCTAATGTAGCATAGGGAAGAACATGGAAACTCTAGGAAATTGGGTCTGTTCCCTGGGTGAGAGCACACGTAAGCATTGCCTGCTGAATAGGCAATTTCCTAAAGACCAAAGACCATAAAGAAAACTTAGAAGGTAGAGGTGATTGGCCATTTTCAAAGTGAGACGAACAAGAAAAAGCAGACAAAATGACAGATACGTTTGGGAACAAGAAGTTTGAAAAAAGATGCCTGGCTTCTCAAGGACACTGTTCCACTTCCCCCTTTTTCCGATTCATCCTTTGTCAGATTCTTCCATAAGACAGCCTTAATATGCCTAGATTACAAGTCCAATGATGTTCATTTTGAGGTGAATCTAAAAAATCCCCCACAAACAATTGCTTCTGGGCCCCTCGTTGAATGCCTCAAAATTCCCTCCACAGAGATCCAACTAAGACATAAATAGCCTGCATTGCCTCTACAGGAATGGAACAATAAGAGCAGAGGCAAGACCAGCAGTCTCAAGAAATTCCCCCCAATTTTCCTCCAAGACAAGAAGCATCTTCTCTTTCTTCTCTTCTTGGCTTTTCTAGTTCTCAAAACAATGAATGTTCTGGTACAGAGAACATTCTTCTTTGTGATCCTTGTCGGTTTGTTGGCAGTTAGCCCGAGTCAAGTCTCGGGCTTTACCAGCATTGAACTTCTCGCAAGAACGGCCGGAGAAGATTGTCATATAGCATCATTGAATCGACGCCTGCTGAAGGACGCCAGCACAGAGATGATGACCGGCAAGACATCTGCAGACAAAGCTACGGGAGTCGATCATGAGCAGTCGAGCAAAAGACAAGTTCGAGGAGGCTCGGACCCTATCCACAACAGGTCCTAGTTCATCCTAGTCCTTCTTCAAATGGAAGACAGGCCAGGGCCAAAATTGTTGGAAATGCTAGGCGAGCATGAGATGAGCCATTTCAGGGATCCCAAATAGTTACACTAGAATTGGCTGCGGCTAGTTCATTTGTTCTTTTGCACTCTGTGTTCTTGGTTTTTCTGTCCTTGTTAAATGTAGAGATTTGTATAGCAAAGAGATTAGTATAGGCGGGTTTGTTTGATCGGTAAAACGAAAGATCGGCTGATTGCCGTAAGTTTTGTGAGGAAGAAGTTTGATTGTCCCTTTCTGCCATACTCGATGCTGTGTCTTTCCGACACTAAAATGAAGACATTCTTTTTCTGCTCATCCAAATCTATGTCCTCATCCTGGCTGGAGGTTGAAGTCCCTAGTGCCTAAGCGTTCTTTTAGCTACATACAGTACGCTGCCTGCAATGAAGACATGATTCTAACCTGACAAACTTGAGGACATTTCATGAGTCTGCTTCTGTACCGTCTCAGCCCACCCACGACATTCCTAATGCTGACTTACTCTGTTCGACAGATTTTGCTTCGCATTCCATATTAACGTGCGCAATAACCGTTCCGCTCAGGATTCAGATTCACTAAGCTAAATCCATCCATGAAACTCGTAGCTCTAGGAACTAGGAAGTGAATCCGAATTGCTGATGCAATATAGACAGACATGGTCCAAATCTGCCCGCCTTTCTCTGGGGCCGATGCGAGACGAGGAACACGCGAGACTAACAAGCTGAGACATCGCGGTTAGTGTTTCATCAGACAGTAAAATGAGCTGCTGCCTGCTTGCCAGGGGTGAATTCCTAGGTGGTTTGGTTCCCGAGATATAACCTGAAACTAATCATGTGATCCCTGATCCCGTAAAACGAAACCGGCAATTATCCACTTCATCTCTTTTAAGCTAGATAGCTGTCTTAATCAAGTGGTGAGCGCTTTTTCACTTCGAAGACCCCGGTTGAAAATCTGTAGATGGCACGAGGATTCTTTAGTAGTCGATTCATTTAAAAGTAATTTCATGATCAATCAGTATTTTTTTTTGCAGGTCTTCTCTCCCAATCTAAAATTAAATTTAGATTTGAGTGCTCTTGTATTTTGATATATAAATAGATCTAGAACTTATTAGGCATTTTTTATGCCCTTTGAACATGTTATGGCTGTTGTCGTCTCTACACATTGATAGTGCTAGGGCTGCCAAACCTGGGCGCACATTGCCTTTTGATAAAGCCATAGCTGGAGAAGGCTATCTCCACATGTGCTCGTCACTAATGTTGATACAAGATTCAATGATTGGCTGTCAATTATGCTTTGATACAAACCCGTGTTTGTGGGATGAGCGAGTCTCCACGTGTGCTCATCACTGATGTTGATACAAGATTCAGTGATTAGCTGTCGATTATGCTTTGATACAAACTCGTCTTTGTAGGATGAGCGAGTCTTCGCATGGTGCATCAAGTCAAATTTACTCACTTTATTTGATTTGTATCTTTATCTTGAAATTATGTATTTTTCTTTGAAGTAAAATGAAAAATTTCCTTCTGACCCAAAAAAAAAAATATCTGTAGGTTGGCAAACTTTCCTTTCAATATGAAGGTTCGAAAACCGGTTCAACCCGGTCCATAAAACTTGATGCTCACCTTCTTGCTGATTGCTGCTGGCCTGCTTAGGTTGTCTTATGTAGAATAATGTGCATATGGGCCTGATTCGGAAGCATTGGCTATGATGTTAAGTGATACAATTTTCACTACTTTTAGATGGGCCTCGCCTTTTCTGTAGATGGGCCTCCTGACGTCAGCGCAGAGGCCCAAATCAGTCCAAATGGGCTTGACTCGCAGATCGGGCTCGGATAGGACAAGAATGCAGTCAACGAGAAACAGGAAAGGTCGATTCTTGACCGTTGGATCTAGGGTTTCTCAGGTCATTCCCGTCCTTGTGAAGCACATATATAAATAACGTGAACCGCTCAACTGCCTTCTGCTTCCTCTAGCGAGCCGATTTCCTCAGAGAGAGAGAGAGAGAGAGAGAGGTGCGCGCACGCACAAAATGGTTCAGCGTCTAACGTATCGCAAGCGGCATAGCTATGCCACTAAGTCGAACCAGCACAGGGTCGTGAAGACTCCCGGTATGAATTCTTTCTCTCTCATTCGATCTCATCGGACGTTGTAGAGATTGTACATGTCAAGAGTAGATTTGAGTGTGCCGTCGCTTGTCGGATGATGTGCTGAGTTGTTCGATTGAAATTGGAGTGTAGGAGGGAAGCTGGTTTACCAGACAACCAAGAAGAGAGCGAGTGGCCCAAAATGCCCAGTCACGGGCAAGAGGATACAAGGGGTATGTATGCCTGTTGCTTCACTCGCCTAATCACGCTAGTGTTGATCGAGCTGTGTCTGGTAGATCTTTAAGTGATTGGATACCGGTCTAGTTGATGTTGGCCGCTGTATGACTAGTTACTAATGTAGCAAATGGATGGTCTGTTCTTGATTGGATTTATTAGGTGAATTTGTGAAGTTTGTCTGAATACTTGGTTGGCCCGCATTCTGATTACCACAAAACTAGAGGCGATGGCGAATAGGTGGTTAATTGTGGATCTTGTGATTGAATAGCAATGTGAATTGATGTATGACCAACAGTTAGAAGTGGGACTAAGAGAATGCTTTGATTAAATGAAGAATGATTGATGATGAAGTACACACCGAATGAGGACAAATCAATAAAATAAAAAATCGCCAATGTGTTCTGTTACGGTGGAAGAAATTTGATGAAAGGATGGCGGGAACTATGACAATATGCAGAAGAATAAAATGCAAAAAGGAATGCTTGTGCTCCACTTCCAACATAAGGTCATTGAAGTGCAGTTAAGGAATAAAAAGAAAGAAGCAGCAAGCAGACACCAGACTAAGTTGGCGTGTAGGTTCTTTGGCCTCTTATGGAATGCCATCTGCCAAGAAAAAAAAAACACGTATTACCTTTATAAATAATCTCAGATAAAAGGATGATTTTGTTATTGTTATATTTGACAAAATCAGATCTCAGATGGTCGAAACACGAGACGCATTTCAGTGGTCATCTCAGTCGCTACTTGTGTGTGGCCTCTATGTACCATGTTTTAATGAGTTTAAAGATTTAGTTTATTGCTTAAAAGTAGCATAGTACCTGGAACTGAAATAGGTTATACTGTCTGTGCTTTTTGCAGTAGGCTTTGACCTTCTTCCACTAACTACAATGTGCTATGCTGTAGATTCCTCACTTAAGGCCAGCAGAATACAAGAGATCGAGATTGTCTAGAAATCGCAGAACTGTAAACCGGGCATATGGTGGAGTCTTGTCTGGAGGAGCTGTTCGAGAGAGGTGCAAATATTGCTCACTGCTGTACTTCTTGAAATTTTTGTTGCTCTTGTCAACATACAAGAAGGTCTGTGATTTAATTAAATTATTATTTGACTTTAATAGGATCATCAGAGCATTCTTAGTGGAAGAACAGAAGATCGTGAAGAAGGTATTGAAGATTCAGAAGACAAAGGAAAAGCTTGCCTCAAAAAGCTGAGCATAGAGAATCTGGGAACCGCTTTTGAGTTAAGACCTGCGAAGGGTGTAATTTTGGGCTTACATTTAATGACAGGGAGTCATAGAAAAGCAATGTGAGACCATTAGAGATGATTTTGTCGACAAATTCCTTGAGCTGATGTTTTGTTTCTCTTTCCCTCTTAATTGCTTCTTGGTGATGCTGTAAAATCATGTACTATCTGCTTTCCTTCAATTCCAGATTAGTTGGTTTTTAGGGTTATACACGGTTCATCTCCATTGCTCTGGATCCTTTGCAAAGGTTTTTTTTCCCCTTTGCATTCTATGGTTCAGTTTGAGGTTTGCAATTCCTGGTTTGGAGCTGACAATGTTCAGTTTAAGAGTGAGTGGTTTTAAGTTTCGTATAGGATCTTATTCATCTAGGTAGGCTCTTCATTTTAGGCTCTTCATTTTTTGAAACCTGAAACTTGTCATGTATAGATTGAAACTTGAAGCTTACTCTCTCAAAGGTTCTAGGGTCTTTCTAAGTTCCTGTAGTTTTAATTTAACAATTGCAATGAATTTTCACTTTTAATGATTATCAGTTTCTACTATAATTTACCAACTCTTGGCCATAAATATTGTCAAGATGGAAGCTCAAATTAGTAGTTTCAGAATACATATTCATCATTAGATATGCAAGAACACATAAAAAAAAAAAGTATGCAAAAACTTGTTATAGGTTTTAGATTTCACCTACTTGGAACTTACGGATCAAAAGAGGTTCTCTAATTTTCGAAAATGGAATCATATCTTATATACCTTAAAATCCGAAAACAGACAGGTTTCTTACAGGTCCAATTTCGGATTTTAGTTTCTACGACAGGCTGATATTGCCTGGTTATCAATAGTCGCTTTCACGATTGGGAAAGAATCGACTGTTTTCAAGCTGGGGGGGAGGGTGGGGGAGGAATAGCTTGATACTTGGGCTAAAGGCGGCACGGTAGAACCTAGAAATGGGCTTGGTTTATGTCTAAGGTGGCCTGAATTTGTAGGTTGTCTTCGGCCCATACTTGCCTCACGATGTGCTCAAAACGTCATTCTTGGTGCACATGATAGGGGAACAGGTCGCCCATGGAGTACGACATGGTCGAGCTTTTTGACTTATCGGAGAATGTTGATTCTTATGCATTGGCAGACACCAAAACCGGCAAACTTTATATTCAATCCGATGTTTCCCGAAATAGGATCATCTGCTAGGGACCTAAAAACTTATTGGAGTTTTCCGGACAAACAATACGAAAATTCCGGAGAAGATCAAATCTTAATCTCACGTACACAATCTAAGGGACTTGAGTTTTGAGGCTGTATTCGTGGCGTGTATCGCAAGATACAATAGAAGATCTAACCAACAAGGCAACAATTTATTCTGGTTCGTGCGCCAAACTTGCCAAAACAGGAGTCCATGTATATCTCCAGTCATCAGCCACACTCGGGAAAATCCAGCCAACCAAAAAAAAAAAAACGAAAAGCAAATAAATAAAAGTTTGGGAAGAAACAGCCAGCATGGGTTCAACCTAATTTATAAAATTTAAAAACAAAACATTTTTCTTCTAAGAAAAAATTTCTACAAATAAACAAATGATTTCCCTTCTCTCTTACCAAAGAAATAAATGAAAATCACCTAACTCTCTCCTAGGGAACCACGACATTTTACGTGAGTCGTGGACTACAACCTTGGAAGTCATCAACCCATCGGAGCAATTGTTGGATCACTTCGATGCCCAATTTAGGTGAAGCACTTGGTGGCAGGATAATAATACGTTGACAAATCACTTGTTGCATCCCACACCAAGTTTGACTTCCATGCATCGCCCACGTTCCAATAATTGCCCGGACCGTGGGGAGAACCGCCTAACCGGACCGCCTCCCACGGCTCATCGCAGCTCGGGTTCCTTGGCAACAAAGGAGACTTTTCTTCTTCCCCACCGCCGCCACCGACAACAGCATCGTCTGCTGGCATTCCGATCGGTAGAGTCAGCAGTGAGAAGCCGTCGCTGAACTGTTCTTGATGGTCGTTCAAATCGCACCCGAAGCTCCTGAAAACGTCTCCGAACGCACAGGACGACGTGTTCTGAAGAAGGGAGGAGACGTCCGAGGTGGTCGTCTCTTGGAGAGGTGGGAAGAGGAAGGGATTAGGGTTGGCGTCGATGCTCGACGAAACGATGGCAAAGTCTAGATTACTCCATGGGACCAGTGATGGTGAGTCCAAGATGGGAGCGAGAGTGTTAGGAGGAATATGAAAGGAGGAGTTGGTTTTGGTTGGGGATGGTGAGAAGGAAGAAGTTTCTGGGCTTAGTTGAGAGTAAATGAGCGAGTTTGCAGTTTCTGAGGGAGGGGTTTCAGATGATAACATTGGAGAGACATAAGAGTAAGCAAGAGATCTGTGGGAGTTCGAGTTCGTTTTCTTGAAAATCCGGCATATCGCCCACGAGTCCTGCAAAAACATCGAGAATAATGAATTTGATCAGCTCATGAGTTCGATTAAATAGAGAATAAACTGCTACTTTACGAAACATCATGAAAGACATGCAAGAACATACTTGCCCTAAAACCGCTTTGTGAGAAAACTTATGAAATCCTAAAGAAAAAGGAAAATCTTTCTATACGTGCAAGAGTCGAACTCGTTGAGTATATATGTATCTTACATGGGCGGGAATGTTTTGCGACGACGAGTCGGTGAGAGAAGGGAGGCGAAACTCGTGCATCATCCAGTCGGTCTTGACGCCCTTGGCAGCTCTACCTTTGTAGAAGACCAGGGACTTCTTCAGCCCTATGCACTTGGACCCTTCCGACGAGTAGATCGGCCGGTCCGTCCCGGTGGCTTTCCAAAAACCAGCCCCGGTTACCCGGTTTGGCCTCGCGCTATTCCGGTACTTCCGGTCCCTCGGGCAGTAGAAGTACCACTCTTTCTCTCCTGTAGTCGCCAACTCTTCACGCCCAAAATAGATTAAATTAAAACCTCGAATCTCATTATTCATCAAAACCTAGCTAACCCATATCTATGTAAAGTTCATACGTTAAAGTGAATCAATAATCGATTAATCACCGTTTAACTTACTAGGGAGATCCCATGGATCATATTTGTAAATGTCGAGTTGCCGAATGAGCTCGATGCTAAGAGGCCGGTGCTGGATCTTCCTCCTGAGGTAAAACCCTACAAGCTCTTCGTCTGTTGGATGAAACCTAAACCCTGGAAGCATCGCTTCATCCATTGGTATCTCAAATTCAACTCTCTCTTCCATTAAAGAACTCATGCACTCTCTTCTCTTGAAGCACACGCGCAGAGAAACTAAAGATGTACTGTCTTTCACTTTTAACCACTTGATCTAAAACCCTAGCTAGAGTAAAATGAGAGAGAGAGAGAGAGAGAGAGAGACTGTGAAGTTTGAAGAGGGGGGACAAGGGTCGTTAATATGAGTGATGAAGGGCTTCAGTTAATTGGAAGGAGATTATATGCTACCTGAGGAGGGGTCTGCCTCCGAAGGATCAGCCGTCTTTTCTGGTGGACTTTTAATTAGGACTAAGCTTTGTGTCTTCTCCGACTAACTTCAAACCACCCCAAAAAGAAATGTAAAAAAGGAAGAAGAACCACTACCAATGACCAGCAACGGTGGTGTAAATTATCCACTCTTAATTTACAAATTATAGCTCTCTACTTTCTTAGATCAACGTTGAATAAATCGTTTGTCTAAAATTTCAAATAGCGTGCATTATAATTATACATTGATTCTTTCTTCATTCAATTAAACTCTTACTTTAGAAAAACTGTAACGTACACTTGAAGCACCGTGAGATGTGAAAATTAACATGTTAACTGTTGAAATCCTTTTTCTAAGTAAACAATGCAACGTTTCCAGAGCATATGAATTTTCTCATCTTTTATTTCCGGCTTTATTTTTTACTTGTCTCGTTATTTTCTTTGTTCTTCTAGAGTGAAACCCCATCTGGGGTTTTGTTCAAATATGTTAAGTTTAGGAATCACGAGAACCACCAAATCAACAGTGCATGGGGATTAGGCCCCATTCTTTATCACCCCACATTTTGCTCATATCTATCTCATGACACTTTTCTCTCGATCCATCCACTGCGAATCAAGACAAAAAGGGAGATTGTAAATGCGAGCGCCTTTCTGGTTTGAATTGTTATTTGGAAACAACTCCCAATGCAATGGAAGCTTACAAAACTAGGGTCAGTCTGAGTTTTGGTACACATATATTAATGTAACCGAGTTCTCAGAATCCGGAAATTCAGGTTCTATTCCATTCTCCCGAGCTTCTATTCCCACCGTCACTTGTCAGATTGAAATCAGCCTTTTTAGCTTCTCTTTTTTTTTTTTTTTTGTCCATCTCTTTTCATGAATCTGGAGATACAGCCAAACAGAGAGAGCGAGAGAGGTGTGATATGAATTTATGGGTCAAAGGGGACCATTTCATGATTTCCTTAAACTAATCAAACCATGTTTAGGGCGTCTGGTTGACCTTAGGAAGAAGCCACGATGCTCGTCTATCCTCTCTCCTCAAGACAAACAGATAAAGACAGCAGCAGATAGGTTGTCTTAGGAGTCCCTTCTTGACTCAGGAAAGACAGTTGGTATCTTTGCATAGAACTATAAAAATATATAGAGGGTATGACTGTTTACAATTAACTTCTTTATACATACACTAACGTTCGCCTCTCTCCTTTGCGGAACCGTTACATCGAAAAGTATGTGAATTGTCCTCTATCCTATCCCGTTAGTACTCACCTTTGGTATCTCTATGAGTCTCACATATTGATTTACGGAAATTAGGTTTCGTCAATGGTCGAGATATAATGGAGGCATCGAGAGAAGCACCGGACCGGACAAAGGATTTTCATTTCATCCAAAAAGAAAAACTAACACTTAAGGCAATTTTGTGAGGCCGCCACGTTCTATGCTCGTCACATGACGCGCTAGACCAATATGATCTCCAACTTATTCCAACACAAGCGTCAAAATCTGGACAGCCCACACTAGTCCTCTTTGAGAGCTTTAAAGTACAAACTTTCATGGGAGTGGAAATAAATGTACCGTCTAAGCACAGCTTGGAGTCCGCCAAGCTATACAATACAAAGGGTGCAAAATATAGGTTTTGTGAAATCTCAAGAAGCAAAACGCGAAATTTTTAGAGAACGTAAAATGTAATAGTGGAGAAATGTGAGGTTGGGTTTTGTAGTTTTCGCGAGATTCTTTCGTAGACAATACTGAAGATTCATATACAATAGTTATAAAATGGTCGAGAATGTGCTTAGCTTTTAACTATATATATATATATATATATACATATGGAAACTATTTTCTACCACTAACATAGAGAACAAAGAAGATGTTAAGAGAGTATTTAGCTCAATTTGTTGTTCATCGTAATTTCATAGCTGTGTCTTCTACAAAGATAGTGTGCAGCAGAAGATCTCACGATACAACTGCTACATGAATGTCAATTTAATCATGATCATGTATACATTGTATGGAGATGTAGAAGAGATAATGGAAAATAATGAAACGACAAATCTATTTTTCCTTTTTCTGGAATATTTGGATCGTTTTGCTTATAGCTTCTCCCTCTGCTTCCTCCTTAAACCCTCCCCTCTTCCCCAGTTATCCTTCTGAAACACCACCAGCCCGCCCATGTTTCAAACCCCACTTCGTCTTTTCTTCCGTTCCTCTCATCTTTTTCCCCTTTCCCGAGAAGGAGAAAACGAGTTTGGACATATAATAAGAGACTTCTAACTGGGTCGTGCATGGGATTCCTCAGCTCGAAGGGGGGCCATGAGAGTGATAACTGGTGTGCACATTACAAGGCCGAGATGGGTTTTGAAGTTTGAATCCTCCTCGTAAGTCTTCCAACTTGCAGAGACTTCAATGGCGTAGTTAGGCGCAGAACGTTTTTCATTTAGCTCGCCAAGGTTATGTCAAACTGGTTTAGAACTTTAGAGAGCAAAGGGCAGTACCGTTTGCAATTAATGGGGGTGGTTTCACAGAGTCAAATGCCCCGCTTGGGACTCCAAATTCAGTGAAACTCCCCAAATCTAGCCCCTCGGTTAGATCTTTTTCTGTCCGTCTGTTGACCTAGGGTTTGCTTCCCCCAAGCGTGCAACACGTAATTAAGAACTTACTGTAGTTTTTTAAAAGAGTCTGAACCAGTGTCAAAGTACTAGTCTTCTTCGAACACGAGCTCCCATGCCTCTTTCTGCGTAAACATTAATCCCATGGAGAAAAGTCACCGAAAACCAGAGAGTTTCACTCATGAATATGAATCTTTATCTCACTAAACTAATGCATTATTAATCAATGTGAATGAAGAAAAGTCCACTGAGCGGTTAATGAAGTTAGGTCCATCCAGAGGATGATGAAGAGGATTATCCGCCAGCAAAACTGTTAGCTAAGCACTAAGCAGTGTTTAGGGTAAGTAGTGAAGCTAGCTGCTTGCCGTGATTTGACAAGTTCTTATGCTGTAAAATGTGAGTAAATTAGGGTTTCAACTCCACCTTTGTAATTAGTCTCAAAGCATCGTCCGTCAGGGAGACTGCTCATCTGCCGATGGTAGGTCCAATCATAATTTTTCAGTCAATATGCAATACATCACAAACTTGTTTCACCGAAAACCTACCGATGGAAAACTCTTCAAAATGTGGGCCGATATGGAGCATTAGCAAAGGCTGTAAAAGGTCCCTTGTTGGCTCTTGGACAGGAAACACGAATTGGCGAGAAAATTAAAAGTAGTGAGTTTAAACGCAATCGCGACCAGACATGTGAAATATTACTGAAATGTAAGGATAATAGGAAGACAAAATCAAACAACTGATGTTTTCTTCATTGATCGCCGGTCCCACTACAAACTAGGATTCAACTGTTTGCTCAACTACCAACAATAAGCAATGGTTACAACAAAAGCAAACACACTCCCCATGACTCCTAGAATGTAGTTACGTGTATTTACAGCCGTTACTAAGCAAACCAACTACTTCGACAGCCATTACTTCTTCGCTCATTCAGGTCTCGCGATTTAGTAGTTTCCCTTTGTTTTTGTTGTCGACAATTACTTAGTCGTCTTGTCGACAGTTTCTATTAACCGAGTAAGAGCTTTCAACACTTACATAATTTTACTTCTGCCATGTTTTGCTCGGCTTCTCTTAGTTCGAGTCGTCGGTCAGGAATTGGAGCATTCTTTGGTGTTAAGTGTTAACGACACTACTTATGGTAACTTCTTTTGGCCAAATAAGTATTGGGATATGGTTCATACTGCCCTACGTCAGGAAAACACGTGTGTTTCCCTCCACACTGAGCGAGCGAGAGTTCGGGGGAGCTGCCCCGGCGGGAGTGCCCCCTAAACACTAGAGGGTTTTTTACGATTTAAGCCCATATTTTTCTTTTAGCAGTTTAGGTTTGGACTCATGAATATCTATTACTATATATACTCTTTTTCTCTCATAACTAAGAGATGTAACGAAAGTTGTGAGATGCAGATTATAGTGAAATCCTCTGTTGGACATAACCCTAGCTTAAGGGTGAACCGGGATAAAATCTCGCGTCTCAATTTCCTTTTCTTGCTTTACGTTTTACTTCGACTTGATTGTGCGCCGAATCCTAACAATAAAAGACGTCATTATTACCTAAATTAAATGTGCTATAGCAATAAATCCAGTTTGTGGGAGTACCGTATGATGCCTTCAATACAATAGAGGTCATCAAAAGAATCTTGGAGGCTCACTGTTAAATATGTCTTGAATTTATTTGACATATTATTTGAGTGAGCCGTAGGCCCAAACCCAGAGGAACTAGGTTTTCCTTTTTTGTTTGAGACACTATATATATAGCGTCGTTAGGGTTTTCTTGTTGGTGTTGGTGTTGGCGTTGAGAGTTTTGTGAGGGGTTTGGAGTTGTCGACAAGATCGACTTTGTAATGGTGCACTCTCTCCTTTTGATATAGTGGAATTTTGTTTGCCTCGCCCGTCGACGTAGATCAATCTGATCGAACCACGTAAATCTCGTTGTTCCACTTTTGTTCTTCATTTGATTTCCGCAACAAATTGGTATCAGAGCCTGGTTAAGAGACGAAGAAGAAAGAGGGCGGCGTTTTGTGAGAGTTTTGCGTCGGCCGACCACACGTCCGCTACGCTCGGCCAACTCACTCGGCCAAGGCCCGTGATCTCGGCCAACTTCCGTCGGCCACGACCTGTGCTCTCGGCCACTTCCGTCGGCCTTGACCCGTGATATCGGCCACTTCCGTCGGCCTCGACCCGTGTCCTCGGCCACTTCCGTCGGCCTCGGCCCGTGATCTCGGCCACTTCCGTCGGCCTCGGCCCGTTATATCGGCCACTTTTCTCGGCCAAGGCCCGTGCCCTCGGCCACTTTTCTCGGCTAAGGCCTGTGCGCTCGGCCACCTCCAGGTGACCAGACTAGAACAGTCCCGACAACCCCCGACGACCCGATACCAAATCAAATGGCTCTTTTAGATGGCATCTCTGAAGTTTCAGATTTCATCTTTTGATGGAAAGAATAATTTTGGATTATGGAGAATAAAGATGAAAGCTTTATTGAGGCGAGAGGGTACGGTTAGGGCGTTGGACGGAAAATATCCAGACGACATGACCTCGGCAGAAATTGAAGAGATGGACGAGAAAGCGCATAGCGCGATTCAGTTATCTCTGGATGACAACGTTCTACGAGAAGTCGCCGATGAGGAAACAGCTGCGGGTCTCTGGAGCAAACTGGAAAGTCTCTACATGAAGAAATCTTTGACGTCGAGACTTTATTTGAAGCAGCGTCTTTATACCCTAAAGATGCGCGAAGGTACGCCTGTTCAGGAACACTTGGATGAGTTTAATAAAATTGTTCTGGATATGAAAAATTTAGATATTAAACTTGATGATGAAGATCAAGCTTTGATTGTGTTATGTTCACTGCCTGCTTCATATGAGAATTTTGTGAACTCGATGCTTTATGGACGTGAATCCATAACTTTAGAGGATGTTAAAGCATCTTTGAATTCTGCTGAATTGAGAACGAAACTGAATGGGAATACTAGTGAAAATAAAGCAAATGGTTTATTTGTGAGAGGCAGGAACAAGAACAGGGATAAAACTCCTCGAGGAAAATCTGTTAGTCGCTCAAAATCTAGGTCACCTGGCGATAAGACGAACGTGGAGTGCTATTATTGTCACAAAAGAGGACATTACAAGTCAGATTGTTCTGTACTCAAGAGAAAGGATAAGCAGCATGGTAAAAGACCAGATGTGGTGAATGTTGCTAGCGAAGATGAGTCTAATGTGTCAAATAGTGTTCTTTATGCATGCTCTGCTGTTAGTTTGTCCGATGATGTTTGGATATTGGATTCTGGAGCATCATATCATATGTGCCCAAATAGGGAATGGTTCACCACGTATGAGCAAATAAATGGTGGATCAATCTTGATGGGTAATAATGATGAATGCAGAGTTATGGGCATTGGTACTGTTCAGATCAAATGTCACGACAAGGTAGTGAGAACCTTGAGTGAAGTTAGACATATACCGAACTTGAAGAGAAATCTTATTTCGTTGAGCAGTTTGGATTCCATTGGGTGTATGTACTCAGGTGGAGGTGGAGTTCTCAAAGTCTCCAAAGGCAATCTGGTTGTGATGAAAGGAAGCAAGGTGAACCACTTATATCATCTACAGGGTAGCACTGTTATGGGTCCTTCGATTGGCACATATAATTCTGTTTCTGATAATGATAAAACAAAACTGTGGCATATGCGTTTGGGCCACATGAGTGAGCGTGGCATGACAGTTTTGAGTAAACGTGGTTTACTTTGTGGAGAGCAGACGACTTCACTAGATTTCTGTGAGCATTGTGTTCTTGGCAAGCAGTGCAGAGTTAGCTTCAGTACTGGCACACATTCAACAAAGGGCACACTTGACTACATCCATTCTGATTTATGGGGACCAGCACAGGTTCCATCTAAGGGTGGTGCTATTTACTTTGTGACGTTTATTGACGATTATTTCAGGAAGGTTTGGGTTTATTTTCTGAAGAAGAAAAGTGATGTATTTGAAACCTTCAAGAAGTGGAAAACCCTTGTTGAGAATCAGACTGGAAAGAAGATCAAACGTCTTAGGACTGATAATGGTCTTGAGTTCTGCAGTGGCGATTTTAATGAATTCTGTGCATATGCTGGTATCGTTTGACACCGTACAGTTAGACACACTCATCAGCAGAATGGAGTGGCAGAACGTATGAACAGAACTCGTTTGGAGAGAGCAAGATGCATGCTCTCTAATGCTGGCATGGAAAAAGACTTTTGGGCTGAAGCTGTTAACACAGCCTGTTATCTGGTTAATCGCTCTCCTTCAACAGCAATAGACTGCAAGACTCCTTTTGAGAAGTGGTCAGGTAAGCCTTGCGATTACTCTAATTTAAAGGTTTTTGGATGCCCTGCTTATTATCATGTTAAGGATGGTAAGTTAGAACATAGAGCAAGAAAATGCATCTTTATTGGATATGCTGATGGTATAAAAGGGTATCGTTTGTGGTGTCAGGAATCCAACTCGCATAAGTTCATTATTAGTATGGATGTTACTTTTAATGAAATGCTTATGCTTGATCAAAGGAAGATTGTTGATGAGTCTGCAGGAAAATTTGAGAGTGATATGAATGAGGTGGAGCTTCAGGTGGAGCTTCCAGAGAAGACCTCTCAGAATGATTTGAGCAAGCAAAGTGCTGTTGTTGATTCAAGTTCAGATGAGGAAGCTACAGATGAGGTGGAGCAGCCATACTCTATTGCCACTGGCAGAGAAAGGAGGCAGATTCGACCTCCTCAAAAATATGGATACTCTGATCTGGTGGCTTATGCTCTCACGACAGCAGAAGTTCCTGAGAGAAATATGATGGTAAAGAAGATTGATACTGCTGACAATCTTGCTGATATGTTGACCAAGCCAATCCCCGCCAACAAGTTTAAGCATTGCTTGAACTTGATTGGCATGCTTGGTTGAGTTTTTGCCCCTTTCTGGGGCTTGGTGGCGAGGTGAAGGAAATTCTACCTTTGTTTGAAGAGGACATATTATTTCCTTTTGTTACATCCCTTGTTTCCTACACCGAGTTAGCTCACGTAGGCTTAGGGATGCCAGAAGAACATGTTCGGCTTCTTGACTGATTAAATTCAAGCCAAGGTGGAGATTTGTTAAATATGTCTTGAATTTATTTGACATATTATTTGAGTGGGCCGTAGGCCCAAACCCAGAGGAACTAGGTTTTCCTTTTTTGTTTGAGACACTATATATATAGCGTCGTTAGGGTTTTCTAGTTGGTGTTGGCGTTGAGAGTTTTGTGAGGGGTTTGGAGTTATCGACAAGATCGACTTTGTAATGGTGTACTCTCCTTTTGATATAGTGGAATTTCGTTTTGCCTCGCCCGTGGACGTAGATCAATCTGATCGAACCACGTAAATCTCGTTGTTCCGCTTTTGTTCTTCGTTTGATTTCCGCAACACTCACCAAAGCATCAACAAAAAAATCATATATTTCTTCATGAAATTTTTATATAGGATCCAAAATATCATGCAAATCCAATCTATCACTTAGGGGATCAACACCAATAAGCCCAGTTTGAAGAGGCTCGTAGACAAAACGATTCTGGAAATAATATCCGGAGCAAACAACTAGGCAATTCCTCTTCCATCGATAGCTCTCTTGCTCTTACGACGAGAAGCTATTGTAGTGTGAGGACACCATCAACATTGCGATATGGGACATCGAGCAAAGAGCTCCAATGTACCTTCCTGTGTTAACAAATTCTCATAATCCTAGAGATTTCGATCCATTCTTGAGATTCATATTGATCAACAAAGAGTTGCACCCGTGTATTGTCTTATCTTCTAGTTTGATACATGAATACTAATTCAATGCACGATGGTGCTAGACTAGCTATATTGCCATTTACTTAGCCGTGATCGGATGAGAATGGATAAGAGACTCGCATGCGGTTTATATCCACACAATACACTATTGGTGGGTGGCTTCGCAATTTGGAGAAGTTTTTCGGTGACAAACACCTGGAGATCCCTTCTTATTTAAGTTAGGTTTAAGTCTAACGTACGATTAACTAGCCAAAAGAGGTGTTAAGGCCTTACGGAAAGAAAAAGCTCTCTCCCAAGAAGTATTCTTCGATAATGATTACCAGGGCATCTACGGTTCTAAAGTCTCTCAATGATTTTGATGTGGGTGTACCTAGAACTAGAATTGAGTTGTTTCATTTCATGAATAAAAGAATGGCTCAAGCAACAAGTGTATAACTGGGAACGAGATGGTCCAAATGTATAGGCAAGGCAAGCATGCAAAATTAAATGTTGCAACGACTGTGTCTGCCGATTCATCAGATGGCTTAAATTCATGCGTCCCAATCCGACACATTTTTATTATCATTATCAAGTTAGAATAGGTATACTCATTAATAAAGCGGACAGAAGAGAGCTTTTCAAGTAACGTGGGATTACTACGAAATTAAAGATTTCTCTTATACAAACTTCATGTATTTACGTGAACTACGAATACTTCTGCGTATAGAAGCGATACAAGTACACATGGTAAAGACCGATGTTCACACCATGCTTGAGCAACCGTGGGGGCTGAAGAAATCAAAGGCGGATCTTTCTTTTGGGCCTCAGATGAGGGCTTTAGCAATACGAGTGTGTTCGTTCATGGACCCAAGCCCAGTACGGCCCACTGAAATTCCAGATTAGCTGCTCCCATGTTAGATGTAACTACAGCTTTGTGTCACCCTTGTCTATCTCCATTTTCCTTCTCTCTCTCTCTCTCTCTCTCTCTCTCTCTCTCTCTCTCTCTCTCTCTCTCTCTCTCTCTCTCTCTCTCTTATTTTTCTTTTTTTGGCCTTTTTCCCTGAAATGAGAAAAATCAACAGATTCATTTTTACTTAGTAGGTTAATGAAACTTTAATTTCCCCATTATTCTCCAAAGGGCAATTAGGAACTAATCTAACCGACAGGCATGCTCGGGGCGTGTAGATGATGTACACATAATCTTGTGTTTCAAGGTTTGTCCAAGAATGATGTGTTAATGAACGCTTTGAAAGAGCTTAAGTATGCTTGGAGGATGAATGATTACATGACAAGACATTTATCATGTTTTATCTGATGAGGGAACTAGTGTCGTAAGTTATGTCTAGAAATGAAATTTTACACAATAATTAGGTCATAAAGGGATTCACATTTCTTTGATTTGTCGCGGTTCGCTTTTGTCCTCGCCGTTTTTTTTTTCTTTACAATTGGCCAATGGAGATTACATTGTCCCTTTGAGAAATTAAATTCCATATTAAGGCTTGATTTGTTCAGTGAAAAATAGATGATTATGAAACTATTTTTCAAAAAAGTGATCATTTATATTGCTTACGAAAATAATGACCATAAAATACTCTCATCGTCCATGAGAATATTTGTACATGAATTGTTGTCAATGATGAAAATATTTTTCACTGGCTAATTATTTCAAGCGATACAATTGATTACTGACACAAAGAAAAAATAATTTCGAATTATTCATTTTTCTGTAAAAAGCAAATGAAGCGTAAACTGATATTGATTTGGGTATGTTACAAGTGTCAATTCACTTAGATATGTCGCCACTAATTGCTGTTATCCTTTTTAATTGGCACCTAATTTAATTCATGGGACTCTTTCCAGGAAGCCTGTCAAAGTTCCAACACGTTACCGGGGTGATTCACAATGCGATGTGTATCCCTCAACCTTTAGGTTTTCTCCCCTCCCAAAAAGCGTGGCCAATCGGCCTTTTCCTACGAAGTCTTTTTTGAGGTGAAGAGAGGGGCCCCTCTCTCTCTCTCTCTTCGTCTTCTTTAAGTTTTCTTCATTGATTTTCCAAACAATCCCATCGGCTTTCTCTATATGCGAAAAGTTTTATTCTATGAGCCCAGAAATTTGAAGCATAGGTGTCTCGAAAGAAATTGTTCGCTCGCTCCGACTTCAGTGCTTGCTTTACATAATCGAGCGCGGCTCTCCTATTATTTCAGCGGTCGACATATCTAGAAATTATATTGTGATCAATTGGTCTCTTCTCTTGATCTAAGGTTAAATTTGGATTTGGGTACTCTTCTATTCCGATCTAAAAATAGATCTAGGATTTGCAAAGTGTTATTTGCGCCTTTTTAGCATGTCGATGTTCATGTTCTTGTTGTCTCGACATAGTAATGATTTTTGGGAACTTCGAGATGCACGTCTTCTTTTGGCAAAGCCGTAGTTACTAGAGAAAATATTGGCGTGTGATCATCACTAACGTTGGTATAAGACTCGGTGATGAACTGTCGATTATACTTTGATGCGTTTTTTTGGAATGAGCGGGTCTTTGCAAGCTATACCAAATTGATTCGTCTTTCAAATTTACTTATTTTGTTTTATTTGCATCGAAATTACGCACTTTTCTAAATTTTTTTTCGATTGACAAAAAAAATAAAGCGATATGTAGCTTTCGTTGCTTCCTAAATTCACGGGCATGAAAAGGGGGTCCCAGTTTTGTGATTTTTTTTTTGTCTTTTGTATTTATTATTCTCCATCATCCAGCTCGCTCCAATTAGTACTCAGCCTCACCTACCGCCGCGTGTTGCGATGACTTTTGAGATGGACCTGTCCTTCTTCTTCCTCCTCCTATTTTTGGGTCTATTTCCAAATCCATGGGGAACCGGGTTGCAATAAAATGCACGAAATTAAAGTTTGAAATTGATGCCAGATATTTTCCATAAGTTCTCCTGGCTCGCAACTTTTGGGCCGTCGTCATCTTCGATTAAATGTAGGTTGTGTGTGGACGTTCCTTAACCTCAAGAAATATGGCAATTTGGAAGAGGAAAAAAAAAAAGTGAGATGGCCGACCAAATAGTACTTTGCTAGTGTGTGGGTTCTTTCAAAGGGTAACTTCAAGAAAGACGGTGAAGTTACCTCTGATAATAGGTTAAAGTTATGGGGGTCATTCAGACACGAATTTTAATAAAAGCAAATATGGGTGACGGTCGAATTTGCAATCTTTCTTTTTTCTTCTAATTAGCCCACTTACACATCTCTCTAACTCTCTTTATGTGTATGCGCGAGTTATGAGTGATCGACTTACAGGATGGATGATTTCACCCTACAATCGAGGACCACCCACTAGAGATCGATTCCGTAAAATACAAATCGTGAACCACCCCTTCGTTCCATAGATCTACCCAAGTACTGAACTACCGATTCGGTCCAGTTCTTGATTGGATCACCATTACAATCCTAACATCACCTGCTCGTTTTCATTAAAAAAAAATGAAATTGAATGGTAATCTCACGAATATGACTCAATAAAGCTATACAACAGTAGACTTAGAACTTCCCTTTCCCTTTTTACCTTGTAAATCAAGATTCCCAGCTACCCGAAGGCGTTAGCTAAATGACAATCTGTCCCTTGAGCCAAAAAAAGAAAGAAATATGTAGCTGGACCATAGGACAAGAGCAACTAAATGCGAGGAGAGCTGAGATTATGGTAGAATTTTTTTTCATTTTTGCCGGTCTGGGTTCTGTTTTTTTTTTTTTTTAATTTTTTATAGATGGATTGAGTATTTGAGAGATTGTTTCATAAAAAAAAATTTACCCATTTATATTATATAAAAATTAATTCGGCTGGGCTGGTTTGATGGTTCTCACCGAAAACCAAATTAATACCTATCAATTTTGGAAAATTAGGACCGAAAATCGAACCATACCCTCCGGTTACGACCCAAAATTAGCCAGTTGGATAAGGTCCGATTCGATTTGATTGGATCATGATTTTTTTGCTCACCTTCCGCACATGCCGCGCGTAAGTAACGACCATTTCTCATCTAAAATTCTCATATCCTATTGAGTTCGTAAGTGCAAGGAATCAAAACACAACAATTTCTTCGGTTTTCGAGCTAGTAAGCTGAGTCTCCCCAATTTAGCCCTGCTAGCGCCTTGGATCCGGATCCTAACGAAACCGACCGTGAGAAAAGCGAGAAAGACAGACCGACGTGAGAACGTGAAGATCTGAACTCCGTTCGTGGGGAACACATGATGACATGAGTGTCTTTAGCAAAAAAAGGTCGTTGGATGCTCCCGATGGCAGGCATCGCGCACGCGACGCTGTCCAATCATCAAACGCGCGTGGGCCCCACCTCCCCCTCGAATCAACGATATTTCAGCGACCCAGATCCGAGATCTCCCACCGTCGCCGGCCGACCGCCGAACCCATCTCCCTTGTACTCGCAGCGCCATCGCGACACGTGGTGGCCGGACAACCTATCGATAAGGACCGTGCACCTTCGACGGTGGATCTGGAATTTCGACGTGTACAGATACTTAAGGAGAAAACTGTCCCAAAAAAAAAATCCTAAATATTTTTGCATTTTATGCCGATTCAATCCTGAACTTTTTAAATTTACTAATCTAATTTTAGACCTTCTCATCATTTGCCGGTTCAATCCTATTGACCGAAAACTGCTAATGTGGACTCTTGCATTCTACATGGCATCTCGAGAACTAACGTGGATAATTTTTTTTGTGATATTTTATAAAATATTTTCATTTATTTATTTTCTTTTTTTTTCCTCCCCTGACCTCAAGCTAGGGCAACCCACCGGCCTCTTGCTACTGTTGCTCTTGCTTAGGCGAGCAGCTGCCACCCTTGCTAGCCCCAGGAGAGGGTAGCTCGAGGTCGGCGAGCTTGCTTGAGGCCGGCGGAGGGGAGAAATAAGAAGAGGGGGAAAAAAGGGAAAATAGAATAAAAAAGTATTTAAAAAATATTAAGTTATTGATACAAATTATCCACTTCAGCACGATTCATGCCACGTAGAATGTATGACATCCACATTAATGATTTTCGACCAATAAGATTCAATCGACAAAAAGTAAAAAGATTTTATGATTAAATTGGTAATCTTAAAAAGTTTAGGATTTTTTAGACAATTTTCCTAATAGCTTAGTGCAAAGATTGTCATCTATAGATATATGGCCATCATTGGTCCATTGCCAATGTCTAAAAATTGTCGAGTGATGTCCACCCTCGCCAGCCTCGAGCAAGGGCAACCTAGGGCTAGCGGAGGGGATAAAAAGAAAAGGAAAAGGGAAAAACATAATACATAATAAAATTAAATAAAAATATTAGTAAAAATTATATGCGTTAGCATCGTTGGTACCAAATAAGATGATCAACATCTACATTAGTAATTTTCGACTAATAAGACCGAATCGATAAAATGTGAAAATGTTTAGAATTAAATTGACAAACTTAAAATGTTAAATATTTTTTCAACAATTTTCTCGATGTAGAGATTGTCATCTATAGATAGCTGGCATCATTAGTCCATTGCCAATGTCTAAAAATTTTCCTAATTATATTTCACGTTCTGTTCATCGAACTCCTCGGGTTTAATCAAGAAGTGATCCAATTTTCTGCTGGGATTTCTCTATCGACCTCAACCCATCTAACGAGATATTAAAAGTTGATCATCACGATTGAACCCGATATGCTCCGCATATTGCTCGATATCTTTTTCGTACCATGCTTAATCGAGGATAGCAACTAAAGATTATGGCCCTTGTCCTTTGAAATGAACATCGAAATTGTGGATGAAATTTCACTATAGTGTTGATTGTGATAAGGTGAGTTTGATCCGTATGTGGAGCTAAATATTATCATGAGATCTAGCTGTTCAATTTTTGTATACCACTGGAATTACTGTCGGATCTTGAAATTACCTACGTAAACTAATTTTTTAATCAAAACCATTACGGCAACTGGTAACTATTGGAACATCCACAAATAAAGACTTGTTCGACAATTGTTAGGTATATACCTTCAACATCCACATAAATGGAAGAACGAAGTTCTATTTGTTATTATAATCTTTGTCGGTACTCTGTAAATCACTTATGCTAAATCATGTTAGATGTTACATACTAAGTCTTGCGAGGTGTCCTTGATAAGGGCTCTCGAGTTTTTTCGTTGACCATTTATTAACAACGAATGTTTCGTGGCTTAAAGCATTAAATCACATGTCATACCCTGAAACAAGGTGGATCGAAAAGTTGTAATATTTTTTTATTTAGTAACTTATTTAGTGGTGTAGTCGATTGGACACTGGAGCTCGATATTGGGTTTCGATTGATCGCTGAGCCGAGTTCATATCACCAGCGATTAGATCGGCTCAATTTCACCCTTGAGTCGTAACTAGGTACGTGCATAACAATCCATTGCGAAGGTTGCTTGCGATGAGAATCGAATTCGCGAGCCCATTAAGAACAAAAAAAAAGAAAAAAAATAAAAATAAGTAGGGTGTGACCTTTCTATGGCTAAAAGAAGCCTACTTTGACGCTCTTTCATATTCTATGGTTTTAGGTGTGTTTGGCGACGCGACATGTACAGCAACTAATCTTAGTTTCCTCGACCGCGTGAATCGTAATCATCTGGCATGATGATTGATACATGGGCGCCTGCCGAAAATACGCTTCTTCGCTGTGGTTTTAATTTTCAACCTGTGCAACCGAGCAAAGGTCAAAGCACTGCCCTGCCCTGCCACCCTGCGCCCGTTAAAGATCGGTGGGCCCGTCTCCTTCCTAGATTCCCCCCCCGGTTTCCGCTCTTTTGCTTTGATCCGGGCTAAATGATATTTCCAATTAAAGCCGAGTCAAATTACATGCTTTGTTTATATTGTATCGATGTAAATAATCTGGAGAGAGAGCGAGAGATCTGGTCGGGTCTCGATTCACATTGCTTCGTCGCCACTTCTCTTTCAGAGAGAGCTACGACGAACTCGCCGAGTTTGCATACGAGCACGAGTGTCGTTTCGCACGAACTCTCTCTCTCTCTCTCTCTCTGCTCTCCGGTTTTGTTCATCGAACGAGCGAGACCTAGCTGCCTTTCCCGTGCTCAGCTGCTCCTGATTGCTTCGAAGATCAGTCTTTTTGATCGATTTCTGCTTTCGGCCATCGTCATTTTCCTTGGTGCCCCCTCGAGCAGCAGACAGAGTAAAGATCGAGTTTTGATTCGAGATCCTGGACCAGCGTTCGTGGGTCTTCATGCGATAGGTGAGAGATCTGACCGTTCGCGCCTTTTTGGCTTTTCGTGGCCTTTGATTTGAAGTCTGAGGTTTGGGAGATGCTTGCCTTGGCCAGCTCCATGAGTTCCGTCTCTTCATTATGGGTATTGTTGGAGTTGTGGTCTGCTAAGAAGCCGGAGGACTGTGTTTCCTTTATAAACTTCTGTTTTTCTTCTTTATATTCTGCCGGAGCTCACTTGATGTGGGTGGGCATTTCGATCTTATCGTTGAATGGATGAATGATTCGATTTTGCGGAATAATTTCTTGATTTTGTTGGGAATTAAGCAGAAAGAATAATCGATAGATGGAACTTAGAGTTGGCGGTTCAGGAGCTGTGTGCCGCGGACACAGACACAGGCAAATGCAAGTGTGAAAATTACGTTAACCTGTCCCTTGGAAATCCGTGCGTTTAATATGTTTTTCGGGGTAGCTGCGTGCTTTGTTTTTCCTTGTGCATCTCTTGAGAAACTTGCGTTATACTTCAAAGCCATTGCCGTACTGATTGCATCCTATTCAATTTACTAGCTCATGATGATCAGTTTTACTCTTTCAAATTCTGTTTCTTTTTTCTCAATTATCAATATAATCTAGCATGAATCTGTTGATTTTGACTATTCACCACCTTTTCTGTTGAATATGTCTTTTTTCGCCTTGAAGTAGGTAACGGGAATTGTATCAAAGGAGGAAGCAAACACTAGCATTTGTAGATGGCAATTCTTGTTCATTTTCTTACTGAATTCCTCTTAATTGAAAACTAATGCCGCTTTTATCTGGTTTCTGGAAAGCCTTTCACTTTCGGCAGTTTGTTGATATACAAGTCAAGCAAGTGATTTCTAAAGTAAATGGTGAATATGCCTCATTTAAATTGGGAAAGAAATATAATTGCTCCTCTTGACTGCTGAATCCAGTTCTCGGAGTTTTTCTCTCCTTTTCTAATTTGTGCAGTGTGTAATTTGGATATGCGGCTTTCTTTCAGGTTCCCAATGGCAAAACCAAATTCAGCTGATGGCAAGACTAGGACCTCCATACAAGTAGTTATCTTAGCTGGCTTATGCTTTTTTTTCTATTTACTGGGTGCCTGGCAACGGAGTGGTTTTGGCAAAGGAGATAGTATAGCTTTGGCAATCACAAAAAGTGGGGCAGACTGTGATGTGGCTTCTAATTTAAATTTTGAAACTCATCATGGTGGTGAATCGGACACTACTGACGAATCTGAAAAACCCAAGGTTTTTGAGCCATGCAATTCTCACTTCACTGATTACACTCCTTGCCAAGATCAAAAACGTGCCATGACCTTTCCGAGGGAGAATATGAACTACCGGGAGCGACATTGTCCTCCTGAGGGAGAGAAGCTGCACTGTCTTATCCCAGCACCCAAGGGTTATGTAACTCCATTCCCCTGGCCAAAGAGTCGGGACTATGTGCCCTATGCAAATGCACCATACAAAGCTTTGACTGTTGAGAAAGCAATTCAGAACTGGATTCAGTACGAGGGCAATGTATTTAGGTTCCCTGGTGGGGGGACCCAATTTCCTCAAGGAGCAGATAAGTACATTGATCAACTTGCTTCTGTGATACCAATTGATAATGGAACAGTCAGGACTGCGCTTGATACGGGTTGTGGGGTATGTGAAATATAGCTTGAATGCTCTCCCCTGATTCTTCATTTTGAAATTCTATTTCTGTTGCCATTGTAGCTTCATCATTATCCCTCCAATTTTATCATTTCTATTGTCAGTCTTCACATTGTTTACGGGATTTCCTAAATTTCCTAGGTTGCAAGCTGGGGTGCGTACCTCTGGAGTAGGAAGGTCATCGCCATGTCTTTTGCACCTAGAGATTCGCATGAAGCACAGGTTCAGTTTGCTCTCGAACGCGGTGTACCTGCTGTCATTGGTGTCCTTGGTACAATAAAGATGCCATATACTTCAAGGTCCTTTGATATGGCTCACTGTTCCCGGTGCCTAATTCCATGGGGGTCCAATGGTGAGATCTTCAAAATTCACTTCGACCTTGTTTTTTTTGCTTTTGATTTGTTCAGACGGTGATGGCCTCACAAATGATGTTTTTGCTGTTCTTTTCTTCCCTCCTTACCCCGCTCCCTCTCTATGTAGATGGAATGTACCTTAAGGAAGTTGATCGAGTTTTGAGACCCGGCGGTTACTGGGTTCTTTCTGGTCCTCCAATTAACTGGAGGACCAATTATAAAGCATGGCAACGTCCAAAGGAGGAACTTCAGGAGGAACAGAGGAAGATTGAGCAGGTTGCCAGCCTCCTGTGCTGGGAGAAGAAGTATGAAAAAGGCGAAATAGCCATTTGGCAGAAGAGACTAAATGCTGAACGATGCCGTGGTAGGCAAGATGACTCACAAGCTACTTTCTGCAAGTCTGCAGAAGTAGATGATGTGTGGTATGTCTGTAAACCTGGCCCTTTAATATCATTTTCTCATCATATTTTTGAGCTGGATGGAATACAAGGATAGTAGAATGCTGATATGAATATCGGAGTGAGGTCAGAAAGAGACTGAAGTCAAATGGTAAGCCATAAGGTCAGCGCCATGAAAGGGCTAGAATTCTCTGGCTTGGCAGTTTCATCATACAATTTCGGCTCTACCTTCCCCTCTATTGCATGCAGGGGACCTGCTTCAGGCTAACTGGTCCCATCACTTCAATTTTCTGATGATGTCGTCTCGAGCAGGAAGTTGATATCTCATTCCTCTCAATGCCTCTGTTCTATTAATTAAAATTAAAAAAAAAAAAACTACTTTGACCTCCCACTGCCAACTATGGTTTTAATCAGCCATTCGTGGGTGATGGCTTGGATAGGCATTAATGTATGCACTCTTAGTAAGCTGAAAGCAGTATTGGATGACGAGCGACATTGCTTAAGATTGCCCATTATGATCTTTTCAGATTTCTGAGGGGTTTCAGTTGGGTAAATTCTTAGTGAAAGATTTTTGTGCTTTTTCTCCAGCTTATTGGTTTCATTAAGCGGACATATTAGCTGTATACGTATGAACACTCCTGCTAGTCTGGTGTTAACTTCATTAGCCTGGTTAAAAGACCATATTTTCTGAAGCTCAATCTTGTTTCACTCCCTTATTAGCCTTTTGCTTTCTGTGGTTTGTAGGTACAAGAAAATGGAGGCATGTGTAACTCCATATCCTGATGTTAACGAGTCAGATGAAGTCGCTGGAGGAGAACTGAAGCCGTTTCCGGAGAGGCTGTATGCTGTCCCTCCAAGAATTGTCAGTGGATCTGTTTCTGGAGTTTCTGTTGAGACGTACCAGGAAGACAGCAATAAGTGGAAGAGGCATGTGAATGCCTATAAGAAAATCAATAAGCTTCTTGACACTGGAAGGTATCGCAACATCATGGATATGAATGCCGGGTTGGGAGGCTTTGCCGCAGCAATTGAGTCTCCTAAATTGTGGACGATGAATGTTGTGCCCATACTATCTGACAGGAGCACTCTTGGTGTCATCTATGAGCGAGGATTGATTGGCATCTATCATGACTGGTAAAGCATAACAAATCTCTCTCCTGTTTGGTCAATGCCTCTTTACCACTGATATTTATAGAATATTTCTTCTAGCAGTCCCAGAATTCATTGATCAGTCAGGAAATTATTGACCGATGTCCTTGTTCAACTGTTCAATATTCTAGGTGATATAACGCTGAAATAAGAAGTAACTTACATAAGACAATCCAGGTTTATAGTGTAGCCAAAGTTGCTCTTATTAGGTGTTAGCACTATAGGTGTTTGTAGTTCTTTTCTGTAATGTTACAAGAAGCATCTACTTTATAATAGGTCTGGATGTGATTATTAAGCTATATGGCCGGCCATGTCTCAGTATTTTCTTTAATAGCAGGAAGTGTGCTTAGCATATGCCTCAGTCTAAATCCTTAAAATTCTTGATGTTGAGTACTGCACTTGACTATAGGCATATCACCTTTTTATTCATTTTTACTCTATTTTTCTGTTTTATTTATCCTTGTCAGTGGTCTCTAAAGATTGCTGGGTATATTTATTCAGGTGCGAAGCTTTCTCCACATATCCAAGGACATACGACCTTATCCATGCCAATGGACTTTTCAGTTTGTACAAGGATAAGTAAGTAGTGTATCCTTAAACTTCTATTTTTCTGCTTTTTTTTTTTTTCAATCCAAATCTTGCGGCCGATATACTTTGACATTTTCTTAGCCCGTAACTCTTGAGACTTTCACAATATACAAATTGGCACGTAGATTCACTGTATATTTTTTTTGTTTCTGAAATTTGGATAAAGTTTTAAATATTACCGGGTGAGCAAAAGGCGACTTTTTTGCTTTTGCTGAAGCATGTACAAGCTTGCCCTTAAGTTTATTTCTCTACCATTCCATCTGCCTTTAATGGGATATGTTTGTTGATCTGCAGATGTGACGCCGAGGACATTCTCCTTGAGATGGATCGAATTCTGCGTCCAGAAGGCGCGGTAATAATCCGTGATGAAGTTGACGTGCTTATAAAAGTGAAGAAGATAGTAGGAGGGATGAGGTGGGACACTAAAATGGTGGACCATGAAGATGGTCCGCTTGTCCCAGAAAAGATTTTGGTTGCTGTTAAGCAGTACTGGGTTGCTGGTGGGAACTCCACATCTTCACGGTAAGTGGCTTGGCAGAAATTCTGGTTCGCATTTGAGCTGGCAGAGGATTAATCTTATGATTGGCGAAGTCTGCTGATATGTCCGGCCTGATGGTTGCACGGAGTGGGAGGCATCAGCTCATTATCTGCTGCTCGGTTCTTTTACCTAGTTTCTAGTTGTTGTATAAGACTACGATCATATTTGTTTTATCGATCATTAAATTTTTTCACTGTCCTTTACCAAAAAAAAAAAAATTACTGTCCGGTATGCATAATTGTAACCCAGTAAAAGAAATGCAACGACAGCCTTCTTGTATTATTAAGATATAGTTACTGAGCGGTCATCTTTCTTTTTGGTTATTCGCCATAAACAGAGTTTCTTTTTGTCTGATAGTAGGGTTGAAATGCTCGAGTGGTGACCAAATCAAGCCTTTTTATTTCTTTTTGGGTCGAAATGACCAAACTAAACTTGAAAGATGCAGAAATCTCAAGGTGCTTCCCAGGTAAGTTTAGTTTAGGGTGTGCGTGGTAAGTCTTCTGGACTTGGGTTTTTGGAGCAGAAATTCGTTTGGTAATTTAATTTTTAAAATGAAAATTTGTTTGGTCAAAATTTTTACTTATGAAGTTGGTTTTTTCCCAATTTAAGAAGTTGAAAAAAATTAATTTAAGAAGTTGAAAAAAATTACTTATCAACTCAAAAGGTATTTTTCGCTTTACTCTCTTTTCATGAAGTCCTCATCCTCTTTTTAAACATGCCTGCCTTCGCCAATCTTCGACTTTTGTTGCTACATACCACTAGCCATCGCGTTGTGACCATCACCCCCCTTTATCAAATCGCCGACCACGGTCGACCTCTACCCATTGCCTCTTGCAATCGTTGTCGACCATCACCTTCTGTCGCCCACAGTAGACCTTTGCCTGTTGCCGCCCTTTGTCGCGAACAACTGTTGCCACTGGCCGATACCCCTCGTCGCCAACCACTATCGACCTCCACCGGCTACAACCCACGACCACACCATTGGCCCCCAATCGCCCACCACCTACTACCAACTACCCACCATTGCTACTGCCGATGGCCGCCCAGTATCGACCTTCGTCGGCCATCGCCCCCCGCTGCCAATTATCAACCATTGCCTTGCTCATCACCACTGACTTCCATTGACCACCACCGCTATCAAGTCACCGTCTCCGGTTGCCAAAGTAAAAACTAAATAACATTTCTTTAAAAAAAGTAAATAATGCTTTTTAATAATAAAAATTAGTTTTAAAAGAAATTTAAAAAGTTTTAAAATGAAATAGAAAATTTTCCTCTCTTGACAATAATTTTCATTGAAAATTGTGTTGATAATATTTATAAGTAGAAATTTTCAACCGTTATCAAATAAATCTTTTTAATCAGAAATTAACTTATAGAGCAGAAGTAGAAAAATTAATTTCTAGCTAGAAATTGATTCATGAAGCAGAAGTGTTGCCAGGCATGCCCTTAGTTTCAACCAAAAACGATCCATGCAATGTTCATTCTTTCATGCGAAGATACTTAAACGTTTAACGACTGTTTTTGGGGAAAACTTGCAGGTGATTTACTCGATTACTTCAAGCAAACGAACTAGGCACGACTCCGTAAAGCATCCTGTAGTAAGTAGGCCCGAGAGACCCCTAGACAAATGCTAACCGTCCCTTCTGTCTCGTTCCTTTGGCCATCTCTCGTGCTTGGAGCAAGAATGATGTCAAATCTCTCTCTCTCTCTCTCTCTCTCTCTCTCTCTCTCTCTCTCTCTCTCTCTCTCTCTCTCTCCATAGCTAAAGCCTAAAGGGCGGCATGTCGTTATCTCCATTCCAGCCACTAGATAAGTTTTGGGGAAGTGTCGGTTCAGCGTTTACTGTGGCGTCCGTGAAGTGGGTTCTTTTGCTGAGTGATTGGATAGTACAATTTGGACTTTCCATGGACACACACAATAACTTGGACGACAGGCGAGCCCTTGCAATTGGTGCGCCTGGGGACTATGACATGTGGTCTGCAATGTCCCAAGGATTGATTTGCCTTTGGATTTGTGATCACCCAGTTTGACTTATGCTATTGAGCTGCAAATTCTTCCGGCTTGATGTACGGTGACTTAGGTTGACCAATGCACATGTCATGTTTACCTGCACCTGGGCAACAATCGGTCCTAGATCTTATCAAACTGCACTAAAGACTGCAGTTCAGCATAGTTTCCATCTATGCCCATCGGCCAAATTCATCCTGCTCTTAGTTGAAATGTCTAGGAACCATAAATTCTTTTACTCCTCGTTTAGCATACTAGTTTCAAAGGAGTACCTCGTTCTGGTCTTTTTGCTGCACAAATTTCTACCCCGGCTTCTCAATACGTTGAATCTAATGCTCTGTTTTCTCTTATGTCATTGCTTGATATAATCATGCACTTTCGTGCCTATCGGGTATAATGTGTTCAATGTTGTCGAAGCACTTTTTCAGTGCTTTCACTTCCTCTTTTAAGTTTCGCTTGGGCCAATCAGATTTGGAATATATTCTGGTAAACCCCGTGATCAAACAAGGGAAGAAATCAACATCCATTGTTGTGAAACTGAACTCAGGTTCAAACAAGCAGACTCTGCTCTGTTGTAGCATCTTCGCCTAGATCACAGCTGCCCTTGAACCGGCAACTTCATCTCAACATCCTTTCTTTGTATGACGCTTATTCAGAGTAGCAAGCTAAGCTGGCTGCCCCAGTCAACCTCCGCAAGCTCTCTGCTGGTACTTCCTTACCCCTGGAAATGCTAACAAGAGAGCGCGATTTAACTGTATTACTCATCCTACATTCCTTTAGCATAGCACGCAGGTTTCATCAATCAGAGTCTCGGCTGTTACCGTGAAGGTTGAGTTGACTTTACAAGAGTGAAATGTCATTGCCCCTTCCTCCAGTTGTAACTGCAGGAATGTGTGAACCTTAGTCCTGACGTTTCTTCCCATTAATATCAATGTCATTTGTAAAATCTGATTTCTTTTTCATTATCTAGGAAGTAAGTTGCGTAGGCCCTACCTTTCAAACATTAATCTTTGTGAAGCTGAAACCTCCTCCAGTAGTTTTTTTAAACAAGTCAAGCTTAACATGAGAGGAGATTTAACAAGGCTCTTCCATTGTTAAGTTTCTTTCTGGGGACCTCTCAAGCTGTGTCTATTTAAGGATTTCTCATTGCCTTTTGAATGATATCATATCTTTTGATTCCGCATTTCCTGGAGCTCCCAAGATCTGTCCTCCGCATCTTTTTGTTCTCTCCTATCATCCTTTTCCTCCTTGTAGTTTTCCAATTTGAAAGTCATTTTCTGCTGTCTTCTGCTCTGCTTTTGCGCCTTGAGCTCTTTCCCCAGTAAGAGCTGAATGGCTATGATTACCTTGACGCCATCTTTCAACCCCAATCGCCCACGAACATATTCCCTGGAAGACAGCACCAGCAACAACGACAACGTCGGAGATGCATCTTTTTCTTCGTATCTGAATACCACAGAGGAGAGCTTCATCCACAAGCTAGCTCAGACCAGTGGTCAAAGCCTCAATTTCAAGAAGTTCCACCAGGAGGAGCGTCTTTATAAGGAGGAGGATGGAGAAATTGGGGTGTTTGGAGCTGAAAAGTACTTCAATGGAGGGATCGATGAGGAGGAGGAGGAGGGTCCTAGAATTCCCAAAATGGGCTCAGGGAATTCCCAACCCGATTCACAATATGGCAAGAAGGAAGATCTGCAGCCTCATGTCACGACGCGGCCGGTCAAACCGAAATTCCAATCCGCCACTCCAAGTGTCCGTTCAGAATCGAGCTGGAACAGCCAGACCGTATTGCTTCAGAACATCCTGAGGAATCCTTCTCGGCGCAGGACCAACAAGACAAACAATAGGAAGAGCTTCTTAGCTTCTCTTGGATGCAAATGCTCCTGCTCCGGTAAGAGCTCGGTTGACGTGGATGACCGTGTTGGCGAGATCAGTCTCGGCACGAACACGAGTTCGAGTGTACCCCAAGCCGATCCGAGCAATAAAATGCCAACCTTGGATCCTTGGATGACCGAAGAGATGCAAAAGAAAGAAAACCTGTTCACTCCAAGGTCTCTTAAGCAAGAACCTGTGAATCTGCCAGCTATAAAGACCCATGTCGAGGAGGAGGAGGAGCTGAAGCCCAAGAAGTCACTGGAGGTTTTTGGGTCCCCGGTGTTCGATAAAAGAAAGAGCTCATTCACCTTAGAGAAGAGGCTCGCAATGTTGACGTGGGATGGCATTAATGCCATTCCAAGAAAGGAGAGACTTTCTGAAGTTTCCGCAAGACCTGATGGAGCCGGAGCGGGAGCCTACAACAGCGTGGACTGTGAGAGCGATGCTAGTTCGGATTTGTTCGAGATAGAGAGCCTCACAGGGAAAGTGAATTCGTACTTCACCAGGCAGGGCTCCGATGCAACCTCAGATTCCATAATCCCCACAACAAGGTATGCGCCAAGCGAAGTCAGCATCGAGTGGAGCGTCGTCACTGCGAGTGCTGCAGATGTCTCGGCCATGTCCGATTATTCAGAAGCCCCGGCTGCTAGCCCCGTGAGGACTGCTCTAGCTGCCAACAAGGCTGGCAGGGGAAGATCAGACGTGCCCGGGTGGCGGCGTTCCGGTACCCTGTTGGGGTGCAACAGTCAGAAAGCGGTACGAGTAGCTGGAGATGGTTATAGGACTAGTGACAGGTCGCCGCGTGTCCGGCACAGTTCCGAAGAGTCCGCTCAGGCAGCGAAGTTCCGGGCCGAGGCGAGGCTCATGGGGATCGAGCCCAAGAACAGACAACAGACGGACACCGCCGCCTGTCTGGTTCCAGGCTCGCATGTCCCGAGCGGCCCGAAGCTCTTGTACATCCAGTGATCGCGGCGAGTTTCTTCATTTTGCAATGGAACAGTAGTAAAAAGTTCAGAGCCACGAGTAATTTGGGTCCATTTACCTGCAATAATTTTTCTCTAAGCAACAGATATCTGAAACTTTAGATCGTGTTGCTCTGGCATGTTTAAAGTTTCACCACTTGTGAAAAACAAGCTTATTCAGGAAAGATTGCAACAATCTCCCGTCACGTTCAATTCACAGCTGCCGAAGCAAAGCCTGCAGGGGACATGACTATGATTTTCCATCAATTCCACAACCACCTCATAAATGCTGTGGACCAAGGGGGGTCTTATTTCCCACCTCATTCACATCATTTGTCCACTCAAGTTTCGATTTTCTTTGCCACCCTCCATGGATTGGTGCAAGAGAAAATGAAGCACCATCTCATCACCCTCTTTGGATAACCTGATCGATTTTGGAATCATGTAAATCGGAGTAATTTCGCGTCACATCTTCCATCTCTAGCAAATGCCGATACAAATGTCTCCGGACATCTTCACTTTCCTAAACTATACGGTTTTCGCAGACACAGACCTCACCTTATTAAATAGTCTCTTTTGGAACACCCAAAAAAAAAAAAATTTGAGAAGGCAACCCTGAACAAAAGCGGCCATGTGAAGATGGGGTCAAGAAGCTGTACCCAAACAAGAAAGTTTTTTGAGCATAATATCAATGTCTCTCAGCACTTAGCCAAACAAGAAAGTTTCGAAAACGATATGAAAAAGTGCGGCGCTTTAATAGATAAATGAGCAAGACACTAATTGTTCAAAGTGAAAAACGGCAAAGTAGCTGCTTTGTTCGCACATCATAAGGGATTCGAACAATTTTGTACGAAAAAAGGAAAAAAAAAAACAAGCTTCAATGTTGCAAAAAATTCAATAACCTTTGTTTTTTTTTTTTGGTTTTTTTTGGGGGGGGGGTGTTTTGTGTTTGAGATGCTCTTAGCTATTATATGAAACCTTTAAATTGAAGGAAATTTCAGAGTGGGTAAAGAGGGATAAAAGGGTTGGTTGGCTTAAAGAGATGTAGGACCAATTTGACCAAGAATGTGCTGATTCATTTGCCACCCAAATGAATGAGACTTGATTATCTTCGTTCGACATCCTCCTGATCCCTCTCTCAGCATTAAAGTGATTGGAAAGCATATCTTTCTTTTTAAGGGACCATCTGATGGAAAGCTTAGACTTTGATTAGGGACCAACTGACCAATCCTTCCTATTGCAGATTCCCATGAAGCTTATCTGAAACCATTATGGCAGCTCTTGTGGCTGTTGGGGGAGGAAGAAAGAATCTGCCCCAGGCATGACCATTATAGTTCCCCAAGACATTTCCTGCTTGAGCAGATCATCATTACATATTTTGGCATTTCTAGTCATTTTAAGACATTTTGAGATGAAGTTGTGCTTTAAATGTCGATTCCATTGGGAAGAATGATAGGTTTATTTTGAACAATTAAAAGAGGGGAAAATTACATAGAAATTCCTAAATTTATTGTAATAAGTCATTTCAATCATAAACTTTTTTTTTTTGCCAAGTGAATCCTAAATCTTTTACACTTATGTTAATTCAGTCCATCTGACCAACTTTAATTAGTCGACGCTGAAATGGATAATTTAATATTTTCGAATTAATTATTTCAATTTTTTTTCTTCTCCTTCTTCTTCTAGTTGGTTGCCTGCCCTTGCCTGGCCGATCGCCGATTCGGCGAACGGCTGGGGGCAATTGTTTGGAAGGAGGAGTACAAAATTTTAAAAAATATAATTACAAATTGAAACGTCGGTGTCGGTTGACCAAAATTAGCCGGATTGATTGAATTGGCACAAATGTAAAAAATTTAGGACTCAATTGACAAAAAAAAATTAAGATCAAATCAGCACAACTGCTATAAATTTAATATTTTTTTTATAATTTCCCCCATTAAAAGAGGGAGAAAGAAGAATATTTAACGTGCTCGGTCTTCCGGAGGAACTCCTCGGCATTATTAGAAAATGATTTTCTCCTAACAAAGTAAAAGTTCCACCAGGCATGTCTACTACGAGGCATTTATGCCAACTCCAGGAGCACAAAATGTTTGTTTTTTATTCTTCCATTTATTTCGCAGAAATTGAATGATGTGAAAATTATTTTTTTTAAAATAATCGTTTATGTCACTAACAATGAGCAAAAAAAAATCATCATTTATGAAATGTTTAGACATAAATTTTTGTCGGATACGAAATATGTTTCATTAACTAATTATTTCAAGTGATATATGCGATCATTTTTTGAAAAATATTTCTCAAATCACTTATTTTTCGCAAAACAAACGGAGCCCATATTCCATCTCTATTCTAACAATGAGCATAAAAAGAGCGGTAATTACCAAAAACGTCATAAACCTATTATACTTGTACTGATTCAATCCTAAATCTTTCAATTTGACCAATTATTCTAAATTTTTTGATGATTTACCAATTTATTCTTAAACCTTTCAATTGTATCAATTTAGTCCTAAATTATTTAATGATTTATCAATATAGTCCTTTTAATAAATTTTGGTCAAAAAATTATGACATGGTAGTACAATCGGTATCGACCGTTTCTTGTGGCACAACCAATGCTAGCATGAACAATTTTTGCAGTTTTTAATTTTTCTGAATTCTTATTATTTTTTTCTTTTTTCTTTTTATTCTTCTTTCTTTTCCAACTCTTGCCGGAAAAGGTCCTCATCAGCCATAGGAGGGCCGCAATGCCCTCTCCCAGACCCAATGAGGGTTGCGTACCCTCGCCGGCCAAAAATTATTCTAAGTAAGTTGTGAACTAATTTAACAATTATATTATTTTAGGCTTTGTCATTCTAAATCATTTGTGACTCATTTACCGAATGTAATAGCTCAGCTCACCGTTTGAGAGGTCTACTCTGAATATATCAACAGGACAATGTTTCTCGTGGTCCACGCCAGAGGGTGTATAATACACATTATCATCGTTACCTCATATGGTCATGAAACTGTCTCCTCTATACTCTTTTTTCTACCCCTCGGTTGAAAAGTAGATATGTTAGTCCATGTAGAAGACAGCAATCTATCCTTTCCATGTTCATTTGTTAAATGAAGAAGGAGATGGGAAGTCCTTGTGTGACCATGGACCACAGAATTGACTCATGAGCTATGACCTGATCCAAAAATTTAATGGGGAAACGGGCATGTCGGTCTCTAACAGCAAGAGATGAACGAGCCTTTATTATCCCCAGCTGACGTTAAAAGCACCACCTATGGGGACCAAAACCACAATGATCTTCAGATTGATGGAAGTGTCCAACAAATTCCTTGTTATGAGCTCGAATGAAAGGCCAGATGGGCAGTTGGTGGAAATCCATTGCGATGGCGAAAGGCAGGCGAAAGGAACGAAGAAAACGGGAGCAAAACATCGATATAAGATCTTCCAGGAAATAGATGCGTCCCTACTTATTGATCACGACATGGACGTCCAACAAGCAATTCAAGTCTTGAAAGTTACATTTCCGTCTTGCTGTTTATCAGCACGAAGATGCACCACTGACCACTGAGGGAGAGAAAAATGCGTGGATCAGGGAAAGGGGAAGCTAATAGAGCAACTCCCAAGACTTTCATCTGATTAGAATGAGCCGACGACATTCAACGGATCGTGGAAAATCATCCACTATGATATGATGATATGACCATAGAATTCAAGATCTCATAGGAGACCACATGCGGAGGTAGGGGTGTAAAAATTCCTGTTGAATTAAGCTCAACATTACTTCCAAGATGAATGAACTTGTGACACCACAAAGCCTGGCGAGAAGTTTGTCCAATACTTAGGTCTACCTGATCTCCTATTGCTATATAGAGGGAATATACTCAGAAATTCCTTAGTGCCGTTACATTGGTCACCCAAGAAAACAAAAGGGTGCCTGCCTAACCAGTTAAACATCATTCATTTTTCATAATGTATATCGAGCTACATGCTACGTAGAGAGCATAAATAAACCTGAAGCCAGAGATACAGTGACCTTCACGATCACCATCAAGTCCTTTTGAGGTAAAACAAAATCACGAGGACTTCTTCACCGAAGCATGCCAGATACATTCAGCTACTTGGTTACCTCAGCAGTTGATTCCTCTGTTCCCCCACCATGAACAAGCTACCACACAACAAGAGGGCAATTAAACCCAACAGGACATGGTTTGGTTACAAATGGGAAGGGAAGGGACAGTAGAAGTTAACGCACCAAAGAGCCAATCCGCTCATAAGCTTCCATTACTTTAGGATCTTCCTCATCTTCATAACCTACTTGAAGTATCATTGGCGCGTTGACAGACCACAAAGCTCTCCTCCCCGCTTCCTATTGAAATTATAAGGAAACATGGAATTAGCCGATTACAATCAGAGCAATCTTATATCATGTGGCACTACTGAAACAAGAGATGCTGTAATACTAGAAGACAACAAAATATGGTCATTATCCTAGAACAAGTGGGTGGATTAAATTGCAAACATTTGGAGTCAACTACAATGGAAAGGCATTTGCCACAACACTTTAATTCACTAGATAGTATAGTCAAATAATGGCCCTAACCTCTTTTACTGATAAGCACTAAGATAGCCTAGAAGAACTGCATAATACCAGTTCTCTCGGTCATACTAAAAGTATTTCAGGACGTGTGCATGATTGCATCAGTCTACCCACAAGGCATCCTTGTATTTTTCACTTTCTAGTGTACTGACATTCCCTATGTCCTGGGAGAATGTAACAGATGGACAGGACAAACTCACAGCCAAGAATTGAGTGAAAGTAACATCTAAACAAGTAACCTCCGCCTAATTTGGCTCAACATCCTGAACAGGTGATATTTCCTTATTTTGTGGTCACCTCGATTTTCAAATGACATCTACAAGCAAAAGACCGAAATCTTTAAGTGCCATGTATATACATCTTTTTTCTACTGAGAAACCAACAATTCAGCAATTGATATATCAACAGAACCAGATTGAGAAGTTCCTCAATTTCTTTGACACTTCTAAATTTGTAAACCAAACTCGTCACTTTCCATGGCATATGCAACGGAGCTTATTTAGTAGTCTAAACTATCACACCTGTAACACAATTAAATAGATTGCCTCGAGTGCTTGGATCCGAATTTCAGGATCATCAACTGGTTCTCGGTCAATTGACAATGCAGTCCCAAGCTCAAGAGGCATCTTCGCTGTATCTTGCTCAGCGTAGATCTGCCCAAAAATCATGCAAACATACTTAATTAACAAATGCAGGATAGAGAAAAGGAATTGGAATCAGAAATAAGCACCAAAACTATTACTGAAATTGCAATCTAAGGATACGATGCAACAACTGAAAAAAAAAAAATGCTCCAGCAGAGGATGTACGTCAGGTGAGAATTCATAACTATCTCAAATGTATTACTCAGGATTTCATCAAACCAATTCAAAAGAGTTCTTTCAAAGGATTTCCCGTGTGAAATACTGATTTGGTGGAGATTTTACATTAAACTCGATAGGCGCTAACTCGAGACAAAAGGAAACGGGAAAAAAGCGTTACACTTCTTTAAAAAAACATGTTAGAGATTAAGAATAAAAAAGTAATACCTTGTGGCCAGCAACAGGCAGAAGAAGAGCAGGCCAAAGAAACTCGGATACTAAAAGCAAATTTTGCAGTTGATTCTCAGCTTCAAAACAGCAGTTGCGAATAGTTCCAGATACCTGCAGAAAGGAATTTAACGAGATTCATGCTAGAGCAGTACGATGGCAATCTCAGTCACAAAGAGAGGCTTATTCAGGCTTGCCACAAGCAATCATCCATGTGAATCTTAACTGAGCTTCCTCACACTATACTATTATAGGAAACTAATAATTGCCCAGTCCTTTTGTTTTGTTTTTTTTTTTTTTTGGAAATGTTGCCCAGTCCTTTTGTTGCTTATCATGCAACCAAAGAAAACCAAGGAAACTGCATACTCAGTAAATATTTTGTCATGCAACCAGAGCCAGCTGCAGAATAGGTTTGGGCCAAATGATGCAAAAAAATTAGCCTTATCTAGTCCAATTTAATTCGGGCTAAATCTAGGTAAATAATCAGGACTCTAGAAAAAGTGACACCTGAAGTTACCTGCGTATCCAAATTTTTTAACATGTTTTGTAATAATGATACAAACACTTAATTAAAGTACTCAAATATCCCAGACAGTTTGCATCTTCAGTAAGATAGCAAGATGATAACGATAATGTTACTATTTTCTAAAGAAGTTCAGATACATCTAATGCACATAAACTCATGCCAAACCCTATGCCTCCTTGCAACGGTCCCCAAACTGACTCGAAACTCGAGCAGTTCCCCCTTTCTTGTTTCTTAGTTTGGCCAAACAACGACCTAGTTTCAAGCAGAGAACATCAGCTCCCAGTGATTACAAGACACTAGCATAATGAAGGCGACATACTTCGTATCATGAAGGCACGTATGAACAACAATATGATTATAAATATCAGTTGCCTATGAAGACTTCATTAAAAGTGTGAACGAAGCGAGTACCCCAATCTCAGAAAATTCTGTAAGTCAATATATGTCCAATTTTTATATCATGCAAGTCAGCACACGTGACATTCTTATGCGCACTTTGAAATCAAGAAAGTATTTATTAAAATACCAACCCCTTAACGTTCAACATCAATTTCATATGGCTATGCCAAAACATACCCCCTTTTTCCGCAATGGATTACTTGAATCAAATTGTCGGATGATCTGCTTAAGAAGACCTCGTTTGGGGTCCAGTAAAATCTTCCGCCCTTCTTGATTCTTTGAAATGTTTACCAGGATTGAACCCACATGCTCAAATGAATCATCTAGTAAAAATGACAAAAGGTCAATTCAGTGATTGATGTAAAGCACAAGACAAGCATATATGAGGAAGTACTAGCAAAAACTTTCTAATGCACAAAAGTATTTGCATTGAAAAAACTGGAACAATGTCAAATTTCTCACCCAATGGAAAAGGAGAATATACCAGCTGAGGTTTGCGCATTTGATCTTCCAGGAAAGCACCAAATCTTAGTCTTGAAAAACTTATGCTCTCACATGCCCATGCCAACAATTCATTTTTCTCTCGGCACACATTGAAGCTTTTTTATAGAAGAGCATCTTAACTATGAACAAAATACATATGTAGGCCTCTCGGCATAGCACGCATAAAAAATGAGGATGCAAACATGAGGCCAATAAAGGACCATTGTGGCTCGACAGTGATAACTGGGCTGTGTAAACGCCTCATTTGCAAATGTGTAAATAGATTTACATGGAATGGAAACGCACCGCCTGATTCATTGGAGGATCTACAAAATGACCTCACAAGCTTCATCACATATAATCCTTGCACCTTCTCATCTCCTGTCTAGCAAGCAGCAAATCCCATATATGATTTCTTAGAGCGATAGATCTTAGATGAAAGACACAAATATGCTGAAAACAAAGGAAAAAGAGAAAGCATACAAATACTTTACATTTTAAGGACGACAACTATGACTATGTGATGAGCTGGACTGAAATACCTGGAGCAATGATGCAATACCAGCATCCGACTGCGTAAGATTGACCAGAAGCATAACGAGTAATCTAGTAATTGTTGTGTCTGGTTTGTACAACAAATCCATGGCTGTCTCGACCATTCCTATTGTGACCATTTTGGATGCCATGTTAGAATTCTGTGAAAGATTTACAAGAGCTTCTGCTGCTGGTTGAGACACCTCCTGATAAATAGACATAAGCCATTGCAAAGAAATTTATTACTCATGAATGTTGTATAGGCAAACTGCATTGCAACGGCCAATGAAAACAGACTCAACTTTTTGATTCAACGAATTCAAAGGCATATTTAGAACTTCTACCTAGCATTGGGAAAACCGCATGATTAAGAGTCTATATCTTGTTTCCTCAGCACAACATTAGGAGAAACGAACTTATATGATGGACTGGAAAAACAGGAATGTGTAAAAGCCAATTGTAACTATTCCGATATTACTACTATAAAGCCAGCAACCCAAAAATTGTTTGCAGACTTCTGCTATGTTGAGGCTTCTTTCTGATGCATACATAGAGATCCTATCATGGAATAAATTGCTGAAGAATCACCTTATTTTCACTCAAAAGTCGAACCAATGACGGTAGCAAAATCTTTTCAAATGTGGACAGAGACTGCAACCCATCCTCACTTCCAGTTAATCCACTGACAATGTCCACCGCCGCCTTCTTCACCTAATATGGAAGAGAAATGTCCACGAGACGAGACAAAAATCACAATAGCCTAGTACCAGAACTCCAATAAAAGGATGAGGACAGAGCGTGTATATGATCAATTATGTAAGAAACACATGTAGCCTCACTTAATGAGAAATAGCGCATTTGAGCTTCTCATAAAGGTAATGTTCATCTGTGCCGTCCAAGTTTGAGATTAACTGACTCCATCATCACTATAGTGATAAGCACAAAACTCAACTCAAAATTGCCCTGACGGTATCCAGAAAAAAGAACAGGGAAAGAAAATATATTATGAAGATGACAGAATGAAAAACTCTCTCTCTCTCTCTCACTCGCGCTATTTAGGAATCTCAAATTGAAGATATCTTACTCGATTTTCACAAGTCAGAAGAATAAGAACGCCAACGTGTTACATAAGAAACAGTCTCCATGAAGTGTCCTGTTTTCCCACAACACCAACATGAGCAACCAACCAAGTTCTAAACTTAAACGAGTCGTTATGAGGCCAAAAAAAGACTTTTCCCCCCTTTCTTGATCGCTAGGGAGCTCAAAATTGATCTTTATTCCTCTTCTTTTGCTTAAAGTGCAACGCTTTCAAGTATTTCGCTAATTGCTACGCAAATTTTTATTGCCTTCTCACTCGTCACTCCGCAAACCAAATCGCTTAAGCATGGAGCGAAGGGATTGAATCGTGGGACTACGCATTTAGACAACATAAGCAAACGAAACGGGATTGAATTGGAACTTTATCTGCTTCTTCTTCGCAAAGATTTACGAGCTAAGAAAACAAAAGGGTGAAAGGGAGCTTACGGGCGGAGAAGGAGAAGACAAGAAGCCCACTAACTCTTCCATCTCAGTCGCCATTGTTTCGTATGTGGGTGCGTGTTGTGCTTACTTCGAGTTCAGAGCTGTCGCGAAACGAATCGAGAGGAATTGCAGAAACCCAACACTCACGAACCGGCGTCGTCCCTGTTCGTCGCTCGTCAGCTGCTTTCCTATCAAAGTGTCAATCCCTTTCTCTTCATCGTTCCCACTTTCCTTCTCCTTTCCTTCGAGAACAATATCAAATGTTGTATACAAACACATATATGTATGTGGGTGTATTCTCTGTCTTTTTGCTACTCGTTTGACATAAGTTAGGTAAATTTCGTCTTTGGATTACCCAAATTTAATAAATTTTACAAGCGATGTTACTCAACCACGTGAACAATTCTCTTGATGCGAATTCATCATCATTTTGGACACTAATAATGAGATTCTACTCAACTCGATAATATTTACATGCGTAAGTTATGCTAATCTTTTATATGATGATACGAAATTAATTTGGATGAAATAGGAGAACAAATCGAATCTAAGTACATCTCATAATCAGTGGGTACATGTTACGCATCAATAACGATTTGATATGATCGTTGTCATATCGAAAAGTCATAATAGTTTATTACTTAATAGAACCTCCCATCTAAGAATAATTATCAATACTTAAATGTGAGTCTTTCGTTACTCTACTCTATCAAGACCTTATGTTTTAAAGTCATTGGGACTATTCTCTATTGATAGCTTAAGTTTTTGATGCGAGACCCATGATATGCATATATTTTCATTGCCCTTTTCAACTCATTTCACATGACTTAAAGTAAATTTCATCCTCGGATTATCCAAATTTGATAAAATTTACAAGCACATTACTCAACCTTGAAATTCACGGAGGCTTACAGATTTTGCAAAGCTACTAGTACGGCAAACCACATCTATAGTTCTCTAGATGTCAAGTCATCATCACTTAAAGCACTAATGTCAATTCTCCTGACTCAATAATATTTACCTAAGTGAGGTTAATCTTACATACAATGGCATGAAAATTAATTGGACGAGAGGAGAGAATAAACAGAATTTAGGCATGTCTTGTAATTTTGCGCACTCATGTTCTATTGGAAATTAAATTTTTTATGGTATTATATATGAAAGTAAATTGAATTCTAGCATATTTGCACGTTTTACTATAATAATTTTGAAAGAAAGATTGCTTCATATTCTTTAATAACTATGCGATACGACATTAAATTAAAATTTAGAAATTAATTCCTAGAGCGGAAGCATTGACATGCGTGCCTTGGAGCATCAAAAAACGAAAGAGAGAGGGAACCGAGGAGAGAGGGCGCAACGAAAGGGTGAGAAAAATTCTGATAAGTGGGCCTCCTTATGGACACGTGTCGCATAATAAATGGGTCACTATAAAATTGAGGTGGCATCTGGTGGGCACCTGATATTTTCTCGTTAAGATCCCCCGGAAGCCACGTCAGCTACCAAATTCTAGTTTAGGGACAAAGCTAACTAACGATAACGGCATCTCGGCCCCTGTTGAATCCATCCCCTTCGTTTTATCTTCCACTCTCATTTCGGTTTGCTGACGTGGCATTTGGTCCGCACGAAACACCCTTCATGCAAAGATTCGTTCCCTCAGCGAGAGAGGCGGAGAGAGAGAGAGAGAGAGAGAGGGACGAGCACGTCGGAGCAAATCCTCAAACTCTCTCTTCAATCGAAGGACACAGGAAATCGCAGGTGCCGGCGGGAAGCCCTCTCCTTAGTCGCCGCTTGATCGAATCGTCCTGCCTTTTCATCCAGCTCTTCTGATCCGGAAGGATCCCGGAGTCACCGGAAGCGGCTCGGGAATCGCGCGTAAATGCCGTGGATTCTTGCGGCATTTTCGAGAACCGATAGCCGTTGCCTCGATTTCGTGCGTAGCGGTCTTCCGTCGATGGATTTCGTTTTTTTGTAGCTGGTGAGTCGGTCGGAATTGGCCTTGAGCTGTTTCGGAGATTGGAATCGGTTTGTAAGTCTTTGCTTCATCGCCTTTTGCGAGTCACTGTTGAGGAATCCGAGTCTTATGGCTTAGACATTTCTTCTCGAGCTGCATTTTGGTTTTTGGACCTCATTTGCGGCTGTTGATCCGAAGGAATCGTTGCGGAATTGGAACTCATAGCGAGGACGTGGAGTCTTAAGTGATTGTGGATGGGTTGGAGTTGGAAATCGCCCCCCAAATTTGAAGATTTCCCTGGTTGGTTGTCAAATGGGTGTTTGGTGTGCGTTTGGGCATCAGATGACATTGAAACTTGAATGGCTGATCCTCAGAAAAGTGGTGTCACTACGGAGAGGGATATCGAGCAGGTTTTCCCCTTACTTTTTGTTTATAGCTCCGATTGTTTTCTCTTCCTACTAATAAATAGATGCTTTAACAAATTGCTGTGATAAATTGTGTATGTTGGCTTATGATGGTGATATAGTGCCTATGTCCTGTGTGGCAGTTGCTTCTCTCTGTCCCGTGATTTGGTGTGTAACTTTAGTATCTTATTGTATTTTTCTTTAGTGCCAAAAGAAGCTGTTAATGATCATTTGCATGAGTACTTCACTTGGATTACTCAAATACTGCATCATAGCATCTGATAGCGTTTGAAAACATTCAATTACTTGATGTATATAGATTTTTACCCAGAGAGGGGAAGTGCTGTGGAGTGACCTTTGGAGACTTGGGGAAGCTGCATATGGTATTGCTAGCATGAAGGCCTTCACTCTTCCATTCCTTTGTCAATCTTGCACCGATCAGTCATTTTTATTATCGATTCCCATCACCTTGACGTAAAATTTTTCCATCCTTTTGAAACAGCTTGAGTTCTATGAAGCTTTCCTTCAGTAGCCATTTTCTTGTTTAAATTTTTCTCGATCTTGTCCTGCAAACGGCATCTGTATCCACCATTTAACAATGTGGAGAATGAAGTTCTTGAAAAGCCTTAATGCTATGTAAACAACTTATTCAGTGGGGAACCATCCTCAATGTCAAAAGTTGTAGAGGTGACCAACAGTTTTCGGATTTAGTGTAGATGTCTTGCTCTAAGAGCGGACATATTTTTTTACACTACGCAGTCAGGACGATGCTTATTTGATAACCTTTCGCAATTTCATGTCTAAAGCTACAAGTTCCGGGTAGTCAAACTCGAAATTTTTATTGCAGGCAATTACAGCACTTAAAAAGGGCGCTTACTTACTGAAGTATGGCCGCAGAGGGAAGCCAAAATTCTGCCCGTTCCACCTTGCCAGTGTAAGTCCCGTGATGCCACTTAAGTGTTTGAAAGCCTGTTAGAGAAAAGATTCTGGAACTAGTCTCTAAATATTATAAGTTGCACATTAGAATCAATTTGGGATCACTCGGTACCTAAACTATTTGGATTTTCCCTGCGCCTCATGGGATCATCAGATTTTGTGACTTAGACTCATGATTAATGCTAGTGTAGTTGTTAAATCAGCTAGAAACTCAATTTACTCCGACTTTAAAGTAAATTGAAGCATGCCTTCACAATAAACACCAGAAGCCCAAAGGAAGCTGTTGATAGGAAAGGTTCCCATGGTTATCCGTATCAATTTTCTCCCTTAACCATGCTGCTACCAATCTCTCCACCTGGAAATTTATTTGTGAACTTCTCTAAGTTCCTCTTTTGACTACTTGATTTGCTTTCTGTGTCAGGATGAGTCTACATTGCTATGGTACTCTGGCAAAGAAGCAAAACAGATTAAACTAAATCAAGTCTCAAGAATTATACCTGGACAGCGTACGGTAAGTTATAGACCAGTCTTGCTTTAAGTAATTGTCAATTTTAATTTTTAGAAAATGCACTTGTCAAAGCGTTTACATGTAAGTCTCTGGACAACTGTAATTGAGGTCGAAACACCATCTCCCCTTGAAACATCGCTTTCTCCACTGCACCTACAATTTTCAGCAAAATTATTAATGTTCATGATTTTGTTTCTAATAATATTTTGATTCATACTTCTACATTTATATTTTGTGTTCTTCATTCTCTTGGAAGATTACAGATGTATTGTAAAGGTTACTGATCCCCAGGTTCCGATGTTCTTATCAAAATTGGCTTTTTGTTCAGGCAATATTTCAGCGTTATCCACGACCTGAGAAGGAGTATCAGTCATTTTCCCTTATCTGCAGTGATAGATCCTTGGATTTGGTGAGTTTGTCTGTAACAGCCCTATTTTAGCCACCTAGTGAAGGGGAAAAAAAACAAATCACCTCGTTTCCTGTGGAGTACCTGTCACAATCTATAGGCTTTTTCTTATGGATATTTGTCATGAGGCCATTGCGTTCATGAACAGATATGTAAAGACAAGGATGAAGCTGAAGTTTGGTTTGTTGGTCTCAAAGCACTGACCACACGGGGTAATTTCCGCAAGTGGAGGAGCGATACAACCAGTGAAACTGCATCCTCAGAAAGTCCACATGCACGAAGAAATTCACCATCTGTTTCACCATTTGTCAGTGGCCATGTCTCTCTCTCCATGATTCCTAAAATCATCGGGATTACATGAAGCTTTAGCTTCTCTTTTTTTTTCTTTTTTCTTTTTTCCTTTTCTCATTTTCTTTTTAACCATTCATGACCGCAGGATCCTGGACATATCCAAGGCATTCAGCCTCCTGGTGAAAGTACTTTACAGAATAGGTTAGGAAAGGCATTCTCAGCCATAATATCCTACACTGCTGCAGATACAGGTTTCAATCAAAACGAACCCATTGCCAATTCTCTTAACTCAGTGTCACCAGGGGGAGGAGATAACTGGAATGGTCGAAATTCTGGTGCTGATACATTTCGTATTAGTTTATCCAGTGCCATTAGTTCATCGAGCCAAGGTTCTTGTCGTGAAGATTTTGAATCCCTGGGTGATGCTTTCATTTGGGGAGAGGGATTTGGCGGTGGAATTCTGGGTGGTGGTCAGCATAGAGCTGGGAGTCCACATGATACAAAAACGGATGCTTTTCTGCCAAAGGCTTTGGAATCAGCAGTGGTTCTTGATGTTGTTAATATTGCTTGTGGTTACAGGCATGCTGTGCTTGTTACCAGGCAAGGGGAAATCTTCAGCTGGGGGGAGGAGTTGGGAGGTAGGCTTGGGCATGGCATAGAGTCAGATATTTCCTACCCCAAGCTTATTGACTCCCTCAGTGGCATGACCATTGAGTTAGTAGCATGTGGTGAGTATCACACATGCGCTGCGACACTTTCTGGAGATCTCTATACTTGGGGTGATGGAACTCATAATGTGGGTTTGCTTGGGCATGGAAGTGAAGTCAGTCACTGGATTCCGAGGAGAGTAGGAGGTGATTTGGAGGGTCTTCGTGTTACTTGCATTGCTTGTGGACCTTGGCATACAGCTGTTGTGACATCTACTGGGCAGTTGTTTACTTTTGGAGATGGATCTTTCGGTGCTTTAGGACATGGTGATCGTGGCAGCATAAGCATTCCTCGGGAAGTGGAAGCTTTGGAAGGACTGCGCACGACAAGAGTTGCCTGTGGTGTTTGGCACACTGCAGCTGTGGTTGAAGTAACAACCGAATGTTCTTCTTCGGATGCTTCCACCAGTCCTGCATCTGGCAGACTATTTACATGGGGCGATGGAGATAAACACCGGCTTGGGCATGGTGATCAAGAAACCAGACTAGTTCCCGAGTGCGTAGTAGCATTGTCAGATGAAACTATTTGCCGAGTAGCTTGTGGGCATAGTTTAACCGTGGTCCTTACATCCTCAGGACAAGTTTTTACTATGGGAAGCACTGCCTATGGCCAGCTTGGGAATCCTTTGGCTGATGGAAAGGCTCCAGCTCGTGTTGAGGGGAAAATTGCAGATAGTTTTGTTGAGGAGATCGCATGTGGATCTTATCATGTGGCAGCCTTAACTTCCAAAGGAGAGATTTATACCTGGGGAAAGGGTTCAAATGGGCAGTTAGGTCATGGAGAATATGACAACAGAAGTACACCTGCACTTGTTGGTTTTTTGAAAGACAAGCAAGTAAAGAGTGTAGTATGTGGTTCTAACTTCACGGCTATCATATGTCTACATAAATGGGTATCCAGCATTGACCACTCCATGTGTTCAGGATGTCACAGTCCATTTGGTTTCAGGAGAAAACGCCACAATTGTTACAATTGTGGTCTAGTTTTTTGCAAAGCATGCAGTAGCAGAAAAAGCCTGAAAGCTTCTTTGGCTCCAAACCTGAACAAACCATATCGTGTGTGCGATGAATGCTATGTTAAACTAAAGAAAACCGCTGAATCTGGTCCTGTTTTGCGCGTACCTAAGGCTAGAACTGATACCTTACGTCCGAAAAATAATGAGGTGGGAGAAAAGGACAGTTTGTGCTCCACATCAGAGGGGCGACTATGCAGGCTTTTGTCTGCAGACTCTCTTAGTATGGCTGAAAGCAGGCATTCCACACATGATGCAAAACTAGGATCACGTGGTAGCAGTGTGTTTCCACTTTTTAACAGAAACTTTCAACTAGGAGGCCTTAATACAACAAAAGAACCTAACCTTGTTGGAGCTCCCACAAAAATGTTTTCATTTTCTGTACCTGGTTCCAGAATGCCTTCTCGATCAGCATCTCCTCTTTCAAGGAAATCCAGTCCACCTCGGTGCTCTGAAGTAACTGCCGATGACTCAAAGCACAGCAGTGACAGTCAAAGCCAAGAAATCATCAATTTACGAGCACAGGTATCTCTTGAACTCGGGCTTTGTTATAAGAATAATACTATGTGCTGGTGTTAAAATCTTGGCACCTTTTCATTTATGTGTGGCATTTGCATCGCAAAACTGAATATTCTTCTTTTTCTGCAAGAGAGCTTCAATCATTTGATGACCATAAATTGTAGTTATATATCACCTACATGCAACCCATGACTTCCCTGCAATACATTTCATTTTCGAGGGGATATGCCTGCCAGGGGTGCGAAGCATACGAATAATGATATAAAAGGAATGTTTCCAAGTTACAACTGGCATGAGATAAGTTAAATATCTTCCTGAAGTAAATAATAGGAACTGAGAAGAACTCTGTCCCAATGGAAAAAACTATTGGCCAGTAGATTGATTGTGGATGTAGCTGGAGGCAGGTGGTGCCCCTAAATTTTACGGTGGTGATTGTGGTGGGGGTGAGGGGAGAGAGACAATAGTGGGGTCGACAATATTCAGAAGTTCTTGATAGGATTTATAGGAGTATACAAGGAGAGATAGATAAGACAGAGCAGAAAAATTAACTGGAAAATCATGAACTGCAAACTCTCCTTTTCCCCTCTGCACAATACTTTCTAGTTTGTCAGCATCATAGTTTCCATGAATGTCATTGTTCTTTGAGGCCACTATTCATATTTTTCAATGCGGCATATATAGTCACTTGAACTGGAGCTCTAGAAAGTTCTAGTATTTTACTCTGAAAAATGTTTTATGTAACATGTCGATTGCCAAAAAATTATTTGAACTAATTTAAATGATTATCAAGAAAGTAGCTAAAAAGCTCCACGAACAACTGATTGGTTATGCCCTGTTAATGTGGCTTTATTTTCTACACATAAAGAAGAGACAAGTTTCTATTTTGTCCTTGGACAGAAATTGTATCTTGGACAGATTAGCATGTGGAAAGATAAATTTTCATAGGTGATGCTAGATGCATGACAGGTATTCTTTTTAAGGCACTAAGTCTGTTTCTAGATTAGGAAATAAATAACCTGTTCAAGAGAAGACATCCTACATTTTTTTTTTTGGGATCAGTAGAAGTATTTCATTAGGGGCCAACAAGGGGAGGTCAACCCCTGTACAAAATCATTTGCAAGATAAGGTCCAGCAAAGCATTACATCAAGACTCATGCTATGTGTGGGCCAAAATGTAAAACTGAAAATCCGAGAATCTAAACTTATTACAAAATGGCTCTGAGAATTGAAAACTCTCCTATTCCTCTCTCTTGAAATTAGCCGAAAAAGTTGCTTGAGGGATCAAATGAATCGTCTTTCTCCTGTTTTCTAGAATGGATGCCCACCCTTGCTCTTAGCTCTTTTCCTCTGACTTCACTCTCACCATTGAATACCTACGGCAGAGAAGACCAGATTCCAAATCTTCCTGGACTAACAACAGTGTAGCAGTAGACACTCAAAAGATTCGTCTGCTGCCTGTTTGCAAAGGAAAGACCAGTACACTCTCATTTTTGCAAATTGTCCAAATTTAGGATGCTTCCACAGGAAGCTTCCCAGGCCAGAAAAAAAATTATGGTTCACACTCCAGATTTACAAATCAATTTTCTGGAGAACTCATCATTACATTTTTCCTCCATCAAAGTGGAAAAGGTATAAAAGGTATCCTGCATTGAACACCTGTGGAACTGAAGAAAAATCCCTGACATAAATACAGACTAAAAGTGATGCATAGGCTGAATCATTTTATTTTGTTCGGATTTTTCAAGGAGTGGTGAATCACATTGTTGTATTTGGTCTATGTTTAGAACCAGAGAGAGAGAGAGAGAGAGAGAGAGAGAGGCTTTTTGAATGCCATTAATATGTGCATTGGGCACTCCCCAGAGAGATTCTTCAGCTCATCTCATGCATATGGAATTTATTAACCACCAAACATAACAAAGAGAGAAACCCTCACCACTAGTTTCTCCTCAGGGAGATAAAATAATATCAGTAGAGGCTTTAACCTTGTTGACACAGTGTCAGTATGAACTGAAAGAGACTATTTGGTGTTTCCATCTTGACAATAAACTTTGGGAAATCTCTGTGAACCTGGGAGGAATCTACAAAGAGGATGCACAAACAGCAGATTTCACTTGGATTATTGGGTTCCGAGAGTTTACTTGCCTCTTAGAAATCAAAAGCCAATAATAGGATAACCTCTAGTACTATCATTGATCAGCTTAGATATCTTTGAGTCATGTAGCAGTGAAGGACAATTCGGTTTTTGTTGATTAATTCAAAATTCTCTAATCGTATATATTTACTTTTACATATGAGTTTCAGGACCCGCTCGATCAGCATGTAAGTGGTATCTATCCACCACTAATTAGGACCGATGCACAGGATACAACCTATTTAATGTTTCGCCAGAAATTGTTATATTCTGAATCAGTCGCATTACATGTCACCTGAAGCCACTGATATGGTCTCTCACCCAGATTGGTCAATTCATTTAAAGTGAAGCTTGAAGGGAAGAAAAAGGGGTGGTACAAGTGGTAGCCTAGACTATCAACGTTCTCCAATGAATAGCCTTGGTTTTCATGATGATTATCCACTATCTTTGTGACCGTCTATTCTTACCGAGTCTTGACATGAAGTCATCATGCTATGTACAAAGCTGTAAAAGGAGTTTAGTTAGGCGTATGAAACCTTCAGGAGTATGCTATTTTTTTAATCATCATCTCTCACAACCTCAACAATTTGTTAATCTCTCTCTCACATCAAAATATACATTATCCTTCATTGTAATGACTGGTGAACCAATTCTGCTTCTTTTACCCACTCTTTTCTAAATGTCATCTTTAAGAGATGAAATATCATTTGAAATACTTTGGAATATTTTTCAGGTGGAAGACCTCACTTCCAAATCCCGTCATCTTCAAAGTGAACTAGAGAAAATGTCTAAGCAACTGAAACAGGTCACTGCAATAGCAGAAGATGAAGCTCAAAAGTGCCAGTCTGCTAAAGAAGTTATAAAGTCTCTAACCACTCAGGTTTGTTGGCTGGTCAACTCTCTCTCTCTCTCTCTCTCTCTCTCTCTCTCTCTCTCTGTGGATCCGTCCAAGGTATTTTCATCTCGCCTGAACTATTTGGATTAGCATTTTACTCCAACAATACTCTTCAGGAGTATTTTCTGCATTCAGATAAGACATGTTAATTTTGCATTAAAAGGATCAATGTCTTAATCTGACACTGTGGCAATAAGGTTACTGTTGTCGTATGTGGGTGCATCACTTCACCATAAGCGTGTTCATTTAATATGTTCTTTTATAAGAAAATGAATCTATGCGGCAGTTTCCATCTTTGAAATAGTGGCCATTCAGTGTCATGTATTCTGTAAATGTTTTTTTTTTTTTGGTAAGGTGTATTCTGCAAATGTTAATGCCTAGCGAAATTGCAAGAAAGCTGAGAACCGTAACTCTCACTATTCAACTCTTCCTCTCTCTCTCGCAAACACATACCATGCACACTCGAGGTTAGGCTAGTTGGTAGTTGGAATTCAATGCTCGGATATGGCCTTTACTTACCATAATTGTGCAAATCTAAATTAACTTGTAGTTGAAAGAAATGGCTGAAAGACTTCCAGTCGAACAGAGAGCCCAAAGTTCTGGTTCTGTTGTCAGAGAAGTGTCCAGTGATCCAAACTTGATCCCTAAGGAGAATCAGTCAGCAAAAACTAATTTCCTAGAAAGCGAGTCCCATACGAAGCCTGTAAACACAACTCTGGTCAATGGAATGAAGCAGCAATCTGAGAGGGCAGAATGGGTGGTGCAGGATGAACCAGGTGTCTACATATCATTATCTTCGTTACCTGGAGGAGGTAATGAGCTCAGACGTATACGCTTCAGGTATCAGCATCTTGCCATTCTTTGTCTTGGCAGCATAATTAGATAAGAGGTGACTATTGAGTCAGACCAATGTTTAATTATTAATGGTTATTATGTTCGGCAAAAATGGGAAGTTGTTGTGCGGTTCATTTACATTGCATGAAAGAACCCAACTTAAGGTTGCTAGAAAGGATGACCCTAGTTCACATTGTGATGATATGCTGGAGACCAAGACAAGTTCATTGCATAAAATAATTCACCAGTTTTCTGCCCAGCCTAGGAGCAAAACTAGATTGTGGATAGAATAAGAAATCTTGTTCATAATTCTGTAGAGAGTTTTCAGAAAGCCGGCTTTTATGATATGCTTTTCTCTAGATCTTTCTTCCTCTAGCTTGAAGCATAATCCAGCCACAGTTTGGGTCCCGCATTCTTAGTATTGGATTACTGCTATAATTGCCTTCCATATTGGTCTCCAAATTCTGAACTTCAGGAAACTGTTAAACTTGGATGTATATCCAAATATTGGAGCACTAAGTAATTAAGTCATACATGTTCAGACATCGTTTTCTGACATGGCATATTTTTCTCGTACAGCCGGAAACATTTTACGGAGGAACAAGCAGAGAAATGGTGGGCTGCTAATGCAGCAATGGTTCTCGAGCGACACAAAATACAAAGTACATAGTTTGTTATAGCTCCCACTGTGGTTTTGCCTATAGTAAACCAAAGCTCCTTGACAGACGTATCCAGGGCCCTCTTCCTCTCCGCTGCAATCTGTATATTTTTTTCTTTTTCATGATTCAGCGGAATTTTATTCGAGGATGGGTAGATGGTGACAGGTAGATTGCGGCATGAAAATGTAGAGAGAGGTTCGATAGATGGAAAGATCCTCAATGAGGGTTGTTTCTTTCAAATTTCAGCTGCTGTAATTTTCTCCATATAGTCGATAGATTTTAATCTTTCTCAGTTTTGTCTAGCATATCAGTTTTTTCACTCAGATCTGCCCAATGGACAGGCCCTCTTCTTTCCGATACCACAAGTTTTCCTCGCGTTAACGCTTCTATCCCATTGTTCTAATCTTAATGCAGGAGCGGCCTTATAGTTCCTTTCAATTCTGGGTCAAATGGCATTTTCCCTCATCGACATCCTCCTGCTCCATGCTTATTAAATTTACATGCTATGGTTGGATGAATCAAAGAAGAGCATACATACTTATTGCAGTAATGGAAACAAAGTTATTTCAGAGAGTTCAGTATAAACACTGGAGTCATCACACAGAAGTCTCAAGAAAAACTGATTCAGTTCACGAACCTTCACGTTACGATCCTCTGGCACAAATGCTTTTGATAGGATAACCACATGTTTCTCGGTCATACTTAAGGTTATTGTCGATGTCTTTTTGCGCCAGTATATAAACTAGGCCCTCCAAAAGACTCTGTTAAGGAATTTCAAAGTTGAAAATGTGAAATAATTGTTGATCTAGAGGTTCGTCAGGTGTTGAAGATTGCAGAAAATGCAAAACTATCCCCTGTTATTCGAGTGCCGGAATTTGGCGGAATTTCTTCTGCCAATGTTAATTCATTCAGGGAATCACGATGTTTTGGCAAAAGTTGAACACATTTTCTTCGGGCCCTGAAGAAACTTTCCCGGCTAATCAGGCCGGAAGAAAAGCTTTTGTTGCTCGATCAGATTTCTCCAAGCAATCACACCTCAATATTGCTACGTCCTGCTTCCTTCGCCGTTTTCTCCTGTCCTTTCAACTCCTCTGTGATCGCAATCTTTGGTAACCTTCCTGCAGCAGCATAAGTACTTGACAGAAGGATTGCATCTGCAGGGTGCAGTCCACATGTCTCCTTGAGCATTCGCTTCACATCTTCCCCTAACTCAACATTCCCATACACTCTGCAAGCACCCAAAAGACTACGCCATGTGGTGGCATCCACCTTAACCGGCAAGTTCTTAATGAGATCATATGCTTCATCCAGCATTCCTGCTCGTCCCAGGATATCAACAATACAGCCGTAATGTTCGATCCTCGGCGAAAAACCATACTCCCACACCATTTTGTGGAAGCAGTTCATAGCCTCCATCACGAGCCCTCTGTGGCTGCAAGCACTTAAGACTGCCAAGAAAGTGACTTCATTTGGCTTATGTCCCTCCTTCTCCATCTGACAGAACAGCCTTAGGGATTCACCTGCCTGCCCATGATTCCCTAGAGCTGAAATTATAGCAGTCCAAGATTTCACATCCTTATCTCTCATCCGATTAAAAATTCCAGCAGCTTTCTCCAAAAGGCCACATTTAGCATACATGTCCACCAAAGCTGTTCCTATGACTGTATCTGTGCATATTTCTTCGTCATCAAAAGATTCATGAATGTACTTCCCAATGCTTGTAGCAGTTGAGGCATCACAAGCAGAAAACAATCCCGCCAACGTAGATGAATTTGGTACTACCTTCTTGAGCTTCATTAAGTTTAGCAGCTCTACTGATTCTTTTACTAGACCATACCTAGCAAACTGCTGTATCAAACAGTTCCACATGGCTGTGTCCTTTTGACCCATTTCATTGAAGATTTTACGTCCTGCATGGATATTCCCGACTTTTGCATACGTATCGATCAAAGCAGTGGCGACATTCAGTTTCAAGGAGAAGCCAGTTTTAATACAATGCCCATGGATCGTCTTGACTCCTAGGAGACTCCCAAAATCACCACTGGCATTCAAAACGTTCAGCATCGTGGTGGCGCTTCCTCTCAAACCACTCCAAATCATTCGCCGGAACAATTCAATTGCCAAACTTGGCTTAGATGCAGCAAGATAGCCACCTATTAACGAGTTCCAGGAAACCAAGTCATTTCCTTGAGGGAATTCATCGAACAACTGGCGCGCATGGCTGATTCTGCTGCAAACGCCATAAAAATGCAAGAGGCTGTTCTTTACCTCAACAAAAGATCCGTGCCCAGACCTAAGGACAATGCCATGAACCCCTCGGCCAAACGCAAGAGTCTGCACTCGCGCACAAGCTTTAAGGGTCGTTATGAAAGAGAACTGATCGAGTAAAATCCCATGCGTCCTCAAGTCATTGAATGTGGTCAAAGCACGTTGTGGGTCGTCGCCAACTGAGTACCCTCTGATGATGGTATTGAACATGAAGAGACTCGGGGATTGTGAGGAGTTGAAAATGGAGGCGGCATATTGTGTGTGTCCGATGGAAGACGCGAGAAGCTTGCTCAAGTTGAAACGGTCTCTGTCGAGACCGGTTTTGAGCATACAGCCATGGATTTGAGAGATCTCAGAAAGGGTCTTACAAGATTGAAGCAGACAAGCAAGCGAATGATCCGAGCTGAAGACGGAGCTCAATTGTCTTGCGTTAATCATAAATGGGCGAAAGTTTGGATCTTTGCCTCAGTCGAGTGGAGTCGACCAATAAGATCATGAACCAGCTTCAGAACGGAGGCACTCGAAGCGAAAGTGTTGAAAGAAGCTTCAAAGATGGATAGTTTATACGAGATCGTGTGTCGCAAAATACTCAACGCAGGCAAATTTGAATCTTTTAGTAAGAATGTTAACAAGTTGAAATCGAAAAGCTGGGATTGAAAATGGACGCTGAAGAGTTTGGGAGACAGCCCCATACACATAATCTGTGTTTCGCAGCTTGGAGTCTCGGAAGAAAAGTTGTTGCGGAGAAAGGGGATACTGATTTGCTTCAAACTCCATGCTTCCAACGAAAGAATACAAATGTGCATTTGGGTCTTCACATCTGACAGATGCCTTGAAGCCACATAAGCTTGAGCCTGTACGATGGCTAGAGGTTGCCGCCATACCTTGTTTCAGTTTCAAGTTCGTCTCCTCATCAAGGTTCACGGTCTCAACGTAATAGATAGCATCTCCATAACTAGATGAAAGCAGAAGAAGGTCTGCAGGAAAGAATTCATCCTTCTCTACCTTCACTATATCTCCCGCTCTCAGATTCTTCCATTCAGGAGACTCAAATACTCCATCATGCTTATGCACTTTCACCTTTCTATCGCTTTCCTCAATATCCTGAAACCGAACAAATGCTCATTCCTCGCATCAGATAGATCCTGCAACAGGGACTCAAGGAAAACGCCCGAATTCGACGCACTGATCGCACCTCAGATCGGGAAGAGAAACTGTAATGCTCAATTTTTTTGTAGGCCAAAATTTTTGACTAATTAATGACGGTGAAAAAATAAAATAAAATGAAAAGTTGAAAAGTCTAACAAAATTAAAAAAAAAAAGGGGTAACTTTCCCTTCTTCTTCTTCTTCACTAAGACATACGTGAAGAAGAAAGAAAGAAAGGAGAAGAGGAAGAGAGAAGAGGGAGGAAAGAGGAAGAAGGGTTCAAGTCACGTGTCTCGCCAAACGATTTCGACGCCGTTTAACAACGTTTAGTAAGTTCTCGCACCTCTCGTTCCTCATATTGAAGTAATTTTGGGAGTAAGGGTTAGTTTCGAACTTAGATCGAGTTCAAGTTGCTGGGTTCATTTGAGGTGTTTTTAAGCTGTTTTGTTACATGGAGATGAAAATTTAGGACGTTGTGAAGCCGTGGGATTTGACGGATCTTAATTTGGCGCTCTGGTTTGCCCGAAACAAGATTTTCAATTCTGGTTTCTACGGTACCCGCGTGAACAACATGTTTCAAGAGATGATATCTTCATTTTTCATTCTTTTTTTGAGGTCGACCATGTTAGGACTTTTGTAGTATGTTGAATAAGCTTCGTTTGGAGTATAAGATGGCTTGAAACGGAGATCGGTGGAATGAGTTATAGTCTTTTTAGTCATGAAGCGCAAGCTGTTCTATTTCTTACAGTACGAGCACGAACAGCATGCTTCAAGAGCCAATATCTTCTTTTTTTATTCGTTATTTGAAGTTAACCATGTTAAGACTTTTGTAGTACGTTGAATAAGCTTCGTTTGGACTATAAGATGGCTTGAAACGGAGTTTGGTGGAGTGAGTTATGATATTTTTAGTTTTGAAGCGCGAGCTGTTCTGGTTGCTACTATACACGCGCGAACAGCATACTTCAAGAGCTAATATCTTCATTTTTCGGTCATTATTTGAGGTTGATCATGTTAGGACTTTTGTAGTACATCGAATAAGCTTCGTTCGGACTATAAGACGGCTTGAAACGGAGCTCGGTGGGGATGAGTTATGCCTTTATCCGTTCTGCCGCGCGAGCTGTCCATTGTGGATAGCAAAGGAAATCTGCTATAGACAAACTTCCGTTGATACGTAGTTGTCGTTCTGTCGTTAAATAGGTGTAAATTAGTTGAGTCGTTCATTAGAGTGTCATATTATTGGTTTTTGATCCATTTTCCGTACTTTGAATAGGAAATCGGACTCGTCGACTCGAGTAACGATTGTATTTTATTTTGCCGTTATTTGGTGAGTGATATTATTTCTTCTTTGACTTGTATAAACTCATGTTTTTGTGAGAAGGCATAATATGAGTTTTCTAATGTGATTTTTTTCTTTTGAAAGGAAAGAAAATGCGATGTTTAGAGCATTTTTGTTGCATAAAACATGATCGAACATTTATTGCTGTTTTGTTTATTCAATATGGTTTTATGAGTACTTTCTGGTATTGATTTTGAGTTGTTGTGATTTTGTGTTGCTCAAGATATCTGTGAACCCAATTAATGGGTTTGTGGGTATGCGCTGTCGCGACCCTCTAAAAAAATTTTAAATTTTAAAAGGGGTTAACGGATTATTAGGTTAATTAGATTTGACTAACCTAACGCGGACCCTCCCAAGCCCTACCGAATCGCAACTTTGGTTTTTGTTTAAATGATTTTAAAATTTGGAGTCGCCACTAATCGTTCTTGGTAGGTCGATTAGAAACCTAAATAAATTAGCGGGAGAACTAATTTATTCCTGCGAACCAGAGATTAGGAGCTCGGGGACTTGGTTACACTAGTTAATTAAAACTAATGCCCTTTCGGTACCTTAATTTCATGGATATCCTAATTCGGCAACTCAGGCTTGGTTTATTCCTAAGGCTATAGTAGGGTATTCTCTTTTGTGTTTTCACTTTTTAAATAGGATGCATGGATGGTATATATTTTTATTTGTTATATTTTTTTAAGTGTTAAAGATTCCCTGAAGCCGAAAGAAGGAGTGTGTTAACGACTTCTGTGCAGTATTACAACCTACTTATCTTTTGGGTCTGATGATTCAAAAATTAAATTATAGGAAGTACATGACAGTGAATAAACACCTCCAATGGGAGGCCTAGCATTGGCTTGGCTCTTCCCTTTGGGATTTAAGGTACAGGTATTTAAGTTGCAAGTATTTAAACTATTGTAAGTAAAAACCTCCAATGGGAGGCTAAGCATTGGCTTGGCTCTTCCCTTTGGGATTTAAGGTACATGTATTTAAGTTGCAGGTATTTAACTACTGTAAGTAAAAACCTCCAATGGGAGGCTAAGCATTGGCTTGGCTCTTCCCTTTGGGATTTAAGGTACATGTATTTAAGTTGCAAGTATTTAACTACTGTAAGTAAAAACCTCCAATGGGAGGCTAAGCATTGGCTTGGCTCTTCCCTTTGGGATTTAAGGTATAGGTATTTAAGTTGCAGGTGTTAACTACTGTAAGTAAAAACCTCCAATGGGAGGCTAAGCATTGGCTTGGCTCTTCCCTTTGGGATTTAAGGTACAGGTATTTAAGTTGCAGGTATTTAACTACTGTAAGTAAAAACCTCCAATGGGAGGCTAAGCATTGGCTTGGCTCTTCCCTTTGGGATTTATGGTGCAGGTATTTAAATTGCGGATGGACTTTGTCCTTTCCATTCTGGGGTATGAATTCTTTAAAATAAAATACAACGAATTGATTCAACAATTTGAAATTTGTGCGCGCTTGAGGACTCCTCCAAGCCGATTTTGTGCTTCCATAGGGTTGACCATTGATATAAAGCTGCGGCTTCCTGACATAAAATAGAGTGAAATGTCAGTATACAAAATATGTGCTAATGTGCACCTAAAACCAGAAGAGTGGAAAGAGTACTTATCTCCCATTTTTTTGGGAGGGATTTCTATAATTGATTTTCGCTCTCTATGTTCCCAATATAGAGAGTTTCTTTTGAATTAAGAGGGACTTTTAGTCAAAGATCAGTTGAGAAATCGGTGGACAGCTTAGAAGCTTGTCTGGGCCGATTTTTGCATCTCTACGAGATTTTTGCTGTTGACGTAGAGATATCCTTCTCCTGACATAAAATATGAAAAAAAAAGAGGAGATGGAGAAAGTGTATACAATTCGTGCTAATTTGCAAGTAAAACCATAAACAAATGAATAAATAAAAACACTTAGCTCGAATTTGCTTGCTCGTTGACGAAGATGAACTCTTGATTTATATTGATCGATGAAGGAATTTGTGATGATAATCCCTAGCTTTGAACTCCCATCATCTTCAAAATTCTCTCTCTTTTGGTATTTTCTTTCTCTCAAATTTTTCTTCAATCTCCCAAAACTCTCTCAAACATCCAAAATTTTCTCTCCAAAAAAATCCTCCCAAACACTTCAAATTTTCTCTCTCAAGAATCCCCCCCCTCAAGCTCACTTCTTCCTCCTTTTATAATCTACTCATCTATCTCCCATTCTAATTTTTCCACTAACTCTATCTCCCATTCTAATTTCTCCACTAACTCTTCTTCATTTTCATCTTCTATTCTCCATCTCTATCTCACATTCTAATCTCTCCACTAACTCCTCTTCATCTTCATCTTCCCTTCTCCATATTTATCTCTCATTCTAATTTCTCCACTAACTCTTCTTCATCTCCATCTTCCCTTCTCTATTCTTATCTTCCATTCTAATTTCTCTACTAACTCTTCTCCATCTTCCATTCTCTATTCTTATCTTATTTTCTCCATCCATTCTTCTCCAACTTTTCTTCTTCATCTCCTCTTCTCCATCTTCCCTTCTCTATTCTAATTTATCCACTAACTCTTCTTTTTGTTATTTGTAAAATAATCCTTCAAGAGTTAAGTATTTGCACTCTAGTCCTTGAATTTTAAGTATTTACAATTTAGTCCCTGAAAAAATATATTTCTTTAAGTCCAAATCTCCTCACAATTTTTGACACACCAAAATTTACCACATGTCAAATTTAAGCTCATTTCTTGCCGTTGAAAATAATGCAGAATTTAATTAAAGCTCTTTTGCAAAATTAAGTCATTCTGGGTATAATTGGGCCAAGATAAAAATTTAAAATATTAGAAGACAATGTCACAACTCATAAAAAGTGAAAATTAAAAATAAGTTGACTCAAATTAAATTTTTTTAGGCCCGATTCAAGATTATACTCGTGAAGGAACACGTGATTCGAATTGGATTTTTCTGAATTTGCGATGGCCAATATGAAAATAGATTTAAAATAAAAATATTAACTATCTTTGTGTATTTTTTTTTTTGCCTCAAATGTTATTTTTCCAAAATTTTCAAGTATTTTTGTATTTTTTTAAAAAAAATTAAAAAATATATATATAATATGAAATTTTATTTTTTGTTCAAAAATGGTTGCCTAGGCTTGGCCAAGGCTTCCAAAGTTGATTTTTCAATTTTCTCATTTTTTCTTCATTTTTTGTTTTATGAATTTTCGAAAATAAAAATACCGAAAAATACTGAAAATATGAAAAAATCGTTTTTTGGTCAAAATTGGTTCCCTAGGCTTGGCTAAGGTCCCCAAAGTTGATTTTTCAATTTTATGAATTTTTATGGATTTTTTATTACTTTAGCAATAGAAAAAAAATGATTAAAAATCAGGTGTCAACAGCTGCCCCTCTTTGAAAGGAAGCTCGGTAGAGGTTCATTTCAAAGACGAGATGACACCTGAATTCTAATCGACTCAATACAAGGAAATAAAAAGAGTCGTGACATGAATGTTCTACTGAAAATAAAATGAGAACCTAAGGATTCGTTATATAAAAAAAAAACTTTAGGGTGGTTGAACTTGAACCCGTATGGTGGATCAACCCATGGTAGATTCCTAATAAAAGGATTCTACTGATTAAAAATTGAATTAAAATTTGACCCGTATGGTGGGTCATACCATTTGACCCGTATGGTGGGTCGTACCATGGTAGATTCCTAATAAAAGGATTCTACTGATTAAATTTTGATTGAGATTTGACCCGTATGGTAGGTCACCCCATGGAGATACCTGTAAGAAGGACTTGGTACCTGTAGAAAGGACTTGGTGTCTGTAAGAAGGACTTGTGCCTGTAAGAAGGACTTGATTTGCCTGTAAAAAGGACTTAATTTGCCTGTAAGAAGGACTTGATTTGCCTGTAAGAAAGACTTACTTTGCCTGTAAGAAGGACTTTGTTTGCCTGTAAGAAGAACTTTGTTTGCCTGTAAGAAGGACTTGATTTGCCTGTAAGAAGGACTTTATGCCTGTAAGAAGGACTTGATTTGCCTGTAAGAAGGACTTTGTGCCTGTAAGAAGGACTTGATTTGCCTGTAAGAAGGACTTTGTGCCTGTAAGAAAGACTTGGTTTGCCTGTAAAAAGGACTTAGTTTGCCTGTAAGAAGGACTTGATTTGCCTATAAGAAGGACTTTGTGCCTGTAAGAAGGACTTGGTTTGCCTGTAAGAAGGACTTAGTTTGCCTGTAAGAAGGACTTGATTTTCCTGTAAGAAGGACTTGATTTGCCTGTAAGAAGGACTTGATTTGCCTGTAAGAAGGACTTTGTGCCTATAAGAAGGACTTTGTACCTGTAAGAAGGACTTGATTTGCCTGTAAGAAGGACTTGTTTTGCCTGTAAGAAGGACTTTGTTTGCCTGTAAGAAGGACTTGATTTTCCTGTAAGAAGGACTTTATGCCTGTAAGAAGGACTTGGTTTGCCTGTAAGAAGGACTTGGTTTGCCTGAAAGAAGGACTTAGTTTGCCTGTAAGAAGGACTTTATGCCTGTAAGAAGGACTTGGTTTGCCTGTAAGAAGGACTTAGTTTGCCTGTAAGAAGGACTTGGTTTGCCTGTAAGAAGGACTTAGTTTGCCTGTAAGAAGGGCTTGGTGTACCTCAAAGGGTGCCATTTTGAAATCTGGGGAGACCAGGAATCCTACGAAGCTCAAACCCAAATTATATTCTCCTGTCGCTTTAGGAATAAACCAAAGAGGCAGAGATCAAAAGGTCTCGAACATTTCTGTCCTTGAGACAAATCATGCTTTATTGAAGAAGGTGGATACCTATATATACCGCAATGGATTCGAGTACCCCAACAACCGTCAGAATTCATTCTCTTGAAAAGTTCAGGTTGAAGATATACTTACCTGAGAATTTGGAAGAAATGCTTGGTGGCTTCTCGACAACCAGGCTTGTTCATTCAATAATCGCCGAATGGATTTCAAGACTTTGGAAGGTAACTCAAACACCGGGAATGTGTTGCCTGTCAGGCAATGTCAGAGCTAACATGTGCAAGCATTTTCATCAATGCGTTCATTGGTTCATACAAAATTGTTCAGCTAAGTTGGCAATGATTAGAAGTAGTCTGTGTGATAACTCATGATGCAATCAATCAAAATGTGGATCATGCAAAACTATTCTGTCAAGTTTGCATTACCAATTCTATTTAAGGAGGTTCTCATAATATGAACGCCTCGAATGTAATCTGAATGGGGGACTTTAGTCCGGAAGGGCTTTCTCTCACTCTAGAGAAAGGCTGTTTATCTGTAGATTAAAATGTTAGACCCGTGTGTAGAAATGGTTTAACTTTCCTCATCCTGTTATGCCCCATTTTGCACATTTGATGTCTCCTATGCAGTTTATGCTCTAAGTTGGAGTTGGTAAATTAAACATGCGGAATAATCATACATAATTCGTGAAATGTGTAAACACAATGCCGATGTGACAATTTTTAGCATCATGTGTATTTATATAATGTGCAAACATGGGCGGATTTGAATTGCCCCTGGTATGTGGGTGGATTGAACAAATTGGGAAGCCCACTTCTTATGTCGAGGAGCGGTTTGTCTCAAGTTTTGCCCCTGCACGATGAGGCATATGGGTGAGGGAGCATTTTGGTTTGTTTAGTGACAGCGACCGCCATGGTTTAGCAGTTAAATGCCCCCCATTTTTCACCAGAATAGATCTTGTCAAATGATCATCATTTTCTTTTGGATTTGTCTCCTCCAACATGTTACATGTTAGTATAAATATTTCCTGTAACAAGAAAAGGAGACATGTCAACCGGTATTAAAAGGGATAAATTGGAAACGATACTGATTTACCCTTCATCTTGAATGCCTTGGACAAGTCTTTTACCAATTTTGCTGGGTTGAGTTTTCTTCGACTTTTGTTGGATGCTTCACCATTAAGCCGAGAATGTGGCAAAATATTGACTTCGGTATTACTCGTCGAGTATTCCTGCTTGCAAAAAGAAATACACAAAAAGTTGTTTCATTTATTTATAATACATACAACATTCCCCACTTTGGAGATCGAACTCGGGATATTTCGGACCTACTGTCATCCTCCATACCATTCGGTCCATTGGACCATAGGTGTCCATGGGGTTTTCTTTTCAAAGGTTAATCCTTTGGGATAACGCGGCCCTGTTGTATCACCTTGGGCCTTGTTACGATATTTCTCGAGGTAATTTGCAATCCCTGTTAAGAATGGAATAAAAAAATTCAGGACTCGAGATGATTATGTGCAAATTAGAACGATACAGAATTACCCATGTCTGAGATTGTTCGGATCTTTCGCTTGTATTTTTCTTTAACCGAAGCTGCCCATCCCGTGGTAATGTCCATGAGTTGATTTGCCCCCAATTTAGCCCGACCAGGAAATTTGGTTTTTGGATACAACTGTATTCTCGAGTCGCTTTTGCAAATTTCTGAAAATAGAAGGGATCAAATTTAAAACCGGAGCAATTTAAGGGTAAATTGGAACGATACGGATTTACCCTTCAAATTTACGCAGATTTCGTCTCGATATTAATTTTTTCGAGTTTGGTGCGGTTAACGGCTCCGAGCATTTAATAGGGGGGAAAGGGAAATGATTACTTCTAGCTTGTGCATTAATTTTGGACATCGACAAAAGGCGAGAACGTGCGATGAAACTAAGTAGACGTATTCGTCTAGGTTTAATCTTCTTCATGATGCTCTCGCGGGTTGCGGTAGACGATGATATCAAGAACATTAGAGAGACATTTAGTGTGGCTTTCCACCAGCCGCCTAGAGACCCGCGTTCAATCATGTAAATTAATAAAACTACCACCACTTAATTAGTGTGCCAATAAATTCGGCCATTTGTTGCGTGCCCCACTTCAACCGTGTTTTGTTTCTTTCGGTGCCCATTTGCTCTTGTCGGGCGCCTGTAGCATTGGGAGAAATACTTGTGGGTCACATTCGTTAATAGAACCTCGGTCCTCTAAAACCCTCCGCGTGTTTCGGATCCGAGGAAATTTTAAGACCGGTCTCTGGTTGATTTAATCAGGTTAAGGTACTTATTTCATGGTTTCTGATTATATAATCCATATTGTCTTTCAAAAGACGCGGGATCCTCTGCAATACATTAAATATGCCCCCGTGTTTAATCAGTATAAGTCCACCGTCATATCAGAATACACTGCCCATACAAGTTTACGGATTGACACAACTCTGTCTGTCAAAGATGGACAGTGTTCGTTTGCCCCCCTGAATTAACAGTTGAAGCCTTGGTGTTTTTCGTCTTTTGGTATTTCTGAAGATGATTCTTGATATATTATTGAACTTAATTTTTACACCCGTCTGGGGTATCTAGGATCTCCCTGCAAAAGAAAAGGATATAATTAGTATGCGACACAAGAAATGTCGGTCCATGACTCCTATATTAGTCCAATTTTATTTTTTCTATTTTATAGAGAAATCAGAAGAAAAAAAAAATTTCCTTAGGAAGAAATAGGTTAATTTCTGATACAGAATTTTTTTCAGATTTATTATTCTTTTTTTTATTTTTTTAAAGGAATGTGACGAAATCTCTTGACATTTACTAAAATTTTTGAAGGAATTTCCTTTTTATCAAAATAAATTTTCAGAGGTAAATTTGTCAGGAAAATTTTATTTTTATTGAAGCAGGAAAAACATGACAGAAATCCTTTATTGGTTAACGAAATTCCCCCGAGACATTAGTCTAATTTTATTTAGAGAAACTTTTCTTAGAAAAACATGAGCGAATTTCTCGAAAAGAATTTTTGTTGCAAGTTTTTATAATTTGAAAGAATGTGATAAAATCACTTGATGTTTTTTTTTTTAAAGGAATTTTTCTTTTTATCGAAATAAATTTTCAGAGGAAAATTTGTCGGGAAAATTTCATTTTTATTGGAGAGAAAAAAACATGACAAAAATCTCTTATTGGTCAATTAGTCTAATTTTATTTAGAGAAAATTTTCTTAGAAAAACATGAGCGAATTTCTCGAGAAGAATTTTCTTGCAAGTTTTTATAATTTGAAAAATGTGATAAAATCACTTGATGTCTACTAGAGTTTTTTTTTTAAGGAATTTTTCTTTTTATTGAAATTTTCAGAGGAAAATTTTTTCAGGAAAATTTCATTTTTATTGAAGCAATAAAAATATGACAAAAATCCCTTATTGGTTAATAAAATTCCCATGAAGGGATTTTTTTACATCATTTTTTCAAAAAAAAAATTTAAAAGAAATGAGGGACAAATTTAATTTTTATTTTCTTTTAAAAAGAATGGTCGTAATATCAAGCTCAAAAACTGACTAACACCTAGCATGGACCGACCGAAAATAAATACAAGATAAAATTAGAGAACTTACTTTTACCTTGGAGAAATGCAAATCACATAGTCATGCGCATGACTCAAGTGAGGAGTGGACTCTAGAAAATAAAAGAAGGAGAGACAAGGTATGGACCTAAAAAGGCTCCCACTATCTGAATTGACAAACTTACCCTCCGCGCAATCAAATCACAATGGGAAGAATTGTCAATTCAGATAATGAGCGGAATAAAATATGGTCAACCCGAGCACTATCGACGCAAGAGCTTTGCATATTCGATCCCTATCTATGGTTTTCTAGGAAGAATTTCGCGACTTGGGTTTAGACGCTTGTGTGTGCAGGTGTCGTGATCCTCAGAGTATGCAAGACATGCACAACAATTGATATCAAAACAGCGCTTCTAAAAATGTGCGAAATTAAACAAATAAACCCAACACCGAGCCTGCAAAACAAAGGGGTTAGCCAAACACTCCGCCCCTTATAACTCCCATCCTGCAAAAACATATAACACCTATAGAATGAGTCCCAAACAATATCGCCAGAAGCGAGATATGCATGAAATTTTCATTGGCCTAAGTCCACTAGGACTCTTAAAATTTCGAAAAAAATTTAAGTATTCCAATTGGTATCTTTTTTCGAAAATTTAAAAATCTCACTCCCCAGCGGAGTCGCCAGTCTGTCGCGACCCTCTAAAAAAATTTTAAATTTTAAAAGGGGTTAACGGATTATTAGGTTAATTAGATTTGACTAACCTAACGCGGACCCTCCCAAGCCCTACCGAATCGCAACTTTGGTTTTTGTTTAAATGATTTTAAAATTTGGAGTCGCCACTAATCGTTCTTGGTAGGTCGATTAGAAACCTAAATAAATTAGCGGGAGAACTAATTTATTCCTGCGAACCAGAGATTAGGAGCTCGGGGACTTGGTTACACTAGTTAATTAAAACTAATGCCCTTTCGGTACCTTAATTTCATGGATATCCTAATTCGGCAACTCAGGCTTGGTTTATTCCTAAGGCTATAGTAGGGTATTCTCTTTTGTGTTTTCACTTTTTAAATAGGATGCATGGATGGTATATATTTTTATTTGTTATATTTTTTTAAGTGTTAAAGATTCCCTGAAGCCGAAAGAAGGAGTGTGTTAACGACTTCTGTGCAGTATTACAACCTACTTATCTTTTGGGTCTGATGATTCAAAAATTAAATTATAGGAAGTACATGACAGTGAATAAACACCTCCAATGGGAGACCTAGCATTGGCTTGGCTCTTCCCTTTGGGATTTAAGGTACAGGTATTTAAGTTGCAAGTATTTAAACTATTGTAAGTAAAAACCTCCAATGGGAGGCTAAGCATTGGCTTGGCTCTTCCCTTTGGGATTTAAGGTACATGTATTTAAGTTGCAGGTATTTAACTACTGTAAGTAAAAACCTCCAAATGGGAGGCTAAGCATTGGCTTGGCTCTTCCCTTTGGGATTTAAGGTATAGGTATTTAAGTTGCAGGTATTTAACTACTGTAAGTAAAAACCTCCAATGGGAGGCTAAGCATTGGCTTGGCTCTTCCCTTTGGGATTTAAGGTACAGGTATTTAAGTTGCAGGTATTTAACTACTGTAAGTAAAAACCTCCAATGGGAGGCTAAGCATTGGCTTGGCTCTTCCCTTTGGGATTTATGGTGCAGGTATTTAAATTGCGGATGGACTTTGTCCTCTCCATTCTGGGGTATGAATTCTTTAAAATAAAATACAACGAATTGATTCAACAATTTGAAATTTGTGCGCGCTTGAGGACTCCTCCAAGCCGATTTTGTGCTTCCATAGGGTTGACCATTGATATAAAGCTGCGGCTTCCTGACATAAAATAGAGTGAAATGTCAGTATACAAAATATGTGCTAATGTGCACCTAAAACCAGAAGAGTGGAAAGAGTACTTATCTCCCATTTTTTTGGGAGGGATTTCTATAATTGATTTTCGCTCTCTATGTTCCCAATATAGAGAGTTTCTTTTGAATTAAGAGGGACTTTTAGTCAAAGATCAGTTGAGAAATCGGTGGACAGCTTAGAAGCTTGTCTGGGCCGATTTTTGCATCTCTACGAGATTTTTGCTGTTGACGTAGAGATATCCTTCTCCTGACATAAAATATGAAAAAAAAAAGAGGAGATGGAGAAAGTGTATACAATTCGTGCTAATTTGCAAGTAAAACCATAAACAAATGAATAAATAAAAACACTTAGCTCGAATTTGCTTGCTCGTTGACGAAGATGAACTCTTGATTTATATTGATCGATGAAGGAATTTGTGATGATAATCCCTAGCTTTGAACTCCCATCATCTTCAAAATTCTCTCTCTTTTGGTATTTTCTTTCTCTCAAATTTTTCTTCAATCTCCCAAAACTCTCTCAAACATCCAAAATTTTCTCTCCAAAAAAATCCTCCCAAACACTTCAAATTTTCTCTCTCAAGAATCCCCCCCCCTCAAGCTCACTTCTTCCTCCTTTTATAATCTACTCATCTATCTCCCATTCTAATTTTTCCACTAACTCTATCTCCCATTCTAATTTCTCCACTAACTCTTCTTCATTTTCATCTTCTATTCTCCATCTCTATCTCACATTCTAATCTCTCCACTAACTCCTCTTCATCTTCATCTTCCCTTCTCCATATTTATCTCCCATTCTAATTTCTCCACTAACTCTTCTTCATCTCCATCTTCCCTTCTCTATTCTTATCTTCCATTCTAATTTCTCTACTAACTCTTCTCCATCTTCCATTCTCTATTCTTATCTTATTTTCTCCATCCATTCTTCTCCAACTTTTCTTCTTCATCTCCTCTTCTCCATCTTCCCTTCTCTATTCTAATTTATCCACTAACTCTTCTTTTTGTTATTTGTAAAATAATCCTTCAAGAGTTAAGTATTTGCACTCTAGTCCTTGAATTTTAAGTATTTACAATTTAGTCCCTGAAAAAATATATTTCTTTAAGTCCAAATCTCCTCACAATTTTTGACACACCAAAATTTACCACATGTCAAATTTAAGCTCATTTCTTGCCGTTGAAAATAATGCAGAATTTAATTAAAGCCCTTTTGCAAAATTAAGTCATTCTGGGTATAATTGGCCCAAGATGAAAATTTAAAATATTAGAAGACAATGTCACAACTCATAAAAAGTGAAAATTAAAAATAAGTTGACTCAAATTAAATTTTTTTAGGCCCGATTCAAGATTATACTCGTGAAGGAACACGTGATTCGAATTGGATTTTTCTGAATTTGCGATGGCCAATATGAAAATAGATTTAAAATAAAAATATTAACTATCTTTGTGTATTTTTTTTTGCCTCAAATGTTATTTTTCCAAAATTTTCAAGTATTTTTGTATTTTTTAAAAAAAAATTAAAAATATATAATATAATATAAAATTTTATTTTTTGTTCAAAAATGGTTGCCTAGGCTTGGCCAAGGCTTCCAAAGTTGATTTTTCAATTTTCTCATTTTTTCTTCATTTTTTGTTTTATGAATTTTCGAAAATAAAAATACCGAAAAATACTGAAAATATGAAAAAATCGTTTTTTGGTCAAAATTGGTTCCCTAGGCTTGGCTAAGGTCCCCAAAGTTGATTTTTCAATTTTATGAATTTTTATGGATTTTTTATTACTTTAGCAATAGAAAAAACATGATTAAAAATCAGGTGTCAACATGCGCATACTATTTAGGATATCCTTGTGGGCCGAGCCACTGGCATTGTAGGTGGAGACCTTACCAAGGGGGGAATCTTGGTCGTCTTTTGTCACGAGCGTTATTGTTGACACCTGATTTTTAATCATCTTTTCTCTTTTAAAAATTTTCAGTATTTTTCGGCATTTTTATTTTTTGAAAAATTCATAAAAATTCATAAAATTGAAAAATTAACTTTGGGGACCTTGGCCAAGCCTAGAGAACTAATTTTGACCAAAAAATAATTTTTCATATTTTCAGTATTTTTTAGTATTTTTATTTTCGAAAATTCATGAAAAATAAAGAAAAAATGAGAAAATTGCAAAATCAACTTTGGAAGCCTTGGCCAAGCCTAGGCAACCATTTTTGAACAAAAAATAAATTTTCATATTATATATATATTTTTAATTTTTAAAAAAAAATACAAAAATACTTGAAAATTTTGGAAAAATAACATTTGAGGCCAAAAAAATACACAAAGATAGTTAATATTTTTATTTTAAATCTATTTTCATATTGGCCATCGCAAATTCAGAAAAATCCAATTCGAGTCACGTGTTCCTTCACGAGTATAATCTCGAATCGGGCCTAAAAAAATTTAATTTGAGTCAACTTATTTTTAATTTTCACTTTTTATGAGTTGTGACATTGTCTTATAATATTTTAAATTTTCATCCTGGCTCAATTATACCCAGAATGACTCAATTTTGCAAAAGGGTTTTAATTAAATTCTGCATTATTTTCAGCGGCAAGAAATGAGCTTAAATTTGACATGTGGTAAATTTTGGTGGGTCAAAAATTGTGAGGAGATTTGGACTTAAAGAAATATATTTTTTCATGAACTGAATTGTAAATACTTAAAATTCAAGGACTAGAGTGCAAATACCTAACTCTTGAAGGATTATTTTACAAATAACAAAAAGAAGAGTTAGTGGATAAATTAGAATAGAGAAGGGAAGATGGAGATGAAGAAGAGTTAGTAGAGAAATTAGAATGGAAGATAAAAATAGAGAAGGGAAAATGGAGATGAAGAACAGTTAGTGGAGAAATTAGAATGGGAGATAAATATGGAGAAGGGAAGATGAAGATGAAAAAGAGTTAATGGAGAAATTAGAATGTGAGATAGAGATGGAGAATGGAAGATGAAAATGAAGAAGAGTTAGTGGAGAAATTAGAATGGGAGATAGAGTTAGTGGAAAATTAGAATGAGAGATAGATGAGTAGATTATAAAAGGAGGAAGAAGTGACCTTGAGAGAAAAAAAATTTTGGAGAGAAAATTTTGGATGTTTGAGAGAGTTTTGGGAGATTGAAGAAAAATTTGAGAGAAAGAAAATATCAAAAGAGAGAGAATTTTGAAGATGATGGGAGTTTAAAGCTAGGGGTTATCATCACAAATTCCTTCATCGATCAATATAAATTAAGAGTTCATCCTCGTCAACGAGCAAGCAAATTCGAGCTAAGTGTTTTTATTTATTCATTTATTTATGGTTTTACTCGCAAATTAGCACAAATTGTATACACTTTCTCCATCTCCCATTTTTTCCCATATTTTATGTCAGGAGAAGGATATCTCTATGTCAACAGCAAAAATCTCGTAGAGATGCAAAAATCGGCCCAGACAAGCTCCTAAGCTGTCCACCGATTTCTCAACTGATCTGTGACTAAAAGTCCCTCTTAATTCAAAAGAAACTCTCTATATTGGGAACATAGAGAGCGAAAATCAATTATAAAAATCTCTCCCAAAAAAACGGGAGATAAGTACTCTTTCCACTCTTCTGGTTTTAGGTGCAAATTAGCACATATTTTGTATACTGACACTTCACTCTATTTTATGTCAGGAAGCCGCAGCTCTATATCAATGGTCAACCCTATGGAAGCACAAAATCGGCTTGGAGGAGTCCTCAAGCGTGCACAAATTTCAAATTGTTGAATCAATTCGTTGTATTTCATTTTAAAGAATTCATACCCCAGAATGGAGAGGACAAAGTCCATCCGCAATTTAAATACCTGCACCATAAATCCCAAAGGGAAGAGCCAAGCCAATGCTTAGCCTCCCATTGGAGGTTTTTACTTACAGTAGTTAAATACCTGCAACTTAAATACCTGTACCTTAAATCCCAAAGGGAAGAGCCAAGCCAATGCTTAGCCTCCCATTGGAAGTTTTTACTTACAGTAGTTAAATACCTGCAACTTAAATACCTGTACCTTAAATCCCAAAGGGAAGAGCTAAGCTAATGCTTAGCCTCCCATTGGAGGTTTTTACTCACAGTAGTTAAATACCTGCAACTTAAATACCTGTACCTTAAATCCCAAAGCGAAGAGCCAAGCCAATGCTAGGCCTCCCATTGGAGGTGTTTATTCACTGTCATGTACTTCCTATAATTTAATTTTTGAATCATCAGACCCAAAAGATGAGTAGGTCGTAATACTGCACAGAAGTCGTTAACACACTCCCTCTTTCGGCTTCAGGGAATCTTTAACGCTTAAAAAAAATATAACAAATAAAAATATATGACATCCATGCATCCTATTTAAAAAGTGAAAACACAAAAGAGAATACCCTACTAGAGCCTTAGGAATAAACCAAGCCTAAGTTGCCGAATTAGGATATCCATGAAATTAAGATACCGAAAGGGCATTAATTTTAATTAACTAGTGTAACCAAGTCCCCGAGCTCATAATCTCTAGTTCGCGGGAATAAATTAGTTCTCCCGCTAATTTATTTAGGTTTCTAATCGACCTACCAAGAACGATTAGTGGCGACTCCAAATTTCAAAATCATTTAAACAAAAACCAAAGTTGCGATTCGGTAGGGCTTGGGAGGGTCCGCGTTAGGTTAGTCAAATCTAATTAACCTAATAATCCGTTAACCCCTTTAAAATTTAAATTTTTTTTTAGAGGGTCGCGACAGTTATACGTGACTACAGTTAGAACCTTGAGCACGTGATTAGTCAATGGATAGACCATTGACATATGTTTTGCTGAGATTAACCAATGGATTAAACCATTGGTATTTGTTTTGTGTTTTAAATGTGCATAGTGATTGTTTGATCTACTTAGAAGAAATGTATTACTCACTGAGCCGTGTTAGCTCATTCCTTTCATCTTTTTGTTTTTCAAATCCAGCGAGTCGCCCGTAGAACGTGAGCAATCGTTAGTGGAGGATATTTTGTTGGGGGGAAGGTTTTATTATAAGTTGTGAATTGTTCCTTTTGTATTTAGTGAGCCCTTTTAAGTGAATATTAGACGTTTCTACCATTTGGAAGGATATGTGTATATATCTATTTATGGTTTAGTAGCAAGCTCTGATGTTTGTAACTAAGGAACTTCTTGAAGTCGTATGTATGGATATACATGTTTGTTATCAGGTTGGATTCTAGTTAAGTTGAGGCTGCGTCCTTTTGAGAAAGGGACAGCCGTGTCACAATCTCCTATTATTGTGGTTTGGGGTGTGACAGAAACCGCACAAAAGACGACCTGAGTCAATGTCGCGAGCCAAATTACAAGGGAAATGGAGAGAAGATGAACCCAAACAAAATCCCACAAACACACAGCTTAGAAGGCATCAGATAGATCGGACTGAAGCAAAACATGCTAATTCAACGCACTGATCGCACCTCAGATTGGGAAGAGAAACCCAGAAAAGAAAGACGACCCGAGTCAATGTTGCAAGCGACAACGCAAGGGAAGGGGAGAGAAGATGAACCCAAAAAGGGGAGACGTCTCCCATAAAAGCCTGGAGAAAAGAATAATCTCAAAGGGCCGTTAAAACTGAATCGAAAATCGAACTTGAACCGAAAATTTCACATATTTTGATGCGGTTTTAAGGTTCGGATAACGAAAAATAATTATTGAGCATGGCCAGGTGGGCCGGTTTTAGACCTAGACCCAAAACCCGACCCTGTTATAACCGGTTTTCAATTTTTGGAATTGAGATCCTATCCTATTTTTTTTAGAACTTGTTTTAGAACCGACCCTGTTTTTCGGTCCAGCTCTAGGGTCTACCCGGTTTCCCTATTTTTTAGTCATCCTAAAAAAAAAAAAATACAAAGCTAACGATTTCAGGGTCTACCCATTTTTTTTATTTTTAGTCATCCTTAAAAGAAAACAAAACCAACGATGCAGAAAATATATTTACTTTACTTAGGCTGCGGTAAAAATTGAACAACACCCCTAGAGGTGAGTGTGCTGCAAGTGCGTGAGGTAGGGCTATAGCGAAGGCTTAATCACTTCACTTAGGATTTTTTTAAAGCAGCATATAAAATCGATTCTATAAATCGGTCCGGGTAGGTTTTTACCTAGATCCGGTTCCCGGACCGGTTCTCAAAAATTGGAACCGGTTTCCGGACCGGTTTGAATGGAAACCGATTCCCAATTCTGTTTTTTGGGTGGTTCGATCCGGATTCCGAATAAACCCAATTTGATTGCACGTCCCTACCTATTTTAGTTCAGGTTACTTCGATTTGATTCAGTTAACCAAATCACAAACCCAAATATCTTCTTTCTTCTTTACAGTTAACATTAGCTATTTAGAAGAAATAATTATTTTCTTTATTATTTTTTTCTCTCTTTTGGTGCAAGGTGGCAGAGGCTGACGGCCACACTTGCTGAGGAACGGTGGCCGGCGACCCTCATTGAAGTCAGCGAGGCCATCAACAGCCCTCATGTGCCACACCGAAGCAAAGGGCATCGGGGCCTCGCCTCCTCAGATTTAGCGTCGAAGACAGCGTAGATGAAGCGGCTTCAAAGGGAGCTGGCAAGGAATTGCCCGGCGGATGGATCTCAAGACATGGCTTCCAAGTAGAGGCTTGGAGATCAGGAGGCAATGGCGTGGGACTTCTCGGCATGTGTGAGCTAATGAAGATGACGATGAAGTAGAAACAAACAACAACGAGAAGGAGAGAGTGGGGATTAGGGTTCAATTGGGATTGGCGACAAGCATGGTGGCGGATGCGATTCGATTGAAGCGGAAATGGCTCTGATTTGTGGATGATTGATCAATCGGTGGCAGATTGAAGAAATCGAGATTTGGCTTTGGGATGTGCGAAGATGAATCGGACTTGGCGGTGACGAATGGCTTTTCAAAGAATTTAGCATGCGTGTGACATGGGCCGGTTGTTCTGTGTCCCCTTGGTCGATGCGGAGGATCGTGGGGGATCGAATAACCTGGGTCCTATGGTTTTCTCACACTCGTAAAACCTTGAAGTGGTGCTTGATGGTATAAACAAAGAAAATGAGTGTGCAGAGGGTACTAGACAACTGGGTTCCTGGGAGTGGTGTCAGGACGGTTTGTGCTAGGAATTCTAGGATTAAACATAATAGATCCCTTAGGAGCTCTAAAGGCAGGTTTGGCCTCCCATGTACAAACTGGTCGGGAGCTGATGCCGCTCTCCTGATGAGGCCATGGCAGGCCGAAACCAGTTGTGGTGCCTATATTGACCTGTGCGCGCTTGATACAAAGGATGCCCGAGCTAAGCTGGATATGGTAGGATCCGATACGAGAAAGATATTCACCTAAGTGTTCCATGGGACAAAAGATAAAAAGGCTGGCCTGATGGCCAGACCAGTCGCCAGGTGCCTCACGGGCTGACTCTCGGCCAGGGTAAAATGCCGGCCCGTGACAAATGGTATCAGAGCGGGGTCCCTTCAGTAAGTATGTGAGTTGAAGAAAATCTGTGGTCTACCCGGTCCTTTGAGTGCGGAGAGTGAATCGCCGAAGCAAAAAAAAAAAAATGGCTCGGACAATGCGCGGCTCTCGCCTTGCTTCAGGGATGCCAATGGGGGCACAGTAAAGAAATCGACTCATCATTGAAATGGGAAAAACGTTCCTGGATCAATTCGGCGAATCTCAAGATGGATTCTCTACCATGCTTTAGACAAGGTAAAATCTCCATTGGTTAGCACAAAAAAAAAAAAACAAACAAAAACAAAACAAAAAAAAATGTAATGCTTATTAGAGGGAAAAAAGGGTGCCGCCATGTCAGTGCGGTTGGCCAAAGTGCCACACTTTGAAAGCAACAGTGACTACAAAACGGTGCTGCGAGCCTAAACGCAGTTGGCAAAAAACGCCACGCTGGATTGCACGGGTGACCAAATAAAATCCGAACGGCATTTTGAAAAAAAAAAAAAAGCTACCGATGTTGAGGGGAAGTCTGTTCTGCCTCACAAGGGTGTGACAGAACAGCCCGCAACGAGGGCGTTGCGAAAATGAGTGGGGGAAAATGACACGGGCGGGTTGTTCTGTGTCCCCTTGGTCGATGCGGAGAATCGTGGGGGATCGAATAACCTGGGTCCTATGGTCTTCTCACACTTGTAAAACCTTGAAGTGGTGCTTGATGGTATAAATAAAGAAAATGGACGTGCAGAGGGTACTAGACAACTGGGTTCGTGGGAGTGGTGTCAGGACGGTTTGTGCTAGGAGTTCTAGGATTAAACATAATAGATCCCTTAGGAGGTCTGAATGCGGGTTTGGCCTCCCATGTACAAACTGGTCGGGAGCTGACACCGCTCTCCTGATGAGGCCATGGCAGGCCGAAACCAGTTGTGGTGCCTATATTGACCTGTGCGCGCTTGATACAAAGGATGCCCGAGCTAAGCTGGGTATGGTAGGATCCGATACGAGAAAGATATTCGCCTAAGTGTTCCATGGGACAAAAGATAAAAAGGCTGGCCTGGTGGCCAGACTGGTCGCCAGGCGCCTCACGGGCTGATCCTCGGCCAGGGTAAAATGCCGGCCCGTGACACGTGACTTTGTCCACACTCCGCAGGGGACGATGCCAAATCTAAAACAAAAAAGGAAAAATAAAAAATAAAAAGGAAAATAAAAAAACCGAACCAAATCAGATTAGATTTTTTGTTTGGTCTACGATTCGGTTCAACTTAACTGCTCATCCTATCTAACTAACCAAATCGAACCGAACCGTTGACACCCAAGAAATGTCTCCATAGCTCGAAATGTAACTTCCGTCCCTAGAAAGGACTGCCAATTCAGCCCCAAAACATAAAGACGAAAGGCCAAACTTTTTGCTACAAAAAACCAAGTCGAAGCAATAAAATAAAATTATACAACACAGCGAGCGACGACCAAGAACGTGGTGCGAATGAACATTCCTCCCCCTGAACCATGGCGGAAGCGTGAGGCATTGAATGGGTTCTCTCACTCAGACCCTGTTGAGTCTTAATCGGAATTTCTTGCCATTTAAGAATAGTCGAAAATTAGAAGAAATACTAAATGAGGTTGGAAAAATCTAAAAAAATAGTCAAAATTTTAATTTTAATTTCATTTGCATCTCGGCCACTTTAGATTTTTGAGAATTCGATGTGGGTCATAGGTCAGCTCCAGTGCGCACTCAATCTTGTCCAAAAATGCTGGTTTTCGCAAAATTTGAAGCCGATCAAGCAAGGACGCTGCCACGGTAAAGCCCTAAGTGTGGTCTAGATTGAGGAGCCATTTTTATCTTTGCCGAAACTGGTCTAAATCGGGGTGATCCCGTCTAATTTTCGTCGGCCGGTTCAATTGAACCGGACTGAGCCGAGAGCAAAAAGCTAGAAGCAGAAGCTGAAATTGCAGACGTCCCTTTTTATCCCCAGATGAACCAGTCCAGCGGGCGAAGCAAGGAAGAGAAAAAGCCAAAAATATGAGTACCAAGGGAGGCTAAAAAAAAGGACCTGATGGGGAGTTTGGATTTGGTCTCCTTGTTGAGATTGGGCCCATATTGTTTTAATTAAAGAAAATGGGACTTGGGCCTATTTAGGCCTTGTCTTCTTGACATTGACCTGGCCCATCAACCGAGCTCAGTTGGAGTGAGGCCCGGACCACGGCCTGGGTCCGGGTCGGGTTGACCCGGCACGTACCCCCTTGTTTTAATTTTTAAAAAGAAAAAGGATAGAAGAAATGTTAAAAAAATAAAAAAAAATATATCGAAAAAGTTAAAAAAAAAACAAACAAACAAAATGAAAAAATTCCAGAAAATCATTAAGAAAAAGGAAATGGCTAGACTGCCCTTTTTTTCTCTTGATTTTGACTTTAGAATCTCTCAAAATAACGATTTTGCCCTTTGGGCAAATTGTTCCAAAATTATTTCAAACTTTAATCACATCATTCTCTTAGTTCTCAAGACTTTATTAGGGATTTCATGCTTAATTTGATGTGTTTTATATGCATGTTATTAACTCCTTGATTGTGCACATTTATACGCCTTGATTGTGATTGATATGGTAGACTCATATCTATACAAGTATGTTAAAAAAACACTCAACACCAGTACCGAAAGGGAGTCGGTAGAAACACCAGCTTAATCAAGTCCTCGAACCCTTAATTTATGGTTGCATAGAATCGAATGGCATTTCCCGATCACTAGATAAGGTTTTCGATCTATCTTTCTTAAAGACTGGTGATAACTCCTTTTTGCATGTACACATACACGTACCACCTTATCATACTTCGAATTTGACTTATCTTGCTGTGATTTGGCATGGGTCTAGGAGGATTCGAGCTAAGCCCGTTCTAAAGACATGTTAATCCATTAACCCGATTGTTTTTCAAGATCAGGTCGCGACAAAATCTAACGAGGCTATATAGCTTCGCACTCAGCTCACAAAGTAGTAGACGCTCTTCAATTGCTGCAACCACTCCGTCTCTCTGTCCTTCTCCTTCTTAAGCTTCGTTGTTTGTGGTCTAGGTAGAGCTTCCATATCTCTGAGTTCTTTTTTAGTTGTAAGTCAGGTTTTCACGAGTCTTGATTCATCTATCTAGTTATTTGACGTGAGATTGGATTGTTCTACGTGTTAGATCTTGTCGTGATCTTCACCGTTTCTAGTATTATTCGAGGAGCGTGTGAAATTGGATGTGTTGGCTGTAATTGCTACTATTGTTCTTCTTTCTTGTTTTGTCCACTCGAATCCTTGGGTGACTCGTAGTCGATTGATTTGTTGATGCAAAATTTTTACAATTTAGGCACTCGAATTGAATTTTTGAAATTTAAAGTGGCCAAAATGAAATTGGAATTAAAAGAAGAATACTGACTCTTTTTTTTTGTACTTTTGCTTTCACAAATGCTTTTTTTTTATTATTTGGTATTTTATAATATAAAAATACCAAAAAAAGAAAAATATTTAAAAATATTATTTGTTCAAGATTGATTCCCTAGCCTTCACCAAGGCTTTCTAAGCTAATTTTGCAATTTTATTGATTTTTTATTAATTATCTAAGAATTAAAAATTACGTGTCAACATTACCTTAGATTTAGATATTTCATTTATTGAGCTTTTGCTCACTCTTTATTTTTTAAACATATAGGATGGTCCTCTGGACACGACAACGAATTAGACGAGATGAAGCTATTAGCCATCAACCCTAAGTTGGATGGCGGCTTGCTTAACGGTCAGGCTCGCTTTTGGTATAATATGGGAGTAAAGGCATCAATTGACTCGATTCTTTTTCCAGTGTTGTGTTCGGACGATATAGTAAAGTTTTAAACTGATGTTTAATATAAATGCAAAAGTATATTCATTAAACTCGTGCGATTTCTTGTTTGGGATCTTGTGAAAATTTTTCCTGTTCTTCTGCATATGTTTAATGAGTATAAACAGAAAGAATACTTGTCATGCGTGATGTTTTGGGGCATCACAAAATATACACGTTAAAACTGAATATTAAAATGTGTAAGGGTCAAAGCCTGCATATTTAGTTAATATGTATAAAAAGAATATCTATATTTATATATGAAATACGTGGATGCTTGAAAATAACAATAATTTGGGAAATCTAAAAGCGAAAAGAGAGAAAGAAACTGGGTGGTGTTTTAATAAAATGAGGGGGCATGAGAGAAAGGAAAGAAGGTAAATTTAAGAAATGTAAAAATGGGGAGTGTGTTTCCCCTTGTATTCACTTAGTATAAATGCACAGACATTGCTTGTCCATGATAAATCGGCATTTTAAAGATTTTATGAGATCTCTTTATTATGTATTATTTGGATTATTAATTAATAGAGACATGAATTGACGCAGTATATAAAGAAATCGCACATGCACGCGGAAATAGGTAAATTTTCAAGAGTTAAATTATTTTTGATAAGATTCAAATCTTAAGTCAAAATAAGTGTGAGATAAATTATTAATTCACGCGATCGTCCTTGATATCACATTTGTAAAGTAACTGGCTGAGAATCTTTCAGAGCAAGAGACTATATTATTTGTGTTTTATAATAGTGAAGATATGTATAACATTATTTTATTATTGTGATGTTTTGTTACTATGCTAAAGTACTCGTTTAGGGAGAAGAACAACATAAATGGTCATTAAATTTTAGTTTAATATGTAATATTTTTAGATTTATAATTTATTCACGTGGTCTTTGAGTTATTGGCAAATATTAAATGCAGTCTTTTCATTTATTCAAATATTAAGGCAACGGTTATTTGAAGACATAGATTATTATATTGAGTTGGACTTTTAATTTTAAACAAAAAAAATTAAAATGTTCATGTACTATTGAAAAAGGAAAAAAATTAGAGTATTAACATATACATCATTATTTGATAATACGATTTTTTTTTTATGAATGTTACTTGGATAATTCATGTATAACTCTCTTTCTTTGATGTATATAGCTCAAGTTTAACTATTATCTTAAAATAATAAAAGAACGACTTGAACATTTTAATATAATCTAGAAAGTAAATTACCAATTTACTAATAAAATTAAAGTTAAGATAGATATGGTATATTGAATCAAAATTCACGGACTGGGGTTTTTTTTTTGCGAATCCGAAACAATATTTGGGTCCGAAACCCGCAGAGTCCGATCCATGGCCCGAGAAATCGAGGGGGAAAAAGGAGGAGGAGACGGGCGCATAAAACAAATCGGAAAATGTCGTTAATATTCCGGATTCTGCGAATAACGGAAAGTGCGACGTCGCGAAGGCTGTTGCGCGGTAGAGTATGGAAACCAGCGAAACTTGCACTCCCCTTCGCCAATAACGCCGAAGTTTTGTTCGTCTCCGCTAGCCCCCTCCTCTCCACCTCGACCTCGACCTCCGTCCTTCGTGGACGGGCCGGCGTTCGTGCCGTGCAATCGCATTGCGACGTCCGATCTCTCCGCTCCGATGACCTGATCGAGCTTCGCTTCGCGACTCCACCTGCGACCGCTTCTTCGCCGTAGCAGCATCGGCCTATAGGTCGTCGAAGAATCCTTCCCCGAGTCCCGGGGGCGTTTGGTGGGAATGGAGGCCTTGATCGAGCTCTGCGACCTCATAGCGCGGAATCCGGCTCAATTCGCCGATAAACTAGCGTGGATTTGCGGCAGATGCCCCCAATCCGAGTCCATCCTCGCCGGATCTCGTAGGGTTTCGCGTTCGCACCTCAATGCGGTTCTCGCCGTCGCCCGTTTCCTCTCCAAGTCTGAAGCTGTGCCCGATAACCGGCCGTGCTCCGTCATTATCGAGTTCATGCGCTTGATTCCCTCCTCCTTCGACGTTAAATTTTGGCCTCAGTCCTTCAATAACGACGCCATTGCTTCGTTCTTTGCTGATTTCTTCGATTACCTCTCGAAAGCTACGGACTTGTCGCCAGATTTTGCCGCCGAGGTCGCTGCCTTCCCCAGGGAGAATGTGGTCGCGGCGGTCGGCTGCAGGGGAGACAATACCGCCATCTCCAGAGCTTTTCTGGTGGCTATTTCGCAGAATTTCCCGCCCCTTCTGCAGTCAGATGGTGATACGTTGGTGATATACCTGCTCGAGCAGCTGGCTTTGCCAGTTCTGCCGCCGCCTCCACCGCAGGAGCAAATGCTGGTGAATTCGGAAACAGGGTTGGCACAGAGTTCGCCATTAAGTGTCAATGCAAACCAGCATCAGTTTAGTGAGATTTTGAGTCCGAATGAAGTCAGTGGTTCGTCAGGTGGGGTGGCTTCGGGGCTTGTAGATGATGCGGCAAATGCATCGTCCAGGGCGTCAGTAGCAATGAACGGAGGGAGCATCGTGGGAGGTTACAGTAATGGGGGTGGAGTTGAAGCTATGTTCAGACAGCAAGTTGCTTCATTTGAGGAAGAGTCTGTCGAGATCCTGGAGAAGCAAGAGATTGCATATAGGTTGATCACGCACATTCTAGACAAAGTCCAAATTGATGATTCAAAGTTATTGGAGCAGGTGAGGCTCCTGGCAAGGAAGCAAGTCCAATCGATGCCTGCATTTTTGAAGGTAAGTTTTGGTGACGCCATGCCCTTTCTTTTTAAACTTTTCACTTCTTCTTGTGAAGGCCTGCCCCTTGGTCTTTACTATAAGCCCATTATAAAATTTTACTTCTCTGTAAGAACAATGGAGTGCATTGAAAGATATATTCTTTGATGGTTTTATGGAAGCAGTAGTTGGCAGCCTTTTGAGGGTTGAGTTCTTGCTGTAGCTATAGATTTCCCAACTTACACACAATCGCGTGCGCACACACACACATACATATATATAGGCAGCAGAAGCAGTCAATTGCTGAATTGCTGTTTCCATACACAGATAAGAAAGCAGGACTGGAATGAACATGGTCCAACTCTGAAAGCCAGAATAAATGCAAAACTATCAGTTTATCAAGCCATCACAAGATTGATGATGAAGAGCTTATTATCTATTGATTTGGATGGTAAAGCTGTAAAGAAGTTTTGGGTTGAGACTCTTGCATTGTTCACTAAAGCAGCTGAGGCATGTTTACTATCTGTCTGGAGAAAATTGAGGATGTGTGAATATCTATTCAGTGCTTTGCTTACTGGAACAACTCAAATTGCTGTCACTTTGGGTGGAGAGCAGATGCGAGTTTTCCTCATTCACCTCAAGCAGCTTGTACTGATTGCATGTGCTCAGGTGCGTTCAAGAAAGGAATTATGCCTGTTAGCATCATTCATTCACAGTGTTACTCCAGTTGATGTGTTCATCCATAAAATTCTTTTTCTGGACTACAATTTGAAGCAGGCTGATGCACGGGCCAGTAGCCATGGAGCCATGGTTGAGAGTGTCATGAAGGCAAGCTGTGAAGTGATTGAATTTGGCTTGAACAGGGACCGGGCTGCTATAGACACTTTTATCAGGGGATTAGTGTTCCCAAAAAGGAATGACTATGATGAACAGGTTGGATGAATGTCATTGAGTCATTGATAAGAAACTCATAAATGATAGCTGTGGCTGCTGTACATGCTTCTTGTACTTACTTATTCGATAATTGCTGGACAAATACTGGCATGTATGATACGACCATATTCTCCTTGAAATATTTGAATTTCATATTTTGGAGTCCACTTAGTTCTATTTTGATCTGTTCATCTGTTTTGTGACTGCATAATTCAGTGATGTTCTAAGAAGTGCCTAAGTTCTATAGGGATCTTATCTGGAATGTCAATAACTAGTCCTTTGTCCTTTTAACTCTTGGTATTCAAGTTCTGATTGTATGGATCTTACCAGGCAAAGTCAATTACTTTTCAGTGTAGTGCTTCTTTTGGTATTTTTGAATTTTCTTTTTCAACTTTACAGATCTATTTACATGCATATGCAATATAATTTCAGGATGGAAAGGAGAAGCCGGCAGTTCCTGTTGTGCAACTTAACCTAATACGCTTGCTAGCAGATTTGAGTGTTGCTATTAGCAAGTCAGAAGTCGTGGATATGATACTGCCACTTTTTATTGAAAGTTTAGAAGAGGGCGATGCTTCAACTCCTGGTTTATTGCGGATTCATGTATGGATCTCCTTTAGAGCGCTTATTTGCTAATACGTAATTGGCATTTTACCCATAAGTTTGCTTTGTAAAACTGCAAGGATCCCTCAGTAGGCTTGTTTCTGAAACTTTTCTTTTGACTTTTGCCGCAGCTACTTGATGCTGTGTCTCATATAGCGAGTTTAGGCTTTGAGAAGTCATTTCGCGAGACTCTGGTTTTGATGACAAGAAGCTACTTGAACAAGCTTTCAAATTTAGGGGGTGCTGAAAGCAAAACATTGGCCCCAGAAGCCACAACAGAACGTGTTGAGGTCTGCATGGTTTCACTTAATATTTTTTGCAAGTTGTAATAGGATAATTTGTCGAGTTTGTGACGTGAGGATATGATTTACTGAACGAAGTTTGACTTTTTCCATGGTGTTGTAGACTCTTCCTGCTGGGTTTCTTCTGATTGCTAGCCGTCTTACAAGTAGTAAATTGCGTTCAGATTACCGTCACCGTCTGCTGGCTTTGTGCTCAGATGTAGGCTTGATGGCAGAGAGCAAAAGTGAAAGGTATCTTCTCCCTCAAAATGTATATGCTGGCAGCATACCACAAATACTTTAGGCTTTGTAGCACAAATAGTTGAGGCAATGCTATACTTTTTGAGTTACTTCTGATCCTTGTTGTATAATTATAGAGAGAAATAGTTCTAACTGCATTTTAAGGAAGTGAAAATTTTTCTTAAAAATGATACATTTAGACCTGCTTTATATCATTCCTTTGTCTCCTCCCATGACTTTTAAGGCCTTCCTCTACTCCTTAATTGAATCTCAATCTCCTAATGTCACCTTCTCACTAGAGCCTTTGAAGGTTTTCATTTAATGTAACCGAACCAGGTTAAACAAGCTTCTCTCGACTTGTCCTCAATCGGAGCCAGGTCCACATTATATTCAGTTCGAGTTGTGTCTTTGCTGGTGTACAGGCACATCCATCGAAGTGTTCTCTTCTTCACTACATTTATCATGTGCACATGTTTGGTGCTTATGGCTTCGTCCCATAATGAATAATTGTCATGTGTAGAATTTTTTTATACGCTTAACGAGCAGGTGAGTGGGTGCACAAAATACTATATGCACTTCTCCAGTTCAACCATCCTGTTTGTACTCTATGCATGAGATCTCCATCAGTACTTAATTTTTTTTCCTGTAAAATATAAAAGAGGGTGCAGGACAGGACTTCCCAGGAGGTCACTCGTACTACTACCTTGTTCGAAGCAGGCTTAAGCTTAGCTTGAGAGATCTAATGAGATTTAGTGCATTGGTGCTAGATTTGGTGGAGTCCCAAATGAACTAATGTAGCAAAAGCAGCGAGCATGATTTGATGGAGAAATTGGAGAGAAAATCAACATACCTCCAAGCGAGTGAATGCTTTTAGGCAACACAAACAAATCTTCCGAAGCATCATATTTAGGGTCTAAGGATCCGACTTAGCGTAAGAGAATCCTAAGAAAAAACTTGCTGAGTTTCCATAATTTTCATGAAGTCTTCTAAATTGAAAGAGTCAAAATCATATATATGTTCATAAAAAAATCTTGGTTGAACTAAGAACTTCAAAACAAGAAAGATCGTTGTATTGGAAAACGAGAAATATAATTATATAGGAATTTTCTATCTTAACATATATCCTGATTTATCAAAGAAAAGAACTTCAATTATCATGTAAGAATCTATTCCCAACTTGGCTGAATGGAACTCTGCCCTATCGAGTTTGCTTGCTTCTGCTCAAGATATGTTTTTGCCTTCTTGAAACCTTGACTTGTCTTTGGTCATTTGTAAATCTTTCTTTTGAAGATCTTCTAAAAAGTCTGCGCCTTTTTTAATCACTTTATTCTTGTTTAAACTAATTCTTGAATTTAGCAAGTCTTTGCTTTTGATTGTGCAATGCTGACTTCTTGGGTGTGACGCTTAGAAAACCCTAAATGTGATTCCTAGAAAGCTTCAAGGTGATGTTTAAATGAGCTACTCTTTTTTGACTTATCATATGTCATGAGCTTGGCTTGAATTCTCAATCAAATATGTGCTCACTACTTTGGGACTTTTGTCCCCACATTGGATGGCTGAACGGGATATCGTTATGGTGATTGTAGTGCTATAACAGGTAGAAATGTTGAATGCATCTGTGGAAAGATGAAAGCTATGAGTGCCTCTGGTCCATGATAAAATTGGGTAGAGTAGCTATTCCACAAAAATAGAATAGAGAATAATGGCACTGGAATAGCTATACAAAAGTTCTGTTTGTATAATTCAGTGACTATTTCAGGACCATGTTTGGCTTTTTGAGATTTTGAAAAGGAATAATCGAACTACTTTCATCAATATGATAACTTGAAGCTCAGTTTGATCTATTAGAGCTATAATTTAAAAGGTTTACTTTAGCAGCTATGAACTTAGAAAGCACTTGTTTATAGTAGCCAAATTTTCATTTGCATAATTTTACAAAGGTTAAGTGTATGACAATTTGTGAATAAACCATTGGCTGTAGCACCGGCTGCTGGAGGTGGCTGTGGTAGAATGGTAGCGGCGGCAGTGGATAATTTTGGTGATGTTGGGCATTTAGTTTTAGAGGGGGTGCCGGGGGGTGCGGGCAGTGGGAATTGGTGGTAATGTTTCTAAAACTGGAAGAGATTGGTGATTCCATTAGTTGGACCGGATAACATAGGTCCAGTCTGATTATGACTGTGAAAGCAACTGTGCTTGAAATTGGGATCACACTGGTGTCAACCCTTTTGAGCTGACCAAACTCGTGGATCAATCGGATTCAGGACTAGGTGAATTTGTTCCCCGTTCATCCTCCTATAAAGCAATCAGGCAGCCCCATATACCTCGTAGAATCTCTTTCTTTTATTGTACAGTAGCTTCGAACAAGATTTGTGCTATTGAGGATCGCAGGAAACGGAATTTCATTCTCATGATTGGTGTGTAAGCATTCTAGGTAATCTGCATACTGCTCTCTTCCTTCGTTGACTTTGCTCTTAACCTTTGGAATCGTATCCTTAGCTTGTCTATTGTGGCACGGATGCCAAGTCATGTCATTCTGCTTTTCCTTTTTTGGAATGCTTATGGAGGAAGCTCTATTTCTAACAAGTCTTGGGGTACTGCATAGGGAAGGAACACAACAAAAGTCTCTAAGGGTTTAAAATCTTGGGTTGCATATGTATTGTGCTTGACTATGCGGATTCGGATATCTTGTTCTGACTTTGCCATAGTCTTGTGAGGTTTTCCTTTGTCTTTTGCTTTTCTTTCTTTCATGTACTTGAATTTGCAGTTTAATAATATCCTTTATTATATATCCGAAGGTGGGTCAACCGGTTCTGGAACCTCTTGGACATGAATAGTAAAAGCATAAAGCTGCACTTGCAACAATTGTCATCCGGGGTCCTGCTTTTGGAGTCACTATGTACCAACCACTAGTCCATACAATGGTCTCTGGTCATTGCTTACCAACAATTGTATTTTATGAGAAGCAACTAAGCCGATGAAGCAAACTTTCTCCAGCAAAGAATTGTACTTGGATACAATCCGGTGCTTGTCTTAATTATGTTCACACCCTCAAACATCTGCTCCCATGTGTTTCAACTTGAAGATTAAGTACTTAATACTCAATATAGTAGTGCATCAACTCGTGTTCAAGTGTTCGAACTGGTTGAACCTTATAATGTTCACTTGACCAGTTTTCTCACTGGTATGGTTCTAAAAGTATTGGTTGTTGGTGGAACTGGTGAAACGGTTAGGGTGTGATTGAGTCACTTGTGATGGAGTGGTGAGGACTGCAGGAGGAAGAGGGGGAGGTGATGATGGTGATGGTAAATGGCTGGGGGTTGAGGCAGTAAAAGTGGCGGTGGCACCACAAGAATCATAAGGTTTCATCTGTAGAATAAAATTCAAGCCATTCCTAGTTGGCCTCAGAATGAAAGCTATTCCCATGGGACCAACGGTAGGCATAGATATTCTGGTTAGTTGTTCTTGGTGAGCTTTTCAATGAGTTGTTGGATAAACTATTCCATCAGGAATGGATGGAGAATATACTAGGTTCTACTATTTATCTAACATGCTGTAATATATGCTTCTTTTCTTGCTTTTCCTCCTTTGCATATATGATCGGAATTTGTTATTACGGCAACTCTTAAGAGTTAAATCGCTAGACACCACTGTGATTAACTTCAGAGCATTGTGATAAAAGAAAGAAGCCACTGTCAGAATTGGATATCTCTTTGTATTATACGTGCTAGTTCAATATTCTCCTGGTGAAACTAGGTCCAACCATTGATATGGTGATCCTGACAAAGGCTTTCTTTTCGATTCTGAGAGCAACATTAGGGATGGCTGATAGAATTAGATGATTGTTCTTCTCTTTTCCAAATGTAGAGAAGTTATTGATGCTAATTGTGATATTGCAGGAGCGGAGCAGATTTTTTGGGTCCTCTACTCCCTGCCGTTGCTGAGATATGTACTGATTTCAATCCATCGATAGATGTGGAGCCATCTCTTTTGAAGTTATTTCGGAACTTATGGTTCTATATAGCTCTTTTTGGTCTAGCACCTCCCCTGCAAAGTAGTAAAATGCCCAACAAATCAATGTCTAGTACATTGAATAGTATGGGAAGCAGAAGTTCAATTCCTCTTCAGGCTGTGGGTGGACCGTACATGTGGAATGCACTGTGGTCTGCTGCTGTCCAGAAAATTGCTCAAGGGACTCCTCCCCTTGTAAGTCAATCGTACTAAATCTGTTACCTCACCTGAACAATCTTTCTTAGGATCCGCAGTTTTTCTTGATAAATTTGGGGATTACCAAAAACATTTCCCGATTTTTCTTTTATCATCACAAGAAACAAGCACGCTTGCAGATACCCAAAAATAGCTCCTATTATGTCATTGACTGAATTTGGGAGCTATTTTATGAAGGAACCTGCATGATAATGCGCAATTAGCTTGCAGATGGATGCTGGTTCTTGTTTTTTTGTGATGTCTATCTTCTTTGATGCATTTAGCATATGTCAGTTGTTGCAGCCTTGGTGTGGTAGCGTTTCCTTCTTTCTTGTGGACACTTTGAAGTTGTAAATTTGATAAGGGGACTGGAATGTGGGATACTAATTTTTCTTAAGTCATTCTTTTATTTACAATGATGAAATGTTTAAGCCAACAATATCTTATAGAGGCCTCAGATGAAGAGGTTAGAGCACTATGAGAGTATGAAAATCAAATGATGGTTTGAACTTTTTAATCTCACAAAGTTTGCCAGCATGTGCTTGTCGAAGATCTATTTAACCATCTCCATGGAACCATCAAGCTTACTACTTTTGTTAGCCTTCTCTTCATTGAGACTCTACTCTTTCTTTAGAAATTTTGGTGAATGAGAGGAGCATAAGGAGAGATTTGAAGCTTGTAATTTGGTCGTTAAGATTTTTCCCCTTAGTTGTAGCTGGAACTTTTGTTGCTAATCTATCTTGAAATGTCTTCAGAAATTACCATTGATAAACAGTAACGATACACAATAATGTTGTGTGATCCATATAAGGGTGCTTGTTGCTCCCTCCATAACAAGCACTTTCGATTAATGAAGAAGCCAATTTTGCATTTCTGAAGCACTTGTTTTATATGTGACAAATCATGCTTTGCAATTTTTGACTGATTTTCGTTCCATTATCGATGCTCTTGATAGAAAAAGATTTTCATTGCAAAAATTTCCATGACTATATAGAACTGAACAACTTCCATTTTTATATTAATTTGCTGTTGCTTTTAATAAGGCTCTGCAAAGAAGTAGCAAAGCTAAGTTCTTTATGTGTAATAGCGCATCTGATTGGAACACTTTAGAGGAGTGAGACAACTGGTGAAACTGCATTGGGACTTTTAAGCATTTATGGGGTTGAGTCTTCTTGAACTCCTGGTTATGAAAGGAATTGATTTTGCAATTGGGTATGGGAAAAATACTGATACTTGCTGCCACCCCTCTTTCAAATTTTTGGCCAATGTGGAGTGAGAGAAATTTAAGGGCTTTTGTCTAATACCAGAAAGGGTTATAATGCTGGAGATAGGGGTGGGCATGGTCTGGGCCAGGTGGCCTTTGTCAAAATTGTGGCCCAGCCTGAACACTCAGGTCTGGACTTTAGATGGAGGCCCTGGCCTGGCAGCTCACTTGATGTCGAACAGTATTTAATTGCAATTCTCGGAAATTGAATTTGGCAGTCACTATTTTCACATGTTTTTATTCCGCAGAGTATTTGCTTAAAAACAAAATTTTGTGAGTAATGCCATCTGCAAGAATATTATAGTGTAAGGTGATTAATTGTAGACGTGTGGGACCTTTTTCAAATCTATAGGCTAGGCTTTTTCAGAAGTGTAAAGTTTAGTGTTTCTAGTTCCTTGGATAAATGCATTTTCTGGTCTTTTCTTACTAAGATCAACTGCTTGACCTGATTGAAACTTTTTCCATATTTCAAAAGAATTTGTAATTCAACAACATTTAAAATTTTGACTTGAATTAATTTGCTGTGCAGGTGGTTAGCTCTGTGAAATGGCTGGAAGATGAGTTGGAACTTAATGCTCTCCATAACCCTGGTAGTGGTACAGGCAGTGGCAATGAGAAAGCTGCTGTAACCCGCAGGATTGCTCTTTCTGCTGCTTTGGGAGGGCGAGTAGATGTTGGAGGGATGAGCACAATTTCAGGTTAGGATAGTCTGTCTGTTACATTTCGCAGTTAACTTTGTGTCTGTAATTTAGGGATGTGATTTTTAATCCGCAGCTCAAAATTTTGGTTGATACCATGTTAAATTTTCTCAATCTGAAACTTTTTTCTCACTTATTTTGCAGGTGTAAAAGCCACATATCTTCTTGCTGTAGCTTTCTTAGAAATCATACGATTTAGTAGCAATGGTGGCATTCTCAATGGAAGCGAAACCTTGACCTCTTCTCGAAGCGCTTTACGTTGTGTCTTTGAATACCTGAAAACACCAAATCTTATGCCTGCGGTCTCCCAGTGTCTGACAGCAATTGTCCATCGGGCATTTGAAACAGCAGTGTCATGGCTGGTATATTTACTTGTTAAAGTATTATCTCATACTGCTTGACAACAGATCCTAAATGTTCTTTATATTCATGTAGTCTCATCCCACCTATAAGCTTAAGTTTTTAGGTTGGACTTTCTAACATTATATCAAAGCCAGTACTTACCCTTTCGCGAATGTGCGTGGTCAAAATTCCACATGAATGTGTGTAGTCAAAATTTCACGTGCCACTCGTAATCCAACTTGCACTTGAGAGGGGGTGTTGAACTATTATCCCACATTGCTTGACAACAGGTCCTAAATGCTCTTTATATTTATGTAGTCTCCCTTCACCTATAAGCTTAAGCTTTTGGGTTGAACTTTCTAACATTGTTTTTTCTGGAAACGAGACTCCCTTTGAAATTTTTTATATATTTAATTTAATCATATGAGAAGATCTTGGTCCAGCTTTTCAATAGATCGTTCCATTTTGTTTTTGCTTTCTTCTTGTGGAATTGGAAGTACGCTAAATAAACTTGTTGGTAGTTCCAAGAGAATTATTTATTTTGTAGTCGCAACTTGCTTGTAGGTTCTAGACTTGTAGTTTTCTGCAAGATTGTCGTGTATAGAAATTACTTGCACTGCTACCTGGGTGAGGTCTTAGACTAACTTTGGAAAAAGCAGGTTGGTTATGCTGAGGAATTAGAGTGACAAAGGTGAAGTAGAGAGCAACATGGTACTAGGTATATTAAGAAGAGAGGTGATGACATGTCTGATGGGGCTGTCTAGACATCAACAACATCAACATCAACATCACCTTTATCCCAAACCAGTTGGGGTCGACGGTCGATGAACCCGAAGTCTAGACATGGACTAAAATTTCTTCAGTCTGCCTTCTAAGCTAAAGTGTTTTCTCCCATCTTTAGGTCTCACATTCCAAGAGGAAGATTCTCATGAAGCCTAATCTAAGTAGAAAGGCTTCATAAGGCTACTTGTTACTCTGAATGAGGATCAGTATTCATTATGATCTTGGGATATCTGGGAAAAGGCTGGGTTATCTGTTTGAAATTTGTAATTATGCAGTGTGATGAAATTCTTCCATGTTAGTCAAAGTAATGCTGCCCCACTCTTAACATGTACACACAGATGAAGGTCTATGCAGATGATGCACTTTGTGTAGCCATCTGTCTGTTTTTTACCTACCTATGTATAACTGCCTGTCTGTTTGTTGATCTGTAGGTGAAAATTACTGATTCTTTACTTTGGGTTCAGGAAGATCGGATATCTGACACAGGCATTGGGGCAGTGACACGAGATTCGACTCTTTGTGTGCATGCCTGTTTTCTCATAAAAAGTATGTCTGAGAGGGAGGAGTGCATTCGAGAGATCGCTGTTAACTTGTTAATTCAGCTTAGAGACAAGTTTCCACAGGTAGCCTGGTGTCATAAAACTTTCTTTAATCGTTAAGTTCTATTATGTTTGATTCACTCTTTGTTTGCATGTATAGTTTGACAAACAGAATTGCACGGATGTAGGTTCTCTGGAATTCGTCTTGTCTAGATTCCCTGTTATTTTCAGTTGATGATGGCTCATCCTCTGCTCTTGTGAATGATCCTGCATGGATAGCTGCCGTTCGGTCATTGTACCAACGAGTTGTTCGGGAGTGGATCATTAAATCTCTTTCGTATGCTCCATGTACTACCCAGGGCCTTCTTCAGGTTGATCTTCTCATTGCAAAGAGCTACTAATTTCATTTAGTCAGTGGTATTTATTGTAATTATTGATAACATGCTGGTGATTAATGAGCTAATCTGGCATAAAGAATCTTCATTATTTTTGTTAGTGATGGGGTGGGGAGTGGGTGGATCTTCTGTGCAAAACGGTTATTTTTAAATCATTTGAAGTATCTGCTTAACAATGCTCTTTTAGTAGGTGGAGTTGTCTGACCATGCCGAAGGTTGTAGTTTGCTCTGACTGGAGCAGACAGTAGTAAGGCATTAAATTTTACGCAGAAAATGTTGAAATTCCTATAGGTGTACCTCCATATATGAAGCTTTTTGTCTGTGCTGGCCCTAAGCTGTGAAACTTAATTACATTGCATAAAAAAGTGCCCTGCTCTTGTTTCTGTTTGATCCCCAAAAAAGGTGCTCTAGTGGACTTCCCTTGAAGATGATCATGGTTACCGGCAGGTAGTTGTCCTTGTTCATTTAGCAGTTGTATGGATGAGGTGGCTCCACATTTTGACCGTATCTATGTGTAATCTACTGTAGCCCCAATTTGTTCACCCCTAAATAAGTTTCACTCTATTGATACAAAACCTTAGAATGCGTGACTAGTTAACTAGCAAAATCGCCTACTTCACTTGGAGGTTAGAGTGCATTTCTTATTATTATCCTTGAATGTTAGAAGATTCTTTTAGGTACCTCTATGCCATTGTTCTGTTTCAGAGGTAGATTGTGAAAGTTTAATCTTGCTGCTGTAATGTGGATGAAGATACAATGAACATTAAAATTGAGATTACGGAAGCTACCAGGCAGTTTAATCTTGTGCTGTAATATGGATGGAGATACAGAGCATGGACACTAGCATTAAGATTATGAAGTTACCTGGCCATTAGATTATCACAGGCTCCCAAGTCATGATCACTGTAAAGAACTATCAAATATGAAAGTAAAAGGCTCTAGCTTGGCATGGTTGGAAATATGATTCTTCATGTCAGTATATATCTTCGGACATGAGATACTCTCCATGTGTACGTCTGATGGCAAGGTAAAACCGAAGCCTTTGGATCTATTGCTAATGGAGTTTCAATTTGGCTTAGTGAGAAAAACTTATGCGACCCACTAAAACCATAGGGTGATATAAAAAAAGCATAAAATATTAGATATGTCTGGCATTCAAAATAAATTGGTCATGGAAGAAAGTGAGAGTTTAAATGATAATAAACCAAACATAGCACTAACAATTGACCAGATTTTGCTCTTGAAAGACAATTTATTGGTCCATACTTTATTTACTGGTCTCATGCTACACACCTTTCGCTGCTGCTCATACCAATTATCGCTGTCTGGGTCTAGTGAAGTCAAAGAATGCAATTTCTGGAATTACGGTAACTAACCTATATCATGACATGTAGAGGTTAAGAATATTGAAATCATTCAATAGATAAAACGCTTTCAAGAGCATCCAAATGAAAATTAACGGTTTCCTCAATTAGGAAAATTTTTTTTTTAGTGCACTTGGAAGTCTAATTCTATCAATCAGGGAACGCCTGTGGTTTTTCACAATCCATATAAAACCATCTGAATGGGAATAGCATTTGCCTAGCGTTAATACTTAAAGAGAATAAGCATACCTATTGGGCCAGATAGGGAGACTCTTGGCCTTCTCTTGTAAATTTGAAAGTCGTCTAAAGGAATTCAATTGCCAAGAAATATTGGATAAGTCTCTTAAATTATATTAATCGTCTACCATATATTAGCTTTGTCAAAATATGAGAAGCCACTAACTATTCTTACTATTAGATACCATTTTAATCTAAAAGGACTGATCTCATTCATGGGGATAAAGTATTCCAATTTAATTAAGAAATCCAGATGTGTGGGTGCGCGAGTGTGTGTGGGAGGAGGGAGGGAGGGAGATTGATTGGGGGAGGAGGGTCTGAGGCAGATGGTGGCGTGGCACCAATAATCAAAAGCAACCGAGTCATTTTAGATGCTCATTCTGGGACTCTGTTGCTGCAGTGGTCATGGTTGTCCTTTATCTTGAGGACTTGGTTCCCTGGTTTTGAGTTGTCTTTGTTTCCCTTATCCTAGGCAATTCATCAAAGTATTTAGTTGCATACCTTGATATCTTATGTCTGTTCTTATTAAACATTTCCCTTTATTTCCACGTCCACCTTAGGAGAGGCTTTGCAAAGCAAATTCATGGCAGAGATCAAGGCCTGCGACTGATGTTATATCTCTTTTATCTGAGATAAGGATTGGAACGGGTAAGAATGACTGTTGGACTGGCATACGAACTGCAAACATCCCTTCAGTCATGGCAGCTGCTGCGGCAGCATCTGGAGCAAATGTGAAGTTGACCGAACCCTTCAATTTCGAGGTGCTCAGTACTGGCATAGTCAGTGCAACAGCAAAGTGCAATCATGCAGGGGAAATCACTGGCATGAGAAATTTATTTAATAGCATTGGTGGATTTCAAACAGGCAATGCGGCTCAAGGTTTTGGATTGGGCTTTGGGATTCAGAGGTTGAAGTCAGGAGTGTTTACTCAGCAGATGCCGGCTGAGAATGATTCCTTTGACAAAGTAGTACTCACAAAATTCATTCAGCAACTGCAGCAATTTGTTAATGTTGCTGAGAAAGGTGGGGAAGTGGACAAGACCTTGTTTCGCCAAACTTGTTCACAGGCAACAGCCTTCCTGTTGTCAAATATGGTACAGATATACTCCTCATTTTTATCTGGGATTTTTCTAAGTTGAATTCCTTCTTTTGCAAGATAATATTATAATAAAGAACAGAGTCTCAGTGATTTCAGAAACGAGGAGAAGTAACGGGATAGCTATTAATTGCTTCGTATTTATCTGCAGGATCTTGACTCAAAATCAAACATAGACGGTTTCTCTCAACTTTTGCGCCTTCTCTGCTGGTGTCCTGCCTATATCTCAACTGCTGATGCCATGGAGACTGGTGTTTTCATTTGGACGTGGTTGGTCTCTGCTGCACCTTCACTGGGATCTCTTGTTTTAGCTGAGCTTGTTGATGCATGGTTGTGGACAATCGATATGAAACGTGGCCTTTTTGCGTCTGAAGAGGGGTACAGTGGACCTGCTGCCAGACTTAGGCCTCACCTTGCACCAGGGGAACCAGAAGCACAGCCTGAAAGTGATCCCGTTGAACAGATTGTTGCTCACAGACTGTGGCTTGGATTTTTTCTTGACCGCTTTGAGGTAGGATGAGTGGATCTTTTCCTAAGATGCTCTTTTTGTCCCATCCCCCCAGTTGCCTGTTATCCAGGTTTTAAATTGCAGTCACGGTCGTAGAAGTGGTTGTGCTGCAGCAGTGGCGGATATGGGCATAGTTGCTTTCCAATAGCTGATGACATCCGTACCGGTCATAAAATGCAAATATGATAGGATAAATTAACTTTTGTTGCTTAAATAGAGTTGATGTTTTAATTTGATAGGGCTATTGTGGTGCTTTCCAACAAATCTAAGGGTGTCAGAAAGTTCAACTATATGAATTAATGGATCTTGTTCGAATATCCCACATCCGTTGCTTGTCTATGAGGTTTTAATGATCCTTATATTCATGTAATGGCCCTACATAGCTGAAGTTTGTGTTAGATATTCTAACATGGCGTAGAGCCAGGTTTTGTCCTAGGCGTAGTCTGTGTTTGAGGCTCCTCCTCTGTCAATTTGCCTTGCCACTGTCAATCTGGTTTGCCTGTTAGAGGGGGCGTTTAAATATCTCACCTTGCTTGTTTATGGGGTGTCTATGGGCCTTATGGTCTCGGTCCACCTATTAACTTAAGAGTTTGTGTTGGACATTCTAATGAATTTCGATAGGTAGCGGTGAAGGTAATTGATTGCACTTGCGATTATGTTGGAGATCTGATTAGAAGTAATCTGCAGTGTTCAATTTCTGTAAGTACTAATTGTCTCATTTGTCCGTAGATTCAGTTATCATTCTCCACCTAATTTCACTGAAGCTTGTTCCTAGGCAGAGCAGTTCATATGGTATAGTGTTGTCATAGCTAGGGACAAAGTACGCTTCTTGAGGTGCGTCAACACACCTAGAGCATCGAATAGAAACTCTTTTTACAGGAATTACAAGCTATATAACTGTACTGAACAAGATAACATTGCTACAAAGCACTTGTTTTCTCATTTGATAAGGCTTCGGAAGTGCCCATGGTGCCCTCTTGAACATTTTCCATTAACTATTGCTAGACTAGGGACCTTGGCTCTGATTTGGACAAGTTTTTGCAAAAGTATCTCTCTCTCTCACTCACACACACATACATACATAAATATCAAATGTGTATACTGTGAGATTTTGTGGGACCACTGCCAACTGTTCCAAAAGCTTAAACTGTTGGATGAAGACATGGTTTAATATTTAATTAATTTAACACTCCCCCTCACGCTTAGTCTGGTCTTTTTGCCTAGTACTAAGCGTGGAAATATATCATTGGGGAGGCAAATAGGGGCCTGGAAGGATTTGAACTTAGGACCTCCTGCTCTGATACCATGTGAGATTTCGTGACTCGCCAGCGAAGCAAGCTCATTATTTTACACGACCCCCCCAGCCTCTGCGACATCCCGACGGACTTGGCTGGGTGCACGGGCCGTGGCCGAGCGAGTTGGCCGACCACACGGGTCGCGGCCGGGCGGCCGGTGGTTGACGGTGGTTTGACGACTGAGGATTAGGGTTTCAGAGAAGAGGCTTTGATACCATGTGAGATTTTGTGGGACCACTGTCAACTGTTCCAAAAGCTTAAGCTGTTGGATGAAGACATGGTTTAATATTTAATTAATCTAACATATACATACATAAGTAACTGTAGGATCATTACGTATATAATGCACACTTGAGCTTGTGTGTTTTACATAAAGTGCCAAGGCTTGCTTTGGAAAATAAGGCCAATGATATTTCAGGCAGTCTTTTTATTAGAAGTAGGATTTTCCGTGTCTTCCATAGAAAAGTTAGTGATGTCATGAATTCAGAACCAAGTCTTGCTTTAAGAACAAGGCCAACAACATATTTTGCAGTCTTTGAAGTAAGGGCTTCTGAAGTGTTAGCTATAGTTTCTCTTGGCTTTTAGGCTCTTCAGAGATACCTTTGTCTTGCTTTAACTTGCAACCGAAATTACTTGTTTAGTGTTTCCAAAGAAACTTTCCTGTTGAGGCTTCAACGTGAAATGGTGAATTGCATAGGCCAAATTGCTCTTTTGTGCACTTTAGTCTTATCTTGAGCATGTTGGATGACTTTTTGTTTGGGAGATTTTGATTCATTGGATGGAACTTCATATAGAGGGACTCACGAAGATGTTAAAATTATATTGTATTATTCGATAGGTAGAGAAATTAGTGAAGATTGTTGTCGGGTGTCTGTCTAGAATCATACCGAATGAAGGCCTAAATTATTGTAATTTAGACTCAAATAAACAATGTTTTCTTTGACAGTTTGTAAATAACGCCACAAGGTATTGTGAAGCCATGTTAAATGAAAATCCATCCTTTGAAAATCTAACGTATGGTAGCTAATGTAGGTAGTGTCTTGGGCCATTAGGTATTGCAAAGCCATGTTAAATGAAAATTGATCCTTTGAAAATCTAACATGTGGTAATTAATGTAGGTAGACAGTTTGTAAATAACGCCATTAGGTATTGTGAAGCCATGTTAAATGAAAATTGATCCTTTGAAAATCTAACGTATGGTAGCTAATGTAAGTAGTGCCTTGGGCCATTAGGTATTGCAAAGCCATGTTAAATGAAAATCGATCCTTTGAAAATCTAACATATGGTAACTAATGTGGGTAGTTTCTTGGATATGGAGTAAAAAGCTGCCTTACATTTCAAAAGGTGCAAAGATGCACTTTCTATTTTTAGAATCTGGTGAAACATTGTTCCTAAAGTCACTTATTTATAAGACCTTTATGATGGCATTCATAAGTGGTTGGTTGTAATTTAGGATCAATTTTGCAAAAGAGGGGAGAGATTGATGAAGATGTTAGCCATAGAATCAAAGCAGGTTGGATGAAATGGTGCAGTGCATTAGGGTTTTTGTGTGATCGCAAAATCCCTTTTAGGTTAAAGGAAAAATTTTATAGAACATCAATAAGACCTGCAATGCTATACGGAGCTAAATGTTGGCCAGTACAGAAGCAACATGAGCATAAAATTGGGGTAGCGGAAATGAGGATGTTAAGATGGATGTGTGGTCATATAAAGATGGATAAGATAAGAAATGACGATATTCGACGAAAAGTTGGAATAGTACCGGTGTAGAGAAGATGAGAGAACAAAGATTGAGATGGTTTGGATATATTCTCCGTAGACCCCTAGATGCTCTGATAAGAACAGAAGTGTGTTACCGAGATTACGATATGAAGAAAGGACGATGTCGGCCGAAACTTACTTTGGGGGAAGGTAGTAAAACAAGATTTAATGGAGTGGGAAATAAATTGGCATACGGTCTGTCTTAGGATGGAGTGGAGGAAAGCTATTCGCATTGTAGAATGGGGGTTTCCTATGTTTTAGAGTGCCCTATTTAGTCCTTTCTATTTATTTATATTTATTTATTTATTTATTTTTGGGGTAATCATGTTTTTGCTTTTATTTTAGTATATTTTAAGCTTTTCGCTTCGAGTTTATCGATCGTTGACCCCAACTAGTTTGGGATAAAGGTGATGTTGATGTTGATGATGGTTCTTTTAAGGGATTAAACGCTAGCCTATGATTTAAACCCAAGGGTCCCTAGAATAGCAAAATGCTGTTGCTGAGAGTTGGGAAACACTTGGGGGGTGTTTGAATGGACATTAAACCATTGCTTTTAGCTTTTGCTTTCTTGCCACCATAACAAAAATTACTTCAATTTTTCTATAAAAATTGTGAAAAAATCACCTATGTTTGTGATTTATTTTCATATTCATAGTACTATATTTTTCTTAATGTGGTTAATCGCCTCACCTCTTCTACTGTATAGTACTATATTTTTCTTAAGGTGGTTAACAGCCTTACCTCTTCTACAGTACAGTTCAAATATTCTTTTTACTTATCCAAAAACAAGAAAAGAAAAAGAATGTAACTCTTGTAAAGTGGGAGGGGGTATTGCACTTTAAATATCAAAATTTCTTTCAACCTGAAAACTCCTGGGGTATGCTGGTTTGCTAAATGTGAATCCAACTTCATTTGACAGTGGTGAAAGCTTGCAAGCTTGTCAACTATTTGCTTTGGGTTGAGCTGCTGTTGACTTCTATAACATTAGTCACAAATGCTTCGGTGATGTAAATCATTGGAAATAAAATTTTTAGCTTCCTGGACTTGATAATTCTGTTGCTTTACTGATACATATTTGATAGAGACAATAGACAGGATGTTTAATCAATTGATCTCTGCCTTTTATACCTGTTACTGCAGTGATTGCTTCCTATTTAAAGGAGGACCCCTTATACAGTTAATTATTCAAGAAGTTCATATTCACAAGATTCTTGCTTCCAAAAGTCAAAGTTAACTTTTTGTTTGTCACTGTTTCTTTCTTTTGAAGTTTACATCACTGAAATTGTAGGTTTTGATTATAATTTAAGAGACTGCTATATCTTAATTGTGGAGCCAGACATTGCATGCCCAATTACTGTTTTTTCTGAAGTTCAATGAGGATTGTCTTTCTTTTCCTTGTCAGTTAATGACTAAATGAGGAAAAAGTAAATTAATGGCTAAATAGTCAGTCAAAAGAACAGCACCAAAGCCCACCTACCACATAAAAATTCTAAGAACCATCTTTTGTACTGTCGATAATTGTGGCAATGACTTTGTTGAAGTTACTGGATTTCCATTCTACTGTGAACTCGTGACATTCTGCTGTTTAGATAGGTCGATGTTTTTGTATTCTTTCTACCAAGAACCAACAATAATGTTAAAAAGTAAATCACGTAAGTTATTAAAGTTGTTAGTTCTTCTGCTTCTATGTTAGCTTACTTAAATTGTTAAAAAAATGATTCACATAGTTTCTCACTATTAATTTGGCCATAGTTCAGTGCTCTGTCGTGGTTGTACATTCCTAGCGAATGACCGTCCTGTAGAAAGTTGTGGATGGTGGTATGAAATCTCTGAACACACAGTAGCATTCTTTCTGTAATATTCTCTACTTGGGGTTCCGCCAGGGAAGTTATAATTTGATACAAGCTTCTATTTCACCATTAACCAGATGGTAGCATCATTCCAGGTCAAGGAACATGTAGCAGGTCTCCATGGACAAATAATAATTCATGTTGGTTGATTAACAATTCAATAATCGTATTGCCATTCTATGGAGAGTACACATATTGCGTTTCCATATCAAAACTAGAGAGAACACATGGTTGCAAATTAACCAATTAAAAGGTAAAATTGTTGGGCCTGCGTTACCATTGTTAAAATATTCCATATCACCTGTTTAATGGGTTTGCTTGCAGCATATATTTGTAGTCACCATCTACCTAACACCCTAAGCTTTTGCAATGGAAATTCTAACATGGTATCATAATGAAGTCTAAATTCTTCAGGATCGATTTAATATTTTGTCTTGTGCGTGGTTCTTAACTATCTTGTTCCCTATCTGTCAACATATGGGATATATCTGTGCGTGCGTGTGTTTGTGTAGGGAAATGCTTCCTAATAGTACTGTCAGGGATAGTGCAATCTCAACATAGATTCGCGCACTATCACCGTATGTTTTCATAAAATACTCATTGATTGGGAAATCGTGTGATTAGAAATAATTGACAGCACTGCATATATATGTGTGTATACATGCATACATACATACATACATATGTATATATAAGCCTAAATTCTTCAAGCTTGATTTAATATTTCGTGTGTTTGTGTGTGTGTGTGTGTGTCTATATATACATATATAGGCCTAATATACACATATTCTCTCTCCACCTAATAATTGCAAGCTTTTAGGGTTGAAAATTCTAATAACAGCTATTTATCATAGTACTTTGCTGTGACAACTTTGTTTTTGTTGTTTAATGATTCGTCTTCTTTCTAGTTGTTACAATTCTTTTGGAGTATTATCTTAACATTTAAAATAAGTGTTGTTCAGGTACTTGGAAGTTCTCAGTATGCTAGTCACTTTGGGTATAAGTAGTATATAGTCATATGTATGAGCACTTTTTTGGGCTTGAGCTTTTTTTTTTTTTAAGGTTGCGGCTCTTCTTCTGAGAGGGTTGGCACCCCCTCGGTGCCTCATAGTGAAATTGTTTCTAGTTATCTACAAAAAGGGAAGACATATGTAACTTATTCTTCTAGAATACAGCAGATATTTCCTTCTAATACTTTGTCGTTTGTTTTATAGGTTATTTGCCAAAGTAATGTGGAACAGCTTTTGCTCCTTGGTCGGATGTTACAAGGAACTACAAAGCTTCCATGGAACTTTTCACGACATCCTGCAGCCACTGGTACTTTCTTCACTGTCATGCTTCTTGGGCTCATGTTCTGCTCGTGCCAGTCTCAGGGTAATCTATCTAAGTTTAGAGCAGGACTTCAGTTACTAGAAGACCGGATTTTAAGGTGAGAACAAATTTTCCTTTACTGTGATATTTCTTTATTAAATTGAGACAGGATTTTCAAACTATGCTTTAGAAAATAGGACATTTTAGTCTCTACTTGAAATTACTCTATGAATGAGTTACTTGCATGCCTCCCTTCATGCGTGGTTGTGACATTGGGTGGCGTAAGAAACTTCCTAATATGCCATGCGCTGATGTGCTTGCTTAATGAATCTGTACTTTTACTTGAATGTCTATTTTTCAAACATAGGATAAAATCTGGTGATGGTCCTAGAGTCAATTAGATTAGACGTAATAATTTGTCACCACTACAGCAGGCATTTTATTCTCTACCTGAAATTACTCTCTTAAGGAGTTCCTTGCATGCCCCCCTTTATGCGTGGTTGTGTGGCGTAAGAGACGTCCTAATATGTTTTGTGCTTGTTCAAGGCATCTGTACTTTTACTTGAATGTCTATTTTTGAAACATAGGACAAAGCCTGGTGGTGGTCCTAGAGTTAATTAGATTAGACGTAATAATTTGTCACAACTATCAATTGCGACTTATGTGAATAGGAATCTGAGGATCCAATACAAGTGGCTGGTTCATATAATTTACCGTCAGTGTTTTGTCTGTTGGATAATCTTACCCATGTCCTTTGCTTGAGCATCAGGATAAAATGACCTGTGATTTTATATGGTTTTGCACAAAAGTGTATGTATGTGCGTCTATCTGCGTATATACATACAAGCAAAAACTATATGCATTATTCGGTGCATGATGTGCCTATATGGGTTGGTTTTCTCCTTTGAGTACCTCATCTCAAGTTGAGAGTGAAAACGAATTGTCATTTCTTTCAGGGCTTCTTTGGGATGGTTTGCCTTTGAGCCCGAATGGCACGAAATGAAAGATATGAATTTTGCCCAGAGTGAGGCTCAATCTGTATCCATATTTGTTCACTACTTACAGAATGAGCGAGTAGATTCTCCTCAATCAGACTTGAAGGGATTGGAACATGAAAATGGGAGCTCTTTATTTAATGGGGTAGGTTACTCTACTTAAATGTTTGGAGAATCTTCATGCTCTTCTATGTTTCCCATTGATGGAGCTGGGTGCTGATCTCATGAGAATAGATTGTGCAGAATGACAAATACCATCCTGTCTGGGGTGCCATGGAGGATTATGCTGTTGGTAGAGAGAAGAGGAAGCAGCTCCTTCTGATGTTATGTCAGCATGAGACTGACAGGCTTGAAGTTTGGGCACAACCCACCAACTCAAAGTATTCCTATGGTTTTCTTTTGTTAATCCATATTTTGCATATGTTTGTAGATGATAAAGCATGCAGTTGATCTTGTTCTCAGTATAATGTCTGCACTCAATATCAGGGAAGTTGGTTTTAAGCTCAAGATAAGCTCTGATAGATGGATTGAATATGCGAGAACTGCCTTCTTTGTGGATCCTCGTATTGCTTTGTCCTTAGTCTCAAGATTCAGGACAAACCCTCATCTGAAGGCAGAAGTAACTCAGCTGATTCAGGTTTGTGAAGTTTATCTTACTGAAAATTGGCTAGTCAGATCTTATATATGTTGCAAAAAATGTTAAACATTGGCTACATTGGACTTATATTTCTTGAATCCTAAGCATGAGATGACTTAAATAGCATGTCTTCTCTGAGCGAGGGAGCCATCTTGTCGGTGTACTCACATCTGTCAGTCAGCATGAAACATCATGGGACATTGCACCTTGGTGTGTATGTGGACCACGATAGTAAGAATTTAGAAGAAGACTCCAGCTTGACCTAGTATCGGTGTGGACACCTCATGACAATTGGTATTGTTGCTTGAACTCAACTTCAAATGGTTTTCGGCATGCTTGAGATTGATCCCACCAATTTCTGGTTTTCTGTCGATACTGAGATCAAGCTCCAGCGTGAACTTGCTTGTTAGTATAATAATCACCCACTTAAAGGAAAATTGAAAACAAAAGATATCTTTCTACAATTTGAGGCTAAATGAGAAGGCATAATCATTATCTCAAGCACTTGCACTCATTAATTTAATCTGTAATTACAAAGTTTAAGTAAACTAAAACAACATCATGAAGGTGTCTCTTATGTGCTATTTTTTGTGTGCACATAAACCACTCATATAAAAGCCTAACTTCAACCATATTGTAGACAATTGCAACTGAAGCACACTTTAGCATAACATTCCCCTAGGACTGCAAACCCAGGAGGAGCTCGACCTCAATAATCTCCTTTGAGAATGTGCAGCCCAATGAGGAAAAGCAAAGAAAAATAGAGGTAACATATGGCTATTAACTTACAGGAGTCAGGAAATAATCATCTCAATATGTCACCCTGAGTATCTTGATTTTCTTATAGGCAAAAATGTGTATTGGAGTACTTGATTAGGTTGCAACCAACACAAGTCAGGCATCAGCAAGCTCGAGCTTGGCTAATATAGGATGAGTCATCACCTGGCTGCCTCGAGTTTTTTGGCTTATTTAAACACAACTTGTTGGGGATGGCTATATGGGTCCATTTTTTATTCTCGAGTCCCATTACTTTGTTGATTGTGTTAGGCAGGTTGACATGAGTTTGACATGAACACGACTAACATGAACTCAACATGCCAATTTGCATTGTTGTATTTAATCTATTTAGGAATTGCCATTCCTAACTTTACTTCAGAAGCCCAACTGTGGACATGACCTCCTGGCGGTCGATACATCGACCTTTCCACGGCCTTGTAGAGCCTCTAGAAACTTATAACTTGTCATTATCACTATTCCTAGGGTTCCCTGTACTTTTCCCCTCGTAATCTTTGCCAACCAAAACGGATTTTGAAGTACCGGTGAATCACACATCAGTGTTGTGTAGTTTCTAACAGAAGGAGAACTACATGCCACAGATGACTTTAGTTGGCAAAAAGTCCACTATGTCATGACAGGCTTCACTTCTCTCTCTCTTTCTCTCTGGCACACAGACACACACCCCCCAAGCTTGAGGTGGGGAAGGATTGTCTAAAAGAAATGACTTGATGACAGAGAAAACGAGGACTGGTTAAAAGTGAAGGAGTTGTAAAGTCATTTGATGCCACAGGAAAGCATATAAACAATCTTTTGGTTTTGAGGATTGGGTAGGAGACTTAATACTCAGACATAATGGATTTTAGATCTTTAGCTTAAGGCTGTTCCAAAACGTGACTGCTAGTACGTACATCAAGATCTTAACAAGTGAAATGGACCCGTAAAAATGTGAAATCCTAATGCTCAAAGGTTCATTCTTCCACCTAATTTCTAGCCCTAGATAGTAAGTAAAGTGGGATTCTACATTTTTTTTGCTTCTCCCACTTGTTTGCTGTGGACTTTAAAGAAGAGAAAGGAGGCATTCGTCAGCTTAGGAAGGCCAAGTGAGATTCTATTGTATGGAAGGGAGGATGGTGAATTCCGACTTTAGGAGCTCATCCGAATCCGAATCTGTAGAATCTATGGAGAATGTCCATCTTTAATGGATGTTGTTTCCTGATGTCAAATTGATGGAATTTATCTTCGGTAGGCCCTTTCCAATTTTGGGTATTTGGCTGTAATTAGTCTTTTTCTAGCCGTTTTGTGGGTTTCCATGGTTATTGTAATTGTGGGGGTCTGAGAATAAGATGCTGCTCCCACTCTCTCCATCTTTCCTCACTTTGCTCATCTTCCCCTCAACGATAGACCGGAGGTGGCAGGTGCAGAAGGAAGAAAACTAAGAGAAGTGTGTGTCTTGTTTTTTCTTATGGTCTTTATCCTTTAAGTTCAACTCAGGGAAGTGCCCTTGTTTTTTCATCCCTGCAGCTTCCCAAATTTTGTGTTGGCTACATGTCATTGCCTGCAAGAATTTCAGTCCATGCTGTATTAGCCTGGAATAATTTCAGTCCATGATATATTAGTACCCTAGTTGATCTTGAATCGACATTTGATACATTTAATAGCAAATGTATGTTATGAGGTACAATAGGAGTCTAAACTTCAGGAGGAGTTTATCTCGTAATCCTTTGTTTGGAAATTATAGATTGAAACTTGCACTGTGTTAGTTAATATCTCTTTGGACCTATCTAGCCACGTCAATTTGGCATGTTTCACAGATTTAGCAGGTTTCTGCATGCTCCTATTTTTGCATATCAAAGTACATTTTCATGTGGCTTAGTGCATCTGCAATATGCACGCACTTATAACTTTATAGAGTAAGGCAATATGTATGCCAACCAGGTACCAGGAAATTTTGGCGCATATGTATATTGAGATAGTCAATTTTAATCTTGTTTATTCGTTACCACAAAGTATGTTCTACCAATTTCAAGTGATTTATGAATAATATGAAACACTATTAGTTTGTGCTAGTCATTTTCTTATCATATTGGTTTATGTGAAAGTTGTCTCCAATTACTGGAGCCTCATAAGAAATGATTGGAGATACAGACACCTACGCACATTCTCCAATAAAAATATAGTCTTTTAGTGAGAATTCCAATAGATAATTGCATGTGATAGATACTGATAATGGCATCAGATATGATGACATGCACGAGCAAAGTAGCTGTATTTTCCTGAAAAATGACCAAAGCAAGATATTCATTAACCAGTTGAAAGATGTTCAACCTATGTGTCGCATGTATGATACTTGATTTTTGTTTCAAATAAAACTCAGTTAATGTTAATTAATTAGTCTTGCAATGTTATTATGAAAAATTAAGCCAATCATGTTAGCCAATAGTAAAACGAATTATGTCCATCTGGTAAATCTCAAATGCAACTTAGTTGGCTATCCTTTAATATAGTGCTCTGAACTGGACATTTTCAGGCACTTCAGTATCTTTGCTGAAACTTCGCTTATTTTACTAATATATTATACATCATGACAGGCTAGTCGCTGATTTTGTTGCAATTTCTTACTCTAATCGGCTGTCGTTTTGATATTGTAAGAACTAGGAGGAAAAAGGGTAGACAGGCAGAATTTCTCCACATTTTCTTTATTTTACTGATGGTTTTTGCGTGATCGCATTTATGCTTTGTAGTTTCCCATTAAAGTCATGTATTTTATCAGGTTTATTGAATAAGTTCATAGGTGCTAGGATTGTTGGCTTCACAGTCATACTAATCTATACTTCTTTACAGGATTATTAACTCAATTTATTACTGGCCCCTATTTTCCCTTATTTATATATCAAATGGTTTTTCTCTTGATTTGCTGCCTTACATACTGCAATGTTTACCTTGCAGTCACATATATTGGATGTGCGGACCTTACCTGAAGCATTGCCATATTTTGTCACTCCAAAAGCAGTTGATGAAAATTCAGTGCTTCTGCAACAATTACCCCATTGGGCTGCTTGTTCAATTACACAAGCTCTTGATTTTCTTACTCCTGCATATAAGGGTCATCCACGTGTCATGGCCTATGTTCTCAGAGTTCTAGAGTCCTACCCCCCTGAGAGAGTGACATTCTTCATGCCGCAGCTGGTCCAAGCACTGCGATATGATGAAGGGGTAAGCAGATAATAGGATATCACTTTGTTGGTCGTGACATTGGGTTGGATTTGGCAGATCAGCTTGAACACCACAGTTGGTGATCTAATTGAATAAAGTGCTGTTTAAGACCTGTCTTAGCAAATTGGGTAGGATCAGAAGTTTTCAGGTTCCCTGCCGCATAGACTATCCCATTTCACATAATAACTGCAACAGGGAAGGAACCCTATTATTGAGCATTTCAACTTGAGTAGAACTTTTAGTGTTCAGCTTTCTAGCTAGTTACTTACCTTTGAACCTTGCAATTGGAAATTAGGTAGATTTTCTTTATGTTCCCTGGATGCTGAAGCTGAGTGCTTATGTAGAAATGTTCTTAAAAATATTATTTTGAAAGAATTCGCTGGAAGTCCCAAAGTTTGTATCCGACGTGCAACTGAACCTTAAAACTTTCAGATCATGTAATTGAATCCTAAAACTCGTAAAAGTTGTGCAATCAATTAACTTCATTGAATCCGTTAATTTACGAATGTGGTCTATTGACTATTTTTCTCTCCTACTTTATCCTTTTGAGGAAACTTGAATCTGCTGTGGGCACCAGGTAGGTGCGAATGTATGGAACAGTTAAAGGCTTCAAGTATTGGAATACAACTGTAAGCAAAGGTGAGACGAAATGATTCAGAATTAACATAAAATGTTTAATACATTGGACAAGAAGAAAAGCCAAGAGTTCCTTTTGGCAAATAAAAGCAGAAGGCATCAGAGAACAGAATAGAAGGTCCAGTCTTTTACCTTTGGCTCTTCTTTGCAAACATGTCTACCAATATCATGGACGACTGGTGGCGTCAATTTTGAGTTGCACCACACAGTATTGCTACCACTGTCCATGGCGAGTCAGTGACAGCAAGTGGTGAAGTCTCGGCAAGAGGAGTAGCTTTGGTGGTTGTGGTAGTGATAGTGGATGGAGGCATGTTAATGATGGCTTGTGGCAGCAACAATGGGTGGCCGTGGTAGCATTCTTCTAGTTGATCATGAGAGAATGGAAAAGAAAATAGGAAATCAGGCAAATCACTCCATTTGTTTTTTTCTTTTCCTATTTAAAGTTTTCTGTAGGCTGATTTAGCACCTACTTAGCCCTACATTGGTGTTAAATGTGCTTAAATTGCACAATAAAATAGTCAAAACAATAAACGTGGTCACAGCAGATATTTTCATTAGCTAAAATCGACAGACTTATCAAAGGTACTTGATTGCACACTTTGATGAGTTCTGGGACTCAGTGGCATGATGTAAAACTTTAGGACTCAATTGGAAAATGGTGAACCTCATTTGTGGAGATTGTCACCTATACTGTTTACTGAGACTGGCCTACTTTTGAGCTGCTGACGTCTACAGTTATTTGCACTGAAAACTCTGAGAAAACCTTTGTAAAGACAAGTGCCAAACTTTCCAGTTGGAAAGCATATTACTTTGGAATAGGAAAAGAATTTTCAATTCACAATCTGCGGCTTGCATCTCTTAAGTTAAAAGCAATTGATATTAACTGGAAGTATTGAGAGCAAGCTACTGAGAATTCTTCCAAGCAACCACTAAGGTCTCTTGTTGCTCCTAAAATGGGCAGATTTATGTTGTTGCAAGTCTTAAAACCTGCATTTTTTTTTTTCGTTTTTAAATTTTCGTCTAGGCTGGCTGAAGTGCAGACTATTACTCGACCGAAACCCATCATGAGGATTTGCATTTCGTATGGTGAACTTCATACTGACTACTTATGTGTGATTTGCCACTATTCCGCAGAGATTAGTGGAGGGATATCTATTGAGAGCTGCTCAGAGAAGCGATGTATTTGCCCATATATTAATATGGCATCTTCAGGTTTGCGAACGTCAATGTTTTCTTTTTCAAAATCATGCAATGGAATCAATGAAGTATGCTCTTGTCATGCTTAATATTTTTTATAAGCTGTGATTTTCTAACTGGCAGGGCGAGACTTGTGCATCAGAACCAGGGAAAGAAACTGTTGTTTCCGTGAAGGTGAAATCATGCCTCATACCTTTGAAATATGTTTTCCACCAAACTCCAACTTATGAAATTATTGATGAGGATTCTTTTAGGTTTGCTCCCACAGCTTTATTAAAGAATCTCTAGAAAAGAGTTCTGGCTGTTAATAACTGATTTAAACAAATGGCAATCCATTATTTATTTCAAACATTCTGAAGTAATTTAAAATTACGAGGGTTGATGAGAAGCGTCATGAAGATATCATAAGTAAAAACTCTATTCCTTTAATATCTGCAATTCCAAAGCATTACAGTCACTATAATTGAGTGTGTGACCGAATTCAGACTGTACATGCTTTCGTTTGTTTTCCAAGTGAGTCATGATGATCTTGAATTTGGCATTTTAATCATTTGTGCTTGCAAAACTCTGTATGATATTGTTTAGTTCATAGTATCTTATTGCACTGCTGACATTTAGATTTCCACATCTTAACACTCAGGAAGACAAAATTAACATTTCAAAGTTGTCATGGTACATGAAAGTGAAGATAATAGTACAGGCTTTTAGTTATTTGAGATGGATTGGTGAGTTTTCAAATTTAGGTGCACGTTTAGTGTAATTATCACTTCTTCCTTACTAATATTCCCTTTGAATAATCTTCTGTATGATGATTAATTCAGACACACTTTTCTACGAGGATGTCCTGTGTAAGGTAGTAATATCATATCTAATTACTTCGATTTAAGTGACTGGGTTTCTACTGATAACTTGCATCCTGGTGCTAAATATTGCAAGTGTGAAATCATATGAAATATAGGCAATTTGTTTTGTATTGATTTGTTTTAAGAAGTTTTTCATTCCATGCAAACATCAAAGTCACATTAGGTACCGATGCATTCTTTTTTCCACCAAGTAGGGGAGCAGCCTCCCACTTGATTGATCTCATTATTCTTTTGTCTTCTTTTCAAGTCTCATATCATTATGATTTATGAAGCAGGAAAATGTAAAACCAACCAAATTTCAGCTAGCCAAACTCTCTTATAATCCGACACAAATAAATGTAAAATGAAAAGCTCACTCATATCAAGTATGAAGTAAATTCGTTCATCACATGCAGGAGGACCACTTCCCTTTCTGTGATTATAATTTCTCTAATCCTAATGTTGTGCAAAATAACTCATTTGGTTGTTTCAGAATAATAATTTTCAAGCAATGTTGCCGGTTGTGAGGGAGCATATTATTGATGGTTTCACTCCTAAGGCCCTTGATTTATTTAAGAGAGAGTTTGATTTCTTTGACAAAGTTACATCTATCTCTGGTGTACTTTTTCCACTACCCAAGGAAGAGCGTAGAGCCGGTATCCGGAGGTATTTTTCTCTTTCCCTAATGAAATCCTGCCTTGCGGTGATTATTTAGCATGTAGTGTTTGAGGTTGATGCTCGTGGATATTTATGGCAGAGAGTTGGAGAAAATTGAAATGGAGGGAGATGACCTCTATTTGCCAACTGCTCCTAATAAACTTGTCAGAGGTATTCGGGTGGACAGTGGGATACCTCTACAATCAGCTGCAAAAGTTCCTATCATGATCACCTTTGATGTGGTGGATCGTGATGGTGACCAGAATGATGTAAAGCCTCAGGCTTGTATATTTAAGGTGAGTATCCCATATATCATGTGCTTATAAACCCTGTATTTCTTGGCTTTTGATCCCATAAGACTTTCAAACTGCCTAGCTGACTTGTTTTTTTTTTTTGTGTCCATGTACCCATTGTATGGGTTATTGCTGTATCATAAAAGAAACCCAACCCTCAGGAAAATTATGCTGAATTTATTCTCTGGGTTTCTGGATTTTCAGTTCATCCTCTTATGGTCGGGTTTGAAAAAAGTTTTGTAAAACAAAGTTTACAATGGATTTCGGGGGATTCTTCCGCATACACAATGTTGTTTCTATGTTTTCACGTGGGCATGGCACTCAAGAAGCTTACTTGAGTCCCTGTGCCAAAAGTGATATTTCAGCAACTGATTTTGTAGTAGGTGTGTGAAAATTGTTGTATGTGATGCTGAGAGTGAAAATTAGTTTGATCTTGACCGGTTCAAATATCTACAAATGGCCGAAAGGAAAGAGCTATTGAATTTGGTGGATAGAAACTATTCGACTAGATAGGTAGATCAACCCCTAACTGACATGTTAACATCTTGCAAAATGTGAAACAGCTGCATTAGCATCCTAGTTTTTGCATTATGGTTGGGATGGCAGAGCTACAGAGGCAGTTCTCTCACCAAGTCTAAAAACTGATCTGGCCAGACTCGGCAACTATGCAACATGCTTGCTTTGCTTGCTTTTCTGGTTGCTTGTCTGATGTGAATTTTGGGAATTAGCTGATCACTCTGATCATCGAATATCTTGGTGGGACATCTTACTATGGCAGCAGTTAATTCAATATCAACATTTTTGTGTGTCTAAGCAACGATTGGCTGGATTGGGGTAGTTTTTGGAATATCAAGCATGACAGGCTTTAAACCAACTCAGGTAATCGCATAGTTTTTGTAAGTAGATGAATCAAGAATTTACTGAACAATAAAGTAGTTGGACACCAAAGTTGACATGTACATAATCGCTGTTAAATTTAATATGCCCATTTCCTTGTGAAACTGGTCAATTGGACCGTGTACATAAATGAAATGGTTAATTTATTAGTTCTGATCGAGTGAACATCTGCTGTTTGGAAAAAAGATTTTTTTTTAAAAAGAGGGGAACGAAAATGAGTGGGAAACGGGTGAGATTTTGAAATTTTTGTGATTGAGAATGGAGTGCAAATTTTGAATACTTGCATTTTGTGTTTAGATTCTCTTACTCATGCTCCCAAGCATAATAGTAAGGCTAATTTTGTTCTCTTATCCGAAAATAGGATCTAGAATAACTCAACTGTCGCATTTGGGATGAATAACTTGAATTAAATGAGGCCAAATTCGAGGTCTGAGTTACATTTCTTCTCCCTTGGAAAGCAGATATCATGATCATGACAGTCCTGTTAGGTTGTTCCATGTCTTAAATGCTTTTGGATTTTGTTGTTAGTCTGGTCAATTTGACAGCAAAATCCATTCCTGTCATTAATCTAACTATGCCATCAATTCTTGCCAGGTTGGAGATGATTGCCGGCAAGATGTCCTTGCTCTTCAAGTGATATCACTTCTTCGAGACATATTTGAAGCAGTCGGGCTTAACTTATATCTCTTCCCTTATGGTGTTCTCCCGACAGGCCCAGAAAGAGGAATTATTGAGGTGATTATGTTTTCGTGCTTTGATATTATATAGGTAGAGCTGCTTGTTTCTAGTTACTTCCTATTTGTCTAATATCCTTAGCATTCTGGGTATATGTTACAAAGTCTTTGATCCCTGGTCCCAGGCAATATCATTGTTTGAGCTTCCAATGTGTCCTTTTGACCCTCTTTGTTCCCCTGTGAGAGTATTATTTTAATGCGTTTGAGAGAGAGTGGGAGTCCTTGCTTTCTCATTTCTCTCCTTATGGTACGTAAAATAATTGGTTATTATAAGAACATTTTCTTCCTGACATATTTACTTTGTTTCAATGTTGGGTTCTTGATATCGGCTGTGTGGCTACCAACAAACACGTGGCTTTAGAAGCATGAGATTTGTTTTAATAAGTTTGCTATCTAGTTGCTTAGCCTTTGGACATCTGTGGCTTAATTCAGTTGGTTTTAAGAAAAGGCAAAATGTGTAATGTGACACAGAAGGCAATCTAATCATAAGTAGCTTATCTATAAAAGAAGTTGAAAGTTCAGTATCATTTCTTCATGGGGAAATGATGTTGAATGTTTGGTTTTGCACTTCTTCTTTTTTTCTCTCTCTCTTTTTTTTTTTTTTGGATAAATTGGTTTCATACATTTTAACAGTCATTCTTCTAGCTCTAGGGAGGTTTCTTTTGTGACTTGGCAATTAATATGTTGTTTCTTTTTCTTGGGCCAGTAGCTTGCTGGAAGTATCTAATAATTGGTGCATTAGGTAAAAACTTCCAGTGCCCAGTCTTTCTACTTTGCAGATCTAAAATGTGCTGATGGTGTCGTTTAAATAATTCAGAGTCTTGAAAAAAAAAAAAAGACGTAATAATTCAGAGTTCCATACTTTCAGCTCTGGGGAGGTTACCACTGACAAGTCTTCACCTTCTTCTGGGCCCATTTTGCTGGACAATGATGACAAACAGAGACTAAGAGAGACTTTTATTTCTCTGTTGGCGAAATACTTGTGCTTTTACATAAATCTACGTGTGTAATTTTCAGTATAACTTTCATCTTTGCATGTTTTCTGTGCTTAAAGAAAGTATTTTTTTTGTTGTAAAACAATTTATACCTGCATAATACATGCACTATATTCATGACATATCTCATATATAATGTTCAATTGTGCAAGATTAAACTTGTCCTTTATCCCTCTTGTACAAAACATATGATGATATCGCATCATCTTCATACAAAAAAATACATCAACCTGAGTTAATATGCATGTTTTCTCAATTATAGACTAAAGGAGATAAACTCCAGATAACATCATGTTAGATCCTATTACAATACTTTTCAGAAAAATGACAATATTGTATCCATCCTTATTTGTTATACCTTTTATTTTTGTCACGTATATTACTAACAGAGCTTTTGTTGGATGTAAGGGAAATCTGATAAATGTAGATTTTTACTAAAGTCACTATATTTCGAATAGTTTGGTCTAGAAAAAGAAAACGAGAGCTTTGAGAGGATAGGAAATACTAACCATGTTGAAAGTAGATGGCATCCCTAGATTCGGCATGTGTACTGTGGAGTATCGATATTCATGAGACGCTTAACATTTACGCGCTACCTTGCACGTCATTACAATGTTTTCTTTTGCCTGCAGGTTGTGCCAAACACACGAAGCAGAAGTCAAATGGGTGAAACGACTGATGGGGGTTTATATGAAATATTCCAACAGGACTATGGGCCTGTTGGTTCTCCCAGTTTTGAAGCTGCACGTGAAAATTTCATTGTCAGTAGTGCTGGTTGTGCAGTTGCTAGTCTTCTGCTTCAACCAAAAGATAGGCATAATGGCAATCTTCTTTTTGACAAGTACATCTCCCTCTCTCCCTCTTTCTCTTACCCGTATATGCATTTTACTTATGCCTAATTAACAATATCATCAGGCATACTTCTGTTTAAAAACAAAGGGAAATGCCATCAGGCATGCCTTTTGAGCACCACTTTGGTCATTTAGTATTAAGGATCAGTCATCCATAACATCAAACAAATGGTTTTCTGTATTTGGTGAATTTGCCAAGGGCTATAGTCATAAGATAGTTTATCTGATTTTCCATGGAAGAGGTTTCATTTTCTGTTGACTGGTGATACTATTCATTCAAGTAAAACTTATTTTATATTTCTGAAAAGTTCTGTAGAAAAATCAAGGAGCCCTAACAAAATGATTCATGCAGCATGGGACGGCTTGTACATATCGATTTTGGTTTCATCCTAGAAACGTCGCCAGGTGGAAATATGCGGTTTGAAAGTGCACACTTCAAGCTGAGTCACGAAATGACTCAACTACTTGACCCTTCTGGAATCATGAAGAGTGAGACTTGGAATTGCTTTGTGAGGTAATGTAGACTGTTCACATGACACGAACCTGGCTCATAGTTGAGCGTATCCTAGTTGAATTAATTTCTTTTGTCTCGTACATGTGGTTGACTAATTGTATAAAAGTCAAATTAATTTCTGGTGTGAGGTGATATTCACAACCTATTTAAATACATTTAAGCATATTTTATTAAGCAGCTTAACATTTTATCTAAATGACATTTCCACACATTTGGATCTGTTTATATGCTTTTAAACATATTCAAACATGTTTTAAGACTTTCACATATGGGAAATCCTTTTTTTAAAATGTATTAAACATGTTATTCACGGGCCCCACCATAGTTGGATGAGCCTTAGTTTATTGCTGTTGTGGCCGTTTTTTGGATGATTTAGGTAGCAAGCATTGTGATCAATGAACTTGCAATGTTCGGGTCGACGATTGTATGTCATACTTAAAATTCGATGCGAGAAAACACAAATTGCCAGCGATAATCTTTCGCTCTTGGAGCTTTTACTGTCCAATACCTTTTGACCTGGTTAAGTTACAAGGGTTCCTCCTGCTTATGATGCTTATAATTAGCTTAATGGATTCCCTTGTTTGTTAATCAGTCATCATGCCAAAACCTGACATTTGTCTTGCTCCTTTTAGATTGTGTGTGAAGGGCTACCTTGCTGCTCGTCGTCACATGGATGGGATCATCAGCACAGTGTTGTTAATGGTGGACAGTGGATTGCCTTGTTTTAGCCGGGGCGACCCCGTTGGCAATTTGCGGAAGAGATTTCATCCTGAAATGAGCGAGCGTGAGGCGGCTAATTTCATGATCCGCACTTGCACAGATGCATACAACAAATGGACTACTGCTGGATATGACCTGATACAGTATCTACAACAAGGCATAGAGAAATGATTTTGTCATTAACCCTTCTCCTTTCTCCTCTTCGATTCTTAGTGAAGCTCGTGTCTTCCATTGTAAATTAATGCTTCTACCTTGTAGGTGTCTTTTTGTAGTCGCGATTGTGACTGGGAAACATTAAGCGGGAAACTGCGATTGTGACTGGGAAACATTAAGCGGGAAACTTCAAGTGACCTCTCATGTGCAATTGAGCTATTGGCAACCATGGGGGTTTTCATGATGAGCTTTTTGAACAGGCTGTCTTCGCATTTTATTGTGTAAAGATGCTGAGCTTATATATCTTTGGTTTGATTGGCACTAATTCTCTCTCCTGGACAAACATGTACTGCTTTTCAAGCATTGTTCCTAATGCTCTCGATTATGCGATGGCGGTAAATGCATCCTTTAAGGCCGAGATCTCTTATCCTTAGTTACATTAGATGTGACGGTCTGCGCGCTCCCACGCGATAGTGTGGCGATCCTAAGAAACTAGTTAATTTTTTGAAGTTGCAGGGGGTACCCATCTTGGCTATGCTACTTCAATTGTGTGCGATAGAAGCGAATCTTGTCATTTGTGTCTCGAACATTGCCAGAGGAACTCATTACTCTACGTGGAGATGTTTAAAGGAGACGTATTCCCGACTTGAATGCTCGATGTGATTTCGTGAGAATGTGCTTCTTGCCTTGCCTTAATAGGTAATTCGTGCATCTCCTCTAGATGTCCTTGTACATCCACCAATACTTGGTAAAAGTGTGCCTTTTCGAGCGATTTCTATTTTGCTTTAATGTTTTTTTTTTTGTAAAGGTAAGTATGAGATTGACTAATCAAAATCGCGTACAACCTAAACCGAAGCGCAAAAAAACCAACAAACAACCCTCCACTAGAAACTACACAAATGTAGAGAAACGTGCAAAGTTGGTGGGAGGGTATGCGCAAAGGGCTAAAAGGAAGAACAAACCCCCGAATACAAAAGAGAACAGAACAAAAAAGAAGGCAAGGCAATGCCGAGCCCGCAAGAACCAGTCAAGAGAACACCAAAAGAGAGCAACCCCACAACACCAGGATGCGCCGATTCCAGGAATTGTCTTCCACATCCTTGAATGTCAAAACTTTGTCCTGGATAACTTTGGCAAGATGTACCTTGAGTGCGGCAACATCGTGACTTTGGTTCCTGAAAATGATATTGTTACGCTCCAACCATATCAAGTAACAGAGAGCAGCAAATGAAAATCGAATGATGTAGCAATGGAAACGCCGACCACCGAACTTTCTAGTTGCCCAAAGGAGATTATCCTGCCAAGATCTATTCCGCCAAGAAATACCACAAGTAGCCGACCACCGAACTTTCTAGTTGCCCAAAGGAGATTATCCTGCCAAGATCTATTCCGCCAAGAAATACCACAAGTAGCAACCCAAAAGCCAACAAGAGATCCCGTAACAGTGCAGCCAAAAAATAAGTGGTCCACCGAGTCAGGTCTACAACAGTAGAAGGGACAGACGCCTTCTGATATCCTCCGTATTTTGCTTTAATGTTTAATCGTTCAAGTTCACGAAAAACCATAAGAAGTTTAATATTGGCTTTCTACCACCCCTAAGTTCTTTTGTTTCACACGTATTTGTCATATTTTTCCAACCTCATTTGATTTTTTTTTCTTTCAATTTTCGATTATTTTTAAATGCAAAGAAATTCCAAAAATTTCGAAAAATATTTGAAAAATATATAATTTTTTTTTGTTCCAAATTGGTTCCTTATGCTTGACCGAGGCTTCCAAAGTTGATTTTTCAATTTTATGAATTTTTATTGATTTTTGATTAATTTTTTAAAATAAATTAACTAAAAATCAAATGTTAATAGATGGTTACAGCTGAATGATCGCCATATGAACTTAAGCTGGAAGTGTAGGGATATGGTTTATTTGCTGACATGTAGTAACAAAATGGATATGTTCGGGATGGAAACAGCATCAAGGAGTTTGATGTTTGCAGGCAGCCTATGCATTAGGGCACATCAATTGAATGGTATTTTTATTTTGTTTTCTTTTTATCATAACGACTGATACAGAGTTTATTTTGTAGGGATATGGTTTATTTTGTTTTCACTCTTGTGGTGGGGCCCTTCCCCGGAACCTCACATCGCGAGGATGCTATCATGCATCGGGCTGGCTTTTTATTTTTTTTATCATAACGACTGATACAGAGTTTTTCTTCCACAAAAATGATGTCTGTCCATGCTTCGACCGTAATCATGTTTAATTAAGAAGAACAACGACTTGCCTTGTGGGGGTCCACCCTTACTAAGATCTAAGAGGTCGTATGTTTGATTTCCATCTTTTCCTTCCCCATTCCACTTAAAAAGAAATACATACATATATATATATATATATATGCGATGCTTAATTTATTAATCAACCAACATGCTTCTTTCTTCTATCCACAAGAGGCAAACCACAGCAGACCCGGATTGCAGAAACCACGCACGAAGAACCTTGATCCTAATTGGATGCTTTACTATCCATTGCTCTTCCTTTATTACCCTTTTTTTATATGGATGGCATCATGGCATTTGTCGAAACCCACGAAAAGTATCTTCTTCTTTTTCTTTCAGTAAGTGCCAGATGACCCGCCCCAGCAACCACACCCACATTTTCTTGCCCGAATTAGGTAGAGGGTGTTTCGGTCATTTCGCTGTTAGCAGAAAGGACTTGTCCACTAAGGCTGCGTTTGGCAGTCGTGATAAAAATCGAGACGGGATAAAATTTATCCAATCTTGTGTTTGGTTCTTAGGGCTTGTCCACTAAGGCTGCGTTTGGCGGTCATGATAAAAATCGAGATAGGATAAAATTTATCCAATCTTGTGTTTGGTTCTTACTTAGGACATAGGACAAGATAAAGTGAGATATAAGGGGGATATAGTTAAAATAAAACCATCTCTTGAGGGAGGTGGGACAAAGATAAATAAGATTTGTTATAGTGATGGTATAAAAGCTATTTTTTCTTGAATGAAAAACTTCTTAAACAATAAAGTTAAAATAATACTCGAATATAAATCATAGTTTAATAATTGAATTTTTTTTTTCATGTTTCAGTGGGATTTTATTCGAGGATGGCTAGATGGCGACAATGGAAAAATTACCAAAAAAGTCATAAACATATTGCAATTGTACCAATTCAGTACCAAATCTTTTTTTTTGTCAATTCATCCTAAATTTTTTTATAATTTTGTTGATTCAATCTATTTGGTTGGTCGACCATAACATGGCAATATTTTAATAATTTTTAAATTTTTAATTATTTTTTAATAACTTTTTGTCTTTTTTTTTGGGCTGCCAGCAATCAATCGAGGGTCAGCAAGGTCACTACCCCCTTGGATGAGATCGTCAACCCCCAATGGCTACTGGGCAAGGCTCCTGACCCTTGTCCTGCTGCGATGATGGTTGGCGACCGTCGCCTAGATCTTAGCGACTCGCTTGGGTGACAGCCTTGGTAGCTGCGGGGAGGGTCTCAACCTCTCAACGAATTGTGGCCAAGGGCTTGAGACCCTCGTAGACCTCGTTGCAATTGTTGCGGCTCTTGCCCAGGCTACAGCTACAAGCTATTATTGCGATTGGGTCAGGGCCAGGAGCCCTTGCCTAGGGGGCTAGTGACCTAGCCCATGTGGTCAGAGACCTCGCTAGCACTTAGTCGGTAGGGCTGCTAGCCAACCCTTGAAAAAAAAAAGGAAAAAATTTATTAAAAAATAATTAAAAATTCAAAAATCATTCAAAAAATTAAAAAAAAAATTGCCACGCCAGCCTCAGCCGATCAAATGAATTGAATTAATACAATTTCAAAAGATTAAGGACTCAACTGGCAAAAAAAAAATTTAATTTGGGACTGAATTGACACAATTGCAATAAATTTAAGATTTTTTTGGCAATTACCTATGTCGTGGTATGAAAAATGTTACAGCATGGTAATCGGAAAGATGCTCAATGAGGGATTGTCCTTTCCAAATTTGAGCTACTGTAAATTTCTCCATACGGTCAATAGATTTCAGTCTTTCTCGGCTCTATCGAGCACATCAGTTTTTTCACTCAGATCTCCCTAAAAGACAGAGGCCCCTCTTTCCGATACCGTAAGTTTACCTCACATTAAAGCTTCTATCTCATTGTTCTAATCTCAACGCAGGAGCAGCCTTAACTGGTAGTTCCTTCCAATTCTGGTTCAAATGGCATTTTCCCTCATAATGTTCATCAACACCCTCCTACTCCAAGCTACAGTCTGGATGAATACTTATTACGGCAACGGAAACGAAGTCATTTCACAGAGTTTGGTAAAAACACTGGTGTCATAAGACACAACTCTAGAAGAAAAACTGATTCAGTTCACGTCCATTTGCAATATGATCCTCCTCCTCCTCAAAGATGCAAACTACTTTCTTGGCACTAATAATGCTTTTGATAGAATAACCATATGTTTCTCATTCATACTTCCCTCTTGAATTTGCTCCAAGCATCATATTATAGTCAATGTCCTTTAGTACCGGTGCATAAACTTGGCCCTTTCGACGTTGAAATGTGAAATAACTGTGGATCTTGAGCTTCGTCGGGTGTTTGAAGATTGAAGAAAATGCAAAACTAGACCCTGTCCTTCCAGTGATGCAATTTTGTGGGCATTTCTTCTACCAGTATATTGCATTCAGGCAATGACCATTTCCGGCAAAAGTTGAACTCATTCTCCTCAGGCTCCGAAGAAATTTTCCCAGCTAATCAGGCTAGAAGAAAAGCTCTTGTTGCACAATCAGATTTATCCAAGCAATCACACCTCAATATTGCTACGTCCTGCTTCCTTCACCGTTTCCTCCTGTCCTTTCAACTCCTCTGTCATGGCAATCTTCGGTAACCTTCCTGCAGCAGCATAAGTACTTGACAGAAGGATTGCATCTGCAGGGTGCAGTCTAGATGTCTCCCTGAGCATTTTCTTCACATTTTCCCCTAACTCAACATTCCCATACAGTCTGCAAGCACCCAATAGAGCACGCCATGTGGTGGCATCCACCTTAACCGGCAAGTTCTTAATGAGATCATACGCTTCATCCAGCATTCCTGCTCGTCCCAGGACATCAACAATACAGCCGTAATGTTCGATCCTCGGCGAAAAACCATACTCCCATGCCATTTTGTGGAAGCAGTTCATAGCCTCCGTCACGAGCCCTCCGTGGCTGCAAGCACTTAAGACTGCCAAGAAAGTGACTTCATTTGGCTTATGTCCCTCCTTCTCCATCTGACAGAACAGCCTTAGGGATTCACCTGCCTGCCCATGATTCCCTAGAGCTGAAATTATAGCAGTCCAAGATTTCACATCCTTGTCTCTCATCCGATTAAAAATTCCAGCAGCTTTCTCCAAAAAGCCACATTTAGCATACATGTCCACCAAAGCTGTTCCTATGACTGTATCTGTGCATATTTCTTCCTCATCAACAGATTCACGAATGTACTTCCCAATGCTTGTAGCAGTTGAGGGATCGCAAGCAGAAAACAACCCCGCCAACGTAGATGAATTCAGTAACACCTGTTTAAGCTTCATTAAGTTTAGCAGCTCTAGTGATTTCTCAACTAAACCATACCTAGCATACTGCTGTATCAAACAGTTCCACATGGCAGTGTCCTTTTGATCCATTTCATTGAAGATTTTACGTCCTGCGTGGATGTTCCCCACTTTTGCGTATGTATCGATCAAAGCAGTGGCGACATTCAGTTTCAAGGAGAAGCCAGTTTTAATACAATGCCCATGGATCGTCTCAACTCCTAGGAGACTCCCAACATCACCAATGGCATTCAAAACGTTCAGCATTGTGGTGGCACTTCCTCTCAAACCACTCCAAATCATTTGCCAGAACAACTCAATCGCCAAACTTGGCTCAGATGCAGTAAGATAGCCACCCATTAACGTGCTCCAGGAAACCGAGTCATTTCCTTGAGGGAATTCATCGAACAACTGGCGTGCATGGCTGATTCTGCTGCAAACGCCGTAAAAATGCAAGAGGCTGTTCTTCACCTCAACAAAAGATCTGTGCCCTGACCTAAGGACAATGCCGTGAACCCCTCGGCCAAACGCAAGAGCCTGCACTCGCGTACAAGCTCTAAGGGTCGTTATGAAAGAGAACTGATCGAGTAAAATCCCCTGCGTCCTCAAGTCATTGAATATGGTCAAAGCACGTTGTGGGTCGTCGCTAACTGAGTACCCTCTGATGATGGTATTGAACATGAAGAGGTTCGGCGATTGTGAGGAGCTGAAAATGGAGGCAGCATATTGTGTATGTCCGATGGAAGACGCGAGAAGCTTGCTCAAGCTGAAACGGTCTCTGTCAAGGCCGGTTTTGACCATATAGCCATGGATTTGAGAGATCTCAGAAAGGGTCTTACAAGATTGAAGCAGAGAAACAAGCGAATGATTCGAGCTGAAGACGGAGCTCAATCGTCTTGCGTTAATCATAAATGGGCTAAAGTTTGGATCTTTACTCAGTCGAGTGGTGTCGACCAATAAGATCACGAACCAGCTTCAAAACGGAGGCACTTGAAGCGAAAAAGTGTAGAAATATAAGCTTCGAAGACGGATCGTTTATATAAGATTGTGCGTCGCAAAATAGTCAACGCAAGCAAATTTGAATCTTTAATCAAAGAATCTTAACAAGTCCAAATTGAAAAGCTGGGATGGAAAATGTACACATGGATTTGTCTCCCAACTTAATAATTTTCTTAGAAATCGTTGTCAGCGTCGAAGCCAAGACTCGACTCAGTTGCTTTGTTTCATAAAAGCAGGTTCGGGATGTTGGCATTTCCGGCAACATGGAACATTGTCATTCCACGAATTAAGCTTATGATACCATCTGCCCTTAGGTGCTTCATCCACCACAGATCAATGCATAATCATGTCCTAAATCAGATTCAGTCGGGTCAAAATTCCACCTAGAAACATCCACACCTCATGGCGAAACAATGTGTATCGTTTATGCCAATATTTAGGGCATGATATCCACGTAATCGCTCTGGCACTGGCTAATAGCACTCCTTTTAAGTTTCGTGATTCCTCAGAACTGGTAAGTTTCCTGTCTCACTTCTAGGCATCTTGGGCCAAGCACTTGATCGACCAGATGAGGAGGGGAAACCCAGATGAGGAAGCGAAACACAGTGTTCCCAACTCAGGTGTGTGGCAAGTTGTTCAACCCGGGAAACCCAAGAGTAGGGGGAGCACCAAGTAGCAGCTGCGGATCAAATCAGACAACATTCTCATCAAAGTAACAGAAAAGTTGAAAGTGTGAGTCTTATGCATCCGTTATCAACTCTGTTTTTCGCTCCTTCACTTCACCATACGAAAACCGTATGTACAATGACTTCTTCCGAAGATCAGTGACTGGAAAAATCACCATCATCGTCAATCCAATCCAACAAATGGTACACCCAACAAAAAAAGGACAGCTGATTGCATAAACCTATAAATCTACCTTCCTTTCAACAAATTCTGGACAGGACTGTCAATCCGTGCCTTCTCCTCCCTGAAAGGTTGAGTTGATGCATCTGCAAGGCTTGGTAATCTTGGTGCACTACCCTTCCCTTTCTGGGCATTTGGTCCCACCACCTCTATCATATACTTCCACCCATCAACTGGTCGCCGCCGGCTAAATATGTGGCTCTTTATGAAACTGGCTATCTGCACGACAATTTCAAAGCCTGGTGAAGAGGAACTGAAAATGAGGAGCAAGAGTGAACTTTAAGGAAGAAGAGGTAGGGAGGGAGCCACAATTTTATGATTATTAACGTCAGAGAAAAAATATACTGCAGTCAACGTATTAACTACGGGAAGCAGCCCATGTCCTGCATGGCAGACTGCTCGATGACTGTAGATCCTTCATTTATGGTTGTGTGGGGGGAGGGGGGGAACACGCTTCCTGTGATGTTAAAAGCCTAATAAATGATGGAAATGATGAGTTAAGATCCTGATTTGGTAGAATCTTTAGATAGTATCAGGTCGTAGTCAGAAAGTCATGGGATGGGTACAATATGTCCCTATACCAATCTTTAAGGTCATCACATTAAGAAAATTACCACAAACCAGGTTGCAGAAAGTGAAATGTGAAAGAACGGTAGACGGCATTTGGAATTTTACTGCATGATGACGCAACTAGTCTCCATAGTACTATTTTTCCCCCAAAATTTGAACTTCACTGGCAAATGCTTCCAAATTAACATGCAATAGCGACAGATTTCAAACTGGAATAGACCATTATATGGCACTGACAAAGTGACAAACCTGAAATTTGCTGTATGCAATACGGCGCTCAAATTCTTGTAGTAGAATATCTTCCTCCCTCTGTGACATGTCCCACACATTTTCGTCTTGAGACTTGGATGTTGTTTCCCAACCGTCAGGCTTATTTTTAAACTTAGAAGAGCCCGATAAGTTTGTTGTATTCCAATCACAACTAGGAGAGTCAAAAATCCTGCAATTCATTCGAATTGCACAAAAGATAGTTAAGTGTACATCTGTTGGAATTCAAATCTCACTGCAGGGTTTCCAAGTACCAGGGTAAAATTGTGAGACACTATCAGAACACAGTAATGCATTTTCCCTTGGCATTATCATATCACACTAAAGTCATGATAGTCTTTTCTTCCAGGACAAAAACCTCAACAATCATCTTCACGCCTAAAGAAACTAATCAAAATATGGAGAAAGAACTAAATGAAATAATGTTAAGAGAACTGCCGCAATTCTCTTTTGCCAGGACAATAGGTGCAAAAGATATCATTTGGTGAAGCAACAAACTGTCGGTTCCCAAGAGTGAATGGGAGGACAAGGGGTTCTTATCTTAATAACCAGGCATCAATCTTTTGACAGAATGGAATCTAAAAAGCAAGAGGTTATCTCCCAAGTGATGATTTATGACAACGAAAACTTTATGGTCTAGGAAATTTCTGGATTTAATACGCTAGCCTTCAGCATGAAGTACAGTTGATATCATCCTCACCATATGCTTTCTTTAGCAGCTACAGGATTGATCAGATAATTGCCGACATGTGCCAAAAAATCACGGTAGAGAAAAAGAAGACCTCACAACAGGGTATAACCAAAACAATTTATCCTTTCTTCACAGCCAAAAAACCATATGATGTTCAGTAAATTTAAGCCTCAAATCAATTCAACCAGATATAATCTAAATCGGCTGTATATTGTCCTCTGAAAAGTGTCAACCTCAAAAGCAGGAGTTGCAACGTCACACAAAAGATTATCCTCCTATTTGGAAAAAGTCAAGTTCTCCTAGATAACTGTCATGAAAAACATCCCACCCCAGATACATCAACCATATTTTCAAAACATTAAACTTACCAAAGATGCCACCCTAAAATCACTGAACCTAATATGCCGAAAATGAAAACAATTCTTTCATAAACAAATGCAACCCTTAAACAGATAAGACAAATGGGTAGTGCTGGAGTATTTACAAGCCATCTACAAAACGACTGAATCCAATGGCCTTCGTGCATCCTCAGATACTTGAGAGAGATATTACCTACTTGTCACGTGAGCAGCTCAATTCGCAGTGATGACTGGCTATCACGCTGATTTTTTGACTTACAAGAACATCTGCGGAGAATGCCTTTATCCAATTGAACTATAAAATGAAACCCACAAAAGAGAGAAGTGTTTCCTCCCAAAATGTCGCTTTACTCGACCATCTCGTGAGCTAATTCCACGCTAGCACCGATGTCTTAACTCAAATTTTGAGGTTCTTAGGAATAAACTAAAGCAGCCTCTAACATAGCCTCCGTTGCTTGTGCCAGCAAATTCATACATTTTCAACTATTAACAAGGTAATGCAACTTGTTAGAGATCTCCTCACACTTCAATGAACCAACCATAACAAAAGCATAATCCAATGCACCAAAAGCCAACACAGATAGAGAGACAAATCAGAGACCGAACGGGAACTGAAAAAAAAAAAAGAGCTAAGAACGTACTCAGAAGCGGTATCAAGCAATCTCTCGATGTCATCTCCAGCGCCGAGCTTGGCCTCCTCCTGCTTCTCAATCTCCTTCACCCACAGTCCCGCGTGTATCCTCTGCTTCTTCAACCTATAGTCCTTCTTAATATTCTCCAAGCTGTACAGCGAAGAATCCGCACTCCCTCCCTCGCAGCTCTGCTTCTCCCGTTGCCTCAGCTCCTTGCTCTTCGACACCTTGCTCCTCTCGTCCCAGTTCTCGTTCATGTCCTCCACGAAAGCCTTCGTCTCGGCGTCCGCGTCCGACGGCAGGACGACGGACGGAGAAGATTCCGACGAAGGGAAGTTCACGTCGCTCTCCCACGGCGCTCGGTTCGCGGGCGACAGGTCGTCCGGCAACCACGCCGTCTCCCACGCATCGTTCCATTCGTCGCCGCCGTTGTTCTTGGTGGAAAGTGTTCTGGCGGCGGTAATGGAGCTAAGGGCCGACCGGAGCGCGAGTAATTGAGTAGGATTCGGCGCTCCGAGCGTCGATTTTGCTAGTCGTTGAAGAGCGAGCATCGTTAGGTTTTAGCAGTCTTAAGAGGGGTTAGAGACGAGAGGAGGGGAGGAAGACGATGATGATGAGGACTGGAGAATTCTCGCAGAAGCGTCGGCCCGGCCCGTTTCTGATCCACTCGGGGCCCATATTCTTAGCCCGACTTTCTCAAGAAAGCATGTCCCTCGGCCTATCCCAATCCGAATAGCAATATCAGTCACATTTTCGAGTCTACCTTCATATTTTATTACGGTGAAATCTTAGAATTATGTCCATTTGACTGTAAATTTCCATGATCTTCTGTTTTTGGGACTCTTGCGGAGTTTTCTTTTTCTTTTTCTTTTTTCTCGACAATCCGAAGGTCCGTTACAAAATTCCGACTGCCCGAAAGCCCATAAAAATACCATACAAAAGCCCATAAATTGGCCAAATTCAGACCTTTGGTCATCTAGAGGAGTGCCATTGGTGGGAGTTCAAAACGAGCTTTTTGGAGTACAACAACATGTCCTAAACTTCCCCATTTTTATTTATAGCTTAAACGCGTCATTTTCTATCGAGGCCATGATCGGGTTTTTAGTGGGTCGTGACATTTTTTTTTTCAGCGGCCATGCCCATGAGCCGTCGCCGTCGTGCCTCGAGCCCAATCCGTACCTCCCTCCCCTATGCAATTTGCCACGCGCTACAACGGCGGTGGTGGCGAACTTCCCGCAACCCAAGCCGAGGTCGCTTGAGATCCAGGATCCCCGATCCGAGGTCGCACGGTTGGCTTTTTCGGGGAATGTTTTGTTTTTCATCGACAATCTCAAGTCATACCATTTCAGTTTACATGCGTCCTTCTCTTCATATTTCATAAAAAGCTTTTTCGAAATTTACAAAGTTCTCGAGCGACTTTTAAAGGCACAAAAGGTCATTCCATGTTAGGACGCGGTCACGGTCGAGCCAGGCTGGTCACGAGTCACGAACTTTTGTCCCGTTATTCGCGTTTGGCTTTGGGACATGATGTTGACCTCGAACCTACCCATTTCTTCTCCTCTTCGGATGGGGGCAAGCAAGACGACGGTGGATATCTCTATCGGACGGTGGATGGTATATTAATGTGTAACTTATATATATATAGGGATAAATTCATTGAAATTCTTAAAATTTATCGAGAAAGTATATTCTAATCTTAAAACTTATAAAAAAAAATAATATACAATCAATTTCTAAGACTTATCAAATTAATACGACGGAGTCCTTCTGCTGACTGAATATGAAAAATGCTAACGTGATTTTTGTAATATTTTCTCTATTATGCGTGGCGATGATGTGACTAAAACGTGAATCATAATGTTAAAACGATATTGTTTTGGCCTAAGTTTTAATTATTTTAACCAAAATCTTAATTAGATAAAATTAAAACATTAAAAGAAGGAATTTAAAAAAAAAAAAAAAAGACAAAGACAAGGGGGGTTAGGCCTTGGCCTCGGTTCGACCATTGCTAAGACACAAGCCTCCACTCAAATCTAGGGGAGGTCACCGGTCCTTGCCTAACTGTGTGACCCTCAGCTAGACCGAGCCAAGGATCTCTAACTTTCTATTGGAGGGCTGGTGACTCTCACCTAGTCCCCAGAGACCCTAACCGTGATTTTTTTTTCCCCTTTTTTGTGCCTTGTTTCTTGTTTTAATTGTATTTAATTAAGACTTTGATATTAGAATTTAGGCCAAAACGACACCGTTCATGCATTAACCCAATGTACCTCATCTCCAAGCCATCTAACATATATATCGACGCGACAAAAAAAAATTTACATCTATATATAGCTTGGGTATTGCTCATTGAGCCGTATTCTCCCACTTCATTAACTGCTTATGCGGATGCAGACTAGATTGAATACTCTGATACTCAAGAGTCCACCTCATGTTTTTGTGTTTTTCTAAGTGTCGATCTTTATTTCATGGAGTGCTAAGAAGCATCCTATTGTAGCTTATTCTAGTATAGAGGCTGAGTGTCGTATTGTCGCTCACCATGTTGTTGAGATTATTTGGACTCATCATTTACTTCATGAGCCTGGGGTCCCCTTTTCAATCCTTTCCTAGTTCATTGTGGCAACATCCCTACCATCTAATTTACTCTCAACCCCATGTTTCACACTCACACCAAACACATTGAGTTGAATTTTCACTTTGTTCAAGAGCGGATTGCGTCGAGCGATCCACATGTTCACTATGTGATTGGAACCGATTGGTCGGCAGACATCTTCACCAAGGGACTACCTAATCCACTCGTGCACTATTGTGATCCACTCTTTTGGTCGTTACATCTATTTCAGATTGAGAGGATTATTAATTTGTAACTTATACAGGTGGTCTTTTTGCAATTATGTTCATATCTCTACCCTGGCCATAACTAATCACTCGTAAAATACAAAGAGCCACCATAAACAATTTGGTTGAATCACCATAAACATCTTGCTGAAGTTCAGATTGGTTTATCCGACGACGGGCGATCTCCATGGCCATTTGGCGGGGCCTAGACGCACTGAGACCGAATGCTGTGTGCACCCTATCAATCAATGCTTTGGGAAGCCATTGCAAGTCCGCAAGAAGCTCTGTGTTTTCTTTTCTGGGGATGGACCCTAAGATGCGCTCTTCACATTCCCTCGTATGGTGTACTCCACGTTGTTCCGAACTTCAGTTGGTTTTCGAAAGTTAGAAGGAAAGTGATCAAGGGCAGCGAAGGGGGAAGACGCGAGTAAGAAAGGAAAGAAAATCAGCTGTCTTCCTTCATCTTCATGATCTAAGAGCTCATGGAGAACATCCGGCGACTTCACAAAAGAAGATAGAGGACGAAAGAGTGGAGAGAAACTGAATCACTGGAAAATCAATCTCCGTTTCCGACTTCATTTTTTTTTAAATCTTCTTTTCTTTTTTCCCTCACCTCATCTTACAGTCCTCCTCATGTTTCCTCTTTGGAAACCCTACACTTGTCTGTTTCTTCTCTTTCGCTAGTGTTAATGTCTACATCTACCACTAATTAACCCACCGCTCTAATGGGGAACTAAGCTGGGGCTTCAGGAGAGCGCAGTGATCAGCAGCCTCGTGCTCGAGCTCCCACGCCAACCCCTCGCACAGATCGATCCACCCTTGGCCTTCACCACCGCCACCGCACGGCCCATCGTCGCCTTCTTCGACGCCAACGCCGTCTCCGGCTTCGCTGCTCTCTCTGCTGGGCAGCCCGAGCTCGTCGTCGGAGGCCTCGAGCAAGCGCCTCATCACCCTCTCCCTCTCGTCTCCTCCTCCACCTTCACCCGCAGGCGGAGGAGAAGGAGGAGCTGACGAGGAAGGGGCTTCCGGGTCGGCTTCTTTGTCGGCGGAGGCAGCCGAAGGGCCGGGGCCAGAGGCGAGCTCTTGCTGGAGGCTCGCGATGAGGGACGACAGGTCTTGGCCGGCCACGTCTTCCTCTTCCTCGAGGAGGGAGAGAATGTCCTTGTACGGCTGTTCCCGCTTTCCCTCTTCTTCTTCGTCGGGGGCCGCCTCTCTCCCACGCTTCAGCAGTGACGTTTCCGCCATTAGAGACGGGTCTTGTTTCCTTCTTCCTCCAAGTTTTTTTCGCCGTGCATGTCAGAACAGGAAGGAGGGCCGGAAGTGAAGACAGTTATATAGAGAGGAGGTGGGAAAAAGGAAAAGGCCAAAGGTCGAGGAGCAAAAAGTGCCGTGCTTGGAATCGCCATTGGTCGAGTCACGCCGCCTGTCGGTCTGCACCGTTGGATCCGAAATCTTCCGGATATTTGCCAATCAACGGCTGCCGATCAACGAAGAAGGTGCCGCGGAAAAGACGATAGGTCCTTCCGATTCCCGATCACGTCTCAGGAAAGTAGTTATGGAATGGCATAGAATAGCTTCTCAACGAAGCGTCTAGCACATGCGATGTCAAGGAATATGTGCCCGACACCATTAGCAATCGATAGTCCCACCACGTCTAAAAAGTACTGTTAAGTTTTAAAATTTATTACAAAAATATAATTAAATCTTAAAATTTTCAAGAAAAATATAATCAAATCTTAAAATTAGACATGAAAGTCTTTTTAAAAAATGCAATCCACGAAGTGACTTTTTCTTTGTCACAATGGAAGGATTAGATTAGATTAATTTGGCAAGTTTTGAAACTTAATTGCATTTTTTTAAAAGTTTTAAGGCTTAATTACACATTTGTGATAAGGTTTAGGACTTTCAATATGCTTATCCATGTGATTCAGTATTGCATTCTTGATCCAAGTGGCTTTGTGAGTTGTGATTGTACAGATCGCCGTGCAAAAGGAACCCATGTTAAGCCTCGTTCCAAGTTGACCATAGAACAAGCCGAAGAAATCATGCAAATGTTATAGGCTGTCACTTTTTTGGCCATGAAATAGCCCGTGTGGTGCCTAGCTAGCCGTTCCCGCCAAGCCAGCCTTATTTCTCTTATCGTCCCATAGAATACTTAGACGAATAACTTTCTTATATCGAATCATATCATGCCTAATTTAGCTCGAGTATTCATTATACCGAGCGATAGCAGATTACTTTAAGCACCGCAATTGATTTTGGCTTACCATAATCTTATCAAGAGAACAGCATCAGCTTCTGACCGGTTTTGTATACGGAAGGCCAACCTGCCTTTAGAGCTCCTAAGGGTATATTTTATTTAACCTAGAATTCCTAGCACAAACTATCATAACACCACTCGCACGGACCTAGTTGCTTCTTCCCCTCTACATCACTCATTTACCGCGATGACACCAACAAGCTCCACTTCAGTATTATACAAGTGTGGGAGAACTTAATCGATCCATGCATGTCACTCTCCCCCACCCAATTATGGAACTCCCCCATCGCGGGTTGCTCCTTCTTCTTTTTCCTACTATCAATGCCGCTTTTGGGACTCGTATGGATGGCAAGCATAAGTGCCTAATAGAACAATTGCAGCTATTTTGTCGCTTCCTTATGCCTTTTCCTAACATAAACACCAATGTGGGGTCTTACCTGGATGGCAGGCATTCGTTTGCCCAAAAGATCAATCCCTGGATTGTAGCTATTCTATCGCTTCCTTGTGGCTTTTTCTACCATCAACACCGATGTGGGGTCTTATATGGATGGCAGGCACGTATTTGCCCAACAAAACAACTTCTCTTCATCAATAGCTTCTCTTTTTTTTTATCAAAGGCCTTTCAGGTTTCTTTGGTCACTTGCATTTTTTCAGGTGTAGCACTTTTGGCCAACTGCGTTTTTTTGGCGGCATCCTCTTTTAGTGACTTGTACTTTTCAAGTGTGGCACTTTTACACCATCTTTCCCTAGTAAGCACTTCTTAGTATTAGCTTCGTAATGGATGTTTTTCCTTATTGAAAATATGATAGAGGACCCATCTTGAGATTCACTGAATTAATCAATGAACGTTATCCCATTTCAATAATGAATCGATTTCTTACTATGCCGCAATTGGCATCCCAAAAACATGTCGAGAGCTGCACTTCGTCTAAGCCACTTTTTGCTCTGGCGATTCACTCTCCGCACTAGTAGGATCGAGTGGACCATAAATTTTCCCCGACTCACTCACCTATTGAAGGGATCCTTGCTCTGATACCACTTGTCATGGGCTAGCATTTTCTTAGTTGTTGAATAGCTTGTGTGGAACTTGGCAAGTTATTCACACCAAGCCAGCCTTCTTTCTCTTGTTGTCTTATAGAACACTTAGGCAAATAACTTTCTTGTATCAGATTATACCACACTCAACTTAACTCGAGCATATGTTATATTGAGCCAGGACAGATTGCTTTAGGTACCACGATTGACTTTGACTTGCCACGACCTCACTAGGAGAACTTGACCATTTAGAACACAAAACAACCGATTCATATCACAAAGCTCATCTTTTTTTTTATTGTAACGAGGTGATATCGTTTGCAAAGCTCCAACGTTAGATATTTCTCGTGAGCATTGTGGATATCGTTTGATGCAAAGCAAAACCTTAGCGAAAGATCAAGATTTCGATTTTTCCTTTTTCTTCCGAATTTTTTTAGCATTCTTCGCTTTGACCGGAAGCAAAATGTCTTTTATAGGGAGTATCTACCAACGGAGGCAACTTCGGCCCCACCACATCAGCCGGGGCTTGGCTTGTTATACATGCCTCGTCTCTGAGATTTCGTGTTTTTGAGATATCAAAGGCAAAAAAAGGTTGGTTAAGATTGCAATGTTACCTCAAATCTTGCTGGCTTTCCTTTTCCGATTCTGACATGGTGGAGCCATGTCAATCAGTTCGAATGCATTAATTGTCGTGTCAGATGGACCTTTTTTGTTTTTTCGTTTTTTTTTTTTTTGACAGAGTCAGATGGAACTTCGCAGGCCAAGATTGTCACCTCAAAGAAACAAGAAGCTTCGGAAAAAAAAAATAATAATATATACATATCTTCATTAAAAATTTTATAACTTATCATCAAAATATAATCGAGTCCTAAAACTTATAAAAGATGTAATCAAGTCTAAAACTTATCGAATTGATAAAATCAAGTCATTCCATTAAAATAATCAATTTGATTAAAGAAATGTACTAATGCTGTATTTTTAAATTAATTTCTCTTTTTTATGTGGCATTTTTCATGATAAATTTCAAGCTTTACAGGGAATATAAAAAGAAAAAATAAAAAAAGAGAGTGGGAACTTTCTATCGCGGGTTGCCCGCCCACTCCACCAACTCCATGGTAAATGGGAAGCGATACTTTATGCCCCGTCAAACGAAGAAAAGCAACGAAGAGTTCCCCGTCAGATAGCAGAATGCCCAGCAGAGCTTCATAAATCAATAAAAAGGGGTGATTCAGATGCCACAGGCAGATTTGCCATTTGGACCTGAAAGAAAGCCAGAGAGAGAGAGAGAGATATGATAAGGGAGTTAGGGCGTGCGCCACATTTCCGGAGTAAAAATCTATTTGACAATGCAACTTCTCAAATAAAAATTCGTTTAATTATGTAATTTTTTTTTTTACTTTTTAAAGTTTATTTTGTTTCAGAAGTAATTTATGATGGCACGAAGAAGTAAAAAAAAAATACTTATCTCCAAGAGTAGAAAAATCAAATTCTGTTTATAAGTTAATTTTTAGAGCAGAAATGTTTGGGGGGGAAAAAAAACAAAGAGGTATGATATTCACTTCCACGAAAAAAGAAAAAAGAAGAAGAAGATGTGAACGGCACAGGTTGGAAGGAAAAGGAGGTAAAAAGAGCTGCTGGCAGCAGAGACGCCGTCCAGTCCCTTTTCTTTCTGGTACAAATACCGTTTGCCTGTCTCTCCTGGATTTGTTTGAGAGAGAGAGAGAGAGAGAGATTTGCCCACCTTCTTTCTTGCTCTCTGGCAACCGAGTGGACATTTGGGCCCAAAAGAAAAGACACGACAAGGAAAAGGAAAAATGGCAAGTGGATCTTGACTTTTTTTTCTTTGGGCCCAAAAGCACGCACAAAAAAGGCGGCTTAAACCTCTATACACATAAGAGTAATTGTGAGACTTATTAAGATTTCCTCACCAAATTGATTTTTCTAAATGACGTGTCAAATTTCGAGTTAAATAAGTGGGCATGTTCGAGAGCCAATCACAACCATCTATTGCAATTGCGTCGATTTAATCCTAAACACTTTTTTTTTTCGTGCCAATTCAATCCTTTCGGTCAACTTTGGCTGGCCGACGCGGACGTGAACATTGACCGGCACTGATATGGACGTCGAATTTTTAATAATTTTCTTAAATAAAATTTATTTTTATTTTTTTTCTTTTTCTTTTTGTTTTCTCCTCCTCTTTCCTCCAGCCGAACGTCGAAGACCAGGATTGGCGAGAGCAAAGTCAGTCTCGCGCAAGCAAAGCCTCGCCGACCTCACCGGGCGAGCTCGCAAGCAACAGCGAGGGCGAGGCTCGGCCTTGCGAAATCTAGGTGATCTCGGGCTCGAGCAGCCATGGCGGTCGAGCTCGCCTACATTAGTGTTGAGAAGGGAAGAAAGAAAAAAGGGGAACCTTAGATGGGTAGATCTGGATCGATTTTTGTTTCGCATTTCAGTTGCTGGAGGAAATACAAAAGGTTTATGACTGAATTGACGTAAAAAAAAAAGAGAATAATTACGATAGAATTGGCACAGTTACAATAGATCTACGACATTTTTTGGTAATTTTTTCTGGACTTCTCACCTACATAGCTTCATAATGATGGGAGTCTAGTCTTTTATCCGTCTCTATCTTTTGCATGACGAGGCGAGAAGGGCTTTATTATTTCCTTCTCCGTACTTGGATCTTCCTCTAAACAAACCAACCCACTGAAGAGTGCGACCGTTTGGGCCCCGCTATCGGAGAGCCCTTCCACAGCGGACCCCCGGGGTCAGTATGGCCGACTGAATCAGATCGACATCATGAACCACCCCATCTGAGCCAAGTACGACCCCTCTTTTAAAGACGTACTTGGACGATTCCATTTAACTAAAGTGACTTACGAAATGGTTTAGACGTGGATTTTTTTATTTTTTATTTCCAGGGAATGTGCCAACTCTGTGCTGAAGTGACTTCAAGCCCGCCACATTCGTTATAGCTTTTACCTGGTTAAGAAAACCCACCAAAAGGCCCATGGCAGGGTTGGGGGGGCCGAAAGGATCAGGCCAGGCAGGACCACGGTTCGAGAAACCGACGCCGTTCTTCTCTGCTGAAGCTGATGCCAGCCAATGAGAACTTCCGCTTCCCAGAGTGCATCAAGTTATTCCAAGACAATGGAGGAATGCCCGTTCGAAGTTATAAAACTTATCGCAAAAGTGCAATTAAGTCCTACAATTCATATAATTGATGCAATACAACCATTCCGTTAACTCCGTCCGTTTAAATTAACGAAAAATACTGACGTGCTTTTTTTTTTTCATTAGTTTCCTTCGACCACGTGGATAAAACGTGAAACAAAAGACTAAAATAACATTGTTTTGGCATAAATATTAATTTTAGCTAAATTATTAATGAAATAAAATTTAAAAAAAATACAAAATAATTAAATAAAAGAAAACCCCAAAGGCAATGTAGGCATCATTGCTCCATCGTTTGAAAGGGTTTGAAATGGCTTAGCGAGGGCTCGATAACCCTCTACCTAAATCTAGGCAAGAGTCGCTAGCCCTCGTTCAGTTATGGTGGCTGTTAACTAGACTAAGTAATCGCCAGCCCAAGTTTGTTTGGACAAGGGCCTGGGAGTCTTGCCTAGATCCTAGTGAAGGGTCGTAGGCCCTTGCCTGCGATCGATGGGTGTCACCGGCCCTTGCCAAGCCCCTTATAGACCTCGCCTACCCTATTTGGTGACGGGCAATAGTAACAAGGGCCTGCCGCCCTTTTCTTTGGGTGTTTTTTTTCTTTTCAATACACTTGTCTTGAATATTCGATTAATATTTTAGTTAAAACATCAAAATTTATACCAAAATCACGTCGTTTTATTCTTTTGTTCCATGTTGTAGCCACATCATCACCACATATGTGAAACAAATTACTAAAAAAAGCCATGTTATCATTTTTCGTTAGTCCAAATGAACGAAGTTAACAAAAGAACTTAATTACATAAATTTGACAAGTTTCAAAACATAATTATATATATTTTAAATTTTATGATTCAATTGCATTTTTTGATAAATTTTAAAACTTTTAAAGCACGTATCCCAAGAAAATGAATTTGAAGTTAAGAGGAAAAGATCTACACGACTGGCTTTGCATCAGAAAAAGAATTTGAAGACAGAGGAAAAGATCTAGAAGACAGGCTTTGCATCAGAGAAGATAATGCAGGCATCGCATAGAATGGAGCAATTGGTACTTTGTATCATTCGACTCCATCGATGTGCGACCATTTCCTGAAATGCTGCACGTCACTGCAAAGGGAGGGGGCACAAGGCACCAACTCCAAATTTGCAAATCCATTGTGATGAAAAAAGCCTGTGAAAGAAAATCAAGACTTCTTGTTAGGAGAACATCTCTAGAATCAAGAAAACCCGAAACTCCCCTCGCCTCTTCTCTCCCAATCCAGACTGAAAGAAGAGGATGATAGTGCAGTGCCGCCACGACCCTTGCAACGAAGCTTACGCCCATCTTGCTCAACCCAAAGTTTCAGGAAGCGCTACAGGCATGGCATAGGACAATCCAGCAACTCAGCATCCCATGACAGCACAATTATAGACAAAGTTGCTCGATCGCTTCCTGGCGAGCAAGTTCCACCTCGGGGGGCCTTCACTTGGAACCCAAGAGTTGAGCTCGATAAAATTTTGAGGTCCGCCAATGACGATGAGGCTATCTCCACAAGCTCGGAAGGCAAGGCCCCATCCGTAGGTTGAGGCTGCGCTTTCAGGTAGTCTGCCCACCGGAAACCACGTCCTTTGCACCTTATCGTACTTTCTCACTTCCATGTTCGCATAATCAGCGGAATACAGTTCGTTGTTCACAACCGCAACCAATGGAGGTGCTTCAGCTGAAGCAGGTATGTCAGTCTCTCTTCCAGGGGACATATCGGGGATTTCGGTCCAACGTCCCGTCTTTAAATCATATTCCTCCCCACATGTGAGAACCCTCCCTTCACTACCGCCAATTCCACCGATTACGTAGAACTTGCCATCCATAAACACTCCGGAGCACATCTTCCTCCGTTTGTGCATGCTTGGAAGAGGATGCCATTCGTGAGTTTCGGAGTTGTACATCTCTGCGGAGCTCAGTATGTCATTATGAGGATCCTGCCCACCAGCTACAATCGCTATCGCTCCAAGAGAAGCAGATCCAAACAGGCATCTCGGGGCATTCATCCCCCCGCCTTCCGAGGACCAAGAATTTGTTAGAATGCTATATCTGTATATCATGTATGTAGTAAATACAAGAAGCTCGGTGCCCACTGCCAAGGACTCTTTATCAGAAAAGATGAATAATTCATTCGAGATCATTCTCGGAAGGTGCATCCATCGACCCTGAACTGGGTCGAAAGCCTCCCATTCGAGCAAGTTGCAAGAAAAATAAATCCAGTGCTCGATAATACCATTCTGTCTCCTCATCTTATAGAGCTCGCCAGTGTTAATCAATGACCGAAAACTCCGATTCAATGAGGCAATGGAACCATAATCAGATCTCGTGCAACGAATAAGACAGTTGATTGACATATCCCTGCCAATGGTGTTGATAAGGGAATTCGAATGTGAAGAATCCCCAGCATGACGTTGATTATCCGATTCTTCACACAGAAAAGCCCGACACACCCTGCCTTCTTCTTGTTGGCGATCTTCTTTCATATCATCATACTGGAGACCCTCTTCAACATTATCAATGTGGAAAACACTCCCATCATTGGACTTTCCATGCCAATCCCAGGAAGTTCCATCGTCCAAATCAAAGCGCTTGAATGACTTCGTTCGCTGATAATCCTCCATGTCAGCATCGGGCAGACGCTTGCTGCCACGAATTTCTATCTCGAGCCTACAAGTCTTGGCAGTCCAACTGGTTTCTGGCTGGCAAGAGCTCGAGAACATCCTCGAAACCAGAAAGGAACGACCCTCCAACATGTCTCCTTTTATCTATCAATAAACAAACAGAATAACCGAAGTCACTCACAAACCCAATCAATCCAAGGAAGGAGAAACTGCAAATGCGGTCGAAACAAAGAGCATTTAATAATCAATAGCTCACCCATCTACCTCAATTAACTCCAAAACCCCCACTTTTAATTAAGAAATCGATCGTTTCGTCACACCGAACCAAACAAATAACCGATTCGAAATAAACAAACCCCAAGCAATAGGGAAAGTAAAAAGAGAGATTTTTTTTTTTTGGCAATTCGATGTCTCGTTGCGGTGCATAAAAATCACAATCACGGATACCAAAACACCACAACATCGACCTCAAATGATCAATCAAACCATCGAGTCAAAAGAACAACATGCTCCCAACACAGACGAGGGCTAGGCAAAGCCCCCACCGTAGTCGCCGCCCTGCAAAACGGTAATCCAAGCCCGCCCAAGAAAACCAGCATATTAACCGGGGGATTCGGCCGATTCGACCGAATCCCCTCGTGATTGCGAATCCAGAGATGGCTCGAGCTATCACCGTATCTTGACAACCACGACACGACGACTCCCGGAAGCACGAGAGGGGAGAAGACGAAGATGGAGTGATCAACAAAAGCGAGAGAGAGAGAGAGAGAGATTTGGCGACTTACTGGTTGGATGGGAGATGAAGCACTTGATTGGATCGCCTTTCACCCTCCTCCAACTATCTCTTTCCCTCGCTGCGAAGCTTCTGTTCCTCGCGCGCGCGCTCTCTCTCTCTCCCCAGTCGTCCTCTAGATTTTCTCTGCAAATCAGAGCAGCTTCAGATGTGGCCGCGGAGCTTCAGATTTGCCCAAAGATGGAAAAAGATTTAAAAAGAAAAAGAGAAAAGAAAATCAGTTTTTCTTTTTTATTTACATGTTGACAGGTGTATTTATTCCTTTATTATTATATTGCTTTATTTGGCTGTATTGATTATTGTTATTGGCAAATGGATTGCCCCCTTAACTTTCGCGTAATTGCGTTTCCACCCCACCATCGGGTTGATTTTCGCAGATCACCTGTTGCTCCCAAAATTTTGGTTGGAATTTGATTGCATGCCAAATATTTCTGAAATAAAGTTATCAAATGCTAATTTATTTTCTATGACAGTACACATATATATGTATATCTTCAAGTTTGAGATAATGTCATTTAATTGGGAGAGAGTTGACAAAATGATGGTCCAAATCGGCATGCATCTAGTGTGAAAAAATCGTCTCAAAAGTGTGACATCTAAAAGTCAGGATTTAATCGAAAATCCGACAAAGTAATTAGATGACTTAGGATATAAAAATTAATATAAAATTCAAGGTCTGATCTATAAATAAACCAAAATTGAGAGTGTGCATAGAAGAATCCAGGTTAAAATTTGAGGGGTAATTTTTAAGTTTCTCCTTAAATTTGGTAGTGAAAAATTTTACATAATTTAATGTAAAATCTAAACGTGGATGGCGCTAAAGGCTATATATTCTTTATCGTTTCTCCATTTGCATCTTTTTTTCTTTTTAACTCAATTATAGACGTATCGTCCAACACGGTTGATTCTAAAAATAAAAGGGAAAAAAATCGACGTAATTTTGCAAAACCCTTGCCGAAGAAAATTAGATCGGCCTTACTTAGAAAGTCAACAGAAAACCAACGTGACATTATACCGACGTTTTGTCACCTAACTTGATTAAAATTAAAAATAAACAAAGGAAGACTGATCGGACCGAAAGCAACCTCAAGTCAAATCAAGTAATCCACCAATAACACATCTCTCGGCAAGAAAATGGTCGCGCAAAAACCATCCCTCGCTAAAAGACAACGAGCTTTTATTATTCACTGCCAGTGTAAAGAAGAAAAGGAAGAAGTAAGCGACAAGAAACTCTACTTTCAAATGAATAAAAAAAATTAGATTATCCACTATGGTAGATGCACAACAACACGAAGTAAAACATGAAAATAATGAAAAAAATTCGAGACACAAGATTTTATCTCGATTTATTTTTAAATTAAGGTTATATTTAATAGAAGATTCCACTATAATTAATATATCGCAACTATCGGAACATCTCTCGATTTCAAAAGAAAAAAGAGAGTATGTATGTAACAACAGTTATTCAAGAGCTCAAACTCAAATTACTAATGAAAAAATACGAGTTTAAATAATAAAAATCATTTGGTGTCTAGCGAGACCCACGTGCTTCATCGTCGCATAAGAGTATAAATCACACCATCAACAAATACTCGTGTCAAAAATTATTTTTACATTAACGGTCTAATTTGTTATTTATTTGAGGATTTTGGCCCCTTAATTTTTTTTTGCGCTGATCATTAAATCAACGGCGGATGATGCGGCTCCTTAAAACTTTTATATATTTTTTTATATTTTATTTCATATGGTCAATGAAGGCCATGATCAGTCGTCGTTTTTGTAATCGCCAAAAGAAAGGCCAAAAGCGGGTCCCGCAGAAAAAGATATAAGCGCCGCGTTTCTAACGATGTGCCCAGCTAAGCACGCGACCCCCACTCAATCAAAAGTGTGCAATCGATTAATTTAACTTAAACTTTAATTTAATCGAATCTTTAGTGGACCTCCAATGAGGCTTTTGGGCAATATCTAACGGTACGGGATTTAAGAATGGAAAAACGATCCGACGGTTCTCGTTCCGAATCGGGTCTCGCAACCATTGCCCAATTACCAAGCACGGATAATATACAAAAAATGGTAATGTTTTGGCCGATCCCTCTTATTTAATCACCGTAGATATCCACATATGCTGTGGCAATTTTATGAACTTTAAAGTGTATTATTTCTACGTGATGCACGAGTTCTTGTCCTCAATTAACACAAGATAAAGCAGCAAAAACATATATATATATTTTGATAATCGTTATGCTTATATATGTTCCGTAACCGAACAATTCGACATTGACTTTTATCGCGACAAATCGATTGAAAGACGCCGTGCACAACACAGGCAAATAATGTGAAAGTCGAAACTCTCATGACTCACCTTCAGCACGAGATGCTATTATAAGATCTTATTCGATGGTAGCCAGCCTAAGCTGATATGAAGTCTATATTTTCTACCATCGCCTCCTTTATTTATTTATTTTTTGGTCAACACCTCTCTTATTTGAGAGAGAATGTTTTTCTTTCCCTTGCCTAAAAAAACACCCTTGAATTTTACGTCTCGAATTTCAGACGAAGCTTCTTCTTCCTTTTTTTTTTTTGGGGTAATATAAGGTGTTGCATGATTCATGTGATTGAACAATTGGACATCGACTTTTATCGCCACATGCGCAGTACTTGTTCTCAAGAGTCGGAATTCTCTTTCCGGTACGTGTAAATTAACTAACCGAGTGTCCCTCGCATGATCCATGTGATATTCCTCCTCGTGGCACGAGTCAAGGTCTCCTCCAATGGGGCGCGCCCACGTGGCGGTCACTCGTGTAAAGACGTGTCGCCATGTGGAGCACTATTGGGCGACGGGAAAGGCTGTCGAAAAAGGGTAAATGGGCGGATTTCGCAACTAGCGCACCACTAATCGGCCATTGTCTCTTTTGGCGCTATGCGATTAGAATAATCTCGGCAATCGAAAAGCGAAAGAGTAAAATAATATTTACTTTTTTTTTTTGTGGGAGCCGATAATTAAAGGGGAGATTCGGCTCCACTGCCACGCCAAAATGTTCGGTTTTAAAAATTTAAGCCGATAGATGTTGCGTGTATAAAGGCATCTAAAAGTTCCGTAGATAAAGAGACGTGAGACATTAAACGCTCTCGAAACCCCGTATTTCCATCTTCTTCTTCCTCCTCCTCCTTTTTTTTTTTTAGATTAATATCACGAAAAACTCCAAACTGATACAACTATAACAAATTTATCCAAAATTATTTTTTTGACCATGAAAAACCCCAAACTGGTACACACGTGACAAATTTACCCCAAACTGTTTTTTTAACCTCAAAAAACCCCAAACTGGTACATTTGTGACAAATTTACCCCAAACTGATATATTTGCGACAAATTTACCATCCGTTAATTTTCGCTAAATTTAACGTTAAATTACTTAGTTGGATGGCATGTGGCACTTCACAGGATATACCGGTTTATGATTTTTACCCTATGTTTACCACATGTTTATCAATTTAGGATTTTTCATGGTACTGATCCAATTTAATAAAGCGTAAATTTGTCATAGGTATAATAGTTTGGGGTTTTTTTGTGGTAAAAAAAATTAGTTTGCGGTAAATTTGTCACAAATATACCAGTTTGAGGTTTTTTGAAGTCAAAAAAATAGTTTAGGGTAAATTTATCATGGGTGTACCAGTTTAGGGTTTTTCGTAGTAAAAAAATAGTTTGGGGCAAATTGGTTATATGTGTGCCAGTTGGGGTTTTTCGTGGTCAAAAAAATAATTTGGGGTAAATTTATCACATGCGTACCAATTTAGGGTTTTTCGTGGTATTAACCCCTTTTTTTTGTGTTTTTCAAAAACGAAAGAGTTTAATTAATTGTGTGAGAAGGGATTACGAAAAATAGGGGTACAATTGAAAAGTGCAACTTTATAGAGAAAATTTCAAAAAATGACATAAAGTACTCTTATTTTTTCAAATAAAGGCACAAAGTGGATTTTATTTCAAATAAGAGTATGAAGTATCATAATTATCTTAAAAAAGAACTGAAATAAATATGATTATTTCAAATAAGGATCTAACATTATCGGCCAAATTTTCCGATTGATTAAGGGCATTTTTGTCAAAATATAATTTTAACTTAAATTTTTTAGTTAAATTAAATTAAAAATCCAAAAAAATTTAAAAAAAGAAAGAAGGAGATACTGGTGAGATACCTTTTCTTTTGGAAAAATAGAGAAATAAATATGATAAAAATATCCCTAATCAATGGTTAATCAGGCCCTTTTTGAGATTGGTAAGGTTAATTCAGGCTATTATTTAAAACAATACCCATTTCAGATTTTTATTTGAGATAATACTTTTATTTGAAATAAGGTAAACTCAAATATTTATTTGAGAAAATTAGGGGATTTGAGGGCATTTTTTTTTTAGATTTCCCAACTTTATAGGGATACCGGTTCTCCACAAAATAATAATAAAAAAATCGGGGGTCATAAAAAAATTAAAAAAGAGAGCAGGAAAATATTTAAGTTAATATACACATTATTAAAATGATAACGTGCTTTTAGTGGTTTTCCAAATCAGCCGTGTCAAAGAGAAGGAAGATTGGCCGGTTTCAACTCACACCCATGTGCCCAACATTGTCCCGATTCGTTTTGAATCGATCCTCTCGTTTTAGTGGGCGTTCATCATGCGTGTGGGCCAGGTCAAGCCTTTTAATTGAAGAAAAGATAATAATAAAAAATTACGGGCTTTTATTTATTCCAAAATAAATAAACATTTATTTTATCTTATTCTAAAACCAAATGTTCAAAATAGAGACCACCCCATCAGCCATTTAATATATTTTAGGCTCGTAATTGTCGCATCACTTTTGGAAAATCGCATAGCAATCGACTTGGGATGGCCATCGAGCAGTGCCGGCCCACGTGCCTGGCCCTAGCTAATCGTGCTTGAGCCGGAGCCCGGCATTTTCTAAAACTGAATCAACTTTTGATGGAAAATTCAGAGAGGAAAAAATTTGTTCTCAGGTATTTAAAAGTAGTACAAATTAAATTTTCTAATTTTCAAGTATGAAAAGCGATATCATAAACGTTAACGGAGAGAAATCAACGAAAAGTACTCATTCGTTGGAAATCGGTACCGTTTTCCGAATCAACCGGGCCCGCAAGTTGGAGCCCCGTAACGTTCGGGCCGAACCGGTTTTTCTGAAATCCCGCCCGGCCCGATCCGTTTGAGGAACCTTTTCGGCGTCGTTGAGCAGGCGGCTTAGCTCAATTCGGCCCAGGCAAGGGAACGCGGTGATCTGAGCGTTGACTCGCAGGGCTTTTCAGTTCCGGAGCGCCAAACTGAGTGGCGAGCATGAGGTCTTCGAGTGGCGGGTCGTCCATCGCTTGCCTCATTCTGGTGATTGCTGCCTGCGCACGTGCCGAATCGGAAGAACCCCGCGTCGGATCGGCTCGTGTTGTTTTCCAGGTTCTTGTTCCTCGATCGATTCGCGGGATGTTCGGAAGTTTGGGGTTCTGAATTGACGGTGATTGCTTTCGTTCTTTCCGCCTGTAGACTAATTATGGGGACATCGAATTTGGGTTCTTTCCGGACGTTGCTCCCAGAACGGTGGATCACATCTTCAAGCTCGTCCGTCTCGGGTGCTACAACACCAATCACTTCTTTCGGGTATGCTCTCCCTCCGAAGCTTGAAGACTGCGACCCTCGGTTTTGTTTTTGTTGGAATGTCTGAGTTTCAATGCGGTTCACGGTGTTGATTACGTCAATGAGCATAATGTAATTGAAATAGGTGGATAAAGGTTTTGTTGCCCAAGTGGCTGATGTTGCTGGCGGGAGATCCGCACCCATGAATGATGAACAGAGAACAGAAGCCGGGAAAACTGTCGTTGGGGAGTTCAGTGATGTCAAGCATGTTAGGGGCATTCTTTCCATGGGGAGGTAAAGAAAATATTCTTTTCGAGGAATACAGTGGACTTTGCTCTTCAATGCGGTCCTGCACATGACTCGCAATTGCAGGGGGAATTGTATACTGTACCAAATGCAGTAAAATTGAGGTCTCTAATTAAGTTTTTCTTCTGTGGTAGCTAGAGACGCATGTTAAATGATGACGTGCTTTTGCGAACTGATAATGGTTCTTGGCATATGAGCATTCTGGGTTTCAACAGAGCCTGCTTCTGTATGATTTTGAGATCACCCAATGGACAATGAACTCCACCAACACCAGACATCTCATGCCTCTAAGCATTCTGTTTCTGTAGAAACTGATGAAGTCCCTTGGAAGGGTAGTGAGGTGGACATACATTTAACTTAGAGTAAAATATGACTAGGTTTTATCATGCCTAAAATTACAATGTGCTGAACGTTACCCAGTTAAATTCATCTCAATTGTGTACGCATAAGAACAAAAAGGCGTCAAGTTGAGCTGTTTGAGTATGTCATTTTTCTTGGGATATGCTGTACTGCCCAAGGATGATTTAGAAATGAGCTAATTATCTAAGAGATGAGATTTAGATTAACAAATATCTTGGAGAATTGAGATATCTAAAGACATGGATTTGTCTTCTCACAAAGGACAATCTAATTGCTGGATCGCATCAAAGTTCAGTGTTTCTTCCCCTGAAACCTTTGGTCTTAGGGTGAATTACAAGAAGTTTGGGAGAGGTTTAATTTGATCCCGACTAATTCCTGTCGAGCTTAATAGTTTTCTTCTCTTGGCCTTATCCATATGTTGATACGTAGGATTTCCTAATGTTAACTTCTGACATTTTTCTTTGGTTATCTTCTGGTGGTCACATTCAACTTAAAACCTTTCGAAAACTTCCTCTCTTAACTCATATCAAAGTCTACATAACTCCCTCAGTTCCTTTATGGATTACTTTTGTTTAATATTCAATACACAAAAAAAAAAAAAAACAATAATAACAAACTCGTATCAAAGGTTGTTTCAAGTCAATTTGTTTGCAGATATGACGATCCGGACAGTGCACAATCCTCTTTCTCAATACTTCTTGGAGACGCTCCACATCTTGATGGCAAGGTATGCCAATCCTAGTTGAAATGGTTAACCTTACTTACTAGGGATCATTTCTGTCATGCTGATGTGGATGAACTTCAGTATGCTATATTTGGTAGTGTTACCAGAGGTGACGAGACATTGAAAAAGCTTGAGCAACTACCTACTCGCCGCGAAGGGATGTTTGTAATGGTATCTTCCTAATCTTCTTGCTTGCTATTCATTAATAAACTTTGGATTTACTAATTGAGAGGTCATATTCCAGACAATGAATATGTTGGAACAGGACACTAGGACATGTCCTGAAGATGTAATGGAACTTATGGACGTAAAAAGAAAATATTCTATTACTGGGCACATCCATTTCAACACTCCTTCCCTTGTTCAGGCTTTTTTACTGTTATAGTTGCAATAAGGCATCTTAATGTAGAGCCAAATAATTTCTTGGGGTGCGTTTGTTTGCAAACAGGGTATTAGATGATAATGATTCTGTTTTTAGAGACATTTAACAGCTTTTTAGCAGAATAGGTGCAGTAGTCTCACGGTAGAACTGGGCCTTTATCAAGTATCACGTGCATATAGGGATGACAGCCGTGCACCACCATTTTAAATACTATCTTTATTTGGCACAGTAGAGAATATAATTTCAGAGATGATTTTTGGTACTATAATTCTTTACTAGCTCCTTATGTAATTGTCAGTTTATTCTTGTGGTATTTTGATGCCGTCTAGGGATACTTAGTAATTGCTCTCTACAACATAAGTTTCTGCCAAGCTGTCTCTGATGTTCTTATGGTTTTCCTTTTCCAGCCAACTGAGCGCATCACAATTCTATCATCGTATTATTATGGTAGGAGCAATAAATTTGTGACTATTTCCTTTATTTTGCTAATTATGAATACTCCCTGCTTTTTAATCACTCGCTTTCATTAAGTTTCATTTATCCTTGTATAGGAAGAAAGAAGAGCAATATTCTATTGAGTTCTGTTGCAAAAAGAGCCATATGGTTTTGTGTTCGTGCAAATGAATATTTAGGTGGCAATATTTGCATATGATACCATCATATCAACTGGAGGTGGTTTGCTCGTTGCAATTTGTAATTTTCATCATTAGATCTAGGTAGCATCACATCTACCACCTCTATTCTCATGTATGCCTTTGAACGGTCTTGGAATTCTATTTGTTGATGCTCCTTCAGTGTGTAGCCCTTGTGATATTTCTGCGAACAAAATGGTATATGTATAGTTTATCGGCTTGTTTGTTTGGGATTATGTTTAACTAAAATATCTCCTTTTTCTTTCCTGCCGAAATTAAAAAAATCATCCAAATTTAAAAAAATTATGACAAAATATATGTGAATATACATGTCGACATCTGTATATTGTAAAAGTTTTAAGGTGCTTAAGGTTAAAAAAGTCAAAAGTATAAATGCTGCAAGAATTATGTGAACAGCGAAAAGCAAAACTCTATCCACACAAGCTCTATGCCATCATACTATTCTCTTTCCCTTTAAGGCTTTTTATCTCTAGTATGCCAAGATAATCACAATGTCCAGTTATTATGCTCATTGCACTTGCATTTAGGTGCTTCGAATGTCTGAAAGGAATATGGCATTATCACAACCTCCTAAAAAGCACTTGCATATAAGAACAAGCAAATGACCTTTGCCTTTCATTAGCAATGGTTCATCAGTGAAGTTTGGCTATCTAGTTAAAATAAGCATTCCAGACCATTGTCATAAACTCAGTGGTTTTGCTGATAATAACTACAACCAGAAGACGCTCAACGGTTTCTAGTTGACCAGTCTAATATGCTCCTTACATACTTTGCTATGCAGATACTAGGGCTGAGAGCTGTGAAGAGGAGAATTCGACTTTGAGGCGCAGGCTTGCTGCTTCGGCTGTTGAGGTAGAGAGACAGGTAAACAAAAGTCTAAATGCAGGTTCCATAACATTTTTGTTTGATCTTTATGGTAATATGGACCCCGTGTTCCATTTTTCAGAGGATGAAATGCTTCCCGTGATGCTTTGTAGATCATTGGAAGGAAGTCTTCTGATTTCCTCATCATTCATCCACCATGCTTGTGACAGATCCTTAGTGTACTGCTTTTAGCTATGTATGTATCAAGTGAACTCATTGAAGATATTAGAAAAGAAAATTCAACTGCTTCATTCATTCTGTAAGTCAAACAAAAAGCATGAAGATGAAGGTTACTTTGTGAGAACGCATGAAGATGAAGGTTACTTTGTGAGAACGTTCTCGTTGACTAAGCTGACATTGGTAGGGGAGTTACTTGAGAGGTGAGAAATTGAAGAATCATGGATACATTTTCACTTCCAAAATTGGGAACTCGAGCCATTCATCCATACGTTTTCCTAATTTTTCGAACATTTTCATAGTAATGATGCTTGAATCTGATTGCATTTTCTTAATGCTGTTTTTTCAGCCATTGCAGAGCAATTTTATAATGCTCGAGCATTTCGTTTTGCAATGCTTCTTTAGAAGAAATCTATGATAAAGCTTCAATGGAAAGTCTCGGTTTCCATCTCCTTGATAATTGATGAATGGATTTACTTGGGAAGAGCAAGGTGAACACGGGTTTAAAACGAGAAACAGATCACGCGCAGTATGTTATGTTCCATGTCCTTTCTCTGGGGTGAACTCTCTGTGGTGGCAACTCTGATATATGAACTTGTCGGTAGGGAAATGAAACAAACATGGGTTATGCAAGAGACGTACAATAAAACTAAGGCAATCATAAAATCAAGCCATTGTTGTTCCGACATGGGTTATGCAAGAGACGTACAATAAAACTGAGGCAATCATAAAATCAAGCCATTGTTGTTCCGACATGTCTGGTTCTCTTTTTCAATACGGCTTTGCCAGAGAATGACGAAAAAAAAACACAGAAGGACAAGAAACTACAGCAAAAGATGCTTCAGCATCACATGCTGCCTTCAATCTCCATGACCAATGTGACACGGTCCGGGCGAAGAGGCGAACCCGAAGAGGTTTTCGGAACGAAGAAACGATCGTGTCTTGCGGGAAAATCTCCTAGAGAATCCTAGAGAATTCTGGAGGATTCTAGAAGGGGCAATATTGTAATTGTACATTATTATTATAAGGAAAGTTAGGTGGGAGTTAGGCGGGAACCCATCTCCACCGTTAGATCAAAGGGGAGATCTACGGTTTGTATCGCACGAGAACTTGTATATAAGGGGCTCTCCTCCCCTCATTTGTATCATCTCATTCTCACGAGTAATTGAAATCCAGAGCTTCTCTCTCTAGTTTCTCTCTCTAGAGTTGTGAGGTGAGTGAGGTGAGTGAGGGAAAGGCTGACTTGGGAAGGTTTTCCTAAGGCCGCACAAGCGATTGATCGGTGATTCGATCGGCCCGTGACAAGTGGTATCAGAGCCAACGTTCTAGTGCGTAGCCAGGTTCATCAAGGGGTGTGATGGATCCAGCATCTGAGGCAACTGCTGCCCAAGGGAAGAAGGCCGCGGAGGAGCGTGGTCGTGATGCTGAGAAGGCCAGCAAAGCTCAGAAAGGTCGTGCTCGATCGAGTTCGAGGGATGCGATGGGACTCTTGGAGACTCGGGTATCGAAGATGGAGGTCGTACTCGCAGAAATCCAAGGCGTGATCGGGGATCTAGCCGAGAATGACGCTGAAGGAGACATGTCCGGGAAGGAGGAGCTCGAGGCCTGGGTGCACGAGCTGAAATCCGGCATGGGGGAGCTCCGAGGCGAGATGCTAGGTACCTTGGCATGCACCGCTGAAGAACTCCGATCGGAGAACGATAACTTGCGAGCCCTGGTCGAGGCTATGCGCGGGGAGCTGGACGCGCTCAAGGTGAAAGTTGCTGAAGTGGAAGCTGCACGCGTGAGCGGGGTGATCACCGTGCAACCCACTCCACGAGTCGATGCTCCGAAGCCTAAGGAGTTCAAAGGCTCAAGGGTGGCCAAGGACGTGGACAACTTCCTATGGCACGTGAACCAGTACTTCAACGCGACGGGGATTGCTGATGATGCCCTAAAGATTAGTACTGCTGCTATGTATCTTACCGAAAACGCACTATTGTGGTGGCGTCGTAGGTGCGATGATCGGAGTGGTGGACCGATCACTTCTTGGGAGACATTCGTTGCGGAGTTTCGTAAGCAATTCTACCCGACATATGCGGAGGAGGAAGCCCGAGAGGAACTCCGATGCTTGGAACGAAGGGGAAGCGTCCGAGACTATGTGAAGAAGTTCTCGGAGCTGCTGCCTCAAATCTCGACAATGAGCGACACCGAGGCCTATTACCAATTCATTGGGGGTCTCAAGCCTTATGTGAAGCAGAAGATCAAGCGCTGCGATGCTATGGATCTTGCGTCGGCCATGGTTGCGGTCGAGTCTATGGTGGAATAGAAGCCGACTCCAGTGAGCAAGCCAGACTTCCACTCGAGAGAAAAGAGCGTTGGTGGGGGAGATCGTGGGAAATTTCATCGCCCAAGCAATAGTAAGCCACTAACTGCTCCACCTAGGGCGAGGACGGAAGCTTCAAGTAGCGGAAGCATCGGAAAGTAAGAGAAGAGGCGATCCCAAGTTAAGTGCTTCCTGTGTGACGGACCGCACTTTGCACGCGATTGCTTGGCCAAGGGGCAAATCGCATCGGTGATTAAAGCTAAGGAAGAGGAGAAGAAGCAAGCCGAGAAGGACGAGACGCGACTCGGATCCTTACGAGTCCTTAGCTCGATCAAATCCAAGACAGCTGGCAAGCCTAAGGGGATGATGTTCGTGGAAATGAAGATCGGCGACACCACGATGAATGCGTTGGTGGATACGGGGGCATCCGATCTATTCATCTCCGAAGAAGCTGCAAAGAAACTCGACCTTAAGGTTGAGAAGAAGACGGGATGGCTGAAGACCGTCAACTCGAAGCAAGTGCCCATGTGCGGGGTAGCTCGAGGCGTGGAGATCCACATTGGTCAGTGGACGAGCAAGGAGGATCTCGAGGTAATCCCTTTAGACGACTATGATATTGTCATGGGATTGGGATTCATTGACAGGATCGAAGCGATGCTACTTCCGTTCGCGGATTGCATCTGTGTGCTGGTGTCGCGACCCTCTAAAAAAAATTTTAAATTTTAAAAAGGGGTTAACGGATTATTAGGTTAATTAGATTTGACTAACCTAATGCGGACCCTCCCAAGCCCTACCGAATCGCAACTTTGGTTTTTGTTTAAATGATTTTGAAATTTGGAGTCGCCACTAATCGTTCTTGGTAGGTCGATTAGAAACCTAAATAAATTAGCGGGAGAACTAATTTATTCCTGCGAACCAGAGATTATGAGCTCGGGGACTTGGTTACACTAGTTAATTAAAACTAATGCCCTTTCGGTACCTTAATTTCATGGATATCCTAACCCGGCAACTCAGGCTTGGTTTATTCCTAAAGCTCTAGTAGGGTATTCTCTTTTTGTGTTTTCACTTTTTAAATAGGATGCATGGATGGTATATATTTTTATTTGTTATATTTTTTTAAGTGTTAAAGATTCCCTGAAGCCGAAAGAGGGAGTGTGTTAACGACTTCTGTGCAGTATTACGACCTACTCATCTTTTGGGTCTGATGATTCAAAAATTAAATTATAGGAAGTACATGACAGTGAATAAACACCTCCAATGGGAGGCCTAGCATTGGCTTGGCTCTTCCCTTTGGGATTTAAGGTACATGTATTTAAGTTGCAAGTATTTAAACTACTGTAAGTAAAAACCTCCAATGGGAGGCTAAGCATTGGCTTGGCTCTTCCCTTTGGGATTTAAGGTACGGGTATTTAAGTTGCAGGTATTTAACTACTGTAAGTAAAAACCTCCAATGGGAGGTTAAGCATTGGCTTGGCTCTTCCCTTTGGGATTTAAGGTACAGGTATTTAAGTTGCAGGTATTTAACTACTGTAAGTAAAAACCTCCAATGGGAGGCTAAGCATTGGCTTGGCTCTTCCCTTTGGGATTTAAGGTGCAGGTATTTAACTACTGTAAGTAAAAACCTCCAATGGGAGGCTAAGCATTGGCTTGGCTCTTCCCTTTGGGATTTAAGGTGCAGGTATTTAAGTTGCAGGTATTTAACTACTATAAGTAAAAACCTCCAATGGGAGGCTAAGCATTGGCTTGGCTCTTCCCTTTGGGATTTATGGTGCAGGTATTTAAATTGCGGATGGACTTTGTCCTCTCCATTTTGGGGTATGAATTTTTTAAAATGAAATACAACGAATTGATTCAACAATTTGAAATTTGTGCGCGCTTGAGGACTCCTCCAAGCCGATTTTGTGCTTCCATAGGATTGACCATTGATATAGAGCTGCGGCTTCCTGACATAAAATAGAGTGAAGTGTTAGTATACAAAATATGTGCTAATCCAACTTTTCTTCTTCATCTCCTCTTCTCCATCTTCCCTTCTCTATTCTAATTTATCCACTAACTCTTCTTTTTGTTATTTGTAAAATAATCCTTCAAGAGTTAAGTATTTGCACTCTAGTCCTTGAATTTTAAGTATTTACAATTTAGTCCCTGAAAAAATATATTTCTTTAAGTCCAAATCTCCTCACAATTTTTGACACACCAAAATTTACCACATGTCAAATTTAAGCTCATTTCTTGCCGTTGAAAATAATGCAGAATTTAATTAAAGCCCTTTTGCAAAATTAAGTCATTCTGGGTATAATTGGGCCAAGATGAAAATTTAAAATATTAGAAGACAATGTCACAACTCATAAAAAGTGAAAATTAAAAATAAGTTGACTCAAATTAAATTTTTTTAGGCCCGATTCGAGATTATACTCGTGAAGGAACACGTGACTCGAATTGGATTTTTCTGAATTTGCGATGGCCAATATGAAAATAGATTTAAAATAAAAATATTAACTATCTTTGTGTATTTTTTTGGCCTCAAATGTTATTTTTCCAAAAATTTCAAGTATTGTTTTATTTTTTTAAAAAAAAATTTAAATATATATATATATATATGAAATTTTATTTTTTGTTCAAAAATGGTTGCCTAGGCTTGGCCAAGGCTTCCAAAGTTGATTTTTCAATTTTCTCATTTTTTCTTCATTTTTTGTTTTATGAATTTTCGAAAATAAAAATACCGAAAAATACTGAAAATATGAAAAATCGTTTTTTGGTCAAAATTGGTTCCCTAGGCTTGGCTAAGGTCCCCAAAGTTGATTTTTCAATTTTATGAATTTTTATGGATTTTTTATTACTTTAGCAATAGAAAAAATGATTAAAAATCAGGTGTCAACAGCTGCCCCTCTTTGAAAGGAAGCTCGGTAGAGGTTCATTTCAAAGACGAGATGACACCTGAATTCTAATCGACTCAATACAAGGAAATAAAAAGAGTCGTGACATGAATGTTCCACTGAAAATGAAATGAGAACCTAAGGATTCGTTATATAAAAAAAACTTTAGGGTGGTTGAACTTGAACCCGTATGGTGGATCAACCCATGGTAGATTCCTAATAAAAGGATTCTACTGATTAAAAATTGAATTAAAATTTGACCCGTATGGTGGGTCATACCATTTGACCCGTATGGTGGGTCGTACCATGGTAGATTCCTAATAAAAGGATTCTACTGATTAAATTTTGATTGAGATTTGACCGGTATGGTAGGTCACCCCATGGAGATACCTGTAAGAAGGACTTGGTGCCTGTAGAAAGGACTTGGTGTCTGTAAAAAGGACTTGTGCCTGTAAGAAGGACTTGATTTGCCTGTAAGAAGGACTTACTTTGCCTGTAAGAAGGACTTTGTGCCTGTAAGAAGGACTTGCGTTGCATGTAAGAAGGACTTTGTTTGCATGTAAGAAGGACTTTGTTTACCTGTAAGAAGGACTTTGTTTACCTGTAAGAAGGACTTTGTTTGCCTGTAAGAAAGACTTGATTTGCCTGTAAGAAGGACTTTATGCCTGTAAGAAGAACTTGATTTGCCTGTAAGAAGAACTTTGTGCCTGTAAGAAGGACTTGATTTGCCTATAAGAAGGACTTGGTTTGCCTGTAAGAAGGACTTAGTTTGCCTGTAAGAAGGACTTGATTTGCCTATAAGAAGGACTTTGTGCCTGTAAGAAGGACTTGGTTTGCCTGTAAGAAGGACTTAGTTTGCCTGTAAGAAGGACTTGATTTGCCTATAAGAAGGACTTTATGCCTGTAAGAAGGACTTGATTTGCCTGTAAGAAAGACTTTGTGCTTGTAAGAAGGACTTTGTACCTGTAAGAAGGACTTGATTTGCCTGTAAGAAGGACTTGTTTTGCCTGTAAGAAGGACTTTGTTTGCCTGTAAGAAGGACTTGGTTTGCCTGTAAGAAGGACTTTGTGCCTGTAAGAAGGACTTGGTTTGCCTGTAAGAAGGACTTAGTTTGCCAGTAATAAGGACTTTATGCCTGTAAGAAGGACTTAGTTTGCCTGTAAGAAGGACTTTATGCCTGTAAGAAGGACTTGGTTTGCCTGTAAGAAGGACTTGGTTTGCCTGTAAGAAGGGCTTGGTGTACCTCAAAGGGTGCCATTCTTAAATCTGGGGAGATCAGGAATCCTACGGAAGCTCAAACCCAAATTATATTCTCCTGTCGCTTTAGGAATAAACCAAAGAGGCAGAGATCAAAAGGTCTCGAACATTTCTGTCCTTAAGACAAATCATGCTTTATTGAAGAAGGTGGATACCTATATATACCGCAATGGATTCGAGTACCCCAACAACCGTCAGAATTCATTCTCTTGAAAGGTTCAGGTTGAAGATATACTTACCTGAGAATTTGGAAGAAATGCTTGGTGGCTTCTCGACAACCAGGCTTGTTCATTCAATAATCGCCAAATGAATTTCAAGACTTTGGAAGGTAACTCAAACACCGGGAATGTGTTGCCTGTCAGGCAATGTCAGAGCTAACATGTGCAAGCATTTTCATCAATGCGTTCATTGGTTCATACAAAATTGTTCAGCTAAGTTGGCAATGATTAGAAGTAGTCTGTGTGATAACTCATGATGCAATCAATCAAAATGTGGATCATGCAAAACTATTCTGTCAAGTTTGCATTACCAATTCTATTTAAGGAGGTTCTCATAATATGAACGCCTCGAATGTAATCTGAATGGGGGACTTTAGTCAGAAGGGGCTTTCTCTCACTCTAGAGAAAGGCTGTTTATCTGTAGATTAAAATGTTAGACCCGTGTGTAGAAATGATTTAACTTTCCTCATCCTGTTATGCCCCATTTTGCACATTTGATGTCTCCTATGCAGTTTATGCTCTAAGTTGGAGTTGGTAAATTAAACATGCGGAATAATCATACATAATTCGTGAAATGTGTAAACACAATGCCGATGTGACAATTTTTAGCATCATGTGTATTTATATAATGTGCAAACATGGGTGGATTTGAATTGCCCCTGGTATGTGGGTGGATTGAACAAATTGGGAAGCCCACTCCTTATGTCGAGGAGCGATTTGTCTCAAGTTTTGCCCCTGCACGATGAGGCATATGGGTGATGGAGCATTTTGGTTTGTTTAGTGACAGCGACCGCCATGGTTTAGCAGTTAAATGCCCCCCATTTTTCACCAGAATAGATCTTGTCAAATGATCATCATTTTCTTTTGGATTTGTCTCCTCCAACATGTTACATGTTAGTATAAATATTTCCTGCAACAAGAAAAGGAGACATGTCAACCGGTATTAAAAGGGATAAATTGAAAACGATACTGATTTACCCTTCATCTTGAATGCCTTGGACAAGTCTTTTACCAATTTTGCTGGGTTGAGTTTTCTTCGACTTTTGTTGGATGCTTCACCATTAAGCCGAGAATGTGGCAAAATATTAACTTCGGTATTACTCGTCGAGTATTCCTGCATTCGGTCCATTGGACCATAGGTGTCCATGGGGTTTTCTTTTCAAAGGTTAATCCTTGGGGATAATGCGGCCCTGTTGTATCACCTTGGGCCTTGTTACGATATTTCTCGAGGTAATTTGCAATCCCTGTTAAGAATGGAATAAAAAAATTCAGGACTCGAGATGATTATGTGCAAATTAGAACGATACAGAATTACCCATGTCTGAGATTGTTCGGATCTTTCGCTTGTATTTTTCTTTAACCGAAGCTGTCCATCCCGTGGTAATGTCCATGAGTTGATTTGCCCCCAATTTAGCCCGACCAGGAAATTTGGTTTTTGGATACAACTGTATTCTCGAGTCGCTTTTGCAAATTCCTGAAAATAGAAGGGATCAAATTTAAAACCGGAGTAATTTAAGGGTAAATTGGAACGATACGGATTTACCCTTCAAATTTACGCAGATTTCGTCTCGATATTAATTTTTTCGAGTTTGGTGCGGTTAACGGCTCCGAGCATTTAATAGGGGGGAAGGGAAATGATTACTTCTAGCTTGTGCATTAATTTTGGACATCGACAAAAGGCGAGAACGTGCGATGAAACTAAGTAGACGTATTCGTCTAGGTTTAATCTTCTTCATGATGCTCTCACGGGTTGCGGTAGACGATGATATCAAGAACATTAGAGAGGCATTCAGTGTGGCTTTCCACCAGCCGCCTAGAGACCCGCGTTCAATCATGTAAATTAATAAAGCTACCACCACTTAATTAGTGTGCCAATAAATTCGGCCATTTGTTGCGTGCCCCACTTCAACCGTGTTTTGTTTCTTTCGGTGCCCACTTGCTCTTGTCGGACGCCTGTAGCATTGAGAGAAATACTTGTGGGTCACATTCATTAATAGAACCTCGGTCCTCTAAAACCCTCCGCGTGTTTCGGATCCGAGGAAATTTTAAGACCGGTCTCTGGTTGATTTAATCAGGTTAAGGTACTTATTTCATGGTTTCTGATTATATAATCCATATTGTCTTTCAAAAGACGCGGGATCCTCTGTAATACATTAAATATGCCCCCGTGTTTAATTAGTATAAGTCCACCGTCATATCACAATACACTGCCCATACAAGTTTACGGATTGACACAACTCTATCTGTCAAAGATGGACAGTGTTCGTTTGCCTCCCTGAATTAACGGTTGAAGCCTTGGTGTTTTTCGTCTTTTGGTATTTCTGAAGATGATTCTTGATATATTATTGAACTTAATTTTTACACCCGTCTGGGGTATCTAGGATCTCCCTGCAAAAGAAAAGGATATAATTAGTATGCGACACAAGGAATGTCGGTCCATGACTCATATATTAGTCCAATTTTATTTTTTCTATTTTATAGAGAAATCAGAAAAAAAACAATTTCTTTAGGAAGAAATGGGTTAATTTCTGATACAGAATTTTTTTTTGCATATTTATTACTCTTTTTTTTATTATTTTTTTAAAGGAATGTGTCAAAATCTCTTGATGTTTACTAAAATCTTTGAAGGAATTTCCTTTTTATCAAAATAAATTTTCAGAGGTAAATTTATCAGGAAAATTTTATTTTTATTGAAGCAGGAAATACATAACAGAAATCCTTTATTGGTTAACAAAATTCCCCCGAGACATTAGTCTAATTTTATTTAGAGAAAATTTTCTTAGAAAAACATGAGCGAATTTCTCGAAAAGAATTTTTGTTGCAAGTTTTTATAATTTGAAAGAATGTGATAAAATCACTTGATGTTTACCAAAGTTTTTTTTTTGAAGGAATTTTTCTTTTTATCGAAATAAATTTTCAGAGGAAAATTTTTCAGGAAAATTTCATTTTTATTGAAGCAAGAAAAACATGACAAAAATCTCTTATTGGTCAATACAACTCCCCCGAGACATTAGTCTAATTTTATTTAGAGAAACTTTTCTTAGAAAAACATGAGCGAATTTCTCGAGAAGAATTTTCTTGCAAGTTTTTATAATTTGAAAAATGTGATAAAATCACTTGATGTCTACTAGAGTTTTTTTTTAAGGAATTTTTCTTTTTATTGAAATAAATTTTCAGAGGAAAATTTTTTCAGGAAAATTTCATTTTTATTGAAGTAATAAAAACATGACAAAAATCTCTTATTGGTTAATAAAATTCCCATGAAGGGATTTTTTCACATCATTTTTTCAAAAAAAAAAGAAAAAGAAATGAGGGACAAATTTAATTTTTATTTTCTTTTAAAAGAATGGTCGTAATATCAAGCTCAAAAACTGACTAACACCTAGCATGGACCGACCGAAAATAAATACAAGATAAAATTAGAGAACTTACTTTTACCTTGGAGAAATGCAAATCACATAGTCATGCGCATGACTCAAGTGAGGAATGGACTCTAGAAAATAAAAGAAGGAGAGACAGGGTATGGACCTAAAAGGCCCCCACTATCTGAATTGACAACCTTACCCTCCGCGCAATCAAGTCACAATGGGAAGAATTGTCAATTCAGATAATGAGCGGGACAAAATATGGTCAACCCAAGCGTAATCGACGCAAGAGCTTTGCATATTCGATCCCTATCTATGGTTACCTAGGAAAAATTTCGCGACTTGGGTTTAGACGCTTGTGTGTGCAGGTGTTGTGATCCTCAGAATATGCAAGACATGCACAACAATTGATATCAAAACAGCGCTTCTAAAAATGTGTGAAATTAAACATAATCCCAACACCGAGCCTGCAAAACAAATGGGTTAGCCAAACACTCCGCCCCTTATAACTCCCATCCTGCAAAAACATATAACACCTATAGAATGAGTCCCAAGCAAGATCGCCAGAAGCGAGATATCCATGAAATTTTCATTGGCCTAAGTCCACTAAGACTTTTAAAATTTCGAAAAAATTTAAGTATTCCAATTGGTATCTTTTTTCGAAAATTAAAAATCTCTATTCCCCAGTGGAGTCGCCAAGCTGTCGCGACCCTCTAAAAAAAATTTTAAATTTTAAAAAGGGGTTAACGGATTATTAGGTTAATTAGATTTGACTAACCTAATGCGGACCCTCCCAAGCCCTACCGAATCGCAACTTTGGTTTTTGTTTAAATGATTTTGAAATTTGGAGTCGCCACTAATCGTTCTTGGTAGGTCGATTAGAAACCTAAATAAATTAGCGGGAGAACTAATTTATTCCTGCGAACCAGAGATTATGAGCTCGGGGACTTGGTTACACTAGTTAATTAAAACTAATGCCCTTTCGGTACCTTAATTTCATGGATATCCTAACCCGGCAACTCAGGCTTGGTTTATTCCTAAAGCTCTAGTAGGGTATTCTCTTTTTGTGTTTTCACTTTTTAAATAGGATGCATGGATGGTATATATTTTTATTTGTTATATTTTTTTAAGTGTTAAAGATTCCCTGAAGCCGAAAGAGGGAGTGTGTTAACGACTTCTGTGCAGTATTACGACCTACTCATCTTTTGGGTCTGATGATTCAAAAATTAAATTATAGGAAGTACATGACAGTGAATAAACACCTCCAATGGGAGGCCTAGCATTGGCTTGGCTCTTCCCTTTGGGATTTAAGGTACATGTATTTAAGTTGCAAGTATTTAAACTACTGTAAGTAAAAACCTCCAATGGGAGGCTAAGCATTGGCTTGGCTCTTCCCTTTGGGATTTAAGGTACGGGTATTTAAGTTGCAGGTATTTAACTACTGTAAGTAAAAACCTCCAATGGGAGGTTAAGCATTGGCTTGGCTCTTCCCTTTGGGATTTAAGGTACAGGTATTTAAGTTGCAGGTATTTAACTACTGTAAGTAAAAACCTCCAATGGGAGGCTAAGCATTGGCTTGGCTCTTCCCTTTGGGATTTAAGGTGCAGGTATTTAACTACTGTAAGTAAAAACCTCCAATGGGAGGCTAAGCATTGGCTTGGCTCTTCCCTTTGGGATTTAAGGTGCAGGTATTTAAGTTGCAGGTATTTAACTACTATAAGTAAAAACCTCCAATGGGAGGCTAAGCATTGGCTTGGCTCTTCCCTTTGGGATTTATGGTGCAGGTATTTAAATTGCGGATGGACTTTGTCCTCTCCATTTTGGGGTATGAATTTTTTAAAATGAAATACAACGAATTGATTCAACAATTTGAAATTTGTGCGCGCTTGAGGACTCCTCCAAGCCGATTTTGTGCTTCCATAGGATTGACCATTGATATAGAGCTGCGGCTTCCTGACATAAAATAGAGTGAAGTGTTAGTATACAAAATATGTGCTAATCTGCACCTAAAACCAGAAGAGTAGAAAGAGTACTTATCTCCCATTTTTTTTGGGAGGGATTTCTATAATTGATTTTCGCTCTCTATGTTCCCAATATAGAGAGTTTCTTTTGAATTAAGAGGGACTTTTAGTCACAGATCAGTTGAGAAATCGGTGGACAGCTTAGGAGCTTGTCTGGGCCGATTTTTGCATCTCGACGAGATTTTTGCTGTTGACGTAGAGATATCCTTCTCCTGACATAAAATATGGAAGAAAAAGGAGATGGAGAAAGTGCATACAATTTGTGCTAATTTGCGAGTAAAACCATAAATAAATGAATAAATAAAAACACTTAGCTTGAACTTGTTTGCTCGTTGACGAGGATGAACTCTTGATTTATATTGATCGATGAAGGAATTTGTGATGATAACCCCTAGCTTTAAACTCCCATCATCTTCAAAATTCTCTCTCTTTTGGTATTTTCTTTCTCTCAAAATTTTCTTCAATCTCCCAAAACTCTCTCAAACATCCAAAATTTTCTCTCCAAAAAATTCTCCCAGACACTTCAAATTTTCTCTCTCAAGAATCCCCTCTCAAGCTCACTTCATCCTCCTTTTATAATCTACTCATCTATCTCCCATTCTAATTTTTCCACTAACTCTATCTCCCATTCTAATTTCTCCACTAACTCTTCTTCATTTTCATCTTCCATTCTCCATCTCTATCTCACATTCTAATCTCTCCACTAACTCTTCTTCATCTTCATCTTCCCTTCTCCATATTTATCTCCCATTCTAATTTCTCCACTAACTCTTCTTCATCTCCATCTTCCCTTCTCTATTCTTATCTTCCATTCTAATTTCTCTACTAACTCTTCTTCATCTCCATCTTCCCTTCTCTATTCTTATCTTATTTTCTCCATCTATTCTTCTCCAACTTCTCTTCTTCATCTCCTCTTCTCCATCTTCCCTTCTCTATTCTAATTTATCCACTAACTCTTTTTTTTGTTATTTGTAAAATAATCCTTCAAGAGTTAGGTATTTGCACTCTAGTCCTTGAATTTTAAGTATTTACAATTTAGTCCCTGAAAAAATATATTTCTTTAAGTCCAAATCTCCTCACAATTTTTGACACACCAAAATTCACCACATGTCAAATTTAAGCTCATTTCTTGCCGTTGAAAATAATGCAGAATTTAATTAAAGCCCTTTTGCAAAATTAAGTCATTCTGGGTATAATTGGGCCAAGATGAAAATTTAAAATATTAGAAGACAATGTCACAACTCATAAAAAGTGAAAATTAAAAATAAGTTGACTCAAATTAAATTTTTTTAGGCCCGATTCAAGATTATACTCGTGAAGGAACACGTGACTCGAATTGGATTTTTCTGAATTTGCGATGGCCAATATGAAAATAGATTTAAAATAAAAATATTAACTATCTTTGTGTATTTTTTTGGCCTCAAATGTTATTTTTCCAAAAATTTCAAGTATTTTTGTATTTTTTTTTAAAAAAATTAAAAATATATATATAATATGAAATTTTATTTTTTGTTCAAAAATGGTTGCCTAGGCTTGGCCAAGGCTTCCAAAGTTGATTTTTCAATTTTCTCATTTTTTCTTCATTTTTTGTTTTATGAATTTTCGAAAATAAAAATACCGAAAAATACTGAAAATATGAAAAATCGTTTTTTTGGTCAAAATTGGTTCCCTAGGCTTGGCTAAGGTCCCCAAAGTTGATTTTTCAATTTTATGAATTTTTATGGATTTTTTATTACTTTAGCAATAGAAAAAATGATTAAAAATCAGGTGTCAACAGCTGGATGAACGGAACCAGTGCGTGGTTCCAATTCAGAGGAAGTCGGGAGGCAACCATAAGATGCTCTCGGCCATGCAACTGTCTAAGGGGGCTAGGAAGGGCGAGGAGACTTTCCTTGCCGTGCTGAAGGAGGTAGATCCCAAGGATGGGATGGACGATGTCCCGAAGGAGGTGATCCAAGTCCTCGAAGCATTCAAGGACGTGATGCCTCCGGAGCTACCGAAGAAGCTGCCGCCTATGAGGGAGGTGGATCATCGGATCGAGCTAGTGTCGGATGCTCGACCGCCTGCGATGGCACCATACAGAATGGCGCCTCCAGAACTTGAAGAATTGAGGAAACAACTGAAAGGATTGCTTGATTCCGGGTATATCCGTCCATCGAAGGCTCCGTTCGGTGCGCCGGTCCTATTTCAGAAGAAACATGATGGATCGCTGCGTATGTGTATCGACTACCGGGCGCTGAACAAGCTGACGGTGAAGAATAAGTACCCGATCCCGCTCATTGCGGATCTATTCGATCAACTTGGAAGAGCAAGGTGGTTCACCAAGCTGGATCTTCGATCGGGATACTATCAAGTACGGATCGCAGAGGGAGATGAACCAAAAACCGCCTGCATTACGAGGTACGGCTCGTACGAGTTTTTGGTCATGCCCTTCGGCTTGACAAATGCACCGGCGACGTTCTGCACGCTGATGAATAAGGTATTGTTGACACCTGATTTTTAATCATTTTTTCTGTTGCTAAAGTAATAAAAAATCCATAAAAATTCATAAAATTGAAAAATCAACTTTGGGGACCTTAGCCAAGCCTAGGGAACCAATTTTGACCAAAAAACGATTTTTCATATTTTCAGTATTTTTCGGTATTTTTATTTTCGAAAATTCATAAAACAAAAAATGAAGAAAAAATGAGAAAATTGAAAAAATCAACTTTGGAAGCCTTGGCCAAGCCTAGGCAACCATTTTTGAACAAAAAATAAAATTTCATATTATATATATATTTTTAATTTTTTTTTTTAAAAAAAAAAATACAAAAATACTTGAAAATTTTGGAAAAATAACATTTGAGGCCAAAAAAATACACAAAGATAGTTAATATTTTTATTTTAAATCTATTTTCATATTGGCCATCGCAAATTCAGAAAAATCCAATTCGAGTCACGTGTTCCTTCACGAGTATAATCTTGAATCGGGCCTAAAAAAATTTAATTTGAGTCAATTTATTTTTAACTTTCACTTTTTATGAGTTGTGACATTGTCTTCTAATATTTTAAATTTTCATCTTGGCCCAATTATACCCAGAATGACTTAATTTTGCAAAAGGGCTTTAATTAAATTCTGCATTATTTTCAACGGCAAGAAATGAGCTTAAATTTGACATATGGTGAATTTTGGTGTGTCAAAAATTGTGAGGAGATTTGGACTTAAAGAAATATATTTTTTCAGGGACTAAATTGTAAATACTTAAAATTCAAGGACTAGAGTGCAAATACTTAACTCTTGAAGGATTATTTTACAAATAACAAAAAGAAGAGTTAGTGGATAAATTAGAATAGAGAAGGGAAGATGGAGAAGAGGAGATGAAGAAGAGAAGTTGGAGAAGAATAGATGGAGAAAATAAGATAAGAATAGAGAAGGGAAGATAGAGATGAAGAAGAGTTAGTAGAGAAATTAGAATGGAAGATAAGAATAGAGAAGGGAAGATGGAGATGAAGAAGAGTTAGTGGAGAAATTAGAATGGGAGATAAATATGGAGAAGGGAAGATGAAGATGAAGAAGAGTTAGTGGAGAGATTAGAATGTGAGATAGAGATGGAGAATGGAAGATGAAAATGAAGAAGAGTTAGTGGAGAAATTAGAATGGGAGATAGAGTTAGTGGAAAAATTAGAATGGGAGATAGATGAGTAGATTATAAAAGGAGGATGAAGTGAGCTTGAGAGGAGATTTCTTGGGAGAGAAAATTTGAAGTGTTTGGGAGAATTTTTTGGGAGAGAAAATTTTGGATGTTTGAGAGAGTTTTGAGAGATTGAAGAAAAATTTGAGAGAAAAAAAATACCAAAAGAGAGAGAATTTTGAAGATGATGGGAGTTTAAAGTTAGGGGTTATCATCACAAATTCTTTCATCGATCAACATAAATCAAGAGTTCATCCTCGTCAACGAGCAAACAAATTCGAGCTAAGTGTTTTTTATTTATTCATTTATTTGTGGTTTTAGTCGTAAATTAGCACAAATTGTATACACTTTCTCCTACCTCCATTTTTCCCATATTTTATGTCAGGAGAAGGATATCTCTATGTCAACGGTAAAAAATCTCGTAGAGATGCAAAAATCGCCCAAACAAGCTCCTAAGCTGTCCACCGATTTCTCAGTTGATTTGTGACTAAAAGTCCATCTTAATTCAAAAGAGACTCTCTATACTGGAAACATAGAGAGCGAAAATCAATTATAGAAATCCCCTCCCAAAAAATGGGAGATAAGTACTCTTTCCACTCTTTTAGTTTTAGGTGCAGATTAGCACATATTTTGTATACTGACACTTCACTCTATTTTATGTCAGGAAGCCGCAGCTTTATATCAATGGTCAACCCTATGGAAGCACAAAATCGGCTTGGAGGAGTCCTCAAGTGAGCACAAATTTCAAATTGTTGAATCAATTCGTTGTATTTCATTTTAAAGAATTCATACCCCAGAATGGAGAGGACAAAGTCCATCCGCAATTTAAATACCTGCACCATAAATCCCAAAGGGAAGAGCCAAGCCAATGCTTAGCCTCCCATTGGAGGTTTTTACTTACAGTAGTTAAATACCTGCAACTTAAATACCTGTACCTTAAATCCCAAAGGGAAGAGCCAAGCCAATGCTTAGCCTCCCATTGGAGGTTTTTACTTACAGTAGTTAAATACCTGCAACTTAAATACCTATACCTTAAATCCCAAGGGGAAGAGCCAAGCCAATGCTTAGCCTCCCATTGGAGGTTTTTACTTACAGTAGTTAAATACTTGCAACTTAAATACATGTACCTTAAATCCCAAGGGGAAGAGCCAAGCCAATGCTTAGCCTCCCATTGGAGGTTTTTACTTACAGTAGTTAAATACCTGCAACTTAAATACCTGTACCTTAAATCCCAAAGGGAAGAGCCAAGCCAATGCTTAGCCTCCCATTGGAGGTTTTTACTTACAGTAGTTTAAATACCTGTACCTTAAATCCCAAAGGGAAGAGCCAAGCCAATGCTAGGCCTCCCATTGGAGGTGTTTATTCACTGTCATGTACTTCCTATAATTTAATTTTTGAATCATCAGACCCAAAAGATAAGTAGGTTGTAATACTGCACAGAAGTCGTTAACACACTCCTTCTTTCGGCTTCAGGGAATCTTTAACACTTAAAAAAATATAACAAATAAAAATATATACCATCCATGCATCCTATTTAAAAAGTGAAAACACAAAAGAGAATACCCTACTATAGCCTTAGGAATAAACCAAGCCTGAGTTACCGAATTAGGATATCCATGAAATTAAGGTACCGAAAGGGCATTAGTTTTAATTAACTAGTGTAACCAAGTCCCCGAGCTCCTAATCTCTGGTTCGCAGGAATAAATTAGTTCTCCCGCTAATTTATTTAGGTTTCTAATCGACCTACCAAGAACGATTAGTGGCGACTCCAAATTTTAAAATCATTTAAACAAAAACCAAAGTTGCGATTCGGTAGGGCTTGGGAGGGTCCGCGTTAGGTTAGTCAAATCTAATTAACCTAATAATCCGTTAACCCCTTTTAAAATTTAAAATTTTTTTAGAGGGTCGCGACAGGTATTACAACCCTTTCTCGATCAATTTGTGGTTGTATACCTGGACGATATAGTCATATACAGCAGAACGCTCGAGGAGCATATCAAGCACATCAAGCAGGTCTTCCAGGTTCTGAGAGAACATGAGCTGTACGTGAAGCGCGAGAAGTGCGCCTTTGCCCAGCAGGAAGTGCCTTTCTTGGGGCACATTGTGGGAGATGGACGAGTCCGAATGGATCCGGCCAAGATCAAGTCGATCGAAAGTTGGGAGCCGCCGACGAAGGTAACCGAACTTCGGTCCTTTCTAGGCTTTACTAACTATTATCGACGATTCGTTAAGGGCTATTCGAGCATTACCGCTCCGCTCACGGATATGCTGAAGAAAGACAAGCCGTGGGAGTGGACGGAGCGCTGTCAAGGGGCGTTCGAGAGACTAAAGAAGGCTATGATGGAGGAGCCGGTCTTGGCGCTACCCGATTGTTCGAAGCCGTATGAGGTAGAAACTGACGCTTCTGATTTTGCGATTGGAGGTGTTATTATGCAGGATGGGCATCCCGTGGCCTACGAGTCACGAAAACTGAACGAGACCGAGAGGCGGTACACCGTTCAGGAGAAGGAGATGACGGCCATCGTGCATTGCCTGCGCACTTGGCGTCATTACTTACTGGGATCGAAGTTCGTCGTGAGGACGGACAATGTTGCAACGAGCTACTTCCAGACTCAGAAGAAGTTGAGCCCGAAGCAAGCTCGCTGGCAAGATTTTCTAGCGGAGTTCGACTATGTGCTCTGTTGACACCTGATTTTTAATCATTTTTTCTATTGCTAAAGTAATAAAAAATCCATAAAAATTCATAAAATTGAAAAATCAACTTTGGGGACCTTAGCCAAGCCTAGGGAACCAATTTTGACCAAAAAACGATTTTTCATATTTTCAGTATTTTTACGTATTTTTTATTTATTTATTTTCGAAAATTAATAGAAAATCCATAAAAATTCATAAAATTGAAAAATCAACTTTGGGAACCTTAGCCAAGCCTAAGGAACGAATTTTGACCAAAAAATAATTTTTCATATTATATATATTTTAATTTTTTTTAAAAAAAATACAAAAATATTTGAAAATTTTGGAAAAATAACATTTGAGGCCAAAAAAATACACAAAGATAGTTAATATTTTTATTTTAAATCTATTTTCATATTGGCCATCGCAAATTCAGAAAAGTCCAATTCGAGTCACGTGTTCCTTCACGAGTATAATCTCGAATCGGGCCTAAAAAAATTTAATTTGAGTCAACTTATTTTTAACTTTCACTTTTTATGAGTTGTGACATTGTCTTCTAATATTTTAAATTTTCATCTTGGCCCAATTATACCCAGAATGACTTAATTTTGCAAAAGGGCTTTAATTAAATTATGCATTATTTTCAGCGACAAGAAATGAGCTTAAATTTGACATGTGGTAAATTTTGGTGTGTCAAAAATTGTGAGGAGATTTGGACTTAAAGAAATATATTTTTTCAAGGACTGAATTGTAAATACTTAAAATTCAAGGACTAGAGTGCAAATACCTAACTCTTGAAGGATTATTTTACAAATAATAAAAAGAAGAGTTAGTGGATAAATTAGAATAGAGAAGGGAAGATGAATAAGAGGAGATGAAGAAGAGAAGTTGGAGAAGAATGGATGGAGAAAATAAGATAAGAATAGAGAAGGGAAGATGGAGATGAAGAAGAGTTAGTAGAGAAATTAGAATGGAAGATAAGAATAGAGAAGGGAAGATGGAGATTAAGAAGAGTTAGTGGAGAAATTAGAATGGGAGATAAATATGGAGAAGGGAAGATGAAGATGAAGAAGAGTTAGTGGAGAGATTAGAATGTGAGATAGAGATGGAGAATGGAAGATGAAAATGAAGAAGAGCTAGTGGAGAAATTAGAATGGGAGATAGAGTTAGTGGAAAAATTAGAATGGGAGATAGATGAGTAGGTTATAAAAGGAGGAAGAAGTGAGCTTGAGAGAGGATTCTTGAGAGAGAAAATTTGAAGTGTTTGGGAGAATTTTTTGGAGAGAAAATTTTGGATGTTTGAGAGAGTTTTGGGAGATTGAAGAAAATTTTGAGAGAAAGAAAATACCAAAAGAGAGAGAATTTTGAAGATGATGGGAGTTTAAAGCTAGGGGTTATCATCACAAATTCCTTCATCGATCAATATAAATCAAGAGTTCATCCTCGTCAACGAGCAAACAAATTCAAGCTAAGTGTTTTTATTTATTCATTTATTTATGGTTTTACTCGCAAATTAGCACAAATTGTATACACTTTCTCCATCTCCTTTTTCTTCCATATTTTATGTCAGGAGAAGGATATCTCTACGTCAACAGCAAAAATCTCGTCGAGATACAAAAATCGGCCCAGACAAGCTCCTAAGCTGTCCACCGATTTCTCAACTGATCTGTGACTAAAAGTCCCTCTTAATTCAAAAGAAACTCTCTATATTGGGAACATAGAGAGCGAAAATCAATTATAGAAATCCCTCCCAAAAAAATGGGAGATAAGTACTCTTTCTACTCTTCTGGTTTTAGATGCAGATTAGCACATATTTTGTATACTAACACTTCACTCTATTTTATGTTAGGAAGCCGCAGCTCTATATCAATGGTCAATCCTATGGAAGCACAAAATCGGCTTGGAGGAGTCCTCAAGCGCGCACAAATTTCAAATTGTTGAATCAATTCGTTGTATTTCATTTTAAAAAATTCATACCCCAAAATGGAGAGGACAAAGTCCATCCGCAATTTAAATACCTGCACCATAAATCCCAAAGGGAAGAGCCAAGCCAATGCTTAGCCTCCCATTGGAGGTTTTTACTTATAGTAGTTAAATACCTACAACTTAAATACCTGCACCTTAAATCCCAAAGGGAAGAGCCAAGCCAATGCTTAGCCTCCCATTGGAGGTTTTTACTTACAGTAGTTAAATACCTGCACCTTAAATCCCAAAGGGAAGAGCCAAGCCAATGCTTAGCCTCCCATTGGAGGTTTTTACTTACAGTAGTTAAATACCTGCAACTTAAATACCTGTACCTTAAATCCCAAAGGGAAGAGCCAAGCCAATGCTTAGCCTCCCATTGGAGGTTTTTACTTACAGTAGTTAAATACCTGCAACTTAAATACCTGTACCTTAAATCCCAAAGGGAAGAGCCAAGCCAATGCTTAGCCTCCCATTGGAGGTTTTTACTTACAGTAGTTTAAATACTTGCAACTTAAATACCTGTACCTTAAATCCCAAAGGGAAGAGCCAAGCCAATGCTAGGCCTCCCATTGGAGGTGTTTATTCACTGTCATGTATTTCCTATAATTTAATTTTTGAATCATCAGACCCAAAAGATGAGTAGGTCGTAATACTGCACAGAAGTCGTTAACACACTCTCTCTTTCGGCTTCAGGGAATCTTTAACACTTAAAAAAATATAACAAATAAAAATATATACCATCCATGCATCCTATTTAAAAAAGTGAAAACACAAAAGAGAATACCCTACTAGAGCTTTAGGAATAAACCAAGCCTGAGTTGCCGGATTAGGATATCCATGAAATTAAGGTACCGAAAGGGCATTAGTTTTAATTAACTAGTGTAACCAAGTCCCCGAGCTCCTAATCTCTGGTTCGCAGGAATAAATTAGTTCTCCCGCTAATTTATTTAGGTTTCTAATCGACCTACCAAGAACGATTAGTGGCGACTCCAAATTTTAAAATCATTTAAACAAAAACCAAAGTTGCGATTCGGTAGGGCTTGGGAGGGTCCGCGTTAGGTTAGTCAAATCTAATTAACCTAATAATCCGTTAACCCCCTTTAAAATTTTAAAAAATTTTTTAGAGGGTCGCGACAGACTGGCGACTCCACTGGGGACGGGATTTTTAAATTTTCGAAAAAAGATACCAATTGGAATACTTGAATTTTTTCGAAATTTTAAAAGTTTTAGTGGACTTAGGCCAATAAAAATTTCATGGATATCTCGCTTCTGGCGATCTTGTTTGGGACTCATTCTATAGGTGTTATATGTTTTTGCAGGATGGGAGTTATAAGGGGCGGAGTGTTTGGCTAACCCCTTTGTTTTGCAGGCTCGGTGTTGGGTTTATTTGTTTAATTTCGCACATTTTTAGAAGCGATGTTTTGATATCAATTGTTGTGCATGTCTTGCATACTCTGAAGATCACGACACCTGCACACACAAGCGTCTAAACGCAAGTCGCGAAATTCTTCCTAGAAAACCATAGATAGGGATAGAATATGCAAAGCTCTTGCGTCGATTACGCTCGGGTTGACCATATTTTATCCCGCTCATTATCTGAATTGACAATTCTTCCCATTGTGATTTGATTGCGCGGAGGGTAAGTTTGTCAATTCAGATAATGGGGGCCTTTTTAGGTCCATACCTTGTCTCTCCTTCTTTTATTTTCTAGAGTCCACTCCTCACTTGAGTCATGCGCATGACTATGTGATTTGCATTTCTCCAAGGTAAAAGTAAGTTCTCTAATTTTATCTTATATTTATTTTCGGTCGGTCAATGCTAGGTGTCAGTCAGTTTTTGAGCTTGATATTACGACCATCTTTTAAAAGAAAATAAAAATTAAATTTGTCCCTCATTTCTTTTTAATTTTTTTTTTTGAAAAAATGATGTGAAAAAATCCCTTCATGGGAATTTTATTAACCAATAAGGGATTTTTGTCATGTTTTTATTGCTTCAATAAAAATGAAATTTTCCTGAAAAAATTTTCCTCTGAAAATTTATTTCAATAAAAGAAAAATTACTTCAAAAAAAAACTCTAGTAGACATCAAGTGATTTTATCACATTTTTCAAATTATAAAAACTTGCAAGAAAATTCTTCTCGAGAAATTCGCTCATGTTTTTCTAAGAAAATTTTCTCTAAATAAAATTAGACTAATGTCTCGGGGGAATTGTATTGACCAATAAGAGATTCTTGTCATGTTTTTCTTGCTTCAATAAAAATGAAATTTTCCTGACAAATTTTCCTCTGAAAATTTATTTCGATAAAAAGAAAAATCCCTTAAAAAAAAAACTTTGGTAAACATCAAGTGATTTTATCACATTCTTTCAAATTATAAAAACTTGCAACAAAAATTCTTTTCGAGAAATTCGCTCATGTTTTTCTAAGAAAATTTTCTTAGACTAATGTCTCGGGGGAATTTTGTTAACTAATAAAGGATTTCTGTCATGTCTTTCCTGCTTCAATAAAAATAAAATTTTCCTGACAAATTTACCTCTGAAAATTTATTCTGATAAAAAGGAAATTCCTTCAAAAATTTTAGTAAACGTCAAGAGATTTTGTCACATTCCTTAAAAAAAAAATAAAAAAAGAGTAATAAATCTGCAAAAAAATTCTGTATTAACCCATTTCTTCCTAAGGGAATTTTTTTTTCTGATTTCTCATAAAAATAAAAAAAATCAAATTGGACTAATATAGGAGTCATGGACCGACATTCCTTGTGTCGCATACTAATTATATCATTTTCTTTTGCAGGGAGATCCTAGATACCCTAGACGGGTGTAAAAATTAAGTTCAAAATATATCAAGAATCATCTCCAGAAATACCAAAAGACAAAAAACACCGAGGCTTCAACCGTTAATTCCGGGGGGCAAACGAACACTGTCCATCTTTGACAGACAGAGTTATGTCAATCCGTAAACTTGTATGGGCAGTGTATTCTGATATGACGGTGGATTTATACTGATTAAACACGGGGGCATATTTAATGTATTGCAGAGGATCCCGCGTCTTTTGAAAGAAAATATGGATTATATAATCAGAACCCATGAAACAAATACCTTTACCTGATTAAATCAACCAGAGACCGATCTTAAAATTTCCTCTTATCCGAAACATGCGGAGGGCTTTAGAGGACCGAGGTTCTATTAATGAACGTGGCCCACAGGAATTTCTCCCGACGCTACAGGCGACCGACACGGGCAAGTGGACGCCGAAAGAAATAAAATATGGATAAAAGTGGGCACACAACAGGTGGCTGGATTTATTACCAGCGCACTGATCGAGTTGTCATAGTGTTATTGTTTGTGATCTCAAGATGGATAGTGGGGGCCACCGCCGAACCCTTCATCAATGTTCTCGATATCATCGTCTGGAGCAATTAAACAAGAACATCAAGAAAAACATTAAGCCTCGACATCTTCGGTACCTCAAATCGTTCTGTTATGCTATGCGGAAAAAACGATAGCAGGAAAATTAAACAAAAAAAAAACACGTGAAGCTTTTCTTTCATTCCATTCATCAAAGAGCATTACAACAGCTCACTGGGGAGGAAAAGTAAAGTCAAACTGAGCCCTGATAACCATTACGAAGGAGCTCAACTGACTCTCCAAACAGTTGATGCTCCGGGTGCACCGGGCGTTCTCAGGATCAAGCTCCGCGAGCCTAAAGAAGAGGCGATCGCGCTTCTCCTTAGCCTGGGCCATACTGGCCTCGTAATGCTCGACAGCAACCTCCAAGTCCGAAATCACCGCCCTCTCGAAAGCAATATCTGCCGTAATGTCATCAAGTCTCTCCTGCAGCCAACCGCATTTGCACCTCATCATAATATTGCTCGGCTCCTGTTCGGCGTAAGTTCGGACCAAGGCCAGACGGTCCACCAACTTTCCCCTCTCACGAACTAGCCACGAAAGCTGATCATTGGCAAACTTGAAGGCTTTCTTGTGATTATCAGCCATAAATGTGACTATTTCCAGACGCTCGTGCCGGTCTCGGTAACGAGCTTTCACGACGGCAGTCACAATGACCGTCTCATAAGCGCGGTTATAGGCAGCCAGAAAATTAATGAAGAGGGTCGGGAAGTTCCGATACTCCCTCCCCAGTTGGGTACCCTCAACAGAAGCAGCGTCCACGGTCCTGAATAGACCGAAGATTTCAGCCTCAACGGTAGAGTTTTAGGCTATATGAGCGTAACCTCTACCAAGAAGATTGTAGAGTCTCTCCTACCCAGCCAGGACTTCAGCGGAGAAGGTATGGTTAAGAGAATTGGCCATTTTTGAAAGCAGATCACGAAAGAAAGGAGGCGAGAGGCGAGGCAGATGATCGGAATGTGAAGGCGATAATCTGCTTCAATTTAAATAATGATTTCACAGGGCAGTCCTTATTGGTCGAGTTTTTTCTATCTACCATTCTCTGTCGGCAACACCCCCGCTGGCTCGAATTCCAGTCAAGCGGCAACCTCAAGCTGAGCAGACCCGACGTCTCTGCAGAAAAGTTGGACGGGCTGCCACCACTTTGAAAAAGAAAGAATAAAAAACGAGCTGAGTGGGAGACAAAGAAATTTTCGGCAGAAAAGGAGATACGACTCGTCTTTATTGGAGGACCCGCCAGTAAATCGACGGTGGAGATCTTGACAAGGGCCCTCTACCACGAAAAGAAAAAAGGAAGACGAACTAAGCGAGAAACAAGGATTTCCCCTTTGATCAAAAGCTGAATATCAGATTTTCTCCCTCGAAAAATCTAATAGCACTGCCCATGAAGAGGGAAGTCGTTGCTATTGCCAGAGAGAGAACTTGTCCTCATTTGATAGTGAGAGTTCATTCGCAAGAACTCGCAGGAGAAAGATAGAGAGGAAGGAGTTCTCGTGGGAGAGGAATTCAAAACCTTCACCATCAAAGCATCGGCTTTCAAAGCCTGTTACGAGAAACCATCGACGATCCCGTGATCCCTCAAGTCCAAGAAGACATCCTGAGGCGGTCTCGAGTCGGCAGTCCTAGATCCAGAAATATGTCGAGCATTAGGGAAACGGGCGCATGTTCAACCCTGGTCGAAGCTAATGAAGTTCCTTACCCTGAGGGTCTACTGGTCATGGCCATTGACGGTAATCCAGTCTCTCTGTCAATCCTTGTTACCGTATTGAGAAAATGCCGGTATAAGGTTGTAGCTCAAGCAAAGGCGACAGAGGCCTTAGAGATATTAAGGAGGAGTAGTGACCCGTTTGATATCGTCCTCACCGCCATGGTAGGGATTGACATGGATGTTTTCACTCTCTTGGAAGTCATCAATTCTAAATTAAACATGCCAGTCCTCGTAATATCGGCAAGCGATGATCAGCAAGCCCTAATGAAGGCTGTCTTAAATGGGGCCCAAGACGTCGTAACGAAACCAGTTAGAGTTCAGATGCTTCAAAACATATGGCAGCACGTGGTAAGGAAGCAATTGCATGACCATGAGAACAAGCATCAAGCCTTCAATTTTGTTCCAAGCAACTGGAGAAAGAAGATGAGTTGGTCTCCCGAGCTGCATCGTATGTTTGTTAATGCAGTTCAGCAGCTAGGAATAGATTCGGCACGGCCGCAACATATACTGGAAATTATGAAGGTAGAGGGACTCACTAAAGCAAATGTTTCGAGTCATCTTCAGAAGTACAGAAAAAGGGTGAGAGAACACAATGCAGCTCAGAATCAAGAAAACCAAGGCGGGACTGATCCAAGCCTGAACGTCGAGTCTCCTCGCCACCATAAGTTCCCCAGGTTAGCATGGGGCGAGCCACTTCCCATCATCAACCAAGCTAGTAGCCATGCCATCAATCCCCCAGGCGTTAATCAAAGTATCCCCCAGAATCACCCTAATGCTCTTCAAGAGTATAGACCGCAGGAGCAGTGTATTCAGATTCCTTGGTTTGAGCACCAACCTGTGGCTAGAACTCATCCCATGATCAGCGCGCCTGCGCAGCCAGAGAATCAGACAAGAAGTTATCCTGAGCACTTCCACTTCTCTAATCCTCGAATGGAAGGAGTTTTTGGCAGCAGGACAGTTGGTGATCCCCACACTTTCTCGAGTAATGATGAAGGCTCCAGCATGAGAAGTCAAATTGCTCATGGCGAGGACAAAATGAGAAATCTACCGCCAGCATTTGCCAACAACAATGCCCAATTCGAGCATCAGTTGCTGGAAGGTTCAAGAGATTACCCAGATGATGAGCTTACTGCCCTGGTCAACCAGTTTAGGGTTGACAGACGTCCCAAGCCGCGATCAGGAGCCAGTGAGTAGGGACTCTCAAACATCGGTTATCCACACCCGAACCAACACGAGACTAGCTGATTATCGAAGAGCCACAGGAGAGGCAGAACTGACCTTGAATAAGTGCACCTTTCATTTCATGCTTAATTCCCATGCGTATGATATTTTCCAGCTTTCTAGGTGTCTCGATTTAATTCAAGGACAAGGGGGCAATTTATTTATCCCGTCGAATGCGTGAATCCCTTTTTATGCTAGATTTAGGGCGGATCAATTTGTGGCAACGTCGCTGACTGCCATAATGAGAAATGTTGAATGGCCTCACGTAGGGAAATTTCAAGTGAAAAGCCCAGGCGAGCTCGAAGACGGGTAGCTGTGTGTCGTTCCAATTTACCCTCAATCGTTGCAAAATGCTAAATTGGATTTGTTCCATTCTCACCCAGGGGATTGCAAAGTGCCTCAAGAGTGTCGCAAAATGAAATGACCCAATGGAATGCGATAGGACTCATTCGCCTTCAAGATAACCTTCAAATTAAAGGAGCCCTCCGGTCCACGGACCCAATGGCATGGAAAATGATGATGGTCCAAGGCAACCCGAAAGAAAACAAGGCCCAACTAAGCAAAACACATATGTGGCAAGCTCAAAGTGAAGGGCAACTCGGGACATACAATTCAATCCAATCCAAATGAAGGAACTTCCTCAATTCAAATTCAATAGAAGTATACACAAGGGTAAAACAGTATCGTTCCAATTTTTCTAGAATATGAAGAACATATACTGCCGCATTCTCTTTCATTTTTGCAGGGGAAGTCTCTACTGGCCAAATTTTCCTGTCTACCATTCCCTATCAGTATCACCTCCGCTACTCGTCTCCAATCTCGAGCCAAGCAAATCCGACGTCTCTACGGAAAAGTTGGACGAGACGCCACTACTTTGAAAAAGAAAGGATAAAAAATAAGCTGAGTGGGAGACAAAGACATTTTCGGCAGAAAAGAGATACGACTCGTCTTTATTGAAGAACTCGCCAGCAAATTGACAGTGGAGACAGTAACAAGGGGCCCCCTTCCACGGAAAGATGGAAGGAGACGAGCTGGGCGAGAGATACGATGAAAAGAAAATCGAGAAAGCCAGAACACTCGAGAGAGGCAATACAGTTGCTAAACCCACGTCTAATTTTAAAGGAGGCATCTTCTTGATAATTCTCATTCGTGCTCGAAAGAGAGACTCTTAAAGCATACGCAGTCTCCCAGAAAAATCCAGAGAGTGAAAATACAAGAAGAGATATCAAACTTTGAGAAATCGTTAACCAAATCGAAGATGTCTCAACCCAACACACTTGAAAGTTATCGTTACTTGCTGAATATGGGAGAGGAAGAGTTCGAAGCCATATTTGGGATCGAGCCTATGGAGCCCGGCCCTTCCACCGACGACGTCCAAGAGCCCGGTAAGGACAATGACAACAACGGTAAAGGTCAAAAGAAGCGTTACCGTCGCCATAGTGAGGAGCAAGTACGAAAGCTTGAAACTTTCTTCAGAACGTGCCCTATGCCAGACGGCAAACAAAAAATGGAACTGAGTCAAGAGCTAGGCCTTGAACCTTCGCAAATCAAGTTCTGGTTTCAAAATAGACGAACCCGAATGAAGACTCGTCATGAGCACAACGAAGTCGAGTTTCTAAGAGTTGAAAATGAAAACCTCCGAGCGGAAAACAAGATGTATAAAGAGACTTTTGACTCCGCCACCTGCCCCAACTGCAATAGCCTCCTTCTCACCCTCGATGAAATGTATGATCTGAGGATCGAAAATGCACGTTTAAGAGGTGAGTTAGACCAATTTATAACAGGATCGAGTTCTGTTGGAGCAGGGTACAAAAGGACCAATGATACTGGATCAGTATCAATACCTCCCGAGGAAGAAGGGACAGATCACCACCAAGCAGACATTGACGATGATCTTTTCGCCATAATCAACCAGTTTGATATCGGTAAAGTATCGGGACTGTGATGCACTTGTTCAGCCAGTGACCACCAGACCTTCAATATGGCCGATGCATACCTAATTTGGGATGAAGCCAGCTAATCATGGGAGAGCCTGTAGAGGAAGCAGAACTGATCCTGAATGAGTGAATGTGTTTTATTTCCTTGCGTGATATGTTTTTCTGCTTTTGTGAATGTGTAAAAGCAAGGAGTAATAATCCGACTTCCCCCTATTAAATGCTCGAATCCGCCACCTCACCAACCTCGCGACGAATTGATGGCGAGTAAAAATCTGCATAAACCTGAAGGGTAACTCCGTATCGTTTCAATTTACCCTCAGTTGCTCCAAGTTTTAAAATTAAGCCCCTTCTATTCTCAGGAAATTGCAAATCGACCCGAGAACGCAATCATATCCGAATACAAGTTGAACAAAATTTGGGGGCAAATCGACTCATGGGCATTACCACGGGATGGACAGCTTCAGACAGAGGAAAGTACAAGCGAAAGACGCGAACAATCTCAGAAATGGGTAATTCTATATCGTTCTAATGTGCACATAATCATCTCAAGTCTTGAATTGTCTTATTCCATTCTTAATAGGGATTGCAAATTACCTCGAGAAATACCGTAACATGGCATAAGGTGATACAACAAGGCTGCTTTATCCCCAAAGATTAACCTTTGAAAGGATAGCCCCATGGACACCTATGGTCCAATGGACCGAATGGTATGGGGGATGACAGTAGGTCCGAAATATCCCGAGTTCGATCCCCGAGGGTGGGGAATGTTGTATGTATTATAAATAAATGAAACAACTTTTTGTGCATTTCTTTTTGCAAGCAGGAATACTCGACGAGTAATACCGAAGTCAATATTTTGCTACATTCTCGGCTTAATGGTGAAGCATCCAACAAAAGTCGAAGAAAACTCAATCCAGCAAAATTGGTAAAAGACTTTTCCAAGGCATTCAAGATGAAGGGTAAATCAGTATCGTTTTCAATTTATCCCTTTTAATACTGGTTGACATGTCTCCTTTTCTTTTCACAGGAAATATTTATACTAACATTTAACATGTTGAACGAGACAAATCCAAAAGAAAAGTATGATCACCTGACAAGATCTATTCTGGTGAAAAATGGGGCAAATTGTTCGCAAGCTCTGAAACGAAAAAGCAAATATGTCTTCCTTATCTCGTTTGGTTTCAAGAATAATTTCTCTGCTTCTTGCAGGGGCATTAAACAAACCAAAATGCTCCATCGCCCATATGCTTCATCGCGCAGGGGTAAAGTTTGAGACAAACCACCCCTCGACATAAGGAGTAGGCTTCCCAATTTGTTCGGTCCGCCCACATACCAGGGGCAATTTAAATTCGCCCATATTTGCACATTATATAAACACACGTGATGCTAAAAAATTGTCACATCTGCATTGTGCTTACACAGTTCATGAATTATGTATGACTATTCCGTGTGTTTAACTTACCAACTCCAACTTAGAGCATAAACTGCACAGGAGATATCAAATGTGCAGAATGGGGCATGACAGGATGAGGAAAGGCAAACCATTTCCACACAGGTCTAACATTTTGATCTACAGATAAACAGCCTTTCTCCAGAGTGAGAAAAAGCCATTTCGGAATGAAGTCCCCCATTCAGATTACATTCGAGGTGTTCATACTATAAGAACCTCCTTAAACAGAAGTGGTAATGCAATACATGATCTATATGTTGATCGATTGCATCATGAGTTATTACACAGACTGCCTTTAATCATGGCAAACTTAGCAGAACAATTTTGCATGAACCAATGAACGCATTGATGAAAATGCTTGCACATGTTACCTCTGACATTGCCTGACAGACAACACATTCCCGGTGTTCGAGTTACCTTCCAAAGTCTTGAAGTTCATTCGGCGATTATTGAATGAACAAGCCTGGTTGTCGAGAAGCCACCAAGCATTTTTTCCAAATTCTCAGGTAAGTATATCTTCAACCTGAACCTTTCAAGAGAATGAATTCTGACGGTTGTTGGGGTACTCGAATCCATTGCGGTACATACAGGTATCCACCTTCTTCAATAAAGCATGATTTGTCTCAAGAACAGAAATGTTCGAGACCTTTTAATCTCTGCCTCTTTGGTTTATTCCTAAAGCGACAGGAGAATATAATTTGGGTTTGAGCTTCTGCAGGATTCCTGGTCTCCCCAGATTTCAGAATGGCACCCTTTGAGGTACACCAAGCCCTTCTTACAGGCAAACTAAGTCCTTCTTACAGGCAAACTAAGTCCTTCTTACAGGCAAACCAAGTCCTTCTTACAGGCACAAAGTCCTTCTTACAGGCAAACCAAGTCCTTCTTACAGGTACAAAGTCCTTCTTACAGGCAAATCAAGTCCTTCTTACAGGCAAACTAAGTCCTTCTTACAGGCAAACCAAGTCCTTCTTACAGGCACAAAGTCCTTCTTACAGGCAAACCAAGTCCTTCTTACAGGTACAAAGTCCTTCTTACAGGCAAATCAAGTCCTTCTTACAGGCATAAAGTCCTTCTTACAGGCAAATCAAGTCCTTCTTACAGGCAAATCAAGTCCTTCTTACAGGCAAAACAAGTCCTTCTTACAGGCATAAAGTCCTTCTTACAGGCAAATCAAGTCCTTCTTACAGGCACAAAGTCCTTCTTACAGGCACAAAGTCCTTCTTACAGGCAAATCAAGTCCTTCTTACAGGCACAAAGTCCTTCTTACAGGCATAAAGTCCTTCTTACAGGCAAATCAAGTCCTTCTTACAGGCATAAAGTCCTTCTTACAGGCAAACAAAGTCCTTCTTACAGGCAAATCAAGTCCTTCTTACAGGCACAAAGTCCTTCTTACAGGCAAAGTAAGTCCTTCTTACAGGTAAAACAAAGTCCTTCTTACAGGCAAACAAAGTCCTTCTTACAGGCAAATCAAGTCCTTCTTACAGGCAAAGCAAGTCCTTCTTACAGGCACAAAGTTCTTCTTACAGGCAAAGTAAGTCCTTCTTACAGGCAAATCAAGTCCTTCTTACAGGCAAATTAAGTCCTTTTTACAGGCAAATCAAGTCCTTCTTACAGGCAAATTAAGTCCTTTTGACAGGCACAAGTCCTTTTTACAGGCACCAAGTCCTTCTTACTGGCACCAAGTCCTTTCTACAGGCACCAAGTCCTTCTTACAGGTATCTCCATGTGGTGACCTACCATACGGGTCAAATCTCAATCAAAATTTAATCAGTAGAATCCTTTTATTAGGAATCTACCATGGTACGACCCACCATACGGGTCAAATGGTATGACCCACCATACGGGTCAAATTTTAATTCAATTTTTAATCAGTAGAATCCTTTTATTAGGAATCTACCATGGGTTGATCCACCATACGGGTTCAAGTTCAACCACCCTAAAGTTTTTTTATATAACGAATCCTTAGGTTCTCATTTCATTTTCAGTGGAACAATCATGTCACGACTCTTTTTATTTTCTTGTATTGAGTCGATAAGAATCCAGGTGTCATCTCGTCTTTGAAATGAACCTCTACCGAGCTTCCTTTCAAAGAGGGGCAGCTGTTGACACCTGATTTTTAATCATTTTTTCTGTTGCTAAAGTAATAAAAAATCCATAAAAATTCATAAAATTGAAAAATCAACTTTGGGGACCTTAGCCAAGCCTAGGGAACCAATTTTGACCAAAAAACGATTTTTCATATTTTCAGTATTTTTACGTATTTTTTATTTATTTATTTTCGAAAATTAATAGAAAATCCATAAAAATTCATAAAATTGAAAAATCAACTTTGGGAACCTTAGCCAAGCCTAAGGAACGAATTTTGACCAAAAAATAATTTTTCATATTATATATATTTTAATTTTTTTTAAAAAAAATACAAAAATATTTGAAAATTTTGGAAAAATAACATTTGAGGCCAAAAAAATACACAAAGATAGTTAATATTTTTATTTTAAATCTATTTTCATATTGGCCATCGCAAATTCAGAAAAGTCCAATTCGAGTCACGTGTTCCTTCACGAGTATAATCTCGAATCGGGCCTAAAAAAATTTAATTTGAGTCAACTTATTTTTAACTTTCACTTTTTATGAGTTGTGACATTGTCTTCTAATATTTTAAATTTTCATCTTGGCCCAATTATACCCAGAATGACTTAATTTTGCAAAAGGGCTTTAATTAAATTATGCATTATTTTCAGCGACAAGAAATGAGCTTAAATTTGACATGTGGTAAATTTTGGTGTGTCAAAAATTGTGAGGAGATTTGGACTTAAAGAAATATATTTTTTCAAGGACTGAATTGTAAATACTTAAAATTCAAGGACTAGAGTGCAAATACCTAACTCTTGAAGGATTATTTTACAAATAATAAAAAGAAGAGTTAGTGGATAAATTAGAATAGAGAAGGGAAGATGAATAAGAGGAGATGAAGAAGAGAAGTTGGAGAAGAATGGATGGAGAAAATAAGATAAGAATAGAGAAGGGAAGATGGAGATGAAGAAGAGTTAGTAGAGAAATTAGAATGGAAGATAAGAATAGAGAAGGGAAGATGGAGATTAAGAAGAGTTAGTGGAGAAATTAGAATGGGAGATAAATATGGAGAAGGGAAGATGAAGATGAAGAAGAGTTAGTGGAGAGATTAGAATGTGAGATAGAGATGGAGAATGGAAGATGAAAATGAAGAAGAGCTAGTGGAGAAATTAGAATGGGAGATAGAGTTAGTGGAAAAATTAGAATGGGAGATAGATGAGTAGGTTATAAAAGGAGGAAGAAGTGAGCTTGAGAGAGGATTCTTGAGAGAGAAAATTTGAAGTGTTTGGGAGAATTTTTTGGAGAGAAAATTTTGGATGTTTGAGAGAGTTTTGGGAGATTGAAGAAAATTTTGAGAGAAAGAAAATACCAAAAGAGAGAGAATTTTGAAGATGATGGGAGTTTAAAGCTAGGGGTTATCATCACAAATTCCTTCATCGATCAATATAAATCAAGAGTTCATCCTCGTCAACGAGCAAACAAATTCAAGCTAAGTGTTTTTATTTATTCATTTATTTATGGTTTTACTCGCAAATTAGCACAAATTGTATACACTTTCTCCATCTCCTTTTTCTTCCATATTTTATGTCAGGAGAAGGATATCTCTACGTCAACAGCAAAAATCTCGTCGAGATACAAAAATCGGCCCAGACAAGCTCCTAAGCTGTCCACCGATTTCTCAACTGATCTGTGACTAAAAGTCCCTCTTAATTCAAAAGAAACTCTCTATATTGGGAACATAGAGAGCGAAAATCAATTATAGAAATCCCTCCCAAAAAAATGGGAGATAAGTACTCTTTCTACTCTTCTGGTTTTAGATGCAGATTAGCACATATTTTGTATACTAACACTTCACTCTATTTTATGTTAGGAAGCCGCAGCTCTATATCAATGGTCAATCCTATGGAAGCACAAAATCGGCTTGGAGGAGTCCTCAAGCGCGCACAAATTTCAAATTGTTGAATCAATTCGTTGTATTTCATTTTAAAAAATTCATACCCCAAAATGGAGAGGACAAAGTCCATCCGCAATTTAAATACCTGCACCATAAATCCCAAAGGGAAGAGCCAAGCCAATGCTTAGCCTCCCATTGGAGGTTTTTACTTATAGTAGTTAAATACCTACAACTTAAATACCTGCACCTTAAATCCCAAAGGGAAGAGCCAAGCCAATGCTTAGCCTCCCATTGGAGGTTTTTACTTACAGTAGTTAAATACCTGCACCTTAAATCCCAAAGGGAAGAGCCAAGCCAATGCTTAGCCTCCCATTGGAGGTTTTTACTTACAGTAGTTAAATACCTGCAACTTAAATACCTGTACCTTAAATCCCAAAGGGAAGAGCCAAGCCAATGCTTAGCCTCCCATTGGAGGTTTTTACTTACAGTAGTTAAATACCTGCAACTTAAATACCTGTACCTTAAATCCCAAAGGGAAGAGCCAAGCCAATGCTTAGCCTCCCATTGGAGGTTTTTACTTACAGTAGTTTAAATACTTGCAACTTAAATACCTGTACCTTAAATCCCAAAGGGAAGAGCCAAGCCAATGCTAGGCCTCCCATTGGAGGTGTTTATTCACTGTCATGTACTTCCTATAATTTAATTTTTGAATCATCAGACCCAAAAGATGAGTAGGTCGTAATACTGCACAGAAGTCGTTAACACACTCTCTCTTTCGGCTTCAGGGAATCTTTAACACTTAAAAAATATAACAAATAAAAATATATACCATCCACGCATCCTATTTAAAAAAGTGAAAACACAAAAGAGAATACCCTACTAGAGCTTTAGGAATAAACCAAGCCTGAGTTGCCGGATTAGGATATCCATGAAATTAAGGTACCGAAAGGGCATTAGTTTTAATTAACTAGTGTAACCAAGTCCCCGAGCTCCTAATCTCTAGTTCGCAGGAATAAATTAGTTCTCCCGCTAATTTATTTAGGTTTCTAATCGACCTACCAAGAACGATTAGTGGCGACTCCAAATTTTAAAATCATTTAAACAAAAACCAAAGTTGCGATTCGGTAGGGCTTGGGAGGGTCCGCGTTAGGTTAGTCAAATCTAATTAACCTAATAATCCGTTAACCCCCTTTAAAATTTTAAAAAATTTTTTAGAGGGTCGCGACATGCTCGAGTACAAACCGGGGAAGGCTAACGCTGTGGCGGATGCGCTAAGTCGAAGAGCAGAACTGGCGTCCATGAGTCGGCCAGACTGCCCGCTGGTGGGACGGATCAAGGAAGGGCTAAAGCATGATCGAGCGGCGCAGGCTCTCTTGCATTATGCAAAGGAGGGCAAGACCCGAAGATTCTGGTGTGAGGACGACCTGTTGTACGCAAAGGGGCGACGACTATATGTCCCGCTCTACGGGAATCTAAGGAGGGACGTCCTTCGCGAGTGTCACGACTCGAAGTGGGCCGGTCATCCGGGAGTCCACCGCACACTAGCGCTGGTGGAGGAGCATTATTTCTGGCCGCACTTGCGAGACGACGTGGAGGCCTATGTTCGAACTTGCCCGGTATGCCAACAGGACAAGTTAGAGCAAAAGTCGCCTGCCGGCCTGCTGGAGCCATTGCCCGTTCCAGAACGCCCATGGGAGAGCGTCTCCATGGACTTTATCGTGGGATTACCCAAGTCCGAAGGGTGTCGGACGCTAATGGTCGTGGTGGACCGATTCTCCAAGTACGCGACGTTCGTACCGGCCACCGACGACTGCCCAGCCGAGGAAGCGGCCAAGTTATTCCTGAAGCACGTGGTAAAGCACTGGGGTGTACCACGGACGATCGTGAGCGATCGTGACCCTCGGTTCACGGGGAGATTTTGGACCGAGCTATTCAAACTACTCGGGACGGACTTGAACTTCTCAACGAGTCTTCATCCTCAGACGGATGGCCAAACCGAGCGGGTGAACGCCTTATTGGAGGTATATCTGAGGCACTACGTGAGCGCAACGCAACGAGATTGGGCGAAGTTGATCGATGTAGCACAATTCTCCTACAACTTACAACGTAGTGAATCGACCGGGAGGAGTCCGTTCGAGATAGTCATGGGGCAACAACCGCTCACACCAAGCGCGATTGCGTCGGGCCACAAGGGGAGTAGCCCGGCCGCACACAAGGTTGCTGAGGAATGGCACGAGCAAGCCGATCTTGCTCGCACATGTCTTCACAAGGCATCCAAGAGAACGAAGAAATGGGCGGACCAGAAGCGAAGGCATGTGGAATATCAAGTCGGAGATCTAGTGCTATGCAAGTTACCGCTGAGGTACAAGGGTGTCCATAAGGCGCTACTCCGACGATACGAGGGGCCATTCCGCATCACGCAACGGATTGGCAACGCTGCTTACAAATTGGAGCTCCCGGCCAAGTTGAAGATTCATCCGGTGTTCCATGTAAGTATGCTTAAGCCGTTTCATTTTGATGAAGGGAATCCGGATCGAGGGAAATCGCAACGGGCGCCGATCGGGGCCAAGACTTCCTATGATCGAGACGTCGACTACATCCTGGCAGATCGAGTCGTACGGAAGAGGTATTGCGCGCCCAAGAAGGAGTATTTGATACGATGGAAGGGACTCCTCGAGAGTGAAGCTACATGGGAACTTGCCGATTCACTATGGCAGTTCCAAAAGCAGGTCGAGGCGTACCTGGCAGAGAGCGCGACGAGGGCGTCGCCAGAATAGGTGGGGGAGAATGACACGGTCCGGGCGAAGAGGCGAACCCGAAGAGGTTTTCGGAACGAAGAAACGATCGTGTCTTGCGGGAAAATCTCCTAGAGAATCCTAGAGAATTCTGGAGGATTCTAGAAGGGGCAATATTGTAATTGTACATTATTATTATAAGGAAAGTTAGGTGGGAGTTAGGCGGGAACCCATCTCCACCGTTAGATCAAAGGGGAGATCTACGGTTTGTATCGCACGAGAACTTGTATATAAGGGGCTCTCCTCCCCTCATTTGTATCATCTCATTCTCACGAGTAATTGAAATCCAGAGCTTCTCTCTCTAGTTTCTCTCTCTAGAGTTGTGAGGTGAGTGAGGTGAGTGAGGGAAAGGCTGATTTGGGAAGGTTTTCCTAAGGCCGCACGAGCGATTGATCGGTGATTCGATCGGCCCGTGACAAATGCCTCTGTTTACTCAGAGACGCACCATAATCAGAAAGGGCTTCAAGAGGCACGTCCATTGTCAGCTCTTCAAGAACGTGAAAGGTGGAGGTACGCGCTGCCCGTTGTTAGGGAAACCAGCGCGAGGATTTCGCGTACAAGGTTGGTCATACGACCTCGTAACGGGCCAAAAATTACTGGCAAGAAAACTGAACGATGAGAAGGCTATGCATAAATCTAAACTTTCGTGTCAGGGGTACCCACTCTTTCTGGGGGGGAAGTTAGCAGGTTTGGCAGCGCACCCAGTTCAAGATTCGAGGCTTTTCAGGAGGGGGCCATGGCTGTACTTATGGCCGGCTTTTACAATGAGGCGAGGACAATCCATTGCAGCCAATGTGGATTCGACATGGTCATCTTGAATTTGTGACAGCCGTTTTGATTCGCCATATATTACGAGGCCCGAGCATACACACGTGGGATCTGCGTCACGAGCAACATCTATTTTCATAATCTCTCTCATTCTCGCCGCGATCGAATCTTATCGGTTTGGGCATGTGCTTAGCAGGGGACCAGGGCTGAGCACAGTCCCAGTCCCAGTCCACCTCAGAACCGGATCGAACCGGGCGGTTCTTCAGTTCTTAAAATCGGGAATCAGCAATATTCGGTCTGGTTCCTAGTTCCACACACGGAACCGGGAACCGAAAGTGTCTCATCAGTGAATTGGATTGGGGTGGCGACTGTTCTCTACCGACTTCTACCATGTCACCACCACAGGACATCAAGGTTTTGTCCAAAACGGGGGATCAACGTTGGGGGATCATCATATTCGAATTCAAATTCCAAACCCCACATGCTCTCGGATGCTTGTAGAAATTAATGCTTCGCTCGAAACGTCGCGTGGTTGTACCCACATCCGAACAAAACATGCACACTAGCTGGTCTTGTGGTGGTGGCGTTCCCAACTTCCCCGTGTGCATCCAAAGAGTCTACTGTAGCCATCCACAGGGACGAGAACCGACTGATCAAACCGAAAACATTGTCCTTACACGTTGTTCATTCACTTTTGGACCAAAGTACATCTTCACTTTGTTAATTCCAGCTTCCGATACACCGAGACAAGATCAAGACACGGGCCCCAAAAAACCCTCCGACGAGACATCGCGGTCGCAAAAGATGCTTTCTCATCAGCGTCGAGCATCGGCATTGCAATTAAACCCTATTGCTTACGGTCCTCAAGTAAGGTATATGGCCCAAATAGTTCAAAAACTACGTAGAGTATAGTGGTTTGTTTTTTTTTTTTTTGCTTCCCATTTTTGACCACACAGGCACATGGATTATCCGTTGGTTTGTCGTTGCCGACGGCTGGTCAGAAACTTCAAGACACTATGGTCTGTCACAAAAAAGGATTCGAGACAACGTGACGCTCCTTGTCTACATTGATTCAAATTGCTCAAATGGGAATCCCAACGAGCAAAAATCTCCGGTGACAACGAACGAACAAAGTTTCTCTTGTTGGTGTGGTGAAAACAAGTCATTATAAGGATCATCCTCATTGAATGAAATCGCGGTTTGGATTTTGGCCGGCGATAGAGATCTTACAAGACACGCGGGACTTCGGTACCGGGTTCGGGACGGGGCATCTTAAGACCGTCACATGGTTTGAACGGACGATAGCATCTCATCGTATGGTCTTTTTCGACGGACCTTGTTTAGATTTGGGTGTCGCCTCAAGGCCAACCTTAAAATCTTGGCCCTCATTGGTCACGACTCTGTTCCCAATTCACGAGCCGCGCCTCTAAGTTTCTCCGTCGTTGGTTATGTAGCCAGGGAACGATAACTTTGACTTTTCCGCTAGGTTAAGACAAAACTCGAACAAGAGCTCGAACTTGTTTGATCAAGGCAAGGAGAGAGAGAGAGAGAGAGAGAGATCCATATTCGATGAGATAACACAAAAGCTAAAGAAAAAGCTATTCTACGTGGCATGATCGATGTTGACATAGACAAATTTTATGTTTTGAATTTTTCATTTAGTTTTATTTTTTTCATTGTGGCCAAGGATCCTCGCCAGCCTGGCTGCTAGCAAAGGTAGCAGCTCTCGTCGGTCGTGCCACGTAAGATGACTATGTTAGTATTGATCGTGCCATATAAGACAGTCGGCGAAAGACATGTCAGCAATGTCCTGCTAAAAGTGACACAAATTCAAAAGGTTTAAGACTAACTAGGTCGAAATAAATCGCGGAAAAAAGGGGTGTGAGTGGTTTAAACTTAGAAATCCATCTTCGGTATCTTGTATAAATGGTGATTTATCAACGTTGCTTATGATAAATAGAATCAGTGGATTAGAAACTACTCCATGACATCGTTAGATCAGAAACGTGAGGTCTAGAGAGACCTCACAGTCTTCCAAATAGCTTGGCCAGCATAGTAGTCTCTGTCTGTCTACGGCATTAAAAGATCCTGCTGGGTCACGACAACGGGAGGATCGTGCCTCACTCACTCCACCTCCTTAACCTACTTAACCTACGCAGCTTCAATAATGGATTTCCTTCCTTTCACTCAGTACATCTCTGTAAATTTCTTTGCTTGAATCGTCGTTTTCATTCTTTCGGTTAGCCCAAAAAAAGAATTCTTGAGACGGGAAAAGTATCAAAATAGTCCTTAACCTATTGCATTGGTATTGATTTAGTTCTAAACCTTTTCAATTAAACCACCCGACCAAAAATAAATAGATCAATTTAGTAATAAATCTTTTCACATTGGTACCAATTGAATCCACCTAGCCAATTTAGACCACGAATTACATCAGTGGATGCTTGCGTTGGTATGGACATGCTTCTATATTCTTTAATCATCTTTTGGACTTTTTTTTCATAGGCCATGGCCAGCGAGGATAGCCTTGCCGAGCATTGCCTGAATGAAGATTGGCAGTGCCGATAAGGTTGATCCTTGCCCAAGCTAGGGTAACGATTGCTGTGCCTCACCCTTGCCAAGGTGATGCCCTTCAAGGCCTCCATGGCCTAGGTGAGGGTCGGCCTTGCGGGCCATGGCATGTGGTCGATGACTGCAGACTAGAAAAATGAAAAGGGAAAGAAGAAAAAGAAAGGGAAAAAGAGGAAAAAGAAGAAAAATTATAAAAAAAATTACAAAGTTACAAAAAAATGTTGTTGTCATAGTCAGTCGTGTTACGTAGGATGGCCGGTATTCACTTCAACAATTTCGGTCTAAATTGACTGGATGAACTAAATTGATAAAATATGAAAGTGTAATTAAAATATTTAGAATTGAATTGTTATCAATGTAATAAGTCTAGGATTTTTTTATTCTTTGTAATATTCCCAAAAATGGACCGTGGGCTTGAAGACTAGTTAACAAATTTGCGGTGTCTAATCTTTAGGACAGTATGAAGATGAGTGCGAGAGGTGGATGCGCAAGGTGTAAGGTGAAAGAAGTTCTACATCGGGGGATGTGACGATACGTCAGGGTAGTAAATATATTTTAATTGACTCACAACAAACTATGCTTAAGTTTTTGAATAGATGTGAATATAATGGGATATGTCGACAAGCTTAAACTTAGATTCCCTCTCGATAAGCTTCCCATGCGAAGGTAACCGCGTGAGCCACTATTTGATGAATATATCAGAGAAAGGATCCCGCACGACACTCCATTGTCGAGGTGGCGCATGATTTCCTCCGCCTTGTCTGAGCCTAACTCGGCCGGGCCAAGATGGAGATTCAAACATATTTCTCGATACGTCTCCACCCATACACACGTCTTGCAAGAATCTCGTGGGATGATTGGAAATGGCAGCTTTGGAGCTCTTAGGACTCTTACGTCCTGTCTCCCCTGTGTGAGGGGATACGATTGGACGTTACATAATCGTAATTAATGTACTATACTCTGCATGTGCAATTTTGAATTCAACCATGCGCCACCCTAGAAGTAGAAATTAAGCAGTTCATTCTTAGAAATGAGCAACGTGTTATTGGTTGAAGAGGTAAATCGACATCCTCAAATTATACTCTTAAGAAGAAAGCAAAGTAACCCTTTTCATTCTCCCCCATTTGCCAAACCATGTCAAACCTTACCTAGCTTTATGTTTAGAGGGAGAGCCGCCGGGCCGTCACCGTCGCGACTCTTGTCGATCCTTTATCTCCAACCTCTACCAATTTCGCTACTCTCTCTCTTTCTCTCTCTCTCTCTCTCTCTCTCTCTCATTAAAAAAATTCTCCTATGTACTATGAATATGTGAGCTCACTTCATCAATTTTTTTTTATGGGACATTCTCCAACAAATTATAGAGATCACACAACAAATTGTACATGACATTCGTTTCCTAGTGCGAGTGCGATCAATCATTGTTAGGTTCCCTGTTCACTGCCAGATCTTCAGAAGCACGTGTTTATTTAATTACTCCTGTCTCTCTCTCTCTCTTCCTCTTCTTTTTCTGTAGGATGATTTGATCCCTGTCTTGTGAATATTCGGAATTTTCCATGCATTTGCCTGATCAGTCAATGCCCCGGCTCTAAAAAAGAAAGTGAAATTTGACTTGCAATTGTAATATGAAGAAGCTAGATTTATTGCTACGTCACTTTACTAGAGCTCATAAAATTTCATGGAACTGGAAGACGTCTCATGGAACACCACTCTGATCAAGTCACATCTTCTCCTCCAAATTTCCCATGTAAACCCTAGTTTGGAAGCGTAGATTCATGACTAGTATTGATGCCAATAATACATTCCATAGAAATCATCAAGTAGACTCCCTCTATCTGTAAGTGTTAAAAGAGTACTAAACCCATCATGGCACGGACGGTATGTTAGTATTGGGAGCGTGCAATAGAAATTCGATACATTCACTAGGGGAAATTGTCAAGAAAGAGTCCAAATTTGAGCCCATTAACATATTTAGTTGAATCTACTTGACTAACAAAAGTATATTAATTGCTAAACGCCACATCAATTCTTCGATGTAGGACTTCTTTAACATAACTTGCATGTGTATCTCAACAGTTAGCTCCATTCATGTACTTTCCTCGGTACCTTACTATGCTGTTTATACTTTATAATATAAAACAAAGCACAAAGTGTCCCATTTTCAAAGAAGAGGTTAATATCTAGCTAATGAGTCTGTGTCTTTTTTTTTGTTTCCTTTGGGTGTGATTAAAATATCCGTTACTAAACAGTAAACAAGAGAAAACTCCTATATAAGGAACGACCCTAGATATAGCTGCTTATTATAAACACTTGCCGTCTTACAACCCCAAAACCTTCCTCACTACTCTCCCTCCCTCCTTCCCTCCCTCTCTCGCTGTTTCTCCATCGTTCTCCTTTTGCTCGAAGCTTCTACTTCCTACCATTTGCTACTTAATTACTAGTGTCTGTCCCTTCCATTTTTTTTTTTTTCAGAAAGTTGTCTCTCATCTTCGCTTCAGACTGTTTTATACAATGTCCACCAGGAGGGCGTCGCGTTCTTCACGGCCGAGGCCGTCGAGTGTTGCCGGGATCAGCGACGAACAGATATCCGACCTCTTGTCCAAGTTACGACAACTCATTCCTCAGCTCCGTGCCCACCGCCCTGATAAGGTACCGATATCCAGTAAGATTATTGTCTCGGACAATCACGCGTTAAGAAATGGGGATGGATAATATTCGCGTACTCAGACAATCACGCACCACCTTCATTAGCTTTGGGAGATGGATAATATTTTGCGCGTACTGGTACTATCTTTCCGTTTTCTTCTTTTTGGTCCATGCATAGCCTTACATGTATAATGCTAAACATGTAGCCTGAAGCTTTTTGAAGTTCGCTTTCCAAGTAAAATGGTAATTCTTCTTAAACTTTTACAGCTTATTCAACAAAATTCATCTGGACGGGGTACTGCAAGTAGATTATGCACCGTTACATTACCAGACATCGCGTATATGAAATTTAGTGAGGATTTTTGCATTTGTCTTATTACGGTATGGCGTATATTCACTCTTGATACATTATCTTCTCCTACATAGCGTCACTTCATTTTTATGACTTACAATCTGGTCGAAGGTGTTAAAGATAATTGAGATTTATCTAGGATAATTTCTTATGTTAGTTATCTTCAACAGAAGGGATGTTCATCCATGCAACGAGCCATACACGACAAGCTATCAAAGTTTTTAAGATATTGTCATCGCAAATTTTGCTTTTGTGAGACACTTCGAGTTTTAGATACCTACCCACATTCCACTACGTGAGCGCGCGCGCATGCATGCGAGGCGCACGCCATTGGTTTGGTGTCATCTTCATGACAGAACGTGACGCGACATAGTATCTCGTTCTTGTTTGACAGGTATCAGCATCAAACCTGTTGCAAGAGACGTGTAACTATATCAGAAGCTTGCACAGAGAAGTGGATGATTTGAGCGACCAACTCTCGCAGCTTCTGGCTTCAACCGACAGAGACAGTGATCAAGCGGCCATCATTAGGAGTCTGCTGCTATGATACATCAATTACAGACACCGGCCTCGTCGTTTCGACACCATCATTAGTCTTGTTTCACCTTAGTCGATCGGTTTGCATAGCTAAAGGTTCGGCCGCTTGTTGCGATGCTATAGGAACCTATGACATACAATAAAAGGGTCGGTTCGTCTGTAAGCTTTCGTGCAGCATTTGATGTTAAATGTCTATGCTTTTGGGCATCTGCCAGGAAGCACAATAATTCATTTCTGGGCATTTCCTGAAGGGACAAGGTTCGAGATTATCGTTTACCGTTGATGGCGACAACTCCTGGAAGCCAAAATCTGCGTAGAGTTGACGTTTCTTCTAGATTTATAGATCTTCTTTAAATCTCTCGCGATACGCAGAGTGTGGGGCCAATGTTTGAGCGTGAACTTTGATACGTGAACAATCTACAATCTCCAAGGCAAATTGGTCGGGCACAGTGATGGAATCTAAGATCGTTCGATGAAAGGGTTTACTGATAAATTTGATGAATAAGCGAGAGTCTCTTCTTAGATATTATTATCATTATAATTAAAATGGAAAATCTTTCATTAACAATATTTTCAGAAAAGGTATAATCCTAATCGTAAATCCACACGTTAACACTGCGTGTTTTGCATAAAGCACTCATTAATTGAGAAATCGTGTGGTAAAAAATAATTAGTGTCAGATTGTCAAGTTCAATCAGAATAGAGTCCATTCTTTGGCAGCTCTATATGTTATTATCATAATTTGTCCCTTGAATACCACATTATATTCATTTAATTTTTAGATAACTATATCATAATTAGTGATTGACTATGATATATTAAGGGCGGCACTTTTTTCACTCCTATCATAACTAAAACACCCCCAATTAAAATATTTTGACAATATTAACCCTTGTGGGTTCTATCTTTTTTGAAGCATCATTTTTGTTTAGTTGTGACATTTTTTTTCTTCTATCTTTTCTTGTGGATCCCATTTTTCTTCTTTCTTTTTACTTCTCTCCGTCCCTCTTAATTCGATCATGGTTTCAAGCCTTAGTAATTCTATCACAAAAAAAAAGAAGAGGAACACTCCCCTTTGTGATATGCCTTTATCACCTGTCGTCCAGGCCATGTCGCACTCATTGGTTTTTGAATCGTTAATCGGAGTTTGATACCCAATTGACCTAATGGCTATTGCATTGAGCTTCTTAACGGCGATTAGAGCATGGAGATTTGAATAATTGATAGACAACGGGATTGGACATGAGGATTGAGTTTGCAATCACCTCTTCAACCCTCTCAAGCGCCTTCAATGGTGGCTTTCTAGAGGATTGTCATTCTTGAAGGTAGCATTTTTTATTTGCTTAAACAACTACGTGAGAGTACAGGCAAATTCCAGCCATAGATCTAGAGGCAGGTAGGTGATGGAGAATCAGGGATGACGGTGTCAATAAGAATAAAAAAGACAAAGACGGAGAAGCAGACATTGCTGATTGAGCTTGATGAGGATTTGGGTGAGTGGTTCAACTATTGTATTTGAATCCTCAATGCGGGTTTTCTTGTCTTCGTGATTGATCAATCGAAGTTTTGATGCAAACTGGAAACCGAAAAATAAAGAGCGAAAGGGATGGAATGAGGGTGAAGAGATACGAGATGGGTTTTTTCCACTTCCAGTAGTTTTGAATTGAAGAAGTGCATATGGAAGGTAACGAGCAGGTTTCTACAGATATGTGCTTCGAATATGTCAATGGCTTTTGTTGGTGACGGATGTTCTCCTTTGTGTTGGTGATAGACTTTTTTTTTTTTGTCGAAACCGGTGACGAACATTGGGTGTCAAAAACTTATCTATTATTGAAATGAGAGGAGTGTTTTAGAAAAAAGAGAATACAGAAATTATAAATTATAACAAGAAAAGTGGCATAAAATTGAGAAAAAAAATCAAATGAAGAATGCTTACAAAAAGTGGGACCCACCTAGGTTAATATCGTCAAAACAATGTGCTAGGAAATGTTTTAGTCACAGTGGAAGTGGAAAAAGCACCACCTTATATTAATTAGTCATGATAAGGACATATGATTATTGTATTAGAATTATTCTTTGAACATTAAATATATAGTATATTATTTCCATAATTAATTTATTATTTAAACGAATTCGAAGTAATAAATATAAATATAATAAAGATAAATCATGTAAAGACAATCTTAATTTATTATACATGTGATTAATTATCACAAACGCAGGTACATATCTAGCATATAAAAACCAAAGAGTCCTTTTTGCAAGGGAATAGCTATTCCTTGACTTTAGGAACTTCGTTCCATTTATTTTGTAAAAATTAGATGATTGGAATAATATAATTCTAAATATTATTGCTTGTGTTGCGTACAAAAATAAATGAATGCAAATATTTTTTTAAATCGTTCATTTTTCATGAACCAAATGACTCCCCCCAATTTTTTTTTTCTGCTTAATTAGAAAAATTCAGTGATGCGACATCATCCCTCCACTTCTTCCATGGAAGGCTCAAGTAATGTGTACATCGAAATATGTCCAATTTACCCGCTCAATCAAGATTATACATGACAATTGTAAACTTACATTAGAGGGGCAGTACTCAATTTGTTCTTCATTACGGTATCGATCTCGTCGTTTTGAGGGAAAATTACCAATAAGTCCTAAACCTATTGTACATGTGTCACTCGAGTCCTAAACTTTCAGATTTCGCCAGTTTAATCCTCGATCTTTTTTTTCTTTCCTTCCTTTTTACAAAGTTTCAATGTAACTCTTTTCGCCCAATTTTTGTCGGGAATCACCGACGCCGCCCGGCGATGATTGGACCGTCACGTAGGACGGCTGGTCGGCCAGTTTGATACCCCATCCTAGGCCTTTTCACACCCTCGAATGTAGAATCTATGCGGGCACCCGATGAAGAAGACGGCCATAACACGCGCAAGGCGAGGCATCAGAACAATTTAGAGATAGGGGCGTGCCTTTTTGTCTTGTAGTTCTTGTGTACAGGGATCGATGGGAAATGACGGGACCTCAACTCTTGCTAATTCCTACTCAAAAATTCAGCGCATTCCTCCCCGTATTCATGATTGGACGGCTCTTTCAGCTCTCGGAGCTTCCGCCGGACGATGCATTTCCACTCTCCACTCGGAGATGCCTCCTGCCTCCCCTTCCCGGACAGGATCCTGCGTGTTGTCCAGCCTTCATTTCGAGGGTTATCTCTCATCACCACCATCGTCATCTAAATCATGGACGGATAAGATCGTCCATGTAAAGTCTTCTTTACACCGGCCGTGATCATCTCCACCGCCCCCCCCAACCAACCACCTCGAATCAACGCCACTTGACGTTGGCCGCCGCCACCGAATAACCTATATCTCGGGTGGTAGGAGGGCCGTTATCTCGAATTTACAGGGGTCTGAGATTTGGGACCGCAAGGTAAATAGACCCGGAAAGAGATAGGTTTTGATTTTCCATATGCTTTTCCAAAATAAGTTTTACTTACGAGGACGCGCATGCTCGTCCTCCACCAATGCCGACGCCTAATCGGCGAGCGAAAACAAAAACATCGGTCACTTTCGTTTCGGATCAGCGGAAACTTTCGTCCTTCCCCAAATTCTAATTTCAATGTGCTTTTCCCTCGTAAAATTCTGAACCGGGTAACTTTTAATACCATCTAAACTTCCACAAATACAATTTTTTTTTAGTCCCTTTTTCTAGTGCTGCATGTTCCAGGTCGAATTGGACCGTCGAAAATTAAAGTAGGTCGGTCCGTGACAAGAACAGTCGCAAGATTTGCCAATTCAGGCTATACACGACATTGACCGAAATTGTTGTGGACCGATGTGTACGTAATCGTATCTAGCTATAATCTCTCACCACACAAACATACGATCGTGTAGCATCAATTAAGAAGATTTAGCCTAACCAAAGGCATTTTTGCAAAACGAGAGAATTATTAGAAAAGTCCTAAATTCATTGCAATCTCGCTAATCTAGTCCATTTTTTTTTTGTAAAAATTGAGTCCCAAATCTTTTACAATTGTTCTAATTCAATCTATTTTGCTGGCTGGCACTAACGTGTCAAAATTTTAATTATACTCTAATGTAATTGTAAATTTTTTAAAATAATTTTTGCTAATTTTTTTTTTAGGGCAGGGGGTCGCCAGCCATTGAGCAAGGAACTCCTAGCCCTCATTTGCCACTATTGAGGGTCATGGCTCTCGTCCAGGGGAGGTGGAGGTCACCTGCCCTCGCCCGGTGGTTGGCGGCCGGCAACCCCCTGAATTGGTACAATTGCAAAAATTTTAGGGCTCAATTGGCAAGATAAAAAAAGTTTAAGATTGAATTAATACAATTGCAATATGTTTGAGATCTTTTTTTTTTGGTAATTTTCTCCTTTGGAAGAAAAAATTATGAGAAAAAAGTTACAAAACCCGTCGTTCAACTTTCTTCTTGATTACACTTTCCGTCGTTTAGCTTAAAAAATAATACTTTGCAACCGGTAATTTTGGGATCATCCGCTTTGCATCGTTTAGCTCGGAAAGCAGATACACCTGGCAATTTCTTATTGTCTCTATAGTTTCTTGGAATCCAGGGGGTAAATCGCGAAAGTTTTTATAATCTAGGGGACGAAAAAGTGCGCTTTCGAAGTGTAGTCTGCGATCGCCCGAGAAGTGCATGGTAGGAGAAATTGGAGCAACGATGTGCTTTATTTTCATCATTTTTGGTGTTACTGTAAATACCATATTTGAATGATTTGACGTCCCGAAAAAATTATCCGGCCAGGTCGAAATTTATTTTTTTTTTTTTTTGAGTTCAAACCTCTGGAAAAGAAACTCTTTTCTTTTTTGGGCCCAAAGTCAACAACTGGAACTGCAAGCCCGCCAATCACGACCCCAGTACAGGTCTCGTCATCGTTTCCCCATGCTTAATCCCTTTTTAGCAACGTTAATCGATGCTTAAGTACTCACCCACGAGGTGGTTTAGGCCCAAAAACCAAAGTGTGGGTAACTAGAATTATCTCATCTCATCTGTAATTCTGTCTAGACAGTACGATTTTGTATTTCGGAGCACTCAAAACTACCTACATCCCTATATAGTTTCTGCGTTTGATAGGCCGATGCAGGGCGCTTCGATGGTTCTTCGGGAGACGGATGCTGAACCCCTCGACGACCGTCGGATAGGGAAGAAAAAACAAAAAGGAGTAAATCTTGCCCGTCGATCGTAAAGCCGTTTTGAGCTTTCGTGTTTTAAGACATTTTGTGTTAGGAGCATACGAACAAAAGGCAAGGATTCGTGTCTCTCGACGGACCATGATGCGGTCCGAACAGATCGTGGAATTCGGCAAATGAACGAAACCCCAACCCCCCAAAATCAACGACGGGCGAACGAGATTGATTGGGGGTGCTGAGGTTTGCTGTGGGAACTGGACGAAATTTGTGCAGACATGAGATGGTGACGAGACAAAGACTTTCGCCTCAGTTTCCTCAGATGGATTCAACAGCATCGCCTCCGATCTTTGCCCATCCTCGTAAATTAGAGATAGGAGTATGGGGTATTATTATTATTATTATTATTATTTTCATATGGCAACGTAGCCGATTCTTGCAACTTGGGCAATCTGCCCTTTGATGTAACTTTTAAAATGTCGGGTCACCTAAATGAGGTATGCAACTTGTGACACTTCTTTGCGGTGTTCCTGTGGCCTGAACCTGGACTGTTTCGATTCATATTTATGCTCTGAAATGAACAAGTCAAGCATAATTTCGAAATTGAGATGTTACCGGATAAGAAAAAAGAACGTTTAGGAAGCTATTTTGCTAATGCGCTAGTCCTAATCAAGTCCCTTCAACATCAAATCTGTCCAACGTCGTTGTCGTATGACGTGGATAAAGTGTGTCCAATGGAGACGTCTGTATCGTCAAAATTTTGTGCACGTCGCACTTCGAAGTTATCTCCAATTACTAGATATTTCCATTTATGTTCTCGTGGGGAATTGAATATTGTTCGCATCGTACTTTGGCGTTGTGTGATGGTTATATCAGCTGAATTTGATTGGATTTGGTGTCGGCTGGACTTGATCAGAAAATCTGTGAAAGTAGTAGGACTCGATCAAACGAATGAAAAGTGAATGGACTTTATTAGGAGAAACGCCAAAACTCATATCTACATGAGGGAGTTGTGCTCTGATACCATATGCAATGGTCCGGCTTGTTCTATTTGAGCCAATGTCCCAAAAGGAGTATTTTGAGTAACCACACAGATGGTATAAAAGCATGACTTATTTCAGTTGATGTGTGGTTCGTGGACGGACTAGATCCATTTTTGACCAGTCGAGTGCATTTAGCGATTGCTAGGGTGAGATGGCTTAGGCATTATGGTGCTCCTAATAGACTTCTAGTATTGTAGAGGGAAGAAGAGTGGACCACCTGACCACACAACGAATGGGGAGAGTATCGCTAGATGATACAATCTAACATTGATGACGACGACGATGATGACAGTTTTTTAAGTGGTAGAGTTTATGACATCCTAAGTTCTACATCGATTATGAATGACCCTATTGAGCAATTCATAATTAAACGCCTACTTCTAAATGGTCACTACCTTTTGTGGTTACTTAGAGTACTCGCTTGGCCCACATATAATGGAACCCCTCCTCGTTACAACTTAAGTAGGGATCCTCCCAAACCCACAATATTAGTACATTAGTGTTCCTTCCAGCACTTGAACCCACGTTGATCAGGCTGGATGTCTCTGATGAATGTCCGAACAATACATACAGGCTCCGAATGGCCTGTTATACAAATGTTGATCCTACTTGTTTGGACAAATTTTCGGCTCTCTAAGCTCGGCTTCCCCGCTCGCGTCGACGACGAGGCTAAGATATATTGCAAATGAGGTGGGGGATCTACAACTCCTTACTCTCCTAATTGACTATTTGAAAACTCCGTTCGAGTGCTTGGAATGTCACAATGAGATGGTAGAGCACCTTTGGTGAGCTCAATAGCAACTAAAGCTTCTCCCATCAAGCGCAAAACCTTCCTCCTCTGTCTGAAAGCACATACATTCTCTCTGTGCGTGCGTGTGTACAGCTCAAAACTTGCCGAGGCAATACTGGATGGAGAGCCCAGCTGATTGGGAAGGGTTCTGATCATGGGGCCATCTCTCTCCAGGTAAACACCCAGAGAACCCCGAAATGACATAAAAAGAGTAGAAAAGAAAGGAAAGAGCCAAGGAGGCCAGTGGTTGGCAAATCACTGTCCAACGCATATCTCCTTGGCCAAACCCTTCTTTCTTTTTTATAGCCCAAAAGAAAATGTTAGAGGGGGGGCGACAGCAAGCGCGACGCACATGGGATCAGCGTTCAGCTCAGCGCACCAGAAAGCAAGAGGGCGGGCGCGCATGTGGAACAGAAGATTCAGCAGCTTCTCCTCCTCCTCCTCCTCCTCCTCCTTTTTCCAACTTTTTTTCTTTTTCTTTTGGAAATGTGAGCTTGTGGGGGGGATTTGGAAATTGGGGGAAAGAACCCTAAAGAACATGGATCCACCAAATTCCGACGAATGAATTCATGTGACGGTGGTGTTCTATGTCAGCTCGTCCCGGGCGACATGTTATCGTCTGGACCACACCCCTCCTTCGTCCCATGTAAGCATATCCAAAACTAAGGAAACAAAAACTCTAAAGGGTTGTTTGTTTGATTGAAATAGGGAAATGCTTTTTCGAAAATGCGTTGTCATGAAGTCTTTACCGAAACGAACACACCACCGCTTTCGCACCGCGATCTATTGTCTCCGTCGTTAATCGTCTGTGAAAACGAGTTCGGGTAATTCGTGGGCATTAATGTAATTTTCGTTTTCTTCTGTGGCCAAATTAGTACTTGTCGCCTGTCCTACCAGCCCTATTTTCAGATAGGTAGGTCCATTAGCTGCCCATGCACTGTCCACGATTATGGCTAGAGTCGCAATTTTCGATTTTGGGGGGGGGTGGGGTTGGGTTTTATCTGCAGCCACGAAAGTCAGGCCGAATCTTTGTGGCTTATCCCGGAGGGCTTGATTGAAGAGAGGGCGAAAGTCTTGTCGTGCATCAGAACCATTTCCACCATATTTAAGAAGCTCACTGGTCGGAACATCGTTTCCAAAATTTGACTAGAATCCGGTCAAATTAATTATCAATTTTCCTCCCTACTAAAAGCCTTTTTTTAATAAAAAAAAATATGGAATTGGTTATGTGATAGTTTTTGTAAGACCGAAGGTTAGCGGTTAATTTTGAGCCACAAAAAAAAACGAAGAATTGTTAATTAAAAATTATTATGGAATTTAATTATTTTTTTAAAAAGGATATGTGGCTAACAATATACATTTATTCTTACGGTCATTTAAAGATTCTCATGCTAGTAAAGTCCATTGACAAATAATGAGTATATATTTAGGTGGGCAATGGGTGTTCGACGGTGGTGGCCATAAGGGTGATATTGAGGCTTGGTATTTGATAACGGCAAAACAAATATTTCGACGGAAGATCTTAACGTACATTATTCTACAATTCAAATATAATCTTACTTTAACCTTAGGAGCTTTCTACGTTTCGCCATGCGAGTAGCACATGCCAAAAGCAAAGAAAAAATGTCTGTCCCGAATGGTATGCCGTAGAATAATTGGAGATAAATCTGTGAAAAGAACATAGATGTTGCTTAAACGAACTCATAATAACTACAAACACATCAGACTAGAGTTCATGTTCGAAGTATTCCTCAATAGGGCTTTGGAATCATGGGTCGGCACATATGCAAACTGCTTCGATCATCGATTCCAATCGACTCGTCAAACAAGCGGGTTTGATTTGATTTTGGTCGGACAAAAACTTGTATCTTGATTTCTCCTTCTCGCTACGCTTTACTTCTTTTTGATTACGCGCCGAATCCTAACAGCTCTAAGTAAATTGCTAACCTACTTGCAACCCATTGATTACCCATTCGACACTCGTGTTACAATACGTTTCAATCAATTTATGATCCATTTATAGGATATAACTAACTCATATAATAACTCATCTTATCATGCATAGGTTACGAAATGAGTTTATGATCTATTTTGACAGGTCAAATTCCGAGTGGTCAGTCCTCTCTTTCCGATGCGTGTCCACCATCGATGTGTCGAGCGTGAACATGGTGGCCAAAAGCGACACCTGAACATGCGTACAACGCATGGGGGGCGATTCCGCAGTTGCTTCTCTCCGGGGTGGTCGAACACTCGCTTTCAATCCGAACGATCTCATCAGGTCGATGCGTTTTTGGAAGGGGGGGGGGGGGGGAAGGGCGAAGTCGTTAAATCAGTCCGCAAACTTTTGGCTAAATCTTTAGAATTACTGGGACCATGTGTTGGGCGTTTAGATTCCATTGATGGGTCCGATGTGTTTGAAATGGGAAAAAAGCAGTGCAAACCAATTAGAAACGAAGGGGACCATGGCTGTTCGGTCAATTCCCACGACGAGTTTTCCGACGATAATCTAGGTCAGGACATAAGTATGTACCACACTTTCCCTTAGGACCCGCCGGGGAAAATATACTGTCTTTCGCAGGTGAAATTCGACTAGACTAGATCATTCGAGTCTGCAAAAGTGAATCGCGCCATGTAATTCCTCGCAAGTTCCTTCATCTCGACATACTGTTTTTCCCCCCCTTCCCTTCGTTGTGACTTTGAGTGAATACGCTTGCAAATTTAAGGCAATTCGTGGCAAAGTATAAATCGCGGGGCGCGGTCGATTAGCGATAGCATGGATTTTGGAATGGCCGATTAGACCAAAGAATGCATGTTTATAGCTGATTAAAAGGTCAAGGACCAAACTTTTAAAGAGATTGCTAGAAGCTCATCTATGTAGTTAGGACGGCCGGCGTCCATGACATTGATCGTCGGCCAAAATTGGACGGAAGGACAATATTTGCAAAAGGTCAAAAGGTTTACGACTAAATTAACAAAATCGAAAGGTTTGAGGCTTAATCGACATTCGCACGTTAGATTGAGGACTTTTTTCGATAATTATCTCCCTCGAACGTCTTATGCTTTTCATCAGTATAATGCTATGTTGCTCTCCATGCGTGTGGTTTATGCTCGACATTAACCCCGGGCGGCCTAGTGAGAAAACTCGAGATGGTTTAGGTCAAAAAGTCAAGATTATAAAGATTCATGGGGTTAATAATCAATTAGCATAAAATTAGTTGCCCATATTTATATTCAGAATTAAAGAGTGCTTTTAGGCGGTTCCTTTACTTTTGGGACATCATCGTCTGGCAACCCAATTCGACAAGTAAAAGTAAAGCTTCAACTAAAACATGTTACTTAAAAGGTCTACGGGTGCAACTCCATGGATTAAAGAAAGAGGCTGATTATGAAAATGCAAAGTAGGGTTTTGTTTTTTTTTTCTTTTTTCTTTCCGCTTCGTACAAAAAAAAAATTTGCAAAGGTCTATGGTTCTTTTGAAGTTTTGGCAATTTAGTTCTAAACATGTTATTTGGATAATTGGCCAAAACAATTGTACTAACAAATTATCAAAAAGGTTTAGAACTAAAGTGGTAATTGAGAACTAAATTTACACAATTTAAATATTTAGAATTGAATTGGCCGCCTCACAATAAATATAGGACTTTTTGGATAACCCCCCCCCCTCATTTCAATCACTGGCCGGTTCACAAGCCGATTCATCCCATTCTGAATGGAGAGGATTCCAATTCAAGAATGAAATAAAGATCTAAAAGTCTAGGAGGTGGGAGTGTGGGTATGGTATTGAGCAAGGAAGGGGGGGGGGGGGGTTAGGAGAAAGGGAGGGAGGAACACATTAAACCAGTACATAAGGTTGCTCCGAGACAAAAATGAACAGCTCCATCGATAGAATATAGTAATCTCTTCCTTCCACTCCATCACTCGAACATATTTGGCTATTGACACACAGAAGAGAGAGAGAGAGAGAGAGAGAGAGAGAGAGGGTTTTGAAAGGAGGAAAAGGATAAAAGGGGATGATGGGAAAGAGGGTCCGTCGGATTGCACATTGCTTGTTGGTGGTTTAGGTAGCAAACCCTGCCCATCCATTGGACCCCCTTCTCTCTCTCTCTCTCTCTCTCCTCTCCTTAGATTCCTCCCCTCCCACCCCCTCTCTCTCTCTCCCCTTCCTTTTCTACTCCTTAAAGGGGAAAAATATTAGGGGCCAACTCATCTCTCCTTTCTCAAGCAATCTCTCTCTCTCTCTCTGCACAACATGAATAGGGCTTAAAAAATCACACACTCATATGCACGTTTGCTTTCGCCCATAAGAGAATCCAAACCCATCAAGGGCGTGCTTGTTTCGAGAAAAAAAAATTCATGGTAAAAGAAAATGCTTTTGGAGAACATCATTCTTCGGACAAACGTTCTCCCCTTTTCCAGGTTGGGGAGTTCATCTTCTTACCTTTAGGCACACGTGTTTTTCTTTGACCGCAAATGGTTTTCCGTCGATCGATCGATTTCAGCAAGCTAAGCTCGTGAAAGTCCAGAAAATTGATCCGCGGAAAATTTTCTACCGCTCAAGTGGACACACTTTGAAATGGAAAAAAAGGCCCTCCCCTTTTCGAACTAACCACTCCAGAAAAAAAAAAGAAAAAGAAAAAGAAAAAAGGGTTTGGATCATTTAATGAAATGTGCATGTTGAGATTTAGGGCCAGTCTGGGTAACGTTTCTGTTCCTTTAAGATGATTTTAATTAAAATCACATTTTTTTTATACTATTTCCTGAATAATTTTTTGAGGATCAGAACGCGTTTGGTAACCGCACATGATTTTTGTTTCTGAACAAAAACATGTTTGGTAACTATACAAAATTTTTATTCACAAAAATAACTAAGTGGCGATAATTCTTTTTAAAAAAATATTTGACCTTTTAAAAAAATATTTTTAAAATGGTTTTTTTACTTTTTCAAATGCTTTTTATTTTTTTTAAAATTTCATATTTTTAATTTCCCCCAATTTTTATTTTTTAAATTCTTTAAATTTAATTTTTTTTATATTTTTAATTCCTCCTTTTTAATTTTTTTAAATTTTTTTTGTTAAATTTTAAATATTATTATTAAGTTTAATTTTAAAAAATGTGTTTAAAAATATAATTTTAATTTTATTTAAATTTCAGAAGTTCATGTGGACTTAATCTTTTTAAAAGAATTGAAATTTTGTTCTTTTTTGTGATTTTCAAAAGTGTTTTTTTTTGGAGAAATAAATTTTTTTATTTCTTATTTTGATCCAAAACTATTCTTGAGAGCAGAATTAGAATCATAATTAGAATCATTTGCATTACTAATTATGTTTATGATCATTTTTTGTTCCGAAAAATAGAAGCAGAGGAACAGAAACGTCACTAAACAGGTTTTTAGAAGCGCTAAGGGAGTACAAATTGCCCATGGGCAACAAAACTGCCACTATTTGTCTAAGCTTTTCTGTTCCTCTACACTTGAAAATAGTAACCAATACTAATTGATTTTTCTGCATAGCTAAGGAAAGGGTTTTTATTCTCACTACATGAGTATGACATTTTTGGATCCGGATCCCCTATGTTAGGGGTGACATAAGCGATCTGGGCCGTTCAATTCAAAAATGGACGGTCCAGATTGATTAATTCAAAATTTTAAAATTCCCGCCAAAACTTTTCCCCCCTTTGAAAAAGTTGATGTGGATCAATTTGGGCCGTCTATTTGAATTGGACGGCTCAGATTAGGTAATGTCACCCCTGATATTATGGTAGGGGATCCAAATCCTGACATTTTTTCACATTCACATTCACACATTCACATCAATGTAAAGAAAGAGAGACGATGTTCATAACCGTTGGCACACTAACTAAGGTTTCCCCTCCTTAATTTCCTCGCCAGACAAACCTTTTTTCTTTTTGTTTTCTTTCACACAAATATTAAAATAGAATAAAAAGGTACGGGTGTCCCCTGTTGTATAAAAAAAATAAAACGGGAAATTCACATATATTTACTATATTTAGGAGGACATCAACTCTTCCCCCACCAGTACAGCCTTTTCTTTTTTCCCTTTTCCTTGGTGGTTATATCAAATGTTCTATGGAGGAACAACTCATCCATAGGAGCTTGCGAGATATATAAGCTGCCAACATTTCGCCAATTTGTGCATCTCCCTTCGTACCTCAACGAGAATTTATTCCCTCTCAATTTTAGCTCAAAGGGTTTTTATATTTATCAAATTTAGTCATCGTCATCATCGTCACCCCCCCCCCCCCCCCTCTTCTTTCTTTCTCTCTCTGTCTCTGTGTCTCTGAGCTTCAACACGACTGTTAGGCAAAGCTGTGGAGTCTGAAAGATTCAAAAGGGAGGACTGTGTGCTTAAAGTTTCAGGGTATGGCTTGGGATTAGTGTTGGATTGGATTGATGGACTTCTTCTCAGCAAATTTCATGCTTCAAACCCCCCACGATCAAGATCATGAACACCCTCATCGCCAACATCAGCACCAGATCCTATCCTCTTGCCCACCTCAAGACTACCATGGTACTTAACAAGACTCTACCGGGTCTCTTCCTTTTTCTTCGTTTTTGCTGAGTGTGTTTGAAAGTCTTCTTCTTCTTTCTTTTTTTCCGCTGGTGCACCCACAGGTGTTGCCTCCCTTCTGGGCAAGAGATCCATGTCCTTCACAGGCATTGACGTAAGCGACGACCCCAACAACAACAGCAACGTCAATGGAGAGGAAGATCTGTCGGAAGATGATGGGTCGCAGCCGGGGGCAGAGAAGAAGAGGAGGCTTAACATGGAGCAGGTGAAGACGTTGGAGAAGAACTTCGAGCTTGGCAACAAGCTTGAACCTGAGAGGAAAATGCACCTCGCAAGAGCACTCGGCCTCCAACCCAGGCAGATCGCCATCTGGTTCCAGAACAGGAGGGCGAGGTGGAAGACGAAGCAGCTGGAGAAGGACTATGATGTGCTCAAGAGACAGTTTGATGCTGTGAAGGCTGACAACGAAGACCTCCAAGCTCAGAACCAGAAGCTTCAAGCTGAGGTATGTATGAAAATTTTACTGCAGAAAGCCAACGTACTGAGCTTGAGCTAAGAGCCGTTTGTGGTTAGTTTGGACACGTTTGAAATTGTTGGTATTTTTCATGGGGATTGAATGGTGCGTGTAGTGCGTGTGCGTGTGTGTGTGTGTGTGTGTGTTTTTTTTTTTTTGGCCTTTATGATCTGGCAAAGGATGAATGCTCTTAATGTTGACTTTTCCTCTGAAAATGGGTTTCCATTTCCATTCAAATTATGATCTGGTGGAGCAAAGCATAGTCAAAGTTATTTTCTCAATCCAAATTGAGAGGCCTAGCTAGCGTTTCGTGGCATTAATCTTGATGGGTATCTTTTAGCTTTCTCCCTTTTTTTCATGGAATATGCAATATGCAGATACTGGCACTCAAGAGTACCAGAGAACCAGCCGAATCCATCAACCTCAACAAAGAAACCGACCAGGGCTCTTGCAGCAACCGGAGCGAGAACAGCTCCGAGATCAAGCACGACATCACGCGGACGCCACCAGTCGGGAGCCCAGTCTCTGCCCACGCACTGCCGGCAGCGGGCCGCCAGCTGTTCCCGGCCTCGATAAGGCCCGCCGCCTCCGGGGGACCAGTGGTGGCGCAGCTGTTCCAGAACCCCTCGAGGCCCGATCACCCCATGATAGTCAAGGAAGAGAGCAGCATCACCAACATGTTCTGCGGCATCGACGACCACTCCGGGTTCTGGCCATGGCTGGAGCAACAGCATTACTGAAAAGGAAATCAAGGAGCGAAACCGAGATCTTCATTCCTACTTGGAGCCAAGCTATGGGAAGTACATTACATAGTACGCTCGACGAGATATAACTCAAGAGAAGGAAGGGAAGAGGAAAATCCCCATTTTTTTCCTGCTTAAATTTTGGTATATAAAAATAGCAACGCATATGATATAATTTGGGAATTTCGAGGTTAATCGTTTAAGATCTTCTCTTGTTTTTTTCTGTTTAGAAATAAAAGAACACTTCCAGGTTTCGCAGAGGCCTAGAACTTAGTGAAAGTCGAAACCTACATGAATTGATAAATTTCAGTCAGTTCTAAAGGAGTGGAGAGGAAAGGAAGTGGTAATGATTTGTGCTGATCATTTCATCAATCAATCACCACGTAGAAATTTCATCTACTCGGAGTTAGCAAAAGCACGTAGCTTTTTCATCATCAAGACAATTAAAAAAGACATTTTTATTGGGGGTGTGCATACCCTACCCTCTGAAGAGAGAGAGGGAGAGAGAGAATCAAAGCACAAATTCCGAGCATAGAAGAAGACAAGAGGAGATGGAAGCGTGGAAGAAAACAACAGGAGGAAAGTTGGTGGGGAAAAGGGTCGTCGTCTCGTGAAAGAGACTTTGAAAAACTTGTGAAAACACACACTCCATCAACGCGGTGCTTGAGTCCTCTGCAATCTGTTTTGTAAAAGCCAAAACTTCCTGTGACCCCATTGTCACCTAGCTCTCTCTCTCTCTCTCTCTCTCTGATATGTTGGAAAACAAGGAAGTGTCCTTGCTCATGGACGAGGCTCGCATCAGTGAAGTACTAGACAAAGCTAGTCGCACAGTCCCTGGTTCTTGAACGATGCTCGTATGGGCAAAGTAATGGACAAAGCCAATCACAATGCGCTAGATTTGTGACGTTTGCACTAGTGTGAAGATTGGTAATCGTGTATGTAACATGACAAAGATTGACTTTGCGCCGATAGAAGGTGCTGGAGACTCCGAGACTTCATCACTCGAGCAATGGAAGTCGCTTGCGCCATCTTTTCGAGAACCGAGCTTCAGCCCCGCCTGCGTGCAAATGAAGACGGATTTCAATTGTGCCCGCGTCTGTGTAAAATTTCCGACGATGCGCAGCATGTTCTCATCTGAGTTTGGAAGACAGATGACCATCTAGAGCCGTCTATGTCCACGGAAAATTTACGCGGGTGGTGTATGAAATTAATATGTCCAAAGGAAATGAATCATTTATCCAAAGGGAATCTCAACATTGTACAAAATCTACTGTTTGCACTTCATGTTCATCAGACACTATGTCCATTTTTCACAGCACCTCGCTGTTCTTAAATTTGTCAGCATGTAGACGTTGCCCTTGTTTGGTGCATCCTTTGGTGCCGACACAAGCAAAGCCATCAATACAAATCGTGGAGAGGGCCGACATTTACCAGATAGATATAATTGAATCCAAAGGAATTGAATCCTCTCTTTATGAACATGGGGTGAATGCCTATCCCTTTCTGATTTTTATCCACATTTTCACTATATATAGACAATAATTAAAGTCGCTAAAACATTCGTTAATTCCTTGTGACTTTGAAGTTCTACACAGACGTAAACAAAACAAGAGAATGCAAAAAAAGAAAAAAAAGAAAAAAGAAGAAAAGAAAATACATACGAGCTTTCACCTCATCAGAATACTAATCAATGAAACAGCAAATCTCGACCCGTGCTCGCTCGGCGCCCATGACACATACTATTGGAAAAACCAAAGGCAACTGTTTTAACCGACACACAGGAGATCACGAGATTCTAGTGATCAAGTCCTCCAAAGACAAGTTAGAAAACATGAACCCCGACGTGTGGAACCTTAAAACGACTAATCTAAACTGGGTAGTTCCACGGGTTATGTTATCCTTGTTCATGGGATCATGTGCGCAATGAATAAGCAATCATCTCTGTCATCAAGGCTGGAACTTCGGGCACTCGATCTCAATTTCCAGATCCCAACGCATGTTGTTCTTCCACCTAGCACAACTTCTTTTCAAAAGTTCCCCCCGTAAACTAATGACAAATCGTGGTTAATTAAACGAAAAGAGCTTGCGGAGTGGCCACGTGCATGGCGGCACAAACATGTTTCCCCATGATGAGAAAAATCATGTGACGGGCAATAGCAGAAATGATTGCTTACTCATTGCCTTTTGCGCTTAATGATAATGTAGTTTCTTCTTCTTTTTTTTTTTTTTGTAATTCGTTGGCGATCCCTAGAAGATGCTGCTGCTATTAAGATTATCTAGAACAAGGAAAGGCCACTTGATTTTTCAAATGGGTCCATGATTGATAATATAACATTTGTGGGGTGGCCAAAGTTCGAGGTTGATTCGGATCAATTATTGTGTCTTGGGTGTTGCTTTTTTTTTTTCTTGTATTATGGTCGTTAGCTGGAGTCACTAACATGGAGAGTTCTTAATGACAACGAGAGAGACCTTCTGATGAGATGAAGGTTTTTGATGCTAGAGACAAGAAAACCAATTTTATAACCATCAAGCAACTGATGATCCCACTTATAGTCCCGACTCGTTAGCTTCTTAGATCATGGAGTTGGGATTACTCCGTCAGGTCTTTTTGGTCCGAAGCCGCATTATTTCGACAAAAATGTGAATTAGGAAGGATTGACTGACCAAATATGAATCAAAGACTAAATCTTGACGCACCTAGGGACTTCCCTTTTATCTTTGAAGTGGATATCTTCGTATTAAAGACAATTGTTATGAACTTTGAGTGTGTTTCTTTAGGAAATAACTCACTCCATCATAAAGAAAACAAAAATGTTTTCCAAGAAGTAATTTTTTAGAAAACATGTTTTTTTTTCCTCTGAGGTTAGGAAATTCATTGTTCCTAATTTTGACCACATATATTTTCTTTTATAGTAAATGATTTCTTGCCGATTGACTATTTTCGGTTGATCAAACGCGTGAAAATCCAGAAAAATAATTCATGCTCAGTCGAACACACCGTTCAGGTGGAGTATGAGATACATACCGTGCTTTGATCTCTTGGGATATGCTTCGCGGTCGATTGTCAAATCGAAAATGACTACGTATCTGATTTGGTTTCCATGATCTTGTCGTCCTCTTATTGAAAATCATCTTTTGCTTTCGTGCCCTCCTAACCCCTGAGTTTCAAACTCCTCTTTGCTGGACTGGACTCACCACAATTTTGGACTCAAAAGATGGGCCTGGTCTTGGCCCACGACAGCGAATCCAGAATCTTAATCCTTGGTCCTTCCCCCCAACCCACCCAACCCAAATGTACATATTACGAAGCTGAGATGACGACAAGTGGCGAGATTCGGCTCCCCAATCTCTGGTCCCACACTTGCGCGCTCCGACCAATAGAAACACAGATAAATCCTCACCACAAAAAAAAAGTTCCTCGAAGAAAAATCGAAATTCACTTCACTTATCCACCATCACATCCTCTCTCTCTTATTCGATCCAATCCCAATTTGGATAATCCGATGGCCACCGCTCCTCTCTCACCCTCCACCACCACCTCCTCCGCCGCGGGCCGCCACCTATCCTCCACCAAGCGACCTGCCTACATCCTCCCCGTCGCACTCACGTCACCGAGAGCCAACTCCAACAGGCCAGTAACTAAACTCCGCGTGTCCTCCTCCTCCTCCCGCGAAACCACCGCCCCAGCCGCAGCCGCAGCCGCAGCCGCAGCCGCAGCCAAGGAGAAGGAGGAGACCATCTTCTTCGACGGCGGGGCCCACTACGGCGACCTGGTGGCGAACCTCCTCCTCGGGTTCACGCTGCTGTGGCTGCCGCTGACGCTGGCGGCGGTGTCGCGGGCGTTCAACCTCCGGTACCGGTTCACGAACCTGCGGGTGACGGTGGTGTCGGGGCTGACGGGGCAGGACCGGAGCGACTTCTCGTACGAGGTGATCAAGGACGTCCAGGTGGTGCCGCGGTTCATCGGCGAGTGGGGCGACATCGTGATAACGCTGAAAGACGGGACCAAGGTCGACCTCCGGAGTGTGCCCAAGTTCCGGGAGATCGCCAAGTACTGCTTGGCCATGGCCGAGAAGCCCGCCGTCCCGAAGGAGAAGGGCCCTAAAGGCTTCTAAGGTTTAACTCGACACATAAATTGACCTGTCTCTTGTCATATTCCATCATGTAAATTTTTTTTGGCTATAACAATTACGTAGAAAAAGGAATTTCTTTAAATTTTTTATTGCCTAATCGGGACGATGATCATGTGAAATTGCTACTTGTTATAAGACCAAATTGTTCTTCCCCCTTCTTATAAAATCCACTTTTTACATTCGTGTTGCTCGTTCATTTGCACCGATCGAGATGGCTTTTGCTGTTATTACAGTGGGAATAAGTTAAGAATTCTTTCCATAAATTGCCTCGTTGAATCGAGGAGCTTGTTGACTTAAGCCAGAAGCAAAAAAAAAAAATGCGTTCATTTTCAGTCTTATCGTACTAATCGTGCGGTTTGAGCAAGATCTGATTATGAACAATCGCTTAAGTATGGTATGCTCCTACTGCACCCCAACTCGTGTCATAAGTTAAAAAGCCATTCCTAACATGGGCCTAGGTTGTTGTGTGCATGAATTGACTTGCTTGCCTTTTCTGCCTCCTACAAGCAGATTCTTGTTTTCCATTAATCATGAAATTGGCATCGATTAGTGAAACATTTTCCTATCATCCAGCATTGGGAAACGGCGCATTTAGGGTGTGTTTTATTTGAGTGAAAGAATTTCTGTGAATTAATTTTTCGGACTTCCATGCTTAAAGTAGGAAAATGAATTCACTAACCTGAAATAGGGGAAAACATTTTCTTAGAAAAGATTAAGGGTGTGTTTGTTTTGGAGAAAATTTAATGATAAAGATGGGTTCTTTCTCGTGATACATTATGGGGGAGATTATAAAAAAAAAGTCCTAAACTTATTACAATTGTATCAATTCAGTCCCAAATCTTTTTTTTTTCGGCCGATTGAGTCCTAAACTTTTTACAATTGTGTCAATTCAAATCTAAATCTTCCACTTGGATCAATTTAGACATAAACCTTTTGCATTGGAATGTATTTAGTCTATCCGACCAATTTAGACCGAAAATCATTGACACGGATTATGACTGTCCCATGTGACATGACCGGTGTTGACGTACATTTTTTTCAATAATCTTTTTTTTCATTTTTTTTTATTTAACTTTGGCCAGTGAGGGTCATTGGCGTGACTCTCGTCGGCCACTGGGCACGAGGGCTTGTTGGCTCTTACTGGCCCTAGCAAGGGTTGGGGCCTTCGCCTAATCTGGACAAGGGCAACATCGCGTGCTATCACAAAAGCCCTAGGTGAGGGCCTTTGAGGCTTCGATGGCCTTGTCGGCCACAAATGCCCTCTCTTGTGCCTTTGAGCCTCTACTAGACGTGGGCGAGGTGGCCTTTGCCCAAATTAGGCGAAGGCTACAACCCTCACTTGCCAAATTCCAAGGAAAATAAAAATAAAAAATAATTAGAAACAAAATTCGAAGACATTTCATCGTGCGAAAAGCGATTCAAATCTACAAGAATTTGGTTTACTTGTGGAATTGGATCATCAAACGGCCTTGTATTGTACTCAAGATTCCTCGAGATTCACAGCCGATAGGAAGATAAGGACATTTGAGCACAACCCCTGTTTCTTATCTTGGGTGCAGTCATCACTTGCCTGGAAGCTTCTCATTTGCAAAAAGAGAAAGTTTTCAAGAGAACAAATGAGATCACAGTTCGCAACCGGTTCTTTTTCACAGCATTAGCAATTGCGTACGTCTATCTTTAGCTGAGTTCGATGACTTGTAAAATAGCTGCCAGATTACATTCGAATCAGAAAATCGAAACAAAAGTATGGAATCATAAATGTTACTTCTCATCGCTCTCTTCGGTTGTCGATGTGATTGTGCTTGAATAAATGGTGCATAAATAACGTGAAGTCTACAAATTCTTTTGACAATTCTATAGATATTAAGATCGATTTACGATTTTATGAAATGATAGGTAACTAGGTATTTAATGAGATGGCCATATTCAACCGTTTTAAAGGAGCGATTTACATCACTCGGCATCTCGTACATAAATCCTAATACTCTTTTTGGACACATAATTTATGAAACCACATGTTTGATATGTCACTTTTACATCAAACTGAACCATATTAATCTACTAATCTTATGAACTTGAGATAAGAATGGTCTTATTATGCATGTTAGTTTGATTTTGGAAGTCTCATTGCAATATTGGCCCATTCAGTCTACGTGTGTATTGGGCGAAACAAGTGATCAAATAATAAATAGATAGAATAGGAAAATAAATCGAATGTCAAATGTATATGGTTCGGTCATAAAGACCTATATCCATGTGAAGAGCAGTAACGAATTCCACTATAAATCAAGCGATACACGGAGATTACAAACCACGCTCGAGTCACTCAAACACTCCTAATATTTTTTAACCCAAATTACATTCAAGAACCCACGCAATATTTAAACCCACAATTCTTAATAAAATAGTGTCTCAATCTCACGAAAGAATTAATATGCAAATCTTACAACTAGATTTAATTTGCTTTAACACTTGAATTCTTGACGTAATTCCACGAAGATAAAACCTTATCAAGCACTCAATGAAACAGCGTTTCAATGTTTGCACAGGTTCACTATGTATGTATGTATGTGAGCCCACATTGACCAAGTCCACCCCAAGTCCACATTAGACTCCACGTCCAAGATTTCAAGACCAAATAGGAAAGTTGATATTACCTCTGCAACTTCAATATGCATATCTTTAATTGTTGATCACGATGCCAATTACGGAAATAGTTTCCGTAATCTATATTATTTCATTTCCAACTTTCCTGTATTGACTCATAGATATGCAAAAAAAAAAAAAATTCAGGTTTATTCACGAGCTTAAATTCGAGACATATTTTATCAATCACCACTTTGGCTCGACATTTGAGCCAAGTTACAATCACTTTGCTAATAATTTCGAACTTCACTACTACTCTCCCAAAAGGTTCAATGGGCTCAACCGCCACTAATGTCTTTCAAGTTTAAGCTGTGCTTAAACTTCACCATAACCAAGGACTTCATCAGAACACCGACTTCATTTGTATCTTTAACTGCTCCGCAAGAAATTTCTGACACAACCTCCTTTATCACAGATAAAGCAAAACCATTATTGCATCTATATCTGTCAGGAGTTTGAATAAGCACTTTGTCAATATCAGCAGTGACAGTAATCATTGGCTTTACATGCACCACCTCATTACAGGTACTATTTGTGTCGATTACTTCGCTAGTATTCACTACCTTAGGAGTTTTTGATTTCAACTCCATCTCAAGCTGAATACCATTCGAATTTGTATGAACAGTACTATAATCATTCCTCGCCTACAGTACTAGAGACATCTCAAATGTAACTTCTCTACTGATAACAAGTAAATCTAACTCTAGATACCACAACTGATAGCCACGCTCACCTTGTATATAGCTTAGGAACATGCATTTTCTTGCTCTTCCATCGAGCTTACCATCACTAACTCGAATATAACGTAGGCAATCAAATATTCTAATAATACAATAATTAGTAACATTATCTGACCACACTTCTTCAAGAGTCTGAGATCCAATCATAGTCGATGGGATCTATTCATCAAGCAGCTCACTGTACTAAGCCCATCCATTAGAAATCTCGTAGATATACTATATTAGAGAGCATTTTATGGGTCATCTCTAACAATATTTTGCTCATCAATTTTGGAACATGTTGTGATTCATTAGCATTAGTGTGGTGTCTCATTATGCTTTTTTTTTATGTAGAATTTAGTTAATAGTTTCGAGTAAAACTCTATGCTTTTGTCAGTTTGCATCCACTTGATTGATTTATTGGTCTTCTTTTCAATCAAAGCTCTCTAACTACCTAATTCTGATAATAGCATCAAATTTATACCTAAGTACAAATACCTAGATCCTCCTTGAGTAGTCACCTACAACTGTTAGCATAAATTTGACACTCTTCCTCGAAGGAAACTACTGCAATCTGTGAACATCTAAGTGAAGTAATTTTACAATTTTTGTGGTTTCTTTAACAATTGCATTAAACTGTACTTTTTACCGTTGATCTAAATCACAACATATGCATACATTCAGTTCATCAACAACATAATCACATAATACATTTTTTTTTTCACTTAAAACCTTCAGGCTTCTTTTGCTAATATGCCCCTGTTGACACCTGATTTTTAATCATTTTTTCTATTGCTAAAGTAATAAAAAAATTCATAAAAATTCATAAAATTGAAAAATCAACTTTGGGGACCTTAGCCAAGCCTAGGGAACCAATTTTGACCAAAAAATGATTTTTCATATTTTTAGTATTTTTACGTATTATTTATTTATTTATTTTCGAAAATTAATAGAAAATCCATAAAAATTCATAAAATTGAAAAATCAACTTTGGGAACCTTAGCCAAGCCTAGGGAACCAATTTTGACCAAAAAATAATTTTTCATATTTTCGATATTTTTCGGTATTTTTATTTTCGAAAATTCATAAAAACAAAAAATTAAGAAAAATGAGAAAATTAAAAAATCAAGTTTGGAGCCTTGGCCAAGTTTAGGCAAATATTTTCGAACAAAAAAATAATTTTTTGTATTTATATATATTGTTTATATATTTTAGAAATTATGAGAATATTTAATAAATAATAGCATTTGAGGCTACAAAAATATATAAAAATAGTCAATATTTTTATTTTAAATCCCTTTTCATGTTGGTTATCACAAATTTAAAAAATCCAATTTGGGGTCGTGTATTCCTTCATGAGCCTAATCTCGAACCGGGTCTAAAAAATTCAATTTGAGTCAATTTATTTTCATTTTTTCACTTTTAGGAGTTGTGACATTGTTCTCTAATATTTCAAATTTTTATATTGGCCCAAATTATACTCAGAATGACTCAATTGTGCAAAAGGGCTTTAATTAAATTCTGCATTATTTTCAGTGGCAAGAAATGAGCTTAAATTTGATATGTGGTGAATTTTGACTAAGTATAGGGAAGGTATGTCATAAATTGTAAGGAGATTTGGACTTAAAGAAATATTTTTTCAGGGACTAAATTGTAAATACTTAAAATTCAAGGACTAGAGTGCAAATACCTAACTCTTGAAGGATTATTTTACAAATAATAAAAAGAAGAGTTAGTGGATAAATTAGAATAGAGAAGGGAAGATGAAGAAGAGGAGATGAAGAAGAGAAGTTGGAGAAGAATGGATGGAGAAAATAAGATAAGAATAGAGAAGGGAAGATGGAGATGAAGAAGAGTTAGTAGAGAAATTAGAATGGAAGATAAGAATAGAGAAGGGAAGATGGAGATGAAGAAGAGTTAGTGGAGAAATTAGAATGGGAGATAAATATGGAGAAGGGAAGATGAAGATGAAGAAGAGTTAGTGGAGAGATTAGAATGTGAGATAGAGATGGAGAATGGAAGATGAAAATGAAGAAGAGTTAGTGGAGAAATTAGAATGGGAGATAGAGTTAGTGGAAAAATTAGAATGGGAGATAGATGAGTAGATTATAAAAGGAGGAAGAAGTGAGCTTGAGAAGAGGATTTTTCTTGGGAGAGAAAATTTGAAGTGTTTGGGAGGATTTTTTTTGGAGAGAAAATTTTGGATGTTTGAGAGAGTTTTGGGAGATTGAAGAAAAATTTGAGAGAAAGAAAATACCAAAAGAGAGAGAATTTTGAAGATGATGGGAGTTCAAAGCTAGGGATTATCATCACAAATTCCTTCATCGATCAATATAAATCAAGAGTTCATCCTCGTCAACGAGCAAGCAAATTCGAGCTAAGTGTTTTTATTTATTCATTTGTTTATGGTTTTACTTGCAAATTAGCACAAATTGTATACACTTTCTCCATCTCCTCTTTTTTTTTTCCATATTTTATGTCAGGAGAAGGATATCTCTACGTCAACAGCAAAAATCTCGTAGATATGCAAAAATCGGCCCAGACAAGCTCCTAAGCTGTCCACCGATTTCTCAACTGATCTGTGACTAAAAGTCCCTCTTAATTCAAAAGAAACTCTCTATATTGGGAACATAGAGAGCGAAAATCAATTATAGAAATCCCTCCCAAAAAAATGGGAGATAAGTACTCTTTCCACTCTTCTGATTTTAGGTGCAGATTAGCACATATTTTGTATACTGACATTTCACTCTATTTTATGTCAGGAAGCCGCAGCTTTATATCAATGGTCAACCTTATGGAAGCACAAAATCGGCTTGGAGGAGTCCTCAAGCGCGCACAAATTTCAAATTGTTGAATCAATTCGTTGTATTTTATTTTAAAGAATTCATACCCCAGAATGGAGAGGACAAAGTCCATCCGCAATTTAAATACATGCACCATAAATCCCAAAGGGAAGAGCCAAGCCAATGTTTAGCCTCCCATTGGAGGTTTTTACTTACGGTAGTTAAATACCTGCAACTTAAATACCTGTACCTTAAATCCCAAAGGGAAGAGCCAAGCCAATGCTTAGCCTCCCATTGGAGGTTTTTACTTACAGTAGTTAAATACCTGCAACTTAAATACCTATACCTTAAATCCCAAAGGGAAGAGCCAAGCCAATGCTTAGCCTCCCATTGGAGGTTTTTACTTACAGTAGTTAAATACCTGCAACTTAAATACCTATACCTTAAATCCCAAAGGGAAGAGCCAAGCCAATGCTTAGCCTCCCATTGGAGGTTTTTACTTACAGTAGTTAAATACCTGCAACTTAAATACATGTACCTTAAATCCCAAAGGGAAGAGCCAAGCCAATGCTTAGCCTCCCATTGGAGGTTTTTACTTACAGTAGTTAAATACCTGCAACTTAAATACCTGTACCTTAAATCCCAAAGGGAAGAGCCAAGCCAATGCTTAGCCTCCCATTGGAGGTTTTTACTTACAGTAGTTTAAATACTTGCAACTTAAATACCTGTACCTTAAATCCCAAAGGGAAGAGCCAAGCCAATGCTTAGCCTCCCATTGGAGGTGTTTATTCACTGTCATGTACTTCCTATAATTTAATTTTTGAATCATCAGACCCAAAAGATAAGTAGGTCGTAATACTGCACAGAAGTCGTTAACACACTCCCTCTTTCGGCTTCAGGGAATCTTTAACACTTAAAAAAATATAACAAATAAAAATATATACCATCCATGCATCCTATTTAAAAAGTGAAAACACAAAAGAGAATACCCTACTAGAGCCTTAGGAATTAACCAAGCCTGAGTTGCCGAATTAGGATATCCATGAAATTAAGGTACCGAAAGGGCATTAGTTTTAATTAACTAGTGTAACCAAGTCCCCGAGCTCATAATCTCTTGTTCGCAGGAATAAATTAGTTCTCCCGCTAATTTATTTAGGTTTCTAATCGACCTACCAAGAACGATTAGTGGCGAGTCCAAATTTCAAAATCATTTAAATAAAAACCAAAGTTGCGATTCGGTAGGGCTTGGGAGGGTCCGCGTTAGGTTAGTCAAATCTAATTAACCTAATAATCCGTTAACCCCCTTTTAAAATTTAAATATATTTTTGGAGGGTCGCGACAGCTTGGCGACTCCGCTGGGGACGGGATTTTTAAATTTTCGAAAAAAGATACCAATTGGAATACTTGAAATTTTTCGAAATTTTAAAAGTCTTAGTGGACTTAGGCCAATGAAAATTTCATGGATATCTCGCTTCTGGCAATCTTGTTTGGGACTCATTCTATAGGTGTTATATGTTTTTGCAGGATGGGAGTTATAAGGGGCGGAGTGTTTGGCTAACCCCTTTGTTTTGCAGGCTCGGTGTTTGGTTTATTTGTTTAATTTCGCATATTTTTAGAAGCGCTGTTTTGATATCAATTGTTGTGCATGTCTTGCATACTCTGAGGATCACGACACCTGCACACACAAGCGTCTAAACCCAAGTCGCGAAATTCTTCCTAGAAAACTATAGATAGGGATCGAATATGTAAAGCTCTTGCGTCGATTACGCTCGGGTTGACCATATTTTATCCCGCTCATTATCTGAATTGACAATTCTTCCCATTGTGATTTGATTGCGCGGAGGGTAAGGTTGTCAATTCAGATAGTGGGGGCCTTTTAGGTCCATACCCTGTCTCTCCTTCTTTTATTTTCTAGAGTTCACTCCTCACTTGAGTCATGCGCATGACTATGTGATTTGCATTTCTCCAAGGTAAAAGTAAGTTCTCTAATTTTATCTTGTATTTATTTTCGGTCGGTTCATGCTAGGTGTTAGTCAGTTTTTGAGCTTGATATTACGACCATTCTTTTAAAAGAAAATAAAAATTAAATTTGTCCCTCATTTCTTTTAAAAAAATTTTGAAAAAATGATGTGAAAAATCCCTTCATGGGAATTTTATTAACCAATAAGGGATTTTTGTCATGTTTTTATTGCTTCAATAAAAATGAAATTTTCCTGAAAAAAATTTTCCTCTGAAAATTTATTTCAATAAAAAGAAAAATTCCCTCAAAAAAAAAACTCTAGTAGACATCAAGTGATTTTATCACATTTTTCAAATTATAAAAACTTGCAAGAAAATTCTTCTCGAGAAATTCGCTCATGGTTCTCTAAGAAAATTTTCTCTAAATAAAATTAGACTAATTGACCAATAAGAGATTTTTGTCATGTTTTTTTCTCTCCAATAAAAATGAAATTTTCCCGACAAATTTTCCTCTGAAAATTTATTTCGATAAAAAGAAAAATTCCTTTAAAAAAAACATCAAGTGATTTTATCACATTCTTTCAAATTATAAAAACTTGCAACAAAAATTCTTTTCGAGAAATTCGCTCATGTTTTTCTAAGAAAAGTTTCTCTAAATAAAATTAGACTAATGTCTCGGGGGAATTTTGTTAACTAATAAAGGATTTCTGTCATGTCTTTCCTGCTCTAATAAAAATAAAATTTTTCTAATAAATATACCTCTGAAAATTTATTTTGATAGAAAATTCCTTCAGAAAATTTGATCAAGAGATTTTATCACACTTTCCAAGTTATGAAAATCTCAAGAAAATTAGTTTTTGAAAAATCCACATGTGACCTCCTAAGAAAATTTCATTTGATTTCTCAACAAAATGGAAGAATAAAATTAGACTAATGTAGGAATCATGGGCCGACCTTTCTTGCGTCATGTACTAATTATATCCTTTACTTTTGTAGGAAATCCCAGGTATCCCAGGCGGGGGTAAAGTTTGATTCAATAATGCACATCACGAATTATTTTTAGAAGTACGAAAAGACAGAAAATTGCTGATTTCTTAATCCTGGGGGCAAGTGAGGAGGTCGATCCTTTCGAACTCAGACATGTGTCAGTTAATGAACACGTACGGGCCGTATATTCTAATATGGCAGTGGATTTACACCGATTAAACACTGGGGCATATTTAATGTATTGCAGAGGATCCCACGTCTTTTGAAAGACAATAAGGATTATATAATCAGGACCCATGAAACAAGTACCTTAACCAAATTAAATCAACTAGAGACCGGTCTTAAAATTTCCTCGGATCCGAAACACGCGGAGGGTTTTTAGAGGACCGAGGTTCTATTAATGAACATGGCCCACATGAATTTCTCCCGACGCTACAGGCGACCGACACGAGCAAGTGGACGCCGAAAGAAACAAAATATGGATAAAAGTGGGCATACAACAGGTGGCTGGATTTATTACCAGCGCACTGATCGAGTTGTCATAGCGTTATTGTTCGTGATCTCAAGATGGATAGTAGGGGCCACCGCCGAACCCATCATCAATGTTCTCGATATCATCGTCTGGAGCAATTAAACAAGAACATCAAGAAGAACATTAAGCCTCGACATCTTCGGTACCTCAAATCGTTCTGTTATGCTATGCGGAAGAAACGATAGCAGGAAAATTTAAAACAAAAAAACAAACAAAACACGTGAAGCTTTTCTTTCATTCCATTCATCAAAGAGTATTACAACAACTCACTGGGGAGGAAAGGTAAAGCCAAACTGGGCCCTGATAACCATTACGAAAGAGCTCAACTGACTCTCCAAACAGTTGATGCTCTGGATGCACCGGGCGCTCTCGGGATCAAGTTCCGCGAGCCTAAAGAAGAGGCGATCGCACTTCTCTTTAACCTGGGCCATAGTGGCCTCGTAATGCTCAACGGCAAACTCCAGGTCCGGAATCGCTGCCCTCTCGAAAGCAATGTCTGCGGTAATGTCATCAAGTCTCTCCTGCAGCCAACCGCATTTGCACCTCATCACAATATTGCCTGGCTCCTGTTCGGCGTAAGTTCGGACCAAGGCCAAACGGTCCACCAACTTTCCCCTCTCACGAACCAGCCACGAAAGCTGATCGTTGGCAAACTTGAGGGCCTTTTTGTGATTATCAGCCACAAACGTAACTGTTGCCAGACGCTCGTGCCGGTCTCGGTAACGGGCTTTCACGACGGCGGTCACAAGGACCGTCTCATAAGCGCGGTTATAGGCAGCTAGAAAATTGATGAAGAGGGTCGAGAAGTTCCGATACTCCTTTCCCAGTTGGGTACCCTCAACAGAAGCAGCGTCTAGGGTCCTGAATAAACCGAGGATTTCAGCTTCAACGGTAGAGTTTTGGGCTATATGAGCGTAACCTCTACCAAGAAGATTGTAGAGTCTCTCCCACCCAGCCAGGACTTCGGCGGAGAAAGTATGGTTAGGAGAATTTGCCATTTTTGAAAGCAGATCACGAAAGAAAGGAGGAGAGAGGCGAGGCAGATGATCGGAATGCGAAGGCGATAATCTACTTCAGTTTAAATACTAATTTCAAAGGGGCGGTCCTTATTGGTCGAGTTTTTTTCTATCTACCATTCTCTGTCGGCAACACCCCCACTGGCTCAAATTCTAGTCAAGCAGCAACCTCAAGCTGAGCAGACCCGACGTCTCTGCAGAAAAGTTGGACGGGTTGCCACCACTTTGAAAAAGAAAGAATAAAAAACGAGCTGAGTGGGAGACAAAGAAATTTTCGGCAGAAAAGGAGATACGACTCGTCTTTATTGGAGGACCCGCCAGTAAATCGACGGTGGAGATCTTGACAAGGGCCCTCTACCACGAAAAGAAAAAAGGAAGACGAACTGAGCGAGAAACAAGGATTTCCCCTTTGATCAAAAGCTGAATATCAGATTTTCCCCCTCGGAAAATCTAATAGCACTGCCCGTGAAGAGGGAAGTCGTTGCTATTGCCAGAGAGAGAACTTGTCCTCATTTGATAGTGAGAGTTCATTCGCCAGAACCCGCAGGAGAAAGATAGAGAAGAAGGAGTTCTCGTGGGAGAGGAATTTAAAACCTTCACCATCAAAGCATCGGCTTTCAAAGCCTGTTACGAGAAACCATCGACGATCCCGTGATCCCTCAAGTCCAAGAAGACATCCTGAGGCGGTCTCGAGTCGGCAGTCTTAGATCCAGAAATATGTCGAGCATTAGGGAAACGGGCGCATGTTCAACCCTGGTCGAAGCTAATGAAGTTCCTTACCCTGAGGGTCTACTGGTCATGGCCATTGACGGTAATCCAGTCTCTCTGTCAATCCTTGTTACCGTATTGAGAAAATGCCGGTATAAGGTTGTAGCTCAAGCAAAGGCGACAGAGGCCTTAGAGATATTAAGGAGGAGTGGTGACCAGTTTGATATCGTCCTCACCGCCATGGTAGGGATTGACATGGATGTTTTCACTCTCTTGGAAGTCATCAATTCTAAATTAAACATGCCAGTCCTCGTAATATCGACAAGCGATGATCAGCAAGCCATAATGAAGGCTGTCTTAAATGGGGCCCAAGACGTCGTAACGAAACCAGTTAGGGTTCAGATGCTTCAAAACATATGGCAGCACGTGGTAAGGAAGCAATTGCACGACCATGAGAACAAGCATCAAGCCTTCAATTTTGTTCCAAGCAACTGGAGAAAGAAGATGAGTTGGTCTCCCGAGCTGCATCGTATGTTTGTTAATGCAGTTCAACAGGTAGGAATCGATTCGGCACGGCCGCAACATATACTGGAAATTATAAACGTAGAGGGACTCACTAAAGCAAATGTTTCGAGTCATCTTCAGAAGTACAGAAAAAGGGTGAGAGAACACAATGCAGCTCAGAATCAAGAAAACCAAGGCGGGACTGATCCAAGCCTGAACGTCGAGTCTCCTCGCCACCATAAGTTCCCCAGGTTAGCATGGGGCGAGCCACTTCCCATCATCAACCAAGCTAGTAACCATGCCATCAATCCCCCAGGCGTTAATCAAAGTATCCCCCAGAATCACCCTAATACTCTTCAAGAGTATAGACCGCAGGAGCAGTGTATTCAAATTCCTTGGTTTGAGCACCAACCTGTGGCTAGAACTCATCCCATGATCAGCGCGCCTGCGCAGCCAGAGAATCAGACAAGAAGTTATCCTGAGCACTTCCACTTCTCTAATCCTCGAATGGAAGGAGTTTTTGGCAGCAGGACAGTTGGTGATCCCCACACTTTCTCGAGTAATGATGAAGGCTCCAGCACGAGAAGTCAAATTGCTCATGGCGAGGACAGAATGAGAAATCTACCGCCAGCATTTGCCAACAACAATGCCCAATTCGAGCATCAGTTGCTGGAAGGTTCAAGAGATTACCCAGATGATGAGCTTACTGCCCTGGTCAACCAGTTTAGGGTTGACAGACGTCCCAAGCCGCGATCAGGAGCCAGTGAGTAGGGACTCTCAAACATCGGTTATCCACACCCGAACCAACACGAGACTAGCTGATTATCGAAGAGCCACAGGAGAGGCAGAACTGACCTTGAATAAGTGCACCTTTCATTTCATGCTTAATTCCCCTGCGTATGATATTTTCCAGCTTTCTAGGTGTCTCGATTTAATTCAAGGACAAGGAGGCAATTTATTTATCCGGTCGAATGCGTGAATCCCTTTTTATGCTAGATTTAGGGCGGATTAATTTGTGCCAACGTCGCTGACTGCCATAATGAGAAATGTTGAATGGCCTCACGTAGGGAAATTTCAAGTGAAATGCCCAGGCGAGCTCGAAGACGGGTAATTGTGTGTCGTTCCAATTTACTCTTAATCGTTGCAAAATGCTAAATTGGATTTGTTCCATTCTCACCCAGGGAATCGCAAAGTGCCTCAAGAGTGTCGCAAAATGAAATGACCCAATGGAACGCGATAGGACTCATTTGCCTCGAAGGTAACCTTCAAATTAAAGGAGCCCTCCGGTCCACGGACCCGATGGCATAGAAAATGATGATGGTCCAAGGCAACCCGAAAGAAAATAAGGCCCAACTAAGCAAAGCACATATGTGGCAAGCTCAAAGTGAAGGGCAACTCGGGACATACAATTCAATCCAATCCAAATGAAGGAACTTCCTCAATTCAAATTCAATGGAAGTATACACAAGGGTAAAACAGTATCGTTCCAATTTTTCTAGAATATGAAGAACATATACTGCCGCATTCTCTTTCATTTTTGCAGGGGAAGTCTCTACTGGCCAGATTTTCCTGTCTACCATTCCCTATCAGTATCACCTCCGCTACTCGTCTCCAATCTCGAGCCAAGCAAATCCGACGTCTCTACGGAAAAGTTGGACGGGACGCCACTACTTTGAAAAAGAAAGGATAAAAAATAAGCTGAGTGGGAGACAAAGACATTTACGGCAGAAAAGAGATACGACTCGTCTTCATTGAAGAACTCGCCAGCAAATTGACGGTGGAGACAGCAACAAGGGGCCCCATTCCACGGAAAGATGGAAGGAGACGAGCTGGGCGAGAGATACGATGAAAAGAAAATCGAGAAAGCCAGAACACTCGAGAGAGGCAATACAGTTGCTAAACCCACGTCTAATTTTAAAGGAGACATCTTCTTGATAATTCTCATTCGTGCTCGAAAGAGAGACTCTTAAAGCATACGCAGTCTCCCAGAAAAATCCAGAGAGTGAAAATACAAGAAGAGATATCAAACTTTGAGAAATCGTTAACCAAATCGAAGATGTCTCAACCCAACACACTTGAAAGTTATCGTTACTTGCTGAATATGGGAGAGGAAGAGTTCGAAGCCATATTTGGGATCGAGCCTATGGAGCCCGGCCCTTCCACCGATGACGTCCAAGAGCCTGGTGAGGACAAGGACAACAACGGTAAGGGTCAAAAGAAGCGTTACCGTCGCCATACTGAGGAGCAAGTACGAAAGCTTGAAGATTTCTTCAGAAGGTGTCCTATGCTAGACGGAAAACAGAAAATGGAACTGAGTCAGGAGCTAGGACTTGAACCTTCACAAATCAAGTTCTGGTTTCAAAATAGGCGAACCCGAATGAAGACTCGTCATGAGCACAACGAAGCCGAGTTTCTAAGAGTTGAAAATGAAAACCTCCGAGCGGAGAACAAGATATATAAAGAGGCTTTTCACTCCGCCACCTGCCCCAACTGCAATACTCTCCTCACCCTCGATGAAATGCATTATCTGAGGATCGAGAATGCACGTTTAAGAGGTGAGTTAGATCAGTTCATAGCAGGATCAAGTTCTGTTGGAGCAAGGTACGAAAAAATTGAGACGATGGGGCCAGCATGGATGCCTTCTGAGGAGGAAGAGAGGTATCACTACCAGGCAAGTGGCATTGACGACGAACTCGCCGCCATGATCAGGCAATTTGATGCTAATGAAGCACTAGGGTTTTAATGTGCATACGGATCCTGTATTTTAAAACTAGTGATCACGGGACCTGCAACACGGCCGACACGTACCTGATCCAGAACAACGCTAGCTGATCGCTCAAGAGCCTACAAAGGGAAGAAGATCAAACCTAGACGAATACGTCTACTTAGTTTCATCGAACGTTCTCGCCTTTTATCGATGTCCAAAATTAATGCACAAGCTAGAAGTAATCATTTCCCTTTCCCCCTATTAAATGCTCGAAGCTGTTAACCGCACCAAACTCGAAAAAATTAATATCGAGAAGAAATCCGCGTAAATCTGAAGGGTAAATCCGTATCGTTCCAAATTACCCTCGAACTACCCAGGTTTTAAATTTAATCCTTTCTATTTTCAGGAGTTTGCAAATCGACCCAAGAATGCAATCATACCCAAATACAAGTTGAACAAAATTTGGGGCAAATCAACTCATGGATATTACCACAGAGTGGACAGCTTCAGATAAAGCAAAATGCGAACGAGGGACCCGAACAATATCAGACATGGGTAATTCTGTATCGTTCTAATTTGCTCATAATCATCGCAAGTCCTGAATTGTTTTATTCCATTCTTAACAGGGATTGCAAATTACCTCGAGAAATATTGTAACATGGCCCAAGTTGATACAACAGGGCCACGTTATCCCCAAGGATTAACCTTTGAAAAAAAAGCCCCATGGACACCTACGGTCCAATGGACCGAATGGTATGGGGGATGACAGTAGGTCCGAAATATCCCGAGTCCGATCCCCAAGGGTGGGGAATGTTGTATGTATTATAAATAAATGAAACAACTTTTTGTGCATTTTTTTTTACAAACAGGAATACTCGACGAGTAATATCAAAGTCAGTATTTTACCATAGTCTTCCCATAATGGTGAGGCGCCCAACAAAAGTCGAGGAAAATTCAATCCAACAAAACTGGTAAAAGACTCGTGCAAGACATTCAAGATGAAGGGTAAATCAGTATCGTTTTCAATTTATCCCTTTTAATACTGGCTGATATGTCTCTTTTTCTTTTTACAGGAAATATTTACACTAACATTTAACATGTTGAAGGAGACAAATCCAAAAGAAAATTATGATCATCTGACAAGATCTATTCTGGTGAAAAACGGGGCAAATTGATCGCAAGCTCTGAAGCGAAAAAGCAAATATGTCTTTCTTATCTCGTTTGATTTCGAGAATAATTTCTCTACTTTTTGCAGGGGCATTTAACCGCCAAACCATGGCGGTCGCTGTCACTAAACAAACCAAAATGCTCCCTCACCCATATGCCTCATCGTGCAGGGGCAAAACTTGAGACAAACCGCTCCTCGACATAAGGAGTGGCCTTCCCAATTTGTTCAATCCACCCACATACCAGGGGCAATTCAAATCCGCCCATGTTTGCACATTATATAAACACACATGATGCTAAAAATTATCACATCGGCATTGTGTTTACACATTTCACGAATTATGTATGACTATTCCGCATGTTTAATTTACCAACTCCAACTTAGAGCATAAACTGCATAGGAAACATCAAATGTGCAAAATGGGGCATAACAGGATGAGGAAAGGTAGACCATTTCCACACAGATCTAACATTTTAATCTACAGATAAACAGCCTTTCTCCAGAGTGAGAGAAAGCCCTTTCGGAATGAAGTCCCCTGTTCAGATTACATTCGAGACCTTCATACTATGAAAACCTCCTTAAACAGAATTGGTAATGCAAACTTGACAGAATAGTTTTGCATGATCCACACTTTGATTGATTGCATCATGAGTTATCACACAGACTACTTCTAATCATTGCCAACTTGGATGAATAGTTTTGCATGAACCGATCAACTCATTGATGAAAATGCTTGCACATGTTACCTTTGACACTGCCTGATAAGCAACACATTCCCAATGTTCGAATTACCTTCCAAAGTCTTGAAATTCATTTGGCGATTATTGAATGAACAAGCCTGGTTGTCGAGAAGCCACCAGGCATTTCTTCTAAATTCTCAGGTAAGTATATCTTCAACCTGGACCTTTCAAGAGAATGAATTCTGACGGTTGTTGAGGAACTTGAATCCATTGCGATACATACAGGTATCCACCTTCTTCAATAAAGCATGATTTGTCTCAAAGACAGAAATGTTCGAGACCTTTTCATCTCTGCTTCTTTGGTTTATTCCTAAAGCTACAGGAGAATATAATTTGGGTTTGAGCTTCTGCAGGATTCCTGGTCTCCCCAAATTTCAGAATGACACCCTTTGAGGTACACCAAGTCCTTCTTACTGGCAAACCAAGTCCTTCTTACAAGCAAAATAAGTCCTTCTTACAGGCAAAATAAGTCCTTCTTACAGGCAAACCAAGTCCTTCTTACAGGCATAAAGTCATTCTTACAGGTAAATCAAGTCCTTCTTACAGGCAAAACAAGTCCTTCTTACAGGCATAAAGTCCTTCTTACAGGCAAATCAAGTCCTTCTTACAGGCAAACCAAGTCCTTCTTACAGGCAAAATAAAGTCCTTCTTACAGGTAAATCAAGTCCTTCTTACAGGCATAAAGTCCTTCTTACAAGCAAACCAAGTCCTTCTTACAGGCATAAAGTCCTTCTTACAGGCATAAAGTCCTTCTTACAGGCAAATCAAGTCCTTCTTACAGGCAAACAAAGTCCTTCTTACAGGCAAAACAAGTCCTTCTTACAGGCAAATCAAGTCCTTCTTATAGGTACAAAGTCCTTATTATAGGCACAAAGTCCTTCTTACAGGCACAAAGTACTTCTTACAGGCAAATCAAGTCCTTCTTACAGGCATAAAGTCCTTCTTACAGGCAAACAATGTCCTTCTTATAGGCAAATTAAGTCCTTCTTACAGGCACAAAGTCCTTCTTACAGGTAAAGTAAGTCCTTCTTACAGGCAAATCAAGTTCTTCTTACAGGCAAATCAAGTCCTTTTTACAGGCAAATCAAGTCCTTCTTACAGGCAAATTAAGTCCTTTTTACAGGCATTAAGTCCTTTTTACAGGCACAAGTCCTTTTTACAGGCACCAAGTCCTTTCTACAGGCACCAAGTCCCTCTTACAGGTATCTCCATGGGGTGACCTACCATACGGGTCAAATCTCAATCAAAATTTAATCAGTAGAATCCTTTTATTAGGAACCTACCATGGTACGACCCACCATACGGGTCAAATGGTATGACCCACCATACGGGTCAAATTTTAATTCAATTTTTAATCAGTAGAATCTTTTTATTAGGAATCTACCATGGGTTGATCCACCATACGGGTTCAAGTTCAACCACCCTAAAGTTTTTTTTATATAACGAATCCTTAGGTTCTCATTTCATTTTCAGTGGAACATTCATGTCACGACTCTTTTTATTTCCTTGTATTGAGTCAATTAGAATTCAGGTGTCATCTCGTCTTTGAAATAAACCTCTACCGAGCTTCCTTTCAAAGAGGGGCAGCTGTTGACACCTGATTTTTAATCATTTTTTCTATTGCTAAAGTAATAAAAAAATTCATAAAAATTCATAAAATTGAAAAATCAACTTTGGGGACCTTAGCCAAGCCTAGGGAACCAATTTTGACCAAAAAATGATTTTTCATATTTTTAGTATTTTTACGTATTATTTATTTATTTATTTTCGAAAATTAATAGAAAATCCATAAAAATTCATAAAATTGAAAAATCAACTTTGGGAACCTTAGCCAAGCCTAGGGAACCAATTTTGACCAAAAAATAATTTTTCATATTTTCGATATTTTTCGGTATTTTTATTTTCGAAAATTCATAAAAACAAAAAATTAAGAAAAATGAGAAAATTAAAAAATCAAGTTTGGAGCCTTGGCCAAGTTTAGGCAAATATTTTCGAACAAAAAAATAATTTTTTGTATTTATATATATTGTTTATATATTTTAGAAATTATGAGAATATTTAATAAATAATAGCATTTGAGGCTACAAAAATATATAAAAATAGTCAATATTTTTATTTTAAATCCCTTTTCATGTTGGTTATCACAAATTTAAAAAATCCAATTTGGGGTCGTGTATTCCTTCATGAGCCTAATCTCGAACCGGGTCTAAAAAATTCAATTTGAGTCAATTTATTTTCATTTTTTCACTTTTAGGAGTTGTGACATTGTTCTCTAATATTTCAAATTTTTATATTGGCCCAAATTATACTCAGAATGACTCAATTGTGCAAAAGGGCTTTAATTAAATTCTGCATTATTTTCAGTGGCAAGAAATGAGCTTAAATTTGATATGTGGTGAATTTTGACTAAGTATAGGGAAGGTATGTCATAAATTGTAAGGAGATTTGGACTTAAAGAAATATTTTTTCAGGGACTAAATTGTAAATACTTAAAATTCAAGGACTAGAGTGCAAATACCTAACTCTTGAAGGATTATTTTACAAATAATAAAAAGAAGAGTTAGTGGATAAATTAGAATAGAGAAGGGAAGATGAAGAAGAGGAGATGAAGAAGAGAAGTTGGAGAAGAATGGATGGAGAAAATAAGATAAGAATAGAGAAGGGAAGATGGAGATGAAGAAGAGTTAGTAGAGAAATTAGAATGGAAGATAAGAATAGAGAAGGGAAGATGGAGATGAAGAAGAGTTAGTGGAGAAATTAGAATGGGAGATAAATATGGAGAAGGGAAGATGAAGATGAAGAAGAGTTAGTGGAGAGATTAGAATGTGAGATAGAGATGGAGAATGGAAGATGAAAATGAAGAAGAGTTAGTGGAGAAATTAGAATGGGAGATAGAGTTAGTGGAAAAATTAGAATGGGAGATAGATGAGTAGATTATAAAAGGAGGAAGAAGTGAGCTTGAGAAGGGGATTATTCTTGAGAGAGAAAATTTGAAGTGTTTGGGAGGATTTTTTTTTGAGAGAAAATTTTGGATGTTTGAGAGAGTTTTGGGAGATTGAAGAAAAATTTGAGAGAAAGAAAATACCAAAAGAGAGAGAATTTTGAAGATGATGGGAGTTCAAAGCTAGGGATTATCATCACAAATTCCTTCATCGATCAATATAAATCAAGAGTTCATCCTCGTCAACGAGCAAGCAAATTCGAGCTAAGTGTTTTTATTTATTCGTTTGTTTATGGTTTTACTTGCAAATTAGCACAAATTGTATACACTTTCTCCATCTCCTCTTTTTTTTTTTCCATATTTTATGTCAGGAGAAGGATATCTCTACGTCAACAGCAAAAATCTCGTAGATATGCAAAAATCGGCCCAGACAAGCTCCTAAGCTGTCCACCGATTTCTCAACTGATCTGTGACTAAAAGTCCCTCTTAATTCAAAAGAAACTCTCTATATTGGGAACATAGAGAGCGAAAATCAATTATAGAAATCCCTCCCAAAAAAATGGGAGATAAGTACTCTTTCCACTCTTCTGATTTTAGGTGCAGATTAGCACATATTTTGTATACTGACATTTCACTCTATTTTATGTCAGGAAGCCGCAGCTTTATATCAATGGTCAACCTTATGGAAGCACAAAATCGGCTTGGAGGAGTCCTCAAGCGCGCACAAATTTCAAATTGTTGAATCAATTCGTTGTATTTTATTTTAAAGAATTCATACCCCAGAATGGAGAGGACAAAGTCCATCCGCAATTTAAATACATGCACCATAAATCCCAAAGGGAAGAGCCAAGCCAATGTTTAGCCTCCCATTGGAGGTTTTTACTTACGGTAGTTAAATACCTGCAACTTAAATACCTGTACCTTAAATCCCAAAGGGAAGAGCCAAGCCAATGCTTAGCCTCCCATTGGAGGTTTTTACTTACAGTAGTTAAATACCTGCAACTTAAATACCTATACCTTAAATCCCAAAGGGAAGAGCCAAGCCAATGCTTAGCCTCCCATTGGAGGTTTTTACTTACAGTAGTTAAATACCTGCAACTTAAATACCTATACCTTAAATCCCAAAGGGAAGAGCCAAGCCAATGCTTAGCCTCCCATTGGAGGTTTTTACTTACAGTAGTTAAATACCTGCAACTTAAATACATGTACCTTAAATCCCAAAGGGAAGAGCCAAGCCAATGCTTAGCCTCCCATTGGAGGTTTTTACTTACAGTAGTTAAATACCTGCAACTTAAATACCTGTACCTTAAATCCCAAAGGGAAGAGCCAAGCCAATGCTTAGCCTCCCATTGGAGGTTTTTACTTACAGTAGTTTAAATACTTGCAACTTAAATACCTGTACCTTAAATCCCAAAGGGAAGAGCCAAGCCAATGCTTAGCCTCCCATTGGAGGTGTTTATTCACTGTCATGTACTTCCTATAATTTAATTTTTGAATCATCAGACCCAAAAGATAAGTAGGTCGTAATACTGCACAGAAGTCGTTAACACACTCCCTCTTTCGGCTTCAGGGAATCTTTAACACTTAAAAAAATATAACAAATAAAAATATATACCATCCATGCATCCTATTTAAAAAGTGAAAACACAAAAGAGAATACCCTACTAGAGCCTTAGGAATTAACCAAGCCTGAGTTGCCGAATTAGGATATCCATGAAATTAAGGTACCGAAAGGGCATTAGTTTTAATTAACTAGTGTAACCAAGTCCCCGAGCTCATAATCTCTGGTTCGCAGGAATAAATTAGTTCTCCCGCTAATTTATTTAGGTTTCTAATCGACCTACCAAGAACGATTAGTGGCGACTCCAAATTTCAAAATCATTTAAACAAAAACCAAAGTTGCGATTCGGTAGGGCTTGGGAGGGTCCGCGTTAGGTTAGTCAAATCTAATTAACCTAATAATCCGTTAACCCCTTTAAAATTTAAATATATTTTTGGAGGGTCGCGACAGCCCCAAATGCATATGCCACAATTTTGACTCTCAAACAAATACATTTGATGTCTTTGGAGTGAAATATATCACTGTCTTACCTTGAAGCTCATACAAGCCATTGTACTTGATTGCTCTCATTATTATCAATGCACATTGAATATTTTTCAAAATACTACATTCTGAAAACTACCGATACCCAATTGAATTTAGGGTACTCAGGAAAATTAGATTTTTCTTTAATTCTGAAACATGTCTCACTCCAGTTAATGTCCTCACAAAACCATCATATTCTCACGTCGCTAACACCTTTAACATCACATTTAGCATTGTTTCCTAACTACACTTTGCTATTATTTGTGTATTGATAAGTAATAAACCAATTCATGTTTGGTGTAGCATGCAAAGAACAACCAGAATCCATAGTCCATTAGTCAAATGACGAATCATTAGTGACAGACAAGATAAAATTAGCATGTCCAAATTACCTTCAGCTACAGCTGCAACATCATTCGCAGATTCAACTCTAATTTCCTTACCTTTTTCGTTTTTCAGCTTAAGGCAATCGCTTTTAAGATGCCCCCTTCTTGCCATAGTTCTAATAGATAGCAGCACCAATCCTATACTGACCGCGTTTATTCATGTTTATGCTACTTCTGCTAACATGATTATTAATTTTTCCTCTATTTTCACCTACTAAAGTAGTAAAAACAAATTCGTCGGCTTCTCTTCTACGGATATCCTCACTAAGAATTAAATCTCGAATCCCATCAAAAGTTAAACTTGTTGATCCAGAAGAATTACTGACAGTAGTAACGGTAGTATTCTAACTGTCAGGTAATGAGGATAATAAAATCAAAGCACATACCTTATCTTCAAAGTCAGTCTCAACTGAACTCAATTGACTAATGATCACATTAAATTTATTGATATGATTAGTAACTGGCACGCTTTCGCTCATCTCCAAATTAAACAGACATTGCATCAAATAGACTTTGTTGATCATAGAGAACTTCTTGTACATATGTGACAGGGCTTCATCAAACCCACAATGATCTTCTCTTTGACGATATTAAATATAACGTTACGAGCCAACATTAGCCGAATAACACCCATCGCTTGTCTATCTAGCAATTCCCAATCAGCTTGCTTTATCGTCCCTGATTTTTTTCTAGATAAGGGTAAGTGCGGTTTCATCTAATATAGATAGTTCTCAATCTACATCTTCCATAAATCAAAGTCTTTTCCCTCAAACCTGTCGATTTTCACTTTAACTTCCTTTGTCGTCATCGATTTGCTTCAACTTAAGCAAGCTTGGCTTTGATGCCAATTATTGTACGGAACAAGCTATTGAACAAAAAATAGATGGAATAAGAAAATAAATCGAACATTAGATGTACGTTATTCAATCGTAGAGACTTATATTCATGGGGAGAGTAGCAATGAATTTCATTATATATTAAGAGATGTACAGTGATTACAAATTGCACTCGAGTTACTTAATCACTTTTAGTGTTTCCTAGCCCCAATTACATTCAAGAATGCACACGTTGTTTAGCCTTGTAATTCATAATGAAATAATCTCTCCATCTCACGAAAGAATCAATTTGCAAATCTTACAATAAGATTTAATCTGCTTTAACACTTGAATTCTTGATATAATTCTATGAAAATAGACTTTTGCCAAGCACTCGATAAAATGACGCCTTAATGTTTGCACAGGCTCACCATATGTGTGTATGTATGTATGTATGTATGTATTTTCGCGTGAGCCCATGTTGACCAAAATCCACCCCAATTCCACGTTGGACTCCACGTACAAGATTTCAAGACCAAACATGAATGTTGATATTACCTCTGCAACTTCAATATGCATATCTTTAATTGTTGATCTCGATTCCAATCACAGAAACCGTTTCCGTAATCTACATTATTCCATTTCCAACTTTCCCGTATTAACTCATATATATGCAAAACAAATCGGGTTCATTCACGGGCTTAAATTCAAGACATATTTTAACAGTATGGACCTAAACAAAACAATGCGAATAAGAAATCATGTAAAACGAAGCATAGGATTCCCAGTTTGTAGGCAAAGAGAAAGGACAGAAAAAATAAAGGTTGGACGATCCACCGCTATACTCATATTATCTCAGAAAGAGGAACCAAAAGGCATGTGAGAATCACAAGCAGCACAAGCCCAACATTCGCATAAATAAAAAGAGATCGATACAACATTACCACATAAGTTCCAAATTGTTGTACCACAAAAATGGGTCCTATGTGTTCCTTTTCCCCTTTCTTTCCTCATTGGATCGGCGAATATGTCCGATGTCACGAGCAGGTGTAAGAGTGCTTGTAAAAGCACGTCACGTGGTGCCTCCGGAATTCGGTACATTGGGGTCGATAGCCCCTTTTCTCGCCTTGTGAAATCTTTATCCTTTACGAAAAATAAAAATTCATGTGCATCATCTTTTTCGTAAACTAAGTTTTTGGATCCCTAACTTTTCACACTCCAGATTTTTGCTCATCACGCGTTCACTCTCTTACTCATCAGATGGTGTATAGCACAAGCTTTCGACATGGGACGGTGTACTAAGATTAGAGCGCACAATTACAACGAAATAGAGAGTAAATGTAAGAAAAAGAAATCAAGACACAAGATTTATCTTGGTATCCTATTAAACTATGACTATATCCAGCAAAAGATTCTACTATAATTAATACATTTTACCTCTCAGCTACAACTTTCAATTATAAAAGAAATAGATTATATAACAATATCTACTCATGAATTCAAACTCAAGTTACCAATAAAATACGAGCTCAAATTACAAAAATCCCTAGGCTTTCCAGGAGCTTTGCTCCTTGAGAACCACCCCCCTCCCCCAGCGGCCAAAATTGGACCTCTGTGCCTTCTTGTCAATAGAGAGTGTGAATCACATTTCAATATAGTGTAGAATTATCACAAGACTTTGGAAGAAAATCAATGATCGAAAGGAGATGAGGCGAAGCTTAGAGAATCAGGTCCTGAATTGGTTTTTGGTACCATGCATTACGCATAAAAATTCAAACTTTCTTTGTGGAGGTAAAAATCAAACTCTCTTTTTCCTCCTCTTTTCGACCTGGCTTGGCTCTTGTCATGTCCCCACTCCATTTCAGTTCCTTCATCCGAGTGAAATGGAAATCATTTGGAAAATCATTAGGGAGCGTCAAACACATCTTAAACTCTGGGGGGGCACAGCTCGCAATCGAAAGGAGGACCTAGATTTTGTAACTAGTAAGGCAAGAGGACGTGCACAGACAACAAGACAAAAGAACGATGATCATGGTTACTTAGTAAGCATCAAGTTAAGCAGGCTTTCGCATCGTATGCTATCGAAAAGGCGGTCCAACACATAAAGTTGTCCGGTCCAAAGTTGTTTCCTTCTTTCTTTCCGAGAGAGAGAGAATGAGAAAGACGTTTGACATAAAGCGGATTATAGTAAAAAGTCATTTGGCTCGAAGGTGCTAATGTTTTCATCACGAGCATCTTCACTATTTCAGCTCCAGCTTCGCAAAGAATTGAAATTCAATTTCTTGATTTGTATTCCAGAATATATATATCCGACCGTACTAAGTTTAAGACTCTCTCTCTCTCGTGTGGTAAGATTGATTTTTTTGCTTTTTACGGCCCTTGGCTCCATCCATCTTTCGGAGCGAGTTCATGTATATGCTATTCCGAATAATAATCATGAAAATTCATCAATCTCACCCAATTTGGTCCGGCAACATGTGAATTCTCTAGGGAAAAGTAAAAAAAAAAAATCAAAACTCTATTGCATTAGTACTAACTCAATCCTAAATCTTTCGGTTGGATCAATTTAGTCTTAAACCTTGTGAATTGGTACAAATTCAGTCCATCCGTTTAATTTTGGCTAAAAATCGTTAATGTAGACACTAACCATCCTATGTGGCACAACCGGCACAACCAGCACAACCATTCAATGTGAAAATGTTTAGAGTTAAATTGGTCAAATTAAAATATTTAAGACTGAATTAGTTACAATGCAATAAGTTTAGAATTTTTTGGTATTTTTGCGGAATTCTCGAAAGAAAAGACTTTTGGCGGTCGAAGGGGATTAAAATGGCACATATAGCTATATTACTGGTTCAATCATGAATTTGAAATTCTTCAGAGACTCGAGCTACAGACACCGTCAAAGATTCTTGTTTTTTCCCAGCTATCGGCGTGCTTGCTGGCGCAGCTTCCAATAATTACTGCTTAGTCGGTGTAGACGACATGTAATTTTGGACGGGGAGCAGCAATGGATCATTACATCCCATCTCCAAGATCGCCAAAATGAGTCAAAAAGGCCCTTGCATCGAAATTGACCATCAGTCAATCTGGGTACCCTAGGTAAAAGGTACTCCTTGCTTATACCAAAAAATAAAAAAAAAAGGGGGACAAGAAAAAGAAAATGTGGTTGATCTTAATTAATGATTAATCCCTTTCAAGTCACTACTATATGTTGGATGATAAGAGATTGAGAGGTACATGTTTAGGTGCGCCATGACTAATCTATATAGTTCATGGATCAAGATAAAACCACTTATCGAGATTGAGCCCGGAGAACGCAAAAGTACTTTTTCTGTTCGGGGAAACCCCGCAAATACCGACTTAGCTCCTTGCGACAGAGTCAACATTGATCAATGACCTCCAAAACGAGTAACATATTATATGCTAGATCGATGATCACCTGCTGTATCTATTAAACACACTTAAGTGTGCATTGGGTTTCTAGAATACAATTAATTATGGTTTTTTAAGCATGTAGGGTTGCTTCACTCACACGAGTAAAGTAATAACAAATTAACACAATCATAACGTGAGACGAAGGAATCAATACAAATCGATGAAGTCCTCCAGAGCCCGGCGTTTCCTTGAAAGTACAAAGTTTGAAATGAAAATTTCACGGTTTTACCCTGTGATGAGGCGGTTGACCGTGTTTTCGACACACTAGTCGTGCTCACTTCGACACACTAGTCGTGATCACTCTCTAATTTAGAGCTCTTTCTCTGGACTAAAAAGGCCCAAAAAGGGCCGTATTTTTCTTTTCTTCCTTTTGTTTTTTTCTTGCTTTGCACCTGCATTCCTTTTGTCCTTAAAGCCAAGAAAGATCGAGAGAAAGAGGCAAAGGGCTAAAGAGACACGGCGCCTTGTAATCGATTGGGAGGACGCTCTGCCCGGCCATGATTTTGAGTCTCATGAAAAGAAGATGCACCATGATTTCTATAGTCCCGCTCCAGCCTCATCAACCCATCACTCTCTTTTGGAACTTGGGCTTCGCTATAATGCTCCGGCATCAAGTGCCTCGCATATCTTTCTCCAATTGTAAAGACACCCTTTCCGCCCGAGGATGTGCGGGCGCAGGAACAATCGATTTGCATCATGTTCTATGATATGAAAATGTACCAAAATGGTTTCTTAGATCTAGGGAGATCCACAAGAAAACTAGAACGATTTGAGGGTTTCATACAAGGTGCACAAGGAAGATAGACCTCAATACAACGTCTGTTCACCTGAACCTTCTTGTTCCTTTTTCTTTCGAATTCGTTTTACGGCCTATTATAAAACTAAGGGGGGTCAAAATCCCTCCAAATTGACTTTGATTTTGATGGATAAAATTCGATAACTCCAAAATGAGTCGATTTGAAGTGCAATGCTTTGTATGGAAGAAGGGATTGGGACTTTGCGGGAAATTGCTCCGCGAACTTTTAAGTCGCTAGCGACAGCAAAAGGAAGCATCGCTCTCCTCAAATCTCTTGTTTATGTCAACACGATCTGATCTAAACCCTGTTCATAAGCTAAAGTTGGTCTGTACAAAATGCAAAATTTAAGGGAAAAAGTCGTTCAAGCACATCATAGATTCATTCTTCCAAACTGATGGGACGTCTCAAGGACTACTTAAATATATCATGGACTCAATTTTCCACATCATTTAATTAATTAATTGACCCTATCTTTGAGGGGGCAGCACCATCATGTCCATTTTATTTTATTTTCTTTTTGTGACAGCATATCGTTATCAACAAAGATCAAAAGTGAGCTGATCAAAGACCAATTGACAAGAATTGATTTCCTTGCTTTTTGAAAATTAGGGTTCGTGTGGGTTCTTTTGTATTTGTTTCTGTCTCTTGAAACTTTTAAAAGCTATCTGATGGTAATACTGTATCATATAAATCTTTTTGGTCTAGGGTTCCCACAAGATTGGCCTTTGCATATGGTCTTCTTTTTTTGATGGCTTATGGCGGGACAAATATACCAAACCCGCACTTAATCCTCACCTAATCTCCAACATTCCCATGACAATCCCTTTCAAGTCCTCTTGATTAGGGTCGAGAATTTTCTTGGTGAACGTGAGAATTCATGACTCTTCCATCCACTGCGTGTGGTATCCACTTTCGCAATATCCTGTTATTCCGAACGGGATACGATTAGCTGTGGAGCAGCAGCTGGTTGTGGCCATCCACTAGGGGCCACTGCTCATAGGTTACTTTGAAGTGTACGAATAAGTTCAGTCACAGCAATGTAATTTCTCATGTAATTAAAGCTCATAGGTTATTTTTGAAAAAAATATTTTTTGGGTAGTCATTTTCTTAAGAATTAACTATATTATTCGGTATTTTGCTGAAACTTGAAAATGAGCTGGAAAACATTTTAAGTCGTTTGGTAAGAAACGGTTGATCTGATTTTCCTAATTAGAAATACACTATTTGGGCATTAGTGATTTGCGAATGATCAGCTAGGGATTTGGGCACTGGCACTGGCATCCCAAACTCAAGCTCGATGGACTTGGGCTTGGGCACCGAGAACCTGATCTCGGGCGTGAGGTCGATAAACCCAAGCTTCGGGGTCTATGAACCCTTGCATGGGGGTTGATGGTCCTTGGCACTAGGGTCATTGGCTCAACCTTGATGGACATGTGCTTGATCTCGATGGAATTGGGTGCGAGAATCTAGGGTCTCGAGTTCAGTCTTGATGGACAAGATCCCTGTGTATTGTTGTTGAGATCTCGAGCCCAGCCTTGATAGACTTGGTCCTAGGCATGTGGACCTAGGCACGGGCACCAAAGACTCGGACCTGGGCATGGGGACATAGGCCAGGGCTCTGGGGACTCGAGCATGGGAGTTAGGGACATGGGTTCAGCCTCTATGAACTCGGGTTTGGCCTTGATGGTCTCAGGTGGACTCATCCTTGACCTCTAGACTCGTGTCGACTGCTAAGGGCCTGTGAACAAGCATTTGAGTTCTAGTCTCCAAACTAGAGTTTGTGTGGAAAATGATTTTTGATTTTTTTGAAGATGAAATCATTTTCCTAAATTTTGAGCATAGATCTATTGACCATGAAACATTTTCCGTTAACTCATTTTTCAGCATTTTTCTAAGCGATCCAAACGCTAAAAAAATGTTTTTGCAAAACGGATGGATTCTAAAACAAAACCTAGCCCCAAATTGACCTCACCATCTTTCTCTCTCCTTTGGTACAATGTTCACCTCTATTGCTGCCGTCAGTCACTTCCCCATTGCTCGCTGCTATCTACCGACACCAACGACTCTCTCTATCTCTATTTTCATTGAAGGTGGAGCCCCAACGCCTTGGTGGTCCGCTCGTCCACCTTGACTAGTGGCTTGCCAACGACGACATCAACAACCTTATATCACTGTCGCGTGCTCGCAAACAAACACATACAGAGAGAGAGGGGGGGGGGGGGTGGAGGGCGAGATGGATGGTGGCGGCCTCAAAGCCGCCACCATGGCGGTGTGATGTGCCGATGAGGGTTACGGGCTATGTTCTCAAAGAGAACCAATCTCAGACTTCTATTTTTTTTTTTTGGGTGAAAACTAAGTTAAAATATTCTTACACCTGGTAAATATATGCGCTGTTAAATCATGTCAAACAAGATAAATGACTTCCTCAGGTCTAGAATACCTTGATGGAGAAAGAGTCAATTCCGCTTTTGTTAGTTAGTAACTTATGCAAATGTAAAGCAAACTCATAAAGTCCGGTTTTTTTTTTTCCTCTGGTTTACCCCTCGGCTTATCTAAAAGTCTTGTGTCAAAAGGCATGTGATAATATACAGCGAATAGTAAATTACTTCAACACGTTGCACGATCTTCTTAATGTGTGTGCAAAGGTAGTGCTAAAATGGGGATAATTGCAAAAAAGTCCTAAACGTATTGCAATTGTGCCAATTCAATTCTAATTTTTTTTTCATCAATTCAGTTCTAAATATTTTTCAATTGTGTCAATTTAGTCCATCTGAACATCGGCGACATATCATTTTAATATTATTTTGCTTTTATTTTTTTTACTTTTTTTCATTTATTTTTCTTTCTTCATTTTTTTCTTCTCTCTCCTTCCTCTGGCTGGTCACCAGTGATTGGCCCAAATCGACACCTCACTAGCATGGTCGGCCTAGCTAGGGGTTGGATGAGGCTGCTAGGGGCTGGCGAGGGTGACCTCGCCCAGCCAAGACGAGGCCTCACACAGCGGCAAGGCGAGGCTTGACCTTGCCATATTTGGGCTGAAACGGCAATGCCTTGTGCAACCACATCGAGGTGAGCCTTGCCCAGCGATGGTGGGGGTCGGCCTTGCCTTGGTTGGGTGAGGTCACCCTCCTTGGCTAGAGGAAGGAGAGGTAAGGAAAAAAAAAAGAAAGAAAGAAAAAAAGAAAATTTAAAAAATTAAACTGCTATATCGTTAGATGGCTAGCTTAGTCAGATGGACCAAATTGATACAATTTCAAAAGGTTTATGACTGAATTGGTAAAAAAATAAGTTGAGGACTGAATTGATACAATTACAATAAGTTTAGAAGTGTTAGGGTTGCTCAAGTGCCGGATAAGATCGGTTTACGATTAACATCGCCCAAGAATAATTAGAATTTCAGCATGTAAATGTATTTGAAATGGGTCTCCAAAATCCCTTGGGCAAATGCAAATGACATTTGACAATTTTTTTGGAGAGCTTTAGAGAAATGCAATCTCCAAGGGTCTTTAACCCAAGGTTGGTCTGGAAGTGCTTTGGAATTTTGCATTTTCGGAAGGCAAATATAATTTTTTTTCCCTTTCAACTTTACTCTCACTCAACTTGCATAATTTCGAAAATATCCTCACCTCAAGCGACCTTATTAGCAAGATTTTAGGCTATCAACGAGAGGATGGTTGGGCTAGATCTGGGTGGAGGCCAGCCATGCTTGAGATCGCCCGTTGACAAATAGCTTTTAGCAAATGACATTTCAGTCAAAGTTGCTTTCTGAAGTGTTTTTAAAATACTCTTTACTAAACACTACTTATATTTTGAAAAATCCCTTTCGCCCAAAAATCTTTGCTTTTTCTAGAAACTTCCTTTAAAGCCGAACCAAACACATCTATTCGGATTTGAAAGAACATGGTAGCCTTTTCTCTCTCCCCCTCCTCCTCCCCTAACCTAGGGTCTCGGCCCTTGCAAATTCAGAGGGGGAGAGAGAGAGTCTCCCGTCATTCCTATCTTTGATGATCTTGGGTTCCAGTTTTTTTTTCTTTTGCTTGGATTATTTTACCTTTTTTCTCCCACTATGTTTTGGGAGCTTGCGAGTGTAAATAATTCTCTGTAGCTAATCTTAGATGAATGTGGAGATCAATTCGGCCATTCAACCAGTTAATATCCATCGATGATGATGTTTGTGATGTTGCTTCATAAACTCTTCGAGATTATGCCTCTTTCCTCTTCCGATTTAGGTTTAAGTCTAAATTTATGGATTTTACTCTTTTGAACTAGATTTAGATATAGATTTGAGACTGAGAGTTCCTCACAGGGATTTGATCTGTGCTCTTTTAATATGCTGATATTGGTGTTAGTGCTTGACGACGGTGATGAGGACATTGAACCTAGATCTGCATCGCAAGCCATTATAATTATTGTAGAAATTCTCGGTATGTGCTCATCACTGAATCCGATGATTGGACGTTGAAATTTTATGATGACAGATCTATTTTGGTAGGATGAAAGTGTGCTTTTAGTTACAGAATATGCTTTGTTATTTGCCTTTTTGCTATAAATTTGAAAGCATTCTGTGTAATTCTTGAATATTGTTCTGATTAATGAATGAAATCTTTATTTCGGAAAAGAAAAAATTCAAAAGAACAATAATGCAAGATGGCAAAAGGGACTCAGCATCTCCTCCAATGATGGATCAACGTTCTTCTCACGCACCAAGCGAGGGGCGCGTGAACCTGGAATACTTTTTCCAGGAGAGTAGACAAATAATGAAGCTCGCTCATCCGGCATGAACGATGACACCAGGAAGCAGCACTGGAAAATTTTCAAATGTCCAAAGTTTGAAATATGAGTGGATGAAGGGTTTAGGTCATGAAGAACATCATGCCCCCATTAAACATGTCACATAGATGAAAATTTTTATTGAAAAAAGAATTTTTGGTAAGTGAAATTGACCCATTTATCAACATCTCTCTCTCTCTCTCTCTCTCTCTACAAGTAGATGTATATTCTCCCTATATTCTCCTTATGACACCATTCATTCATTAATATGCCCTCGTGGGTTTCTGAGCTTTCGTTATTTTTTTTTTTCAAACACCCTCTCATGCCCGCGCACTAACGCAAGAATCCTTTGATTTGTATTAATAGTCTTCCTCTCTCTGCAGAGCAAAATGAAAGAAAGCGAGAGAATGTATTCAAGTACTTCAGAGTAAACCATGGCATATAAGAAATTTTCACGCATAGACAGACCATCGTCACGGTCACTGAATTTCGCTCCCAAGATCCATCCAGTGCAGCTCACCAGGTAAAGCTACGGCGTTTGTGCAGAGGCATTCCAAGTTTTCGCGAATCCCGATGAATGTAAGCCATCCGATGCACTGTGTGCCTAAGTAAGCTCTTCGGGTGTTAAAACTTTGTGGGAATGCCTTTGTCCTTCCACTTTTGTTAAAGATCCTCATTTTATTATGATGACCTTTTGGTTGAATGCAGAGGAGGGTCTTTGATCGAAACGAACTCAGAAAGATGAGAATCCGAGGCGACTGAATCGGGACCAAGAAAGGGTATAGTGAAGCTTTTTGGTTTCGTTTTACACAGTCCCATTAGAACCAAACAGTGAGAAGTAACTGTGAAGACGCAGAAAGAGAGCGGGAAGACGAGTTGGTTCCCTTTTGCGGGTGCAGCTTCTTAATATAAGACTGCTTGGTGAGGGCTCGGCTTCTGTACCACGAGTTGAATTGGGTCGGCTTTCTTTATAATTGAAAGGAGCATGAGAGGAGGGATATAGAAGTGGAGGATAAAGAAAGATATGCGGGAAATGAAGAGGGAGTGTGATAGTAGTGGCAACAATGGAGATGTTAAGAAGGAGAGGCACATTGTCACTTGGTCTCAACAGGTTCCATTTCTTGGCTCTGTATCTCTCTCCGCATTTTCTCATTTAGATTCAAGGAACGTGATATTATCCTTTCCTTCTCCAGAACTTTTCTTTTGATGTTTTTGTTTTTGAGATTTTGATCAAATGGAGTTGACTTGTAGGAGGATGATATACTACGTGAACAGATTACAATTCATGGAACAGACAAGTATGAGCTCTCTCTCTCTCTCTCTCCCCCTCTCTCCGGCAAACGTACTAAGTCGCATTTAAGTCCTTATAACGTGTTCTTATTTGCAGCTGGGTGATTATTGCGTCCAAGTTCAAGGATAAGACAGCGAGGCAATGCAGGAGAAGGTTCTTTTTTACTGTTACTAATCGAACTATCCATCTCGCGTGGTACTCTGTTTTTTCCGGCGATTCTCAGCATTGTGTATGGTTTGACGTTGATGAGAAGTAAAACATGTGTTGCAGATGGTATACGTACTTGAACTCTGATTTCAAAAAGGGCGGATGGTCGCCGGAGGAGGACATGCTCTTATGCGAGGTAGTTGCCGCCCCGTATTCTTATGCGCAGAGAAAGATCTTCTGAATTGTCTTAAATCCAGAAATTACTGATGGTTTTTAACAACTACAAATTTGGTGGCGGCAGGCTCAGAAGATATTTGGTAATAGATGGACAGAAATATCAAAGGTGGTTTCAGGCAGGTATATTTTAACTCTTGCTTTGCATCTTCCCCGCTCGGAAACTACTCTGGGGGCCATACGACTCATCACCCCACTTGCAGGACGGACAATGCCGTGAAGAATCGGTTCACCACCTTATGCAAGAAGAGAGCAAAATACGAAGCCTTGACGAAAGAAAATAGCTTCCCACTCATCAACTCCAATAACAAAAGGGTCATCTCGTACAATACCTCCATCTTGGAGGAAACGTCGGAAAGAGCACTACATATGAAAAGGATCAGGTAATTGCAAGACTCAGTCTCTCCAAAGAAACTTCCACGAAATAACTAGTCTCTCCAAAGAAACTTCCACGAAATAACTGTGCTTCAGTAAGACTACTTCTTTTGCACAGCAGGAGGACTCGAGTTCCTGATCTTACAGAAGCTTGCAACTTTGGTGTGAGATCGTACGGGAGATCCAGAGGGGCATCGGATCAGCAGCCAAGAACTCCCTTCTCTGTAGTGGTTTCGAACATTCACAACAACTACGGTAAGTTTGCCTGAAAAAATTAGTATTTTGTCAGTTAGATACAGCTATTAAGGGGCATTGTCAGACTGTATGGTCATATCTAGCATAATTAATCGACAAAAGAGCACTCCTGTTGATGAAATTATCGCAGCTTTAGTATTCTTAACTTAGATAATGGAAATATTTAGCTGCTCACATGCAGTCTTACTTTCTTTTGACGAATCAGCAGCCAAGGATAGCAAAACTGAAAAAACATTTCTCAGTAAAGACGATCCCAAAATCACTGCCTTGATGCAGCAAGCAGAATTGCTCGGTTCACTTGCACTAAAAGTGAACACTGAAAGCACATGCCAGAGTCTAGAAAATGCTTGGAAGGTACGTGTTCAGTGCTCGTTCATAGATTCCTCCATTTAGCACAACTTAAACACCAACATGAACGCAATATAACCCTCCCCCTACACATTGATTCAATATCGGTAAGGCTTTTGTGTTTTCTTTTAATTTTGCTTCATGATTTGTTGGTCAAAAGGGTATTGGCCAGACCTTCTGTAAATTGCCCAAAACCCAGCTCATGTGGCAAGTACCAATTTATTTTCAGTTATGGATAATTCGCAAATCTTAAAGGTTACACAGAGTCAAGCATATGCATGGCCATATACCATGATTCAGGCAATAATTAAGAAGCTGCGAGCAGCAGCGGGCACATATATATTTGCTCTAATACTGGAGAAATCTGGACTCAGGTTCTTGAGGATTTTCTGAATCAAGCCAAAGGAGGTGAATGCCATGAACATAAGATCTCCAATGTTGACTTTCAGCAGGAGAATTTCAAAGACTTACTCAAGGAGTTGGGAAGTAGCATTGAGGGAAGTCAATCGTCGCGGTAATAGATTCACTACGAGATGAGACGGGACATTAGATAAACTTCATTTTATGTGCAAGCATTAATGGATCATTTGCAATTCAGGGAACCTGATCTATATGAAGCATCTCCAGCCAGCTCCGAGTATAGCACCGGTTCCACAATATTGCTCCATGGTACTTCAGATGGAACAGAACCCACTCAACAAAGAGGAGGCATACTGGATGAATATGTTGAAACTGAAACTGCAGCTCCACCATGCCATACTGAACAATTTGTTGACGACCAGAATGGGGCCATACTATTTCATGCAACGACGAATAAAGGTTATGAACTTCTACTCACAAGAAAAGGCATACAGAATACTTTCATTATTTTATATAAGTAGATCAGCAAAAGTAGATTGAACTGACAAAAATTAGTTCCTGTGGCAGCAGAAAATCTCCAATCCATTGATGAACAAATAAATGAAAATGGAGTTGGTCCTGCCTTGTCACAGACAGAGTTTGGGTCGCCACTTCAAGTAACCCCACTGTTTGGATCATTAGCAGCAGGAATTCCCAGCCCAAAGTTTTCAGAGAGCGTAAGTGATCTGATCAACCTACTTATCTTAAAGGCATGAACTTAGCAAATGCAAGGCCCGTCTTTTTATCCTTTTTAAAAGAACAATGAGCATCATACATCTACATACGTATCATACTGATGAGTAAATCCCGATCCAGAAAGAGTAAGTGAAGATTTCCAGTTTTCCAGCCTAGCCAGTAAATCAATGAATCTCTTGAAGTCGTATCTATTGGCCAGACTATCTCCCTCATCATTGAGACCAAGACAATTTGCTAACTCCAGCCTTCCATGGTTAAACTTCAGCTCCTAGGAGGTATATCATAATAAATTATAAGTATCTCTCTGCAGAGGTTATGATTATACTTAGCTATCTATTGCAGACACCCCAAGTAAAGTTCTTGTAAGATGGCTTTAGGCCACATGATTAGCATCAAACTAAAAAAGGAAAAAAAAAAGAACTGTCTAATCAATTAGCAATGTTGATGCAGTAATGGCATCATCTACAGCATCTCTGGCCATATTAACATGAGCAAAATCCTTTATCGGTTCAAAACAGAGCTTAGATTTCAAGAAATAACTCACACATGCTAACACGAAAAGGTTCTGCTTACCAACTTCAGGCCATGGTAAGATTTTCCATATTACTTATTGAACCCTCTAAGAGTGGAGCATGTATTGTGGACTTAAATGAGACTTCTGCAATCTTCATAGAATGATTGCTTCTATCTAGGAGCGTCCAAGGCAAAGGATAAATTTTTGCTCCTATAAAGAGGAGCGGGAGTTTCTTTCATCATGATTGAACATTTGCAATGACTTAATTAGTAGCAATGACAAAATAATGTGCAAGTCTGACTGCAATTTTCTTCTTCCTTTTTTATTTTCAGGAAAAGAACTTCATAATGAAAACACTAGGAATGGAGTCCCCCTGTCCAATCCCTAGCATCAATCCTTCTCATCCCCCAGCATGCAAAAGAGCCCTCCTCCAGAACCCCTAAACCACCAACCTGAACTCCACAATCCATAAATCACCTGGTCAACAAATTCCAGTCTTTATTCTAAAAGATCTAGCGTGTATCTAGCCCTTCTTTTCTCCGGCCTGGACACATGGTCCGCATTCTTTCCCCTTCCATTTTATTGTTCTAAACTGCCAGTATCGAATCTGAACTTGCCGTTCGGTAAATCCCGATTTAAAAGTGTTATAGAACACCAGCTCATCCTCAAGTCATGATTCCATCTCCCTCCATCCCATATGAGTCACTAGCCCTTTACTCGGGCTGAAATTCAATCCGCTTATTCCGGGTTTCATTCTTTTGTCTCCACTGCAAATTTTGGTTTGTCATTTGTACAGAAACTGCGGCTTCTCCCCGACAGAGTGTAGTTATACGTCGGCTCCTCCTCCCGGCCTACAGCTTGCCTGATGATTATCCGATTACGAAGAGAGAGAGAGAGAGAGAGTCAATGGGTGTTCATAGAAGTACAGAAATATTCTGTTGCTCCCAGTTCCAGATGTAATCCGACTTTACTGATGTCCAATGGAAATGGGGTTTGTTTTTGGTGTGTCAAAATGCCTCTTCTTTCATTTATTCTCACACACTATATCTATGCTCGAGAATCAGCTCGACCAATTCAAAGAACCAACAACGATGAAAGCAGAGATCAGGAGAAAATGCACATGCCCAGACGCAGTGAAGCATTGTAACAAATGCACGTTTGCTTGTGCCGTGTTTAGTCATGAACCATGAAGAAACAATGATACGCCCTTAAAAAAAGCAAAAGCAGGGCAATATGAACTTACATTGGATCAAAACTGCCTCGTAACGTCTGCGTTCCCACGCATTCTTTCACCCTTCTATCTTCCGACGGCCGAGGCATGACCATTGGGAAGAACTTGAAGTAATCCGAGAGCAAATTGAAGAAGAAGAAGAAGAAGAAAAGGGGGTGGTGATGGACCCGATGGATCTACAAGGCCTGTTCTGTTCTCAGTTGGGCGGGTTCGGCCCGGTATAACCCGACAGGATTTATCAAATAAGAGCTCCCTCCCCCCCTTTTTAAAATTTTTTTTTAAATGATGAAATTTACAGTGATCCAAGCGGGTCGGACAAATTTTCGGAAGAAACTATTTGATGCTCCGACCGAACGTAATCCTAACGGATCTAACCGCTGAACAATGTGAATATTGTGTAAGATCATATCATTTAACGGTTGAGATACGTTTCACAAATTTATTGAACTCATAAAAGTTGCTCATATCAAATTGTGGAGTGAAATTTTTACTAGGCCTCGACCAATGAGACTGCTCTCGTGCAATTGAAAATGAGAAATTATTCCTAATACCTTTACTAGAATAAGCAATCAGAAATTGCGAAAAGAATGGCACATTTTATCTTTTCCCTCATCTTCAGAGGAGTTACGTGACGCAGTGCGAATGTGATAGAAAACGACAATACGCAGAGCGTAAGAAAAAATCTCCAAATTTAATATCAAGTATTCTGTCTCAATCTCCAAATTCAATATTAAATATTATATTTTTTTTCTCTACTTAGAAAATGCCTTTTATATGAGGCGTGAAACCTAACCCTAATAGGTCTTCAACATAAAGCCCAAAATTACAAAACCGCCACTATTAACAAAAAATAATAGAAAATAAAAAAAAATAAATAAAGAAAAATTCCTCTAGTACTATGCGCATCATGCTCCTTTTGACTTCCGTTGAGATTTCTGCCTGTCTAATCGATCCAAGATCATATCGTTAACACTTTCCACATCATTCTCCTCCGCTTAGGAAAAACTCGTCCTCGAGTTAGAAGTATGATCTGGATATAAAGGCTCTGTGAAATCATGGAACGCTGACAAATCAATGATATTAAAAGTATTAGAAATACCCATGCTGCGTGGAAGATTTATAACATAGGCATTACCATTGATCTTCTTGTTAACAATATAAGGCCCATACTTCTTTGGCTGCAATTTGCTGTAAGTACCAATCGGGAACCGCTCCTTGCAAAGAAACACCATGACTTTGATTGTCTACTGCAAACACTTGATTTCGCTTGTGCTTATCTGCTGTAGCCTTGTACATGTGATTGGTTTCTTCCAACTTCTGCTTGACTTCCTAACGCACCTCCACAATCTGCTTCACCATGTGATCTGCTGCAACACTCTTGTCTGCTTGCTTGGGTAACTTAATTAAATCCAGAGTATGCTGAGGTGCCTTTGTATAAACAACTGAAAAAGGTGATTTGCCAATAGAACGATGAATCGCATTGTTGTAAGTAAACTCTGCCTGAGATAGAGCAATATTTCACTGCTTCGGTTTGTCATCACAAGTGCTCCGAATAAAATTACCCAGAGTTCTATTAACCACCTCTGTCTGCCTATCAGTCTGTAGATGAGCTGTGCTACTAAAATTCAAAGATGAGTGAAACAATTTCCGTAAGGTCTGCCAAAAATGCCCCAGAAATTTGCTATCCATATTAAAAGTAGTTGATTTGGGGACGCCGTGCAAACGAATCACTTCTTTAAAGAATAACCTAGCCGCACTTACTGCATCAGAAGTTTTCTTGCAAGGGATGAAGTGCGCCATCTTGGAGAATTTTCAACCACAACAAAAACAGAATCCACGCCTCTTTGGGTTCGTGATAATCCGAGCACAGAATCCATAGATAGATCTTCCCATATATTTTCTGGGACAAGCAAAGGCATATACAAACCTGTATTTTTAGACTGTCCCTTAGCAGTTTGGCAAATATAACACTTCTGTACATACCTGCTGACATCTTTACCTAATTGGGGCCAGTAAAATCGCTCCCCTACTGCGGCAACAGTTTTATCACGTCTCAGATGTGCAGCTGGCCCACCGTCATGTAAATCATGAATTACTTTCTCTCGTGAGGATGTCCGAGAAGGCAAAGCTGATTGCCGCGCATCAGATAACCATCCAAAATATAGAACTCATGCACAGGTTGGCCAACAACACATGTCTCTCAAATCTGGCCAAAATCATTATCACTTGCATAACAGTCTTTCAGCTGCTCGAACCCCATAATGTCTTGGTTCAGCGTAATCAATAATCCAGCTCTCTTACTCAGTGCATTTGCTACGACATTATTAGCACCTGACTTGTATTGTAATCTGAAAGGAAATTTTTGTAAGAATCGACACCAACGTGCATGCATATCCTTACTGATCCTTTTCTGGTTATTCAGGTACTTCAAAGCTTCATGATTAGAATAGAGCACGAATTCCTTACCAATCATATAGTACTCCCAGACCTTCAAAGCTCTAACAGCAGCATAAAATTCCTTATCATAAGTGCTCGACTTCTGTCTCGCGTTACTAAGCTTTTCACTGAAATAACAAATTGGCCTGTGTTTCTGAGACAAAACAGCTCCTATGCCCACTCAACTAGTATCACAATCTACCTCAAATAGCTTATCGAAATCAAGTAAAGCAAGAATAGGTGCTGTACACAACTTCTCTTTTAGGACAGCAAAACTATGTTCGGCTTCCTCTCCCCACAAAAATTTACCTTGCTTCCTACATTCCGTAATTGGGGCTGTGATAGCACTAAAATTTTTAATAAATCGCCTATAAAAAGTAGTTAACCCATGAAAATTCCGAACTTCCGAAATAGTTCTAGGTGTAGTCCACTCCTTGATCGCCTTCGCATTCGCCTTCGCCTCATCCGCTTCTATTCCCTCAGCAGTAATAATAAATCCCAAGAAAAGCAGCTTATTAGTTAAAAAACTGCACTTTTTAAGATTGATGTACAACTTATTGGTTTGTAAAGCTGTCAATACTTCCCTCAAATGCAACAAGTAGTTCTCTTCAGTTTTACTATAAATCAGGATGTCATCAAAATAAACTACTACGAATTTGCCAATAAAAGATTTCAGAACCTGATTCATAAGCCTCATGAAGGTACTCGAAGCATTAGAAAGTCCGAACGACATCACTAACCACTCGTATAATCTTTCTTTTTGTCTTGAAAGCTATCTTCCACTCATTTCTGAGTCGAATACAAATTTGATGATACCCATTCTTCAAATCCAATTTTGAGAACTGTTTAGCACCATGCAACCTATCCAGCATGTCATCCAACCTTGGAATTGGAAACTTGTAGCCCACAGTTATTTTATTGATGGCTTTGCTATCTACACACATCTTCCAACTCCCATCTTTCTTAGGAGTTAATAAGGTAAAAACAACACACGAACTCATGCTATTCTAAATATGCCCCTTTCGCAGCAACTCCTCTACCTTCTTCTTTAGAATCTCACTATTCTTAGGATTCATCCTGTAGTGCGGTAGATTAGACAGATTAGCACCATGAATTAAGTTTATATGGTGTTAAATATCGCGCATGGGCGGTAATCCATATGGAATCTTCTTAGACATCAGCTCACTAAACTCCTTCAATAAAGGCTTAACAGATTTGGGCTGCTTCTTCACTTACAATTTAGCCTTTGTTTCAAATACCTATTTAACTACTAGCGCGTAAATTTGTCGGGTATCCTTAACTTTAGCTTCAAATTTCCTTGTAAGGGTAAGGAAATTATCCCAAGTTGTCTGCTTTCCCTTACATTTCAATGGCAGGAATGTGTATCTCACTCCTCCCTTCTCCAGATTATACTGATTACTCCTCCTCGAATGCTGTGCATTTACCTTATATTACCAGGGCCACCCAAACAACACATGAAAAACATCCATATCTATCACATTGCAATACAATTCATCATGATATTCACCGATAGAGAATGGAATCTTACACCGTTTGGTCACCCGAATGCTGTCCACGCCAGGTTTAATCCACCCAAATATATATGGATCGGGATGCTTCTCTATAGGTACTCCCAACTTCTTTACTGTTTTTTTTTTATGTTTTTCATACTACCACTACCAATAGTCACAACAAAAATTTTGCCCAGAATAGTGTATTTGGTTCGAAACAACTGATGGCGCTGGGAATTATTCTCTCGTTTTGGCGCTATCATCATCCTGCGCACCACTCAATTTATCTCATCCTCTTCATCATCATCAAAGTCTTCCTCCTCCCTATTTGGCTCACAGCAATAACCATCTTCCTCCTCTTCTCGCATTGCCGTGTTTACTGCCTTCCTCTGAGGATACTCATTGGATTGATGCCCTGGTTGATTACATCTGTAACACTTTAGTGCCGTCGGTTTCGCATAAGGATTCGGGTTCGTACCTTTCTGCGCTTGCGTCCCCTTGTCCCTTGCCTCGTTCATGGGATGCTTTCCTACTGCTTTATCTTCAAAACGTCGCTCCATGTTAGAGCGATTATAGGATCCAATCTTCCCTCCCGAATTGCTCGCAGGATTATCTCTAAAATTACCATAGCCGCCTCTTCTACCCTTTTCTTGCAACAACAGTTCTGCTTTCATCGCCATATTTTTCGCTTTAGATAAATTTCACAAAACCTGCACTCCAAATTTATCTCGAATGAATGGTTTCAACCCATCAAGATATTTGGCTACCTACTACCCCTCCGTCTCTGACAGGTTATTTCGTTTCGCCAATCTCATAAATTCTGCCATAGATTCATGTATAGTTCGATTACCTTGCTAGCATCACTGATACTGCTGAAACATAATCTGTTCATAATCTACTGGTAGAAACTCCTACTTCAGCAACCTCCTCATTCTAGGCCAAGTTTTAATTCTCTCTTTTCCGTCTCTATTCCTCTTATTCTGCAATCTCTCCCACCATGCAGACGCACCCCCTTTAACCTACAGGCCATTAATCTTACCCACTTCTCACTAGGGGTCTCCATATAATCAAAGAACTTATCAACATCAGCAACTCAGTCCAGAAAATCTTCGATTCCCATATTTCTATTAAAATAAGGTATATGGACCTTTAATTTAAAGCTGTTATCTTCACGAGCATCGTAACGCCGTCTTCCATCATGTTCCCTACGGAATCGCCCGTAAAGACGTCGGCCTCCATAGTCAACATGTTCTTCATCAGTAAATTCACCTTCATCTTTTTCTTCCAAACTCTCTGAAAACAAAGGATTATTCTGTCTGCGGATAGGAACAAGCCCATAAATAGGATCACCGCGAAAAATGTTTGCCCCCTGGCCTTCTGCCATGCTGCCTATATCGATTCACATCAACATCGAGAGTTTCAAATCGATCAACTATTTCATCAAACCTTTATTCAAGATGACGAAACCTGTGATCAATTCGTTCTTCTAGGCGTTCCATTAAACGCTGCTCCAAACATTGCAGTGCATCATCCCCAAGGATCGGGGCTCCAGTCTCCTGAGCATCGTCATGAAGACCACCGTTTCTTCCGCTGGTCGCCATAGGCTCTGATACCAACTGATGTAGCGTGAACGTGATGGGAAACAAAAATACGCAGAGCGTAAGAGAAAATCTTCAAATTCAATATTAAATATTCTGTCATTTCTCTATTTAGAAAACGCCTTTTATATGAGGCGTGAAATCTAACCCTAATTGGTCTCTAACATAAAGCCTAAAATTACAAAATCGCCACTATTAGCAAAAAATAACAAAAAAAGAAAAGAAAAATTCATTTGGTACTATGTGTATTATGCTCCTTTTAACTTTTATCGGAATTTCTACCTGCCTAATCGATTCAAAAACATATCGCTAACACTTTCTACATCATTACAGGTCGAGTCACCAAACGAAAGAAGAAGAAGAAGAAGAAGAAGAAGAAGAAGAAGAAGAAGAAAAACGAAAGTTACGATTGGCGGACTTCTTCTACATGCATGATAATCATTATTTGCCGTTTTCCTTTGTACGAGACTTTGTGGAATCCTTGGTAATGCCCAAGAAGCTTTTGGTTTTTTTTTCTTAATTTTAGAATTATTTTTAAAATTTACCAAAAAAGGGTTAAAAAAATATGTATCACTTTGGGAGCATGGGCGGCACTATGAACGCTGGACGGGCCTCGAGCGGCAACCCAAATGTCGTGCAGGGCTAGGCGGTATATAAAGTGCTGCCTGAGGCCTAGTGAATACCACACGGGCTCATGGGGCATTAACAGTGACGTGCCGGCCCATGTGGCTTTTTGAGTGCCGCAGACCCAAGGTCCGCAAGTCGGTGTGACACTCACAGCCCTCAAACCTTAAAATGTTTTTTTTTCTTTTTTCTTTTTTATATAATTTTAATTATATTTATAACATTTATATTTATTTAACTTTTTAAATATAATTTCTCCCTTTTAAGCTTATTTTTATAGCATAATTATGAATAATTATAATTAATTAAAAAATTTATTAATATGTATGTAATTATCTTATTTATTATGTAAATAATTAGTAAGAATTTAAATAGAAAATTTATCTTAATAAATTAATTATTTATTTACATTACTAAATAAATTATATTAATTGAAAATTTTACCTTAATAAATTAAGTATTTTTTGAAAAGTTTATCTTAATAAATTATTTTTAATTAATTAGATAAATACTAAATAAAATAATTAGATAATTATTAATAAAAAAAATAATTAATTTATTGAGATAAAATTTTCAATTAATATAATTTATTTATTATGTAAATAAAATAATTAATTTTTCACATAAATTTTTTCTAATTATTTACACACTAAATAATTTAATTACATACATATTAATAAAATTTTCAATTAATTATTTATAAATTTTTTTTATAAAAGTAAGCCTCAAAATAAAAAAAATATATTTAGAAATTTATATAAATATAAAATTATAAAAATAAGTAAGACAATTCGAAATTAAAAAATATTAATAAAATGAGAAATTTTATTAATGGGTATGTAATTAGTTTATTTAGAATTTAAATAATTAATTTATTAAGATAAAATTTTTAATTAATATAATTTATTTAGTATGTAAATAAATAATTACTTTATTAAGATAAGTTTTTTCTTTAAATTTTTATTAATTATTTACATTCTAAATAAGTTAATTACATACATATTAATAAAATTTTTAATTAATTATAATTAAGTTATAAAAATAAGCTTAAAAGGGAGAAATTATTTTTTTGAAAGTTATATAAATATAAATATTATAAATATAATTAAAACAATATAAAGAAAACAAAAAAAAAGCATTTTAAGGCTTGCGGGCCGTGAGTGTCGTGATTGGGCCCACGCGGCACTTATAAAGCCACACTGGCTTGTGCAACGTTTGGACTACTGTGTGGGGCCCATGCGACATTCGTAGTGCTGCCCAGGTCCCAAATTGGTGAATATATATTTTTTAAAATCCTAAACTGGAAAAAAACCGGAAACTTTTAGGCTTTCCATGTCAATTTCTCGCAATTAGTGTGGCCGGGGTCGCCGGACCAACCCTTAGTCTCTCTCGTTTTATTTCACAATCTTAGGCTTGGATCTGAACTCCAAAACGATTGATTCGGGAAGAAATCAAGCCCAAAACTTAACAAATTTACACGAACATTTTAGCAAGTGAGTTACAGTCGCACAATTGATACCGAACGGCCACCTTGATTTACATCAGGTAGCCTATTTACCTCCATCCTGATTTTTTTTTTTGTGGCTTTCTGAACAAGTCCTTTCCATTAGAGGCCCCTTCTACGGTGCCTAGAGATGCCGGAGTTTGGCTGGTTATGGTTGCTCGCGCTCTGGATTTCCTCTAGTCGAGCTACAACCTCGGCCATTGTCGGTCGACTCTTTGGGTCCAAATGCAGGCACTTGGCTATGATTTCTGCAAAATTCTGGGCTTCTTGCATTGGGAAGTTCCTCTTGAGCTTTCTGTCCATGATATGATGCAACTTCACTTTGTCCTTCAAGTAGGGCTCCGCCCATTGCACGAGGGTTCTGGCAGCCCCACCGGAATGTTTCCTTATCACCCTAGAGCCTGTGAAAATCTCCAGGAGAACAACCCCGAAGCTGTAAACATCTGTTTTTAGGGTTAGGTGACCTGTCAATTACAATGGAAAAAGAATGTGAGCCTCGTGGGTTTTTGTGGAGTCGACAACGGATTGAACCATCTTCCCGACGCATGATTAGCTTGACCCAAAAATGAACTTAAAACTGATAAGAAATATCGTCAATATGCTTACCCAAGTGTATGAAGAACAGTAAGATCTGTCATTGAAGTACCTGTGCCAATATATTCCGGGGCGAAGTATCCTGTCGTGCCAAGAAGTCTGGATGAGACATGAGACTGATCGCCTTGAGGACCAAATCTGGCGAGGCCAAAGTCCGATATCTTAGCGTCGAAGTCCTGCAATGTCATAGAGGATGACTGACTATGACTATGCGAGCCAGTCAAATTATAATACCTAGTGTATTCGTTTAGAGATTTTGCAAGCTTGTAAACTGTCATCTTGTTTTCCTATGAGCCGAAAAATTGTTCCATAAATATAGAGCAAAGTGAAACATACAGAAGTAAGCAAAATGTTGGAGGATTTGACATCGCGATGAATGACCGGCTTGGATTGTGAATGAAGGTGATCCAAACCTCTAGCAGCCCCAATCGCGATTTTGACTCTTCTTCTCCAACTTACCTTCCTGCGTTTTTCTGTATTCCGGCAAAGCACGTATTCAAATTGGGTTCTTTAGGTTTCAAATCATTAGCAGAACTGGGAAATACCTACTGGTATTATGAAATTTCATTCATCTTCCACTCATTCGTAGAGTTTACATTGGTTGGTCCTTACCTCTTAATAACTGATCTTCTAAGCACCCCTTAGCCATAAACTCGTAAACCACAATTCGGTGCTCCTTGTTGCTGCAATACCCTATGAGCTTCACGATATTCGGGTGATTCAATTTGCACAAGAAGCTCAATTCATTCTGCAAGCACAACATTGAGCTGATTAGAAAAAGAGAGTGCGCAAGTCAAATTATGTAAATATTACAAAATAATATTTTCATTTAACAGTTTAAACTTTTAAAATATACGTGATTGTCATACAAAATTCGAAGGGGAGAGAGAGCGAAAGAGGGAGAGGGGAAAGGGAGAGAGCATCACTCTAACCAGCCACTCATCTTGACCTTGTGGTCCCTTGTGCCGGAGCCTCTTGACAGCGATTGCCAGGCCGCTTTTCGGTCTAGCCGCGTTCATGGTGCGATAGCTAATCCAACCCTTGTAAACATCGCCGAAACCACCTTCGCCAATGAAGTTGTTGCCACTGAACCTGTTGGTGGCATCCTTCAACACATCATAGCAAAAGCGGTGAAGCCTATACGGATGGAACGCCTCGTACTTCTTGTTCCTCAGCCATTCATTGTCTCGTTGCCAGCCTCGTTGATAGGCACACAAGTTCCCATCTATTTCTATTTTCAATATACGAAATGCAAATCGAGATCAAAGTAAGATAAAACTGAAATTGCCAAAGCCGGCCAGTCACCAATGGCATCTGTGTTCCTGAGTAATGAGGAATGCAATCAATTAGCCCGTAATGAAACTGTCATCAAGAAAAGACATAAACTTGCCTTTAAGCGGCCGATTAGAAGAAGTGGATGGCTTGCTGTGATCTTGAAGCGGCAAACCATGTTGTTCATTCTCACTGCTCTTTCCTACACCAAGATGATTAAATTGCAACTTCAATGTTCATGAACAGATAAAGAAGAGATCCGGTAAATAAATCAAAAATCAACCCTACAGGAAGGAAAAAAGAAATACCCTTTCGAGAGTATGATGAAACTGATGAAGTTCCCCTTTGTTTCGATTTAGGCTTTTCATCCAGACACAAAGATCGCAGTGTGCACTCTGATTTGGACGCAATAAAGATGAAGTTCAGATCATAAATTCAACTTTGGAACGGAAATTACGTTTTAAGATGAAACTAAAAAAAGAATGAAGGCGAACCAGCGGGAGGCTGAGTGATGTTTATAGGCTGGCTCGGGTCATGGCTCGAGGTTTTGCTGAAACAATTCCCCATTAAAATCTCCTGTTGATGATTAAACTCGTGGATCGAAAACCATCCAACGTGCGACCACGGATAAACTAAAGATCTTTTGGATGAATAGACATTGGAAAGATTGATATACAGAGCTTTGGTGGTGAAGCAGACTATGTGCAACTTAGTAGAGCGCACAAAGACATCGTTTTACGTGTACTTTGGACGACCAAACCAAAGGATCAAATGAATCCAGGGATCTTGTGAAAGTGGGAACAGATCGAATTAATTTTATGATATTTTTGGAATCCTTCGAGGCCGATACGTGGGAATTTCCTCCTAGATTCCAATAATTTTTAGCAGATGTGGATCAACGATTTGCTACACCTTCTTTCCTGGAAATATAGCAACGGATGGCTACTTTCTTGTGTTGTCTGTTTCCATATTTCCAAAAAGTACAACAGCAAACGACACAACGCTGAAGAAATTGAGAGTTACAACCTAGGAGATTGATTTGTCGTCCGATTTGATTGCCCAAAGTCTGGTTCTGTTAAGGCTACGTATGGTAACCATTTTGATTTTATAATTCTGTTCCCTAGAACAAAAAAAGATGGGAATCCCGTTTGATAACGTAAACAATTTTGATTCTGATTCTGTTTCGGGGAACAGTTTTGGAACAAAAAAAAAAACAAAAAAAACAAAAACAAAAACAAAAACATAAAAAAGTTAGTTTAAAAAAAAAGAATCACTTTTAAGAATAAAAAAATAGAATAAAGTACCACATCTCTTACTTTTCTCTTTCAGTTTTCTTATCACTTTTCCCTTGACCTAAAATAAAATAAGGTCTCATTTTCAAAAAAATAAAATAAAATAAGATAATAAAAATAAAATAAAATAAAAAATCCAAAAAATTCTAAAAAATTTCAGAAAATCCCTAAAAATAGAAGAGGCTTAGATTAGGCTAGTTGAACTTTTTTTTCCCCATAAATTTGGATCTAGATTCCTTAGATTTCATAAATTTTGTTTGGATTTTATGATGCGATTTATGAGTGCCATGATCTTTAATTGTGCACTTGATTTTATTGGTTGCGATTTGCCTATGTTTATATACTTCATACTTAATCTAGTTTTAGAAAATTTTGGAAAAAAAATGAAAATAACTAGCGTGAATACAACATCAATATTTTTTGATGGGCCATGAGTGAGGACAATGTTTATTCTTAAGTTTCTGGTGAAATAAGAATAAGATTTCATTTCCTAGAACTAAAAAGTAACTACGTAATTATTTCACTTAAATGACAAAAATTGAAAACAGAATCATAAATTTATACAGGTACTAAACATGTTTCTATTCTAAGAACATAAATTTTGTATAGTTATCAAATGGATTCTAATTCAAAAAAATTCATTCAGGAATAGAATCTGAAAAAGTCATTTTAATTAGAATTAGTTTTTTGGATTAAAATCGTTACCATACGCAACCTAAGAGTCCTTCGCACATGTGTTTTTGTTGTTCCGTCAACTTTATAAAAAGAAAAAGAAAACAGCTTCCGACGAGTAGCGTTGCGGTCAAAATATCGACCAATCACATCGTTCCATAAAAAATATCTTAACAATAAGCATGTCCATACTCGAACTCCACAACAAGAGGGGGCGAAATAATTTACTCTCAACCATATGCTAACAAGAAAACGGTTTAGTTTCGTTGGATTGGTCTAGGCTAATGATGATTCTAAATTATACTTCCATTTACTACCCTTATAATTTTTCTTGGCTTCGTGTTTAGTCTAAGCTCTAGATGGCACGTCATTCCAAGGTCACGCGAGCGTACGATTGTAATTGATGGGATCCTCTAATTCATCCATAATTATATCTACATAAGGGTTTACCATTTATATTTACTTCTATAAATAAGAAACATGTTAAAGTACAAGTTTTGCTTCTTCCCCTTCATTGATTAGACTCCATTTCCAATACGGATGTTCGTAAAAATTTACAGTACGAGCCTTCCCTCTCATTGGTTTAATTTTGCAAAAATCTTCTTCCACCCTCATCTTTAGAAGTCATGTAATGTGCTGCACAACTAAACCTTAGACAAAATTAGGGTCAATGTATGTACACATTCTAAAATAATAGTGTAACAAAGATGAGGAGAATCAATAAAATCAAGGGAAAATTCTAAATAACGCCTAAATATCCTCATTTTCTTAAATAAAGACCCCAAGTAATTTTTGTTTTAAATAAGACTCGAAGTGCTCTCTTTCTCTCAAACAAGAACCTAAAGTGGTCATGCCTATTTTAAATAAGAGCTTGACCTTATCAATTGACTAAATACTTTAGCTGATCAAGGGTATTTTCATTAAATCATAATTTTAACCTAATTTTTAGAACTAAAAAAACTTAAAGTTAAAAAAAAAGATACAAGAGAGGGGGGGTTGCCTCTCTCCTGTGGCCGCTTTGGTGGGGCAGTGGCTTCGGGAAGAGGGCTCACCAAGGCCTCAGTGGGGGTCAGCGGGCCCTCGTCAAAGCTAGGAGGGGCTTGCATGGTAACCATTCTGATTCTCTGATTCTGTTCCTTGAAATAGTAAAGAATGAGAATCGTGTTTGGTAACGCACATAATTCTGATTCTAATTCTGTTCCAAGAATCAGTTTTGGAGAATAAGAATTACTTTTAGAGCAAAATCCAGAACAAAAAAAAGTTGATTATGAAATTATAATCACTTTTGAAAATCACAAAACAGAATGAAATGTCACATCTCTCACTTTTTTCTTTCAATTCTCTCGTCACTTTTCTCTCAACCTAATAAAAATAAAAATAAAAATAAAAAATTTAAAAAAACTGAAATTTTTTTTAAAAATCACAAAAATTTTAGGAAATTCCTAAAAATAGAAGAAGCTTAGATGAGACTGGTTTGACCTCATTTTCATAATTTTGGACCTAAATTTCCTAGATTTCATAGATTCACTCTTCTACAAAAAAAATTATCGCAGAAGATGAGGGCATCCAATGTGTGGATGGTAACATATATACTCGTAGCCGTACGTCACAAAATTTGACCATTTGCACGTGGAGCTAGAGCCAAACACCCACTTGGATTTAGAATAGAAGTTGCAAAATGATAGTGAATGACTTGTATTTCGTATCAAGGAAGATAATTTGGTTTTTTTTTTCAATGATAATTTGATTGTTCGACTGCTATGTTTGTATGTATTTGGACAACGCAACATTTAAAGAAGAGTCCTTAATATGGGAATGTGTCCAATGCTTTAATCGAACTTCAAATGTCATGTATTAAAATTTGTGTTTCATTTATTATGACACGCTAAAAAAATAAATGTATTTTAAATTTTTTTAGTGTGCATTGGAAATTAGTCTTCAATTTAGAATAACATTTTACAAAGTAATTACATAATTATTTGACTTAAATGAAAAAAATTAGGAAGAGTAACAGTTTTTTAAAACAGAAATTTTGTGCAGTTATCAAATGCGTTTCCGGTCCTTTAAAACTTATTCAGGAACAAAATCAGAAAAAATCATTTTAATCAAAATCAGTTTTTCGAAACAGAATGGTTACCATGCAGGCCCGAGGCAGCCACGACACTCCCATATCTGGGTGAGGGTCATCAATCCTCGCCTAGGTCCGAAGGCAAGTTGCAGCCCTCGGCCAAAGGGTCGACAACCCTCGCCATGGTCTTGCCGAGGGTTGCAGCCATCCCCTAGACTTAGGCAAGGGCCAGTAAGCCTTTGGCTCTGGTCGAGAGGGTGGCCTGCCATGGCTACCAACCCTCTTTGGTAGTAAGGCAACGGCCATAGGAGAGAGGGCATTCCCCATTTCATTTGTATCTTTTTTCTTCTTTTTTTACTTTTAATCTTTTTTTTTTGAATTTTTGAAAACTAAAAAAAGAAAAAATAATAATAAATACTAAAAAACTAAATGACCAAAATGCTTTTAATATTGATGAGTCAGACTCCGGGAAAAGGACACTTTTGGTGTCTTAACTTGTGTACGGAGATCACTTTGGTGCCTTAACTTTCAAACGGATCACTTTAGTGCCAAATCGGAGACAAAATGATCACTTTGGTGCCTATTCTGGCCAAAAGTGCCATGTGTAATTAATAAATAATTTTTTAAAATAAAATGACATTTAAAAAATAAAAGCAAGTCCACGTAGGTTGCCACGTCCCCCATCTTCCTTCTCATCTTCTTCTTTGGCTTCCTCTTCTTCGGCGGACGCAGGACCACCACTCCGCCTCACCCTCGTTCGAGTTTGCCGTTTGCCGTCGCTCCACCTCCGCCAGTTAAGCACCTCGTCGCACCACCATCTCGCTCGGTCGCCTCAACCATCGCAAGCTAAACTCGCCCCCCCTCTGCAACTCGGACCCGCGACCCCCATTGTTGCGCCGAGCTCTTCATCGCCACCACCTCCTTCGTCCGACGCCATCTGCAGCCACCATCCACCGACGCCACCTCGCCATCAGCCCCACCGATCGTCGCGACACCCTTGAGCAGCCTCGTTGCCACCAGCAACCTCGATCGAAACCCCCGAGCCATACCTATTTTCTCTCTCTTCTGTTCTGCGACCCCGATCTTGCGCCATATCGTCGCCGCCTTAGCCAAGTTTGCCATGACTAAGCTTGAGCCAGCCCAGCCCCGTCGTCTCTCTCTCTCTCTTCCCCAAGACTCCGCGACGCCTCCAAACCCGAGACCCATTCTCTCTCTCTCCTCTGTCCGGCACCCCCATTGTGCGTTGTCGTTGCCTTCCGAGCTCGCGTCGTGTCATTGTCGAGCTCTTCTCGTCTGCGTCCAGCCACTCGAGCCTAGTCGCTCGACCCCCAACTGCCTCGCTCAACCTCCGTCGCCCGTCTGAACCCACCGCCGAGACCCTCAACCACCCGTGAGCTTCCCCCAGCCACCATCCAGCCCAGATCCGCGTCCCTCAGTCCATGTTTTGCCTTTGTTGTGTCATCCGACCGTTCGAGCTCTCGTCGCCATCGCCGGCGATGATGGAGCGGCGGCGGCGAGGGCTTATTCAAGCCCTCGCCGCCTGGTTTCAAGTTTTTTTTTTCATTTTTTTACTTATTCTTCAAATTATTTAAATAAAAAAAATTAAATTTAAATAAAAATGCCACGGTGGACCTTCGGCATGCCACATCAGCGTCATATATTAATAAAATAAGGCTACGTCAGATTTCCGGCCTGCCAAATCATACTTGGCACTAAAATGATCGTTTTTTCAAAAACTTAGCATCAAAGTGATCCTTTTGAAAGTTAAGGCACCAAAGTGATCTCCGTACACAAGTTAAGGCACCAAAAGTGTCCTTTTCCCGTCAGACTCCTTTTTTGAGATTGATAAGGTCATTTCTGGTCCTTATTTGTAATAATGTCTACTTCAGATCTTTATTGGAGACAGATTTAATTTCAGACTCTTATTTGAGAAAATGAAGACACCTCGGGCTTTTTTCTTTTGAAATTTTTCATAAAATCAATTGTGGAGGACATGATTCCACTTCTTGAGCATACGAAGTAGCGTACATGGACGACTAAATTGCTTATACACCTTGTCATAAAATATGCAAAGACGTAAGGTACATCCAAATAAGATTTTGATGATCAAACCGAGAGTGCATTGAATCTTTCCCAACAATTATCCATTTGAGCTTCCTTGAAGGCGATGAAACAAGCTTGTTAGAAAGACAAAAACAAATAAAAGTGAAGACATTATATGTGTCGGGTGACCTTTCTCTCGCGAAAATAAATTGAGCAAATTGAACAGATGGATAGGTATAACAGTGTCTTGGATTAACAAGTGATCTGAAGCAGTGGTTTCTCCTATGGCCTTAATTTGAAGAGATAAAGTTGGAATTCGTCCACTGCCTTCGGCCAGCAATTTCTGGTGCTGTACCACCACTTCTCTGATTTTCAGTTGGTGAAGATCATCCTGCGAAATTGGAAAGAGAATAAAAATGATTGTTTATCAGCAAACCAATTTCCTGTAACCATAATGATGAACTCCTACATGATGGTTCTTGCCCTTGCCAGCTAGGGTTTTGCTAAATCAACTTAAAAAGATAGAGCGACACCAAATACTCAGAGTTCGTATATGTTTAGCTCCGGTGAAGTATTTTCAAAGACTACGAGACATCTTCCATTCGATAGGTAAGGCTAGATTAGCTTGACAAGTTGAATAAGCTATGATACTAGTAAGTTGAAAAAAGCGATGAAATCGCGAAGCCATGTCAAGATAAAATGAATTTAGGATTCACTTGGTGACTCCAACGAAGCAGATAATTTTGCCGCAAGCTCGGCATTCGAGTATCACCAATGGAAACAAGGTGGGAGTTAGATGGTTTCTGCTCCAACCAAATAAGGGGCTAGTGCTTCTGAGGGTCCCAATGAATTAAGATGAGCCTCTTAAATGCTTCTCGCAATCCAGTATGGTTATATATTTCTAGAGCGCCTTAACAACCGGGCACAAACGCTTCATAAACCCTAATAAAGGCAATAAGAACGATCAGATGTCACACACCAAGGGCCTATTCTAAAATACCAATCCCATTGTAGTGATCCATGAATCAACGGTTACCTCCCTTGTATCAGCTTTGCCATGACTTGTGGGCATCGACCGCGGAGATGTTTATTGTCAAGCGGCATCGGGAGTTCCCCCAAACACTTCAGTAGGAAATTGCGAATAAGCCGATGAGAGAAAATTCTCAAAAAGTTCCCAGTGAAGTGCTCGGAGGAACTCTAGAGGCCACCAGACCTGTTGCTGCTCTTTGAATCATCTGTTGCTGGCTCATCTTAGGGTTTCTTGCCCTACTATTTATAGAGGACTCCCCTTCATTCTTTCTTTTCCCCCTAGCGTGAATGCCTTCTCTGCTTCTTGTATCAAGGTGCAAGTGGAGTGAAAATGACAAGACGAAACTTTTCTCCTTCTGCTAAGAATAAAAATAAAAATAACCACAATAATAATAATGGCAATAGCAATGATTATTAAGATATTTTATTATTGTCTTGTTGTTTTTACAATTTTGAATGCTAGATATACTAAGATTGGCCTATGAAACTAGTGTGCGAGCAATGTGACAAATTTTTGTTGATACGAAGTACTTTGCTTACTTATAACCTGCCGTGTACCGATTGCGAAGATGCCTTAGTACATCTAAAGCCATTTTAGAAAAAAAGGGGTTGTAAGATCGATGTACGTAGGTGTGATACACCAAATTTTTGTTGATTGTTGAAGAATATATGATCATTTACAGTCTATCATACATTGACGGTGGAGATCGGGCTTCTTCGAATATCTCACGTTACTTTCTATAGAGGGAAAGAAAGTAGTGCGAGGGCAAGTGAACATGGACGCAACTGTAGGCTGAGCGGGAGTTTTTCGATGAGGAGAACGTGTAGTTTTGGTTGGGACCATTCATGCCACCGTTTCGCCCTTTGGTACGTCTCTCTCTGGTCCCTTCGGTTTTCGATATTTTTCTCGTAGGTACGAATCAAATCTCTTACTAAGTTTGTTCTTGTACTTACGCGCCCATTATGAGAAAATCGAGTTTTCCCCTGTGGTGATATATTTGATTATCCTATTCGAAGTATTAGAGTACAGATGAAGAAAAATACCTATATACTTTGTACAAATCCTATTCAATCGTTCGTATCGGACAAAGATAAAAGAGGGCTACACTTCCATGCGCATCGTGGATAGGCAAGCAAAAGAACATCGATCCCGTAACATTTCGAATGATCATGCCTAATAGTTTAAACCTTCATGTGAAGGCGTTACATGTATTATCAACCTGACCGGAGTAGATCCATGTTGTATTCCTCACAGTACAAATTACACTCGAACTCTCATTTAGTAACGCTGGATATTATTGCCTGCACCGGATGTTCACGAGCGAACGAGAAAGCATCTCCGAAAAAGATTGAAGAGGATATGGATGAATAAGGCTTCGGACATTTGAGACGAAGAGCGAAGGAGAAATTTCATCCACTCACCACAAAGATTCTCCCATTAGGCCAATTCACTCCACCCACAATTCGGACCAGGTTCAGTTTCTATCCACATTTTATTTTTTCATGAATCGTCCCCTCTCAAAAATATGTTCATAATCAATAAACCGTCATAAATCTCAAAAGAAACCACCTGTCATAAAAAGATCAAATTATTTCTAGGTAAATTTATAAATAGATTTATAAGCCTATTGTATGGATATCAATTCAGTTCTAAAATTTTTAATCTAATAAATCTAGTCCTAAAGATATAAGCAATTTGCCAATGTGGTCCTTCTAGTCAATTTTGATTAAAAATTGCTAACGTCGATCATCTTACGTGGCATAGTCGGTATTAATATGGATAATTTTTTTATTTTATTTTTAGAATTTTCTTCCTAAAAAATAAAAGAAAAATGAAAAATAGAAAATTTAGAAAATCTTAAAAAATTTCAAAGACCCTTGGCAGTGGTTAGTGAGCTCTAATTACCCTCGCTTGTTATAGTGGAAAAAAAAGAAGAAAAAGAGAAAAAAAAAAGAAAAGAAAAATAAAAAAATTCAAAAAAGTATTAAGGAATTAAAAAAATTGCCAATGTCACGCTAGTCATTGCATATAGGATGACTATTCGCTATTTTTGACCTAAATTGGCTATATAGACTTTACTGGCAAATTGCTAAAATATTTATGACTAAATTAGTAAATAAAAATGTTTTAGGACTTTTTTGTTAACTTTACCTAAAGTTTCTTTGATCTTAATATTTTCTAGGGTCCCGATTCGAGATCTTGATTGAGTTGACTTTTGTGAGAAGTTCACATATTTTATTAGCTTGCCTCTCTCGGTAGTCATTTGGCGGATTTGCTTTAAACAAATAATTTTTTCAAATATTTTATGGGCCACGGTAAGGGCTAAAGGCGGATGGAACATAGAAAACATATATTCTGTGGTTAGAAGCGGGGAATTACCAAAAGCATCACAAATTTATTGCATTTAAATCGATTTAGTCTTAAAAATTTTCACATTTTGTCAATTGAATTCATTTGATTAATTTTGGCTGAAAATGGATGCCATTGATGCTGGCCATTCGAAGAAGCACAGTTGACGTTGACGTGGATAACTTTCGTAATATTTTTAAAATGTATTTTTAAACTTTATATATATTTATATTTATATTTATTTTTCTTTTCTTTCCTTCTCCGTTGGTCGACGGGCCTCCTTGATGGTCGGCGAGGGTGATCGTTCGTTGAGCGAGCCAAATCTAGTGAGACAATGGAAAGCAACAACTTCAAAATGAGGAAAATAATTTTCAACGAGGAGATCATTTTCCTGAGTCTTTCTTTCGCCCAAACCCTGCACGTTCTTGTCCGCGCACTCATTCACCTTCCTCTTCTCTCCTGTGCACTCATCATCTCTTTCCAGCTCCAGAGTTCCTCCTCCGCCTCCGGACTTCCGACTCCTCTCCGCCACCACCTGCGGCTGTTACCACCACCGTAGAAACAACTTGCAGCGACAGATGCTCCGGCAACTCCACGATCTCTCTCCCTGCTACCTTCGTCCCCCCTCCCTCCTCCCCCCAAACTCAGTTGCCTCAGTAATCTCTTCCGCAGCCCCCACTGAGCTTCCTTCCGTGTCTGACTGTTGCCTCTTCGAAGATGACTCCCTCGCCTCACTTTATACCATCAATCTCCAGCTCAAATTTCACAATGAAATTGCAAACATCAATATCACGTCTCAAGAATCTGCCTCAACAACCCACCAAAGTCGCTCGAATTAATGAATTTAGAAGTTTTAAGCTCCAAGCTCGTATAGCAGAAGGAAAAAACCTCAGAGAAGTCAAATTTCGAAGCCGTAAACTCGTCGTAGAGCTTGAGATTCACACTCGAGCAGTGACGTGAGAGGGTGACACAAAGCATAGTGTGGTTGAACATGAAGAGCGGCCACCTGCGAGCTCGTCCCTCGCCTGTGGCCAGGTCCTGTGAAGGATGATCAGCCGAGGAAGAAGGAAAAAAGAATGAAAAGAAAAATTACAAATATTTAAAATTAAAAATTCAAAATTTTTGGTAATTTTACCTAGAAAAATCAAATTATATTTTCCATACCAAATGATGGAAATTGTTTCTCTATTCATGTTCAGGTTTTAGCTAAACCCCAGAAAAAATTGTCATTTTTCTGGAAAATGACTTTCTCAAAATATTTTCTCTATTTTTGCAAAACAAACGGATTTAAATGTTGACATTATTGAGAAGTTGAGTTTTCGAATTGGTTTTTCCCTTTGCCTCTTGCTTTCCTAAAGATTTTGTTTGGCTCCGCTTCTAGCTAATAAATATTCGTTGTCACTTATACATCGTCACGCCACCAATCAATATGCAACTTGGCTTCTCACTGCATTTGTTGACCAAAAATGAATAATATATGCCAACTCCAAAGTCAAACGAAGATATATATATATATATATTTTTTCATCTAGCACAATCAATTCTAGGATTTATTCGAAACATACCCAACATAAAAGAAAAAAGAAAAGTGAGCTCTGAGCTCCAATCTCCATATGTATGCATGGCTTATCGCCTCCATAGTCCATAGCCAAAGAATTAGTCACGGCAGCTTCATGGCCGTCGCCATCTGTTTACTGGACATTGTTGTTGCAGGGGGAAGCTCCAGTTTTGACATATGATTCTTCATAGTTCATTTATAGAGCACACAATCTCTCTTCAGTGGGAAACTTATCCAAAAAGTCCTAAACATATTATACTTTTACCAGTTGAATCCTAAATCTTTTTAATTTTTCCAATTAAACCTTCAATATTTTCATATTTGCCAATTGAGCCCGTCCAGCTAATTTTGGCTGCAAATAGCTGACTTGAATGGCCGTCGTCCTACATGGCACAGTTGGCAGTGACATTGACAATTTTTAAAATAATTTCGTAATATTTTTTGACTTTTATTTATTTATTTCCTTTTTTCTTTTCTCTTTCTTACTGTAGTCGGTGAGGCCTCGTGATCCTTGTTGATTCAGTGGCAAATGTGGGGTTGTGTTTGTTGGTTCAGTGGCTCCAGAGGGGCCGTGTATGCGATGGACACCAAGACGGGCAAGACACTATGGTCATACCATTCAGGAGCCACGGTCCATGGAGGGATGTTAATAAGTCATGGGTGCATTTTGAAGGGAAGGAAACGAGAATTTGATCACGAAAAACAGAGAAGAATAGACGATACATGGTTTTACCTAGGTTCACTCTTAAAGTAGGGTTACGTCATGCAAAGAGATTTCACTATATTTTTAGGTTTACAGTCGCTCAGCTCAATACAATGATCGGGAACGAGAAAATATATATATACCATAAACAGGGCCAAAAACCCTAAACAGCGGAACCCTCGTCGGGAGACGTTGCCCCCGAACTCTCACTCGTTGATCGGGCAGCGGGGCACCCGTGTTGGGGGCACTGCCCTCGAACCCCCCGCATTCCGCACGCAGGGATCACATGTTATTGGATAACACTTTAGTTTCCCTAAGCTCACGTGGGCGTACCCGGTGTGAGAAACAAAGGTCCCCGAAGTATTTGCCAACTCCAACACATTTATCATGGGAATGGGTATAAGGTGGGAGGAGTGGCACAGTTGCAGCCAAACTGGACTAACCTTTATGCTTTATGTGTCGATTAAGAGAGCTACGAGTTAGTTTCTTGGGTCACAAACCATATAGAAATAAGTTGGTTATCCAATACATGTTTAGATCCTAGTTGTCGTGTAACGTGATGGCTGCCCAGGAAATTAATTCACCCGAAGCTCACAAAATTCTAACCACTAGGGGTGAGCGGTTCCAGGTTTCGAGTAGGTTCCACCCGGAACCTGGAATCTACCCGCTAGTACAGGTTCCTTATTTTTTCGGAACCTGGAATCTACCCTGCATACTTTGGAACCTGGAACCTACCCTGTCACAGGTTCCAGGGTACTCGGGAACCTGCCGATTTCAATCCAAGTCAGTTTCTTTGTTGTTCCTTTGTGAACAACAACATCAACCTCGAATTCTATTTTCGCTCACAAAATGGCCGACACAAAAGATTTGGATCTTACCAAGTTAGTTTATTTCAATTTTTTTTTATTAATTCTTAAACTCAAACTAATTAGGCCTCCTATAGTCATCGAACATCCTCTACGACTAGACTCCATCTCCGACTCATCCTCGGTTTTCATCAAATCACAGCCATTCACCATTCAAATTTCAACAGCACCTGGACAAATGAAAACACAGAAACAGGACAAGGCAGGGGCGACTTGATGCAGATTATGTTTTGGTTAACACTAAAAATAGAAAAGAAAACACACATGAAAACTAACCAATAATTAGAGAAAAAGCCATACGAAACTGTTTGTGATACTGACTCAAAGGCTGCAGGGAAGCAGATGGAGAGGAGCATTCAACAACCAATAATGATATGTTTGGATTATGGTTTCAGCTAAGAGATGGACTGACAAATGCAACACCCACCCAAAGAAAGGGAGCACAATAGCATAGAAGAACACTTAGGAATGCATGTGAATCAAGTATGTAACATATTTACTCATTTGAATTCGCTAGCATGAATCTAGTCAAGGGATCACACTGACAGCTATGACACACACCATTCAAGAGACCCAAAAAGATTGGCCAGATTCAGGAAATGAACACAAAAACGTCAATAACAAAGAATAGCATAGGAATAAATTAAAAAAAAAAAGAAACAAGAAACACTACACCAAAAATTGTAGCACAAACTTAAAGAGGCCCATCTTCATCTTTTTTATGAATATATGTATGTTAACACACCCACACCCCAAAAGAAACAGCATAAATCATATTTTTACACCAGAAATGACATGACAGAAGAAGCTGAGGAAAAAACTCGAAGAGATTTGAAAAGATGCCATTGGTGGAAGAAAATATTTCCAAACCTAGTATAGAACACCTATAGCAGCACTCTCAGCCAATCTATGCATTTCACTATTTGAAAGTAAGATTGGAGAAATCATATTGGCTTTCTTGAGGCCGGCAGAACAATGCACTGATTATTCTAACCCTAAAAACACTACGTTTCTTATTCAGCATGTACTAAAAACAACAAAAGCTTCAGCATTGAAGGAAGAAAAGCCAACAGTGAACAAAACCTCACAAGACAAGCAAAGTCAATTCAGAATGTATAACATTAGCATGTTCTAGGAGGCAGCCATATTCAACAAAAGAAGAGGGAGAAAGAAGAGCAGAAAGGAATTTCACTACACAATGCATCTTCATCAACTCCAATCTTTCCTAAATACTATGTAGACCCAGTTCAGTGAAGAGCATTAGCTTCTCACCCTCTCACTATATTTTGAATGAAAAAAAAAAAGCTCCGCAGCAGCACAAGACCATACTCCTTTTTGGAAGTTAGAAGTTGAAAGAGAGTCTATATCATAAACCTGACACATGTTGGACCAAATTAGAATTAATCTACTCAAAATCTGTCTAGATTGGCCAAGCTAAGTCTACGGTAAGTAGGGAAACCATCACATTCCAAGATCAGCCAAATACATAGAAGAACAGACATGCAATCTCCCCTTTGCTCACTTTAAACAGCAAAAACGAACCCAATTTGCAAGTGGGAGAGAGAGAGAGAGAGAGAGAGAGAAGGAGACTGTCGCGCGTTCATTGTTGGGTTGAACCCGTAGAACAACCAAAGCAAGATGGAAGATGGCCCCTCTCTTCTTCAGAATCACACACCAGAATCGCACCCAAGCAAATAAATTCCAACCAGACGCCTCTCACGAACGGTGCGAACATATTGAGAACCTCTGGGCCTGAATCAAGGGCACGCGGTGATCGACCATGACCAGAATTGCCAAATCGACCACGACCAGATCTGCCAAGGGATCGAGCAAGGGCACCCTGGTCTTCGCGAAGCAACACCCTGGTCTTCGGCTCTTCGCGAAGCAACTCTCAAGTCGCGGGAGAAGTCAGAGAACTGACAAGCAAAATCGAAGGGGAGAAGTCAGAGAACTGAAAAGAAAAATCGAAAGGGCGGGGGAGTCGGGAACCTAACTCACGATTAGAAATTTAGAATAGAAATTAGGTTTTTTTTTAAGCGGAACCGGCGGTTCCTCAAAATCTGAAACCGAGAACCGGATCCTATTATACTAGAACCTGGAATCGAATCGGAACCTCTGGTTCGGTTCTCCGGTTCTCGGTTCTACCCTGGAACCATGCTCAGCCCTATTAACCACGTCAATCATATATAACTTGGTGTTCCAATGGGCATAAAGACAAAACTATTAGTAATTAAACTGAATTCATAGACGTCTTACATGCATGTTAGTAGTGTTTCTATGTCTAAATTAAATGTTTTTGTAAATTCAAAGAAAGTATTCCCTTGAAATGCTAAATACATTTGTAAGCTACTTAAGAGTAAGAATAAGCATCATGTAACAAGCTTATATAAATGCAAGTTTTGTGATTATTTCAATAAGGCGAAATAAGAAAAAGAAAAGAAAAGAAAAGAAAAGAAAAGAAAGGCCTATTCCTCTCCTTCTCTTTAGAGATTGTGAGTGTTTCACCTTAGTACTATTCAATCAAATTGGCATCAACGTACACAAAAGAGTCTTCTCCAGCGAGCTTTCCTTCGTCCCTATATTCACTGTGTGCTTCTGTGTTTGTTTTGCAGGTTTTCGTCTCGCCTTCTCACCTATAACATGTGAACCGTTCACGGTAACACGACTAGGCCGAGTGCCCAGCTCGAGTACTTTTGATCAGAAGGCTGCCCAGGACGCCACCTAGGAGATACAGTATCGTTCGTCCTCTGGTCGCTCTTGGTGTCTGCATCAACCACTTCACTCCAGAGGCTATCAATCAGATGGGCCTTACCGTCGACCGTTCACTAGGTTGGCCGGCACCTTCACTGTCGTAAAGGAGTCGAGTATCCTCCAGGAGTTGCTGATTGCCGCTATCCAGGCCAGGGTGATCAATATGCCTCGTATCATGACCGTGGGGGAGTTTTATCCAGATGTGTGAGTGGATGAAGTCCAAGGCCGGCATCCTAGCTCTGCGCGACATCCATTGCCGCCTGAAGATTCAAACGAAAGTCAGTGGTGTTCAGACTGCAGATGACGTTTCGCTAATCCAAGTCCTGAACCTTCAGCTCCAGGACTATGCGACCGAGAATCAACTTTCACTGTTGGGAGATCCGTCGGCTCGAGGAGCTGAGAGATGAGAACGTCCGTTAGATTTTCTTAAGGGAGAAGATAGTAATTAAACCAAATTCACAAATGTCCTACATGCATGCATCGTGATTATTCATGTCTTTTTGTCTGTTAAATTTCTCCTTGAAATGCTAACTACATTGATGAGCTATTTAACGGTGAGAGTAAGTGTCACGTAACAAGTCTATGTAAAGGCACGTCTTGTGAATATGTCATCTGTCTCCTTATCTTTAGAGTTGTGTTCAGTGAATTATGAGTGTTTCATCTTCAATTTAGTCTATCAAAAACAAAACAAACCTCATTACCACAAAGCTAATACATACTCAGGGACTTGAACCGCATTGTCGTGAAGGTATATATACATATCATGTGGCACCAGAAGTTCCCCCAAACACTTCAGTAGGAGCTTCGCTTGTATTTTCTTTTCCCTTTTCAAATCCCCATTGAAGTGCTCAGGAGAATTCCAGGGGACACTTGATGAGCACCATGGCCTTGTTCGGCCTTGTTTGGCTTCGAAAGAAATGGAACCAGCTCCAAAACTTCAATTTCCTTTTGTGTACAACCAACTTCCTACTATATTTATATAAGTTGGAGTTGCTACTTCAGAAACTTTCAGAATAACGGGCAACCACAAATGGTTGAAAGCTCAGTCACCCGCACATCGAGCTCGAACCTACCCTAATCTCTTGGCCAGATGACTCCTCAAAGAATAATTACTGTGGGCACGAGACCGGTAATGTCGGCTTATATGCTTTGACCTTTTACCCTCTTTTTCAGCTTTTCTTGTGACAACAGAAGCATCATGGACTTTTTTAGAACTTCTAATGGAGCGTCAGTTTGTAATGCTTGCTTGTCTGCATCTATATGTTTCAAGAGCTTCCTTCTTTTGAGGTTCTGATTTATTTCTAAGTTGATGAAAATTGAAGATGTGGTAAGCTAGCTATTAGGATCGACGCACAATAGCACCAAGTAAAGCATAAAAGCAACAAGAAATAAAAATTGAGACACGAAATTTTTTCCCAGTTCATACTTAAACTAGGGTTATGTCTAGCAGAGTATTATACTATAATTAACATTTTACACCTCTCGTTACATTTCTTAATTATAAAAGAAAAAGAATACATATAATAAAAGCTATTAATAAGTTCAAGCTCAAATCACTAATGAAAAAATATGGATACAAATCGTAAAAGCTCTTTAGTGTCCAAAGGGCGCTGCTCCCTTGAAACCCCCATCGGGGCAACACCCCTGAACCCCCGTATATTTATCTGTTGTAGGAGAGTGTGAATCACATCTCAATACTAGCTACCTCTATAGCTTAGTAAATAATATGTACATGACAGTTAAAGTCTTTTAATTCAACTTTAACACTGCCATGACGATAGCTAAGGGATCTTCCATATCCATGTTTAACCTTAAAGAATTTTTACAAGTGGGTTTTCTGTTAGTAACCCTTATTCTCGGTTTACACATGATATCTTCTGCTCATGAGATTCCATACTTACCACCTGAACATGGACAACAATGCCGGCGATATGTCCACGAGCGGTAACTTACATATGTAAAAGTTTCAATCGCAATTCAGGACCACTGTAATCGATTTAGGTCAAGGAATTATGATAAATAAACACGTACCTGTTTGCGTCATGATATTGAATTTGCACGCGAACGTTGAGATCTACAATACGATGCGACGTGGAAGCAAGATTTGCGAGAGACGAGAAAACCGTGCCCTAGGTCTTCCTCTCCCTCCTCACACGACGGCCGATGGAACTGTCGTTATATTTTTTCGTAAGTGGGAGAGGGCACCTAACACCAGTAATATAATAGTGACAGCCCCTTCTATCACGGGCTTACGTCAATACTTAAGCCTACACCTTATGCCGTCCAACCCACATTAATAATGAAAACGAGATGCGCAAAACCCAATAAATGATCACCCAAATATTAACGGGCTATCATGCATTGTCTCGAATATAAAATAATTGATTATAGCCCAATAGGAATTTTATAAAACAAAATAAAATAATAAAAGTTAAAATAAAATTCCAACATTCTCCCACTTGGGCTATGATCAATTACAAAAGTTTTTTAAAAATTTTATTTTCAAAATGATTCTCAAGCTGTACACAAATATAGCCGTAATAAAAATACAATATTCGAGACAATATCTCAAAGCAACCCCGACCATCAAAATTACTAATACCGAACCATAGCCATCGTCACATCATTAAACGATATTGGACAACTATGATCACAAGCACTAGCAACTCTAACGTCAATGGGTCAATGTGGCGGTGTAGCCGAAAATAACATCCCTGAATGGTGATCTGAATGATGTTATCTTTCGGTCGGTCCTTTACCATTTTCCTGTAACCTTGATACTTCATAGAAGTCAGGAAAATCCCTCTGTAACCTTTATATTTCACTGAAGTCAGAGAAAACTCTTTATAACCTAAATACATCAGAGAAATCAGAGTACCCATCCGTAACCTTAATGCTTCAAAGAAGCCGGATGAAAACAATTGGCACTAATGCCCCGCATGTCTCAAAACATAACCTCGCGAGAACTTTTATGGTGTCATCAGAGACATACAAATTTGACATAACCGTCATGCTCAAGATAAACATCGGATCCTGAGACTCTCAATCATGTGCACATGTAATACAATAACAAATAGAAATAACTGATGATTATCATATATAAATACTGAAACAATCACATGTCTCAATCAAAAACAACAAATAACTGTCTCATAAAATAAGACAACACAGACTCTCACTAACCAAGTACATCAAAAGACTCTATCACCCCCATATTGGCTACATGAGCTCGAAAAATCCTAGGTGGTAACCCCTTGGTTAAAGGATCTGCAATCATCGCATTAGTGCGGATGTGCTCAATCTCAACATCCCATTTCTTCACAAAATACCTGACTGCCAGATATTTGATTTCTATATGCTTCGAACCACTTGAACTCTTATTATTCTTCGAAAATGATACAGCTGCATTGTTGTCACAATATATATCTTCAGTGGTCTACATATAGAATCAACAATCATAAGCCCTGAAATAAAATTTCTCAATCAAACCACTTGCGTTACTGTCCCATAACATGCTACAAACTCTGATTGCATAGTAGAAGAAGCAGTCAAAGTTTGTTTCACATTTTTCCAAGAAACTGCACCTCCAGCCATCATGAAAATAAATCCCGAAGTAGATTTTCTGTCATCCGGACATGTCCTAAAATCAGAGTCAGAAAAATCAACTACTTCAAGATTATTCGACTGCATGTACACAAGCATATAATCTCGTGTCCCCTTCAAGTACCTCATAACCTTCTTGGTAGCCACCCAGTGATCTGGACCTGGATTAGACCGATATCTGCCAAGAACACTCACTACAAAAGCAATGTCCAGCCTAGTGCATACCTGTGCATACATCAAACTGCCGACGGCACTAGCGTAAGGTACATTCTCTATTGACTTTTTCTCAAAGTCATTCTTGGGACACTGACTTTTACTAAATTTATCTCCTTTTTGTACTGGCGTAACACTGGGCTTACAACTCTCCATCTCAAAATGCTTAAGCACGCGATCAATGTATGCTCTCTGCGAGAGTCCTAACAACCCACGAGATCTATCTTGATGTATGTCTATCCCGAGAACAAAAGACGCATCCCCAAGATCCTTCATATCGAAAGACCTTGTCAACATTACTTTAGTTTCATGCAGCAAATTAACGTCACTGCTAGCAAGGAGGATTTCATCAACATACAAGACCAGAAAAATATACCTTCTCCCACTGGTCTTCAGGTAGATATAATGGTCCACCTTATTTTCAACAAAACCCATAGAAGTCACTACCTCATCAAATTTCAAATACCACTGACGAGAAGCCTGCTTCAAACCATAAATAGACTTCTTGAGTTTACAAACCATGTTCTCCTTACCGGTCTCTTCAAAACCTTCTGGTTGCATCATATATACATCATCATCCAAACTACCATTCAGAAAAGCAGTCTTAACATCTATCCGATGAAGCTCAAGATCATAATGTGCAACCAAGGCCATAATAATGCGAAAAGCATCCTTCGAAGAAATAGGAGAAAATGTCTCAGTATAATCAATACCTGGTTGCTGGGTAAAACCTTTTGCTACTAACCTCGCCTTATAGCGATCAACTTTTCCATTGGTATCCCGCTTTGTTTTGAACACCCATTTACATCCAACTGGTCGATATCTATATGGGAACTAGCAACAACCTCTTGATAACTCACAGGATCTGTTAAAATAGTATCAGACTCCCCAAGATAAACAACATAATCATCACTAATAGTTGGTCTCCTCTATCTAACAGACCTCCTAACAGGAATCTCATGTGAAGCATCCTGAGAAGAAGGCCCAGCTTGTGCTGAAGTACCATCAATAACAGGATGTTCAACAACGATGTCATCGGGCACAGTAAATGCATCAATACGTGGGACAATGGAAGGAAATAACACCCTCTCGTTCTGCTCAGAAGTATCAGTAACATCAACATCAGCACTAACAATATCAGCAACATCAAACTCCAAGAATTTAGCATTTGCAGAGTCTATCACCGTCCTCCCACGACTGGGACAATAAAACCTGTACCCTTTAGACCTATCATGATATCCAATGAAAAAGCAACGAGTAGTCTTTGAATCAATTTTACTCACTATGGGATTAAAAATTTTCACTTCAGTAGGACACCCCCACACAAGAAAATGTCTAAGGCTAGGTTTACGACCAGTCCACATCTCAAAAGGTGTTTTAGGCACAGATTTAGAAGGAACACGGTTAAGGATATACAAGGCAGTTCTAAGCGCTTCACCCCACAAAAAACTTGGTAGGTTAGACCTACTCATCATGTTTCTCATCATATCCATAAGGGTGCGATTCCGGCTTTCGGCCACACCATTCTGTTCAGGCATATAAGGCATGGTATACTATGGAATAATCCCACATTCCTGCAAGTACTTGGCAAACGGTCCCATTTGCTGCCCGGACCCCTCATGTCTACCATAGTACTCACCTCCACGATCAGACCTTACTATCTTAATGACATTCTCTAACTGTTTCTCAACCTCATTTTTAAAAAGTTTGAATTTGTCGAGAGCATCTGACTTCTCTTTAATGAAATAAAGATAGCCATATCGAGAGAAATCGTCTATGAATGTAATAAAATACTTATGTCCACATAAGGTAATAGGTGTCGCAACCCTCCCGAGATTTTCCTATATCCCGAGGGAGCTAATGGATTGCTAGGCCCATAGGGTATTTGGGCTTAGCTCGGGCCCTCCCAGGCCCATACCAAATCGCGTCAGGAAAATTTAAATCGAAGTCGACCTTAATGTGGTCAGGTGGCATGTGAATAGTGTGCATGCCATAGGAGTCGCCACCAATCATTTATTGGAGGGTATGATTGGAAACCCTATCGAACGATTGGGAGGGATCGTCCGATCCTACGAAAACCAGAGATCTAGATTCGGGGACTTAGTTACGTCGATATCGACGCCCTTTTGGTACCTAAGTTGAGTGATTCCCTAATCTAACGAATTCATGCAGGCGAGATTGGATAAGGTAGGCTCTAAAAATCTAAGAGGTTCATGCAGGTGGGATTATCTATCCTATCAATCACAACCAGAGAAATAAATGCATAATCAAGAAATCAAATCAGGAAGTAAACATATCACATTAAGTTAATTACAAACAAATGAGAGTCCTAGAAGCTTGGAAAATACATCAATGAGGTTTGAAGATGATTTGGGATGGTTTGGAATGATTTGGGTCAAATTGACCAGAAGGGCAAAATGGTCATTTTAGGAGGTTCGAGAAGCCAAAGTCATGAAAATAGGTCAAACTAGTTGAATGTGGTTTTTCCCTGATTTTCGCGACTTTTGGGAATTTCTCCAATTTTTCTAAAATTTTCTATAATTTTTTAGAATTTTTCAAAGTATCTAAGAATTTTCTAAGGGTTTTCCTATATTTTTTAGAATATTTTCTATATTTTATGGAATTTTTATTTTTATTTTCTAATGCTTTCCCTAATTTTTCCAAGCATTTTCTACAAATTTTAGGATTTTCTAAGACTTTCTAGGGATTTTCCTATTTTTTAGAACATTTTATATATTTTCTGGAATTTTATTTTCATTTTCTAACACTTTTCCTAATTTTTCTAAGCATTTTCTACATTTGTTTTAAAACAAATTTACCAATTTTTCTGAATTTTCTATGATTTTTATTTATTGTTTTATTTATTTCCCTATAATTTCTAATTTTCTAATTTTTATAAGATTTTCAGAATTTTTAATTTCTTATTTTTTGTATTTTTTATTAGTTTATTATCATTTTTACCGAATTTTCTATTTTATCATTTTATTTTATTTTACTTTGTTTTATTTTATTTTTCCATTTTTTTATTGTTTTATTCCCTTTTTTTTAAAAAAAATCATCATTTCCTAACTAAGCTATACGGACCGGGCCGAATGGGCCCGGCCCTCTAAACTAGACCCGAGGCCCATTTTGCGAGCCCGACTCGAAACGACATAGTTTTAGGGATTTTTTTGAATTTTTTTATTGAATTTTTCTTAGATCTTTATTCTGATTCTTTTATTTTACACTGCTTCTAATCCTACGGTCCAGATTGGCCCACGTGGCTAAGCCACAACCCTCGGATGAACAAACTAAACCCACCGTCAGATCCACCTTTGATCAAATCCGAACCATCCATTCCGATTACTAAAATCTACGGTCAAGATTAAATTCGAGACTAACCCTAACCGTTCGATCGAGATCATTATTTGGACTAAGCGGCCGTGAGGATGAAGCGACGTGGATTGCACCTCAGCGTTTGACTGGGTCGACCTCCGACGTGGCATCTGACATGTTTCACCACGTCATTGCCGCGTCGGACTTTGACCAAGTCAAACAGCCAGCTAGACATCGTCTTCTTCCCCGAGTCGATACTAAATGAACGGCTGAGGTTCGCCGACGACGATCCAACGGTGGAAACAACTCCGATCGAGCTGATTCCGCCGCCAATCGGTTCGCACTTGACCCTCAATCAACATATCTAAAACCTAGCCAGATCTATCGGTTGAAATTCAATAATTGAAGCATCTGCAGTGAGCACCCATGGAGATTCAATCGAGCAATCTAGACCATAACCATTCAATTGACTTGCAGGCGAGCACCACAGAGGATCGAGGAGACTTACCTGGGGTCCCGATTGAGCCCTAAATTGCCAGATTGGTCTAATTAGGTCGAGGCAGGATGAGCTAGAGTTTGAGGTCTTGATTCGAGATTTATGGGCAGAATCAATGCAAAACGAAGATGCAGTCGTGGTCAGAAGGTTACAAGGAGTAAAACGTACACGAAAAAAAAAGAAAATTATAATCAAATCAGAGTTCTGCCATTAGAGGGCAGAACTCAAGCTCGAGCTTATGACTTACCGCTTTAGGCAACGACGAGCGCCAAAATTAATGCGGGTCGAATCCCCTGGACTCCAACAACCTTCTCGAACCTGTTTCCAAGCTTAATCTACTCTCAGTTGCTCGAATTCCTTAGTTGCAGTCCCCGTTTTTCTTCGGCCAAAAAGTCCACCTTTCACTCAAGCTCACTACCTTTTAAACTTGATTCTGGCACCCTCAACTTCCCCGAGATCCTCTCCACTCAATTCCGTTGAAATTTTTGCCCAAATCTCTCGAAATCCCGTTCAATCTCTCGATTAGGATTTGCCCAGTTTCGAAATGCATTTCGCGCGAAGGAGAAGAACCAAGTTTGGTTCTGTTGACTTCCAGATGATTGACCGGGTCGTCGGGTCGGATCCGACCCGACCCGACTGACTCGGTTGATCTAATTTTCTCAAATTAATCTTCCAAAAGTCAAAATTTGGCGAATTAAACCCCAAAATTGAATTCTATGGCATCAAATGCATCAGGAAAATGACATTTTATGTCAATTAACCCAAAGATTAATGTAAAAACCCAATTTCTAAATTTGACCCGAGAACCCATTTTGCAAAATCCAAAGTCTTAAGGCCCTTTTCTGCAACAATTGTTGCCACCATTGGATTCAGAAGGTCAAAATCTAGAGGGTGACGTCGCCCTATTTTCAATTTAGTCCCTGGAAAAAGTTTCATTTCAGTTTTAGTGATTTTAGGGACTAAATTGAAAAATCAGAAATTGCATTTTGGTCCTTTTTAGCGAAATTGGGTGATTTTAAGGGATTTTGGACTCGATTTTAATTTTAGAAAATAGAGGAGGATGACACGACTCTAAAAATGGAAAATTGGAAAATTAAAAAGGTAAAATGGAATTTCTATAATTATTTGAATATTCAGAAAATAAAAAATGACAAATAAACCCTAGATTCCAGACTTCATTCTTCAAACTTTATTCATCCAAAATGTATAAAAAATTAAATAAAAAATATTGACTATTTTTTGGTAATTTTCTGACTTGAAATGCTATTTTTTATTAATTTTTATTATTTTCCTATTTTCTGAAAATATTAAAAATGCGAAAAATAAGGAAAATAATTTTTTGCTCAAAATTGGTTCCCTAGGCTATGCTGAGGTTCCCAAAGTTGATTTTGCAATTATTTTATTTTTTATGGATTTTTTTATGAATTTTTGAAAATAAAATGCAGAAAAATACAAAAAATAAGGAAAATTATTTTTGCTCAAAATTGGTTCCCTAGGGTATGCTGAGGTTTCCAAAGTTGATTTTTCAATTTTCTGACTTTTTATGGATTTTCTATGAATTTTTGAAAAGAAAATGCAGAAAAATACAGAAAATAAGGAAAATTATTTTTTGCTCAAAATTGGTTCCCTAGGCTATGCTGAGGTTCTCAAAGTTGATTTTTTTTCAATTTTCTGACTTTTTATGGATTTTCTAATAAAAATTTTGAAAATAAAATTAGCTAAAAATCGAGTGTCAACAATAGGATAAGGTCCTGAGATGTCAGTGTGAATGATTTCTAGAAGCTCTGAGCTACGAGTAGACCCTTTCTTTTTAGATTTTGTAAATTTGCCTCTAATGCAGTCGACACAAGTCTCCATGTCACCAAAATCAAGAGAAGGCAAAATATTATTTTTGACTAACCTTTGAATTCTCTCTCTTGATATGTGACCTAAACGTTTATGCCATAAGAGATAAGAATTTTCAGCACACAAGGATCTCTTAGAAACATTGGACTCAACAGCAAAACTTTGATATAGATTAGGAGAAAGAACAAGCTGATATAATCCATTATTTAGAATACCGGAGCCAACAAGTTGAGAGTTTAGGGACAACTGAACTGAGCCACTTTGAAAAAGAAAAGAATATCCACTATTGTTTAAAGTAGAAATAGAAATCAAATTTCGCCTAAAACTAGGAACATAAAAAACATCTCTCAAAACGAGTACATGACTCGACTCTAACATAAGCCTAACAACTCCTATTGACTCCACTTCAACTTCGAGATCATTTCCTATTTTTAGCTTCGATTCCGTCTCACTTGGTTTCCTTACGCTCTTGAATCCCTGCAATATTATAGTAACATGTACAGAAGCACCACTATCAATCCACCGGGAGTTAGGTGAGACATCAACTAGATTGGATTCGAAATATACATAGGCTAATGAATTACCTCCAGGTTTATTTTGCTCTTTGCGGGCCTTTAATTTGAAGCAATCTTTTTTTAAATACCAAATCTTTTGACAGTAGAAACACTTCACATCTCTTTTAAAAGTAGCTTTGGGACCTCCCTCACTCTGATCATGATCATGTCTCTTAAAGCCCTTAACATTCTTAGAAGCACCGGGGTGAAAACGCTTAGTAGCTTTCTTACTCTTACCGTAGATAGGTCCAGGGGCAGATACAAACAAAGCACTTTCATTCTTCTCCCTCTTAAGTTTCTCCTCCTTTGCCACACACTTACTAATGAGATCATTTACAGACCAACTCTCGTTTTGGGAAATGAAAGCAGTTTTGATTTGAGAGAAATTTGGAGGCAATGAATTGAGAGCATGGAGAATGATGAACTTATCTGGAAGAGGAATCTCAAGGGTTTTGAGCTTAGACTGGATATGGACCATTTGCAGAATATAATCTCTCACACCTCCCACATTATCATAAGACATACTCGTCAACTTCTTCAGAAGGACACTTGATTTAGCCATATCGGGTACTAGGTACCTTTCCCCCAGCGCCGTGAGCAACTCCTTGGCAGTAGCGATCTCGGGTAAACCGCTCAGCAAGTGTTCTGAGATAGATCTCCTCATGGCTAGAAGGCTCATATAATTTGAGTGTGCCCACTTAGCAAAATGCTCCCTTTGTGTTGGAGTACTAGCCTCCGTAAGCGGAGCAGGGCGATTTACACGCAACGCAAGGTCCAGATTAACATATCCCAGGGCATACAGAAGATCATCCTTCCACTTCTTATAATTAGATCCATTCAGGACCTCAACAGCACCAACACCAACGTTGTTCAAAGCAAGAGTGACTGAAAAATAATGCAACAATTAATAAGTAAGCAAAATACACTAGTCAATAACATAGACTATCAACGAGAAAATCTCATATATAGCACCAAATGCAGAAAATCCAACACCTTTGGGCAGAAGGACCCCACACTAGCACAGCTAAGACTTTCAAACACCCTCAACAAGTCCAAGAGAATTTCACCTGTCACTTCAAGTGAGCTGCTTTGGCGGCCAAACACCTAAAGCACAAATGTGAGGCCTCTCACTTATTGAGAACACATGCGATTGCGAGAAAGCTTTAGCTGTCACTCTGGCAGGGCCACTTTGGCAGCCAAGCAATCAAAGTACAAATCCAAAGCGACTCACCCTGAATGCACATGCCCGCGAGGTACCCCATTTGTCATTGCAAACAGGCTATTTTGGCAGCCAAACACTCACAGCACAAATATGAAGTGACCCCGCATGTTTACTCTTATTGATCAAAATAACTTTGCTTCCCCAGTCACTGAAACAACGGACAACGGTATTTAAACAATTAGTAATTTATTAACACACATATGCGTATATTTTAATTTGTCATTTTTAAAGGTGTAACCGCTTTCCGACGTCACTTTAAAAGTGATCATTAGAAATAATATATATTTAGCTGAAAAGAGAGTATTATTTAGAACAAATAAAAAAGAAGACAACGAGACAATATTGTCAGTCCCATCACTGCGAAAGGAATGAATCTATGCAAATTATTTCAGGACATAATACTTCAAAACAAAACAACCAAGTTTGGGGATTCATCCCGTCAATCGGCAAAACACATATTCCACTTTCGAATAGAAATTGCAAAATCACTCCTTTTTCCCAATCCCACTTCTGACACCAAATATATATAATATATATTATAGATTCCACAACCGATCATATACATCGAATCCGTAGCCAGAGCAAGTGAAATTGTCACAGAGGTAATCTTATCAAAAGGTTCCTTTATATTGAAAATGCAGGAAAACTAGTTGTGATAGGTGACGTTGGACTCATATTAAAAAAAAATTGCAAAGGATGGCACGAGGACCAAAGCTTGAAAAAGGTTGGACTCATATTAAAAAAAAACAATAAAAAAACGCAAAGGATGGTCTGCCTTTTATTTAATAAAAGGAAGGGGAACGTGGGCTGTACGCTGGGCAGCTTCTTCTTTCTCGCGACTATTTGCGAACGAAAGACTTTCTCCGTAACTTCGCCGCCTGTTTGTCATCTAATTATCTTCCAATAGCCCACATCCAACGAAAATAATTGGTGGGTTTTTGAAGATCTCATCGGTACGAAGACATTAGTCCAAGAATCAACGAGAAGAAAACCAAAAGAAAGAATCGAAGATCACAACTAAACATGAATCGACCTAAATCGAATTACGACTTGCTCTGATACCACATGTAAAAGTTTCAATCGCAATTCAGGATCACCGTAATCGATTTAGGTCAAGGAATTACAATAAATAAATACGTACCTATTTGCGTCATGATCTCGAATTTGCACTCGAACGCTGAGATCTACAATACGATGCGACGTGGAAGTAAGATCTGCGAGAGACGAGAAAATCGTTCCCTAGGTCTTCCTCTCCCTCCTCACACAACGGCCGATGGAACTGTCGTTATATTTTTCGTAAGTGGGAGAGGGGACCTAGCGCCAGTAATATAATAGTGATGGGCCTTTCCATCACGGGCTTACGTCAACACTTAAGCCTACACCTTATGCCGTCCAACCCACATTAATAATGAAAACGAGATGCGCAAAACCCAATAAATGATCACCCAAATATTAACGGGCTATCATGCATTGTCTCGAATATAAAATAATTGATTATTGCCCAATAGGAATTTTATAAAACAAAATAAAATGATAAAAGTTAAAATAAAATTCCAACAACATACACATACATGGCTCAATTTATGAGCCGATTGCATGTGAGCTATTAGATCTATTTGATCCCACGCGAAGCCCGCCATATCTAAGAGCTCGTCAGTACATACATTTTTACTATACTTGGTAGCTGAGGAAAAATAGTTTAAATCATGCCCTTCCGTGTGGACGTGGCTACGTATCGATAAAAACTTCATAGATCCGAATTGATATGTACTTCTTTAGACTTTCTTATTATCTGAAACAATGCCGGCTTCATCAGAATAATTAAGGTTAAGTATTCCTGTCCCTTGGAGATACTTGAAGTTTCTCCGACCACTTCCACCGGGTTTAGAAGCGCCCCCTTTGTACACATTTTAAATTCATAGTTTAAGGCAAAAACTTGCCTGGTCTTGAGGGTACAGAAAATTCTTCCGTTTGGACATTACATTTCCGAGATGGTTCGGAGTTAGAATATTTTCTTGTTAAGTAGATTACGTTGCATAAGTGTCAAATTTCGTATTAGAGATAATTTAGAAATCTTCTAGAGATATTTAGGATATTTCCTCTAGTTTTCTATATCCATTTTAATTATGCATATCTGATTAAATACTGTAATAAAATCTATAAATAGATTCTCAATGTACTGTTTTCTATATATATTGAAATATACTGAAATTTCGTCATTCTCAATTTTACGAGTGGTGGGTGCATCTAAAATTGCGTGATTTGGTCCACCATTTATTAGCTTAAATGTGTGTATGTGTATTGGTAGGATGTGAGACCTATTCTCATTTGTACAATGCATGGCATTCAATTCCTCTTAAGCCTGGACAATGAACTGCCTCACACTTTCTCTAGCAAGCTAGGAGTAACCCCTTGCAACACTGTAAAAATTGTTCACATCAAGAGCAATGCTGGAGATGTCCGCTAAAAAAGTTCACATTAGCACTCCGCCAAATGGTATACAAAGAGTTTATGGGCCATTTTCACCGTGCGTTTTTTTTATTATGATTGTGTGGCGTAATTATTTCCATATTTTTCTGAATTTTTTGTGCTCCTCGGTTAGCATACCCAAAAATGCATGAAATGAAAGTTGTGAAAATCCATGTAATCTTAAGATCCCTCACTTTATGGAAGTCAAAGGAACTCACTGTTAGCCAAAATAGATCCACGAATTTGCGATGTACATACTTAGAAAGTGAAAATGATCTGTTTGGAGTTACTTTCACTTGACCTTTTTTCAGTGGACGACGCTAGCCTAACCGTTCACTGTCAAATGACAGTGGAATGTGGACAGTTTTGGCTGGCAAATAACAATACAAAAAAGAAATTGGAATAGCAAGCATAACATGGTCAGGACTATGTAACCGTCAAGCAAGACTTTTCCTTTTTCAATCTTTATAACAGACGCACTCTGACTTTTTTTTTTTCTAATACAAAGTACTTGAAACCTTTAAAATTATTCTTATATCGGCACGTATATTTACCTATAATTCTTTCGCGGCTTTTCAAATTTATTTGATGTTTTAAACTTTGGTAGGGAAGTAAAATAATTGCATTTTAACCTGTCAGAGATCCACGTAAACAAACCGACAAGTTTGACTTCGTGCTATGCAGACACATCGACGAGGTAGGACAATGGCCATGCATGAGACCGATTTTTCTTAGGACGGTGGACGTACAATTGCTCCTGTGTTCAGGAAAACCGTTATAAGATACTTAAATGAGCGAGCTTTGCATGGTTAGGGTTTTCTTGACCACATTCCTCTAGGGAAACTTTTATTAGCTCAAGAGAGATTGAGTTTGACGTTGAAGATACGTAAATGCTCTGCTCATGTCGTCAAAGAAATGAGTCGAACTTAACGAAACAGAGAGATCTTTAAGTTTGAGAGAGTGAGACCAAGGAATACACATTTACTTTGTCTATGTAAATTATATGTAGGATCTGTCAAACCCACCCAAAGGAAAAGGAAACGAAGTCCTTCAATCTCGGTTTCTCGCCTACGTGTTCGGAAAACTTGCTGTATCTTCTGCATCTTTGCGATGACCGCTTGATTATTGAACAGCACCGCAGCAGTGGTAATTAAGCTCCTGCCGATCTTCGTGTGTCGGCATGCAGAAGCACGAAGTTTTCATATTTTTTAACTGCTTCTGTTTATCAGTCAAAATGCTTGATGTAGTGGCTAAATCACGGAGGCAATTCGAGCAACACGATAAATGATTGCGAAGAGATGTTGAGCGGCCCGTTGACCATCTGGGGACTACAGTTTAGACGGAAGTCCTTCGCCGGAAAGGATATATTTGCCACACCGGCAAAAGCCAATCGCGTCGTGTATTTTCCCTGGTGGAACGGCTACTGGTGCACCGTGAATGCGTTCACCAGCTATTTGATATGGTTGCAAACCTGAGCGAGTTGATGGGGCTTAGGGCCACAGGAACTATAGTAAATGTAACCTTCTTGAGGTCAACCCTGAGAATAGCTGGAGGCCTTCTGATCGACGCAATTTATGAACCTGCAGTCGTCATTGCTGAGCTCATCGAAAGGGAGGCTCATTGGATAAACTCAGCTCGATCCAAATCTCTAGCGGTGATAACGACCTCCCGAACGGCTTATGAGGTGGATGCAAATACTAAAAAGGAAATATTAACCTGTTTGAGAAAAAAAATTACAAAGAATCTACGAGACAAAAGAAATAATGACTCGTTTTGAACTCGATGATACTCATCTCTCTTAAGTTTTGTAGGGCATCAGAGTATCCCCACTTGAAGTGACCTTACCTCCGGTGCAATGTTGCACTTTCCGAGGCAGCTTGGCGAAGCTTAATATTAGGTCAAAGCAATCCCGGACAACGGCGGTAAACGTGACGGCTGCTCCGGAGCCTCCATCTGGGGAAGCAGCTCTGCGATTGGTCTGAGGAGGAGGCTCGTGTACGTAGCTACTGAAAACCTCCACGCAGTTCCTCCAGAGATCGTACAACGCCAAGAGAAGCAAAATAACCAAACCAAAAAGCCAAGTGAACGCAACTAGTGCATAGGGCCGTGTGTGATCTTCAATTCCATCATTGCATTCGACGTCAAATTGGGAAGGATCAGATGGGCACAGCACGACAACTCGGGGGATATGAAGTGTTTTACTTTGCTTGTGCGTGGTAATCCCCAACTGTCTTCCCGCACCGAAATTGGATGCGGACTTCCCATGTCAATCAGCACATCAGTGAACGGCACCAGGTGAGACATCATAGCTTCCGTGCCACAGAGCGGCTTCGCTTGGGCTCTAAACCGAGACACTGGGGACATAGCAGGGTTCAAAGTACCTACGCATTGTCACTCTCAGGAAACATTAATTTTGCTGCATGCTGCACATTCTAGGATCACCATGTAAACCATATAGGTATTAGATGGTTCCTGCTCCAACCAATTCAGGGCTAGTGCTTGTTAGGGTATCAGTTAATCAAGATGAGCTAATTGAATGCTTTTCTCGCAATAAATCAAAGATTATCACCTTAACAACCGGACACAAGCCCTTCATAAACCCTCTAAATGTACTCCGAACAATTAGATGTCACACACAAGAACATATTCAAAATTGCAATACTATAGTATCGGTCCATAAATCAAGGTTTACCTCCCTTGTTTTAGCTTTGCCTTGACTCGTGAGCTTTAATGGAGGCGAAATCTATTGTCACGCGGCATCATGAGTTCCCCCAAACACTTCAGTAGGAAAGTTATGAATAAGCTGATGAGAGAAAATTCTGGACAAGTTCCCAGTGAAGTGTTCCGGGGAACTCTAGAGGCAACCTGACGTTTTAGTTCACTGTTTTTGCTCTTTTGAACTCTCTGTTGCTTGCCCATCTTAGGGTTCCTTGCCCTAGTATTTATAGAGGACTTTCCTTCATGTTTTGTTTTTATTCCCTTGCGTGAACTCCTTGTCTGCTTCTTTATCAGTATAGCTGAAATTATTCTTCGACAAAAATTTGTTGGTTATTGTTTTTACTTTTGTTTATTATACTATGATTAGTCTATGAAATTGATATACGAGTGCTGTACAAATTTTTGTCGTTTTTGTGTGTGTGAAGAATATGACTAATTTTTCGAATGCTTACTTATAAGCTCTCATGTACCCACGGTGAAGACCGACCTTATTACATCTAACACTATTTAGCGATGCGATAATTTTGCATTTGATTGTTGAAGCATATAAGATATTTTTGAAATGCTCACCTACGGTCTATCATATATATAAACGGTGGAGATCGAATCCGGAATATCTCATATTACTTTTATAGGAAAAAGAACTTTTATAGAATAAAAGAAAGTTGTTTGAGGGCAGGTGAACATGGACGCAACTATAGGCTAAGTGGGGGGTTTTGATGAAGAGAACATACTAGCACGTGATTGAGTTGTGACCATTCATGCCGCCTTTTTTCCGGGTTGGTACATCTTTCTATTTTCTTTTTTTTTTTCCCCAATGTTTTCCTCTTTAGATACAAATCAAACCTCTTACCAGGTTCTAATCAATTCTAGTACTCATGCGCGATTTGTAAGAGAAAATTGTGTTTTCCCCTGCTTTAGTTCGTCAAACCATCCCATTCGGAAACTTGGCACATAAATGGAGGAAAATACATGTATATTTCACGTGAATGCACAGTAGATAGGTGAACGAAAGAACATTGATCCCGTGCCATTTCAAATAATCATGCGTAATAGTTTAAATCCTCGCGTGAAAGAGTTGATATGTCTTATGAACTTGGACCCGAGTAGATCTATGAAGTACTTTCACGTTCACATGGCGCAAAAATCAAGAACCCTTGTATAGTAAGCCTAACAAACGCTTGTAATGATTTCAAGAGCTATAGAACTCACAGTACAATTGACAATCGAACTCTCATGTAGTGACCCTAGATATTATTATTGCCTACCCCGGGTGTTCATGAGAGAATGAGAAAGCATTTCCGAAAAGCATTGAAGAGGATGTGGAGGGATAGGGCCAGGGAGATTTGAGAAGAAGAGCGAAGGAGAATTTTCATCCCCTCAGCCCAAGATTCTCCCATTAACCCTATGCACTACACCCACAATTCAGACCAGGTTCAGTATCTATCCACAATTTATCAGTTGTACACGGATAAATACGGTGCTAAAAAACAACCACCCTCTATAAATTATGCTATCTATACACATAGCTTGAAAGGGATGTGCTAGCCAAACATTGTTTGAATATAGATGCATTTGACTTTACTTTTCCGATCTGAGAAAATCAAGTGAGCTCGGTTATTGTGATAAATAATTAGAAAATTGAAACGAATGAACAAAGTGTTGGATATTTCAATAAGTTTGGAAATATTAAAAGCTATTATTATTGTAATGATTTTTTAGCATCATCAATTCGTAACGTTTTCTGTCATCCATTAATATATAACAATTCTATAATGGTTTTGCAACGGTCATATATTGATTTTCTTAACGGCTTTCTAACGACCGTGTAACAGATTTGTAATGTTTGATTTATTTCTTCATAAACCCTCAATTATTTTACAATGGCTTTATAACGGTTTCTCAACCGCTTTATTTTGTTTGGATATAAATTAAACTTCAAGAGACAATCTTGAAATACACTGAATTACTAAGAGCATTTCATGTCATTCTGTTAATTTTTATTGCTAGATTTTACACATAATGTTGTTCATGTTCCTTCTGATGTTCAGTATGGAGTATATAAGAAGGTCTGTTGTATCTTGAAAGAATAGTTGCTATAAGCCTTACGCACCGAGTTTCATACTCGAAGAGGTGGAATTATCTTTAAGAACAGTACTTGCACGCCTCAGATATTTGTTCTTACTTTTCTTTTCTATTCCAACATATTTCATACTATTCTTATTTTTCATATTATCTAATACTTTTCCAACACAAAGTCAGCATCGCCTAAGGTTTCCAAAATCTAATTTTTGTTTTTCTGATACTAATATTTTTGTAGAGGCATAGTCTTCGGAAGACGCCTCCTAATTTATGGTGGTGAAGGTTCTTCAAGATCTTGATTGAGTTGACTTTAGTGGAAGAAGTTTACAGACTTTAATTAGCTTCCCTACATCAAAGTCAATTTGATCCAACAGATCTTGATTGAGTTGGCTTTAATGTGGTCCTGTAATTTAGTCCAAAGTTTAATACCGTTCTTGAAATTTTAGTTTGTTTAATGTAGACTTTGAATTTTTGATGCACATCTAATTTAATCTACAACCTGTATGAAAATGTCCAATATTATCCTCAATTAGTTCAAATTCAGGGACAACATTGAATATTTTCGTATTGTCGAGAGATTAGATTGAGTTTGTACATTAAAAAAAATTAGAGACTATATTGAACGAATTAAAATTTTATGAATGACATTGTATATTGGACTGAAGTTCATGGACCACATCGAACATATTGAAATTTTAGAGACAATATTGCACAATGAACCAAAATTCATGGATCATTTGGGTAATTATTCATTTTCTCTATAAAGCAATATATAATTTTTAGTTATATGTACCTTTCAAATCTTTTGTAGTCAAATCTGTTCACTTCCAACTAAGGTAAGCAAGTTAAAAACTGAATTATTTTCATGTCTACAAAGATGCTTATGAAGGACGGAATATCGAAGATCGGTGTTTTATGTGGCGGGATATCTCTTGCTTTCGAAGGATAAAGAGAAAGAGATGAATGTCAAACTTCATCCTCACATATCAATACCATCTCCACTTTGAAATATGTAATATGCATCTGATTTTTGCCCATTTCTTTTCAATTCATCCTTCAAACTATTTCCAATCTGCCTTCCAAAAAAAAAAAAATCTCAAGCCCTAATATAGGCTTCTCTCTCCTATGCTATCACTGGCCGACCACCACCCCTAGCCTTGCGCTCTCCACTCTCGAGCCGAGGCTGATGATGGTTGCCTTGCCACCTCAAATCTGCCCTAGATTGAGATCGGGCAACCTGATTTGGACCATATTGGGGCCTATTTGTCCCATGGCCACCTCCGCGGGAAGCAGAGCTCGTCGTGCACGCGTGAACCCTGCGCTCGTACCCATCTTGGTTGACGTCAAGCTCGTGACTTGCCCGAATGCAATGTTGATTCAATTACTCTGGTACGTACAATTGCAATGTAAGAAGCATTAGGTTCGGCGAGGATGGAGGAAGGAGAGAGAGGGAGAGGAAAGACATAGGTGCAGGGATTGTGTGTCTTCTGAGTTTGGAGGAGAAATTGAATTTTTTGTAGAAGTGATTTGAAGACAAATGATCCCACTAAACTAATCTAGATGAATAGAAATGATTATGTAATTATCTCTAAATCATCAAGAGATTAACAACCTATTCTAAATCACAAAAATAAATATTAAGTAATTAATAATTATTATGGAGTCTATTTTTTAAAAAAAAATTTGAGACTCACAAGATATCGTTATTTTTGAAGTTGCCCAAATACTATTATCTTAGCAAAGCCTTTTGCTCAAGCTACAATTTCAACAAACCAGAAACGCGTTTGATAACTGCACAAAATTTATATTTCGAAAAACTGTTTCTCTTTCTAACTTTTTTTTTAATTTAAGTCAAATAACTATGTAGTTATTTTGTAAAATTTCATCCTAAATGAAGGCTAATTTCCAATGCACACTAAAATAATTTAAAATACATTTATTTTTTTAGCATGTCATAAATGAAACATAAATTTTAATACATGATGTCTGAAGTACAATTGAAGTCTCAATTTATGAAAATGAGGTCAAACTAGCCTAATATAAGCTTTTTCTATTTTTAGAAAATTTCTAAATTTTTTTTATGATTTTTTAAAAATTTTCCAATTTTTTTTAAAATTTTTTATTTTTATTTTTATTAGGTTGAGAGGAAAGTGATGAGAAAAATGAAAGGGAAAAGTGAAAGATGTGAGATTTCATTCTGTTTTGTGATTGTCAAAAGTGATTCTTTTTTCAGAACTAACTTTTTTTTTGTTCTGGATTTTACTCTAAAACTGATTCTGATTCTCTAAAACTGATTCTGGGAACAGAATCAGAATCAGAATTATTTGAGTTATCAAACATGATTCTCATTCTTTACTGTTCTAGGGAACAGAATCAGAGAATGAGAATGGTTACCATACGCAGCCTTTGAGTGTTGGAAGGGGCTTTCCCTTTGTTTTCTGTTTTTCTAAGTACTTTTTGGTATTCGACCTAAAAAAAAAAAGTACTTTTTGGTCCAGACCAAGAAAAAAGAAATGCTTTTTGGCACCCACTCTATCATTTGATAGCAAAATGAATTATTTATCCCAACACCAAAGTCAAACCAAGAGATTCCTTTCATTTATGAGGCAAACCACGAGCGCACGGTGCGAGGAAAATTAACCAAAAAAAAAAGTTATGTCTTTTGGAACTGTATCAATTTCAATATAAACTCTCTCTTTTTTAATTCATTGAAATCTTAAATTTTTTATATTTATATCAATTTAGTCCATTCGATCAATTATGATTCGAATTACGATAGATTTATAACCTTTTTAGTAATTCTCCCACTTCGCATGCATATATACGTAGAACAAATCATCAACAGAACTTTTCCCTAAGCACACCCAACTAAAAGAAGAACGACAAAGTGTGCTTCGATCCCAATATATATCAATGGCTCATCAACTCCATATCCACAGAATTAGTCACGGCTTCTTAAGCATCTTCGTCGTCATCGCCGTTTGTTTACTGGACGTTGCTGTTGCAGAGGTAAGCCACAGCTTCGGCACATTAAATTTCTTTATCGTTCATATTGAAAATATTAAAATAAATTTTGGAAGAAAGTCAAAAAAAGAAGAAGCCTCAATTTTTGACTATTAATGGACAACTTAGGTGTGCTTGAATTTGATAAAATTAAGTGTAGTCAAATAAAGACATTTAAGTTTGACAAAAATTAGGTATAGAATTGGCTATAAATATGTGTGGTTTTTCTTGTAAGTTTCATATCAAGGAGGAGAAGAAATAGAGAGAGAGAGAGAGTTCTTGTAAGAACAAGCTTAGAGCAAAGCTTGATTTTATTTGTATAAAACCTTGGCAAAGGTATTTTGTAGTATTGCTCTCTCATTTGCATTTTTTGTTATTCTCTCCAAATTAAATCCTCCAAGCTTCCGCAAAATTCCTCCTTCCTTTTTTTATTTGGTTCCTACATTTGGTATCAGAGCCAAGTTATGGCGTCCACAAGTTCCGTTCAATTTCAACTTCCAAAGTTGAACGGAAAGAATTTCAACAACTGGTCCGTCCAGATGAAGGTTTTGTTCAAATCGCAAGATTTGTGGAACCTGGTGGAGAATGGCTACATCGAAGTAGCTAATAACGAAGAATTCAATGCCATGAGAAAGGAGGAGAAGGATTCGTTGGTGGAATCCCGGAAAAAAGATCAGAAAGCATTATATGCGATCTTTCAAGCCGTGGAGGAGACGATATTTGAAAAAATATCGAATGCCGAGACCGCCAAAGCAGCGTGGGATATTTTGCAAAAATCCTACAAGGGCGACGATCGTGTTCGAAGAGTTCGGCTTCAAACACTTCGAGGTGATTTTGAGTCTTTACGCATGAATGATTCTGAATCTATCTCTTTGTATTTTGATCGTGTACAAAACATCGTTAACCAATTGAGGGTTAATGGTGAAACACTCCAAGATGTACGAGTCGTAGAAAAAATCTTGAGGTCTTTGACTGAAAGATTTGACTACGTTGTTGCGGCAATCGAAGAAGGCCAAGATATATCAACCATGACGTTGGAGCGGTTGATGGGTTCATTATGCTCGCATGAGCAAAGATTGAATCAGAAGTCCATCGGTTCATATCCCGAGCAAGCTTTGCAAAGTCGTATCGCTCCATCAAATCGAGGAAGCTATCAAGGAGGTCGAGGTCGCGGAGGAGGCTAAGGAAGAGGTGGAAATTCCAATTTCACCGGGAAATTTAAAACACGTGACAAATCAAAAGTCAAGTGTTTTAAGTGTAACAAGTTCGGAAATTATAAATCTGAATGCCATGCAAAGGCGACGTACGAGCAGGCGGAGCACGCACATACCACTGATGCTGAAGAATACATGGTGCTAGCATGTAAGAAGGATGATTCGAGCACTCTAGACACCAACATATGATATCTAGATACTGGTTGCAGCAATCATATGACTGGCCGGAAGGAATTATTCTCGCGATTGGATGAGATAAGTTGTGGTGAAGTCAACTTCGGGAATAAATAAAAAATTCCCGTGATGGGCAAAGGTAACATTAATATCATGTCAAAAGATGGTACTAATATCATGTTAAAAGATGGTACTAATGTTGCTATTGCAGATGTTTACTTTGTGCCAGGACTATTTTGGAATTTGCTAAGTGTTTGGCAACTTTCCGAAAAAGGCAACAAAGTTCACATTGAAAATGGAATTTGCACCATCAGAGGTGTCAACAACAAGTTGATCACAACGGTGCAAATGACGAAGAACCGGATGTTTCCCATGACTCTTCAGACGAAGAATCACTTGAGTTTTCAAGCGATGATGAAAGACAACAACTGGCTGTGGCATCTTCGATATGGTCATCTAAATTTTCATGGACTAAAACTACTGGTTCAGAAAAAGATGGTGACCGGCATGCCTTTAATCGAATGTCCAGATCGTCCATGCGAAGGATGTCTCGTTGGAAAACAACATCGAGAATCATTTCCAGTAGGGAAAGCCAGAAGAGCAAAGCAACTTTTGGAGCTGGTACATACAGATATATGTGGCCCTATTGAGGTTGAATCAGTCGGACAAAAAAAGGTACATGCTGATTTTTGTTGATGATTTTACCAGAAAAACTTGGGTATATTTCTTGAGAGAAAAATCTGAAGCATTTGCCAAGTTCAAAGAATTTAAAGTCTATGTTGAAAAACATAGTGGCTTTAATCTGAAGACGTTGAGATCGGATAGAGGAGGAGAATTTACCTCAAATGAATTTGACAAATTTTGTAAAATTCATGGAGTAAAACGTCAGTTGACTGCCAGCTATACACCTCAGCAAAATGGTATAGCAGAAAGAAAGAACAGGACAATTTTTGAAATGGCAAGAAGTATGTTAAAAGCCAAAAATTTGCCTAAGAATTTTTGGGCAGAAGCGGTTGCTTGTGCTGTATTTGTACTAAACAGGTGTCCAACAAGGAGTGTTCTTGGAAGAACCCCAGAAGAGGCTTGGAGCGGCAACAAGCCAGATGTTTCGTTTCTACGAGTATTTGGGTGCATGACATATCCCCATATACCAGATGAACGAAGAAAGAAGTTGGATGACAAAAGCGAGAAGTGCATCTTCATTGGCTATAGTGACACAACTAAAGGTTATAAGCTGTATAACCCAGTCACTGAAAAGGTAATTATCAGCAGGGATGTCCAGTTTTTTGAAGATGAAGCTTGGGACTGGAACCAAAAGGGTGACCAGAAAAGCATCACCATCGAAGATGAACCATTGGAGAAAGAAATAGAAGAGCCTCCATCATCTTCAACTAGTGGTACATCTTCACCAACAGCAGCTTCAGAACCACCACTACGTCGTTCACAACGACTGAGGGAGACGCTAGCAAAATTCAGGGATTACGTGGTTACAGGAGGCGATGGCAGTGATAATAACGGAATCACTGATGAAACATTGGTAAACTTTTGTTTGTTTGCTGAATGTGATCCTGTAACCTATGATGAAGCAGCTGCAGATGAAAGGTGGATTCATGCAATGGATGAAGAGATTCACTCCATTGAGAAGAATGACACATGGGTGCTAACTTCTTTACCACCTGGTAAGAAACCCATTGGTGTCAAGTGGGTGTACAAGACGAAGTACAAACCCAACGGTCAGGTGGACCGTTACAAGGCCAGACTTGTTGTAAAGGGCTACAAGCAAAAGCCAGGTATTGATTATTTTGAAGTATTTGCACCAGTGGCTCGGATGGATACCATCCGGATGATCTTAGCACTTACAGCTCAAAATCATTGGAAGATCCATCAAATGGATGTGAAATCAGCATTCCTAAATGGTGTTCTTGAAGAGGAAGTCTACGTGGAGCAACCACAGGGTTATGAGAAAGGGCATGAAAATCAAGTTTACAAACTGAAGAAGGCTTTGTATGGGCTAAAACAGGCACCTCGTGCTTGGTACACGCGTATCGACACATACCTGTTAGAGCGTGATTTTCAAAAGTGCCCGTATGAGCATACACTGTATATCAAGTCAAATACTAACGGTGACATAATAATTGTGTGCCTTTATGTTGATGACTTGATATTTACAGGCAGCTGTGAAAAAATGTTTTCAGAATTCAGGGAGGCTATGACTAGCCAGTTCGAGATGACTGATTTAGGATTGATGTCCTATTTTCTTGGGCTTGAAGTGAAGCAGACAGATAATGGCATATTTATTTCACAGCAGAAATGTGCTAATGATATTCTGAAGCGATTAAAAATGGAATCGCTCAAACCAATTCGAACTCCCGTAATTGAACGTTTGGAGCTGAAGAAAGAAGGAACCGGTGAATTGGTAAATCCCACTTATTTCAAAAGCATTGTTGGCAGTTTAAGATATTTGGCTTCTACAAGACCAGATATTACCTATGGAGTGGGAATTATTAGCAGGTTCATGGAGAAACCATACCAATCACATTTACAGGCGGCAAAAAGAATTTTGCGGTATGTCAGTGGAACTCGTGATCATGGAATTTTATATTCTTATACTGACAACTTTGATCTATTGGGGGTATACAGATAGTGATTGGGCAGGTGATACTGAGACTCGAAAGAGTACTTCAAGGTATGCTTTCTTTCTTGGATCAGGAGTAATTTCTTGGTCTTCGAAAAAACAGCAGGTTGTTGCACTCTCGACAGCTGAAGCAGAATACATGGCATTAGCTTCAGGGGCCTGTCAGGCAATATGGCTTCGATGGATGCTGCGTGAATTGATGCATGAACAAGCAAGTCCTACTAAATTGATGTGTGACAATAAGTCGGCTATTGCATTAGCCAAGAATCCTGTATTTCATGGCAGGAGCAAGCACATCGACATCAAGTATCACTATATTCGTGAGCAAGTCAAAGATGGTGAAATTGAACTTAATTTCTGCAGATCAGAAGACCAGATTGCAGATATCTTGACAAAACCATTGAAGGCTGATTTGTTCGAAAGATTGAAGACGATGCTTGGCGTTATGAACTTCCAAAATCAATTTTAAGGGAGGCTATTGAAAATATTAAAATAAATTTTGGAAGAAAGTCAAAAAAAGAAGAAGCCTCAATTTTTGACTATTAATGGACAACTTAGGTGTGCTTGAATTTGATAAAATTAAGTGTAGTCAAATAAAGACATTTAAGTTTGGCAAAAATTAGGTATAGAATTGGCTATAAATATGTGTGGTTTTTCTTGTAAGTTTCATATCAAGGAGGAGAAGAAATAGAGAGAGAGAGAGAGAGAGTTCTTGTAAGAACAAGCTTAGAGCAAAGCTTGATTTTATTTGTATAAAACCTTGGCAAAGGTATTTTGTAGTATTGCTCTCTCATTTGCATTTTTTGTTATTCTCTCCAAATTAAATCCTCCAAGCTTCCGCAAAATTCCTCCTTCCTTTTTTTATTTGGTTCCTACAATTCACATATAGAGCACATGGCTCCATTACTAGTTCTGTGAGTTTTAAGTTGAAGGCACCTTGTAGTGGCTAAATCACGGAGGCGACCTATGCAACACGAGAAACGGTAGGGAGGAGAAGCGGATCAGCCCCTCCACCGTGGGAAACCTACGGCTGAGATGGAAGTTCTTCGCCGGGAAGGACATAACGGCCACGCCGGCGGTCGCCGATGCGGTGGTGTATTTCCCCTCATGGAACGGTTACTTGTACGCAGTGAAAGCGTCCGATGGCAGTCTGATTTGGAAGCAGAACCTGAGCAAGCTGACGGGGCTCAGAGACACAGGGACGGCAGTGAACGTAACGGTGTCGAGGTCAACCCCGACGATCGCCGGGAAGCTCCTGATTGTCCCGATCTACGGACCGGCGGCTGTGATCGCGGTGCATCGATCAAATGGGAGGCTAGTTTGGTTGAGACGACTTGATCCGAATCCTCTGGCTGTCATCACAACATCCGGAACGGCTTATTTGGGGTTAGTCTAATGCTTCTTAAAGAGAAATAATGAGAAGTATGGCACTTGACAGGAGACCTTTACCTGACTAGTTCGATTGGATGGCACTTGACTCAAAATACCGGGACAGACGTGTTGTCAATTGTTGATGAGAAGTCCTGCTTAGATCGCACCTTTTTTATTTATTTATATTTTTTAATTTATTAGAATGAGCCTACATTCTAAATAACATATCCTCTCCTATTGCATTTTGGCATAAAAACTTTTAATAGTTGACTATTAAATCAGAAAATGCTGCCGAGTGGACCCATCAATCTCAATATTTAGTAGTTTCTTGACTAGTAGTCTCATTTCTCTTCCATCTATCTCTCTCTCTCTCTCTCTCTCTCTCTCTCTCTCTCTCTCTCTCTCTCAGGGCATTTTACGTTGGAGTATCCTCGACAGAAGTGACCTTACCTGCTGAGCAATGTTGCACCTTTAGAGGCAGTTTGGTTAAGCTAAACATTCTATCCGGAGCGATCCTATGGCAAACCTACACACTCCCTGATAACGGCGGTGAACGCGGAGGCTATGCTGGAGCCGCCATATGGGGGAGTAGCCCTGCGATAGACCCCAAGAGGAGGCTCGCTTATGCAGCTACAGGCAACCTCTACACAGCCCCGGCCGAGGTGCAAGAATGCCAAGAGAGGCAAAACAATCAGACGATGCCGCCAAGTGAGCCCGACCAATGCATTGGGCCTGATGTGAACTTCAACTCGATCATGGCATTCGAGATTGAGTCGGGAAGAATTAGGTGGGCGCGGCAGTTAGGAGGGTACGATGTGTGGCAATTTGCTTGTTTGGTGCCCAACAGTCCTAATTGTCCAACTGGGCCTAACTTGGATGCCGATTTTGGAGAGGCTCCGATGCTGATCACGATTTCTACAAATGGAACTAAGCGCGACATTGCAGTTGCGGTACAAAAGAGCGGTTTTGCTTGGGCTCTGGATCGTGACTCTGGAGAAATAGTATGGTTTAGAGTAAGTGCTGTGTTTTTCATTTTCTCTATTTAGTAATTGAGAGAAAAAAAAATTACTTATTGCTACGAATGAACGAAGTGATACAAATTTGACAAAGAAGTTCACTAATTACTCTTCCAAATATGATTCTTCTGGGCATGAAAGCTGGCGGGACCTGGGAGCACCGAAGGGGGAGGCATATGGGGTGCATCCACGGATGGCAAAAGGGTCTACACTAACATCGCCAATGGAAATCGAGAGAACTTCACCCTTGCTCCCTCCACCCGAACGACGACAGCAGGTGCATGGATCGCTCTGGATGCACGTTCCGGAGAAATACTATGGTCCACGGCTAACCCGAGCAACGAAACCACACCCGCTCCGGTTTCTGTGGCGAACGGGGTTGTGTTTGCAGGTTCGGTGGCTCCGGAGGGGCCTGTGTATGCGATGGACGCCAAAACAGGCAAAATAATTTGGTCATACAATTCAGGAGCCACGGTATATGGAGGGATATCGATAAGTTATGGTTGCATTTACCATGGGAATGGATATACGGTGGGCTCAGTGGCACAGTTCCATCCAACTTGGACAGGAGGGACTTATCTTCATACCTTGTGTGTCGAGTAAGAAACCAAACAGCTGGTTTCTTGGGTCGCAACCCATATGGAAACGAATTGGATATACAATGTATAATTCGCTTCATTGTCAAGCCAAAAGGAATTATTAAGTATCAAGAAATAAAAATGGTTTGTCAGAAGTGAAATGCTAACCACGGGTGCAATTTGTGAGCGTTCCAAAAAAGGGCATGCACGGCAAAACAAAGCAAACCTTCTTACCACTAAATCACTTGGAGACTGGCATTATTCTCAAGCTATATATCATGTGGCACCACGAGTTTCCCCAAACGCTTTAGTAGGAACTTCACTTGTATTTTCTTTTTACCCTTTTCAAAATCTCCATTGGAAGTGTTGAGGAGAACTCCAGGGGACACTTGATGAGCGCAATGGCCTTGTTTGACCTTGAAAGCATTCAAGCAAGCTCCGAAACTTTGATTTCCTTTTGTGCGCTTGGTCCGGTGGGGGCAAAGCAACCAACTCTCCTACCCTGTTTGTATATGAGCTGGAGTTGCAACTTCAGAAGCTTGCCGAATATTCACCGGCAAGTGCTGGAAAGCTCAGTCAGCCGCGCATCGAGCTTTATCAACCAAATATAGAGCTTGAACGTAGCCTTGGCTCTTGGCCAGATGACTCCTCGGAGAATATTTCTTGTGGACACGAGAGCTGCGAACGTCGGCTTATTACTTTTGGCCTTATACCCTCTTTTTCAGCGTTTCTCGCGACAGCAAAAGCATCAGGAACTTCGCTAGAACTTGTAATGGGGCGCCAGGCACGTGATGCTGCTTGTTTGCATCAATTTGCATCAAGAACTTTGTCATGTCCCGGACCCGTTGGATGCACAACATCCCTTCACTTGCCAATTCGCTCATCGCCTGGCTAAAATTGGCGGTGACCCAGGACTCGTCGTGGCCGAACGACGGTTATCTAGTGCGATAGCAAAAACGCTTACAATCCCCTGACAGACACACATACATGATAGAAAGATAGAGAGACAACAACGCAACAAAGCTAAACATTTATATTATATCATTAACGGCATTTATATACAACTCTCAAAAGATAGTACAGGGCCTCCTACTCTCAAAAAGATGAACCAAACGCTAAGTCTACTTTGACTCAGCTCCACTCCACTCGGAGGATAGCAACTCCTCAGCGTCTGACTCCTCTGGCGTCGGGGGATCAAACTTGGAATCACTATCACTAGCCATTGGGTCAAACTCAAACTCATCCTCCTCGCCCTCTATCTCCATAACCACGTCTCTATCTGAATCCAAGGCGTCCATCGGCTCGGGGTCTACGACCTCACCTTCGAAGGTCAAGGGGTAAACCGATCCCCTTCAATTCGATCTAGGTGCAGGCACATCAAAACCTTGAATCGAACCCATATAAATTAATCATGTCTGATACATCCAGGCCTCATATTGGTGGGGTATCAGGCATTCACCTCCCATATCTATCCATATTGTACTACAAACCTTCTTATATGAAGTATAACCTACCGTATTGTAAATGGCCTCGTCGATCTCTATCTTAACAAGTATCCTGAACTGAATAAAATGGGAACTCATCTCAGGACTTGGGATCTAAAATGGAGATAAGCCAAAACTACGTGAGTCGAAACTCAGCAAGCACATGTCTAAACTCAATTTAGAATGGAGCATATACCTCAGGCAAAAAATTTAAATCATCATACGCATGTTACGACTTCAAATCAAACAGATGCAAATGCAAATGCTCATTGGTTCTTTTGGGGCCCACGGTGGCTCACTAGCTCTTTCAGACCGAACCCCACCGATGACTCAACAGGACTTCCGGTCCCGGCTACGTTATAGACGTCTCAGGCCTGTGCCTCAACTTGTGTCTAATTACACCAAAGTTGGCACCCTTGTCTCTCTAGCTACCCCGTGCCGAGCACGTTCAGGCGCAAGTGCAACGATCGTGGCTCAATTAGCACTGTGATCGGCACCTCCTTATTTCCCCGCATTCCTGGTAGCCCCCTAAACACTGTCGGGCCGTCCTGCACGGTTCTACGCACTCTGCCAAACGCACATGTCTCATGCCAGTATCAGGATCAATGATGAACATCATGGAATTCTCAATTGGCTCATCCCATAAACACTCACGCAAGTTAATTTTGCCACATGCATTTCCCAAGATTATTCACCAGAGTACACAATTCAACTCAAAATAATTTAAATATAATAACCAGGCACTTCACGGTGTAAAAATTCACATTCTAGGACCGGTTTTCATTCTAAGTCACCTAGGCTCAAAAGCAAGTAATCTGGCACACAGGACAATTTCTGGAGTCCACAAAAATTATCAATTGACCCCTATGATTAGCAATAAATAATCGACATTTGACGTCCAAGAAATTTAATATTTTTCATCATAAAATTTTCCCTACTAGTTCCTAGTATATCCGACATTCTAAGTCAAGTCTAGAAATATGCTCACCTAAAAATTTGAGTTTGAGCTCGGGCCACGGACGACAATGATCGAGCTTCGAGCAAGGCAACTTCAGCCGAGAGGGTGAGGAACTAGCTACAAACAAGCACGGGCGAAACAGGGTCAATTTTGATTCAAAACTGGGAATTTTCTAGGTGGTTTTTCGCTGATCCGCTTCCAGAATATCAAAGTTTGAAGTCTTACGAGTACACAGGCGAAAATGGAGCTCGGTTCGGACATCGGATGACCCAGAACGAGCCGATTTCCTTCAGGTGCACGTGCTGGTGAGAATTCGAGAAGAACAGAAGAAAATCCAGCAGGGAAGCGGCAGCAAACGGCAAGGTAAATTCCAGTAGATGAAGATCAAGCAGCCAAGGAAGATGCAGGGATCAAGCAGCAAAAATTTCAGCTGCCGAAAGAAGTAGTAGACAGCATGAGCACAGCCAAGGAGAAAGCCAAAAAAGACAGCAGCACCGAGAGAAAGAAATGGGCAGGAGCAAGTGGTAAGCGCAGAGGAAGTTGGGGGCTAGCATATTTTTTTTGTGCAGCTGAAGAACAAGAGAAGAAAAACGAGAAGATAAGGAAGCCCAAGCCAGCTACAGCAGTGATTATTGCGTGAACAGTGGAGTTGATGGCTTGAAAATCATGCAAATTTATCCTGTCTGCATGGGAGTTGAACTTCAGCAGAAAATAAAGCAGTCATCCGCAAGTCTAACCAAAGGAAAGGTTCCAGCTCGATAAAAAATGGGAGTGGGATTTAAATGAGAGTGAGCACGTGGGCTTGGGGCTTCAACCGAAAGTTTGCATGGGAATGAGGAAAAAAAAAGTGGGTGTCCATGCAAAGGTGGCTTTGGCTGAATGATGAGGAGGAGAAGTGGGTCCAAATATCTTGAAGTTTCTTGTCCTCATATGCATGAATCTTAGAACGTCACAAACTTCCTTCTTCAAAGGTTCTGATTTATATTTAAAGCTCCTGAAAATTGGAGATGTGTTAAGCCTATGAATCTGTCTTGATCACTGCTTATGAGGGTAGCCAAGTTTAAATCAATGCAACCTTTTCTAGCAATCTATAGCAATGCAAGCTTTATAAAGCGCATAGAAATTACAATGCAATCCATAAATGCCTCTATGTTGATTTTTGTACATTTTGGCAACCAAGGAAAATAAAAACTGAAGAAGACACGCCGTTTTGGGAGAGAGAGAGAGAGAGAGAGAGAGAGAGAGAGAGAGAGAGAGAGAGAGAGAGAGAGAGAGAGAGAGGCTATTACTTTCTTCCTATTAGCTGCTTTGCTTTAGGAGCCATTTGGTGTAGAACCACATAGCTTGCTTTGAAGCTATTGCATTGATAAGCAGGGCTTACCGGTATAATAAAGCAGTCAATTGGGCCGCTCCCCAGAACCATATCTATAACGTTCATAAACAGACCAGCTCTTCCAATAGACTTCTAAATCTTGGGACAGAAAATTCCTTAGATTCTCTCTCTCTCTCTCTCTCTCTCTCTCTCTCTCTCTAAACTGTGACATGATGTTATATCTCTGAAATGGTTCGGAGTTAGGTCAAATTTCGAGTAAAGGGTGCATCTAAATTTGAGTGGTGAGGCCCACCCATTTATTGGCCAAGCGTGGGTGTGTCTATATATTGGTAAGATTTGAGACATGTCCTCCCGTTTGTATATTTTATAGGATTCAATCCGTTTGAAGCTTGGGAAATGAACTAGCTATCACTTACCTTCTCTACCAAGATAGGAGTAATCCCCTAACAAAATTATGAGAGATGTGTGCCAAAATTGCTAGGGTAAGTGCATTACGAGTGCTATAATTTTTGTATGGCGCTCACTTGGGTTCCATAATTTTTTTTTTGCTCATTTGAATGTCACATCAGAGAAATATTATTCACTTGAGTGTTACTTCTAGCAAACCATCCTATGTGGATTTTTTAGTAATTTTTTTTTCTTTTTCAGCGACACGTGGAATTTTTAAAATTTTTTCTAGAATTTTTTCTAATTTTTATTATATTTTGATATTTTTCTTTTTATTTTCTTTTTACTTTTTTTATGCCTTGGCTGGCAAGGGTCGCCGGTGACCCTCTCTAGCCATGATTAACTAGCCCAAGGGTGAGGGGCTGCCTCACCCTAGATCGTCGGGATCATGGTGCTGAACAGACTCAATCGTACTCTGGATTTTCCTTCAGTAGTGAGAAAATTGCATCCTCCGCAGATGAATCCACGAATTGGAAGCTAACAAATTGTACCCATTTCCCTAGTTCACTTTCGGTTTTGGCTGAGTGTCTTTGTTGAGTGCCAACTTTGTCTTGCGATTGCTCGAGCTCTGGAGAGTGGTTTGGGTTTGAAGAGAGCATAAGATTTGAATTTGTAGAAACGAGACTCGAGGTGGAAGCGTAAGAGGGAGTCGTTGGCCGTGAAGGAGGAACCGTTGATGGAGGCAATTTGCTCAAGCACACAGAGGTCCTTATTCTGGGAAATGAGGTCTTCCACCAAGGGGTCATTGGTGTGGGAAAGGAAGGAGAAATCAGCCATGGCTTCTTCTTCTCCCTCTTCCTCCTCTTCTTCTTCTTAGCTTATGAAGGTTCTTTGTGATTTCTGATTTGTGGTTTTGGGTTGTGTGGGTTTTGTTAGGTTCTTGTAGAGTTTTTCCACATTGGCTACATTAATACGAGCGGTGGGAGAGAGAACTCTTCTAGACCGCGAGCTTTTGGTCGACTTCCTCTAATTCTCAATCCAAGCGAGTGTCTCAGTCTCAGGCTTGGGACTCGAACATGTGAAAGATAGTATGAGGTCTCAATGAGGACTGCCATGCCCATCGCTAGCGGGGCCGAAAGGGCCTTGTCGAAATTTGGCGATGGCCTTCACGCCACACCCACGGTCACCAAGGCTGCAACGGGCATCGCCTAGGGCCGTGATGGCCCGTGGACCTACTAGCCCTGCACCCTTGGGCCGGCGAAGGGAGAAAAATCCCAGAAAAGAAGAAGAAGAAGAAAAACGACAAAATAAATAGAAAATGAAAAATCCACGTGTATAGTAAAATATTCAAAATAATCATTTCGTTGGTGCCACTAACTTGTCCGACATCCACGTCATCTTTTTCGAATTCCATGTAATCAGTAGCACTTAAGTGGCCAATATTTTTAAAGTTATAATATTCAAGTGAGCAAAAAAAAAAATTATGGTACTTAAGTGACTGCCGTATACAAGTTATGGCACTTGTAGTATACTTACTCCCAAAATTGATTACAATAACACCACAAATATAATTTTTTTTCTAACACAATTCACATATACACTCAAAAGCCTTCTTCTCATGCGCGAGTTCAATTTTAGGTTCGCTTCTCACATGTGAACTTAGTGTTAGGTATACTCCTCTTAATTCATGTATCATTTTGCATCAACATGACTAACCTTGAAAATCCAACGTCCACCCTCATCCCTAGTCTCTTTCTCCGAATCAAACCCCTGAAGGCTGTAGTTGCTCTCAAAACTAAACCATGAAGGTAGCCCAGAAACCTTGTTACTCATGAGATTTTTTCTTAAGATATTTACCAAACACCAATAGACATAGGGAGTTGATCAACAATCAACTATTCACTCTGATATAATTTGTTGGAAACGTCCAACAAAAACTCGATAATTTCATACGTGGAGATACCAAAAGAGAGCACAAATTCAAGACCACCAACTTATCCAGTAAGATTTACCTTTGCTAAAAAACTTAAGCCTTTGCATTATCGACAGTCAATTAGAAAATATTAACTATTCCACACAACAATCATTGTTCGATATTAGATGTCTTCTAATACAACTCACACATGCATTCAATATTTTTAACATGCCTTGTTTATTATAATTATGCCACACCACTTTTTATATTGCAATTACAAGACATAACACATGATGTCTATGCACATATATCATAATGGGAATAATTGTCCAAAGAATCCTAAACCTACTATACATTAGTCAATTCAGTCATGTACTTTTTACTTTTGCCAATTTAGTCATAAATCTTTTGAATTTTATCAATGTAGTGCTCTGTTGATACCCAATCAACATCAGCTATTCTACTTGGCACAATTAGTGCTCACGTGGAAAATTTTACAATTTGTTTTTAGAATTTGCTGTTTTTTTTTCTCTTTATTTTCTGTAATGAAATACTCGGTGGATGGGATTGACATGGCCCCAACAACAGTTGGCGACCCTTGCTTACCATAGGGAAGAGCCAGAGCCCCTGGCAAGACTAGGCAAGGGCATCGTGGCCCTCACCAGATCTGGGGGAGGCAAGGGTGGTGAGGTAGGTAGGGGTCACCGAAAATCCAAACATAGAAAACAATAAAAAGAACGAAAAGAAAATAAAAAAGTAAAATTGCAAAATTTTTTAAAAAATTGCAAAACTTGACCACATAAGCATTTCCAAGCATAAATTGGCCAAGATTACTATATTGGAGAGTTATCAAAAATTTTAAGACTAAATTGAGAAAATAGAAAAGTTTAAGACTAAATTGGTTGTCGTAAAAAATTTTAGCATTTTTTGAACAATTTTCTCATTCAAATTGTATATCCACCTTTTTTTGGAAATTTTTAAACTCATATGCTAATGTCATAAGCCAAAAAATTTCAACTGCGAAATCAACCCATGCGGCACCTAGTGAGTAGAGAATGCTAGGCTGGCTTTTCTTCTCATGTTGCTACAAAGAGTAGTATGGTGAATAGTGCTTTTGTATCGAAGTGTACCACACCCAGCATAGCTTTGGCAAAACAAAACATGAAGCAAGAACATACAGTCCATTTTGGCACAACAACTAATTTCGGCCTACTATGGCCTCATCAAGAGAGCAACGTCGGCTCTCGATCAATTTGTATACGGGAGGCTAACCCTGTCTTGAGAGCTTCTAAGAGTATATTCTTTCTAACTTAGAACTCCTAATACAACCACCTTAATGCCACTCCCACAAATTAGCGCTACTCACAAGGTTGTGTGAGTATGGTTGGGGACACGAAACTTCTAGTCTATGTCATCCTCCCCTACTCAATTTTGCGATGTCTTTGTTGAGGATTGCTTTGTCACTTTGCTGCATCACTCTAGTACCATCAAGGATGCTGTGGGAACTCACATGAATGAAGGATGACCACCTAATAGAATAACTCCTCTCCATTGATAGCTTCTTTCAATCAAAGGCTGTTCGCCTACTCTTTCAGTCACCCTCTTCCTCCTCCTAGCCGATAAATGGAGGTTCCCCCCTTATTAAAACGTGGTAGCAAACCTATATTGAGATTCGCCGAATTGTTCTAGGAGCGTTATCCCGTTTTTGTGAGGAGTTGATTCCTACCATGCCCCAATTGGCATCCTAGAAGCTAGTCGAGAGTCATGCTTTATTCGAGCATGGCCGATCTTGCGATTCATTCTCCGCCCTAATGGGATCGAGTGGACCATAGGCCTTGTGCCCCCATTATCATCCTAAAAGTTGGTTGAGAGCCACTCTTTGTCCGGGTATGAGTTGCCCCCACGATTTACTCTCCACCCTCATAGGATCAAGTGGACGACAAGATTTCTTCCAGCTAGCATACCTACTAGAGGGATCCTTGCACTGATACCAAATTATCACAAGCCGATAGATTTCAACAGCAAAATTAGCCCGCGTGGCATCTGGCGAGCCAAACGCCATGCCAACCTTTCTTCTTATGTTGCTCCCAAGAACAATATGGCAAATAGCATCCTCGTATCAGATCGTACCATGTCCATCATAACTCAAGGAAATAGAACATCGAGCGAGAACGCAAAGTCCACTTTAGCACATAACTGATTTCGGCTTGTCATGACTTCATCAAGAAAACGGCATTATCTCTCGACTAGTTTATACATGAGAGGCTAACCCCACCTTCAAAGCTCCTAAAGGTACATTCTTCTAACCTAGAACTCTTGGTACAAATCATCTTAAAACCACTCTCATGAATCAGTTGTATCTTCCCTGCGTATCCCCCTCATTCATCATGATGGCCACTTAGCTCTACTCACAAAGGTATGTGAGTACGATTGAGGACATTGAACTTCTGGTCTGTGTAACTAGCATACCCAATCCATGTAATGGAAAATGTGAAAATTCACATAATCTCAAGATCCTAACTCTGAGGAAGGGGGGGAAAACATGCAAGCTGTTGTTACCCAAAATAGATGCACAAACTTGTAAAGTACATGGGAGAGGTATATTTGGAGCTACTTTTTACATTGTTTTGTTGTTTTTTTTTTTCAGCTCTCAACTCGGACTTTTTTTCCATATAGAGTACTTGACGAGACAATTTTTCTTAGGAAAATAAAATATCTCCATCTAATTTCCAAATTGCGCCAATTTTCAGGTTAAACCGTTATGAAAGGCAAGATCCCCAACTTAGGCAGGTTTTAATTGCTTAATAAAGCTGCCTCATTGATGCCTTACTTTCATGGAGATAAATAGAGAGTCACACATCAAATAATGGGACAACAAGAACGAAGTGAGACGTCTAAGCTAGCTTTGCATGGTTAGGGTTTTCTTGACCACATTTCCTCTTAGGAAAACGTTTATTAGCTTATGAGAGATTGAATTTTGATGTTGAAGATACAAAAGTGCTCTAGATGACTCCAATTTAACAAAGCAAAGAACTCTTTGCCCAGATTTAGCCTAGGCAAGATCGGGCATCACCATGGTTGAGTAAGGCTGACCTCACCCTTACCAAGGTGAGCCTTGCCGTTGCAAGTTGAGGCTTCACCTCGCCATGGCTGGGGTGAGCCGACCTTACCTAGTGCTAGTGACAACTAGCTGGAGGAAGAAAATAGGGGGAAAAAAAGAAAAGAAAAGACAAAATAAATGATTTGAAAAATATTAAAATATTATTAGGAAACTTTCACGTCAGTACTGGTAAAATAAAGTTGATCGAGTGGATTAAATTGGCAAATCCAAAAGCTTAAGCACTAAAAAAAATTTATGACTAAATTGACACAAGTGCAAAAGACTTATGGTTAATTTGACAAAATTAAAAGTTCTAAGATTGAATTTACAAAAGTGTAGTAGATTTGAGACTTTTTGATAGATTTTCCTAAATTTCATCCTCACATATTAAATACCATCTCCACTTTAAATTGTGTAATGTGCATCTGATTTTGACCCTTTCATATCTATTTACATCCTTAAAAGTATTTCCAAACTGCCTTAAAAAACTAGGAAAAAAAAAGAACTTGCAAACCCTAACGTAGACTTCTCTCTCCTGCCCTATCACCAGCCAACCGCCACCGTTAGCCTAGCCCCCTACACTCTCAATTCGAGGCTGATGATGGTTTCCACCTCAAATATGGCCTAAATTGAGGTTAAGCGACGCGATTTGGACCATATTGGTGCACTCTCAATTCAAGGCTGATGATGGTCGCCACCTCAAATGTTGCGATATATCTAGATCGAGACGTGTGCGCGTGCATAATGACAAGATCTTGCAACAAAGTCAACGTGGAAGCTTAGAAAATATAACGAGAAACGATAAAGAACACTAGAGTTTATGTGGTTCGGTCAGAATATCGATATCTATATCCACAGGGAGTGCAAACAAAATAATCCACTATAATTGGAGAATCGCTCGCTCAATACGCTTGGTTTCCCGCACCTAGATTATACCCAAAATTCAAAGTGTTTACAAGTAAAATAACTCTACAATCGGATATAATAAACATACAAAACTCACGAAGTACAAGTCACTGTGTGCGATTAAAGAGCGCTTCGTAAATGAGAGCTTCACAAATGAGAGTCTTCCTCCTCTCTTCTTCGCCCTCTACTTTTTCTCTTCTTCGTGTCTTCTGAAGCCCACTTCTTCTCTCCTTCTTTTGTGGTTTTATGGCAAGACAAGAAAAGGGAAAAGTGGAAAGCACCAATTCGACTTTGCTCCTCTTTCTCTTTTGGCCTAAGGAGATATGGGAGAAAGAAAACAAGAGCAAGTAGAAAAGAAGATAAATAGTAGAAGAGCATCCAATGTAACTTTTCTTTATATTTTGTGTCGGCAACAAGAACAAGTCCAAGATAAAGAAAGTGGAAGCAATTAATGCTCCTTTAACTTCTTTTTTCTCTTTTCCACTGAAAGATTCTTGTCCCCTATTCTCTTTTCTTCTAAATCAAGACATAGTTCAACAATTCTCCACCTTGGCTTGATGTTTGAACTAAGTCACAATGCTCATCATCCATGCTGCTCTCCCAACGGCCCGATGAGTGCTCACTCTCTATAGACACCAATAGTGCTCAAGCAAAACTTGAGCTTCACTAAAGGAACATGCTTAATCATCATATCTGCTGGGTTCTTTGCTGTAGCAATCTTTTTTCCAATAACCTTACCCTTTGCTAAGGCATCTCGAATGAAGTGGTACCTCATGTTGATATGCTTCATTCGCTCGTGATAAACTGGATTATATGCTAGATAAATTGCACTTTGGTTATCACAGTGTATATAAACACTTTTCTATTCTAGCCCAAAGTCCAAGAGCAAACCCTGTAACCATATTGCTTCCTTCGCTATAATGATAAGTGCTATATACTTTACCTTAGTGCAAATCATAGCATATATATTATTACCCACTGCACTAAAATACGAAACACGAGATATATGTTCCTCCTCCTCCTTAGTCTGCGGTAATAACTTATCTGAAAGTTTAAAGTGATTTGCTAACGGTGTACTCACAGACTTCGCTAACTGAATATTAAAACATGCAACAATCTTCTCAATATATTTCTTTTGAGACAAATGTAATACTCCCGCAATCCTATCACGCAAAATCTCCACACCAGAAATTTTCTTTGTCCCACCTAAATCTTTCATCTCAAATTCAACATTCAATTGCCTCTTCAGCTCATCAATATCAGACATATTCTTAGCTGCTATCAACATATCATCAATATATAATAGCAGATATATCAAAGGCCCATCATCTAGTCTCCTAAAATAAACACAACTATGCATCTGACTCTTTGAATAGTCTTGACTAGCCATAAAAGTATCAAACCGCTTATACCACTGCCTAGGAGACTGTTTCAGCCCATATAACGATTTCTTTGGTAAACAAACATGGTGTTCCTTACTTGGAATAGCAAATCCCTCTGGCTACCTCATGTAAATTTGTTCCTCTAACTCACCATGAAGAAACGCCATTTTCACAGCAAGTTGCTCCAACTCGAGATCCTGTACAGCAACTAAAGCAAGTAAAATACAAATAGCAGTATGTCTTACTACAAGAGAGAACACCTCGTTGTAGTCAATGTTCTCTCGCTATGTATATGTCACGACCCTAAAAAAAAAATTTAATCAATGGAAAATTTTCGGGTTAACGGATTATCATATTGATCAAATTAACTAACCTAATATGAACCCTCCCAAGTCCTATCGAATCGCAACTTTGAATTTTTTGTTAGCATGATTTTAAAATTTTGGAGTCGCCACTAATCATTTTTGGTAGTATTGACACTTGATTTTTAATCATCTTTTCTCTTTTAAAATTAATAAAAAAAATTCATAAAAATTCATAAAATTAAAAAAATTAACTTTAGGACCTTAGTCAAGTCTAGGGAACCAATTTTTTCGGTATTTTTAGAAAATTAATAGAAAATCCATAAAAATTCATAAAATTTAAAAAAATCAAAGTTGGGGACCTTGGCCAAGCCTAGAGAATCAATTTTGACCAAAAAAAAATTGTTTATATTTTTAGTATTTTTCGGTATTTTTATTTTCAAAAATTCATAAAAACAAAATTAAGAAAAAATGAGAAAATTATAAAATCAACTTTGGAAGCCTTGGCCAAGCTTAGGCAACCATTTTTGAACAAAAAATAATTTTTCATATTTTTTTGTATTTTTATATATTTTAGAAATTAGGAAAATATTTAATAAATAAATAGCATTTGAGGCCACAAAAATACATAAAAATAGTCAATATTTTTATTTTGAATCCCTTTTCATGTTGGCTATCATAAATTTACAACAAAAACCTAATTTAGGGTCGTGTATTTCTTCACGAGCATAATCTCGAATCGGGCCTAAAAAATTTAATTTGGGTCAATTTATTTTCATTTTTCACTTTTAGGAGTTGTGAAATTGTTTTCTAATATTTCAAATTTTTATCTTGGCCCAATTATACCCAGAATGACTCAATTTTACAAAAGGACTTTAATTAAATTTTGCATTATTTTTAGCGGCGAGAAATAAGCCTAAATTTGACATGCGGTGAATTTTGACTAAGCATAGGGGAGGTGTGTCGAAAATCGTGTGGAGATTTGGACTTAAAGAAATATTTATCCAGGGATTAAATTGCGAATACTTAAAATCTCAAGAACTAGAGTACAAATAACTAATAGTTGATGGATTATTTTGCAAATAACAAAAAAGAAGAGTTAGTGGATAAATTAGAATAGAGAAGAGAAGATGGAGAAGAGGAGATGGAGAAGGGAAGATGGAGAAGGGAAAATGGAGAGGAGAAGACGGAGAAGAATAGATAGAGAAAATAAAATGAGAATAAAGAAAGGAAGATGGAAATGAAGAAAAGTTAGTAGAATGAGAGATAGATATGGAGAAGGAAGATGAAGATGAAGAAGAGTTAGCGAGAAAATTAGAATGTAAGATAGAGATGGAGAAAAAAAGATGATGATGAAAAGAGTTAGTGGAGAAATTGGAATGGGAGATAGAGTTAGTGGAGAAATAAGAATTAGAGATAAATGAGTGGGTTATAAAAGGAGGAAGAAGAGAGTTTAGAGGAGAGATTTTTTGGGGACAAAATTTGGATGTTTGAGAGGATTTTGGAAGATTGAAGAAAAATTTGAGAGAAAGAAAATACCAAAAAGAGAGAGAGAATTTTGAAGATAATGGGAATTTAAAGTTAGGGGGTTATCATTACTAATTCCTTCATCGATCAACATAAATCAAGGGTTCATCCCCGTCATTCGAGCCGCAATCTTAATCCACAAGGTGATACGAGGTTCGAATTCGGCTATCAAATCCATCAAATCAGGTAACGATCCTAGCCATTAAAATCTTTAAGAATTTCGTTACCCAAATGGATTGATTTAAATCTCAATTATGTCATGTCGTACTTGTCGCGACCCGAAAAAAGAATTATTAAATTTAAAATCGGGTGAACGGATTATCAGGTTAATTGACTAACCTAATTCAGACCCTCTCAAGTCTTACCGAATTGCAACTTAAGTTCTTTTCATGCAAAAATTTTTAATCTGGAGTCGCCACTAATCATTTTTGGTAGGTCGATTAGAAATCTAAATAAATTAGCGGGAGAACTAATTTATTTCTACGAATCAGATAAAATGAGTTCGGGGACTTGATTATGCTAGATCATTCTAACGCCCTTCCGGTACCATTTTATTTCATGGAAACTCATTTGGAATGATTGGAAAGAAGTTTGGGTCAAACTGACTCTATCTCACATTCTAATCTTTCTACTAACTCTTCTTCATCTTCATCTTTCCTTCACCATATTTATCTCACAATCTAATTTCTCCACTAACTCTTCTTCATCTCTATCTTCCCTTCTTTATTCTTATCTTATTTTCTCTATCTCCTTTTCTCTATCTTCCCTTCTATATTCTAATTTCTCCACTAACTCTTCTTCATCTCTATCTTCCATTCTCTATTCTTATTTTATTTTCTCCATCCATTCTTCTCTATCTTCTCTTCTCCATCTCCTCTTCTCCATCTTCCCTTCTCTATCCTAATTTCTCCACTAACTCTTCTTTTTGTTATTTGCAAAATAATCCCTCAAGAGTTAAGTATTTGTACTCTAGTCCCTGAGATTTTAAGTATTTGCAATTCAGTCCCTGAAAAAATATTTCTTTAAGTCCAAATCTCCTCACAATTTTCGACACACCTCCCCTATGCTTAGTCGAAATTCACCGCATATCAAATTTAAACTCATTTCTTACTGCAGAATTTAATTAAAGCCCTTTCACAAAATTGAGACATTTTGAGTATAATTGGGCCAAGATGAAAATTTAGGATATTAGAAAATAATGTCACAACTCCTAAAAGTGAAAAATGAAAATAAATTGACTCAAATTGAATATTTTTTATTCGAGATCATGCCCGTGAAGAAATACACGACCCCGAATTAGATTTTCTTTATTTACGAAGGCCAACATGAAAATAAAAACATTGACTATTTTTATGTATTTTTGTGGCCTCAAATGTTATTATTTATTAAATATTTTCCTAATTTCTAAAAAATATATAAAAAATACAAAAATAATAAAAAATTAGTTTTTGTTCAAAAATGGTTCTCTAGGCTTGGCCAAGGTCTCCAAAGTTGATTTTTCAATTTTATGAATTTTCTATTAATTTTCGAAAATAAAAAAACCGAAAATACTGAAAATATGAAAATTCATTTTTTGGTCAAAATTGGTTCCCTAGGCTTGGCCAAAGTCCCCATAGTTGATTTATGAATTTTTATGAATTTTTTATAAAAAAGAAAAGATGATTAAAAATCAGGTGTCAACAGTTGCCCCTCTTTGGAATGAAGCTCGGCAAAGGTTCATTTCAAAGACGAGATGACACCTGAATCCTAATCGACTCAACACAAAAAAAGAAAAAAAAAGTTGTGGCACTTGATTTCCAATACCCTCCGTTGCAAGTTCCGATCCAGATTTAGTTTGAGGAGGCTTTCATTCAGTAAGGGAGAGACAAAGATGAGAGTTTACCTGGCACTTACCTGCTCGTTGTATGGCGGCTACCTGACACATATGCTGTACTAAAAATGGAGTGAGAACCTAAGGATTCGTTTTAAGAAAACCTTAGGGTGGTTGAACTTGGACTCGTATGGTAGGTCAACCCAAGATAGATTCCTGTATGGTGGGTCACCCCATGGAAATGCCTGTAAAGAGGACTTTGTGCCTATAGAAAGGACTTGGTGCTTGTAAGAAGGACTTTTGGTTGCCTGTAAGAAGGACTTTGGTGCCTGTAAGAAGGACTTTTGGTTCCCTGTAAGAAAGACTTTTGGTTACTTGTAAGAAGGACTTTTGGTGCCTGTAAGAAGGACTTTTGTGTGCCTGTAGAAAGGACTTTAGGTATGCCTGTAAGAAGAACTTGGTGCCTGTAAGAAGGACTTTTGTGTGCCTATAGAAAGGACTTTGGGTGCCTGTAGAAAGGACTTTGGGTGTGCCTGTAGAAAGGACTTTAGGTGTGCCTGTAGAAAGACTTTATGTGTGCCTGTAAGAAGGAATTTGGTGCCTGTAAGAAAGACTTGGTGCCTATAAGAAGGACTTTTGTGTGCCTGTAGAAATGACTTTGGGTGTGCCTGTAAAAAGGACTTGGGTGCTTGTAAGAAGGACTTTTGTGTGCCTGTAAGGAGGACTTTTGGTGTGCATATAAGAGGATTTGTTCCCTATAAGAAGGACTTTTGTGTGCCATTCTGGGATTTAGAAAGGTCAGGAATCCTGCAAAAACTCAAACCCGATTTAACTTACCTCAAAGAGTGCCACTCTAGGATCTGGGAAGGCCAAGAATACTGCAGAAGCTAAAATCCGATTTAACTTACCTCAAAGGGTGCCATTCTGGGATCTGGAAAGGCCAAAAATCCTGCAGAAACTCAAACCCGATTTAACTTACCTCAAAAGGCGACATTCTAGGATCTGAAAAGACCAGGAGTCGTGTAGAAGTTCAAACCTGATTTATCTTACCTTGAAGGGTGCCATTCTGGGATTTAGAAATATCAGGAGTCCTGTAGAAGCTCAAACTCGATTTATCTTACCTTGAAGGCTTCAGGTTGAAGATATACCTACCTGAGGATTTGGAAGAAACGGTAAGTAGTTTCTCAATAACTAGGCTTGTTCATTCAATAATCGTCAAATGGATTTTGAGATCTTGAAAGGTAACTCGAACATCAAAAATATGCTACCTATCAGGCAGTGTCAGAGGTAACATGCGTGAGCATTCTCATCAATGAGTTCATTTGGTTCATGCAAAACTACTCAGCAAAGTTTATAATGATTAGAAGTAATCTGTGTGATATCTCATGATGCAATCAATCAAAATGTGTATCATGCATGACTATCCTGTCAAGTTTGCATTGCCAATTCTGTTCAAGGAGGTTATCATCGCATGAATACCTCGATTATAATCTGAATGGGGGACTTCAGTCCGAAAGGGCTTTCTCTCACTCTCGAGAAGGGTTGTTTATCTTGATTGTAGGATTGAAAAGGAATCGCTCAATCTTACCATCATTGCATTCAGCAAGGGTCTGAGTAATCTTGCAATTGGTACGATCAAGCCAATCTGGAGGTCTTGATTAGGACTGCAATATAAGCTGGGTCAAAGGTTTACCAAAGGGGACTCTTTTGAGTCAAGGTCATTAACAAAAAGTTTTTATCATCTATTTCGAGTTTACAAGTCAAGAACCGTGCAAAAATGAGAGAGAAATAGTCTTGCTCGTACCTTTTCGAGCGATGCTTAAAATCAGTCAACTCTACACTAACTCAAGCACCTTAATCAGAAAAGACTTTCATGGGTCGTAACATAAGTTGGGATTGGGGACTAAGGAAGGCTTGTTTTGGCTCAGAAGATATATGAGGTGGGTTTAACATTGGTGATCGTCACATCTTTGTCATTAGTCTCAACCCTCATAGTAGTCTTCAAAGGACACCGTCGTTGTATGAGGAAGGTGTCAACTTCTGCTGATACTGTTGTCACTTCCGAACAGTGTAAACTTCACCTGAGTATATTTTGCAATTTGACTCACTCGAAGAGTTTTCTTTTACAATCAGATCCCATTGGAATTTACAACAAAAGATAAGGTATTTTTACTAAGTGCACATGGACATTGATTTGAATGGGCATTGCCCTTGCTTTTGACTGGCACTTTGCTTTTTATGCCCGGACTAGCTCTTTTCGTCCTACCCTTTTGCCTTTTCTTTTTCATTCTGTCTAGAAGAAGGAATTTTCAAAGATTGTGTCGTATACACATACATATCAAAGGTCTAGCATACTTAAAGAGTTGACTCAGGAACTCTATGTTGACCTTACTTCTTCTGAGTTATTCTGCTTTGAGGTAGCGCCATCTTCATCTTGAAATGAGTAATGATCACCAATGGGGGTTTTAAGATATGAATACGCAGGCTCAATTGGGCGGTGCAAAGGACATGAGTGTATTGGATAGAGAAACGAATGCTTTTCGTCGTCCTAAGGTATTTGAATTATTGTACGAGGTTGAAAGCTAAGACACACTCGAAAATTAACGATAGTCCAAGCAAGAAAATTTCCAATCATTTACCTCGTGCTATCGCTGGAATTACCTCCATTTGGCCCTGACGTGAGGTGGTTCTTGACAGGGGTTATGAAATAAAGTCGCCGCTCAAATGGGTTATCAATGGTTACCTGTAGTGTTTAGGATAGAGAAATAAATGCCCCTTTCCTTTCATCATCCTGTCATGCCCCATTCTACACATTCGATGCATCATGTGTAGGTCATGCTCTAAGCCAGAATCGGCAAATTAAACATGCAGAAAAGTCATGCATAAATTATGGAATGTGCAAACACAATACGGGTGCGACAATGCATGTTTACGAAATGTGCAAGTGTATCAAGAATTGGAGAATTTCTTGTGAAAGGGGAATTACGAATTGCCCCCTAGATTGAGAGTCTACTCTTTAAGTCGAGAAATGGCATGTATCTGTGTTTGCCCCTGTATAGCATTTGGGCCTTTTCAATGTTAACAATTGTCATGGTTGTCAGTCGAACGCCCTTTTTCGATTCAAGGTAGCCATCAATTTGCCCCATTTTCATCAAAATGGATCTTATCGGATGATTATAATTTTGTCCCTTGGGGCCGTTTGACATTTTAAATGTTAGTATTAACATCTCCTATCAAAAGAAAAAGAGACATGTTAACCGATATTGGAGGAGATAAATTGGAAACGATACTGGTTTACCCTTCATTTTGAATGCCTTGCAGGAGTCTCTTATCAGCTTCACCGGATCGAGTTTGTCTCCACTTTCGGAGGGCATTTCACAATTAGAGCCAAGGTTGTGGCAGAGTATCGACTTTGGTATCGCTCATCGAGTATTCCTATTTCCTTCTACAAAAAGAAATGTGCAAAAGGTTGTATTATTCATTTACAATACTCACAACATTTCCATCCTCGAGGATCGAATTCGGGACGTCTCGAACCACTGTCATTCCCCATGCCATCTGGTCCACAAGACCACAGGCGTTCATGGAGGCTCCTCTTAGAGGTTAATTTTCGGATGGCACAGTCTTGTCGTATTGGGCAATTTTATATCATGATGTTTTTCAAGGCAATTTACAATCCTTGTTAAGAACGGAATAAATTAATTCAAAGCTTGAGATGATTATGGTAAATTGAAACGATACAAAATTACTCTTCTTTGAAACTGCTAGGGCTTTTTATTTGCAATTTCCTTGTTTGAAGCTGTCGATCCTCTGTCGGAGAAATGGATTTACCTGAGGCAAGTACCGCATAGGACATATCATTGGAACAAATATATTTCACCTGTTCCAGTAAATTTGCATCAGTAGGACCCTCAATAGTGATTTTGGTGGCTTGTTGATTCGGGAGCTTTCCCTGAACCTGGGCTCACATGAAATAAATGCGTGTATGCATAAATGCATGAAATGCATGTAATAGTCCTAAAGTGACTCAGATTGTCCAAAAGGTAGCCAAAGCGGCTCCTGCTTTCATTTCAAGGATGATATTTCTTGACTGCATCCGCATTTACAGGATATCCTAACTCTTTCCCATCCATGTTTACAAGAATCAAAGCTCCCCCAGGAAGGACCTTTTTGGCGACAAAAGGACCCTCATAATTTGGGGTGAACTTGCCCCCGGGATGAGAAACATTTGGAATTGTCTTTTTCACTACTAGATCTTCTACTTTAAAATTCCTGGGCCTGACTTTTCGATTGAACGCTTTGGCAACTCTTCTCTAGTAGCTCTGACCGTGACATATTGCCTTCAGACGCTTTTCATCGATCAGGTTCAACTGTTCATACCTCTGCTGCGTCCACTCTGCTTCGGAAAGTTCGATTTGGGATAAGATTCTCAGAGAGGGGATTTTAACCTCTACCGGTAAAACTGCCTCCATACCGTAAACTAGGGAATATGGGGTTGCTCCGGTCGAGGTTCGTATCAAAGTCCGATATGCCATCAACGCGTACGGCAGTTTCTCATGCCAGTTTCTATAATTCTCTGTGGTTTTCGCTAGGATTTTCTTGTTTGCCACCTCTACAGCTCCATTCATTTGTGGGCGATAGGGAGATGAATTAAGATGTCGAATGTTGAATGCTTGTAGGAGATCATCGACTATCTTATTGTTCAAATTGGAGCCATTATATGTGATTATCCCTTCTAATGAACTTGCACACATTTTTTGCTGTGACATTCGCATATGAGCTTGCTTCAATCCACTTCGTAAAATAGTAGATCGCTACCAAGATAAAACGGTGCCCATTGGAAGCATTAGGGTGAATCGGACCGATCATGTTTATCCCCCACATGGTAAATGGCCAAGCCTCTAACATCTGGTGGAGCTCGTTCGGGGGTGCGTTAATTCTATCACCGTATACCTGGCACTGATGACAGGACCTTACATGTTGGTTACAGTCTGCCTCCATGGTCATCCAATAGTAACCAAGCCACATGATTTTCTTTGCAAGGAGGTGGCCGTTCATATGAGGACCGCATATCCCTTCATGGATCTCCTTCATGAGCATGTTTGCTTCCTTAGCGTCTACACATCTCAATAGGACTGAATCAAAGGATCTTTTATAGAGAGTTTGCCCACTCAGGAAGAATTTGGTAGCCATCTTTGCTATGTACTTCTTATCCCCAATCTGACTCCATGGGAATTCTCCTTTTGAAAGATAATTCTTAATGTCGTGATACCAGGGTTCGCTATCGAATTCGCCTTCCACTTACATGTAATAGGCTGGCTGATCCATGACATTGATTTTTAAAGGCTTGATGTCGAGCCCGTCCTCTACTTGCAACAACGAAAACAGAGTGGCTAACGCGTCTGCGAAGTGATTCTGGGTCCTTGGCAGATATTCGAATGAGATTTCGTCAAAATTATCGGTTAACTCCTCTAGCAACTCATGATAGGGAATGAGCTTAGAATCTCTTGTTCTCCATTCTCCCTAAGTCTGGAGAATAATCAGCATGGAGTCCCCATAAACTTGTAACCTTCGCACCTTCATGGAGATGGCTAATTGCAGACCTAGAATACAAGCTTCATATTTTGATATATTGTTGGTGCATGGAAATACCAACTTCGCGGAAACCGGATAATGTAAGCCGTCCGGGGATATCAATACTGCCCCAGTTCCAGATCCGGCCAAATTAATGGCACCATCAAAATACATGGTCCACTTATCATTAGACAATACGAAGATTTGATCCTCGACCTCCTCCTTATCAGGGATTACAAACCCCTGTGAATTTTCTGCGAACATATCGGCTATGGCCCGCCCCTTGACTGACTTCTGAGGTGAACTCCTTATGTCAAATTCTGATAACAGTACTTGTCATTTGGCCAGCTTTCCCAATAAGGCGGGTTTCTCCACCAAGTACTTAATTGGGTCGCATTCTGTTACCAACTGGATATGATGGTGGAGGGTATATTGTCTCAACCTGTGGAGTACCTAAATTAGCGCGACGCACGTCTTTTCAACCATCGGGTAATTAGCCTCCGATTGCGTGAACTTCTTACTCAAGTAATAAATTGCTCGCTCCTTCCCGTCCTCTGGTTTCATTTGGGCGAGTAGAGCTCCTAATGATTCCCGATATATCGTCAAGTACAGAGTTAAGGGGACTCTCGGGGTTTGTGGTACCAATACTGGAGGAAAGATCAGATACTCCTTGATCTTCTCAAATGCCTTATGGCATTCTGAATCCCAAATGACTTTGGCACCCTTCTTGAGAAGCTTGAAGAACGGTTTTGCCACATTAGAAAGCTGGGATATAAATCTGGCAATGTAGTTTAACCGTCTCAGCAGGCTTCTCACTTCCCTTACTGAGGTTGGGATACTAATGTCTCGTATAGCTTTGATCTTGGAAGGGTCAACTTCGATACCATGACTGCTAACCACAAATCCCAAAAGCTTTCCAGATTTTGCTCTAAATATGCACTTGTTGGGGTTCAACCTTAGCTTATATTTTCGTAGACGTTCGAATAACTTTCTTAACACCAGAACATGGTCTTCTCCTGGTCTGGACTTGGCAATCATATCATCTACGTACACCTTGATTTCCTTGTGCATCATGTCATGGAATAGAGCGACCATGGCCCTTTGGTATGTCGCCTCAGCATTCTTCAACCCGAAAGGCATAACCCTATAACAAAAGGTGCCCCATGGTGTTATGAATGAGGTCTTCGCCTTATCGCTTCTATGAATCCCACCCTGAGGAGCTTCATCACTTCCGCCTCAATTTTCTTGGAAAGTTCGGGCCTCATTCGTCTAAGCCTTTATTTTTTTGGCAGGATGCTAGGGTCAATGAGTAGTACATGTTCCACAATGTTGGGGTCGAGGCCGGGCATGTCTGCATACTGTCGCGACCTAAAATTCATTTTTAGGTTAATGGATTACCAGATTAATTAATTAAATTAACTAACCTAGTTCGAGCTTTCCCAAGCTCTACCAAATCGCAACTTTGATTTTTTTCACATGATTTTAGAATTTAGAGTCGCCATTAATCATTTTTGGTAGGTTGATTAGAAACCTAAGTAAATTAGCGGGAGGACTAAATTACTTCTACGAACCAGAGATTATGAGTTCGGGGACTTGGTTACACTAGTTAATTAAAACTAATGCCCTTTCGGTACCTTAATTTCATGGATATCCTGATTTGGCAATTCAGGCTTGGTTTATTCCTCAGGCTCTAGTGCAGTGCTCTCTTTTTTTGTTTACACCTCCATAAGATTTACCGTTGACTTGGAGTTGTCCTTTGCCTGACATAAAAATATGGAGAAATGAGAAATGGAGAAAGTGTATACAATTTTGTGCTAATTTGCGACTAAAACCACAAATAAATGAATAAATACAAACACTTAGCTCGGATTTGCTTGCTCGTTGACGAGGATGAACTCTTGATTTATGTTGATCGATGAAGGAATTGGTGATGATAACTCCTAGGTTTAAACTCCCATCATCCTCAAAATTCTCTCTCTCTTTTTGGTATTTTCTTTCTCTCAAATTTTTCTTCAACCTTCCAAAACTCTCTCAAACATCCAAAATTTTCTCTCCAAAAATAATCCTCTCAAGCTCACTTCTTCCTCCTTTTATAAACCACTCATCTATCTCCCATTCTAATTTTTCCATTAACTCTATCTCCCATTCTAATTTCTCCACTAACTCTTCTTCATTTTCATCTTCCCTTCTCCATCTCTATCTCACATTCTAATTTCTCCACTAACTCTTCTTCATATTCATCTTCCCTTCTCCATATCTATCTCCCATTCTACTAACTCTTCTTCATCTCCATCTTCCCTTCTCTATTCTCATCTTATTTTCTTTATCTTCTCTTCTCCATCTCCTCTTCTCCATCTTCCTATCTTCATCTCCTCTTCTCCATCTTCTCTTCTCCATCTTCCCTTCTCTATTCTAATTTCTCCACTAACTCTTCTTTTTGTTATTTACAAAATAATCCCTCAAGTATTAGGTGTTTGCACTCTAGTCCATGAGATTTTAAGTATTTGTAATTCAGTCCCTGGAGAAATATTTCTTTAAGTCCAAATCTCCTCACAATTTTCGCCACACCTATCGCATGTTGAATTTAAGCTCATTTCTTGCTATTGAAAATAATGCAAAATTTAATTAAAGCCCTGTTTGTAAAATTGAGTCATTCTGGGTATAATTGGGCCAAGATGAAAATTTGGAATATTAAAGAACAATGTCACAACTCCTAAAAGTGAAAAATGAAAATAAATTGACTCAAATTGAATTTTTTTAGGCCCGATTCGAGATTATGCTCGTTAAGGAATACACGACCTCGAATTGAATTTTTTAAATTTGCGATGGCCAACATGAAAAGGGATTTAAAGGAAAAATATTGACTATTTTTATGTATTTTTGTGGCCTCAAATGCTATTATTTATTAAATATTTTCCTAATTTCTAAAAATTATATTTAAAAAAATACAAAAAATATGAAAAATTATTTTTTTACTCAAAAATGGTTGCCTAAGCTTGGCCAAGGCTTCCAAAGTTGATTTTGCAATTTTCTCATTTTTATAGATTTTCTATCAATTTTAGAAAATAAAAATACCGAAAAATACTGAAAATATGAAAAATCATTTTTTGATCAAAATTGGTTCCCTAGGCTTGGCAAAGGTCTCCAAAGTTAATTTTTTCAAATTTATGAATTTTTATGGATTTTCTATTAATTTTAAAAAAGAAGAAAAGAAAAGGTGATTGAAAATCAGGTGTCAACAGCTGCCCCTCTTTGAAAGGAAGCTCGGTAGAGGTTCATTTCAAAGACGAGACGACACCTGAATCCTAATCGACTCAACACAATGAAATAAAAAGAGTCATGACATTCGATCTCCAATACCCCATTTAGCAAATTTCGATCCAAACCCGGTTTGAGGAGGCTTTCATGCGATGAGGGAGAGACAAAGATGAGAATTTACCTGGCACTTACCTGCTCGTTGTATGGCGGTTGCCTGACATGAGTGCTCTGCTGAAAATGAGATGAGAACCTAAGGATTCGTTATAAGAAAACCTTAGGGTGGTGGAACTTGGACCCATATGGTAGGTCACCCCATAGTAGATTCCTAATAAAAGGACTCTACTGATTAAAATCGGATTGAATTTTGACCCGTATGGTGGGTCACCCCATGGTAGATTCCTAGTGAAAGGATTCTACTGATTAAATTAAGATTTGACCTGTATGGTAGGTCACCCAATGGAAATGCCTGTAAGAAGGACTTTGGTGCCTGTAAGAAGGACTTTGGTGCCTGTAGAAAGGACTTTGTTTTGCCTGTAAAAAGGATTTTGGTGTGCCTGTAGAAAGGACTTTTGGTTGCCTATAGAAAGGACTTGGTGCCTGTAAGAAGGACTTTTGTGTGCCTGTAGAAAGGACTTGGTGCTTGTAAAAAGGACTTGATGCCTGTAAGAAGGACTTGTGCTTGTAGAAAGGACTTTGATGCCTGTAAAAAGGACTTGGTATGCCTGTAAAAAGGACTTGATTTGCCTATAAGAAGGACTTGGTTTCCTGTAGAAAGGACTTGGTCGCCTGTAGAAAGGACTTTGGTTGCCTGTAAAAAGGACTTTTGATTGCTTGTAGAAAGGACTTGGTCGCCTGTAGAAAGGACTTTGGTCGCCTGTAAAAAGGACTTTGGGAATGGACCGTTCCGTATTGGGGTTTCCAATGGAAGGGCTCCGGAGATAATATACCCTAGATGTCACCTTTTTTGGGTAGACTGAAGAGGTATTGATTGAGAAAATGATTTTTGGGTATATCTGGGATCTAGGGAGATCAAGAATCCTGCAGAAGCTCTAACCCAATTTAACTTACCATGAAGGGTGCCATTCTGGGATCTGGGGAAACCAGGAATCTTGCAGACGCTCAAACCCGATTTAACTTACCTTGAAGGGTGTCATTCTGGGATCTAGGGAGACTAGGAATCCTCAAAATCCGACTTAACTTACCTTGAAGGGTGCCATTCTGGGATTTGGAGAAACCAGGAATCCTGCAGACGCTCAAATCCAATTTGACTTATCATGAAGGGTGTCATTCTGGGATCTGGGGAAACCAGGAATCTTGCAGACGCTCAAACCCGATTTAACTTACCTTGAAGGGTGTCATTCTGGGATCTAGGGAGACCAGGAATCCTCAAAATCCGACTTAACTTACCTTGAAGGGTGCCATTCTGGGATTTGGGGAAACCAGGAATCCTGCAGACGCTCAAATCCAATTTGACTTATCATGAAGGGTGCCATTCTGGGATCTGGGGAAACCAAAAATCCTGCAGAAGCTCAAACCTAATTTTTGTTGTCCCATCACTTTAGGAATAAACCGATGAGGTAAAGATCAAGAACACGAGAGTTGGTCAATCATGATTTGATAAAGCTTGAGAACACGAGATTGTATCAATCGTGAGCTGATGAAGACTTCATGAGAGTATGTTGATCATGAGTTGCAAGGGTTCAGAAGACTTACCTGGATCTTCTGAGTTAATGATCGAGGCATAGACAGGCCGATTGTATCGTGTCTGCTTGCTCACTGAATGACCTTATGTGCTGCAATGGATTTGAGCACCCAGACAATCATCAGAATTGAAAGGTTCAGGTTGAAGATATACTCACCTGAAAATGCTTGGCGAGCATTAGCCAACAGGGCTTGTTTGTTTAATAGCCTCTGGATGAATTTCGAGACCTCGGAGAGTAACTCGACTATTAGGAATGCACTACTTGTCAGACAGTGTCAGAGGTAACATGTGCAAGCATTTTTATCAATGAGTTCATCGGTTCATGCAAAACCATTCAGTTGAGTTTGCAATGATTAAAACCATATGTGTATGCTCATAATATGGATCATGCATGACTATTCTGTCGAGTTTGCATTTCCAATTCTGTCCAGGGAGGTTATCATGTCATGAATATCTCGAATTGAACCTGAATGGGGACTTCAATCCGAAAGGGCTTTCTCTCACTCTCGAGAAACGCTGTTTATCCAAATTGCAGGATTTGAAAAGAAAGTACTCAACCTTACCATCATCGCATTCAGCGAGGGTCTGAGTAATCTCGCAATTGATACGATCAAGCCAATCTAGAGGTCTTGATTAGGACCGTAATGTGGGCTGGGTCAAAGGCTTATCAAAGGAGACTCATTTCGAGTCAGGGCCATTGACAAAAAAAGGTCTTCATCATCTGCTCCGGGTTTACAAGTCAAGAACCCTGTAAAATGGGAGAGAAATAATCTTGCTCGAACTTCTTCGAGCGATTCTTAAAGTCATTCAACTCTTACATTAATTCAAGTGCCCTAATCAGAAGAGACTTTCAAGGGTCGTAACGTAGGTCGGGATTTGGGTGTGAGAAACGAAGGGCTCGTTTTAGCTCAGCAAAATATATGAGAAGGGCTTGGTGTTGGTGATCATTGCAGTCTTGTCACCGATCTTTGACCTTCCTGAATTTGTCTTCAATGAATACCATCATTGGCTGAGGGGTGGTAGTTCTTTTACACTTTGCAAACTGACTTCTTTGGGGATCCTTTTTCGGGAATTCTCAAAATGTATGTTCGAAGTCAGAAGTTCATTACAGATATATGGGCATTGGCCTTGCTTTTGATAGGCACTTTGCTCTTTCTGCCCGAGATTCTTTGGAGTAGCCTTTGCTTTTCTTACTCCCGACTCCCTTTTGTTTGGAAGCAGGCCCATTTTCTTTAGGCTACACTTGTCTCTCTCTTTTTTTTTTGTTTAATAATCTTGTGATTTTGAATTTTAGCAACAAGATGATTTTCAACAAATGATACTAGACATTACATGAAAGTCTAGCATATGAAATGGGCTGATTCGAGAATTCTCTATTGGCCCAATTTCTTCAATTCTGCTCTTTTGGGGGAAGGTGTCGTCGTTACCTTGAAATGAGCAAGGATCACCAACATGGGCTTGAGAAATGAATTTGCAGGCTCAATTGGGTTATGCAAAGAATGAGTGTGTAGGATAGAGAAAATAAATGCTCTTCGTCATCCTAAAGCACTTGAATTAAAATTCGAGTATCATGCAAAGAAACACTCGAAGATTGATGTTAGTCCAAGCAAGAGAATTTTTAACCATTTATCTCCTGATATTGTTGGAATTACCTCTGTTTTGCCCCAGTGCGGGGTGGTTCTTGACAGGGTCATGAAATGAAATCACCGTTTTAATGGGTTGTCAATGGTTGCCTGAAGTGTTTGGAATGGAGAATGAATGCCTCCTTCACTTCGACTATCGTATCTTTTGCGAGAAAACCCATTGCCTTGGAGAATGCGGAATCTGTCTACCGCTCAACTCACTATGGATTAAATATAGGACGTATGTGGAAATGGCTTGTCTTTCATTGTCCTGTCATACCCCATTCTGTACATTCGATGCATCGTGTACAGTTTATACCCCCAGTCAAAATTGACAAATTGAACATGCAGAACAGTCATGCATAAATCATGGAATGTGTAAACATCATGCAAATATGGCAATACAAGTACAAGTATGGAAATTGCCCCTGGCTGTGTGGGCGGATCAGACACGTTGGGGGCCTATTCCCCGAGTCGAGGAGTAGCTTGTTTCTGGTTTTGCCTCTTTTCGATCTAGGGTTCGCCATTGATTTCCCTTTTTTCATCAGACGGATCGCATCAGGCGATCATAACTTGGCCCTTTGGGCTGTTTTCTTTGAAGTATCAGGTGTTAGTTTAACATTTCCTGTAAAAAGGAAGGAGACCTGTTAGCCAGTATCAGAAATGATGAACTGGACACGATACTGAGTTACCCTTGAGTGCTTCGCGCAACTCCTTTACCAGTTTTACAACTCGGGATTTTCTCCGTGGGTATGTCAAGTTAGACATTTCCTGTCAAACAATGGAGAAGAAGACGTATTAGTCAGTATTAGAAATGATGTATTGGATACGATACTGGTTTACCCTTCAACTTGAATGTTTTGCGTGACGCCTTTATCAAGTTCACTGGATTGAGTTTCCCTTGGCTTTCGCTGGACACTTCAACGTTAAGCTAAGATCGTAACAAAATACTGACCTTGGTATTGCTCGTCGAGTATTCCTGTTTCTTTCTGCAAAAAGAAATGCGAGAAAAAGTTGTTTTATTTATTTACAATACTTACAACATTTCCATCCTCGAGGATCGAACTCGGGACGTCTCGGACCACTGTCATTCCCCATGCCATCTGGTCCACAAGACCGCAGGCGCTCATGGAGGTTCCTTTTAAGAGTCAATCCTTGAGATGACACGGTGTTGTTGTATTGTACTAGGTAATTCTAGGTCACTGTATTTTTCGGGGCGGTTTACAAACCCTGTTAAGAATGGAATAAAATAATTTAGAACACGAGACGAGTATGAGCAAATTAGAACGATACAGAATTACCCTTCTTTGAGATTGTTTGGGTCTTTCGTTCACATATTCCTCATTTGAAGCCGTCCATTCTGTGGCGATGTCCACGAATCTATTTGCCCAAAGTTTTGATTAATCGGGGAATTTCGTTTTTGGGTCAATTTGCAAATTCCTGTAAACAGAAGGGATCTAATTTAGAATCGGGACAATTTGAGGGTAAATTGAAACGATACTGCTTTACCCTTCTAGTTCGCGCGACTTTTTACTCGCAATAAATTTACTACGAGTTTGGTGTGGTAGCAGACTCGAGCATTTAATAGGAGAACAGGAAATTGCTGCTTCTTGCTTTTGCGTTCATTCTGAACATCAATAAAAGTAGAAAACATCACATGCAAGGAAATGAAGCGTCTGCATTTGTTCAAGATCGATTTTGCTCCCTCAGCAGGCTCTCCCATGATCAGCTGGCTTCATTCTGGACCAGGTATGCATCGGCTATGTTGAAGGACCCGTGATCTCAGCTTCGAAATACAGACTCCCTGTGCATATTACAGTCCCCGTGCTTCATTAACATTAAACTGGTTGATCATGGCGGTGAGTTCATCGTCAATGCCGCTTGCCTGGTGGTGATACATCTCCCCTTCCCCGGGAGGTATTGATGCTGATCTAGTAGCATTAGTCTTTTTGTACCCTGCTCCAACAAAACTCGATTCTGTTATAAACTGGTCTAACTCGCTTCTCAAACACGCATTTTCAATCCTCAGATCATGCATTTCATCGAAGGCGAGGAGGAGGCTGTTGTAGTTAGGGCAGGTGGCGGAGTCAAAAGCCTCTTTATACATCTTGTTTTCCGCTCGGAGGTTTTCATTTTCAACTCTTAGAAACTCGGCTTCGTTGTGCTCATGACGAGTCTTCATTCGGGTTCGCCTATTTTGAAACCAGAACTTGATTTGTGAAGGTTCAAGTCCTAGCTCTTGACTTAGTTCCATTTTCTATTTGCCGTCTGGCATAGGACATGTTCTGAAGAAATCTTCAAGACTTTGTACTTGCTCCTTAGTATGGCGATGGTAACGCTTCTTTTGACCCTTACCGTTGTTGTCCTTATCTTTACTGAGATCTTGGACGTCGTCGGTGGAAGGGCCAGGTTCCATAGGCTCGATCCCAAACATGGTTTCGAACTCTTCCTCTCCCATATTCAGCAGGCAATGATAGCTTTCGGAAGTATTAGGTTGAGACATCTTCGATTTGGTCGATGATTTCTCAAGGTTTACTATATCTTTCTGTATTTTCACTCTCTCTGAACCGTGTATGCTTTAAAACTCTCTTCAATGTATGAATAAAGATTATCAGGAGGATGTCTCTTTTAAAATTTGGCGTCGGCTTAGCATATGTATCGCTTCTCCCGAGATTTCTGTCTTTCTCAACCTTTCCTGCGTGTTTCTTGCTTGGCTCGTCTTTTCTCATCTCTTCATAGTGGTAGGGTCCCTATCAACGTCTCTACCGTCGATTTGCTGGCGTGTTCTCCTATAAAAACGAATCCCATTTTCCTTGTCTCCCACCCAAGTCACCTTTCTTTCTCCCTTTTCAAAGTTGTGTCATCTCGTCAAACTTTTGGCAGAGATGTCCGATTTGCTTGGCTCGAGATTGGAGACGAGTAGCGGAGGTGATGCTGATAGGGAATGGTAGACAGGAAAATCTGGCCAGTAGAGACTTTCACTGCAAAAATGAAAGGGAATGCGGCAGTATATGTTCTTCATATTCTAGAAAAATTGGAACGATACTGTTTTACCCTTGTATGTACTTCCATTGAATTTGAATTGAGGAAGTTCCTTCATTTGGATTGGATTGGATTGTATGTCCCGAGTTGCCCTTCACTTTGAGCTTGCCACATAAGTGCTTTGCTTAGTTGGGCCTTGTTTTCTTTCGGGTTGCTTTGGACCATCATCATTTTTTATGCCATCGGGTCCGTGGATCGGAGGGCTCCTTTAATTTAAAGGTTACCTTTAAGGCAAATGAGTCCTATCGCATTCCATTGGGTCATTTCATTTTGCGACACTCTTGAGGCAATTTGCAATCCCCTGGGTGAGAATGGAACAAATCCAATTTAGCATTTTGCGACGATTGAGGGTAAATTGGAACGACACACAGTTACCCGTCTTCGAGCTCGCCTAGGCTTTTCACTTGAAATTTCCCTACGTGAGGCCATTCAACATTTCTCATTATGGCAGTCAGCGACGTTGCCACAAATTGATCCGCCCTGAGTCTAGCATAAAAAGGGATTCACGCATTCGACGGGATAAAAAACAAATTACCCCATGCCCCTGAATTAAATCTAGACACCTAGAAAGCTGGAAATATCACACGCAGGGGAATTAAGCAAGAAATGAAAGGTGCACTTGTGTAAGGTCAGTTCTGCCTCTCCTGCGGCTCTTCGATAATCAGCTAGTCTCATGCTGGTTCAGGCATGGATGACCGATGTTTGAGAGTCCTTAATCACTGGCTTCCGATTATGGCTTCGGATGTCTGTCAACCTTAAACTGGTTGACCAGGGCAGTAAGCTCATCATCTGGGTAATCTCTTGAACCTTCCAGCAACTGATGCTCGAATTGGGCATTATTGTTGGCAAATGCTGGCGGTAGATTTCTCATTCTGTCCTCGCCATGAGCAATTTGACTTCTCGAGCTGAAGTCTTCATCATTACTCCAGAAAGTGTGGGGATCACCAACTGTCCTGCTGCCAAGAACTCCCTCCATTCGAGGATTAGAGAAGTGGAAGTGCTCAGGATAATTTCTTGTCTGATTCTCTGGCTGCGCAGGCGCGCTGATCATGGGATGAATTCTAGCCACGGGTTGGTGCTCAAACCAAGGAGTCTGAATACACTGCCCCTGCGGTCTATACTCTTGAAGAGCATTAGGGTGATTCTGGGGGATACTTTGATTAACGCCTGGGGGATTGATGGCACGGCTACTGGTTTGGTTGATGATGGGAAGTGGCTCGCCCCATGCTAACCTGTGGAACTTATGGTGGCGAGGAGACTCGACGTTCAGGCTTGGATCAGTCCCGCCTTGGTTTTCTTGATTCTGAGCTGCATTGTGTTCTCTCACCCTTTTTTTGTACTTCTGAAGATGACTCGAAACATTTGCTTTAGTGAGTCCCTCTACCTTCATAATTTCCAGTATATGTTACGGCCGTGCCGAATCGATTCCTAGCTGCTGAACTGCATTGACAAACATACGATGCAGCTCGGGAGACCAACTCATCTTCTTTCTCCAGTTGCTTGGAATAAAATTGAAGGCTTGATGCTTGTTCTCATGGTCGTGCAATTGCTTCCTTACCACGTGCTGCCATATGTTTTGAAGCATCTAAACCCTAACTGGTTTCGTTACGACGTCTTGGGCCCCGTTTAAGACAGCCTTCATCATGGCTTGCTGATCATCGCTTGCCGATATTACGAGGACTGGCATGTTTAATTTAGAATTGATGACTTCCAAGAGAGTGAAAACATCCATGTCAATCCCTACCATGGCGGTGAGGACGATATCAAACTGGTCACTACTCCTCCTTAATATCTCTAAGGCCTCTGTCGCCTTTGCTTGAGCTACAACCTTATACCGGCATTTTCTTAATACGGTAACAAGGATTGACAGAGAGACTGGATTACTGTCAATGGCCATGACCAGTAGACCCTCAGGGTAAGGAACTTCATCAGCTTTGACCAGGGTTGAACATGCGCCCATTTCCCTAATGCTCGACATATTTCTGGATCTAGGACTGCCGATTCGAGACCGCCTTAGGATGTCTTCTCGGACTTGAGGGATCACGGGATCGTTGATGGCTTCTCGTAACAGGCTTTGAAAGCCAATGCTTTGATGGTGAAGGTTTTGAATTCCTCTCCCACGAGAACTCCTTCCTCTCTATCTTTCTCCTGCGAGTTCGTGCAGATGAACCCTCACTATCAAATGAGGATAAATTCTCTCTCTGGCAATAGCAACGACTTCCCCCTTCACGGGCAGTGCTATTAGATTTACCGAGGGGAAAATCTGACATTCAGCTTTTGATTAAAGGGGAAATCCTCGTTTATCGCTCAGTTTGTCTTCTTCTTTCTTTTCGCGGTAGAGGGCCCCTGTCAAGATTTCCACCGTCGATTTACTGGCGGGTCCTCCGAGTAATATCTCTCTTTCTGCCGAAAATTTCTTTGTCCCCCACTCAGTTCGTCTTTTCGTTCTTTCTTTTTTCAAAGCGGTGGAGTCCCGTCCAGCTTTTCCACAGAGACGTCAGGTTTGTTCGGCTCGAGGTTGCCACTTGACTGGAATTTGAGCCACCGGGGGTGTTGCCGACAGAGAATGGTAGATAGGAAAACCTATAAGGACTGCCCCTGTGAAATCAGTATTTAAATTGAAGCAGATTACCATCTTCGCATTCCGCTCATCTGTCTCACCTCTCTCTTTCAAAAATGGCCAATTCTCCTAACCACACCTTATCCGCCGAAGTCCTGGCTGGGTGGGAGAGACTCTACAATCTTCTTGGTAGAGGTTACGCTCATATAGCCAAAAACTCTACCGTTGAGGCTGAAATCCTTGGTTTATTCAGGACTGTGGACGCTGCTTCTGTTGAGGGTACCCAACTGGGGAAGGAGTATCGGAACTTCTCGACCGTCTTCATCAATTTTCTGGCTGCCTATAACCGCGCTTATGAGACGGTCCTTGTGACCGCCGTCGTGAAAGCTCGTTACCGAGACCGGCACGAGCGTCTGGCAACAGTTACATTTGTGGCTGATAATCACAAAAAGGCCCTCAAGTTTGCCAACGATCAGCTTTCGTGGCTGGTTCGTGAGAGGGGAAAGCTGGTGGACCGTCTGGCCTTGGTCCGAACTTACGCCGAACAGGAGCCAGGCAATATTGTGATGAGGTGCAAATGCGGTTGGCTGCAGGAGAGGCTTGATGACATTACGGCAGACATTGCTTTCGAGAGGGCGGCGATTCCGGACCTGGAGTTTGCCGTTGAGCATTACGAGGCCACTATGGCCCAGGTTAAAGAGAAGTGCGATCGCCTCTTCTTTAGGCTCGCGGAGCTTGATCCCGAGAACGCCCGGTGCACCCAGAGCATCAACTTCATGGAGAGCCAGCTGAGCTCCTTTGTGACGCTTATTAGGGCTCAATTTGATTTCACTTTTCCTCCCCAGTGAGTTGTTGTAAGGTTTGTTGGTGAATGGAATGAAGAGAAAGTTTCACGTGTTTGTGCTTTTCATTTTCCTGCCATTTCTTCGCCCATATAGCATGATAGGACGATTTACGGTACTGAAGACGTTGAGGCTTAACACTCTTCTCGGTGTTCTTGTTATCTGCTGCCGGCGATGATATCAAGGACATTGGCGAAGGGTTCGGTGGCGGCCCCCACCGGTCACAGCGCCGTGAGTCAGTCATGTGAATTATTGCAAATCGACCACTCGATTAGTGCTCCAATAAACAAATCGGGCTGCCCGTTGCGTGCCCCACTTTACTCCTGCCTATCTCTTTCGGCGTCCACTTGAATGTGTCGGTCGCCTGTAGCGTTGGGAGAAATGATTGCGGGCCATGCTTGGTAATAAAATACTAGTCCTCCAAAATCTTCCATGTGTTTTGAATCCGAGGAAGGTAAAAAGGCAAGCATTTGTTCAATTTAATCAGAAAGGCGTCGCAAGGTCGGGTTCATAATCTTGCCCCATGGGTTTTGATTACACAGTCTCGACTTTCTCAACAAAAATACATGAACCCTTCTAATACATTAAAAATGTCCCCAGGCCCGATCTGGATGCATTCACTACCCCTCATCAAAATACATGGCCCATACGTGCTGACTTATTGACACGATTCTGTCTCCGGAAGAATTGGCCTCTTCATATGCCCCTAGGGTTAACGATTTCTTCGCTTGCCCCTTGATTGTTATCACCAACGAGCCCGATTTTTCTCCACCCCAGGGTACCTATAATTCCCTGCAAAAGTAAAGAAAATAATCAGTATGTGATCCAATAGGGGTCGGCCCATGATTCCTACATTAGTTCAATTTTATTTTTCAATTTTAGAGAAAATTTTCTTAGAAAAACATGGGTGAATTTCTCAAAAAGAATTTTCTTGCAAATTTTTACAACTTGAAAAATGTGATAAAATATCTTAAAATTTAGCAAATTTCCCGAAGGGATTTTCCTTTTATCAGAATGAATTTTTAGGGATAAATTTGTCAAGAAAATCTCATTTCTATTGAAGTAGAAAAATGTAACAAAATCTTTTACTGGTCAACAAAATTTTCCTAAGGGATTTTTCACACTTATTTATTTATTTATTTATTTATTTATTTTTATTTTTCTCAAAAATGGGATACTAATTTGATTTTCATTTTCTTTTGAAAAATGACCTTGATGTTAAATTCAAAATTTGACCGACACCTAACATGGACCGACCAAAAATAAATACAAGATGAAGTTAGAAAACTTACTTTCACCGTCAAAAATACCATGTAAGTCGCATAGACAAGCAAATGAATCGTGAGTTTAAATCTTAGCCTATCTACTCTAAAGGCTGGCAAATTGAAGCGAAAGACTTACGGCAAGGCAACAATCTCGCGCACATAATCAAGATTAGCCGTGACCCCTACGACGTAATCATGATTAGCCGGGTCTCCCAACTTCGGCTCCTCGAGTCAAAAATTAAAACCACTGCTTTGGTAATCTTACCAAGCCTGAGGCCTAACTTTTAAAACTCATTTTTGAAAAGAGGTTCGGGATTGAATCTGGACTAACTTTCGTCGTGATCTCACGCCGAACGCTAGAACCAAATCACAATACCATCCTAAAACTAGTGACCTAGGTCCGGTCACGGGACGTGTGTGATGTAGTGCTAAAACAAATAATCATGCACAGCAGTTAAATTCAAACACCGCTTCAAAATGTGCAAAAATTAAATTCTAATTTCCATACACCAAACCTGCAAAATAAGGGGTTAGCCAAACACTCCACCCCTTATACCTCCCATCTGCAAGACCATTTTACACCTAAAGATTAGAATTCAACCAATTGCCAAACCAAGTGAATATTCATGAAATTTTACTGGCCTAAGTCCTCTAAGTTCTTAAATTTTTCAAAAATTAAGAACAACTCCCCAGCGGAGTCGCCAAGCTGTCGCGACCTAAAATTCATTTTTAGGTTAATGGATTACCAGATTAATTAATTAAATTAACTAACCTAGTTCGAGCTTTCCCAAGCTCTACCAAATCGCAACTTTGATTTTTTTCATATGATTTTAGAATTTAGAGTCGCCATTAATCATTTTTGGTAGGTTGATTAGAAACCTAAGTAAATTAGCGGGAGGACTAAATTACTTCTACGAACCAGAGATTATGAGTTCGGGGACTTGGTTACACTAGTTAATTAAAACTAATGCCCTTTCGGTACCTTAATTTCATGGATATCCTGATTTGGCAATTCAGGCTTGGTTTATTCCTCAGGCTCTAGTGCAGTGCTCTCTTTTTTTGTTTACACCTCCATAAGATTTACCGTTGACTTGGAGTTGTCCTTTGCCTGACATAAAAATATGGAGAAATGAGAAATGGAGAAAGTGTATACAATTTTGTGCTAATTTGCGACTAAAACCACAAATAAATGAATAAATACAAACACTTAGCTCGGATTTGCTTGCTCGTTGACGAGGATGAACTCTTGATTTATGTTGATCGACGAAGGAATTGGTGATGATAACTCCTAGGTTTAAACTCCCATCATCCTCAAAATTCTCTCTCTCTTTTTGGTATTTTCTTTCTCTCAAATTTTTCTTCAACCTTCCAAAACTCTCTCAAACATCCAAAATTTTCTCTCCAAAAATAATCCTCTCAAGCTCACTTCTTCCTCCTTTTATAAACCACTCATCTATCTCCCATTCTAATTTTTCCATTAACTCTATCTCCCATTCTAATTTCTCCACTAACTCTTCTTCATTTTCATCTTCCCTTCTCCATCTCTATCTCACATTCTAATTTCTCCACTAACTCTTCTTCATATTCATCTTCCCTTCTCCATATCTATCTCCCATTCTACTAACTCTTCTTCATCTCCATCTTCCCTTCTCTATTCTCATCTTATTTTCTTTATCTTCTCTTCTCCATCTTCCTATCTTCATCTCCTCTTCTCCATCTTCTCTTCTCCATCTTCCCTTCTCTATTCTAATTTCTCCACTAACTTTTCTTTTTGTTATTTACAAAATAATCCTTCAAGTGTTAGATATTTGTACTCTAGTCCATGAGATTTTAAGTATTTGCAATTCAGTCACTGGAGAAATATTTCTTTAAGTCCAAATCTCCTCACAATTTTCGACACACCTATCGCATGTTGAATTTAAGTTCATTTCTTGCTATTGAAAATAATGCAAAATTTAATTAAAGCCCTGTTTGTAAAATTAAGTCATTCTGGGTATAATAGGGCCAAGATGAAAATTTGGAATATTAAAGAACAATGTCACAACTCCTAAAAGTGAAAAATGAAAATAAATTGACTTAAATTGAATTTTTTTTAGGCCCGACTCGAGATTATGCTCATTAAGGAATACACGACCCCGAATTGGATTTTTTTAAATTTGCAATGGCCAACATGAAAAGGGATTTAAAGAAAAAATATTGACTATTTTTATGTATTTTTGTGGCATCAAATGATATTATTTATTAAATATTTTCCTAATTTCTAAAAAAATATTTAAAAAAATACAAAAAATATGAAAAATTATTTTTTACTCAAAAATGGTTGCCTAAGCTTGGCCAAGGCTTCCAAAGTTGATTTTTCAATTTTCTCATTTTTATAGATTTTCTATCAATTTTAGAAAATAAAAATACCGAAAAATACTGAAAATATGAAAAATCATTTTTTGGTCAAAATTGGTTCCCTAGGCTTGGCAAAGGTCTCCAAAGTTAATTTTTTCAAATTTATGAATTTTTATGGATTTTCTATTAATTTTAAAAAAGAAGAAAAGAAAAGGTGATTGAAAATCAGGTGTCAACACATACGACCAAGAAAAGACATCTTGGTATTCCCTGAGAAGTTTAGTCATTCGGACAGCTTCAGAGGGTAACAAGGACTCCCCAATCTTCACTTCTCTGACATTCTGTGAGTCGCCCAAGTTCACTACCACTGCCTCTTCTGCTGTTAGGGGTTTAAACTCTTCATACCGACTCCAATCTCTCTGAATATCTATGAAATCCTCATCTTCTTCCCCAATGCCACAAGAGTAATCTTCTTGATGATCCGAGTCACACAACAGCCTATTATGCGTGCTTGGAATGATATGCCTGAAATGTCATGAAGATGATTAGTCCCTTTCAGCAAGTAGTTTTCATGCATGATTTTTCAAAAACCATTTGAAAAAGCGTAATAAGAGAGCCAATCCTCATATCCTCGGACGTCTTTGCTTCTCTTAAATTGCTTGATAAACTAGGAAGCGTACGGGAATCTAGGCCTCAAATCTTTGAGAATCGAAGATATGTATTATCATTGGGCTGGTTTGGAATGTTCCCGCACGCCCTTAATAAACCGGGCACATGCATTTTAGTGAATTTCACTGATAAGGCCGCATTACAAGGCAACCATTTGGGCCAACGGCTCGAGATCCAAAGGTATTTTCTTAGAATTGAAAAGAGAGAAACCAAACGAAATGCAACAACTGAATTAAAATTACGGTTAAAGAAATGCTATAAGAAGCAGAAGAAGAGCCTCTTTACTCAGGCAAGATAGAGTCCTCGTCAAGCTTTTCGATGATGACGTTGACAGTGTCTTCTAGAAACGGATTGGACATATTAAGCTCTGCTGCGCCTTGGATAGCTTCATCTGCTAGTATCTTGGGGAGCTCGAAGAAATACTGACCCAGCGAACTCCCGATCGTGTTAATTTTTCCTTTCCAAGCTCTGGAGCCAATGAATGAATTAACTCTACCTCCTCGACTCCCACGGCACCTATGATGGCCTCGGCCTTGACGTCCATGACAGCTTCTAGAAGTAAGGCCCTTACTGGATTCATTAGTATATCTTAAGCCTGTTCGGTGCTTGTTGGTGTCCAATTGTAGCAGCGAGCGGATCCCTTGACCATTCTTTCCTAGACCGAGTCCAGGGATAAAACCATATGCCAATAGCATTTTTCCAGGTGCTAGAGTATACTTGGAGGGCGCAGGAGTTTTTGGTTCCTAGAGGTGCATGCGTGACTGCTACCAACTCGAGAGAATGATAGCTAGCATCTTCTTTGCGCTCCGGCTCCACATGTGGGACCGCGCTCTTCTGGTATGCGGTGAAATCCATTTCCCCATGCACGATTATTACTTTCCCATCAACCACAAACCGAACCTTCTGGTGCAGGCTCGACAGTACTGCGCCTGCAGTGTGGATCCATGGTCTGCCCAATAGAAATCCGAAAGCACTCGGGAGGTCCATAACTTGGAAACCAATGGAGAATTCTACTGGCCCAATTAGGACATCTAGTTCGATTTCACCAACCACATTCTTCCTCATTCCGTCGAAAGCTCTGATTGTGGCATTGGAGGTACGGATGAGCTCCTCATTCACACTTAAGTTCCTGAGTGTGGCCAACGGACATATGTTAAATGCTGACCTATTATCAATTAGCACGTGCGAGACTTGCTTGCCGTGGCTCCTCGCCGGTATGTACAGAGCCTTATTATGGGCCCATCCATCCACAGGAATGTCCTCATCCAAGAAGGATATCTGGTCCTTTAGCAATATGGACCCCACAAAGTCATCCAGTGCACCTCATTAATAGTCTCCGGTACGTGTACTTCGTTTAGTACTTTCATCAGGGCACTTTTATGCCTTTCCGAATTGATAAAGAGGCCGAGCAGCGAAATCTGAGCTGGCAGTTTCCTTAGCTGCTTTATTACTTCAAACTCACTTGTCCTCACGATGGACAACGCCCTCTTTGCTTCCTCTTTTGACACCTCTCCCTTTTCTGATTCACCTTCTTTTAGTGGATAGCACTTGCCAGATCTCATGACGGCATCTATCTCACCAGTACCGTAATTCCAAGGGATAGCTATGGGATCGTAATCCGCTGATGGAGGGACCTTTATCACAATCTTTTCAACTTTTTCATCATGTTGTGCCTTCCTCTGCTCTAGTTTAAGCTCCGTGAGGGAAATCATCGCATGGTCGAGGGAACTACTCTCAACATTCTCCCTTTTGTCTACCTCATCCAGCTTGATTACAAAGGGGGCCTTTGATCCTATCACAGCGATCAGCTCATCCTTTTCGATGTATTCATAATGGTAGTCAGAACACCATGCTTCAGGCGACATCCTTAAAGTGGCCATTTTAGCTAAATATTTCATTTTTTTTCTCTCTTAAGGCTTTCCTATCGACGGGGCATGTAGCAGCTAGATCAAACATCTCTTGCAGCTTCGTAACATCGACCATGAATTCCAACTCGTCCATGTCATCCTTATCCCATATGGCGTTTACCCTCTCGTGATCCGGTAGGGGATTTTGCTACACATTCGGTTTCGTTTTGTCAAACTCCATCCATCAGCGTCTGTACCTTATATTTGAGCACGAGACAGTTATCTGCGTTATGCCATTTTTCGCCAATGTGATAGGCACACGACTGAGCCTCGTCAAACCCAGGAAACCTCGGCGGGTTTGGTCTAGGTGGCTCTTTGGTGACTAGGCGCCCTTCCAACAACATTAGTAACAACTTCGATAGGGGATGAGGTAATGGAGTGAAAGACGGTGTGGTTCTTCTCTTAACTTCGAACTTTTCTGGAGCCGATTCGGACGAGCCACCTTGAGTAGGGGTGGATCCTGAAAACTTCTTTGGCCACGGCGGGTTTAGTACAAAGGCGACTTCACCTGCATTCTTCATTTCCCTTTTGGCTGGATAATGCCGTTTAAACGACGGCTCTGGTATACGCTTCTCCCTTAAGGCCCATTCATGACGTTCTGCCACCCTGATAAAATGCGCGAAAGTTTGACAGCCTAAGGTATTAAGCTTCTCGAAGTACTCGAGCAGTAACGTCTTTAGAAACAGATCTACTAACTCCTTCTCTGGGATGGGTGGCTTGACATGGGTAGCTATCGCTCGCCACCTCTGAGCAAAAGCATGTATAGACTCATTCTTTTCTTTTAGGGTCCTCAACAGGTTTTCCCTGGTAGGCGCTGTAGCCGTGTTGAACTTGTATTGGTGAAGGAATTCCTCGGCCAGGTCTTCCCAACTATCATACTCTTCCATGTCGAGCTCGATAAACCATGCCAGTGCATCGCCAAACAGGCTCTCTTTGAATGTTTTCATCAGCAGTGGGACATAGTCAGAATAATACGCCATTTTACGCAAGTAGTATTTCAAATGAGCCCAAGAACAGCCTGTCCCATCGTATTTTCTCACAAACTCAGGTTCCTTGTACCTAGCTGGAACTTCTATCATGGCGAACGTCGAGATTTTGTCGAACCGAGCCAACTCGTATCCTTGGCTACTAAGACACTCTTCGATCTTTGCCAGCCTTCTCGCGCCTTCCTCAGTCCTAGCCACGGGTTTCTCTTTCTTCTCCCTTTCTAGGTCAACTACGACTAGTGAAGTCTTAGGGGGTGCTTCTTTCTCGGGTTCAGTACTCGCAGTCTGGTTGGTATCTGAGCCAGTAGATGTACTGGTATTTGTAAACGGACTGGTCTCCGGTGCACTAAGGGACTTCCCTTGTGTGGCAGTCATCATCACCTTCATTTCTGCCATCATGGCAGCTATCATATTTATCTGGTTCTCGAGATTGGCCACCCTAGGGCTCAATTCCTCGCGTTCCATTCTTGTCCTAAGACGGGTTCTAATACGGCTACGTAGCACTTCCGTGATCAATGGTACCTGAAAAAAGAATTTATACAAATAAGTATGATGAATGAAAATGACAAGTCGATCCATGACAACCCTCTAGACCTAAGAAACAAAGCCAACATGATCAAAAGATTAATTCCAACAAATTTCGATTTTGTCAGCTTTTACGAAAAAAATCGTATCAATTCCCACAGAATTCGAAAAAGTACCAAAATTTGCGAGCTAATAATTAAGACAATGTTGTACAACTTTCATTTTTTTAGATTGGGAAGATTCCTCATGGATTAGTACAGTTTAATACTTCTTTCTAAACATTTTCTTGAGAAAACTGATTTGTCCAATTTTTACTTTGAGGATAAATGGGTCATGAAAAATGTGAATTGATGCCCAAAAATTTCCCATCCACTAATTAAAAGCCCAATCTACAACTTTCATGTTTTGATTTTTCTCAAAAGAGCATGTTTTCTAGTGATAAATGGAGAAACAAAAGTGAAGTTGAGAAAATTCTAGAATCCAGACAGTTTTTCTTTCATCTTAAATTCGGTAGTAAATGGAAAATACATTGAATTGATTCAAAAAAAATTTTGAATGATGAATTAGGGTCTTGTGAACATTTTCTATGAAGATTTTATGGGTCAATTAAAATCATAGAATTTAATAAAAATTATGCAATACCAGAGAGTCAAGTATAAACAGTAACATTTATTACAGAAAAAGCTCATAAAGTCACGAAAATACAATTAAACATGGAACGAGAATCCTAAACATGGCAAATCAAGCTATTTTTCTTTTCTTTGTGGCGACGCGATCTATAGGCGAATAGGCCTCCAACTCTTTCCGAAGTCGTGCATTCTTCTTAGCTAAAGTCTCCATTTGTTTCTTCGCCTTTTGTGCCTTCTTTGCATAGGTCTCGATCTCGCCTTGACGGGTGGGCTTCACGATCACCAACGGGAACTTCGAAAGCATGTGAGTTGGTATTACATGGTGCTTAATATACCGAGCCTTTACATGATAACGTCTTTCCTTTCCCTCGAGCTCCTCCTTGGGTAGTGATAGTGAACAAATCTTGGACTTGAGCCAAGTTTGGTCAAGATGCTTGATCTCGGTTCCATAATTCTCGGCTGCAACGAATTCAACTTGAAAAGCGTTTGGCCCCAAAGGTGGTGGAGTATCTTGTAAAACTCCATATTGCCGTACCACACGGAGAGGATGATACTGTGTCATGCCGGTAATACCCAAAAGAAGTATAGGCTCCCGCTCACCATGGTACAAATGAGCCTTAGAGACTTGAAACCATATAGCTTGCCATAGAAAAACCTTAGGACTCGGATCTTTAAATAAATCAATCCACTCGGAATAAGACAATCTAGCAATATTTTTTTGCAACTCTTGAAATTTTGCAATTGGGTTTTCCTCTGGACTTACCCGTGGAATGGTCATTCTTGAGCCGAATTTCGCATAATGAGAAAAAAAAAACCACATTTGCAAAAGTCCAACCGAAGCGTGAAATGTTTATCCTTGTTTTGTTTAAAAACGAGTCAGAGATATAAAAGTCTCGCCCAAAATAACATTAGTAAAGTTCATTCCACTACAAACTTGCCTAGCTATCCAAGCCATTGATAGACTAATAAAATTCTTTTGGAGTGGAAAGATCACAAGTCCGAAAAAAGCTAGAATAAAGATCCTGCTTTGCAAGTGTGAATTACTCTCATAAAAAAGTTCAATGATGAATGAGAAAGGGCACATATGACAATTTCCTTTTAAAATTTTCCTCATTTTATTTTCGCTAATTTTCAAAAACTCAAAGGTTTTCCAATGGCAATGCTATACTCTTCCAAAGTCGGAGTGAGCTCGTGCTTACCTAAAATTAAAGTAGTGGTATATGGGCACCAGAAATGTGCAAGCGCCTGCATGACCCCAGTCTGTAATTCGATGTCCAAAAGTGGCAACATGTGACCCATACGGCTAAGGTCATAGGTCCGTGCATCAATGCTCAAACGCCCCACATCTGCTTCAACTCGGCCTTTGGAATGTACACGAAAAGGATATCGATGTGTCCCATTATCTATAGATCACGCGCCACAATCCTAAGTGTCATGGACCGACCCAAATAATAACATAAGACAAGATGAAGTTAAGAAGCATACCTTACTGCGGGATAAACAATCACATGGACATGCACATGACTTGTGGGTCAACCTTATTCTAACGATCCTAAAGGCTCACAAATTGAAGCGAAAGACTTACGGCAAGGCGACAATCTCACGCACATAATCAAGATTAGCTGCTATCCCGCGACATAACCAAGATTAACCGGGCCTTTCTACTTCGGCTACTCGAACCAAAAATTAAAACCACTGCTTTGGTAATCTTACCAAGCCTGAGTTATTACTTTTAAAACTCATTTTTGAAAAGAAGTTCGGGATTGAATCTGGACTAACTTTCGACGTGATCTCACGGCGAACGCTAGAACCAAATCACAATACCATCCTATACCATCCTAAAACTAGTGGCCAGGTCCGCCCACTGGATGTGTGTGATGTAGTGCTAAAGCGATTAATCATGCACAACAATTAAATGCAAACACCGCCTTAATAATTCAAAAATTAAATCACAAGTTTCACACACCAAACCTACAAAACAAAGGGTTAGCCAAACACTCCACCCCTTATAACTCCCATTCTGCAAAATCATTTCACACCTAAAAATTAGAATCCAACCAATTTTCAAACCAAATGGATTTTCACGAAAGATTTTTGGCCTAAGTCCACTAAGGCTTTTATTCTTTCGAAAATTCAAGTACTCCAATTAGTGCTTTATTCTTTCGAAAATTCAAAAAAACCAGTCCCCAGCGGAGTCGCCAAGCTGTCGCGACCCGAAAAAAAAATTATTAAATTTAAAATCAGGTGAACGGATTATCAGGTTAATTGACTAACCTAATTCGGACCCCCCAAGTTTTACCAAATCGCAACTTAAATTCTTTTCATGCAAAGATTTTTAATTTGTAGTCGCTACTAATCATTTTTGGTAGGTCGATTAGAAACCTAAATAAATTAGCGGGAGAACTAATTTATTTCTGCAAACCAGAAAAAATGAGTTCGGGGACTTGATTACGCTAGATCATTCTAACGCCCTTCCAGTACCATTTTATTTCATGAAAACTCATTTGGAATGATTGGGAAGAAGTTTGGGTTAAACTGACCAGAAGAGTAAAATGGTCATTTTTCAAAGATCGGGAGGTGGAAACATAAAAAAATAGGAATGGCCAGTCGAAAAAAAAAATTTAGTTGGATACGCGTAAACTAATGACAACACAAATACGAATGCAGCATGCGGATATGGAGACATACGAATACGACATGACATAATCGAAATTTAAATAAATTTATTTGGGTAAGGAAATTCTCAAAGATTTAATGGCTAGGATTGTTACCTGATTTGACAGATTTGATTGTCGAATTCGGACCTCGTGTCACCTTATGGATCTAGATTACGGCTCGAACGATGGGGATGAACTCGTAACTTGTGTTGATCGATAGAGAAATCAGTGATGGTAACACCTAGATTTAAACTCTCACCATCTTCAAGACTCTCTTTTTTAGAAAAAGGATTCTCTTTTTTTTCTTCTCTCTAATTTCTTTTAATTTCTCAAAACTCTCTCAAACATCCAAAATATTTTCTCCCCCCCAAAAAATCCTCTCTCCCTAGCTCACTTCTTCCTCCTTTTATAACCCACTCATCTATCTCTCATTTTAATTTTTCCACAACTCCACTTCATTTTCATCTTCCATTCTCTATCTCTATCTCTATCTCTATCTCTATCTCTATCTCCCATTCTAATTTCTCCACTAACTCTTCTTCATCTCCATCTTCCCTTCTTTATTCTTATCCTATTTTCTCCATCCATTCTTCTCCATCTTCTCTTCTCCATCTCCTCTTCTCCATCTTCCCTTCTATACTCTAATTTTTCCACTAACTCTTCTTAATCTCCATCTTCCCTTCTCTATTCTTATCTTATTTTTTCCATCCATTCTTCTCTATCTTCTCTTCTCCATCTTCCCTTCTCTATCCTAATTTCTCCACGAACTCTTCTTTTTGTTATTTGTAAAATAATCCCTCAAGAGTTAGGTATTTGCACTTTAGTCCCTGAGATTTTAAGTATTTATAATTCAGTCCTTGAAAAAATATTTTTTTAAGTCCAAATCTCCTCACAATTTTCGACACACCTCCACTATGCTTAGTCGAAATTCACCGCATATCAAATTTAAACTCATTTCTTACTGCAGAATTTAATTAAATCCCTTTCACAAAATTGCGACATTCTGAGTATAATTGGGCCAAGATGAAAATTTAGGATATTAGAGAATAATGTCACAACTCCTAAAAGTGAAAAATGAAAATAAATTGACTCAAATTGAATTTTTTTTTATTCGAGATCATGCCCGTGAAGAAATACACGACCCCGAATTGGATTTTTTTTATTTACGATGGCCAACATGAAAAGAAAAATATTTACTATTTTTATGTATTTTTGTGGCCTCAAATGTTATTATTTATTAAATATTTTCCTAATTTCTAAAAAATATATATAAAAAATACAAACAATTATGAAAAATTATTTTTATTCAAAAATGGTTCTCTAGGCTTGGCCAAGGTCTCCAAAGTTGATTTTTCAATTTTATGAATTTTTATGAATTTTCTATTAATTTTCGAAAATAAAAATACCGAAAATACTGAAAATATGAAAAATCATTTTTGGTCAACATTGGTTCCCTAGGCTTGGCCAAGGTCCCCAAAGTTGATTTATGAATTTTTTATTATATTTTTTAAAAAAGAAAAGATGATTAAAAATCAGGTGTCAACAGTACTCATATGTCTCCATATCCACATGTCGAATTCGTACTATAATTTTTTACAATTTAATTCTTGCACCATCAAATCCCAAAATGGGAAGACCGACCCACCCACTGGTGGTCCTTTATTTTTTACAATTTAATTACTGTACTATCAAACCCCACGATGGGTAGGCCGAGCCAAGGTCGAGTCCCTCGTTGGAGGTCATTTATTTAATGCAATTTAATTTTCTCTAATTTAATTTCAGTACCATCAAACCGCACGATGGGTAAGCCGAATCAAGGCTGAATCCCTCGTTGGAGGTCTGTTGACACCTGATCTTTAATCATTTTTTCTATTGCTAAAGTAATAAAAAATCCATAAAAATTCATAAAATTGAAAAATCAACTTTGGGGACCTTAGCCAAGCCTAGGGAACCAATTTTGACCAAAAAACGATTTTTCATATTTTCAGTATTTTTACGTATTTTTTATTTATTTATTTTCAAAAATTAATAGAAAATCCATAAAAATTCATAAAATTGAAAAATCAACTTTGGGAACCTTAGCCAAGCCTAGGGAACGAATTTTGACCAAAAAATATTTTTTCATATTATATATATTTTAATTTTTTTTTAAAAAAAAATACAAAAATATTTGAAAATTTTGAAAAAATAACATTTGAGGCCAAAAATACACAAAGATAGTTAATATTTTTATTTTAAATCTATTTTCATATTGGCCATCGCAAATTCAGAAAAATCCAATTCGAGTCACGTGTTCCTTCACGAGTATAATCTCGAATCGGGCCTAAAAAAATTTAATTTGAGTCAACTTATTTTTAAATTTCACTTTTTATGATTTGTGACATTGTCTTCTAATATTTTAAATTTTCATCTTGGCCCAATTATACCCAGAATGACTTAATTTTGCAAAAGGGCTTTAATTAAATTATACATTATTTTCAGCGACAAGAAATGAGCTTAAATTTGACATGTGGTAAATTTTGGTGTGTCAAAAATTGTGAGGAGATTTGGACTTAAAGAAATATATTTTTTCAGGGACTGAATTGTAAATACTTAAAATTCAAGGACTAAAGTGCAAATACCTAACTCTTGAAGGATTATTTTACAAATAATAAAAAGAAAAGTTAGTGGATAAATTAGAATAGAGAAGGGAAGATGAAGAAGAGGAGATGAAGAAGAGAAGTTGGAGAAGAATGGATGGAGAAAATAAGATAAGAATAGAGAAGGGAAGATGGAGATGAAGAAGAGTTAGTAGAGAAATTAGAATGGAAGATAAGAATAGAGAAGGGAAGATGGAGATTAAGAAGAGTTAGTGGAGAAATTAGAATGGGAGATAAATATGGAGAAGGGAAGATGAAGATGAAGAAGAGTTAGTGGAGAGATTAGAATGTGAGATAGAGATGGAGAATAGAAGATGAAAATGAAGAAGAGTTAGTGGAGAAATTAGAATGGGAGATAGAGTTAGTGGAAAAATTCGAATGGGAGATAGATGAGTAGGTTATAAAAGGAGAAAGAAGTGAGCTTGAGAAAGGATTCTTGAGAGAGAAAATTTGAAGTGTTTGGGAGAATTTTTTGGAGAGAAAATTTTGGATGTTTGAGAGAGTTTTGGGAGATTGAAGAAAATTTTGAGAGAAAGAAAATACCAAAAGAGAGAGAATTTTGAAGATGATGGGAGTTTAAAGCTAGGGGTTATCATCACAAATTCCTTCATCGATCCATATAAATCAAGAGTTCATCCTCGTCAACGAGCAAACAAATTCAAGCTAAGTGTTTTTATTTATTCATTTATTTATGGTTTTACTCGCAAATTAGCACAAATTGTATACACTTTCTCCATCTCCTTTTTCTTCCATATTTTATGTCAGGAGAAGGATATCTCTACGTCAACAGCAAAAATCTCGTCGAGATACAAAAATCGGCCCAGACAAGCTCCTAAGCTGTCCACCGATTTCTCAACTGATCTGTGACTAAAAGTCCCTCTTAATTCAAAAGAAACTCTCTATATTGGGAACATAGAGAGCGAAAATCAATTATAGAAATCCCTCCCAAAAAAATGGGAGATAAGTACTCTTTCTACTCTTCTGGTTTTAGATGCAGATTAGCACATATTTTGTATACTAACACTTCACTCTATTTTATGTTAGGAAGCCGCAGCTCTATATCAATGGTCAATCCTATGGAAGCACAAAATCGGCTTAGAGGAGTCCTCAAGCGCGCACAAATTTCAAATTGTTGAATCAATTCGTTGTATTTCATTTTAAAAAATTCATACCCCAAAATGGAGAGGACAAAGTCCATCCGCAATTTAAATACCTGCACCATAAATCCCAAAGGGAAGAGCCAAGCCAATGCTTAGCCTCCCATTAGAGGTTTTTACTTATAGTAGTTAAATACCTACAACTTAAATACCTACACCTTAAATCCCAAAGGGAAGAGCCAAGCCAATGCTTAGCCTCCCATTGGAGGTTTTTACTTACAGTAGTTAAATACCTGCACCTTAAATCCCAAAGGGAAGAGCCAAGCCAATGCTTAGCCTCCCATTGGAGGTTTTTACTTACAGTAGTTAAATACCTGCAACTTAAATACCTGTACCTTAAATCCCAAAGGGAAGAGCCAAGCCAATGCTTAGCCTCCCATTGGAGGTTTTTACTTACAGTAGTTAAATACTTGCAACTTAAATACCTGTACCTTAAATCCCAAAGGGAAGAGCCAAGCCAATGCTTAGCCTCCCATTGGAGGTTTTTACTTACAGTAGTTTAAATACTTGCAACTTAAATACCTGTACCTTAAATCCCAAAGGGAAGAGCCAAGCCAATGCTAGGCCTCCCATTGGAGGTGTTTATTCACTGTCATGTACTTCCTATAATTTAATTTTTGAATCATCAGACCCAAAAGATGAGTAGGTCGTAATACTGCACAGAAGTCGTTAACACACTCCCTCTTTCGGCTTCAGGGAATCTTTAACACTTAAAAAAATATAACAAATAAAAATATATACCATCCATGCATCCTATTTAAAAAGTGAAAACACAAAAGAGAATACCCTACTAGAGCTTTAGGAATAAACCAAGCCTGAGTTGCCGGATTAGGATATCCATGAAATTAAGGTACCGAAAGGGCATTAGTTTTAATTAACTAGTGTAACCAAGTCCCCGAGCTCATAATCTCTGGTTCGTAGGAATAAATTAGTTCTCCCGCTAATTTATTTAGGTTTCTAATCGACCTACCAAGAACGATTAGTGGCGACTCCAAATTTCAAAATCATTTAAACAAAAACCAAAGTTGCGATTCGGTAGGGCTTGGGAGGGTCCGCATTAGGTTAGTCAAATCTAATTAACCTAATAATCCGTTAACCCCTTTTAAAATTTAAAATTTTTTTTAGAGGGTCGCGACAGACTGGCGACTCCGCTGGGGAGAGAGATTTTTAAATTTTCGAAAAAAGATACCAATTGGAATACTTAAATTTTTTCGAAATTTTAAGAGTCTTAGTGGACTTAGGCCAATGAAAATTTCATGCATATCTCGCTTCTGGCGATATTGTTTGGGACTCATTGTATAGGTGTTATATGTTTTTGCAGGATGGGAGTTATAAGGGGCGGAGTGTTTGGCTAACCCCTTTGTTTTGCAGGCTCGGTGTTGGGTTTATTTGTTTAATTTCGCACATTTTTAGAAGCGCTGTTTTGATATCAATTGTTGTGCATGTCTTGCATACTCTGAGGATCACGACACCTGCACACACAAGCGTCTAAACCCAAGTCGCGAAATTCTTCCTAGAAAACCATAGATAGGGATCGAATATGCAAAGCTCTTGCGTCGATTGCGCTCGGGTTGACCATATTTTATTCCGCTCATTATCTGAATTGACAATTCTTCCCATTGTGATTTGATTGCGCGGAGGGTAAGTTTGTCAATTCAGATAGTGGGAGCCTTTTTAGGTCCATACCTTGTCTCTCCTTCTTTTATTTTCTAGAGTCCACTCCTCACTTGAGTCATGCGCATGACTATGTGATTTGCATTTCTCCAAGGTAAAAGTAAGTTCTCTAATTTTATCTTGTATTTATTTTCGGTCGGTCCATGCTAGGTGTTAGTCAGTTTTTGAGTTTGATATTACGACCATTCTTTTTAAAAGAAAATAAAAATTAAATTTGTCCCTCATTTCTTTTAAATTTTTTTTTTGAAAAAATGATGTAAAAAAATCCCTTCATGGGAATTTTATTAACCAATAAGGGATTTTTGTCATATTTTTATTGCTTCAATAAAAATGAAATTTTCCTGAAAAAATTTTCCTCTGAAAATTTCAATAAAAAGAAAAATTCCTTAAAAAAAAACTCTAGTAGACATCAAGTGATTTTATCACATTTTTCAAATTATAAAAACTTGCAAGAAAATTCTTCTCGAGAAATTCGCTCATGTTTTTCTAAGAAAATTTTCTCTAAATAAAATTAGACTAATTGACCAATAAGAGATTTTTGTCATGTTTTTTTCTCTCCAATAAAAATGAAATTTTCCCGACAAATTTTCCTCTGAAAATTTATTTCGATAAAAAGAAAAATTCCTTTAAAAAAAAACATCAAGTGATTTTATCACATTCTTTCAAATTATAAAAACTTGCAACAAAAATTCTTTTCGAGAAATTCGCTCATGTTTTTCTAAGAAAAGTTTCTCTAAATAAAATTAGACTAATGTCTCGGGGGAATTTCGTTAACCAATAAAGGATTTCTGTCATGTCTTTCCTACTTCAATAAAAATAAAATTTTCCTGACAAATTTACCTCTGAAAATTTATTTTGATAAAAAGGAAATTCCTTCAAAAATTTTAGTAAACGTCAAGAGACTTTGTCACATTCCTTTAAAAAAATAAAAAAAAAGAATAATAAATCTGAAAAAAATTCTGTATCAGAAATTAACCCATTTCTTCCTAAGGAAATTTTTTTTTCTTTCTTCTGATTTCTCCATAAAATAGAAAAAATCAAAATGGACTAATATAGGAGTCATGGACCGACATTTCTTGTGTCGCATACTAATTATATCCTTTTCTTTTGCAGGGAGATCCTAGATACCCCAGACGGGTGTAAAAATTAAGTTCAATAATATATCAAGAATCATCTTCAGAAATACCAAAAGACGAAAAACACCGAGGCTTCAACCGTTAATTCTGGGGGGCAAACGAACATTGTCCATCTTTGACAGACAAAGTTGTGTCAATCCGTAAACTTGTATGGGCAGTGTATTCTGATATGACGGTGGATTTATACTGATTAAACATGGGGGCATATTTAATGTATTGCAGAGGATCCCGCGTCTTTTGAAAAACAATATGGATTATATAATCAGAACCCATGAAACAAATACCTTTACCTGATCAAATCAACCAGAGACCGGTCTTAAAATTTCCTCTTATCCGAAACATGCGGAGGGCTTTAGAGGACCGAGGTTCTATTAATGAACGTGGCCCACAGGAATTTCTCCCAACGCTACAGGCGACCGACACGAGCAAGTGGACGCCGAAAGAAACAAAATATGGATAAAAGTGGGCACACAACAGGTGGCCGGATTTACTACCAGCGCACTGATCGAGTTGTCATAGCGTTTTTGTTCGTGATATCAAGATGGATAGTGGGGGCCACCGCCGAACCCATCATCAATGTTCTCGATATCATCGTCTGGAGCAATTAAACAAGAACATCAAGAAGAACATTAAGCCTCGACATCTTCGGTACCTCAAATCGTTCTGTTATGCTATGCGGAAGAAACGATAGCAGGAAAATTAAAAAAAAAACAAAATAAAACACGTGAAGCTTTTCTTTCATTCCATTCATCAAAGAGTATTACAACAACTCACTGGGGAGGAAAGGTAAAGCCAAACTGGGCCCTGATGACCATTACGAAAGAGCTCAACTGACTCTCCAAACAGTTGATGCTCTGGATGCACCGGGCGCTCTCGGGATCAAGCTCCACGAGCCTAAAGAAGAGGCGATCGCACTTCTCTTTAACCTGGGCCATAGTGGCCTCGTAATGCTCAACGGCAAACTCCAGGTCCGGAACCGCTGCCCTCTCGAAAGCAATGTCTGCCGTAATGTCATCAAGTCTCTCCTGCAGCCAACCACATTTACACCTCATCACAATATTGCCTGGCTCCTGTTCGGCGTAAGTTCGGACCAAGGCCAAACGGTCCACCAACTTTCCCCTCTCACGAACCAGCCACGAAAGCTGATCGTTGGCAAACTTGAGGGCCTTTTTGTGATTATCAGCCACAAACGTAACTGTTGCCAGACGCTCGTGCCGGTCTCGGTAACGGGCTTTCACGACGGCGGTCACAAGGACCGTCTCATAAGCACGGTTATAGGCAGCCAGAAAATTGATGAAGAGGGTCGAGAAGTTCCGGTACTCCTTCCCTAGTTGGGTACCCTCAACAGAAGCAGCGTCCACGGTCCTAAATAAACCGAGGATTTCAGCCTCAACGGTAGAGGTTTTGGCTATATGAGCGTAACCTCTACCAAGAAGATTGTAGAGTCTCTCCCACCCAGCTAGGACTTCGGCGGATAAGGTATGGTTAGGAGAATTGGCCATTTTTGAAAGCAGAATACGAAAGAAAGGGGGAGAGAGGTGAGGCAGATGAGCGGAATGCGAAGATGGTAATCTGCTTTGAAGTAAATATTGATTTCATAGTGACGGTATCAACCAGTCAAGATTTCTCTTATCTACCATTCTCTATTGGCACCACCCTCGTTGGCTCGAATTCCCATCAGATGGCGACTGCGAGTTAAACGAGTCCGAAATCTCCGCAGAAAGTTTGACGAGACACCGCCACTTTGAAAAAGAAGACGGAAAGATGAGCTGAGTGGAAGACACGGCAAACATTAGCGAAAAGGAGATACGACTTGTCTTCATTGGAGGACCCGCCAGTAAATCGACGGTGGAGATCTTGACAGGGGCCCTTTATCACGAAAAGAAAAAAGAAGACAAACTGAGCGAGAAACAAGGATTTCCCCTTTGATCAAAAGCTGAATATCAGATTTTCTCCCTCGGAAAATCTAATAGCGCTGCCCGTGAAGAGGGAAGTCGTTGCTATTGCCAGAGAGAGAACTTGTCCCCATTTGATAGTCAGAGTTCATTCGCAAGAACTCGCAGGAGAAAGATAGAGAGGAAGGAGTTCTCGTGGGAGAGGAATTCAAAACCTTCACCATCAAAGCATCGGCTTTCAAAACCTGTTACGAGAAGGCATCAACGATCTCGTGATCCCTTAAGTCCGAGAAGACATCCCGAGGCGGTCTCGAATCGGCAGTCCTAAATCCAGAAATATGTCGAGTATTAGGGGAACGGGCGCATGTTCAACCCTAGTCAAAGCTGATGAAGTTCCTTACCCTGAGGGTCTACTGGTCATGGCCATTGACGGTAATCCAGTCTCTCTGTCAATCCTTGTTACCGTATTAAGAAAATGCCGGTATAAGGTTGTAGCTCAAGCAAAGGCGACAGAGGCCTTAGAGATATTAAGGAGAAGTAGTGACCCGTTTGATATCGTCCTCACCGCCATGGTAGGGATTGACATGGATGTTTTCACTCTCTTGGAAGTCATCAATTCTAAATTAAACATGCCAGTCCTCGTAATATCGGCAAGCGATGATCAGCAAGCCCTAATGAAGGCTGTCTTAAATGGGGCCCAAGACGTCGTAACGAAACCAGTTAGAGTTCAGATGCTTCAAAACATATGGCAGCACGTGGTAAGGAAGCAATTGCACGACCATGAGAACAAGCATCAAGCCTTCAATTTTATTCCAAGCAACTGGAGAAAGAAGATGAGTTGGTCTCCCGAGCTGCATCGTATGTTTGTTAATGCAGTTCAGCAGCTAGGAATAGATTCGGCACAGCCGCAACATATACTGGAAATTATGAAGGTAGAGGGACTCACTAAAGCAAATGTTTCGAGTCATCTTCAGAAGTACAGAAAAAGGGTGAGAGAACACAATGTAGCTCAGAATCAAGAAAACCAAGGCGGGACTGATCCAAGCCTGAACGTCGAGTCTCCTCGCCACCATAAGTTCCCCAGGTTAGCATGGGGCGACCCACTTCCCATCATCAACCAAGCTAGTAGCCATGCCATCAATCCCCCAGGCGTTAATCAAAGTATCCCCCAGAATCACCCTAATGCTCTTCAAGAGTATAGACCGCAGGAGCAGTGTATTCAGATTCCTTGGTTTGAGCACCAACCTGTGGCTAGAACTCATCCCATGATCAGCGCGCCTGCGCAGCCAGAGAATCAGACAAGAAGTTATCCCGAGCACTTCCACTTCTCTAATCCTCGAATGGAAGGAGTTTTTGGCAACAGGACAGTTGGTGATCCCCACACTTTCTCGAGTAATGATGAAGGCTCCAGCATGAGAAGTCAAATTGCTCATGGCGAGGACAGAATGAGAAATCTACCGCCAGCATTTGCCAACAACAATGCCCAATTCGAGCATCAGTTGCTGGAAGGTTCAAGAGATTACCCAGATGATGAGCTTACTGCCCTGGTCAACCAGTTTAGGGTTGACAGACGTCCCAAGCCGCGATCAGGAGCCAGTGAGTAGGGACTCTCAAACATCGGTTATCCACACCCGAACCAACACGAGACTAGCTGATTATCGAAGAGCCACGGGAGAGGCAGAACTGACCTTGAATAAGTGCACCTTTCATTTCATGCTTAATTCCCCTGCGTATGATATTTTCCAGCTTTCTAGGTGTCTCGATTTAATTCAAGGACAAGGGGGCAATTTATTTATCCCGTCGAATGCGTGAATCCCTTTTTATGCTAGATTTAGGGCGGATCAATTTGTGGCAACGTCGCTGACTGCCATAATGAGAAATGTTGAATGGCCTCACGTAGGGAAATTTCAAGTGAAAAGCCCAGGCGAGCTCGAAGACGGGTAGCTGTGTGTCGTTCCAATTTACCCTCAATCGTTGCAAAATGCTAAATTGGATTTGTTCCATTCTCACCCAGGGGATTGCAAAGTGCCTCAAGAGTGTCGCAAAATGAAATGACCCAATGGAATGCGATAGGACTCATTCGCCTTCAAGGTAACCTTCAAATTAAAGGAGCCCTCCGGTCCACGGACCCAATGGCATGGAAAATGATGATGGTCCAAGGCAACCCGAAAGAAAACAAGGCCCAACTAAGCAAAGCACATATGTGGCAAGCTCAAAGTGAAGGGCAACTCGGGACATACAATTCAATCCAATCCAAATGAAGGAACTTCCTCAATTCAAATTCAATAGAAGTATACACAAGGGTAAAACAGTATCGTTCCAATTTTTCTAGAATATGAAGAACATATACTGCCGCATTCTCTTTCATTTTTGCAGGGGAAGTCTCTACTGGCCAAATTTTCCTGTCTACCATTCCCTATCAGTATCACCTCCGCTACTCGTCTCCACTCTCGAGCCAAGCAAATCCGACGTCTCTACGGAAAAGTTGGACGAGACGCCACTACTTTGAAAAAGAAAGGATAAAAAATAAGCTGAGTGGGAGACAAAGACATTTTCGGCAGAAAAGAGATACGACTCGTCTTTATTGAAGAACTCGCCAGCAAATTGACAGTGGAGACAGCAACAAGGGGCCCCCTTCCACGGAAAGATGGAAGGAGACGAGCTGGGCGAGAGATACGATGAAAAGAAAATCGAGAAAGCCAGAACACTCGAGAGAGGCAATACAGTTGCTAAACCCACGTCTAATTTTAAAGGAGGCATCTTCTTGATAATTCTCATTCGTGCTCGAAAGAGAGACTCTTAAAGCATACACAGTCTCCCAGAAAAATCCAGAGAGTGAAAATACAAGAAGAGATATCAAACTTTGAGAAATCGTTAACCAAATCGAAGATGTCTCAACCCAACACACTTGAAAGTTATCGTTACTTGCTGAATATGGGAGAGGAAGAGTTCGAAGCCATATTTGGGATCGAGCCTATGGAGCCCGGCCCTTCCACCGACGACGTCCAAGAGCCCGGTAAGGACAATGACAACAACGGTAAAGGTCAAAAGAAGCGTTACCGTCGCCATACTGAGGAGCAAGTACGAAAGCTTGAAACTTTCTTCAGAACGTGCCCTATGCCAGACGGCAAACAAAAAATGGAACTGAGTCAAGAGCTAGGCCTTGAACCTTCGCAAATCAAGTTCTGGTTTCAAAATAGACGAACCCGAATGAAGACTCGTCATGAGCACAACGAAGTCGAGTTTCTAAGAGTTGAAAATGAAAACCTCCGAGCGGAAAACAAGATGTATAAAGAGACTTTTGACTCCGCCACCTGCCCCAATTGCAATAGCCTCCTCCTCACCCTCGATGAAATGTATGATCTGAGGATCGAAAATGCACGTTTAAGAGGTGAGTTAGACCAATTTATAACAGGATCGAGTTCTGTTGGAGCAGGGTACAAAAGGACCAATGATACTGGATCAGTATCAATACCTCCCGAGGAAGAAGGGACAGATCACCACCAAGCGGACATTGACGATGATCTTTTCGCCATAATCAACCAGTTTGATATCGGTAAAGCATCGGGACTGTGATGCACTTGTTCAGCCAGTGACCACCAGACCTTCTATATGGCCGATGCATACCTAATTTGGGATGAAGCCAGCTAATCATGGGAGAGCCTGTAGAGGAAGCAGAACTGATCCTGAATGAGTGAATGTGTTTTATTTCCTTGCGTGATATGTTTTTCTGCTTTTGTGAATGTGTAAAAGCAAGGAGTAATAATCCGACTTCCCCCTATTAAATGCTCGAATCCGCCACCTCACCAACCTCGCGACGAATTGATGGCGAGTAAAAATCTGGATAAACCTGAAGGGTAACTCCGTATCGTTTCAATTTACCCTCAGTTGCTCCAAGTTTTAAAATTAAGCCCCTTCTATTCTCAGGAAATTGCAAATCGACCCGAGAACGCAATCATATCCGAATACAAGTTGAACAAAATTTGGGGGCAAATCGACTCATGGGCATTACCACGGGATGGACAGCTTCGGACAGAGGAAAGTACAAGCGAAAGACGCGAACAATCTCAGAAATTGGTAATTCTATATCGTTCTAATGTGCACATAATCATCTCAAGTCTTGAATTGTCTTATTCCATTCTTAACAGGGATTGCAAATTACCTCGAGAAATACCGTAACATGGCATAAGGTGATACAACAAGGCTGCTTTATCCCCAAAGATTAACCTTTGAAAGGATAGCCCCATGGACACCTATGGTCCAATGGACCGAATGGTATGGGGGATGACAGTAGGTCCGAAATATCCCGAGTTCGATCCCCGAGGGTGGGGAATGTTGTATGTATTATAAATAAATGAAACAACTTTTTGTGCATTTCTTTTTGCAAGCAGGAATACTCGACGAGTAATACCGAAGTCAATATTTTGCTACATTCTCGGCTTAATGGTGAAGCATCCAACAAAAGTCGAAGAAAACTCAACCCAGCAAAATTGGTAAAAGACTTTTCCAAGGCATTCAAGATGAAGGGTAAATCAGTATCGTTTTCAATTTATCCCTTTTAATACTGGTTGACATGTCTCCTTTTCTTTTCACAGGAAATATTTATACTAACATTTAACATGTTGAACGAGACAAATCCAAAAGAAAAGTATGATCACCTGACAAGATCTATTCTGGTGAAAAATGGGGCAAATTGTTCGCAAGCTCTGAAACGAAAAAGCAAATATGTCTTCCTTATCTCGTTTGGTTTCAAGAATAATTTCTCTGCTTCTTGCAGGGGCATCAAACAAACCAAAATGCTCCATCGCCCATATGCTTCATCGCGCAGGGGTAAAGTTTGAGACAAACCACCCCTCGACATAAGGAGTAGGCTTCCCAATTTGTTCGGTCCGCCCACATACCAGGGGCAATTTAAATTCGCCCATATTTGCACATTATATAAACACACGTGATGCTAAAAAATTGTCACATCTGCATTGTGCTTACACAGTTCATGAATTATGTATGACTATTCCGTGTGTTTAACTTACCAACTCCAACTTAGAGCATAAACTGCACAGGAGATATCAAATGTGCAGAATGGGGCATGACAGGATGAGGAAAGGCAAACCATTTCCACACAGGTCTAACATTTTGATCTACAGATAAACAGCCTTTCTCCAGAGTGAGAAAAAGCCATTTCGGAATGAAGTCCCCCATTCAGATTACATTCGAGGTGTTCATACTATAAGAACCTCCTTAAACAGAAGTGGTAATGCAATACATGATCTATATGTTGATCGATTGCATCATGAGTTATTACATAGACTGCCTTTAATCATGGCAAACTTAGCTGAACAATTTTGTATGAACCAATGAACGCATTGATGAAAATGCTTGCACATGTTAGCTCTGACATTGCCCGACGGGCAACACATTCCCGGTGTTTGAGTTACCTTCCAAAGTCTTGAAATTCATTCGGCGATTATTGAATGAACAAGCCTGGTTGTCCAGAAGCCACCAAGCATTTCTTCCAAATTCTCAGGTAAGTATATCTTCAACCAGAACCTTTCAAGAGAATGAATTCTGACGGTTGTTGGGATACTCGAATCCATTGCGGTATATACAGGTATCCACATTCTTCAATAAAGCATGATTTGTCTCAAGGACAGAAATGTTCGAGACCTTTTGATCTCTGCCTCTTTGGTTTATTCCTAAAACGACAGGAGAATATAATTTGGGTTTGAGCTTCTGCAGGATTCCTGGTCTCCCCAGATTTCAGAATGGCACCCTTTGAGGTACATAAAGTCCTTCTTACAGGCAAATCAAGTCCTTCTTACAGGCATAAAGTCCTTCTTACAAGCAAACCAAGTCCTTCTTATAGGCAAATCAAGTCCTTCTTACAGGCAAACCAAGTCCTTCTTACAGGCACCAAGTCCTTCTTACAGGCAAACCAAGTCCTTCTTACAGGCACAAAGTCCTTCTTACAGGCAAAGTAAGTCCTTTTTACAGGCAAATCAAGTCCTTCTTACAGGCAAACTAAGTCCTTCTTACAGGCAAACAAAGTCCTTCTTACAGGCACAAAGTCCTTCTTACAGGCAAACCAAGTCCTTCTTACAGGCAAATCAAGTCCTGCTTACAGGCAAATAAAGTCCTTCTTACAGGCAAAGCAAGTCCTTCTTACAGGCAAATCAAGTCCTTCTTACAGGCACAAAGTCCTTCTTACAGGCAAACAAAGTCCTTCTTACAAGCAAATCAAGTCCTTCTTAAAGGCATAAAGTCCTTCTTACAGGCAAATCAAGTCCTTCTTATAGGCAAACTAAGTCCTTCTTACAGGCAAATCAAGTCCTTCTTACAGGCAAATCAAGTCCTTCTTACAGGCACAAAGTCCTTCTTACAGGCACAAAGTCCTTCTTACAAGCAAATCAAGTCCTTCTTACAAGCACAAAGTCCTTCTTACAGGCACAAAGTCCTTCTTACAGGCACAAAGTCCTTCTTACAGGCAAATCAAGTCCTTCTTACAGGCATAAAGTCCTTCTTACAGGCAAACAAAGTCATTCTTACAGGCAAATCAAGTAATTCTTACAGGCACAAAGTCCTTCTTACAGGCAAAGTAAGTCCTTTTTACAGGCAAACAAAGTCATTCTTACAGGCAAATCAAGTCCTTCTTACAGGCAAAGCAAGTCCTTCTTACAGGCACAAAGTTCTTCTTACAGGCAAAGCACCAAGTCCTTTTTACTGGCACCAAGTCCTTTCTACAGGCACCAAGTCCTTCTTACAGGTATCTCCATGTGGTGACCTACCATACGGGTCAAATCTCAATTAAAATTTAATCAGTAGAATCCTTTTATTAGGAATCTACCATGGTACGACCCACCATACGGGTCAAATGGTATGACCCACCATACGGGTCAAATTTTAATTCAATTTTTAATCAGTAGAATCCTTTTATTAGGAATCTACCATGGGTTGATCCACCATACGGGTTCAAGTTCAACCACCCTAAAGTTTTTTTATATAACGAATCCTTAGGTTCTCATTTCATTTTCAGTGGAACAATCATGTCACGACTCTTTTTATTTCCTTGTATTGAGTCGATAAGAATCCAGGTGTCATCTCGTCTTTGAAATGAACCTCTACCGAGCTTCCTTTCAAAGAGGGGCAGCTGTTGACACCTGATCTTTAATCATTTTTTCTATTGCTAAAGTAATAAAAAATTCATAAAAATTCATAAAATTGAAAAATCAACTTTGGGGACCTTAGCCAAGCCTAGGGAACCAATTTTGACCAAAAAACGATTTTTCATATTTTCAGTATTTTTACGTATTTTTTATTTATTTATTTTCAAAAATTAATAGAAAATCCATAAAAATTCATAAAATTGAAAAATCAACTTTGGGAACCTTAGCCAAGCCTAGGGAACGAATTTTGACCAAAAAATATTTTTTCATATTATATATATTTTAATTTTTTTTAAAAAAAAATACAAAAATATTTGAAAATTTTGAAAAAATAACATTTGAGGCCAAAAATACACAAAGATAGTTAATATTTTTATTTTAAATCTATTTTCATATTGGCCATCGCAAATTCAGAAAAATCCAATTCGAGTCACGTGTTCCTTCACGAGTATAATCTCGAATCGGGCCTAAAAAAATTTAATTTGAGTCAACTTATTTTTAAATTTCACTTTTTATGATTTGTGACATTGTCTTCTAATATTTTAAATTTTCATCTTGGCCCAATTATACCCAGAATGACTTAATTTTGCAAAAGGGCTTTAATTAAATTATACATTATTTTCAGCGACAAGAAATGAGCTTAAATTTGACATGTGGTAAATTTTGGTGTGTCAAAAATTGTGAGGAGATTTGGACTTAAAGAAATATATTTTTTCAGGGACTGAATTGTAAATACTTAAAATTCAAGGACTAAAGTGCAAATACCTAACTCTTGAAGGATTATTTTACAAATAATAAAAAGAAAAGTTAGTGGATAAATTAGAATAGAGAAGAGAAGATGAAGAAGAGGAGATGAAGAAGAGAAGTTGGAGAAGAATGGATGGAGAAAATAAGATAAGAATAGAGAAGGGAAGATGGAGATGAAGAAGAGTTAGTAGAGAAATTAGAATGGAAGATAAGAATAGAGAAGGGAAGATGGAGATTAAGAAGAGTTAGTGGAGAAATTAGAATGGGAGATAAATATGGAGAAGGGAAGATGAAGATGAAGAAGAGTTAGTGGAGAGATTAGAATGTGAGATAGAGATGGAGAAGAGAAGATGAAAATGAAAAAGAGTTAGTGGAGAAATTAGAAAGGGGAGATAGAGTTAGTGGAAAAATTAGAATGAGAGATAGATGAATATGTTATAAAAGAAGGAAGAAGTGAGCTTGAGAAAGGATTCTTGAGAGAGAAAATTTGAAGTGTTTGGGAGAATTTTTTGGAGAGAAAATTTTGGATGTTTGAAAGAGTTTTGGGAGATTGAAGAAAAATTTGAGAGAAAGAAAATACCAAAAGAGAGAGAGAATTTTGAAGATGATGGGAGTTTAAAGCTAGGGGTTATCATCACCAATTCCTTCATCGATCAATATAAATCAAGAGTTCATCCTCGTCAACGAGCAAACAAATTCAAGCTAAGTGTTTTTATTTATTCATTTATTTATGGTTTTACTCGCAAATTAGCACAAATTGTATACACTTTCTCCATCTCCTTTTTCTTCCATATTTTATGTCAGGAGAAGGATATCTCTACGTCAACAGCAAAAATCTCGTCGAGATACAAAAATCGGCCCAGACAAGCTCCTAAGCTGTCCACCGATTTCTCAACTGATCTGTGACTAAAAGTCCCTCTTAATTCAAAAGAAACTCTCTATATTGGGAACATAGAAAGCGAAAATCAATTATAGAAATCCCTCCCAAAAAAATGGGAGATAAGTACTCTTTCTACTCTTCTGGTTTTAGATGCAGATTAGCACATATTTTGTATACTAACACTTCACTCTATTTTATGTTAGGAAGCCGCAGCTCTATATGAATGGTCAATCCTATGGAAGCACAAAATCGGCTTGGAGGAGTCCTCAAGCGCGCACAAATTTCAAAAGAAAAATTCAAAAGAAAAAATCTCAAAAATTTAAAAATGGGACATCTCGACTGGTCAATCATATTTTCGATGAATTTCCAACCCGATCGTTCCAAAATGACAATTTTGCCCCTATTAGTAAATTGTCTCGAAAAATTCTGAAAAAATTCAGAAAAATCTCAGAAATTAGGAAACGGGTCATTTCGACTGATCAATCTTATTTTTGATAAGTTTCCTTCCCGAGCCTTAAAAAATTACCATTTTTCCCTTCTGGTCAGTTTGACCCAAACTTTTTCCAATTATCCCAAATGAGTTTTTATGAAATAAAATGATACCGAAAGGGTGTTCGAGTGACCTAGCGTAACCAAGTCCCCGAATTCATAATCTCTGGTTCGCAAGAATAAAGCATTTCTCCCGATACTTTATTTAGATTTCTAATCGACCTACCAAGAACGATTAGTGACGAATCCAAATTCTAAAATAATTTACACAAAAAATCAAAGTTGCAATTCAGTAGGGCTTAGAAGGGTCCGCGTTAGGTTAGTTAATCTAATTAACCTGATAATCCGTTCACTTAAAAATAATTTTTAGGGTCGCGACAGGTAGGTTAATTAGAAACCTAAGTAAATTAGCGAGAGAACTAAATTACTTCTACAAACCAGAGGCTATGAGTTCGGGGACTTGGTTACACTAGTTAATTAAAACTAATGCTCTTTCGGTACCTTAATTTCATGGATATCCTAATTTTGGCAACTCAAGCCTGGTTTACTCTTAAGGATCTAGTGGGGCGTTCTCTTTTTGTATTTTCACTTTTTAGGTGAAATGCATATGAGTGATATTTTTTTGGTATTTTCAAAACTCTTAAAATTCCCTAAGGTTGAAAGAGGGAGTGTGTTAATGACTTCTGTGCAGTATTGTGACCTACAGCATGTGGCTCAGCCTACTCATTCTGGGGTCTGGTGATTCAAAAAAATTTAAATTGCAGGAAGCAAGTAACGATAAATAAAGACCTCCAATGGATGGCCTAGCATTGGCTTGACTCTCCCCTTTGGGATTTAATGGTGCAGGAACTAAAGTACAGGAATTTAAATGACAGTGAGTAAAGACCTCTAATAGATGGCATATCATTGGTTTGGCTCTCCCTTTTGGGGTTTAATGGTGTAGGAATTAAATTACAGGAATTTAAATCGCGATAAATAAATGACCTCCAATAAATGGATCAGTCTTGGCTCGACCTACCTATTTTAGGGTTTTATGGTACAAAAATTAAATTGCAGGAAATTAAATTGCGATAAATAAAGGACCTCAAATAAAGGGATTAGCCTTGGCTTGACCTACTCATTTTGGGGTTTGATGGTAGTAGAATTAAATTGCAAAAATTTAAATTGTGGCAAATAAAGGACCTCTAATAAAGGGATTAGCCTTGGCTTGGCCTATCCATTTTATGGTTTGATGGTACTGGAATTAAATTACAGAAATTTAAATTGCGGTAAATAAAGAACTTCCAACGGGAGACTTGGACTTAGCTCGGGCTACCCATCGTGGGCTTTGATGGTACTAGAATTAAATTGCAAGAATTTAAATTGCGGTAAATAAAGAACCTCCAACAGGGGATTCAGCCTTGGCTTGGCCTACTTATCTTAGGGTTTGATGATACTGGAATTAAATTGCAGGAGTTTAAATTGCGGTAAATAAAGAACCTCCAATAAAGGGATCATCCTTGGCTCGGCCTACCCATTTTGGGGTTTGATGGTACTGGAATTAAATGGCAAGAATTTTTAAATTGCGGTAAATAAAGAACCTCCAACGGGGGACTCAGCCTTGGCTCGGCCTACCCATCGTGGGGTTATGGTACTGGAATTAAATTGTAGGAAGATAAATTGCGATAAATAAAGAACCTCTAATGGATGGGCTTTGCCCTTTCCATTCTGGGGTTTGACGATGCAAAAATTAAACTGCAAGAATTAAATGCGGTAAATAAAGAACCACCAATGAATGGGCTTTGCCCTTTCCATTCTGGGGCTTGAATCCTTCAAAATAAATACAATGAATTGGTTCAACAATTCAAATCGAAATCCATCGACAGGTCGGCTGAGAATTTAATGGGCACTTGAGAGCTCGTCTGGAATAATTTTGCACCTATGCAAACTTCACCATTAATATAGAATTGTTCTTCCCTGACATAAAAAATATGGGGAAAAGGATCAGTGTAGAAATCTGTGTTAATTTATGCTTGAACTAGAAGAATGATGAGTGGTACTTAGCTTCAATTTCTTTCTAGCCCGAGTTCACAGTCGCGGGTTCACCTCAGCGTAAAATTGTCGTCTTCATTTCCCATTTCAGCTGCTCATTCTCTTTAATTCACCATGGTTCCTTTCTCCGCAATTTATAAATCTCGTTCGATGGTTATTCCTCTTCAGTTTTCTATACCAATTGATGTGGTTCTGATAGGCTTAGAGGTTCAATTGTCCTCTTTTAGCTAAACTTCCAGCTCCTGTGCAGGTTGCAAACTTCTTCCAAAAATAGCCCTTCAACGGTAAATTTGATGCCTGGAATAGTCCTCTTCTGTGACGTCCTCAGATTTTGGCTAACAGACAAGAAGAGTTAGTGAAGTTGGACCCATTTTTCCACTCTAATCTGCAGCTGAAACATTATCCCCCAAGCCTACGTGCCCCTTAAATCTCCACTTTTGCTCTTAGCTATACTGGAATTTCTTCTTTGACTGAGCTGGAGCTTCCTCCTTGGATGAACTTTCGGCTGAAGCTTCTCCAAGGCTGCGTGTACTCTCTTAATTTTCCACTACTTTTGCTCTTCAAAACTTCAGCTGGAACTCCTTGAATGGTTAGACTTTCGGCTGCTCTATTCCATTGTCCTGATTGAACTCATTTCCCATGCAAGTGGGACAAGAAAAATAATTGAAATCTATCCCTTTCAAACTCAATTGAAGTCCACATTGCCCCTTCATTAATTAGCTGAGAAACACTTTGCCATGCAAGTCAAACCTCATCATTTGGCGCCACTTACTCTCACTAGTCACGCATGAAACCTTGCTACAGAAGAGTTCTTTAATGTTTACTTCTTTTGCTTCATTTCTTCTCTCGGTTCTCCTTCTGGCTGGACATCAATTGCTGGTCCTTCTTCATGCGTGTTGCTGCGCGATCCTCCTCTTCTTAGTCAGCCGTGAGCTGCTCATTTCTCTGCTAAAGTTTGCTATTGTTGTCATCTTCATTTCTGCTCATCTCTCGGATGCTCTTTATTTTCTCGGATTTCCGCGTTCTAGCACGCGCACCTGGAGGAAATCGGCTCGTTCGGGGTCGTCTGGTATCCGAATCGAGCTCCGTTTTCGCCTGTGTACTTGTGAGACTTCAAGCTTCGATATTCTGAAAATGGAACAGTGAAAAATCTCCTAGAGAATTTCCCAGTTTTGAATCAAAGTTGACCATGTTCTGCTGGTTTTCTTCTTTTGCTTGTTGTAGCTGCGATCCTCTTTTTCTCTGCTGTGTTCTGCTTGTTGCTATTTTTTTGTTCCTCGCCGGAAAATCGCCATCGATTTCGTCGTCGCCGCCGTGAATAGTGTCGCCGAAACAGTGACCAGCCATCACCGTCATGGCCCGAGCTTATCACCGTTTGGCCCGAGCTCGAACTTAATTTTAGGTGAGCACATTTCTAAACTTGACTTAGAATGTCAAGTTTGCTAAGGACTAGTAGGGAAAATTTTATGATGAAAAATATTAAATTTCCTGGACGTCAAATGTCGATTATTTATTGCTGACCTTAGGGGTCAATTGGTAATTTTTGTGGACTCTAGAAATTATCATGTGTGCCAGATTGCTTGCCTTTGAACCTAAGTGACTTAGAATGGAAACCGGGTCCTAAAATGCGAGTTTTTACAACACGAATTGCTTGGTTATTTTATTCGATTTATTTTGAGGTGAATGGTGTGCCAATATGAATAATTTTGGGAAATGCATGTGGCAAAACTGGCTTGCATAAGTGTTTATGGGGTAAGCCAATTGAGAATTTTGTGATGCTCATCATTGATTTGCATATTGGCATGAGACATGTGCGTTTGGCGGAGTGCGTAGAACCATGTGGGACGGCCCGGCAGTGTCTAGAGGGCCACCGGGAACGCGGGGTGATAAGGAGGTGCCGATCGCAGAGCTAATTGAGCCACGGTCGTTGCACTTGCGCCTGACCGTGCTCGGCACGGGGTAGCTGGAGAGACAAGATGCCAACTTCGGTGTGAATAGACACGGGTTGAGGCACAGGCCTAAGACGTCTATGACGTGGCCGGGGACCGGCAGTACTGATAAGAGCCACCGGTTGGGTTGAATCCGACAGTGCCCAAAGAGCCACCGGCAACCCGAAACAGGAAGTCCGGCAGTGCTCAGAGAGCCACCGGCAAGCATTGAGCATGTTGCATCTACGAGATTAAGAATATGAAATGCATATGATTATGCTATGTTTAGCATGTGGCGCGTGGCTATTGTAAATTATTATGCCCCTGCTTTATCTGTTGCTTGTGTGCTTGAACTTCTATGGTGGAGGCCAATTTGGTGTATGCTTCATTCTATATTGAGTTTAGATGTGTGTTCACTGAGTTTCGACTCACCTATTTTTGGCTGATCGTCATTTCAGACCATCGACCGTAGGTATGACTTATCGTATTCCCCTAGTCCGCCACGGGATCCCTCAGGAGATTGAGACACAAGTATTTTTGTACCCTATTATGGACGGAGTTTCGTATGAGCGGCATAGCTGCACCGTATGGGTCGACAAAGGCTATGACGTTTTGATCCCTCATAGATATGAGGGATGGTACCGTCGGGTGGGTCAGGAGTTGTGGCAGGGTCCTTTGCAGAGTTTGGATATACCGGTCTTTTTGATGGGGCCGACAGGCCTAATAAATGAGACCACTTTTAAAGGCGAGGTTTTAGACCCTGAGCCGATGGATGACCTGAATGTAGATGAGGATGTAGTAATAGAGATCGAGGGAGCAGACGACATGTTCGTCGAGCAGGCAGATAGCGAGCCTGGATCTCCGATAGATGAGGAGTATGATTTAGAGGAGTTTCCTTCGTCTGAGGACGAGTAGTCCCGATGATGCATGGAAAAAAAAAAGCTTAGTGACTTTTTGATTTGGTTTGTTTCCTTTTTTAACCATGATCAACTTGTGTTTCAAGGTTCAGATAATAGACTCCATTCCAGGTTGTATATAAACCTCTACTGTTTTAAGGTATGTAAATTAAATTTTCTCTATCTCTCTATCTCACATGTGTGTTTGTCAGGGGTTTTGCGTTTTCGCTGTCGTATTTGTTAGCCGTCGTTTGGCTGCGACGAGTCCTGGGCCGTCGCTAGAATTGGCTAGGCGATGAGTAATTTTGGCAGGTGAAAGGATGTTACGTGTCCGACGGGTCCGGGGCGTGACATCTTTAACATCGGAGATTAGATACCTCAAGAGAGATATTTGCATTCTTTCCTCTCAAATGCTAGAGAGCTGCTCCAAACTCTTCTTCTCTATCAACTTTTGCTAGCCACCTTGGAAATTCGGGAATGAAAAACAAACCAAGATGCTGTATCAGACACGGAGAAGCTCCAATCAAAGCTTGGATGCGCTAGTTGACAAGAGAACCAATGAGGAACATGAATGCTTTCCCAAGTCCTATCATCCACCGATTAAGAGATGTACACGCTCCCTTAACATTTATCTGTATTATTTCTGCAACATATATGGGTTCCATAAGCTAGGAGCCTGATTCCATAGCCTACACAGTAGCTTTCCTGCATCAAACCACTAGGCACCCTACGTAAGCATTATTACATGCCGCCCATGATACAGAACAGATATGATGCCCACGTAGCAGATAGTCTCTTAACATGGTGCGGTGACATGCGAGATCGAAGCTTAAGCCAATGTTCTCCAGCGTTTCCTCGTACCCTCTCTCCGCTTCTCTAATCAGACCCGCTTTCGCAAGTGCAAACACCAAATGGTTATGATGAGCGCAAGACGGAGAAATTTCTTCTCTCTACGTAGACTTTAAGGTCCCCTCTGCTTCTATGGCTTTCACATTCCCTGCATAGGCTTGAATAATGGGCAGGTACGTGAAAGAATCAGGTAGAACACAATCCTTCTGCATGGCCTGGCAGCGACCCTCTATTTCTTCATGCCATCCAAAGGCTAAGCTGAACCACGAGCTGTGCCAAACTTCTTTGCAGCCTTATTCAACTTGCCATCTCATCTGTAAACACTGATTATAGTGTTAAAGCTTCGAATTGATGGAACAAAGCCCGAGAGAAAGCATTTGTTCATATATCCTTCTTGCAAGGTTGAGTTTTTCCCGCTTCCAACATTGCCTTGTGGTGCCCTCATCGCTCAAGCATACGAAGCAAAGTGCCACAAACAACTTCGTCAAGTTCACAGCCTCTCGAGGAAGGCCTGCTCGATGAGTTTAGTCTTCCTCCACTCGTCCATACACGTGCAACAAGATCAGGTAGGCGACCATGCTAGAATGGTAACTAGACTGAAGCTTCGTCCAAGCAAATAAGTTTTTGCCCAGACTCAACTCTTCTGCTACTTTAAGACCACGCACCTATCCCTAAGACTCGGTTTGCCCACGAATCGAGCGAAAAAGCCATTTTCGGTCTCAATTCTCTTGAATCTTGACATTTGAAGCACACCCACTACGCAGTGATAGTCAAATCTTCGAGACAGAGGGTATTCCCAAGTCGTGAACAAGGAGGCCATGAAGTGCCAGAGGACTCGTCACTCCCTTACTGCCCTCAAGAAGTGAGAACCGGAAGAACTCCTCTGGGAGATTACGTCGAAGGGGATATGGAGTAGAGAGCGAATCAGATTTCAGAGGAGAAAAACCAGAAAAACTCGACGACTAGATAGAATCTCCTAGACAGGAGGAAGAGTTCCTCTTTCTTCGTGAAATCCGCGAGAGCGATGTGTGTTTGTAAGAGAGAGAGATATATCCCCCCTTCCCAGCCTTTTTTTCTTGGTGGCCGACACTCCTCTTTTAATGGATGATGATCTCTTCAAATTCGATTGTGCCCATCCTACCTCATAATGCTTGAGTATTAATGTTGGTAGATGTGAAGCCGCTAGTTGTATTCTCCCTTTTGCCATTTTTTAGTGTGCCGTCCCTATCTGGTTAAAGACACCCCTCCACTCAACTTCTTTTATCATTTTTTTTTACTTTTGTATCCTTCTTGTCCCTTTCCTCCGAATATCCATCTGCTTTTGTCCAAAACCATTCGGTGCATCCATTTTTTTTGCTTTCGGTGGGAGTGCCTCTTTTAACCAAAGCCATGGCCACGCTCCACCATAAACTCCGAAATCTAAAAACACCTGTTTGGTCAAAGTAGCAACACTTTAGGTGGCCTATTATATTCTATCTTCATTGAGTCGTTGTAGGCCCGTTCGTCAGAGATTCCAAAATGGGCAAGACAAAAGTTAGAATTTTTCCTTAACCAGTGCGGGCATGGCCGACCAAATCAGACCCATTGATATCAGACATCATGGCCTGAATGGGAACCAACGACGTAGTTCCATTGTCCCTCAACTTCATTCTTTAAGTTGTCCGAAATTCTGAAATTTGACGAAGCGTTGGGGTTCTCATCCTAGGTTACTTCATAATCGCGGTCGCTCAACTTCGACCCCTTGCAAACCTTCTAGAGGAAACTTTAATTTTCCTCAACGTTGAACATGATGATAAATGGAGCTAACCGAGCGGGACTGAGTGAAGGACGACGTTCCGCGTACGCCGTGTCGTATCGCCAAGTCGAGAACCCAAGGCATAATTGATCATTTCAGGTAGAATTGGGCCAAAATGAAACTTTGGATTATCAGAAAGAGAATGTCACGACTCCAAATGCAAAAATCAAAAATTACGAAATTAAAATGAATTTTCTACAATTTTTTCAAATAATCTAAAAATAAGATTAACAAGGCAATTCTCGATTCCAAATTAATTTTTGCAAATTTTATTTGACCAAAATGAAGAGAGAATTAAAAGAAAAATACTGACTTTATATTTTTTATGGCCTCAAATGCTATTTATTAGTAAATATTTTCCTAATTTCTGAAAAATATTAAAAAATAAAAAAAAATTATGAAAAATTATTTTTTTTTGGTCAAAATTGGTTCCCTAGGCTTGGCCAAGGTCTCCAAAATTGATGTTTTTTAATTTTATGGATTTTTATGGATTTTCTATTAATTTTCGATAATAAAAATAGTGAAAAATACTGAAAATATGAAAAATTATTTTTGGGTCAAAATTGGTTCCCTAGGCTTGACCAAGGTTTTCAAAATTGATTTTTTAATTTTTTATTAATTGTTTTTTATGAATTTTTGAAAAATAAAATACTGAAAAATATTGAAAATATGGAAAATCATTTTTTTGTCAAAATTGGTTGCCTAGGCTTAACCAAGGTCCCTAAAGTTAATTTTCTGATTTTACGAATTTTTATGGATTTTTTTTATTAATTTTAAAAGAGAAAAAATGATTAAAAATTATGTGTCAATAGTATACCTCTTCACAACAAGTCTCCCATTAAACTTTTGTCTCGATAATAGGAGTGCCCTTTTTCTGTTTGTAGACCAATTTACTACTGATCTTTTGGCTCTTGGATATTTTAACTAGCTCCCATGTCTGATTTCGATGAAGTGATTCCATTTCTTCACTCATATCTCCTAGCTACTGCGACGACTCAAAACTAGCCATCGCCCCAAAGTAAGATGAAGGCTCATCTGTCTCCACCTCATCACCTACAATCAAAGCATAAGTAATATCTGTAAAAGCATAACGTACTAATGGTTTAATTTGCCTTCTCTGTTTATCTTTGGCTATACTATGCTGCTCCTATGCTAGTTGTTTAGTATCACCGACTTCAAGAACTGCAACTTCATCTGCAGTCTCAACCTCTGTTACCTCCAAAGTCTTCAGAGTTTCCACATGAAGCTCCACCTCACTATTGACACCATGGTCTATCTGCTCTACTAGTATCTCAGGACTCCTCTGTCGAAGCACTGCAGTCTTGTCGAAGATCACGTCTCTGCTAATTAGAAAATCGGGTGATCTAGGATTAGTTCACAACAACCGGTAGCCTTTCACTTCATATGCATAAACTAGAAATATGCCCTTCTTTGACCTCAACTCAAGCTTACCATCACTCGCATGAGCATACGCAGGACATCTGAATACTCGTAATCCGTAATAATCAGCAAGTTTTCCCAATCATACATCATCTGGAGTCTTCCACTCTATAGCAGATGATGGAGATCAATTAATCAAGATGCCATATTCACTGCTTCAGCCCAAAATTCCTTACCTATTCCAGCGTGTGAAAGCATGCTCTAAGCTCGCTCAAGCAAAGTTCTATTCTTCCATTTTGCCACGCCATTTTGCTATGGTGTCCTAAGTACTGTGTGATATCCCACAATTCCTTCTTTCTCGCAGAACTCGATAAAATATTTACAACAGAACTCCATGCCATTATCGGTTCCCAAGTACATGATATGTTTATCTGACTACTTCTCAATCAATGCCTTAAATTTCTTGAACCGATCAAACATATCAGATTTATACTTCAAAAATTATACCCATACCTTCCTAGAGTAATCATCGATAAATGTCAGCATATATCGGGCATCTCCTTTCGAAGGAACCAGAGATGGGCCCCAGATGACTGAATAAATATATTCAATCGATTGCTTGATCGAATGAATATCTGTAGTAAACTTAATCCTGCACTGTTTCCCAAAGATGTAGTGCTCGCATAAGTCTAACTTACATGTTTTTTGACCGTTTAACAATCCCCTATCACTCAACCTCATCATACCTGCCTCACTTATGTGCCCTAAATGCATATGTTATAATTGAGTTAAATCAGAATCTGACTCACCTGATGAAACTACAGCAGCTCCTATCATGCTCTATCCCAGTAGATGATAGAGAAAACTCACTTTCTTCCCTTTCATCACAATCATAGCACCTCGAGAGATTTTCAACACTCCACCTTCAGCAGTGTACTTACACCCAATATCATCGAGTGTCCCTAAAGGAATAAGGTTCTTCTTAAGCTTTGGTACATGCCTTACATCTGTCAATGTGCGCACCACACCATCGTGCATACTAATTTGGATTGTCTCTATCCCCACAACCTTGCAGGCTGCGTTATTTCCCATCAGAACTCTATCACCATATGTAGTCTGGTAAGTAATAAACCAGTTCCTATGGGGCGTCATATGATAAGAACACCTTGAATCTAGCACCCATTCATTTCCTGACGAACTTGTAGTCGCACATAAAACAACATATGCATCGCTAATGCTATCCTCAGTAACGTTTGGCACACTGCTTGTGGCCATCTGCTTATCATCTTTGTTTCTTAGCTTAAGACAATCTCTCCTAATGTGTCCATCTTTGTGACACTCAAAGCACTTCACGTGTCCCTTCGATTTTCTATAGTGTGATTTAGACCTGCTTTTACCTCTGTTGCTACTGGATCCCTAATGTTGATCTCTACCCTGAATCATTAGTTCTCGCGCTACATCCTGGGACAGAGTGTCTTTGCCACTCTTTAGATAACAAAGCGAACTTTACCTCTTCTGAGATAATTGTAGTATGCCCCTGTAATAGTGAATCAATAAAGTGCTCCCATGACTCTGGTAAAGAAGCCAACAACATCATACCCTGCTCTTTATCATCAAGAGTCTTATTGACGTTCTTCAAATCCATAATGAGTTTATTAAATTCATCTAGGTGGGATCTGATAGACGTACCTTTAGTATATTTAAATTAAAACATCCTCTTCAGCATATACAAGCAATTGTTCAAACATTTCGTTACATAGATGGCTTGAAGTTTTCTCCACAACGATGCGACATCTTTCTCATCGATCACCTCTATTAACACCTCATCCGAAAAATTCAATAGTATTATACTCTTTTATTTCTCCAATAACTCTACTTTATCAGCCTCTTTCATCGAAATCGGCAACTAATTGCCATCCAATGCCTTGGCTAAACCTTGAGTTGTCAATAATGCACGCATTTTAACATTTCACAACCCAAAGTTGTTCCTCCCGTTAAACTTCTCTATTTCTACTTTCACTCCAGACACAATTGCAAACACTGAATATCCAGATAATAATCAGACAGGTAATAGCCCCAAATCATTATCCAGAAATCCGATCCTATGCTCTGATACCAATTGTTGCGAGATATCTAGATTGAGAGATGCGCGCGCATGGAATGATAGGATCTTGCAACTAAGTCAATGTAGAAGCTCAGAAAAATAAAACGAGAAACGATAAAGAATACCAGAGTTTACGTGGTTCAGTCCAAATATCAATATCTACATTTACGGAGAGAGCCAGCAAAATAATCTACTATAATCAGATAATCGAAATTACAATCGCTCAATACGCTTGTGTTTCCCGCACCTATATTATACCTGAAACCCAAAGTGTTTACAACTAAAATAACTCTACAATCCGATATAATAAACATACAAAACTCACGAAGTACAAGTCCCCGTGTGTGATTAAAGAGAGCTTCGCAAATGAGAGTCTTCCTCCTCTCTTCTTCGTTCTCTACTTCCTCTCTTCTTCGTGTCTTCTGAAGCCCACTTCTTCTCTCCTTCTTTTGTGGTTTTATGACAAGACAAGAAAAGGGAAGAGTGGAAAGGGAAAAGTGGAAAGCACCAATTCCACTTTTCTCCTCTCTCTCTCTTTTGACCTAAGGAGATACAGGAGAAAGAAAACAAGAACAAGTGAAAAAGAAGATAAAGAATAGAAGAGCATCCAATGTAACTTTTCTCTATATTTTGTGTCAGCAACAAGAACAAGTCTAAGACAAAGAAAGTGGAAGCAATCATTGCTCCTTTAACTTATTTTTTCTCTTTTTCACCAGAAGATTCTTGTCCCCCACTCTCTTTTCTTCTAAATCAAGACATAGTTCAACATCAAATGTGGCCTAGATCGAGGTCAGGCAACCCAATTTGGACCATGTTGGGGCCTATTTCTCCCATGGCTGCCTCTGTGGAAGACTTGCAAGCTTTGTCACAAAGGTTACATAGCATAGCTCGTCGTGCACGCATGGACCCTGGGATCGAACCCATCTTGGTTGATGTCAAGCACAAGGCTCAAATACAATGTTTATTAGTCACTCTTTCACGTGCGAATGCAATGTAAGCATTAGGTTCGGCGAGGGTGGAAAAAGAGAGAGGGAGAGGGAAGATATAGGTGCAGGGATTGTGTCTTCTGAGTTTGGAGGAGAAATTGAATTTTTTGTGGAAGTGATGATGACTTTTTTTATACATGGATGTTCCCGTAAGATGGCTTTTGCAATTTTCCCATTCCCTTAATGTTTTCTTGATGCTCAGATTCATAACGTCTTTAACAATATTAGTGTCATTTGTGAACATCATGATCCCACCAAACTAGTCTAGCCGAAGAGAAATGATTATGTGTCTTTAATCAACGGTGAAATTAACAAATTATTCTAGGCCCTAACAAATAAATAATAAATAAGTTAGAAATTATTGTTGAGTCATTCATTTAATGGCTCACAATTTGTCATTACTTTCACAGTTACCCAATGAAGCAAAGCTCTCCGGCTGAAGCTACAATTTTAATTCATTAAATTTATCCAGCTGAAATCCAGGAAATGATCGTGTCCTAAATGTCAACATTATTGAGAAGTTTGGGTGTTGGAATTGAGCTTTATATGGCACCCTTTTAGCTAATTAAATGTTGCATACACCGTCACACCACCAATTAAAATGAAACTTAATTCCCAATCTATTCGTTGATGATGTCCTAAATGACGCCATCGCTGAGAAGTTCGACTGTTGGAATTGGGCTTTCGCTTTGTTTTATGTTTTTCCGCTTAGCTAAATTAATGTTGTATGCGTAGACACGCCACCAACTAAAATAAAACTTAATTCTCACTCTAGCCGTTGATAGCAAAATTACTTATCCCAAGCCGAAAGTCAACCAAGCGGTTCCTTTCATCGCAAACCAAGAGGGCATGACGGGAGAAGAATAATAAAAAAAATTAAATTTTTATAATTGTGTCAATTCAATCTCCTTTTTTCTTTTGTTAATTGAATACTAAACTTTATCAATTCAGCCTATCTAGTCATTTTTGATTAAAAATTGCTGACATGAATAGCAATCGACCTATGTGGTGCGGCTAATGTTGATATGGGAAATTTATAATGCTATTTTAAACCTCGCAGTCACTCAATGAGACTCGCCCTCGTTGGCCCTCGCCTTTGGCCAATCACCAAAACAGACCCCCTCAACTAGCTGGAGGAAGAAGGAAGGGAAGAAGAAAAAAGAAAGAAAAAGAAATGAAAAGAAAAAGTAAAAAAAAATAAACAAATATACTATTAAAACTGTCAACATCAAGATCGATCGCACCATGTAAGATGGTGGACATCTATTTCAGTAATTCTCGATCAAAATTAGTTAGATGAACTGAATTGACACAAATGAAAATGTTGAGAACTCAATTGGTAATGGAAAAAAAAATATATGATTGAATTAGCACAATTGTAACAGGTCTAAATTTTTTTTGGTAATTCTCTTGCCGTCATGCATGTATATATAGCACAAATCATTGCAGGATTTGCCCTAAACACACCCAACTAAAAGAAGAGGACTTAAGTGTGCTTTGAGCTCCATATACATTGATGGCTCATCACGTCTGTATCCAGAGAATTAGTCACGGCTTCTTCAACATCTTCGTCGTCGTCGCTGTTTGTTTACTAGACGTTGCTGTTGCAGAGGTAAGCCGCAGCTCCAACACATAAATTCCTTCATCGTTCATATATAGAGCACATAGCTCCATTACTAGATCATACAAGATATAATACACGTTGAAGCAAATTCAGATGGCCTCGCGAGCGCATCCTAATCATGTGAATGGTTGCGTGTACATAGCTCCATTACTATAGTTCTGTGAGTTTTGAGTTGAATGCGCCGTGTAGTGGCTAAATCATGGAAGCGACCTATGCAACACGAGAAGCGCCAGGGAGGAGAAGCTGATCAGCCCCTCCACCGTGGGAAACCTACGGCTGAGATGGAAGTTCTACGCTGGAAAGGACATATCGGCCACACCGGTGGTGGCAAACGCAGTGGTGTATTTCCCCTCGTGGAACGGTTACTTGTACGCCGTGAATGCGATCGACGGTGGCCTGATATGGAAGCAAAACCTGAGCGAGCTGACGGGGCTCAAAGGCACAGGGATGGTGAACGTGACGGTGTCGAGGTCATCTCCAACAATCGCCGGGAAGCTCCTGATTGTCCCGATCTATGGACCAGCGGTCGTGATCGCCGTGCACCGATCAAATGGGGTGCTAGTTTGGTTAACCCGACTCGATCCGAATCCTCTGGCTGTCATCACAACATCCGGAACCGCTTATTTGGGGTTAGTCTAGTGCTTCTTATTTTCATTCGATTGGAACAGGTGTATTGTCAATTGTTAGTGAGATGTCCAACTTGGATCGCACTTTTTTTATTAACAATTTGCTTAATTTATCGGAATGGGTCTACGCTCTAAACAGTATATACTCTCCTATTCCATTTGACTCTCTCTCTCTCTCTCTCTCTCTCTCTCTCTCTCTCTCTCTCTCTCTCTCTCTCTCTCTCAGGGCATTTTACGTTGGAGTATCCTCGCTAGAAGAGACCTTACCTGCTGAGCAATGTTGCACCTTTCGAGGCAGTTTGGTTAAGGTAGACATTCTATCCGGATCTATCCTATGGCAAACCTACACACTCCCCGATAACGGTGGTGAACCCGGAGGCTACGCTGGAGCCGCCATATGGGGGAGTAGCCCCGCGATAGACCCTGAGAGGAGGCTCGCTTATGCAGCTACGGGCAACCTCTACACGGCCCCGCCCGAGGTGCAAGAATGCCAAGAGAGGCAAAACAATCAAACAACGCCGCCGACCGAGCCCAACCAATGCATCGGGTCTGATGTGAACTTCAACTCGATCATAGCGTTCAAGATTTGAGTCTGGAAGTATTAGGTGGGCACGGCAGTTAGGAGGATACGATGTGTGGTACACAGTTTGTTTGGTGCCCAACAATCCTGATTGTCCAACTGGCCCTAACGTGGATGCCGATTTCGGAGAGGCTCCGATGCTAATCACGATTTCTCCAAACGGAACTAAGCGTGACATTGCGGTCGCGGTACAAAAGAGTGGTTTCGCTTGGGCTCTGGATCGTGACTCTGGGGAAATAGTATGGTTTAGAGTAAGTAATATGTTTTTCATTGGAGATAATAAATTACTTATCGCCACGAATGAATGAATTGAAACAAATTTAACAAACAAAGATGTAATTCTTGTGGACATGAAAGCTGGCGGGACCTGGTAGCGCAGAAGGGGGAGGCACATGGGGCGCAGCCACGGATGGCAAAAGGGTCTACACTAACATCGCCAATGGCTATCGAGAGAACTTCACCCTTGTTCCGTCGACCCTAACAACGACAGCAGGCGCATGGGTCGCCCTGGACGCACATTCCGGAGAAATACTATGGTCCACAGCTAACCCGAGCAACGAAATCACACCCGCGCCGGTTTCTGTGGCAAACGGGGTTGTGTTTGCCGGTTCCGCGGCTCCGGAGGGGCCCGTGTATGCGATGGACGCCAGGACGGGCAAGATACTGTGGTCATACAATTCAGGAGCCACAGTGTATGGAGGGATATCGATTAGTTATGGGTGCATTTATCATGGGAATGGGTATAAGGTGAGCCTGGTGGCACAGTACCATCCAACTTGGACGGGAGGGACTGATCTTTATACTTTGTGTGTCGAGTAAGGAACCTAACAACTAGTTTCTTGGGTCACAATCAAATACGGAAAGAAGTTGGTTATGCAATGTACTTGTTGGAAATTACTAATCCATTTTTCAAGAAGTCTCTAGTCCCTAACTAGAGAAACCTAGAACTACGTGGAGAGGTTCCAGATTTCTCGCCCAACCCGCCACTCTATAATTTTCTAATAAAAAATCAGCTTGCAATGTAATAATTAGTTTATGAAATATTTAGAAAAGAATGGAGACCTCCTCCACCGACTTAGGACTAGAATAAATAGGTCAGACCCTCTCTCATCTGTACTGAGGAAGTGTGGGGGAATTATAATAATCTCCACATCCTTGTACTCCTTCCTCATGCCAACATCTCCTCCAACATCTACAACTATGTAATACCATTTTGCTAAATTAATGTATCTATCTTTCCGTATCCCATTCTCTATATGCTTAAGCTTTTGCACCTTGTCGCTTGTCCATCTACACCAAATATACCGTGTGCCCATCTATATTTTCAACAGAATCTTCCTCTTCATTCTCGAGCCAAAATGAATTATTAAGAATCGAGAAATAAAAATCGTTTACCATGGGTGCAATTTGTGAGTGTTCCAGTGGGCAAGAACGGCAAAACAAAGCAAACCTTCTTACACAAAGCTAATACATGCTTAAGCACTTGAAAACTGGCATTCTTCTGAAGGTATCGATCGCGCGGCACCAGGAGTTCCCCCAAACACTTCAGTAGGAACTTCACTTGTATTTTCTTTTTCTTTTTTTTTACCCTTTTCAAAATCCCCATTGAAGTGTTCAGAGAACTCTAGGGGACACTCGATGAGTGCAATGGCCTTGTTTGTCCTCGAAAGCATTCGAACGAGCTTCCAAACTTCAATTTCCCTCTGTGTGCTGGGCATGGTGGGCTAAGCATGTTAGAGTTTTCCGTATGTGGGCTCGCCTTAATTGTAATTGTAATTGATCGTATGCGGTATTAATTTACCGTATACGGTATTGGTTTAATAAAGTAGGATTTAAGAATTCTTAATGGGCCGTATATGGGCCTGGCTAGTGTGGGCCGAATTCCGGCCCGGCCCGTGATGGAAGGGCCCAGCTGGAAGTTAATATAAGGCAAGGACCCCCTTTAGCCCTAACGAATACCATTTCTCCTCTTCTTCTTCTCCATACGGCTTGTGGGAGAGAGAGCCACGAGGTTGAGGTCGTTCCATCGACGCCAGGCGACTCCAAGGGCATAAATGGGAAGTTCCGAGCCCGTCTCGCCAAGATTTCAAGGCCCGTTCGTCGGTTTTCCGCGTCGCGCGAAGATGAATGCTAAATCAGGTACGCAAGCACGATCTCATGGTTATTTTGTTGTTATAATACGACTACGGAGGTCCTAGGGTGTCGGGATCGCCGGCCTTCAAAGCAACCAACTCTCCTACCATGTTTACATATGAGCTGGAGTTGCTACTTTAGAAGCTTAAGGAATAATCACCGGCAAATGCTCAAAAGCTCAGTCAACTGCACATCGAACTTGAACGTAGCCTCAACTCTTGGGATGACTCCTCGGAGAATATTTCTTGTGGGCGCGGGAGCTACGACGTCGGCTTATATGCTTTTAGCCTTATACCCTCCTTTTCAGCTTTTCTCGTGACGACAAAAGCATCCCGAACTTCGTTAGAACTTCTAATGGAGCACAGGCGTGTAATGCTTCTTGTTTGCATCAATTTGCATCAAGAGCTTCGTTCTTTAGAGGTTCTGATTTATATTTAAGTTCCTGAAATTGAAGACGTGGTAACTAGCTTTATAGACTAGTACAAAATATTCCACAGCACAGTTAAGTCTATGAATCTATCTTTTACTCTGCCTGAGATGGTAGCTAAGTTCAAATCCATGCTTAACTTTTCTTATAATCTGTAGCAATGCCGGCTTTATAAAATGCATCAGACTAACCAAAACTAAGATCAATATTTGCATGGCATAGAAACTATAACACAATCCACAAGTGGCTCTATGCTGATTTTTATACTTTTTGGCAACCAAGAAAAATAAGAACTGAAGAAGAAATGTCGTTTGGGGGGGGGGGGGTGTTTAGAGAGAGAGAGAGAAAAGCAAAAGGAGAGAAGTATAAAGGGCTGATTGATGTTCACATCTAACACCAGGATACACATATTATTCTCCTTTCACCTTCCCCTTGAATCTGACCAGGTTCGTTATGCTTTGCTCTGATCACTTCATGGACATGTGGATGTGTGCTGTGGTTCTCTTAGCTTTTTACGGTCTCTGAGGTCCATTTTCTTTTCAAAGGCAACGGGACAGTCCTTGGGATCAGAGATCACCCTGTCTCTCGGAGATCCTTGAAGTTTCCTCTGACCACTGCCTCTCTCTCTCTCTCTCTCCCTCAAAATCTGACCTGACATTATATCTCTGCAATGGTTCGGAGTTATGTCAAACTCCGGGCAAAGGGTTCATCAAAAATTGAGTGTGGTTAGGCCCACGCATTTATTGGCCAAGTGTGGGTGTGTTTGTATATTGGTAAGATTTGAGACATGTTCTCTCATTTGTATATCTTATAGGATTCAATTCCTTTGAAGCTGGGAAATTGCACTATCACTTACTTCCTCTGCCAAGATAGGAGTAATATACTCCAACACTGTCACAAAATTATGAGAGATGTTGGAGATGTGTGCGAAAATTGTTCACAATAATGCGCCACAAATGGATATTTTTTTAACACAATTCATATGTGCACTCAACAACCTCCTTTTCATGTATGAGCTCAATTTTAAATCCACTCCTCATGTTTAAGCTCGATGTTAGGTCTACTCCTCTTATTTCATGTATCCTTTTCAATCAACAAAACTTAATTTTAATATCCATTGACCAACTTCATCCCTATCTCTTTCTCCAAACCAAGTCATGCAAGTTGCGGCTGCCCACTAGACCAAACCATGACGGTAGCCCAAAAACTGCATTACTCACGATATCCTTTACTTGAGATATTCACCAAACGCTAATTCATATTTGGAGTTAGTCACCAATCAACTATTGGCTCGGATATTATTCGTTGGAAATGTGCTCGATACATTCATTGCGGGAGATCATCAAGAAGGAGCCTTGTTGTGGCTAGTGTTATTACATAGAGAGGGGTGAATAAGTAATTTTAAAACTTATTTCAAAAATAGAGCCAAATTAGAACAAACAAGCTTGGAGTTTAGTTTAGAGTTTGATAAAAACAAGATCTCAGATGACCTCAAAGTCTGTCTGTGCGCAATTCAATTATTAAGTATAATATGAAGAGAGTTTGAGGAAAAGAATTTGCACAGAGAGTTTATAGTAGTTCAGCTTTGTTTAAGCCTACACCCACTTCTTCACACTGATAGGTAATCGATTGGATTCCACTAATGAATAGTTTAAAGATAACTTGGTGATGATACTTGAGTCAGTAGACTTCCTGTTTAACACTTATTCACTTTGAATAAGAACCTTTAAGCATTACATTATTTGGATCGAGAATGTATGAAGAATGTTTAAGCTTTCTTGAGCTTTGGAATTTTTTATTTTGGACTCTCTTACACTCTTTAGCCTTGAAGTTTCTTGTTATACTCCTCCACTTTCGAACTAGCCATTGCAAGGTCTCCAAAGGATCACTCTCCAAGCTTTCCGTTTAGACGAGATTATATACAAAAGATTTCATACCTGTTGAGATTTGATCGCCCATACAATCATGATGTGGGTTTCCAAATATAGAATTCTTCATTTGGTAATCAATCATCTTCTTCCTTAATCACTTCCTTGATGGATACCCAATAATCTTCATGATTGATAATTTTCAAGAACTAATCCAACATGATTTGCTAGCTATTGTGGCAATATAATATTTCATATATAATTTCTTGAATATATTTCATGATAATCTGATCGTTGTATCTAGAATACTTCCTCAAAGTGTGAACTCATGCGACAGCATTTAAGCTTTCCAAACAACATTTGAGTTTCACTTATAAGATTAATTTCTATGTAACCATTCCTCGACTTCTAAATGCATAAAAGACAATATGTAAAATAAAATATTTCATTGCATTAACTCAAAAATTAGATAATATGGTTGTTTTGACAACTTTGAAATCATTTAGGGTTTTTTCTCAACAATTCCAAGTTCAAGCCCACCAATATATCTAGTTGCATCCACTTCACTCAAGAACTTTAACAATTGAGTAATGGGCAAATGAGACAATTTTAACTATTGCACATCACAATAAATCTCCAATGTTGGTCTTTTCTAATACGATACACATGTGCACTCAACATTTTCATCATACCTTGTTAATTACAATTATGCGGCATCACTTTTTGTAATGCAGTTACTGGAAGTAAAATATGATGTCTCCTTACATATATCATAGTCAGGATAATTGTCCAAAGAATCTTAAACCTATTGTATGTTGATCAATTTAGTCATATATTTTTTAATTTTTCCAATTTAGTCCTAAATTTTGTGACAATTTACCAATATAGTCTTCCCAGCTAATATGCTTACATTGATACCCAATTAGCGCTAGCCGTCTAACTAGGCACCACTAGTGCTGACATGGACCATTTTTCAATATTTTATAATTTTTCATTTCATTTTATTTTTCTTTCTTTTCTTCATCGGATTTCTAGGTGCGTGGGGTCATCAGGGCCCAGTAACAATCGACAACCCTTGCTTGCCTTAGGTAAGGGCCATTGCCCTTGCCAAGATCTAGGCAAGTGTCATGGACCAATTCTCCGATACTCACATATCCTTGTGAGTGGAGCTGGTGACATCGGGGTTAAGAGTGAGTGCTACATGAGGAAAGATACAACCGGTTCGTAGGAGTGGCATTAGGGTGGTTTGTGTTGAAGTTTGTTTGAAAGAACAAACAAAAGTGCCTTTCTTTTGTCTCACATGAAAAAGATAGGAGAATGCAAATCAGTTTATAAATTAGAATATTATTATATTATTCTGAAAAAAGAGAAATGGGCAAGTGGGCTAGTCCCCACCATACCCGCGTACGGGTGTACGTGTAATTGCGCGATTATTAGGCTTACTTAGCACTTTGCACGCTTTTCAGAAAATGAAAGATTGTGTCCGTCCGAATTAGCAATGAACATGAATAGGTATGTCCGAATGTGCAGTTATTCAGATACGAAGAGGTATATCCGAATTAACTATTATTGGACACGAAGAGGTATATGAGACTTAACCACTTTTCGGACGCGGAATTAGCAATGAACATGAATAGGTATGTCCGAATGTGCAGTTATTCAGATACGAAGAGGTATATCCGAATTAACTGTTATTGGACACGAAGAGATATATGAGAATTAACCACTTTTCGAACGCGAAAGGGTGTGTTCTATTCTCAATATATGGTTAACTATTCTGTTCGTTTAAACACACCTTTTTACAAAATTTTCAGAGCTTCGTTTTCTTCCTAAAATAGATACAGCCTTCATTTCCGTTTGTTTCCTAGAGAGTTCTTGGAGAATTATTAGAATTGCTATCTAATAATCTCGCTTAAGACTCTGTTGTATCCTGGAGGATCTTTACCAATAACTATTAGCAACGTTGTGGGGCAAATAATTCCTTAAAGAGAGTGTTATCACGCCTCAGAGTCTGATTCCTTTGTTTATCCTATTATACCATATTTTCCCAATAGTTTGTACTAGAAGTTCAATGATAGAAAGATTATATCTCTAAGGAGCTTTGAAGGTAGGGTTAGCCTCCCGTGCATAAACTGCTCAAGAACTTATGCTGCTCTCCTGAGAAGGCCATAACAGGCCAAAACCACCTATTATGCAGAAGGGTTTTGTGTGTCTCGCTCAATAGAATAGGTACTTGAGCTAAGCTTTGTGTGGTACGATCCAATATAAGAATGATATTCGCCGCACTATTCTTAGGAACAACTATAGAAGGAAGGCTCTTGGCATGCTCAACTTGCCAGGAGCCATACAGGTTATTCCGCAGCAAAGGATTTATTGGCCCGTGACCCAAGTGCTTCACAACCATCACCAGATCTAGGGGAGCAAGGGCAGCGAGGCAAGGGTAGACGAGCTTGACGACCCCATCTGTCAGAAATCTGATGAAAGAAAACGATAAAAAGGAAATGGAAAAAAAAAAAAAGAAAATTTTAGAAAAAATTAAAAAATTTGCAAAAATTATCCAGGTAAGCACTAACATGCCTAAATTTGTCCAGATTACTACATTGGAAAATTATCAAAAGTTCTAAGACTAGATTAAGAAAATTGAAATGTTTATGATTGAATTTGCCATAGTACAACAAGTTTAGTTTTTTTTTTGTGACAATCTTCCCATTCAAATTGAATATCCATCTTTTTCTGAACTTTTTAAACTGAAAGGCTAGCATACCCAAAAATAAAATGGGAAATGTGAAATTCCGTGTAATCTCAAGATCCCTCACTTGGTGAAAAAAAACCATTACGAACTTGGGTTAGCCAAAACGGATGCATGAACCTGTGAAGTACGTACTTGAAGTGCGAGGGGTCTGTTTAGAGCTATTTTTCACATTTTTCTTTTTACTTTTCTTCAGCTCTTAACTCGACTTGTTTCCATACGAAGCACTTGACCAGACCAATCTTCTGAGGACGGTGCACAATACGATAAAACATCTCTACTTGTTTTACAGATTGCGCCAGTTTTCAGGTCAAAGCGTTATGAATGGCAACATCCCCAACTTGAGCAGGTTTTAGGTTTTAGTTACTCAAGTAAACTTAAAGCTGCCTCATTCATGCCTTACTTTTATGCAGATAAATAGAGAGGTACACGAGTCGAATAACGTGACCACAAGAGCGAGGCGTGACGTCTAAGCAAGCGAGCTTCGCATGTTTAGGGTTTTCTTGACCACATTGCCTCTAGGCAAAGGTCTATCAGCTCATGAGAGAGTGAATTTTGATGTTGAAGATACATAATGATCTATGAATGATTCAAACTTAACTGAAACAGAGAGCTCTTCACACGTGAGAGAGTGAGACCGCGGAACACACGTTAACTTGTCCCCATAAATCATTCGTAGGATCTGTCGAATCCCCTGAAAGAAAACGAATTAGGTTCTTCGATCTCAATGGCTCGCCTGCGTGTTCAGAGAACTTGCTGTATCTTCGCGATCGCCACCGTTTGTGTACTAGACAGCGCCAGCGGCGACGCGGTAACGAAGCCCCAACCCGTCAACGCGAATCTGCCTTTTTTTTTCTCGTGTTTTTCAACTGCTCCTGTTTATGAGTTTTAGGTATTAGATGCAGTGGCTAAATCATGGAGGCGATTTGAGCAACACGAGAAGTGCTCGAGAAGAGATGTTGATCAGCCCGCAGACTGTCCGGTTTTTACGGTTGAGATGGAAGTTCTTCGCCGGAAAGGACATTTCTGCCACCCCCGCGATAGCCGACGGCGTCGTGTTTTTTCCCTCGTGGAACGGCTACTTGTACGCTGTGGACGCGTTCTCCGGCGCTTTGATATGGCAGCAAAACCTAAGCGAGTTGACGGGGCTTAGGGGCACGGGGGCTGTAGTGAACGTCACGGTCTCGAGATCGACCCCAACAATAGCCGGACGCCTCCTGATCGTCTCAATTTATGGACCTGCAGTTGTTATCGCCGTGAACAGATTTAACGGGATGCTAATTTGGTTGACACGGCTTGATCCACGGCCTTTAGCGGTGATAACGGCCTCCGGAACGGCTCATATGAGGTGGATGCAAATACTAATGAGAAAATAGTTACTCTCAATTTTTTGTAATTTGCTTGATTTTATTGGAATGGATCTACGATCTCAGGGCATATTACGTTGGAGTATCCTCGCTAGAAGAGATCTTACCTGCTGAGCAATGTTGCACCTTTAGAGGCAGTTTGGTTAAGCTAAACATTCTATCCGGAGCGATCCTATGGCAAACCTACACCCTCCCTGATAACGGTGGTAAACGCGGAGGCTACTCTGGAGCCGCCATATGGGGGAGTAGCCCCGCGATAGACCCTGAGCGGAGGCTCGCTTATGCAGCTACGGGCAACCTATACACAGCCCCACCCGAGGTGGAAGAATGCCAACGGAGGGAAAACAACCGGACGACCCCGCCAACCGAGCCCGACCAATGCATTGGGCCTGATGTGAACTTCAATTCGATCATGGCATTCGAGATCGAGTCCGGAAGGATCAGGTGGGCGAGGCAGTTAGGAGGGTACGACGTATGGTACGCAGCTTGTTTGGTGCCCAACAATCCTGATTGTCCAACTGGGCCTAACGTGGATGCTGATTTTGGAGAAGCCCCAATGCTCATCACGATTTGCACGAACGAAACTAAGCGCGACATTGCGGTCGCGGTACAAAAGAGCGGTTTTGCTTGGGCTCTGGATCGCGACTCCGGGGAAATAGTATGGTTTAGAGTAAGTATTTTGTTTTTCATTCTACCCTATTTGGCAATTGAGAGAAGAAATTGCTTATTGCTACAAATGAACTAAGTGAAAATAAATTTAACAAAGAAATTCACTAATTTGTCTTCCTAATACAATTCTTTTGAACATGAAAGCTGGCGGGACCTGGTAGCGTCGAAGGGGGAGGCACATGGGGTGCGGCCACGGATGGCAAAAGGGTCTACACTAACATCGCCAATCGCGATCGAGAGAACTTCACCCTCGCTCCCTCGACCCGAACAACGACCGCAGGTGCCTGGGTTGCCCTAGACGCAAGTTCTGGAGAAATATTATGGTCCACTGCTAACCCAAGCAACGAAACTAGTCAGGGGCCGGTTTCTGTGGCGAACGGGGTCGTGTTCGCAGGTTCTGTGGCTCCGGAGGGGCCCGTGTATGCGATGGACGCCAAGACGGGCAAGATACTGTGGTCATACAATTCAGGAGCCACAGTGTATGGAGGGATATCAATAAGTTATGGGTGCATTTATCATGGTAATGGGTATAAGGTGGGCCTAGTGTCACAGTCCCATCCAACTTGGACCGGAGGAACTGGTCTTTATAGTTTGTGTGTCTGAGTAAGAAACCTAACAGCTAGTTTCTTGGGTCACAATCCATATGGATTATTAAGTATCAAGAAATAAATTATCAGAAGAGGAATGCTAACCATGGTTGCAATTTGTGAATGTTCCCATAGGCACGAACGGCAAAACAAAGCAAAACTTCTTACCACAAAGTTAACACATACTCAACCCGAGCACATGAAGACTGACCTTATTCTGAAGGTGATAAGGTATATATCATGTGGCACCAGGAGTCCCCCCAAACACTTCAGTGGAATTTCCCTTGTATTTTCTTTTTACCCTTTTCAGAATCCCCGTTGAAGTGTTCAGGAGAACTCTAGGGGACACTTGATGAGCGCCATGGCCTTGTTTGGCCTCGAAAGCGTTCGAACGAGCTCCAAAACTTCAATTTCCTTTTGTGTGCTTGGTCTGGTGGGCTAAGCAACCAACTCTACTACCATGTTTTATATGGGAACTGGAGCTGCTACTTTAGAAGCTTTCAGAACATACACCGGCAAGTGGTTGAAAGCTCTGTCAACCGCGCATTGAGCTTGAACGTAGCCTCAGCTCTTGGCCAGATGACTCCTCGGAGAATATTTCTTGTGGGTACGAGAGCTGCGAACGTCAGCTTATATGCTTTTGACCTTATACACCTCTTTTTCAGCTTTTCTTGTGACAACAAAGGCATCATGAACTTGGTTAGAACTTGTAATGGACAGCTGGTGCTTCTTGAAAATGGAAGATGTGGTGACTAGCTCTATAGACGAGTACACGATATTGTACAACACAGTTAACTCTACGGATCTATCTTCAACACTGCTTATGTTAATAGCTAAGGGAAGTTCAAATCGATGCTTAACTTTTCGTATAATCTGTAGCAATGCCGCCTTTTCAAAGTGCATCGGAATAATCAAGTTTATGATCAATATTTCTCACGGCATAGAAACTACAACACAATCCAAAAGTGCCTCTATCCTGACTGAAGAAGACGTGTCGTTCGATGTCCACATCTCGCTCCAGGATACAAATTTTCTTCTGCTTTCACCTGCCCCCTGAATCTGACCAGGTTCGTTATGCTTTGCTCTGATCCCTTCAGGGATGTCTGGATGCGTGTTGTGGTTCTCTTAGCTTTTCACCCTTTCTGAGGTCCACATTTTCTTTGCAAAGGCCACGCGAAAGCCCTTTCTCGAAGTGGGACATAATATCTCTTGGGAAAAAACATATAGATCAAACCACAAGAAAGCTAGGGAGATCTGTCGGAGATCCTTGATATTATGTCTCTGAAATGGTTCGGAGTCATCTCTCATTTATGTATCTTACAGGATTCAAATCCTTTGAAGCTTGGAAAATGAACTAGCTATCACTTATTTCCTCTATCAAAGATAGGAGTAATCTCTACCATCATTGTAACAAAATTATGAGAGATGATAGAGATGCATGCAAAAATTGCTCACAATTCATATGTCCACTGAACAATATCCTCCTCGTGTGTAAGCTCATTATTAGGTCTAGTCCCCTTAATTCAATTCAAGTATCCTTATGCATCAGTGTGAATGAACTTGAATATCCAATGCCCACCTTCATTCCTAATCACTTTCTCCGAACCAAATCACGAAGCTTGACGTTGTCGACCAGACTGAACCATGAACGTGGCTTGAAAATCGTGTTGGTCACGAGATTCTTTTCTTGAGATATTAACCAATACACATTGAGAGCTAGTCACTAATCAATTATTGACTCTAATATCATTTATTAAAAACATGCAAGAGAAGCTCAATACCTTCTTCTGAAGAGAGAGCCCAAGTTCTAGCCTGCTAGTATATCTTATTAGATTCACCTCCACTCAAAAGTTTAAGTGTTTGAATTATGAGCTAACTATTTTAACTACTCCATACTATAATGATTCTCCGATGTTGGATTTTTTTAAACACGCCTCACACATGCACTCAACATTTTCACCATGCCTTGTTTATTATGATTATGCAGCATGACTTTCCGTAATGCAGTTACAAGAAGTAACATATGATGTCTCTTCACATATATCATATTGGGGATAATTGTCTAAGGAAGGATCACTTTAGTCCTAAACTTTCTAGTTTGTCAATTTAATCCTAAATCTTTTGATCATTTGTCAATGTAGTTTTCCCAGTCAATATGCTTATGATGATACCCAATCAGTGGCGGCCATCCTACTTGGTATGACCAATGTTGACATAGACGGTTTTTCAATTTTTTAAAAAAATTATTTTTTTCCCCTTTCTTTTCTTCATTGGATATCCAAATGGGTAGGGTATTCAAGGCCCCAAAGATGGCCAATGACCGTTGCTTGCCATAGGCAAGGGCCAATGCCCCCGGCAAGATCCAACCAAGGGTATCGCAACCCTTATTAAACCTTGGCGAGGCAAGGGCAGTGAGGAGGGGGTCACCAAGACCCCATCGATTGGAATTTCAATTGAAAAAAAAAAGAAAAATAAAAGAACAAGTCAGAAAAATGAAAAAAAATTACTAAAATTATACACGTAAGTTATTTCTTGGCCTAAATTGGCTCGGATTACTACATTAACAAATCGCCAAAAGAATTCATGATTAATGGATAAAATTGATAAATTTAGGATTGAATTGGCAACCATACAATAAGTTGAATACTTTTTGGACAATTTTTTCTTTCAAATTGTATAGTCATCTTTCTCTTAACTCTTTGAACTCATAGCTAGCATACCCAATCTATGAAATGGGAAATGTGAAAATCCATGTAATCTCAAGATCCCCCACTTTGAGAAGGGAAAAAATAAAATACCAACTTGTGTTAGCTAAAATAGATGCACGAATTATGACCCAAAAAAAAAATTAGATGAACGAATCTGTGAAGTGCATACTTAAAAGTAGGAGGGGTCTCTTTAGACCTACTTTTCACATTTTTCTTCAGACTTTTCTTCAGCTCTTAACTCCGACTTGTTTCCCTACAAAGTAGAGACCAATTTTCTTAGGAAGGTGGATATAAAATACAATGTCTGTGTTTGTTGTACGAATTGCGCCAGTTTTCAGTCAAACCGTTATGAATGGCAAGATCCCCAACTCGAGCTGGTTTTAGTTTCTGAATAAAGCTGCCTCATTCATGCCTTACTTTCTTGAGAAAAATAGAGAGATACACGTCAGATAATGTGAACAGCAAGAGCGAGGCGTGACATCTAAGCGAGCTTTGCATGGTTAGGATTTTTCTTGATCTCATTTCCTCCAGGAAAACGTTTATCGGCTGATGAGAGATTGAATTTTGATGTTGAAGACACCCAAGTGCTCTAAATGATTCAAACTTAACTGAAGCAGAGAGCTCTTTACTTGTCTATATAAATCATATGGCGCATTCGTCGAATCCACCCGAAGGGAAAGGAGATTAGGTTCCTCGATCTCGATGGCTCACCTACTTGTGCAGAAAAATTGCTGTATCTTCTGCATCTTTGCAATCGCCACCGTTAGTGTATTAGACAGCGCCGTCGCCGTGGTAATTAAGCTCCAACCTGCCATCGGGTGTCTGTGATTGTGTTGTGTTTTGTATTTTTCACTGCTTCTGTTTATGAGTATAAGTATTTGATGTAGTGGCAAAACCATGGAGGCGATTTGTGCAACACGAGAAGTGCTGGAGAAGAGATGTCGATCAGCCCGCTGACCGTCCAGGATTTACGGTTGAGATGGAAGTTCATTGCCGGAAAGGATATTTCCGCCACCCCGGCAATAGCCAACGGCATCGTGTATTTTCCCTCATGGAACGGCTACTTGTACGCCGTGAATGCGTTCTCCGGTGATTTGATATGGCAGCAAAACCTAAGCGAGTTGACGGGGCTTAGGGGCACGGGGACTATTGTGAACGTGACAGTCTCGAGGTCGACCCCAACAATAGCCGGACGCCTCCTGATCGTCTCAATTTATGGACCTGCGGTTGTTATCGCCGTGAGCCGATTTAATGGGAGGCTAATTTGGTTGACTCGGCTTGATCCACGGCCTCTAGCAGTGATAACAACCTCCGGAACGGCTTATATGAGGTGGATGCGAATACTATTGGGAAAACAGTAATGTACCAAGAGAAATTACAAAGAATCCACACGATAAAAGAAATAGTTACTCTTGTTTTGAACCTGATGATTTTAATCTCCTCTTTATTTTTGCAGGGCATTCTATGCCGGAGTATCGTCACTCGAAGTGACCTTACCTGCCGAGCAATGTTGCACTTTTCGAGGCAGCTTGGTGAAGCTCAGCATTAGGTCTGGAGCAATCATATGGCAGACCTACACAATCCCGGACAACGGCGATAAGCGTGGCGGCTACTCCGGAGCTGCCATATGGGGAAGCAGTCCCGCGATCGACCCGAGTAGGAGACTTGTGTACGTAGGCACTGGGAACCTCTACACAGTTCCACAAGAGGTCGCACAATGCCAAGAGAAGCAAAATAACCAAACCACAAAGCCAAGTCAACCCGACCAGTGCATAGGGCCGGATGTGAACTTCGATTCCATCATCGCATTCGATATCGAATCGGGGAGGATCAGATGGGCGCGACAACTTGGGGGATATGACGTGTTTTACTTTGTTTGCTTGGTGCCAAATAATCCCGACTGTCCTCCTGGACCCAACTTGGATGCGGACTTTGGCGAGGCTCCCATGTTACTCAGTATATCGGCAAACCACACCAGGCGAGACATAGTAGCCGCCGTGCAAAAGAGTGGCTTTGCTTGGGCTCTAGACCGAGACACCGGGGACATTGTGTGGTTCAAAGTAAGTACGGACTGTCATTCCATTTTTTGCTGACATTGGTGATGGATCTTCTTTGCGTTATCTCTCATATGAATAGTCACCGCCTTAATTCTCGGGCATAATCCTGGAGGCAGCTCGGTATCATAGCCTCAATCTAATGCAATCTAATGCAATCAAGTGATTGGAAGAAATCGGCTAACATGATGAAATCGTTCTTCAAAATGTGCAGTTGGCAGGGCCCGGCGGTCTAGAGGGAGGAGGCATATGGGGTGCAGCGACGGACGGACGAAGAATCTACACCAACATCGCCAACAGCTACCGAGTGAGATTCACCCTCGCCCCTTCGACCCGGACTACAACAGCAGGCGCGTGGGTCGCTCTCGACGCAAACACAGGCGACATACTCTGGTCCACAGCGAACCCGAGCAACGAGATCGCGTCCGGGCCAGTTTCGGTAGTCAATGGTGTTGTTTTCGCTGGGTCACCTGCTCCTAATGGTCCCTTATACGCGATGGAGGCAATGACGGGGAAGATCTTATGGTCATACGACACAGGAGCAACAGTTTATGGGGGCGTGTCGGCAAGTTACGGGTGCGTCTACCTGGGGAGCGGGTACAGCGTTAGTACGGCAGTGTTCCATCCTACTTGGACACCAGGGACTTCCCTCTACGCGCTGTGTCTGGGATGAGATGCCCATCCAGCTCGTTCCATGCTCAAAAAGTCCATGGGTATAGCAGCCAGAAGAAATAAAAGAAGGGCATAGTTGCTTTCAAGTTTCAATTCATCTGTCGTAGTAGCATCGGAAAATTTCAGGGGGGAACATAAGGAGATACCAAGTATCAACTCCATCATGGGAAAATATAGAAGGCAAAGTGACCCCATTTACAACTGATACTTGTAGATTGAAATCTTGTCATGTCTTGTAAAATGTTCATAAATTAAATCAGAGTGCTTGCAGGGAATATAGACAGAACAAATACCTAAGAAAAGGCAGCACATATTTAGGCCCATAAAATAATTAAGCACATTAACCACCCAATCGCTTAGAGAGTTAAAACACCCCTTAAACAGAAAATGATAATGTCCCATACATGTTCTAGCATCTTGAATGATGACTAACTGGGAGCGTGTAACATTGCCAAAGTTGAGAGATCAGCATGCCATACCAGATCACCTCCTCCACTCTACTTTGACCAACTTCTCTGGAATTAGTATCACATAAAAATGGTTAATCACAGGATATAAGACAATTCAAAATCCTAGCTCGAAAGTACGCAACATATCTTTAGTACTTTTAACCATAAAAGAAGAAGAAAGATAGTAGGCATAAAACCATGCAGCAAACGTATGGATCAACGGATCTTTCCTTTTCAAGCTCAATCGAGCATATTAAACATCAGAGAAATTTGAAAATCGATGTCAGATAACACCTGACTGAGCAAAACAATGCGGATCCAAGCAACACTGGTACTTCGCTAGTTGGAAGGCAGTAGATTCTCGAAATGTAATGTCATTGTCATCTATCGAAAGATTTACTACAATGGCTTACGAGTCAAAAAAAAACAACTACATTCAATTGATATAAAGCCAAAACATATGCATCTAACATAAATTTCAGCGTGAGGTGCAAAAGGCATGAGAGGTGATTCGATATATTACAACTTCATCATTCTTTATGATGAATACTAGGCATCACAAACAGAATCTATCAGAAATCTGACTAGACTTCAAGAACTTCATTATTTATTTTTTTTTTTTTTTGGCCCAAACAAGAACTTCATCATTAGAGACCAGCAAAATGGCCCCTTTTCAGTAGAATCTTCCCAACCTTCTTCCAAGAGACCTTTATCTTTTCATGAGATCATATGTTTTACAAAAGTTCTTGAAGTAATTCTTGCAGAAAAATAGTTTTCTTTTCATCCATATATTCAGTATAATATGCCAAGTCCAACAGAATCCATCATACTATCAATTTGACCAAGTACTATAACTTCAATCAAGAGACTAGTCAAGAATTGGCCTATTGCATCAGTATTTTGTTTAGTCAATCCAAGATACCAAGTACGATATGCAAGAAATTTACAAATTTCGCTGCTTCTCCGATATCTTGTTCCACAAGATGTTTGACACCAACACTTCATGTTATGCAGTACTAGGATCATGATTGCCTCAGGAAACCCTTTGATTTTAAAAGAATGATTTCTCTTCTTTAACGTGTAAAAAGATAACTAGCACATTACAACGTAAAACATGTGTTCACAACTGTTATTGGTAAAGTAATATAAAAGTTATATAAGTTAAGTTCTTACCACCAAAATCTCTGGAAGATGTAAGAGATTTATCACTTCTAATTGTTCCTTTGCCAGATGCTTCAACAAGTCTCAGAGCTCTTGGTGAAAAGGAACCTACTTCCCCATTGGTGGACGATGGCAATGAATGCCGCCTTGTGCCATTCATACTAATTCCACCTTGGGAAAACCTAGGGGAGCTTTGTCCTCTCAGCTTGGCTTTTAGAGATTCAGTTGGTGCCATATAGCTGGGCACTCTTGTGGTGGGATGCTTCCCGTTCTCTTGTTGGTCAATCTTTGCAGGTAAAGAAGCTCTTCTATGGGTGCTTTTTTCATGCTTGCCATTCATGCTAGCATCCTTCAAGTCCAACTTCTGTTCAATTGGAACAATTTTTTCTGCAGGATGAGAATTAACTACAACCAGATGTTCTTGTAATTCATCGACTTGCACTTCAGAGGCTGCTAATTTCAAATTTTCTTTCAGTTCAAATTGTGATAGTACTTCAGTTTTGGACTCTTGCTCCACCTCAGATGAATGAATGACATCTTGCTGCAGAACTAGAGAGGTTACTGAAGTTCGTTCATTCCCAAGACTTTTGTCCATTTTCTTCTCATTAGCCTTCACCCCATTAGAAACCTCCTTTGAAAAATCATTAGTCCTTCTCAAATTGAGTTTTAATTTCTCAATATCATTCTCTGATTTATCATGAATCGAGCCTACAATGTGACCAGAAAAATTCCTTGCGTAGCGTTTGGTCTTACTGGACTCTGAAGATATGCCATTGGAGTTAGTTTTAATGTCTGTACTAGGCAGTCTGCGAACACTTTGCTCGTGGCTACACTGTTCGTTTTCCAGATTGTGATGCTTCGACTGCGGATATGAGTGAGAATTCTCCTTTGGTAGTGAAGAGGCTTCCCAAAAACGAGACTTCGTCCAGCGTTCAAGCCACATATAAGCAGAATTCGGATCTCCATGACCATATTGAAGATGAAGAGGATTTGCAGGGCAAGATGAAGCAAGAAGCTAAGTATAAACAACAATTAGAAAGCAATTAGTATCTCGTGTATCTATTCCAGCCTAAAATATCAATCATGATAGGATATCTAATACCATATCCAAGGAAAGTCGTTTAGTGCATCAACTAGATAGATGGACACACACATCATATCAAGGCATCATGTAAAGAAACCTGGCCAAATTCCAAGAATTTGATGACGGGAACCATCTTCTCTATTCTTAAAGGAGGTCATCAACTTTCTTTGCTTAAAATTTCTTATAAGAAGACATATTCTCCCCATAACTGGTAAAGTTATTCATAATCAATTGAAGCAGGAAGTTCATAAATCACACAGAAATCCAGATACAGTGTACAAAAATCATTAAAGCAAAGTTATCAAACAAAAGTCAACTCCAAGGAATTAGACTATCTCCTGCTGCAAACAAACTCTCTATAGCAGCACATGATTTTTGAAGGAATGCAGAAGCAATGCAATCTTACCGATGAAATCCAAATACTTGCAATTTAAAGGAAGATCACTCATCTTAAGGGGTAAATCTTCTTACCCAAATTAAGAAAAGCATCCCATACTTGTGCCAATACACACAAACAGAATAAATATACAGATCTACAGATCTCACCTTCTGAATGAACACATCCTCAAGCAGCTTATCATGGCCAGTTGTTGAACGATTGTGAAATTCCCAACCCTATTTAACAGACAAAAAAGAAGATTAAAAAAAAAAAAAGCACAAGTGCAGAAAGGGGAAACATATGCTGAAATCAGTTAAAAATGAAGATGATGTGAGTACTTGGAGTCCAGCGTGGCACCAGTCCATAAAGGAACACAAAGACTGACTCTAAAGATTATGAGGAAAGAGTATGGATTTGGCCTCAAAGTAGGAAATTTTCTAACCTTTTTAGCACGAGCTAATTTCTGAATCTTTACAATGCCTCGTACACAGAAAAATGTGGCAATAGCTTGTTTTCTGACCAAGTGGCCACGGATGAATGCTTGCACCCTCACAATACCTTTGAGTGTTCTAAATGAACGACGAGCCTAGCATGGGCATAGTACACGTTTGAACAGAAGGTCAGTGTCTCCAAATGAAAAGAATGAAATTCTAGAAAGCATGAAATGGAGCAGAACTATATGACACAACACATATATCATTAATGCATCACAAATTCATTAAGTGATATATGGATGGAATGTGTACTTATTTTATTGATAATAATGGCTTGTGAAGTACTCATTAATCGATCAAATCACTTATTGACAAATACGGCTTGTGATTCAAATGTTCATAATTGATAAAATAAGGCTCATGATTCAAAGCATTCTAGAAAGACTCATTACTTAAACATGGCATCATAGTGTATCTGGCATGCACTTGACATGGGCCTTCCTATATCAAAGGAACAACTCACAACAGCATCTTATATTGCAAATATCAACAGTAGGATGTATTCAAAGGTAAGAAAAACTCTCCGAATTACTGATTCTTAAATCAAGTTGCATGATTACATAATAGAAAAGCTACAAGCAAGTAAAACAAAAATAAGTAGTTCTATAGAAGTTTATCATTTTAACGTTTCTAAATGGGCAATTCGGTCATAGAAAATATTAGTTTCACCTATTACAAACTTATCCAATCAACTCCTGTAATTATACACAAAAAATGACAGCTTTGAAATATGTACGAAGCACTGTGAAGGATTAGTACCACAAGGACACAAGCAACTAGGAAATTTTTGCCAGGAGGAAGCATGTAGCACAAGGAAGACTCTCTAAATAGATTGCAAAGAAGAGGGGAGCCGACATTGTAGTTACAGAAGATTACCAGATAACCTCTAAACACAGCCTGTGCCTTAGTAGCCGCTTGCTGAAGCCTCTTATTTTCAGTATCTTCTGATAAGGCCAAACCATTTGTAAGTGCATTACCATCTTTCTCAGATGAAACAATATTAGAATCATTAGGTGCTATAGCATTTGGCCCTTTCCCAAACTCCACTTCACTCCTAGTATTTGTAACAGAAATAGGCAATGAATTTGAAGGGGGCTCCACAATAATATCAGTTGAGGGTGTCTTAGACGGAGCTAAGGCCTCTCCTTTATGTCCAGATTTCTTTCCACAGAAAAGAAGAGACGCCATTAGATAATGAAGAATATAAAACATAAAACAAACAGAGTCGACAGAGTTGCAAAAAATAGCAGATCAAAGAAGCAGAATACTGATAATAAACAAAGAATGGAAGATACAGAGCACGACAAGAATTTCAAATTACCATTGCAAATATTTTCAATTTAATTAATTATTTGAGGCACTAGTTGCAAAGCAACTGAGAAGGTATAAAGTGAATGAGCAAATCCATCCATTTGGACACGTACAAATAATAGATGTCCACAGCAAGATCTAGAATCAGCTGATGGAGAGAAAGTATTGCATTTGGAATCTACTTTGTCAATAAGTTTGTCAATACTATAGGCTGTCCCAATTAGCAGTTCACGATATTTCCCCAATGCACATGTGCAGTAGCTGGTTACAGAAAGACACAAGTTCTCTGTAACCTAACTGTTGGATGATAAACCATCTGCACGTTGACCACATCAGAAACTTCAGCTTCTGCGGTTGAACTGATTCGAGGAATCAGATACTCTAGCTACTCTAACTAGGAGCAGCTGTGTGGCTCTGAAATCTATCACATTCACACCACCAAGATAAGATAAGAGAGCTTGTTTAATTTAAAAGACATCATACCGGAACATCTCCTCCTTTTGGCAAATGAGACTTTGACGATTTCTTGCCACGGAGTAAGGTCTTCAACCATTTTGCTGGCGTTCTTCCCATTTAACCAAGAAAGAAAGGAAGTGAAGTCCCCGGATATATATAGAACAACCTGGGGAACAACAAAAGTAACAAAACCTTACCCAAAAAAAAAAACAAAAGTAACAAAAGTTCATTATTACAGACCCGGAATGCTCCCCGATTGGCAGAACCGAAATCCACGATGAAAACTTTCATATTTTAAAGCCATTTCAAACATATGAGCAAACCCGTTGAAATTCAACCTATATCCAAAGATAATACACTTCTGAACTATAAGAAATCCAAAATCCAATCAAATTAACGTACATAACTTCAAAGTTATTTCCTTTTCATCTCTGCGTAAGCTCGAGCACACAATATTTCTCTCTCTACACCTATTGCACTACTACCGACCAGCTCATGAGCTCCATCTACTGACTCGAACATCCACCACTCCTCAGCATAAGCTACCACCGCATCCTAGAAACAAAGTCCCTCCATCCGTAAAACCGCAATCACGACCTCGTCGCATTGACTTCACTAGTCAAAAACCCCACATTGAAACAGGGGAGATCTACTCAAAACAACAAGCACCTTAGACCGACGGATCGAGTTCGAGCGCCGTAAGGAGAGCCCCCGAGGAGCAAATGCACCTTCAGTAGGACAACGAGAACGTCGGCGGTTGCTGCTCTCCGGGGCGGAGCGATCCACCGGCTGGCACCCTCGCTCGTCAGTTGCCGCTCCTGCAGTGGAACAAACAACGACAACGGGAAGTTTCGGCGGACGGAGGAAAGCGACGTTGCAACTTCTAATAATACAAAATAAAAGCTCGTTATTTTTATATAAACGTAATTTATTAACAGCTCCGACGGCGCCGTTTCGGCGACATTACATGCGCTTAGCTGTCATGGCATTAATTAATTAAATGCTTAGTTAACTGTATATGCGGTGTCCACGTGGAAGCAGCAGCGGTGACTCGTGAGTCGGTCTGCCGGACGAAGTCGGGGGTGGGACCGGGACGGGAACAGCTGGACCCCACCCCACCGATACTGGTGATCGTCTGTTGGGCTTGGGCTTTTCAAGAGAAGGAATTCTCGGCCCACTATGGGTCTCTCCAGTTGAGGCCCACGAATGCTAAAAAAGATTGTACTTCAGTGGGCCTTGGTTTCTCTGTCTTTCAGCAAAGGGTCGGCTGTCATGAACCGGGTATCAGCCGGTGAGAGAGTGTGTGCGCGTGAGCATTTCATAACAACATAACATTATCCGCTTGGTATGTCAAAAATATTAAGGGAATTAGCTTTTATATTTGGGACTCGATAAGAAACTTTCGAAACTCCATTTTGATGAAAGAATAATTCTTAAATACTAACCAGAAATTTCGACAAAAAAAAGACTAACTACAAATTTCAAATTTTATTTCAATTTTAGCTCCATCGGTAATCCCTATCACATTGAAAAGAGGGGTAGAAATTATATATGCGATATTTTATAGAACTACTGTCAACTGTTTTAAAAAATTAAGTTTTTAAGTTGGATTTTCTAACATGGTATCGAAGTTAGTATTATCCTTTTTCACTATCATGCCTCCACCCTCCATTGAGGAATTTAGCTTGCACGTGCAAGGAAATGTTGAAGTTGTTGTCGTTGTCGCCTTCTCACATTTCTTAATAATGGGTCATATATGTTAATTATATTCATATGGTCTCGCTCTATTTATAAGTTTAAGTTTTTAAGTTGGACTTTCTAATGTATGTATGTGTATGCATCAAGAATGGGCAATTGCGTGGAAAGAAGCAGGACGCATCCGCATATTGAGGCCGGCTGCTTAGGGCTTCCCCAAAGTATCTATATACCCAAAAAAAAAGAAGCAAATTATTAAATGTAGCATTTATCTCTGATTTTTCATTTTTTTTTCCAATTTCTCAAGGCATTGTTTCCGAGGCATGTCATGTGCAACCTCTGCCACGACATAAACATACATCTCCAACATGTCACCACGACACATGTAAAAATCAGATCAATCACAGATTTCATCCTCTCTTTTTTTTTTTTTCTCTCGTGTCCTCCTCCCTGCCCAAACGTAAACAAATCCTAGTCTTTTTTGGTTTCTTTCTCTAAGCGACATTAGGCGTTGTCCGGTTCCGCGAGAGCTAGCTGCCAATTCCAATGAAGTCACTCTTGTTCTCGGACAAGACGGGATTAGGTAGAACTCATCCCGCCGGGAAGGCGGGAAACCGCATTTCGTTCGATGCCAATTTCCTGCTCGGCGTGTTCGCACGTGCGAAAATGATATTGGTAAAAGCCACCAAGATATTTAAACTATAATTACTATGACATACTTATTTCAAACTTTTTCTAGTGACATAAAAACTCCAAACATGTGCCCGTGTGACACATCAACCTCAAACTTATATCAGTGTGACGTATTTATCATAAATATTTTTGTTGCGACGCCAAAAATCTCAAACTTTTATCCGTGCGACACGTTTACCTCAAGTTTAGATTTTTTTATGTCACAAAAAATATTTAGAGGTGAATGTGTGACATAGGTAAAAGCTTAAAATTTTTGGTATCACAAATTAAAAATTTTGAAATAAATGTGTCACTTTTTGGTGTTGCTAGAAAAAGTTTGTATAATTATCTCATAGCTGGCTTCATTTAAATAAAAAAAAAGTTGTGGTTTTTGCTCATTAAAAATAAAAGGATTTGAGAAACTTTTCAGGTGTCTAAATAGTTATCAATGCGCTCGAATTAATAACTGTGTCAAAGTGGATAGCGCTTAATTCTGGGGATGTTCGGCACTTCCAACGTAGGATTCGACCGCCCCAAGCTTCTCGAGGGGCGAAGGTCACGTGCTCTCGGCACGTGACACTGATATCCGCCCCGTGCCTCCGTCAAACAAAACCCGAGGCGCAAGGGAGAACTGCTGGCGCTTGAATCCGGCAGCTGCGTTGACTAACGATTTCGCCTGGGAAATCGACGGTCCACGTCACGCGTACAAAGGACCCAATGACAGTCCCGCGCAGCGTAGGATCCCCGCCACTTTTGTCCCCTTGTGCATGGAACTCCGTCGAGCTCTGGATCCGAAGTTAACGAGACTAGGAGCACAAAAAGATAAACAAATATATGTAAAAAATAAAAATTAAGGGATTATTTAATCAGTTTTATTGGAGGGAGTACTGGTTCAAGAAAGATCCTTGAACCGGACTGGACCGACCTTCTTGGCCAATACTAGTTCGCTTCTTGAATTCCTGACCTTTGGAGCTAGCTATTATCATTCCAATTTCACGTTGAAATTTGAGAACTGGATCAAATCGAAAACCGAACTGAATCGAGAAACCCTCATTCTCTTTTTGTTGTTTATTTTACTTTGCATCTTGTATTACTGTTGGCTCCCGAATTGAATCGAGAAACCCTCATTCTCCCCTTTTTTAGTTTATTTTACTTTGGATCTTATATTTTTACTGTCGGCATCTCTACCTCATGTAAAATAAGGGGTTGTTTTTATTAAAGTTCCTATTTTCAAGGAGCCAAAAAAATGAAACTAACAAAAAAAAGAAAAGGAAACGGGTTATTTCTCGGATTGATCTTGAAATTGGGCCGCATCGGCAAAGTTCATTTCAAGATTTACAGATAATCCAATTCAAGATCATCCTGAAATTGTGCATTCCTACTGTTGAGTTAGTACTCGAGATCTCCGCCGACACCGCCATTGATGTATTAATCATAAAATATTGAAAATCGATCCGACAAATGATTGTCACCGGTGTTGTGATTGATGTAATTTTCATGGCTTGCCACCTTGCCTCTAGTCTCAACGGTCGCTTTCCAGATCCACTATTCTCTCACACAGAATTATACGCACAAACGCCTTTTCACCAAATGCAAATTCTATCTTATTTCCTGTTCCCCAGCAAAAAGATTCCAGCTTTTAAGCACTAAATGATTCACTCCTGACTTCGTACTTTAATCATTTCTTGAAATTCCTTGGAGCATGTGAACTTCAATCCAGCAGTGGGTCTTCATAACTCTCTGCGACCCCACGAAAGTATCTCTCCAGCAACTTCCTTCCTAAATTCAATCTCAGAGCTCCACCGCCTGACTTCCCATGAATGGACGAAGTTGCAGGCGCAGGTGTGGCTTTTAATGCCAGAGAGGCGTCGTTGTGGTTTCTCATGAGTGTTGCATGATTTGATTCCACTCAGATTCAAGAGGAGCTCCAAAAGCATCCACTTTGGAGCCTCATCTTTGCTGGGGCAATGGCCGGTTCCCCTGTTTTGCTCTGTATCTTGTTCTCTGTCATCACTTTGACGATGGGCGTCGTTCCACTCGCAATGGGTCAACTCAGTCCAAGTGAAACCAGAGTTCTCTTTCAAATCCAGAAGCAGTTGGAGTACCCGGAAGCTCTCCAGGGATGGACAAATTGGACCGGCTTCTGCTACCTCCCAACATCACCTTCTCTCACCATTGCCTGCTCCAACAATCACGTAACAGAGCTGACCATTGTTGGGACCAAGAACTCATCCTCTGGCGACGGCCTGAATCCCGATCCCACCCGATTTGCAGTTTCTCAGCAGACTCTCTCTGCAAGTTTCTCCATTGACTCCCTCTTCACTGTGCTCACCAGGCTCTCCAACCTGACGGTGCTCTCACTGGTGTCCCTGGGCCTGTGGGGACCGCTTCCCGCCAAGGTCAGCCGGCTTCACTCGCTCGTGGTGCTCAACCTCAGCTCGAACTCCATCTACGGGGAGATTCCTCAGTCCATCACTTCATTCAAGAGCCTCAGGAGTCTTGTTCTGTCTGGTAATTTGCTCAATGGGAGTGTCCCAGATCTTAAGGGCCTACCTGTGCTTGAAGAGCTGAATTTAGGCGACAATTTTCTTGGACCAGAGTTCCCATTGTTCGGAGATACCCTTGTAAGTGTTCTGTTGCGGAACAACTCATTCAGATCTGAAATTCCTAGTTTATTGAATGGCTTGGGTCAGCTTCAGCGATTGGATGTCTCGGCCAACGGGCTTTCTGGGCACGTCCCGTCTTTCATTTTCCGCCTGCCTTCGATTCGTTACCTTAGTTTAGAGAAAAATCAGCTCAGTGGAGCACTTCCAACGAATCTTTCATGCAGTGTTAATCTCACTTATGTGGACGTTTCGCTCAATCATTTGGTGGGGAACCTGCCGTCATGCATCGGGTCAAGTTCGCCGAACCGGACAGTAATCAGCTCATGGAATTGCTTGTCCGGCGGGAACTTAAAGTATCAGCACTCCTACTCTTATTGCCAGAAAGAAGCTTTGGCAGTTGAGCCTCCAGCGAAAGCTCAGAAACAAGGGTCGAGCATCAAACTGAGTGTCGTTCTTGGAATAATTGGAGGCACCCTTGGGATTGCGGGGGCATTTGGGTTACTGGTCATAGTGCTGATCAGGAAAGCAGAAGCACGGCGATCGTTTGAAAGCAAGCCAGCCGAGTCCTATGCCGATGAACTGTCGTTTCGTGGCTCTCCAAAGTCGAGCATTGATTCGAGTAAGATCTCTCATCTGTACTTTAGTATTATTGCTCAGATTATTGGAAATGAATCCCTCCTAACATTGACAAGGTAGACAATCGTAGTCTTATCCTGTTGTAACTTAAGATAACACGCGAAAAATGCTCAACTCTTCGCCAGGGCGAATGCCTCAAACGATGAGGCTAGCGACACTGGGCCTCCCACCTTACCATGTTTTCACGCTGGAGGAAATTGAAGACGCAACAAACAGTTTTGATCCATGCAATTTGATGGGAGAGGCAAATCAAGGACAGGTAAAGCAAAGCGTTTTCTTTTACAATTCAAATGTTAATTTTGATCACGACGGAACTCGACAGTGTAACCCTCTAACAGCTAAAGAGTGACACGTTCATATGTTCCGCAGATATATAAGGGTTGGCTCAGAGATGGCACAGTAGTCCTAGTGAAGCGCTTGAAACTGAAGCAGAGGAGTCTGCCTCAAAATGTTGTGCAGCAACTGGACAATCTATCTAAGCTAAGGCATCGCCATTTGGTCGGTCTTCTTGGACACTGCATCGTCACTTATCACGACCACCCCAATGTGGCCAGCACAGTGTTTATCGTCCTCGAACACATATCGAATGGTTCGCTAGCGAATCACATCACAGGTAAGATTTCAGAAAAGAAAGGACCCGTTGCCTGTGTTTGTCATCCGCCTATCAGTTTTATGTTTGCTGATGTATGTGCAGACTGGAGAAGGAAAGAGATGCTGAAATGGCCACAGAGAATGGCGATCACCATAGGCGTGGCGAGGGGAATCCAGTTCTTGCACACCGGGATGGCTCCTGGAATATTTGGGAATGACCTGAACATCGACAATGTTATGCTGGACGAGAGTCTCACAGCGAAAATCAGCAATTACAACATTCCACTGCCATTCAAGGTGAGATTTTGAATCATAAGCTCCATCACGCTCCAAAATTTCTGTTGCATCCTTTACCTGACGCTGATTACCCCCTTAACATTGTCCAGATGGGTTCCAAAATCGAATCAAACGATAGCAGGTATTACAGTGTCCGATCTCTGCTAATGCCCATTTGCATGCTGCTCATGAGCAATGCATACTCGTCTTTCTTTTCATCTTCATTTTCCACTATTATAGTGCTCAGAGATGGAATTCCGTCTCCTTTTTGCAGTCCAAAAGATGCAGAAAGAGAAGATATGTATCAGCTTGGGAAGATTCTCCTGCAAATCATCACTGGGAAGTTGGTCAAGTCCACCTGTGAATTGGGTGACATGAAACAGCTGGTACGTTACTTCCTAGAGTAATCACCTATTCTCATTCGCATCTAGCATTGCGAAAAGCCGCATATTTCCGATGGAATTGATTTCTCCTGCTAATTCAAATCGCAGCTGGAGAAGAGCCTAACGGAACACCCCTCGCAGCTACGCAGTGCAGTGGATCCCTCCATTCGCGGCACCTTCGCATACCAATCACTTAAGACAGCTGTTGAAGTCACTGTGAATTGCCTTACGGAAGAGCCGAGCCAGCGGCCTTCGATAGAAGATGTTCTCTGGAATCTGCAGTACTCAATCCAGGTTCAAGAAGGCTGGACCAGCAGTGAGAACCTGAGTACAAGAGCATAAAGCCTTTCTTCTTGCACTAAATACTTTTAATGCTTTTCCCTGTAATTACTAAGTTTGTCAGAAAGAAATAAAGCTTAGTGTGCAAAAAATACCGTTGATACACTCTAATAATCTCGGTTCATCTCGGTTCGCGCTCACTCACTCAGGCATGAGCGCGCATACATACGCACCGTACAACACGGGCTTCATCGCAAGGATGAAGAACTGGTGTCACTTCTACACACGCGGATTTGTCGTGTCAGGCAGAATCTCCAGGTTATAAAACAATCACACTTTACATTCCAAGCTGGTAAGGTGAGAACGTTAGTCCAATGGAAGAAATTTGAGCAATAGTAGTAAATCACAAGAGTCAGATGGAGGACACACAAGATCCTCCATAACAATCTCTGCCTGTCTCATAGTACTTGAAGCACATTAGTGACACCAGAAACAAGAGCCTCATTGATCAAGCATCTCCTTGACCGAGAGCCCGAGGTAATCGTCGAAATAATTAGGAGGCTCGTGAATGAAGCAAGAAATAACATCTCGCAGCGTGATCACCCCCACGACTTCCTCCTCATCAGACACCACATATATCCTATGTACCAACTTCGATGCGAGGCTGTGGATCACGCTGCCAAGTGTTGAATCGGGCTTGCATGTGATCGGCGGTATGACTTTGCCAGGTTCTTGAGTTGTCGAGATGATAGTGCTCATGAAATCCATCACTGTTAGGTGCCTGCAGCAAAATTTCGTAAAGAAAGCTAACAAGGACTCCAGTTACCACCGACTAGACAAAAGGGGCAAGAAAAAGTAAGAAGTAATGGACCAGATCAATCAGTTTCTGCAGATAGAGCTTACAAAGTGTGGTATTCTTGTTTGCACAGCATTAATACTAATTTGTCCTACCGACAAACTAAGAATGAGAGCTCACAATACACTCTGTAACCATACTAAATAGGGAAATATTATGATTTCCAATGCTCCGGTTATCATTGTCACGAGAGAAACAGCGCATTGGAACTGACAAATTTTACTTAATGGGTGTTCAACAAGTGCCCTCTAAACAGATCCATTTAAGAATCGGACAAGCTCGACCATATTGATAGACTAGAGGCACTTGGTATGTTAGAATACCTGAAATTGGAGAAAAGCTGGGGCTTCAGCAGCAAGTGATTGATATCTCTAATGCTTATGTTTCCCATAATCTTCTTCTTTGGCCCTGCCACAACCGGGACGCCACCGATCTGATTATCTCTCATCCTCTTAAAAGCCTCCAGAATCAGTTCGTCGCTTTGGACGCTAACGACCTGTAGAAGCCAAAGGAGTGCTCCTCAAGCTTAAGATCATCTGTAAATCTTCTAGTTACAGATGGAAATCATATGCATAGGAAACCTCGTCAGGTGACATGAAAGGAAGTCCTAATTCACCAATAGCGATTTCGGAAATGCAGTTGAACCAATCTCTTCCTCTGCAACCCTCAAGGCCTTGAATTACTGCAGATTGAGTGATGAAGTTCTTTACGTTGGGCTTTCCTGATTCAATGACTGGAACACTCCTTAGCCTGTACTTTGAAAGTAGCAACAACACACTCAACATCGAACTATCTTCTGATACTGGTATGAATGGAGCCCACCGATAAGATTTGATTATCGACTTCACCTGAAACACCCCCAAAAGAACACAATTTCGTCTCAACTTTCAGAGACCATGTTCACTCTACAGAAAAAAAAACGTACTCATGCTCAGGGTATTGGTAATGCTTCACAAATTAGCTTATTGTAATAAGCTTCAACCGGTAATATGGAACTCTGATTCAGGCTTGCAATTGACAAGCAATTCAACTGTAATTTGCATTTAACATAACCACAACTCATTTGCTATCACATGACAATGCTGCAAAAATAATCTAACGTTAATTGAGGCTCAGAAGTTAATTATCCTCACTGAGGTAGACTTGAAGGGCTCCTCTTGGAGAATAACCCTGTAAAAATCCTGCCCCAAATTGTCTGCAGCGGTAGAAGCATCTCTACCCGCACCCTTCTCAGCAGCCATGCCCCCGGCCACGGCGGCACCAATTGCCGTGATCGTGAGCACAGCTACCGCAGCAGGAACAGTCATGCCGAGCACCAATGCCCCAAGAGCGCCAACTGCTCCAGCTCCCACACCTGTTGCACTGGCCGATCCTGCCAACAGAGCAACCGCCGCGAGCTCTGCACTCTCCAACACCCACAAGATTATGGCCGAGTAGTCCACAATTCCCAAGTACCTGTCTCTCCAATTTGTACTCGTTTTCGCGTCCAGGTTCCTCACCGGAGCCGACATTATGTTGTGCTCCGATAGAACCTTAACCGCGTCAGCCACCGAGGCGTCTCCTTGGATTTCGATCACTACAACATCCATGTTTTTGCAATCCATGTCACTCAAAATGGGATAACACTGAATATAAACTGCTCCTGATCTGATCACAACAAGTACACTCTCACATTCCAAAAACCAAACTTACATTCAACTTACAATTCAAAAAAAAAAAAACACATGCACCTTCAAAACCTTAACCCGATTCTGTTGTCCATATAATTAGGAAAAAAAGAGAGACAGAAATTAGTAATTCAGAATTTGCAGCTATAACTTACTACCTTTGCCACCAGGAACTCGTGGGAATGAAGAAACTCGGATCCTTGCAAATGCAGAGGTCAGACTTTCTTGCACTGACGGAGGCAATTTTTTCTTGGACTGAATCGTCTCAAAGTACGCATCACAGCTCGCCAGCTTCTCACTTCCCTTCATCTCTTGTGGCCGTGCCATTCCTAAGATGGCTCAACAAAAAAGTTCAACAATTTCATAAAGAACACCCAAGAATTGAAGGAAGAAAAGGGCAAAAAAACTGATCTTTACCCGTGCCTAAAGGGTTGTCTTCGTTTTCGCCTGTTCTCGTCTCTGTTTGAGTATGTCGCTCCTAAGAACCGTGCTTCGGAGTAAGTTATGGCGGTCGTCTGATTTGCATGTAGCCCCGTTTTGCCACCTGTCCGCACTCGAGACGTGTCGCCCTCTGAGAAAATGGCGGTGTTGCGATTGGGATGGGGAAGTGAAAGCGGGTCAGTTACCGAATGAGCCGGAGTGTACTGCTTCGTGCGTGGCCGACGAGCCGGCATTTCGACTCGGCCCAATCACGCCATGTCGTCTCGACAGACATGATTCAATGAACCGAATTTGATCTAAGGAAAGCAAATCTATTGCTGATACATGACCGTAAGGCGATATAGATGACAAGAATGCGACCCTTTTTAATAATAAAAAAAATATAGATTTCAAAGATACAGAACTCAGTATGCAATATGTGTACGAACTTTTAATTCGCTTAATATAACTAATGAACTTCAGTTTAACGTGCAATGTTACATCTGAATTTTTAATTTATTCAATATAATCCATGAATTTCGAATACATATTCAATTTTAATCCCTAGACTATATGCAGGTTTCAATATAATCCTTTCATTAATTTAAGGTCAGCACAATTATTGAACATCTCCGCATAATTTAGGAACCACATTGAACATGTGGAACCTATTTTTTACATCTCTAATTTACGTGTAACTCAGCTCAATGAAGGTTCATAAATGTGCTACATTTGCATTTGTTTTTTTTTTGTGAAAAATCCAATAAACCCTATATATGTTTGACAGCAAGAGCAGTGGTTTCTCTCGTCATTTTTGTTGGTGTTAAATAAAAAGGGAACCACGCCGTTAAACAATGGTGTCAATTTAGTTATATACTTTTTTTGGCCAATTCAGTCCTAAACCTTTAATATTTGTGCTAATTCAGTTTGTTTAGGTGGTCGGTACTTACATGAATTTTTTTAATAATATTTTAATATGGATGGTAGTCTGGGTTCCCAAGCCAAGAGAAAGAGGTAGCCTTTGACTACCCGTCTTTTGGAAGTTGGTTTCAGAATTTCATGAATAGTAGCCACTCCGCCTCTCGAAGCAGCATCAAGTACCACAGCATCTTGTTTAGCGATAGCGGGAAATTCAACAACAGTAGGTTTTTATGGCTTTTTTTTCCTTTTTCCTTTAGCTTTTCTTTTTCCTAGACCCTTAGGGCCGATGAGGGCATCGCGGCGCTCGCTTGGTTTGGGTGAGGGAGAGTGAGATCATCGTGGCCATCGCCTAGCTCAGGCAAGGGTCGGCTGGTGACCCCCGCTAGACCTAAGGGTTTAGGGGAAAAAAAAAACTAAAGAAAAAAGAAAAAAATCATAAAAATTCAAAAATTATTAAAATACTTTTTAAAAAAAGTCTATGTTAATGCCGGCCAACCATGAATTGAATTAGCACAATTGCAATAGGTTTAGGTTTTTTTCGATAATTCTCCCATTAAACAATAGTGTACGTTTCCTACCTCTCCACGAATTCCATTGCAGAATATGATGCCTGCACACTCCTTGGGAGATTCATCTGCATTTGTAACTTGCAGGCCTTACAAAGATCATCTTTAAAAAGACAATGCAAGTACTCTAGCACGTTTGTCTAACTAGCGTATATCCATGGTTAATCCATCTAATGCGAGAAAGAATAAGAGGAAAATTTAGAATGATCAATCCGAAAAAACCTTAATTAAGTGGGAAGTTTAGTTTGGGTCTTAATTCCTGAAAGCTCATGGTTCTAAGTTTCTAACATAACGTAAATTCTGTACTAGGGCAATATGTCTTGTTCCTTCCAAAAGTCACATTTCAGAATTGGCAAGAAACTTGTTGAGATGATCCTTGGTCTCGGCAGGAGACAGTGAAGCACAAGCACTCTTCTTGGATGTGGATAATGCCACTGATGAATGTGGAAACCAAATTGAGCTCTTAGGTCCTTCTCGGGAGCTCAAAGTCATTGGCTTGTCCATGTAGTTTGATGAAGCATGCGCTGTACCGTCGGCTTGCGGTGATGATCGGAGTAATTTGATTGGCGTTGCTGGATCATCACCAAGCTTCAAGTTCAGTCCAAAACCTCCTTCCTTTCCTTTATCACCAAGAAAGCCAGTTTCCCTGCCACCGACGAACGAGGTCATCGCGACCGTCGGCGCAGACTGAAAAGACAAATTCGATGATATTGCTTTCGTCACTTCGGCGCCAGACTTGTCGGGTAAAGATTGTGGATGAGAAGCTTGGCTCTTGGTAACTGTCCACAAATGGGGTTGGTAGAATTGATGATGTGGTGGCATCCCATGATTTAAAACCCTAGGACCAAAGCCTGAAGATGATTTATGGGTTGTGGTATCCAAGTGACTCGACGATGATGATGAAGGTGGTGATGAGCAGAAGCTGAGAAATGTTGAAGGGGGTTTTGGTAAAGACGGGAAGCATGAAGAGGATCGATATCCATCAAGATCGGAGAAGTCGGGGCTCAAGGTAAGATCAAGAGTGATGGTGGGGCGAGAATTGCAAGTCGAAATTGGAGAAGAGCTGGAGAAATAAAGTCGAGGCAGCGTGGGATGTTGATCGCCTGTGAAATCGAGTCCATACATGCCACCAGTAGATGTGGCGGAGGCAGGGTCCCGGGACGCTGAAGATCGAAGATCGCGGTGTTGTTGTTGCTGCTGCTGTGAGGTTGATGAGCTAGATTGTATTATGGAAGTAGCTGCAGAAGAGGCGGAAGCCATAACCGTGGCCGAGATAGGAAGAGGGTGGTTGTGATTCCCTTCATAAGTGGTGATCAAGACGGACATATCCTCCATACATCTTTGTACCTACGATATTGCCAAATTAAAAATGGACATAACCCACGTTTAAATTCAAGAATGCATGCATTTGAGAAGAGGAAAAACTGTGTGCATGAATGAGACCGACTTGCTTTTTGACCGGACAGGATGGCGAGACAGTGCAACGGTAGTATGCTCGAGGACATGGATTTGCTTTTGCAATTTTCTGTCCGTACTTCCTCCATTGGCATCCATCTTCAATCTGTGTCAAGAACAATATGGCACATTTTATATCATCCTTTTCCACAAAATCTACTCCTAAGGTGACCATAGCGAATGAATGGGTACGGATTATTATCTTCCCACAATAACTACTCAATTTAGATTCTTGAGATCACAACACATCACATTGAAAATTTATATGAGTGTTTGTGATGTATTTGCGAACAAAAAAATAATCATAACTGTAACAGCTAAAAATACTTACAGTGGGTGCATCAGACCTAACTCTGACGCAAACCCTAGCTTTCTTCAAGCGGGTCTGCTCCAAAACCTGCTCACCATCGCATCTCATGGTCTTGAGAAGCTTACTTGGTGGCCATGCCCTCGAGAGTTCACCTTCCTTCGGTTCTTTCAAGCTCTCTTGATCACAACTCATGAACTTTCCATTGCACAAGTCAAGTGACAATTCTTGTTTCAAGTCACTATTTCCGTTCTTTGCGCTTTCGCTCCGAGTCGATGGTATATTTCTCCTCTCTCTGTCGGTCTTCAGTTGGCTCGAGCTCAGTCCTAGGGTGAGGGACAAGAGCTCGGCTTCTTCGTGGGTTTCTTGGTTGCGAGGAAGCGAAAGTTTGCTCCATGAAGGTCCCGTCTCAACCTTCTGCTCTTCTCGGACAACCTCAAAGAATTGGTGTTGTAAACATTGGTAGTCCTTCACAATCTGGGACAACATGGACTTCAGCCTTTGATTTTCTTTTCTAACCTGACTCATTTCAGCTCTAGCTGATTCAAGGCGATCGTCCTAGAAGGACAGAAACATCGTGATTTTTCCCAAAAGACGACGATTAAATAACAGTTCTCTATATTAGGACTGGCGGCATTGAAATTGAAATATAGGCCATCGATAGAAAATTCTCTGCTTATCCCTCTATACTTTTCTTATGAAATATACTAAGTAGAAGGACGAACTTTGATCATGTGGTCGGATGAGCAGTAACTTTTGGAACTCTTTTCCGGAGATGATCCGTGTTCCAGGGTTAACAAGGGCTTCTGATCAATGCATTTCTTGTCAAAAACCTGAGTGTTTTAGTAGCTTTGCATGCAAAGTATACGACGAGGATCTTAATAGTGAGGTAAGTATCTCACTGCTAATTTCATACTTGCTAATAAACATGACAAGATTCATATACTTTTCAATCTAGACATTGCATACGAAACACCACCCATCCAAATCTACTTAATTGAATTGTCTGGAAGATCTGGTTGAACGATTAGAAAAGTCGCAACATGGATGGAAAATAGATATACTCGATTCCGAATTACACGATGAGCGTTGACTAATGCAGCATTTCAGATGAACACTTAATGATCACCTTAAAACCATAATCCCCTCCTTGATGTTTCAGGTTGAGGCTCTCTACCTTTTTAATTGCGGGAAACTTCTCACTAGAAAGCAATGACCTGAGGCTAATCTGCTCTGGTTTGATGCCGACTCCGTGTTCTTCCTGTTATATATCACACATTCAAGACTGGAGTTAGTGTGGCACCGCATTTCCTTGACGTCACGAGTTTTCACAGATTAATATTGAGTATATCTGTGTAATGTCGAAATGTCGAGGCAGCAAAATGCAGACTCGTTTGAGATTTATCTCGCGACAAAACCACAAAGTAAAGGTATTAAATCTCTTGCTTCTCCGTAACAGATTGCAAACGCCACAGATTGCAAACGCCACAGATTTTTTTTTTCCCCATTTCAGCATGAACTCATGATGTCCAGAGAAGTTAACTGAGAAAGAATTCACGAAAGAAATTTCGCAGATAGATCTTGAGGATGAATACCTCATTAGTGCCTGTAGAAGAATTTTCATCATCATCTTCGACACCAGTGGACTTCATTTTCTTTTCCTCCATGGTTGAGTTCCTGAGAGAGTACATTTCAAGAGCTCTCACCATCTCAGCATCTGAACTTGTTTTTAAGTAAGCTGTTTAGAAATGGGACAACTGTGGCTTCTTCCTGTATAAGTTCTACTTGCAGAACCAACCAGATCGATTGATTGGTAAATTTATTTTATAATTTTCACATCAATTTTTTTTCTTTTTTTGTTTCTTATTGGAAGTACAAAGTCCAAGTTGCTTTTTCTTTTAGCATGTTACTCTTTAAGAAATGTCAACAACTCGCATAGACTATGAAGAGGCTGCAGGAAGGAACTCATTCAATTCTAACAGCTAACCATTATTTTAGGATTCGGAGCTAACAATGAAATGTTCTCAACTTCACACTGTCAATACGTACAACCACCGAATCTTAGTCAAACTTCCTCAGCCGCTCACAAGCAGCAGCTACGACTCTGATGAACATGTGGGATCCCTGTAGCAATCGAAATTTGATTTATTTTTATTTTTTGTTTTTGATTCTAAACGTCGTGTCGTTCTACATCACAGCTCATTGCAAAGGTCAACCTCCATGACGTGATTAACACTTGGTTTTTCTGATTTAATTTCGCAGTGTCCCTTGATTTTTACTAACCTTACTTAAGGACGATTGCCCAAGACCAAACGGACTAACTAGTAGATCCTCAAGACTTGGCTTGACTTGAGATGAGCCCTTTGGAGAAGGAAAGGATACAAAGGAAAATTGAATCAGATGGTGAGCCCGTGGAATAGGTCAAGAATTTCCTTTGATTTTATTTCATAAGATGATCTTTGCTTTCACCTTGTTCTAGAGTTTTCTAGATTAAAATCAGGAGGGAAGGAGATATCAATAAGTAAGATGAAGCCTTCGGTGGTCAAATACTCTAGGAAAGTTATCAAAAAATTCCTAAACTTATTACAATTATGTCAATTTAATTCTGAACTTTTTTTGGTCAATTGAGTCCTTTAAATTTTGTATTTACATCAATTCATTCCATTTGACCAGCTCACACTGACATGGTAATTTTAATTTAATTTTTAATTTCTTTTATTTCTTTTTTGTTTTTTACTTCCCTAGCCAGTGAGGGAGGCCGGAGCTCGCCTGCCACTAGGTGAGGCCATTGCAACCACAGGCGAGGCCGGCAAAGCCCTCGTTGGCTAATGGGAGAAAAAATGAAATGAACAAGAAAGAAAGAAAAATTAAAAATTGTCTATGTCCGCACTAACTGGACAAATGAACTAAGTCAGCACAAATGCAAAAGGTTTAGAACATAATTAACCCAAAAAAAAAAGACTTAAGATTGAATTGGCACAATTGCAATAGGTTTGGGATTTTTTGGTAATTTTTCCAAATATTGGGGATTAATAGATGATTAAAAAAACTGATTGTTCACTTGTCCAAATATTTTGTAAATACGGAGGAAAAGAATTTGACTAAACCCACGTTAAAGTCTTCAGATTTATGACCAGATGAATAATGGGCAGCTTGTATAGTTTATCACAATAAATAAATAAACATATATATATAGTTGATCTAGAAATGGCTTTTTTTCAATTGGAAATTCCTAATAAGATAGTACTGGTTAGAATTAAGCTTCATTTTCACTTCATTGCGTGCGAAACATTAGTGTCGGATCGAGTAAATTAAATGCTAGGCGCATGATGCACCTATGATTTTGATGAATCGGGTCAACTAGTTTGAATCTAAACAAGGTCACCAAGACTTTGGCAAACTAAAATTAGAAAAATTTACAAGGAATGACAACTTGATATGCATGATCCATTCTCTTACGATTGAACTTGATTACGCCATTGCAGTTCCACGAGCTCCTAAAAAAAAATTATACAATAAAAATAAATAATATAAATAGGGAAAAAGTTGACTGAACTATGAGCTTAATATTTTCCTAATGAAGGTTAATTTATTTGTTATTGGGTGTAAGCAATTCGTAAGCACGATCTAATCCATTGACTCTGAATTTTGTTTTCCCTAGTTTTATATCCGCTCGTTCCTCATAATATCTAAGCTAGTATTGACACTTAACTATTGTATACGATATATTTAATTTTCCTAATGTGTAATCTTAGGTAGAACAAGTAAACCTAAACATGATTCTTGCTGCTCTTTGTCAATGATAATGCCGTTCACTTGTCAATGTTTAAACCCTCCTTTTCTTCTTGGCAATTTTTTTTGTCATTTTTCCAGATTATTTGCACTCAATTTAGAACTCATAGAATACACACATGACACAAGATTTGGCCCTGTTCATATTAGGCCTCTTGTTCGCTTAAGAGAATAATAAATGTTCCTTTTAGCAAGATTATATCCAATTAAACTAGGTTAGGCTCGTAGGGAATTCTACTTCTTGAGATGAAATATCGCGTAAATGTACTATGTACATATGTCATTTACCATTAAAATTCCACACAGTTCACTAACAACAGGAAAAGGTTATTTATGCAAGAACTTAATCTTATTTGGACCTGATAAGTAATAGATTATTCTTGGATAAGTAATTTGCTTTTCATGGAAAAAGTTTGGAGAGAGACATTTTTTGATCACCCAACTCTTGATCGCAATCATCAGTTGGAAGGGATTGACTTTGATGAAAACAGGTGATCCAATCCATTAAATTTATTATATAAAGAAATATCCCTACGCAATTAAAGTCGATGACAATCTCCAAAACAATTGTAACTAAATCGGCGAATGATTAAATTATCCAAAAATGAATTAAAATAAAAAGAATACTGGGGGGTCTCTAACCTAAGAATCAATTTCCTAATTGTCAGGATCAACATACTAAAATCAGCAGCCCATTGACCTATTTGAATCTAACTACACCACTTGGGACTGTACATGTGATTATATTTTGACACGCCCAATAATTAAAAGAATATACATATGTGCCTAATTGAGCTGTCCACGTCAAACTAGATCAAAGAAATGCCAGTTGATACCTAGGATACTCTGAGCTAATCGGGCAACCACGAAAAGACATGATGAATTAAGGTTCTGTTTTATTTCACAAAAAATTAAACGATTCACACGATATTTTCTTGAAAAATAATCATCTATATATATCGTTCGAAATCATTAGGCAATGACAAATATTTTCATTAATAACGACAATTCATATCTAAACATTTACTTGAGCAGTGAAAATATATTTCGCTCATTATTTTCGTAAGCGACAAATAAGCGATTATTTTAAGAGAAATATTTGTCAAATCGTTTGTTTTTCACAAAGCAAATGCAGGCTAAGATAGTACTTTTACGAAGTGAGTCAAGCTAAAGGTTAATTTAGTAGACTGCGATGACCTAGTTTATGTTCTTGTACCTGAATAGTCTGTCCATATCTCTTTGGCATCATCCCTTTGGGCGTTCATTCATTGATTGACTTGTCAATACGAATTTACCTTCGACCAAAAAAAAAAAAACGAATTTGTGCACATACGTCCACGCATACATATGTATGAATTTTGCAATAGATCATAATTCAAAACAGCCCACGTGGTCGAGCCTTTATATGCTGCTTTCTTTCGATAACTTCGATTGCATATGCACGATTGTTAAACCGTCAAATGGACAAATTGAGTCAAGCTTGGGTTGGATAAGTCCAGCCAATATTAATCAATTTAACTCATATTAGCCCATTTATACATAATACAATTTTTACGACCCACGTCCAACTAAACCGCATTCGTATGTAACTTAATTTATGCCCTACCCATTTAACCCACTTAAGCTCTTCAGGTGAATGCGTTACTGCAATAAAATTTTGTATTGAATTAAAAAAAATTTAAAAAATAGTTATAAGTAAATTAAACAAAAATGTAAAAAAAAAACCCAAAAGTCGGAAACCCTATAAAGAACTAGAAAATTGTGCATCTGCTGTGACCGCACATATTCTAAATGCATGCTTGATCTTGAACTAAATTTAATCACATTTCCTGAATTTGCGTCGAATTCCATGGCCTAAGTATCCCCTCAAAAGCCAAATTAAAATGCATGTGTGATCACATTTTTCGATTAGGTGTACTCACCCAATTGACTAATAAAAGAAACAAGTAAAATGGCATATCAATATATATAAACAATAGAAATTTCCATAAACGCCATCACTTTTTTGGCTAAATTTACTCTCTCTCTCTCTCTCTCTCTCTCTGAATAGATACCCAAAAAAAAATGACGAGTCACGTAACAAAGTAAATTAAGCGAAAATGGCTTTTCAAGCTCGAAGATGGGAGGATAGTAGCCGCTAAAAGTAGCCATTGCCTCACAGCAGAGTCACAAGGACGATAGAGGAGGTGGCGATTGGATGCAGCAGAGGTCGGCTTGGACGCGGTGCTGGTGACTCTGCCGATGACGACAGCGGAGCCGCAGAGGTGGGCTGGCTCTAGTGGAAGAAGAGAGAAATGGGCAGATTTCTAAATTATTTTTTTTTCTCATGCAAACTGCTGACATGGCATTTTAATGGGGCTCTGAATACGAATGACATTCTGTTCCGAAAAACTGATTTTGATTAAAATGACTTTTTCTGATTCTGTTCCTGAATGAGTTTTAAATAACCAGAATCGCGTTTGATAACTGCACAAAATTTCTGTTTTGAAAAATTGTTGCTCTTCCTAATTTTTTTCATTTAAGTCAAATAATTATGTAATTACTTTGTAAAATTTTATTCTAAATTGAAGACTAATTTTCAATGCACACTAAAAAAAATGTGTGTCATAATAAATGAAACACAAATTTTAATACATGACATTTGAAGTTCGATTAAAGCATGGGACACGTTCCCATATTAAGGACTCATTTTTTTCTTTAAATGTTGTGTTGTCCAAATACATACAAACATAGCAGTCGAACAATCAAATTATCATTGAAAAAAAAATCAAATTATCTTTCTTGATACGAAATACAAGTCCTTCACTATCATTTTGCAACTTCTATCATAAATTCAAGTGGGTGTTTGGCTCCAGCTCCACGTGCAGATGGTTACATTTTGTGACGCACGGCTACGAGTATATATGTTACTATCCACACATTAGATGCCCTCATCTTCTACGATATTTTTTGTAGAAGAGTAAACCTATGAAATCTAGAAAATTTAGGTCTAATTGTCATAAATGTACTAATTTGGAGTTTTCGCCAAATTTTACTATCGAGTTACTGAGTTAGATAATACGTGATAGTTGACGGATGACGGATGGACTCATTTGAAATTTTTACCCTTTATTTATCACTGGTGTATCAATTTGAAAATTTTCATGGTATTAACTAAATTTAATGGAAATTAACAGAGGGTAAATTTGTTACGACTATATAATTTGTCACATGTATACCAGTTTAGGATTTTGGATGGTCAAAAAAATAGTTTGTGATAAATTTGGCACAAATGTACTAGTTTGAGATTTTACGTGTATAAAAAAAATAATTGTGGGTAAATTTATCACAAATGTGCCAGTTCGGGATTTCTTGTCAAAAAAATATCAGTTTAGGGTTTTTCGTAGGGGTAAGCATGGTTCTAGGGTAGAACCTGGAACCTGAAGAACCGAACCGACACTACAAAAAAATGAGGTTTTAGCAATGAAATTTGCGACGAAAATTTTGACAAAATTCGTCGCTAAAGTATTTTGCGACGAATTTTGCGACGAAAATATTTTCGTCGCTATATCGGCGTCGCAAATTTTAGCGACGAAAAATTTAAAATTTCGTCGCTAAATTGCGACGGAAAATTTTTGCGACAAAATTTGTCGCAAATTAGCGACGAATAAATTCGTCGCTATATTCGTCGCAAATTAGCGACGAAACTTATTCGTCGCTAAATTCGTCACTGATTAGCGACGAAAGTTTACCTACGGTATTTGCCACGATATTTGCGACGAAAATAGGGACGAAAGTAATTTCGTCGCTAACTCTGTGACACAATTTAGCGACGAAATTTTTTATGTTTCATTGCCAAATTGGGACGAAAATAAATTCGTCGCAAAATCCGTTGGTAATTGGCGAAGAATTTTACAACTGCCATTTGCGACGAAAATAGGAATGAAATTTCTACTGTTCGTTGGGAAATTCGTTGTTAATTAGCAACGTCCGTTTTTTTCCCAAACCGATATTTGCCACGAAAATTGGGACGAAAAGGATTTCGTCGGCAACTCAGTCACGAATTTAGCAACGAAAAATTTTAACTTTCATTGCAATAATCTATCGTTAATTTGCCACTTCGTCATCAATTAGCTGAAATTTAAAATAATATAGAGACAAAATTAGCATCCATATATTTGGAGGGCCTCCGGACGATTAAACCAAAACCAAAGAAGATTCTTGCAATAGTTGCCCAACCACAATTTTATCAAACTTGTGCATAAATATCAAAACTTAATGTTCCTCAAGAAGTCAATAATCTATTTGTACATATGGATTTTCCTCCAAAATCCTAATTGCATCACAAGGCTGATATATAGCTATATATTTGTCCAGCGAATAAATTTGTGCTATTCACACTCGGCAAGTTTAGAATTCCCAATCTTTGCAGATGATCATGCTACGTACAAACTCCAATGCAGAATTAGTGAGAGCTTAAGTCCGTGATACCATAGTCTCCCACGGTTCCAAATGGTACTAGTATGGCACCAAATCATGCTTGTTCTGGCCAGAATAACGTGTACTCTTCGCCCTGCAAAAAAAATTTGATTGCGCTGAGGTTAACTTTTGAAGGCATTTACTTTATTGAAAAGACGCACAAGCAAAAGCTTAATATTGATTACAAGTAACACTTAAATCAATACATATGAAACTCCAAAAATGAATAATGTGAGACACAAAGGCCAGACCAAATTACTTCTGCTCCCAAATTCTCTATATAATGTACAACTAGAAAATGTGTACTTTAACTACTTAAATATTATTATCTCTAAAAGAATTGCTTTGCTTCTTATCCATCCCTAGACAATAGCATTGGCTAGACCAGCATCGCCATCACTACACCAACATTTGACCTTAATTGGCTACAGTATGCGACATTGCTACCACAACCATTGTCAGGCCTCCATTTTCAATTCTCCTTCTCCACATGGCTTTACATCTTCAGTCATGGAACTTATGTTGTGTAAGATCCTTTTTACCTTAGCCTCAAGCAAGAACTTCTATTTGAAAATTTATTTCTCAGAAAGATTTATCAAATGATTACATAATTAATATGATAGGTTAAAATTGTATCAAATATTGTAGTTGCACTGGAAAATTGAACTAATTGAACTGAAAGTAATGTACTTAACACACCTTACGATGAAGAGCCTCGCGTGTACAGCAAGGACATGTTTCTTTTGCAAATCACAGGATGAGATTGGTTTTACCCTGAGATTTTAGTCATGAGGGGGTGATGAATTAATGCACTAATGTAGCAGACTGATTTTGAAAGAGATGTAGCAAAAGAAATAGAAAGTGAAGTAGCAAATAAAAGAGCAATAAAAGACAAGCAGAAGCCTATATTTGAACAATTACCCCATTATTTGATTGAATGGTAGTTTGTATTCTGACATGCTAGAAGCAGGAAATCCGAGACATAACCATGTCTCTTCGTCTAACAGAATGTGTGGGTGCCTTTGATGATGCTCAGCAAATTAACACCGTCTTCCTGCAATCTCAGTCTAATTACTCGTCAATAAGCTACACAGCATATTTTAAATGCACCAACCGCAACTCTGACACATAGAACTCTAGTTCAGGAATATTGGACAAAGAAGGTAAACCATCAACATCAACAAAGAAGGTAAACCATAACAAGGGAAAATAAAAGAAATGACTTAGCAGATTCGAATTGAAAGCACAAGAGACGAGTTGCAATATGATAGTTTTTCATAATACAAAGACAGTCAGTTTTCAATTATCAAAGAACAAATGAGAAGTAGGAAAAATAGCCTACCATTGGTCAGAAAGAGTAGGTCTGATAAACGCATAATAATGTCCACCATGCACCCCACCGCTGTAAACCAGAAGACTTAAAACAAATGGATTAATCAGTAGTAGCACAGTGACAACAACTAAATTGCAGCACAAACTCTCCAAAAATGACTTCTACAGATTGAAAATAACTTCACTATTTCTGGTAAGATAACATAGAAATCTGGCAACAATGTCAATCTTGAAAGGTTTGTTTTCAAATGTCTTCCAGGTGAAAAGCATAAGGTTGATTGATTGAAGAATGCTAAGATAGAACAATCCAAGGAAAAGAGGACAGGAGCGGGGTATAAAGGTCAGGACAAAGCTGCATCCTGTAACCTGACTATAACAGTATAGAGTATTGAAGTATCACAAAAAGAAGGTGTGCAAATCATTGCAGAACTTGTGGAAAGCACCACTTGTGACTTCAGCCACCAAAAGGCATTTTAAGATTCAAGTGTATGACTGATAGACTTCGGAATACACATTACAAGGCACCAATCAGAAACCTAAATACACCACAAGTTGCAAGATACCCATTGATTTGTGGAAGGATCACCCATTCGAGGCTCGATTTGGTGATATAACCGCATGTCAAGTCATTAATTGATATAAGTACAACACAGTGGCAAATGAACAATACTTGTACTTGCGGAGTGCAAAGAGATTGCGAACACTCCTATCAGCATCAGGAGACAAATATTTACCACCCTCGCGGTCAAGATCAAGTTGCAGAGGAAACTCAGAGCGATCATTGATCTGAAAATACAAGCATTAAGATCCTTAGTGACAAGGATAAAACAATGTCTACCTAAACTGGAATGGTACTGCTAATTAAAATAAAAAACTGGAACCAAGCAAAGACCAGTCACATTATCTTGCCTAAAATGAATCCAGACAATACTTAAGCACATAAAAAACTAGCCAGTGCATACAGCACATATTAACACAAGTATCTCTTGTGGTTAAAAGAAGTACCTCTACTAGATAACTTGTCCAGTCTGCAAGGACAGACAGTATAGAATAACCAAAAGATACAATTAAGGTGACCTGCAAATTGAGTTTCTCAGAAGTACCTGCCAAAATAGAGCTTTTTTATAACGTAAGCACTAAGCAGTCTAGTCTACAAGGACAGAAAATATTGCATCACACAATTGATGAGGCAATGACTATCTAGAGAACTTGTGAATGAGGATTTGTTGGTGTCTGTACAATAAGAATGACTTACCAACACTCCTAACATAGTGCTTGCGGAGAATAACAATTCCACAGAGCCTACCACCAAAATAGAGAAGAACAATTCCATGGAACCCACACCTAAATCGATTGTCGCGTCACAACGACCAATGCCACCATCCCCATCGCCAGCCCCAAGCCTGGCCCCAGCACACCCTCAACCCCCACCCCAACCCCAGCCCCAGCCCCAACCTCATCTGCATCTCCAGCCCCAACTCCGGCGCATATAGGAAGCAAAAAGAGGACAAATGAGGGGGAGAGAGAGAAAGGGTGGTTACCTAGAGTCGATCTCGTCGGCGACGTAGAAGGAGAAGGCCGATGCGGTCGTCTGCGGTGGTTCATAGACTGGAGGAGACGAGTCACGAATCGAGCCGAGGGAGGCGATGTTCGATTGAGAGGAGAGAGAGAGAGAGAGAGAGAGAGAGAGAGAGAGAGGGAGCGAGATGGAGAGCATTCCGAGAGGAGTTAGATCAAAAACAATTGGGTTTTCTTTGCTGACCCAGTTTTGTACTATTTCGTCGCAAATATCATCGCTAATTAGCGACGAATATAAAATTTGGTCGCTAATTAGCGACGAAACTAATATGGTCGCAAACAATTCGCGACCAAAATCAATTTTGTTGCTACTTAGCGACGAAATCTTATTGTCGTCGCTAAATATTAGCGATGAAAACCAATTTCGTCGCTAATTAGCGACAAAACCTTAATGTCGTCGCTAAATATTAGCGACGAAATTCTATCTTCATCGCTAAATATTAGCGACGAAATCTTATCGTTGTCGCTAATTAGCGACGAAAATCTGTTTCGTCACTAATTCGCGATGAAATTTATTTTCGTCGCTAATTTGCGACGAAATTTTATAGTCGTCGCTAATAATTAGCAACGAAATTTTATCGTCGTCGCTAAATATTAGCGACGAAATCTTACCGTGGTAGCTAATTAGCGACGAAATTTATTTTCGTCGCTAATTAGCCACGAAATTTTATGTCGTCGCTAATAATTAGAGACGAATAATTAGCGACGAATTATATTTCATCGCTAATTTTCCACCGCTAAAATCCTTCTGTTTTTAGCGACGAATTTGGCGACGAATTTAGCGACGAAATTTTTTTTCGTCGCTAAAGTCGTCGCAAATTAGCAACGATTTTATTTCGTCGCTAATTTTTCGTGGCTAAAAAAGCCTTTATTATTTTGCGACGAATTTGGCGACGAATTTAGCAACGAAAAAAAATTGCGCCAAATTCTCACATATTCTCACATAAACTTTCCTCGCTAAATTCGTCGCAAATTAGCAACGATTTTATTTTGTCGCTAATTTTTCGTGGCTAAATAGCCTTTATTATTTTGCGATGAATTTGGCGACGAATTTAGCGACGAAAGTTTTTTCGTCGCTAAATTCGTCGCAAATTAGCCATGAATTATTTTTCGTCGCTAATTTTTCGTGGCTAAATGCGCTTATTTTTGTAGTGCGATGGAACCGGTTGGTTCCAGGTTCCAATGTATGGAGGGTAGGTTCCAGGTTCCAAAAATTAGGGAACCTATTCTGACGGGTAGGTTCCAGGTTCTAGGTAAATGGAACCTAAAACCGGAACATGGACCCTGGATTAAGTTTTTATATTTTTTCTTGGTATATATCTTTGTGTCATCCTGCGGTATTCCATAATATCCAATGCTGAGTGTGTAATATAGAATCACTTTATTATTAAGACTTTTACTTTGTCAATGTTTCACATTTTTTCGTCTCTAAATATGAGTTGTGGTTAGTGAATTTTAACAGTTGATGATGATCATTAAATGTGATTATTCACTGTAATTGTTCAACTAATAATGCATGTGGAACCTGGAACCGACTCTGAAACTTGTGACATGGTAGGTTCTAGGTTCCAAGATATGCAGGGTAGGTTCTAGGTTCCACAAAATGAGGAACATGTATAGACGAGTAGGTTCCAGGTTCCAGGTAGAACCTGTACGGAACCTGAAACCGCTCACCCCTAGTTTTTCGTAGTCAAAAAATGGCTTTAGATAAATTTGTCACTGATGTATGTTGACACCTGATTTTTAATCATTTTTTCTATTGCTAAAGTAACAAAAAATCCATAAAAATTCATAAAATTGAAAAATCAACTTTGGGGACCTTAGCCAACCCTAGGGAACCAATTTTGACCAAAAAACGATTTTTCATATTTTCGGTATTTTTATTTTCGAAAATTCATAAAACAAAAAATGAAGAAAAAATGAAAAAATTGAAAAATCAACTTTAGAAGCCTTGGCCAAGCCTAGGCAACCACTTTTGAACAAAAAATAAAATTTCATATTATATATATTTTTAATTTTTTTTTTAAAAATACAAAAATACTTGAAAATTTTGGAAAAATAACATTTGAGGCAAAAAAAAATACACAAAGATAGTTAATATTTTTATTTTAAATCTATTTTCATATTGGCCATCGCAAATTCAGAAAAATCCAATTCGAGTCACGTGTTCCTTCACGAGTATAATCTTGAATTGGGCCTAAAAAATTTAATTTAAGTCAACTTATTTTTAATTTTCACTTTTTATGAGTTGTGACATTGTCTTCTAATATTTTAAATTTTCATCTTGGCCCAATTATACCCAGAATGACTTAATTTTGCAAAAGGGCTTTAATTAAATTCTGCATTATTTTCAACGGCAAGAAATGAGCTTAAATTTGACATGTGGTAAATTTTGGTGTGTCAAAAATTGTGAGGAGATTTGGACTTAAAGAAATATATTTTTTCAGGGACTAAATTGTAAATACTTAAAATTCAAGGACTAGAGTGCAAATACTTAACTCTTGAAGGATTATTTTACAAATAACAAAAAGAAGAGTTAGTGGATAAATTAGAATAGAGAAGGAAAGAAGGAGAAGAGGAGATGAAGAAGAGAAGTTGGAGAAGAATGGATGGAGAAAATAAGATAAGAATATAGAATGGAAGATGGAGAAGAGTTAGTAGAGAAATTAGAATGGAAGATAAGAATAGAGAAGGGAAGATGGAGATGAAGAAGAGTTAGTGGAGAAATTAGAATGGGAGATAAATATGGAGAAGGGAAGATGAAGATGAAGAAGAGTTAGTGGAGAGATTAGAATATGAGATAGAGATGGAGAATGGAAGATGAAAATGAAGAAGAGTTAGTGGAGAAATTAGAATGGGAGATAGAATTAGTGGAAAAATTAGAATGTGAGATAGATGAGTAGATTATAAAAGGAGGAAGAAGTGAGCTTGAGGGGGGAATTTTTTAGAGAGAAAATTGGAAGTGTTTAGGATGAAATTTTTTAGAGAGAAAATTGGAAGTGTTTAGGATGAAATTTTTTGGAGAGAAAATTTTGGATGTTTGAGAGAGTTTTGGGAGATAGAAGAAAAATTTGAGAGAAAGAAAATACCAAAAGAGAGAGAATTTTGAAGATGATGGGAGTTTAAAGCTAGGGGTTATCATCACAAATTCCTTCATCGATCAATATAAATCAAGAGTTCATCCTCGTCAACGAGCAAGCAAATTCGAGCTAAGTGTTTTTATTTATTCATTTATTTATGGTTTTACTCGTAAATTAGCACAAATTGTATACACTTTCTCCATCTCCCTTTTTTTTTATTTCCATATTTATGTCAGGAGAATGATATCTCTATGTCAACAGCAAAAATCTCGTAGAGATGCAAAAATCGGCCCAAACAAGCTCCTAAGCTGTCCATCGATTTCTCAACTGATCTGTGACTAAAAGTGCCTCTTAATTCAAAAGAAACTCTCTATATTGGGAACATAGAGAGCAAATATCAATTATAGAAATCCCTCCCAAAAAAACGGGAGATAAGTACTCTTTCCACTCTTCTGGTTTTAGGTGCAGATTAGCACATATTTTGTATACTGACACTTCACTCTATTTTATGTCAGGAAGCCACAACTCTATATCAATGGTCAACCCTATGGAAGCACAAAATCGGCTTGGAGGAGTCCTCAAGCGCGCACAAATTTCAAATTGTTGAATCAATTCGTTGTATTTCATTTTAAAGAATTCATACCCCAAAATGGAGAGGACAAAGTCCATCCGCAATTTAAATACCTGCACCATAAATCCCAAAGGGAAGAGCCAAGCCAATGCTTAGCCTCCCATTGGAGGTTTTTACTTACAGTAGTTAAATACCTGCAACTTAAATACATGTACCTTAAATCCCAAAGGGAAGAGCCAAGCCAATGTTTAGCCTTCCATTGGAGGTTTTTACTTACAGTAGTTAAATACCTGCAACTTAAATACCTGTACCTTAAATCCCAAAGGGAAGAGCCAAGCCAATGCTTAGCCTCCCATTGGAGGTTTTTACTTACAGTAGTTAAATACCTGTAACTTAAATACCTGTACCTTAAATCCCAAAGGGAAGAGCCAAGCCAATGCTTAGCCTCCCATTGGAGGTTTTTACTTACAGTAGTTAAATACATGCAACTTAAATACTTGTACCTTAAATCCCAAAGGGAAGAGCCAAGCCAATGCTTAGCCTCCCATTGGAGGTTTTTACTTACAGTAGTTAAATACCTGCAACTTAAATACCTGTACCTTAAATCCCAAAGGGAAGAGCCAAGCCAATGCTTAGCCTCCCATTGGAGGTTTTTACTTACAGTAGTTTAAATACTTGCAACTTAAATACCTGTACCTTAAATCCCAAAGGGAAGAGCCAAGCCAATGCTAGGCCTCCCATTGGAGGTGTTTATTCACTGTCATGTACTTCCTATAATTTAATTTTTGAATCATCAGACCCAAAAGATGAGTAGGTCGTAATACTGCACAGAAGTCGTTAACACACTCCCTCTTTCGGCTTTAGGGAATCTTTAACACTTAAAAAATATAACAAATAAAAATATATACCATCCACGCATCCTATTTAAAAAGTGAAAACACAAAAGAGAATACCCTACTAGAGTCTTAGGAATAAATCAAGCCCGAGTTGCCAAATTAGGATATCCATGAAATTAAGGTACCGAAAGGACATTAGTTTTAATTAACTAGTGTAACCAAGTCCCCGAGCCCCTAATCTCTGGTTCGCAGGAATAAATTAGTTCTCCCGCTAATTTATTTAGGTTTCTAATCGACCTACCAAGAACGATTAGTGGCGACTCCAAATTTTAAAATCATTTAAACAAAAACCAAAGTTGCGATTCGGTAGGGCTTGGGAGGGTCCGCGTTAGGTTAGTCAAATCTAATTAACCTAATAATCCGTTAACCCCCTTTAAAATTTAAAATTTTTTTAGAGGGTCGCGACAGACTGGCGACTCCGCTGGGGAAAGAGATTTTTAAATTTTCGAAAAAAGATACCAATTGGAATACTTAAATTTTTTCGAAATTTTAAGAGTCTTAGTGGACTTAGGCCAATGAAAATTTCATGCATATCTCGCTTCTGGCGATATTGTTTGGGACTCATTCTATAGGTGTTATATGTTTTTGTAGGATGGGAGTTATAAGGGGCGGAGTGTTTGGCTAACCCCTTTGTTTTGCAGGCTCGGTGTTGGGTTTATTTGTTTAATTTCGCACATTTTTAGAAGCGCTGTTTTGATATCAATTGTTGTGCATGTCTTGCATACTCTGAGGATCACGACACCTGCACACACAAGGGTCTAAACCCAAGTCGCGAAATTCTTCCTAGAAAACCATAGATAGGGATCGAATATGCAAAGCTCTTGCGTCGATTGCGCTCGGGTTGACCATATTTTATTCCGCTCATTATCTGAATTGACAATTCTTCCCATTGTGATTTGATTGCGCGGAGGGTAAGTTTGTCAATTCAGATAGTGGGAGCCTTTTTAGGTCCATACCTTGTCTCTCCTTCTTTTATTTTCTAGAGTCCACTCCTCACTTGAGTCATGCGCATGACTATGTGATTTGCATTTCTCCAAGGTAAAAGTAAGTTCTCTAATTTTATCTTATATTTATTTTCGGTCGGTCCATGCTAGGTGTTAGTCAGTTTTTGAGCTTGATATTACGACCATTCTTTTTAAAAGAAAATAAAAATTAAATTTGTCCCTCATTTCTTTTAAAAAATTTTTTTTGAAAAAATGATGTAAAAAAATCCCTTCATGGGAATTTTATTAACCAATAAAGGATTTTTGTCATATTTTTATTGCTTCAATAAAAATGAAATTTTCCTGAAAAAATTTTCCTCTGAAAATTTCAATAAAAAGAAAAATTCCTTAAAAAAAAAACTCTAGTAGACATCAAGTGATTTTATCACATTTTTCAAATTATAAAAACTTGCAAGAAAATTCTTCTCGAGAAATTCGCTCATGTTTTTCTAAGAAAATTTTCTCTAAATAAAATTAGACTAATTGACCAATAAGAGATTTTTGTCATGTTTTTTTCTCTCCAATAAAAATGAAATTTTCCCGACAAATTTTCCTCTGAAAATTTATTTCGATAAAAAGAAAAATTCCTTTAAAAAAAAACATCAAGTGATTTTATCACATTCTTTCAAATTATAAAAACTTGCAACAAAAATTCTTTTCGAGAAATTCGCTCATGTTTTTCTAAGAAAAGTTTCTCTAAATAAAATTAGACTAATGTCTCGGGGGAATTTCGTTAACCAATAAAGGATTTCTGTCATGTCTTTCCTGCTTCAATAAAAATAAAATTTTCCTGACAAATTTACCTCTGAAAATTTATTTTGATAAAAAGGAAATTCCTTCAAAAATTTTAGTAAACGTCAAGAGACTTTGTCACATTCCTTTAAAAAAATAAAAAAAAGAATAATAAATCTGAAAAAAATTCTGTATCAGAAATTAACCCATTTCTTCCTAAGGAAATTTTTTTTTCTTTCTTCTGATTTCTCTAAAAAATAGAAAAAATCAAATTGGACTAATATAGGAGTCATGGACCGACATTTCTTGTGTCGCATACTAATTATATCCTTTTCTTTTGCAGGGAGATCCTAGATACCCCAGACGGGTGTAAAAATTAAGTTCAATAATATATCAAGAATCATCTTCAGAAATACCAAAAGACGAAAAACACCGAGGCTTCAACCGTTAATTCTGGGGGGCAAACGAACATTGTCCATCTTTGACAGACAAAGTTGTGTCAATCCGTAAACTTGTATGGGCAGTGTATTCTGATATGACGGTGGATTTATACTGATTAAACATGGGGGCATATTTAATGTATTGCAGAGGATCCCGCGTCTTTTGAAAAACAATATGGATTATATAATCAGAACCCATGAAACAAATACCTTTACCTGATCAAATCAACCAGAGACCGGTCTTAAAATTTCCTCTTATCCGAAACATGCGGAGGGCTTTAGAGGACCGAGGTTCTATTAATGAACGTGGCCCACAGGAATTTCTCCCGACGCTACAGGCGACCGACACGAGCAAGTGGACGCCGAAAGAAACAAAATATGGATAAAAGTGGGCACACAACAGGTGGCCGGATTTACTACCAGCGCACTGATCGAGTTGTCATAGCGTTATTGTTCGTGATCTCAAGATGGATAGTGGGGACCACCGCCGAACCCATCATCAATGTTCTCGATATCATCGTCTGGAGCAATTAAACAAGAACATCAAGAAGAACATTAAGCCTCGACATCTTCGGTACCTCAAATCGTTCTGTTATGCTATGCGGAAGAAACGATAGCAGGAAAATTAAAAAAAAAAACAAAACAAAACAAAACAAAACACGTGAAGCTTTTCTTTCATTCCATTCATCAAATAGTATTACAACAACTCACTGGGGAGGAAAGGTAAAGCCAAACTGGGCCCTGATGACCATTACGAAAGAGCTCAACTGACTCTCCAAACAGTTGATGCTCTGGATGCACCGGGCGCTCTCGGGATCAAGCTCCGCGAGCCTAAAGAAGAGGCGATCGCACTTCTCTTTAACCTGGGCCATAGTGGCCTCGTAATGCTCAACGGCAAACTCCAGGTCCGGAACCGCTGCCCTCTCGAAAGCAATGTCTGCCGTAATGTCATCAAGTCTCTCCTGCAGCCAACCACATTTACACCTCATCACAATATTGCCTGGCTCCTGTTCGGCGTAAGTTCGGACCAAGGCCAGACGGTCCACCAACTTTCCCCTCTCACGAACCAGCCACGAAAGCTGATCGTTGGCAAACTTGAGGACCTTTTTGTGATTATCAGCCACAAACGTAACTGTTGCCAGACGCTCGTGCCGGTCTCGGTAACGGGCTTTCACGACGGCGGTCACAAGGACCGTCTCATAAGCACGGTTATAGGCAGCCAGAAAATTGATGAAGAGGGTCGAGAAGTTCCGGTACTCCTTCCCTAGTTGGGTACCCTCAACAGAAGCAGCGTCCACGGTCCTAAATAAACCGAGGATTTCAGCCTCAACGGTAGAGTTTTTGGCTATATGAGCGTAACCTCTACCAAGAAGATTGTAGAGTCTCTCCCACCCAGTTAGGACTTCGGCGGATAAGGTATGGTTAGGAGAATTGGCCATTTTTGAAAGCAGAATACGAAAGAAAGGGGGAGAGAGGTGAGGCAGATGAGCGGAATGCGAAGATGGTAATCTGCTTTGAAGTAAATATTGATTTCATAGTGACGGTATCAACCAGTCAAGATTTCTCTTATCTACCATTCTCTATTGGCACCACCCTCGTTGGCTCGAATTCCCATCAGATGGCGACTGCGAGCTAAGCGAGTCCGAAATCTCCGCAGAAAGTTTGACGAGACACCGCCACTTTGAAAAAGAAGACGGAAAGATGAGCTGAGTGGAAGACACGGCAAACGTTAGCGAAAAGGATATACGACTTGTCTTCATTAGAGGACCCGCCAGTAAATCGACGGTGGAGATCTTGACAGGGGCCCTCTATCACGAAAAGAAAAAAGAAGACAAACTGAGCGAGAAACAAGGATTTCCCCTTTGATCAAAAGCTGAATATCAGATTTTCTCCCTCGGAAAATCTAATAGCGCTGCCCGTGAAGAGGGAAGTCGTTGCTATTGCCAGAGAGAGAACTTGTCCCCATTTGATAGTCAGAGTTCATTCGCAAGAACTCGCAGGAGAAAGATAGAGAGGAAGGAGTTCTCGTGGGAGGGGAATTCAAAACCTTCACCATCAAAGCATCGGCTTTCAAAGCCTGTTACGAGAAGGCATCAACGATCTCGTGATCCCTCAAGTCCGAGAAGACATCCCGAGGCGGTCTCGAATCGGCAGTCCTAGATCCAGAAATATGTCGAGTATTAGGGGAACGGACGCATGTTCAACCCTGGTCAAAGCTGATGAAGTTCCTTACCCTAAGGGTCTACTGGTCATGGCCATTGACGGTAATCCAGTCTCTCTGTCAATCCTTGTTACCGTATTAAGAAAATGCCGGTATAAGGTTGTAGCTCAAGCAAAGGCGACAAAGGCCTTAGAGATATTAAGGAGGAGTAGTGACCCGTTTGATATCGTCCTCATCGCCATGGTAGGGATTGACATGGATGTTTTCACTCTCTTGGAAGTCATCAATTCTAAATTAAACATGCCAGTCCTCGTAATATCGGCAAGCGATGATCAGCAAGCCCTAATGAAGGCTGTCTTAAATGGGGCCCAAGACGTCGTAACGAAACCAGTTAGAGTTCAGATGCTTCAAAACATATGGCAGCACGTGGTAAGGAAGCAATTGCATGACCATGAGAACAAGCATCAAGCCTTCAATTTTGTTCCAAGCAACTGGAGAAAGAAGATGAGTTGGTCTCCCGAGCTGCATCGTATGTTTGTTAATGCAGTTCAGCAGCTAGGAATAGATTCGGCACGGCCGCAACATATACTGGAAATTATGAAGGTAGAGGGACTCACTAAAGCAAATGTTTCGAGTCATCTTCAGAAGTACAGAAAAAGGGTGAGAGAACACAATGCAGCTCAGAATCAAGAAAACCAAGGCGGGACTGATCCAAGCCTGAACGTCGAGTCTCCTCGCCACCATAAGTTCCCCAGGTTAGCATGGGGCGAGCCACTTCCCATCATCAATCAGGCTAGTAGCTATGCCATCAATCCCCCAGGCGTTAATCAAAGTATCCCCCAGAATCACCCTAATGCTCTTCAAGAGTATAGACCGCAGGAGCAGTGTATTCAGATTCCTTGGTTTGAGCACCAACCTGTGGCTAGAACTCATCCCATGATCAGCGCGTCTGCGCAGCTAGAGAATCAGACAAGAAGTTATCCTGAGCACTTCCACTTCTCTAATCCTCGAATGGAAGGAGTTTTTGGCAGCAGGACAGTTGGTGATCCCCACACTTTCTCGAGTAATGATGAAGGCTCCAGCATGAGAAGTCAAATTGCTCATGGTGAGGACAGAATGAGAAATCTACCGCCAGCATTTGCCAACAACAATGCCCAATTCGAGCATCAGTTGCTGGAAGGTTCAAGAGATTACCCAGATGTTGACACCTGATCTTTAATCATTTTTTCTATTGCTAAAGTAATAAAAAAATCCATAAAAATTCATAAAATTGAAAAATCAACTTTTGGGACCTTAGCCAAGCCTAGGGAACCAATTTTGACCAAAAAACGATTTTTCATATTTTCAGTATTTTTACGTATTTTTTATTTATTTATTTTCAAAAATTAATAGAAAATCCATAAAAATTCATAAAATTGAAAAATCAACTTTGGGAACCTTAGCCAAGCCTAGGGAATGAATTTTGACCAAAAAATAATTTTTCATATTATATATATATTTTAATTTTAAAAAAACAAATACAAAAATATTTGAAAATTTTGAAAAAATAACATTTGAGGCCAAAAAAATACACAAAGATAGTTAATATTTTTATTTTAAATCTATTTTCATATTGGCCATCGCAAATTCAGAAAAATCCAATTCGAGTCACGTGTTCCTTCACGAGTATAATCTCGAATCGGGCTTAAAAAAATTTAATTTGAGTCAACTTATTTTTAACTTTCACTTTTTATGAGTTGTGACATTGTCTTCTAATATTTTAAATTTTCATCTTGGCCCAATTATACCCAGAATGACTTAATTTTGCAAAAGGGCTTTAATTAAATTATGCATTATTTTCAGCGACAAGAAATGAGCTTAAATTTGACATGTGGTAAATTTTGGTGTGTCAAAAATTGTGAGGAGATTTGGACTTAAAGAAATATATTTTTTCAGGGACTGAATTGTAAATACTTAAAATTCAAGGACTAAAGTGCAAATACCTAACTCTTGAAGGATTATTTTACAAATAATAAAAAGAAAAGTTAGTGGATAAATTAGAATAGAGAAGGAAAGATGAAGAAGAGGAGATGAAGAAGAGAAGTTGGAGAAGAATGGATGGAGAAAATAAGATAAGAATAGAGAATGGAAGATGGAGATGAAGAAGAGTTAGTAGAGAAATTAGAATGGAAGATAAGAATAGAGAAGGGAAGATGGAGATTAAGAAGAGTTAGTGGAGAAATTAGAATGGGAGATAAATATGGAGAAGGGAAGATGAAGATGAAGAAGAGTTAGTGGAGAGATTAGAATGTGAGATAGAGATGGAGAATGGAAGATGAAAATGAAGAAGAGTTAGTGGAGAAATTAGAATGGGAGATAGAGTTAGTGGAAAAATTAGAATGGGAGATAGATGAGTAGGTTATAAAAGGAGAAAGAAGTGAGCTTGAGAAAGGAATTTTTTAGAGAGAAAATTGGAAGTGTTTGGGGGAATTTTTTAGAGAGAAAATTGGAAGTGTTTGGGAGAATTTTTTAGAGAGAAAATTGGAAGTGTTTGGGAGAATTTTTTGGAGAGAAAATTTTGGATGTTTAAGAGAGTTTTGGGAGATTGAAGAAAAATTTGAGAGAAAGAAAATACCAAAAGAGAGAGAATTTTGAAGATGATGGAAGTTTAAATCTAGGGGTTATCATCACAAATTCCTTCATCGATCAATATAAATCAAGAGTTATTCCTCGTCAACGAGCAAGCAAATTCGAGCTAAGTGTTTTTATTTATTCATTTGTTTATGGTTTTACTTGCAAATTAGCACAAATTGTATACACTTTCTCCATCTCCTTTTTTTTTCCATATTTTATGTCAGGAGAAGGATATCTCTACGTCAACAGCAAAAATCTCGTAGAGATGCAAAAATCGGCCCAGACAAGCTCCTAAGCTGTCCACCGATTTCTCAACTGATCTGTGACTAAAAGTCCCTCTTAATTCAAAAGAAACTCTCTATATTGGGAACATAGAGAGCGAAAATCAATTATAGAAATCCCTCCCAAAAAAACGGGAGATAAGTACTCTTTCCACTCTTCTGGTTTTAGGTGCAGATTAGCACATATTTTGTATACTGACATTTCACTCTATTTTATGTCAGGAAGCCGTAGCTTTATATCAATGGTCAACCCTATGGAAGCACAAAATCGGCTTGGAGGAGTCCTCAAGCGCGCACAAATTTCAAATTGTTGAATCAATTCGTTGTATTTTATTTTAAAGAATTCATACCCTAGAATGGAGAGGACAAAGTCCATCCGCAATTTAAATACCTGCACCATAAATCCCAAAGGGAAGAGCCAAGCCAATGCTTAGCCTCCCATTGGAGGTTTTTACTTACAGTAGTTAAATACCTGCAACTTAAATACCTGTACCTTAAATCCCAAAGGGAAGAGCCAAGCCAATGCTTAGCCTCCCATTGGAGGTTTTTACTTACAGTAGTTAAATACCTGCAACTTAAATACCTATACCTTAAATCCCAAAGGGAAGAGCCAAGCCAATGCTTAGCCTCCCATTGGAGGTTTTTACTTACAGTAGTTAAATACCTGCAACTTAAATACATGTACCTTAAATCCCAAAGGGAAGAGCCAAGCCAATGCTTAGCCTCCCATTGGAGGTTTTTACTTACAGTAGTTAAATACCTGCAACTTAAATACATGTACCTTAAATCCCAAAGGGAAGAGCCAAGCCAATGCTTAGCCTCCCATTGGAGGTTTTTACTTACAGTAGTTAAATACCTGCAACTTAAATACCTATACCTTAAATCTCAAAGGGAAGAGCCAAGCCAATGCTTACCCTCCCATTGGAGGTTTTTACTTACAGTAGTTTAAATACTTGCAACTTAAATACCTGTACCTTAAATCCCAAAGGGAAGAGCCAAGCCAATGCTAGGCCTCCCATTGGAGGTGTTTATTCACTGTCATGTACTTCCTATAATTTAATTTTTGAATCATCAGACCCAAAAGATAAGTAGGTCGTAATACTGCACAGAAGTCGTTAACACACTCCCTCTTTCGGCTTCAGGGAATCTTTAACACTTAAAAAAATATAACAAATAAAAATATATACCATCCATGCATCCTATTTAAAAAGTGAAAACACAAAAGAGAATACCCTACTAAAGCCTTAGGAATAAACCAAGTCTGAGTTGCCGAATTAAGATATCCATGAAATTAAGGTACCGAAAGGGCATTAGTTTTAATTAACTAGTGTAACCAAGTCCCCGAGCTCCTAATCTCTGGTTCGCAGGAATAAATTAGTTCTCCCGCTAATTTATTTAGGTTTCTAATCGACCTACCAAGAACGATTAGTGGCGACTCCAAATTTTAAAATCATTTAAACAAAAACCAAAGTTGCGATTCGGTAGGGCTTGGGAGGGTCCGCGTTAGGTTAGTCAAATCTAATTAACCTAATAATCCGTTAACCCCTTTTAAAATTAATTTTTTAGAGGGTCGCGACAGACTGGCGACTCCACTGGGGACGGGATTTTTAAATTTTCGAAAAAAGATACCAATTGGAATACTTGAATTTTTTCGAAATTTTAAAAGTCTTAGTGGACTTAGGCCAATGTAAATTTCATTGATATCTCGCTTTTGGCGATCTTGCTTGGGACTCATTCTATAAGTGTTATATGTTTTTGTAGGATGGGAGTTATAAGGGGCGGAGTGTTTGGATAACCCATTTGTTTTGCAGGCTCGGTGTTGGGATTATGTTTAATTTCACACATTTTTAGAAGCGCTGTTTTGATATCAATTGTTGTGCATGTCTTGCATATTCTAAGGATCGCAACACCTGCACACGCAAGCGTCTAAACCCAAGTCGCAAAATTTTTCTTAGGTAACCATAGATAGGGATCGAATATGCAAAGCTCTTGCGTCGATTGCGCTTGGGTTAACCATATTTTATCCCGCTCAATATCTGAATTGACAATTCTTCCCATTGTGATTTGATTGCGCGGAGGGTAAGGTTGTCAATTCAGATAGTGGGGGCCTTTTAGGTCCATATCCTGTCTCTCCTTCTTTTATTTTCTAGAGTCCACTCCTCACTTGAGTCATGCGCATGACTATGTGATTTGCATTTCTCCAAGGTAAAAGTAAGTTCTCTAATTTTATCTTGTATTTATTTTCGGTCGGTCCATGCTAGGTGTTAGTCAGTTTTTGAGCTTGATATTACGACCATTCTTTTAAAAGAAAATAAAAATTAAATTTGTCCCTCATTTCTTTTAAAAAAATTTTTGAAAAAATGTTGTGAAAAAATCCATTCATGGGAATTTTATTAACCAATAAGGGATTTTTGTCATATTTTTATTGCTTCAATAAAAATGAAATTTTCCTGAAAAAATTTTCCTCTGAAAATTTATTTCAATAAAAAGAAAAATTCCTTAAAAAAAACTCTAGTAGACATCAAGTGATTTTATCACATTTTTCAAATTATAAAAACTTGCAAGAAAATTCTTCTCGAGAAATTCGCTCATGTTTTTATTAAAAAAATTTCTCTAAATAAAATTAGACTAATTGACCAATAAGAGATTTTTGTCATGTTTTTCTTGCTTCAATAAAAATGAAATTTTCCTGACAAATTTTCCTCTGAAAATTTATTTCGATAAAAAGAAAAATTCCTTAAAAAAAAAAACTTTGGTAAACATTAAGTGATTTTATCACATTCTTTCAAATTATAAAAACTTGCAACAAAAATTCTTTTCGAGAAATTCGCTCATGTTTTTCTAAGAAAAGTTTCTCTAAATAAAATTAGACTAATGTCTCGAGGGAATTTTGTTAACCAATAAAGGATTTCTGTCATGTCTTTCCTGCTTCAATAAAAATAAAATTTTCCTGACAAATTTACCTCTGAAAATTTATTTTGATAAAAAGGAAATTCCTTCAAAAATTTTAGTAAACGTCAAGAGATTTTGTCACATTCCTTTAAAAAAATAATAAAAAAAAGAGTAATAAATCTGCAAAAAAATTCTGTATCAGAAATTAACCCATTTCTTCCTAAGGAAATTTTTTTTCTGATTTCTCTATAAAATAGAAAAAAATCAAATTGGACTAATATAGGAGTCACGGACCGACATTCCTTGTGTCGCATACTAATTATATCATTTTCTTTTGCAGGGAGATCCTAGATACCCCAGACGGGTGTAAAAATTAAGTTCAATAATATATCAAGAATCATCTTCAGAAATACTAAAAGACGAAAAACACCGAGGCTTCAACCGTTAATTTTGGGGGGGCAAACGAACACTGTCCATCTTTGATAGACAAAGTTGTGTCAATCCTTAAACTTGTATGGGCAATGTATTCTGATATGACGGTGGATTTATACTGATTAAACACGGAGGCATATTTAATATATTGCAGAGGATCCCGCGTCTTTTGAAAGACAATATGGATTATATAATCAGAAACCATGAAATAAGTACATTAATCTGATTAAATCAACCAGAGACCGGTCTTAAAATTTCCTCGGATCCGAAACACGCGGAAGGTTTTAGAAGACCGAGGTTCTATTAATGAACGTGGCCCACATGACACTCCCCCGATGCTACAGGTGCCTGATACATACGAGTGGACGCCGAAAGCAACAAAACACGGTTGAAGTGGGGCACGCAAAAAAATGGCCGAATTTATTGGCACACTAATTAAGTGGTGGCAGCTTTATTAATTTACATGATTGAACGCGAGTCTCTAGGTGGCTGGTGGAAAGCCACACTGAATGCCTCTCTAATGTTCTTGATATCATCGTCTACCGCAACCCGCGAGAGCATCATGAAGAAGATTAAACCTAGACGAATACGTCTACTTAGTTTCATCGCACGTTCTCGCCTTTTGTCGATGTCCAAAATTAATGCACAAGCTAGAAGTAATCATTTCCCTTTCCCCCTATTAAATGCTCGGAGCCGTTAACCACACCAAACTCGAAAAAATTAATATCGAGACGAAATCCGTGTAAATTTGAAGGGTAAATTCGTATCGTTCCAATTTACCCTTAAATTGCTCCGGTTTTAAATTTGATCCCTTCTATTTTCAGGAATTTGCAAAAGCGACTCGAGAATACAGTCGTATCCAAAAACCAAATTTCTTGGTTGGGCTGAATTGGGGGCAAATCAACTCATGAACATTACCACGGGATGGACAGCTTCGGTTAAAGAAAAATACAAGCGAAAGATCCAAACAATCTCAGACATGGGTAATTCTGTATCGTTCTAATTTACACATAATCATCTCAAGTCTCGAATTGTTTTATTCCATTCTTAACAGGGATTGCAAATTACCTCGAGAAAATACCGTAACATGGCCCAAGGTGATACAACAGGGCTGCGTTATCCCCAAGGATTAACCTTTGAAAGGAAAGCCCCGTGGACACCTACGGTCCAATGGACCGAATGGTATGGGGGGATAACAGTAGGTCCGAAATGTCTCGAGTTCGATCCCCAAGGGTGGGGAATGTTGTAAGAATTATAAATAAATGAAACAACTTTTTGTGCATTTCTTTTTACAAACAGGAATACTCGACGAGTAATATCAAAGTCAGTATTTTACCATAGTCATGCCATAATGGTGAGGCGCCCAACAAAAGTCGAGGAAAATTCAATCCAGCAAAACTGGTAAAAGACTCGTGCAAGGCATTCAAGACGAAGGATAAATCAGTATCGTTTCCAATTTATCCCTTTTAATACTGGTTGACATGTCTCCTTTTCTTTTTACAGAAAATATTTATACTAACATTTAACATGTTGAGGGAGACAAATCCCAAAAGAAAATTGTGATCATCTGACAAGATCTATTTTGGTGAAAAATGAGGCAAATTAATCACAAGTTCTGAAGCAAAAAAAGCAAATACGTCTTCCTTATCTCGTTTGATTTCAAGAATAATTTCTCTGCTTTTTGCAGGGGCATTCAACCGCTAAACCACGGCGGTCGCTGTTATTAAGCAAACCGAAATGCTCCCTCACCCATATGCTTCATCGCACAGGGGCAAAGTTGAGACGAACCGCCCCTCGACATAAGGAGTAGGCCTCCCAATTTGTTCGGCCCGCCCACATACCAGGGGCAATTCAAATCCGCCCATGTTTGCACATTATATAAACACACATGATGCTAAAAATTATCACATCGGCATTATGTTTACACATTTCACGAATTATGTATGACTATTCCGCATGTTTAATTTACCAACTCCAACTTAGAGCATAAATTGCATAGGAGACATCAAATGTGCAAAATGGGGCATAACAGGATGAGGAAAGGTAAACCATTTCCACACAGGTCTAACATTTTAATCTACAGATAAACAGCCTAGAGTGAGAGAAAGGCCTTTCGGACTGAAGTTCCCCATTCAGATTACATTCGAGGCGTTCATAATATGAGAACCTCCTTAAACAGAATTGGTAATGCAAGCTTGACAAAATAATTTTGCGTGATCCACATTTGGATTGATTGCATCATGAGTTATCACACAGACTAATTCTAATCATTGCCGACTTGGTTGAATAGTTTTGCATGAACCGATCAACTCATTGATGAAAATGCTTGCACATGTTACCTCTGACACTGCCTGACAGATAACACATTCCCAATGTTCGAATTACCTTCTAAAGTCTTGAAATTCATTCGGCGATTATTGAATGAACAAGCCTGGTTGTCCAGAAGCCACCAAGCATTTCTTCCAAATTCTCAGGTAAGTATATCTTCAACCAGAACCTTTCAAGAGAATGAATTCTGACGGTTGTTGGGATACTCGAATCCATTACGGTATATACAGGTATCCACATTCTTCAATAAAGTATGATTTGTCTCAAGGACAGAAATGTTCGAGACCTTTTGATCTCTACCTCTTTGGTTTATTCCTAAAACGACAGGAGAATATAATTTGGGTTTGAGCTTCTGCGGGATTCCTGGTCTCCCCAGATTTCAGAATGGCACCCTTTGAGGTACATAAAGTCCTTCTTACAGGCAAATCAAGTCCTTCTTACAGGCATAAAGTCCTTCTTACAAGCAAACCAAGTCCTTCTTATAGGCAAATCAAGTCCTTCTTACAGGCAAACCAAGTCCTTCTTACAGGCAAACCAAGTCCTTCTTACAGGCACAAAGTCCTTCTTACAGGCAAAGTAAGTCCTTTTTACAGGCAAATCAAGTCCTTCTTACAGGCACAAAGTCCTTCTTACAGGCAAATCAAGTCCTTCTTACAGGCAAACAAAGTCCTTCTTACAGGCACAAAGTCCTTCTTACAGGCAAACCAAGTCCTTCTTACAGGCAAATCAAGTCCTGCTTACAGGCAAATAAAGTCCTTCTTACAGGCAAAGCAAGTCCTTCTTACAGGCAAATCAAGTCCTTCTTACAAGCACAAAGTCCTTCTTACAAGCAAATCAAGTCCTTCTTACAGGCACAAAGTCCTTCTTACAGGCAAGCAAAGTCCTTCTTACAAGCAAATCAAGTCCTTCTTAAAGGCATAAAGTCCTTCTTACAGGCAAATCAAGTCCTTCTTATAGGCAAACTAAGTCCTTCTTACAGGCAAACTAAGTCCTTCTTACAGGCACAAAGTCCTTCTTACAGGCAAATCAAGTCCTTCTTACAGGCACAAAGTCCTTCTTACAGGCAAATCAAGTCCTTCTTACAGGCACAAAGTCCTTCTTACAGGCAAATCAAGTCCTTCTTACAGGCATAAAGTCCTTCTTACAGGCACAAAGTCCTTCTTACAGGCAAATCAAGTCCTTCTTACAGGCACAAAGTCCTTCTTACAGGCATAAAGTCCTTCTTACAGGCAAATCAAGTCCTTCTTACAGGCATAAAGTCATTCTTACAGGCAAACAAAGTCCTTCTTACAGGCAAATCAAGTCATTCTTACAGGCACAAAGTCCTTCTTACAGGCAAAGTAAGTCCTTTTTACAGGCAAACAAAGTCCTTCTTACAGGCAAAGCAAGTCCTTCTTACAGGCACAAAGTTCTTCTTACAGGCAAAGCACCAAGTCCTTTTTACTGGCACCAAGTCCTTTCTACAGGCACCAAGTCCTTCTTACAGGTATCTCCATGTGGTGACCTACCATACGGGTCAAATCTCAATCAAAATTTAATCAGTAGAATCCTTTTATTAGGAATCTACCATGGTACGACCCACCATACGGGTCAAATGGTATGACCCACCATACGGGTCAAATTTTAATTCAATTTTTAATCAGTAGAATCCTTTTATTAGGAATCTACCATGGGTTGATCCACCATACGGGTTCAGTGGAACAATCATGTCACGACTCTTTTTATTTCCTTGTATTGAGTCGATAAGAATCCAGGTGTCATCTCGTCTTTGAAATCAACCTCTACCGAGCTTCCTTTCAAAGAGGGGCAGCTGTTGACACCTGATCTTTAATCATTTTTTCTATTGCTAAAGTAATAAAAAATCCATAAAAATTCATAAAATTGAAAAATCAACTTTGGGGACCTTAGCCAAGCCTAGGGAACCAATTTTGACCAAAAAACGATTTTTCATATTTTCAGTATTTTTACGTATTTTTTATTTATTTATTTTCAAAAATTAATAGAAAATCCATAAAAATTCATAAAATTGAAAAATCAACTTTGGGAACCTTAGCCAAGCCTAGGGAATGAATTTTGACCAAAAAATAATTTTTCATATTATATATATATTTTAATTTTTTAAAAACAAATACAAAAATATTTGAAAATTTTGAAAAAATAACATTTGAGGCCAAAAAATACACAAAGATAGTTAATATTTTTATTTTAAATCTATTTTCATATTGGCCATCGCAAATTCAGAAAAATCCAATTCGAGTCACGTGTTCCTTCACGAGTATAATCTCGAATCGGGCTTAAAAAAATTTAATTTGAGTCAACTTATTTTTAACTTTCACTTTTTATGAGTTGTGACATTGTCTTCTAATATTTTAAATTTTCATCTTGGCCCAATTATACCCAGAATGACTTAATTTTGCAAAAGGGCTTTAATTAAATTATGCATTATTTTCAGCGACAAGAAATGAGCTTAAATTTGACATGTGGTAAATTTTGGTGTGTCAAAAATTGTGAGGAGATTTGGACTTAAAGAAATATATTTTTTCAGGGACTGAATTGTAAATACTTAAAATTCAAGGACTAAAGTGCAAATACCTAACTCTTGAAGGATTATTTTACAAATAATAAAAAGAAAAGTTAGTGGATAAATTAGAATAGAGAAGGAAAGATGAAGAAGAGGAGATGAAGAAGAGAAGTTGGAGAAGAATGGATGGAGAAAATAAGATAAGAATAGAGAATGGAAGATGGAGATGAAGAAGAGTTAGTAGAGAAATTAGAATGGAAGATAAGAATAGAGAAGGGAAGATGGAGATTAAGAAGAGTTAGTGGAGAAATTAGAATGGGAGATAAATATGGAGAAGGGAAGATGAAGATGAAGAAGAGTTAGTGGAGAGATTAGAATGTGAGATAGAGATGGAGAATGGAAGATGAAAATGAAGAAGAGTTAGTGGAGAAATTAGAATGGGAGATAGAGTTAGTGGAAAAATTAGAATGGGAGATAGATGAGTAGGTTATAAAAGGAGAAAGAAGTGAGCTTGAGAAAGGAATTTTTTAGAGAGAAAATTGGAAGTGTTTGGGGGAATTTTTTAGAGAGAAAATTGGAAGTGTTTGGGAGAATTTTTTAGAGAGAAAATTGGAAGTGTTTGGGAGAATTTTTTGGAGAGAAAATTTTGGATGTTTAAGAGAGTTTTGGGAGATTGAAGAAAAATTTGAGAGAAAGAAAATACCAAAAGAGAGAGAATTTTGAAGATGATGGAAGTTTAAATCTAGGGGTTATCATCACAAATTCCTTCATCGATCAATATAAATCAAGAGTTATTCCTCGTCAACGAGCAAGCAAATTCGAGCTAAGTGTTTTTATTTATTCATTTGTTTATGGTTTTACTTGCAAATTAGCACAAATTGTATACACTTTCTCCATCTCCTTTTTTTTTCCATATTTTATGTCAGGAGAAGGATATCTCTACGTCAACAGCAAAAATCTCGTAGAGATGCAAAAATCGGCCCAGACAAGCTCCTAAGCTGTCCACCGATTTCTCAACTGATCTGTGACTAAAAGTCCCTCTTAATTCAAAAGAAACTCTCTATATTGGGAACATAGAGAGCGAAAATCAATTATAGAAATCCCTCCCAAAAAAATGGGAGATAAGTACTCTTTCCACTCTTCTGGTTTTAGGTGCAGATTAGCACATATTTTGTATACTGACATTTCACTCTATTTTATGTCAGGAAGCCGTAGCTTTATATCAATGGTCAACCCTATGGAAGCACAAAATCGGCTTGGAGGAGTCCTCAAGCGCGCACAAATTTCAAATTGTTGAATCAATTCGTTGTATTTTATTTTAAAGAATTCATACCCTAGAATGGAGAGGACAAAGTCCATCCGCAATTTAAATACCTGCACCATAAATCCCAAAGGGAAGAGCCAAGCCAATGCTTAGCCTCCCATTGGAGGTTTTTACTTACAGTAGTTAAATACCTGCAACTTAAATACCTGTACCTTAAATCCCAAAGGGAAGAGCCAAGCCAATGCTTAGCCTCCCATTGGAGGTTTTTACTTACAGTAGTTAAATACCTGCAACTTAAATACCTATACCTTAAATCCCAAAGGGAAGAGCCAAGCCAATGCTTAGCCTCCCATTGGAGGTTTTTACTTACAGTAGTTAAATACCTGCAACTTAAATACATGTACCTTAAATCCCAAAGGGAAGAGCCAAGCCAATGCTTAGCCTCCCATTGGAGGTTTTTACTTACAGTAGTTAAATACATGCAACTTAAATACATGTACCTTAAATCCCAAAGGGAAGAGCCAAGCCAATGCTTAGCCTCCCATTGGAGGTTTTTACTTACAGTAGTTAAATACCTGCAACTTAAATACCTATACCTTAAATCTCAAAGGGAAGAGCCAAGCCAATGCTTACCCTCCCATTGGAGGTTTTTACTTACAGTAGTTTAAATACTTGCAACTTAAATACCTGTACCTTAAATCCCAAAGGGAAGAGCCAAGCCAATGCTAGGCCTCCCATTGGAGGTGTTTATTCACTGTCATGTACTTCCTATAATTTAATTTTTGAATCATCAGACCCAAAAGATAAGTAGGTCGTAATACTGCACAGAAGTCGTTAACACACTCCCTCTTTCGGCTTCAGGGAATCTTTAACACTTAAAAAAATATAACAAATAAAAATATATACCATCCATGCATCCTATTTAAAAAGTGAAAACACAAAAGAGAATACCCTACTAAAGCCTTAGGAATAAACCAAGTCTGAGTTGCCGAATTAAGATATCCATGAAATTAAGGTACCGAAAGGGCATTAGTTTTAATTAACTAGTGTAACCAAGTCCCCGAGCTCCTAATCTCTGGTTCGCAGGAATAAATTAGTTCTCCCGCTAATTTATTTAGGTTTCTAATCGACCTACCAAGAACGATTAGTGGCGACTCCAAATTTTAAAATCATTTAAACAAAAACCAAAGTTGCGATTCGGTAGGGCTTGGGAGGGTCCGCGTTAGGTTAGTCAAATCTAATTAACCTAATAATCCGTTAACCCCTTTTAAAATTAATTTTTTAGAGGGTCGCGACACCAGATGATGAGCTTACTGCCCTGGTCAACCAGTTTAGGGTTGACAGACGTCCCAAGCCGCGATCAGGAGCCAGTGAGTAGGGACTCTCAAACATCGGTTATCCACACCCGAACCAACACGAGACTAGTTGATTATCGAAGAGCCACAGGAGAGGCAGAACTGACCTTGAATAAGTGCACCTTTCATTTCATGCTTAATTCCCCTGCGTATGATATTTTCCAGCTTTCTAGGTGTCTCGATTTAATTCAAGGACAAGGGGGCAATTTATTTATCCCGTCGAATGCGTGAATCCCTTTTTATGCTAGATTTAGGGCGGATCAATTTGTGGCAACGTCGCTGACTGCCATAATGAGAAATGTTGAATGGCCTCACGTAGGGAAATTTCAAGTGAAAAGCCCAGGCGAGCTCGAAGACGGGTAACTGTGTGTCGTTCCAATTTACCCTCAATCGTTGCAAAATGCTAAATTGGATTTGTTCCATTCTCACCCAGGGGATTGCAAAGTGCCTCAAGAGTGTCGCAAAATGAAATGACCCAATGGAATGCGATAGGACTCATTCGCCTTCAAGGTAACCTTCAAATTAAAGGAGCCCTCCGGTCCACGGACCCAATGGCATGGAAAATGATGATGGTCCAAGGCAACCCGAAAGAAAACAAGGCCCAACTAAGCAAAGCACATATGTGGCAAGCTCAAAGTGAAGGGCAACTCGGGACATACAATTCAATCCAATCCAAATGAAGGAACTTCCTCAATTCAAATTCAATGGAAGTATACACAAGGGTAAAACAGTATCGTTCCAATTTTTCTAGAATATGAAGAACATATACTGCCGCATTCTCTTTCATTTTTGCAGGGGAAGTCTCTACTGGCCAAATTTTCCTGTCTACCATTCCCTATCAGTATCACCTCCGCTACTCGTCTCCAATCTCGAGCCAAGCAAATCCGACGTCTCTACGGAAAAGTTGGACGAGACGCCACTACTTTGAAAAAGAAAGGATAAAAAATAAGCTGAGTGGGAGACAAAGACATTTTCGGCAGAAAAGAGATACGACTCGTCTTTATTGAAGAATTCGCCAGCAAATTGACAGTGGAGACAGCAACAAGGGGCCCCCTTCCACGGAAAGATGGAAGGAGACGAGCTGGGCGAGAGATACGATGAAAAGAAAATCGAGAAAGCCAGAACACTCGAGAGAGGCAATACAGTTGCTAAACCCACGTCTAATTTTAAAGGAGGCATCTTCTTGATAATTCTCATTCGTGCTCGAAAGAGAGACTCTTAAAGCATACGCAGTCTCCCTGAAAAATCCAGAGAGTGAAAATACAAGAAGAGATATCAAACTTTGAGAAATCGTTAACCAAATCGAAGATGTCTCAACCCAACACACTTGAAAGTTATCGTTACTTGCTGAATATGGGAGAGGAAGAGTTCGAAGCCATATTTGGGATCGAGCCTATGGAGCCCGGCCCTTCCACCGACGACGTCCAAGAGCCCGGTAAGGACAATGACAACAACGGTAAAGGTCAAAAGAAGCGTTACCGTCGCCATACTGAGGAGCAAGTACGAAAGCTTGAAGCTTTCTTCAGAACGTGCCCTATGCCAGACGGCAAACAAAAAATAGAACTGAGTCAAGAGCTAGGCCTTGAACCTTCGCAAATCAAGTTCTGGTTTCAAAATAGACGAACCCGAATGAAGACTCGTCATGAGCACAACGAAGCCGAGTTTCTAAGAGTTGAAAATGAAAACCTCCGAGCGGAAAACAAGATGTATAAAGAGACTTTTGACTCCGCCACCTGCCCCAACTGCAATAGCCTCCTCCTCACCCTCGATGAAATGTATGATCTGAGGATCGAAAATGCACGTTTAAGAGGTGAGTTAGACCAATTTATAACAGGATCGAGTTCTGTTGGAGCAGGGTACAAAAGGACCAATGATACTGGATCAGTATCAATACCTCCCGAGGAAGAAGGGACAGATCACCACCAAGCGGACATTGACGATGATCTTTTCGCCATAATCAACCAGTTTGATATCGGTAAAGCATCGGGACTGTGATGCACTTGTTCAGCCAGTGACCACCAGACCTTCTATATGGCCGATGCATACCTAATTTGGGATGAAGCCAGCTGATCATGGGAGAGCCTGTAGAGGAAGCAGAACTGATCCTGAATGAGTGAATGTGTTTTATTTCCTTGCATGATATGTTTTTCTGCTTTTGTGAATGTGTAAAAGCAAGGAGTAATAATCCGACTTCCCCCTATTAAATGCTCGAATCCGCCACCTCACCAACCTCGCGACGAATTGATGGCGAGTAAAAATCTGGATAAACCTGAAGGGTAACTCCGTATCGTTTCAATTTACCCTCAGTTGCTCCAAGTTTTAAAATTAAGCCCCTTCTATTCTCAGGAAATTGCAAATCGACCCGAGAACGCAATCATATCCGAATACAAGTTGAACAAAATTTGGGGGCAAATCGACTCATGGGCATTACCACGGGATGGACAGCTTTGGACAGAGGAAAGTACAAGCGAAAGACGCGAACAATCTCAGAAATGGGTAATTCTGTATCGTTCTAATGTGCACATAATCATCTCAAGTCTTGAATTGTCTTATTCCATTCTTAACAGGGATTGCAAATTACCTCGACAAATACCGTAACATGGCATAAGGTGATACAACAAGGCTGCTTTATCCCCAAAGATTAACCTTTGAAAGGATAGCCCCATGGACACCTATGGTCCAATGGATCGAATGGTATGGGGGATGACAGTAGGTCCGAAATATCCCGAGTTCGATCCCCGAGGGTGGGGAATGTTGTATGTATTATAAATAAATGAAACAACTTTTTGTGCATTTCTTTTTGCAAGCAGGAATACTCGACGAGTAATACCGAAGTCAATATTTTCCTACATTCTCGGCTTAATGGTGAAGCATCCAACAAAAGTCGAAGAAAACTCAATCCGGCAAAATTGGTAAAAGACTTGTCCAAGGCATTCAAGATGAAGGGTAAATCAGTATCGTTTCCAATTTATCCCTTTTAATACTGGTTGACATGTCTCCTTTTCTTTTCACAGGAAATATTTATACTAACATTTAACATATTGAAGGAGACAAATCCAAAAGAAAAGTATGATCACATGACAAGATCTATTCTGGTGAAAAATGGGGCAAATTGATCGCAAGCTCTGAAATGAAAAAGCAAATATGTCTTCCTTATCTCGTTTGGTTTCAAGAATAATTTCTTTGCTTCTTGCAGGGGCATTAAACAAACCAAAATGCTCCCTCGCCCATATGCTTCATCGCGCAGGGGTAAAGTTTGAGACAAACCACCCCTCGACATAAGGAGTAGGCTTCCCAATTTGTTCGGTCCGCCCACATACCAGGGGCAATTTAAATTCGCCTATATTTGCACATTATATAAACACACGTGATGCTAAAAAATTGTCACATCTGCATTGTGCTTACACAGTTCATGAATTATGTATGACTATTCCGTGTGTTTAACTTACCAACTCCAACTTAGAGCATAAACTGCACAGGAGATATCAAATGTGCAGAATGGGGAATGACAGGATGAGGAAAGGCAAACCATTTCCACACAGGTCTAACATTTTGATCTACAGATAAACAGCCTTTCTTCAGAGTGAGAGAAAGCCCTTTCGGAATGAAGTCCCCCATTCATATTATATTCGAGGTGTTCATACTATAAGAACCTCCTTAAACAGAAATGGTAATGCAATACATGATCCATATGTTGATCAATTGCATCATGAGTTATTACACAGACTGCCTCTAATCATTGCCAACTTAGCTGAATAATTTTGTATGAACTAATGAACGCATTGATGAAAATGCTTGCACATGTTAGCTCTGACATTGCCTGACAGGCAACACATTCCCGGTGTTTGAGTTACCTTCCAAAGTCTTGAAATTCATTTGGCGATTATTGAATGAACAAGCCTGGTTGTCGAGAAGCCACCAAGCATTTCTTCCAAATTCTCAGGTAAGTATATCTTCAACCTGAACCTTTCAAGAGAATGAATTCTGACGGTTGTTGGGGTACTCGAATCCATTGTGGTATATATAGGTATCCACCTTCTTCAATAAAGCATGATTTGTCTCAAGGATAGAAATGTTCGAGACCTTTTGATCTCTGCCTCTTTGGTTTATTCCTAAAGCGACAGGAGAATATAATTTGGGTTTGAGCTTCCGTAGGATTCCTGGTCTCCCCAGATTTCAGAATGGCACCCTTTGAGGTACACCAAGCCCTTCTTACAGGCAAACTAAGTCCTTCTTACAAGCAAACCAAGTCCTTCTTACAGGCATAAAGTCCTTCTTACAGGCAAACTAAGTCCTTCTTACAGGCAAACCAAGTCCTTCTTACAGGCATAAAGTCTTTCTTACAGGCAAACTAAGTCCTTCTTACAGGCAAACCAAGTCCTTCTTACAGGCACAAAGTCCTTCTTACAGGCAAACCAAGTCCTTCTTACAAGCATAAAGTCCTTCTTACAGGCAAATCAAGTCCTTCTTACAGGCAAATCAAGTCCTTCTTACAGGCAAACCAAGTCCTTCTTACAGGTAAATCAAGTCCTTCTTATAGGCAAACCAAGTCATTCTTACAAGCATAAAGTCCTTCTTACAGGCAAATCAGGTCCTTCTTACAGGCAAGCTAAGTCCTTCTTACAGGCAAACCAAGTCCTTCTTATAGGCACCAAGTCCTTCTTACAGGCAAATCAAGTCCTTCTTACAGGCATAAAGTCCTTCTTACAGGCAAATCAAGTCCTTCTTACAGGCAAATCAAGTCCTTCTTACAGGCAAACAAAGTCCTTCTTACAGGCACAAAGTCCTTCTTACAGGCAAAGTAAGTCCTTCTTACAGGCAAATCAAGTCCTTCTTACAGGCAAATTAAGTCCTTTTTACAGGCAAATCAAGTCCTTCTTACAGGCACAAGTCCTTTTTACAGACACCAAGTCCTTTCTACAGGCACCAAGTCCTTCTTACAGGTATCTCCATGGGGTGACCTACCATACGGGTCAAATCTCAATCAAAATTTAATCAGTAGAATCCTTTTATTAGGAATCTACCATGGTACGACCCACCATACGGGTCAAATGGTATGACCCACCATACGGGTCAAATTTTAATTCAATTTTTAATCAGTAGAATCCTTTTATTAGGAATCTACCATGGGTTGATCCACCATACGGGTTCAAGTTCAACCACCCTAAAGTTTTTTTATATAACGAATCCTTAGGTTCTCATTTCATTTTCAGTGGAACATTCATGTCACGACTCTTTTTATTTCCTTGTATTGAGTCAATTAGAATTCAGTTGTCATCTCGTCTTTGAAATGAACCTCTACCGAGCTTCCTTTCAAAGAGGGGCAGCTGTTGACACCTGATTTTTAATCATTTTTTCTATTGCTAAAGTAACAAAAAATCCATAAAAATTCATAAAATTGAAAAATCAACTTTGGGGACCTTAGCCAACCCTAGGGAACCAATTTTGACCAAAAAACGATTTTTCATATTTTCAGTATTTTCGGTATTTTTATTTTCGAAAATTCATAAAACAAAAAATGAAGAAAAAATGAAAAAATTGAAAAATCAACTTTAGAAGCCTTGGCCAAGCCTAGGCAACCACTTTTGAACAAAAAATAAAATTTCATATTATATATATTTTTAATTTTTTTAAAAAAAATACAAAAATACTTGAAAATTTTGGAAAAATAACATTTGAGGCAAAAAAAAATACACAAAGATAGTTAATATTTTTATTTTAAATCTATTTTCATATTGTCCATCGCAAATTCAGAAAAATCCAATTCGAGTCACGTGTTCCTTCACGAGTATAATCTTGAATTGGGCCTAAAAAATTTAATTTAAGTCAACTTATTTTTAATTTTCACTTTTTATGAGTTGTGACATTGTCTTCTAATATTTTAAATTTTCATCTTGGCCCAATTATACCCAGAATGACTTAATTTTGCAAAAGGGCTTTAATTAAATTCTGCATTATTTTCAACGGCAAGAAATGAGCTTAAATTTGACATGTGGTAAATTTTGGTGTGTCAAAAATTGTGAGGAGATTTGGACTTAAAGAAATATATTTTTTCAGGGACTAAATTGTAAATACTTAAAATTCAAGGACTAGAGTGCAAATACTTAACTCTTGAAGGATTATTTTACAAATAACAAAAAGAAGAGTTAGTGGATAAATTAGAATAGAGAAGGAAAGAAGGAGAAGAGGAGATGAAGAAGAGAAGTTGGAGAAGAATGGATGGAGAAAATAAGATAAGAATATAGAATGGAAGATGGAGAAGAGTTAGTAGAGAAATTAGAATGGAAGATAAGAATAGAGAAGGGAAGATGGAGATGAAGAAGAGTTAGTGGAGAAATTAGAATGGGAGATAAATATGGAGAAGGGAAGATGAAGATGAAGAAGAGTTAGTGGAGAGATTAGAATATGAGATAGAGATGGAGAATGGAAGATGAAAATGAAGAAGAGTTAGTGGAGAAATTAGAATGGGAGATAGAGTTAGTGGAAAAATTAGAATGTGAGATAGATGAGTAGATTATAAAAGGAGGAAGAAGTGAGCTTGAGGGGGGAATTTTTTAGAGAGAAAATTGGAAGTGTTTAGGATGAAATTTTTTAGAGAGAAAATTGGAAGTGTTTAGGATGAAATTTTTTGGAGAGAAAATTTTGGATGTTTGAGAGAGTTTTGGGAGATAGAAAAAAAATTTGAGAGAAAGAAAATACCAAAAGAGAGAGAATTTTGAAGATGATGGGAGTTTAAAGCTAGGGGTTATCATCACAAATTCCTTCATCGATCAATATAAATCAAGAGTTCATCCTCGTCAACGAGCAAGCAAATTCGAGCTAAGTGTTTTTATTTATTCATTTATTTATGGTTTTACTCGTAAATTAGCACAAATTGTATACACTTTCTCCATCTCCCTTTTTTTTTTATTTCCATATTTATGTCAGGAGAATGATATCTCTATGTCAACAGCAAAAATCTCGTAGAGATGCAAAAATCGGCCCAAACAAGCTCCTAAGCTGTCCATCGATTTCTCAACTGATCTGTGACTAAAAGTGCCTCTTAATTCAAAAGAAACTCTCTATATTGGGAACATAGAGAGCAAATATCAATTATAGAAATCCCTCCCAAAAAAACGGGAGATAAGTACTCTTTCCACTCTTCTGGTTTTAGGTGCAGATTAGCACATATTTTGTATACTGACACTTCACTCTATTTTATGTCAGGAAGCCACAACTCTATATCAATAGTCAACCCTATGGAAGCACAAAATCGGCTTGGAGGAGTCCTCAAGCGCGCACAAATTTCAAATTGTTGAATCAATTCGTTGTATTTCATTTTAAAGAATTCATACCCCAAAATGGAGAGGACAAAGTCCATCCGCAATTTAAATACCTGCACCATAAATCCCAAAGGGAAGAGCCAAGCCAATGCTTAGCCTCCCATTGGAGGTTTTTACTTACAGTAGTTAAATACCTTCAACTTAAATACATGTATCTTAAATCCCAAAGGGAAGAGCCAAGCCAATGCTTAGCCTTCCATTGGAGGTTTTTACTTACAGTAGTTAAATACCTGCAACTTAAATACCTGTACCTTAAATCCCAAAGGGAAGAGCCAAGCCAATGCTTAGCCTCCCATTGGAGGTTTTTACTTACAGTAGTTAAATACCTGTAACTTAAATATCTGTACCTTAAATCCCAAAGGGAAGAGCCAAGCCAATGCTTAGCCTCCCATTGGAGGTTTTTACTTACAGTAGTTAAATACATGCAACTTAAATACTTGTACCTTAAATCCCAAAGGGAAGAGCCAAGCCAATGCTTAGCCTCCCATTGGAGGTTTTTACTTACAGTAGTTAAATACCTGCAACTTAAATACCTGTACCTTAAATCCCAAAGGGAAGAGCCAAGCCAATGCTTAGCCTCCCATTGGAGGTTTTTACTTACAGTAGTTTAAATACTTGCAACTTAAATACATGTACCTTAAATCCCAAAGGGAAGAGCCAAGCCAATGCTAGGCCTCCCATTGGAGGTGTTTATTCACTGTCATGTACTTCCTATAATTTAATTTTTGAATCATCAGACCCAAAAGATGAGTAGGTCGTAATACTGCACAGAAGTCGTTAACACACTCCCTCTTTCGGCTTCAGGGAATCTTTAACACTTAAAAAATATAACAAATAAAAATATATACCATCCACGCATCCTATTTAAAAAGTGAAAACACAAAAGAGAATACCCTACTAGAGTCTTAGGAATAAATCAAGCCCGAGTTGCCAAATTAGGATATCCATGAAATTAAGGTACCGAAAGGACATTAGTTTTAATTAACTAGTGTAACCAAGTCCCCGAGCCCCTAATCTCTGGTTCGCAGGAATAAATTAGTTCTCCCGCTAATTTATTTAGGTTTCTAATCGACCTACCAAGAACGATTAGTGGCGACTCCAAATTTTAAAATCATTTAAACAAAAACCAAAGTTGCGATTCGGTAGGGCTTGGGAGGGTCCGCGTTAGGTTAGTCAAATCTAATTAACCTAATAATCCGTTAACCCCCTTTAAAATTTAAAATTTTTTTAGAGGGTCGCGACAATGTATCATTTTAAATTTTTTGTGCGATATTAACTAAAAAAATAAATAAATACCACATCAGCTATGACGTGGCAATTGCTAACCACTTAAATTCTTTCTCCACAAACACGGGATCTCGTTACGCGATGCAAGGAGAACACGCGACTGAAAGCTAATGCCGAAATCACCAATCAACCGGAACAACAGAGCAATCCAAATGAAAGTAAATGGTAGTAATTAACAACCAAAGGGAAAATGACAGTCAGAAACCAGTCTCCTTCTCCAGCAAAAGAAGAAGAGAAGAGAAGTGGGAGGGGAACGAATAAGGTGAGAATGGTCACTTCCTTAGACCTTCCTTTTCGTTAAATGGGTCGGAAATAGATCTCGAGAAAAACCCATTTAGACCCATCGAGCATTGACATTTTGCCATGCTTATCTATTGTGCGATTATTCTTTGGTCCGTCAGACTCGTAATCTACTCAATTTTTGAATCACGCAGTTAATTATGATATGTAGTCGATCCCCAATTAATTATTTCCATGGATATGGAGCTGCAAGATGAAGGACATTGAGATTCTCCATTCAAATGTGGAACATTAAGATACAACAAAGAACAATCCCGATTCAAGCGATGGTTCATCTCAGTAAGAGCAATGGATTGATCAGCTCCTGGACGGCGCTTTCGGTAGAGAGGATCCCTCGAGAAAGGCTTTGAACAAGGTGAGAGCTTGCGAGGGCGAAGTGTACGGAACCTCGTGAGCCGCTCCTCTAACCGTGGCGAATGTCAATCGAGTCGCGTTCTTGCCTCTTCTTGACCTACCAAATGACTCCGTCCATCCACCAACCTGGATTCATGAGTGTCACTGATGTTGTTGAGATGGAAGGTATAGGGTCATCCGAAAGTTTTGAAGCACATTCAACAATGGACAGGAACTTTTTTTTTTTTTTTGCCTTTACACTCTGGTGTGTCGAGTTAAACAAAGAGAACCTAACCTGCATTTGGTCATACCAAGGTGCGTATTTACCCAAGGATGTCAAACTCAAGTCTCGAGCGATCATGTTGGCGATCATCCTTGTCTGCGTCAAGGGTATTTTCGAATCTTGGTCGCCACTGCCAACGTGCAGCCCAGTTTCATGTTGTTAGTTGATGTGAATAATGCAACACTGATGTTTATGTTCATGAATTCAAGGCATGTTTCACCACAACACAGACGGAATAATACAGATTCATGTCCACGACTTACCTAAAGAGGAGGACTCGCAGATGCTCCTCGATTAAGGCCGATAAAAGAGGTATGATGTCGTTGCCCATATCGACGGCATGATAAGAAAGAGGCCTGCCGCGTGCCACATGAAACCACATTTAGAAACAGAATGAACGCGTGGTTCCGACCGAATCAGGAAGGTTACAGAGTAGAGATGCGCAAAAGGACCCTGAACAGAATTGCCAAACTGATGGGAGCTTCGTCGTGTTGGCGTGGAGCGCTTTCTGCACTCGAGGATTATTGAGGTAGGAAAATATCGAATCCCCGAGGCACGGATCAGTGAGAACCATCCTTCGAGCTAGCTGCTCACAAGAAAAGTCAAACCTTGATGAACCAGGTCAGAGCCTGTATGCTGCGAATCAATGACATAAGGATGCTCTCATGGTTTTTGCTCCTAGGCTGTTTCATTCTCATGCAGTATGCAGCAGGCTCAGATGAAATTTTAAGGAAAGATCTTCCAGAGAGTGAAAACTCACTTTGGCGTGGTACGCGTCCCACGCACTGCTTGAACCCGATTGCATCACCGGGGCGGCAGTCCCAGAGAAGCAGTAAGGTTCGAGCACATCACCCGGATCGGTAAAACTCCCCACTTCCTCCATCTGCTTCTCAAACACCTCCGCGCATTCCATGGATATTTTGTTGTGGATTCGCTCCATCAAGTACCTGGAGTCGTTGCACGCCGTCTCCTTCAGCTTCAATGTCTCGTCCGAAATGACGCCATGGGACCACAAAAATGTGGCACCATCTACACTAATCTGAAAATCCAGAAGTGGGTTGCCGAGCTGCATCACAACAGAAGGAAGATGAGATTTCTTTTTGTTCAGGTAATAAGATTGAAAATCGAACGAAGAAAGCTGCCACTGAAAATGCGCAATCCAAACGAGCAGAGTGTCGTTAACTGCTATCGCCCTAAGCTTGATTGGTTTTCCGCGGGACTGCTTATTGTAATCCAGCACCAGCGCCGCAAGCTGTGGCACATAGTGGCCTACAATCACGTCCTATACAGATTAGTTTGGGGAGGAAAATTAGTGTATCAAGATAGATTTAGAAGAACAGATAGGAATTTAACAATCCGCGGAGAGACAGCGATACTAGAGGAGTTGCAACTCTTACCAGCATAGCTCTCCCCCGCTAACAATAGATCTGAGCCTCTATATCTCGGATATTCTTTGAACCAACCGAGGAGGAACTGCATGTTTTCTCTGGCTGCAACGCGAAAGGATGTCTATCTTACTACGAATGCGAAGGCCGCTAAGTTGTCACTACTTTTGACAAGAAGAAAAATCGTTACGAACAACTGAGATGTACCGGTGTCTGCATCTTTCCAATTGACGTAGTCCAAAGTTGTGTTCGAGTATGAAAACCCAACTCCGATAGGGGATTCCACGTACAGCATGTTCGACACTACCCAAATTGCAATCGAATGAGCGTAAATAACCCTCAACAACTTTCAGGAGTCCATTCCATTACAACATGATCGATCGGTGGATGAAAGAAGTACCTTTATTCCAGGAAAATTCGTTCTTCACCAAGCCACCATCGTCTCCTGCTGGTCGAAATGGACCGTGCTCCATGAATGCCCCGAACCCAAGAGAAGAGCAACCGGGGCCTAAAACCGAAGTAAATCAGAACTGGCAAAAAACAAAAGAAAAAAGGAGGACAAGCAGTTATGAATTAGCAGTAGGACTTGATACCGCCATTGAACCACAACGTCAGAGGATAAGATTGCGGGTCTCTGGCTTCGGCTTCCACGAAGTAATAGAACAGAGCATGGCCGCGTCGAGAATCCGTCACAATGTAACCCGAGTGCTGCTCGAAAGAAACGCCATCTGGCTGGCTGGGGAGCTTAGTGATGAGCTCGGCCGTCGATGTAATGGAGGCGAACAGAGGAATGACGCCAGTCACAATCACAATGAAGTACCAAATCATCATTTCCATGGACTGAAGGACTCTGAGCAATGAAGGACTGAGGAGCTTCAAAATGAAACTACACCATCCAAGAACAGATCTAATGATAAAATAAGAGTGCGGGGGAATGGATCTTCCTTTGACAGATTGACCAGTCAATTGGTTTTACAAGGCTCATTTCATCTTAAATAATCTCTATAATGACCAACTGGCTAGAAACTATTTTTCTTTTTTAGCATTCTGATTGGCTTTTCAACTTAGAAAGGCCAATTTGGTTGTGCTAACGTCGATTGTAGCATCGCACGTTCTAGACATTGCACAGTGTCCATACTGTTGACACCTAAATTTTAATTTCTCTTTAAAAAAGAAAAATTATTAGAGACTAACCTTAATCTCTATCCAAAAGTATTTCAATCTTAGTTTCATGTGCATTAAGGGTATCCATGCATGGCATTTTTTTATTTATTATTATTTCATTGGTCCAACGGCCGCGGCGGCGGTCAACGGTGCTGGGCAGTCCTTGATCGGCGAATCTGTACGCGCTCAAGCGCAATTCTTGGTGGGGTCCGCTTCATCCAGTACGTCGGTGGAGGGGGCCTCTTTTCATGAGCATGAGACTTACATGGATTTTCCCAGTGGACGAAAGAATTCACTTTGCAGGCAGTGTCTGAACATTTTAACCATGAATAATATGGAAGGGGATAGATGGAGAAATTTAAAAAGGACAGTAGAAAAGAGGGATCAGCTAGAAAGAAACAAAAGATCGAGTGAAGCAATTTGAAAGAGTTGGAAAAACTGTGATAATATCCGATCAACTATTTTTCTATAAGAAAGCGGAGCTTTTCCAGGCAGTGCCTTTGTAATTGGTGCAGACGCAACGGCAAGGCTTATTAATTCAAAGTATTATGATGGAGGTAACAAGAAGATACTGCAAATACTTGTTGGATGCAAAAGCACTGGATGCACTTTTCTGGTGGGCGGCCGTAACGTAGAAGGCATAAGTGGTCGAGGATGCAGAGGATTCAATTCCTGAGCTACTGACATTGTTGGAATCTCCGAGAGGTGGATATCCTTTTGAAATTAGAAGACACTTTGTAGCTGGCATCTTCGGTGCAAAAGGGAAAAAAAAAAAAAGAAAGAAGAATACAGCTGGGGAAATCATGGCAATCAACAGACAAAGGATAGTGGAGAATGGGTGGGAGACGTTGAAGAAAGAATCCGATAGAAAAGAGGGCTCGTAAGCAAGACTATGGGGTCTTGAGTGCTGAGCATACTCAAGCAAAAGAAGAGCTGGATGACATCTTTGGATGCCCACCTCATTCGGGGAGGACAAGATTTCAAGAGGGTCATCATTATGTTGGGAAGGTGTGGTGCAGTCACCGAAATAGAGAGAGGGACCGAGAGTTTTATTTGAAAAAATCCAGGGGGATTTAAAAGGGAGGCTCTCGTTCACGACGGAGGAGGAGAATTTTTTTTTTTTTTTAAAGAGAAACACTTAAGAGAAGGGGATTGGAAACACCTTTTGGAGGAATTTGCTGAGTTCTTTCTCGGACTAATCCATCCACAAAACTCAGAGTTAATGTTCCCACTCTCCTAGAGAGGACCAAATCGCGAATGGAAGCTGTTCTTTGTTTACTCAATAGCGCCGCTGCACCACTTCGATTCTGCCATGTGCTCGAGAGAATTTCGCTGCTGTTGTTCGTCTTCTTTTTAGTGCCATTGCTACCCGTCGTTTTTCTTGCTGCACCGTATGATTGGAGCTGCTGACCAACCTGGCTTTAAGGCTGATTATCCATGTTTTTCTGTCACGAATTTGTTATTATAACTCGGTTGCTACTTGGTACAAGACTCTCCTTGCTAGTTTAAAGGTTTCCCTCATCGAGGCCTCGGATCGGATGTGGATTTGCTGCTATTTGGCACTAATCTGAGCTGCTGTTGGGACTGGGAAACAGCTGCTATTTGGTCTTTCTTTTGGCGCCGTTTTGCTCGAAAGTCGCTACTATTCAAACCCTGAACTAGCCGCCGTTTTAGAGTCCAACGGCTCCAATTTTTTGGACGTTTCTGCTTTACTAAAATAGTGCAGCCTCTTGAGGGCCGTTCGGGTCTACTACTTTGCTATTTTTGTACGAGTCCCTTTTGCTGCTCAGTGTTGTGTTTGGGTGGATTCTGCGCGAGAATTTGCTGCTGGGAAAACGAGCCATATTGAACTAGGAAGTGCCCTCGTATTGAGCTGCAACTACTCCTTCGTCGTGGTCTTCTTCTCTGGCGATCCTCACCTCACTAAGCCGGTCGTCACTTTGGGCTTGGATCCTACGATTTGCTTTGGAAAGCAGTCTCAAAAATAAGGCAAAATTCCAAACTTTGTCTATATTTGTGTTACCTTCCCGCATTGTTTATACTCGGACGTCATCTATTGGGATTTGAATTTTTTTTAAAAAAAATCTGATTTGGTTGACTTTCCAATAATATCTTGAAGCTTTAGAGTTTTGATCATAACTTCGGAGTAGTCGGCACATCCTACTAGATGTTGCGTATATCTTTAAAATTTCGGCACCTATCGTCGCTTTGGTTGAAAATTTCATGCACTCTATATTACGGTCTAAAGTCAATAAATTTCATAGTACTCCTTGAGTATAGTATACGCTACCTTGCGCCTTGTCCCTTGTATACGTGCATTACGGATGACCATCCGACTTTACCTTCGAAGTACGACGTTATCCGTACAAATGGAATTGTCCATCTCATCCCATAAAATTTGGGACCGGACTGATAAATTTCATTTAAATTCATCATCCAACCTCATCCTCGGGATACGACGTGAATAAATTCCCTTCCGACCCTAAACTTTGGGTACGAAGCGAATTCATCGAAATTCGGGTTATATGGTGTACAACACTCAAGGTTTATTATGCTTTTATTTGACTCTGTTTTCATAAAAAGTTATTATAAAAAAATCAAATTAAATCATGGTCTAAAATGAAATTAAATGTCACGATACTTTTAATATAAGATTAAATTTTGAGTGATCAATTTCTTAATTTTATATTAATTGTTATCTACTTTTCAGACCATCTTTTATTTTTTCCTTTTATTTAATCCGAAAATGTACCCAAAAAAATATCATGCATGTGCATTTCATATAGGGTAGATCATGCATATTTACCATGTCATTTTGCCATCCATGCATATTTACCATGTTATTCTTATTAGCGTCATATAGATAGATTTGCATCCTTTGCATGACATAACCTTTCAAATTTTCAACTCATGTGTTTCGCATGCATTAAAACTTATATCATATCGGTATTGTCATGTATTATTTCTATTCATGTTAATTTGCATATCATTAGAACCCACATGTTTTTTGCATATTAAAACTTGAAAAAAAAATGTGTCATCATGTGCGCTCATTACGCTTGTCATATAGTTTAGATTGCATAGCTTCATACAGTTTCATGTAGTTGCTTTTGTATTACATTCATTTAACTAAGAAAAATCCAAAAAAAAAATAATAACACCTTAGTCTTCGAGAAATCAATTCAAGAGGCAATTCAAGAAAATCTTTCACAAGAATAGTACCAAAAGGGTGTTAATTTAAAAAAAAATTAACTTAACCAAGTCCTCGAATTTAAATTTATGGCTCGTAGAAAATAAAATATTCTCTCAATGCTTTATTTAGGTATCTAATCTACCTACAAAAAAAAAAGATTAGTGGCGGCTCCAGATTTAAATCATTTGAAAATGAACTTAAGTTGCGAATTGGTAGAGCTTAAGAGAGCTCAGGCTCGGTTAATTAAGTCATTTAATAATCTAGTAATCCATTAACCTGGAAATTTTACTAATTTTAAGGTCGCGACACATGCACATGATAGCAAGAACTAGTAATAGGCATAGAACATGCCAACCATATGACTAAATTGTGTTGGAGGACAGAGATTATAGCATGCCTATCTATTGTGCAATTACTCTTCGATATTTTGAACCTAGGGACATTTCATTTGAAATAAGTATACTGCAAGTGCCATAACTTTTGTTTTTCATTCATTTGCGTGCCATAACTTCTTAAAAATCGTTCACTTAAGTGTCACTTTAGCTTTTTCGACTGCCACATTAGCTCTTTTCACTGCCACTTAGCTTTTTCTGACGTCCACGTCAATTTTTCAACTTCCACGTCAGTTTTTTCGGCTTCCACGTAAGCGATGGCACTCGAGCGGTCGATTTTAAAAGTTATGACACTCATGCAAGCGCCATACAAAAATTATGACACTCAAGTAAGCGTCATACAAAAGTTATGGCACTTGCAGTATACTTATCTCCATTTTATTTTAAGGATAGCATATCTATCTTGAGCATCGACATTTTAGCATGTGCATCTATTGTGCGATTACTCCCCATCAAATTCATGATCAAATCAAGCTCGAATCTCGCAGATGTAACATGTAGTTCGCATTTGATTTTTTTCCTTGGATCTGGAAATGCGATATGAAGACATTGATTCTTCTACCAGATGTGAATATCAAAAGGCATAACAAAGGACAGTTCCATTGTCAAGCGATCGAGAATGATGCTTCATCTGAACGAGAGCCATGAACGGATCAGTTCTTGAACGGCACTTTTGGTAGAGAAGATCCCTCGAGAAATGCTTTGAACAGGGTGAGAGCTTGCGAGGGCAAAGTGTATGGGACCTCACGAGCTGCTCCTCGGACAGCGGCGCATGTCGAACGAGTCGCGTTCTTCCCTTTTCTTGACCTACCAAAAGACTCAGTCCATATGCATGAGTGTCACTGATGTTGTTAAGAATGTATATGGCCATCCAAGAATTTCGAAGCAGATCCGGGAGTGGACGAATCGAAAAAAAAAAAAAAAAGAGAGAAAAGATGAAGACGAGACAAGAACCTAACCTGCGTTCTGTCATACCAAGGTGCATATCCACCAAAGGATGAGAATTTCAAGTCTCGAGCAATCGAGTTGGTGATCAGTCTCGTCTGCATCAATGGTATTCTCAAATCTTGAGCGCCGCTGCAACGTGCAGCCCGGCTCCACATTATGAGTTTATATATTACATGATGCTTCAAGAATGTTATGAATCGCACGTCGAAATGTCGGACACCACATAAAGGCTTCCGAGTGTTGGTGCTTCCTAGTTCCACACACAGACCCATCACAAGCTCTTTCTCACACGGCTCGCAAGCTCAGAGAATCCCACACAAGAAAAGCGTACTCTATTTCTATCAGACATAAAAGCAAACACTTGGTGCGCAAACGTAGAAAGCCAATGCATGCTCGGGAAGAGTAAGAAATAGCGAATTACATACACATCACCGTCCCAAACACCGAAACGAGGAGAACACACGATTAAAAGCTTACACCGAACTCACCAATCGACCCAAACAACAGAGCAGTCCAAATGAAAGAATGCTAGTAACAACCAAAAGGAGAACGAAAGTAAGAAACAAATCTCCTTCGTGTGCCGCGGCGCTCTTAAAACCAAATACTACCAATCATTCATGGCCAAAAACTTAATTCGCAGCGAAGCACCACCTCCACTATGAACTGCCAGAGCCGGCGCTTCCCCGCCGCCACCGCTCTTCCTCAGGGGCGTCCACCGAACGACATCCTCGGACGGAATCGGCGAGTTTGCTAGGTCATTGCTACCGCCCCAAACAACGAACCGCCCGCCCGTCTCAACGTCGAAAGAATTTGCGAGCAATTGGTTCTCCGGGAAAGATGACATGACCCAAGTGGAAGATTCAAATAAAACCACCCAAGATCCAACCTACCCCTACGCTAAGCTCTCTCGTAGTTACCATGAAATGTACGAATAGCGTGACGTTTCTCAAATCAGCAACGTACAAAAATCAGAACAAAGGCATGCCCCTTAGCACTGAGAACAGAAAGAAATATTTTTACGGAAAATGACTTTGAAAAAAATATTTTTTAAATTTTTTAGTGTTTATGGGCGGAAAATAGGATAATTTTGAAAATCATTTTTCTCTTATGAAAAAAATCTCTTTGAAAGTGTGAAAAACGTTTTCCTCCTTTTGAAAAAAGGAAATCATTTATCGCCGATCGCCGCCGTCGATCTTCGGCCGCCGCCCGTGGCCCGTCGTCGGTCCTCGGCTGCCGACTGCCACCCACTGCCGGCCGCCGCCGGTTACCACTGGAAAATCAATTACTTGCCAAACGACAGAAATTGTTTTCCAGTTCATTTTTAAATATTAACCAAATACCGAAAAATATTATTATTTTTTTGAAAAATGACTACCTAGAAAATGTTTTTCCCGGGGAAGTCATTTTCTGTGAAACAAACGGTGCCAAAGATACAAAATTTACTTCACAGCCGAAGACCCAACAACCGTCGAGGATCAAGAAAGCTTCAAGCTAAAGCCAGCGTATGGCTCCGCATAACGTGTTGTGTACATATATATGCACTGCGTTAACTAGGCCGGCAGAGCAGAGGTGGCCAGGCATTGGATCAATTGAACCATTTCTTCACTTCCCTCGCACAGCGCGTGCAGTGCGGGGAACGAAGCGATCGCTCGCTCACAAAACGTCCAACATTCTCGCTCGAGAGAGGCGGTGAAGATAAGGAGAATGGTTCACTTGCTTAGACCATCTGTCTCTGTTAAATGGGTCGAAAATGGGTCTCGAGAAAAATCCATTTAGAACCATGGAGCATTGACATCCTGCCTTGCCTATCTATATTGCAATTATTCTTCGATTCCATCGAACTCGTGATCTGGTCAAGTTCGAATCTCGCAGCTATAACATGTAGCCCACAAATTAATTATTTCCATGGATCTGGAACTACCATATGAAGACACCGTTCTCCCCTCAAATGTGGAACAATCAAGATACAACAAAGGACAGTTCCATTCTGACGACGGTTCGTCATAGTGAGAGCCATCAATTTTATTTTTTTATTTTGGTCGGAAAGAGCAATCAATTGATCAGCTCTTGAACGGCGCCGTCGGCGGAGAGGATCCCTCGAGAAATGCCTTGAACAAGGTGAGAGCTTGCGAGGGCGAAGTGTATGGGACCTCGTGACCCGCTCCTCGGACCGTGGCGAATGTCAAGCGAGTCGCATTCTTCCCCTTTCTTGACCTGCCAAACGACTGAGTCCATCCGCCAACCTGGATTCACGAGCGTCACTGATGTCGTTATGAATGTATACGTCCATCGGAAAACTTCGAAGCAGATTCAACAACGGGACGGAAACATTCCTTCTCTTTTACTCCGCAATGCGTCTGAGTTAAAATGAAAAACGAAGACGAGACGAGAACCTAACCTCCATTCCGTTGTACCAAGGTGCATATCCACCGAAGGATGAGAATTTCAAGCCTCGAGCAATCAAGTTGGCGATCGTTCTTGTCTGCGTCAATGGTATTCTCGTATCTTGATCGCCACTGCAACGTGCAGCCCGGTTCCACATTATCAGTTCATATATAACATGAGGCCGCAAGGATGTTTATGTCCATTCATGACTTTGAGGCTTGCTTCCACAGCACAGATACCGTGATACTATCGACAAGAAAAAGGTGCCGCCGAACGAAACATGTTGGAATTAGACCGTTCATGTCTGTGACTTACCTGAAGAGGAGTACTCGCACACGCTCCTTGATTAAATCCAATAAAACAGGTATGATGTTGTCGCCTACACCGGTGTCGCGTAAGGAAAGAGGACTGCCGCGTGCCGCATGAAACAACATTTAGAAACAGAACAGCGCAGTTTCGGCTGAATCACAAAGGTAATAGAGCAGAGGTGAGCAATGAAAACCTTGAACAAATTTCCCAAACCGATGGGAGCTTCGTTGTATTCGCATGGAGTGCTTCCTGGACTCGAGGTTTATTGAGGTACGAGGTTATATAATCCTCGAGGCACGGATCGACAAGCGCCATCCCTGAAGCTAGCTGCTCACAAGAAAAGTCGATACTTAATGAACCGGATCAATGCCTAACCCCTCAATTGTGTTATCTGTAGTGCAATACCATAAGGGTGCTCTCATGGTTTTGATCCTAGGCTCTTTAGTTCTTATGCTGTGACTATGCTCTCCGCAGGCTAAGATGAAATTTTACAGAGAGTATGTAACAACCTACTAATGCCATGTTCATTATACAGTCTCTCTTTCGGGTGTTCTTCGTGGCTACGATATCGAAGATCTTTCAAGTTCGAATGAATTCAGGGGTATACCAGTAGCAACACTAACCAAAGTGAAATTCTAGAAACTAGGCAAGATCTTCCAGAGAGTCAAACTCACTTTAGCATGGTACGCATCCCACGAACTACTTGGAGCCGATTCCACGGCAGTAGTCCCGGAGAAGCAGTAAGGTCCGAGCACATCAAATGGATCAGTGAAATTCCCCATTTCCGCCGCCTGCTTCTCCGACACCTCGGCACATTCCCTCGAAAGATTGCCATGGAATAGTTCCAGCCAGTACCTGGAGTCGTTGCACACTGTCTTCTTCAACTTCAATGTCTCATCCGAAATGACGCCATGGGACCACATAAAATTGGCGCCATCTATACTAATCTGACTATCCAGAAGTGGGTTGCCGAGCTGCACCGACAGAAAGAAGATATTTTTTTTGGTCAGGTAATAAGCTTGAAAATCGAACGAAAAGAGCTGCCAAACTGAAGAACACGCAATTCAATGGAGCAGGGAACTGTTAACTGCTATCCCCCTAAGCTTGATCGGATTCCCATGGGAATGCTTATTGTGATCCACCACCAGAGCAGCAAACTGCGGCACATAGTGACCTGCAACGATGTCCTATAGAGATTAGTTCGTTTGGAACGAAGATTAGTGTATCAAATTGGAGTAAAACGAACAAGTCGGAATTTGCAATCACATTCTTAGCGAGACCAAGAGACGAGTTCTGGCACTTACCAGCATAGCTCTCCCCCGCTATATAGAAATCGGAGTCTCTATATTTCGGATATTCTTTAAACCAACTGAGAAGGAACTGCATGTTTTCTCTGGCTGCAACGCGAAAAGATGTCTTACTACAAATATGAAGGCCGCAAAGTTGTCATGATGCAAAGGAAATTCGTTAGGAACAACTGAGATGTACCGGTGTCTGCATCTTTCCAAGCAGCATAGTCCACAGTCGTATTCGAGTATGAAAACCCAACTGAGATGGGTGATTCTACGTACAGCATGTTCGACACTACCAAAATTTGCAATGGAATGAGCGTAAATAGCCCTCAACAGTTTCAAGAGTCCATTCATTACAACACGATCGTTCGGCGGGTGAAAGAAGTACCTTTGTTCCAGGAGAATTCATTCTTCATCAAGCGACCGTCCCGAGCTGGTCGAAACGGGCCGTGCTCCTTGAATGCACCTTGCCCAAGAGAAGAGCAGCCGGGGCCTAAACCAAAGTCAATCAGAGTTGGCAACCAAACAGCAAGAGCGGTAATTGAATTAGCAGTTAGGACTCCCATACCGCCCGCTAGCCACAAGGTTAGAGGGTAAGACAGTGGGTCGCTAGCATCGGCTTCCACGAAGTAATAGAACAGAGCATGGCCAAGTCGAGAATCCGTAGCAATGTAACCCGAGTGCTGCTTGAACGAAACGCCATCCGGCTGACCGGGGAGCTTTGTGATGAGCTCTGCTGTGGATGTGCAGGAGGAGAACAGAGGAATGACACCATTCACAATCACAAAGAAGTACCAAAGCATCATTTACGCGGGATCAAAGGACTCTGAGCAGTGAAGGACTGAGGAGCATCCAAATGAGACTACTCCGCCCAAGAAAAAGTTAATGATAATAGAGACAGCTGCGGGAATGGATCTTCATTTGACAGGTTCACCGGTCAATTTCGTATGGCTCATTTCATGTTAAAATAATGGCCAAACTGGGTAGATTCTCTAGCATACGTTTCTAACTAAGAAAGGCGCATCTGGCCCCTTCTTATCTCAGGCAGACGCCCACGGGAAGCGCACGGACTTTTTTGAAACGAAGCAACGGCGTTCTAGTTGAATAGTCAATTTATCTTTTTATTGTAGTCAATTCATCTTTTTCATGGAGAAAGCAGGCAATTGCCAATAACTTGTGAGTAAATGACGACTTTGAATTGGAAGGAATCTTCTTTTACCTATCCAGAGGTGTTGAATAATCTATAGGTAGCAATTTTCTACGAAAAAATTAGCATGCATGACCATTTCTCAAAAGTTGAATAGTCAAAAGGTAGGAGGAACTTCAACAAAGGAGGAGATAGAAAAATTTAGGCTGCATTTGATCGTCGTGATATAAGTCAGGATAGTATATATTTTATCATATCATATATTTGGTAGCTGTCCAGGATAGGATAAAGGGGATATAACACTAATAAAAAAATATTAAAGAAGAAGGTGAGATAGATCAAAATAGGATTTCTCAAGCAAACATAAACGAGGAAAATCAATTTTTTCCCACAATCACCATTTCTCCTCTGCATTAAGTTGCCTTTCCACGGCCCCAACATCTCGGGCGGGAGGCCACCTCTCCAACGGCAACAACCTTCAAATGTGGCTGCCTCTTCAACAGCACCAAGCTATCTCCGATCACAAAGCCAACTATCTCCACAACCATGTTCTTTAATCGATTGCTTGGCATGATATGAGATCACCTCTCTCATTTTTTAACTGCTTGAAACTTTTCAATATTCGAAAGGGGTTTTGACATATTATGAAAAACTCGAGATTGATCATTGACTTTCAAGGTAGTTCTCTCGGATGAACAGCATAAATGCATCTTCAACTTGTGAAAAGAAGTCAAATAATTAGATTGTTCAATGCTTATTTATTCACTCAACATAAAACAATGAGCAAAGCTAGCGAGTCATTCTCAAAGGATTTGACTCCAAATCAAGACCTCCGATTTTAAGAGGTCTACTCTGTCGATTTTGTGTCCAAATTCAAATGGCACGAGCCTCTGCTCAATAATAACTCACTCATCAGAACCCATCATTGAATAATTTTCGAAGCATCCTAATTCTTCAACAAAATAAAGTATATCAAAGCCATGCCCTGCCTCTAAATATCCAACATTAAATCTACAGTTTACCAAACAACAGTAAGATATGATAAAATCATTGAATTTCTTATCATATCATATTCAATCCTATTTTGAATAAAAATCCGAACGATCAAACACAGTAATCTAATAAGAGAGAGAGGGGGGGGCTCATAAGGGAAAAGAAAAGGAAAAAAAATGAAAAGAAAAGGAAAGTGGACGCTCTTATTAAAGGGTAATAGGATAGCATGGAAATATATATATATATATATATAGAGAGAGAGGAAATAAAAGAAGAAGATGAAAGAAAAAGAAAGAAATGAGGGGAACAAACAAGCAAGAAAAGAAAGAAGGGAAGTAAAATGATGAGAGAGAGAGAGAGAGAGAGAGAGAGAGAGTGTGTGTGTGTGCGCGCGAGCATGTGCCGCAAGAGGAGGGAAAATTAAAAAAAGCAAGAGAATTTTGTTCTGTACAAAACTTGAGGGTCCTCACGATTTGGATTCCCTTGTTTCTCAAAGTTGGGTAAGCATTCGCACCCTTAATTTAGAGAAATATTTATCAAATCACTTGTTTTTCACAAAGCAAATGCAGGCTAAGATAATACTTTCACAAAGTGAGACAAGCTAAAGGTTAATTTAGTAGACTGCGGTGACCTAGTTTATGTTCTTGTGCCTGAATAGTCCGTCCATATCCCTTTGGCATCATCCCTTTGGGCGTTGATTCATTGATTGACTTGTCAATACAAACTTGTCTTCGACCAAAAAAAAAAAAAAGAATTTGTGCACATACGTGCACACATACATATGTATGAATTTTGCAATAGATCATAATTCAAAACAGCCCACGTGGTCCAGCCTTTATGTGCTGCTTTCTCTCGATAACTTTGATTGCATATGCACGGTTGTTAAACCGTCAAATGGACAGACTGAATCAAGTTCGCATCGGATAAGTCCGGCCAATATTAATCAATTTAACTCATATTAGCCCATTTATACATAATACAATTTTTGCGACCCACGCCCAACCTTACCCATATTACTAAACCACGTTCGTATGTAACTTAATTTATGCCCTACCCATTTAACCCACTTAAGCGCCTCAAGTGAATGTGTTACTGCGATAAAATTTTGTATTGAATTAAAAAAAATTAAGATAAAAAAATAATAGTTATAAGTAAATTAAATAAAAATGTAAAAAAAGAAAAAAGAAAGCCCAAAAGTCAGGAAACCCTATAAAGAACTAGAAAGTTGTGCATCCGCCGTGACGACACATATTCTAAATGCATGCTTGATCTTGAACTAAATTTAATCAAATTTCATGAATTTGCGTCGAATTCCATGGCCTAAGTATCCCCTCAAAAGCCAAATTACAATGCATCTGTGATCACATTTTTCGGTTAGGTGTACTCACCCAATTGACCGATAAATCTTTCGTGAAATAAGAAAAATGACATATCAATATATATATAAACAACAGAAATTTCCATAAACGCCATCACTTTTTTGGCTAAATTTACTCTCTCTCTCTCTCAATAGATACCAAAAAAAAAATGACGAGTCAGGTAACAAAGTAAATTAAGCGAAAATGGCTTTTCAAGCTCGAAGATGGGAGGATAGTAGCCGCTAAAAGAAGCCGTCGCCTCACAGCAGAGTCACAAGGACGATAGAGGAGGTGGCGATTGGATGCAGCAGAGGTCGGCTTGGACGCGGTGCTGGTGACTCTGCCGATGACGACAGCGGAGCCGCAGAGGTGGGCTGGCTCTGGTGGAAGAAGAGAGAAAATGGGCAGATTTCTAAATTGTTTTTTTTTCCTCATGCAAACTGCGGACATGGCATTTTAATGGGGCTCTAAAGACGAATGCCTTACTTTTAGTGGCTGGGAGATTAAAAAAAAAGGAGGTTAATATCACAAAAAATTCCAAATTGGTACATTTGTGACAAATTTATCTCAAATTATTTTTTTAAGTACCAAAAATCCTAAACTGATACATTGATGACAAATTTACCTCAAACTGTATATTTGTGACAAATTTACCCTCCGTTAGTTTCCGTCAAATTTTACTATCGAATTACTGAGTTAGGTGACACGTGACAATTGACGGATGTACCCATTTGGGATTTTTACTCTTTGTTTATCACTGTCGAATCAATATGAGAATTTTCATGGTATTAACTAAATTTAACGGAAATTAACAGAGAGTAAATTTGCCGCAACTATACAATTTATCACATGTATACCAGTTTAGAATTTTGGATGGTAAAAAAAAAAGTTTGTGATAAATTTGGCATAAGTATACTAGTTTGAAATTTTACGTGCATAAAAAAAAATAATTGTTGGTAAATTTATCACGGATGTACCATCTCAGGGTTTTTTATATAAAAAAAATATCAGTTTAGGGTTTTTCGTAGTCAAAAAATAGCTTTGAATAAATTTGTCACTGATATATCATTTTAAATTTTTTTTGCGATATTAACTCAAAAAAATAAATAAATACCACATCAGCTATGACGTGGCAATTGCTAACCACTTAAATTCTTTCTCCACAACCACGGGATCTCGTTACCCGATGCATGGAGAACACGCGACCAAAAGCTAATGCCGAAATCACCAATCGACGGAAACAACAGAACATTGACATCCTGCCTTGCCTATCTATAGTGCAATTATTCTTCGATTCCATCGAACTCGCGATCTGGTCAAGTTCAAATCTCGCAGCTATAACATGTAGCCCACAAATTAATTATTTCCATTGGATCTGGAACTACCATATGAAGACACCGTTCTCCCCTCAAATGTGGAACAATCAAGATACAACAAAGGACAGTTCCATTCTGATGATGGGTTCGTCTTAGTGAGAGCCATCAATTTTATTTTTTTTTATTTTGGTCGGAAAGAGCCATCAATTGATCAGCTCTTGAACGGCGCCGTCGGCGGAGAGGATCCCTCGAGAAATGCCTTGAACAAGGTGAGAGCTTGCGAGGGCGAAGTGTATGGGACCTCGTGACCCGCTCCTCGGACCGTGGCGAATGTCAAGCTAGTCGCGTTCTTCCCTTTTCTTGATCTACCAAACGACTCAGTCCATCCACCGACCTGGATTCACGAGAGTCACTGATGTTGTTATGAATGTATATGTTCATCGGAAAACTTCGAAGCAGATTCAACAATGGGACGGAAACATTCCCTCTCTTTTACTCCGCGATACGTCTCAGTTAAAATGAAAAAAGAAGACGAGACGAGAACCTAACCTCCATTCCGTTGTACCAAGGTGCATATCCACCAAAGGATGAGAATTTCAAGTCTCGAGCAATCAAGTTGGCGATCGTTCTTGTCTGCGTCAATGGTATTCTCGTATCTTGATCGCCACTGCAACGTGCAGCCCGGTTCCACATTATCAGTTCATATATAACATGATGCCGCAAGGATGTTTATGTCCATCCATGACTTTGAGGGTTGCTTCCGCAGCACAGATACCGGGATACTTCCGACAAGAAAAAGGGGTCGCCAAACGGAACATGTTGGAATTAGACCGTTCGTGTCTGTGACTTACCTGAAGAGGAGTACCCGCAGCTGCTCCTTGATTAAATCCGATAAAACGGGTATGATGTTGTCGCCAAAACCAGTGTCGCGTAAGGTAAAAGGACTGCCGCGTGCCGTACGAAACAACATTTAGAAACACAACAGTGCGGTTTCAACTGAATCACGAAGGTAATACGCCAGAGGGGAGCAGTAAAAACCTTGAACAGAATTGCCAAACCGATGGGAGCTTCGTCGTATTCGCATGGAGTGCTTCCTGGACTCGAGGATTATTGAGGTACGAGGTTATATAATCCTCGAGGCACGGATCGACCAGCACCATCTTTGAAGCTAGCTGCTCACAAGAAAAGTTGATACTTAAAGAACCGGATCAAGGCCTAACCCCTTAATTGTATTATCTGTGATGAAATGACATAGGGATGCTCTCATGGTTTTGATCCTCGGCTTTTTCATTCTTATGCTGTGACCATGCTCTATGCAGGCTCAGATGAAATTTTACAGAAAGAGTATGAATGCCATGTTCATTATGCGGTCTCTCTTTCACGTGTTCGTCGTGGCTACGATATCAAAGATCTTTCAAGTTCAAATGAATTCAGGGGTATCCTTACAGCAACACTAACCAAAGTGAAATTCTAGAAACTATGCAAGATCTTCCAGAGAGTCGAACTCACTTTAGCATGGTACGCATCCCACGAACTACTCGGAGCAGATTTCACTGCAGTAGCCCCGGAGAAGCAGTAAGGTCCGAGCACATCAAATGGATCGGTGAAATTCCCCATTTCCGCCGCCTGCTTCTCCGACACCTCGGCGCATTCCCTCGAAAGATTGCCATGGAATCGTTCCATCCAGTACCTGGAGTCGTTGCACACTGTCTTCTTCAACTTCAATGTCTCGTCCGAAATGACACCATGGGACCACATAAAATTGGCGCCATCCATGCTAATCTGAATATCCAGAAGTGGGTTGCCGAGCTGCATCAACAGAAAGAAGGGAGATGTTTTTTTTGGTCAGGTAATGAGCTTGAAGATCGAACGAAAAGAGCTGCCAAACTGAAGAACACGCAATTCAATGGAGCAGGGAACTGTTAACTGCTATCCCCCTAAGCTTGATCGGATTCCCATGGGAATGCTCATTGTGATCCACCACCAGAGCTGCAAACTGCGGCACATAGTGACCTGCAATGATGTTCTATAGAGATTAGTTCATTTGGAAGCGTATCAAATTGGAGCTAAAACTTAAAAGTCGGAATTTCCAATCACATCCATAGCGAAACCGAGAGACGAGGAGTTCCGACACTTACCAGCATAGCTCTCCCCTGCTATATAGAAATCGGAGTCTCTATATTTCGGATATTCTTTAAACCAACCGAGAAGGAACTGCATGTTTTCTTTGGCTGCAACGCGAAAAGATATCTGTCTTACTACAAATATGAAGGCCGCTAAGTTCTCATGACGCAAAGGAAATTCGTTAGGAACAACTGAGATGTACCGGTGTCTGCATCTTTCCAATCGGCGTAGTCCACAGTCGTATTCGAGTATGAAAACCCAACTGAGATGGGGGATTCTACGTACAGCATGTTCGACACTACCAAAATTTGCAATGGAATGAGCGTAAATAGCCCTCAACGACTTTCAAGAGTCCATTCATTACAACATGATCGCTCGGCGGATGAAAGAAGTACCTTTGTTCCAGGAGAATTCATTCTTCATCAAGCGACCGTCCCGAGCTGGTCGAAACGGGCCGTGCTCCTTGAATGCACCGAACCCAAGAGAAGAGCAACCGGGGCCTAAACCAAAGTCAATCAGAGTTGGCAACCAAACAGCAAGAGCGGTAATTGAATTAGCAGTAAGGACTCCCATACCGCCCGCTAGCCACAAGGTTAGAGGGTAAGACAGTGGGTCGCTAGCATCGGCTTCCACGAAGTAATAGAACAGAGCATGGCCAAGTCGAGAATCCGTAGCAATGTAACCCGAGTGCTGCTTGAACGAAACGCCATCCGGCTGACCGGGGAGCTTTGTGATGAGCTCTGCTGTGGATGTGCAGGAGGAGAACAGAGGAATGACACCATTCACAATCACAAAGAAGTACCAAAGCATCATTTACTTGGATTAAAGGACACAGAGCAGTGAAGGACTGAGGAGCATCCAAATGAGACTACTCCGCCCAAGAAAAAGTTAATGATAATAGAGACAGCTGCGGGAATGGATCTTCATTTGACAGGTTCACCGGTCAATTTCTTATGGCTCATTTCATGTTAAATCATGGCCAAACTGGGTAGAATTTTCTCTAGCATTCTGCTTGACTTTTCTACTAACAAAGGCGCATCTGGCCCCTTCTTACCTCAGGCAGACGCCCACGTGAAGCGCACGGACTTTTGTGAAAGGAAGCGACGGCGTCCTAGTTGAATAGTCAATTCATCTTTTTCATTGTAGTCAATTCATCTTTTTCATGGAAAAAGCAGGTAATTGCCGATAACTTGCGAGTAAATGATGACTTTGAATTGGAAGAAACCTTATTTTACCTATTCAGAGTTGTTGAATAATCTATAGAGAGCAATTTTCCACGTGAAAATTATTTCGCAAAAGTTGAATAGTCAAAAGATAAAAAGAAATTCAACGAAGGAGGAGATAGAAATATTTAGGTTGCATATGATCGTCATGATATAAGTCAAGATAGTATGTGTTTTATCATATTCTGTGTTTGGTAGTTGTTCAGGATAGGATAAATGGGATATAACACGGATAAAAAAATCTTAAAGAATGAGGTGAGATAGACTAGGATAGGATTTCTCAAACAAGTATAAACGAAGAAAATCAAGTTTTTCCCACAACCACCATTTCTCCTCTGCGTTAAGTTGCCCTTCCGCGGTGTCGATGCCTCTGGCAGGACAGCACCTCTTCAACAACACCAAGCTATCTCCAGCCGCAAAGCCAGATATTTTCACGACATTGTTCTTTAATCGATTATTTGGCATGATATGAGATCATATCTCTCGTTCTTTAACTGCTTAAAGCTTTTTAATATTCGAAAGGGGTCTTGATATGTTATGAAGAACCCAATGTTGATCATCAACTTTCAAGGTAGTTAGCTCTCTTAGACAACCCGCATAAATGCATCTTTAATTTGTGAAAAGAGGTCATATAATTAGATTGTTCAGTACTTATTTATTCACTTGACATGACAACGAGCAAGGTCAGCGGGTCATTCTCAAAGGAATCGACTCCAAATTAGGACCTCTGATTGTAAGAGGTCTAGTCCATTATTCAAATGGCACAAGCCTCTGCTCAACAATAACTCGCTCATCAGAGCTCATCATTGAAAAAAATTTTAAGCATCTTGATGCTTCAGCAAAATAAAGTTTATTAAAGCCACACCTTGCCTCTAATTATCCAACGTTAAATCCGCAGTTTACCTAAAAATAGATAAGATATGACAAAACCCTTGAATTTCTTATCATATCCTATTCGGTCATATTTTGACTAGAAATCTAAACAATCAAACACAGTAATTTAATGAGAAATAGAGAGGAGCTCGTAAGGGAAAAGAAAAGGAAAAAAATGAAAAAAAAAAAAACAAGAAAGTGGACTCTCTTATTAAAGGGTAATAGGATAGCATGCGCGCGCAGAGATGCAAAGAAAAAAAGGGAAAGAGCAAAAGGAAATAAAAGAAGAAGAAGGAAAAAGAAAGTGTCACACCCCAAACCACAAACATAGGACATTGTGACACGGCCGTCCCTTTCTCAAGAGGACGCAGCCTCAACTTAACCAAAATCCAACCCGATAACAAACATGTATATCCATACATACGACTTCAAGAAATTCCTTAGTTACAAACATCAGAGCTTGCTACTAAACCATAAATAGATATATACACATATCCTTCCAAATGGTAGAAACATCTAATATCCACTTAAAAGGGCTCACCAAATACAAAAGGAAAAACTCACAACTTATAATAAAAGCTGCCCCCCAACAAAATATCCTTCACTAACGATCGCTCACGTTCTACGGGCAACTCGCTGGATCTGAAAAATAAAAAGATGAAAAGAATGAGCTAACACGGCTTAGTGAGTAATACATTTCTTCTAAGAGGATCGAACAATCACTATGCACATTTAAAACACAAAACAAATACCAATGGTTTAATCCATTGGTTAATTTCAGCAAAACACATATCAATGGTCTATCTATTGACTAATCACGTGCTCAAGGCTTTAACTGTAGTCACGCATAACGCTCGTGACAAAAGACGACCAAGATTCCCCCCTTGGCAAGGTCTCCACCTACAATGCCGGTGGCTCGGCCCAGAAGGATATCCTAAATAGTATGCGCATACCCACAAACCCATCAGTCAGGTTCACAATTATCTTGAGCAACACAAAATCACAATAACTCAAAATCAATAGCAGAAATTACTCATAAAACCATCTTGAATAGACAAAACAGCAGTAAATGTTCGATCCTGTTTTATGCAACAAAAATGCTCTAAACACCGCTTTTTCTTTCCTTTCAAAAGAATAAATCACATTAGAAACTCATATTATACCTTCTCATAAAAACATGAGTTTACACAAGTCAAAAAAGAAATAGTATCACTCACCACATAACGGTAAAATAAAATACAACTGTTACTCGAGCCGACGCGTCCGAATTCCTATTCAAAAGTACGGAAAATGGATCAAAAATCAATAATATGACACTCTAATGGACTACTCAACTAAGTTACACCTATTTAACGACAGAATGACAACTACGTGTCAACGTAAGCTTGTCTATAGCAGATTTTCTTTGCTGTCCACAGTGGACAGCTCGCGCGGCAGAACGGAAAAGATCATAACTCACTCCACCGAGCTCCGTTTCAAGCCATCTTATAGTCCAAACGAAGCTTATTCAATGTAATACAAAAGTCTTAACATGGTCGACCTCAAATAAGGAATGAAAAATAAAGATATTGGCTCTTGAAATATGTTGTTCGCGCGCATATTGTAGGAAACAGAACAGCTCCCGCTTCAGGAGTAAAAATGTCATAACTCACTCAACCGAACTCCGTTTCAAGCTGTCTTATAGTCCAAGTGAAGCTTATTCGACGTACTACAAAAGTCCTAACATAATCAACATCAAAAAATGACCGAAAAATGAAGATATCAGCTCTTGAAGGTTATTGTTCGCGTGTGTACTGTAGCAACCAGAATTGAAAATTTTGTTTTAGAAAAACTATAAGTCCAAATTGAGATCCGTCAAATCCCACGGCTTCACAACATCCTAAATTTTTATCTCCATGCAAAAATATAGTATAAAAACTGCTTAAATGAACTTAGCAAATTAAACTTGATTTATGTTTGAAACTAACCCATAACTCCTAAAATTACTTCAATAGGAGGAACGAGGGGTATCAATACTTTCTAAACGTTGTTAAACGATGTTCAGATCGCTTGGCGAGGTACGTGGTTTGGACTTCTCTTCCTCCTTCCTCCCTTTCCTCTCTTCCTCTTCTCCTCTCTTTCTTTCTTTCCTTTCTCTCTTTCTTTTCTTTCCTCTCTTCCTTCTTGCGTACGCTAGTTGTAGAAGAAAGGAGAAGGAGAGTTATTATGTCTCCTCCTTTCTTCTTTTTTTGACTTTCAACTTCTTCTTTTTTATTTTTTATTATTTTCATTATATGGGTCCCACCACCATTTAATGACCTAGTTAGTTAAAAAAAATCTAGTTATTACAGAAAGAAAAGAGGGGAACAAATGAACGATAAAAGAAAGAAGGAAAGTAAAATGATATGTGGCTTGGAGGCACAATGAGAGAGAGAGAGAGAGAGAGAGAGAGAGAGAGAGAGAATGTGTGTGCTGTTGACACCTGATTTTTAATTATCTGTTCTCTTTCAAAATTGATAAAAAAATCCATAAAAATTCATAAAAATTAAAAATCAACTTTGGGCACCTTGGCCAAGCCTAAGGAACCAATTTTGACCAAAAAATGATTTTTCATATTTTCAGTATTTTTCGGTATTTTTTAGAAATTAAGAAAGTATCATAAAAAATAAAAACAAATAACGTTTGAGGCCATAAAAATGTGAATGAATAGTGGATGTTTTTATCTTAATCTTCTCTTCATTTTGGTCAAAGAAAATCTAAAATATTGATATAGAATCAGGAATTAATTTGTTAATCTCATTTTTAGGTTAATAAAAAAAATTAATTAATTAGAAAATCAATTTAGCTTTATAATTTTCTATTTTTGCGTCTCTGGAGTCGAGACATTATCTCCAAATAGTCCAAGTTTTTCAAAAGAGCCTAATGGTGCACTTCATACAGACTTTGCGGCAAAAGAGTGAAAAAAAAGGGAAAGAAAAAAAAAGAAAAAAAAAGCACTTTGCTTGAGAAAGAATCATGGGAAATTACTATTTTGTCTCTGTTACATAATCTTTACTTTTTGCGTACACTGAAATTACACACACCATATAATTAAATAAGATTTTCTTAATAAGAGGTGATTGATAATGAAAGCACTTTGGATCCGCACTCTTGGACGCTACCAAAAAAATATATTCAATAACCCAGGATTGTGTGGTGGAAGAGAACAAGTTCCGGCGCCAATTGAGCATGACGTGGGAGGATAACGTACTAATAGCTAATTTAGTTTCCGTTTATTTCTTGAAAAATAAAAGATTTAAAAAAAAATCTTCTCTTAAAAATAATCACTTGTATCTTTACGAAATTGATGCTAGTGTGTACGGGAGGTTTAACTAACGTGAAATCACGCCCGATTGCTCGAATCATTGGATTTGCGATTCGATGTCATATGACTTGGCGGGGACCTTTACCCAAGTCGAAAATGGCAATTCCATTTATTTTATTTTATTTTATTTTATTTTATTTTATTCTAGTTTATTTTGCTTCTGGCTAAGCATACCTCCATTATGGTTAGGTGGCTTACAAGGGAAAATAACTAATTTAATGACGCAAAGCAAAGTTATTGAAGCTCATCACACTAAGATAATATTGCCATCACCTCATCAGCTTGTCATTTACTCTTGCAGGAATCTTACTTCTTCAAAAGCCTACTCAAAACCCTTCCCAATAAGCATTTTGAATTTGATCCTTAAAATAGAGTTCATTATTTTAAGTTTGGACGATGGTGGACCAAGTTTTCTACACCTGGTGTCTTAAGGTTTGAGGAAAAAACGCCAAACGAAGCTTGAGCTGGCATTATATATATATACACACATATATTTTAAAGAGAATTTAAAGTAGATATTATTTCAAATGTAAATATGAAGTGACCATGTCATTAGTAAAGAAAGGCATGACCTCTTCGCCCGCGAAATCTGCTGGGAGGGTTCACCAATCACCGATAAAAATAAAAGGAAAATAAAAAGGAAAAATTATGAAGTAGTGCACATCGCATCAGCCATGCCACATCATATGATCGCATCCACTTTAATGATTTTGGTCTAAATTGATAAGATGAACTAAAGTAGCACCGGTATAAAAATATTTAGGATTAGATTATTATCTAGATAAAAAAAATGTACGGTCGGATTAATATCAATACAAGAACTTTAGTATTTTTTTATTATTATTTTCCGGTAAAAATTGAGTGCATGGTGATGGAGTATTTTTCATCGGCCACGGTTCCCAATCGACGGGCGTGGCGAGTAATAAAATGGGGCTCGACAGTGATTGTGGATGGTGGAACGTACTGATTGCTGTACGGTGATCGAAGTAGTATAGCACAGATCAATCGCGCAGCGCAAGTTTCTCTCAGAGTCATTACCATCTGCCCGATTGGACCATCGTTGGCCCATCACACTAGCGGGTCGACGAGAAAGTGGAGCGAGCAAGTTGTCCAGTTTAATCTACTGCCGGAGTATCCAGTCGTGGTTAAACGTATGCTATCGTCAGATATTACGGGCGAATTTTGGATAGATCTCCCAAAACAATTTTGTCAATCACGCAAGACATAACTATCATTTTTGTAAAAAAATGATATGAATGAAGATAGCACAAGAGGAAACATCATCCTGAGAGGAATATACTTTAAAATGGGATATGGCAGAGTCTCGAAGGGGGACAATTTCTTAGTGGAGTAGATCTTTCGGTGAGGGGGATTAAAAAATTGGGAGCGGACGTTCAGATGAAGACGTTGGTGAAGTTTACTTGCGGGAGAGAGTTACAAGGAATGGAAGATGGAGGAGATATTCTCGGTGGAAGGAGGGTCATGAGGTGCAGTCTTGGAAGCCAGAGGTGGAAAAAGAAAGACAGCTGGGGTGTGTGGAAGGACAGCTCGGGGGGGATCTCTCTCCTTTTCTTCATCACCTTGTTCTTCGTGAAGGGGGGTCTGGGAGGTTGGAGATCACTTTTCCTGGGGGCCAATTCATCTAAAATAGAGGCAGCGGCTTAATTTGGGGAGATCATCGATTGCCAGTCTTAAGTCTGCAAATGTCTTCTCTAATGCATTTTTTTTCTTCGCTCTAGAGTTTCATTTCATTTACATAAGCTGCAGCAATTTGTTCATGAAAGGGGAGAGGGGAACATCGAGGGCATTTTTTTTCCTATCTCGCATCTTCAGTTGGAAAGTTTCACAGAGAGGGACTCGATCGGAGATGACTGGGCGCCCAAGACAAACGGAGAGAAATACACGAATCACGCGAATCGATGCAGCCCTCAACACCATGCGCCCGTACGGCTTTCCGGAGAAGATGATCCGCGAGACTATTCGAGAGCTACCCACAGTTTATACCGGGGATTGGCACTGCATTGAGGCTGATGCGTAATCGACACTCATCGAAGTTATTATTGAGAAGCTGAATCAACATGAGACTAGGGAGGCTACTCTAACTTTTGGTTTTAAAAAAAACTTGATATCCTCATTTTCCTTTCTGGGTACTTTTGTTTGAGCTCGTGTGGAAATATACTGGTTTGCGTATAATCGCTCTATTGTTGAACGAACCGGAGATTAAATGGTGAAAATGATGTGAAGTTAGTTTTCAAATTGTGTCTCTGGTCTGTGCTCATGGGCTAAAAGTTTTTTCCAATTTGCCAAGACTACATAAATGTTTTGATGTTGTCGTAGTCTAGTGCAAAGAAATGTGTCCTTCATCTCGTGTTGATTTGAACTGTTACAATAGCAAAACTAATTAGGAAGTTCGTGGAGCGCATTGGGCCATATTACCCACAAACTTCAATATGCTGAAGGGGGAATTTTTGCTGAACAAATTTTTGATAGTAAATAGTAGTCCGGGAATTGTTTTGGCGAATAATAGGATTGTGCATGACTGCTGTTTCAAAATGTTTCAGAAGGTGAATTTTACAACTAAAAGGAGCAATTAGTATTGATTCAAGGGTCTGATGGTGCCTTATTTGTTGTCTTGATCCCCTGTCTAGATAATTTTCTTGAGATTGTAGGAGCTAATATGCCGGTGGGTGATTGATGAGTATTTAATTCTTGTGCTTGCAATGGATGATATAGTCTGGGGACAATAATTTCTATGCTCGTATAACATCTTCTTTGTACTTATTGATAAAAGAAAGGCACAAATTAATAAAGATCTGGGATGAGCAAACTCATTAAAAATTGATGACCCTGCAGAAGTGAGGTCATACTCTGCAGGCTTCTTTGCAACGTTAACTTGGTGTATAAGATTTATACGGTATTTGGCACCGAAAGGGGAATAAAAGGAATTTGCAATAATAGATGTTTATTGATTGGAATTGTGATGTGGTAAGATAGAAATCTGAATTTTTTGCAAATTATATCAGTTAGGGCGAATTTATGCGTTTTCTTCCTTGATTATTCTGTAATCATTGCTGCACATACGCACACAAACACGCACATATAATTAGACTCGTGTGAGCCTGTGCAAAAGGATTAGCATTCCTTTGAGATATAGTAACCCTTAATATTGTTGGGAGTGTCATTTTTAATCGAATTTTTCTGCAGCTATAAAAGAACGAGATTTTCTTGTTGATTCCTTTTGCCTTCAGTCTTGGCATTTCATTAAATCATTCTATTTCTCTTCTCTTTAGAGTCTCTAATTTAGAGTCTCTAATTAAGCGTCCATTGCTTGTACTAAAAGAGTTGCTTAGCAATAGAAATATAGATGTCTATACAAGGGATATACGATGTTTTCTTTTTAATTGAACATATTTCTAAAACTCGTCTCCACTTCCGTTTCACCATATTTTATGTCAGGTTCTGACGGCTCCATACCAAGGGTAATTTCATGGAGGTGCAGACAAAATCGGCCCAGACAAGCTCCTAAGTGGCTACCAATTTCTCAGCTGATCTGTGATTAAAAGTCACTTTTAATTCAAAAAAGACTCTCTATATTGGGAACATAGAGAGCGAAAATCAATTATAGAAATCCCCTCCCAAAAAATGGGAAATAAGTGCTCTTTTCACTCTTTTGGTTTTAGGTGCAAATTAGCATAGGCTTTGTATACTTACACTTCACTCTATTTTCATGTCAGGCAGCCGCAGCCCTATATCAACGGTCAATCCTACGAAAGCACAAAATCGGCTTGGAGGAATCCTCATGCGCGCACAAATTTCAAATTGCTGAATCAATTCGTTGTATTTCATTTTAAAGAATTCATACCCCAGAATGGAGAGGACAAAGTCCATCCGCAATTTAAATACTTGCACTATAAATCCCAAAGGGAAGAGCCAAGCCAATGCTTAGCCTCCCATTGGAGGTTTTTACTTACAGTATTTAAATACCTGCAACTTAAATACCTGTACCTTAAATCCCAAAGGGAAGAGCCAAGCCAATGCTTAGCCTCCCATTGGAGGTTTTTACTTACAGTAGTTAAATACCTGCAACTTAAATATCTGTACTTTAAATCCCAAAGGGAAGAGCCAAGCCAATACTTCAAGCCAATGCTTAGCCTCCCATTGGAGGTTTTTACTTACAGTATTTAAATACCTGCAACTTAAATACATGTACCTTAAATCCCAAAGGGAAGAGCCAAGCCAATGCTTAGCCTCCCATTGGAGGTTTTTACTTACAGTAGTTAAATACCTGCAACTTAAATATCTGTACTTTAAATCCCAAAGGGAAGAGCCAAGCCAATGCTTAGCCTCCCATTGGAGGTTTTTACTTACAGTATTTAAATACCTGCAACTTAAATACCTGCACCTTAAATCCCAAAGGGAAGAGCCAAGCCAATGCTTAGCCTCCTATTGGAGGTTTTTACTTACAGTAGTTAAATACCTGCAACTTAAATACCTGTGCCTTAAATCCTAAAGGGAAGAGCCAAGCTAATGCTTAGCCTCCCATTGGAGGTTTTTACTTACAGTAGTTTAAATACCTGCAACTTAAATACCTGTACCTTAAATCCCAAAGGGAAAAGCCAAGCCAATGCTAGGCCTCCCATTGGAGGTGTTTATTCACTGTCATATACTTCCTATAATTTAGTTTTTTAATCGTCAGACCCAAAAAATGAGTAGGTCGTAATACTGCACAGAAGTCGTTAATACACTCCCTCTTTCGGCTTGAGGGAATCTTTAACACTTAAAAAAATATAACAAATAAAAATAAATACCATCCATGCATCCTATTTAAAAAGTGAAAACACAAAAGAGAATACCCTACTAGAGCCTTAGGAACAAACCAAGCCTGAGTTGCCGAATTAGGATATCCATGAAATTAAGGTACCAAAAGGGCATTAGTTTTAATTAACTAGTGTAACCAAGTCCCCGAGCTCATAATCTCTGGTTTGCAGGAATGGATTAGTTCTCCCGCTGATTTATTTAGGTTTCTAATCGACCTACCAAGAACGATTAGTGGCGACTCCAAATCTTAAAATCATTTAAACAGAAACCAAAGTTGCGATTCGGTAGGGCTTGGGCGGGTCCGCGTTAGGTTAGTCAAATCTAATTAACCTAATAATCCATTAACCTCTTTAAAATTTTAAAAATTTTTTAGAGGGTCGCGACATGTGCGCTGCAAGAGAAGAGGGGAAATCGAAGGAAAGCAAGAGGGTTTTGTTCTGTACAGAGCTCGAGGACCCTCACGAGTCGAATTCCCTTATTTTACAAAGTCAGGTAAGCGCTCGCACCCTTAATTCATCTAGAGTGATTTTTTCGACCCGAGCTGCAATTTCGGATTTTTGTGATTTCTAAGTTGGTGGGTTCAATCTAAGAGTTCCTAAGCTAAGAAATCATGGGGGTTAATAATTTAAGGAGCCGTGGAGCTGTAGAATTTTATAGAACTCGACTCAGGCTTATGGTTTGCCAGAAGTGAATTTTTGAAGATATGCGAAAATGCTTAACAGTAGCAAACTTGCTGTTTTAGTGTCATTTTTTCACCGATTTCGACTGTTGTTATAGTCGACAAAACTTAAGATATTTACATGTAATAGACCATTATTATTTGATTCGATGTTGTTGATTTAGATGAAGATTTCTCATTTGTACAAAAATTCTTTGGAAAGATATAACTCGCTTTTGATATTGTACTTATATGAACTGCAGTATTTGAAAATAATGTGTACTTCAGTATTTTGCTATTCATGTGACAACGTACTTTATTGTGTATTTTGACTGTACGCCTATTAATCTCTACTGAAAGGAATTAACTTATATTTGAAGTTGTTCGTATATTATTAACCATATTTGGGATTATTGAGTTTAGTTATGATTTTGTAAATATGCCTAGTGGGTGCTCGATCTGGTTAAAAGATATATGCGCTACTCACTCAACTTTTTTTGCTCGCCCCTTCTTTCATTTCAATCTTTTTCAGGTCCTTCAATTAGTGGCTATGAGGATGAGAGCGATATCGACGAGAAACTTTGGTAGTTGAATCTTAGTTTTAAATTTGAGATAGTCTGATACATGTCTGAGAGGGTATTTACTAAGGTTTAGTTTCTTAGTTTGGAAAAATGTACACTTTATTAAATAGGGATATATTTTCCTGACGACGGGTTAATGTTGTTTACGTTTGAGGCTGTGTTCTTTAAGAGAAAGGACAGTCGTGTCATATCCTCTATTTTGGTAGGATTTGGGTTGTGACTGATAATATCCCCATACAATTAACCATTTTCAATTCATAACAGTAGCAATTTTTCTGTGGTGAGTAAATTATTCATCTAGCTGGCAATTTCATACCCAATCAGTAACTTCGATTAACTTTTATATATATTGAGGTGACTTTCAATATAGACAATTATTTTTGGGCACTTATTTTTTAAATCATTCATTTCCTGCGAAACAAACGGAACTTTACGTTTATGTTTGTTTTGGCTACCTCAAAAGTGCAACGGACGCTGATTAGGATATACGCAAGCAAAGCATGGAAAGAATATTCTTGTAAAATATATCTTGAACTTATTTCCTGCTCCACAATCGCTCTATAAGGCAAAAACAAGCAAATAAATATGGATTAATGTGAAAACAATTATGATTGCACCATTGAATTTGATATCGATATTCTAAAGTGCATCGTAAAGAAGAAAGACACAGCTTTTAGTACAATTTGGCTAATTGCCTAGGTTTAATTTTCATGTCAGCATCAAGCAATAGTCTATACATTTTACACCCGTAAATAGTACTAAGGCCAAGAAGAAAGCTAAGACGAGAGAAAATGGCTATAATGACTTTTGAGGAGGCATTGCATGTAGATGATATCAATGGAGAAAGGAGAAGATAAGGCAATGAGTTCCAAGCCCTAGGAGAGCCATTCTCACATGCCAAAAGTGTTCTTACGTTCCATACATTTTCCTCGGAGAAAGAGAGAGAATCCTTTAACAAAAAAAAAGCGAATAAATACAAATTAATGTGAAAAAAGATTATTATTACACCATTGAATTTGATATTGATATTCTAATGTGCATCGTAAAGAAGAAAGGCGCGGCTTTTAGTACAACTAGGCTAATTGTATAGGTTTAATTTTCATGTTAGCATCAAGCAGCAGTCTATATATTTTACACCTGTAAATAGTGCTAAGGCCAAGAAGAGAAAGCCAAGATGAGAGAAAATGGCTACAATGACTTTTAAGGAGGCTTTGCACATACGTGATATATCAATGAAAAAAGGAGAAGACAAGGCTATGAGTTCCATGCCCTAGGAGAGCCATTCTCACATGCCAAAATGTGTTCTTATGTTCCATACATTTTTCTCAAAGAAAGAGAGAGAATCCACGTAGAGGAGAACATAGAGTTGTTACATTTGCCTGCCCGCCCACTCCAAAATCCACATAAAGGAGAACATAGAGTAGGTTTAGGCCCTCTTCAGCCACGAGTGAGGGCTCGCCTTTGGCCGTCGATGGCAGCCTCACCCAATCCTCACCGATGGCCGACCATCGCCCGAGACCAACCGTTGGTTGAAAGCAAGGAAAAAAAGAAAACAAGAAAAGAAAAAAAAAAGAAAACTAATTCAAAAAAATATAAATGACGAAAATACCCCTGATCATGCCCTTCTTTGATTCAATGAGGACATTTTAGGTACTTATTTAAAATAAGGTCCATTTCAATCTCTTATTTAAGAAAATAAATGCATTTTAGAATTTTTCCCTCTTATTTATGACATGAAAGTTAGTTTTTGGTAAATGTGATAGAGGTGTGTGAGATTAGAAATTTTTTTTTAGTACGCTGGACTGGGGATGATCCAAGAAGATCGGAGGACCTAGTGTTCCTCAAGTACCCTAAAATATTCCTAGGGGCACTCTTCTAAGGTGTAGGGGCACTCTTCTAAGATGTCTTGCAATGAACATAGGTAATTGGCAGATTGAGAGACAAAATCTCTACGTGTGGTTGTAATAAGGGGGTACTTGCATACAAAAGGATCTCCTCCCGTCATTTATATCATCTCCCAAATAATAAAAATCCAGAGGCTCTCTTGATACAAATTTCTCTGGGTCCGCACGTGTAAGGAAATATTAGGTTAACCGGCCTGCACGACAAATTAACAGGAGCATTGTCCCCACAAGATGCAACTCCCAACCTTGAAAAGCAACCACGCACGTGGAACTCGGCTGGAGGTTGAAAAATATGGAACTAAGGAAACAAATTGGGAAACTGTCTTTGCAAGTGTCAGGAAGACGAACAAAGATTCGATTCCCGAGTAAAGGAGCGAACAGTGACAAAGGACGCCATAAAGATGCGATGGATACGTACTTAGGAACAAGATGTCATGTCATCACCAATTGTCATCGTCAATTTCCTCACAATTTGAGCACCTAGTCACAGTCAACTTCCTCATAATCCTCGTACAAGATTTACTAATCCTACATCCATGCAAAAATTCTTTCAAGCTGTTACACTTATCCTTATTTCTTTTCTTTTTTTCTTTTGTGTTCTTTGTCCGTGGATATCTATATCTATTTATCGAAAGGAAAAGGAAGATAATCAAAACTACTTGGAATTCAATTTATCGTGATTACAACCAAAAGCAAAGCCAAGCATATCAAACACGACAGATAATGTTTCTCCTACTACTACTCCTCATACAGGTACTTTCCATCCTGGTGAAGGACAACCGAATATTCCCAACAAATCCCAAAATCAAATCGTATTTATATCAAATCACATCTTTCACACACAAGCGCACACAGTGATAGCTTCGTCATTCAGGAGGAGATAGGATAGGAAAGAGGCAAGCCGCCATGGCCAAGGATCAACTAGACGTCCTCAATGTCTTGGACCAAGCCAAGACTCAGCTCTACCACTTCAGCGCAGAGGTGATTGCCGGGATGGGCTTCTTCACCGACGCCTATGACCGCTTCTACATTTCTTGGTGACCAAGCTCCTTGGCCAGATCTACTACTACGTGCCTAGATCTTCCAAGACCAGCAGTCTACCTCCAAGCGCGGCTTCCACCGTGAACAAGGTCGCCCTCTGCGGGACTCTGGCCGAGCAGCTCTTCTTTGGGTGGCTCAGGGACAAATTGGGCCGCAAGCGCGTCTATGGCATCACCCTTATGCTCATGGTGGGGTGTTCCATCGCCTCTAGTCTCTCCTTCGGGGAACTCGCCGAGGGCTATCATGGCTAGGTGAGTTTGCCAACCATGTTGGATGAATTGGCAATGTTAGTTGCCCAACTGTGGGTTCGGTGCTGATGTTCACCGTTGTACCAATTGGATAGGTTTCGGCATGGGAGGGGACTATCCTTTGTCTGCAACGATCATGGCAGAGTAATCCAACAAGAAGACCCACAGCAGTTTCGTCGTGGCGGCATTTGCAATGCAAGGGTTCCATATCTTCGCAGGTGGGACAGTCGCCATCGTCATCTCCTCCATCTTCTGCGCTTTGTACCACTCACCGCCATTCGCTGACAGTCCCATTGTATCCACTGTCCCCCAGGCAGACTACGTGTGGAGGGTAATCCTGATGTTCGGTGCACTGCCGGCAGCTCTCACGTACTCCTGGCAGATGAAGATGCCAGAGACACCGCGCTACACTGCCTTGGTGGCAAAAAGCGCCGAGAAGACCGACACAGATATGTTGAAGGTCTTTCAAGTCGATATCCGGGTCGAGAAGCAAAGACCTCGAGAGCCAAACCTGGGGCAAAACAGCCAGTTTCGGGCTCTTTCCGAAAGAGCTCCTCCGTGGGCATGGCTTGCACTTGCTGGGCACAACAAGCACTTGTTTCTTGCTTGACATTGCCTACTACGGTCCGAAACATAGGTTTTGGCTGGATGGTGAACCAGCCAAAACATGAACTCATAGACTCTGCTAACTTTTGCAATCCTCAATTTTTTTTTTTTCTGCAATGATGTCCCTGTCGTGCAGCACACCACAAAATCAGGAGCATAAATTCTGCCCCAAGCAAATGCTGTCGGGGTTGATTTCTCATCAATCCATAACACAAAATAAGGAGAATTGCATAAGTCTACCGACTCCAAAAGCTACACCTACAATCTACAACATCCCACATTTGCTAGTATTTACATGTAATCATGACAATCTAAAACATGCCAATATATCAACGCGATGCAATCAAATCAGCAGTTAGGACAGCATAATGTAAAGCATTGGAAGTAACCAAGGTTGATGTAGCATGAACAACCTACAATCTCAAACCCAGCATTTCCTGACTACCCTGTTTGAAACCGAAAGGAGGCCGAAATGGGAGGCATTTTCAATCACAAGCAAAATTTTCTCTAACGCAGAATGTCAACTCTACAACAGAGGCTTGTGGAGGAGCACTCTCCATCACAAGTTGAAAAAACCAGCAGTCTATCATCTACTCCACTCAAAGTCTCCTCCATATCGTGAATTGGCATTGTTTGCTCTGTTTGGATCATTTGGCTTTATTGTGTTTGCATAGGCATGCCAACCTAAGAGGTATGGCAGTATGAACTGCACATGACACAGCAGAATATCATTTTTTATTTTGGTCAACCAGCAGAATATCATTGAATAACTGAAATGTAAGCCCAACTTCATTAAAGGCAACCAAGGCGACAAAGATATCAGACTAATCAGTTCTATGATGAAAATAAGAATTCCTGCATCAAGAACTCTGCTTGGGCTGTCACAAGCAGCAAGAAAATGATCTCATTTTACTCATTCCGCTGCATTTTCATAAGACAATCCACTCACAATCACAAAATTGAGATTGAGGGATATCATAAAAATATGATGAGATGAAGGCAATAGCCAATACCAGATCATTCATGGAGAACCAGACAGATAAAGCAGAACACAGACAAGAATGTTCATCTTACATTGAAAGCCGAGATGAGGACAGTGTATTCCGCCTTGGTGACAGGAATATAAATGCTCTCATCCAAATTCATGAGCTTATTCTGAACACCTGTAGCAGATCAGGTCAAAGTAAAGAAATAAAGCAAATATTAGATATTTAAATAATTAGATGGTAAAATAAAATGAGATACAGAACAAACATCACATATTCTAACACCTCAAGGGTGGCGTGAAAAATGAAGAAACAAAGCAACTATCAGACAACAATTCAGATAATTCCTGTGCTGAACTACATTTTTGATGAAGAAACTCTTTGGTTGGATCGGACATAGTCCTCCATAAAGATCTTTCCACTCCCTAAAAGCAACTAAGATATATTCCTTATTGTCTTTACAGAGTCGTTCTGACTAGTCTCAATGTATCCATGGAAGCAGGAATCTTTACAGTCAAATCACATTACAGGAATTGATTAGTGGTAATCAGGAGGTGCATGATGCAGAAACTCTTCAAGGTCATCTGCAAATCAGAATCACCTCTTCGGGTTGAATCCTTCACTTGGAAGGTTCCTGGGAAAAATATTTCATGTTGGAAAATCTTCAAAGAAGGGGAAAGCACTGGCAAATAGATTTTTTTTTTCAAAATAAAGCTTAATCTGTTTCACAGTGGTTGCTTCTTTGTAAATTCACCAAGGAACTTTGGAACTCAGCATATTCTCTGGTAGGTGCCAAATGGGCAACAGCTGGTTTGGTCAAGATGGGAATTCAATCCTGGAGATGCATAACTCTTCCAAAGATAGGAGAAATCTTTCTCATTGATACCACCTTCCCATTTTTTGAATATTTTGGCGGGATTAGAATAGGAAAACCCTTGAAAATAGAGAAATACCTCCTTCACTGTTAAGGGTGCGTTTGTTTCATGGAAAACCCAAGATTTGAAAATCATTTTCCCAAAAATGATTGGTTGTATTGCTTAAAAAGATATTGCCAATAATGAAAATATTTTCTGTTGGCTAATTTTTCTAAGCAATTTAATCAATCATTTTTCAGAAAATGTTTTCCATGAAACAAACGCACCCTCAAAGATAGATGGCTTTCCACACTAATCTTCTGTGGTGCTGGAAATTTCATTGACAACGTACTGTCCCTGTTGGACCTTATTTACAACTTCAATTCCCCTATCGATCTTTACATGGGTTGGCACCCCCTTGGTGCCATTTCACATTAAAATCTCTTTGCTTATCAATAGAAATATAAATACCATATAAGATTTCTAATATATTAAATGCAAACACATGGGAATTGAGTATCTCGTGCATTATCATACATGAGAAGATATGACAAGACACTTCGATGGAAAAGCATGACTGACTGGGCAAGATCACAGTAGCTCCTATAATTGACTTAGAGAAAGGGCATGAACATGTGGCATCCACTAGGGGTGTCAACAGTTCGGGTAGGTTCATGTTTCCATGATACCCGACCCGAACATGTTTCGTACATGTGTGTTCACGACCCAAACCGCGGCCCAAATTGAAAACACTGTCCTGGTTGGGACAAGGTGGAAATTACAATGGTGAAGGAGACTTCCTAGAAGGGTGTTCTCTGGGAGGAAGACAACGTATGGTTTAAGTGTTTCGATTTGATTTGGGTACCCGAACGGAAACTGTTTATGTACCCGTTTTTTTAAACCTATTACCCAAACCAAAGGAACCCGACCCAAAAAGACCTGAAAAATTGGTTCGGTTTGGGTATTTTTTACGCCCCTAACTTCCAGAAGGTTGGCAAATATAACACATCAAACAGCCAGGCCAGGAGATTTAACTTGAACATGCCTCACCCAAAATTGGTAAGATTAGCCACTATCGCTTATGTATGACTGGACATAATTTGACCCTCAGAAAACAAATAGCCAATATGACATGCCACCCCTATTTTGCAGTGTTTAAGCCTAACCTTGATGCCACCAAGCACACAGGTTTAAACAGCAAGCATTGACTATGAAGCTATTGATTCTAATTGATTAGCTGCAGATAGTAATAGAATTCCTTAAAGCGACCCCATTGACTTACCACTAATCAACCAGCTCTGCCTTGGTTGTCACTGAACACCTCGCATCTCTAAATTTTGCTAATATATTGCGGCTCAGCAAGTTCCAAATGACTCCCATAAATATAAAAATAAAACGATACTTTGAATCATAAATCTTCATAGTCTACAATTAAATGAGGTGATACTTTATGGTTTGATCAAGAATAGGAAGAACTTAAAGCATTTGCAGTGTAAGAGGATATATAAATATCAGTTCCAGGAGATTTAGAAAGCAGAACATTACTAAGATTAAAGAAGTGTCCCGAGCCATCTGGAAGGGGCTCCACCTTCAAAACCTTCCTTATTTTACCTTCGTCACTGCAAAAGTATGACAGCTTCTTTCATCTTCACGAAACTAAAGTCGAAATTAAGGCCTAAGGTTTTCTCTTTGACCAAAAGCAAAGCCTAAGCATTGCACGATCAACGGAACATGTAAATAGAAGTGAAGTTGTGCAAAGTGGATCCTCTTTTCTGCCTTATAGGAAGAGATAACAAATTAGTTGATGTAGAATTAAATAGTCCATATAAAATTTAAATTGCCGAATTCATAATAACCAGATACTGTCTGCCATGCACTATTTCATATGCAATATTATTTCATATGCAATATTAGCATAAAAGATGTCGACATGATTATATTACTTTCATATTAAAAGGGTTGCTTCAAGTATCAGGCATGAGCGAGACAGCACACATTATTAGAAAAAGAGATCCTTTGAATTTTATAATATTCTAAAAAGTAAATCATATAATCTGACAAGCATGTCTTAAGTTTTTATAATTTACTCCTGAGGGATTTGACTATAAAATGAAAATGGTAGACAAATTTGTATTATAAAAGACAAAATACGAATTTTTCAGTAGATAAAAAAGATTCTGCACAGCATAAATAATACCTACAGAACTTGTGCTGCATCAGTAAAACCTAAATTTGTCTCTAGATTCTATTGAAATCCTTCAATTATCTTACAAGAGCTGACGGTAATTACCAGAGCCAAGACCCGACACAAGCAATCACAGCTTAAAACTACTACACACACAAATACATGTTTCTTCCCAAAAAGTGAGAAGTAAGCGAGATTATACCTCTTTCCTTTAAAAGGATCGTGAAAAAATTCGCAGGAGTCTCTTGGACCTAGACCAATAAGATTTCCAATTTCTGTCACGGATAATGAGAACACCTAGAGGAAAGCATCCCCAGCCATCAGTAGAAGGATTGAGAATCCACTAAATACCACTAACATTGCTCTATTAAGATCTCTCAAAGTTTACAAAATGAAATGGGGAAGCAGCATGATTTGTCAAAATCAGGTCACTATTTCCTTATTAAAATGGGGTGCCCGACACCAACCAAAGTTGATTTGATGGCAGTTAAGTGATAAATCACATGATGATAATTTGCAGCAACAGTTACATATGCAAGAATACAGTACTTTGCTACTTCAAAAAGCACTTAGTAAACGTATATAAGGTAACTACAGAAACTATTTAGAAAAAGTGAAACCCATTCAGGAAAAAAGAAGGCCAAAAAAAGAATAGCAGAACAGAAAAGAACTGGAAAGCATGGAATTTGAAGCCCAAACTAAAAAGCTCAGGGCCATAGGCCTTTAATAATACCAATGCTGCATCCCCAAAATGGAAGACACTAATAATAAATAGAAGGAAACATAACGAGGGAGAGACATTTTACTATGGAAACGATCTAAAATGAAGCAGATCAAGAAACCACGTTCCCTGCTATAGAGATGCAATAATGAATAGATCACCTGCTTTCTGCTCCAATCATATACTCGTGTGCCAGCCGCAGGGGCAAATTGAAGTAGCACAAATCCTTCCCTAGATAGTTTATATGCCCCCGACTACACCATTTAACCCGAAAGTTCGAAAGGTCAGTAAAAAAAAAAAATATCTGAGGACTTTTCGGACATATAAGAAGAAGAAAGAGTCTCTAACATACATCTAACGAAGTGAATTCTGGAGCTCTGGGCTCCACTGTCAGTGCTGCCTTTCCTTTGTATATGGAATGACCAACGAAAACCTTTGGAGACATTGTTCCTGCTGCATATAAGAAACCAAAGTAACTCACACAAAAGAACCAGCGTTGGAGGTGCTGAAGCATAACTTCAGAAAAGCAAACAAGAATTAACCAAAATATCTTCTCTGAGATGGCTGCATACAAGCCACACTCTTCCATTGTCAAAGAGATAAAGTAAATGAACGCCTTCGCTGCTGAGTTAGCACTTGAATAACCGAGACAGCCAAAAACTTTGAGAAAAACTGTTAACCATAGTCACTAGGTTAGCCTCATCTATCTGACCGTCCTTAAGAGCGACAAATGAGAACAAGGAAAATTTTACTCTCGACTTGCCACGATATGCGCAACTCGTAAAGCTACCAGCAAAATACATTCAGACAGAAGCACTGCAGGCGAACCCTAGCCTCGAGAATCTGCTCTAGCCTTCATCTACAACCGAAAAGCCATAGAAACTACTATCCTCCGCCATTCAACACCGACTAACGAAAAGAGACAGCGAATTACCTCCGCCGGAAGGAGAAAAGGAGGAGGAATTGTCCGACGACGTCGAGGAGGCGAACCTCTGTTGCTGGTCGAAGTACTCGGACTGACGGCACCTCAACGATAAGTGGCCATGGGGAGCTCGGGCCAGAGAGACGCGAGAGGTTTTGCGAGGGTTTAAGGGACTGTGACTGCGGACTGATTGTGATGGCGAGGAAGACGAATCGCGGAAGCAGAGGAGTCTAGGGTTCGGCGAGCCAACCGAAGAGGATGGCAGCACGGGTAGCTGAAGCATCGTCGCCTCTTTCTTCTCCTTCCGCGGTGGCGATGCGTTATGCAGAGCAACGATCGCTACAGTGTGCTTTTATCTCTCCCCAAGCCAAAGAGGCTGCAAACATTACCTTACTTTTAATTTGGATGGCTCTTATATATATTTATTGCGTCCTTTTGGGTTATTACCCTTAAAAATAATTGATGCTCCCCGTCACATAATTATTGCAAATTAATTTTCATCTTACAAAAAATTCAAAATTAATTTCCAAATCCAAATTTACCCTCGATCAACATTTTGCTCAAACTCTCCGCATTATGCATACATGTTAACATACAATTTTTGGGACGGATCTAACCTGAAAAATTCACGCAATGATAATAAAGGGTAGATTTGGACAATGAACGTACATGCCTAGTAAATTATCGAATGTTGACAAAAAAAAATTATCAATTGCGAAGTGTATGATTCATTTTTCCTTCTACAAATACAATCACAACTTTCTTCCAAATGAAATAGTCAACTAGTCCCTTCCACAGACATGATGTAAATGATCAAAAAAGCAAAATTATGGATTTGTATTAGCATATGCTTCCTTTTTCTTTTGTTACAATTTCATCATTTGCCGCTTCTCTTATCTTTCTTGTATATTCTCCCGCAAAGAGAAGAAGAAGAAGAAAATAAGAAGAAGAGGGAGAGACTCGCATCAGGAGCTCTCGTATCCAACCCCATTGTCAAGCAGACGATTGCAGCAACCCCAATCGACCCGAGTCTCTGTTTCGCGAAAAAAGAATCTTAAGAACTCTCTCTCTCTCTCTTTCTCTAACAGGGCCTGCCAACTCTGCACGCGACCGCGCCGGAGAAGCGAGTCAGCCGCGTCACGTACGTCCCCGGCTTCGCCTTGATCAGGTCGCGCTGAGAGAACGGGAGCTGCGCCTTCGGGTTCCCGGAGGTGACGAAGAACGCTCCGTTCATCATCAGGTCTCCCTCCGACTTCCACAGCCAGTTCTTCCACTGGTCTTCCGTTGCATAGTCCCTCTTAGTCACCTTCATCCATCGGAGACCCAAACAGAGAGAAGATCAGTTCACGGGTCAATGAGGTGCGTCCCGAGTGATGCCACCAATTTTCTTGCTCATTTTGCTAAGAAAGTCGCCTAAACTTCGATGATCCCATGGAGAATCTTTGCGTCTTTTGTTTAAGAAGAAGAGAAAAGATGGTTTTTAATCAAGCTTACCTCTTTCGCAGCCACATTTGGAGGAGCAATGAATCTATTGCCCTGGCTTATGATGGAGGGGTGTGAACTGCCGCCAATGGCGTACATGAGCCAGTGAGTGTAGTCATTGTTCACCACATGAAAGAACCCCCACCTGCACCTCGGCATCCTCTGCACCAATCCCCTCCCGAAGTGATTGAATGCCACTGTTATTTGCATTATCTGGTCCTGTGAGTGCGCGTCACTTGCCCCAAACAACATCACCTGACACCCATGATTGAACCACCAGCTGTTTGTTAAAATTTCTCCAATAGGCTAAACTGTGTTTTTTTTATTTGTTCTAATAATTGGCTAAAGGTTTACCAGATTGAATTCTCTCGGGTGATGACACAGGTGAGTAATTTTTAGTTACCTCGTTGTGATTGGTGAAGTGGCAGTTGGAGATGGTAATGGCGGTCGACCCTTCGATGGCGTCAATGAGCCCGTCTGAGCACGCCGACATCGACACGTGGTCGATCCACACGTTGCTCGCGCCAAAGATGGAGATGCCGTCACCGTCGCTCTCTGTCCTGAGCCCGACGTGGTCGACTGCGTCCCTGATCAGCCCCCCCGAGCCCTTGACAATGTCGTGGATGTGGAGTCCGTGGATGATCACGTTCTTGATGAACTGGATGGTGATGCCAGCACCGTAGGCGATGTGGACATTGGCCCCACGGCCATCGATGGTCTTGTCGCTCGTCATGATGAGCTCCTGGCTGAGCTTGATTATCATGCTCCGGGAGAAGATGATCCAGAGCCGGCCCTTCTGGATCACGGCATGGCGCAGGGTTCCGGGCTTAGGGTTGACCAAGTCGTTGTCCGACGGGTCGGTCACGATGTAGTACCTCCCAAACTTGCCCCCGCGGGTCTTCCGCCCAAAGCCAAGGACGCAATCGGCGAGCCTCTGCCTGTTGCGAGCCCAATTCTTGTCGCACCGCCAGCACCTGTCGATAGGGTTCGTAGCCAAGCATGGCCCGTTGTACTTTCCTAGCTGCCTTCTTGTGCTGTTGCCGCCCTTCACAGCCCTGAACAAAAGTATACCAATCATTAGTTCATTCCTAGACTTCATATGCATGTTCGTGCACGTCGTTCATTACGCAATTGTCATGTCTATGCTTCTAGATATTCTAAATCACGCGAAAGCTTTTTCGGAGACACGATGGTGACAATGTACATCATCCCTGGACGAGCAACATTGCATCGTCGCATGTAGGTTGAGACTCACTTGTCAACTTTCAAGTTGAAGTAACTGGTGACGGCCTCAGGATGGGGATCGTACGCATCGAGTGCCTCCTTCTGCGCCGCCTCTGCCCGCTTTTGCCAGTACTTATCGAACTCCCCGATGTTCGCTCGGATGGACGGTACGAGGACGGCGAACGACAAGAAGAAGAGGAAGAAGCAAATGTTTCTATTCATATTTACCATTGTTATGCCCTACTAAACTAAGGCACTTTTGAACCTGCCGCGAGTTATGAGAAACTGGGCAGAGTTCAAGCGATGTTGGCTCGGCCGGGGGAGAGACCTGTATTTAATGTCAATGCTGGTTTTTTAACTTGGACAGATTCCAGCCTAAAACAAAAGTGACCAAAAATAGTGAACTAAGGCACAGTAGGCCGAGGATGGTGCGGAACCACCCTGTGGTTGACGATGTTAATGATATGGAGAGGACAACCTGCCGTTAGTTTCGAGTCTATTTCTGTCAAGCCATATGGTAAATTTAGCATCTTTTTGTGTGGTCTTGTAAGGTTTTTCGAATTTGGAAAAAACATCTAATGAGTTCTAAATTTATCGTATCAGTGTCAATTTACTTCTATACTTTCCAATTTTTCCATTCTAATCCTAAACAATTGCCTGCAATTTCAATATCGTCCTTTTAATCAATTTTCGTAGGAAATTGCTGACCCGACGGTCCGATCATCGCTAGCAATCCTTCATGAACATTAAATGCATGAAGAATGATTGCAATATTACCAAAATTTTGAAATCGATACACTCGCACAACGTTTTCTCTAAACTTATATTTGGATTACAAAAAACATATAACACAAGCAATCATGCCTCGTTTACCCAAGACTCATTTTCGAGTCGCAAAAAAAATCTAGACTACTACACTCGTAGCAAATCTACAAAATTCTTGGGAGAAATTGTGGCAAAATTGGGGATTCTAGCGGATTTTCCAAATGTGGGGAGCTTTCAGGCTAACGTATTCCTCAATCCTAGTTTAATCTTCTTCTGATCTGGCCCCAGAACGACATCTTCTAAGAGACCTATTAATGTTGAATTTTCGCTTCGAATCCACATCACAGTTGACCACTTGAATTGTTTGCCACCTACAGTCCCATGTCATACGAAAATTAGGTTGAGGTAAATGCGGCATTGAATGTACTAATTTGGAATTTGGATGGTATTTGTCCTTTTCTTTATATGTCATGGTAATATTAACTTAAAGTGTCCATTGCGCGTGATAACAGATTCCTGCTCTATCTAAATGAGTTTGCTCCAAATGTAACATTGGCGGTCTCTAGCACACTCCAAATTTCTTGATAAACTAACTTTGCTATTAAAGATGGAGTCTCTATATTTTCATATGTACGGGTGGCTATTTGGATTGTACACAGGACTCAATGATGATAAGAAAAAAAAAACATAAGAATAATGCTATAAAGGGACCCACCTCAACAAACCCAAATAAAGAAAAAAAAACATAAGAATAATATTATAAAGGGACCCACCTCAACAAACCCGAATCATTATTATAAATATAAGATGCTTTTGTTTCACAAAAAATTTCATATTAAAGAAAAATAACTTTCTGACAAATCATTTTTCAAGAAAATAATTAGCTTTCCTTTAGTTAGTGATATAGGACCGAAAATATTTGTTGATATTTAAATCTTATTTTTTAAAATTATTTCAATCTCGTCACTTTAGCTCACGCAAAAAAAAAATCTTATTTTTACATAATCTTTTATTATTTTGTTATTTCTATTTCATTTTCTTTATTTTATTCATTTTTATTTTTCCTTATTTCTACACCACGCCAGTCAACGGCAGCCATTGGTGAGCCTCAAGCTTGCTAGTCTCGGGTAAGATAAAGCTCACTAGGATTTGATATGACAAGCCCAAGGTCATCAGCCTTAGCCGAGCTTGAGCTCGTAAGCTGATCAGCCGTCGCCAAGGACCAGCAACCATCAGAAGAAGAAGAAAGAAGAACAGGAAAGAAAAGAAAAGGAAATTAAAGTAGATTAAAAAATATAAAATTATAAAGGAGCAATTCCAAAAAGTGTTCTCACTTATTTAGATTGTGGAATTCACTTTCCTAATTTTGTGCATGAATTTTTCGCTAACTGGAAAGGGTTTTTCGTTTTACCAAAAAATAGTTCTTTGTTAATTGAGTTATTTCCAACAAACCAAACTGGTGAAATTCCGAAAAACTAATTCTAGAAAAACACTTTTGCTCAAACAAACGCACCCTAAGAATGGAAAAAAAAATGAAAAGATGACCAATTAGTGATATAGTTTATTTTATGTTAATTTAGCATTTTTTTATCCACTTTTGCTTCTTATTTCAATTGAGATGGAAATCTTAAGAGGAAAAATCAATGATACACTGTCGGAGTATGAGAGATATATTTTCCTTTTCTTTTGTTTTTCCACTAATCTTACCTCTTTACCCTTTGATTTCATGGAAAATAAATAATTTGAAAAATATTTTCATAAAAATAATCGCTTATATCGCTTGAAATAATTTATCGGCGAAAAATACTTTTATTATCGATGGCAGCTTATTTCTAAATATTTTTTGTGAACATGAAAATATTTTTCGTTCAATCAATTTTTGCAAGCGATACAAGCGATCGTTTTTAGGAAAATAAAACAAACGGAGCTTTATTCTTCTTTGAATTACCCATCTATCTTTGTTTTCCGTCGATTAAGCAATCGAACGGATGGCCAAAAAGTGATCTATTGTCAAGTAAAAGCATGATTTTCTCTCAAAAAAAAAAAGGGCAATTTCCATAAGAAAATGCTCTATAAAAGGTTTGCCCACGCGGAAGACCAAGTCGGCTAATGATGCCCCTACGATTTTCATTTTCTTTTAGTTTACAGCTAACTGCAAGGAGGATGACATATCATTCATGTCCCTCCCATTTTTGAGACGGCACTTTACGTTAGGGAAAACTGTTTTTGTTTTTTCACAAGGAAAAATTGTTTAAAATGTCCTAAATGTGTAGTACTTTTATTAATTTAATTCTAATTTTTTTAATTTTTTCAATTGAATCATAAATAAATATTTTTGCACTTTTCCACTTTTCCAATTAAATCTACTAGGGCATTTTGTCATGAAATTATTAATGTGGACGTCAACCGTCTTACATAACATGTCGGAGCTGATGGGAACAATCTTTAATAATCTTTCATTGTTTTTCTAATTCTGTCTTTTTTTTCTTTGTTTTTTTTCCTCCTTTTGCTGGTGGCCCGCTATCGGCCATGGCCAGGCGGGTTGGTCTCGCCCGGGCGGGCATCACTTGTGTCAAGTTGCCCAGGCGAGACCAACCCGCCTAGCCACTAGCAAAAGGAAGAAGGAGGGAAAAAGTCAATAGAAAAAATTCATAAATATAATTAAAGATTGTCTATGTCACCACCGACCATGCAATGTAAGACGACCAACGTCCACATCGGCGAATTCCGGCTAAAATTGATCAAACAGACTCAACTGACAAAATGTAAAAAATTTAGGACTCCATTGATAAAAGTAAAATAGATTTAAAACTTCTCCTGGGGACATTACATTCTTTGCTATAACTTTTCCCAATCTTATATCTATCATTAGAGCAAATCCCCATCATATATCTCTCCTCAAACTATTTATCAAGCTAGATTTCTCAATGAGCTATCACCATTGATTGTGCAAGCCTACCTAGTTATCACATCTCTACCGTGATCATGCTCGGTAGCTATTATCGCCTTCTTCCTCCACCACCACCGCAAGGCGCTGGCACCTTTTCCAATCGCCGATCTGTGGTGTCGCCGCTGTCATCCGCCACCGTCGTGTCTCACTAAGTTCTTGGTTCGCTATTTCCCTTCTTTCTTTCTGTTTGCGCCTTTTGGCGTTATGCTCCTTATTTCTCTTAATTATTTTAACATCAGATTAAAACTAAACCTCATAATTACTCTATAGCGACTCCCGAGCCCGTTCCTATCACAAGGGCTAGAAGCATGGCAATGATGGGCAATTGGACTAACTTGGTCAGCCCCCCCGCAGCCCATGAGGTTTTACATCGACGAACCGGTCCGGACAACAAGTTAGGCACGATGCGATGTCCCGACATTGAACTGGACCGGCCACTGACCGAGTTGACCCTTTCGACTTACGCAAAGATTAGGAAGAAGACAAGATTCTTCGCCGTCCGAATCCGGAGAATCGTGCGATTTCCAGAAAGGAAAGCGAACGAGGCACGTGGTTTTGCTGGGGATTGACGGCCGACATCTCCGGACACACAACCAGAAGAAGAAAAGTTTTCTTAAGCACTTTGCCTTCCATTTGACTTGCTAATGCCTAAAAGGGCACGTGTAAAGTTTGGTCGAGCAAACAAATAGGAAAAAAAAATGAGAAATATTGTTGGCGCTCGGCATAGATCGTAAATATTTCCTGATAAACTGCCCTTAAACAGCTTCATGGGATAATTCCTTCAGGTGATTTGGAAGAAACCGTCGCTACTTTAATGACCTATAATTTAATTTAGAAGAAAATGGACGAGAAACGGCAAAAAATAGGGAAGCTAGTGATGGACCGGACCCAGATTTCCCGGAAGGCGGCACCTGAGAGGGGTGAGAGCCTTGTCATGCCCGGATCTTATCACGCCACAAGGCATTATCGATGAGTCGGAGAATTCAGCCCTAATCAGGGGGTAAATTCTATCGAATGATGGCAAATATGTACTACGAGGAAAAGACGAAGGCGGCTTTGAAAAGAGAATCGAAGAGTGCTTAAAATTATCAGGAGAGAAGTTGATGAGGGCCGCCGCGACGACATTCCTCGATCAAATGTGGAACTGTGGTAAATTGATCTACTGACTGACTCGAAGTATGGACTAATGCGGATTGTCACGCTCTCATGCCTGGTCTTTAATATGCCTATGGAAACATCTCCTCGTCGTTGTGGTCATGAAATTCAACAAGCAGATTCTCAACTCGCAATGGGCCCTCCTATACCGAGGAAGTTTGACAAGATCACTTTATTGAGCAAATAAAATTTGCGTGCACTGAATCTATTAATTACTAAAAAATTGATTATTGCTTAAAAAATCATGGACGATGAGTGCCTTCTAAATTTTGTGCTACCGTTTCGTCCAATTATCAAAAGAAAATTTTCGTATAAGGGATTGAAGTATTATTATTTGTTGAAATAAGAACTTGAAATTGACATTATTTCAAATAAAAACTTAAAGTACCTTTATTATTTCAAAAAAGTACTTAATTAAGGGTGTTTTCATCATTTTTTCAATTTATTTTTTATCTTTCCTTTTTTATTTTGTTTTTTGCCACCGAGAAGAAGCTAGGCCAAGAAAAAAAGAAAATGCAAAAAAGAAAAGAAAAAAGAAAAAAATGAAGAAAATTTCATTGATCATTCTATTTTTGGAAATAATTAGTATATTTATTTGAAATAAAATTTACTGTGTGCTTTTTATTTTAATAATAATAATAATAATAATGGAAGGGCGATCTTTATTTGGAATTTTTTATTATAAAATCACGCGCCTTTAAAATGTTTAAATATCGCGGCGAAAAGGTCAAAAGGAAAGAGCAAGATCGGGGAAAAAGAGAAACGCAAATAAAATAATTTTAAGCTGATAAGAACAGAAAAAAAAAATTAAAAATTAAAATAACGGATACCGGAACTCGTAATTTGTCGAGGTCGAAAGCTACGTGCATCTCGCAAACTCCACAAATATCCGGACTCCGAGATTGATGACTCTCTCCTCCTCTTCCTTGCTCTTCTTGTCCGCTCTTCCTCATTCGACCAACCAATGTCGTCGGCCGTCACCACGGAGCCTCTGCTTCACCGCAGCTTCCAGGTGATCTCCAGGTCCCGCTTCCGATCGAGGACGCCCAAGTCACCTCCCGCTTCGCTGAGCTGCGCGCCGAAGCTGTCGTTCTGCCATGCAAGGAGGTCGTGCGGCTTCTGCCCGCGTCGCCGAGGCGCTCTTCTCGTGCGCGCGAGCTCCTCCGGTGCGGCGGTCGTCGAAGCGTTTGAATCCACCGACATCCTCTTCAAGGAGTCTTTCCCTCTCCGGAGAACTGAGATGGTGCGGACTTTCGCCTTTATATCGTACCTTGTGCGTTCGTAGTTTGATTGAGTGAGCGTTTGTGATGATCTGCGGAGGATGTTTCTGGACATGGTGAGCCTCGGTCTGCTTTGACGTGATTTGTGCTTTTTCCGGTGCTTCAGTTGCTGAGGAAGTGCTGAATTTGCATGTGATCGGTTCTCCTTTCCACGTTGGAAATGCATGCTGTCTGGAATTGGAGCTCCTTTTTCCTTTGGATTGTGTATTTCAGGTGCGATTAGAATGAGAGTTGTTGATTAATTCGGCGTGTGTATCTGCTCAGGTGGAGGGGAAAATATTTGTGAGATTTGATCAGGGGAAGGGTGAGCGGAATTGGCAGCTCACCGTTGGTTGTACGCTCGCTGGGAGGTGGATTCTTCACTGGGGAATTTCTTACGTAGATGACGTCGGCAGGTATGGCTACTTTGAAGTAGAAAGTGCATCCCCGAGAATTTGAGTTCATCTTCGTGACGAAGTAATCAAAACGATGCTCAGTGAAATTGTAAAATAAAATAAAATTGCAGTGAATGGGATCAACCTCCTGCTGAAATGAGGCCTCCTGGATCAATTCCTATCAAGGTTCCCATTGGATTTTTGAGCTCAAGTTCTTGTTTCATTTGCTCAATCACTCGAACATGTAGTGATCTTTTCTTTTACTTTTGAAAGGACTATGCAATCGAGACGCCATTGCAGAAATCATCTACAACGATGGATGGGGATGAATTTTATGAAGTGAATATAAGTATCCAGTCCAACACTAATATTGCTGCGATCAATTTCGTTCTGAAGGTTCTGACCAATAGTAGTTAGCATCAGCATCTTCTGTTAGTAAACGTCTGTATATTTTAGCAAACATCCTCTTTGCTCAACTTAGAGTTTGGCTGCAGGATGAACAATCTGGATCTTGGTATCAGCATAGAGGGAGAGACTTCAAGGTGCCTCTCATAGATTCTCTTCAAGATGATAGCAACATCGTTGGAGCCAAAAGGGGCTTCGATTCATTGCCAGGTCGGAGAAGTAACTTTGTGTTCGGTTAGAATTTAAATGAGTGCTGGGCTGTCCATGTTCTTCTATTTATGGCATAACTCCTTCTTATTCAACATCAACATCACCTTTATTCCAAACTAGTTGGGATCGGCGGTTGATGAACCCGAAGTGAAAAGCTTAAAATATACTAAAAAAACAAAAATATAGGTACCAAAAAGAAAATAATAATAATAGTAATAATGAAAAATACAATAAAAGAATAAAAAATATATAAATAAGAAATAAATATAAATATAAATATAAATATAAATATAAATGACGAAACAGGGCACTCTAGAACATAAGAAATCCCCCCCTCTATAATGCGGATGGCTTTCCTCCACTCCGTCATAAGATAGATCGTACGCCAATCTATTTCCCACTCCATTAAATCTTGTTTTACTACCTTCCCCCAAGTAAGTTTCGGCCGACCTCGTCCTTTCTTTATATCGTGTTTTCGATAACACACTTCTGTTCTTATCGGAGCATCTAGGGGTCTACGGAGGATATGTCCAAACCATCTCAATCTATGTTCTCTCATCTTCTCTGCCACCAGTGCTATTCCAACTTTTTGTCGAATATCGTCATTTCTTATCTTATCCATCCTTGTATAACCACACATCCACCTTAACATCCTCATTTTCGCTACCCCAATTTTATGCTCGTGTTGCTTCTGTACTGGTCAACATTCAGCTCCGTATAGCATTGCAGGTCTTATTGCTATTCTATAAAATTTTCCCTTTAACCTAAGAGGGATTTTGCAATCACACAAAAACCCTGATGTACTGCGCCATTTCATCCAGCCTGCTTTGATTATATGACTAACATCCTCATCAATCTCTCCCCTCTTTCGCAAAATTGATCCCAAATATATAAAGGCATCTTTCTTAGGTACCTCCTCTCCAAGCATATCAACGGATTCTTGATCATCTCCTCTTGTCGTGGCAAACTCACACTTCATGTATTCCGTCTTACTTCGACTTAACGTAAATCTTTTGGACTCTAACGTGTTTCTTCATAATTCTAACTTAGCACTGACCTCAGCCCTAGTCTCATCAATAAGCACAATATTATCTGCAAATAGAATACACCATGGCACCTCATCTTAAATATCCTTTGTTAGCTCATCCATAATTAATGCAAAAAGATAAGGACTCAAAGCCGAACCTTGATGTAAACCCACTGTGATTGGAAAATAACTTGATGTGCCATTACAGGCCTTCACACATGTCGTAACACCATCGTACATATCCTTGATTGCCTCTACATAATTTAAGGGTACTTTTTTCTTCTCAAGAATCCATCACAAAACTTTTCTTGGAACCCTATCATATGCCTTCTCGAAGTCAATAAACACCATATGTAAATCCTTCTTCTTTTCTTGATCTCTCCATCAACTGTCGTATTAAAAAAGATAGACTCCATGGTAGATCTTCCCGGCATAAATCCAAATTGATTTACAGAGACCTTGATTACTACTCTTAAACGATGCTCAATAACCCTTTCCTACAATTTCATTGTATGGCTCATAAGCTTAATGCCTCTATAGTTGCAACAGTTCTGAATATCCCCGTTGTTCTTGTAGATAGGCACAATCATACTCTTCCTCCATTCATCAGGCATCCTATAAGATTGTAGAATCTTGTTAAACGGTTTAGTCAACCAACTAATTGCCACATTCCCTAAGCATCGTCATACTTCAATAGGGACACCATCTGGTCTTAAGGCTTTACTAGTCTTCATCTTCTTTAAAGCATCCTTAACTTCTTGTGCTCTAATTCTACGCACAAATCTTGTGTTTAACTCATCAGAAACGTCCACCAAATCCACCTCACTTTTATCGCCTTCCCCATTGTAAAGCTTGTTAAAGTAGCTCACCCACCTTTCCTTCGCTTCTTCATCTCTTATTTATGCTGCACAACTATCTCCTCACAATTGTTAAAAGATTATAAATATTTCGATCTCAAATGATGTAAAATATGTAGTACTCAGATCACTATTTGCACCTTTGCTTGGAACTATGATTGTGGTTTTTCATTAGAGCAGGTGTTCTGTAAGCTGCATTCTTGTATGCTTCTTTCCTCCAATGGTGGAGTAGGTCATGGATCAGCAGATAGTTTCAATTTCAATTTGGTGCTGTCAATTCATGCCTTTCTCTCGATTACAATTTTTACCGATCTATGCATACTTCCTTGACTCTGATCCTAGGTGCCCTTGGACGGCTATCCAATATACTCCTTAAAGGAGAAGCATCAGATTATAAGGATAAAAAGGCCAGCAGTGACTTGGAAGTCTCGAAACAAGGAGTGCGGTGCCATCAGGGATTCTATGAGGAGCTGCCTATTGTTAAAGAAGTTTCCGTTCATAACTCTGTCAACGTTTCTGTTAAGATCTGTCCTAAGACAGCAAAGACTCTTGTATACTTGGAAACTGATCTCCCTGGAGATGTTATTGTGCACTGGGGAGTTTGCAGAGATGATTCTAAAATGTGGGAAATTCCGGCGGCCCCGTACCCACCAGAAACAGAAATCTTCAAGAACAAGGCTTTACGGACATTGTTACAGGTAAATCACTGGATTTGATAAACTTTCTTCCAACAGCACCCTGGAAATTTATAATAGCTCTCCCTTTTACATCTCAAGTGTTTCTTCCAAGGAGGATATTGCATTGTTCATAATTACGTTAATCTATTCTTGCAGCCAGGGGGACAGGAAAATGGATGTTGGGGATTATTTGCTTTAGATGAAGAGGTTGTGGGATTCCTTTTTGTTCTCAAGCTAAAGGAGGAAGTTTGGCTGAAATGTATGGGGGAAGATTTTTATATTCCAGTATCTAGCATAAGGAGTTCTTCTCTTCTTGGACAAAAGGAATCTAATAGTACGGAGACATCTGGCAAAACCACGGAAATAGATACTGAAGTCAGTAGCACAGCAGACACTGACGAAATTATCCATGAGATACGAAACTTGGTTAGTGATATTTCATCCGAGAAGAAACGCAAGACAAAGACTAAAGAAGCACAAGAGAGCATTCTCCAAGAGATTGAAAAGTTGGCTGCTGAAGCCTATAGGATTTTCAGAAGTGTTTTGCCAACTTTTTCGGAGGAAGCTGTTTTGGAACCAGAGGTACTGAAACCTCCAAAGATAACTTCAGGCACGGGAACGGGGTTTGAGATATTGTGCCAAGGTTTTAATTGGGAATCACATAAGTCTGGAAGGTGGTATAATGAACTAAAGGAAAAAGCTTCACAATTAGCTTCTATGGGTTTCACAGTTGTTTGGTCACCACCACCTACTGATTCTGTGTCACCTGAAGGGTACATGCCAACGGATCTTTACAATTTAAATTCAAGGTATCATCCTTGTAAACCCTATGTGCGATGTTTAGGTGTGTATGCATTTTGGTTTGGGCCCACTTAGAGCTGATCTTGTCTACCTGCTTTATCTGTTTGAACTATAAATCTTGCAACTATAATAGTGCAAGTATCTTGGATTTGATCGACTTATTTTAGCATTTTGAGTTAGCAGTATAGAATTTCCTTTTATACATGTCATGTGGTTTTTGGGTTCCAAAACTTCACTTTGCATTGCCCTCTTAATGAGATTCTTCTTGATGCCTTGGCATGTATGATGTCTATCAGATATGGAACTATTGATGAACTGAAGGACCTTGTGAAGAAGTTCCATGAAGTTAACATAAGAGTTCTTGGAGATGTTGTGCTTAATCATCGTTGTGCACAACACAAGAATCAAAATGGTATATGGAATATTTTCGGCGGTCGTCTAAATTGGGATGATCGAGCTATAGTTGCTGATGATCCTCATTTTCAGGTAGTTGGCGCTAGTTGATGCCTATTGTCTTTTAATTTTTGTGCTTTCGCTCACAATTTGGTCGTTTTCAATCTCTTTAAAAGATTCTTTTATGAATATGATCTTGATCAAAATACAATAAAATCATATTGCGCGAGACACAAAAACTCGAAACATGCATACAGTCTTTCTGCATGATTAAACTGTGACTGTGTGGTGTCAGATCTACACTTAGCTATATGATTCTGTATGACTCCACTCACAGTTTTTTTTAAAAGAATATTGTGCTCCCTGTCCGCTTTTGTGACAAATTTTTATCCTTAGTAAGTTCGTTTCTAATATCTTGAGTAGGCACACCGAACTCAGATGATTAGAGTTGGAGGTGTCATTATATCTCATGTGATGATACATTATCAGCTGATTTAGCCAATTTGCAGAAATGTAGAACCTCTTAGAAGGTAAAGTGTATACATATATAGTAACTGAACCATAAAGGATGCCAGTGCATATTATTCTTCCTTTTCGTGTTTGGCAATTTTTTTAATGAAAAATCTGTTATTTTGATGCGAATGCAGTGATCTTTCGAGGAATCACCGATCAAGAGAAGATTGTCCCATTATCTTGCATGCAAGAAACTGAGCGAGGATAATACAGTGAGAGAATGAAGCTAATTTATGTCTCTGGGGGAAAAACTTAAGCTATTGATGTAGAAAGATGGCATAGGTATAAAGCCTTAACAAATTCTGTGGACATGCGATGTCGAATACTTGATACCATGTTAGCAAGACCAGCCCAATTACTAAAGTTATTAGCTGGAGGCAAGAGCCCTCTATATGAGGCCCAAACAAACCTTGTAGAAATGCGATGTTGGATATTTCAACTATGCTGATGATTGACTGACTGTAGACTACATGCAAGGGCTGCCAAAGTAGCTCAGAAAGAGAGTGCTGCTTTTACAACTAATGAGCTAAGACTTGCAAAATATTGGCAATTAAGTTAATTTGAAAAAAAGAGCGTTAACTTGGAGAAATTTTTCTGCTCCTTTTCTACTAAAAGTATTCAAGGGTTTTCTCAATGTCTTGTTGTAGATTTGGTAGACTTATGCATAAGAATGTGTCGATTTGTGAGAAACATTTGTGAATATAAATTCCAAATTTATCATAAATAGTCGCTCTTTGGCAGCACCAATGTCATCGCAGCAACAGCTAGAAAAGTTCTCAGCACCAGCATTCTGTATGAGATATGAACCAGTAAAATACCAGAATTTCTGGTTCAGTTGACCAATTCTAGTGTTGACTTGGCTATCTACATGCAAAACATGGAACAAGAACCATTTGACTTCCCCTCGGCCAAGTACCTTTATGAAAATATCCATGTTATAAGGTCATTCCATGAAAGAGACCAGATATTTAGTGTACCAATAGTGCTATTAATTTTAGTTTAGTGTATAGTCTATGGGCTCGTTTGATGAAGTGCAAATTCAATTTATCTAACTGCATCCCAAATGTCACTGACTAAGTTTTGGCTTATGAATTTCATATTTCCTACTGGCACTTTGCCATATCTCGGAGTTATTTTGTTACTGATTTTGCTTTGTTTACTCGTGTATGGTGGGGCGGAACTTTTATTTGCATGACCCAGGGTTTTCTTTGTTTCTGTTTGCATTCATGCTGAGGTTTGAGCATGCGTTTCCAGTCTATAGTGTTTTTCGAACAATGAATTAGATATCATGTTTTGAACACCAGAAGAATTCATATTTGCCCTCTTAGACAATTTGGTGACCCTATTTTTGTTGCAGGGTAGAGGCAACAAAAGCAGTGGAGATAATTTTCATGCTGCTCCAAATATTGATCACTCACAAGATTTTGTGCGGAAAGATCTGAAGGAATGGTTATGTTGGTTGAGGTTAATGCTGCATACCTTCTCTGTTCATCTGAATGCCTCTTATAATTCTGACAGCCCATTCCCCTCAAGGGAAAGGGTGGATCATAGTAATTGTTTTGGGTTTTCATGGAGAAGTTGGCTTGGTGTGTGTAAATATTCAAATTGGCTTCTGTCCTTACAAATTCAATATTGTACGACTTACTGTCTTTAGTGGCAGCTCTACTGGTAAATTTTTTCAGTTACGTATATCTGGGTGGCTGCAAGTACATGCTGCTTTATTCTTGGTTGTGAATGGTGGTAGAGATAAGTTGCAATGGATGACTTCCTCGTTTCTTTTCATTTCCTTGAACTATTTAATACTTTTGAGGCTTTATTCCCCTTGTTTTCTCTTGAATAAGCGTGCATCTGCAAATGTGCTTTCTCTTTTTGTTCTAACCTTCTTAGTGTCAGTTTCCAGATCTGAGTTGACCCGATGCCAATGATTTCTGACTTTTAATTTGGTCGCACTATGCCCTCACTTCTCATGCAAAATTCTGTTTCTGTGATGATAGTCAATTAAAGGTCTTACTATGGGAAGTCTGTTGGTGTCATGGCATTTTCAGGAGCGAAATTGGGTATGATGGATGGAGGCTCGATTTTGTTAGAGGCTTTTGGGGTGGCTATGTCAAAGACTACTTGGATGCTACTGAACCTTATTTTGCTGTCGGTGAGTACTGGGATTCCCTCAGCTATACATATGGGGAAATGGAACACAATCAAGATGGACACAGGCAGAGAATTATCGACTGGATAAATGCTACAAATGGCACAGCTGCAGCATTTGATGTCACCACAAAAGGAATTCTTCATGCCGTAAGCACTATCACTAATAAGTAGCCAATTTTTAGGTGTTCTGGAAACATAGAGACTCTGATTAAGTGCACTGACTCTAGATAGAAGAAATTCTTCAGTGTTTCGTTTTTCTTTTTTGGGATGCGTATGTATACAATGTCAAGTAATTTGTTCACGTTATGCTTCAAATAGAAATGTACAACTATTACACTGCCAGACCCAATGTTATTTAAAGTAGTTATGTTCTTGGATGTTACCGGTGAAGGTGAACTGCAGACTAAAACTCAGGCTTGAATCGTTTAACTCTTGTACTGATCTGCACTCGATGAATCTCATTAATTAGATTGCTGAAGAGTGGGCTGTTATAGATTACTTGTATGAGCATTCACTTTACCACCGATTATTTTCAGTAGCAAATTCTCTTGATTCCTGATGCTCTTCGTGTTTTCTAACCGAATTAAAGGATGTAACTCGCTTCTACCTTATCCTCCAGTTGGACATATCTTAGATGTGTATACTTCCAGTTGTTTGTCGACAATTTCTCTCATGTAGATTTTCATGCAGACACTGGAAAGATGTGAATATTGGCGCCTATCTGATCAGAAGGGAAAACCTCCAGGGGTTGTTGGATGGTGGCCATCTCGAGCTGTAACATTTATAGAGAATCATGACACTGGCTCTACCCAGGTCAGAAGTTTGTAGATTCTACTTTGTCCACCTTATCTGATCTTAATCCTTTCCAGGAGTGTGTTTCGAAAGTTACTTTGTGTCGTGCGAAAGCAGGAGTTAGAAGAAACAGAATAAAATACAAAAGCACTGCTCCGAGTGCAATTATTCATCTTTAATAAAGAATATTTGGGTTCTTGGTAAACCACCTCTTTAACGTGTTAAATATACATGGCCACAACCCTGACCTGAGAAAAAGAAACCACCCAATGAAATACTCCATGGGCTTCTGTGTCCTATGTCTGCTTGAGCATTTTCCTCTTGGTGGCTCTAGAGTAAGCATGAGGACAGGAAAAGGTAAAAGGTAGAGATGAGCGATATCACAAGCAGCATCCCTGTTGATCACTGAAAAGAAGGGCCAATTTATGCAAATTGTGCCGGATGTATATTGCCTTTAGTTCATTCTGTTGTGGTCATTTTTATATGTTTATTTATTCATTTATTTATTTTGGGCTATCCATATTTTTACTTTTATTTTAGTATATTTTAAGCTTTTCGCTTCGGGTTCATCGACCGCCGACCCCAACTGGTTTGGGATAAAGGTGATGTTGATGTTGATGTTGATAAAATGTCAAAATGAAGAGTCAATGTATGTAGTATCCCGAGTTTATTCCCTGAAGAAAAGGAATGCTTGGAGTCGATACTGGAAGGACATCATCTCATCGCATGTTTTGTTTTGGTACTCTTGAAGGGTCATTGGAGATTTCCAGGTGGGAAGGAAATACAAGGATATGCCTATATCTTGACGCACCCAGGAACTCCAACCGTGTTCTATGACCACATCTTCTCTCACTATCAATCTGAAATTGCTTCACTTATATCGGTCAGGAATCGCAACAAGATCCATTGCCGGAGCACTGTAAGTAACAGAGACTGATTGCTGATAACCAGATAATTTTTGGAACTGCTCACCTACTTGTCAGTACTGAATGAGTATTACAATTTGACATGGTTGGTTGATAAATGCAAAAACAAGAATCCAGAAAATGAGCTAAAATAGTCAAATGAGTGAGGCGCTTCCAGGACAGATAAGGTGATAGGTGCTTTGCACATGCAGGGCAGGTGTTATGCACATGCTAGTAGTAGTCCTTAAGATGGGGAGTTTCGTTCTAAAAGGACCCAAGTCTGATCATGGAAGGACAAAATAGAGAGAAGTATAGATTGAAGGATGGTATAATACTGTTGAACACTGCTTAATTCCCGACATCAGGTAACACAATGAGAACCAGGAAAGGAGTTAAGCTTCTGGGTTGAGCTATGTCCTCTCGAATTTAAATGTAGCTTCACACGGAGACCTGAAAGGATTGGGGCGAATGGTTTTCTCCTTTTAGCAAAAGATAAGAATGAGAAAGCTAAATTAGTTAGGTGAAAGAAATCTTGAATGTGCTGATGGGGAAAAAAATATCATATTTATGGTTCTTGAATGTGCTGATGGGAAAAAAAAATCATATTTATGGCTCCCTCCGTTCATGATTCTTAGAATATCCATTCCGTTGGATAATTTTGTTTGTTTATTTATTTCGGTACTGATGGGACAATACTGCTTTAGCTTGCACTCGTCAGGACTTCAGACGGGTCAAGTCTTCCTTAGGCAACCATCTAGCAGGTTGATTTACTGTGAACGCTCTCACTGTTGTAGATCAAAATAACCAAGGCTGAGAGGGATGTCTATGCGGCCATTATCGACGAAAAAGTCGCAATGAAGATTGGACCAGGCTACTATGAACCCCAAAGTGGGCCCCAGATATGGTCTCCGGTCCTCGAGGGAAGAGATTACAAGGTTTGGGAAGCTTCCTAATGTCCTCAGCCACCAGTGTCCAGTCCCAACCCGACGGAATCAGTCAGCCAGAATGCTCCTCGATGAAGTTCCCCAGAGTTCATCCTCGAGCCAGTTGTGGAGCAGACCTGAGCACGATGGTGTGCTATTCCGATATAATTATGCACGAATTGTATCGATTTATACCTGGTGTGGTTACCCGGTCCAGCAAAAAAGTAATGCATGTGTCGGTGGCACATAGTTCAGTGATTAGCAGGAACTCCATTACTATGGATATAGACTATATATTGAATACGACAGTAGCCCGGGCATTGCATCCTAGGTAACATCTTTTTTTTCTTTTTCTTTTTCTTTTCAAAAGAATGCATAAGAATAGCTAAGATAGCTAAGACGCTATCGAGCATTGATTGAACCCGAGGAACTCCTACGGATTCTGCTGGATAATATTGTTCCACGATTCGTACTCTGCAATAGAAATTCTGCTGCACAAGATACTTGTATACACTACCGATAAAGGGAAAAATGAGTTCAATGTCCTATGAAGTTCCCAGTTGTACTTGAGATTAAGCTAATTTCGTTTGGCGTCGCCGTCTTTCATTTCCTTTGCTCTCCTCAGTTTCTCCTGATGACTCAAATCTCATCGCCCCTAGCAAAAATAACCAAAACCGGGTCTCGTCGTGCACGTGGTGCTCCAGCACGTCATATCACGGCTGGCACGCTGCAGCATTTGCGGACAAGAAAGTCACGAGCTCGCCCTCGCGGGATGGTTCTGGAAAGTGGAAACTGCGGCAGTCAACCGAGCCGGTTCAACCGGAGACCATTTCCCTATTTTCTGTGGTTTTTCTTATAAAAAAGAAAAGAAAACCTCTCGTGGGCAATTTGAAAAGCGTGCACGGTAACGCTTTTGAAGCAATTTTTAAAATAAAAATTCGTTTGATAATGTAATTTTTAAAATAGAATTTCGTTTGTTTCGCAATTATATGTTTCTACTTTTGAAACAACTTTTTTACTTAAAAAATCTTTTTTTAGAAAATTTTAAGAAGTAAAAAAAAGTTACTTCTCACCCTTACAAAAAAAAAAGTTACTTCTCATCATCATAAGTTATTTTTTTTTCTTTTTAGTCCTCACTTTTCATATTTTCTGTTTCTCTCTTCGCTCCCTCGTCTCAACCGACCTAGTCCAGATAATTCTTTTACTAACGAAATTTTTTGAAAAATAATATAAAAAGTTAGAAAATGTTTAAAAATCCAAAAAAAATGAAAATTTCATTAAAAAAATCTAAAATTTTTGGAAAAATTCAAAAAATTCTTAAAAATTAGAAAATGAGTCCATTCAATCGACCAATCATATTTTTAATGATTTTACCCTCTCTTACTAAAAAAAATGACGATTTTTCCCTTCATGAAAAAATTGTCTCGAAAAATTTCTAAAAATTTCAAAATATCACAGAAAATGAAAAACAGTCATATTTGACTAGCTAAACCCATCTTTTGTTATTTTCACTTCTAATCTTTCTCAAAACAATGATTTTTTCCTCCTATGGTTAAATCATTCAAAAAATCTCAAAAATTGAGAAATTGACACATTTAACAGCGCAATCTTATTTTTGATGATTTTGATTTCAAATCTTTTCAAAATGATCATTTTGCTCATTTGGATAAATTGTCTCCAAATATCCATAACTCTTCCAAACCTCCAAACATCCCTTCTCTAAGCATTTTGGGCTTCATTAGAGATGTCATGTTTTGATTTGATGCGTTTTGTGCACATGTTCCTAATTCCTTAATTTGTGTATCTATCTTTATTGATTGCGATTGATAGGTTAGATATTCCTATCTGTACGAATTTTTAGATTTTGTCTCTCTTTTCCCTTATATGATTTAGTCCAATAATATGGGTGGCCGCTCTACAACACCCTTCTCTAATCCAATGGAACCTATGATCTCCTACCCTTCATTTAAAAAAAAAAATTAGGAAAACCAAAGCTGGGTCTTTCTACCTAAAGATGCATTCATACCAAACACAAGCTCATCATTATAACAGTTTTATGTCCCAAGTTCTCATTAATATGCAGATAATCTTAGGGCACATACAGCTATCGTAGATTTGTACTTCTAGAGACGATTTATGCATAAAAAAAGGTCAGTATATTATGCACATTGCGATATAACCATGCGAGAGACATAGCAAAGGAAGCATGGAACCATCCATGCTTTAACGTTGATATATTAGCTCGGCCATCGTATTCATTAATATAATTTTTTTTTCATAATTTGAATTGCATTTACATTTAGCTTTTCTTGAATAACATGTATTTTAGGTTATGATCAATAATTTTTCATAAAATTTTTTATGTTAATAATATTCTAGAAGTATAAATTTTCAACCGTTGTCAAACGAATTTCCATTCGAAAAGCACAAATTCTATCTTGCTATCAAATGCCTCTTATCAGAAATCAATTTCAGAGATAAAAGTAGAAAAATCTAACTTCTACTTTTTAAGTAGAACTAAAAAAATTTACTTCTAATGAAGAAGGAGTGTCACCGCGCGCACCCTAGTTGACTGATATTTTTTTTTTTTCCCCCGATCGTAGCATGAGAAAAACGTTGTCCAGAAGACGAGAGACTCGGGGCGGAGTCGAGGGATCAGGGGTGGGCGAAGATGCCCCCCAACACCTGTCTTGATTCCCAGGCCCCTCGACATCCAACAACCCCTGTACTCTCTCTCTCTCTCTCTCTCCCTCCAATCGACGGCCCCAGATCGCGAATCTCTTCATCCGACGCTCCATATCGCTCCTCACCGTAAATTCCCCAATTTTTTTTTATCCATTTGCCGTTAACTTAGGGTTCCTTTCGATAAAACACCCGCACTGAACTCACTGCCCATTTTCCCCCTCTCCCCTTCGCGCACCGCCAGAGAGCGATTCTTCTCCATTTCCCCGTTCAATTTTCTAGGGAAAGAAGAAGAGCACAGCTTAACCATGGCGAAAGGCCCTGGTCTCTACTCCGAAATCGGCAAGAAAGCCAGAGGCTCGTTTTCGTCCCTTCGCTTTTGAGCTTTTTCGTCGTTCCTTTTTTTTTTTTTCCTTTGGTCGGTCGGACGTGTTGTGATGTTGCTGTCGCTGTCGCTGCTCATTTTGGAGTTAATAGCTTGTGTTTGTGTGGGTACGTGATTCTGTTGAGTACAGATCTTCTCTACAAGGATTATCAGAGCGACCACAAGTTCACCATCACTACCTACACTTCCACCGGAGTCGTGAGTTCCTTTCTTCGTCAGTGAGCCTCTGAATCGTCGTTTTGTTTCGGCTCGTTTGAGCTGATTATGACGTGGATATGCTTGATTTGTTTGGGAGAAGAAAGTGATTCTTATACTGTATGGATGCTGAACCGAGTACATGTATATATATGGATTCGCTGTCTGTTTTCAATTCCGTTTCAGTTCGTGTTTGGTTCTTTCGAGGAACTTGTGATTCAATTATTGAGGAGCGTGGTTGTCGGTTGGAATTTAGGTATGTTAGGCAATGGTATCTGCAACTTTTGCTTGATGTTTTGGTAAGTCTTTGAGAAATGAAATGGTACCTTGGGAGCTGTTACGCTATATACACAGGATTGTGGCAGATCAATCGATTTTGAATTGATGGCTTGCTTGCTAACAGAAAGACTAACTTGTGTTTGAAAAATTGTAAATGTCTCAGCTGTAGATAATTGATTTGCTATCCATTCGTAGATGGCCTGTGATAATTCATTAAGCGAAAAAGGAGAGGTTCATTTTCAAGACTATTGTTTGTCTGATATGAACTCTTAGTTTTTCTGTTTACTATTGTTGGGTCATTTTCAGAAGTTACCATCACCTTGGCTTTCTGATGCTGAGAGCAATGCTCACTTTTAAACCAATATATACAATTGTCACAGCAATGCCACAAATCTTTTGTATTTCATTCGTTTTGAGTCCTTTTGCTGGCTTGAGGGTTGTCCTTGGGGCAAAGCTGTTATCGTTCCATTCTATTCAAGCCATCAAATGGGAGGACCTTGCACGTTGAGATTCTCTTTTCCCCTGTTGTAACTACCTTTATTGCATTAAGTTTTTGTCTTTGCGTGGCCTATCTTGATGTATCTAGTTTTAGCAGCAAATTAAGGCTTGACCGAAAAATACATATAGATGGTCGAAATATCTAAACTAAGTTGGTATTTGTCGATGCCTGGTGTGGGTTTTAAGGGTGATCTTATTCCTGCTGAGGTTGATGGTGTGCCCATTTTGCAAAATACTAGCTTATTGTAAGGCTTCAGTTAAGCTATACAGGAGAACCGTGTTTGATTTTTCTCTTGTTATTGTATTTCAGGCAATCACTTCTACGGGAATCAAGAAAGGAGAGTTTTTTTTGGCTGATGTGAGCACTCAACTGAAGAACAAGAACATCACCACTGATGTGAAAGTGGACACCAACTCCAATGTTAGTGTTTATGCCCTTAAGGGCATTATCAGTTAATTTTCCTACTCTCCATATGGAAAGTCATTTTCGTGTGGATACCAATGTTTGATTATTGTTTTCTTGTGTATAATTATAATCATTTGGATTGTGAATGTTGAACTGTTTCCTGTTCTTGTTTTGTGCATATGTAGCTCCGTACTACCATTACTGTTGATGAACCTGCTCCTGGGCTCAAGACAATATTTAGCTTTATTGTTCCTGAGCAGAGATCTGGCAAGGTGAGAACCTGTTCCATGTGCTCAAAAAGCGTGATTCCACTCGGATCTCTTTTCAGTATCTTCTGTTTTTCATGTACATTGGATGCTTCTCAATCTGATTTGTGGTCATATGGTAATAGGTGGAACTCCAGTACCAACATGAGTACGCTGGGATAAGCACAAGTATAGGGCTGACTGCTAATCCCATTGTTAATTTCTCTGGAGTGGTTGGAACCAACGTTCTTGCTCTTGGAACCGATCTCTCCTTTGACACTGCCACCGGAAACTTTACAAAGTGCAATGCTGGACTTAGTTTCACGAATGCTGATCTTATTGCATCCGTGACTTTGTGAGTTCTTGAATCCAGAAAAAAAGGGTTATCTGCTCCCTTCGTTCACATTTTATTTTGTGCCCTTGCCACATCCGTTTTCATGTGCATATCATATTCATCATATTTGGATAAATACGATATATTGCGTTCAATGACTTGTGATCTTTCATGGGAATATAGACAAGGTGGATTTATCTCTTTGTTCTAGTTAACTAACATATACAGCTGCCTCGAAGTATTAATTTCTTGCTGGTAGTAGAATCAATTACCATTAGATGTTTAATTTGCTGTCGCTGTTCAATCTGTGTGGGAAGTGTTTTAAGGTTTTCTTGCATCACTGATGGCGGTGTTTGGTTTGCATATACAGGAACGATAAGGGCGATACCCTCAATGCTTCCTATTATCATACGGTCAGCCCACTAACCAACACTGCTGTTGGGGCAGAGCTGTCTCACAGCTTTTCGAGCAACGACAACATGCTCACCATCGGGACTCAGCACGCACTTGACCCATTGACCTTGGTGAAGGCTCGGGTGAACAACTATGGCAGGGCGAGTGCTCTAATCCAGCACGAGTGGCGCCCAAGATCCTTGTTCACTATCTCAGGGGAGGTGGACACGAGAGCCATCGAGAAGAGCGCCAAAATCGGGCTAGCCTTGGCTTTGAAGCCATAGACTGAAGTCCGGGTTGCTCTCATTTTATGGGTTAAAGACTGTTTCTGTTCTTTCACCGAAAAGGAAAAAAAAAAAGGAAGGAAGAAAAAACAAAAGAGAACTCCGTTTCAGTTCGGTGGAGAGGAAATAAGAGGTAGGGTTAGAACGAGACCTGTGTGTCTTGTCTTCCTTGATACATAAGTTTGGTTTCATGTCTGGTGGCCATGGATTGTATAAAATAATTCGAGCTGGCCACACAAATCCTGTGCGGTCATTTTCCTTTCTACCGTTATTTTTTCCAGTTCTCCCATTTAATCCCTTCCAATGCCTGGTTTGTTCCAGAGGAGGCTGTACTTCTTATTTGTCTTTGGAATGAACACGTTTGCCCTTCTTTTTGTCCCCCTGCTACTTCTTTGCCCATGAAGTAAAGCTGTCGGTGTCGACGCCAAAATATGCGTTCCGAGGGTTGAGGACATGTGAGGTCACCGGCATGCGATGCTAACTCTGGACAAGCGCTGCGGATTTCGTCAGCGCTCGGGAGATTTCTGAGTTTTAGTCTGGAAGTGTAGTTTCACTACTTTAAGCTTTTAAGAGTGACATAGATTTGACACGTGGCCCAGTTAGTGAGTAAACAAGGCGCATCCTCCACGTAGCCCCTCCCCTAAATCAAGGTTCACCTTTTGCCATTGGCAATGACATTTTAAGGATAAGAAGGCCGCGTGCTGTGAGGGCAAAATACAAATGAAGAGAACTCCACAGAAGCCCAATCTTACGCGTCCATCGCAGCCGTTACAGATTTATTGCCTCAAGATACAAACTGGCAGCAATTTTACCAGAGACTCGAAAGATCAGGCAGCGTATGGGATGGCAAATCTAATTACGCATCCAGCGATCAGTCGGACATCGTACCTCGCCTCAGCTTTCAGATTTATCACGTCATGATGCCCAGAATCCACCAGTCAAATATCAAATAGCACAGTAGAGGAGAAGCCTCTGCGACAACATTCTTAATAATTGCATCAACATTATAATAATACTGACAGATACGTAACACAAGCCCATCTCCTCCGCAAACTACATAACCATATACTAGGGTTACCGGTATCAACATCCTGTAAGTCCTTTACTTGGACGACACTTCACCATCTTTTCGAGCTTGACTGGTAAAATCAGAAGGCAACCCACAAAGAACAAAGCGCAACACAATATACCAACACAGCACGTATTTACCATCATATTAACAGATAAGTGAAACCACAGCCCCATATATGTACTCAGCTTATCGCGCGGAATGCGCCTGTAGGAGACCCTCCCTGATCTGGGTCGCAACATCTCTCACAGCACCTGGACCATGTGGGATGAAAACAGAGCTGGATTTCGAGGATGCACCGATTTCCTTCATCGTGTCGAAGTATTGGGTGACCAGGACCATATCCATGACATCCTTTGATGATGTTCCTGGAACATTCTCAGAGAAAGCCAGCACACTGTCCCTCAGCCCATCCGTAATAGCCTGCCTCTGCCTCGCTATCCCGAGTCCAGCCAAGTATTTGGACTCTGCATCTCCCTCAGCTCGCTTGATCTGCAGAATCTTCTCTGCTTCGGCTTTCTCATTTGCGGCCACCCTCAGCCGCGCAGCTGATAATTAAGTAAAACACGTGAATACCACTAATCTGCTTGTGCCGCAAGATTTTTGTTCAGATAGACATTATTTCACAACCTAACTAGAAGGGGAATGTTGGTCAGGATTATAACTTCCTCGACAGAAGCTAGATTTCTAGGATTTTTTCTAACGCGCATTTAGCAGCCAAACCAACAGGATTTGATTTATCTTTGCATTTTGTAGTTGATGTCCATGTGAGGACATCATGTGTAGGCAATTTTGATCAAAAAACATGCATCAATTAATCCCTGCCTTACAGTGGTCAAGGATCAGACTCTTTCCAAGACTTAACTGAAATTCTCCAGGACACGCACAACAGCCACACACCAGGCACTCCTTGTCTGGAAATAAACCAATAGAATTGCCTGTCTTGGTGCTCTACTTTGGACTTTTAATTTTGCCGGTTAGGCTAACAAACAAAAACTCTTATTATGCTTAAACATATATCCGACAGGAGCTGTCATGATTCATTGATTCTGCAGGATCTTGTCAACAGGTGAAAACTTTCTTTTTCGTAGGGCTAAAGAAACAATTTCAGTGTGACACACCTTTTGCAAACTAAATAAAGGAAATGAAACATAAAACATGCTATCATCATATACGAAATCAGGAATCTACCTGCATTGATCTCATTCATTGCTCGCTTCACATGCTCATCTGGTTCTATGTCTACAATGAGAGTCTGAACAATCTCATATCCATAAGCTGACATAGCCTGCACGTACAGAATAGATTAATAATACAGTTCCCCTTCAATGAAATCATCAATAAGTACCTGAACAATAAGATATACCTTCTCAAGTTCATCCTCTACAGCTTTTGCTATATCATTCTTCTGTTCAAATGTCGAATCAAGTTCCAACTTGGGAACGCATGCACGAATGACTGAGGCAAAAAAAAGAAAAATGTCATCTCTGCCTCGTCTCTGACATTCAAGGATTCCAGCATGAGGAAGCAATAATTGCTCCAAAGCTAACAATATAGCCAACAATTTAGTGCATTAAGAGATTTCATGTACAGATCCCACAACATGCAAACGAATATTCATCTCAAATACGCACTTAAACAATGCCTCATGAAACAGTAAAAATAAACAAACTAGCTCAAACTCTGATTACTTCTGTAGCCTTGACATAAAATGAAAAGGTTGGAATGACCATGGAGAAGAGAGGGAAAGGAAAATCTTTTCGCTAGCATAGACCAAAGATATTTATGTCGCATCATGTTGCTAAAGTGCTGGAGGAAGAGCTTTCAATAATGATTCAGCTCCATATAAATCTTCCAAAAGTTCTACTCAGAAAAAGGAAGGATTTATATATAGAGATGATAGTTAGCAACTCACGGAGACGTAACAAAACAGTCCAATTTAGCTTACTATTAAACTACTCTCTTCATGTGTATGAATAACTATTATCCCTCCGATTTGCAAAAACTTAATGCTACCGTGTCAGAAAGAAAGACAAAACTATTCCGACCGCATCTATAACGAATGAGGCAGCAACTTCCTGAAGAACATTATTGAAGAGATTGCAGATATCAGAAATAGCTCAAGTCAGATGTTCAACTTCAAAGCGGATCATGGAACCAGAGTACCAACGTGACCACTGCCTCTTGAACCAGAGACACATTCCTCTTTGTTAAGGAATTATCTTATGTGCCCATGCTTCATAACGCCAACCTTATACATATATAGCCCATACCATCAAAGACGTAGGCTTGAATCTGTGCCCTGGTGTTGCTGAGCCTATAGAAAGCATCAGATGCCTTGTCTGCCAGTGCACGATATTGGATGGAAGCAACCACAGTGACGAAGACATTATCCTGGAGATAAAGTCGTCCATCAACATATAATGACAGGTCAACATCAAGCAAAATCACTAACGATTCAATGCCAATAAGCTCCTTGTTGGGCTTTGAGCTGTTTCCCTTTCTAATTTGGCACCCCCCCTTGATGCTTCTAAGATGAAGCTTACAACAAATGAAAACATAAAAGTGGTGAGCCGATTCTAAAGCCACAGCTCCCAGCCAATATGCATGCTGATGCTAGCAACTACTCAACTTCCACAGAAACCAGGAAAAACATGTATCTATGCATTATGAATGATATCTCATAGCCAGCACTCTTATAAATACCGTAATTCAATCCTGAAACAACAAAGAGAGGTCATATTGTATTATGAAAGACGACCTTAAAAGCATACTCAGAAATATATAGTCATAATTTCGTGCTTCTGTATGCCACAGATCTGCCAAAACATTAAAATCAAAGCCTAGAATGGTGAAGTTCCCAATGTTGGTTCTTTTAAGTGATGACGCTACATTACTTAGACAACTTCTGAACAGCCAAATAATTTAGAGAAGACTTCAAACATCTTCAACTCGTATTCAAAAAACTAATCCCAACTTCTCAAATGAATACAAATAACTCGGGATGGGTCAAACAACCATCATACCTTTGTCTTTGTTTCACACCGGACATCCAGCTGCTGTACACGCAAAGAGAGGTGACCAGCCACCTGGCTCCCCAAGCACCAGGGCATACAGTGGCATCCAGGATCTAGTACATCATCAAACTTGCCAAAGGTTTCCTTAATAGCTACAGTTGACTGATCCACCTGAATACATCCTAATGCATTTCCCATTTCTCCGTTCTATAATGCAAATTCTCTTGATTAAATGGTTGAGATTCTTAATGAGTAAAAAAACCGATAGAGATACAGACAACTTAAAAGAGCTACACACAGCATTTAGCCTCCCAACAGATGGAGTCAAATTGACAAAAGCATTTCACCTGCGATGCAAAAGGGAAAGGATGCATGCACAGTGTATACACAAATGTAACGATGTAACGTGTGAGAGAGAGAGAGAGAGAGAGAGAGAGAGAGAGAGAGAGATCACTTCTAAATCACCAAAACTGGTTGCTTGCACAAGATGCAACTACAAGCTACAAAGCCCAACAGAATTCAGTTATTTCTGCAAAAGTACCTCCAAGCGACCACGAATGCTAGCATCTACCCCTCATGAAAAAAATCACCTCGTTAAAAGATTACCAGACGACTCTTAAGTCCTTACTATTAGAAGGGGTAGCATTTACATATGTATAACAATGTAGTCAATTTCTCATATTTGGCTTTCCCATACCAAACCCAAATCTAACTAGATAATAAACCCAACTAGTTCAGATACAGTCGAGTTAAAACTGCTGTATTTTACCCAGTCAATGACGTTATATAAAATTCAGTTCTATAGACCCTGCATATCGCTCCTCGTTGAAGCTTAAGACAAGTATTTAAATTGTATATGACATATACCTTGGGGCACCTCCAGTAAGAAAAATCACTCACCTCCTGGAGGCAAGGCTGGCAGATAACCCCCACTCAATCTGACTATAAAGCAGGGGAGGCAGTAGAAAATAGTTTCAAAAATTAGATTTTGGTCGTCTATTACATTTGTGTAAGTCTAACAAGGCTATCGCTGAACAGAACTAGAAGACAAGAAATAATCCCACCAAACAATCATCAATCGCCCAACTAAGGACCATTACTAAAGTGATAAGATGCATCGGTCAACAATCCATGGGGTGGAGAAATTCCAACAGCCAACAGATAAGCATTGGATGCTTTCCTTCGGTCTATTCACCATTAAATATCTAATCGACGATAGTGTCGATAGAAAATTCCCATTGGACAACTACTGAATAAGACAGCTTGGACCCAACAAAATTAAGTCAGCAAAGACTAGAGAACAAATACGTATTATGCGTTTAAATAAGATATACAAATATTGCACGCAAATCCATCCGCATGACACAAAACACGATGCAGACCACCACTTGACCGATAAGCATGTATTCATTTTCACAAGGAGGAACCACGCCGAAATCACGGAAACAGACAGACGGGAAAACTCACCAGACGCCAGCCAAAACTAAGCGAAATTGTCAAAGCACATGGAACGGCGAAACCGGTTAACATTCAGTTCCGGCCCACCGGACTCGTCTCAACTCGCGGAAACCGCGCCATCACAAGCAACGCTACAGTCGCGCGCTTCAAAAAAAACCTACGCCCACCCCCAAGTAAACCCTAATTCCCCGCGCCATTTCGGGCTATCGACGCAGCCACGGCCGCTCGAACTACCGAGGACTCCAATCGAACCGCAAAAATCCAGCGTAACACAACCCAACCCAACGCAACCCATGGAGATGACTGAAGACGCTCTATGCAAAGCCGCGGAAGGGGAAGGGGAAAAAAAAAACACGCGCGCACCACGAAGCACCGGGAACTATCCTGCAATCACCTCAACGACCACAAGAGTGCGAGGGCTGCAAGACAACGAGGACTACGGAAACGGAAAAAGGAATCGCGAAACGCGGCGTCCGGAAACTGCGAGGAAATCATTTCGCGGTAGCGAAGCTACTCGGAAATCGGAGCGACACACGTCCATCGGCGGTCACTTTCATTACAAGATTTCATCGATTCTCGCAGGAGAGAGAGAGAGAGAGAGAGAGAGAGAGAGAGAGAGAGAGAGACCTGCTGAGAAATTCTTCACGCTCCTTCTGCTTCTTTTCGGTGGCGAACTTGACCGGAAGATACACTTCTCCGTCGCCTTTATATGGGGGGGCCCAACCGAAGAGACTGACGCCGTCTATCCCCGTTAACCCGAAAAAAGGGCTCGCCGTTACTATCCACACTATTTTAAGTTAAAAAGGAGTTTTGTTTTCGTTTTCGTTTTCTTTTTCTGTTTGTTTGTTTGGGGTTCGAAAAAGAAAAAAAAAACTGAAAAAGGAGTTAGTTTGCTTCGAGTCTAGAACCCCCTCTTTTGATCGTCAGTATATACAAATCTCCTCTATTCGTTAAATTCGCAAGCTTAATCGCACCGCTAACTATGATCGTTCGTTTCGAATTCGTCCCTTACGAAAGAAAAAAAAAATTGATCGGCGAAGCCTGCAAAGCTTTTTTCTTCTTCTTTTTTTTTGGTTTTAGTGAGACTTAGCGTGCATTAAATCTTGTGAATAGGTATGATTAAATTAAACGTGTGTCTGTAATGTGCCCAAAAAATAAAACAATTTAAACTAGTTTTAAATATTGGTGCCGTTTGGTTACCAACGTCCCCAAACAAAATGAGTGGGTCCTGCCGCTGACAGCGCGGAAATTGGTCTTTCTTCTTTAAGGGAGTGTTTGTTTTACAAAAAAATTAAAATTTTAGAAAATATTTTTCGAAAAGTAAATATCTGTATCACTTACGAAAATGAAAAAATGCGAAATATTTTCGTTACTGTGAAAATAAACTAGGCATAAAGTGTTATCGATAGTGGAAATACTTTTCGTTGACCAACTAATTTTTCTAAAAGATGCAGACGATTATTTTTTAAAAAATATTTTCCAAATCTTTGATTTTTCACAAAAACAAACATGCCCTTAATATTTTCAGCGATCTTTTCTTCAAAATAATCACTTTTGTTATTTGACATAATTAGTGGATAGGGGAGAACTATTATCAATAATAATTTTTGCCTCGACGATGTCATTCATTCATTTGCATAAGCGATACGAGTACTTATTTTTTGAGAAAACATCTTCCTAATCATTCATTTATTTATTTATTTATTTGCATTCTTCGCGAGATAGACGATATCTTTGTTTTTAAACTCTCTGTTCATTATGCGAACCCCATGTGCTTATATTTTCCTATACATTACCAACATGCGATAAGCTCAGGGTGAGCTTTTTTTATTTTTTATTTTGTATTTTTTTGTGATCGAAATCTCATGGTGAGCTAGAGCTCCTTCTTTCTGACGGATTTATAACTTACACATCTGATTTCAACGGATAGCTCGTCTTCTCCAATTGGACCACAAATTCTTTTTCGTCATCCCATCTTTTTTTCTTTTCTTTTCTTTTTTATCCAAATAGAACCAAGTGTTTGGCCCAAGCCACTTTTCACTTTTTCAAAGATTAATCCAAATTTGGGCCCGGGCATTTTGAATCTTCCCAATCTTTCGTATTCGGCACGGAAATACACATACGCTTAATGATATATATTTTTAAAAATTTTCGAGAAATGTCAAGGTGTTTGGTCCGAGTCACTTTAACTTTTTCAAAGTTCGATCCAAATTTGCAGCCCGGGTATTTGGTAAATTCGCATGTACTTGCCAATATTTTATATTTCGAGGAATGTCGAGGTGTAAATAGGGCTGCTTTAATAACAATAAAAAAAAAAGGGCTTGCAGTTACTATTTACGCTATTTTAAGGAAAAAGGAGTTTTTTTCTTTTTTTTTTCTTTTTAGGTTCACGACAAAAAAAAAAGTGAAAAACAGGAGTTGGTTTGCTTGCAACGGAAGTTAAAAAAACAGGAGTTAGGTCTGCTTGCAACGGAAGGTTATAGACCATCTAGAACTTCGATTTTGATCGCGAGTATATATATCATTAAATTCACGAGCTTGGTCGCACCAATGACTATGATTATTTGTATTGAATTCATCGGTCGAAAGCGAAAATTGAATCGTAAATTGCTTGAATTTTTTTTTTCTGTGCTTTTGTTTTAGTAAGACTTAGCATGGATTAAATCTCATAGGTAGTTTTGTTTGAATTGAGCATGATATCATGCCCAATGTCGGACCCTACGAAAATAACTTTTTTTAGGTTAATTTGAAACTATTCTTTAAAAAAAATTAAAGAAAATTCTAAATAAAGGCTTAAGATGCTTTCATTTTTTTTCAAATAAGGGTATAAAGTGAATCTTATCTTAAATAAGGATTTGAAGTGCTCCAATCCTATCAAAGAAGGACTTGGCCGCATGACATTTCTGTCTTTTTACCTTTCAGCATTTTTTTTTCCTTCTTGTTTTCCCCTCTACTCCCCACTTCGGCAGGTCTTTTCCCTTCGCCCCTCTAGCCATCATTGGCCTCAAGCTTGGGCGTCAAGTGGCCCTTGCCTTGATTGGCATTGGGTGACCCTTGCTTAGGCCAGCATCAAGAGAGGGCCACCCTCGCCTGAGCGGCGCTTAGTCAGGTGAGAGGTAGGCAGAGGGGAAGTGGCTCTTATTCTACGACATAAACATCGTCGTCCACAAACACATACACAAGGATGGATGAATTCTCGTCCAGCATGGAGGCTCCTCCCTATGCCAACGACAATCGCCACCACCGTTGCTACGAACCACCTAGGTATGTCTCCCCGTTTATCTCTCGCCTAGGTGAGGGCTACCCTTGTCAAATTTGGTGAGGAACGCCAGGCTAGATGTCTTAGGCCAAAGCGCGAGAGTGACTTAGGCCAAAGCGCTTGGTTCTCTTTGAAAATTTTCCTCACTCTTATCACTTCAAATAATTGATCAATAAAAAAATATATTTTCATTATGGATAACAACTTATATCTAAACATTTTTGTGGGCGATGATTTTCATTTATTCATTTATGTAAGCGGCACAAGCGATCGTTTTTCAGGAAAATATCTTCAAATTTATTCATTTTTTCGCGAAACTGGCGGCCCCTTATGTTCCAACTCGCTATTCGTCGTGCCAGCCCCCGCGTACTTCCACTTTTCGATACATGACCCATATGCAGTAGGCTCATCGGTGAGAGGACCTTGGACGAACAATCGTTGTCCCGGGCCCTCCAATTGGGTCCCTCGACCAAAGTGTACTAGGTTTCTCTCTCTCTCTCTCTGCCTCCCTCTCTCTGAGGTGGCCTTACTTGATCTTTGATTGGTTTCTGCACGAATTTGGGTGTTTTGGGGACACTCAAAAACAGAGTTCGAGACATCGGAATTTTGCTGAGAATGCAATTTACAATCTCGGGTGGCGTGGCAAAAATCCCTACGAATATTAATACGGCGGTGTATTATACATTTTCAAAGGATTCCGTCGATCGGAGCTCAAGTCACCGCGCAAACGATTCCTTTCGACAAAACGAAATTCCTTTCGACTAACGTGACAATAATGCGAGGAGAAAAGTGCACGCCTTTTCCAACTGGACCGCAACTTTTTTGCCATCCCGTCTCTTTTTCCAAAGAGAACCAAGCGCTCCGGCCCAAGTCACTCTTGCATTTCCAAGATTCCATCCAAAAAATTCGCAGCCCGATCGTTTTCAATCGTTCCAAACTTCCGCAGTCGGCACGTAAATTCACATATACTTGCTGACATTTTTAAATTTCGAGGAATGTCGAGGTGCAAAATAGATGAACTCGTTCGATATAAAAAAGGGAGAGAGAGAGAGAGAAAAAAAAAAAAGAGAGGATAGACCTTTGGTCTTTCCATATAAAAAGCTTACGGTTGATGAAGGCGATTCCCGCCGTGAGATCATCAACAAAATGTCCTGAATATAACTTATCCTCCCACTTGGTCCCACGTCGTAACGTCCATCCGGACAAGCCAACCGTGCGGAAATTGAATTTTTTTCCTCTTCCCCCCCCCCCCCCCCCCCCACAAGAAATCACTCCCGAATTTTAAGTTTTTTTTTTCCATTCCGAGTTTTTGACACCGTGACGCAACAACGCGAACGCCCACTTCGTGGTCCTAACGTTGGTGCCTGCTGACGCTACCGAAACTAATGAAGAACAACCGCGAGTGGGGTCAGGACCAAAACAAAGGTAAAAAAAACAAAAAAAAACAAAAAACAAAAAGGAGGACAATTTCATCATGATCCCACAGAGATCTGCCCTTCCTTTGGCGTTGCCAGCGCAATTTTTCTTATCTGAAGATTTCGTGGTCGTCTCGAATCGGATAGTTACGGATCGTACCGAAAGGAAGAAAGAGAATGTATGGGAGTTCATAGTGCGTGCCGATGAAGGTCGCGGTCAGTCTTCGTCGGCACACTCGTATCGAAATAGGTCGATTCGTATCGAAAATCGCCGGCCCGCGTCATTAGCCCTAAGTGGGAATTGGTTTTTTTCTTTTTTCTTTTTTTTTTTGGGCTAATCGTGGGAAAGCAGCTTTCGCGGAACGGATTAGGTTGTTGGGCCCCTGCGTCTTCATTGGATTCAACGAGTTGGTTGAACTTGCGATTCGTGTGGATGGTTCGGAGAAAAGCAGAAGATTTACTTGATTCAGCTGAACGATGCTACAGTTACAAGCAAAACTGGAGAACCAAGAAAAAAAAAAAGAAAAACAAAGGGAACACTAGTTTGGGCCTAGTGGGCCGGCCCATGGGCCGAGCCGAAATATTTTTTCGAGAGGCTCGGCCCGTGCGCACCCCTACTTAAAAGAGTTGAAAGTAGAGAATCCACAAATTGGATGGATTTTTTTTCCCTTTTTGTCAAATGGACCCCAACTTATGAAGAGTTGAAAGTAGATTTAGTGGAAGTGTTGGACATTTCAGACGGTTTTTGAAATATTCGAGCCATTGTTCTGTGCCGGCTCTAATGAAAATTATGACCGCCATCGCTTTTGTAGTGGCCTTGTAACGTTTAATTTCATTTGTTCACTTATTAAGTAGGTCCTTTATCTTCAAATTACAACAAATAAATAAAAAGCTTACGGAAAATGAGAAATTCTCTCTTTCCTCTCTATTTATTTGCTAGGTTTTACGTATAACATGGTTGTTCCCGTTCTCTCAATTATAATCGCTTCTGAATGGCGCACGCATATATATATATATATTATTGCTAAATATTGTAGGTTGTGTGTCCGACTACTTTCATTATAAAAAAAAACAATTAGTTTATGACTCTATAAATAGGGATCTCACATTTACCTTTTGTTTTACTCTAAAAAATGACTAACTTTTGAATATTGTCTATATACAAGAAATTTAGCCAATAAAGGTAGAGTTTGATGATTTATTAATAGAATTATCAATAATTTGATGAATTGTCAGCTTAAAAGAATCAATGAAAAGTGGAGTCGACAATCTCGAATACGACTATCAAAGAAATAACCCTTAAAATCAGTGGAATAAATGAATTGTCAACACAATGGAGTCGGGAAAAAAAAAATTCGTCGAGTTAGCCGGGATAGTGCGATCCGATGCAGCAGCTCAATATCAGTTTGTAACATTCATTTGTGGTAACTCCATGGTGGGTTTGGTTCAGTTTTAGGCCAACATTTGATCAAATGTTGGCCTTAGGAATGCTGAAAGCCCAATGCTGTCATTGGGCTTTCAGCATTTGGCCGAATGCTAAAAGAATTTTTTTTTTCAAAACAAACCCCACGATGATAAAAAAAAATTACCAAAACCCATTTACAAAGTTATTTTTAGCAAATAATATTTAATCAAAAACCCGTTTTGAAATCAGTTTTTTCCAAACGCAATTAGCATTTTCTTAAAGCCCTTTAGGCTAAGGATATTTGCATTTCCACCAAAACTCATTTGAAATGTTGAACGAAACCCAACCGGCTTAAACGGGCAGGTCTGCTTTTATGCAATTCCGTCGTTCCCTTTTCTTTTTTTCTTTTTTTTCCAAGCGACCAATTACACAGCACGGCAAAAAACATAAAATGTGGATGACGTGGCAAATAGAGCCAATCATCTGGGACAGCAGTTGCAGACGTGGGAAAGAAAGACATGCGAGGAAGAGACCAGAGAGCGCCACGAAAAGCGGAACGAGTTTCTCCTCCTCCTCCTTCTTCTCTCTCCTTAACAGAAATCGGAAAACAGAGGAGAGTCCTCAGAGCTATAACGATCGCATTGGCGAGAGCAGTCGATGAAGCTATCCGCCATGCTCTCTCTCTACTCCGCCTCCGCCGTCAAGTATGTCTGGTCTCACCCATCGTCAGCGCTCCCTCCCTTCCGCTCTCCCCTCCGACCCAAATCGGGGGATTTTGTTTTTTTCCAGAGAGAATCGCCGTTCCGGGGAAAACCTTTCGGTGTCGGAAAGAGGAGCTTTAACGTCGCTTCCTCATCCGCGTCGGGAATTGGACCCCGCCACCAATCCCCTTCTCAGGTGCTTCATCTCCCCTTGGTCTCCGAAACTGAAGATGTGACCTGAAGAGTGATTGTAGCGTACTGTGATAAGATCATTTGGGTTGTAGAGCAGATGTAGTTTGCCTGTAATTGTTGTTTGGCTCCCTATCTGTTACCGTGAAGTCACTAGCGCGTCAAGTTGATTGCAAAAGATGGTTCCTCACGACGTCATTTTGAATCTTTTGGGGCGACAGGGAGCCGAATCGTTTCTCAGGAAAGTCTTGGAGAGTATGGAACGCGTGTACTTGAGCAGGAACCCCACTGCCAAAGCCATCCTGGAGCTCGTTCGGTCGGCCGACGAAGATCAAATATGTTATGATCATCTCGCATTTAGGACTTTCGGGGTATGTCGATTTTAATTTTGGAGAATGATGGGCCATGATATGGATTAAAGTATACTGTGGACGCCATGTAGAATTACCTTGAGCAAGTGTTTTTATCGTGATTCGGTTAAACTGATAAGAATAGATATTGCACTTGATCTTAGCCAAAGGACCGAGAAAGGTATGCGTTTCTTGGCGATCTCTTTTATCCTTCGTGAGCAAACAGTTAGGAGACTGAATGTTCCATCAAAGTCCGGGACCCTAGGAAGATGGTTTTGCAAGTCGCTTGCTGTTACATAAGACGACATAGGAAAAGCCATCATTTGTGTGTCAAGAACTGTTCTTGACTGATTAATTATATAATGTCTCTGGTCATCAGCATGTTTTCCTCACGAGACTTCCTGTCGATTACAGGGCACTGTTTTTGTGAGAGTTTAGTTTGTTGCATCTGTTATTGACTCATATGTTCGTCTCTCAACTTTTAAGGTAAATGGTTACGGGATCGACTCGATCGCGGACTTTTTCCTGGATTATGGTTACACCCAGCAAGAGGAGTTGAGGTTTCCTGCAAAAAAGTTGAGAGCCTTGTGGTTTTCGCCTCCAAAAGACTCCCTTTTAGAGGGTGGGACTGGTATGAATGGGCCTCTACCCAGGATTTTTATATCTGAACTTCTTGTTGACAAGATGACTCCACAAACACAGGTGTGTATTCTCGATTTTATTCCCGGTGAAGGTGGAGCTGGTTTTACCTTGCTTTTAGAAACAGGAAGATGGTCATCATGTGCACCGTTTGAGATGCCCTTTTAAGGTCCGTGTGTCTCGGTTAGGATGAGGTTACAGTTTTCTCGCACTCTTGACCCGATGGTGGTCATCCTTTTGGTGCCTTTAATTGGGCATGTCAATGACATACATTCTCATGAACAAATCGCCTTCTGCCATATTGGTCTGTAATATTTTTCTTCAGTCACAACATGGTTTTTTTTTTTTTTTTGGTTTGAAGGGCGGGCGTGCCAAAATAAAAAGGAGTTTGGTCTGGTTTATCCAGTCCAAGTAATTTTCTTCTCGCTTGTGTCTCTCATCTGACACCTTCTATCTTTAGGAAATAATTAGGAAATACGTTGGGATCTCCGGCAATGGTAATCAGCATGCTGCTCTGGCAAGCACATTGGGAGCTCTGACTTGGGAGAAGCCTCTGTACTCTGACTTTCAACAATTAGCGAGGTATGCACAAATTATTCATCTTTATAACTGATCTGATTCTCGCAAAGTAGGATCAGCTTCTACCAACTAAAATGCATCAACATCAGTTGGGGTCGGCGGTCGATGAACCCAAAGTGAAAAGTTTAAAATATACTAAAATAAAAGTAAAAATATAAAAATAAAAATAAAGTGACGATAAAAATATAAAATTTAAGAAATAAAAATAAAAATAAAAAGTAAAAATATGCTTATCCAAAAATAAATAAATAAATAAATAAACAAATATATAAATAAATAGAAAGTACTAAACAGAGCACTCTAAGACATAGGAAATCCCCCCTTCTACAATGCGGATAGCTTTCCTCCACTCCGTCCTAAGGCAGACCAACCAACTGAAATGCATATACGAGGAAAAAGCAATGAAATTCATTCTTAGCTCCTTACTGTTGTATTATGTTCTGTGCTGAAGTATTCAGCTTAATTTATCTCTTGTACTTATATATCCACCAAAAAGGGTAATGCCTAGTTTTCTGGTTATGCAGGGAAAGCGAGTATGCCGCCTGGACCCTTGTCAATGGATATGCGGTGAACCATGTCACTATTTCGACTCATCGGCTAAAATCACACCTGAGGAGTATCAAAAGCTTAAACGAATTCATTGAGAAGAACGGATTCAGCCTGAACTCAGAAGGAGGGGTCTTGAAAGGTTTGCTTCTAAATTTCACTTATGCGGCTTAGTTTAAGTATTTGCTATAATTCGCTTGATAATTCCTTCATAATATTACTACGAGCTCCAGACCTGTTCCAACAAATATGAAGCAGATCATAAGAGCCAAGGGCAATCAGGCATTCTCCTTTTGCCATTTCGCTAACTATTTCCTAGACTTCAGTAATAGTTGCTTATGAGATTCATGACGAAATAAGCTCTACTGATTGCTTTGCGAGATAGGAGCTTGGCTTCCAGGAATCAGTGGCTGAATTTAAGATTAATGAACTTGTTATTCCCGTGGGAATTCTGAGCTCATTAGACGAGTTACACGTATCTTCACTGACGCTTAGTTGTTCACACCAGTTAGCCCCGACGGTCTTCTGCTCCAAAGCTCAACTGTGGCAGACTCAATTCTTTTCCATTTTTCAGAGGGGGCCAAAGAATCAGTTCCCTGTTCATACATCGAGTTTGCCGAACGCCTTGTTCTGCCTCAGTTTCGGAGTCTTCCAGAGAAAGAGGTAATCTTCTATTTGTTCTGGTAAATTTCATAGTTTAGTAGTTTGCTCGTTATTTTACTATAATTTGCTAACGTCCTCGCATTGATTAATCAGCATCGATTAATCAGACCAACGTGTAATTTGCCATCCACTTGTGCTATAGATCATTCTCCAGGGCGTGGCCTTTGAATACTCTTCCGTTTATCTACTTATGTGATGATAAAGAGTCGCTAACACTATGTCTTAATCCAATGCTCAACTTTCTCAGGTCAAAGAGTTCCACAGGCGAGACGGTTTTGAGGTCGGGAATGCTGACAAGATCTTCGAGAGCACCTCTAAAGAGCAGCTCACTAGGAGAGCTGCATGAGCATGGAGGTCAAAGACAGAGCAATGAACACCTGATGAAGGGTTTGGACATTGGCATGTTATACGGAATAAGAATGGGTGCCCGTATTAAGTGTCAATACGTGCAATAAAAAACTCATTGGGTTTGTCGGGAAGGAACTGATATTGGCTCGACTTGAAAGCAAAATGGTTCGTTTCAGACGTAGCATTCTCCTGTACTTTCCTTCAATCACCAAAACAATTCCCATGTATTTGCAGACTTCAACCGGCAAATGGTGATACATTCTGAAAAAAAACGAATTAATTCATGTAGAAATTGTCTGGCTGAAAAAATTCCTAAAATGACGTCTTTGATTAAAATTGCTACAGCTCACAAACATACTTCGGCCCTTATCAATGGAAAACTATATCCTGTAACAAGAATGCCAGTAAGACCACTGGCAGAAAGGAATGGAAACATTGGATAAGAGCTTTTTGTCTTCTCACATAAACTAAGACATTGAATTAAGGTCAATATGCGAATAAAGCTAAAGAGGAAAGAGAGCCAAGGGAAATGAGGCAACAAGCTTCAGCATGTCTCCAAATAGAGTTTCATATGGGTCAAAATAGACACCGCCAGAAATGCTTCACCTGGCCAGACATCCTCTGTTCAAGGATTGTCATTGTGAAAACACATCACAATTCGAGCACATTTTTCTCTGTCACCCTTTTTTGTCAAGCGCAAATGTTTGGATGAAAATCAAATCCTATACGGAAGAAAGAGAAGAAAAGGAAATAAATTGGGGGAGAGGGGTTAAATAAGGGATTGCTAAGTCTAAACCCATCACTATGGTTTACCACTCGGTTTCGGAGATTGATAAGGATACTGATGGTGGTATGGGGATGCATGCATCCCATTCGGTATCGAAAGAGTCCTATTCCTTGCATTCGCTCCTGCTTGCGATTGAATGCCATATCTAGCATTTGGGCTCGACCCTATGCGCTCTGCCCTCATGGTCTGAAAATAGTATGACGAGCTTGCCATATCCTTGAGATTTGGGAGAGGCTTCAAAGCCTCAACAACTTCACTCATCAGGGGACGAGCTTTCGGATCTCGGCTAAGGCAGTGAGCAGCCAACTGCGCAGCCTTTTGGGCACCTTTTATCGAGAAGTGACCTTCAAGCCGTGGATCTATCAATCTGTAGAATCTTCTTCTCTCCCCAAGATGTGGCCGAGCCCATTCAACTAAGTTATGTTCACCGTTAGGCCGATTTTTGTCCATGGATCTTCTTCCAGTCAGCATTTCCAAAAGCACCACACCAAAACTATAGACATCACTCCTTGAAGTAAGGTGCCCTGCGATAGTGAATGTGAGCTGACTAGACAGAAACCGTTTTCAGGCAAGTATGACCCATGGAAAACCATCAGATGTCTCACTGACATGACATCTAGCCGTGAAAAACAAGTATTAACTGAGACTGAAAGATTAAGACATAAATTTGATTCTCTTTCTTCATACCCCCCACAAAAAGAGAGAGAGAGAGAGAGAGAGAGAGAGAGAGAGAGAGAGTCGATGTTCACAAGCCCTTGCCACTGCTTGTGCCTCCCAGTAAAACTAAATACAAATCACCCAGGAAATCTTAACTCGTGACATTCATACTTAGGGCTCACAATAGTCAGCCTTTCTCCACCAGCATGAATTGTTTGAATTTTCCAAAATTTTATCAAGCTTCCTCCAAACAAAGAAGTGAGAAGACAACATACATTAATGCAGGTAATGAGAACAAGAACTTCACATGCTATGCTGGGGGTAAAATTTCAGAAGTAAGAGGATGCAGAATAATCAATCACATGGAAAGATGACACATGTAGAACTGGAAAAGAAGGGGACTAACATATCAGTGGACTGCATACAAGACCAAACAGAAAAGTCATTTGTGCCTTCAGTGGAAGAATGACTATGTTTGTATGTACCATCCCAGCTCGTTGTGACCATTTACGAAGATAAAAGACAACAGAATAAATAAAGGGATGGAAAGATGACACATGTAGAAATGGAAAAGAAAGGGACTAATATATCAGTAGACTGCATACAAGACCAAACAGAGAAAAGTCATTTGTGCATTCAATGAAAGAATGACTATGTTTATATGTACCATCCCAGCACATTGTGACCATTTGCAAAGATAAAAGACAATCGAATAAATAAAGGTATGTCGGTTGATGACCTTCAATCATTTTCTTCCATCTTTGTTCAGGATGATAGAATCCCCAAATCTATCCGCACCTAATCATTATCGGTGTACATGTCTTCTTGTCATAAGTTACTATACCAACATGTAACAGCAGAACAACACATACATAAGGTGCATTGATTGGAACCATTCTCTTCTCACTATTCTATCAGATAATTTGACACATTAAAAACGTTTCTCAGCCACTTTTATGCAGGTCAGCCTTACGTTTCTCATTGTCAAATAGCTCATACTGTAAAACGATAACGTACCAGTCATCACGTATTCTGGGGCAGCATAGCCGTACGTTCCCATGACACGTGTTGAGACATGAGTCTTATCTCCTTCGGGACCATCTTTTGCAAGCCCAAAATCGGAGAGCTTCGCGTTATAGTCCTGAAAAGCAAATAATTAAAAGAAATGAATAACATGACAGGCTAAAAAAGGAAGATGAAAAGTTGTCACAAATTAAGGACATACAGCGTCTAACAGGATATTGGAAGTCTTGAAATCACGATATATCACCGGCCTTTCTGCTTCCTCATGAAGAAAAGCAAGACCCTTTGCAGCACCTAGAGCAATTTTCATCCTGATAGACCAAGGGAGAGGCAGAGCTCCTACATAGCCCGAATATAAAGAAAAACAAAAGAATTAACTCATAAAGTGTTTATGACCACAGCGAAATTAAGATTGGATTTCTGAACTCACCATCGTCATAGATAGCTTAATTAAACACTGACACCAACTTTTCGAATGTATATTAGAAACTACAGCATACCATGATACCAATTTTTGCTTGGTTGGACGAGAAAATGGTGCTACACAAAGGCGAGCTTAGCCTCCTAATGCTTAATGGCATATAAGTAACCACATCTAGTATATTGTCGAAAGTTAACGAATTACCAATTATGTTTTCCATTTAATTAGATCTCTAAAGTACTAGCAACTTTTTAGCACAATTCATCCTCAATATACTAGTGGGGATTTCCTCCAAAAAAAAAAAAGGAAAAAAAAAAGACGAGAGCATTAACTCCATAATTCCTGGTGTAGTAACTACAAGTAGACACTAAAAGGATGCCTAAGACTATCGGATTGATGAAGTTGCTAAAGAGCGATATTTTACGACCAGCAAAAAGAGCCGCCCTAAACCCCATTCCCTTCTTTTTCCAGGCTTAAAGCATCAATTCCAATTCTAATCTGATTTAGCAGAGGCACGAAGTTGTGTGCATTTTTTGTTCTCAGAGACACTGTCATCCAACAGATAATTCATGCCAAAACTTTTCAGGCAGAAGAACACATTGGGCATCTAGTAAATAACAATTCCCACACAAGCCAAACATCATGACAAACTCTTCAGGCAAGATTTTATCCCAAATCTACCTTCCTTTGGAAAGAGAACCATAATGTGGTAATAAATATGATATTCTCTAGAGATCGATATCCATAGTTTTAGCAATATAGTAACTTTTTGGTGAGAAAGGACCTCAATATCCAGCTACAGAAAGATCACTTTGGCACGAATACAAAATAAAATGTAAAATACGTCATCGAGGGCAGTCAAGCACACAATACGGGACAACCGCATACTTCTAAAGAGGTGGTTCTCCAAGCTCCCCCTTGGCATAAACTCATACACTAGCAGCCTCTGGTCGTCTTCTATGCAATATCCGATCAATTTTACCAGATTAGGATGAATTAGATCACCAAGAAAATTCACTTCAGCCTGCCACATTGAAAGCGCAGCTCATCAAGTCATGTTAACAAGCAAATGAGTAATATTTCAGATACAAAAAGGTGAATTGAGTGATAAATCACCAGCCATTCTTTGTGACCCTGAAGCCCGTCATGATTGAGAGTTTTAACGGCAACAGTAAGCCCAGTGCCAGGTCTCACGGGAGCAGTCCCATTTTCTTCGATCCAACCCTTGAAGACGCAGCCAAAACCACCTTCCCCAAGTAGACTTTCAGGTCTAAAGTTTCTTGTAGCTAACTTAAGATCATTGAATGAGAACTTTCGCAGGCGAGAGGCAACTTTAAGTTCCTCTTCAAGTTTGGAAGTTGAAGCGTTACTTTCTGTATTGCTAGTGGTCGTAGATGAAACCACGGGAGGAGCAGGCTGATCTCTGCTTGTGTCATTTGTACATTTACTGTCTGCTGCTCCAATAAATAAATAAAAAAACGCACCATATTAGACAAGCGATTAAGTATGGTCAGCGAACCATTCAATAAAACAATATGCAGCAAGCCAGTTTTCCAAACAGGAGCTTCCAATATCATCCACTGTGGGTACAGGCCAAAGCGTGCTACATGAACAGCTCATCAGAATATGAGCATAAGCATACACATGCAGATGTTTAAGTTAGACCTTGGTATATAGTAAACCACAAAGATCCATGGTGCATACAACAGATAAATAGGACTTATGCAATTCACAGCACATAGCCTATCTAATTTTCTGATAGGACTTAAATACTTCTATGCAATCACCAATGGCTCCTCAAACCAACATTCCAATAGATTTTACTAAAATGCAGTCACTGGCATTCAAGCAGTGTGGTAAGTAACATACTGAATAAAAACTTAAGTGGGAATAGAAATGATTCATGAGACAGTAAAAGTTGAAAAAAAAAATTGACTATAAATGCTCAGAATCAAGCTACATAAACTAAACATTGGATGAACTAGAATTGACACCCTATTACACCGCCTTTATGTGCTCATAAACCTTACATGCATTGAAATCCTAGCCTTGCCAATTATTCCTTCATTTTACTAAACGAGAACAAAAGCTCTACCCCTTATTTTGTCCCATAAGATGTCTCCAATGCAAAAGTGTATGTATCACAAAGACCTCCATAAACCTAAAAAAAGGGCTTTCTGCAAACTGATAAGGGATTCACATAGTCTAACGAAATTAATATCAACCGTCAATCCAACTTAAGCATTCTGACGGACAAAATTCTCCAACCAAAAGATGGTAAATAAACCAGCTACAGTGCAGGCACTGGATTAGGCTGGAAGCAAAGTTTACAGTGGCAAGAATAAACCAGCAATTCATACGCATTCATGCTAATGGTGCCGCTGCTGCAGCATTTCAATCTGAAGTCTGAAGTATATTGTCTATGTTCATCAGAAGAGATCATTAGTCAAAGACACCATAATACTGGTAAGTATAGTTAGTTGTCATTGCCTCATTCTTCTTAAGCATTTCAATAGGAATTAATAGAGATTTAATTTTAAAGGAGAAGCTAATAAGAACCACTGCGCTCTGTTACACTCTATTTTAAGCTGAAACTTCCTGGAAAACTCAATGGTTCCCTAAAGCCCTGCTAATGCTTCCCTTTCTGCAGCCCATCATAACAAAGCACAGAAGAAACACTAGATAGGATCAATATGGGTATTTGAAATTCCCGAGATTCCAAGTAGAAAAAAGACGGATTACAATCTCTCAAAAGTGGATTCTCTTTAATAGGGCTGCGTCAGGTTTCTATCCATCAAGCTCTGAAGGAGCACTAGCTTGCTCTATCAAATGTCTTTTTCTTTTCTTTTTTTCCGATTTCCATTATCTTCATTCTCATTAAGGTGAAACGATATTTGGTCTCATTATCTCTTCGTTCCAGTCCAGGAAAAAAAGGAAGAGGCTCTCCACAGTTCCGATTTCCATCAAGATGACAAAACTCCACAGGCTCACTTCCGCTTCTAAAGAGCCACCCATGGTACAGCAACAACATTGGCAGAACTCACTAGCTCTTTGCACTACATATTTATAACGGAGCCCAGTAAGAATAGAGGCAGAAATTCGTGAAATGCACTAAACAATCCTCCAGGTTTCCCCCGAAAGAATGAAAACCTAAGTTCAAACAACATCCCATAAACCTCAAAACCCACGGCGCTTAGACCCGAACAAATGAAAGTGGGGAAAAAAAAATAGAAGCTGAAGAAGCACACAGTTCGGCCATTCAAGGCCAGTACATACAGAGGCAGAAACCTATGAAATGCTTCACCCCAAAAAGAATGAAAAACTAAGCTCCGGCCAAAAAAAACCTGTAAACCTCAAAACCCACTGCGCTTAGGGACAAACGCACTGAAAGTAAAAAATAAAAATAAAGATGAAGAAGAACACAGTCCAGCCAAAATGAAGGAGAACATTACCGTAATTAGTACTGTTACCGCTGATGGAGGTATCAACCTTGGATCTTGAGGAGATGCAGCTCCCAATGAACCTCAACCTTACCCAGCAACCACTGTCCTTGGCACCCACGCTATCGTCATCGTCACCACCGAGACCATCTTCACGGCCTTCCACTTTCTTCCTCTCGCCGCCGTCCTTGCTCTGCTTCTTCTTCTTCCTCCCCATCGACTCGCCCGAGTCCCAAGTCTCGACCTTGCCATTGCCGTCCCCACCTCCTCCTCCCCCTCCTCCCCCGCCGCCGCCGCCGCCGCCGTTGCCAGTGACGACACTCATCTCCCTCGAACCCTCAGCGCGGAAAATCCCCCAATCATCAACACCGAAACCCCAATGACCCCCCCACCCCCTCCAATTTGAAACCAGGAGAATCGTAACCGCCGGCCCTCAAAAGCACCGAAACTAGACCCAAAAAAAAAAAAAAGGAGAAGGAGGAGGGGAGGGGAGGGGAGCTTCTCGTCGCTTCCGCGGACACCTGGAATCAGCCGATTACGAGAGCTGAGATCACGAACGAGTAACAACCAACCCAGATCATGCGCTCCGATGCTGCAACCGAAGCAGCTTGAAATCTGGGGAAACAAAAAGAGAGAAACTTTCACAGTGCTCGACTCGCGAATTGAAGGACCCGACTGATGTGATCACTCCCGAAAAACATTTCAAGCTCCCGAGCCCCAGAAAAAAAAAAAGAAAAAAAAAGAAAAAGGGCGATGAGAGAGAGAGTAATAATAGTTATGTGGTGAAAAAAATGCGAGGGAGGAAACAAGAAAATCGCAGGAAGCAAAGACGCGAAAAGCTGACCGTTTACAGAGATAAAGCGTGAAGCGAGAAAAATGTGGGATTGATTCAATTATCGCCTCCCTCTTTCTCTCTCTTCTTCAAATTTTTTTTTTTTTAATCTCTTTGCGCAACAACAATGGAATCGAAGACTCAGAAAAAAGGCGGAACGGAGCTGCCCGGAGAAGACGGGCAGTCGGGCCGGGCTTCCCCGGCACTGCCCCGTCCTGGGCCAACGTTGTACTCCACTCGTGTCTCGCCGTCCCATTACGTGGCTTTTTACGCTTAATTTTATACCGAGGATGAGTTCAAAATCACACATTAATGGTGTCGAAAGAAATCGGATTTCTTTACCATGTGGGCCCCCCAACCAATTACTAATGTTCAAGCAAAGCGAACGCGCCGATTTTCGAGCTTCCCACGTTCTCGAGTCAGCATTTTTCGAGAGTTTTCGAAATGATTTATATTACGGATCGAGCTAAAATTTCGATAGTAGATATTTCGATTACATTTTCCAGACGACCAATCAAGGCAACTTTATAGTTCCGCCGCATTACGCATTATTATCGTTATATTACAAATGTAAAGATCTTTCTAAACGTTGGCGTAATCACGCCGGTGATAATAATTCCCGCATCATTATCACCGGTTAATTTTGAAAACTTCCGAGGGCTGCAAAAGGCGAGGGGCGGAGCAGTTCGGGCAAGAGGGCTGGAGTGTGACGGGCAGGGGAGAGAGAGAGAAAAGATTAGGGGAGAGGGCCCCACGTGACGGTGACGTGTCATTGTTGAGGGTAAGGAGGACGCACAAAGCGCGCGTCAGCTTGATTGCGGACACACCGCTCGGCATGCGCCTTCCCCTTTTCGAATTTTTCTAATTGGTCCTTTCGCTTACTTTATTTTAAACTTAAGCCCCTTTAGCTGTTAGTTAAACGATGCGATAAATAGGGCGATGACAAGAGTTTTTTTTTTTTCTCTTATGAAAAAAAAAGGGTTTTTGGAAGTTGCGAATTTTTTTTAATATTTCGACCAAACAAAAAAAGTGACTATTTTTTATACGCCTTTCCTGAATTGGGGGGACACGACGAATGGCTTTTCTTCATCGAACGAAACGAGTATTTGGAAGCATTAGAACACCTAAAACTTTAATTATTTCGAAAACGTGCGAGTACTGTCGAATTGGTCGATAATCATTAGCTTAAATTCGCCTGCGAGAAAATGCTCGATATAATCTTTAATTTCGAAATCTGATAATCGTGATCCTTAAGCCCGGAGTGAAGGAAATATGGCGCTGTAATTCGATGAAAAAATTTTAAAAAAAGGCCTGAAGTACCTTCGATTTTTCAAATAAGGGCCTGAAGTAAATTTTATTTTAAATAAAGGCTTAAAGTGCTTAAATTGTTTCAAAAAAAAGCCTCACCAAAGGGTATTTTCATCTTTTTATTTTTTCTAATTTTTTGCCATTTCTTTTTACCTTTTCTTTTCTTTTTTCTTTTTTCTTTTTCTTTTTTCTTCCCACCCTACCCTCCTCAGGCCATCACTGATCTTAGCCGCCCTTGCCTGAGCCACGTTGGCCATCTTCGCCGGATCTAGTGAGACCTAAGCTGGCGTTGTCCTCACCAGATCCAACGATGGCAGCCCTCTCCTCACCTAGGCAAGCGAGGGTAGCCCTCATCGACGCGATGGGTAGCCTCATCCGATATGGTGAGGCCTGAGCCAGCGTTGGCCTCACCAAATTCGACAATGGTAGCTCTCGCTTCGCCTGGGCAGGCGAGGGCTTCCCTCAACCAACGTCGCCCAGGCAAAGGTGGCATGAGGCTAGCAATGGCAACTCTCATCGGCATGAGGGCAGCCCTCACTTGGGCGGGTGAACGCGATCCTCGCCAGCGTCGGTCGAGGGAAGCTTCGCCTGGGCTAGCAAGACCACCTGGCATCGCCAGCCCAGGCGAGGGCCTCCCTCTCTCACTTAACGCCGATTTCGCTAGGGCAGACAACGGGAAATGGTAGCCCGACACCGGCTCAAGCAAGGGCGACCGGAGGCCTGGCCAGGGCAGGGGAGCAGAAGGGAGGGGAGAAAAAAGAAAAAAAGAAAGGAAAAAAAATTAGAAAACACAAAAGACGAAAACGCCCTTTTGTTTGGCCCTTTTTCGAAAGAATTTGAGCACTTCGGGCCCTTATTTGAAAAAAAGTTGACTTCGGGCCTTTATTTGAAAAAATGAGGAGACCTCATGCCCTTTTTTGAAATTTTCCCTAATCCGATGGACCAAAACAAAAATAACGAAAGAAAACGTTTTTCGCGAACTCATTTTCGAGAAAACGATCATTTTCCTAACTTGATTGCGAGTGATTTTTCGTTTACTGATCATTTTCAGCAAATCAAGGCTGTGAAAGTGTAGGGTATTAATTTACGAAAAATTCTTTTACTCAATTAAACGCACCTTTAAACTTGTTTTCTCGTGTTTATCTCGAAATTAGGTCGAGTTCGATGTATTTTAGATCCCTGTTATCTTCCTCAAGATGTAAACGAGCTTTGCATATTTTTACGCAAGTAAATATCTGCCGTCAACGACCCAATCTCTTAGTTTGCCGAAGAAGCAAATTGAATTTATTGAAAAATTCGAGAGTATAATTCAATAGTGTAGTAGGTTTTATATTGTCTAGTCAATAATGACCTCATTCGAACCTAAGTGAATTAACATTACAAATTGTCTCCGTGTACGAAATCGACATGCAAGAAAATTTCCAACCTTAACATACAAAGTCAATCAAAATGTTTGACGAAGTTTTCAACTAATTATGCAGAAACATTATAAACTGTTTTTGAGAGAATCCGAGAGAAAGATAATAATAATAATAATAAAAAGATGGAATAAGATCGTCTTGTACAACTTTTTTCTTTTTTTTTGGGGGGGGGGTCGGAAGTCTTGTACAACCAGTTCAAAAAACACCAAAATTCCACGGCTAACGCTAAGCGGATATACTTGGATAATCCACAACTGAAAACATCAAGATTTGAAAGGTGGAATGTGCCTAACTTGCTAATTAAACTAATTACTCACCTTATCACGTACACAGCACAAGGGTAGGCACTCTCTCTCTCTCTCTCTCCAATAACGTATCTAGCACACGATCAGTTTTCAATTACGTAACGATAATATTTCATTAAACAATAATCCAAGCCTTGTGTGTGTCTCGCCACGAAGCCAACTTATGATTGTCGTAGCGGCCCTTCAATTTCTATTTCGATTCCCATGTTTGACCGTGAGATGATCACGAGAGCTGATCAAATCCGACGATCCGAGTAGCTGACCGATAAAAGATTTCCCCCCTCCTCTCTCGAGCTAAATCGTAGCTTCGCATGAACTCCGTGGCAGAATCGACAAAATCGGAAGGTTTGGGATTGACATTAGTACAGTAAGTTATGATTAATCGGGTAATTAAAACCTTAATAATGGCGTAACATAAGGTTTCATCCGTACAATCCTGGGTTTGTGCCTTCCAATAGACTATAAAGTAAAGGAAGGGGGGGGGGGGGGAGGCAATCAATGTTGTCGACATTATTCGATTTCTTTCGAGGTTGCATTTCCCGATGCATCCGCATCGCAAGAAGCAGCAGCGGCGGGGATTGCAATTATGATGCTCGAAAGTTTCGCTCTTTTGCTGTCCCACCGAGCGAAGAAGAACATGCGGGAACGTGCCATGGGCCCAGTGACGTGCCCGGGGCCAACTTGGGCCTGCCCGACCCGACCCAACCATCCGGGCTTGGGATTTTGTTACGGCCCAGCCCATGCCCGTCGTAACCTTCCAAACAAGGATTGTTGAGAACCATGCAGGTGATTTTCCTCGCGCTTAATAAGGAGGAGGAGGCCAGGACCGTCCGATGCCCATTTAGGCTCATCGACTCCACCAAGATCCGGGCACGTGTCAAATCGACTCGTGCTTCTGTACACCGGCACGAAACTCCAGCGCGCACTCGATTGGTGCTTTCATGTTAACTTATGAAAATTCGGGTGTTAAAATGCCAAAATTTAAATAATCGGGCAACGATTTCCGGCCTAACGTCGAGCTTTTATCCGATCACACGGTTAAAGATCTTACATGTCACCTTCGTGTGTGCTTGGTGTCCGTCTTTTATTTAATTGTCCCACGTAGGAAAGTTTGTGGTTTGCGGATCACTTTATAAGTGTGACTGCCTCCCGGCCCCCTGGGTGAGGACAATAGGCTTAGTAGGCTAAATCTAAGTTAACGATTGTGTGCATGTGGATCTAAAAGAGCATTAATAAAAAAAATTACATATTTTTGGCGCCTTATTTTCGAAATTGAGATTATTTGAGATTATAAAATAAATTTCTAGTCACGGATATAAGATACTCTTATAAAGTTTAGAAGGTTTGTGTCGATTTAGACATAATTATCAAATCGACACTCTTTCAATCTTTGAAGTGTTTATGTCTGTTAGAACATAACTACCGGTTCGAAAGTGAAGAGTTGTGTTTGAATTGACCTCCTTTGGAAATGAAAAGTTGTGTAAGTTTAAATAGTTTTCAGTCATGAAAGTTTTTTTTTTTCATTATATATTCAACTATGCTTTTTATTTTTAGAACATCAACCTCCATTTTCATTTTTTTAAAGAGTATTTAGCCATTTGCACTTCCGACCTGTGATTGTAATAAACATTTTCTTCCATAATAATCATTTAAGGCGGCCCACACCGGTGGTGCCTATCCGAGATGCCGCATGTCCAAGAGGAAGATACAAAGCGAGGAGAAAATATTAGGTAAGCCGGAACGAACACGTCACCGTGCGCTTTGGTCGCAGCGCTACGTGAGCCGGTGGTCTCCAATGGCTTTTTTTGCACAAAAATGTTAATTTTCCCGTTTTCAATATAAAAAAAAACTTCCTTTTAGTAGACCTATGTACATTCATTACCCTAGAAAGCTCCGCTTTCTCCACTTGCCCTGTGCTCTCTACTCCGGTACTCATTCGGTCTTTGCTCCGATGGTCTCTTTGTCACTCGCTCTCCCTTTGCTCCGGTGCACCCTTGCTCTCGCTCGGTGCTCCTTCAAAGATCGTGCGTGTGTGTGTCTCTCTCTCCTTCGACTCTCGCTCTCAATTCCGTCGCTTTCTCCTCCTACGCTCACTCTCGACTCCGACGCTTGCTCTGTTGCTGCTCCGGCGCTCGCTCTCGGCTTTAACCTTGCACCATCTCTGCTCCATCGCTCGTCGGTCCTCTAGCGCTCAATTTTACTTGCCTCAAGAGTGCATTTTGGATACACACGCTATGAGTCAATTTGTGGTCTCGAATGGCTATGAGATTGTTGATTTTAATCTATTGGGTTAGCGCGTTTGTCTAGGACGGCATTGGTTTTCGAAGTTCCGCTCTCTCAAGATCAGCTATATTGTTTCGTCTCGCAGCTGGTCTAGTCTAGAAGCATTGGCTCGGTGAAATAGCGAGTTGATTTGTTCATGTTAATAATTTGGGTATTTATCCTCAACTAGGTGTGTCACTTTTTTTTTGTTTAAGGAAATACTGTTGAAAAGGAGAAAATTTTGATGTTAGGCAAAATTTCCAGCTTGATATCGTGCTTCCTTTTCTTTCTTTCTTTTTTTCATCAGCTGCATTTTCTCTTACGATCAATATGTTTCTATGTGTGTCATTTGAGTTGGGTCATTTGGGTTTCTATTGATTTTGTATTTTTCCAGCCGTCGTCCATCGTTGTTGTTGCTAGGCTTCTTCGGATGTAAAATGATGCTGGACCATCTTGTTATGCTTTTTCAGGCTTGTGTTCTTCTAGCCATCCATTTGCAAGAACTCCAGCTACTAAAGGGGTCGTTGAATTATTGTGAACATCTTGGGACGAATAAATTGAGCATCCCCAAGGCATAAACAATGCATGGCTACAACATAATTCATCGGGAGGCGGAAGATTATGATATATTGGAATAATGTAACCGTCGATCTATGTTGATTACGAAGCCCCGACTTCTCTAAGGATAATTCGTTATGGATCTCTTTCTTACCAAAATGTACTCCATTGAAACTGGACTTACTGATGCGCATGTCTCTTATTGCTAGGAAATTGTTGCTCTTGTTCATGAAAGTCTCCAAATCCTTATGCCTGTATGTAGGTGTTAGACTTCTGGACCAGTGGATATTCTTCAAGTCGATGTTATGCAAATATATTGTCAATTTGTCCACTTGGATATAGGGTTACCATCACCTGCCTTACTTTTTAATCATTGCCCTAGTCTTGTAAATCTGTCCCTACTCAAAATTAAGGTGTTTCATGAACATTTTGGTAGGTCAATGTATTTTTTTGCGTATGTTGTTCTGGGTTGGCCGGGCGCTCAATTTGCAAGGACGCTGTAGCGATCTACACTCCTTCAAATCTCAAGGACTACTTTAATTGCGGTGAAAAAAAGTAACGGTGCTAAAAAAACAATCATCGATTTTCTTTCAAAAGGAAAAAAAAATAAAAACAATGGTGCCGAAAAACCACATTATTGATATTCTTGATAGCTACCCTTTCTCCATAATGAGTGTGCCATTTGCTGATGCGTTATGACTTTTCCGAATTCATTACCACTTCTCTAAATTCTAAAAGGGCAAAAATAAAACCCATCAGATGTGCTTTTAGCTAAAAGCTCTATTCAACATTTAACATGTTTCCCTGTTCCTTGTTGACAGAACAAGGTATTTTTCTGTGCAAGGACTAGAATTTAGCATGATGTTAGTCTTACAGACACTCATAGAAGATGATTACTTCATGTCCATAAACTATTTATACAGGAGCGTGGAGATAGAAGATGTTTCGTGTCTTGTTCATAAACAGTAATGCATGAGTGTAGACTTATGGCGCAGCAGTACAACAAAGAAAAATATCAAACCATTCACGCTGTGTTTGGTGAATCCGGCTTGCATATTCCCGCAGTCGAACGGCTCGTGATACCGACCCATGAAGATGAACGAATTTGGTCCCCAAATGATGGTCATGATGTGGAATGACTTTTTGAAACTTTGACACAAAAGATTTAGAGTAGAAAATCAGACAAGAAGTGTCTCAATGATGTTGAAGTTAAATAAGAATATTTAGTGAGGTTCACGAGATCGTGATCTCGCGAGCAAAACTGCCAACTCATTAGCCATGTTCGTGCAATCGCAAATTAAAAGATCTATGATGATACCCAATTGAGAACCGGTCTTCTTAAAAGAAAAAGAATGATAACAGTAAGATATTTATACATTTGCATCTAAAGATTATTGCATAATCCACGCATAGCAGATCTGCAATGAGCTTCCATTACATGAATTAATCCAAGACATTGAAATTTATTAAGCCAAGTAAACCCCTTGCTTTATGCAAGACAACACTCCAGAAGCAACAGACAAATTAATTATAGCACTATGTGTACTTAAAACAAGTCTATAGAACACAAACCTCTGCTAGCAACTAGAAAAGACTTGGTTCACGCTACAATATAGAGCCAAAACTTACGGCATTCACGTCATGAAATGCATTCTGAAACATATGTACGTCTAGGCAGGTTCGTGGAATAATCATACTTTAGGTTATAACTAGCGATTGTACAGTTACCTTCACAAAATTATTTCGACTGCACAATCACATTGGTAAAATTACTCCTTGGATTCGGACCCAGGTTCCCGCAAAAATGCCACCAAACACACGCTCCCAAGTAAATACTTTTCATTTTGCTCTAAGAGGGGATTGCACACCAATGATGTGTGCATGATAGAGATGCCTGGTTAGTGGCAGTTTCAAGAGATGAAAAAGAGGCCTAAATAAATACCTTTTTCATTTTGTTCTAAGAGGGGGAGTGCTAAAGTTATTTGACATGCATTGGCCATATCGTCTCCGCTAGTTTTTATATTTATGACATTGATAATAGGAAAGGCGAACCTTAGCGCGAGAGAGTGAACCTACGAGAGAATGGCAGAGCATTGCATGAATCAAGAATTGTCGAAGGCAATCGAGCGAGACCTAATGAGCGACGAGCGAGCGTCGGAGCAAAGAGCCCTCTAGCAACGGAGCGAGTGAGGGTCAAAGCAGAGAGTCGGCGAGAGCCAAAACAGAGACCAAACGAGTGTCAGAGGAGTAAGGAACACCGAGCGAGAGCAAGGGTGCGCCAGAGCACAGGGACAATGAGCGACGGAGAGATCGTCGGAGCAAAGACTAAATGACTAGTTGAGTGGAGAGGGTGGGGCGAGCGGAGCGATGCTCGGAGAAAGCGGAGCAATGCTCGGAGAAAGCGGATCAAGGAGCGAAGACGAGGACCCAAGATTTCAAAAGCGAGAGAGGGAGAGATGAGAGTCACGTCTTCGTTTTTGAGGAGGAGCAAAAAGAGGAGAGAGAATTAAATCTAGGGTAATTAATGTACACAGGTCCATTAAAAGAAAGTATATATATATTTTTTCAATTGAAAAAGGGAAATTACCCTCTCTCTCTCTCTTTTTTTTTTTTTTGTGCATAAAAGCCGATGAGGACCACTGGCTCACGTGGCGCTACGTGAATAGCACAGGCGCACGGTGACGTGTTAGCCTCAACTCACACAATATTTGCTCGAGGAGACGTGTATGGATAAGCACTGACGTCGGATTTGTCTGTCACCTTTCGGATTCATTTTTCTAACTTATTTGTTATTTTCTTTTTATATATTTTGGGGTTGGTTTGTTATTTGCGGCGGTTCCACCGTCGGCCTCCGTGTCTTGTCGCTTTCCACCCGAATAAAAAAAAGTCGTGAAGGAACTTTTCACCACCCCAGCCCAGCAGTCTTTGCCTCCCCTTTCTCCGCCGGTGCGGTCCCCCACCACCTCCTGGCGCTCGCCGACGGCCCGCCCCGGACTGAAGGATCTCGCGCACTTGATTATTTCCCTTCGGCTTCATGCTTTGACCCCGAACGCGCTCTCGTCACATGTTTTTTTTTTTTTTTCTCCCGGTTAATCCATGCGAGCGTTGTTCTTCGTACGGTATGCTCCATCGAGAGGTGTTAAAGAAATGTGCATCTTATCTTGCGCGATTTGCCACATCAAGGTGCTTGGTTGATTCACCTGGAACCGAGGGCTCTCGAACTCGTGTCTCGTGCAACTCGAACTCGAGACCCCATCGCTTGAACCTGGACCTAGACCCGAAGACCCCCCAGGTCACAAACCGGGGCCTCCAAGGCCGCATTCTGAGTTCCCCCCCTTTTTTTGTTGCCCTCCTCCATCGGAAGAGCGTCTCGAAATTCTTTTTCGAGAATAAAAATAAAATCGAAAAATAACCGCAAAGGGGAGAAAAAAAAAAGAAAATTCAAATTCTCTTTTCCAAAACGATTCGTTTGAAATTCATGGAAACAAACAAAAGACAGGCGTCCACCGGGTTGAAGATTCCGGGTTCAATGATTGGGTCGAAACTGTGGGGGTGGAGACAAAGCTGAAGGAGTGAGTGGCTGGCTGGCGGTGGAAGCAAAGCCCCAAGTCCTCTCTTCCGGGGAAGGCTCTTTCTGGTCCGGTTTTAGCTCAGTTTCTTTCGGTACCCGAGCTCGCCATGCAACACATGTTCGTGGACCCCGTTGCTGGCTCGTTGTCGGCTTCCTTCGATCGCTTGAAGGCGTCGCTTACCGTTGTTACGACATTAGGGGATGGTACGCCTCGATGAGGAATGTGATTTTCGATGTCTCCCGAGGCAGGCAGCTGGTGCGTCCGGGTTTGCTTACGTGTAAGTCAGCCCCGTGGCAGTCTTTAGCTGTAAAGCTCGAGCGAGCAAGGTCCATCTAGTCCCGAAGAAAAGAAGAAGAAAAGAATAAAAAACTGCGATCCCCTTTTTCAATCTAAGGCTCCGAAATTGGTAGCCACTCACTTCAAATCCTATTGATTACGTGTAAACCGACGAGAGCCGGGGCGGCCCGCCCGCACGATCAACGACCCGGACTTTAACCGGTTCGGATGCTTCGCGAGCCCTCGGGTCACCACACTTGTCCCCCTGAATTTTGACAAACATGCATATACTCTTGTTTATTGCAACTTCAATTATTCTTTGCCCCCGCCCTCCCCCGCCACCCCCCAAATCTAATCCTGATAGAGACAAGCACGTTAGCAGGTAAACAGTGACCGCCGAGGCAAAAACCAAGAGCCAATAAAGAGGACAGACGTTAAAGCAGCGGTCATCAATCAATTGCTTGGACTAAAATAATGCCCACTCGCGACCCCTTTCCTGTGTACTTATCCAGCTTGCCCGCCCCCCCTGGTTTTACTCAAAACATGCGGAAAAAGATTATATATATATATATTAGAAGGAAAGTTTAGCTGGACGAGCGGAGAGCAGGCACGTTCATTCGGGTAAAAAGAAGGGTCAGAAAAGGAAACTCATTGCTCTAAAAAGGAAAATTTTCAAATAAAAATTTTAAATATCGCCGTATTGTCAAATAATATAATGAATTGCTCTCTCTCTCTCTTTCTTTTTTTTTTTTTTCAAAATAAGGATTTGAAGCGGACATTACTATAAATAAATGACCTGGAGTAGCCACGGTATTTTTAAGTAAGTGTCTGATTTCGGAATATTTTCGTCTTTTACTGCTTTGATTTATTTTTTTCGATTTCCTTTTTGATTTTTTCTCCTTTGTTGCGGCCTAGCAACCTTTGTCGGGCGCGAGCGAGGGTAGCCCTTGCCAAAATCAGGCGAGAGTTGCTCTCGTTCGATATGGCTAGGGTCGCCCTCGTCCGGCCCCGTGCCTTCGCTAGCCATTGCTTGATACACGCCACCGGAGAAGGGAAGGGAGTGGGGGAAACAAGAAAAAGATGGAAGAAAATGTAAAAGACAAAAATGCCCTCGTCGAAAAAATTGGCCTATTAGAGAGCTCAGGTCATTCTTTGGGACTAACGTAATCATTCGAGGTCTTTATTTTTTTGTTTTTATTCTTTCGATCGATTCTAAAAAAAAAATCTTTATTTTGCAATTTTTTTCCCTTGAAAGACACGGGATAGTCAATATTACCGACCGTGATATTTCTAAATAGGTACGTAATTTTGGTATAAACAAACGGACACCCTGAATTGACAAACTGATAACAAAGGAAAAGAAAAATGAAAATCTCAATTTTTGTGACTCTCGTCTCTCGCGCTGTCTCTCGCTCTCGCTCGCGTCGTCTCCTTCTCCCTGCTTTCACGATATCGATCCTCGATCGAATCCCCGCTCGCTCGACACGACAAACTCGCGCCGAGATATTTTCATCGTCCCGAATCGCCGTCGTCCCCCTGTGTGAAATCGATATGTGTCGGCGTCCCTCGCCACAGCCGCCCGAGCGACGACGCGAGACCTCCTCCGCTGTTTGGCTGCGATAGAATAGCAGTACGATCACTCGCTTCTTTCCCTCTCGTCTTGTCTCTTTACGCGAAGGTTCGCTGCGAAATCTATGGACTTCGGATAGCGAATTTGCCTCGTATCTTTGCTTCCTTGCGTGTGCCTTTTCTTAACTCTCTCTCCTTCTCTCTCCCCCACTCTCTCTCTTTGTTGCGCTCGATTTCGCTCGAACTGAGTGCTGGTCTTCCAGTTTTTCGAGCAATCCGAGGGCGCGTACATGGGATTGAGCTCAAACAGCTCAGGAGAAGGCATAGAAGGAGCTGAAGAAGCGTTGGAAGAGTATATACTGTTGAGATGGAGTCGCAATTGGCTCTGATAGAGCAATCGGTCGATGGTCGCTACTCTCGTTTGGTGCGCGACGCGCTTGATGGATTGCCCGACAACTTCACGATCACCGACCCTTGCATTTGCGGCCACCCGATCGTTTTCGCGAGCCGGGGGTTTCTAAAGATGTCCGGCTACTCGAGGGAAGAAGTTGTCGGCCGCAACGGGAGGATTTTCCAGGGTCCGGGGACGAACCGGCGGTCGGTGATGGAGATTCGGGAGGCGATACGTGAAGAGCGATCGATACAGATCAATCTGCTCAACTATCGCAAGGACGGGACGCCGCTGTGGATGCTGTTCCACATGAGTCCGGTGTTTAATCAGGATGACGGGGCGGTCACGCATTTCGTGGCTGTTCAAGTACCGATATCGAGGAGTTGGAGGCGGTCCTGTTCTGCTAATGGGAGGTATGGAGTGAACTTGCGTGAGGAGGTTGGTGGTGGGTTGAGGGATGTTGTGTTGCGCTCTTGTAGGAGGGAAGTGTGTTCGGACAGTCTGGCGGAATTGGGTCATGTTGCAGCTTTCGGTTCGGTTTTGGATTCAGATAGCAGAGGTGTGTGTTTACTGAGAATTGAATTGTTCTTATGTGCATTTACTACTAGTGTTGTTATTCGTTCTCCTGTAGTTCAGTACTCCAATGTGCTTTGGCCAGGGGGTGGTTATGTTCTGGTTCCAGTCACCCAGATATGCTTTGCTAGTTTCATCACATCGTCTAGTTTGTGATGTTACCATTTTTAGGATATACCCATTTGGGCTCCTCTGTTAGTTGATACTGGGATGGGCTTAAGTGTTTTAGGTGGGTCATTTGTGGTTATGTTTCAGTGGCAGCTGTCCCTTGCTGATCGGTAACAACAGTTTATGCGTATGCTACTTTGAATCAGTTGAGTTCATCAGAAATTGAACTTCACATATGCGTCTAAGTTCAAGTGATTATGTGCACTGTACTATTTCTAGCACCTGGACTTTCAAGTGACAATATTTCCCTACACATCAAAATTTGAGTTTTCAATGAGAAAGCTGTGGCTTCAATTTATTTGTGTCTTGATTTCCTAGCAGTTTCTGGCAAGTTTTCATGTACTGCATCTGAATATGACAGGAGTAGAGGCAGAAGAGCCTTGTGAGGCAAGTGATTCGGAGAAGCAAAGTGCCGCTTCTGCTATCAGCCACATTATGTCGGTGCTTACCCACTACAGTGGAACAACTGGCAGACTGGTTTGCGGGAAAGGACGCTTTTGTCCCGGGTCCAGTCTTCTCAGTTCATCCGCACTTATATCTCTTGGTAGAATCAAACAAAGCTTTGTATTGTGAGTTTTTACAAGTACCTGATCGTCTCAATTTCATTATCGCCTTCTCTTGTATCGACATTACTGATTCTTTTGTTTTGTCTTTGCCGCAACATGTTTGTCTTGCTTTCCAGAACTGATGTGCACTTACCGGACATGCCCATTGTTTATGCAAGCGACGCCTTCTTGAAGTTGACAGGTAATTTAAATTCTTCAACAGATACACTGTTTTTTCAACATGATTGAGCTGCTGTCTGAATTTCCATACTCTAATCTCTGCAGGGTACTCTAGGCAGGAAGTGTTGGGGCGAAACTGCAGATTCTTAAATGGGATGGGTACGGACTCATCAACTCTATTTCAGGTCTGTTTCTGTCTAGTGTGGACGGCATGAAGTTTTCCTCTATTTCTCTATTGAATTTTAAGCAATGTCATGCTTAGTGCTAAAGGATTATAATTCTACTAGATGAACGAATGCGTTCGGATCAGACAACCATGCACAGTACGTATTTTGAATTACAGGTTGATACTTGTCTATCCTTTTAATATAAGTTCGTCTAAATGAACTTAACATATGATCTCAGTTTCTGTTTCCCTTCAGGAAGGATGGAAGTTCGTTCTGGAATCTACTCCACATATCACCCGTTCGTAATGCTTCTGGCAAGGTATTATCATATAAAGAAGCTTCTGAAACTCATCTGCATTGTGGATGTTTTAAGTTTGGTTTCTGTCAAGCTTTCAAGACATGGAAGAGCGATGAGTATTTTGTGTTCAGAAGACTCCTTACAAAGAGAGTGAAGTAATCAACTCACAATAAGTTTTGATGTTTAACTCACGAGGTTGTGAAGTCAGTCTTCTTGTATGTGTTTTATGCCTAGACAAAGAAGGAGAGAACTATGATGTTTTCTGATGACCAGGAGGAGAGATACTGATAAACTATTATCACAGGTTCATGTAATGCCTATTTAGTGTTGTTTAGTTCGATTAATGATTACTTTGTTAGCAAAACAATATTAGGTTCCTTTTTGGCCATTCAAGAAGCTCCTCCATAGAGGAGACTGACTGATGCCTATATCAACCTATTCACGACATTAGGTTTTGTGTAACTGAATTCTTGTACTGATGCTCTCGAATTCAATTGTTTCATTTAGTTGTATCTTTTTCCTGGTTAGTCCAAATCGGTTATGAGTCCCGATCAAGTTGGCGTACCCGTTGTATGATGAGTCACATCAAGTTCTTTTACTACTTTGCACTATAAGTAGTCTTGCAATTTGAATGTGATTAGGTTCATCGCAGAAGAAATCATCCGAGTATTATACCTCCTCCATGTTCCAAATGGTACTTTGCGTGCTAAAATTTTTTATTTTAGTATATTTTATGCTTTTCGTTTCGGGTTTATCGACTGTCGACCCCAACTGGTTTGGAATAAAGGTGATATTGATGTTGATGATGTTCTTGATTCTTTTGTCACCATTGTCTTTGCTCTGAAATTCACGTGGAAGCTAGGAAACAACAATTTGTGTCCTTAGCACTGTGATTAGCAACAATACCCACTTTGTATCATCTTTTCTAGCAGTTCCAATTCAGAAAATGTTCTTGCTGTGATACTGAATGCATAACCAAGTTGATATATTGTTAGCAGCACATTAGCTGGAATCTTATCTCGAAATTCCAGTTTGTTGGTGCCTTGTTGGGTGGTGGCATCGAAATTACATATTATGGATCGGTTTCTTTCCTGACATCATATCAATCTGCTTTTTTGCTGTTGTCCTCGACAGATTGCATTTTTTGTGGGTGTTCATATTGAAGAGGATTGCAAAAACCAGGGTGGAGATGCACTGAGCCCCGAAATGAGGCAACGTAGCACTGTTGGTGCGGTAAAGGTCGCATTGAGGACTTTGTCAATGGGTGCTGGCACTTCAAGATCATAGTACAACGAAACAACCCTTCGGCTTTGCATGGTCGGAGTTACGTTCTCTAGCATCCCAATTAGTTGTGACTGAACTTCAAATATCTGTTCTGGGTTTACTGCTAGTGTAGTGGCGAGATCACGTATAGGTGGGATTGTCATGTAAAGGGGGCCCTTGTCATATGGACGTTGTTTGATAAATGAAAATGCTTCAATTTACTCGTTGAACGACCTAAGATTTTCATTTCTGCCGAAGTTTTCTGCTTTGATATGACAGGACTGACTTAATTATGAAGTGCGCCGCTTGAGGCTAAAAGCCGCGGAGCAAAACAATAGCGAGATTGCTGAGAGATATTAAAATGCAATACATCATCAATTGGAGACCAAGATTGGGCGCGATCAGCGAATTGTGCAGACGTCTGCAAGAAGAGACGGTAGAGATATCTCTCCATACGCTAGAACTTCAGCAGGAGAAAATCCTAACTTTCGGTAGATTACTTGCTAGATCGGATTTTAGTGCTTGATGGCTTATGGTAGGGGAAAATTACCAAAAAAGTTTTTTAACTTATGGCTAATTCAACATTTTTTGACTAATTCAACTTTAGATTTTTTGTATTTGTGTCAATTTAGTTTATTTGAACATCCGATGCTGACGTGGATAATTTTTTATAACATATGAGATTTTTTATCTGTTTTTTTAATTTCTTTTCTTTCTTTATCGTTTTTTTCCTTCCCTGTGGCCAGCAAGGCTTACTATGGTCGAGGCTGGCCTCATTGACTGAGGGCTAAGGTAGCCATGCTGTGCGAGGTAGCCTCGCCTGCAATCACAATGGCCTTGCCTGGCTTGGGTGACAGGAGTCAGGGGCTTCGCCACCCTCATTGGACATGAAGGGGGAAAAAAAAGAAGAAGAAGAAAAAAAAAAGTAAAAAAGTAAATACTAAAATATCATTAAAAATCGTCTAGTGCCGGCGTCAATAGGTCGAATAGACTGAATTGATGCAAATGTAAAAAGTGCATGGCACGATTGTTATAGATTAAGATTGAATTGACATAAATACAAAAGCTTTAAGTTCACCTCTTTTCATTTACGATGAAAGGAGATTGATTCCCTCTTGTAGAGACATAAGCCCACCTCCCGATACACACATATCTCTGCTCCCTTCTCTCATAAAGCATGGAGAAGATTTTGCAATGCCCGAATCGCCTCGATTCGATGGCTGAAGTGTTTCTCAAACATCTTTGATGGAAGTACTCTTGCATTCAGCCCTAGGCCGTCGCTCCTTTCTTTCCTTCTTCTTCTTCTTCTTTTCGGTTCAAGACACTTATTGCGGTTCTCTTATCTAAGTAACTATAAAAAGATTATATGAAGCGCACTTTTTAATTGGGATATAACTCTTATAATGGAAGGATAAGTAAGTACCTGTTGGTAAACTAATGATTGCCACACCTCGTTAGTCACTTTGTATTGGGAAAGGTGATCGCACCTAAAATTTTATTTAGGAATATTGCATGGAAAATTAGGGATCGACCCCGACCCCGAGCAAAAAAAAAAAAAAACTATCGAACTGGGTATAAATGTTAGGGGCATGTGCATGTAGCTTGTTATATTTATCGGACTGACGGTGGATGGGCTCGAGAGAAGATTGTGAGCTTAATTGGACTAAACCCACTCGGCCGAATATAGCGTATGCCTAGCTCGTGGGCGTTATGAAAATTCGAGACCATGAAAAGCATATTCATTGGCAAAGAGAAGATTCACGGCTTGGGCACAGCCGCAAACAATTAAACATTACTTGTCCGGAGGAAGCAGACAAAGGATCAATCTACTAAGATTTCTCCCACTATTACATTCTTGAAGAACAGAGATAATGTCGCACGTGTTTCACCCTATTATTTGAGCAATATATGCTTTTGGACTTGTAATCTATTAACAAGACAGGAAAAAAAAAAATATTCGGTCAATAAAGAAGAGAATATATGATCGACAGAAATAAGGAAAGAAAATATACACTTGGTCCAGCAAAGGGGTCTTATAAATTGAGATGCGCAAAGCACAGAATCTCCGAGTCCTTCCATTGCAGCTTTGGCGTCCTCAACACGGTGGCTCCGGCAGCTCTTTCCCCTCTCTGTACGGTCCGGCGGCCTGTGGTCTCAGTTGGAAGATAGGATAAGTTCCCCCTGCAAGAACCGCCGCCGCCTGAGCAACTCTGGTGGTCTTCCTGCAGGTTTTTTTTTTTTTTTTGCCTTTTCTTTTTCTGTTGTCAACCAGCAATACCAGCACTGCCACTTGCATAGTAATTCCACGGTTGATGTCGCTTGAATTCATCCTTTCATCATCGATTGCGCACCCGCATGATCACCCGCTTAAAATCAATCCAAGCTGCGTGTATTGAATATTCAGAGTGATTCTCCCCAAAGATTTCGAGTAGCTTAACCAACGAGTGGTTTTCGAGCATACAACAATAATAGTAACATTTATTTTGAGGAACTGCTCAAATCCTAAGGCTAAGAAGCCAATACCGCTACTCTTTTCTCGGACTCCCATTAAAAAAAACGGATTCTACCAATTTTTTGCCTGCAGAAAAAGAAAAAGAAAAAAAAAATCAATTTATGCATTATCCCCTTTTCCATGCATGAGCGTTAGCCCTAACACCTTCCTCTTTCTCTTTGCAAGGTTCTTCAACCTCTCTCCCATCTCTTTCATGCAGAGTCCAAGAAAATCAAGAACCACCCGATTCAAGTTCAAGAACCACTTCCGGCGAGATCACCCATGGCATCATCGGTCAACAAGAAACGGATGTTCTCGGCTACTTCTGCCGCGACGGCCCTGGCATTCCTCTTCTCTCTCTTCGGGCTCTCCTCCACGGACTTGGCCCTCCCGACGATCTCCTCCTACGGCGGCGGCCGCTGGTCTCTCCTCCGCCCCAGCATCGGCATCTCAGCCATGCACATGCAGGTCCTCCCCGACGGCAACGTGGTCATCTTCGACCGCACCGACTTCGGCCCTTCCAACCTCTCCCTCCCCCGCGGCAGGTGCCGCCACGACCCTGCCGACGTCGCTCTCAAGGTCGATTGCACCGCGCACTCCCTCCTCTACAACGTGGAGTCCAACTCCATCCGCCCGCTCAACGTCCAGACCGACACGTGGTGTTCCTCAGGTGCTGTCCGCCCCGACGGGACACTCATACAGACTGGCGGTTACAACGACGGGGAGCGGAAGGTGCGGACGTTCGCACCGTGCCCCCGGCACAGAGGCAATTCCTGCGACTGGACGGAGCTCGACGAAAGCCTGACCGAGAGAAGGTGGTACGCCTCGAACCACATATTGCCCGACGGGCGCGTGATCATCGTCGGAGGGCGGAACGTGTTCACGTACGAGTTCGTCCCCAAGACCTCCGCCATGGAGAAGAGCTTCCACCTCAAGTTCTTGAAAGAGACGAGGGATTTTAGAGAAGAGAACAATCTGTACCCGTTCTTGCACTTGTTGCCCGACGGCAATCTCTTCATCTTCGCCAACAGACGGTCCATCTTGTTCGATTATAAGAAAAACTGGGTCATCAAGGAGTACCGGACCATACCCGGATTTGATAAGAGGAACTACCCGAGCACCGGGTCGTCGGTGCTGCTCCCCATGCGGCTGGCAGGAGGGCCCGAGATGCCAGCGGCAGAGGTGATGATTTGCGGTGGTTCGCCGCCGGGCGCGTTCACCAAGTCCGACAAGCTCCGGGTGTTCGTGGAGGCCTCTCGGTCCTGTGGGCGGCTCCGGGTGTCCGACCCGGACCCGGAGTGGACGATGGAGCAAATGCCGATGCCTCGTGTCATGTCCGACATGCTGCTCCTGCCGAACGGCCACGTGCTGATGATCAACGGAGCGACGAACGGGACCGCCGGGTGGGAGGACGGAAGGAACGCGGTGTACAACCCGGTCCTCTATCTGCCGGATAGCCCCGGCCCTGCCGGGAGGTTCGAGGTCCTGACCCCTGCCCGGGTCCCCCGAATGTACCACTCAGCAGCGGTCGTGGTGCCGGATGGGAGGGTCCTGGTGGGCGGGAGCAACCCGCACAGCAAGTACAACTTCACGGCATACCCGTACCCGACCGACCTCAGCCTCGAGGCCTTCTATCCGCCGTACCTCAACCCGAAATTCACCATCTTGAGGCCGTCGATACTGTCCCTCGAGGCCGTGGACCAGACGGTGTCGTACTCCCAGCGGTTCTCCGTGAACTTCGTCGTGACCATGTTCCGCCCGAGGCGCGGGCTCTCAGTCGCGCTCCTGGCCCCGCCCTTCACGACCCACTCGTTCGCAATGAACCAAAGGCACCTGTGGCTGGGCGTGCTGAGCGTGGTCCGCTTGTCGAGCTTCGCCTATAGGATCACAGTGGCCGCGCCGGCGAGCGCCACGGTGGCACCACCGGGGTACTACATGCTGTTTGTCGTCCACGCGGAGGTCCCGAGCTGTGGCATTTGGGTGAGGGTCCGGTGAGGGGGTCCGGACTGTATATAATTAGCAGGTGCATAACATAGATGATAACTAGGCAATACTTTCAAATTTCTTCCGTTTTTGTTTCGCCCTTTTGGGCTACAGAGAGTTCAGTTCAGTTCAATTCAATTCAATTCATTGTGATTCGTAAGTTCTGAATTTTCCTTTTTTCCCCTCATGACGGCTTCAATCTTGTCATGTAACGCAACAAGATTTAGAGAAGGAGCAGGGAATTTGTTTATATGTTGATGCAATCTTCCTAATGTAATTTACAGTGTTTTTCCAAGGCTTAATCGAAGAGGCTGATGTTCAGATTGATTGTTTTCCCTAAAGGAAAAAAAGTAAAAGTAAAAATAAAAATAAAAATGGAGATGCGGGGTATCGGTCTCCATACCTCTCGCATGCTAAAGGCGCGCATGATAACACTTCTACTTCAGAAATCTTTTAAGAAGCATAAGTCGATTTTTATACTTCTATTTCTAAAGTAGAAATTGATTTTTTCACTTTTACTTCAAAAGTTGATTTCTGATTAAAAAAAAGTGTTCGTTAACATCAAAATTTCTACTTCTCAAATAGAAATTCTTTTGGTAACAGTAGAAAATTTCTACTTCTGGAACATTATTAACACAAAATATTCTACAAAAAAGTATTGATCATAATCTAAAATGCATATTATTCAAGAAAATTTAAATGCAAATACTAATGGATTTATGTATAATTTATCGGTATTTGTATTTATGTAAATGCAGACCAAATTATGAGAAAATTGTATTAATGAATACGATGATTGAACTCATATATCAATGCTAAAAGTATGGGTGGTTTCAGTGTTTCATCTCCTATGTCTCTAGCATGATTTATATTGTAATGGGCATAATATATGAACTTTCTTCGTGCATAAACCATTTACAGTAATTGTATGTACCTTGAGATCACCTAGATATTAACGAGAACTTGAGATATAAAATTACAATGATGATGAGCTTGTTTTGATATGAAGGCATCTCTAAGCAGAAAGACAAAAGGCAAAAATTAAGGTGCTATCATTTTTATCTTTTCAACCGAGCTTTTGTTTTCTTGAATTTTTCTATAAAAAAAATGAAGGCACAAGATCACTAGCTTCATCGGATCAAAGAATGGTATTTTGGGGGTAGCCACATCCATTATTGGACTTAAACTAAACAAGCAAAGAGAGAGATAAAAAAAATCTAAGAGTTCATGTAGATATGAATATCTATTCTATCAATCAAAATAAATAAAGAATGGTGCGCAAATTAATGAACTAAGAACATGTGGATAAACACACAACAAATCAAATATCACATCCCTAATGAAGCACAAAAGGTTTAGAAAAGAAGTGTTTAGAGGTTTGAAAGGAGTTGGGAACATTTGGAGATAATTTATCCGAAGGGGCAAAATTATCATTTTAAAAATATTTGCAATTAAAATCATTAGAATAGGATTAGCTAGTTGAATGTACCTATTTTTCAATTTTGGAGATTTTCTAAAATTTTTATGGATTTTTTAAATGATTTGCCCATAGGAGAGAAAAATTGATGTTTTGAGAAAGTTCGGAAGTGAAAATTATAAAATATGGATTTGGCTAGTCAAATTTGTCTATTTTTCATTTTCTGCAATTTTTTTTTTAAATTTTGGAGACAATTTGCTCATAAGGGGCAAAATCTTCATTTTTGCAAAAAGAGAGGGTAAAATAATCAAAAATAGGATTGGCCAGTTGAATGTACCCATTTTTTAATTTTTGAGATTTTTCTGATTTTTTTTTTTTGGAAATTTTTAGAATTTTACCAATTTTTTAGAATTTATTTATGAATTTTCCATTGTTTATATTTTTTAATGATTTAAAATTTTTAATTATTTTTTAAAAATTTTATTATTAAAAGAATTATACGGATCGGGTCAAATTGGATTGAGACGGACGAGCGAAGAGTGGAAAAGAAAATATGGAAAGAAAGGGCAAAAAAATAAGAGACTTATGATGGTGAAAAGTAACATTTTTTTTACTTCTCAAAATTTCTCCAAAAATAGCTTTTGAAATAGAAATTCCGCTTCATAAATATTACCTTGTGCCCCTAAGCGAGCGCTCTACCATCTGAGCTACATCCCGTCGATGAATTCCTATTGCTTAGATAAATTAGAATGCTGAATACACGAAAAGTAAATTGCTTTTTGCATCGTTTTCACCGGGCTTTTCATCAAATGAGTGTCCCCAGGTTTACAAGAAAGCCCATACGGATCATCTTACAACCAAACTTTACCAATTTGCCCCTCTCTCTCTCTCTCTCTCTCTATCTCTCTCTCTCTCTCTAAGGTATAAACTATACACAGTGGAAGTAGTTCTCTGACACATCAAATTGGCAAATGTTCTGTCCTTTTTTAATCTAATTAGCCTTACTTGCTAGACCCTGCGGAACTGTACTTGTACCTAGTGGCCCAATAGAGATAGTGCAGGAAATTCAGCCCGCTGAGCACGCACATGAGCCAGTAGAACCTCTCCAGCCGATACCCGTTCAAGTTCGCCCCCTTGAGCCACGGCCTGTGCCCGGAATTCCCGGTGACGCCGTTCACGACGGACACGATCACCGTGCTCAGGTAGTACCCCATGGCCAGGGAGGCCCACGAGAGCGCCGTGGCCAGCGACCTCATGCTCGCCGGGGCCTCCGAGAAGAAGAACTCCAGCAGGCCCGCCAGCGTGAACAGGTCCGCCGACCCGAGGAACAGGTACTGGAGCGCGATCCAGAAGAAAGTGATGGGCAGCGGACCGGCCGAGCCGATGAGGCCCGAGTCGGTCGCCACCCGCTTCCTCTTGGCCTCGACGAGGGCGGCCACCGCCATGGCCAGGACGGAGAGGCCCAGCCCGAACCCGATCCTCTGCAGGTGGGTCACGCCCGTCTCTGTCTTGGTCGCCCTCCGGGCGAATGGGACGATGAAGTGGTCGTAGACAGGGGCGAGGATCATGATGAAGAGGATGGGGAAGATCGGGAGGGAGGCCGGCGGGACTCTGAGGGAGCCCAACTTGGTGTCCATCGTCGATGCTTGTTGGACCGAGAAGGTGGAGAGTTGGGCCAAACAGCAGTTGAGGAAGATGGTGCAAGCGAAGACAGGGAGGAGCTTCAGGACGATCTTGACGTCCTCGACTTGTTGGACGCTGCACTCCAGCCACCTGTGAACGGGCTTGGTGGTCACTGCCCTGTTCAGGAAGCTCAAGCTTCCATTGGAGGGAAGGGTTACCTCCTTCGATCTCGGGTCATCTTCTTCTTCTCCTGCTCCTGCTCCTGCTTCAAATGCTTCTGGTTGGCGTTGGGTCATCTGGGTCGTTGCATAAGAGGGGCTTGTGTTCATGTTTGCAATGGCATTGCTTGGGTTCCTGGATTGGCAGGGATTGAGGGCAGCAGCAATCAGAACCTGTTTCAAACAAGCATTTAGGATGAGCTCCTCAGATAGATCCAACATCTAGGGTGATTACTGATCAGACACATGCACATTCTTAAGATCATTGGGCGGGCACGAGGCGTGCCGACTGCCGAGCTTATTCGGCCCGGGCAGGTCCCCAAATTCAAGAAAATAAAATGCAAACCTTGAAGATGGTTGCGAGTGGACTCCCAGAAGGGATCTTGTTCCTGTAACTGGCTGATCCAGCAAGAAAGACTGGGATTGACAAGAGAATTGCAAGTGTGGAGATCCCAAATCCCCATTGCCAACCTTTGTTGTCCTCAACCCATACCACCAACGTGACTGCGATCAGGCCTCCACAGGAAAGGGAAAACACGAAGTAGTTGAAGAAGGTGGACCTCTGCTTCCTCCCCTGCGGCGTACCTTCGTCGAACTGCTCGGCCCCGTGAGACGGCAGCGAACCCTTTATCCCCCCGACCCCGAGCGCCACCAGGTAGAGCCCTGCGAACAGCATCGCTGCCTCCCCGCCGCCGACCTCTTGGCATATGGCCGCAGGGTCGGCACGGTCGCAGGGTGGCGGCTTCAGCGAGGCCGACTTGGCCTGCACCGTGAGTATGACCAAGCCCTGTTGCACACACAAAAAGGAGAAGATAGATGAGCGTTTAAGACTTCAGAGAATCCAAAGAGACTTCGAGAATTTGCCCCAGTCAACTTCAGGGTCGATGGCATTCGCCGGCCATCAATAGGGATCAGCGAATTCAAGTGTTGCACCTGAAACCTACCGATGGAACATGTTTATTAATTTTTTAGAGCCTAAAATCTACTTTATTTATTGTAAAATCTAAAACTTACCCTATCACGAGTTCTTACTAAAATCTATATAGATTTCACTTATATCATTAACTAATTCATCTTTAATGACCATCGTTTACTTCTCTAGTCTATTGAAATTGGGCCCTTGAGGCCGTTAGGCCACTTGTCATTGGCCCAACATGACAAGTACTTCGCATCAAATGTCAACGTTCGAGACTTTGGCCCCCAAAATCCACACAAAGACACAAATTGCCTCCACTTTATGCACCCTCGGATTAAATCCGATTATGCATTAATCGTCAAAGAGGATTTAACTTCGTGTACGTGGGAAAACGACATACTTAGCAGCAATTAAAATGCCGGAATATGTACTTTCATTGCGTGTTTAAAGTGCGTTTGACCCAAATCAAAAGAAATCTCAAACTAAACCAAAGCATCACGATCATTGCGTTTCTATCCCTCCATGCCAAGATAAGATTGGCAATCAACTGGGAGATCTCAATCGCTCGATATCTCGGACAATGACCACATGAGTGGCTTTGTGTACCGTGTTTTTTGGGTGCGACGATCAGACATCGAAGGCAACACGTGGCGATACTTGCGCGAGGGTCGACAGTTATCATGGTGCCTTCGCTCCATTGGCCAGGTTTTGTTGCCACGCTGCAGTGTCGATGAGGTGGACAAGAAGTTATGGAAGTTGAGGACAAAATTGACACTTTAATTTTTTTTTTTTTTGGATTATATGATGTGGGAGAGAGAGAGAGAGAGAGACAGAGAGAAGTTCCTACTTCCTAGTGTGTTTGTCCTATGAATGAAACGACAAAATTGTCGAGGGAAGTCCATGTGATTGGTCCAAAGTTGCCTTGAGGACTAATGCAAAGGGACCCCATCACACGCAAACACATCAAACTCAACATGCATTGATGTCAGATTTTTAGACCCCAGGCCCAACATGCAACAACCAATTTGAAAATCTCTTTACAAACAATAAATGTTTGGAAAATATTTTTCTTTTCTTTTCATTAGGGCATGCCCCATACGTGGACCAAAGTGTCTCGAGAGCCCTCCAACGCATGCTTGCCAGGAAATCTAGTTAAACATATGATTCGCCCCACGAAATATTAAAGAATGCGAGCTTATTGATTCAATCCACCATGACAAGGACACCAATGAATCCCGAAATTGACATCACAAACATATATATATATGTGTGTGTGTGTGTGTTTTTTTGGATGACTCCCCCAATTGAAAAAAATACCAATCATCATCATTTTTGTCCCTTCCTAGTTAATGGGAACATAATCATCACTAGACAAATCTAACCAGATCACAAGCCGGCACCTTCCAATTCTGATCAAGCAAGTGAACTAATAACGTGCTAATCTTTGCCCGCACTACAGGAAGCCCGCGTTACGCCAAGTGGCGCGAGGTCACTGGCTGGTTTCTCCAGCCCACTCACGTGGTTACGACACGTCATCACGGTAAGAGGAGGTGGGTAACACAACATCGACGCACGAAAAAACATTTTGAAGTTGTTCAGAGAATGTGGAAAGATTGACGTGCGTAATTGGTATTTCACTTTCCGGGATTTCTCAAATCTCGAAATGATCGTCTTTGCTTTTGGAACGGCGAAGAAGAAGTCAGGAATGAAAATCAGGGACGGACGTCATAACCCGTCGAACAATCTCTACGTCTCCAAAAATTTCTTGGGATATTTGTATCCCCGCCCCCGCTCTCTTGCCTATGCTGCAACCTAAACCCATTTTCTATGTCCGTGGCCTTGTCTGGACCGAGATCCGTGGACTCAAAACAAATTCGAACCGTTAATCGTGCGAATTCAAATGATCGAACGGCCTCGATGGACTCGATTTAGGTGTACTCGAGTCCATACGAATATTTACCTCGGGTAAGACCCACCTCACAATCACGATGGACAATACGAAGTCGTTTGGGACAGTTTTTGCTTGTTTTCTCGCATTCAATGACAAAGGAGGATGCATTGCAAATGCAGTGCACCTGCTTCGACACCAAGATTTGAGTGAAACATGATCCTGTCCCAACCCTCAGCAGTCAGCACCCCGGCTTCAATTCCCCATACATGCTTAAAAAAGCATTTTTCTTTTACTTTATTTAACATATATATATGAATTTTTTTTTACTGATTAATCTAAATTAAGGCCAAAATGAAAGGAGGAATAATCAGCGAAAAAATTAACCCAAAAAGTTACTGAACGAGAAGGAGTTAATTAACTGCGAGAAAACAGGACAGAAGAGAGAGAAGGAGGTGAAATTGTACCAGGAATTCAATAGCTGCGCTTATCAGGTAGATGCGATAAGTGGTGCAGAAGGCGTCGGAGAGGAAGCCGCCGAGGAGGGCGAGGAGGAAGGCCGTCCCCATGAAGTTGGTCACGTCGTTTGCCGCCCTCGACGGCGACACGTGCATGTACTCCGCCATGTACATCACCAGGTTGCTCGCATTCGCCAGGTACGCCAGGTTCTCCAGCACCTCCACCACTGCGGAAAAAAAAAATGGGCAAAAAGAAAGAACCATCAGATCACGCCTTTTCTGATCATTTTTTCTTCGAGAGAAAACAGATTTGATGAATCTGTAAGTCTCGGATGGGAACAAGCGCTTTACCCAAGACGAAGAAGGCGGCGAGCATGCCCCCGTGGCGGCCGACGATGGCGGGGCGGTTCCTCCAGTCGACGTAGCCGTCCCATGTGGTCGCCGCCATCTGTGGATGGCCTCCTTCTCGATCCTGTAAGTACCCAGAAAAAGTCAAAAGGGGTTAATTGATTGATCACATGATGATGAGCCCCTTCCCTCTCTCTGTCTCTCTTTTCCCTTTTCCTTTCCCGTTTCCTCGGTTTTTTTTTTTCTTTCTGTTTTCTGCTAGACAGATGAGCCGTTGTTGTCAGCTATTAAAGCGGAAACATGTATGCTATTGCTGAGAGAGAGAGAGAGAGAGCGAGCGAGCGAGCGAGCGAGAGAGAGAGATAAGCAAAAGGAACCCACCATTCCTATCTCTCACTCTCTATCCTTACTTTCCCCACACAGAAACCCTTTTCAACTCGTGCTTGTGACGTGCTGTTGCAGAAGAGAGAGAGAGAGAGTCAGAGAGAGAGCTTTGAATAGGAAGAAGAAGAGGGCTGAGGTGATGCGAGATTTATAGAGAGAGAGAGAGCTTTGGAGGGTGTGAACTGAGTGTGGAGGTCCAACTTGGGGAGAGAATGATATGGTCTAGACCGCAAAATCACTTTTCTTGAACCTATTTTGCCTTCATTTTCCTAATGTTGGAGTATATTTTACGTTTCTAGGTTTGACTATGCTTTAGGGTTTACCACTCAAGCCTACCCCGTGCACAACCAATGGAAAGATGAATTTTTTTTTCTTTTATTCTTGTGATTGCTTGCTTAAGTGTACCTCTCCTCCCCCCCCCCCCTTCCAAAAAGAAATGCAGCATCTAACTTCTTTTCTCTTTCCTTTTTGCGTTTTGCCTCCTTTTCTCCTTGTTTGACCCCCCACCGTGCGATTAAAATAGTATGGGGGATTCTTATTCGACATGTATGATGTTGTACACGGAATCGACCATGCTGCATCTGATTGTGACGGGGCACTTGCTTTTATTGCTTGGGACGCAGTGGATGCACGTATCGATGCGCGCGAGCATGCACGAATGGTTCACAGGCAAGCCTAACCCCATTGGTTACAATGTGCTCAACGAGGATATTGGATTCACCAGGGGGTCTTTTAGGGATGACGAGAATACGAATTCAATCCAACCCCTTAGGAACTCGTCCTTTCGAGCCTCAACATCTATTACTGGTGTGAGTACTTATTAACAAACGAACCACATACCTCACCCGACTCTCTATCGTTTGTGTTATTCTATGTACGAGGTACATATGCACTTGCCTAAAAACAGTATCTCCTTAGTCTACGGGTTTAAGTGATCGTGTTCACAAATTACTATCGGCAATATTTGGACCACATCTCTCAGCTTAAAATCATGTGGATATGTATCGGCGTGCATCATCTCGTTGAAGAATAAACGATAAGCACAGCCCGAAACTCTCCTTCTCAAGTCTTGCCAATTGAGATGCAGCCGAGGGAACGGAAAAAATCCCTTCAGAAAGGAAAAAAAAGAAAAAAAAACCAGGAACACACGCGTAACAACGTGATCCTCGGAGGGCGATTGCTTGACTTATCGAGAAGGGAATTCGGCTTAGGGTTTGCAGCACAAGATGATGAGAAACGCAATAGGAAAAACTTTTCCTTGGCGCATTGGCGACCGTACGATGACGATAGATGGCTCGCGACCATGTGCGTGTCCCAGGAAAGGAATGGATCGTTTCAAAGATGGATTCGAGTTCTGATAGTGGGGGGTCTTCGCATATTTTGCCTGAAAACAACCCCCCTAATTCCCACTTTGATGAGCGAGTCAAACCAGGGCTTTTTTTGGAGGGCGTACCTGCCCATCTCCCACCACTTACTGTGGAAAAAGTGCAGGTTTTGGTGGACGGTGCAAAAGTTGATGGGCAAGACCGAAGACATGAACTTTTTTTTTTTTTCCCACTCTCTCTCTCTCTCTCTCTCAACTAATCTTTTCTTTGTCTGATAGGATGAGATTTTTGTTAGCTTAGGGTTAGTGTTTCCGTCGCTGCTTCGGATGGGTTCAGATTCGCAAATCCATTTTCTCGACGACTTGAAAAGGTCGTCTGCATTTAAAAAATATCTTCATATACAAACGTTATTATTGAGTTACATCCATGAGTTGGGTTAAAAGAATCTCACATCAAAGTTAATATGTCTTGATTGTTCCATACCTCATTATGTAAAATTTTTCAAGTGAAGATAGATCTAACATATATATATATATATATATATGTTGATAAGTTTGAATTTGGATTTATTCTTAGCAATCTCCTTAGATGCTGGTATCTAGCTTATGTTACACGCTCCTTAACACCTACGAATCAAGAAAAACGAGCGTCAAAAGCCCAAGTCAGAGGATCCGACATGAGATTATTCTACTTGCTTGAATCTATTCAAATCTGTTTCTTCTTCTGCTGGTTTTATTTTGCTTGCTTCTTCTTCTTTCTTCTTTCTTTTTTTTGGCGGCTAAGCACTTTTCCTTGGGACATCGTGAATCACGGGACGGACTTGATGAACTGTTTGGCGCAACAGGAGTTCCAGCATGTGAACCAACGCACACTTGCATCGTCTCCTGGACCGGATCGGTGGGAAAGCTACAGCTAATATGGCAGTTGTGTAGATCGACCCCGAAACCACGAGACATTAGGAAAATAGGCGCTTTTAATATCTCACCTGTCTCGTAAAATATTGTCGGAATTGCTAATTCTTCACAAAACAAGCACGTTAAAAAGAGAGAGAGAGATCTTGCAAAGCAGGGTCAAATATGTTAGAATTTTCCTAACACTTAATTAGGGTCCATTTGTTTCGTGAAAAATGTAATATTTTTCCAATAGTCATTTTTTAAGAAAATAATGGTATTTTCAGTCTTTGACTAATACTTAAAAATAAATTGGAAAATGATTTCCGTCGTTTGTCAATGAATTGATTTTTCCTAAAAAAATTATTGGTTAATTTGATTTTTTAATTATTATTTATTTTTTTGAATAAATAATATTTGTTACTTTTAATTACTTTCTTTTTAAAAAAATCTCTTTTTCTTCCTTTTGTAATTTTTTCTCAACTGGTTGCCGACCATAGGCCAGGCTTGGGCTCGGCCCAACCTCATTGGCCTTGAGCAAGACCAAACTTCACTGGATTTGGCGAGGCGAGCCTCAATCACTCAAGGCCGAGCCAAATTCGGCGAGGCGACACCTTCCTTGAGGCCTGTGACGTCGAGGCTCACCACACTAGCCTAGGGTGAGGCCGAGGCTGGCCTCGCCAACCTTGAGTGAGGTCGAGGCTCGCTTGCCTAGGTTGCTCAAGGCCAAGGCTAACCGAACCAGATCCAGCAAGCTTTGCCTCCCTCAAGGCCGGCATCGTCAAGGCTCATTGCTGAGCCTCGAGCTCACCTCGTTGGGCAGCTGTCATTGTCGAGGTCAGCTAATGGCGAAGGAAGCAAGTGAGGCAAGGAGCAGCAACAAGCGGAGGAAGCAGGCGGAGGAAGGAGCAGTAGCAAAGGAAGAAGAAGGAGAAACGAAAATAAAAGAAGAAAATAAAAAAATATTAAAAAATGAAAATTTGGAATTTCAAAAAAATAATTAAATAATGAAAAAAAATAATTATTAAAAAAGTACGAAAGAAATAAGGAAAAAAAGATGAGGAAAATGTTTTCCTCTTCTCAAAATGAGGAAAATATTTTCCTCAATTTTAGAGGTTTTGTTTTTATAAAAAAATATTTTCCATTGACCACTCATTTTTGCCCCCTAAACATAAGAAATTGGGAAAAATGTTTTTCGGAAATATATTTTCTGTTAAACAAATAGGGCCTTAAAAAATCAATTTTTCCGATGACTCCGTAGCAATGATATGGTAATTACGTACTTCCTCCAAAGCCTTCGGGTTGAAAGGAATAAATAATTTTAGGGTTATGATATTTTCCTTCAATGAAGAGAATAACATATGTGCTGAGACCATCCCCAACGAACGCTTTGATTTCTATTCATCACCGGCCAACGCCTATTATTTGTATGCCGACTTATGATAATTTACGGTTATGATGTTTAATTTCCTTCCACAAAAATACTCATTTATAATTCATGTACGATATGTCTAAAAGAATTCGTCTAAAAATTCCTTTCTCATGCGCTCTCTCTCTCTCACTCTCTGTCGTTGCCAAGCCGCAACACTTCCTTGCCCACCGCTACTATCGTCGCTTGTTTACAAAGCTCTAGCTGCGGCAACGTTGTTGCCGACAATGGCGACGGTTGGCCTGCAACCTCGACGGCCACAATTGTAAAGAGAAAAGAAAAAAAAAACTAAATAAATTTGAAAAAAAAAATATCCAAACATCATTAAAAATTGTCAACATTAGTGCCGACCATGCTACGCAAAATGGCCGGTGTCCACGTCAACCCTTTCAGGCCAAAATTGATCGGATGAACTGAATTGGCAAAACGTGAAAAATATTTAAGACTCAATTAACATGATTAGAAGGTTTAGAGTTGAATTGGCAAAAGTGCAATAAATTTAGAACTTTTCGAATAATTTTCCCCACGAGCAACAAAAGAAGGGCGCATTATTATCTATAGCCTTCGTTATTTTAAGTGTCAATGGAAAAAAAAAACAATTTCGCTCTTGAAAATTCAACAACACCTCCGTGATGACAATCTATGAGAAAAAAAAAAAGGAGAGGGGGAAAGGACAAATTAAGTGTAGATACGACGAAATTAGGCCATTAATTGCCCTACAGCGACCCCATCTTTTTTCCAAAGTTAATTAAAACGACAAGAAGGACAAATTAAGCTCGAACGTCAACGTTCGAACTCACGTCAACTCGAGCAAAATGCATCACACATGCCTCATTTGCCGTTACCTGGTCCATCGTCTACAGACAAGGAAACTTTCACATCCTATTCGAATTTTCGTAGATCATCGCATGCGTCATAAAAAAAAATATATCGGGGACACCCCTAAAAGAAATAATGTAGGAATAAATGTAGTTGCAACGAGACGTTCGATGTTGATCGAGTATAAAGATCTCCGATCTTCTTTTAGGATTTGTTTGTTCTGCAGAAAATAAATGATTTGAAAGATACTTTCTTAAAAATGACCGCTTATATTACTTATAAAGATAAATAGACGGAAAATATTTTCACTATCTAAGAAAATGTTTAGATAACTAGAAATCGGCTTCAAATTGGCTTTGATGCCTAGATTTCTTTGCTAGTACTTTCCTAAAAGTTAATAACTAGAAATCAAAACTATCGTGGAAAGTTTACAAGGTGATATACTCGGACATTGCTACGGAATAAATGAACTTAAAAACGAGATCGATACATTCAATATTGATTCGATTTGAGTGTTCTCGCGAATACCTAAAGAAAATGTTCCTTTCCTTTTCCTACCGAACTAATTTCGATACCACGAGCGGCACTAAAAAGAAGGAAAAAAGATTGAATAGAAAAACTCCCAACAGCCAAGCCACCTCCGAAAGTTATCATGAAAATCTTTCACTCGTGAAGAAATGTTCGATATGAATCATAACTATTCAATTCACCTACAATCCGACGGTTTGAAGGCGACAAGGCTAGTGCTACAGTCAATATGCCTATCACCACGTCAAAAATCAAGAAATCTCTCCACACAAAGAATCACCACGATCCAACATATAAGTTGGCTAAAGACTTGTTGACGAAAAGATTGGAAGTTACAACCTTGTGGAAGCTGCGACTTGTTCTTTAATCATGTCGAACAGATTTTTTTTTTATAAAAAAAACCCGATATTTGCCTAAATTTAATCCTCCCATCACTAACTCCTGAGATTAGTAGTTGACAAACTTAGGTATTGTGGGCTGTGGCATAGCTTCAAACAAAAAAAAAAATAGCAATAGCATGAAGTTCTTATTATAGGGTTCAATTTTCTCAAATTTTGGCATTTTGCGAGTACCCTTTTTCAGGTGGAACGTGAATGCGAGAGAGGATGATGGACACTTTTCTTAGGCCCTTCGAACATGTGATTCTGCGATTTCCCCCTCCTCCGAGGGCCAACCCTAAATTGCCATTGGTCCACATTATGACTTTCATGCCCCACCTCCAATTATTGCTCATCCCTTTTTTTTTCTTTTCTTTTCTTGACAATAGCATTTCAGGGTTTAATTGAGAAAATCGACAAGAGTCTTTGGTAATGAAACTCTCGACACAACCTGATTTCATGGCCGTTGATGCGTTAATTTATCAAATACGCGAATGATTACACTCGACATAGAAGGAATGGTGGATTCTGCTCATGTAAAATCGACATTTCTTTGAATTCCCGTGGTAAATACGTGAAGAAGTGCTCTCTACATTGAGCGAATCTCGCGTTGCATGCATATATTCAACAAGTGGTGTTCGAATTTTTCATATATTGATTGCGCACGGCACGAGAGAGTCATAGAGTTTCTTAATTCGATTGCTTAATGAGAGTACTTGTCACAAAAAGTCTTATTAATTGATGGGCTTTAATTTCGCACGGGATGTAGATTTACGAAGAGCCTTCTTTTACTGTGTTTTGGCTAGTCTTAATGATGAGATATGAGAAAATATCAAGCTTCAATTGAATTGCATGGGGCCTCCATAGCTCGCATGATGCACGAGATATCACCCGAAAGGACAAGACAAAAAAAAAAAAAAGAGAAGAGGAAGAAGAAGCTAAAAGCCAATGGTCAACTCCCTTCGAGAATGTGACTTTTGGAGGAGGTATCACGTGACTGATCGTGCCCTATCGTCCGATGTGCCTAACCGTACACGCCAAGTTCCTCAAAATATTAGTCTTATCCAATTCGATAGATCTTGTTTGCGGACTATATATACAACCATAGTTATATATGTAGTCTTGGGCTATGTTTGTTTCATGAAAAAATGCATAATTTGTAAAATATTTACTTAAAAATAATCACTTATATCGTATACAAATTAAAATGAATGAATGAAGAACATTTTTGTTGTCCAGGCTAATATTGACACATAAATTGTTATCGATGATGGAAACATTTCTCGCCAAATAATTATTTCAACCGATACAAGGGATTGTTTTTAGGAAAATGTTTCCTAAGTCATTCATTTTTCTTTTTTGTGAAACATACAGAGCCTTATAATAATTCTTTTCTTCCTCTCCATATGGATTCGTATATATTTGACATTTAGGATCCATTTGGATCCTTTAGAAAAATGAGCCAATGAAAAAGGTTTTCCTACCGAAGCTTAAATGCAAGAAATATTTCCTCTTAAAAAATCGAAAATCAATTTTCAAAATATGACTAGGTATTAGCCCTCAGGCTAGAAACTTTGCACTTGGGCACAAAAACTCCAACGCTAATTCAGTGGCCGGGTCCTTGGCGCTCGGGCCCATTCCCATTGAGGCCGGGCTTGGGTCCATTTAGGCGGCGCCCAAGACCCCAGTTGCCGTGCTTGAGTCCATTGAGCTCAGGCCAAGACATCGGTGCTAGTGCTCAGAAAGGTAGGCCTTGTAATGTCAAGGCCGAGCTCAGATCCATCAAGACCAAACTTTTTAAAAAGAATCTTCAGATTTTTTAATATTTGCAATTTTAATGTAATTTTATGTTTTCCTTCTTTTTTTTTCTTTTTATATTTCCTTTTTCCTCCACCGAATACCAGGCCTCGAGTAAGAATCAAGCTTGTTGGTCGAGCATGGCTCGATACCAACGAGGTCGAGCCTTCCTGAGGTTGGCAAGGCTTGAGCTCGCTAGATTCGATAAGGCTTGGCCATTGGCTTGTGGCCTCCACTAGCGATCGTCGAAGGTCGACTATTGGCGGAGGAAGAAGGAAAAAGAAAAAGAAAACAAGAAAATGAGGGGAAAAAAAGGAAGGACAAGAAAAATTAGAGTAAAGATAAGAAATTTGATTTTTTTTAAATACAAAAATTGTCCAAAAGACAGAAAGTATTTTTTAGTTCATTCTAGGTCACAACCAATCATGGAAAAATACTATCATTTTCCTCGAAAGACTTCCCTAGATTTCAAAAAAATCACATCTTTTGCGAAACAAACGGATCCTTAGTATACATTACTACTCATAATGCTCTCATGTTTCGCAATCTTATATGATTTATGCTAAACATCGTATGATAAGATGGATACATAGCTCAATCATTGTAGATGGTAATCAACCTATCGTATCCTAAGATGTTGATAAGATTCAAGCATAGAAACAAACATTTGTGCCTAACTTCAGTCAAATCCGATGCTGTCAATTTATCTCCAACGGATAGAGGTACTATCTTCGGCTCTTGGCCACATCTACAAAATACTATCTTCACCTAATTTTGACTTACTATGAATGATAGTAACATTTGGAGTCGAACCTACATTAGAATGGAAACCCCCCACGCGAGTTGAATGCTTTTACAATATGACAATTAGTCTTAAATTCTTAGAAACTAATTGACACAGGTTCACTAAAGACTGTATAATAATGGAGTTAACATTATAATTTGGCAAATTATGTGAATTTCCGTCATATGGAATTAGATATATATATATATATAACACGCATATGCCTCTTGGTTTTTATTTATTTATTTTTAATGTGGACCTCTATGTATAATGAAACTTGTGAGGAAATAGATGTGTGTGGGCTTTGATTGTACCAGATGTTCTTGTTGAAATCGGAATCATGGTCCAATAATGAAGCTTGAGTGCCTTATTTTCTCCAAATTGATAGAATTGTTAAACCATTACCAAACGCCAAAGTTGAGGAAAAATTACCAAAAAAGTCATAAATCTATTGCAAGTGTGTCAATTCAGTCCTAATTTTTTTTTCCAATTAAGTCTTAATCCTTTTCATATTTTGTAAATTGAGTTTTCTTGGCCAACCGACGCTGACATGGATAATTTTTTTAATATTTCATATTTTTTCTTCCTTCTTTTCTATTTTTGTAACTCATTGTGGCCGGCGAGCTTCGGCAAAGCTCACTAGCCACTAGTCAAGGGCAGCCTCGCCGACTGCGAGCGAAGGCAACCTTGCCCACAATTAGCAAGGGCATGGTTGCCTTCACATATAGTCGTGGGTGCCTCGCCCACATATGGGCGAGGCCCAGCAAGGGATTCATGGTCCTCGCCAGTGGTTGACGAGCTCTGCTAAAGCTCATCAGCCACACATGTTTATCACTTGTCGGTTGCATGGTGGAATGTGTGTCCAATACAGATGTGGAGGCACCTGAAGATTGTCCGTGCTTCTTAGCCAGGGATCCATTTTGTTGGTCTACATTGCACGATGTGTGTTTAGCTCTCTATATCTTCGAGGGTAAGCGATTTAACAAATTTTAAGGCTCGCTTTTTAGCTGATTCATGAGATTAATCGGTCATATCTTTTATGAACTAAGAATTCATTTAGTTATTTGAGGTTTTGCATATACATATATATATATATATATATATATATATATATGCGAGTACGTATTCTTGCCACTGAGCTAACTTTGCAGGTTATATCATGTCAATTCACTTTTTAGATTTACTTATTTTAGTTGCTTTATGAGATTTGCGTCTTTATCTTGAAGTTATGCGTCTCTCTTTCGTATGAAATGTAGATTTTCATTTCGATCACACAACAAGCAATGAATGCCATGGATGACAATTTCACGTATAGTTACGAACGATAATAACGTACATCTTCAATAAGAAGTGAACATGAGCATCAAAGTCAAAAGTCGAACGGATAGGCGTGCAAGATTCTGCTTCAGATCTCATTCATGTCCGAAAGGGAACCTCGATTTCAAGCGACAAAAAACCATTGACTTTCACTATATATTGTTGTCCTAATCTTCTTCCTTTGTTAGTTATATTCCTCAGAGTAATCGATGTGTGCACAGTAGATCAAGGAGAAGATCTTTTGACTTAGAAAAGATGGGATAAGAACATGACGTTTTCGGTTCAATTTCAATTCTTTTTCCGCTGCAATTCCAATTTTATCGGGGTATGGAGGGTCTCGTGCTTAATTTTAAAAAAAAAATTTTGAGTATGATTAATGTCTCCGCAAGTTTTGAGTGGTCCCAAGTTAATTGAAAACAAGGGTGTTTAGGAGGAGCAATCAAAGGAGTTAGCGTGTTTCCCTCCGCTATGAATAGCCAAATAATAAATTTCAAGAGTGAATTTGATTAGAGAAAACGCGCAATTAATTTGTATAATTCAGTGTCTGATGCATGCTTAACCAAGTTCTCAAGAAGTTAGGTCGCAATTTTATATCGCACGTCCTTAGCAATAATCACCGGACAAGAAGTACGTAGTTACCGAACGCTTGAGGCAGGACAAAGACGCTTTTGAGCTAATGCTCGATTTCATGTGCAAAGACATCAGAATAGTTCGTAACTCGCCACGCGAAATTAGCAATAGGAGAATTGAGTTCGCCGAGATGACTTCGCGGCGAAATTACCGAGTGTCACCGGAGTTGGCACACCGGCTTTCTCGGGTTGGGGGGGACGTGTATTGTTGGGCGGGAGTAGAGCCGTCAATATGGGTCAAAGACCCATATTTGACCCATATTTTGTATAAAATAGGTTTTATATGAATCATTACCATTTAAAGAACTCACTAAAAATGGGTCCAAATGATGAAGTGAAATTAAATGAGTCAAAACTGGGCGATGTATGAAACCCACTTTCGATCCATATTGGACCCATTTTCGACCCATAACTGTCGCGACCTAAAAATCGGTTTCCCAATTTTTAAAGTTAATGGATTACCATGTTAATTAAATTGAATTAACTAGCATAACTCGAACTCTCCCGAGTTCTACCAAATCGTGACTTAGGTTCAATTTCATCAAAAGAAGGATTTATCTTGGAATCGCCACTAATCATTTTGGGTAGTTTGATTAGACACCTAAATAAAGCATCGGGAGAAATACTTTATTCCTACGAACCAGAGATTAATGAGTTCGGGGACTTGATTACGCTAATTTTTCAATTAACGCCCTTTCGGTACCAATTTCATGAAAATGTTCAACTTGGCAATTTTGATGAATTTTCACTTGAGGTTCAAAGGTGCAATTTTTTTTTGGTTTTCTTTTTATGAATTTTTTTTAGATTTTTCAATGTATTATAAAGAATGCAAAATCACCCAAAGCAAACGAAGATGTGAAGAGAGAGCAGGTAAAGTAAAACTACCCTAAGGACAGTGAAAATAAAACCCGCAACTCGTCGGGTGAATAATTACAGACCAATTAAATAAAACCCGAGACATGATCGGGAACACAACAAAAATGGACCGGAATGGACATCGGTCAAACACCCGTCGCCAAGCCTCGTGGGTCGGGAGTACAACAAAACAGACCGGAATGGACATCGGTCATCCTCCAGTCTTCAAAGCATCGGGCCGAAAGCCAAATGAAAATAATGAACTTATCCAATCTAACATGCACAATCACCAATGAGTTAAGACAATTCAAAAACTCAAAGAAAGTTTAACACGTGCTGATTAAACTTCATTGAGACCATTTTTTACATTTTCCAATGCATTAACACAAAAAATACGAATTAAATCATACTGTCCATGAACATTCTTAGGGAGAAAGCAGTAACCATAAAATACAAAAGAAATAATGAAATGTATGAACAAATTCTGAGATTTTTTATGTGGATGGGAAAATGTGTCGTTGACAACTTTCATGTTTTACATTCTTACTGAAGAGACACTCATTTTCGTGTAGAAAATGGTCTTTCATGAGAGCTCAGCAGCAAACAAACAAATTTCACAGAACAGACATACTTCAGGATTAAGCTCAAATGGACACTCAAATCTCAAAATTAATGCACCAAACTTTCCAGTCTACTAAACAAGACCCCAATGAACAACTTTCATTTTTTGTGAAGTTTCAAAAGAAGACTCTAAACATGAGAATACTACGAATCAATATGACCACGCACAGAAAAACACTCAGACTCAAGGACGCCAGCAGAATTGCATGATTTTATTAAATGATTAAAAATACGAAACGTGCATGAATATTTTTGTATTTTTTATATGTTATGCATTAAGATCTTATGAACAAATGTCATGAAGAGGTATTTATGAAACGAAGTCTAGAATAACCCATGGAAAATCATTTAGCTTGAAAGGTCAGATCAGAAAAATTCCATCTTAGGTTCTAATCACCATATTTCCAGATTTCTGCTCTCCATTTCGAGACCCTTTTGACATAGCAAAAGACGTTCATTTTCACGCCATAATATATCAAATCGAAGATCTCGAAGTCATCTACGAATGTTCAGTATATTTGTTTTCGAGATTTCGTCATCTAAACACGAAAAATTGAGTTACCAGATAATTGCACATGCTGATGCATCTAGAGCTCGTTGGAGATGAATCTGTCGCGTCGCCAAGGCTTGTTCCACTGCTGCGAATTTTTCTCTCTCAAAATTTTTTCTCTTGAAATCTCTCCAAATTTTTTTTCTCAATCTCTAAATTCTTCATAATTTCTCTCTAATCTCTCCAAAAGTCCCCCTCCTTCAAGGCTCTCTCATTCTTCCTCCTTTTATAGCCTACTCCCCCATCTTCCTTTCTCTACCTTCATCTATCATTCTAATTTTTCCACTAACTTCATCTTCCCTTCTTTATCTCCACCTTCCCTTCTAATTCCACCATCCTCCATTTTTTATCTCCATCTTCCCTTCTAATTCACCATCTTCCATTCTAATCTTTACATCTCCCATTCTAATTCTTCATCTTCCCTTCTAATTCTACCATCTTCCATTCTCCATCTTTCCTTCTAATTTCTCCATCTTCCCTTCTATATCTCCCCTTCTCCATTTTCCTTTCTAATTTCTCCATCTTCCCTTCTATATCTTCCCTTCTCCATCTTTCTTTCTAATTTCTCCACTATCCCTAAAATTTTATGTATTTGCAATTCAGTCCTTGAAGTTTTATGTATTTGCAATTCAGTCCCTGTGGAAAAATTTCTTTTAAGTTCAAAACTTCATAAGCCTTTCGACACACCTCCCTCACGCTCAATCCAATCGTTTGTCAATTTAAGCTCAAATCCTCCGTCGTTAGCCATAATAAAATGCATGACCGACAAAAAATTAAATATGCAATGCATGAAAAAATTAATTTTTGGAGAGAACAAATTCTCATTTTTTTATGTACTTAAGTGAATGAATTTTAAAAAAAGTCAAAATTTATGTGTCAACAATAACTCTCACAAATTACAAATGGATCTAGGTGTCGCAACCCTCTAAAAAAATAATTTTTATTTTTTAAAGGGGTTAACGGATTATTAGGTTAATTAGATTTGACTAACCTAACGCGAACCCTCCCAAACCCTACCGAATCGCAACTTTGGTTTTTATTTAAATGATTTTGAAATTTGGAGTTGCCACTAATCGTTCTTGGTAGGTCGATTAGAAACCTAAATAAATTAGCGGGAGAACTAATTTATTCCTGCGAACCAGAGATTATGAGCTCAGGGACTTGGTTACACTAGTTAATTAAAACTAATGCCCTTTCGGTACCTTAATTTCATGGATATCTTAATTCGGCAACTCAAGCTTGGTTTATTCCTAAGGCTCTAGTAGGGTATTCTCTTTTGTGTTTTCACTTTTTAAATATGATGCATGGATGGTATATATTTTTATTTGTTATATATTTTTTTAAGTGTTAAAGATTCCCTGAAGCCGAAAGATGGAGTGTGTTAACGACTTCTGTGCAGTATTACGACCTACTCATCTTTTGGGTCTGATGATTCAAAAATTAAATTATAGGAAGTACATGACAGTGAATAAACACCTCCAATGGGAGGCCTGGCATTGGCTTGGCTCTTCCCTTTGGGATTTAAGGTACAGGTATTTAAGTTGCAAGTATTTAAACTACTGTAAGTAAAAACCTCAAATGGGAGGCTAAGTATTGGCTTGGCTCTTCCCTTTGGGATTTAAGGTACAGGTATTTAAGTTGCAGGTATTTATCTACTGTAAGTAAAAACCTCCAATGGGAGGCTAAGCATTGGCTTGGCTCTTCCCTTTGGGATTTAAGATACAGGTATTTAAATTGCAGGTATTTAACTACTGTAAGTAAAAACCTCCAATGGGAGGCTAAGCATTGGCTTGGCTCTTCCCTTTGGGATTTAAGGTGCAAGTGTTTAAGTTGCAGGTATTTAACTACTGTAAGTAACAACCTCCAATGGGAAACTAAGCATTGGCTTGGCTCTTCCCTTTGGGATTTAAGGTACAGGTATTTAAGTTGCAGGTATTTAACTACTGTAAGTAAAAACCTCCAATGAGAGGCTAAGCATTGGCTTGGCTCTTCCCTTTGGGATTTAAGGTACATGTATTTAAGTTGCAGGTATTTAACTACTGTAAGTAAAAACCTCCAATGAGAAGCTAAGCATTGGCTTGGCTCTTCCCTTTGGGATTTAAGAAGCATGTATTTAAATGACCTCCAGTGGATGTGCTTTGCCTCTCCATTCTGGGGTTTGAGTTCTTAAAAATAAATTACAACAAATTGATTCAACCATTTGAAATTTGTGCGCGCTTAGGGACTCCTTCAAACCAATTCTGTGCTTCCGTAGGATTGACCGTTGATGTAGGGCTGCGGCTTCTTACATAAAAATAGAGTGAAGTGTCAGTATACAAAATATGTGCTAATCTGCACCTAAAACCAGAAGAGTGGAAAGAGTACTTATCTCCCATTTTTTTTGGAGGGATTTCTATAATTGATTTTCGCTATCTATGTTCCCAATATAGAGAGTTTCTTTTGAATTAAGAGTGACTTTTAATCACAGATCAGTTGAGAAATTGGTGGACAACTTAGGAGCTTATCTGGGCCGATTTTTGCATCTCTACGAGATTTTTGCTGTTGACGTAGAGATATCCTTTTCCTGACATAAAATATGGGAAAAAAATGAGAGATGGAGAAAGTGTATACAATTTGTGCTAATTTGCGAGTAAAACCATAAATAAATGAATAAATAAAAACACTTAGCTCGAATTTGCTTGTTCGTTGACGAGGATGAACTCTTGATTTATATTGATCGATGAAGGAATTTGTGATGATAACCCCTAGCTTTAAACTCCCATTATCTTCAAAATTCTCTCTCTTTTGGTATTTTCTTTCTCTCAAATTTTTCTTCAATCTCCCAAAACTCTCTCAAACATCCAAAATTTTCTCTCCAAAAAAATTTTCTCTCTCAAGCTCACTTCTTCCTCCTTTTATAATTTACTCATCTATCTCTCATTCTAATTTTTCCACTAACTCTATCTCCCATTCTAATTTCTCCACTAACTCTTCTTCATTTTCATTTTCCATTCTCCATTTTTATCTCACATTTTAATCTCTCCACTAACTCTTCTTCATCTTCATCTTCCATTCTCCATATTTATCTCACATTCTAATTTCTCCACTAACTCTTCTTCATCTCCATCTTCCCTTCTCTATTCTTATCTTCCATTCTAATTTCTCCACTAACTCTTCTTCATCTCCATCTTCCCTTCTCTATTCTTATCTTATTTTCTCCATCCATTCTTCTCCAACTTCTCTTCTTCATCTCCTCTTCTCCATCTTCCCTTCTCTATTCTAATTTATCCACTAACTCTTCTTTTTGTTATTTGTAAAATAATCCTTCAAGAGTTAGGTATTTGCACTCTAGTTCTTGAATTTTAAGTATTTACAATTCAGTCCCTGAAAAAATATATTTCTTTAAGTCCAAATCTCCTCACAATTTTTGACACACCAAAATTTACCACATGTCAAATTTAAGCTCATTTCTTGCCGCTGAAAATAATGCAGAATTTAATTAAAGCCCTTTTGCAAAATTGAGTTATTCTGGGTATAATTGGGCCAAGATGAAAATTTAAAATATTAGAAGACAATGTCACAACTCATAAAAAGTGAAAATTAAAAATAAGTTGACTCAAATTAAATTTTTTTTAGGCCTGATTCGAGATTATACTCATGAAGGATCACGTGACTCGAATTAGATTTTTCTGAATTTGCGATGGCCAATATGAAAATAGATTTAAAATAAAAATATTAACTATCTTTGTGTATTTTTTTGGCCTCAAATGTTATTTTTCCAAAATTTTCAAGTATTTTTGTATTTTTTAAAAAAATTTAAAAAATATATATATAATATGCAAATTTATTTTTTGTTCAAAAATGGTTGCCTAGGCTTGGCTAAGGCTTTCAAAGTTGATTTTGCAATTTTCTCATTTTTTCTTTACTTTTCATGAATTTTCGAAAATAAAAATACTAAAAAATACTGAAAATATGAAAAATCATTTTTTGGTCAAAATTAGTTCTCTTGGCTTGGCCAAGGTCCCCAAAGTTAATTTTTCAATTTTATGAATTTTTATGGATTTTTCAAAAAATAAAAATGCCGAAAAATACTGAAAAATTTTAAAAGAGAAAAGATGATTAAAAATCAGGTGTCAACACTAAGCCTTTCCGTTTGTTTCACGGAAAATGTGATACTTTCGGAAATCATTTTTCATGAAAATAATAATATTTTCCGATGTTTGATTAATATTTAAAAATGAACTGGAAAATAATTTTCGTCGTTTATTATAGAATTGATTTTCGGGGACCTACGGTGGCAGCGGTCGGTGATTGGCCGCGGCGGCAACCGGCCAAGGCGACCTGCGGCTGGCCGCGGCGACCGACCCAAGCAATCGGCCCAGGCAACCGGAGGCCAGCCACAGCGACCGGCCCAGGTGACCTGCGGCCGGCCGCAGCGACCGGTGGCCGGCGCTGACGGTTGACTCAAGACCATGTCCAGCGGCAGCAACCATCGGTGGCGACCGGCAATCAGCGGTAACAGAGGAAAATGTTTTCCTCTTTTCAAAATAAGGAAAACGTTTTCCATACTTTTCAAAAAGATTTTTTCATAAGAGAAAAATATTTTCCAGGATTCCTATTTTTCGCCTCCCAAACATCGAAAAATGCAAAAAATATTTTTTAGGAAGTTATTTTTCGTGAAACAAACGGAGCCTTAAGGCTTAAATTTTCTTCTTATTATTTTTTTAATTTTCTATTTTTACAAATGGGCCCATGGTCGTCGGTCACCGGCCACCGCCGTCCGCAGGCCGCCTCTGCCCACCTGTCGTCGCCGTGGCAGGAGAAAAATGAAAGAAAAAATAAAAACAAAATAAAATAGGTTAAACGAGATACATAATTTTTCTTAGAATATTGTGTGATTTGGCAATATAGGTCAAAATGGGTCAAGTCGGGTATGGGTTGGTTGCGGGTCAGGTCGGGTATGGGTCATTGAATATGGGTCAAAATGGGTTAAACGGGTTAATATGGGTCGGACCATATTCGACCCGACCCAAACCCGACCCGACCTACCCATTTGACACCTCTAGGCGGGAGGTTAGGACTTAGCAAGAGAACGTCGATGCAAATCACTTTCTTGCGAGAATGTGCTCAAGAGAGGTGAGCCGAGGCATTCAGCTCCGGCACGGTGAATTAATTGCGTGGGCCGGGATATGCAGGCTAATTCCTGTCTTCTTTTTCCGGGTTTCGCTGGAAGTGGAGGCGCAATGGAGCTATGAAGTTTGGCTCAATCTGCATCAAATCTGGAATTGAGTCCTGAACTAACTTAAGCCTTAGGCAATATCACCCTATTCTGGTTTTGACTGTGCAGTGAACCTAATATTCCAATTGTGTTCGCCAAAACTAACCAGGCTTCTTTTCTCATCTCTGGCCTTGATGATGATGATCCGTACCTAATTTTCTGAGATCCTTTTCCTGATAAACAGCAATCCTTGTTCAAACCCATTCGCGCCAAACCGGCGAAAGGCGTGCTGATCCGGGTAACTTCCAGCGACTTTCGCAACCAGCTCTTTGCCTGCGAATGGTACGGTTGAAAGGTCAATAGTCTCCCCGAGAAGAAGAAAAGGGAGAATCTCAGAGTTCCTTTCGGTGGCGGCGAAAGAGGGGAATCATATAATCAACCGCCATAACTGTCGCGCGTCTCGTTCGGCTACGTATGATGGCGACATCGATTTTTTTGGAATCATGAGGACTCGAGGAGCAATCTTTATCGGACCGGGAAATTATTCATCCGGGGATGGTTTAGGGCCACAATTTTGAAATGGGCATGTCTGCACGGAGGTATCTTTTGCGTTCGTCTGGGACATTGCGCTTGATTCAGGGGCGAGAAAAAGAACGGCGGGGGGGGAAGAGGAGGACGAAGATGATATTCTCTAATCCTGTGGTGGTCCTTGCGCTATCTCGAGAGCGGCGAGTTTGTAATCGATGAACAGGTGGTCGATCTCTCATCCGATGATAGGATTTCTTACATCTGAGTTTCTTTGGCCGGGGTGATGACCGCTGCCCTTGTCTCGACCCCGCCCTTCTTGATTGATATCACACATTTCTGAGTTTGGTTTTTCTCAATGAACCTCGACCTTTAAACTTCGATGGACAGCCCATGGGTTCAGCAGAAATTGCAAAAGAGGAGAAGAAGAAGAAGAAGAAGAAGAAGAAGACAGAATGGGCGAGAGTCTAGTTGGTTTTCCCTGGAAGCATATATCCAAAGACATAAGGATTGGATTTTCCAGCAATCGACACAGGAGCGGTCAGACAGTGTTGGCCGACACAGGGTCAGCGCTCCAAACACACCAGTGACGATTTGAATCATTACAATTATTTTATGCTCTTTGTTATTATTTATTTATTTATTTATTTATTTTGGATTTGAATCAAATTAATTTAATTGAAATAATCATTAAAAAAATAATAATTTATCATGTATATAATAAAGGAAAAATGACACAAGCGATCCATGAACTTTGATTCAATATACAGTGTAATTTCTGAACTTTTAATTAGACCAATATGGCCTCTAAACCTTCACCCAATATGCAATGTGGTCTCTGAACTTGTAATTTGACCAATTCGATCCATGAACTTTCAGAATATATTTAATTTATTTCCTAAACTTGAATCAGTGGAAGGACAATATTGAATATTTTCATATAGTTCATATAGTTTCGCTATATAGTTCACATAATTTAGCGCCTAAGTTGAATATGTTCCGAAAGTTCAAGGTTCATATTGGTTAAATTAAAAATACATGGATTACATTGCACATTGAATTAAACTTCGGGATCATATTAGTCAAATTAAAAGTTCATGGACTATATTGCACGTGGAGTCAAAATTTAGAGATTATTTGTGTCGTTATTCTTACATTAAAATATATGTTTAATATACAACGCGTTCCAACTTATTTGTTATTAAAAAAATGACGTATTAACGTGTTGTATCGTCTCAAGTGTCGCAGCGCATAGGACGCGCGTGTGAGATTCGAGGCTTCGTTTGATGGCCAGCTTGGCCCAACATATCAACCGTGGACCTGTAGTGCTCAGGCTTGGGCTGGATTATCCATGATCGAGTCAGACTGCTTCCACCCTTACTCACACTAGTCTCAACTCCACCGAGAAGCACCGCAATGAAGGTTTGCTTCGATTGATGACCGCGGTCTTTCTTCTCGAGCAAGAAAAAGCTCGAGCCACTTCCTTGCTGCTCCATCTATGGCCAGCCCCATTCCCGGCACCGACTCCGCAACTGCACTTCCTTTCATCCCGCAGGAGACATCCATGGCCTTACCCATATCCCTGCGTTCGGCGCACTTTAATCGTCACACCGTCATCGGAAACCCTTTCCTCTCAATATATGCATAAGCACAACTGAAATGATCCAAGACTTAGTTGACTTTCGCCACCTTTCCATTTGCATCTCCGGGAACAAATCCAGGGCCTGCCTTTTGACTCCCTGCGCTGGGTGTACCCTGCAATCCTTGCATTCCAAGCAATGGGTACTGCTTCGCCATGCGGCAACATCACACCACTTCACACGAAAGCTCACCATCGCCACTTGACACACGGCATATCAGGATCAAGAATCCCTCCTAAGACCCTACGACAAGGATAATACAGTGTGAACAACCGAGCTGCGGGTACCCGGATAATTAACCGCCGCTTCGGACATGCAGGTCACTCTGGAGCCCGTGTTTGATAAGCATTTCTGTTGACCGATTCCCTTGCCTCACTCTCCAGAAGCTGCTGGCAGCCACAAATGAAGAAATCGGAAGCAACAAAACAGTAAACACCACGCGAAAGCCAAGGGTTGAGCTCTGGGAGTGAACTCTGGAATTTAAGCTGAACAGAATCGGACTCTCCCATTTATAAAGAACCGGATTGGAACGTCCGAGGTTTTTGAGGTCAAAAAGGCAGCAAATATCATTTGCCTAGCATTCGCGGCAAATTATGTATGCAAAGCGTATCCACTTTTAATACGAAATTCTGCGACGGGATAAAATTGTGCACTTCTTTCTCGTACCAAAATTGAATACACAAAGATTTGCACATGCAGACATTACATTCAGAAAAGAAAAAATCAGATCAGAGACCAGCATGAACTGTTCTAACAGACGATGAGTACCAGAAGCAATTGAGGGAAAAGGTTAAACTTAAATTCTTATTAATTTTCCTAGCCATACAGTCATTCACTTGAGCAAACTTTTGCAGTAAATGGGCATGCCAAATGCCTTGAGCATAAGAAAAATCCCATTATCATCAAAGGCTTTAAATACAACAAATTAAAAAGGTTTCAAAACAACACAAATGAGGAAAGGAAACTCTTTAACATCCATGGTAAATCCATATTAGCCGAATCAACCAATCGCCCAGAAGATTCGGCCTCCCTGCGCTCACGAAAACATGACCCCAACTTTCTTTTCAAAGTCATCCCCGTCTTCATCATCTAGATAGTCCTCCTCTTCCCCTTCCCCTTCCCCTTCCCCTTCAGCATTTTCACCTTCTTCGTAATTATAATCTCCCCCGTCCCCTTGCTCATAAGTGTAGTCCCCGTCCCTTTGATAATCAGCTCCGAGCTCAGGGTCTTCTGTTGCATCTTCGACGATCGTTCCATCTTCATTCTCGATCTCCCCACCGTGAACAGGATTGCAAGCTCCTACAGTGTGATCTTTGTTACCAACAGCGTCAGCGGTGCCACATTTGGATACTTGGAGATTATGTGAAGATTTATAGCCGTCCTCCTCTTCCTTGGGATGAATTGTGAGATCACGATGCTCCTGGGAGTTCACCTCGTGACCATGCTCTTCCTTGCTTGCAGATGATCTGGACCCCGAACCCACACCTTCAGGTTCTCTCTTCCTCTTCAAAAGCACACTTAGGGGTTTTGGCCCCTCAAAAGAGACATCTCCCAATGGTTGGTCCAGCGGACAATTCTGCTGCTTTCCAATGGAAGATGATGATTCTCGACCACGTCCCAGGCCTTTCAACTCTGCAAGACTTTTCGGGCCTGCAAAATTGACGCTCTTTTCGTCCCCTGATTCCCTTCTCATCCGAGGGCCTTGAAAATTCCGGGCCTCCACGTTGACATCATCCTGTGCCCTGCCGGTTAGTCTATCTCTAAGCCTATTAACACCTTGATATGATCTCCCCAGGTTCCTTCCCATCTCCATCTCCCTCTCTGAGTGCACATCCCCCCCATTAAGTCTCCCTGGAAACTTTATCCTACCCTTAAGACGGCTGCCACCTTGGCTCTCGTGAGGAGATGAGTGCTGTGAATCCCTCCGAGACGACCCACGATAAGTTCTATCAGCAACGTGGCTGTCAGGGACGAAGTCATGACTAACAACTGACCTCAAACCATTGACCCTCCTCTGCTTTGACAATCGGTGACGCAGATCTGAGTCGTCTGCATGATTGGGGCTCTCGCTCTTTGGGTATGCCCTCCTCTCTCTAAGTATGGGCCCACCAAGAATAAGCTCAGATGAATCCTGCCGCTGATCCCAACCATACCTGCGATCAAAAGAGTCATATGCACGTGGATCGCGGAACATCTCATGCTCAATATCTGCACTATAATCTCCAGGGCGATCCAAGTCATAATCAGTCACAGAGCCTATGTTTCTTCCTTCATGGGTTCTTCCTCTACCAAACTGATCATCGTTGTGATAATAATCAGACTCTCCAAGCTCATCATCCACAAGAACATCAAAACCAGGAGAGGACTCCCTAAGATATTCATCAACCTCTTTCTCTTTGTGTAAGCTAGGGTAGTCGTCTGGAACAACAGGCTGATGCAATCGACTACTCCTATTCTGCGAGTTTCCATTTACAGTAGGGGTGCCTGAAGGCCTATACCTAGAGGCACCTTCATCAATGGATCTGGGTGGAGGCAGTGATGGCGGTGCAGCTTTTGCTATGCTTGCTTCATTTCTCGGAAAAGCGTTTTCAACTTTCGGAGGGGGCTTTGACTCAGATTGTCGAGATGTTAATTTAGAGGCGTTTGGTGGGACCTTCTGCCCCTGAGAACATTTCTCTAGGCTGCCAAAAGGTTTCTTTATGGTAGAAGTATCATTAGCAGGCGTTGATGCCTGTGCCTGCTGCACTTTGTTAACCACGGTATTTGTTCCATGCAGGAAGGCACATCTATCGCCTTTCAAGCAAAATCCCTTCTGGAAAAACACGCAGGGTACTGCTTGTTTTCCGGAATTGTGAGAAGCCTGTGCCACAGCTGGCATTGCCGGTTGCTGTGATGGCAAAGAAGATCCACCTGGCCCTCCCAATAAGCCATCAAGGGGCTGAGAAATAACAATTGTATGCGCCATTAATGTCACAAGGAACATTCTAAATAGTAAAAGACTACTGTATTTGGAGACTGAGAAACAGTAACTTGAAAGAGAAATCTAAGATTTAAAAAAAAAAAAAAAGGAGCATAAATCAGGCAAGGAAGGAAAACTTACAGGATGACGGAAAGCACATTTAGGATTCAAGCAATTGCCATTCAACCAAAACCAGCAATCTCTGGGATTAACCCTGGCATATTCACTGTGGCGGTACTCACATTCGCTTCCCTTTAACAACGACAATCAGTCAATAAATATACAAGAGCTCACATAAACACACAATAGCTAAGAGGAAGCCACTAATTACAGTATATCATTAATTCCATTCAAGCAAGACGCGCAATCCCTTTGCAAACTCAGGTAAGCCTGCCTAAGCTTCTAATCACAAGAGCAATTACAATCGGCAACACTAGAGTATGACAACAAATACATGTGGTAAGGAAGAGATTCGAAAGTGGAAAACTTATTAAGGGACAAGATCACAGATCATTTCTGTACGAAATTCATATGTATCAACCTGAATTGTCAATGGAGACAGCTACCATCCATTGAATCATTTATGAGACGTAAGAGTGGAATAGATATACCACAGGTGGCGACACAATCATAACTGATAAGGGAAAATATAACACTGCCAGGTACTCAAAACGTTACAACTAGATACTTCCAAATCATGCATGGCCAACAGCACCATCTCACCCATGCTTCTCTAGGTCTAAACACGTTTACACTACAGAAGGCAGCTGAGACTGGAGCTCATTCCACCATATAAGAACCTTTATTATTTATTCCGATCAAAACACACTGACCTGAAAAAGATAAACAACAAATTCACTTACAGAACAAGAAAAGTACGCATATTTATGACCAAAACCCATTGTTTACATCAGTATAGAGATAATTTCCCGCTTGTTTCAAGAAAATGAAGTACCGAAGATTTCACTTGAGCTCGCGCAAAGGTGCTCTTACGAACAAAAACCAAGGAAACCCAATTCAACAATCAGAAACCCTAACAAGATCCCAATTCATAAACCGCCGCAAGGGTTCAGGCAACTGTCGCCCTATCCCTAACTCCGAGACAAAAGATAAAAACAAACCCAAGAACCACAACCCCCAGCGCTATAAAAGACCATAATCTTTTGTACTTGAACCCTAACGAGAAAACAAGAGAGAAACCTCAATCGACCTATACAGAGAGAAAGAGAGAGAGGGAGGGAGAGAACACAAAAGGGCGAACCTTTTTGCAGGTCAAAGGAGAGGCGAGGAAATAGACGCAATCGGTGTTCCTCTTCAAGGCCTCCTCTTCGGCGGACGGCGCTGAAACATGGGATGATTGGTTCGTCGGCTCTCGTGTACCCGCGACCATGGCGGTCCCACCCAAGACCTGCAACCGAAGAATCGATCGAGAACGATCCCTCCCGTTCCGGATCCCAACTGATGAACACGGAGGGAGAGAAGGAGAGACAGAGATCTAATCTGAGAGGCAAGGGTCGTGGGGGGAATGCGCAGAGCCGCCTCAGCTAGAGGGGGAGGGAGAGAGAGAAGGGCGAGGGATAGAAGAGGGGAGACAGAAACGGAGAGAGAGAGAGAGAGAGAAGGAGCGAGAGGGATGAACGAGTGTGCGACTTCTCTCGGCTGAGCCCCATATCTCTCCACTCGATAGTTTTCCTCTTTTTTTTTTTTCCCCTTTTTCTTGCTCTTTCTTCTTCTTCTTCTTTTTTAACTTTTTGTTTATATTATCTGTTTTCTTTCTGCTCGGAGTTTATATTTTCTGTTACATGTAATGTGAATCGAGTATTTGCGAGGCTCGATTTTCTATTTTTACCGGCTCAGTTAAGGTGAAGAAATTCAAATCGTCGTGTGATTCAGGTCGAGGGTATCGATGAGTCGGATCGAATCGAATTTCCATAATGAGTGGGTGAAATTGTGAGCGAGTTTGAACTTTAATACACGACGATTGTGAACATTAATTAGAGTCTCGTGTGTCTTACATTATCGCCGATCTAACTTATGTTCGAATTTAACGATATCTACAATAATAGATGAAATGACGGTTTTGGGGTGAAGGTGCGTCACTTGCTCAAACCTCAAGAGAATTATCAAAAAAGTCATAAATCTATTGTAGTTATTTTAATTCAATCTTAAAAAAAATTTTACCAGTCATCCGGCATCCACATTAGTGCCGAACGGCCAAAATTAGCTTAATTGGTACAATTACAAAAGATTTAGGACTCAATCGACTAAAAAATTACAATAAATTTAGGACCTTTTTGATAATTTTCTCCTTAAAGTTGTCATTTTACTTTCACAATTCATTTAATCTTTTATTTCATCTATTTTAATTATTTGGTATAACAATTTTGATTGCTTTTATCAACAAAACTGCAAGTTAGACTTCGCAACGTCCGTGTCAATATTTATTTCGTCTTCATTTTGAAATATCCACTTTTATTTTCCTTAATATTAGAGTTTGCTAGAAAAAATTGTTAAAAGTTATTTCAGTCTTCATGGTTCTTGTAGTATTTGTGATTCTCTGTATGTGTGTTTTCTTAAGTTTATTGCATAAAACAAATGGCATGCTTGGGTTTGCCACATCGAAAATTTTATGTAAACATTGAAATATTGCAAAAATTTTGAAGTGACTTTCAATATTAAAAAATTATTTTATCTTCTAGAATTTGAATTTTTTATAAAAATAAAAATTGGGGAAAATTAAAAATAAATGCCTTAAGTGCTATCATTTTTTAAGGGATTAATATCACAAAAACCTCAAACCGATATATCTGTAATAAATTTACCCAAAATTATTTTTTGACCACTAAACATTAAAATTAATACACCTATGACAAATTTACTTTTTGTTAGTTTCCGTTAAATTGAGTTAATACCACAAAAAATACCAAATCGATACATATATGATAAACAAAGGGCAAAATCCTAAATGAATACACCTGTTAACTATCATATGTCAATTAACTCAGTAATTTGATAATAAAATTCGATGAAAATTTGCGAGGATAAATTTATCATAAATGTATCAGTTTGGATTTGTCACAAGTGTACCAATTTAAGTTTTTTGATGAAAAAAATAGCTGGGGATAATTTTATCATAGATATATCAATTTAGTATTTTTGTAGTTGAAAAATAGTTTGGATTAAAGTTATCACAAATATATCGATTTGATATTTTTCATGGTATTAACTCATTTTTAAAATAACAGCCCGAAATTGATTTTGTTTCAAATAAGGGATTAAAGAAAAAGGAAAAAAATGAGGAAAATAGAAAAAAAAAAAGGAATCAAAAAAGCAAATGACTAAAATGCTCTTGATCATGCAGCTCTTTGAAACAAAGAGGACATTAGCCCTTATTTGATAATTTTCCTAAAAATCGAATATCACGCTAAATTCACACTTGTAAAAATTAAAGGAAAATTTTCAAATAAAAGCACCAAATACTCTCATTTTCTAAAATAAAAGTCTAAAGTGATCTTTATTTCAAATAAGGGCCTAAAGTGTCCTCATTATTTCAAATAAGGACTTAAAGCGACCATGGTTATTTCAAATAAGGGCTTGATCTTGCAGGCCAACCGGCTAACTAAATATTCCGACAAATCAAGAATATATTCGTCAAAATATAACTTTAAACTAAATTTTAGTTAAATTAAATTAAAAATTTTAAAAATAAAAGTGAAAAAAGAAGATGGTCGATGAGCTCTCCGACGCCTTTGCAAGGGCCAGTGACACCGCCGACCACAGACGAAGGTCGGCGACGCCATTGACTAGAGTCGAGGGCCAACAGGTAGGAGTCTCCCGCTCGTGTTTCATTTTTTTTTCATTTTTAGCTTTTCTTTAATTTTTGAAAATTAATATAGATAATAAATAATCAAAATGCCCTAACTAACCGATGAGTTATGTCTTTTTTGAGACTAATAAGATCATTTTAGGCCCTTATCTAGGCTCCGTTTATTTCACAGAAAATGCCCTCCTGAGAGAAAACATTTTCCAGAAAGTCAATTTTCAAGAAAATAACAATATTTTTCGGTGTTTGGTTAATATTTAAGAATGAACTGGAAAAAAATTTCCAGCGTTTGACAAGCAATTGATTTTCCTGTGGCCGGCGGCAGCGGCCGTGGGCTAGGTAGCACGGACACGGACACGACACGACACGACACGACACGCCGACACGTCATTTATTAAAAAATAGAAAATTTCGACACGTTGGGACACGTTAGATAATAAATTTATGTTATATATATACATTATAAATTATCATTTTTGTGATTATTTCAAGCAAATTAATTTGATTCAAATTTACAAATAAATAAATAACTAAAAAATCATAGAATTAGTCCCATATAAATGGTGAGAGACAGAGACAAAAGCAAAATGACTTGATTCATGAGTCCCACATTGATTGTGAGGGAGAGTGACAAATATGAAGTCTCTTTAAAAAGCTAAAGATGAGACTTGGAGGCTTATAAGTTAAAGAAAAGAGTCCCACATTGGTTGCCTAGTGAAGATAACAAGTAAGATGTCTCTTTAAGATGAAGTCTCTACATTGAGGCTTACAAGTATCTCATCTTGGCTTTTTGGCTAAGATGAAATCTCTACTTTTCTTAGTAATTTGGCTAAGATTAAGTATGTAATTATATTATTAATTTTTTTAAAAAAAAAGCTTTTTAAGATGCCCGACACGCGTGTCCTTTGCGTGTCGGGCGCGTTCCGACACGCGGTCAACGTGTGTCGGACACGTGTCCGAACGTGTCGGCCGCGTGTCGCACGCCAACACGTGTCCGACACGGACACGCCCCCCTTTGAGGCGTGTCCGTGCTTCTTAGGCCGTGGGCGGCAATTGACAGCCGAGGACCGACGGCAGCGACCGGCGAATGATTTCCTCTTTTCAAAAAGAGGAAATCGTTTTCCACACTTTTCAAAAAGATTTTTTTATGGGAGAAAAATGTTTTCTAGGGTTAGCTTATTTTTCGCCCCCCAAACGTCGGAAAATCGGGAAAACATTTTCCAGGAAGTCAATTTCCATGAAACAAATGGAGCCTAAAATCATCTTAACTTCATGCTCTTATTTGAGATAACGAGAGCACTTCGGGCTTTTGTTTTGAAAAATGTCAACTTCAATCCCTTATTTGAGAAAATGAAAACACTCCGAGTCCTTTTTTGAAAATTTTCCAAAATTTAACCATGGATGACATGTAGAACTTAATTGATAAATAAACTCCTTTTTTTCGATCAACTTAGTTTTTCACCACGTATCCTTTTTTTTTTAATCCAGTTTCTTACACAAACTTCATTTTAGACCCAATAAATTGATGTCCAAGCCCTACATACATACATGATTCAATTGGCGAACTCGTGCTATTATCGGCCCAACTCATAGGTCTGATGAATCCGGTGGACCTTTTATCCGCGACACTCGATCGTTCCACCTTCATCCGAGTCCCCGATTTTGGATATTACTTCTACTGATATTATAGGGATGACCCCCCCCCCCCAAAAAAAAAAGAAGAATTGAACCAAGAATGGGACTGAATCAGCCAGTTTTGGGCGGTTCCTGTTCCTAAAATTTGGAGCCGGCGAAAATTAGCATGGTTCCCGATTCTAGGTGTGAACCGAATCACCGAGACCAATTCGCTAGATTTTTTTTTTTAATACCGATTATTATGAAACTGAAAACTCCAATTATTTTAATATCCCATCCCCATCTCTCATTTGCGCTGAAACCCGTGATTACCAACTCTTCTCTCTCAGTCACGCTCGCAAAGGGGAGCTTGCCGGCCTTGATCTTCTTCGACATGGGGGCGCAGACGATCGCTCGTGGCCATATAAGGCGTCGTGACCAAGCAAACGTCATCAAGTGAGAGACGGTGAAACGGCGTCACTGCATGCGCGTCGATGTTGGTTTTCCTCTTCCGTAGCTTTCGATTGTCTTGTCGAAAAAGCCATGGAAGTGGATTTTCCTCTCTCCGTCAAGTCCATGTCAATGCAAACTCTCTTACCGGTACAATATTTAAATGTTAAATTATCCATTCATCCAACAGCTTAAATTTTTAAAATAATTAATTATAATCTCATAAAAATTCACGAGATATTAGAATAAGAGTCTCGCGTCCAAATCTTTTTAAGCATCTATTTGCCTCCCCGATCACATAATTCGGCATTTTAGAAAGTGTGAGAGATAAAACGGACAAAACAAATATATAATTTTGCCAAACACTACTGGCATTTCAAAAATCTTCTAAAGATTTTCCATGATAGCCAAACTAAATGCATCTTTAGTATAGCTTGTTTTGAATGATTATGATGAATAAATAAAAATATCAAATAGGTGTACATTTTTCCACCGATTTTATTTGACGCTTGTTTTAACGTAAAATTATTATTTTTAGATCAATTAGTAATGAGTGAACCGGCCACAAAAGCTTTTTGCTTTGGTTCGTACTTTCTAGCCATGAATCCCAAGGTGTGTGAATAGGGAGATTCACCTTGAGAACCGGTTGAAATCAGCTTGGTCATATCAACTTGATTCCGACTCTTGGGAAAGAGGGGAGAGAGATGAAGTTGTTAAGATTCGACACGTAATCTCAATAAAAAAAAGTGTAAAATAAAAAAAGAAAAAGCGAGACATGATATTTTATCATAATTTACATTTAAACTAGGGTTACGTCCAATACTCTAATTAGCTTATCCCGCTTTTTGGTTACATCCCTCTATGGATTGAAATTAAAAAGAAATTGAAAGTTTGTGTATAAGTGAGCAAAATTTAATTTTTTTTGTATGAAAAAGTGCCTATGGGAAATTCAAAAATTTAACTCATAAGTCTATTATTCTTATTTTGCCACATAATAATACATAAAGTAACTCTCTACGAGATAATTAAAATTTTATTTTCATTGCACCCTCTTTACTAACTTCCCAGACAAGTTGCTCTTGGATTCACCATTCCCTAGTTGGCCTTTATTCTTTTTACCGGGATTGTACCTCCTAGGATTAGAGCACATGGCTATGAACCATGGTACGAGGTTTTTGAATCCTTCTTACATGCAAGCAATCTAATGGAACGGGGAACTAGAGGTGTCAAATAGGTTAATTGGATCGGATTTGTGTCGAGTAGAATATGGTTCTGCCCATATCGATCCATTTTCAAACAATACAAATCTAATAACCCATACACAATCCAACTTATACTCAACGTATATCTACCCTAACCCCTTATACTTTAATGCTTTTGTATTTAACTAAATCATGGTATATCTATTTATTATAATTTGTTCAAAAAATGATATTGCTAAAATATTTTTCATGAAATTGATTTTTTAAAATATTTTTATTATAAAAAAATCATTACCTATTTTGTTTACAAAGTTAAATTTTTATGATTAAAAAATTATTGTTCATTTAAAAAAAAATTAATTTATTGCTTTTAATTTTATTTTCTGTTTTCTCCGGCGATGGCGACCCGGTGGCGTTTTTGCGGAAAACAATGGCAGCAGCAATCGGTAGTGGTAGGTGCTGGTTGGCAATCTACGGCGATTGGTGGCCGAAAACATTCCAAAATAGTGTTTATTTTTTATTTATTTATTTTACTCATAAAGATTAAAAATAAAATAAAAAAATGTAAACTAATATACTCGAGTTGAGACTCATTTACAAGTGGGTACTTGAGAAAGTGTAGGCCATGGGCCGAAAATGAGTCGAAAATGGGTTAGGTTAAGACCCATATTTGACTCGTTTTTGAGATTTGCTGAATCCATATAATACTCAAGTAAATAAAAATGGGTTAAAAATTAGGTCAATGACCCACACTGACATCTCTAAAAGGAACTTTCTTTATAAGGGTATGAAAATCTCGTAAATTTATCGTACATAGGCCAATTTAGTCCTAAATTTTTTGATGATTTTATAATATAGTTATTTCAATCAATTTTTACTTGAAATCGCTAATATAAACACCGGTTGTTCTACATGACATGACCCGCACTAGCATAGATGATTTTTTAAAATTTTTTGAAAATTTTCTTTTTTCCTTTTTCCTCTATCGATGGCTGGGGGCTTGGCGATGGCCAATGGAGAGAAACATGAAAATAGAAATAAAAATAAAAGGAAAGAAAAGGAAAAAATGAAGACATTTAGAAAAATTTAAAATGAGTGGCGCCGCATTTGCAACCAGAATGACTTTATTGAAAAAACATCAAAATATTTAGGATTGAATTGATCGCCATACCATAGGCTTTAGACTTTTTGGACAATTTTTCTCTCCTCCCATTTTACCTAAGGACTTTTATGGTTCAAGAGGATCTAGTATCAGGAGAACTAGCAATGCGTTATAACATGGATTGTTTAGAAATTTTTCTTCAATATTCCATGTGATCTCTATTTTGTTGGAAAAATATTAGATGACATGAAAAACAAGAATCTTTAGAAATCTGTGTTGAAAAGACAAGAAAAATAAGGACAATTATCTGAGGCGTGCAAATATTATCCTTATGGATAATTTCGCCCCTCAAAGTACGGAACTTGATTTGTAAGGCTTCTAACGGCTATTCTCCCAAGATACAATATACCTTTTTCTATATTTGACACTGAATATTAGAAGGAACAAGCACATCGTTATATGTATAGCCCAACAATAGTATGAAAGATATGTGGAGGTGATGAAATTCTCTATCTAAATTAAAGATGCAAGGATTGTGGTTTGATATTCAATTTTATAGGCAAAACAGGAGAGAGAAAGAGTCGTTATGTAGTTGTTACAAAATCGTTATAAATCAATTGGTAATAATAGAAGATGGCTGTCATTTAGCGTTGACGGAGGGTTTACGAAAAAATCAATCATACGTCATAAAGTCATTATAAGGCCATTATACAACCGTTGAGAAACCGTTATACGATTGTTAAAAAATCGACAGTTGGAAATAACAATGTCTAATCATTGCGGTCATAATTCTATCAAAATAATTTTAAAAGAATATTTCAAAACCGCTGAAATATTCAGCATATTTTTATTTTGATCGAATTTCGACACTCTTAAAAATAAGCTAAATGTAAGCCTTTCGTTAAGGCATTGCCCGTCAAATGTAATTTTCTTACGTGGACTGTCATGTCGGTGTTTATTGGATCAAAAGGCTGATGTGGACCAGCAATTTTGTACTCCTCAGTGATGAAATCTTTCTTTTCTTTTCTCCTCTTCTTCTAGCCAAAATAACGAGGGAGCTACATATATGATGCAAAGCTGCATTTAAGCTACTATGACAAATTCAACGTCCTGTCAGTCGAAACTATGATCATGTCATTTAATGCCCTCGGAATTTATAAGAAAATAATTATGTGAGGTGGATTTTCAAATGTTCGATGATTGGATTGGACAAAATAGAATTCACATATTATATTGCACATCAAAAAAATTAATCAAAAAATATCCATGTCACTGTTCTCTTTTTAAAACAAAATACATATATGAAGCAAAATTCTCATCGTTAAATTTCGACACGGTGTATATCCTTGTACTCGTACGTTCTTGATAGAAAATTTTCGGGCGTTACATTTTTGAAAATAGCTATGTCATATGAGACGATCTTCATATTTCTTTCCAACTTGGCTCGATCCTAAGTGGGTGAGCAACTAGGCGGTCCAGTTTTCGATTTTGCTCTCTGCTTCGGCGGAGAGCGGGTAGGGAGAGACAAGGTCCTGGAATTTTTTTTTTTTGAAAAAATGTAATGAAAAAAGAAAGCGGTACACGTGGCGGGGTGGCGAGTCGGGGGATGAGAGGAGCGCGTGGAAAAGCCGCCACCTCACACCCGCGCGTGAAATCCAAGTAACTCTCTGCGACCCAGCACGATTGCCTGGCTGTGTTAACATTCGCGAGACACCGAGCGATGACAGGACATTAGGACAAATCGAAAGAACTCCCTTTTTTTGCTCTTTCAAATTCCTGCCCAGGGAAATCCCCGAATACCAACGAAAAAAATAAATAAATAAAATTTAAAAAAGAAAAGAGAAAAAGCGAAGAAGATCAGCACTGTGCTCGCTCGCTCGCTCGCTCGCAGCAAGAAAATTCTCGCCGGCCGTGCTCGTCCTCCAATTTCCCCTCGTCAATTCGAAGCGATCGATATAAGTGGGGGAGGGAGGGAGAGAGACTTTAGGAACATACGGAAAAGCAAGTCGAGACTCGAAGTTGTTCTTGGGTCGAGTCGGTTAATATTTGATTAATCTCCCTTCTCGAATTGCTCAATTTGTGAAGAGATAGAGAGAGAGAGAGAGAGAGAGAGAGAGAGAGAGAGAGAGGACAAGAGCCGGGGATTTGAGAGCTTCGGAGATGGCGTCGCCGGCGGTCGCGGCCTACGAGATGACGGCGGCTTCGAATTGGTGGGACGACGTTAACAAGTCCGCGGTGTGGCAGGATCGCATCTTCCTCGTCCTCGCCGGCCTCTACGCCGTCGTCGCCGTCGTCGCTCTGGTAATCCCCTTGTTTTTGTTTTTGAATGAGATTTGGGGGTTCTTTGCGGACGTGATCGCGCTTGTTGCTGGATAGGTTTGGCAGTTAGGGCTTGGTCTCTCGTCCTTGTTTCTTGGCAATTGATGTATCGGCTTGTTTTGTTATATGTTGCTCTGTGCCGTTAGTTTGATTGCAATAGGCAAAAGAATTGATGACGCAGCTTGTTTAGTTTACTTATTTAGCCACGAGGAAATTCCCCGACTTTTTGTACTTCGAATTGTTCGTTCGATTCCTTGTTTTTCCAGTCTGTGCAATTGTGCAAGAGTGGATGAAGGGACTTGTTTTTCTCCTTTAGGTTCAACTCGTTCGGATACAATTGAGAGTTCCCGAGTTTGGTTGGACTACGCAGAAAGTGTTCCATTTCCTCAATTTCTTGGTCAATGGCGGTTTGTGCTTTGGAACTTTAGCTTTCCCCATTCTTCCTTTCAGTTATTGCCATCTGATCCTAGTTGTTTTCTTTCTGAATGTGTGCAGTTAGATGTGTAGTGTTTGTGTTCCGGCGGGATGTTCAGAAGTTATCTCCCGAGGTTTCAAATTTCAATCCATCACATATATTTCTGTAAAGCTCTATTCTGGTTTATGATACTTATGCTTTTACATTGGAATCTCTGTCTCTCTCAGATTGTCCAGCATATATTGCTTGACATGCCGAGCCTTGCATTCTTCACGACGTACGCACTTTTGGTTCTCTTTTGGGCCGAGATATATTATCAGGTGAGGTGCCATGTGCACGTGCAGCTTGCTGGTATGTTGAGTTTATAGCGCACATTCGTACTCATTATTATTTGGCATGAATGTGGATCAGGCACGTGCTGTATCTACTGACGGACTCCGGCCTAGTTTTTTTACAATTAATGCTGTGGTCTATGCAGTTCAGGTGAAAACTCTCGTTTGCTGATAGTTCTTTAAATTGGAAGGCCAGATTTGGGACTCCATTTGTTTTTTTGTAACAGCTGTTGTTGGCTTTTTGGTTAATATTTGTATTAGTGTTTAGGTGCTCCTTTTCCTTCCACTTCATCTGATTGAATTTTTTAATTTTTTCTCGTTCCTCAACATGTATGCTCATCCAAAAAGTCAAAACAATTTGCGCAGTCAGTGTGATGAGCTGCGGTTACTATCTTGTATATGAGCTAGAAATAGCCAGTTTTGGTCCAATGACGTCATATCTTTATGGCATGCGATTGATTTATATATTTTTCAACTCCCTCCCTCCCTCCCTCCCTCTCTCTCTCTCTCTCTCTCTATATATATATATATATATATATCTATCTATCTATCTCAAGAGGCAAAAAATGATATTTAGAAATATCAGAATTAGGATTTACTTAACAATAATGGAGTGATGGCATTGTGACCTATGCCGAAAACGGAAGAGTGCAAGGTTGCGAACAGTTTAGTAAAGGCTTTGCTGCCTTAGCTTAACTAAAAGTGTGAAGCAATTTTTTGCTTTCCTGCCAAATTTTAATATAATGCCTTTTTTTTTGGTCGAAACGCCAATTTCAAAATAGTGAAATTGTCATATATGGATCTATGTGTTATTATTTGTATTTTGTGAATGTTCCTAGTGTTTCGATTATAAAAAAAAAAGCGAAAAATTCAAATTGCATGAGCTGCAAAATTTGAATTAAGCAAAATGTAAATGTAAGAGTCAATCTAGACAATCCCTAGATGATTTTCTCGTGACTAAATTTGGATTTGGTGGGCAATGAAATGTATGGTGAGAGATAGGGACTAGCTTGCAAGAGATCAGTTGCGCAAGTTTGGTTAGCAATTTATTGATTTAAGCATGGGGTTGTGCATAATTGTTTCAAGCAACTGACTAGCCCAATCAACTAGCTTATTTCATAGCACATTTAAGAATTTTTTATTGTATGTGCAAAACTTTGCTTGCTTAAGTTTGAACTTAGAGCTCCATCTAGTAACTTACGATGGCAAAGTAGCTACCTTGAGTTTGAGCATGTCGCAATTCTTTCTTGTTGAGTAAGAAGATCAAATTGAGTTTGAATAGGTGATCTTTGAAGCGAGCTAAGTTTTGTCTAGAAAGCAAAATTTGGCCAAGTTAAAACAAGTTCTTGTCTTCTTGAACTAGTTACACTGGAATCTCAACATTGAACCTACATTGCTTGAGTGGGTTTGATGCACAAATCAATTGAGATATTTGCTCCTTATCCAGTGGCATATTGTTTGTAAAATCATTTTTAAAAGGTTTTCAATGTCCCTAATGAGGTCCTTCTCGAGGGTCTTTTGCCCAAAATTTTGCTTCAAATGAAATAGATGGATCGCACTATAGTTTTAGGTACTTGATCGCGAAATCCTCCAAGTTGATCCTCCCCTTCATGCTATTTGATTGGTTCCTTGTATTGACCTATTTATGTAGGATCTTGAGTAGGAAAGGTTAGGCTATAAAACCGATTATTAAAAAGTCCAACCCAAAAGTTTAAGTTGATAGGTAGAGGGATATCACATGAACATAAAGAGCATTTGGGAACTATTGTCAAGCAATGTGGGATAACACTTCAACATCCCCTCCTACGTGTAAGCCGGACAGCGAGCGGCACGTGGAATTTTGCCTACGTCTATTCACGTGGAATTTTGACCATGCGCATTCCTGGAAGGGATAACACTAGCTTTGATACTATGTTCGAAAGTCTAACCCAAAAGCTTGAGTTGATAGGTAGAGGGAGACCTTTTGAATATAAAGAGCATTTAGAACTCATTATCAAGCGATGTGAGACAATACCTCAACACCAACTGCAAAAAGAAATGCTTGATCCACTAACTTAGCTTGGTCACGGATGCTTTAAGGATATTGTGTTCTAATGAGGATCCATTCACTGCTCAAGATCTTCTTTGGAGTTTCCATCTGTCTTTTCTCAATCCTACTTGGCTCTTATAATGTCGCGTCTTATTATATGAGCATTTGTAGGATGTTGTTTCACTTGTCAAAGTAATTTTGAGTGATGAGGAAGCACATCATAGGTAGGTAAACTTAGGCTCCCGAAATATTCTGGTAACCTCATGCACTAGGTGAGGTACAAGCCAAAGTATGGGTGGCTACCTTTGGAATGTTTGCACTTTGGTTGTATGGGGAGTGGGACTTGTGATGTGTTTGCAATCCACACATCAAAGTCGGTTCTTAGTTGTGTCGTTTCACTTGTCTATGTAATCTCCCATTGCATTCTAGCGAGTATTTGATTGCCTTGGTTTCTTTCATTTTGTATATGTCCTCATTCTTGGTATCAAAATGCTCTTTACTGTTTTGTAATTAACATTGCCTTCTGGTTGTTTCTCTTGGACCTATTTGAATGAAAATATTAAATGTTTTCCAATGGCTTAGTAGATGGAGTGTGAAAGGGGGAATAAAATTGAGGCTTCTCGAGTTCGTGTGAAGAACCACCAATAGGCTATGTTCTTTAGTGATAAAAGAGTGCAACCTGTCCCTCTGGCAAAGAATAAGAGTTCATTACCCACCATAGATTTGGTGACGTATGGCTCGACTGCCTACCCTTTTTATTGTCAGCGGTGAGCGTCGTTTAGTGCAATCCTCTTTATAGGTCTTTTAAGGAAGTTTGTATCGTGGATCTCTTAATATGGGCATCTCTTTTACCTCCCAACCAGATATTGGTTCGATAGTCTAGTTAGTGCATGTTATCATCATGCTAGCACCAACCCTGTTGCATGTTCCCTTTACAATTTGGGATTTCCTGTTATAATAATCAATAGTAGCATCAAATGATTTGAGAAAAAGCATGAATGGTAGAGAAACACGTTAAATGGGACTCTTATGTTGATTCAGTGTTAGGATAAAGATACGTGGGCTTTAAGTTGGATGTTGATGGGGGCCTATTGCTATAAGGATGTCTTTTGTTCTTTGTTTTGGGGAAGTCACAATTTTTTCATATATCGCTTATATAAGGTTTGTGTAGGCAACTTTGGGAAATAGTCCAGGGGCGTTTTTTAGAACCTTGGCATGTGCCTTGCACAATGAGTAAATAGGGCTTTGCATATTCCTTCCTTGTCATCATCTATGTAACCACCAAAAAGAAATATTTGGGCCTGAAGTTGAATTGATTCTTTGGATCTTGAGTCTTTTACTTTAACCTAGGTATATCGCTTGGTTTGTTGCCTGGTGCATCAGTCTGATATTGGTTTAGCTCTCTTCACTAGCCATTGACTACCTGTTGCATTCCCTCATCCTATATCCAAGCTTAGGACCGGTTGCGACGATAAATTTCACATAGGCGGATTTAATAAGGAACAACAATGCTTTAATATGACATGGTAGACTGTACTGTCAAGTACCAACAATTGCGTGGAAAGGAGAGTAGCAGAGATGAGAATGTTTCTTTCGACAAATAAATACACGACACAAAAGTGGTATCTAGAAATTATTTATTTGAGGAAAGGTTATGAATTTGATTGTGGACAAGATAAGAAAAGCACTTTTGAGGTGATTTAGGACGTGGTTTGGGAAACACCGGTGAAGAGATGATGTAGGTCATGTGCAATGGTGTAAAAGGATTCATATAGTCAACCAAACCTTAGTGGAATAAGCCAATGCAATGAGAAACTTGGGTTCCCAAATTACACATGCTACAGTGTCTTGCCCCAGTGAGATATTGTTTGTTATTCTCTTGGTGTGAATGATTTTGGACCTGTTAAAGATGATGTTTTATGTTAAATGTTTCCACTTTTGTGCACTTATGTTTTTAAGTCTGAAATTTGTTTTTCAGATAGCAATGTGGTTGATCCTGTGGTGGAAACCTATTCCAGTTGTAGTTATCCTTTCGAAGATGTTTTTTGCAGGTTGTTCTGCTCCTTATATCTCGAAGCAGTGTTTTTGGCTCTACAGTGATACTGATCAGCTATACTTTTGGCTCCACGTCTTGTAGGTGTTTCTTTGTTCGCCGCCCTCGGTTTTCTTCTATATGGTGGAAGGTAACCTAACTATGACCCTGCCTTTCTTTTTTTTCCTTCCCTTTTTCTAGCGAAAAGGATTTAGATTTGTAACTTGCATGGAATAAAATGAGGGGACTAAAACCAGCAGCCGTAAGTGTTAGCTGTACGATGCAGCAAGTTAATGCTCAGAAAGTTGAAAATGTGTAATATGTAGATAGTACAGGTCATGCTGAATAATTGAATTATTTCATTTACCTATAAAGCTCAATGAATTATCTCTCTGGTGAATATGTAACCATGCACAAAACTTCTGATTATATGAGAAAAAGGGGATTGTGATGATTAAATAGTTGATTGGCGAAAGTGCAACCTTGTCATCCACATCTATGTTGAGAATGATTTGAGAGGTGGAATTTTACTGTCAAGTGGTGTTAGTCAGGTTAATTCTGTCACAATTCCCTTCTTGATCCTTCCTATCGCTCTGTTGGAACTTATGTTCTAACCAGTTGAGCTGTGGCAATCTTGCTCTGGCCAAGAAGCACCATTTGAATCCCTCCCTCCCTTGTACATTTTCTTTCATTGAAGGCTCTTTGCTTTAACTCCTTTGGGTTGGCTAGCTTCAAAGGAAGACCGGCGGCCATCCAACTCTGACTTCTAGGTTTACTGATTTCTAGTCTATTAGAACGACTACTTGCTTAAGTACATTGGGAAGGCTATGCTATCGTCGGAAGCACCTCTATTGAAATAGGTAGTCAGTATTGGTTTAGTAGCTGAGTTAGCCTTCTTATGACACACCCCTGAAAAAATCCAGCTGTCAATAAATTCAGCTGTGGGACTTTTCGCTATTGTACTAAGTTTGCAGTGTTTTTTTTTTTTTTCAAAATGATCAGTTAGTGTCTTTATGAAACCCCAGAGAATGTCCAAATATGAATACCTTCGGATGTGACATGTTTCGCCATAACATCATATCTCTGCTTTGATATTGGTATTCTTGTGCATTGTGATTCTCCATAGCTTTGCCAGTTTCATTGATGCTTCCATGTCATCTTTTGTAGACTCTTCTTGATGCTCCAACGGTTTCCTGTTGAGTCAAAAGGACGTCGTAAGAAACTGCAGGAGGTATTCTTCACATAACTAAAGTGCATCTGCGTATTTTCAGAGGTCAATTGCGTACTGGTTTTACATTCTTTAACTGTTTATATTCTTTGTCGTAGGTTGGCTATGTTACCACCATATGTTTCCTGTGCTTTCTTATCAGATGCATCATGGTGAGTTGTAGTGTACTAAAAAGACCTTTAACCTTTACAAACTTGACTCATTAAGCTTTTTGAGATCAAGCAAAAAACAATTCTGTATCAGATGTCTCGATCGGTTTCCTTCGTAATTAGAGAATACGTCTCATTGTTTTATTTTTTCTCTTGCCAATTAATATACAAAGACATGCTGCAGAGAGACACTATGTCACGTTTACTTTATTCCTCAACACTGCAGATGTGTTTTGATGCATTTGATGAAGCAGCGGACTTGGATGTTTTAGATCACCCAATTCTGAACTTCATCTATTACCTTGTAAGTATACAGTTTTGTTCGATGCTCACTTATCTGACAAGATGACTCTAAAGATGATTATATTTTTCTATTATGTCCTAATACAGACATGTCATTTGTCCTGGAGTCATCTGTTGTAGAGTATTGGTATTTATCATTTTCGAAGTTGGAATATCAAGCAAAACTTTTCAAACTTCAGATCAGAACTATGCTTTAAGTACTTAACTCTATGGATATATGACAGAAGACCTTTTCCAACAGCTACTTAAATTCTGACCTTTTTCCCCTGGGCAAAGGAACATCACATGTCAAATTGTGTCGATTATGTAAAATAGGTTATACATCAAGTCTAAAGAAATTCTATGTCCAGCGAAATTTCAATTTTATTACCATAGAAAGAATGGCGTATAATCCTCTTCAGACTGTTATCATAAGCCTGTTCAATGCTATTCCCACTTTTGAGCATCTACCTAAAGAAATTTTATGTCCAGCGAAATTTCAATTTTATTACCCTAGAAAGGACGGCATAGAATCTTTTTCAATTATAATCCTGTTTAATACTATTCCCACTTTTGAGCATCTAGCTGGTAGCTTTCTACTTGTATTTGACAACCTCACAAATGCCTTGATGCAACCGTTGGAGTATCTGGCTGACGATTCTTGGATGCTAGTGTTATTATCAAGAATTGTTGAAGATAGGTGGTTGTCGCCAATCATTTTTCTGATATTTCATTTGTGATCAAGAGATGCAGTTTGTCAATCCTTGCGTCACTTTAACTGTGATGCAAAAATAAGCATGCCTTATTCATCCAAGAAACTTGAGCAATTGGAAAACTATCGAAAGCCCCTGAAGCCAATTATGCTAAAGTGAAGAATCCTGCACATCGATTCCCCAAAGAAAGGACCCGGCCCTAGACATATTTTACCAGTAGTGAACTTTAAACAGTAGTGAAGTAAAATTCTCGTTTGAAGCTTTGATTAAGGAACATGAAATTATAGAGCATTCAGTGTGATTAACAAGGGATTTGCTTAAGACAATTGGGAAGATAGAGAAGCGTAGGGAACATTTTGAGCAATCTACTGAAGCAACCATTGATCAAACTTGTCCTCCACAAGAACAATGGATTAAGCTGCGTTCCACCAAGTGGGGATCTTATACCATCGCTCGATTCTAGTCATGTTTTTGTTAAAGATCTAAATGTTTAATATCTTTATTGTCGCCTCCCACGTCCTTTTTAGGTTTTTGCCTGCCTCTTTTAACCTGTTCCCTTCCCATGTGTAATGCCTCAAAGCTCTGTTCTAATCAAGATGAACATGCAATTTCTCTCAATCAAGATATTGGAAACGCTAATCCTATTGAACTTCATGTGGGAATTTGATTGATGTCATTGAATCGGTTGTTCAGTATCACGGCTATTGAGTGTAGACCACAATGTCTATGTCAAATCATCTTACTGCTATGTCTGTCCTCCATCAGTCTCAGGATATAACTTCTGAAGTATTTAGCGACTTTTCCCGCGGAGTGTGACATCGTTAATGATGAGCATGGTTTTGAGATTTTTAATATGCTGGTGGTCTATATTGGTATGATCTTTGATTGGAAGCTAAATGGCAATTGTTTGTCATGATCACAATGCTAATATACAGTGCTTTCAATCTATGAATACTCGTATCTCATCTGTGTCCCTAATGTTTTATTCCCATTGAACTTGTATATGTTGCTTTCAATCAACTTGTTTAATCCTTTTCCCTATGCAGTTGGTGGAGATTCTGCCTTCTTCTTTGGTTCTATTCATACTAAGAAAGCTGCCACCGAAACGTGGGATCACGCAATACCACCCTATCCGCTGACGGATGGGGCGACAGATGTGTTGGCCTTAAAAGTTAAGCCTATCATATAAGAGGAGATGGAAGGTGAAATCGTTATGTGCTCTGGGGTGAATAAAAATCCTAGCGGATTATGAAGTTGTCCGGTCTCTAAGTGGATTCAAGGTCTGTGAAGAAAACCCAGGATTACGGTTTCTACTGTCTCTAGATGCTATGGTCTCTGCTTTTGGTGTCATGGATCATGTGATTGATTATCTCGTTCAGTGATGTGAGGAGTATCTGTAATAATTTGTAGAAGTTAAGGTTATTATTTGGAAACGGGACAGCAAAAAGAAAGAGGTAGAAGGTTTCCTTGTGTCTTTAGGATAATGTTTTGAGTGCAATATATCTTGGATTTCAGTTTGAGCTGAGTTTTCCTGAAAGACCACAAACATCAGATTCTTTTCCCAAATGTAATTTAAAGATGTCGGCGGGCTTTCGCATGGGAGCTTTGCAGCGGGAAATCTTAATCGTGCTTGTTACATTTCTCGGGGTTTCTTGACGAATGCATCTTTGGAGGGTGTTTCGATGCTTCAGCGTCTACAGATCCCCATGTAAATGGGACTTCTACACGAACTTTGGCCACACAAAGCAAATGGAGAAATGTTCTCAAACATGGAACCGAGCAACAGACTCAGCTCCGTAAATAGTTCGACGCCCCGGAAACGCACCTGCAATTGCGACCCGATTCGCCGTCGACGCAGGGAGCTAAGACCCGGGCTCTTTCGTATGTTCGGCATCTGTTCTTGGCAGGGTTTCTCTCTCAATTCCGAAGCTGCGAGAGGAGAGGAAGAAGATGGTGAACTGGAAGTCCTTGGATGCAACAAATGAAAAAGGTTTGTGTAATCTCTGCGTCCGTGAAGAGTTTTGACTGGTTGATGGTCCATCGTCACCAGCCTGTCGTGGGAGGGAACGCCATGCCTGGCCGTTTGAATGGTAGGTTTTACTTCTTCCACTCCCATGTGTCGAAAGTTGGCTCTTCGTCTTTTGACTGAGCTATCAAAAGATTTAGCAAGGTTAAGAACTCCGGTGAAGGTCACTAGCATCAAATTAACTCTTGAAAAGTCGCTAATTGCTCGCGGACTTGGTGATTAACCGATCAATATATACTTGGAAAATGAACAGTTTACAAAAATATTTTTCTGGAAATAATCCCTTGTATTGCTCGCGAAAATAAATGGAGGAGAAATATTTGCCTTGTCTATGAATATGTCTATATGTAAATAGTTGTCGATATTAAAAACATTTTAACTGATTATTTTGAACGGTATAAGCAATTACTTTTAGGAAAAACATCTTCAAAATCATTCTTTTTCGTGAAACAAATGGAATCATAATACTTAGATTTGGGTTCGACCAGGAGAATTTTTCCATCTTCAAATTCCTCGAAAACCTTGTGTGCTCTTAAAGTGAACGAACTCGGGGAAAACGAGGATGGAATTGCCATTGCCGAATGTTCATGATGCCTTCATCCATGCCTTGGGCAGGCTTGGGAAAAAGCCTTTTGGGCCGGGCCCATCCCATCTCAATATGGCTTGTGTCTTCTGAGCTTGCCCATCGCGCGTGATTGTTACCGCTAGCAAGAACTGGAAATTGACACGTGGAGGAATGTCTCGAAATAGAACGTGCTCTCGAGGCTGCCAAAAATGGTAAGCATTTCCAAATTTTTTAGCTTGATTTCCCCATCGAGAAAAGAAATAAATGTACTCTTTTTTTCTGGCCTAGTGGCGTTGTTATTGTCCGAGGTAGTAAATTAGGCAAGTAAATTATAGGCATCCCATGTAGACAACGTTGAAGAAGTTGGTCGACTAATAGAATCCTAGGATTGACACTTTTTGTTTTTTTTTAAGGAAACTATCATCCGCAATTTTCAAAGGAATATGCTCATATAACAGTTTATACATATATATATATATACACACATATGCATATATATATTGTGAGATTGATAGCATGTTGTGAGCCATAAAAAATAAAAAATAAAGATTTAAAAATTATTATGAAGTCTATTTTTCTTCGAGAATTTGTGACTCACAACATGTTTTTATTTTCACAATAAAAACTATCATGCTGGTAAAATTCATTTCTAAAATAAACAATACCTTTTATTTTTATTTTTATTTTATTTTCTTGGTGATTTTCGCATGGAAGTGGAGATTCGGATATGTTAACATGTACTTAAATCTTATAGGTGGCTATTTCTGTTTATTCTTCTTCCTATTGCTGAAAGGTTGCCATTTTTTTTTTTTTTTGGGAATTCAGAATGTAGTAAAAAAAGGGGGCATGAATCGAATTGACGAGAAAGGACGGATTCTCTCCTAGATTCTATAGAGCTTTCTTTTGTTTTTTTGGTCGGAAATAGAGCTTTCACTTGGAACTTTACATTAAAAAAAAAATGTAGTGCTTTATAAAATTACCAAAAATTGGAATAAATTCTTTTCATCGCCAATATGCCTTTATCCCAATGTTATATTAATCACCGGAGTAGAAGTCGTCGCTCAATCTATATAAATTTTCATACAAAGCTCATAAAATCAAATCAAGTCTATCATGGTCCAGTTTAGTTTATAATTCTTGACAGAAAAATGAAAAAACAAAATTCCAGCGCGAACGGACCAAATACTTGAATGTGTTCATTACAATTATCCCGAGGTCTACCTTTTCTGTTTGAGTTTTCTTTTTAACAGTTTAAGAATAAATTTTGGAATACACCGATTCGACGTAAAAGAGCATGCCTTTTAAAATCGTTCGTTTAAAGGTGTGTGCCGATTGAGGTAAGTTGAAATTGGCATGTGCATTATTGTATTACTTTAAATAAAAGAATTTGGACAAATCCCATGATTTATTAGATCCTTAGTTTCGATCAAAATTTAGATAAGCTCAATTACACGACTCCGCAAGTGATTAGATCACAATGCCAATCCCAGTCCCACAACCAGAAAGAGAAATAGCAAGTCAATTCCTAATTGGAATCGAAACCCTCAGACAACTCCCAAAACAAGGAACTCGCAAAACGACAACCTGACCGAGAGTGGTGAATAGATTCCACGTCACGTGGGCCCACGCCCTCGGAGACTTCCATTTCTGACCGTCCAACCTATCTGACAATCTGACTCAGCGCTGAGAAATCAAGGCCCGAAGAAATCTTCCCATGCATCCGAATCCCGTGTGCTTGTCTTGTCTCCAACGTTGGTTTAGTGGGCCCCGAAGAAGAATCCGCGCGTACTGACGGCTGAGATGGACTTGTGGCCGAAAGAGGCAGGAAGGAAACGAGAAAACCCAAGAAAGGACAAAAAGTTTGGTTTTCGAACGGCAGCTAATCAATCATTGCTCTCGCTGTCTCTCTCAAAAAATCTTTGGTTCGAGTTCCGGACCGAGGAAAAGGGGTTGTTGCTTAGGAAGGCGAACGACGAGGATTGCCTTCCAGTTGGGTTTTCGTTTTCTTGAGTGATTTTCAGGGAAGGACTCGGTGAGTGAGAAGTTTTCTTTTCATGGTAAGGACTCCGACACTGAGAATTCTCAGGCCAGGACTCTCCGGCCGCTTATAAATTGAGCCCTCCTCGCCTCCTCCACGATGCGAGCAATTCAAGCTGAAATCAGTCTCCTCTCTCGCGTTCGTGTTCTTGTTCTTGATTTCGTTTGGTTCGAGTTCGATTCAGGATGACGGTCATCGTTGAGCAGCCTGAGCTTGGTAAAGCTTTCTTTCGTTTTCCCTCTTGGTTTTTGTTGTTGGGTCTTCTCCCTTCAATCTCTTGTTCTCGAGTGATTTTGTGGGTGAAAAATCGCATCTTGATTTACTTTCGATGGTTTTAGTGTTTTGGAGGAAGTAATTAGGCAATAGACAAGAGAACTTCGTAATGTTGACTCATTTTCTCTCTCTCTCTCTCTCTCTCTCTCTTCTACAGAATTGGAGGTTGTGGAGAAGGTTGATGTGGAAGAGAATGAGCTTCTGTTGGATGGTGGGTTTGTGGTGCCTGAGACTAATTCATTTGGCCAAACTTTCAGGCATTGTTCTTCTTCTTCTCTTTTCCATTATTGATAGTTCATTTTAAACATGAACTTATAGAATGTGTCCTATGGTTCTCGCATGGCAGAGAAGAAGTGGGTTATTGGTCATGGATATGGATATCATCTGAGGAACTATGGATATGGAATAAGATAAAAAGAACCTCTGGTTTTTATGCAATTTGCATCCACCGAATATTTCCTGGGGGAGTTAGAGGAGTGGATGTGGTAGGCTCATGCAATTGATGGAGATGAGTATAGTTTGGCTTAATGGACTGAAGAGGATGGCCTATGAGTGTTGAATTGATCCACAATACGGTGTCATTCAAGGACTGATTCCGATTTATGTGACCGTTGAATGGGCATTCTAATTGATCTTTGAAATGTGACACAGGGACTACGATGCAGAAAGTGAGCGGCAGATGAGCGTGGAGCACTTTTACCGGACCAATCACATCAACCAAACCTTTGAATTTGTAAGCAAGCAGTCAAAACTATTTCTGGAACAAAATCTTGTCTATGTCACCCGACTTCACAAGATAAGTCTAATGTGGCCCCATGGTCGTTGCAGGTCAAGAGGATGAGAGAAGAGTATGGCAAACTGAACAGGGTGGAGATGAGCATATGGGAATGCTGTGAACTTCTCAATGAGTTTGTCGACGAGAGTGATCCGGACTTGGACGAACCTCAAATTGAGCATCTGCTGCAGACAGCTGAGGCCATCAGGAAGGATTATCCCAATGAGGATTGGCTTCACCTGACTGGCCTCATTCATGGTATGTTGCCCTATGGAGTACAGGGAATCCAGAATCTGGTTGATTCTAATTTTGGATATGCTGATGTTTTTGGTTCGCAAAGATATGTCTATTGTAACCTGAGATAATGCCATTCTTGTTTCAGATCTTGGCAAAGTACTTCTTCATCATAGCTTCGGAGCTCTTCCTCAATGGGCGGTTGTAGGTAATTACTATAGCAAATATTCATGAAATGGTTTTACTCATACTGATTATTGGAGTTTCGGGCATGCCCTTGATTTTGAATTTTTAACTCATCGACGTATCATTTTAGGCGATACATTCCCTGTCGGGTGTGCTTTCGATGAATCAGTTGTCCATCACAAGGTATATGGATATACTCATCTGACATGCGGCAATACTAGTTTAATCCAATTATCTTCAAAAATAGTAATTCAAAATAAGCCTTTGCTTGCAGTATTTCAAGGAGAACCCTGACTACTACAGTTCCTCCTATAACACCAAATACGGAGTATATTCCGAAGGCTGTGGACTCAACAATGTGATGATGTCGTGGGGGCATGATGACTATATGTACTTGGTAGTATATCCGAGACTTTGCATAAAGAAGCTTATCGAATTACAGTATATTTGTCTGAGTGTAACTTTCTAGGGTTCTGATCTTATGTTCCATCTCTGTTTATAGGTGGCTAAGGAGAACAAGAGTACCCTGCCTTCAGCAGGCCTTTTCATTATCAGATACCACTCGTTTTATGGTGAGACACATAATTCTCGTTCTTGCTTCTAGAAATTCAGAATAAAGTTGCCTGGACTCGATTACCGACGCTTTTCAAACCTGTCGATATTTTCCCAGCTTTACACAGAGCCGGAGCATATGGGCACCTGATGAACGAAGAAGATGTCGAGAATCTGAAGTGGCTCAAGATATTCAAGTAAGGAACCAAATCCGATAACACAAACATAACTAGTTTTGTGCTCCTACAATATGGTTGATTTGATCATTGCGGCGCAGCAAATACGACCTCTACAGCAAGAGCAAGGTCCGGATCGACGTCGAGAAGGTCAAGCCGTACTACCTCTCCTTGATCAAGAAGGCAAGTGTCCCTCTATTCCTTAGAGTTCTTCAAGCACCAAAGCGTCCATGTTTTTCGTTTGATCTTAACATGGGAGTATTGATTTGCAGTATTTCCCTGAGAAGCTCAAGTGGTGAAGCCTTGATGGGAGCATCAGCATGGAAAGGTTTTGAAAAGAGACAAATTGGGCTTCTAGCGTAGATTGAGCTTTTCCTATTAGGTGTGTAATTGTTGTTTCCAATCATGTCTTCCTTGTTAGGTTTTATATCATCTCATGGGTTGTGTTTTGTCCTCACTAATTGGTGTTCATGGCAAATAAAACGTAATATCTCTGCAACTTTTGTCCTGATCTGATTAAACCTCAACATCGTACACTACTGGTCTTTTTTCAATTGATGGATGATTAACTGGAAACAAAGCTCAAAAGAATAATTTCCTACGGAGTATATTATAACTGGGCTACTGGTGGCCCACGAGACCCATGAATCATATCATCATCAGGTGCATAATTTGACAACTGAAAAGCCATTCTTTCTCAAAACCCATTATTGTCATTTAAATTCTGAAAATTACTCCTGCTGATGATGCCGACAAAATCAATTAATGGTAATATTTAGAGTCCATATTCTATCAAACAAGGAAAAAAAGATATCTCCCAACTCTATACATCACTTGTTTTAAGTGAAATTAGTTCGACCAATTGCAATGGAATTACAAATATCCAATATCCATTCATTTAGCAACGAACGGCATTGCCTTCTTTCCATCTATCATATGATATACCACTGCTTCGATCAATTTTATAAAAGTGTGACGCATCATTAAAATTGCCACTTGAATGGATCTTAATCTACACTATTGTGTCAAGCAAAGAGTACTTAATACTTTTATCAAGGGATCTCAATCGATTTTTTAGCCTTGAAAAATCCTTAATTATATATTTCACAAATATTTCGTCCATAAAAAGATTTGACATCTTGAGATGTTCATGTGCATGATATTTGGCCTATGTGGACACCATCGTAAAAAAGTTTAGTCAATTTGAATAATGTCGGAATATGATGCGCATATAATTAAGCCAATATGAGTGCCCCTGTCGGCCGAAGGTCATGTTAGCTGAATTTAGTCGGATTTGGTATCGGACGGATTTATTTAAATTTTTTGTTAAATGTTAGAGATTTAATTAGATGAATTAAAATTGAAAGTATCAACACCGGGGACCAAAGCAGAGTTCATCTTCGTAGAGTCTCTGTCCCTCTTTCTCGTCCGTTATTTCTCCTTTTGTTTTTGGCCATCTACATCCTCATTTTTCAACAGCGTGTCTTCGTTGTACATCTCCGGAGAGGCAGCTAGTCCACTGTTCCAATCCCCATTGTCAGAAGAACCATCTGGGGAGAGAGAGAGAGAGAGAGAGAGAGCGACCGTCAATGAATTTGGTTGCAAGTTGCACGTTGGGTAGGTGGCGGGTGTGGATTTTTCGCAGTCTTTCCTCTCTTGTTAGGTGTATGAGATTTGACAAAAAGTAAAAAATTATTGCTTTTTAGGTCTTGCCCTTCTTGTTCCGTCGTCTCTCACCGTGACTTTGATCCCCTTGAAACGTAAAAACGCATTTAAAAAAGAGTTCTTTGTCCTCTTCTTCGATCCTCTGTTCACGAAGATGCAAAGAAGCAACGGGGCTTTCTTACGGCTAAGCACACGTTTTTAAAGTCCGGGGTCGGTTCCTGTTCCTCCCCTCTTCATTGTTGTTGACCCGAAGTCCATTTCATGTTACTGTTTCCCATTTACGTGCATATCCAAATAGAAACGGAAGCAACTTGGCAAGTTCTTGTTCTTTGGTAGTTTGAAGGGAAACCCAATTTGTCTTACTGTTCCGTGCTCGATGTAAAAATCTGCGTTGTGGGTGTTCTTTCTGTCGAAGAGGCTCTCTCCCTCGTTCGTTCTTGTTTCAGTTAAAAAGTCAGACAGGTGGTGGGTTCGTTCGCATTCATTGGTGAAATTCATTTCGACTGCGGGTTCTTTCCTGTCCCTGACCAGTACATCTTTATCTTCCCTTCAATTGGGTCAGTTACCTCTTTCTGGTTGCAAGTTAACTACCGGAAAGATTTCCCCCTCTCTCTTAGCGTTCTTTGGTTTCATACACGATCTTGCTTTGCCTGTATTGGTTTTGTCGGTCTATGTGATATATCTGGTTCTGGGGGTTATTCAGGGTATCGGAATCTGTCTTTTTTCCATTTTTCTTTTGGGGTCTATCTGAAAGCTTTGAGGTATGAAAGGGAAAAGCGATTTGACGGCGCGCTCGTTTGTGTTGAACACCGGAGCCAAAATTCCGGCCATTGGATTGGGTACATGGCAGATTGGCGGTGACCTTTGCATCGAAGCTGTAAAGACGGCATTGTCGGTAGGGTACCGGCACATCGATTGTGCTCATCTCTATGGTAATGAGATTGAAGTTGGAGATGCATTGGCTGAAGCTTTTAAAGGCTCATCACTGAAGAGAGAGGATCTTTTCTTGACCTCCAAGCTGTACTGTAGCATGAATTCCACCAATAAGATTGAGAATTATGTTAGAGTATCTCTGAAGAATTTAGGAGTTTCGTACTTAGATCTATATCTTATGCACTGGCCGGAAATCTCAGCATTGGGTGATGCAACTGATCCGCCTCTGAAGTTGGGAAGTGAGTATAAGCAGTTTCTCAGTAGGTTGAAGAAATCGTGGAAAGCCATGGAAGGTCTGGTTGAGTTAGGTCTTGTTAGGGCCATCGGTGTCAGCAACTTTAACGTTCAACAGATCAAAGAACTGCTTAAGTTTGCCAAAATAGTGCCTGCAGTCAATCAGGTTGGCCTCCTTGATCTCATATTCTTGAAGACTTATTGTGCATAGCTTGTAGTGATCTTGTTTCACAAAATAATTCTTTGTGGTGTGATGCAGTCCGCCAAGATTTCACGTTATCAGTAAACTCATCTGATTACACTATAACGCATGGTCCGTGATCATTATCAAGGTGTCACAGACATTATATTACCAACTGGGATGGTTTATGGATGGTGTGGGCTTAAAAGCCAGTGAAGCTACATAGACATATGCTCTATTTGGCTGTCGGTAGGATGGAAGAATGGGTCAAATGCATTTATATTCTTCACATCATGCTATAAGTTGTCCATTTGCATGATATATACTGTTTCAAGCTCCAGCTCTTATCAGCTTAAGTACTCATTTAGTCTCCTGCAAAGTTTTCAATGTTGGCAAATACATCATGGTTTTGTACAAAAACTGCACTTGTGTAGGGGGTACATATTCTGCGCCAAGTTGAACGATATATTTAGCATCTAAGGACATATCTGGTTTAAAGTTTGGTCGAATTTTCATTATTCGACCAAAAAAAAGGTAGTGCTCTGTATGAGTTAAAATGAGACTGCAGACATCAAGGTGGCAACTCTCTGTTTGGTAGCCTCTTTGATGGTGGTCATCCTGGAAATCCTTGTGCCATAAAAGCCTCAGAGTGTTGGCAAGATCGCTGTGATCTCTGATTTCTTACTCTTCTTTGTTTATTTCCTTGAGCACCTTGACTACCAAGTTTACCTCCAACTATTGGGGCCATAGGGCTGGTGCTCATCTCTGATTTTTATAACTGGGGCTGGACAGAGGGCACAGCTGTCTGTATCCTCAAGCCTCCCAAATTCCACTATGAGGCCATAATGCAATTCTAGGTTCCTAGGAGAACCACCAAACTAGGAGGCCTCTTGGCATGGACTTAGAAATGTATATTAAAGAGCTGATTCAGTGGGCATTTATGGCTATGAACCAAAAATGGTGTGGTTTATTGGCATCGCTCTCTCAATATTGTTCTATGAGATCTCTTGTGGCTTGATTTGAGGCAAAAACATGTTTGACCTGTTGTGGTTTCAAATTGTGGTCTTAACATGGATTTTAAGTGACTAAATTGCCTAGGCCCTTGATGAGTTAGAATGGTTATTCTATTCCATACACCACTCTACTGTGGGCTATACTGACTTTAATGCATGAATGAGTTCACAAAAGCTATAAGTTTAAAATTGATGTGTCCCAGGAGAATAATTCCAGAGTTGAATTTGATGAATTAATCCTTAATCCGATAAAAAGAAGTTCTCCCTTCCTGCTTTCCAAAACTGAAAATTGGTTCCAGAAAACATTCGACAAATCTGAAGTCTTATGAATAATTTCTTGGAATCAATTGAAAAGGAAGAAATAAAGTTTGAACAAAATTCTGTATCTAAGATGCTGTTAATTGTCCACCTATGCCTTGTTTTATGTTTATACTCATGTCTAGCACATAAATATGATACGTATTTTCTGTTTTCATTTGAAACATTGAATGATATTTGGCTATGCATCAGTCATAGTAGCCATGATAATAGAGTTTGTTTTGATGGAAGATTGCATTTTTTAGGTGGAGCTGCATCCATTCTGGAGGCAAGATGAACTTGTAAAGTTTTGTCAGTTGAAAGGCATCCATGTCTCTGCTCACACACCTCTTGGTGTACCTAGTTCAAGTCCTGCACCATCAGATAGTGGATCAGGCGGGGAAGATGAACCTGGAACTCCCCGCATATCATTTAGGAGGTCAAGATCGGTGCATGGGCCTATGCTCAAGCTGTCTGTTGTAGCAGACATAGCAAATAGACACCAAAAGACTCCCGAGCAGGTTTTTTTCGTGTGCTCTTTCTTTGTTCTTATTAAATGATTAGATAATGTAAATCATCCTGTTTGCTTGGCTTTGCTGTAGTGAAACCATTTGCTCAATGCATAATCTGAGTCCACTTCCCTTTTCACAGGGGCAGCTTTGTGTGGCCTTCAACTTACCTCTGATACTCATCAACTATTTATGACTTTAATCTTGTCAATTTGGTCAAACCTTTGTACCTAGATCTAACCTGAAAAGATTTTGGTTGCCATGTCCTCCTTAGTTGTTTATTTAACTAAAACTATTGATCCTGAGGACAATAAGTCGGGCACTATAACATAAGAAGTTTGAGATTCTAACATTTCATTTAGTGCAGAAAGTTAAATGTTTTTTGGGAGACAGAACGGACTGAAGTGTAGATAATTGTCGTGGTTTTGTGATGAAGCACTTTGCAAGGAAAAAAACCCGAGCACCTGTTGAGGCCCTTGACTTAAAAATGGAGGGCAGACTACGTAGAAGATGGAATCTGGATGTGTCATTAGTGCTAGGTTTATGCAATTTTGTTGGCGTTCTCTTGCTATTAGATTGAAAATAAACTTCATTTTCAGTGTTGTGAAAGGAATCTCCTTTGACCATTGAGGAAATGTTTTGCTCGCTTTATCCCCATCTTCTGTCAAGTCCCGAGTGCTGAAGTGGATGATTAATTGGAGGGTTGTTGCTGTATCAGTTTACTCCTCACTTAGACATGATGAGATTGTGATCTTTGATGAAGCAGAATCAATAAGTAACAGAAGAGTGTTGTGTGCTGCCTCCCTAGAAATGTTTTCCATTACCTTTTGCAAGAGGAACATCCCACAACCTTATGTCCGTAGCCCAAGGCTTGTAGTTCAGAGGCCAATACACATCATAGTTATTATGGGTGATGATTATGCAGTTGGTTGAATACTGTTATTGTTGCCAAGAAATGTCCATCGAATGAATACTTCCTATGTTATGATTCCTCACTGAGAAGTTTTGGTGCATTCTGATAACGATTTGCTTCTCTGGAACAGTTTTAAAGACTTTGGCTAGAGTTACGCAATTTCTTTCATCACTCCCTTGGTTAAACTTGCATAAATTTTCTTGTCAACATTTTGTAGAACTGGCCAATTGCTATATATATGGCCGCCCTGACTTCTATGAGAAGTCCCTCTCTAAATTAAGAGTGACGTGACCCGGCTCAGTTGTTCTTGTGTGGAAAACAGTGAACATGGTCTTGGCCTGAGTTAGGTGCTAAATTTGTGATGTTGGTTATATTATTAATTCTCAAGGAGTTCTCAAAGTTTTTTTGTCTTACGTTAGTAGTTTCTTGTTGCTTTTTCGATAATATGGAATTCGATAGCACAAAATGACTTGATTAACAGTTCATTTGCTATGTTCAGATATATGAGGTAACTAGCTAGTCACAAACTCTGTTGTTGCACATGACTTAGAAATTTTGTCAAAGTAGTGCACACAGTATGCCGATGAACACTTGCTTTGAATTCTTTGCAGATATTTGTTTAAATTTTTCTAGACTTGTCGGTATCCTTCTGAATAAACTATAGAGTGACTGACGTGTTGATTGCACCTCAAGAAGTGAAGGGAGAAGTTTTAATCCATGTACTTTTGTTTGATCAGAATCTAATCTTGATTGTTTGGTCCAATCACTGAGTCAGGTAATCTTGCGATGGGGACTGCAAAGAGGAACTAGTGTCCTGCCATGTAGCTTGAATGCCGACCGGATAAGGAAGAACATCGAGATCTTCAGTTGGTCACTTTCCGATAGTGAGTGGAATCGCCTGAACCAAATCCAACCGCAGGTGTGCTTATTTGGGAACGGACTCACAAACAACCTCTTAGACAGCAGCTTTCTTCCTGGCAGTGTTCCTCTTCAATCGGTGCGGGAGATGGAAGATGATGGGGAGTCGAATGTTTGATGTAATCTGTGGTTCTTACTGTTCGACTTGTTTATGTCATGTAAAAACGAAAGAATGTTGTTTTCTTATTCTACCGAAGTAGATGCTGGAGGGCAAATGTTTCAGACTCAGATTTTTTTTTTTTTTTTCTGAAAATGGTGTAATACAGGAAGAATTTTCATCTGCTCATGGAGCATCTGGAAGACATGCTGGAAACACGTGATGGTAATTGGTAGGACAATCTTTGAAACCTTATTTTTGAACCTTCTGAATTCTCTGCAATCTATAGTTGGGTTTTGCTTGTATGGAGCACGTACTCGAATCTGCAGTAAGCCAGGATTTGTAACATGGCTGGAAAACAGAACAGTGATGCCATTTTTTCAACTGGCTACATTTATTTTCCAGCTAAATCATGGGAAAACTAATGTCGCATTTGGTGCATCGGACGAAATTGATGAGTGGGGTATGGCAAAACCGAACTGGAAAAAATGGTGAAAACACAAGCGGAAATTCAGGCTCGCAACATCAAGAAAGATAAGTCATCAAATGACTAGTGATATGAGTTAAGAAGTTCCGGAAATGTATCTTGCAAATAATAAATTGATGAGATATAGAAAGGAAGAGGGGGGGGGGGGGGGGAATTTTGAATACAAACTAAAGTCTAATTTTGTTTTTTTATGGCATAAGATGGTATGACAACATTCATAAGAGCAATTACACACCTAAAGTCTTGCAATGAAATTTGGAGATAAGACTTATCATATAAAAGCTAGTGTTTAGTGCTTTGCTTGGTCCTCTGTCCTGATAACACCTTGGCCATTCTATGATCGTACATAATTTCGTGAAATTAAATTCCATCGTCTTGAACATGAAAACTGCTTTTCCCAGCCCACTATCAAGTCGAATTTATTGGCTTTCATTCATGAACGGGTTAAATTTAAATGTTTTCAAAAGCAACTTGTTATTCATATGCATATATCATGTATTACTAACAATTGTGCAGATGCATTTCACATAAATATAAAATTAACATTTGAAAAATTTTATATTTGCCTTATTACAAAATATTTGAATCGCCATTTAGAAGGACGAAATTATTGACAAGGTAGGTAGATAGACTGTTCATATATATATCTTTATGGTAAGAAAAAAAAAATTTCGATATCGAAAAAGTAGAAAAGAATGATGTCTTAATAATTAAAATATATAAGAAGGAAAATAGAGTTATTATTTTAAGGATTTGTCGTTGATAAAATCTTTGTGAAATACCCACTATTTTGAGAGAAACTTAAAAAAGAATTGTCAATTGCTTAAGAATGAGGAGGTGTAGATGATCTTCCTCGTATCATCATACCTCGGCAATTCGAAGTATGTCGACGATTGTTTTCGAAAAATCCTGTGTTTACGGATTTCCCTCTGTTCGTCACCGAGACGCTCGTCGATCCCTGCTCAAATCTCTCCTTAGCTTTTCGATTCGGCGATTCGATGATTCATCCTCTTGCAGTCCGGAAGATTGATTACTGGGTGAGCCCGGATTTCTCCTGCCGGCTTCAGATAATGTCGATTCCATGTGCTTTTTCGTTCTTTGATTTCTTTAATCTTTTTGGGTTGTTGGGATCAGCGTTTCGGTTAGCCGCGGATGGAAAAATGCCTCCTTTTGATCTTTTCCCCTCTTTTCGATTCAATAAAGGCAATCGGCTGTGTCGCCGGTGAGCTTCAAGCGCCGTAGTCAGGCCGGTATACATGCAGGATAGCGGTGGGGCTAAAGCAATTTTCCGTCATGCGTGATTAGGTGAAGAGGCGGCAGTTTTAAGAAGCCGTGAAATCATTTGATTTGCTTGAAGAAAATGTTCGAGATTTGCTTCGGAGATATCCCTAGAGGCCTGCTATGACTTATAAATTTGTCGGGTTTCTAGAGACGTCGCTTCTCTGCAAGTTTGCGTCGCAACTGTTGGTTTTCCATGCGGTTTTTCAGTTGCTGTGCCGTGGCATTTCAAACTGAAGTGCGTCTCCTCCTTGCTCGAAAGTTAGTTCGCGATTGGGTTAAGCATAAGATTGAGAGGTCCTTTCGTTCTTGATAGGAGTCTTGCGAGAATTATCCCGGTGAAGAGAAAAGATGGCTGGAGCTGGTCCGAATGAGGGGACTACGAGGCGGCTGCCGAGGTGGATGGTGGCGCCACCTGTGAATGACCAAGCAAGGGAGTCTAGTTGTAGGGACAGTAACACTGATCAAACAAACGAAGGAGTAGCTTCACCTCAAGGGGCTAATTCAAAGAGCTCGACAACACAGCCCAAAAGGGCATCCTCGCTTCAGGAAAATCATTCTTCGAAACCCGGTGGATTTGGTCTCGTGGAATGCGGAAGGAAGAGAAGGAAAAGAAGGGCGAGCGAACAAGATGGGGCTGATGTTAGTATCCGTGAAATTGTTGAGGATAAAAAGGAGCGCGGAAGGGGAAGGAGGAAAGCTCAAGATCCAGTTCTTCAAAAAAGAAGGAAAACGAGGAGTCTTGTTGCTGAAGGTGATGGGGAACTTACTACCTTTGCTAGTGAGGACGATGTTGAACTTACTGTTGAAGATCTTATGAGCATCGCTGAAGAGGTAATTCTCTTCGTTCCTTCTCCGAGAAAAACTCTTTTTGGTTCCCATGGTCTAGGATATTTTACCGTGTAGGATGTTGCTAAACAAATGAATCGGTCATGCTTCTTTCCATTCTGTTTTTGCAAGGAATTGCATTCCGGACTGTCATACATGCAGAATATAGGCTGCAGAATCAAGCACATTTTCTTGCAAAGGAGTCATTCAAGGCCCTATACTTTTTTGTGTGTCCGAATGCATAAAGAATAACTGAGAGCATCACCATCAGCAGATTAAACCCTTATTCAGTGTTGTTCCTAATTGGCTCCCTATCCTTGGGTAATTCCATAATGTCAGTGTTCTCCTTTGGTGTCTTTGTCTGTGGGTCCTGGCCCTCTCACAATCGTTTTAATATTGGCTTTTCAAGTGATGTCTCCTTGACTATTGAGGGCATAAACTCAAATTTAAACCCGCTGTAGTTCTCCTGATCTTCAGGGTTCGCCGAAACATCTTCATCACCCTTGCGGGACCCATGAATCATAGCCTTCCTCACTGCATTCCAACAGCATAAACTGCAATAAAACAAGAAACAGAAGAATTTTAAACGTCACGTAAATGAATGAATGATTTGGAAGGTTAATGAATTAATGCCTCTTTGCAGATCATCGCATCAAATAAGGATGTGGAGCAGCAAAGAAAACATCTTGGAAGATCAGAGACACCAATGAGACCCTCAGGCAATGTTGAACAATATTCCCTTGATGCCAGTGCTATTCATAATGAAATTCTTGGTGATGCAAAGCAACCTAAGAAGAATTCAACTGGAGCTCCGACCGCTGAAGAGACTGTTGTCAGTATCAAGAGAACAGGCGATCCTGCTCAGGAAATGCTAGATCTCTTTCTGGGTCCCTGGCTGAGGAAGCCTGTAGAGGAAGAGAAAATGAGTCAGTTTGTTGCAGATGAAGTGATTTCGATGCAGGATCAAAAGAAGCAAAGCCCCGGAGTTGTTTCCGCAGAAGCTGCATCCCCATTGAAAAAGAAGAGCAGTCTCAAGGACAAAGTGGCAATGTTCTTCCAATGAAGAGGAGTTCTGAACCTTTAGTGAAGGATGGGGTTATGTAACTCCAATCCCTTAGCTCTGGGGTTGCAAGGATCTCATGTTATGTGTACAGTAATATGTATCCCGAGTTCTAGTATATACTCCTTTTGCAGAAAATGTACATATGCTAGCATTGTGGCTCCGTACATGGAATGAAAGCATTACACAAGAATGTAGACATGCTTAAAGAACATATACGGTAGATTTAGCGAAACAATATAGTCTCGCGTCACTGGAAAACTACGTCAGCTGAAAAGACTTACGATAGATGATGGATTGACCCATTGCAGTTACAGCATATGATAGCTGGAAGAACAATTTATGGAATCACACAGCTTGTTCACTTGTATGTGTCGGCAATTGAGGAAGATAATAGCAAAAATGACACTATATAGAAGGCAAACGGTTGAACCTTTATCAGGGACCGAGGGTGGGATCATGTTTCCTCACTTTAAAAAGATCAAGCAATGCTTGATCACTGCGATCTCATTATTCATGACAAAACTTGACTGCACAAGCGTTCGCCCGGTCCTGCACACAATCAGCCCTTCTCACTTGCAGAGTGCTCCCCTTGCCATCGGCACAAGTAGTGAAGAAGACTGGAACGTGCACAGATAAACAAAATTGCACATGCGCATGCATAATCCCTGTCCTACATGCTAATAGGCTATCTCTGGCAAAAGCATCATAACAAGAACCAACTTCCAAGTCCGCCTTGGGGGCGCCCCAATTCCAACTGCCCCAAGCAGAAGCTTCCTTCTTTGTGCTAACAGCATTGGCATGCAACACATGTTCGGTTGGTCTGCAATTGCAAAAGCAATCTCCTGTTAGATTCCTGTCCTTGTAACAACAATATGTAAAAAAGTACTTGAACAACTTGTTTATCAACCAACCTAGGAAAAGAAGAACGTCGTACTGAAGCCGCTAACTGCTCAGAGGCTGTTCTTTTTACATTTGTCTAGAGTAGGAGAAGACAAAAGAATGGATGCGACTGACAAACTGATGTGTCCCACATGCTCATAGGCTATTTCTCCAGTCAAGGCATCGTAACAATAATCCACTTCAAAGTCTGCCTTAGCGTCACCCTAACTCCAACTGCCCAAAGTAGAAGCTTCATTCTTTGTGCTAGCATCATTGGCATGTGACGCGTGCTAGCTCGGTCTGCAATTGCAAAAGCAATATCCTTAGGGATTCCTGTCCTTGTACCAACAATATGTTAGAAACTACTTGAACGACTTGTATATCAACCAACCTTGGAAATATTCCAGGGCTGTTCCTTTTATATTTGTCTAGAGTAGGAGAAGAAAAAGAATCGATCTTGACTGAGTGATTTGATCATTGAATAGGATGCAGATGTAGAATCCTCTGTCCAATGTATCCTAGGGGTTCCACATTTCCTGGACAGAGAAATTGAAGAGAGAATTGTATCCGATGTAGTTCCTTCATCAAAGCCAGCTACAATCATGGCAGGATAACAGTAGCTGAAACTGAAAATACTTAGCATCTTCGGCATCGGAGTGACAAGATCTGCATTCAATGATACAAGCAATTCATGAGAACAGTCCCATCAACACTGCACAATACATTTTCTACTCGCAAACAGAACAGGAACACACGATACTAAATATAGGTCGTCAGGATTTGAGAAATTGTGGTCGAAACCCAGTGTGGTAGGAAAAAAAATATTGAGATATTAAAATGAAATTACCTACCTGTCATGCCAAGTTGAATGGCGTTTTGTGATAGCCGCAGGAGCACAATCTTCTCTCTGAAAGTAGCAAGGTTGTAAGCATAAACAAACAAGTGAGATTCGAGCCATCATCTGCAGGAAGTAAACATGGGGCCTGTCTTACACAACTAGAAAAGAAAACTTACTTGTACTCTACAATGAAGCCATGCTTCCACAAGAACAGCTTAAATAAAATTTGCCCCATGTTGACAACATCAAGGTCAAATTATCTTCAATAGGTATTATTTCCTGCTTTGACAACTCATATATTTTATCTTTCTCATGGCAATCACCAATTCCTCTCTCCAATGGTTTGCATTTCCATCCCAAGATGAAAACCCTCTCGATTTTAGATCGACCAAAAGTGTCTCAGCATTAATTGCACTACCATTGGTAGAAATGGCATTTATTAGACTAGTGTATGTTGTACAGTTTGGTAGGAGACCCTGTTTTTTCATCTCCTCATATAGCTCAACTGCAGAAATCACATCACCACCAGCGCAGAGGCCTTTAATAAGAACATTGTAGGTGACTACATCAAGCCTTATGCGAGAGCGTTCCATGATATTCCTTAACTCCAAGGCCCCTTCAATATCAAAATTCTCACACGACACATGCATCAGAGTAGTGAAGGTAGCAGGAGTAGGGATGAGACGCATCCCAATCATGTGATGAAGGACTAGCTTTGCTTCCTCGATCTTCCCACAGCGCGCAAGTCCTCTAACTATCGCACTTTCGGCAACATCAGGAGGAACAACACCAAGTTTCTTCATCTCATCCTTTAGCTTGAATGCTGCTCGGATATTCCCTGCTTTACACATGCCACTAACTAAACGTATATATTGCTTGTAAGATGGAAAATAACCCTTTTTCAGCATTTCGTGCATGACAGTGTAGGAAGCATTAAAATCTGACTTCTTGTGCAGACCATTGATAATGGATTGGTAAGTATCAAGGTCATCATACCCAAGAATAATCATCACATCAACCATATCAAGTGCCATTCCCATCTGACCACGTTCACAGCACTTGCTTACAAGCATATTGAACATAAGTCTATCCGGTATGATGCCCTCGACTAACATCTTTTTCAAAACTTTAATTCCAATTTCCAGCAGACCTGACTTGCAAAGACCAAGAATCAGAGAATGCCATGTCCATTTGTCAGGCTGAAAACCTTTCTTGGTGATTAATTTGTGTATTCTAAAGCACATCCCCAGGTCTCTTTTCTTTGAGTAGCCATGCAAGAGAATATTGTACGTGGCCAAATTTGGAGACAGATTGTTTCTCCTCATCATTGAAAGACAAGCAATTGCCCTCCCCATTTTTCCCATCCTCGAATATCCATCTAACATCACATTAAAAGCAATTGTGTCGGGTTGAAAACTACTTTTTACTATCTCTTCGTAGTAATAGCAAGCCGTTTTTACTTGCCCTTCCTTGAAAAGAGCATCAATCAGGCACGTATACAGGACCATGTTTGGGAGAGAAATTCCCAGTCTAACAGATGACTGAAGAAGAAAAATGGCAGCAACTATCCTGCCCTTCCTGCAAAAACCAGCAATAAGACTTGAATATGTGTGACTGTCAGGCAGCACACCGTTCTTCACCATTCCATGATAAAGAGCCAATGCTTCCTGAATATTTCCACCTTCACACAACTCTGCTATTAATGAGTTGTAGACTACAGTATCTGCACAAGATGGTACAAGTCTGACTTTGGTAAGGAGTTTCCTGGCTTCTTCCACATGTCCTGCTTTGCACAGTCCTTTGAGGAGACTTGCATAAGTAAAGGGGCTTGGAGGATATCCTGATTTGATCATTTCATCACAAAATGAGAATGCTTTCATCCAATGTCCCTTATTTGCATGTCCATTGATCAGACAATCGAAAGACACGGAATCAGGATCTATACCGATGCGACACATATGCTGCATGAAGCACTCTGCCTCTTCCATTTTTCCACTTCTGCAGAGAGAAGCAATTAAGGCAGCACATGTTAAATGGTCTGCTTCGTAGCCACAGCAGTTCATTACTGCATAAAGTCTCAATGCCTCCATGACATTTCCTTGTTTGCAAAAATAGTGGATAAGTGTTTGTAAAATGACACTATTTGGTAGAATCTTTGATCTATACATCTTAGAGATGATCTCCTTTGTGATCTTTATTCTCCCAACCCGGCATAACCCACTCACGAGCACTGAATACGTAAGCAAATCAGGGGTTAAACCATCTTTTAGCATCTCCTCCAACAATTCAATAGCTTCAGTAACCAAAGCTTTCCTGCAAAATCCATCAATCAACATAGTATATGGAATCTGACCAACAAAAATACCATTCCTCCTCATCCGATCAAGACAACTTCTTGCCATACTGAATTCTGCATGCTTGGATAAACCATTCAAAAGAGCCCCATAACAAGTTTCATTAGGAGTCAACCCTTCCTCTTCCATCTTCATCAAGATATTCATTGCTTCGTGAAATTTTTCTTCTTGGCAAAGCCCTTCAATCAAAGCAGTGTAGGTGATACAATTAGGAGAAAGGTTAGAACTAGACATTTCATCCAGAATACGAGTAGCAACTGCATTCTTCCCTTCCCGGACAAACCCATGGATAAGAGTATTGTAAGTGACTGCATTAGGGTCTATCAACAATTTCTTCATCTTTTTCAATAATAAATACCCCTTTGAACTCATATTTTTCCTACACAAACCATCGATAAGTGTGTTGAATGTGAAGACATCTGCTTTAATACCCTTGCCATCCATAAATTCAATAAGCTGAAGAGCCTTTCTATACATTCCCTTTTTGCAATACCAATTGAGTAGAGTGTTGTAAGTAACAATGGTAGGGTGACAACCACTTTCTTCCATCTTTCTCAATAGAAAACCGGCTTTCTTTAGCTTCCCTTCTGCGCACAGCTCATTGATCAAGATATTAAAAGTAGCAACATCAGGACGAATTTCATTGTCAAGCATATCACTGAAGAATGACCATATTGACCCAGCTGCTTGGTCTCTTGCCATTGCAGCCAAGACCTTATTACAAGTGCCAACTGAAGGCTTAAATCCCCGAGAAATAATCAAATAGAAGACCTGCAGAGCATCTCCAATCATTCCCTTTCCAAGATAAACCCTCATAAGAATGTCAAAAACTGAAGGATTAGAATTACAAAGAGGATATGTGTCCATTAACGTAATAAATACCGAGCTTGGACCCCCACCCATCTGCGTTAACTGCCTCAAAATCGATTTTGCAGAGTCATGCATCCTAGCTCTGACAAGTATATGAGCCGTCACTGACAAAATATGAGCGAGATGGCCAAACTCCAGGCCAGGTTGTTTAATGACCCAGTTGAGGAACCCCAGAGCCAGCCTTCCATGAACCGGTCTTAGCGCGGCCAACCTATATCGCATGCAGTTCAACGATTCCCAACGATCAATCGTTAGAAAATTGTATATACTCTTCTCCATATCTCTTCCTGATTTTTCATTTTCAGTGAGAAAACAATTAGTCATATACACTATGAGTCCATGCACAAAATGACAGCAAACCAGTGCACTCACCGAAAGCTGATGTTTTGCTCAGGTCCCCGTTCTTGCCATTGTGAGTCCATCCCTTCGGGATACATCCGGAGACATCCTGAGAAGAACATGCTCTGAATGTCGCTCCGTTAGTAAGTAACCCAGAGAACCTTTTGGCGGTTGAACAGCGCGGGCTCGGAGGCAATGGCATCAGTAAACTAAAACTGGAGCACAACCACTACCATTTTGTGACAAGATTCTATATCGTCGCCATAAGAGTCTAGCATAGGAACCCCGCGATACAGAAAACGATCGCCTTAGCGCGAAATCAAAAGGGAAACCATGCACAGCCCGGAAGCACCCGGGAGGCCGATGCATCAAAACCTTCCAGAGGCAATTCGTCAAACACGCGGTCGGAAATCCAGACCTGTGCGATGCACCAACTACGAGAGAGCTAGCTCACTCGGTTCACTCGATGCCATGATGCAGCGTAGGAGGCGAAAGCTTGCTCTTCCTGTTTCGTCAGGATTGATGAATCGATTTTGGCCGCAGTAGTGAGTGAGTTCGTAAAAGCGAAGAATTTTGTCGAAGGTCGGAAAATTTCAAAACGGATTGAAAAATATGTGGGGGTATTTTTCGACCTTATCTTTGTATTTCATTTGATAAAAATGTGGACGAACGAATAACGATCTAAATGGTTCCTAAACTTAACCTTAACATTTAACATAACTCCTAAATTTTAAATTTATTCTATATGATTCATGAATTTTAGTTCAACGGACAATGTCTTCTATGATTTCAGGACAGGGTCGAGAATCGAAAAATCGAACTGATTTTGGATTATGCACGGTAGGTTTTAGGTTCAAAAAATTAAGGAGTTAGTTTCGACGAATAAAATCGAGATTCCAAGAGGTGGAATTTGAAATTTAGAGCAAGTCTTTGCGTTCTTCTTGTTCTACGTCTTTGCGCAATTCTGCAATAATCTATAACGTCTAATGATAGGTGTGTAATATGAAATCGTTAGTATGAGTTTTTACTTTCGAGATATTCGTGATTAAGACTTTTATTTACTTATATTTCATGTTTTTCATGTGTTTACATATAGATTGTGAGTAGTGAATTGTAACAAGAAATGATGATTATTAAAATTGATAATTCAATATAATACAAGTGGAATTGGCTAAACCATGGAACTCACGACAGAGTAGGTTTTAGGTTTCGCGTTCCAAAAAATGGATAAATCGATTCCAACGAGTAGGCGAGAAGGAATTTAGAATTGATTATCCCAACTCAACCTCATTCTCATTCCTTTTCTTTTTCTTTTGCTTTTCCTGATGGGGAGCAGCGAAGAATGGACGGTACCTTGGATATAAAGTGTAATCTCGTTCGTAATTAAGTACGATAATGTCCTAACATGTAGTCCAGTCGATTCACGACATTACTACAAATCTTGGGACAATCAATTGATACACCGATGTACCTTAGGATTTCCAAAAGGTCCGTACTTTAAAGGGGAAGGGAGTGAGAGATTTACAAAGTCTCCAAGGCAGGCAAATGAAAACGATGTGGGGTAAGCTGCAAATTGGTGTGTAGTTAAAGCCAAAATGGCGAAAAGAGCTGTGAGTATTAGAAGAACATAAGCAGAGAGGAAGGAGAGAGAGAGAGAGAGAGAGCGAGAGCGAGAGAGAGAGAGAGATTCTGGAGCTCTGTTGCTTAAACCTCGATTATCGAATCGCACTGTCCAGACTTCATTCTGTACGTATCTCTCCTCCTCCTTTTTTTTTTTTCTTTCCCCATATTCTGATCGTGGGGTTTCGGCAGTCCGGAACTCGCTGCGAGTCGAGGTTAGGGTTTGCGGCTGTTCTAAACTACTCTCGCCGCGAGCGAGAAATTCGAATTCGAATTTGTTGCATTGACTCCGTTTTCGTGCTTATCGTCGTCGTCGGAAACCAGCCCAGATCAATTCTAGATGGGCTTGTTTTGTTTCTTGAATGCGGTTCCGAATTGTGTGACTTAGAACGAGAGAATTTCAGCTTCTTCTGGGTAAATGCCAGAGGAGGGATTCATCTGATCTGTTCGGTGAGCGTGGTTGTTCTCTCGATATTTTGTAGGTTTTGGGTCTTGCGCCGTTCAATCTGCTCGGAAGAATTGGAGCACAATGACGGGTACCTATCTGGGGAAAGGTGCTCCTTCAAACGGGACTGTATATGTGTGTAATTTGCCGGAGGGAACCGATGAGAATATGCTGGCTGAACACTTTGGAACTATCGGGTTGCTTAAGGTATGGAGTCTTATGGGCTGCTGTATCATCTGAATATAAATGCCATGTCTCTCACGTTCGGTGGCTGGAATTTACTGTCAATTTTAGGGTTTGTGCCCATAGCATAGTCAACAGACCAGATAACTTGTTTTTATCTCCGTTGCTCGTTTTCTCGTTCGTCTCTGTGCCCCATGCTTCACAGAAAGACAAGCGAACAGGTCGTCCAAAGATTTGGTTCTACAGAGACAAGGAGACAAATGAGCCAAAGGGAGATGCTACTGTTACATACGAGGATCCTCATGCTGCATCAGCTGCCGTTGAATGGTTCAACAACAAGGAGTTCCATGGAAGTATCATCGGAGTTCATATAGCAGCTAGTAAAAGCAAAGATAGTAATGATGCTGGTAATTTTGGTGACACGGAGGAGATCACCAAGGATGCAAATGGCGATGTGGGAACAGGTACAGGTCGGGGAGATGTTGCAGTGAAGGCATGGAAACAAGAGGGAGATTGGTTGTGCCCAAATACAAGGTCTGTGATGTGACATTGGTGAGCAACCCTTGCTTTTCGCACCGTTTTGCTGTTTCTTTGCTGGTATGATCAGGTTGGAATGGAAAAGCTCCTAATATTTCGTTCTGCTAGCAGCTGTTCCAATGTGAATTTTGCATTTCGTGGTGTCTGCAACCGATGTGGAAGTGCTCGGCCTGCTGGTGCCTCAGGTGGTGCTTCACGGGGTGCAAGTCGTGGAAAAGGGCGTGGTGCCAGTGATTCTGCGGGCACCGGTCGTCCAGTTGGTGCTCCTACTGGACTTTTTGGTCCAAATGATTGGCCCTGTCCAATGTAAGATCATACATCATATCCGTAAGTTTCGACATAATTTCAGTTCTTATGTTTAGTGAGCTTTTTCAAATCTGCCATAGGACATAAGCTTTGTCTCACATCTTAGTCCTCAACCTTGAAGTTTCACTGGGTAACAGAACAAGTGGAAAGAGAGAATGAATCTGGTGGTTAGTAGTACTTTTGGGTTGATAGGAAGGAAGCTGGAAAAGTTGTTGGGTTGGCCTGGCCATGTTAATATAGCTTGGTCCCTTGGAGCTATTTAATGTTTACTATTAGTCACCCATGCATCTGAAAAACGGGTGTGATTCTGTAAAGTCTGCTAGATCAATAAGCATTGGCTGGATTTCTAATGGCAGTCGATTATGCGTAACATTGGAGTATAACATGGCTTTTACTGGTACTGGATGTCTTATCCAAATAATGCCATGCTCAAATAAACATGGATAATATTTCTCTTTATTTTGCCTGCAAATAATTGTAATAGTATGTGGCAAAGCTGACAACCAGCCTCTTCATCAGTTCATATGTCATGTTATGCCTTTGCCAAAATGTGCTCTTGGAGTCCTACAGGAATATGCGGATGCATTCTGATTTTTTTCTTCAGATTTAATGTACTGATGCTTTAGTTGCTGCATTTTATTTCACTTCTGGTATATTAAGATAACTGGTTGGATACAGTATGCAGGTTCTTCATATTTCTTCCTTCTTCTATTTTTCTTTCTTCTGCCAGGTGTGGTAATATAAACTGGGCAAAACGTACCAAATGCAACATTTGCAACACCAATAAACCTGGTACTAGCGAGGGCGGTGTAAGGTACCTGAGAATTGATCTTTTAGATTTGCGAAGCTATCTATAATTTTACTGATGCATTAGGTATTTTGAAGCCAAAGTATTCATATAAGGGCTATGATTTTTCCTGAGTGATCCTTTGTGTATTCTAGAGAGCTGCTTGTGCAATGATAAATGGTTTAAGTAAATCTTTGAGAGCTTTTACTAAGGAGTTATCTTGTGCTGCCATTTGGCTGAATGTGTACATGTATGCTGGAGTGCTTACCATGTGTACGCATTACATGTATCAGGACTAATAAGCATGATGATGAACTCTAGTAGAATATGAGATAGCACAATAGGGAGGATATTTCGACTTTTCTGTCTCAATTATGTTTTGCAAAAAAAAAGAAAATTCAAAAGCTCGTCTTTTTAACAAATATTCTTGGAAAATTAATTATCCAGATAACTTTTGATAGGAGAAAAAGCCTATGGACAGCATTGTATCAAGAAACCGTACTTTTAATATTAGGATTATGGAACACCTTTGGATAGAGAAAACATTCTTTTAGTGTTAGCTTTTGTTGTCAACTTTCCATTCCCTCCCTCCCTCCCTCCCTTCCTCCCAGTCTCTCTGGGCGATGCAAGTGCGTTGAAGCGCTTGTAGAATTGATACTTTGAAAGTCATTCTTGTGTTTTCTTCTACCATTGCTTTTACATTTCGGTTGTTTTTTGGTATTTTTATATAGGGGTGGACGTGGGGGAGGTTACAAGGAACTTGATGAAGAGGAACTCGAGGAAACAAAGCGAAGGCGGAAGGAGGCCGAAGAGGTGATACTCATTTCAAGTCTCTTTAGTAGAAATTGCATAGAGCAGTGCTGAAAAAGGTCTCTGTTTAAAATAATGTCAGGATGACGGCGAGATGTATGATGAGTTTGGCAATCTCAAGAAGAAGTTTCGTGCTAAAACACAAGCAGAAGCTGCACGAGGGATTCCTGGTGCTGGGCGTGCAGGTTGGGAGGTCGAAGAGCTAGGTATTATGATCCTTAACTTGAAAGGTCTTTAACTTTAGGAATGCCTAATGTGCATCTGTTCTGCTATTTTCTGTAATAGAATACCTCATACGCATGTTACGGGTAGATCAAGGCGCCCTGTAACCATGAACTACCCTTCTTTTAATTGGTATTATGATCCTTAACTTGAAAGGTGTTTAACTTTAGGAATGCCTAATGTGCATCTGTTCTGCTGTTTTCTGTAGTAGAATACCTCATACGCATGTTGCAGGTAGATCAAGGCTCCCTGTAACCAAATGAACTACCCTTCTTTTAATTGTTCACCGGTCATTTTCATCTTTTCTTGTGACTGATTTATATGTTCCCCATCCTGGATCCAGTTACTTCCCCCCACAAGAACCACCACTTTCCTTTGCTGGTTTAGGCTATATGTTTAAATTGTGATTTGGGTGTTTTTAATCATTTGCAGAAGATCTTTAGCAGCCTGTCGTCTTTTGTAATCACCACATAGCTCCCTGAAATGTTGACATGCTAGATTAATTGATGAGGATCAAATCATTAAACATCGAGTCCCTTGTTTATTTGTAATTTGCGCATATTCTCTCTCTTCTTTAAAGTTAAATTTGAGATGTTATGTTGCAGTTGTGGGTGATAGAGATGCAAGAGAGAGGAGTAGAGATAGAGGAAGGGAATGGGATGACCGGGACAGCAGCAAGAAGAGAGAACGTGATCATAGGGACAGACCGCGTAGCCGTAGTAGAGAGGGGGATCGTTCAAGAGACAGAGACTACGATCCCTACGATAGAGAGAGAGAATATGGTCGGGACAGGGATCGTGACAGGGATCGAAGCAGATACCACCGCCACTGAGTACGGGGATGAAGTTTCTGGGCAATTTTTGCTAGAGAATTAATTGTCTTAATTGGGGTCTTATTTCAAACTTAGAACCTGAACTAGCTGGATCGTCCTTTTTTGTTTTGTTTTCCTTTCCTCTTTATTTAATTTCTAAAGGGTCTTTTTATAGGAAGATTCGACTCTTCTTCACCGTGGAGGAATTCCGTTCGCATACTCTTCTACAGTTCGTTCTCCTCCTCCATGTCAGATATTCACTTGTCCAGAGATCTCATGAAACTAGGGTGGCTTGGTTTTGAACTCTCATACGATTACTCAGGTTTACCAAACGGACTTTCATTATCGTGATTAATATGCCTTCTGTTAGTTCAATTCTTTGCAACATCCTTAATTATAGCATGCTTGCCGTTCCTCTGTCGATACCTTAATCTCCATTCTTCTAACAGTGCACAACTTTGCAATCCACATTCGGTTGATGGACGCTTTGATGTTTGCGAATCATGGTTTGGCAACATATGGAGGGAAGAGAAAAAGAAAGGAAATTACAACTTCTCTCTTTTGTTTAGATATGCAATGAGTGTAAATAGAAACGGAAATGATATTGAAGGTAAATAAGTTTACCATGATCTGCAATTTGTGGGTTGAACTAATAGTTGTAGCTGGTGTTACTAGTTAAACAAGAAAGTTAATGACTAACTACAGATATATATTGGTATTGACTTTCCCTTGTCGAAAGGTTTCTATTATGCATAAATGCTGAATTTGCATCTGACTGTTTATTAAGTCTATTGGAAGTTTAGTTTTTACACGCGTGCCATTAACGGTAGATAAAACGTAGGGGTCAATCTCGTCGCCTCACTCGAGTCACGCATGCATTTGGCGACAAGGAACCAAGTGGAATCCAGAGCAGGCAAAATTCTCTTTGAAAACTGCACAATTGCTTATTCATACACAGATGATGAAATTTTTCGGGTCATTAGCAATTTAGAACTACAATGCCTACACTGGCCCAAATAGCACGTTTCTATAATTCGATGATATGTGATAATGCTAAACAGAGAACAACATAAAGATCAGGTTCTTGACACGCTGAGCTTTTTCTAACCCACATAGCCTACTTATAAACACTAGGGGTCAAAACACCTAAAAGCGGAGTGTTGACTAATCCCAGGAGCAGTTGAGAGTATAAGCTAAACTAAGGGGAGGAGAAACTCCAATGTGTACAAAAATTAGGACGTTCGCTCTACAATGGAAACGGAAAATTTTGTTAAAGCACAGTTGATCTCTCACCATAGAGAAGCTATCTCCAATCATTAGCTTTCCTCGAACCAGGTGGTAACCCGCTAGAATTAGCAGCACAACCTTTTGCATCCACGTTTTTCTCCTCCTCTCGTCCTCGCCAGACTTCTCTGCTTTCGCTGCAGAAAAGAAAAGCTATCTCTGATCATGAGCTCTCCTCGATCCAGTTGATAACCTGCCAGAATTAGCAGCACTTCGACCTTTTGTGTCCATGTTTTTCTCTCCTCTCTCATCGTCACCTGACTTCTGCTTTCGCTGCATCTCCTCCACATAACGCCGCCACAATGCTTCTCTCTCTTTTCTTGGCATCTTATTGTACCTTGGGTCAGGTTTTAGGAGCCGCTTAGCTGTTGACCACGAGTTAAGCATTGTTTTTCCATCTTCCATTTCCCGTGAAGCTGCCTCCAAAGTAATTACTTCCGAGAGGAGAGCTCTGAACTCATTGGAACATCGCTGTGAAAAAATCAAAGTTGCCGAAGGAAATTAAAATCAGCTCATGCATATAAAGTATCACAGGACTTCCTAGTCGAATAACTGCCGTATGACCAAGAAACATTTCTAGTGGCCAGACCTACCAATAACAGCTGGATGCCGACCAATACCAAATCGTAAATGTTGACTAATATTATCAACGCAGATCCCAAGGGAGTTCAGCAATTTGATTTTAGTGTGTAAACAAACTAGAATATCAAGAAGAAGATTTTCCCCCTATCGAGAGTTAAAAATCTCCACAACTATCTAATTGCACCTTCCTTTCTTCATGAGTTCTTTCCAGTTTTGTTTTGTGTGGATAATATTTCTGCCCCTTGGGTCATTAGTTTTTGTCGCCTCTTGATAAGTACTGAATATACTTCCAGCAAACTCCAACAATGCATATGAGATTTGTGAACAATCATTGATAGACACTAGCCAACAAAGGATATAGGATGGAGGGTCAAACTCAATTGCTCCTAGAAATTCCACACAAGAGAAATGCAAAATTACCTCGTGAAGACGCTTCATGTGCTCCCTGAAGAGTTTCTCTGGATCAGCTGGATCCAAATCAGGATTACTAGCACGTCCTTGAGGATCTTTTTCAAGTTTAACTTTTGACTCCGTCCAGGAAGCCTATTTACATGATCAAAACATGACAGAAGTCAATAACAAATCAAAAAATTATGTAGTTTTCCCAGACATAGCTACGTCTTAATCCTAACAGGAAGAGTGAGATGCGTGATACCCCTTGTTAATAACAATCAAACACGAAGAAAGAGGCTAAAATCCCAGATGCAAGTAATGCGCATAACTGCCTACCTGCTAGCTTGAGTTGGGCAAGCATGGAAACCTGCTGTCGACTCTCTCTCTCCCCCTCCCCCACCTCCATAACTATACATGCAGTTATTTTAGGTAAGCCGCCATATGCAAGATTGCCATTTACACATATAGACAGGCAAAGAAATTCAGTTGTAGAGTTGAAGTCCACTGCATTAAGTAGACTTAGACTATGCAAATAAGTCTAGGATTGAATTGCATTTTTGTAATTCCTCAAAGGAAGAAATGCTATTTTGCTCATAAATTGGTATTCGTAAAGTCTGCCATCATGGGTAATCATTAATCATATTATTAAATGTTAAGTAAGATGCCATGCATACAAATAGGGCAGATCAACTAACTTTCTCAGCAAGATGCATCAAGTCCTAGGCTAATACAAAAAATATCATGTGGACATCCAATATTAACAAAGCTTTCCTCCATTCATGGTTAGAGTTCCAACACCCCAAGCACACATGAAGGTCTAACCACATTTCTCCTTAATAACTAAAGGAAAGAATGAAACTCCGAAGTGTTCACAACCACAGGATCAGGCCCTACAACTGTTGAACTCCAGTATACCCGCGAAAACGTGTCATCAATTTCTATAAAGAAAAAGGAAGCCCTTATCCCATTTCAAGTTGACTTTTCTGAGCGCTTATCATGTGTAGATTGTAAAGACATCCAGTCAACACTCTAGAAGGGAACTGTTAGTATTTACCAACCTGAGGGTCCTTGATTGTTTCAACAAGCAATGCTTGAAAAGAAGAAGTTGCCTCTTTCCTGCGTATTTTCAACCGTACCCTCTCCATTTCTTGTTCTTCTCTTTCCTTCCGTTTTCGCAATTCTCTTTCCCTTTCCTTCAGTTTCTCCTGCAAAGAAGTATAAGCAGAAAAGCTTAAACCTCAATGTCTCGAGCAAGTGTGAGAATCCAAGCATGCACGGAATTTGAGAGAGAGAGAGAGAGAGAGAGAGAGAGAGAGATGTTAAAAGATTATGCAGAGAGAGAGAGATGTTAAAAGATTACTAGCATCAAAATTTTCTCCCTACAAGAACACTGAAATTGCAATATCCCTTTATACAATTGAATTAGAGGGGCACCAAGAAGATGCCACCCTGTGTATAAAACAAGCTAAAGACAATAGGCTCAAATACATGACATTTATTCTATTATGTTAACAAGCATTTCTACGGAGAAGAAGAAGCAACTACAATGATTATCAATCATTTGCAGATCAACTACAAAGGGGAGAAACAGCGTAATGTTTTTTTTTTTTTTGGTTCCCTTTTTTGTTACGATGTGCTGAAATAGGATTTCATCAAATTTTCAACTTTACAAATATGACCACCTCTGAGCAATTATGATATCAACTGCCATTCCTATTTTGGCAAAGTAATTTTCCAGGATTTTAGCCTCAGTTAGGAAATCACAACTGCTGATGATATAAGTGCAACCGGTAGTCCATAATGCTAAATGTTATCTTATCAACACCTCGGAAATCCATCAGAAAATCACCTGAATTCTTAAAAAAGAAAAGTGAACATCTAGCAATGCAGGGTTTTGAGTATGTATATCCTGAAAAGAAAATTGCATTCAGAGAGAAAGAAGTCCTTCTAAAACAACAATAAAATATATACCTGCTCTTCTCTCTTGGCTTTTGCCTCTTTTTCTTCTCTGTCTTCCACAGCCTTCAATTCAACTATATACTCATTGAACAAGGCCTCCCTGTCTTCATGCTTCACTGACTTGTATCTTGGGTCATCCCTGACACTATCCTTTACCTTCAACAAGAAAGAGAAGTGCCTAGAAATTTTAAGCTTGAGCTAAAATAGAATTATGACAAAGAATTAAAGAAGCTGCAAGATTATTGATAATGCAGTCACATCATTCCACCAACCACTGCATGGTTCTTGCTATTTAACAAACCACAAAGAGAAGCTCATTGATTATACAGCTATATTGTTACCTCAGATATTGTCCAGTTCTAACCCAGCGAAGAAGAAACAAAGAAGTAAAAGAAAAAATGAAATGAAAATTAAAATAACTGCAAATAGCACGGTGAATAATTTCCTTTTTGATTTTTTTTTCAGAATAGTGGAGAAATGAATATAATGCAAGGTGCAAAAGCATGTTCAGAAATCTAACAGAGCTGAGTGAAGGGCTACCCAGTAGAAAGAAGGATCATGTGATGTGGGCTATTGTTAGTAATGAGGTACATCATTCATGCAGGATGGGCATCTTTATATGTTTTTTCCAGTCCTGTATAAAACGTGGGGGAAAAAAAAAGGCATGTATCCCCTGATAACTCCACAGAACGATTACAACTCATTTATCTCAAGTCTGCAAGTCTGAGATAAATGGTCCGCTGAATAGTTTCCTTTTCTTCTTTTTTTTTCAGAATAGTGGAGAAATGAATATAATGCAAGGTGCAAAGCATTTTCAGAAATCAAGCCAAGTCAAAGGCCACCCAGTTTTGTGTGATGTGGACTATTGTTAGTAATAAGGTACATCATTCATGCAGGATGGGCATCTTATATGTTTGTTCCAGTCCAATATAAAACATGAAAAAAAACAAAAAACAAAAAACAGGCATGTAGCCACTGATAACTCCACAGAATGATTATAACTCATTTATCTCAAGTCTGCAAGTCTGAGTTAGTTCGGGGAAGAATCTTGAACAGGAAAGATGTCAAGTTAAGTGTTGCCTCTACCCTGGACCAACGGGAATTGACAGTTATATCTCCTTTATCTCGAAGCAAGGATTTAAAACTAGAAGTAGCAGCGGTGCGCATGGCTTGAGCCTTTTCTTCAGCAGCCTTCTTTAAAGGGAGGACCCTACAAGTCAAGCAAAACTTTTTGCAATCAGATAACATATATATGAGACAAGAATTTAGGAACATTTATTTTGCAAACCAGAAGCTTGGAGGGCTAAAGAACACTAGCCTACTACTTGCTGACTCATTTGGCTTTCAATGGTTATCATTAAAGTGGGTTGCTCTCTAAAAAAAGTACAACATGAGTTTGCAAAAGAATAATTTTTGAACGAAATTATATGTTACAATATCTCACAGACTATTAAAAACTACAACATTGTAATCTCTCAAACATCCAAACAGACAAAACTGACAACTTTCGCATGAATGCATCAGAAGCGACCATCAACTTAGTTTTGTTATGAGAATGCTAAAGCATTCTTCAACAACAGCGAAGGATACAATTGCAAAGAAGACCCAAAAAAAAAAGAGGTAATAAACCTGATGAGAGAATGATCTAACAGTAGAATTTGTATATTTCCCCTCATGAGTATGCATAGCCCAAAAGTGTCTGTAATGACCTCAACAGGGTGTATTTGTATGGACTGATACCAATGAGCTACCTTCTTATGACCCAAGGACACAAGCAATTAATCTTAGGAATACAAGTTTTCCTCCCAGCCTATTTAATGAGAAGACACCCAGAAAATGAAAAAAACAACCGACGAACAAAATATCAAATTAATAAAACAGTTCAGAGAAGGAAAAGACCCAAACAAAGACTACAGTTCACTAAAAGCAAATTTTTTTTCTACTCCCAGGCTCCTTCTATTGCAATAAATTGACTTCTCAAATTGATTAACATGGGACCTCTAATGTAGTTACTTATTCTTGAAAGAGGCATCTTCCAGAGTGAAACATCTAGAACAAGAAACTATATCATGGAAAATTTATCAGTAACCATGTTAGATTTCTCTAAAGGAGCATAAATGATTAAAAATGATAACTACTTCTGGTTGGCCCTATTCTCCACATGTTCAGTGTGTTGAAGATGAAATATTACACTGAATTGTGCCATGTGAGACAGAACTGGCACCTCCCGCAAAAAACAGTTACTGACTGAATTATAAAGGATTTGGAGATCTTCAAGCAAGATCATAAATAATCTTGCAGACCAGACAGCACATCAACTACAAGTACGTTTTTTTAACTCTCAATCAGAATTATTCACCACTAAGCACATTTTTTAACTCTCAATCAGAATTATTCACCACTAAGCAACTTCTACCTGCTGCAAGGCCAAGCTAATTTTACAGTATCATCAACGAGACGAGGCTGACTTTCTACTGAATTGATGACCATGAGATAAGTTGATGGATCATAACAAGCTAATGTAGATCGAGTGACCATCATCCAAAAATATAGTGACTTGCAAAGAAACAATTATTGTCGCGTTGATGAGAAACTCAAGCAATTTTCTCTGTGCAAGAGGTACCTTTCATTCAACAAATTCTCTCGATCTTTCCGTTCCACGGCCTCAAACCGTGGATCGTTTCCCCATTTCTTTCTAAAAGAGTAATAATCAGTTGTGTGATCAATATCCTGCATGACAAGAAGGTATTTGTTAAGCAGTTCCCAGAACTCACAGAACCTAAAGGATGAATAACCCACTGTTTTGTTTAAGGTATATATGGTACCTGTGATGCCTCCTCCAGTAGCTGTCTAAATCCTTCCATAGCAGCCTTCTGTGCTGCTCGCCTTTCCTTGCGCTCCTCCTCAGCACGTGTCTTTACATAGTGTTCAAATAATGATCTTCTAGCAGAGTAACTTGGTATAGCCTGAAACATGAATTCCATCAACAATACGAACGAGAGAGTACAATGATGAGCCTTTTCAAAAGGGTAAAGAGGTGGATATGCCAATAAACACTGAGCATGCCATATTGCCAGTTGATGTGACAGATTCTTTAAGCATGAAAAAAACACAATGGCTAGTAATCAGCCAGTTGATGTGTCACATTATTTAAGCATAAACATTACATGATGGCTAATAATCATGTGAACTGATAAAAGCCCAAGTAGGATACTTACTTTTCTAGACAATTATAATTGCTGTAATTCAGTGGTAAACCCCTTGATTTGTCTTGGAAATTAATCATAATAGTGACAACCTTAAAACATTGATAAAATATGATCTTTGGAAGTTCCTTCTCCCACTTTTAGTATTATATGATGACCCCTCAATTTTACTTGGAAATTAATCATAATCACGGCAACAAACCTTAAAACGTTGATCAAATAAAATCTTTGGAAGTTCCTTCTCCCACTTTGAGAAAGGAGCTACACCTCGTTCCTTAAGCATCTCCTGCAAATTAGCAAGCCCAAATTAATATCTCTTACAGTTATGTTTGGATTACTTCATAAAGAACGAAATCATGCACTTCATTCAAGAAAGCAAGCATTTTTGTGGCTTCTGCCTTTAATTGCAGTCAACCTAGTGGCAACCATTAAAAGCTCAAGCCAAGCAAAAGCCTGAAGCCAGTTGCCTTCCCAACATCTATGCGCTAGAATAAAATTCTGAATCACCATTGGAAAATAAAATGCAGTACTAAAGACTCTTTGTTTCATTGAGAAATGTACTTGTGACAAAATTTGCCTAAGACCTGATAGATGTCAGCTGTACCTGATCTTGTTTGGGATAGCACCTCGCTATCTTCCCACAAATAGCTATTATACTTGATGTACAAGATCACAATACATGATCTTGAAGAACATGTACGCTAAAGTTGGTCTATCCTCCTTCCAGATCAAACCAGACAATGCTCATCTAAATCAAACAATGAATGCACAAAAGAAGTCCAAATTAGGCAGCCCTTATTCTTCGACAACATAAAAAATTGGAAAGCAGTTTCCTACAGCTCAAGATGCTACAATTTGTCGTTGTTAATGACAACTTAATTGTATAGACAACAAGCAGTAGTTAGAATTCTTGATGGAATCGGCCTGGAACAATCCTATTCTTCTTCAAAACCCTGATTCAGCGCTAAAGAATTTCCCGCCACTACCATTATACTATACATCTCTACCAGGTGATAAATAAAGCATCTGTGTTTTCTAATTTTTCAATTTGGATCTCTCGGAGAATTCATGAAATGGGCTTTCTAGAGACGTGAAGTTGAGTCCTAGTCGTGAATAAGAAAACCAAAAGTATTGCAAAAGCCCAACTCATTAATCCTATAGGACTAGCAGCGAATATACCTTAAATTGCCAAATACGCTCCTCCTTCGTTGGTCCACTGTCTGCATCCTCCGAATCAGAAGAAGAATCAGACATATTACCATCCCCGTTATCTTTTATTTTGTCTTTGCTGCCATCACTTTGGAGGACCTTGCTTGTTCCCTCAGTTGATTTTGACCCGTTTAGTTCTGATATTGATGCTCCAGATGCAGCTGGAACTGGCAAAGAATTACTGGGAGTTCCAGATTCTTGTAACTTTTTCTTAATCAAATCCAACGCTGATGACGAGGAAGAGCCCAGTACACTAGAGATCCTAAGAGCTGTGGCGTCACGGCCACCTGTGTTAATAGCAGGGGCGCTCAAACTGACAGGAGCAGATCCTTTTTCATTTGGACTAGCACTTGTCATTGATAGATTTTCTTTTGATGAGTTATCATCCTGCTTCTTCCTCAATTCACTAACCTCGATTGGAATTTGCCAGCTGCTCAACTGATGAAGCAAACATAAAACTGATTAAAAACTACAAAAAAAAAAAATCAAAATTCAACAGCCAATGCTAATGAGGACATCAAGATGCGAAGCGACTATAGACTTCTACAATCATGATAAGCCAGTTCAATAGACATCCAGAGATGACTAACCATATCTCTCAAAATGCAGAAACAATTATGTACACCAGCCAAGAATCTAATTCAAGAAACATTTTGGGGAAAAAAACCACAACCTCTTATACTAAACACATCAGGTGGTATAAAGACCAAGCTTATTTGGACATATCATTGACAGGATAAACTTTCAGCAAATACCAAAATGCAAAAGGTAGAAATAGGAGAGAACCTAGATATAATTACCTTGGTTTTGTGATTGTAATAATATTTCCTTCCATCATTCATGGTAACTATCTCCCAATCTGTGTCAGCCAGTTTCTCCCTAAATGCAATTAAAACATAGTAGCAAAGTCATCAGAAGAGCCAAAGCAGAGAGATTTGCTTCCCCTACTCAACTGAACTATATTCCCACTCATGTATTAGTGTGTCCAATGTCCACAACTATAGCCCTACTCAACGGAATTAAAGGCAATGGTTGCCAGATGATGATAGAAAAGATATCTAGGTAACGCCACATTCTCTGGCAACATTAATTACCTTCTGTTAATCATTGACAGTACACAACTATTGCCCCACCTTGTTTGAAAAAACATACACACCATTTATGTTGATGAGTCTGATGTCCTTAGAGCAGCCAAGAAACTCAATCTGGAGCACATTCTTGACTCTAAAAAATTTTGGGTTTTTAACAACTCAAATGACAGGAAAATATTCAACATACAGTATATCTATGAGGCATTTGGTGGTAAATTTTCCTTAAGGAGAAAAACCATCTGAAGAGCAGAGTCTACTTAATTTCCATTACCGGACAATATCAAATGACAGCAAGATATAAGTTAAAATTCAAGAAACTGTTAATACATTGTAAAAAAAGACTAAACAAAAAAAAAAATCTAAAAGAAAATTCATGGTTTCTATAGGAAAGAGGACATTTGTTGAAGTATGCCCCACATTGCTTAACAATGGGTTCTAAATGCTCTTTATATTCATGTGATCTCCCTCCACCTATTAGCTTAAGCTTTGGATTGGACTTTCTAACATGGTATCAGAGCTAGTGCTATTCCTTTCGTGAACGTGCGTGGTAAAAAATTCCTCAAAAACTTCACGTGAATGTTCGTAGTCAAAATTGCATATGCCGCCCGTAATCCGGCTTGCACATGAGTGGGGGTGTTGAAGTATGTCCCACATTACTTGACAACGGGTTCTAAATGCCCTTTATATTCATATGGTCTTCCTCCACCTATTAGCAAAAGTTTTGGGTTGGACTTTCTGAAAATATCAGTGAAACAAAAGCCTCTCTAGCACATAGGACTTACATTGATATTGGAGCGGCTTTCGAGGCGACATTATCAAGCTGCATCGACAATACAAGGAAGAAAGTTAAAATAACAACAAGTGAAAAGGTTTAAAGGGAAGCAAAGGTGAAATCACAACCAGATTACGGGTTGATAACCAAATTAGATGAAAGATCCAATGAAGTGGCTTAAACCCAGTAAAAACAAGATCACACTAAACCAAATAGTGAGACAATGGGTAAAGCAAGTGAAATGGGACATGCAAATGGATGAAAGATCCTGCATATGACCACCAGTAACAATGTTATGGTGAAAGGTGTTGTCCCAAGAAAAGTAGAAAGAAAAGAGATCAATAATTCCTATCGACACATCCTGTATCATGTCAAGTAGAATTACACTATCTAACATTTAATGAACACATGTCAGCACAAAATAGTACCTCCACCATCTCTAACCAGTTATCATGGTCTTTGTTGTGAGAAAGATATCACAAGTCTGATACAATGAATGTGCTTCAATGTGCAATGCAATTAAAGTTTAGATACTATCCAAGTCAGTAGGCTTGATGTCCTCGTGATTTTTTGCAAAAATAAAATTTTGCCACGAGAGAGAAGACTTAAACAGACAACAAAGTATGATTTGAAACATTAAGTTTGGTAGTTTCATATTCGAGCTTCCAAATTCACTTAATGTGGTAGTGGTTCACATAAAGGCAGGAAAACGTGCTTATAAAGGAGATTTTGCTTACCTTGAAAATCTGTAAATGCGTGATCTTTGAAGTGTGATAATAAATTAAACTTACAGAGAAACAAAAATATGCAAATGGTAACTACCTCCCCCTTAAAGCAAGCAGGTTTTTCATAAGTAGATTCTCCAGTCAAAGCATTATAATAGTAAACCACTCCAGAATCTGCTTTGTGGGCAGTCCAAGTGTCCAATTGTTCATTTGCGGCAGCTTCATTCCTCCCATTAACATGTTTACTAGTATCTGCAGAAAGTAAGCGTATAATGTTTATGCAACCGTTCTTCTTACTGCAAAAACCATCTCAAGCACCATGCTTTTGTTAACAATCTTTGCGACAAGGAGTAGATTCTAGGACTCACCGTCTACGAGAGGCTGTACTTCTGTTTGAGTAGCTGAATTGCCAGCCACCAGCCGGCCAGGCACAGAGGACAACAACATCCCCCCTGCAGATCCTTCAGGAGTAACACCAGGAGGTTGAGGATCTGGTGATGGCATAGATGAAATAGGCATGCCATGCGCTGGGAAAGGAAAGGAGCCAGGCAGTACAGCAGGATATGACACAAATGGGGGCCGAGCCAAGCCACTCATTTGTGGAGGTTGTAACCAGAGTGCCTGAGGATTTGCAGCCATAGGAGGCATAGACGGATAGGCAGAGTAGACTTGCGGCTGAACTCCTGGATTGGTGGCTACAGGGCCACTGACAATATTGGGTCTCAGGGAAGAGGGTGAGGGATCAGATGTGAGGGATGGAATCACAGGATGGGAGGATACCGGTGCAGGCGGGGTTAATCCTGGCGGACCAGGTAAACCAGGTGTTCCTGGTAATCCAGTAGAAAGAGAAAACGGCCTCAGAGATGATGTCCATGCACTTGCAGGACCAATGTTAGACACCACATCCTTTTGAGGTAGCTGACCAGGCAATCGATCTAGCTGAGAAGTAGTAGAAGTGGATGACGAGACACCAGCATCTGGTGCAACATTTCCTGAAGTATTCTGCATCTAGTTTTAAGGTTATATGCTTAGATCAGATGCACACTAATTTATCCAAATTGGAAAATCAAGCATAGACCGATTACAAAAGATTTGAGAAGCACACAACTTGGCATATTCTAAGGTCGAATCTAATCTTTGTCCCAAACAGGTGTCATCTTATCTCGAGATCATATGAAATTTCTTTATAACCTTTCTTCAAAAAGTAAATCCTTTTGTGTAATAAACACAGGGCTTCCTTGGCATTTGCACAGTGTATATAGGCTCTGTGCTCTAGGCTTTCTATCTTTTCCCCCTGAGTCAAATTAATAATTTAAGTTGATAAATGGCAACCGTGCCTTTCTAAACAGTCTAATAAGCAAGGAAAACCTGTTGACACTGGAGATTAAAAAAAAAAAAAGGATCCTTACTGTGCCAGTTTGCTGCACAGGTTTGCCATGAATGCTGGCAACATTTTGGGAAACATTGAATGAAAAGGAGGGGCCGGAAGGAGTTGATATCCCAGGAACCGGAGGTTGAACGATGGAGGGAGAGTTTGGCGGATTCATGTTCATAACCTGCACGGAATACAACAGTAAATACGCACTGGAAACACAGCGGACAAAAAAAAAAACTCTATGAAGAGACGTCGTCCATGCCTTATTAGGAGCCGCAGGTCCCGCGCTTGTATTAGAAAGCACTGTATAGGAGAACGAAGGTGCCGGAACCACAAAGCCCGGCGCATTGGCAAATTTTGCTTGGGCTGGTTCGGGCTTCGAACTATTCGTGCAAGCACTCGCATCCATCGAAGCAGGAGCCGTGGCTGCCGGCGAAGGAGCGCTCCCGGACACTGGGGCAGGAGGCGTGGCAGGTTTCACTTCCTGCTGTGACCACGCTGGGGTGGTCATTGACCGAACCAAGCAACACAACCTCCGAGCTGCTAATGAAGAAGACCGATTCGCGTGTACTTTGAGCTTCAATGCGGAGTTTTCACTATTCCCCAAAAGCACAATTCAGTAATCAGAGAAATGCCATGTCGAGTGTCCACCATCTCAGGTCCTTCTCTTGGGGATTCAGCGTCAATCGACCACCATTCAAGAGAAACGAAAGGCAAAACCCAAAAGGCTGCATCAACTTCAAGCATGAGGCCAGGAACAGGGAAAAGTTGAGGGAAGCTAAAGCGACAGCCAAAGCTTTGAGATACCTGGTTTTCGTCGATAGCGATGTCGATCGGATCAAAGAAGCCGCTGTTGGCCTCTTGTCTGTACGACGTATGCCTCGAGCAACAGAACCCTAACGCTCAAGACGAGCAACGATAAACCCAGAACCAGAAAGACGATGCAACGAGGGCGCAGGCCGTTTCGTTGTTTCGGTCGGAGGGATGGCTATTGCTCCCGCAGTTATGACCCGACCCGACCTAACCGGGTCATGCACACACGTCCGTCTTACTCTACACTAAATCAACCGGGCCTTTTTTTCTATGCGACCGAAGGCACTCTTGGGCTGTGGGTTTGGTTCGATTTTGAAAATAGGTTTTAGACGAATGCAAATGCCTTAGACGAAGGAATTTTAGGGAAATACAAATGAAGTTTGGTTAGAAAATCCTTTCAAAAAATATCGGTTAAAATATTGTTTGGCAAAAAAAATTTTACAAAAGGGTTTTGGTTACATTATTTTTTTTTATTAAGATAAAAAAATCACATCCTTGCAAGCTGTTGACGAGCTAGATTTGACATTGGCAGTTATCGGTTGAGGTCATGCTTGACGAGGGTCGCCTAAAGTTTCATGACCCAAGCAACAATCATTTGGGTCACGCGACCTAATTGACCCCTTCTCAAGTTGCTCTCGCTCAAAAAAATGAATAATAGATTAACGTTTTACTTTTTAATAGAGGTAAATTTAGATTTTCAATAAAGTTTTGATCACAAAATAGGCAATTAATTAATTTTCATTAATGGGGGGCGTTTAACATTTTGAAAATATTAAAAACTCAATACTGGTCCTAAGGTCAGCTTTCACCCAAAAACTCCTTGGAAATAGTTGCCAAGCAACCCCTTTTTTTTCAAGATGCTTTTAAGCCTCGAGAGGCTTTAGCGACGAAAACAATTTATCTCGAGAAGCCTGTGCCTTCTGTTGTAAAGGAAAAAAATGCGAGGACAATTTCTAAAACTTATTATGATAACACACTTAAGTCTTACAAATCTTCATTTGGCATATTAAAGTCTTAAAACTTGTAGCACGATGCATTTGTTCTTCACTTAACTTCACATCTTTTAAGTGGATTGAGAATATCGCGTGCTTCTGTTTCTCATGGTATTTTTCGTCCACTAAAGTGTGACGGGACTATAGAATGACCAAGGTGAAGAATTACGATAGAAAATTAATATTTAAGTGTATGAAAATGAAAATTTTAAAAATTATTTATTTTGCGAGTTTTAAAATTTTTATTATAATAAATAATGACATAAATGGTTTTTGAATTTTGACTCAATGTACAACATAATCTCTGAACTTTTAATTTGATTAGTATGATTCACAGTTTTTAATTTAATGTGCAAAGTGATTCTTGGACTTTCAATCTAATCAATATAATTTCTAAACTTTTAGAAAATGCTAGACTTAATTCCTAAACTTGAATCAATGAAATGACTATATTGAACATTTTTATGTAGTTCAAATTAAGTTGAATAAGTTTCAAAAGTTTAAGGGCCATATTGATTAAGGTCAAAGTTAAAGGATCATATCGTATATTGAGTTAAAGTTTAAAGGATCATATTTATCAAATTAAAAATATAAATATTACACTGCATACTAAATCAAAATTTAAGGATAATTTATGTGATTTTGCCTTATCATAGCTGTCTCCAAATCCGGGGGCACGAGAACAATTTTCTATCCTTGATTTTGTCCGTTGAGATTTTCCTTCCGGCAGGAGCAGCTAAGGCCCGAGGCTTCCTGTTTACTGGCCTGCTCTCTGCCCAACACCGCGCTGCCTCTTTCGTCGCCCTCTCTCGATCTCCCGCCGTCGTCTCCGCTCCCGTCGGCCATTTCCGCCGCTGCCGCTCAGTTCTTCACTCAGCCTCGCTTCTTCAAGGATTTGAGGTACTCCGCTGCTGCAAAATCGCACAATCCATTTCTTGCAGCTTCATTTGTTACTCTTGTCCGAAACCTGTAAATGAAGAGCTTGGCGCTATTTCGCGGGATTCACCCTACGGAAAGATGCCTATTGGCTTCATTGGTTCCGCGTGGGTCCAGTTGCTCTTGGGTTTTGATAGTAACTGAAAGTTTCGATGGAAAATACTCTGTTCTTTACGTAATGATGTTCTCTCAGCTGGTATGTGAAATTGACTCGGATGTTTTTCGTTATTGCCTTCCTTGTTGAATTGGGTTTTATTGTGAAACTAGCGTTTTGGGAGAAGCGAGTTTTACTATGCCAAGTGTTTGTGAAAATGTTAAAATGAGACTGTTTCGGCGCTTGTATTCGTGTAATTATGCGTAAATCAGCATTATGGGCGGTGGATATGAGGAGCGTTTCATTAGAATGAAATGGGATTATCTGGAACTTCGAAATTTCCTTCTTGCGGTTACTCGCCTCTACTTTGTTTCTACAATTCTTCTGTCCGTGTATGTTAATTACTGCCGTCTGAAGGGTCATTTTTTCTCTTTGCAGAACCAACCCTTTAGGATATAGATGGTTGCATGAGTGTGATCTAGTTTGGCGGTCCGGAATGTTGACTACTGCGCGTTCATCATTCTAGGCTTCATTCCAATTCTGAACTAGTTTTTCTTTGTTTTTGCCAATTTTGGAGCTTTTAAAATGTCTCCTTTGACGTCATCATTAGTAACAGGTCCCTTCTGTTCTTGCATATATAAATTGCATAGCTTGAAACCTCATAAGAATACTTCTTCCATCATAAGAGTTCCTGTGTGTTGCCAAGCTTCATGCGATGTTGCCGGGCGTATGCACACAGTTTTCATGCGCCAACCTTCAGACAGTTCAAAGCGTGCTCCAAGAGAATGCAGTTCTCAGTCTTTCACTAGTGATGATACTTCATTTTTGGATTGGGGCGACCAAGAGTTGGATGGTGATGAGGATGTGGACTCCCCATGGGAAGGTGCTGTTGTTTATAAGAGAAATTCTTCAGTTTCACATGTAGAATACTGTACCACCTTAGAGAGGCTTGGGTTAGAGAAGCTTTCGACGGAGTTATCCAAATCTAGGGCCTCAGCGATGGGAATACGTGTGACCAAGGCCGTGAAGGATTATCCTCACGGAACACCCGTACAGATATCCATCGATGTCAGCAGGAAGAAGCAAAAGTTGAGGCTTGATGGGATATTAAGAACTGTCATTACTCTCGGTTGTAACAGGTACTTTTGTTTTTATTTTCTTAATTGACCACTGTGAGTCCTCTCTTGCATTTTGTATGCAATATCATCATTTGTTCAAGCAATCCACATCCTAAGTACAATGATTCATTCGAATTGATTTTTTTTTTTTTGGGGGGGGGAGGGTAAATCAAAGGATTGAGACACCATTTAGCATATGTCAAAATCTTGTCCCATTCAGTCTATTATCTTAAGATTTATTTGGTGGAGAATATAGGTAAATAAACACCTGCTCTTTCATCGAAGTTAAGGAAGTCTATCCCTACTGTGCTCTTCCTATTTTCATTCCATAGTGGAAGCTTTACGGCCTTGCATACGGCCTTTGTTTATCCTTTTTCTTCAAGCACCGCCCTTTGCAGCTTGCTCTGAGCTTCTTTCTTGTGGATGGAGGAAGCTTTAATGAAGCTCTTAAAATGAATGGATCTCTTTTCTTGAGCATGCTTAGTCCAGAACACTCATTTCTTCCATTGCCGGTAACTTTAGATTTAGGATCAAGTGTTGCTTGATCCTCCTTTCAATATCCTCATTTTGTGCATTTGTGGTAATATTGGGATTAAAATTTTGGAAGCACATTCCAGATTTGGCTGACTTCCTGAGACTGGATAAGTACGTAGATTTTTTGTCAGGCAGGAAGAAATTTTAGTCGGTCTCGTTAATCATTTCCCAGTTTGCTTTGGAACTTTTGAGGTTATATTGAACTGTCAAAGAGTCTTGTTCATTTGAAGATGTGCCTGTTGTCCTTTGCTGCTGACACTCTTACATAACATGCTTTATAGAGGATAATGATCCTGCCTATGATATGAATAACTTTAGTGCTAAATAACCTCGCTCATAGAGTAAGTACAGTTTCATAACTTGCACAGTCAAAGACACTAACATAGACAAGAAAAGAGAAATTGCAAGGTGAAACTGCTTTCAAGATCATCCATACACGAACTCATGTACAGATGTGATATTTTTGCATTCTCCCATCCGTTTTGTTCACATTGATTGTATGTGCTCCGACACAGCCTCATATTGGCTATGGAGAATACCCTGTGAAATGTAATCGACATTGTTTTCCCTGTAATGTTGCAGATTCTTCAAGTGATTTTAGGCAAAAAGAAAAAGAAAGATAAATCATGTTCTTTCACTTGTGATGGTTACTGCAGAGCCTAATCATGTTTTTCCATTACCTTTAAACCGGGCTCTATAGGTGTGGTGAGCCTGCCGCTGACTGCATATACTGCAACTTCTCACTTTTGTTGACTGAAGATCCCATTGAAGAGCCTGAACTTATCGACATGGGGGTCATCTTTGGAGAAGATAAGTCCAAACCATCCCCAGCTGATGAGGAAGAAGATGACGAGGACGAGGCCTCTATCGACCTGGATGACCATCTGTATTTTCCTCCCGAAGAGAAGGAAATTGACATCTCGAAGCACCTAAGGGATTTGGTGCACCTGGAGATCACCATAAATGCGGTGTGCGATCCTAATTGCAAGGGCATATGCCTCAAATGCGGGACAAACCTGAACACCAGCAGCTGCAGTTGCAGGGAAGAGCAGGTGGAAAAGAAAGTTCAGGGCCCTCTCGGAAACCTTAGAAAGCAAATGCAGCGGAATTGAAAATGTTAAAATCAGACTGTTTCGGAACTTGTACTTGTGTAATTATGCGTAAATCAGCATTATGTGCAGTGAATATGAGGAGCGTGTCATTAGAATGAAATGGGATTATCTGGGACTTTGAAATTTCCTTTCTTGCAGTTACTCGCCTCTACTTTGTTTCTACAATTCTTTTTTCCGTGTACGTTAATTACTGCCGTCTGAAGGCTCATTTTTTGTCTTTGCAGAACCAACCCTTTATGATATGGATGGTTGCATGAGTGTGATCTAGTTTGGCGGTCCAGAATGTTGACTACTGCGCGTTCATCATTCTAGGCTTCATTCCAATTCTGAACTAGTTTTTCTCTGTCTTTGCCAATTTTGGGACTTCTAAAATGTCTACTTTGACATCATCGTTAGTAACAGGTCCCTCCTGTTCTTGCATATATAAATTGTATAGCTTGAAACCTCATAAGAATACTTCTTCCGTCATAAGAGTTCCTGTGTGTTGCCAAGCTTCATGCGATGTTGCCGGGCGTATGCACACAGTTTTCATGCGCCAACCTTCAGACAGTTCAAAGCGTGCTCCAAGAGAATGCAGTTCTCAGTCTTTCACTAGTGATGATACTTATTTTTGGATTGGGGCGACCAAGAGTTGGATGGTGATGAGGATGTGGACTCCCCATGGGAAGGTGCTGTTGTTTATAAGAGAAATTCTTCAGTTTCACATGTAGAATACTGTACCACCTTAGAGAGGCTTGGGTTAGAGAAGCTTTCGACGGAGTTATCCAAATCTAGGGCCTCAGCGATGGGAATACGTGTGACCAAGGCCGTGAAGGATTATCCTCACGGAACACCCGTACAGATATCCATCGATGTCAGCAGGAAGAAGCAAAAGTTGAGGCTTGATGGGATATTAAGAACTGTCATTACTCTCGGTTGTGACAGGTACTTTTGTTTTTATTTTCTTAATTGACCACTGTGAGTCCTCTCTTGCATTTTGTATGCAATATCATCATTTGTTCAAGCAATCCACATCCTAAGTACAATGATTCATTCGAATTGATTTTTTTTTTTGGGGGGGGGGGGGAGGTAAATCGAAGGATTGAGATACCATTTAGCATATGTCAAAATCTTGTCCCAGTCAGTCTACTATCTTAAGATGTATTTGGTGGAGAATATAGCTAAATAAACACTTGCTCTTTCATTGAAGTTAAGGAAGTCTATCCCTACCGTGCTCTTCCTATTTTCATTCCATAGTGGAAACTTTACGGCCTTGCATATGGCGGTGGCCTTTGTTTATCCTTTTTCTTCAAGCACAGCCCTTTGCAGCTTGCTCTGAGCTTCTTTCTTGTGGATGGAGGAAGCTTCAATGAAGCTCTTAAAATGAATGGATCTCTTTTCTTGAGCATGCGTAGTCCAGAACACTCATTTCTTCCATTGCCAGTAACTTTAGATTTAGAGTCAGGTGTTGCTTGATTCTCCCTTCAATATCCTCATTCTGTGCATCGGTGGTAATATTGGGATTAAAATTTTGGAATTACCTTCCAGATTTGGCTGACTTCCTGAGACTGGATAAGTACATAGATTTTTTCAGGCAGGAAGAAATTTTAGTCGGTCTTATTAATCATTTCTCAGTTTGCTTTGGAACTTTTGGGATTATATGGAACTGTTGAAGAGTCTTGCTCACTTGAAGATGTGCCTGTTGTCCTTTGCTGCTGACACTCTTCCATAACATGCTTTATAGAGGATAATGATCCTACCTATGATATGAATAACTTTAGTGCTCAGTGGGAGCATTTTACAAGCCAAATAACCTGGCTCATAGAGTAAGTACAGTTTCATAACTTGCACAGTCAAAGACACCAAAATATACAAGAAAAGAGAAATTGCAAGGTGAAACTGCTTTCAAGATCATCCATACACGAACTCATGTACAGATGTGATATTTTTGCATTCTCCCATCCGTTTTGTTCACATTGATTGTATGTGCTCCAACACAGCCTCACATTGGCTAAGGAGAAGACCCTGTGAAATGTAATCGACATTGTTTTCCCTGTAATGTTGCAGATTCTTCAAGTGATTTTAGGCAAAAAGAAAAAGAAAGATAAATGATGTTCTTTCACTTGTGTTCGTTACTGCAGAGCCTAATCATGTTTTTCCATTACCTTTAAACCGGCCTCTATAGGTGTGGCGAGCCTGCCGCTGTCTGCATATACTCCAACTTCTCACTTTTGTTGACTGAAGATCCCATTGAAGAGCCTGAACTTATCGACATGGGGGTCATCTTTGGAGAAGATAAGTCCAAAACATCTCCAGCTGATGAGGAAGGAGATGACGAGTACAAGGCTTTTATTGACCTGGATGACCGTCTGTATTTTCCTCCTGAAGAGATGGAAATTGACATCTCGAAGCACCTAAGGGACTTGGTGCACCTGGAGATCACCATAAACGTGGTGTGCGATCCTAATTGCAAGGGCATGTGCCTCAAATGCGGGACAAACCTGAACACAAGCAGTTGCAGTTGCAGGGAAGAGCAGGTGGAAGAGAAAGTTCAAGGCCCTCTCGGAAACCTTAGAAAGCAAATGCAGCGGAATTGATATTGAACCGGTGTAACCGTAGTTTTCTGTTGGATACATGTTTGTTGATCAATCGACATTTTTGCTGTCAGTTATGCAAGTGCTACAAAATGAAACATTGAGATTCTCCAAGTTGGCTTAAAGGTGAAGAATATGAAGTGCTGATTGGTGACACCAGTGAAGTCACCAAGCTCGTCGCCCTATATAGGCCAAATGCAATGCAATGGCATTACTCTGGACAAGCTTAAAACTTGTCAGCATTTCACTCATCACTGCATATCATTCGCGGGCGAAACAAATTTGATTTATCTCGAGCATTCCTCGACCCACTCCCTGCAGTAGCAACGGTATACCAGCTGAACTAGAAGGGCAGGCAATATACTGTGGAAATTGAGTTCCGAACCACATTGCCAACGAACTTGGGCCTATACGGCGTGAAGCGCATCCTCCGAGCTACTTCAATGCGACGCACATCCGCCGGAAATATGCGCACAGTGCGTGTGGCTACTGTAATGGGGAAAGAGGATGTAAAAGCAGCCGGAAACCTGGGAGTGAGTTAAGAGTTTGCCCAAAGGCCTGATCTAATTGCAACCGGTGGTCAACGTACCAGCACAAAGTCAACTACTCATCCTTCACGAAACTTGACACAAATACGGTAATGGAAGGAGAGATACGGCGGGACTTAGGACCAATGATTTGAAAATTATTTTTTTATACTGCTTATAAAAATATAAAAATAAAAATTATTTTTATTGTTCACGAAATTATTTAGATATATTATTATAATCTTCAATTGATTAAATATTTTAAATCACTATTTTTAAATATATTTTTTTTTTTGCGAAATAAAAGAAGAATGAACAGAAGACGTTGACTACTGACGCCGTTTCGAGTTTTGGGTTAAAGTGTAATTTTGATGAGTTGACGTGAAAAAAAAATTCGAAATTGCTTGGAAATTAGCGCCTTAGAAGGAGAAATTCCCGGATAACTGAGGCCGAGCCCGGTTCGACCGAGCGGCACCAACCAATTCGTTGCCGGCTTTCGCAGGGTCGCACCTTCATCAACTTCCTCTCTCTCTCGGAGACGTCGCCGCGGAGGGGTCGAAGACGGAGTCGTCGAGATTGATTCCCGACGGCCCTCGCCATTTGGACCGCGAAGTTGGAAACGCGAAGCTCCTGCTTCGTTCTTCGTTCGGCGCGGTGGTTGCGCAGCATGATTGACTTGGCGGTGGTGTGTATTTGCCACTTCGGCTATGTTTCGCTTCGTCGTCGTTCGGTTTTCGTTCCCGCACTAGTAATAGCTCCTCTGGTTTGAGTTTTTCAGTTTTTCGATCCGTGCTATATAGAGTTTGAACCGTGGGTTCGTTGGTTGTGTGCTCGTTTTCGTTGCTTATCGCTCGTGCGAGGACTATGTGATGCTGAGGAACGAGCTTAATGATGTCCCTTTTAGCTGTAATCTTCTGTCGTAGTTTTGTTTGGGGTTTGTTTTGCGCTCTTAAGGAGAGGATATTCTCTTATGATATCGATCTGCGATTTGAGTGGCATCGGTAGGCGTTTCTTGAAGATTGATTCCGGTAGTGAATTCAATGGAGGATGATCAAGCTATGTAGGATGATCATGTTTGGAGTGCATTTTCTCTTAAGTTATGGTGGAGAGAGAAGCCATTGAGGAAGTGGCTCTGAAAGAAGTTGGAGACTCAAATCAGGGCTTATTGGTTTTTCTGCTTGCACTAGTTACTTATGCCATTTATTAATTGCAGATGGATGCCATTTACATGAAACCTGGACATCAATTTTTTTATTTTTATTTTTTATGGATCTACAAATTAGATTGTTTTATTGGGATGAGACAAGATTTAAGTCACAGACATTTTTTCCCCAATTAATGGAAGAGTTAAAGTAAACCTGTATTTGATACAGAGATTGACGTGTCAGTCGGCGAGTAGACTTGACAGTTTAATCGTTTAAGTAGTTATTCTGATGTATTAGGATGACAAAATGAGAACATCGCGAGCCATTTAAGATTTTGTTCTCGTCTGGGAAGCAAGAATTCCATTGGTGTTGTCAATGATCATGTTCCTTTGTGTTATGCTCGTCACCTTAAAGTGGGTATGCACATGTTGGATTCATGTCCTTCCTTTTTGTAAAGGGGCATGTTGAATTAACAGTCAGTGAGGAAAATGAGAGAACATGCTGGGGTTGTGGACTTTGCCTTCTTTTACCATCCAACGCACCTATTTTCAAGTGTGGTTGGTGTGGAGCCATAACAAATCAGCGCACGCGGAAACAAAAAGATAAGTCCCTGTGGTGGAGACGCTGGCGTGACCGGTGCTTTGTTAGTGTTGTGTCTTTGTTTATGCTCTTCATTTTGGGTAAGTTGCTGAACCAGCTTTCTCTTGCTAGTGGATAGTCTTCCTTTTTGTGTTGCTCTATACAGCTAGCCGTCATGCTTCACTTTTGTCTGCAAAATGCAAGTATGCACACAAACTCCAAGGACTATTTTCTGGTAGAAGGATAAAAAGCATTCAGACTCTATTTAATGTACAAAGAATGCCTTATCAGTTAGCTAATGATCCTTTTTGTACTTGGAAATTGAAGAGAAATCGAGATGGTGATTGAAATCATCTTGTTGCTAGAAATTTCTGCTTAGAGGTGGAATCTGTTTCTTGACAGACTATTTAGTTAGGCTTAGTGGACCATGTTCAGATTTGTTTGCAGGGTGGAGACAGACAGAGCAGAACATTCTGTATCTGAGCTTTTCATTGTGGCCATGATAACAGAACGAAATGAGATATGCTTCCAACATGTTATGTTATGCTATTGTTTTTTATTTTTTTTGGTCTTGTTTACTCGTGTACAAGACATCCAGGTCCTTTTAGCTCATGTTATTGTTGAAAACGACCACACATAGGCCGATAACTCTTGGCTCTTGTTTAATGTTGCTTGTCTTTCAGGTGGTGGAGTTTGGGCAGTTTACCCTGTTGTTTTCTCCATCAGCTATTTTTGTGGCATCTTCCACTCCCTTGTAACCGCCATATTGGCAGTAAGTACCTTTACAACCTTTGGCCTTGCTGCATTTCGCTGTGCGGGCAGGCCTCCAAATATACAGTGGGGCAGCTATCCAGTGGTGGGGAAAGGGGACCTTGAGGATTATACCTTCTGTCTTTATTGTTGTAAGCCAAAGTCACTGAGAACTCATCATTGTCGTTCATGTGGAATGTGTATTGAGGACATGGATCATCACTGCCCATTTGTAAATTTCCAGCATTTTTTGTTTTCTCGAAAGTACTGCTTTGAATACACCATATCAGTTTTAATTTGATTAATGTGAATAGCGGAGCAGTGAGATAAAATTAACTATTTAAATCTTCACATCTGCCTGAAGCAGCTCCTGTAGCCTCACCAAAAAAAAAGAATATCAGTTTTCTTTATTTCTTTTCTTCTTTTTTGTACTTCAGGTGGGGGAAGAATTGGTAATTTTCACTTTGTGATTATACTTCTACTTGCCTGCAGCAAGAATTTCTTCTCTAGCATATCCTGTGAGTCTGTGAGGTCAATCGCTTGTTTCTCGAGAGTAGATAAAAACTAGTTATACCTATGATTTTCCTTCCATTTTCTTCTTTCCTTTCCTTTTTTTTTTTTGGTTGCATTTGTAGCTGATGCCTTTATTTACTCTGTGTTGCAGATAGGGAATTGTGTTGGAGCCACAAACCATCGGCACTTTATTATCTTCCTTATCTCAACTCTAGTCAGCACCATGTACGTCGCGATCATATGTTCTTATGCTTATGCAGGGTGGCATATCTGGCCACCACCGAGGTTTACATCTCTTGCTTGTCCATACGCATTTGGCAACAGTTCTGCTTTAAGAGTGGTCAGAGAACTATCTCTTGCTTTGTTAAGTTCTGCAACGCTATTCTCAACAAGGGGCGTTATTCTTGTGTACTTAATTGTCTCTAGTGTCTCTGTTCAGATGGGCCTCACTGTCCTTTTATGGCAACAACTATGTTATATCTATGAAGGGGAAACATATTTAAGCCATCTAAGTTCAAGGGCAGGTGGTCGGTCTGGGGAGCGAGATTGTCAGAATCTCGTACGTTTTTTCGGTTGCCCCTATCATTTCTCAAGATATTTGCCGATTAACCGGAGTTCTTGGAAGAGACATAGAAAATGAGACGAATGTGAAAAAAAAAAAAAGTCAGTCTCTTGTGTCTTGATAGATTCTTCTCAAAGATTGGCAGTTCCACTGTGGTACGTCACCTTGTACCTCAGGATCATCATCTGTTTTGTTGGCAAAACGAATCCATGAATCTCAGAGAGACAAGACGAATGAACAACCTGTCCGCGATGAGGGTTAAAAGGTAATAAACTCGAGATTATAAGCATGTGATTTTCAACGCCGCGGCAACGCCAATGACAATACCTTCCTTAGTGGGACGATGGAGAACAAGCCGACGAAGCTGACGACGAAGAGGAAGCCTATTATCCAGCCAAGCGACAGCTTCTTCATGTTGGCCGGCGTGTTCCCTCCCTCCGCTTGTGCCGCTATGTGCGCGCTCATTCCCAACAGATAGGTCGCCGTCCCACCTGTTATTGGTACTTCTTAGAAAGCGGGCAATGCCATCGATATTAAAAAGATCAAAGTATGCGAAACCGGACTTCGATGAACATTCTATTTGCCACATGATCATGTAGGAAAACAATTTTCTAGATCGGTTTCAGGTTCGCGACATTGCTGGAAACCATTTGAATATTTCTCTTCTTTGTATTGTATGGAAAGATTTGTAGTTGAAGAAGTCATGTTTGAATACCACCAAAACAAAAATATAGTCCTAGTGCTATGAGAAAACAAGTTAAAGATGGAGATGCGCATCGGGTTTTTTTGAATCTACGTACATAATACGTCTAGCGTAGGATTGAATGAAACGTACTGCTAAACGCGATCCCGGAGGAGGCCACGACGCACGTCTGGATCACGGTAGTCTCCTGCCGCGTGAAGGGCTGCTTCAGGAGCCCGCATCCCTCGAGGAGGCTCGTCCAGGACTTGACCATGGCGAACCCGAGCAGGCCTGCGGCCACGTTAAGCGACGGGATGACCCCAGTGCTGAGGTTGAGCTTGCACACGATGAAGTTGAAGACGAGGCTGAGGAGGAGGCCCGTGACCAAGGTCCTCACCGTCAGCTGCTGCCTCCACGGCGGCACCACCGTGTCCTTGAAAGCCTCCTCCACCACAATCTTCTCGCCGGCTCTATCCGCCATTGTCTCCAGCGCCTCCCAGCTCTGGTCGCCGCTCTCCTCCTCGTGTCGCCCCGGCCTCCTCTCCATGATGGCACCAAAGAAAGCAAGCAAGCTCCTCCCAAAAACCCTAACCCTAACCCCAACCTCTCTCTCTCTCTGTCTCTCTCACAACCCTTCTATATACCTGGGAGTGAGATTCTCCCTACTGCTGGTGGTGGTCTTTTATAGACTTCTGTTGCACAGACACTGGACAAGAAGACAGAGAGAGAAACCCTAGAATTAGAAGGCCAGATATTGAGTTGGAAGGGGAATTCAAAAGAAAGAGGGGTGCTGGAAACAAGGGGGGATTCAATCCCAGCCGGCCAATCAAACCAAAGTAGAGAGAGAAGGAAGCAGCAAGCATTCTTGGGAGGAGAGTGTTTTTAGGGCAAACGGAACAGTGACCAGAGGCCATCCGCCAACCGGTCGTGGACACATGGCACAGAATCGACATGGGAGATCCCGCTAGATCTGACTTGCGGAGCCAAAGAGATAGAATCTATGCTGCATCTGCATCTTGACTCGCCATGCATCTTAAGAGAATCTAGATTGTCCATCATGTTTGGCTTATTGCATTTTTTTTTTAATTTTGGTTCTACAAATATGCACTGTTCAATTCTTGAATTTTTCGTTACTTCACATATTCATTTTATGATAATGGCAAGCAAATTCGAATTATTGGGTCGGAGAGTAATTTCCACTTATTCCAATAACTTTGATGACATAGGTAATTTAAGACGTTCACAATGTATCTTGAATATCTTTCTTTTACTTGATCATCTAGGGACACAAGCGTGGAAGCTCGATTACCCTAGGAATTAGTTGATTTTGAAATTTCCCTCTATCCACGTGGCTCTGACGTAGAGCGGCTTGCGTGCGGTTGATATGATTCAAATGGATGATTTATGATTCTCGAGTTAGAAATCTCCCAATGCCTCAAATCAAATGCACCAAGCTTGGGTTGTCGAATGACCTTTCTTGGTCCCCTTAGTTTCTTTGAAATAAACACTTCTAAGAAGCGTGATCTACGCTTCACACTGAATCTTGACTTAAACATTTAAATGGTGAGGTTATTGGTGGAAATAACACCTACCGGACCTTCATGGTGATTGGATATCAATTCGAAGTGGGTCATGAAGTTATCAAAATAAGTCCTAAAGTTACCAAAAAAGTCTAAAATCTATTGTACGTCCATTAATTTAGTTCTAAACTTGTTAATTTAGTCCTAAACTTTTTGAAATTGCCGATATGGACACCAGACGTTCTACGTGGCACATTGATGCCAACATGGACGACTTTTGCAATTTGTTTTGAAAATTTTCTGAATTTCTTTTCCTTTTTGGTTTTTCTTTTCTTTTCTTTTCTTTCCTTTTTCTTCCTTCCTTGGCCACCCTACCCATTGGAAATCCAAAAGATTAAAAAAAAAAGAATAGAAAAAGGGAAAAATCATGAAAATAAAAAATAGTAAAAAAGTTGCAAAAATCATTTGGATCGAAATTAACCAGAAAAACTATATTGAAAAATTGTCAAAAGATTCAAGATTAAAGTAGTTAAATTTAAAACTAAATCGACATTCGTACGACTTTTTTTTTTTTTTATCTTTTGTAATTATCCCCGTCATATGTAAATGGACGTCAAGACATGGCTAAAGATTGTTTATCATATGTTTTGAAAACTAGCATCCCTTTTTTTACCCATTTTAATTAGGGGCATATACACTTCAAATGCTACTCGCACTTCCCCATGCGGGCCAATTGCATGTAAAGCCTTTGACTTTTGAAGATGGTATTGGTTGCTATCTTTGCCAATTAATTTTAAAATTTAAGATGTTAGATAAATGTGTGATTTAATAGTTAATATTCTAACGCTCCCTGTCATGCTTAGTCTAGACTTTTTACTTAATACTAAGTGTGAAAATAAGTAGTTAGGTAGGCAAATAGGAGTTTTAAAAAATTCAAACTTAATAACTCCAACTTTGATATCATGTGAGATTTGCTGGGATTATTTTTAACTGTTCTGAAAGCTTAAGTTATTAAATGCGGATAGGATTCAATATTTAGCATACTAAGACTAATCAAGGGATGGAGTTCATTAGTTGCATCTAATGCAAAATTTGGTAAATCAATTCTCAAAGGAGTTCATTGAGGAGTGGGTGCCAATTGCATAGATGGTTATTAAAGATACCAAGCCATCATTTTCTCAGTACAATTTCAATTAATTTGATCCCATGAAGTTTCTTTTGGCTAAAACGTTATGCATTTACCAACAACAAAATATTTTATTCCTAGAAAAAATTGTTCATAGAGATTGTCTTACCGAATGTTGGAAAAATTACCGAAAATTTTTAAACCTAATACAATTATACCAATTCAGTCTTAAATCTTTTTTTTACCAATTCAGTATTACACATTTTGTGTTTGTGCCAATTGAGTCCGCCCCGCTAATTTTGGCTGAATTCATTGACATGGAAATTATTAATCATATTCTAATATTTGCAACAATTTTTTTTATTTATTTTCTATTTTATTTTATTTTCTTATCTGTCCCTATCCCCTTGTTCCTCTAGCCAATGAGTCACTGGCCCTCCGTGACTGGATGAAGGAAAAAAAAGAAAAGAAAAAACAATAAACATTAAAATATCAATAAAAGTTGTCACTTTAACGCATGATGTCAATAATTTTCAAAAAAAAAAAAGGTTAGACGAATTGCATTGAAACAAATACAAAAAATTTATGACTAAATTGATAAAGAAAATTGAGATCGAATTGCATAATTATAATAAATTTACTTTTTTTGGAATAGTCAATGCGATAAAAGACTTTGCATTGAGCGCATAAATGTTTTTTTCTTTACCAATCCCTACAAATTGTATAAAAATATTTGCTCATAAGATTTCTCTTTTGTGGACTATCAACCATGCCTTGTTCATTCCTTACCTTAAAAAAAGAAAAAAAAAACCAATGCCTTGTTCATTGCTTCTTATAGACCCCCCAACTCTGAATCATCACTTCATTTTGTTTTCCCATTCCCAATTTTCACGTTCATGTTCATCCTATCTGTATAAACAGAACTAGGCACTTCTGAACGATTGGATTCAACCCCTTCCACTTGCATCAACAACGTATCCGTTTAACGCAAGTCGAAGCATAAAGTTGCTGATATTAACGAGAATAGTAATACACTAATTCATAACAATTAATTCTAGAGATTTCTCTAAGCCTAATAGGGAGTAAATGACAAGTTATCACACGCAACCAAGCAAGCAAATAGTGGCGCAAGTCCACCGCGAAAACCATTGCAAACTGCTTTGGATGATTGCTTTTATCAATCTTTGGGGTTTGCCCATTTCAAATCCAACAACAATGCTGCTCATAAGGCCGACCGAATCCATTGGCATCTTCGATCCTTCTAGCATTCCGAGAACACAATATCACATCCACACCTCAGAAACTAAACTTAGGCATCGCTGGACGACAGATAATGTTCAGATGGCCCAGCCAGATATGCATTCCAAAGAGATGAACACATGGAAAAGGCGATGATGCCATATCAAAGCTGCAAGATAAGGATGAAGAATGGAAACCATTTAGACGACAATCCCTATCTTAAAGGCTCCGCGCATCGTAACACTTCTCAAAATCTGTGTTCTTATTATCTATATCAGTACAGATTGCTAAGGACACTAAAAAGTAAAAATAATTTTAAGGTACACGCACTAATTCCAGTTCTCACAAAGAAAAAGAACTACAGATACAAAACACAAAAGCATCTCCCTTCACCATCTTAGAAGGGATTTAATTCTGAGGTCTCTGGAGATTGGAAGCTACCACGTAACCAGGACACTTCCCATTAAAAAGGGCAAAAGATCAGGAAAGTTGAATTAATAGTGACCAGTTCGGTTGTTCTTCCTAGACACCAAACGGTGATTTTCTCCGGTTTCCCCCTTCTCCATACTGTTCGTTCCACTTCCTGAGCTTGTTCATGCTCGCAGAATCAGAAGCAACTGATGGTGTGACCTGCATATCCAGCAAAAGATTTAGACTTTTTTTTAGACCAGTTCATAGAAAAAAGCTCAATCTGCAGGAAAAAATCAAAAAAGGCACGCAAATACAACAGTTGCATATTTGGCTTACCAAGTGTAACTTAAAATGGGATGGGAAAATAGCAAAATATCAAATTGTCTACCTTGCTTTTTGACTGTAGGAAATCATCCAAACGAAGTGGCCTTGGTGTTGGAGATGAATTTTTGCTTCCCTGGAGAAGAATATTGACAGTGAATAGAGAACCAGAGACGAATGGAAATTACAGAGTGATAACGTAACGAAGTATGCGTTTGGACCATATGATCCAGTTTCTGGTGCTCCAACAAGAGGAATGAAAAGTACACTCATTGTTCACGAACAAATGTTGGCTCCCACCATTCTCTTCGGTGCTAAATAGACAATGATACAGGTGAATTATTAATAATCATGTAGTTCCCACACTATCGCAAGTGGTGTTATTGTTAAATTCCATCCTACCATCAAGCTATATGCCAAAATAGATTTTATCATCCAATCACTCCAATAAAAAGCTTGTTTCTCTGCCCTCTGTAGATCAGGGCACTATGATATTGCATGTGTGGCGCCTGCAAGTGTGTGAGAGAAAAAGAAAGAAATAGATATACTTGCACGAATGAGAAAACTTAAGAGAATCTGCGGACAATGTAAGTCACCGGGCAGAGTTTTCAAGATTGCCAAAAAAAGGATGCACTCAATTAAGTGTTGCAAAAACAACATTATGCACATGAACCATCCCAAGATAGAGAAAGTAGGTTGTAACCACAGAGCAGTAGTACCTTTTTTTCTTCCTCTAAAAGTTCTTGAACGGGCCTATATGCAGCAGTAATACATAGGTTCTGCAAAGAAGATGTATTAGATACGTAAGAAATAAAACCACCTATTAGAAGGCGAGAACAGAACATTACCTTTAAATCACTCCCAGAGTATCCCTCAGTCATGCTTGCGAGCTCGTCAATCTCAAAACCATGTTCTAGATTCTCTTGCCCAAGAATTATCTTCAAAATCTTCTTACGGTTTTCAGCATCGGGTAGATCTACATATAGTCTGAGAAAAACCAATATACACTTGTCAGACATGTCCTTTTGACTTCCTCCACTGCATTAACTGAGTTCATCAACCACCAAATACTTGGATATAGGTAATATCAGCTGTCAAAACATTGGAGCATGAACCGGCATTGGCTGATAAATGATAATCGCTCTGGCCTTATTCATGGAATGGGCACTTCTTCTCACGTGTGGCAAACAAACAACTTCATAATTTACCAATGAAATGCATATGATAAGATGTGGTCAAGACAAAAGCACATGGTTAGATCCCTGCTTATGCTGGAAGGAGACTTGAAATGCGAAATCGTAAGCCATGTGTAACTCAGAAGTCAAAAGGAGAAATTAATTGGACTTGAAAACAACCATGCTATCGAATAAATGGTCCACGACCACTTTGCGAGTAGATCTACCTTCTTGGTAATCGCCTGATCACAGCATCATCAAGGTCAAAGGGCCGATTTGTTGCCCCCAGGATGAGGACTCTTTCCTTGTCATTAGATCTCAATCCATCCCAAGCTGCCAGGAATTCATTTCTCATTCTTCTTGTAGCTTCGTGTTCACAGGAACCACCACGAGCACCAAGTAAACTGTCCACCTACAAGACAGAATAACACATTCAATGGAAGAAAGACCGCTATAGATTGGAAATTGATATATCACCAGAAGCATGAGTAGAAACAGCATAATAACACTGTGACTATTGTGCTGCAAACACGAACAAACCCCTTTATCCACGAAGTGAGGTCCACTATACAGATCATTTCTATCTTGCATAGTTCCATCCAGTAATGTCCTCAACAACACCCACATTCGTAATGTCCTTCACTAGGTTAAACTTCCTACAGCCCTCCCACTTCTCCTTCAGACACGATACTTCATATATGAAAAGTGGAAGCTGAAAACAACACTGAAAACAACAACTTGAAGATTCTTCAACAAAAGAAAACTTTACTCAGTTGACTGGAATCTCAAAGCCTCAATTGCTTGCATATGAAAAACGAATTGACTTATGTTGAAATATCATAAGACCACAACACCAATGATCTAATGTAAAATAGCAGAAGCATCATTTCAAGTATTTCATCCATCACTTCGAAAAAGAAACAAAGGTGGGGCTTCAGAGAGTGATATCATTATTCCATGTGCATGATACAAACAAGTCACAAAAGAGAGAAAATGGACGCAACATTTTTGACCATTGGAGAGATATATCACAATATGATGGTTTTCGTTTGACCTCAAAAAGGAGATGATGCAGAAACAGATCTGACTAACATACTATATCATACTACACAATGTGGAGAATCCTTCACAGTCAGAGACTTACTCACCTACTTAGCTACAGAGAGCTTATTCCTAAGACTTCCAATAGACAGCAATTTTCTTCTCGCATCGGAAATTGAATTGTTTTAATTTCATATGGGAACCCTAGAGTTCATCAGTAGTTCCTAGCATGTAAAGTAGCATCATGAGGACATTCACGGCCAAATCACCCAATCAAGTTTTCCTCGGCAGAAGATTATCCACAATTAACAAATGATTTCCTGTTGCAGGACAATAATCCCATGCTATGAAACTATGAGTAGCATGATAGGTAGTATTGCCAGATAAACACGAGATAAAATTTTTGTTCAGCAAGGACAACTTCAGCATTACTATAACAAGAGACTCACCTCATCAATAAATATAACGACAGGTGCCAGCCTGCTAGCAAATGAAAAAAGAGCCTTTGTAAACTTCTCAGCCTCTCCGTACCACTGTAACAACAAAAGGCCAGGTTAAGAAAACGAAATTCACGGACCACATGACACTACAAGTGGAGGAAGAGTTTCCAAGAATACAGGAAACATAATTGCAAGATCATGACCTATCAAATTCTACTAAGAGGGATAAAAAAAAGGGGGGTGGAGGGACGAGAAAGACAATAAGGAAAGAAAAGAAAAGACAATTTCATCATCTCCACAAGGAGCGCTATTAAAAGCAGTCAGAGACGAAAATGGATGAGGCACATAAACATGAAGCGGCAAGGAGAATTGACATGCAGATCACGTGAGATAGGACAAATGTCGGAACACTATAAAAGACTATTAGAGTGAGTGGAAAATAATGAGGCAACACCATAAACCTCAACCGGCAGTAAAATTTCTGAAGACATGAGAACCATGCAAAGTACAATCCGGCCCAACGTTTTACACTTAACCATTGGTGAAATGAGCAACAAAATTGACTAACAGTGAACCTCCAGTTACAAATGTAAGAATAAGAATAACTCCTTAGCCTGTACAGAATATTTATCGAAAGCTATAGCTTCCACACCTTTGATGTCATCGTTGAACCTGTTATACTTATAAAATTCGCCCCTGCTTCTGTTGCCAGTGCCTTGGCAAGAAGTGTCTTCCCAGTTCCAGGAGGCCCAAAAAGTAACATTCCTTTGCACGGCTGACAACAACCACAGAGTCATTTGCCCAAAAAACACCCAGGAAAAAGAAGCGTAAAAACTTCAAAGATGTCATCAATATAACGCTAACGGTACATGCTTACCCTCAACAGATTACCATGAGAGAAAAGCTCTGGCCTTCTCATGGGGAGAATAACAAGTTCATTAAGTGCCTCTTTCACATCTTCAAGAGCACCTACATCATCAAACCTAACACCAACTTCGCCAGGAGGCACCACTGCCGAAACAAAGTTTCTCTCATAGTAATCTTTCGCAAGGTTCTGCAATAGTAACTGATAGAAGTCAGAGAGGCCATATCCAACCAAACAGTTTGAGGACTATTGGACAGAAATAACAGCATATTCATAAGAAAACAGATCAAAGAGAATACATGCCTTAAAATTTAGGGAGGTTTCCTGAGATACTGCCTCCTGCTCTTTCAATCTGACAATTGCAACTTCAAGGCTAAAAAAAAAGAGAGGCACCTCAATCAACCGGAAGGCCAGAGACTTTTACTTTTAGCATGATAATTTGACAAATACCTCTCACGTGGCAGGCAAAGCCTGTCTCCTTTAATGGCAGGATGCACGCAAGACGATAAATAATGATTTCTAGCCCAGCCAATAACTTTCTCAGCTTCTGCACAGGAAACAGATGAGACAGTTTAATTACTTAATAATGAACTGAAGACACGAAAAACAAGTCATGATAATTGTAACAGCAAACGATTCTACTTCTGGGCTATGTCAGACAATCCAAACTCCTGATTAGAAAAGGACTAGTATTAAAACATCAAAGACGTTCTTTAAAATGATTGCCAGAATGTGAAAAATGCGGACAAGTCGGTAGTAAGGTCCATTAATGATGTGATAATTTTAGGAGGAATAATCTGGAAGGCCGTTACTTGTTCCTATTTCCCATCTAGCAATAGATCCCAAAAGACGAAGCATTCCCATTGATGCAGATGAAATGAGAGAACCCCAGCTTAAAAAATCAAAGCACTGGGACAGAGAAAAGAATCGTAAAATCAGATTCCTGAACAATGCTCACTGCCAAATGCATTGCACATATTAAGGCTCCACCGCAAACTTGTACAGGAGAGAGTCGGGGAATCAACCCATGAAAGCTGTCCCAAGAAGGGATCCCTGGAAACTGATGGTCGTACCATCCTATCACCCAATGGAGTGTATGTAATGAGATAGCACATACTCAGAAAACGGGACCCATTCCCGCTAATTTCGCCAAATGTAATAATTACAGCAACTGTGGAAATTGCACAGAATTCCACACCAGATGAATTTATTGCACACTGTTTCATGAAGCGCAAGCGTCCATGTGATATTTAGAACTCTCTCCCTTAACAAGCTGGAGATTTCAGGTTTGGTCCCAATGCAGTGTGGTTCCTCTTCAGGTCAGACCATAATGACGAATTTCCCTACATAACCCCAATAGCAGGCCGGATACCCTACCAGGATGGCCTGATTTTAACCAGATTAAAGAGGACAAATGGTTTGATGTGTACAAACTAGCATAGGAAAACATCCAACCTTGAAACAAAGTCGTGTGCATAAACAAAAAATGACTCTGACAGATCTTAACGTCCTTCACCGTCATCCTCTTGAACAATTGTGCCAATTAAGATTTTGTGAACCACCCAAATCAGGCACCCTCTTTTTCTTTAGTTGAATTGTCAAAGCCCACAATAAATGAAGTATACATTAAATGAACATCCTCTCAAAATCAGAATGCACCCCTTGTCCTTCAGATCACATCCATGTTCAAATCCATATTTAGAATCATGCAAACTGCGGAACACTAATTACAAATCTTTTCAGTTTCAAATATGTGCACAAGTCCACGATAAGAACATAAATCTAAGCAGGAAGTGTTCATTATAGTTGCTTACTCTGCCCTGTCAGTATCACTCCTTCGGTGTTCACATGTAGGTGGTCCACACATGATAGTTCATGTTTCTCAAGAACCTGGAAAAGGATTACCTCTTTACAAAGCAATATCAAACCGAAAATTCACTAAGAACTCAACCAGCCATCAAAGTTCCCTCCTCCCTCCCTGAATTATTAACCACTCAATGAAACCAACCATGCATATGTGATACCTGATTTAGTTCGTTTATATTACTCCTCGATATGATTATCTTTCTATCTTCTTCAACCTGCTTATCAAATGTCTTGCGGAGATGTTCCTCCTGCAAAGTGTGAAAAATCACGAGGGTGGAGAGAAATAAATTAATGATTGTATCCATGCTTCGGAACAAAACTATTAGAATTGTGGTCAATCAACTAGAATGTGTTTTATCCAACTAAGGTATCTTCCAATAAAAAAATGGTGGAACTAATGAACAAGATAAGATGTTGCAATTACATCAACAAAGTGTAACTGCAGCAACATCCATCACATTGCTTTTCCAGCCAATAAAACTAACCATAACCAGAGTCGTCAAAGGCTATCCCGTCACACACACATATTCTCATTAAGAGAGAGCGGCCATTCAGGCAATAACAAAACAGATACCACCTCCACATTCTCCACAAATGTAAAATAGATCTCTAGTAGACAAACATTGGAAGTGACAAGCTATCAATAACTTTAGTAAAAAGAAAGGTATTGAACTATCAAACAAGACTTGATTATATTTCGCTCTCTATTCGAGGTTTCAACTTTCAGGGTTTTCTTAGCTTTCCTTACTTCTTTAAGCGAGCTTCATTGGATTCACTAATTAGGTGGATGATATTAGTGAACATTTGGATATCTCAATAATAAGGATTTCACATGATACAAGTTAAGCTTTCTTTGTTTCATTTACTAAGGTTGATAAGCATGGGATATAATCTTACAACAGCAGATCTAGTATGTGCTTTTTGTTTTTACGAGAGCCCCAATCGTACGTAATAAGGAACTATCTTTATTTACAATGCATTGACTGTGCACCAAGAGAAACAATGTTTTGGAAATGACAAAGTTACTTTATTTAATCGTCAACAAAAACCAATTTGAAAACCATGCCACGATTCTTATGAGACCTGCATGAACACGTCGATACTGACTGTTAGCCAATTAGGCTAAATCATCCCAAGACCTAATAACTTGGTTGCCAATCAAATAATCCTCTATAAATTCGCTCAGGCAAGTGACACGGGCCGGTTGTTCTGTGTCCCCTTGGTCGATGCGGAGGATCGTGTGGGATCGAATAACCTGGGTCCTATGGTCTTCTCACACTCGTAAAACCTTGAAGTGGTGCTTGATGGTATAAACAAAGAAAATGGGCGTGCAGAGGGTACTAGACAACTGGGTTCCTGGGAGTGGTGTCAGGACGGTTTGTGCTAGGAGTTCTAGGATTAAACATAATAGATCCCTTAGGAACTCTGAAGGCGGGTTTGGCCTCCCGTGTACAAACTGGTCGGGAGCTGACGCCGCTCTCCTGATGAGGCCATGGCAGGCTGAAACCAATTGTGGTGCCTATATTGACCTGTGCGCGCTTGATACAAAGGATGCCTGAGCTAAGCTAGGTATGGTAGGATCTGATATGAGAAAGACATTCGCCTAAGTGTTCCATGGGACAAAAGATAAAAAGGCTGGCCTGGTGGCCAGACCGGTCGCCAGGCGACTCACGGGCTAACCCTCAGCCAGGGTAAAATGCCGGCCCGTGACATAAGCACCTCAAACTTAAGGCATTATGGGGGTCCAAGCGCACATTTTTAAGACCATAATCTGAAACAAACATAAACCACCAGACAATGCTTGCCTACACACTTCAACCAATATTGCAATTTATACGCTGGCATGGTGCGTCCTTAGCCGATATTTACTACCCACTGAAGGCTACTCTCCTGCCTTGCTTTGCAGTGCCCGATGGGGTAGAAAATCCCACTTTACCATCATCATATGTATGGTTTGTAGCCCAGCACCAGAAAACTGCCTCACGAGAAAGCCAGTCATTCATGCATGGACATTCACAAGCCTTATCACGATGAAAATAACGCTTTGGCACATTAACCAACATCTTCACTAGACTTCAGGGCAAGTAAAATGAGCCCAATAATTCAAGCAGTTTGTTCAGATTAAGGTCACTGCAGGAAAAAAGTCCCAAATAGAGTACAGCTGCAGAAGCACCATTGATCCAACTTCAGACACTACCCAGAAGAAGAGAATACTGACTCTTAAATCTCACAATAAACTTTAAGAAATTACACATTAGACAAGGCAGGAAATGGGAAAGTGAAATTGACAACTGCAGAGATGTTGAAAAAAGGTAGAATCATTGCTACAAGGTTTTACCTCGGGAGGATCTACACGAAGGATGTTGTTACAGAGCTTGTGGATAGAGTCAACACCAGCTTTATGGTTTGCCCTAAGACCCTCAGTCAGATTATTCTGTGAAGAGGCCATGAGCGCAATGCAAACCTCAGTTAGCTGAATCATACCAATGTATAAGGAAGTAGTCATCACAAACAAGCCATTTAAGAACAGGCACTGAACTTACAATTACCGAGAACTAAAAAATTAGCTTGAAGAACAATATATTTTGGAAGGCAGTAACTTTCATTGCCCACAATTCCTATTCCTCTACCAAATGTAGACCACCTTTAACATTGACGTTCTTGAAACATTTGACATGAAAGCGGATATCAAATACGCAACAGTCTCAAAAAGACCAGCTCAACTTCCCAATAGAACACTACATCATCCTTGCTGTGAGATGGTTCTTCCTGGGGTACTTGACATGCATTACTGAAATCCTTTCAGGTTTACCACAAGATTCAGGTGCGAGATGGCACACGGTGCATGGAATAACATTAAACTTACCTGATAAAACTGATCGAACTGATCTTATGCCAAATTGACAGGATAATATTTTAACCCAGGTAATATAAACTATAGAAAACAAATATCCTGAAGCCCACAAAGGAAACAACGATTGCTGCTAAACCTCGCTTCTCAGCATATCAACCCCCACAGGTTGGCAAAATGAATATGCAAATTTCTCAAAGAGAACATCAAAATCTACTTGAAGAGAGCCCAACGACATTGAGACTCCTGGAGAATGCAGGTCACAGAACACCAAAGAATTGTAATAAATCCGCAAATTGAGCACCACAAACAAGCACCTCCACCTAAGAGATGCAACAAGTGCACCAGCAAAATAAAGTCCTCATAGCAGTAACTCTTCTGCATCAGAGTAACAATCAAACAATAATGCCTCCACAAATTGCAATTCAATAAAAATTATCTTGTTCAAGTATTTGACATCACAAAAGAAATTTTATAAAAAGCATCCAACACAAAGCTGTTTAATTACTAGTCAAGATCAAAACCAGGCAAAACTAGATATAAAGCATAATTTTCTAAGGCATTATTACATTAATGGTACCAAAGCATGGCTTAGCAAAATATATTATTGCTTTCATAATGAGCACTGATTCCAAAACAATATCTCTTCAGGTGAACTGCCAGGGAAAAATCAAAAGTGAAAAAAAGAAAATCAGGAAAGTGCTTAAGATCAGTGTTCCAAGGTGAGAAAACATTACCAGCATCGCAGGGCGACCAATGTTTGGGTGGATCATGGTCTGTCAACACAATTAAAAGACACAAATTAGTCCAAAGCAAGACATGGAGTTAAAGCAGTATTGGGATCAACAGCTATTGTGTACAATCACACCAGAAACTTACAAATTTCTCTCTCTCTTTCCAGCCTGTTTCAACTATGTTCTGACCACATACTAGAACAACGGGGCCGGGTAATTGACCAAACATTTCGTGCACTTTGTTGACAATCTTGGAGCGGTTCGCCTTAGTAACAGTCCTAGACAACCACTGCGAAGAATCTGGAAAATACACAACAAGACGCTCCGGGGAACGCAAGACCTAAGGCCAGAGCAGAAAAGGTAAACAGAAAGTCTGAGAAAGAAGCACCTCAGTCATTTACAATTATGTCAACTTAGAAAAGTGATGAAGCAGGATAAGTGGAAGAGAAGTTTTTAGCGCTCTTCCTACAGGAAGGAGGTAGAGTGGAGGAAGCAAGAAATACCCTGTACTACTAGCTCCATTGTATGAGAAGAAGATAAGACCAACCAGGCAATAAACAATAACTGATTTTTCAGACAACATCCAACTACTTGCTTATTCCTTGCAAGTATGCTAAAGATAATAGTTACTATTATATCTTTAGCAACAATTAAGAATAGCTACTACCAGTGTTAAAAATGACGATCACATCATTACTCTTTGAATAAGATTCATATGAGGACGCCCTTAATTTAAAGATAAAAGTAACATTTTAGTGATAAAACCACTCCAGAATGGAAAGGAAAAATTAACTGGATGTTTTACAGTGATTTTGGAGAAAATTGAATCAGCATAGCTGATCCAAGCAAAAAAGAACATCTCGAAGTTGCATTTATTAAAAGCCGATTTATAAAAAGCAAATCAAGAGTTCTTTTTTGGCTTCTTCAATGCTTGTATATTCAAGGGTTTCTGTCCAGCACAACAATTATTACATACAACCATATCAAAAGATGTCCATTTTCACCGAGTAATTTACTACATCACCTGTTTGGCAGCAAGTATACTCCCTCTCTTGCATTTAGAGGATACCAACTGAGATATATGCCCATCCACCATTTCTTTGCCATTCTACTTCCATAGTTTCAAGTGCTTTTCTTCACTTATATCATTCCTATTATTTAATTCAGAGATAGCTATCGCATGAGTCCTCATGATTTACTCATTCTGTTTCACTCATCCCCTCATTTCATTCCCCCACTAATTTCATCCCCTCCTACCAAATGCAATCATCAGGAGAAATACCACTAAATTTATTAAATAATAATAGCATCAAGAAGCACTAGCAGAAGAATACACCACAAAATACTTTTTAATATGCGCAGTACATTGCCTGAAGAATAATTCAGGCTGCAACATGGCTAAACAATATATACAACACCCAAGCTTACAGCAAAGAGCTCAAATCTAACATTAACATCATCGAATGATACCAGAACACAAAATAATAACCACAAAGTGGATTACCCTCTTGGCCATAAATCAACAAACTAGCATGTGCCTATTTTTCAAAACCTTGACAACGAGGCATACGATCCTTTGATCTAGATCCCTTATACCTCGCAAAGTGCCTCCAATGCTATGTAACAATCTTCAGCATGACTGTCCAAATCAGGCTCAATGTCGTCAACTATGATTCAGGAAAAATCAATTAGCTTTCTTAATACAACCAAGTTAATTGAGATATAAAATAGAAGCTAATTAGAACTTTCACAGCCAAAAAACGTGGTTAGATATATAATTTTACCGCTCCAAACGACAGCGACGCACATAGTTCCCCCTGAAAGGATAATCGATGCATGCAGCTCCTCCTAGACACATAAATTTTCGTCCACAACACATGCAGCCAACTGGAGACTTTCTAATCCGTTATATCAACGATATGTATCAAATTAACATGTCACTTGGACCTACAAAATATTCGAAAAGAAATTGCCTAAAAGCTGCACCACAACACATGCTGCCAACTGGAGACACAAGTCGGTGCTCAACGAACATACAGAGACAGAGGAACAATTACTGCCAAAAATAAAAATGTTCTATGGATCAGGCAAAAAGAATTAAGACTGCCAAACATGGACAATCAACTGAAAGGTGATCAGGACCTCAGCCAATGAAAAAAAAGGAAGGTGCTGCAAAGACTTGAAGATGCTGCTATCAACTCTAGTCTGTAATATTAATTTCCTAGATCTGACACTAATTCATGAAAAATCTTAATGGAGAGAAATTCTTCCACAGATGAGGGACGTACCACTTATCCAATAGATCGGCGGAGTAGATTGCTCAGTGGATGTCTCATCTGCCGCGTCTCCACTAGCTTTATTTTTATTTGTATCCAAAAAAACAGCAACCCTGTCTAAATTCACCTCATACACCACCCCCCGCTGGCCAGTAGATAAAGGCCTGATACATGCCCATATGAAGTTAATTCATGCAACAAGATAGGAGCCAGTAAATATGACGAGCAAGAAAAATTTTGTGCCAGAATTGCATACTGTAACAAGCACATCAGCAACAGAAAAATACAATGAACCCAATAATTCACAAATAATACTCAATTTATTTTCAGCGCCTCTCAAATATACTCATATAACCAGAACACTTTAAAATTGAATATTCCTCCATTAACTGGAGAACGCAAAAATTTCGCTACCGACAGCCACAAGTCAGCACAACAGCAATGCCAAAGAAATAGACAGAAAAGGACGTGGCAGTCTCATACTTGCATATAGGAGATCCATAAAGGGATGATACAATCGAGTAAGAACAGCATACTGATAGAGTTAATTAAAAAAGTTAACCCTCCCTATAAAACAGCAAAGTACGAAGCACAGTATGACACCACAAAAATATTCTTCAAGTTAGATAAAAGCTTTTACTCACTCAAACCCACTCAGTTGTTGGATAAATTGCATTCAATTGTCACTGTCAAGTAATGTTCATGAAAAGCATTCTTATCCAGCATATCTTATGCTTCTTTTCCCATGAGAATGAAAGGACCACCTTGCCATGAACTGTGAGATTTCCTATATATAAAGGTATGGGAATCTACTCCAAAGGACTTCGATTGACAAAGTCAACCAGCTACACCATATCCTTTATTTCCTTTTCCGTAATTTAACCCTTACCTTCCAAAATGATAGAAGAATGAAGCAATTGGCTCTCCATTTTGCGTACTTCTAGAAGGGCTAATCATTTTTTTTGCAACAAGTTGCACATAGATACAAGTTCAATACAGAGAAGGTAAGTAAACTTGAAACTTAAGTAAGAAAAAAACTACTTGCTATACATTTATACAAACGAGGAAAGCCAAAGGTTCAGCAAATTTGATGCTTACATAGCAGCACGCAAAATACCTGGCAGCCAGGGGTGGACAGCACCCTCCAGCCCCACTGGTTCCACAACTTTAAATCCTTAAAACAGAGAACAGAAGCAATTCCACATGTGTTCCACCCCTTTCCAGGTTTCATGACCAAAACTTGTAACATTGAATCTAATTCTTTTTTTTTTTTTACTTAAGTTAGGAGCTAAAGCTACAACCTAGCATCAACTTCAGATTTTCTTCTACATATTTTCAACAACAGCACAGCACGCGGAACTTTTCCACAGTGTAACGGAAATGATTGAGGGAGGTTAGCGGAAGACAACTAGCAATTTCAGAGAGTAAAACAGATTTGACGGCCATATCTCTTTCACTAGTTCCCAAGGGTGTCCTGATTAGTTTAGCTTATCTACTTAATTACAGTGACTCATCTTCCTCGCATTTCGGCGTACACAAAATTCGAACTGAACTATTTATTATCAGAAAATGAAAAGGCTGCTTAACTAGAATTTAAAAACATCGAGGACAAAACTATTTTCTACCTTGAATTGATCAAAACATGCGGAATTTCTTACTTTTCGTGGAGGAATGCGATACAGTCAAAACAAGGTATTTTATTAAGAAAAGAATAGATACCTCGGAGATAGGTAGATGCAAAATTACTACTGTAGGAAAAGAACAAAGCATGGTTCCATCAAATTAATTCTGGAAAAGTCCACAAAACTGATTTTGGAAGAACTCTTGAACGCAAGATCACATCATTTACTAACCCAATGCCAAATGTAGTGAAACCTGATAAGACATGAACCTACTAATCTCACTCACAGAACTAAAGCGGCTTTAACCAAAAGGCTGATAAACACTCCCAGTTTCCAGAGAAAAGATACACTACTGCCCCTCAATAGCCACTAAGAATCTCCATATCAGATTGAAAAGTGATGCAAATTTAACTACACTAAATCCAAGCAAAGGGTTCTGCTCCATGAAGACCTAAAGGACGAACTCAAAAGTATATTCCAAGTGACAGCAATTAAGATGTTAATGTCAACTCAAAGATGGCTTTCCACAACACAAATTGGTTCACAAATGGACAACACGATGGCATATAACCCGTGAGACATATGAACCTCCTAACACAATGCACTTGCCAAGATCTCAAACACCCCGAGACATCACCGTAAAGGGAAAGTACAAGGAAAAAGTCTTCCCAGCGACGAGATCACCACATCAAGAACTGGACCACAGGTCCTACTCCACCTTCAAAGCAATGCAAGTGGGAAACGGGGAAAGCCAAAGGTAACAAGACCGAATGTGTTGGCTAAACATCATAAGATCGAAGAACCTTTCTGAAACTTGTCATATATGAGCATTCAATTCATTACCAGACAAATTTGACAACAAATACCCAACATGCAGACTTGAGATTTCCAACCAACACCTTAGACAACACCTTAGACAACAAATACCCAACATGCAGACAAAAAAAAGTCACGTATAAGCACAAACATTCCTACAAGTTTGACACAGGTATCGAATTATCACCATCACTATCCAAACAAGAAAATTCCAAACCAAGGGTTCAGAGAAGAAGAGTACTTGAGATAGCTATCCAATATGCAGTTACATTTGGAGGAAAAAAAAGTCACGCACAAGCACAAACATTCCTTTAAGTTTGACACAGGTATCGAATCATCATCATAACTATCCAACACCCTGCTTTCTTATAGCAGGGCACAAACTTTGTCATGTGCAAACTTTATCACGTGGTCACCCAAACAAAAAAGGTTTCTTTGTATAATATTGACTTAAAAATTAAGTCAATACGTAAGGTTCATCATTCAAATAAGCTTCCCCTAGACATGACGATGGGAAGACTTTTGAAATGGGGAAATGAAAAAGAGTTGTGTCACTCTAGCTTCCGGCTACGAGGTCCAAACAGTAGGTCAACAATGCATTGCACATGGGAAAATCGACACCGCATGCTACACCGGACTAAGCTCCTGTCTCCTTAACAAAGAGTACCACAATAAGTATTAGTCTTCCTAAAAACAATATGAACTAAGCCAGAACCATCGCAGATCTTTCTTATCAAGGAAAAACTACAAAAGGAGCCATTAACATAGCTGGTCAACATATGCTAGTCGTTGTGGGGTCTGCGGGTCCCCCCGAGAACTAGTCGTGCTTCACCGCCGGTTCGAGAGCGCAAGCTCGCCGGTCACGTGGAACCTCGGTTATAAAAAAAAAAATACATGGCTGGTCAACATATGCTAGCCATTATAATCTTTTCGTCTCTACAAAGTTCTCCATAATCAATCTTATAACATTACTATCAACTTGGCAACGTTTCACAGAAAGGCAATAGATAATAAAGATCAGAAGAAAAAAGCATCCGACATCATAACACAGAAGACAGACGCCATTGAATATAATAAAGAGCCAAGTAAGCAGGAATATGCCTTTCAGAAAAGGAATAAGTCGAGGCCATGAACAAAGGAAGTTGAGCGTTGGGGCAAAGTACCAAATTTTAGTCCAAGATTCAACAAGTTAAAGTGACTAAGAGAGAGAGCATGGTGTACTGATTCCTTTCAACTCGGCGTAAGCCACATAAGCAAAACTATCACATTAGAAAATGCTCCTAAACTGACGTAGTAACACACTCCATCTAGAGCTCGATATAACAGTACCAGCATCAGGGTTAGTCACTGCCTAAGTATCTTTCCTTGAATACAAACAAATCAGTAAAACCTACACATACAAATTCCCTCTCCAGCTGATCAAATAGATTTTGATCCCTTTCCAGCTCAAATGCAAAACACCCCTTGATGCAGCATCATTCAATTAAGTGAAAATAAGACATCCAAATTTTTCAATCACAAATCTCATATCAAAGCATAACTGTTAGAAAGTTGATCCAATTTCTAGAATATTCTAGGATAAACTTTTATAGAATAGTCTAGAAAGATATGAGTATTTAAGATACTTCTAGAGAATTTCTAGAATATTCCTAGAAGGGTAATGTGTAGAAAAATCTAGAAAAATATGCTCTAGATTTTATAAAAAAAAAAGTCTAGAAATATGTCTATCTAGGATGTTCTAGAATTTTCCACTATGGAAGTGGAAGAGGCCTATAAATAGGCCATGAAGTACTAGAAAAAGAAAGTGTGGGGAATTTGAGAATAAACTCCTGTACTCCTCCACCAACACCTCCTCCATCAACTATATTTGTACTACCATTTCCGTAAACTAGTGAAACTATCCTTTCTCCCATAAACCTTGCCTACATTCCTTAAAGTATCCGACCCTTGTCCATCCTCTATAAAAATATGCACATACCCCTTACACATATCAAAACACAAATTTCTATTAAAACTACGCATCCGCGCACAATCTAATTTTCAACATGGTATCAGAGCTAGGAATATTCGAATGGTTTTGGGCGTTTGTCCTCACCATCTCAACTAAAATCAAAGCCAGAGCCTACATAGCTAGAGCCAGAGCTATAGCCAGAGCCAGAGCTGGAGCCAGAGTCTAAACCAAAGCCTGAGCCAAAACCAAAACTAAAACAAAGGCCAACATCGCCACATGAACAAAAACACCTAGCTATATGCATGCCTGACAAAGGTTTCCCATCTCTGCATATGATGGAACAACTACAACTAAAAGTCTTTGATGGCTTGAGAAATTTGGGACTTCGTTAGAGAACATGTTTGCTTATTTGAAGGCAAGTGCAAGTGTTATGGCAAATCAAGTATAGAAAGATGCAAGGGATCGTGGAATGAATATGGCACAAAAGGTATGGGACATCATAAGAAGCATTTCTAGCCAAGTTCGAGACTACACAAAGCAATGGAGAGATCGAGCTCCAATATTGCAAGACTGAAGATCAAGTTGCGGACATATTCACCAAAGCACTGCCGCCAATAAAGTTCGAAGCACTACGGAGCATGCTTGGAGTATCACGAAATTGGATCAAGGAGGAGTGTTAGAAAGTTGATCCAATTTCTAGAATATTCTAGGATAAACTTTTATAGAATAGTCTAGAAAGATATGAGTATTTAAGATACTTCTAGAGAATTTCTAGAATATTCCTAGAAGGGTAATGTGTAGAAAAATCTAGAAAAATATGCTCTAAATTTTATAGAAAAGTCTAGAAATGTGTCTATCTAGGATGTTCTAGAATTTTCCACTATGGAGGTGGAAGAGGCCTATAAATAGGCCATGAAGTACTAGAAAAAGAAAGTGTGGGGAGTTTGAGAATAAACTCCTGTACTCCTCCACCAACACCTCCTCCATCAACTATATTTGTACTACCATTTCCGTAAACTAGTGAAACTATCCTTTCTCCCATAAACCTTGCTTACATTCCTTAAAGTATCCGACCCTTGTCCATCCTCTATAAAAATATGCACATACCCTTGCACATATCAAAACACAAATTTCTATCAAAACCACGCATCCGCGCACAATCTAATTTTCAACAATAACCAACAAAACAAACTGTAGAAAAATGCAGGAAAGACAAAGAACGATGATAACCTGTTATCAGCTGAAATCTTTCCAGAAGGTCCAATGTATTTTACATGATCCCCTAGAAAGAAGAGGCAGGGGCGACATAATTCACAACATATGAAAATAAAGCTAAATGACATCGAAAAAGCTATAACAAATTTTTAGACCATTTCTGACACAGAAAACAAATTGAGTCATCAATCCATATGTCACCTCTCTTAAGTTGGTGCTTTGGTTGTTCTGAATTTGCAACATCTTTAGGCTTTGATGGCTCAGATGAACTCTTTGAGTCTCCAGAAACCCTCTGAGAGATGAGCAAATCCAGAATCAGGTATAAAACACATATTAATGACTCGAAACCCTCCATGCTTGTGCAAACAATCGTTACACATCCAGTTCCGACCTAAAATCAAGGATGTAGCCAACTTCATCTTCCCTGCTCAATTACAGATTCCCCATGTCAGATAGCTGACATTCTACCCCCTAAACTCCCATGCCCTTGACTGGCAAGAATTTCTATGATCACTTTATGATCTTTATTGGACAAAAATAGGTCAACATAAAATGTACACCTTGTCTTTCATTTATACTTTGACTTCATGAGTTTAATGCTATCGAAACATGTAGTCTGCAAAGTAAAGCGCAATGGACTGGCAGGAAACCTCATCTGGAAGTAGTCATCATTGCCACAATATCAAATATATTAATTGACCCAAAAGGAGTGTGTCTAAGATAGGTTCTTGCCTCTAGAAAGAACATTCACTCTCCGAATCGAGACTCTAGAAGCAAAAGCCGTACGGATTTGACCGATTATTTTGTCTCAAAAAGTCAACGAAGCTTGTTTCCTCGCACAAGGATACTCTCACAAATTCAAAGTCGGGACTTCTTCGTAAAAATAAAAATAAAAAATTAACCTTTCGTTGGTTCATATGCAAGAATACGCCCATTGCTTGGCAATAACATGAAACAGAGAGTGGTAAAAAAAAAAAAAAGGTAACAAATAACAAGCACAAGATACTTAATTGGAGCTGAACAAAAAAAAACAAAACAATTATTATTTTATACGCATGGACGGAAGGAGCAAAATTTAGAAACTTTAAGACCCAATGCATGAGGACCATAAAGATGAATCCGTCCAACACAGCTTATCCATGCTGCTTTTGTTGGTTCTGCAGGAGGAGCTGCCATTACAGACTTTACAGACATCTCAAGCAACATCAAGGGGTTTAACGCAATGAATGTTTGCATTGCATACATGAATTCATACTCCTAGGTGCTAATTAACTAGTTTGTAACTCAAACTATTGGGCGTGAAGTAATGGTGAATTCGACCATTCACTTTGCGCTTTGTTGATAAGATTCTCCACTAACTTGAGGAGCCAACTCTTCTGAACATTTCCTATTCAGACCTAGTTTTCAGCAAAAATGAGTATGAGGTAATAAGGGCGTCTATTTCGGTCGAAGAAAAAAGTTCTTTCACTTCAACAAATTAAATCTTTTAATCGATCATGTTAGAAGTATTAAGGGTAAAGTGGTCTTTAGGAGGGTTTATTAAGTTATCATTGTATAAATACTATTTTTTACTGAATAAGAAAAAAAACATCATTTTCACTGTAACATGGTATTAGAGCCTGTTCTCTGAAACCCTAACCCACAGTCGTCAAACCACCGTTAGCCGCCGGCCGCGACCCGTGTGGTCGGCCAACTCGCTCGGCCACGGCCCGTGCTTCCGGCCAAGTCCGTCGGCCACGACCTGTGATCTCGGCCACTTCGCTCGGCCACGGCCCGTGCTCTCGGCCACGACCCGTGAGCTCGGCCAGGTCGCTCGGTCACGACCCTGCGCTCAGCCAAATCTGGCGTCGTCCAAGAATTTTAAGGTACTATCACTCTTTCTTTTATAGGCAGTCAAAGGGAGGCAAATTATTCTTGATTGTGTACGTGGATGATATTATTATCACAGGAGATGACTTAGTTGGAATAGCTGAACTAAAGATCTATCTTCAGAAATAGTTTCAGACTAAGGACCTAGGAAAATTAAAGTATTTTTTAGGAATTGAGGTGGCACAGTCACAGAAAGGTATTGTTCTGTCTCAACGAAAATATGTCTTGGATTTACTCAACGAGACATGTATGCTTGGGTCAAAGCCTCTTGATTCACCCATGGAACAAGGAGTTAAACTAACTGCAGAGGGTGGAGAACTACTTGATAATACTGAGAAATATAGAAGATTGGTAGGCAAACATAATTATCTCACAGTTACTCGACCAGACATTGCCTTTTCAGTTAGTGTGATAAGCCAATTTATGTCTTCTCCTCGTACTTCTCACTGGGATGCAGTAATCAGAATTTTAAGGTACTTGAAGCAGACTCCAGGAAAAGGGATTGTTTATCGAAATCATGGTCACAGAGTTCAAGGATTTTCTGATGCTGATTGGGCAGGGTCTCCAGATGATAGGAGATCCACTACTGGCTAGTGTGTATTGGTTGGAGGAAATCTGGTGTCATGGAAGAATAAGAAGCAAGAGTGTTGTTGCCTGCTCCAGTGCTGAGTCAGAATATAGAGCCATGGCACAAGCGACAAGTGAATTAATGTGGATTCAGCAGTTGTTAACTGAGTTAGGCTTAAGAGCTTCACTTCCTATGTCTTTATGGTGCGACAATAAGACTGCAGTACATATCGCTTCCAATCCCGTGTTTCATGAGAGAACAAAACACATCGACATCGAGGTCGATTGTCATTTTATTCGAGAGAAGCTACAAAGTGGAATGATTCTTCCCAATCATGTTAGAATTGGTGAGCAACTTGCAGACATTTTTACTAAATCTCTGGGCAGCGGGAGGATATAATATATTTGTAACAAGCTGGGCATGATTGATATCTATGCTCCAGCTTGAGGGGGAGTGTTAGAAGTATTAAGTGTAAAGTGGTCTTTAGGAGGGATTATTAAGTTATCATTATATAAATACTATTTTTTACTGAATAAGAAAAAAAACATCTTTTTCACTGTAACAGATCATTTGGATAACTTTGAACCAACAGGAAATGCTTTTGCCTAGCGGCAATACAAAGTAAAATATAGGTTGCATCTATATTAACAGTAGAAGGTTCCAAGTCACATAGGGTTTGTCCTTTCTGTTTTCTATCTGTTCTCCCTAACAGAGTTTCGTTTAAATCAACCTTAGCCCCGCATGAAACACACATCCAGGCAACTGCTATTTGCCCAACAATCAACGTCCTTGACCTTCCAAAGGTTATCTTGCACAAAACGATACGTCTATAGATTTCAAAGCAGGGACTATCAGCTTGCCAGGGATTCAAGGAGCCAAAAAACTATTCATCACCTCATATACGTTAACTTCAGCTCAATCTTGACTCAAAAAATTTAAATTAGGAGGTAATTTCACTTTACACTCAGCTGTACGTGAAGTAATCTCTTCTATGAGATAAGTGCACCATAAACTACAAATTCCTGAGATATTTTCTATTCTGGACATTGTCAAAATACAATACTTAAGTCCAATTCGGTGAGAGGATGGGAAAATCTGATGTGGCTTTCACCGACTGGGAATAAAGTATCTTAACCGCCATTCATCAATTCTCAGATCAGAGCCAGCACAAGCTCTTGCGAAATAATTTCTATCTACAATCACAGGAAAATAAAATAAGTTAAATGTGACAACCTGTAATCTCCCTATTGACCCATTATAAGTGAACAAAACTGGAGACTTCCCAACATGGGGAAATCGAGAGGTCAAGGTAACGATAACTGAAATGGGTATATCTCGTGAATACAATCCAGTGCAACCCATGCGATTTTCATTAGGGACAATTTGGTATTTTCTGACCATAAACTTTACGTGGATTACCCATCATGATGACTACTGTCGTAGTATCTATTAGAAGGCAGTAATGTCCTGAAGATGCTCGCATGTTAGTATAACGTAAAATTCAGTATATAACATGCTTTTCATGATCAAGCTTATCCACGGACATTACCTTTGCGAAGTCTTCAAGGTCGAATGGGACGATCTTCTTAAGGGCTGCTTCTGCAGTAGCTGGCACATCCGCTTCATCGTCACTACCATCAGATGTTGCTTCACTCTCTTCCTCTGCAGAAGAGCAATCCTCACCAAAGTCCTGCATTGAGGTCACACAGAGTATGTACATTATCATTTAACAGAAGGCAAAACATTTCACACTTTTGAGGACATTCCCATCATACATATGGAGCAAATACAGGGCTGTCTAGCACCAGCAAAGGAACTTGTAGATCCCGAGCAAGTGCGCTAACTAGCCTCTCTCTAAAAAGTTCGGTCCCTGCATTAATCAAGGTATCAGTTACTCCTTTCCTTTCCCAGAGAAATCAATCCACAGAAATTGTTGCCACAAAAATAACCAAGAAAAAAGAAGAAGAGAGAATCTCAAAAGTCCACCTGGAATACTCTGAAGCAGTATTCTGCCACTGGAAGAATTTAAACGAGCACCATGAGAAGAATTGATCTTCTTATGTTTCATATGAGACGCCACACATTCTACCAAGGTATTTTTGGTGTGTTCACTGAATAACAGAAGATGCAAAATTAAGACTTTAGTAACAAGAGCATCAGTTCATAGGAGAGATCTCTAGAGCAGCGCCTCCATTATTAGTAAAAGTAGAGCAATTATGTATTGAATATAGAAAGAGTAGTAATTACTTAATGTAATAAGGAAATGTCTCCCAAGAAACACTTATTTCCTCCCAAGGAATAATCCTTCGCAAAAACTCGTTCTTGAATTTTTCACGCCTACTAAGGAGAGATGGGTCTTTCTTTTTTCTTTCAATTGCCAGTTTCGCAATGTGAAGCCATTCCTTTAGGTCCTGTTCGCCCAGTCTCGCATGCGAATCGCGACCAGTGCCAACGTCAGTGGCCGTTTGTTTAACCGTGGATTTTCCGCTATCAGCGCTACACCCATCTTTAGGGGGCTCTTGTTTACCGTAGCTTGCATTCCTTCCATCACCTTCAGAACTGTACGCACATGACTGCCCACCTTCAGAAATGTTCGCACTGTATGCACGAAACATAATAGCAAAGCCATCAGAAGAGCCAAAGCAGAGAGATTTGCTTCCCCTACTAAACAGAACTATATTACCACTCATGAATTAGTGTGTCCAATGTCCACAACTATAGCCCTACACAATGGAATTAAACGCAATGATCAATGGATATTGGTAGGAAAGATATCTAGATAATGCCACAATCTCTGGCAACATTAATTACCGTCTGTTAATCATTGACAGGACACAACTATTGGCCCACCTTGTTTGAAAAAAGATACACACTATTTATGTTGATGAGTCTAATGTCCTTAAAACAGCCAAGAAACTCAATGTGGAGCACATTCTAGACTCAAAAAAATTTTGCGTTTTTAACAACTCAAATGACAGGAAAATATTCAACATCCAGTACCTCCATAAGGCATTTGGTAGTAAATTTTCATTAAGGAGAAAAACCATCTGAAGAGCAGATTCTACTTAATTGCCATTACCGGACAATATTAAATGTCAGCAAGATATATTCAAGAAACTGTTAATACATTGTAAAAAAAGACCAAACTAAAAAAAATTCTAAAAGAAAATTCATGGTTTCTACAGGAAAGAGGATATCTAATGAAGTATGTCCCACATTACTTAACAATAGGTTCTAAATGTTCTTTATATTCATGTGATCTCCCTTCACCTATTAGCTTAAGATTTTGAGTTTTGACTTTCTAACATGGTATCAAAGTTAGTGCTATTCCTTTCGTGAATGTGCGTGGTAAAAAATTCCTCAAAAACTCCACATGAATGTGCATAGTCAAAATTGCACGTGTCGCCTGTAATCCGGCTTGCATGTGAGTGGGGGTGTTGAATTATGTCCCATAGTACTTGACAATGGGTTCTAAATGCTCTTTATATTCATGTGGTCTCCCTCCACCTATTAGCAAAAGCTTTTGGGTTGGACTTTCTAATAATATTAGTGAAACAAAAGCCTCTTTAGCACATAGGACTTACATTGATATTGGAGCAGCTTTCGAGGCCACATTATCAAGCTGCATTGACAATACAAGGAAGAAAGTTAAAATAACAACAAGTGAAAAGGTTTAAAGGGAAGCAAGGGTGATACCCAAATTAGATGAAGGATGGGGTGAAGTAGCTTAAACCCAGTAAAAACGAGATCAGACTAAACCAAATAGTGAGAAAATGGGTAAAGCAAGTGCAATGGGACACGCAAATGGACGAAAGATCCTGCATATGACCACCAGTGACAATGTCATGGTGAAAGGTGTTGTCTCCAGAAAAGTAGAAAGAAAAGAGATCAATAATTCCTATCGACACATCCTGTATCATTTCAAGTAGAATTATACTATCTAACATTTAATGAACACAAGTCAGCACAAAATAGTACCTCCACCATCTCTAATTTGTCATCATGATCTTCATTGTGAGAAAGATATCACAAGTCTGATACAAAGAATGTGCGTCGATGTGCAATGCAATTTATGGTTTAGATACTATCCAAGTCAGTAGGCTTGATGTTCTCATGATTTTTCCCAAAAATAAAATTGTGTTACGAGAGAGAAGATTTAACCAGATAACAAAGTATGGTTTGAAACATTAAGTTTGGTAGTTTCATATTCGAGCTTCCAAATTTACGTAATGTGGTAGCGGTTCACATAAAGGCAGGAAAACGTGCATATAAAGGAGATTTTGCTTACCTTGAAAATCTGTAAATGCATGATCTTTGAAGTGCGATAATAAGTTAATTTACAGAGCAATAAAAAAATGCGAATGATAAGTACCTCCCCCTTAAAGCAAGCAGGTTTTTCGTAAGTAGATTCTCCAGTCAAAACGTTATAGTAGTAAACCACTCCAGAGTCCGCTTTGCGGGCAGTCCAAGCGTCCAATTGTTCATTTGCTGCAGCTTCATTCCTCCCACTAACATGTTTACTAGTATCTGCAGAAAGTAAACGTGTAATGTTTATGAAACTGTTCTTATTGCAAAAGCCATCTTGAACACTATGCTTTTGTTAACAATCTTTGCGACAAGGAGTAGATTCTAGGACTCACCGTCTGCAAGAGGCTGTACTTCTGTTTGAGTAGCGGAATTGCCAGCCACCAGCCAGCCAGGCACAGAGGAAGACGACATCCCCCCTGCAGATCCTTCAGGAGTAACACCAGGAGGTTGAGGGTCTGGTGATGGAATAGATGAAATAGGCATGCCGTGCGCTGGGAAAGGAAAGGGGCCAGGCAGTACAGCAAGATATGCCACAAAGGGGGGCGGAGCCATGCCACTCATCTGTGGAGGTTGTAACCAGAGTGCCTGAGGATTTGCAGCCATAGGAGGCATAGATGGATAGGCAGAGTATACTTGCGGTTGAACTCCTGGATTGGTGGCTACAGGGCCAACGACAATATTGGGTCTCAGGGAAGACGTGGAAGGATCAGATGTGTGGGATGGAAGCACAGGATGGGAGGACACCGATGCAGGCGGGGTTAATCCTGGCGGACCAGGTAAACCAGGTGTTCCTGGTATTCCAGTAGAAAGAGAAAACGGCCTCAGAGATGTTGTCCATGCACTTGCGGGACCAATGTTAGACACCACATCCTTTTGAGGTGGCTGGCCAGGCAATCGATCTAGCTGAGAAGTAGTAGAAGCGGATGACGAAACACCAGCATCTGGTGCAACATTTCCTGAAGTATTCTGCATCTAGTTTTAAGGTTATATGCTTAGATCAGATGCACGGTAATTTATCCAAATTGGAAAATCAAGCATACACCAATTACAAAAGATTCGAGAAGCACACAACTTGGCATATTCTAAAGTCGAATCTAATCTTTGTCCGAAAGAGGTGTCATCGGATCTCGATATCATGTAAAATTTCTTTATAACCCTTCTTCAAAAAGTAAATCCTTTTGGGTATCATCATAAACACAGCGCTTCCTCGGCATTTTCGAATCGGACGACCCAGATCTACTATGTCACCCTTAACATAGATCCACTATGTTAGGGGATCCGGATCCTATGCTTTGTACCATTTCCCCCAGAGTCAAATTAATAATTTAAGTTGATAAATGCCAACCGTGCCTTTTAAACAGTCTAATAAACAAGGAAAACTAGTTGATGCTGGAGATTTTTATTTTTAAAAGGACCCTTACTGTGCTAGTTTGCTGCAAATGTTTGCCATGAATGCTGGCAACATTTTGGGAAACACCGAATGAAAAGGAGGCGGCAGTAGGGGGTGATAACCCAGGAACCGGTGGTTGGACAATGGAGGGAGAGTTTGGCGGATTCATGTTCATAACCTGAGCGGAATACAACAGTAAATACGTGGAAACACAGCAGAGAAAAAGAAAAAAAAAACTCTATAAAGAGACGTCGTCCATGCCTCATTAGGAGCAGCAGGTCCCGCGCTTGCGTTAGAAAGCACTGTATAGGAGAACGAAGGTGCCGGAACCACAAAGCCCGGTGCATTGGCAAATTTTGCTTGGGTGGGTTCGGGCTTCGAACTATTCGTGCAAGCACTCGCATCCATCGACGCAGGAGCCGTGGCTGCTGGCGAAGGAGCGCTCCCGGACACTGGGGCGGGAGGCGTTGCAGGTTTCATGAACACAATCTCCTGGCTGCTAATGAAGAAGACCGATTCGCGCGTGCTTTGAGCTTCAATGCGGAGTTTCCACCATCCCCCAAAAGCACAAATCAGTAATCAGAGATGCCATGTCGAGTGTCCACCATCTCAGGTCCTTCTCTTGGGGATTCCGCGTCAATCATTAGGTGTCGACCCTCGCCTGCACATATATTCTCATTAGGTGTGGAAAAGTTGGAGCCACCGACAAGTCTACTGTGTACGAAATGATAAAAAGATGAACCAGAAATTCCACAAATGAGTACAAACATCACGTGAAGGATGCAAGGACGATAAATGAAAGCAGCATCGACCAGCAACGAGCGAGTCTTTTCAGCGTGAACCAGTCAAGGTCAAGCAATGCAACACATGCGACATGCGTTTACTCCCGGGGGTCCACCTCGTCCTTCACGCGTTTTTGGGTTGATCAACAGCCATGTCTTGCGCGGGCTATACGTCTCGTGTAAGTCGATCAACAGCCTTATCATAAGCGTAAAAAGAAAAAGGATAAAGGTATTGGGAGTTCTTGAACGGTTGCAAAATGTTTATTCAAGCCCTTCAACTACTTTCGGCATGACAATCGTTGATCGAACAAATTAGGAACCGGTGTCGATGAAGGTGGTGACCAGTCTGGTGCAGCAGGGGGATGACCTTGACAAGGCGAGAGTGAGTAGTGGAGGAGGAGGAAGAGACTAGTCCAAGGAGTGAGGCAAGAGCTCGTGGAGGCTTATGTTATCTCCATGAACACCGGGCACTATCAATCGCAGACGTGCTAAAGATCAATTAAGAACATGTTTTTCATGAAAGGAAACAAATGTCTCAACTATCAATCGCAGGACGCTCGCACTATCCAGCATTCCATGGTTGTCAACATGACAACACAAACACTTTCTTTACATTAATATCTGTGGACGTATTGCAAAGAAGAACAGAAAAGCTGCAGCTTTACTTATGCACCAAAAAAAGGGAAAAAAAAGAAGCATAGGAGAAATCATATGACATCTCCTGTCCAACCGAGTGTTCTAATCATATTGCCAGTTGCTTCGGTGCTTCAGTGGGAATCGAACGAAAGAAACAACGGTTACGTGTGGAGAAATTGAAGAGAATGTGTATGAGATCTACTCTCTTTGTATTTGCTCCGGGGAGATCCGCGCGGACTTCGCTTGGAGGATCTCAGCAACATCACCCTCAACTTCTCCCACGACAAGCACGCTGGCAAGATCGCAGGGCATGTCGTGCTGATGAACCAACTTTTTTACTAAACTCTGAAAAATACCATCAAACGCGTCCTCATGATAGCTAAAACTCAGTGAATTGAGCATCATCAAACTGATATTCACAATTGCTCGTTAGTTTTGAATGTAGCCACTCTTTCCAGGAAAAAATGCAGCAGACCAACTTGTAAAGATCATCAAGGTGAATCCTCATTATCTGGTTTGATTGTTTTCTCCATTCAAGTGTTCTAAGGGTTTAATCAAGGACCTTTTGTATCAAATTAATATGATTGAAATATTCGTAAAGATAATAATTTTTCATGTACATATAAAAATATATATTTAATATACAGCGTGTCCCAACGTGTTGGAATTTTCAATTTTTAGGAAATGACGTGTCAGCGTGTCGTGTAGTGTCGTGTTGCATATCGCGTGTCGCGTGTCGCGTGTCCGTGTCAGTGTTACTTAGCCTAGAACCAGAAAGACGATGCAACAAGGGTGCAGCTCGTTTCATTGTTTCGGTTGGAGGGATTGCTATTGCTTCCGTAATTAAGACCCGACCCGACCCGACCTAACCGGGTCATGCACACGCGTTTGTCTTACTCTTCATTAAATCAACCGGGCCTTTTATCAGCACGCCTGAAGGCACTCTTAGGTTGTGTGTTTGGTTCGATTTTGAAAATAGATTTTAGATAAATGCAAATGTCGTTGGTCCAAGGAATTTTAGGAAAATACAAATGAAGTTTGGTAAGAAAATCCTTTCAAAAAAATCGTTTAAATATTATTTGGCACAAAAAATTTTACAAAGGGATTTTGGTTGCATTATTTTTTTTATTAAGATAAGAAAATCAAACCCTTTATGGGCTGCCAATGAGTTGGATTTGGCATCGATGGTTGTCGATTGACGTTGCACCTGATGAGGGTCGCCTAAAGTTTCATGACTCGAGTGACAATCGTTTGGGTCATGCAACCTAATCGATCCCTCACCAAACTGCTCTTGCTCAACAAGATGAATAGTACAAGAATGTTTTACTTTTTAAAAAGGGTAAATTTAGATTTTCAATAAAGTTTTCAAGACAAAATAGATAATTAATTAATTTTCTTTGATGGGGCATTCAGTATTTCGAAAATATCAAAAACTCAATACAAGTCCTAAGGCCAGCTTTCACCCCAAAGCTCATTGGGAATAGTTGCTAAACACCCCAATTTTTTTTTCAAGAAGCTTTTGAACCCCGAGAGGCTTTAGTATTAGTGACAAAAACAATTTATCTCAAGAAGCATGTACCTTCAGTTGTAGAGGAAAAAAATTGTAAGGACAATTTCTAAAACTTATTACGATAATACATTTAAGTCTTACAAATCTTCACTTGGCATATTGAAGTCTTAAAACTTGTGATCCGATGCATTTGTTCTTCACTTAACTTCGTATTTTTTAAGTGGATTGAGAATATCACGTGCTTCTTTTTCTTGTGATATGTTTCGTCTGCTAAAGCATGACGGAACTGTAGAATGACTAAAGTGAAGAATTGTGATAAATAATTAGTATTTAAATGTATGAAATGAAATTTTTAAAAATTACTTATTTTACAAGTATTAGAATTTTTGTTATAATTGTCTCCAAATTAGGGGGCCGGGGGCATGGGAACAATTTTCTATCCTTGATTTTATTCTTTGTGATTTTTCTTCCGGCGAGAGCAACTAAGGCTCGAGGCTTCCTGTTTTTTGGCCTACTCTCTGCTCAACACTCTGTTGCCTCTTTCATCACTCTCTCTCGTTCTCCATTGAACATCTTTTTATGATTTAGAAATTAAGTTGAACATGTTAAAAAAATTCAAGATCCATATTGATTAAGGTAAAATGTCCAAATACCACATTACATAATGGATTAAAGTTTAAGGATTATATTGATCAAATTAAAAATTTATAGACTACATTATATATTAAATGATGGGATGCTGCGCTAGCCCTCCTGGAGGATTAGTCAAGGTGCGCGATCCGTACGGACGCTGGCCCGGACACCTTCGATACAAAAAAAGAAAGAAAGTTGATGACCATTCATATCAGTTTGTCTTATTATAATTGTCTCCAAAACCTCTTATTATAATTGTCTCCAAAACCGGGGCTCCCCGTTTCCTTTATATATAATTGATGACCATGATTTTGTTCTTTGTGATTTTTCTTCCCGCAGGAGCAGCTATGGCTCGGGCCTCTCTGTTTTCTGGCTTGCTCTCTACTCAGCACTCCGCTGCCTCTTTCGTCACCCTCGCTCGATCTCTCGCCGTCGTCTTCGCTCCCGTTGGCCATTTCTGCCGCTGCCGCTTGTTGACACCCGATTTTAATCAAATTTTCTCTTTTAAAATTAATAGAAAATCCATAAAAATTCATAAAATTAAAAAAAATCAACTTTGGGGATTTTGGCCAAGTCTAGGGAACCATCTTTGAACAAAAAATAATTTTTCATATTTTCAGTATTTTTCAGCATTTTTTATTTTCAAAAATTCATAAAAAAATCAAGAAAAATGAGAAAATTACAAAATCAACTTTGGAAGCCTTGGCCAAGCCTAGGAAACCAATTTTGAACAAAAAAATAAATTTTCATATTTTGTTGCATTTTTAATATTTTTCAGAAATTAGGAAAATATTTGAATAAAATTGCATTCGAGGCCACAAAAATATGAAAAATAGTCAGTATTTTTATTTTAATTTTCTCTTCATTTTGGCTGAAAAAAGTTTGTAAAAATTAACTTGGAATTGAGAATTACCTTGTTAATCTCATTTTTAGGTTAATTAAAAAAATTTATTATAGAAAATTCATTTTAGCTCTATAATTTTCGATTTTTCCATTTCTGGAGTTGTGACATTGTCCTCTAATAGTCCAAATTTTTTAATGCCCTGATAGTGCATTTTCTGTTGTTGCGTTCGGTTTTCCGAATTCAATTTATCGTTTAATGGGTCTTGAACTTGAACTAGACTTGCTTATATCTCTCACAGCTTTTTATGCTAAGTATGGCCTTGTCACTGTTGCCCGAGCATTTTTTTATCAGATGGAGATGCCGAACTTGATATTGTGGAATGCCATGATTTCTGGGTATTCAAAGAATGAAAACATAAAAACAGATACTATATCTGTGTCATCTGCTATTTCGACGTGTGCCCAAGTGGTCTCTCTTGAGTTGGCAAGATGGATGGATCAGTACATCTCTAAAAGTGAATTTAGAGATGATATTTTTGCAAATATGGCACTCATTGATATGTTTGCAAAATGCGGAAGCGTACATTTGGCTCGAAAGACCCTCGATCGTGCACTAGACAAGGATGTTGTTATGAGGAGTGCTATGATTGTGGGATATGGGTTGCATGGTAATGGGCGAGAAGCCATTGATCTTTATCGTGAGATGAGGAAAGTTGGTGTGAGCCCAAATGACGTCACCTTTGTTGGACTTCTCACTGCATGCAACCATTCAGGTCTTTTAAAAAAAGGGGTGGAAATTTTTCCACGGCATGAGGAGTTATGGGATTGAACCACGTCAGCAAGAGGAAGATGACGGTCGAGCAGGCGGTCGCCTTCAAGTCCGCGAGAGAGTTGGTCTTCCTGGACTCTTAGTCATCGTCTTCATTGAGCGAGTGGGGCCGAGGCCATGGGAAGAGAGCCCAGTCATTCTAAAAAAATTCAACACCATCATTAGCAAAGAAGAAAATGTACAACAGTGGGCATTTTCGGTGACTAACAGACCATCATGAAAAAGAAAAGCATGAGGAAAATGCGGGTCTACTTGGCGCTGCACGTGGAGAGACTGATGAGGACGATCAGCAGGCTATAGGAGAAGTAATGGGCTCACCGAAAGAGAGCACTGAAGGAAGACACCAAGAAAAGAAAAAGGAGCTGATCAGACTTTCGGTGAAAAAGAAAAGACGACTTTCGGTGATAGTGGGGGTGCTCTGTCACGTAAAGGAGAGAAAAAGCACCGAAAAGAGAAGAAAGTCGGGCCGGTACAGAGTTTGCTCAAGGAAAATGCTCGCGAACTCGGAGCAAAAGTGGAGAAGTTGGGTTCGGTTCAGGCAAGAGTAGAAGAGGTTGCCGAAGCTCTTGAGTTGAAAAGTGGAGAATAAAATGCCGTCCAAGCATCTATGAAAGAACAAAATCTGGAACTTGTCTCGAAAAAGAGACAGTTAGAGTCCATCCAAATTGATATTACACAGAGTGCAGAGCAACTAAGTTTGAAAGAGCAAGAATTAGCTTTCATTCAAACCTCAACTCTTGAATGCGCCAAGGCCCTCGGGTCCAAAAAGAAACAATACGATTTGATGCAAGAATCCATCACTGAATGCTCTCAAGTGCTTGAATCTAAAACAAGGCGAATGGATTCAAATTCGAAGAGGTTCCCCGACAGCTGGATCGAATGCGAGTGGAGAAGAAAGTGTCAATATTCAGCACCATCATTAAAAAGGCCAAAAGAAGTTTGTCTAACTCCGCAACTGGAAAGCAGGACACGGTGCACCTGCTTTGGTTTCGACAAAGAAAGGTAAGGAAAAGAAAAGGGCCACGTGAAGAGGCCACCAAAGAGTTCCACGATTTGCTCAAGAGAAAGTCAAAGAAGGCCATTCCCAAGTTCCGAAAGTCCATTCTTTCTGGATTATATTACTGATAGCACCACAACCAGCACCGCCAATAATCAACCCTAAATTGATTCAACGGCACTGTCGCGACTCTCCCGAGAGATTTACAGATCTCGAGAGAGTTAATAGATTGCTAGGCCCATTTGGTGTCTAGACTTATCTCGGGCTCTCCCAAGCCCATATCAAATCGCGTCAGGAAATTTTTAAATCAGGGTTGGCCTTAGTGTAGTCAGGTGACATGTGATCAGTGTGCATGCCAGCGGCGTCGCCATCAATCATTTGTTGAAGGGTATGATTGGGAACCCTATCGAACGATTGGGAGGGATCGCTCGATTCTACGAAAACCAGAGATCTAGATACGAGGACTTAGTTACGCCAATATTGCTATTGACGCCCTTTCGGTACCTAAGTTGAGCGATTTTCTATCTTAAAGAATTCATGTATGCGTTTTCTGCATGGGGCGAGTCCTAAAGATCTAAGGGGTTCATGCGAGTGGGAAAGCTAGCCTATCAATCGCAGCCATAAGAAATAATTGCGCAATCAATGAATAAAAGAATCACATCAAATCAAAACAAACCAAGTAGAACCTTAATGGAGTTTCAGGAACCTGGGAAGGACACCAACTAAGTTCTAGAGTGATTTGGAAAAATTTGAGCCAAGTCGACCAAAGAGGGCAAAATGGTAATTTCCCAAAACTTGGGAGGTAAAAAAATGTGAAAATGGATCAGACTAATTGGGCATGGTTCTTCCTTATTCTTCAGAATTTTTTGAAAATTTTTCTGGATTTTTCTTTTGAGGTTTTTTTTTTTATGATTTTTAAAAGACATCTCTATTTTTGGGGGGAAGTTTTGACCTTTTCCAGGACTTTTCTTATTTTCCAATTTTTTAGAATTTTCCTAGAATTTCCCAAAATTTTCAAAAAAAAAAATTTCCTGTATTTCCTGAAATTTTCTAACTTTTTTTTTAACATTTGTTAGATTTTTTTAGATTTTTTTCTTTTTATATTTAATTATTCATTTATTTAAAATTTCCCCTTTTATTTTTGACATTTTTCCAAGAGACTTTTATGATTTTTACGAATTTTCCATACACTTCTCATTTTTTATTTTATTAATTTTTTATTTATTAATTTTTTATTTATTTTCCTACGATTTTTGAATTTTCTGGGTTTTCCAAGATTTTTCTAAAAAAATTCGGTATCTTTCCCGATTTTTCTGATTTTTTTGTCTTATTTCCCTTATTTTGACGTTTCTTACATTTTCTGTAATTTATTTATTATTATTTTTAGGGATTCTTTTTTATTTTACCAATTATCTCTACATTTTTTATTTTTTATAGAATTTTTCAGAATATTTTCTTTATTTTTCTACAATTCCTCAATTTTTTACTTTTCTTAAGATTTTTCTAGAATTTTTATGATTTTCCTCGATTTTTTGGATATGTTTTTTGTTATTTTTCTGTTATTTTTTATTTTATTTTTTGATTTATTCAATTCCCTGGATCTGGTCGGGTTGACCCGGCCCATTGACCCAAGCCCAGCTTAAAGCCTGAACAGTATACGCAGACTGAAACGACGTAGTTTTGAGCAATATTTCGAAATTTTCAGAATTTTTACCTATTTTTTATTCTCCCGCCTATTATGGATCCTACGGCTCAAAATTCGCCACGTGGCCCATCTCCACCATTGATTCAAGTTTATTATTTTACTCAGTCGGTCATAGATACGTGGCTGCCACGTGGACGTTGACTCGGTCAACGTCACCGGTGGCACTATTCATCATCTTCTTTGGCGAGCCTTGCTGGAAAAAAAATTTCAATGTTAACAATCACGAAAACCTGCCGATCTCAAGGTATACCTAATATACATCAATAAGCATGAATTATTCTGAAGATTCTCTACAAGAACTAACCCGAATCCTCCTAAACAAACGCCGACCGTGAGCTATATCCCAGTGACTTTTAAACTAGCCATATTCACATCTAAAACTTCATTCGAGTCATCAGACGACATCAGGGTGGGGTTAGAGAACTTGCCTGCATTCCAATGAACTCGGGTTCACGTAAGATGAGCTCGGGGATTCACAACAGGCCGGGTGGGTTTGGGAGGCCGATGTCGCGACCCTCTAAAAAATTAATTTTAAATTTTAAAAGGGGTTAACGGATTATTAGGTTAATTAGATTTGACTAACCTAACGCGGACCCTCCCAAGCCCTACCGAATCGCAACTTTGGTTTTTGTTTAAATGATTTTAAAATTTGGAGTCGCCACTAATCGTTCTTGGTAGGTCGATTAGAAACCTAAATAAATTAGCGGGAGAACTAATTTATTCCTGCGAACCAGAGATTAGGAGCTCGGGGACTTGGTTACACTAGTTAATTAAAACTAATGCCCTTTCGGTACCTTAATTTCATGGATATCCTAATTCGGCAACTCAGACTTGGTTTATTCCTAAGGCTCTAGTAGGGTATTCTCTTTTGTGTTTTCACTTTTTAAATAGGATGCATGGATGGTATATATTTTTATTTGTTATATTTTTTTAAGTGTTAAAAATTCCCTGAAGCCGAAAGAGGGAGTGTGTTAACGACTTCTGTGCAGTATTACGACCTACTTAACTTTTGGGTCTGATGATTCAAAAATTAAATTATAGGAAGTACATGACAGTGAATAAACACCTCCAATGGGAGGCTAAGCATTGGCTTGACTCTTCCCTTTGGGATTTAAGGTACAGGTATTTAAGTTGCAAGTATTTAAACTACTGTAAGTAAAAACCTCCAATGGGAGGCTAAGCATTGGCTTGGCTCTTCCCTTTGGGATTTAAGGTACAGGTATTTAAGTTGCAGGTATTTAACTACTGTAAGTAAAAACCTCCAATGGGAGGCTAAGCATTGGCTTGGCTCTTCCCTTTGGGATTTAAGGTACATGTATTTAAGTTGCAGGTATTTAACTACTGTAAGTAAAAACCTCCAATGGGAGGCTAAGCATTGGCTTGGCTCTTCCCTTTGGGATTTAAGGTATAGGTATTTAAGTTGCAGGTATTTAACTACTGTAAGTAAAAACCTCCAATGGGAGGCTAAGCATTGGCTTGGCTCTTCCCTTTGGGATTTAAGGTATAGGTATTTAAGTTGCAGGTATTTAACTACTGTAAGTAAAAACCTCCAATGGGAGGCTAAGCATTGGCTTGGCTCTTCCCTTTGGGATTTAAGGTACAGGTATTTAAGTTGCAGGTATTTAACTACTGTAAGTAAAAACCTCCAATGGGAGGCTAAGCATTGGCTTGGCTCTTCCCTTTGGGATTTATGGTGCAGGTATTTAAATTGCGGATGGACTTTGTCCTCTCCATTCTGGGGTATGAATTCTTTAAAATAAAATACAACGAATTGATTCAACAATTTGAAATTTGTGCGCGCTTGAGGACTCCTCCAAGCCGATTTTGTGCTTCCATAGGGTTGACCATTGATATAAAGCTGCGGCTTCCTGACATAAAATAGAGTGAAATGTTAGTATACAAAATATGTGCTAATCTGCACCTAAAACCAGAAGAGTAGAAAGAGTACTTATCTCCCATTTTTTGGGGAGGGATTTCTATAATTGATTTTCGCTCTCTATGTTCCCAATATAGAGAGTTTCTTTTGAATTAAGAGGGACTTTTAGTCACAGATCAGTTGAGAAATCGGTGGACAGTTTAGGAGCTTGTCTGGGCCAATTTTTGCATCTCGACGAGATTTTTGCTGTTGACGTAGAGATATCCTTCTCCTGACATAAAATATGGAAGAAAAAGGAGAGGGAGAAAGTGTATACAATTTGTGCTAATTTGCGAGTAAAACCATAAATAAATGAATAAATAAAAACACTTAGCTTGAATTTGTTTGTTCGTTGACGAGGATGAACTCTTGATTTATATTGATCGATGAATGAATTTGTGATGATAACCCCTAGCTTTAAACTCCCATCATCTTCAAAATTCTCTCTCTTTTGGTATTTTCTTTCTCTCAAAATTTTCTTCAATCTCCCAAAACTCTCTCAAACATCCAAAATTTTCTCTCAAAAAATTCTCCCAAACACTTCAAATTTTCTCTCTCAAGAATCCTTTCTCAAGCTCACTTCTTCCTCCTTTTATAACCTACTCATCTATCTCCCATTCTAATTTTTCCACTAACTCTATCTCCCATTCTAAGTTCTCCACTAACTCTTCTTCATTTTCATCTTCCATTCTCCATCTCTATCTCACATTCTAATCTCTCCACTAACTCTTCTTCATCTTCATCTTCCATTCTCCATATTTATCTCCCATTCTAATTTCTCCACTAACTCTTCTTAATCTCCATCTTCCCTTCTCTATTCTTATCTTCCATTCTAATTTCTCTACTAACTCTTCTTCATCTCCATCTTCCCTTCTCTATTCTTATCTTATTTTCTCCATCCATTCTTCTCCAACTTCTCTTCTTCATCTCCTCTTCTTCATCTTCCCTTCTCTATTCTAATTTATCCACTAACTCTTCTTTTTATTATTTGTAAAATAATCCTTCAAGAGTTAGGTATTTGCACTCTAGTCCTTGAATTTTAAGTATTTACAATTCAGTCCCTGAAAAAAATATATTTCTTTAAGTCCAAATCTCCTCACAATTTTTGACACACCAAAATTTACCACATGTCAAATTTAAGCTCATTTCTTGTCGCTGAAAATAATGTATAATTTAATTAAAGCCCTTTTGCAAAATTAAGTCATTCTGGGTATAATTGGGCCAAGATGAAAATTTAAAATATTAGAAGACAATGTCACAACTCATAAAAAGTGAAAGTTAAAATAAGTTGACTCAAATTAAATTTTTTTAGGCCCGATTCGAGATTATACTCGTGAAGGAACACGTGACTCGAATTGGATTTTTCTGAATTTGCGATGGCCAATATGAAAATAGATTTAAAATAAAAATATTAACTATCTTTGTGTATTTTTTGGCCTCAAATGTTATTTTTCCAAAATTTTCAAATATTTTTGTATTTTTTTTAAAAAAAATTAAAATATATATAATATGAAAAATTATTTTTTGGTCAAAATTCGTTCCCTAGGCTTGGCTAAGGTTCCCAAAGTTGATTTTTCAATTTTATGAATTTTTATGGATTTTCTATTAATTTTCGAAAATAAATAAATAAAAAATACGTAAAAATACTGAAAATATGAAAAATCGTTTTTTGGTCAAAATTGGTTCCCTAGGCTTGGCTAAGGTCCCCAAAGTTGATTTTTCAATTTTATGAATTTTTATGGATTTTTTATTACTTTAGCAATAGAAAAAATGATTAAAAATCAGGTGTCAACAGCCGACACAGTGGTTTATGCGATGAAAATGAAAAGAAATGACCAGAAACGAAATCAGTAAGGCGCGAGGAGCAGACTGGGTCGAGTTTCAGACAAAAAGACTGAGTGAATGGAGCTCGGCCATGGATGACCAAGCTCGAGCTCAAATATGAAACGCACCTGTTGAGCGACGAGGTGATGAACTGCGGTTTTCCACGGGCTACTTGGGACGTCCAAAAACTAAGAGTGGTGATCGTAAGGCTCAGCAAAGCTTGGATTGCCAGAGATCCACGCTCAAAGCCCCCCTATGCTCTCCCTCTCTCTCGGCCGAGCTCCTGCAATGGTGTCCCGTCTGTTCACTGAACTCCCTCTCCCATTTATAACCAAAAATCCCACTTAACAGAAACCCTCAATGAAAAAATCCTCAAAATCCTCCCATTTTGATTTCCATCAAAACCCAAAATCTCCCACTTAGGATCTCCTCGTTCGAGAATCGCGCGGGATCAATTCAATTTCTCCTTTATGCACAATCCTCCATCTGGGAGGTGTCAAGCGGATCGGGTCGGGTCGGATCTAGTCCGACCCGACTGACCAAAATTGCATGTTTTCTTCAAATTAACCTGTTTAAACTGGCAATTTCTCGAATTAAGTTCCAAAATTAAATTCTATGATATGAAATCTATTAGAAAAATGAATTTCCAAACTCTTAATGGCATTTTTTTTTTTGCAAAAATTGACGCCACTAATGGATTCAGAAGGTCAAAATCTATGGGGTGACGTCGCCCTATTTTCAATTTAATCCCTAAAAAAGTTTTAATTGCATTTTAACTGTTTTTAGAGACTAATTTGAAAAATCAAAAATTGCATTCCGGTCATTTTTCGCGAAATTGGACAATTCAGAGGGCTTTTGGACTGGATTTTAATTTTTGAAAAATAGAGGAGGATGACACGACTCTAAAAAAGCAAAAATAGAAAATTACAGAGCTAAAATGAAATTTCTAGAATTTATTTTAAATAATCTAAAAATGAAATTAATACAGAAACCCCCAATTCCAGATTAAATTTTTCAAAATTTATTCACCCAAAATGAATATAAAATTAAAATAAAAATATTAACTATTTTTTTTTGTGGCCTTAAATGCTATTTTTATTAATTTTCTATTATTATTCTAATTTTCTGAAAAATATAAAAAAATACAAAAAATAAGGAAAATTATTTTTTGTTCAAACTTGATTCCCTAGGCTAGGCCAAGGTCACCAAAGTTAATTTTGAAAATTTCTCATTTTTTATTGATTTTGTTTTATGAATTTTTAAAAATAAAATGCAGAAAAATACTGAAAATATGGAAAATTATTTTTTGTTTAAAATTGGTTCCCTAGGCGAGGCCAAGGTCTCCAGAGTTGATTTTTTCAATTTTTTCAATTTTTATTGATTTTTTTTTTATAAATTTTTGAAAATAAAATGCAGAAAAATATCGAAAATATGAAAAATCATTTTTATTCAAAATTGGTTCTCTAGGCCAGGCCAAGGTCCCTAAAGTTGATTTTTCAATTTTATGCATTTTTATGGATTTTTTTAAAAATTTCTAAAATTAAAAATCGGCCAAAAATCAAGTGTCAACAGGCACCATCATCTTCATCGTTAGCTTCCTCCTAACCATTCAAGTGCTCCTCAAGCTTGGCTGATGATGAACTGGTGATTTTGACTCAAGAATACAAGAGACGATCACAACTAGTGCCATCGCCGTTGATCAACCATTAGTCACTTCAACATCATCAAATGCCCGCATGAAAATTCACTCGCTCCACAAGCCTCGATACCGATTGATCATAACCCACGTGATGTCAAGGTCAGTCCAAAAGAGGGTGTCGGCCACAAAAAACGTTCACTTGATGGGCATTTGAAGGAGACAAAAGAGAATGGAGATCAACTTCTGTAGGCACTTTCGGTGGATGCTCAAAAGAAAGAGAAAGGAAGGGAAATCATTCCCACTGAGGAAAGATTAAAAAAAATTAAAAAAAAAGGGCGGTCATCATCAACATCAACATTAACATCACCTTTATCCCAAATCAATTGGGGTCGGCGGTCGATGAACCCGAAGCGAAAAGCTTAAAATATAGTAAAATAAAAGTAAAAATATGAATATCCCAAAATAAATAAATAAATAAATAAATATATAAATAAATAGAAAGAACTAAACATGGCACTCTGGAACATAGGAAATCCCCCCCTCTACAACGCGGATAGCTTTCTTCCACTCCGCCCTAAGACAGACAATACGCCAATCTATTTCTCACTCTATTAAATCTTGTTTTACTACCTTCCCCCAAATAAGTTTCGGCCGACCTCGTCCTTTCTTCATATCGTTTTCTCGGTAACACACTTCTCTTCTTATCGGAGCATCTAAGGGTCTACGAAGAATATGTCCAAACCATCTCAATCTATGTTCTTTCATCTTCTCTGCCACCGGTGCTATTCCAACTTTTCGTCGAATATCGTCATTTCTTATTTTATCCGTCCTTGTATGACCACACATCCACCTTAACATTCTCATTTCCGTTATATCGCGACCTAAAATTCATTTTTTAGGTTAATGGATTACCAGATTAATTGATTAAATTAACTAACCTAGTTCGAGCTCTCCCAAGCTCTACCAAATCGCGACTCTGGTTTTTTGTTCAAATGGTTTTAAAATTTGGAGTCGCCAGTAATCATTTTTGGTAGGTTGATTAGAAACCTAAATAAATTAGCGGGAGAATTAAATTACTTCTACGAACCAGAGATTATGAGTTCGGGGACTTGGTTACACTAGTTAATTAAAACTAATACCCTTTCGGTACCTTAATTTCATGGATATCCTCATTTGGCAACTCAGGCTTCGTTTATTCCTAAGGCTCTAGTGGAGTATTCTCTTTTTGTATTTTCACTTTTTTAAATGGAATATACGTGAGTTACATTTTTTTTGGCATTTTCAAAATATTAAGTATTTCCCTGAAGCCGAAAGAGGGAGTGAGTTAACGACTTCTGTGCAGTGCTGCGAGCTACTCATTTTGGGGTTTAGTGATTCAAAAATTAAATTACAAGAAGTAAATAACAATAAATAAAGATCACCAATGGATAGTTCAGCCTTAGCTTGGCCCTCTCCTTTGGGATTTAAGGTGCAGGAATTTAAATTGCAGGAATTTAAAATAACCTTTACTTAGCGGGCTCTGCCCTTCACATTCTGGGGTTTAAATTCTTTAAAATAAAACGAATTAATTTGACAATTCGAGCCGAAATCCATCGATAGATCAATTGAAAATTTAATGGGCACTCAAGAGCTCGTCAGCGCTAATTTTACACCTCCATGGGATTTATCGTTGACTTGGAGTTGTCCTTTGCATGACATAAAAATATGGAGAAATTGAGTAATAGAGCAAATATGATTTAATTCACATTAAAAATTAAAACAATGAAAGAGGCACTTAGCTTCAATGGTATTATGAGAAGTGCTTGATGGATATAATTGGTTTCTGCTTGAAATCAAATATGGAGAAATGGGAGAAAAGTAGAAAATTTGAGCTAGTTTATACTAAAAAATTAAAGAGAATAGAGGGACACTTAGCTTCAAATCTAGGATGAATTCTTGATTTATGTTGATCGATGAAGAAATTGATGATGATAACCCTCTAGCTTTAAACTCTCATCATCTTCAAAATTCTCTCTCTCTTTTTGGAATTTTCTTTCTCTCAAATTTTTCTTCAATCTCCTAAAATCCTCTCAAACATCCAAAATTTTCTCTCCCAAAAAATTTCTCCTCTCAAGCTCACTTCTTCGTCCTTTTATAATACACTCATCTATCTCCCATTCTAATTTTTCCACTAATTCTATCTCCCATTCTAATTTCTCCACTAACTCTTCTTCATTTTCATCTTCCATTCTCCTTCTATATCTCACATTCTAACCCCTCCACTAACTCTTCTTCATCTTCATCTTCCATTCTCCATATTTATCTCCCATTTTAATTTCTCCACTAACTTTTCTTCATATTCATCTTCCATTCTCCATATCTATCTCCCATTCTACTAACTCTTCTTCATCTCCATCTTCCCTTCTCTATTATCATCTTATTTTCTTTATCTTCTCTTCTCCATCTCCTCTTCTCCATTTTCCCTTCTCTATTCTAATTTCTCCACTAACTCTTCTTTTTGTTATTTACAAAATAATCCCTCAAGTGTTAGGTATTTGTACTTTAGTCCATGAGATTTTAAGTATTTGCAATTCAGTCCTTGGAGAAATATTTCTTTAAGTCCAAATCTCCTCACATTTTTCGACACACCTACCGCATGTTGAATTTAAGCTCATTTCTTCCTATTGAAAATAATGCAAAATTTAATTAAAGCCCTATTTGTAAAATTGAGTCATCTTGGGTATAATTGGGCCAAGATGAAAATTTAGAATATTAGAGAATAATGTCACAACTCCTAAAAGTGAAAAATGAAAATAAATTGACTCAAAGTGAATTTTTTTAGGCCCGAATCGAGATTATGCTCGTGAAGGAATACACGACCCCGAATTGGATTTTTTAAATTTGGGATGGCCAACATGAAAAGGGATTTAAAGGAAAAATATTGACTATTTTAATGAACTTTTGTGGTCTCAAATGCTATTATTTATTAAATATTTTCCTAATTTCTAAAAAATATATTTAAAAAATACAAAAAAAATACGAAAATTTTTTTTTTGCTCAAAAATTGTTGCCTAAGCTTGGCTAAAGCTTCCAAAGTTGATTTTGCAATTTTCTCATTTTTTCTCAATTTTTTTTATGAATTTTCGAAAATAAAAATATCGGAAAATATTGAAAATACGAAAAATCATTTTTTTGGTCAAAATTGGTTCCCTAGGTTTGCCAAGGTCCCCAAAGTTGATTTTTTAATTTTATGAATTTTTATGGATTTTCTATTAATTTTTGAAAATAAAAAAAAAATTAAAAATCAGGTGTCAACAGCTGCCCCTCTTTAAAAGGAATCTCGGTAGAGGTTCATTTCAAAGACGAGATGACACTTGAATCCTAATCGACTCAACATAAGCAAATAACCAGAGCCGTGACATTGATCCTCGATACCCCTCGGTGTAAGCTCTGATCCTGGCCAGATTTGAAGAGGCTCCAATGAATTGAAGGAGAGATTTGGAGAGGAGAGTATACCTGGCACTTACCTGCCTGTCATCTGGCAGTTGCCTGACACGCATGCTCTACTAAAAAAGGAATGAGAACCTAAGGATTTGTTAAGAAAACCTTAGGGTGGTTGAACTTGGACCCGTATGGTAGGTCAACCCATGGTAGATTCCTAATGAAAGGATTCCATTGATTAAAATTTGATTGAAATTTGACCCGTATGGTAGGTCACCTCATAGCAGAGTTCCTAATGAAAGGATTCTAGTGATTAAGATTTAACCCGTATGGTGGGTCGCCCCATGAAAATGCCTGTAAGAAGGACTTTGTGCCTGTAGAAAGGACTTTTGTGTGCTTGTAAGAAAGACTTTTGGGTGCCTGTAGGAAGGACTTCGGGTGCTTATAGGAAGGACTTTGGTGCCTCTAGGAAGGGCTTTTGGTGCCTGTAAGAAGGACTTTTGTATGCCTGTAGAAAGTACTTTAGGTGCCTGTAGAAAGGACTTGGTATGCCTGTAAAAAGGACTTTTGGGTGCCTGTAAAAAGGACTTGGTGCCTGTAAAAAGAACTTAGTGCATGTAGGAAGGACTTTGGGTGCCTGTAGAAAGGACTTTGGAGTGCCTGTAGAAAGGACTTTAGAGTGCCAGTAAAAAGGACTTTGGTACCTGTAAGAAGGACTTTTGTATGCCTGTAGAAAGGACTTTAGATGCCTGTAGAAAGGACTTTAGATGCCTGTAAAAAGGACTTTTGGGTGCATGTAGAAAGGACTTGGTGCTTGTAAAAAGGACTTAGTGCCTATAGGAAGGACTTCGGGTGCTTGTAGGAAAGACTTTAGGTGCCTGTAGGAAGGACTTTGGGGTGTTTGTAGAAAGGACTTTGGTGCCTGTAATAAGGACTTTGAGTTCCTGTAGGAAGGACTTTAGTGTACCTATAGAAAGGACTTTGGGGTGCATGTAGAAAGGACTTGGTGTTTTAAAGGGTACCATTCTGGGATTTGGAAAGACCAAGAAGCTCAAACCCGATTTAATTTATCATGAAGGGTACCATTCTGGGATCTGGGAAGACTAGGAATCCTGCAGAAGCTCAAACACTGTTTATATTATCTTGTTGCTCAAGTATAAGTTAAAGAGGTAGAGATCAAAACATCTCGAACATTTCTATTTTTGAGACGAATCATGCTTCATTGAAAAAGGTGGATACCTGTATGTACCGCACTGGATTCGAGCACCTTGCCAATCGTCAGAATTCATTCAAAGATTCAGGTAGAAGATATACTTACTTTAAGATTTAGAAAACTGCCTAATGATTTCTTGACAACCAGGCTTGTTCATTCACTAATTGCCGAGTGGATTTCGAGACTTTGAAAGGTAACTCGTACATCGAAAATGTGTTACCTGTCAGGCAGTGTCAGAGGTAACACATACAAGCATTTTCATCAATGCGTTTATTGGTTCAGCAAAGTTTGCAGTGATTAGAAGCATTCTGTGTAATAACTCATGATGCAATCAATCAAGATGTGGATCATACATGACTATTTGTCAAGTTTGCACTACCAATTCTGTTCAAGGAGGTTATCACAGTATGAATACCTCGAATGTAATATGAATGGGGGACTTCAGTCCGAAAGGGCTTTTTCTCGCTCTCGAGAAAGGATGTTTATCCTGATTGCAGGATTGAAAAGAAATCACTCAATTTCACTATCATCGCATTCAACAAGGGTTGGAGTAATCTCGCAATTGGTACGATCAAGCCAATCTGGAGGTCTTAATTAGGACCGTAATGCAGGTTGGTGTCGCGACCCGAAAAAAATTTAATTTTTTCAATCGAGTGAACGGATTATTAGGTTAATTAGATTAACTAACCTAACACGGACCCTCCCAAGCCCTACCGAATCGCAACTTTGATTTTGGTTTAAATGATTTTAAAATTTAGAGTCACCACTAATCACTTTTGGTAGGTTGATTTGAAACCTAAGTAAATTAGCAGGAGAACTAAATTACTTCTATGAACCAGAGATTATGAGTTTGGGGACTTGGTTACACTAGTTAATTAAAACTAATGCCCTTTCGGTACCTTAATTTCATGGGTATCCTAATTTGGCAACTCAAGCTTGGTTTATTCCTAAGGCTCTAGTGGAGTGTTCCCTTTTTGTATTTTCACTTTTTTAAATGGAATATACGTGAGTGACATTTTTTTTGCATTTTCAAAATATTAAGTATTTTCCTGAAGCCGAAAGAGGGAGTGAGTTAACGACTTCTGTGCAGTGCTGCGAGCTACTCATTTTGGGGTTTAGTGCTTCAAAAATTAAATTACAGGAAGTAAATGACCATAAATAAAGACCACCAATTGATAGTTCAGCCTTGGCTTGGCCCTCTCCTTCGGGATTTAAGGTGCAGGAATTTAAATTGCAAAAAATTAAAATGACCTCTAGTGAGCGGGCTCTACCCTTCACATTCTGGGGTTTAAATTCTTTAAAATAAAACGAATTGATTTGACAATTTGGGCAGAAATCCATCGACGGATCAATTGAAAATTTAATGTGCACTCAAGAGCTCGTCAGCGCCAATCTTACATCTCCATAGGATTTACTGTTGACTTGGAATCGTCCTTTGCCTGACATAAAAATATGGAGAAATGGAGTAATTGAGCAAATATGATTTAATTCACATTAAAAATTAGAACAATGAAAGAGGCACTTAGCTTCAATGGCATTATGAGAAGTGCTTGATGGATATAATTGGTTCCTGCCTGAAATCAAATATGGGAAAATGGGAGAAGAGTAGAAAATTTGAGCTAGTTTATACTAAAAAATCAAAGAGAGTAGATGGACACTTAGCTTCAAATCTGGGATGAATTCTTGATTTATGTTGATCGATGAAAAAATTGATGATGATAACCCTCTAACTTTAAACTCCTATCATCTTCAAAATTTTCTCTCTCTTTTTGGTATTTTCTTTCTCTCAAATTTTTCTTCAATCTCCCAAAACCCTCTCAAACATCCAAAATTTTCTCTCCAAAAAAATTCCTCCCTTTTAAGCTCTCTTCTTCCTCCTTTTATAGCCCACTCATTTACCTCCCATTCTAATTTTTCCATTAACTCTATCTCTCATTCTAATTTTTTCACTAACTCTTCTTCATCTTCATCTTCCCTTTTTCATCTCTATCTCACATTCTAATTTCTTCACCTATTCTTCTCCATCTCCATCTCCATCTTCCCTTCTCCATATATATCTTCCATTCTAATTTCTCCACTAACTCTTCTCCATCTCCATCTTCCCTTCTCTTATCTTATTTTCTCCATCCATTTTTCTCCATCTCCTCTTCTCCATCTTCTCTTCTCCATCTTCCCTTCTCTATTCTAATTTCTCCACTAACTCTTTTTTTTGTTATTTGCAAAATAATCTCTTAAGAGTTAGGTATTTACACTATAGTCCTTGAGATTTTGAATATTTGTAATTTAGTCCCTAAAAAAATATTTCTTTAAGTCCAAATATCCTCAAAATTTTCAACACAACTCTCCTATGCTTAGTCGAAATTCATCACATATCAAATTTAAACTCATTTCTTGCCGCAAAATTTAATTAAAACCCTTTTGCGAAATTGAGTTATTCTGAGCATAATTGGGCCAAGATGAAAATTTAGAATATTAGAGAATAATGTCACAACTTCTAAAAGTGAAAAATGAAAATAAATTGACTCAAATTAAAATTTTTTAGGCCCGATTCGAGATTATGCTCGTGAAGGAATACACGACCCCGAATTGAATTTTTAAATTTATGATGTCCAACATGAAAAGAGATTTAAGATAAAAATATTGACTATTTTTATGTATTTTTGTGGCATCAAATGCTATTATTTATGAAATATTTTCCTAATTTCTAAAAAATATATTTAAAAAATACAAAAAAATACGAAAAATTATTTTTTGCTCAAAAATGGTTGCCTAAGCTTGGCCAAAGCTTCCAAAGTTGATTTTTTAATTTTATGAATTTTTATGGATTTTCTATTAATTTTCGAAAATAAAAATATTGAAAAATACTAAAAATATGGAAAATACTTTTTTGGTCAAAATTGATTCCCTAGGCTTGGCCAAGGTCCCCAAAGTTGATTTTTTAATTTTATAAATTTTTATGAATTTTATATTAATTTTAAAGAGAAAATGTGATAAAAAAATCAGGTGTCAACAGTTGGGTGAAAGGTTTACTAAAGGGGACTCTTTTGAGTCAAGGCCATCGACAAAAAAGTCTTTTATCTGCTTCGGGTTTACAAGTCAAGAACCATGCAAAAAAGAGAGAGAAATAATCTTGCTCGAATTTCTTCGAGCGATGCTTAAAATCATTCAACTCTTACATTAATTCAAGTGCTCTAATTAGAAGAGACTTTCAAGGGTCGTAACGTAGGTCGAGATTTGGGTCTGAGAAATGAAGGGCTCGTTTTGGCTCAGAAAAATATATGAGAAGGGCTTGGTGTTGGTGATCATTGCAGTCTTGTCACCGATCTTTGACCCTCATGAATTTGTCTTCAATGAATACCACCATTAGCTGAAGGGTGGTAGTTCTTTTACACTTTGCAAACAGACTTCTTTGGGGATCCTTTTTCGGGAATTCTCAAAATGTATGTTCGAAGTCAGAAGTTCATTACAGATATATGGGCATTGGCCTTGCTTTTGATAGGCACTCTACTCTTTCTGCCCGAGATTCTTTGGAGTAGCCTTTGCTTTTCTTACTCCCGACTCCCTTTTTGTTTGGAAGCAGGCCCATTTTCTTTAGGCTACACTTGTTTTTCTTTTTCTTTTGTTTAACAATATTGTGATTTTGAATTTTAGCAACAAGATGATTTTCAACAAATGATACTAGACATTACATGAAAGTCTAGAATATGAAATGGGCTAATTCGAGAATTCTCTATTGGCCCAATTTCTTCAATTTTGCTCCTTGGGGGAAGGTATCGTCGTTACCTTGAAATGAGCAAGGATCACCAACATGGGATTGAGAAATGAATTTGCAGGCTCAATTGGGTTATGCAAGGGATGAGTGTGTAGGATAGAGAAAATAAATGCTCTTTGTCATCCTAAAGCACTTGAATTAAAATTCGAGTATCATGCAAAGAAACACTCGAAGATTGATGTTAGTCCAAGCAAGAAAATTTCTAACCATTTATCTCCTGATATTGTTGGAATTACCTCTGTTTTGCCCCAGTGTGGGGTGGTTCTTGACAGGGTTATGAAATGAAATCACCGTTCAAATGGGTTGTCAATGGTTGCCTGAAGTGTTTGGAATGGAGAATGAATGCCTCATTCACTTCGACTATCGTACCTTTTGCGAGGAAACCCATTGCCTTGGAGAATGCGGAATCTGTCTACCGCTCAACTCACTGTGGATTAAATACAGGACGTATGTGGAAATGGCTTGCCTTTCATCGTCCTGTCATGCCCTATTCTGTACATTCGATGCATCGTGTACAGTTTATACCTCCAGTCAAAATTGACAAATTGAACATGCAGAACAGTCATGCATAAATCATGGAATGTGTAAACATCATGCAAATATGGCAATACAATGTACAAGTATGGAAATTCCCCCTGGCTGTGTGGGCGGATCAAACACGTTGGGGGCCTATTCCCCGAGTCGAGGAGTAGCTTGTTTCTGGTTTTGCCTCTTTTCGATTAAGGGTTCGCCATTGATTTCCCCTATTTCATCAGACAGATCGCATCAGACGATCATAACTTGGCCCCTTGGGGCTGTTTTCTTTGACGTATCAGATGTTAGTTTAACATTTCCTGTAAAAAGGAATGAGACATGTTAGCCAGTATCAGAAATGATGAACTGGACACGATACTGAGTTACCCTTGAGTGCTTCGCGCAACTCCTTTACCAGTTTTACCACTCAGGATTTTCTCCGTGGGTATGTCAATTTAGACATTTCCTGTCAAACGATGGAGGAGAAGACGTGTTAATCAGTATTAAAAATGATGAATTGGATACGATACTGGTTTACCCTTCATCTTGAATGTTTTGCGTGACCCCTTTATCAAGTTCACTGGATTGAGTTTCCCTTGGCTTTGGCTGGACACTTCAACATTAGGCTAAGCTCATGACAAAATACTGACCTTGATATTGCTCGTCGAGTATTCCCGTTTCTTTCTGCAAAAAGAAATGCGCAAAAAGTTGTTTTTATTTATTTACAATACTTACAACATTCCCCACCCTAGGGGATCGAACTCGGGATATTTCGGACCACTGTCATTCCCCATGCCATCAGGCCCATTGGACCGTAGGCGTCCATGGAGGCTTTCTTTTAAGAGTTAACCGTTGAGATTATGTGGTCTTGCTACGTTGCACTGGGCAATTCCACGTTCCGGTTCTTTTCAAGGCATTTTACATCAATTCCACTTTCGTTTGCGTCTTTCTTCGTTTGGAGCCGTCCATTCAGTGATAATATCCGCAAATTGATTTGCCCCCAGTTTCATTCAATAAGAGAACTTCGCATTCGAGTATGGCTGTGTTCTCGGGTCAATTTACAAATTCCTAAAAACACAGGGATCTAATTTAACACTGGAGCAATTAGGGATAAATTGAAACGATACGGTATTACCCTTCGAGTTTGCACAGACTTTCAGTTGCAATTAATTCATCGCGGGTATGGTGAAGCGGCAGATTCAAGCATTTAATAAGAGAAAGAGAACCACTACTTCCTGCTTTTACATTAATTCCAAACATCTATAAAAGCAGAAAATTCCTCACACAAGACAACGAAATATATGTATTTGCTCAGGATCGGTTCGATTTCCTTTGCGGGCTCTCCCATGATCAGCTAGCTTCGCTTCAGATCTAGAATACATTAACCATGTTGAAGGACCCGTGATCACCAGCTTCGAAATACAGACTCCGTGTGCCTTACAGCCCTAAAGCTTCATCAACATTGAACTGGTTGATCATGGCGGTGAGTTTGTCGTTAATGCTGCTTGTCTGGTGGTGATATATCTCCCCTTCCCCGGGAAGTATTGATGCTGCTCCAGTAGCATTGATCTTTTTGTACCCTGCTCCAACAGAACTCGATCCTGTTATAAACTGGTCTAACTCACTTCTTAAGCGTGCATTTTCGATCATCAGATCATGCATTTCATCGAAGGAGAGGAGGCTATTGCAGTTGGGGCAAGTGGCAGAGTCAAAAGCCTCTTTATACATCTTGTTTTCCGCTCTGAGGTTTTCATTTTCAGCTCTTAGAAACTCGGCTTCGTTGTACTCATGACGAGTCTTCATTCGGGTTCACCTATTTTGAAACTAGAACTTGATTTGCAAAGGTTCAAGTCCTAGCTCTTGACTTAGTTCCATTTTCTGTTTGCCGTCTGGCATAGGGTATGTTCTGAAGAAATCCTCAAGCCTTTGTACCTGTTCCTTAGTATGGCGACGGTAACGCTTCTTTTGACCCTTACTGTTGTTGTCCTTATTTTTACTAAGATCTTGGACGTCGTCGGCGGAAGGGCCAGGCTCCATGGGCTCGATCCCAAACATGGCTTCAAACTCTCTCTCTCCCATATTCAGCAAGTAATGATAACTCTCAAGTGTGTTAGGTTGAAACATCTTCGATTTGGTTAATGATCTCTCAAGGTTTGCTACCATTCCTCGTATTTCCACACTCTCTGAAATTTTCTGAGCGACTGTGTATGCTTTGAAACTCTCTTTAGAGGAAGATGAAGATTATCAGGAGAACGTTTCCTTTTAAACTTCAAACGTGGGTTTAGAAAACTGTATTGCTTCCCCTGAGCGTTCTGTTCTTTTCTCAACTCTTTTTATCGTATCTCTCGCCCAGCTCGTCTTCTTTCATTCTTTCACGATAAGGGGGGACCCCTGTCGTTATCTCCACCGTCAATTTGCTAGCGAACCATCTGATAAAGACGAGTCGTATCTCTCTCTCTCTGCTGAAAATTTCTTTGTCCCCCACTCAGCTCGTCTTTTCGTTCTTTCTTTTTCAAAGCGATGGCGCCCCCTTCCAACTTTTCCGCAGAAACGTTGGATTTGTTTGGCTCGAGATTGCAGACGAGTAGCGAATTCGAGCCGACAGGGGTGATACCGACATGGAACTAGTTGATACTGCTATTGTGAAATTAATATTTACTTCGAAGCAGATTACCATCTTCGCACTTTGTTAGTTTCCCCTGACCTTCTCTTCCAATACTCTCGTGTTCCATCTGTCTGCCTTGATTTTCTCCTCGGCAATGGTCAACCTTCCTACACACATCTTCCCGGCTGATGTTATGTTTAAATGGGAGAGGCTCTATCATCTTCTTGGCAGAGGTTATATCCACATAGCGCATCATCCGAGTGTCGAAGCTGAGATCCTCGGCCAATTCAGGGAGCTAAATGCTTCTTCGGTTGAAGGCACTAACTTGGAGAGGGAATACAGAGCGTTCCCACAAGTCTTCATCGATTTTCTGGAGGCTTGCCGTAACAGCCAAGAAACAGTCACCTTAGCCCGTGTCGTGAAAGCCCGCTACCAGGATCGATCTGAATGCCTGGAGTTTGCAGAATGTTCAGTTGCTCGATACAAGGAGGCAGTCAAGTCTGCTGGTGAGCGGGTCTCACTGTTGGTCTACGAGAGAGAGAAGTTGGTGGAGTGCCTAGCTCTGAATCAAACTTATTTTGAGCATGACTTGAGGGACGTTGTGATGAAGTTCAGATGTGAATGGCTGGAGGGGAGGCTCGACGATCTAACAGCTGATATAGCTTTCGAGAGGGACCTGATCGACAACTTAAGACTCGCCGTTGAACACCACGAGATGAATGCAGCCAGGTACAAGGAGAAATGTACTCGCCTGTTTTTCAAGCTTGCAGATCTCGACTCCCAGGTTGCTCAGTGTAGGCATAACATTAATTTCATGGAAAGCCAGTTGAGTTCTTTTGTGATGTTTATTAGGGCTCAGTTTGGCTTTACTTTTCCTCCCTAGTGAGTTGATGTAATACTTCTTGATGAATGAATTGAAAGAAAAGCTTCGTATCTTTGTGCTTTAATTTTCTCGCGATTTTTTTTCTCCGCATAGCATGAATGACTTAAGGTATTTCTCATACCCATTTCAATTAGGATCAGAGCACCTCTTGGAAGCATCTTCTTCACAACCTATGGGTCACCGTAGTCTAGAGTAAACTTTTCCTGTCGCAGCAACCTTCGCAAGACGAGGTCATGTACTTTTGCTGGATCCAATACGCCACTGTCGACTGTACTTCTGGCGGAATACATAGAGAACGTATTTCTACCTCGACTGGTATGACTGCATCCATTTTATCTTATCACGACATATGGTAGCAATAAAATAATGGCCTATAGTCTAGTAGACAAAAGCAAGACCCCATTACTCCTCTCTGATGATGATATCGAAGACATGAAAAAAGGATTCGGCGGCGGCCCCCAACGGTCATAGTGAGGCCCATGACTGTCCAGATAAATTAATACAGCTGTAATCGCTCGATCAATGTGCTAATAATGAACCCGCCACCTGTTGCATGCCCCCGCTTCTCTCATGCGTTGTATCTTTCGGCGTCAACTTATTGGTGTCGGCAGAAATGACTGTGGGCCATGCCCATTATTAAAACACCAGTTCTCTAGTCAACGTTATTCGAATCCAAGGAAGATTGAGGTAGGCTTTTGGTTGATTAAATCAGAAAGGTATTGCGAGATCGGGTCAACATACACGTTACATAGATTTTGACTATACAGTCTCTGGTTCCCCCAAAAAAGTACAGGAATCTCCCAATACATTAAGAATACCCCATGCCCGATCTGGATAAATTTACGGCCCCATCAAAATACAAAGCTTGTACATGTTGACTGATTGACACGTTTCTGACTTCGGAAGGATTGATTTCTTCGCTTGCCCCTAGGATTATCAGTTGAGGCATCGGTAATTATCCGTCCTATCGTATTCCTCAAGATTGTTCCTGGTGTATTATTGAATCCAATTTTGCTCCCACCTGGGGTACCTGTAATTCCCCGCAAAAGTAAAGGAAATAATGAGTATGTGATCTAAGAAAGGTCGGTCCATGACTCCTAAATTAGTCCAATTTTATTTTACAATTTTAGGAGAAATTAGGAAAAATTTTCTTAGAAAAATATGGGTGAATTTTTTAGAAAAAATTTTCTCGCAGATTTTATAGCTTGAAAAATACCATGTAAGTCACATAGACATGCACATAAATCGTGAGTTTAAATCTTAGCCTATCTACTCTAAAGGCTGACAAATTGAAGCGAAAGACTTACGGCAAGGCGACAATCTCGCCCACATAATCAAGATTAGCCGTGATCCCACGACGTAACCAGGATTAGCTAGGCCTTCCACTTCGGCTACTCGAGTCAAAAATTAAAACCACCGCTTTGGTAATCTTACCAAGCATGAGGCCTAACTTTTAAAACTCATTTTTGAAAAGAGGTTCGAGATTGAATTTGGACTAACTTTCGATGTGATCTCACACCGAACGCTAGAATCAAATCACAACACCATCCTAAAACTAGTTACCCAAGTCCGGTCACGAGACATGTGTGATGTAGTGCTAAAGCGATTAAACATGCACAACAGTTAAATGCAAACACTGCTTCAAAAATGTGCGAAATTAAATAAACAATTCCAACACCAACCCTACAAAACAAAGGGTTAGTCAAACACTCCACCCCTTATAACTCACATCCTGCAAAACCATTTAACACCTAAAAGTCAGAATCCACCCAATTCATATCAAATGAATTTTCATGAAATTTTTCTGGCCTAAGTCTTCTAAGTTCTTAAATTTTCAAAAATTAAGAACATGTCCCTAGCGAAGTCGCCAAGCTGTCGCGACCTAAAATTCATTTTTTAGGTTAATGGATTATTAGATTAATTGATTAAATTAACTAACCTAGTTCGAGCTCTCCCAAGCTCTACCAAATCGCGACTTTGGTTTTTTGTTCAAATGGTTTTGAAATTTAGAGTCGCCACTAATCATTTTTGGTAGGTTGATTAGAAACCTAAGTAAATTAGCATGAGAACTAAATTACTTCTACGAACCAGATATTATGAGTTCGGGGACTTGGTTACACTAGTTAATTAAAACTAATGCCCTTTCGGTACCTTAATTTCATGGATATCCTCATTTGGCAATTCAGGCTTCGTTTATTCCTAAGGCTCTAGTGGAGTATTCTCTTTTTGTATTTTCACTTTTTTAAATGGAATATATGTGAGTGACATTTTTTGGCATTTTCAAAATATTAAGTATTTCCCTGAAGCCGAAAGAGTGAGTGAGTTAACGATTTCTGTGCAGTGCTGCGAGCTACTCATTTTGGGGTTTAGTGATTCAAAAATTAAATTACAGGAAGTAAATAACAATAAATAAAGACCACCAATGGATAGCTCAGCCTTAGCTTGGCCCTCTCCTTTGGGATTTAAGGTGCAGGAATTTAAATTGCAGAAATTTAAAATAACCTCCAGTTAGCGAGCTCTGCCCTTCACATTCTGGGGTTTAAATTCTTTAAAATAAAACGAATTAATTTGACAATTCGAGCCGAAATCCATCGACGGATCAATTGAAAATTTAATGGGCACTCAAGATCAATTAATTTGGAGTTGTCCTTTGCCTGACATAAAAATATGGAGAAATGGAGTAATGGAGCAAATATGATTTAATTCACATTAAAAATTAGAACAATGAAAGAAGCACTTAGCTTCAATGGCATTATGAGAAGTGCTTGATGAATATAATTGGTTCCTGCCTGAAATCAAATATGGGGAAATAGGAGAAGAGTAGAAAATTTGAGCTAGTTTATACTAAAAAATAAAGAGAGTAGAGGGACACTTAGCTTCAAATCTGGGATGAATTCTTGATTTATGTTGATCGATGAAGAAATTGATGATGATAACCCTCTAGCTTTAAACTCCCATCATCTTCAAAATTCTCTCTCTTTTCGGTATTTTCTTTCTCTCAAATTTTTCTTCAATCTCCCAAAATCCTCTCAAACATCCAAAATTTTCTCTCCCAAAAAATTTCTCCTCTCAAGCTCACTTCTTCCACCTTTTATAACACACTCATCTATCTCACATTCTAATTTTTCCTCTAACTCTATCTTCCATTCTAATTTCTCCACTAACTCTTCTTCATTTTCATCTTCCCTTCTCCATCTATATCTCACATTCTAACCCCTCCACTAACTCTTCTTCATCTTCATCTTCCATTCTCCATATTTATCTCACATTCTAATTTCTCCACTAACTTTTCTTCATATTCATCTTCCATTCTCCATATATATCTTCCATTCTACTAACTCTTCTTCATCTCCATCTTCCCTTCTCTACTCTCATCTTATTTTCTTTATCTTCTCTTCTCCATCTTCCCATCTCCATCTCTTCTTCTCCATCTTCCCTTCTCTATTCTAATTTCTCCACTAACTCTTCTTTTTGTTATTTACAAAATAATCCATCAAGTGTTAGGTATTTGTACTTTAGTCCATGAGATTTTAAGTATTTGCAATTCAGTCCCTGGAGAAATATTTTTTTAAGTCCAAATCTCCTCACATTTTTCGACACACCTACCGCATGTTGAATTTAAGCTCATTTCTTCCTATTGAAAATAATGCAAAATTAAATTAAAGCCCTATTTGTAAAATTAAGTCATCCTATGTATAATTGGGCCAAGATGAAAATTTAAAATATTAGAGAATAATGTCATAACTCCTAAAAGTGAAAAATGAAAATAAATTGACTCAAATTGGTTCCCTAGGTTTGGCCAAGGTCCCCAAAGCTGATTTTTTATTTTTATGAATTTTTATGCATTTTCTATTAATTTTTGAAACTAAAAAAAATAATTGAAAATCAGGTGTCAACACGCTACTCCAATATGAGAAAGAAAAAAGGACTACTTATGGCGGGGCCTTTTCTTTAGCGCATGCATGCTGAGAGAGCAAGATAAGGCGTGAACAAAAGGGATCATAAAACAATACTAAGGAGAGGCTCTTTGGAGGGCTTCGGGAGATTAGAAAAGGGGAGGAGGTGATCTCTCGGTGAGGAGGATCCATGGTTCTCAAGGATCTTCATCATAATTCGTCCTTGCTGGTGACCAATAAAGACTCCGATCGTTGGTGCTTAGAGAAGTCCATTGTTTAAACAACATTGGCGTGACAACCCTGATGTTGATTCCTGAAGCAATTCCAACCCCAGATCAACATCGCCGCTAGCCACCTGCGGTCTCAGTGAACCGTTGCAGCTCTTCCTAGCTCATCATTTGTTGACAGCTCTTCCAGCGAATTATTCAGCGGCGCCTCAAGGTCGTCTCAGCCTTTGATCGACGTCTGGTGAATCTCCAGCAAGCATCGCGGAGCAGCTAAACTTGCCAACTATCCAATCAAAGGTGAACCTAGCTGTCAGGGAAATTAGGGAGCATATTGTCTTGAAGAAGAAGGAGGTTTTAGCTATGTCCACAAGGGAATCCTCCATCAAGAACACTCATCGAACGACTATTCTTGGATCTCCAACCAGCCATTATTTTCCCTGGGTTCACTAAATCCACGACTATGCAGGATCCGGCAAAAATGCAGAGAGTTCTCATTGCATTACCATGACAGAAGCTATCCATGAGGAATAAATTGAAGTTAAGTACTCTCTACACTCTCTCTGGCTTTAGGTACAAATTAGTTCAGATTCTCTACACTGACTTTCACCATGTTTATGTTAGGTAGCAGCAGCTCCATATCAATGGTGAATCCCATGGAAGGGAAAAATTAGCCTGGATGAGCTCTTGAGTGCGCGCGCAAATGATCTATCTAGAAGCTTAGACTCGAATTGTCGAATTAATTTGTTGTATTTTTATTTTAAAAGATTCAAACCCTAGAATGGAGAGGGCAGAGCCTATCAGTTGGAGGTGTTTTATTTGCTGCCATTTACTTCCTATAATTTAAATTCTTGCACCATCAAACCCCAGAATGGGTAAGCCGAACCAAGGCTGAGTCACTCGTTGGAGGTCCCTTACTTTCTGCAATTTAAATTCTTGCACCATCAAACCCCAGAATGGATAGGTCGAGCCAAGGCCGAGTCCCTCGTTAGAGGTCCTTTACTTTCTGCAATTTAAATTTTTGCACCATCAAACCCCAGAATGGGTGGGCCGAGCTAAGGCCAGGTCCCTCGTTGGAGATCCTTTACTTTCTGCAATTTAAATTCTTACACCATCAAACCCCAGAATGGATAAGCCGAGCCAAGGCCGGGTCCCTCCTTGGAGATCCTTTACTTTTTGTAATTTAAATTCTAGCACCATTAAACCCCAGAATGGGTAGGCTAAGCCAAGGCCGAGTCCCTCATTGGAGGTCATTTACTTTCTGCAATTTAAATTCTTGCACCATCAAATCCCAGAATGGGTAGGCCGAGCTAAGGCCGAGTCTCTCGTTGAATGTCATAACATTGCATAGAAGTCGTCAGCTCACTCCCTCTCTCAACTTTAGGAAATTTTTAATGCTTTGAAAATACCAAAAAAAGTCATTCATGTGCATTTCGCATAGTATAGCTCATGCATACTTTGCTATACCGCATACGTATTCGTATTGTCATTAATTCATGCATATTTAAAAGAAAATTTTCAAAAGAAAATCTCAAAAATTAGAAAACGGGCCATTTCGACTAGCCAATTCTAATTTTGATGATTTCTCTTCCTCATTCTTTCAAAAATGACGATTTTACCCTTTACAGGCAAATTGTCTTGAAAAATTCTGGAAAAATTAAGAAAAGTCCCAAAAATTAGAAAATGGACCATTTCGATTGGCCAATCCTATTTTTGACGATTTATTTGTATGTTGTGTCCGTATGTCGGTGTTCACATGTCGTGTACGCATGTCCACGTATGCATGATTCGCCTATACATGTTCCATACGCATGTCCATGTACGTATGTCACATTCGCACGTCTGTGTACGTATGTCACGTTTGCATATCGTGTTCGTGTGTCTTTGTATTTGCATGTTGTATTCATACATCTTCGAATCTATATGTCGTATTCGTATGTCTTCATATCCGCCTGTCTATATTCGTATACCTACATACGCATGTACGTCCGCATTCGTTTGTCGCATTTACACGTCTGCGTTCGTCTGCTGTATTTGCATATCCACGTTTGCAAGTAATGTATGTTTACGTTTGCATGTCATACTTGTATATCCATGCTCGCATATTCACGATTGCATGTCTACGTTCGCATGTACACGTTTTGATCATCCATGCACCCATTATCATCCATGCATTCCATCTAAAAAGTGAAAACACAAAAAGAGATCACCTCACTAGAGTCTTAGGAGTAAACCAAGCCTGAGTTACCAAATTATGATATCCATGAAATTAAAGTACCGAAAAGGCATTAGTTTTAATTAACTAGTGTAACCAAGTCCCCGAACTCATAATCTCTGGTTTGTAGAAGTAATTTAGTTCCCCCGCTAATTTACTTCGGTTTCTAATCGACCTACCAAAAACGATTAGTGGCGACTCCAAATTCTAAAATCATTTGAACAAATACCAAAGTCACGATTCGGTAGGACTTGGGAGAGTCCGTATTATGTTAATCAAATCTAATTAACCTGATAATCCGTTAACTTGGGAAAATTTTGAAAATATTTTTTGAGGTCGCGATAGCTTGGCGACTCCGCTGGAGACTGGAATTTTTGAATTTTCGAAAAAAGAGGGCACTAATTGACGTACTTGAATTTTTTTTGGAATTTTAAAAGCCTTTGTAGACTTAAGCCGATAAAAATTTCATGGATATCTCGCTTTTGGCGATCTTGCTTGGAACTCATTCTATAGGTGTTATATGTTTTTGCAGACGTGGAGTGATAAGGGGTAGAGTGTTTGACTAACCCTTTATTTTGCAGATTGGTGTGAGAATTGTTTGTTTGACTAAGCGCTGTTTGAATTTAACTGTTGTGCATGATTAATTATTTTAGCACTACATCACACACGTCCTGTGGCCGGACCTGGGCCATTAATTTTAGGATGGTAATGTGATTTGGTTCTAGCATTCGGCGTGAGATTACGTCGAAAGTTAGTCCAGATTCAATTCCGAATCTCTTTTAAAAAATGAGTTTTAAAAATTAGGCCTCATGCTTGGTAAGATTATCAAATCGGGGGTTTTAATTTTTGACTCGAGCAGCCGAAGTGGAAAGGTCCGGCTAATCCTGATTATGTCGTGAGATCACGGCTAATCTTGATTATGTGCCCGAGATTGTCGCCTTGCCATAAGTCTTTCACTTCAATTTGCGGGCCTTTAAGATAGTTAGAATAAGATTAACCCACGAGTCATGTGCATATCTATGTGATTTGCATTTTTTTAAGATAAAAGTGAGTTCTCTAACTTTATCTTATATTTATTTTTTGTCGGTCCATGTTAGGTGTTAGTCAAATTTTGAACTTAACATCTGATCATTTTTTGGCAAGAAAATAAAAAAAATCAAATTGGTGTGCAATTTTCTGAAAAAATGAATCTGAAAAAAAAAATCCCTTTAGGAAATTTTCTTGACCAATAAATGATTTTTATCATATCTTTCCCGCTTCGAAGAATATAAGATTTTCTTGACAAATTCATTGTGATAAAAGGAGAAAATTCCTTCGGGAAATTTGCTAAATGCCAAAAGACTTTATTACATAAATCCTTTTTGAGAAATTCACTCATCTCTTTCTAAGATAAGTTTATTTGATTTTTCTATAAGATGAAAAAACGAAGTTGGATCAATATAGGAGTCATGGACCGACCTCTCTTGGATCACATACTCATTATTTCCTTTACTGTTGCAGGGGAATCATAGGTACCCCAGGTGGGAGCAGGGGAAAGGACGGAAATTGGGTACAATAGTACGCCAGGGATAATCTTCAAGAATACAAAAGGACGGAAAATTGCCAATCCCTTAATCTTAGGGCAAATGAAAAAGTCCATCCTCCCGGAGACGAAATTGCGTCAATCAATAAACATGTATGGGCTACGTATTTTGATATGGCGATGAATTTATCTGGATCAGGCATTGGGGCATTCTTAATGTATTGGAAGGGTTCCTGTATTTGTGTTAAAAAAGCATAAATTGTATAATCAGAACCCAAGAAATAAGTTTGACCCTGCAACGCCTTCTTGGCTAAATTAGTCAAAGCATTTAATGGAGAACCGATGTTTTATTACTGAGCATGGCCCACCAATATTTCTGCCAACACAAGCGGGTGGACATCGAAAGAGACAGAAGAAAAGATAGTGAGAAGATTAAAGCATAAACATACGAAATTTTCTTCTCATTCCATACATCAACAAGCTTTACAAGTCACTGTGGAGGAAAAGTAAAACCAAACTGAGCCCTGATGAGCATCACAAAAGAGCTCAACTGACTCTCCATGAAGTTAATTCTTTGCCTACGTCGAGCGGTCTGAGATTCGAGATCTGCAAGCTTGCAAAACAGGAGTTCGCATTTCTCCTTATGCTTGGCTGCGTTGGCCTATGATGATCAACGACGTGTTTCAGATTCTCGATCAAGGCTCTCTTGAGAGCTATATCCGTCATTAGGTCTTCGAGCCTCTCTTCTAGCCATGCACATCTAAATCTCATCACGATGTCACTTGGGTCATGCTCGAAGTAAGTCTGGAGTAAGGCTAGGTTCTCTACTAACTTCTCCCTCTCATTGACCAACAGTGAGGCCCGTTCATTAGCAGACTCGACGGCCTTCTTGTGGCGGATAACAGCGAGCTCTGTGGATTCCAAGCATTCAGAACGATCCTGAAGGCAAGCTTTCATGATACGAGTCATGGTAATCGCTTCGTAGGTATTCCGGCAAGCCTCTAAAAAGTTGATAAAGTGGGTTGGGAACGTCTGATATTCCTTCTCCAAATTGGTACCTTCGATCGAGGAGGTATTTATCGCCCCAAACAGGCCGAAAATCTCAGCTTCAACACCTGGATGGTTGGCTATGTAAACATAGCCTCGGCCAAGTAGGTAATAAAATCTCTCCCATCCCATTGAACCATAACTTCAGTCGCGAAGATGTGTGTGGGAAAATCGGCCATTATCGTTAAAAAGATAGAGGAGAGAATCAAGGCCGATGAATAAAATACGAAAGATAAGAGGAGAGAAGTGAAGTAGATGACTGGAACGCGAAGGTGATAATCTGCATCGAGTTAAATATTGATTTCATAGTGATAGTATCAATTAGTCAGATTTTCCTATCTGCCATTCTTTGTCGGCATCACCCCTGTTGGCTGGAATCCGCTGCTCGTCTGCAATCTCGAGCCAAGCAAATCCGACATCTCTGTGAAAAAGTTTGATGGGACACCACCACTTTGAAAAAGAAAGAAGGAAAAAACGAGTCGAGTGAGAGACAAAGAAATTTTCAGTAGAAAAGAAGATAGGGCTCTTCTCTATCGGAAGACTCGCCAACAAAATTGATAGTGGAGATAACAACAGGGGCCCCCTACCATGAAAAAATAAAGGAAGACGAGTAGAGCGAGAGATACGATGAAAAGTTGAGAAAGATAGAAATCTCGAACAAAGCGATGCAATTTCTGAATCCACGCCTAAAAAGAGGCGTCTTCGTGGTAATCTTCATCCGTACTTAAAGCATACACGGTCGCTCAGAAAAATTCAGAGATAGTGAAAACACAAGGGAGAGTAACACATCTTGAGAGATCAGTAACCAGTCGAAGATGTTTCAACCCAACACATCTGGAAGCTATAATCGCTTGCTGAATATGGGAGATGAAGAGTTCGAGACCGCGTTTGGCACTAAGACCATGGGACCTGACCCTTTCGTCGACATCGTCCAAGATCTCAACACAAACTATGGTGACAACAATAGCAGTCGAAGGAAGCGTTACCGTCGCCATACTCAGCATCAGATTCAAAAGCTTGAAGATTTCTTCACGAAGTGCCCCATGCCAAACAACATACAAAGAATAGAATTGGGCTGAGGGTTAGGAATGGAACCTTCGTAAGTCAAATTTTGATTTCAAAATAGACGAACCCGAGTGAAGACTCGAGATGAACGCCATGAAGTCGAGTTTATAATAACTGAAAATGAAAGACTCCGAGCAAAGAACATAAAGTATAGGGAAGCTTTTGACGCCGTCACCTGCCCTAACTGCAGTAGCCTCCTCACCCTCAATGAAAGACATTGTCTGAGGATCGAAGATGCTCGTTTGAGAAGTGAGTTAGACCAGTTCGCAACAGAATCAAGTTTTGTTGGAGAAATGTACGAGAAGACCGACCCTATAGAGTCAATATTAATGCCTTCCGAGGAAAATGGGATGTATCACCTCGAATCGAGTAGCATTGACGATGAACTTACTGTCTTGATCAACCAGTTTGACTTTGATGAAGCGCCGGGGCTATAATGTTCACACGGAGCTTGTACTTCAAAGCTAGTTGAGCATTACGAAGCCTGCAAAGGAAGCAGAATAGACCTTGAATGAATGCATGTGTTTCATTCCCCTGCGTGGGATATTTACTACTTTTGTAGATGTGTAGAAGTAACTCAAGAGAAGGAAGAGTAATAATTTTCGTTTCTCCTATTAAATGCGTGGATCCGTTGCTACACCAAATTTGCGGCGAATTAATTGCAAGTGAAAAATCCACGCAAGCCTCAAAGGGTAACTCTGTATCGTTTCGATTTACCCTCGATAACTCCAGTTCTAAAGTTGAATCCCTTCCATTCTTAGGAATTTGCAAACTATCTAGAGAACACAATCATACCCAAATGCGAGGTTCTCTCATTGAATAAAACTTGGGGCAAATCAATTTGTGGATATTGCCACTGGATGGACGACTTCAAACAAGGAAAATGCGAACAACAGACCCAAGCAATCTCGAGGATGGGTAATTTTGTATCGTTCTAATTTACCCATAATTGTCTCGAGTTCTAAATTGATTTATTTCATTCTTAACAAGGATCTTAAATTACCTTGAAAAGTATCGTGACGTGGAATTGCCCGATGCAACACAACAAGACCACTTCATATCGAAGATTAACTCTTAAAAGAGAGCCCTCATGGACGCCTAAGGTCCTATAGACCGAATGGCATGGGGAATGACAGTGGTCCGAAACATTGCGAGTTATATCCTCAGGGTTGGCGAATGTTGTAAATGTTGTAAATGAATAAAATAATTTTTGGCACATTTCTTTTTGCAGAAAGAAACAAGAATACTCGACGAACGAGACCGGAATCAATATTTTGCCACAACCTTGGCTCTGATGGCGAAGTATCCAACAAAAGTCGAGGAAAACTTAACCCAGCGAAGTTGGTAAACAAGTCGTGCAAGGCATCCAAGATGGAGGGTAAACCAGTATCGTTTTCAGTTTATCCCTTCCAATACTAGTTAACACGTCTCCTTTCTTTTTGACAGGAAATATTTATACTAACATTTAACACGTCGAAGGAGACAACCCCCGTGGGCAATTCAAATTCTCCCATTCTTGAGAATTTTCTTCCATATTTGCACATTATGTAAACACATGTGATGCTAAAAATTGTCACATTTGCATTGTGTTTACACATTTCATGATTTATGCATGACTATTTTGCATGTTTAATTTGCCAACTTTGACTTGGAGCATAAACTGCACATGAGACATCGAATGTGCAGAATTGGGCATGACATGATGAGGAAAGGTAAGCCATTTCCACACAGGTTTTTAATCCACAATGAGTTGTGTGCTAAAAAGGTTCCACATTCCCCAAGATAATGTGTTTTCTCGCAAAAGGTATGATAGCCGAAAGGAAGGAGGCGATCATTTCTTTATCCTAAACACTACAGGTGACCATTGACAACTCATATGAGCAGCGGTTTCATTTCGTAATCCCTGTCAAGAACCACCCCTCATCGGGTCCAAATGGAGGTAGTCCTAGCAAAAGCATTAGGTAAATGGTTAGAAATTTTCTTGCTCGAACTGTTGAAAGTTTCAATGAAAAATACTCTGTTCTTTATGTGATGATGTTCTCTCAGCTGGTATGTGAAATTGACTCGGATGTTTTCGTTATTGCCTTCCTTGTTGAATTGGGTTTTATTGCGAAACTGGCGTTTTGGAAGAAGCGAGTTTTACTAAGCCAAGTGTTTGTGAAAATGTTAAAATCAGACTGTTTCGAAACTTTTATTTGTGTAAGTATGCGTAAATTAGCATTATGTGCAGTGGATATGAGGAGCGTGTCATTAGAATGAAATGGGATTATCTGGGACTTCGAAATTTCCTTTCTTGCAGTTACTCGCCTCTACTTTGTTTCTACAATTCATTTTTCCGTGTATGTTAATTACTGCCGTCTGAAGGCTCATTTTTTCTCCTTTGACGTCATCGTTAGTAACAGGTCCCTCCTGTTCTTGCATAGATAAATTGCATAGCTTGAAACCTCATAAAAATACTTCTTCCGACATAAGAGTTCCTGCTTGTTGCTAAGCTTCATGCGGTGTTACTGGGCGTATGCACACAGTTTTCATGCGCCAACCTTCAGACAGTTCAAAGCGTGCTCCAAGAGAATGCAGTTCTCAATCTTTCACTAGTGATGATACTTCATTTTTGGATTGAGGCAACCAAAAGCTGGATGGTGATGAGGATGTGGACTCTCCATGGGTAGGTGCTGTTGTTTATAAGAGAAATTCTTCAGTTTCACATGTAGAATACTGTACCACCTTGGAGAGGCTTGGGTTAGAGAAGCTTTCGACGGAGCTATCCAAATCTAGGGCCTCAGCGATGGGAATACGTGTGACCAAAGCCGTGAAGGATTATCCTCACGGAACACCTGTACAGATATCCATCGATGTCAGCGGGAAGAAGCAAAATCCAGGTGCTGTCATTACTCTTGGTTGTAACAGGTACTTTTGTTTTCAGTTTCTTACTTGACCATTGTAAGTCCTCTCTGGCATTTCGTATGCAATGTCATCATTTGTTCAAGCAATCCACATCCTAAGTACAATGATTCGTTGGAATTGATTTCTTTTTTTGGGAGTAAATCCAAGGATTGAGACACCATTTAGCATATGTCAAAATCCTGTCCCAGTCAGTCTATTATCTGAAGATGTATTTGGTGGAGAACATAGCTAAATAAACACTTGCTCTTTCATCGAAGTTAAGGAAGTCTATCCCTACTGTGCTCTTCCTATTTTCATTCCATAGTGGAAGCTTTAGGGCCTTTGTTTATCCTTTTTCTTCAAGCACGGCCCTTTGCAGCTTGCTCTGAGCTTCTTTCTTGTGGATGGAGGAAACTTCAATGAAGCTCTTAAAATGAATGGATCTCTTTTCTTGAGCATGCTTAGTCCAGAACAATCATTTCTTCCATTCCCAGTAACCTTAGATTTAGAATCAAGTGTTGCTTGATTCTCCTTTCAATATCCTCATTTTGTGCAACTGTGGAAATATTGGGATTAAAATTTTGGAAGTACCTTCCAGATTTGGCTGACTTCCTGAGACTGGATAAGTACATAGATTTTGTCAGCCAGGAAGAAATTTTAGTTGGTCTTGTTAATCATTTCTCAGTTTGCTTTGGAACTTTTGACGTTATATGGAACTGTCAAAGAGTCTTGTTCATTTGAAGATGTGCCTGTTGTCCTTTGCTGACACTCTTATTCAAACTGCTTTATAGAAGATAATGATCCTACCTATGATATGACTTTAGTGCTCAGTGGGAGCATTTTACAAACCAAATAACCTGGCTCATAGAGTAAGTACAGTTTCATAACTTGCACAGTCAAGGACGCCAAAATATACAAGAAAAGAGAAATTGCAAGGTAAAACTGCTTTCAAGATCATCCATACACGAACTCATGTACAGGCCAAATGCAATGCAATGGCATTGCTCTGGACAAGCTTAAAACTTGTCAGCATTTCACTCATCACTGCGTGTCATTCGCGGGCAAAAAAAATTCGGTTCATCTCAAGCATTCTTCGTCCCACTTCCTGCAGTAGCAACACTAAACCAGCTGAACAAGAAGGGCATACACTGTGGAAATTGAGTTCCGAACCACATTGCCGACGAACTTGGGTCTATACGGCGTGAAGCGCATCCTCCGAGCTTCTTCAATCCGACGCACATCCGCCGGAAATATGCGCACAGTGTGTATGGCTACTGTAATGGGGAAAGAGGATGTAAAAGCAGCCGGAAACCTGGGAGTGAGTTAAGAGTTTGCCCATAGGCCTGATCTAATTGCAACTGGCGGTCAACGTACCAGCACAAAGTCAACTACTCATCCTTCACGAAACTTGACCCAAATACGGTAATGGAAGGAGAGATGCGGTGAGGTTTAGGACCAATTATTTGATAAATATTTTTTTTATATCACTTATAAAAATAAAAAAAATATTTTTATTGTTCACGAAATTATTTAGATATATTATTATTGATAATCTTCAATTGATTAAATATTTTAAATAATTTTGTTTTTTGCGAAATAAAAGAAGAATGAACAAAGACGTTGACTACTGACGCCGAATCCAGTGTTGGGTTAAAGTGTAATTTTGATGAGTTGACGTGAAAAAAAAATTCGAAATTGCTTGGAAATTAGCGCCTTAGAAGGAGAAATTCCCGGATAACTGAGGCCGAGCCCGGTTCGACCGGGGGGCACCAACCAATTCGTTGCCGGCTTTCGCAGACTCGCACCTTCATCAACTTCCTCTCTCTCTCTCTCTCTCTCTCTCTCTCTCTCTCTCTCTCTCGGAGACGTCGCTGCGGAGGGGTCGAAGACGGAGTCGTCAAGATTGATTCCCGACGGCCCTCGCCATCCGGACCGCGAAGTCGGAAACGGGAAGCTCCTGCTTCGTGCTTCGTTCGGCGCGGTGGTTGCGCAGCATGATTGACTTGGCCGTGGTGTGTATTTGCCACTTCGGCTATGTTTCGCTTCGTCGTCGTTCGGTTTTCGTTCCTCACTAGTAATAGCTCCTCCGGTTGTGAGTTTTTCAGTTTTTCGATCTGTGCTATATCGAGTTTGAACGGTGGGTTCTTTGGTTGTGTGCTCGTTTTCGTTGCTCATCGCTCGTGCGAGGACTATTTGATGGTGAGGAACGAGCTTAATGATGTTCCTTTTACCTGTAATCCTCTGCCGTAGTTTTATTTGGGTTTTGTTTTGAGCTCTTAAGCAGAGGATATTCTCTTATGATATCGATCTGCGATTTGAGTGGCATCGGTAGGCGTTTCTTGAAGATTGATTCCGGTAGTGAATTCAATGGAGGATGATCAAGCTATGTAGGATGATCATGTTTGGAGTGCATTTACTTTAAGTTATGTTGGAGAGAGAAGCCATTGAAGAGGTGGCTCAGAAAGAAGTTGGAGACTCAAATCAGAGCTTACTGGTTTTTCTGCTTGCACCGGTTACTTGCGCCATTTATTGATCGTAGATGAATGCCATTTACATGAAATCTGGACATCAATGGTCTTTTATTTTTATTTTTTATGAATCTACAAATAAGATTGTTTTATTGTGATGAGACAAGATTCAAGTCACAACATTTTTTCCCTAATTAATGGAAGAGTTAAAGCAAACCTGTATTTGATACAGAGATTAACGTGTCACTCAGCGAGTAGACTTGATAGTTTGATCATTTAAGTAGTTATTCTGATGTATTAGGATGACAAATGAGAGCATCATGAGCCATTTAAGATTTTGTTCTCATCTGGGAAGCGAGAATTCCATTGGTGTTGTCAATGATCATGTTCCCTTGTGTTATGCTCTTCACCTTAAAGTGGGTATGCACATGTTGGATTCATGTCCTGACTTTTTGTAAAGGGGCATGTTGAAGCAACAGTCGGGGAGGAAAATGAGAGAATATGCTGGGGTTGTGGACTTCGCCTTCTTTTACCATCCAACGTACCTATTTTCAAGTGTGGTTGGTGTGGAGCCATAACAAATCAGCGCACACGGAAGCAAAAAGATGAGTCCCTGTGGTGGAGACGCTGGCGTGACCGGTGCTTTGTTAGTGTTGTGTCTTTGTTTATGCTCTTCATTTTGGGTAAGTTGCTGAACCAGCTTTCTCTTGCTAGTGGATAGTCTTCCTTTTTTGTGTTGCTCTATACAGCTAGCTGTCATGCTTGACTTCTGTCTGCAAAATGCAAGTATGCACACATACTCCAAGGACTATTTTCTGGTAGAAGGATAAAAAGCATGCATACTCTATTTAATGTACAAAGAATGCCTTATCAGTTAGATAATGATCCTTGTTGTACTTGGAAATTGAAGAGAAAGCAAGCTGGTGATTGAAATCATCTTGTTGCTAGAAATTTGTGCTTAGAGGTGGAATCTGTATCTTGACAGACTATATTTAGTTAGGTTTAGTGGACCATGTCCAGATTTGTTTGCAGGGTGGAGATAGACAGAGCAGAACAATCTGTATCTGAGCTTTTCATTGTGGCCATAATACATCATCAACATTACCTTTATCCCAAACCAGTTAGGGTCGGCGGTCGATGAACCCAAAGCGAAAAGTTTAAAATATACTAAAATAAAAGTAAAAATATGGCTACCCAAAAATAAATAAATAAACAAACATATAAATAAATAGAAAACATTAAACAGGGCACTCGGGAACATAGGAAATCCCCCTTTCTACAATGCGAATAGCTTTCCTTCACTCCGTCCTAAGACAGACTATACGCCAATCTATTTCCCACTCTATTAAATCTTGTTTTACTACCTTTCCCCAAGTAAGTTTCGGCCGACCTCGTCCTTTCTTCATATCGTTTTCTCGGTAACACACTTCTGTTCTTATCGGAGCATCTAAGGGTCTACGAAGAATATGTCCAAACCATCTCAATCTATGTTCTCTCATCTTCTCTGCCACCGGTGCTATTCCAACTTTTCGTCGAATATCGTCATTTTTTATCTTATCCATCCTTGTATGACCACACATCCACCTTAACATTCTCATTTCCGCTACTCCCATTTTATGCTCATGTTGCTTTTGTACCGGCCAACATTCAGCTCCATATAGCATTGCAGGTCTTATTGCTGTTCTATAAAATTTTCCCTTTAACCTAAGAGGAATTTTGCGATCACACAAAATCCGGATGCACTGCGCCATTTCATCCAACCTGCTTTGATTCTATGGCTAACATCCTCGTCAATCTCTCCCCTCTTTTGCAAAATTGATCCCAAGTATCTGAAAGCATCTAAGTACCTCCTGTCCAAGCATATCCACAGGTTCTTGATCATCTCCTCTTGTCGTGGCAAACTCACACTTCATGTATTCCGTCTTACTCCGACTTAACGTGAATCCTTTGGACTCTAACGTATTTCTCCATAATTCTAATTTAGCATTGACCCCAGCCTTGGTCTCATCAATAAGGACAATATCATCTGCGAACAGCATACACCACGGCACCTCCTCTTGAATATCTTTTGTTAGTTCATCCATAATTAGTGCAAAAAGATAAGGACTCAGAGCCGAACCTTGATGTAAACCTATTGTGATCGGAAAATAACTTGATTTGCCATCACAGGCCTTCACATATGTAGTAACACCATCATACATATCCTTGATTGCCTTTACATACTTTAATGATACTTTTTTCTTCTCAAGAATCCACTACAAAACTTTTCTTGGGACTCTATTGTATGCCTTCTCGAGGTCAATAAATATTATATGTAGATCCTTCTTCTTTTCTCGATATCTCTCCATCAATTGTCGTATTAAGAAGATAGCCTCCATGGTAGATCTTTCTAGCATAAATCCAAATTGATTTACAGAAATCTTGGTTTCTACTCTCAAACGATGCTCAATAACTCTTTCCCACAATTTCATTGTATGGCTCATAAGCTTAATGCCTCTATAGTTGCTACAGTTCTGAATATCCCCCTTGTTCTTGTAGATAGGCACAATCATACTCTTCCTCCATAATAACTGAACGAAATGAGATATGCTTCCAACATGTTATGTTATGTCATTGCTTTTTTTTTTTTTTTTTTGGTCTTGTTTACTCGTGTACAAGACATCCAGGTCCTTTTAGCTCATGTTATTGTCGAAAACGACCACACATAGTTCGGTAACTCTTAGCTCTTGTTTAATGTTACTTGTCTTTCAGGTGGTGGAGTTTGGGCAGTTTACCCTGTTGTTTTCTCCATCAGCTATTTCTGTGGCATCTTCCACTCCCTTGTAACTGCAATATTGGCAGTAAGTACCTTTATGGCCTTCGGCCTTGCTGCATTTCGCTGTGCGGGCAGGCCTCCAAATATACAGTGGGGCAGCTATCCAGTGGTGGGGAAAGGGGACCTTGAGGATTATACCTTCTGTCTTTATTGTTGTAAGCCAAAGTCACTGAGAACTCATCATTGTCGTTCATGTGGAATGTGTATTGAGGACATGGATCATCACTGCCCATTTGTAAGTTTCCAGCATTTTTTGTTTTCTTGAAAGTACTGCTTTGAATACACCATATCAGTTTTAATTTGATTAATGCGAATAGCTGAGCAGTGAGATAAAATTTACTATTTAAATCTTCACATCTGCCTGAAGCAGCCCCTGTAGCCTCACTAAAAAAGAATATGGGCTTTCTTTATTTCTTTTCTTCTTTTTTGTACTTCAGGTGGGGGAGGAATTGGTAATTTTCACTTTGTGATTATACTTCTACTTGCCTGCAGTAATAATTTCTTCTCTAGCATATCCTGTGAGTCTGTGAGATCAATCACTTATTTCTTGAGAGTAGATAAAAACTAGTTATACCTATGATTTTCCTTCCCTTTTCTTCTTCCCTTTTTTTATTTTTATTTTTTTGGTTGCATTTGTAGCTGATGCCTTTATTAACTCTGTGTTGCAGATAGGGAATTGTGTTGGAGCCACAAACCATCGGCACTTTATTATCTTCCTTATCTCAACTCTAGTCAGCACCACGTACGTCGCGATCATATGTTCTTATGCAGGGTGGCATATCTGGCCACCACCGAGGTTTACATCTCTTGCTCGTCCATACGCATTTGGCAACAGTTCTGCTTTAAGAGTGGTCAGAGAACTATCTCTTGCTTTGTTAAGTTCTGCAACGCTATTATCAACAAGGGGCGTTATTCTTGTGTACTTAATTGTCTCTAGTGTCTCTGTTCAGATGGGCCTCACTGTCCTTTTATGGCAACAACTATGTTATATCTATGAAGGGGAAACATATTTAAGCCATCTAAGTTCAGGGGCAGGTGGTCGGTCTGGGGAGAGAGATTGTCAGAATCTCACACGTTTTTTCGGTTGCCCCTATCATTTCTCGAGATATTTGCCAATTAATCGGAGTTCTTGGAAGAGACATAGAAAATGAGGCGGAATGTGAAAAAAAAAAAAAAGTCACTCTCTTGTGTCTTGATCGATTCTTCTCGATCTTTTCCTCCCATGTTGCACTGCTGAAGTTGTCTATTTCGGAATCATCTTGCAATGAATGCCTTTGTCGTCCTATCTCTCCTTTCAGTTGCCATTAATTTGAGATTTATGACCAGTTTTGCTTTTTGTCAGTTGCTATTTCTATTTCATTGTTCTTCAGAGCTGAAATTGAACGTACGAAGACCGAATGATTATTTTTGTTCTAAGTACATTGTTCGATTAGACTACAAAGAGTAGGCGAAGGTTTGCAATTGTTTTCCCACGAGTTTCCTGGGCTTTGCAAGGATACGACCTATTGACCTTTTGTAAGATAATAGTATCAGTTCGTACTTTCCAAAAGCCCACTCGTCACAGCTGCACTTGTGGTAAATCATTTTTAGCTGGCAGTTCTTTTAATAATGGATTGACATTATCAATATGTTTATTTCATTAAAAATTTCATGATAACGGAAAATATTTTTCATAAAAATCAGTTTTAATATGTTTGGAAAGTAAATTCATTCCTTGTGAAAGGGGAAGTCGTTTTTCCTCCATCTAAGCCTAGTTTATTGGAATTGTCTTTTGGAAATCGGTTATTTTGCATTCATGCAAACTGTAAAAAGTTTCGACCGAACTGTAAATTCAACTTAAACAGTATTTTTCAGTCTTTTGGAAAATAATTTTTGGAAAGGAGTTTTTCTTTAAACAAATGATTCTTTATTATGTTTAATAATGGAAAACACGTAAATTCAATTTCCACCGTTAAGTCGATGAAATGGTATCCCGAAACATCAATTGTGATGAAAACGTACGGCAGGAATACCACACAAAGAGGACAAATAGATGCAGTTGAAGTTGGGAAAACCATTGGCCCGAACGGAGAACAATCATAAGGCAAAAGAACCGCCCAAAAACACCAAGTGAACCGAGCACGTTTCCTAAAACCACCGGAAGCACGACCACAACGTAGTTTGATTTTCGTGAAGCATGTAAAAGAATTCTCGCATACAAGTCTAATTAAAATGAGCGAAAACATCAACGGTATTTACAGGCTTGCTTGTAAATCGAGCTGAGTGTGGACAATTACGACCCGTCCAAGAAGCTGTCGACTTTCTGGTTGACGGCGGCGGACAGGAACTTCATGCAGATAGGGGCTTGAACTCCGGCGAGGGAGAGGATCGCGGCCGGAACCCCCCACAATGAGTCTCCACAAATCAAGCCAGATGCGACCGCGGGCCCAAAGTCCCTGGCCTTCTGCCGGTTGCTCCTCTCCCAGAGGAAGAGTATCAAGCTACCCAGGCACATGTCGATCGCGAAGTAACTTCCGAGGTAGAACGGAATCGCCATGCACATGGCGCTCGGGATGAATCTGTAGAGCCGGTGCTTCGTCTCGAAATGTTGCAAGATCTCTTTAATCAGGTTCAGGAGGATCGCGACGACAAAGCAGAGTATGGCGAGCTTGAGGCAGTTCTTGGGGAGGGAAGATACACCCTCCACGCCCAAGAGCGCAATGCCTCTGTACATTAGGGCATACGGCGCGGGGAACGAGCCTGTCGGATCGCCAATCGGATAGGCCTTGTAGAAGAACCAGAACACCAAGGGTGACATCACGCAGCTGATCGCGGTCCCGTACACCTGACTGAAGAACATCGAGCGCGGCGACGACAGGGTCAAGTACCCGGTCTTGAAGTCTTGCATGAGATCAGCAGCTGTGGAAACAATGTTCATCATGACGCCGCATGACACGAGGCCCGCGATCACTCCCCCCTTCTCCATCCCGACCCACGCGCTGAAGATGATGATCGCAAACTTGCCGTAGTTCGAGGCGAGCGACCAGTCAGTGAGGCCGCAACCGTAGGCGTTGCAGAAGGCCAGGAGGGGTGCAATGGCATAAGCGACCATAAGATGGTAGAACTTTATCTGGGGGAAGATGAAGGGAAGGACTATGATGGATATGACCGCGAGGCCAATGTATCCGCCAAAGGCGACCCAGTTCGGGATCTGGTCCTTCAGGAAGTAGAGGTTTCGCCGCTCGTCATTGTAATCGGTTTCATCAGGCGTCTCGGAGGATGATTCCTTCCTAGAGTTTGCAATGAGACTGCTAGTGGTTTTGATCAGCATGAGCACCACGTGGAAGAGGCCATCCCCGAGCATCATCGCAATCGCGAGAAAAACCTACGAAGATCAATCCATGCACAGTAAGAGAATTTCCAGTAAGTTTGGTTAAGAACTCAGCGATGTCGCAAGTTAATTTTCATAAAAAACCATCCCTAGTTGTTTGGTTTAAATGAGGTGGACAAAAATCACAAACCTAGTTTCATGAGTGGTCTGTACAACTTTTCAAGCTTAATTTAGAGGTTCGGATGTCTTTAGGAAACTCGAATGTGTAATGGAGGGCTGGGAAATTTACCCTATATCCCTGAATGCCATGGAGGCTGCTCGGGGACAGATCGGCGCTGTACCAATCGCCTTTCTTCGTCTCGATGAGAGGCCACATGATTCCCCACGATAGGACTGCGCCGATGAGCAGAGATATGTTTACCATGTAAGGGCATATCATTCCCACGCCGACATAGGTTGCCGAAAAATCAAAGTAAAACCTAGGGAGAGAGAGTCACGGGTAAAGCTCGAGTCGCACGAAAGTCATCCATTGAAGGAAAAATTCCTCTCATTACATATTAATAGGAACGTAATGATGAATTGTGATGTTAGAAAAACCTTTGCTTATAAGCTTGGAGGCCGAAGGTCGGGAAGTTGCTGAATCCGCATCCGTCGGCGACGGCGAAGAACCACTGGAAGCATGCCCAGAAAAAGCTCAGACAGAAGGTCTTGAAGAGCACAACTACTTGCTTCCTGTGTTTCAGAGCAGTATGAAAAAGATTAAATCACAATTTAGACTTAGAATCGGTACGGGGTGAATTCAATACTGTGCATATTCATTCATTGGCTAAACATGGTAATTGGAAAAAGTTCCAAGTTGAGAGAGACTACTTGGCCAACTTGGCCCCTTTAGGGGTGTGGAAGCTGTTGATGAGGAAAGCAGTGGCAGTTCCACTGGGGTACGTCAGCTTGTACTTCAGGATCATCATCTGTTTTGTTGGCAAAACGAATCCATGAATCTCAAAGAGGGACGACGATTGAACAACACGTTTACATTGTCCACGACGAGGGTTAAAATGTAAAGAACTCGAGAGTATTAGCACGTGATCCTCAACGCCGCGGCAACAGCGACAACAATACCTTTCTTAGGGGGACGATGGAGAACAAGCCAACGAAGCTGACGACGAAGAGAAAGCCTATTATCCAACCAAGCGAGAGCTTCTTCACGTTGGCCGGCGTGTTCCCTCCCTCTGCTTGCGCCGCTATGTGCGCACTCATTCCCAACAGATAGGTCGCCGTCCCACCTGTTATTGGTACTTCTTAGAAAGCGGGCAATGCCATCGATATCAAAAAGACCAAAGTTTGCGAAATCGGTGTTCGATTATAAACATTCTATTTGCCCCATGATCATTTAGGAAAACAATTTCTAGATCGGTTTCAGGTTCACGACATTGCAGGAAACCATTTGAATATTTCTCTTTTTAGTATTGTATGGAAAGATTTGTAGTTGAAGAAGCCATGTTTGAATACCATAAAACGAAACTATAATCCTAGTGCAATGAGAAAACGAGTTAAAGGCGGAGATGCGCATTGAGTTTTTTTGAATCTACGTGCATAATACGTCTAGCGTAGGATTGAATGAAACGTACTGCTAAACGCGATCCCGGAGGAGGCCACGACGCACGTCTGGATCACGGTAGTCTCCTGCCGCGTGAAGGGCTGCTTCAGGAGCCCGCATCCCTCGAGGAGGCTTGTCCAGGACTTGACCATGGCGAACCCGAGCAGGCCAGCGGCCACGTTAAGCGATGGGATGACCCCGGTGCTGAGGTTGAGCTTGCACACGATGAAGTTGAAGACGAGGCTGAGGAGGAGGCCCGTGACCAAGGCCCTCACCGTTAGCTGCTGCCTCCACGACGGCACCTCCGTGTCCTTGAAAGCCTCCTCCACCACAATCTTCTCGCCAGCTCTATCCCCCATCGCCTCCATTGCCTCCCAGCTCCGGTCGCCGCTCTCCTCCTCATGTCGCCCCGGCCTCCTCTCCATGATGGCCCCAAAGAAAGCAAGCAAGGCTCCTCCCAAAAACCCTAACCCCAACCTCTCTCTCTCTCTCTCTCTCTCTCTCTCTCTCACAACCCTTCTATATACCGGGGCGTGAGAATCTCCCTGCTGCTGTCGGAGGCCTTTTATAGACTTCTATTGCACAGACACTGGACAAGAAGGAAGAGAGAGAGAGAAACCCTAGATTTAGAAGGCCAGAGAGACTGAGTTGGAAGGGGAATTCAAAAGAGAGAAGGGTGCTGGAAACATGGTGGGATTCAATCCCAGCCAGCCAGTCAAACCAAAATAGAGAGAGAAGGAAGCAGCAGGATTCTTGGAGGAGAGTGTTTTTAGGGCAAACGTAACAGTGACCCGAGGCCATCCGCCAACCGGTCACAGACACGTGGCACAGAATCGACATAGGAGATCCCGCTAGATCTGACTTGGGAGAGAAAGAATCTACGGCATCTGCATCTTGACTCGCCAATGCATCTTAAGAGAATTTAGATCGTCCAGTATGTTTGGCTATTTGCAATTTTTTTAAAAAAATTTTGGTTCTACAGATGTGCATTGTTCAATTCATGAATTTTTCGTTATTTAACATATTCATATTACGATAAAGAGTGAACAGAAAGCAAATTCAAATTTTTGGGTGAATGAGTAATTTTTGCTTATTCCAACAACTTTGATGGTATAGGTAATTTAAGGGGATCACAATATATCTCAAATAACCTTCTTTTATTTGATCATTTAGGTACATGAGGGTGGAAGCTCGATTACCCCACGAATCAGTTGGCTTCGAAAATCTCCCTATATCTATGTGGCTCTAAACCAGAGCAGTTTGCGCGCGATTGATATGATTCAAATTGATGACGTATGATTCTCGAGTTAGAAATCTTCCGATGACTCAAATCAAATGCACCAAGCTTGGGTTGTCGAATGACCTTTTTTGGTCCCCATAGTTTCTGTGAAATAAACACTTCTAACAAGCGTGATCTACGCTTCACACTGAATTTTGACTTAAACATTTAAATAGTGAGGTTATTAGTGGAAATAACACCTACTGGACCTTCATTGCGATTGGATATCAATTCGAAGTGGGTCGTGAAGTTATCAAAATAAGTTTTAAAGTTACCAAAAAAGTCTAAAACATATTCAAAGGCCATTAATTTAGTTCTAAACTTTTTAATTTAGTCCTAAAATTTTTTACTATTTGCCAACGTAATTCTTCTGAAAAATTTGAAATTACTGATGTGGACGTCGGACATTCTACGTGGCACGTTGATGCCAACATGGACGAATTTTGCAATTCATTTTGAAAATTTTCTGAATTTCTTTTCCTTTTTGGTCTTTCTTTTCTTTCCTTTCCTTTTTCTTCCTTCCCTGGCCACCCTACCCATTAGAAATCCAAAAGATTTTAAAAAAAAATAGAAAAAGGAAAAAATATGAAAAATAAAAAATTTAGAAAAAAAAGTTGCAAAAATCATTTTCGTTAGCTATTTTGGATCAAAATTAATCAGAAGAACTATATTGAAAAATTGTCAAAAGATTCAAGATTAAAGTAATTAAATTTAAAATTTTAAAACTGAATCAATATTCGTACGGCTTTTTTTTATTTTGTCTTTTATAATTATCTCATCATATGTAGATGGACGTCAAGACATGGCTAAAGATTGTTTGTCGTATGCTTTGAAAACTAGCATCCCTTTTTTTACCCATTTTAATTAGGGGCATATATGCTTCATATGCCACTCGCGCTTCCCCATGCACGCAAATTGCATGTAAAGCCTTTGACTTTCGAAGTGTGATTTAATATTTAATGTTCTAACACTTTCTATCATGCTTAGTCTAATTTTTTTTATCTAATACTAAGCGTGAAAATATGTAATTAAGAAGGTAAATAGGAGTCTGGAGAAATTCAAACTCAATTACTCCAACTCTGATATCATGTGAGATTTTGTGGGATCATCATTAACTGTTTTAAAAGCCTAAGCTATTAAATGAAAGCGTAATTCAATAGTTAGAATGCTAATCAAAGGATGGAGTTCATTCGTTGCATCTAATACAAAATTTGGTAAGTCAATTCTCAAAGGAGCTCATTGAGGAGTGGGTGCCAGTTGCATAGATGGTTATTAAAGATAACAAGCCGTCATTTTCTCAATACTATTTCAATTAATTAGATTGCATGAAGTTTATTTTGGCTAAAACTTTATGCATTTATGAACAACAAAATATTTTATTCCCAGGAAAAATTGTTCATAGAGATTGTCTTACCGAATGTTGGAAAAATTACTGAAAATTCTTAATCCTATTGCAACTGTATCAATTCAGTCCTAAATCTTCTTTTTGCTAATTCAGTATTAAACATTTTGTATTTATGCCAATTCAGTCTTTGTGGCCAATTTGGCTAAATTCATTGATGTGGAAATTATTAATAATATTCTAATATTTGAGTCAAAGTTATATTTAGTTTCTATTTTATTTTATTTTCTTATTTTCTCCCTATCTTCTTCTTCATCTAGCCAACGAGTCACTAGCCCTACATGACTGGATAGAGGAAGGAAAAAAAGATAAAGAAAAAAAGAATAAATATTAAAATATCATTAAAAGTTGTCGCTTTAGTGCGTGACGTTAGCAATTTTCAAAAAAAAAATGGTTAGATGAATTGAATTGGCATAAATGCAAAAAAAATTATGACTGAATTCATTTAAAAAAAATTAAAACTGAATTGACATAATTGTGATAGATTTATGACTTTTTCAGTATCATCAACTTTGCACTGATTATGTCAAAATAAAAAATAAAAAGTCTGTGCATTGAGTACATAATCGTTTTTTTCTTCACCAATCCTTACAAATTGTATCAAAAAATTTGTTTATAAGATCTCTCTTTTGTGGACTAGCAACCATGCCTTGTTCATTATCATCATTTCATTTCGTTTTCCCATTCCTAATTTTCACGTTCTAGCTCATCCTATCCGTATAAACAGAGCTAGGCACTTGGTAAAGATAGGATTCAACCCCTTTGGTTTGTATCGACAACGAAGCCATTTAACGCAAGTTGAAGCATATGGTTGCTGCTATTAACGAGAATAGGAATTCCCTATTCTTAACAAATGGTCCTAGAGATTTCTTGGCTCAATGATGCGATTACTCTTAAGCCTAATAGGGTGTAGATGACACATGTTATCACAAGCAAGCAAATAGCGGTGGCGCAAGTCCATCGCGAAAACCATCATAAACTGCTTTACTGTAGTTCGTAGTGTGATGATACCACTTGGATTGGGCGATTGCTTTTATCAATCTTTGGGGTTGCCCGTTTCAAGTCCGAGAACAATGCTGCTCATCGTCTGTCCAAATCAATTGGCCTCTTCGATCCTTCTAACATTCCGAAAACACAAAATCACACCCACACCGTATCTTATGCATCAAAGGAAGACATGCTTAGATGGCCCGCCCAGAGAGGCATAGATCCAAAGGGATGAACACATGGAAAAGGCGATACCATATGGAAGATGCAAGATAAGGATAAAGAATGGAAACCATTTAGACGATAATTCCCTTTTTAAAGGCTCCGTGCATCGAAACGCTCGTCAAAATCTATGCTCTTATTATCTATATCGGTAAAGATTGCTAAGGACTAAAAAGTAGAAATGATTTTAATGTACATGCCCTAATTCCAGTTCTAACAAAGAAAAAGAACTACAGCTACAAAACACAAAACTTCTCCGTTCACCATCTTAGAAGGGATTTAATTCAGAGGTCTCTTGAGCTTGGAAGTTACCCTGTAACCAGGAGGACGCTTCCAATGAAAAAGGGCAAAAAATCAGGAAAATAATTAGTGACCTGTTCTGTTGTTCTTCCTAGAAGCCAAACGGTGATTTTCTCCGGCTTCCCCCTTCTCCGTACTGTTCATTCCACTTTCTGAGCTCATTCATGCTCGCAGCATCATAAGCAACCGATGGAGCAACCTGCATATCCAGCAAGATTTCGACTTTTTTTAGACCAGTTCAAAGAAAAAGCTCTATCTGCAGGAAATAAACAAAAAGGGCATCCAAATACAACAGTTGCATATTTTGATTACCAAGTGTAACTAAAAATGGGATGGGAAAATAGTGAGATCAAATTGTCTACCTTGCTTTTTGACTGTAGGAAATCATCCAAGTGAAGTGGCCTTGGTGTTGGAGATGAAATTTTGCTTCCCTGGTGAAGAATATATGACAGTCAATAGAGAAGCAGAAACGAATGGAAATTACAGTGTGATAAAGCAATGAAGTATACGTATGGACCATATGATACAGTTTCAGGTGCTCCAACAAGAGGAATGACAAGTAGACACATTGTTCATGAACAAATATTGGCTCTCACCATTCTCTTCGTTGCTAAATAGACATTGATACGAGTGAATTATTAATAATCATGTAGTTCCCACTCTATCGCAAGTTGTGTTATTGTTAAATTCCGTCCTACCATCAAGCCACATGCCAAAATAGAGTATATCATACAATCACTCCAATAAAAGGCTGGTTTCTCTTCCCTCGGTAGCTCAGGGCACTATGATATTGCATGTGCAGCGCCTGCAAGTGTGTGTGAGAGATGAAGAAAGAAGTAGATATACTCGCAAGAATGAGAAACTTAAAGAGCATCTGCACACAACGTCAGCCATCAGGCGTTTTCAAGATTGCAAAAAGGAAAAAAAAAGATGCGCTCATTTAAAGTGTTGCAAAAACAACATTATGCACATGAACCATCCCAAGATAGAGAATGTAGGTTGTAACCACAGAGCAGTAGTACCTTTTTTTCTTCCTCTAAAAGTTCTTGAACGGGCCTATATGCAGCAGCAATACAAAGGTTCTGCAAAGAAGATATATTAGATACGTAAGAAATACAACCACCTATAACAAGGCGAGAACAGAACATTACCTTTAAATCACTCCCAGAGTATCCCTCAGTCATGCTTGCGAGCTTGTCAATCTCAAAACCATGTTCTAGATTCTCTTGCCCAAGAATTATATTCAAAATCTTCTTACGGTTTTCAGCATCAGGTAGATCTACGTATAATCTGAGACAAACCAACATAAACTTGTCAGACATGTTCTTTTGACTTCCTCCACCCCAGTAACTGAGTTTATCAATCACCAAATACTTGGATATAGCTAATATCAGCTGTCAAAAGATTAGAGCATGAACCGGCATTGGGTGATAAATGATAATCGCTCTAGCCTTATTCATGGAATAGGTACTGCTCACGTATGGCAAACAAAGAACTTCATAATTTACCAATGGAAAGCATAGGATAAGATGTGGCCAAGATAAAAGCATATGGTTAGATTCTGCTTATGCTGGAAGGAGACTTGAAATGCGAAATCATAAGCCACGTGTAACTCAGAAATCAAAAGGAGAAATTAAATGGACTTGCAAACAACCAAGCTATCAAATAAGGGCCTATTTGGTAACGTTACTGTTCCAAAAAAGTGATTCCGATTAAAAATACTTTTTTTTTATTCTGTTCTTTTAGAAAATCAGAATGCGTTTGATAACTACATAAAATTTTTGATTTTTTATCCAAAAGTGATTCTAAAAAAGTGTCGTGGGAAGAGGCTAAGAAGTCCATCTTGGAAAAATGATCCTAAAAAAGTGTTCTTTTTTTTATAAACAACTTTTTTTTTGTTTCTGATTTTTGGTCCAAAAGTGTTCCCGGAAGCAGAATCAAAAACAGAATTATTTGCGTTACCAAACATGTTTCTGATCCTTTTTGTTCTCGGGAACAGAAACATAGGAACAGAAACGTTACCAAACAGACCCTAAATGGTCCAGGACTATTTTGTGAGTAAATCTACCTTCTTGGTAATCGCCTGATAACAGCATCATCAAGGTCAAAGGGCCGATTTGTCGCCCCAAGGATGAGGATTCTTTCGCTGTCTTTAGACCTCAATCCATCCCAAGCTGCCATGAATTCATTTCTCATTCTTCTTGTAGCTTCATGTTCATAGGAACCACCACGAGCACCAAGTAAACTGTCCACCTATATGACAGAATAACACATTCAACGGAAGAAAGACTGCTATAGATTGGAAATTGATACATCACAGAAAGTGTGAGTAGAAACAGCATCGTAACACCATGACAATTGTGCCGCAAACACTAACTAAGCCCCTTATCCACAAAGTGAGGTTCACTATACAGATCATTTTTATGTCGTAGAGTTCTATCTAGTCCTTATATTCCATCTAGTCCCATCTTCAACAACACCCACATTTGTAATGTCCTTAGGTTAAACTCCCTCCTGCCCCCCCATTTCTCCTTCAGACACGATACTATATCTTTGTGGGTTTAAAAATAAGGATTATCTAACTGTACTTCATATATGAAAGGTGCCATTTGCAAACAACAGTGAAAACAACATTTTTGAAGATTCTTCAACAAAACTCTACTCAGTTGACTGGAATCTCAAAGCCTCAATTGCAAAATGCAGATGAAAATCGAATTGACTTATGTTGAAATATCATAAGACCACAACACTAATTATCTAAAACAAAGTAGCAGTAACATCATTTCCTGTATTTCATCCATCACTTCGTATAAGAAACAAAGGTGGGGCTTCAGAGAGTGATATCATTATTCCATGTGCATTATACAAACAAGTTACGAAAGAGAGCAAATGGACACAACTTTTTTGACCTTTGGAGAAACACATCACACTATGATGGTTTTTGTTTGACCTTAAAAAGGAGATGATGCAGAAACAGATCTGACGAACATACTATATCATAGTTCACAATACGGATAATCCTTCATATTCAGAGTTACTCTACTTAGCTACAGAAAGCTTATTCCTAAAACTTCCAATAGACAGTAATTTTCTTCTTGTACCGGAAATTGAATCGTTTTATTTTCATATGGAAACGCTAGAGTTCATCAGTAGTTCCTAGCATGTAAAATAGCATCATGAGGACATTCACAGCCAAATCACCCAATCAGGTTTTCCTCAGTAGAATATTATCTACGATTAACAAATGGTTCCCTGTTACAGGACAATAATCCCATGCTATGAAACTATGATTAGCATGATAGGGAGCATTGCCAGATAAACACGAGAGAAAATTTTGGTTCAGCAAGGACAACTTCAGCATTACTATCACAAGAGGCTAACCTCATCAACAAATATAACGACAGGTGCGAGCCTGCTAGCAAATGAAAAAAGAGCCTTTGTTAGCTTCTCAGCATCTCCGAACCACTGTAACAACAAAAGATCAGGTTAACCAAAAGAAAATCACGGACCACAAGGCACTACAAGTGGAGGAGGAGATTTGAAAAGGACAGGAAATATAATTGCAGGATTATGAACTATCAAATTCTACTAAGATGGGGAAAAAAGCAGGGTGGACGGGGGAGAAAGACAATAAGGAAAGAAAAGAAAAGAAGACATTTTCCTCATCTCCACAAGGAGCACTATTAAAAACAGTCAGAGAGGAAAATGGATGAGGCACATACACATCAAGTCACAAGGAGAATTGACATGCAGATCACGTGAGACAGGACAAATGTCGGAACACTATAAAAGACTATTAGAGAGAAATTAATGAGGCAACACCATAAACCTCAACTGGCAACAAAATTTCTAAAGACACAAGAATCATGCAAAGGACAAAGCTGCCCAATGTTTTACATTCAACCATCGGTGAAATGAGCAATGTAATTGACTAACAGTGAAACTTCAGTCACAAAATGTAAGAATAAGAATAACTCATTAGCCTGTACAGAATATTTATCGAAAGCTATAGCTTCCACACCTTTGATGTCATCGTTGAACCTGTTATACTTATAAAATTCGCCCCTGCTTCTGTTGCCAGTGCCTTGGCAAGAAGTGTCTTCCCAGTTCCAGGAGGCCCAAAAAGTAAAATTCCTTTGCACGGCTGACAATGATCACATGGTCATTTGCCACAAACACCCAGAAAAAAGAAGCGTAAAAACTGCAAAGATGTCATCAATATGACAGCAACAGTACATGCTCACCCTCAACAGATTTCCACGAGAGAAAAGCTCTGGCCTCCTCATGGGGAGAATAACAAGTTCATTAAGTGCATCTTTCACTTCTTCAAGAGCACCTACATCAACAAACCTAACACCAACTTCGCCAGGAGGCACCACTGCCGAAACAAAGTTTCTCTCATAGTCATCTTTCGCAAGGTTCTGCAATAGTAACTGATAGAAGTCAGAGAGGACATATCCAACCAAACAGTTTGAGGACTATTGGACAGAAATAACAGCATAGTCATAAGAAAACAGATCAAAGAGATTACGTGCCTTAAAATTGAAGGAGGTTTCCCGAGATACTGCCTCCTGCTCTTTCAATCTGACAATTGCAACTTCAAGGCTAAAAGAAAAGAGAGGCACGTCAATCAACCGAAAGACAAGTGACTTTGACTTTTAGCATGATGATTCGTCAAATACCTTTCACGTGGCAGGGAAAGTCTGTCTCCTTTAATGGCAGGATGCACACAAGATGACAAATAATGATTTTTAGCCCAGCCAACAACTTTCTCAGCTTCTGCACAGGAAACAGATGAGACAGTTTAATTCCTTAATAATGAACTGAAAACAGGGAAAACAAGTCATGATAAGATCGTAACAGAAAACGACTCTACTCCTAGGCTATGTCAGAGAATCCAAACTCCTGATTAGAAAAGGACTAGCATTAAAACATCAAAAGACGTTCTTTAAAAAGATTGCTAGAATAAGAAAAATGCGGATAACTCGGTAGTCAGGTCCTCTAATGATGTGATAATTGCAGGAGGAATAATCTGGGGGACCGTTACTTGTTCCTATTTCCCAACTAGCAATAGATCCCAAAAGATGAAGCATTCCCATTGATGTAGATGAATGAGAGGACCCCAGCTTAAAAATTCAAAGCACTGGGACAGAGAAAAGAACCACAAATTCAGTTTCCTGAATAACGCTTACTGCCAAATGCATTCCACATAATTAAGGCTCCTCTGCAAACTTTTACAGGAGAGAGTCGGGGAATCAATGCATGAAAGCTGTTCCAAGAAAGGATAGGTGGAAAGTGATGGTCGCACCATCTTATCACTGAATGGAGTGTATGTAATGAGACAGCACATATTCGGAACAGGGGACCCACTGCCGCTTATTTAGCCAAATTTAATAATTACAACAACTGCGGAAATTGCACAGAATTCCACAGCTGATGAATATATTGCACATTGTTTTATGAAGCACAAGTGTCCATGTGATATTTAGAACTCTACCTTAACAACCTTGAGATTTCAGGTTTGGTTCCAATGGAGTGTGGATCGTCGTCAGGTCAGACCGTAATGAGGTATTTCCCTACATATCCCCTATAGCAGGCCAGATACCCGGCCAGGATGGCCTGCTTTTGACCAGATTAATGTGGCAAATGGTTGATGCATACAAACAAGCATAGGAAAACATGCAACCTTAACACCAAATAGGAGAAGAATTACTCGTGTGCATAAACCTAAAAATGAGTCTGACAGAACTTAAGGTCCTTTACCGTCATCCTCTTGAACAATTATGCCCATTAAAATTTTGTGAACCTCCCAAATCAGGCATTCTCTTTTTTCTTTAGTTGACTTGTCAAGGCCCACAATCAATGAAGTATGCATTAAATGAACATCCTCTCAAAATCAGAATGCACGCCTTGTCCTTCAGACCACATCCATGTTCAAATCCATATTTAGAATCATGCAAACTGCGGAACACTCATTACAAATCTTTTCAGTTTCAAATATGTGCACAAGTCCTTGATAAGAACATAAATCTAAGATGGCAGTGTCGATTATAGTTGCTTACTCCGTCCTGTCAGTATCACGCCTTCAGTGTTCACATGTAGGAGGTCCATACATGATAGTTCATGTTCCTCAAGAACCTGGAAAAGGATTAACTCTTTAAAAAGGAATATCCAACCAAAAATTCACCAAGAACTCAACCAGCCATTGAAGCTTCCTCCTCCCTCCCTGAAGTATTAACCACTCAATGAAACCAACCATGCATATGTTGTACCTGATTCAGTTCATTTATATTACTCCTCGATATGATTATCTTCCTATCTTCTTCAACCTGCTTATCGAACGTCCTGAGGAGATGTTCCTCCTGCAAAGAGTCCAAAATCACAAGAGGGGGGAGAGAAATAAATTAATGATTGTATCCATGCTTCTGAACAAAACAATTAGAATTATGCTTAGTCAACTGGAATGTGTTTTATCCATATAAGGGATCTTCCAATTGAAAAAGGTAGAACTAATGAACAACATAAGATGCTGCAATTACATCAAAAATCTGTAACTAAACCAACATCCATTTTCAAGCCAATGAAATTAACCATAACCAGTGTCGACAAAGGCTATCCCGTCACACACACATATTCTCATTAAAACAGAGTGGTCATTCAGGCAATATCAAAATAGATACCGCATTCACATTCCCCACAACTGTCAAATAGATCTCTAGTAGGCAAACTTTGGAAGTGATAAACTCTCAATCACTTTAGTAAAAAGAAAGGTATTGAACTATCAATCTAGATTTGATTATCTTTTGCTCTCTATTCGAGGCTTCAACTCTAAGGGTTTTCTCAGTTATCCTTGCTTCTTTAAGTTTGCTTCATTGGATTCTCTAATTAGGTGGATGATATTAGTGAACATTTGGTCATCTCAAGAATAAGAATTTCACATGATACAAGTTAAGCTTTCTTTGTTTCATTTACTAAGGTTGATAAGCATGGGATATACTCTGACAACCGCAGATTTAATAAGTGCCTTTTTTTTTTTTTACAAGTGCCCCAACCGTATGTAATAAATAAATATTTTTATTTACAATGCATTAGTAGTGCACCAAGAGAAACACAATGCTTTGGAAATGACAAAGTTTCTTTATTTAATCGTCAACAAGAACCAATTTGAAAAGCATTCCTAGGATTCTTACGAGACCTGCATGAACAGGTTGATGCTGAGTGTTAGCCAATTAGGCTAAATCATCTCAAGACCTGATAACTTGGTTGCTAATCAAATAATCCTGCATATGTTCGCTCAGGCAAGCACCTCAAACTTAAGGCATTATGGGGGTCCAAGCGCCCCATGCTTTTAAGACCAGAATCTGAAACAAACATAAACCACCAGACAATGCTTGCCTACATACTTCAATCAATATTGCAATTTATACACTGGCTTGGTGAGTCCTTAGCTGATATTTACTATCTACTGAAGTTTATTTTTCTGTCTTGCTTTGAAGTGCCAGATGGAGTAGAAAACTGCTTCATGAGAAAGCCACTCATACATGGACATTCAGAAGCCTTATCACGACGTAAATTATTCTTTGGCACATTAACCGCCATCTTGACTAAACTTAACTGCAAGTAAAATGAGCTCATTAATTCAAGCAGGTTGTTCAAGAGATAAGGTTACTGCACAAAAAATTCCCAAATAGAATACAGCTGCGGAAGCAACATTGATCCAACTTCAGACACTACCCAGAAGAAGAGAATACTAACTCTTAAATCTCACAATAAATTTTAAGAAATTACACATTGGACAAGGCAGGAAATGGGAATGTGAAATTGAGAACTGGAGAGACGTTAAAAAAAAGTAGAATCATCGCGACAAGCTTTTTACCTGGGGAGGATATACACGAAGGATGTTGTTGAAGAGCTTGTGGATAGAGTCAACATCAGATCTCCGGTTCGCCTTAAGACCCTCAGTGAGACTCTTCAGTGAAAGAGGCTGTGGGCACAATACAAAACTCAGTTAGCTGAATCATACCAATGTAGAAGGAAGCAGTCATCATAAAGAAGCCACTAAGGAACCGGCGCTGAATTTACAATTACATAGGACTAATAAAATAGTTTGAAGAATGTAATATTTTGGAAGGCAGTCACTTTCATTGCTCGCTGTTCCTATTCCTCTACCATATGGAGACCACCTTTCACATTGCCGTTCTTGAAACATTTGACATGAAAGCAGATATCAAATATATAACAACTCAAAAAGACTTGTTTGACTTCCCAAAAGAACACTACATCATCCTTTCTGTGAGATGGTTCTTCCTGGGGTACTTGACATGCAATGCTGAAATCGTTTCACGTTTGCTACAAGCTTCGGGTACAAGATGGCACACTGCATCGGTTAACACTAAACTTACATGCGAAAACCAATCCATCTGATCTTATGCCAAATTGACATGTAATATCATAACCCAGGTAATATGATAATCTATAGACAACAAATATCCCGATGTCCACAAAGAAAATAAGGATTGTTGCTAAGCCTTGCTTCTAAGCTTATGAACCTCCACAGGTTGGCAAAATGAATATGCAAATTTCTCCACAAGAACATCAAAATTTCCTTAAAGAGAACCCAACGACATTGAGACTCATGGAAAATGCAGATTGTAGAACTCAACAGAATTGTAATAAATCCGCAAAATGAGCACCACAAACAAGCACCTCCACCTAAGAGATGCAACAAATGAACCAGTAAAATAAAGTCCCGATAGCAGTAACTTTTCTGTATCAGAGTAATAACCAAACAATAATGCCTACCACAAACTGCAATTCAATATAAACTATCTTGTTCAAGAATTTAACATCACAAAATAAATTTTATTAAAAAAAATCCAACACAATGCTCTTTAATTACTAGTCAAGATCAATACCAGGCAAAACCCAAGATAAAGCATAATTTTCTCAGGCATTATTAGATCATTAGTACCAAAGCCTGGCTTAGCAAAATATATTATTGCTTTCATAATGAGCACTGATTCCAAAACAATATCTGTTCAGGTTAACTGCCAAGGCAAAGGCAAAAGTGAAAAAAAAAATATCTGGAAAGTGCTTAAGATTAGTGTTCTAAGGTGAAAAATTACCAGCTTCGCAAGGCGACCAATGTTTGGGAGTATCATTGTCTGTCAACACAATTAAAAGACAGAAATTAGTCCAAAGCCAGACACGGAGTCAAAGTAGTATTGGGATCAACAGTTATTGAGTACAAGCACACCAGAAACTTACAAATTTCTCTCTCTCTTTCGAGCCTGTTTCAACTTTGTTCTGACCGCATATTAAAACAACAGGGCCTGGTAATTGATCAAACATTTCATGCACTTTGTTGACAAACTTTGAGCGGTTCACCTTGGTAACAGCCCTAGACAACCATTGTGAAGAGTCTGGAAAATACACAACAAGAGGCTGCTGGGAACGCAAGACCTAAGGGCAGAGCAGAAAAGGTAAATAGGAAGTCCGAAGAAGAAGCCCCTCAGTCATTTACAATTATGTCAATTTCGAAAAGTGATGAAGCAGAATAAGCGGAAGGGAAGTTTTTAGCGCTTTTGCTACAGGAAGGAGGTAAAGCGGAGGAAGCCACAGAAATATCCTGTACTACTTGCTCCTTTGTATGAGAAGATGATAAGACAAACCAGGCTGTAACAATAACTAATTTTTCAGACAACATCCAACTACTTGCTTATTCCTGGCCAGTATGCTAAAGATAATAGTTATTTTTATCTTTGGCATTAATTAAGAATAGCAATTACCAGTGTTAAAAATGACGATCATGTCATTGCTCTTTGAATAAGATGCATATTAGGACGCACTTAATTTAAAGATAAAAGTAACATTTTAGTGATAAAACAACTCAAAATGGAAAGGAAAAATTAACTGGGTGTTTTGCAGTGATTTTGGAGCACCTTGAATCAGTATAGCTGATCCAACCTAAAAAGAACATCTGGAAGTTGCATTGATTGAAAGCCAATTTATAAAAACCAAAGCAAGAGTTCTTTTTTGGCTTCTTCAATGCCTGTATATTCAAGGGTTTCTGTCAAGCTCAACAATTTTTATATACAACCTTATCAAAAGAAGTCCATTCTCACCGTGTACTTTACTACATCTGTTTGGCCAGAAGAATACTCCCTCTCCTGTATTTAGGGGATATCTTTTGAGATATATGCCCATCCACCATTCCTTTGCCGTTCTACTTCCATAGTTTCAAGTGCTTTTTTACACTTACATCTTTCCTACTATTTAATTCAAAGATAGCTATCACATCAGTCTTCATGATTTACTCATTCTGTTTCACTCATCCCCTGATTTCATTCCCCCACTAATTTCATCCCCTCATACCAAATGCAATCATCAGGAGAAATACCACTAAATTTATCAAATACTAATAGCATCAAGAAGCACTAGCAGAAGACTACTCCATACAATGCTTTCCAATATGCACAGTACATAGCCTGAAGCACAATTCTAGCTGCAACATGGGCCAAACAATAAATGCAACACCCAAGCGTACAGCAAAGAGCTCTAATCTGACACTAACATCATCGAATTATACTCGGACACTAAATAATAACCACATAGTGGATTATCCTCTTGGCCATAAATCAACAAATTAGCATGCGCTTATTATTCAAAACTTTGACAAGAAAATATATGATCAGCTGATTTAGATCCCTTATACCTCGCAAAGTGCCTCCATTGCTATGTAACAATCTTCAGCTTGACTGTCCAAATCAGGCTCAATGTCGTTAACTATGATTCAGGAAAAATCAATTAGCTTATCTTAATAAAGCCGAGCTAATTGAGTTATAAAATAGAAGCTAATAAGAACTTTCACAGCCAAATAACATGGTTAGATTTATAATTTTACCACTCCAAATTCCAGCAATGTACCTAATTCCCCATAAAAAGAAAATGAATGTATGCAGTTCCCCCAATACATAAAAATTTTGGTCCAACTTGGCAAAGCAAACATGAAAATCAGGAAAAAAGTGAGGCTACAACATGACAGGAGCAGCCGACATATAGTTCCTGTCAATTCAAAAGGTTTCCAGATGCCTAAACTATTATCATCTTACTGCACTACCGCATCTCCATATCTCAGCTAAGGGACTAAGGGCGAAAATGAGTAAAAGCTCAGACAACAAGCCGCAGCAGATGTGCGGCAAACTGCAACCGTTTAATCAGATCTAGATGAATATGATGACAATATATTCTTCCTCAAAATCTAAAACTACTGGCGATGAAAAGCCACTTTGAAAGGTTATTACTTTGATAAGACAGATTTGGGGTTTAGGCTCCAAATATCATATCCCTTTATCTAATAATCAAAAAGATCTAGTTTACTTTCTTCCCATAATTTAAAGAATACCCCTTATCCTCCTAAACAATTTATAGATTTGGAAAAGACTTTCTATCCAGTTATATCAACTATATGTATCAAATTAACATGTCACTTGGACCTAGAAAATATTCGGCAAAAAATTGCCTAAAAGCTGTACCACAACACACGCAGCCAACTGGAGACAAGTCAGTGCTCAACGAACATACAGAGATAGAGGAAAAATTACTGAAAAAAAAAATTGTTCTAAGGATTGGGTAAAATGAATTAAGACCACCAAACATACACATTCAAGTGAAAGGTGATCGTAGCCTCAACCAGTGAAAAAAAGGATGGTGCTGAAAAGATATCAAGATGCTCTGATCAACTCTGGCAGTTTGTAATATAAAATTCTTAGATCTAACACTAATTCATGAAAAATCTTAATGGACAGAAATTCTTCTGCAGATAAGGGATGTACCACTTATCCACCAGATCGGGGGAGTAGATTGCTCAGTGGATGTCTCATCTGCCTCATCTCCACTAGCTTTATTTTCATTTGTATCCAAAACAACAGCTACCCTGTCTAAATTCACGTCATACACCACCCCACGCTGGCCTGTAGATAAAGGCCTGATACATGCCCATACAAAGTTAAATCATGCAACAAGATAGGTGCCAGTAACTATAACGAGCAAGAAAAATCTTGTGCAAGAATTACATACTGTAACAAGCACGTCAGCAATGAAAAAATACAATGAATTCAATAATTCACAAACAGGCAATTTCTTTCAGGGCCTCTCCAATTTACTCATATAACCAGAACACTTTAAAATTGCAATTCCTCCATTGACTGGAGACTGCAGAAATTTCGCTACTGACAACCACAAGTCAGCACAACAACAATACCAAAAAAATAGGCTACAAAAGATGTGGCAGTCTCATACTTGCACATAGGAGATCCATAAAGGGATGATACATTCATGTAAGAACCACATACTGATAGAGTTAATTAAAAAAATTAATCCACCCAATAAAACAGCAAAATACAAAGCACAGTATGAAACTATAAAAATATTCTTCGAGTTAGGTAGACGCTTTTACTCACTCAAACCCACTCAGTTGTTGGATAAATAGCATTTAATTTTCACTGTCAAGTAATGTTCACGAAAAGCGTTCTTATCCAGTCGATCTTTGCCTTCTTTTCCCAAGAGACTGAAAGGACCACGTTGCCATGTACTGTGAGATTATCTATATATAAAGGTCTGGGAATCTACTCCAAAGAGCCTTGATTGACAAAATCAACCGGCTACACCATATCCTTTATTTCCTTGTCCATAATTTAACCCTTAGCCTCCAAAATGATAGAAGAATAAAGCAATTGGCTCTCCATTTTGGGTACTTCTAGAAGGGCTAATCATTTTTTTGCATCAACAATTTGCATATAGATGCATGTTCAATATAGAGAAGGGAAGTAAACTTGAAACTTAAGTAAGAAAAAAATTCCTTGCTATACATTTATACAAATGAGGAAGCCAAAGGTTCAGCGATTTTGATGCTTACATGGCACCACGCTAAATACCTAGCGGCTGGGGGCTGACAGCAACCTCCAGCCCCACTGGTTCCACGACTTTAAATCCTTAAAAGCAGAGAACAGAAGCAATTCCACATGCGTTTCACCATTCTTTCCAGGTTTCATGACCAAAACTTGTAATACTGAATCTAATTTTTTTTAACTGAAGCAAGTTAGAAGCTAAAGCTACAACCTAGGATCAACTTCAGCTTTTCTTCTAAATATTTTCAACGCCAGCACATTTTGGGGGACTTTTCCACAGCGATTGAGGGAGGTTTGAGGAAGAAAACTAGCCATTTCAGAGAGTAAAACAGATTTCACTCCCAACCTCTGTGACCAGTTTCCAAGGGCTTCCTGATTAGTTTAGCTAATCTACTTAATTACAGTGACTCATCTTCCTTGCATTTCTGCAGACACTAAATTTAAATTAAACTATTTATTATCAGAAAATGAAAAGGCTGTTTAACTAAAATTTAAAAACTTTGAGCACAAAACTATTTTTTACCTTGAATTGGTCAAAATATGCTTAATTCCTTACTTCTCATGGAGGAGCGCGATACAGTCAAAACAAGGTATTTTAGTAAGAAAAGAATAGATACCTCAGAGATAGGTAGACTATAAAGCAGTTTGAATTATTGCAAAATTACTACTCTAGGAAAAGAAAAAAGCATGGTTGCACCAAATTAATTCTAGAAAAGTCTACATAACTGATTTTGGAAGAACTCTTGAACTGAAGGTCACATCATTTACTAACCCAATGCCAAATGTAGTGAAACCTGATAAGACATGAACCTACTAATCTCACTAACAAAACTGAAGCAGCTTTAACCATAAGGCTGATAAAGTTTCCCAGTTCTCCAGAGAAAAGACTGACACTACTGCTCCTCATTAGCCACTAAGAATCTCCATATCAGTTTGAAAAGTGATGCAAATCTAACTACTCTAAATCCATGCAAAGGGTTCTGCTCCATGATGGACCAGTCACAGCTTCTTAACTATTCTCACTGCTAATTCTCCTGATATGAGTGTGCTAATTATCATGGGATCCCACAACTTGGGATGCTCATAATCCTTCTCTGGAAAATAGACCTACGCCTTTGCATCTCCTCCTACCACAAGTTACCAACAAAAGCTAAAACTTGTCACCATATGGTAAAATTCCTGTTCGAACCGAAAAGTGTTCTTGTAATTCATTTTTTATTGCCCCGTAGTAATTTCTTCATTTACCTAATTAAAAAAACTGGAATTTTCTATCACCACAGTAAGCATTCAATCAAGTGCTATATCATTTCCGCCTCAATTAAATTGACAGTGCTGTAGGAAGATGGGTACAACTCAACTTCCAAGTGATAGTAATCAAGGTGGTACTGTCAAACCAAAGATGGTCTTACATAACACAATTAATTCACAAATGGACAACAAGGGGGTATATACCCCATTATATGAAGGCCTAAAGGACGAACTCGAAAGTATATTCCAAGTGATAGCAATTAAGATAGTACTGTCAACCCGCAGATGGTTTTCCATAACACAAATTGCTTCACAAATGGACAACAAGAGGGTATATAACCCATCATGTGAAGGCCTAAAGGACGAATTCGAAGGTATACTTCTACAATAAAGTTGGGATACTTCCTCATAGTCAGACAAATAAGAACCAGGGAGACCACTGATAATTTTGAAGGTCCATTAGCAATGAAGATTTAGAGATGTGAGAAATTTCCAATCATCAAAAGGAAGGATGGTAAATAATAATATGAACAAAATTCTGATGCCTTATATCTTAAGGAAAAGTTTGGCTTGGGGCAGTACCTGTCTAGCTAACAATTAACTGATAATCCACCCAAGGGGACGAAAAAAATGAGGCTGAAATTATGTGTCAATAACCTCTAGGAGGATTTCTTAATAGCTCAATGCGAAATGACTAACCAAATCTCAGAATTTTATTTGTATATGAAATGTAGCCTGAGAGGACCACTGCCATGAAGTGTCTATATCAAACCTCAGATCTCTAGAGGAGGAGGAGGAGGAGGAGGAGGAGGGGAAATATGGGCAAACAATAGAAGATCAATAGATGGAAGAAGGGAGTGATCTCTTCTTAATGAAATAAAGCAAAGCTAGTGAATCTTAAAGCTCTTTGATTTCTGAGGCCTTGAAGAGCCTCATTTGCTTTTCCCCATCTTGAAATCATGAAATCGACTTACCAACCCACCTGCCACGTATTACTGTATAAGCATTTATGGGGCCCTCAGAAGTTGGTATCTTCCCCAATACAATCCTGTGATTCATTACGTGAGGATGAAGTCAAAGCTCAATAGAAGGTGAAGCAACGCCAAACATATGAACCTCCTAATAAAATGCACTTGCCAAGATCTCAAACACCCCGAGACATCACCGGAAAGGGAAAGCACAAGGAAAAAGTCTTCCCAGCGACTAGATCATCCCATCAAGAAATTGACTACAGGTCCTACTCCATACTCAAAAGCTATGCATGTGGGAAACAGGGAAAGCCAAAGGGAACAAGACTGAATCTGTTGGCTAAGCATCATAAGAGCAAAGAACCTTTCTGAGACTTGTCATATATCAGCATTCAATTCATCAGCAGACAAATAATCAATCCTTGACCATAACACTCAGGCAAAAGTGGGTTTCTTTGCAAATAACCAATCCACAACCATAACACTTACATTCTCTCATACTTAATAAGACTTGAGATTTCCATCCAACACCTTAGACAACAAATACCCCGACATGCAGACAAAATTCTAATCGAATAGCCCAGATCAAACCAAAACAAGAAAATTCCAAACCAAGGGTCTAGAGAACAAGAGTACTTGAGATAGCTATCCAATATGCAGTTACTTTTGGAGGAAAAAAAGTCACGTATAAGCACAAGCATTCCTATAAGTTTGATACAGGTATCGAATCATCGTCATAACTATCCAACACCCTGCTTTCTTATAGCAGGTTGCAAACTTTATCATGTGGTCACCCATAAAAAAAAGGTTTCTTTGTATAATATTGACTTAAAAATTAAGCAAATAAGTAAGGTTCATAAATCAAATAAGCTTCCCCTAGACATTAGGATGGAAAGACTCTTTTGAAATGGGGAAATGAATAAGAGTTGTGTCACTCTAGATTCCAGCTTCAAGGTCCAAACAGCAGGTCAACAACGCATCGATACAGCATGCTACTCAGGACTAAGCTCCTGTCTCCTTAACAAAGAGTACCACAATAAGTATTAGTCTTCCTAAAGACAATATGAACTAAGCCAGAACCATCACAATCTTTCTTACCATGGAAAAACTACAAAAGGAGCCATTAACATAGTTCATCAACATATGCTAGCCACTATAATCTTTTCATCTCTACAAGTTCTCCATAAACAATCTTATAGCATCACTATCAACTTGGCAATGTATCACAGAAAGGTCATGAATATAATAGAGAAGAGAGACGCCATTGAATATAATAAAGAGGCAAGTAAGCAGGAACATGGCTTTCAGAAAGGGAATAAGTTGAGGCCGTGAAAAAAGGAAGTTGAGCGTTAGGATGAAGCACCAAATTTTAGTCCAAGATTCAACATGTTAAAGTGACTAAGAGAGCGAGCATGGTGTACTGATCCCTTTCAATGCAGCATAAGCCACATAAGCAAAACTATCACATTAGAAAATGCTCCTAAACTGATGTCGTAGTGACACACTCCGTCTAGAGCTCAATATAATAGTTCCAGCATCAGGGTTAGTCACTGCCTAAGTATCCTTCTTTCCTTGAATACAAACAAATCAATAAAATCTACACATTCAAATTGCCTTTCCAGCTGATCAAATAAATTTTGATCACTGTCTAGCTCAAATGCAGAACACCCCTTGATGCAGCATCATTCAATTAAGACATCAAAATTTTCCAATCACCAATCTCATATCAAAACATAACCAACAAAACATACTGTATAAAGCTATTAAACTCCTGAAAATTCCTCTCTGCTTTACAACGTTAGCAGGCAGCAATTAAATGAATCCAATAAATGCAGGAAAAACAAAGAACAACGATGACCTGTTATCGGCTGAAATCTTTTGAGAAGGTCCAACGTATTTCACTCGATCCCCTAGAAAGAAGAGGCGCGAACGATGTAATACACAACATATGAAAATAAAACTAAATGACATCGAAAAAGCTATAGTAAATTTTAAGACCATTTCTGACACCAAAAACAAATCGATACATCAATCGATATGTCACCTCTCTTAAGTTGCTGCTTCGGTTGTTCTGAATTTGCAACATCTTCAGGCTTTGATGACTCAGATGAACTCTCTGATTCTCCTGAAACCCTCTGAGAGATGAGCAAATCCAGAATCAGGGTATAAAACACATATTAATGACTCGAAACCCTCCAAGCTTGTGCAAATAATCATTACACATCCAGTTCCAACCTAAAATCATGGATGTAGCCAACTTTATTTTCCCTACTAAATTACAGATTCCACCCATGTCAGATAGCAGACATTCTACCCCCCTAAACTCCCATGCCCTTGACTGGCAAGAATTTCAATGATGACTTTATGATCTTTGTCCGACAAAAAAAGGTCAACATATAATGTACACCCATCTTTCATTTATACCTTGACTTCATGCGTTTAATGATATCGAAACATATAGTTTGGAAAGTAAAGCATTGGACTGGCAGGAAGCATCATCTAGAAGTAGTCATCAGTGCCACCATTTCAAAAAAATTCATTGACACAAAAGGAGTGTATCTAGCTATGTTCTTGCTTCTACAAAGAACATTCACTCTCCGAATCGAGACTCTAGAAGCAAAGGCCATATGGATGTGACCAATTATTTTGTTTCAAAAAGTCAACAAAGCTCATTTCCTCACAAAAGGATACTCTCACAAATTCAAATCGGGACTTCTTCGTAAAAAAAAAAAAAATCAACCATTTGTTGGTTCATATACATGAATACGTCCATTGCTTGGCAATAACATGAAACAGATAAAGTCAAAACAAAAGGTAACAAATAACAAGTAGAAGAATCTTAATTGGAGCGGAACAGAAAAAAGTAAACAATTATTACTTTATACGCAAGGACTGGAGGAGTAAAATTTAGCAACCTTAAGACCAAATGCATGAGGTCCATAAACATCAAGGGGTTTAATGCAAAGTATGTTTGCATTGCATACATCAACATCAACATCACCTTTATCCCAAACTAGTTGGGGTCGGCGGTTGATGAACCGAAGTGAAAAGCTTAAAATATACTAAAAAAGCAAAAATATAGGTGCCAAAAAAAAATAATAATAGTAATAATGAAAAATAAAATAAAAGAATAAAAAATATAAATAAGAAATAAATATAAATATAAATATAAATAAATATAAATATAAATGACTAAACAGGGCACTCTTGAACATAGGAAATCCCCCCCTCTATAACGCGGATAGCTTTCCTCCACTCCATCCTAAGATAGATCGTACGCCAATCTATTTCCCACTCCATTAAATCTTGTTTTACTACCTTCCCCCAAGTAAATTTCGACCGACCTCGTCCTTTCTTCATATCGTGTTCTCGATAACACACTTCTGTTCTTATCGGAGCATCTAGGGGTTTACGGAGGATATGTCCAAACCATCTCAATCTATGTTCTCTCATATTCTCTGCCACCGGTGTTATTCCAACTTTTCGTCAAATATCGTCATTTCTTATCTTATCCATCCTTGTATGACCACACATCCACCTTAACATCCTCATTTCCGGTACCCCAATTTTATGCTCGCGTTGTTTCTGTACTGGCCAACATTCAGCTCCATATAGCATTGCAGGTCTTATTGCTGTTCTATAAAATTTTCCCTTTAACCTAAGAGGGATTTTGCAATCACACAAAAACCCCGATGCACTGCGCCATTTCATCCAGCCTGCTTTGATTCTATAACTAACATCCTTATCAATCTCTCCCCTCTTTTGCAAAATTGATCCCAAATAACTAAAGGCATCTTTCTTAGGTACCTCCTCTCCAAGCATATCGACGGATTCTTGATCATCTCCTCTTGTCGTGGCAAACTCACACTTCATGTATTCCGTCTTACTCCGACTTAACGTAAATCCTTTGAACTCTAACGTGTTTCTCCATAATTCTAACTTAGCACTAACCCCAGCCCTAGTCTCATCAATAAGCACAATATCATCTGCAAATAGCATACACCATGGCACCTCATCTTGAATATCCTTTGTTAGCTCATCCATAATTAATGCAAAAAGATAAGGACTCAAAGCCGAACCTTGATGTAAACCCACTGTGATTGGAAAATAACTTGATGTGACATTACAGACCTTCACACATATCGTAACACCATCGTACATATCCTTGATTGCCTCTACATACTTTAAGGGTACTTTTTTCTTCTCAAGAATCCACCACAAAACTTTTCTTGGAACCCTATCATATGCCTTCTCGAGGTCAATAAACACCATATGTAGATCCTTCTTCTTTTCTCGATATCTCTCCATCAACTGTCGTATTAAAAAGATAGCCTCCATGGTAGATCTTCCCGGCATAAATCCAAATTGATTTACAGAGACCTTGGTTACTACTCTTAAACGATGCTCAATAACCCTTTCCCACAATTTCATTGTATGGCTCATAAGCTTAATGCCTCTATAGTTGCAACAGTTCCGAATATCCCCCTTGTTCTTATAGATAGGCACAATCATACTCTTCCTCCATTCATCAGGCATCCTATTAGCTTGTAGAATCTTGTTAAACAGTTTAGTCAATCAACTAATTGCCACATTCCCTAAGCATCGCCATACTTCAATACGGACACCATCTGATCCTAAGGCTTTACTAGTCTTCGTCTTCTTTAAAGAATCCTTAACTTCTTATGCTCTAATTCTACCCACAAACCGTCTATTTAACTCATCAGAAACATCCACCAAATCCACCTCACTTTTATCGCCCTCCCCATTGTAAAGCTTGTTAAAGTAGCTCACCCACCTTTCCTTCACTTCTTCATCTCTTACTAACAATTGTTGATTTTCATCCTTGATACATCTAATCTGTATCAAGTCTTTACTTTTCTTATCTCTTATCTTTGCAAGCCTATAGATATCTTTTTCTCCTTCTTTGCTCCCAAGTTTTTTATACATATCAGAGAAAGCCTTGCCTCTAGCCTCTCTCACAGCTTTCTTGGCATTTTTTCGTGCCAATCTAAAGTTTTGCAAATTCTCTTCATTAGGACATTTATGCAAATAGCTAAAACACTCCTTCTTTTGCTTAATTGTCTCCTGCACCTCTTCATTCCACCACCAAGTTTGTTTTGTTTGATGTCCGTACCCTTTACTTTCACCTAACACCCCTCATGCCACTCTCTGTATGCATTTAGACATGTTACTCCACATCCTATTTACTTCTCCCTCAAGTTTCCATGGTCCTTCTTGCAGCATCTTTTCCCTGAAATCGGTATATTTTTCCTCTTTTAACTTCCACCATCTTATTCTGGGATTTTGAGCCCTTCGCGGCATATTCTGTGCCTTATACCGAACCTCTAGGATCACCAACTTATGTTGCGTAGCTACACATTCTCCAGGGTAGACTTTGCGATCTATATACGAGGTTCTATCCTCTCTTCTAGCAAGAAAGAAATCAACCTGACTACAATTTTGACCACTACGAAAAGAAAGAAATCAATCTAACTATGTTTGCATTGCATACATGAATTAATACTCCTAGTTTGCTCATTAACTAGTTTGTAACTCAAACTATTGTGCATGAAGTTATGGTCAATTCGACCATTCACTTGCACTTCGTCTATAAGTTTCTCCACTAATTTCAGGAGCCAACTCTTCCGAACATTTCATATTCAGACCTAGTTTTCAGCAAAAGTGAGTATGAAGTAATAAGGGCGTCTATTTAGGTTGAAGAAAAGAGGTCTTTCACTTAAATAAATTAAATCTTTTAATCGATCATTTGGATAACTTTGAACCAACTGGAAATGCTTCCACCTAGTGGCAATACAAAGTAAAAGACAGATTGCATCTACATTAACAGTAGAAGGTTCAAAGTCACCTAGAGTTTGTCCTCTCTGTTTCCTTTCTGTTCTCCCTAACAGTGTTACATTTAAATCAACCTTAGCCCTGCATGAAGCCCACATCCAGGCTACTGCTATTTGCCCAACAATCAACGTACTTGACCTTCCAAAGGTTATCTTGCACAAAACTATCAACTTATAGATTTCAAAGAAGACAGTATCAGCTTGCCAGGGATTCAAAGAGCCAAAAAAACTATTTAGCACCTCATATATGTTAACTTCAGCTCAATCTTGACTCAAAAAATGTAAATTATGAGGTAATTTCACTTTACACTCAGCTGTACATGAAGTAATCTCTTCTATGAGATATGTGCACCATAAACTACAAATTCCTCAGATATTTTCTATTCTAGACATAGTCAAAATACAATACTTAAGTCCAATTCGGTGAGAGGATGGGAAAATCTGATGTGGCATTCACCGACAGGGAATAAAGTATCTTAACCACCATTCATCAATTCTGAGATCAGAGCCAGCACAAGCTCTTGCGAAATGATTTCTATCTACAATCACAGGAAAATAAAATAAGTTAAATGCGACAACCTGTAATCTCCTATTGACTCATTATAAGTGACCAAAACTGGAGACTTCCAACATGGGGAAATCGAGAGGTCAAGGTAACAATAACTGAAATGGGTATATCTCGTGAATACAATCCAGTGCAACCCATGCGATTTTCATTGGAGGGGCAATTTGGTATTTCTGACCTTAAGCTTTATGTGGATTACCATCATGATGACTACTGTCGTAGTATCTGTTAGAAGATAGTAGTGTCCTGAATATGCTTGCCTGTTAGTATGCGTAAAATTTAACATGCTTTTCATGATCATGCTTATCGACGGACATTACCTTTGCGAAGTCTTGAAGGTTGAATGGGACAAGCTTCTTAAGGGCTGCTTCTGCAGTTGCCTGCACATCTTCTTCATCGTCACTACCATCAGATCTTGCTTCAGCACTGCTGTTCCATTCTTCTTCATTACTTGCTTCATTCTCATCCTCAGTCTCTGACTCAGAAGCACAATCCTCCGCAGATTCGGCACGGTCATCATCTGATTCTGATGAGCAATCCTCACCAAAGTCCTGCATTGAGGTCACACAGAGTAAGTACATTATCATTTAACAGAAGGTAAAACATTTCACACTTTTGAGGACATTCCGATCTTACATATGGAGCAAGTACACTGCTGTCAAGCACCAGCAAAGGAACTTGTAGATCCCGAGCAAGCGCTCTAACTAGCCTCTCTCTAAAGAGTTCGGTCCCTACATTAGTCAGGGTATCAGTTGCTTCTTTCCTTTCCCAGAGAAATCTATCCACAGAAATTGTTGCTTCATAAATAACCAAAAAAAAAAAAAAAAGAATGTATCTCAAAAGTCCACCTGGAACACTCTGAAGCAGTATTCTCCCACTGGAAGAATTTAAACGAGCACCATAAGATGAATTGATCTTCTTATGTTTCATATGAGATGCCGCACACTCTACCAAGGTATTTTTGGTGTGTTCACTGAGTAACAGAAGATGCAAAATTAAGACTTTAGTAACTGCAGGATCAGTTCATGGGAGAGATCTATAGAGCAGCCCCTGTATTATCAGTAAAATAGAGCAATTATGTATTGAATATACAAAGAGTAGTAATTACTTAATGTAATAAGGAAATGTCTCCCAGGAAACACTTATTTTCTCCCAAGGAACAATCCTTCGCAAAAACTCGTTCTTGAATTTTTCACGCCTACTAAGGAAAGGTGGGTCTTTCTTTTTACTTTCCATTGCCAGTTTCTCATTGCGAAGCCATTCCTTTTGGTCCTGTTCGCCCAGTCTCGCATGCGAATCATGACCAGTGACAACATCAGTGGCTGTTTCTTTGTCCCGCACGGATTTTCCGCTATCAATACTAGACCCATCTTTAGTGGGTTCTTGTTTATTGCCACTTGCATTTCTTCCATCACCTTCAGAACTGTACGCACGTAACTGACCACCGTTCAGACTAGAAGAATGCCACGGATACAAGCCCTTAACATAAGTGCCTGCTGCAGCACCACGAGGTGAAGGCAACTCTGACAGGTATCTTCTGATTGAACTGAACTGCAGATGGTGGATTTCCGAGACTGCTATGCAGCTCAAAGGCCAAGAAGGACCATGCTCTTGAAAGTGAGACCTAAGTGATTTGGATGATTGACCCATAACACTCCATCTTTGCTTTTTGCACTTCAATCTACTTGCATACATGGCAACAAATCTTCAATTTCTTCCCACTGCAAACTCTATCTGTATAAGTTTTTTAACTAAAATTTCAGTCATGCAGAGACATCCCAAGCAATAACATAAACTCCACTCACATGAGAAGTAATGAAAAATTGAAACTAAGAGGGACAAAGAAAGAAAGCAAAAAGTGAAAACAACATAAGCTCTACTAGCTGGATCTTTCTTTAGTTTCAAATTATCTACAGCACAAGATTTTGTTCAATTATGGATAGGATTTAGGGCTCTTTCAAACAACATGCTTAAAAGTCAAGAACCTAGCCTAGCAACCGATATCGTTCAACTGATAATAGTGGAGCCAGTGCAAAGGAACTTAAGGAGCAATACATCTTTTACACTTTTTCACGTGGCAAACTTTTAAGTGAATTTTCCACAGAATTTCAAGTTATCGGAGTTGGTTCTACCACAGAAGAAGGAGTGAGATTGCACCAACCGAAATGGATTTTACCATCGATCAAGCAATGCCTACCATAAAGGGGACAATTTCACTGCCCCACAAATCATGAAAGGTTGAAACTCATCGCTATTCTACGAGTGGGAGCAGATAGTAAAAACAAACCTCTAAAAACTAGCTAAAGGATTATTCACGTGCGAAGCTTGAAGCTTTAATCAATATATCAATCTATACAAGGCTCTGACTTACACAATCCAATCCACTTCTTGAAGTGCCGAAAGGGAATCCCAGTTTTCCCCACATATGAAATATCTCATCGCAGACACTACACCGAAAAGCACCCAACATTTATTCTGCCACTTCCCCGCATTTGCAACACCAAATGGTGAACCAAATTCGAATATTACAATCTTCCCATCACGAAAACAATCCAAAAGGAGGCGATTGTACCCCTTGCGTTCCCAAATGCACTGCAAGCAATCACAATAACGCACGCCAATGCAAGAGAGCACAAACAAGAACCCAACAAAGAGATAGGAAAAACAGCATGAAATCTTACCTACGGTGTGTTCAAGACCTAGGAGCGGCGCATGGCCGTTTCACAGACGAGCCACAGCGAGAGGCCTGAGAAATTCAGCCGCTTCAATCAATGGGCAGCTCAAAGACGACGAAAACTTTCAAGGGTAAAGAGCCGCGAGCGGAGAGAGCGGTACAATAGGAAGCGGGAGAAGCTGCGAGAAGAACGTTCAGGTAAAATAAGATCTGCTCTGGGTCACTGCTCTCTCCTCTCTTTACCTTTTTTCCTCGTTTTTACTTCCTATGGCTGTATTGGTTTTAGCGTCTTGAGTTCGTGCGTCTCCCGAGTTGAACTCGCCCGGCGGATGCGCCCGTGGCAGGGAAACGAGTGCCACTGGCGTGTCTTCCTGCAAAGAATATAGGGAAAATTCAAAAAATGATCCAAAGTGCATTTATTTTATCAAATAAAAACTTAAAGTGAGGTCTGAAATACTCTTATCATATGAAAAAAAATCCTTGAAGTGACTATATTAATCTCAAATAATGGTCTTAGTCATTTTAGTTAGGGGCATTTTGGTCATTTACAATTTTATTTTATTTTTGTTTTTCTATTTTTAAGAGATTTTGAAAAAAAAAAGTAAAAAAAAAAAACAAGAAACACGGGCAGTGGTGAGGCAGTAGCTATGGCCGTTAGGGTCACTAGTGTCTTGGCGAGGACTGCAGCCCTCTCTCAGACTTGGGTGAGGGTTGAACCCCAACTCAGGCGAGGGCCAGCAAGCCCTCGCCTTTGGTCGGCAAGGTCGCCAGACTTTGATGGCCATTGCCATCGCCCCATAGCTTGTGGGGTGCCGACCACAAGTGAGAGGTCCTGTGATTTTTTTATTACTTTTTAACTTTTTAATTTAATTTAACAAAAAATTAGATTAAATTTACATTCTAACAGAAATGTTCTTGATCAGTTGATGAAGTCAAGCTCTTATTAGAAATAATGGTAACCACTTCACGCAATTTTTTGAGACAATGATAGAACTTCACATCTTTATTTAAGAAAATGAGAGTACTTGTAGCCATTTTTTGAAATTTTCCTAAAAATATATAACATTGAAAGTCTTTTCGAGGAAAGTTCGGTGATGGACTAGTTCGCATCGTGTGGCCCAATAGCTTCAGCCCATTTTCAATTGCTTCTCTGGTAAACGTGTTTGATTGCGAGTCTCTCTCTTTTTAGGTTTTGCAGTTTCGACCCTTCTATGATCCCTCGAGGAAGGGGTGTGCAACGAACTTGGATCGTGTGGCACTCGGATCGAACTGGACCGAATTGGCTGATTCCCATTGGAATCGATCCAGTGCTCAATTACAGGCGCAAAACTGAGCCACCTAGATCAAACGAATATGTTTTGTTTTCCTTTTCTTTTAAAGAGTAAAGGAAAGGAAATTGTCAAAATCACAAATCAGACTCATCCAAGCGGAGAACAAACTTCCCCTACCTCGAGGAGGCGGATTAGTGGAGGTGCATGAAAACTAGTACCCTGCATGAGAAAATTGACAATAAAAAGTTAATCGGCATTTAAAAATTTATTCATATTTATGATACGTCTATAAATTTATATGAACATATATAGTTAAAATGCATTTAGAACTCCAAACCATTTCAAAACAGATTGAATAAGTTTTCTTAGAGGGTCATGTGGGGTTTTTGCACAGTATATACATCTTGTTTGTTTTTATATCCTAAGGAGTTATCTAATTTGTGGACTTAAATAACCTAGTTCATTGATTAGTTCCGAAGACAACTCCTTATTCAATTTCTATAGATATTGCCTACATCAAAGAATTTCCACAAATTTTCAATAGTTTTTATTTTTTTAGGTTGATTTATTTCTCTTATTTTTCAAATTGTTAAAAAAATTCACTTTGATTGCGGGATAATTGCCAATGTCTTATATATATTTTTTGCATAAATATCAATTCAATCCTAAATTTTTAAACTAATTTAGATCCAAACATTTTCACGATTTGTCAATATAATCCTTCTAATAAATTTTGACCTAAAATTGATAACATAAATTCATGTCGTCTTACCTAGCATGGCTAGCAGTGGCCAGTGGCCCTTGTCATCCCTTGACAATAAAAAGAAAAAGAAAACAAAAGAAAAGAATAAATTCAAAAAAAGTTACAAAATTTGTCATTCAGTGCCTATTGTGTCGCTGAGGTCGACTTGCATCCAAGTCATCAATTTTCACCAAAACTTTGTCAGAATGACTATAGTGATAAAATATTAAAAAGTTTAAGACTACATCGACACAATTGAAAGATTTAGATTTATGACTCAATTGACTATCGTGCAATAAACGTTGGATTGTCTACATAATTTTCTTCTTTGTTTGCTAATTTTCCATCTTAACTTTCTAATTTCCATTTCTAACTTTTTTTTGCAATCCGAGGAGTATATATAGCATTTTTTTAATGTAAAACTTACTAACTTTTTCATGACTTCATTCGTAAATTGTCAAATATTCTTTTCGTATAGTCTTTCTTATTATTTATCAACCCATTAATAACCTTCGCAGAGAAGCACAAGAGAAAACAAATATGAACAATCGACGCACCGTCAACAAGTTGTTTCCAATCAAACGGGAAAAAAAAAAGCTGAGTCTCATGAATCGACACCATAGAAGCAAACCTAACTTCAACGAAACATAAAAGACAGAAGACGAGAGCCAATTCCTTCCTTTATTTATGACGACATAATCAAGAAAATATATTTTTCTCCAGCTTTGAAATCCTCAAGGTTTCCAGAGAATGGTGGTCTCGGCGATCATGGCGGTGACAACGTACGGGTCCATGTTTGACGCAGGCCTCCTGTCTTCAAAATAGCCTGGGCGTATGCAAAAGAGAGGAGACGTAAATAAAGCATGCAGCTTCGATCAAAAGGGGGTATCGATCTGTCTGAACATCCAAAGGTCCGGGAGATGGCGAGAACTGGTCACCTTTTCCGGCCTTCTCGGTGTCGCGGCCCACGCGTATGGATGCCCCTCGGTTCGCAACGCCCTGAGCATCGTCCGCGCCCGATGAAAGAGGTTAGTTAGTTTGCTTTCACCATCTACCGAGACGGATCTCAGCAATGACGGGGATGACAGGAATCGAGAAGTAAGCGCGAAAGAATGTGTGGTTCTTCCTTCGCCGGTTGGCCCTAGCTTACCCAAGAGAACGTGTTGAGGTCGGCGGTCTCGTGATGGCCGGTCAGCCTCCTCTCGTTGCCCTCTCCGTAAGCGGCAATGTGGTGCTTGTGGCGCAATCCCAGCTTCTCGATCGCCTTCTTGATCACGCCGAGGCCGCCGTCCTCCCTCATGGACTTGGTGCTAAACAAAGGAATCGGACGCGGTGCTTTAAGCAACGAAACACCCACAGTTCTATGGCTTCACCGTTAAACGACCGTCTTCTTCTTTTTCACTCGCGAAGAGGGACAAGAAAATCACCTGTAGTTCGTGTGAGCGCCGGCACCGTTCCAATCACCCTGCACACCGTACCAAAAGATTAAGGCAAGAAGACGTGGTTTCAAAGGGACGGAAGGCAAAGTCAGGTCAACCCATTTTTGAACGGACCTTGATCGGTTTCGGGTCGAGAGAAAGGACCACCCCAGCAATTTCTGTGATCCTCTGTTAGGGTCCACCAAAAAATAGACATCATCAGCCAACGACGACTATAAAACGTCATAGTAGGGAAAAAACACACACACACACACAAATGCAAATTAGAAGAAAAATGTTTGATCAAATAGTGTTTGATCCAACCTCGAGAATGTAACGGGCGACCCATATTTGGTCTCCGGCGGAAATCCCGACCGAAGGGCCCACTTGGAACTCCCACTGTTCATGATCCGAATCATAAATTAGCACAAAACGGAAAAACTGATCTAGTGCGGGGGTGCACGGTTTATCAGTCAGCTTGAGGTTGTGTTGAATTGATAAACTCGAGGCATACCTGGCCCGGCATGACTTCGCCGTTGATCCCACTAATGTTGATTCCGGCATACAAGCAGGCCTTGTAGTGAGAGTCCACTATCTCTCGGCCGAACGCCTTGTCCGCTCCCACTCCACAGTAGTACGGTCCCTATAGACCAAGATGACACGAGCTCAATGCAACGAATCAACTCTAAGCACCAAAAAATCGTGAGATAGATGGCATCAAATGACACTGACGAGCTATAGCTTGTTCGAATTTTAAGTTCGATTCTAGGCGGTCGATCACCTGAGGGCCGGGGAAACCGCCCACCGGCCATCCAACAGGCCAGTGGACATCCTTCTGAAGGAGGGTGTACTCCTGCTCAATGCCATACCTGATCACAACACCAAAAATTTGTCACTCTTCAGTGAACGCATTTGGGTCGGTTCACCAACATGTTTTTCTGGTTTCGTTCTGTACTTTTTCATCGTACCGATGTTCACGTATGCATTCTCAATGTGGGAATTCCAAGGCACCCAACTCACCAAAAAAAAACCTAACTACACTTCAAATGCATGATTCCACCCACCACCAATTTCATTTTATTTTTCAATTTATTATAGGTCGAATAAATTATAAATTTGTATGGGTCCAAGGATGACGACAATGTACCTAGAAAAAAAAAACCCCCACCTTGTAACTTTCACTATCCAAACTCGCACTTGCAACCCATCCACTCTTTCATGTCGTTTTCATTTGTACTTTGTAATGCAACGCCGCTCATATAACATAAAACATTTTTTTTTTGTCAATAGAATAAAATGTCGGGCTTATTATTTTTGGTAAGGAAATGTCGGGCTTATTATTAGTGTTTTTTTTTTCTAAAAAAGAACTGAGGATTATGATTTACCATGGTTCTTCGGCGATCACATCAGGGTGACTGAAAATCTCAACTGCAGCGAACCTTTTGTTGGTCGGGATCGGCTTGCCGGCGGGTGTGTAGGAATCGCACATAACCTAGGATAATCGATAATGGCGTTATTGCCATTTTAGTTACATCCGAAAATAAAAAAGAAATCTAATCCCTCTCCTAAGTCCCGCTAAAATCGCGGATCGAAAAGAGAAAAAAATTAATTAATTACCAAGATGCTGTTTCCTCTTCTGAAGGGATCCTTGAACACCGCCTGTGGGCTGTCCCAAAAAAAAAAGTAAAAAAATACACGTCATTGAAGATTCCCCAGTATGCCCGGAATCTCGAATCTCCACCGTCTGAACTTTCGGAAACTCCGAGGATTCGGGGGATCACAGTCGTTGGTCAACTCCGATGATTTTAGCCGGAAACAAAAGATCCCATCCTTTTTTTAACCAAAAGGGAAGAATTTCTCACGACCCGCGATTTGGAACGAGATACGTACCACAGGATGACTTCGCTGTCGTGGCCAGGGGCCTGGTCCGTGCTCGAACCGTCGTAGTTCCACTTCGGCAGCTTGGCCGGGTCGGTCACCGGTCCCGCCAGCGTCTGAAAGAACGCCAAACATTTACCGACGGATGAAAAAGAACTGACCATGGAGATGGAAAAAAAACAGAGGGACGTCGGAGCAAGTCGAAGAGGAAAGGGGGAGGAGGATGAGGAGCGAAGACTTGCCCTGGCCTTGCTTCGCAAGTCGATGCCCGAACCGCCGATCCTGGGGAGAGAAGACGCGACGTATCATCACGTAGATGAATTTTCACAGAGGAGATAGATGGAGAGGGGGAGAGGGGGACCGACCATATGTACTCGGCGATGATCTTGTCGCTGGTCTCGGAGAGGTTGAGGTTGATGATATCGTTGAGAGCGGACATGGCGATTCAAAGCGAGCTGGTACCGGTTGAGAAGGCCGTCGTCGACAGAGAAAGCAGGGAGAAATGGAGGGAGTACAGAGGGAGTCGGCAGAGGAAGCGTTTGTTTGGTTGCTTGGGAATCTCTCTTCTTTTTCGAATTTAAAGAGGAGTAATTGCAAGAGATTTGTCAGCTGATCACCCGCAGATAAAAGGCAGGAGTATCTCTAGTATTTTATGGCAAGTGTTGGTGAAGTTCTATAAATCGAGGGGTGGTCTGGATTTCTTGGCAAATAGGGTTAGATGGTATAGGAAATGAAAATCGGGATTTTGTCATTGTTTAATAGGAACCTATTAATTGCAAATGCACCGGTAAATCGATTCTTTATCTTGCCTCTTTATAGAGCGCGGGAGTCGAACCCTGCGCGGCATTCCCTCTCCTAATCTCTTTACCAATAGGATCACATACCTATTGGATCAAATCTGAATATGTTCATTAAGAACATGGGTTCTTTTATTCATCTTTAGTTGTTTTTTTATATATATTTTCACCCCCTATTAATTTCTTTTATTTTTATGGTTTTTTTTCTCTTCGATCATTCCTATTTTACAATGTTATAAGATAGCAAACCGTACTAATATGATTAAATATGTAATAAATATAAGCATTGTAGATTGTATAGATAGGATATATCTTATATTACAGTAAGAAACACAATTATGTAAATTAAAATAAAATTTAAAACAAAAAATAATTTTGAAAGTTATTTTTATGTAAAATATTATTTTAATTTTACTAATTTAAGAATTTTATTATTCAAGAAAAATAGCTTTTACATTATGAACAGAAGAAATCCTATTCACTTTTATCCTAGCAGAGGGGTGGGATAGAATATGTTTTATCCTATGTTTGGCAATCGTTTAGCATGGGATAAGGGAGATATAGTCGGGATAGAAAAATCCTAACAAAGGGTTGGGATGGACTATAATAAGATTTCTTAGGAGAATAGATACAAGGAGAATCAAATTTTTCTCGCAACCATTATCTCCGCTTTTTATACTGGGCCGCCTCTTCGCTACGCTGAGCCTAAAACTAAACCAAACCCACCCTGGTCATATGTTGACATGGCATGCATTTTTTTTATTTATATTCCACATTTTTGTAAATAAAAAACTAAAAAAAAATTGAAACTCTCACTTTTTTTTCTTTTCTCCTTTCTCCATCCACAGCCAGTTCCTCCATCTACAGTCGTAGACGCAGACAGAATCGCCAGAGCCCCATCTAGGCCAACCGTCCATGATCAAGCCACCCCCTCTTCGCCTTCGCCTCCCATCCGTGGCCCAGACATGGCCGAGCTAGCCACCCACTTCGTCGTCCCTCATGGCCACACCCCCACGTGCGAACAAAAACCCACACTAACTTGCAGCTTGTCCATTTGCTGCGCCAACCGGTCAAGTAAAGGCAAAAACTTTCTAGTCAGTCTCAGTCGTGACCATCCCATGAAAAGGCAAAGTTTAGATCTTTCAGGGCCGTCATATATGTCTCGGTACATATCCAAATGTGGGCTTTGCTCCAAATCTGTCCTATAACTCTTTTTATGATTTAGATGACACTAGCGAGCGCTGCTAACCCTTATCTATGGCCATGGTTGTTGTTGTTCGACCAGATCTGGAAATCTGGACGCTCGGAAAAAGCTAAAATTCATGGTCATTGGAGGACAAATATGGAAACCTGAAAATCCGAGATCTATGGCCATCGATGGAAATCGAACCTCGCGAAAATCTTGAAATCTAAGGTCCATGGTCACGGGATGGATGAGAATAGGGTGTATGCACATGTTGGCCTATGACATGGAATATTATAATCACTAGATTCTTTTTTCCTCAACTTTATAATAGTTTTGAGGGGAAAAATTCTAAACAAGGGTTTAAAGTGCCTTCATTTTATCAAATAAGGGTTTGAAGTGGACTTTATTTCAAATAAAAACTTGAAGTGACATCATTGTTTCAAAAAATGGTATGATCAAGAAAATTTTAGTAATTCTTCTTTCTTCTTTTCCTTTCTTTCCTCATCCTATCGTATTGTTTCAAAGGAGCTGCATCTTTTTTCGGGTGAAAAAAAAAGGCCAATATAAGGAAGGATGGGCCCGAAAAATGGGCCTGGGCCGTGAAAACCAGTTCTCAGAGACCCAAGAACGAACGGTGGAGATGATAGCGCCGGGCCGCCCACGCCCTCACTCGTCAAAACGGCGCGCGGCGGCACTTCGATTCCCACGCGCAAAAATTTCGCAGCTTTCCCCACTCGCGAGTGCGCTCCATAAACCCTAAACTCCCTCCTCCCCACGTCCTTCGCCAGGGAAATCCCTTTAAATAGAGAAGCCACCGCCCGCGAGATATTCCCAAAAACCCTAACGAAATATCTTCCTCTCTTCTCTACGAGTAGGGTTTTTGCCGAGACCTCCAGTCGTCGGCTCCGCCTGTCCCCGACCTCGAAGCCCTCCGTTCCTCCTCCGATGGGCAAGTCGAGCAAGAAATCAGCTGCCATGGTACGCACTCTATCTCGTTCTGTTGATTTGACTTAAGTTTCTCTGTCCAGTTCGATTCGGCGTTCTTAACGGCTGAGTCTTTGTTCCCAGGTCGCAGCTCCTGCTGCTGTCCCGGCGACGAAGTCTGCCAAGAAAGGTAACCGCTTCATTTGTCACGACGAGATAATGAGTTGAAAGCTCTTAGGGCAGGTGTTCAGTGCTCTGGTGGACATGCATTTGGTGATGTGGCTTTGTTCGCTTTTTCTCCGTTTATTGGTTGTCTCGTTCCTCTGTTTTTCTGTCCGCGCGTCAATCTTGCGCTCTCGCGTGCTCTGTTTGTGTATGTGCGTGAAATGGTGGTGTGGTTTTATGTGCCTCCTCGTTTGAGTTTACTTGCAATCTTTGCAATGTACTGTTTGGCCCAAAATTTCATACTCTTTGGCGTTGCATAGATAAAAGGGAAGTTAAAGAAGCATTGGAGAAGAAGGTGACTGCAAAGAAGCAGAAGAGTGATGAAGGGATAGAGCAGGCTATTCAGAAGAAGAAAGCTGAAGCCAAAACAGTTATGAAAAAGAAAGTGGACAGTAGTAGCTCTGATGACTCGGATGACTCTGATTCCGAGGAAGATAAGAAGGTCTGTCATAGTTTATTTATGCCTTAACTAATGTATTTGGTGATTTCTTGATGGAGATTTGAACTTTTTGCCTTCGTTTGCGTTAGGCTGCTCAGAAGAAGCAGAAAGTTGAAATGAAGGAGCCACTGAAAAAGAAGGAAGAAACTAGCAGCTCAGAGGATTCATCCTCAGATTCGGAGGAAGAACAGAAAGTATGCTTTTTATTTGCTTTCTTTGAAAAAATTGCTGTTGTGCTTTTTGTTGCAAGTGTGTTTTAGTCTGGCAGTGTTGGTTGGCCCTTTTGTCCATGAATACGTATATTATACTGCGCATCAGTAACTGTCCTCTTTTGGCTCTTAGGAACCTGCTCCGAAGAAGCCACCATCTAAAAATGGCACAGTTGCTAGTTCTGATGATTCCGAGTCTTCAGATGATGATTCTGACGAGGATGAAGTCAGTATACAGTCATCTTATTTATGTCATGGCAAATGTCTGAATTCTTTCTGCATAACCTGTGACATTTTGTTGATGTCAACATGTCTATCTGCTAATGTAGAAAGTTGCTGTCAAGCCTGCACAACAGAAGAAAGCTGTTGCAAAGGAATCGTCAACTGATGAATCAGAATCCGATAGCTCTTCCGATGAGGAAACTGTGAGGACAGCTAGTACTAATTGCTCTAATATTTCTATTTAATGAAATAGAACAAATTACAATGTACTTTTCCTTACCCAAAAAACAAATTATAATGTACTTTTATTATAATTTTTCAGGAAAAAACTGAAGGAAAAGTTCAGCAAAAGCAGCCTGTTGTGGGAAAAAAGAATGCTTCAGTCACTCTTCCAAAGAAGGATGAATCTACTGATGGTTCCGATGAGGAAAGCACCGATTCAGATGAGGAAGACGTAAGTATGCTAGACTTTATTGTTGTATTGAATTTTAACCAGCTATTTTATTCTGGGTTGTGTGCCGAGATTACCCTTTTGATGCTCCAGAACCATAATTCCAGTTTGATTATTAGATTATTAGTACTCTTTGGCGGTGATTGTGTTTACTCTTATAAACATATGTGCCTTGCACACAGGATGAAAGTGCTAAGAAACCAATTTCCGCACTTCCTAAAAAGAAAGTAGAATCCTCGGATAGTGAATCAGAGGAAGAGAGTGAATCAGAGGAAGAGGTAGGCGTCTGTTCTCTGTCCTTTCTCAATCTTATTATGGCCTTATATGTAGTGTATTTAAGGGCATTCTTGTGCAAATGACAATTTTGCTCTTATGCAGGAAGTTGTTGCTAAGACCAGTGTCAAAAAACCAGCTAGCAGTGTAGCAAAAACGGAATCAAGTGAGAGCAGTTCTGGAGATGAGTCAGGCAGCAGTTCAGATGATGATGTGAGTGTTTTGTATTTATTCAGTGCAGATGATTGGCGATTCTCCTTAGATTTCAATTGTTGGTCCCCAAATTTTGGTTTGTGCAATGACCTTGAATGTCATTTTACTAATTTGATGTCCCATATTTTAGTGATTTTGTGTGTCCTTACTGATATTGCATGCATGCAAGTAGATTTTGAATAGATTGCTCTACAGATTTGATTTTGTATTGGTTTGTATTGCGCCTAATCAGTTGTTTGTCACGTTTTGGACACACAATTTTACTTTTATTTCTTCTCTCCTGCTGATAATTGATTTGTGATAAATATCGACAATTGAGTTTGATTAGCGACGGTTGCCACTATTTTTCTCTTCTGGAGTATGCATCAGTTTGTTTTCTGTAGATGCTTGCAAACTTCTGTGTGTTGTGCAACTTCTATCAATTAGTGTTGTCTTTTGCAATTGGATCCCTTCTCTGAACTTGTTCGTATTTGTCCTTATTCCTTTTCTTTTTTCATATTTTACAGGGTCCACCTAAGAACGCTATGGATGTTTCAGCTAAGAGGCCACGTCCGACAGCTCAAACAAAGCAGACCCAGCAGGTTTATTTTGTTTTTCACATTGCATGATATACAATTGGGTTACAATGTTAGACCTAAAGTTGCTTTATTTTATCTCTCTTTTGTCTTTCACTCGTGCTTCTTTGTTTATTGTTCTTTTGTTTTGGTTTTGGGGTGGGTTCCTTGAAGAGGAATTGGTTTTTCTTTTAGGGTGGGGGATGGACTGGTTTAAAATTGTTTCTGTCAATGGTGGTGTAATGGAGTTTCAATGAAATAATCATGTTCCATACGTGTTGGAAGGTAGTTGTCTACGTTATGAAATTATTCAATTGTGGGTCGATACGTTCTGAGAGTTCTCTTATTGTGATGCTGATATTCGAGCTGGTCGGAAAGGGTGTAACTATGTCGATGCTCCTTAAATCTACAAGAATTAAAAAAAAAATTAACGGTCACCTAAAGAGTTGATTGATGTCGCTGCGCTACCGCTGAGGCTGTTGGGCTGGTGCTTGGTGCTGTAGGTAAAGATGGATGTTGATGAAAGTGACAGTGAGGAGGATGATAGTTCAGAGGAGAGCGATGAAGAGCCACAAAGGAAAAAGGTTGGCACATAGCATTTCCATTTCTCCCGTGTGTGTTGCTTGGATGTCCCTTTATCATATTGGTCAATGCCATTTGTTCTTCCTTCTTTTCTCAGCCCAAGACTGCTGTGAACAAATCAAATGGAAAAGTTAGTGAAAAAGAAAGCAGCAGTGACGAAGAAATCACTGATGACAGCTCAGATGATGAGCCCAATAAGACATTAAAGAAGGTAAATTTATGGGACATGCATGTTTAATGATCATTGATTCATTGTGGGTCAGTGGATTCTGTGGAAAGTATATTTTAAATGGCCACTTTTCTACTTGTTCCCCATGTTCAGTTAGTTTGCTGGATGAATGCATATAGGAAAGTTAGGAAAGGATTGTGTTGAGAACAGTAGTATTTGTTCTACTTTTTGAATGTGGTATCATTTAAATTTTCTCACTTCAATGTAAATGGGAATCTTCTAATGCGAGGTTGTTTTGCACTTCAAATATATTTTTACAGGATGCTGATGCAGATATGGTAGATGCTTCTCCTTCAGCAAAAGAAGTTCCAATGTCAGAGAAAAAAGCTGTATGACTCCTTTTGGTGTTGCTTGTCCTGTCCTGAGCTCCTGTTTGTCGACTACCTGTCATCAGCTTTTTAATAATGTATACTCATGTTAATTCGCGCTGCAGCCTAAAACGCCTGTTACACCTCAAAGTATGGGCTCAAAGACCGTCTTCGTTGGTAACCTGCCATACTCGGTTGAAAAAGCTGATGTGTAAGTGTTGCTTCTTTGACTATGAAGCTTGGTCAGGTATTATCAACTGACAAATTTCATTTTGCAGAGAGAATTTCTTCCAAGCTGCTGGTGAAATTCAGGATGTACGCTTGTCTGTTGATGCTGATGGTAGGTTTAAGGGGTTCGGTCATGTTGAGTTTTCCACAGCTGAAGCAGCACAAAAGGTGATCTGTCGTTTTCATAGTCGTAATTACTAATAAAATCAGCCAGCTTGCGGCTTGAGTGAAATATTAGTTGAATCTGGTGGTGCTTTGCTCCTATATCATGTACTTAGGTGTTGAAGCCTTTCCTGTAATCGTTGTAGCTGCTCACAGATGGCGAAATGGATGATGAATTTCATTGGCATACCTGTGTGTCTAGGTGTTTTGGTAGTTTGGGTTCTATAGATTCAAATAATTGACTTCCATTGCAGGCTGTTGAATACAATGGTGAGTTACTTGGTGATCGTGAGTTGAGAATAAGTTTGGCACAGGAAAGGGGAGCTTATACTCCACATAGCGGGTAAGTTTCTAATTTAACTTCGAATGAATATTCTGTAGCAGGAAGCCACTAGGTCTTATGATAATTTAATTTGCAGCAAAGGCAATTTCTCATCGCAAAAGGGAGGAAGGGGTGAGGCCCAAACTGTTTTTGTGAAGGGTCTTGACAAGTCCCTTGGAGAGGACCAGGTACTAACAGTGTTCTCCCTTCTGATGAATAGGATGATTTGTCTGATTGTTTGATTCTGGGTTCTAAAAATGTTATCCCTTCTGAATGTCAGTTAAGAAGAAACTTGAATGAGCATTTTGGGACCTGTGGCGACATTTCAAGAATCTCAATTCCTAGGGATTATGATTCTGGCGAACCCAAAGGGTATGTATCCTTAAATTGATTACAAAGAGGAAAATGTTCTTAGCGTGCATTTGTTTCGAGAAAAATGAGTTAAAAAACATTTCCTAAAATTGATGGGATTTGTTTGTGGTCAGAAAAATATTGCTTGTAAAAATGAATGAATGAATGAATGAAAAGTATTTTCATCATACAGAATATTTAGACATAAATTATTGTCCACAAAATTTTTCATTAACTAATAATTTAAAGCGATATATAGGCAACCGTTTTCAGAAAAATATTTTCCAAATTGTTCATTTTTCACGAAACAAATGGAGCCTTAGTTTATAGATTTGCTTATTTCTTGTTTGATAAAAAATTCAAAAACCCAATGGTTAGACTTTAATGTTCAAATATTGATTCCTATGTGATCTTTTGCAGGTTTGCTTACATCGACTTTACAGATAGCAACAGTTTCAACAAGGCGTTAGAGCTTGATGGGACTGAACTAGGTGGATATCCACTCTCGGTGGATGAGGCAAGACCGAGAGGTGACAGTGGTGGCAGCTTTGATGGTGGCAGAGGAGGTGGAAGGAGTAGTGGTGGGAGAGGTGGAGGACGCTTTTCTGGTAGACGTGGTGGCCGTTTTGATGGTGGTGGCAGAGGTGGCCGTTTTGGTGGTGGTGGCAGAGGAGGTGGCCGTTTTGATGGTGGCAGAGGAGGTGGCCGCTTTGGTGGCAGAGGGCGTGGGACACCTAATAGGCAAAGCCTGGCAGCATCCGGCACAGGTATATCATTATGATTATTTATTTGGTAGAACTATCAGTTTTTACCTGTCAAAAATGTAGTTCACTCACTTAAAATTGTCCAACTGAAGAATATTGACGTTACATTTGTGTTTTGTTGTCTATTTCGTAATAAGCTTTGTTTGTTTTGTTTGTTGCTTTCTGTCTAATAAAGGTTGTTTTCCGCCGACCTTGCAGGGAAGAAAACGACCTTCAATGATGACGAGTGAGGCATTATGAAACTCCCTGTGGCTACTAGACAGGTTTCTAATGATGCTATATTTATGATTGAAGCAGCAGGACACAGATACCTAAAGATTTTGTATTGTGGAGACCAGCGAGTCCATTTTATTTGCAATTTTGAAGTATATTTTTTTTTTAAAATTATTTATGAGTGAAAGTGAGTTCTGTTTTATCTTTAGCCTGGTACATGGTGCTCGAATAAAGTGCAAGCATGGTCCTCGTCCAGTGATTAGGTCATTATGGCAGTGGTTAAAAGCTCTTCAATTGCGATAATTATGAGATGATCCCTCCAATTAAGTCGCACTTTCTAACAGGTTCGATCTGTTGATTTAGATGACCTTTGAAATTTTCCATGAGCACGAAGTTTAATTTTTTGTTCCGATGGACTTTCGGAGCATAGCTGTCTGTGGAAGTGCCCTCCGTGATCAAGTCGTGGCAACAAAAGGGGACCCGGATGATGAACGACGAAGCGGATCGGATTGTAGGAATTTTTTTTTTTTTTTGTTGGGTCAGAAAGGATTGTAGCAAGTTGGCATGGTTAGTTTCTAGGCCATTCTCGGTCGACTGTCGGCCTTTGCTTGTGTTATGGCGGGTTAAGAGTGTCGAGTTTTACTTAGTGGTGGGTGATGTTGCCACCTTCTTAAACTTAACCTTCTCTCGTGGGGAATCTAGCTAGAAAACATTTTATATGGCAAAATAACCTTTTTCTCAATTGTTCACGGAATTTGCCCGCACCATGGAACACAGAGCTATCTTGAAGACTTCTCTGTCATTTGCGCAAGTTTGATTCGCGGTTTTGAATGATTCATGACAGCTAATATGATGCGAAATTTCGTTCCTAAGCAAGTCCTTGTTTGTCATCCCCACATTTTCTATAATGTAAAGGGAATTATTTCCATTTCAACCATCTCGAGTTGGACTGGCATTTCACCTAAAGAAAATAAAAAGGCTTTGGGTTGATATTGGTTTAAATCGAATGATGCAACGGGGAAGACCTAGCATATCATTTCATCACGAAGGCATCTAGAAAGCGAGCTCGGCGTGTGCTCGGAAGTACAAACGAACGTTCTTAAACCCTGCCTTGATAGCTCCAATTTGAGAGTCGCTGATAAGTGATAAAAGAGCAACCCCTCTAAGAAAAAACTGTAGCAGGTGAGAAAGAAAATTCGTATTGCCATATTTTTTTAATTCCGCAATTTCTTTGGTGGGCAAATGAAAATTCTTTCTAACCCTTTTGAGTTCAAAATTATGTTCGACCTCTAATCTCAAGATATATCAAGATATCAGTATTATGTACCCTACAAAAATTTTAAATAAGGGTCTAAATTATTTTTATTTTCTCAAATAAAAATTTAAAATGAATCTTATTTTAAATATGAATCTAAAGTGCCCTCATTAATTCAAAGAAGTGCTTGACCAAAAGTATTTTTGTCATTTATATTTTTGATTTATTTTTTTTTTGCTCACTAGTGGCCGATTTCATGTGTTGGCCGGCCACCCATGATGGCTAGGTGGTGTCACCCCACTTGATCCGGCGAGGTCAACCCTCACCTATCGTCGTATGGGTCGCCTCACCTCGATTTGGGGAGAATTGCCCTTGTTGGTCTTGTCTATTATTGGCGAGGCCACCCAACCATCACGTAAGGCTGGTCATTGGCGGAAAAAAGGGAAAAAAAAGTAAAAAGAATAAATGACAAGCATATTTTTTTATCAGGTTTTTTTGGGAAATAATTAGGGCAATTCAAATTTTTATTTAAAATAAAATCTACGCTTATGCCTCACGCCTTCTATGAAATATTCCCGGCCATTTTTGGAGGCGAAATGCCAACGAAACAGCGAGAGGAGAGTGAGGCCATTTTATATTTGTCGAAGGCCTTCGTCTCCTTCGTTCGATCAGCGATCCCTCAGCGTCAAGAGCCTAAGTCATGATCCTCGTCGATGGCGTTCCGGTCCTTCCCGAATCCGATTCGTCTTCGCCGTCTCAGGTACTTCTCTTCAGTAATCCCCCTCCGTGTTGGCTGCTTCCGATCGCCGTCGTCGAACGAGGCCCCAACTTTGTCCAAAAGCTAGTGAAGTCAATGGTACCTCTCATGTGCTTCAATATGGTAGCGACAGAGGGCGATTCTTCTCTGATTTCGCGGTTCGGTCAACAATTGGAGTAGATAAATGATTACAAATCATGACATGACGATGGCAGTGACTGGAGGAGTCGTTCGCCTTTTTATGCTTGTGAAGCTTTTGACCTCGGCTTGGCATATGCGATCGCGACGTGTTTAGGAGCTGTCTCGGTCCTTCTTCGAGAATCTAGCGGTAATGTGATTGAATAGCGATTGACAGAGAAGAATGTGAAAAAAGAAAAAGTCGAGGGTTTTAAGCACTGCCGTGTTCGGGCACCTCTCGTTCTTGATCTCCGAAATGGTAGTCGGTCGTTAGCAAAATAAGATGAGAAAATCATGAATCTTCTTTTGTGTTCGGCTGCGAAACCAATCGCCAAGGAGATTCGCTGCGAATTTTAAGCAAACAAGGATAACTTGCGAGTTGTTTGAACCTAAGGTGTGCAATATATTCATCAGTGTGGTCCATTCAACATGGCCCATGATTTGAGCACACGCCTTGAGTCCAAATGTTCTGCTTTATTTGTTGTTCTTCCGCTATACTTCTTCCAGATGATAAACATCTTGAGATGGAAAAAGAATCCATCTGTCAGTGTGCTGTGCCCGTAGGATTAGCAATGGTCTTTGATAAAATCCTGCAAGCAGACACTCGATTGAAAAGCAGCCCAAACTAGTGACAATTTCGTTCCCTAACAGAAGACTGAGTGAGCAAACGAAGTTCCCGGCTTGAATTGACAGAACCATACCATTTGTTTGAACTTGAAATCATGCAATATGGGCGTCCCACTTGTGCTTGCCCCTACTATTAGCATGTAACCGATTGTATTGAATTGCTGTGGGTATCAAGAATTAGGCGAAGATACTTGCTGGTAAAAAAATCTTCATGTCATCTCTTTTGCAGCTTAGGCTTGTTTCATCTGCTGCATGTCTATCTCTCTTGTGACGGCTTGTCCTTTCTTACTTGTCAACAGGTTGTGGAAATCTTAGATGCTTTAATGGACCATCCATCTTTATTATCCGCCTCTCATTTATTCAAAAGTACCCCAGAGAGGAGGTTTTCCATTTCAGAGGAGTCTGGTTTGGGAAGCAGTACACAGCCTAAACATGTATATGTATTCCAAAGAGAATATGCAACTGTTGACCCTGCTTTTGTGGATGTATGATTGTGCCCCTGTCATCATTCAGACTAATTGGAATGTTTGCTTATTTTTGGAGTACTGGTTTATACTCATCAAACTACTAATGACCGTTTTCCATTCTACATGACAGGTTGCTGGGACTGATGAAGCAACTACATGTGTGGGACTTGTCATTCGGAATCGGTCAAATGGAAAGTACGAAGCAAATGCGACAGAATTAAGAGAGGCTTAGAAACAATAAACCTGTTGAATTTGACATAAATCCTTAAATCTGCATGCTCAATCTTTTCCCCATTGAATCTCAGGATTTCTATTGCCCATTTGGATTCTCCAGCTATTGTGGAAAGGGGTCTTGCTCAGATGTTGTCACAAACTTTTGATCCCGACTCACAGGATGAGATGGATGTACTGGTTTTGTATCTTTTATCAAAAAAAGCAAAGCTGTGAGGTTTAATGTTTGATTATTTTCATGTTCTTATGCAAAGTCTTGTTAAATGCTGAAATGCAGGTTCATCTTATTGGTGGTTTTGAGGATGCTTCTCTTCAAGTCTGACCTGAGATTCCCGCCTTAGTGATTTTCAGCTGATGTACTATCCACTCAAAAGCAAATAAATGAGTTGATGTATTAATTGTTGGGCTTTGTATGCAGAGAATCAGCCCTAGTGATGCAGAAATCCATGGAAAAATGGATGGTTATTCCTTACCACTGTGTATCAAATTGATTGAAACATTGTGGAGGAGACGAGAAAAATTTCTTATCCAGACATTCTTTGTGCTTGGCTACAATACCAGACGGGATGCTAACGGACAGACGTACCCTATTGTTACTGGGTTCCTGGTCAGTGTCTGTTTCAGATGTGCTTTGTTGCTTTGGTACCCTGTTTGAAATGATATTTAACATAGTGATCGAAACATAAAAGTAATGGAAATGTGGACAATTTTCTGTCATTATGGGAGTAAATTAAAGTGATAGAATCTTCTCTCGTGATAAATAGCAGTAGTCTAGTCTGCATTACCGCCTGAGAGATGTACTACATCTATTGACAAGATGGCCTATTTTGAGTCCAAGACTAGCTTCTCATTACAGAACCTAGGTAATGTAATCCAAGCAAACTTGAATAAAGGAAGCTATTCTATTAATTTCTTGACTGTTCTCTTGAAGGTGATGATGTAGCGCATTTTTCTGAACTTCAGCAATTAAAGTTTCTTTAATTGTGAATTTTCTGTGTTCCAATAGTTTACTAACATGGTATTGTTATGGGCTACGCATCATATGTTTTATTATTTGCATTTCGTCTGCTGACAATTTGATGCAAACTCCGGTTCATCGAGCGTTCGTCAGGTAGAGACATCCAATGGGTCTGTATTTCCAGCCTGTTTTGATAGAACTTCCAGATGTCCTGATGAAGTTGTCCGGCGAATTCGTATAACCGCATGCAATGATGACCCCACTTGGACAGGCGAGTTGCTGGAAACCTATCATACTCAAGACAATAAATTTGTAATTGCACCTTGCTGTTGGTAAGAACTTTGCTGTCAAATTATTGTCATTATGCATTGCCAATGTACATAATATGCAGACATTGTCCCTTTTTGCTTCTCAAATTATTCAACTTTTAGTTATGCTTTCTGTATGTTGCTGACATGATGTAGGTCTTACCATCAGTTGCTCATTGCTTCGACACTGCGCTACCTTTCTGACTCCCAATTACTTCACGAATGTTCGACTTCACCTTATGCTGAAGGACCAGATTTTGTTGATAATTTGCGGAGGTAAGTTCAAAATAAAGAGTTTGAGTTTTATCTCAACAATAGTTGCTGAACCCTCTAATCTTCTTTCTGAGTAAGCTGGTATGCTTTTCGCACCTAAGTACAACTTTAACCAGACTTGGAAGGGTATTCTGCTGATTAGCTTTTTCCTTTAGCAAAAGAGTCACTCCCACTGTCTGGGAAAATATTCGAAGTAAAGATATTTTGCTAGTTGCTTCCACGTTGGAGGGATATAACTCCTTGGTATCCCTGTGGTTTACACTATGGTGAATTCTTGGTGGCGTAAATGGGTGACTGTTGTAGGGTGATCGCTTGCTGTTGTTCTCAATGTGCGGCATATACAATTCTTGCAATTTACCCAGAATTAAAGGGTGTACTTGCACATTACTTAGTTCTCTCCCCCCTCCCAACAAAAAAAAAATGATTGCTAATGTCATTTTATATTCGATCAGGCAGTTCGATTACATAATCAAACACCCAGACTGGAGCGAGACTTTCCCGAAGAGGCAACCACGCGTATTCAAGAGGAATGGTCAAGGAGGTTGGAGAAGATGCAGTGATTGACATGAAGTTTCCTGGACAATCGTGAACGAGAGACTGCACCTATTAAATAACTTTCTGGAAGTTCCCCTTGGAGTACGGACTTGAAAATGTTAACCCTGGAAACTTTCACTTGGGCGTAGCGTAGCTCTCTCCCATTTGGGTCCACTTCTCGGCAAACAGCGTACTACTGGGTTGGGCCATGAGGATGATGCTTCTTACGCTGAACTAAGTTGCCGGCTCTACGTTCAGCTGTTCGAGGAACATGTTTGGTTAGATTGTTCATGTAGTCCTATTTGATCTCGGAGGTAATCTGACTATCATGTAGTTGACACGGGCCGAGGTCTTCGTGCCCCAGCCGATCGATCATCAGGTCGAGAGATATCCCAGGACTTGCTATGTTTGGGTCTCGTTTTTTTAGGGTTTTTTCCATAAGTTTCTAGAATACTCCGAAGAGGGGTAATATTGTAAATATCCCTAGTTTTCAGAATGTTCCGTACTTATGACGGTGGTTCGGTAGATGGAATCCGAGTCATCAGATCTAGGAGAGATCTAACGGTTGTAATCTGAGGCCCTCTATTATATAAAGAGGCCTCCTCCTCATTTCAATCAGAACCGACAGAAATCGACATAAAATACAAAGGCCTTCTCCCAGAATCTCTCTCTAGAACTTCCTCTCTCTACGCAATCCGGGTTAGAAAAGGCTTAGCTTGGGCGCTCCAACGATCCCAGCACGAGTCGGCCCTCCGCAACCGGCCCGTGACAAGTGGTATCGGAGCAGCCCTGTAGAGACGACCGTTCGTGAGATCGTAGAGCAACAACCTGGTCGAGGATATGGCCAACCTAGAGGTGGATCCTGCATACATCGTGGAGGCAGAAAACCCGCAAGAGATAGCGCCACGGGAAAGACGTGGAAGATCGAGAAAACGTGAAGAGTCAGCGGAAGTGATGGCCGCGCTCAACGAAAAGTTCTCGAAGATGAGAGCCACGATGATGGAGCTGGTCGATGGACTTGACGACGTCAAGGATCGGATCGCTGAAGTTGATAGAACGCTTCGCGACGACTTCTCCCTCGTGATGAACGGAGCGATCGATCCGCTCCAAATGAAAGATGAAACTCTTGAGGCGTCGATCGAAGCCTTGAAGCTCGATTTACAGGAAAACGATATGTCCTATCAAGCGGAGATTGAATCGCTGAAGATGGAGATTCAAGGGCTCAAGACTGAGCTGGTCTTGTGCAAAACCAGCACCGCAAACGGTGCAACCACTACACAAAACACCTCGAGGATTGATGTACCGAGGCCAAAGGATTTCAAAGGCGAGCAATCAGCAATAGAAGTGGACAACTTCGTCTGGAGCATGGAGCAGTACTTCTTGGCCATGGGTATAAGCGACACTGCGGCTCAGGTACGAGTTGCTTCATTATATCTCGCTGATAACGGCATGTTGTGGTGGCGATTCATGCTCGATGAGGCGAGGAAAGGCTCATCCAGCGATATAGAAACCTGGGACGAGTTTGTCCAAGAGCTCAGGAATCACTTCTATCCCGAGCATGCTCCCCAAGAAACTCGCAGCAAGCTGCATCGCCTGGAGCAAAAAGGAACAATCCAGGAGTACGTGAAGGCGTTTTCCGAGCTCAAACTCCAAATCCCCAATCTGGGTGAAGAGGAGGCACTCGGAGCGTTTATGGACAGACTCAAGTCGTGGGCGCAGTTCGAGCTAAGGCGAAGGGATGTGAAAAGCATTACAAAAGCTATCTCCGTGGCCGAGTCACTGGTCGATTTTCACAAGGCCGATCTGTCCAAGCACAAGGGCAATGGTGTTGACACCTAATTTTTAATCATTTTTTCTCTTTTGAAATTAACAAAAAATCCATAAAAATTCATAAAATTAAAAAATCAAGTTTGAAGACCTTGGTCAAGCCTAGGGAATCAATTTTGACCAAAAAATGATTTTCCATATTTTTAGTTTTTTTTAATATTATTTAGAAATTAGGAAAAAAATGTTTAACAAATAATAGCATCTATGGCCTAAAAAAAGAGAAAAATTTCAATTTGAATCAATTTATTTTCATTTTTCACTTTTAGGAGTTGTGACATTATTCTCTAATATTCCAAATCTTCATCTTGGCCCAATTATACCCAGAAGGACTCAATTTTGTAAAAAGGGCTTTAATTAAATTTTGCGTTATTTTCAGCGGCAAGAAATGAGCTTAAATTTGACATACAATAGGGGAGGTGTGTCAAAAATTGTGAGAAAATTTAGACTTAAAGAAATATTTTTTCAGGGACCCAAATGCAAACACTCAAAATCTCGGGGACTAAATTGTAAATACTTAAGACCTTAAGGACTATAATGCAAATACTTAAAACTTGAGGGATTAGTTTGCAAATAACTAAAAGAAGAGTTGGTGAAGAAAGGAAGATGGAGAAAGGAGGATGGTAATAGAGAATGGAAGATGAAGATAGAATGGAGGATGAGAATGGAAGATGAAGAGGACTTTTGGAGAGATTAGAGAAAAATGGGGAAGACTTGAGAAAGGAAGGGAGGAGGAGAAAAAAAAAACTAGACATGAGATTGAGGGAGAGTACAGGAAGAACGCATTCTGTTCATACTCTTCTCACATACTTTTTACCGTTGGATCGTCCTGAATTTTTGATATGTTGTAGCTGACATCGAGACGATTCCAACGATATCAAGATCGCCCAGATCGGTCAAGATCTCACCGTTGGATGTCATCGGGAAGTTCAACCCCCCGCCGGTCATCTCAATCTCCGGTCGTATTCTGTTCATACCCTTCTCACATACTTTTTACCGTTGGATCGTCCTGAATTTTTGATATGTTGTAGCTGACATCGAGACGATTCCAACGATATCAAGATCGCCCAGATCGGTCAAGATCTCACCGTTGGATGTTACTCGGAAGTTCTTGCAGATTTTGGAGGGAATGCTTTGAGAAGTAAGTTCATACCCTTCTCACAGACTTTTATTTTCGGATCAGCACTCACAGTGGTATTGTAACTAGATTTTCCATGTCTAGATGACGAAATCTCGAAAACAAATATACTAAACATTCGTAGATGACTTCGAGATCTTCGATTTTATATATTATGGCGCGAAAATGGACGTCGTTTGCTATGTCAAAAAGGTCCCGAAATTGAGAGCAGAAATCTGGAAATATGGTGATCAGAACCTGAGATGGAATTTTTCTGATCTGACCTTTCACGCTAAATGATTTTCCATGGGTTATTCTAGACTTCGTTTCATAAAGACCTCTTCATGACATTTGTCCATAAGATCTTAATGCATAACATATAAAATATACAAAAATATTCATGCACGTTTCGTATTTTTAATGCATTTAATGAAATCATGTAATTCTGTTGGCGTCTTTGGGTCTGAGTGTTTTTTATGTGCATGGTCATATTGGTTCGTAGTTATCTCGTGTTTAGATACTTCTTTTGAAACTTCACAAAAAAATGAAAGTTGTTCATTGGGGTTTTGTTTAGTAAATTGGAAAGTTTAGTGCATTAATTTTGAGATTTGGGCGTCCATTTGAGCTTAATCATAAAGTACGTCTGTTCTATGAAATTTGTTTGTTTGCTGCTGAGCTCTCATGAAAGACCATTTTCTACACAAAAATGAGTCTCTTCAATAAGAATGTAAAACATGAAAGTTGTCAATGACATTTTCCCATCCACATAAAAAATCTCAGAATTTTTGCATACATTTCATTATTTCTTTTGTATTTTATGGTTACTGCTTTCTTCGTAAGAATGTTCATGCACAGTATGATTTAATTCGTATTTTTTTGTGTTAATATATTGGAAAATGTAAAAAATGGTCTCAATGAAATTTAATCAACACGTGTTAAACTTTCTTTGAGCGTTTGAATTGTCTTAACTTATTGGTGATTGTGCATGTCCGATTGGATAGTTCATTATTTTCATTTGGCTTTCGACCCGATGCTTTGAAGACTGGAGTATGACCGATGTCCATTTCGGTCCATTTTTGTTGTATTCCCGATCATGTCTCGGGTTTTATTCAATTGGTCTGTAATTATTCACCCGACGAGTTGCGGGTTTTATTTTCACTGTCCTTAGTGTAGTTTTACTTTACATGCTCTCTCTTCATATCTTTGTTTGCTTTGGGTGATTTTGCATTCTTTTATAACACATCCAAAATCTGAAAAAGAATCATAAAAAAATACCAAAAAAAAAAAAGTCATTCATTTTGCATAGTATGTAATATAAACATCATGCATATATTGCCATGTCATATCTGCTATGTCATGCATATAGCATAGTCCTTGTCACGTCATTACATTTCACAAGCTCTGAAACGAAAAAGCAAATATGTCTTCCTTATCTCGTTTGGTTTCAAGAATAATTTCTCTGCTTCTTGCAGGGGCATTAAACAAACCAAAATGCTCCATCGCCCATATGCTTCATTGCGCAGGGGTAAAGTTTGAGACAAACCACCCCTCGACATAAGGAGTAGGCTTCCTAATTTGTTCGGTCCGCCCACATACCAGGGGTAATTTAAATTCGCCCATATTTGCACATTATATAAACACACGTGATGCTAAAAAATTGTCACATCTGCATTGTGCTTACACAGTTCATGAATTATGTATGACTATTCCGTGTGTTTAACTTACCAACTCCAACTTAGAGCATAAACTGCACAGGAGATATCAAATGTGCAGAATGGGGCATGACAGGATGAGGAAAGGCAAACCATTTCCACACAGGTCTAACATTTTGATCTACAGATAAACAGCCTTTCTCCAGAGTGAGAAAAAGCCATTTCGGAATGAAGTCCCCCATTCAGATTACATTCGAGGTGTTCATATTATAAGAACCTCCTTAAACAGAAGTGGTAATGCAATACATGATCTATATGTTGATCGATTGCATCATGAATTATTACATAGACTGCCTTTAATCATGGCAAACTTAGCTGAACAATTTTGTATGAACCAATGAACGCATTGATGAAAATGCTTGCACATGTTAGCTCTGACATTACCCGACAGGCAACACATTCCCGGTGTTTGAGTTACCTTCCAAAGTCTTGAAATTCATTCGGCGATTATTGAATGAACAAGCCTGGTTGTCCAGAAGTCACCAAGCATTTCTTCCAAATTCTCAGGTAAGTATATCTTCAACCAGAACCTTTCAAGAGAATGAATTCTGACGGTTGTTGGGATACTCGAATCCATTGCGGTATATACAGGTATCCACATTCTTCAATAAAGCATGATTTGTCTCAAGGACAGAAAATGTTCGAGACCTTTTGATCTCTGCCTCTTTGGTTTATTCCTAAAACGACAGGAGAATATAATTTGGGTTTGAGCTTCTGCAGGATTCCTGGTCTCCCCAGATTTCAGAATGGCATCCTTTGAGGTACATAAAGTCCTTCTTACAGGCAAATCAAGTCCTTCTTACAGGCAAACCAAGTCCTTCTTACAGGCATAAAGTCCTTCTTACAGGCAAACTAAGTCCTTCTTACAGGCAAACCAAGTCCTTCTTACAGGCATAAAGTCCTTCTTACAGGCAAACTAAGTCCTTCTTACAGGCAAACCAAGTCCTTCTTACAGGCATAAAGTCCTTCTTACAGGCAAACCAAGTCCTTCTTATAGGCATAAAGTCCTTCTTACAGGCAAATCAAGTCCTTCTTACAGGCAAACAAAGTCCTTCTTACAGGCAAAACAAGTCCTTCTTACAGGCAAATCAAGTCCTTCTTACAGGTACAAAGTCCTTCTTATAGGCACAAAGTCCTTCTTACAGGCAAATCAAGTCCTTCTTACAGGCATAAAGTCCTTCTTACAGGCAAACTAAGTCCTTCTTACAGGCAAACCAAGTCCTTCTTACAGGCACAAAGTCCTTCTTATAGGCAAATCAAGTCCTTCTTACAGGCAAGCTAAGTCCTTCTTACAGGCAAACCAAGTCCTTCTTACAGGCACCAAGTCCTTCTTACAGGCAAATCAAGTCCTTCTTACAGGCACAAAGTCCTTCTTACAGGCAAATCAAGTTCTTCTTACAGGCATAAAGTCCTTCTTACAGGCAAATAAAGTCCTTCTTACAGGCAAATAAAGTCCTTCTTACAGGCAACGCAAGTCCTTCTTACAGGCACAAAGTCCTTCTTACATGCAAAGTAAGTCCTTCTTACAGGCAAATTAAGTCCTTTTTACAGGCAAATCAAGTCCTTCTTACATGCACAAGTCCTTTTTACAGACACCAAGTCCTTTCTACAGGCACCAAGTCCTTCTTACAGGTATCTCCATGGGGTGACCTACCATACGGGTCAAATCTCAATCAAAATTTAATCAGTAGAATCCTTTTATTAGGAATCTACCATGGTACGACCAGCCATACGGGTCAAATGGTATGACCCACCATACGGGTCAAATTTTAATTCAATTTTTAATTAGTAGAATCCTTTTATTAGGAATCTACCATGGGTTGATCCACCATACGGGTTCAAGTTCAACCACCCTAAAGTTTTTTTATATAACGAATCCTTAGGTTCTCATTTCATTTTCAATGGAACATTCATGTCACGACTCTTTTTATTTCCTTGTATTGAGTCGATTAGAATTCAGGTGTCATCTCGTCTTTGAAATGAACCTCTACCGAGCTTCCTTTCAAAGAGGGGCAGCTGTTGACACCTGATTTTTAATCATTTTTTCTATTGCTAAAGTAATAAAAAATCCATAAAATTCATAAAATTGAAAAATCAACTTTGGGGACCTTAGCCAAGCCTAGGGAACCAATTTTGACCAAAAAACGATTTTTCATATTTTCAGTATTTTTCGGTATTTTTATTTTCGAAAATTCATAAAAAAATGAAGAAAAAATGAGAAAATTGAAAAATCAACTTTGGAAGCCTTGGCCAAGCCTAGGCAACCATTTTTGAACAAAAAATAAAATTTCATATTATATATATATTTTTTTAATTTTTTTAAAAAAAATACAAAAATACTTGAAAATTTTGGAAAAATAACATTTGAGGCCAAAAACATATACAAAGATAGTTAATATTTTTATTTTAAATCTATTTTCATATTGGCCATCGCAAATTCAGAAAAATCCAATTCGAGTCACGTGTTCCTTCACGAGTATAATCTTGAATCGGGCCTAAAAAAATTTAATTTGAGTCAATTTATTTTTAATTTTCACTTTTTATGAGTTGTGACATTGTCTTCTAATATTTTAAATTTTCATCTTGGCCCAATTATACCCAGAATGACTTAATTTTGCAAAAGTGCTTTAATTAAATTCTGCATTATTTTCAACGGCAAGAAATGAGCTTAAATTTGACATGTGGTAAATTTTGGTGTGTCAAAAATTGTGAGGAGATTTGGACTTAAAGAAATATATTTTTTCAGGGACTAAATTGTAAATACTTAAAATTCAAAGACTAGAGTGCAAATACTTAACTCTTGAAGGATTATTTTACAAATAACAAAAAGAAGAGTTAGTGGATAAATTAGAATAGAGAAGGGAAGATGGAGAAGAGGAGATGAAGAAGAGAAGTTGGAGAAGAATGGATGGAGAAAATAAGATAAGAATAGAGAATGGAAGATGGAGAAGAGTTAGTAGAGAAATTAGAATGGAAGATAAGAATAGAGAAGGGAACATGGAGATGAAGAAGAGTTAGTGGAGAAATTAGAATGGGAGATAAATATGGAGAAGGGAAGATGAAGATGAAGAAGAGTTAGTGGAGAGATTAGAATGTGAGATAGAGATGGAGAATGGAAGATGAAAATGAAGAAGAGTTAGTGGAGAAATTAGAATGGGAGATAGAGTTAGTGGAAAAATTAGAATGGGAGATAGATGAGTAGGTTATAAAAGGAGAAAGAAGTGAGCTTGAGAAGGGATTCTTGGGAGAGAAAATTTGAAGTGTTTGGGAGGATTTTTTTTGGAGAGAAAATTTTGGATGTTTGAGAGAGTTTTGGGAGATTGAAGAAAAATTTGAGAGAAAGAAAATACCAAAAGAGAGAGAATTTTGAAGATGATGGGAGTTCAAAGCTAGGGATTATCATCACAAATTCCTTCATCGATCAATATAAATCAAGAGTTCATCCTCGTCAACGAGCAAGCAAATTCGAGCTAAGTGTTTTTATTTATTCATTTGTTTATGGTTTTACTTGCAAATTAGCACAAATTGTATACACTTTCTCCATCTCCTCTTTTTTTTTTCTCCATATTTTATGTCAGGAGAAGGATATCTCTACGTCAACAGCAAAAATCTCGTAGAGATGCAAAAATCGGCCCAGACAAGCTCCTAAGCTGTCCACCAATTTCTCAACTGATCTGTGACTAAAAGTCCCTCTTAATTCAAAAGAAACTCTCTATATTGGGAACATAGAGAGCGAAAATCAATTATAGAAATCCCTCCCAAAAAAACGGGAGATAAGTACTCTTTCCACTCTTCTGGTTTTAGGTGCAAATTAGCACATATTTTGTATACTGACACTTCACTCTATTTTATGTCAGGAAGCTGCAACTCTATATCAATGGTCAACCCTATGGAAGCACAAAATCGGCTTGGAGGAGTCCTCAAGCACGTACAAATTTCAAATTGTTGAATCAATTCGTTGTATTTTATTTTAAAGAATTCATACCCCAGAATGGAGAGGACAAAGTCCATCCGCAACTTAAATACCTGCACCATAAATCCCAAAGGGAAGAGCCAAGCCAATGCTTAGCCTCCCATTGGAGGTTTTTACTTACAGTAGTTAAATACCTGCAACTTAAATACCTGCACCTTAAATCCCAAAGGGAAGAGCCAAGCCAATGCTTAGCCTCCCATTGGAGGTTTTTACTTACAGTAGTTAAATACCTGCAACTTAAATATATATATCTTAAATCCCAAAGGGAAGAGCCAAGCCAATGCTTAGCCTCCCATTGGAGGTTTTTACTTACAGTAGTTAAATACCTGCAACTTAAATACCTGTACCTTAAATCCCAAAGGGAAGAGCCAAGCCAATGCTTAGCCTCCCATTGGAGGTTTTTACTTACAGTAGTTAAATACCTGCAACTTAAATATCTGTACCTTAAATCCCAAAGGGAAGAGCCAAGCCAATGCTTAGCCTCCCATTGGAGGTTTTTACTTACAGTAGTTTAAATACTTGCAACTTAAATACTTGTACCTTAAATCCCAAAGGGAAGAGCCAAGCCAATGCTAGGCCTCCCATTGGAGGTGTTTATTCACTGTCATGTACTTCCTATAATTTAATTTTTGAATCATCAAACCCAAAAGATAAGTAGGTCGTAGTACTGCACAGAAGTTGTTAACACACTCCCTCTTACGGCTTCAGGGAATCTTTAACACTTAAAAAAATATAACAAATAAAAATATATACCATCCATGCATCCTATTTAAAAAGTGAAAACACAAAAGGGCATTAGTTTTAAAAATATAGACCAAGCCTGAGTTGCCGAATTAGGATATCCATGAAATTAAGGTACCGAAAGGGCATTAGTTTTAATTAACTAGTGTAACCAAGTCCCCGAGCCCCTAATCTCTGGTTCGCAGGAATAAATTAGTTCTCCCGCTAATTTATTTAGGTTTCTAATCGACCTACCAAGAACGATTAGTGGCGACTCCAAATTTTAAAATCATTTAAACAAAAACCAAAGTTGCGATTCGGTAGGGCTTGGGAGGGTCCGCGTTAGGTTAGTCAAATCTAATTAACCTAATAATCCGTTAACCCCCTTTAAAATTTAAAATTTTTTTAGAGGGTCGCGACACTGGTTAGCAAAAAATAAAGTATTCTCCCATACTTTATTTTAGGTTTCTAATCTGCTTACTATAAAATGATTAGTGGCGACTCCAAATTTTAAAACCATTTGAACAAATAACTAAAGTCGCGATTTGGTAGAGTTTGGGAGAACTCGAACTAGGTTAGTTAATTTAATCAATTAATCTGGTAATCCATTAGCCTAAAAATGAATTTTAGGTCGCGATAAGCGGGTGGATGTCTGATCGTGGCGTGGAGCGCAGGGACGAAGAAGCCGATTCCTACCGTGGTAGAAAAGACCATGGTGAAAGAGAAAGAAAATGGGGCGAAGGTTCGTCCAGGCCTTCCTACCAACACCGGGGTAGCCGACCCCAAAACTACATCAACCAGGAGGACAGGTTTAAGCATCTTCCCTCGCAGCCGTGCGGAATTTGCAAAGGCGGCCACTGGACATAGCTTTGTCCGAAGAAAAACCAAGGTAAAACGCTATACTCCGTCGTTACCAAGGAAGGTAAGGAGGAGGAGCAGAAGAAAGAGGAATCGAAGGAGGTGCAACTCGGTGTAATGCAGAAGATCAACACTGTGCGGCCTGTCTCACCTCCCAAACCATCCTCGGGCGCGCAGACTTTATACTTCGTGGACGTTAAGGTGTATGGGAAGACTCTCCAGGCCTTGGTGGACACGGGAGCAACAGACGTATTCCTCTCGAGCGAGGCGGTGAAGTGGCTGAAACTTCGTGTCCCTCTCGAGCGAGGTGGCGAAGTGGCTGAAACTTTGCGTCAGTCCATCCGATCGTTAGTACAAACCAGTCAACGTGGATGATATACCAGCTACCGGTGTTGCTCGAGGCGTGAAGATTGAAGTCGGCGACTGGTCAGACAGGCTCGATCTCGAGGTAATCCCGCTCGACGACTATGATATGATTATGGGGATGGACTTCTTTGACAGGGGTGAAGCGATAATCGACTTGAGAACCAAGTCAATCATTATAACCGACCGCAAATGCCCGATCGTGGTGAGCCTGCGCACCGAGGTGAAGGAGTCAAAGCGCATCTCCACGATCCGACTCGTGGATGCTAAGCGAAGAAATCTGACGCCGACCAAGCTGAAGCACGGGTTCTGACCAATGCAAAAGCCAGAGAAAGAGTGGGAGCTGCCCACAAAAATACAAAACAAGATGCCAACCCAGGTGCTGTTCCCGGAGATGGAAGACCTTGGAGCGGCTAAAACAAAAAAGGAGTTGCTGAAGACTCCCGCTGCGATCGAGACACCGACCAAAGACCAAGTCCCGAAGCCGAAGAAAAAGTGCTCAGGTGGACGAAAGAATAGAAACCAAAGGAAGCCGACGACTCGAGGAAAGGAGGCGGGCGGCCAAAACAAAGCTGATGCTGCAAAGTTCGACCCCAAGCGAGAGCACCGAGGGCGGCGCTCGAATGGGTGGAGGAGAATGACACGGGCCGAGGTCTTCGTGCCCCAGCCGGTCGATCATCAGGCCGAGAGATACCCCAGGACTTGCTATGTCTAGGTCCTCTAGGATTTTTCTAGGGTTTTTTCCATAAGTTTCTAGAATACTCCGAAGAGGGGTAATATTGTAAATATCCCTAGTTTCCAGAATATTCCGTACTTATGACGGTGGTTAGGGAGTCGGTAGATGGAATCTAAGCCATCAGATCTAGGAGAGATCAACGGTTGTAATATGAGGCCCTCTACTATATAAAGAGGCTTCATCCTTCTCATTTCAATCAGAACCGACAAACCGACATAAAATACAAAGGCCTTCTCCTAGAATCTCTCTCTACGCGATCCGGGTTAGAAAAGGCTTAGCTTAGGCGCTCCAACGATCTCAGGACGCCTAAGTCGCCGCACGAGTCGGCCCTACGCAACCGGCCCGTGACATAGTCCTATTTGATCTGGGAGGTAATTTGACTATGTTAGAATTGTCTGGCGTCTTGGTTCTCCCTCTGTTAGGATACTTTTCCGCTTTTCTATATTTCTTCTTAAAATAAGGTTGTATTGTAATAACCATCTGAGATGCAATGTAAGGTAATGCGGCGGCATTTAACAATCACATATGCATTTTCCGTATATAGTTCAGTGGAAGGACCAATTTGAACAAAATTCTTTCTATAATTTGCGGATTCAATTGGGCAAATCACAAGGTGACGGATCTATTTGAAACACTACAAAAATCCAGGGACTCCATAAAATATCTTCTCTTTCTGACCGCAGCCGTGGCCTTCCTCTCTGTTTCTCTCCTCTCTCTCTCGCCAAGCCATAACTGCGCCGCTGTCATTGGACCTTTTTCGGTCTCTACTTCCACTCGCACCCGCGCAACCCAGCCTGCAGCAACCCAGCTCTCCCTCTTTCATTTCTTTTCGAGCTTGCCGATTCTGAGTCGCTGCAAATCTCGGCCATGTGCACCACACCTAGCTTGCCGACTCACTATCGAAAACAAGGTGAGTATGTGAGACACATGGTCCATTTTGATTATGCACTCAAATTCAGTAATTGATTTTACATTAGGTTGGAAATCAAAGAAGTCTGAACTTTTCCATCAAATTTTGATAGTTGTGAGAGCGCATAGAACCTATGTAAAACTGGTCATTGCTCAGAGAAACGCGTTGGCATCATCTTTTTGGAAGTTGCTTATCTATCGACCCCAAGAGAGGAGCGTCGTTAGGGAATAGCTTGGAATCATAAAGGACTACAGATACTTAATCAGACATCTGAAAAATCATAACCAACTTTTTCATGTTGTGTCATGGAAACTGCATCCATGTGCTCTTAGTTGACGAGCTTCAAGGTCGGGACATCGTGTCATAGAAAAAAATTGACGGGGTTTGTCTCATGTAATAATGAAGTTCTGCTCACAGGAACCTCATCTTCATTTTCAGAGCAGTTAATGATCTGTGATTGCTCAGTCTTCCTCAAGACCACACTGACATTGGTTAGATCAAGCGCCCTTTGAACCTAGCCTGTGCAGTTCAAAAAATGCACAAATTGTCGCTCATTTATGAAAGAGATAAGGTCAACAGAAAAGATTTCGATGAACCAGTCCGTTTAATATGTTCCTTAGAGGCATAGTAAGGCGCTGTAATAAGTTCATGCTTAAACATGCTGGAATATTGATTAGTGAAAACACGGAATTGCCAAAAGAACAACATAGTTTGAACCCTTCATTTAGAATTGGTCAAGAGTCACCAACCTGGATTGATTTCTTTTAAGGAAAATGCACAGGCATCCGACTGTCCATAAGATTGCATAAAATAAGGGCCATTCACAGCAATGTTGAGGTGGGATAGATTCATTGGCATCAAGGTTGATTATGATGTGCTCGGTTTTGACTCTCTTCTTCTTGTGGTGATGCTGATACCTTCTGTGGACTCTTTTCATGATATTTGAATCAATTGCTGTGACATTTTCATCTTCATGGAAACTGATGGACTTGTTTGGATGGATAAAACGACTATGTCCTTCTTGGCAACAATTATAACTGCTGCAGCTCCAGATATGGACAGCTGTTGCATGTTTCCCAGTTTTGTATGCGATCTTTACCTTGGAACTTGTGGTTATGGTTTGAGTAGTTGGAAGCAGGCGGAACTTGGTTTCTTTGACCATCATATGTGTTGCTTCTTGTGTTCCAGTATTAAAACAATAATCAGAGTTTTAGGATGAATGGGCTATCTTGTGGAGAAAAGCTATTCATACAAGAAGGTATTGCACAAGACCTTCGCTCTGATGGCCGTAAACGACTAACTTACCGACCCATGTATGTCAAAACCGGCATTATTCCGCAGGTACTTTATAATTGATGGAAGTACGTAAAAATGCCATGCTTGATAGTTTGTGGTGAGATTTGACTAATGCAAATTTTGTTTTGCACATGTGACAGGCCAATGGCTCGGCCAGAGTTAGAATGGGCGGAACTGATGTCATTGCCAGTGTGAAGGTAGTTTAAAGCATGATTTTTCCTTTTTCCATTTTGTAGGACTTGGCAGTTTGGTGTTGCGGAGTTTTCTTTCTGTTTCTACTCAATCTGCAGATGGATCCTGGTGTTTGTGATTAATAGTGTGATTCTCATTATTCCCTCCTAATGTTTTCCAGTGCAGGCCGAAATTGGAAGACCAAGTCCACTGCAACCCAACGAACGGAAGGTTTCCATATATGTTGATTGCAGCCCAACTGCCGCTCCAATATTTGAGGTCCTATACTTTTAATTCTGCTGCTTCCCTTCATATCTATTCTCGTGATTTTTGTTTGCATGGATCTGCTAGTTCTAATTTTTCTCTGCTTCATTTCTTCTGAATGTCCCTGACTTGGAATTAGCAGAATACGTGGATTGTTACTGTTTGAGATTGAAAGGGTTGGTTTGAAGACAAATACTAACATTTTGAAACTTTGCCTGTATAAGCTGAACCATGTTTGGTACAATAAGCTTCCGGTTCACAATTAGAGGATAGATAGGTATGTCATCTTTAAATAACTGATAGCTGGCTGATTGCTGCCCTCAAACTGAACCTTGACTCGGTTAGTATGGGGTTGTTTCATGCTCAGCATCTGGTCTCAGATTTAGCTTCTAACTGATAGCTGGCTGAGTCAGTTCGTATGGGAATCTCCTAGATGCTCTCAGTGCTGCCATCAAGGTATACCTTTCTCGAGAATACTGTTATGTCAAACATATTCTTAAAATGGTTTTGTGCTCGATATATTCGGTACCTTCAACATCGTAATTAATTGTGTCCTAATCACAAGGTCTTTTGTTGGCATGCTCTTAAACTTTTTCTGACATCCCTTCCATTGTTCCTTCTGGAGTGGAGGCTGCTCTGAGCAACACAGGCATCCCCAGAGTTCATGTCACAGCGGAAGCATCTGGTGAGGATCAACCGGAACTTGACATCAGTGACGAAGAATTCTTGCAATTCGACACATCCGGAGTTCCTGTTGTTGTTACGTTAACAAAAGGTATAAAAATTTCGGTCCCCACTTCCAGAATTGTTTAATGTCACCATTGAATTCTCATCTTCTTCCTTGTCCAGGTGGGCAGGCATTAAATTGTAGATGCAACTTCGGAGGAAGAATCGGAGATGAGCTCTGCTGTTTCTGGTTTCCATCAACAGGAAAAGGTTAATACGGGGTCTTACCAAGCGGGGAGGTGCAGGTTCGGATCCAAGTGTCATACTCGATATATTATCTGTGGCTAAGCATGTAAGCGAACAGTTAATGGATCAGTTAGATTCCGAGATATCCGCCGCGGAAGCTGTTGAAGAAGAATGATACTTTACCTTCATTCAGTAATTTAGTCGACGGCTAATCGATCAGTTAGATTCCGAGATATCAGCGCTATGCTGCACATTCTTCTTTTGCTGATTTAGTCCACAGTTGCCCGTAGCATAAGTCAGTGTCTCATGTGGCTGGGAAATGTCTTCAAATTGTTGTCCTCACGGGCTACTCAGATTGAAGAAGGCATGTGATTCTATCAGTGTTGGGGGAGAATGAGGTGGTATACAAGCCACAGGATTCAAAATTTCTGTCGGGGAACGCTTGGGACTTTATTCTCCCATTGTTATTCATGTAAGTTATTCGTCTGCCATTCAGTTCAACAGTTGATGCTCCCCGGTGCACCCTCTTCCTTCGGTTTAAATTTTGAGGTTGCCAACAAAACTGATCGGCCCAAAAATAAAAACAAAATGCCGGATAAAAAATTGCCCAATTTCTTCGTAGACCGTCTTAAGCTCGAGAGCTGCGGATAAAACACGATGTGACTGCAGAAGGGATGAGGTCTCAGTGGGAGCAGTGAATGCAACACGAAGAGAGTATCTTGCCTGCTAAGTTTCCATGGCGAAGGGGCTTAAGTTTTTTCTAGCCCCCCAAAATGAAAAAAGACACTAGTCATTTGTTTATAAACTGGAAGACTGATTTTGCCCGCTGTCAACAAGAACAAAGGATGAAAAGTATGCACGTTTCAAGAGCAAATCAAAAGAATCTTCACATTTCATCTGCTGTTACCAAATTTCCGTTACTGAGTCCTAAAGATTTTACCAGAGCTTACTGGAGTTAGGAGTCCAAGCTGCCAACTCACTGCGCAGTTTCATTGCCAACTGATCTTTCCCACAATGACGAAGTTCATGGCAAACCTCGGACAACCTATTTGGATCGGGAAGCATCGGCGTATTGACCATTTCCATGAGGATGTGGACCGCTCCATCGAGATCAATGCACTTGACAAAAGTACACATCGCGATAGTAAGTGTCACTATTTGGACGGCGCCCACTCCTGATCATGCTTTTGTACAGCTGAAATGCAGCATCGGGGTTTCCTAAAACTTCAACGTGAACTGTAAAGCATGAAGTTCAACTCTCCTGCCGTTTTCATGAAGTTTTGACGTGAACCAAAAAACCATAGAGTATCCAAGTTTTTTAAGAAATCTCAGTGCCTCCCCTTCCTCAGAAATTGCGAAGGTAACTGTCAACGCCAGGGAGGTGATAAAGGCCATAATATGTTTTCTTGGTAAATTTTGTTAACCGTCAATAATAGTCATGAGTTCTAGAATCGTAATGTGAGCAAACCAATCGGATTTCTTTGCGACTGTCGTCAACCATCATTAGTAGTTATAAGTAGTAGAATTGTAATTTGAACAAACCACGTCCAATCAATCGATCGATAAACACCAGAACACCAGTTATTCAATTTTATCTTCCCGTTTCGTAAACCGACCTTTGGTTACATGTTCTAGCATGCCTACCATCTTGTCAATGTAGAGTATATTACAGTTCAGATGGACGTATTCGCAAAAGAACATGATATAAAACTTGGAATAGCCATATACAGCCACATTGAAATCCCACACGTCTACGATCCAAGTCCTGTACCTTTCGATTCCGATTTGACTGTTTTGAAGTGAAATAGCTGCCAAGAAAACATTTCAAGCTCTTCAAGGAAGACGGCAGGCTATGAAATTCTCTTCAAGGAACATGGTGGAAAAGATGTTCGCCCATGCATCGATTGACCTGCTTACCGACTATAGATCTCAGGAACAAAACCATATCATTTCATCTATGACAAAAACAAGAATTCTACTGTGAGCATAACAAAACCGTTCAAAAAGTGAATCAACTTAAGCAAGATCCTAGCTTGAGACTTTATCTTTGTCTTTGGCTTCATGGCCAACAGCATCAGTCACCAAAGCAATTGGTCTCTGATCAATAACTTCGTCAATGATCCCAAACTCCTTTGCCTCTTCTGGGGTCATAAAATAATCTCTGTCCATATTCTTCTGAATAATATCTACTGATTGTCCAGTATGTTTAGCATACAGCGCATTTAGCGAGTCCCAAACGCGAATTATTTGTTTAGTGTGAATTGTCATATCCTTAGCCTGGCCACTATAGCCACCAGAAGGCTGATGAATCATAACAGTCGCATTTGGCAGAGCCCGTCTCTCGCCCTTTGCACCGGCAGCAAGAAGGAGAGATGCCATGGATGCAGCTTGACCCAAACAAATTGTATTGATAGGAGACTTAATATACTGCATGGTATCATAAATTGCAAGACCTGCAACAAAGCTACTAGTCAACAATTCAAATATTTATCCAGAACGGGAATTGAAATGTTCCACAGAACCCAAGCTTCCCAAGTTGATTTACGAGTATTAGCATTCTGCCCTACTAATTGCTCTAAAATTTAGCACGCGGCCATACATTGCACTTGACATGCTGTTCCATACACATACATACAAATACACGTGTTAACATCTGGACTGTTACAATACAAGTTACTTCACTCCAAGCAAATTTTATTTATTATCTGAATGGACTCAGTGAATGCAAGTTAGAAAAAAAGCTCACTTACACATAGAGAAACTTAAAGAACCCCACATTCCTACAAGGTCAGACAGATCAGTTGTACAGTACTTTAGTTCAAAAACTCTAGCTTGAATGAATATTTTCCGAAAGCATGTATGACAATTCTAAGATATGCCCCTCGTCTTTCTCTTTTCTCATGATATATCCAATCCAACTGGAAAAATCAATGTAATATCCTAACACAAAACGCACTATTACAGGAAAAAAAGTTTCTCAAAGAAAACGGTTACCTGTTTAAAGCAACAACGGGAAGCTAAACTATGTGCAGACATGTGATCTAGTCCGGGTGGTGGTTTGGGGGGGTGGGGTGGTGAGATGGATTCAATAGAACAATAACTTGAAAGCCAAGATGACCCACACAGAAAACGATTTTTACGAGACTCGGCTCACCTCTTGACTTACATTGGTTCACATATTTAGTACTATTTCCATCAAAAAGTTGAACACCGGAAAGACGCAAGTTTTTCGCCAAAAGTGTATCAATAGTAGCTAAGTTGATAACAAGGGCTGCTCACAAGGCTATCAACTGCAGACACCAAGGACAAAATCTAAGGGCTCTGATCAGCGAATTTGAATACAGAATGATCAACCAAGAGAGAAGGCAGGAATTGCAGTTACGGATCGCTTAAATAATGAAGCCTTCTCTTTTGGCCAATTAATCGTCAAAACTTAAGGTTTTGCCTTCTTTTTTATGGTCCAACAATACAAGTATGGCTAATTACTTTTGCTTCTCCTCATGTCAACCTTTTCTTCCAATTCACAGGAGAATCCAGAAAGATCATTCTACTGATTATTCCATCGAAAAAACATAGTTCCCATTGCTACCTAAAGATCAAACAGCAGCACCCAAGTGCTAAATGCATTTGCCAGTCCATCGTTAATTCGCTGATTCTACCATCACTCCGCATCAAGATAAACCTACCTAGCATCCGCAAGCATTAACTTGCCGGCACAAAACAGAATCAGTTCTTAATTATTGCAAACCCAAACGCCACAAACAAAGCAACTATTAACTACGACACGAGACACGAATCGTCAGGCTCATCCGACAGCGGATTCGCCAATCGGAGATCAAGCAGCTTGAAGCAAATGGGGAAAAGAAAGAAGAGGAGGGTGACCTGCGGTGACGGCGCCGCCGGGGGAGTTGAGGTACATGTGGATGGGCTTGGAAGGGTTCTCGGACTCGAGGAAGAGGAGCTGGGCGACGACGACGTGGGCTGTGTCGTCGGAGATGGGGCCGTTGATGCAGACGATGCGCTCCTTGAGGAGGCGGGAGAAGATGTCGTAGGCTCGCTCGCCCCGCGACGAGTGCTCGATCACCATGGGTATCAAGCTGTAGCTCCTGTGAACCACTCCTCCTGGTCCTAGGGTTGTCGTCGGAGGGGCCGCGGTAACTCTCGCGGCGGAGAGGAGCTTCGAGGTCGTGATGAAGCCCCGCTTCAGCATCGCCATTGCCATGGTCTGCTTCTGGAGATGCGAGAGCCAGACGAAGTAGGAAGGAAGGGAAGAAGAAATGGGAGTTCTAGAGACCAGGGAGGGAGATTAGTGTGCATTTGGGGTTTTTCTGGTTGTGGGGGGTTTTGGTTCCTGCATCGGTCATTATTGCGTCATAAATTGAGAAATTACACCTTAATACATTCGCTAAAATCAAATTCAAAAAATTCAATAATCTATATTATACGTACATAATAATCTCTAATAAATGTATAAAGGGTCAATACCACGAAAAATCATAAACTGACACGCCGACGACAAATCTACTCCAAATTATTTTTTGACCATCAAAAATCCTAAATTGATATAAATTTTTTAATTACGAAAAAATCCAAACTATTACGCATGTGACAAATTTATCATTCGTTAAATTAGATCAATACCACGAAAAACCCTAAATTGATACACTCATGACAAACAGAAGATAACATGTGTCATTCAACTCAGCAATTTAACGTTAAATTTAACAAAAACTAATAAAGGGTAAATTTATCACAAGCATACCAATTTAAAGTAAATTTATAATAAGTATACTAGTTTAAAATTTTTATGATAAAAAAATAACTTCAAGTAAATTTATCACAAGTAGAGGTGATTGGTTCAGAGAATAGATGGTTCCACCCTAGAATCGAGAATCACCCGCTAAAGACCGGTTCTCAAAAATGCAAACCGTGAACCACCCGTTCGTTCCATTAATCCACTCGAAAACCGAACCATCGGTCCAATTCTGTTTAGATCCCAATTACAATTTAATGTCACCTACTCATTTTATGAAAAAATGAAGTTGAATACTAATATCACAAATATGACTCAACAAAAGCTATATATTTGACTAATTTATATAAAGCTGATCTAACACTAAAAACTAAAGAAACTTATTGAGTTTAAAGAAACTAGTGTATGAAGAAACTCGTGCAAGTATTAACATATCGTGCATTCTTCCCAATAGACAAAAAGAAAAATGTACAATCGGGACTTTTTTTCATAAGTTGAGTGAAGAGAGTAGATATTATCATATTATGGTAGTCTTTTTTTTTCCATTTTGCGAGTCTTTTTTTTTTTTTGGAATGATGGATTGAGCCTTTTGAGAGATGATTTCATTTTAAAAAATTGTCCATTCATATTATATAAAAACCGGACTGGTTGGACCCGTTGAATGATTTCCATCCGAAATTAAGAACCAAACTGATATCCGTCGGTTCTAGAAAATTGAAACAAAAAACCAAACCGTACTTGTGATAACGATCCAAAATCGGCCGGTTGGGTACGATCTAATCCGGTTCGGTTGGATCGTGATTTTTTTACTCACTCTTAATCACAAATATATCAATTCGAAGTTTTCTGTGATATAAACTTGATTATATAAGTTCATTTCTCGCGTGAACAACTTTTAATCCAATCCAATTTAAAGTGGCAACTGCAGCCGAGCAGTTTTTGGCCCAAAATTTTTTTATTTCCAATTAGACAATTTACTTTTGACAGAGAACATTAGACGCTTCCAATTGCTCGAGCTCTGACATGCGATTGAACCAAGCTCCGATCAGCTCGTGAACAGCTCGACTCGATCGCATCTCGTGTTATTGCTGGCAAAAGGTAAAATATTCGATCAAATCATCCGGTAAAATCTCAACCTAAAATTACCGCGTTTTAGGTAAAGTAAAATGGTGGAATCATATGGTAAAAATCCCTTTTTCTCATCGCTAGAAACGTCAAATGGGTGGGTCGGGTCGGGTTTGGATCGGCTGTAGCAGAATTTACTTCATATATTCAGTAACTAATGTCAGAAAAGAAAATTTTTACCATGTGAGCAGGCTCCATAACTGCGTACCCAGTTTTATCTCAAAACATGGCCACAAACTCATCTGGGAATGCAAATAAGACATCTAGCTGTGACCAGAAAGTGGAGAGGGAGAAATGGATCTCTGACGATTCAACTGAGGTACTAAATTTATTAGCAAAACCTGTGATATAGCTCAGGGCTGTTGACATCTGATTTTTAATCATCTTTTCTCTTTTAAAAATTTTCAGTATTTTTCAGCATTTTTATTTTTTGAAAAATCTATAAAAATTCATAAAATTGAAAAATTAACTTTGGGGACCTTGGCCAAGCCTAGAGAACTAATTTTGACCAAAAAATGATTTTTCATATTTTCAGTATTTTTTAATATTTTTGTTTTCGAAAATTCATGAAAAATAAAGAAAAAATGAGAAAATTACAAAATCAACTTTGGAAGCCTTGGCCAAGCCTAGGCAACCATTTTTGAATAATTTTTTTTTTTCATATTATATATATATATATATATTTAATTTTTTAAAAAAATACAAAAATACTTGAAAATTTTGGAAAAATAACATTTGAGGCCAAAAAAATACACAAAGATAGTTAATATTTTTATTTTAAATCTATTTTCATATTGGCCATCGCAAATTCAGAAAAATCCAATTCGAGTCACGTGTTCCTTCACGAGTATAATCTCGAATCGGGCCTAAAAAAATTTAATTTGAGTCAACTTATTTTTAATTTTCACTTTTTATGAGTTGTGACATTGTCTTCTAATATTTTAAATTTTCATCTTAGCTCAATTATACCCAGAATGACTCAATTTTGCAAAAGGTCTTTAATTAAATTCTGCATTATTTTCAGCGGCAAGAAATGAGCTTAAATTTGACATGTGGTAAATTTTGGTGTGTCAAAAATTGTGAGGAGATTTGGACTTAAAGAAATATATTTTTTCATGGACTGAATTGTAAATACTTAAAATTCAAGGACTAGAGTGTAAATACCTAACTCTTGAAGGATTATTTTACAAATAACAAAAAGAAGAGTTAGTGGATAAATTAGAATAGAGAAGGGAAGATGGAGAAGAGGAGATGAAGAAGAGAAGTTGGAGAAGAATAGATGGAGAAAATAAGATAAGAATAGAGAAGGGAAGATGGAGATGAAGAAGAGTTAGTAGAGAAATTAGAATGGGAGATAGAGTTAGTGGAAAAATTAGAATGGGGGATAGATGAGTAGGTTATAAAAGGAGAAAGAAGTGATCTTGAGAGAGGATTCTTGGGGGAGAAAATTTGAAGTGTTTGGGAAATTTTTTGGAGAGAAAATTTTGGATGTTTGAGAGAGTTTTGGGAGATTGAAGAAAAATTTGAGAGAAAGAAAGTACCAAAAGAGAGAGAATTTTGAAGATGATGGGAGTTTAAAGTTAGGGGTTATCATCACAAATTCCTTCATCGATCAATATAAATCAAGAGTTTATCCTCGTCAACGAGCAAGCAAATTCGAGCGAAGTGTTTTTATTTATTCATTTATTTATGATTTTACTCGCAAATTAGCACAAATTGTATACACTTTCTCCATCTCCCATTTTTTTTTTCCATATTTTATGTCAGGAGAAGGATATCTCTATGTTAACAGCAAAAATCTCGTAGAGATGCAAAAATCGGCCCAGACAAGCTCCTAAGTTGTCCACTGATTTCTCAACTGATCTGTGACTAAAAGTCCCTCTTAATTCAAAAGAAACTCTCTATATTGAGAACATAGAGAGCGAAAATCAATTATAGAAATCCCTAAAAAAAAAACGGGAGATAAGTACTCTTTCCACTCTTCTGGTTTTAGGTGCAGATTAGCACATATTTTGTATACTGACACTTCACTCTATTTTATGTCAGGAAGCTGCAGCTCTATATCAATGGTCAACCCTATGGAAGCACAAAATCGGCTTGGAGGAGTCCTCAAGCGCGCACAAATTTTAAATTGTTGAATCAATTCGTTGTATTTCATTTTAAAGAATTCATACCCCAAAATGGAGAGGACAAAGTCCATCCGCAATTTAAATATCTGCACCATAAATCCCAAAGGGAAGAGCCAAGCCAATGCTTAGCCTCCCATTGGAGATTTTTACTTACAGTAGTTAAATACCTGCAACTTAAATACTTATACCTTAAATCCCAAAGGGAAGAGCTAAGCCAATGCTTAGCCTCCCATTTGAGGTTTTTACTTACAGTAGTTAAATACCTGCAACTTAAATACATGTACCTTAAATCCCAAAGGGAAGAGCCAAGCCAATGCTTAGCCTCCCATTGGAGGTTTTTACTTACAGTAGTTAAATACCTGCAACTTAAATACCTGTACCTTAAATCCCAAAGGGAAGAGCCCAGCCAATGCTAAGTCTCCCATTGGAGGTTTTTACTTACAGTAGTTAAATACCTGCTGTTGACACCTGATTTTTAATCATTATTTCTCTGTTAAAATTAATAAAAAATCCATAAAAATCATAAAATTGAAAAAATCAACTTTGGGGACCTTGGTTAAGCCTAGAGAACCAATTTTGACCAAAAAATGATTTTTAATATTTTTAGTATTTTTCAGCATTTTTTATTTTCGAAAATTAATAGAAAATCCATAAAAATTCATAAAATTAAAAAATCAACTTTGGGGACCTGGGCTAAGCATAAGGAACCAATTTTGACAAAAAAAAATGATTTCTCATATTTTCAGTAGTTTTCTGCATTTTTATTTTCAAAAATTCATTGAAAATAAAAAAAATGATGAGAAAATTACAAAATCAACTTTGGAAGCCTTCGTTAAGCTTAGGCTACCATTTTTGAACAAAAAATAATTTTTCATATTTTTTGTATTTTTTAATATTTTTAGAAATTAGGAAAATATCTAATAAACAATAGCATTTGAGTCCAAAAATACAAAAAAAAACTAGTCAGTATTTTTCTTTTAATTTTATCTTTATTTTCGCCAAAGAAAATCTGCAAAAATTAATTTGGAATTGGGAATTACTGTGTTAATCTCATTTTCAGGTTAATTGAAAAAAATTATTATTATAGAAAATTCATTTTAGCTCTGTAATTTTCGATTTTTACATTTTTAGAGTCGTGATATTGTCCTCTAATAACAAAAAATTTTCAATGACCTGGTGGCGCATTTTTCGTTATTGCGTTCGGTTTTCCGAATTCAACATTATCATTCGACGAGTCTCTCTCTTTTGCGTTGCCTCTTACTCAGATAGTGATATGGTGCATTATACTAGTAGCCACAAGTTCTCAGACATATAATAACAACAACACCCTTGCATTGAGAGTTTTGCCATAATATACGCCAAGGAGCTCGGTCCTGCAGGCGCTCTATTGGAGTTGGAATTGTTGTACCCTCAAGTATCGTGCGAGTGGAGGTTAACTACTGTTATGTATTGAAACAATACAACTTTGATCGAGGGAAGGCTGGGCTAAGAGCTAACTTTCTTCTGCATGATAATTTGGGTGGAATTCCTGGTGTATGATCGAAGACACGGCAGAAGGGGAGCGTAATGCGTTGTTCAGACGTGCATAATTCGATTTAGCTTTTGACAAGACCGATTGGCCTGACTGGTCTTTCTCGACCCGAGTGGTAGGTGTGCTTCGTGTCCCTTGTGTGTGCAGAACGCGAACGGTTAGATGGCTGGCCAGCTACTAGTCATGATAAGATAGAGCATAATGGGACAAATGGTGGGAGACACATGATGAGAAAAGAAGGAAATTGGCAGACAAAAGGGTAATGGGAAAAAAGGGGGGGTAAAAGGGAGAAGACGACCTCTGATGATTTGAGAGGGGGGGATCGAAGTTTAATCCTCAATCCTTCGTCGCCGACAAAGAACAAAAACCAGAAATCCCCTTGCAAAGATCACCTTTTACGGAAGTAAAAGAAAATCTGGAAAGATGGGCAACTCTTTCCCAAAGAATGATGTTCCGGGATCGGAGCAGAAGCATGGGAGCGACACACCGAAGACCAGAAAATGAGGGACCAAGAGAGATCCGCTCGGGGGGCTATTAGACTCCTCGGCTTTCGTCCAAGGAAACTCACAAAGAGCTGGGAGCTTCTGGGCTCTAGTGCCGGATGTTACTGCACCTTCCAGCTTTGGAACCATTGGAGGCCGGCCATTCATTTTGTTCGATGGAGGCTTTAGTGTTAACAAAGCTGTGGGAACTTGAATCTGAAGAGAAATCTAGGACCCATGTACAGTTGACCAAGATCCAGTTGCTTTCTGGCACAAAGAACGAACTCTAAACCCTCGAGGGTATCATCCTGACCATCGGAGCTGCTCTTTTGGACGTCGAGAAGCAGCAACGGCAACATCGAGGTCTTCGCGGAGAATTCAAGGGCCACCGAGGAAGAACTTAAAGCGTACATGCAATCTCACGAGAAGTTGGTGATTGATTCTTTGTGGGAGCTTAGCGTTGCTGACATTGGAGCAACCCTTTCCCAAGTTTCTCACGTGTTTCTTCAAGATCCTGACGTAAAAAAAAAAGAAGAAAGAGAGATGATGGACGGGGGAATCGGGGCCCGACGGATCGCTGGCACCTGGAGGGAAGAATGGATCCAGCGAAACGGAGCTAGGGGGGAGTAGTTGGGAGAGAGGTGAAAATCCGATCTCTCCGTTACGGCTGATCCTTGGCTCATCTTCTTCAGCGATGATCTCGGAAGCCATGGGAAACAACAAAAAATGACCCGAGGGGGAAGAGGAAACTTGCTAGCTCTCCTGCACACGAGAATGTCAGTAATGGACAAGCGCAAGTAGAAGCAAGTCAAGAAGACCAGCTATTGCAGCCATGAAGAAGTGAGCAGCGTTGCCATTGCCCGGGCACCCTCTCCGACTTTGCTCGATCGTCATCTAGAAATATCCAAGCTTCTACTAGGCTCTTGCGAACATCTTCGCGGTTTCATGATTACATCAACAACCATGAGGGAGTCCCCCACAGCCTTAATGTCTCTGAAGTCGTCGTAGCCATGCTTTGTCCAATTCCAGGGGTGTCTTCCTTTCATGTTGGTCAAGTTGTGTCGAGCCTGCTAGTCGAGATGACCACAATCGCCGTCATCGAAGATCTCTTTTTTGTGTTATTGTTGCTGCCCTCGCCGATACTGTCAGGCTTAAGAACGTGAACGAAGGTGAAAGGATAGTCTCCTTTTGTACACAAGGAACCTGAGGGTGCTCTCGCTGGTGTCGTTGGGCCTGTGCGGACCATTTCCCGCCAAGGTCAACCGGCTTCACTCGCTTGTAGTGCTCAACCGCAGCTCAAACTCCATCTACAGCGGAGATTCCCCAATCCATTTTTTCATTCTAGAGTCTCAGGAGTCTGGTTCTGTCTGGTAATTTGCTCAATGGGAGTGTCCCAGATTTTAAGGGCCTACCTGTGCTTGAAGAGTTGAATTTGAGCAACAACTTTCTCGGACCAGATTTCCCATTGTTCGGAGATACCCCTTTGGAACCTAAAGTATATGCACTCCTACTCTTACTATCAAAAAGAAGCTTTGGCAATCCATTGTGTTCAAGTCTATTGCGTGAACGAGCTGGTGATTCAACGCGTATATCGTGTGATTCATTTCCCAAGGGACCGGGGTCATGCATCCATGAGACGGACTTGGGATCGTCGACCATCTCGGCTGGAGCATCGCCAAGATGATACCCTGGGCAGCGGACATAGATGGAAACAATGGCCACATTTGCTAAGTTCATGGAGCAAATGCGTGTCAACATGTCTTCAGTACATGAGAAGAGGCCGTAAAAGGTGATAGTGCTAGGCAACTGAAAAAAGGGCGACTAGTGGAACGGGTAGGTGGACCGAAAGAAAGAGCGGCCTCGGCGGAGAAAATGGGGATCATGTACCACCTCGAACGTAAGTATGGATGCATGCATGCATGTAGGGGAGGATCATCCACAAAGAAAGAGGTGTGGGGGATGAAGAGTTGACGGCACATGCTTTCCAAGAAGAACTTCCGGGACAGGGTCACAAGTGCTCCAGAAGAATGCCAAGTTCGCGGACATGAAGGCTCTCGTCTTCCTGGTGTTAGCAAACGAGCAGGCGGTTTCATACTCGGGGATCCAAACCCTAAGGTGTGTTGTGAACATGGTCAGAGGGAGTGTGCTCTTCAACAAGCCCTTAGCTTGGGCCATCTTTTTTCGGTAATTAGGTCATGGCTTACGTGACCATGACCGTGATGGCTGCGGCAGTTCAATCATCCGTGATCGCCAAGCTGGGACAACCGGAGCTCCAGTGGATGAAGATACGCGGGATATGGGAGAAGTTCTATAACCAAGTTTGAGAGATATCGGGGAAATTAGCTGGAGGGACTCCCCATCCTACGGACACGGGGAAAAAGGTCTAATGGGCAACATCTCCATAACTGGGAGCATGCCTTGGTTTTGGAAACACTTACCATCTGCTATACCGAGAATCTTGCAGCGCCAAAAAATTGAGAAGGTATTCCGCGAAGAACTACTAAAGCCTCCCTATGAATCGAAAAACTACCAGATTATCCTTTCTTAAGCTTTTGCGAGCTCAACTTTTCCAGCAAACTGCTTACAGAGATTATATTTCGATGGAGAAGAAGACTACTCAAAATTATCTAGAAAAGGATTCTCTGTGTCTCGTGGAACTAAGAGGATGGGAGGTAATATGGGTCTTGTCCATGCACGTACCGCAACTATTGGTCACTCAGCGTCAAAGCTAAATTTGGCTCTTCTACTTCGGTGATCAAAGTTGCACCGTGCTAATGTCCACATTCCCAGTTCTGCTCTTCCCTTCTTGTTGGAAAATTGATGGTTTCCAGCAGTTGGATCGGAAGATAAAAAAAAATGAGAGAAAGAGAGAGCGGAGAGGGACGTGGAACCAGGTTCATGGTCCTCGTCTTCATGACCGAACTTACCATCATCATTGAGGACGCTGGATCTTGACTTTTTGGCCAGAAGGCAAGCCATTCGAGAGAGAAACGGTGGACCGAGGGTGTGATAAAAAGAGGCTACAAGGGAACAACGGTTGCGGACTGCCGTTGAGTAGGCTCGTGTTGCTCATGCTGCTGGCGGCAGCGGCCGCAAGGACGACGCGGGAAACCGCGGCCCCCTCGACGAAATGCCTACGCTACGGTGATGTACATGGGGGCATCAAGGGACCACGATTTCTACGTGGAGACGCTCGTCCCTGTCACATCGCTCGCGAGGGTCGGCGTCGACGCTGATCTCATCGTCGTTATCCCTCGATGACGAATCCATTGTCGAAGACGTGAAGGCTGACGGTAAGGGCAACAAAAAGCGCATGACGAGAGAAGCGGAGAAATCCCCCGAGAGAGCTATCTGGGTATTTTCGAGTCTTGAAAATTTGAATCAGATCCGTGGCGTGTCGAGTGAGAGGAGGAGAGGCATAGAAGAGTGTGTCCTGTGAGGGCGAGATGAGAGTGAGGTTAGTCTTAAGGTTTTGTATGCCCTATTGATGCTGTTGCTGCTGCTCTGTTTCTCTTTCGATACTCCTCATGGAGGGAAAACTTGTGGTCTGGGGTATCCGATGGGAGGTTGACATGGATAGATTGAGAGTATATATGAGCAAATTTGGAGAAGCGGAGGACTATATTGTGATGGGGGGGAGAGCTTGGATGGCAGACCTTGTGGTTTTGGGTATGTAATATTTGCAACAGAGGAAGATACTAAAGAATGCACACTCCTTGTTCGTTCATTTAGTGGATTTATGTTACTGGGAACAGGTTAACTTTAGAAGGTCCTTTGCCTATTGGTGATTGAAGTTGTTCGTACCTTTTAGTGCCTTTTGGACAACGATAGAACTTGACTTGTCGTGGAAGTTCCATCCATTACTAACTTGGATATAAGTCAATGAAGGAAACGGGATAGTGTCGATGTTATTTGGAACTGGAGATGCTTGGTTTGTTCCTGGAGAAAGCGCCATGGGCTCACGTGAAGTTGGAATGGACGAATTATTAGGCCAGCATTCTATTAGAGTAAACAGGGAGAGTTGATTTGGCTCACTTCGTTGTCGAGATGCTCCCTGAATCGGGTCACGAGTATGTGCACAACGTCGTCAAGCATTGGAGCTACACCCTAGATGGAAGGCTTTGACAGTGAAGAAGCAGGTCGAAGTTGATGATGCGAGCATATTGATCACATTCAATGCATTGGAAGGCGACATCACCAAGGAATTCGAGTACTTCAAGACCGCGGGGAAAGCAATCGCAAAGGTCGGTAACAGCGGAAGCATTATGAAGTGGACCTTCGACTACGAGAAGCTGAACGAAGCCATTGCCAACCGGAAAAGCTACACTGTCGCCGTTGTCAAAATTACTAAGGACGTTGATGCTAATCTAGCCACTGCGTAAAGCATCCAGTCTTCGCGCGACCACATCTTCATCGATGATGAGGTGCAGTGTATACGTGGAGCGCACGCTAGTCTACTGCTATCCAGAAAATTGCTTAAGGGACTCCTCCCCTTAATGCATAAGGCTCTGATACTAGGGGGTGAGGAAAGCATGAGTCCCTTTGGCTTCATATACCCGAATTCGTGGGCAGAACACTAGCCACATCTCCAAATATAGCAAGAACTCTCGGGAAACAGGTGGATAGTGAGCCTATTTGGCCGTACGGGATACGTGGCCATCACGCTGACGCAGGGGAAGTGGCAGCACTCCCGTTTGGTGCCGGTGCCCTGAATGTGCCAATGGTCCTGACCAAGCACTCGCCCAAGCAAGGAAGGTTTTCTAGGAAGAAGCCACTAGAAGAATTCAAAGTAACTGCGGACAAAGCTATTGAAGAACGTTGACTCATCATGGAAAGCTCTATGGGAAAAGTGTATTTGGTTGGAAGGCGTGGAACGGTCTAACCAGCTGGTACTGCGTAGGAGCTGAGGATGCAGTGAAGATGTAGAGAGAGGACTTCCAGTCCAAAGAGAGGGATCGATCAGGCCGAGGAAACAGTAGACCAGGTACGTCGTTCATCAATGTCGAACTTCAATCTTTGGTTGGATTTATTCGCTTGTTCCTTGAAATGTCTTTTCCTGCTCTGGGTTGTTCTCGGGAAAATTTAAAATAAGGGAAGAACAAGGAAAATCAAAGAAAGAAGTGATTGTTAACCGTTTCTGTATACTTAATGAAATGTGGAAGTAATAAGAGACCGAGAGAGGCTGCTCGATTATGCTGTTTGATGTTTAGACTGGACGAGGAATCGGGCTCGTCCTGATCTGGATTTGTTTGGGTAGATGTGGGATTTGTTGCGTGAACCGAATTCGACTTGATCTTGGGCTAGATTAATTGAATGCTTGGGCCAAAGTAGGTTTTAGTTATATTTCGGTTGGGCCTGTTCAGTTTCGTCATAAGCCTTAAGTCGCTAGTTCATTTGGGCCTAGTCAGTGAGCGAATTTAGGTCCGCTGAACCCAAACCGTAGAAGCCTGACCCAATTTTTAAGTGAAATAATAAATAAATAACAAAACATAATAATAAGAGATTAAAAAAATCGAAAAAAAACTAACTAACTAAAAAAAACTAACTAAAAAAACTAAAAAAAAATTTCATAAAAATCATCAAAAAAATTAATTAAAAAAAATAAAAATAGAAAAATCAGAAAAATTTTGAAAATTCTGAAAAAATCCCAAAAATTAGGAAATGGGTCATTTCAACTGACCAATTCTATTTTTGGTAAATTTCCATCTCGATCTTTTCAAAATGTCGATTTTGCCCCCCTTATGGGATAATTGTCTTAGAAAATTAAAAAAAAATTCGAAAAATTCTCAAAAATTGTGGGAGATAAGGAATGACCACATTCAACCGGGTTGACCTGTTTTTACTTTTCGGTCTTTGAAAAAATGACCATTTTACCCTTCTGGTCAGTTTGACCCAAATCTTTCCAAATCATCCCAAATGAATTTTCATGAAATTGGTACCGAAAGGGCGTTAGAGTAATCTAGCGTAACCAAGTCCCCGAACTCATTTTCTCTGGTTCGCAGAAATAAATTAGTTCTCCCACTAATTTATTTAGGTTTCTAATCGACCTACCAAGAACGATTAGTGGCGACTCCAAATCTTAAAACCAAAATGAAAAACCATTTAAACAAAAAACCAAAGTCGTGATTTGGTAGAGTTTGGGAAAGCTCGAACTAGGTTAGTTAATTTAATCAATTAATCTGGTAATCCATTAACTTAAAAAAATGAATTTTAGGTCGCGATAGCTTGGCGACTCCACTGGGGACTGGAATTTTTGAATTTTCGAAAAAAGACGGCACTAATTGAAGTACTTGAATTTTTTCGAAATTTTAAAATCCTTAGTGGACTTAGGCCGATAAAATTTCATGGATATCTCGCTTCTGGCGATCTTGTTTGGGACTCATTCTTTAGGTGTTAAATGGTCTTGCAGATGGGAGTTATAAGAGGTGGAGTGTTTGACTAACCCTTTGTTTTGCAGGTTGGTGTGGAAATTATTTGTTTAAATTCTGCACATTATTGAAGCGCTGTTTGCATTTAAATGTTGTGCATGTGTTTACAGTTTTAGCACTACATCACACACGTCCCGTGGCCGGACCTGGGCCACTAGTTTTAGGATGGTATTGTGATTTGGTTTTAGCGTTCGGCGTGAGATCACGTCGAAAGTTAGCCCAGATTCAATCCCGAACCTCTTTTCAAAAATGAGTTTAAAAGTTAGGCCTCAGGCTTGGTAAGATTACCAAAGCAGTGGTTTTAATTTTTAGCTCGAGCAGCCGAAGTGGGGAGACCCGGCTAATCCTGATTACGTCGTAGGGGTCATGGCTAATCTTGATTATGTGCGCGAGATTGTCGCCTTGCCGTAAGTCTTTCGCTTCAATTTGTCAGCCTTTAGAGTAGATAGGTTAAGATTTAAACTCACAATTCATGTGCATGTCTATGTGACCTACATGGTATTTTTCACGGTGAAAGTAAGGTTTCTAACTTCATCTTGTATTTATTTTTGGTCAGTCCATGTTAGGTGTCGGTCAAATTTCAAATTTAACATCAACGTCATTTTTCAAAAGAAAATAAAAATTAAATTGTGTCCCATTTTTGAAATAAATGCGGAAAAATTCCTTAGGGAAATTTTTTCGACCAATGAAATATTTTATCACATTTTTTCTTAATCATTCAATGGACCCAAGATTTTCTCAACAAATTTAACTTGAGGATTCATTCTGATAAAAAGGAAATTCTTTCGAGAAATTTGGTAAATACCAAAGGAACTTATCACATTTTTCGAATTGTAAAAATTTACAAGAAAATTCTTTTTGAGAAATTCATCCATATTTTTCAAAGAATGTTTTCTCTAATTTCTCATAAAATTAAGAAAAATAAAACTGAACTAATTAAGGAGTCATGGACCGACCTTTCTTGGATCACCTACTAATTATGTCATTTGCTTTTGCAGGAAATCACAAGTACCCAGGAGCAAAATTGGGCTAATCGACGATAAAATACCAGGAATATTCTTGAAGAATACAAAAGGACGAAAATTATCGATACCTTAGCTGATAATCTTGGGGGCAAGCGAAGAGGTCATTTCTCCTAGAGATGGAATTACGTCAATTAGCCAGCATGTATGGGATATATATTTTTATACGGCGGAAAATGTATTCGGATCAGGCGTGAGGCATTTGGGGCTTCCTGTATATTTTCTGAAAAGAATAGATTTCGTAATCAGAACCTGTGGGGAAAGTATATTAACTCGACCTTGTAACGCCTTACTGATTAAATCCATCAAAGGCCTGCCTTTTAAACTATCTCGGGTTCGAACCACGTGGAGAATTTTGATGGATCGGAGAATTATTATTGAGCGTGGCCCACAGACGTTTCTCCCAACGCTACCGGCGACCGACACATTCAAGTAGACGCCGAAAGAGATAGGCATGAGTAAAGTGGGGCAAGCAACAGGTGCCCCGGGTTATTTATTGGCACACTGATCGAGTAGCTGAGCTATCTCAATTTATATGACTGATTGCGAGTCTCAATATGGCTGGTGGGGGCCACCGCCGATTTTCGATATCATCGTTTACAACGGCAAACAAGAACATCAGGAAAGATGTTAAGCCTCGGTATTTCCTGTACCTTGAATCGATCTGTGGTGATGTGCAGAAGAAACGATAGCAGGAAAATTAAACAAAAAACACGTGAAGCTTTTCTTTCATTCCATTCACCAACAAACCTTACAACAACTCACTGGGGAGAAAAACTGAAATTAAATTGAGCCCTAATAAGCATCACAAAGGAGCTCAGCTGGCTCTCCATGAAGTTGATGCTCTGGATGCACCGGGCGTTTTCGGGATCAAGCTCCGCGAGCCTAAAGAAGAGGCGATCGCACTTCTCTTTAACCTAGTGGCCTCGTAATGCTCAACGGCAAACTCCAGGTCTGGAATCGCCGCCCTCTCGAAAGCAATGTCTGCTGTAATGTCATCAAGTCTCTCCTGCAGCCAATCGCATTTGCATCTCATCACAATATTGTCCGGCTCCTGTTCGGCGTAAGTTCGGACCAAGGCCAGACGGTCCACCAACTTTCCCCTCTCACGAACCAGCCACGAAAGCTGATCGTTGGCAAACTTGAGGGTTTTCTTGTGATTATCAGGCACAAATGTGACTGTTTCCAGACGCTCGTGCCGGTCTTGGTAACGAGCTTTCACGACGACAATCACAAGGACCGTCTCATAAGCGCGGTTATAGGCAGCCAGAAAATTGATGAAGAAGGTCGGGAAGTTCCGATACTCCCTCCCCAGTTGGGTACCCTCAACAGAAGCAGCGTCCACGGTCCTGAATAGACCGAGGATTTCAGCCTCAACGGTAGAGTTCTGGGCTATATGAGCGTAACCTTTACCAAGAAGATTGTAGAGTTTCTCCCACTCAGCCAGAACTTCGGCGGAGAAGGTATGGTTAGGAGAATTGGCCATTTTTGAGAGTGGAATACGAAAGAGAAAAGGACAGAGGTGAAGCGGAGGATTGGAATGCGAAGATGATAATCTACTTCGAGTTAAATATTGACTCTACAGGGGCAGTCTTTATTGGCCAGATTTTTCCTATCTGCCATTCTCTGTCGGCAACACCTTCGCTGGCTCGAATTCCAATCAGGCAGCGACCTCGAGCCAAGCGAATCCGACGTCTTTACGGAAAAGCTGGACGGGACGCCACCACTTTGAAAAAAGAAAGGACAAAAAAACAAGCTGAGTGGGGGACAAAGAGATTTTCGGCATAAAAGGAGATATAACTCATCTTTATCGGATAACTTGACGGCAAATCGACGGTGGATATAACGACAGGGCCCCCCTACCACGAAAAGATGGAAGGAGATGAGCTCGGCGAGAGATACGATGAAAAGAAAATTGAGAAAAACAGAACACTCGGGAGAGGCAATACAGTTGCTAAACCCACGTCTAATTTTAAAAGAGGCATCCTCTTGATAATCCTTAGAAAGACTCTTAAAGCATACGCAGTCTCCCAGAAAAAATCCAGAAAGTGAAAATACAAGAAGAGGCAGCAAACTTTGAGAAATCGTTAACAAAATCGAAGATGTCTCAACCCAACACACTTGAGAGTTATCGTCACCTGCTGAATATGGGAGAGGAAGAGTTCGAAGCCATGTTTGGGATTGAGCCCATGGAGCCTAGCCCTTCCATCGACGGTAATGGTCAAAAGAAGCGTTACCGTCGCCATACTGAAGAGCAAGTACGAAGGCTTGAGGATTTCTTCAGAACGTGCACTATGCCAGACGGCAAACAGAAAATGGAACTGAGTCAGGAGCTAGGACTTGAACCTTTGCAAATCAAGTTCTGGTTTCAAAATAGGCGAACCCGAATGAAGACTCGTCATGAGCACAACAAAGCCGAGTTTCTAAAAGTTGAAAATGAAAACCTCCGAGCGGAGAACAAGATATATAAAGAGGCTTTTGACTCCGTCACCTGCCCCAACTGCAATACTCTCCTCACCCTCGATGAAATGCATTATCTGAGGATCGAAAATGTACGTTTAAGAGGTGAGTTAGATCAATTCATAGCAGGATCAAGTTCTGTTGGAGCAAGGTACGAAAAAATTAAGACTATGGGGCCAGCATGGATGCCTTCTGAGGAGGAAGAGAGGTATCACCACCAGGCAAGTGGCACTGACGACGAACTCACCGCCACGATCAGGCAATTTGATGCTGATGAAGCACTAGGGCTTTAATGTGCATACGGATCATGTATTTTAAAACTAGTGATCACGGGACCTGCAACACGGCCGACGCGTACCTGATCCAGAACAACGCTAGCTGATCACTCAAGAGCCTACAAAGGGAAGAAGATCAAACCTAAACGAATACGTCTACTTAGTTTCATCGAACGTTCTCGCCTTTTATCGATGTTCAAAATTAATGCACAAGCTAGAAGTAATCATTTCCCTTTCCCCCATATTAAATGCTCGAAGCCGTTAACCGCACCAAACTCGAAAAAATTAATATCAAGAAGAAATCCGCGTAAACTTGAAGGGTAAATCCGTATCGTTCCAATTTACCCTCAAATTGCTCCGGTTTTAAAATTGATCTTTTATACTTTCAGGAATTTGCAAAGGTGACCCGAGAATACAGTCGTACCCAAAAACAAAATTCCCTGATCGGGCTAAATTGGGGGCAAATCAACTCATGGACATTACCACGGGATGGACAGCTTCGGATAAAGCAAAATACAAGCGAAAAACCCGAACAATCTCAGACATGGGTAATTCTATATCGTTCTAATTTGCACATAATCATCTTGAGTCCTAAATTGTTTTATTTCATTCTTAACAGGGATCGCAAATTACCTCGAGAAATACCGTAACTTGGCCCAAGGTGATACAACAGGGCTGCGTTATCCCCAAGGATTAACCCTTGAAATGAAAGCCCCATGGACACCTATGGTCCAATGGATCGAATGATATGGGGGATGACAGTAGGTCCAAAATATTCCGAGTTCGATCCCCAAGGGTGGGGAATGTTGTATGTATTATAAATAAATGAAACAACTTTTTGTGCATTTCTTTTTTACAAACAGGAATACTCGACAAGTAATATCAAAGTCAGTATTTTACCATAGTCTTCCCATAATGGTGAGGCGCCCAACAAAAGTCGAGGAAAATTCAATCCAACAAAACTGGTAAAAGGCTCGTGCAAGACATTCAAGATGAAGGGTAAATCAGTATCGTTTTCAATTTATCCCTTTTAATACTGGCTGATATGTCTCTTTTTCTTTTTACAGGAAATATTTACATTAACATTTAACATGTTAAAAGAGACAAATCCAAAAGAAAATTATGATCATCTGACAAGATCTATTCTGGTGAAAAATGGGGCAAATTGATCCCAAGCTCTGAAGCGAAAAAACAAATATGTCTTCCTTATCTCGTTTGATTTCGAGAATAATTTCTCTGCTTTTTGCAGGGGCATTCAACCGCTAAACCATGGCGGTCGCTGTCATTAAACAAACCGAAATGCTCCCTCACCCATATGCTTCATCACGTAGAGACAAAGTTTGAGACGAACCACCCCTCGACATAAGGAGTAAGCTTCCTAATTTGTTCGGTCCGCCCACATACCAGGGACAATTTAAATCCGCCCATATTTGCACATTATATAAACACACGTGATGCTAAAAATTGTCACATCTGCATTGTGCTTACACAGTTCATGAATTATGTATGACTATTCCGTGTGTTTAACTTACCAACTCCAACTTAGAGCATAAACTGCACAGGAGACATCAAATGTGTAGAATGGGGTATGACAGGATGAGGAAAGGCAAACCATTTCCACACAAGTCTAACATTTTAATCTACAGATAAACAGTCTTTCCCCAGAGTGAGAGAAGGCCCTTTCGGACTGAAGTCCCCCATTCAGATTACATTCGAGGCATTCATACTATGAGAACCTCCTTAAACAGAATTGGTAATGCAAGCTTGACATAATAGTTTTGCATGATCCACATTTGGATTGATTGCATCATGAGTTATCACACAGACTACTTCTTATCATTGCCGACTTGGTTGAATAGTTTTACATGAACCGATCAACTCATTGATGAAAATGCTTGCATATGTTACCTCTGACACTGCCTGACAGGCAACACATTCCCAATGTTCAAATTACCTTCCAAAGTCTTGAAATTCATTCGGCGATTATTGAATGAACAAGCCTGGTTGTCGAGAAGCCACCAGGCATTTCTTCTAAATTCTCAGGTAAGTATATCTTCAACCTGGACCTTTTAAGAGAATGAATTCTGACGGTTGTTAAGGAACTTGAATCCATTGCGATACATACAGGTATCCACCTTCTTCAATAAAGCATGATTTGTCTCAAAGACAGAAATGTTCGAGACCTTTTGATCTCTGCTTCTTTGGTTTATTCCTAAAGCTACAGGAGAATATAATTTGGGTTTGAGCTTCTGCAGGATTCCTGGTCTCCCCAGATTTCAGAATGGCACCCTTTGAGGTACACCAAGTCCTTCTTACAGGTAAACCAAGTCCTTCTTACAGGCAAAATAAGTCTTTCTTATAGACAAACCAAGTCCTTCTTACAGGCAAATCAAGTCCTTTTTACAGGCACAAAGTCCTTCTTACAGGCAAATCAAGTCCTTCTTACAGGCAAAACAAGTCCTTCTTACAGGCATAAAGTCCTTCTTACAGGCAAATCAAGTCCTTCTTACAGGCAAACCAAGTCCTTCTTACAGGCATTAAGTCCTTTTTATAGGCACAAAGTCCTTTTTACAGGCATTAAGTCCTTTTTACAGGCACAAGTCCTTTCTACATGCATCAAGTCCTTTCTACAGGCATTAAGTCCTTTTTACAGGCATAAGTCATTTTTACAGGCACCAAGTCCTTTTTACAGGCACAAGTCCTTTTTACAGGCATCAAATCCTTTCTACAGGCACCAAAGTCCTTTCTACATGCACCAAGTCCTTTCTACAGGCATCAAGTCCTTTCTACAGGCACCAAGTCCTTTTTACAAGAACCAAAGTCCTTTTTACAGGCACCAAGTCCTTTCTACAGGCACAAAGTCCTTCTTACAAGCAGTTTCATGGGGTGACCTACTATACGGGTCAAATCTCAATGAAATTTAATTAGTAGAATCCTTTTATTAGAAATCTACCATGGTACGACCCACCATACGGGTCAAATGGTACGACCCACCATACGGGTCAAATTTTAATTCAATTTTTAAATCAGTAGAATCCTTTTATTAGGGATCTACCATGGTACGACCCACCATACGGGTCAAAATTTAATAAGTAGAATCCTTTCATTAGGAATTTACCATGGGTTGACCTACCATACGGGTCAAATTTCAATCAAATTTTAATCAGTAGAATCCTTTCATTAGGAATCTACTATGAGGTGACCTAACATACGGGTCAAAATTTTAATCAGTAGAATCCTTTCGTTAGGAATCTACTATGGGGTGACCTACCATACGGGTCAAAATTTGATAAGTAGAATCCTTTCATTAGGAATCTATCACGGGTTGAGCTACCATACAGGTCAAATTTCAATCAAATTTTAATTAGTAGAATCCTTTAATTAGGAATCTACCATGGGGTGACCTACCATACGGGTCAAAATTTATTCAGTAGAATCCTTTCATTAGGAATCTATCATGGTTTGACCTACCATACGGGTTCAAATTCAACCACCCTAAGATTTTCTTATAACAAATCCTTAGGTTCTCATTTCATTTTCAGTGGAACATTCATGTCACGATTCTTTTTATTTCATTGTGTTGAGTCGATTAGGATTCAGGTGTCATCTCGTCTTTGAAATGAACCTCTGCCGAGCTTCCTTTCAAAGAGGGGCAGCTGTTGACACCTGATTTTTAATCATCTTTTCTCTTTTAAAAATTTTCAGTATTTTTCGGCATTTTTATTTTTTGAAAAATCCATAAAAATTCATAAAATTGAAAAATTAACTTTGGGGACCTTGGCCAAGCCTAGAGAACTAATTTTGACCAAAAAATAATTTTTCATATTTTCAGTATTTTTTAGTATTTTTATTTTCGAAAATTCATGAAAAATAAAGAAAAAATGAGAAAGTTGCAAAATTAGCTTTGAAAGCCTTGTCCAAGCCTAGGCAACCATTTTTGAACAAAAAATAAATTTTCATATTTTATATATATATTTTAATTTTTTTAAAAAAAATACAAAAAATACTTGAAAATTTTGGAAAAATAACATTTGAGGCAAAAAAAAAATACACAAAGATAGTTAATATTTTTATTTTAAATCTATTTTCATATTGGCCATCGCAAATTCAGAAAAATCCAATTCGAGTCACGTGTTCCTTCACGAGTATAATCTCGAATCGGGCCTAAAAAAATTTAATTTGAGTCAACTTATTTTTAATTTTCACTTTTTATGAGTTGTGACATTGTCTTCTAATATTTTAAATTTTCATCTTAGCTCAATTATACCCAGAATGACTCAATTTTGCAAAAGGGCTTTAATTAAATTCTGCATTATTTTCAGCGGCAAGAAATGAGCTTAAATTTGACATGTGGTAAATTTTGGTGTGTCAAAAATTGTGAGGAGATTTGGACTTAAAGAAATATATTTTTTCATGGACTGAATTGTAAATACTTAAAATTCAAGGACTAGAGTGCAAATACCTAACTCTTGAAGGATTATTTTACAAATAACAAAAAGAAGAGTTAGTGGATAAATTAGAATAGAGAAGGGATGATGGAGAAGAGGAGATGAAGAAGAGAAGTTGGAGAAGAATAGATGGAGAAAATAAGATAAGAATAGAGAAGGGAAGATGGAGATGAAGAAGAGTTAGTAGAGAAATTAAAATGGGAAATAGAGTTAGTGGAAAAATTAGAATGGGGGATAGATGAGTAGGTTATAAAAGGAGAAAGAAGTGAGCTTGAGAGAGGATTCTTGAGGGAGAAAATTTGAAGTGTTTGGGAAATTTTTTGGAGAGAAAATTTTGGATGTTTGAGAGAGTTTTGGGAGATTGAAGAAAAATTCGAGAGAAAGAAAGTACCAAAAGAGAGAGAATTTTGAAGATGGTGGGAGTTTAAAGCTAGGGGTTATCATCACAAATTCCTTCATCAATCAATATAAATCAAGAGTTTATCCTCGTCAACGAGCAAGCAAATTCGAGCTAAGTGTTTTTATTTATTCATTTATTTATGGTTTTACTCGCAAATTAGCACAAATTGTATACACTTTCTCCATCTCCCATTTTTTCCCATATTTTATGTCAGGAGAAGGATATCTCTATGTCAATAGCAAAAATCTCGTAGAGATGCAAAAATCGGCCCAGACAAGCTCCTAAGCTGTCCACCGATTTCTCAACTGATCTGTGACTAAAAGTCCCTCTTAATTCAAAAGAAACTCTCTATATTGGGAACATAGAGAGCGAAAATCAATTATAGAAATCCCTCCCAAAAAAACGGGAGATAAGTACTCTTTCCACTCTTCTGGTTTTAGGTGCAGATTAGCACATATTTTGTATACTGACACTTCACTCTATTTTATGTTAGGAAGCCGCAGCTCTATATCAATGGTCAACCCTATGGAAGCACAAAATCGGCTTGGAGGAGTCCTCAAGCGCGCACAAATTTCAAATTGTTGAATCAATTCGTTGTATTTCATTTTAAAGAATTCATACCCCAGAATGGAGAGGACAAAGTCCATCCGCAATTTAAATATATGCACCATAAATCCCAAAGGGAATAGCCAAGCCAATGCTTAGCCTCCCATTGGAGGTTTCTACTTACAGTAGTTTAAATACTTGCAACTTAAATACATGTACCTTAAATCCCAAAGGGAAGAGCCGAGCCAATGCTAGGCCTCCCATTGGAGGTGTTTATTCACTGTCATGTACTTCCTATAATTTAATTTTTGAATTATCAGACTCGAAAGATGAGTAGGTCGTAATACTGCACAGAAGTCGTTAACACACTCCCTCTTTCGGCTTCAGGAAATCTTTAACACTTAAAAAAAATATAACAAATAAAAATATATAACATCCATGCATCCTATTTAAAAAGTGAAAACACAAAAGAGAATATCCTACTAGAACCTTATGAATAAATCAAGCCTGAGTTGTCGAATTAGGATATCCATGAAATTAAGGTACCGAAAGGGCATTAATTTTAATTAACTAGTGTAACCAAGTCCCCGAGCTCATAATCTCTAGTTCGCAGGAATAAATTAGTTCTCCCGCTAATTTATTTAGGTTTCTAATCGACCTACCAAGAACGATTAATGGCGACTCCAAATTTCAAAATCATTTAAACAAAAACCAAAGTTGCGATTCGATAGAGCTTTGGAGGGTCCGCGTTAGGTTAGTCAAATCTAATTAACCTAATAATCCGTTAACCCCTTTAAAATTTAAAATTTTTTTAGAGGGTCGCGACAAGGACTTCGTAGGAGCAATGCACATGTCTGCTAAATAGTTGCGATTTGATTTCATTGGCAAAGTGATTCGGTGATGCAATGCAAGTATAACATCCTAATCATCAGCATCTTAACCACAATGTAAGTAATTTTATCCTGTATCTTATGTCAAATGAGATAAAACTCGTGGATAAGAGTTGATATGGATTACAGAACTGTACACAGTCCTGAAAAAATTGCAGTAGAGGAAATGTATTGCCAGCCGCCCGTTTATGCGCTCACTTATGGTCGAGCAGTTTGCATTATTACCTAAAAATATAGTAGGTCCTTGAGGCTGTTTTGAGCATATGGACGTCCTTAGAAGCTTCGCAAGTACTGAACTTTGACAGAACTCTTATCCAAATAATCACAACCTAAAATGATATTAACTAAATAGGGTCTTGTTAAATATATGCTTTATTTAGAATATTTAATTTTGAGGACACTGATCGTGTATAACATGAGGGCAAAGATTGCATTGAAAACTGTAAAGTTTCCTTTGTTGGTTGCTTAACAATGGCTCATGGAGCGTTCATTAACAAAATACAACCAAATGTTGCACTTTTTCTTTTATGGACAAGATGGCAACTAGTTTGTTCCAAAAGCATCTTAAATCTTAAAGCATTACAGAAGTCCAAGTTCCTTCAACAAGCATGCACCGACAACTGAGAGGTTCACACACGCAAATGAATTTGGACCTTCGAGTGTTTTTACTCATTGACTCGAATTCCCTTTTAGGCGTGCCTTGATAGGTACGGTCAACTCCACCATTCACCAGTTAAACTCGTTTCAACCATGAAGCCAGCTAACCTTTCGGTACCAAAGCTGGCATTCAATTATTAATCCATTCTTGGGAAATCCATGCTTAGCTCATCTGCTCACTTTTCATTAGCTATGTTCTCCGTCATCCATACATCGTTGGACGAAACAATAACTCAAACAGAACCAAACGATCTAAAGACTCGACAAAGCTCAAAGGAGCTCCAGGCGAAGCCTAAACCAACAAGGCGATTCATGCTCCTTCCACTCCCAACAGAAACACTAAACCCTAAATCACTACCCGAAAAAACCCAAAACATCATCACGCATGCTGTAAACAGTAGGAAAAGCTCGGATAAATTGCAGATCACAGCGAAATCCATACCTCGTGCCCAAAGAAACCGTCAGAATTGAACGAGCTTAACACCGCGAGCTAGGGTTCCTCCTCGTTGCCTTGCTCTTGAAGAACTCACCGGCCGCCGCGCCCAGCAAACCCTCCTCTTCTATGGGATAGAAGCAAGCGTTGGGTGGGTCACGAGAAAGCTCCATATTTGACCCATTTAAGACCAAATTGTTCTGTAGTTACTTGTTGGGTCGAAACAGGGTAAAAAATGGATCTAAAATGGGTTTCACGTGTGGCTCATATTTGACCCATTTAATTTTATTTCAATATTTTAAACCCATTTTTAAAAGTCTTTTAAAAATTAGTAACCCATATACGGCCCATTTTATACAAAAAAAAATGGGTCAAATATGGGTCTATGACCCATATTGACGGCTCTACTCATCGCCATGTTTTGGCTCAAGCCAAGGAATGACACCAGCACGGTAAGTAAAAGAACTCGAAGATTTCATCAAACTCAAAAGACATACCACCGATGGGTTATCATGCGTAATTTGTAACACTGAAAAGTCTTTCTCATGAAATACATAGCAAAAATAAGGTGGAACAACATAATCCAACACAAACGAAAAGCGAAGCAGCCCAACAGTTCCATCGACCTAGAACAGGGAAGTTCCCTTTCCTTTCTTGTCTCCACCAATCTCAAAATGCTTGCACCTCTGTACAAAAACCAATATAAGAAAACCAAATCAGAATATGGCATAGAATTAGTCGAACGTGGAACAAGGGCAGCATCGCTTGACTGACCTTGATGGGGTGCTGCGAGACGTGTTTGCAGCCCTGGCACTGAAGCCTCAGCACAATCTTTTTGGTAGTTTTTGCCTGTGGACAGCAAGGAGTCAATACCACATCCCCATACCATCTTGTCAACAACTTCAAATGCCAGTAAAAACTTCGAAAGGAAAATCACTTGGTCTTTCTTTCCCAATAAAACTCTCTACTGAACTCAACGTTAAAGTCGGGCTTCATTGTTACATTCATGAGGATCGCAGAAGATGGTATTCCTCACCTTTTTGTGGAATACGGGCTTGGTTTGGCCACCATACCCTGATTGTTTGCGATCATAACGTCGCTTGCCCTGGACAGCGAGGCTGTCCTTCCCTTTCTTGTATTGGGTTACCTTATGCAAGGTGTGCTTCCTGCACTCCTTGCTTTTGCAGTACGTCTTCTTCGTCTTAGGAACATTCACCTGTGTTCACCAGTGAAAGATAACCTCAATCACTTATCTAGGATAACATATTGCAGGGTAACACGGTTAAATATATACTCACAGTTATGAGTGCAAAAAAAAAAAGGCAATCGAAGATGCATTCTGAGTTTGTCTCAATCATCAGCTGAACAAGGCCATTAGCACTCCTAGAGCTTTGCACAATACCGTCTAAGTCAATACAAATTCCTTCCTAGTCCCTAGAGGCCAAAAAAACAATGACCCCTGCATTTCTATCAAATAGCTCCTCAAGGAACTGCATGAAAACTTGGAAAAGAAGAACAAATCTGAGAAAAAATTGGAATGCATGAAATTTTCTCTAAGCATTAAATTTATACCAATGAGATGGTCAGCAGATTAAGTTCCTTACGAATATTTAGATCCAATATAAGTATCATACAACTAATCACCGATTTAGAATCATTGTTTACTTCTTCTCTATCCATCTCGTCTGACCAACAAATTCAACCCTGTACCACCACATCCATATGGCTATAAAAAACCTACCAATACATCAATCGACTACTAATATTACAGTAAAGCACATCATAACATAAAGAGATTAACAACGAAGGACGCTTAATACATAGATGAGGCTAAATAACACTCCAGTTCTGAAGCAGGCAAGTCCAACAACCAATATAATCCAATTCTTCATTCGAATTCCCTAATTCCACAGTCTCATCTACGCAGAAATGCCCATTGCAATTCCATCATCTAATATAAATCGAAAACTGACATCCAAACGAGCAGACACCAATAGGAGTGAGCCAATCCAACGACAATGATCTAAAACAGAGCTATCATTGCAAGGCAGTCATGTGTCAGCTAAAAATAGGTCATTTTGGAACATGCCCTTTTCCTTCTAGCAGCAACTAAAACTCACAAGTACTATAACACCACAAATCCCCAAAATCCCAGTAAAAGCATCAAATGCGAAACCTTTCGCTCTTCCAGAACTCGGTCACTCAAGGCCAAGCACTGGCGTTACGAAGAGCACCAAATCCACAGCGACATCAACACAAGGCCAGAGCGATAGAAACGACAACACGACAGCTCCTAAATGTGTGACGATCACGAGTCCCTTTCATCGTCATCTTCATTTCTGAACCGACGAACACTAGTTCTCGACCATGAAGTCAAAACACACGACGCCTAATTTACGAGCATCAGAGCTGCGAAACAACAGCGAGAAGCAGATATTCACTTACCATGATGACCGCTCTCTCCTATCTTTTGCTCAAGCCGCGGAGCACAAAAACCCTAGCTAGTCGGAGAAGCCAGAGAGGGTTCTCTAGCAACTTTATAGTTTACGAGCTGAGCTCGGCCCAACATGAAGATTTTAAATGGGCCAGTTCGTGCATTTGCATTCGGCCCACTAGTGAGACATAAGTAAAGACAATGCAAGGCCCACCATGGAGATTTAGAATGGGCCGGGTCGTGCATTTTCATTCGGCCCACAGGTGATGACATGTGCCTAGACAATACAATAACGTTAAATTGGGGCCGTCAAGTGAGTAACGATGTATAAAAAAATTTGAACATTACTTGCATTTGGTAATACACATTCTTTCTCGAGAACGCAAAGGATGTACAAACAAATATTTGAGAATGTTAAGCATCGAAAAATACACATGGCTTTAGCGTGTGTGCTAGCAAAAAATAACAAATCCTATGCCTAGTTAGGTCGAATCCTGATCATAGACTGGCCCAGCCACACAACAGGGTCGTACAGTCACACAACAGGACCTTCCCATAAGCTCCATGGGGTGTATAAATCCGGGCTCGAAGCCCATTACCACGAACCTTGTTTGGTCCAAGTCTATGACATGCAAATCCGTGCTCCACAATCCATGTGAATACATGCTACATGTTGTGATTCATCGTAATTTACTATAATTTAATCTATTTTTGCATGAACCATATGCCACGTTTAGTAATCACAGAACTAACAACTACAAGCACTACATTAGCACACGTTAAAGTATATAAACAACCCAACGCCAATTGCCTAACTTGCATTCAGATGCTAATGCTAATCCTCCTTGGACTTGTCTAGCCCATCTATTAATTTTCCCTCAAAGTTGATGGACCTCAAAAATTCCATAGTCTAACACATCTTGCCTCGTTCAATTTCCTTGACACAATTCCTACTTACGGGAGAACCCTAAATTTGCGCCTTTCCCCCACCATTTCTACCTTACAAGTCTCCCCTTCTCACCCCTTTTCGGGCCACAATTTCTTTTCCTTCTACCTAGAGCTAACAAGCTCGCTCGTGGAGCCAACCAGAATCATTTCTTTACGTCCCGACCACCGACACCATACCTTAGCCCTTGTCCTTTCTAAATGCTTCCTTAATGGGCTAATCTCTCTCGTTAGCAAATCAGAATTTTACCGAGCTAATCCAACCACCGACACCTCTAGGCTCGGCGCAACTTTCTTAATACTCAGTCCAGTCCCACTTCCTCTGCTGCGCGTCCGCCACTGCGCAGCACTAGAGCTTCAGCCTTCCTCCCCTTGAACTGAATCCAGCAGCATCAAATGGTGCAAATCTTTCCTAGTTCCCTCCCCAAAATCAACACCGTCTCCACTTCGCGCGCCTCACAAAGGCATTTCATTTCAACCGACATCAATCAGGGAGCACCCGAACTAGCAGAGCAGAGGTTCTGCCAACAAAGGAGGGACTCACAGCGCTACTACCATCACCATGCAGCTACTCTTCGGCCACCTTCAAGGCAACACCAACCTAGGGCCACTAAATATTTCGTCTAGCTCAGGACTCTTAGTTGGTTCTATGGCAAGGAATTGGAATTCCAATACCCAGAGGAAGAGAAGACAAGCTCGCGGGCACCCCTCACATTTCCAAAGTCTTCCTGTCACGCCCCGACTCTCGAGTACGAGCCATCCCTACCAAAACGCCTCAGGTCGGAAAGAATAGCGTCCCAGGCACGCTAACGACCATATCAAAATTTCTTATGCATGCGGAAACGTTTTAAAACTCCCAGACAATTAACAAGCAGGGATAGAAAAGCAGGATGCTCCATTAATCTAACCAGATATTTTTAATACAACAACAAGCAGAGGATCGCTAACCCTATGGAGCTAAACAACAAAAATATAACCCCATTCTTCGGGGTGGCTCCCTAAGACCGGCAAAAAGATAGGTAGGTCAAAAAGGGTTAGCTAATCATCTACTCCCAAAAGAGGGTTACTACTCCATTGCCTCTATCTTCACTTTGGACCTGAAAAATGGTAACCACGACGGGGTGAGAAATAAATCTCAGTGAGTCAACGCCTAAGCTCGGATAAGAAGATCATTCGCTCAGGCGTCCCAATTAATAAAGTCCCACATCGATCAAAATTTTTATAAAAATACCAGTCAATTAAACTCCTCTGAAAATCATTTTATTGGTGGTCACAGGGTTCATTGCACACGATTGGAGTGACTTTACACTACAACTGGCAGTGTCTTCTGATAGTCCATAAGATTCGTACGACTGGCACGACACGGTACTAACAGGAAAATAGCACACGACTGGTATGGCTTTACACTACGACTGGAAGTGTCTTTTGGTAGTCCGTAGGATTCGTACGACTGGCACGACACGAAACTACCATGATAATACCGTACGACTGGCACAGATTTTAAGACCCTTATGTGACCACCCACTTGAATTATAAAAATCAGTCAATTTTTTTTTATTTTTCCAACTGAACATTAATCATCAATTTATTGCTCGGTCTGACAGAAATCTTTCCAATTATTGGGCAGTCCCATGTCGGTCTCAACCCCAAGCAATCGGCCACGAAAATATCACAATAATTCTAATTAATTAAACGAACAACCAATAATGGCCACCAAACTACCAATCAGTCAATCAAGCAATTTATCGATCGCTCGGCTCTAGTCCATCACTCGCTCGCGATCACAAATTCAGACAATCAGTCAATCTAAATTTCCAACTAGCCACAGAATATTTCGATACTCGGTCTAACTCATTTAATTGTGGCCATTTAACCTAAACCCAGTCCCTAACTAATCCGGCCACAATTAATCTACGTGAATTTCTAATTAAAATAATTAATTAATTAACTCATTTAATCCCGAACGCAATAAACGCCTTAGCCAAGGATTAGAGGCCGACTCACTATTGTCGGCTAGTCCGATTGGTGGCGGCGATTTCTTCGGCGAACAACGGTGATTCCCGGTGAGCGGCGGTGGCGGTGCGATGACCCCCGAATGGTTCAACGAAGCGCGACGGGCCAAAAAGGTAAACAGACGGCGTGAGGACGATGACGGTGTCACTGCTCACGGTGGTGGAGACACGGTGGCTGGAGCAGGCGAACGGTGAAAGATGATGGTGAGGCGTGTTGATGGCGGGTGGAGCAGGGGGAGCTCGGGCCAAGGTAGGACGACCGTGAGCTGGGCAGAGGTGGCTGGAGCTTGGCTCGGTCGCGGAGGAAGAGGGGGAGAGGAGGGGTAGCTCGGATGGTGGGCTGGACAAGCCGACGGGTGCAGCAGTGGACCGAGAAGAAGCAGCGACGACAAACGAAGAGGAAGCAGCAACAGCAGAAGCAAAAGACAAAGGCAACAACTCGAGCAGAACGAAGATCGAGCAACTATCACACGAGCCAACCGAAGGAAAGGAAAAGAAACGAAGAAGAGAAGAAGAAGGGAGCTGAAGAAGATGACCCCAACAATAAAACGAAGAAAGGAAAAAGAGTGAGCAGAAAACTTTCCCCGAGCTACAGTAATCTGGGGAAAGTACACGTGAAAGATGGAGGAAAAGATGGGGGCAGGTCTGAATTTTTGTCTTGGGAAGCCACGTGATTGAGTGGAGAAAAGAAGAAAAGAGTTGGGGATTCGGATCCCCTGCCACAGTGGAGCTATGGCAGGGGTGGCATAGTTTTAATCCCGGCCGTCCATTCTCATCAAACGGCCGAGGATGTGCCACGTCATCTGGAGGAAGTTGCCCAAATTTGCGCGCGTGTACTGTAGCGTTTTTGAAATTTTTTTTTTCAGATCTCTGCTATTTCTCTCTCTCCCCTCAAAATTCTCTCTCCTCTCTCACGTTTTTCTCTCTCTCCGCTTCGCCCCGACGCCCCTCTCTCGGCGTCCGACCAAATTTCCCCGACGACCAAGCCCCGACCTCCCCCGACGCCGCCGACCAAGCTCCGACCTCCCCCGATGCCACCGACCTAGCTTCGACCTCCCAGATTTCTCCCCGACGAACGCCTCCACCGAGCGGGCTTGCTCTGCCTTGCTCTGCTATGCTCTGCCCTTTCCCCCTTCTGACGCCGTCGCGGGCTCCCAGATTTCTCCCCGACGAACGCCTCCACCGAGCAAGCTCCGACCTTCCCCCGATCATGCCGACGCCCATGACAATTTCAGTCGTGACCTCCCCCGACGCCGTCGACCAAAGTCCAGAGCTGAGAACCCTAGGTTTCTTCTTCCTTAAATCCCTTCCTCTTCACCTTTTATGTTTTATCCATTCCCTCCCTCTCTCACTCTCTCTGCAACTTCAAAGCTGAAACTCCATGGAAGTGAGCTTCACCGCGAAAAAGAGCGACAAGCGAGTCAGTGTTCTGCATCTTTGTACATTGTTCTTAGGTTTTCTAGTAATTCTGCTGCGATCGCCGGCAAGACGTGTTTATTCTGATTTACACGGTAGATTCTCGAGGACGACGGTAGATTTTGAAATGAGGCGGTTGATTTAATTGTGATCCTCTGAATTGATTGGCGTGGAGCCACACTTAAAATGATGGCTTTCCTATGGATAGTATATGTCGTTATGTCTATGCAATGTGAAACCGCGTTTTAATAGCAGTGCTTCTGGATAAATTTCTCCGTTACCAGGCCACGGCAACCCAGCTTCGACCTCTCTCGGGTACCTGGTCTGTATTTCGTCTGATTACTACTTTACTCGAATTTTTCTCTTCTAGTATTGATGGCTATAGATTTAGTAGTGGTTGCAATTCACGGGCGATATGTGGGTTATCCACTTTATCCACTAGTTTGATCTGATGAAATGGCTCTTCTTGACAGTCTAGAAGATAAGCTCAGCTGAAGAGGGGCTTAGGGAGAGAGAAAAAGATGCCTCTGTATGACTGTGTGCTTTTGCTGAAACTCCATATGAAGAGGGAAGCATTGATGGAATTGGTGGCTCGGATAGCGAGAGACGTCTATACGAAAAACGGGGTCATCATTGAGATGAAATCCTTCGGGACTGTCCAATTGGTTTATGGTATCAAGAAGCTTGATGGGAGATTCTATCAGGTGATTCTTCTGTTCAAATTTGAGCCCTTTTGTTTGCTCATTCTCTTCCTCCCTCCCTCCCTCTCTCTCTCTCTCTCTCTCTCTCTCTCTCTCTCTCTCTCCAACTTTCCGTTGGCAGATAATTCTCTTGGCTTGTCAATTCATGTTGTGCTTGTGATATGCAGTTAAGACTTGACCATCTTCTTCGTTAAAATACCTGGGTTTATGCAACTTGAAAGCTACAAAGGAGCTATCTGGTTTGACAGAATGACTAAGAGTACTCTCTAGAACAAGATAATGTAATTGAATATAACAGAAGATGACACAGAGATGCTAAATCTATTACTTTTGACAACTGGAACGCTTAACGCAACCATGTATTTGGCTGGCTCTTTACCTTATGTGCGAAGTAGCAAGCTGCTGGAAATTGATTATGTTGGCACATTTGTTGGGCAAAATTATCCTAGCTTGTGAGAGAATCTCATAATGCGACAATATATTCGGCTGGCTTTTTGCTTTATGTTAGAAGTAAAAGCCATAGGAGACGGTAATTATACAGGCAGATATGAATTAACTAGCTTATGAGCAAATCCCATACTGGAGTTGAGTTGTATGTTTGGTTTTGCACGGCTGCTTTTACCATCCTAAAGTCTCTTTTGAATCTAAGTTAATCAATGACTACTATAGCCATTGATGGAAGATTTAATTTTGCTGAAATTGAAAGTTGGGTGATCTATTTGAAAGTTAAAAGTCAAGTTATGCCTAGTGTAATTTACCCATGTTCTGGCTCTAAGATGTACTGTTTGGATGGCTCTGATGAAGTAGTGAGATGACAATTGGTTGGTTGCACTTCTACCTTGTGAAGGAAAGAGGATTGTAGGTCTCTTTCTATTTCTCTCTTGGTTTCTTTGATCTAGACACACACACACACACACACACATTTATATATAGCTTTTATGTTTCTCTTCATCGTCATGCAGGGTTAGATGATGCAGTTGACCATGATGGCTACACCAATGATGAACAAAGAGCTGCATTTCTTGAATAGGGAAGATAGATTGTTGCGATGGCTTCTTGTGAAGCACGGAGGCACGAAATTTGGGCTGGAATTACTTACTGAAGAAGATGAGAAGCGTGAACGTAGCAAATTTCCTCGTAGCTCTATATTTGATGATGAGGATGCAGATAAAGACGTAGACGACGATGACGACAACGAATATGAGGTGGACCGAGAGGAAAAGAAGGAAGAATAAAGAGCAAATCGTCATGTCTGTGGTCGTGGATTTCATAGATTTGATGGGTATTTGGGTCCTGCTTCAGTGTTAGCAGATGCTCGCACTCGTGTTTTGTATCTCTCAAATGCAAAATGTGCTTCATTTATGTGCTTCTACCATTTTGCCGAAAAAGTAGCTGTGAGGATGAAGGTTTTAGTTCTTTTTTGCAGGTTTCTTTTGTCAGTGAGTGGTTTGAAGTACCAAACTTTTACTAATAACACATACCTAAATGAGACAGATTATTGCATGACTGCATGTTGGATTTGTGTCTCATGATCCGGTCAATCTCAAGAACATGGTTATTGGAAATTCTGAAGTTTGGCATTTTTTGTTTGGCTACCACTTTTGTCTTCTCTTCAGTTCTAGTTTAGATGTAAAGCCAATCCAATCAGAGAGCAGTTTCAACAGCAGGTGTGGATCTTGTTCAATGTGACGCCGGAAGGAAGAAATTCCGGATCTTTCACTGGAGAATACTACATTTCCATGAAATGACCAACGTTGACATAATTTTTCTTTTACAATTTTTATATATTCTTTAGAATTTTTTTTTATCATTACTTTTCACTTCATTTTCTTTTTCATTTTGACTAGTGACCAACCGCTTGGGCAACAGCGAGGGTCACTAACAGCGAGGGTCACCAAGGCTGCAAGGGTCGAGCCTTCATGATATGACCAGTGCAATAATATGACCAAGGGCGACCTGAATTCTAATAATCCAACTAAAATCAGTTGTTTCGAATAAACTATGCTAAGAATTCAAATCCATTCATCGACACGAGATGCGAGAGTCTTGACTCGCCCTGCACACATTTACAAAGCTCGTGCGGTCAGATCATCCATGTCCTATACCCAGAGACACACTTTTAGATTAGCAAGGAAAGTTTAGACAGGATATACTTCTCAATATCTCATGAACTTATTTCTCGGCAAAAGTACATAGTAGCATTTTACAGAATTGAAACGAAAAGTGACGTTCGAAAAATCATTGGCCATAGCATGAAACGGGACCCCCTAGCAGACTCCATGCATATTGGTTTGTGACGGGAGCGGCTTGAAGCCCCCCCGCGCCCATTCAGGAGGCATCTGAAGTAATGTAGTCGTGGTAATGCTGTTTCATTTACATCTACAGTGGATGTGACATCTCTCCTGCTCCACAATCGCTCTGCAAAATAGAAACAAGCGAATAAATAAGGATCAATGCAAAACGATCATGATTACACCATCGATATCAATTTTCTAATCTGTCATCGAGAAGGAATATGTGTCGCGACCCTCTAAAAAAAATTTTAAATTTTAAAAGGGGTTAACGGATTATTAGGTTAATTAGATTTGACTAACCTAACGCGGACCCTCCCAAGCCCTACCGAATCGCAACTTTGGTTTTTGTTTAAATGATTTTAAAATTTGGAGTCGCCACTAATCGTTCTTGGTAGGTCGATTAGAAACCTAAATAAATTAGCGGGAGAACTAATTTATTCCTGCGAACCAGAGATTAGGAGCTCGGGGACTTGGTTACACTAGTTAATTAAAACTAATGCCCTTTCGGTACCTTAATTTCATGGATATCCTAATTCGGCAACTCAGACTTGGTTTATTCCTAAGGCTCTAGTAGGGTATTCTCTTTTGTGTTTTCACTTTTTAAATAGGATGCATGGATAGTATATATTTTTATTTGTTATATTTTTTTAAGTGTTAAAGATTCCCTGAAGCCGAAAGAGGGAGTGTGTTAACGACTTCTGTGCAGTATTACGACCTACTTATCTTTTGGGTCTGATGATTCAAAAATTAAATTATAGGAAGTACATGACAGTGAATAAACACCTCCAATGGGAGGCCTAGCATTGGCTTGGCTCTTCCCTTTGGGATTTAAGGTACAGGTATTTAAGTTGCAGGTATTTAACTACTGTAAGTGAAAACCTCCAATGGGAGGCTAAGCATTGGCTTGGCTCTTCCCTTTGGGATTTAAGGTACATGTATTTAAGTTGCAGGTATTTAACTACTGTAAGTAAAAACCTCCAATGGGAGGCTAAGCATTGGCTTGGCTCTTCCCTTTGGGATTTAAGGTACATGTATTTAAGTTGCAGGTATTTAACTACTGTAAGTAAAAACCTCCAATGGGAGGCTAAGCATTGGCTTGGCTCTTCCCTTTGGGATTTAAGGTATAGGTATTTAAGTTGCAGGTATTTAACTACTGTAAGTAAAAACCTCCAATGGGAGGCTAAGCATTGGCTTGGCTCTTCCCTTTGGGATTTAAAGTACAGGTATTTAAGTTGCAGGTATTTAACTACTGTAAGTAAAAACCTCCAATGGGAGGCTAAGCATTGGCTTGGCTCTTCCCTTTGGGATTTATGGTGCAGGTATTTAAATTGCGGATGGACTTTGTCCTCTCCATTCTGAGGTATGAATTCTTTAAAATAAAATACAACGAATTGATTCAACAATTTGAAATTTGTGCGCGCTTGAGGACTCCTCCAAGCCGATTTTGTGCTTCCATAGGGTTGACCATTGATATAAAGCTGCGGCTTCCTGACATAAAATAGAGTGAAATGTCAGTATACAAAATATGTGCTAATCTGCACCTAAAACCAGAAGAGTGGAAAGAGTACTTATCTCCCATTTTTTTTGGGAGGGATTTCTATAATTGATTTTCGCTCTCTATGTTCCCAATATAAAGAGTTTCTTTTGAATTAAGAGAGACTTTTAGTCACAGATCAGTTGAGAAATCGGTGGACAGCTTAGGAGCTTGTCTGGGTCGATTTTTGCATCTCTACGATATTTTTGCTGTTGACGTAGAGATATCCTTCTCCTGACATAAAATATGGAAAAAAAAAAGAGATGGAGAAAGTGTATACAATTTGTGCTAATTTGCAAGTAAAACCATAAACAAATGAATAAATAAAAACACTTAGCTCGAATTTGCTTGCTCGTTGACGAGGAAGAACTCTTGATTTATATTGATCGATGAAGGAATTTGTGATGATAACCCCTAGCTTTAAACTTCCATCATCTTCAAAATTCTCTCTCTTTTGGTATTTCCTTTCTCTCAAATTTTTCTTTAATCTCCAAAAACTCTCTCAAACATCCAAAATTTTCTCTCCAAAAAAAATCCCTCAAACACTTCAAATTTTCTCTCCCAAGAAATCCAATCCTCACTCAAGCTCACTTCTTCCTCCTTTTATAATCTACTCATCTATCTCCCATTCTAATTTTTCCACTAACTCTATCTCCCATTCTAATTTCTCCACTAACTCTTCTTCATTTTCATCTTCCATTCTCCATCTCTATTTCACATTCTAATCTCTCCACTAACTCTTCTTTATCTTCATCTTCCCTTCTCCATATTCATCTCCCATTCTAATTTTTCCACTAACTCTTCTTCATCTCCATCTTCCCTTCTCTATTCTTATCTTCCATTCTAATTTCTCTACTAACTCTTCTTCATCTCCATCTTCCCTTCTCTATTCTTATCTTATTTTCTCCATCCATCCTTCTCCAACTTCTCTTCTTCATCTCCTCTTCTCCATCTTCCCTTCTCTATTCTAATTTATCCACTAACTCTTCTTTTTGTTATTTGTAAAATAATCATTCAAGAGTTAGGTATTTACACTCTAGTCCTTGAATTTTAAGTATTTACAATTCAGTCCATGAAAAAATATATTTCTTTAAGTCTAAATCTCCTCATAATTTTTGACACACCAAAATTTACCACATGTCAAATTTAAGCTCATTTCTTGTCGCTGAAAATAATACAGAATTTAATTAAATCCCTTTTGCAAAATTGAGTCATTCTGGGTATAATTGAGCCAAGATGAAAATTTAAAATATTAGAAGACAATGTCACAACTCATAAAAAGTGAAAATTAAAAATAAGTTGGCTCAAATTAAATTTTTTTAGGCCCGATTCGAGATTATACTCGTGAAGGAACACGTGACTCGAATTGGATTTTTCTGAATTTGCGATGGTCAATATGAAAATAGATTTAAAATAAAAATATTAACTATCTTTGTGTATTTTTTTGGCCTCAAATGTTAATTTTCCAAAATTTTCAAGTATTTTTGTATTATTTGTTTTTTTAAAAAATTAAATATATATAATATGAAAATTTATTTTTTGTTCAAAAATGGTTGCCTAGGCTTGGCCAAGGCTTCCAAAGTTGGTTTTTCAATTTTATGAATTTTTATGAATTTTCTATTAATTTTCGAAAATAAATAAATAAAAAATACCGAAAAATATGAAAAATATGGAAAATCATTTTTTGATCAAAATTGGTTCTTTAGGCTTAGCCAAGGTCCCCAAAGTTGATTTTTCAATTTTATGAGTTTTTATAAAAGAAATTTTTTTTATTAATTTTAAAACAGAAAGGATGATTAAAAATCAGGTGTCAACAGCTGCCCCTCTTTGAAAGGAAGCTCGGTAGAGGTTCATTTTAAAGACGAGATGACACCTAAGTTCTAATAAACTCAACACAATAAAATAAAAAGAGTCGTGACATGAATGTTCCACTAAAAATGAAATGAGAACCTAAAGATTCGTTATAAGAAAACCTTAGAGTAGTTGAACTTGAACCCGTATGGTAGGTTAACCCATGGTATATTCCTAATAAAAGGATTCTACTGATTAAAAATTGAATTAAAATTTGACCCGTATGGTGGGTCGTACCATGGTAGATTCCTAATAAAAGGATTCTACTGATTTAAATTTTGACCCGTATGGTAGGTCACCCCATGGTAGATTCCTAATGAAAGGATTCTACTAATTAAAATTTGATTGAAATTTGACCTGTATGATAGGTTATCCCATGAAACTGCCTGTAAGAAGGACTTTGCGCTTGTAGAAAGGACTTGGTGCCTCTAAAAAGGACTTTGGTGCCTGTAAAAAGGACTTGGTGCCTGTAAAAAGGACTTTATGCCATGTAAAATGACTTAATTTGCATGTAAGAAGGATTTGATTTGCTTGTAAGAAGGAGTTACTTTGCCTGTAAGAAGGACTTTGTGCCTGTAAGAAGGACTTGATTTGCCTGTAAGAAGGATTTGCTTTGCCTGTAAGAAGGACTTTATTTGCCTGTAAGCAGGACTTGATTTGCCTGTAAGAAGGACTTGGTTTGCCTATAAGAAGGACTTTGTGCCTGTAAGAAGGACTTTGTTTGCCTGTAAGAAGGACTTACTTTGCCTGTAAGAAGGACTTGATTTGCCTGTAAGAAGGACTTACTTTGCCTATAAGAAGGACTTCGTGCCTGTAAGAAGGACTTGCTTTGCCTGTAAGAAGGACTTGCTTTGCCTTTAAGAAGGACTTTGTTTGCCTGTAAGAAGGACTTTGTGCCTGTAAGAAGGACTTGATTTTCCTGTAAGAAGGACTTTGTGCCTGTAAGAAGGACTTGATTTGCCTGTAAGAAGGACTTGCTTTACCTGTAAGAAGGACTTTATTTGCCTGTAAGCAGGACTTGATTTGCCTGTAAGAAGGACTTGGTTTGCCTGTAAGAAGGACTTTGTGCCTGTAAGAAGGACTTTGTTTGCTTATAAGAAGGACTTAGTTTGCCTGTAAGAAGGACTTGATTTGCCTGTAAGAAGGACTTTGTGCCTGTAAGAAGGACTTACTTTGCCTGTAAGAAGGACTTTGTTTGCCTGTAAGAAGGACTTGATTTGCCTGTAAGAAGGACTTGATTTGCCTGTAAGAATGACTTTATTTGCCTGTAAGCAGGACTTGATTTGCCTGTAAGAAGGACTTGGTTTGCCTGTAAGAAGGACTTTGTGCCTGTAAGAAGGACTTTGTTTGCCTGTAAGAAGGACTTAGTTTGCCTGTAAGAAGGACTTGATTTGCCTGTAAGAAGGACTTTGTGCCTGTAAGAAGGACTTGATTTGCCTGTAAAAAGGACTTACTTTGCCTGTAAGAAGGACTTTGTGCCTATAAGAAGGACTTGGTTTGCCTGTAAGAAGGACTTGATTTGCCTGTAAGAAGGACTTGGTTTGCCTGTAAGAAGGACTTGGTTTGCCTGTAAGAAGGACTTGATTTGCCTGTAAGAAGGACTTGATTTGCCTCAATGGATTCGAGTATCCCAACAACCGTCAGAATTCATTCTCTTGAAAGGTTCTGGTTGAAGATATACTTACCTGAGAATTTGGAAGAAATGCTTGGTGGCTTCTCGACAACCAGGCTTGTTTATTCAATAATCGCCGAATGAATTTCAAGACTTTGGAAGGTAACTCAAACACCGGGAATGTGTTGCCTGTCGGGCAATGTCAGAGCTAACATGTGCAAGCATTTTCATCAATGCGTTCATTGGTTCATACAAAATTGTTCAGCTAAGTTTGCCATGATTAAAGGCAGTCTATGTAATAACTCATGATGCAATCGATCAACATATAGATCATGTATTGCATTACCACTTCTGTTTAAGGAGGTTCTTATAGTATGAACACCTCGAATGTAATCTGAATGGGGGACTTCATTCCGAAAGGGCTTTTTCTCACTCTAGAGAAAGGCTGTTTATCTGTAGATCAAAATGTTAGACCTGTGTGGAAATGGTTTGCCTTTCCTCATCCTGTCATGCCCCATTCTGCACATTTGATATCTCATGTGCAGTTTATGCTCTAAGTTGGAGTTGGTAAGTTAAACACACGGAATAGTCATACATAATTCATGAACTGTGTAAGCACAATGCAGATGTGACAATTTTTTAGCATCACGTGTGTTTATATAATGTGCAAATATGGGTGGATTTAAATTGCCCCTGGTATGTGGGCGGACCGAACAAATTGGGAAGCCTACTCCTTATGTCGAGGGGTGGTTTGTCTCAAACTTTACCCCTGCGCGATGAAGCATATGGGCGAGGGAGCATTTTGGTTTGTTTAATGCCCCTGCAAGAAGCAGAGAAATTATTCTTGAAATCAAACGAGATAAGGAATACATATTTGCTTTTTCGTTTCAGAGCTTGCGATCAATTTGCCCCATTTTTCACCAGAATAGATCTTGTCAGGTGATCATAATTTTCTTTTGGATTTGTCTCCTTCAACATGTTAAATGTTAGTATAAATATTTCCTGTGAAAAGAAAAGGAGACATGTCAACCAGTATTAAAAGGGATAAATTGGAAACGATACTGATTTACCATTCATCTTGAATGCTTTGGACAAGTCTTTTACCAATTTTGCTGGATTGAGTTTTCTTCGACTTTTGTTGGATGCTTCACCATTAAGCCGAGAATGTGGCAAAATATTGACTTCGGTATTACTCGTCGAGTATTCCTGCTTGCAAAAAGAAATGCACAAAAAGTTGTTTCATTTATTTATAATACATACAACATTCCCTACCCTCGGGGATCGAACTCGGGATATTTCGGACCTACTGTCATCCCCCATACCATTCGGTCCATTGGACCATAGGTGTCCATGGGGCTATCCTTTCAAAGGTTAATCTTTGGGGATAAAGCAGCCTTGTTGTTACGGTATTTCTCGAGGTAATTTGCAATCCCTGTTAAGAATGGAATAAGACAATTCAAGACTTGAGATGATTATGTGCACATTAGAACGATACAGAATTACCCATTTCTGAGATTGTTCGCGTCTTTCGCTTGTACTTTCCTTTGTCCGAAGCTGTCCATCCCGTGGTAATGCCCATGAGTCGATTTGCCCCCAAATTTTGTTCAACTTGTATTCGGATATGATTACCCTTCAGGTTTATGCAGATTTTTACTCGCCATCAATTCGTCGCGAGGTTGGTGAGGTGGCGGATTCGAGCATTTAATAGGAGGAAGTCGGATTATTACTCCTTGCTTTTACACATTCACAAAAGCAGAAAAACTTATCACGCAAGGAAATAAAACACATTCACTCATTCAGGATCAGTTCTGCTTCCTCTACAGGCTCTCCCATGATCAGCTAGCTTCATCCCAAATTAGGTATGCATCGGCCATATCGAAGGTCTGGTGGTCACTGGCTGAACAAGTGCATCACAGTCCCGATGCTTTACCGATATCAAACTGGTTGATTATGGCGAAAAGATCATCGTCAATGTCCGCTTGGTGGTGATCTGTCCCTTTTTCCTCGGGAGGTATTAATACTGATCTAGTATCATTGGTTCTTTTGTACCCTGCTCCAACAGAACTCGATCCTGTTATAAATTAGTCTAACTCACCTCTTAAACGTGCATTTTCGATCCTCAGATCATACATTTCATCGAGGGTGAGGAGGAGGCTATTGCAGTTGGGGCAGGTGGCGGAGTCAAAAGTCTCTTTATACATCTTGTTTTCCGCTCGGAGGTTTTCATTTTCAACTCTTAGAAACTCGGCTTCGTTGTGCTCATGACGAGTCTTCATTCGGGTTCGTCTATTTTGAAACAAGAACTTGATTTGCGAAGGTTCAAGTCATAGCTCTTGACTCAGTTCCATTTTTTGTTTGCCGTCTGGCATAGGGCACGTTCTGAAGAAAGCTTCAAGCTTTCATACTTGCTCCTCAGTATGGCGACGGTAACGCTTCTTTTGACCTTTACCGTTGTTGTCATTGTCCTTACCGGGCTCTTGGACATCGTCGGTGGAAGGGCCGGGCTCCATAGGCTCGATCCCAAATATGGCTTCGAACTCTTCCTCTCCCATATTCAGCAAGTAACGATAACTTTCAAGTGTGTTGGGTTGAGACATCTTCGATTTGGTTGACGATTTCTCAAAGTTTGATATCTCTTCTTGTATTTTCACTCTCTGGATTTTTCTGGGAGACTGCGTATGCTTTAAGAGTCTCTCTTTCGAGCACGAATGAGAATTATCAAGAAGATGCCTCCTTTAAAATTAGACGTGGGTTTAGCAACTGTATTGCCTCTCTCGAGTGTTCTGGCTTTCTCGATTTTCTTTTCATCGTATCTCTTGCCCAGCTCGTCTCCTTCCATCTTTCCGTGGAAGGGGGCCTCTTGTTGCTGTCTCCACCGTCAATTTGCTGGCGAGTTCTTCAATAAAGATGAGTCGTATCTCTTTTCTGCCAAAAATGTCTTTGTCTCCTACTCAGCTTATTTTTTATCCTTTCTTTTTCAAAGTAGTAGCGTCCCGTCCAACTTTTCCGTAAAGACGTCGGATTTGCTTGGCTCGAGATTGGAGACAAGTAGCGGAGGTGATACTGATAGGGAATGGTAGACAGGAAAATCTAGCCAGTAGAGACTTCCCCTGCAAAAATGAAAGAGAATGCGGCAGTATATGTTCTTCATATTCTAGAAAAATTGGAACGATACTGTTTTACCCTTGTGTATACTTCCATTAAATTTGAATTGAGGAAGTTCCTTCATTTGGATTGGATTGAATTGTATGTCCCGAGTTGCACTTCACTTTGAGCTTGCCACATATGTGCTTTGCTTAGTTGGGCTTTGTTTTCTTTCGGGTTGCCTTGGACCATCATCATTTTCCATGCCATCGGGTCCGTGGACCGGAGGGCTCCTTTAATTTGAAGGTTACCTTGAAGGCGAATGAATCCTATTGCATTCCATTGGATCATTTTATTTTGCGACACTCTTGAGGCACTTTGCAATCCCCTGGGTGAGAATGGAACAAATCCAATTTAGCATTTTGCAACGATTGAGGGTAAATTGGAACGACACACAGTTACCCGTCTTCGAGCTCGCTTGGGCTTTTCACTTGAAATTTCCCTACGTGAGGCCATTCAACATTTCTCATTATGGCAGTAAGCGACGTTGCCACAAATTGATCCGCCCTAAATCTAGCATAAAAAAGGGATTCACGCATTCGACGAGATAAAAAAAACAAATTACCCCCTTGCCCCTGAATTAAATCTAGTCACCTAGAAAGCTGGAAATATCATACGCAGGGGAATTAAGCATGAAATGAAAGGTGCACTTATTCAAGGTCAGTTCTGCCTCTCCTGTGGCTCTTCGATAATCGGCTAGTCTCATGTTGGTTCGGGTGTGGATGACTGATGTTTGAGAGTCCTTACTCACTAGCTCCTGATCGCGGCTTGGGACGTCTGTCAACCCTAAACTGGTTGACCAGGGCAGTAAGCTCATCATCTGGGTAATCTCTTAAACCTTCCAGCAACTGATACTCGAATTGGGCATTGTTATTGGCAAATGCTGGCGGTAGATTTCTCATTCTGTCATCGCCATGAGCAATTTGACTTCTCGTGCTGGAGCCTTCATCATTACTTGAGAAAGTGTGGGGATCACCAACTGTCCTGCTGCTAAAAACTCCTTCCATTTGAGGATTAGAGAAGTGGAAGTGCTCAGGATAACTTCTTGTCTGATTCTCAGGCTGCGCAGGCGCGCTGATCATGGGATGAATTATAGCCACGGGTTGGTGCTCAAACCAAGGAGTCTGAATACACTGCCCCTGCGGTCTATACTCTTGAAGAGCATTAGGGTGATTCTGAGGGATACTTTGATTAACGCTTGGAGGATTGATGGCACGGCTACTGGCTTGGTTGATGATGGGAAGTGGCTCCCCCCATGCCAACCTGCGGAACTTATGGTGGCGAGGAGACTCGACGTTCAGGCTTGGATCAGTCCCGCCTTGGTTTTCTTGATTCTGAGCTGCATTGTGTTCTCTCACCCTTTTTCTGTACTTCTGAAGATGACTCGAAACATTTGCTTTAGTGAGTCCCTCTACCTTCATAATTTCCAGTATATGTTGCGGCCGTGCCGAATCGATTCCTAGCTGCTGGACTGCATTAACAAACATACGATGCAGTTCGGAAGACCAACTCATCTTCTTTCTCCAGTTGCTTGGAACAAAATTGAAGGCTTGATGCTTGTTCTCATGGTCGTGCAATTGCTTCCTTACCACGTGCTGCCATATGTTTTGAAGTATCTGAACCCTAACTGGTTTCGTTACGACGTCTTGGGCCCCATTTAAGACAGCCTTCATTATGGCTTGCTGATCATCGCTTACCGATATTACGAGGACTGGCATATTTAATTTAGAATTGATGACTTCCAAGAGAGTGAAAACATCCATGTCAATCCCTACCATGGCGGTAAGGACGATATCAAACGGGTCACTACTCCTCCTTAATATCTCTAAGGCCTCTGTCGCCTTTGCTTGAGCTACAACCTTATACCGGCATTTTCTTAATACGGTAACAAGGATTGACAGAGAGACTGGATTACCGTCAATGGCCATGACCAGTAGACCCTCAGGGTAAGGAACTTTATCAGCTTCGACCAGGGTTGAACATGCGCCCGTTCCCCTAATGCTTGACATATTTCTGGATCTAGGACTGCCGATTCGAGACCGCCTCAGGATGTCTTCTCGGACTTGAGGGATCACGGGATCGTTGATGGCTTCTCGTAACAGGCTTTGAAAGCCAATGCTTTGATGGTGAAGGTTTTGAATTCCTCTCCCACGAGAACTCCTTCCTCTCTATCTTTCTCCTGCGAGTTCGTGCAGATGAACCCTCTCTATCAAATGAGGACAAATTCTCTCTCTGGCAATAGCAACGACTTCCCCCTTCACGGGCAGTGCTATTAGATTTACCGAGGGGAAAATCTGACATTCAGCTTTTGATCAAAGGGGAAATCCTCGTTTATCGCTCAGTTTGTCTTCTTCTTTCTTTTCGCGGTAGAGGGCCCCTGTCAAGATTTCCACAGTCGATTTACTGGCGGGTCCTCCAATGAAGACGAGTAATATCTCTCTTTCTGCCGAAAATTTCTTTGTCCCCCACTCAGCTCGTCTTTTCGTTCTTTCTTTTTTCAAAGCGGTGGAGTCCCGTCCAGCTTTTCCACAGAGACGTCGGGTTTGTTCGGCTCGAGGTTGCCACTTGGCTGGAATTTGAGCCACCGGGGGTGTTGCCGACAGAGAATGGTAGATAGGAAAACCTATAAGGACTGCCCCTGTGAAATCAGTATTTAAATTGAAGCAGCTTACCATCTTCGCATTCTGCTCATCTGCCTCACCTCTCTCCCCATTTCTTTCGTATTCTGCTTTCAAAAATGGCCAATTCTCCTAACCACACCTTATCCACCGAAGTCCTGGCTGGGTGGGAGAGACTCTACAATCTTCTTGGTAGAGGTTACGCTTATGTAGCCAAAAACTCTACCGTTAAGGCTGAAATCCTCGGTTTATTCAGGACCGTGGACGCTGCTTCTGTTGAGGGTACACAACTGGGAAAGGAGTATCGGAACTTCTCAACCCTCCTCATCAATTTTCTAGCTGCCTATAACCGCGCTTATGAGACGGTCCTTGTGACCGCCGTCGTGAAAGCCCGTTACCGAGACCGGCACGAGCGTCTGGCAACTGTTACGTTTGTGACTGATAATCACAAAAAGGCCCTCAAGTTTGCCAACGATCAGCTTTCGTGGCTGGTTCGTGAGAGGGGAAAGTTGGTGGACCGTCTGGCCTTGGTCCGAACTTACGCCGAACAGGAGCCAAGTAATATTGTGATGAGGTGCAAATGCGGTTGGCTGCAAGAGAGACTTGATGACATTACGGCAGACATTGCTTTTGAGAGGGCAGCGATTCCGGACTTGGAGTTTGCCGTTGAGCATTACGAGGCCACTATGGCCCAGGTTAAAGAGAAGTGCGATCGCCTCTTCTTTAGGCTCGCGGAGCTTGATCCCGAGAGCGCTCGGTGCATCCAGAGCATCAACTGTTTGGAGAGTCAGTTGAGCTATTTCGTAATGGTTATCAGGGCCCAGTTTGGCTTTACCTTTTCTCCCCAGTGAGTTGTTGTAATACTCTTTGATGAATGGAATGAAAGAAAAGCTTCACGTGTTTTGTTTTGTTTTTTTTTTTTAATTTTCCTGCTATCGTTTCTTCCGCATAGCATAACAGAATGATTTGAGGTACCGAAGATGTCGAGGCTTAATGTTCTTCTTGATGTTCTTGTTTAATTGCTCCAAACGATGATATCGAGAACATTAATGATGGGTTCGGCGGTGACCCCCACTATCCATCTTGAGATCACGAACAATAACGCTATGACAACTCGATCAGTGCGCTGGTAGTAAATCCGGCCACCTGTTGTGTGCCCACTTTTATCCATATTTTGTTTCTTTCGGCGTCTACTTGCTCGTGTCGGTCGCCTGTAGCGTCGGGAGAAATTCCTGTGGGCTACGTTCATTAATAGAACCTCGGTCCTCTGAAGCCCTCCGCGTGTTTCGGATAAGAGGAAATTTTAAGACCGATCTCTGGTTGATTTAATCAGGTAAATGTATTTGTTTCATGGGTTTTGATTATATAATCCATATTGTCTTTCAAAAGACGCGAGATCCTCTGCAATACATTAAATATACCCCCGTGTTTAATCAGTATAAATCCACCGTCATATCAGAATACACTGCCCATACAAGTTTACGGATTGACACAACTTTGTCTGTCAAAGATGGACAGTGTTCGTTTGCCCCCCAGAATTAACGGTTGAAGCCTCGGTGTTTTTCGTCTTTTGGTATTTCTAAAGATGATTCTTGATATATTATTGAACTTAATTTTTACACCCGTCTGGGGTATCTAGGATCTTCCTGCAAAAGAAAAGGATATAATTAGTATGCGACACAAGGAATGTCGGTCAATGACTCCTATATTAGTCCAATTTAATTTTTTCTATTTTATAGAGAAATCAGAAAAAAAAGAAAAAAAAATTTCCTTAGGAAGAAATGGGTTAATTTCTGATACAGAATTTTTTGCAGATTTATTACTCTTTTTTATTTTTTTTTTAAGGAATGTGATAAAATCTCTTGACGTTTACTAAAATTTTTGAAGGAATTTCCTTTTTATCAAAATAAATTTTCAGAGGTAAATTTGTCAGGAAAATTTTATTTTTATTGAAGTAGGAAAGACCTGACAGAAATCCTTTATTGGTTAACAAAATTCCCCCGAGACATTAGTCTAATTTTATTTAGAGAAAATTTTCTTAGAAAAACATGAGCGAATTTCTCGAAAAAAATTTTTGTTGCAAGTTTTTATAATTTGAAAGAATGTGATAAAATCACTTGATGTTTTTTTTTAAGGAATGTTTCTTTTTATCGAAATAAATTTTCAGAGGAAAATTTGTCAGGAAAATTTCATTTTTATTGAAGCAAGAAAAACATGACAAAAATCTCTTATTGGTCAATTAGTCTAATTTTATTTAGAGAAAATTTTCTTAGAAAGACATGAGCGAATTTCTCGAGAAAAATTTTCTTGCAAGATTTAATAATTTGAAAATAGTGATAAAATCACTTGATGTCTACTAGAGTTTTTTTTTAAGGAATTTTTATTTTTATTGAAATAAATTTTCAGAGGAAAATTTTTTCAGGAAAATTTCATTTTTATTGAAGCAATAAAAATATGACAAAAATCCCTTATTGGTTAATAAAATTCCCATGAAAGGATTTTTTTACATCATTTTTTCAAAAAAAAAAATTTAAAAGAAATGAGGGACAAATTTAATTTTTATTTTCTTTTAAAAAGAATGGTCGTAATATCAAGCTCAAAAACTGACTAACACCTAGCATGGACCGACCGAAAATAAATACAAGATAAAATTAGAGAACTTACTTTTACCTTGGAGAAATGCAAATCACATAGTCATGCGCATGACTCAAGTGAGGAGTGGACTCTAGAAAATAAAAGAAGGAGAGACAAGGTATGGACCTAAAAAGGCTCCCACTATCTGAATTGACAAACTTACCCTCTGCGCAATCAAATCACAATGGGAAGAATTGTCAATTCAGATAATGAGCGGAATAAAATATGGTCAACCCGAGCGCAATCGACGCAAGAGCTTTGCATATTCGATCCCTATCTATGGTTTTCTAGGAAGAATTTCGCGACTTGGGTTTAGACGCTTGTGTGTGCAGGTGTCGTGATCCTCAAAGTATGCAAGACATGCACAACAATTGATATCAAAACAGCGCTTCTAAAAATGTGCGAAATTAAACAAATAAACCCAACACCGAGCCTGCAAAACAAATGGGTTAGCCAAACACTCCGCCCCTTATAACTACCATCCTGCAAAAACATATAACACCTATAAAATGAGTCCCAAGCAAGATCGCCAGAAGCGAGATATCCATGAAATTTTCATTGGCCTAAGTCCACTAAGACTTTTAAAATTTCGAAAAAATTTAAGTATTCCAATTGGTATCTTTTTTCGAAAATTTAAAAATCTCTATCCCCAGCGGAGTCGCCAAGCTGTCGCGACCCTCTAAAAAAAATTTTAAATTTTAAAAGGGGTTAACGGATTATTAGGTTAATTAGATTTGACTAACCTAACGCGGACCCTCCCAAGCCCTACCGAATCGCAACTTTGGTTTTTGTTTAAATGATTTTAAAATTTGGAGTCGCCACTAATCGTTCTTGGTAGGTCGATTAGAAACCTAAATAAATTAGCGGGAGAACTAATTTATTCCTGCGAACCAGAGATTAGGAGCTCGGGGACTTGGTTACACTAGTTAATTAAAACTAATACCCTTTCGGTACCTTAATTTCATGGATATCCTAATTCGGCAACTCAGACTTGGTTTATTCCTAAGGCTCTAGTAGGGTATTCTCTTTTGTGTTTTCACTTTTTAAATAGGATGCATGGATAGTATATATTTTTATTTGTTATATTTTTTTAAGTGTTAAAGATTCCCTGAAGCCGAAAGAGGGAGTGTGTTAACGACTTCTGTGCAGTATTACGACCTACTTATCTTTTGGGTCTGATGATTCAAAAATTAAATTATAGGAAGTACATGACAGTGAATAAACACCTCCAATGGGAGGCCTAGCATTGGCTTGGCTCTTCCCTTTGGGATTTAAGGTACAGGTATTTAAGTTGCAGGTATTTAACTACTGTAAGTGAAAACCTCCAATGGGAGGCTAAGCATTAGCTTGGTTCTTCCCTTTGGGATTTAAGGTACATGTATTTAAGTTGCAGGTATTTAACTACTGTAAGTAAAAACCTCCAATGGGAGACTAAGCATTGGCTTGGCTCTTCCCTTTGGGATTTAAGGTACATGTCTTTAACTTGCAGGTATTTAACTACTGTAAGTAAAAACCTCCAATGGGAGGCTAAGCATTGGCTTGGCTCTTCCCTTTGGGATTTAAGGTATATGTATTTAAGTTGCAGGTATTTAACTACTGTAAGTAAAAACCTCCAATGGGAGGTTAAGCATTGGCTTGGCTCTACCCTTTGGGATTTAAGGTACAGGTATTTAAGTTGCAGGTATTTAACTACTGTAAGTAAAAACCTCCAATGGGAGGCTAAGCATTGGCTTGGCTCTTCCCTTTGGGATTTATGGTGCAGGTATTTAAATTGCGGATGGACTTTGTCCTCTCCATTCTGGGGTATGAATTCTTTAAAATAAAATACAACGAATTGATTCAACAATTTGAAATTTGTGCGCGCTTGAGGACTCCTCCAAGCCGATTTTGTGCTTCCATAGGGTTGACCATTGATATAAAACTGCGGCTTCCTGACATAAAATAGAGTGAAATGTCAGTATACAAAATATGTACTAATCTGCACCTAAAACCAGAAGAGTGGAAAGAGTACTTATCTCCCATTTTTTTTGGAGGGATTTCTATAATTGATTTTCGCTCTCTATGTTCCCAATATAGAGAGTTTCTTTTGAATTAAGAGGGACTTTTAGTCACAGATCAGTTGAGAAATCGGTGGACAGCTTAGGAGCTTGTCTGGGTCGATTTTTGCATCTCTACGATATTTTTGCTGTTGACGTAGAGATATCCTTCTCCTGACATAAAATATGTAAAAAAAAAGAGATGGAGAAAGTGTATACAATTTGTGCTAATTTGCAAGTAAAACCATAAACAAATGAATAAATAAAAACACTTAGCTCGAATTTGCTTGCTCGTTGACGAGGAAGAACTCTTGATTTATATTGATCGATGAAGGAATTTGTGATGATAACCCCTAGCTTTAAACTTCCATCATCTTCAAAATTCTCTCTCTTTTGGTATTTCCTTTCTCTCAAATTTTTCTTCAATCTCCAAAAACTCTCTCAAACATCCAAAATTTTCTCTCCCAAAAAAAATCCCCCAAATACTTCAAATTTTCTCTCCCAAGAAATCCAATCCTCACTCAAGCTCACTTCTTTCTCCTTTTATAATCTACTCATCTACCTCTCATTCTAATTTTTCCACTAACTCTATCTCCCATTCTAATTTCTCCACTAACTCTTCTTCATTTTCATCTTCCATTCTCCATCTCTATTTCACATTCTAATCTCTCCACTAACTCTTCTTTATCTTCATCTTCCCTTCTCCATATTCATCTCCCATTCTAATTTTTCCACTAACTCTTCTTCATCTCCATCTTCCCTTCTCTATTCTTATCTTCCATTCTAATTTCTCCACTAACTCTTCTTCATCTCCATCTTCCCTTCTCTATTCTTATCTTATTTTCTCCATCCATCCTTCTCCAACTTCTCTTCTTCATCTCCTCTTCTCCATCTTCCCTTCTCTATTCTAATTTATCCACTAACTCTTCTTTTTGTTATTTGTAAAATAATCATTCAAGAGTTAGGTATTTGCACTCTAGTCCTTGAATTTTAAGTATTTACAATTCAGTCCATGAAAAAATATATTTCTTTAAGTCCAAATCTCCTCACAATTTTTGACACACCAAAATTTACCACATGTCAAATTTAAGCTCATTTCTTGTCGCTGAAAATAATACAGAATTTAATTAAAGCCCTTTTGCAAAATTGAGTCATTCTGGGTATAATTGAGCCAAGATGAAAATTTAAAATATTAGAAGACAATGTCACAACTCATAAAAAGTGAAAATTAAAAATAAGTTGGCTCAAATTAAATTTTTTTAGGCCCGATTCGAGATTATACTCGTGAAGGAACACGTGACTCGAATTGGATTTTTCTAAATTTGCAATGGCCAATATGAAAATAGATTTAAAATAAAAATATTAACTATCTTTGTGTATTTTTTTGGCCTCAAATGTTAATTTTCCAAAATTTTCAAGTATTTTTGTATTATTATTTTTTTAAAAAAATTAAATATATATAATATGAAAATTTATTTTTTGTTCAAAAATGGTTGCCTAGGCTTGGCCAAGGCTTCCAAAGTTTATTTTTCAATTTTATGAATTTTTATGAATTTTCTATTAATTTTCGAAAATAAATAAATAAAAAATACCGAAAAATACGAAAAATATGGAAAATCATTTTTTGATCAAAATTGGTTCTTTAGGCTTAGCCAAGGTCCCCAAAGTTTATTTTTCAATTTTATGAGTTTTTATAAAAAAAATTTTTTTTATTAATTTTAAAACAGAAAGGATGATTAAAAATCAGGTGTCAACAATATGCTAAACATGTCATTTCATCAAGAGGACAATTCCATCAAAATCTGTCTCAACAAGATGCAAAAACCAGTGTTGAGATGTGCCTCTTCAATAAATGTTCTGCCATATTAGTGTAAAGACTCGATTTAAACTAGGTAAATTGGCAAAGAGAAGGAGAATAACATGTTCAATTATCATAAATCAAAACAACGTGAGAACCAACTGCCACCAGTGGGTGGTAGTTCATGTACATACCAGTTGACAGGGGTCCAATTTTTTGAAATTGCAATCTCTTGACTTCTGATTACAAAATACTTGTATGCATCTTTACCAGTCATGCTATGACTATAGAGCCTGCATTTAAAATGACCCTCATGTTCAGCATCTGACATGGGTTGTTAGAAGCAAGAATTGGTAGACTTCACTAAGAGGAGGGGAGAGAGGGGGCACTAGGTGGGGGGAATACAGGGAAAGATATCAGCACAGGGAAACAAGCTAGTGGTAAATCCACACAATTTCGAGGAAAATCATTTACGGAAACATTGTGTTTCTGAAAATAGATGGTTTAATTTAATATCAAAAAAGATTAAACAGTGAAAATTGCTTCCAGACTAGTGCAGTCATCTGAAGAGATCTAATTGAAAATGTCACGTTGTTACTGCCCCACTATCCCTCCCTTCTTGAGGATCCTAATAATGGAAAGGCTTGTTGACTCCATCCAAATCTTTTAATATCTAATTTCTAAAGCACATTTGGAACTTTGACATGGTTTTCCAGGTAAGCTAAGAAGATATTTTAGCCAAGGTACTAACCCAGCCTACATCAATGAAAACAAAGTACAACATTTTAACGGGAATGCATTGCATGCTCATTCATACCGATGATAAACAGTAAGGCTTTCCTATAATCATAGCTTAATTGCATTTTTATGACAAGTTTTAGGACTTCTAGTGAACATTTCCCTAAAATGAATAAGTCTGCTGCAATAGCTTTGGCAAAAAGATCTAAGACTATAATAATGTTAATGAGTTAGTTGAACAGATGGCTTGGTTTATTTCTAATTGCAATTTCCCAGGACAAATTTCTGGAAAGTAGGATATATATCAAGTAAAGTGGTGGATTCATTTACCACTGCTTCACATGTGTAGTGGATGTCCAACAATCTGCAAACGAAATACAGATAACGATAATAACTTAAAAAGGATTGTGATCATAAAACTTAAAACCAGAGAAACAGGGATTAAAAGGGTCTCTAAGCTACCGATTCATGAATTTTCTCAAATTTATTGTTCCAAGAAATCGGAGAAGATTTTGATGGTTAAAAAGGGATATTCTGGTCTGAAATTCAGATTTTCAGTTATATGGGTCTAAACAGATACTAAGTAGTTGAGAGTACCCTTTTTAAAGCCTGAAATTTTCATCATTTTTTTGTCTCTAGTGCTAACACCCATAACATATGATGGAAATGAGGCTACTTCCCTCATTTTACCCAGAATAAGTTACCACTCTACCAAATTTTAGGAAAACAGATATGCACAGAGTAGAAACAATTGCAGAAACAAGAGCCCCTGTAACATTCCTTAGTCAACTTTTGCAAACTACTTCTAAAGTCATGAGGAAGAAAAGGTCTACCGATCATTTAAGTGCTAAAGAACAAATGACTGCCAAAGGAAAAGAGAGATGCTAAAGACACCTGCACTAACCTGTGTTAACCTCATCAACACCCAAGTGAAATAGCTCAAAGGGAAAGAGTTTTCTCATATCTGCGATGATAGGATTTGCATTAGATCTAAGAGGCACCTAGGATACTATCATTATCAAGAGATTACCAGATCAATAGGAAAAATGCACTCTTACTTCATGCATTCTAGCTCTCAGAGTAAAGCATGAACTTTCGTAATTTAACAGGTGAAATATTAAGAAGCCAATGGCTAATTAAGTCATCAGGTATCAAAGACTCATCAACCAAGCCCTCTTCCCACCCCAAATGAATGAGAGGAATCTAGTTTATCAGGCATTTCTTAAATGACAACTCATTTCCTACTCAAGTAGGGGACTTGCCCATGCAGAGATTTTCTAAGAGAGAAGCTTTATATAACAAAAGTTCCACACATGTTATTACTCAAGTCGACATGGCTTCCTTCCTTCAGGAACTCATGAAACATAAACGTCGATGTTACAGTAGATGTATAGATAATTCATACATCAAAAGCATCAACAAGAAGGAAAAATGGAAGATTTAGCACTGTAGATAAGGATACTAAATGTCTAACCTGATAATAGGCCAGAAATTAAGTCAAAGGTAGAATTTTTTGAAACGTCGAGTGGCTCTCTACAGGACGAAGAAGGCCATAGTAGATAAGGATACTGTTTCCCCTGCATTAAAGAAGATCAGAAATTTGTGGTAGCTTATTTAAGATATACAACCTAAAAAAGTCCACATAATCGTGACACATGCTCTTTACGAGATTAATATACTGTCTAATCTGGTATCAGTATCACTTAGTAGGCTATCAATCCATCCAATTTAGCACATTCTCAGACATTTAAAAAACCTCCAAACTACTTCATGATGACGATTCTCCACATTCTTCAGTAGAATGCAACTTCCATGGGAAAGCCATCATATTAAGTGCGACATCGCGCCAATCAATTCAGAGGATCACAATTAAATCAACCACCTCATTTCAAAATCTACCGTCGTCCTCGAGAATCTACCGTGTAAATCAGAATAAACATGTCTTGCCGGCGATCGCAGCAGAATTACTAGAAAACTCAAGAACAATGTACAAAGATGCAGAACACTGACCCGCTTGTCGCTCTTTTTCGCGGTGAAGCTCACTTCCATGGAGTTTCAGCTTTGAAGTTGCAGAGAGAGTGAGAGAGGGAGGGAATGGATAAAACATAAAAGGTGAAGAGGAAGGGATTTAAGGAAGAAGAAACCTAGGGTTCTCAGCTCTGGACTCTGGTCGACGGCGTCGGGGGAGGTCGCAACTGAAATTGTCGTGGGCGTCGGCGTGGTCGGGGGAAGGTCGGAGCTTGCTCGGTGGAGGCGTTCATCGGGGAGAAATCTGGGAGCCCGCGACGGCATCGGAAGGGGGAAAGGGCAGAGCATAGCAGAGCAAGGTAGAGCAAGCCCGCTCGGTAGAGGCGTTCGTCGGGGAGAAATCTGGGAGGTCAGAGCTAGGTCGGTGGCATCGGGGGAGGTCGAAGCTTGGTCGACGGCGTCGGGGGAGGTCGGTGCTTGGTCGTCGAGGAAATTTGGTCGGACGCCGAGAGAGGGGCGTCGGGGCGAAGGGGAGAGAGAGAGAGAAAAACATGAGAGAGGAGAGAGAATTTTGAGGGGAGAGAGAGAGAAATAGCAGAGTGTCGCGACCCTCTAAATTTTTTTTTTAAATTTTAAAAGGGGTTAACGGATTATTAGGTTAATTAGAGTTGACTAACCTAATGCGGACCCTCCCAAGCCCTACCGAATCGCAACTTTGGTTTTTGTTTAAATGATTTTGAAATTTGGAGTCACCACTAATCGTTCTTGGTAGGTCGATTAGAAACCTAAATAAATTAGCGGGAGAACTAATTTATTCCTGCGAACCAGAGATTATGAGCTCGGGGACTTGGTTACACTAGTTAATTAAAACTAATGCCCTTTCGGTACCTTAATTTCATGGATATCCTAATCCGGCAACTCAGGCTTGGTTTATTCCTAAAGCTCTAGTAGGGTATTCTCTTTTGTGTTTTCACTTTTTAAATAGGATGCATGGATGGTATATATTTTTATTTGTTATATTTTTTAAGTGTTAAAGATTCCCTGAAGCCGAAAGAGGGAGTGTGTTAACGACTTCTGTGCAGTATTACGACCTACTCATCTTTTGGGTCTGATGATTCAAAAATTAAATTATAGGAAGTACATGACAGTGAATAAACACCTCCAATGGGAGGCCTAGCATTGGCTTGGCTCTTCCCTTTGGGATTTAAGGTACATGTATTTAAGTTGCAAGTATTTAAACTACTGTAAGTAAAAACCTCCAATGGGAGGCTAAGCATTGGCTTGGCTCTTCCCTTTGGGATTTAAGGTACAGGTATTTAAGTTGCAGGTATTTAACTACTGTAAGTAAAAACCTCCAATGGGAGGCTAAGCATTGGCTTGGCTCTTCCCTTTGGGATTTAAGGTACAGGTATTTAAGTTGCAGGTATTTAACTACTGTAAGTAAAAACCTCCAATGGGAGGCTAAGCATTGGCTTGGCTCTTCCCTTTGGGATTTAAGGTGCAGGTATTTAACTACTGTAAGTAAAAACCTCCAATGGGAGGCTAAGCATTGGCTTGGCTCTTCCCTTTGGGATTTAAGGTGCAGGTATTTAAGTTGCAGGTATTTAACTACTATAAGTAAAAACCTCCAATGGGAGGCTAAGCATTGGCTTGGCTCTTCCCTTTGGGATTTATGGTGCAGGTATTTAAATTGCGGATGGACTTTGTCCTCTCCATTTTGGGGTATGAATTTTTTAAAATGAAATACAACGAATTGATTCAACAATTTGAAATTTGTGCGCGCTTGAGGACTCCTCCAAGCCGATTTTGTGCTTCCATAGGATTGACCATTGATATAGAGCTGCGGCTTCCTGACATAAAATAGAGTGAAGTGTTAGTATACAAAATATGTGCTAATCTGCACCTAAAACTAGAAGAGTAGAAAGAGTACTTATCTCCCTTTTTTTTTTGGGAGGGATTTCTATAATTGATTTTCGCTCTCTATGTTCCCAATATAGAGAGTTTCTTTTGAATTAAGAGGGACTTTTAGTCACAGATCAGTTGAGAAATCGGTGGACAGCTTAGGAGCTTGTCTGGGCCGATTTTTGCATCTCGACGAGATTTTTGCTGTTGACGTAGAGATATCCTTCTCCTGACATAAAATATGGAAGAAAAAGGAGATGGAGAAAGTGTATACAATTTGTGCTAATTTGCGAGTAAAACCATAAATAAATGAATAAATAAAAACACTTAGCTTGAATTTGTTTGCTCGTTGACGAGGATGAACTCTTGATTTATATTGATCGATGAAGGAATTTGTGATGATAACCCCTAGCTTTAAACTCCCATCATCTTCAAAATTCTCTCTCTTTTGGTATTTTCTTTCTCTCAAAATTTTCTTCAATCTCCCAAAACTCTCTCAAACATCCAAAATTTTCTCTCCAAAAAATTCTCCCAAACACTTCAAATTTTCTCTCTCAAGAATCCTTTTTCAAGCTCACTTCTTTCTCCTTTTATAACCTACTCATCTATCTCCCATTCTAATTTTTCCACTAACTCTATCTCCCATTCTAATTTCTCCACTAACTCTTCTTCATTTTCATCTTCCATTCTCCATCTCTATCTCACATTCTAATCTCTCCACTAACTCTTCTTCATCTTCATCTTCCCTTCTCCATATTTATCTCCCATTCTAATTTCTCCACTAACTCTTCTTAATCTCCATCTTCCCTTCTCTATTCTTATCTTCCATTCTAATTTCTCTACTAACTCTTCTTCATCTCCATCTTCCCTTCTCTATTCTTATCTTATTTTCTCCATCCATTCTTCTCCAACTTCTCTTCTTCATCTCCTCTTCTTCATCTTCCCTTCTCTATTCTAATTTATCCACTAACTTTTCTTTTTATTATTTGTAAAATAATCCTTCAAGAGTTAGGTATTTGCACTTTAGTCCTTGAATTTTAAGTATTTACAATTCAGTCCCTGAAAAAATATATTTCTTTAAGTCCAAATCTCCTCACAATTTTTGACACACCAAAATTTACCACATGTCAAATTTAAGCTCATTTCTTGTCGCTGAAAATAATGCATAATTTAATTAAAGCCCTTTTGCAAAATTAAGTCATTCTGGGTATAATTGGGCCAAGATGAAAATTTAAAATATTAGAAGACAATGTCACAACTCATAAAAAGTGAAAGTTAAAAATAAGTTGACTCAAATTAAATTTTTTCAGGCCCGATTCGAGATTATACTCGTGAAGGAACACGTGACTCGAATTGGATTTTTCTGAATTTGCGATGGCCAATATGAAAATAGATTTAAAATAAAAATATTAACTATCTTTGTGTATTTTTTTGGCCTCAAATGTTATTTTTTCAAAATTTTCAAATATTTTTGTATTTTTTTTTAAATTAAAATATATATAATATGAAAAATTATTTTTTGGTCAAAATTCGTTCCTAGGCTTGGCTAAGGTTCCCAAAGTTGATTTTTCAATTTTATGAATTTTTATGGATTTTCTATTAATTTTTGAAAATAAATAAATAAAAAATACGTAAAAATACTGAAAATATGAAAAATCGTTTTTTTTGGTCAAAATTGGTTCCCTAGGCTTGGCTAAGGTCCCCAAAGTTGATTTTTCAATTTTATGAATTTTTATGGATTTTTTATTACTTTAGCAATAGAAAAAATGATTAAAGATCAGGTGTCAACAGCTGCCCCTCTTTGAAAGGAAGCTCGGTAGAGGTTCATTTCAAAGACGAGATGACACCTGGATTCTTATCGACTCAATACAAGGAAATAAAAAGAGTCGTGACATGATTGTTCCACTGAAAATGAAATGAGAACCTAAGGATTCGTTATATAAAAAAAACTTTAGGGTGGTTGAACTTGAACCCGTATGGTGGATCAACCCATGGTAGATTCCTAATAAAAGGATTCTACTGATTAAAAATGGAATTAAAATTTGACCCGTATGGTGGGTCATACCATTTGACCCGTATGGTGAGTCGTACCATGGTAGATTCCTAATAAAAGGATTCTACTGATTAAATTTTGATTGAGATTTGACCCGTATGGTAGGTCACCACATGGAGATACCTGTAAGAAGGACTTGGTGCCTATAGAAAGGACTTGGTGCCAGTAAAAAGGACTTGGTGCTTTGCCTATAAGAAGAACTTTGTGCCTGTAAGAAGGACTTGCTTTGCCTGTAAGAAGGACTTGATTTGCCTGTAAGAAGGACTTGATTTGCCTGTAAGAAGGACTTTGTTTGCCTGTAAGAAGGACTTTATGCCTGTAAGAAGGACTTGGTTTGCCTATAAGAAGGACTTTATGCCTGTAAGAAGGACTTTGTGCATGTAAGAAGGACTTGGTTTGCCTGTAAGAAGGACTTTGTGCCTGTAAGAAGGACTTGATTTGCCTGTAAGAAGGACTTTGTGCCTGTAAGAAGGACTTGGTTTGCCTGTAAGAAGGACTTAGTTTGCCTATAAGAAGGACTTTGTGCCTATAAGAAGGACTTGGTTTGCCTGTAAGAAGGACTTGGTTTGCCTGTAAGAAGGACTTTATGCCTGTAAGAAGGACTTGGTGCCTGTAAGAAGAACTTGGTTTGCCTATAAGAAGGACTTTATGCCTGTAAGAAGGACTTGATTTGCCTGTAAGAAGGACTTGTTTTGCCTGTAAGAAGGACTTGTTTTGCCTGTAAGAAGGACTTGATTTGCCTGTAAGAAGGACTTTGTGCCTGTAAGAAGGACTTGTTTTGCCTGTAAGAAGGACTTGGTTTGCCTGTAAGAAGGACTTGGTTTGCCTGTAAGAAGGACTTTATGCCTGTAAGAAGGACTTGGTGCCTGTAAGAAGAACTTGGTTTGCGTATAAGAAGGACTTTATGCCTGTAAGAAGGACTTGATTTGCCTGTAAGAAGGACTTGTTTTGCCTGTAAGAAGGACTTGTTTTGCCTGTAAGAAGGACTTGATTTGCCTGTAAGAAGGACTTTGTGCCTGTAAGAAGGACTTGTTTTGCCTGTAAGAAGGACTTGATTTGCCTGTAAGAAGGACTTTGTGCCTGTAAGAAGGACTTGTTTTGCCTGTAAGAAGGACTTGATTTGCCTGTAAGAAGGACTTTGTGCCTATAAGAAGGACTTGATTTGCCTGTAAGAAGGACTTGGTTTGCCTGTAAGAAGGACTTATTTTGCCTGTAAGAAGGACTTGGTGTACCTCAAAGGGTGCCATTCTGGAATCTGGAAAGATTAGGAATCCTGCAGAAGCTCAAACCCAAATTATATTATCCTGTCGCTTTAGGAATAAACCAAAGAGGCAGAGATCAAAAGGTCTCGAACATTTCTGTCCTTGAGACAAATCATGCTTTATTGAAGAAGGTGGATACCTGTATGTACCGCAATGGATTCGAGTACCCCAACAACCGTCAGAATTCATTCTCTTGAAAGGTTCAGGTTGAAGATATACTTACCTGAGAATTTGGAAGAAATGTTTGGTGGCTTCTCGACAACCAGGCTTGTTCATTCAATAATCGCTGAATGAATTTCAAGACTTTGGAAGGTAGTTTGAACATTGGGAATGTGTTGCCTGTCAGGCAGTATCAGAGGTAACATGTGCAAGCATTTTCATCAATGAGTTGATCGGTTCATGTAAAACTATTCAACCAAGTCGGCAATGATTAGAAGTAGTCTGTGTGATAACTCATGATGCAATCAATCCAAATATGGATCATGCAAAACTATTCTGTCAAGCTTGCATTACCAATTCTGTTTAAGGAGGTTCTCATAGTATGAACGCCTCGAATGTAATCTGAATGGGGGACTTCAATCCGAAAGGGCCTTCTCTCACTCTGGGGAAAGGCTGTTTATCTGTAAATTAAAATGTTAGACTTGCGTGGAAATGGTTTGCCTTTCCTCATCCTGTCATGCCCCATTCTGCACATTTGATGTCTCCTGTGCAGTTTATGCTCTAAATTGGAGTTGGTAAGTTAAACACACGGAATAGTCATACATAATTCATGAACTGTGTAAGCACAATGCAGATGTGACAATTTTTTAGCATTACGTGTGTTTATATAATGTGCAAATATGGGCGGATTTAAATTGCCCCTGGTATGTGGGCGGACCGAACAAATTGGGAAGCCTACTCCTTATGTCGAGGGGTGGTTCGTCTCAAACTTTGTCTCTACGTGATGAAGCATATGGGTGAGGGAGCATTTCGGTTTGTTTAATGACAGCGACCGCCACGGTTTAGCGGTTGAATGCCCCTGTAAAAAGCAGAGAAATTATTCTCGAAATCCAACGAGATAAGGAAGACATATTTGCTTTTTCGCTTCAGAGCTTGTGATCAATTTGCCCCATTTTTCACCAGAATAGATCTTGTCAGATGATCATAATTTTCTTTTGGATTTGTCTCCTTCAACATGTTAAATGTTAGTGTAAATATTTCCTGTAAAAAGAAAAAGAGACATATCAGCCAGTATTAAAAGGGATAAATTGAAAACGATACTGATTTACCCTTCATCTTGAATGTCTTGCACGAGTCTTTTACCAGTTTTGTTGGATTGAATTTTCCTCGACTTTTGTTGGGCGCCTCACCATTATGGGAAGACTATGGTAAAATACTGACTTTGATATTACTCGTCGAGTATTCCTGTTTGTAAAAAAAGAAATGCACAAAAAGTTGTTTTATTTATTTATAATACATACAACATTCTCCACCCTTGGGGATCGAACTCGGAATATTTCGGACCTACTGTCATCCCCCATACCATTCAGTCCATTGGACCGTAGGTGTCCATGGGGCTTTCTTTTCAAGGTTAATCCTTGGGGATAACGCAGCCCTGTTGTATCACCTTGGGCCATGTTACGGTATTTCTCGAGGTAATTTGCAATCCCTGTTAAGAATGGAATAAGACAATTCAAGACTTGAGATGATTATGTGCACATTAGAACGATACAGAATTACCCATTTCTGAGATTGTTCGCGTCTTTCGCTTGTACTTTCCTTTGTCCGAAGCTGTCTATCCCGTGGTAATGCCCATGAGTTGATTTGCCCCCAAATTTTATCCAACCTGTATTCGGATATGATTGCGTTCTCGGGTCGATTTGCAATTTCCTGAGAATAGAAGGGGCTTAATTTTAAAACTTGGAGCAACTGAGGGTAAATTGAAACGATACGGAGTTACCCTTCAGGTTTATGCAGATTTTCACTCGCCATCAATTCGTCGCGAGGTTGGTGAGGTGGCGGATTCGAGCATTTAATAGGGGGAAGTCGGATTATTACTCCTTGCTTTTACACATTCACAAAAGCAGAAAAACACATCACGCAAGGAAATAAAACACATTCACTCATTCAGGATTAGTTCCGCTTCCTCTGCAGGCTCTCCCATGATCAGCTGGCTTCATCCCAAATTAGGTATGCATCGGCCATATTGAAGGTCTCGTGGTCACTGGCTGAACAAGTGCATCACAGTCCCGATGCTTTACCGATATCAAACTGGTTGATTATGGCGAAAAGATCATCGTCAATGTCCGCTTGGTGGTGATCTGTCCCTTCTTCCTCGGGAGGTATTGATGCTGATCCAGTATCATTGGTCCTTTTGTACCCTCCTCCAACAGAACTCGATCCTGTTATAAACTGGTCTAACTCACCTCTTAAACGTGCATTTTCGATCCTCAGATCATACATTTCATCGAGGGTGAGGAGGAGGCTATTGCAGTTGGGGCAGGTGGCGGAGTCAAAAGTCTCTTTATACATCTTGTTTTCCGCTCGGAGGTTTTCATTTTCAACTCTTAGAAACTCGGCTTCGTTGTGCTCATGACGAGCCTTCATTCGGGTTCGCCTATTTTGAAACCAGAACTTGATTTGCAAAGGTTCAAGTCCTAACTCTTGACTCAGTTCCATTTTCTGTTTGCCGTCTGGCATAGGGCAGGTTCTGAAGAAATCCTCAAGCCTTTGTACCTGCTCCTTAGTATGGCGACGGTAACGCTTCTTTTGACCCTTACCGTTATTGTCCTTATCTTTACTGAGATTTTGGACGTCGTCGGCGGAAGAGCCAGGCTCCATAGGCTCGATCCCAAACATGGCTTCGAACTCTTCCTCTCCCATATTCAGCAGGCAATGATAGCTCTCGGGAGTATTGGGTTGAGACATCTTTGATTTGGTTGATGATTTCTCAAGATTTGCTACTCGCTTCCGGTGTTTTCACTCTCTTTGAATTTTTCTGAGCGATTGCCTATGCCTTAAGACCCTCTTCCGAGCATGGCGTCTCTTTTAAAATTAAACGTGGGTTTAGCAACTGTATTGCTTCTTCCAAGGGTCCGGCCTTTCTCAATCCTCTTTTCTTATCGTGTCTCTTGCTCGGCTCGTCTCCTTCCATCTTTTCGTGATAGGGCCCGTTGTTGTTGTCTCCACCGTCAATTTGCTGGCGAGTTCTTCAATAAAGACGACTCGTATCTCTTTTCTGCCGAAAATGTCTTTGTCTCCCACTCAGCTTATTTTTTATCTTTTCTTTTTCAAAGTAGTGGCGTCCCGTTTAGCTTTGCCGTAGAGACGTCGGATTTGCTTGGCTGGAGATTGGAGACGAGTAGCGGAGGTGATACTGATAGGGAATGTTAGACAGGAAAATCTGGCCAGTAGAGACTTCCCCTGCAAAAATGAAAGAGAATGCGGCAGTATATGTTCTTCATATTCTAGAAAAATTGGAACGATACTGTTTTACCCTTGTGTGTACTTCTATTGAATTTGAATTGAGGAAGTTCCTTCATTTGGACTGGATTGAATTGTATGTCCCGAGTTGCCCTTCACTTTGAGCTTGCCACGTAAGTGCTTTGCTTAGTTGGGCCTTATTTTCTTTCGGGTTGCCTTGGACCATCATCATTTTCTATGCCATCCGGTCCGTGGACCGGAGGGCTCCTTTAATTTGAAGGTTACCTTGAAGGCGAATGAGTCCTATCGCATTCCATTGGGTCATTTCATTTTGCGACACTCTTGAGGCACTTTGCAATCCCCTGGGTGAGAATGGAACAAATCCAATTTAGCATTTTGCAACGATTGAGGGTAAATTGGAACGACACACAGTTACCCGTCTTCGAGCTCGCCTGGGCTTTTCACTTGAAATTTCCCTACGTGAGGCCATTCAACATTTCTCATTATGGCAGTCAGCGACGTTGCCACAAATTAATCCGCCCTAAATCTAGCATAAAAAGGGATTCACGCATTCGACGGGATAAATAAATTGCCCCCTTGTCCTTGAATTAAATCGAGACACCTAGAAAGCTGGAAAATATCATACGCAGGGGAATTAAGCATGAAATGAAAGGTGCACTTATTCAAGGTCAGTTCTGCCTCTCCTGTGGCTCTTCGATAATCAGCTAGTCTCGTGTTGGTTCGGGTGTGGATAACCGATGTTTGAGAGTCCCTACTCACTGGCTCCTGATCGCGGCTTGGGACGTCTGTCAACCCTAAACTGGTTGACCAGGGCAGTAAGCTCATCATCTGGGTAATCTCTTGAACCTTCCAGCAACTGATGCTCGAATTGGGCATTGTTGTTGGCAAATGCTGGCGGTAGATTTCTCATTCTGTCCTCGCCATGAGCAATTTGACTTCTCATGCTGGAGCCTTCATCATTACTCGAGAAAGTGTGGGGATCACCAACTGTCCTGCTGCCAAAAATTCCTTCCATTCGAGGATTAGAGAAGTGGAAGTGCTCAGGATAACTTCTTGTCTGATTCTCTGGCTGCGCAGGCGCGCTGATCATGGGATGAGTTCTAGCCACAGGTTGGTGCTCAAACCAAGGAATCTGAATACACTGCTCCTGCGGTCTATACTCTTGAAGAGCATTAGGGTGATTCTGGGGGATACTTTGATTAACGCATGGGGGATTGATGGCATGGCTACTAGCTTGGTTGATGATGGGAAGTGGCTCGCCCCATGCTAACCTGGGGAACTTATGGTGGCGAGGAGACTCGACGTTCAGGCTTGGATCAGTCCCGCTTTGGTTTTCTTGATTCTGAGCTGCATTGTGTTCTCTCACCCTTTTTCTGTACTTCTGAAGATGACTCGAAACATTTGCTTTAGTGAGTCCCTCTACCTTCATAATTTCCAGTATATGTTGCGGCCGTGCCGAATCTATTCCTAGCTGCTGAACTGCATTAACAAACATACGATGCAGCTCGGGAGACCAACTCATCTTCTTTCTCCAGTTGCTTGGAACAAAATTGAAGGCTTGATGCTTGTTCTCATGGTCGTGCAATTGCTTCCTTACCACGTGCTGCCATATGTTTTGAAGCATCTGAACTCTAACTGGTTTCGTTACGATGTCTTGGGCCCCATTTAAGACAGCCTTCATTAGGGCTTGCTGATCATCGCTTGCCGATATTACGAGGACTGGCATGTTTAATTTAGAATTGATGACTTCCAAGAGAGTGAAAATATCCATGTCAATCCCTACCATGGCGGTGAGGACGATATCAAACGGGTCACTACTCCTCCTTAATATCTCTAAGGCCTCTGTCGCCTTTGCTTGACCTACAACCTTATACCGGCATTTTCTTAATACGGTAACAAGGATTGATAGAGAGACTGGATTACCGTCAATGGCCATGACCAGTAGACCCTCAGGGTAAGGAACTTCATCAGCTTTGACCAGGGTTGAACATGCGCCCGTTCCCCTAATACTCGACATATTTCTGGATCTAGGACTGCCGATTCGAGACCGCCTCGGGATGTCTTCTCGGACTTGAGGGATCACGAGATCGTTGATGCCTTCTCGTAACAGGCTTTGAAAGCCGATGCTTTGATGGTGAAGGTTTTGAATTCCTCTCCCACGAGAACTCCTTCCTCTCTATCTTTCTCCTGCGAGTTCTTGCGAATGAACTCTGACTATCAAATGGGGACAAGTTCTCTCTCTGGCAATAGCAACGACTTCCCTCTTCACGGGCAGCGCTATTAGATTTACCGAGGGGAAAATCTGACATTCAGCTTTTGATCAAAGGGGAAATCCTTGTTTCTCGCTCAGTTTGTCTTCTTTTTTCTTTTCGTGATAGAGGGCCCCTGTCAAGATCTCCACCGTCGATTTACTGGCGGGTCCTCCAATGAAGACAAGTCGTATCTCCTTTTCGCTAACGTTTGCCGTGTCTTCCACTCAGCTCATCTTTCCGTCTTCTTTTTCAAAGTGGCGGTGTCTCGTCAAACTTTCTGCGGAGATTTCGGACTCGCTTAGCTCGCAGTCGCCATCTGATGGGAATTCGAGCCAACGAGGGTGGTGCCAATAGAGAATGGTAGATAAGAGAAATCTTGACTGGTTGATACCGTCACTATGAAATCAATATTTACTTCAAAGCAAATTACCATCTTCGCATTCCGCTCATCTGCCTCACCTCTCTCCCCCTTTCTTTCGTATTCTGCTTTCAAAAATGGCCAATTCTCCTAACCATACCTTATCCACCGAAGTCCTAGCTGGGTGGGAGAGACTCTACAATCTTCTTGGTAGAGGTTACGCTCATATAGCCAAAAACTCTACCATTGAGGCTGAAATCCTCGGTTTATTTAGGACCGTGGACGCTGCTTCTGTTGAGGGTACCCAACTAGGCAAGGAGTACCGGAACTTCTCGACCCTCTTCATCAATTTTCTGGCTGCCTATAACCGTGCTTATGAGACGGTCCTTGTGACCGCCGTCGTGAAAGCCCGTTATCGAGACCGGCACGAGCGTCTGGCAACAGTTACGTTTGTGGCTGATAATCACAAAAAGGCCCTCAAGTTTGCCAACGATCAGCTTTCGTGGCTGGTTCGTGAGAGGGGAAAGTTGGTGGACCGTCTGGCCTTGGTCCGAACTTACGCCGAACAGGAGCCAGGCAATATTGTGATAAGGTGTAAATGTGGTTGGCTGCAGGAGAGACTTGATGACATTACGGCAGACATTGCTTTCGAGAGGGCAGCGGTTCCGTACCTGGAGTTTGCCGTTGAGCATTACGAGGCCACTATGGCCCAGGTTAAAGAGAAGTGCGATCGCCTCTTCTTTAGGCTCGCGGAGCTTGATCCCGAGAGCGCCCGGTGTATCCAGAGCATCAACTGTTTGGAGAGTCAGTTGAGCTCTTTCGTAATGGTCATCAGGGCCCAGTTTGGCTTTACCTTTCCTCCCCAGTGAGTTGTTGTAATACTCTTTGATGAATGGAATGAAAGAAAAGCTTCACGTGTTTTGTTTTGATTTTTTTTTTTAATTTTCCTGCTATCGTTTCTTCCGCATAGCATAACAGAACGATTTGAGGTACCGAAGATGTCGAGGCTTAATGTTCTTCTTGATGTTCTTGTTTAATTGCTCCAGACGATGATATCGAGAACATTGATGATGGGTTCGGCGGTGGCCCCCACTATCCATCTTGAGATCACGAACAATAACGCTATGACAACTCGATCAGTGCGCTGGTAGTAAATCCGGCCACCTGTTGTGTGCCCACTTTTATCCATATTTTGTTTCTTTCGGCGTCCACTTGCTCGTGTCGGTCGCCTGTAGCGTCGGGAGAAATTCCTGTGGGCCACGTTCATTAATAGAATCTCGGTCCTCTAAAGCCCTCCGCATGTTTCGGATAAGAGGAAATTTTAAGACCGGTCTCTGGTTGATTTGATCAGGTAAAGGTATTTGTTTCATGGGTTCTGATTATATAATCCATATTGTTTTTCAAAAGACGCGGGATCCTCTGCAATACATTAAATATGCCCCCATGTTTAATTAGTATAAATCCACCGTCATATCAGAATACACTGCCCATACAAGTTTACGGATTGACACAACTTTGTCTGTCAAAGATGGACAATGTTCGTTTGCCCCCCAGAATTAACGGTTGAAGCCTCGGTGTTTTTCGTCTTTTGGTATTTCTGAAGATGATTCTTGATATATTAGTGAACTTAATTTTTACACCCGTCTGGGGTATCTAGGATCTCCCTGCAAAAGAAAAGGATATAATTAGTATGCGGCACAAGAAATGTCGGTCCATGACTCCTATATTAGTCCAATTTGATTTTTTCTATTTTATAGAGAAATCAGAAGAAAGAAAAAAAAATTCCTTAGGAAGAAATAGGTTAATTTCTGATATAGAATTTTTTTCAGATTTATTATTCTTTTTTTTATTTTTTTAAAGGAATGTGACAAAGTCTATTGACGTTTACTAAAATTTTTGAAGGAATTTCCTTTTTATCAAAATAAATTTTCAGAGGTAAATTTGTCAGGAAAATTTCATTTTTATTGAAGCAATAAAAACATGACAAAAATCCCTTATTCGTTAATAAAATTCCCATGAAGGGATTTTTCACATCATTTTTTCAAAATTTTTTTAAAAGAAATGAGGGACAAATTTAATTTTTATTTTCTTTTAAAAGAATGGTCGTAATATCAAGCTCAAAAACTGACTAACACCTAGCATGAACCGACCGAAAATAAATACAAGATAAAATTAGAGAACTTACTTTTACCTTGGAGAAATGCAAATCACATAGTCATGCGCATGACTCAAGTGAGGAGTGAACTCTAGAAAATAAAAGAAGGAGAGACAGGGTATGGACCTAAAAGGCCCCCACTATCTGAATTGACAACCTTACCCTCCGCGCAATCAAATCACAATGGGAAGAATTGTCAATTCAGATAATGAGCGGGATAAAATATGGTCAACCCAAGCGCAATCGACGCAGGAGCTTTGCATATTCGATCCCTATCTATGGTTACCTAGGAAAAATTTCGCGACTTGGGTTTAGACGCTTGTGTGTGCAGGTGTTGTGATCCTCAGAATATGCAAGACATGCACGACAATTGGTATCAAAACAGCGCTTCTAAAAATGTGTGAAATTAAACATAATCCCAACACCAAGCCTGCAAAACAAATGGGTTAGCCAAATACTCCGCCCCTTATAACTCCCATCCTGCAAAAACATATAACACCTATAGAATGAGTCCCAAGCAAAATCGCCAGAAGCGAGATATCCATGAAATTTTCATTGGCTTAAGTCCACTAAGACTTTTAAAATTTCGAAAAAAATTCAAGTATTCCAATTGGTATCTTTTTTCGAAAATTTAAAAATCCCGTCCCCAGTGGAGTCGCCAGTCTGTCGCGACCCTCTAAATTTTTTTTTTTAAATTTTAAAAGGGGTTAACGGATTATTAGGTTAATTAGAGTTGACTAACCTAATGCGGACCCTCCCAAGCCCTACCGAATCGCAACTTTGGTTTTTGTTTAAATGATTTTGAAATTTGGAGTCACCACTAATCGTTCTTGGTAGGTCGATTAGAAACCTAAATAAATTAGCGGGAGAACTAATTTATTCCTGCGAACCAGAGATTATGAGCTCGGGGACTTGGTTACACTAGTTAATTAAAACTAATGCCCTTTCGGTACCTTAATTTCATGGATATCCTAATCCGGCAACTCAGGCTTGGTTTATTCCTAAAGCTCTAGTAGGGTATTCTCTTTTGTGTTTTCACTTTTTAAATAGGATGCATGGATGGTATATATTTTTATTTGTTATATTTTTTAAGTGTTAAAGATTCCCTGAAGCCGAAAGAGGGAGTGTGTTAACGACTTCTGTGCAGTATTACGACCTACTCATCTTTTGGGTCTGATGATTCAAAAATTAAATTATAGGAAGTACATGACAGTGAATAAACACCTCCAATGGGAGGCCTAGCATTGGCTTGGCTCTTCCCTTTGGGATTTAAGGTACATGTATTTAAGTTGCAAGTATTTAAACTACTGTAAGTAAAAACCTCCAATGGGAGGCTAAGCATTGGCTTGGCTCTTCCCTTTGGGATTTAAGGTACAGGTATTTAAGTTGCAGGTATTTAACTACTGTAAGTAAAAACCTCCAATGGGAGGCTAAGCATTGGCTTGGCTCTTCCCTTTGGGATTTAAGGTACAGGTATTTAAGTTGCAGGTATTTAACTACTGTAAGTAAAAACCTCCAATGGGAGGCTAAGCATTGGCTTGGCTCTTCCCTTTGGGATTTAAGGTGCAGGTATTTAACTACTGTAAGTAAAAACCTCCAATGGGAGGCTAAGCATTGGCTTGGCTCTTCCCTTTGGGATTTAAGGTGCAGGTATTTAAGTTGCAGGTATTTAACTACTATAAGTAAAAACCTCCAATGGGAGGCTAAGCATTGGCTTGGCTCTTCCCTTTGGGATTTATGGTGCAGGTATTTAAATTGCGGATGGACTTTGTCCTCTCCATTTTGGGGTATGAATTTTTTAAAATGAAATACAACGAATTGATTCAACAATTTGAAATTTGTGCGCGCTTGAGGACTCCTCCAAGCCGATTTTGTGCTTCCATAGGATTGACCATTGATATAGAGCTGCGGCTTCCTGACATAAAATAGAGTGAAGTGTTAGTATACAAAATATGTGCTAATCTGCACCTAAAACTAGAAGAGTAGAAAGAGTACTTATCTCCCATTTTTTTTTGGGAGGGATTTCTATAATTGATTTTCGCTCTCTATGTTCCCAATATAGAGAGTTTCTTTTGAATTAAGAGGGACTTTTAGTCACAGATCAGTTGAGAAATCGGTGGACAGCTTAGGAGCTTGTCTGGGCCGATTTTTGCATCTCGACGAGATTTTTGCTGTTGACGTAGAGATATCCTTCTCCTGACATAAAATATGGAAGAAAAAGGAGATGGAGAAAGTGTATACAATTTGTGCTAATTTGCGAGTAAAACCATAAATAAATGAATAAATAAAAACACTTAGCTTGAATTTGTTTGCTCGTTGACGAGGATGAACTCTTGATTTATATTGATCGATGAAGGAATTTGTGATGATAACCCCTAGCTTTAAACTCCCATCATCTTCAAAATTCTCTCTCTTTTGGTATTTTCTTTCTCTCAAAATTTTCTTCAATCTCCCAAAACTCTCTCAAACATCCAAAATTTTCTCTCCAAAAAATTCTCCCAAACACTTCAAATTTTCTCTCTCAAGAATCCTTTTTCAAGCTCACTTCTTTCTCCTTTTATAACCTACTCATCTATCTCCCATTCTAATTTTTCCACTAACTCTATCTCCCATTCTAATTTCTCCACTAACTCTTCTTCATTTTCATCTTCCATTCTCCATCTCTATCTCACATTCTAATCTCTCCACTAACTCTTCTTCATCTTCATCTTCCCTTCTCCATATTTATCTCCCATTCTAATTTCTCCACTAACTCTTCTTAATCTCCATCTTCCCTTCTCTATTCTTATCTTCCATTCTAATTTCTCTACTAACTCTTCTTCATCTCCATCTTCCCTTCTCTATTCTTATCTTATTTTCTCCATCCATTCTTCTCCAACTTCTCTTCTTCATCTCCTCTTCTTCATCTTCCCTTCTCTATTCTAATTTATCCACTAACTTTTCTTTTTATTATTTGTAAAATAATCCTTCAAGAGTTAGGTATTTGCACTTTAGTCCTTGAATTTTAAGTATTTACAATTCAGTCCCTGAAAAAATATATTTCTTTAAGTCCAAATCTCCTCACAATTTTTGACACACCAAAATTTACCACATGTCAAATTTAAGCTCATTTCTTGTCGCTGAAAATAATGCATAATTTAATTAAAGCCCTTTTGCAAAATTAAGTCATTCTGGGTATAATTGGGCCAAGATGAAAATTTAAAATATTAGAAGACAATGTCACAACTCATAAAAAGTGAAAGTTAAAAATAAGTTGACTCAAATTAAATTTTTTCAGGCCCGATTCGAGATTATACTCGTGAAGGAACACGTGACTCGAATTGGATTTTTCTGAATTTGCGATGGCCAATATGAAAATAGATTTAAAATAAAAATATTAACTATCTTTGTGTATTTTTTTGGCCTCAAATGTTATTTTTTCAAAATTTTCAAATATTTTTGTATTTTTTTTTTAAATTAAAATATATATAATATGAAAAATTATTTTTTGGTCAAAATTCGTTCCTAGGCTTGGCTAAGGTTCCCAAAGTTGATTTTTCAATTTTATGAATTTTTATGGATTTTCTATTAATTTTTGAAAATAAATAAATAAAAAATACGTAAAAATACTGAAAATATGAAAAATCGTTTTTTTGGTCAAAATTGGTTCCCTAGGCTTGGCTAAGGTCCCCAAAGTTGATTTTTCAATTTTATGAATTTTTATGGATTTTTTATTACTTTAGCAATAGAAAAAATGATTAAAGATCAGGTGTCAACACAGAGATCTGAAAAAAAAAATTTCAAAAACGCTACAGTACACGCGCGCAAATTTGGGCAACTTCCTCCGGATCACGTGGCACATCCTCGGCCGTCCGATGAGAATGGACGGCCGGGATTAAAACTATGTCACCCCTGCCATAGTGGAGCTATGGCAGGGGATCCGAATCCAAAGAGTTGGTGGGGCAAGGAGAAAAATTGCATGCAGCAGAGGGAAGAAAAGAGAAGAGAGTTGGTGAGGTGGGGTCCAATGATGGTCAACATATTCAAATTCTCTTGTCTTCTTGCATAAAAAAAATCTGGACGTTACACTTCCCTTCGCGCTCGAATAGCTAACCTGCCCCGCACGATATGGTCGCCCTTAATCTACGGGTACGAAGTCACGACTCCCTTTTTACTCACATACCCAAGGGCACCACCAGACGGACAACACCCGCTCGGCCATTCAGCACCTCGTTTGCGAGCACATTGGAAGGATTAGTAAACGGTTTAGAGAATCGCTTGCATTTATGAGTTAGAAAACCCACTTGCCCAAGTTCCAGAAGTGTTCGTTTTACTAAAATCTATCGCACGCAGACGAAGACCAAAATTCATCCCGCAACGGCTCATCCCCCAACATTCCACCCTTATCCCCCTGCATTGCAAGGATTAAGAGATGAATTAGGGAACCCACTTGCCTTTGTCTCTGTCGAAGTTGCTAGTTCGTTGAAGGAAGACGAGTCGCTGATCGACGATGAAGCTGCAACGAGTGGTTCCCGAAATTTCCTGCGGTGACCGACCCGAGGCGAAGACTTCCGGAGGAAGAATTTTTTGAGAGAAAATTTTGGGTTTTCTCTTCTTTTTATGCTGCTGATTGCCGTTGCTTTGGTGGGCCGAGAAGTGAAATGAGTCCTCTATTTTCCACCGTGGCCCCAACTACTGCTACGTTGGGCTTCCATTCTCCTGCCCACTTGTGGAGTCCTTGGGCTTTACCTAGTCTCCAAGCAGGCCAAAAATATTGCGGCTTAAATTGGGCCATCCGAAGCTGCTAATGGATGGGAGTTGGGCCGATGTCCTGCGAGCTCACCATCGGATTGGGCTGGGTTGAAAAGCTTTATTTTCAAACAGAGTTGGGCTCGAATGCTTTCTTTCGGCCGCCGTCCGTTGTATGGCCCATCGCGCATGGCAACTTTGTCCAATTCAAGTCCTAATTCTTTCGGCCCAAGTTAGCTTTCAAATCCATTCCTTGTTATTTTAGAAATATATAAAGTGGGGCATTACGGTGCCCCTCCTTTTCCCTTTCACTTCCACGACCTTTATTTCGTAATTAGGGAGAACTGATCAGGTGACTTCATAGCAGCTTTTTGGGAATGGAGATTATGATAACTTGTCAGGGTTAACACCTCGAAAAATTTCAAACTGGTACATACGTGGCAAATCTATCTCATTAGCTTTCTTGAAATTTTACCATCAAATTGTCGAGTTAGACGACACATGACATTTGACGGGTGTACCGATTTGGAATTTTTACCATCCGTTTGTTACAAGCATACTAGTTTAAGATTTTTCATGATATTAAACACTTTAACAAAATTAACGAATGATAAATTTATCACCGGTGTACCATTTTGAGATTTTTTGTTGTTAAAAAATTAGCTGTAGAAAAATTTATTATGGATGTATCAGTTTGGGACTCTTTGTGATAGAAAAATTAGTTTGGGATGAATTTGTCATAAACCAATGATAATTTAAAGGTTTTTCATGATATTAACCCAATTTTTAAATAGGAAGATTCGATAGTAATATCATGCCCGATATTCTTTTTCAAAAGTTCTTATGCCAATAAATTGAAACATAGAATTCAATGACTTCATGTTAGCCTTCTAAAATGGATCACGAGAGTGACAAAAGGAAACTTCAGTATCCATTTACGAGTTAATTCTAGTTTTCACGTATATATTATCTCTAAGCACGCTCTCTCTCCCGGTTCAGTGGGCAATTCGGTCCACTCCTTTTCCCATTTAACTTTTATCTATCGATCTCGCAGTCGTTACACGTTGTAAGCAAGTTACTAAAATGGGCAGATCCGGGAGCGTAGAGCTAAACCATTCGGATCGTGCGGACATGATCTTTTACCATTTCTTTCTATCGCTAGGAGCCTAAGTCCAAGAGTCGCCAAACTGCTGAAACCACTACGGTCCAGACTTTCCCTATTTCCTCCGAAGGGTCGCTGTCTCCGTCTCAATCGGTCGAAAACCCACCCCGGGTTTGGCGGGGCTCGAGAGCTCGGTCCCACTCCCCGGTCGTGCAGCCAATAGCCGCGGATGGAACCCGAAAATTCAACGATCGCAGCTAACCGCGGTTCCATTAATCATAGACCACGTCCTAATTGGGTCTTCAATTTGCATCGTCAAATCGCCCCGATCCTCCTTGCCCATGTCACCATCCCGACCTCTTCCTTAACACTCAAAGTCGATCGTCATTTGCTGTTCGCTCATTACAGGCCACGAATTTTTGTCGAGGCACGAATTCTACCGACTCCCAAGGACCTAACTCTCCCAAGTAACGAGCTTCCTAGGACTAATCTTATCCACACGCCCTCTTTTTTTTTTTTTTTGGAACAGTCTTATCGGTTTCGTTGCTCACTGACTCCACGAAGCTAAATTTACGGAGGGTGCGAAGGGATTTGCGTTGGCCTTTTGCGGGCAAGGGAGCATGTCACCGATCGATCCGTAAAAGGATGTCGAACGAGATCATCACCGCTCGGTATTACCCGCTTTTTCGAATCGGTCTAATCAAAATTGTCGTGAGAAACACGGCGGCACACGGTGTACGTTGGCTCCTGTGTCCCCCGCCGGGAATATGTATTCGGTTAGGCACGTGAATTATTACTTCAGGGGCGCCCGTCTGCAGGTATTATATTAGAACTCACAAGTCTGCCTTGAATTTCGATTTTAATACTTCGGTTCCTTCGAAATTTTTTGGACAACTAAAATCGGGAACGTGACTTTCAAAATTAATATGAAAAAAAAACGATCGTCCTTATGATAGAAGATCAAATGAAATGACGCAATTTCTTTCCATCTGCATGATGCTAAATGCTGGTAAAAAAAACAAAATCAACATGAATCAATGAGATGATGGTAGCCATTATAGCCGCCGCCGTTGACATCATTAGATCTCCTCTCTCGTCACGACACAACAATGGTAGACGGGTAGAGAGAGGAAAGAAAATATCGCGGTTGCATTTCTTAGCCCACTGTAATAATTAGATGCTCGGACTTTTCACGTCCGTCATAAAATTTGACAAGAATGCATTTTAAACGTACAAAAGAAATGCTCGGTTTCTTATCCCAAAGACAAATTCAACATAGCCTCATAGACGTGTTGAAAAACTAAAATCAAAAGGATTAATCAAATCCAAGAATTAAAATTTATTTAATTAAAAAAAGAAAGAGGAAAAATCGAAACAAATCTACAATTTTGTCTCTCTCCATCCGGAGACCGCCAAAACTGACCGCCACTCAATGGGCCACGACCCGCGAGCGCGAGGGAGGCCCAGGGTCAATCTCGTCGCTCCCTCTCGCACGTGCGTCGCCACCAACATCACGTGACTCGCCCATCCGCCCAATTAAAAACGAAAGAAAGCAGAGAGCGAGACGGAAGAAGGCCAGATGGAAATGCTTCTAGAAGATCCGATCCACCCCCCAACTTTTCTTTCTTTTCACAAATATGACCCTTCATCTACAGTTGAATTTACACAAAATGCCATCTGCTGCTGCCGCCGCCGGCACCGGGATTTTAGTGTCACCGTGTTATTGTCGTGTTTTTTTTTTTTATGGGAACCAGTATCGACCCGACGGAAAGGAAAAACTCACGACGGGCTCCGGCGGTTTCTCTCGAGCAGCCCCTCCAGCACCACCCTCTTCTTGTACTCCTCCGAGTTCAAGTCCGGCCTGTTCGGGTTAGGGCCGTCGCTGCTGACCGGCCTCTCCGTCGCCGACCTCAGCCGGGGGATGAAGTAGAACCACACCGCCGTGCACAGGATCGCGCAGAGCCGCCCCCAGAGGATCATGATCACCAGGGTCACCATGATTATGGACATCCCCACCACCGGGTCGACCCGCTTTTCATCGCCGGACGGCCCGCTCGCTGGTCGGGCTTTGCGATTCTTCTGCGGCTGGGTGGGGCGGGGCAGCGCCGGCCGGGGTTCCGGGTCGAGGATCGGGAGGGAGGCCGAGTGCGGGATCGCCACGGCGGCGGCGGAGGAGCGGGAGGGCTTCGCCGGCTTGACCTCGGGCGAGCCGGGCTGGCTCGACCCCGCCCGGATCGCGTCGATCCTCCGGCGGAAGGACAGTCGCTTCTGGTTATGCCACGTGTTGCCCCGAGCGGCGTCCGTACGGTTCTCTCGGGTGTCGTTTCGATGACCTTCAGCTTCGCGCTCGGATGTCTGAAAACAAGATAAAGCGAATCAGAAAAAGGACGATTCTGTCTGCGACTTACATGTTTATGTCCGATCACAAATCGGATTCAACAATCCATGAAAAATCATATCACTTGCCCCGGGATTTTCATGACCACACTCGAATAAAATCAAATACTTGTTATTTCGATCCTTTTCTTCTTTTTCTTTCTTTCTTTCACGTGAATTCCATCTAGTTGACTTGTGGAAAGTGGTGTTTCCCGTGACAAGAACACGACCGGTCACGTACCTCTCGACCCCCCTCGCTCTCCGGCGGCTGAGCCGGACGCACTGCCTCCGTCGCCGTCGCCTGCTTGGCTGGCCTGGTCTTGGAGCTGATCCTATCCGGCTTCGACTTCGACTTCGACTTCGACTTTGACTTGGCCTCGGCCTCGGCCTCGGAGTTGGTGAACTTGTCGTTGGCCGCTTTCTTCTCGGCCTCGATGGTGGAATCAACGAGGGCGGCGGCGCTGGCCTCGACGGGGACGGTCTTGGCTGCGGACTTCTTGAGGCGGAAGCGGGACCAGTAGAACCAGCTGATCTTCAGCTTCTCGCCGCCGTTGGGCCGGGTCTTAGACGGCGGGCTCACCTCATCGGAGTGGCGCGGCCCGAAGCAACCCGAGAAGCAGGTGGTTCTCGTTCTCGTCCTTCTCGGTTTCTTCGGAGGACTCTGAGCCATGAAAGGGATGGAGAGAGGGAGAGGAAGAAGAAGAAGCGGACGGCATATGGGGAGGGGATCTCCTCGCGAGACCCGAGAGCGGTTCGGTGGGGAGGAGGCCCTTTGGAAATGAATGTTCGTATTTATGTAGCTAGCTAGTTGAAAATGATGTACTTCGTTTAGCATTAAGAATTGGAAAACTGAAAAGTCCAATGTTTAGCTCCTAAGTATGACGAATTCGATGAGCCGCTAAGAGAGATTTTTGCTAATACCACGACGAAAGGCACGCATGATAACACATCTACTTCAGAAATCATTTCAGAAGTATAAGTTGATTTTTCTATTGAAACACACGCTCTTCTTGTAATATTCTATTGACGCGAAAAGTTCCAAGCATTTTTTTTTTCCATTGGATATGCTTTCAAAATTAGCATCAGGAACCGTCGTAACAAACACGATGCTGTCGAGACATCGAAATCGAGAAAAGCCTATCGTTCGAAATTCGCCCTCTTTCCTTCTCCTCACCAAAGCATGTTGTTCAAATTTTAGCAAGTGATGTTGGGTATTCATATTAGCATTTCTAATTATGAGCCGATCATTTTTCCATGCAAATAAAAGTGCTTGCAAAGACCGGTGTGTGAAATTCCACATATAAAGAAAAACGAGGTGATTAATGAGCAAATTAGGAATTTTTCTTTTTCTTTTTCTTTCTAATTCCCGGTTTTGATAACACCCGGTGTAACTTTCACTCATCCGTATTAATTAATTAGCTTTTTTTATTTAATTTTTTTGGGTTGGGACGTGAGGGTATGCCTTTGGACTTTCGTGGCCGAGGCCCCGTCATTACACGTTTTGCCTTGACCGTCGTCTGCCTTGCTTGGCGCTTTGCGAAAATGACGTTTAACGTTAAAACAAAGCCTTGCCCCATCTGCCTGAATTTCGAGTTAGCTTCACTCCACGCGCCACGCGGTATTGGTCCGCTAAAAACTTCCTTAAAAACTGTATATTAATCTGCCGTTCTTAACTCGGCCCATCAAATAGGCAGGCTGGGTTAAATTTACGACGGGTTATATAAATTGTCCAACTCAAATTAAGAGAGTTTTTATCAATCTCGAATCACTATCGTGTAGCAGCTCAAGCGGAGCAATCATGGCGTCCCGGATTCTGATTCTCATGATTTATCTCCACGAGTAATGTGTAAAGTAACTAAAGTAAAGTAAAGTGTGATCATAATTAGTTCCGAGCTTAGTCACTATTAACCATTCCATCACATAAATTGCCTAAAGTCTCTTCTTTTGGTCTCCTTTAGTCTTTTTTTGTAGTTTTAGTGTGCCATTTGAGACCACACGACACGATGGCTTCCAATCGGCGGCATTGGAGTCACGCCCAAGCTCACATTAATTCCCGTAAAGATAATTTAATTATCTTTGATTAGAAGAAGCAAACGAATGACGCCGGTGAACAGAACCAGGAAATCGCGAGAGACACGTCACCAGCTATGTCAATGGTTCTTTTCTTGGAGATCATCGTGGATTAGCCCACGAAAGTCCAAAAAAGAAGAGGGGGGAGGGGGGGAATTTCCAACGTAATTTCAATTGACCTCGTTGCATGATCAAGGACGAAATTAGAAAGAAATCAAAAAGTTGTGCATGACTTTGTCATTTTCTGTTTCTTTTTGCCCTTTTGACGGGGAATGGAATGGAAAGTTTCAAATTCTTGAACGACACTTTGCATTGGAAAACGCGTATCTCCATGCCTAGAATCGAAGTTTCGCGCTCGTTTTATTCCCTCGACGAAAAGGTCAAAAAGACTTTATAACATTCAAGGTCAACAAGTTTAGTTTGAAAATGTCAATAGTGAATCAATAAAGGGTGAAATTTTGATATTTGTCCCCAAACTAACGGCATAAACGCGATTATTTTTAAGCCGTTACTCGTATAGAATATATGAAATTTTCTATTGCCATGCATCAAAAAATTCGTTTAGTAACCAATAAGGCGTGCTTGTTTCAATACCCATTTAGGGTTTTGAAACACATAGACCAGTAAACTTTCCATAAATCAATTTTTGCGCTTTTTGAATGTATCGTCATGCTGTTCTCGGATGACTAAGATTTTATTGAGTTTACTCATATTGGTTAAGAAAGAGGTTTCGAAAGTCCAAGAATTACATCCGCTCAAGGATGATTTACTTCCACGATTCCGAAATGCTTGAGATTTGAAAGGTGATAGTCCTGCGAGAACAGGTAATATTCAACGTACCCACATTATTACTTTCTGGTTGTCACCTTATACAAAATTCAACCAAGCTCAGCCAATCAATCCGAGGTGGGGTTGGATTGGAAGTCAAAGAGCTTAAGATAAGATAAAACTAATTTTTTTAAAAAAAAAATTTCCGCTGCTAAACATCTTCGAAATTGGGTAAAATATGAAAATCTTGTTTGACTTTTTGGGTGTTTTTACTTTGATTGGTTGCTTCTAGAATTCTTCAAGTAGCTATGAATAATCAATTATCCACTAATTCGATCATAAAAATTTTACATTTATATGCCAATTCAGTCCTTCCAGGTAATTTTGAGAAGAGATTGCTGATGTGGCTTGGCCAATTTTCAATAATGATTTTGGAAATTTTTCAAATTTTGAATTGTCTTCTTTTTTTTTTCTTTTTTTTCCTCCAGCCGCTGCCAATCTCGACGACCTCCCAGAGGAGACGTCGGAGAAGCTCGCCCCGCCGATTGTCGACAAGGGCTAGGCGAATAGGAACGAATCATAATTCGAGCATTACCTATGAAATGTGTCATGTAAATGTCACCGGATCAAACATGCATTCCATGAATAGAAAGAGCAGTGCAAATTAAGAAAAATATAAACAGCTATCGAGTACGCTATGCTATTGTTTAGGTACGCGGCAGGTAATAGTGGATAGTTATTAGACATATATGAAATTATATAGTCTAGCTAGCGAATAGCAAGTGGTAGTATTGACACGTGCGCGACAAGGACAACTTTTGACTTGATTATAGAGAAGACTAGCGTTAAGCTAGGGGCACGTGCGAGCGCAAGATGGAATAGATATATGAAAACTAAATAAAAAGAAGCATTCGAATTTCCGCTAATTTGTTGGTAATTCATGGACATCGATGAAATTAACAACTTTTTTCATTGTGTGTAAATTATCAACTTTTTTTTTACCAACCTTTTGTTTGTCATTTTACCGCCTCAAAAGCACCGCCTCTAGTATGATGGTGCCGATCTTTATTTGCATGGCTTGTCAACTATTTTTCTGATTAAATCATCGAGTAATTTTGGACCACCAACTTTCATTTGAGTTATTTATTGATGCTTATATATAATTTAAAAATGAATTGACTTTTCTTGTTGTTTACCGGCTTTTATTATGTTTTCTATGAGCACCCTGAATTTATTGAATCTCATAACTTACACAATCTTTTCTCTCGTTACATTACTAAATGGTTCTGGATTATTAATTCTCGTTTGAGCTGTTACCAACATTTATTTGCTTTTGTTTCTACATTTATTAATTTTTCTGTCAAGTTACTAACTTTTATTTGCATTGCTTACTAAACCATTTAAGTTGTCATCTCTTATAAGAAAATGCTAACTTTAATTTAAGTGATTTAGTAAATTTTCTCCCTAAAAATTATCGACTAATTTAGTTCCTTATACCTTATCAACTATTTCAAGTCGGAGTTGATAAGTTATAAGGAGAAAATTTGCTAAACCACTTAAATTAAAAGTTAGCATTTTCTTATAAGAGTCGGTAATCTAAGACATAGTTAAGAAAGGTGGATTAAAGTTTGTAAAGGTAAGATAGTTTGTAATTAGAAATATACAAATTCAGTAAGTAACTCAAATAGAAGATGAACTAAGAAAGGATGGCAATTTCTAAAAGGCATCGATAAATTCAAAGCATTTCTAAAGAAATCAAATAAAAGTTCGCGACCAATAAAAAAGTTGGCCATTAAAAAAAATTGAACTTCGGTAAGTAAATTAGAAGAGATCGAATTGGAACCTAACACTAGGTAGTACCTCAAGGACAAAAGTTGGTGAGGCGTGTTAATTTAGATTGTTAATCTCTGAAAAAAGGTAAGTCAATTTAAGAGTTGATATCCGACACATGTAAATGTTGATAAATCGATAGAAAAATAACAATTAAAAATTTATAAGTAGTTCAAATGAGAATTAATGATCCTAAATAGTAGCTGATAAATCGCTCCAGCTTAGGGGCAAATCATTCTGGCACCCCTCTGATTGAGACTAATCCACTCGTTTGTTACAACACAGTATATAACTTACTATTTAGCGGGAGAAAAACAACAACTCGTGATATTTAGAGCAAACAAACAAAAGTTGCCAACTCAATAGAAAAATCGGTACAAAATAAAAAAAAACATTGATAAGTAATTCAAAGGAAAATCTACAACTTAAAAAATAAATTCGATAAATCACTCGAATTTTTGGGGATGAACCCTTCTTGGTTTAGACGAGTCCTCCCAACATTAATTGTTTACACCATAGCATATGACTTATTTATTTAACGGGGAGAAAAACAACAAATCTAGACATTTGGAGCAGACAAATGGATCCTGACATGGCAAAAAATCTGTCCTAAAATTTGGTGACGCACCACACGTCATAAGCCGACAACGAAAGACAATGTTGCCCTTCGTGTTCAAATAGCAGGAGTTATCGGTAACGCATGTGGATCTCGCGACTTTGACTATTCCATTCAGTTTGGATTAAAGTTACTGTCGTTATAACAATTAATTAATAAATAAAACAAAAACAAGTGATACCGTATAAATCCGATGACGCAATTGATTTACTGTCCAGAAAATTATTAATTTTTATTTTTCCGTAAGGAAGAGGGCTTGACCGAGCCCAGCCCTCTTTTACGACATTCTTTTTTATCCATAAATGGTATAGGAATGGAAAAAGGGAAATATTGATTTCACGAAGCTTTTTCTTTTCTTTTTTGGTCAAATAGTTTGCGAAGCTTAAGCCTCAAGAATATGCTTGTACAATTTTTTTTTATCTACTGTTCAATTAACAACATATTGTGAGCTATATAAATTAAATAAAAAATAATTAAAAATTATTTAACTTGTAATCTCTTATACCACAAAATGTTGTTATTTTCATAGCCACCCAAAAATCGTTGTGCTAGTAAAGTCGTTTAAATCGAATCCTATTTGATAGCTGTCGATATCGAAGCCTGGCCAACGAATCAATAGTTGATTTCCCATCCCTCCATTTTCTTGAACGTGAATCGCATGCATATGGACATGTACACCACGCACATAATCATTATATTATCGTGTCTTTCTAAATCGGTACTTATTTATGTCTTTCTTTTGTTCTTGTGGGTTTGCTTGCTTACCAAGTTTCGTTGGCTGATATTTTTCTCTCTCTTCCAGCTCCAATGCATCGTTAAAATAATTAACCAATTAGTGTCAAGGTGTGGTCTTGATGATGTGCATGAAATATTTTTCTTTTTTTTTTGGTCAAAGTGCATGAAAGATTGACCTTGCTTTTTTGGGGTTTGTTTCGTTGTGTGACGCGTGGACGTGGTTTTTTATTGCGCCTCGTGCCATTGCGTTCAGTGGGAAGTTGCTTTCAGATTGTATTTAATCCATTTTATTATTTGAATTATAATAACATTTGGAAGTTTTAGGATTTGAAAACTTGCTTAGGAGGACGACGAAGTGGGTGGCGTGATGGGTAATGTACAAAAGCTGGGTCCTCCGCTGCTCACAGGGAAGATAGGCTGAGCAATTTTTTTTTTTTTTGGTTTTTGGGGTTTTTTTGGGGGGGGGGGGTTGTTTTAAGAATGGAGATGCTCTCCTCCAATTTGAGAATCATGTAGCTGGCCGATACTGATGTTAGCGGCGGTGTTGCGTAGCCACCGTGGAGGTCGGTGGCGGTAGCGGATGAATGGTGGGTCGAGGAGGAGAGGGATTGAATGGGAAAGAAGAAAAGGAAATAGAAAAAATGAGAGGAGAATAAACACAAATAACCAAATTTATTTGCACCAATGTGTCCGTGGACAAAGGAGCGAATTGAAGATGTCGCTTTATTCGGGATCGAGAGCATTCCTAGATAATGTCTTAAAGAGCAATTATATGCGACTTTTGCTCTTATATAAGAGGAATTTGTTTTATCTGGTGCAGATTATTGCGTTAATACGACATTATTTATAACATAATGTAGGTTAAAAGTCGCCGGAGAAAATGGAAAAATGAAGCAAAATTAGAGAGAGAGAGAGAGAGAGAGAGAGAGAGGGGCCGTATTCATGTCCTTGTGCATAGTCTTTAATGAGAAGCCCAACTATATATTTTCATGGACAGGTCCATCGAACCTGTCGTCTTCACGTCGCAATGGACATGCGCTCGATCAACTTATGATTTCTTCCTATGGCTATCACCAACATAACATCAAATGCGAGGACATTTTGCCCCCACATTATCAACAACGTGCAAGTTTCTAACTCAAAATGGCCATGGATGCGTCTGCGGAGATCCGCCAAATGAGTGGGTCAAGTCATAAATGTTTGACCCAAATAAATCAATTTTAACATATTTAAGACTCGTTTATTGTAATGCAAATCTAGTGATATATACCTAATCAAGCCAATATGTGATTCGATTAATATTCCTAAAACAATTCCACAATTAATCCAGTTTAGAAAAAACTCATATTCGACTGAAGTGAGAGTGGGAAGGTATTAAAAATAAGGTCGAGAGAGAATAAAGAGAAGTGGGTTGGGTCTAATCAAGTTGTAAATTCATTATGACCCACTCAACACTCATATTGTGCTTGAACTCGTTTATTAAATACAACTAACCCATATAACAATTCATCCCATCACATATACATTAACAAATTGGTTTATAATTTATTTTGACATGTCTAGTCGTGCATCAAAAACATGTTTTGTGGAAATTTTTCTTATTCGCCGCCCGGGTACCGCCTTTACCTATATGAATAATGTGACCGTATCGCACATTTGGCAAGTACTTATCGTGGGGGAATTGTGGAGGTATTATTTAAATTAAATAACATGAATTTCATTTATGAGATTCGTGTTTCGTTTTTTTTTATTTGTCGAAATTCGTGTTTCGTAAAGCTTAGGCACTTCTGCCATTTTTCTTACGTCGTCCACTTGAATTTAGCCACACACACACATATAAAGGAACTCATCGTCCCCTTGACATATCTATCACTAAAAATAAAAGTATCCACTCCACAAATTGCATTACACTACACTTATTAAATCGTATCGATGGCTTCAAGCTCACATAGCTTTTGGAGGATTAAATATTGAAACGGATATTTACCCAAACGAGCAGTTCTTGAATATTCGCTTCTTTCGTAAAAAATAAATAATTCGATAAATATTTTCCTGAAAATAATATATAATTTGTATCGCATAAAAAAATGTACATATAAAAAATATTTCGCCATCCAAAAAAAATTAAAATATCAATTACTGCCGATAATAAATAGCATTTCTCATCGGCTTGTTATTTCAACCGATACAAAAGATTTTGTTTAGAAAAATGTTCTCCGAATCATTTAATTTTCGAGAAATGAGCAAAGAACTGAATTATAAATCTTGACGACTAAATAGCGCGAATTCCGGTTGTTATGGAACTAAACCCTTCGACAGGCTTCGACGAAGACGTGAGAGGCTGCCCAAAAAACATCAAAGTTTAATGTTGCCGTCGATGGAGGACGCGACAAAGGAGTAAGAGCAAAAGGCCTTCGTAAAATAAATAAATAAATAAATAATTGGGGGGAGAATGATTCCGGCATGATTTGCTCCAAAGCTTAGTTACGAGTGATTAGGTTGTTCCTACGTGTTGCCAAACAAGGCGAAAAGAACGACATTTAGTGGTGGGGTTGGTGGAGGCTGCCCTTTTTGCGCAATCGAATCGAATTGCAGCACCAACACCGAAGGACACGGCCATGCGCACCTCACTGATTGATTTGGAGACCAGAAATGCGATGTCCATCAAGACCGGCTGTGCAAAATCTGTCTCGCTAGATGATGTGGCGGACCGGTAACGTCGGACCGACGCCGTCCGCTTGTTTAATCGACCACTCGCTGATCGCCGTGTTATTTACCGTGCCGAGATTGTAAGCAGGTCTTAACATGTCTAATAAGGTCCCGCTTAGACGTACTTATTAAGGAAAGAACGTTATTGGGTGTGCTACGATCGGTTTGTTAAACTGCGTTAACGACGCGACAGTCCACGGTTGGACATTTGAAAAAAGCGAGCTATATTCATTATCCGCCACGAGATAATTCGCGTATTATTTTGTCCTTATTTAGTTCGCTAGCACAGCGAGAGACAGAAGGTAATTCAAATCGCATTCGTAAGATCTCCACCTATGATATGATCTCTACGTGTATTTGCTCCTAAAAGTAAGTGCACGAGATAAAACAAAATAAGTGCGACCGGTGAAGTTCGGCTGATTTTGTAGTCTCGTCGTCGAACTTTGATTTCGATCACTTGTGTACATTGAACCTTTCGAACTTTTTTTTTGGGGGGGGGGGGGGAGAGAGAGAGTTGATGCAATTGACAGGGATTCGAGGTATTATCCAATGACAAATTGGTGTGCGACCAATTATCTAGCGGCTACATTCATCCCTGATCATCTGTCTTGACCAACCGACTTCCTAGTCCCCGTGAGAGAACTTTTTATATGTCCATGCACATTATGTGAAACCACCAAAAAAAGATAAAGGACTCGTTATCCGTTTTATTTTGCCAAAATTGAATTGGTCATGAAATATTTATCTGAAATCCACTGTTTGTACCGCTTAGCAAGAAAAACGGCCAACATGAGATGTTTTCCATTATCAATAATAATTCATATCTAAACATTTACGTACATTTGTGAAAAATAGAGGTTAAAAACTCCAAATCGGTACATCCGTCGACTGTAACGTGTCATTCAACTGAGCAATTTGACGGTAAAATCTAAACGAAATCAACGGAGGGTAAATTTGTCACATGTATACCAATTTAAGATTTATTATGGTAAAAAAAATTAGTTCCAGGAAAAATTTATCAAAAGTATGCTAATTTAGGTTTTTTGATGGTCAAAAAATTAATTTTTGATAAATTTGTCGGCGATATTCCGATTTGAGATTTTTTGAGGTTAAAAAGATAATTTTTAAGTAAATTTATCATAAGTATATTAATTTGAGATTTTTCACGGTACTAATCTTAATTTAAATTACTGGACAAAAAGTGACGTCACAATATGCGAATCACCTCCTCCTTCTATTCAGAACCCAAAGTTCCCCAACATTTGGTAATTGCTCCCGAGTCACGAGCCCTCGTGCTCTCCAAACAGAGGGAGAGATTTCTACTTAGGAAAAAGAACGACAAATACATAATTACGAGGGAAAAACACAAGCAAACGCAGATGACGTCACATTAGTTTTTGGTAGTTTTGACATTGGACTTAGAAACGACACGGAATTTTTTTTTTTTAATAGGCATTTTGGGGGATTTGGTCCTCGGCGGCTCCGAATTAGCGTATTTAACTGGTCCAACGCTAAACACGTTACACATTGTCGTGGAACGTATGCGATGACGAACCACTCCCAAGATTTGAAGTCTGCATCATCTTCACGCCCAAGAGTCCACTGGAGTTGTCTTGTTTCCGTGTGTATCTTGTTTCTGTTTGGGCGTGGCTTTACCCGAACACAAACAGTTTCAAAACAATACCCGATTAATTTCATTATTACCCGAAATAAATTAAGGCCCGACCCGAAATGTTAGAAATTATCGGGTCAGATTGGGTCGGGTATCTTATTTTGTTTTGACACCCCTAATTTGAAAGATGCAATTGCGAGTCGATAATCCCGAGCATCTTGCAGATTGGACCAACTCGCCGTTTCTCAAATCTGTGTTTCTTTTTTTCTTTTTTCTTTTTTGGTTTTGCCCCCAAAACCCATCCCTTTTCATATGAGTAGCTAATTCGGTAGTAGTCTCTCTCACAAGCATTATTATTGGGATTTGGATACCTGTCCTCCGCACTTTAAAATCTCAAGCATCAGTCGCGATTCGATTCGATTAACTTCCCCGAAAGAGAGAAGACGTGTGAATTTGTGAACATAAGAGATTCCGTGGAGGTGAAGGTGGATTGGATAACCAATTGGATGGGAGGGCTTTTTTGTGATTAGGCTTTTTGCAATCCAATCCGCACGCCGATTAGCTTCTCTCGAACGACGGGCCACTTCGATTAACTTGGACCGGGCTAGGCTTCGCTCGCGGTATTCGATTGCCCGCCTGCGCTCCCGTGGGCTCGAATTTGAGCCCGGCCCGAGATAAGCTGCTGAACTGATAAAGGTTGTCTTTGAATTGCGGCGAATAGGGTGATCTCACCTTCACACGGGGGTAGCGAGTGAGTGTTAGGGGAAAATCGTCCAAATTGTGCTAAAGATGTTGCACTTTTGCCATTTGAGTCGCAAATTTTTTTTCTCATGTTTTGCCAATTTTGGCTAGAAATACTTAACGTGGATATCATCCATTCTACGTGGCACGATTAATTTTGAGGTGGATAAATTTTTTTTCTCTTTCTTTTGGCCGTGGGCGAGGGTCCAGCAACACTCGTTAGCCACAATAAGAAAAAAAAGAGAGAGAGGAAAACAAAAATAAGAAAGGAAAATGAAAAAAAAAGAGAGAGAGAGTAAAAACCTTGATAAAAAAAATTTGAAAATATTTGAATATAATTAAAAATTCTCAACGTTAGTGTGGGCTATAACACCTAAGACAATTAGTATCCACGTCAGTGACATATCAATTAGCAGAATATGAAAAAAATTTAGGTCTCAATTGAAAAAATCAAAAGATTCGGGATTAAATTGGCAAAAGTGCAACATGTTTAGAACTTTATTAACAATTTCCCTCAAATATTAGTATTCTTATTTAGTGTCGAGATGAATTCAAGCTCTTTCGCAAGGTACCAACCAAAATTCATTTACGAATGAAGCCTACAAAGTTTTTGTGGTGCCATCTCGAACCAGCTTGATATTCAAATCGTAAGTTCGAATTTTGAACATGTAACGTTATCTCTGACAGTGATATTTGACTTTGCTTATCGCGCATTGTTTTAATTATCGATTCACTTCTCGCTTACTTGTAATATTAACAAGATTACTTATCGTGCAATTACTATTTTCTGCGCCAATAAAAATTTCATATGCGTCTAGTTCGTGAAGCCGCCCAATATTTTTCTTAACTTGCATAAAGATAGGGTTAATTGAGGGTTTTCCGGTACCTAGCCGGCCCATCTTATAAGCTCTTCAAATTTCTTAAGAAGGCTTGATGGGGTGGGCTGGACTTGTGAGATATTTCAGTCCTAAATGTCATTTGATCCCGACCTATCTAATCCAGTCAGTGGCGACCTTTCATGGGTTGGGCTTACCTCAGTTTCTCCCTTTCGGACGAAACCCCGACACGACACGACACGAGAACACGGCTCCGACGCAAAACGGATTTGCATTTCGCCCGTTTATGTCGGAAGCGCTCTGTAATCAAGTTGAAATATCCATGTAGTGAACAAAATGATGCGAATAGCCGACACGAATATCACACGAAAGGAGGAATTATTGCCCTTTCTCATAGGTGACTCAAGGACAAAAAAAAAAAAGGAGGGAGATAAGAGAGATCGTTTGGGGGGGGGGAATTTTTATTGAGAATAGACCTAATATATGGAAAAATGGTCATGTGACTGTCTCTAACCCTACGATATTAACAATATATTTTAGGTCAAAAAAATAAATAATTAAAAATTATTATGGGTCCATTCATTCAAGAATTCATGGTCTATAATGTGTTGATACTCTTACAGTCGCTCAAAAATTATTATACTAGCAATATCTTAATGCATGCCCCCATAAACCCTAATGTTTGAGTATTACTAAAATCGGTTTTATTTAACTAATTTATTAAGTGACGCAATATGGTTCTATTACATATAGAAAGCAGGCCCCTTTTTCTTTTTTCCTTTTTCCTTTTTCTTTTTTCTTTTTTTGCATGGCAAGGAAACTAGTTCTTTAAATGGCCTACTTCGGACGCTAATGGCAACCTGACATGCCATTTTGACAGACTAGTTTATTGGATCGACCCTAAACATATTTAAAATCGCTCGAGAAATTAGTACGAGACGACGCATTAATTGAAATCAAACCCAACCAAAATTGACCCGCGCCACGTAGAGACGTTAGATGCATATTTACCAACATGTAGAATGTGGGACACTTAAGGTCGGATGGACCAACCTTGACTCATTTATTTCAGGCGTAATCCACTCTCAACACGCTTTAACTCCACGCTCCAATGCAACAAGGGGACTGAAGTTTGCACGGTTGAACAACTACCGCATCGACCAAAATTCCGACCAAACCGTGTTAAATTAGCTCTTAGGTGACCTTATTCTCGTCATCAACATACCACAAAACACTTCAGCTTCGAAATTTTTTTTTAAAAAATTTCGATCAAACAAAAAAGAACCATAATTTTTCGTGTGTTCCTTATTCACAACGAAATTAAGCTGGCCCATGGTACGTTCTTTCTTATCAACCGAACAATTCGTTTTTTTCCCAATTGGCATACCATCGTGTTGGTAAAGAGATCAAGGTGGTGGGAATGCTAGTAACCTCGTATCATAGGTGCGAGATTCGACTCCTACTCTCTATAAAGAGGCAGAGCAAAAGTCAAAGAAAGAAAAGAGTCAGAGATACAACAAACAAAAACGAATAATAATTCTTTGATCCAAGTTGAAATTGTGGTTCCTCCTTCGATTTCAAGGGACACCAAAGTAAAAATGACATATGGGAATTGGAGATACAATTGGAATTACAACAAACCAATGAAGATATATGTAAATATTAACCCCACATTTATTGGAAATAAAGCCAGCATTCCTAATACATCTATCTCCAATCCCTCTCTCTAAGAGGTTCCTTTAATTTATCTTTGCAATCACTAAATTCCAATACACATAATCATAGTCCGACAACCATCTTCACACAAAAAACAATCATCCAAAAATAAAAAGACACAATTCGCCGATCGCCACGGTTTTGTTCGAGGCCGCCCGCTTCTCCTTCAACCATAGTACTTGGCGAGGCACCTCTGGCGCTCGGCCTCGTCGCGCCGGTGGAGGTTGATCTTGAGCCCGTGCCTCATGTACATCGTGAGCGCCAGCTTCGGGGCGACGGGGTGGCCCTCGGCCACCCGGACGCGGTAGCGGTACAGGATGGAGGCGGCGGCGAACTTCATCTGGTAGTAGGCGAAGTCCTTGCCGAGGCACAGCCGGGGCCCGCCGTTGAACGCGGTGAACTTGTAGGCCGACTCGCTTGCGAACCGGCCGTCCTCCCGCAGCCACCGCTCTGGCCTGAACTCGCGGCAGTCCTTCCCCCAGATCGCCTCCATCCTCCCCATGGCGTAGATCACGTAGAGGACCTTGGTGCCTTTCTTGAGCACCGTCCCGTCCGGGAACACGTCGTCTTCGATAACCTAAAAAAGTTGACACCAAATGTAATAACTGAAGTCAAAAGAAGTCTTCAACGGCATTGATTGACTAGGTCAACCTTCCATTCCCCAAGCAGTTAGGTGAACGGGAAATTAACCCTTAACCCAACAAATAAACCCACTCGAAATAAATGAACAAAAAAAATATTAATAAGTAATTAATGGAGAAAAAAAAATCAATCATTTTTTTTGCACAGCCAAGCTTTTGGAAATCGTAGCATCTTCTGCTTGGCTGCAGAAGAATGAGGGAGTGGCTTTACCTCTTTGTGATCGATGGGGACGGAGGGGTAGAGCCTGAGGGCCTCGGTAATGGCCGCCTGCAAATACTCCATCTTCTTTATCTCCTCCGGCTTGAACACCAACCCTTCGCCGTCGCTCGCTCCTCCTCGTTCGCTCACCACCTTGCAGAGCTCGGCCACGATCCTCTCCTCGACGTCCGGGTTGTTGTGGAGCAGCCAGAAGAACCAGCTCAGCGCCACCGACGATGTGTCCCTCCCGGCGAGTATGAAGTTCACGCATATGTCCCGCAGGAACTTATCAGAGAACGGCCTCCCTTCCTCGTCCCTCAGCCTCGCGAACACCGTCAGTAGGTCCGACCTCTGGCACCCGTCGTCGGCGGCGAGCTCCTTCTTCCGGGTCTGGATCACCTCGTTCGCGAACTCGTCGACGCCCTCGATCGACTTCCTCAGCGTCCTCTCGGGGCCGACGCCGAGGAACCTCATGAGCTTCCACACGCACGTCGGCGTCACGAAGCGGAGCACCGTCGCCTCGGTCGCGTCCTCGAACGCCTTCGCGAAGGGGATCTCCGGGAGCCCCTGGCGGAGGCAACCCGGGTCGACCCCGAAGGCGATCATGCACACGTTGTCGAAGGTCAGCCGGAGAAGCACGTCCTGCAGGTCGACGGCGGCGGAGGCGCGGAGGCTCTCCTCGAGGACGGGGAGGAGCCGGGCGTGGACGAGCTCGAGGAGGGACTCGGTAGTGAGCCTCCGGAACTTGGCGGAGTGGAACTCGATGCTGGCCGTCTTCCTCTGGCGCTGCCACGTGTCGTCGTCGGCGTTGAATATGCCGTCGCCTAGGAGGTCTCGGACGGTGTCGCGGAAGTAGGGGCCCTTGGGGAAGTTGGAGAACCGGGTCTTGAGGAGGTGCTCGAGGTTGCGGGGGTCCGCGGTGACCACGCAGTTGAGGCTGGTGAGCCAGGGGCCTCTGAACCAGAACGTCCCGTTCTGGCGGCACACCACGCCGGAGACGTACTCGTACATGTCGCCCCGGAGCCCCATGACCAGGGAGGGCGCCATCCCGAGGACCGGCCACACCGCCAGCCCGTGGCGCTTCCCCTGCCGGACGGCGTGGATGGTGACGAACACAAAGAGCGCGAGGAGGAGCTCGAGGATCTGGACGTGCTCGAAGAGGTGGAGCCGGCGGGAGAAAGAGCTCCCGGCGGCGGAAGGCCAGGGGGCGGAGGTGTGGTTGCTGAGGTTCATGGCGTTGGAGTGAGGGGGACTAGAGTGGTGGTGGTGCATGAATAGGTCGTTTCAGTTATGGTGAAGCTGGGAATCACTGAACCACGGTCACGAGTTATATATTTCGGGTGCGTTTCTTGGCGTGCATGATTTTGCACAAATCGGTTTCGATTTGGTGAGCTGAAAGTTTTTTGGGCTTCCCAAAAAAAAAAAAAATCCTATTTTTTTTAATCTTTTGCCAGCTCGGCAAAACGTGCGAATTCGGACCCAAATAAAAAAAAAATCGTGGGCATTTGCGAATATTTGTTCTTTTTGGTGGAATAGTTTTGTATTTTCGGACAGAATTAAGCGGGAATGTCGGGGGATTCGTTACCAACATGCGAGATTTTTATGCTTGAGGGTGTTGGGATGATGAGAAGTGGTTAAGGCGGATGACCTAAGTGCCACGATTTTCTACAGCTTTCTTCCTGAAAAGCTTGCTGATTTAAGATTTGCACAAATTGGTCCAAAAAAAAAAATATTGGGAAAATCCATGGGGCGCCGCAGTGTGGTGAATTAACGAAATGAAATTGGGTTTAAAATTGGGATCACTACGTGCGACTACACGTGGCGATTGTCCAGCTATTTTGACCATGCGTTGGCTGATTTGGATTGGCGTTTAACCTCTGACTCTGCAATTGCGAAGCACATGAACTTGATGATCGGTGCGTGCTCATGACAAAATAATGCTTTGCCAAAACTTAGATTGGAATTTCGCCTTTCCAGCAAATTTTACTCGATTTTGATTTTTTTTTTTTGAGGGGGGCGGATTTTCTTTGCCGAGAAAATTAACATGATCTCGTTCGATTCGAGGATTGACCACACGCAAGCAAATCAAATGTTGTTTTGGTTGCTGAAACGTTTGCTAGTCAAAAGACATTGACCTTGCTCAGAATCATTGATGGATCGAGAGAATAGAAAACTTCTCGCAATAACCTATCTCCCCTACGATGTATCGTCATCGACTAGCCGGTGAAGTATGCATAGGAAACGTACTCAGCAGTGAGAATAGCTAAACCCCGTTACTTTAGCCATTAATGTTAGAGTTTTCCGTATGTGGGCTCGCCTTAATTGTAATTGTAATTGATCGTATGCGATATTAATTTACCGTATACGGTATTGGTTTAATAAAGTAAGATTTAAGGATTCTTAATGGGCCGAATTCCGGCCCGGCCCGTGATGGAAGGGCCCAGCTGGAAGTTAATATAAGGCAATGACCCCCCTTTAACCCTAACTAATGCCATTTCTCCTCTTCTTCTTCTCCATACAGCTTGTGGGAGAGAGAGCCACGAGGTTGAGGTCGTTCCATCGACGCCAGGCGACTCCGAGGGCATAAAGGGGAAGTTCCGAGCCCGTCTTGCCAAGATTCCAAGGCCCGTTCGTCGGTTTTCCGCGCCGCGCGAAGATGGATGCTAAATCAGGTACGCAAGCATGATCTCATGGTTATTTTGTTGTTAGAATACGACTACGGAGGTCCTAGGGTGTCGGGATCGCCGGCCTTCAATTAAGTCTCATTAGATAGGCATAGATTTAGCGTCTCGATTTGTGACATTCGCTGTATGTTTAGTTAACTCGGCAAATTGGATTTATCGGTAAGATTCTTGTCGTCGGGGAAAATCCACCTCCGCAATTTTGATCGGGTGCTTATTGTCCGCTCTTCCTATGATTTGACGGGGCAAGACGGGAAAATCCATCTTGTGGTAATCATTTTGGAATCGGATTTTTTTTTCCCTTTTGCTTGATCTACGAATTTGATGTTAAGGGTTGGTGTATTGTCCATGGGCCACGTTACTCTTTAGATTATGGCATTTGGTTGCCGAATCGACATCGATAGGGGAATTATGTATGATTTATGTCATTCCTTTGATTTGACGGGGCCAAAACAAGAAAATCGATCTTGTGGCGATCGTGTTGGAATCGTTTTCTTTTCTTTTCTTCTTGGTTCTATGAATTTGATGTTAAGGGTTGGTGTGTTGTCCATAGGTTACATTACTCATTAGATTATGGCACTTAGGTGCCGAATCAACATCGACGGGAACTTATCTTTGATTTATGCCATCACTTGTAAGTCTCTCTTCAACCCACAAGAATCGGATATTTTCCTACATATCAGGCACTCGAACGTTCGGTAGTCAAGCAAATATCTGAGTTATAGTTTGTCGTCGAGTCGATCGTAGATGTAGAAAAATCGATTTATACAATTATAATATTCGACGATGTCGAGGAAATTAATTCGAGCGAGCACTCATATGCAAGTGGGTCATGTTGAGCACCCATTTAAAATATGTTGCATCGAATAACACTTCAATTCGATAGAACGGGTTGTGACATACCTTCCGGCTCTAACCTTAATGAGACACGTCAAATTCCATTCGGTGGTTGGCTTAAGACGATCAGAGTTTGTGGTTCTACCCAACAGTCATCAAACGATAATTTTATCGTATTCTAATCGACTTAGGTTCTGAGCAAGGTCAACCAATGACATAAAATACACGAATGTACGTAGAAATTCAAACCCACCACCACCTTCTCTGTACTAAATTATCAAATAATACTTTTAGAAAAAAAAAATCATACGAGTGAAAGTGCCTAGCAGAAATATAGTGTTTATTTCCACGCACAAACTCTTGAGCATCTGATGGAATTTGAGATTTTTAGACCGATTGATTTGGATTTGTTTGACCACTTTTTCGGGAAAATTGTCAAAAAAGTCCTAAACCTATTGCACTTTTGCCGATTGAGTCCTAAACCTTTCAATTTTGCCGATTCAGTCCTAAACCTTTTCATATTTTGCCGATTCAGTCCTAAACATTTCGATTTTGCCAATTCAGTCCTAAACCTTTTCATATTTTGCCGATTTAGTCCTAAATCTTTTCATATTTTTTCGATTCAGTCCTAAACTTTTTATTTTTTAAAAAATATCTTGGAAATAAATCCGAAAATTAAAAAAATTATAAGAAAATTATTAAAAAATATATAAAATTTTAAAAAAAAATTAAAAAAAATTTAAAAAAAATTAAAATTTTTTTAAAAAAATTAAAAATACTTTAAAAAAATTAAAAAAACGAGTGAGCCATCGCCGCCGCTGCCCCACCATCGCTGGCTCGCCCGTTTTTTTCAGCTTTATTTCCAAAATATTTTAAAAAAAATTTAAAAGTTTAGGACTGAGTCGAAAAAATATGAAAAGATTTAGGACTAACTCACCATCGCCGCTCATCTATTTTTTTTTATTTAGCTTTTTTTCAAAATATTTTTAAAAAATCAAAAATTTTATGACTGAATTGGAAAAACATGAAAAGATTTAGGACTAACTCACCATTGCTAACCGGCGAGGGGCCTAAAATTTTTAATTTTTTAAAATATTTTGGAAAAAAAGCTGAAAAAAAGAGAAAAAAACCGACGATTTAGTCCTAATTTTTTAAAAGTTTTTTAAAATATTTTGAAAATAAAGCTGAAAAAAATGGGCGAGCCGGCGATGGTGGTGCAGCAGCGGCGAGAGCTCACTCGTTTTTTAATTTTTTTAAAAATTTTTTAAATTTTTTAAATTTTTTAATTTTTTTAATTTTTTTTTTAATTTTTTTAATTTTTTTATTTTTTTTTTAAATTTTTTATATATTTTTATATAATTTTATAATTTTCTTATAATTTTTTTAATTTTCGGATTTATTTCCAAGATATTTTTTAAAAAAATAAAAAGTTTAGGACTGAATCGAAAAAATATGAAAAGAATTAGGACTAAATCGGCAAAATCGAAAGGTTTAAGACTAAATCGGCAAAATATGAAAATGTTTAGGACTGAATTGGCAAAATCGAAAGGTTTATAACTGAATCGGCAAAATATGAAAAGGTTTAGGACTGAATCGGCAAAATTGAAAGGTTTAGGACTAAATCGGTAAAAGTACAATAGGTTTAGGACTTTTTTGACAATTTTCCCCCACTTTTTCCGGATTGGATGACCCTCGACCGCCGTCGGTCGACATAATTGTTAGAAGACCGCGGCTGAGATTGGACCAATCCCTTTGCTTGTTTAGCTTCTTGGTTGGAGAATTTTGCTGGGAAAGAACATCAAAATAAAAGGGGACCCCCAAAAGGCTATTTGAGGAGTCCCATTCGATGCGGCCTCGGCGGATGTTGTGACCCGAGTAGTCGGAATTGTACGCGGCTCGCGCCCGATTAAGGCCGGATTCGTCCATATCCAACGCGGCGATCGGTCGAGCCGAGCAAGACTTATAGTTCCACGTGATTTCAATCCCTCTCCGACGGCGGGGTTTGAATCTCCCGATTGCTCGTCGAGATCAAGAACGCCCAAAATTCATCCGCGTCGCTGTTCCGTCTTGTCCTTGGTGTGGGGATGATTCTACTTTTACTCCAGCCAGCACTTTGGCTACGAACCGAGCTTACGGATCGAGGACGTGAAATCCCTGTGATGAAGTCAGGGGAGACCGTCAAAAGGTTGCCCGTTCCAACTTTTTTCTCATTTATTAAAAATAGGAAAATTTTCAAATAAGAGCCGGAAGTACCGTCATTTTCTCAAATAAGGACTTGAAGTTGAGCTTATTTCAAATAAAGGTTTGAAGTACCCTAATTATTTAAAAAAATGGCCTGACCAAGATCAATTTCGTCATTTGCTCTCTCTCTTTTCGGCTTTTTTTTTTCTCTATTTTTTCCTTTCTTTTTTCTTTTTTCACCCTTCTTGCTGGCAGCTAGCCAACCAACGGAGAGGGCCTTGCCTGGGTGTGGTGAGGGGCAGCCCTTGCCCTTGCTTGGGCAAGAAGGAAAAGGAAAAAGAAAAAAGAGGAAAAAAAATCGAAAAATAGAATATAAATAGGGAAAAATAAATGACGAAAATATCATTCATCGGCCTTTTTTTTTTTAAATAATGAGGACTCTTCACACCCTTCTTTAAAACAATATCCATTTCATGCTCTTATTTGAAAAAAATAGTGGTACTTCTAGTATTTATTTAAATTTTTTAATAGAAAAGGCAAAATTTATCCACAATTTTGAAAAATTAGGAAAAAAAAAACAAGCAACTGCCTAAATAAAAGAAGAGGACAATTTGTTGGGCAAATCGATTGGATTGTGAACACCGGGCCGGGAAAAGTGGCGTCGAGCAATTGTAGTTGAATGAGGCCTTTGCTCTGGTTAATATTAAGAAGAAGAAGACGACGTTGTTTTGCCCCATTAATTCGGGGAACATTATGCAGATTACTTGAGTCTCTTGTCTCTTAACAACGAATTCACCTGAGACTTTTTTATTTGGCTAATGCAGTAACCTTGAAAGTATCGATACTCTTCGAGGGCCTTTGCGTCGTGTTGTATCCAACACTCTTCGACATTCCCACACTATTTGACATGGATCCACAGGTGGTCAGCGCTTCACACATGCCAGCGACACGCGAGTTCAGCATCCTGACACTCTATTACAACTCGCACGAGATCAATTTTAAGCATTTCGAATAAATTATGGATCAAAATGAAAATATATCAAATATATATTTACTTAAGTCATATAATCAATCACCCAAAAATTAATATACTCAACTAGCCCAAAAAAAACCCCCCAATCATGAAATCCCTCTAGCAAAAAAAAGAAGAATAAACTTATCGCTAATATTGTTATATACATGATAAATTATCATGTATATATATAAATATATATTTGATATACATTGTGTCAAAATTCTCTATTTTTATGAAGAATGAAGTGTCGACGTGTCGAAAAGTTTGCATTGAGTATTAGACAATTTCTAAATTCAGTTGGTCTTTTCTTAGGTCTCGACTCTTGAATTTGGATGTTGTAAATTGAAATGTTCTTAAGTCCATTTCATTCCCTTCTTCTTCCTCGCTTTCCCTTCCCATCCCTCACATGCAAGGTCTTCAGCTTCATGATCTCGCTTCCTCTCCCCTCCATGGCTGGATCAACACCATCCTCATCTCCAACGACCTCGACCTCACCTCCTAGGTTCTGTCGCGACCCACTAAAAAAATTTTAAATTTTAAAGGGGTTAACGGATTATTAGGTTAATTAGATTTGACTAACCTAACGCGGACCCTCCCAAGCCCTACCGAATCACAACTTTGGTTTTTGTTTAAATGATTTTGAAATTTGGAGTCGCCACTAATCGTTCTTGGTAGGTCGATTAGAAACCTAAATAAATTAGCGGGAGAACTAATTTATTCTTGCGAACCAGAGATTATGAGCTCGAGGACTTGGTTACACTAGTTAATTAAAACTAATGCCCTTTCGGTTGTCGCGACCCTCTAAAAATATTTTTATTAATTCTAGGGGTTAACGGATTATTAGGTTAATTAGATTTGACTAACCTAATGCGGACCCTCCCAAGCCCTACCGAATCGCAACTTTGGTTTTTGTTTAAATGATTTTGAAATTTGGAGTCGCCACTAATCGTTCTTGGTAGGTCGATTAGAAACCTAAATAAATTAGTGGGAGAACTAATTTATTCCTGCGAACCAGAGATTATGAGCTCGGGGACTTGGTTACACTAGTTAATTAAAACTAATGCCCTTTCGGTACCTTAATTTCATGGATATCCTAATCCGGCAACTCAGGCTTGGTTTATTCCTAAAGCTCTAGCAAGGTATTCTCTTTTGTGTTTTCACTTTTTAAATAGGATGCATGAATGGTATATATTTTTATTTGTTATATTTTTTTAAGTGTTAAAGATTCCCTGAAGCCGAAAGAGGGAGTGTGTTAATGACTTCTGTGCAGTATTACGACCTACTCATCTTTTGGGTCTGATAATTCAAAAATTAAATTATAGGAAGTACATGACAGTGAATAAACACCTCCAATGGGAGGCCTAGCATGGGCTTGTCTCTTCCTTTTGGGATTTAAGGTACAGGTATTTAAGTTGCAGGTATTTAAACTACTGTAAGTAAAAACCTCCAATGGGAGGCTAAGCATTGGCTTGGCTCTTCCCTTTGGGATTTAAGGTACAAGTATTTAAGTTGCAAGTATTTAACTACTGTAAGTAAAAACCTCCAATGGGAGGCTAAGCATTGGCTTGGCTCTTCCCTTTGGGATTTAAGGTACAGGTATTTAAGTTGCAAGTATTTAACTACTGTAAGTAAAAACCTCCAATGGGAGGCTAAGCATTAGCTTGGCTCTTCCCTTTGGGATTTAAGGTGCAGGTATTTAACTACTGTAAGTAAAAACCTCCAATGGGAGGCTAAGCATTGGCTTGGCTCTTCCCTTTGGGATTTAAGGTGCAGGTATTTAAGTTGCAGGTATTTAAAAACCTCCAATGGGAGGCTAAGCATTGACACCTGATCTTTAATCATTTTTTCTATTGTTAAAGTAATAAAAAATCCATAAAAATTCATAAAATTGAAAAATCAACTTTGGGGACCTTAGCCAAGCCTAGGGAACCAATTTTGACCAAAAAACGATTTTTCATATTTTTCAGTATTTTTACGTATTTTTTATTTATTTATTTTCAAAACTTAATAGAAAATCCATAAAAATTCATAAAATTGAAAAATCAACTTTAGGAACCTTAGCCAAGCCTAGGGAACGAATTTTGACCAAAAAATAATTTTTCATATTATATATATTTTTTAATTTTTTAAAAAAAAATACAAAAATATTTGAAAATTTTGAAAAAATAACATTTGAGGCCAAAAAATACACAAAGATAGTTAATATTTTTATTTTAAATCTATTTTCATATTGGCCATCGCAAATTCAGAAAAATCCAATTCGAGTCACGTGTTCCTTCACGAGTATAATCTCGAATCGGGCCTAAAAAAATTTAATTTGAGTCAACTTATTTTTAACTTTCACTTTTTATGAGTTGTGACATTGTCTTCTAATATTTTAAATTTTCATCTTGGCCCAATTATACCCAGAATGACTTAATTTTGCAAAAGGGCTTTAATTAAATTATGCATTATTTTCAGCGACAAGAAATGAGCTTAAATTTGACATGTGGTAAATTTTGGTGTGTCAAAAATTGTGAGGAGATTTGGACTTAAAGAAATATATTTTTTCAGGGACTGAATTGTAAATACTTAAAATTCAAGGACTAAAGTGCAAATACCTAACTCTTGAAGGATTATTTTACAAATAATAAAAAGAAAAGTTAGTGGATAAATTAGAATAGAGAAGGGAAGATGAAGAAGATGAGATGAAGAAGAGAAGTTGGAGAAGAATGGATGGAGAAAATAAGATAAGAATAGAGAAGGGAAGATGGAGATGAAGAAGAGTTAGTAGAGAAATTAGAATGGAAGATAAGAATAGAGAAGGGAAGATGGAGATTAAGAAGAGTTAGTGGAGAAATTAGAATGGGAGATAAATATGGAGAAGGGAAGATGAAGATGAAGAAGAGTTAGTGGAGAGATTAGAATGTGAGATAGAGATGGAGAATGGAAGATGAAAATGAAGAAGAGTTAGTGGAGAAATTAGAATGGGAGATAGAGTTAGTGGAAAAATTAGAATGGGAGATAGATGAGTAGGTTATAAAAGGAGAAAGAAGTGAGCTTGAGAAAGGATTCTTGAGACAGAAAATTTGAAGTGTTTGGGAGGATTTTTTTGGAGAGAAAATTTTGGATGTTTGAGAGAGTTTTGGGAGATTGAAGAAAAATTTGAGAGAAAGAAAATACCAAAAGAGAGAGAATTTTGAAGATGATAGGAGTTCAAAGCTAGGGATTATCATCACAAATTCCTTCATCGATCAATATAAATCAAGAGTTCATCCTCGTCAACGAGCAAGCAAATTCGAGCTAAGTGTTTTTATTTATTCATTTGTTTATGGTTTTACTTGCAAATTAGCACAAATTGTATACACTTTCTCCATCTCCTCTTTTTTTTTCCATATTTTATGTCAGGAGAAGGATATCTCTACGTCAACAGCAAAAATCTCGTAGATATGCAAAAATCGGCCCAGACAAGCTCCTAAGCTGTCCACCGATTTCTCAATTGATCTGTGACTAAAAGTCCCTCTTAATTCAAAAGAAACTCTCTATATTGGGAACATAGAGAGCGAAAATCAATTATAGAAATCCCTCCCAAAAAAATGGGAGATTAGTACTCTTTCCACTCTTTTGGTTTTAGGTGCAGATTAGCACATATTTTGTATACTGACATTTCACTCTATTTTATGTCAGGAAGCCGCAGCTTTATATCAATGGTCAACCCTATGGAAGCACAAAATCGGCTTGGAGGAGTCCTCAAGCGCGCACAAATTTTAAATTGTTGAATCAATTCGTTGTATTTTATTTTAAAGAATTCATACCCCAGAATGGAGAGGACAAAGTCCATCCGCAATTTAAATACCTGCACCATAAATCCCAAAGGGAAGAGCCAAGCCAATGCTTAGCCTCCCATTGGAGGTTTTTACTTACAGTAGTCAAATACCTGCAACTTAAATACCTGTACCTTAAATCCCAAAGGGAAGAGCCAAGCCAATGCTTAGCCTCCCATTGGAGGTTTTTACTTACAGTAGTTAAATACCTGCAACTTAAATACCTATACCTTAAATCCCAAAGGGAAGAGCCAAGCCAATGCTTAGCCTCCCATTGGAGGTTTTTACTTACAGTAGTTAAATACTTGTAACTTAAATATATGTACCTTAAATCCCAAAGGGAAGAGCCAAGCCAATGCTTAGCCTCCCATTGGAGGTTTTTACTTACAGTAGTTAAATACCTGCAACTTAAATACATGTACCTTAAATCCCAAAGGGAAGAGCCAAGCCAATGCTTAGCCTCCCATTGGAGGTTTTTACTTACAGTAGTTTAAATACTTGCAACTTAAATACCTGTACCTTAAATCCCAAAGGGAAGAGCCAAGCCAATGCTAGGCCTCCCATTGGAGGTGTTTATTCACTGTCATGTACTTCCTATAATTTAATTTTTGAATCATCAGACCCAAAAGATAAGTAGGTTGTAATACTGCACAGAAGTCGTTAACACACTCCTTCTTTCGGCTTCAGGGAATCTTTAACACTTAAAAAATATAACAAATAAAAATATATACCATCCATGCATCCTATTTAAAAAGTGAAAAGACAAAAGAGAATACCCTACTATATCCTTAGGAATAAACCAAGCCTGAGTTGCCGAATTAGGATATCCATGAAATTAAGGTACCGAAAGGGCATTAGTTTTAATTAACTAGTGTAACCAAGTCCCCGAGCTCCTAATCTCTGGTTCGCAGGAATAAATTAGTTCTCCCGCTAATTTATTTAGGTTTCTAATCGACCTACCAAGAACGATTAGTGGCGACTCCAAATTTTAAAATCATTTAAACAAAAACCAAAGTTGCGATTCGGTAGGGCTTGGGAGGGTCCGCGTTAGGTTAGTCAAATCTAATTAACCTAATAATCCGTTAACCCCTTTTAAAATTTAAAAATTTTTTTAGAGGGTCGCGACATTCGGTACCTTAATTTCATGGATATCCTAATTCGGCAACTTAGGCTTGATTTATTCCTAAGGCTCTAGTAGGGTATTCTCTTTTGTGTTTTCACTTTTTAAATAGGATGCATGAATGGTATATATTTTTATTTGTTATATTTTTTTTAAGTGTTAAAGATTCCCTGAAGTCGAAAGAGGGAGTGTGTTAACGACTTCTGTGTAGTATTACGACCTACTCATCTTTTTGGGTCTGATGATTCAAAAATTAAATTATAGGAAGTACATGACAATGAATAAACACTCAAGGTACAGGTATTTAAGTTGCAGGTATTTAACTACTGTAAGTAAAAACCTCCAATGGGAGGCTAAGTATTGGCTTGGCTATTCTCTTTGGGATTTAAGGTACAGGTATTTAAGTTGCAGGTATTTAACTACTGTAAGTAAAAACCTCCAATGGGAGGCTAAGCATTGGCTTGGCTCTTCCTTTTGGGATTTATGGTGCAGGTATTTAAATTGCGGATGGACTTTGTCCTCTCCATTCTGGGGTATAAATTCTTTAAAATGAAATACAACGAATTGATTCAACAATTTGAAATTTGTGCGCGCTTGAGGACTCCTCCAAGCCGATTTTGTGCTTCCATAGGGTTGACCATTGATATAGAGCTGCGGCTTCCTGACATAAAATAGAGTGAAGTGTCAGTATACAAAATATGTGCTAATCTGCACCTAAAACCAGAAGAGTGGAAAGAGTATTTATCTCCCGTTTTTTTGGGAGAGATTTATATAATTGATTTTCGCTCTCTATGTTCCCAATATAGAGAGTTTCTTTTGAATTAAAAGGGACTTTTAGTCACAGATCAGTTGAGAAATCGGTGGACAGCTTAGGAGCTTGTCTGGGCCGATTTTTGCATCTCTACGAGATTTTTGCTGTTGACGTAGAGATATCCTTCTTCTGACATAAAATATGGGGAAAAAAAGAGATGGAGAAAGTGTATACAATTTGTGCTAATTTACGAGTAAAACCATAAATAAATGAATAAATAAAAACACTTAGCTCGAATTTGCTTGCTCGTTGACGATGATGAACTCTCGATTTATATTGATCGATGAAGGAATTTGTGATGATAACCCCTAACTTTAAACTCCCATCATCTTCAAAATTCTCTCTCTTTTTATATTTTCTTTCTCTCAAATTTTTCTTCAATCTCCCAAAACTCTCTCAAACATCCAAAATTTTCTCTTCAAAAAAATTCCTCCTCTCAAGCTCACTTCTTCCTCCTTTTATAATCTACTCATCTATTTCCCATTCTAATTTTTCCACTAACTCTATCTCCCATTCTAATTTCTCCACTAACTCTTCTTCATTTTCATCTTCTCTTCTCCATATTTATCACCCATTCTAATTTCTCCACTAACTCTTCTTCATCTCCATCTTTCTTTCTCTATTCTTATATTCCATTCTAATTTCTCTACTAACTCTTCTTCATCTCCATCTTCCCTTCTCTATTCTTATCTTATTTTCTCCATCCATTCTTCTCCAACTTCTCTTCTTCATCTCCTCTTCTCCATCTTCCCTTCTCTATTCTAATTTATCCACTAACTCTTCTTTTTGTTATTTGTAAACTAATCCTTCAAGAGTTAGGTATTTGCACTCTAGTCCTTGAATTTTAAGTATTTACAATTCAGTCCCTGAAAAAATATATTTCTTTAAGTCCAAATCTCCTCACAATTTTTGACACACCAAAATTTACCACATGTCAAATTTAAGCTCATTTCTTGCAGCTGAAAATAATGCAGAATTTAATTAAAGCCCTTTTGCAAAATTAAGTCATTCTGGGTATAATTGGGCCAAGATGAAAATTTAAAATATTAGAAGACAATGTCACAACTCATAAAAAGTGAAAATTAAAAATAAGTTGACTCAAATTAAATTTTTTTAGACCCGATTCGAGATTATACTCGTGAAGGAACACGTGACTCGAATTGAATTTTTCTGAATTTGCGATAGCCAATATGAAAATAGATTTAAAATAAAAATATTAACTATCTTTGTGTATTTTTTTGGCCTTAAATGTTATTTTTCCAAAATTTTCAAGTATTTTTGTATTTAAAAAAAATTAAATATATATAATATGAAAATTTATTTTTTGTTCAAAAATGGTTGCCTAGGCTTGGCCAAGGCTTCCAAAGTTGATTTTGCAATTTTCTCATTTTTTCTTTATTTTTTGTTTTATGAATTTTCGAAAATAAAAATACCGAAAAATATCGAAAATATGAAAAATTATTTTTTGGTCAAAATTGGTTCCCTAGGCTTGGCTAAGGTTCCCAAAGTTGATTTTTCAATTTTATGAATTTTTATGGATTTTCTATTAATTTTCGAAAATAAATAAATAAAAAATACGTAAAAATACTGAAAATATGAAAAATCGTTTTTTGGTCAAAATTGGTTCCCTAGGCTTGGCTAAGGTCCCCAAAGTTGATTTTTCAATTTTATGAATTTTTATGGATTTTTTATTACTTTAGCAATAGAAAAAATGATTAAAAATCAGGTGTCGACGGGTTCTTTTGGCCTACTTGCCTCCAATGGTACCATGGTGAGCTCAATTGTCGTCGTCGATCGACTAGGCCTCGTGAAGTTCATGTTTCCCCAGGGAGCGAGGTTGCTGGAGTGGACCCTCTTCATGCTCGACGACACTCGGGACGACTGCATGTTGGCGAAACTGTACTCTCTGATTTGGGCTTGGATCAAAGCGGCTTTTCCATTTTTGAAGTTTGAAGAATTTGGCAAATTAAAGTTTGCACCGTCAAAAATAGATGAAAAATATACGATTTTACGAGGTTCGGCAATAAGCCTATATCCTCAGTGAAACACCTTACCCTACTTCTCTCCTTTTTTTTTCCCGTTCTTTTTTCAATATCATCAAGTATGCATAGATCCAAACATATACAGTCTCACCAACTCTTTCCACAAGTCAAGCCTATACAAAATAAGAAAAAAAATCTCTACAAATCAGATAAAAAAAATAAAATCTCTGGAGATTAGAAAATTACCGCTCACGCAAACACGAACATAAGGGAAAAAACTTGTCGAGAGTGGTCGTTTAGGGCTTTACTAAGGGGTAAGGACTATGACTGAACAAAGCGGGATTTTTTTCAATTTAGGTTTCAATTTTTTTTTACCAAAATAGGGCAAAAAAAAATATTTACTAGATTGGGACCCGCGCGGCAATCAAACTACCGCGCGAGCCCGTGCGGCATTCAAAGTGCCACGCGAGCCTCACGGGCCCCCTTCAGCCCAATGCCCGCGAGGCCTTTTTTTTTTTTGCTTTTTTTCAATAATTTATTAGTCATTTTTAATTATATTTAAAAAATTTATATTTATATAAATTATTAAATATTAATTTTTATTTTGAGGTTTATTTTTATAACATAATTATTAATAAATAATTAAAAAATTTCTTAAGATATATAATTAATTAATTTAGTTCGTAAAAAATGAATAAATAAATATTCATAAAATTTATTTTTATTTATATAGTGTTGTAAATATAAATAATTAACTTATCAAGATAAATTTATATATAATTTTTTATTAATTATTTACATACTAAATTAATTCATTACATACATATTAATAAAATTGATAATTATGTTATAAAAATAAGCTTTGAAAGGAAAAAAATAATATTATAAATATAGACATAAAAAATTAAATATTTATATCGATATAAAATTATTAAAATTAATTAAAATAAAAAATAAGAAATTAAAAAAATACCATTTAATATAATTTATTTAGTATGTAAATAAATAAATAATTTTTTAAGAAAAATTTGTAAATAAATTAATTTTAATTAATTATTGATAATTATGTTATAAAAATAAGCTTGAAAAGAAAAAAAAATAATATTCGAAATATAGATATAAAAAATTAAATATTTATATAATTATAAAATTATAAAACCAAGTAAAAAATCCGAAATTAAAAAATTCCAATTAATATAATTTATTTAGTATGCAAAAAATAATTAATTTATGAAGTTAAATTTTTTTATATAAATTTTTATTAATTATTTACATAATAAATAAATTAATTTCACAAGGTCGGTGCGACAGCTATTTTTTTCATTTCATATTTATTTACGTATTTTTATAATTTTATAATTATATAACTTTGTAAATATAATTTTTTTTCCTTCTGAAACTTATTTTTATCACATAATTATTAGTAATTAATTAAAAAAATTATTAATACGTAAGTAATTAATTTATTTAGTATGAAAATAATTAATAAAAATTTACTCGAAAATTTATCTTAATAAATAAATTAATTATTTACATAACAAATAAATTATATTAATTGAAAATTTTATGAAAATAGATTAATTATTTATATTCACAAATTTATATAAATATAAATAAATTTTATCAATATTTATTTATTCATTATTTACATACTAAATAAATTAATTAGCTTTTTTTAATTTCATTTTTTACATATTTTTATAATTTTATATTTAGATAACTTTTTAATGTAATTTTTTTGGTTTTGAAGCTTATTTCGAAATTTTTAGTATTTTTATTTTAAATAATTTATATTGTATAATTATCAATCTTTTTAATATGTATGTAATTAATTAATTTAGTATATAAATAATTAATAAAAAATTATATATAAATTTATCTTAATAAGTTAATTATTTATATTTATAACGTTATATAAATAAAAATAAATTTTATGAATATTTGTTTATTCATTTTTTACGAAATAAATAAATTAATTACATATATCTTAAGAAATTTTTTAATTATTTATTGATAATTATGTTATAAAAATAAACCTCCAAATAAAAATTTATTTTTAATAATTTATAAAAATATAAATGTTTTAAATATAATTAAAAATGCCTAATAAATTATTGAAAAAAAAGTAAAAAAAATAGGCTTTGCGGGCCATTGGGCCGCATGGGCCCGCGCAGCATTATTTTGATTGCCGTGGGGGGCCCGTGCGGCATTTAAAGTGCCGCGCAGGCCCCAATCTAGTAAATGATTTTTTTTTACCTTATTTTGATAAAAAAAAATTTAAAACCTAAATTAGAAAAAATCCCGAACAAAGCTGAGTTGCATCGGGATGCTACAACAATATTTCATCTACCAGAGAGGAGGTTATCATATCAACGCGTGCTTGTAAAAACTTCAAATTTCATCGGAGCAAACCGACAAGGCCGTCCCCATGAAAAAGGGCGCAGGACAAATTGACCAAGGCTTGGTATTTTCCTTGAAGGAACCCTCCTCCCGTTAGAAAACTGGCATCTCTCTCTCTCCTTCTCTCTCATTTTCGCATTCGGTAAGTAGTAAAGTCCGACAAAGTCCCTCTCCCAAGACCATTCCGACGACCCGGTTAGCAATCTGAAATGGGAAGCACGTGGATGCACATGCTCTTCCTCTTCCTAGCCACCTCCGCTGTTGCCACAGCCGCCTCCGGGGACGAAGCGCAGCGGCGAGAGGCGGACAGGGTGAGAGGCTTGCCGGGGCAGCCGGCGGCGGGGGCGAGGTTCAGGCACTACGCGGGGTACGTGGAGCTCCAGCACCCCAACGAGCACAAGGCGCTCTTCTACTGGTTCTTCGAAGCTCAAGACGATGCTACTCGCAGGCCCCTCGTCCTCTGGCTCAATGGAGGTCTCTCTCTCTCTCTCTCTCTCTCTCTCTCTCTCTCTCTAACAATCACTCATAGCAACCGGGATAGAATTCTCCTGTGTACAGACAGTCTTGGATTCACTTCTCTAGGAAATAAGGTTAAGAGTGCATCACTATGCGTACGGCGAGATTTGGCTAAGTACGTTAACTTCTGGTAACATACCAAAGACATGGACATCCGCCATTGCCTGAACTACCAGAACATCAGAAGAGCAGATCCATCACCCACGAACTTTTGTCTGCGTGTATTTGGGGTGTCTAGCTTTACAGTACACTAGCTGTAAAAATGTCTTCTTTTCTTTCTCAAGATCATGGACCCATTCTTAGTAACTAAAGCAGAGTGTGCTACCGAAAGCATGGGCACGCATGCAATGCGATTCGGAATTCTCAACAGAGAGAGAGAGAGAGAGAGAGAGAGAGAGAGAGAGAGAGAGAGAGGTGTGAACATACGTTTTTTTCCGCAGTTTTTAGCTGTCAATCTTTGCTTTGGGAGACAGCTTTTTGGCACCAGAAAGAAAAAGCGGGGGATAATCTTCCTCTTGCTTTTTGAAATTGAAAAAGAAAAAGAAAAGGCGTGTCTGTCTATATTTCATTAAAGTTGAGAACATTATTCAAATTAAAGATGATGGGCGTTTGAAATCGAAACAGGACCAGGATGCTCGTCTGTGGCCTATGGAGCGGCGCAAGAACTGGGTCCATTCCTGGTCAGGAAGGACCTCCACAATGGAACCCATCTCGCTCTCAACAGATTCTCCTGGAACAGAGGTATCTTCAGTAAACGTGTTTCCACTGTTGAATCTGCTCATTGAATTTCTATTGGGAAGAGGGAGGAGGAGGAGGAGGAGCGTCCACTGATTTGCTGAGAGCATTTTGAATCTGCGAATGTATGTAGTGGCGAATCTGCTCTTCTTGGAGGCGCCGGTGGGGGTCGGGTTCTCGTACACCAACAAGTCGGAGGATTTGAGCAGGCTCGGAGATCAGGTCACCGCCGACAACTCTCATTCGTTCTTGATGGGTTGGTTCAACAGGTTCCCAAGTTTCAGATCCCATGACTTCTACATTGCCGGAGAGAGCTATGCAGGTACTCTAGCTATAGAGCGAGGGTGGGGTAAGTATGGCGGAAGTCCTGAACATCTTACCTGTCGACCAATTGAGTCTTAAATGTCCAAAAGAATTACAATTTTGAGTCGTTTATCCGTGGTTAATCCGACATGACTTTTTTGACGCCCTCAAATTTCGACGGATAAATGTGCTATGAATTCAATTACACGATTTAAGGGTGATTTATGACTCAATTGACCGAGAGGCGAAACGTTCGTAGTTTCTGCCGTGCTTGTCTGATCTTTATGTGCCATATAGCTTTCAATTTCATACACGGGGCTTAAGTTTCCATGTGTTACAGGGCATTACGTACCTCAACTCGCAGAAGTCATTTATGAGAGAAACAAGAGAGGACGGGGCTCCTTCATCAATCTGAAAGGTTTCATGGTAATTTTACCCTTCACCGATCGATTTTTAAGCCACCGTAAAAATCCCAGTTCGAGTCTTGTTGTTCACTACATGTAACATTTGCCGAAACGCAGATCGGGAACGCGGCAATCAACGGTGTGACGGACACCAAGGGACTAATCGATTACGGGTGGAGCCACGCCATAATCTCGGACCGGCTCCGCGACGGCATCTTCAAGGAATGCAATCTCAGCTCGAGCGACGAGGCCGTAACCCCGCGCTGCTCTTCCCTGTTCAGGGACTTCTTGCTAGCTTACTCCGACATCGACATTTACAGCATCTACACGCCGGTCTGCGACCTTCCTGACTCCTCTCCCTCCCAAAGGCTCGTCGTCACGCCTCGCCTCCTCGCCGACCATGTGAGAGTCTCGCCTGATCTGTTCCGTTTGTCTGTTCACTCATGATATTACAAGATTAGAGCCGGAGCTCGTCGGCTCACTTCCTACGCTGCCCCTTGACAAACATATATTCGTCGTTTGATCGGTCAGGAGTTGTGGCGGGAGTTCCCGTCGGGTTACGACCCGTGCACGGAGGGGTACGTCGAGGAATACTTCAACAGGAAAGATGTTCAGATCGCCCTCCATGCGAATCTCACCGGACTCCCTTATCCCTTCACAACATGCAGGTACCCCTTCCTCTCGAGTCGAGATCGGATCGTTTTAAGACTCGATTGATCAGTTAAAAAAAAAATCAAAATCGAAAGGGAGATACGGGCGCCATGATCTTGATTCACTACGGACCCTCGATCTTTTATGTCGTCATATTCCTTCTCGTCCTCAATGACCCTTGGGACCAATCTTGAATGAATTTGCCCTTTGTCTCGTACTGAAAATAGCCGCACAGATCGCCATTAATGCCCTTCGAATGTTCAATTAACGTCGTAGTTATGTGCAGTAGCGTGATTAGAGATTGGAAGGAATCTGCAGACACCATACTGCCCATCATCCGCAAGCTCTTGGACGCGGGTCTCCGGATTTGGATATACAGGTACTCTTTGCCATGTGAATCTCCCTCTCTCTCCCCCTCTCTTTTGAAGTACGAATTGGAGACTTCGGAATCGGAACGAGGTGTGAATTTTTTTTTATGGGACTTCCACAATGCAGCGGCGACACCGACGGGAGAATTCCGGTGACGTCGACGAGGTACAGCGTGAACGAGATGAAGCTGAAGATAAAGGAGGAATGGAGGGCGTGGTTCCACAGGAAGCAGGTGGCCGGCTGGGTGGAGAGCTACGAGGGCGGGCTCACGTTGGCGACGGTGAGGGGCGCCGGCCACCAGGTCCCCGTCTTCGCGCCCGAGCAGTCCCTCTCTCTCTTCGCCCACTTCCTCGCCACTGACGCCTTGCCATCTTCCCGTCGCTAAGCGAGCTGATCCAAAAGTTCGCTCATTGCTTCTGTGTTTTTAAGGGCTTTGATTTGATAAGCTGAAAAATTGATAAGTCGAAGCCACTGCGAAACCGTTGACATTTCCAAGATACATGATCCGATTCTCCATCATTCGTTTACACTCATTTTCTACTGTAATTCAAGGAACTCACCAGAGGAAGAAGAAGAAGAAGAAGAACAGAGAAGAAAGGAAAAGCCAAATTTACCCAACTAGACCCTTTTCGAGGGATTCACAGTCCACAAGGTAAGCGAAGCCATAGGCCATGTTCTTGAGCGTCGCCTCGTGCAGCTCCTCGCTGGACGTTGCCGTCGCGTCGGTCGAGAAGAACACCCTGAACCCCCTCACGAACGCCTCGCGCGCCGTCGTCTCGCAACAAAGGTTCGTCATGACCCCGGCCACGATCACCTCCCTCACGCCCATCCCCGCCAGCCGCTCCTCCAGGCCCGTGCCCCGGAACGCGCTGTACGTCTGCTTCCTCACCACCGGGTCGCCCGCCCCGCGGTCGAGCCCCGGCATCAGCTCCGCCTCGCCGGTGCCGTCGAGGATGCGGGAGTCGCGGCCCCACCACTCGGCGAGCATGGGGTAGTCGGACGGGTCGGCGTCGCAGTGGCGCGTGAAGAGGACGGGGATGGAGGCGCGCCGGCAGAGGCGGATGGTGGCGTTGAGCGCGGGGAGGATCGGGTCGACCATGGAGGCGAAGTGGTTCTGGACGTCTATCACGAGGAGAGCGCAGGCCTTCGGGTCGGGTTTCCGGGTCCGGATGTTGTATTTGGTGTAGGACGACGAAGGTTTGGGAGATATGGCGGCCATTGATTTTTTGCGGGCTGTGGAACGAGAGGAGCCAAGGGTTTCTGAATGTTTTGTCGTAGCTCAGTGGGGGCGAGCGTGAGGGAGAAGAATCCGTCGTCGAGGTTCCAGGATGTTCTTTTTGAAGGGGGGGGGGGGGGGGGGGGGGGGGTTGAAAATTACTAGTTTATCCTCCGTGTCGGTAATCAGTTATTGCTTCTATATCTCCGAGATCATGATAAAAGGAAGTACTTTGTTACTGGTGCGGTGGTGCTGGACGGGGATACTGTCATCTCAACACCGCAAGGCCATGTGTTGGCCCCCCCACCCCTCCCCCCCCCGGCGCCGCCGCCGCTTGCCATTGCCTACCCCGGCTCGCCTCATCAACACACACACACACACCCCCCCCAGCCTTCGTCCGAGCCACGCGGCATCGCCGGAGAGTCGGTACTTGCCCCCCGTGCACAAAGATGCCGAGGATGAATCGCGACGGTGCCAATGGAAGTTGAAGGGGAGGGTGTCCACCGAGAGCAAAGGTGTCGGTAATGGAGACTCGCAGAGCTTCCCGAGATGGTGGTTGAGGGCGAATGCAACGACGGCCAGTTGTGTTGGCCACTGGATCTAGGCTGCATGCTGGACGCATGTCATCCACTAGGTGGGGGGCAGCCGGAACAGTATCCGACCATGCCGCCCTTTCGTCGCCGGCCACATGCAACGAAGCCCGAATAGTTGCTGTTTTGTAAAGGTGCGCCGTTACTTAGGCACTTCTCACGTTAAGCTACTAATCTAGAGCCCGAATGGTAAAATCTAAGGCTGCATTTAGTCATTCGGATTTCTTGTCAAGATAGGATCGAATAAGATAAGTTGCAAAATTTAAGAATTTGGTTATATCCTATATATTATTTGGTTAATTACGGATATAAAAAAGGATAAACTAAGTCAAGGCGCGGTTAAGATCAACTCTATTTTTACCGAAACACCGGAATGCTTTAAAAATTATTTAGTGATAAGGGTTATTGTTGAACAAAGGTTTGCCATCTAAATATGGACATGATATCGACCAGACCTTATAGAACTAGGAGTCTTTATTTGGGAAGAAATCCATTAGGAATGACCGTTGGCCTTACTTGTTGTCTTGTCAAGTGAGTAAGTACTGGAAAATAAAATTATTCAACCTCTTTTCATAAGTTGAAGGTGCACTCGCGTATGTCATCCAAGAGAGCTACCCTAAAAGACAACGATCAATCTTGAGTTTTTCGTATCATGTTGAGACTATTTTTGAATATTGGAAAGGTTCAGGCAATCAAAGAATAATAGACATGATCTCATACCACACCAAACAATCGATTAAACAATGAGTCATGGAAATACTTGGCTTTGCGACCAGAGACCCTGTTTTGGCATCGCAGCAGAGACGACCACACTCGACGACTCCATCTTGGCACTGCAGAAGAGATGACCACACTTGACGGTCGCTACCATGGAGAGGCAGTCTAACACTACGGATAAGAAAAGAATCAAATTTGTAATAATTTCTTTTCCTTTAATAGTCAATAGATTTGGTATTTGGATCTCATTTACAATACGATTAAGAAAAGAATCAAATTTGTAATAATTTTTACTTTTATATAATATATATTTTTTTATTTTCTTCTTTAGCCAATCTTTGGGCCTCGATACTGTCTAGCAATCGACCACAAGAGGTCCAACCTCGTTGGGATCTAGTGAGCTCAAGCTTGCCACATATATCAAGGCTCACCTCATGTTGCCGGTAGCATACCATTGCTAAAGACCCAACCATAGATGAAGAAAGAAGAAAAATATAAAATAAAATACTAAAAAAATTTGTAGTGAGCGATTTCATGAAGTATTTTCATTTCTTTAGATTTATAAATTCGCTTCTTATTTTATGCATGAATTTTTCATTAATTGAAAAATATTTTTCATTCATCAAGTCATTTTTGACAAATTAAATTGACGGAAGTTCACAAAATTAATTTCAAAAAAAATATTTTCGCAGGAATAAAGGCACTCTAAATTTATTGCCGCTCCTCCGTCGTACGACAATCAGTTTCCAATTTTGAGTCAACAGAGAAGGAGGGAAGTGTGCAAGAAATTTTTTTTTTTGGGGGGTCAATCGGTAAGAAGGATTTGCTCGTGAAATTGAGGTGACGCTGGAGTTCAATTAGAGTTTGCAGAGTCGGGGATCCGGATCTGCCGAGGTGTGGGGCGGCGAGGATGACGTGGAGCCATACCATCGCTCAGTCAAGCTCTGGTGCCTTCCAGACCCTTCTTCTTCTTCTTCTTCTTCTTCTTCTTCTTCTAAGATCGTACTCTCCGCGTTCACCAATCGCCACGCACGCTCACTCACATTTGTCCGCCGGAGCGAGACCGAGAGAGAGAGAGAGAGAGAGGGAGAGAGAGATGTCGTACCTGTTGCCGCACCTGCACTCGGGATGGGCGGTGGATCAGGCCATACTCGCCGAGGAAGAGCGCGTCGTCGTCATCCGCTTCGGCCACGACTGGGACGACACCTGCATGCAGGTAGGTGACAAAACCGCACTCTCTCCCCCCATTGCGAAATCACATTCCTTTCGCGATCGATTCTGCGTGCAAATGTGCTCTGATTCCGTTGTGCTACCGTCCTCGTCTGCTAATGGTTGAATGCGTCGATAGCGTCCATTTGAATTTTGCTCACATCTGTTGATCGGATCTTCGTAATCTGATCGCGGTCAAATTCCCTACTTTCCGCTTCCGTTCCTTAGATTTCGGTGATGCGGACTGCGAGGACGAAGCTTTTCTGATTAGGAATCGAGAGGAGGTAGATTTTCATGCCAATTTTGAATCGTCTTCACCATTTTGTTTGCAGCAGCAGTTCATGTTAATTCGCATGTGTTCTTGTTCTTCATCGCCTTCGGATTTTTTTTAAATATATATTTTGTTTCCTGAATTTCCCGTGTTTATCCGTCGGATATATTGCGTCATATTTCGGATGGCTGACTGTTGGAGAAAATAAAATAGAAAAATAGGGTATATGTAATCACGCAGCGGACCGCCTCAAACGCAGTGCGGAGCGCGCGGGGCGCACGCGCGAAGAAAGGAAGAAATCTCTAGGTACAAAACACGGCGGGCGACGCATTTTTCAGACGCTCGTCTTCAACTTCGTCGCTTCATCCTTCGCCTAGGGCTCGGAAAAAGGAGCGAGCGAAGCGCGATTCAATCGTGCGATTGATCGGGTCGAACCATGTCGTATCTGCTGCCCCACTTGCACTCGGGATGGGCCGTCGACCAGGCCATCCTGGCCGAGGAAGAGCGGCTCGTCGTCATCCGCTTCGGCCATGATTGGGACGAGACCTGCATGCAGGTTCTCCCGCGCTCTCTCTCTCTCTCTCATTTGCGATTGCTAGGTTCTGCTCTATCTGGGGTTCTGGATTCCTGTGCGATTAGCTTGTCTGCGGATTTTAGGGTTTTTAGAATCTAGAACCAGTGCTCTAGGACGTCGGTGTAAATCTGTGTGGTAGCCTGATTGGTTTTCTGTTTCGTTGTCTTGATCGGGCTATTTGTGAGCTCACCTTGGGAATTTGTCCTTCGGACCTGATTGGAGCTCGGCTTGACTTTTTTTTGCTTGCTTTGATCAGTGCTGATTTCTTCTCAGATCATGCTATCGGTTTTACGGATTAGTTTTATGAGAATCTTGGATCTATACGAGAAACGCATCGACCGTTGTTGGGAGCCCTCTCTGTTCTTCTAGTGGTTTAGATGGTTTTACTTGAAAATTCTTCTTCATTCTTTGGTTGGGGTGTGGTCTGTAGCAACCCTACCCCTCTTGGCATTTTGCTTTGGTTCCCAGAGTTTGAAACAAAGTTGCGGATGCTCCTCGTCATTGTTCTTGTGAGGGAATTGATCAATCAGTGGTTTTCTTTGGGGTAGTTTGCTATTGAAGCTGAGTAGCTCTGTCGTCATGATGGATATGAGTTTTAGCTTTTCATCCGTCTGCACCAAGGCTTCATTTGTGACCAAGCATGTCTACCAATGAATGCGCTCGTCTTCTAGCAGAAACAAAAAAGAAAAGCTACGTCAACCATGTGAACCAATGTGCAGTCTTGTGAAGGATACCTAGATTTTGGCCTTAAACATCTCCGTTAATCATTTTACCATAGTACAAGGAAAAAAGCATCATTTCTATGCTGATTATGCCTTTGCTTCCCATATGGATCGTGAGGTGTCGTGACATTGTCAATTTCACTTCTATAGTTTCAAGTACTGATGGCCTTCTTTTGGGTAATGATTCATATTAATTTGAGTTTTGCAGATGGATGAAGTGCTCGCATCAGTTGCGGAGACCATAAAGAACTTTGCTGTCATATACCTTGTGGACATAACTGAGGTGCCCGATTTCAACACCATGTATGAGCTTTATGACCCGTCCACAGTCATGTTCTTCTTCAGGAACAAGCACATCATGATAGATCTCGGAACTGGAAACAATAACAAGATCAACTGGGCTCTCAAGGATAAGCAGGAATTCATTGATATTGTCGAGACGGTGTATCGAGGTGCTAGGAAGGGTCGTGGTCTGGTCATTGCTCCCAAGGACTACTCCACTAAGTACCGTTATTAATTCTCTGTGCCAGACTGCAGTTATTGGGTGCATGTAAGTCTTCAGAAACCCATTTCAACCTTTGTCTCCTCAATTTGGCTAGGCCTAAACTGTCATTCAATACTCCATGCGAACTTGCCTGCATGGAGCTTTTCTGACTCGGCATAGCGTATTGGATTAATGTGATAAAGTTATGAATTGCTCCCTTATTGTGTTGTGGGGCCGATATGATGTTTCTTTTTTTTTGTGTACAAATTACATCATCAAATCGATCAGAGTAAGGAGGGATAGCCCCTAGAGTTTCGAAAAGACAGGATAGCTCCTAGAGTTTCAAAAAGACACGGCCAAGTTCATCCAAGAACGGCCATGAGATCCTTAGTGCATTTTGAAATCGTGAAAAGGTAATCAAGTTTGTTACATGACATGATTTTTAGAATGTTGACGCCAAGGTAGAGTTAGTCAGTCAGTGCGATAATAGTTAAACTTCTGGTCGGACTGTTTTTCCTGAATCACGAGGAAGGAGAAGTCATGCTTGCCAAGTTCAATAGCCAGGGTAGAGGCAAGTTTAACTACTATAAAGTGCTTTCTGAGCTTCAACTGCGCTCAGTTGAAAGGAGATCTCTTAAGCAATCGGAGAAGCTTCGAGTGATTGTGTTGCTTTACTTCACTTAGGTAGGATGACAAATTTATTTCCTGATCCTGTCAAATCAGATATTTTAACTTTGCGGTTGGTAAACCCTTGGCTGGAGCCAAGCTTCTCGTTAAGGCTAAGGCTTCACTTCAAGTAAGCATTTATTTGTGCTCAGATGCTTACGAGAAACTTTATCTTCAGTAGTTCAATGGCAGAGATTCCCGCCCCGCCCTGAATGTTTTGTTTCCACTTCTGTTGGGACGATGCTATGAAGTTTAAAATGTTAGCAGACGAAGCAATGGAAACATTCATGGCATTAATCGTCTATTATAGGCAATTCAATGACCGCACCGAGCATCTGCATCAGATATTCCTCCGACTTCAGGGGGGTTTTTATCGAAATTGTCCTATGTACCCTGTAACTTCTTTGGGTATATTCTAACTATACAATGGCGATTCACACTTTCTTTTGTTCTTCGTCTGATCCCACTTTGCTTAGAGCGGCCTCTGCCAGCTCTACGACCACCACACCCATGAAATACCATGTCACCCCCGCCAACAGTACCTGCATCCAGGAGCTGTTAATGATCTCCAGCGCTAGAGATCCGCCAACATGTTGTTTCAACTCGCCAGCCATTTCATCCCCAACCCGTGACCTCACAATTGTAGCAGCGACCGAGGCTGCACAGACCGGAAACGCCCACCATAGCGGGTTCTTTGAAGTATTCCTCCTTGTGCTCCGAACCAGATCGCGTCTCCTTTGCTTTTTGTTACATGAGGACTCCTTGGAAACTCTTGGGGCAGATTCCTCCTTAGTTGCACTTGCAGACGGAAGTGCATGGAGGGCAGGAACCCAATACTCATCGCAGTATAAGCGGCTTGTGGCGGTTCGTCTGGCACTCACAGATTTGACACCTGCCCATTTCCTAGAAGCCGCAGCATCCCGGAGTTTCTTGATGTTCGGTTCACTCAAATCTCCAGTTGTGCGTATCAGGGCCTTGCTCCCTGCATCAGGCGATTGCCAGTATATCCAGTTCGAGATTGACCTGATTGCCTGGATAGCTGAAACTCGAGCCTTTCTTTGCAGATCAGCCTGCTGGAAATGAACTTCCCATAATCACACATCTTGGCATATGACGGCATGAACATAGAATAGAATGCAAATGGAAAGAACAGCTTATTCATATGTTTGTCTCCTGAGTTTTGTTACGAGAGAGGCAACTAAATCACGAGGCAGAAGTATATTCGATAGATGCAAATCTGAACTAAAACCGCCTCGTACTATAATCACAATGATGAAGCAACCCAAAAAATCTGCAAGCCTAGCTTTTAATCTGGATGAGGAGAATAATCCGTTAGAAGAGCAGTTCTCTAAGGCAAATCACCTCTTTTGTTCAAACAGTTTTGACCAGTCGTAAGGCAGTAACTAGATCGGTTGTGAGAGAGAGGTCGTGACATTTTAGCCTTCCCTAAATGTCTCCATTCAAAAGAAATATTTACACCGATAACTGTCAAAGGCCAATTCCAAAAATGGCAATGGAATGGCCAGTTTAAGTGAAAAAAATTTTGACATGTAGAATACCACTTTCTCCTGAAGATGGTCTTGTAAACTAACCTCATCATCCTTTGTTGCCGCTTTGCTCTTCGCATCGGCAACCCTGGTTTGAAACTTCTTCACATCAACGAATATGTTTGAGACGCGTGAACCAACCGAGTTGCCAGCACCGATTCTTACGTTGCCTCTCGGTTGCTTAGACATCAGAAATTCAAGAGCTGCCAGGTCCGATCTCTCAACAATACTGTGTGCTCGAGAAAGATAGAAGGGTATAAGTAAGATTCAATTTCTATTAAAGTTAAAACGACACCACATTTTGGTCACAACCGCAACCGCTACCACAAATCGAAACCACCGTCCAAGATGCCTTTAGATTGAAGAGGCAGTTCCCAGAAACAGAGAACATAAAGAGCTGAACTTGATTTTGAAGCTTCAAGCTGAACTCCCATGTTTCACTTTTTGGCTTCTAACACGTATCTTTCTCATCTTTTGAATTTATGTCATGTCCTACTTTCTTTGAGCATCCAAGTATTCACACAGTTCTCAACATGCCTTTGTCTTTAACATCGGCAGGGCTTAACTAACTAACTAACTGAGCATTGATGAGAAATGATATGAGACGAGATCTTACGAGATGCAATCCACGGGACAAGCTTCTATTGCTTCTTGAATTTTATCTTCAGGGTCAGCCCACTGTGCAACGACCCGTGCTCTCCCGTAAGCCGACTCGATCGCGAACGTCCTTCCTGCACACAACGCGCATTTCAAGCAGCCAACGCACTTGACCTCGTCCACGAATACTGCTCTCCGTTCGCTGTCGGAACCAAGCCATACCGAGTAGACAGGCTCCCCCGTGTAACCTCGAAGTTCGGAGGTCTTGGCCTGTTCCTGTACAGTTACATCACGCTTTTGATGAACATCAAGCCTTCCCCAGTTTCACCTTCAAGACACCTCCACATTACAGAGTGAAAATCAAATGTATTAGGGCCAGCGTAGTGAGCCCTAATTACAGTTTAGGCAGAAGCGCAACCAATTCCTACCACAAACTCATCGTTAACGAGTTACTTGTACTCGCAGAACTGAGCCGTGCCGCGTCTGTCACGAGATTTCTCAAGTCAATCAGGCTTCAGTAGCGAGCAATTACTATGATTTTCGCTCCTAATGAATCAGATATCGATTCACAAAGAGCATAGTCTCGAAACGAAATGGCGCTACGGAATCGAGCTGAAAAGATCTCCAGCCAAAAAGAAGGATGCTAATGAGGAACGATTTCTAGCTCTCCCCGTCTCAATCCCTCCGTTCCGAGCAGCAACAAACAACAACTAGTCAAATCAATCCGAAACTGGAATCCAACATAACGCGCGAACGAGGAACCGAGGGGGCTAACCTTATCGTAGGCGGAGCGGGAGGCGGGATCGGAGAGCACGGCGTAGGCATCGTTGAGGATGATGGACATATCGTGGCCGTCCGGGCCGGCGATGTCGGGGTGGCACCTCTTCTGGAGGGAGCGGTAGGCGAGCTTGATCTGGGAGGGGGAGGAAGAGCTGTCGATGCCGAGGAGGTCGTAGAGGTCGAAGTCCGTCATCATCCACGAAGACGACGGCGGAGAAGACGCTCTGCAGGATGCGGAAGCGGAGCGATGACGCTTCCTTGCGTCGAGGTCGAACACGAACCCGAACCGACTGGGTTTCGAGATCGTCGTCGCGATTGAAGCTGGTGGAGAGATCAGACACGGGCTCGACGGAGCTCGCATGGTTTCTGAGCGAGCGAGAACACGAGAGCCAGAGCGCGCGCGAGAGAGGAGAGGGGAACAAATAGGATGAGATTTTTTTCAGATATTTTTGGTGCTTTTGGCGCCTCTGGCGAGATATTTGTTTAACCTTTTCTTTTTTATTTTCTTTTTTTTTTTTGGGGCGCCCCTTTTTTCGGATCAATCGCTGTCAAGCTTCTCCAGGAGTTGAAATGAACGTCGTCGTTATGGCGACGCTTACCGAACCACCGCGACTCGTTTTTGTCGAGCGGAAGTTCGTGTCAAAGTTCAGTAGAGATTAGGCAAATTCGTACATCTACTCAGAGAATCAAGGGGTACATGAAGGCTCATTCATCTTTTGACTTTAGGGATGACGAGGGAGCAGGGCTAATTAGAATTCTCGAATGAAAGGAGAACAAAACGGTTCGGGAAAAGATCCTTTTCACACCCGCCCATTTTGTCGAGGTCCTCAGCACCACCATAAAGGAGTCGAAAGTCTTGACTTGTCAAAAATGCCAAGGGTTCTTATACACTGCCACACCCATTTCCCCTAAATGTCTAGACATCAATTTATTTTTCCTAAGATACCACCTAGCAAAATTAATCAATGAAACCAAAAAAAAAAAAAAGAACATATATATCTATACCTAAATATTTGCGATCGTCTATTCATTTCTATAAACAACACGAGTAAATAATTTTGAGAAATGTGTTTTTGTGAAATAAAAGCAATGCGTGCAAGATTGTGACTTATGTCGGCCCAATACAAATTCTGACGCAACACCACAACCCACAGAATTTTTCACCATCGAGAATCAGAGCTTTTGACGGCAATTCGCTCGTTAGTTGCAGTTACGGCCACGGAAAGCCCACTGTGCCAAGGCCTTCGGTCTACCTACCCACTCAAACATGACCCTAAAAGAGTCCCTTGAACTCCCAACACTTGCGAATAACGAGGATGGCTTCGATGCAATGCTGCGAGGCAGCCTGAACCAATGTTCTATCGTGTGCCGGAACGGGCACGACATTTCACTTATCAGCTTCCCCTGAATTCCGTCTTTGAAAGTACTCTCAGCAGGAGGCGGCTTCATGATCCAAAACTTCCACAGAACAAAAGGAGAGTGGTTACAGAACTTTCGAATCCTTTCATACACCATACAAGCATAAGAGAACGATCAAGTCCATGTCATGGATTAGAAGGATGCAAAGACAATAGTCTTTCTTGGATAAGGAGCATGAGTATGAATTGGGTCGTTAGCCATTATAAAAAGCTGAAGTTCTACATCTATTATTTGAACTTAGGATGTAGCCTCCTCAACAATCCATCACTAGCTGTTCGCAGATCCAGAGACTTCGGCGCTGCAAACAGGACAGACCTGCCAAGTAAAGGAAACACCATAGCGAATTTTAGCCATTCTCCGTACAAGCATCGAAGTTCAGAAATGCAGAAGGCCTGCTGGGTCTGGTCTTCCATAAGCAAATATTATGCACATTCAGTCATTGGTTAAATTCACAATACACCAGTTGTATGTTTATGACCACTTTATTCATGACTAAGTACACGGATGTGCCACCTATCAAAAACAAATTGCTCTTTGTCAGACAAAGAAAACAAACAACCATGAATCGTTTTGATAAAATCCATATCTTTTTCACTTAAATATAAGTTTCCAAGAAAAAAAGTTCGAGCTGATAACAACATTGTAAACTAGAGAGCCATGACCAAAGACGAGTCGAGAAATAAACATACCCTGTTTATGTGCAGCCACTTGTTAATGCATCCGGGATGATATGAATGTTTGCAAGATAGCACGGTCAGCATCTCACCATCCTCAAAATCCAAACGGCAAATGACACACCTGAAATACGAAAAATTTCATTGAGCTATTGCAGTACCCAAAACTATATGTTCGATGATGTGGGATTGAAAAGCAAAACTAGACACCTACGAATCATTGGTGCCATGCTGACTGCTGCCTGTCTTATAGCTAACAGAAGACAGAGAAGCAATTGTGTCAGCAGAAAGCCCTCTGCTCTCAGTTCCAACTACGTCACCTAGCGCAAGCAACTCCTGCAAAATGAGATCAATGATTAACATAATGAAAGCAGGAGATCCACCAAAAAGAAGGATACAAAGCTATCATGAATTCTTACCTCATACAAAAGTTCATCCGGATCGACGTCCTCCCACCGCTCCTGCAATCCATCCACACATTAGAAGAAAGAATTCAGTCTTTTTCACTTCAAGAAAAGGCCACAGCCATCTGCAAGAAAGTGCCTATAAAAGACCTCAATTATCTGTCCTAGCCTACTAGGCTACTATGGACAGACGGCTTAATAACTGCTTAAGTATTGTTGATGAACTATTATTAATTTTCAAAGAAAGAAGAATGACGATTCATACATGTGCAGATGCATGAATGTACATGCATGGCACGTAAAACTTTCAAGCTTGATTATTCCTGGGGCCTCAGAACACTATCAGATACGAAAAATCAAAGCATGCTATGCATTTCTACTGGGTAACATGTTCACTAATTGCACTCCAAATAATGGTCGGTTTCCAACACCATCATTAGCTCTTGCCTCCCACAGCTTCAATTCTTTGATTTAATTTTGCAACACGTTTTCTACTTAATCACAATGGTTAAGTTTTTGAAAAAAATTCTTCCGAAGCTAATGTATGCTACATACCGAAGGTAGTAAGTAAAGTTTTAGGTAGAGTTACATTATCATGAACAACTTCCAAAAACCTATTGAAAAGACAATAAGACCTCCTATTCTTTAACTAAATGACCATGCCCTGCACATTTGTTATATCAACGGCGCACATCCTATTAGTGATTGCTTGACCCACCAGAATCATAAGCATGAAGAGATAGTATGAATTGCCCCTTTTTTCTGTCTAAGTAGGTCTAGATTGAGAACTTGATCACCATATATTCCACTAACCCACTTCCCTACCGACATGGGACCCCACAATTATCAGTGTCTCGATTGTTAAAGTTGATATAAGGATTACCCAACTTAAACAGAAAAGGTAACTGTTAAAGCAGGTTCAACTTTCAATCGATAATTTAGTAGCGCTGACTAATAGGAATGCAGCATCTCTCATGTTATAGGGGATTCTCAACAATTTAGCCAGGATAAAGGAGGCATTATAACATTCTACCACATTAAGAACCAGCTAGAATATTCAGAAGTCCAACTATTTTCGCAACTCAAAAGAATAAGAAAAGCTTTGATATCACATGTATGTTAAAATATTACCCTGCTAGCACTCCACGGCAAAGCAACATTAGTCATCCACCAAGTCGAAGGGGGTTAGCACATCTTTGTCTATAAGTTCTAACTTCTACATTTCTCTATATCCAACATCAAACATAGCAGTGTCATGCATGGCATCCATCGTTTATGTTTTACTTGAACTCAAATATCTTCAAAGACTATCTTTACCCAAAAAAAATATCTTCAAAGACTACTCTTGATGTTATTTATCTCCGGTGAACCAATCCCATCTTGTCCACATTTCCTTGGCATATTGCGCATAAAAGCTCCATAATTGTTCCCATCAAGAAAGTCTCTCACATATATACCAGGTAAAATAAACCCTGAGAATAATACAGCCAGGAAGGCAAAGCCTCTCCAGCCTGATCCTAGTATAGAAACCGAGAAAGAGAAGAAGACATAGTAAATTGCAGACTACTGACCAAAATTAAAGCAAGAGCTGCTTGAGCAACTCAAACCTGGCCAACAGGATTATTAACCACAAGATACAAAGAGCTACCGTGAGACATTCTTCCCATTATTAAAATCATAGCACATTGCCAGATTTGAGTATGCTTGTACTCTAGAAAGGACTCAATGAAATTCAAACCAATCCAGCCTCTTATGGCTGCGGAAGAGACACACAGAGAGACATAAGAGATACCTGATTATCACGATGGTCCTCTGCTTCTTCAACAACCCCTGCAAACACAAACAATTTTCTAAACTTCAGCACTGTCAAGCACTAATGTACAGATAGATAACCGTATCATGAGAAACACTCACGATCATTTAGCCCCGCAAGGGCCAACATTCTAGCTGCCATTTCTCTCTCCTCAGCATCCTGTAAAGCTCTGGCATAAGCCTCATCACTTGAGAAGTTCTCTGTCTCAAGCTCAACAGCTTGGTTGCTATCTCCATTAGCGTCCTCAGCAGCATGCACATCAAAGGCATCTTCATCATCCATATCAGTGCCATCATACGAACCCACAACATCATCATCCTCATCATCAGTTTCATCGTCAGGATCCTCAAAATCATCATCTTCGTCCGGCACGTAGCTCCCACCTTCCCAACTTCCATAATCACTGCCGTCGGTATTCAGTCTAAGCATCATGTAGGCCCTTTCCTATTCCGGAAACATATATCGTCAGTTGTTGTAAGCAGCCAAAAAAATTTCGGATCAGAAATTTGCAGTTTGAAAATGAATCAGCACAGCTTAAAAATCCATCGATGAGTGAAGATTTTAATCAAGCAATTCAACTTGCATAAAACCGTACGTCCAGAAAAGGGAAGCAGCAATATCTAAAAGCACAACGCCGCGTGTAGGTACTTTAAGGTCCAAGCTAAACAGCCAATCTACTAAACCGAAGTACGAAAACTTGAATGGAAGTCGTTGACAAGGGACAATTCCACGTTCCGCAATAACAAGACGAGATCAGGTCTTCAAAGTCTCAATTTGAACGACGCGGGCTCGAGAAGAACAACACAGTGCCACCATCCACTGTCCTCCAAAAACGCCATCGCAACTAGCTTTGAGAATTACCAAGTAGCTGAATTTCAACCTTCGGAACAATGAATCACAATCTTAAGGCAAACGGACGGAGAGGGAGAGAGAGAGAGAGAGTACCTGTTCCTGCAGCATACGGGCGAGAGCCCCGTCGGCATCGACCTGACTCAAGCCAGTGAACGGGGTTCTGCCGGAGGACCGTGGATTCGCCTGCGCCGCCGCCGCCGCCGCCTCCTCCCCATCGCTTCCCTCCAGCGATCGCCCGGAGCCATCGCCGCCCCCGGCGCCCTCGGCGTCGCAGCCATCGGATGCGACGGGGGCGGCTCCGTCATCTGCGGTCCCATGGTTCTCCTGCCGCTCTTCGTGGGCTTCGTCCCCGTTGATTCCGGTCCCTTCCTTACCGTCGTCCGCCATCAAAAACAATTCCAGAAATCGGGAAGACGGAGGGAACTCGAAACAGAGGTTAGAGGTACGGAGTCGGTCGAACGATCGGAGAATCTAGAGGTGTACGAGAGATTGAAGAAGATTACGTTCGAGTACGGTTCTGATCAGAGAGAGAGAGAGAGACGGGGAGGTTTTGAACTTGGGCAGACGCAAAAAGCTTTTGTGGGTGTTTGATTTAGTGAACACGGAAGAGAGAGAGCGGGGGGGTGTGTGGGTGGAGATATTGTGTGTTCCCTGACCATGTAGTCCGATAAATCCCTCGCATTGAGTTGCGTGGACCCCACGTGGGACCAATTGATCCAACGACGGAGATGGAGTGGGCTCACACATGCACGGAAGCGTGTGGGAGACGGCGCGAGGATGCGGGGAGCGACTTCCGGAGTAATTTCCAATTGGGCCAAGCCCAGAAATACGGGCACCTGTCGCCGGAGTTTCGTCGGACCGATTTGACCTTGAGGGACCGGCCCAACCATTTTTCGTCAAACCCGACCCGATCGATTCAGCCCAGAAGGAGTGGGCCCGTCACGTTTGCGCGTCGCATTCCCTGTAAACCAAATGAAAGCGCTTTTAATTAATCTTTCCTCGACAGCCAGGCTTCATAGATTCGATTTTGATCATGCTAAAGAAATGAGTTTAAAGTAAATTCCAGCTTAAAATCTGGCCGGCCCCGTCTCGAGTCACCCAAACCGTCCGGCACGCCCAATTTACATAAGAGAACTTAATTTCTTGCATTTCTGGCCAAATTTGCGAAAGGATATTCAGATTCACGAGTTCTCCTCACTAGTGGCTACATCTATCAAAATGGGTCATAAACCCATTTTTTGACGGATCGAATTGTTATGTGGGTTGGTTATAACATAATACGAGTATTAAAATCGGTCATAAATAGATTTACAGCGTATTTTGACCCAATCCATCTCTATAGCTCTCTTCTGATTCTTTCTTGATCTCGCATTCGCTCGCTCCGCACTCCCATCTCAGTTTGAGTGAGTTTTTTTTTTCAAATAGGATGAAATATGCAAATATTTTAGAAATATATATCGAGTATGGATCGTTGTACCTGAATTATAATAAATGGGCCATAATTGGGTTCAAATTGTCTATGTAGGCATGACCGGCTATGACTCGCAACCTGTTTGACGAGTCTACTGGCCATATCGCGTTTCTCCACAAGAGTGCCTTCGATCGGGCGTTTCACTGGCCACCTTGAAGTGCAAGGCAAGTGAGAAGCTGGAAACAGTTGCGATCGACTTTTCAAGAACCGAACAGTCTCTTTTTTCTTTTATCCAATTGGCTGTGCACATTAAGCAAACCCTAATCCACGAGTGCGCTGTGCCCAAGCAAAATCCTGTGCTCGTCAACATAAAAAAATAAAATAAAATAAAAATTCAGGTCTGGAAACGTCGCATGAAACGTTTCCGGTTTCACATTGCGTCGAACGAGACATTCCAAGATCTCACTACAAAACAAGAAACGAACAAATAATTTATGAAAAAGGAAAAAATAATTGAGGTTGAGATGAATAATAGAGCAAGAGGATACGCAATAGACGATTTTATTTTATTTTATTTTATTGCATTTTGGGGTCCAGTCATTTTCTTACATAACTCCAAAAACTGGGAAAGATGGGCTCCAGCTGTAATGACAAGTTGACAATTATAGTTACGGTCCCGGCGAATTTGTTAGATCGCAGCACCAACCCCATCTCGCTATCCATATTTTCGGTCACATAATAATCCAATCCTGTCGGATTCGGATTCGGGGTTACGGATTCGGCTCATCGTTGGCCTTTCGGCATGCAGCTGGGCGAGAGCGGGCAAGGCCTCGCCGCTCGTGCCTAGACCTCGGCCAGAGTCGCCGGCCGGCCCCGTCCATCGGTTGGTATCGATCCTTAATCGCCATGAAGAGAGGTTTGAAAGCACGATCGCGAGATTAAATGCGCGCCGAAACGAAACTCAGCAACTCATTTCTTTCTGATTCCCTTTTTTTTTTTTGCGGTCGGAATGACGTGGCACGTGATGCGCACGGCAATCTGCCATGCACAGAAGAGGAGGTCGTGTCCATAAATGGACCCAACGCTGATTACCACGTGCGGGTGATAATAAAAGGCATTCGGCCCATCCCATTTTACGTTTGTATTGCTAACCTAGTTTTCTTGGAATGTAAATTTCTCCATTTATATACCAATCAAAAAAGGCAAACCAAATTTCAATAGGCACGTGACCTTATTGATAAATGAATCGAGAGAATGGATACGTTAATATATCAGGTGCAAAATTCGACTATCACGCTCTACAAATAGTCATGACAAAAGTCTCAGAGAAAAAAAAAAGAGTTAAAGTTTCGTCTCACAAAAAAAATCTCAACTTTTCTACCATAAACTTTCTTTCTCCTTAAAAAAAAAAAAGAAAAAAACACCGGCTTTAGGTCCAATCTAATCTTTATTGTGAACTTTTCATGAACTTTTTTGGCTCTATCTCCATCAACTCTTCACCCAAAGGAGCCCTTAGCGACATGGCATTTCCATAGTCATAGCTCTATTTTTTCCCAAAGTTCAAATCCGATGCGACTTTTGGAGATAAATTTCATGTCTACCCTAATGACGTCTTGTTTAATTTGGGTAAAAACTGTAGCAATTTAGAGTCGACTTTCTTTGGTCACTCTTATTCTTGAGAGGGTTTTCCTTTTATCTTGCTCGGAGGTCCTCGATTTTAAGCTCAATTTTCAATTGCTTGTGCTCGAGAGTCTTCCATCTCTCGCACTTGATACGCTTTGCTTGGGACGCTCAAATACACCACGCTCAAGAGTTTTCCATCCGTCGATTGTCAAGAGAAAATTTGGACGAAGGGTTAATAGGGCAGATTTGAAATTCAAGTAAAAGTTTGCGATTTTTTTTATGAGATGGAAAAAAAAATCGCGGTACAATTCATATTACATTTAAAGTTAGGTGTTTTTAATGCTATAAAAAAATTTGGAATAAAACTAGGACTTAACCAAATCCAGAAAAAGCTTTCGTTTCGAGCCAAAGTCGCCCGTAAACGAAGCGACCATCCATGCCGCAAACCGCCCCCGCCACGATCCGAGGAATCCTCGTCGCGAGAGACCCTTCTTCCGCCGCGGGGTGGGGAGAATCCATTCGGGTCGGACCTATAATCATCACCAAACCCATATTTTTAAGGACAGAAACGAGATTACGATCGAAAAAACCTTAATTATTTTAATGGGTGCGCAACATGGAATGTTCCACCTCGTGGTCTAAATTGGATTGTCTAATAGCTTATACGAATCGGACCCGATCGACTATTATAAGCGCATCAAATCCGTGGCGCAATCATGCCCTGCCGTTTGTCGAGCAATAGCTATCTTATTATAATCCTATGGTAGTGGTTAGGGCAAGGGCATAACCCACGATAATTATTCATTAAACTAAAATTAGATGTTTGACAAGTTGCGGCAGCCTAATACGTGCCCCTCGTGTGCTCATGATATCTCCTTCCAACGCCATATAATTTATCCCTTACGTCGCGAAAGCCGCGTTTTCCGAGCTGCCCTGATCAAAGAAGACAACCCGCGTGGGTCGATAATTAATTGAATTTTTTTTCATGAAGGAAAATGGGGGGATTAGCTTACGCGTCTCTGGTATCGAGGAAATTAGAAAAGCGAACATGATTTTTCGCGCCATTAATAACCTTAATGGGATGTTGGATCCAAGCAGATCCTTAAACTACTTCGTATGAACTTTGGGACGCAAAAGTCGGAAGATATTCCGCGAGATAAATGAAAGAAAAATAAATTATCTCAACTTAAATGGATGATGGTGGGAAAAGCATACTCCATATCATATTTAAATGGCTACTATCGAGTAAGCTTGAATAGCCGGATCCGTATTTGGGGCGAGTCATTGGAGTTTCGATTCTTACATTACTGGCATATGCTTCACATAGTGCTTGTTAACCAGCTTCTTAGGTGACCCTGGTTAACAAGCATTGTGTTGTCCAATTAAGAAGATAAGTCGCGTGGGTCAAGAATTAATTGATATTTTTTATAAAAGATGTGGTGGGATTAACTTTACCGTTTACGTATCTCTGGTATCGAGGAAATTAGAAAAGCAAATATGATTTTCGCGCCGTTAACAACCTCGGTGGGATGCGTCACGGTGAGGTAACCCCTGTTTTTTTCTGGGCCAGATAATTAATTAGTGATTTTTCGGGGACCCCGCTCGGAGCAACTTTTAGATTTTGGAGGCCCACGTTGCAAAAAAAGAATTCCCAGCGAGGACTTTTACGCAGTTTTTTTTTTTTTGTCTACCGGTAAAATCTGGATTTGGGCCCCGAAAATTGACACCCCCGGCAAATATTTCTTCACGTGTTGACCGTTGCCTGATAAAGTCCACAGCTTTAAATGATTAAAAAACAGATAATTCGCTGGTTGATTAGAATAGTTGCGCTGGTCTACGTGTCAAAATTTTAGACGACGTGATTGGATAACGTAGAAAAAAAGAGAATTCCAAACTTCCTAACTACGTTATTAAATGATTCAATTATGCCCATTTATTTTATTTAGCACTTATTGTTTTTTATTGTAGTCTTTACTTTAGAGTATTGCTGAATAGATTTCTTCCTCCTAAGATGCACTCGAGTTTATCGAGCTTCGTTTCACGAAGAACGAATAATTCGAAAAATATCATCTTTCATCAATAAAAGATATTTTTATTATCGACATAAATGCATGTCTAAAATATTAGCAAGAATACTTTACGCTCGTTCAATTATGTAAATTATACGTGCGATCATTTTTGAAGGAATAATTTTCAAATATTTCATTTTTTGCTAGACAAATGGAGCCTTAATTAGCTCGAAGATCTATACTGGATTAGTTTGCCGTGACATAAGGACACTTGTCTTCATTCGAATTACAACGACCCTTGGACTTTTCGAATTGCATTTCTAATATTCATAACTTGACGAGCAATCAATGCCCATTAGAGGGTAACTAATTTTTATGTTCGCTCGTCATTTATTTTACGACTGCAGCATAATCTTTGTTTCAATTTTTGGTAAAGAAATTAGAACACAGATACGACTCCGTTTATTTCGTAGAAAATGAATCATCGAAAAAATAGTTCCTCAAGAACGATAATTTTTATTATTAAGAAAGATGAATTAATAAAAAAAATATTTTTGTTGTTCGTGAAATTGTTTGGATATGAATTACCGTCGGTAATGAAAATAATTTTTTTTGCTAATTATTTTCATCAAGAACAGCGATTATTTATTAAAGAATAATATGTTATTATTATTTATTTTTCGCGGGATTTTTTTTTTTTTTTGAGCGACATGCAAACTATCATCAAACTGACTTCTATGCGCTTTTAACGGGAACCGCACCGTGCACCGTCCGATCAGTTGGAATGGCCATGGGATCTGGCGACGCGTGGCTGATCGGAAGTTGCCCGTATCCCGGAAACAACGGCCGGACTGTTGCTAGAATGGATATCCAGCTGGGAGAAAAGGAGCAACCGGGCGCTCGACTCAAAGTGGCAGTTTCGTAAAAAATGGCTGGATGGACGTCGACGGGGGGGCTCACGGACAAAAATCACTGACTTGACTTCTTTAATGCCCAGGCCGGTCGCTCCACGCGATGCACGAGCGCGTGCATTCAACGTTCGTTTTTTGTGCTCCGACCGGGAGCTCCGACCTCTTTTTCCCGACATCGTCCGTCCCTTTTTCGGTCAACATTGGTCGCGAGATCAATCCGGTATCTTTTGTTATACTTTTATTTATCTATTTTTAATTTGGTTTTCCGCATTTATGTTACATTGATGAATGAATAGCTAGGCGACACGTAAAATTTCGGACGAGCACCGAACAACAAATTAAGCAAAAGAACGTTCCGTGCGACTGTAAGGGGCTACGGGCAGGCTGATTTGACCATGGAATTAGCACATGTGATGCCTGACAAGCCGAGAACACTAGATTATAACGAGACCAATAGCTTTCTCGTATTAGATCGTACAATATTTATCGAAGCTTGAGCATCGGTTTATCGAGCGAGACAAGCAGAACGCTTTAGGTACTACTTCTAATTTTAATTTGTCACACCTCATTTGGAGAGTAACATCAGCTTTTGATCAATCTCGCCTTCAAAGCTCCTATGAGTATATTCGTTATAACCTATAACTTTTAGTATAAACCGTCCCGACGCCAATCCCACAATTTAGTTGCATCATCTCATTTGCGTCGCTCACTTACCATAATGACACCATCAAGTTTCATTCACAAAAGAATGCGAGTAAGGGAAGATCCCATCCGTCGAGTCACGGAACCTCTGGTTCAAGATACAATGCTCTCACGTTAATTGTGCAAAAGATTATTATAGTGGAATCTCCAATAGATGTAATTCTAATATAATGATGAATTGAGATAGACCTTATTTCTTTTTTATTTATCTTTATCGCTTTTACTCTTTATTTGATCATGGTTAGTGCGCCGATTCCTAACCAAATTCACAATAATGCTGTGTACTATGCATGGGGCAACGATTCGCAAGCGTAGCGAATTATTATTTTTCTGAATCTATTATACAAACGATGTGGCTCATGAAGATCCTAGGTCTCGCAGGTCGGTTTCGATCTTCATCGAGCGATCGAAATTTCTTTGAATTGGCGATTAGGAAGCCGCCGATCGCTAGAGGCCAACCGTCATAGCGACAAGAGAATGCATGTCCATATGTTTAATCGACGCATCAATTAAGAAAACCCTAACGAGCAAATCTCGAACGAAGTCCTCGCGTGGGAGAAGAGCGTCATCACGATGCCGATGACCAAGATCCGTCAAGTCGGTACTTTAACATTCCTACGTTCGAATCCGCTTTCTGGTTCTTATTTGTCGAATGCGCGCATGCTCTCGCTGGTGCATATTTACGCAACATCAATGGTGGAGGGAGGAGAAAATCGAAGATGGAGTAGTCTTTGAAAATTAAAAAAATTCCCGTCTTCTCCCCTTCCGTAAAACCTTGCGGACCTCCTTCTGTCAGAGCCATTCCGATCGTAACATCGGAGGAGCGCGGCGTTACGTTGTAAGTAAAGTACGACGACGACGACCTCGATGAACGATGTCGCGCACCTGAATTGATCGAAAACCGAGCTCAGGGGCGGCGAACGTGAAGCCGCGGCGAGGTTTCCGTTTCGCTCTGCTTTGGATTCACCCGAACCTTGGGTTCGGTTTCGCTTTCATTTCTTTACCAGAGAGTGGGGGCGGGGGGGAGAGAGAGAGAGAGAGAGAGTGGGGCCCATGCTCTGACAACTCATCCGGACTCTTATTAAATTCCCTCTCTATCTATCTCTATCTATGCTTGGCTTGCGGCACGTGCGATGCGCGTGGGGGAGGGGGCGGCGGGGGGCGCGTGGGTAGGGGGGAGGGGGAGATTTTTACCCGCCCAAGGGGCGTGAGCTGTGGGGGATGTTCCCAATGGGCCCCACTCCCCATGTGCCCTCCTTCCTGTCTCCACCAGCTCCTGCCTCTCAATCATTAGCTTCTCCCCCTCCTTCCTTCCCTCCAAACCCTAAAAACCTCCTCACTCTCTCTCTTCTCTCTCTGACTCTGAGCTCGCGGACGGCGACCAGCCACGCCCACACAGAAACAACTCAACTACTTTCCTCAGCTCATCTCAGCTCCAGCTCAGCTCGAAGCTCGCAATAGCGAAGTGCCTTCCCGCTCTTCAGGCTGAAGAGCGTTGGCGAAGAGAGAGAAAACGAACCTCGCGACGGAGGAGGCGGAGTTCGGAGAGAGAGCCCGAGGGTTTGGTTTCGACAGCGCCATGTCGAATTCCGACGGAGGAAGCAACGCCGTCGCCAACGGGGCGATCATCGATCCGCAGAAGCAGCCGCACCAGCAGGGGGCCAACGGCGCCCTCGCCGTTAAGAAGCCCCCGTCCAAGGACCGACACAGCAAGGTCGACGGCCGCGGCCGCCGGATACGGATGCCGATCATATGCGCCGCCCGCGTCTTCCAGCTCACCCGCGAGCTCGGCCACAAGTCCGACGGCCAGACCATCGAGTGGCTCCTCCGCCAGGCCGAGCCCTCCATCATCGCCGCCACCGGGACCGGGACCACCCCCGCGAGCTTCTCCACCGTCTCCGCCTCCGTCCGCGGCGGCGGCGGCTCCAGCTCCGGCAGCCTTTCCTGCTCGATTTCTATGTCCCCCAACGCCTCGTCCTTGGAGCACAAGCCCTTGCTCGGGCCCACGCCGTTCATCCTCGGGAAGCGCGTGAGGGCGGATGACGACGGCGGAAACGGCAAGGACGAGGTCTCCGTCGTGGGTCAAACAGTGGAGTCAATGGTCAGTGCCGGCGGGGGGCCGGGCGGCTTCTGGGCTCTGCCGGCGCGGCCCGACTTCTGGAGCTTCGCGGCGGCGGCGGCGGCTGCCGCAGTGGCACCGCCGGATATGGTGGTGCAGCAGGGCGGGGCGGTGCAGGTGTCGCAGCAGGCACCATCATTCTTCTTGCATCAGCAGCAGCAGGGGATCGGGGAGGCATCGGCAGCTCGGGTGGGGAATTACATCCCGGGCCACTTGAATTTGCTTGCGTCCTTGTCAGGCGGGTCCGGAAATTCGGGCCGGAGGGACGATGACCACCGCTGATTCAGTGGGGGTTCCGGCGGGGTACGCACCCAGCAGTTGCTGCGTCGGTATATATATAAGTATGTGCAAGTCCTGTTGTTTCTCAGTCAGTTCAGTGTGTGTGTGCGTGTTGTGTGAAGATGGACAAGAAGGAATTTAGGTGAAGGTTTTAGGGGCTTAGGCTATTATTAGTTCTTTGGGTGGAGGAAGAAGAAGTAGGAGTCCGCTCAATGCAAGATTCAATTTAGGGGTTTCTTTAGCTCTTTCTGGTGTAGCGTTTCTTAGGGTCATTCTTAGGTTCTTCCTGGTGGGATGTTTTCTTCGACAAGACACAGGACTTCACGGAAATTCGGGCTCTTGTTTGGAACTTCAAGGGTCTGTCGTTCGAGATAAAAAAAAAAAGAGGGGTTTTGTGCAAAATCCTATGGAGTGTCTTGTGATGATGTGCCCATAAAGGACACCAGGTTGGTTAATTCAACGTACTTTGCGCGAGGATTAAGGCGGAATGTTGCGCAAGTCGACATTGTTCTGTCACATGTCGTGAAGACTATGGCGTTGCATGCCCATGGCGGGGTATGTTCACTTTTTTCTAATCTAAACTCCTCGATTTGCTGCTCGTGTGGGGGGACCCATCGCTTCATATTTCAGTGAGAAAGCTTCAATTTGCTGCATCTTCGCCTCAAATTGCCGTGCTGAGTGAGCTGAGTTCTTGAAGTTCCTCGCGACATTGTCCGGCTCGTCTCTTTGAATCGTGAAGATGAATGTGGGTGCTTTGGCTTCCAATTCAGGCGACTTCAGGAGGTTTCTGCTGGTCCAGCTTTGTGGTTGCTCTCCCGTCCCAACGCGCCTGGGAGAGGTGGTGGTACGAAACGAAGGTGTGAAAGAGGAGACTATTATCTCTCCGTAAGGCCTCTCTGCTTTTTCCGCTTTTGATAACTTTGTCTGTAATTCTTAAGCATCTCTGTATTAGATTCATCAGCGTGGAAAATAATGTGCTTTTCATGTATGTAACTGGATTGTTCCTTCTGGGTGCTGCTGCTTGTGTGAATAAAAAGAAAAAAAATGAAAAAGACCCAATAATCTTTCTCAGTTCATCATCTGTTTCGTTGCTCTTTTGGCTCAACCTCTTTGCCTCACTGCTCTCTGTGCGCATGAATCCTGCTCATCCGAGTGTCGATCTTCTTCGCCCGCCGCAGTGCCCTTCGCGGAGGGAGAGCCGTGATTTCTGGTCCGAATTTTGGGATCAGGGTCTACTTCACTTTAGCCGCCAATGACCCAAAGGGTGTTCTTGGCTGTTACAGATTTCTGGGTCCGCAGTGTGATTTTGTCATTCGATTGTATCAGAAAGGAAAAGCAGAAGAACAACTAACGATAGCAAGCCATTGGCACACTGTAAAATCTGATTTGGAGAAGAGACCCGAAGGAGGCCTCAAACCCTCGATTCAAACGACTAATCTAGACATGCACAATTGAAAGATCCAACTGTGCCCTGTACGATGTGCAGTAGCCTAGTTAATGGACCCCCTGCAGACTCTCTCTCTTATGTCTCTTTTGAGTCCTGCCGAGACTTTCCAGATTGTAGAAAGAAAGGTAGGGTACGACTAGTAGTGGCAGAGGCAGGAGACCTCTCGCTTTCCACATCGGGCAACTTGCGGATGAAGGTGGTAATCTGATGAGCCAGCTCCATCAATTTGCCCACAGTTGTCACTTTCCTCAGATTCAGCAGCGGGGATTGTGTTGTTAAGTGAGGCCCTTTCTTATCAGGATTTTAATGAACTCCTGTTAAGGGCTTGTTCCAGAATTTCTCGAGCGACCGTTGCTTCGATCAATTGGATTGCGGAACAACAGATCCACGAGGAGATGTGGGCGATTGCTTGGAATGGCCGTCCGATCTTACTCTAATGCCTAACAAGCCGAATCTAGACAGATTGGGTTTGGGTCTCGTGAAAAATTTCGACTCAAATTGATTAATTTAACCTGTTTTTACCCCTTTTTTTTTAATGATGTACAAATTTAATGACTTATATCTGATTTGACTCGACTTATACTCAACGTATATCCGATCTAATCTACATTCTTAAAACACTCATATTTAATTCGATTTAGAAAAAATCTTACTCGAATCGAGTTAAATGTGTGGAGTGAGTGAGGGCGAGGCAACAAAAATAGAATCATAGATGCGAGTTGAGTAAAAATAAGTTGAAAATCTGCTTATGATCCATTTAAATACTAATATCCAGGTCATCTGCAAATTGTTTCCCCGCAACAGAAGTTTGGGAAAGGTGAAAGGTGAAGAAGATGGTGAAAGAAATCACAGCCCTCAAGTTCCATTCTTTCTTTGCTTTTAAAATCAGGAGCGATTATGTTTAAATTCATTTATTGAATATAATTAATCAATATAACAATTTAGCCAATCATATGAGTTAAGAAATGAGTTTACGGACAATTTTGACAAGCCTACTCAAATGTTAGTTTACTTAGAGCTATCTGCACATGTAACAAATTACCACTGCCTCTTGAAATGGCTTACGCTACTTCCACTCTCCAAATGGTCACGGCTAGTTTTAACTTATCGAGTTGACAAAGATAACATCGAGTGAACTAATTAATCAAAAGCGCAGATGAAAAAGTGTGAACGTCGCTATTTATTGGAACTGCAAAAGCCACGCGTTGTTGTCAAATACACGACCGTCAGTGTATTAGAAACAAATGGTGTGTCTTAATCACCACCTCATGCTATGTTCCATTTGCTCTTATGCCAAACTTCAATTTTTTTTTTATATAATGCGTTTGAACCTTCCTTGATTAACATATTTTAAGTACAAATTATAGTCATAAAGACATCAAACTTTAATCCTGTTAAGAAGACCTAAAGATTTGGATGCTGCAAGGAGTTACTCTGATCGAGGGACATCGTAAATAAATATACTTTATTATTGTGTTTTTTTTAAAAAAAAATTACAATCTCGATCGTTTAAGTCTATTAAAGAACTTTTGACGATTCTCGTGAGCTCCTCCAATTTGAAGGGCGGCAAGAAAATGAAACGATTCGAAAAAAAAAAATCGATAAAAAACGATGGATTGATTGATCTATGTTAAAGCGTATTTCCTCTTTCATCAATCTTTACCTATCAAATTCGAAGTCAGCGATCTTCTTCGAGAGGAATGCGTCAAAACATCATCAAGGAGAATGAAAGTGAAAGATTTGAGTTTGCCTTGGACCTTCTTCAAATGAAGCGCAAAGGAGATGGAAATTACCAATTGCTTCATTACATCGGAAGCGAACAAGTCGGCGTCTGTTGCCGTAGGCCCTCGTGTGCGGGTACCCTGGCCGGGCCCGACTGACCCTCACCGCACGTTGCAGGCAGGCCCTTGCCCTCTCTACCTCCTTACGTTTATTTTTTTAAATCTGAGCGAAACATTATTTAGATTAAAAAAAAAAGCAGATTTCGATTTAAATTAAAACGAGGTTGTTTTGAACTACTTCTTCATGTTTTAGCCATATCGGCATCACGTGGGACAGATAAAAATAATATTAAAAAAAAGTCACTTTAGCATTTTCCGTTAGCCAAGCGTGAGGTAACTAACAAAATGATTTGATTGTATCAATTTGACAAGTTTTAGGATTCGATATACTTTTTAAAAGTTACAGGATTCAACTGCACTTTACGACAAATTTTAGGACTTTCAATGTACTTATTTTATATAATCTTGGACCCCCAACAAAGAAGAAATACAAGCGCGATACGGCTGATCGGTCGACCAATCCAACTGCGATTTTGATTCTACTTAGAACGTCTAAAACAGGACAATTGCAGATGTAGAGGAATTCGTACATACTCATCCGTGATTCGCTATATAAGCACGGCTACTTCTCGATAAGCTAAGGCATGATTAGGTCTTTCTCAGCAGAAAAGAGATTCATCCCATCAAGAACGTTCAACCAAGACTTGTGAATCTCACGACAAAGTAGAAAGCAGAACGACGGCACGAAGTTCGCCCAGAGATAGGACTCCGCGGAGTTGGGACCAGAACAATGACGAAATGAAGAAGAAGATATCATAGGCAGTTGAAGCGAAAAATCTCGGGACCGCGCCCGGTCGAATTCAATCTAAGCAGTCTCGGCAAACTGCATCTCACAATGCTCAAAGCTTCACCTCAAACATCCGTCCATTTGCACTCCAAAAAGAAGAAAGAACGACCAAGAGAAAGTAAGAGCACCTTTTCTTTGTTTCCAAAGCATCAGCCACCAGTGACTAGTTCTGATGTAGCGACCTGGATTCGATCGAGGCTCGGGCAGCATTAGCTTGCAGAAAGCTCACCCACTTATGGCTCACCAGTGTGTCTGCAACTCCCATGAGAGACAGATGATTTGTCTTTTCTAGGCAAAATCCAAGTTACTCCAGACTCACTACATCAGGACACAGCAATGCACTACCCGTTACCAAACAGAGGAGCTCAGCTAATTAGCTACAGCGGTGCTCCCGATCGAACTCGTCAATTGTCCAAAGCTGCCAAGTGATGCTTAAACGACGCCTATGGGAGGGGCAGAAAACCCAACAGGCGTCACGACTCATCGCTCGCTTGAGCTGTGCAGCACTCAATTTCCCCGCACAGAATCGCATAAACAGGAGTGTTGCTATACTATCAAATAAGCTAGCTAGTTCTGCCAACCAATAAGTCGGCAAAGAGATTTTTATTCTTTTCTCACACTGAACTGAGGAATCACAAATAGTCATTTACATGGTAGCAGCGCCTTAGCTTCGGATTTTCCAAAGGAAGAAAAGAATTCACAAGAAACCCACTGTTGGCCGCAGAATAAATGTGCACGACTCAGAGTAAAGGCGACGTGGTTCCCGGATATGCTGCATCGCGGCGGAGCCACAGGTGGTGAATTGAGTTCCTAGGTTGGTGCAAGCTACATACTTAACCGCCAGGGAAAAAGGGCATCATTGTTCCTGGACTGTACTTTCCAGTTACAGCAGCAAGTAGCTTGAGGCAACAAGACACCAGTTCTCCAGTCGATTGAAAATGGACGGAATTTCGCAAACAGGAGGACACCTTCAGCAAGTGAAATCAGAGTCTTTATCAGCAAAATATGATGTCCTCCCATCTCCTGAATCCGCCGCATCCTCGGTTACAAATTGATCACGAAGCAGCAGAGAAACAGTTGAACCGGCAACTTTAAGATTTGAATTGTCGCCACGCCGTCTCAAAGGCTCCTTTACAAAATTCACACCGACCCAATCGAGCCGCGCCCCTCGCTGCTGTCGGCTCGGACTACCACCGATCCCAAATCGGCGGACGAGAGAGTGAGAGACTACCGAAGAGGGTCCCTGGAGGAAGAATCATCGTCCTCTTCGCGCCTCTCCTCGCAACAAAAAAGGCAGCGCAACAATTCGAGCAGCGCAGATATCATCTCCTGCGTGGATTTTTCTTCTCCTCCTCCTGTGCCGGGCAATAAATCAAACGCATGCAAAGCCCAGTTTAACAGAGCCCGGCATCCAAAAGATTCTCTAGAAATCGAATTCGGCGAACAGGGTCGGCACCGTCCGGATTGGAGTCCTCTCTTCCCTCCTCGAGGACTCAAAGTGGCGATGCGGTACGAGCAAAGTTTCGAAATGAGAAACGGGATTGGGGGACTTACATGATCGATGTTCTCGAGCGAAGGACTCAGACAATGCTTCCCTTCTGGAGAGAAGAAGAAGATACGAAGAGCTACAGGTCTACCAGATTCTCTTGCCGCTTCAAGTCAAAGCAAAATTACATATGCTTGAATCACATGCTTCAGCAACGAGCCCCGGACTGGCTGTTGGAGTTCGTTGGCCCCCGTCTCCTAGCCTTTCATTTATTTTCTTGGCTATTTATTTTTGTTTCTCCCTAAATATTTGATGCCTGTTTCGGCTACCAGAAAAATCAAATGCTCGCCGATCGGCGAAAATTTGACAGGCCCGTAAACTCGGATACTTATTTGAGATTGACTTGGCTACTTGCGCTTATTTGATAGAAGGTGAAGTTCGGTTGAGAAAATGCTTAGATTTCATGTTTTTATTTGAAATTTTTCTAAAAGGAAAATTATTGAAAAATTATTAAAGATGAGAAATATTTGAATATTTTGAATTGAGTACAAAACGTTTAGAATTTTTTGAAGTAATGAGAAGAATTGCTAAACGAATAAAAACATTAAACTTTAGAACAATGAGTTTTCTCCTGGTAAAGAGAGAATCTTTTATGTGATTGACGAACACATGCTTATAAATTGTTCAAACCCGACATACGCTCTCGTTGGTATGATTCATCCTTAAGTTCTCTGGCCGCTTCTTGAAATCAACGAGCTGGCTGCCCCCTTATCCACTGGCACAGGACTAACTTTTGCGTCAGTCGCCTTCTTCTCACCCAGCCGCGAACATCTTCCCCCGCAAAACTTGAGTATTTCAAGGTTGAATTTGTTGTTCCTCTTCTTTTCTTATCGAATTTTTTTTTGTCCGTTTGAGTTTTCCCATGTTCTCCGCACCCGCGTGTTTTGGCTGCAGTAGCAGAATCATTCGCGCTCATTTGTGTAGGAAAAAAAGCGACCCATCTGTGTTCTTCCCTCGGAATCGGTTGCTCTCGAACGAGAAGTTAATGGGTGTCTTCGTTTTCGTTTGCTTTCAGCAAAGTGGGTGGCTTTTCTTGTTCCAGATGGTGGCTGTCTGATGACAGGTTGAGGAAAGTGGCCGGTAAAGATGAGGTCTTTTTCTCTTCATGCTTCTTGCTTGGCAAAGCCTAAGCTCCCATGGAGTGATGACTGCTCTCAGAACCTGAACAGCCTCAAGCTTCCTGCTCTGGTACAGTTTTTAACTCTTACTGTATATATATATATATATATATATATTTGGCTAATTGTCGTCTTCATGTTTGCTATCATAGTGGAATAGCAACATAATGTTGCAATTGTTGGAGGAATCTGAAAATGGTTCGTGTTTGTGAGTTGATGAGGGTATAGACTAGTGTCACGGCCGGTTGATCTAGTGTTCCCTATGCCCAGCCTGCAATCTAGGATTCTAGAGAGAAACTCGTAAAGAGAATTTCTAGATATCTACTGCTTGTGAGATGATACAATGCTGGATTTGTATTATTTGTGAAATGATGCAAATGGGGGAGGGCAACCTATTTATACAAGAACCCCCTTGACTACAAACGACGGTGGTCATTCCATCTTACCATCTACCAAGGACACTCTAGAAGAAATCCTAGGCCCTCAGAAGCTTCAGGGCTTAATCATTTGGGTCAATTCCCCTGGACTGTGACACTAGGCTCAACCTAAAGAGAGTGAAGGTTCCAGGATTTGATTTGTGTTTTGGCGTGATTAAGTGATATTAGGCCAAAATCTAGGCGGAAACGCAGTATTTGAAGAGAGTCTCTGTTAGTTCTAGGTTGCAAAACAGACAGTTCTTGCGCTTTTGGAGTTCTGGTCTAGTATTATTTGCTTCTCTCTTTTTTTTTTTTTGACCTGTGCTTTGAGCATGATTACGAAAAGTCATTTCAAGGTTGATCAAATTTTTTTCATGAATGAGCTTCCTCTGATTGCCTGGGACAATACTTCAGAAGTTTGATACATGGGAGAAATGTTATGCCAAAGTGACAGCAAAGGTCTATTTCCTTCTTGTGCTTCAAGAATAGGATCAACATCATCATTCAAGTAATTCAGTTCAGGGAAAAATGTTCATTTTTCCATTATTCACCAATTCCATTGTCAGAAGTGTGTACTGTTCTACATCGATTTTCTACCAGTGTTCTACATATGCTTTCTCATTTAACTCTTGCATCTGAGTCGAATTGTTTTTTTAAAGCAGCAGAGAAGACCCGAGTTTCGCTCATGCAAAGCTTCAAAAGTTCTTGCTTTCTATGGGTTGAAGAGTCCTCCGTATGAACTTGTAAGTTGTTAGTTGATAGTTTTCCATACAAGTTTTCAATCTGACAATTTTATCCAAAAAGAGTAAGACACACACTGATAATTGTACATGTGATTATCATTGCCATGGCCTGCATAATCAATTCAGCTGAGCTATTTTTTGTTTCAGTCACTGATGCTTATCACTCCAGCTAGAGATAAACGTAGTGGCATAAAGTTGAGGTTCTGCCAATTGAGCTCTGAAGTTACTTCAGCTGTATGACGTTTCCTTCCACGAACATCCATGACAAATGAAGTTTTAGCGTGGCCAATGGTTTTAATTGAGCGTTTGGCTTAAGCCATAGAGCGGCTTTATGCCATGATCCAAGCTTGTTCAAGACTCCAATATGTAGTTGGCATCTGCTCTATTTCACAAGCATGCGATGCAGGTGTTGCAAAAAATCATTAGAGGAATTAAGTATGTTATTTTGCCGGCAAACCATAAAAAAAGTGGGGCTTTCTGATTGATTATGTAAAAATTAGGCTTTCCTACCAATTATGGAAAAGAAGAAACTATCTTGTCATTTAGTTCTTTATGTAATTGTCTAAGGTCTGTTGATGGGAAAAAGCTACTCCAGTAACTTGAAGTTTTCGCTGCTCTTGAAATTTTCAATGTCAGTTATTTCACTGTTAGAAAATTTGCACTCTTGAGATTTGAGTTTTTTCTGTTCTTACTAGTAACTGTGTCTGAATATGTAGGATGCTCTTGAACCCTACATGAGCAAGAGGCTTCTGGAAACACACTGGGGAGAACATCATCATGGTTATGTGGAAGGCTTGAACAAACAACTTGAGAAGAACCACATACTATATGGCTACACTCTTGACGAACTCGTTAAAGTAACTTACAACAATGGGAACCCACTACCGGAGTTCAATAATGCTGCACAGGCATGTCCTCTTCTCTTCGCAAGTTCACTTACTAGTTGTGCTGTATCCTCTTGCTTTTTGGTTCTCCACTGGGACAACTTCGGCCGTGTAATTATCTGCACGGCTTATGCAGCTGATGAAAGCTGTTTTCTCAGGAAATTTGTACATAAACCTTTCTCTCAGAGCAGCCATGAGCACATTCAGTTTGGTGATGCTTCGTCAGTTGGCCCTTTTGCCTAACTTGCACATCCTTTAGTTCATTTCCCAATTGCTGCTTATGAGGGATCTAATTAAAGGAACCTGGTATGCAAAATTATGGGGCTTATCGTACAAAGAGAGAGCTTTGAATTTCAGCAGACCTTGTTAAAGTACTAGTGGATATTCAGCTGCTTAACAGCTAGCATAGTTGGCCTTTTTGGTATGGCATAGTTTTTGTTCAGTAGCATTCCATGGCTCGTTCAAATTTCTAGTAAGGAGTTCACCAAAAATGTTGGACTCAGCCCAGCTTTGCATCCCCTTTAATGCTCCTTTCACCCTGGTCCCACTCTTGTCATTTACTGAGCCAAGGCAAGTGTGAGGATCTAACATGTTCTTATGCATAGCTTGTCACCTGAGCCTGAGTAATCGATTCACTGGCTGAGAAATATCATGTGCATATCTTAGCAGTTCAGAGGATGAGGGTTCAAAGTGATCATCTTATATCTGAGATTGAGGTAATGCACATGCACGTGCTTGTGAGGAACTTTCTGGAATATAAGAATGAACTTCTCATTATTCCAATTCATCTTCAGCAGATAAATAAGAATTACATGGTTGGAAAATATTAAATAAGTATTTCCACTACTGATTAGCATTTCTAGCGACCGTTTGCTATAATCATTTGATGGAGAGCCTCTTCTAGGCCATACAATGGCAGCTAAAAGCGCGTTGCTGGTAGTATGTGTGTGGGCAAGAGACCATTTACACGCACGAGAAAAGCTATTTATAATCTTAATGAGATCCCTGAACCTTCTGCACTAGTTCCAAATTGTGATGCTCCTAGACAAGATTGCAGGTTGACAATTTTGTAATCGGTAGTTTACCTTGCCTTGTTTGCTTTTAGGGCCAGTCTTTGTACCCAGAAGGGTTCAAACTGCATGGAAATGTTAGTTATGACCACCTTGCTTCATGCAAGCACTGCTTGTATAAGATATTGATGTGAATACAGGAAGAAATATCCAAAAGAACTGGAATATTAAGCTATTGAGCATGTGTAGCCAGACCTAACCAATTGCTGACTGTCGACATCTAACACTAGCCCAGCACTTTTAGCGGGAGGCGGAGAGGCAAGTAGCTGGATCTGATTCGAGTTATGTTTTCACAAAGTTCAGCATGTAACTATTATACAGAGAAGAATATCCTAGTTTTGCTCGTCTTATGTGCAATATGAGCATTTCACTATACCTTAGGATGTCCTTGTGTGCTCATGCATGGTGCATTGAATTATTTTGCGGGCTCTAATTTAAGTAAAAATTTTCAGGTTTGGAATCACGACTTCTTTTGGGAATCAATGCAACCTGGAGGTGGAGGCATGCCAGAACTGGGTCTTCTTCAGCAGATTGAAAAGGACTTTGGTTCATTTACCAATTTCAAGGAGAAGTTTGTCGAAGCTGCTTTGTCGCTGTTTGGGTCAGGCTGGGTTTGGCTTGTCTGTAAGTTAATTTCTAAAATTAGGCCTGCTTGTTTTCCCATTCGATGCTCGCTTGACTGTTGCTTTAACAGCCATCTAGTAATGTTCTGACTGCAGACAGCCAAGGAGTCAACCATTCTCTTACTCCAAAATCCAATTTTGATTAGAGAATAGTGACTCCATAGTGCCGAGGAGCACATAAGTACCAAATGTACCAAGTGCATTCTGCAAAGTTGATTGTTGATTTAACCTTTTCCGGATGGTTCTATACTTAACAGTTTGGAACTGTCATCAAAGCATAAAAGTTGACGGTTATAATTTTCTGGCGGTATATTTATTCGTCTTCTTTTCTGTTCAGTGAAGAGACAAGAAAAGAGACTTGAAGTAGTGAAGACATCAAATGCTGTCAACCCGATCACGTGGGATGACATTGTAAGTCAGCATTTCCCGATTGTCTTCTGAGATATTCTTCTGTTGTTAATTCTCCTCCTCTCCTTGTGCAGCCCTTAATCAGCTTGGATACATGGGAAGTAAGCTCTCTCTCTCTCTCTCTCTCTCTCTCTCTCTCTCTCTCTCTCTCTCTCTCTCTCTCTCTCTCTCTCTCGTGTATGTGTGCACGTGTGGATATTGATTTTCCTAAATCCTTTATTTTCTGTTGCAGCATGCTTATTACCAAGATTACAAGGTACAAAACCATTCCTCAGTATCTTTTCTCATAATTGACGCGTGGTTGTCCTGATCTTGGATTCTGCTGTACAGAATGATCGAGGGAAATATGTTAATGCATTCATGAATCACCTCGTGTCTTGGCATGTCGTGACAGCCCGGATTATCCGTGCGGAGGCCTTTGTTAACTTAGGCGAACCCAAGATCCCCGTTGCATGATATGCTTCAACTTCATGAAGCTGCTGTTTTTGTAGTCTTGCGGGGATATAGATGTAGATCGTGGATGAGTTAGATATTTAAGGACATAGAACAGGATTTAGTCAAACTCTTTTCCCCCAGATTTTCCTCTGTTTTATTTTTCTTTCTATGTACAATGTTCAAGTAGAAAATTCAGATGCTCTTGATTTCTCAATGCATAATGTTGTGTATCTGATGAAAACGTGAATGGCTGTGCTGTACCAATTCATGATCATAACTGAGGCAGAGATTGGAAACCATAAACTTGCCGCTCCAGTTTTCGGTGTTCTGCATTTGCGTGTGCTTGTTTTTGGTTAATGCTTGTAGGCAGACCTGATTGGGCTCAGTCATGGGCCCGTCCGTTCATTAAGATGATGCGGTATGTCGGTATAGTGAAGTACAAAGATCGAGCACAAAAAGATGAGTTTCGCTGGAGATGATACCAGCATGTCGTTTTACCGGGATCTGTTCAATACTGATCAAGATTCAGCATTCATTACGAATACAAAGTGCGGAGAAGTAAGGATTCTGGGCAAATCCTTTCAAAGGACCCAGCAGATTCTTGCTTACTGATATATATATATATATATATATATATATATATATATATATATATATTGTCGCATTTTTCTTGTTTTGTTTTTATTGACCCGACGAGACAGTAGCGAGAGAGAGAGAGAGAAGCCCGCACACAGAACCCAACACGCCAGCTCCAAAAGCCTCGGCGCATAAGCCGGCATGCCGGCTCCAAAAGGCCTCGGACACGTGCCCCCGCGTTTGCACCATCACAATGCCTTGTTTTTGTCATGGAGGATACACCCCATGTAGGAAAGAACAACCCATGTAGGAAAGAACAAGCATAGCTGACCAAAACCTCTGCAATTAAACTATGCTAGGGCGGTCATGGGTCAGCCATGAGGAAAGATCCCATTGCAGGGGAAGGGCAGTTAAACAGCAAACGAAGCCTAGGGCTTCAGAATAGACACACCCTCTGGATCTTTCTTTTGTTGCTGTCCAAAATCAGGGCAATCATATGCGAAGTGATTGCCCCTTGCTTAGGAATGAGATATAAAATGTCGGGACAAAAAATTTAGAATGCTTTGAGAGAGTCTACAAATAGAAATTATTATCACTCAACTCAGCAGTGGCCAGCTCATGGTGGTGCATTCAATCTGTTCATTAATATGCAGGAGCAGGCCCAACCTGAAAAATTTTAGTTAATTTGGTTTGGGGGGGTCAGTTGGAGATCAATAATTCAAAAGGTGTGGTGCACTAGGCCATCACTGAAAAGGCATTAAACCTAAAGCCAACTCCTTTTTGGCTCACAAAGCTTTACTCAGGTCAGAAGCCTGTGGGGTTGTGATCATGTCCTTTGCCCCGTGAAATCCCACTTGCTCTTTCTTTTTGAGGTTTCTTCTAAGCGGCCTCCCTGTGAAGGTTCTCAAAATATAAGGCTAAAATTGTTTCGCCGAAAAAAATTATGAATAGTGGAAAAATATTTTTCACGAAAATCATTTTTGAGGAAAAATAATTAATTTTCTTTTTGCTTGGTGGTTCAAGGAAAGCGGTCTGTTTTTTGCCCGGACGGAAAATCGTTTCCCCTTATGCGAGCTTCTTGTTTTCACTCCATGAGAAACATTTTTCATAAATCGGTTAGTTTCCCGTTGTCCGAAAAGAAGAGAAATTAGAAAACAGTCTCCCGACCACCGTTTTCCATCGTACAAACGGACCCCTATTACGGGAAAAATAAAAATCCTAGAGCGGCAACGTTCCATTTGCAACCAGGACAGACACAAGCAAAAATCTCAATCGGCATACTATGCATTAACAACAAGATGCCATGTGCTTTGCGCGAAGATGACATGCAGGTCTTCTCCCGGCGCCTAAGGCGAGCCATTGTACTCTCGTCGTGCTATGTCCGAATGGATCATCGCGTCTCGCATTGCGATGTAGTGATTAAAACTCGTTCCGAGGGCGAATTTCGAGTTCCTGATCATCGGAGAGGGAACGTTGTTCCCTCCTAGGTCAGCTCGAATGTATGTGCATGAGCTAGGGATGGAAAAATGGAAACAACCATGTGCAAGCTTCTCAATGAAATTGAAATCCCCCACCCCCCCAAAAAAAAAGTAAAGGCAAATGAGGATTTGAAGTGATCACGAGTGAAGAAAGCTTTAATAATTGAAGGCTTGGGGGGGGGGGGGGGGGGAGTTGGGTCTACCAGACTACCATCACCACCATCTAACCTCTCTAACCTCTCTTTTTGCTGTTGCTTTTTCATGTGCCATTGGAGCCGCACCTTCCCCATTCACATGTGTATGCACCCCTCCAGCTGACTCCTCCTCTGTATCTGCTCCATCCATTTAATTCTTCTAGCTGCAATCTAATGGAGCACCCTCTGTTATCCAAACTATCTCTCTCTATATATATATACTAAGATCTGGACCTCTGAATTGTCATCATCAAGCCTCCTCCCAAATTGGTAAATTCGATTCCAGCACTGGCCACGCCGAAACACGATCCGGTCGGGTTCCGGTTCTTCCGCGTCGCGATCCAAGAAGGGTCGCGAGCGGCTGCTCTTCGGAATGATCCTTCGCTTTCGGGGCTTTCGACTTTCATAATTACAGTCGAAGAATCGACCTTTCATTTTTAAATGCTTTGTGACGCAGAGAAAGAAATCAGATGGCCTAAGTTCTTCGGCTTTTTACGGGTGAAGTTTGAAGGCGAGGCGCGAAAAAAGGAACTCAAATTAACCACTTTTTTTTTTTTTTTGCCGTGTGAGGAATAAAGAACGGCCTGAATGTGAGCGAAACTGTAAACGAAAACACAGGCCAGCAAAAGCAACGTTAGGAATCACCTTAAAACAAAAAAAAAGGGAAGTAAATATGAGTTCATCACGTGCATGATAAAAATATAAATCGAGAGATATATAATAATAATAATAATAATAATAATAAAGAAAAGGGAAATAAATATGAACTTATCAATGTTGGTCATTCAAATCTTGTTATCCTATGGTCTCTTTTTTTTTTTCCCTTTGATTTTCCGAACCCAGCTGCGCTCGAGTTTCTGCTCGCTTCCTTTTAATTTTCTCGCCCTTTTTATGCCGTCGAACCATCCCGAGGTTGTCCCGGTCGCCTCCGTCCCCCCCGAAAACGATGATTGTGGGCTCGATTCCTACTTTGGGGAACTCGGATTCAGGGGGGGGTCGTGCTAACCGGTGCCGGTGCCGGTGATGTGTTAATTACGATCGTGTCCCTGAGTCATTACGAACGCGAAAAATTCGTTTGTTATTGATTTGACGACGACGACGACGACACGCTCGTATCCAGTTTGTTTCCAAAGGTGCGTGCCCAAAAAGAGAAAAAGGGAAAGCTTCCTCCAAGAGCCCTCCTGGTTGGGGACCCCATTGTCCTTAAACTGTCTTCACACGTTTGACCAATTTGATAACGTACTTCATCTTATTCTCATAGCAAATATATATATATATATATATATATATATATGATGGGAAAAAAATAAATAGAGGACAAGAAAAAAAGCGGAAAGAAAAGTTCAATCATTCGAGGGCGGGGTCCAATAGGCGGGGGACCGCTGATAAGGGATAGAAGGATGAAGACTTTAGTATCATAAGTACTAGGTTCGACTCTTGTGCTCCGCAGAAAAGTAGAGCAAAAATCAGATAGATGAGAGTTAAAATCGCGACAGACCAACATAAAAGAAAAAGAGGAGGGGGGAGAGGGGGGAGGGCTATGTAAGAAATGATCCAATTTTCACTTTTCTAACGATGAGCCTAATTGATCAGGCAAACTCCAAAAGCTAAAGAGCAAGGCTTGCGAGCGCAAATTACCGTGTTTCTGAACTCATAATTTATGATATAGCTTTTCGAGGCTCGTTTTTTTTTTCTCGATAATTTTTAGATAAGGAGAATTAGAATCGTGTGACTTTTTTCTGGATCGAATTTTGCTAGACATATCACGTCGTGGGAAGAGAGATGCTTTGGACGAGGAGTCGTTATAGATGTCCCGAATGGGATTAGCCGTCAATTCGCACGATCAGTCCCCGTCGTTTCGACGATGCGCGGTCGTTTTGATTGAATTCGTCGTGGTGCCACGTCTAATTTTGGTGGGAACGGAAGCCCAGCGTTTTTGCTTTTAGGTTCTGTTGGGGGGACACCTTTTCCTGGTCGTACAAATTTAGGAAAAGTAAAGAAAAGGAAATCTCGGACAATAATGATGTTGCAAGTTTAACTATATCTTATCTGATCCGAGCTTGAGCTCACTATCTATTTGGTAAAGTTGTAGTTTTGCCGATAAATTCGATCTACGAATTTTCGAGCCTCGTTAATTTTGGGAGAACCGTCGAAATAGTCTTGAAGCTTTAAAATTTTTGTCGATTTAGTTTTAAGCCTTTCCAATCTGCAGATTCGGAACTTTTCGATTTTTGCCAATTTAATCTCGTCGAGCGAAAATCGCTGATGTGGACGCTGGGCATCCTATGTGATATTACTTAATGGCGATGTATTATTTTCAATATTATTTATTTATTTCATTTTATCCTCTCTCTTTTTTTTTTCTAGCTTTAGAGGTCGGTGGCGGTTGGTACAAGGGATGCGAGCGTCATGGCTCTAGCTGCCCTCGTTGCGATTAGATTTTGGCCAATAGGATTGAATTGGTAAAAAGTTTAGAATCTATGGCTTTTTTTGATAAATTTCCTCGTTAATTTTTAATCGGTCGAGATTGAAGTGGATACCATATTGCTACTGTTGTGTCAACGTCCCACTCGAAAACTCGATAATTTTAGATCAACTCCACAAGATGTCCACCCACTATCAAAACTAATCGTTATAAATACTAAAATCAGTGAACGCACTTACGTTCTTCTCATTCTGAATCGAATCGAATGACGTGTTTATTTTATGAAAGGTGAATGATTCAAACCATATTTTCTTGAAAACGATCGTCCGTATCGTTTATAAAAAATAAATGAATGAAAAATATTTTCACAATCTATACAAAAATATTTGAAGATAAATTATCATCGATAATAAATATTATCTTTATTAATTATTTATTTCAATAAATATAAAGCGATAATTTTTAAGAATATATTTTTTAATTAAAAAATTATTTTTACCTAGGCAAACAAAGTTGGAGCGAGTGTTGGAATTCCCAACGCGACTCCGCTATGGACTCACGATAAGGGGGGATGAGAGGATGGCGAGCCGTGATTGGCCATCCATACGAGTCGCCGTGGGTGCGAAGCAGTAGATTCCCCCGCCCTGACTAGCTACGATTGCGACGGCAACTCGAATCGCGCGGCTCGTGCTTTGCGGTTTGCTGGGCCTCTTGGAACGCTTCGTTCTGGAGTGCCGCAATCACATGGTCTTGCCTCCACGTCCGCGCCGTAGATTGACCGCACGATCGCCCATCCAGTTCGACGGACTGAGTTACGCCACGTCCGCAACATCTCTAACCCCTTTGACTTGGACCTCCGTCCCTCCCACAAATTTTCAGCGGACCGGGTTTTTCCGCATCGGGATAGGATGACGGGTTGACGGAAAAGCCCTTTTTCCTCTTTTCTCGCTCCCGCATTTATTGAGGATGATCTTTTTTTCTTTACGAGCTTTAATTGTCGAGATAACCCTTCTCCACGGGTTCAAAAAAAAAAAACCACGAGTTATTCCAAATCAGTATAAATTTCGCACGGTATTTGAAAAATATTCTTTCTATATTCAATTGATCACGCCGATGCAGCTCCATACAATAAAGCATGCTAGCTCTCTTCACGTTAAATAAAGATTACGTATACGTATTACAAATGCGCTTTTTTAAGAAGGATATAGATTTTTTTTATTTCTTTTTATCTTGTAAAATAATTCATATTGAATATGTTTGCTGCTAGAAGAAATTAACCCGTTTAATGTCGGCATCAAATATCTGATGAACTATCGTTACAAGTTAAGAAAGCATGTAAAAACCCACTTTGTCCTTCGGATATATCTGATAAAGCAAACTGGAATTGACGAATTGTTTTGGAAAATGAATAGGAAACAAATAAAAGAGTTCGTCGTTAACTTTACGTACTTTTGTGCTCATTCGTGGTGCAAAAATTACGCCCCGCGTATTCGGAAAGACTCCCGCCGTTAATTTCCAGAAAAGGCAGGGCCAAAACCGTCACACCGCTAAAAGATGAAGGATACGTTAGAGAGACTTTCAAATTTGGTTGGCCCATTGCGAGTCGGGACCACGAAAATTTTTTCAAAAAAGGAATATTGACAGGTAACCGCATTTTAAAATCAAATTAATTCGAAAAAAGAAGCGGAGAAAATAAAGAAAAAAAGAAAAAAGAAAAGAAGAAAGGGGAAAAGCAGAAGCACAGGAGCAAAAAGCAAGGGTGGCTTCTTCCCTTCTCCACACACGCCTGGGATTTTGCCCCCCATTCTCGACGATCTCGTCTACTCGGATTTCTTCTCTCTCTCTCTCTCGTTCTTCTGAGGAGCCAAGCGCTGCGACCTCGTCGGAGATTTTCTGGTTCGCGCGATTCTCGGTTGATGTTTTTCTTGGTGTTTGTCGGTCGAGTTCTTCCTTTTTTTCTGGCGGAGCTCAGTCTGGACTCTGGAGTGATTTGATATCTGGAGGCGATTTCCGGGAGGCAGATCGAAGCTCCGTGTGTGTGGGTGCGCGTCGAGTGTTGTTGCCTCTCGCGAGCGTGTTTGGTCTCTCTGGAGGTAACCGCGAAGAGCTTTCGGATTTTCTTCGTTCCTCTTTTTGCTTTGTTTCTTTTTCCTTTCCCCCGCTGTGCATTTGCCGATTTTGGCCTGAGTACGAGCTAGCGATCACCCCTGGCGCTAGCGGATCGGGTCGAGATGCGTTTGCCGCAGTGGATTGCGCCCGCACGGGACTTGTTCGGCGAGTGAACGGATGGGAAAAAAGTTGCAAGTGAAGAACTTGGGAGGTTTGTGCGGTACTGTTTGGCGCGTCGTTCTCGCCTTATGTTACTCGGGAACGGTGGTTGTGGGGTTAGCTTGCGTTTTAGTTCTGCTGGAGTCGCTGTAGTTTGGTCCGTGTGAAGAATGCAAGGGTCGGTTGATTTTGAAACTTACATTCTCATGTGAACCGTTTACGGGATGCTGAATTAGTTAGCGAGTCCAGCATTTTGGTTGTTTTGCTTTCGGGGTCTATCGGAGCTTTAGGTTGAAGAGCATTGAGCTGTCGGATTATGGTCCCCACAAATACCAAGTTGATAAGCCATCGAGTGGGCCCTTTTTAAAGTTGGTTAATATGTCTTGGTGTGTCTTGGTATAAAGCGAGCTTTCTGATTTCAGTCTTTATCCTCTGTATCAGCTTGTTGGCGATTCTGGACAAAGCTGGAGTGAAAACTGTCAGGGAGGTCCCAAGTCCCGCCTTCCCTTCAGTCAATCAAATCCTCGCCTGGTCAGTTTAGGTTCATGGATACGCAAGCATCTGATGGCCTTGCAATGAGGGAGAAGCTTGGTAGCGGCGATTTGATGTCATCCCATGGAAATGGGACTCTTGGGGACGGGGTAGCTGGGGGTGCTGAAAGGAGGAATTCTAACGTGGACCTAGCCAATGAGGATTCTCCCTATGGTGGAAGTCGTGTATCAGGTGAAGAAAGGCCCTCTATGGGTGATGAAGACTCTGAGGCAGTGGCTCTGCCCTTGCCCTCAACCTCGACTTCTCGTAGCGACAGGATATGGGATGACACGACTCCTTATGCCTCCAAGAAGGTACATATTAATTTTGCTGCTTTCCACCAGATTTGAACTTGAACTCGGAAAAAAGAAATGACACTTTAATTGGTGAAGTTAGTTATTTTCTCGAATGTCACTTTTTGACAGAATGTCCTCCATTTTCGAGTAAGTTTTTGTAAATCTTCTAGCTATAGGCCTTTTTTTTTTAATCTTTCTTTATCTCGATTTCTGTTTGGTTAGCAAGCATACGATACAATTCCATGCTACCTCTCCGTATGTTCATTCTTATGTAACAAATAATATCAGCTTTGCTTCTACTGTGGATATGAACTACTCTCAAATCTTGGAATTGATTGGTAAACAATTGTGCTGTTGAAACTGTTGCATCCGGAATCTTAGTCCAGCACATTCCCCTTCGCTGAGAAAGGGATAAATCTAAGGTCTTGTTTAACTGCATGCCCGCATTCGTCTGCACTGTGAGAACTCTGTTAGTATTTGCGAAAAAGTTCATTTTTCTTTATTCATTTTCCTAGCAATTGTTTCAGAAAGCTGTAAATAAAATGCGGTTCAGATCACATACTAAACCGCATTTTTAATCATCCTATCGCTCATCCTTGCGTTTAGAAGATACAACTCCCTTGCTTAATCTATCGAGTTGTTGTTTCTTTGACTAAGTTTTGGTAACTTAGGAAGGGATTGAGTGACAATAAAAATTACGCGGTATTTAATTAATCACAATTGTGTTGTAACTTTGTTTGTTCCAGAAACTTCAATCTTGGTTTCAAACTCCAAATGGGGATTGGGAGCTGGTGAAGGTATTATCAACTTCAGGGGTGGAGACCCTTGTTTCACTTCCTGAGGGGAAAGTGAGTCACTAAGGAAACTCTAAACCACTGCTTTAGTCTTTGAAGATTGATGTTTATTTATTTATGGTTAAGTTGCGTCCTAAGTGTAGATTTTTAAAGTAAAAGAGGAAAGTTTGCTCCCAGCAAACCCCGATATCCTGGATGGAGTGGATGATCTCATGCAGTTAAGTTATTTGAGTGAACCCTCAGTATTGTACAATCTTCAGTATCGGTACAATCAAGACATGATCTATGTAAGTATCTTCTAATGTTTCAATTTGCAGTTTTCTTTTGGAGGATTCTGTTCTTGCTGACTCCATTTTCGTTATAATATTCTGCATTTAAGACCAAAGCAGGGCCAGTACTGGTAGCAATAAATCCCTTCAAGAAAGTTCCTTTATATGGCAATAATTATGTTGAGGCATATAAGAATAAGCGTATGGAGAGTCCTCATGTCTATGCTATCACGGATACGGCAATAAGGGAAATGATACGAGGTGTTCTTTGATTTTAGTCAATTTTTTACTTGAATACAACATCTAGGGGTTGTGAACAAGTTCTTATATAAGTTTTCTCTCTTTCAGATGAAGTTAACCAGTCCATCATCATAAGGTTAGCATCATAGCGTCGTCTTTTTTCACTTTTCTTTGATTTACAGTGTCTATAGTAGACTCGAATACTACGCATGAAGATACCAATCATGCCTGTGCAGCTTCTTGGGTTGAATTTGGGGAGCCTTTATTTTGCATCTTTCTTTTAGCTTCTTGAATTGAATTGTTTATTACCTATAAAAGACATAGTTCTATCCTGTTAAACGATAAGCTAGAGTAGGACAGAGTGGATTTGCTTTTATCTTTTATGAGAAATAAAACAGTTTCTCTATTTCTGTTCTGGCAACTAAGAAGTTACCCCTCTAAGTACTAGTTTACATTGTGGTTTAATGTTAGCTAACTCGAATATGTTTCCAAGGACCTTAGGATTCATAAATCTCTTTGAAGTATTATTGTTGTTTTCATCCGAGAAGGGATTGTGCAATTGTTATCTGTTGGTTTGTCTCTTCATGTCCATGATTATGGAACCCGCGCTAGAAACAATGGTGGAATGAGCGCACCGCACATTATTGAGGCAGTCAGAGCATAGGCTATATAGTGATAAAGAGTGAGAAAGGACCTTGACGATTAAATTAAGATCCCTTTTAAAATCTGTGTGCATTATTTTCTGTTGAACAGCTTTGGTACTAGGCCTTTCAGATAGCAGTCATTGGCTCATGTCATTTGTTGAATCCTGTAGTTATGGTTTCATCTCTTTATTCCTCCAGTGGTGAAAGTGGAGCAGGCAAAACTGAGACTGCAAAGATAGCAATGCAATATTTGGCTGCCCTTGGCGGTGGGAGTGGAATTGAATATGAAATACTGAAGACTAATCCAATATTGGAAGCCTTTGGTAATGCAAAAACCTTAAGAAATGACAACTCAAGCCGCTTTGTAAGCTTTCTTGCCTCCATTTGTTTGACATGCTTGGGTTGCTTGGAAGCAGTTTCACATTCTTTAGAGGACATCTTTTGCATTTCATGTTGGGTTAACTTGAGTTATTCATGTGACAGGGGAAATTGATTGAAATACAGTTCAGTGAAACTGGAAAAATCTCCGGAGCCAGGATTCAGACCTGTAAGATGATTCTATTTGTTTTCTCATTTCTATTTCCTTTAGATTCTCTGTAGGTCACACCCAACTGATGTTTTTTTTTCTCTTTCTTGTTTTTCTTCTGTTATGATGAAGTTCTACTTGAGAAGGTAAGATTTTCGCTCAGCTGTTTGTAATTGTTACCAGTGTTCTCTTTTGATTGAATACTCATTCTACGAACAGTCTAGAGTAGTCCAATGTGCAGAAGGAGAAAGGTCTTACCATATTTTCTATCAGCTCTGCGCTGGAGCTCCTCACGCCCTGAGAGGTATATATTTTATTTGAATCCTTCATTTAGCATATTCTAGGATGCTGATGGATCAGCATTGAAGCTTTACCTGAAAGAATATCGTGATGACAATGGTGACCTATAAAAGAGTACAGGCATGCTATATTACCATGTCCACCTCAGAAGAGAATACTCTAGAAAGCATCCATGACCCATTGCACAAATGGACTGGGTATACTATACTTAACATCTCCATCTTCTCAATTTCTTCTGCGGAAGAAACTTAATTTTTGCTATGTACAAGATCTTTTACTGGAAAAAGAGTTCAGAAGGTCTAGAATGACATTACAGCAAGACTTGCGGAACGTGCATTAAAAAGATTCAGAGTAAAATGCCAATAAATCCTAATTTTTGCAAAATGGCTATTTGGAACATATAAATTGTCCTGTTACTTTCCCTCCAAAACAGCTGAAGCCTGTAGGAGGATTGTCTGAAATGTCCTTTTCTTGGCATGGCACTTGAATTTGACCCATGTGTTGATTAATTTCCAGGGTATTGGCCTGAAATCAATCTATCGTTGAAATACCAGGCCAATTTGAAGTATATGCTATGACAGTAATGTGGGATCTAGTTACTCGGAATCATAGAAAGTGTTAATATTTGATCTTGAAAAATGTTTAGGGAATTGCCCTTTTATGAACAGAAGCTGAGGCAATCCATCTATGATATCCAGAAAGACTAAGTAAGACAAAATTAAGGATGCTGTGTTACTGTAGTACATAACCCTTAGTGTACCTCTTTCTTGTCCCCCTTCCCCGGACCTAAGATTTATCTGTTATGATACATTTTGGTATTCACTAATTATCTTTCAACGCAGTTCTGGCCTCCTGAAAATTTGTGGCATAGCAAAAAATCATACAGCGATGCTGATGCCTTATTATTATATAGATTTATGCTGAGAATTGACCTGATCATTTGCTTTTTAATTCTTGTGGCATAGAAAAATTAAATCTTAGAAGTGTCGATGAATATTACTATTTGAAGCAGAGCAACTGCTTTTCGATCCCTGGAGTTGATGATGCCGAACAGTTCCGCATTGTTATGGTATGTCTTCTTCCCTCTTGCACAGACATTCACATACCCTTTCTGTCATTACGATGACCTTGTGCAGTAGTAAGTGGGCCACATAAACCTAACTCTTACTGCTACTGAGGCAGGAAGCTCTGAATGTTGTCCATATAAGCAAGGAAGACCAAGAGAGTGTATTTGCAATGCTTGCTGCAGTACTCTGGCTGGGAAATGTTGCATTTACAGTGATTGACAATGAAAACCATGCAGAGGCCGTGGAAGATGAGGGTAAGAAATCTCCAGATATTAAAGTCAAAACGGTTTTTTAGATTTCTTTTAGTATCCTTTTTCCCTGAGAAAAGCTGCAATTTATGAAGAGTTAATAGAATTGAACACTTAAATTAATTAACCCGTTTTATTAACTTCTATGGGAAGATTAACTGTGTAGGATGTTAGCAACGTTATCGACTTGCTTCAACATACAGCAAATTCATATATGGTAGGACTTAACCTTGTTTTTTGTAAACAACTTCTTTTTAGTTATGCTGTGTTCTATTCCTCTAATTTAGCGGGAGATAGGACAGGTTCGTACTTATTGAAACAAATGTTAACTTCCTGAAATTACTCTGTATCTGCATTTTCCCGAACAGCTTCCACATAGCCATGATCATTTCTAATGTTAGGTGACATGGGTTATATCAGTATTTCTATCTGTCCAAATTCATAGTATTTGCGAACAGATTTTTTGATTTGGCTTTCTTTTGGCTTATTGCAGGTCTTAGTACTGTAGCTAAGTTGATGGGATGTAGTTGTGGAGAACTCAATTTAGCCCTGTCGACTCGGAAAATGAGAGTTGGGAATGATACAATTGTCCAAAAACTCACACTCTCACAGGTGAGAAGTCCCTAGATGGTTGCTAAGTTAAGTACATGTGAATTCTTTGATGTAGGAACAGTCTTATGTTCTTATCTGTTGATATATAGTTAGTGCTTTTTCTTCAACTCCTTGGTATTGTTCGGTATCTTATTTCATCAGTTAAAGAATGTTCAAATATCATACTTCAATCAATAGAGTTTGTCCAAAAGAAAGAGTAAAATGAAGACAGGCAAATACCATACCAATATCATAGGTCACTAGGTAATGAGAAGTCTGGTTAACCAGTTTTCTTATCATAATGATAATTTGAGTTTGTTGTTTCCCTCCCCCTACAACTTGAGATCCCTTTATGACCAGTAAGAGTGGTAGAACTTTTTCACTGCTCTGTAATGGCTTTCTTCTTTCAGGCTATTGTGACAAGAGATGCCCTGGCCAAATCAGTTTATTCTTGTTTGTTTGACTGGCTGGTGGAACAAATTAACAAGTCCCTTGCAGTTGGCAAACGGCGTTCAGGGCGATCCATCAGTATTCTCGATATCTATGGTTTTGAATCGTTTGATGTATGTATTGAACTTTCTCTTTGATTAATTATCAGTTCTATTTGGTATTTCTGTCTCTTATGCTATATTATTTGTTGTTGCAGAAAAATAGTTTTGAGCAGTTTTGTATAAATTATGCAAATGAAAGGCTGCAGCAACATTTCAATCGGCATTTATTCAAGCTAGAGCAGGAGGTGAGTTGTATATTCTGTTTCCTCAATATGGGCAAGATACTAACTTGAAATTAGCTATCAATTTTCACACATCCATTCATGCCCTCCCTTTGCAAATGAACGAGGTTCTAGTTACAGAAATCATTGACGGTCTTTCAAAATATCACGTTAACTATCACCTGATATGTCGAATTGTTCAATATTGTTGAGAGAGTAGTAAGTTGAAGGGTACTTCTGCAACATGTTATTTGTTAGTAAAATGCGTTACCTATGCGGGGTAAGACCAACAGATCATTCTTCTCAGTGCTCGGTTCTTCAACACTTCTCTTTGCATCACTCTCGCTATACAAACCCAAACAAATACAGTGACTTCAATAGGATCATCAATCATATGCAATTATTTGTGTATCTCGAGGACTTTTGCAATGCAGTCAATATTGCTAAGAGAATATTCACTTGTGGTCACTGTAAATTGTATCTCCATTGTAGTAAGAAGAAAATATCCTTTGGTGGCTTTAATTGGAAAAATGGTTGAATGCTTACGTGAACTTACCATGAAGTGAACTCATTGTTGGGTAACAAAAAAAAAAAAAAGCTCCTCGATGATAGTCCCGATTTCATCTTGATGGCTAGAAAAAGCTCTGGGTTTGTAATAGCTATTCAAGAAGATACACTTCTTTTGGAATGCAGCAGAACACTGAATTATGTTTGTTGTGTATGCACTAAAGCAGTTTGAAATCGACAATTCTTCTTTTACTTCTAAACATATGCGCTTGCCCATCAATTTCTTGACCGTGGATTCATATTTTTGTCTTGCCTTTACCAGGAGTATATTCAAGATGGCATTGACTGGGCGAAAGTTGACTTTGAAGATAACCAAGATTGCCTTAATCTTTTCGAGAAGGTTTGTAGTAATATGTTTTTTCATTTAACTATGTGGGATTGGCAATAAAATAGCCATTTCTATATACTCTGGTGAGTTATCTTGCAATTGTCAACTGTAAATTACAGTATATTGGGTTCAGAAGAGCAGTGATAGCTTTTTGTTTTACTGGATATTGAATGTGAACCACTTGTTGAAACGCCCAATTACTGTCTACCACATTCCTTAGTAAACAAATTTGGTAAACTAGGCTTTGTCTTAGTATGCGTAGCATTACTCTAAGCGGAAATCCCCAGCAGTTGCTATTGTCCCTCTTAATTTTGAAGCTGTTTTGTCCATTCAATGCGAAGACAGCATCGTAATTGATTCTTGATATGGCACTATGTCTTAAAGTACTCATCACATCTCATATTGCCCTTTTGTTTGAAAAGCATGATCATTTATATGAACGTATCTTAAATGTGGTTTCTTTATTGTTTATGCAGAAGCCATTAGGTTTGTTGTCCCTTCTAGATGAGGAGTCCACCTTTCCAAATGGGACAGATTTGACATTTGCCAATAAACTGAAGCAGCATCTGCATTCTAATTCTTGTTTCAGAGGGGACAGAGGCAAATCATTTACCGTCTGTCATTATGCTGGGGAGGTAACATCTTACAAACTGATCCTCTCTAGTATTCCTGTGGATATTACTTTGAGCATTAAATGAGAACATGGGCCGAACACAATTCTCTCAATGATAGCTTTGTTACTGTTGTTGACATACTGAAATGCCTGGTCAAAAAAATATCATCCTCTGGCATTGGTCAAGATCACTCTATTAATTGCTGCTTATAGTTATCTCTGTTATTGGTCCTAACTTTTACAACCTAAGGTGTGTGATGGGGATTAAATGAGGTAATGTCTGATCATTAATCCTTAAAAGAGTTAGTACGGTTTTTTGTGTGTTTGAGAATCTGAGGGCAGCAATTTTCTCAGGTTCATTTCTGAAGCTGCTGACCAGCTAATAGATTTATTATCCTTCTTCAAATCTCAGGTTACATATGAAACCACAGGATTCCTAGAAAAAAACAGGGATTTGCTACACTTGGACTCCATCCAACTTCTTTCTTCATGCTCTTGTCAACTACCTCAGGTATTTGCGTCAAATATGTTGACTCAATCTGAGAAGAACGTCACCGGGCCCCTGTTTAAAGCAGGTGGCGCAGAATTTCAGAAGCTGAGTGTTGCAACGAAATTTAAGGTATGCAATTGACTGGTTCTTGCAAATTTCTTCGGCTTGGATTTTGACTGGAAGCTGCATCTTATCATGTGGGCTCCAGTGTATGGTAGGCCATTACCTTTTGTGTGTTCACTTTGAAATATAATCTACACTTACTATATGTCTGGCGAGGAAAAAGCTCTTCTTCTAGATGTGGTGTTAGGAGTGCTTATGCTGTTAATAACTGGTCAAGGCAAGTGACCTGTGTAAAGATTCTTGCATTTTTGAAGTCATTTAATTGTTCTGATTGCTTGCTCAAGGTATCTTTTGGAACTCTGATATGGCTTTTAACTGTGTAACTTATGGCTAGCCATGAACAAAAAAACAGCACTCTACAAATTATGCTAAGCCTATCAAGGATTCATTGAGTGCTTTTCTTTGTTTTCTATGGAGAAATTTTGAAGTGCTGCATTTTGTATCTAGCTTAGTATTCCTTGTGGAACTTCATCAAATCTTCAATTTTCTTTGCCATTCTATGCCTTGTTGCGACTGAAGCAAGATAAATTATTGTGCGGAGCTTCACAAGCTTATACAAGAAAATCGTACACATATGGAAATCATATAGGCTATGTTGATCTATCAAAGTGTATTTGTAGATTCAGGCAGATAAGTGCAGTAAGCTTCTGAAGCACTCTCAATTCTTTGAGAAGCAATTTGCTTTGCTAGCCCAAGACCTTATGCCATTCCACTGCTAAGCATGGACAAAATAGTTTGTTGATAAGTCATAACTGATTAATTATAGGCAAGCTTAAGTCTTTCAATAGCTAATTCAGCTGTAATAATTGGAAAGTTACACTTCACAAACTAGTTGCGTCAGATTGGAAATAATGGACTGCAGTTGTTACGGCTGTCAAAATTGCGAAACATCTCTGATTCTTTCCAGTTCGGATGGGAACGTATGATAGGGTCAAAGTGCATGTTTGAGGCTTGAGCTTGAATGGAATTTTCAGGAGAAAAAACCGAGCCGTCATTGAAGTAAACCATAGCTCAAGTTATTCCATTTCTATTTTCCCTATTCAGCTGTGTTTTATGCTCCCTTTTTCTCTGTTAAAGTCTGTATTATTCATTCTTTTATATAATTTGTGCTAACTAAAAGGAAAAATTGGACAATGTGACATGGAAAGAAGGATGTTTTGACTTGTACGTACGAGTCATTAGAGATTGGTGATCTAAGTATTTATGACCAGGTTCATCCATTTGAGATAATTAAATGTGCTGATCCTTTGTTCGCAGGGTCAACTTTTTCAATTAATGAAACGCCTTGAGAGCACCACTCCACACTTCATACGTTGTATTAAGCCCAATAATTTTCAATCTCCCGGAAAATATGAACAAGGTCTGGTATTGCATCAGTTAAGATGTTGTGGAGTCCTGGAAGTTGTTCGAATTTCCAGGTCTGGCTTTCCTACCAGAATGTCTCACCAAAAATTTGCAAGGAGGTAATTTTTTTCTGGGTTGATGCACACCGAACTCGTTAACGATTCTCATCTGCCTATCATCTTTGTTTTGCATTTTTCGTCAGTATTTTTAGCATCTGATGGTTTTGGTTATCTTTCTGCAGATATGGTTTCCTTCTTTTGGATGATGTGGCTTCTCAGGATTCACTCAGTGTTTCAGTTGCCATTCTTCATCAATTCAACATTTTGCCTGAGATGTACCAAGTTGGCTATACGAAATTATTTTTCCGAACCGGCCAGGTCAGAAGAGTACTCTTCCCTCAGTCTCTCAGTTTGATTTTTCTCAAATGTATATATACTGAACATGCAATAATATGCTGTTAAAATCCATGTCTTTTAGAGTGACCATTTAACGCCAAGATCTGTGCTTGGATAGCTTGTTACTATCCCCTGAAGATGTTCTTCGGTCTATTTCACGCCAAGATCTTTTAGAGTGACTGCCTTCTTGATTCCTAACAATGCTTGTTGCTTTATGTCATACAAGTTCTGAAATGTGAAATTGTCAGGGCCTGTTTGGCAAAGATTTTGATTCTCTGATTCTATTTCCTATAATAGAAAAAGATGAGAAAATTGTTTGGTAAGTTGATTCTGATTATGATTTTCGAATTCTCCGATTCTATTTCCGGAAACAGAGTTGAAGTAGAAACAAAAATTAATAAAAAGTTGATTCTTTGTTTCATCATCATTTTTGAGAAACAAGGAGAGAATTACAAAGAAGTCATTAACTTATTGTATTGTGTCAATTCAGTCCTTTTGGCCAGCTAGAGCTAGCGTGGAGTTTTTTAAAATAATATTTAATTTTAATTTTATAATAATAATTTTTTTTTTGGGTTTAGGCCGACAGCCCTGCTGGACTTTGGCCCCTTGGTGAGGGTCATGAGCCCTAAAAAAACAATTAAGAATAAAAAAATAATAAAATCTTATCAAAAATTTGTCACGTCAGCGTCGACTGGCCAAATGGATTGAATTGGCATGATTGAATAAAGTTTAGGACTCAATTGGCAGGGGGAAAAAAACTTTAAGGACTGAATTGATACAGTTACTATAGGTTTAGGACTTCTATGGTAGTTTTCCTGAGAAACAAGACCAAAATTTAAGTGCAAATTGCTTATTGAGCTTATGTTCTTTCTTAAGGATCTTTCATATGTTTTCATGCTCCATGAAATAAATAGAATAATTATGGATCATGCACGATATGTATTTATTTTATTAGTGATGCTATATATGTTGATTTTATAGTGACAATAATAATTATTTGACTTAAATGAAAAAGATTGGGAAGAGAAATTGTTCCCTGGAACAGAAATGTTGTGCAGTTACCAAACGCATTTATGCTTTGAGAAGAGAAATCTTGTGCAGTTAACAAACATGTTCTGATTCTCTAAAACTCATCCAGGGAATAGAATTAAAAAAATCAATTCTGATTGGAATTGATTTTTTAAACACACTCTTAGCCTCTATTCCCTCAATCTTTTCAGTCGCTTGTGTTTTAAGTGCTAATGACTTGTAATATGGGTAATCACTCATTTATAGAATTCATGTTTCTCTTGAACTGTACACATAGGGGATGTTTGATGAAGTGGAAATCTTGATATCTCAGTTGAAGTCTCTTGATCTAGTACTTGAATGGACATCTATGTAACATGACCAATGAGTTTGGAGTTTGCATCTTCTCCTAGCTTCCCCTATTTCTGGTGTTCATACATATCTCCCATACTTTCATGTACATTCTATCTTAACATTGGTGGAGATTCCATAACTGTCCAATTTATGCGTTGGCTGGTTTCAGCAGCTCTGCAATGTTTCTGCATCTCAGTGACTTGGTATTAACACATTAAGTACGAATTGTTGACACAGATTGGGGTGCTTGAGGATACAAGAAACCGTACCCTCCATGGAATTTTGCGTGTTCAGAGTTGCTTTAGAGGGCATCAAGCTCGTCTTCACCTGGGGAAGATTAAGAAGGGAATTGTGACTCTTCAATCATGTATTACTCCCTCCTTTTCTCAAATGCTAGATTGCATTTGTCTTATTTTTTGCATAACGTCACTAGTGTTACTGCGCTTGGTGTCTGATTTGCTCTGTTAATGCAGTTGCTCGTGGGCAGAAAGTCCGGAAGGAATATGCTGTCTTAATAAAGAGGCATAGAGCTGCAGTTATTATACAAAAAATGGTTAAAGGGAGGATTGCCTTGAAAAAATATCATAAACTTTGTGATGCATCTGTCATGATGCAATCAGGTAGAATCCAAATGCCTGCTTTGGGTTTGAGTAGGCATCTTTCTCTCGGCTGGATGGGGGAAATAACTTGAGCTTGGTCATGTCTATCCCAGTTTTTTTACGTTCTCTTTCTTTTTTACATGCATAGCGGAAAATTTAGACTAAGGTAAAACAAAATCAGGAGAAGAAATCATTATCTGTTTCCCTGTTCTACTAGAGGGAAAAGTCATTTTCACATCAAATGTCCTGCATGTCTTGAAATTTTCCAGTAAAATGGGCCTGTCCTAATCAAAGAGCCTACAAATTTGGGCCACTTAGTAATCAAATTCCCACTTAGGGTCCGTTTGTTTGAAGAAAATCTGTTTTCCAACTTTCTGGTGTTTGAATGATGGAAAACTAATCGATTTACGGAAAGAATTTTCCATGGACTGAAAACAAGAAGATTAGATTGGGGGAGAATGATTTCCCCCTTCTTGCAAGAAAGAAATCACTTTCCTTGCAAATGATTTCTATTCAATGAGCAAATGCACCCTTATCATCTACCTATCTTGTTTCTATTAGGTATTCGTGGCTGGTTGGTCAGAAGATGCTCAGGAGACATAGGATTCCTGAAATCTGGGATGAAGGTATTTCGTGATTTGATTTTATTTTTGGTCTTCAAGATTGATTCACAATGTTATGAGGTTTTTTGCGTGATACTATTTTGTCTGGTTGAACATAATTAGCCTTTATGCATAGCTTAGTGATCGTGAGTTGCTTTTCTGATTTAGCCAGTTAAGTGATTTGCCAAGTCCTTTTGCATGTCCCTTTCACGGTATAGCTCTCTTTCTGCAGTGTTCTGTCCTAAGTATTTATACTCAATTTCTCATGGATGCGAATATGAGGAAAGTGTCCAAGTATGCATACCAAACAAAAGTATTTCAAGTAGGAAAAATTACTTGTACTCTTTGCCTATGTTGCTCACTTTACATGAGCCGTTAGATCATTGTTGGGTAATGTAGGCCAGAAGTACCTAAAAAGCTTCTCAAGTAGAGCATATTAAAGTCCTTGATTAGTACCTTTCTTGACTGCTGCATCTGAAGTATATTTACTCTCATATTTGCTCTTTTTCTTGTCTAGCTCTCGAAAAGTTATTTTTTCAGCTTTTAGTTAACCCCAAGCTTTTAAACAGGGTGGTGAACCGGAAGAGGTGCTTGTGAAGGCATCTTACCTTGCTGAGTTACAGCGTCGTGTCCTTAGAGCTGAGGCTGCGCTGAGGGAAAAGGAGGAAGAAAATGACATCCTTCACCAACGTCTACAACAATATGAAAGCCGCTGGTCTGAATATGAGTTGAAAATGAAGTCCATGGAAGAAGTGTGGCAGAAACAAATGCGATCTCTGCAATCCAGCCTTTCAATTGCTAAGAAAAGCCTGGCCATTGATGATTCTGCAAGAAACTCCGATGCTTCAGTCAATAATAGCGACGATAGAGACTTCAATTGGGATACAGGAAGTAGTTACAAGGGCCAAGACAGTAACGGCATGAGACCGATGAGTGCTGGCCTTAGCGTCATAAGCCGGTTCGCAGAAGAATTTGAGCAGCGGAGTCAAGTTTTTGGTGACGATGCAAAGTTCCTTGTGGAGGTAAAGTCAGGTCAGGTTGACGCGAGTTTGAACCCCGACAGGGAGCTCAGAAAGCTTAAGCAGATGTTTGAAGCTTGGAAGAAGGACTATGGGGCGAGATTGCGGGAAGTAAAGGTGGTTTTGCATAAGCTTGGAAGTGACGAAGGTGCTGCGGACAGAGTAAAGAAGAAATGGTGGGGAAGAAGAAACAGTTCCAGAATCAACTAATATCTTTTTGTTCACTTATTAGTCCCTTTCATATGTGAATCAAGATCAGATCGATGCATAGAGATTGTGAGAATGTTTTCGCTGAGCTACTTTGGAGGGCACAGTGAAACTAAGATGTATATCATTTCCAGAGATCAAATTTGGTAGATGCGAGGAAATTAGTTTCGACTGCAGATCAAGCAAGTTTGTTATTGTAAATCAATCTCTCTTGAGATAATTCGACGGCGAAACTGTCGAGGTTTGATGTGCAATGACCACGAATCATTCTGATTTTGTCAAGAGTGCCTTGTTGGAAGTGGTGGAGTTGAAGCTTCGGCTACGGCTGTGATTCAGTCAATTAATGCCGAATGCATACTGAAGCTTCTCATGATGTTTGAATAATGCTGCTCTTTTAAAGCTTCTTTTAGCATTGATGTGATCTGGCGATCTTGATAACTAGCATTTCGCCTGTTGTGATACTTGGATTAGATGATGGCTGATGATGTTTTTCGAGAAATGAGAGAACAAACTCAAGATAACCGGATCCTTACCAAAAAAAAAAAAAAACCAAGATAACCGGGCCTTACCCAAAAAAAAAAAAAACCTCAAGATAACTGTTCAATGAATTGGGACAGGGATGCTCCCGGCACCGACACTCCTATTCGAGCAGCCTAAGCCGATCTTTAAGTACAACTTAATAAGACCGACATTGCGGTCTGACTAGACCCGTGAATCTAAATCTGAAGTAGCTTGTTCAATGAATCGATTGGGGTTGGATCTTGAGGCCATGGAACCTGGTTGCAAATCAATTCTCATTCGATTGTCACATCCGTGAGATAGGAAAGTTGATCATTGCAATAAATAGAGCTAAGAGGGCGAACCTTCGAGTTAGAAGTTGATTTTCTTATTTTTGATTTTTTTTATAATTTTTTTAAAGTGACTTCAAAATTACTTTTGAAGAAAAAAAAAGGCTGCTCGGAAAGTAAAAAAATGAAATTGTATTACCGAAAGGGTTTCTGTTTCATAAGCTGAATGGATTTCTATTTCAGAAGTTATATTATAAAACGGATTTTTGCTTTAGAAATTTTTTCATGCGCACCCTAATTAAAAAAAAAAAAGTCTTTTAACAAAAATTTGACGAGCAGCCTCAGCGATGGATGACGTGGCTCAAAAGTGCCCGGAAGCCCAATACGAAAACGGCCAACAGAAAAAGCGAAGTGCATCTCCCTGAGATATGAAGGGCGCTCATCCTTCGTTCCCGTACTTTGCTTCTTAGCGCCGCGCCGACCATGCTGGCGAGCGGCTATCGCATCTCGCACCACCTTCGGGAATGCGATCCCCACCGTCGCCGCTTGGGATTGGCGCTCGGGCAAGGGCTCGACGGCGCCAGGATCGTTCAGCTCTCGTCCCTGTTGCTGAAACCTCTCCGCGCTGCCTCCGGAGACGGCGGCCGTCGGTCGCGGAACCGGTTGAGCTCTTCCTGCTCCAGCGTCCCCTCCCAATCGCGTGGCGGAGTCCCCATTCTGTCCGATTGTTTCAGGTTTGAAGCTCACTCAGTCGCATCCCGTATAGAGTGGCATTTTGCTCTTGACTCGGTTTTCTTTCTTCTTTTCCTTTTCTGCTTCGTTTGCTCTGGGTTGTTGTTATTTGGCCAATTTTGAGCTTGTTTTGAGCTGAATCCGCCATTTTTGACGAATCGCGTAATTTTTCCTGCTTTCTGTCTTCACCTGCTGGCGCCTGTCCTTGCTTCTGGAGCTTTATGTTGGTATTGCTTGTTGGGCTGAGGTTGAATTTTATTTCTTGTTCCTTTTCTTGCGTAGCCAACAGGAAAATACTCGCGAGCCTGTCTCTGAAGGGTCGTCCTTGGTGGCAGGTTTCCTTTTTTTGCTCCCAGCAATTTCTTACTGTTCATGCGTTTCGGTTGTTCATTTCAATGAGTAGTCCTGTATTTTGCTTCTGCACACTGCTTGGATGTGGAATCCGTTTAGTGAAGAACATCACTATTAGTACGTCTTCGCCAGCCAGGTTTTTTCGATTCTGTCCTTTGTACATCTCTATTGTGTCAGCGGTTAGACCAATGTCATTGTTAAGCTTACCATTCTGTGAAGACACGCCTTCATAGCTGGCTGGGGCAATTAGGACAATGTTACTTTTCTTTGTATTTCTCTTGGGCTGCCAGATTAAAAGATACTAATACTGGTTAATGTACGGGGTGGTCATAAAAATATGAAAACCGAGCCGAACCAAACCAATAAGTTTAGTTCATTGACTTTTTGTTGGTTTGGTTTTGGCTTATACCTTCGGAAACCGAAAAACTGGACCAAACCTATAAATTTGACGAATTAATTTATTTCGCTTTTGACTTATAAAATATGTAGTTTAGCCTAACCAAGATCAAATGAAAGATTTCTACTGTGTTCATCCTTTTAGTTAAACAATATTTGTTAGTGCTTTGATAATTTAATCTGATTTAAGTGTGAGAATATTCTTCTTCTTCTTTTTTTTTTCTTTTGATAAGTTCGTGGAAAGAAGTGCTTTGTAATTAATTTCCATGGCATGTCGAAGTTAGATTGTATTAAGATTTATTAAGCTTCTTACTTCTAAATCACCTTGATGGTAATGGTCTGAAATCGAACCAAATTGAGATGAAGTTATTAGTTTGGTTTGAGGTGTAATTTTATTGGTTTGGTTTGGGTTTGGGTTGAGATTTTCCCAAACTGATAAGTTCGGTTCAACCAAACCAAACTACGGAAACTCTAGTTAATGTATTTTGTCCACTGATTCATCTACTTCCCTTTTTCTAGTAGAAGAAAGGGGGAGGAATGGTTTTATCCAATCTATTTCTTTGCCTGAAGTATCATAGAAGACTGCATGACCACATCTGCTTCTTGTTCATCGATGTTGATGAATTGCCATTGGCATTCTACTTTCGATGTTTTCGTTGTAACTTCATGTGGATATCACAGCAAATGTTGCTGGACTGAGTGTGCAATTCGAACTTCAAACTGAGAAATTCTTCAACTGCACACGGAGAGTTTTCTTTATGTTTTCTTATATCTGTCAAACTTTCACCTCTTCGAGCAACATGATTAAATATTCCACAGAAATGTATGGTGAATTAGGCTTCTAGCTGAAATGCTGGTTAAAGGAAAAGGAAAAAGGAAAAACATTATTATTAGCTCATTGTTTGGTGAGCATTATGTATGTTGCTCCTTGTCCTCATACTATATGAGGAAGTTATCAAGGACTGGCTTTCTTGATATTTTGCGATCATTAGTATTGGCAAGTCCCATCTTCGTTTTGCTTGTCGCTTACTTTTTCCATGGGGATATTTAATTTCTTGTTTATTTCTTCTGGATTTATACACTCGGAGTTCATATAGTGCATTAATTTTGTTTTCTATCATTTTAAAAGGAGGTATTGTGGCTCTTGGAAAGTTTGATGCACTTCACATTGGTCATCGAGAACTTGCTATTCAAGCATCGAAAGTTGGAACGCCATTCCTTTTGTCCTTTGTAGGAATGGCTGAGGTACTCGGTTGGGAACCTAGGTGGGGAACTATGCACGTCCAAATTTTCTGTGGTCTCTCCTCTTCATAACATCTTGCACTAAATTTTTTTATTGGCCTATGTTGTCTCAGCTTATTTCAGTTATGGAACTTGGAATGTTTGCATGAACCCGATAAAGGAGAATTTTATGGAAATATGGCTCGATGTGATTATTTTCTTCTTCTTCTTCTTTGCTTGTTAATTTTTCACTGAACTATTTTTCTTTTTCTTAAGAACCACTTTGTCCACTTAATGGGAAGTCATCAATTTACTATGTGATTAATGTATGCTTGATCTCATAGAGTCCTCTTTTACAATTTACACTTGAGCATTTATGTTAAAGACATTTGTACAAGTTGAAGGGTAGCTATTATTGCCATGAAATGAAAACAGACACTTTAAGGGCTTTGGTCATCTGAATAGACAAACCTGGCACTTGTGCTGTAGGAGGTATTTTGCAGTTTAGGAATGGCACGGAAATTCTTAGCCATAGACCATGCCATTTTCTGGTGAATTATGTGAACCATCATCGTTACTGATGAAGCAAAAGGAGGCTCTCTGAATTGCTAATTGTAAATGGATTTTGAACTATCGTGGCTAGTTGTCATAATTGTTTCCTTGACTTCTGCTTTCCGCTTGAATTATCATCTTGATTTATTTCTAGCATTTTTTGAGCTTTGCATTTGTATTATCTTTGCATGTTCATTTCGTTTTGGTTTCTCATCACTCCTGATCAACACATTTGAAGGCTAGTGATACCTTGTAGATGAAATGTCTCTAGTGCCCACTCACTGTTTATATGGTTATAAATACAAATGCAACTTCTCAATGAAGATTTGACATTAAATAAATGTTTCTCCCATAGGATACCTATAGTTGCCAAGTCTGATCGGCAGCGGGTTTTGTCCTCATGGGCATCATACTGTGGAAATGTCATTCCTGTAGAGTTTCAAATAGAATTTGCAACTGTTCGGTATCTCAGCCCTGAACAGTTTGTTAAGAAGCTATCTAAGGAGCTAGGTGTGCGAGGAGTTGTAGCAGGTACTATTTATTTTATGGCTACAGAGTATAGCCTCTATCTCTTGTTTTGACCTTTTGGTGTCAAGGTCATGTTAGGTCTATTCTCTCTTCATTTTCAGTTGCTTTTGCTTTGGTGCTTATGCCAGGTGAAAATTACCGGTTTGGATATAAAGCTGCTGGTGATGCATTGGAATTATCTAGGCTGTGTCGGGAATGCGGTATGAGTGCTTATATTATAAAGTCTGTAATGGATAAGAACCAAGAATTTTGCCACTTGGATGCCATCGATTTAAACGAGAGAGGACAAGTCTCATCCACCCGTGTACGGCATGCACTTGCTGCGGGAGATATGAACTATGTGTCTGAGCTTTTGGGTCGTCGTCATCGCCTTGTTATAGAGATCAAGGGTCGAGAAGTAATTAGTGGCCCAAAACATAGTTTTTGGGCTCCCAAATCCTGTTTATTGAATCTTGCCCCAAAGGATGGAGTATATGATAATTGTTATATTGTCAGTGGTCAGGAAAACTTAGTACCATGTAGAGTAGTAATAGACACGGCAGCTATCCATGTGCAAATGGATGAAACAGGTGCATGTGATGATTTTGGTACTCGTGACTTTCAGCTCTTGCATATTGAATTTGGCGATTCAAGAGTCTGACTATGTGTATAATAAATGTCTGGTGATTTCCCCTTTATAGTGAGGTTCAAGTGTTTCGTTCATGTCCGGTGGTTCTTTCTTTGTAGACAGCTATCAAGGTCTGCTCGTGGTTCAAGGGGTAAATATTATCCGGCCCTTTACTACATTATTCTAACACAACAAATATGAAACTTCATCATCAGAGCAGACGTATGCTGTTTGATGGAATAGTATCTCCTTCAATCTGCACACGTCAGGATTCTGGAAAAAAGCCAGCGGTGGATATGACCCTCAAGAGAATTGCTGAGTAATCTATAGTTTGCTTGTTTTCAGTCAATATCCATTTAAATTTGTCCTCTAAGCTTAGTGTTTGATGATTTTATCTGGTAGCTTTGGTCTAATTCTGCTGGTAAACTTGCTCGTTATTCTGTATTTCATTTCTCATTCAGTAATTTGAGTAGACCTGCCTCTGAGTTAGCGAATGTGATTTTTTCTCACTTTTCTCTGTAGATGTGTTGCCGTCCCATAAGACATTACTGTTGATTGCACTTTTCTTAACTTCACTCTCTTTCCTTGCAACAGATCAATTATTTTCAACTAGCGTTACGTGATTATGAGCTCTTAATGTTAGCTTGATGAACTTATTGTGCATTCTAAAATGGGCGGATTGTCTTTTTAAGACCACACCATGTAGAGTGAGGGCATCTTTTTAAGTGGAAGCTGGAGTCTTCAACATATTTAGCTTCAAAGGGTGCTTTTTGGCGTGTCAAGCTACGTGAGCCTGATTATTTCGTCCTTTAGAGTCCAAAAAAAGAGTTTGTCGTATTTGCCGGAACTTTGCAAATTCTTTTTCCTTTCGCAACCAAATCATGTTATCACTCCAAGAACGCTATCCTTCTTGTTTTTCTTTTGGAACCGATGAAGTCATGTAAGTCAAGAAACTTGCGGGTTCTCTTTCGTCTCTCTTTCTTCCTTCTATTTGCCTGGCAAGATAATCGAAATACAACTTCTCTGCTCTGCTCTGCTCTGCTCTCTCTCTCTCTCTCTCTCTCTCTCTCTCTCTCTCTCTCTCTCTCTTTTTCTGGACGCCGTGTGCATTGCAAGCATGACATTAATCTCCGCGGCGGTGCGGTGACATTGAACCCCCCAGAATTCTCATATTAAAGATGCCGGCAAAGGAAGTGCCTGAGGATGAGATGTGATCTCTTTGGGGGCACTTCTGCGCGAGTGTCCTTTACTGCGAATTAGGAAAAGCTAGGTTCCGGGTTCTCGTCTGTTTTCCATAATCAACTGAAGAGATTTCCCTTTTTCCCACCCAAGTTTTAGAAGCAGCCCTTTCGGCCATCTGGGCTTGGTTCGACAATCAATACTAATCCAGAAAATTACTCTCGAGATCATTAGGCTTCTAAGCCTATTTTCCTAGATCGACTAAGTTGCGGGGGGGCAAGTTCGGTAATTGTCCGTAGCTTTTAACTGTCATCGAACGAGTTCATTACTTTCATTCTTCCTAGAGTTACTTCAAGAGGAGGGGTTAAAAGAGATTGCTTGGTTTGTGACCGACCTCGAGGACCCCGTGCTTGTGCTGCTCGCGAGGAGGACGTTCGAGACCCTGAAAGTGGTTGTCGTTCGGGTCGTCCGTCCTCCGGAGCACCTCATCCCGTTCCAGCAGCTCTTGCAGAAGCTGAGGCGCATTGCCTCGCTCTTGTGGCGGCCGACGGTGGCCCAGCAAGGTGCTTCGACTGGACAACGTTGGCAGCCATGCACGCGCTCAAGGGCCTCAAGTTCATCACAGCCACAGCGTGCTGTGGGAAATACTTGGCCCATTATCGAAACAGTACCGGGACTGTACTAAAACAGTATCCAGATTCAGCTCGAAAATTTCCTAAATTTTCGGGCCGGGCTGGGTCAGGTTGCGGGCCTTTTTGACAGCCCCAATTATCATATCCCACGTTAGCAAGTAAGCACGATTTCGCAATTGAAGAGGGAAGATGAGGACATGCTGTGCGTGGGCATTGATGCGCGGGGTATATTCTTCAAACTGTTTGCAAGCGCTTTGACTGGAACCTGGATGATGGCCACAAAAAGTTGTTGGCAATTTGGGAAAACGACACGTCGAATCATGGGCAATCGCTCCGCCAGCATGGAAGCGCTCAGGGACGGTGCCCCAACCACCTCTTGGATCTTGAATACGTCCTTATTTCCTCCTCCTCCTTCCAAAATTTTTTTTTTTCCTGCAAGCGTGTCCGAAGAGTATTCTGGGAACTTGCGTCTGTCGTTTCAACGTCACGCGAGGAAGACGAGTTAACAAAGCTCTTCGAAACGTCGACGCATTACTATTGATTCTTGCGTTCCGTCTTGGTACTCGTTTACGTCCTTTTGCAATGCTTATTAAAAAAAAAAAAAAGGGGCGATCACATCGACATCATCCGCCCGTTCAAGTGGGGTACGGTGAGGATTCATGAAGCTTTCTACACCAAACTTTAAAAGAGAGAACTATGCTCGCTTGCGAGATCAATGATAATGGTAGAAATTTTAAGAGATCGGAAGAACTTACGAGGAGCAAGCCTTATTTCTGAATTCGCCATGCGGCGAATATTGTTCTTTCGTTCGTATTGTGATTCGCATTTTTGTAGCATTTCTTATTCCATTGTTAACCTATAAATATGTATCGTAGTGTGCATGGACATCGGCTTAAAAAAAAGAAAAAGAAAAGAAAAATACTTCCTCCACAAAGTCATACTCCCCAGCAATTCGTGTGAAATTTAAACTGTCTTTTTGCGTATCCTTTTGATATATTCGGATGGGGTGCATAAATGCGCATCCCCATCTCACAAAAGGGGAGGATGAAGTATTATTGCATATTACATGGACCAGTTACAATTTTTTTTTTCAAAAAGACATGTCCTTTAACAGAATAAAAAGAGAATGGAAAAATGACACAAATAATTCACAAGCTTTGATTTAATATGTAATGTGATTTTCGAATTTTTAATTTGATCAATATGGTCCTTGAACTTTAATCAATATTCAACGTGATTTTTAACCTTTTAATTTGTTCAATGTAGTTCATAAACTTTTAAAACATTTTTGACTTAGAATTTGAATTATAAGAAAACATTCAAAGTCAACTTTGAATTGAAATTAATGGAAGGAGTAGATTGAATATCTCTTTAAAATTCAAGATTGAGTTAAATATATTTTAAAAATTTAAAAATTATATTGGTCAAATTAAAAGTTTAAATATCACATTATATATTGGATCGAAATTTATGGGTTATTTAAAAGTTTCATGCACCATGTTATATGTCGCCACGCAAAGAGCGGGGGCAAATTAGGGAATTAGTGCAAAATCAAATGTCACGCGAGGATTTCGTGCGAATATTCGGGGGTTTGCATAAGGAGCACGCGATGCGAAGCGGGCAGCAGCCTTCCCTTCACCTCGGAAAAAGGAAACCAAAAAAAAAAAAAAACAGAAACATCAATTTAAAACGCGCCGAGCTGTCTCGGACCCCATCCATACACAAACCCAAAGTTCTTCTCTCCCTAAACCAAGGAGATTCCCTCCCTCTTCCTCTCTCGCCCCCGTCCTCCGTCGTTCTCGGACTGAAGAAGGAAACCCGCCGGAAGCCCCGTCGCCGCCCTTCCCCTTCATTCAGGTGCGTTCTCTTTGGTTTCGCGTTTCGCCATTACACGATTGCCGAATGCTCTTTTTCTGCCGTCCTTCTTCTTTGGAGCGGGCTGCGTCTGTCTTCGCCTGCTTTTTGGAAAAAAAAAAGATGGGATTTTGACGAGCTTCAATTTGTGGGCAATGGCCGCTCGATGACCCAACAAAAAACTCTGTTTCTTTATCTTCCCTTGCTACGTGGTGGTTTCGAGCTTCCCGTAGAAAAATTCCCAATAAATTCGATTGCAAAATGTGTTTTTTCCCTTTGTTTTTTTTGCGATTGGGAAATTCGCGACGGGTGAGGCCTCGAAAGCTGAAATGCGGTTCTCTAGATTTGCTTAATGCCGCACTTTTGGATTCTGGTGGGGGCGGCGAGGCGGGCCTGTGATCTGAGTATTTTTGCGACTTGTGCGACTCGTTTGGACTCCGGTAGGGGCAGAGAGGTAATTTGGATACGCTTCCCCATTCAATTCAGCGGTTGACGTGACGTACTCTGGCCGCTTTGGTCACGGGTCATCGACTGGTCCATCCCCTTTTCCCGTTTTACCCTTTTCGACCTTTGACAAGGTCGTAACTGTCTTCTTTTTCATCATGGTCGTCGCTTCTGATGCGTATGGGCTCCTGTATTATCGGAGCACGATTATTCATCAATCGCTTTCTTGTCCTTTTTGGTTCTCAATGGTAATACTCGCGTATCGTGTTTGATCTTTAAAAGGCCCTCGTTTTATTGTGAGTCCCATTTGGATGGCTTTCTCGTTTCTTGAATCTTTGTTGAGCTGAATCAAATTGACCTCCTCTTTTTGTTTGGTTAATCTTGCCGTGTTCTTGTTCGTGGCAGCTACCTTTCTCTAATCAGGAGAGGCTTTGACCGTCAAAGAAGTTCCTGGTCGGTGGGGTCTTGCTAGTCGACGATCGGGCTGTCGAACCACATTTGACAGCCCGGTTTTCTTGAACAGAACCTAGAGCATACATATTATAAGCAGGCGAGAATTTGAACTGTTGCCAGGTCAAATAAAAAGCTCCCATTTTGTATCTTGATTTGTTGCCCGGTTCTCTTCCTTGGATTCGGGACCCTTTATTCCTGTAGCAACCGTGATCTGTCGTCTGGTGGATTCTTAAACCCTTTTGCTTCAATTCTTGCAGGTGAATCTTCATTCTGGGCTTTCTTGGTTCAGAGCAACCTGACTGTTTTAGCGTTATTAGTATAATTCTTTTGGTTCTGTGAAGAGGGTGCCTCTGGATTGGCATAACAGAATTTGAGCTACATTTACGTGATGGGTTCTTTGTCCGGTATCTTTCAACGCCCTCTCGTGGCAGCCGCTGCAGTTGCCGCAGCGTCTGTCACAGCTGACCTACCCGACAAATTATCTCCTTCGAAATCATTGGTCACTTGCTTCAGTCCGGAGCAGCTCGACTCTTCATGTACATCTAACGCAACGCGCGACTCAGATTCATCATGGGTTTCGCAAATATCAGTATCGAAGCTTTCGACTGTGTCATTTGTGAGCAGAATCCGAACACCTCTTCCCAACACTAAGGATCGATTTCCTCATTTGGGTCACAATCTCAATTCGAATTTCTCGAGCTCTTTTGTTGCCGCTTCTCCGACCTTAGTAAATTTATATCAATCTGCTGAGTTGGTGAAGGGACCGAAGCCTAACACATCTGCGAGTGCACTCCCTACCTCGGCTTCAGCTTCTGATGTTCTGTACAGATGGCATTTACCTGAACTGCATTCTCTAGACATTTCGGGGTATTCAGATTGTTCTTCAGAAAAGCAAAGGACAGTTGTGGTGTTATTGGGCTGGTTGGGAGCGAAGCAGAAGCATTTGAAGAAATATGCGGAGTTGTACACTTCAATGGGATTTCATGCCATAACCTTCACCTTTCCCATGGCCGAGATTATGACTTACCAGGTTGGAGGCAAAGCAGAGCAGGATATAGAGTCACTTGTGAAGCATCTGGCTGATTGGTTAGAAGATGAGCATGGAAAGAATGTTGTTTTTCACACTTTTAGCAATACTGGATGGCTAACGTAAGTGCTCCCTCTTGCTCTCTCTCTCTCTCTCTCTCTCTCTCTGAGTTAATCTATTAATTACCTTATCTGAGTAAATGTTCGTCATTTTTTTTTTTTTGGTTTGTAAAATTGGCCCGACATGTTAGCTGATCCGTTTTACTACAGGTATGGAGCTATTTTGGAGAAGTTTCAGGAGCAGGATCCTTCTCTGATGGGAAAAATAAGGGGTTGCATCGTAGATTCTGCGCCGGTTGCGGCAGCAGATGCTCAGGTAATTGACTCTTGTGCTTTAGTAATGGCATGGTGTTAGAACATTATCATCTAGACGTCACTTGCTAGACATACAATTATATTGCGCCATAGATATCCAAGTCCTCTCGGTTTGATGACTTATATTCTTCCAGTAAATGATTCTTCAAAGCTTGCCCCACCTTGTCTCTTTGTTAGTGCTCTTCTGTGATATGCTGGTCAATACGTTCTAAATCTTTTATCATTATTTCTACTACTAGTTGTACTTTGCGTGGGATATTTGCACTTTCTGATAATTATGATGAGCATTTGCAAGGTGAAAATCTGTTGGGAACTAGGCGTTTCTGTCGAGTGATCTTTGGTTCCTTTATCACTACTATAATTCTTCCTTTCTTTTGGGTGTTTAGGTGTGGGCATCTGGTTTCTCTGCGGCATTCCTGAAAAAGCATAGTGTGGCAACAAAACGATCCTTTAGCTCAAATGAGTTGGCTACGGGGGTGTTGGGCAGCCATGTAGTGGCCTCGGACCCAAAGCCTGCAGTAAGTGAAGCAGCTTTGCTGCTGATTCTGGAGAAGTTCTTCCAGGTTGTTTTGAATCTTCCTTCTGTGAACAGGTATGTTGCTCCCATTGTACATATCTCACATCAACAATGTATCATGAAATTTCGTAATTTGTTTCAAGTGTTCTCCCTGCAATTATTAATGCCCGCTTCGTGCCATACATAGGCACGTGCTCAGAAGAAGAATAGAGATCATGCTCTGGTTATGATCTGAAAAGCAGCAAAAACCAAGTACTTCAATTGATGTCGTTCTTATCTTATTGTCTACTAATGCAGGAGGCTTAACAATGTCGTGGACATATTGTCGTCTCGACCGCCGAGCTGTCCACAGCTATACATCTATAGCTCCGCAGACCGAGTCATTCCTTCTGTGTCCGTGGAGTTGTTTATAGAGCAGCAGCGGAGGATGGGCCTCGAGGTCAGATCCTGCGATTTTGTCTCAACGCCTCACGTCGATCATTTTAGAAATAACCCGCAATTGTATACCACCCAGCTTACCCATTTTTTGGAGGACTGCGTCCTCACATGCTGCAGAAGACTTTCGTGAGTACTAACCACAGAAAGGGACATCGTATAAACTGGTTTTTGTCTCTATTCTTTTCCTCTCTCTTGACTTAACTGTCGTCTGCAAACGAGTAAATGATTCTTTCTCTCTGAAAATTCCTTAGTTTGAGAGGTGAGCAATCACCATGCTGGGAAGAGACACAGAGATATGAAAATATTGTAAATGTTATTTGACTGCAATACAAAAAAAAAATTCCATTTGACTCTCGTACTATCTTTTTGTTATACGTGAGATTCAGTACTGTTATTTTGAATTTCCTTAAAGTGTGTGTGCTTGCATATTTCTTTATCTGTTCACAAAATACCCTCTCGTGCTCCAACCACCTGTTATCTGAAATCTATCTACAAAGCTGAATCTATCTGATATGGAGTCATGATAAAACAGAGCTATTATGAGGAATTGTTATTTCGAAGCGAAAGTGGGAGAAAGTTTTATGATTTCCATGGTAAACTGACGGAAAGAGAAATTAGCGGATCACGCTAATTTTATGTCGGTAACCTCTAAAAGGAGTTAGTCAGAAATTTAAGAGGTTACTAATTAACATAAATAAAAGTTATCGAAAATAAACTATACATAAATAAACGCCGATAAATTAAACAAACAAAAGCGCGTTATTGGGCCGCAATCTAATGGGGGAAAAGTTAGCGAATCATATGCTAATTTACATTAATGTTCTGTAAAAATGGTAAGTGATCCAGGAGTCCAAGGCAAGCAAGAGTTGATAACTCAATAGAACAAGCTAATAAGTTAAAAAAAGAAAGAAGAAGAAGAAGGGGAGTTAGTACCATGAAAAACTCAAACCGGTACATTTGTCATAAATATATCTCAACTCATTTTTTTTTTTACCATCAACAACTCTAAACTGATACATTTTTAATAAACTTACATAAATTAGTACACTTGTAATAAATTTACCCTTCATTAATTTTTTTTTAATTCTATAGTCATTTTTTAATTGGATAGCATGTGACAATTACAAGATGTACAAATTTGGGGCTTTTACCATTTATTGTATCAATTTAAAATTTTTTGTAATATTAATCTAATTTAAAAAAATTAATGAAAGATAAATTTGTCATATGTGTGTCGATTTGAGATTTTTAGTAGTCAAAATGACTAGTTTAGGGCAAATTTATCACAAATGTATAATTTGAGGTTTTTGGCGGTCGAAAAAATAGTTTGGGGTAAATTTATCATAGGCGTACTAATTTTAAATTTTTAAGGCCTAAAAAATTTATTTGAGATAAATTTATTATGTGTATTAATTTAAGATTTTTCGTAATATTAATCCTAAAAACATAATAGAAAATTTAAAATTTAAAAAATGGCCGTCGTCCACCAAGAGTGAAACAGGCCGCGCAGCAACCGTACAACAACATCCGACTGACCCAAAAGTCGACATCAGAAGCAGAAGCCACTGATACTGGTACGGGTTGTTCTGTTTCTCTCAAAGATTGCATTTTTATGCACTTTGCTTGCTACTCCCGTCACCAGCTCTTTCTCTCTCTCTCTCCATCGACCCTCAATCGTCAACCATCTGAAGGGACGAGATTATAATCTCTGATTCGCCCTGATCCCCCAAATCTCTTCCGATCCCATCTCCAATCAACCCCGTCTTCTCTATTCCCCGATTAGTGTCGTGGGTTTGCGATCGCCTCCCCAATTCCCCGACCCATGTCTACTCCGATCCGCGGCGAGGCCGGTCCGGCCGAGGTCTGCATAAACGACATCCTCACCGACGACGAGCTCAGGTCGGTCCTGGCGAAGCTGGACTCCGAGAAGGACAAGGAGATCTTCGGTCTGGTGTGCAAGAGGTGGCTCACTCTCCAGAGCTCCGAGCGCCGGAAGCTCGCCGCCCGCGCGGGTCCTCACATGCTCGTCATGCTCGCCGCCCGGTTCGCCCGAGTCGTCGAGCTGGACCTCTCGCAGTCCGTCTCGCGCTCCTTCTACCCTGGCGTCACTGACGCCGACCTCGCCGTCGTCGCCAACAAGTTCAAGCGCTTGAAGGTGCTCAATCTGAGCAACTGCAAAGGTACAACCTTTTTTTTTTTTCCCTAAGTTGTTGTATTGCTTAATCTTTCAGGGAATGAGACGAGTCTCGTTTGGGATGGAATTGACTTTTCTTTTTTGGTTACTGTGTGTTCTTTGTTCGTCGCGGATTGATTCGTTTCTTTTCTTATACTAACACCGAAATTTTTTTGCGCAAGAGCTACGCTGGCCTCTCTCTTATTCTACTGTGGTATTGAAATTAGTCACTTTAGCAGATACATTTTATATTACCTTTTCATGGAGGATATTCTTCTTTTCCTGAGTTGCAGGTATAACTGATAAAGGAATGCTGAAACTTGGAGATGGTCTTTCGTCCTTGCAGTCATTAGATGTATCCAATTGCAGAAAGCTCACAGACCGGGGATTGGAGGCGGTTGCTAAGGGTTGTCATGATATGCGCACAATGCATCTTGCCGGTTGCAGATTTGTCAGCGATGTATTGTTAATGGGTCTTTCGCAGAATTGTCCCAGCTTAGAAGGATTGGTGCTTGGAGGATGCATCAATATAACTGATCAAGGAATCACGGACCTTGTTGGTGGGTGTCAACAAATCAAGCTGTTAGATGTTAGTAAATGTAGCAATCTAGGAGACTTCGGGATCTCCAATGTCGCAAAGTCTTGTGCTTCTTCTCTAAGGACCCTTAAGTTGTTGGATTGCTGTAAAGTGGGAGATCAGTCCATATTATCCTTGGCCAGCTTTTGCACGGGTCTTGAAACCCTTGTTGTTAGCGGTTGCCGTGATATTTCTGATGAGTCTCTAAAATCTCTGGCTGCTGCATGTGGAAATAGTCTCAAGATCTTGGGAATGAATTGGTGTTTGAACATATCCGACTTGTCTCTGAGCAGCATCCTTGGTCGATGCAGATATCTGGAGGCTCTTGACATTGGGTGTTGTGAAGAGGTGACTGATGCCGCCTTCCAAGTTCTGGCTAGTGTGGAAGATGAATTGAGTTTGAAGGTTTTAAAAGTCAGCAACTGTCCCAATATAACAGTGACAGGATTAGGCATTATTTTGGACAAATGCCGCTCCCTGGAATATCTTGACGTGCGATCATGTCCCCATATTTCAGAGGCAGCTTGTGATGAGGCCAGGTTGCAGTTTCCTGACTGTTGCAAGGTCAACTATCTTGGCAGGTTGTCCGAGCCTGACATGTTACTTTAGCTGCTTGAATGGGTACATTGAGTATTGCCGCCCAATTTTCAATTGGAAAAATAAACTGTTGAAGTTTCAGCTATGGGCTTTCCTTCCAAGACTTACCTTGTACATCTGTCCAGTGTGCTATACCACAGCTCGAAGGGGTATTCTTCTGTTCCTAGTGCACAGCATTTTGTGATGGATATGGGATGGAGAGTCATTTGCTCTGAGTCGTATGTAACCGGAAGTTTATATATGTAAATTGCAGTAAACTTGCTTTCTTTCCTGACATTCATACAATTGTATTGCTCTTCAATGCTCCTTCCCTATATCTGCAGCATGTTGGCATACTAATGCAGTGCCTTCTCTGTATATTTTCCACAAATTCTCCTCGAGAGATTATGAATTGGATAGAGAATTACGCGGAAGAGGATGTTGGTATAAGTTGCACTTAGATAAATACGAGTATTCTCTGTTTTGGTCTGTGGCTGGAAGTTCGATTCCGCTGAACACTCCAGGAGCACGTTACCTTACAAAATTTGTGAAAATCCTCATGTCTTGTTTGCGCTATCTTGACAGAGTTTGATAGACCTATCAGAAGCAGCGATGGCGTTTTTGGTGGTTGTGAAAAGTGGCGTTGTAAATACTATCTGTTCTGCTGCTGCCTGGTCATGCTCACGCTTATTTGACTACTCCAAGTTCTTTGTTTGGAAGGATCATGGGAACCTGTCTTGACTTAAATTTTTCGTACCCCTGAAGATTTAGAAGAAAGGATGCGGATGCTATACATTGTAGGGCTTGAGGGACTTGGAGGGAACGAGTTACGAGAGTACTGTTAAAGTGACGTGATATGCGATGACATGTTTCTCAAAAGGGTCATTTTTTTCGGTAAATAGATCCATTCCTCGATTTTAAGCATCCTTACTTCTACTTTTTGCATTTGTGGAATGTCATGCGTCTTGCTTCAACAGGTTGATTAACTCTTGTACTCTGGAAGGTCCTGAAGAAGGATAAACACTGGAGAGAAACTCTCTGTGTGCTCAATACATGTTGTTATGGATAGTTTCCTTCCGTTAAGAGGATGAACATGTCTCATATCATGAAACCAGACTCGTAATGAGCAACCCAAGAGGCTCATAGGCTGGAGTTAATTTGTTGTTTGGGAAGCATGATTCGGGATAACTCGAATTTTAGTAGCGCTGCATTACTCATAAAATTATATACAATTTCTCCGACCAGTGTAGTTTCCTCAATCCAAGTAAGACAATTGTCCTAGTCGGCCGTTGAGCGAGCAGCTCTTTTGTGAATTCCGAGCGACCAACTTGCTGTTCTTGCTATGCTTGAGAGATTGCCCGTTGAAGGTGCTTAAATGTCTTGTCATGATTCAAGAACCCCATGAACCAGAAATCAAAACTGTCGACCGTGACTGTCTGTATGTACTTCTCCGACGGCCTCTCAACATTTTCACTTTGGTTTGCCTCCGCTATCTTGGAAAGTGGGATCGAGACCTGTAGGTAAGCAAGAAAGTTCGTCAGAAATCTTCATCTTATGAGGAAAGAGAGCATAAAAGTGTATAAAGCAGCATAGAGCAGAAGAGTTTTCATGTTCGCTTTAGCAAATTACCTTGTAATGGATTCGGGCAGATTCTCCATTTTGGGATGGCAATTTCATCGACCTTTCGCTGCAGAAGGCAACTTTTTCCGTGGAGATGAAGAGGAGACCTGCTATAGGACCCGCCGTTGTTGACAGATAACACTGTGAAGCCTTTGTGAGCCTCTCCCCTTCTCTGACACTGAACAGATGCCTAAAAATTTTCTCCATCCCTCCTACCTGGAGAATTCTTGCCCCCAAACTCAACTTCCCTTTCACAGTTTCAGAGATCTTTGGACTTAATCTCACTGCACAGTCAGAACAGTAGAATGGTTAGTTGACCTCAAGATGGAAGAACAGACTGGTCACAGAATCACAAAGATAGAGAACTACGCAAAATACAGGTTTTTGGTGCGCAAATAATTCGATAAACTCTTCATTGGATTCACAATCTTTTCAAACGCAAAGAAGTGTAATTACCATGCTCTCGGATGCCGTGTGCGAAACCATCAGCTTTCTTTCCTAGCTTATTCATTCTTTTAAGCACTGAATTGCGCTTGGCAGACACATTTGCTGGAGAACGCATGTAAGATTGACTGCTATTGTATGGCTTGGAAGAAATGGCTCTTGACGACTTTCGAACTGCGTATGCCGCAGCAATGACTGGAATTCCCATTATGTGATCACGAAGCTTGGTTGCCATCTTCGACGGGAAGTCTTTATGCTTCTCTCTCTCTCTCTCTCAAGTGCTGCCTAGGAGCTTCGGAACTGTTAAGGAAGGAGAAAGATTTTTGCTTGATGAAGTTGGTTATCTTCAGGTCTATATAAATAGGTGATGAAATGGCAGGTGACTGCTGACTTTTGGTTGCATGACTCATCAGTTGATCATCAGCAGCACAAAGGCACTTTGTTGGAAGTTTTTTTTAGTAGGATGATGTGTGACCCCCCGTAATGCTTTTTACAAAAGAGGGGTGTGGCATTGAATTTCACTAAGTCATTGTGGAAGATAGTGGATCTCTTCTCCGCTTCTGTACTTATTTTGCCAGTAGATGAGACAAGATTGCTTCTTCTCATTGAATTGCACCATGGAATTTAGGTCTCTACAAGCAATTATGAGAAAGATCATAACTTTTTTTTTAAAATTTACAAAAGGGTGAACGAAACATGCTGATTGGGTGATGATCTATCCCTTTGTCTAACCACTGTTTGGATGCGTCAACGTATTTTGCTTTTGAGCTGGAATTGCAACTTTCTGACGCCAGTCCTTATTTGGATTGCTCCAGAAAGTTCTTTGAAGAATTCCAACATTATCTCATCAACCGGGGAGGGCCGACTATGTTGGCCCAAAAAAGATATGTAAGACCGTGTGTGATCATCTTTCCCATGTTCTGCAGGGATGAGTATGGCCCACGTCACCATGTTTAGAATTTCCCTTTTTTTTTTCCCACGATTTTGTGCAGTTTTTGGAGTGTTACAGTTAGGCGATATCTGGGGATATGTCGACTAAACACGTTCTGAAGTACTGTGCTGTGGTGAAGGTTGGAAAACGAATTCGAAAGGTTTTCTGCTGGCGGCGAAGCGATCGCTTATTGATCTGAACAAACAATGAAGCAGCAGTAAGCTCAATCTCATTACTCTCAAGGAGAAAGTTGGGGATACGTGCTTACGACACCTCTGTTCTCGTTATGCAGAGTTCATAGACCGAAACCAGATAACAAAAAGGAAAGGAAAGGGAAAGATAACGAAGAAAAAGACGGAAGAGACGACCCAAAGCCACAAATTATGGGAGCCCATGTGCATGTTTTTGCATGAATCTCTTTCACATGACCTGTTCCATTCTTTTTCTTTGTTAAACCCTCGGTGCTGAGGTGTGGTTGGATGGGCAGTAGGCCACACTGAGCTACACATGCCTGCTAACTGCTGTCCATGCCCATCTCAGCACACCACTCGGTTGAGGCCGGCGGATGAAAGTAGAGCCGCAGCGAGAGCCGACCACTTTCTTTACTTTCTCTTCTGAGGAGGAGGATTGCCATGTCACGGCCACCTCAGCCTTGTCGCCCACATGAGCCGATTGGTCATTTGTGGTCCTTAGGCTTTAAGGTTTGAAAAGGCAGCGCACGAAAGACGGAGAAAAAAAGGCGGGGCAGGCGAAAAGAGCTCATTCCCCACCTGGAGTTTCCGGCAGTTGATAAAAGTGTGACGGTCTCTGTCTCGTCTCATTCGATACCTTGGCTCATAAGGTGGTTGCCAGTACTGTCGATTTCCGGCCGACTGTCGATTTATCCGGCTTCCCAAGAAATGATAAGATAAGCCGATGATGAGCAATCTTGGAATTGCTATTCCTTCTACTTGTCTGCGTCTTTTCCCATTGTGAAATGATCGGGATGTTGTAACACCGGATGGTTTACGACATCCCCACGCTGCCGAGGACTCTTTCTTTTAAAGGAGAACATCGGAATGACTAATAGAAAAGATATGCGAAAAGGTAAATCATCTTCTAATCAAGCAAAGAGCAGCAATCCCGCAAAATCTCATGACCTTGTCCAAGCAATCCAGTAGAATCGTTGATTGACAAGCACCCAGAAGTCGAAAAAGCGGAATATGTTAAACAGGTATGTGCTTCAATATGACAAATCGTTAGATTTTGGGAGAGGAAATCACAATGTGGGTAACATCGCATTGGAATATGCCGTAACATCAGATGATTTATGACATCCCCTTGCCGCCGAGGACTCTTTCTTTTAAAGAAGAACATCTGATTGACTGATAGAAAAGATATGCGAAAAGGTAATCATCTTCTAATCAAGCAAAGAGCAGCAACCACGCAAAAATCTCATGACCTTGTCCAAGCAATCCATTAGAATCGTTGAGCATTTGATTGACAAGTACCCAAAAGTCGAAAGAGCAAATATGTGCTTCAATATGACAAATTGTTAGATTCCGAGAGAGGAAATCACGATGCAGGTAGTTAGGAGATAAACCTCAGAATAGTACGAGACAACTTGGCAGCTAAACTTTGGAGAGACGAACTCCTTGCTCTAGCCTCTCATCGCGTAATTTTGGTGCGTCGACAAGATAGACTAACATAATCTGTTGACCCGTCCATCTTAATACTTGAATATCACGTCGACCTCAGCTTAACATCAAGCTCTACCGTTTCAGATATCTGGAAAGTGAGATCGCGAGAAATTTCAAGTTCAAATAATTAACAAGACTAATTTGCAATGGCTTTCTGGTTCTTCAGCAATATGTACACTGCACCATCCTAAGTTCAATAAGATTGAAAATTTACTGACCCATCCTTGAACTCAAGTATTTGGTGTTTTTCATTTAGGCAAAAACGAGTTCGTATGGCATATTGACCGACCAAATTGTGCTCTTTATTACTCCTCAAAATTTCCCATCATCAACATGCTCCAAAGTTGGGTTCTCGAACTAGGGCACTGGCATCAGAGGATAAGTTGAATCAAGCTTAGTCTTGTTTAAGTGGCTAGCCCGCTCCACTGGCCTCCATAGAGAAAGGTTCTCTCATAGTTGCAGACTGACAGCCTAAGAGGTCATATTGGAATCACATGAGATTGGCACTAGAATTTCAAGTACGAATTATCACTAGAATCTTTGTGAAATCACTCCCAAGATTCGCAAACAATCGGAAAACTCAAACTGGTTTAAATTTCTGAGCATAATATATTCTGATCTCACCAGCACTACTCTCAAGCAGAGAAGAAACTACCAGGAAAATAGAAGCAACGCCAAAAGGACACCAAAAAATGGAGACAATAGACCTCACAGAATAGGACTCTATGTAGATATCCTCGCTAAATCACAGAGCACAACCAATGTACCTTTGAGTCTTTCATTTACATCTCATATGCAGATTACCTCTGGGCTGATGCATGCGGCATCGGGTATGTTAAGTGACCTACACTCATGGGTGCACTAGTAACCATGGCCCCTGGCATCGGGGTTCTAACACCATATGCCATGTGCAAGGGACCAGGGAGGTTCACCGGAGTCCCAACAGCAGAAACAAGCGGCCCGCCTACTGGTTGCCCGATCGTTGGAGCACTGTACATATTGACACTGGCAGGGCCAGTTGGTGGTTGAGAAGGCTGTTTACTAGGTTTGCTGGACGAAACTCCTGCTGCAGGACTGTTTGTTTGACCAGTTATTGGTCCTTGGGGTGTTGAGAGCTCTCCATTGTTAACGCTAGTAATATCATGAATGCTAGAACGTCTCCTATCTTTGTTCATCGAGTTCAACCTGATGAAATACTTCTGGGCGTGGCTAGCCACTTGTGTAGGTGTTCTTGTCTCCACAAAGTTCCGGGAAATGCTTCGCCAATCCCCCTTCCCATATTTTTCTAAGCCAAGAAGGAATAATCTGCTTTCCAGATCCAAGAAATCAGTCAAAAAGCTTAGAACACATCGGGGTAATCATGCTAGTATGAAAACCAAAGAGCTGAAGGGGATATCAATCCAGAAATGAATGATGTAGGACATTCGCGATCAAGTCTACACATGATCCACTCATCTGTTGTTCAGAAAGCTTGACTTCTTAAGCGAAAGACTCCATGCCATTTCAGACTTACATGCACAATGAAGCTTTTGCTCATAGTCACACCAATTTATACCGAGGCTATTGATTGGTCAGATTCCACGTTTCCTTTTTCTTCAGCTGATTGATGCAAATCAGACTGGCTAACCTGGCGATCCCATGTCCAAGGGTTCTATCATTTTCATTTTATACATAAGCAAGGTTTCTACGAATTTATTTGGAGTTTGGACTGATTACAGGTCTTCAGTTTTCCTATGTACAGCCTTGAGTCCTCCTGAGACTAGTAATACCAAAATCCAAAAAGCAACATAATCTCTTTCAAATAATAAGAAAATTATTAATTCGGAGATTATGAAGTGCTCTGTTTTTGGTTTCCTGTATCGATTAAAACTCGGATTTCAACTTCTCCTCAGCCTTTTATTTCTCCTTCCCGGTTTTTCTCTTAGCTGACCATTGTCAGCTCTGCAGACCACAGGAACTCTTGTCTCGGTGCCTATTCTAGAGGCCTGGCAAGGTGGCAAATCCATTTATTGAAACTTTGATCTGCTTGCCTCAACCAAATACAATCCTGAGTTCTCTAGCAGCACTAACTCTCTTCTCTATCTCTTCCTCCCCCAATAAGCTATAGGGTTTGCAGTTTGTTTTGGACTGGTGGAACTTCAATGGACAGTCTATTGGAAAGTTGTATTGTACTTATCTACTTTGAGAGAGAGAGAGAGAGAGAGAGAGTTCATATAATGCTAATAGTGAGGTGATTAGTTTAATGGAAAACCTAGTCAAAACCAAAAGGGAAATCAATCACGTACTCCACCTACATCAGATGTAATAGAAAGTAGAGAGTCTCTGAGCAATGCCCAAGCAAGCTCTTACATGAAAAAAATCTAAGTCGGATAGGCCTCAAACTTGCTAAACAAAATGATGCGTGATCTTAGAAAGGAAAATGTCTTGAGCATCATTGATAATTTCAACGCTGAAAAGCCAAATAAGGCCAACTTCCCCATCCAGCAAAATGGAAATATATGTTACTTTTTCTTCATCTTTTTTTGAATACAAGAGATGAGAAAACTCAAGGGAACAGGTATGCAATCCATGCTCTTGGTTACTTCTTCCTAGACTCTAGATCTATACTTTGCATCACCATCGAGAGACTCGAGTACCAGCCAACCAACTATATAATCCAACCAACCATAAGGGAAAAATAAATCTTAAGAAACCACCTGAAGGTCTATCACCTCAAATCTGTCTTAAATTAAGGATGGTGACAGGATGACCTAAGACGAAAGCTTAATCTGACACAATGAAAAAAATATAAGCAACATCAGGTAGAATAAGCCAAAGTAGAAGAATTATATGCATATAAGCACACAGCAAGAATGCACATACATAGGCAAGCATCATAGTAGTACGTATATGATGGTTTGAAAGCCACAAAAGTGTCATGGTTGTGTACTCTGCGAAATCTTGTCCCGCAGGTTCCTCCTTCTTTTAACAATTGTTTGGTTTTCCATAAATCTGTTGATTTTGAATATCTCATGACTGGATCTTGATATTGCCATGAAGATTTGTGCTAGATTTTGTTTAAACTAGTCGATGTCGGTTACTTGAGTCGTTTGAGAAAGATAGAGAAAACAAAATCACCTGTGTTCTTCTTCCGTCCAAGCAATTCCCTTCCGACGTTCTTGGTCCGACCTCGATGCCTTCCCCCCGGGATGACTGCCCTTCTTACTACTTGTCTCATCGCTGCCATGGCTCGTTGAACCCTCTGAGGAACAACTGTAATGAGGCAGTTCCACACAACCCGACTCTATCCTATCGATATCACCGACCAGAATTTCATAGTGACGCTTAATCTCTTCTACAGTTTTCCTGGGCACATCGGCGGCTATCTTCTCCCATCGATCAGCCAAGTTTTCCGGGTAAGTCGCCAGTCCATTCTCAAACGCTTTATCCTGCTCTCTACTCCAGGAGCAGTCGGTCGTCGTTTCATCCACAGTCATAGAGCTAAAGCTACGTCAGCGAGCAGAACAGATTGTTGATTGACGGACTACAATTAGTCCAAAACAGCCTGTGGGATTCACTCAGACGGGCATGTACTTGGTTTCAGGAGCCAATAACAGCAGTATGTTAAGTTCATATAACCAAAAAAAAAAAAGACTCCCGAACAGCCTGGCCTAAGCTTAGAGTTGAGCCTGGAGAGAAACAGAGAGGGACCGATAATGCCAAGAAAGCTGTAACTCGAGATCACCCCAGGATTATGTGAACAAATGTACTGTGTCTATCCCCCTTAAATGGATATTTGAATCCTGTGAATTGATGACCTGTTGAATGAACGAAAAGGCAACTGCCTTATAAGTCAATTTCGCCAATGAGAAATATCTGACTAGCAAACACGTAATGAGTATAGTCATCATTGTCAAGGTGAATTCTGGAGAACGGTAAGTTAGGTTCTTTTGATTGTGAGTCTTGAAAGCGACCAAGAAAAAGACAAACAGAGAAAACCAAAGCCAGGAATCTGTAGTGGATTGAGACATTTTCATCTGTTGCTTCAAACTTTTCTCACAAATCAAGGGAAATAAAATTACGGCCAACCACTTGCCCACGGATAAGAACAATTCCAACAGCACAGGCCCACAACAATCTACACCTTTTGCGCTGCAACACCAACAACTGGTCTACAGCACATGTTTGTGCAGTGAACAAGAATGATAGATGAATCCCCAGGGATAATTTCTTGAAAGACAAAACACCAGAAACCACGGAATTCATTTAATTTAACCAATGAACTTCGTGTCTAGACAAGAAAGCAGGATCCTCCTGAGGTTCTTCCTTTTCCTCAAATTCAGAAGAAAGATTATTGCAAGTACCGCGACAAATTGGATATCTCCTAAAACAGCCCAGAACTACCACTTCTAAGCACTGAGATTCTGACAGTTCAACACTAAAAAATCTCACTCACGGAGCATTAAGAAACAGCTAAATTAACTGAACAATGCGAAAAATCTAGCCCGTGCCAGTGACCAAATCTTACTCAGACACATCTCAGAGTCAAGACAGTTACAGAAGCAACAAAAGAAGAAAGCTCAAAACTTCCAAAAACAGTATAGACATTTCACAACAAACCAGCGATTACTAAATCCAGACAAATCCAGCACATATCATTGAAAGACTAACAAAAACGAGGTCGACAAATTGTCCTCAAAAGGAGTAAACTATGCAACAAACACAGGACGAGGATGGGTAACATAGCAATACAAACAAATAGGAGCGGAGCACGACGATGGGACGACATTGGTCCCATCCCCGAAAACAACTGCTTGCTAATTAATACGCCAACTCCGAACCAGAAAGCCTCAACCAAACACAAATCGCTAAAATCTGGAATCTATCAGCACCCATTAATAACTTCTCTTCGTACGAAACAAGGAAGGAAAGAAAACCCATTAATATCAGGAAAATACAGAGCATCAGAGAAAATGACCAGCCAACACGGAGGCAGCGGGATGACCCAGTAATTTTCTTCCCATCCAAACCAGCAAAACAATCTGACAAATCGTTTGGGTCTGTGAAAATCACCTTCCTCCTCCTCCTCCTCCTGCTTCTCGGTTGGTGAAGCCAAGGAGGTCGGTCAAAGTTGCAAACTTTCTGTTCCTGGTGAAGTCCAATACCACAGTCAAAGGAGATTGGCCAATCTGCAGAACGGACAGAAATAAACTCGTAATAAAAAGAATGGATTTAAGTGTATTTCTATCTTGTCTCTTGGTACACACTTCAATCATGGCGGGTCTAATCTCTTACCCAAAGTCCAATCATGAAAAGCTTCCTAATTATATATTCATCCGCCGTCATCGGCGTTCTCTTTTGGACAAAGAAAGAGACTTTGAATGGATAATGCAAGCTGTCTTCTTCTTCTCTGAATATAAATGGAAGGTGGATTACTCGGTCAATTTCTGCGTTCTGGTGAGCGTCCACGGGACCACTTGAGGAGGAATTTTCGTATAATTCCATATATAAAAAAAGAGTATATTGAACCATCTAATTATAAATTATTATTCTGACAAAAAAAATTATAAATTATTATAAGATTATTTAAAAAAATCAAATAAGATATGCATAATCAAAATAAATATGAAAAATCATTACAAAATATGCTAAATTTCTACAAAAGATACCTAAATATCTCTAACACGATCCAAGCACATGGACGCTTACGATTATAAATCAATTATGAATGATTTGAAAAGCATTTTCCTAAAAAATTTTAATTAGCCAATGAGTTTTTATTGTTTACAAAAAAAATTTATGTGTAAATATTTTCAATAATGATGAAAACATTTTTTGTTCAGTTATTTTAATAAGTGATACAAGCTATTGTTTTCAAGAAAGTATTTTTCAAATCAAATATTTTTTGCATAATAAATAGAGCCTTAATTCTTTCTTCTTTTTGGCCATTATAATTCCTATGACGAGACTATCGCGGAAACCCCACAATAATGGCAAGTGTCCTCGTAGTATTTGTCAAATATGCTTGTTTGGTAGATAGAGGAAACAGTTTCTTGAATTCTTTGAATACTACCATGATTAATCGATAAGAAAGTGAAAAATAAATGAATATGTCCTTTAAATTAAGTTAAGCAACTCTAAAAAGTGGTAGGATTGGTTAGTTTTATACTCAAGTTCTTTCAAGGAGATTGTTTCCAAAATGCAAGGACATTGGTGTGTTTTGTCTCAAAGAACATTGGCTTCAATTCTCCGCATAACAACTCTCAAAGTTACAATCTTTCAAGGATGATCCTATAATTCGGGGTCTTGTTGTAAGGACTCCTGTACATGAGTTTTGTCTCTCAATCCACCTCTCCAAATTGTGCGAGAAAAGATGCCATCGTGCGAAAAAAACGAACGTACAAACCGATTAAAGACAGGTGATCCCGTGCATAAGCACCGACATTAGTCACCGCATATCGGCTAACTCACATGTTCTTGTCAGCCGCGCAAGTTTTCATAGACACACTCCGTGCTCTTCGTGCATCTGATACGATATGAAGGGTGATCGTTTTTATCATTGAGGAAGGCTAAAATGCAAAGTAAAAGAGCAAAATTTGTGGGCATTAATACAGAAAAATCATCAAATTGAGGTCACCAAAATCTCCATGGATCTTTATATGGAGGGACATAATTCTCCGTTGGCGGTAGGAGACGAAACGACGACACAGTTTTTTCGAGGAATGGTCCCATCTGCATCGAGATGATGAAGATCTCAAGTTAGGTTCAATCGATACGCTATTTACACATTCCAGAGCGGAATTGCTACAAACTAATTGTGTGCGCGTGTGAGAGAGAGAACCTTTGTCCACTGCTTGCTGAGCGTCGAAGCATTCAGTGTGTATAGATAACCTGAAAGCAGAAGCTAGATGAGATCTCTGAAGAGCAATTGAGGAACACCAAATGTAGCAGATGAGTTGGAGCAAAAAGTTTCCACAACATGGATATTGAGAAGTTTCAACGCTCACTAAAACCACGAGAAAAGAAAGAAAACACAGAGGTTTCTGCCTCATCAACACAAAAACAGAGAGGATATGGAAGTTCAAAGACAAATACAGATGGAATGCAGTAAGGCCTAAGGTTTCACATGATATAACTTTTGAAAGATGCGGAAGAAATTTTGAGAGAATATATGTTTTTGTTCCTACCATCTCGCTCTGCTGTTGAGGCAACATAATGTCTGTAAAGATTTGATTCTTGAGCCTGCAGTATTCCATAAGGCATGTAAGCAGTTGCCTCGTTGGCACGTGCCCAATACTAAGCGATCAATTTTAAGTAAGAAATGACCTACAGTTTTCGTTGGAGATTTGCGAACAAGGTATTCATAAAACCAGTACGGCTCGCCATTAATCTGAAAATGAAAGGGTGAGATGGAAACAGAATACATGTTCATATGAACAAACATCATGTAGAAAAGTTGTTTAATTAGCAGCAAAGTGAAATGGAATTTAGTTCAAGAAGTACATAGATATGGGAGCATACATCGCTAGAATGAGCATCAAGGACCGAACTCTCAGCTAAGCGCTGGGTTGAAGTGACTCGCTGCATAAACAAATGCGCATTTTAGTACTGCATTATACACTGAGGAAAAGAGTTCGCCACATTTATTTTGGATGTTAAGATTCCTGAAAGCATTGTATTGAGATAAAGTGTTGCATTTACACAACTATTACATTATTTACCAGTCGCATCACAATTTTAGCCTGGAAATTAAAGGGATAAGTTGATAGATTGTCTATAAGACAGCCCATCAGATGACCATCGCTTTACCATTTATATGCAGTTAAAGCTCATTCATGGAAGGGAGTCACCTTACCAGGGCAGATTTATCTGATAAAACTGAATCAGCGACATCTTTTGCTGACCATGAACTCTTTTCCTTTGATTTTAAAATCTGAAAATTTGGAGGACCTATCTGCAATAGAGGGACAACATAAAAAGTGTTGACAATTGTGCATCGTGTAAAAGGATATGGTAGTGATTGGGCGTTACCGAGACAGAGATGATGAGGTTATCAATAATATCAACTCGCTCGGAGACAATGCGTAAACGCGCATCAGCTGAATGACAACCAAACAGAAACCCATTCAATACAAGTTCCATTGCATGTCACCGTTTGCATATAATTGCTCAAAGCAGTTGTATAATTTCGACTGATGCTGTAAAAAAATCATAAGGCCCGGTAATTTTCTTTCCTTTTTAAAGAAGAATATATTTATCAAGAGAGCATATCGGCAAAATTTGAAATGCATAATTTGAGGCATCCAGCAGTTTCACTATCTAGATACAATTATTGTGAGCTTCAACCGACGATTTACACCAATTAAAGGATAAGGGGTAAACTATGCTAAAGAGAGGTGTTGTATTTCTGTCGTTGCAACGCTGAAGGGGGGAGACAGACTAACTTACGGGACAGTGGTGCAGCCGAAGAATACCGCTCAGGCTTTCTGGATTCCACCCTTCAAATAAATAAAGTTAGTGACATGCCAATACAAAAACTCCAATACTATAGATGTGAGCTTTCTTTAGGTCTGCAAATCACTCGAGATGGGTATGTCTCATGGAATTTGGCCACCAAAAGCCCAAATATTCCACAAACTAGAAGGAGCCAGGGAAATGCATAATGAGGTTTTGGTGATGGCAGTCTAATGTATCCAGGATTTCACAAAATCACGAGTTGTGACAAGTTATGGCTATGGAGCTTATACTGCCCATTCAAGAAATTTCATGGCAAAACAGCAAGAGAAATATTTTTTGATTAATTACAAAAAACAACCAGTACCTATGAGTAGTGGCAAAACCCTCTAAAAAGACACATGATTATCAGGCAATGAAATTCAGTAAGGACCAATCTTAGCAACTGTGGAATCAGAAATGAGGCTTATGAGACACACAATCCTCACATCTGTTCTCAAGAACGAACTTCTTCATGTGCTCCAGTGGCAGAGGCCTGAGGTATCAAACCTCAAAGACACTGCACAACATTTACATGTTTTATCGCAGTTGAGCATTCAAATCATTGCGATAATTACTCAGTAACAGATAGACACATCCATTCTTGTACATCTGGCATTGACCCCTTATTCAGGCATATACTTTGGTAGTAATATATTAACTTGTTGTTCAAGATGAAAACTTAAATGGAAATTAACATACCATTTAAACATGAAATTCTTTGATGGAAGGCCCAATGGATACAAGTAGGAATAAGCATTTATGTGATCAACTACTGAAGCCATTTTCAACTCTTCCTCGGCTAATGAACCTGCAAAAAAGGGTAATATAACTAATCCCAAATCATGGCCTGAACACTAATTCCAAATGGCATGGCTCAAACAAGGAACATAACCGATTCATCACTTCTTTCACTCCCAGTTACTAGACCTTTTGCATTCCTTCTTAGGCCCCCATTCAGCTGAGGACTCCGTACGAATGAGGACACGCTGTACGTTTATACGGTACCATTTTCAGTCTTTCTAAACACTAGAGCTGGTGCATACAAGCACTAGCTAGCTAGTCAAATAATCTAATGCTTCCTCACAAGCAGACCGTGGCGTTCATCCTAAACATAAAGCATGAACTTGTACTAAACTGGGTCCTCAGCACGAGAGTACACGGGCTTCTTGCACTAACACTGCACGGGAAAATGCACGCAGGGACCCGGATGGGCGGCGGGGAAATCTTTTAGGTGCTTCAGGAGCACGAAGTCCCTGCCCACCTGAAAAACCCGTATTGTGTCCCGAGTGTTGTGCGTATCCTAATTTTTCTTTCGAAATGATATATCTAGCCGTACGGCATTTGCCTCGGAGTGGCGGGCTCAGGAAGTAGCTAAAAGTTCCCTCCTAGATGCAAAGCTCAATGTACAAATACCGTAACACTCGTACGCAGCACTTCTACATCCGGTTCCGTTCCACAAATAAAAGAGTGAAATTTGGGAAGCTAAAGAAATTTACCTGAAGAAGGAGCGACGACAAATAAGGAAGAAGAAAGGCCAAACAGCACCAAATCCCTTCTTCCCAAACCATTAAAGAAGGCGGGTTCGATTCTGGCACACGAATTCGCCATGGCTTTCGGAATTAATCCGCATTCCTTCCGTACAAGCACGGCTCTGTTTTTGCATCTGAAGCCGAACCCATATAAGGAAAACCCACATCACCATCGACAAGCTAAGTACTGAGAGAGAGAGAGAGAGAGAGAGAGAGAGAGAGAGAGAGAGAGAGAACCTGAAGCAGAGTGGATTGAAAAGCGAAGGAGAGAGAGGAAGCATCGCAAGTGAAGAATTCTGGAGCTGGTAAGTGGGTGGGGTGGGTTTGTTCTGAGAGAAGAACCATGGAACTGAAAAAGAAGGAGCCTGCGCACTTTCCACCTTCAGCTCATCCTCTCGGACACAGGATGACACTATCGCTTCTTCTTCAGCCAGAGACCATGTTCCATTATTCTCAAGATTAATAGCTTTACTTTTTTTCTTCCTTTTTTTTTGTGTTGGCAATTTTTCTTCCGAGTTTTTTTTTCGAAAGAATTTTCTTCCTAGTTAAATAATAAATTAATATCACGAAAAACTCAAATCAATACATATATGATAAATTTATTCTAAAATATTTTTTGACTATAAAAAATCTCAAATTAATACACCTGTTATAAATTTACCCTTAACTATTTTTTTATCACTAAAAATTTCAAACAGATTCTTATGATAAATTTATCTAAAATTAATTTTTTCCATAAAAAATTCCTAAACTCCCAATGAAATTGATGATATTTGGGCATTGAATTTTTTTGAATTTGATATTTGTTAATTAAGGATCTTTTTGTTTTGTGTAAAATAGATGATTTTAAAAAATATAAATCTAAAAATGATTGTTTGTATAGCTTACAAAAGTGAGTGGATGGAGGCTTATAAAAATAGTTATTCATGAATCGTTGTTGCATTAAAAATCTCTCTCAATGGCACAAATGATAAGTTTTAGAAAGACATTTCTTAAATAATTCATTTTTTGTTTAAACAAACGGGTTTATATTGCTTTTTAGGTCGGAAAAAAGAGTAAGTTGTTGATTTTTGTTTAGCTTTAGGGGAAATGAGATCATAAACGATACGTCACGTGATGCCCAGGAGTGACACTCTTCTTTGATTGTGCCTTCCGGATGTGATAATGTAATGCTTAATACCCTTAAAAACCTCTAACTTTAGCTTTCATCCCAATTCTACCTTTTATCTCATAAAAAACCTCAACTTTAAGTCTAGTCTTAATTCTATTCTCAAATTTTTTCTCCCATAAAAAATCCTTAACTTTATGTCATGTCCTAATTCTATTATAAATTTTTTCTTGTCCAGTGAAAAACTACAACTTTATGTCTTGTCCTAATTTTATCCTAAAATTTTTATAGTCCAATGAAAAACCAGAAAGTAACTCTCTATCCAAAATTTCTCGTTCACAACCAAGAAATAAAAAACTCCTAAGCAAGAGCTATTCAAGCATCCCGAGTGCGAGCTCTCCAACTACAATAGATGGAACATCCCTAACCACGAAAGACTGAAGACCGTGCATAAATCTCTCAGGGCGATTTTGAGATACGGTTAAATGGAGGCAAATTTAAGACTCAAGTAAAATTTGGTGATTTGTTATGAGACAAAAAAAAAATTAGAGTAAACTTGGAACTAATCTAAAGCTGGCATTTTTTTTTAGACAGAAAATTTATGGTAGAATTGGCACTTGAACTAAAGGTGATGATTTTTTATAAGACAAAAACAATTTATAGTAGAATTGGGAGTGAATCTGAAGTTGAGGATTTTTTATGGGACAAAAAAAAAGTATGGAGTAGAATCGAGAATGCATCTAAAATTGAAGGTTTTTCATGATATAAAAGGTAGAAATTTTTTTTTTTTTTTGGGTTGAATAAAATTTTAAGTCGAAGTTGAAGTTTAAGATTTTTTTAGGGTATTAGGCCGATTCAGGTGCTGGTGTGCTAAAGCGAGCAACCTCGGGTTTGGATTTTGTCTGTTGGTAACTTGGTATCCGCCCCCTCGGACCAGTTCAAATTGAATTACCGATGGCTTGGTGTCCGAGAAAATAACCCGGGTTAGGATCCACCTGAGCAGGTGGGTCAAGGGATTCTCTTTTCATACGGGCCATTGAAAGTGGGCTTCTTCTTCTGTACGAAATTAGACATAAAACGCAAGACGGGATCGAACTGCCCACGAGCTGATCCACCGGATCGGATGCCTCGACCCGGTTCCAGCTCTGTGACCCGCATGTCCTTGGTTCCTCTCAACGGTTCGCCACTGCAAGCTCACCCCGTCGCATCACCGACGGAGACGAAGATGACGAACGTAAAAGCATTGCATGCATGTGTATGCGAGAGAGATCCGATCAAGAGGAAGAGCTCGCCGCAAGAAAGTTCGCCACCGCAAGCTCACCCCGTCGCATCACCGGCGGAGACGAAGACGACAAACGTAAAAAGCATTGCATGCATATGGATTTGAGAGAGAGAGATCCGATCACGAGGAAGAGCTCGCCGTAAGAAATTCCGACCATCTTCTTCTTTGTTATTTTTGTTTTTGTTTTTTTTTTCTCCTCTTCATTTTCTTTCTACTTCCCCCTATTGCCGACCCTCCGTGATGGCAGACAACTAGCCACAAAGCGAGGGCCGGCCTTTTGTCGAGCGAAAGAAAGTAGAAAATAAATAACTTTTTTTTATTACTATTAAAATGATAATAATAATAATTGTCTCGTACCACGTAATATGATCTGCGTTCAACGTTCGTGATTTTCGACCGAAGTTGTCCAAAAAGACTCGATTGATAAAATTAAACGCGAAATGTTTAGAACCTTGGGCTAAAAAATTTTTAGATAATTTTCCCAACAAAGCCCTATTCAAGCCTGGCGAAGGTAAATTTTAAATTTTTAAGAGGCACAAGGACATTCTTTCTCCTGGACGTTCATGTGATGGATGGTGATCTCTTGAACAGTTATTAACATTGTCCGCGACTCACCTAATCCATATTATATATAGAAAACCGCTAACTTGATAATATTGATAGTTATTTTTTACTAAATAATTTCTTAATTAATAAGTATTTTATGAAAACATGCTATGATAATATGTAAATTTACGATTAAGATTGCTTTCCTTGCATGTACGTATAATTATTCAAGACAGGGGCACGACTCAATATCCTCACGAATAATAATGCGCGCGCGCGGACACGTAACAAAATCGCGAGGAAAACCTTAATCAAATCGCCAAACGAGCCCCAGATCGTGAATCCCCCGGGAAGTGCTAGGCCAGGACCTGTCTCTGGCTTTCATGAGCAAGACCCTAGCCCAGGACACCCACGCTCCCCACGACATCCTCTTGTCCCAGGGACTCCCCCACTCCAGCAGCAGCCTCAGCCCGGCCTCCGCCTCCCTCTCCGCCTCCTCGTACCGCCCCGTCCCCAGACAAAGCTGTCCCAGCACCACCCGCGGCTCCCCGACGAACGGGTTCTTCTCCACGCTTTCCCTCAGCCTGCGCTCCACCGCGTCGTAATGCTCGGCTCCTGCTCCGAACTTGCTCGCGTCGGACATCGCTTCCCAGTACTTGTCCCTCGCCTCAATCTGGTCCCCAGTGCCGAGGACCCGCGTGCAGGAGTCGAACACCGGCGGCACCGCCAGTCCGATGTCCTCGTCCCGCTCTTCGGACGGCGGCTCAGATTCGGCGTTGCTCGTGCCCATCTTCTTCTCAAGCATGAACATCTCTTCCTCTCTCGCTACGAGCATGTAGATCGCGGCCATCCTCGATAGCGAGTTCATCCAGAGCCCGGGCTTCCCGTCCCCGGGCCACAATGCCCAGACATTGTTCCCAGTAAACTCCAATCGCCCGTCGCTGTTCTCGAACAGCGTGTCCTGAAAAGTAAACCGTATCAGTTTCTCACCGCAAGAGGACTCGAACGAGGTGCGAATCTACATAGAGAAGCTCGAAATGAACGATTGGGTCATTTGATCATAGTAGTAATATTACTCAACAGCAACTGTAACGAATAACAGATTCCGAGTACCATGACACGACAACAGTTACCTGAAACCCAAAAAACTGGTCGCTGAAATCGGCCATGGCCATCATCAAGAAAACCGCGACCACCCTCCTCGACACGAGCACGTCCTCTCCGGTCTTTCTGTGCTTCACCTTTATCCCCTCGGCTGGCAACAGTGACTGAACCTTCTTCCGCCATGCCTCGTCGCCGTTGAACGCTCTGTTCTCCTTGGCGTTCCAGAGGGACATCTCTGAGAGCTTCAAGTTCTCGACAAGCTCCGAGTCGTCGAAGTGGAAGAGCAGGTCATTGCGGATGAGGGTCTGCCTCGGGACGATGCAGTAGAGGTGGATAAGGCGCTCCGCGGCATTGCCGACGTGGCTGCGGACGACGTCACGGCTGGTGTTGGGGCTGAAGATGGCCAGGTTGACAGAGGAGTTGGAGTAGGCGGAGTGGTAGAGCCCGCAGAGGCAGACGGCGTCGGGGGCCCGCCAGAGATGGAGGATACGGTAAATGTCGACCAGGTGATCGAGGAAGCTGGCGTTCTTGTGCCAGCATTCCCCGGCACCAGCCGAGCGGAGGGTGGCCACAAGGGAGGTGAGGCGCGGGTCGACAACCTCGAGCTCGCCACGCAGGAAGGGCCGTGCTGCGTCGAGGAGGGCTTGGATGTAATGCTCATTTTTTTTATAGGCCAAAATTTTTGACTAGTCAATGGTGGTGAAAAAATAAAATAAAATGAAAAGTTGAAAAGTCAACAAAATAAAAAAAAATGAGGTAACTTTCCCTTCTTCTTCTTCTTCACCAAGACATATGTGAAGAAGAAAGAAAGGAGAAGAGGGAGAAAGAACGAGAGAGAGAGAGAGAGAAAGAGAGAAGAAGAAGAGAAAAGCTCGGCGTCTTCACGATCCAAACACCGCAACAAGCCAAATCCACGTTATTTTACTACGCTCGGTAAGAATCGAAGCTCTAATTTGTTTAAATTAGAGAAATTTTTGGATTTAGGGCAAATTTCGGATTTTGATGGATTCTGAATTTCTGCATCCAATTTCTCCATCGTTTGGCTACATCTTTGCTTGAGAATGAAACTTTAGGATGTTGTGAAGCCGTAGGATTCGAGAATCGTAAATTGATGCTACGGTTTGCCCGGAATGAGATTTTGAAATCTGGTGCGCGTACTGTACCGCGCGAACAGTGAACTTCGAGGGCTGATTTCTTTGGTTTTTGCTTGTCATTCGGGTTTAGTCATGTTGAGACTTTTGTATTACGTTGAATAAGCTTCGTTTGGAGTATAAGATGGCTTGAAACGGAGATCGGTAGAATGAGTTAAAGCCTTTTTAGTCATGAAGCGCAAGCTGTTCTGTTTCCTACAGTACGAGCACGAACAACATGCTTCAAGAGCCAATATCTTCATCTTTCGTTCATTATTTGAAGTTGACAATGTAAGACTTTTGTAGTACGTTGAATAAGCTTCGTTTGGACTATAAGATGGCTTAAAATGGAGCTCGGTGGAGTGAGTTATGGCCTTTTTAATTCTGAAGCGCAAACTGCCCATTAAGGACAGCAAAGGAAAGTTGTTATTGGGCGAGCTTCCGTTGACACGTAGTTGTCGTTCTGTCGTTAAATAGGTATAAATTAGTTGAGTCGTCCATTAGAGTGTTATATTATTGGTTTTTGATCTATTTTCCGTACTTTTGAATAGGAAATCGGACGCGTCGGCTCGAGTAACCGTCGCATTTTAATTTTGCCTTCGTCTGGTGAGTGATACTTGTTGACACCTGATTTTCAATCACATTTTCTTTTCTTCTTTTTTAAAATTAATAGAAAATCCATAAAAATTCATAAATTTGAAAAAATTAACTTTGGAGACCTTTGCCAAGCCTAGGGAACCAATTTTGACCAAAAAATGATTTTTCATATTTTCAGTATTTTTCGGTATTTTTATTTTCTAAAATTGATAGAAAATCTATAAAAATGAGAAAATTGCAAAATCAACTTTGGAAGCCTTGGCCAAGCTTAGGCAACCATTTTTGAGTAAAAAAATAATTTTTCATATTTTTTGTATTTTTTTAAATATAATTTTTAGAAATTAGGAAAATATTTAATAAATAATAGCATTTGAGGCCACAAAAATACATAAAAATAGTCAATATTTTTCCTTTAAATCCCTTTTCATGTTGGCCATCGCAAATTTAAAAAATCCAATTCGAGGTCGTGTATTCCTTAACGAGCATAATCTCGAATCGGGCCTAAAAAAATTCAATTTGAGTCAATTTATTTTCATTTTTCACTTTTAGGAGTTGTGACATTGTTCTTTAATATTCCAAATTTTCATCTTGGCCCAATTATACCCACAATGACTCAATTTTACAAACAGGGCTTTAATTAAATTTTGCATTATTTTCAATAGCAAGAAATGAGCTTAAATTCAACATGCGATAGGTGTGTCGAAAATTGTGAGGAGATTTGGACTTAAAGAAATATTTCTCCAGGGACTGAATTACAAATACTTAAAATCTCATGGACTAGAGTGCAAATACCTAATACTTGAGGGATTATTTTGTAAATAACAAAAAGAAGAGTTAGTGGAGAAATTAGAATAGAGAAGGGAAGATGGAGAAGAGGAGATGAAGATAGGAAGATGGAGAAGAGGAGATGAAGATAGGAAGATGGAGAAGAGGAGATGGAGAAGAGAAGATAAAGAAAATAAGATGAGAATAGAGAAGGGAAGATGGAGATGAAGAAGAGTTAGTAGAATGGGAGATAGATATGGAGAAGGGAAGATGAATATGAAGAAGAGTTAGTGGAGAAATTAGAATGTGAGATAGAGATGGAGAAGGGAAGATGAAAATGAAGAAGAGTTAGTGGAGAAATTAGAATGGGAGATAGAGTTAATGGAAAAATTAGAATGGGAGATAGATGAGTGGTTTATAAAAGGAGGAAGAAGTGAGCTTGAGAGGGGAATTTTTTTGGAGAGAAAATTTTGGATGTTTGAGAGAGTTTTTGGAGATTGAAGAAAAACTGGAGAAAAAATTTTTTTTGGAGGGATTTCAAGAGAAAAAAATTTTGAGAGAGAAAAATTCGCCGCCGTGGAACAAGCCTTAGCGACGCGACGGATTCATCTCCAACGAGCTCTAGGCGCATCAGCATGTGCAATTATCTGGTAACTCAATTTTTCGTGTTTAGATGACGAAATCTCGAAAATAAATGTACTGAACATTCGTAGATGACTTCGAGATCTTCGATTTGATATATTATGACACGAAAATTGACGTCGTTTGCTATGTCAAAAGGGTCCCGAAATTGAAAGCAGAAATCTGGAAATATGGTGATCAGAACCTAAGATGGAATTTTTCTGATCTGACCTTTCACGCTAAATGATTTTCCATGGGTTATTCTAGACTTTGTTTCATAAAGACCTCTTCATGACATTTGTTCATAAGATCTTAATGCATAACATATAAAAAATACAAAAATATTCATGCACGTTTCGTATTTTTAATGCATTTAATGAAATCATGCAATTCTGTTGGCGTCCTTGAGTCTGAGTGTTTTTCTGTGCGTGGTCATATTGATTTGTAGTTATCTTATGTTTAGAGTCTTCTTTTGAAACTTCACAAAAAATGAAAGTTGTTCATTGGGGTCTTGTTTAGTAGACTGGAAAGTTTGGTGCATTAATTTTGAGATTTGAGTGTCCATTTAAGCTTAATCCTGAAATATGTCTGTTCTGTGAAATTTGTTTGTTTGCTGCTGAGCTCTCATGAAAGACCATTTTCTACCCGAAAATGAGTGTCTCTTCAATAAGAATGTAAAACATGAAAGTTGTCAAAGACACATTTTCCCATCCACATAAAAAATCTCAGAATTTTTACATACATTTCATTATTTCTTTTGTATTTTATGGTTACTGCTTTCTCCCTAAGAATGTTCATGGACAGTATGATTTAATTCGTATTTTTTGTGTTAATGCATTGGAAAATGTAAAAAATGGTCTCAATGAAGTTTAATCAGCACGTGTTAAACTCTCTTTGAGTTTTTGAATTGTCTTAACTCATTGGTGATTGTGCATGTCCGATTGGATAAGTTCATTATTTTCATTTGGCTTTCGGCCCGATGCTTTGAAGACTGGAGGATGACCGATGTCCATTCCGATCCGTTTTGTTGTACTCTCGACCCACGAGGCTTGGCGACGGGTGTTTGACCGATGTCCATTCCGGTCCATTTTTGTTGTATTCCCGATCATGTCTCGGGTTTTATTTAATTGGTCTGTAATTATTCACCCGACGAGTTGCGGGTTTTATTTTCACTGTCCTTAGGGTAGTTTTACTTTACCTGCTCTCTCTTCACATCTTCATTTGCTTTGGGTGATTTTGCATTCTTTTATAATACATCCAAAATACAAAAAAAATGTAGAAAATCCAAAAAACCAAAAAAAAAAATGGAAAATCTGAAAATACAAAAAATGCCATTCATGTGCATCTCATGTAGTATGTCTCATGTATGTTTGTTATGTTATCCGTATGTTCGTATAGACATATCGTATTTGTTTGTTCTCGTATGCACGTCACGTACGCGACGTTTGCAAATCCACATTTGTCTGTTATGATATGTTATTAACCCATGCATATTCATTCAGAAAAATCAAAAATTTCAAAATAAGGGTTTTATCCCCTCTTTTTCAAAAATGAGGGTTTTATCCCATCTTTTCAAAATGACGACTTTGCCCTTTATGAGCAAAATCGAAATGTACGTATTTACATACACATATCACTATGCATGTCACATATATATGTCACGTATTTGTATGGTGTATGTATGCATGTTACATATCGTATTCGTGCGTCTTCATACGCATGTCACATACGTATTCGTATTCGTCTATCCCCGCATGCATGTTGTATTCATACGCATGTCACGTACGCATATCATTCGCATGTCCACGTACGTATGTCCTTCGCATGTAACGCACGTATATGTATTCGTCTATCTCGTATGCATATCGTATTCATACACATGTCACGTACGTATGTCGTTCGCATGTCATGTACGTATGTCATTCGCACGTCACGCACGTATTCGTATTCGCATATCTACGTATTCGTATATCATATTCGTATGTCCGTATTTGTGTGTCGTATTTGTATGTCAACGTTTGCGTTCATACCCTTTATGCATTTCATTTTAAAGTGAAAACATAAAAAGAACACCTTACCAGGGTCTTAGGAATAAATCAAGTGAGAGTTGCCAAAATAGGATATCCATGGAATTAAGGTACCGAAAGGGCATTAGTTTTAATTAACTAGTGTAACCAAGTCCCCGAACTCATAATCTCTGGTTTGCAGGAGTAATTTAGTTCTCCTGCTAGGTTACTTAGGTTTCTAATCAACCTACCAAAAATGATTAGTGGCGACTCCAAATTCTAAAATCATGTGAAAAAAAATCAAAGTTGCGATTTGGTAGAGCTTGGGAGAGCTCGAACTAGGTTAGTTAATTTAATTAATTAATCTGGTAATCCATTAACCTAAAAATGAATTTTAGGTCGCGACAGCTTGGCGACTCCACTGGGGAGGAAAAGTGAAATCAAATTGAGCCCTAATAAGCGTCACAAAGGAGCTCAGCTGGCTCTCCATAAAGTTGATGCTCTGGGTGCACCGGGCGTTCTCGGGATCAAGCTCCGCGAGCGTAAAGAAGAGGCGATCGCACTTCTCTTTAACCTGGGCCATAGTGGCCTCGTAATGCTCAACGGCAAACTCCAGGTCCGGAATCGCCGCCCTCTCGAAAGTAATGTCTGCCGTAATATCATCAAGCCTCTCCTGCAGCCAACCGCATTTGCACCTCATCACAATATTACCTGGCTCCTGTTCGGCGTAAGTTCGGACCAAGGCCAGACGGTCCACCAGCTTTCCCCTCTCACGAACCAGCCAGGAAAGCTGATCGTTGGCAAACTTGAGAGCCTTTTTGTGATTATCAGCCACAAATGTAACTGTTGCCAGACGCTCGTGCCGGTCTCGGTAACGAGCTTTCACGACGGCGGTCACAAGGACCGTCTCATAAGCGCGGTTATAGGCAGCCAGAAAATTGATGAAGACGGTCGAGAAGTTCCGATACTCCTTCCCCAGTTGGGTACCCTCAATAGAAGCAGCGTCCACAGTCCTGAATAAACCAAGGATTTCAACCTCAACGGTAGAGTTTTTGGCTATATGAGCGTAACCTCTACCAAGAAGATTGTAGAGTCTCTCCCACCCAGCCAGGACTTCGGCGGATAAGGTGTGGTTAGGAGAATTGACCATTTTTGAAAGCAGAATACGAAAGAAAGGAGAGAGATGAGGCAGATGAGCGGAATGCGAAGATGGTAATTTGCTTTAATTTAAATACTGATTTCACAGGGGCAGTCCTTATAGGTTTTCCTATCTACCATTCTCTATCGGCAACACCCCCGGTGGCTCAAATTCCAGTCAAGTGGCAACCTCGAGCCGAACAAACCTGACGTCTCTGTGGAAAAGCTGGACGGGACTCCACCGCTTTGAAAAAAGAAAGAACGAAAAGACGAGCTGAGTGGGGGACAAAGAAATTTTCGGTAGAAAGAGAGATATTACTCGTCTTCATTGGAGGACCCGCCAGTAAATCGACGGTGGAAATTTTGACAGGGGCCCTCTACCGCGAAAAGAAAGAAGAAGACAAACTGAGCGATAAACGAGGATTTCCCCTTTAATCAAAAGCTGAATGTCAGATTTTCCCCTCGGTAAATCTAATAGTACTGCCCGTGAAGGGGGAAGTCGTTGCTATTACCAGAGAGAGAATTTATCCTCATTTGATAGTGAGGGTTCATCTGCACGAACTCGCAGGAGAAAGATAGAGAGGAAGGAGTTCTCGTGGGAGAGGAATTCAAAACCTTCACCATCAAAGCATTGGCTTTCAAAGCCTGTTACGAGAAGCCATCAACGATCCCGTGATCCCTCAAGTCCGAGAAGACATCCTGAGGCGGTCTCGAATCGGCAGTCCTAGATCCAGAAATATGTCGAGCATTAGGGAAATGGGCGCATGTTCAACCCTGGTCGAAGTTGATGAAGTTCCTTACCCTGAGGGTCTACTGGTCATGGCCATTGACGGTAATCCAGTCTCTCTGTCAATCCTTGTTACCGTATTAAGAAAATGCCGGTATAAGGTTGTAGCTCAAGCAAAGGCGACAGAGGCCTTAGAGATATTAAGGAGGAGTAGTGACCAGTTTGATATCGTCGTCACCGCCATGGTAGGGATTGACATGGATGTTTTCACTCTCTTGGAAGTCATCAATTCTAAATTAAACATGCCAGTCCTCGTAATATCGGCAAGCGATGATCAGCAAGCCATGATGAAGGCTGTCTTAAACGGGGCCCAAGACGTCGTAACGAAACCAGTTAGGGTTCAGATGCTTCAAAACATATGGCAGCACGTGGTAAGGAAGCAATTGCACGACCATGAGAACAAGCATCAAGCCTTCAATTTTATTCCAAGCAACTGGAGAAAGAAGATGAGTTGGTCTCCCGAGCTGCATCGTATGTTTGTTAATGCAGTTCAGCAACTAGGAATCGATTCGGCACGGCCGCAACATATACTGGAAATTATGAAGGTAGAGGGACTCACTAAAGCAAATGTTTCGAGTCATCTTCAGAAGTACAGAAAAAGGGTGAAAGAACACAATGCAGCTCAGAATCAAGAAAACCAAGGCGGGACTGATCCAAGCCTGAACGTCGAGTCTCCTCGCCACCATAAGTTCCACAGGTTAGCATGGGGCGAGCCACTTCCCATCATCAACCAAACCAGTAGCCGTGCCATCAATCCCCCAGGCGTTAATCAAAGTATCCCCCAGAATCACCCTAATGCTCTTCAAGAGTATAGACCACAGGGGCAGTGTATTCAGACTCCTTGGTTTGAGCACCAACCCGTGGCTAGAATTCATCCCATGATCAGCGCGCCTGCGCAGCCAGAGAATCAGACAAGAAATTATCCTGAGCACTTCCACTTCTCTAATCCTCAAATGGAAGGAGTTCTTGGCAGCAGGACAGTTGGTGATCCCCACACTTTCTGGAGTAATGATGAAGACTTCAGCTCGAGAAGTCAAATTGCTCATGGCAAGGACAGAATGAGAAATCTACCGCCAGCATTTGCCAACAATAATGCCCAATTCGAGCATCAATTGCTGGAAGGTTCAAGAGATTACCCAGATGATGAGCTTACTGCCCTGGTCAACCAGTTTAAGGTTGACAGACATCCGGAGCCATAATCGGAAGCCAGTGATTAAGGACTCTCAAACATCGGTCATCCATGTCTGAACCAGTATGAGACTAGCTGATTATCAAAGAGCCGCAGGAGAGGCAGAACTGACCTTGAACAAGTGCACCTTTCATTTCATGCTTAATTCCCCTGCGTGTGATATTTCCAGCTTTCTAGGTGTCTAGATTTAATTCAGGGGCATGGGGTAATTTGTTTTTTATCCCGTCGAATGCGTGAATCCCTTTTTATGCTAGACTCAGGGCGGATCAATTTGTGGCAACGTCGCTGACTGCCATAATGAGAAATGTTGAATGACCTCACGTAGGGAAATTTCAAGTGAAAAGCCCAGGCGAGCTCGAAGACGGATAACTGTGTGTCGTTCCAATTTACCCTCAATCGTCGCAAAATGCTAAATTGGATTTGTTCCATTCTCTTCCAGGGGATTGCAAATTGCCTCAAGAGCGTCGCAAAATGAAATGACCCAATGGAATGCGATAGGACTCATTTGCCTTAAAGGTAACCTTTAAATTAAAGGAGCCCTCCGATCCACAGATCCGATGGCATAAAAAATGATGATGGTCCAAAGCAACCCGAAAGAAAACAAGGCCCAACTAAGCAAAGCACTTATGTGGCAAGCTCAAAGTGAAGGGCAACTCGGGACATACAATCCAATCCAATCCAAATGAAGGAACTTCCTCAATTCAAATTCAATGGAAGTACATACAAGGGTAAAACAGTATCGTTCCAATTTTTCTAGAATATGAAGAACATATACTGCCGCATTCCCTTTCATTTTTGTAGTGAAAGTCTCTACTGGCCAGATTTTCCTGTCTACCATTCCCTATCAGCATCACCTCCGCTACTCGTCTCCAATCTCGAGCCAAGCAAATCCGACATCTCTGCCAAAAGTTTGACGGGATGACACAACTTTGAAAAAGGAGAAAGAAATGTGACTTGGGTGGGAGACAAGGAAAATGAGATTCGTTTTTATAGGAGAACACGTCAGCAAATCGACGGTAGAGACGTTGATAGGGACCCTACCACTATGAAGAGATGAGAAAAGACGAGCCAAGCAAGAAACACGCAGGAAAGGTTGAGAAAGACAGAAATCTTGGGAGAAGCGATACATATGCTAAGCCGACGCCAAATTTTAAAAGAGACATCCTCCTGATAATCTTTATTCATACATTGAAGAGAGTTTTAAAGCATACACGGTTCAGAGAGAGTGAAAATACAGAAAGATATAGTAAACCTTGAGAAATCATCGACCAAATCGAAGATGTCTCAACCCAATACTTCCGAAAGCTATCATTGCCTGCTGAATATGGGCGAGGAAGAGTTCGAAACCATGTTTGGGATCGAGCCTATGGAACCTGGCCCTTCCGCCGACGACGTCCAAGATCTCAGTAAAGATAAGGACAACAACGGTAAGGGTCAAAAGAAGCGTTACCATCGCCATACTAAGGAGCAAGTACAAAGGCTTGAGGATTTCTTCAGAACATGTCCTATGCCAGACGGCAAACAGAAAATGGAACTAAGTCAAGAGCTAGGACTTGAACCTTCACAAATCAAGTTCTGGTTTCAAAATAGGCGAACCCGAATGAAGACTCGTCATGAGCACAACGAAGCCGAGTTTCTAAGAGTTGAAAATGAAAACCTCCGAGCGGAAAACAAGATGTATAAAGAGGCTTTTGACTCCGCCACCTGCCCTAACTGCAACAGCCTCCTCCTCGCCTTCGATGAAATGCATGATCTGAGGATTGAAAATGCGTGTTTGAGAAGCGAGTTAGACCAGTTTATAACAGAATCGAGTTCTATTGGAGCAGGGTACAAAAAGACTAATGCTACTGGATCAGCATCAATACCTCCCGGGGAAGGGGAGATGTATCACCACCAGGCAAGCGGCATTGACGATGAACTCACCGCCATGATCAACCAGTTTAATGTTAATGAAGCACGGGGACTGTAATATGCACAGGGAGTCTGTATTTCGAAGCTGAGATCACGGGTCCTTCAACATAGCCGATGCATACCTGGTCCAGAATGAAGCCAGCTGATCATGGGAGAGCCTACTGAGGGAGCAAAATCGATCTTGAACGAATGCAGACGCTTCATTTCCTTGCATGTGATGTTTTCTACTTTTATTGATGTTCAGAATGAACGCAAAAGCAAGAAGCAGCAATTTCCTGTTCTCCTATTAAATGCTCGAGTCTGCTACCACACCAAACTCGTAGTGAATTTATTGCGAGTAAAAAGTCGCGCGAACTAGAAGGGTAAAGCAGTATCGTTTCAATTTACCCTCAAATTGTCCCGATTCTAAATTAGATCCCTTCTGTTTACAGGAATTTGCAAATTGACCCAAAAACGAAATTCCCCGATTAATCAAAACTTTGGGCAAATAGATTCGTGGACATCGCCACAGAATGGACGGCTTCAAATGAGGAATATGTGAACGAAAGACCCAAACAATCTCAAAGAAGGGTAATTCTGTATCGTTCTAATTTGCTCATACTCGTCTCGTGTTCTGAATTATTTTATTCCATTCTTAACAGGGTTTGTAAACCGCCCCGAAAAATACAGTGACCTGGAATTACCTAGTACAATACAACAACACCATGTCATCTCAAGGATTGACTCTTAAAAGGAACCTCCATGAGCGCCTGCGGTCTTGTGGACCAGATGGCATGGGGAATGACAGTGGTCCGAGACGTCCCGCGTTCGATCCTCGAGGATGGAAATGTTGTAAGTATTGTAAATAAATAAAACAACTTTTTCTCGCATTTCTTTTTGCAAAAAGAAACAGGAATACTCGACGAGCAATACCAAGGTTAGTATTTTGTTACGATCTTAGCTTAATGTTGAAGTGTCCAGTGAAAGCCAAGGGAAACTCAATCCAGTGAACTTGATAAAGGCGTCACGCAAAACATTCAAGATGAAGGGTAAACCAGTATCGTATCCAATACATCATTTCTAATACTGACTAATACGTCTTCTTCTCCATTGTTTGACAGGAAATGTCTAACTTGACATACCCACGGAGAAAATCCCGAGTGGTAAAACTGGTAAAGGAGTTGCGCGAAGCACTCAAGGGTAACTCAGTATCGTGTCCAGTTCATCATTTCTGATACTGGTTAACAGGTCTCCTTCCTTGTTACAGGAAATGTTAAACTAACACCTGATACTTCAAAGAAAACAGCCCAAAGGGGCCAAGTTATGATCGCCTGATGCGATCCGTCTGATGAAATAAGGGAAATCAATGGCAAACCCTAGATCGAAAAGAGGCAAAACCAGAAACAAGCTACTCCTCGACTCGGGGAATAGGCCCCCAACGTGTCTGATCCGCCCACACAGCCAGGGGCAATTTCCATACTTGTACTTGTATTGCCATATTTGCATGATGTTTACACATTCCATGATTTATGCATGACTGTTCTGCATGTTCAATTTGTCAATTTTGACTGGGGGTATAAACTGTACACGATGCATCGAATGTACAGAATGGGGCATGACAGGACGATGAAAGGCAAGCCATTTCCACATACGTCCTATATTTAATCCACAGTGAGTTGAGCGGTAGACAGATTCCGCATTCTCCAAGGCAATGGGTTTTCTCGCAAAAGGTACGATAGTTGAAGTGAAGGAGGCATTCATTCTCCATTCCAAACACTTCAGGCAACCATTGACAACCCATTTGAACGGTGATTTCATTTCATAACCCTGTCAAGAACCACCCCACACTGGGGCAAAACAGAGGTAATTCCAACAATATCAGGAGATAAATGGTTAGAAATTCTCTTGCTTGGACTAACATCAATCTTCGAGTGTTTCTTTGCATGATACTTGAATTTTAATTCAAGTGCTTTAGGATGACGAAGAGCATTTATTTTCTCTATCCTACACACTCATCCTTTGCATAACCCAATTGAGCCTGCAAATTCATTTCTCAAGCCCATGTTGGTGATCCTTGCTCATTTCAAGGTAACGACGACACCTTCCCCCAAAAGAGCAGAATTGAAGAAATTGGGCCAATAGAGAATTCTCGAATCAGCCCATTTCATATGCTAGACTTTCATGTAATGTCTAGTATCATTTGTTGAAAATCATCTTGTTGCTAAAATTCAAAATCACAAGATTATTAAACAAAAAAAAAAGAGAGAGACAAGTGTAGCCTAAAGAAAATGGGCCTGCTTCCAAACAAAAGGGAGTCGGGAGTAAGAAAAGCAAAGGCTACTCCAAAGAATCTCGGGCAGAAAGAGCAAAGTGCCTATCAAAAGCAAGGCCAATACCCATATATCTGTAATGAACTTCTGACTTCGAATATACATTTTGAGAATTCCCGAAAAAGGATCCCCAAAGAAGTTAGTTTGCAAAGTGTAAAAGAACTATCACCCCTCAGCCAATGGTGGTATTCATTAAAGACAAATTCAGGAAGGTCAAAGATCGGTGACAAGACTGCAATGATCACCAACACCAAGCCCTTCTCATATATTTTTCTGAGCCAAAACGAGCCCTTCGTTTCTCATACTCAAATCCTGACCTACGTTACGACCCTTGAAAGTCTCTTCTGATTAGGGCACCTAAATTAATGTAAGAGTTGAATGACTTTAAGAATCGCTCGAAGAAGTTCGAGCAAGATTATTTCTCTCTCATTTTGCAGGGTTCTTGACTTGTAAACCCGAAGCAGATGATGAAGACCTTTTTTTGTCAATGGCCCTGACTCGAAATGAGTCTCCTTTGATAAGCCTTTGACCCAGCCCACATTACGGTCCTAATCAAGACCTCTAGATTGGCTTGATCGTATCAATTGCGAGATTACTCAGACCCTCGCTGAATGCGATGATGGTAAGGTTGAGTGCTTTCTTTTCAAATCCTGCAATCTGGATAAATAGCGTTTCTCGAGAGTGAGAGAAAGCCCTTTCGGACTGAAGTCCCTATTCAGGTTCAATTCGAGGTATTCATGACATGATAACCTCCCTGGACAGAATTGGAAATGCAAACTCGATAGAATAGTCATGCATGATCCATATTATGAGCATACACATATGGTTTTAATCATTGCAAACTCAACTGAATGGTTTTGCATGAACCGATGAACTCATTGATAAAAATGCTTGCACATGTTACCTCTGACACTGTCTGACAAGTAGTGCATTCCTAATAGTCGAGTTACTCTCCGAGGTCTCGAAATTCATCCAGAGGCTATTAAACAAACAAGCCCTGTTGGCTAATGCTCGCCAAGCATTTTCAGGTGAGTATATCTTCAACCTGAACCTTTCAATTCTGATGATTGTCTGGGTGCTCAAATCCATTGCAGCACATAAGGTCATTCAGTGAGCAAGCAGACACGATACAATCGGTCTGTCTATGCCTCAATCATTAACTCAGAAGATCCAGGTAAGTCTTTTGAACCCTTGCAACTCATGATCAACATACTCTCATGAAGTCTTCATCAGCTCACGATTGATACAATCTCGTGTTCTCAAGCTTTATCAAATCATGATTGACCAACTCTCGTGTTCTTGATCTTTGCCTCATCGGTTTATTCCTAAAGTGATGGGACAACAAAAATTAGGTTTGAGCTTCTGCAGGATTTTTGGTTTCCCCAGATCCCAGAATGGCACCCTTCATGATAAGTCAAATTGGATTTGAGCGTCTGCAGGATTTCTGGTTTCCCCAAATCCCAGAATGGCACCCTTCAAGGTAAGTTAAGTCGGATTTTGAGGATTCCTGGTCTCCCTAGATCCCAGAATGACACCCTTCAAGGTAAGTTAAATCGGGTTTGAGCGTCTGCAAGATTCCTGATTTCCCCAGATCCCAGAATGGCACCCTTCATGGTAAGTTAAATTGGGTTAGAGCGTCTGCAGGATTCTTGATCTCCTTAGATCCCAGATATACCCAAAAATCATTTTCTCAATCAATACCTCTTCAGTCTACCCAAAAAAGGTGAAATCTAGGGTATATTATCTCCGGAGCCCTTCCATTGGAAACCCCAATACGGAACGGTCCATTTCCAAAGTCCTTTTTACAGGCGACCAAAGTCTTTTCTACAGGCGAGCAAGTCCTTTCTACAGGCAATCAAAAGTCCTTTTTACAGGCAACCAAAGTCCTTTCTACAGGCGACCAAGTCCTTTCTACAGGAAACCAAGTCCTTCTTACAGGCAAATCAAGTCCTTTTTACAGGCATACCAAGTCCTTTTTACAGGCATCAAAGTCCTTTCTACAGGCACAAGTCCTTCTTACAGGCATCAAGTCCTTTTTACAGGCACCAAGTCCTTTCTACAGGCACACAAAAGTCCTTCTTACAGGCACCAAGTCCTTTCTATAGGCAACCAAAAGTCCCTTCTACAGGCACACCAAAGTCCTTTTTATAGGCAAAATAAAGTCCTTTCTACAGGCACCAAAGTCCTTCTTACAGGCACCAAAGTCCTTCTTACAGGCATTTCCATGGGGTGACCTACCATATAGGTCAAATCTTAATTTAATCAGTAGAATCCTTTCACTAGGAATCTACCATGGGGTGACCCACCATACGGGTCAAAATTCAATCCGATTTTAATCAGTAGAATCCTTTTATTAGGAATCTACTATGGGGTGACCTACCATACGGGTCCAAGTTCCACTACCCTAAGGTTTTCTTATAACGAATCCTTAGGTTCTCATCTCATTTTCAGCAGAGCACTCATGTCAGGCAACCGCCATACAACGAGAAGGTAAGTGCCAGGTAAATTCTCATCTTTGTCTCTCCCTCATCGCATGAAAGCCTCCTCAAACCGGGTTTGGATCGAAATTTGCTAAAAGGGGTATTGGAGATCGAATGTCATGACTCTTTTTATTTCATTGTGTTGAGTCGATTAGGATTCAGGTGTCGTCTCGTCTTTGAAATGAACCTCTACCGAGCTTCCTTTCAAAGAGGGGCAGCTGTTGACACCTGATTTTCAATCACCTTTTTTTTTCTTCTTTTTTAAAATTAATATAAAATCCATAAAAATTCATAAATTTGAAAAAATTAACTTTGGAGACCTTTGCCAAGCCTAGGGAACTAATTTTGACCAAAAAATGATTTTTCATATTTTCAGTATTTTTCGATATTTTTATTTTCTAAAATTGATAGAAAATCTATAAAAATGAGAAAATTGCAAAATCAACTTTGGAAGCCTTGGCCAAGCTTAGGCAACCATTTTTGAGTAAAAAAATAATTTTTCATATTTTTTGTATTTTTTTAAATATAATTTTTAGAAATTAGGAAAATATTTAATAAATAATAGCATTTGAGGCCACAAAAATACATAAAAATAGTCAATATTTTTCCTTTAAATCCCTTTTCATGTTGGCCATCGCAAATTTAAAAAATCCAATTCGAGGTCGTGTATTCCTTAACGAGCATAATCTCGAATCGGGCCTAAAAAAATTCAATTTGAGTCAATTTATTTTCATTTTTCACTTTTAGGAGTTGTGACATTGTTCTTTAATATTCCAAATTTTCATCTTGGCCCAATTATACCCACAATGACTCAATTTTACAAACAGGGTTTTAATTAAATTTTGCATTATTTTCAATAGCAAGAAATGAGCTCAAATTCAACATGCGATAGGTGTGTCGAAAATTGTGAGGAGATTTGGACTTAAAGAAATATTTCTCTAGGGACTGAATTACAAATACTTAAAATCTCATGGACTAGAGTGCAAATACCTAATACTTGAGGGATTATTTTGTAAATAACAAAAAGAAGAGTTAGTGGAGAAATTAGAATAGAGAAGGGAAGATGGAGAAGAGGAGATGAAGATAGGAAGATGGAGAAGAGGAGATGGAGAAGAGAAGATAAAGAAAATAAGATGAGAATAGAGAAGGGAAGATGGAGATGAAGAAGAGTTAGTAGAATGGGAGATAGATATGGAGAAGGGAAGATGAATATGAAGAAGAGTTAGTGGAGAAATTAGAATGTGAGATAGAGATGGAGAAGGGAAGATGAAAATGAAGAAGAGTTAGTGGAGAAATTAGAATGGGAGATAGAGTTAATGGAAAAATTAGAATGGGAGATAGATGAGTGGTTTATAAAAGGAGGAAGAAGTGAGCTTGAGAGGGGAATTTTTTTGGAGAGAAAATTTTGGATGTTTGAGAGAGTTTTTGGAGATTGAAGAAAAACTGGAGAAAATTTTTTTTTTTGGAGAGATTTCAAGAGAAAAAAATTTTGAGAGAGAAAAATTCGCCGCCGTGGAACAAGCCTTGGCGACGCGACGGATTCATCTCCAACGAGCTCTAGGCGCATCAGCATGTGCAATTATCTGGTAACTCAATTTTTCGTGTTTAGATGACGAAATCTCGAAAATAAATGTACTGAACATTCGTAGATGACTTCGAGATCTTCGATTTGATATATTATGGCACGAAAATTGACGTCGTTTGCTATGTCAAAAGGGTCCCGAAATTGAAAGCAGAAATCTGGAAATATGGTGATCAGAACCTGAGATGGAATTTTTCTGATCTGACCTTTCACGCTAAATGATTTTTCATGGGTTATTCTAGACTTTGTTTCATAAAGATCTCTTCATGACATTTGTTCATAAGATCTTAATGCATAACATATAAAAAATACAAAAATATTCATGCACGTTTCGTATTTTTAATGCATTTAATGAAATCATGCAATTCTGTTAGCGTCCTTGAGTCTGAGTGTTTTTCTGTGCGTGGTCATATTGATTTGTAGTTATCTTATGTTTAGAGTCTTCTTTTGAAACTTCACAAAAAATGAAAGTTGTTCATTGGGGTCTTGTTTAGTAGACTGGAAAGTTTGGTGCATTAATTTTGAGATTTGAGTGTCAATTTAAGCTTAATCCTGAAATATGTCTGTTCTGTGAAATTTGTTTGTTTGCTGCTGAGCTCTCATGAAAGACCATTTTCTACACGAAAATGAGTGTCTCTTCAATAAGAATGTAAAACATGAAAGTTGTCAAAGACACATTTTCCCATCCACATAAAAAATCTCAGAATTTTTACATACATTTCATTATTTCTTTTGTATTTTATGGTTACTGCTTTCTCCCTAAGAATGTTCATGAACAGTATGATTTAATTCGTATTTTTTGTGTTAATGCATTGGAAAATGTAAAAAATGGTCTCAATGAAGTTTAATCAGCACGTGTTAAACACTCTTTGAGTTTTTGAATTGTCTTAACTCATTGGTGATTGTGCATGTCCGATTGGATAAGTTCATTATTTTCATTTGGCTTTCGGCCCGATGCTTTGAAGACTGGAGGATGACCGATGTCCATTCCGATCCGTTTTGTTGTACTCTCGACCCACGAGGCTTGGCGACGGGTGTTTGACCGATGTCCATTCCGGTCCATTTTTGTTGTATTCCCGATCATGTTGTTGACACCTGATTTTTAATTATTTTTTCTATTGCTAAAGTAATAAAAAATCCATAAAAATTCATAAAATTGAAAAATCAACTTTGGGGACCTTAGCCAAGCCTAGGGAACCAATTTTGACCAAAAAACGATTTTTCATATTTTCAGTATTTTTACGTATTTTTTATTTATTTATTTTCGAAAATTAATAGAAAATCCATAAAAATTCATAAAATTGAAAAATCAACTTTGGGAACCTTAGCCAAGCCTAGGGAACGAATTTTGACCAAAAAATAATTTTTCATATTATATATATTTTAATGTTTTTTTATTTTTTTTAAAAAATACAAAAATATTTGAAAATTTTGGAAAAATAACATTTGAGGCCAAAAAATACACAAAGATAGTTAATATTTTTATTTTAAATCTATTTTCATATTGGCCATCGCAAATTCAGAAAAATCCAATTCGAGTCACGTGTTCCTTCACGAGTATAATCTCGAATCGGGCCTAAAAAAATTTAATTTGAGTCAACTTATTTTTAACTTTCACTTTTTATGAGTTGTGACATTGTCTTCTAATATTTTAAATTTTCATCTTGGCCCAATTATACCCAGAATGTCTTAATTTTGCAAAAGGGCTTTAATTAAATTATGCATTATTTTCAGCGACAAGAAATGAGCTTAAATTTGACATGTGGTAAATTTTGGTGTGTCAAAAATTGTGAGGAGATTTGGACTTAAAGAAATATATTTTTTTCAGGGACTGAATTGTAAATACTTAAAATTCAAGGACTAGAGTGCAAATACCTAACTCTTGAAGGATTATTTTACAAATAATAAAAAGAAGAGTTAGTGGATAAATTAGAATAGAGAAGGGAAGATGAAGAAGAGGAGATGAAGAAGAGAAGTTGGAGAAGAATGGATGGAGAAAATAAGATAAGAATAGAGAAGGGAAGATGGAGATGAAGAAGAGTTAGTAGAGAAATTAGAATGGAAGATAAGAATAGAGAAGGGAGGATGGAGATTAAGAAGAGTTAGTGGAGAAATTAGAATGGGAGATAAATATGGAGAAGGGAAGATGAAGATGAAGATGAAGAAGAGTTAGTGGAGAGATTAGAATGTGAGATAGAGATGGAGAATGGAAGATGAAAATGAAGAAGAGTTAGTGGAGAAATTAGAATGGGAGATAGAGTTAGTGGAAAAATTAGAATGGGAGATAGATGAGTAGGTTATAAAAGGAGGAAGAAGTGAGCTTGAGAAAGGATTCTTGGGAGAGAAAATTTGAAGTGTTTGGGAGAATTTTTTGGAGAGAAAATTTTGGATGTTTGAGAGAGTTTTGGGAGATTGAAGAAAATTTTGAGAGAAAGAAAATACCAAAAGAGAGAGAATTTTGAAGATGATGGGAGTTTAAAGCTAGGGGTTATCATCACAAATTCCTTCATCGATCAATATAAATCAAGAGTTCATCCTCGTCAACGAGCAAACAAATTCAAGCTAAGTGTTTTTATTTATTCATTTATTTATGGTTTTACTCGCAAATTAGCACAAATTGTATACACTTTCTCCATCTCCTTTTTCTTCCATATTTTATGTCAGGAGAAGGATATCTCTACGTCAACAGCAAAAATCTCGTCGAGATGCAAAAATCGGCCCAGACAAGCTCCTAAGCTGTCCACCGATTTCTCAACTGATTTGTGACTAAAAGTCCCTCTTAATTCAAAAGAAACTCTCTATATTGGGAACATAGAGAGCGAAAATCAATTATAGAAATCCCTCCCAAAAAAATGGGAGATAAGTACTCTTTCTACTCTTCTGGTTTTAGGTGCAGATTAGCACATATTTTGTATACTAACACTTCACTCTATTTTATGTCAGGAAGCCGCAGCTCTATATCAATGGTCAATCCTATGGAAGCACAAAATCGGCTTGGAGGAGTCCTCAAGCGCGCACAAATTTCAAATTGTTGAATCAATTCGTTGTATTTCATTTTAAAAAATTCATACCCCAAAATGGAGAGGACAAAGTCCATCCGCAATTTAAATACCTGCACCATAAATCCCAAAGGGAAGAGCCAAGCCAATGCTTAGCCTCCCATTGGAGGTTTTTACTTATAGTAGTTAAATACCTGCACCTTAAATCCCAAAGGGAAGAGCCAAGCCAATGCTTAGCCTCCCATTGGAGGTTTTTACTTACAGTAGTTAAATACCTGCACCTTAAATCCCAAAGGGAAGAGCTAAGCCAATGCTTAGCCTCCCATTGGAGGTTTTTACTTACAGTAGTTAAATACCTGCAACTTAAATACCTGTACCTTAAATCCCAAAGGGAAGAGCCAAGCCAATGCTTAGCCTCCCATTGGAGGTTTTTACTTACAGTAGTTAAATACCTGCAACTTAAATACCTGTACCTTAAATCCCAAAGGGAAGAGCCAAGCCAATGCTTAGCCTCCCATTGGAGGTTTTTACTTACAGTAGTTTAAATACTTGCAACTTAAATACATGTACCTTAAATCCCAAAGGGAAGAGCCAAGCCAATGCTAGGCCTCCCATTGGAGGTGTTTATTCACTGTCATGTACTTCCTATAATTTAATTTTTGAATCATCAGACCCAAAAGATGAGTAGGTCGTAATACTGCACAGAAGTCGTTAACACACTCCCTCTTTCGGCTTCAGGGAATCTTTAACACTTAAAAAAATATAACAAATAAAAATATATACCATCCATGCATCCTATTTAAAAAGTGAAAACACAAAAAAGAATACCCTACTAGAGCTTTAGGAATAAACCAAGCCTGAGTTGCCGGATTAGGATATCCATGAAATTAAGGTACCGAAAGGGCATTAGTTTTAATTAACTAGTGTAACCAAGTCCCCGAGCTCATAATCTCTGGTTCGCAGGAATAAATTAGTTCTCCCGCTAATTTATTTAGGTTTCTAATCGACCTACCAAGAACGATTAGTGGCGACTCCAAATTTCAAAATCATTTAAACAAAAACCAAAGTTGCAATTCGGTAGGGCTTGGGAGGGTCCGCATTAGGTTAGTTAAATCTAATTAACCTAATAATCCGTTAACCCCTAGAATTAATAAAAATATTTTTAGAGGGTCGCGACAGACTGGCGACTCCACTGGGGACGGGATTTTTAAATTTTCGAAAAAAGATACCAATTGGAATACTTGAATTTTTTCGAAATTTTAAAAGTCTTAGTGGACTTAAGCCAATGAAAATTTCATGGATATCTCGCTTCTGGCGATCTTGTTTGGGACTCATTCTATAGGTGTTATATGTTTTTGCAGGATGGGAGTTATAAGGGGCGGAGTGTTTGGCTAACCCCTTTGTTTTGCAGGCTCGGTGTTTGGTTTATTTGTTTAATTTCGCATATTTTTAGAAGCGCTGTTTTGATATCAATTGTTATGCATGTCTTGCATACTCTGAGGATCACGACACCTGCACACACAAGCGTCTAAACCCAAGTCGCGAAATTCTTCCTAGAAAACCATAGATAGGGATCGAATATGTAAAGCTCTTGCGTCGATTACGCTCGGGTTGACCATATTTTATCCCGCTCATTATCTGAATTGACAATTCTTCCCATTGTGATTTGATTGCGCGGAGGGTAAGGTTGTCAATTCAGATAGTGGGGGCCTTTTAGGTCCATACCCTGTCTCTCCTTCTTTTATTTTCTAGAGTTCACTCCTCACTTGAGTCATGCGCATGACTATGTGATTTGCATTTCTCCAAGGTAAAAGTAAGTTCTCTAATTTTATCTTGTATTTATTTTCGGTCGGTTCATGCTAGGTGTTAGTCAGTTTTTGAGCTTGATATTACGACCATTCTTTTAAAAGAAAATAAAAATTAAATTTGTCCCTCATTTCTTTTAAAAAAATTTTGAAAAAATGATGTGAAAAATCCATTCATGGGAATTTTATTAACCAATAAGGGATTTTTGTCATGTTTTTATTGCTTCAATAAAAATGAAATTTTCCTGAAAAAATTTTCCTCTGAAAATTTATTTCAATAAAAAGAAAAATTCCCTAAAAAAAAAACTCTAGTAGACATCAAGTGATTTTATCACATTTTTCAAATTATAAAAAATTGCAAGAAAATTCTTCTCGAGAAATTCGCTCATGTTTTTCTAAGAAAATTTTCTCTAAATAAAATTAGACTAATGTCTCGGGGGAATTATATTGACCAATAAGAGATTTTTGTCATGTTTTTCTTGCTTCAATAAAAATGAAATTTTCCTAACAAATTTTCCTCTAAAATTTTATTTCGATAAAGAAAAATTCCTTCAAAAAAAAAACTTTGGTAAACATCAAGTGATTTTATCACATTCTTTCAAATTATAAAAACTTGCAACAAAAATTCTTTTCGAGAAATTTGCTCATGTTTTTCTAAGAAAATTTTCTCTAAATAAAATTAGACTAATGTCTCGGGGGAATTTTGTTAACCAATAAAGGATTTCTGTCATGTCTTTCCTGCTTCAATAAAAATAAAATTTTCCTGACAAATTTACCTCTGAAAATTTATTCTGATAAAAAGGAAATTCCTTCAAAAATTTTAGTAAACGTCAAGAGATTTTGTCACATTCCTTAAAAAAAAATAAAGAGTAATAAATCTGCAAAAAAATTCTGTATTAACCCATTTCTTCCTAAGGGAATTGTTTTTTTCTGATTTCTCTATAAAATAGAAAAAATCAAATTGGACTAATATAGGAGTCATGGACCGACATTCCTTGTGTCGCATACTAATTATATCATTTTCTTTTGTAGGGAGATCCTAGATACCCTAGACGGGTGTAAAAATTAAGTTCAAAATATATCAAGAATCATCTTCAGAAATACCAAAAGACGAAAAACACCGAGGCTTCAACCGTTAATTCCGGGGGGCAAACGAACACTGTCCATCTTTGACAGACAGAGTTATGTCAATCCGTAAACTTGTATGGGCAGTGTATTCTGATATGACGGTGGATTTATACTGATTAAACACGGGGGCATATTTAATGTATTGCAGAGGATCCCGCGTCTTTTGAAAGACAATATGGATTATATAATCAGAACCCATGAAACAAATACCTTTACCTGATTAAATCAACCAGAGACCGATCTTAAAATTTCCTCTTATCCGAAACATGCGGAGGGCTTTAGAGGACCGAGGTTCTATTAATGAACGTGGCCCACAGGAATTTCTCCCGACGCTACAGGCGACCGACACGAGCAAGTGGACGCCGAAAGAAATAAAATATGGATAAAAGTGGGCACACAACAGGTGGTCGGATTTATTACCAGCGCACTAATCGAGTTGTCATAGTGTTATTGTTTGTGATCTCAAGATGGATAGTGGGGGCCAACGCCGAACCCTTCATCAATGTTCTCGATATCATCGTCTGGAGCAATTAAACAAGAATATCAAGAAAAACATTAAGCCTCGACATCTTCGGTACCTCAAATCGTTCTGTTATGCTATGCGGAAGAAACGATAGCAGGAAAATTAAACAAAAAAAAACACGTGAAGCTTTTCTTTCATTCCATTCATCAAAGAACATTACAACAGCTCACTAGGGAGGAAAAGTAAAGCCAAACTGAGCCCTGATAACCATTACGAAGGAGCTCAACTGACTCTCCAAACAGTTGATGCTCCGGGTGCACCGGGCGTTCTCAGGATCAAGCTCCGCGAGCCTAAAGAAGAGGCGATCGCGCTTCTCCTTAGCCTGGGCCATACTGGCCTCGTAATGCTCGACAGCAAACTCCAAGTCCGAAATCGCCGCCCTCTCGAAAGCAATATCTGCCGTAATGTCATCAAGTCTCTCCTGCAGCCAACCGCATTTGCACCTCATCATAATATTGCTCGGCTCCTGTTCGGCGTAAGTTCGGACCAAGGCCAGACGGTCCACCAACTTTCCCCTCTCACGAACTAGCCACGAAAGCTGATCATTGGCAAACTTGAAGGCTTTCTTGTGATTATCAGCCATAAATGTGACTATTTCCAGACGCTCGTGCCGGTCTCGATAACGAGCTTTCACGACAGCAGTCACAATGACCGTCTCATAAGCGCGGTTATAGGCAGCCAGAAAATTAATGAAGAGGGTCGGGAAGTTCCGATACTCCCTCCCCAGTTGGGTACCCTCAACAGAAGCAGCGTCTAGGATCCTGAATAAACCGAGAATTTCAGCCTCAACGGTAGAGTTTTGGGCTATATGAGCGTAACCTCTACCAAGAAGATTGTAGAGTCTCTCCCACCCAGCCAGGATTTCGGCGGAGAAGGTATGGTTAGGAGAATTGGCCATTTTTGAAAGCAGATCACGAAAGAAAGGAGGAGAGAGGCGAGGCAGATGATCGGAATGCGAATGCGATAATCTGCTTCAATTTAAATAATGATTTCACAGGGGCAGTCCTTATTGGTCGAGTTTTTTCTATCTACCATTCTCTGTCGGCAACACCCCCGCTGGCTCGAATTCCAGTCAAGCGGCAACCTCAAGCTGAGCAGACCCGACGTCTCTGCAGAAAAGTTGGACGGGCTGCCACCACTTTGAAAAAGAAAGAATAAAAAACGAGCTGAGTGGGAGACAAAGAAATTTTCGACAGAAAAGGAGATACGACTCGTCTTTATTGGAGGACCCGCCAGTAAATCGACGGTGGAGATCTTGACAAGGGCCCTCTACCACGAAAAGAAAAAAGGAAGACGAACTGAGCGAGAAACAAGGATTTCCCCTTTGATCAAAAGCTGAATATCAGATTTTCTCCCTCGAAAAATCTAATAGCACTGCCCGTGAAGAGGGAAGTCGTTGCTATTGCCAGAGAGAGAACTTGTCCTCATTTGATAGTGAGAGTTCATTCGCAAGAACTCGCAGGAGAAAGATAGAGAGGAAGGAGTTCTCGTGGGAGAGGAATTCAAAACCTTCACCATCAAAGCATCGGCTTTCAAAGCCTGTTACGAGAAACCATCGACGATCCCGTGATCCCTCAAGTCCAAGAAGACATCTTGAGGCGGTCTCGAGTCGGCAGTCCTAGATCCAGAAATATGTCGAGCATTAGGGAAACGGGCACATGTTCAACCCTGGTCGAAGCTAATGAAGTTCCTTACCCTGAGGGTCTACTGGTCATGGCCATTGATGGTAATCCAGTCTCTCTGTCAATCCTTGTTACCGTATTGAGAAAATGCCGGTATAAGGTTGTAGCTCAAGTAAAGGCGACAGAGGCCTTAGAGATATTAAGGAGGAGTGGTGACCAGTTTGATATCGTCCTCACCGCCATGGTAGGGATTGACATGGATGTTTTCACTCTCTTGGAAGTCATCAATTCTAAATTAAACATGCCAGTCCTCGTAATATCGGCAAGCGATGATCAGCAAGCCATAATGAAGGCTGTCTTAAATGGGGCCCAAGACATCGTAACGAAACCAGTTAGGGTTCAGATGCTTCAAAACATATGGCAGCACGTGGTAAGGAAGCAATTGCACGACCATGAGAACAAGCATCAAGCCTTCAATTTTGTTCCAAGCAACTGGAGAAAGAAGATGAGTTGGTCTCCAGAGCTGCATCGTATGTTTGTTAATGCAGTTCAACAGGTAGGAATCGATTCGACACGGCCGCAACATATACTGGAAATTATGAACGTAGAGGGACTCACTAAAGCAAATGTTTCGAGTCATCTTCAGAAGTACAGAAAAAGGGTGAGAGAACACAATGCAGCTCAGAATCAAGAAAACCAAGGCGGGACTGATCCAAGCCTGAATGTCGAGTCTCTTCGCCACCATAAGTTCCGCGGGTTAGCATGGGGCGAGCCACTTCCCTTCATCAACCAAGCCAGTAGCCGTGCCATCAATCCTCCAGGCGTTAATCAAAGTATCCCCCAGAATCACCCTAATGCTCTTCAAGAGTATAGACCGCAGGGGCAGTGTATTCAGACTCCTTGGTCTGAGCACCAACCCGTGGCTAGAATTCATCCCATGATCAGCGCGCCTGCGCAGCCAGAGAATCAGACAAGAAATTATCCTGAGCACTTCCACTTCTTTAATCCTCGAATGGAAGGAGTTTTTGGCAGCAGGATAGTTGGTGATCCCCACACTTTCTTGAGTAATGATGAAGGCTCCAGCACGAGAAGTCAAATTGCTCATGGCAAGGACAGAATGAGAAATCTACCGCCAGCATTTGCCAACAACAATGCCCAATTCGAGCATCAGTTGCTGGAAGGTTCAAGAGATTACCCAGATGATGAGCTTACTGCCCTGGTCAACCAGTTTAGGGTTGACAAACGTCCCAAGCCGCAATCAGGAGCCAGTGAGTAGGGACTCTCAAACATCGATCATCCACACCCGAACCAACACGAGACTAGCTGATTATCGAAGAGCCACAGGAGAGGCAGAACTGACCTTGAATAAGTGCACATTTTATTTCATGCTTAATTCCCCTGCGTATGATATTTTCCAGCTTTCTAGGTGTCTCGATTTAATTCAAGGACAAGGGGGCAATTTATTTTTTTTTTTATCCCGTCGAATGCGTAAATTCCTTTTTATGCTAGATTTAGGGCGGATCAATTTGTGGTAACATCGCTGACTGCCATAATGAGAAATGTTGAATGGCCTCACGTAGGGAAATTTCAAGTGAAATGCCCAGGCGAGCTCGAAGACGGGTAATTGTGTGTCGTTCCAATTTACCCTCAATCGTTGCAAAATGCTAAATTGGATTTGTTCCATTCTCACCCAGGGAATCGCAAAGTGCCTCAAGAGTGTCGCAAAATGAAATGACCCAATGGAACGCGATAGGTTTCATTTGCCTCGAAGGTAACCTTCAAATTAAAGGAGCCCTCCGGTCCACGGACCCGATGGCATAGAAAATGATGATGGTCTAAGGCAACCCGAAAGAAAATAAGGCCCAACTAGGCAAAGCACTTACGTGGCAAGCTCAAAGTGAAGGGCAACTCGGGACATACAATTCAATCCAGTCCAAATGAAGGAACTTCCTCAATTCAAATTCAATAGAAGTACATACAAGGGTAAAACAGTATCGTTCCAATTTTTCTAGAATATGAAGAACATATACTGCCGCATTCTCTTTCATTTTTGCAGGGGAAGTCTCTACTGGCCAGATTTTCCTGTCTAACATTCCCTATCAGTATCACCTCCGCTACTCGTCTCCAATCTCCAGCCAAGCAAATCCGACGTCTCTACGGCAAAGCTAAACGGGACGCCACTACTTTGAAAAAGAAAAGATAAAAAATAAGCTGAGTGGGAGACAAAGACATTTTCGGCAGAAAAGAGATACGACTCGTCTTTATTGAAGAACTCGCCAGCAAATTGACGGTGGAGACAACAACAAGGGGCCCTATCACGAAAAGATGGAAGGAGACGAGCCGAGCAAGAGACACGATAAGAAAAGAGGATTGAGAAAGGCCGGACCCTTGGAAGAAGCAATACAGTTGCTAAACCCACGTTTAATTTTAAAAGAGACGTCATGCTCAGAAGAGGGTCTTAAGTGTCGCGACCCTCTAAAAAAAAATTTTAATTTTAAAAGGGGTTAACGGATTATTAGGTTAATTAGATTTGACTAACCTAATGCGGACCCTCCCAAGCCCTACCGAATCGCAACTTTGGTTTTTAAATGATTTTGAAATTTGGAGTTGCCACTAATCGTTCTTGGTAGGTCGATTAGAAACCTAAATAAATTAGCGGGAGAACTAATTTATTCCTGCGAACCAGAGATTATGAGCTCGAGGACTTGGTTACACTAGTTAATTAAAACTAATGCCCTTTCGGTACCTTAATTTCATGGATATCCTAATCCGGCAACTCAGGCTTGGTTTATTCCTAAAGCTCTAGTAAGGTATTCTCTTTTGTGTTTTCACTTTTTAAATATGATGCATGGATGGTATATATTTTTATTTGTTATATTTTTTTAAGTGCTAAAGATTCCCTAAAGCCGAAAGAGGGAGTGTGTTAACGACTTCTGTGCAGTATTACGACCTACTCATCTTTTGGGTCTGATGATTCAAAAATTAAATTATAGGAAGTACATGACAGTGAATAAACACCTCCAATGGGAGGCCTAGCATTGGCTTGGCTCTTCCCTTTGGGATTTAAGGTACATGTATTTAAGTTGCAAGTATTTAAACTACTGTAAGTAAAAACCTCCAATGGGAGGCTAAGCATTGGCTTGGCTCTTCCCTTTGGGATTTAAGGTACATGTATTTAAGTTGCAGGTATTTAACTACTGTAAGTAAAAACCTCCAATGGGAGGTTAAGCATTGGCTTGGCTCTTCCCTTTGGGATTTAAGGTACATGTATTTAAGTTGCAGGTATTTAACTACTGTAAGTAAAAACCTCCAATGGGAGGCTAAGCATTGGCTTGGCTCTTCCCTTTGGGATTTAAGGTGCAGGTATTTAACTACTGTAAGTAAAAACCTCCAATGGGAGGCTAAGCATTGGCTTGGCTCTTCCCTTTGGGATTTAAGGTGCAGGTATTTAAGTTGCAGGTATTTAACTACTATAAGTAAAAACCTCCAATGGGAGGCTAAGCATTGGCTTGGCTCTTCCCTTTGGGATTTATGGTGCAGGTATTTAAATTGCGGATGGACTTTGTCCTCTCCATTTTGGGGTATGAATTTTTTAAAATGAAATACAACGAATTGATTCAACAATTTGAAATTTGTGCGCGCTTGAGGACTCCTCCAAGCCGATTTTGTGCTTCCATAGGATTGACCATTGATATAGAGCTGCGGCTTCCTGACATAAAATAGAGTGAAGTGTTAGTATACAAAATATGTGCTAATCTGCATCTAAAACCAGAAGAGTAGAAACAGTACTTATCTCCCATTTTTTTTGGAGGGATTTCTATAATTGATTTTCGCTCTCTATGTTCCCAATATAGAGAGTTTCTTTTGAATTAAGAGGGACTTTTAGTCACAGATCAGTTGAGAAATCGGTGGACAGCTTAGGAGCTTGTCTGGGCCGATTTTTGCATCTCGACGAGATTTTTGCTGTTGACGTAGAGATATCCTTCTCCTGACATAAAATATGGAAGAAAAAGGAGATGGAGAAAGTGTATACAATTTGTGCTAATTTGCGAGTAAAACCATAAATAAATGAATAAATAAAAACACTTAGCTTGAATTTGTTTGCTCGTTGACGAGGATGAACTCTTGATTTATATTGATCGATGAAGGAATTTGTGATGATAACCCCTAGCTTTAAACTCCCATCATCTTCAAAATTCTCTCTCTTTTGGTATTTTCTTTCTCTCAAAATTTTCTTCAATCTCCCAAAACTCTCTCAAACATCCAAAATTTTCTCTCCAAAAAATTCTCCCAAACACTTCAAATTTTCTCTCTCAAGAATCCTTTCTCAAGCTCACTTCTTCCTCCTTTTATAACCTACTCATCTATCTCCCATTCTAATTTTTCCACTAACTCTATCTCCCATTCTAATTTCTCCACTAACTCTTCTTCATTTTCATCTTCCATTCTCCATCTCTATCTCACATTCTAATCTCTCCACTAACTCTTCTTCATCTTCATCTTCCCTTCTCCATATTTATCTCCCATTCTAATTTCTCCACTAACTCTTCTTAATCTCCATCTTCCCTTCTCTATTCTTATCTTCCATTCTAATTTCTCTACTAACTCTTCTTCATCTCCATCTTCCCTTCTCTATTCTTATCTTATTTTCTCCATCCATTCTTCTCCAACTTCTCTTCTTCATCTCCTCTTCTTCATCTTCCCTTCTCTATTCTAATTTATCCACTAACTCTTCTTTTTATTATTTGTAAAATAATCCTTCAAGAGTTAGGTATTTGCACTCTAATCCTTGAATTTTAAGTATTTACAATTCAGTCCCTGAAAAAAATATATTTCTTTAAGTCCAAATCTCCTCACAATTTTTGACACACCAAAATTTACCACATGTCAAATTTAAGCTCATTTCTTGTCGCTGAAAATAATGCATAATTTAATTAAAGCCCTTTTGCAAAATTAAGTCATTCTGGGTATAATTGGGCCAAGATGAAAATTTAAAATATTAGAAGACAATGTCACAACTCATAAAAAGTGAAAGTTAAAAATAAGTTGACTCAAATTAAATTTTTTTAGGCCCGATTCGAGATTATACTCGTGAAGGAACACGTGACTCGAATTGGATTTTTCTGAATTTGCGATGGCCAATATGAAAATAGATTTAAAATAAAAATATTAACTATCTTTGTGTATTTTTTGGCCTCAAATGTTATTTTTCCAAAATTTTCAAATATTTTTGTATTTTTTAAAAAAAATAAAAAAAAAATTAAAATATATATAATATGAAAAATTATTTTTTGGTCAAAATTCGTTCCCTAGGCTTGGCTAAGGTTCCCAAAGTTGATTTTTCAATTTTATGAATTTTTATGGATTTTCTATTAATTTTCGAAAATAAATAAATAAAAAATACGTAAAAATACTGAAAATATGAAAAATCATTTTTTGGTCAAAATTGGTTCCCTAGGCTTGGCTAAGGTCCCCAAAGTTGATTTTTCAATTTTATGAATTTTTATGGATTTTTTATTACTTTAGCAATAGAAAAAAAATGATTAAAAATCAGGTGTCAACATTAAGGCATAGGCAATCGCTCAGAAAAATTCAAAGAGAGTGAAAACACCGGAAGCGAGTAGCAAATCTTGAGAAATCATCAACCAAATCAAAGATGTCTCAACCCAATACTCCCGAGAGCTATCATTGCCTGCTGAATATGGGAGAGGAAGAGTTCGAAGCCATGTTTGGGATCGAGCCTATGAAGCCTAGCTCTTCCGCCGACGACGTCCAAAATCTCAGTAAAGATAAGGACAATAACGGTAAGGGTCAAAAGAAGCGTTACCGTCGCCATACTAAGGAGCAGGTACAAAGGCTTGAGGATTTCTTCAGAACATGCCCTATGCCAGACGGCAAACAGAAAATGGAACTGAGTCAAGAGTTAGGACTTGAACCTTTGCAAATCAAGTTCTGGTTTCAAAATAGGCGAACCCGAATGAAGGCTCGTCATGAGCACAACGAAGCCGAGTTTCTAAGAGTTGAAAATGAAAACCTCCGAGCGGAAAACAAGATGTATAAAGAGACTTTTGACTCCGCCACCTGCCCCAACTGCAATAGCCTCCTCCTCACCCTCGATGAAATGTATGATCTGAGGATCGAAAATGCACGTTTAAGAGGTGAGTTAGACCAGTTTATAACAGGATCGAGTTCTGTTGGAGGAGGGTACAAAATGACCAATGATACTGGATCAGCATCAATACCTCCCGAGGAAGAAGGGACAGATCACCACCAAGCGGACATTGACGATGATCTTTTCGCCATAATCAACCAGTTTGATATCGGTAAAGCATCGGGACTGTGATGCACTTGTTCAGCCAGTGACCACGAGACCTTCAATATGGCCGATGCATACCTAATTTGGGATGAAGCCAGCTGATCATGGGAGAGCCTGCAGAGGAAGCGGAACTAATCCTGAATGAGTGAATGTGTTTTATTTCCTTGCGTGATGTGTTTTTCTGCTTTTGTGAATGTGTAAAAGCAAGGAGTAATAATCCGACTTCCCCCTATTAAATGCTCGAATCCGCCACCTCACCAACCTCGCGACGAATTGATGGCGAGTGAAAATCTGCATAAACCTGAAGGGTAACTCCGTATCGTTTCAATTTACCCTCAGTTGCTCCAAGTTTTAAAATTAAGCCCCTTCTATTATCAGGAAATTGCAAATCGACCCGAGAACGCAATCATATCCGAATACAGGTTGGATAAAATTTGGGGGCAAATCAACTCATGGGCATTACCACGGGATAGACAGCTTCGGACAAAGGAAAGTACAAGCGAAAGACGCGAACAATCTCAGAAATTGGTAATTCTGTATCGTTCTAATGTGCACATAATCATCTCAAGTCTTGAATTGTCTTATTCCATTCTTAACAGGGATTGCAAATTACCTCGAGAAATACCGTAACATGGCCCAAGGTGATACAACAGGGCTGCGTTATCCCCAAGGATTAACCCTTGAAAAGAAAGCCCCATGGACACCTACGGTCCAATGGACCGAATGGTATGGGGGATGACAGTAGGTCCGAAATATTCCGAGTTCGATCCCCAAGGGTGGGGAATGTTGTATGTATTATAAATAAATGAAACAACTTTTTGTGCATTTCTTTTTTTACAAACAGGAATACTCGACGAGTAATATCAAAGTCAGTATTTTACCATAGTCTTCCCATAATGGTGAGGCGCCCAACAAAAGTCGAGGAAAATTCAATCCAACAAAACTGGTAAAAGACTCGTGCAAGACATTCAAGATGAAGGGTAAATCAGTATCGTTTTCAATTTATCCCTTTTAATACTGGCTGATATGTCTCTTTTTCTTTTTACAAGAAATATTTACACTAACATTTGACATGTTGAAGGAGACAAATCCAAAAGAAAATTATGATCATCTGACAAGATCTATTCTGGTGAAAAATGGGGCAAATTGATCACAAGCTCTGAAGCGAAAAAGCAAATATGTCTTCCTTATCTCGTTTGATTTCGAGAATAATTTCTCTGCTTTTTGCAGGGGCATTCAACCGCTAAACCGTGCCGGTCGCTGTCATTAAACAAACCGAAATGCTCCCTTACCCATATGCTTCATCACGTAGAGACAAAGTTTGAGACGAACCACCCCTCGACATAAGGAGTAGGCTTCCCAATTTGTTCGGTCCGCCCACATACCATGGGCAATTTAAATCCGCCCATATTTGCACATTATATAAATACACGTAATGCTAAAAAATTGTCACATCTGCATTGTGCTTACACAGTTCATGAATTATGTATGACTATTCCGTGTGTTTAACTTACCAACTCCAACTTAGAGCATAAACTGCACAGGAGACATCAAATGTGCAGAATGGGGCATGACAGGATGAGGAAAGGCAAACCATTTCCACGCAAGTCTAACATTTTAATTTACAGATAAACAGCCTTTCCCCAGAGTGAGAGAAGGCCCTTTCGGATTGAAGTCCCCCATTCAGATTACATTCGAGGCGTTCATACTATGAAAACCTCCTTAAACAGAATTGGTAATGCAAGCTTGACAGAATAGTTTTGCATGATCCATATTTGGATTGATTGCATCATGAGTTATCACACAGACTACTTCTAATCATTGCCGACTTGGTTGAATAGTTTTACATGAACCGATCAACTCATTGATGAAAATGCTTGCACATGTTACCTCTGATACTGCTTGACAGGCAACACATTCCCAATGTTCAAACTACCTTCCAAAGTCTTGAAATTCATTCAGCGATTATTGAATGAACAAGCCTGGTTGTCGAGAAGCCACCAAGCATTTCTTCCAAATTCTCAGGTAAGTATATCTTCAACCTGAACCTTTCAAGAGAATGAATTCTGACGATTGTTGGGGTACTCGAATCCATTGCGGTACATACAGGTATCCACCTTCTTCAATAAAGCATGATTTGTCTCAAGGACAGAAATGTTCGAGACCTTTTGATCTCTGCCTCTTTGGTTTATTCCTAAAGCGACAGGATAATATAATTTGGGTTTGAGCTTCTGCAGGATTCCTGATCTTTCCAGATTCCAGAATGGCACCCTTTGAGGTACACCAAGTCCTTCTTACAGGCAAAATAAGTCCTTCTTACAGGCAAACCAAGTCCTTCTTACAGGCAAATCAAGTCCTTCTTATAGGCACAAAGTCCTTCTTACAGGCAAATCAAGTCCTTCTTACAGGCAAAACAAGTCCTTCTTACAGGCACAAAGTCCTTCTTACAGGCAAATCAAGTCCTTCTTACAGGCAAAACAAGTCCTTCTTACAGGCAAAACAAGTCCTTCTTACAGGCAAATCAAGTCCTTCTTACAGGCATAAAGTCCTTCTTATAGACAAACCAAGTTCTTCTTACAGGAACCAAGTCCTTCTTACAGGCATAAAGTCCTTCTTACAGGCAAACCAAGTCCTTCTTACAGGCAAAACAAGTCCTTCTTACAGGCACAAAGTCCTTCTTACAGGCAAATCAAGTCCTTCTTACAGGCAAAACAAGTCCTTCTTACAGGCAAATAAAGTCCTTCTTACAGGCATAAAGTCCTTCTTATAGGCAAACCAAGTTCTTCTTACAGGCACCAAGTCCTTCTTACAGGCAAACCAATTCCTTCTTACAGGCAAACCAAGTCCTTCTTATAGGCACCAAGTCCTTCTTATAGGCAAACTAAGTCCTTCTTACAGGCAAACCAAGTCCTTCTTACAGGCACAAAGTCCTTCTTACAGGCAAATCAAGTCCTTCTTACAGGCACAAAGTCCTTCTTACAGGCACAAAGTCCTTCTTACAGGCAAATCAAGTCCTTCTTACAGGCACAAAGTCCTTCTTACAGGCATAAAGTCCTTCTTACAGGCATAAAGTCCTTCTTACACGCAAACAAAGTCCTTCTTACAGGCAAATCAAGTCCTTCTTACAGGCACAAAGTCCTTCTTACAGGCAAAGTAAGTCCTTCTTACAGGCAAAACAAAGTCCTTCTTACAGGCAAATCAAGTCCTTCTTACAGGCAAAGCAAGTCCTTCTTACAGGCACAAAGTTCTTCTTACAGGCAAAGTAAGTCCTTCTTACAGGCAAATCAAGTCCTTCTTACAGGCAAATTAAGTCCTTTTTACAGGCAAATCAAGTCCTTCTTACAGGCAAATTAAGTCCTTTTGACAGGCACAAGTCCTTTTTACAGGCACCAAGTCCTTTTTACTGGCACCAAGTCCTTTCTACAGGCACCAAGTCCTTCTTACAGGTATCTCCATGTGGTGACCTACCATACGGGTCAAATCTCAATCAAAATTTAATCAGTAGAATCCTTTTATTAGGAATCTACCATGGTACGACCCACCATACGGGTCAAATGGTATGACCCACCATACGGGTCAAATTTTAATTCAATTTTTAATTAGTAGAATCCTTTTATTAGGAATCTACCATGGGTTGATCCACCATACGGGTTCAAGTTCAACCACCCTAAAGTTTTTTTATATAACGAATCCTTAGGTTCTCATTTCATTTTCAGTGGAACAATCATGTCACGACTCTTTTTATTTCCTTGTATTGAGTCGATAAGAATCCAGGTGTCATCTCGTCTTTGAAATGAACCTCTACCGAGTTTCCTTTCAAAGAGGGGCAGCTGTTGACACCTGATTTTTAATTATTTTTTCTATTGCTAAAGTAATAAAAAATCCATAAAAATTCATAAAATTGAAAAATCAACTTTGGGGACCTTAGCCAAGCCTAGGGAACCAATTTTGACCAAAAAACGATTTTTCATATTTTCAGTATTTTTACGTATTTTTTATTTATTTATTTTCGAAAATTAATAGAAAATCCATAAAAATTCATAAAATTGAAAAATCAACTTTGGGAACCTTAGCCAAGCCTAGGGAACGAATTTTGACCAAAAAATAATTTTTCATATTATATATATTTTAATTTTTTTTTATTTTTTTTAAAAAATACAAAAATATTTGAAAATTTTGGAAAAATAACATTTGAGGCCAAAAAATACACAAAGATAGTTAATATTTTTATTTTAAATCTATTTTCATATTGGCCATCGCAAATTCAGAAAAATCCAATTCGAGTCACGTGTTCCTTCACGAGTATAATCTCGAATCGGGCCTAAAAAAATTTAATTTGAGTCAACTTATTTTTAACTTTCACTTTTTATGAGTTGTGACATTGTCTTCTAATATTTTAAATTTTCATCTTGGCCCAATTATACCCAGAATGACTTAATTTTGCAAAAGGGCTTTAATTAAATTATGCATTATTTTCAGCGACAAGAAATGAGCTTAAATTTGACATGTGGTAAATTTTGGTGTGTCAAAAATTGTGAGGAGATTTGAACTTAAAGAAATATATTTTTTTCAGGGACTGAATTGTAAATACTTAAAATTCAAGGACTAGAGTGCAAATACCTAACTCTTGAAGAATTATTTTACAAATAATAAAAAGAAGAGTTAGTGGATAAATTAGAATAGAGAAGGGAAGATGAAGAAGAGGAGATGAAGAAGAGAAGTTGGAGAAGAATGGATGGAGAAAATAAGATAAGAATAGAGAAGGGAAGATGGAGATGAAGAAGAGTTAGTAGAGAAATTAGAATGGAAGATAAGAATAGAGAAGGGAAGATGGAGATTAAGAAGAGTTAGTGGAGAAATTAGAATGGGAGATAAATATGGAGAAGGGAAGATGAAGATGAAGAAGAGTTAGTGGAGAGATTAGAATGTGAGATAGAGATGGAGAATGGAAGATGAAAATGAAGAAGAGTTAGTGGAGAAATTAGAATGGGAGATAGAGTTAGTGGAAAAATTAGAATGGGAGATAGATGAGTAGGTTATAAAAGGAGGAAGAAGTGAGCTTGAGAAAGGATTCTTGAGAGAGAAAATTTGAAGTGTTTGGGAGAATTTTTTGGAGAGAAAATTTTGGATGTTTGAGAGAGTTTTGGGAGATTGAAGAAAATTTTGAGAGAAAGAAAATACCAAAAGAGAGAGAATTTTGAAGATGATGGGAGTTTAAAGCTAGGGGTTATCATCACAAATTCCTTCATCGATCAATATAAATCAAGAGTTCATCCTCGTCAACGAGCAAACAAATTCAAGCTAAGTGTTTTTATTTATTCATTTATTTATGGTTTTACTCGCAAATTAGCACAAATTGTATACACTTTCTCCATCTCCTTTTTCTTCCATATTTTATGTCAGGAGAAGGATATCTCTACGTCAACAGCAAAAATCTCGTCGAGATGCAAAAATCGGCCCAGACAAGCTCCTAAGCTGTCCACCGATTTCTCAACTGATCTGTGACTAAAAGTCCCTCTTAATTCAAAAGAAACTCTCTATATTGGGAACATAGAGAGCGAAAATCAATTATAGAAATCCCTCCCAAAAAATGGGAGATAAGTACTCTTTCTACTCTTCTGGTTTTAGGTGCAGATTAGCACATATTTTGTATACTAACACTTCACTCTATTTTATGTCAGGAAGCCGCAGCTCTATATCAATGGTCAATCCTATGGAAGCACAAAATCGGCTTGGAGGAGTCCTCAAGCGCGCACAAATTTCAAATTGTTGAATCAATTCGTTGTATTTCATTTTAAAAAATTCATACCCCAAAATGGAGAGGACAAAGTCCATCCGCAATTTAAATACCTGCACCATAAATCCCAAAGGGAAGAGTCAAGCCAATGCTTAGCCTCCCATTGGAGGTTTTTACTTATAGTAGTTAAATACCTGCAACTTAAATACCTGCACCTTAAATCCCAAAGGGAAGAGCCAAGCCAATGCTTAGCCTCCCATTGGAGGTTTTTACTTACAGTAGTTAAATACCTGCACCTTAAATCCCAAAGGGAAGAGCTAAGCCAATGCTTAGCCTCCCATTGGAGGTTTTTACTTACAGTAGTTAAATACCTGCAACTTAAATACCTGTACCTTAAATCCCAAAGGGAAGAGCCAAGCCAATGCTTAGCCTCCCATTGGAGGTTTTTACTTACAGTAGTTAAATACCTGCAACTTAAATACCTGTACCTTAAATCCCAAAGGGAAGAGCCAAGCCAATGCTTAGCCTCCCATTGGAGGTTTTTACTTACAGTAGTTTAAATACTTGCAATTTAAATACATGTACCTTAAATCCCAAAGGGAAGAGCCAAGCCAATGCTAGGCCTCCCATTGGAGGTGTTTATTCACTGTCATGTACTTCCTATAATTTAATTTTTGAATCATCAGACCCAAAAGATGAGTAGGTCGTAATACTGCACAGAAGTCGTTAACACACTCCCTCTTTCGGCTTCAGGGAATCTTTAACACTTAAAAAAATATAACAAATAAAAATATATACCATCCATGCATCCTATTTAAAAAGTGAAAACACAAAAAAGAATACCCTACTAGAGCTTTAGGAATAAACCAAGCCTGAGTTGCCGGATTAGGATATCCATGAAATTAAGGTACCGAAAGGGCATTAGTTTTAATTAACTAGTGTAACCAAGTCCCCGAGCTCATAATCTCTGGTTCGCAGGAATAAATTAGTTCTCCCGCTAATTTATTTAGGTTTCTAATCGACCTACCAAGAACGATTAGTGGCGACTCCAAATTTCAAAATCATTTAAACAAAAACCAAAGTTGCAATTCGGTAGGGCTTGGGAGGGTCCGCATTAGGTTAGTTAAATCTAATTAACCTAATAATCCGTTAACCCCTAGAATTAATAAAAATATTTTTAGAGGGTCGCGACACATGTCTCGGGTTTTATTTAATTGGTCTGTAATTATTCACCCGACGAGTTGCGGGTTTTATTTTCACTGTCCTTAGGGTAGTTTTACTTTACCTGCTCTCTCTTCACATCTTCATTTGCTTTGGGTGATTTTGCATTCTTTTATAATACATCCAAAATACAAAAAAAATGTAGAAAATCCAAAAAACCAAAAAAAAATGGAAAATCTGAAAATACAAAAAATGCCATTCATGTGCATCTCATGTAGTATGTCTCATGTATGTTTGTTATGTTATCCGTATGTTCGTATAGACATATCGTATTTGTTTGTTCTCGTATGCACGTCACGTACGCGACGTTTGCAAATCCACATTTGTCTGTTATGATATGTTATTAACCCATGCATATTCATTCAGAAAAATCAAAAATTTCAAAATAAGGGTTTTATCCCCTCTTTTTCAAAAATGAGGGTTTTATCCCATCTTTTCAAAATGACGACTTTGCCCTTTATGAGCAAAATCGAAATGTACGTATTTACATACACATATCACTATGCATGTCACATATATATGTCACGTATTTGTATGGTGTATGTACGCATGTTACATATCGTATTCGTACGTCTTCATACGCATGTCACATACGTATTCGTATTCGTCTATCCCCGCATGCATGTTGTATTCATACGCATGTCACGTACGCATATCATTCGCATGTCCACGTACGTATGTCATTCGCATGTAACGCACGTATATGTATTCGTCTATCTCGTATGCATATTGTATTCATACACATGTCACGTACGTATGTCATTCGCACGTCACGCACGTATTCGTATTCGCATATCTACGTATTCGTATATCATATTCGTATGTCCGTATTTGTGTGTCGTATTTGTATGTCAACGTTTGCGTTCATACCCTTTATGCATTTCATTTTAAAGTGAAAACATAAAAAGAACACCTTACCAGGGTCTTAGGAATAAATCAAGTGAGAGTTGCCAAAATAGGATATCCATGGAATTAAAGTACCGAAAGGGCATTAGTTTTAATTAACTAGTGTAACCAAGTCCCCGAACTCATAATCTCTGGTTTGCAGGAGTAATTTAGTTCTCCCGCTAGGTTACTTAGGTTTCTAATCAACCTACCAAAAATGATTAGTGGCGACTCCAAATTCTAAAATCATGTGAAAAAAAATCAAAGTTGCGATTTGGTAGAGCTTGGGAGAGCTCGAACTACGTTAGTTAATTTAATTAATTAATCTAGTAATCCATTAACCTAAAAATGAATTTTAGGTCGCGACAATACTATTTCTTCTTTGACTTGTATAAACTCATGTTTTTTTTTAAAAGGTATAATATGAGTTTCTAATGTGGTTTCTTCTTTTGAAAGGAAAGTAAAAGCGGTGTTTAAAGCATTTTGTTGCATAAAACGAAAACGAACATTTACTGCTGTTTTGTCTATTCAAGATGATTTTATGAGTACTTTGTACTACTGATTTTGAGTTGATGGTGATGTTCATTCTGGTTGAGATAATTTATGACATATTTCTGCTATTGGTTTTGAGTTGTTGTGATTTTGTGTTGCTCAAGATAACTGTGAACCCGACTGATGGGTTTGTGGGTATGCGCATACTATTTAGGATATCCTTGTGGGCCGAGCCACCGGCATTGTAGGTGGAGACCTTGCCAAGGGGGGAATCTTGGTCGTCTTTTGTCACGAGCGTTATGCGTGACTACAGTTAGAGCCTTGAGCATATGATTAGTCAATGGATAGACCATTGACATGTGTTTTGATGAGATTAACCAATGGATTAAATCATTGGTATTTGTTTTGTGTTTTAAATGTGCATAGTGATTGTTCGATCCGCTTAGAAGAAATGTATTACTCACTGAGCCGTGTTAGCTCATTCCTTTCATCTTTTTTGTTTTTCAGATCCAGCGAGTCGCCCGTAGAACGTGAGCGATCGTTAGTGGAGGATATTTTGTTGGGGGGAAGCTTTTATTATAAGTTGTGAGTTGTTCCTTTTGTATTTGGTGAGCCCTTTTAAGTGGATATTAGACGTTTCTACCATTTGGAAGGATATGTGTATATATCTATTTATGGTTTAGTAGCAAGCTCTGATGTTTGTAACTAAGGAACTTCTTGAAGTCGTATGTATGGATATACATGTTTGTTATCAGGTTGGATTCTGGTTAAGTTGAGGCTGCGTCCTTTTGCGAAAGAGACAGCCGTGTCACAATCTCATATTATTGTGGTTTAGGGTGTGACATTGGAGGTCCGCCGTGACCGGAGGTGAGAGAGATTGTGGTGGTGCTGTGGCGGCCATTGTTGGGTATGTTTGATTGAGAGCGAGACAGAAAGGTGGTGGATTTTTTGGAAGAAGAAAGGCTGCCGGAGGATTAGCTTTTTTTGTGCGTGAGCTAAAGTTCGCGTTTGTCGAGATATTTATAGAAAAATACTAGCTTGAATTTCCACTTAATATACAATATTACCCTTAAATTTTTAATTTATCCAATATAATCTCTGAACTTTATCTCAATGTGTAATATCATTCATGAATTTTAATTTATTGCATGTGGTATATGAACTTTTAATACATATTCAATCTAGTTCGTGGATGATATCAAAATGCTCAATATTCAATGGGATCCCTCAATTTTTTATGCATGTTTAATTTAGTCTCTGAGTTATATCAAAATGTTCAATATTATCCCTGAACTTGAATTAATGGAATGATTACATTTAATATTTTGATATAGTCCATAGACTAGATTGAACATGCATCAAAAATTGAGAAATCACATTGAACATAGTAAAAGTTTAGGGACGATATTAAATATGTATCAAAAGTTCGGGGATTACATCAAACAGATTAAAAGTTCAAGGACGACATTAGACCAAAATTTAAAGATCATTTGTGTAATTATTTCATATTTATGGAACCTTTTGGAGGAGTGTGTGCTTGCTACGGAACTTAGCTAAAGAGCAACGATCGAAATGAGTGAGAAAAAATTATAATGGGAATCCGTTTTAGTTATAAGAAGTTTGTAAAGTAAGCTTTTGAAGGGTTAAGATAGCTACTGGCCCATGTACATATTATTTTACTAATTTTTGTATCTGCTTTCTGTTCATTAATAATTTATAGGCCATATGATATTACTGGCATGAGACACAGAGATTCATTTCTTAGGTGTTCATGTTGATGGAGGAAATTTATTTGTGGAAATATAGTTGATAAATCAATTACGTAAATATTCCACTGAATTTACACCAGAACTTATAATTATAGCATAGGAAACCATTATGCAAGCATGGTTAATCTCAAAATACATGAAGAACAAAGTAGTTTCTATATTTCTATTCCTGTAATGATTAGAAAACTTGTTTGAGAACTTCTCTATTAACGGCAATGTTAATACTGTTCAAATGCCTAAATTAATCTAATTTTCTACGTGTTATATGACATGATTTGTCTACAGATTCGGGTGACTAAATAGAATTCAAAAACAGACTGTCAATCTTAGAGTTACCTAAAGACTGTTACATAACCAATTCTCATCTCAAAAAAATACATAAAGAATGAAGGAGTTCTGATATTTCTATTCCTGTGATGATAAAAAAAACTTGTCGTGGTGCGAAGAAAACTTCTCTATAAATAGCAATGTTAGTGTTTTCAAATGTCAAAATTAATCTAATTTTCTACGTGTCATGTGACATGATTATCAAGAAAGTTGCCTACAAACTCACCTGACTGAACAAAACTCGAAAATTCACTCCTCAGTCTTTTATACTCATCCAAAAAAGTTAAGGAATTCAAGGATTCAAAAAAGTTAATATGGGCTTCGCAAAAATGCAGGCCACAAAATAACGAATATAATCGGGGAAAATTTCAAAAAAGGACATGAAGTAATATCATTTTCTCAAATGAGAGCTTAAAGTGGACATCGTCTCAAATAAAGGTCCGAAGTGCTCAACTCGTCTCAATGAAAGCCCTGCCTGAAGGTATTTTCATGTTTTACATTTTTGCATTATTTCCCTTTTTTCTGTTTTTCCCCCTCCGTGGCCATCGCCAGCCTCCGGCTCGAGTGACGGTTGCCCTTGCCTAGGCGGCCAAGGGCGGCCCTCGCCAATCCGGCATGGGCGTTCCTTGTTGGTGTCGGATGGATTCCGCACACTTGGCCAACGTTGAGCCAACGGCTCGTCAAACCCACACACAGAATCTTAGTCCTTTGGCTTCTTCTTCTTCTCTCTGCTTGGCTAGCTCGAGTCAAGGATCCAAATGGAGGACCTGCTCTTAGAAGTAATGAGTTCACTCCCTCTAGGATTCAGATTCCATGTTGTCGATGAGGAGCCTCTGATTTGTCACTTCAAGCCCAAGGATCCCCGGCGGATTTGGATCCCCTAACATAATGTTAGGGATGACATTACCTAATTCGGGCCGTTCAATTCAAAATGGACGGTTCAGATTGATCCACATCAACTTTTTCAAAGTGGGAAAAAGTTTTGGCATGAATTTTAAAATTTTGAATTAATCAATCTAGACCGTCCATTTTTGAATTGGACGGCTCAGATCGCTTATGTCACCCCTAACATGGTTTTACTATGTTAGGAGATCCGCATCCCCGGCATTGAGCAAGGGCAACCCTCTCCAGCATCGATGATGTGGGAGAGGGGAGAGAAAAAAGAAATAAAACAAAAAAAGGAAAAAAATTGAAAAAAGTAAAAAGATGAAAATGCTCTTTGATCGGGTCTTTTTTTAAAATAATAATAACACTTTAAGTTTTTATTTAAAATAAATTCTATTTCAAATCTTTATTTTAAAAGAAAGAAAAGCATTTCAAATCCGTATTTGGAATTTTCTCAGTCTAGTCGTTGGACTCTTTCCTGATCGAATGCATGCAGCAGCGCTGCGGATCACTGCTATCTTTTGCTCAGACATTGAAGCGAGGGGATGCCCATCACATGTGCCGGATGTACTGTGGATTTGACTGGACGATCGGGAGCGTCGCACCGTGATGGACGAAGATTTAGAAAACTCTTATCGACACGTCAGACAAGATTCTTACCAGCTTGGAGGAGGAGAGCACAACTCACTGGTTGGGAGTACCGGCGATGCCTTGGCATATGACGCGGGGGCTCTTGTCCAAAAACACCGCCGGCTGGTGCGACGCAGCCGCGGCCACGTAGCTCCGAGCCCGGGATGCGAGGCTGAGCGGAGAAGACGGATTCTCCGATGCGATGGAGCCCCTATGAGCTTGGTCACGGCACGTCGAGCCATCGATTCCATTCCCTCGCCTTCTCTCCCTGCGTCTCTCTATGAAAAGCACTGCATCGAGAACGATGGGCTTTTCGAATTCCGACGGGACAGGACACCCCCCCCCCCCCCCCTCAAAAACCACTACTTAGGCGACAGGGAATTCACGTTGGCAATGCTCGTAATCGGGCGACAAGGAATTCACGCTGTAGTTTGCAACTGATAATTTAATCGAATAAAAGTTAATTATCGCATCAATTAAAGTTGTATTTCCTAAAAGGAGTTAATTTGACTTAACAACATCAAAGTCGAGGTCGAGAACGGCGGCCGCCAAGCCAAGTGAGATGTGAATTCAGCTATCGAGTTCATGAACGATTTGCCTCGATAGGGGCGAGAAGCAGCACCGGATGCATCGATCAAGCGAAAAAACCATCGATTCAGAGAAAACTTTCTTAAAAAGAATTGCTTATATCGTATATACGTATGAATGAACAAAAGATATTTTCCTCTTTAACCATGAATCGTTATGACGATGATATTTCTTGCTTATTAATTTCTCCTAAGCGACATGCACAATTATGTTAAGGAGAATGTTTATCAGATCGTTCAATTCTTTTCTGCGTACATAATTGAACCAGCATGCAACATGTGATCTGCCTTTTCCTGAAATAAGGAAAGAGCACCTCAATCATAGACGTCCCCCATAAAACTCTATGCGGTCCGACCAACTCTGTCTATCGAACAGGCGAAACGTGACTGGCACGAGGGGGCCCCAAAAGGTTCGCGTGCAGCCACTAAAACCCCGATGAAAAAATTATGCGGTCCGATCAGGTCCGTCTTTGTCTAACAAACAAGCAAAACGCGTTTGGCACGAGGGGGCCCAAAAGATTCACATGCACCCACTAAATTCCACGAGAAAAATTAAGAAAAAAAATACTTTTCTGACGATATTACCAGGAACCGTACAATTTTAACCGTAGATCTACATATCATCACTACGTATTTTGCATAAAACACTCACCGATTAAGATATCACGTGGTAAAAAAATAACTGACAGTATTATCATACTTTAAGCTGACAGTTTCTAAAAATTAATTCTAGAAAGAACAAACATGTCGAAATCATCTGCTTTTACTTTTTGGATTTTGTTTTATTTTGCGATTCTTTTGAAGTTTGCTTGCTTGAAAGTAGAGAAGTGGCAAATAAAACCTGAAGTTAAGAGTACGCATAACAACACATCATGAGCAAAAATTCGTTTGGTAATATAATTTTTGAAGCAGAAATTCATTTAGTCACGCAACTTTATTTTGCTACTTTTTAAAAATTTTCTTGTTTTGAATTTTGGAGCTACTTGAAAAAGATAAAAAAAAAAAAAAAGATTAACTTCTCTTCAGAAGTTGATTTGTAGAGTAGGAAACTGAGCTTTTGTCATCATGTGTTCTTGGAGCCACAACTAGCAAGTATTTGTCTGCTTTAAGCTTTTAAGAATCAAATAGACGAGCCACAACAGATTGCAATTAGTCCCTGACGATTGGATAGCTCATGGAGCTCAGCAGCTTGCGACGATCCCTAAAGGGGTTTCTTAAATGAGCTTCCACCAAATGGCATTTTTCTTAAAGTTGTTTTTCAAATCATAATTTTACTAAATAGTCTTTGAATTTCACAAAACCCATTAGGTTAAACTCCTTTTCATTTCACCAAAGCCTATTGGAAAAGACAGACCAAACCCAACCTTTGCACCTATTTGGTTCGAATTTGGGGGGAATGTACTTGGGAAAATGTGAGGGGTTTTTCGAAATGCAAGAGTGTTTGGTAAAAATGTATTTCAAAAACACATTGAGATACAACTTTGGTTAAAATGGTGTTTAAAAAAAATCACACTTTACGAAGCCCTTTTACTCTTATTTAAAAAAAAACTCAAAATTGATGAAAATCGGCAGCCCATGGGCCTCCGGCCACTAATCAATGGTTGAGGCCTTCGTCGGAATTAGGATTTAGAAGGACATTTTCATAATTATGAAAATATAGCGAGCAAAATCGAAAGAAAAAAAATCTATTTGCATTCCAAAAATGCAACATTTCAAAATACCTTTGGACCTATTTTGGGTTAAGTTCTTTTAAGGTGGGTTTGGTTCACCTTTCCCAAAAACACTAGGGGCCCCAAAGTTCGTTGGAGAAAATGTGGGGCGTTCAGTAGCTATTTTCAAGGGGCTTTAGGATGAAATCTAACCCTGAGAAAGCTCAGCTTGAGGTTTTGGCATTTTGCCAAATTTTGGGCTAGGGTTTTTTCTTCCAAAACTACAGTCGCTTATTCTTTTAAATTTCGATTTTACCCCTCATCTTTTTTGTTATATTATTTTATATTAAAAAGTTAAAAAAAATCAAACCCTAGGGCTACAACGGCTGTGTGAGCTAGATCTGGTGGTGGTGACTGTTGATCAAGGCTGTCAGGAGTAGAGGTGACCCCTGGCGATCATTACCTAGGATTGGGCAACCCTCACTAGTTGTCTCCTAGGCCACATGAGCCAAGGCCCCGACGACCACGAGTGGAGTCCAGGTGAGGATTGTGCAACCCTAGGCCCTTGCCAGTTAGCTCGACCCTTGGCAACCTCAGCCCACAGTCGCCGGTGCCAGATCTAGCTCACCAGTAGCAATAACCCTAGGGTTTGGATTTTATTTTTATTTAAAAATTAAATATAGTAGAAAGTCTCTTTGGAAATATGTTTTTCCAAACAATAGTTAGTCTAAAGCTGTTTTTCAAAGCATTTTTTTGCCAAACGCCATTTGCATTTCCTCAAAACCTCTTAGGCTAAAGGTATTTGCATTTTCCCAAATCGCGTTTCCAACGTTGAACCAATCCCGCCCTTAGAGACCTTTAAAGTTGTGATTGCATTTCCTTAAAATTGAACAAAAATTGAACCAAATACCATTTATATTTGGGCAATGACTTTAGAGCCCTTAAGCCCATTTGCAATGAGAACCAAACAGGCCCAAACTCAAGTGATTGAACGAATATAAGACTTATTTATTTTGTAAAAAATGAATGATCTAAAAAATAATTTTTTAAAGTACGATCACATATATACAATACATGATAATGAATGAACAAAAAAAATCATTAATGAGTTATTGAGGCATAAGTTGTTGTCCATAATAAAAATAGTTGTATTCACTATTTATTTCAAGCAAAAAAAAAAATCAATTTTAGAAAGATATTTTCCAAATCATTCATTTTCATAAAACAAATGGAGCCTACATTTGCAATGACTCGGTCTATTGCTGCGATACTCGCAATCTTCAATTCAAATCCAAATTGAATTGCATTTAAAGTTGACCCTTAGGTTCTGTTTTTTTGTGAAAAATAAATTATTTGGAGATCATTTTCCCTTAAAGTATTCATTTATGTGGCTAGAAATAATCAACCAATTAAAAATATTTTCATTATCAAAGATAGTTCATGTGTAAACATTTTTCATGTATGATGAAAATGCTTTTCGTTCATTCTTTTGTGTAAGCAGACAAGCGATCATTTTTAGATTTTTATTTCAAACCATTAATTATCCATAAAACAAAAGCATTTATGGTAACTTTATTGTTCTCCTCCAAGCATATAGGAATCTTCCTTGATGTGTCAAAGTGAAGTTCATGCTCACTTGCTTAGGAATGTAATGGCATGTTTAGTAATGATTCCGATTCTTTGATTTTGTTCTCTGAACAGAAAAAGACGAGAGCACATATTTGGTAATGTAAATGATTTTGATCCTCAAATTCTCATATTCTATTTCTGCGAGTAGTTTTAAAGCAAAATCAAGAGTAACAAAAAAGTTGATTTTTTGTTCCAAAATCACTTTTGAGAAACAAGACTAACAAAGTGAAAAGGCTTAGGGAATGCTCTCACTTTGTTTTCTCGACCGAAAAAACAAAGCCTCAGGAAAGAACGCTCAACCAATTAGCTCTCCTCTCTCATCCACCGCTCCCATCATTCGACCAGCTAGCTTCATGATCATTGTATGCCATTGTCCTCCGTTGGTTGCCGCCGCCTACCATAGCCATCGGTCACCATTTCCAACCGTTGGAGAAAAAGAAAAATAGAAAATAAAATTAACAAATTATAAGAAACACATATTCCATGATGGTTAAATGTAGAAGTGTCTAAGTAACACGGGTCGGGTTGGGTTGGGCATGGGTCATTAGATTTGTATTGTATGAAAATGGTCAAAACGGATTAAACAAGTCAATATATGTCATACTATATTTAACCCGACCTGACCCACTTGTTTGACACCTTTACTCGTTGTTCAATAACATGAGTTTGTGTTTCCATCTTTTGTAATCTTATTTTTTAAATACCTTATGACATTTATGTAATTACCGAACGCATTTTTATTCCGAAAATAAAAATTTTGTGTAGTTACCAAATATGTTCTGATTCCGTAAAACTCGTCTAAAGAAAAAAATTAGAAAAAATCAATTCTTTTTTTTTTGATCAGTTCTGAACAGAATTAATTTTTTAGATCAGAATCGTTGTTAAATGCACCATAAGTGGGTCAATTCTTCGGAAGTCTTCAAATAGACCGAGCCTTACTTTTTTGGACCCAGTACTTAGGCCCGAGCATCATTATAAGGGGCACGACAAAATTGAATCGGTTTGGGTCCTAGCGGGGCCGAAATGGATCAGACAAAATTGAATCGAATTGGGTCAGAGCTCGGCCGAAATGGACCGAAGCCCAATATTTAAATTGGAAAAAGAAATTTATCAAAAGTTGAACTATCAAATTCCAAACTCATTTTGAACAAAAAAAAAAAATTCCAAACTCATAAGTTTCATCCGAACGGAGATCACGAATAAGTGGAAGTTGAGATGGATGCCGAAGACATACAGACAATACCACATATCTCAAAACAAACAACCCCCCCAAATCCCCCCCCACCCCACAAAAAAAAAAGACTACAAAAAAAAAGAGAGAGAAGCAAATTGCATATTCCTTGAGGTGAACTAAAACGCAAGCTAATCCTCATTTTGAAGGGGGAGTTGGGATGGAAACACGTGAGGAAAGAGCAGGTTTCGCAATCTACGCATACATATAGCACACACGGTGGCTATCTCGCTAAAATTGGAAGAAGCCGATTGAATTTTCAGTCGAAAATTAGGGATTCACCTCTCTGAAAACTACTATACTCTTTTATCTTTGATTGCCCGATATCTCGTATAATGATCGTGGTAGTTTTTCTATTAGATATCCTTAGATGATGTGTGGGCTTACGTGCTTTGTAATCTTGTTATGCTTTCCTACCCAAAAAGAGCAGAGTCAAAAGGAACCATTTTTATAATAATTTACTCACATAAATACATTCTTGCTCTACAAAACATTTTTTTTTTCAATTAACTATATATATTCTTTAGAAAAATTTAAATAAAGATCTAAAATATCCTCAATTTTTTTAGATAAGAATGCTCTCATTGTTTCAAATAAAGGTCCAATCAATATCATTTTTGTTAGTTACTTTTTATTTTTATTTTCCTATTTTACTTTCATTTTTCATGTTTCATTTTTATTCTTTGTTACGGCGGCGAAGGTTGCATCGCTAAAAAAGAAGGAAAAAAGAAAAATAAAAAAAATAGAAAATATAAATTACTGATATACTCTTAGTCAGATCATTATTTGAAATAATAAATACCGTTTATTTGAAACAAGTTCTATTTCATGCGTTTATTTAAAAAGTAAGGTCCTTCTTATTTTATTTAGAATTTTCCCCGAATTCTTTTGCATATATATATTTTATAGCATAAGGAGAAGGAAAATTCCGATTAAACCCCTCCCCAAACAAAAACCCCAAGTTAAATCAACTTTCTGCAACTCCACTCTCGCTCTCAATCGGGCCTCTGTGGATCTCTCCTCTCACTCATTCTTCCATCCGATGGCTACACAGCACGCCATCGGCCGCGCGGCCACCGCTTCCTACGTCAGTTCCCTCCGCCGCTTCTGCTCCTCCACCGCCCCCGCCCCCGCCGCTGCCGCCACTCGCCACCGGCAACGGCCGCAGGACCATAAGTTCCTGTCCCCGAGCCCGTACTTAGGGAGCTGGGAGACGCCGAAGGATCCGAAGGAGGCAGAGGCGAAGCTGGCGGGGCTGAGAAGGGAGTACGCGAAGCAGGTGAAGGAGCTGAGGAAGGAGTACATCCGGGAGGTGGAGGTAATGAGGCTGGAGCAGCAGAGGAAGGACGAGGCCAATAGAGAGGCCATTAGGGTTGCGAGGGAGGAGCGGAACAAGGTGAAGGCCGCCGAGGCGAAGGTCAGGGCAGAGGAAAGGATGGTCGCCGAGGAAGAATTTCGGCGGATGCTTGTGAGTCCCCAGTCTCTCTCTCTCTCTGTTTATTGAATGGCTTACGAAACTATTTAGCTAGATGCTGGATCACCTACGTGCTTGACTGAGTATATTATGAATAGCATGGTGTGTAATTTGCAAGTGTTGAATGCAGAAAAGTGTTCTCTGCCACTTGGCAATGCAAAATGAAGCAAATGATATCCTTGTGCTGATCACTAGCTCTAAAAATGATCTTTATCAACTAGTTTCCGATTTGTTTTTGTGATTTCGGAGAGAAAGGATTCAAGGATTCAAACCTTGTTGAAAGCTGGACTAAGAAGAAAAAGATGTGGTGGGAGGAGTGAAATGATTATTCAAAATATCTAGGAGAGTATGAACTACTACTAATTGACGAAAACCCAGTATGCAGATCAACAGATTTGTAAGAAAACTAGGGTGTCAATATAAGTGGAAAACAAGTTTAAGTTTTTGTTAAACGCTGAATGAGGAAGTGCAAAGACATTTGTTCTCTAAGGCTTTGTGTTCTTACCTAATCTTCCTGGTTAATGGCATTTGCGGAACATGGATTATTACGAATCATCGGCTGTCTATGATTTGAGTAGGCATCTTGATTTACCTTACCAATTCTCTTTTGTAAAGTAGAAGTGTCTAGATTATGAGGTGATTGAAATAACCTTTTGGAACCCATAAGCAAAGCTGGGCAGTTGCGGTTGCCCTGCCTAATTTGGATGTCTTAACGCTCCAAAAAGAGTTTTGCAGGGCAGCAAAAGCCCAAAGCTAGGAAGGCAATGCCCCCTTGTCAATAGAGTCTACCACAAAAGGCATGTAATGCAGTTCTAATCACCTAGGTTTTATTTCTTATATGCAATGATGAGTTTAAAGTTTGATTCTTTGTGTTCTGTGAATTAGTTGGGACGGTGAATGTTGGCACCTTTTTCCATAGCTCTTTCAGTATCTTAGATGGCAAATGAGATAGAACTTCTGACCCATGAGTTCAAACAAACTGCTTGATATGTGAGGGTTCAACATAAAAAAAGGATTGCTTCTTGTCTGTTTAATTCCCTGGTTAAATTTTATACTGAGTTGCTGTGAAACCTTTTTTCTCTTTTCTGTCTGGTTTAGGTATAGGATAGGGAAATAACAAAAAAAATACCAATCTTCTGTACTAGTGTGGGACAGCAGATTCTTCAACAAGCATTTAATCCGAAGTCAGATCTTTAATTGACAACCTTTGTATGTTTGAAGAAGGCAGCTTCCTTCCTTCTTATTTCAATTCCATTTTCCACTCTTTCCCTTTCAAGTGCATTATCTTCTCTTGTTGCACGGACCAACATGCATAGGATGTCATTCTCACTGTGATTTTTCGACAGAATTCCTGATTGACTCTTATTACTTTGGATCCTATCCTAGCGTTAGTTAAGTTGACATGTGTTGGGGCCATCCCACCATCATGGTGAGCAGAAATGACAATGACGGCAAGGGTATTTCTTATTTGGGGCAGTGATGATAGGGTTATAGGGTGCATGAATGAGGCTTTAAGAAATGTTGTTGAACTTGCAGTTGGCCATAGTGTTGGGTAAGAAGGGTAACTTATTTTGTTTGAAGTGTTCCATCTCACTTCATTTGGTTCATTAGACTATGCATCAGTGGATTGTGGAAACTGAAAAACCTATTACACTTCTCTGTTATGGAATTGTAGTCTAGGACATGGCAGTGTTTCTTCTTTTCGTGCTTCTCAAGAAAGCTATTGTCAAGCTCTTTCCCCCACACAATGTTTCTGTTGCTTTTGAAGTTGCAGTGTAGTTGTTAATGTGTTTGCTATTTTCTTAGAAGCCAATTCTCTTTCCTTTCCTTCTTCCTTGTTTTTCCCCTTTTTAGTAGAAACTCGGATCATGATGTTCTTTACCAAATAACTTGAAAACAGATGAAAGAGAGGGCTGAGAAACTTGAGAACTGGAGGATGAAGGAGAAATCAAGGGAAGATAAGAAGAAAGAGGCCCGTGAACTGTTGCGCCGAAAAAGCTCCATGTGGACTGACGAATCTGAACTAGAGAGGAAAATACTGGAAGCCATGGTCGATACGACCACCCTCTAAATCGAAATCTCAGCAGTGGTCTGCTAGTAGAGATACTAATACTCTGAATCAAACTGACTTGCTCATTCACAATAGACAGTCTCTTCAGCTGGGAGCATTTTAGTTCAAAGATTGGCCAAGGCCGAGGTCGGTGTTCCCTCTGAGTTTACAAACTTATTCTGGTGCAGTTATTCCTGGAGATTCGGAGTTGGTGCAATCTTCTGATTGCCATTCCTCATCATGCTCATATTTTGTATCTCCTTTTCACGAGAGGTTTTGGGTGCGGGCTAGGACACATATTCTGGGAATGGTACATGCAATGTGTTGGCTGGCGAAGCTTGTAAAATGGACAGAAGTTGAGAACCTCGGTTCAAAGTGAGGGTATGGCACTGCTCTATTAATTAGTAAGCGATTGAGGCCTGCCATGTCTTTTGGGCTGGACACATTGGACTTTGCAGGGCTTTTTCTATGGGAAGGAGGATCAATTGTTTCCATGGCGGAGTGGCGTTGTCCGTGGCCTCGAGAATCTTGGATTGTCGAATACAAATGAAAGGGTATCTGCCATTATATCACATCAACATCACCTTTATTCAAAATCAATTGGGGTCGATTGGTCGATAAATCCGAAGTGAAAAGCTTAAAAAATACTAAAATAAAAGCAAAAACATGAGTATCTCAAAAATAAATAAATAAATAAATAGAAATAAATAGAAAGGAGGAACATAGGAAATCTCCTCCTCAATCTTAAGATAGATCATACGTCAATCTATTTTTTCATTTTATTAAATTTTATTTTATTACTTTCTCCCAAGTAAGTTTCGGCGGACCTCGTCCTTTTTTTTTATATCACATTCACGATAGTACACTTTTGTTCTTATTGAAGCGTTTAGGGGTCTATGAAGAATATGTCCAAACCATCTCAATCTATGTTCTCTCATCTTCTCTGCCACCAGTGCTATTCTAACTTTTTGCCGAATGACGTCATTTCTTATCTCGTCCATCCTTGTATGATCACAAATCCACGTTAACATCCTCATTTTTGTTACTTCAATTTTATGCTCATATTACTTCTGTAGTGGTCAACATCCAGTTTCGTATAGCATTGTAGGTCGTAATTCAACCAAAAGGTCAATTTGGTTTGGCTAGTTCTAAAATGATTTCTAAATATGGGTAAGTTATTAGCTATTTAAAAGTCCATTTACAGCGTAAATTACACCAAGGACGATGATGTGCACGAGATATGCAAAATGACTTGAAAAATCTTGAAACAAGCTGCTACCTTTCTCGGAAAGTGCAAATGGCTTAGGAGAAGTGGCCGAGAGATTTTAAACGAAGTGGCTTGGGAAATAAGAACTACTAAGCGTTTACGAGTGGTTGGAAGCCAAGGAACAACAGCAATGAAACTTGATTGACATCGTAAGCACATTAATCACGTTTTGCACGGGCCGATTCGTCGATTCACCTTAACATACCGCAAATAGACCACATCTTAATCCTACACTAATTTCACAATATACCTCTATCCCTCTCATTGCACTCACTATTCTTTAACATCTCAACTCTAATGTCTCCATCTACCCATTGATGCATTGTCGTTGGGATTGGCCTTGTTCACGACACCGATTTTGGGCATCCTATTTCTTTTTTACCATATTTAAGGATAGAAAAACCCAAAACAAATAGAAGATTAATGATTAACATCACACTTTTCTGCTATGAGGAGGAGGAGGAGGAGGAGAAGAGATAATTCATTTCCTATTCATTTAAGGCACTTCACGATTCAATTTTTGTGGTTTGAAAGAACCATTTGTGCCCCTTGTTCTTAAGCCAATAGGTAGGGAAATCTGTCTCATGACTACCTTTTGCCAATTAATCAAAGTATGTAGCTGAGTCGTCTGATTGATTAGACTGTAATTTAATATAGACTCAACCAGTGAGAATTCAGTTTGAATAAACACTTTATTTTAATGTGTCGAGACTCACATACCTTGCCTCTCAATTGAGAATAATTTTTTTTTCCCGTTTCTTAAGAATACCTTCGAATTTTACGTCAAAAAGTGTTGGTGATCCTTCTAAAGTCATGCTCACTTTGGAAAACAAAACCCAACCAACAACAACTCCCCAAAAAAAAAAAGGAAAAAAAAAAAGGTCATGCTCACGACTAACTTTTCGCCATAAATATAGAACCCAAAAGGCCAAAAAGAAGGAAGAATAGATGGTATGATAGAGAGATTCGGCTGTACTGCGCTTTACTCTTTCGAGTCTGGAGAACGTCTTAACCTGTTACCGCTCCTTCCGGTAATCTTCTGCGACTTCTGGAGTCACCACTACCCACCCATCTTCTCCGTGCAGCCTCAAATCCTTCGCTTCCGTTGTAGCTCAGACCCTCTATCGGTCAATCCCTTTGTTTTGCTTGGAGTCGTGGAGGGTTTCTTGCTGCGAATCCGTGTTGAAGTTTACTCCTTTCAGGGCGTTTTCGAGCTCTGGTCGTGTCAAATTCCTCACTTTCACTAGTAAGGTGCGTGCTTTCCACTCTAATTTGCTTCAACGAGCTCGTTTGTATGCTTTGTTATTGCTTGATTGAGGGCTTCGCTCATGCCCTTTTTCTAGTAGTCCCTCGGTCTCCGAAAGCTATAACGAAAATGGCGTATGATTTCCTGATGCCATCTTCTAATCTTATCTAATTGTCCAAGCGAACTTGATTCGCGGAGTTATGACCCGCTGGGTTACTGAATTCGGCTGAAAATCTGCCTGGCTGTGCTTTTGATTTCGTCCAGTTTAGATGCATTGCTTTGAATCGCTAACTTAAGTGTATTTTTACATTGAAGATGTTGAAATTACCGTGTCGTCTTTAGATGCTATCATGGCTTGGCGTTTTAAAATTAAAGCTGAACTCCATGTGTTGTCGGACAGTTTTCATCCTAGTTTCTGTTGCGGTGATGCTAATTACAGTGATCGATTTGAACTTGCTGTGCTGGTGCTTGGATTTGGTCTAGCGTGCTATTGGTTTGTTACATTGGGAAATGATTGCTTTATGTCCACTTGGAACGTGGTGAAAAGTATGGATCCATATTAAGGTTACACTTTGTCTACTAAGGGAGATTGCTTTTGCAGTTTACTTTCTTTTCCATTTCCTTTTTGTATAAGCTAGCCAATGTGATAGGCCTATTATAAGAGAGCTTGTATCTTTCCACGTTAAGTGGCATACTGGAAAATTTTTCAGGGAGAGGATGATAGTTTAAAAAATTTGAATCTCTAGACAGATACAATTACTGAATAAAAGGGAGTTATCAGGTGATCTATTGGATTGTAAATGTTCGCATCCAAGCAGCGAGTCTCAAAATGCCAAGCAACTCTTTCAAAAAGACTTGGGTTTCGTCAATATCCGAGTTAAAAAAAGGAAAGAGTTATTTGGATGTCTTTGTGCCACAAGCACAGAAGTACTATTAGATGCTAGAATCATATTATTTATAACCTAACTCTTGCTTTTCCCATCTCCTTTTAGATGTCATTGTTGAAACGTCTTTCGGAGGATCTTGGATGTTGTTTTTCAGTTTCAAGGTTCAGCCTCTCATCACTTTCAGGTCTGAAGCATGTTGCAAAGTTTCCTAATCCGACAGTTTGATAGCTGAATCCTCCAGGTCTCAGATGATACATTTAAGACTATAACTTGATGCGCCCTGTTTGATCAAACAATGGCAGAAATATTTAGTTACACAGCTTGCAGACAGTTGTCCCAATTGCTCTTGTCGATCATCTTCTTTCATGGGTCTGAGTATATCCTGGCAGTCGCTTTTCATGGAAGATCAAATGTAACTCTTAAGTCCCTCTTGATCAGCCGAAATTATCTTCTTGCAATGTTCTTTTCGCTGGTGGAGTATCTTCTTGAAGTTTCTTTATTTCCAGCTTTGAAAGAATGCTGGTGGATCAGCAATTTTGGCTTAGCCATGATTGTAGTTGGGGAAATCATTAGGAAAATGGCGATTATCACTGCTGGGCAGGCATTCACGCATTTGATCAGAATATATCATGAGGATCATCACAATCTTGTAACTCACGGAATCTATCAGTTCATCCGTCATCCTGGATATTGCGGATTTTTCATCTGGTCGGTTGGAACTCAGATAATGCTGTGCAATCCTGTGTCAACATTTGTGTTCGCAGTAGTCGTTTGGCACTTCTTTGCGAAACGGATACCGTATGAAGAGTTTTTCTTAAGACAGTTCTTCGGGCGAGAGTATGAGGAATATGCCCGAACTGTTATTTCTGGGGTACCATTTGTGAGGTGAGTTCTGCATGTGAAGGTCTCAGGAAAGAGTGTCGCATCCTAGATTCAGTTAATATTGTCTGGTTGAACCCTCTATGCAGCAAATTAAATTGGATTGGACAATGTCGAGCCTCTATTTGTAGATGAAACTCTTTGAGCCCTTCAGCTACGGATGGGACTATTTATCAGTTGTAAAGCACAATTTTGCAAATTGTCAAGTCATCTTTGCTCAGCATGTTTGTTTTGAAAATTGTTGTGCAAACTTGACAATTTGCCACATGAAGACTCATCGTGCTTATCCTTAGGTATCTCTTATGTGATGGTAATGCTTCATTTTGGAACATGCTCTATATCAACTTATTAATATGGTTTTGGTGCATAATTGAGCTTGTCGCCCCTCGGTGGTGGGATGGTGGAGCTGTACATGTTCTAAGTTCCAAAATTGAATCTTCTGTTACAAGATTTTCTTCTTGTTCAATGATGTCCATTATTCTACAATATCCCCATAGGTGTTATTTCTGCTTTTGTTGTGGTTTCCTTGCTTATTTGGAGGAAGTAGAAACTCCGTGACTAAATTATCATGTTTGACCTACTAATCACTAGATGCAGTTCCGTAATTTGCTTTCGAGGCATGATTTGAATTTTCAAGCGTTTGTCATCACTTGTTGGAAAGCTCAATGTGATGCCATTGCACATTTTTGGTCAGTATACTATTCTGTGTGTTTATGGACATGACATAGCTCAAGATGGAACAGCTAGTCTGTAGCCATGTACTAGTGGCTTTGAGAATTCCACTTTGAACTGATGGATTCTCTCCCGTCCTAAACTAGCAAGCAGAATCCATACAATTTGGTCTCTAGCATGCCTTACTGGGCAAACTATTTCGCACGTGGTAATACATCACCTGGAACAGCACACTGTTTCATAGTTGAAGGAAAAACTGATTCAAAAGATCAGGAAGCAACCGCAGCATGTCATTCTGGAGTATGAAGATGGAAATTGACTGTAACAGAGTCTTAACACCCTCCAACGAAAGAAAATAGGTCAAGTCGACAACAATTTGGCATGATACACTTGATGAAGCCTCGGTGTTCAGGTATCCGATGTTGTATCTGTCGAAGAACCTGCAAGAGCTGCTTCTTTCTGTTTGCCGTTCACTTGTAAAGGCAGTTCCATATCGACAGTATATCCTTCAAGATTCCACTCCTGCCGACCATATCGACGGCATATCCTTAAAAGAGACATTTGGATGTTATTCTTGCATTCAAATCTTAAAGAAACATGCAATCAATAATTTAGGTCAGTTTAGTTTTTTAACAATACAGATCCTATTGGTGAGTAGTTTCGAATAGACTTCCCGAAGCTCGTATGATCAATGCTATGTGTGACATTGGCTCTGAAAGGACACCAATCTTTAGTGTGATCTAACAATTATCCATGTGCTTCGTGTAGAAGAGAAACAAATGCTCCACAGCACATAATCGTGCCACGGCCCCTGCACAAGGATCCCATGGGAGAAGCAGGTATTGCTCCCATGTATATATCAGGGACTCTGAGATCGGTCTGCCGTAGTGGAGAAGTACCGGTACCTTCATATAAACCGGTTTATACCAAAGAAGAAGGTCGCCTTTGTTGGAGAGATTTTACAGGAGGGATTCGTATTAAATGCCCCTGAGCTGAAGTGTTGGCCGTTTAATCAGCTATCTGTCATTACCGACTAGTCCCTAGGATTGCTGTAGTCTGGCTCTAACAACTAAATAGCCGAGGAGTCGAGTTTGCGTATCTGATTTTGCATCCATCGTCGTCTTGGTGCAGAAACTTGACGAGACGGGCTTGGGACGTTTCCCCTCTATGCCTCCCGACCGCCTGGTGTCGATGAGATCGCCAACCCTTGACCGTCTCTTTCTCTCGAGTCTTTATGGAGGAGGTGAGGATTCAAAAATGGAAAAAGTAAGACTAGAGGGGAGGTCCTAGCCTATTTATAGAGTTTTGGCTAGACCCTCCCATCATGGACCGGGCCAGACTTGACACACACTTGTCATACCCGTATTCGATCCATTAAGAAATTTTTAAATCCTTTCTTTATTAAATCAATTCCATAAACGATTACAATTTCAATTAAAGCGATCTCATCTCAGAAAAATTCTAACATGAAGTGCCCAAACGAGCCTCAAAGCAAATGCATTCGACCATGTCTTAAACGGTGTCGCCTCCTCTGCCGTGTTGTTGGTTTGACCATATGATTCAATTCAACTTTAGGAGGAACAAAAACACTAGAAGTGCCATAACTTTTGTCCAATGCCCACTTTAGTACCAAAAACTTTTGTTAGATTGCTTAAGTGCCAAATCGTGGAGAAAATAACTATTCAAGTGCCTCGGACCGACAATTTCCGGCAAAAAGTCCCACAGAATCAAAAGAAGCCTTTGGCCCGACATGACTTTCTGATCTGAAGTTATCCTGGGATGATTCCTAATCCCTCCGTTTGATAGCTGCATCCTCTGGGTCTCTGAGAACTACATTCAAGACTATAAACAGTTGCGCTTTGTTTGATAAAAAAAAATGGCAGAGATATATAGTTACACAGCTTGCAGACAGTTGCCCGATTGCTCTCGTCTCTTTCATGGGGTTTGAGGATAGCCTTACAGTTTCCTTTCATGGAAGATCGAATTTAACTCATAAATTCCTCTTGATCAGCAGAAGAAATCTTCTTGAACTGCTGTTTTCGCTGGGGGAGTATTTTCTTGAAGTTTCTTGATTTCCAGCTTCAAGAGAATGCTGGTGGATCAGCAATCTCGGCTTTGTAATAATTGCAGTTTGGGAAATCATTAGGAAGATGGCGATTATAACTACCGGGCGGGCGTCCACATATTTAACCCGAACCAATCATGAGGATCATCACAAGCTGATAACTCACGGAGTCTATTAATTCAACCATCAACCTGCTGCCTATTGTGGATCTTTCACCTGGTCGGTCGGGACTCGGATGATGCTTACAATCACAATCCTGTCTCGATGTGTGCTTTGCAGCAGCTGTTTAGCACTCATCGCGACACGGATACCATATGAAGAGTTTCTTCCGAGACAATTGCTCGACCCTTATGCAGCTGCTTGGATTGGATTAGACAATGTTGAGAATTCCACTTGTTAGATGAAACTCTTTGAGCATGTTTCTACAAATTGTGAAATCACGTTAGCTCGGCATGTTTTTTTTTCTGGGAATTTTAATTTGTGCAGACTCGACAACTTGCTACACGAATGCTCATCATGCTTGTCCTCAGTTCTTTTATGGTTGCGTTGCATTTACAACAAGCTTTGTATTTGACTTATCAGAATGGTTTATCTGCACAACTGACCTTATCAACCCTGGTCCCCGCCCCGTGGTGGGATGGCGGCGTTGTACATGTTCTAAGTTCCAAAATTGTTATCTTCTGTCGCAAGGTTGTGTTGCTGTTCAAATGGTGTTAGTCGACTCTACGATATTGCCTAGTTGTTATATCGGTTTTCCCTTTGTTTACTTACTTATCTGGAGGAAGGAGGAACTATGCAGCAAGATTATGATGTTTGACCTACTAATCACTAAATCAGGTTCTATAATTTGCTGTCAAGGCGTTATTTCAATCTTCAAGCTATTGTTGTCGCTTCTTTGAAAGCTCAGTGTGATGTCATTATACACCATTCGGTCGGCACACTATTCTGTTCGTTTATATATATGACACAGTTCAGGATGAACAACTAGCCAATAGCCATGTGCTAGTGGCTTTGTGAATTACAGTTTGAACTGTTTGATTTGTTTCCCGTCCTAAAGTAGCAAATATTCCCGTTGTTCACTGAATTTTAAACTGTCTCCAGCATGCACTGAGGGCACACTACTCTCGATATAGATGCATATCAATCATTCTGAAATATGAAGATGCAAATGGGCAGCAACACGAGTCTTAACACCCTCCAGCAAAAGAGAAGAGGACAAGTCGATGACGATTTCGCGCGATACGCTTGACGAAGGGCAATGCACTTGGGGATGAGCTTGTAAGGGGGCGGCAAGCAATCTTTGATTATTGGAGCATCTGAGAACTCCTCCAACCACGCAGATAGAAGTGGAAATCTCCCACCATCAACCACTTTGAAGTTGCATATCTCCTCGAAGACTATTTAGATTGGCCAACCATCCAAATGCGATGTCCAGATATCCGATGTTGTCTCCGCCGAAGAACTTCTTACCTTTAAGCTCAACTTCCAGCTTCTGCAGGTGGTCACTTGCCTCTGCAAACTTCTTGCTCTTTGCCTTCGCTCATAAGAGCAGTCCTCATTGGTGGCATAACCTGCAAACCCCCCACCCACCCAATGCATGTTATGTTTGCTTCCCAATCTTGAAGAAACTTAAAGAAGCATGTCATCATACTTTACGTCAGTTTATTTCCGAGTTTACACTATTTCTGTGAGTTTTGAATAAACTTTTCGAAGCTCGTGTGATTTATCGTATGTGTAACATCGTCTCTGGCTTCTGTTAAACCACATAATCGGATGAAGTCAACAGACACGACTCTTTCTTGTGATCAACAACGATCCATGTGCAAGGTGCATAAAAGAGAGACAAATGCTATACCGCGCATGATCAATAACCTTCTTGTCGCCAAATTTGGCCCAAAATCGCGCCATGGCCCTCACATAAGGATCCTGCGGGAGAAGCGGGACTTGCTTCCACTTGTCGTTGAGGTACTCGAGAATTATCAGGGGATTCTGAGATTGGTCTTCCGTTGTGGAGAAGCACCTGTACCTTCTTATAAACCGGGTTATACAGAAGGAGGAGGTCCCTTTTGTTGGAGATGTCCTCCAGGACGGATTCGTATCGAATGCCCTTGAGCTGCAATGCCCAAACGGCCCTCGACTCAAATGCGCTCGACCATGCCTTGAATATTTTCACTTCAACTGGCATTGCATCCAAGCAATGTATCTCCAAATGCAGACATCAATCTTTCCCATCTTCTTTCAGATGTTAGGTGTCACTGTTGAAATGTCTTTCGTGGGATCTTTGATGTTGTTTTTTAAGTTTCGAGGTTTGGTGCGGCCTCGCTTTCAGATCTGAAGTTAGTCTGAGAAAGATTCCTAATTCTACAGTTCGACAGCTGAACCCTCTGGGTCTCACATAACTACATTCCAACACTAAAATTGGATCGGTCTTATTTGATCCAACAATGCTAAGACATATAATACATCAGGGCAAACTATTGCATTTATAGAAACATATCACCTGGGACAGCAAACTCTTTCACGGTTGAAAGGGAAAACTGATACAAAAGATCAGTAAAGCAAGCCCAGCATATCGTTCTGGAATATGAAGATGAAATAGCAGACATGAGTCTTAACGCCCTCCAACAAAAGAAAACGGGTCAAGTTGATGACGATTGCGCACCATGCAGTTGACGGAGAGCGATGAACTTGGTGATGAGCTTGTCATGGGATGGCCAGCAATCTCTGATTACTGGAGCATCTGAGAACTCCTTCAACCATGCAAATAGAAGAGGAAACCTCTCACCATCAAGCACTCTGAGGCCGGATATCTCCTCGAAGACCCTAACTAGATTGGCCAACCATCCAAGTGCGATGTCCAAATATCCGATGTTGTCCCCACCGAAGAATTTCTTCCCTCTAAGCTCTTCTTCCAGCTTCTGCAGGTGCTCACTCGCCTCTGCAAGAGCTGCTTCTTGCTCTTTGCCTTCACTTACAAAAGCAGTCCATATTGATTGCATCACCTGCAAAACACCATCCCCCCAACCAAAAAAAAAAAAACAAACAAACAAACAAACAGATTATCACATAGATACGCCATTTGGATGTTATGTTTGCCCTTTAATTCTTGAAGAAACATGTACTCACAATTTAGGCCAGTTTAGTTTCGAATATCCATTAGGGTCACAACTCTTTCTTGCGATCAACAGTTATATCCATGTGCATGGTGCACAAGAGAAACAAAACCCCTAAACTGCATCTGATCAATTACCTTGTCGTCGCCGAATTTGGCCCAGAATCGCGCCATGGCCCTTGCATGAGGATCCTGTGGGAGAAGCGAGTGTTGCTTCCATGTCTCGTCGACGTACTCGAGAATTATCAGGGACTCTGAGATCGGTCTTCCATTGTGGAGAAGCACCGGCACCTTCTTGTAAACCGGGTTATACCCACGAAGAACGTCGCTTTTTTTGGCGACGTCTTCCAGGACGGTTTCGTATTGGATTCCCTTGAGCTGCAGTGCCCAGACGACCCTCAAAGCAAAGGGGCTCGACCATGTCCTGAACAGTTTCACCTCCTCTGCCATATCCATGGTTTGATCATATGATTCACTTCAACCTTTGAAGGGAACCTTTAACATGGACGTCTAGCTTTGTTTTTTTGTGACTATCTCATTAGATTAATGTTGTAATATTTGTGTACAAAAGTGAGAAGAAAAAGTTGAATAGGCAAAAGGTAGAAAGAAGTGGAAGACTTGGCCATCAACAAACGAGGGGACAGAAAAAACCAACAAACGAGGGGACGGCAACGTTTTATGAGAGAGATAGAGAGGGGCTTTTTACGAAAATGGGTTAAAAATTTTATCTTTTTACGGATTTGTGTTCTGCCGCAAAAAATTTCCGAAAAAGGGGCTTGTTCGGCGCTTGAAGTGCCGAACAAGCCCTTGTTCGGCACCTCAAGAGCCGAACAACAAAAAAGAGAAAAAAAAATAAAAAAAACCCTTGTTCGGCACTTGGGGGGGACGGGGGTGGGGGGGGGGTTTCAAATAAAAAATTAAAAAATTCGTAAAAAAAGAAAAAAAACCAAAAAAATTTTAAAAAATTTCCATAAATTTCAAAAATTAGGAAATTGACGATTTTAACGAGTCAGTCCTATTTTTGATGGTTTTCCCTTTTAGACATTTCGAAATGACGATTTTGCCTCTTACAGGCAAATTGTCTCGAAAAATTTCAAAAGTTTCCAAAAAAAATTTCAAAAATTAGTAAATAGGCCATTTTAATTGGTCAATCCTACTTTTAAGGATTTTTCTCATCTATCTTTTCAAAATGATGATTTTGCCCCTTATGGAAAAAAAAGTGTTCACGAAAAAAATAGTCAGTATTTTAAATGGTCCAACGTGGAAAGATTTTTAAAATAAAATTTTGGCAATTTCTTCATATTTGTAGTCTACAGAATCTATTTTCTTATTTTCGGATATTTTCTTAATATGAAAAATTATATTAAAATTTACGACAAATTTCAAAAATTACTTTTCTTCCAAATTAGATCCTCAGGCTTCGTTAAAGCTTATAAATATGATTTTTCAATGCCTATAGATTCAACAATGTCAACACATAGCAATATCATATTTATGATGTAAAAACTTCTAGTACATCAAATTTATAATAATACATAATTTTTGGTTTATATGGGTTTTGCTCATAATGAGTCAGCGTCACATTCGAATTATGTGTCTGACCCAGATCTCCTGCAAGAAAATGAACAGGTCAATTTCCTTTGAAATTTTGGTTTTTTTTGGAAACTTTTGAAACCAAAATTTCAAAGGAAATTGACCTGTTCATTTTCTTGCATGAGATCTGGGTCAGACACATAATTCGAATGTGACGCTGACTCATTATGAGCAAAACCCATATAAACCAAAATTATGTATTATTATAAATTTGATGTACTAGAACTTTTTACATCATAAATATGATATTGCTATGTGTTGACATTGTTGAATCTATAGGCATTGAAAAATCATATTTAGAAGCTTTAACGAAGCCTGAGGATCTAATTTGGAAGAAAAGTAATTTTTGAAATTTGTCGTAAATTTTAATATTATTTTTCATATTAAGAAAATATCCGAAAATAAGAAAATAGATTCTGTAGACTACAAATATGAAGAAATTGCCAAAATTTTATTTTAAAAATTTTTCCACGTTGGACCATTTAAAATACTGACTATTTTTTTCGTGAACACTTTTTTTTCCATAAGGGGCAAAATCATCATTTTGAAAAGATAGATGAGAAAAATCCTTAAAAGTAGGATTGACCAATTAAAATGGCCTATTTACTAATTTTTGAAATTTTTTTTGGAAACTTTTGAAATTTTTCGAGACAATTTGCCTGTAAGAGGCAAAATCGTCATTTCGAAATGTCTAAAAGGGAAAATCATCAAAAATAGGACTGACTCGTTAAAATCGTCAATTTCCTAATTTTTGAAATTTATAGAAATTTTTTAGAATTTTTTTGGTTTTTTTTCTTTTTTTTACGAATTTTTTAATTTTTTATTTGAAACCCCCCCCCACTTTTTCCTTGTTCGGCACTATAAGTGCCGAACAAGGGAGTTTTTGGTTTTTTTTTGGTTTTTTTTTGTTGTGAACAAGGGTTTTTTTTATTTTTTTTTCTCTTTTTTGTTGTTCGGCTCTTGAGGTGCCGAACAAGGGCTTGTTCGGCACTTCAAGCGCCGAACAAGCCCCTTTTTCGGAAATTTTTTGTGGCAGAACCCAAATCCATAAAAAGATAAAATTTTTAACCCATTTTCGTAAAAAGCCCGATAGAGGGACGGGCAGAGAAGAAAGGGAAAGAGAGAAGAAATGAAAGAAGATGAAGAAGAAAAAGGAAGAAGAAAGGGGAAACCAATGAGCCAGAAAGGGAAAGAAAGAAGGAAAATAAATCGATTGGTGGCTTGCGGCAAGAATATGAGAGAGAGATAAAAGAGATCGGCAAACAAGGAAAAGGGAAGAGTGAGTTGAGAGAAAAGAGTGAAAAAAAACAAAAGCAAACAAGATGGTTTCGTTGCGTACACATTTTGGGGACCTCGATAAGTTAGATTCTTTTTGTTCAAAGCCCAATAGTGTTAGCCCTAATTTTGGATATTTGTGATTTCTGAGTTGGTGGGTTAAAATTAAGAGTTTTAGTGTGTTGTGGAGCTGTAGATTTTACAAAAGTCAATTTGGATTTACAGTTTGCCCGAAACAAATTTTCAGAGTTACGTGGAACTGCTAAACAATAACAAATTTGCAGTTTTAGCCTCAGTTGTGGCTGATTTCGGCTGTCTTTAGACTTGACAAAGTTTAGGATGTTTAAGTATCTTGAAAGGGCTTTTGTTGACTTTAGAATTGCTAGAATCATAACTTGATGGAGAGAGTTGTAGCGTGGACCAGTTTGATGCGCAAGCGACATGTAGCGGATAGCATGAAACAGCTGCTATGTCGAGTCTTTCATTGTTACGTACGAGTTGATTGGTCGACGAATAAGCGTAATTAGTCGAGTTGTTCACTAGAGTAGTTATTGCTCAGTTTTTGATCTGTTTTATATATATTTGATAGAAATTTGGACATGTCAGTTCGAGTAACTCTTGTAGGTTAGTGTTGGCTTTATCGAGTGAGTGGTACTATTTCTTTTTATATTTGTAAACTCACACTTCAAAAATGATAAGTACCAAATATGTCATGAGTTGAGAAATAATATATTTTTTTTTTTGCATAAACATGATCAAACAATTATTGCCGTTTGTGTTGAAATGGAAAGTCATCTTTTGGCTCTATGTTTGAGCTAATTTCATCTACGTGATTTGTGAACCTTTGTGAAAGGATTGGGAAAATTTCATGACTCATGAGTGTGGTCTATAAAAAGTGTTATGATATAATTGAAACATGATAGCTATATGTGTTTTGGTTTATATAAGTGATTTATGGTACATATTCTAATTTATATGAAAGATTATATGAAATGGTCTGTGACCGTTTTATGATGTTGTCGCAACCTAAAAATCGGTTTCCCAATTTTTAAAGTTAATGGATTACCATGTTAATTAAATTGAATTAACTAGCATAGCTCGAACTCTCCCGAGTTCTACCAAATCGTGACTTAGGTTCAATTTTATCAAAAGAAGGATTTATCTTGGAGTCGCTACTAATCATTTTGGGTAGGTTGATTAGACACCTAAATAAAGTATCAGGAGAAATAGTTTATTCCTACGAATCAGAGATTAATGAGTTCGGGGACTTGATTACGCTAATTTTTCAATTAACGCCCTTTCGGTACCAATTTCATGAAAATGTTCAACTTGGCAATTTTGATGAATTTTCACTTGAGGTTCAAAGGTGCAATTTTTTTTTTGGTTTTTTTTTATGAATTTTTTTTAGATTTTTCAATGTATTATAAAGAATGCAAAATCACCCAAAGCAAACGAAGATGTGAGGAGAGAGCAGGTAAAGTAAAACTACCCTAAGGACAGTGAAAATAAAACCTGCAACTCGTCGGGTGAATAATTACAGACCAATTAAATAAAACCCGATACATGATCGGAAACACAATAAAAATGGACCGGAATGGACATCAGTCAAACACCCATCGCCAAGCCTCGTGGGTCGGGAGTACAACAAAACGGACCGGAATGGACATCGGTCATCCTCCAGTCTTCAAAGCATCGGGCCGAAAACCAAATGAAAATAATGAACTTATCCAATCGAACATGCACAATCACCAATGAGTTAAGACAATTCAAAAACTCAAAGAAAGTTTAACACGTGCTGATTAAACTTCATTGAGACCATTTTTTACATTTTCCAATGCATTAACACAAAAAATACGAATTAAATCATACTATCCATAAACATTCTTAGGGAGAAAGTAGTAACCATAAAATACAAAAGAAATAATGAAATGTATGCAAAAATTCTGAGATTTTTTATGTGGATGGGAAAATGTGTCGTTGAAAACTTTCATGTTTTATATTCTTACTGAAGAGACACTCATTTTCGTGTAGAAAATGGTCTTTCATGAGAGCTCAGCAGCAAACAAACAAATTTCACAAAACAGACATACTTCAGGATTAAGCTCAAATGGACACTCAAATCTCAAAATTAATGCACCAAACTTTCCAGTCTACTAAACAAGACCCCAATGAACAACTTTCATTTTTTGTGAGGTTTCAAAAGAAGACTCTAAACATGAGATAACTACGAATCAATATGACCACGCACAGAAAAACACTCAGACTCAAGGACGCCAGCAGAATTGCATGATTTCATTAAATGCATTAAAAATACGAAACGTGCACGAATATTTTTGTATTCTTTATATGTTATGCATTAAGATCTTATGAACAAATGTCATGAAGAGGTCTTTATGAAACGAAGTCTAGAATAACCCATGAAAAATCATTTAGCGTGAAAGGTCAGATCAGAAAAATTCCATCTCAGGTTCTGATCACCATATTTCCAGATTTCTGCTCTCCATTTCGGGACCCTTTTGACATAGCAAACGACGTCCATTTTCACGCCATAATATATCAAATCGAAGATCTCGAAGTCATCTACGAATGTTCAGTATATTTGTTTTCGAGATTTTGTCATCTAAACACGAAAAATTGAGTTACCAGATAATTGCACATGCTGATGCACCTAGAGCTCGTTGGAGATGAATCCGTCGCGTCGCCAAGGCTTGTTCCACTGCGGCGAATTTTTCTCTCTCAAAATTTTTTCTCTTGAAATCTCTCCAAATTTTTTTCCTCAATCTCCAAATTCTTCCTAATTTCTCTCTAATCTCTCCAAAAGTCCCCCATTCAAGGCTCTCATTCTTCCTCCTTTTATAGCCTACTCCCCCATCTTCCTTTCTCTATCTTCATCTATCATTCTAATTTTTCCACTAACTTCATCTTCCCTTCTAATTCCACCATCCTCCATTCTTTATCTCCATCTTCCCTTCTAATTCACCATCTTCCATTCTAATCTTTCCATCTCCCATTCTAATTCTTCATCTTCCCTTCTAATTCTACCATCTTCCATTCTCCATCTTTCCTTTCTAATTTCTCCATCTTCCCTTCTATATCTCCCCTTCTCCATCTTCCTTTCTAATTTCTCCACTATCCCTAAAATTTTATATATTTGCAATTCAGCCCCTGAAGTTTTATGTATTTACAATTCAGTCCCTGAAGTTTTATGTATTTACAATTCAGTCCCTGAAGTTTTATGTATTTGTAATTCAGTCCCTGTGGAAAAATTTCTTTTAAGTTCAAAACTTTATAAGCCTTTCGGGCACACCTCCCTCACGCTCAATCCAATCGTTTGTCAATTTAAGCTCAAATCCTCCGTCGTTAGCCATAATAAAATGCATGACCGACAAAAAAATTAAATATGCAATGCATGAAAAAATTAATTTTTGGTGAGAACAAATTCTCATTTTTTTTATGTACTTGAATGAATTTTAAAAAAAGTCAAAATTTAGGTGTCAACAGATGTGATTCTGAGTTGGCTTGTGATGTGAGAAAAATGTTGTGAGTTTGTGTGGTACTCAAAATTATTGTAGGTATTCGCATATTAGTCTAAGATATCCTTATGGGCCGAACTACTAGCATTATAAGTGAGGATCTAGCTGATGGTGGATCTTGATTGCCTTTTGTCACGGACGATATACATGACCATGATTAGATCATCGAGCAAGAAATTAGTTAATAAATAGATTATTGACATGTGTTTTGATAAGATTGATCAATGGATAAATCATTGACATGCGTTTTTGACGAGATTGATCAATGGATTAGACTATTGATATTTGTTTTGAGATTATGATTTGAAACAGATTTTTTTGCTATGAATGCATTATGTTGAGATAATATATAACTCGTTGTTGACACCTGATTTTTAATCATTTTTTCTATTGTTTCATATTTTCAGTATTTTTACGTATTTTTTATTTATTTATTTTCGAAAATTAATAGAAAATCCATAAAAATTCATAAAATTGAAAAATCAACTTTGGGAACCTTAGCCAAGCCTAGGGAACGAATTTTGACCAAAAAATAATTTTTCATATTATATATATTTTAATTTTTTTTAAAAAAAATACAAAAATATTTGAAAATTTTGAAAAAATAACATTTGAGGCCAAAAAATACACAAAGATAGTTAATATTTTTATTTTAAATCTATTTTCATATTGGCCATCGCAAATTCAGAAAAATCCAATTCGAGTCACGTGTTCCTTCACGAGTATAATCTCGAATCGGGCCTAAAAAAATTTAATTTGAGTCAACTTATTTTTAACTTTCACTTTTTATGAGTTGTGACATTGTCTTCTAATATTTTAAATTTTCATCTTGGCCCAATTATACCCAGAATGACTTAATTTTGCAAAAGGGCTTTAATTAAATTATGCATTATTTTCAGCGACAAGAAATGAGCTTAAATTTGACATGTGGTAAATTTTGGTGTGTCAAAAATTGTGAGGAGATTTGGACTTAAAGAAATATATTTTTTTTCAGGGAATGAATTGTAAATACTTAAAATTCAAGGACTAGAGTGCAAATACCTAACTCTTGAAGGATTATTTTACAAATAATAAAAAGAAGAGTTAGTGGATAAATTAGAATAGAGAAGGGAAGATGAAGAAGAGGAGATGAAGAAGAGAAGTTGGAGAAGAATGGATGGAGAAAATAAGATAAGAATAGAGAAGGGAAGATGGAGATGAAGAAGAGTTAGTAGAGAAATTAGAATGGAAGATAAGAATAGAGAAGGGAAGATGGAGATTAAGAAGAGTTAGTGGAGAAATTAGAATGGGAGATAAATATGGAGAAGGGAAGATGAAGATGAAGAAGAGTTAGTGGAGAGATTAGAATGTGAGATAGAGATGGAGAATGGAAGATGAAAATGAAGAAGAGTTAGTGGAGAAATTAGAATGGGAGATAGAGTTAGTGGAAAAATTAGAATGGGAGATAGATGAGGAGGTTATAAAAGGAGGAAGAAGTGAGCTTGAGAGGGGATTCTTGAGAGAGAAAATTTGAAGTGTTTGGGAGAATTTTTTTTGAGAGAAAATTTTGGATGTTTGAGAGAGTTTTGGGAGATTGAAGAAAATTTTGAGAGAAAGAAAATACCAAAAGAGAGAGAATTTTGGAGATGATGGGAGTTTAAAGCTAGGGGTTATCATCACAAATTCCTTCATCGATCAATATAAATCAAGAGTTCATCCTCGTCAACGAGCAAACAAATTCAAGCTAAGTGTTTTTATTTATTTATTTATTTATGGTTTTACTCGCAAATTAGTACAAATTGTATACACTTTCTCCCTCTCCTTTTTCTTCCATATTTTATGTCAGGAGAAGGATATCTCTACGTCAACAGCAAAAATCTCGTCGAGATGCAAAAATCGGCCCAGACAAGCTCCTAAGCTATCCACCGATTTCTCAACTGATCTGTGACTAAAAGTCCCTCTTAATTCAAAAGAAACTCTCTATATTGGGAACATAGAGAGCGAAAATCAATTATAGAAATCCCTCCCAAAAAAATGGGAGATAAGTACTCTTTCTACTCTTCTGGTTTTAGGTGCAGATTAGTACATATTTTGTATACTAACACTTCACTCTATTTTATGTCAGGAAGCCGCAGCTCTATATCAATGGTCAATCCTATGGAAGCACAAAATCGGCTTGGAGGAGTCCTCAAGCGCGCACAAATTTCAAATTGTTGAATCAATTCGTTGTATTTCATTTTAAAAAATTCATACCCCAAAATGGAGAGGACAAAGTCCATCCGCAATTTAAATACCTGCACCATAAATCCCAAAGGGAAGAGCCAAGCCAATGCTTAGCCTCCCATTGGAGGTTTTTACTTATAGTAGTTAAATACCTGCAACTTAAATACCTGCACCTTAAATCCCAAAGGGAAGAGCCAAGCCAATGCTTAGCCTCCCATTGGAGGTTTTTACTTACAGTAGTTAAATACCTGCACCTTAAATCCCAAAGGGAAGAGCCAAGCCAATGCTTAGCCTCCCATTGGAGGTTTTTACTTACAGTAGTTAAATACCTGCAACTTAAATACATGTAACTTAAATCCCAAAGGGAAGAGCCAAGCCAATGCTTAGCCTCCCATTGGAGGTTTTTACTTACAGTAGTTAAATACCTGCAACTTAAATACCTGTACCTTAAATCCCAAAGGGAAGAGCCAAGCCAATGCTTAGCCTCCCATTGGAGGTTTTTACTTACAGTAGTTTAAATACTTGCAACTTAAATACCTGTACCTTAAATCCCAAAGGGAAGAGCCAAGCCAATGCTAGGCCTCCCATTGGAGGTGTTTATTCACTGTCATGTACTTCCTATAATTTAATTTTTGAATCATCAGACCCAAAAGATGAGTAGGTCGTAATACTGCACAGAAGTCGTTAACACACTCCCTCTTTCGGCTTCAGGGAATCTTTAACACTTAAAAAATATAACAAATAAAAATATATACCATCCATGCATCCTATTTAAAAAGTGAAAACACAAAAGAGAATACCCTACTAGAGCTTTAGGAATAAACCAAGCCTGAGTTGCCGGATTAGGATATCCATGAAATTAAGGTACCGAAAGGGCATTAGTTTTAATTAACTAGTGTAACCAAGTCCCCGAGCTCATAATCTCTGGTTCGCAGGAATAAATTAGTTCTCCCGCTAATTTATTTAGGTTTCTAATCGACCTACCAAGAACGATTAGTGGCGACTCCAAATTTCAAAATCATTTAAACAAAAACCAAAGTTGCGATTCGGTAGGGCTTGGGAGGGTCCGCATTAGGTTAGTCAAATCTAATTAACCTAATAATCCGTTAACCCCTTTTAAAATTTTAAATTTTTTTTAGAGGGTCGCGACAGACTGGCGACTCCGCTGGGGACGGGATTTTTAAATTTTCGAAAAAAGATACCAATTGGAATACTTGAATTTTTTCGAAATTTTAAAAGTCTTAGTGGACTTAAGCCAATGAAAATTTCATGGATATCTCGCTTCTGGCGATTTTGCTTGGGACTCATTCTATAGGTGTTATATGTTTTTGCAGGATGGGAGTTATAAGGGGCGGAGTGTTTGGCTAACCCATTTGTTTTGCAGGCTTGGTGTTGGGATTATGTTTAATTTCACACATTTTTAGAAGCGCTGTTTTGATATCAATTGTCGTGCATGTCTTGCATATTCTGAGGATCACAACACCTGCACACACAAGCGTCTAAACCCAAGTCGCGAAATTTTTCCTAGGTAACCATAGATAGGGATCGAATATGCAAAGCTCCTGCGTCGATTGCGCTTGGGTTGACCATATTTTATCCCGCTCATTATCTGAATTGACAATTCTTCCCATTGTGATTTGATTGCGCGGAGGGTAAGGTTGTTAATTCAGATAGTGGGGGCCTTTTAGGTCCATACCCTATCTCTCCTTCTTTTATTTTCTAGAGTCCACTCCTCACTTGAGTCATGCGCATGACTATGTGATTTGCATTTCTCCAAGGTAAAAGTAAGTTCTCTAATTTTATCTTGTATTTATTTTCGGTCGGTCCATGCTAGGTGTTAGTCAGTTTTTGAGCTTGATATTACGACCATTCTTTTAAAAGAAAATAAAAATTAAATTTGTCCCTCATTTCTTTTTAGAAATTTTTTTTTGAAAAAATGATGTGAAAAAATCCCTTCATGAGAATTTTATTAACCAATAAGGGATTTTTGTCATGTTTTTATTACTTTAATAAAAATGAAATTTTCCTGAAAAAATTTTCCTCTTAAAATTTATTTCAATAAAAAGAAAAATTCCTTCAAAAAAAACTCTAGTAGACATCAAGTGATTTTATCACATTTTTCAAATTATAAAAACTTGCAAGAAAATTCTTCTCGAGAAATTCGCTCATGTTTTTCTAAGAAAATTTTCTCTAAATAAAATTAGACTAATGTCTCGGGGGAATTGTATTGACCAATAAGAGATTTTTGTCATGTTTTTCTTGCTTCAATAAAAATGAAATTTTCCTGACAAATTTTCCTCTGAAAATTTATTTCGATAAAAAGAAAAATTCCTGCAAAAAAAAACTTTGGTAAACATCAAGTGATTTTATCACATTCTTTCAAATTATAAAAACTTGCAACAAAAATTCTTTTCGAGAAATTCGCTTATGTTTTTCTAAGAAAATTTTCTCTAAATAAAATTAGACTAATGTCTCGGGGGAATTTTGTTAACCAATAAAGGATTTCTATTATGTCTTTCCTGCTTCAATAAAAATAAAATTTTCCTGATAAATTTACCTCGGAAAATTTATTTTGATAAAAAGGAAATTCCTTCAAAAATTTTAGTAAACATCAAGAGATTTTGTCACATTCCTTTAAAAAAATAAAAAAAAGAGTAATAAATCTGCAAAAAAAAATTCTGTATCAGAAATTAACCCATTTCTTCCTAAGGAAATTTTTTTTTTCTGATTTCTCTATAAAATAGAAAAAATCAAATTGGACTAATATAGGAGTCATGGACCGACATTTCTTGTGTCGCATACTAATTATATCCTTTTCTTTTGTAGGGTGATCCTAGATACCCGAGACGGGTGTAAAAATTAAGTTCAATAATATATCAAGAATCATCTTCAGAAATACCAAAAGACGAAAAACACCAAGGCTTCAACCGTTAATTCAGGGGGGCAAACGAACACTGTCCATCTTTGACAGACAGAGTTGTGTCAATCCGTAAACTTGTATGGGCAGTGTATTCTGATATGACGGTGGACTTATACTGATTAAACACGGGGGCATATTTAATGTATTGCAGAGGATCCCGCGTCTTTTGAAAGACAATATGGATTATATAATCAGAAACCATGAAATAAGTACCTTAACCTGATTAAATCAACCAGAGACCGGTCTTAAAATTTCCTCGGATCCGAAACACGCGGAGGGTTTTAGAGGACCGAGGTTTTATTAATGAATGTGGCCCACGGACACTCCCCCGATGCTACAGGTGCCCTATACATACGAGTGGACGCCGAAAGCAACAAAACACGGTTGAAGTGGAGCACGCAACAAATGGCCGAATTTATTGGCACATTGATCGAGTGGTGGCAGCTTTATTAATTTACATGATTGAATGCGGGTCTCTAGGCGGCTGGTGGAAAGCCACACTGAATGCCTCTCTAATGTTCTTGATATCATCGTCTACTGCAACCCACGAGAGCATCATGAAGAAGATTAAACCTAGACGAATACGTCTACTTAATTTCATCGCACGTTCTCGCTTTTTGTCGATGTCCAAAATTAATGCACAAGCTAGAAGTAATCATTTCCCTTTCCCCCATATTAAATGCTCGGAGCCGTTAACCGCACCAAACTCGAAAAAATTAATATCGAGACGAAATCCGCGTAAATATGAAGGGTAAATCCGTATCGTTCCAATTTACCCTTAAATTGCTCTGGTTTTAAATTTGATCCCTTCTATTTTCAGGAATTTGCAAAAGCGACTCGAGAATACAGTCGTATTCAAAAACCAAATTTCCTGGTCGGGCTAAATTGGGGGCAAATCAACTCATGGACATTACCACGGGATGGACAACTTCGGTTAAAGAAAAATACAAGCGAAAGATCCGAACAATCTCAGACATGGGTAATTCTGTATCGTTCTAATTTACACATAATCATCTCAAGTCTCGAATTGTTTTATTCCATTCTTAACAGGGATTGCAAATTACCTCGAGAAAATACCGTAACATGGCCCAAGGTGATACAACAAGGCTGCGTTATCCACAAGGATTAACCTTTGAAAGGAAAGCCCCATGGACACCTATGGTCCAATGGACCGAATGGTATGAGGGGATGACAGTAGGTCCGAAATGTCCCGAGTTCGATCCCCAAGGGTGGGGAATGTTGTAAGTATTATAAATAAATGAAACAACTTTTTGTGCATTTCTTTTTGCAAACAGGAATACTCGACAAGTAATATCAAAGTCAGTATTTTACCATAGTCTTGCCATAATGGTGAGGCGCCCAACAAAAGTCGAGGAAAATTCAATCTAGCAAAACTGGTAAAAGACTCGTGCAAGGCATTCAAGACGAAGGATAAATCAGTATCGTTTTCAATTTATCCCTTTTAATACTGGCTGATATGTCTCTTTTTCTTTTTACAGGAAATATTTACACTAACATTTAACATGTTGAAGGAGACAAATCCAAAAGAAAATTATGATCATTTGACAAGATCTATTCTGGTGAAAAATGGGGGGCATTTAACTGCTAAACCATGGCGGTCGCTGTCACTAAACAAACCAAAATGCTCCCTCACCCATATGCCTCATCGTGCAGGGGCAAAACTTGAGACAAACCGCTCCTCGACATAAGGAGTGGGCTTCCCAATTTGTTCAATCCACCCACATACCAGGGGCAATTCAAATCCGCCCATGTTTGCACATTATATAAATACACATGATGCTAAAAATTGTCACATCGGCATTGTGTTTACACATTTCACGAATTATGTATGATTATTCCGCATGTTTAATTTACCAACTCCAACTTAGAGCATAAACTGCATAGGAGACATCAAATGTGCAAAATGGGGCATAACAGGATGAGGAAAGTTAAACCATTTCTACACACGGGTCTAACATTTTAATCTACAGATAAACAGCTTTTCTCTAGAGTGAGAGAAAGCCCTTTCGGACTAAAGTCCCCCATTCAGATTACATTCGAGGCGTTCATATTATGAGAACCTCCTTAAATAGAATTGGTAATGCAAACTTGACAGAATAGTTTTGCATGATCCACATTGATTGCATCATGAGTTATCACACAGACTACTTCTAATCATTGCCAACTTAGCTGAACAATTTTGTATGAACCAATGAACGCATTGATGAAAATGCTTGCACATGTTAGCTCTGACATTGCCTGACAGGCAACACATTCCCGGTGTTTGAGTTACCTTCCAAAGTCTTGAAATCCATTCGGCGATTATTGAATGAACAAGCCTGGTTGTCGAGAAGCCACCAAGCATTTCTTCCAAATTCTCAGGTAAGTATATCTTCAACCTGAACTTTTCAAGAGAATGAATTCTGACGGTTGTTGGGGTACTCGAATCCATTGCGGTATATATAGGTATCCACCTTCTTCAATAAAGCATGATTTGTCTCAAGGACAGAAATGTTCGAGACCTTTTGATCTCTGCCTCTTTGGTTTATTCCTAAAGCGACAGGAGAATATAATTTGGGTTTGAGTTTCGTAGGATTCCTGGTCTCCCCAGATTTCAAAATGGCACCCTTTGAGGTACACCAAGCCCTTCTTACAGGCAAACTAAGTCCTTCTTATAGGCAAACCAAGTCCTTCTTACAGGCAAACCAAGTCCTTCTTACAGGCATAAAGTCCTTCTTACAGGCAAACCAAGTCCTTCTTACAGGCAAACCAAGTCCTTCTTACAGGCATAAAGTCCTTCTTACAGGCAAACTAAGTCCTTCTTACAGGCATAAAGTCCTTCTTACAGGCAAATCAAGTCCTTCTTACAGGCAAACAAAGTCCTTCTTACAGGCAAAACAAGTCCTTCTTACAGGCAAATCAAGTCCTTCTTACAGGTACAAAGTCCTTCTTATAGGCACAAAGTCCTTCTTACAGGCAAATCAAGTCCTTCTTACAGGCATAAAGTCCTTCTTACAGGCAAATCAAGTCCTTCTTACAGGCAAATCAAGTCCTTCTTACAGGCAAACTAAGTCCTTCTTACAGGCAAACCAAGTCCTTCTTACAGGCACAAAGTCCTTCTTATAGGCAAATCAAGTCCTTCTTACAGGCAAACTAAGTCCTTCTTACAGGCAAACCAAGTCTTTCTTACAGGCACCAAGTCCTTCTTATAGGCAAATCAAGTCCTTCTTACAGGCACAAAGTCCTTCTTCCAGGCACAAAGTCCTTCTTACAGGCAAATCAAGTCCTTCTTACAGGCATAAAGTCCTTCTTACAGGCAAATCAAGTCCTTCTTACAGGCAAATCAAGTCCTTCTTACAGGCAAAACAAGTCCTTCTTACAGGCAAATCAAGTCCTTCTTACAGGCATGAAGTCCTTCTTATAGGCAAACCAAGTTCTTCTTACAGGCACCAAGTCCTTCTTACAGGCATAAAGTCCTTCTTACAGGCAAACCAAGTCCTTCTTACAGGCAAAACAAGTCCTTCTTACAGGCACAAAGTCCTTCTTACAGGCAAATCAAGTCCTTCTTACAGGCAAAACAGGTCCTTCTTACAGGCAAAACAAGTCCTTCTTACAGGCAAATCAAGTCCTTCTTACAGGCATAAAGTCCTTCTTATAGGCAAACCAAGTTCTTTTTACAGGCACCAAGTCCTTCTTACAGGCATAAAGTCCTTCTTACAGGCAAACCAAGTCCTTCTTACAGGCAAAACAAGTCCTTCTTATAGGCACCAAGTCCTTCTTATAGGCAAACTAAGTCCTTCTTACAGGCAAACCAAGTCCTTCTTACAGGCACAAAGTCCTTCTTACAGGCAAATCAAATCCTTCTTACAGGCACAAAGTCCTTCTTACAGGCACAAAGTCCTTCTTACAGGCAAATCAAGTCCTTCTTACAGGCACAAAGTCCTTCTTACAGGCATAAAGTCCTTCTTACAAGCAAATCAAGTTCTTCTTACAGGCATAAAGTCCTTCTTACAGGCAAACAAAGTCCTTCTTACAGGCAAATCAAGTCCTTCTTACAGGCACAAAGTCCTTCTTACAGGCAAAGTAAGTCCTTCTTACAGGCAAACAAAGTCCTTCTTACAGGCAAATCAAGTCCTTCTTACAGGCAAAGCAAGTCCTTCTTACAGGCACAAAGTTCTTCTTACAGGCAAAGCACCAAGTCCTTTTTACTGCCACCAAGTCCTTTCTACAGGCACCAAGTCCTTCTTACAGGTATCTCCATGTGGTGACCTACCATACGGGTCAAATCTCAATCAAAATTTAATCAGTAGAATCCTTTTATTAGGAATCTACCATGGTACGACCCACCATACGGGTCAAATGGTATGACCCACCATACGGGTCAAATTTTAATTCAATTTTTAATCAGTAGAATCCTTTTATTAGGAATCTACCATGGGTTGATCCACCATACGGGTTCAAGTTCAACCACCCTAAAGTTTTTTTTATATAACGAATCCTTAGGTTCTCATTTCATTTTCAGTGGAACAATCATGTCACGACTCTTTTTATTTCCTTGTATTGAGTCGATAAGAATCCAGGTGTCATCTCGTCTTTGAAATGAACCTCTACCGAGCTTCCTTTCAAAGAGGGGCAGCTGTTGACACCTGATTTTTAATCATTTTTTCTATTGTTTCATATTTTCAGTATTTTTACGTATTTTTTATTTATTTATTTTCGAAAATTAATAGAAAATCCATAAAAATTCATAAAATTGAAAAATCAACTTTAGGAACCTTAGCCAAGCCTAGGGAACGAATTTTGACCAAAAAATAATTTTTCATATTATATATATTTTAATTTTTTAAAAAAAAAATACAAAAATATTTGAAAATTTTGAAAAAATAACATTTGAGGCCAAAAAATACACAAAGATAGTTAATATTTTTATTTTAAATCTATTTTCATATTGGCCATCGCAAATTCAGAAAAATCCAATTCGAGTCACGTGTTCCTTCACGAGTATAATCTCGAATCGGGCCTAAAAAAATTTAATTTGAGTCAACTTATTTTTAACTTTCACTTTTTATGAGTTGTGACATTGTCTTCTAATATTTTAAATTTTCATCTTGGCCCAATTATACCCAGAATGACTTAATTTTGCAAAAGGGCTTTAATTAAATTATGCATTATTTTCAGCGACAAGAAATGAGCTTAAATTTGACATGTGGTAAATTTTGGTGTGTCAAAAATTGTGAGGAGATTTGGACTTAAAGAAATATATTTTTTTTCAGGGAATGAATTGTAAATACTTAAAATTCAAGGACTAGAGTGCAAATACCTAACTCTTGAAGGATTATTTTACAAATAATAAAAAGAAGAGTTAGTGGATAAATTAGAATAGAGAAGGGAAGATGAAGAAGAGGAGATGAAGAAGAGAAGTTGGAGAAGAATGGATGGAGAAAATAAGATAAGAATAGAGAAGGGAAGATGGAGATGAAGAAGAGTTAGTAGAGAAATTAGAATGGAAGATAAGAATAGAGAAGGGAAGATGGAGATTAAGAAGAGTTAGTGGAGAAATTAGAATGGGAGATAAATATGGAGAAGGGAAGATGAAGATGAAGAAGAGTTAGTGGAGAGATTAGAATGTGAGATAGAGATGGAGAATGGAAGATGAAAATGAAGAAGAGTTAGTGGAGAAATTAGAATGGGAGATAGAGTTAGTGGAAAAATTAGAATGGGAGATAGATGAGGAGGTTATAAAAGGAGGAAGAAGTGAGCTTGAGAGGGGATTCTTGAGAGAGAAAATTTGAAGTGTTTGGGAGAATTTTTTTTGAGAGAAAATTTTGGATGTTTGAGAGAGTTTTGGGAGATTGAAGAAAATTTTGAGAGAAAGAAAATACCAAAAGAGAGAGAATTTTGGAGATGATGGGAGTTTAAAGCTAGGGGTTATCATCACAAATTCCTTCATCGATCAATATAAATCAAGAGTTCATCCTCGTCAACGAGCAAACAAATTCAAGCTAAGTGTTTTTATTTATTTATTTATTTATGGTTTTACTCGCAAATTAGTACAAATTGTATACACTTTCTCCCTCTCCTTTTTCTTCCATATTTTATGTCAGGAGAAGGATATCTCTACGTCAACAGCAAAAATCTCGTCGAGATGCAAAAATCGGCCCAGACAAGCTCCTAAGCTATCCACCGATTTCTCAACTGATCTGTGACTAAAAGTCCCTCTTAATTCAAAAGAAACTCTCTATATTGGGAACATAGAGAGCGAAAATCAATTATAGAAATCCCTCCCAAAAAAATGGGAGATAAGTACTCTTTCTACTCTTCTGGTTTTAGGTGCAGATTAGTACATATTTTGTATACTAACACTTCACTCTATTTTATGTCAGGAAGCCGCAGCTCTATATCAATGGTCAATCCTATGGAAGCACAAAATCGGCTTGGAGGAGTCCTCAAGCGCGCACAAATTTCAAATTGTTGAATCAATTCGTTGTATTTCATTTTAAAAAATTCATACCCCAAAATGGAGAGGACAAAGTCCATCCGCAATTTAAATACCTGCACCATAAATCCCAAAGGGAAGAGCCAAGCCAATGCTTAGCCTCCCATTGGAGGTTTTTACTTATAGTAGTTAAATACCTGCAACTTAAATACCTGCACCTTAAATCCCAAAGGGAAGAGCCAAGCCAATGCTTAGCCTCCCATTGGAGGTTTTTACTTACAGTAGTTAAATACCTGCACCTTAAATCCCAAAGGGAAGAGCCAAGCCAATGCTTAGCCTCCCATTGGAGGTTTTTACTTACAGTAGTTAAATACCTGCAACTTAAATACATGTAACTTAAATCCCAAAGGGAAGAGCCAAGCCAATGCTTAGCCTCCCATTGGAGGTTTTTACTTACAGTAGTTAAATACCTGCAACTTAAATACCTGTACCTTAAATCCCAAAGGGAAGAGCCAAGCCAATGCTTAGCCTCCCATTGGAGGTTTTTACTTACAGTAGTTTAAATACTTGCAACTTAAATACCTGTACCTTAAATCCCAAAGGGAAGAGCCAAGCCAATGCTAGGCCTCCCATTGGAGGTGTTTATTCACTGTCATGTACTTCCTATAATTTAATTTTTGAATCATCAGACCCAAAAGATGAGTAGGTCGTAATACTGCACAGAAGTCGTTAACACACTCCCTCTTTCGGCTTCAGGGAATCTTTAACACTTAAAAAATATAACAAATAAAAATATATACCATCCATGCATCCTATTTAAAAAGTGAAAACACAAAAGAGAATACCCTACTAGAGCTTTAGGAATAAACCAAGCCTGAGTTGCCGGATTAGGATATCCATGAAATTAAGGTACCGAAAGGGCATTAGTTTTAATTAACTAGTGTAACCAAGTCCCCGAGCTCATAATCTCTGGTTCGCAGGAATAAATTAGTTCTCCCGCTAATTTATTTAGGTTTCTAATCGACCTACCAAGAACGATTAGTGGCGACTCCAAATTTCAAAATCATTTAAACAAAAACCAAAGTTGCGATTCGGTAGGGCTTGGGAGGGTCCGCATTAGGTTAGTCAAATCTAATTAACCTAATAATCCGTTAACCCCTTTTAAAATTTTAAATTTTTTTTAGAGGGTCGCGACACTCGTTTCGGTAGTAAAGATTGGATATGTTCTGAGTTTATTTGTGAATAAGTTATTTTTAGATATTAAATATGCATAGTGATCGTTCAATCTGCTTAGAAGACATGCATTATTCACTGAGCTGTGTTAGCTCGCCCCATTCATTTCAACCCTTTTCAGGTTTCTCAATCGGCAGCCAGTAGAGCAAGGCGTTATTGACAATGATCTTTGGGAGTTATATTTTGGGTGGTTTGAGGCTATATCCTTGGGGTAGAAGGACGGCCGCGTCTTTCCCCTTTTTTGATAGGAATCGGGGTGCGACAAATCTGACCTCGAGTTTATCGAGAAATGTTGCGGAGAGATCATAATCGATGAACTTGAAGACCCGTTTTGTACTTACTAGTTGGATTAATTGATAGAACCGAACCGAAAAAGGCCGTATGCAAAAAAAAAAAAATCCACAAATTTTAATGTGGGTGCCAAAATTCCTACGCTTATCGAATGAGCCAAGTACCCATAAACTTTTTGTGGTGGGACAAAAATCTGGTTAATTTTACTGTCCATGCATGCAAACCAGTCGGCGTCTGACGTGGCTAATGACGCTAATATGTAAAAATAGACCGTCGATGTGACCTAAAAGACAATATACCCAACAGCAAAATCCAGATCACATCGTTTCTGATTCCTCTGGATATGACTAATGGACTCGTCCGCGTCATCCTTCGATCTTGCCTCGGGACCTTTCGGAAAGTCAGAATACTTTTATCCTACGATCCGAAGTTATGTTTCTTAGGCATTTGGCCGACGGCAAAAAATGAGAAAAGGAGGGAACACGACCAAAAAAATTAAAAAAATAAAAAAAAATTGCAAAACGGAATCTCGTCCGCTCTATGCCTTTCTACTTTCCCAATAGCCTAAAGCGATCGTGGAGGTTAGTTTGTTTTTAAGTCTTGATGATGATTTTCAAATGAAAATCAAATTTCATCTTCCCACGAATTCGGCAAAAAAAAAACACTTGAGGGCCATCAATTTTTTCGATTATTTAAGAGTCATAATTTGCATCCACTGATCATTTGAGTGCCATACAATTTCTCAATTGATCTCTTGACTACCGTGACATCTTAAAATACGTTCACTACTAAATGTCATGCCATGCCATGTCGATGGTACTCAATTAATCTATTGAAAATTATGACACTCAAGCAAATGTTTTTTTTTTTTTAAGTTATGGTACTCAAAAAATCGAAGCAAAAGTCATGGCCATCACTGAGGGCCATATGAACATTATAATGCTTATGGAATAAATTACCAAGGGAATAAATTGATTCAGAGTTTCTGCAATCTCATTACAATAACTACATAAAGGAGAGAGAGATGAGAACTGTCATAACTGAAGAATGGGGCAAAAGCTTCATGAAGGAGTACACATACAAAGCCCTTCGTAGATTCGTCGTTTTTTTCCAAGCTACAATATCACAGAAACATGGTGGAATTGAAATCCTCCATTCTTTGGTCCATATCGTCGCTCTTGCAGCAAGTCCAACCTTGAGAACCTCAAAACATGGACAGATAGTATAACCAAGGGGTGTAAAAGGCACTCCCAAGAGTTCCACACTCCCGCCAATGCAAGAACCGCAATTCTGAGAGAGGGAGACGATGACGCTCCCTGATTATACAATTTCTTCGCCCACACGGCCATGAAAATTATCCTTTTACTGTGTGCACAGCATGATGCTAGACATTGCTTGGGATTGGAATGTCAAAGGATGTCAAAATTTTGGGAACTGGGAAGGAAGGGCAAATCAGTTTCAACCATCATACGAGAGTGATGCAGAAAAACTGTAGGTATGCACAAACTATGCCGAATTTATTTTGGAGAATGGAATCATCTTCCAGAAGAAGATTTCTCCAACACGGCTGCATGCATTTTTGCATCTATATCTATATACTTACCACAGATATGACCAGACATGGAAATTTTTTCTAGGTAAAAAATGCATGCACTTGTCCTCCACTAAAAATTTTCAAGATTTGATATCATGAAGTCTCTTCTCATCACCAACCAATTCTTCCATTAAGTTCTATATATCATATGCAAGTGCACAACCACACTAACCATCACTCAATTATCATGTAATTTGTGGAATTAAAAGGTCATGCAGGAAGTAAAGACTGAAGCGAGCATATGAGCAGCATGAATTGAACAATATCCACCCACCAATTGGAGAATCGGTATGAGTAGTAACTCTTCCTTCTCAAGAAACTAAGAGCAACGGCAGACCTGAATAAATACCTTCTCACTCAGATTTTATTTGATTCTGGGGTTGAGAGAAAAATGCTTTGGCATTACGAGCCACCTCTGCCTCCAACATAGCCTCCAACACAATGTCAGATCCTTTTACATCGTCTGCCAAAGTTTAGAGATCCACTTATTAGACACATTCAAGCAGCATATGACAGGACAACTCCAATATTTCTTTCTTGATTAGAACAAGTCTTCAATTTATCCAAGCCACCAGTAAAAAAATTCCTTTAAATTCATTGACCAAACCCATGACAAAGGCCATAGAATATCATGTAATGATAGAACCTAACAGATGTGTTACCTTTCCGCTTTGGCAATAAACCGGCAGTTTCAGCTGACACAGGCAAAACAGTAGGAAAACCAGACTCATCATCAACGCTGTCTGCCTCAGTATTGCTTTGCGGTGAACCAGACCTTATGGCCGGCGATTCAGCCAACTTCGCATATGTTATTGCCTGGCTATGCATATTAGTTAGGTCTGATCCAGCAGTACCGAAATCCTATAAAAAGTACAATATTTCAGTGCCAATTCAACGCTGCGACTAAAAAAAAAAAATGAAAACAATGATATGGCCTGACAAAACCTTTGTGAAGTTAGTTGTCTGCTGCTTGTCTCCTTCGGTAAGTGCCTTGGGCATTTTGTCACCTATATAACCAAAGAGAGAAAACATGAGAATCAGAGATGTGTAATAATTATAAGAACCAGCTTTCAGAAAACAAATCATCGACAATTACCACTGCTAATGGAGGTGTTGCTTGGATCATCCACCAGCCTTCGAGTCAACGGGCCTGGATTCATGAAAGATATGCTTCTGACTTCATGGCGAATGGCTTCCAACTGGGCCATCGTGTCCTGTAGCTCCTTGTGCACCTAAATGTCCATGTAAAATGTGAAGCAAGCGAAAAACATCCTAGCCTAAGTAACGGCCGAACTATTCCACTAATGGCCATCCGACATCCCTCAAAATGGTATTGTTACTGCAATGTAGCCTCTTTTTCACAAGCCCCAGTTTATGCGCTCGATGCTAAACTGGACACTTCGATTCAAATTCAAAAAGCCAATCATGTACCGCTCAATCAACAGATTGGAACTCCTAGTCTTTCGCACAATGTACATCGGCGCTCAATTCCAAATATTTCATCAGCACTTCGATTGACAGTCTCTACCTTGTCAAACCTCCCAAGAACTATATCGCGGGATGAGAAAAACCGAACGGCTGTCTATCGAAACATTAATCGATCCAAAATTTCACTGGAACGCGTGCCGGAGACAATGGTATCAACGAGGAAAAGGAACAACCTGACGGGCTTGAGTCTGCTGCATGACGGAATCGAACTGTCCCCGGGCTAATTGAACGTATCCGATGGCTTGACCTGCCAACCGGCCCGCGGTTCTCGCTATGATCGGAAGGTCCTTGGGTCCTGTCAACAGTTCGCCGGTGAAAACTCAACTCATCGCATCACCCACAGAAACGGAGAGGACGAACGTAAAAGCATTGTTTGTCTCCGAGAGAGAGAGAGAGACCGATAAGGGCAGCGGTTGCTCCGATCAAGAGGAAGAGCTCGCCGTAAGAGAGTCCAAACATTTTGCTGTCGATTGTCGAGAGGTCGCAGCTTCCGCGCCTCTCTGGCTCTCTTGACTACGAACTTCCGGAGAAGAAGAGGAACATAGAGCGCGAGTATCTGATGGGCAGGGGCCGGGTACATTTAACCGGGTCAGTCAATTGGGACAATCGGTTCAACCCATGGGCCGGCTTGAGACTGCGGGTCCGAACTTTCAGCTTTAGGGCTCAAGAGCAACTATTCTGATCTGAAAATGTAATTTCAATTAGAATCATATTTTTTTTATTTTACTCCTTGCATGATGTTTAGAGAATTAAAACGTATTTAATAACTATAGAAATTTCCTTAACAGAAATGCATTTTATAACTGCACAAAATTTTTATTCCCGAAAACAATTAAGGGATGAGAATTCTTTTTTTAAAAAATATTTTACTTTTTTTAAAAATATATATTTTTAATTTTTAATTTTTTTTATAAAAATTAAAATTCTTTAATTTCCCCCTATATTTTAAATTTTTTAAATTTTTTTTATAAAAATTAAAATTCTTTAATTTCCCCCTTTTTAAATTTTTAATTTTTTTAAAATTTTAAAGCTTATTTTTAAATTTAAAAATTTTTTAAATGTGTTTAAAAAATTAGTAGTTAGTAAATTTTCAAATCTAATTTTAATTTTTTTTAAAGTTCAAAAGTTCATGTCGATTTAATCTTTTTAAAAGAACTGAGACTTTATTCTTTTTTGTGATTCTAGAAAATGTTCTTTTTTTTAGAAATAACTTTTTTTTATTTCTTATTTTTGGTCCAAACTAATTTCCGGAGCAGAATTGAAATCTTAATTTTTTGCATTGACAAACATAATTTTTTTTTATTCCAGAGAACAGAACGAGAGAAATAGAAACGTTACAAAATAAATCCTTAATTTTCTTTCTTAAGAGATAGTAGCTTAGCTTCGACTTCTTGTAATTAACTAAAGAGTAGCTTTAAAAGTTAACTTAAGTACTTAACTAATAACTTTCAACACTAACAAAATTAACGACACAAAAAATCTATTCATTACTTTCCCTTTTGATTACCGCTATGAATTTTTGAAAAAGAAAGAAAGAGAGCATATATCAATTTTCAAGAAATTATGAAATATCACATCTGCAAAGATTCAAATTTTTCGTGCTCAATAAAAGTTGAATTCCAACTTCTGAGAACCGCAAGATCTACACAAAAAGTGAAAATTTTCATGTGTTAAATCTATCCCTCATGCCATCGGTAGACACAATTGCTACGGAGTCTCACATCGATTGGGAGAGAACTAGAGTTAAGTGATTTCCAAATGAGACCGAAAGAGAATTAAGGTTTTGGATTTTGAATTGGCATTCATTGTTACGATGACATTCTAGTCAATGTGTGTGTGTGGGTTGGGGGGGGGGGGGGAGTTTAAATGTGCATGATGCAATGCAGTTATCTCTAACCGGGGAGGATCCAAGTCCGACTGTTTCATGTGACAAAGGTCTGTTATTCCGCTCTTTCCTCATCAAATGCTCAAAGATTGTTTATGGAAAAAGGAGGAGGAGGAGGAAAATCACCAATGCATTGCCGAAAGGGGAATTTAGGGTGTATTTGGTTTGGTTTTTTGTTTTGGTGGGGGGAAAGGGGAGGGGGGAGAGCCGCTGGAAAAATGCAAAGGGTTTTGGGCATTTTTCAAGATGGTAAAAAAAAAGCTACGCTTTGTAAATGACTTTTTCTTTTGACCCAAAAAAAAACTTTTGCTAATTTTTTTATTAAAAAAAACTTCAAACTATTTGTCGACAGAACTCGACCATCGACGAGTCAAATCAATCATCATCAGCTAATTGCCAACGGCCAACGTCACTTCAGGTCGCCGCACAACCACATGCATGGTTTTTTTTTTTTTTTACTTTGGGGGAGGAGATTTGGCCTCGTCGATGCGGTTGTTTGAAGTGGGAACATTTTCGAAATTATGAAATTTAAGCGAGGGCAAAATCAAAAGAAGGAAGATTATATTTGCATTTCGAAAATGCAACATTCGAAAGTATCTCCAGACCCCTCTCTGAGTGAAAGGCCTCTCTGGAAATGCAATTGCATTTTCCCAAATCCCTCCGCAAAACTTGTCGATCGTCTTTAGCAAAGTCGAACTGAATGCACCCTTAGCTTTTAGCAAGGCCGAACCAAATGCACCCTTACCTCCTATCGCAGTAGCTAAAACGAGGATTTTATGTGTCGTTTCGTATGCATGTACGAGCGGCGCCAGACGGTAGCGAATATCCAAAGCTGAAGAAGATCGGGGAGAAAAGATACGAAACCCGCGCGTACCATTTATTTATCCACGCATTAAGACAGCGACAGCAACAAATGACAGAACATCAACAACAACCTCAGTAGAAGTCACCTCACAAGGCCCAAGTTGAGGATCCCCCAGGAAGTGTTGGGCCAGGACTTCTCCCTGGCCTTCATGAGCAACACCCTGGCCCACGCCACCCACCCTTCCCACGACGTCCTCTTGTCCCACGGGCTCCCCCACTCCAGCAGCAGCCTCAGCCCCGCCGCCGCCTCCCTCTCCGCCTCCTCGTACCGCCCTTCCCCCAGGCACAGCTGCCCCAGCACCACCCGCGGCTCCCCGACGAACGGGTTCTTCTCCACGCTCTCCCTCAGCCTCCGCTCCACCGCCCCGTAGTGCTCGGCTCCTCCTCCTCCGGGCTCGCCCACCTCGCCCACCGCTTCCCAGTACTTGTCCCTCGCCTCGATCTGGTCCCTCGCGCCCAGGACCCGCGTGCAGGACTCGAACACCGGCGGCACCACCAGCTCTATGTCCTCGTCCCGCTCCTCCGGCTCGGAGTCGGCGTTGTTTTTGCTGCTCCTCTCCAACATGAAGATCTCTTCCTCTCTCACCACCAGCATGTACACCGCTCCCATCCTTGATATCGAGTTCATCCAGAGCCCCGGCTTCACGTTCCCGGGCCACAATGCCCAGTAATTATTCCCGGTGAATTCCAACCGCCCGTCGCTGTTCTCGAACAGCATGTCCTGAAAAAAGTAAACGGCGTCAATTTCTCCCCCACAGCGAGACCCGAGCGAGGTGAGAATTCACAGAGTTCTCCGATTGACTCATCGGCTTATGGTCCAGACCAAATTGACAGGAATACTGATGATCAACGGATCCAAGTACGATAACACGACATCCGCTACCTGAAATCCAAAGAGCTGGTCGCTGAAATCCGCCATGGTCATCATCAAGAAAATCGCTATCACCCTCCTCGAAACGAGCACGTCCTCGCCGGTCTTTATGTGCTTCACCCTTATCCCCTCCGCGGGCAGCAGCGACTGGACCTTCTTCCGCCACACCTCGTCCCCTCTGAATACCCCCTTCTCCTTGGCGCTCCGGAGGGACATCTCCGAGAGCTTCAGGTGCTCGACGAGCTCCGAGTCGTCGTAGCGGAAGAGCAGGTCGTCGTGGATAATGGTCTGCCTCGGGACGATGCAGAAGAGGTGGATCAGGCGCTCCGCGGCATCGCCGACGTGGCTGCGGACGACGTCCCGGCCGGTGTCGGGGTCGAAGATGGCCAGGTTGACGTAGGAGTTGGAGTAGGCGGAGTGGAAGAGGCCGCAGAGGCAGACGGCGTCGGGGGCCCGCCAGAGGCGGAGGACGCGGTAGATGTCGACGAGGTGCTCGAGGAAGCTCCCGTGCTTGTGCCAGCACTCCCCGGCGCCGACCGAACGGAGCGTGGCCACAAGGGAGGGGAGGCGCGGGTCGACGACCTCGAGCTCCCCGCGCAGGAAGGGCCGCGCGGCTTCGAGGAGGGCCTGGAGGTCGTCGGCGGCGGCGGCGGCAGCGGCCGGAAGAGAGGGAGATTGTGATGGCGGTGTTGGAGAGGGCATGGTTTGTTTTGTTCGAGGAAGAAAGAGTTTGTTGAGTTTTGTTGGGACGCGAGATTGCTACTGGACTTTAGCTCAATCTGAACGACCTATATGAACAAAAAATCGACCAAAAATAAAAGAATATGAACATAAAAATAATGCAAAAAAACAACTACAATGGCATTGCTTAATACCATTGCAAAAAAAAAAAAAAATCGGTTTAGGGGCAATCGATTTCCGGCGAGGATCGACTTTGTGACTCCCGACGCTACTTGAGAATCAGTCCAGTTTTCTTTTTTGTCCAAGAAAGATAGATTAGTCAAGTAATTATAACCAAGGGGTCGGCATAACGAAGACGTTAGTATCATAAATGTGGGGTTCAATCATAGAGCAAAAAGTCCATAAAGAGTAAATATAGAACAAATAAAAAAAACAAAAAAATACTTATATTATTATTTCTTTATGTAAAAAATCACGGTTCGATTTTTCATACGTGCAAAAGTGTTTCTTTTTACAACGTGTTTACACACAATAACCCCAAAATATATTACTTTTACCAGATTTGGGAATCCTTTGCCATTACCATGAAAATGGATAAATTTGGACACTTTGATAGCACAATACCTATTTACTGGCAAACAACCGAAGGGTGGTCATATTTCCTGGATAAATTTAAAAAATGCATACATTTAATAAGTCACTTCTCTTTTGATTCCTTCAGTGTTATTCGAGATCGCGTTTAGCACTTGAGGACTCTTACATCAACGATACCTATATCGTCGAGTTAGGTTCAATACTACGAAGAGCCGTGTGATGCATTTTTGAATCGGTGAACGATGGGACACCGGTTCTTAGATAGGTTTCAACTTTAGAACTAAGAACCGATTGTTCCTAGGTTCTCGGAATTTGGAACCAGACATGTTCTCCCTAAAGCCAGACTCGATGCTCATCCCTATCTCAAACTACTATCCAACACCACATTTATTCCAAATTAATCATCATCTCTTAAAAATTATGAATTGTGCTCGTGATATTTAACCCTAGCCAATCTCCAAGAAAATCCCAAACTATTACCACAATATTTACCCAAATTAATTCTTGTCTCACAAAATATTTGAGATTGGTTTATATGACCCCAATTTTACAATCTGTTAAAATTCATACGTAGAAACATCACGTGAAAAATCCACGTAAGATCTTTCATTTTCCATCTCAAATTCGTCTTGCAGATATCTACCCCTATGTATTGACAAATATGCTTTTTAATGGATATTAGAGGGAATGCTAACATATGGTTGATTTATGCAAAGATTCATGCCCGAGTTGTTTTTATAAGACGAAAATTAGTTTTAGATACATGCGTTGTGATTTATTGCTTCTATTTTTTTTTTCAGATGAAAATTACTCTAGAGTAAATGAGGCATGAGAACCCATTTGGGATTGTTTAAATTGAAAATTATGATATGTAAATGACATCTTTTTTTCGAAAACAAAATTACAAATTATGTGTCAGGAGAATCAATATAGGAATTTTTAAATTGCAAGTTAGCAATTTTGTACAAACTTACTTCTATAAATTACTAATGTTTTCGAATTGACTAATTCGTACATGAAATTACCAATTTCATCCGATTAAAATACCAACTATTTAGAATTGTTTTACTTGCTTCGTAGAATTTGCATCTTATTTTGAAGTTCCGTGCCTTTTTTTCGTTGGAAATGAATTACCAACTATTTCTGAATAGTCAACTTTCTTTCGAGCTAATTACCAATGCTTATCCGACCAAAAAAATAAAAAAAAATACCAATGCTTAAAAGCACTATAAATCATGACACGTGTAGGTACTAGGAACGCAGAATCTTGCATCGTACCAAATTGCATCCACTCAACGTGCAATAATTGACCATTTGTCTTTACACGTACAGCATTCGTGGACACTATCTTGTCTGGTCCCATCGACCACAACCTCCGTGAAAAACATAGAACAGTGGATAAATTAATTGCTATACGCCAAATCTGTATCGCGTAGAATAATCATCCAGTAAAAAAACATTTAAAGTACCGATGAAATAATTTCGCGGATATTAAAAATATTTTTTTTGCCATTCCTCTTTGTAATATCGACATAAGTACTTATTTTTAAAAATTATTTATCTTTTGCGAAATAAGCGGAGTCTTAAAGTCGAACTCGATCCCATTATAGGTGCAACTTCATGTGTGTATTTATTCTCAACATGTGTGGGTCAGATTTAAAAAAAAAATCTTACGTCAGTGAACAGGTGTTACGTAAACTAATTAATGTCTCGTAACTTATTAGTTTAAGGTTTTTTTTAGTGAAAATGGACCTAATTAGTTATATTAATGAGCTCGGACTTAAATTCCCAACGATGTCTCCAAAAGTGAAGGCATCAAATTCCGCCACCGCGATTTGTTGCATATTGTGATTGAACTCTTAACCCCCGTGAAATATCAAAGCAATTTATCCGCAAGAAACTCAATGATGGATTTATTATCATCGAACGTCGAACACCTGGCCATGCTTTTCCATATAATACAAATCGAGCGACGCCCATTTCCGACAGGTTCTCGACCCATACTCGACACATATTGCTAAAAGGCTTTCACATTTAATCAAATCCAAGAAAATGCATACCCAAGCTACGGCGAGAGCACGGAGCAAGTGAGCACGAGATTCGATTAGGGCGAGAAAGCGTGAAGATAAGAGTCACAAACATGGGTCGGATCTAAACAAGCCGTGAACTTCGTTTATAATACTCATATTATTTCGGGCCCGATCGTTCTAAACTCAATTACTGAACATAACTAAACGGTATAACAAATTAACCCATCAATTATGGATTAAGAAGAGTGTTTTATGAGCTGCTTTGAAATGTCGAATAATGGCGAATGGACGGATATCAACGCGGCGTTCGTCTCGTAAAACGACGGATGGGATCGTATCGATGTGGCCACGCGGAGTGTCCATGAAATGTGCGTTTTGTGGGCGGCAATGGTGCAGTCCCACCACCGGTGGTGGGGGGAAAAAGCGATGCAAGTGGAGGATTATAGGAAAGCGTGATTGCGGAGGAATCCCGGGCTTGACATGCACGAATTCGACACGGCTCCCCCCTTTTAGCTTGTCTACATCATTGGCCTGGCCATCGCGCGCGATTTCTTCAGCATGCGAATCACGAGAGCATCCACTTCAATTCGACGTGCATTTTGTTGATCATTTTCGTAATCTGGATGATAACTCTCGTTGGACTTTCTCGTTACTAAATATCCAAAGATCATTGCAACTTAAAGGTCGATTCTACCTGTCTCTCTCAGTAGAGTAGACCGTAGATCTCGAGAATTATTTATGTCGATCCGAGGCCGACTTTCGAACCCCTCAATTTCTATCAAATTATTTTTTTCTTTTCTTTTTTTCTTTTTTGTATTGGGAAAATGTCATCAAGGCTTATGAAAGCTTAACTTCCAATACTTCGTTAACCATGTGCGAAGCCACTATTATTGTTGAGATATTTGACAAAACTTGACCTATTTAAAACCTTGCCATGTGTGACGAGAAGTAGTGAATAAATAAACTTGTCGGAGTTGCTCTTCAAGAAACTCATTACATCTTAATTAGTCATGCATCATTTGCAAATTGGTACAAGCGTGTATCCAAGTTGGCACTTACCTCACTAAAATTTGGATCGAGACGATCAAGGACAACTGTGCAGTCTTAAAGGATAAAAATAAAAAGACTCAACCCGAACAGTTTTTTATTTTTTTCCTACTCTTTACGGGTCGGGCCACAGGAAAAAAAAATACATATCATTTATGTCGGCGTCTGGTCTTGTACCAATAGATCTGAACTGAACCCAACCATTAACACCCCCAACTAGTCATGGCGATTTCGATTTCGATTGGGAACCAGCGGTACCGAAGGTTCCGAACCGTTTGTTCTTCTGAACCGATTTCGTTTTTTTTTTTGGTCAAAAGATTTTTGAGTTTAAAAATTAAATTGTGATGAATTTGTAATAAAATTATAATCAAATTATCAAATAATGAATTATGAAATACTATATTATCAAATAAAAATTATAGTCAAATGTAGGGGAATAAAGGGAGAAGGAGGAGGTTTGAACTTAATGATTTATCATTAGGCGCCTACATATCTTCTTGAAGATAGAAGAATCAAAATCCATATAGTTCTCTTATATCTAATAATCTCGTACTTACCTCATCCTTAATCGTCGCTACCTGTTCTTGTACTAGTGGCGATGGTATCTCTCTCTTCAAAGAATTCGGCTTCATTATTGCAATCTATCTCTTATTCTCTTGTTGACACCTGATCTTTAATCATTTTTTCTATTGCTAAAGTAATAAAAAATCCATAAAAATTCATAAAATTGAAAAATCAACTTTGGGGACCTTAGCCAAGCCTAGGGAACCAATTTTGACCAAAAAACGATTTTTCATATTTTCAGTATTTTTACGTATTTTTTATTTATTTATTTTCAAAAATTAATAGAAAATCCATAAAAATTCATAAAATTGAAAAATCAACTTTGGGAACCTTAGCCAAGCCTAGGGAACCAATTTTGACCAAAAAATAAAATTTCATATTATATATATTTATTTAATTTTTTTAAAAACAAATACAAAAATACTTTAAAACTTTGGAAAAATAACATTTGAGGCCAAAAAAATACACAAAGATAGTTAATATTTTTATTTTAAATCTATTTTCATATTGGCCATCTCAAATTCAGAAAAATCCAATTCGAGTCACGTGTTCCTTCACGAGTATAATCTTGAATCGGGCCTAAAAAAATTTAATTTGAGTCAACTTATTTTTAATTTTCACTTTTTATGAGTTGTGACATTGTCTTCTAATATTTTAAATTTTCATCTTGGCCCAATTATACTCAGAATGACTTAATTTTGCAAAAGGGCTTTAATTAAATTCTGCATTATTTTCAGCGGCAAGAAATGAGCTTAAATTTGACATGTGGTAAATTTTGGTGTGTCAGAAATTGTGAGGAGATTTGGACTTAAAGAAATATATTTTTTCAGGGACTAAATTGTAAATACTTAAAATTCAAGGACTAGAGTGCAAATACTTAACTCTTGAAGGATTATTTTACAAATAACAAAAAGAAGAGTTAGTGGATAAATTAGAATAGAGAAGGGAAGATGGAGAAGAGGAGATGAAGAAGAGAAGTTGGAGAAGAATGGATGGAGAAAATAAGATAAGAATAGAGAATGGAAGATGGAGATGAAGAAGAGTTAGTGGAGAAATTAGAATGGGAGATAAGAATAGAGAAGGGAAGATGGAGATGAAGAAGAGTTAGTGGAGAAATTAGAATGGGAGATAAATATGGAGAAGGGAAGATGAAGATGAAGAAGAGTTAGTGGAGAGATTAGAATGTGAGATAGAGATGGAGAATGGAAGATGAAAATGAAGAAGAGTTAGTGGAGAAATTAGAATGGGAGATAGAGTTAGTGGAAAAATTAGAATGGGAGATAGATTAGTAGATTATAAAAAGAGGAAGAAGTGAGCTTGAGGGGGGATTCTTGGGAGAGAAAATTTGAAGTGTTTGGGAGAATTTTTTGGAGAGGAAATTTTGGATGTTTGAGAGAGTTTTTGGAGATTGAAGAAAAATTCGAGAAAAAGAAAATACCAAAAGAGAGAGAATTTTGAAGATGATGGGAGTTTAAAGCTAGGGGTTATCATCACAAATTCCTTCATCGATCAATATAAATCAAGAGTTCATCCTCGTCAACGAGCAAGCAAATTCGAGCTAAGTGTTTTTATTTATTCATTTATTTATGGTTTTACTCGCAAATTAGCACAAATTGTATACACTTTCTCCATCTCCTTTTTTTCCCCATATTTTATGTCAGGAGAAGGATATCTCTACGTCAATAGCAAAAATCTCGTAGAGATGCAAAAATCGGTCCAGACAAGCTCCTAAGCTGTCCACCGATTTCTCAACTGATCTGTGACTAAAAGTCCCTCTTAATTCAAAAGAAACTCTCTATATTGGGAACATAGAGAGCGAAAATCAATTATAGAAATCCCTCCCAAAAAAATGAGAGATAAGTACTCTTTCCACTCTTCTGGTTTTAGGTGCAGATTAGCACATATTTTGTATACTGACACTTCACTCTATTTTATGTCAGGAAGCCGCAGCTCTATATCAATGGTCAACCCTGTGGAAGCACAAAATCGGCTTGGAGGAGTCCTCAAGCGCGAACAAATTTCAAATTGTTGAATCAATTCGTTGTATTTCATTTTAAAGAATTCATACCCCAGAATGGAGAGGACAAAGTCCATCCGCAATTTAAATACATGCACCATAAATCCCAAAGGGAAGAGCCAAGCCAATGCTTAGCCTCCCATTGGAGGTTTTTACTTACAGTAGTTAAATACATGCAACTTAAATACTTGTACCTTAAATCCCAAAGGGAAGAGCCAAGCCAATACTTAGCCTCCCATTGGAGGTTTTTACTTACAGTAATTAAATACCTGCAACTTAAATACATGTACCTTAAATCCCAAAGGGAAGAGCCAAGCCAATGCTTAGCCTCCCATTGAAGGTTTTTACTTACAGTAGTTAAATACCTGCAACTTAAATACCTGTACCTTAAATCCCAAAGGGAAGAGCCAAGCCAATGCTTAGCCTCCCATTGGAGGTTTTTACTTACAGTAGTTAAATACCTGCAACTTGAATACCTATACCTTAAATCCCAAAGGGAAGAGCCAAGCCAATGCTTAGCCTCCCATTGGAGGTTTTTACTTACAGTAGTTTAAATACTTGCAACTTAAATACCTGTACCTTAAATCCCAAAGGGAAGAGTCAAGCCAATGCTAGGCCTCCCATTGGAGGTGTTTATTCATTGTCATGTACTTCCTATAATTTAATTTTTGAATCATCAGACCTAAAAGATAAGTAGGTTGTAATATTGCACAGAAGTCGTTAACACACTCCCTCTTTCGGCTTCAGGGAATCTTTAACACTTAAAAAAATATAACAAATAAAAATATATATCATCCATGCATCCTATTTAAAAAGTGAAAATACAAAAGAGAATACCCTACTAGAGCCTTAGGAATAAACCAAGCCTGAGTTGCCGAATTAGGATATCCATGAAATTAAGGTACCGAAAGGGCATTAGTTTTAATTAACTAGTGTAACCAAATCCCCGAGCTCCTAATCTCTAGTTCGCAGGAATAAATTAGTTCTCCCGCTAATTTATTTAGGTTTCTAATCGACCTACCAAGAACGATTAGTGGCGACTCCAAATTTTAAAATCATTTAAACAAAAACCAAAGTTGCGATTCGGTAGGGCTTGGGAGGGTCCGCGTTAGGTTAGTCAAATCTAATTAACCCAATAATCCGTTAACCTCTTTTAAAATTAAAAATTTTTTTAGAGGGTCGCGACAGACTGGCGACTCCGCTGGGGACAGAGATTTTTAAATTTTCGAAAAAAGATACCAATTGGAATACTTAAATTTTTTCGAAATTTTAAGAGTCTTAGTGGACTTAGGCCAATGAAAATTTCATGCATATCTCGCTTCTGGCGATATTGTTTGGGACTCATTCTATAGGTGTTATATGTTTTTGCAGGATGGGAGTTATAAGGGGCGGAGTGTTTGGCTAACCCCTTTGTTTTGCAGGCTCGGTGTTGGGTTTATTTGTTTAATTTCGCACATTTTTAGAAGCGCTGTTTTGATATCAATTGTTGTGCATGTCTTGCATACTCTGAGGATCATGACACCTGCACACACAAGCGTCTAAACCCAAGTCGCGAAATTCTTCCTAGAAAACCATAGATAGGGATCGAATATGCAAAGCTCTTGCGTCGATTGCGCTCGGGTTGACCATATTTTATTCCGCTCATTATCTGAATTGACAATTCTTCCCATTGTGATTTGATTGCGCGGAGGGTAAGTTTGTCAATTCAGATAGTGGGAGCCTTTTTAGGTCCATACCTTGTCTCTCCTTCTTTTATTTTCTAGAGTCCACTCCTCACTTGAGTCATGCGCATGACTATGTGATTTGCATTTCTCCAAGGTAAAAGTAAGTTCTCTAATTTTATCTTGTATTTATTTTCGGTCGGTCCATGCTAGGTGTTAGTCAGTTATTGAGCTTGATATTACGACCATTCTTTTTAAAAGAAAATAAAAATTAAATTTGTCCCTCATTTCTTTTAAAAATTTTTTTTTGAAAAAATGATGTAAAAAAATCCATTCATGGGAATTTTATTAACCAATAAGGGATTTTTGTCATATTTTTATTGCTTCAATAAAAATGAAATTTTCCTGAAAAAATTTTCCTCTGAAAATTTCAATAAAAAGAAAAATTCCTTAAAAAAAAAACTCTAGTAGACATCAAGTGATTTTATCACATTTTTCAAATTATAAAAACTTGCAAGAAAATTCTTCTCGAGAAATTCGCTCATGTTTTTCTAAGAAAATTTTCTCTAAATAAAATTAGACTAATTGACCAATAAGAGATTTTTGTCATGTTTTTTTTCTCTCCAATAAAAATGAAATTTTCCCGACAAATTTTCTTCTGAAAATTTATTTCGATAAAAAGAAAAATTCCTTTAAAAAAACATCAAGTGATTTTATCACATTCTTTCAAATTATAAAAACTTGCAACAAAAATTCTTTTCGAGAAATTCGCTCATGTTTTTCTAAGAAAAGTTTCTCTAAATAAAATTAGACTAATGTCTCGGGGGAATTTTGTTAACCAATAAAGGATTTCTGTCATGTCTTTCCTGCTTCAATAAAAATAAAATTTTCCTGACAAATTTACCTCTGAAAATTTATTTTGATAAAAAGGAAATTCCTTCAAAAATTTTAGTAAACGTCAAGAGACTTTGTCACATTCCTTTAAAAAAATAAAAAAATAATAATAATAAATCTGAAAAAAATGCTGTATCATAAATTAACCCATTTCTTCCTAAGGAAATTTTTTTTTTCTTCTGATTTCTCTATAAAATAGAAAAAATCAAATTGGACTAATATAGGAGTCATGGACCGACATTTCTTGTGTCGCATACTAATTATATCCTTTTCTTTTGTAGAGAGATCCTAGATACCCCAGACGGGTGTAAAAATTAAGTTCAATAATATATCAAGAATCATCTTCAGAAATATCAAAAGACGAAAAACACCGAGGCTTCAACCGTTAATTCTGGGGGGCAAACGAACATTGTCCATCTTTGACAGACAAAGTTGTGTCAATCCGTAAACTTGTATGGGCAGTGTATTCTGATATGACGGTGGATTTATACTGATTAAACATGGGGGCATATTTAATGTATTGCAGAGGATCCCGCGTCTTATGAAAAACAATATGGATTATATAATCAGAACCCATGAAACAAATACCTTTACCTGATCAAATCAACCAGAGACCGGTCTTAAAATTTCCTCTTATCCGAAACATGCGGAGGGCTTTAGAGGACCGATGTTCTATTAATGAACGTGGCCCACAGGAATTTCTCCCGACGCTACAGGCGACCGACACGAGCAAGTGGACGCCGAAAGAAACAAAATATGGATAAAAGTGGGCACACAACAGGTGGCCGGATTTACTACCAGCGCACTGATCGAGTTGTCATAGCGTTATTGTTCGTGATCTCAAGATGGATAGTGGGGCCACCACCGAACCCATCATCAATGTTCTCGATATCATCGTCTGGAGCAATTAAACAAGAACATCAAGAAGAACATTAAGCCTCGACATCTTCGGTACCTCAAATCGTTCTGTTATGCTATGCGGAAGAAACGATAGCAGGAAAATTAAAAAAAAACAAAACAAAACAAAACACGTGAAGCTTTTCTTTCATTCCATTCATCAAAGAGTATTACAACAACTCACTGGGGAGGAAAGGTAAAGCCAAACTGGGCCCTGATGACCATTACGAAAGAGCTCAACTGACTCTCCAAACAGTTGATGCTCTGGATGCACTGGTCGCTCTCGGGATCAAGCTCCGCGAGCCTAAAGAAGAGGCAATCGCACTTCTCTTTAACCTGGGCCATAGTGGCCTCGTAATGCTCAACGGCAAACTCCAGGTCCGGAACCGCTGCCCTCTCGAAAGCAATGTCTGCCGTAATGTCATCAAGTCTCTCCTGCAGCCAACCACATTTACACCTCATCACAATATTGCCTGGCTCCTGTTCGGCGTAAGTTCGGACCAAGGCCAGACGGTCCACCAACTTTCCCCTCTCACGAACCAGCCACGAAAGCTGATCGTTGGCAAACTTGAGGGCCTTTTTGTGATTATCAGCCACAAACGTAACTGTTGCCAGACGCTCGAGCCGGTCTCGGTAACGGGCTTTCACGACGGCGGTCACAAGGACCGTCTCACAAGCACGGTTATAGGCAGCCAGAAAATTGATGAAGAGGGTCGAGAAGTTCCGGTACTCCTTCCTTAGTTGGGTACCCTCAACAGAAGCAGCGTCCACGGTCCTAAATAAACCGAGGATTTCAGCCTCAACGGTAGAGTTTTTAGCTATATGAGCGTAACCTCTACCAAGAAGATTATAGAGTCTCTCCCACCCAGCTAGGACTTCGGCGGATAAGGTATGGTTTGGAGAATTGGCCATTTTTGAAAGCAGAATACGAAAGAAAGGGGGAGAGAGGTGAGGCAGATGAGCGGAATGCGAAGATGGTAATCTTCTTTGAAGTAAATATTGATTTCATAGTGACGGTATCAACCAGTCAAGATTTCTCTTATCTACCATTCTCTATTGGCACCACCCTCGTTGGCTCGAATTCCCATCAGATGGCGACTGCGAGCTGAGCGAGTCCGAAATCTCCGCAGAAAGTTTGACGAGACACCACCACTTTGAAAAAGAAGACGGAAAGATGAGCTGAGTGGAAGACACGGCAAACGTTAGCGAAAAGGAGATACGACTTGTCTTCATTGGAGGACCCGCCAGTAAATCGACGGTGGAGATCTTGACAGGGGCCTTCTATCACGAAAAGAAAAAAGAAGACAAACTGAGCAAGAAACAAGGATTTCCCCTTTGATCAAAAGCTGAATATCAGATTTTCTCCCTCGGAAAATCTAATAGCGCTGCCCGTGAAGAGGGAAGTCGTTGCTATTGCCAGAGAGAGAACTTGTCCCCATTTGATAGTCAGAGTTCATTCGCAAGAACTCGCAGGAGAAAGATAGAGAGGAAGGAGTTCTCGTGGGAGAGGAATTCAAAACCTTCACCATCAAAACATCGGCTTTCAAAGCCTGTTACGAGAAGGCATCAACGATCTCGTGATCCCTCAAGTCCGAGAAGACATCCCGAGGCGGTCTCGAATCGGCAGTCCTAAATCCAGAAATATGTCGAGTATTAGGGGAACGGGCGCATGTTCAACCCTGGTCAAAGCTGATGAAGTTCCTTACCCTGAGGGTCTACTGGTCATGGCCATTGACGGTAATCCAGTCTCTCTGTCAATCCTTGTTACCGTATTAAGAAAATGCCGGTATAAGGTTGTAGCTCAAGCAAAGGCGACAGAGGCCTTAGAGATATTAAGGAGGAGTAGTGACCCGTTTGATATCGTCCTCACCGCCATGGTAGGGATTGACATGGATGTTTTCACTCTCTTGGAAGTCATCAATTCTAAATTAAACATGCTAGTCCTCGTAATATCGGCAAGCGATGATCAGCAAGCCCTAATGAAGGCTGTCTTAAATGGGGCCCAAGACGTCGTAACGAAACCAGTTAGAGTTCAGATGCTTCAAAACATATGGCAGCACGTGGTAAGGAAGCAATTGCACGACCATGAGAACAAGCATCAAGCCTTCAATTTTGTTCCAAGCAACTGGAGAAAGAAGATGAGTTGGTCTCCCGAGCTGCATCGTATGTTTGTTAATGCAGTTCAACAGTTAGGAATAGATTCGGCACGGCCGCAACATATACTGGAAATTATGAAGGTAGAGGGACTCACTAAAGCAAATGTTTCGAGTCATCTTCAGAAGTACAGAAAAAGGGTGAGAGAACACAATGCAGCTCAGAATCAAGAAAACCAAGGCAGGACTGATCCAAGCCTGAACGTCGAGTCTCCTCGCCACCATAAGTTCCTCAGGTTAGCATGGGGCGAGCCACTTCCCATCATCAACCAAGCTAGTAGCCATGCCATCAATCCCCCAGGCGTTAATCAAAGTATCCCCCAGAATCACCCTAATGCTCTTCAAGAGTATAAACCGCAGGAGCAGTGTATTCAGATTCCTTGGTTTGAGCACCAACCTGTGGCTAGAACTCATCCCATGATCAGCGCGCCTGCGCAGCCAGAGAATCAGACAAGAAGTTATCCTGAGCACTTCCACTTCTCTAATCCTCGAATGGAAGGAGTTTTTGGCAGCAGGACAGTTGGTGATCCCCACACTTTCTCGAATAATGATGAAGGCTCCAGCATGAGAAGTCAAATTGCTCATGGCGAGGACAGAATGAGAAATCTACCGCCAGCATTTGCCAACAACAATGCCCAATTCGAGCATCAGTTGCTGGAAGGTTCAAGAGATTACCCAGATGATGAGCTTACTGCCCTAGTCAACCAGTTTAGGGTTGACAGACGTCCCAAGCCGCGATCAGGAGCCAGTGAGTAGGGACTCTCAAACATCGGTTATCCACACCCGAACCAACACGAGACTAGCTGATTATCGAAGAGCCACAGGAGAGGCAGAACTGACCTTGAATAAGTGCACCTTTCATTTCATGCTTAATTCCCCTGCGTATGATATTTTCCAGCTTTCTAGGTGTCTCGATTTAATTCAAGGACAAGGGGGCAATTTATTTATCCCGTCGAATGCGTGAATCCCTTTTTATGCTAGATTTAGGGCGGATCAATTTGTGGCAACGTCGCTGACTGCCATAATGAGAAATGTTGAATGGCCTCACGTAGGGAAATTTCAAGTGAAAAGCCCAGGCGAGCTCGAAGACGGGTAACTGTGTGTCGTTCCAATTTACCCTCAATCGTTGCAAAATGCTAAATTGGATTTGTTCCATTCTCACCCAGGGGATTGCAAAGTGCCTCAAGAGTGTCGCAAAATGAAATGACCCAATGGAATGCGATAGGACTCATTCGCCTTCAAGGTAACCTTCAAATTAAAGGAGCCCTCCGGTCCACGGACCCGATGGCATGGAAAATGATAATGGTCCAAGGCAACCCGAAAGAAAACAAGGCCCAACTAATCAAAGCACATATGTGGCAAGCTCAAAGTGAAGGGCAACTCGGGACATACAATTCAATCCAATCCAAATGAAAGAACTTCCTCAATTCAAATTCAATGGAAGTATACACAAGGGTAAAACAGTATCGTTCCAATTTTTCTAGAATATGAAGAACATATACTGCCGCATTCTCTTTCATTTTTGCAGGGGAAGTCTCTACTGGCCAAATTTTCCTGTCTACCATTCCCTATCAGTATCACCTCCGCTACTCGTCTCCAATCTCGAGCCAAGCAAATCCGACGTCTCTACGGAAAAGTTAGACGAGACGCCACTACTTTGAAAAAGAAAGGATAAAAAATAAGCTGAGTGGGAGACAAAGACATTTTCGGCAGAAAAGAGATACGACTCGTCTTTATTGAAGAACTCGCCAGCAAATTGACGGTGGAGACAGCAACAAGGGGCCCCCTTCCACGGAAAGATGGAAGGAGACGAGCTGGGCGAGAGATACGATGAAAAGAAAATCGAGAAAGCCAGAACACTCGAGAGAGGCAATACAGTTGCTAAACCCACGTCTAATTTTAAAGGAGGCATCTTCTTGATAATTCTCATTCGTGCTCGAAAGAGAGACTCTTAAAGCATACGCAGTCTCCCAGAAAAATCCAGAGAGTGAAAATACAAGAAGAGATATCAAACTTTGAGAAATCGTTAACCAAATCGAAGATGTCTCAACCCAACACACTTGAAAGTTATCGTTACTTGCTGAATATGGGAGAGGAAGAATTCGAAGCCATATTTGGGATCGAGCCTATGGAGCCCGGCCCTTCCACCGACGACGTCCAAGAGCCCGGTAAGGACAATGACAACAACGGTAAAGGTCAAAAGAAGCGTTACCGTCGCCATACTGAGGAGCAAGTACGAAAGCTTGAAGCTTTCTTCAGAACGTGCCCTATGCCAGACGGCAAACAAAAAATGGAACTGAGTCAAGAGCTAGGCCTTGAACCTTCGCAAATCAAGTTCTGGTTTCAAAATAGACGAACCCGAATGAAGACTCGTCATGAGCACAACGAAGCCGAGTTTCTAAGAGTTGAAAATGAAAACCTCCGAGCGGAAAACAAGATGTATAAAGAGACTTTTGACTCCGCCACCTGCCCCAACTGCAATAGCCTCCTCCTCACCCTCGATGAAATGTATGATCTGAGGATCGAAAATGCACGTTTAAGAGGTGAGTTAGACCAATTTATAACAGGATCGAGTTCTGTTGGAGCAGGGTACAAAAGGACCAATGATACTGGATCAGTATCAATACCTCCCGAGGAAGAAGGGACAGATCACCACCAAGCGGACATTGACGATGATCTTTTCGCCATAATCAACCAGTTTGATATCGGTAAAGTATCGGGACTGTGATGCACTTGTTCAGCCAGTGACCACCAGACCTTCGATATGGCCGATGCATACCTAATTTGGGATGAAGCCAGCTGATCATGGGAGAGCCTGTAGAGGAAGCAGAACTGATCCTGAATGAGTGAATGTGTTTTATTTCCTTGCGTGATATGTTTTTCTGCTTTTGTGAATGTGTAAAAGCAAGGAGTAATAATCCGACTTCCCCCTATTAAATGCTCGAATCCGCCACCTCACCAACCTCACGACGAATTGATGGCGAGTAAAAATCTGGATAAACCTGAAGGGTAACTCCATATCGTTTCAATTTACCCTCAGTTGCTCCAAGTTTTAAAATTAAGCCCCTTCTATTCTCAGGAAATTGCAAATCGACCCGAGAACGCAATCATATCCGAATACAAGTTGAACAAAATTTGGGGGCAAATCGATTCATGGGCATTACCACGGGATGGACAGCTTCGGACAGAGGAAAGTACAAGCGAAAGACGCGAACAATCTCAGAAATGGGTAATTCTGTATCGTTCTAATGTGCACATAATCATCTCAAGTCTTGAATTGTCTTATTCCATTCTTAACAGGGATTGCAAATTACCTCGAGAAATACCGTAACATGGCATAAGGTGATACAACAAGGCTGCTTTATCCCCAAAGATTAACCTTTGAAAGGATAGCCCCATGGACACCTATGGTCCAATGGACCGAATGGTATGGGGGATGACAGTAGGTCCGAAATATCCCGAGTTCGATCCCCGAGGGTGGGGAATGTTGTATGTATTATAAATAAATGAAACAACTTTTTGTGCATTTCTTTTTGCAAGCAGGAATACTCGACGAGTAATACCGAAGTCAATATTTTGCTACATTCTCGGCTTAATGGTGAAGCATCCAACAAAAGTCGAAGAAAACTCAATCCAGCAAAATTGGTAAAAGACTTGTCCAAGGCATTCAAGATGAAGGGTAAATCAGTATCGTTTCCAATTTATCCCTTTTAATACTGGTTAACATGTCTCATTTTCTTTTCACAGGAAATATTTATACTAATATTTAACATGTTGAATGAGACAAATCCAAAAGAAAATTATGATCACATGACAAGATCTATTCTGGTGAAAAATGGGGCAAATTGATCGCAAGCTCTGAAACGAAAAAGCAAATATGTCTTCCTTATCTCGTTTGATTTCAAGAATAATTTCTCTACTTCTTGCAGGGCATTAAACAAACCAAAATGCTCCCTCGCCCATATGCTTCATCGCGCAGGGGTAAAGTTTGAGACAAACCACCCCTCGACATAAGGAGTAGGCTTCCCAATTTGTTCGGTCCGCCCACATACCAGGGGCAATTTAAATTCGCCCATATTTGCACATTATATAAACACACGTGATGCTAAAAAATTGTCACATCTGCATTGTGCTTACACAGTTCATGAATTATGTATGACTATTCCGTGTGTTTAACTTACCAACTCCAACTTAGAGCATAAACTGCACAGGAGATATCAAATGTGCAGAATGGGGCATGACAGGATGAGGAAAGGCAAACCATTTCCACACAGGTCTAACATTTTGATCTACAGATAAACAGCCTTTCTCCAGAGTGAGAAAAAGCCATTTCGGAATGAAGTCCCCCATTCAGATTACATTCGAGGTGTTCATACTATAAGAACCTCTTTAAACAGAAGTGGTAATGCAATACATGATTTATATGTTGATCGATTGCATCATGAGTTATTACATAGACTGCCTTTAATCATGGCAAACTTAGCTGAACAATTTTGTATGAACCAATGAACGCATTGATGAAAATGCATGCACATGTTAGCTCTGACATTGCCCGACAGGCAACACATTCCCGGTGTTTGAGTTACCTTCCAAAGTCTTGAAATTCATTCGGCGATAATTGAATGAATAAGCCTGGTTGTCGAGAAGCCACCAAGCATTTCTTCCAAATTCTCAGGTAAGTATATCTTCAACCAGAACCTTTCAAGAGAATGAATTCTGACGGTTGTTGGGATACTCGAATCCATTGCGGTATATACAGGTATCCACATTCTTCAATAAAGCATGATTTGTCTCAAGGACAGAAATGTTCGAGACCTTTTAATCTCTGCCTCTTTGGTTTATTCCTAAAACGACAGGAGAATATAATTTGGGTTTGAGCTTCTGCAGGATTCCTGGTCTCCCCAGATTTCAGAATGGCACCCTTTGAGGTATATAAAGTCCTTCTTACAGGCAAATCAAGTCCTTCTTACAGGCATAAAGTCCTTCTTACAGGCAAACCAAGTCCTTCTTATAGGCAAATCAAGTCCTTCTTACAGGCAAACCAAGTCCTTCTTACAGGCACCAAGTCCTTCTTACAGGCAAACCAAGTCCTTCTTACAGGCAAATCAAGTCCTTCTTACAGGCAAACCAAGTCCTTCTTATAGGCACAAAGTCCTTCTTACAGGCAAAGTAAGTCCTTCTTACAGGCAAATCAAGTCCTTCTTACAGGCACAAAGTCCTTCTTACAGGCAAATCAAGTCCTTCTTACAGGCAAACAAAGTCCTTCTTACAGGCACAAAGTCCTTCTTACAGGCAAACCAAGTCCTTCTTACAGGCAAATCAAGTCCTGCTTACAGGCAAATAAAGTCCTTCTTACAGGCAAAGCAAGTCCTTCTTACAGGCAAATCAAATCCTTCTTACAGGTACAAAGTCCTTCTTACAGGCAAATCAAGTCCTTCTTACAGGCACAAAGTCCTTCTTACAGGCAAACAAAGTCCTTCTTACAGGCAAAGCAAGTCCTTCTTACAGGCAAATCAAGTCCTTCTTACAGGCAAAGCAAGTCCTTCTTACAGGCAAATCAAGTCCTTCTTACAGGCAAAGCAAGTCCTTCTTACAGGCACAAAGTCCTTCTTACAGGCAAAGTAAGTCCTTCTTACAGGCAAATTAAGTCCTTCTTACAGGCAAATTAAGTCATTTTACATGGCATAAAGTCCTTTTTACAGGCACCAAGTCCTTTTTACATGCACCAAAGTCCTTTTTAGAGGCACCAAGTCCTTTCTACAAGCGCAAAGTCCTTCTTACAGGCAGTTTCATGGGATAACCTACCATACAGGTCAAATTTCAATCAAATTTTAATCAGTAGAATCCTTTCATTAGGAATCTACCATGGGGTGACCTACCATACGGGTCAAAATTTAAATCAGTAGAATCCTTTTATTAGGAATCTACCATGGTACAACCCACCATACGGGTCAAATTTTAATTCAATTTTTAATCAGTAGAATCCTTTTATTAGGAATATACCATGGGTTAACCTACCATACGGGTTCAAGTTCAACTACTCTAAGGTTTTCTTATAACGAATCTTTAGGTTCCCATTTCATTTTCAGTGGAACAATCATGTCACGACTCTTTTTATTTCCTTGTATTGAGTCGATAAGAATCCAGGTGTCATCTCGTATTTGAAATGAACCTCTACCGAGCTTCCTTTCAAAGAGGGGCAGCTGTTGACACCTGATCTTTAATCATTTTTTCTATTGCTAAAGTAATAAAAAAATCCATAAAAATTCATAAAATTGAAAAATCAACTTTGGGGACCTTAGCCAAGCCTAGGGAACCAATTTTGACCAAAAAACGATTTTTCATATTTTCAGTATTTTTATGTATTTTTTATTTATTTATTTTCAAAAATTAATAGAAAATCCATAAAAATTCATAAAATTGAAAAATCAACTTTGGGAACCTTAGCCAAGCCTAGGGAACCAATTTTGACCAAAAAATAAAATTTCATATTATATATATTTATTTAATTTTTTTAAAAACAAATACAAAAATACTTTAAAACTTTGGAAAAATAACATTTGAGGCCAAAAAAATACACAAAGATAGTTAATATTTTTATTTTAAATCTATTTTCATATTGGCCATCTCAAATTCAGAAAAATCCAATTCGAGTCACGTGTTCCTTCACGAGTATAATCTTGAATCGGGCCTAAAAAAATTTAATTTGAGTCAACTTATTTTTAATTTTCACTTTTTATGAGTTGTGACATTGTCTTCTAATATTTTAAATTTTCATCTTGGCCCAATTATACTCAGAATGACTTAATTTTGCAAAAGGGCTTTAATTAAATTCTGCATTATTTTCAGCGGCAAGAAATGAGCTTAAATTTGACATGTAGTAAATTTTGGTGTGTCAGAAATTGTGAGGAGATTTGGACTTAAAGAAATATATTTTTTCAGGGACTAAATTGTAAATACTTAAAATTCAAGGACTAGAGTACAAATACTTAACTCTTGAAGGATTATTTTACAAATAACAAAAAGAAGAGTTAGTGGATAAATTAGAATAGAGAAGGGAAGATGGAGAAGAGGAGATGAAGAAGAGAAGTTGGAGAAGAATGGATGGAGAAAATAAGATAAGAATAGAGAATGGAAGATGGAGATGAAGAAGAGTTAGTGGAGAAATTAGAATGGGAGATAAGAATAGAGAAGGGAAGATGGAGATGAAGAAGAGTTAGTGGAGAAATTAGAATGGGAGATAAATATGGAGAAGGGAAGATGAAGATGAAGAAGAGTTAGTGGAGAGATTAGAATGTGAGATAGAGATGGAGAATGGAAGATGAAAATGAAGAAGAGTTAGTGGAGAAATTAGAATGGGAGATAGAGTTAGTGGAAAAATTAGAATGGGAGATAATTTAGTAGATTATAAAAGGAGGAAGAAGTGAGCTTGAGGGGGGATTCTTGGGAGAGAAAATTTGAAGTGTTTGGGAGAATTTTTTGGAGAGGAAATTTTGGATGTTTGAGAGAGTTTTGGGAGATTGAAGAAAAATTTGAGAAAAAGAAAATACCAAAAGAGAGAGAATTTTGAAGATGATGAGAGTTTAAAGCTAGGGGTTATCATCACAAATTCCTTCATCGATCAATATAAATCAAGAGTTCATCCTCGTCAACGAGCAAGCAAATTCGAGCTAAGTGTTTTTATTTATTCATTTATTTATGATTTTACTCGCAAATTAGCACAAATTGTATACACTTTCTCCATCTCTTTTTTTCCCCATATTTTATGTCAGGAGAAGGATATCTCTACGTCAACAGCAAAAATCTCGTAGAGATGCAAAAATCGGCCCAGACAAGCTCCTAAGCTGTCCACCGATTTCTCAACTGATCTGTGACTAAAAGTCCCTCTTAATTCAAAAGAAACTCTCTATATTGGGAACATAGAGAGCGAAAATCAATTATAGAAATCCCTCCCAAAAAAATGGGAGATAAGTACTCTTTCCACTCTTCTGGTTTTAGGTGCAGATTAGCACATATTTTGTATACTGACACTTCACTTTATTTTATGTCAGGAAGCCGCAGCTCTATATCAATGGTCAACCCTATGGAAGCACAAAATCGGCTTGGAGGAGTCCTCAAGCGCGAACAAATTTCAAATTGTTGAATCAATTCGTTGTATTTCATTTTAAAGAATTCATACCCCAGAATGGAGAGGACAAAGTCCATCCGCAATTTAAATACCTGCACCATAAATCCCAAAGGGAAGAGCCAAGCCAATGCTTAGCCTCCCATTGGAGGTTTTTACTTACAGTAGTTAAATACCTGCAACTTAAATACTTGTACCTTAAATCCCAAAGGGAAGAGCCAAGCCAATGCTTAGCCTCCCATTGGAGGTTTTTACTTACAGTAGTTAAATACCTGCAACTTAAATACCTGTACCTTAAATCCCAAAGGGAAGAGCCAAGCCAATGCTTAGCCTCCCATTGGAGGTTTTTACTTACAGTAGTTAAATACCTGCAACTTAAATACCTGTACCTTAAATCCCAAAGGGAAGAGCCAGGCCAATGCTTAGCCTCCCATTGGAGGTTTTTACTTACAATAGTTAAATACCTGCAACTTAAATACCTATACCTTAAATCCCAAAGGGAAGAGCCAAGCCAATGCTTAGCCTCCCATTGGAGGTTTTTACTTACAGTAGTTTAAATACTTGCAACTTAAATACCTGTACCTTAAATCCCAAAGGGAAGAGCCAAGCCAATGCTAGGCCTCCCATTGGAGGTGTTTATTCATTGTCATGTACTTCCTATAATTTAATTTTTGAATCATCAGACCTAAAAGATAAGTAGGTTGTAATATTGCACAGAAGTCGTTAACACACTCTCTCTTTCGGCTTCAGGGAATCTTTAACACTTAAAAAAATATAACAAATAAAAATATATATCATCCATGCATCCTATTTAAAAAGTGAAAATACAAAAGAGAATACCCTACTAGAGCCTTAGGAATAAACCAAGCTTGAGTTGCCGAATTAGGATATCCATGAAATTAAGGTACCGAAAGGGCATTAGTTTTAATTAACTAGTGTAACCAAGTCTCCGAGTTCATAATCTCTGGTTCGCAGGAATAAATTAGTTCTCCCGCTAATTTATTTAGGTTTCTAATCGACCTACCAAGAACGATTAGTGGCGACTCCAAATTTCAAAAGCATTTAAACAAAAACCAAAGTTGCGATTCGGTAGGGCTTGTGAGGGTCCGCGTTGGGTTAGTCAAATCTAATTAACCTAATAATCCGTTAACCCCTTTAAAATTTAAAATTTTTTTAGAGGGTCGCGACATCTCTATAATGAGCGTTTGTCCAATTATCAACATAAGCTTGAGATTCCACCAAATTAAGAGATAATCTTGAATGTCGTTCATCCAAAATATTGTATCCAATGCTAAATGCTTGTTTTATCGTAACTATTGAATAAGTGATTGCTAAAATTTATTTTGCAATCAGAGCAATAATTGGTTATTGGGTGGAATACCTCTTTCACCGATTCAATATTGTGAAATTTGTGTTGTCTTGAAATTTATCAAACTCAAAAGAAACGGTTAGTTATCTAATCTATTTCAGAATTACTTCTTATTGCTTCCATTTGCCTTTTTGTTTTCCTATATAATAGAAATTGGTATCCTCTACTAATTTTACCTATGTTCTCACTTTGTAAGTCACTAGATTGAGAAAATCTATATCCACTATCACCTAGATTATATGTTTTACAAAATTCATTATATAATTCTATTATTACGTTTTGAACCCTTCTTTGAATAGTTCTAATATTTACCGTACCAATTAAATGTAAACATTCATAATACGATTCAAATAATCACATAAACCATCTAATTTATAACAAAGATTAAAAAAACCAGGCAACTAAATAAATACTATGAATTTTCTCATAATAATGTAGCCATTTTATTCATATTGTTTTAATAGTACAACCTAAATTATCATCATTTTCCTTTTCTCCAAAAATTCTAGCAATATTAATACATTCTATTAAAAATAAAGGCATAGTAGGATAATAAATGCCAGATAAAAAGTATGAGTTGCATTATTTAAAAAATTTAATAATAACTAATTTTTTTAACTATCCCATTCTTATTGGTATAAATTAATTTGAGATATATTATTTGAAATAAATGCACATAATAAATCTTTATATGTAAAATATTTATCAAGCAACTCATAAGTAGAATTTCAACGATTTGGAACATCTCTTGAAAATATTTTGCTTTTTTTTATTTGCTCTACAAAATTTTAACCATTCTTTCATTATTTGGGGATATTTCCATAATAATTGAATTGCTATTTTTATTGGATTGAAAAAAATATCGAGAGTTTTTAAACCATCTTGATCTCATCCTTTAATAATTTAAATTTTTCTTTGTTGAGTAATAACTTAATCCTTCAATAAAATACTCTTTGTAAAAATATCAATAGATATTTCAACCCATTCTTTTTGATTACGAAAAAAAAATTAGACATTAGTTCCTGAATAATGCCACCTTATCCCTATGAATATAGGAAAGAAGAAAAAGATCTTTTTTTTTTCGTTCCTATTCTTCTTTCTGAAAAATTTTATTTAAAACATGAAAAACACATCTAATGTGAAAAAGTTATCCACTAAAGGCAGGTTTGCAAATTTTTTTCAGTTTAACAATTGAAGCGGTATTTGGCGCGACATTATCAAAATCAATTAAAAAATTTTTATTAAGTAACTAATATTCTTCTAAAATTTATCTAATTAATCTATAAATATTATTTACCGCATGCCTATCATAAAAAAAAAACTCTAAATGCAATAACTCTTTTTGAATAGTTCAATTATTATCTATCCAATGACATGTTATATCCATATAAGAATTAACTTGCCAATGATTACTCCAAATATCGCTACATATATGCACACATCCATTAAAATTCATGAAAAAAAGATTTGTAAATATTTTTTCTTTTTTTTAAATATTTTTAATTTTGTGTTTAAATTTGTTTCTAGGAACACGTTTTGCTTGTGGAGCACATGCATTTTATATAAATTGATTAAAATCAAATCTTTCACCATAACTAAATGATAAATATTCAACAGAAATAAATTTACCTAATTCTTCGTTATAATTTTTTTTTCATTATAAGGAAATAAAAGAGAAGTGCTATGATTGACATACGCAAGAATTTACTATTACTTGGTGTCAATTCCTGCTTCGGTTGGATATCTTGTCCTAAAATGCCGATTAAGTGTTCTATATCATACTTTTTGAACTTTCTTCAAAATTTTCAGTCTTCATGAAGTGCTCCTATATGTTGGATGTACTCTCCCACTCCATTGTTATTGACATTTCTTTGATATTGATAAGAGGATGAAGACTTTCTTACGTATGGACTTGCTCCACATTAAGGAAAATATTAATTTCATCATATACATTAACTTCTCAATTTGCATAATCACAAGAATTAGGATAATCGATTCATCCATTATGCCCTTGTCTTTGCCATTAACTCTACTTTCATTTGGCATTTATATATATAATATATGGTATAACGCAAAAAAAAATTATAGGGTATGAAAAACGAATTTGAAATAGAAAATTATTAAATGAGATAATAAATAAAGAAAACAAGAAATTAAAGAACTGAGAATGTAATTAAGACTTGAGAGTTAGAGAGAATTCGAGAGAATTGAGAGTTAGAGAGAATTGAGATGAAGAGAGAATTTGTGTGAAAAATAAAAGATGAAAGGGGTATTTATAATTTTTTTTATCATACATTTGTGTGAAAAATGAAAAATAGAATGGGTAGTTATAATTTTTTTTATCATACTTAAAAAAACTATTTTTTTAAGCCAACGCCATTGGAAGAGCCGCTGGTGCAACAGCTCCGAACCGCCGGTTCCGATTCCGATTTCATATTTTAAGAAATCAAAATTAGGCCTTCATGACCACAGGCCGATTCCGGTTCCGAACTGCCGGCCCAGTCAACAAGGTGATTTCGCATTTGATCCGACCAATTTTGGGCCCAAACAGGCTCGTGGCCATGCCTACCCCTAACTACGCCCACACAGCTTGCAATGAAGACATCTGCTTAGCACACTCCATGGACGAAACAACGTCTAATTGCCGGATAATACGGATCTTATGTATAAATCAAGGATTACAAGGATCATCAATTTGTGGAATATGCAGAGAGAGAGAGGTCAACCGCTGCTTAATTAGGGGAATAAATATTTCCCTTGCAAAAAGTAGAACTATCATCATGATCAGTAATATCTGGATAATTAGCGAGTGAAAGCAAGATCGATTTCGGAATAATCAAAGCCGTTTCACCGTAAGAATTTGAGAACTGGACCCAATTCATTTCCACATTTTTCTTTAACAACAATCCAACATCCACTATTTCTCGTATGCTTAGGGCATGCATGGCAACATATCTTCTTTAGAAATTAGCTTCTAATCAGAAATTGATTTTTTTACTTCTATTTCTGAGTAGAAGATGAATTTTCTATTTCTAGAGAGAAGTATTTTTTTTTTACTTCTTTAAGTGGCTCCAAAAATACTTCTGGAGCAAAAAAAATTGCCTCAGAAGTAAAAGAAAAAAAATAAAATTGAGTGATCAAAGGGATCGTTGCTCTAAAAGTTACGTTACCAAACAAAATATTTACTCTAGAGCATAAATTCTACTAAAAAAATGTTGTCATGCAGCACCCTTAACAACCTTAATCATGTGCGAGTAATTTGAACTTACCAAATATAAAAATTAAATCATTTCAACTATTTATGAATCTTACTTATTTACATTTTCCAGGTTTAAATTTTTAAATAGAGCATACGTTTAATGTTTGGTTCTTTGTATGATTTGAAATAAATTATTGTTTCGTGTTGTTTTTCAAATCTTGAAATTCATAGAGCAATAAATGATTTTAGGCCTCTTACGAGAATATTGTACAATCAGTCGTAAACTTAATGTACGGATGCCAATTCAGTCATCAATTTTATCAGTTCAGTCCTAAACCTTTACACAAATTCTAATGTAACTTTTCCGTCCAATTTTTACTGAAATTGCTCATGTTGTGGTTCAATCATCACTAACTGTCATGTGTGGCAACGATTTTCGCGGAAAATTGGCTAGAAGAGCTATATTGAAATTTCGCGCAAAGATTTAGGAATAAATTGATAAATTAAAAGTTCTGCACTAAATTAATATATGCACAATAAATTTAAAGACTCATTAGAATTTCCCCAACCTCTTCCTTTTCTCTTTAACTAATAAATCAGAATTTTAAAAAAATTCTTTGCAAGAAAAACGAAGTTTCTTTTGTGTACCCCCTCCCCACCTTATAGTATAGTTTGGTGGAATATCCTAAGAGGGTTTTAAGCATAAAAAAGAATATACTCTTAAACAAAAAAGAAATTCAATACTGCACTTCGAATATGCGGATCACGAACACTCCCGACATTGAAACTTGAAAATAACTATCGGGAGATAATCGCTCTTAAACAAAAAAAAAAAAGTTTAAATTCCTGCGTTCTAACTAAAGAGAACATGAATGGACTTAGGGCGGTGACCCCTTGCCGTAGCTGGGTTAGGGTTGCGAGCCCTCACCAGCCCCAACCCAACAAAAAAGGGCATAAAAAAATCATTAAAAATTTGTCAAGTTAGTGTCGGCCGGCCAACTAAATGAACTGGATTAACATAATTGCAAAAAATTTAAGACTAAATGACAAAAAAAACTAGGACTAAATTGGCAACAAAAAAAATTCCGACTAAATTAACACGATCGCTATTGATTTATGACTTTTTTGATAATTCCTTCCGATCTCGATCGCATGCCAGTGATTTGAAACTTAACGAAATAAAAAAAAAATTGGATTGTTTGATCTAATTATGAATTTCACTTGAATTTGGTATGTAAAAATTGTTTTTCGCCCTCATACTCGTCTCTTTAACTAACATATTTCTTAGAATTTGTACAACCTTAAAGTGTGGGTATTTCCTAAAGGGCTGTTAGCATGAAATTTTTATATATTCCAAAAAAAAAAATGGAAATTTGAAAACTCCACCTCAAATGTGCGGATCACGAACACTCCGTGGGAGTATAATAGTTAAAACTTGAAGAATTCTCCCTCTCCATTGTTAAGATTTCACAGAAGGTTAGCATCGATGTTCATGTCCTTCATAAGTTAGCATTATTGTCAAACACATTTCCCTGGCGATAGAGTTTTACAATGATGTGTGTCCGTTTCTTGACCCTCTAGGTGTGTATACCGGGAAAAATTGTCCAAAAATCTTAAACATGTAGTGCGGTGGCTACTTCAATCCTAAACCTTTCGATTATATTTCATAAATTTTTTGACGATTTGGGAAGATAGTTTTCTAGCCAATTTACCGGAGATCACTGGTATGGATATCAGTCGACCTATGTGGCATGACGGGTGCTTATGTGAATAATTTTCTTTATTGAATTTTTACTTTATTCTTTATTTTTAATCTTTTTTTATTTTTCTTTTGGTTTTTTAATTTGTTTTATTTTTTTTCCTATTTCCCTTCACTGGCTAGGACACAGCTATGGCTGGTGAAGTTCGAGAGCCAGGGTGCCTTTGCCTACCCTCACCCAAATCTAGCGAGGGTTGCAACCCTCGCCCCCGACTGCTGAGGTCTTCATGACACTTGTTTAGGGGTTGGCAGCCTAGTAGGGGTCATTATGCCTCAACCAAAGAGTGACAGCCTTTTGCCGGTGTCGCGACCCTCTAAAAAAATTTTAAATTTTAAAAGGGGTTAACGGATTATTAGGTTAATTAGATTTGACTAACCTAACGCGGATCCTCCCAAGCCCTACCGAATCGCAACTTTGGTTTTTGTTTAAATGATTTTGAAATTTGGAGTCGCCACTAATCGTTCTTGGTAGGTCGATTAGAAACCTAAATAAATTAGCGGGAGAACTAATTTATTCCTGCAAACCAGAGATTATGAGCTCGAGGACTTGGTTACACTAATTAATTAAAACTAATGCCCTTTCGGTACCTTAATTTCATGGATATCCTAATTCGGCAACTCAGACTTGGTTTATTCCTAAGGCTCTAGTAGGGTATTCTCTTTTGTGTTTTCACTTTTTAAATAGGATGCATGGATGGTATATATTTTTATTTGTTATATTTTTTTAAGTGTTAAAGATTCCCTGAAGCCGAAAGAGGGAGTGTGTTAACGACTTCTGTGCAGTATTACGACCTGCTTATCTTTTGGGTCTGATGATTCAAAAATTAAATTATAGGAAGTACATGACAGTGAATAAACACCTCCAATGGGAGGCCTAGCATTGGCTTGGCTCTTCCCTTTGGGATTTAAGGTACAGGTATTTAAGTTGCAAGCATTTAAACTACTGTAAGTAAAAACCTCCAATGGGAGGCTAAGCATTGGCTTGGCTCTTCCCTTTGGGATTTAAGGTACAGGTATTTAAGTTGCAGGTATTTAACTACTGTAAGTAAAAACCTCCAATGGGAGGCTAAGCATTGGCTTGGCTCTTCCCTTTGGGATTTAAGGTACATGTATTTAAGTTGCATGTATTTAACTACTGTAATTAAAAACCTCCAATGGGAGGCTAATCATTGGCTTGGCTCTTCCCTTTGGGATTTAAGGTATAGGTATTTAAGTTGCAGGTATTTAACTACTGTAAGTAAAAACCTCCAATGGGAGGCTAAGCATTGGCTTGGCTCTTCCCTTTGGGATTTAAGGTATATGTATTTAAGTTGCAGGTATTTAACTACTGTAAGTAAAAACCTCCAATGGGAGGCTAAGCATTGGCTTGGCTCTTCCCTTTGGGATTTAAGGTACAGGTATTTAAGTTGCAGGTATTTAACTACTGTAAGTAAAAACCTCCAATGGGAGGCTAAGCATTGGCTTGGCTCTTCCCTTTGGGATTTATGGTGCAGGTATTTAAATTGCGGATGGACTTTGTCCTCTCCATTCTGGGGTATGAATTCTTTAAAATAAAATACAACGAATTGATTCAACCATTTGAAATTTGTGCGCGCTTGAGGACTCCTCCAAGCCGATTTTATGCTTCCATAGGGTTGACCATTGATATAAAGCTGCGGCTTCCTGACATAAAATAGAGTGAAATGTCAGTATACAAAATATGTGCTAATTTGCACCTAAAACCAGAAGAGTGGAAAGAGTACTTATCTCCCATTTTTTTGGGAGGGATTTCTATAATTGATTTTCGCTCTCTATGTTCCCAATATAGAGAGTTTCTTTTGAATTAAGAGGGACTTTTAGTCACAGATCAGTTGAGAAATCGGTGGACAGCTTAGGAGCTTGTCTGGGCCGATTTTTGCATCTCTACGAGATTTTTGCTGTTGACGTAAAGATATCCTTCTCCTGACATAAAATATGAAAAAAGGAGGAGATGGAGAAAGTGTATACAATTTGTGCTAATTTGCAAGTAAAACCATAAACAAATGAATAAATAAAAACACTTAGCTCGAATTTGCTTGCTCGTTGACGAAGAAGAACTCTTGATTTATATTGATCGATGAAGGAATTTGTGATGATAACCCCTAGCTTTAAACTTCCATCATCTTCAAAATTCTCTCTCTTTTGGTATTTTCTTTCTCTCAAATTTTTCTTCAATCTCCCAAAACTCTCTCAAATATCCAAAATTTTCTCTCCAAAAAAAATCCTCTCAAACATTTCAAATTTTCTCTTCAAAAATCCCCCCCTCAAGCTCACTTCTTCCTCCTTTTATAATCTACTCATCTATCTCCCATTCTAATTTTTCCACTAACTATATCTCCCATTCTAATTTCTCCACTAACTCTTCTTCATTTTCATCTTCCATTCTCCATCTCTATCTCACATTCTAATCTCTCCACTAACTCTTCTTCATCTTCATCTTCCCTTCTCCATATTTATCTCCCATTCTAATTTCTCCACTAACTCTTCTTCATCTCCATCTTCCCTTCTCTATTCTTATCTCCCATTCTAATTTCTCTACTAACTCTTCTCCATCTTCCATTCTCTATTCTTATCTTATTTTCTCCAACTTCTCTTCTTCATCTCCTCTTCTCCATCTTCCCTTCTCTATTCTAATTTATCCACTAACTTTTCTTTTTATTATTTGTAAAATAATCCTTCAAGAGTTAGGTATTTGCACTTTAGTCCTTGAATTTTAAGTATTTACAATTCAGTCCCTGAAAAAATATATTTCTTTAAGTCCAAATCTCCTCACAATTTTTGACACACCAAAATTTACCACATGTCAAATTTAAGCTCATTTCTTGTCGCTGAAAATAATGCATAATTTAATTAAAGCCCTTTTGCAAAATTAAGTCATTCTGGGTATAATTGGGCCAAGATAAAAATTTAAAATATTAGAAGACAATGTCACAACTCATAAAAAGTGAAAGTTAAAAATAAGTTGACTCAAATTAAATTTTTTTAGGCCCGATTCGAGATTATACTCGTGAAGGAACACGTGACTCGAATTGGATTTTTCTGAATTTGCGATGGTCAATATGAAAATAGATTTAAAATAAAAATATTAACTATCTTTGTGTATTTTTTTGGCCTCAAATGTTATTTTTTCAAAATTTTCAAATATTTTTGTATTTTTTTAAAAAAAAATTAAAATATATATAATATGAAAAATTATTTTTTTGTCAAAATTCGTTCCCTAGGCTTGGCTAAGGTTCCCAAAGTTGATTTTTCAATTTTATGAATTTTTATGGATTTTCTATTAATTTTTGAAAATAAATAAATAAAAAATACGTAAAAATACTGAAAATATGAAAAATCATTTTTTGGTCAAAATTGGTTCCCTAGGCTTGGCTAAGGTCCCCAAAGTTGATTTTTCAATTTTATGAATTTTTATGGATTTTTTATTACTTTAGCAATAGAAAAAATGATTAAAGTTCAGGTGTCAACAGCCGGCTCTTAACAATGAGAAAATAAAGAAAAAAAATTCAAAAGATTTGTAAAAAGTATTGACTTCAACATTGACCATGTATGATGATCAGCGTACGCATTTGCGATGTTTGGTCAAAATTGGCTAGAAAAACTATATTGGGTATATCATTAAGCAGAGCATATATCAAATGTTTGGTCTATATCAAAAGGTCTATATCTTTAAGTAGAGCATATGTCAAATGTTTGGTCGCATTGTATGATTTGAAATAGACATTATTTAGGACTCTTCCTTATCACTTTAACTAACCTATTGGCTCCGACAAAAAAAGAAAAAAAAACTAGCGTATTGGCGTTATTAAAATTTCTTGGAAGAATAACCAAGTTTCCTTTTTGACCCCTCCTCATCTCATAGGATCGTCTGTTGGGATTTCCTAAATGGGTTTTTACTTTTTAGCATAAAAAGTATATATTGTCCCCAAAAAAAGGAAAATTTAAAACTTCACTCCTCAATGTGTAGATCACGGACACCCCTGACATTGACAATACAAATAAGGGCATGAATTCTTAATTATCTCAAATAAGAATATGGAGTGACCATAAAATCTCAAAAAAGTGATTAACTAATCGGTTGAGAGGGGCATCTTAGTCATTTAATTTTCAAAATATAATTTCTTCATTTTTCCTCTTTTCTATTTTCCAAATTTTAAAAAAAAAACTAAGATTTTTTTTTAAAAGATAAACAAGGGCGGGAGGGCCCTCCCACTAGTGGTCAAGCTGCAACGATGGCTGGTGGGGTTGCCGAAGCCTTGGTAAGGGTTAGCGACCCCATGGACTAGAGGAAAGGGTCACAACTCTCTGCCATAGCCACCCTTGGCCCCATCAGCGGTGGGGCAATGACTTCCTCCCACCTGTATTTGTTGTTTTTTTTTTTTACTTTGAGTTTTTGTTTTTAATTTAATTAATTTAAAATTTAAGTTAAAATTGTATCTTGACAAAAATGTCCTTCATGGGCAGAAATATTTGGCCGGCCGGCTTGCCAGACCCTAACCTAAAATAATCATGGTTACTTGAGGCCCTTATTTGAGATAATTAGGGCATTTCAAAATCTTATTTGAGAAATTGAGAGTATTTGGGGCCTTTATTTAAGAAATTAAGAGCACTTGAGGTTGTTATTTTAGAATATTTCCTCGATCTAAATAAGCAAGCCTGCAATCCTCCGTTGTAAAAAAGAGACATGAATAGACTTGTCCTAAGACGTATTTACTTATTTAAAACCCAAAGACGGTCGAACTCCTGCTGCACAAAACGAGCAATCTAAGGGATCTTTGTTTTAAGCAATAGCTACTATATTAAAGTCATAAAAAACAATAATGCACTTAAACTACGTACGGATCAAACTTCTAAATATGCCTACATCCATCTTGTTTCTCCCTTGCAAACAAATAAAAACATGGCTGTTCTACGGAGAATCATAGTTGTCCCAATTTGGTTCTTGGGTATTGATGCGTGTGCGTGAGGCGGGCGAATGCGTTTGAGTGATTGTCGAAAGAAGTGAAAATAGATCAAAATGTGTGAGATGAAAATTGAGTGAAGAAGGTAAGTGTAGAATAGGTTACGATCAGATCATGGCCTAAAGGATGCACCACTAGTCAAGAATTAAAATCGGGATTCGGGACAAAAGCTCACCACTAAGGTTTAAAGGATAATCACCAGCCAAGACTAAAGGGGTTTGGGTTCGCCATCGAGGAAGAATCCGATTTCCAAGGCTAAAGAAACCGACATGACACAAAACTCAACTCAAAAAGGGGATTCTCATTCATTCATCAAATCCGTCTTACAATAGAGAAGACTCCTCAATTTATAGAAGAACTAAGACAAAGCAAAAAAGAAATAAAAGATAAAGATTTTCGTTCACCAGCCTTGTACAGTCAATGACAACCTTAAAAGATCCATTAATATCAAAGGAAACAATTCCAATCAGCCTCTCATTGATATGTCATTGATTGGCCATCAAATCAGCAAGTAATAAAGCAACATATGGCTCGAAATCAGTCAATTACACCTTAATTATACCATAGAATCTTAAATCAATCTGATCATCACCCAATCTGGTGAATCGCCGTGGAATCAACTTCAATCAATCTAGTGAATTGATTATCTTATTGAAAGGAAAGAATCGAAAATTTCTTTCATCGACAATCCTCGTTAATAAACTTCATGTAAACACGATCCACCAAAGCAACTTGTGACCAAATCAGCCTTGGCCTGGGTAAGTAATGATTGCGCAGAATTTACGAAGGGAGTCAAGGATTGCTCATGAACACGGGGTTTATCATTAGTGACATAATCGGATGCTACCGCATCAAGTACTTGCTTTAGTAATGTAGGAGGAGATGCCGATGAAGCCGCAGTGTACAAGACATGCAACAGAGTACAATTTAGATGGGAAGCGATGTACAACTCGGAAGGAGAAGCGGTACTTCAAGACTTTGGTGCTGGCGACGCCAAGTCACAGCTACGACTATTATAGCCTGTCTACGGACTCGGGCCAGGGTTGCTATGGCCATGCGGCCTGGAATGGAGTCATCTTGCCTGCGGAATGCTTCGACTGCTTAACGTCTGCCAAAATTTAAATGGACTGGCTGCCCCTGCAACACTGGAGCTCAACTACAACTTAAGGATTGCAGGATCAGGTACGAGAATTATCAATTCATAGAGTAAAGGAAGGTCAAATGCAACATTAGGAGCGTGATCGGGACAATCTCTTAGATCGCATATATTAACAGAATACTTGAGTTGGTGTGTCCTATTAGCTGTATGTGGGATGGCTGCACAACTATAAACGACCTTGGGAAAGAAGAGAAATTGCTTTCTTGGATTCAACTCAGGTGGATTTGTGTTTATTGGACATATGGTCTTTTGTTCCCTAATAATTACAAGTAACTCAATATCTAACTCAGTTGGCTATGGCAGATTCATGTATAGATTAGATCATAAAAGTTAATTGGAAGATTGAAAAATGGAGCTGATCAAAATGACAAATTTCGAAGGATAGAGTCGCACCTTGTGAAACAATTTTCATCCAAATAAACAAAGTCCGGAATTCCTATCTCGTAAGGGAATATGCTACGTGGGATAATTAAGGTGAAACGGAGTTATCCTACGAAATGGAATATGTACTAAAAACCCAGAGGCAGTCGAAACTCTTGCTGTACAAAACTAGTACCCGAGAGATCTTAGTTTTAAGACATGGCGATGCTATTAAAAGAAATTATAGAAAAAACTAATGCACTTAAAGTGCATAAGATAACTTCTGTAGGCATCTACTTCCATTTTGTTTTTATCTTGCAAACAAAGAAAAGCGGGGCTGTCCTACGGAGAATCCTCGTTATTCCAGTTTGGTACTTGAGTACTTGTTGCGTTTCTAATGTCGGGAGGAGATGCCTATACGGCCTTAATGTACAAGATGTGCGACGGAGTAAAGTTCCATTTGGGAGGGATGTGCACTTTCGAACGGGACACGGTCCTTGACGACGTGGCTGCTGGCAACACCAAACCACAGGTCCACAGCTACCACTGTTATAGCCAGTCTACGGGGTCCGGCCAGGGTTGCTATGGCCATGCAGCCTGCAACGGAGCCATCCCGAAAGTTGGTCGTTTTAACTGCTTAACGTCCGGCCAGCTCGAAATAATGTCTAACAGCGCTGCTGATGGTATAGGAGCTCAGGTACAGCCCAAAGAATTGCAGGACGGGGCAAGAGGAATATCAATTCACGGAACGAAGGAAGGTCAAATGCAACATAAGGTGTATTATCATCCCCCCCCCCCCTCTCTCTCTCTCTCTCTCTCTCTCTCTCTCTATGAGCAATAGATCATTTAACTATTTCAGGAATTAACAGAAGATAATAACAGAAAAAAAAAAAAGAAGGAAGTCATCAAAATCCAATTTCTTGTGTTAGCAACAGGTTCAAGTAACAGAGCTAGTTGAACACATCCAAATGATTGGAACTGGTGGTAGTATTTACTTTACCCTCTCCAATATAGAAAATTATGATGAATTCGTGAATACCTAGTTTAAAGACAAAATCTTGGCATGGAGATTGTTGACTATCCTTCAGCTTTTAATGCACCTTAAACCAAAAGCCTTATTTCTGTCCAACATTGTTGGCGAACGATGTTTCCAGGTAGCTCGCGACGACCTCATCAGATCTTTGCAAACCCATGACTTGGAATCATATTCAGAGCCTTCAGCAGAAATGCGAATGTAAAAGCATCTTCTTGAAGCCTCTCGAATCTGCACGACGGAATGCATATGTAAAGCAATCGTACTAGCAAATTATCTATTCATTCACTGAGGTTTTAGAAAAGACTATCAATATCCAGAGAGACTACGGCTTGCGACATTTCATGTGTTTATCACCTTGTTCATGTTTTGAGAAAGCAATGCTATGTCAAAATATATGTATCATGATGGTTTATTACACAGATTCCAAAATCATGGACCTCAAAATTAGGGGGGAGATTAAAAATTTCACCAACTTACCTCCCTGACTTCGAAAAATGTCCGGCGCCCATTTCACACTTGAATAATAGCATATTGTCATCCTTCTTCAGATCCCTCAATTTGGCAACAAACTTCGCAGGTTCTGAGTATAAAACTCGTGGATCTGTCATATAATGCCAGAACAATATTAACAGTCTTACTAAAAGAAAGGAGTGATACCAATACTAGCAAATACCTGCAGAACCATTAAAACAGATTCTCTGCTTACGTGCTGTGTGAAAGCATGCTACTGAGACAACCATAAGAATATCTTCAGAACCAATCTCTATTGATAGGTATGAGAATACATAGCACGTACTGAAGAATACTTAGTGATGTGAACTTTGTCGTTAGAAAGCAAGAGTCCAGTATTTTCAATTAGGTAGGTAGCGATTTGGTTTCTCACGAGTTTGAAATTTGGGTCTCAATTAGGTCCTCTCTCTATACTCTAAAATAGAGCCATCCATATGATGTAGCATTATGTACTGTCGCCATGTCTCTCGTAATCACTAAAATCTTAACAGCATATGAGTTTATTTCTTAATCAGCTGTTGATAAGGAAAAGAGCATCCCCTTGAATCGATGGCCACCCAAATATCATATTATCAACTCAAACACTACTAGCCTGCTGCAGTGTCTCACAAATGCACTTCCCTGGAGTAACCAAGTTCAATACATCTTACTAACATGTGAAGATTCAATGATGAGACACAGCAAAACATGTTTCAGGGGAGTTACACTACTCACCATTTAGCCCTGCAGTAACAAGAATATGTGGATAGTTTTGAGCCCTCACCTGTATAAACAAGCTCAGTAAAGAAAATAAGATTAGTGTCAGTTTAATAATGTTTCCAAAAGATGTCCATTTCACATCAAAGAAATAAGATCACGATGAAGATAGACATGAGCAAATGAGTAACCAAATGTTTGCAGGTGATACTAACATTGTCTACCGGAGAATATGACTTCATGTAGTAGTAGTACTCCTCTGTCCGAGGGTCACCCCATTCCTGCAGCAATAAGTGCATTAACAAATAAAGAGAGCTTGACTGAACCATAAGATGACACAACCACCTCTAAAGTAGCTACAAGTTGATCCCATCCTTAAGTGTGCACAAAGTCAAACAGTCAAGTAGAGCCTTGAAACCCACCAGTTGCCAAATCACTTACAGTTAGAAACATTCCAGATGTTTCAGAATTCGATCCTTTCAACAAATACATCCTAGGATGAATGGTTCGCTGTCATCTTTACATATTCAAGTATTTCATAACAAATTCGTCATTGTGGAATCCTGTAAATCGACTCATTTTCCTTCTCTGAGTAGATGAATTCAGATGTGTCGAAATCCTTAATCATTAATTACTGAGTCCTACATGAGATGAAATCAAGCTGATTCCAGTTATGCTACCTAATAATATCTGAAACCAGAAAACTGTCATCTGTAACTCTTAGACTATCAGGCCAAATCACCCTCTCCTGCCAGTTTATCAGTTTATCCAATCAATAACGGACATTATAATCCATATAGAAAGATGACCCTTGCTAATGCACCACTATTTAAGTCTCAATTGTATGATGTCATTAATATCACTGTAGGGTGTCAACAGGGTGCAATACCACTCAAAACTCAACTGTTCTAAATACCTCAAGAAATTTGCGGAGGTAAATCTTACCTCCCACTCTGATGTTGTAAGAGGTATAGTAGGATCAAGCATGGTAGTCAGAACATCCACAAAAGGTACTCCAGCAACTGCTGCCCTGAATAAATCTGGTCTCATGTTCAGAACAGCACCCATTAAGAGCCCCCCAGCGCTTCTCCCGTTAATGCACAGCTTTTCCTTTGTACAGTACCCTTTTTCTATCAAATACTCAGCACAAGCAATAAAATCTGTAAATGTGTTTTTCTTCTTCAACAATTTTCCATTCTCATACCATGGCCTCCCCATTTCTCCACCACCTCGAATGTGGGCAATCACATAAATGAATCCTCGATCCAACAATGAGAGCCTTGATCCCTTGAAACTCGGATCAATGCATATCTAATCAGAGCACAAAAAAAAAAAAGCGAGTTTGAATATATTTACAGAACTCATAAGGGAACATAGAAAAATTGGACGGCATAAATTAGAGATTTGCATGTACAAGCTTTTCCAGGGTAATTCAAAAAACTAACATAAAGCAATGGAACAAGAAACTTCTGCAACCTCAAGCACATCTGCAAATGCCAAGTAGACGTTGATACAAGCATTTATGAAAAGAGTTTTGATAAAAGAAAATCACGATTGTCAAAAAACTAAAAACTATCACATAGTTACACTTAAAACTTTAAGCTATGCAGAAAATTGCATTTCGCAAGAGCACTTATAACCTCTCCGATCCTCCACCACTGAAATTTGACCAAGGCTGGACTAGCCACTAATAGGTCATTCAAGCTTTGAAAATCTCATTTACCAAATTGGCAAAATAAGCTGAAACAGAACAAGTATGTAACAAATTGCCACAAGAGGGCATTCGGCGCAGCAACAGACACCAAAACATACACTGACAACTTTTAGAACGCATGGAATCAAATCACACTTGCTTAAGACATAAGAGTGTAAAGCACCAAATGCAAACATGCCAATTGAAACAGCCCAAAATTGCGACATTGTTTACAATTGATAAACATATTGATGCTTCAAGTCTTCAGTATCAAATCTGAAGCAAACGAGTCTTCACTGTAGTATCCAACTTTAGAAAGAGCCAATATGGTTTCTCCCTGTCATCCTGATATGAACATCCATATATCCACACATAAACAACCACGATACGTATGTTTTATCTTACCTCATATGAACCATATCCATAAAGCAACAAGGGATCAGATGCATCCAGTTTCACCATATTCTTCCTGTAGACTATTGACATGGGAATCTGAGTTCCATCAGGAGCTGTGGCCCATTTCCTTTCGCTAACATAGTTTGACTCATCAAAAGCTCCTAATACCTGGGTAAAACAGTGGAAACGTTCTTCATATGTCATAAGCCCTGAAAAATAGACTGATATACAGTTGCAACACCACCCCCCCCCCCTTAAACGACATTAAGAAAATACACATACTGAGAAACTCCAGTTTGAAAAGAACAAAATAATGGTAAATGTGAGGTTTCAGGATGAAAAAAAATTTCTTAGAGAGATGTCTTTTGAGAAACAATGTCATCTGGTACTCATGAGACAGATTTAGGCTGAAGCTGAACCTGTACAGGTTAAAATAGCTCTGAATATTCACATTACATAGCCTTTTCCTGGCATCGTTAGAAGGTAGTGGTCATATGATATTTATGAAGCATGAAAGCTTTTCAACTAAATTTATCCTCAACATACTCCAAGCCATGGATTTTTCCATGAGTGTCTGACGAGCTAGAGATAGGTCAAGGCCAATACTCTTGATGACTAAATGCTCCAAGAGCCAAAGTATATGTTGACTTTACACTGGGGACAACAGATCTAGTAGAAACTTCTATAATGCTACCACAGGACAGTATTCATATGATCAATCTTGAAACAAAAACTGACTGAGATATAAAGAACAAATTTAGAGCCGCACATTCATGCTGACCCCACTAAACATAAATACAATGTAGTAACAATTTAATTGCTCGGTCCACTAACAAACCTCCTAGTTTAGCTCGTATGATTATCTACAAAAAATAAAGAAAAATTGATGCATGCGGGATGCAATGCAGATTGCAGGTCACCAGCCATCATGAGCACTTAGCTGTTTATCATAGTCAAAACAGTCAATGAGTCAAAAAACTTGTCCATACGTGGACATTGGTCTAAAGATTCATACAGGCAAGTGACCAGAAATATCTTGCAAAGGAGGAATTAAAAAAGTGGCCAAGACCTTGCAAATGAACCATAAATTAAAAAAATGTAAGATATGAAGATTCAAGGTACAGAATATAGTTTATTGTTAGATTTTTGTGGGACCAATGCCAACCGTTCTAAAAGCTTAAGCTTTTAGGTTGGACTTTCTAAAATGGTATCAGAGCCGGTATCGGCCACGTGTGTGAGCCCATCCCCATTAGTCAAATTTCACGTGCCACTTGTAATCCGGTACACACGTCAGAGGGGGTGTTGAAGTTGTTGTCCCACATCGCCTCACAATGGGTCTCATATGCTCAGTATATTCATGTGGTCTCCCTCCACTTAATAGCTTAAGCTTTTGGGTTGGACTTTCTAACATTATCATACTCCATATGAACTCCAGCTTCCAAAAAATAAATTATTGTGTGTGTGTGTGTGTGTGAGAGAGAGAGAGAGAGAGAGAGAGAGAGAGAGAGAGCCAAAAGGCCAGTATTTGAAATGGGTACCCCACAGTACTTACTGTTTCAATTTTCTTCACAACAGATATGCCAGTGTCCATATCGTGATCATAGACAGAAGGAGGTGTTCTCATGGAGCTATAAGTGAACCTTAATATATTCGATGAAAACTGTGACTCTGATCGATCCACTGAAAACACTGGATCAACAAAATCAACAGAACGACCACCGTGAAGCTGTGTGAGTGGTTCTCCAAGAGCTGGAAGGCGATACACAGTAACTTTTAGCGAACCATTTTCACGTTCAAAGAGAACGAGATGATCAGCAAAAAGCTGCATGTCCTTGATTTTTACACTGGAAGGTCAGAAAAGCAGTAAGCTATATAGACTGAAATATAAATTCTTGACACAATAAAAGCACATATTCATTCACCAACTCAACCAATTTGTATGCATACACAAAAGAAAACCTGTGTGAGTGTCCGTGCATGGCACAATCCATGTTTTCACATGTGTCTATACATGTGTGCATACGTGTATATAGACATTTAAAGAAATGTACCAACAAATTAATTAGCCGATGCTCAAAGCTTCTACTGATGTCTAAAGACAAATGTTTCAAAAAGCAAACAATAACAGATAAATAGCCCGGTAGGCACTTACTCCATTCCTCACTTCTCTCTTAAAATTTGTGAGGTGGACAAGAGAAACTGAACCACGTTATGATCACACATATCTGAGTTACCACTTATTCAATGTTCTTTTTACCATGAGCAGGAATGTATCAAGCAAGGAAGGATTTCCGGAGCAGGGCGACAGGAACCATGGTGCCCCCAAGACATCAGTCCTCCTTATTCACTAGAGATTTGCAGTGACATGCATAATATGGAAATGCATTAGCTCCCCAGTCATTCTGCTACACCAGCATTAGAAATGGCTTTTCGCCTTAGATAATGAAGAAAGACAGGTAAAAACATCTTTTCCCAAACAAAAGGAGATATGAAATATTGTAGTCCTAATTCTTAGCCATCAAATCCTATCTCCCTTTGGTTTTTGGTAGCATGATCCCGATCTCCCTCCCTCCCTCCCTCTCTCTCGGTTACACATACAACCGAAATGAAAACTGAGAGTTTCGTGGTTCAAAAATGCCAAATCTCGTCTCAATTATTATTTGTCAGGACTATTTGGCGTAAGTTCTCCAGCCTGGCTTATAAAGTGATAGTGATAAGAATAAATAATAAAGATAAGAGCTAAGATTCAGGAAAGGAAGCTTCATGGGAGACAGGGGGAAACTGAATATAGGTCCATCCCAGGGGAATACGTACAGAAATATCTCTCTCGATCTCGAAACTACTTATGGGTGCATATCTAATTTAGCAAACAAGGATTTCATATAGCTATTCTTATGATTTATATCACATGAAAAAGAGATCTTTATTGACTAGCTCAGTATCAAATTTTTGAAGTGACTTAACACTAGTTTTTTTTTTTTTTTCTATCCATTATGAATCTCCCTAGGTAATCCAGTCATCAGAAAAGCCAATTTCTATGTCATCACTTAGTTATAATCCATTTCCTTTACCAAAACCAACTTAGGTCAGATCTGCCTTTCAATTTTATGGAATAAACGCACAGTGTAGGCAAACACATTACATTTCAATCAACCACAAAAAGCTCAAATATAGAGTAATAGTACAATAACTAAAGTAACGGGCATGGTAAACGAATACAAGGGTCAATTATTAAGACATGTTACCTTTCCCTGTGAGGGATAAGAACAATTGTGTTCGACACATCATGAAGTGGGGAAGCCAAAAGTTCTGAGTTGTAAAACAACTCACTTCTCCTCCGAATGAAAAAATGATTTCCCCGATGGCTGACACGAGTATCCACTCCGTATATGCGAGGAGTCAGAACCCGAAGACCATCTTCTAGCTTTGAAATGTCAAGATAGAAAACAAATGTTGTGTTTTTGCTCTCGGATGCAACAAACAAGAACTTCTTACTCTCAGAAATTTCAAGATCAAGAGAAAACATATCATCCTCCTCATGATAAAGGCAAACGTCATCTGATTGTTCGGTCCCCAACCTGTGCAACCACACCTAAAAGTGAAACAAACAGTTATTACAAAATGCCATGCCATCGCTAATAGTAAAAAATTAATAGGTCAGATTCTGAGAACGACCATACATCCCAAGTGTCCAAGCATCCAAGGACATTTCGCGACTGTTATCCATATTATGACTATGAGTTTTCCAGCCAAGGGATGCTTGGTATATTACTGATGTCCTGTTCCCAATTCACCATGCTGTGCCCTTTATGTGTGTATACAAATTCAATCCAACATTTAACTCTTAGAATTTTGCAACAAGAGATCTTAAGCTAGCTTAATCAATCAGCAATAGAAAATTAGACAAAGGCAGCTTGAATATGATGTGCTAAACTGATGACATGTATTAGACAATGGTTGCAAAACTCCATGGTTGTACCAAGCTGAAATATGAAATCTAGAGTACTTTCATATCGATCAATTGATCGAGAGAGAGAGAGAGAGAAAGAGAGTAGTGATGCAATTGAGTTGACAATAACCCGCCTATGTCATGTGGTCATTTAACATGGAAACATTTGAGTGCTGAAAAAAAAAAAAAACAATTCCTATCCGAGGAAATAGGCGTATGATTTTACCCTTCTAAATTTATGGCTACAAATTCCAGCAGTGAGTATGCCTAATATCAGATGAGGGCCACATCTCAACTATAAGCATGAGCACATGAATGAGATCCACATTTTTTATTCAACCACAACACCTATAATGGCAGCACATTACTGATATTTCACTTATTTGTTTAGAATTTAAGCAAACCTTGATGTAATAGAAAAGCTAAAGGTTCCCAAAAATCCTAATATCAACTAAAGTCTTCTGGACCTGTAAATCTAGCAAAATGGAGCTGGTCAAATCAGAGTACATAAATGAAAATTTGTTAAGTGCAACTTAAGATCCACAAGCTGATAAAACCACTGAGAAGTATGCCTTGATATCAGTACTGAATTTTTGTAAAAGGAGCAAACAAAGAGAATTTCCATAGCAACGGATGCTATACTACATAAAACACACCTTGTCCGGGCGAAGAATCTCATCCATTGTGATGTAAACTAATGCATCATCACCAGCCCATTCCACATAAGATGTCACCTTTGCTAAAGGTTTCCCTACTGTAGCTCCTGTCTCAGCATCAATTACATAAACGGTATATATCTCATCGCCCTTGGTGTCCTCTGCATATGCCACCAACTTATTACTTGGATTAACCTATAGCATCAAAGAACTAGCACAATGAAGTTACGAAAATGAAAAGCATGATGGAACTGAATGTGGGTGGAAAAGAAGAAAAGAAAGGGTCACTCTTGCCTGAAAAGCAGTGACATGATAGAATGAATGATTTTGAGCCTTCATATTCTCATCCAAGATAACCTGCTCAGGAGGAGCCGCAGGACCAGTTGGCATCTTATCATAAACAGAAGGAGGGGCCCCCGTATCTGGTACTAACCGCCTACAGTGCTGAACGTACTCCTTTCCCTCTAGATTCCTTTCGTAGTAGTAGTAAGGCCCTCTGCGTATGGGTGCAGATATGTCATCTTCCTTTATACGTCCTCTTATCTCAGCAAAAAGATCGTCCTCAAATTGCTTTGTCCCTGTGTCATTTATCAGAGATATTAAGCTTGTCCCATATTTCTTTTCTGATTGTGTCACATTTGATTGGAGTGGAGTGTATCAGCACTCAGTACAAAAGATAAGACCGCAGACCATGCTTGATGAAAGAAATAGGATGACTGGCATATCAGAAGCCTATTGTTCTTACTAGCCATGTAAATCTTCAGATAAAGACCCCAGACTCTAGCCTCCTGACTCTTTATTGGAGACAGAAAGAAGAGAATTTGTCACTTAACCCAAAAATTCTGCTCAGGAACTTCGTTGAGCACTAGCTCTCTAACTTCCACACGTTGGTACATCTTAAAATTGCACATGCCTATAACCATATTCTCAAGTCTCGAGCCCGCTTTTCCATTTATCATCCAAAGTGGCTTCTTCTTTCCGTTTGACTCATTCAAGATCATTACTTGACGCATAATTCACGGGAAATTCAAATCTCGAATCTAATTATTCCCAGACCTAAACCACATTTTCAACACCAGATAACCACAGAAATGAACATCAGGCAAAAAAATTATAAAAAAAAAAAAAGCTCACCTTACACACCATTGAGTACATCAATTTAACTTTCCACTACACACTGAATCGTAACTCATCAAAATCTCCATTGCAAGCGAGTTACCCAATTCCAGATCTTACAACACCATAACCCATTTCCAGTCCGACTTCCTCAATCCACCAACTCGAACCTTTTGACACAAACGGGACTGCAGTCTTAGCATAACGTCTACAAGGACAATCAACAGAGTCGACTCACCGGCCATCACCGCATCGGTGTAGGCATTCTCCTGGTGGAGGTGGGAGAGGATATCGGGATTGGAGCGGGAGTCGTCGCGGAGCCAGTAGTAGTCGTCGATCCTGACGTCGCCGAACATCTCCATCCGGTGCTCCACCTTCTTCGCCACCGGAGGAGCAATCGGATCCGAGCAGTTGTCGCCGGCGCTCATCCTCGCCGTTGAGTCCGACGACACGGTGTGAGAGCAGCGAGGGAGTGTGAGGGGCCGCGTCGGCGATTTCGTCTGGCTTAAATAGAAGAAAACCCCCGGCAGGTACAGAATGGCGCTCGCGCCTGTACGCAACGAATTTCTTGCCATGATTTGACTTTTATTTCCTTATTTTTTAATAACCCCATCCAGTATATATTGGAACTTATTGGATTTTAACATTTGATACTTTTTTTTTGTCAGAAACATTTTCTATTTAAAATAATTACTTTATTGCAAAAAAAAAAGTTTTAAGCATAGTATTAATAAAAACCTTCCCAAATTACATGTGCTGCGCCTATTTTTTTTCGAGGGACAATCGATTTTTAGATCTATAACTTGAAACCTACTTCATTAGAATTGGTTTTCAATTTTTTTTTTTAACTTAGAACCTTTCATATTTGTCTTGAAACCGACTCTCAAACCTACCTTGTTCGTGTAATCCGGTTCCAAAGTCTATGGGGAACAATTTTTTGTTGCTTCATTTTATTAAAAAAAAATCAAGACAAATAGTATTTATAACAAAATAGTATGAGAAAAAAATCACTCAAAATAAAATATAGATGCAAAATAAAATAAATAAGTTAAGTTCATTTAAAAATGAGGTTATTATCACAAAAAATCTAAAACTGTACACCTATGATAAATTTACTCCAAATTATTTTTTTACTACAAAAAAAAATTGAAACTAGTACGCATGTGACAAATTTATCTCGAACTATTTTTTTGACTATCAAAAACTCTAAACTGGTACACCTATAATAATTTTGCCCCAAACTAAATATTTTGACCATAAAAAAATCACAAATTAATATATATGTGACAAATTTACCCATCGTTAATTTCTGTTAAATCGGGTTAATATTATGAAAAAAAAATCTCAAACTGACGCATCTATAACAAATGGAGGGTACAAACCCCAAACTAGTACTCTCGTTAATTGCTATGTATTATTCAATTCAACAATTTGATGTTAAAATGTAACGGAGAACTAACGGAAGATAAATTTATCTCAAATATACTAATTTGAGGCAAATTTATTATATGTGTATCGATTTGAGGATTTTGATGGTCAACAAAAATAGCATGAAGTAAATTTATCACATGTATACCAGTTTAAAAATTTTCATGGTTAAAAAAATATAACTTGGGATAAATTCTGTCACAAGTGCACTAATTTGAGATTTTTCGTAGCAGTAACCTTTAAAAATAAAAAATCAACTTCTTCCAACTTTAAAAAATAGGTTTAACTGATTCTTGAGTTGGAGGGATAGGTTCAATACCTAGAACTTAGAACTTATCCACACAATATCAATTTTAGAAATTTGTAATTGGGAATCGGACTTGTTTCTATTAAAATCGAGAAACGGCCTTACTTTTACGGATGATTCGATCCAGTTCCAAGGTAGGACCAAATCGATTGTACAAACCTAAGTACAACGTCTATCTTCAAAAAAAAATGTGAATAATTGAGGGGAGGAATAAAGCTCAAAAGCATAGTAAGCATGTTCGTAATCGATTCTTCTAAATATTACCTATTATAAGCATAAGGAGAAAGAACTCGCGAAAATACCGTATCATCCGTATATTTTCTGCCTGAAAATGAAGAGGAAAATATTAAAAGAAATCATCGAATTATATATTTTTTTCCTGAAAATGAAGAGAAAAAATATTGGAAGGAATCATTGAATCACACGTTGCACCAACTTAAATTTTGTTTAAGAAGGCATGGTCTCGGAAATAGGAAAATGTCAAAAAAATGGCATGTGGGGATGACCGTGTTGCCAAATAACCTTATCCCCTACGAAATGACAGACGTTGCATGCATTGAACGACGGTAAAATTCGAAACCAACCACTAAACTGCCGCCGCCGCCGCCACACCCCGAAACCCCCCCCCCCCCCAAAGAAAAAAAGAGACATTAATAATTAAAATTTTATTTATTTCACGAAAAAAAATAAATAATTTCAAACGTAAATTCTTGAAAATAACTATCCCTTACATTTTCCTTTCGTTCTTGTCAATTTCTACTCTAATTGGTGAAGAAATGGTTATAAAAAAAATGATGGAAAGGTAATGGTCATCACAAATCTAAATTGAAAGAAATAATGCATAACTTCCCGAAGCTCGAAAAATAAAATTTACTTGTGATTTCTTAGTAGCTTAAAAGAAAAATTAAATCGTGTGAAGGAAGGACTTTTCGCGAGCCCATGAGCATGTTACTATTCCGACCGTTAAAGAAAGGGTATTTTAGTAAAAAAAATCTAAATATATATAGTTTTATTTTTTTTTAACTTTTTTTTTCCCTCTCCCCTCCCCTAGTCATTGTTGCCCTCATTGATGGCTGACGGAGGTTGTTGGCCTCAAGCAAAGGCCGCCCTTGTCGACGTCGGGCAAGGGTCACCCTCACTTGGTCTGGCTAGCCCAAGTTTTTCTTTGAAATTGATATGATCACTTCAAGTTTTTATTTGAAATAACATCTACTTCAGCTCTCATTTGAAATTTTCTCTTGAGAAAATCATATACAAGTCATTATGAAAAAAAAAAAGCTTATGAACTATAGTAATTTGCTGACCCAAAAATCCACCTTTGTATCAGTAGACATAAATTTCACATCGGAATGAGCCTACCCTATAATGAAAGAGCTTATTGTGTTACCTCTACAGATAATAGACAGGCGGATTGGGATTTGATCTAAAATCGAAAACGGCGCATTCAATTTTTAGATTATGTCTATATGGATGAGATTTATAGAGGTAGGAATAAATTCCATGAGACTGATATTTGTGTAATAACGGACGCAAATAATTGTCATTAAGAAGATTTCAAGTGCATATTTGCTTCTGTGTTATAATTTTGACCGCGAGCTTCTAATACGTTATTATATAATTCTGAGAGGTTACAATACTAAATAGAACAAATTAAATACTAAGAATAGAGTAAAAGATAAAAGCAAAATTGTGGTTATACAAAGAAGAGCAAAATTGCGTTAATGAAATACAATTTAACTTATCTAAGCGGTCACGTATAGAAGAACACTATGAAACTCGGAAAATTTCGAGTACCCTATAGAAAAAAATTGCAAAGAATTAGAGCTGAGTATGGTAGGGTATGAGGTTGGGTCAAGATTGGATTGAGTGTGAGTCGCTAAAATTGCATTGTATAAAAATGAGTCAATATAGGTTAAATATATTAATTTGGGCCGGGCCATTTTTAATCCAACCTAAACCCGATCTAACCCGACTCGCTTGGCGACACTGACGTTCATGCCTGTGCCCAACAAATTTATTGACATGGTTTGATTTTCTCCTTTTTGTCAAACATATTTTTAATTTGCCAACTTTTAATATTTTCAGTTTAGCATTTAATTTCTCATTGTAAAATTTTATGGGAAAATATATCATACATTTGATCCGATGTTCTCACCGGATTTGTCTTTAACTAAATCCTACATTTGTCTTCTCAGCTATAACTTTTAAGGAAATGTGAATAATTGGCAAACAAATTTTTTTTTTTACAGCATTAGGTGTATCTTCCATCTAATGACGTACCCCCCCCCCCCGCCCCCAAAAAAACACAAAAAATATTTCCGTTTGATTCTTAGTTAAATAATATTATTGAGATAAGCAAACTAGATAGTGTAAGGTAAAAAAAAAAAAGTGAATCAACCTTATCAAATTTTATCTCAATTTCAAATCAAGGGTAGCATAAATAAAATTATTTTCTTTGCATTACTTCCAGGCATATTTTTAACAGATAAAAACAAATGAAAATAAACGTATCAAATAATGCGCAACGTTAATTTTTTGAAGTTTGCTGAATTAATACTCATTAGTCGAATGTGGATCATGTGGCAAAACTATGTCGTGCGCCTTGAGACGTGATATTCCCAAAGACAAAATTTAGCACGACGTGGCAAGCACGTAAGCAAAATTAATGCGCAAAGACGTAAATTTACACAATGAGATAATTGGGAAATTTTTCAACTCCGTAAAACATGTTTTTTTTGTTTTCGGTTTATAGCTTTTAAAAAATTGCAAATCTTTGAATTTTATTTCTCGTGATATATGCAAAAGTCTTGCTAGTTTCTATTTATACGTAGACAAAGTGTCTTTTCCTCCGTAGTATTGCTGATTAGAAAAGAAACTCGAAACAGATAACTTCTCAGAAAATCGACACCAATTTACCATACCTTAATCAATGTGAAAGATTTCCACGAAGAGTGTGTTGCACCCACCCAGATTTCTCTCCTTAGCTGCTCTAGCAATGCATATTCCTCGGACTCATTGAAACACGACACAATGAAAATCTTGTAACAGCTTTAACTCTTTTGACTAAGAACTTAGAACTTTTATGTAAACGTAAGGATGTCGAGACATTTAAATTATGCAACCGAAGATAGGTAAGCCTACGTTACATCATGCAATTAATGTTTGAAGAGTGCTCCAGCAATTAATGCATAGCCTTGTGATGATATAAGCAAGCGTAAGTTCCTTTCAACCGCGACCTCCATTAATGAAGAGGACATAGCAACTAGGCGTCACCGGTATCACGAGACAAACGCTTGAAAAGCGAGTGGAAGTTGTCCATCGGTAGTAAGAGAGATCTCCAAGTTGGAATGAACAATCATCTACGAAATTTGTCTATCTCTGGACCGATGGCAATCTATATTCAAATGCTTCCAATCGCGATGGAGGAAGTGCCTGCAAAATCAATAAGTCCATCATCACTGTGATTGCATGTAATCTGTTCAGACATGAACCAAAAGAAAATCAATGTCGGTTTTCTTCAACTTCCTCTTCCATGGCATCAAATGGAGGAGAGGATGGTGGGAACCAAATCCGATCCTACGTATAGAAAAGTTGGAACTTAGGAACTCGGTCAAGCCAAGTTTTCTTCTCATTAGCAGAAAATTTCTAGGGAAAGTACGATCACAGTACAACTGTCACAAGGCCATCGTTCAGCAAGATGACAGAACTTTGTTTGGAGAGGCAAGATAACAACCTTGATGTCAGGGAAGTGCAACCAAACTAATATTCAATTGGCAAAACAGCCAATTATCATTTCACCCGCCTGAGAAATGGTAATCGTAATATGGAAAAAGGATCAAATTGCTAAAACTATTATCAGCATCTTAAGTATCAGCAAAGCCTGCTCTCCAACCTGAAAAATTGAGCTGTAAGCGAATGACAAGTCCACGTTCAGGATTATTATGTACACCAGGAAGTCACTAGAAGGTAGAAAGTACAGTCATTTGTTTTTCTTGTCATCGGTCTTAATAAGCTGAACAGGGGCTGCGGGTATTCTGATCCACCAGTCTCTCATTCGCCTTATCCACCTGTTGGTGCTTTCTTTCCTTAATGGCATCTCCCGTGTGAAAACTTCAAGAAAGGCTAACAGAATCAAGTACCTCGGGGGCACAAAGGCAAAAAACACCGCCATGATGATCAACAATAGGGCAACCCTGTCCGTGGCCTGGGAGACAAAAGTATTTGACTCAGACAAAATAATACCACAAAGTCCATCTTAGGATTGAGTTGCGCATATAGATATATTATGCTCCAAATGCTAGCACAAATCATTTGATCAAGATCAAAGACACGCGTATATGAAACCTTCGCAGGTCTGAGGTCAGCAACAGCATAGTTGCAGTTTCAAAGAAAAACTGTCAATAGTATTGGGAAAATGTTTCCTAAGGGCATTAACACCTTTAGGGCGTTAGTTTTCTTTATTTATAATGACCCTGTTTCTTGTTCAGACAGAAGGTCAGCTCACCTAGATCATTTTGTTGGCTGGAGAGAGAGAGAGAGAGAGAGACTACAATTAAAGCAGCTTTCCATCACTTAACGCCAGGTCAAGGTCTTGCATTGAAGGTACGCTTAAAGGCTCTCCACGGTCATATAGCTCTCACTCAATCTTTCATAATCAGACATGATGATCAAATTGAAGTATACTGAGATGTATGTCCCACGAATTATAAAACATTTTTTCATTTGTAGCAATGTCTCTGTATGCGTGCCTTGAATTGTAAAACTTGATAGAAAAACCCTTGATTGTTAAAACTTGAATGCACAGAGAAGTTGAATTTGAAGGAGAGAATGCCTTAGCAACGTATGTCAACTTGTGTAGATAGACAACATATGGAGTCAAAAACTACATGGCACATGTAGAATGATAATAGAAGGATGAAACCTTGAGATGACTAGGTCTGTAGTACATACAGAAATCATCTAGGTAATGTGTCCACTTAGACAATTTAAGCCTCTTATAATTTCATCATATATTCCTCTATCAGGCTCACCATTCTTTATGCAGACTAACAGTTTCTGGCCAAAGACGAAGCTGATTTCATATGTTCTGGAGAGTAGAATCTCGGGACAGCACATGCTCAAGTTAAGACAGTATACACAGGTTAGAGTAAAAAGTGATCCTCATGCATTCATTGTGTCATGTTTGATCATCCAAGAGATTATATAAGTACATAGAAAATTTGCTTGCGCAATACTTTGACCTATGCACAAAATATAACCTTGACAAGTAAGACACTTTGTGAGTAAAGATGATCTACAGTCGTACCCATAGTTATTATAGAGTTCCAATTTCATAGAAGTCGAGCATGGCTTCAGGGCTATACCTGCGGAACTACAGCAAATAAGAGCGCTCGTATCTTCAAAAGAACAATATTTGCAGCTTGGATAAGTGCTTCGACCTGGCTGACTGCATCTTGTAATGTCAATAGCTGCTCAACTGCGTTACGATTTGGAGGGGTAACTCTGAAGGCTTCTAATGACTTTCCCCTGTTAAAGTACCTTCTCCACAGCATGACAAGGGCAAGTGATACCAAAATAACTGGAAACACATACTGAATCCATCCCCTGCGTCAAATAGAAGTTCTCACATAATATTGTCATCAAAATTGCCAATCTGAAAGCATAGATGAGTTGGACATCACGACTCGCAATCACATACATTCCCCAATTCTTGCAATATATTTAGTCCTATCAACTTGCTTCACTGTACCTTTTCTACTCACAGAGTATGTTAGTCCTATTTACGGAGTATGTTAGTCCTATTAACTTACTACAATTGTGTCATGAAGAAACATTTAGAGATCTAATTCAACTATTCCCACAAACCCAAGAAAAGAGAAGCTTGAAGAGGTAGCCTTAAAAACTTATTGTGATTAGCACATGCAAATCTCCTGATTTTGCTTTCAAAGATTCTGTATAGATATTATGAGTATCTAGAGTGTTAAATGAGATGAACATAAGGTACAAGTGACTTAGTGTCAGCACCACTAATTACTGCATTTACACCAGGCATTCATGAAGATTCTTAACAGGACACAAGAAAGCTTATTCGACAATAGAAGGAAAATTATTGTAAGGCAGCCTACCTGTGTATCATATAGCAAACTAACATGAGAAACACAATAGACTTGAGAGTGTCTCCCCATGAAGCCAAACTCTGAAGACGGCTAGCCAATGCAATAACTGGGAACAGTAGTTCCTTCAAAAAAACATTATAATTGAGAACATTTTCTAAGAGAAAATCCCATCAACCGACTTATGCAAACATCCAACCAGCTGTACAGCTATGTGCATATTCACAAAAACATGGCAAAAAGTTAATGAAAAATCCACATTATGCAATCGCAACCCATTCATGGTTCACGTACCATCATCTTGCAGTTGCCAGGGAAGATGCGAATTCAGGGTCTATTGGGCTTAGGTAGTGCATCAATGATGAATGCAATTTTACAAGGCGTAATATGTCTTTGCAACTTTGTTTTGACCAAGTAACTTATAAGGCTCACATCTACAGTATGTCATTAAAATGAGTTGTTCCTCTACCTCAAGAAGCAAGAGGAACATTAAAAAAATAGCGACAGAAGATGCAAGTTCTCTGAGTATCAAAGTGATAATGTATAGTATTCAGTAATCTAATCAGTCAACTGTATTTTTCACTATATTCATAAAAGAATATTGCAATAGAATCAATTTCTTAACCTTCATCACAGCAACATTTGTGTCAATACCCTCCACTTTGACTTGGTCTACGGTTGCCTGAGCAGCTTCAGCCCTTCCAGTATCCAATATCGAGTTCTTCAGAGCTGTCTCCAAGGGATTGATTTCAGCGACACAAACATCTCCTGCAGCAACTAAATCAATATCCAGTTTTATTTGTTTTAGTAAAGTGAACCCAAGTCGATTAAGCGCCATGACGGACACAGGGGAAAGAATTTTCTTCTGTTTTGTGAAGGGACTTCCAGAGCCATCATGACAAGGAGCATCAACTTTTACAAGTTCCAAGCGACTGGCCAATGTTTCCAAGATTACATCTCCCCCTGGAAGACTTTCAGCCAAATTATATGGAAGTATCGTTTTGTAATTGGATGGGAATATCCTAAAAGCTTCCCTGATAGCACGGTATCGGAAGATGCCTAAAATAGCCCTCGCAATTATTTCTGCTCGCTGTATCTCTCGAAAATTGTTCTTCCTGGAAAATCTATGTGCACGTAGAACCTCGAGGCATATGTCCAACCAATAATCCCGGCGGGAGCTTCCTTTCAGTTCAGGAAATTCCATGTAAACAGGCTCCACTCTGTAAATAATAGTTGAGAGTTGTCAGCTTTAAGAATAATAGCTTACAAAAGACATGGAATGAGAATCGTTTAAAATTTCCACCGAAATCTCAACGTGATGAGCATCAAGTAAACATACACAGAGGCTGACTTGTACATCACAGCTCTGTCAAAAAGACGAGCGCCCAATGGTCCAGTTAATTCAGGCTTTATGACCTGCTTCATGTCAGTTGCCAGATCATATCTAACAGCGTTGTCATATACCCCAACTCCCAACGATTCAAAATAGAGAGCATAGTTGGTCAATGTCAAACGACCTACCCAAGAATAAAAAAAGATGAAATTATGATAGCCAGAAAACATGTTTGAATAAGATGATAACCTAGCATTCACAACACAAAACAGTCATATCTGAGAAAGTGTGGAAGGAAAGTCCAGTATTGACCACAATCTACAGTTTTCTGTACAAGCCTGCAATACAAGCAACATTCACGTAGAAGAGTCCCCCAAGAACCCATTCTACAGTTTTTCTTTTCCAGAGGGCCATCCTCCACAGCAGAATTAACTGAGAGCCTTGGGTGATGAGGAGAAACGGCACAAAAAGGTTTATTTCTCTGAACTCCACTTGACAGGGTCTTCTGCTTAAAGAGTGGAGTTAACCAGCAACACCAAGCAACCTAGAAAAAGCTCCAATTTCTCCATCTTGGACATGTATTTAAAACTAACATGCTGGTCTCTGTCCTAACAGCGTATTAGATGTTTAGCCGGAGTTTGTGGTAGTTAAGTCTTCCCCTTGAATTCACCATTTAAAGTTTGAAGCAACATTGCCAGTAGAGCGGAACCTTATCCTGTGTTTCAAAATCCTTAACTACTACATGGGAATAAAACCACCAAAATAACCAATAAAAAATAAAAAAATTGAAAGCTGAAGTATGTGGGACACAAATTTCGTTTGGCAAATTCGAAGCCCCATAACAAATGGAAGCTAAGGATGAGAAGCAAAAGTATCTAAGGCTGCAGGATCGAATCCTCAGTCAGAAGTGATCTTGCATGTAAAAGGTCCATGATTATTGAATTCCAGCAGCTACTACAAGACAAATCATCATTCCAGGAATTGATTTCCCACCAGCGAACAGATGATGATCCACAGAGACAACCAGGGAACCCAATCCAACATAAACTCTCACAACTCGATGGTCAGGATACAACTCACCAGGCCAAGCTGAGATACCAATGTGCTGCAATACAGGTTGCAGAGGAACAGTGCCATCTATGTCAAGAATAATCTCTCCTTCACCAAGCTGGAAATTTGGTCCCGAAACATTCTTTGCAGCCTTAATCACTCTGCATAGATAGAGCAATTAAAGTAGTAGTTCACAACCGTTTGCTAGTAAACATCCAATCCATCAAATGAGATGCAAAATGAATCTGTGCCTCTAATGTAATTGTTAAAACTACATTCTTCTTAAACGAAAAGAAGGAAACAAGATCTTTCTGGATGGCTGTGAATTGAAAAGTCTTGCTTCGCATCTTGAAAAGCCTTCTTAACATACCATGGACATCATAAAGAACTAGAGCAATCAACTAGATAGTACATTGAACATCAGATATTATCAGTAATTAGAAAATTGTAGTTCCCAAAAATCAATTTCTGATCCCCTTCCATTTTCAGAGCCTGCTCTTACTGACTTTTTCAATGTCAGCTAGATGGCACTGGTACCATTTTGGTTCAATTCTTTTCACCCCCTAGTAATTTTGGCTGTCCTCCATCCAGTCATCATCTCAAACCAGCTAACAAACCTGAGTAGTTAGATGATGTGTGTATAGCTATTGACTCCTACTTCGAACAACTGTCTCTTCCAAACATAAGGTATAACTTTAATTCTCCAATGAACTGTACCGAGTTTCAAAGGATCAAAATGACCATATTCCTTCTATGCTTCTCAGTCTGTTTCCTAGCCACCCTCCTTGCCCGGATCTCATGATCTTCTGGAGTGTTTACCTTCCCCTAACAACTCAATCAAATCGCTAGTCCAATATGCAGGTGCTCCACGGGAACAACCTTCAGGTTTAGAGATAATTGACTTTGACCATGCTTAAACAACACAATCTAAAGCTAAATCTGATTGATTGATCTGATTAATCCACCGATCGTGAGCTAGTTGATGATCCTTCTATATTTCAGTGCAAATATATTATGCTTGAAGTTGAAGTATACAAAATCACACTAGCAAAGCGTATCATGTACATGTTGTCTTTTTGTGCTTTGTTTATGGGTTAAATTAGCAAAAAAGCCTATCAGCTGCATGATGTTTGAATTACCCTTGCAAAAAAAATAAAAAACAAAAAACAAAAAACAAAAAACAAAAACAAAAACAAAACAAAACTAGATCCAGCATTATCTGGTTGATCCATATGATTCTGTTATGGAAATTAAACTATCCAGACCAAACACTAGAAGGAAACGACACATCAAAGTTCCGTGTAACAATTCTGGCAAAAATTAAGTAAATTGGCAGATGATGTCATAAAAAAACTATAACGGCCAGAAAAGCAAGAAAGGGAGCAAGTCTTTACTTATCGAGACTTCGAAGGTACTTGTCATACAAAAGAAAATGAAGCCGGTTGCACGAGGAGCCTGTGAGAGCATAGAAAAGATTCTTGACGGTTATTACATCTGCAATGGAAGAACAAGCTGGAGCAATTCGTGAAAATGCGTCGATCCCAGCAGTTTTCTTGTTTTCAACCTAAAGGAGTAAGAAAACAATTCTCAATTTTACATTTTCCCCTACTATCAACAGGACTATTGTGAAAGAAGTAACCTAACAAATGGCATTTAGCGAAACACTGGAGAGCCATGCAAGAGTACTGCGCACCTGAACAGCCATAGTAGTTGAGGCAGCATAAAAGAGTGACCATCCATCACCATCTTCTGCTTCTTTGCAAGTAGTTGTTTCCTGCAATCAAAATTATCAAAGTCGGTTGTGTGGAGCACAGTTTTCCGGTTCCTTCAAATCACCAAAATAAGGATTTTAAGGCCCATAAAATAAATTAGTTGACGTTTTACAAATGTCAATAGGATATCAAGCAACTTGTCTCACTCACTTCACTCGCCACATCCGGGGACTCCCAGGCAAGCATCATATCAAACGTCAAGCAGCGGAACTCCTTGTCACCCAAATAATCAGGAGCTTTTGTTGCCACATTCATCGCCTTGTATGAGCAAAACTCTACAAAATTCCTACTGTAGAGTGAAGGTTGCCTAGCACTTTCAGGTATCTCTTCATCAAAATGATGACGCAGTTCTTCAGTGGAAACTTTAAGGATCCTGAAAATAAGCAAATGGATAAATCAAATCAATTTTAAAAAGCAGCCAATCAGGCTAATAGTTAGGTTGAGGTAGCTACACAAGTGCAAGACTACAATCCTAAGAGAGACGTTTTTATTTTGAATGCCGATACCATTTTTCATCTAAACACCTGAAGGCCACCTGGACTCACCATTCAGGTCCTCACTCAAGTAGAATCAAAGATAAGCAGCGGCATATTCCCAGGAGCATTGAGGAATATTAAATCCGGAAATGTAAGAGTGAGTATTCAAGATTGCATTCAAGCAACTTTCCAAGACTAAGTCAAAGCTCCGTATCTGAAATAACACTACAGTATGTACTGCCACCCCCTCTAAAAAACCAATTCTCTCTCAAGAACATTTGCCCCGAACCATCAAAGAGAAAGAAACATTTGACTGATTGCCAAAAACACATGGGCATACTCATGTCTACACATGCATGCGCACATTAGAAACAGCTGACTAACTACCTGAACATCTTCTCATCTTCTCTAAGTCCACCATCGTTTAGTCAGCACAAATAAAAAACCTAGGCGAAGGGACAGATGACTAAATACTCAGTTATGGACGCTTTTCGGCAGCAACTACCATGTGGCGTAAACATAAAGAAAGTGCGAACAGAGAGGTTCCTGACAATCTCACGCGCACGTTTCAGCAGCAACCACCATGTACAAGCTCATGTACGATTTCAGTCACTGCCCGATGCTAACACAGGCCTTATTTTTTACCTGCTTTTCAATGCCAATCACGGCAGCACAAGTCATCAGACATTACGGCTGCCGTCGCAAATACAATTTCACAAGCATTCCTAAGTCCACGCAAAATTCTCAACAACAAAACGCATGTCGCGGCATAGTCAGGACTTAAAGCCACCACTTCTTTGAAACATTGCGCACCAAGCGGCAAAAACCTGCGCCGGCATCTCGACGTACATCCACTAGATAGGAAGTTCGAATCCTAGGAACGCACATTCACTCTCCAGTCGCGAAGAGAGAAGGAAATCGGAAGCGCGCTCACTTGGAACAGCGAGACACGACGGAGTTGGCGATGGGAGAGAGAAAGGGGAGGGGTCGGGGAGAATCGGCGTCGTCGTCGGCACCCGATTTCTTGCGGAGGAAGAGGGACTTGAACGAGCTCCGCTGGCTTCTCATGAAATTCTCGAGAAACGTCCCCATCTTGTTGCCATTGCCATTACCGTCGCCGTCGACATCGACGTTGCGAGGGACGACCTCCATGCTCAGGCTCGAGTCGCGAGCTCTCGGTCTTCGTCTTCTTCGTGGGAATGACAACCGAGATCAACGAGTCTCGGCGCCAAACATAAAATGCCTTGCGTGATGTGGCCGTTTCGCTTCTCGATGCTCGCTCCTCGGGAAACGACAAACACTTGAAAGTGATATTATTATTCTTTTTCTTTTTCTGCCTCGCAAGGCTTGAGCACGCACGGCAGGAGAAGAAATTCGTTTGATAACTTAATATTTAAAGTCGAAATCTATTTAATTATGTAATTTTATTTTTTATTTTTGGCTAAAATTAATTTTGGAGCTACCTAAATTTTTTTTTTAAATTACTTCTTTCCACAAACAAAAGTAAAAAAATCAACTTCCAATTAAAAATTGATAATTAAAGTAGAAGTGTTGCAATGCACGCCATTAGGTTCAGCATTCCCAAGGGGCTTTGAGGGCTGAAAGCCCCTTGGAAAAATGCTGAACCATTTGGTTCAGCTTTAGGCCAGCATTTGGCCAAATGCTGGCCTTGGGAATGCTGAAAGCTCAATGCTAGTAGGGACCAGCATTGGGCTTTTAGCATTTGACCGAATGCTAAAATTTTTTTTTTTCCAAAACTAACTCCACAATGGTAAAAATTACCAAAATCCATTTGTAAAGTTATTTTTAGAAAATAATATTTAATCCAAAGCCCATTTTGAAATCAGTTTTTTCCAAACGCAATTAGCATTTTCCCAAAGCCCTTTAGGCTAAGGACATTTGCATTTCACCAAAGCCCATTTGAAATGTTGAACCAAACCCACCCTAAATGGGTTGAAATATGTAAATCCCAATTGTATTTTGAATGGGAAGACAAGAGCCATGACCTTCACATCATCGCAAGAGAGAGAGGAATACGTCATATTTTGATGTTCTTCCGTTTTAAAGTGTTTAAGGGTTTTATTAGCTACATATGAATTATGAGAAGAGGTGAGCAAAGAGCATTTGAAATCATTAAATCAAATCGAACAAATTTATCTTTTGGATTTAAAAAATCCTAAACCGATACATCTATGATAACTTATCTCAAATTATTTTTTTGATCTTCAAAATTCTAAACTGGTACACTATGACAAATTTATTCTTTATTAGTTTCCTTTAAATTTTACTATTAAATTGTTAAGTTTGATGATACGTGGTAATTGCTCAGTGTACCGATTTTGATTTTTTACCATATATTTATCACATGTGTATCCATTTTGTAATTTTTGTGGCATTAACATAATTTTACGAATATTAACGAATAGTAAATTTGTCACAAATATACTACTTTAGGATTTTTTGTGATTAAAAAATTAGTTTGGGGTGAATTTGTTATATATGCATCTGTTTGAAATTTTCGATAGTCAAAAAAATCATTTGAGATAAATTTTTCATAAATATATTAATTTTGGATTTTTCATAATATTAATTCTTGTTTTCTTGGTTCGGTTCGATTCAATTGAAGAATGTTTCCTTAAGAAAAGATTCACAAACTGATTTTTTTCAACGTTTGGATTTTGTTCAAGAGTACTTTCTAGCCAAAGCTGGGGGAGGGCTGCAAACTCTACAGACACTAGCTGGCCATCCCCACAATTGCTCCTTTCCGACGATGGTGGAGCGGCAACAGTAGCAGTAGCAGGCCCCTTCAGTTTCGCCTTCCCCCCTCCCTCCTTTTTTTTTTTTAAATAAATAAATTTAGTTTAATTTTTTAGTCTCTTGAAATATATGTAAATTAAAAATTTATATTTGGATCAAAACAACATTATTTTTGCATTATCCTCCATGTTTTGCCATGTCCGTGCCACGTAGGATAGAGGAAATAATTTAATAAGTAACGTCAACATTTTTATAAGCTAAGACGGAGTTAATGGAAGGTTTGATTGCATTTTTTATAAGTTATAAGATTGAATTGTATTTTGATCACAAGTTTTAGGAGTTCGAGCATACTTTTAAAGCATGTTTAACTTTCTTTTAATTGAATTTATTCATTTCATTTTGTTTTGGTTTGGTTTGATTTGATTTGCTTCAACGTCCAACCCGCCTCGTGCTTAATGCTCGCTTATGAGATGTTCACATCCACATTTTCCTTTAGATTTCATTGATGGAGGATCAACTTGAAAAGAAAAAGTATTTCAAAGACTATAGAAGGAAAAAAAAAAGGCTGAAGTGTGGATGTGGAATGAAATATTTGGTGGATAAGTACTTGAATTGTATTTATTTGTTCAAATAAGGATCTAAAATGAATTTTATTTAGAAAAAAATTAAAATAATCAAATCTTTTCAAATAAAAGTATGAAGTAGCCAAATAATCTTAGAAGAGAATTTTTGGTTGGGCGGCAAGCATGTAATCATTTTGGCTGTCGGAGAAAGGTCTTTAATTAAAAAGAACCTGAAAAAAAAATTTACTTAAAAAAATAAAAAAGATAAATGACGAATCGATATTTCATACTTTTATTTAAAATATATATATATATATATATATACTTTAAGAAATGATTTGACCATTCAAATTTCTTCAACACAGCAACGATCAGCGAAGAAACGACCTGAGGTGTACATCACATTACTCACTTCTTCTTTCGATTGAGATAACTACCAATTTCTTCTCTGCACAAGAAAAAAGATGGGTCAGGCTGAGAGCGCCGTGGCAGCGAGTGAAGCAGCTTCGGATGATCGATCTCCAGGCGGGCCGTCGTCATCTCCATCTTCTGGTGCCGCCACGACCATGGATTCTCTGATCGCGGGTGTTTGCTCTTTTCCCTTTCTGTTTCTTTTTCTTGGGGTCAACGCGTAATATCTGTTTTTGCTCGGAACGACACTCTGATTCATCTACACTTTTTGCGGCATTCGGTAATTTTGGGGGCGGGAACTTGTCAAGTATTCTGTTACTGGAATTGGGTATATGGGTTCGTCGATCTCTTGAATAAATATGTTAGACTCGCCTGTTTCATGAGAGGGGTTTCGATTTCTTGAAAATATGTTAGATTCGCCTGTTTCATGAGAGGGGTTTGTGTATATGGCGTTTTAGGTGGGGGTCAGTGATTCATACTAGCTTACAGGTTTTCTCATTGACAATGAAATGCAGAACTATGGTTTTGGGTATCCGAGAACTTGAGCTGAAACTGTTAGTGAGGACTGAGAACCATGCTCATTGTCGTTTAGAATCATGGTGGAGGACTTTTAATGCAACACATACAAATAGTTGCTCATGCACTTGCTTAGCAATGAATGAAAGATACGACTTTTTTCCCTCTTGTTAGAAGATACGCCGCATATTCTGGAACAGATGGTTTTCTAAGATGGAATGGTCGACGTGTCTTCTATGAAATTCATTCGGTTGTCTGTGTGTCTTTGACCAAATTCCTTTGTTTCTCATCAGGCCGAAAGGGGTGGGTGGTTCTTTTTGTGCACTGCATGATGCTGTATTACTGATTGAATGCTGCCGAGCCCAATAAGAAGAGTCAATCACCTAGCATAGTGTGCTGAGGTGAATCCTGTATTGTGTCTACCTGCGCAGGAAGAACTACAAAGACATGGAAGGAGATGTTAAGGAAACATGTGAAGCACTTGGAGCTTACAAAAGACCCTATACTAAATCTAGGGCAACTGTGTAATATAATAGGACTCTTGCAGGCAAGCTCACATAGTGGAATAAGGTTTAGTTTGTTGTGTGTAGTACTGTTGTACCTACCCATTTAGGAGAGATCACGTCTCTAATGAGCGAGAAGGATTCAGTTGTCATGATCTTAGGCTAAGTCCCGGAAAAGCTGCTAGTAGTGATACTTCTCTCTTAGTTACCAAATTGAAGCACAACTGGTATACTTGTCGAGGATTATATTTTGAAACTGGGAAAAAGTGTTTCCGTAGGGTTCATATAGCTGAATGGACTGACGTTAGAGGTTTTCCTCATGGGGACTGGAGTGCAGACCTTGAAGTACATTTATTTTCCTTATTTTCATGGCTTACTTTATTTTTCTAATTTAGTTTATTACTTTTGGATTTCTTGTTTCATTATGAATTTGCTGATAGCTGTGTTTGTGCGGTTGAAGAAGTTTAGTGACATGGGGAGAAACTTATAGGAAGTTTTGTAAATATATAAAAGTCAAAGCTCCAGCTGTATCCTGTACTTGTAATTGTAAAGGTGTGGTAGATTAGTACCCTAGGAGCCTACCTTATCACACCTTTCGATCTTTTAATTATGAGGACTTTTGAACGTGGATATACTCAAAAAAACGTCCTCCATGCTTCTACGTTTGGTTTACCCTGTTAGAATCTGGGAAAGATAAAAGGTTTTCCTCGTATATCTCTCTTTGTTTTGTTTTTGTCTAGAGAATGCTGTAAATGAGATTCCATTTTTATTATGGGTTTTCCTTCACAGTCTTACTTTGGATAAAACAATTTATCCTATTAGAGAAATTAAAAATGGTGTTAACTTTTCATGCCTAGGACAACATCCAGTGCCACTCTAAAGCAATTTAATTGACGCGCTTATCTGTTCAAGCTCTTTTAATCAGCTCTTGTATTTGATAACAACGGGTAGTCTTCCTAGAAATGTTTCAGACAATACTACTCTTTCATTTTCTTGGAGCCTTTTTGACAAAGATGGGGTTTCTATGTTATTTAAAAAATAAATTGACCCTGCGTAAGGCAGATATCAATTTAAGGACAGTTTCCATTGTGAAACTTCTTTTGCTTTAGCTTTTCTAGGTAGGCATAATAATTGTATCAGATAGTAATTGGTCTTTCGACCGCCGACCCCAACTGGTTTGGGATAAAGGTGATGTTGATGTTGATAGTAATTGGTCTTTCGTGGCTTTTCTTGCTATAAAAGAGAGGTTCTTGAGAATGTTATATGTAAACAACCGAAGAAACCGATTTGTCTGCGAAACCTTTTTCTGAGAACCCCCATTTTGAAAACCACTTGTGGAACCATCTTCACTACTTTGTGTCTTTGAAGCACGAAATTGATCGAGGCACATCTGTGATCACATTAGTTTGTGTGGGGATACTTTAAAATTATGCGTCTGCACGTGCCTGCAAGCCACAACCTCAGATCCCCATCTCAGCAATTTGAAAGCCTGTTAGGAGAGAGTTTCTTTGAGAGGGGGCTAATTCTTTATAATGGCATTATACGTCATACCAATATCATTTTCATGATTGAATGTAGTCGTCCTATTCTTTTACTGGTTTATGTGAAAACTTCATTGTTTTGCTTTTCAGAAGCTGCAGCATATGCCAATGACGAAAATGAGGTCGATTCTCTCTTACACATACTTCTTCCTTTCAAATAAATTACCAGGGATCTGATTTTGCTTTTTCAGTCTCTAGATGCGAAGGCACAGAAAGCTTTGGAATGTCCATGCATAGCTGACTTGAGAAGTGGCCCATGTGGAAACCAGTTTTCTGAATCTTTTGTGTGCTTCTTGAAAAGCACTGCTGAAGAAAAGGTATTCATAATTTACTAATTCTTGGAAAGTTGACGACTTGTTCAATCTGTGTTGTTGAGTCCTATATTAATCCCTACCTGCTGTAGTGCTATTGCCTTTCTTTTCTCGTAGTCTCTTGAGTGAAACTTGGCATAATTGCTTTGATTTGAAGGTGGAAGGAAAACAAGGAATGCTTGTACACTTCTTGCTCTCTTCATACTATCTTTGCGACATTCAGTATTTTGTTTGACCTTCTTCTAAAGTTTTAGTGGCCTGGCACTTATGGAAAATAGATTTGGTCTCTGTGGGTCAGGTCTTATATTTTAAGTCGTTTGAGAACTATAATAGTTATCAAGAAAGCTTTATAGTTATTCAGTTATTGATCATTAGTCTGTCAATGAGAATGCCTACCGAAAACTTTGAACCATTGCTAACAGAGAAAAACCTGCTTTACTTGTAAGGGCTCGGATTGTGTCCATCCGTTTGTTGCTCTGCAGAATTGTATCAAAGCCAATCCTGGCGCATTCTCTAAAGACATTTTAGAAGGAGACGACGACAATGTCAAGAAAGAGGAAGAGCCGAAGCAAGAGTACCGAATCATCCCTCCCACATGGTCCCAAAAATCGCCCAAAGCGAAGTCCAGGATTTAACACCATTTCCCTTGGCCTCCCCTCTCGCTTGCACAAGGACATGTAGCAGTTAGAAAAATTGTTAAGTCATTTCATCCCAGTTATTTAGGTATCACAGGAATATTCATTACTTGGCAATGGCCAATGATCTTCCCATTATGATTACCCTAGTGAGCTCTAAAGCTTGAACTTCCATTTTCAATACTCTGGTTCCATCCAACATTGGGGCAGTTATTGCCACCTTGCGGGATATGCGAAAGAATGCCTGCGTTTATTGGCTAATAAATATTTCGGAAACTTGCTTAATGTGTTTTAAATAATGTTCGCAGCAAATCGAACTTATGCGTAGTTTAGAGTGCTTGAAATAGTGTCATATATCGTTGCTAACATTCAGTAAACAGACATTATTGTATGGGGAAAAAAATGGAGGAAGAGAAAACAGTCCTGGTGGTTTTCAATCCGGTCGATCCATTATGCTTAGCCCTAAACGAAAGTTCGACTCAACATCAAATTCATCATAAACAATAGCAATCACAAAAAGTCATTCGTTGGGAATGTCACTGCTACTAGGAGGTCTCCTCAAAAGTAGATTTTGCAGTCTAGTTCATGCATTGATAGAAACTTGGACCAAACGTACACGAACAACATCACTATATGTAGCAAGTCTAAGCAGATGCCGAACCAGCAGAGTCCAAACGAAAGAGAGAACCATACACGGCTGTTTTTTGGGGACTCACGACCCTTGCAATTTGGCTCCTTTGCATCCTCAACGTTGCAGGGCTCTCGACATGAACACCGTGCGCACAATATGCAATGGGATTACGTTCCAATTCGGCAGAACTTTCACTGAAGAGATGAGCCATGTTCTCCAGGATTTAGCTGATGCAACGGCAGATCACGGCTATGATTATTATAGCCAGTGGACGACGACCTCCGAGGACAGTTGCTATGGCCACGCAGCTTACAGTGGAAAACTTGCTAAGCGCAACTGTATCTCATGCTCATGCATAGCCATCGCCGTACACCAGCTAGTCAATTCATGCCTACTAAACACGGGGGCTCAGTCGCAGCTTCAGGATTGTAGAATTCGCCATGAGACTTGTCCGTTCCGTGAATGATAAATTTTCGATTGGATTAGAAAATCCTCCAAATTCTGCTCTTTTGCCCTTCCACTTTGTCAAAACTTTCTCGTTCATTTCTTTCAATCGACGTGTGTGGATTTCAGTTTATCACCATGTGACTAAGATAGATTATGACGAGGGGGGAGTCCTCTAGCCGAACAACGAAAGGTTGGTGACGGCGGACACGGACGTGCCTAGAACACATTAATTATGATACTCACTTGGTTCAGAATCGGTATACGGAATTACTACAGAAAGTGATGCGACAGTAGACACTTAAGCAAATGGACCATCTTCCATACCCGAAAACAGTTTGCCGCATGATTTGGTATGCCAATTTTGCAACCCAGACTCTAAGTAAACGTGGCATTACTCCTTCATAAACCGGCACTTGTGAATGTGAATAATCTGCAAACCCAACTCTGCAATAGTTTTACCCCAATTCAGAAAACTAATCATTCGTTAAAAGGGGTAATCCTCGTACCTCATCCTATACTCCTTAAGCTGCAACTAGGCCACGATGTTCAACGGGCATTTACCCTGTGTCTCGGACCTAGTGTAGGGTAAGCTCGGTGGATTGAGTAGAAAATAGTCCGACCCAAATTGACCTATTTATCTCGTTTTGATCAATTTCCATGCAATACAAATATAACGATCCATACCTCACCCAGCCCATAATGCAAAACCATTTTCATACTAAATGCAACCTAGAAAAGATTATTATTATTTATATATTTTTTGAAATATTTTGCTAAAACACTTCTATTTAATATAAATATTGTCGCGACCCTCTAAAAAAATTTTAAATTTTAAAGGGGTTAACGGATTAGGTTAATTAGATTTGACTAACCTAACGCGGACCCTCCCAAGCCCTACCGAATCGCAACTTTGGTTTTTGTTTAAATGATTTTGAAATTTGGAGTCGCCACTAATCGTTCTTGGTAGGTCGATTAGAAACCTAAATAAATTAGCGAGAGAACTAATTTATTCCTGCGCACCAGAGATTATGAGCTCGGGGACTTGGTTACACTAGTTAATTAAAACTAATGCCCTTTCAGTACCTTAATTTCATGGATATCCTAATTCGGTAACTCAGGCTTGGTTTATTCCTAAGGCTCTAGTAGGGTATTCTCTTTTGTGTTTTCACTTTTTAAATAGGATGCATGGATGGTATATATTTTTATTTGTTATATTCTTTTAAGTGTTAAAGATTCCCTGAAGCCGAAAGAGGGAGTTTGTTAACGACTTCTGTGCAGTATTACGACCTATTCATCTTTTGGGTTTGATGATTCAAAAATTAAATTATAGGAAGTACATGACAGTGAATAAACACCTCCAATGGGAGGCCTAGCATTGGCTTGGCTCTTCCCTTTGAAATTTAAGGTACATGTATTTAAGTTGCAAGTATTTAAACTACTGTAAGTAAAAACCTCCAATGGGAGGCTAAGCATTGGCTTGGCTCTTCCCTTTGAGATTTAAGGTACAGGTATTTAAGTTGTAGGTATTTAACTACTGTAAGTAAAAACCTCCAATGGGAAGCTAAGCATTGGCTTGGTTCTTCCCTTTGGGATTTAAGGTACAAGTATTTAAGTTGCAGGTATTTAACTACTGTAAGTAAAAACCTCTAATGGGAGGCTAAGCATTGGCTTGGCTCTTCCCTTTGGGATTTAAGGTACAGGTATTTAAGTTGCAGGTATTTAACTGTAAGTAAAAACCTCCAATGGGAGGCTAAGCATTAGCTTGGCTCTTCTCTTTGGGATTTAAGGTACAGGTATTTAAGTTGCAGGTATTTAACTACTGTAAGTAAAAACCTCCAATGGGAGGCTAAGCATTGGCTTGGCTCTTCCCTTTGGGATTTATGGTGCAGGTATTTAAATTGCGGATGGACTTTGTCCTCTCCATTCTGGGGTATGAATTCTTTAAAATAAAATACAACGAATTGATTCAACAATTTGAAATTTGTGCGCGCTTGAGGACTCCTCCAAGCCGATTTTGTGCTTCCATAGGGTTGACCATTGATATAGAGCTGCGGCTTCCTGACATAAAATAGAATGAAGTGTCAGTATACAAAATATGTGCTAATCTGCACCTAAAACCAGAAGAGTGGAAAGAGTACTTATCTCCCATTTTTTTGGGAGGGATTTCTATAATTGATTTTCGCTCTCTATGTTCCCAATATAGAGAGTTTCTTTTGAATTAAGATGGACTTTTAGTCACAGATCAGTTGAGAAATCAGTGGACAGTTTAGGAGCTTGTCTGGGCCGATTTTTGCATCTCTACGAGATTTTTGCTGTTGACGTAGAGATATCCTTCTCCTGAAATAAAATATGGAAAAAAAAGAGATGGAGAAAGTGTATACAATTTGTGCTAATTTGCGAGTAAAACCATAAATAAATGAATAAATAAAAACACTTAGCTCGAATTTGCTTGCTCGTTGACGAGAATAAACTCTTGATTTATATTGATCGATGAAGGAATTTGTGATAATAACCCCTAGCTTTAAACTCCCATCATCTTCAAAATTCTCTCTCTTTTGGTATTTTCTTTTTCTCAAATTTTTCTTCAATCTTCCAAAACTCTCTCAAACATCCAAAATTTTCTCTCTAATTTTTTTTTTCAAGCTCACTTCTTCCTCATTTTATAATCTACTCATCTATCTCCCATTCTAATTTTTCCACTAACTCTATCTCCCATTCTAATTTCTCCACTAACTCTTCTTCATTTTCATCTTCCATTCTCCATCTCTATCTCACATTCTAATCTCTCCACTAACTCTTCTTCATCTTCATCTTCCTTTCTCCATATTTATCTTCCATTCTAATTTTTCCACTAACTCTTCTTTATCTCCATATTCCATTCTCTATTCTTATCTTATTTTCTCCATCTCCTCTTCTCCATCTTCCCTTCTCTATTCTAATTTATCCACTAACTCTACTTTTTGTTATTTGTAAAATAATCCTTCAAGAGTTAGGTATTTGCACTCTAGTTCTTGAATTTTAAGTATTTACAATTCAGTCCATGAAAAAATATATTTCTTTAAGTACAAATCTCCTCACAATTTTTTACACACCAAAATTTACCACATGTCAAATTTAAGCTCATTTCTTGCCGCTGAAAATAATGCAGAATTTAATTAAAGCCCTTTTGCAAAATTGAGTCATTCTAGGTATAATTGAGCCAAGATGAAAATTTAAAATATTAGAAGACAATGTAACAACTCATAAAAAGTGAAAATTAAAAATAAGTTGACTCAAATTAAATTTTTTTAGGCCCGATTGAGATTATACTCGTGAAGGAACACGTGACTCGAATTGGATTTTTCTGAATTTGCGATGGCTAATATGAAAATAGATTTAAAATAAAAATATTAACTATCTTTGTGTATTTTTTTGGCCTCAAATGTTATTTTTCCAAAATTTGCAAGTATTTTTGTATTTTTTTAAAAAAAATTTAAATATATATATATAATATGAAAATTTATTTTTTATTCAAAAATGGTTGCCTAGACTTGGCAAAGGCTTCCAAAGTTGGTTTTGCAATTTTCTCATTTTTTCTTTATTTTTCATGAATTTTCAAAAATAAAAATACTAAAAAATATTGAAAATATTAAAAATCATTTTTTGGTCAAAATTAGTTCTCTAGGCTTGGCCAAGGTCCCCAAAGTTAATTTTTCAATTTTATGAATTTTTATGGATTTTTCAAAAAATAAAAATGCCGAAAAATACTGAAAATTTTGAAAAGAGAAAAGATGATTAAAAATTAGGTGTCAACAAATATGATGGACAATTTTTATAATTTTTTTTACGTTTTTTTATTTCCCTTTTTTTTCTTCTTCTGAGTCCGGCGAGGGTTGGACTAGGTGCTCGAGCGAGGGTCAAGCCCCCACCTAGATCAAGTGAGGGCCGCAAAGCCCTAGCTGGTCTCAACTCTCACCTAGTGACCGTTGTGGCCATTTCAGCGAGGGCCGCAACTCGCACCTGCTACTGGTGAGGGCTTCGTGACCCTTGTTTGGTGTTGGCAAGGGTAGAGAGGCAACTTTCGCCGAAATTTGAAGGAAAAAAGAAAAAGAAATAAAAAAAATATTTTTTAAAAAAGATAAAATTTGTCTTGACGAACTCCAACTCTGCCCGACTCATTTGGTGCTTTATTTACTACTAGAAGACCAGCAAAAACGTTCTCTATTTCTTCATGTGTGTTAGAATTGAAATAATTCTCAACACGTTTAAGTCCCGTTAAGTTGTTAGGAAATTCATTTATGACTCAGTTAAGTTTATTTTCAAAACTCAAGATGACCCATTAATGACATGCATCATCAAATATGGATTAAAATATATGCTCTAGACCCCTTTTGCCACCTCTAGCGTAGAGCAAGCACCAGAAGCAATCATCATGCAAGAGGTTCCCTAAGCTTAGTGCTTAGTTTAAATTAGTGGACGAGGTTTTATTTCTTCTAGGGTTTTGCCTCTATCACTGTGATACCATCCCATAGCCAGCTGGTGACTTTAGTTTAGTAGTTATTGTTGGATATAAATCAAATTCATAAATATAGAGATTATCGACCAACTACCAAGGTATCGATTCAGTGTCGATTCAATGAATGTGTCAGTTGTCAATGACCATTGGAGTCCCGCGATAGATGCACAAATCAAGATTGCCTTTATTATCGTGTAGTTTTTCAAAGTTATTATTAGTATCAAAGCCTAAGGGTTGTGATCTACTCTAGAGATATGAGCAAACACAATGTACATACATGACATCGGTACATGAATCAACTCTTGATAAACTCACATAATAATAACTCTACAATTAAGACTCTTGAAAACTACACAACAATAATGACAAGTCTTGGTTCGTGCATTAGTTCGTGCATGCGTCTTGGGTTGTCGAACGGTCATCCAAATGTTGATCGACCCTATTCATGAATTAAGACAATATTTACAAATCTGGTTTAATTTATAACACTTATGCATTGCATTTGTTTCAGATTTTGCTAATTGTCATAGGCTCCGATTTGTTTTGCTGAGTTTCTTGGCAATTTAGACGTTCTTTTGGCATTAAACCTGAGCTCTCTGTCGGGCTCCATCCATTCCTTTCGAGGGAAAGGAAAGGGAACCGAAGGAAACTTCGAATTGCTACACACCAGAGTCAACAGCGGCGATGGGCCGGCTGCGCTTTTCTTGATCTTGGTTTATTTATTTATTTAAATTTACCTTATTTTTAAATTTAGTGAAATGTTTTAACCATGTCATTGTGATGTAAAGGAGAAAAAATATTTAAAATAGCCACTTCAGCATCTTTCGTTAGTCAAATTGACGAAGCTAACATAAGTACTCGATTACATTAATTTGGCAAGTTTAGCACTCGATTGCACATTTTGCAAGTTTTATGACTTAATTGCATTTTTGTAATAAATTTTAGGACTTCTAATAAACACATCACTTTAAGAAATATAAGATCTCAAATCTAAGTGCAAAAGTACCATATAAAATGACATGTAGTAAAACTTCAGTTCTGATAAATTGAAAAGTTTGAAAAAGATTGCCTAAAAAAATAAAGGTAGAAGGATACCATAGGTGCTAAATTTTGAGTATGACCTCCATTTTAGTGTCAAAATTTTTTGTTGACTCACTTAAGTATCAAATTAGAGAAAAAATGACCACTTAAATATCAATAGTGAGATATTCCAGCCAATAAACACATGTGATATTTATAATTAAAATTAGTGTCCTATCATTTATCATAAAAAAATCCAAGTGGTAAATTTTTTAAAAAGATTTAATCAAACTAAAAAAAGCCATAAAAAATCAAGTTTATCTTGAAGCGATGAGAGCTGTATAACCTTGCCGCTGTCGAGTGACCCCCATAAGTCACAAGCGGGGCCTTGTAGGCCTTTGCCTAGATTTGGCCAAGGGCCACTGTTGGTGGGCCTCGAACTAGTGCAAGATGATGAAGTGGGTGAAAGTCAGATCAGAAGAAAGCATGGTTCAGGCATTTCGTTGAACATTTGGCACGTAAGCTAAACAAATGGGGAGCATGATTCAGGCATTTCGGGGATGGGAAGAAGCAAAGAGGAGATGGCGGATGGCCGGTGGGGGTCACCGACTACCGTCAATAACATCGGCCATTATTGGCGAAGGTGGGGGGCGGCAAGAGTTGTGCAAGTTCTCAGTGTTGCAACCCTTATGTTTTATGTTTTATTTTTATTTTTAGCTTATGTTTTTACTTTTTTTTATTGTTGACTGGGATACTCCAATGAGCAATTTAGATGCCATGTAAGATTTCCGGCAATGTTCATAGGAGTTGATACTCAAATAATCATTTTTAAAAAATCGGCCTTAAAGTGATCTAAAAAAAATTTGGCATCAAAGTGAGTACCGTGCAAAAAAATTTGGCACTTCTAATGTCATTCCAAAAAGTAAGAATAACCAAGCTACGCAAAGCTGTGGATGTCATACTAAAATCATGTTAGAAAATTTGGGGCAATAAAGGATCAGTTGTGATGTGTAATATGGGTGGAAGCCTGCGGATATAATCTATAACTTTTTAGAGTTTGCAATTGAGAATTGATTATATAAACAGTCTGTTTTGAGCCACAAAATAACTAATAAATAATTAAAAATTACTATGGACTCTATACTTTTAAGAATTTGTGATTCATGATGTAAGTTATTCAGTCATTTAACTTAGAAGGGAAACAGGGAAAATTTTGGAAGCTAATTATGCACGTGTCTCTCACGTGATCTACTCCCGGCGCCGCGCTGCGGGCACGGCAATCCCCCCTGAACCGAAGCCCCCACTCGAGAAGTCCTCCGCCTCCGCCTCCGCCTCCTCCTTCTCCAGAAATTTCAATTTCGACAACTACAGAGACGAATGGGGAGTGCCGCGCCACCCGCTCAGATCCCGACGAGCTTCGGCCACGAGCTCAGAGCCTGCCTTCGTTGCCGTCTCGTCAAGACCTACGATCAGGTCCTCTCTCCATCTTTTTCTCCCCTGCTTTTCTGCCGATTTCGCGGTTCTGCGTGACGAATCTTTTCTCGAGTGTTCGGCGTGATCTTTTCTTCGTTCATTAAGTCTGCGATCGTCGCCTTCTTTTGGCGTTCTGTAGTTCTGAGGTCGTTTCTCCCCGTGTAATCGCCGCGCGCTTTGCAGTTCAGAGACTCGGGCTGCGAGAACTGCCCCTTCTTCAAGATGGACGAAGACCACGAGCGCATCGTCGAGTGCACCACTCCCAATTTCAACGGGTACGATTCTGTTTTCTTGGCATTGCCTCATCGCAGAAACTTACCATCCTTGCTCAGTATGAGATTTTCGTTGCTTGGTCTGTTTGCTAAGTTTGGTGGGATGTTCTTTTCCAGAATCTGGACCTAAATGTGATGTTTCAGATGGCGAGCAGTGCGTCCTTTCCATATTTTGTTTGTTGCTTGGATTTCGTGGAGTTAGAACTGACTTACAAGCTGTTGTAGGAATTTGCGACCCTCTTGCATATACTGTTGATGTTTTATACAAGAGGATGGCCTGGGTGGTTATGTAGCTCGACTTGCTCATACTACTGATGAATGCACTTCCTCATTTATCTGAAAGAGAGGAGGATAGAACTGGGTGAGCTCCTGTTTAGGAGCAATGAGCCAGGTAGCTCAGTTGTTCAGGGACGGGTTTTGTCTGGTATATGGGGCGATTAAACCCTTTGTTTAGTCCAGCGTTAAAAGAAGAAACAAGAATACTTGTAGCTTCCTTTTGGTTAAGGAGTAACCTTTCATTCCATAATTTGGCCTCAAATATAACTCAACTTTAAAATAGGTTAATGAGGTTTTCACTGATGCACTTCTGTTTCAACTACCTGCTGAAGCTGATGTCAACACCTTGGAATTCATTCTCGCAGGATAATCTCTGTCATGGATCCTAGTAGGAGCTGGGCTGCTCGGTGGCTAAGAATTGGTATGTTGTACTTTGTACTGACAGATACTCCAAGTGGTTTTGTTCTGCTAGCATGCTGGGTGGTGTACCTGTATATTTTATGCTAGTTTCTGCACCTTTGTGTTGTTTTCTTATGTACTCTTACTAGAAGTTATGTGGAAGATTGTGCACAAGATCGTCCTATAAAAGTTATGTCAAATAAATCGGTTGGCTCTTACGTATTACCTCTATAATTTGGTATGGACACGAGGAATAGCTTCTCTGTATAATTGTGGCTATGCAACTGTTTACTGGTGCTGGAGAAGATTTTTGTGATATTGCAAACTGGGAACATCTGGGAGAACTAATCTTGTACCTGGTACTGAAACTTGTTTTCTTCTTGGGCATAGGTGAGTAGAATGTATATTCTGAGGGATGAATTTGAAGCTATGATTTCTGGCGTTTGTGCTTAAAAGATGATCACTTCAAGGCTTTGAGATTATGCATTTCAACTCTGTAGAGGGGAAAAGTTCACATACACAATGAGTCCTGCAATATTAGTTGTTACGAACTTTAAGAATGACGCTTTTTGAGAATTTTCTCTAGTTCTGTGAGGTTGATTTTTATTCCTTATAGTTTCATTGAATATTGTAGTTCTCTCCTTCTCAGTGTATTTGCAAGTGCAAAGATTCTGCAGTTTGGTAATTGCCTCTTTACTAAGTCTTATATTCTATGTTTTTGTAGGAAAATTTGTTCCTGGTGTCTACACACTTGCAGTCTCTGAAGCACTACCTGAGGACCTGCAGGTCTGTGTTTTGTTGGGACGTGAATTGTTGATATCTTCTTTCATCTGAAAAAATTTATGTTGAATGTGCTCCATTTGGCATTTTCTGTTCAAAATGTCGAGGGTGCTTAATTTGTGAAATTCGGCCATATAGAAGCTACGGCAAGAAGTGAATCACTTTATACAGACAATTCACCTTGGGCATTTTAGCTAGGACATCTTGCTCAGGATAAGTTTGCCTTTGCATATATGGTCGTTGAAAACCAATCGCTGAATTTACATGAAATAGAGTTTCTGTTTCTCTCTATAAATAATATTGACAAGAGTGCCACACTTCTTAGATGTCGAGGACAATTGACTTGTCTTTTTTTTGGTCGGACAATTAATTTGTAGGTTAACATGCAGAAACACTGCAAATCCTTAGAGAAGCTGTGGGGGGATATCACCATCAAATCTTCTTCGTTCTTTGTCTGTTTCTGAGAGTGAAGCATCCTCACACCACTTATCCTTCAGATCGAGTGCCTGTCAAATAATGATTCAATATGATGCTCACTGCGCAAACCAAGCAGCTGAAGAAAAAACTACATATATAAATGCAATCATTTCTTCAATTAGAAGCTGTTATAAGCTTTGATAACTTATAAATTGTAGGCAGGTCCACTTCCTTGTTCTGCTCACATTAGGCCTTTTTGAGACCCATCAACCCTGGGATGGGCATGATCGTTGTCTTCTGGCTTTGAGCTGATGATCTCGTCCTAATCACTGCCAGTATCCACATGTCAGGATTGTGGATGAGGACAAATAGAGGAGTAAAAGATGACCTCAGCTGCACTTTACTGTGCTGAGTATAAATTCGGCGTATATCAAGATGTAAGTAGTCATGAAGACATAAAATTTGTTAAACGGCAAGGTGGATGCACCAAGAGTTTGATGATCAGGGATCATCTAATTATTTGCGGTGGAATGACATACTGATCAGATTATATAGGATTTGAATGGGGTCCAACTAAATTCTGATTGTAATTTGAGACTACTGAGGCTATTTAAAGGACAAAAAGAATCTCACCTCCCTTTAGTATCTTGGATATTACTGATGTGTGGAATGCCGAATCCATCCATCTTGAGCTTGTCCTTTGTATGTATAATTTCAAGCTAAGTAAGTCCAGACCTAGGGACTGGTGAGGACAAATCCATTAGCTTTTCTTGGTGTTATGTTAGTTTAGTTCTTTGTCTGGCTGTGGAAAAGAATTCTCCGCATTTCCAGCTCTCTCTTCTATAACTCATGCTCAGATGATTCGCTGGTGTTAAAATTGTTCTTGCACTCTTTAAATTCGGATTTAGGGTCTTCAGAACCCTTGCTATGTGCACATTGATACGGTCATATAACTTTTGCTGATTTCTCGCAGAATCTATGTGAAGATGAACGTGTGCAGTATGTGCCGCCAAAACGCATATGATGTTTCAGTTGAGGTTTATGTTTGCATATCTGCCACACTTGTGGGATCAGAACTTACCAGATGTAGTATAGGAAGCGTTCCAAGTCCTTGATCTTCATGGTAACCGATCCTTTTGAATATGATCGATGAAATGTATGATCAGGGATTCTGAAAATGCAGGCATGAACTTTCGAAAGCATTTGTCGGTGTTATGATTTCTTTTGCCTTCTAGATCCAGGTGCATTGTGTTTTCATTTTGTAAGGGGATAGATTGGACCGTTTTTTTCAGATGCACAGTCTTCGAGTTCAATCAGTGATGGTCTCGAAAGCTAGTGGCCGTTAGCTTAGCATAGGCTCTACTCTATATATATGTTCGTGAATGAAAATGGTCAGAAAGGAACTTCTTATATTGGTCTGGGACTGATTCAGAACTAGTGGCCCACAGCTTTTCGATCTCGATTACAGAAATCAGGGAAAAATTGGGAGCGGCGGGGGTGGCAAAAGCTTACTGGAAATCAAAGCAGCAAACAAAACGACTGTTCGGTTCGAAAAGCAAGAGAGACGAAGACTTCCTCCGGAAGCTCATGTGAACATTGGACTTGTGGATTCAAAGAGAAACCGATGCGTGAAGCAAAATCAATTGCCCCACACACAAGTGAATTTTCCTCGCCGATAATGCGAACTCGTTCCTCCATATCCTCTGGCGTTTGAGGAGATGGTCTTACCCATTAGCATGGAGCTCCTCCACCATGTTCAAGTTATCAGGAGAAAAGCCATGAGTCCCTGTGGATCAAACTGAGTCTCGTTGACCGAGCACCGACGACATGCCCTCTCACTCGCATGCTTAAGGTGGGGACCTCATGGGATAGATTTTTGCTCGAGAATGATAGGAACGATGGAGATTTATTTCCATTCGCGTGCACATTGCCCAATTCCGAGCTTAGCGAACGCATGGAAAAAGGCACTGTTTGATGCGTACTGGAGAAGAAACCATAGGCGTGGGATCAGAAGCTATCGGCAGCAAGAAGTGCCAGAACTTCACGTCCCCATGGCCCTCCGCACTCATCATGGGCCTCCTCCTCCCTCTCCTGTATATATATCTGTGTTTGCATACTCATGTTATTTAAAGGAAGAAGGAGCAGAAGATATAGCAAAACAAGAAAGGAAGAAAAAAAATTAGAAAGGCAACAGCCATGGCCATTTCTTCAACTTCAAATTGGCTTCTTTGCAATTTTATGGCGATCTCCATGTTGTCGCCTCTTACGGTCGCCGCTCGATGCGGGACTGGTGATCAACTAGTGAGGCACGACAACCGCGTCGGGCCGTCGCTTGTCTCGTACAGAAGACGTCTTCTAGATAACGGCCTCGGTCTAACTCCTCCCATGGGGTAATGTTTTACTGTTTCTCCATTGCCCTATACACACTAGATGAGTGCTTCGTCGATTTTTTTTTTTTATCAGAAAAATTTTCCTTTTCTATTTTCTTGCTCTTTGTCGCTTGGACAAGTCTCTGATTCTGCACGGGCTGTAATTATCTACTAAATTACTAATGCTCGGTGAACCGTCTTCGCTTTTGAACATTTGCTTATACTCTAGCTCTACAAAGCTTATATTATAGTTAAATCCATAACATAGTTTTTAGCTCTCGAAGAGTTCCTATCATCACTTCATCAGTCGGATGAAAGCCCATCATGAAAATTATCTCGCGAATATCATCTAGTGGATCATCTTGGCCCGCTTCGAAAATTTACTACTTTTTTTCTTTGAATCTGCATCCAAATTGACATCGAATATTGGTGAACTTTTTTTTTTTTTTGATCTTTTACATCTTCAATTTGGTTCTCTCCCACGCTTCTTGAAACGTGGTGCATCCTTGGAGCATATAAAATGAAATGATGCAAAATTCATCATTTAAAAAAAAAAAAATTTCCTACGTTATTTCGGTTGTACGTTCTATCTCAAAGTAAATTCAAGGTAATCACCAAGGGATGCGCAATTAATTTATGCGAGTTAGGCATGTTGTGTAGCTACGGAGTCACAGGGTAATTTCTTCTTATGATTTTTCCAATTTGTCTAGACCAACAAAAAATTAGTCTGTCAAATAAATTAAATCAACTTATTATATAGTGATTCACTTCCATTTGAATATTATAGGTTCATTTTCTCTGAGAAAATTACCAAAGCATTTCTAAATCTATTGCAATTATGTCAATTCAGTCATAAACATCTTATTTTTTGCTAGTTAAATCATAAGCCTTTTGCATTTGTGTCAATTCACTTTATTCGGCCAATTTTGACCGGTCGGCATTGACGTGAAATTTTTTTAATAGATATTAATTTTTATTTTTTTTTCAAATTTTTATTTTATTTTATTTTATTCCTTTTTTGCTTTCTGTTTCTCCCATTTCCTGCTTATTCGAAATTAATTTGAGCTTTGGGAGCAGGTGGAACAGCTGGAACCATTTTCAGTGCGACATAAATGAGACACTGATCAAGGAAACTGGTAAATATTTCAATAATTATAAGCATGATATATATATATATATAGATTTTTCGGATAAGAAAATCAAAATGATTTATTGGGTATGAAATGTTTAAACTCCGAAGCGGATGCGATGGTGTCAACTGGCCTTGCTGCCTTAGGATATGAATACATCAATATAGGTACGTAATTCATATTTTCTAATCTCTTGGTGATTAATTTTTCCTCCTACTTCTTTTGTAATTTGTTCATATAATTACTAATTATAGTACGATTTAAACAACGCTTCCAATTCTCTGATTTTTCTTACCACTTTCAGATGACTGTTGGGCCGAACATGACCGGGACATTGAGGTATGCGTGTGTATTCCCCTTGCTCTGTTGTCCAATTTATCTGATGACTTAATAATTGCTCTTATATCTCGAATTCGTATTTATAAGAGTATCGAAATTTTGCGATTTTCGGTTGTCGGAGAACAATGATTCGAAGAATGAAATTGATTAATGGTGGTGTTAATTGTAAGCAGGGCAATGTGGTGCCAAACGCTTCAACATTTCCCTCAGGCATGGAGGAACTGGCAGGTTACGTGCACGAGAGAGGCCTCAAACTTGGAATTTATTCTGATGCAGGGTATATTAAATTAACTCATTATTTCCAAGGGATTTCTATGTAAATAAAATTAGTTTTTTTTCCATGCAAAAATCTTTGAAAATCAAAGTGCTTGTAGTAAAATTTCAGGATCCAGACTTTTAGCAAGAGGATGCCCGGATCGCTTGGATATGAAGAACAAGATGCCAAAACTTTTGCTTCTTGGGTAATTAATTTTCACCGTGCCTTTTGACATTTTATGTGACAAAAAATCGCCTTTGTTGATTTCTATGTTCATGGATAAATCCAGGGGGTTGATTATTTGAAATATGACAATTGTGAAAACAGAGGCATCAGCCCCAGGGATAGGTATGTCAATTCGCCATATTCATTTATGACGTCAAAATGCTACCAATTTGTCTCTTTGTTGGGTTTATGTTCTTTTTTGTGTGTGTGTTATAGATATCCTGTGATGAGCAAAGCATTGCAAAATTCAGGGAGACACATATTTTTCTCTCTATGTGAATGGTGAGTTACCTTCCACACCAACGAAGGATCTTTAGCTAATAGGCATGTAGACCTCTCGATAAAGAGATTGAGGGTGTGAGGACGCTAGCATCATAGATGTAATGTTTGATTAATGATTAGTCACATTTAATAATTTTCTCTATATATATATCACTTTGGTTTTTCACCTTCATATTTTGCTATGAATGGAGGGGAGAGGAAGACCCAGCAACATGGGCACCAAGTATAGGCAACAGTTGGAGAACAACCGGGGACATCCAAGACAATTGGGATAGGCATATACTAAAATCATTTATTTAATTAGCGAAGCAAACGATAGTAACTAGTAGTTTTTTTTTTTGCCCAATTAAATTTTTTAATGATTTTTTTTTTTGGGGTTTCATGTTTCATTGGTGTAGCATGACAACGATTGCTGACCAGAATGATAAATGGGCAGAATATGCTGGACCAGGTGGTTGGAATGGTAAGGATATACGCTGAACTTTTTCTAACCTGGATCATATATATGATGCGTTCTCGAGATAATACAAGGAAAAACTCCAGCCTAGGACCATCTATGCTAGAGATCCATAAAAAATCTCAAACTAGTACACTTATGATAAATGGACCATCCATTAATTAGTTAATTGTTGAGTTGGAGGACGCGTGACAATTGATGGGTGTACTAGTTTAGGATTTTGACCTTTGTTTGTCACATGTGTATTAGTTTGGGATTTTACGTGGTATTAATCTAATTTAACGGAAGGTAAATTTGTCATAGGTATATCAATTTGAGATCATTGATTGTTAAAAAAATTAGTTTGAGGTAAATTTATTACGGGTGTACCAGTTTTGAATTTTTTGTGATATTAGCCTGATAAATAAATTCCTTTTCAGATTTTTTTTGAAGCGATGAGAACAAAAGGGTGTTGAAATAGGAGGGAATTCTCATTGGTTTTCTGATTGAATCAGATCCTAATACGCTTGAAGTTGGAAATGGGGGCATGACTACGGAAGAGTACCGCTCCCATTTTAGCATTTGGGCCTTGGTCAAGGTTATCTATCAGTATCAGTATCAGTATCAGTACCAGTATCAGTTAAACTTCACTTATTTACTCCATGATTTCCTATGTAAAGTTGTGGGTTTGTGCTATTTTTTTATTATTATTAGACTCCGTGTAATTTATGATCTTAGTCCTTGTTTTTTTTTTTAAAACCCTTTCTCTTATAGGCTCCGCTGTTGATTGGATGCGACATTCGATCCATGGACGACGCAACGGTTGAGATACTAAAGCAATCAAGAACTTTTTTTGTGTTTTAACTTTTGGCTTTGATTTGTAAAGATCAATTCTTATGGTCATGGTAATGCAAAGATCTTGGGTTTAACAGATGGGCTTGGAGTTCAGGGTAAAAAGATCAAGCAAGATGGAGATCTGGAGGTAATTTATCTTCATCTTCTTGCTTAAACTTGGAATTGAACACATACATAAGAAAGGGATTTCTCACTTTTCACGGCATACTGTGAATGAAATTTGCTGGGGAAACTGTAAGGTCTGGGCTGGTCCTTTGGCTGGTTATAGAGTGGCTGTTGTGCTTTGGAATAGAGGTGCTTCACCGGCAAATATTACTGCATCTTGGACCGATGTCGGTCTAAACTCGGCAGCAATCGTCGATGCTCGAGACTTGTGGGAGGTACTATCAAACAATTTTCCATGATAAGAATATCAATATGTGTTTTCATATTATCTGATTGTTTTCTTTTCTTGTTATCTTTCCTTCAAATCGCCAGCGCGTAACTCTGGCATCTGTTCGAGATCAAATAGCCGCTCGGGTGGATCCTCATGCATGCAAAATGTTCGTCCTTGCACCGCAGTATTAGCTTCGATGAATATGCATGTGAAAAATATTGTCATGTACTAAATCAGTTTAGTTCTGTTGAAGAAATTGTTGTGAGCATGTAGATTGTCTTGATTGAGAGTGCAATTGTATTCACAAAAAAATGAATTGCATTCAATTTCCTAGCCAACAAACACTGCTAAGCTGGCTTTCTTGTCTGTATTGATCTTCCTTGTTTCATGGGCGGTAAGATATTCCTCCTGGAGCATTAGAATGGAGAGCAATAGATTCTGTTGGGAGAAATTAGTTCAAGTTTGGAGGCTTCTGCATAATCTTATGCTATCTAGAATCTGCGGCCGATCATCTACAGATATTCTTCGGCTGTATCAGAATGACTTCGCACTTCTGGTAGAGCGGTAGAAAGCGGCATTTGACTGCCTTCTCGACGGGAAAGGCCAAAGCTGTCATGTGCATCAGATAGAGCGCTGCATATAATTCGAAGTCCGACCGTTCTAGGGCTACTTGTCTGTTCTGACTTGCATAAGGGCAAATTCTCTTTTCCACAAACGACTTAGACATGTCTGTAAGGACAAAGAAATTCGAAGCTGGCATAAACAACCATGACTCGCGAGACGGAAACTTAACTTGCCTGTTACAAAAAGAACATTTAAAACAACACCCCGCATGGCGATCCTTGCGAAGCTCGATTTCTTTAAGTGAAAATGCATCATCAGACTATCCGACAGCTCCGCTGTTAGAGTGAGTCCTCTCTTCCGACCAAAAGATTCCATTGGGGCACGTCAAGTAGGTTACAATAATAACAAAAATCCCGGGGTTTACTGATCGTTCCTAGATTGCACTGTTCTTTTTGCTTTCCTTGGGAAATCCATCGTCACGTAGGTTCATAGGACCGACTTTATCCTGCCTTGTGAAATTAGTGTGCACCTATTTATAGAGGTTTTCTGCCGAAAAAGGAAATACACAAGCTTATCATGGATTACTTTTCGCTTTCTCTTCCCTTGTTCTTGATTGTTTTGAGCACCGTATCAGCAGGTGCAGCAAGCGGTATCAGTCCAAACCAGAAGCTTGGCGAATCCAGACGAAGAAGAGATCTGTTAGATAATGGGTTGGGTCGGACTCCGCAGATGGGGTAGGCATACTTTGCCACTGCAATTTAGGAATAATCTTTAATGGATAACAGTATGACAACAATCCACTAGCATCTTTTGAAATCATTGCAAGAGGAGACAGGAGTTTCTTTGACATGTTTATGAGTTGATTATACCAACTTCAAATCTTCATATGCCGCCTTTTTCAAGATCTAAGCAAAAAGGGATGTTTGGATATCGTCCCATGCAGATGGAACAATTATAATCACTTCCCTGGCAAGCTCAATGAGGAGCTCATTCGCCAGACAGGTATTGAGGCATCACGTGGGAGCCTACACAGTGATCACCAGGCCAATTTTCTCCTTCCAGCTCTTTATACATCGATGCTTACATTTCCTTCACTCTCGCAGCCGATGCAATGGTTTCCACAGGGTTGGCAGCTCTGGGATATTTGTACATTAATCTTGGTAGCAGCTTTTCCTTTTGGTTTTTAGTATGTACCGAAGAAATGGAAAAATTCTCTATTTTGCCTGACTCTAGGTTTTGACCAGATGATTGTTGGGCTGAACTGAACAGAGATTCCCAGGTACAAAAACTCTGCACATGAGAGTCGTTATATTCTTTGCCTGCGGTCTCCTTTGGCGGATCTCGCCATATATATTGACCGCTTAGTCATCGAGTGTGGATTCTTTCTTAATCAGGAAGCTAGGACATTAAATTGTTTGGATTCTGATTGTTTCAGCATATTTGCTTGTCAATCCAGGATGACTAATCTATCAAGGATGTCAATTAAGTTTTATTTCTTGTTATGAGCAATGTTTTCTTCCACCAGCAAGTGCTTGGTTTTCACACTCGTGCTACTTGCAGAGCTAACACAACGGATATTTGCTTAACTTTTGATGTCCTTCTCAGTAATGTCATGAGACCAAAACTCGTGGTCGATTGTTCTTGAGGATTGTATTGGTCTGGCGCAAATTAGTTTTAACAAGTCATTGTTTATCTGCAAGAGCCTTGCATGATGCAGGTGCTTATCAGCGAGCTTGCAAACGTGTGTTGATCGCATGATTCAAAATATTTGTGCAGGGGAATTTAGTTCCAAATGCTACTATTTTTCCCTCTGGTATGAAGGCACTAGCCGACTACATCCATAGCAAGGGTCTCAAGATTGGAATATATGGAGATGCTGGGTACGGACATCTCGTGGATCCTTTAAAGTCACATATCTTCCAGATGAACTTATCCTAATTATTGCAGCCCCCTGGCACGATGAACAAATTCAGCAATGTTCAAGTGAATGCTCACTAATTTCTTTTTAAACAAGAGCAAACATAAGCTAATGTCCCATTTTTGCGGATCGTATGTCTTGCGTTAAAGTGAGCCGGCAGATTCGCTAAGGCTCCTTCAATGAGCTCCAAATTGACATTTCCTCTGTTGAAGATGCTAACATTACTCGTGATATGGCCGCCTCATAACAAGCTTATTTATCTTGACCAGGACATTGACATGTGCAAAGACAATGCCAGGGTCACTCGGCTACGAGGAACAAGACGCCAACACTTTTGCTTCATGGGTATGTATTGTCTGCACAAATTTTTGCATAGATGCACAAGAAGCAGCACTCCATAAGGGAAGTTTCTCCCACAAGCATCCAATAACCATTGGATTTTGATTTGACATCAGCTGTTCTAGATTATGCTGTTGTTGCAAATGGACTTCAGTTATTCTTATTTAAGTTGAAGTGCATTCTCCTGCGGTCGCTACCGGCGTGATTACCGGTTTTTTTTAATTCTCGTATCTGGTCCTTTATTAACCCGAATTTCCCCAGGAACATGATTTTGGCATGTCATCTGTGACTTTACGAGGCTCAGTTCAACTCACTCTTATGCAATCTTTTCTGATATCTTCAATCTTCCAAAAATAAAAAATAAAAACAAAAAACAAAGGTTCAACTCCATGCCATTCTACATGGTACTCTTGCTCTTGGGTTTGGGATCTTATGTTTCTCAAATCTTGAATTTATTGTCTTGGTACTTTGCAGACCTTTTGTTTATGGATGAAATTACCTGAAAATCACTAGACTGAACCTCCAGAAAAATAGTAGGCTTGCCAATTTGGTCTATTTTGAAATATTTATCTGGTCTCAAATCTTCTAGTGCCACACATGCTTAATCTCACCAATTAATTCCACCTCTTGGTTTAATTACTGCAGGGGATTGATTACTTGAAGTATGATAACTGTCACAACAATGGGATTGACCCTCAAGAAAGGTAAAGCAGATAAGATTTGATTGTGGAAAGGTAATCAACTATGACTTGTGAATGAGCACTTTCAGAGACTGATTGGCAGATACACAAAGATGAGCAAAGCCCTTCTGGACACTGGAAGGCCAATCTTCTTTTCTCTGTGTGAATGGTATGTGACCACACCGAACCCCGGTAATTGCTTTTGGCGTACGCATCATCTACGCATGACAGCGGTCAGAGACTGAACAATTATAGTCACTGTAAAGTCACAAAATGGTTCACGTGGTCTCTGTAGGGGCCAAGCGTATCCTGCAACCTGGGCGGCGAGCGTAGGAAATAGTTGGAGAACTACCGGAGACATAAAGGATAACTGGGGAAGGTAACATGCACCAGATCAACTAACTGGTGGAAACGAATTCTCGGTTTCGATAATCAGATGAACGAGAAAGTTACATTTGTTGCTGAACATGGGAAAATCTGTTCTTTTCCTTTGCAGTATGATATCGAGGGCTGATCAAAATGATGCTTGGGCATCGTATGCTGGACCAGGCGGATGGAACGGTTTTCATGATCGATCTTTTCACATGCAATTGGGCTATGAAACTCGATTTGTTTAATGTATGTCCTAAGCTCTGGAAACTATTCTGTGGTTTTCAGATCCCGACATGCTTGAAGTTGGTAATGGAAACATGAGTACAGAAGAATATCGATGTCACTTCAGCCTTTGGTCTTTAGCAAAGGTAAATATCCGTCCAAAAGACGAATCGTGTAGAGTCTTCTTATCTTTCCTTTCGAGATTTACGTTTCCTAACAGTTCATCATTTTACAGGCTCCGCTTATCCTAGGCTGCGATATTAGGTCCATGGACAATGACACGTTCGAGCTGGTCAGCAACAAGGAGGTCATTGCTGTCAATCAAGGTCTGGAGATAATAGTCAAATTTCATGATAATCTTATGGTCAATGGAAAGGGCAAAAGGACGTTACAACCTCATGACCCTTGTTTTCGTGTGGCAGATGAGCTTGGAGTTCAAGGCAAGAAGGTGAAGAAAACTGGAGATTTAGAGGTGAATCTGCCGAGACGATGCACTACTTTACAAGCAGTGCGTACGAGATTTTCGCGTTATGATATCCTGCTCACTAGTCCTCTCTTTTTTCATGTCAATACGTAGGTTTGGTCGGGTCTGCTGAGTGGCGACAGAGTGGCTGTAGTCCTTACGAATAGAGGGCCTTCTGCCGCAACCGTGACTGCCGAATGGAGCGACATTGGTCTAAATTCTTCTGTGATCGTCGATGCTCGTGACTTATGGGAGGTATGAGTGCAAGAATTCCCATTTTTTTCAAGCTTCCCCTTGACTCGATATGCCGTGAATAGAATCGGAATCTGTCTCTCACATATTTAAAGCCGCATATTACTCAGTTTAACATGGAAGATGGCTTGACATTTTTCAGCATTCGACGACAACCATGATCCGAAATCAACTGGATGCAACGCTTGATTCTCATGCCTGTAAGATGTACGTCCTGACGCCACATTAGCACACCGTTCATCTGGAACTACAAGTGCGCGACGACTCCTCTAGACGTCCGTCAATATGATGCAATAAAAAAGATGACAAGTGTTTCCACATGCAGAAACATAACTTGTACATCTGTCAGGACAGAATCTAACATCTATCTTTATCTTAACTTCACGCACGACCAAAATGAGATCAAGACATGCCTAACGAAAAAAATGAAATCAAGACAGCCGCATTAACTGTTCTTAGCAACCAAACTGTAATCAAGAAGCATAAACCCGGGAAGTCCCAGGTTTTGTTACAATTTAGGAAGCTAGGAACACTAGAATTTTCTGTTAACCTGTTTAAGGGAACTTCTATTAATCGCTTACAAAACTTGTAACATCTCTGGAGGTCCCTTTGAACAACAAAATGATCCTGCCGACACAATAAAAACAGTAAATGTAGCTTTAGCCCATCATATAAATCTAAAGATTGTGCGCATCCTGCAGTGTTTCTGCAAAGTATTTCATATCAGCATAGTTACAACTAATCTTATATTAGACAGAACCCAATACAAACTCAAAATCGAGGGCGAATATCCCCAATTTCTTCAGTTCGTCGAGGTTAGCAAATTTCCTATGGCAAACAACAAGGCAGAAGTGGCTTGGCAACAAGATTGAGGAAAATATTTGAGGGGATAGTGTTGATGGGGGAAGAAATATGTAGAGATGGGAATGATTGCTTATAAACTGAAAAGATCAATAGAAAAGGGATCCCAGGTCTGGTCACAGTAAAGTCGTTCAGTGACCGACTAAGGCTCCCATGCGGTTTAGGAACTTTCAAAGCTTATCTTTATCTTAACTTCACGCACGACCAAAATGAGATCAAGACATGCCTAACGAAACATTGTCTTTCCCAAAAAAAAAATTGAAAGCAAGACAGCCGCATTAACTGTTCCTAGCAACCAAACTGTAATCAAGAAGCATAAACCCGGGAAGTCCCAGGTTTTGTTACAATTAAGGAAGCTAGGATCACTAGAATTTTCTGTTAACCTGTTTAAGGGAACTTCTATTAATCACTTACAAAACTTGTAACATCTCTGGAGGTCCCTTTGAACAACAAAATGATCCTGCCGACACAATAAAAACAGTAAATGTAGCTTTAGCCCATCATATAAATCTAAAGATTGTGCGCATCCTGCAGTGTTTCTGCAAAGTATTTCATATCAGCATAGTTACAACTAATCTTATATTAGACAGAACCCAATACAAACTCAAAATCGAGGGCGAATATCCCCAATTTCTTCAGTTCGTCGAGGTTAGCAAATTTCCTATGGCAAACAACAAGGCAGAAGTGGCTTGGCAACAAGATTGAGGAAAATATTTGAGGGGATAGTGTTGATGGGGGAAGAAATATGTAGAGATGGGAATGATTGCTTATAAACTGAAAAGATCAATAGAAAAGGGATCCCAGGTCTGGTCACAGTAAAGTCGTTCAGTGACCGACTAAGGCTCCCATGCGGTTTAGGAACTTTCAAAGCTTATCCCCCCCCCCCAAAAAAAAACCAGACCCTATATATGGCGCTAGCGCTTTACGTCCTTTCTATTTTATCCCATTCTGTTCCAGTATATGCTGTTGATAATAATCTATAATCTTATAAGCGAAGTGGTCATTGATTGACCAATTGGCCTAGACACCGGATTGCAAGTGCTCGCTCATCCTATGTTGCGGTACCTAAATGGAATGGCTCTCTTAGTTACGCTGCACCGAAAAGGGAAGAAAAAAGGACAATCATCGTGTCGAACAAGGTCTAATGTATGCCTCGCCGGTTACCACCTGTTATGACTACGGTGTACGGGTCACTACTAAATGAAACCATGCGGAGCAATATGGAGTCGAATCGATCTCAGTGCAGCTCAATACATGGGCAAATGAAAACTTGGGATATGTCCAAGTAATATTGATATAACCTGCCATTTTTACGAAACCTTTCCTAGAATTACTTGCAGGGAAAAACTTGAAACCAAGCAGAACAGGGAAGAATAAAAAACTTTGAGGTGAGTAATATGATTCAAAAAGTTGTGTCAGGATGACATCCAGATTAATGGACGTCAAAATTACAATAGGAAGTCCTGCTGAACTATATAAACAATATATTTTCAAGATATCATTGTTTTAGCTTGAGCATTTTCATTGTTCCAAGGAATTTTAAAGATGCAGGATCACACAGGCCAAGCTCAGATCACCTATTAGGTTCTCAAACCACATTGAGCAAACAAGATTTCCATAGCTAAGGCACATCCGGTGCATGAGTATTCTGAAATGGAATAGAAGGGGTTGACACCTGATTTTTAATCACTTTTTCTCTTTTAAAATTCATAAAATAAAATAAAATAAAAAATGAGAAAATTTTAAAAAAATAAACTTCAGTCTGTCGTGACCCAAAAAAAATTTTCCTAAAAAATTTAATGGTGTTTTATTCCCCGACGTTAAATTAATCCGTAGTTATGTACTGCTTGTAAATTTTTCTTTTTGGGATTTTTTTTCTATAGAATCAATATTAGTTACTCATGCTTGTAGTTATATAAAATTGGGTTAAAAGTTGACTAAATTGAAAATATAATGTCGTCATTGGTCTGGGTAATACCTTTGTTTCGGGAAGACGTTTGATGTGTCATTAATAGTATATATTAATATGTCATATGAATTGATTCAATATAATTCTGTATTAATTTTGGGTTTATTGAGCATAATAATCGTGATTAAAAAGGTATCACCCATTTTTATTTTAACTCATGATAACTAATATTAGCTTAATTATTAAAAATGCGTTATTTTAATTGCCTAATATTATTTTTATATTACTAAATAACTAACATCATGACCAGTTAATTTATAGCGTTAATCTTAATAAGTTTAATAATGCCTTATCTATTATCGATGCATTTTAAACCCATTTTATAAAATATAATGGCCAATGAATTATTAATATGTCTAATTAAATATATCATGACACCTCAAATAATTTAGTACATCGGTTTAAATTTACTACAAGCATATTATATAACTAGACATAAATTAAATCTATATATATGTCAAAATCATGAATCAACACCTCAAATTACATGTAGTTATTTTAAATATCTATATATTTTCAAAGTTAAATTGCCCAAAGGCAATTTAAAAATATAGCATTTATATAGTAGACATAATTGGTCATTTTAACTAATATCATGACCAATTACACAAATGCGTTTTAATCTTAATTTGAAAATCTTCTCATAATAAAATTTAATAGTCTAGTTCATTTGAAAATAACTGAATCGCAATTTACTATTAAATTGGTTAATAGTTAACCCGAAATGATTAAAAAAAGGTATCACCCATTTTAAACAATGAATCAATTATTTAATACCAGACGTTTAATGTGTCCGTTTAAATAATAGTTTTTGAGAAAATTTTAATGGTTTGTCGGGCAATCACATTAATAACAAAACTTCCATTAGCCTCACCCGATATTTATTATTTAACCTAATAAATAATTGTACTACGCTCTTCGCTGATTCTGGGGGGGGGGAAGAGCTCTGAAGAGAGCTCACGCTCAATCGAAGAAAGGTGGAGAATATGTCGTAGTTCGAGTCTTCTTCTGATGGGTATCCCAATCCCATTAGCGTGAGTGATGAGTGGTGAGAGGACATAAAAGAATAAAAAATGGGGGGGATCCCACTCAAAGTGCCTACTGGTTCGAGACTTAAGTGAGAATCAACGGGAGAACGGCGGATGGACTTTCGGCTGGTCTTGGAGAGGTTCCCGAGTTTCACTACTTCTGGATCTCCTGCGCCATTGTTCTTGGGGGATTAGATCTTCAAGAAAAAACTTTGATTCCTGGGTCAAATTAAGGACATTGTCGTGTGCTGTTATGGCGCAACCGTTTCTCGACAAAATTTTATGAGCTGTGAGCACCAAATGGTTGAGGTCTATGGAGAGCACAGTCACTGACTTCTTCAAAGGCCTAGCCGAGAAAAACGAAGAGGCTGGAAGCAAAACTGAAGGAGCTTTGCTACGCGATCAGTAAACGCGGAGAATACCACTTTTTCTGGAGTAAAGCAACCTAAAGAATCTCATCGTCGTTGTCGAAGGAGAATGTGCGGCTCCCTTTGTCGGAGGTTGGATATCGAGCGCTTATGTGGACCGTCTGCACCTTGAGGTATCAGACTGTAGTTCGCTACAGTAGGAGGAGAAGGATATCTATACGTCAACTAAAAAATCTCGACGAGGTGCAAAATCGGCCCAGACAAGAAGCCGCAGCTCTATATCAATGGTCAACCCTATGGAAGCACAAAATCGGCTTGGAGGAGTCCTCAAGCGCGCACAAATTTCAAATTATTAAATCAATTCGTTGTATTTCATTTTAAAGAATTCATACCCCAGAATGGAGAGGACAAAGTCCATCCGCAATTTAAATATCTGCACCATAAATCCCAAAGGGAATAGCCAAGCCAATGCTTAGCCTCCCATTGGAGGTTTTTACTTACAGTAGTTAAATACCTGCAACTTAAATACCTGTACCTTAAATCCCAAAGGGAAGAGCCAAGCCAATGCTTAGCCTCCCATTGGAGGTTTTTACTTACAGTAGTTAAATACCTGCAACTTAAATACCTGTACCTTAAATCCCAAAGGGAAGAGCCAAGCAAATGCTTAGCCTCCCATTGGAGGTTTTTACTTACAGTAGTTAAATACCTGCAACTTAAATACCTGTACCTTAAATCCCAAAGGGAAGAGCCAAGCAAATGCTTAGCCTCACATTGGAGGTTTTTACTTACAGTAGTTAAATACCTGCAACTTAAATACCTATACCTTAAATCCCAAAGGGAAGAGCCAAGAAAATGCTTAACCTCCCATTGGAGGTTTTTACTTACAGTAGTTAAATACTTGCAACTTAAATACCTGTACCTTAAATCCCAAAGGGAAGAGCCAAGCCAATGCTTAGCCTCCCATTGGAGGTTTTTACTTACAGTAGTTTAAATACTTGCAACTTAAATACCTGTACCTTAAATCCCAAAGGGAAGAGCCAAGCCAATGCTAGGCCTCCCATTGGAGGTGTTTATTCACTGTCATGTACTTCCTATAATTTAATTTTTGAATCATCAGACCCAAAAGATGAGTAGGTCGTAATACTGCACAGAAGTCGTTAACATACTCCCTCTTTCGGCTTCAGGGAATCTTTAACACTTAAAAAATATAACAAATAAAAATATATACTATCCATGCATCCTATTTAAAAAGTGAAAACACAAAAGAGAATACCCTACTAGAGCCTTAGGAATAAACCAAGCCCGAGTTGCTGAATTAGGATATCCATGAAATTAAGGTACCGAAAGGGCATTAGTTTTAATTAACTAGTGTAACCAAGTCCCCGAGCTCATAATCTCTGGTTCGCAGGAATAAATTAGTTCTCCCGCTAATTTATTTAGGTTTCTAATCGACCTACCAAGAACGATTAGTGGCGACTCTAAATTTCAAAATTATTTAAACAAAAACCAAAGTTGCAATTCGGTAGGGCTTGGGAGGGTCCGCGTTAGGTTAGTCAAATCTAATTAACCTAATAATCCGTTAACCCTTTTAACCCCTCTCGAATTTAAAATTTTAAATTTTTTTTAGAGGGTCGCGACAGACTGCCGACTCCACTGGGGACAGAGATTTTTAAATTTTTGAAAAAAGATACCAATTGGAATACTTAAATTTTTTTATGAAATTTTAAAAGTCTTAGTGGACTTAGGCCAATGAAAATTTCATGGATATCTCGCTTCTAGCGATCTTGCTTGGGACTCATTCTATAGGTGTTATATGTTTTTGCAGGATAGGAGTTATAAGGGGCGAAGTGTTTGGCTAACCCCTTTGTTTTGCAGGCTCGGTGTTGGGTTTATTTGTTTAATTTCGCACATTTTTAGAAGCGCTGTTTTGATATCAATTGTTGTGCATGTCTTGCATACTCTGAGGATCACGACACCTGTACACACAAGCGTCTAAACCCAAGTCGCGAAATTCTTCCTAGAAAACCATAGATAGGGATCGAATATGCAAAACTCTTGCGTCGATTGCGCTGGGGTTGACCATATTTTATCCCGCTCATTATCTAAATTGACAATTCTTCCCATTGTGATTTGATTGCGCGGAGGGTAAGTTTGTCAATTCAGATAGTGGGGGCCTTTTAGGTCCATACCCTGTCTCTCCTTCTTTTATTTTCTAGAGTCCACTCCTCACTTGAGTCATGCGCATGGCTATGTGATTTGCATTTCTCCAAGGTAAAAGTAAGTTCTCTAATTTTATCTTGTATTTATTTTCGGTCGGTCCATGCTAGGTGTTAGTCAGTTTTTGAGCTTGATATTACGACCATTCTTTTAAAAAAATAAAAATTAAATTTTTCCCTCATTTCTTTAAAAAAAATTTTTTTTTGAAAAAATGATGTGAAAAAATCCATTCATGGGAATTTTATTAACCAATAAGGGATTTTTGTCATATTTTTATTGCTTCAATAAAAATGAAATTTTCCTGAAAAAAATTTTCCTCTGAAAATTTACTTCAATACAAAGAAAAATTCATTCAAAAAAAACTCTAGTAGACATCAAGTGATTTTATCACATTTTTCAAAATATAAAAACTTGCAAGAAAATTCTTCTCGAGAAATTCGCTCATGTTTTTCTAAGAAAATTTTCACTAAATAAAATTAGACTAATTGACCAAAAAGAGATTTTTGTCATGTTTTTCTTGCTTCAATAAAAATGAAATTTTCCTGACAAATTTTTCTCTGAAAATTTATTTCGATAAAAAGAAAAATTCCTTCATAAAAAAAAACTTTGGTAAACATCAAGTGATTTTATCACATTCTTTCAAATTATAAAAACTTGCAACAAAAATTCTTTTCGAGAAATTCGCTCATGTTTTTCTAAGAAAATTGTATCTAAATAAAATTAGACTAATGTCTCGGGGGAATTTTATTGACTAATAAAGGATTTTTGTTATGTCTTTCCTGCTCTAATAAAAATAAAATTTTCCTAATAAATATACCTCTAAAAATTTATTTTGATAGAAAATTCCTTCAGAAAATTTGATCAAGAGATTTTATCACACTTTCCAAGTTATGAAAATCTCAAGAAAATTAGTTTTTGAAAAATCCACATGTGACCTCCTAAGAAAATTTCATTTGATTTCTCAACAAAATGGAAGAATAAAATTAGACTAATGTAGGAATCATGGGTCGACCGTTCTTGCGTCTTGTACTAATTATATCATTTACTTTTGTAGGAAATACCAGGTATCCCAGGCGGGGGTAAAGTTTGGTTCAATAATGCACACCACGAATTATTTTTAGAAGTACGAAAAGACAGGAAATTGCTGATTTCTTAATCCTGGGGCAAGTGAGGAGGTCGATCCTTTCGGACTCAGACATGTGTCAGTTAATGAACACGTACGGGCCGTATATTCCGATATGACAGTGGATTTACACCGATTAAACACTGGGGCATATTTAATGTATTGCAGAGGATCCCACGTCTTTTGAAAGACAATAATGATTATATAATCAGGACCCATGAAACAAGTACCTTAACCAAATTAAATCAACTAGAGACCGGTCTTAAAATTTCCTCGGATCCGAAACACGCGGAGGGTTTTTAGAGGACCGAGGTTCTATTAATGAACGTGGCCCACAGGAATTTCTCCCGACGCTACAGGCGACCGACACGAGCAAGTGGACGCCGAAAGAAACAAAATATGGATAAAAGTGGGCATACAACAGGTGGCTGGATTTATTACCAGCGCAATGATCGAGTTGTCATAGCGTTATTGTTCGTGATCTCAAGATGGATAGTGGGGGCCACCGCCGAACCCTTCATCAATGTTCTCGATATCATCGTCTGGAGCAATTAAACAAGAACATCAAGAAGAACATTAAGCCTCGACATCTTCGGTACCTCAAATCGTTCTGTTATGCTATGCGGAAGAAACGATAGCAGAAAAATAAAAAAAAAACAAAACACGTGAAGCTTTTCTTTCATTCCATTCATCAAAGAGTATTACAACAACTCACTGGGGAAGAAAGGTAAGCCAAACTGGGCCCTGATGACCATTACGAAATAGCTCAACTGACTCTCCAAACAGTTGATGCTCTGGATGCACCGGGCGCTCTCGGGATCAAGCTCCGCGAGCCTAAAGAAGAGGCGATCGCACTTCTCTTTAACCTGGGCCATAGTGGCCTCGTAATGCTCAACGGCAAACTCCAGGTCCGAAATCGCTGCCCTCTCGAAAGCAATGTCTGCCGTAATGTCATCAAGTCTCTCCTGCAGCCAACCGCATTTACACCTCATCACAATATTGCCTGGCTCCTGTTCGGCGTAAGTTCGGACCAAGGCCAGGCGGTCCACCAACTTTCCCCTCTCACGAACCAGCCACGAAAGCTGATCGTTGGCAAACTTGAAGGCCTTTTTGTGATTATCAGCCACAAACGTAACAGTTGCCAGACGCTCGGTAACGGGCTTTCACGACGGCGGTCACAAGGACCGTCTCATAAGCGCGGTTATAAGCAGCTAGAAAATTGATGAAGATGGTCGAGAAGTTTCGATACTCCTTTCCTAGTTGGGTACTGTTGACACCTATTTTTAATCATTTTTTTCTATTGCTAAAGTAATAAAAAAATCCATAAAAATTCATAAAATTGAAAAAATCAACTTTGGGGACCTTAGCCAAGCCTAGGGAACCAATTTTGACCAAAAAAATAGTTTTTTGTATTTTTTATTTTATTTTATTTTTTTATATATATTTTAGAAATTAGGAGAATATTTAATAAATAATTTTTATTGATTTTTTCATATTTTCAGTATTTTTACGTATTTTTTTATTTATTTATTTTCGAAAATTAATAGAAAATCCATAAAAATTCATAAAATTGAAAAATCAACTTTGGGGACCTTAGTCAAGCCTAGGGAACCAATTTTGATCAAAAAATGATTTTTCATATTTTCAGTATTTTTACGTATTTTTTATTTATTTATTTTCGAAAATTAATAAAAAATCCATAAAAATTCATAAAATTGAAAAATCAACTTTGGGGACCTTAGCCAAGCCTAGGGAACCAATTTTGACCAAAAAATGATTTTTCATATTTTTAGTATTTTTACGTATTTTTTATTTTCGAAAATTAATAGAAAATCCATAAAAATTCATAAAATTTAAAAATCAACTTTGGGGACCTTAGCCAAGCCTAGGGAACCAATTTTGACCAAAAAATGATTTTTCATATTTTCAGTATTTTTACGTATTTTTTATTTATTTATTTTCGAAAATTAATAGAAAATCCATAAAAAATTATAAAATTAAAAAATCAACTTTGGGGACCTTAGCCAAGCCTAGGGAACCAATTTTGACCAAAAAAATAGTTTTTTGTATTTTTTATTTTATTTTATTTTTTTATATATATTTTAGAAATTAGGAGAATATTTAATAAATAATAGCATTTGATGCCATAAAATTGTGAATGAATACTCAATATTTTTAATTTTCATTTTAATTTTCTCTTCATTTTGGCCAAATAAATTCTAAAAAAATTTTGGGATTGAAAGTTTCTTTATTAATTTCATTTTTTAGGTCATCTGAAAAATTTCTAGAAAAACCATTTTAGCGCTGTAATCTTTAATTTATGCATTTTTTAGAGTCGTGACATTGTCCTCTAATAGTCCAAATTCTTCAGTGGCCTGATGGTGCACATTTCATCATTGCATTCGGTTTTTTTTTCGGATTTAATTTATCACTTGAAGGACTTAGATTTATCATGGAATATCTGGAGTCCCATGGAATTAAAAGTGTCCCCAAGTCTGTAAAATATACACAGCCTCTGAATATGGATTTATGCTTACTTTCGTGAGTTCACGTGCGTTGGCATGGAAGGAAATAACAACAAGCAAGGAAAATGCCCTTTCTAACGGCTCGGGTCAGGTTACTAGTAAAAATGGAGATCCTTCACGTAATGAAGTTTCCCATGGAGATCCTGCCTTTGGAGGGCAAGACGTCACTGTGAACTATGAGCAATTGGCGATGAGAATTACAAGGGTATTGTTGTGGTTTCTCTGGACAATGGCTAAAAGAAATGGGGAACAATATAATTAAACAAAGAAAAAGGGGGGCACTTGAGTTGGTGAGATAAGCCGCCATGAATTACGGTTAGAAGAAGAAAAGATGGAAGGAGACAAAGAGATTAAACAATGATAAAACAAGGGAAATGAATAAAATAAGAGGATGATTATTTTATAGGGGGAGCTTGGATTAAAAAAAATAATAAAATGGGGACAAGTAGAGAATGCTTTCGGTGGAGTGAGGAAATGAGTGAGAGGGAAATGAATAAAAAAAAAAGAAAGAAAGGAAACCATGATTATAATGAAAGAAATGGCTCACACGAAAGGAAGAGGAAGAGGGAGGAGAATAAAAAATGATGGGGGGAGGTGATTATTTTAATGGAAAGGTGAGAACAATGGAGGAGCTTTTGGAGAAGCTCTTATACGGTAGAATAACTCTAGATAAAAAAAATGGGGGAGAGATGGGAGAAAGAATAAAAATGGGGGAAGATGAACGAATAAAAGTATGGGGTGGCAAAGATTATTGGGAGGCTGAAAGGTGATACCATGAGTTTTATTTTTAACCCTCTACCGTCGGTTGAAAGACATATTTTGCTGACCAAGGCTGGATTCTTCCTTTTTGGGGGCTGGCCCTCGATAGACAAAGAATCCAGCAATTTCTTTGGAAGTGCCTCTCCTGATGTTGTTGCGGAGGGAAGTGTTATAATTAAAAAGCATCTACACTCTATTCTCCACGGGAGATATTCCTTTGAAGGCCGTGAAGCATTCTAGAACGAGCGATAGAAAGTGAGATATTCATCACGTGCTACCAAAGGACAAGGGGGCATTTGACCAGCAGCTGGCGTTCATCCACCTTCTCTTCCAGAATACCAGGATGACTTCGCAAGGAGCAGGGGGGGAACGGGGACTTCTTCTTCTTTTTCCTGGACGGTAAGGAGCCCCGGGGGCGATTCTGATCACGAGACCCTTGAGTTTTTCTCCATTTCTCCTCCATTTTCATGTGGACCTTAAAAAAAACCGCATCTCTTGCTCCACCCCGGGCGGATTCTATCACCCCTTAGACTACATCGCCGTCAATGAAACCCATGGGAAGGCATCTTATTCTTGTGCTTTACGGATGTCTCGGCATGGATGCTGTTCACCTCCCATTTCAAGTGTTTGAAGTGGGAGAAGGCGAAATTCATTACCGGGATACTCTCGGATCAAATGTGAAACGACACAAAAGATCAACCCATGATGTAGCACAGTGATCTTTCATCTGAATCGTTACTTATTTTTCGTTCTAGTGGAGTGTTCATTGCTCGAATACTATTTTAAATTTTGAGTAAGGGACACTAGATGGTCAAAGATGCCGTGGTTGGTGTGCAGTTATTGGTTTGTTAAGTAACTGGATGAACATTGTCCCTTCTAGTATTAGCCATTCAACAAAATGTCGGGCAAGATGTCCCCACTTCAGTTGCTCAGTCAATTCCGTCCGGGATGGATCAGGTAAGAATTACTTCTCTTCTATTACCCTTTGTGAAAGAATGAATAGCCACTGGTATGGCCTTTGAGTAAGTAAGTTTGTTGACCTTGCTGAGATGCCTAGTCGGGTGGAATTTTAATTTTTTTTTTTATATACGCATGTTTTTGTTGGCTGGTTAAAGAAGAAGAAGAAGGGGAATTAGAAGTGATATAGACAACAATTACAGTCCTGCAGATTTTGATGAGATGGTAAAACCATGATTTTGTAGCTGGCGACTGCGTTTTCCTGGAAATAAAAAAAAAGGGGGCAATGCGGAGCCTTGTTTGCGTGCCGATATTTTTGGGAAGTAATATGACGGGCTCCGTATGAGAATTTATCTATGGAAATTTTATAACAGTGACTCAAAGAAAGATTCATGTAGTATAATAATTAAGAAAACACGATGTCCTATCTACGAACAAAGCGGCCTCAGCCGTGACGGTAGTCTGAGTTAAATAAAAAATATGGTTCTGCAAAATATTAGGAAATAGAGAAGATGTAGTGATTGAATTGAGATCCCTTTTACTGACAAAAGAATGTATTCTTGGTTAAGCACGCGGGATTTCTTTATCAGCAATGGGAGGGCCAGAAAATTTGTGTATTCATTGAGATCATAGGACGTGAAGGACAATCTGAAAAATACATAATAGAGGTATAGAAGATAAAATATAAATGGAGAGAAATAAAATGCATGCGGATTTCACCAATATAGGTAGATGCCACAAGCTATGCGATAAATGTTTTATTCGGAGCTGAAGTTTTGTAGCTTTATCCGAAAATAAAATACATGTGCAAGACACGGCAATAATGGAATTATCGCAATTTCAAGTTTACATTCACGTTCATTCATGATCGAAGGCCGATTCCAAGAGTCTATGGCGATAAACTGAAGCTAAGTTTTCTTCCTATTCTTCTTATTTTAAATGCAAACCTGCATAGATTTATACTCCATTTTCATTTTTTTTATGTCAGGTAAAAAGGGCAAGCCCATATCAACGGCAAATCCCATGGAAGTGCAAAAATCGGTCCAGACAAGCTCCTAAACTGTCTACCGATTTCTCAGCTGATCTGTGACTAAAAGTCCCTCTTAATTCAAAAGAGACTCTTTATATTGGGAACATAGAGAGCGAAAATCAATTATAAAAATCCCTCCCAAAAAATGGGAGATAAGTACTCTTTCCACTCTTTTAGTTTTAGGTGCAGATTAGCACATATTTTGTATACTGACATTTCACTCTATTTTATGTCAGGAAGCCACGGTTCTATATCAATGGTCAACCCTAAGGAAGAAAAAAATATGCTTGGAGGAGTCCTCAAGCGCGCACAAATTTCAAATTGTTGAATCAACTCGTTGTATTTCATTTTAAAGAATTCATACCCCAGAATGGAGAGGACAAAGTCAATCCGCAATTTAAATACCTGCACCATAAATCCCAAAGGGAAGAGCCAAGCCAATGCTTAGCATCCCATTGGAGGTTTTTACTTACAGTAGTTAAATACCTGCAACTTAAATACCTGTACCTTAAATCCCAAAGGGAAGAGCCAAGCCAATGTTTAGCCTCACATTGGAGGTTTTTACTTACAGTAGTTAAATACCTGCAACTTAAATACCTGTACTTAAATCCCAAAGGGAAGAGCCAAGCCAATGCTTAGCCTCCCATTGGAGGTTTTTACTTACAGCAGTTAAATATCTGCAACTTAAATATCTGTACCTTAATCCCAAAGGGAAGAGCCAAGCAAATGCTCAGCCTCCCATTGGAGGTTTTTACTTACAGTAGTTAAATACCTGCAACTTAAATACATGTACCTTAAATCCCAAAGGGAAGAGCCAAGCCAATGCTTAGCCTCCCATTGGAGGTTTTTACTTACAGTAGTTAAATACCTGTACCTTAAATCCCAAAGGGAAGAGCCAAGCCAATACTTAGCCTCCCATTGGAGGTTTTTACTTACAGTAATTTAAATACTTGCAACTTAAATATATGTACCTTAAATCCCAAAGGGAAGAGCCAAGCCAATGCTAGGCCTCCCATTGGAGGTGTTTATTCACTGTCATGTACTTCCTATAATTTAATTTTTGAATCATCAGACCCAAAAGATGAGTAGGTCGTAATACTGCACAGAAGTCGTTAACACACTCCCTCTTTCGGCTTCAGGGAATCTTTAACACTTAGAAAAATATAACAAATAAAAATATATACCATCCATGCATCCTATCTAAAAAGTGGAAACACAAAAGAGAATACCCTACTAGAGCCTTAGGAATAAACCAAGCCTCAGTTGCCGAATTAGGATATCCATGAAATTAAGGTACCGAAAGGGCATTAGTTTTAATTAACTAGTGTAACCAAGTCCCCGAGCTCATAATCTCTGGTTCGCAGGAATAAATTAGTTCTCTCGCTAATTTATTTAGGTTTCTAATCGACCTACCAAGAACGATTAGTGGCGACTCCAAATTTCAAAATCATTTAAACAAAAACCAAAGTTGTGATTCGGTAGGGCTTGGGAGGGTCCGCGTTAGGTTAGTCAAATCTAATTAACCTAATAATCCGTTAACCCTTTCGAATTTAAATTAATTTTTTTTAGGGGGTCGCGACAGGTACCCTCAACAGAAGCAGCGTCCACGGTCCTGAATAAACCGAGGATTTCAGCCTCAACGGTAGAGTTTTGGGCTATATGAGCGTAACCTCTACCAAGAAGATTGTAGAGTTTCTCCCACTCAGCCAGGATTTCGGCGGAGAATGTATGGTTAGGAGAATTGGCCATTTTTGAAAGCAGATCACGAAAGAAAGGAGGAGAGAGGCGAGGCAGATGATCGGAATGTGAAGGCGATAATCTGCTTCAATTTAAATACTGATTTCAAAGGGGCAGTCTCTATTGGTCGAGTTTTTTCTATCTACCATTCTCTGTCGGTAACACCCCCGCTGGCTCAAATTCCAGTTAAGCGGCAACCTCAAGTTGAGCAGACTCGACGTCTCTGCAGAAAAGTTGGACGGGCCGCCACCACTTTGAAAAAGAAAGAATAAAAAAACGAGCTGAGTGGGAGACAAAGAAATTTTCGGCAGAAAAGGAGATACGACTCGTCTTTATTGGAGGACCCGCCTGTAAATCGACGATGGAGATCTTGACAAGGGCCCTCTACCACTAAAAGAAAAAAGGAAGACAAACTGAGCGAGAAACAAGGATTTCCCCTTTGATCAAAAGCTGAATATCAGATTTTCTCCCTCGGAAAATCTAATAGCACTGCCCGTGAAGAGGGAAGTCGTTGCTATTGCCAGAGAGAGAACTTGTCCTCATTTGATAGTGAGAGTTCATTCGCAAGAACTCGCAGGAGAAAGATAGAGAGGAAGGAGTTCTCGTGGGAGAGGAATTCAAAACCTTCACCATCAAAGCATCGGTTTTCAAAGCCTGTTACGAGAAGCCATCAACGATCCCGTGATCCCTCAAGTCCGAGAAGACATTCTGAGGCGGTCTCGAATCGGCAGTCCTAGATCCAGAAATATGTCGAGCATTAGGGGAACGGGCACATGTTCAACCCTGGTCGAAACTGATGAAGTTCCTTACCCTGAGGGTCTACTGGTCATGGCCATTGACGGTAATCTAGTCTCTCTGTCAATCCTTGTTACCGTATTAAGAAAATGCCGGTATAAGGTTGTAGCTCAAGCAAAGGCGACAGAGGCCTTAGAGATATTAAGGAGGAGTGGTGACCAGTTTGATATCGTCCTCACCGCCATGGTAGGGATTGACATGGATGTTTTCACTCTCTTGGAAGTCATCAATTCTAAATTAAACATGCCAGTCCTCGTAATATCGGCAAGCGATGATCAGCAAGCCATAATGAAGGCTGTCTTAAATGGGGCCCAAGACGTCATAACGAAACCAGTTAGGGTTCAGATGCTTCAAAACATATGGCAGCACGTGGTAAGGAAGCAATTGCACGACCATGAGAATAAGCATCAAGCCTTCAATTTTGTTCCAAGCAACTGGAGAAAGAAGATGAGTTGGTCTCCCGAGCTGCATCGTATGTTTGTTAATGCAGTTCAGCAGGTAGGAATCAATTCGGCACGGCCGCAACATATACTGGAAATTATGAACGTAGAGGGACTCACTAAAGCAAATGTTTCGAGTCATCTTCAGAAGTACATAAAAAGGGTGAGAGAACACAATGCAGCTCAGAATCAAGAAAACCAAGGCGGGACTAATCCAAGCCTGAATGTCGAGTCTCCTCGCCACCATAAGTTCCGCAGGTTACATGGGGCGAGCCACTTCCCATCATCAACCAAGCCAGTAGCCGTGCCATCAATCCTCCAGGCGTTAATCAAAGTATCCCCCAGAATCACCCTAATGCTCTTCAAGAGTATAGACCGCAGGGGCAGTGTATTCAGACTCCTTGGTCTGAGCACCAACCCGTGGCTAGAATTCATCCCATGATCAGCGCGCCTGCGCAGCCAGAGAATCAGACAAGAAATTATCCTGAGCACTTCCACTTCTTTAATCCTCGAATGGAAGGAGTTTTTGGTAGCAGGACAGTTGGTAATCCCCACACTCTCGAGTAATGATGAAGGCTCCAGCACGAGAAGTCAAATTGCTCATGGCGAGGACAGAATGAGAAATCTACCGCCAGCATTTGCCAACAACAATGCCCAATTCGAGCATCAGTTGCTGGAAGGTTCAAGAGATTACCCAGATGATGAGCTTACTGCCCTGGTCAACCAGTTTAGGGTTGACAGAGGTCCCAAACCGCGATCAGGAGCCAGTGAGTAGGAACTCTCAAACATCGGTCATCCACACCCGAACCAACACGAGACTAGCTGATTAACGAAGAGCCACAGGAGAGGCAGAACTGACCTTGAATAAGTGCACCTTTCATTTCATGCTTAATTCCCCTGCGTATGATATTTCCAGCTTTTTAGGTGACTAGATTTAATTCAGGGGTAAGGGGGTAATTTGTTTTTTTTTTATCTCGTCGAATGCATGAATCCCTTTTTTATGCTAGATTTAGGGCGGACCAATTTGTGGCAACGTCGCTTATTGCCATAATGAGAAATGTTGAATGGCCTCACGTAGGGGAATTTCAAGTGAAAAGCCCAGGCGAGCTCGAAGACGGGTAACTGTGTGTCGTTCCAATTTACCCTTAATCGTTGCAAAATGCTAAATTGGATTTGTTCCATTCTCACCCAGGGGATTGCAAAGTGCCTCAAGAGTGTCGCAAAATGAAATGACCCAATGGAACGCGATAGGACTCATTTGCCTCGAAGGTAACCTTCAAATTAAAGGAGCCCTCCGGTCCACGGACCCGATGGCATAGAAAATGATGATGGTCCAAGGCAACCCGAAAGAAAATAAGGCCCAACTAAGCAAAGCACATATGTGGCAAGCTCAAAGTGAAGGGCAACTCGGGACATACAATTCAATCCAATCCAAATGAAGGAACTTCCTCAATTCAAATCCAATGGAAGTACACACAAGGGTAAAACAGTATCGTTCCAATTTTTCTAGAATATGAAGAACATATACTGCCGCATTCTCTTTCATTTTTGCAGGGGAAGTCTCTACTGGCCAGATTTTCTTGTCCAACATTCCCTAACAGTATCACCTCCGCTACTCGTCTCCAATCTCGAGCCAAGCAAATCCGACGTCTCTACGGAAAAGTTGGACGGGACGCCACTACTTTGAAAAAGAAAGGATAAAAAATAAGCTGAGTGGGAGACAAAGACATTTTTGGCAGAAAAGAGATACGACTCGTCTTTATTGAAGAACTCGCCAGCAAATTGACGGTGGAGACAGCAACAAGGGGCCCCCTTCCACGGAAAGATGGAAGGAGACGAGCTGGGCGAGAGATACGATGAAAAGAAAATCGAGAAAGCCAAAACACTCGAGAGAGGCAATACATTTGCTAAACCCACGTCTAATTTTAAAGGAGGCATCTTCTTGATAATTCTCATTCATGCTCGAAAGAGAGACTCTTAAAGCATACGCAGTCTCCCAAAAAAATCCAGAGAGTGAAAATACAAGAAGAGATATCAAACTTTGAGAAATTGTTAACCAAATCGAAGATGTCTCAACCCAACACACTTGAAAGTTATCGTTACTTGCTGAATATGAGAGAGGAAGAGTTCGAAGCCATATTTAGGATCGAGCCTATGGAGCCCGGCCCTTCCACCGACGACGTCCAAGAGCCCGGTAAGGACAATGACAACAACAGTAAAGGTCAAAAGAGGCGTTACCGTCGCCATACTGAGGAGCAAGTACGAAAGCTTGAAGCTTTCTTCAGAACGTGCCCTATGCCAGACGGCAAACAAAAAATGGAACTGAGTCAAGAGCTAGGACTTGAACCTTCGCAAATCAAGTTCTGGTTTCAAAATAGACGAACCCGAATGAAGACTCGTCATGAGCACAACGAAGCCGAGTTTCTAAGAATTGAAAATGAAAACCTCCGAGCGGAAAACAAGATGTATAAAGAGACTTTTGACTCCGCCACCTGCCCCAACTGCAATAGCCTCCTTCTCACCCTCGATGAAATGTATGATCTGAGGATCGAAAATGCACGTTTAAGAGGTGAGTTAGACCAGTTTATAACAGGATCGAGTTCTGTTGGGGCAGGGTACAAAAGGACCAATGATACTGGATCAGCATCAATACCTCCCAGGAAGAAGGGACAGATCACCACCAAGCGAACATTGACGATGATCTTTTCGCCATAATCAACCAGTTTGATATCGGTAAAGTATCGGGACTGTGATGCACTTGTTCAGCCAGTGACCACCAGACCTTCAATATGGCCGATGCATACCTAATTTGGGATGAAGCCAGCTGATCATGGGAGAGCCTGCAGAGGAAGCAGAACTGATCCTGAATGAGTGAACGTGTTTTATTTCCTTGCGTGAGATGTTTTTCTGCTTTTGTGAATGTGTAAAAGTAAGGAGTAATAATCCGACTTCCCCCTATTAAATGCTCGAATCCGCCACCTCACCAACCTCACGATGAATTGATGGCGAGTAAAAATCTGCATAAACCTGAAGGGTAACTTCGTATCGTTTCAATTTACCCTCAATTGCTCCAAGTTTTAAAATTAAGCCCCTTCTATTCTCAGGAAATTGCAAATCGACCCGAGAACGCAATCATATCCGAATACAAGTTGAACAAAATTTGGGGGGCAAATTGACTCATGGGCATTACCACGGGATGGACAGCTTCGGATAAAGGAAAGTACAAGCGAAAGACGCGAACAATCTCATAAATGGGTAATTCTGTATCGTTCTAATGTGCACATAATCATCTCAAGTCTTGAATTGTCTTATTCCATTCTTAACAGGGATTGCAAATTACCTCGAGAAATACCGTAACATGGCCCAAGGTGATACAACAGGGCTGTTTTATCCCCAAAGATTAACCTTTGAAAGGATAGCCCCATGGACACCTACGGTCCAATGGACCGAATGGTATGGGGGATGACAGTAAGTCCGAAATATCCCGAGTTCGATCCCCAAGGGTGGGGAATGTTGTATGTATTATAAATAAATGAAACTACTTTTTGTGCATTTTTTTAACAAACAGGAATACTTGACGACCTTACCAAAAAAAACAGGAATACTCGACGAGTAATATCAAATTCAGTATTTTACTATAGTCTTGCCATAATGGTGAGGTGCCTAACAAAAGTCGAGGAAAATTCAATCCAGCAAAATTAGTAAGAGACTCGTGCAAGGCATTCAAGACGAAAGGTAAATCAGCATCGTTTCCAATTTATCCCTTTTAATACTGGCTGACATGTCTCATTTTCTTTCTACAGGAAATATTTACACTAACATTTAACATGTTGAAGGAGACAAATCCAAAAGGAAATTATGATCATCTGACAAGATCTATTCTGGTGAAAAATGGGGCAAATTGATCGCAAGCTCTGAAGCGAAAAAGCAAATATGTCTTCCTTATCTCGTTTGATTTCAAGAATAATTTCTCTGCTTTTTGCAGGGGCATTCAACCGCTAAACCATGGCGATCGCTGTCATTAAACCAACCGAAATGCTCCCTCACCCATATGTTTTATCGCGCAGGGGCAAAGTTTGAGACGAACCGCCCCTCGACATAAGGAGTAGGCTTCCCAATTTGTTCGGTCCGCCCACATACCGGGGGCAATTCAAATCCGCCCATATTTGCACATTATATAAACACACATGATACTAAAAATTGTCACATCTACATTGTGCTTACACAATTCATGAATTATGCATAACTACTCCGTGTGTTTAACTTACCAACTCCAACTTAGAGCATAGACTGTACAGGAGACATCAAATGTGCAGAATGGGGCATGACAGGATGAGGAAAGGCAAACCATTTCCACACAGGTCTAACATTTTAATCTACAGATAAATAGCCTTTCTCCAGAGTGAGAGAAAGCCCTTTCGGAATGAAGTCCCCCATTCAGATTACATTCAAGGTGTTTATACTATAAGAACCTCCTTAAACAGAAGTGGTAATGCAATACATGATCCATATGTTGATCGATTGCATCATGAGTTATTGCACAGACTGCCTTTAATCATGGCAAACTTAGCTGAACAATTTTGTATGAACCAATGAACGCATTGATGAAAATGCTTGCACATGTTACCTTTGACATCGCCTGACAGGCAACACATTCCCGGTGTTCGAGTCACCTTCCAAAGTTTTGAAATTCATTCGGCGATTATTGAATGAATAAGCCTGGTTATCAAGAAGCCACCAAGCACTTCTTCCAAATTCTCAGGTAAGTATATCTTCAACCTAAACCTTTCAAGAGAATGAATTCTGATGGTTGTTGGGATACTCGAATCCATTGCGGTACATACAAGTATCCACCTTCCTCAATAAAGCATGATTTGTCTCAAGGACAGAAATGTTCGAGACCTTTTGATCTCTGCCTCTTTGGTTTATTCCTAAAGCGACAGGAGAATATAATTTAGGTTTGAGCTTCTGCAGGATTCCTGGTCTCCCCAGATTTCAGAATGGCACCCTTTGAGGTACACCAAGCCCTTCTTACAGGCAAACTAAGTCCTTCTTACACGCAAACTAAGTCCTTCTTACAGGCAAACCAAGTCTTTCTTACAGGCACAAAGTCCTTCTTACAGGCAAACCAAGTCCTTCTTGCAGGCATAAAGTCCTTCTTACAGGCAAATCAAGTCCTTCTTACAGGCACAAAGTCCTTCTTACAGGCGAATCAAGTCCTTCTTACAGGCAAACAAAGTCCTTATTACAGGCAAACTAAGTCCTTCTTATAGGCAAACTAAGTCCTTCTTACAGGCAAACCAAGTCCTTCTTACAAGCACAAAGTCCTTCTTACAGGCAAACCAAGTCCTTCTTACAGGTAAACCAAGTCCTTCTTACAGGCATAAAGTCCTTCTTACAGGCAAATCAAGTCCTTCTTACAAGCACAAAGTCCTTCTTACAGGCGAATCAAGTCCTTCTTACAGGCATAAAGTCCTTCTTACAGGCAAACAAAGTCCTTATTACAGGCAAATCAAGTCCTTCTTATAGGCAAACTAAGTCCTTCTTACAAGCAAACCAAGTCCTTCTTACAGGCACAAAGTCCTTCTTATAGGCAAACCAAGTCCTTCTTACAGGCATAAAGTCCTTCTTACAGGCAAATCAAGTCCTTCTTACAGGCACAAAGTCCTTCTTACAGGCATAAAGTCCTTCTTACAGGCAAACAAAGTCCTTATTACAGGCAAAGCAAGTCCTTCTTACAGGCAAAGTAAGTCCTTCTTACAGGAAAATCAAGTCATTCTTACAGGCAAATCAAGTCCTTCTTACAAGCAAATTAAGTCCTTTTTACTGGCACAAGTCCTTTTTACAGGCACAAAGTCCTTTTTACAGGCACAAGTCCTTTTTACAGGCACCAAGTCCTTTCTACAGGCACCAAGTCCTTCTTACAGGAATCTATTATGGGGTGACCTACCATACGGGTCAAAGTTTAATTAGTAGAATCTTTTTATTAGGAATCTACCATGGTACGACCCACCATACTGTTGACACCTGATTTTTAATCACTAAAATTTATAAAAATATATATAATAAAAAATTGAGAAAATTTTTTTAAAAAATCAACTTCGGTTTGTCGCGACCCGAAAAAATTCCTAAAAAATTTAATGGTGTTTTATTCACTGGTGTTAAATTAATCCGTGGTTATGTACTGCCCGTAAAATAATTTTATTATTATTATTATTTATTTACTTATTTATTTATTTATTTATTTCGAGATTTTTTTCTACAAAATCAATATTAGTTACTCATGCTTGTAGTTATATAAAATTGGGTTAAAAGTTGACTAAATTGAAAATATAATATTATCATTTGCCTGGGTAATACCTATGGTTCTGGAAGACGGTTAATGTGCCGTTAATAGTATATATTAATGTGTCATATAAATTGATTCAATATAAGTCTGTATTAATTTTGGGTTTGTTGAGCCTAATAATCGTGATTAAAAAGGTGTTACCCATTTAATTTTAACTCATGATAACTAATATTAGCTTAATTATTAAAAATGCGTTATTTTAATTGCCTAATATTATTTTTATATAACTAATATCATGACCAATTAATTTATAGCATTAATCTTAATAAGTTTAATAATGCCTTATCTATTATCGATGCATTTTAAACCCATTTTATAAAAATATAATGGTCAATAACTTATTAATATGTCTAGTTAAATATATCATGACACCTCAAATAATTTAGTACATCGGTTTAAATTTACTACAAGCATATTATATAACTAGACATATATTAAATCTATATATATATGTCAAAATCATGAATGACACCTCAAATAACATATAGTTATTTTAAATATATATATATATATATATATTTTCAAAGTTAAATTGTCCAAAGGCAATTTAAAAATATAGCATTTATATAGTAGACATAATTGGTCATTTTAACTAATATCATGACCAATTATACAAATGCATTTTAATCTTAATTTGAAAATCTTCTCATAATAAAATTTAATAGTCTAATTCATTTGAAAATAACTGAATCGCAATTTACTATTAAATTGGTTTAATAGTTAATCCGAAATGATTAACAAAGGGATCACCAATTTTAAACAATGAATTAATTATTTAATACCAGACGCTTAATGTATCCGTTTAAATAATAGTTTTTTTTTTCAGAAAATTTTGATGGTTTGTCGGACAATCTGTCGCGGCTTAATCGAAATGGTAGGCGAACTTCATTTTTATATCAGTCCTTTCATTTCTAATTCTAAAAGAAAAAAGCACGTGTCCACGAGTCACCCAACTCGTGGGTACGTTTGACCGAACCAAAAGAAGACATGAAGGGGGAGGCGAAACCGAAGCAGACAAGGCGGTGACCTTTATTTTTAGTTCTAATTGGCACATAGCTGGTTCGTGACGGAAAAGAGAATCCTCTCTTTAATTGCCTGACACATCTGAAAAGTGGCTGAGCATGGTGTATTAATCAACTTTTCCTGCATTTACCAAGTTATTTTGCTTTTGGTCGGCCACGAGAAGAGAATGAAAAAAGGAAGGGCCTTGAATGTTTGGTGGAAGTAAAAAAAAACGAAGAAAGGTCGGCGGGTCTAAGAGAAGAAGGCTCGGTGGCTAGGGGTAAAAGAGAGGGACTGGCTGCTTGGACTGGGGGTGACGGGAGATTATCCAAAGTGGTATTGATGACCAAGCGAAGAGAGGAAGGCACGTTCACTTTCCAGCGAAGAACGAAAAGGAAAGAACAAGAATACGAAGAAGAGATTAGTAGATGAACGGGTGGTCTTTCTTCACTTGCGACGTCGTCTGCACGGTCTGATGATGGGGATGAGAACCATGGTCGCGAAGCATAGCTTGAGCCACATCCTTCAACTCGTGACCAGCGAACGTTTCCATGCGTTCGGGCACCATTCGCTCATGATGCTCCTATAGAGTGGCTATATTGAATGGTTACGCACAATTCCTTTTGCGAGTAGCTGGTCCAATTTGCATAGGTATGTGTGTGATGTGAATTAAAATACCTGACTGCCAAGAAAAGAGCTAAGAGAAATATTAAACAACCTGCTTCACTACTTGATAGAGATGAGTGAGTTTTGAGATAAAGCCCACGTCGGTGCTTTGAAAGGATCCAGAAGACGCATGATTCATATGGCTGCTTGCATTGCATTAATTTATTATCGTCATTTTGCTGTGCGGTTAACCTAATCGTAGCACTTTTAGGTCTTCAATTTGAATGGCCAGGATCCTTCTATGATGTTATGGGTCCTCGGGCTCTTGACAACTTGATTGGTCAAGTGTTAGCTTAAGGATGTTTCATCCGAAGTTCATTGGTTAGTTGCATCTGTCCACATTTAGAGTAAAAAATTACAGTTATCAAAGCTATTTGTGATACACAGATTGAGCATTTGCTGACCGAGTTATGTTTATTGCGCTTCTATATGATTAAGAATCGGATAGGAAGTCTAGTGCTACAGTTCTGTTTTTACTTAAGATCCTCCACATCTACCATTTGGTCTAGACGGAGAAAATGAGTAGTCCAAAGTCCACTAAAGAAATAAACACGAAGAATTATGTCTGCATGACACTAGTAAAAAAATTTTCATTTCTCTACCGAACGCCCACATCTCATTTTGAAAACTCTAATCCAGTCTCATACTTAGATAGCTTTGAGTTTTACAGCAGAACTGGGAGAGCATGCTTTCTTAATTTGGAAAATTTGTTACGGCTTTTTTTTTATGAACAATCAATAGATATTCAAACTAGTTTGAAATAATTATACCTTCTTTGTTCTTGTCTTTAGTAATAAACTGTTCCTCATAAGATAACATTACTTCACTAAAAATGAAAATTTTAGATCCTACTCTGTGACAAATATTAGTACTCCTGCTGTACGAGCTACTTCACCATAGTGAGGTCTTCCACCATCAAGCCATCAAGGAAAGCTAAGTGCTCTTCTGTCTCTTTTCATCTTTTTAGTTTATTTTATTTGTTAGCGCTATTATTATTATTATTATTATTATTATTATTATTATTATTATTGTTATTATTATTATTATTATTATTATTATTAAATAAGCGTAGATTTTTAATACCACCCCATTTCTCATATTTTTATGTCAGGTAAAGGGGAATACCCCACATCAATGGTAAATTATATGGAGATGCAAAATCGGCCCAGACAAGCTCCTAAGTGTCCACCCATTTCTCAGCTGATCTGTGATTAAAAGTCCCTCTTAATTCAAAATAAACTCTCTATATTGGGAATATAGTGAGTGAAAATCAATTATAGAAATCCCTCCAAAAAAAATGGGAGATAAGTACTCTTTCCACTCTTCTGGTTTTAGGTGCAGATTAGCACATATTTTGTATACTGACATTTCACTCTATTTTATGTCAGGAAGCCGCAACTTTATATCAATGGTCAACCCTATGGAAGCACAAAATCGGCTTGGAGGAGTCCTCAAGCGCGCACAAATTTCAAATTGTTGAATCAATTCGTTGTATTTTATTTTAAAGAATTCATACCCCAGAATGGAGAGGACAAAGTCCATCCGCAATTTAAATACCTGCACCATAAATCCCAAAGGGAAGAGCCAAGCCAATGCTTAGCCTCCCATTGGAGGTTTTTACTTACAGTAGTTAAATACCTGCAACTTAAATACCTGTACCTTAAATCCCAAAGGGAAGAGCCAAGCCAATGCTTAGCCTCCCATTTGAGGTTTTTACTTATAGTAGTTAAATACCTGCAACTTAAATACCTATACCTTAAATCCCAAAGGGAAGAGCCAAGCCAATGCTTAGCCTCCCATTGGAGGTTTTTACTTACAGTAGTTAAATACTTGCAACTTAAATACATGTACCTTAAATCCCAAAGGGAAGAGCCAAGCCAATGCTTAGCCTCCCATTGGAGGTTTTTACTTACAGTAGTTAAATACCTGCAACTTAAATACATGTACCTTAAATCCCAAAGGGAAGAGCCAAGCCAATGCTTAGCCTCCCATTGGAGGTTTTTACTTACAGTAGTTTAAATACTTGCAACTTAAATACCTGTACCTTAAATCCCAAAGGGAAGAGCCAAGCCAATGCTAGGCCTCCCATTGGAGGTGTTTATTCACTGTCATGTACTTCCTATAATTTAATTTTTGAATCATCAGACCCAAAAGATAAGTAGGTTGTAATACTGCACAGAAGTCGTTAACACACTCCTTCTTTCGGCTTCAGGGAATCTTTAACACTTAAAGAAATATAACAAATAAAAATATATACCATCCATGCATCCTATTTAAAAAGTGAAAACACAAAAGAGAATACCCTACTATAGCCTTAGGAATAAACCAAGCCTGAGTTGCCGAATTAGGATATCCATGAAATTAAGGTACCGAAAGGGCATTAGTTTTAATTAACTAGTGTAACCAAGTCCCCGAGCTCCTAATCTCTGGTTCGCAGGAATAAATTAGTTCTCCCGCTAATTTATTTAGGTTTCTAATCGACCTACCAAGAACGATTAGTGGCGACTCCAAATTTTAAAATCATTTAAACAAAAACCAAAGTTGCGATTCGGTAGGGCTTGGGAGGGTCCGCGTTAGGTTAGTCAAATCTAATTAACCTAATAATCCGTTAACCCCTTTTAAAATTTTAAATTTTTTTAGAGGGTCGCGACAGACTGGCGACTCCGCTGGGGACGGGATTTTTAAATTTTCGAAAAAAGATACCAATTGGAATACTTGAATTTTTTCGAAATTTTAAAAGTTTTAGTGGACTTAGGCCAATAAAAATTTCATGGATATCTTGCTTCTGGCGATCTTGTTTGGGACTCATTCTATAGGTGTTATATGTTTTTGCAGGATGGGAGTTATAAGGGGCGGAGTGTTTGGCTAACCCCTTTGTTTTGCAGGCTCGGTGTTGGGTTTATTTGTTTAATTTCGCACATTTTTAGAAGCGCTGTTTTGATATCAATTGTTGTGCATGTCTTGCATACTCTGAAGATCACGACACCTGCACACACAAGCGTCTAAACCCAAGTCGCGAAATTCTTCCTAGAAAACCATAGATAGGGATCGAATATGCAAAGCTCTTGCGTCGATTACGCTCGGGTTGACCATATTTTATCCCGCTCATTATCTGAATTGACAATTCTTCCCATTGTGATTTGATTGCGCGGAGGGTAAGTTTGTCAATTCAGATAGTGGGGGCCTTTTTAGGTCCATACCTTGTCTCTCCTTCTTTTATTTTCTAGAGTCCACTCCTCACTTGAGTCATGCGCATGACTATGTGATTTGCATTTCTCCAAGGTAAAAGTAAGTTCTCTAATTTTATCTTATATTTATTTTCGGTCGGTCAATGCTAGGTGTCAGTCAATTTTTGAGCTTGATATTACGACCATCTTTTAAAAGAAAATAAAAATTAAATTTGTCCCTCATTTCTTTTTAAATTTTTTTTTTTGAAAAAATGATGTGAAAAAATCCCTTCATGGGAATTTTATTAACTAATAAGGGATTTTTGTCATGTTTTTATTGCTTCAATAAAAATGAAATTTTCCTGAAAAAATTTTCCTCTGAAAATTTATTTCAATAAAAGAAAAATTACTTCAAAAAAAAACTCTAGTAGACATCAAGTGATTTTATCGCATTTTTCAAATTATAAAAACTTGCAAGAAAATTCTTCTCGAGAAATTCGCTCATGTTTTTCTAAGAAAATTTTCTCTAAATAAAATTAGACTAATGTCTCGGGGGAATTGTATTGATCAATAAGAGATTCTTGTCATGTTTTTCTTGCTTCAATAAAAATGAAATTTTCCTGACAAATTTTCCTCTGAAAATTTATTTCGATAAAAAGAAAAATTCCTTAAAAAAAAAACTTTGGTAAACATCAAGTGATTTTATCACATTCTTTCAAATTATAAAAACTTGCAACAAAAATTCTTTTCGAGAAATTCGCTCATGTTTTTCTAAGAAAATTTTCTTAGACTAATGTCTCGGGGGAATTTTGTTAACTAATAAAGGATTTCTGTCATGTCTTTCCTGCTTCAATAAAAATAAAATTTTCCTGACAAATTTACCTCTGAAAATTTATTCTGATAAAAAGGAAATTCCTTCAAAAATTTTAGTAAACGTCAAGAGATTTTGTCACATTCCTTAAAAAAAATAATAAAAAAAGAGTAATAAATCTGCAAAAAAATTATGTATTAACCCATTTCTTCCTAAGGGAATTTTTTTTTCTGATTTCTCATAAAAAAAAAATCAAATTGGACTAATATAGGAGTCATGGACCGACATTCCTTGTGTCGCATACTAATTATATCATTTTCTTTTGTAGGGAGATCCTAGATACCCTAGACGGGTGTAAAAATTAAGTTCAAAATATATCAAGAATCATCTCCAGAAATACCAAAAGACGAAAAACACCGAGGCTTCAACCGTTAATTCCGGGGGGCAAACGAACACTGTCCATCTTTGACAGACAGAAGGATCCCGCGTCTTTTGAAAGACAATATGGATTATATAATCAGAACCCATGAAACAAATACCTTTACCTGATTAAATCAACCAGAGACCGATCTTAAAATTTCCTCTTATCCGAAACATGCGGAGGGCTTTAGAGGACCGAGGTTCTATTAATGAACGTGGCCCACAGGAATTTCTCCCGACGCTACAGGCGACCGACACGAGCAAGTGGACGCCGAAAGAAATAAAATATGGATAAAAGTGGGCACACAACAGGTGGCCGGATTTACTACCAGCGCACTGATCGAGTTGTCATAGCGTTATTGTTCGTGATCTCAAGATGGATAGTGGGGGCCACCGCCGAACCCATCATCAATGTTCTCGATATCATCGTCTGGAGCAATTAAACAAGAACATCAAGAAGAACATTAAGCCTCGACATCTTCGGTACCTCAAATCGTTCTGTTATGCTATGCGGAAGAAACGATAGCAGGAAAATTAAAAAAAAAAAAACAAAACAAAACAAAACAAAACACGTGAAGCTTTTCTTTCATTCCATTCATCAAAGAGTATTACAACAACTCACTGGGGAGGAAAGGTAAAGCCAAACTGGGCCCTGATGACCATTACGAAAGAGCTCAACTGACTCTCCAAACAGTTGATGCTCTGGATGCACCGGGCGCTCTCGGGATCAAGCTCCGCGAGCCTAAAGAAGAGGCGATCGCACTTCTCTTTAACCTGGGCCATAGTAGCCTCGTAATGCTCAACGGCAAACTCCAGGTCCGGAACCGCTGCCCTCTCGAAAGCAATGTCTGCCGTAATGTCATCAAGTCTCTCCTGCAGCCAACCACATTTACACCTCATCACAATATTGCCTGGCTCCTGTTCGGCGTAAGTTCGGACCAAGGCCAGACGGTCCACCAACTTTCCCCTCTCACGAACCAGCCACGAAAGCTGATCGTTGGCAAACTTGAGGGCCTTTTTGTGATTATCAGCCACAAACGTAACTGTTGCCAGACGCTCGTGCCGGTCTCGGTAACGGGCTTTCACGACGGCGGTCACAAGGACCGTCTCATAAGCACGGTTATAGGCAGCCAGAAAATTGATGAAGAGGGTCGAGAAGTTCCGGTACTCCTTCCCTAGTTGGGTACCCTCAACAGAAGCAGCGTCCACGGTCCTAAATAAACCGAGGATTTCAGCCTCAACGGTAGAGTTTTTGGCTATATGAGCGTAACCTCTACCAAGAAGATTGTAGAGTCTCTCCCACCCAGCTAGGACTTCGGCGGATAAGGTATGGTTAGGAGAATTGGCCATTTTTGAAAGCAGAATACGAAAGAAAGGGGGAGAGAGGTGAGGCAGATGAGCGGAATGCGAAGATGGTAATCTGCTTTGAAGTAAATATTGATTTCATAGTGACGGTATCAACCAGTCAAGATTTCTCTTATCTACCATTCTCTGTCGGCAACACCCCCGCTGGCTCGAATTCCAGTCAAGCGGCAACCTCAAGCTGAGCAGACCCGACGTCTCTGCAGAAAAGTTGGACGGGCCGCCACCACTTTGAAAAAGAAAGAATAAAAAACGAGCTGAGTGGGAGACAAAGAAATTTTCGGCTGAAAAGGAGATACAATTCGTCTTTATTGGAGGACCCGCCAGTAAATCGACGGTGGAGATCTTGACAAGGGCCATCTACCGCGAAAAGAAAAAAGGAAGACAAACTGAGCGAGAAACAAGGATTTCCCCTTTGATCAAAAGCTGAATATCAGATTTTCTCCCTCGGAAAATCTAATAGCGCTGCCCGTGAAGAGGGAAGTCGTTGCTATTGCCAGAGAGAGAACTTGTCCCCATTTGATAGTGAGAGTTCATTCGCAAGAACTCGCAGGAGAAAGATAAAGAGGAAGGAGTTCTCGTGGGAGAGGAATTCAAAACCTTCACCATCAAAGCATCGGCTTTCAAAACCTGTTACGAGAAGCCATCGACGATCCCGTGATCCCTCAAGTCCAAGAAGACATCCTAAGGCGGTCTCGAGTTGGCAGTCCTTGTTCCAGAAATATGTCGAGCATTAGGGAAACGGGCGCATGTTCAACCCTGGTCAAAACTGATGAAGTTCCTTACCCTGAGGGTCTACTGGTCATGGCCATTGACGGTAATCCAGTCTCTCTGTCAATCCTTGTTACCGTATTAAGAAAATGCCGGTATAAGGTTGTAGCTCAAGCAAAGGCGACAGAGGCCTTAGAGATATTAAGGAGGAGTAGTGACCCGTTTGATATCGTCCTCACCGCCATGGTAGGGATTGACATGGATGTTTTCACTCTCTTGGAAGTCATCAATTCTAAATTAAACATGCCAGTCCTCGTAATATCGGCAAGCGATGATCAGCAAGCCCTAATGAAAGCTGTCTTAAATGGGGCCCAAGACGTCGTAACGAAACCAGTTAGAGTTCAGATGCTTCAAAACATATGGCAGCACGTGGTAAGGAAGCAATTGCACGACCATGAGAACAAGCATCAAGCCTTCAATTTTGTTCCAAGCAACTGGAGAAAGAAGATGAGTTGGTCTCCCGAGCTGCATCGTATGTTTGTTAATGCAGTTCAGCAGCTAGGAATAGATTCGGCACGGCCACAACATATACTGGAAATTATGAAGGTAGAGGGACTCACTAAAGCAAATGTTTCGAGTCATCTTCAGAAGTACAGAAAAAGGGTGAGAGAACACAATGCAGCTCAGAATCAAGAAAACCAAGGCGGGACTGATCCAAGCCTGAACGTCGAGTCTCCTCGCCACCATAAGTTCCCCAGGTTAGCATGGGGCGAGCCACTTCCCATCATCAACCAAGCTAGTAGCCATGCCATCAATCCCCCAGGCGTTAATCAAAGTATCCCCCAGAATCACCCTAATGCTCTTCAAGAGTATAGACCGCAGGAGCAGTGTATTCAGATTCCTTGGTTTGAGCACCAACCTGTGGCTAGAACTCATCCCATGATCAGCGCGCCTGCGCAGCCAGAGAATCAGACAAGAAGTTATCCTGAGCACTTCCACTTCTCTAATCCTCGAATGGAAGGAGTTTTTGGCAGCAGGACAGTTGGTGATCCCCACACTTTCTCGAGTAATGATGAAGGCTCCAGCATGATAAGTCAAATTGCTCATGGCGAGGACAGAATGAGAAATCTACCGCCAGCATTTGCCAACAACAATGCCCAATTCGAGCATCAGTTGCTGTAAGGTTCAAGAGATTACCCAGATGATGAGCTTACTGCCCTAGTCAACCAGTTTAGGGTTGACAGACGTCCCAAGCCGCGATCAGGAGCCAGTGAGTAGGGACTCTCAAACATCGGTTATCCACACCCGAACCAACACGAGACTAGCTGATTATCGAAGAGCCACAGGAGAGGCAGAACTGACCTTGAATAAGTGCACCTTTCATTTCATGCTTAATTCCCCTGCGTATGATATTTTCCAGCTTTCTAGGTGTCTCGATTTAATTCAAGGACAAGGGGCAATTTATTTATCCCGTCGAATGCGTGAATCCCTTTTTATGCTAGATTTTAGGGCGGATCAATTTGTGGCAACGTCGCTGACTGCCATAATGAGAAATGTTGAATGGCCTCACGTAGGGAAATTTCAAGTGAAAAGCCCAGGCGAGCTCGAAGACGGGTAACTGTGTGTCGTTCCAATTTACCCTCAATCGTTGCAAAATGCTAAATTGGATTTGTTCCATTCTCACCCAGGGGATTGGAAAGTGCCTCAAGAGTGTCGCAAAATGAAATGACCCAATGGAATGCGATAGGACTCATTCGCCTTCAAGGTAACCTTCAAATTAAAGGAGCCCTCTGGTCAACGGACCCGATGGCATGGAAAATAATAATGGTCCAAGGCAACCCGAAAGAAAACAAGGCCCAACTAAGCAAAGCACATATGTGGCAAGCTCAAAGTGAAGGGCAACTCGGGACATACAATTCAATCCAATCCAAATGAAAGAACTTCCTCAATTCAAATTCAATGGTAGTATATACAAGGGTAAAACAGTATCGTTCCAATTTTTCTAGAATATGAAGAACATATACTGCCGCATTCTCTTTCATTTTTGCAGGGGAAGTCTCTACTGGCCAAATTTTCCTGTCTACCATTCCCTATCAGTATCACCTCCGCTACTCGTCTCCAATATCGAGCCAAGCAAATCCGACGTCTCTACGGAAAAGTTGGACGAGACGCCACTACTTTGAAAAAGAAAGGATAAAAAATAAGCTGAGTGGGAGACAAAGACATTTTCGGCAGAAAAGAGATACGACTCGTCTTTATTGAGGAACTCGCCAGCAAATTGACGGTGGAGACAGTAACAAGGGGCCCCCTTCCACGGAAAGATGGAAGGAGGCGAGCTGGGCGAGAGATACGATGAAAAGAAAATCGAGAAAGCCAGAACACTCGAGAGAGGCAATACAGTTGCTAAACCCACGTCTAATTTTAAAGGAGGCATCTTCTTGATAATTCTCATTCGTGCACGAAAGAGAGACTCTTAAAGCATACGCAGTCTCCCAGAAAAATCCAGAGAGTGAAAATACAAGAAGAGATATCAAACTTTGAGAAATCGTTAACCAAATCGAAGATGTCTCAACCCAACACACTTGAAAGTTATCGTTACTTGCTGAATATGGGAGAGGAAGAGTTCGAAGCCATATTTGGGATCGAGCCTATGGAGCCCGGCCCTTCCACCGACGACGTCCAAGAGCCCGGTAAGGACAATGACAACAACGGTAAAAGTCAAAAGAAGCGTTACCGTCGCCATACTGAGGAGCAAGTACGAAAGCTTGAAGCTTTCTTCAGAACGTGCCCTATGCCAGACGGCAAACAAAAAATGGAACTGAGTCAAGAGCTAGGCCTTGAACCTTCGCAAATCAAGTTCTGGTTTCAAAATAGACGAACCCGAATGAAGACTCGTCATGAGCATAACGAAGTCGAGTTTCTAAGAGTTGAAAATGAAAACCTCCGAGCGGAAAACAAGATGTATAAAGAGACTTTTGACTCCGCCACCTGCCCCAACTGCAATAGCCTCCTCCTCACCCTCGATGAAATGTATGATCTGAGGATCGAAAATTCACGTTTAAGAGGTGAGTTAGACCAATTTATAACAGGATCGAGTTCTGTTGGAGCAGGGTACAAAAGGACCAATGATACTGGATCAGTATCAATACCTCCCGAGAAAAAAGGGACAGATCACCACCAAGCGGACATTGACGATGATATTTTCGCCATAATCAACCAGTTTGATATCGGTAAAGCATCGGGACTGTAATGCACTTGTTCAGCCAGTGACCACCAGACCTTCTATATGGCCAATGTATACCTAATTTGGGATGAAGCCAGCTGATCATGGGAGAGCCTGTAGAGGAAGCAAAACTGATCCTGAATGAGTGAATGTGTTTTATTTCCTTGCGTGATATGTTTTTCTGCTTTTGTGAATATGTAAAAGAAAGGAGTAATAATCCGACTTCTCCCTATTAAATGCTCGAATCCGCCACCTCACCAACCTCGCGACGAATTGATGGCGAGTAAAAATCTGGATAAACCTAAAGGGTAACTCCGTATCGTTTCAATTTACCCTCAGTTTCTCCAAGTTTTAAAATTAAGCCCCTTCTATTCTCAGGAAATTGCAAATCGACCCGAGAACGCAATCATATCCGAATACAAGTTGAACAAAATTTGGGGGCAAATCGACTCATGGGCATTACCACAGGATGGACAGCTTCGGACAGAGGAAAATACAAACGAAAGACGCGAACAATCTCAGAAATGGGTAATTCTGTATCGTTCTAATGTGCACATAATCATCTCAAGTCTTGAATTGTCTTATTACATTCTTAACATGGATTGCAAATTACCTCGAGAAATACCGTAACATGGCATAAGGTGATACAACAAGGCTGCTTTATCCCCAAAGATTAACCTTTGAAAGGATAGCCCCATGGACACCTATGGTCCAATGGACCGAATGGTATGGGGGATGACAGTAGGTCCGAAATATCCCGAGTTCGATCCCCGAGGGTGGGGAATGTTGTATGTATTATAAATAAATGAAACAACTTTTTGTGCATTTCTTTTTGCAAGCAGGAATACTCGACGAGTAATACCGAAGTCAATATTTTGCTACATTCTCGGCTTAATGGTGAAGCATCCAACAAAAGTCGAAGAAAACTCAATCCAGCAAAATTGGTAAAAGACTTTTCCAAGGCATTCAAGATGAAGGGTAAATCAGTATCGTTTTCAATTTATCCCTTTTAATACTGGTTGACATGTCTCCTTTTCTTTTCACAGGAAATATTTATACTAACATTTAACATGTTGAACGAGACAAATCCAAAAGAAAAGTATGATCACCTGACAAGATCTATTCTGGTGAAAAATGGGGCAAATTGTTCGCAAGCTCTGAAACGAAAAAGCAAATATGTCTTCCTTATCTCGTTTGGTTTCAAGAATAATTTCTCTGCTTCTTGCAGGGGCATTAAACAAACCAAAATGCTCCATCGCCGATATGCTTCATCGCGCAGGGGTAAAGTTTGAGACAAACCACCCCTCGACATAAGGAGTAGGCTTCCCAATTTGTTCGGTCCGCCCACATACCAGGGGCAATTTAAATTCGCCCATATTTGCACATAATATAAACACACGTGATGCTAAAAAATTGTCACATCTGCATTGTGCTTACACAGTTCATGAATTATGTATGACTATTCCGTGTGTTTAACTTACTAACTCCAACTTAGAGCATAAACTGCACAGGAGATATCAAATGTGCAGAATGGGGCATGACAGGATGAGGAAAGGCAAACCATTTCCACACAGGTCTAACATTTTGATCTACAGATAAACAGCTTTTCTCCAGAGTGAGAAAAAGCCATTTCGGAATGAAGTCCCCCATTCAGATTACATTCGAGGTGTTCATACTATAAGAACCTCCTTAAACAGAAGTGGTAATGCAATACATGATCTATATGTTGATCGATTGCATCATGAGTTATTACATAGACTGCCTTTAATCATGGCAAACTTAGCTGAACAATTTTATATGAACCAATGAACGCATTGATGAAAATGCTTGCACATGTTAGCTCTGACATTGCCCGACAGGCAACACATTCCCGATGTTTGAGTTACCTTCCAAAGCCTTGAAATTCATTCGGCGATTATTGAATGAACAAGCCTGGTTGTCCAGAAGCCACCAAGCATTTCTTCCAAATTCTTAGGTAAGTATATCTTCAACCAGAACCTTTCAAGAGAATGAATTCTGACGGTTGTTGGGATACTCGAATCCATTGCGGTATATACAGGTATCCACATTCTTCAATAAAGCATAATTTGTCTCAAGGACAGAAATGTTCGAGACCTTTTGATCTCTGCCTCTTTGGTTTATTCCTAAAATGACAGGAGAATATAATTTGGGTTTGAGCTTCTGCAGGATTCCTGGTCTCCCCAGATTTCAGAATGGCACCCTTTGAGGTACATAAAGTCCTTCTTACAGGCAAATCAAGTCCTTCTTACATGCAAATCAAGTCCTTCTTACAGGCATAAAGTCCTTTTTACAGGCAAATTAAGTCCTTCTTACAGGCAAACCAAGTCCTTCTTACAGGCAAAGCAAAGTCCTTCTTACAGGCACAAAGTCCTTCTTACAGGCAAATTAAGTCCTTCTTACAGGCAAATTAAGTCCTTCTTACAGGCAAATTAAGTCTTTCTTATAGGCAAATTAAGTCCTTCTTACAGGCAAATTAAGTCCTTCTTACAGGCAAATTAAGTCTTTCTTATAGGCAAATCAAGTCCTTCTTACAGGCATAAAGTCCTTCTTACAGGCAAATCAAGTCCTTCTTACAGGCAAATCAAGTCCTTCTTACAGGCAAACTAAGTCCTTCTTACAGGCAAACCAAGTCCTTCTTACAGGCAAATCAAGTCCTTCTTACAGGCACAAAGTCCTTCTTACAGGCACAAAGTCCTTCTTACAGGCAAATCAAGTCCTTCTTACAGGCATAAAATCCTTCTTACAGGCAAACAAAGTCTTTCTTACAGGTAAATCAAGTCCTTCTTACAGGCAAAGCAAGTCCTTCTTACAGGCAAAGCACAAATCCTTTTTACAGGCACCAAGTCCTTTCTACAGGCACCAAGTCTTTCTTACAGGTATCTCCTTGGGGTGACCTACCATATAGGTTCAAATTTAGCCACCCTAAGGTTTTCTTATAACGAATCCTTAGGTTCTCATTTCATTTTCAGTGGAATATTCATGTCACGACTCCTTTTTATTTCATTGTGTTGAATCGATTAGGATTCAGGTGTCTACTTGTCTTTGAAATGAACCTCTACCGAGCTTCCTTTCAAAGAGGGGCAGCTGTTGACACCCGATTTTTAATCACTAAAATTTATAAAAATATATATATAATAAAAAATTGAGAAAATTTTTTTAAAAAATCAACTTCGGTTTGTCGCGACCCGAAAAAAAATTCCTAAAAAATTTAATGGTGTTTTATTCACTAGTGTTAAATTAATCCGTGGTTATGTACTGCCCGTAAAATAATTTTATTATTATTATTTTTTATTTACTTATTTATTTATTTATTTATTTCGAGATTTTTTTCTACAAAATCAATATTAGTTACTCATGCTTGTAGTTATATAAAATTGGGTTAAAAGTTGACTAAATTGAAAATATAATATTATCATTTGCATGGGTAATACCTATGGTTCTGGAAGACGGTTAATGTGCCATTAATAGTATATATTAATGTGTCATATAAATTGATTCAATATAAGTCTGTATTAATTTTGGGTTTGTTGAGCCTAATAATCGTGATTAAAAAGGTGTTACCCATTTAATTTTAACTCATGATAACTAATATTAGCTTAATTATTAAAAATGCGTTATTTTAATTGCCTAATATTATTTTTATATAACTAATATCATGACCAATTAATTTATAGCATTAATCTTAATAAGTTTAATAATGCCTTATCTATTATCGATGCATTTTAAACCCATTTTATAAAAATATAATGGTCAATAACTTATTAATATGTCTAGTTAAATATATCATGACACCTCAAATAATTTAGTACATCGGTTTAAATTTACTACAAGCATATTATATAACTAGACATATATTAAATCTATATATATATGTCAAAATCATGAATGACACCTCAAATAACATATAGTTATTTTAAATATATATATATATATATATATATTTTCAAAGTTAAATTGTCCAAAGGCAATTTAAAAATATAGCATTTATATAGTAGACATAATTGGTCATTTTAACTAATATCATGACCAATTATACAAATGCATTTTAATCTTAATTTGAAAATCTTCTCATAATAAAATTTAATAGTCTAATTCATTTGAAAATAACTGAATCGCAATTTACTATTAAATTGGTTTAATAGTTAATCCGAAATGATTAACAAAGGGATCACCAATTTTAAACAATGAATTAATTATTTAATACCAGACGCTTAATGTATCCGTTTAAATAATAGTTTTTTTTTTCAGAAAATTTTGATGGTTTGTCGGACAATCTGTCGCGGCTTAATCGAAATGGTAGGCGAACTTCATTTTTATATCAGTCCTTTCATTTCTAATTCTAAAAGAAAAAAGCACGTGTCCACGAGTCACCCAACTCGTGGGTACGTTTGACCGAACCAAAAGAAGACATGAAGGGGGAGGCGAAACCGAAGCAGACAAGGCGGTGACCTTTATTTTTAGTTCTAATTGGCACATAGCTGGTTCGTGACGGAAAAGAGAATCCTCTCTTTAATTGCCTGACACATCTGAAAAGTGGCTGAGCATGGTGTATTAATCAACTTTTCCTGCATTTACCAAGTTATTTTGCTTTTGGTCGGCCACGAGAAGAGAATGAAAAAAGGAAGGGCCTTGAATGTTTGGTGGAAGTAAAAAAAAACGAAGAAAGGTCGGCGGGTCTAAGAGAAGAAGGCTCGGTGGCTAGGGGTAAAAGAGAGGGACTGGCTGCTTGGACTGGGGGTGACGGGAGATTATCCAAAGTGGTATTGATGACCAAGCGAAGAGAGGAAGGCACGTTCACTTTCCAGCGAAGAACGAAAAGGAAAGAACAAGAATACGAAGAAGAGATTAGTAGATGAACGGGTGGTCTTTCTTCACTTGCGACGTCGTCTGCACGGTCTGATGATGGGGATGAGAACCATGGTCGCGAAGCATAGCTTGAGCCACATCCTTCAACTCGTGACCAGCGAACGTTTCCATGCGTTCGGGCACCATTCGCTCATGATGCTCCTATAGAGTGGCTATATTGAATGGTTACGCACAATTCCTTTTGCGAGTAGCTGGTCCAATTTGCATAGGTATGTGTGTGATGTGAATTAAAATACCTGACTGCCAAGAAAAGAGCTAAGAGAAATATTAAACAACCTGCTTCACTACTTGATAGAGATGAGTGAGTTTTGAGATAAAGCCCACGTCGGTGCTTTGAAAGGATCCAGAAGACGCATGATTCATATGGCTGCTTGCATTGCATTAATTTATTATCGTCATTTTGCTGTGCGGTTAACCTAATCGTAGCACTTTTAGGTCTTCAATTTGAATGGCCAGGATCCTTCTATGATGTTATGGGTCCTCGGGCTCTTGACAACTTGATTGGTCAAGTGTTAGCTTAAGGATGTTTCATCCGAAGTTCATTGGTTAGTTGCATCTGTCCACATTTAGAGTAAAAAATTACAGTTATCAAAGCTATTTGTGATACACAGATTGAGCATTTGCTGACCGAGTTATGTTTATTGCGCTTCTATATGATTAAGAATCGGATAGGAAGTCTAGTGCTACAGTTCTGTTTTTACTTAAGATCCTCCACATCTACCATTTGGTCTAGACGGAGAAAATGAGTAGTCCAAAGTCCACTAAAGAAATAAACACGAAGAATTATGTCTGCATGACACTAGTAAAAAAATTTTCATTTCTCTACCGAACGCCCACATCTCATTTTGAAAACTCTAATCCAGTCTCATACTTAGATAGCTTTGAGTTTTACAGCAGAACTGGGAGAGCATGCTTTCTTAATTTGGAAAATTTGTTACGGCTTTTTTTTTATGAACAATCAATAGATATTCAAACTAGTTTGAAATAATTATACCTTCTTTGTTCTTGTCTTTAGTAATAAACTGTTCCTCATAAGATAACATTACTTCACTAAAAATGAAAATTTTAGATCCTACTCTGTGACAAATATTAGTACTCCTGCTGTACGAGCTACTTCACCATAGTGAGGTCTTCCACCATCAAGCCATCAAGGAAAGCTAAGTGCTCTTCTGTCTCTTTTCATCTTTTTAGTTTATTTTATTTGTTAGCGCTATTATTATTATTATTATTATTATTATTATTATTGTTATTATTATTATTATTATTATTAAATAAGCGTAGATTTTTAATACCACCCCATTTCTCATATTTTTATGTCAGGTAAAGGGGAATACCCCACATCAATGGTAAATTATATGGAGATGCAAAATCGGCCCAGACAAGCTCCTAAGTGTCCACCCATTTCTCAGCTGATCTGTGATTAAAAGTCCCTCTTAATTCAAAATAAACTCTCTATATTGGGAATATAGTGAGTGAAAATCAATTATAGAAATCCCTCCCAAAAAAATGGGAGATAAGTACTCTTTCCACTCTTCTGGTTTTAGGTGCAGATTAGCACATATTTTGTATACTGACATTTCACTCTATTTTATGTCAGGAAGCCGCAACTTTATATCAATGGTCAACCCTATGGAAGCACAAAATCGGCTTGGAGGAGTCCTCAAGCGCGCACAAATTTCAAATTGTTGAATCAATTCGTTGTATTTTATTTTAAAGAATTCATACCCCAGAATGGAGAGGACAAAGTCCATCCGCAATTTAAATACCTGCACCATAAATCCCAAAGGGAAGAGCCAAGCCAATGCTTAGCCTCCCATTGGAGGTTTTTACTTACAGTAGTTAAATACCTGCAACTTAAATACCTGTACCTTAAATCCCAAAGGGAAGAGCCAAGACAATGCTTAGCCTCCCATTTGAGGTTTTTACTTATAGTAGTTAAATACCTGCAACTTAAATACCTATACCTTAAATCCCAAAGGGAAGAGCCAAGCCAATGCTTAGCCTCCCATTGGAGGTTTTTACTTACAGTAGTTAAATACTTGCAACTTAAATACATGTACCTTAAATCCCAAAGGGAAGAGCCAAGCCAATGCTTAGCCTCCCATTGGAGGTTTTTACTTACAGTAGTTAAATACCTGCAACTTAAATACATGTACCTTAAATCCCAAAGGGAAGAGCCAAGCCAATGCTTAGCCTCCCATTGGAGGTTTTTACTTACAGTAGTTTAAATACTTGCAACTTAAATACCTGTACCTTAAATCCCAAAGGGAAGAGCCAAGCCAATGCTAGGCCTCCCATTGGAGGTGTTTATTCACTGTCATGTACTTCCTATAATTTAATTTTTGAATCATCAGACCCAAAAGATAAGTAGGTTGTAATACTGCACAGAAGTCGTTAACACACTCCTTCTTTCGGCTTCAGGGAATCTTTAACACTTAAAGAAATATAACAAATAAAAATATATACCATCCATGCATCCTATTTAAAAAGTGAAAACACAAAAGAGAATACCCTACTATAGCCTTAGGAATAAACCAAGCCTGAGTTGCCGAATTAGGATATCCATGAAATTAAGGTACCGAAAGGGCATTAGTTTTAATTAACTAGTGTAACCAAGTCCCCGAGCTCCTAATCTCTGGTTCGCAGGAATAAATTAGTTCTCCCGCTAATTTATTTAGGTTTCTAATCGACCTACCAAGAACGATTAGTGGCGACTCCAAATTTTAAAATCATTTAAACAAAAACCAAAGTTGCGATTCGGTAGGGCTTGGGAGGGTCCGCGTTAGGTTAGTCAAATCTAATTAACCTAATAATCCGTTAACCCCTTTTAAAATTTAAAATTTTTTTAGAGGGTCGCGACACATACGGGTCAAATGGTACGACCCACCATTAAATCAAATTTTAATCAGTAGAATCCTTTCATTAAGAATCTACTATGGGGTGACCTACCATACGGGTCAAAATTTAATCAGTAGAATCCTTTCATTAGGAATCTACTATGGGTTGACCTACCATACGAGTTCAAATTCAACCACCCTAAGGTTTTCTTATAACGAATCCTTAGTGTTGACACCTGGTTTTTAATCATTTTTTCTATTGCTAAAGTAATAACAAATCCATAAAAATTCATAAAATTGAAAAATCAACTTTGGAGACCTTAGCCAAGCCTAGGGAACCAATTTTGACCAAAAAACGATTTTTCATATTTTCAGTATTTTTACGTATTTTTAATTTATTTATTTTCGAAAATTAATAGAAAATCCATAAAAATTCATAAAATTGAAAAATAAACTTTGGGAACCTTAGCCAAGCCTAGGGAACGAATTTTGACCAAAAAATAATTTTTCATATTATATATATTTTAATTTTTTTTAAAAAAAATACAAAAATATTTGAAAATTTTGGAAAAATAACATTTGAGGCCAAAAAATACACAAAGATAGTTAATATTTTTATTTTAAATCTATTTTCATATTGGCCATCGCAAATTCAGAAAAATCCAATTCGAGTCACGTGTTCCTTCACGAGTATAATCTCGAATCGGGGCTAAAAAAATTTAATTTGAGTCAACTTATTTTTAACTTTCACTTTTTATGAGTTGTGACATTGTCTTCTAATATTTTAAATTTTCATCTTGGCCCAATTATACCCAGAATGACTTAATTTTGCAAAAGGGCTTTAATTAAATTATGCATTATTTTCAGCGACAAGAAATGAGCTTAAATTTGACATGTGGTAAATTTTGGTGTGTCAAAAATTGTGAGGAGATTTGGACTTAAAGAAATATATTTTTTTTTTCAGGGACTGAATTGTAAATACTTAAAATTCAAGGACTAGAGTGCAAATACCTAACTCTTGAAGGATTATTTTACAAATAATAAAAAGAAGAGTTAGTGGATAAATTAGAATAGAGAAGGGAAGATGAAGAAGAGGAGATGAAGAAGAGAAGTTGGAGAAGAATGGATGGAGAAAATAAGATAAGAATAGAGAAGGGAAGATGGAGATGAAGAAGAGTTAGTAGAGAAATTAGAATGGAAGATAAGAATAGAGAAGGGAAGATGGAGATGAAGAAGAGTTAGTGGAGAAATTAGAATGGGAGATAAATATGGAGAAGGGAAGATGAAGATGAAGAAGAGTTAGTGGAGAGATTAGAATGTGAGATAGAGATGGAGAATGGAAGATGAAAAGGAAGAAGAGTTAGTGGAGAAATTAGAATGGGAGATAGAGTTAGTGGAAAAATTAGAATGGGAGATAGATGAGTAGATTATAAAAGGAGGAAGAAGTGAGCTTGAGAGGGGAATTCTTGAGAGAGAAAATTTGAAGTGTTTGGGAGAATTTTTTGGAGAGAAAATTTTAGATGTTTGAGAGAGTTTTGGGAGATTGAAGAAAAATTTGAGAGAAAGAAAATACCAAAAGAGAGAGAATTTTGAAGATGATGGGAGTTTAAAGCTAGGGGTTATCATCACAAATTCCTTCATCGATCAATATAAATCAAGAGTTCATCCTCGTCAACGAGCAAGCAAATTCGAGCTAAGTGTTTTTATTTATTCATTTATTTATGGTTTTACTCGCAAATTAGCACAAATTGTATACACTTTCTCCATCTCCTTTTTCTTCCATATTTTATGTCAGGAGAAGGATATCTCTACGTCAACAGCAAAAATCTCGTCGAGATGCAAAAATCGGCCCAGACAAGCTCCTAAGCTGTCCACCGATTTCTCAACTGATCTGTGACTAAAAGTCCCTCTTAATTCAAAAGAAACTCTCTATATTGGGAACATAGAGAGCGAAAATCAATTATAGAAATCCCTCCCAAAAAAATGGGAGATAAGTACTCTTTCTACTCTTCTGGTTTTAGGTGCAGATTAGCACATATTTTGTATACTAACACTTCACTCTATTTTATGTCAGGAAGCCGCAGCTCTATATCAATGGTCAATCCTATGGAAGCACAAAATCGGCTTGGAGGAGTCCTCAAGCGCGCACAAATTTCAAATTGTTGAATCAATTCGTTGTATTTCATTTTAAAAAATTCATACCCCAAAATGGAGAGGACAAAGTCCATCCGCAATTTAAATACCTGCACCATAAATCCCAAAGGGAAAAGCCAAGCCAATGCTTAGCCTCCCATTGGAGGTTTTTACTTATAGTAGTTAAATACCTGCAACTTAAATACCTGCACCTTAAATCCCAAAGGGAAGAGCCAAGCCAATGCTTAGCCTCCCATTGGAGGTTTTTACTTACAGTAGTTAAATACCTGCACCTTAAATCCCAAAGGGAAGAGCCAAGCCAATGCTTAGCCTCCCATTGGAGGTTTTTACTTACAGTAGTTAAATACCTGCAACTTAAATACCTGTACCTTAAATCCCAAAAGGAAGAGCCAAGCCAATGCTTAGCCTCCCATTGGAGGTTTTTACTTATAGTAGTTAAATACCTGCAACTTAAATACCTGTACCTTAAATCCCAAAGGGAAGAGCCAAGCCAATGCTTAGCCTCCCATTGGAGGTTTTTACTTACAGTAGTTTAAATACTTGCAACTTAAATACCTGTACCTTAAATCCCAAAGGGAAGAGCCAAGCCAATGCTAGGCCTCCCATTGGAGGTGTTTATTCACTGTCATGTACTTCCTATAATTTAATTTTTGAATCATCAGACCCAAAAGATGAGTAGGTCGTAATACTGCACAGAAGTCGTTAACACACTCCCTCTTTCGGCTTCAGGGAATCTTTAACACTTAAAAAAATATAACAAATAAAAATATATACCATCCATGCATCCTATTTAAAAAGTGAAAACACAAAAGAGAATACCCTATTAGAGCTTTAGGAATAAACCAAGTCTGAGTTGCCGGATTAGGATATCCATGAAATTAAGGTACCGAAAGGGCATTAGTTTTAATTAACTAGTGTAACCAAGTCCCTGAGCTCATAATCTCTGGTTCGCAGGAATAAATTAGTTCTCCCGCTAATTTATTTAGGTTTCTAATCGACCTACCAAGAACGATTAGTGGCGACTCCAAATTTCAAAATCATTTAAACAAAAACCAAAGTTGCGATTCGGTAGGGCTTGGGAGGGTCCGCATTAGGTTAGTCAAATCTAATTAACCTAATAATCCGTTAACCCCTAGAATTAATAAAAATATTTTTAGAGGGTCGCGACACTTAGGTTCTCATTTCATTTTCAGTGGAACATTCATGTCACGAATCTTTTTATTTCATTGTGTTGAGTCGATTAGGATTCAGGTGTCATCTCGTCTTTGAAATGAACCTCTGCCGAACTTCCTTTCAAAGAGAGGCAGCTGTTGACACCTGATTTTTAATCACTTTTTCTCTTTTAAAATTCATAAAATAAAATAAAATAAAAAATGAGAAAAATTAAAAAAAATAAACTTCAGTCTGTCGTGACCCAAAAAAAATTTTCCTAAAAAATTTAATGGTGTTTTATTCCCCGACGTTAAATTAATCCGTAGTTATGTACTGCTTGTAAATTTTTCTTTTTGGGATTTTTTTTCTATAGAATCAATATTAGTTACTCATGCTTGTAGTTATATAAAATTGGGTTAAAAGTTGACTAAATTGAAAATATAATGTCGTCATTGGTCTGGGTAATACCTTTGTTTCGGGAAGACGTTTGATGTGTCATTAATAGTATATATTAATATGTCATATGAATTGATTCAATATAATTCTGTATTAATTTTGGGTTTATTGAGCATAATAATCGTGATTAAAAAGGTATCACCCATTTTTATTTTAACTCATGATAACTAATATTAGCTTAATTATTAAAAATGCGTTATTTTAATTGCCTAATATTATTTTTATATTACTAAATAACTAACATCATGACCAGTTAATTTATAGCGTTAATCTTAATAAGTTTAATAATGCCTTATCTATTATCGATGCATTTTAAACCCATTTTATAAAATATAATGGCCAATGAATTATTAATATGTCTAATTAAATATATCATGACACCTCAAATAATTTAGTACATCGGTTTAAATTTACTACAAGCATATTATATAACTAGACATAAATTAAATCTATATATATGTCAAAATCATGAATCAACACCTCAAATTACATGTAGTTATTTTAAATATCTATATATTTTCAAAGTTAAATTGCCCAAAGGCAATTTAAAAATATAGCATTTATATAGTAGACATAATTGGTCATTTTAACTAATATCATGACCAATTACACAAATGCGTTTTAATCTTAATTTGAAAATCTTCTCATATTAAAATTTAATAGTCTAGTTCATTTGAAAATAACTGAATCGCAATTTACTATTAAATTGGTTAATAGTTAACCCGAAATGATTAAAAAAAGGTATCACCCATTTTAAACAATGAATCAATTATTTAATACCAGACGTTTAATGTGTCCGTTTAAATAATAGTTTTTGAGAAAATTTTAATGGTTTGTCGGGCAATCACATTAATAACAAAACTTCCATTAGCCCGATATTTATTATTTAACCTAATAAATAATTGTACTACGCTCTTCGCTGATTCTGGGGGGGGGGGGGGGGGGGAAGAGCTCTGAAGAGAGCTCACGCTCAATCGAAGAAAGGTAGAGAATATGTCGTAGTTCGAGTCTTCTTCTGATGGGTATCCCAATCCCATTAGCGTGAGTGATGAGTGGTGAGAGGACATAAAAGAATAAAAAATGGGGGGGATCCCACTCAAAGTGCCTACTGGTTCGAGACTTAAGTGAAAATCAACGGGAGAACGGCGGATGGACTTTCGGCTGGTCTTGGAGAGGTTCCCGAATTTCACTACTTCTGGATCTCCTGCGCCATTGTTCCGGGGGGATTAGATCTTCAAAAAAAAAACTTTGATTCCTGGGTCAAATTAAGGACATTGTCGTGTGCTGTTATGGCGCAACCGTTTCTCGACAAAATTTATGAGCTGTGAGCACCAAATGGTTGAGGTCTATGGAGAGCGCAGTCACTGACTTCTCCAAAGGCCTAGCCGAGAAAAACGAAGAGGCTGGAAGCAAAACTGAAGGAGCTTTGCTACGCGATCAGTAAACGCAGAGAATACCACTTTTTATGGAGTAAAGCAACCTGAAGAATCTCATCGTCATTGTCGAAGGAGAATGTGCGGCTCCCTTTGTCGGAGGTTGGATATCGGGCGCTTATGTGGACCGTCTGCACCTTGAGGTATCAGACTGTAGTTCGCTGCAGTAGGAGGAGAAGGATATCTATACGTCAACTAAAAAATCTCGACGAGGTGCAAAATCGGCCCAGACAAGTTCGAAGCCACAGCTCTATATCAATGGTCAACCCTATGGAAGCACAAAATCGGCTTGGAGGAGTCCTCAAGCGCGCACAAATTTCAAATTATTAAATCAATTCGTTGTATTTCATTTTAAAGAATTCATACCCCAGAATGGAGAGGACAAAGTCCATCCGCAATTTAAATATCTGCACCATAAATCCCAAAGGGAAGAGCCAAGCCAATGCTTAGCCTCCCATTGGAGGTTTTTACTTACAGTAGTTAAATACCTGCAACTTAAATACCTGTACCTTAAATCCCAAAGGGAAGAGCCAAGCCAATGTTTAGCCTCCCATTGGAGGTTTTTACTTACAGTAGTTAAATACCTGCAACTTAAATACCTGTACCTTAAATCCCAAAGGGAAGAGCCAAGCAAATGCTTAGCCTCCCATTGGAGGTTTTTACTTACAGTAGTTAAATACCTGCAACTTAAATACCTGTACCTTAAATCCCAAAGGGAAGAGCCAAGCAAATACTTAGCCTCCCATTGGAGGTTTTTACTTACAGTAGTTAAATACCTGCAACTTAAATACCTGTACCTTAAATCCCAAAGGGAAGAGCCAAGCCAATGCTTAGCCTCCCATTGGAGGTTTTTACTTACAGTAGTTTAAATACTTGCAACTTAAATACCTGTACCTTAAATCCCAAAGGGAAGAGCCAAGCCAATGCTAGGCCTCCCATTGGAGGTGTTTATTCACTGTCATGTACATCCTATAATTTAATTTTTGAATCATCAGACCCAAAAGATGAGTAGGTCGTAATACTGCACAGAAGTCGTTAACATACTCCCTCTTTCGGCTTCAGGGAATCTTTAACACTTAAAAAATATAACAAATAAAAATATATACCATCCATGCATCCTATTTAAAAAGTGAAAACACAAAAGAGAATACCCTACTAGAGCCTTAGGAATAAACCAAGCTCGAGTTGCTGAATTAGGATATCCATGAAATTAAGGTACCGAAAGGGCATTAGTTTTAATTAACTAGTGTAACCAAGTCCCCGAGCTCATAATCTCTGGTTCACAGGAATAAATTAGTTCTCCCGCTAATTTATTTAGGTTTCTAATCGACCTACCAAGAACGATTAGTGGCGACTCTAATTATTTAAACAAAAACCAAAGTTGCAATTCGGTAGGGCTTGGGAGGGTCCGCGTTAGGTTAGTCAAATCTAATTAACCTAATAATCCGTTAACCCTTTTAACCCCTCTCGAATTTAGAATTTAAAATTTTTTTTAGAGGGTCGCGACAGAAGGTTCTCCAATTTGTCCGGCCTAAAGGGTTCTCGAATCAATGCAGTCGCAGTGAGGCGGGGTGTTTCCTCTGCCCGAATAAGGAAAGCATAAGCTCAGACTAAGATTTTCATGATCTGGGAAATCTAGGAAGCAAGTCTTGACATCCAGATGACTACAGGACTAAAGTCACCAACGGGCTATAGCCTATGGGGAGGTATCAGAATGATAACAGGCAAAACCCTTCAGGAAAACTAAGACCTCACCCACTAATTTGAACTGATCACTAAGCTCACACAGTCATCACTTTCTCTATGTACATAGCCCAACCCTACTGGCTTTTCTGACTAGTAAAGTTATCAGAGACGGAGAAAAAGATCGTACACTATCCAAACATTACAGCCGCCTTTCGGACAACGTCGTGTATCGTAATGCGTCTCTCCTTCCACGCTCCTGCAACGACATCAAAGGCGATAACGATACAACAGAAGCGGACTGCATATGCAATGGACGACGACTGCCCATATTGTCCTCCAGGATACAGCAAATTCTAGTCCGATCCAATATCCTGGACAATGACTATCTGTTACGGGCAATCAGCTTGAACTTCTAGAATATTCTAAGATAAACTTTGTAGAATAGTCTAGAAAGATACTGGTATTTAAGATACTTCTAGAGAATTTCTAGAATATTCATAGAATGGTAATGTGTAGAAAAATCTAGAAAAATATGCTTTAGATTTTATAGAAAAGTCTAGAAATGTGTCTATCTAGGATGTTCTAGAATTTTCCACTATGGAAGTGGAAGATGCCTATAAATAGGCCATGAAGTACTAGAAAAAGAAAGTGTGGGGAGTTTGAAAATAAACTCCTGTACTCCTCCACCAACACCAACATCAACATCTCCTCCATCAACTATATTTGTATTATCATTTCCGTAAACTAGTGAAACTATTCTTTCTCCCCTAAACCTTGCCTACATTCCTTAAAGTATCCGACCCTTGTCCATCCTCTATAAAAATATGCACATACCCTTGCACATATCAAAACATAAATTTCTATTAAAACCACGCGTCCGCGCACAATCTAATTTTCAACATGGTATCAGAGCCAGGCATATTCGAATGGTTTTGGGCGTTTGTCCTCACCATCTCAACTAAAATTAGAGCCAGAGCCTAAGCCAAAGCCTGAGCCAAAGCCAAAACTAAAACAAAGGCCAACGTCGCCACATGAATAAAAACACCTAGCTATATGTATGCCTGACAAAGGTTTCCCGTCTCTACATACGATGAAACAACTACAACTAAAAGTCTTTGATGGCCCCGAGAAATTTGGGACTTCGTTAGAGAACATGTTTGCTTATTTGAAGGCAAGTGCAAGTGTTATGGCAAATCAAGTATAGAAGGATGCAAGGGATCGTGGAATGAATATGGCACAAAAGGTATGGGACATCATAACAAGCATTTCTAGCCAAGTTCGAGACTATACAAAGCAATGGAGAGATCGAGCTCCAATATTGCAAGACTGAAGATCAAGTTGCGGACATATTCACCAAACACTGCCGCCAAAAAAGTTCGAGGCACTACGGAGCATGCTTGGAGTATCACGAAATTGGATCAAGGAGAGTGTTAGAAAGTTGATCCAACTTCTAGAATATTCTAGGATAAACTTTAGTAGAATAGTCTAGAAAGATACTGGTATTTAAGATACTTCTAGAGAATTTCTAGAATATTCATAGAATGGTAATGTGTAAAAAAATCTAGAAAAATATGCTTTAGATTTTATAGAAAAGTCTAGAAATGTGTCTATCTAGGATGTTCTAGAATTTTCCACTATGGAAGTGGAAGATGCCTATAAATAGGCCATGAAGTACTAGAAAAAGAAAGTGTGGGGAGTTTGAAAATAAACTCCTATACTCCTCCACCAACATCAACATCTCCTCCATCAACTATATTTGTATTACCATTTTCGTAAACTAGTGAAACTATCCTTTCTCCCCTAAACCTTGCCTACATTCCTTAAAGTATCCGACCCTTGTCCATCCTCTATAAAAATATGCACATATCAAAACATAAATTTCTATTAAAACCACGCATCCGCGCACAATCTAATTTTCAACAGATAGATATTGGAACCAGATTAATTTGTTGGACCCCACAACCGAAGGCTTCTTTTGTTTGGCTGAATGTGAATGGCTTGGAAATCATCATCGCGAGAACCATGCTCATATTTCTTACAAAAATGATAGAAAGAAAAATATTTTGATATAAATTATTATCCATAATGATAGCTTTTTTCATTGACTAATTATTTAAAGAGAGATGACGGCGATTGCTTTTAAGAAAATATTTTCTTTTTAAATTATTCATTTTTTGTGAAATAGAGGACTTACGAAAACTCAAAAGCCTCGATTTGAAACCTTCTTTTTCTCGAGGCAATTTCAAGATTATGTTCGGATAACAAAAATCAAGTAGGAACATGCTTCTTTAATGACGTATTGCATCACATCTTCGTGGCACTCAAGTTTGATATCGTGAATACTATTTCTTATTAGGTGCGTTTATGTCGTGTAAATTAAATAATTTGAAAAAATAATTTTTGTAAAGCGATTGTTTGTGTCACTTTTACAAAATAAATGAATCAATAATGTTTTCGTCGTCCACTAGCATATTTAGACATAAATTGTTTTCAATATAGAAATATTTTTTATTAATTAATTATTTCGAGCGACTAATTTTAAAAAATTACATTTAAAAATTCACTCTTTCGCAAAATAAAAAAACGTTAAATATTTAAATAATAGTGACATGAAATATCCATAGGATACTTTACCAAAAAAAAAAATCCCATAGAATAAATTAAAAACTTACGAAGCTCAGACACAGTTTAATATTTTTCGATTCGAGGAAGATGATCGCAACCGCCGGTGCGGGTCGCTGTTGGATCTTGAAGACTGGTTCGTGCGCTCTTCTTCCTCCGCACTCGTCCCCTTCACCTCTCGCCAAGACACTCCCTTCGCGTCCTCGTCTTTCGAAGAACCGCAATCCCATTTCGTGTTCCCGCAGTGCGCGCGAAGAAGACGATAATGCTTCGACGAGCAGCAGCGGAAGTGCGGGTAGGGCGAAGGGGTCGGGGACCACCGCGAGAGCGCGGAGGCTGCTCAAGATTCGCGAGGAGAGGCGGAGGCGTGAGCACGATCAGCTTCACGGCTATCCCGCTTGGGCCAAGTCAGTCCTGTCACGCCGTGAAGTTGTTTGATTTTATTCCCGCGCGAGTTCGCATTGCTAAAGCTTTGATTTTGTTGGTTGTGGACTCGGTTTTTTTCTTTTCTCCCGTTGTCTGCAGGGTTCTAGAGGAGGCCTGCAAGGACGACACTGAGCTTCGCGCCGTTCTTGGTGATAGCATTGGCAACCCTGAGCTCATGAGGCAAAAGGTGGGTTTTGTTGTGTTTTTTCTTGCTTCGTCGTGGTGAAAGCTTGAGTATGCGAAGAATGTCGCTCTCGTATCTGTCTTTCAGTTTACGTTTTCTAGTAATCCACCCATGCTACTTTCCTTTTTCTCGTGTTGGCATTCAGTTCGAGAACAAAAGCGAAAAAAAAAAACATCTGTCGTGTCTTGTCTCCACTAGAGTGGACAGTGTTGTCACGTGAAAATCTGAGATCATATTCATATGCTCCAGGTTGAAGAACGAGTGAGAAAGAAGGGTCGAGATTTTAAAAAATCTAAGACTGGATCGGTCCTCGCTTTCAAAGTTAGCTTCAGAGAGTACTCTCTCTCTCTCTCTCTCTCTCTCTCTCAATGCATGCCACAATGGGGAACGTGCTCTTGTCGAATTTAAGCCATTTCAGAATTCATTGGTAACAATTACTGCTCAAATCTGTAGTTATGCAGCATCATCATGTTGACGAGTAAATGATGAGATCCTTGTTTTCATAAGTACCTATATTAATGCATTACTGATGTCAGTGCATCTTACTTTTGATTGTTCTAGCAGTGGCTGCGGTATCTAGCTTTGCTATAATTTTTCAGTATCTCATTTCCAGTTATGTTGTTTCACTTGTATCCCACTTTATTTTTCTGTACAATTCTACTCTCTAGAGACCATGTATGTCATTTTTCTTTATTATACTTCCTTGTATTGAATCACGTAAATGAGTATACCTGAAGGATGATGCTTTGCAGTAGTCTGCGTGGGGTAGTACATTTTCCCCACTCATGAATCAGGTTTCTTTGGCACTTCTCACTTTAGGTGAATTGCGTTACCTTCTTTCTTCTAATAATTTCTGTTTTGTCTTGATGTGCAGTTTCAATCCTGCTGAATCTTACATATGGTTTGAACTCTATGGATCTCCATCAGACAGGGAGGTTGATTTAATTGGAAGTGTAGGTTAATGGTTTAACATTCTATTCCTCTGTCTTCTAAAATTTGTTGAGTATTATCTGTTTGTTCTTTTGTTTCTTCATACTTCTACTTGCAGCTTTTTTATGAGGACCCATATGCAGGTTATTCAATCATGGTATGTCATGGGGCGCCTGGGTGCCTTCAATTCTTCCAATATGCAGGTTGGAATACTTCCTTATATAAATATCTTGTTCTACAATTTTAGTGACATTTATGGGCATCAGTCATCCAAAGAACAAATCAATATGCTTGCTTATATAGGCTCAAGATAAGCTCAAACTGGTGCTTAAAGAACATAACATGGCCAACCTTCTCTCTTGCCAATAACAAATCGGTGCGTGTGTGCGTGCATGTGAAGCTGAAAACTGGGTAGTTGATTTGTTTAGATTTTTCAGAAAATGGCATCCTTTCAGTGTTCACCATGACATTTTTTCTTTATCATGTTTGGCTGATAGCGTACTCTTAAGAGAAGTCCCACTAAAATCGTAATTGTTGCAGCTGGCGAATATGTCGATGGACTACGATCCTCTCTATGATGCTGACAAGGGTGCAAAGGTTATACCATCATCATTCCATGATATTGGTGATGTGGAGTTCCAAGACAACTGGGGTCGTTTTTGGTATGCGGTTTAGAGACACTTGGGTTTCTTTTTCTACTTTTGTCTCTCTGTGAATATTGTTTGATCGGAAAAAAATTCTTTCAATCTGTCGTGCAGGGTAGACCTCGGTACCTCTGACTACTTTGCTATTGATGTACTCCTAAACTGCTTGACAGTTTTAAGCTCAGAGTAAGTCTCAAGCTACCGGAAGAAACAAGGATTTTGGAAAATCATAGGAACTTATTAGCTCTTTCATTTTTTTATGTTCAATAAGTCATTGATCATGGTCTGCATTTCAACAGGTACTTGGGCATTCAGCAAATTGTTTTTGGTGGTCGGCGCATGGGCGACTGGGAAGAAGGGATGACCAATCCAGAGTATGGATATAAGTACTTTAAGATTTGATTTATATGTGATCATTGTTAGATGATCCATATGTACATTCTTACAACTTGGCTAGAGCACATAGGTAAAACGTCCTGGTTTTGGGAAGTGGATTTTGATTGCAAGTCAATTGCCAACTAAGAGCATTGGAGTTTCATTGAAGAATGGGAAGTCAAATACGAAATGACATGACGAGGCTGATTCATCTCTTCAGAATCCCTGGTTCTTACGTGAATATCATTCACTATGGTCTTACTTACTGAGAAGTTCTATGCCTTCATCCAGTCATTGATTATACATTTCCAGATATTCATACGCCAGAGTCATCTTTCCGTCTTCAGTAAAGACGTCTATCATATGTATTTGTGATAGACATCATTTGCCCGGATACGTAGACAGTTTACTTTGGGCTTCGCTTTTTACTGTCTTCCTTGGTTGACTGGAGGCTTCACAATGTCAGACATGACTCTTTCCCGTTTTCATCCCTCCTATGTTGTGTCATTGTTATATTGAACTGCAGAAAGATAGATGTACCACTACAAAAAAACAAGGCTTTAGCTACGAAATTTTGCGACGAAAATGTTGACAAAATTCGTCGCTAATGGAATTTGCGACGAATTTTGCAACAAAAAAATTTTCGTCGCTAATTCGGCGTCGCAAAATTTAGCGACGAAATTTCTTCGTGGCAACAATCGTCGCAAATTAGCGAGGAAATTACCCGCGGCAAAATTCGTCGCTAATTTGCGACGAAACATATTCGTGGCTACATTAGCCACGAAAATAGTAAATTCGTCGCTAAATTAGCCACGAAATTATTAAATTCGTGGCTAACTTGCGATGGCAATTAGAAAATTTAGCGACGAAAACAGTAAATTCGTGGCTAATTTGCTATGGCGGGTAGAAAATTTAGCAACCAAAACAATAAATTCGTGGCTAAATTAGCCATGAATACATTTTCTTAATTTCGTCACTTCCTTTGTTAATTTAGCGACGAATTTATTATTTTCATGGCTAATTTAGCCACGAATTTATTATTTTCGTGGCTAATTTATCTCTCCCGCCATCTCCGTCTTCTTCGCTGTCTGAGTTCAGCTCAAGCACCTCTCGGCCCTCGGACCTCCCTAAGCTCTTCCAAGGAAACTATGGCAATTTGAATAAGGCACTTGCAAGAGGAGGGCGATGAAGGTCTTCACAGGCGATGGGGGTTCTGGACAAGAAAAAAGAAAGACACACAGGGGGGGTTGGTCCATGTCCGGCGAGTAGAGGAAGTCTGGAGGTAAAAAAGGAAAAAAGACTGGCTGATTCAGGGGAGATGGACACTCAGGGACGAGAGGAGCTCAGCTTCTTCGCCGAGGGGGAGCTGCCCAGTGCCTTCCTTTTCCGACCATGGTGGAATTGAGAATTGTCTCTCACTTGCACGCGTTGGGAGTGAGCTCGAGCGGGACGGGAGTATGGGAGATGGCGAGTCTGACGAAGGAGTTGCAGTTCATTCTGGATTTTATGTAGTTTTCAGGGGATGAGTGGAGATTGGCCAATGAGGAGCAAGGACGTGGATGGAGATTTGTGGCCATTGGTTTTGGAAGGAAATGGACGGCGAGATGGTCAGAGAGAGAAGAGAGAGAGAAAAATAAGCAGCTCACGCTATAGCTTTTTTTTTTTGTGGGGTCCGAGCTCATGCTTTAGTTTTGCAACGAATTTAGAAAATTCGTGGCTAATGAACAATGTCGGTTTAGCGACGAATTTAGAAAATTTGTGGCTAATTTTTTTTTGGCCGGAAAAAAAAAATTAGCCACGAATTTTCTAAATTCGTGGCTAATTAACAATGTCGGTTTAGCGACGAATTTAGAAAATTCGTGGCTAATGGATGATGTCAGTTTAGCGACGAATTTCTAATATTCGTGGCTAATTAGCGACGAATATAGAAAATTCGTGGCTAATGAACAATGTCGGTTTAGCGACGAATTTAGAAAATTCGTGGCTAATGGATGATGTCGGTTTAGCGACGAATTTCTAATATTCGTGGCTAATTAGCGACGAATTTAGAAAATTCGTGGCTAATTAATCCAATTTAGAAAATTCATGGCTAATTAATCCAATTTAGAAAATTTGTGGCTAATTAATCCAATTCGAGCCTAAACAATAATATCATATAATCTAATTTAGATTGGATAATCAAGCACAACATTCTAATTAGAAGCACAATTACTGAAGAATATAAGAAAATGTACTCTTTGAAAATGTACTCTCCATCGACGGCTATTTTCGTCGTTAATTTGCGACGAATTATTTTCGTGGCTAAAAGCCCTTTTTTTTTGTAGTAGCTGATTAGCGACGAACTTTCCAGTCATCGCTAATTTTGCGACGAATGATTTTGTTTGCTCAAGATGCACTAAATTCATTGTTCAGAGTTGTAAGTTAATCTTTACTTAGCGGTGACATGTTTATGTTCATCCATGTACCATTTTTTTTTTCATTATTTGCGGTTGGAGAATATGATGTATAGGCAATTTATGAGTTCATAATCTAATATACTATGCATTCATCATTAATGATAAATGAAGAAAATTATTCAATTAGTTCTAAACCTATTATGTGGGTACCGATATGAATTTAAACTATTTAATTTTTCAATTTAGTCCTTAACTGTTGCTTTCAATCAATATTGAATGCTAAATATTTTCACATTTTGCCACGCCCTTGCTTATCGATCAGTGAGAGCAGGGAGGCCCTTGCCCGTGACCAGGGAGGGCTGTGACATTTAAAGAAACTATTGTCAAATAATTCGATATTTGAAATTGTTATACGAGAATCAACGTGTCACTATTTATATATTATCAAAAGTCAGGACCGGTCAATATTGTGAGTGCGCCGCCACATTTAAATTAAGATGAAACTATTTCGACGATTAACAACAAAATTAACATCAATCCAATTCCGTTAAAAAATAAAATATCACAATAATAATAACAACAATAACATAGAACCATAAAAACGACAACAAGAGCGACAGTATATAATAAAAAAAAAACAACAACAACAATAATTAGCCACGAAAAAATGCCTTTCGTGGCTAATGTAGCTATGAAATTTTATAGCTCGTCGCTAATTTCGCTAATTTCGTGCCTAAAATCAATTTTTTTGTGGAATTTTGCGACGAAAGCAATTTTCGTTGCAAAATTCGTCGCGAATTAGTGACAAATTAATTTTCATCGCATAATTATGAAACTTTTTTCCGTCACAAAATTCGTTGCAAATTAGTCACAAATTTTTTTCATTGCAAAAGTTGTCGCAAATTAGCGAGGAATATTTTTTGTGGCAAAATTTGTCACAAATTAGCGACGAATTAATTTCGTCGCTAATTTTTCGTGGCTAAATGGCCTTTTTTTTTTGTAGTGTACTAAACCACCTACTACGTGCAGATCGGTTATTATAACACCAAGCAATAACAAGATGAGATATAGATAAGCCTTTGCTACTTTAAGAATCAAAAGGCAATATGTTGAGAGGCAAAATAGACGGGAAAGAAATCCAACTAAACACATCGGCAGAATTCAGTTGTAGAAGCAAATAAACAACAGAATACGCGAGAGTTCAAATGTCTCTCTCTAGGTATGAGCTTAGCTTAATAAGGTTTGGTCATTGTGCTCTGCTTGAAATCCTTAAGAAGCATCTTCATTCCTTGGACAAACACCTCTGAGAAGGTATAGATGAGCCAGGTCGTTGACATGGTGAGACAGGACTTAGGGCTATATATTTATCATATACCATGAGACACGAAAAAGTTATAATCATGATGACTAAAATTGTGCTCTCTTAACCAGAACCAAGCAGCACGCTGGTAGGAAACCATCGTCTCGTGATCAAGTGTCTTAGGATTGACCCAAAACGCTCCATGCATCTTATATGTGCTCATTGCAAATGGAGGAATCCCAATCTCACACTTGCTTTCTCTTCTTGGTGGAATAATGGATTCAATTCTCTGATTGTCTTCTGGAATGACTTTTACCAGCCCTGAACATCAAATTGGAAATTACTTTCCTTGAGAAATAGACCTATATGAACTTGCAAATAATTGGTAGATCATATACCAAGGAGGAGATAAAAACCAGGTGAAAAGAAAATGAACACGTTAAACATGTACGGAGCACATGATTGTACTGTTAATCACGATTTAAACACCTCAAAGCTAAATGACATTCATGTAAAAATTAAATATGATCTAGAAAAATATTACAAGAAAGCTAGTGAGAAGATAATGCATGTTGAACTGGCAAACGAACATATGCGAAAAAGCATGTTGGGGATCATTTTGATCCATGAGAAGATAATGCATGTTGTACTGTTCACTCGGTATTAAAAAAAAAAGAAAGAAAACTGTAGTTTGTCAATGTCGTCTTCTTAAAAATCAACTATCGTGAGCTAGTGAGCTGGTCTTTCACAAACCAAAGTAATCTTATTGGAACATCTTACTGGAACATCTCATATTCATTAGGCTCTAGAAATTATTGCAATCATATCGAAGATATGCCAAATATGATCAATCAAACTACGATGTCAGATGCATCATTTTGGAAGCGTAGAGTACTTAACCATATTTGACCAAAAAAAGAGAGTGCTTAACCATATATGATTAACAGTTACAAGGACAAATATTATCCAATGAAGAATTCTTATATATGGTGACGATCTATGTGGGTTTTGGGAGATCCGTTGTATATGAAACAAAAGATTCTTTCTATAATGAGAGTCATGAGCACATCATGCCTGTTATAATCCCTTAACATTATAAAAGTTAGGTGTATTTCTAAAGATGCCGATGATGGTGAAATTCCTCAACGCAGAAATTTCTCACAATAATCGGAGAGAAAACTATAAGAACTCCTTAAGACGAAGATTGAAATGATGGTTGTTACTTCATCTACGATGTCGCTATGAAGATGGATTAAGTAATAGAGCAGAACTTCCTTCACTATGGATTAATAAAAAAATAGTTGGTTGGACGTAAGAACTCAAGCTAAGAGTTTCTGAGGCACTGAAAGGAAAAGATAGACTTGCTACATTGTACACATCTACTAGCAAAAATATTTTTACCTCTAAAGCTTGAGGATATGACGATGGGTATCGAATTTTCATCCCTATCATTTGGCCACAAAGTTTGTACATCAGTTCTACTTGTTAATCAATTGAACTATGTGAAGAACGTCTTAGAGTAGTTAAAATGCGCAATTTCTTACAGTATCTTTTTCATCATTAGGTTGCTTTTCTTAATACACATTTGCAATTGTTGGAAAGCACTGTTGATTAAAGACGGACTTCAACGACTGAACATGGACTTTCAGTGACCAAACTTTCCTTCACTAATAGCACTGGAATAACTTTCTCCACCTTTTCTGCATGAACAGTAGAGGCCCAAATTTTGACTCGAAGTATCCACCAAAGACATCGGTGATCGTCACGCTTAGACATCCAAAAGCAGAATTCCTACCTCTAACACTTCGATATCCAGAAGCAGAAGTCCTTCCGAACGACATATTCATTACCGCTTGCACACTAGATCATTTTTAACTTGCAAGGAAGTTTTCTTACAAATGCTTACTTAGGACAGCGTCCCTTGTCGAGCGACAAGTTGTTGTGATCATGCATATAAGGTATAGACATTAGGGGGAAAATGATCTTAATGTCTATACCCTTTGCTTCTTTTATTGCATAAGTTATATCCTTACAAGGTTTGGCCATTCAAATCGATCAATGTACCAATTTTGATCCTTGAATAACAGATTCACTTGTGAATTGAATTGAAAAATACTTATGATATTAGTATATGTGAGAACCATACATATAAATGATAAGTGATACCTTTTTCATGATGATGGATAGTTTTAAAATGGTCGTCCAATGTTTTAGATAAAATAGGGTTTGCTGGAAATTCCCATAGTCCAATCAATAGGTTTCAACAGAAGTATTGAGCTTCATTGATAAATCTTTTAGAAGGAATGAGTTTCAATCTCTTAAGACGTTCGAGCAATATGAGGCTCTGATTTCTTTTGAATTCCTTCGAATGGGTTTGGTTGGGATGAAGTCCATACATGGCTATTTCTTGTCTTGGATCCACTGATGCTTGGACAATGAGATCATTTTGTACTGGCAAAAAGAATATAGTGTAGAATCAAGTTGAGTTGAGGACCACCAAATGAAATCTTGCTCCTAAATGTTCTGATAAAAAGAATTAGGGAGAGATCCAAAGTCATTTGATAGAGATCGAGTAGCTATAGCAGATCCTTTTAGAGATCAGAAGTCCATTCCAGGTACACCCATTTGAGTAGCAATTGCCCCTATGCCAGTGGCAGGTCTCATTCAAAAGCCACTTTAGTGGATGTGCCCCAATCAATGTGTTCGATGGTGATGTTGTCATCAATGTTGCGCAAGTTGCTTAAGTTTTTTTCAGTGTCTTTAGAAATTAAGAGTTCCACTTTGAACTAACTGATTTCTGACACTGGTGCATTTGAGTTTGCTAAGCGTATTAAGGGAGCAACATTGATTTTTAAGCTGTTTATCGGGCCTTCGTATAAATCTATTATAGTGTAAGGAACGAAAGTAATTATAGTTTGAAGCTTGGCTAGCAATTGTACAGATGCCTTTGGCCCACATATTCAAAGTCTAGAAAGAATTACCATTCTCGCACCATGATGGGGTTTAGGTGTTTATCCTTTATTGACATCTAAATTGTGCATGTCTTGGTAAACAACTAGATAGTATGAAGATAATGGTCAGTTTGGAAATGTTTTCAGTTGCTTGCTAGAGTAGGATCCTCAGTGCCTGCGCTTATTGTACTCCAACCTGATAGTTTCCACATATAGAAAATACTAGGAGCAGAGAGTTCTTAGTGAAATATTTGTAGAAGGAATGAATTCCGATCTCTTAACCAATACAAGGCTCTTGATTTCTTTGTAGCACATTTGAATGTTGTGCTATTATCTTGCTCTATTTTGATGTTGTCCGCCCATGGCCATCTTTCTTGTCTTCAATAATCTATAATGAGATCATCTTTTATGGACACACATAATCCTCCATAATGGGATGATCTCTTCTTGACAAATACACTAGAGTGGTGCAATTGAAGGAACAATCAAGATGAGTCGACTACAGTCGAAAGAAATCATGCTCTTGAATGTCATTATACGCGATTAAGACATTTAATTAAGAGAGCAATTTTCATTAGGATTTTTTTTCCAAGGCCTTAGTGGTATAAATATATTGTAGTATCATGAAAGAAAGTGGTTGTGGAAGTCCCTATATTTGGAAATTTGGCTAGCAAGTGTTCATTGCTCTCAACATATGGTAAGATTTGGAGTTGTTTGCCTCTATGGAGCGACTCAAGGCCAAATTTTCAACGTGCTTGGAAGAGCCTGTTGATTGATGTGACGTGTAGATACTCATACAAATCTCCTATTTAGAGATTTGTGCCTGCCTTCATACAGTTAGATACAAAATTATCTGTTTTTGAAAGAGGCATCGAGGACTCATTTCCATGTCATGATAGATTCATACATTTATCCTTCATCACCATCTAAATTGTGCATGTCATGTTGAATAAATAGAAAATATGAAGATGATTGATAGCTTTAAAAGTTTCTTTGGATTTTCTAATAGAGTAGGATCCTTAGAGAAAATGTATTTCACCGCTCCATCAGAAATTTCCTTGCCTTACTATGCTCCAGCTTGGTAGATTCTACTGTTCGAGGTCATCTTGATAAAGTAAAGGCCAAGCTTCAGAGGAAAGTACTAATTTGTCATCACAAAAACCTAAATCTACTCCATTTTTGTGAATCCATTTATTCAAAGGACTTTGTTATCCGACAATTGCCTGTAGAGCCACTGGTTAGAGCGAAGGACTGAAAATCCTATTGTCAGTGGTTCAAATCCACTTATAAGCTGGCGAAGGGTCCAAAAGGTAAACAGAAGCAGAACGAAATTGGAAATTAAAGTGAAGGAGCAAGCCGAAAAAAATGTGCTCTCTTGCATTATGGTGGATTTATATGCTTCCGAGGGTCAGGTGAGAATAAGTCCCTATCCTTTCAAGCTAGACGAGCAGGCTTGATGCACATCCCCATAATTGTTCTCTTGATTGCAACCTAGTGATTGATGCGATACCCATCCATCTTTATTGAACTTTCCTTTTTCAGGAGTTGGATTGCATGAGGAATTTGAGAAGCAGACGGGAGCCGGATTGCATGAGGGATGCGAGAAGCTGGTGATTGTTGCTTAAATGCAATAGACTTAGTTCATGAAGGTTAATATTTGGAAAGGCCAACTTGCCATGAATCATGCACAAAAGTAGCATGTTAGGTATCGAAGCTTTTCTATCCTCCCATATCACATGTGATTGGACGGAGATTTAATGATTAAGAAAGGCGACGAAATGGATTCACGATTGACTCCTGCGGCCTTGATCCTGGTGTGGAAATCATATCTGGACTAGAGCCTATCCATCCCTCCTTTTGTGGGGGAATTGGCCCAAAGATGGACAGCGGTCAAGATGTAGCCGGGCTAGCAGAGGTGATAGGTTGATTTGTACCTATGGGCGAAGCAGCTAAAATGTCCACTGTATCATCCTTCTTTCCATTCTGAGCCGACAAAGTTGCCCTGGGGACCTTCTTTCCAAACAATCTTCTTCAAGCCTACCTCTTGATGAGGAGAGAATCTTCTTTAAATTTTGGAACTGATGGAAGTTGTGAAGGATCATCTTATAATGCTCAACTTTCTCAAGCATTGAACAATGTTCAATGCCATGCATAAAAATTTGGATCATTTCTTATGTTGCTATATATCTTAAATAGCTCGTCGGAACCCAATCGTCTGTTAATTGTTGCTTTTTCTCCCTTCATCTTCACCTGAGTTGGCTCAAACCCTATCTTGGAACTTTGCTACAATAATGGTATCTGTCTAGGACTTGATCTTAGCCAAATAGCCAAGAAAGGAAATTCCGTTATAGGACACGAAGCTTATATTCCATTGATCTTCATGTCCACTACCAAATGTCGTCCCTCGGAATAGGTCAATTCCCCTTTTCTTTCTCAATTTAGTTGCCGCCGCCTGAAATTGGTATTCCAATATCCAGGTGATGTTCTTCCTAGCACGCACTAACGAAAATTCCCCACCTAGATTCATTACGGGGCGCATCAACATTGTAAATTAGGTAACCGGGTCACAAGCTTTGCATAAAGAAAGTTGCACAAACGAAGAACAAGAACAGATATGGATTCAAAGAACAGGGAGGAGCAGGTTGTGACGTAGTGGGAATGCTTAGAACAGACCTTGAGGAGACCACGATAGGATGTGGTAAGTAAGGAAAGATGCAGATAATTCCTTTCGGTTTCTCATCACAGGTATCTGAATGATCGGGTACCTAAAAGCGATAACGTCAATCAGCGAATCTTGATCGGCATCAAGCTAATCTTCCTTTAGTTTAAGAAGAAAGGGATGGATCAGAAAGATCTGTCAGTTCAGCAGCTGTTTTTAACCCTTAACAATTCATAGGAAAAGTACTAAGCATACCAAGCAACGGCCACCCAGCTGTGTGGAGTGAGGTCGGTGCTCCGGAAAGTTGTCAAGCCAGGATACTTCTGTGCCAGTTCTTTGATCTAGCCCCAAAACAATTCATCGTACACAAAATCAGGTTTTAAAGATCGGATTTAAACCGATCTCAGACTCGAATAGGAGACTCCCGAGATACCGGGACGAATTTACCTTCATGCTGAGGGGGACTCGGCTATATGGGTTCAGTATCTCATTGTATTGGCAGTACAGTTCGCCGTGATACGCCTCGACTGGCTCCGGGCCTTCCTGCCTAGCGAAAGCATTGTCTGAACGCCCCAGAAAGAAATAAAAAAATAAAGAGAAGGACGGCGAACACCGTTAGCGAATTTTCGACCAAACAAAATTGTACTTAAGAAAGCAGGTCATCTGGAGTTTGCAAAAATGAGAAGAAGCTTACTTGGGTCATTGCTTGGGGAGTCCGAGCTGCTCTTGCTTCCATCACTGATCACGGTCTCGCTCTCAGACTCAGTTGAAGACGACCCCTCTCCGGACCTCCTTTAAACACCAAACGATATAGCAAAAGCATTCGAGTAAATGATCGTCGCCGTCTCGAGCCCGAGACGATAATCTTTCTCTACATTTTACGATATCTAGACACTGAGGAAGCATTAAAGCCATGCAACAATGTATCTCGATTCCAAGAACTGACCTACTGACTAATCGAGGCCGTTTATCGTACTTAGAAGATTTGAGAACGGGACGCGGCCCGGCGAACTTCTTGTAAGTGAAGATCTGCATTGCCGATAAGGAAGGGAAGTAGTACTGCACCACGGAGTCCCCGTTAGGCAGCATGATCGGGACTCCGGTGCCGTAAGCGCTCCACTCCTCGAAAGCTTTCCAGAAATCTCTGAGGCGAAATGAGTCCACCATGTCTTTCTCTTGCTCTTGTGATCCCTTCTTGCTTGCGCTTTCCACGTCGGGCTGGGAACGAAGCAATCCATCGCAATGTCAAGAAGAAAGAACTGGAAATTATGGTGCAGATTCAACGTGACCCGCGCCAAAGCCATGTGAGCCCAATTCGTCAACTGCCGTCAAAATCGGCAAAATCAAGAGTTACCATGGACTTGGGCCCACGTGAGGGACCATTTTACCGCGCGCAGAAATTCAAGATCAGTCGCTTCTATGATCTCTACGGAGTAAGGACCATCGTTCTTCGAGGTCGATAGCCGTTGGATCACAAAAGATAGATCGCAAGTCGTCTTTGTCTATTGCAGGATTTTGCAGAGAACTCACGAGGCCTCTATCGAGATCGCAGCGACCGTATGATGTCCGCGGCACGTTGTAATTAGAAAAAGGACCAAAATCTTCTCAATACATGTCCTACAAATCTATTGAAATTACCCGAGAAACGGAAATTTGGGATCACTCCTTTTGGTCCCTAAGAATTATTTGCCGAGGATGTATTAATTATGCAAAATCGAATCTTATATTTCATTGTCTTGAAAGTAACGGTGATGGGAGACCGGACTTGGTTTTCTAGGGACTTTTTTTGGCCCTCAACCTCGATTCTTTTTTCTTTAGTGGATCGAACTGGATTAATAAGTGGTAGGTGGCGGAACCGGGTTAAACCGGTCCAAACTAGACTGATCCCTAATCGAGCTAATTGATCGATCCAATATGATGTATCAGAATGTCCTATTCATCTCCCTTCGAATGAAAAGGGGATCTGAGTCCCAACAACGTTATTGTAGGTACGACATGAATTTGGAAAATTGAAAACGCGTTTTTAATACTCCCGGGTGCAATAAAAAGAAAATGGAGGAAATGACAAATGAGAGAGAAGAGAGAGAGAGGGGGGTACCCTGGGGACTTCCTCGACTGCAACTCTGGGTATCACAGAGTGAGGAAGGCACTCCATGTTTGTCCAGGACTTCAACTCTGGAACCAGCCTCATGTCCCACCTTGATGGTGCCATTCTCTCTCCTCTCTCTCTCTTTCTCTGTCTCTGGAAGTGAGAGAACTAGAAGTGCATGGTTTGATAAAGAGAAACAGCCCTTCAACAAGCCTTAGTGTTCAGGGGGAAAAAATAAAAAATAAAAGCGGATTGCCAATTTCTGGGGAGGCTTAATTAATGCACAAAACCCAAAACCCATCCAAGGTTTATCCACTTAAAAAACTCAGTCTCAACCCTCACTTTCCCTTTCATTTACTTACCCATTAATTCATATTTTCCCTTTTCATGCATATATGGTAAATTACCACCACGTATGGTAACAAAGAGCCTTGCCAACCCGATCCTCCTCACATGGCAGGTTGACCACACCCCCGTTGCCAATTTCCTTCCTTAAGTTGCCAGAATAGTTAAATTCAATGCTTTTTTTGGAAATTAGGAGGTAATTACAGGAACTTAATGTTTTTAGTTTATTTGTTTTTTGACTGCATGCTTGCGTTCATGATTGTGGGTTTCCCAATGTCACATAGAATCCAGCATTAACAACTTTGTAATAGTGTGATCCCCAGAGAGAGGGGGGGGGGGGGGGCAGGGGGTTATGCATGCATGCCCAATTGTTAAGAGAAAGAAGACTCTAATTAAGCCTAAATTAAGAGAATAGGGAGCAGTTACGATTCCTTCTCTTTTTTTTTTTCCTTTCTTTTCTTTTCCTTTCTCGATAAGCCTTAAAACCGAATGCTAACGGATTTTGTCGGCTTCTTCTTTAATCGGAAAGAAACAGATCTACCTACCGACTTTTTTCCGTTTCTCATTTTCTGCGAAGCAAGTGGATGCCCACCGGATTTCAACGCGAGCTGAGTTGAAAGTTGAAATTTAAAAAAAGGAAAAAGAAAAAAAATTATAATAGTTTGACATGATCCGAAGTGTATTAATTATTATAACCTTTAGACTTCTGACATTAATGAGCATTTTCCGAAATTAACATGCATTTGCGTCACATTGTAGTCAAAGCTTTTAATTAGCTACAAAACAATTATTAATAAAGGTCATATATAGATATATATATATATATATCAAGACTCATACCCCAAATTTGGCTACAAAAATTCTCCGTCCATATGTTATCATTTTGCTAAACACCAACCGAAAAACCTAAAAAAGATTTGATATGAATGGTATAAGTGATTTCACTTCAGTAAATAATACAAATCACTTCTAAATAGATCAAGCATTTACTAGACCTATTTATAAAACAACATCAGAACTTGTTTATCCTAAATTAATATGTGATATTTTCACACAATCAAAATGAGTTCTATCACTTCAATATGACCATGTGCATATAAGATGTGCTCACTGTTGACACCTGATTTTTAATCATTTTTTCTATTGCTAAAGTAATAAAAAATCCATAAAAATTCATAAAATTGAAAAATCAACTTTGGGGACCTTAGCCAAGCCTAGGGAACCAATTTTGACCAAAAAACGATTTTTCATATTTTCAGTATTTTTACGTATTTTGTATTTATTTATTTTCGAAAATTAATAGAAAATCCATAAAAATTCATAAAATTGAAAAATCAACTTTGGGAACCTTAGCCAAGCCTAGGGAACGAATTTTGACCAAAAAATAATTTTTCATATTATATATATTTTAATTTTTTTTAAACAAAAATACAAAAATATTTGAAAATTTTGGAAAAATAACATTTGAGGCCAAAAAATACACAAATATAGTTAATATTTTTATTTTAAATCTATTTTCATATTGGCCATCGCAAATTCAGAAAAATCCAATTCGAGTCACGTGTTCCTTCACGAGTATAATCTCGAATCGGGCCTAAAAAAATTTAATTTGAGTCAACTTATTTTTAACTTTCACTTTTTATGAGTTGTGACATTGTCTTCTAATATTTTAAATTTTCATCTTGGCCCAATTATACCCAGAATGACTTAATTTTGCAAAAGGGCTTTAATTAAATTATGCATTATTTTCAGCGACAAGAAATGAGCTTAAATTTGACATGTGGTAAATTTTGGTGTGTCAAAAATTGTGAGGAGATTTGGACTTAAAGAAATATATTTTTTTAGGGACTGAATTGTAAATACTTAAAATTCAAGGACTAGAGTGCAAATACCTAACTCTTGAAGGATTATTTTACAAATAATAAAAAGAAGAGTTAGTGGATAAATTAGAATAGAGAAGGGAAGATGAAGAAGAGGAGATGAAGAAGAGAAGTTGGAGAAGAATGGATGGAGAAAATAAGATAAGAATAGAGAAGGGAAGATGGAGATGAAGAAGAGTTAGTAGAGAAATTAGAATGGAAGATAAGAATATAGAAGGGAAGATGGAGATTAAGAAGAGTTAGTGGAGAAATTAGAATGGGAGATAAATATGGAGAAGGGAAGATGAAGATGAAAAAGAGTTAGTGGAGAGATTAGAATGTGAGATAGAGATGGAGAATGGAAGATGAAAATGAAGAAGAGTTAGTGGAGAAATTAAAATGGGAGATAGAATTAGTGGAAAAATTAGAATGGGAGATAGATGAGTAGGTTATAAAAGGAGGAAGAAGTGAGCTTGAGAAAGGATTCTTGAGAGAGAAAATTTGAAGTGTTTGGGAGAATTTTTTGAAGAGAAAATTTTGGATGTTTGAGAGAGTTTTGGGAGATTGAAGAAAAATTTGAGAGAAAGAAAATACCGAAAAAGAGAGAGAATTTTGAAGATGATGGGAGTTTAAAGCTAGGGGTTATCATCACAAATTCCTTCATCGATCAATATAAATCAAGAGTTCATCCTCGTCAACGAGCAAGCAAATTCGAGCTAAGTGTTTTTATTTATTCATTTATTTATGGTTTTACTCGCAAATTAGCACAAATTGTATACACTTTCTCCATCTCCCATTTTTTCCCATATTTTATGTCAGGAGAAAGATATCTCTATGTCAACAGCAAAAATCTCGTAGAGATGCAAGAATCGGCCCAGACAAGCTCCTAAGCTGTCCACCGATTTCTCAACTGATCTGTGACTAAAAGTCCCTCTTAATTCAAAAGAAACTCTCTATATTGGGAACATAGAGAGCGAAAATCAATTATAGAAATCCCTCCCAAACAAACGGGAGATAAGTACTCTTTCCACTCTTCTGGTTTTAGGTGCAGATTAGCACATATTTTGTATACTGACACTTCACTCTATTTTATGTCAGGAAGCCGCAGCTCTATATCAATGGTCAATCCTATGGAAGCACAAAATCGGCTTGGAGGAGTCCTCAAGCGCGCACAAATTTCAAATTGTTGAATCAATTCGTTGTATTTCATTTTAAAAAATTCATACCCCAAAATGGAGATGACAAAGTCCATCCGCAATTTAAATACCTGCACCATAAATCCCAAAGGGAAGAGCCAAGCCAATGCTTAGCCTCCCATTGGAGATTTTTACTTATAGTAGTTAAATACCTGCAACTTAAATACCTGCACCTTAAATCCTAAAGGGAAGAGCCAAGCCAATGCTTAGCCTCCCATTGGAGGTTTTTACTTACAGTTGTTAAATACCTGCACCTTAAATCCCAAAGGGAAGAGCCAAGCCAATGCTTAGCCTCCCATTGGAGGTTTTTACTTACAGTAGTTAAATACCTGCAACTTAAATACCTGTACCTTAAATCCCAAAGGGAAGAGCCAAGCCAATGCTTAGCCTCCCATTGGAGGTTTTTACTTACAGTAGTTAAATACCTGCAACTTAAATACCTGTACCTTAAATCCCAAAGGGAAGAGCCAAGCCAATGCTTAGCCTCCCATTGGAGGTTTTTACTTACAGTAGTTAAATACCTGCAACTTAAATACCTGTACCTTAAATCCCAAAGGGAAGAGCCAAGCCAATGCTTAGCCTCCCATTGGAGGTTTTTACTTACAGTAGTTTAAATACTTGCAACTTAAATACCTGTACCTTAAATCCCAAAGGGAAGAGCCAAGCCAATGCTAGGCCTCCCATTGGAGGTGTTTATTCACTGTCATGTACTTCCTATAATTTAATTTTTGAATCATCAGACCCAAAAGATGAGTAGGTCGTAATACTGCACAGAAGTCGTTAACACACTCCCTCTTTCGGCTTCAGGGAATCTTTAACACTTAAAAAAATATAACAAATAAACATATATACCATCCATGCATCCTATTTAAAAAGTGAAAACACAAAAGAGAATACCCTACTAGAGCTTTAGGAATAAACCAAGCCTGAGTTTCCGGATTAGGATATCCATGAAATTAAGGTACCGAAAGGGCATTAGTTTTAATTAACTAGTGTAACCAAGTCCCCGAGCTCATAATCTCTGGTTCGCAGGAATAAATTAGTTCTCCCGCTAATTTATTTAGGTTTCTAATCGACCTACCAAGAACGATTAGTGGCGACTCCAAATTTCAAAATCATTTAAACAAAAACCAAAGTTGCGATTCGGTAGGGCTTGGGAGGGTCCGCATTAGGTTAGTCAAATCTAATTAACCTAATAATCCGTTAACCCCTAGAATTAATAAAAATATTTTTAGAGGGTCGCGACAGACTGGCGACTCCGCTGGGGACGGGATTTTTAAATTTTCGAAAAAAGATACCAATTGGAATACTTGAATTTTTTCGAAATTTTAAAAGTCTTAGTGGACTTAAGCCAATGAAAATTTCATGGATATCTCGCTTCTGGCGATCTTGTTTGGGACTCATTCTATAGGTGTTATATGTTTTTGCAGGATGGGAGTTATAAGGGGCGGAGTGTTTGGCTAACCCCTTTGTTTTGCAGGCTCGGTGTTTGGTTTATTTGTTTAATTTCGCATATTTTTAGAAGCGCTGTTTTGATATCAATTGTTGTGCATGTCTTGCATACTCTGAGGATCACGACACCTGCACACACAAGCGTCTAAACCCAAGTCGCGAAATTCTTCCTAGAAAACCATAGATAGGGATCGAATATGTAAAGCTCTTGCGTCGATTACGCTCGGGTTGACCATATTTTATCCCGCTCATTATCTGAATTGACAATTCTTCCCATTGTGATTTGATTGCGCGGAGGGTAAGGTTGTCAATTCAGATAGTGGGGGCCTTTTAGGTCCATACCCTGTCTCTCCTTCTTTTATTTTCTAGAGTTCACTCCTCACTTGAGTCATGCGCATGACTATGTGATTTGCATTTCTCCAAGGTAAAAGTAAGTTCTCTAATTTTATCTTGTATTTATTTTCGGTCGGTTCATGCTAGGTGTTAGTCAGTTTTTGAGCTTGATATTAGGACCATTCTTTTAAAAGAAAATAAAAATTAAATTTGTCCCTCATTTCTTTTAAAAAGATTTTGAAAAAATGATGTGAAAAATCCCTTCATGGGAATTTTATTAACCAATAAGGGATTTTTGTCATGTTTTTATTGCTTCAATAAAAATGAAATTTTCCTGAAAAAATTTTCCTCTGAAAATTTATTTCAATAAAAAGAAAAATTCCTTCAAAAAAAAACTCTAGTAGACATCAAGTGATTTTATCACATTTTTCAAATTATAAAAACTTGCAAGAAAATTCTTCTCGGGAAATTCGTTCATGTTTTTCTAAGAAAATTTTCTCTAAATAAAATTAGACTAATGTCTCGGGGGAATTGTATTGACCAATAAGAGATTTTTGTCATGTTTTTCTTGCTTCAATAAAAATGAAATTTTCTTGACAAATTTTCCTCTAAAATTTTATTTCGATAAAAGAAAAATTCCTTCAAAAAAAAACTTTGGTAAACATCAAGTGATTTTATCACATTCTTTCAAATTATAAAAACTTGCAACAAAAATTCTTTTCGAGAAATTTGCTCATGTTTTTCTAAGAAAATTTTCTCTAAATAAAATTAGACTAATGTCTCGGGGGAATTTTGTTAACCAATAAAGGATTTCTGTCATGTCTTTCCTGCTTCAATAAAAATAAAATTTTCCTGACAAATTTACCTCTGAAAATTTATTCTGATAAAAAGGAAATTCTTTCAAAAATTTTAGTAAACGTCAAGAGATTTTGTCACATTCCTTAAAAAAAAATAATAATAAAAGAGTAATAAATCTGCAAAAAAATTCTGTATTAACCCATTTCTTCCTAAGGGAATTTTTTTTTTCTGATTTCTCTATAAAATAGAAAAAATCAAATTGGACTAATATAGGAGTCATGGACCGACATTCCTTGTGTCGCATACTAATTATATCATTTTCTTTTGCAGGGAGATTCTAGATACCCTAGACGGGTGTAAAAATTAAGTTCAAAATATATCAAGAATCATCTTCAGAAATACCAAAAGACGAAAAACACCGAGGCTTCAACCGTTAATTCCGGGGGGCAAACGAACACTGTCCATCTTTGACAGACAGAAGGATCCCGCGTCTTTTGAAAGACAATATGGATTATATAATCAGAACCCATGAAACAAATACCTTTACCTGATTAAATCAACCAGAGACCGATCTTAAAATTTCCTCTTATCCGAAACATGCGGAGGGCTTTAGAGGACCGAGGTTCTATTAATGAACGTGGCCCATAGGAATTTCTCCCGACGCTACAGGCGACCGACACGAGCAAGTGGACACCGAAAGAAATAAAATATGGATAAAAGTGGGCACACAACAGGTGGCCGGATTTATTACCAGCGCACTGATCGAGTTGTCATAGTGTTATTGTTTGTGATCTCAAGATGGATAATGGGGGCCACCGCCGAACCCTTCATCAATGTTCTCGATATCATCGTCTGGAGCAATTAAACAAGAACATCAAGAAAAACATTAAGCCTCGACATTTTCGGTACCTCAAATCGTTCTGTTATGCTATGCGGAAGAAACGATAGCAGGAAAATTAAACAAAAAAAAACACGTGAAGCTTTTCTTTCATTCCATTCATCAAAGAGCATTACAACAGCTCACTGGGGAGGAAAAGTAAAGCCAAACTGAGCCCTGATAACCATTACGAAGGAGCTCAACTGACTCTCCAAACAGTTGATGCTCCGGGTGCACCGGGCGTTCTCAGGATCAAGCTCCGCGAGCCTAAAGAAGAGGCGATCGCGCTTCTCCTTAGCCTGGGCCATACTGGCCTCGTAATGCTCGACAGCAAACTCCAAGTCCGAAATCGCCGCCCTCTCGAAAGCAATATCTGCCGTAATGTCATCAAGTCTCTCCTGTAGCCAACCGCATTTGCACCTCATCATAATATTGCTCGGCTCCTGTTCGGCGTAAGTTCGGACCAAGGCCAGACGGTCCACCAACTTTCCCCTCTCACAAACTAGCCACGAAAGCTGATCATTGGCAAACTTGAAGGCTTTCTTGTGATTATCAGCCATAAATGTGACTATTTCCAGACGCTCGTGGCGGGCTCGGTAACGAGCTTTCACGACGGCAGTCACAATGACCGTCTCATAAGCGCGGTTATAGGCAGCCAGAAAATTAATGAAGAGGGTCGGGAAGTTCCGATACTCCCTCCCCAGTTGGGTACCCTCAACAGAAGCAGCGTCTAGGGTCCTGAATAAACCGAGGATTTCAGCCTCAACGGTAGAGTTTTGGGCTATATGAGCGTAACCTCTACCAAGAAGATTGTAGAGTCTCTCCCACCCAGCCAGGATTTCGGCGGAGAAGGTATGGTTAGGAGAATTGGCCATTTTTGAAAGCAGATCACGAAAGAAAGGAGGAGAGAGGCGAGGCAGATGATCGGAATGCGAAGGTGATAATCTGCTTCAATTTAAATAATGATTTCACAGGGGCAGTCCTTATTGGTCGAGTTTTTTCTATCTACCATTCTCTGTCGGCAACACCCCCGCTGGCTCGAATTCCAGTCAAGCGGCAACCTCAAGCTGAGCAGACCCGACGTCTCTGCAGAAAAGTTGGACGGGCTGCCACCACTTTGAAAAAGAAAGAATAAAAAACGAGCTGAGTGGGAGACAAAGAAATTTTCGGCAGAAAAGGAGATACGACTCGTCTTCATTGGAGGACCCGCCAGCAAATCGACGGTGGAGATCTTGACAAGGGCCCTCTACCACGAAAAGAAAAAAGGAAGACGAACTGAGCGAGAAACAAGGATTTCCCCTTTGATCAAAAGCTGAATATCAGATTTTCTCCCTCGAAAAATCTAATAGCACTGCCCGTGAAGAGGGAAGTCGTTGCTATTGCCAGAGAGAGAACTTGTCCTCATTTGATAGTGAGAGTTCATTCGCAAGAACTCGCAGGAGAAAGATAGAGAGGAAGGAGTTCTCGTGGGAGAGGAATTCAAAACCTTCACCATCAAAGCATCGGCTTTCAAAGCCTGTTACGAGAAACCATCGACGATCCCGTGATCCCTCAAGTCCAAGAAGACATCCTGAGGCGGTCTCGAGTCGGCAGTCCTAGATCCAGAAATATGTCGAGCATTAGGGAAACGGGCGCATGTTCAACCCTGGTCGAAGCTAATGAAGTTCCTTACCCTGAGGGTCTACTGGTCATGGCCATTGACGGTAATCCAGTCTCTCTGTCAATCCTTGTTACCGTATTGAGAAAATGCCGGTATAAGGTTGTAGCTCAAGCAAAGGTGACAGAGGCCTTAGAGATATTAAGGAGGAGTGGTGACCAGTTTGATATCGTCCTCACCGCCATGGTAGGGATTGACATGGATGTTTTCACTCTCTTGAAAGTCATCAATTCTAAATTAAACATGCCAGTCCTCATAATATCGGCAAGCGATGATCAGCAAGCCATAATGAAGGCTGTCTTAAATGGGGCCCAAGACGTCGTAACGAAACCAGTTAGGGTTCAGATGCTTCAAAACATATGGCAGCACGTGGTAAGGAAGCAATTGCACGACCATGAGAACAAGCATCAAGCCTTCAATTTTGTTCCAAGCAACTGGAGAAAGAAGATGAGTTGGTCTCCCGAGCTGCATCGTATGTTTGTTAATGCAGTTCAACAGGTAGGAATCGATTCGGCACGGCCGCAACATATACTGGAAATTATGAACGTAGAGGGACTCACTAAAGAAAATGTTTCGAGTCATCTTCAGAAGTACAGAAAAAGGGTGAGAGAACACAATGCAGCTCAGAATCAAGAAAACCAAGGCGGGACTGATCCAAGCCTGAATGTCGAGTCTCCTCGCCACCATAAGTTCCGCGGGTTAGCATGGGGCGAGCCACTTCCCATCATCAACCAAGCCAGTAGCCGTGCCATCAATCCTCCAGGCGTTAATCAAAGTATCCCCCAGAATCACCCTAATGCTCTTCAAGAGTATAGACCGCAGGGGCAGTGTATTCAGACTCCTTGGTCTGAGCACCAACCCGTGGCTAGAATTCATCCCATGATCAGCGCGCCTGCGCAGCCAGAGAATCAGACAAGAAATTATCCTGAGCACTTCCACTTCTTTAATCCTCGAATGGAAGGAGTTTTTGGCAGCAGGACAGTTGGTGATCCCCACACTTTCTCGAGTAATGATGAAGGCTCCAGCACGAGAAGTCAAATTGCTCATGGCGAGGATAGAATGAGAAATCTACCGCCAGCATTTGCCAACAACAATGCCCAATTCGAGCATCAGTTGCTGGAAGGTTCAAGAGATTACCCAGATGATGAGCTTACTGCCCTGGTCAACCAGTTTAGGGTTGACAGACGACCCAAGCCGCGATCAGGAGCCAGTGAGTAGGGACTCTCAAACATCGATCATCCACACCCGAACCAACACGAGACTAGCTGATTATCGAAGAGCCACAGGAGAGGCAGAACTGACCTTGAATAAGTGCACATTTTATTTCATGCTTAATTCCCCTGCGTATGATATTTTCCAGCTTTCTAGGTGTCTCGATTTAATTCAGGGACAAGGGGGCAATTTATTTATTTTTTTTATCCCGTCGAATGCGTGAATCCCTTTTTATGCTAGATTCAGGGCGGATCAATTTGTGGTAACATCGCTGACTGCCATAATGAGAAATGTTGAATGGCCTCACGTAGGGAAATTTCAAGTGAAATGCCCAGGCGAGCTCGAAGACGGGTAATTGTGTGTCGTTCCAATTTACCCTCAATCGTTGCAAAATGCTAAATTGGATTTGTTCCATTCTCACCCAGGGAATCGCAAAGTGCCTCAAGAGTATCGCAAAATGAAATGACCCAATGGAACGCGATAGGACTCATTTGCCTCGAAGGTAACCTTCAAATTAAAGGAGCCCTCCGGTCCACGGACCCGATGGCATAGAAAATGATGATGGTCCAAGGCAACCCGAAAGAAAATAAGGCCCAACTAAGCAAAGCACTTACGTGGCAAGCTCAAAGTGAAGGGCAACTCGGGACATACAATTCAATCCAGTCCAAATGAAGGAACTTCCTCAATTCAAATTCAATAGAAGTACACACAAGGGTAAAACAGTATCGTTCCAATTTTTCTAGAATATGAAGAACATATACTGCCGCATTCTCTTTCATTTTTGCAGGGGAAGTCTCTACTGACCAGATTTTCCTGTCTAACATTCCCTATCAGTATCACCTCCACTACTCGTCTCCAATCTCCAGCCAAGCAAATCCGACGTCTCTACGGCAAAGCTAAACGGGACGCCACTACTTTGAAAAAGAAAAGATAAAAAATAAGCTGAGTGGGAGACAAAGACATTTTCGGCAGAAAAGATATACGACTCGTCTTTATTGAAGAACTCGCCAGCAAATTGACGGTGGAGACAACAACAAGGGGCCCTATCACGAAAAGATGGAAGGAGACGAGCCGAGCAAGAGACACGATAAGAAAAGAGGATTGAGAAAGGCCGGACCCTTGGAAGAAGCAATACAGTTGCTAAACCCACGTTTAATTTTAAAAGAGACGCCATGCTCGGAAGAGGGTCTTAAGGCATAGGCAATCGCTCAGAAAAATTCAAAGAGAGTGAAAACACCGGAAGCGAGTAGCAAATCTTGAGAAATCATCAACCAAATCAAAGATGTCTCAACCCAATACTCCCGAGAGCTATCATTGCCTGCTGAATATGGGAGAGGAAGAGTTCGAAGCCATGTTTGGGATCGAGCCTATGGAGCCTGGCTCTTCCGCCGACGACGTCCAAAATCTCAGTAAAGATAAGGACAATAACGGTAGGGGTCAAAAGAAGCGTTACCGTCGCCATACTAAGGAGCAGGTACAAAGGCTTGAGGATTTCTTCAGAACATGCCCTATGCCAGACGGCAAACAGAAAACGGAACTGAGTCAAGAGTTAGGACTTGAACCTTTGCAAATCAAGTTCTGGTTTCAAAATAAGCGAACCCGAATGAAGGCTCGTCATGAGCACAACGAAGCCGAGTTTCTAAGAGTTGAAAATGAAAACCTCCGAGCGGAAAACAAGATGTATAAAGAGACTTTTGACTCCGCCACCTGCCCCAACTGCAATAGCCTCCTCCTCACCCTCGATGAAATGTATGATCTGATGATCGAAAATGCACGTTTAAGAGGTGAGTTAGACCAGTTTATAACAGGATCGAGTTCTGTTGGAGGAGGGTACAAAAGGACCAATGATACTGGATCAGCATCAATACCTCCCGAGAAAGAAGGGACAGATCACCACCAAGCGGACATTGACGATGATCTTTTCGCCATAATCAACCAGTTTGATATCGGTAAAGCATCGGGACTGTGATGCACTTGTTCAGCCAGTGACCACGAGACCTTCAATATGGCCGATGCATACCTAATTTGGGATGAAGCCAACTGATCATGGGAGAGCCTGCAGAGGAAGCGGAACTAATCCTGAATGAGTGAATGTGTTTTATTTCCTTGCGTGATGTGTTTTTCTGCTTTTGTGAATGTGTAAAAGCAAGGAGTAATAATCCGACTTCCCCCTATTAAATGCTCGAATCCGCCACCTCACCAACCTCGCGACGAATTGATGGCGAGTGAAAATCTGCATAAACCTGAAGGGTAACTCCGTATCGTTTCAATTTACCCTCAGTTGCTCCAAGTTTTAAAATTAAGCCCCTTCTATTCTCAGGAAATTGCAAATCGACCCGAGAACGCAATCATATCCGAATACAGGTTGGATAAAATTTGGGGGCAAATCAACTCATGGGCATTACCACTGGATAGACAGCTTCGGACAAAGGAAAGTACAAGCGAAAGACGCGAACAATCTCAGAAATGGGTAATTCTGTATCGTTCTAATGTGCACATAATCATCTCAAGTCTTGAATTGTCTTATTCCATTCTTAACAGGGATTGCAAATTACCTCGAGAAATACCGTAACATGGCCCAAGGTGATACAACAGGGCTGCGTTATCCCCAAGGATTAACCCTTGAAAAGAAAGCCCCATGGACACCTACGGTCCAATGGACCGAATGGTATGGGGGATGACAGTAGGTCCGAAATATTCCGAGTTCGATCCCCAAGGGTGGGGAATGTTGTATGTATTATAAATAAATAAAACAACTTTTTGTGCATTTCTTTTTTTACAAACAGGAATACTCGACGAGTAATATCAAAGTCAGTATTTTACCATAGTCTTCCCATAATGGTGAGGCGCCCAACAAAAGTCGAGGAAAATTCAATCCAACAAAACTGGTAAAAGACTCGTGCAAGACATTCAAGATGAAGGGTAAATCAGTATCGTTTTCAATTTATCCCTTTTAATACTGGATGATATGTCTCTTTTTCTTTTTACAGGAAATATTTACACTAACATTTAACATGTTGAAGGAGACAAATCCAAAAGAAAATTATGATCATCTGACAAGATCTATTCTGGTGAAAAATGGGGCAAATTGATCACAAGCTCTGAAGCGAAAAAGCAAATATGTCTTCCTTATCTCGTTTGATTTCGAGAATAATTTCTCTGCTTTTTACAGGGGCATTCAACCGCTAAACCGTGGCAATCGCTGTCATTAAACAAACCGAAATGCTCCTTCACCCATATGCTTCATCACGTAGAGACAAAGTTTGAGACGAACCACCCCTCGACATAAGGAGTAGGCTTCCCAATTTGTTCGGTCCGCCCACATACCAGGGGCAATTTAAATCCGCCCATATTTGCACATTATATAAACACACGTAATGCTAAAAAATTGTCACATCTGCATTGTGCTTACACAGTTCATGAATTATGTATGACTATTCCGTGTGTTTAACTTACCAACTCCAACTTAGAGCATAAACTGCACAGGAGACATCAAATGTGCAGAATGGGGCATGACAAGATGAGGAAAGGCAAACCATTTCCACGCAAGTCTAACATTTTAATTTACAGATAAACAGCCTTTCCCCAGAGTGAGAGAAGGCCCTTTCGGATTGAAGTCCCCCATTCAGATTACATTCGAGGCGTTCATACTATGAGAACCTCCTTAAACAGAATTGGTAATGCAAGCTTGACAGAATAGTTTTGCATGATCCATATTTGGATTGATTGCATCATGAGTTATCACACAGACTACTTCTAATCATTGCCGACTTGGTTGAATAGTTTTACATGAACCGATCAACTCATTGATGAAAATGCTTGCACATGTTACCTCTAATACTGCTTGACAGGCAACACATTCCCAATGTTCAAACTACCTTCCAAAGTCTTGAAATTCATTCAGCGATTATTGAATGAACAAGCCTGGTTGTCGAGAAGCCACCAAGCATTTCTTCCAAATTCTCAGGTAAGTATATCTTCAACCTGAACCTTTCAAGAGAATGAATTCTGACGGTTGTTGGGGTACTCGAATCCATTGCGGTACATACAGGTATCCACCTTCTTCAATAAAGCATGATTTGTCTCAAGGACAGAAATGTTCGAGACCTTTTGATCTCTGCCTCTTTGGTTTATTCCTAAAGCGACAGGATAATATAATTTGGGTTTGAGCTTCTGCAGGATTCCTGATCTTTCCAGATTCCAGAATGGCACCCTTTGAGGTACACCAAGTCCTTCTTACAGGCAAAATAAGTCCTTCTTACATGCAAACCAAGTCCTTCTTACAGGCAAATCAAGTCCTTCTTATAGGCACAAAGTCCTTCTTACAGGCAAATCAAGTCCTTCTTACAGGCAAAACAAGTCCTTCTTACAGGCACAAAGTCCTTCTTACAGGCAAATCAAGTCCTTCTTACAGGCAAAACAAGTCCTTCTTACAGGCAAATCAAGTCCTTCTTACAGGCAAAACAAGTCCTTCTTACAGGCAAAACAAGTCCTTCTTACAGGCAAATCAAGTCCTTCTTCCAGGCATAAAGTCCTTCTTACAGGCAAACCAAGTCCTTCTTACAGGCAAACCAAGTCCTTCTTATAGGCACCAAGTCCTTCTTATAGGCAAACTAAGTCCTTCTTACAGGCAAACCAAGTCCTTCTTACAGGCACAAAGTCCTTCTTACAGGAAAATCAAGTCCTTCTTACAGGCACAAAGTCCTTCTTACAGGCAAATCAAGTCATTCTTACAGGCACAAAGTCCTTCTTACAGGCATAAAGTCCTTCTTACAAGCAAATCAAGTCCTTCTTACAGGCATAAAGTCCTTCTTGCAGGTAAACAAAGTCCTTCTTACAGGCAAATCAAGTCCTTCTTACAGGCACAAAGTCCTTCTTACAGGCAAAGTAAGTCCTTCTTACAGGCAAAGCAAAGTCCATCTTACAGGCAAACAAAGTCCTTCTTACAAGCAAATCAAGTCCTTCTTACAGGCAAAGCAAGTCCTTCTTACAGGCACAAAGTTCTTCTTACAGGCAAAGCACCAAGTCCTTTTTACGGGCACCAAGTCCTTTCTACAGGCACCAAGTCCTTCTTACAGGTATCTCCATGTGGTGACCTACCATACGGGTCAAATCTCAATCAAAATTTAATCAGTAGAATCCTTTTATTAGGAATCTACCATGGGTTGATCCACCATACGGGTTCAAGTTCAACCACCCTAAAGTTTTTTTATATAACGAATCCTTAGGTTCTCATTTCATTTTCAGTGGAACAATCATGTCACGACTCTTTTTATTTCCTTGTATTGAGTCGATAAGAATTCAGGTGTCATCTCGTCTTTGAAATGAACCTCTACCGAGCTTCCTTTCAAAGAGGGGCAGCTGTTGACACCTGATTTTTAATCATTTTTTCTATTGCTAAAGTAATAAAAAATCCATAAAAATTCATAAAATTGAAAAATCAACTTTGGGGACCTTAGCCAAGCCTAGGGAACCAATTTTGACCAAAAAACGATTTTTCATATTTTCAGTATTTTTACGTATTTTGTATTTATTTATTTTCGAAAATTAATAGAAAATCCATAAAAATTCATAAAATTGAAAAATCAACTTTGGGAACCTTAGCCAAGCCTAGGGAACGAATTTTGACCAAAAAATAATTTTTCATATTATATATATTTTAATTTTTTTTAAACAAAAATACAAAAATATTTGAAAATTTTGGAAAAATAACATTTGAGGCCAAAAAATACACAAATATAGTTAATATTTTTATTTTAAATCTATTTTCATATTGGCCATCGCAAATTCAGAAAAATCCAATTCGAGTCACGTGTTCCTTCACGAGTATAATCTCGAATCGGGCCTAAAAAAATTTAATTTGAGTCAACTTATTTTTAACTTTCACTTTTTATGAGTTGTGACATTGTCTTCTAATATTTTAAATTTTCATCTTGGCCCAATTATACCCAGAATGACTTAATTTTGCAAAAGGGCTTTAATTAAATTATGCATTATTTTCAGCGACAAGAAATGAGCTTAAATTTGACATGTGGTAAATTTTGGTGTGTCAAAAATTGTGAGGAGATTTGGACTTAAAGAAATATATTTTTTTAGGGACTGAATTGTAAATACTTAAAATTCAAGGACTAGAGTGCAAATACCTAACTCTTGAAGGATTATTTTACAAATAATAAAAAGAAGAGTTAGTGGATAAATTAGAATAGAGAAGGGAAGATGAAGAAGAGGAGATGAAGAAGAGAAGTTGGAGAAGAATGGATGGAGAAAATAAGATAAGAATAGAGAAGGGAAGATGGAGATGAAGAAGAGTTAGTAGAGAAATTAGAATGGAAGATAAGAATATAGAAGGGAAGATGGAGATTAAGAAGAGTTAGTGGAGAAATTAGAATGGGAGATAAATATGGAGAAGGGAAGATGAAGATGAAAAAGAGTTAGTGGAGAGATTAGAATGTGAGATAGAGATGGAGAATGGAAGATGAAAATGAAGAAGAGTTAGTGGAGAAATTAAAATGGGAGATAGAATTAGTGGAAAAATTAGAATGGGAGATAGATGAGTAGGTTATAAAAGGAGGAAGAAGTGAGCTTGAGAAAGGATTCTTGAGAGAGAAAATTTGAAGTGTTTGGGAGAATTTTTTGAAGAGAAAATTTTGGATGTTTGAGAGAGTTTTGGGAGATTGAAGAAAAATTTGAGAGAAAGAAAATACCGAAAAAGAGAGAGAATTTTGAAGATGATGGGAGTTTAAAGCTAGGGGTTATCATCACAAATTCCTTCATCGATCAATATAAATCAAGAGTTCATCCTCGTCAACGAGCAAGCAAATTCGAGCTAAGTGTTTTTATTTATTCATTTATTTATGGTTTTACTCGCAAATTAGCACAAATTGTATACACTTTCTCCATCTCCCATTTTTTCCCATATTTTATGTCAGGAGAAAGATATCTCTATGTCAACAGCAAAAATCTCGTAGAGATGCAAGAATCGGCCCAGACAAGCTCCTAAGCTGTCCACCGATTTCTCAACTGATCTGTGACTAAAAGTCCCTCTTAATTCAAAAGAAACTCTCTATATTGGGAACATAGAGAGCGAAAATCAATTATAGAAATCCCTCCCAAACAAACGGGAGATAAGTACTCTTTCCACTCTTCTGGTTTTAGGTGCAGATTAGCACATATTTTGTATACTGACACTTCACTCTATTTTATGTCAGGAAGCCGCAGCTCTATATCAATGGTCAATCCTATGGAAGCACAAAATCGGCTTGGAGGAGTCCTCAAGCGCGCACAAATTTCAAATTGTTGAATCAATTCGTTGTATTTCATTTTAAAAAATTCATACCCCAAAATGGAGATGACAAAGTCCATCCGCAATTTAAATACCTGCACCATAAATCCCAAAGGGAAGAGCCAAGCCAATGCTTAGCCTCCCATTGGAGATTTTTACTTATAGTAGTTAAATACCTGCAACTTAAATACCTGCACCTTAAATCCTAAAGGGAAGAGCCAAGCCAATGCTTAGCCTCCCATTGGAGGTTTTTACTTACAGTTGTTAAATACCTGCACCTTAAATCCCAAAGGGAAGAGCCAAGCCAATGCTTAGCCTCCCATTGGAGGTTTTTACTTACAGTAGTTAAATACCTGCAACTTAAATACCTGTACCTTAAATCCCAAAGGGAAGAGCCAAGCCAATGCTTAGCCTCCCATTGGAGGTTTTTACTTACAGTAGTTAAATACCTGCAACTTAAATACTTGTACCTTAAATCCCAAAGGGAAGAGCCAAGCCAATGCTTAGCCTCCCATTGGAGGTTTTTACTTACAGTAGTTAAATACCTGCAACTTAAATACCTGTACCTTAAATCCCAAAGGGAAGAGCCAAGCCAATGCTTAGCCTCCCATTGGAGGTTTTTACTTACAGTAGTTTAAATACTTGCAACTTAAATACCTGTACCTTAAATCCCAAAGGGAAGAGCCAAGCCAATGCTAGGCCTCCCATTGGAGGTGTTTATTCACTGTCATGTACTTCCTATAATTTAATTTTTGAATCATCAGACCCAAAAGATGAGTAGGTCGTAATACTGCACAGAAGTCGTTAACACACTCCCTCTTTCGGCTTCAGGGAATCTTTAACACTTAAAAAAATATAACAAATAAACATATATACCATCCATGCATCCTATTTAAAAAGTGAAAACACAAAAGAGAATACCCTACTAGAGCTTTAGGAATAAACCAAGCCTGAGTTTCCGGATTAGGATATCCATGAAATTAAGGTACCGAAAGGGCATTAGTTTTAATTAACTAGTGTAACCAAGTCCCCGAGCTCATAATCTCTGGTTCGCAGGAATAAATTAGTTCTCCCGCTAATTTATTTAGGTTTCTAATCGACCTACCAAGAACGATTAGTGGCGACTCCAAATTTCAAAATCATTTAAACAAAAACCAAAGTTGCGATTCGGTAGGGCTTGGGAGGGTCCGCATTAGGTTAGTCAAATCTAATTAACCTAATAATCCGTTAACCCCTAGAATTAATAAAAATATTTTTAGAGGGTCGCGACACTCACCCAATCCATAATTTCAAGTAAACATCAATAGTCGAATCCATTGAGCGATCTCATGCTTAATATTAAACTATGGTCGCGCTTATCAACTCGTGACAAGGCTTAGCAAGATTCCCTTGAACTAGGTCTCCACCTACATCATAGATAGCTTGTCCTACAAAAATATCCAGAGAATAGAATGGATATCCTTGTTGACACCTGATTTTTAATCATTTTTTCTATTGCTAAAGTAATAAAAAATCCATAAAAATTCATAAAATTGAAAAATCAACTTTGGGGACCTTAGCCAAGCCTAGGGAACCAATTTTGACCAAAAAATGATTTTTCATATTTTCAGTATTTTTACGTATTTTTTATTTATTTATTTTGGAAAATTAATAGAAAATCCATAAAAATTCATAAAATTGAAAAATCAACTTTGGGAACCTTAGCCAAGCCTAGGGAACCAATTTTGACCAAAAAATAATTTTTCATATTTTCGATATTTTTCGGTATTTTTATTTTCGAAAATTCATAAAACAAAAAATTAAGAAAAATGAGAAAATTGAAAAATCAAGTTTGGAGCCTTGGCCAAGCTTAGGCAACTATTTTCGAACAAAAAATAATTTTTTGTATTTATATATATTGTTTATATATTTTAGAAATTATGAGAATATTTAATAAATAATAGCATTTGAGGCCACAAAAATATATAAAAATAGTCAATATTTTTCTTTTAAATCCCATTTCATGTTGGCCATCACAAATTTAAAAAATCCAATTCGGGGTCGTGTATTTCTTCACGAGCATAATCTCGAACCGGGCCTAAAAAATTCAATTTGAGTCAATTTATTTTCATTTTTTCACTTTTAGGAGTTGTGACATTGTTCTCTAATATTTCAAATTTTTTATATTGGCCCAAATTATACCCAGAATGACTCAATTGTGCAAAAGGGCTTTAATTAAATTCTGCATTATTTTCAGTGGCAAGAAATGAGTTTAAATTTGACATGTGGTGAATTTTGACTAAGTATAGGGAAGGTATGTCAAAAATTGTGAGGAGATTTGGACTTAAAGAAATATTTTTCAGGGACTAAATTGTAAATACTTAAAATTTAGGGATTAGAGTGCAAATACCTAACTCTTGAGGGATTATTTTGCAAATAACAAAAAGAAGAGTTAGTGGATAAATTAGAATAGAGAAGGGAAGATGGAGAGGAGGAGATGGAGAAGAATGGTTGGAGAAAATAAGATAAGAATAAAAGGGAAGATGGAGATGAAGAAGAGTTAGTGGAGAATTTAGAATGGGAGATAAATATGGAGAATGGAAGATGAAGATGAAGAAGAGTTAGTGGAGAGATTAGAATGTAAGATAGAGATAGAGAAGGGAAGATGGAGATGAAGAAAAGTTAGTGGAGAAATTAGAATGGGAGATAAATATGGAGAAGGGAAGATGAAGATGAAGAAGAGTTATTGGAGAGATTAGAATGGGAGATAGAGATGGAGAATAGAAGATAAAAATGAAGAAGAGTTAGTGGAGAAATTAGAATGGGAGATAAAGTTAGTGGAAAAATTAGAATGGGAGATAGATGAGTAGATTATAAAAAGAGGAAGAAGTGAGCTTGAGAGGGATATGATTTTTGGAGAGAAAATTTTGGATGTTTGAGAGAGTTTTGGGAGATTGAATAAAAATTTGAGAGAAAGAAAATACCAAAAGAGAGAGGATTTTGAAGATGATGGGAGTTTAAAGCTAGGGGTTATCATCACAAATTCCTTCATCGATCAATATAAATCAAGAGTTCATCCTCGTCAACGAGGAAACAAATTCGAGCTAAGTGTTTTTATTTATTCATTTATTTATGGTTTTACTCGCAAATTAGCACAAATTGTATACACTCTCTCCATCTCCCATTTTTTCCCATATTTTATGTCAGGAGAAAGATATCTCTATGTCAACAACAAAAATCTCGTAAAGATGCAAAAATCGGTCCAGACAAGCTCCTAAGCTGTCCACCGATTTCTCAACTGATCTGTGACTAAAAGTCCCTCTTAATTCAAAAGAAACTCTCTATATTGGGAACATAGAGAGCGAAAATCAATTATAGAAATCCCTCCCAAAAAAACGGGAGATAAGTACTCTTTCCACTCTTCTGGTTTTAGGTGCAGATTAGCACATATTTTGTATACTGACACTTCACTATATTTTATGTCGGGAAGCCGTAGCTCTATATCAATTGTCAACCCTATGGAAGCACAAAATCGGCTTGGATGAGTCATCAAGCGCGCACAAATTTTAAATTGTTGAATCAATTTGTTATATTTCATTTTAAAGAATTCATACCATAAAATGGAGAGGACAAAGTCCATCCGCAATTTAAATACCTGCACCATAAATTCCAAAGGGAAGAGCCAAGCCAATGCTTAGCCTCCCATTGGAGGTTTTACTTACAGTAGTTAAATACCTGCAACTTAAATACCTGTACCTTAAATCCCAAAAGGAAGAGCTAAGCCAATGCTTAGTCTCCCATTGGAGGTTTTTACTTACAATAGTTAAATACCTGCAACTTAAATACCTGTACCTTAAATCCCAAAGGAAGAGCCAAGCCAATGCTTAGCCTCCCATTGGAGGTTTTTACTTACAGTAGTTAAATACCTGCAACTTAAATATCTGTACCTTAAATCCCAAAGGGAAGAGCCAAGCCAATGCTTAGCCTCCCATTGGAGGTTTTTACTTACAGTAGTTAAATACCTGCAATTTAAATACATGTACCTTAAATCCCAAAGGGAAGAGCCAAGCCAATGCTAGGCCTCCCATTGGAGGTGTTTATTCACTGTCATGTACTTCCTATAATTTAATTTTTGAATCATTAGACCCAAAAGATGAGTAGGTCGTAATACTGCACAGAAGTCGTTAACACACTCCCTCTTTCGGCTTTAGGGAATCTTTAACACTTAAAAAAATATAACAAATAAAAATATATACCATCCATGCATCCTATTTAAAAAGTGAAAACACAAAAGAGAATACCCTACTAGAGCCTTAGGAATAAACCAAGCCTGAGTTGCCAAATTAGGATATCCATGAAATTAAGGTACCGAAAGGGCATTAGTTTTAATTAACTAGTGTAACCAAGTCCCCGAGCTCATAATCTCTGGTTCGCAGGAATAAATTAGTTCTCCCGCTAATTTATTTAGGTTTCTAATCGACCTACCAAGAACGATTAGTGGCGACTCCAAATTTCAAAATCATTTAAACAAAAACCAAAGTTACGATTCGGTAGGGCTTGGGAGGGTCTGCGTTGAGTTAGTCAAATCTAATTAACCTAATAATCCATTAACCCCTTTTGAATTTAAAATTTTTTAGAGGGTCGCGACAATCCTCAACCCTCAATGGATTCTGAAAATAGCGACGATGAGCATCAAACTAGTAACATCATCTTCCAATCCAGAATTCATCTCATGAATCGTTTTAAAAACCCAATATGAAATGAATGCCCTTTATAAGGCATTTTTCGAACAGTTTCGAAATCTATTTCATTAACCAGATTGATAGATAAATATGTATAACCTTTCGCGAACACTTTTCGTAAATGTTATCTCTGTTGTAACTCATGATATGCAATCACTTTTGCGACATGACTTTACAAATTCATAAAGAGAAATTAGGTTTTTTTTTTCCAATTTAGGCTTCTTAAAAAGAATATTAACCAATTTAGGGCAAAAAAAAAAACCAAATCGGGGCTAGTGCGGCGGTTTTAGTGCCGCACCGGCCTCGTCCGGCGGTCATAGTGTCGAATGGGCTGCGTTCGGCACTTATTTTGTCGCACGGGCTCGTGTGGCTCAACTTCCGCACGGGCCCATGCAGTAGCAGCTTATACATGGGCTTTTTTTTATTTAATTTCATTTTTTATATTTATAATATTTCTATTTTTAATTATTTTATATTATAATTAAAAATAGAAATTTTATAAATATAAAAACAATAAATTTAGAAAAAAAATTATCTTTACAAATTTATATAAATAAAATCTTATTAATATAACATAACTGAAAACACAACAGTTATAAATATGAAAAAATAAATTTAGAAAAAAGTATATTTACAAATTTATATAAATAAAAAATTAGAAATATAAAAATAATTTTAAAATATGTTATAAATATAAATAATTAAAAGTAAAATTTTATAAATATAAAAAATAAATTTAGCAAAAAATTATACTTACAAATTTGTATAAATATATATTTTATAAATATAAAATATTTTTAAAACAATGTTATAAATATATTGATAACATTTATATTTATATAAATTTGTAAATTTAATTTTTTTATAAATTTATTTTTTATATTTATAAAATTTTTCTAATTATTTTATATTTCTAACATTTATATTTATATAAATTTGTAAATATAGTTTTTTGCTAAATTTATTTTTTTATATTATTAACATTTGTGCTTTTAATTTTTTATATTTAAAATTTGTTTTTTAATTATTTTATATTTCTAACTTTTATATTTATATAAATTTGTATTCTAGATTTATTTTTTTATATTTATAATATTTGTGTTTTCAATTATTTTATATCCATAACATTTGTGTTTTTAATTATTTTATATTAATAAAATTTATACTTATATAAATTTGTAAATGTAATTCTTTTCTAAATTTATTTTTTATATTTATAACACTTGTGTTTTCAATTATTTCATATTTATAAACTTTATATTTATATAATTTGTAAATGTAATTTTTTTCTAAATTTATTTTTTATATTTATAATATTTGTACTTTTAATTATTTATATTTTTTATTTTATATTTATAACATTTATATTTGTATAAATTTGAAAATATAATTTTTTCTAAATTGATTTTTTTATATTTATAACATTTGGTTTCTGAATAATTTTATATTCATAAGATTTAATTTATATAAATTTGAAGATATAATTTTTTTCTAAATTTATTTTTTTTATTTATAATATTTTTTGTTTTTAATTATAATATAAAATAATTAAAAACAGAAATATTAAAAATAAAACAACGAAATTATGAAAAAAAAAAGCCCATGTATGGGCTGCTGCTACACGAGCCCGTGCGGAAATTGGGCCACACGGGTCCGCGCGACAAAATAAGTGCCGAACGGGCTGGGTTCGGCAATTATAGTGCCGAACGAAGCGTATTCAGCACTATGACCATCGGACGGGAGCTCGTGCGACACTAAGATTGCCGCGCGGGCCCCGATTTGGTAATTTTTTTTTGCTCGAAATTGATTAATATTTTTTTAAGAAGCCTAAATTGGAGAAAAAAAAAACCCCCCTAGAAATTATGACCACTGACCTAAAAAAATTGCAAAGACCAGAAGCTTAAATTGGAAGCTACATGGTCCGTAATGCTTCAGAAACCTATCAAAGAAGGATTAACTGAACGTCAGACTTAATGCGTCAACTAATCCCGACAAAGACTGCTACTGGGTTGGGGGGTCAACAAGTTAATCGACAAAAGACCTCACTAGCATCCATCTTGCTGCAACGAACAGTCGCATTAATTTTCTCGTTTTTGTCTCTCTCCATCGAACTCTAATTCAAAGCCAGCTTAATGTCGAGAGAAAGTTCTTACTAAACACTATAAAAAGGATAGCCAAAGACAAACCAACACACCAGACACAGTATCTCGAAACTGTTTCCAGCAGTACGCGAAGCTTCAAAATTTTATTCTGATCAAACTGTAACTCCAAATTGACTTTACTCCACACGACACTATAAATTCCATGACAACTCAAAATTTGAGTTTGATCTGAATTTACAACTCAACTTTGAAAATTCTTTAAATTAATGCTACGATGTGGAGTTGATCCGGCTTCTCGAGACATTCGAAGAGGGCACGCGAGGCTCCTCTCTGTCCCTCTCTGTCTCTGTCTCTGTCTCTGTCTCTGTCTCTCTCTTCTTGGGCCGATATTTTGCTTGATTCTGCATAGTCACTTACAGTTATTTACTTTGGGAATTGCTTGGGTTTTATCTATGAAATGCACTGTGAAGTTCACATCAATTATGCATTATGCATATACCTCTCTTTACAAAAAAAAAAATGTCATTTATTTTTCCGGAAATGCCCACCCCAAATTCTATCACACCCACTCAGAACACTCAGAACAAATCAAAATGAAACCATCACAACCTCGCATGTGATGTTAAAATGAGTTTGCAATAAGGGGCCATTTGGTCTTTTTTCGTGTGAGATTTTGCTTAGAGGTAAGGGAATGGTATTTGCTAAAAAAGAGTTACAAGTGATCACTAGATCTAAAGTAATGCATATTTGTGGTATTTTCCCTTATTATTAGGATTTCCGAAAGGTTCATTGAGGACGCTTGCCGCCTCCTCAAACCTTTTCTTAGCGGTGTCAATCTCAGCTCCCATGTGTCATATCACTTCGCATCAGGTTGATTTCAATGCGTTTGGATTATCACAAGGTAGGCTGTCATGGGTTAAAAGACAAAAGAGAAATCTATAGACAAAAGAGTCGATCCACTGTTTACTTCAAGCATGGAATTGAAAGAACTCGATCATGACCGACCATGGCAAAAGAGCATGACTCGAGCGTGCCGAGCTCGCAACAGGGTTTCACCTGGAAACCATCCTCAAAATTCGGACGACAACTCATCCTACCTCTGCCACGAGGTTCAGATCTCCGTCAAACACTGGAAATTATGCTAACTTCGCCAATTTGCAAGGTGCCCTTATGCTTTCAGGATGGAAAAAGTAAAAGCTTCCAAGAAGTAATCAAACAACAGAAGGATTCGTAATGCAACTTTGTACCAATTGATGAACGTCTTCTGAAAAATGATCATTTGACAATTTTGTGATTCCGTATCCCCAAAAAAAAAGAAAAACCATCAATAAATACACGCTCACTCGTGGCTAGAACTTACAAACTGAGCTTCACAATGGGTTAGTGTGAATATTGACTGCTTGTCTTCACTGCCAAAGCACATTCGCCACGATGGTGCAGGCGCGAAAACCACCAGGCAGTTGTGTGAAGAGTACTTGGCTGTCCACTCCAGTTAAGGTAGTTATATTAGAGTGAGGTTAATGCTTCCGCATTCCAGTATATGCACTGTGAAATGGGCAAATAAGTATCATCGACCTGTAGCCGCTGCTTGATCACGAGGTGATCAATTCCTTGGAAGAGTCACATTCATTCCTTCAAGATACATGGGGAATGTATCCTACATAAGGCCCATGAGTGAAAATCTAGTTGGCTGATCAGCATTCGTCAAACTGCTTGAAGAGCTAGACTCAACTCATGCGCGGACTTTGCGACAGATCCCCCTCTTCTATGAACAAAGAAAATCAGAACATCGTTACTTCTACAGCTTTTTTAGAAGCATATAGCAAGGTCTTCAGAAAAGGCAAATCAAAATGAACCTGGTAAGAGCAGGCAAGCACCGTTTAACCTTTTCAAGCTCTATGTAGCAGAGGTTATAACGTTCCAACCTGTGCCAATCCACCAGTATCGCCATCAAGTTAGTTTTTGGACGAAAATTCTACCCAAGAACATTCAAGAACTGAACAAGATGATACGGAACACACCTTTGTTCAGCTTCAATATCAACACCAACAGGCGTTGATGCCGATACTGCTGAATAAACCATGGAACCGAAAACTCTGACCAGCTTGAGAAGTATGTCCACAGAGATGCTCAAATGCCTGCACAGTGAGAAGCTTTTAGAAAAATCGAATGTCTTTATTATGGAACATAAAAGAGGCAAAAGAACAGCATGATTAATCAGACAAAAGAAGACTCTTCATAAAGAGAGTGACGTCAGGCCATTCTTTTGATCCTGTGCCGTGTTCAAAATGAATGCAGAATTTCATCTGTCTAACCAAAGCTACATATCACCAGAAAAGTGAATGCACTATGATAGCTATAATGCCAGTGTAGCATGCAATGAAAGCTTTTGATGCTTCACCAATCACAAGAAATGAGGATGTTCTTTTAATGTGAGTAGCTTTGCGCAAAACAAACTTAGCTGAACATTTGAGTGGAAAAGTCTCATCAGATAGTCATGATCATGGCATCTAAGGGTGTGGATACCTTCACATATTAAAAAATTAAATCTGACGAGCGAGAAATAAATCGGGGACACCAAACTGAAAAGAAGCTGCAGCAGCAAAAAATTGCAGCATCTAGGTCCGCGACCAGAATCTGGTTGAAAGTAAACCGTTTTGACAATACAAAGATGAGGAGTAAAGTTACTACCAAAGAACCATTAAGTACTTTTACTCACCTATCCAGGTCACTCTCAAGAAGTCCATTCAGAAGGGGCAAAAGACAAGTGAACATATCCAGAGTAACCATGTCAATTTTCTCTGTCATTATACTAACAACATCAGCAAGCACCTGCAGTTTAGGGCAAAGAGTGGTAAACACAAGGATGCTAATTAAGACCTCATGAGGCAATCCCATGTTTCCAGTCAGAAAGTTAAAACACTATATAGCCACTGGAAAACTACTCACAGAATTATCAGCCATCTTCTCCATAGCACCAATAGCCCCTTTAATATCCCTTCTTCCCCAGAATCCATTGACAACCTACCACATTATTTACAGAAAATGATTGTCACATTTAATGACAAGATGGCATCATCGCAATCCTATGCTCGTGAGCTTATACTATTTTCATGTCAGGACCACCGGGATCTCCACATGATGACATGCCACCATGTAAGTCCCATCCATACTACCATAGAACATCCAAGTGAATAAATTATAACATTGAATTATATACTAGATTGCAATTTTAAAAAAAAAAGACTGAAAATGAATTAACAACTTCTTTTTGGAGGACATCCCTTAACTTGCTAAATAAGGGGAGATGAGCTCATGCTACTCACCGCAAGTTGTTCATCCCTTAACTTGCTAAATAACAACTTCTTTTTGGAGTACTTTTACTCACCTTTAAATCTCCATCTCTAACATGGCCTCTAATATAAGCATTCAAGCAGAGAAAGATAGTCACCGCAAGTTGTTCTTAGCACTTTGAGAAATATGAGCAAATGTCCCACTGATTAAGAATCCGCAGATTGCAGATTTGAGAGTGAAAAGCATTTTCTGAGGTGTTAGATTTCCACTATGCCCTATCTAACTTCCAGCCTTATACAGCTATTGACATGACAAGATTGGCTAATGTATAAGCTGTTGTTTACCAAAACATAGAGATCACAACCACATTATAACTTTCAAAGACTTGAGTGTATACAGCTATTTAAATCATGACAGTGACCTATATGAAGTACCTGCAACTTGGTTAACCGAGACTGCATAGAGCCAACAAATTGGTCATGATGCTCCATCACATCTGCGATGGCATCCTCATCACTGGCAGACACTGTTTCCTTCTCAGCAGACGATCTATGTCCTCTCTGTTTCACAATAGGAGTTGTCAAAGACAAACCCAATTTATATTCATAAAAGATGACATCGTGAGTATGCTACACCAAACTGCATTATGAAAACCCGGATCATGCCTCTACCCTGCCTTGACTCTTGATCTCGAGTAGGCAAAGTCCATCCAAATGGAAACTTTTAAGAGCATAATCCAAAATAAAGTGGGCAAGGCTCTACGCACAATTATCGAAACTGAATCAAGAGAAGCTACTATTTGTCCATTCTTTGCTTTATCCACCACAAGAATCGAAATGAAAAATTTCGAAAACAGCCCAACCAAGAGAAGCTACTATAGGAACCCTCCTTGGTATCAGAACCCAAATATATCCGACTGCAGAAGTGCATTTGCTCAAGAAAAAAAAAAAAAGAATGCATTGTTGCCCCCATTCTTGCATATAATGACACTTATTCCCCAATAACGAACAACATGTTGAAATTTGTTGGAAGAAAATACAAAACATTGAAAGAGAGGGCCAGTGAAAATCTAGTGCATTTCCTTACCACACTAAAAGGCAGCACGTTTACGCCATGCCCCACTCTTGAGGTAATGCTGGGTGTAGGTCCATCAACATTAATCTTCTCTCTTTTCTCCCAGTTAACAACAAGGGAACGCATTCGCCCTAAATATTGACAAGATTATATGAGCAAACCTCCAATAATGCCCAAACACAAAGTAATTTTTGAAAATAGGATGCACCTCCCCTTTGTCCATCCACAAAAGGTTGTGCTCTGTTTGCTTTCTGCAAACGAGACTCATCTGCAACAAAAGATATGATATTGAGAATCATTCAATTAAGTAAAAAAAAAATTGCACATTTGCAGATCCAAGCTTCAATAATCTAAAGAGTTGGAAGCCAAACGCTCCACCTATCTAATAGGCATAAGAGTTTTCACTTTTGCCAGTAGTTGGCAATATGTTTCACAAAGACCATCAATTATTGCATTAAGAAGGAAAGAATTCTTCCAGCTGTGATTCCTTGTGACTCGTCTCAGTATATGATGCTTAACTCCTTCACTGAATAGCTTTCTCGCAGTTCAAGGAGTCTAACTAGATCCTAGGCTTTAGAGGGGAAACAAACTCAAAAAAATTTCACCAAGTTGTCATTCTCAGACCAAAATATGAATTTCCAGGAGATGTTAACATAGTTCCTTGCTTCTATTTCTGCACCCAGCTCACTTTACATATACAAATGATGTATCAGTAAAGCACATTTATCAACTTTGCCAGACTAATACCACTCTCCATTACGAGCATCTTCTATTCACCTATCAGGCTTCGTTGTGAATTTACCAAATAATACTAAGGTGCATAATTTCCCTCCTAAAATTCTGATCTTTAAAATGGTCCTTTTGATGTCAGAACAGGTCCATACCAAGTTGGAAGCAATTCTTTGGCAATAAAATCCAGCAAACTTAGCATAACATTGTGGAACAGGCCGTTATAAGTGAAAAGGTGACTTGAAATTAGGCAAGAATCAATATTCGACCACTATTGGTAGCAATTAATATCGGAAAGCATTCTTATTCTAATAATTGAAAACATACAATTTTCACGCTGGTAATTAGCCGGTGCATCCATCATCATACTTGTGTCATGCTTGCTCGGAAAACCAGATGAATCATCCATTGTGTTTCTTTCAGTGGTAGACAAGCCTTGGGCTGGGGCTCTCACTACAGAGAAGATGTTCCTATTTGTAATGTGGCCCAATGAACCGGCATTTGGGCCAGCTGTTTCAGATTGACCTGAGACCGTTGGCTGATCTAGTTCATCTCTGCCATTTGAGAGCCTTCGTAATTCAATTGATTTTGACTGCAAAGAAAATGGCATAGTTCTTGAAGCAAGATCAACTTCTTTTTTGGATTCAGCAGCCAGTTCTGATCTAGCGTCAGTTCTAGGAACAATGACAGGTACGATATCCGATTTACTAAAGCTGGGAAGACCGATTGTAGCATTCGCCTTCGCAGTATTCCTCCTTGGAGCTGCTGCAATCTGAGCTGTCACTGAGGCGGCTGGAGCCACCTTTGAACTAGCATTTATATTGACCCTTTGAGGGGTACCAGGTACACTTCCTGTGGCTTTAGGCATATGCAAAGCAAGAAAATCGTCATATTCTGAACTCCATTCCAGATACAAAAGCAATATAAAGAAGAAACCAAAAAGTAAAAATAGATGTCTTACATGCCAAACTTTTCTGCTCCTTAACAGGATCTGAATTTTGAGAAACCGACAATCTCCCAAGGGACTTTGTTTCCTTCACTAAAGAATCTGAATTTTGGGAAACAGATAACCTCCCTGAACTGGCCTTAGTAGTATTCTCATTCAGTACAGCGAGATTCCCAACTGTAGGAGCTTTAGATTCAGGAGCTACTTTAAATCTGTTATTACCAACAGCATACGGATCTATGCGCTGAAAACAGGTGAAAGAAAGAACATCATTTAAAAACTCAATTATGACACAGGAAGCAACTTTAGACTACAACCAAGCACACTAGGTACGTGCAACTTACCGAGATGTCAACAACCCAAACACCAACGCAACTTTGATTGAATGAGCAGCCGAGAAGCTTTCCCTCGTGCACATTAAGGTCTGATAATCTAGACCATCCCACATCTACAGTGTCATGGCACAATATTGGTTCCCAGGAAAGAACCTATGAAGAAGCATGGAACCAAGGAATCAATAATCAACCATGTACCTTTTCATTGCAACATTAAATTGTGTCACATTTACCTTAAGATTTTCATGCAATCCACAAAGGAGGGTCCTTCCATCAGGATTGAATGTCAAACAACGTACTCCAGTACTCTGTCATATTATTGGGATGTCATGTAGTTCGTAAGAACGTCAAACTAAAGACCCATCGATAATTTACTTCCTCTTTATATACCAATAACTCATTCAGAAAAAACTCTTACCTCGGGTCCACTGGAACCAATCAGTTCAAAGGTCTCGAGGTCCCAAAATTTGACAGTCCTGTCAGCGGAACCTGTGAAACAGCCGGAACACACAAACAATTAGTGAAAACATAAAGAGATATGTTGCATTGAATAAAATTGCAGCAGAATGGTATCTCACCTGTTGCCAGTAAAAACTCATGGGGATGGAAATCTATACACTGAACCGGGCCCTCATGACACTTAAAATCATGTAGTAGCTTTCCGGCCGTCAGATCCCAGAGCTATTAATTGGATTCAGAAATGTAATCAGCCATATATCATTAATCAACCATAAGAAACATATAGATAACATCATTTGCTCCAATCAACATGGTCCAAATCATCTTTGTAACTCAGGCAATCACCAGAAATGAGACCCTACATCACATTTCCTTAGACAAAACCACGTGTTAATTACTCACAAGGAACTGCAGTCTCAGTCACCATATCCAGAACTAGATATTGTGATAACCCAAAACATGATATAGGTTTTAGGTATTTGGTAATTGTTTCATAGCTATCAATTATGAAGCTAATGTAGGTCAAGTCATCTGTCAAGTGTCAGTGTTGCACCAAGTAACCATCAAATTTCATCAGCAAGTGGCAAGTGTGCTTGTTTCTAAAAGAATCTACGCTCCCTTCACTATAGCGACAAATCACACCACACTCCAGATGTGCATTTGCCCCTATTAGAGACATGTAAACTAGACCGTACCACAGCACAAATTAACGACTATAAAGCCTCCACAATCATCGTCCAATTACCACATCCAGGGATTAAGGTGCTTCTTAACTATTACCAGAAGAAGACACCTAGATGAATGATCACGTACTTTATCACATGAACTATTTTCACAAACAATTTATAGAATAAAGAAAATTTTAACCTTCACAGTGTTGTCCTCTCCACAGGAAACCACCCAACGACCGTCAGGAGTAAACCTAATTGCACTGACCCCGCGAGTGTGGCCTTTGTAAGTGTGGATACAACCTTTTTTCCTGATATCCCATATTTTTAAGTTCGTGTCAAGAGAACCAGATGCAAAGAACTCCCCAAAAGGATGGAAGTCCACTGATATGCAATTAGATCTATGACCAGTAAGAGTCCGAACAACTGCAGAGACAATCACATTACAACTCGTTGTCACACATCAATGTGATGTGAAAACAAATAAGCAAAGACATGTTCTCTAAGATATAACTAGCAGAATACGAGTTTGAGATAGTGCTTAAGAAACAGATGAGCATACTCTTTGCCTCTTCTAAATCCCAAAGCTTGATTGTACCACTTGCTGCTCCCGCAGCTACTACCACCTCCGAAGAATCGAAAGTCACCGAATCGATTCCACTGCTATGTCCAGACAAACTCTGAACACAAGAAATGAAAATTAGACCGGCTGTATAGATCAACGGCAGAGTCTAATTACGTTGGCCACTGCTCCAAGCAAATCAATGATTTATTGATGGGTCAGTTTTTTTAGGGTGCCCAATCCTTTTATCTGAAGAAAGCAATCATATGAAACCTCTTCCCACTGGGAAAGAAGATGAACTGCGAAAAGTACATATTGCTCAGAGGAACTCAAATCTATAAGCTGCCAGATCACTGGTAAGGGATTTCAAATTTGCTCAAACATGTCTAATTCTTAATTGGCCATCAGAAACTTGAAAGCTCGCAATTCACTCGGTTAACGGACAAGGCATAAAAGAAACATACTGTGGTCACATTCTGTATATCATGACTGTCTCAAGACGGAGTATAAGTATCACATCGCATCAAAGGAAAATGGCAACAACACCAGCACTAGGTATATGCCACCATCATTTGGACATAAAATCATTTGTTAGAGAAGAATCATGAGATGGTGGATAATTGGTATGTAATTAATACAACAGTGTGACCACAGAAAACTGACCAGTATGGCATTGGGTTTTCCAATAGCCCAGAGATTGACCTTGTGATCTTCTCCGCCGGTGACCAGAACCCTCGATGACTTCCTTCCAATTTTGAGGCAATTGACTGCTGCAGAATGCGCTACAAATTCCTCTGTATTTGCAGCTCAAGTTAAGGAAAACCTAAATAGCACCAATAATACAATAACTGCCGATGATTCCCAACAGAAAAACAAGATGTCCGAATTCACGAAACCGGGAAGTTTCACACATAGCAGCAAACGGAATCGCATTTTATGTTGCTATTCGCAGCCACAATACAAGGCATCATCAACACAAATGAATTTTTAAGGATACGTAGCTTGTAAGCGCGCTTCGTAGTCATGGCGGAGACGCGAGCAAAACCCTAATGGCAAGAACAGCGCCGGAGACATTCAACATACGACGGGTCGTTCCAAACGAGCCCAAGATCCGACAAACGAAGCCAGATCTCAAAAACCCAAGTCGGGTTCTCTCTGTATCACGCCCTCATTGCCAGTACCCAAGCCCTGGCATTCAACAACAATTAGTGAGTTCCCAGATCACCCAGGAACGAGAACTAGCATGAAGAAAGGTGAAGAAAAGGGGGGGAAAAAAAAAAGAAAAAAACGCCACCTTTACGGAGACGTTTGAATGGCGCAGGTGAAAGAAGAAGACCCCCCTTCTTTTTCTCTCTCGCCCTCTCTGAGGTCTCTTTCTCCTGCTCTTCGCTCACACTCAAGAAAAAAAAATGGCCGCAGAGTAGAGCATAAGCATTCAAATTTTCGGACGCAAAGAATGTCCTCTTTCAGTTACGGAGAGTCATCACGCACAATGAATTAGCACAAAGTATTGAACTTTAAGTGACAGCTCCTTTTCCCCCTTTCCCCCCTAATTCTTGGAGAGAAGACAAAAACTTGAACACCAACAATGGCGGCAATGCAGTGATTCTGGGAGAGGGGAAACCAGGGAGGCAGAGAGAGAGAGAGAGAGAGAAGGGGGGCAGTGAGGAGGGAGGAGGGCAAAGAGGAAAGAGCAGGAAGAGAAGTTTTCAAGATTTGTGTTCAGGTTCAAGAAATCAACAATGTTTCCTAATTATCAACAATAATTAGCAGTGATGATAATCATATTTTAAAAAATATATAAAAAAATAATAAAGTGAGAGAGAGAGAGAGAGAGAGAGAGAGAGAGAGGCGTTGGGTAGTTTTCAAATTGGGGCACATTTCATCTCATTTTCTTCTCTTTCACTCTCTGTCTCTCTCCTTTGGACCAAATTCTCCCTCCCCTCTCAAATCAAAAACGGTAAGTAAAGTCTCATAAGCACCATGGCCCACCCCCCTTCGTAATTAATCACCTTTCCTCACTTACCTTTCTCTACTAAATTAATTTATTTTCTCCTTTCCTCGAAATTTTTTTTTTTCAGTCGAACGACGACGGCGGCTTTTTTATTATCAATTTTACGCTGCAATAAGATTTAAAAAAAAAGGAGAGAAAAATTCACGGTGCTCGATAAATGCAACTGAAGATTGAACCGCACGAAATAACACGGGAGAAAAAAGGTGGGATTAAAATTTATAGCACCTAATTGCTCAAAAGGGTATTATTTGTAGACACAAACTGGTCATCAAAATTGATAATAATGTTTTTATAGAGGCTTATTTCGCTTTCCTTGGGGGGTTTCGTGGGATATGTTCCCACGTTTCTAGTTTCTTTCTTTCTTGGACTTCATCTACCCCTTTTTTTTCTAATTTTTTTTAATTTTTTAATTTTGGCTTTTTCTTGATTAAATAATGGAAAGTGGGAGCCACACGACAATCATCAGGATGCAGCTCCATAAGCCTATAGAACCCAATCAGGTCCTCCTACACATTAAGGTTAAAAACTAAACAATAACTCTTTTGGGGCCTAAAGCCATGTTCGGTCCTCCTACACATTAAGGTTTTGACCTTTGGTGGCATTTAGGGATAGCTCTTTCTGCTCTCTTATCCTTCATGCACGACATGACATAGAAACGTTTTGACGGCTACATCAATTCGACGTGAGACCGTACCCCAGCATCCCCCTCACGTAAAAATCAGATTACGAGCGGTACGTGAAATTTCACCAATAAAAAGTTAGACGCATATTCATGAAAGAGATGGCGTTGGCTCTAATTTCATGATAGAAAGCCCAAATCAAAAATATTAGCCGACAAATGAAGTGAAATCACATGAATATAAAAATGAGCACCTAGGGCTACTAAAACAAGCATATCCCAAAGTTCAACAATCGCATGTGTCAACGCGATGGCCTCGACAAGTTGCTCCGAGGCTCTCCGTCGACGAAAGATGTAATCACCGCCGCCGCTCTTGTTTCTCCATTTAATTCGCTCACCGCAAGGACGAATTGTTTCTGTTTTGCACCCCGGGAAGAGGGAGGGCTTGACCGATTCCATTGAAGGTATTTAATGAGAGTCCTTCACATCCCCAGGAAAACCGTGAATGAATGGCTTCAATGGCCAGAACACATGAAAAAGCATCCCCGTTGCTGCGACCAAACCGATGTCGGTGGTGGCGCCACCGTGGGACACCCCCACCTCTCTTTGAATTTCACGTCGCCTACAGTTTTTGCTCTTCCATCCACACAAACCCCAATATCGCAAATGCCACACAATCAAGCACGAAGCATTTCGTTAATCGAAAAGCTGCTTGGAGTTGAACCCATCTTATAAAATTACATAATGTGTAAAATCATCCCTATGTTCCACTTCATTCTCGAAAAGATGGAAATCGTCATTCCCCTGATCTCAAAGGATTTTGATACGATGTTTGTTTTCTTGTTAGTATTGGTTTAGAACAGGGCTCCGAGAGCAAAACAATTCCTGAGGAAAAATCCTAGACTTACTGTGTGAATGTCAGTTCGGTCTTAAATATTTTAATTTGATGAAAATTTAGTTTTACATAGTTTGATAATTTGTCAAATATGATCGTATATAGCTGACGTGGCACGACTTATGGCGAGCCATAGGCACGAGGTAGTGAGGGTTGCCCCTTAACCGAAGCTGGTGAGGCCGACCCTTAATGGCCTCTGAAGAGGGAAACAAATTAAAATAAAAAAAATGAAATTTGTCAATGACAGTATTAGTTGGCGATGACACATAGGATAGATAGCATCCACATCAACACTTTTCAGGTTAAAATTGATCGGAAAGATTAAAGTGATAAATTATCAAAAGATTTAAGATTAATTTAATCAGATCAAAAGCTTTAAGACTAAATTGAAATCCGCAATTTCTCGGTAACTTTTTTTTTTTGCAATTAGGAATGCAATTTAGGTCGGTCACGGCTGACTTCAGTCTTGGTGAAAGATTTTTGTTGGCACGTCGTTTTCATGGTTAAATAAATTGGGTGAACAATTTTCAAATTTTATTGGTTTTAAGGTGAAGAAAATTAAAGAATTGGAAGTGGGCCCCCCCGGTAAGAAGTACAGTTACCAGCCTTCCTCAGCCGAAAGAAGATTTTCAAAAATTCTGACGAGGATGTCCTTTTTTTTTTCCCATATAAATTACGATCATATCATCTTATAACAAGACGTAAAAACAAAAAAAAGCTTCAAACCTGATTGTAGAACGGGCACCATGTTCGCCCTACGCCCTCTTATTCAAATTTTAATGAGAGGTTGGATCTAAGTACTATAGCTACCAAAATTGGGACAAATGCAAAAGGACCCTCCTCTGCAATTTACCATATTATAGGGTAATTCGACAGCGTTACTTGGTCAAAACAGTATTGATTTTTTAATTCGATGCGAAGGAGTTACCGTTGCAAAGTACTATAAAAGCTAAAAGAGTAGCAGCAGCAGTTGAAGAAGAAGGAGAAGAAGACGAAAAGCTGATATAAAGTGTCAACAGAAATATCAAGGTAAGTGGAAACATGATTTGCTTCTTTTTTTTTTTTTAATGTTTGTTTCCTTATCATATGCGAGCATCATGACTAACTCGAACCACAGGTTGGCCTGCGTTGACTATCGTTTAATCAAAGTCCCAATTTGTTTCCCCTTTCCTTACCTTTTTAGGGTAGGGGATCTGATTTTGAGTTTGGCTGATGTCCTCCGGTGGATCCATTTTGTTCTCCCGGGCTGTCGTTTCCGTTCGCGAAACTACTTTCTCGATCGTCAATTCTCACTGCTTGAGAAGTGAGAGGGGACAATCTTTGAGAGACATCATGGAATGTTCTCACATGAGACTAGGATGGGATGTAGATTGCTCTTTTTTTTTTTTTATTGCCCTCTCGTCAAAGCAAACTCCAAGAACTTCATCAGCTTTACATTGCAGGCCTCTTCTAGACCCTACAAGCTCACACCACGGGAGGCGGGATGCGAAGGGCCGACGGCATGTTGGTCTAAGCCATCAAACGCGCGGCCAAGAAGCATTCGGAGGTGATGTGTGATGATGATCTTAAGTGGGTATATGAAAGAAAGCTTGTGCCGATAGCTACAGAGCGGGAGAAGTGTTTCGTCTAAACTTGCACGCACCGAGAGCACTGGCTCGACTTTGTTTCATCAAAATCACGTATCCAAATCTTGAGGCTAGTATAGGCATTCTCAGCTGCATTCACTGGGTTCTCAACATCTTCACATGCCGAAGCACCGTATGGCCCAAAACTGTCTGGGTAAAATGGTACAGACAACAGATCAAACAGATCTCAACTCTTTTGTGTGAACAGATCCAAAGCTATTTCAGAAAGCAAGAAACAAGAAAGTGAGTTGACCTTCAGGGAACATTTTTCTAGAGGTCTGTGAGGGCGTGGGACAAGATTGAAGTAAATGGAGACTTTCAAGGAAAACAAGAAGAGGATGCAAGCTGAGTGGTAGGGAAGTACTTGAGAGAGGGAAAATGGTTTTCCGTATCGGTCGGTCGACAACCCCAAATTCTGGAGATTAGCGTCTTGGTTAGTCCCTTTCCTTTTGTTTAACTGCGGCATTCCTTGACAGGGGTAGTGCCAGAGTTCAGTACCAGATTTCTTTTATGAGCAGACAAATTTTACTTATTTCCTTCTATACCACCAAAACGTTCCGTGATTAAAGCTGTCGAGCATTCATCAGTTTCCTTAAGTAAGAACATGCTTTATACACCGGTCAGCCAAAAACTTCCCGACAATCACAACAAAAAAGGGATCGACGGGCAGGGGTGCCAGTAATCAAAGTAGAAGCACGATTGCCACATTTTACTTTTGGCAAGAATTTGCTTTCTAGTCACCAAGGCATTAAAAAAATCACGCCCTACAGAGAAAGGAAGACAAAGTAGAAGCACGATTGCCACATTTTACTTTTGGCAAGAATGTGCTTTCTAGTCACCAAGGCATTAAAAAAATCACGCCCTACAGAGAAAGGAAGAGTGCAGAAGGTCCTTTCGTGAGAGAAGTTATGCTCTTGAAGTGAAATGCTGGTGCAGAGCAAATACAAAGATGCCCATGATAGTGCTACCGTGCAAAGCCCAATGGAGCGACGCATTGATTCCATACATAGCAGACTTACTTACTGCTGTAAGGAAGTTCCTCAAATATTCAGCAAATTTATCAGAAAGGAGAAGTTTGCTTGAGAGTGGAAGACAGCAGGTATGTGCCCAAAAAATAAAAACGGTAATAGCTCAATCCTAATCTGGGAACAGTTCTCTTTCTCTGCCTGTGGCCCCGTGGGTGCATGAGTGCGTGCATCTATGAGACTACTGCGAGTCTGTCCTCATGATGACAGAAATAGGTTACCAAACACGAGAATTACCACATTTTCGCAAGTGAACAGCATTTCTTAGTGAAGACAAATGCGTATAGAAGGCCAGTCCAGTCCGATAATCTCCTTAATGCACCTAATAAAGCTCATGCATGACTAAACCATCTAACAAGAACGAATTTGGAATGAGTTGGAGTTCAAACAGAAATGCCAATGATATATGAAAGGCAAATCATGAGGTAGATTTGGTTATTTATTGCAGCATGATAACTCGTATATGGGAATACAGATTGCCTCCTAAAGAAAGCAAGAACCAAATACATTTGTGAGAATGGCAACTCAGGAAATAACATTATGGACCCATCAACCTCAAGAGGGTGAAGAAAACAACCTCTCATTCTTAACCAGTGATTGAGGAGTCTCACCAAACAAAAAGCCAAACTTCATTCAACAAGAATTAACCAAAAATCTGGCAAAGCATTCTGCACCAAGGATAGCACTATCTAAATATGCTCCTCTGTTGAACACGTTATATCTAACAGGAAATCGAGTAGTGTCTCTATAAATTTTCTGCTATTAAAATTAATATTGTCATTGAAAGAGCACAATGATACCTAGATCAAGGGGGCAGTTTGCTAATGAGTGCATCTTCATCAAGAACATTTGAAAGTTGACGAGGCAACCCTCCATAAGATCACATGGAATATTTCATGAATTGGCTAAACCTTATCAGTAGTGAATCGAACAGCACTAGAAGGAATTATATGATGTTGATGCACACCCAGAACAACGTCGTTGGAAATATTAAATGACTTCACTGACGAAGAAAATCCCAGTCTCCAAAACTCAATTAGCATCCAGACTTATTCACTCATGAAGCACATAATAGCACCACACAACTCTCACTACCACTAAAAAGTTACAGTCTCGTAGAGTAGCTGGTAATGGCAAACAAGATCATTGATTAACAATATAATGAAGTGTAAAAACACAGGTATACAGATGCAGAGACGGATTTACAGGCTCAAATGTGGGGAAAAATCTTTTTTCCCCACTGAGTTTTGCGCTAATACTAGTCTAGTTTCATTTGGCAATGATTTTTTTATGAGTACCCCAATGAAATTCCTCATAGGAGATACTTTAACAAGCTACTGTTGAACCTTCTATCAAGTTTGCCCCCATGCACACTTCAAGGACTTCACCTATAATGTATGAACATATTATTGCTACATAGACGTAACCTCATCCTATATAATAAACATCTATGCTGTCTTTAAGTACTTTAATCCCCCCTCTACTGACCAACCCCCCCCCCCCCCAAAAAAAAAAAGGCCCTGTAGATCTGACCCAGCATTGATGTTTCCTTTTCCTCCTATACATTGCCACAAGCAGGAAGCAGAGTCTTTTCTTTTTAATTTCAAATTATAACACATCACAAGAGAAAAATCAGTTATTTGGGCCCGGAGGATTAACATGGCGAACTTCTAGCTTTTGGATACAAGATATCCACCCTAGTCACCGTAGACGCATTTGCCCAATTGACACATCTGAAGAAATCGCAGTTGGCTTTAACAATTCATGTGCAAGCATGTCGACGCCAGTTTTGGGGGGGGGGGGGGGAGCCCATTTTATGAAATCTCCGAGGGATCCCTCCAAGTATTTTGTAAAAAGAACCACTCTTTTCCTTTGTGAGCTCTATAAACTAACATAAGAACAACTTCAAGCTTCACGAGTAGATGGCTTGTTAAACAGCAGTCACACTCTTCAAATCATCTAAGGCATTGGCAAAGTAAAGAGAGAAAAGAAAGGAATATATTTGTAATTATTGCATATAGTTCCTACCAGTCATTCATCAATGAAAAGTTTTCACTCAACTGCTTATACAAGTACTGCAAAGGGCCAAACCTTGTAACAAGATTCAGCTCACATTGAAGAAGTTCTACATTTCTCCCAGCCAATTGCAGTCGATGCGGAGTGTGGATTCTTAGATAATATGAAGTGCAGTTGTAATATTCAGGAGTGAAGTGACTGGTCCAATATCAACAGGACATAACCTATTTATTCTGACAAACAAACTCTCCGTGACACCATTAAAACACTCTCGTGTCAAAGAAGTACTCATATTCTCTGCTCATTCTGGATAACTTCAATTATCACCAGTCCAAATCCAGTCACTCAGTCCAAATATCACTTCTCTCAATAGCAAGAACCATGACCAAGTTGAGCAAAAGCTATTCTCACATCCCATTGTTACAGTCACATCGCATGTAAGCAAGAATGCAGAACCCATGAACGATGTGCCCAAATCGAATCCTCAAGGAACAAGCAAACTGCCCCTCAGGAGGAGGCAAAACAGCACTTTTCGTAGTATCGAGTTCGAAGGCCCTAAGAATAGAGAACAACAGTAGAACAAACAACCATCCACGTCAACCGCCCACAAGCACTACGCTAGAAAAAAGTATGTATGAATATAGAAACAGAGATTAGAAAGGGAGAGATTAATTTGCTTTTTGTATGGGGAAGCAAATACACAATGCTGAAGCGCTTATACACTGATCGAACTCATCATCATGTCACACGGACATCAATCAAACATACTCGAACTCATCCTCCTTAAGATGCGCAAAGAACTTGACAGGTCCACGGCCTTCAATTTCCTTAACGAACTGCACCTTAAAAGGAAGATTAGCCGAAATGCGCTTACCTTTAAAGTCCGCGACGTACTGCTTCAGCTCGCCTTCCATCCCGGTCAAGTCCACCTCCGGCACGCGCGGCACGTGGTACACCTTCAGCGGCACTTTTACCCTAACTCTCGCTCCAATCCTCACCGAATCGCCGTCGGAACCATCTCCTTCACCCGAAACCGATGGAGAATCGCTCTCCGCGGACGAGGAGGAGGACGGCTTCGAGTCCGATTTCAGCGCGACCTCGCACGAGACCTTCCACTTCCTCGTCCGCGAGGTGTTTACGGCGATGTTCGCCGCCGTCGCCGCCGTCCACGGGAGCGGTGAGAGGCGGAGAGAGGCACGAGCCGATTTGATCGAGTCCAAGGGAGACAAGGAGGAGGAAATGACCTGTGCGTTGGGGCGATTGATAGCCGCTGCTGCGACCGCGGCAGTCCCGGCGGTCGCCGGCGAGAGTAGAGCCATGTTCGCGGCCGTCGCTGTCGCGGTATCGGAACGCGGTGTCTAGGTGAACCGAAGAAGAAGAAAGAAGAGGAGGAGGAGGAGGAGGAATGAGAAGGTGCAGTCCTTTGCAAATCTATCGAGCGTTGAGCGAGTGACTGGTGAATTGGCCATTTGTTAGAACTACGACAAGCATTAAAATAAAATAAAATAAAATGAAAAGAGAAAATAAAAAAGAAAGAATTACACCAATTTCTCTAACCGATATAACCAACATTTCTTGGACATGAGTAAAATCCTTAATCCGCTTCCATTTCTTGGACATGAGCAAATTCCTTAATCCACTTCATCTAAACTCCAGGACATTAAAATCATGGGTATTCCTTGGAATAAAGGAAAAAAAATATTTTCCATCAACTTAAAAGGGTAAATTCTACGTCATCTTCGAATAGTTACAGTCAAATAGGACTGTATAGGGGCATCTCGCGTTTAGGGTAAATCGTCGAAACTTAAACTCTTGCGTCATCAATCTGTGCTTTGCATAGTATTTTGGACCGACTTATCGGCGACGTATCCCTTGTTATAGGCATTGTGCAAAATAATCGACATTTCTGATTTTCGCCTTCACCAACTTACAAAGGCCATGCTTTTTTTTAAAAAATTTCTTCATTTTCATTTTTTTATGCTTAACATTTAATTTCACTATTTCTCAATATTAACGGGCAAATGTGTGCAAGCTAATTTGCGATCACATAGTACATTCCGCAATTTTTCACAAATTAAGATCCCGTCCGTTTTGCTAAAAAAAATGAATAAATTTTAGAGAAAGGGTGGAGTTCTGATTGGAAAATCCGGGGGGATCCGTAAATCTTCGCTCGTAAAAGAAGGTTGCACTAAGTAAAATCAGCCCAGACTAGATTTTTTTTTTATTATTTTTCTTCCACAAATGACAAAAACAGATTTTTCTCATTTGAGTGGGGCCAAGGGACTGACACGTGGCACAAGAGCGTGTGGCACCAAGCGAAATTGGGAGCGGGGCCGCGATTCTGCTCCAACCGTTCTGGATTTGGATAAAACGCAGGAGCGCGACGCGGCCGCCGATCATCCCCACAAAACGTGAACCGGAAAATATCGCCCACCGTTTGGCCCCGCAGAGAAGTTAAAAAAAAAAAAATCGTGTACATGGAAATAGATCGACGGCTAAGGATCTATTTGGCCACGATTTTAAATTTTCTAATTCTTTGCCATAAACAAAAAAAAAATAAGAAATATATTTGATAAGGTAAATAATTTCGATTCTCATTTTCCTTCTGAAAACAGTTTTGGAGTAAAAATAAGAATTAAAAAATTAATTTAAAAAAAAGGATCACTTTTGAGAATCATAAAAAAAAAAAGAACAAAGTTTCAATTCCTTTAAAAAGATTAAGTCTACTTGGGCTTTTGAACTTTGAAAAGAATTAAAACTAGATTTAAGATTTTTAGGTGAGTACATTTCTAAACTTGAGTTAGAATGTCCGGTATGCTAGGGACTAGTAAGGAAAATTTTATGATGAAAAATATTAAATTTCTTGGATGTCAAATGTTGATTATTTATTACTGACCGTAGGGGTCAATTGTTAATTTTTTTTTTGTGTACTCTAGAAATTGCCCTGTATGCCTGATTACTAGCCTTTGAATCTAGGTGACTTAAGCTCCGTTTGTTTCACGAAAAATATTTTTCCGGAAAATATTTTCTTCAATTTCTGGTGTTTGGGGGGCGGAAAATGAATGATCAACGGAAAATGTTTTCCGGTCAACAAAAAAAACCTTCTAAAACTAAGGAAAATGATTTCCTTTTTTGAGAAACGGAAATCATTTTCCTCCTTTGCTTCTTCCCTTCCTCTTTTCATCTGTCGCTCGCACTCCACGACCTTGTCCATCGTCATTTCAATTTCGGCCAAACACCGGAAAAGGAAGTCATTTTCCTGGAAAATGATTTCTTGGAAAATATTTTCTAGAAACACTTTATTTTCCGTGAAACAAACGAAGCCTTAGAATGGAAACCGGGTTCTGAAATGCGAGTTTTTGTAACGTGAAATGCCTGGTTATTATATTTGATTTATTTTGAGTTGAATTGTGTGCTCTGATGAATAATCTTGGAAAATGCATGTGCAAAGTTGACTTGCATGAGTGTTTACAGGGTGGGCCAATTGAGAATTTTGTGATATTCATTATTGATATGCATACTGGCATGAGACATGTACATTTGGCAGAGTACGTAGAACCTTGCGAGACGGTCCGGCAGCGTCTAGGGGCCACCGGGAATGCGGGGTGATAAAGAGATGCCGATCGCAATGTTAATTGAGCCACGGCTTTGCACTTTCGCCTGAATGTACTCGGCACGGGATAGTTGAAGAGATAAGGGTGCCAACTTCGGTGTGATTGAACACGGGTTGAGGCACAGGCTTGAGACGTCTATGACATGGCCGAGATTGGAAGTGCTATTGAGCCACCAGTGGGGCTTGGTCCGAAAGAGCTAGTGAGCCACTGGGGACCCCAAGAGAATCAATGAACATCTACATTTGTATCCGTTTGATCTGAAGTCGTAACATGCTTGTGATGATTTAAATTTCTGGCCTGAGGTATATACTTCATTTTAAATTGAGTTTAGGTGTGTGTTCACTGAGTTTCGGCTCATATATTTTTGGCCGATCGCTATTTCAGATCTTTGACCATAAACCTGATTATTTTCCGATATCCGAGGAGTTTGATCTGGAGCAGTGATCCTTACGAGGGGACGAGTAGTCTTGATGATGCTTAGATGGAGACTAGTGACTTTTTGGTTTGACCTATTCCCTTTTGTTAGTGGCCAACTCAGGTTTTTGAGGTTCAGATGATAGTCTTCCTCCCAAGTTATACAAAACTCTTACTGTTATATGTAAATTAAGGTTTCTCTATCTCTCTATCTCACGTGTGTGTTTGTCAGGGGTTGTGCGTTTTCGCTATCGTATTTGTTAGCTGTCGTCTGGTCGCGATGAGTCCTGGGCCGTCACCAGTATTGGCCAGGCGATGAGGAAATTGGCAAGTGAAGAGATGTTGCTCGTTCGACGGGTCTGGGGCGTGATACCTTGGGCTCACGACAATCTGAAACAAGTCGTTTAGCTCCTTATCTTTCACCTTATCCTCTTCCATCTTCTTCTTCGCGGTGTTCTTGGAAGGATCGGTCTTGGGTTGCATGGGCTGCTGGAGGGTCTGCACGTACTTCTAGACATTCTTGCTCTTGCTCTTGTTCTTGAGCCCGAAGGTCTTATCCTCGACCATCTTCTGCTTCTTCGCCACGTTGGCTTTCTTCATGGCCTGCTTTGGTGGCATCCCTCGACCTCGTCCCATTAATCAATCCAAGGTTTCTTAGGAATCCGCTTCTGCTCTCGAGGTCGAGTTTAGTGAGGCTTTCGCCTTGATTAGATCCTTCAGAGCCACCAAAGCCCTGATCCGCTGCGTGTCAGACGACTTACCAATTGCATGCCACCCTCTCAACCTGGCCGTTAAGCTTAAGAGGTTGTCCGACTCTTGTTTTAAATCAATTGCACTATCCTTACAATGTCGCGGACTAATCCTTCCGAACATTAATTCTGCAGAAGGTTACATTATAATGAGCTAATTCTATTGGTTGCTATTGTTGGAGGAATAGGAAATATTAGCACACAGGCGCAAAATTTCTAATTCAACTAGGACAGCTACTCTTGGTTGAAAGGGGCCGGCTCGGCTTCCAGGAAGGCCGATGCTGCTCCACCTTGTGAAAGAATGGAATGGCAGTTGATCTTTTCACGAGCTCTGCTCTGAGTTTTAGCAGGTCTCTACTTAGAATTCATGTGGGTTCAAGTCTGTTTTCTTCTAGCTGTGGCGTTCGACTAGGAATGGCTTGAAAATCATCAGCACACCAATTGTCTCGACCACGTTCAAGATGAAGAAGACCATCTGGTTGCCCGCACATAAGCACGGGGCCGATAAAGTTGCTCAGTTAGCTGAGAGCTCAAGTGTGGTCTATCGCGGTCACAAAGACTTATTTCGCCTCCTTGTACATCGTGAATATGTGCATATACGCATTTTCATGTGTACACCTCCTTTTCTTTTAGCAGAAGACAAAAGATGACCCAGTCATTGTTGTACAAAGAAGGCTAAGGCCACCCTGGCAGATCTCAAAAAAGACAGTTTACCTAGGAAAAAGGCCGAATCCTGACACTTCTATGCCCAAGAGAATCTGTGAAGGATTTTGACACCATGGATGAGAACATTAATCAAGTCTACCATTTAAGCAATATACAGAAGTAATTATTTGTTTTCAGTGCTGAGTTTAATATGACCAACTTCTCAATTGTCCACAAAGATTAAGTGCTACTCACACTGCACCTCCCTCGGCTGGACCGGCTGCCTTGAAGAGAGACATGGCGGTCATTGCAATTCCATTAGCAGCTCCTCTCTGATCTTGGTCCTGCGATTTCAGATTCAGACTTAAGCCAAACCATCACGAGAAGGGTACACATTCGAAGATTTTAATAAAGATCAGACTCACCAAGGATGATCATTAGAAGCTTACCTCGGCTTTGTTTTGCAGAAGGAACAAGCTGGTGATGATGGAAGTCTTTTGACATGCAAAAATTCACAATTAGAATCAGGTATGAAAAGAGGTTTGGAATTTTCTCTTTTTCATGCACAAGAAGTAATTCGAATGATTTACGCACATATTAGCTTCATATATAACAGCTTGGAGTGTAAGGTATACTCACAGCTAGAACATTCTTCGCGACTGATGCGCAATTTAACACTGTGGAGAGACTTAGCCCGGTCAGCATGGCTATAAAAGGGAAGCTCGACAGGAGGGGTATCGATAAGACCTGCATTCACGCTGATGCGCGTCGTCAACGCAACAAAAATAAATCCTTATCTGACCTAACTAAAATATAGCAATGGTAAGCAATGGTCGAATCCACAGGGAATTGTACTACGAAATTTTCTTAACGTTATTCTCGGTAATTGTCTTGAGGTCAAGTGGAAAATAAAATGGGTATGTTTGAATTAAAAGACATAAACAGAAAATAGTAACGCGAACTATCGATAAGGAGAAATCTAGGACATACAACTTCCCCTAACACCTTGCTTAGATTGATCCTTCCCTCTTCGGTTACCGACTTCTTGAATTACTAACCTAGAGTTCTATTATCTTCTTACGCCTCTTCCGAGTGCTCTAAGAACGTATTCTCGGTATCGAGCTAATCACTCTATTCCTAGGCAATTAACTAGTGAGAACCCATTATGTGACAACCATAATTGGTCACCTAAGGTGATCGGGTATATTCCTATCCTTCTCACTGATTAGTTCTATTTTCCAACGCGACACTAACTTAGGCTATCCAGTCCACGGCTTAATCTAAATAACTTTTTCAAGTTCATTCAGATTACCATATCAAATTAATTGGTGATCAGTCAATCAATTGCATTAAGAACAAGATCTGAATAAATAATTCGCTGAAATCAATAACACGAAGAAAGGAATTCACTTTCTAAACAAAAGTACTAGGTTCCATTGTAGCCCTAGAAAAGCAAATTAGTTCATAATTGGGAAATTATACATCACGAATCCAGAAGAAAACATAGAAAATGACATCAAGATGCAGAAGATAAGAAGAAAGAACTCTGTCTCCGATCTTCCGACTCCAAGATGAGCACCCTCAATATCGATTCCTCTAGAGCCCCTTGGTGTTGCTTAACGTTCTTCCTCTCTGATTTTTTTCCAAAGACTTGCCGTTCTCCTCTCTAAAGTCCTCCTCTCCTTTTTGTTTGATAAAAGAGAATATATATATATATATATATATATTTCCTGATATTCCCCCACGAAAAGATATCCAAAGAAAATATGATTCCTATTTTTACTCAACCCTTGACCATAAAATTTCTAATTGACAAGAGTATCCTCGAGTCCTTCACGTGCTTGATGACATCCTACGAGCAGACGCGTCCTTGGAGATGGACGGACGCGTCCTTCTTGCTTCTGTGTATAAACATTAAAGCGACGGACGCGTCCTTCTACTAGGCAGACGCGTCCTTGCCTTTTCCACACCGACGGACGCGTCTTTTGGTAGTGACGGACGCGTCCTTCTTCACGGCGGACGCGTCTCTTGCTCTTGACAGACGCGTCCTTGTTCATTTTGTTCTCCAACTTCCAGGCGAATGCATCTCTTCTTAGCTTGGACACGTTCTTCACCTGTAGATAATTCTTTAGCAAGCTAAGACTTGAAGATAACAAACAACTTAAAGAACCCAAATTAGACGAATTTATTCAACTTGTTGCACAATTTTCTCGCCTAACATGAGCCTTTTAACTCTACTTTCGTAGAGTTATCACACGCATTTGTGAGAAGGAAAACACGGGATCATCATCGTTTTATCAGATAGATGTGAATGGACGGAGATTCTATAGCCAGATAATATGTTTTTCACAAGCAGGTGCTCAAGTTCCAATTATGAGATGTCGAAAACATACCCCACTAACGCGAGCTACCACAATAGGGCCGAGAAGTCTGTCAAAGTATGGGTATAGACACATCTGGAAGGTGAGAAGGCCGGCACCTGGCATTATAATTTGGGGAAATCAGCGATTCCTGGCATTTACATTGAATGAGTGCAGAGCGAGTTAAATCATAATAGACCGCTATACTTCTAAGTTTCAGATACACAACACATATCAATGAAGTTGCGTTTGAAATGCGAGTTTGGTTTTACTACCTCATTGTTTTTCTGGAAGAATTTATGTTGAAATGTAAAGAAAGAAACTGGAGTACGTACCTGAGATAGCAAGAACAGTTCCGACATCTTCAGTCGTGTGCTTAAGCCCCCATATCGCCTAGGGCTTACGGCACACAGTGAGAAGATCTACAAAGATCGAGAAAGTAGCACGGAATGGATAATGTGAGGATCGAACTAAAAGACACAGACGAATTTGTTGGGAAACTGGAACTACTTCGAACTGGGACAGAATTCCAAAGAACAAGTCAAAAGTAATATTATTACGGCAACCTCTAAATTGTAACTAGCCAAAAGAATGTCCACTGACGCCTGCATTGCGAATGAAGAAGAACTGAGAAGGAGAGGGGGACAAGCACGCGGCACTTTAGGTTACCTCCGTGTAAGCCATGTCGTGAAGCGAGAAGACACAGTACAAAATAATGGATGACATCAAGGGCCAATTCCGTAGCAGAGACTCTTTCGGAGCTTTCCCACCGACCTTTTGAGTCTTGTATACCGTGCCGGACCGGAGGGATGCGGTCTCCACATCTTCGCGAGACTCATCAAGCTCGCTACTTGCGTGGTGCATATGCAATGTTTCCTGCAATAAAACCAGATTTTTGGACCCGCAATAAAGCGCAACAAGCAGTAGGTAATTCTCTTCATATACAAAAGTGTAGCAGAGTTGATTTCTCGTTGAAAGGGGAAAAAAAAATCAGATTGTTTTCCAATGTCAAGGATCGAAAACATGAACTGAGTTTGGTGAAGTGAGTACCGGAAGCCAGCAGGACGCGGTAGAAAATGCAAATGCCAAAAGCGAGATGGCGAGACAGGGCAAGAAGTAGGGAAATCTGCATTGAGATCAGGAAATCAAATGTTCGCCGCTTGTGTCAATGTTCACTTAGAAGGATCTGCAAAATTAACGTGGAAGAAAGCAACCTCCACTCGCCTTGCGAACACTGATTCTTTGGAAAATATCGAGGGGAATTTTTCTGTAGGCTGATCCACCCATCGATGACCCAGCTAATTTGCACTATAATCCTTTCACGAGAGGTCCTGGATTCGAACCTCGCTAGGTGCCGGTGATTTAAACGGAGGGTTATGACTGTGGGATGCTGTGCTAACCCTCTCGGAAAGGATTAGTCGAGGCGTGCGATCTGTATAGACGCCGGCTCGAACACCTTCAATACAAAAAGAAAAAAAGAACTTTATGCGGACTGAAATGGCAAAAATAACTAAGAACATCAAAGGAGCGTGAAAAATGAGAGAAGCATTTTGCACGCGGTGTCAAGAATTGCCATCGCTTTTGGAAAATGAAATTTCATGCGCCAAGATGATAAATCAGAAGTACCCGTGCATTATAACCTCCCAGAACTAGACCGATAATCAATCCTATTTTCCCATGCTTTACCAACCCGAGTCCAAAGTGTTAACTCTCAGCTTTATTTACTTAGCACAAGAACTAGGAATCTGTATCGAGAGCTCAAAGGTTTTAACAAAGGTCGGAGGACTTAAGGTGATACTCCTGGCGCTTGGCACTCTTTCGCTAAATATTTCGGTCGCATAATCCTGTTACGAAATTGCGAAAGACATATGAGAATGGTCGGAAATTCGTAGAACAATATTAGGAGGGATGCTTCATTTGATGCCGGAGCCCCCATGACAAATCCCAAAAATCATCAGCCTCACGAGATCTTACCTTTGATAATTCCTTAGAAGGAACCTCATGGCGATGGCCATCCAAAAGTTCACACTTAGGCCGGCCGAAGGGAGTGTTGAAAATAACCCCGGATGCAAGTCAAACCATGGTGACGTACTCAGCCGCAGTCAAAGCTGAATATTGAAATAATATGAAGCGACGCACGGATGACAAAAAGAAAGCAGAGATGATCACGAGGAGAGCTTTACCATTCATGGAGTAACGTACAAAATAAGGGGGAGCCGAGATCAAATAGAAAACTAGGGAGGATCGGTCCAAAATCTGGAAAAAGCAAACTCCAAATTGAACTCTCTAACCTCACCAACGTGCCCCCACGAAAGCCCCCGTAAAAAAATAGTACAAAATGAAAGAAAAGGGTCATTCGAAGATGCTGATAATAATTGCACGAGAATACTCAGATTTAAGTAAGCCCTAAAATTACTTTATTTAAAGTTTCGTTCAAACCTCGAGATTTCTCGTACCTTAAGCAACAAGAGGGTAGTTTTTTTTTTTTTTAATGTAGTCCTGATGAATCAGGACATGTGATCGAATGCCTGAAGTACTACTGTGTTTATCTTTTTCTGCACCACATGCACAGAACTATAGTACGAACGTCACAGGCAATCATTTCCTAAACGACGGCAACTATAAGTAATATTGAGACGCGTCACGTTATTTTCAAAATATAAAAAATTTCGACACGTTATATATTTAATATATATTTTTATATGTGTATAATAAATTATTATTTTTCAAAAAAAATCTTTTAAAGTAAAAAAATAAATAAACCAAAAAAATAATAAAGTAAACATGGAAATTAAATTGCCACTAGTGCTCTTTTTATGGTAGGTGTGACCTATCGGAATTTCAAAGGTTGTGTACTAGAGCAACTAAATATTAAACCATACTTTCATTTAATATCTTAAGTTTTTGGAATAGTTGGCAATAATTCTACAAAATCAAGAACATACAAAGTCTATTGGCCTAATGATGTTTCAACAAATTGGATTTATTGATAGTGGTGCCTCTGAACATATGACAAGGCAGCTTTTCCTTCTAAATCGATTGAAAAATATCACGGATGGATGTCCTATACGAACTCAAAAGTTAATTCTAGGCTTGAACTTGATCTAGATTTTTGTCTGCTTAAACTGTTAAGGAAGTGCCCAAACTTAATTCTTTCTGTTTATTGCAGCGACAGCGGAAACTTTAATTTCAGTCCAGAACGGTGGAGAGATTCCTCTGACAGTGAACATCACTTGGTTACTGGCTAATATCTCTCTCGGCAAGGTCGAACTGCCTGACCTACAATGGAAGACGGTAACCTCCACCGACTTTTGCATTATCATCCTGCAGAGTTTCATGTCTATTGCACGTGGTATTAACATTAGTTAAAGAAGCCACGTAATATCTTTTGGCAAATTTTATTGTCGGAGACACTTTAAGTAATATTTTTTTTTCTTTTGATTTAGCACTGAAGTACTCCAACAAAAAAAATTCTCACTAAAGTGATCTTTGTACCAATCTTTTGGCACTTCTAGCTGTTGTGTCCCCTAAAATTAAGTAACAAAACAGTAGACAAAGTTTGATCAACTGGCAGGCAGTGTTGGCATGTCAAAACTAAACTTTCATATAGGCTTGATGTTGTGGCATCTTCCTTTATAATGATCAAGGTTGGCAAAGTCCATTGGTCCACACAATTGTCCATGTACTAGTAAAATATTCAGTAGGTTAAAAAAAAAAACTCATTGGATGATTTATGAATTTTTAATCAATCTCCGGTAATTAGCACTCAATCTGCGGTAATTAGCACTCATTTTCATTAGTACCAGCCAAATGAGACCAACCCTATTTTGTGCATTACTTATTTCATTTCAATGAGTGAATTCTCAAGTTCAACCAATGTATGACATAAAATTGGTAATATTATCTTTATACAATGACCGTGCCAAACGAGGAATTTCTTCCCCGAGTCGCTCAAAATGTGCTTCAGGTCTGCAGGTCCTGACGCGCTTACACGGCGATCTTACGATCATGGGATCGATGGACCTGTGAAAGAATCTAATACCAGTTGATCTTACGCAAGCTCTGCTCTGACTTTTAGCAGCGCCTCTGCTTAGGATTCCCGCGGGTTCAACTCTGTTTTCGTTTCGTCGCGGCGCTCAACAAGGAACGGCTTGAACGTCATCAGCACCCCGATCGCCACGAGCACATTCAGGATGAAGAAGATCATCTGGTTGCCTGCATATCAGGCACAGGGGTGGTTAAAGTTCCTCAGTCAGCTGAGGGCTCAAGCAGAGTCTATCATGAACGTGTGCATAAACGCATCTTTGGCAGATAACAACAGACGAGTTAGTCGTGGTTATACAAAGAAGGCCAGAGCCGTCATCTCGGAATTGGAAAAAGTTCGGTTTACCTGGGAGAAAGGCTGCATCCTGACGCTTCTGTGTCCAAGAGAACCTGCGAAAGATGATGTCCGCAGATGAGAATATTAAGCAAATCCACCCTTTAAGCATGCAGAGTAATCGTTTGCTCTCGGTAATGAGTTTAATATTATCGACTGCTAATTGTCCCATCGTAGTGATGCAATGAAAGCCGACCAAAATTAAGTGAAACTCACAATGCGCCTCCTCCAGCTGGACCGGCCGCCTTGAAGATGGACACGCCGGTCATCGCAATTCCATTAGCAGCTCCTCTCTGATCTTGATCCTGCGATTTCATATTCAGACTTAAGCCAAACCTTCACGAGAAATGTATGCATTCGAGAATGTTAACAAAGATCAGACACTTCGAAGATGATCATTAGAAGCTTACAACGGCTTTGTTTTGCAGAAGGAACAAGCTGGTGAAGACAGAAAGCTTTCAACATGAAAAAATTGACAGTTAGGATTAGGCACGAACAGAGGTTTTGCTTTTTCTCTTTTCCGCAGAGGGTAAAGCATACTCACAGAAAGAACATTCTTCGCGACTGATGCGCAATTCAACACTATGGAGAGACTTAGCCCGGTCAGCATGGCTATTAAAGGGTAGCTCGACAAGAGCGGTATCGATAAGATCTGCATTCACACATTCGCGCAAAGGAAACACGGGGGAGTATCATCATTTTATCAGATAGACCATGAATAGCAGCGAGACAAAATGTTTTTCACCAGCATGTGCTCAAGTTCCAAGGTACGAGATGTCGAAAACATACCCCACAAATGCGAGCTACCAATATGGGGCCAAGTAGTCTGTCTAAGTATGGGTATAAACATGTTTGGAAGACGAGAAGGCCGGCACCTGGCAGCAGAATTCGGCAATCAGTGATCCTCGGCAAATATATTGAATGAATACAGAGATATGTTCAATGATAATAGACCACCATACTTCTAAGTTTCGAATAGGCAGAACTCATATCAACAACACAGAGTGCCACGTCTCGAAGTTTTTGTGTGAATTGCAGATTTAGCGACTTTCCTGGACGAATTTATCTTGACATACGAGGAAGAAACTGGAGTATATACCTGAGATGGACAGAACAGTTCCGACATCTTCAGTCGTGTAGCTTAAACCCCCTAATCGCCTAGGGCTTACGGCCCACAGGGAGAAGATCTACAGAGAGCAAGTAGAACGGAAAGGCTAATGAGAGGATTGAATTCAAAATACAAAATGAACTTATTTGGAAACCGGCATGATATGCTGATGCCATACTCCGATGAACTACTTCAAACTAGGGTAGAATTCCAAAGAACAAGTGAAGATAAATTTCTCGTGACAGCCATTAAATCGTGACTAGCCAGAGGACTGTCTTCTGTCTGCCGCATTACAGATTACTAGTTCGTGTTTGTCAACAAGAGAACAATTTTTTCTCTTCAAGCAACTGTTAATGAAGCACTCGGCACCATGAGAACTGCAATCCTTGCACTATGATATTAGAATAGAACTGAGGAGGCGTGGTAGAGAAGCGCGTGTTTTTTTACGTTACCTCAGAGTACGCCATGTCGTGAAGCGAGAAGACACAGTATGCCAGGATGGCCGACATCAAGGGCCAATTACGAAACAGAGCCTTTTTCGGAGCTTTCCCTTCGCCTTTTTGCGTCTTGCATTTCACATCAGACTCAAGGGATGCGGTCTCGACATCTTTGCCAGACTCATCAAGCTCGCTATCATCGTGGTGCATATGCAATGTTTCCTGCAATGAAACCAGATTTTTGGGCACTCAATAATGCGCAACAAGCAGTTGCGAATCCTTTCATAGATGAAGTCATGCAAAGTTAGGCTGCGTGTGATAATACTTCAAAAACGCATATGGTAATGCTTCAAAAGTGCATACAGTAAAAAAGTGTTGCTAAAGTGTTCTAGGAACACTTTTGACAAATAGAAACGCTTTTTTGAAACAGAAACAAGAAATAAAAAAAAGTTGCTTCTGCGTTCCGAAACACATTTTATAAACACTTTTGCTCTTAAACACTCTCTTCTCTTTTATTCTAGCATGAGCAGTTCCTCCCTCCTCTCCTTCTGTGTTCCTCGAGCAGCTGATGCCACTGCTCCTTTGGTTAGTTTCCGTCAGTTCCTCCTCTTCTTGGCAACTAACCGGCACCCGATACGACGAGCGAGCTCGTGTGAGCCCGCTCAAATCTAGACGGGGCTTGGCCTCGCGTGGCAAGCGAGCACAAGCCAAACCTTACCATCATCAGCAAGCTTCGACCTTAGCCGACGATGGCAGGGCTCACTTCGGCAGCTCATGCAAGTCAAACCCCAACATCGCTGGCCGAGATTCTACCTCGGCTAGCGATGGCGCGGGTCGGCGTCGAGCTTGGCTGGTGATGGAAGGGGTCAGCCTCGCACTAAACGCGCTCATGTTCTTTTTTTATTCCGGGAATAGAATTTTTTTTACAGTCACTAAACGCATTTCTATTGCCAAAAATGGTTGCTAGGAACAAAAATAGAAAAAAGTGTTTTCACTCCGAAAGTTATTTTGGAAATAGAAATGTTATCACGCAGCCTTAATGTCTGATGAGAGGAGAGAGAAAAAAAAAAAAACCAAATTTTTGCAATATCAAGAGAGCGAAACATGAACTGGGTTTAGTGAAGTGCATACCGGAAGCCAGAAGGACGCGATAGAAACAACCAATGCGAAAAGCGAGATGGCGAGACAGGGCAAGAAGTAGGGAAATCTGCACCCAAATCAAGAATTCAAATGTTTAAGGCTTGTGAGGGACGATCACTTGGTAGGATCTGCAATATTAATGGAGAAGAAAGCAATATCCACTCACTTTCCGAACACCGATTCTTTAGAAAATATGGACGGGTACTTTTCCGCGGGCTGAAGTGAAAAAAATGCAGAACAACCAGGAACGTCAGAGGAGCATGAAAATGAGAAATGCAATTCCCGCATGGGTGTCCGAATTGTCATCGCTTTTGGAATACTCAATTTATGTGTCGACATATGATAAATCAGAAGTACCTGCGCAAGATAACCTCCCAGAGCTGGACCGATAATCAATCCTATCCCCCATGCTGTACTAACCTGATTCCAAAGGGTAACTCTTAGCTTTATCTACTCGGCAGAAAAAACTAGGAATCTGTATTGAGAGCTCAAAGGTTTCGACTAAGGTCAGAGATCTTACCGTTGATATTCCTAGCGCTTGGTATTCCTCACGGAATATTTCGCTCGCATAAGCCTGTTATGGAATTACGAAGCATATATATCAGAATGATAGCAAATTCAGGGAATAAATTAAGAAGGGATAGCTTATCAGAGGCTCAAAATAACTCGTGTCACGATTTTGATATCTTACCTTGATTGGTCCGAGTAAACCATTCAAACTTCCTAGAAGAAACCTCGTTGCAATTGCCATCCAAAAGTTCACACTCAGGCCGAAGAGTGTGTTGAAGATTACCCTGATATAAATCGAACCATAACAGTTAAACTGATTGTAATTGTCGGAGAAATCTTTCATCAAAGGAAACTGAAAATGAATGGTGATCTCGTACTAACACAGAGATTGTTCCCATAATTATGACTGGTTTTCGCCCGTAGCGATCCGCCACGACTCCCCAGAAAATTGACGTCAAGGCTCTACCGAACAGGAAGGAACAACCTTCCAGATTTCAAGGAGTTACGTTAGTGAAAAGTGTAGTCAAAATCAAACCAGGGAGTCTGCAATGAACAGAGATTAGCAACAGGATAATCTCACCTACACAACCAGCATAATACCCGATGTCTTCCTCTCTGGCGGCGATATGGAAATCTCTAATCTGCCATTCGAAATTCAACAAACAAACGAAGATTCCTTGAGTAGATGAGGCTAAATCATATGCTTCGACTCATTTCCATAACTATCTACAGAAGATAGTAGTGGTGGGACTTTCAATCGAGTTTAACCATCCTACGCGACTGCATGCCGGCAGCAAACCGTGATGCTTCAAAGGGAGATAAAACAATGTTCACTTTGCTCATGGTTGTTTCATTTGCAGCAAATGCAAAAGAACTTCGGGGCTAATTGAACGAGAATAACAATCGTGAGCCTAGAGAGCCGATTTTTGAGAAAACAGGGCCCAAACTGTACAGTTTAGGACAAAATATCTCTAGTGTAGACAGAAAAGTTATGGAAGAACTTAAAAAAAGAAAAATAAAAACCTAACATGTAAGAACTTACCATGAAGTAAAGGAATGGAAATAGAGATGATATTGGCAGTGCTGGAAAGAGAGAGAACAAGACACTGGTTAGTGATCATATCATAAGTATAATTAGTGATAATTATGTGACTACGAGTACATCTAGTTAGTACATCTTTTCAAATCAGCAAATAACTTCTTAATACTGCTCGAATGAACGTCATAACTACATGAAATTTTACAATCAGCAAGATATCACGTGAATTCGAGTCGTCCTTATGTCCTGTTACTCGGTAAGTTCAGCGAACCCAGAAAGAAAAAGGAAAAAAAAAATCCATAGGTCGACAGAGAGCTTATGAACAGCAATAGTGCGCTATCCATGCTCATTACCGTTGCAAAGCACGACGATCCAGATTGACACGAGCTCGCAGATCGGCAACCCTCTCCGCGATTCCTTAAGCTTGTCGACTCTGCAGCCGGGGCAACTCTCATAGTAATGCTTCTGCAACAACGCCTCCTTTCGTTCTTCCGCCGCCATTGCTGATAACCTCAACAGATAGAGCAGAACCCGCGAAACTCAGCTCCTTGAACAAATGAGACAGAAACGCAGAAAATCTGTTTCAAGAGAGAATAATCACAAAGCATCAGCGAACAGCGAATACTAGTGCCGATAACATCATTTAAGATTCTCCACGTCAAGGCATATTCCAAGAGCGAGTGAGAAGAGGCGCGAAAGCGTTAGAGATGCTTCACGTTTAAAGCAGAAGCTGTCATAGATTGTATAGCTTGAGATCATTTCATGTAGAAGAAAGAGAGGTTCGAATCACATACCCAGAATGAAAAAAAAGAAGTCGATCTTGTAATCTATGATTTGTGGGAGTGAGAAATCAAACCGGAGATTTGTGTGGTCGGCTTTTGAAGGGAAGCCATTGGAAAACAATCGGCCTGGTGAAGTTGACCTTCCAAGTTTCATCATTGCACGCGTCAGATTTGTCTGGTTTAAGGGCATCTGATAAATTGCGTAGGGACAAAACCGGTACATATGAATTGAAATCATCTGGATTTTGCTTGTCGCCATTAATGTCCAGCCACCTGCTCGAATTTTGGTTCGCATTTTGTTTACTCGGTCGAATAATCCGTGACATTAAAAAGTGGTTTTTACGGCACACTTGGGGGAAACACGACAATTCTTCCATTCTAAAAATTCACATCTCACCAGAAATTACTTTTTTTTTTTGCTTTTAAAAAGAAAGGAATTTTCTCTTATTTTTTCAAATGTCTTGAAAACTGATTTTGGCAAGAAAAAAATATTTCAAAAATAGAAAAATAACATCAGGTAACAAATAAATTTACGCTTTAAAAATTACGTTATTTGAGGAAATTTTTTTTTTTGCAGACGCATTCTCGGCAAATGACTTGGCATGACCGGATAAGCAGAAATCAATTAAATTTGAATACTATCGTAATTTGTAAAAATCGATATATCATCAACTGACGTGACGAAGCAAAGGGTCAAGACCCCGGATGTCGGATTGCGCATCCCACAGGAAAACGCGAGATACTCGGCCGCCATGGCCAAGCTGAACGTTTGAAATAACGCAGAGTGACGCTGGTACGACAAAAGGAAAGCCAAGATGATCATGATGAGGGCTTGCTTTATTTATGGGGGTACGTGAAAAGAACACCAGCTGTTTTGGCCCCCTCCAGAGAACGTGCAAATTGTACGAGACGACGTCATTTGCGATCAAAAATACTTAGGAGCCGGTCCAGATCTGGACAAAAGCAAAGTCCAAATTGAACTCCCACATCTCATAAAGAAATGGATAGGTGTGCAGAAAAAATCGATCGGATCGAGAATTGCTCGAATCAAAGTGTCCGTACTGGATCGATTATTTCTTTTGATTTTATTTATATATTTTAAAAGTCTTAAAAAAATCTTTAAACCCTACTTCATTTGTTTCGCGTAAAATAATTTTTAATATTTTTTAAAGATTTTTTTATACTTGATTCACGAAAAATAAGTACATCTAAAAAATATTTTCCATTCATTAAAAAAAACCTTCAAAAATGGAGAAAAAAATATATTTTTCATCTTTCCTTTCTCCTTTCTTTCATATTTTCTTTTTCTATAATTATTTTTTACTTTCTTTTCACTTTTTATTTTTTTTATAACATAAGTATTCGCGCGGCTGGCGAGCTTGTGCTCAAATCAGCGGTGAAGCATTCTTTTTACTTTTCATTTAATTTTATTTTTTCACTTTTTCTTTTTTTAAATTTTAATTTTCTTTTTCTTTTTCTTTTTCTTTTTCTTCCTTTGACCTCCTTCCTCCACCTACCACTCCTTCCTCTGCCGATAGCTAGTCCCCCGATTTGATAATGAGTTTTCCTCGTGAACAAGCTTCATAATTATAATATTTAGACAACAATACCTTTGTATCCTTTAAAGGGTATTCTTTTGTATTTTGAATTATTCTACGCATCATTGAAGCGCCAGAATGACCAAGGCGATCATATCATAGTCCAAACTGATCAGGGTTTACCATTCTTTAGGACATGGTGGCGTAGGTTTCAACAGGCCTAATCATAAAATAATACAAACTCATAGAAGAAGCTTCTAGCTTCTCGTGGATTGTCTTCAGGCCAATCTTATAAAAGGTAATATTGATATATTCCCTATTTTGTTCATAAATAGTCCCAATATGGTACCCATTATGACATACATCTTTGAAATTAAGTAAATTTCTTTTGGATTTACTGCTTAGAAACGCGTCTTCAATATGCAGGATGATGCCATTTGGCAAAATAATTGTGACATTCCGAAAACCATCAATAATATGAACAGGACCTGATATTGTATGGACACGTGTCTTACGTACTGTCATACTCGAGAAAAATTGTCTATTACGAAATATGGTATGTGTTGATGCCCTATCAAACAAACAAATATCATCATTTTTCTCGATATTTTTCATTTGCATTTTTGTTGGCAACTTCATGTGCCAATTATCATAAAATTTACATATTAGTTATAAGATCAAATAAAACTTCAAAAATAATAAATATTATATAAAGTTCATAATCATTTCATTACATAACCATACCAGATAACCATAAAATGTAATATATTTAAAGAAAAAGTAATAAGAAAGAAATTATCATAATATTCAAGGTCTAGGTTGTTCCACTAATCTGATGCCTCATCAAAGCAATCAGAGGTCCTCAAAGAAATCAAAAACATCCAGGGATGCATTTGCTACTTCAAGAGCAAGAGAAGTCCCACCAACAGAGATATTGTTGGCCTCAGCATTAGTTACGGCAGTAGGATTAATTTCAATGGCGTGAGATTCATCACACTTGCTCGTTTTTTTTAAAGATTCCTGGTATAGATCAACAAAGTATTTTGATGTACGACAAGTATGTGATCAATGCCCAACCATGCCACAACGATGACAAAGACTTTTATCAGTCACCTTTCCTTGGCTTCTTTTCTTTGTCATAATTCGGGCCAAAGTTAGATTTCCTCGGGTGATTAAATTTCCTGCCGCCCCTTTGAGGAATATATTCTTGCCTGTGTTTATAGCCCTTAAAGTGGTCAAAATTTTTTCCAAAGTTAGCATGTGTTTCAGGTAATGCCTTTGAGCCAGCAGGTCTAAGATCATGATTTTTAAGCACAAATTCATTAGTTTGCTCAGTAGTGAGGAGCATAGAAATTAATTCAAAGTATGTGACAAATTGACGCTGCTAGTATTACTGTTGCAATAAAATATTCGAAGCATGGAAGGTGGAGTAAATTTTCTCTAACAGTTTCGCATCAGTGAGCTTGATACCACATAGCATAAGCCGAGAAACAACATCAAATAAAGATGAATTATAATCAGACACTGATTTAAAATCTTGCAACCTAAAATTCTGCTAGTCATATTGTGCTTGAGGGAGGATAACAGTTTTGGTATGATCATACCTATCCTTCAACCTCTTCCATAGCGTCCAAGGGTCTCGAATGGATAAATATTGAGTCTGCAGGCTCTCTTGCAAATGAGACGAATAAAAATCAATGCATTTGCATTATCTTTTGCATTTGAGATACCGTCTTCTGTAATTGCATTTTCAAGACCTTGCCCTTAGAGGTGCATTTTCATGTCAAGGCATCAAGACAAATAATTATTTTCACTCACTTCCAGGATGTGGAATTTGGGCTTTTCAATATTTGCTATAATCCTTCCAAAAAAAATAAAGAATTGATAAAAGAAGATGAAGTGTAAGTTAATTAAAGAAAACAACAAAAACACTTACCTTATAAAAATTATTTACCCAGTTGGTAGATCTTCGTGCTGATAACGTGCTATGCAATAAATGGCGATCCTTGAAATTAACTTATAAATATAACGAGAAAAAGCAAGAGAAAAAAGAGAAGTATGGAGCAAACGTGAACTTTTCTTCGATTATCCAATAAGTTTACAAAGCCTCTATTTATAGGCTAGAAAGTACATGAATGGCTCGTGAAAATTACTAATGGAGAAAGACGAAGAAATAACACTAATAATGAGAAAAGTGAAAAGGTAAAAGACGTTATAATAATAATAATAATAATAATAATAATAATAATAGTAGAGGAGATGGTGAGATAGATACATCACGTCAATATATTTATGACAGTTAACAGATTATTGTAGACTATGCAGTTTTTTTTTATAAAAAAAAAAAGCCTAGATCGAACAAGAATTGAACATGCAACGACTGAGATACGAGGTACTCAGCGGCAGTCAAAGCTGAATATTGAAATAATATGAAGCGACACATGGATGGCAAAAAGAAAGCAGAGAACACGAGGACAGCTTTATCATTCATGGAGCAACGTACAAAATGAGGGAAAACAAGATATAGAAAACTAGGGATCGGTCCAAAATCTGGGAAAAGCAAACTCCAAATTGAACTCTCTAACCTCACCAATGAGCTTCCACGAAAGCCCCGGTAAAAAATATTACAAAATGAAAGAAAAGGATCATTCAAAGATGCTGATGATAATTGCACAAGAACACTCAATTCATTAAAAAAAAAAGAATTTCTTTTTTTTCGATGACTTAATACGAAACGCCTTAATAAAAGAAAATTTAGATTTAAGTAAGTCCTAAAATTGGTTCGTTTCAAGTTTCATCCGGACCTTGAGTTTTCTCAGATGTTAAGGCTGCGTATGGTAACGATTTTGATTCCCAAAACTGATTTGGATTAAAATGACTTTTTCTGATCTGTTCCTGAATGAGTTTTGGAGAACCAGAAATGCGTTTGATAACTGCACAAAATTTATATTTCGAAAAACTGTTTCTCTTTCTAATTTTTTTAATTTAAGTCAAATAACTATGTAGTTATTTTGTAAAATTTCATCCTAAATAAAGGCTAATTTCCAATGCACACTAAAATAATTTAAAATACATTTATTTTTTTAGCATGTCATAAATGAAACACAAATTTTAATACATGATGTCTGAAGTTCAATTGAAGTCCCAATTTATGAAAATGAGGTCAAACTAGCCTAATCTAAGCTTTTTCTATTTTTAGGAAATTTCTAAATTTTTTGTGATTTTTTAAAAATTTTCCAATTTTTTTTAAATTTTAAATTTTTATTTTTATTAGGTTGAGAAGAAAGTGATGAGAAAAATAAAAGGGAAAAGTGAAAGATGTGAGATTTCATTCTGTTTTGTGATTGTCAAAAGTGATTCTTTTTTCAGAACCAACTTTTTTTTTGTTCTGGATTTTACTCTAAAACTGATTATGATTCTCTAAAACTGATTCTGGGAACAGAATCAGAATCAAAATTATTTGAGTTATCAAACATGATTCTTATTCTTTACTGTTCCAGGGAACAGAATCAGAGAATGAGAATGGTTACCATACGCAGTCTAAGCAACAAGAGGGTAGTTTTTTTTTTTTCTGTGGTTGATGAATTAGGACATGTGATCGAATGCCTGAAGTACTACTGTGTTTCCCTCTTTCTGCATTACATACACAGGACTATAGTACCGAAGGTCACGGACAATCATTTCCTAAACGACAGCGACTTGGGGGAAAAGGGAGAAAAATGATTCGTAATGGTCCTTCGGGAGTATTATTATTATATATGTGGGGAAGAGGTAAGATTCGATGCAGGACACGTCTCTTGACTTCGATGACGTGGTCCGCAAATGGACGAAAGGATCGTTCCTAAAAAGATGGTGGCGACCACAATTACTTGATTGGAAAGACCAGAGGTCACAATCAAAGAGTACGAAAATTTTCTCGATGGAAAGAGTTTGGGGAGAGATTGAATTCTCCTACTTGATTTTCAGCAGATGAACTTGATGAGCTCTTTTTTTTTTTTTTTTGAACTTCTTCTTTCCACGTTATGGATCTTAGGTGAACCGCAGTGTTAGTAATTTTATTTTTCTTTTGTCATCTAGAGAAACATAAGGAAAAATTTGACCAAAACAGTTGTAAACATATTATACGGATACCAATTTAGTTATTAACTTTTTAGGTTGGTCAATTTAGATCATTTGACCAAATTTTGATTTGGTAATCGTTGAAGTGGACGCTAACCGTCTTACGTAACACAACTGGACGACATGAATAATTTTTTTAATTTTAAAAAAAATGCCTGAACTTTTGTAAATCTTTTTTTTCTTGTCTTTTCTTTAATTTTTTTTTTGAAAGAAAATTACCAAAAATTGCCTGTGTCTACGTTAGCCATGCCACGTACAATGATTTCTAACTAAAATTGCCTAGCATGACTAAATTGAAAAATCATTGAGAGGTCTAGGAATGAATTGACCAAATTCTAAATTGGCATCCGTAAATAGGTTTAGGATTTTTTTTTATTATCCTTGTGACTTCCATAAAACATTTTCTTCATCAATTTTGAAAGATCAAGATCTGTTGAAGATGATGAAAATGGAGGGTGTGAAAGTGAATGTTAGAAAATAGGCGAAATTTCATTAAGGGTGTGTATGGTAATACTTATGGAAGTAGATTTCTGCTCCAGAAGTAAAAATTTATTTGGTAATATAATTTTTGAAACAAAAATCCGTTTGGTAAAAAACTTTATTTCCAAAAGAAATTTCTACTTCAAATGTGAATTTTCACTTCTAAAGTTGTTTTCCCCCCCATTTGAGAAGGTAAAAAAAAAATTTACTTCTCAACTCAAAAAATACTGCTCACCCCACCCTCTTTCGTTATGCCATCACCCTCTTTTTCACCACACTTGCATTTGCTGATCTCTACTGCCGCCTGCAACCACTGCCCCCCACCACCAACCGTAGACCACCACTGACCTCCACTAGCTGTCGCCCATCACACCTCGCCATCATCGCCGACCATTGCCTATTGCCCATGCAGACCACCACTTGTTGCCACCACAACCACCGCTAACCACATTGCCCATCACCAACCTCCATCGACCATAGCCAATCGCCACTTGTGACCCTTACCACCAACTGTCAGCTACCACCCATCACCACTCATCAACTCGCTGCTAACCATTGACCACCCCTGCCATCGACCATTGCCCATCGCCAACCTCTATTGGCCACCACCCAAAGCCAATCACGACCACCGTTAACAAATGCCCCCCCCCCCCCCCCCCCCACACACACACACACACAATTGACCACCGCTTCGCTTGCCACCAACCTCTACCAACCATCGCTACTAAGTGGCCATTTTCGATTGCCAGAGTAAAAAAAAAGTATTTTTTATTTTTAAAAAGTAAATTATATTTTTTTAATAATAAAAATTATTTTTAAAGAAATTTAAAATTTTAAAAATGAAATAGAAATTTCTTAGCTGCCAACAATAATTTTTTATAGAAGATTTTATGCTAATAATATTTCAGAAGTAGAAATTTTTAATTGTTACCAGACAAATTTCTCTGATCAAAAATCAACTTATTGAGCTAAAGTAAAAAAATCAACTTCTGCTTCTGAGGAAAAGTATAAACATCAACTTTTGGCCATAAAAATGATTTCTGAAGTAGAAGTGTGGTCATGCACGCCCTAATATTCTAACAAAGGAAGGTCTTGAACATTTGATCTTGCCTAAAGAAAATGATACGTTGTAACTTTCCAGTCGTTATCATTTGTTTTTAAACAATAATGAATTGGTTGACGAAGGGCCCAAAAATCAAATGAGAGATTTGGACGAGCCAATGGCACATTAAACATTCTTGTCGCAGTACAAAATTTTGCTGGACTTTGTCTTGATGATGGTGGGGTGGTGAAGTTTCACATTTCTGTTGATCATCAATATCGACCCGGTGCAACTCCAGAGGGGTCGAAATTTGTGCAAACCTTCAAGAAAAGCTAGGGTTTCCTCCTCCTTCCCCATCCCTTGGAAAAAGGGACCTTTTCCTCTTTCTCGCTCCCTCCCCCTTTTCTCACTTGTTTCCCTCTTTCCCCTTTTGAAGCTTTCAATTTGTGTGGGTAAATAAATTTCTGCAGCTAATTTTGGATGAACTTGAAGATCAATTCGGCCATCTATCCAGTTGACAGTCGAAGATGATGTTTGTGACATGGCTCTGTAACCTCTCCCAAATTAGGTAGCTCTTATTTCCCGATTTAGATTCAGGTCAAGATTTGAGATTTCACTCTCTCAAACTAGATCTAGATATAGATTTTGGAGTTCCTCATACGTATTTGATTTCTGTTCTTTTAACATATTGATGTTAATATGTTTGCATAGAGATGGTGATGAGGACGTTGTACCTAGACGTGCACTGGAAGTCGTTGCAAATAGAGTGAGAGATCTCGTCATCTGCACATCACTAAATCTTGTGATTGGCCACCAATATTTTACATTAACATATTTGTTCTGGAGGAATAAGAGTATACTGCTAGCTGTAGATTGTGTTTTGCTTGCTTTATGGCTTTCGTTTTGTTTAGCATTTATTTGGAATTTGCTAGATTCAAAAGACGTAACTCTCAACTATTATTATGATATATGAATGATATCTGTCTTTCAAAAAAAAAAACTCCTGAGGAATATCAGCCATTTCGTCGGATCATGTGAATTTTACATGAGGTCCTCATGATTTAACGATGGAGATCCACTAAAGGGTCAAGTGTTCCCTAAAAATCCAAGAATTTTTCCCAATATGGATTGCATGGTTCATCGCTTTTCGAAAGCCACATAACATGAGGTATCAATTTGCAGACAATAGAGTTTGTTGTGAGCTAAGTAACACTGACACGCAACACGTTTTTGAAAAACAAAGAATTTCGACGTGCTAGGATACGTTGTATATTCAATGTATATTTTTATATGTGCATGATAAATTACCATTTTTCAAAAAGAAAAAATTTTGAAGTAAAAACAAATGGACCAAAAAATAATAATAAAGTAAAAACGGAAATTAAATTGCCATTAGTGCTCTTTTTATGGTAGGTGAGGCCTCTTGGAGCTTTGGAGGTCATGTGTTAGAGTAATTAAATATTCAACCATACTTTTCTCTAATAGCTTAAATTTTTGGAACAATTGTCAATAGTCCTACAAAATCAAAAATGCACAGAGTTTATTGGCCTAATGATGTTTCCACAAATTGGATTATTGATAGTGGCACCTCTGAACATATGATAGGGCAGCTTTTCCTTCTAAATCGATCGAGAAATATCACGGATGGATATCCTATATGAATTCCTCACAGAAAAGTTAATTCTACAACTGAACTTGATCTAGATTTTTGTCTGCTTAAATTGTCAAGGAAATGCCCAAACTTAATTCTTTCTGTGTATTGCAGCTACAATGGAAAATTTACTTTCAGTCCAGAACGGTGGAGAGATTCCTCTAACGGTAAACGTCACTTGGTTATCGTCTAATATCTCTCTAGGCAAGGTCGAACTGCTTGACCAACAATGGAAGACGGTAGGCTCCACCGGCTCTCGCATTATCATCTTGCGGAGTTTCGTGTCTATTGCACGTGATATTAACATTAGTTAAAGAAGCCACGTAATATCTTTTGGCAAATTTTATTGTCGGAGACACTTAACTAATAGTTTCTTTTTTGCTTTAGATTAGCATTGAAGTACTCCGCCAAAAAATTCTGACACCAAAGTGAGCGTTGCACCAATCTTTTGGCACTTCTAGTTTCCGTATCCCCTAAAATCAAGTAACAAAATAGTAGACAAAGTTTGATCAACGGGCAAGCAGTGTTGGTATATCGAACCTAAACTTTCATACATGCTCAATGTGGTAGCATCTTTCTGTACAACAATCAAGGCTAGTAAGCCCATCAGTTCACATAGTTTTTCACGTACTAGTAGAAAATTCGGAAGCTATAAAAAAAAAGAATTCATGGGATGATTTGTGAATTTTTAATCAATCTCCGGTAATTAGCACCCAACCAAATCCAATCCTATTTTGTTTATTACTTATTCCATTTGAACGAGTGAATTCTCAAGTTCAACCAACCTACGACATAAAATTGGTTAATATTCTCTTTATACAATGACCGTGCCAAAGGAGGAATTTCTTCCCTGAGTCGCTCAAATTGTGCTTCGGGTCTGGAGGACCTGACACGCCCTTACACGGCGATCCTACGATCATGGGATCGATGGACCTGTGAAAGAATCTAATGACAGCTGATCTCACGCAAGCTCTGCTCTAAGTTTTAGCAGCGCCTCGGCTTAGAATTCACGTGGGTTTAATTCTGTTTTCATTTCGTCGCGGTGCTCGACAAGGAACGGCTTGAACGTCATCAGCACCCCGATCGCCACGAGCACATTCAGGATGAAGAAGATCATCTGGTTGCCTGCATATCAGGCACAGGGGTGGTTAAAGTTCCTCAGTCAGCTGAGGGCTCAAGCAGAGTCTATCATGAACGTGTGCATAAACGCATCTTTGGCAGATAACAACAGATGAGTTAGTCGTGGTTATACAAAGAAGGCCAGAGCCGTCATCACAGAATTGGAAAAAGTTCGGTTTACCTGGGAGAAAGGCTGCATCCTGACGCTTCTGTGTCCAAGAGAATCTGTGAAAGATGATGTCCACGGATGAGAATATTAAGCAAATCTACCCTTTAAGCATGCAGAGTAATTGTTTGCTCTCTTTAATGAGTTTAATATTATCGACCGCCAATGAAAGCCAACCAAAATTAAGCGCAACTCACATTGCGCCTCCTCCAGCTGGACCGGCCGCCTTGAAGAGAGACATGGCAGTCATCGCAATTCCATTAGCAGCTCCTCTCTGATCTTGATCCTGCAATGTCATATTCGGACTTAAGCCAAACCTTCACAAGAAATACATGTATTCGAGAATGTTAACAAAGATCAGACACTTCGAAGATGATCATTAGAAGCTTACAACGGCTTTGTTTTGTAGAAGGAACAAGCTGGTGAAGACAGAAAGCTTTCAACATGAAAAAATCGACAGTTAGGATTAGGTACGAACAGAGGTTTTGCTTTTTCTCTTTTCCGCAGAGGGTAAAGCATACTCACAGAAAGAACATTCTTCGCGACTGATGCGCAATTCAACACTATGGAGAGACTTAGCCCGGTCAGCATGGCTATAAAAGGGTAGCTCGACAAGAGCGGTATCGATAAGACCTGCATTCACACATTCGTGCAAAGGAAACACGGAGGAGTATCATCATTTTATCAGATAGACCATGGATAACAGCGAGACAAAATGTCTTTCACCAGCATGTGCTCGAGTTGCAAGCTATGAGATGTCGAAAACATACCCCACAAATGCGAGCTACCAAAATGGGGCCAAGTAGTCTGTCTAAGTATGGGTATAAACATGTTTGGAAGACGAGTAGGCCGGCACCTGGCAGCAGAATTCGGCAATCAGTGATCCTTGGCAAATATATTGAACGAGTACAGAAATGTGTTCAATGATAATAGGCCACCATACTTCTAAGTTTCAAATAGGCAGAACTCATATCAGCAATACAGACTGCCACCTCTCGAAGTTTCATGCAAATTGCAGAAGATTTAGCGACTTTCCTGGACGAATTTATCTTGACATACGAGGAAGAAACTGGAGTATATACCTGAGATGGACAGAACAGTTCCGACCTCTTCAGTCGTGTAGCTTAAACCCCCTAGTCGCCTAGGGCTTACGGCCCACAGGGAGAAGATCTACAGAGAGCAAGTAGAACGAAAAGGCTAATGAGAGGATCGAATTCAAATACAAAATGAACTTATTTGGAAACCGGCATGATATGCTGATGCCATATTCCGATTAACTACTTCAAACTAGGATAGAATTCCAAAGGGCAAGTCAAGATAAATTTCTCGTGACAGCCATTCAATCGTGACTAGCCAGGGGAATGTCTTCTGCCCGCTGCATTGCAGATTACAAGTTCGTGTTTGTCAACAATAGAACAATTTTTTTCTCTTCAAGCAACTGTCAATCAAGCACTCTGCACCATGAGACCTACAATCCTTGCACTATGATATTAGAATAGAACTCAGAAGGCATGGTAGAGAAGCGCGCGCTATTTTACATTACCTCAGAGTAAGCCATGTCGTGAAAAGACGCAGTACACCAGGATGGCCGACATCAAGGGCCAATTACGAAACAGAGACTTTTTTGGAGCTTTCCCTTTGCCTTTCTGCATCTTGCATTTCACACTGGACTCCAGGGATGCGGTCTGCACATCTTTGCGAGACTCATCAAGCTCGCTATTATCGTGGTGCATGTGCAATGTTTCCTGCAATGAAACCAGATTTTTGGGCACTCAATAACCCGCAACAAGCGGTTGTGAATCCTTTCATACATAAAGTTATGCAGAGTTAATGTCTGATGAGAGGAGAGAAAAAAAAACAAAATTTTGCAATATCAAGAACACGAAACATGAACTGGGTTTAGTGAAGTGCATACCCGAAGCCAGAAGGAGGCGATAGAAACAACCAATGCAAAAAGCGAGATGGCGAGACAGGGCAAGAAGTAGGGAAATCTGCACCCAAATCAAGAATTCAAATGTTTAAAGCTTGTGAGGGATGATCACTTGGTAGGATCTGCAATATTAATGTAGAAGAAAGCAACATCCACTCACTTTCCGAACACCGATTCTTTAGAAAATATAGACGGGTACTTTTCCGCGGGCTGAAGTGAAAAAATACAGAACAACCAGGAACGTCAGAGGAGCATGAAAATGAGAAATGCAATTCCCGCATGGGTGTCCGAATTGTCATCGCTTTTGGAATACTCAATTTATGTGTCGGCATATGATAAATCAGACGTACCTGCGCAAGATAACCTCCCAGAGCTGGACCGATAATCAATCCTATCCCCCATGCTGTACTAATCTGAGTCCAAAGTGTAACTTTTAGCTTTATCTACTTGGCAAAAAAAAAAAAAACTAGGAATCTGTATTGAGAGCTGAAAGGTTTCGACGAAGGTCAGAGATCTTACTGTTGATAGTCCTAGCGCTTGGTACTCCTCACGGAATATTTCGCACGCATAAGCCTGTTATGGAATTACAAAGCACATATATCAGAATGATAGCAAATTCGTGGAATAAATTAAGAATGGATAGCTTATTTGAGGCTCAAAATAACTCGTGTCATGATGTGTCTCAAAGTTCATAACCGGTACAATATCTTACCTTGATTGGTCCAAGTAAACCATTCAAACTTCCTAGAAGAAACCTCATTGCAATGGCCATCCAAAAGTTCACACTTAGGCCGAAGAGTGTGTTGAAGATTACCCTAATATAAATCGAACCATAACAGTTAAATTGATTGTAATCGTTAGAAGAATCTTTCGTCACGGGAAATTGAAAATGAATGGTTATCTCATACTAACACTGCGATTGTTCCCATAATTATGACTGGTTTTCGCCCGTAGCGATCCGCCATGACTCCCCACAAAATTGACGTCAAGGCTCTACCGAACAGGTACGAACAACCTTCCAGATTTCAAGGAGCTCGTTAGTGAAAAGTGTAGTCAAAATCAAACCAGGGAGTCTGCAATGAACAGAGATTAGCAACAGGATAATCTCACCTAGACAACCGGCATAATACCCGATGTCTTCCTCTCTTGCGGCGATATGGAAATCTCTAATCTGCCATTCGAAATTCGACAAACAAATGAAGATTCCTTGAGTAGATGAGGCTAAATCATATGCTTCGACTCATTTTCGTAACTATCTACAGAAGATAGTAGTGGGACTTTCAATCGAGTTTAACCATCCTACGCGACCGCATGCCAGCAGCTAACTCTGATGCTTCAAAGGGAGATAAATCAATGTTCACTTCGCTCATACTCGTTTCATTTGCAGCAAATGCAAAGAACTTCAGGGCCAATTGAACGAGACTAACAATCCTGAGCCTAGAGAGCCTATTTTTGAGAAAACAGAGCCCAAACTATATTAGTTTAGGACAAAATATCTCTAGTGTAGACAGAACAGTTATGGAAGAACTTCAAAAGAAAAAAAAAAGAAAAGGAAAACTAACATGTAAGAACTTACCATGAAGTAAAGGAATGGAAATAGAGATGATGTTGTTAGTGCTGGAGAGGGAAAGGACAAGACACTGGTTAGTGATGACATAAGTATAATTAGTGATAATTATGTGACTACGAGTACATCTAGTTAGTACTTATTTTCAAATTGGCAAATAACTTCCGATTACCGCTCGAATTAACGTCATAACTATATGAAATTTTACAATCAGCAAGATATCATGTAAATTCGAGTCGTCCTTATGTCCCTGTCACTCGGTAAGTTCAGCGAACCCAGAAAGAAAAAGGAAAAAAAAAATCCAAAGGTGGACAGAAAGCTTATGAACAGCAATAGTGCGCTATCCATGCTCATTACCGCTGGAAAGCACGACGATCCAGATTGACACGAGCTCGCAGATCGGCAACCCTCTCCGCGATTCCTTAAGCTTGTCGACTCTGCAGCCGGGGCAACTCTCATAGTAATGCTTCTGCAACAACGCCTCCTTTCGTTCTTCCGCCGCCATTGCTGATAAGTTGATAACCTCAACAGATAGAGCAGAACCCGCGAAACTCAGCCCCTTGAACAACGGAAAAACCCTTCTTTTCTCACGCGGAAAATCTGTTTCAAGAGAGAATAATCACAAAGCGTCAGCGAACAGCGAATACAAGTACCGATGACATCGTATAAGATTGTCCAGTTCAAAGCATATTCCAAGAACAAGTGAGACGAGACGCGAAAACGTTAAGATGCTTCGTGTTTGAAGCAGAAGCTGTTAAGCCTGTTATAGATTATAACTTGAGGTCATTTCATGTAGAAGAAAGGCTCAAATCACTTAACCCCGAATGAAAAAAAGAAGTTGATCATGCAATCTATGATTTGAGGGGTCGGCTTTTGAAGGGAAGCCATTGGAAAACAATCAGTCTGGTGAAGTTGACCTTCCAAGTTTCATCATTGCACGTGTCAGATTTCTCTAGTTTAAGGACGTCTGATAAAGTGCGTAGGAACAAAAGCGGTACAGATGAATCGAAATCATCTGGATTTTGCTTGTCGCCATTAATGTCCGGCCACCTGCTCGAATTTTGGTTCTCATTTTATTTAGTCCGAGACATTTTTTCGGTCGAGTGGTCCGCGACATTAAAAAGTGGTTTTTACCGCGCACCTGGCAAAGATTGATGATGATGAGGGCTGCTTTATGTATGGGGCTACGTGCAAAGGACACCGACAACATCATCTGCAGTCAAAATCTGGATAAAGGCAAACTGCAAATAGAACTCTCACGTCTCAAAAAGAAATGGGTGGCTGTGCAGAATAAATCGATCTGATCGGCAATTACTCAAATTAGATCGTCCGAGCTGGATCAATTGTTTCTTTTAACTTTATTTATATTTCTTAAAAGTCTTAAAAAAAATCTTCAAAGTCTGTTTTATTTGTTTTGCGTAAAATAATTTTTAATATTTTTTTGAAATCTTTTTTTACATTTGATTCGTGAAAAATAAGTGAATCTAAAAAATATTTTTCACCTATAAAAAAAACCTTCAAAAATAAGAGGAAAGAAAGAGAACATATTTTTTTTAAAAAAAATTTCCTCATCTTTTCTTCCTTCTTTTTTCATATTTTCTTTCGTTATAATTATTTTTTACTTTCTTTTCACTTTTCACCTATCTTTTAAAAATTCAACAATTTTATTTTTGTCGCTTTTTATTTTTTAAATTTTTTTCTTTTTTTCTCGGACCATTGCTCCTTCCTCCGCAGACCGCAGATCTCAATGACATCCAGCACCCCCCGCAATCAACCATGATGTAGGCCAAGGAGCTTGGGCCTACACTAGCTTGCTTAGGGATCACTCTCCCAAATGGGACTGAGATGTTGCTGAGAACGTAGAAACGTGGGTGAAGATCAACTCTCACGAAAAAGCTGGATACTGAGCTCGCTACTTTGAGATTCGGTAAGGAGTTATGGGTCAGTTGATTCTGCTAGACAATAACAATGAACGTTAGGCCGTCGGGGGGCCTGGAGATGAATCGGGGAGCACAGGAAACTCGCTGTGTTTGCTCGGTATTAGACTGGAACTCCATGGAAGCGTTGTGCTAGGTATAGAAGAATTGGAGTTGCTTCTGAACCAACAAGAACAGAGGCTAGTCGGGTATTGGGCCATTCGATTATTTTTTGGATCCTATCCTGGAGTTAGCTACTTATGTAATAAGATTTGGAGTTGATGAGGTCATCACTGAATACCTCATGGCGAGGCTGCAGCTCCCCAGCCTTGGGTGAGCCCGAGATCGCCAGACTAGCTGAGCCTCGAGCCCACTTGCAGCCGATCACCAGCCTTGTCATAGCGGGCAACCGGCCCAAACTAGACGGAAAAAAGAAAAAAGATAAATATTTTTAAATTTTTACAATTTTTAAAAAATGAAAAGACAAAAAATAGAAAAAGAAAAAAAATATTAAAAGGAGTACCCGGAGGAAAATCAAATCTTATTTTTTCATACCAAACGAGAAAAAATGTCTTTTGGATTTTTTTTCATAATTTAGCCAAATAGCAAAAAAAATTATTATTTTCTTCAAAAATAATTTTTTGAAAAATATTTTCTGTAAAATAAAAGGAGTCTTAATTATTATGAATACTTCTACGGATAAATGTGGAATGAAAGTGACTATGCTCAGGATTTTCTCATGTACGAAACCATGCAAAGATTTAAAAGTCTTTTTTGAAGTAGTTTGATTTTTTTTTTTTGCAAGAAGTGGCATCCAACCTGCCTTAATTGACAATATTGTTGTAATATAAAAAGACACATTTACTTTAACTGCAGTAAAATGTGAAAAATATGTAAATATGTGTTTTAAGCACGTACGATTAATTCTACTAAATTGTTCTGGAATTAAATTGGACTGACCAGATTGGTTCGCTGCTCCGGAACGCGAATCGGACCGCCCGGGTCCCGTGGGTTACTCAATTCGAGTGAAAATGAATGAGGACAAAAAGGTCAGCACTGACATGATTAGTACTAGGTCGCGGACATTCATTCCCTAAACGACAGGAACTTCGAATTGAAAAGAGATGAGATCTCGGGGCCCGTCTCTTGAATTAACACGGCTCTCTCAATAATCAATTCATCTGTCGTTTCAGGCGTCGTTTCGTTCGTTCACAGGAAAAAAAAAAAAAGACAATAATCAATTCATCTGTCGTTTCTGGCGTCGTTCGTTCACAGGAAAAAAAAAAGGAGCTTTTTTCCTGCGAATGAAATAAGATAAAACAAAATAATGCTGCCGGTCCAAAAATGGGATTTCAAAAATTATTGTGGCAACAATTCATGATTGAAACCTGCGGCCGCAGTTCGAGGACATGGCCATGACCACTTTTTTTTTTTTGAAAGAGCTTTTTAGTTCCAGAACAAACGTTTCTGTTTCAATTTCTGAGTAAAATGGTGCGAAATTTGGATTGAAAGAGTTGGGGGAGATTGAATTGTCATCTCGATTTTAGCGGAAATGGTCAAGAACAAGAATTTTAGGACTTGTTTAGCAGCATTTCTATTTCACAAAAAAGTGATTTTAAGGACTTGTTTAGCAGCATTTCTATTTCACAAAAAAGTGATTTTTGATTAAAATCACTTTTTTTTAATTCTGTTTTTTTAGAGAATCAGAATGCGTTTGGTAATTATATAAAATTTCTGATTTTTGATCCAAAAATCATCCTAAAACAGTGATATTACAAAAATGTCGTGAGAAGAGGATAAGAAGTTCATCGTTGAAAAGTGATCCTAAACAAGTGTTCTTTTTTTGATAAACAACTTTTTTTTGTTTCTGATTTTTGATCCAAAAGTGTTCCTGGGAGCAAAATTAAAAACAGAATTATTTGCATTACCAAACATGTTTCTGATCCTTTTTTGTTCCCGAAAACAAAAATAGAGGAACAGAAACATTACCAAACAGGCCTTTATTGATAAAATTTTCTCGTGAAATTTATAAAAAAAAACTCGTAAACCTACTATAATTATGTCAATTCATATATAAACATTTTAATTATGTCAATTGAGTTAATCACTAAGAAATAGTTATGACTTTTGCTAGTCGCAGCCCTCACTCATAGCTAGGCAAGGGCCTCCCTCGCTAGTGGCCAACGGCCTATCGGCCCCTAACAATAAAAAAATTTAAAATTAAAATTAAAAAAATCTACTTTAGCATTAATCGTGCTATGTAGAATAACTAATGGACAGTTGGTGTCTAAGTCAATAATTTTTGGTCAAATTGACCGGATGAATTCAACTGATAAAATGTAAAAAAATTTATAACTCAATTAGCACAATAAAAAAAATTTAAGATTTAATTGACAAAATTATAATATGTTGAGGAGTTTTTTTTTTTTGTAATTTTGTTGTGGTCTAAAACGAAAATCAATTTTCGAAATGGTAAGTAAATAGAAGATGCTGGAACACAATTGGAGGGCTCATGTTGTTTGGACTCGAACAAAGCTCGCAACATGAGACCAATAATTGCAGGATTTGATTGCACATCAATCTAACGAATATCAGCCATTTCGTTGGATCACATGGATCTTTCATGAGATCTAAATAATTCAATGGTGGGAATTCATTGGGGTCAATTGTTCTTGGAGAATCCAATAATTTTTCCAAATACATATTACATGGTATCGTGCTTTTCGAAAGCCACACGACATGAGGTACCAATTTGTGGATGACAAAGTTTGTCACGAGTGGGTTCGATGCTTTTAATAGCAAAGTTGGATATGTCTGACGCCCGCACTTGGTAACTAGAATGATATAGGAGGAAAACTACTCAATCAATTCTAGATCTATTGTAGGAATTAATCTTAAACTTTTCAATATAGTCATTCTGATCAATTTTCACTAAAAATTGGCGATGTAGCAGTCCAATCGCCACCGGCTGTAAATTCACTATGCAATGTCGCCATCAACTTAACTTCACATCAACAGCTGAATCGTTCCAAATAAATTAGCTCCAAAGTATTATGTAAATTCGCCTCATTTATATGTCCGGTCACTCCAGCGCACAGAAGGATATTTGATGTTAACAAAAAAAAAAACTTATGAACAACAAGAGTGCTATGTATAATTATCACCATTTTTTATCCCGATTATCTAGATCGAAATGAGCTCACAGATCGACAACTCTCTCCGTGATAAGTAAGTTATTATTTGGATAATTGGTCGAAAAGAGTATTTTGGCAAATCGTCAAAAAATTTAGGACTAAATTGAGATGAGAAACATGTTTGATAACATAAATGATTTTAATTTTGATTTCATTTTTGAAAATAGTTTTGAAGAAAAAAAAAATCAGGGTCTCTCGAGACATGTTTAGCACAATGTCACTGACATTCATTCCCAAAACGACAAAGAAAGAGAAGCAGAACATGGTCCATCTGGTGTTGACTTGACATATGGTAATTGGGAAGGGTGCGATCCAACTCTCGAACCAATTCGACTTTTCCTTCTGGACGTCGTTCATTCACCGGAAACAGGACATGAAACGAGTTTTGCGACCTCCATGACAACCTTTTCCTCCATCAACTGTAAAGAGATTAGGCTCCGTTTGAGGAGACGAGGACAAAATGGAAAAAGGGGCGAAATTCCAAGGTTTTCCGTGAGAAGAATATTGGTGATCGGTTTATAAATATAAAGGAAAATCTTGATCTTTGAACTAACTTTTGAGATGAGAGATGAGCAAACCTAGTTCATACGTGAAGAAAAGATAGTTGAGATGCATGTGAAAATTGTATCGGAGAAATCCCATATCGAAGAATTGATATGGCGTGAACACTCTAAACAAAGAAGAGGAGAAGTTTCCTTCTTGTCGTTTTTCTTAGTCAAATTGTCATTCGTGGCCCGTCCACTTTCTTCCCCGTCATTGGTTTCTCAACGAAGCGGAGGCCTTGAACACTCGCTCGATCTCGCCTGAAGAGATGATACTTAGGACAAGAGAATGGGTCTTTCTTTAACCGTCAAAACAGTAAGAAGGGAGCAAGATAAAATGACCAATTTTGGAGGAGCCAATCGCCACATTAAGGCTCCATCATGGAAAATGTGATACTTTCAAAAAAAATATTTTTTAGGAGTCATTTTTCAAGAAAATAACAATATTTTTTCGCTGTTTGGCTAATACTTAAAAATAAACTGGAAAACAATTTTCGTCATTTATCAAGGAGTTGATTTCCAGCAATCGGTGACCGGCGGGCTGTGGTGGCCGTCGACCAGCTACCGACATCGGCGGGTAGCGATCGACGACGGGCGACCGGCGGCAGGCGACCGACGGTTGCGGTCGATAGGCGATCAGCGGCGGCGATTGGCGGCGGAGGAAGGAACAATAGCGAAGGAGGAAGAACAAGAAAAGAAAAAAAAAAGAAGTGCGAAAGAAACAAGAAAGAAAAGATAAGGAAAATATTTTTCTCTTCTCAAAACGAAGAAAACGTTTTCCACACTTTTGAAAGAGATTTTTCATAAAAAGGAAAGTGTTTTTCCACACATTAGCCTTTTTTCGTTCCCCAAACGCCGAAAAATCCGGAAAACATTTTTTCAGGAAGTTATTTTTCGCGAAACAAATGGAGCCTAGAAATTTTGGTTGCCCCGTGATATACTGCTGGACTTGTCCTGATGATGGTGGTGGTCGTGAATCAGAAGAGGTTGGGGTCCAACTAGAGAGGGCTCGTGTTTGTTTGGATGCGAGTAGAAAGCCCGCGGTACATGAGAAATACTTGCACGATTCGGGTGCGCATCGATTTAATGGGAATGGTTCCCTGGATCATCATGCACGGGGATCCACGTGATTCGAAGGTTAGGATTTACAGGGTTCAAGTGCTCTCTTGAAGAATGCGAGAATTTCTCCCGACACAGGACACGGAGCACCGAATTCGTGGACGACGCGGTTTGTGAGGAGAGGATTGAAGGCAAATTACTATCAAAGCGACGTTGGAGGTGAATGACATGACATCCACGGCTCACAACCCACTCTTGATATAGACATGGTTTAGATGCAATTTCCTCGAATCTGGAATGAAAGAATATGTGTAATATGTGAGTTTGTTTTTTTTTTTTTGACTAAGTCAAAACTAGTGGTGGGATCCCAAAAAAAAAAAAGAGAGTCAACGAAAGCACAAGAGAAAAGTGAGCTTGGGGAGAAGGAAAAAGAAAGAAGAGAAAGAGAGGAAGAGAAAAAAAAAGAAAAAAAAGAAAAGAAGAAAGGAGAGAGAGAGAGAGAGAGAGGAGCACGTGCGCGCGCACTAACCACCACAGACGCCTCGCCAAGCTCGTTTACTACGTGTTCGAAGGTTAGGTAAGTGTTCGTTCTCTTTATTCGACTGATTAGAATGCTTTTCGTTATTAGGGTTCAAGTTTGGATTTAGAGAAAAACTAAGCTGGGAAGTCAGATTTTGGAGTCGTTGAGCTGAGATTCTTTGGGAAAATGATGATTTAGGGTGTTGCGGAACCGTGGGACTTTACCGAACTCAGTTTAGACTTATGGTTTGCCCGAAATAAGACTTTCAATTCTTGTGCTACGGTACACGTTCATGAACAGTAAATTTCAAGACCCAATATCTTTATTTTTTTGTTGTTATTTGAGATCGACCATAACAAGACTTTTGTAGTATGTCAAATGAGCTTCGTTTGGACTACAAGATTGCATTAATCGGAGTTCGTTTGGATAAAACGAAAAAGGTTTTTTGCAAATAGGGCAAGAAAAATCGAGTTTTGGGGGGTTGTGATGTTTTAAGGCCTGATTTTGATGTCGCCTATTTGCGAATATTGTATGAAACGAACTTAAGGATGTTGCGGAGCTAATGCTTTTGATGGTTCGTGAATCGGAGTTACGGTTTATCCGAACGAAATTTTTGAAGTTAAGCGCGTAGGTTGTCCGATGAGCGATTAGTGGTTTTTTAGCCCGTCGACGTCGAGTTATACACGTTTATGTGTCGTTTAGTCAAGTCTTCCATTAGCGAAGTATTTTTACAGTTTTTAATGTCGTTTTTTTTATTAATTTATGAGGATTTCAGGATTTGCAGTTCGAGTTATACGTTGGATTTTAGCGTTTTAAGTTGAGTTGTACTTTTTCTTCCAAGATTTATAAAACTCATGCTTTAAAGATGCGTACGTGTATCATGGTTTGATTTTCTTCAAAAGGTAAAAACAAGTGATGTTTAGGGCATTGTTTTTGTATAAACAGGATCGAGCTATTACTACCCATTTGATTGTTGAACGATGGTTTACATTGAGACTAAAATGCTGTTTTGAGAAATATGTTTTGAGGAAAGCCATGAATTCGGCTTGTGAATATGAATTGTTGTGATTTTCTGGATTTGGTTTGTGGAACTGAATTGTTATGATTTTCTGGATTTGGTATTGTGATTGATGCTCATGTCCCTATGATTAGAACCCACTGAGGTAGGGGTAATATGCATACTGTAAAGACATCTTTGAGCCGAACCACCGGCTAAAATAAGTGGTAGACTTAACCAAGAGGGGTAAATTTGGTCGCCTTGTCACGGCATTAAATGTGACCATAGTTGGGGATGAGTACGAGATTATTCGATGGATAGACCATCGAAAGTTTATTTAATGAGATTAATCAATGGATTAAACTATTGATGGTTTGTTGTTATTCCGAATTGATATTTGATTTATTTGATAAATGTATAGTAATTTCTCGATCTGCTTAGAAGAGATTGTACTTCTCACTGAGCTGTGGTTGCTCACCCTTTTATTTCAAATGTCTTTTAGGTACATCAGCAAGTCGCAAATAGGATCAAGTGAACATTAGTCGCAGGATTTTTGGGATAGTTGGGGTGCATGTGTATTTTTTGAAAAAGTTGTATATAGTTGGTGAATTTTCAAACTAAAAATGAAAATATATGTGTGTATATCTTTTGTTTGATAAATGAGCTCTGAAGATTGTGAATATGTGACTTTTTTTTTATCAAATATATAATGAGATATATATATATATTTGAATATCAGATGGTTACTCGAATTTCATTTGAGGCTGTATCCTTCGTTTGGAAAGGGCGGCCGTGTCATGCTCATTTTCTCGTAAGATCAGGGCGTGACAATATGTGACCCTATTGTTGCATACACATATATCACTATTTACATAATATCATTTGCGGCTGCCATCCGAAAAATCGACTATGGAGGGGATTCTTTTAATTGAGCTCTGGGTCTGATTCTGCGCCGCAGCTGACTTAATGGACGGCGAGACAGCATCGGATATTTGCGGGGTAAGTCCACCACAAATGCCATAATTTTTGTACGGCGCTCACTTGAGTATCATAATTTTTTTTTCGTTCACTTGAGTGCCATAATTTTTAAAAATCGTTTACTTGAGAGCCATTTCACCTTTTCCGGCCGCCACGTCAGCTTTTCCAGGGGCCACGTCATCTTTTTTCGGTATCCACGTCAACTTTTTCAGCTGCCACATTAGCTTTTCCGATATCCACATAAGTAATAGCACTCAAGTGAACCATTTGTAAAAGTTATGGCACTCAAGTGAACGAAAAAAAAGTTATGGCATTCAAGTGAGCGCCGTACAAAAGTTATGACACTTGCAGTGTACTTACCCCGATATTTGCACTATCCTTGCTTTTCTCCGTCGGCTTAAGATTATCGCCGACATTATCTTGAGATGTTCGATGCGGTGTTAAGGACTCCTACATATTTACGTGGACCAATTAGCAAAGCAACGGTTATCTTCTTCGGTGATCTGATATCGAGTTCAGATTGAATTTGCTTTCTGCCCGTCGTCGGGCATTCTCTTTCTGTCGCAGCCTCTCTGCTAGGCTAATGAGCTGGTTGCTGGGGCATAAGCAGGAAGTAGAAAGTGTAGCAATGTCATTGAATTGAACCGATGAAAATTCTGATTGACCTGACTGGTTCTTCTGTTTTCAATCAATTGCACTACCCTTATGATGTCGCAGACTAATCCTTCCGGACGCTAATCCTGCAGAAGGTTACATCATAATGAGCTAATTCTATTCGGTGCTATTGTTGGAGGATTAAGAAATAATATTAGCACATAGGTGCTAAATTGCTAATTCAACTAGGATAGTTACTCTTGGTCAAAAGGGGCCAGCTTGGCTTCCTGGAAGGCGAATGCTGCTCCACCTTATGAAAGAATCGAATGGCAGCTGATCTTTTGCGAGCTCTGCTTCGAGTTTTAGCAGGGCTCTAAGTAGAATTCTCGCGGGTTCAATTCTGTGTTCTTCTAGTCACGGCGCTCAACTAGGAATGGCTTGAAAGTCATCAGCAGCCCGATTGCCTCGACCACATTCAAGATGAAGAAGACCATCTGATCACCTGCACATAGGCACAGAGCCGATAAAGTTCCTCAGCCAGCTGAGAGCTCAAGTGTGGCCTATCACATTCGCATAGACTTATTTCACATCATTGTAGATCGGGACTGTGTGCGTATACACATCTTCAGGTGAACACCTTCTCATTTACTTTTAGCAAGAAGGCAACAGATGAACTAGTCACGGTTATACAAAGCAGGCTAGCGCATCTTCGCAGAACTGAAAAAAGACGGTTTACCTGGGAGAAAGGCCGCATCCTGACGCTTCTGTGCCCAAGAGAATCTGTGAAAGAGTTTCAGACAATGGATGAGAACATTAATCTACTATTTAAGCATACAGAAGTGATTATCTGTTTTCAGTGCTGAGTTTAACATGACCGACTGCTCAATTGTCCCCTCATAGTGACATAACGAAAGCTGACAAAGATTAAGTGCAACTCACAATGCACCTCCTCCGGCTGGACCAGCCGCCTTGAAGAGAGACATGGCGGTCATTGCAAGTCCATTAGCAGCTCCTCTCTGATCTTGGTCCTGCGATTTTGAGATTCAGAGTTAAGCCAAACCATCATGAGTAAGGTACATATTCGAAGATGTTAATCAGACTCGTCAAGGATGATCATGAGAAGCTTACCACAGCTTTGTTTTGCAGAAGGAACAAGCTGGTGATGATCGAAGTCTTTCGACATGCAAAAATTCACAATTACAATTAGGTATGAAAAGAGGTTTGGAATTTTCTCTTTTTCATGCACAAGAACTAATTCGAATGATTTACGTGCATATTAGCTTCCTATATGATAGCTTGGAGGGTAAGGCATACTCACAGCTACAAGATTCTTCGCGACCGATGCGCAATTTAACACTGTGGAGAGACTTAGCCCGGTCAGCATGGCTATAAAAGGGTAGCTCGACAAGAGGGGTATCGATAAGACCTGCATTCATACAATTGTGAGAAGGAAACACGGGGGATCATCATCATTTTATCAGATAGATGTGAATGGCTGGAGATACCATGGCCAGATAATATGTTTTTCACAAGCAGGTGCCCGAGTTCTAGTTACGAGATTTCGAAAACATACCCCACTAATGCGAGCTACCACAACTGGGCCGAGAAGTCTTTCAAAGTATGGGTACAGACACGTCTGGAAGATGAGAAGGCCGGCACCTGGCATTATAATTTGGGGGTAATCAGCGATTCCCAGCATTTATATTGAACGAGTACAGAGCTGAGTCAAATGACAATGGACCACCATACTTCTAAGTTTTAAATAGACAACATAAATCAATGAAGTCTCGTTTGAACTGCAGTTCTAGTGACTACCTCATTGTTTTTCTGGAAGAGTTTATGTTGAAATGCGAAGAAAGAAACTGGTGTATGTACCTGAGATAGCAAGAACAGTTCCGACATCTTCAGTCGTGTAGCTTAAGCCCCCATATCGCCTAGGGCTTACAGCCCACAGTGAGAAGATCTAGAAAGAGAAAGTAGCACGGAATGGATAATGTGAGGATCGAACTAAAAGACAGACGAATTTATTAGGAAACTGGAACTACTTCGAACTGGGAGAGAATTCCAAAGAACAAGCCAAAGTAATATTATTACAACGTCCTCTAAATTGTAACTAGCGAAAAGAATGTCCACCGACTACTGCATTGCGGATTATAAGGTTGTGTTCATCCCCGATAAAAAAACTTCTGCTATTTAAGCAACTGTCAATGAAGCACTCGGCAGCATGAGTACTGAAATCATTGCACTCATGATTGTGGAATGCCTGGTACAGCGAATGAGGAAGAACTGAGAAGGCGAGGGAGACAAGCACGCGGCACTTTAGGTTACCTCCGTGTAAGCCATGTCGTGAAGCGAGAAGACGCAGTACACAATAATGGATGACATCAAGGGCCAATTCCGTAGCAGCGACTTTTTCGGAGCTTTCCCCTCAACCTTTTGAGTCTTGTATACCATGCCGGACTGGAGGGATGCGGTCTCCACATCTTCGCGAGACTCATCAAGATCACTACTTCCGTGGTGCATATGCAATGTTTCCTGCAATAAGACCAGATTTTCGGACCCTCAATAAAGCGCAACAAGCATTAGGTATTTCTTTTCATATAAAAGAGCGAAGCTGAGTGATGTCATGTTGAAAGGGGAGAAAAAAAAAATCAGATTGTTTTCCAATGTCAAGGATGAGAAACATGAATTGAGTTTGGGGAAGTGTGTACCGGAAGCCAGCAGGATGCGATAGAAACTGCAAATGCGAAAAGCGAGATGGCAAGACAGGGCAAGAAGTAGGGAAATCTGCATTTAGATCAGGAAATCAAATATTCGCTGCTTTTATCCATTATTACTTAAGAAGGATCTGCAAAATTAACGTGGAAGAAAGCAACCTCCACTCACCTTCCGAACACTGATTCTTTGGAAAATATAAACGGGAACTTTTCTGCAGGCTGAAATGGCGAAAATAGAAAACCAAGAACATCAGAGGAGCATGAAAAATGAGAGAAGCATTTTTCACACGGACTCCGAATTGCCATCGCTCGTGGAAAACGAAATTTCATGCGCCAAGATATGATAAATCAGACGTACCTGCGCAAGATAACCTCCCAGAGCTGGACCGATAATCAATCCTATCCCCCATGCTGTACTAACCTGAGTCCAAAGTGTAACTCTCAGCTTCATTTACTTGGCACAAGAACTAGGAATCCGTATTGAGAGCTCAAAAGTTTTAACAAAGGTCGGAGATCTTACGGTGGATATTCCTAGCGCTTGGTACTCTTCACGGAATATTTCGGTCGCATAAGCCTGTTACAAAATTGCGAAATCCATATGACAATGGTCGCAAATTGAGGCTGGAGCCCCATGACAAATCCCAAAAATCATCAGCCTTACAAGATCTTACCTTGATAGGTCCGAGTAAACCATTTAAACTTCCTAGAAGGAACCTCATTGCGATGGCCATCCAAAAGTTCACACTTAGGCCAAAGAGAGTGTTGAAAATAACCCTGATATAAGTCGAAGCATGATGATTAATTGATTGTATCCATCGGAGAAATTTCTTCCACTGGAAACTCAAAATGAATGTGGATCTTTTACTAACACTGCGATTATTCCCATAATTATGACGGGTTTTCGCCCGTAGCGATCCGACACGATTCCCCAGAAGACGGACGTCAAGGCTCTACCAAACATGAATGAAGAACCTTCGAGATTTCAAGGAATTTGCTAGTGAATAGTTGAGTCGAAGACAAACAAAGGAGTCTGTATTAAACAGCGACAAGCAACTCGGATAATCTCACCTACATAACCGGCATAATACCCTATGTCTTCCTCCCTTTCGGCGATATGAAAATCTCTAATCTGTCATACGAAATTCAAGAAACAAATAAAGGTTTCTCAAGTAGAAGAGGCTAAATCAATGCTTCGAGTCATTTATACAGTTATCTGCCGAGGAAAGTAATGGAGCTTTTAGTCAAAAGGCTAACCATCCCAAGCAACCGCATGCCAATGGCAAACTCTGCTGCTTCAAAGTTAGATGGAAGAATGTCCATTTCGCACGTACTTGTTAGATTTGCAGCAAAAGAGAAAATTTACAGGACGAATCGACCAGGAGCCTAGAGAGACGACATTCGAGAAAACAGTGCCTAAACCATACAATTTAGGATGCAATGTCTCGAGTGTAGACAGAACATTTGTAAATGCATCGTACTTAGAAGTTTAAGTACAAAATGTAAGAACTTACCATGAAGTAAAGGAATGGGAATAGAGATGATATCGGCAGCGCTGCAAAAGACAAAGGACAGGACACTGGTCAGTAACATCATGAGTCTAATTAGCTGCTAATTATGGTACGAATTAACGACTATAAGCGGACTAACACTAGCAGAGAAAAAAAAAACATCTTGGGGACATACTCCCTCCATCACTATGCAATATCGCCATCGGCTTAACTTCACATCAACAAAACCAAATAGTTCCGAACAAATTAACTCCGAGATGTCATGCAAATTCGCGTCATTGTTGTTGGGTCCGGTTACTCGGTAAGTTAAAAGAACCCAGAAAAGAAAATCGAAAAAGTTGACCGGAAGCTTATGAACAATGAAGATGCTATATATGCTTTTTCACCTGTGCACAGCACGACGATCCAGATCGACACGAGCTCGCGGATCGGCAAGCCTCTCCGTGATTCCTTAAGTTTCTCGACTTTGCAGCCGGGGCAATTCTCGTAGTAATGCTTCTCCAACAGCGCCTCCTTCTGTTCTTCCATCGCCATTGCCGTCGACCTCAACAGGTAGAGCTGAACCCCGCGAAATTCAGCTCCCCGAATCAAAACCTGCTTCGAGACACAGAATAAAACACTAAGCGTTAGTGAAGAACAAAAACCACATGGTACATCGATGATGCTCCACTTCCAAGGCATCGTACGAGAGTTCGACAGCACGTGAAAACACGAAGATGCTTCACGTTCAAAGCTGAAGAAGACAGAGATTCTAACTTCGGATCATTTCATGAAAGAAAAAAAAGGGTTCGATTCACACACCCAGAATGAAAACAAGAAGAAGTTGATCTCGTAATCTGCGACTGAGGGTTTTGTTCGTTCTTTGCATGTGGGAGTGAAAGTTATATGGCCGGCTTTTGAAGGGAAGCCATGGAAACTGATCGGGCAGGGAAATCTGAGAACCAACTCGTTCCCATTGTCATCATTGAACACGTCAGATTTCTCGGGGACAAGTGGTCCAAATGATGAGGACAGCTTTATTATTTATGGACTAACGTACAAAATAGGGGGAGCCGAGATCAAATAGAACACTAGGGATCGGCCCAAAATCTGGAAAAAGCAAACTCCAAATTGAACTCTCTAACCTCACCAACGTGGCCCCACGAAAGCCCCGTAAAAAAAGTATTACAAAATGAAAGAAAAGGGTCATTTAAACATGCTGATATAATAATTGCACGAGAATGCTCGATTCATCAAAAAAAAAGAAAAAGAATTTCTTCTTATTCGGTGACTTAATACGAAATACCTTAACAAAGGACAATCCAGATTTAAGCAAGTCCTAAAATTGTTTCGTTTGAGGTTTCCTCCGGACCTCGAGATTTTTAGTACGTTAAGCAACAAGAGGGTAAATTTTTTTTTTTCCCTCTGTAGTCTTGATGAATTAGGACATGTGATCGAATGGCTGAAGTACTGTTGTGTTTCTCTTTTTCTGCATTACATACACAGGACTATAGTACGAAGCTCACGGGCAATCATTTCCTAAACGACAGCGACTTGGGGGAAAAGGGAGAAAAATGATTCGTAATGGTCCTTTGGGAGTATTATTATTATATATGTGGGGAAGAGGTAAGATCCGATGCAGGGCACGTCTGTTGAATCCGACGACGTCGCTCCACAAATGGACGAAAGAATCGTTCAAAAAAGATGGTGGCGATCACAATTACTCGATTGGACAAACCAGAGGACACAGTCAAAGAGTACGAAAATTTTCTGGATGGAAAGAGTTTGGGGAGAGATTGAATTCTCCTACTTGATTTTCAGTCAAGACTGGTTACGAAGCAAGTAATTCTCTCTCGTTGTTTTGACATCATCCACAGCAGACCAACTTTTTTATTAACCTTCTTCTTTTCACGTTATTGATCTTAGGTGAACCGCGGCGTTAGTAATTTCATTTTTCTTTTGTCATCTATAGAAACAGAGGAAAAAATTTGATCAAAAACATTCCTAAACATATTATACGGATACCAATTCAGTTATCAACTTTTAAATTTGAGCAATTTACTCTTTCCAGCCAAATTTTGATCGACAATTGTTGACATAGACTCTGACCATCCTACGTGACATGACTAGATGATGCGGATAATTTTTGTAATGTTTTAAAAAAAGCCTAAACTTTTCATGAATCTTTGATTTTTTTTCTCGTCTTTTCTTTAATTTGCTTTTTGTAAAAAGAAAATTACCAAAAATTGCCCATGTCTACGTTAGCCATGTCACGTACGATGATTTTTAGCCGAAATTGCCCAGAATAACTAAACTGGCAAATCATTAAGAGGTCTAGGGCTAAATTGGCCATATTGAAAAGATTATGACTGAATTAGCATCCGTAAATAGGTTTAGAACTTTTTTGGTTATTGCCTAGAAGACATAGTATTGTGACTTCCATAAAACTTTTCTTCATCAATTTTGAAAGATCAAGAAGATCTGCTGAAGATGAGGAAAATGGAGGGGGTGACAGTTAACGTTGGAAAATAGGCAAAATTTCAATAATATTCCAACAAAGGAAGGTCTTGAACATTTCATCTTGCCTAAAGAAAATGATACACTGTAACTTTCTGGCTGTTATCATTTGTTTTTACACAGCAACGAATTGGTTGACGAAGGGCCCAAAAATCAAACGAGAGATTTTGGGACAAGCCAATGGCCACATCAAGCATTCTCGTCGCAGTACGAGATATTGCTGGACTTTGTCGTGATGATGGTGAGGAGGTGAAGTTTCACGTTTCTCTTGATCATCAATATCGACCCGTTGCAAGGCCTGTGGGGTCGAAATCTGTGTAAGCCCTCGAGAAAAGCTAGGGTTTCCTCCTTCCCCGTCCCCTGGAAAAAGCAGCCGCTAAGCTTGTCTTTGAGGGAGAGAGAGGGACCTTTTCCTCTTTCTCCCTCCCCCTTTTCTTACTTGTTTCCCTCTCTAACCCGCGGAAGCTTTCGATCTGTGTGGGTAAATAAATTTCTGCGGCTAATTTTTGGGTGGAACATAGAGATCGGTTTGGCCATCTATCCGGTCGATAGTCGAAGATGGTGTTCATTACATGGCTCCACAATCTCTTCGAGATTATGTAACTATTCTCTTTCGATTCAGATTTAGGTCAAGATTTGAGATTTTACTCTCTCAAATTAGATGTAGATATAAATTTGAGAGTTTCCTACGGTATTTGATTTGTATTCTTTACAACATATTGATGTTGGTGTCTCTACACGATGATGGTGATGAAGACATTGCACGTAGACTCTATGGGTTTTGTTTTGTTCAACAGTTATTCGGAATTTGCTATATTCAGAAGATGTAACTCTCAACTATTATTTGGATTGCGTGAATTTTACGTGAGGTTTGCATGATTCAACAATTGAGATTCACCAAAGGTCAAGTATTCCCTAAAAATCCAAGAATTTTTTCCCAATGTGGATTGCATGGTTCGTTGCTTTTCAAAAGCCACATAACATGCTGTAATAATTTGTGGACAACAGAGTTCGTCACGAGCTAAGTAACACCAACACGCGAAACGTCATTTTCGAAAAATAAAGAATTTTGATACGTGAGGACATATTATATATGCAATATATATTTTTATATGTGCATAATAAATTACCATTTTTGCTAAAGGAAAAAAGCTTTTAAAGTAAAAACGAATGGACAAAAAAAAAAAAGAAGATGATAAAAACGGAGATTAAATTGCCATTAGTGCCCTTTTAATGGTTGGTGTGGCCTGTTGGATCGTGTGTCCACCAATTTTATGAGAAAATTAAATTGCCGTAGGTGTTGATGCGTGGCCTGTTAGGTTTTATACCATTTTTTCTGTGACGTTGCAATCTCCTTTTTGCCCTTCGAGATTTTTGCCTTGCTTTGCTTCTGTGCGATGAGTTCTACCACGAGCGCGTGTCCTTGTCCCACACGTGTCCCACACCGACACGACCACTCCTGCGGCATGTCCGTGCTTCTTAGTACGTAAGGGGATCCTATGCGATTATTATCACAGTTAAATTATATATGCGTGATGACTGATAACCACAACCTGTAACTCGCAAAACATAGAGGAAAAGTTAATCAGTCCTAAATTAAATTAACATATAACGTGGATATCAATTCAAACATAAACTTTTCAATTTTATAAACTTAATCATAAACCTTAAATTTAGTCCTAAACCTCGCCAGCAGTTGGCGAATGCTTACTAACTATCGCAAAAGAAAAAAAAAGGGTATAAATAACAATTAAAAGATGTCAACGTCATCGTCGACCGCATCACGTAGGATGGTCGGAGTCCACGTCACCGGTTTCCAGCCAAATAAACTAAATTGACACAAATTTAATAATTTTAGGACCTTTTTTTTTTTATATACTTTTCTGTCCAATATAAATATAGTTGAAGGGTAGTTCTCGAGTTAGGGATGGAGAAAAATATAAACCTTTGCATACATAATTATGTGTTTTTAGAGTGCGGGATAATGAAACAATCGCACCAAAAAGGAATGTGACTGGTAGTATGCACAACCTTGCTATGGTCTATTAGTAGCCACGAAGTGCACTGCAACACAAGTACATTCTAATAGTGAGATTGATTCATACATTCAGGGGGAACTAGAAATGAAACATTTTCTTCCCAGGAATGTCAGGATGATAACACAATCACGACTGCCATTTGGATGAGCTCGTGAAAGAATCGAATGGCAGATGATCTCTTGCAAACACTGCTTTGGGTTTTGCTAGCCCCTATACTCGGGATCCATGCAGGTTCAACTCTCCTTTCATTTAGTCGCGGCGCTCGACAAGGAACGGCTCGAATGTCATCAGCACCCCGATCGCCATGACCACATTCAAGATGAAGAAGATCATCTGGCTGCCTGCACACCGGCACGGGGGTCGTTAAAGTTCCTCAGTAAGCTGAGGGCTCAAGTGCAGTCTATCAAGGTCGCATAGAGTTATATCTCATCAGTGTACACCCTGAATGTGTGCATATACACATCTTCATGTTAACAGTTTTTCTTTTAGCAGATGACATCAGATGAGGTTAAGTCATGGTTATACAGAGAAAGCCACAGCGGTCGTCTCAGAACTGGAAAAGGTTTGGTTTACCTGGGAGAAAGGCCGCATCCTGACGCTCTTGTGTCCAAGAGAATCTGCGAGAGATTTTGTCCATGGATGAGAACATTAACCAAGTCTGCCCTTTAAGCATGCAGAGCAATTGTTTACATTCGGTGATTAGTCTACAATTGTATCGACGGCTAATTGTCCTGTCAGTGTGATATAATGAAAGCCGACAAAAAATTGAGCGGGACTCACATTGCGCCTCCTCCAGCTGGAGCAACCGCCTTGAAGAGAGACACGGCGGTCATCGCAATTCCATTAGCAGCTCCTCTCTGATCTTGATCCTGCGAATTCAGATTTGGACATAAGCCAAACCTTCACGGGAAAGGTGTGCATTCGAAGGATGTTAATAAGGATCAGACATGTCGAAGATGATCATTAGAAGCTTACAATGGCTTTGTTTTGCAGAACGATCAAGCTGGTGAAGACGGAATTCTTTCGACATGCACAATTCCACAGTTAGAATTAGGCATGAACAAAGGTTTTGCTTCTTCTCTATTCCATACAGAAAAAGTTTACTCCAATGTTTGTTTTTTATGCATATTGGCTCCGTATATTCTATAGCATAAAGTGTACGGCGTACTCACAGAAAGAACATTCATTGCGACTGATGCACAATTCATAACTATGGAGAGACTTAGCCCGGTCAGCATCGCTATAGAAGGGTAACTTGACAAGAGCGGTATCGTTAAGACCTGTACTCAAGCATTTGTGCAAAGGAAACACAGAGGATTATCATCCATTTACCAGACAGACCATGAACATCCAGAGATACAACAGTAGAAAACATGTTTTTCACAAGCACGTGCTCCAGTTCAAGTTACGAGATGTCGAAAACATACGCCACAAATGCGGGCTACCAAAACGGGGCCGAGAAGTTTGTCCAAGTATGGGTATAAGCCCGTTTGGAAGACGAGAAGGCCGGCACCTAGCAGCAGAATGCGGCAATCAGCGATTCCCAGCAAATACATTGAACGAGAACCGAGATAAGTTCAGTGATAATAGACCACCATACTAGTAAGTTTTGAATAGGCAGAACTCATATCAACAATAAGGACCGCCACATCTCGAGTTTGAATTGCAGTTTTAGTGACTGCCATGTTGTCTTCCTGAACGAATTTATCATGCTAGACAAGGAAGAAGCTAGAGTACATACCAGAAATGGAAAGAACAGTTCCAACATCTTCAGTCGTGTAGCTTAAACCCCCTAATCGCCTAGGGCTTACGGCCCATAGCGAGAAGATCTACAAAGAGAAAATAGCATGGAAAGGCTAATGAGAGGATCGAAATCAAAGACAAAATGAACTTATTTGGAAACTGGCATGATATGCTGATGCCATATAATGAACTACTTCGAACTAGGACAGAATTCCAAAGAACCAAAGAACATGTCAAAATAAATTTCTCCTGACAACCAATTAACTCATGAATAGCCAAAGGAATGTCTTCTGCCAACTGCATTGCAGATTACAAGTTTGTGTTCGTCGTCAATAAAACAATTTTTGCACTACAAGCAACTGTGAATGAAGCACTCGGCACAGGGAGTACAGATATGATTCACTCATGATATTAGAATACGGTGAATGAAGAAGAACTGAGAAGGCGTGGTAGAGAAGCACGTGCTATTTTACGTTACCTCCGAGTAAGCCATGTCATGAAGCGAGAAGACGCCCAACGACATGATGGCCGACATCAAGGGCCAATTACGAAACAGAGACTTTTTTGGAGCTTTCCCTTCGACCTTTTGTGTCTTGCATTTCACACCAGACTCGAGGGATGCAGTGTCCACATCTTTGCAAGACTCATGAAGCTCGCTATTTCTGTGGTGCCTATGCAATGTTTCCTGCAGTGAAACCGGATTTCTGGGCACTCAATAAAGCGCAACAAGCAGTCGCGAATCCTTTCATAGATAAAGTTATGCAGAGATCACGTCTGATGACAGGACCAAAACCAAATATTTTTCAATATCAAGAGTGAGAAACATGAACCGAGTTTAGTGAACTCCATACCGGAAGCCTGCAGGACGCGATAGAAACTACCAGTGCAAAAAGAGAGATGACCAGACAGGGCAAGAAGTAGGGAAATCTGCATCCAAATCAAGAAATCAAATGTATAAAGCTCGTGTGATGATCACTTGATAGGATCTGCAATATTAATGTATAACAAAGCAACCTCCACTCACTTTCCAAACACTGATTCTTTGGAAAATATCAACGGGAACTTTTCCGCAGGCTGAATTGAAAAAAGAGAAAAAAAGAACAACCAGGAACGTCAGAGGAGCATGAAAATACTCAATTTATGCGTCGACATATGATAAATCGGACGTACCTGCGCAAGATAACCTCCCAGAGCTGGACCAATAATCAATCCTATCCCCCATGCTGTACTAACCTGAGTCCAAAGTGTAACTCTTAGCTTTATTTACTTGGCAGAAAAACCTAGGAATCTGCATTGAGAGCTCAAAGGTTTTGACAAAGGCCAGAGATCTTACGGTAGATAATCCTAGCGCTTGGTACTCCTCACGGAACATTTCGCTCGCATAAGCCTGTTATGGAATTGTGAAATACATATATCGGAATGATTGCAAATTCGTGGAACAAATTAAGAAGGGATAGCTTAGTTGAGGCTCAAAATGACTCGTGCCACGACGTGTCCCAAAGTTCATAAGCAGAACGATATCTTACCTTGATCGGTCCAAGTAAACCATTTAAACTTCCTAGAAGAAACCTCATCGCGATGGCCATCCAAAAGTTCACACTTAGGCCGAAGAGGGTGTTGAAGATTACCCTGATATAAATCGAACCATAACAGAAATTGATTGTAATCGTCGGAGAAACTTTTCGTCATTGGGAACTGAAAATGAATGGTAATCTCGTACTAACACTGCGATTATTGCCATAATTATGACCGGCTTTCGCCCGTATCGATCCGCCACAATTCCCCAGAAAATCGACGTCAGGACTCTACCCAAAAGGAAAGAACAACCTTCCAGATTTCAATGAGCTCGTTAGCGAAAAGTTAAAATCAAACCAGGGAGTCTGCAATGAACAGAGATGAGCAACAGGATTATCTCACCTAGGCAACCAGCATAATACCCAATGTCTTCCTCTCTTGTGGCGATATGGAAATCTCTAATCTGCCATTCGAAATTCAACAAACAAACGAAGATTTCTTGAGTAGAAGAGGCTAAATCATATGCTTCGAGTCATTTACACAATTATCTACAGCAAAGTAGTGGGCCTGCATGCCAACCGGCTAACTCTGATGCTTCAAAGTTGGATAAAACAATTTTCACTTCGCTCCTACTTGTTTCATTCGCAACAAATGCGAAAAATTTCAGGACTAATTGACCAAGAATAACAATCTGGACTCTAGAGAGACCATATTTGAGAAAACAGAGCCTAAACCATACAGTTTAGGATACAGTATCTCTTGTGTAGACAGAGCGATGTACTTAAAAGTTGCAGCATAAAAATATAAGAACTTACCATGAAGTAAAGGAATGGGTATAGAGATGATATTGGCAGTGCTGGAATGAGAAAGGACAAGACACTGATCAGCAACATCGAAAGTCTAATTAGCCATTAATTATGTGACTACAAGTACATCCAGTTTGTACATCTTTTCGAATCGGCAAATAACTTCTGATTACCATATGAAAATTTACAGTGAGCTAAGTGGGTTTACACTCTCCATCACCATGCAACATCGCCCTCGGATTAACTTTACATCAACCACTCGGTCATTCCAAACAAATTAACTCCGAAATATCACATAAATTCGTGTCGTTCTTATGTCCAGTCACCCGGTACGTTCCATGAACCTAGAAAGAAAAAATCCAAAAGTTGACAGGAAGCTATTCAACAACAATAGTGCAATACATGCTCATTACCGCTGCAAAGCACGATGATCCAGATCGACACGAGCTCACGGATCGGAAAGCCTCTCTGCGATTCCTTAAGCTTCTCGACTTTGCAGCCAGGGCAATTCTCATAGTAATGCTTCTGCAACAACGCCTCCTTTTGTTCTTCCCCCGCCATTGCTATTAACCTCAACAGAGAGAGCTGAGCCCGCGAAATTCAGCTCCTGTACAAATGAAATAGAAAACCCTTCTTTTCCCAAGCGGAAAATCTGCTTCGAGAGAGAATAATCACACAGTCTGGTGAAGGAGGCGATCTAGGAAATGTTAGAACAAACTTGTCCCACATGTGACATTTCTCTCGTTTAAGGAAATATTGCCAAAGTGAGGAAGAACAAAACTGGTAAATATGAATTGGAATCTTCTGGATTTTGTTTGTCACCACTAACATCTGGTGCTATCTCGGATTTTCACGTGTCTTTCAAAAAAATCGCGATTAAGATCTTTGGGATCCTGAAAGAATCGTCGCTCCTCCAAAAGTCGACGTTGAGAGTCTTGAGATCCTGAAAGTTGCTCATGAACGTGAAGTCGGATCGAAGCCTTTCTGCGATTCGGAACAATGCGATGCTCACCCCCTGCAGAAGTCTAATTCAAAAGGATGATGCTCTTTCTCATCCTTTTGATGAACGAAGGAACGTGTGATTCCTTAACTGGGGTGCTCCTCGTCGCTTGTGATTGATTCCCGTGCACAACAAACGCTGCAAGATGCTGATCTCATCAAAGGTGCTGACAAGAGTCGATGGTCTGAAAAGGTCGGCATGGGGGGTCCAGTGAACGTCGCATTGATCGAGGTGGCTCTGCTTGTCGCGAGCTCTGTCGCAAGCCGAGGCGAATGGAGCTCAGCACATGCCACGTACTACGCAGACATGAAAGGCGCCGAAACGATGAGCAAGGCTTAGGTAGTTTCCTCGTCCGTCTGAACGTGGGATATCGTAAAGCTTTTCTGGGCAAATTTGTCTTTCGGTCTCAGTTCTCCAGACGACAGGGTTGTCGTGAATGGACGTCGACCGAACCCTCTCGCATGGTCCTTTTTATTTTCCCACGACAAAAATATTAATCACGTTTTTTTTTTGTAAGAAGCGTGAAGATTCGAGATAACACTAGGGCTCCTTTGGTTTCATAAAAAATGTGCCATTTAAAAAATATTTTATCCAAAAGTAATTATTTATCTCGCTTAAAAATAAATAAATAATTTTTTTATTACTTACGAAAATAATTAGGCATAATCAATTACTTTTCGAAGCAAGATTGCATCAACCAATCACGCATCCATCCAATTTGACATTGGGGCATCTTCTGGGTTCCCTTTTAAAGCTTTGCACCTAGAGAAGAATCAATGTCCCAGCTTCTCAAACCAAAGAAACGAGGGAAAACGATGTAAATAGACCTGAACTTTGGTTCAATGTACCCACCCATCAGGTGGTCGCGTGGTAAGGAGTAGGCTCTTGGACCCCGCTGAGTAGTACTTGTGGTCCTGGGATTGAAACTTACTCGCCCACATTCACTGGTGTCTTACCTGGAGTACCGTGATGGTGGGGTCTTGCGGTGCCTCTCCGGGGATTAGTCGGTCGCCGTCGGTTTGAGCATCAGCTCGCCGGCACGGCTGGACACCCCAGTTATAAAAAAAAAACTTTGGCTCAATTTGTAACGTGGTCTTGAACTTTTAATCTGTAAATAATTCGAAATGTGTTTAATTTAATTCCTAAAGTCAAATGTTGTCTTTGAACTTGAATTAATGAAAGGGCTACACTAAATATCTTCTTATAATCCAAGGATTATGTTTAACATGTTTCAAAAATTTAGAAATTATATTGATCAAATTAAAAATTTAAAGACCACATTGCACATCGAGATAAAGCTTGTGGATTATATTGGTCAAATTAAAAGTTCAAGAATTATGCTACACATTTTGTCCAAGTTTAGGGATCAATTGCGTCTTTATCCCAAGAAAAATAAAATAAAATTTCAACTCTTGAACTTGCCCATTTCAATTGTGGAATAATTGGCCAACTCACGCCTCGGGGTTAATCCAGCTCACCACCCGCAAGGGGCCCCTTCCCCATCAGCCATCTTCTTCTGACTTGTGATTATCCTGTGGGGTTGCTCCTGCAAGTTCCCTTCCCCACCACCACCTCGTTCCTGTAATACAGGTCTGAGCAGCGGGCGGGGTGTTTTGTACTTCCCCAAAAATGCCCAACTCAAATTTGGGATGCTTCTACAGATGGACGTGAAATGAAAGCGACCCTGTTCAGGGCCACTCTCAAGTATGAAATCATGCAAAGATGGTGGACCAAGCAAGCGCGCTCATGCCCACACAATTTTAGAAGCCTCTTTCGAAGCAATTTGATTTTTTTTTTTTAAAGCTGAAACGCGGCATCCAACCTTATCTTAATTGACAATATAATTGTAATACAAATTAAAGGGTGCATTTTTACTTTAACTGCAGCAGAATATGAAAAAATACGTAAATATGTCTTTCAAGTGCATGTGACTGATTTTACTGGGTCGCTCGAGAATCAAATTGAATGGAGCAGGCCGGTTTGCTATTCCGGAATGGAAATCCGACCGCCCGCCCCGTGGGTTACTCAATTCGAGTGAAAATGAACGAGGACAAAAAACAAAAAAGGCCAGCACTGACGTGATTAGAATAAGGTCACGGTCATTCACTGCCTAAACGACAGAAACTTGGAAATAAAAAGAGATGAAGGATGGCCCTTTCGGAATTAATATGTGGTGAGAGACCGATGCGATCTGGGGCACGATCTCTTGAATTAACAAGGTGCTCCCAATATTCAATCCACCTGTCGTTTTTTGGCGTGGTTCATTCACAGGAAAAAGGACCAAAAAAGATTATGTGGCAACAATTCATGATTGAAACCTGTGGCCGCAGGCCGAGGACATTTCCATGACCTTTTTTTTTGAAAGGGCATTTTGGTACCAAAACAAAAGCTTAAGTTGCAATTTCTGAGTAAAACTGTGCGAAATTTGGCTTGAAGGAGTTGGGGGAGATTGAATTGTCATCTCGATTTGAGCAGAAATGGTCAAGAACAAGAACTTTAGTGATAAAATTTCCTTGTGAAATTTATCAAAAAAAAATCACAAACCTATTTTAATTATGTTAATTCGGATACAGACATTTTAATTATGCCAATTGAGTCGATCACTGAGTGAGAGCTATGAGCCCCAATAGCTACGGCCCTTGCTCATAGCTAGGCAAGGGCCTCCCTTGCCAACGTTTGGCGGCCTCTTGTTGGCCCTTAACAATAAAAAAAATTAAGAAAAAATTTTAAAAATCTACATCAGCGTAGACCGCGCCATGTAGAACAGCCGGCGGACCGTTGGTGTCCATGTCATTAATTTTCGGTCAAAATTGACCAGATAGATTCGATTGACAAAATGTGAAAATGTTTATAACTCAATTAGCACAATAAAAAAATTCAAAATTTAATTGAAAAAATTACAATAGGTTGAGGATTTTTTTTTTTTGGTAATTTTGTTGTGGTCTGAGACAAAAATCCATTTTGGAATGGTAAATAAAGAGAAGATGCTAGGACACAATTAGAGGGCTCGTGTTGTTTTGACCCAAATGAAGCTCGCAATATGAGACCAATAATTGCGGGATTTGACCCAACATCAATCTAACGAATATCAGCTATTTCGTTAGATCATGTGGATCTTACATGAGATCTAAATCATTCCATGGCCGGAATTCATTAGGGTCAATTTTTCTTGGAGAATCCAATTATTTTTCTGAATATAGATTACATGCTATCGTGCTTTTTGAAAGCCAGATGACATGAGGTAGCAATTTATGGACAACAAAGTTTGTCACGAGTGGGTCTAATGCTGTTGATAGCAAAGTTGCATGTGTCTAATGCCCACACTTGGTAACTCGAATAACATAGGAGGAAAATTATTCGATCAGTTCTAGATCTATTGTACGAATGTTAAATCAGTCATAAAATTTTTAATTTGGTATTGAAAATTGGCATGGAATTTCAATGCAGTCATTCTGATTAATTTTAATTGAAAATTGACGATGTAACAATCCAATCATCACTAGCCGTAATTTTGCTATGCAGTGTCGCCATCGACTTAACTTCACATCAACAATTGAATTGTTCCAAACAAATTAACTCTAAAGTATTATGTAAATTCACCTCATTTATATGTCCCGCCACTCTAACGCAGAGAAGAATATTTGAAGTTAACAGAAAACTTATGAACAACAATAGTTGATATGTATAATTATTACTGTTGTTGAGTGCGTTGATCCAAATCGAAGCGAGCTTGCAGATCAGTAAGCCTCTCCGTGATTCCTTAAGCTATTATTTGGATAATTGGCCGAAAAGAGTATTTTGGCAAATCATCAAAAATTTTATGATTAAATTGACACAATTAAAAAGTTTATGGATTAATTGGCAAATCATCAAAAGATTTACGACTCAAGTGGCATAATATAAAGATTTAGAACGAAATTAATCTCTGGACAATTTTTCCGAAAATCATCTAAGTGGATACACATTTAGCACATACAATTGAATGTTAAGATGATTTGTAAATCAGCTATATTAAGTGATGTGACGAATCTTTATTGGATGATGCACAAGGCCCATGTATTGGATTGCGCACTTAGATTATCAACTTTGTGAATCCCTTTTAGCTCTAAGTGACATTTTTCTAGTGGATAAATATAGAATAGACGCGACACCTTGGTTTTCTCGTGAGCTTAGAGTGTCCTGTGCAATTTTAATTGTCGAGACACGAATAAGGACAACATTGCTTCCATGAAAATTCTGATAGAGACTGCTTCCCGGCAAGGGTGGCCCTTGCCAACACGAGCCCAGCGTACTTTGCACAAGGCCAGAAAAGGCAGCCTTTGCCTGAGGCCAACGACCTCTGCTGGCCATCGATGAGGTCCGGCAGTGGTTGACGAAAGGGAAAAAAAACAAAAAGAAGGAAAATAAAAAATAAAGAAAATATTAATAAAAATTATCTACGTCAATACTTGTTATGCTACATAGGACAGCATGAGTCAACGATCGAAATTGATCGAATGAATTCAATTAGTAAAATGTAAAAAGGTTTAAGATTTACGTACAATTAATACCAATTGTTGCTTTGACCAAAAAAAAAAAAAAGAACTGCCAACCGTTTGCAAGAGCAGTGGGGGATCGGCCCAAAAACTAGAAAAGCAAACTGCAAAAAGAACTCTCAGTCTCAACAACGAGCTGCCACGAGAGTTCTGTTGCCATGATAGGGTTCCCATTGGCACGTTAAACTAGTTCCTGCCCATAGTGTTTTTAGGTCAATTCGAGTAAATCTAATTTCACGGTAACCGTGTGGCCCACAATAAAGAATTAACGTTAACAGTGAACAAAAAAATTAAAAATTAAAAATGCCGACAGCAGCAAGATGAAATTAATAAGAGTTGGGGACAAAAGGTCAAAATGTGTGCAGAGACAAGATCAGTGCAAGGTCACAGACAATCATTCCCTAAACGACAGAAACTTGGAAAAACATATGGTCCTTTCAGAGTTAGAATATGGAGAGAGATGGATGAGATCTAGGGCACGTCTCCTCCAGAGGAAGCGTTGCTGTGGTCCGACAGTTTGTAACCAAAGAGACGAGGGTGGGGAGTCCAATTTGGCGGCTCGTGTTGTTTGGAAACGGTGGAAGCCCCGTGATAAGAGGAAGGTTGCTTTCGACGTTTGGAAACCTGGCCCCTCTCCCCAAAAGAAACACAGGTCTCTTTCGTATTTGCAGAAGCTCACGAAGCTCGCTGATGTGGTTTCCGACGCGGTTCGCTACTACACGAGTCTGCCCAATAATAGCCAATCGAAGCTAACGATGTGAAGTTTACCGTCTTCGCCGTCACTTTCTAAGTCGAGAGAAATTATTTTTCTTTCTTTCGTCGCAGGGTTTTAGATGAATTAGTTGAAGGACTTGTTTAGATCCAAAAGGCCTCTTTCGTATTTAAGAGGAAGTTCCGTCGCAAGAGCTCGCGGAGCGAAACAAGATCCGTGGAAAAACAATTGGACGCACAGCTGCCGCGGACTTGTCGCTGCCTTCAGCTCTCGATGAACAGGACCACAATGCCGCAAGAGCATCTGTCCGTACTTAAATTTTAGGGTCCCCTCTCATTAGACCTAATTGGTCACGAATCCTCATCAAAGATCTTCCTTTGTAACTTTGGCTTTTGTCGGTTTCCAGTTGGGTAAAGTGACCGTCGTGAAGCCAAATCATAAATGCACAATCGGGGCGGCTCCAAAGCGGTAAAGGTGAAAAAAGAGTTACGACAAATGGAGATGGTTGGGCATGGAATGATGGCTCGCGATTGAAATCGTGCGTGGGTGCCGTAGAGCTTGTCATAAAAAAGCACAGAAAATTGTGTTGTCCACTTCCTATGACCCGGTTCGGGGGCAGGGAACCTTCTGGCATGAAGGGGACCTAAAGCAACCTTATGGGGGTAAACATTAATTTAATGAGCCAGTCCCTAGATGATGTTCTTCTTTAACGCGTCCTAAGATTGAGTTTTTAATTTTAGATTAATTAATTAGATCAATTAACTTGGTTCGAATTCTTCCAAGCAACCAAATCATGACTATATTGTTCAACCGATTATCTTGAAAGAAAGATTCTTAGTCTTTCATAGCCTCCACTAATCATTTGTTGATAGACCTATTAGAAACATAAGTAAATTAATGGAGAAATCAAATTACTTCTACATACTAAAAATTTTAAGTTTTGAACTTGGTTACGTTAAGTTTTAAAATTAATGTCTTTTCGGTGCTAATTTCATGAAAATGTTATGTTTGGCAATTTTAATGGATTCTCACTTGAGGTTCCAAGGTGCATTTTTTTAGTTTTCTTTTTATGGATTTTGTTTTGTAATTTTGAGTGATTTTCGAAATTAAAAATTAAATGAAAATGAGAGTGAATTGGTTCAAGATTGACTTATAATTTTCGGATTTAATTTGCATAAATTCCTAAAAATTTTAGGAAAATCTTCTTACCCTTTGCCTACATCTTTTAAAAGTTAAGATGAATTCCAAAAGATTTTATTCATTGCAATCCATAAGATAGGATTTCTAGAAAGTCCTATCTTTCTAAAAATGATGAGACGTGATTTTTAAGAAATCATGCCTTGCTAGATTTTGCTTTTTTTTTTTTGAATTTTCTGAGATTTCATGAGATGAAATTAAGAGATGAACCGTCAAAGATTTTTTTAAATTATTTTTTTGTGATTTTTTTTATTTTTACGGGTGAATTTAAATTCCAATTGAAAATTTTAAATTAAAAAATAATTACCGCTATTTCTTTCGAATTAAGTTTCGATCTAATGTCTAATAGATTGACCCTAAAATTCGAAATATCCGCTATAAAATAATTCTATGTAAAGCCTAATAGATAGACTTATTTCCGTGTATGCGGTTGTGGATTAAGAAATTTCTTAATTGATTACATTGCCAAAATTTTTGGATATCTTTAGATATCTTCAGGAAATTTTAAATTATTGCAAGAATATCACGAAATCCCAAATATTCACATTGAACCATAATCTTTCCAATTTAAGTACAAGTTATATTGCAAGATATATTCAAAATTTTCAATTTCCAAGCTTAACAAGCATTTTTTTTTTCAATTAGGGCAATTGAATATTCTAACTTGCAATACAATTTTTAAGATATGCAAACTCAATCAACCACAAAATTGGCAATTGAATATTCAAAATTTCAAGGATATCCAAGATCCAATTTTTTTAGTGCAATTTTTGGATATGCCGAGATGTTTAAAATATAGCCAGATCTGCTGAGATATGTGCAGACTAATCAAATTAGGCAAGTCAGTGTCCAAGATAAGAATACCTTGATCCTCAAGATGGCGCTTCCCTATTCGAACTTGCACGAATCTTTGCGCACCAATATTTACGACTTTTGGACCGGCCCGCTAGGATCTCTGGCTGGGACAGCAGCTGTGATGGTGCTTGGTTTTGTTGACTTTAGGGCGCTCTTCAATGTGCAGAAATTGATCCCAGAAAAGTCCTCCAAGTGCTGTCCATTTGAACCTGCGTCGTGAAGAGCAGAAAAGAAGTCTGTCTTCTCCCACTCTTCAGTGCCTCACTTTGTAGCCATGTTTTCCTCAATGGAATGGTCCCGTGCGTCGATGAATGGCATCGCCACCGAGCTTTTCCCTCTCGTCTCTCCCAACGCAATTCTTTTTATGTTTTCCCTCAACGGAGCACCTGCAACAACAGCAAAATAAAAAGGAGATCTTGGCAACCACATCAAGAGTTGTTGGACTGGCGATGGGACTTCTTCAACGCCAAGCAAGAGCTTGCTCCCGGCGTCATTTGAGGAGCCCCGAAAAGCGACGACAGATGGCGGCGGGTGGACGTCAAGGCTTGAATGGCAACGAACGATGAAGAACTTTTGAGAATCTCTCTCGACACTCTCTGTTTCTTTTCTCTATATGTTGATTATTATGGATGATCGGTTTCAAGACGGGTGGTTTCTACCTAAAATCGAGAAACGCCTGCTAAGGACCGCTTTCGCAAAATGCGAACAATAAATTACCTGCTCGTTTTATGGATCCATCCGAGAACCGAACCACCTGTCTAGTATGATTTCCGATTACCAGTCCTTAGTGATTGAAAAAGGATGGCTCATTTGCATTCCCCACGTAGCACTCATTCACCATTTTGCATATGAATCATTTTTAATTAGTAAGTGCAACACAAGAAGACCCGCAGAACAACCAAACATGTTGCTCCACCACATCCAAATTATTTAAGAGGATAGTATTTGAATAGTGATTAATGACTCAAAGATATTACTTCAAAATTTTGTGGCAACTGACCAAAGATAGAAAGCTTAATTTGCTAAATGAAAGTGTAACTTACCCTCCACCGATCGAGGCGGCTCCACAAAGCAGCAAACTCTTTTGGGGCCTGAAACGTATCGACACAAGTAAATTTTAGCGCAGACTGTATAGGAATTTAGCATCCTTTTATTTTTTTTTTCTATCTTTTCAATTCAATGGTAGCCTTTGAAAGTGACACAAGATGGCTAAAAGTTGCGATCTTTAGACCTTTTTATCCTAATGCGTCACTTAGTAATGAAACATTTAAATGAATATACATTCATATTACATAAAAAGACTGATTTAAATGAACTGGTTGGATGGTTTCTATCTGAAATCGGGAATCGAATTGATACCCGTCGATTCTAGAAAATTACAACGGAAAAACGAACCGTACTCGCCGGTTGCCATCCAAAAGTCGGTTGGGTACGGTCTGATTTGATTTGGTCACGATTTTTTTTCGCTCACCCCAAATGGCGACCACGAATTTTTCAATTGTGGAGCCTCCTCACCATGTCTCTCTATGTTTCTCCTGTTCAATTGAGAATGCCCTTCCATGTGTCAGTGCACCATGGATGATGAATCTTCGGGAGAGAGAGAGAGAGAGAGAGAGAGAGAGAGAGCTCTCACCACTTCTTGTTAAGGATTACAGTCTCTTTTCATCCGTGAAGAGAACCTCTGTTCCCTATCTTTTGTGCGGCCGAGTGTAAAATTGTCTGTGGCCTCACAATGTGACCATGAGCAAAACGTGAATTGTGAATGAAAAGAGCCCTCCCGTCAGACCCCTTAGCCTGCTTATATAGTGATAGAACTAGGTTTAACTAAGGCTTGTTCCTGATAAAGGCTAGCTTCTTGTGGGCATATTAATATTATCAAGTTTGAAGCCTTACAAATCAATTAAAACTCATGGCCTTGTCTTTTATTGCACTTTTCGGCTAGCCTACTATATCTGGACTTCTTGGACGGGAAAATTGTCAAAAAAGTCCTAGACCTATTGCACCTTTGCCGATTTAGTCCTAAACCTTTCAATTTTGCCGATTCAGTCCTAAACCTTTTCATATTTTGCCGATTCAATCCTAAACCTTTCGATTTTGCCGATTCAGTCCTAAACCTTTTCATATTTTGCCGATTCAGTCCTAAATCTTTCGATTTTGCCGATTTAGTCCTAAATCTTTTCATATTTTTTCGATTCAGTCCTAAACTTTTTATTTTTTAAAAAATATCTTGGAAATAAATCCAAAAATTAAAAAAATTATAAGAAAATTATAAAAAAAAATATATAAAATTTTAAAATATATATAATTAAAAAAATTTAAAAAACGAGTGAGCCCTCGCCGCTACTGCCCCACCATCGCCGGCTCGCCCGTTTTTTTCAGCTTTATTTCCAAAATATTTTAAAAAAATTTAAAAATTTTAGGACTAAATCATAAAAATATGAAAAGATTTAGGACTAACTCACCGTTGCTAGTTGGGGAGGGGCCTAAACTTTTTAATTTTTAAAAATATTTTGGAAAAAAGCGGAAAAAAAAGAAAAAAAACCGACGATACCCCTCGCTGGCCATTGGCAGCAATGGTGGGGTGGTGGTAGTGAGTTAGTCCAATATCTTTTCATATTTTTACGATTTAGTCCTAAATTTTTTAATTTTTTTTAAAATATTTTGGAAATAAAGCTGAAAAAATGGGCGAGCCGGCGATGGTGGGGCAGCAGCGGTGAGAGCTCACTCGTTTTTTAAATTTTTTTAAATTTTTTTTTATTTTTTTTAAATTTTTTTTATAATTTTTTATAATTTTTTTATATTTATATATATTTTTTCCATAATTTTCTTATAATTTTTTTTAATTTTCGGATTTATTTCCAAGATATTTTTTAAAAAATAAAAAGTTTAGGACTAAATCGGCAAAATCGAAACGTTTAGGACAAAATCGGCAAAATATGAAAAGGTTTAGGACTGAATCGGCGAAATCCAAAGATTTGGGACTGAATCGGCAAAATTGAAAGGCTTAGGACTAAATCGGCAAAAGTGCAATAGGTTTAGGACTTTTTTTTTTTGACAATTTTCCCCTTCTTGGACTCATTCAATCGATGAACTTTAATTATTTAAGATCTCTTGCTGATCCGCCATTTGAATGGACTGAGTTAGGCTTGAATTAAGCTCCAAAGCCTTAAGATTTTCGATGCACACCCCCGATATGCTAGCCGAATTCTTCACTAAGTGCGAGCCCAACATTTGCGATTGATTTGAGCCTATTCACCGTTGGTTAAGATAGTATGCAATCCATGGTTAAAAATTAAATATGAATGATGAATTATTTTTTTGGTAGGAATTAAAATTTAACTCCTCATTTTTATGCAAAATAAATGATTAAGGAAAAATGAAAATTTAGGTATCAACAATGTTACATGAAATCCCCATGATTCAACAGCTAGAATTTTATAATGGTCAAGTGCTCTCTAGAACTGCAAAAAAAAGTTTCAACGCATTTCACTTGGTACCGTCGCTAACCTTTATAATGTTGCTATTGTCTATTAGTAATGACAAAACGGACTACAACACAAGGATATTGCCATAGAGAGACCGATTCGCGGATTCGAGGGAAACAGAGAGCAACACATTTACTTTCCTCTAGAATTGCTAAAATAATAGTGCAATCACGGATTCGATCCGCAAAATGATCGATTATGATGGGTTTCTTTCGAGTGAGTCGTAAAGAGATCTAGTAATGTGCTTGTGTAGCTAATCTAAATGGAAGTGCATCTTATGCGACAGTCACATCACGTAATAGATTCGATATAGCAGTCCTCAGGGCCTTTAATTTCGTTAAATTTACCCGCGAGACAGCATGAAAACTATAATGGTTAACAACTCGTCGCGTAATTTGTTATATGCATCGCATGGGGTGAGCAATGGATGGACTTGTCCATGGGTGAGTAGCTGCTTTGATGGGTATAACATGGGCATCATGGGCCAAAAAGATGGGAATGGGCCCATGCACAATCAATCTTGCAAGTGATTCTCGAGGCTTCGGCCCACTTTTCATGTACAGTCAGTGAGGGTGCGTTTGGTCTGGCTTTTGGGAAAGGAAAAAAGCCTTTGGCTAAATGCAAATGACTTTTGCCTAAAGAGCTTTGGGAAAATGTAAGATTGTTTGGTAATATGCAATTGAAAAGAGCTTTGATGAAATACGAAAGTGTTTGGTAAACCTTTATTTGAAAGGTTTACCAAACACTTTCGTATTTCATTGGTAACCGAGCACTATAATTAGGATCTTGCGAAATGCTAACCAATGCTCAAATAATTGGTAACCGAGCACGATAAGATTTCTATATAGCTGAAGAACTTTTGGATCTATATGTGGGATAAGCCTCCTCCTGGTTAGCAGTCACTGTGCGGTTACTGTGAGCCAAGCAAAAGATTAGTTGCTCGACCATAGTAGATGATGCTCGAGGCGCTATCTGCTAAGAAACTGTGCAAGTCATGCCAAGTTATCGCGGCAAAGCTGCACTGAAAGTCTTCCCAGCAAAGATCTTAAATTCTAGGATGCAAGTCGGCATCTTTCTTAGTCAAGCTAGAGGTACTAGAAGCATAAATTTTACAAAATATCGCCGCAAGAAGTTGTCCACTGTAAATCTGTATGTCCTTAGAGTCCCAGACGAACTGTTTGGCCATCCTTCCTTCGAAGTCCAGCAGTGTATTGTATCTCTAAATACAACTGTAGCTCCTGTTTTTCGGCTCGCAGAATCCCATCTTCGCTGGGCAAGATCCAAGCATATGAAATTATCGCAATACCTCTTCAGTAACTGTATCTTTCTTGTTCCCCCCAAAGCAGCTTTACCTGTTTTGTTCAGTAGATAAGTAGCCAGTTGGTCCAAACCCACCAACAAGATTCTTATTGACTGAATTCAAAGAGACAATAGGATCACCGCAGAAGAAATTATAGTTATAGAGATCAAAACATTATAATAACGCGTCAACTTGGAAAGGATCACTGCATGTGTTATCCCAATTGCTAGGCATCTCAAGACACGTTGATCCCCAAGTGCAGAAAATTCAACTAATGTGATGGAGGATAGCTGTTGTATATCAAGGCTGCAGAATATTTTGTTTTAAGTTAGTTCTAGCAATTCTATCTTTAAGATTTGATTAGATTCTGTTAAGATTTGAATTTACTAGATAACTTTCTGGTTTATTATTCAAATATTCTGTTTTGATTAGAATCCTAGTAGATTTAGGATAAAGATTTGTTTTGGAGTATATATTTAAGCGTTACAATCTTTTGGAATAATAAGAGAGTTGAAGTTTTCCCTTCCATACGTTAAAAATCTTGCTCTTGGAATACATTTAGTTTTCATTCTGCTCTGTTTTGTGCATCTGAACGTCCTTCTAAACACTTCAGAAGCAAACACAAAATTGCTTTTGACGTCCTTCTGATCCCTCCAGAAGCAACAATTGGTATCAGAGCTTTTCTTGATCTTAAGGGGCTGTGCTATGAGTGACTTGTGAGATTGATTGAAAGTGTGTTTGCATCCATAGAAGACGAAGGCAAGATGGAGGCTGGATCGAATGGTTTTTCAGCTATTGCTCCACCAATGTTTGATGGAGAAAATTATCAAGCCTGGTCAGTGAGGATGCAAGCTTATCTAGAGGGTTGTGATTTTTGGGAAGCAGTAGAAGACGATTATGAAGTTGCTCCCCTTCTTAACAACGCAACCATCAATCAAATCAGGTATCACAAGGAGAGGGTTACAAGGAAAGCAAAGGCGAAATCTTGTTTATATGCTGCTGTCTCACCTGCCATCTTCAGCAGAATTATGGTTTGCGAATCAGCAAAAGCTATCTGGGATTTCCTTAAAGCCGAGTATCAAGGAGATGAAAGGATTAGAAGTATGAAGGGGCTAAATCTGATTAGAGAATTCGAGAGACTTCAGATGAAGGAGTCTGAGACAATTAAGGAGTATTCTGATAAATTGATAAGCATAGCAAATCAGGCAAGAGTTCTAGGCACTGATCTCTCTGACAATAGGTTAGTGCAGAAAATTCTTGTCTCTTTGCCCGAAAGGTTTGAGGCAACAATTGCCTCGTTGGAAAATACCAAGGATTTGTCTCAGATTCGGTTTGCCGAATTGCTAAGTGCTTTGCAAGCGCAAGAGTAGAGGAGGTTAATGAGGTTGGAAGGTAGTGCCGAAGGAGCTCTACAGGCCAAGGTACAGCAGAATGTTAGAGAGAAAGACAAGAAGTGAAAAGGGAAGAAGTGGAATGGCGGTAGTGGTTCAGAAGTTACTGCGAGAGAGAACAATGCTGGTAATTCGAAGAACAATTGGGGAAGGTATTTTTCGTGTAAGCATTGTGGAAAACAGATTCATCCACACTTTAAGTGTTGGAAGAGACTGGATGTAAGATGCAGAAAGTGTCAGAAGCTTAGGCACATTGAGAAGTTCTATAAAGAGAAAGGAGATCAGCATCAAGGTGAAGCACATGCTGCAGTTCAACAAGAGGTAGATCAACTTTTTGTTGCTTCTTGTTTCTCTTCTAGTACTCCATGTGATAGTTGGCTTGTTGATAGTGGTTGTACAAACCACATGACAAGTGATGAGAAGTTGTTCACTGATCTTGACAAGTCATTGAAGTCAAGAGTGAGGATTGGGAATGGTGAGTATTTAGAAGTGAAAGGTAAAGGGACTGTAGCAATGGAGAGTTGTGCTAGAACAAAGTTTGTTTATGATGTAATGTATGTCCCTGAGATTGATCAGAACTTGCTAAGTGTCGGTCAGTTAGTAGAAAAGGGATTTAAGGTGGTATTTGAAAAAGGAGAGTGTTTGATATTTAATTCAGATGGACAGAAGCTGTTCAGAATCAAAATGCAGAAGAAGAGTTTCTCTTTGAACCCTCTCGAGAAGGAGCAAGTAGCATTCAAGTGTCAAGCTAGTGATTTAGAGTTATGGCACAAGAGGTTGGGTCACTTTCATCACAAAGGGTTGCAGTTATGCAGAGTAATGAGATGGCAACAGGGTTACCGAGTATGGAAGAGGAGATCACAAGGTGCAAGTCTTGTTTGTTGGGCAAGCAGACGAGACTTCCATTCAAAGAATCAACTTGGAGAGCTACAAAGAAGCTGCAGCTGATCCATACAGACCTCTGTGGTCCACATGTGACTCCTTCACTAAATGGCAGCAGGTATTTCATTATCTTCATTGATGATTATACTAGAATGTGCTGGATTTATTTCATGAAGCAAAAGTCAAAAGTTGCTGAGGTGTTTCTGAAGTTTAAGAGATGGGTTGAGAACCAAAGTGGCTGCAAGATTCAGGTCATCAGATCTGATAATGGAACAGAATACACTTCACAGAGGTTTAACTCTTTCTGTGAAGAAGCTGGTATTGAGCATCAACTTACTGCTCCTTACTCTCCACAACAAAATGGAGTTAGTGAAAGGAAAAATAGAACCATCATGGAGATGACTAGATGTCTGTTACATGAGAAGAATCTGCCAAAAGAGTTTTGTGCAGAAGCAGCAAACACAATAGTCTTTCTGCTGAACAGACTGTTTACAAGGGTATTGGAGAAGAAGACACCCTTTGAAGCTTGGTTTGGTGTCAAGCCAATATTACGAAATCTGAAAGTGTTTGGCTGTTTGTGTTTTTCTCATATCCCACAGGTCAAAAGAGACAAGCTGGGAGAGAAAGCTGAATCTGGAATCTTTGTTGGCTATTGTTCAATGTCAAAAGCCTACAGAATCTATCAACCACATACAGGGAAGGTGATCACTAGCAGAGATGTTCAGTTCTTTGAAGATGAACAATGGGACTGGACAGAAGAGTCACAAGACAAGCACAAGAAGGTATCTCTGGAACCTGACGAGCTGGAGGATGATGTTTCAGTTAGAAGGACCAGAACTTTGACTGATATATATCAGAGGTGTAGTATGGCTGTTTTGAAACCTTCGAGTTATGAGGAAGCTAAAAGTGATCAGAAGTGGTTGATTGCAATGAATGAAGAGTTGGCTATGATTGAAAAAAACCAAATATGGGAGTTAGTAGAGAGGCCTGAAGACAGGAAGGTGATTGGTGTAAAATGGGTCTTCAGAACCAAACTCAATTCTATTGGCTCGGTGAATGAGTACAAGACCAGATTGGTTGTAAAGGGATATGCACAGGTTTGGGGAGTTGATTTCTCAGAAACCTTTGCACCAGTGGCAAGACTGGATACAATCAGAATGACTCTTGCCTTGGCAGTTCAACAAGGATGGAAAGTATATCAGTTAGATGTAAAATTTTCTTTTTTGAATGGTGTATTGCAGGATGAGATTTATGTTGAGCAACCAGAAGGTTTTGTCGCACCAGGCCAGGAAGAGAAGGTTTATTTGCTGAGAAAAGCTCTCTATGGCTTGAAACAAGCTCCTAGAGCTTGATACAGTAAGATTGATGAGCATTTGCTGAACTTGGGTTTTGAGAAAAGCCTAAGTGAACCCACTCTATATGTCAAAAAGTTAGCATCTGACTTGGTGGTAGTGTCACTTTATATGGATGATTTGCTAGTAACAGGAAGTAAGAGTGCTCAGATTGTTGCATTTAAGCAGGAGATGATGAAGATGTTTGAGATGACAGATCTTGGTAAGATGTCATATTTTCTGGGGATGGAAATTAGTCAGACTCAGAATGAAGTTTTTTTTTAATTTCAGAAGAAGTATTCGAAGGAGATTCTGAAGAGATTTAACATGGAGGAGTGCAAGAGTGTGAGTACTCCAATGGTTCAGAAAGAAAAGCTTCAGAAGGATGATGGTTCAGAACCTGCAGATGAAAGAGTTTACAGAAGTTTGATTGGCTGTCTTATATATTTCACGGCAACTAGACCAGACATCATGTTTCTTGTAAGTGTCTTGTCTAGATTTCTTGATTGTGCAAGTAAGTTACATATGGTAGCAGCAAAGAGGGTGTTGAGATACTTAAAGGGTACTCTTTCATATGGGATTAAATTCTGTAAAGTTCAAGAGTTTAAGTTGTAGGGGTATTCAGATAGTGACTGGGCAGGTTCAATGGATGATATGAAAAGCACTTCAGGTTATTATTTCACATTTGGTTCGGCATGTTTTTCCTGGAGTTCAAAGAAACAGGAAATAGTAGCTCAATCAACTGCAGAAGCTGAGTTTATTGCACCTACTGTAACTGTAAATCAAGCATTATGGTTGAAGAAGTTGATGGATGATCTCCACCTGAAGCAAGAAGAATGCATTGAAGTGTTTGTAGATAATCAAGCTGCATTGGCAATTTCACATAATCTAGTATTTCACGGAAAAACAAAGCATTTCAAGATCAAATATTATTTTCTAAGAGAGGTGCAGAATGCTGAAGAAGTAAAGTTGGTATACTGCAGTTCAGAAGAATAACTTGCAGATATATTCACAAAGTCATTCAACGTTGGTCGATTTGAAGTTTTGAGAGCAAAGCTGGGAATGTGCAGCACTTGATTCAGGAGGAGAATGTTGTGTATCAAGGCTGCAGAATATTTTGTTTTAAGTTAGTTCTAGCAATTCTATCTTTAAGATTTGATTAGATTCTGTTAAGATTTGAATTTACTAAATAACTTTCTGGTTTATTATTCAAATAGTCTATTTTAATTAGAATCCTAGTAGATTTAGGATAAAGATTTGTTTTGGAGTATATATTTAAACGTTACAATCTTTTGGAATAATAAGAGAGTTAAAGTTTTCCCTTCCATACGTTAAAAATCTTGCTCTTGGAATACTTTCTGTTTTCATTCTGCTCTGTTTTGTGCATCTGAACGTCCTTCTAAACACTTCAGAAGCAAACACAGAACTACTTTTGACGTCCTTTTGATCCCTCCAGAAGCAACAATAGCAAGTAAGAACTTCTCAGCAGATAACACCCTTCTCAGCAGATAACACCCTTAAAATCAATTAACAAACGTCTGTTACATTATGTGATTGATAAGCCACTCCTGCTTCCAGGAGGGTACGACAAATGAATCAGATTTCACGAGTTTTGTAGGAGGTTTCAAGCTTCCCTACCTACCCAGTTGGTGGAATCTATGCAGGAAAAGATATTAGTAGATCACTGAAAAGCAACTTAAATTATAAAAGCCACAGAATAACCTTGCCCTCAGAAGAAAAACATGAAAAGGCTAATGAACAAGTAGAGCTCCATACGCTTGACAAGATGAGAAAAATACAGAATGATAACAAGCAAAAAGAGAAAGCTCTGATGAGAGAACAATAAAATTAAGTGACAAGTCAGTTTAGACAAAGCGAAAGCTCTGATGATAACTCATCACCACATATACATACTTCAGGAAATTAATGTTGTTTATAAGAAGAGAACATACGCACATCAATGGGCAGTGTGTGTTGGTATACCGAGTCTAAAACTTTCGCATTTAGGACCGCCCATGTCGTAAAGCATGTAAAAAATATTCTCCACACAAAGACGGGTCCAAAGAAGGAATTGCTTCCCCTGGACCCATGACTAGTCACGACTCAGAAGCATGAGATCGTTGGTTCGGCTCCTTGAGATGGTGTCTTGATCTGTGCTTTCTAGTCTGGTTTTGACTCGAGCTCGAGGATGACACCAAAGGACATGAACGAAACAGACCACATTGGAGGAAGGAACACCGCGATGATGAATCATCAGCTCCTCATTCAATTAGTATTCTTTATTTCGTACCCTTTTAATCCCAATCAATCCATGCATTGCATATAGGAGAATTCAATCACGAAAATCATACAAAACCATCAATCAGCAAGCGAAAGAGCGCCCCACCTCCCCCCCGGGAAGAAAAGCTGGCGATCGGAGAAGTTGCGAATATACGGTATCGAGTTCACTAATTAGGGTTGTATGTGACATCCGCCGGCTTGATCCATTTGTCGCCTTTGATGAAGGATTTGACCGTGAACTTGCGAGCTTCCTTGGTAGAAAGGTTCAGTCTCAGTCCCTTCCACTTGACTCTGTTCTTCGTGTTGGAACCCGCTCCGTAATTCTGAGATTCCGCGTAGTATATGGTGTCCGGGGCCGAGTTGCCGACCCACGGCAGCCACCCTTTCGGGCTGATGATGTTGGACATCAGGGAGCGCGTGTACACCGTAGTGGAGTAGTTCTTCCACGGCCGCCCGAGGAACGTCTGGACGTTGGTCAAGTTCCCCGCCGGCCAGATGGTGCAGTTCTGGATCGAGATGCCGGTGTTCTGGTTGGGGTCCATCTTGCCTTGAGCGGTTATGGTGTTCTGCTGGCCGAGCATGGGCGTCTTGGGCAGGATATAGCAGTTCTGGAGGACCGCCGCGGCGTTCCCGAAGATGAAGTCGACCGTCCCGTAGATGCTGCAGTCCCGGTAGAACTGGCGGTTGGAGTGAGTGTAGAGGGAATCCTGGAAGGCGTCGATGCGACACCTGTAGAAAATGGACAGGTCGGCAGTCGACATGAGGGCCACCGCTTGGTGCTTGGCCGGGCCGGCGGTGTTGCGGAATCCCATGTCCCTAGCAATGAAGCCTTGTCCAAAAACAGCTGCGAAGTAAAAATGTAAATCATTAGTTCATGGATTCGAGTTTTTGATGAAACTTTCTGAGAACATGTTCATTAGCAAGAGAGTGCTGATGGTTTACTATTGTTACCATTCATCCTTAAAATGAGTAAGAGATTGCGACGGAGCGAATTACCAAAAGTTGCGGTCTGAAACGTCGGAGTCCCGTCGACCACGTTCAGGCTACCGGTGACGACCGTCGCATCCATCCCGTCACCAACCATCACGACGTTCCACTTCGGCTTCTCGACCCGCACATTCTCGCGGTAGACCCCCTTCTTCACGTAGATCACGAACGCTTTCTTGCTCTTGTCAGGCACGGCGTTGAGTGCAGCTCCGATGGTCTTGTACTTACCGGAACCGTCTTTGGCCACGACAGCGTTCGCCTTCTTCCTCAAATCGGAGCTCTGAAGCAGCTCGCGCTCCTTCCGGTGCGCCCATTTCGGCACTTTGTGGTGATGGTGGTTGCGGCGGAGGTGGGGGTGGGGGTGAGGCAGGCTCATGAGCCGCCTTAGCTTGATCGAGCTCGCGATGTTCGAAATCCAAGTGATGATCGCAAGACTATTGCTCGTCAGTTCACCTGAACTCTTGAGATGGCTCGCGGCATTCTCTTTTATTGCTCCTGCCGATTCGTCCATCCCCTCGATGCACGTCTGCTGGCACGTCCCAGCCGCGCTGAGCCAGGTCCTGAGATCATCCGCGGAGTCGAGCACGCTCGACGCATCGCTTGACGACAGCGAGCTGTTCAAATGGTCCAGCGCAAGCCCAAGGAGCTCACGGCAACTGTCCATCGCCGCACTCGCCTTCCCATCCGCCGTGGAGTTATCGAAGGTCGCTCCTTGCTCGGAGAAATAGCCCGCGGCCTTGGCCAACTCCTCCAAGGCCACTTGGATCGACAGCTTGAACAGATCCTCAGGGCGGACCTGGCCGCCGCTCGAGTTGGCCCTCGGGGCGAGGGAGCTAAGGCACGAGTCCTTGTACAGCGTGACGTCGCACACGGCCTTCACCGAGGTCGAGAGAGGTCGGGGCTCGCTGCCGCTCTTGCCGTTGGCGTGCGCCGAAGTACCGACCACCGCAGCGACCACGATGGCGACGAGAGCAACGGAGGACAGGATTATGACGACGGTTCTCTTCCGGGCTCGGCGGCGGGCGTCGAGCGTCACTTGCTCGGCTTCGCTGATCTTCCCATAGGCCTTGATCGAAGCCATGGATGGGCAACTTGGAGATTATCTTTTTGTGCTTCGCTGTCGTGGTAAGGCTGGTACGAGACGTTGGTGCTATTTATACGTATGTGACCGTGCATGGGTTATGGCGCGGGACTACGTGCGAGGCACAAAGCAACGCGAAACGTGAAACATGGTCAGGGTGATATGTCTGGATATTCCATTTTTATTTTTATTTTTGGGTTTCTTTAGGGTTGGAGTGGTTCTCATGTTTGAGAAGCAACAACAACCAAACATAATATTAAAATAAATAAACAGACGGGCGAGTGATGCGATACCGAGGAAATACGGCTTCATGTTTCCGAAGGCAATAGTATTTTGGGGTTTGACTTTATACTGAATTATTTAGCAAGATTTGCGATAGAATTACTACAAAACCTATTATAATTATGCCAAAGGTGGAAAACTGAACCAAGAATTCTCTTTCTTTATCATCAATCAAATCACTGTTTGCGACCCAGGATTCGATTTTATCATCAATCCAATCACCGTTCACATTTTTTCTTCTTCTTATCAATGAATAGATCTCTTATTTAATCTTAAATCTTTTAAAATTGTGTCATTTCATTCCATCTGATGAATTTTGGCCAACTGCTGCTAACGTGGACGCTGGCCAGCGATCAAATATTTTAATATATTTTTTATTATGATTTTTAAATAATTTTTAGTTTATTTATTTATTTATTTTTATTCTTTATTCCCAGGGAATAAAAAAGAAAATAAAATATTTAAAATCATAAAATATTTTAAAAAATATTAAAACATTCGATCGATCGGTTGGCTAAAATTCGTCGAGTGGACTGAAATGGTACAAATGCAAAAATTTTAAAATTGAATCGGCAAAAAAAAAGTGTATGATTGAATTGGCACATTTGCAATAGGCTTAGGATTTTTTTGATTATTTTCCTCTAGATTTGTCGAAAACATACCAATATTATGCAACTAAAGATCTCAAAAAAAAAAAAAGCAACTTCTAAATTTGCTTACCATTGACATGTCCAACTAGATACCGATGTTTTTCATATGTAGCGATCAACGGCTGCAATATATGGTGCAAGCGTGCAACAGAAAAATCTCTAAGAGGGAGCCCAAGTTTAAACCTATCCACATGTCCAATTAGATCCGTATTTACTTAAAAGGTTAAACTAATGAGTTTACAGGGCTAAGTGATTTCAGGTTCCGCCTCAACCTTGAAACCTATTTGCCGAAACAGGTTATTAAGAAAAAGACAATAACTTGTTCCAAGTTCCAGGTTCCATTTACTTAAAACCTGAAACCTACATGTCAGAATAAGTTCTTTAATTTTTGAAATCTAAAACCTACCTGTCGAAATAAGTTCTCTAATTTTTGAAATCTGAAATCTATTCTACATACTCTGAAACCTAGAATCAAGAGATTTTTCATAGGTTCGGTTCTAGATTCTGTCCTGGAACTATGCTCACCCCTAATGAGTTATGGGCTGAATAAAATATATTATTTGCTCCACGTTAAATCAATTCTCTTATATGAAATTTTTTTTAACACAACTCATACAAGTATCTCAACAATCCGAAGCCTTTCGAGTGCCGTGGCCGCAAGGCTGCCTTCGTTAGGCTTCATAAAGCTATTATTTTGTTCCAAGGGCCTCGAGCCCTGCTCCTCCTCGGTTCAACTTCTAACAGGCTGGGCTTCGTTTCTGAGCTTTTAAGCTGTCCTGTCCACACAGACTCATCAAGCATTTCGGTAGCACGAGAGAGAATTATTTCATGAGCGCGTTGAATTTGCCAAGCCGTATTTGTACCGTCGATTTCGATGGGCCGTCATCGTGGGGCCCACCAAGTTCGACAATCCAGATGCAATCCAGTAAACGTAAATGGGCCGGGCCCCGCCTTGTTGTGAAAAATACTTTGTATCGGGGCCGCACTGGCGATCCATCTTATTAAGTCGTTAAACGGCGTCGCGTCTTCCCATAGAGAAGCCACCGAACAATTAAGTCACGGTGAAAACGAGTTATTTGGAGTCGTTCCGCGGGTGAAGAGCATCGTATTTCGAAATTATTTTCGGGTTTTTTTTTTCTTTCTTTCCAAGTTTCTATAATCCCCTTCGACACGGGCAAACTGACAAATGGGCCGGGCCCCGTTTTGTCGGCCCATCTGGGAGGACGCCTGATATGCAACAGGCATGGGAATCGTCGTCGGCTAGTGGGAGAGGGAAAGAGGATAAGGAGGACAGAGAGAGAGAGAGAGAGAGTCAAAGAAGGATAAATTTTCTCGAGTGGTCCGGGTTCTTGTGAGCCCATTACATCTATGCCCTTGATCAACACGGGTCCCACGTGGAATTCCCAACATCGACGGTTAAAATACATTTGAGCTTAGTGTACCGGGACCACCGAACAAAAAAAAAATCCTTTGACTTTCTCCCACCTCCTCTGCCCATCTGCCAAAGGGCGGTGACGTGTCCTCCACGTTCCGACAAACAACATGAAGGGGGGCCCCTTCGACGGGACGCGTGGCATCTTCTCAGCGGCTTTGGAAGTCGCAGCACATGCCCCCCACCACCCCCCTCGTGCACTCCGGCGGCTGCGTCCCCCCCCTCCAAAAAAAAAATGCATATGATAATAATATATTTTTTTGTTTCAGATAACTCGAAGCGATCTTAAAAAAACAATTCCTCCTTTTGGGGCAAGGGGATGCCACTTCCGCTCCGGACAAACAGGCGCCTCTCGCCAAATGACATTATTGACCTCGCACAAAAAAATTAGAACGAGTCTATCCAATCTTTTCCAATAATATAAAAGGTTAATATCGCGAAAAATCTTAAATTAATACACTTATGATAATTTTATTTTAAATAATTTTTTTGATCACAAAAAATATTAAATTGGTACACTCATGACAACTTTACTCCAAATTATTTTTTGATCATCAAAAATCTTAAAATAATATATCTATAAAAAATTTACCAAAAATTAATTTTTTTACTGCAAAAAATCTAAGTTATTATACTTGTGATAAATTTATCACTTGTCAATAACATTACGAAAAATCTTAAATTGATATATTTATGATAAATATAAGATAAAAAAAACTCTAAAAAAAATTTGATAAAAAAAGAGAAATTCAAAAAACATCTACCGAAAAAGCCGAAATTCACATGAATTCCGAGGAGGAGGGGGTGGTGATAGATCCGTGAAGCGAACCCGTGAATCCACCAAAAGCATTAATTTTCAGCCCCTTTTTTGACATGATTTTTCTTTTCTTTTTTTCCCCGGAATATTGATTCGGCGGTAATGGAGATTTTACACGTGGAAGAAGGGGCGGGAAAGGGTAGGATCGTAAAATCGCAGGAGAACGTGAGCCGTCCCTTCCATTTCCACGAAGATAGGCTTGGTTTCAGGTGCGCCCCCCTCATTTTGCGCACGTTCGGAGCGGGAGCGCCGCCTCGGCCCCGGCAGCTGACAGCTGTACTCCGCTTGGCATGATCTAGTGTGCCGCTCGCTCACGCAGTTGTCCTGCGCCTCCAGCATCTCGCGCGTTCGTTCGGATGACCCGCCTTTTCTAAGCGACGCGACGAACGAAAACGGGTCGAGTCTAAAATCGAGGTTTTAAGGATATGAATGGCTCGGCTCATGACCAAGATACCGCGTTTTCCGCCATCGGTCAGGCTGGCCCGAAGCCGAAAGTGCGATAGCCGGCCGGAGCTGGTCTGGCCGAGGGGGTCGTTGGTTCCGTGATGGTCCCATGTTTTCGAATGTCCATCAACTGAATTGAGAAATTTGTGATGGCTATTTAAGTTTGAGATAAGGTCAAACGTTAGAAATCCCGTTCCGCCGACCAAAGAGAGATAAAAAAAAAAAGGGGGGGAGGGGAGAATATTAAGGTTTGCGCACATGGGGATTCGTGGAGGGATCCGAAATTGAATGCCGAACGTGTCGGTCGCCGGAGGGCAGCAAACGAGAACTGGGATCATCGAACATTTGATGTCCGTCGGTGTGAGCGTTACGCACCGTAGAGAATCCCCCCCCCCCCCGGGGACAAAAAATCTTCGGCTCCTCGCGAGCCGCGGCTTAACCGCGGTCAGAGCTAACCCGACCATGGTTAGATAAACACCCTTTTGCCCTTTTCACGTAAAGAGAGAGAGACATTTTCACTCGACTCATTTTCATGGAGAATCGCACATAAAAGGACCCAAAAAAAAAAAAAAAAGGAAACAGAGCCTCTGTCTCTCTCTGTGGGTGGAGAATCCGGAGGAGGAGGAGAATCTGAATGCTGAAGGAGGAAGAGATTGAACGGTACTCACATGCCCTCTCAATCCGTCTCGTCGTGCTTCTCTTGTTCCGTAAGCCTTTGTCGCTTCCTCATTTCTTCGTGGGACGCTGCTTCGGTTCCTTCTGCTGTTGTTAGCGAGCTGCAGTCTGTGAGTTTCACGCTTTGTGGTTGGGTTCGATGTCTCGGAAGGAGCTAGTGCTGCAAAGTTCCTTTTTTTTTTGTTATAAAAAAGTTGCCGTTCATGCTTACGGGAAAAGCCGTCTTCTTCTTCTTCTTCCTCTGTTTTTTTTTTTCGCCCTTTTCAAATTCGCTTGGTCTATCATTCGTTGGACATGGAGGCCTTTACTGGGTCAGAGATTTTGTGGGTTTTGTGATTATGATTGGCGAGTTACTGTAGTTATCATTGTATGTGGGGTGTACTCGTTTCTTCGCTTCTCTGATTCCTCTGATGATTACTTTTTTGACAGAAATCTGCATAAATTTTTGGATACCAATGGATGATGTGCATGGCAGATCTAAGTGACTCCTTTGTCTGTTCTTGGTTTGTAGCTCCTTTTCCTGAGTGGGTTTAACTTTGCTAATATTTGCTTTTTCCTCCCTTCTGGGGTTACTTGGGACATAAAACTCTTTCTAATTGGTTTTGATGCCTGCTCTCTGAAAAAGTGAGCTCATTTCTGGATTTGTGTTTTATGTTGGCTTGATTTCAGTTCCAATGCTTGAGAACTAACTGAGGAGATTCAGGTTGTCTGCATCTCTTTTTAATCATGTCCATTCATGGCTTGTTTCTTGATGCGTGGCGTTTTTGTGTTCCCGGAAAGTTTGCGTGTGAAATCTTGTTTCCCTGTTTGCTTGCTTTAGTTACCTGATCAGTGTCTTTAATTAGCTGTGGAGAGCTTTAAATGGGGCATGAATATCCATTTTTGTTGCCAGTTTCATTTACTGTGTGAACATATTTATGATGGGGGTTGTCCCTAAGTTTTACTTTATTTATCGTTCTGGTTGCAGGGGACTGAAACCATATTTTTCACATCCTGGTGTCATGAAATGTATCTTGAGTTGGATCCGCAAAAATATTGAAAACTTAGAGTGATTAAGATCTGCTTGATTCTAGGTCAGTTTGGAGAGTGAGAACTGCGGAATTCGCTCGAAGCTAGTCGATTTTGCTGCCTTCTTGTCATAGATGGGTATCCTGGAAGAAATGGGCTTTTGCAGTAACATCGACGTTTTATCAGTTCATTCCCAGGAGGCTGATACCGAACAGGAAACCGAGGCTGTTATGGAGGAAGACTACAGCGATGAGGAGGTGGATGTTGATGAGTTAGAGAGGAGGATGTGGAGAGACAGGATGCTCTTGAGGCGTCTCAAGGAACAGAGCAAGAACAAAGAAGTTCGAGACAGCGCAAAGCAGCGCCAGTCGCAGGAGCAGGCGCGGAGGAAGAAGATGTCAAGGGCTCAAGATGGTATTCTCAAATACATGCTGAAGATGATGGAAGTCTGTAAAGCTCAGGGCTTCGTGTATGGGATCATTCCGGAGAAGGGCAAGCCGGTGAGCGGTGCCTCAGACAATCTCCGAGCATGGTGGAAGGAAAAAGTGAGATTCGATCGGAATGGACCTGCAGCAATCGCCAAGTACCGGGTGGACCACTCAATCCCCGGGAACAGTGAGGACACAGCCACCATCGGCCCCACTCCTCACACCTTGCAAGAGCTGCAGGACACAACTCTCGGGTCGCTCTTATCGGCTCTGATGCAGCACTGCGATCCCCCGCAGCGGCGATTCCCGCTGGAGAAGGGTGTGGCTCCTCCATGGTGGCCCACAGGAAACGAGGAGTGGTGGCCCCAGCTGGACCTACCTAAGGACCAGGGACCTCCACCCTACAAGAAACCTCACGATCTTAAGAAGGCTTGGAAGGTGAGCGTCCTCACGGCTGTTATCAAGCACATGTCGCCGGACATCTCCAAGATCAGGAAGCTTGTCCGTCAGAGTAAATGTCTGCAGGATAAGATGACCGCAAAGGAGAGTGCTACGTGGCTCGCGATAATCAATCAGGAAGACGCTCTGTCCAGGAAATTGTACCCCAATAGGTGCCTGCCTATGTGTTCGGATAGTGGATTTGGGTCCTACGTTGTCAACGATGCTAGTGATTATGATGTGGAGGGGGTTGATAATGAGCCAAAGCTTGAGGTGGGCGAATGCAAGCCTTTTGGTCCAAGTGCTTTTGGTATCGGGCCACGGGTGTCTACAGATGAGCTTTTGGTCCATCCATTGGTTTCTCAAATCAAAGGAGAAGCTAATAAAACTGAAACCAATTTGCGGTTAATTTCAAAGAGGAATCAACCATCTGATGATCCGAAGGCGAAGATGGGTCAGCAGATATACACATGCGAGTTTTCTCAATGCCCTTACAGCGATCACCACGATGGTTTTCTTGATAGGACGTCGAGAAATAATCACCAGCTGAATTGCCCTTATCGTAGTAAGCCTATTCCTTCCCAGGCTGTTGGAATTTCAAACTTCCAAGCGAACAATGGTCAGCAAGCAGGCTTTCTTCATTCCTTTGCTCAACCTAATCCCACTCCATCTCCAGGGACTCATCCCCCGTCATTTAATATATGTGGACTTGAACTTCCTGAAGATGGACAAATGATGATATCCAATCTCATGTCGTTCTATGATACAAACCTCCAACAGAACAGTAAAATTGCGGGGAAACTCGGTGCACCTGAAAATGAGCAACAGTTGCTGAATGTTCAGCATGGCATGGGTGATAGCTTCTTCACTCATGGAGCTTTCATGGGAGGCAAAACGCATGAAGACACAAACCTACCCTTGAACCAATCTGTCTTTCCATCGATGGGCAGTCAACATGATCAATGCAAGGGGTTCGATTCTCCATTTGAATTTTGTCTCAGTGACGGGACGCTCAACTCTCGGTTCGGTACTCCTTTTAGTGTGACCGCGGCTGACTGCAATACGATGGATTTGCTCCCAAAGCAAGACATCTCTGTTTGGTACCTTTGAAGCCACTGCCTATGTCTTTGCTTCATGATTTTCTGGGAACTGATATGTAAGATAAGGCGCATTGGAAAAGACGAAAAGTACCTATCTGTTGTTTAGTTTACTTTTGCTGCAAGTTGGTTGAAGATTTTGGTTTTGAACTTAGCTTTGCTTTGCTTGTGAGAGTTGGGTCTCTCTCCTGCAGCATTCTCTATAGGATGGTTAGCAACTTACAATTGCATTTGCAGAAACTGAAGAGCTAGAGGATTTGGTAACAAGATGGGGAACAACAAAAACCGTACTCCCTAGTGTTCTAAAATTTCGTGGTCTTTGTACTTCATTTTCCTGTTGGAACTTCTAATACTGGCTTGTAAAAAAATTTCTAATTTGGAATATATATACATAAATAGCTTCCAGCCCTTTTGTTTTTGCTGAGCTAAATTAAGATTCTCTGTTTGCTTCTTTTCTGCTTGGATGGTGGGTCTCTTATCTGCATGCGCTCAAAAAACTCCAGTGAACCACAAGTTAAATCGCTGCAGAGATTGTGGTTGGTGAATGATGTGCCCATTTTTGTTCTTTCACGTATAACCTGACCTAAGCAAAATCACGATCAAGTGAAGCCAGGAGCTTTTAGTACTAGAAGGTGTGTGCAGTTCGAGTTTTCTTGACACGACATTCATTTACTAATCGTCATCATGTCGTTACTTCCTCGAGGGTTAGCGGAGGGGCTAGCGGAGTCCGATTATCACCGAACTCTCTTGTCAATGGTGATTTCCAGGACATTCATTTGAGCTGTTTTTCTTATGATTATTGGAATCACAAAATTCATTTGCTTATCTCCAAAGGTCAATGTTGTGGCTTGTCTTCTTCAGGTTGTCTTAATTTATTTGGATAATTATGGTTCTTACGTTGTTAAATACTCCAATTATGGCGCCGTCCAAGAAGGCCCATCAGTTCACCACTTCACCTGCTCCGTATACGACCCGCTCCACAACTTGAACTCGTCGGATCTCTCAATAATTTCACATTTCATACACTCATTTCTTTTGGTCAACCGAAAGAAAGAGTTTTCTTCCTTCTTTTTTTTTTTTTTTACCTTCCTTGATACATATTATTTAGTTCACTCTAATCTTGTTTTCAACTCATATTTTGGTGTTAATCTCTTGGCAATGTTCTCCTCGGAGTTGACACTGGTGTCAGAGGAATGTTTTCAGTCCAATCTACTCACATTTTGTTTGTTTTCTTTCTTGGATAAGAAAGGAGAGAACATGACAAGACTATCAGAGAAGATTTTACTTCGTGTTATTCTTTGTCTATCGCTATGAAAGAGAAACAGTCTACAGACCAAAGCTTGAGGCTGATATTTAAAACGTTTTAAGAGATTTTTACAGAAAAGAGTGCGAAAATACTTGGAATCTATTTTGAGGGATTTCATCAGTTTGCTCGAAGTGCTCCAGAACAAGGAAAGAAATAGCTCGAACGCCAAACTTATCTTTAGGGAAGAAACTTTCTGCTTGTTTGATTATATGCTAGACGAACACCAGGTAAATCTCTAGAACTGCACATTAGTTTAAGAAGGATCAAGAAATGCCCTAATTGACAGAAGTTTTGTTCATTACAGCCGAATGACGCGGTTTTGTTATCCTCATATCAGAAGACGATGACGAGAACTATGCTGTGGGTTCTAAGTGACTCGCTGAAAATCGTTTGCTGTGCTCTGAAGTATTGAGTTCAATGAAAATCTGAGACACATTAGAGATCCTGGTGCATAAAACAATGAAAGATAAGTCAACCAAGCCGCTCAGCTCTCTTTCTTTGCTCTTGTGTGCTTAATTTTCTGGGTTCATAAAGAGTGACTTTTTTTTGCCCCCACGTGGATTTAGGAGGAAATGATAGAAGCATAGAGATGTAATGCATCTTTGGATTCTGTGGGAGGAGATTGGTTGATTAGTTTTAGTTGACTAAGTCACCTTTGTCTCTATTTCCTCAGCTGCTGTACCCTCCAGTTTGTTCCCTCGTCTCCATCTGAATTTCATGCATTTCTTTATAATCTTATACTAATGCAAAAATAACTGTTCGTATATGCTTATGTCAATCCTTTATCATTGAACCCAACTTGTACTCTCTCTCTCTCTCTCTCTCTGTTCCTTCTTTAAAGTTCAAAACTTCTCTCAATTCCAAGTCCAAACCCAGTTTTCCTCAGGTCTCCAGGATTCCATATTCTCGAGTCCTTCCTAGCTTTTGTCAGAAAAGCTCTCTTTGCCTATGGGCCAAGAAACAAGAAGGCTCTCCGATGAATATGAAGTTGTTGATGTCCTAGGAAGAGGAGGATTCTCGGTGGTCAGGAGAGGCGTCTGCAAATTGAGCGGAGATGGAAGAGAAGTCGCCATCAAGACACTCAAAAGGCTCGGCTTGTCGACTCCGCCGCCAACAGTCCCCGCGAAGAAGCAGTTTGCTTCGCTGACATTCCCCATGTGGAAGCAAGTGCCCATTTCTGATGCACTCCTGACCAATGAGATCCTGGTCATGAGAAGGATAGTTGAGAATGTTTCCCCTCACGACAATATCATCGATCTCTACGACGTGTGTGAAGACCAGAGTGGGGTCCATCTGATCCTCGAGCTCTGCTCAGGTGGGGAGTTGTTTGATCGGATCGTGCATCGGAAGAGGTACTCAGAGGCAGAAGCAGCTGCCGTGGTCCTGCAGATTGCCCGGGGCCTGGATGCTCTCCACAGGGCCAATATTGTGCACCGGGATTTGAAGCCAGAGAACTGCCTGTTCTTGAATAAGCGTGAGGATTCGCCGCTGAAGATCATGGATTTTGGGCTGAGCTCCGTGGAGGAATCCGACCCAGTTATCGGATTGTTCGGCTCGATAGATTACGTGTCACCAGAGGCTCTCTGTCAAGGAACAATAACGGCCAAGAGTGACATGTGGTCTTTGGGAGTCATTCTATACATTCTACTGTCAGGGTAAGCTGCAATATTTTTCACTCTCCTGATATTTTATTACTTCAAAAAAAGGGTTGATAATCTAATAGGGTAGTCGCTACTTTTGCAGTTTTCTTTGCTTAATTGGCTCTTCACAGATGTGAAAATTCTCACCTTCTTGATGAAGCTTACCACTTACTTGCTTTAGAGCTCTCGGGTCATGACTGTATAATATGTGACTGCAAATCCTAGAACAGTTAAAACAGACTGTTCCAGGATGTAGTCGCTTGTCGGATACATTCGTGAGCTTAGCAATTGCTGTCTGTCTCGAAATCCAGTTGTTGACTAAATTTTTCTTCGAGTCAAGTAGGATTCCCATTATTCTGAAAGCGTCATTGTCGCCCAATTCCTGCAAATTTCCTGGCAACCAGAGGGCTTAACGATTGTCAGATTCCTGAAAAGTGTTCGTTTTAGTTGCTTTTTGCTTCCAGCTTCGCTCCAGCAGAGGTGTTAAAAATATGTCTCAGATCTTACAGACACGGGTAGCTGTCCACAGATGTTGACATTGTTTTGTATGAATTTCAGGTATCCACCATTCGTTGCCCCATCCAACCGGCAAAAGCAACAGATGATAATGAGAGTAAGTTCAAGCATGTCTATCTAACAGGAAAAGAATTTGCTCTCTTTTGTGGCCCTAGGATCAGGTATTGTTCTTCTCAGTTCCAAGGATGAAAAGTTTGACTCAGCAAGATTATTTTTCTTCTGTGAAGGGAGAGTTCAGCTTCGACGAAAGGACCTGGAAGAACATTTCTTCATCAGCAAAAGAACTGATTTCCAGCCTCCTGACTGTGGATCCTAGCAGGAGACCGAGTGCCCTCGACGTAAGATAACTCAAATCTACTACTACAACAAGATCTTCCTATATAGAGACAGGGATTCAGTAGCTATAAAAGAGAATTGCTGTCTGGTACAAATTTAAGTCTCTATGTAGGAAGATCTCATAACTAGAGACTTAAATTTGTACCAGACTGACAACGGTAAATTCATTGGATGGTCCTTTAGAAATAATCAAGAATGAGCTGACTATTCTTGTCCATGATAACTTCTGAAGTAATGTACATGCTCTTCCAGTGACACTAAACTCAGCTTTTCAAGCAGCTTCTCAATCATCCGTGGGTAATAGGTGACTTGGCCAAGGAGGAGCAGATGGACCCTGAAGTCGTCTCGAGGCTGCAGAGCTTCAATGCCAGGCGCAAATTACGTGCGGCGGCGATTGCGAGCGTGTGGAGCAGCACCATATTCCTGAGGACTAAGAAGCTGAAATCTCTGCTTGCACCGCATGACCTTTCGAAAGAGGAACTTGAGAATCTTAGGGTCAATTTCAAGAAAATGTGAGCGAGAGTCCATGAATCCCCGGCACACACATACTTCTGTTTAGGTTCCCTGCTTTGATGGAAACTTTGAATATCTCTCAATTACAAGAATGCATACTTGGCTCACTGCAGATGCGCTAACGGAGACAATGCCACCCTATCAGAATTTGAAGAGGTTTTGAAAGCAATGAACATGTCGTCGTTAGTCCCCCTGGCGCCTCGCATCTTCGACCTTTTTGACAACAACCGTGATGGAACCGTGGATATGAGAGAGATACTGTGCGGCTTCTCCAGCCTCAGGAACTCCCGTGGGGACGACGCTCTACGCCTGTGTTTCGAGGTATGTTAAATTTCAAGAAAGTTATGAAACTTACAGAGTCAGAAAGCGAGATGCTCTGCCATGAACTTTGGAGGGATTTTAAGGTAACACCTGATTATCTGAATAGCCCCAGGAACATTATTTACTGGCAAAACAACGCGGCGAAGCAGACAGATTAGAGTTTCAGTACCGGTGTCAAAATTCCATTTATCTATTCCGACAGAACATATCACCTTCCAGTTAGAAAACTTAATTTTTGACAGAAAACAGGCACTGTTTCTGCGATCTTTTCCTGTAATAACCGTAACAAACCGACCAAAGTACGCTATCTTTTCTTACCCGCCAAATATCTCTCTGTAGCAACTCTGGACACAAGACCAAAGATCCTGTAAGAAAAACGAAACTTGTTATCACGCTGACTTAAATTCTGTGCGAACAACAGATGTATGACACAGATCGATCCGGGTGCATCACCAAGGAAGAAGTGGCTTCCATGCTTAGGGTAATACCACCCTTCAACTTTTCACTAAATTCATTTGATTGATTGTTCTCCAGGTTAAAAAGGTTATGTTGCGATGATGACTCTTCTTACAGGCTTTGCCCGACGATTGCCTTCCCATGGACATCGCTGAACCGGGAAAGCTGGACGAGATATTTGACCAGATGGATGCCAACAGCGACGGGAAGGTCACCTTTGAAGAGTTCAAGGCGGCGATGCAGAGAGACAGCTCCCTACAAGATGTCGTGCTCTCTTCTCTTCGTCCGTCATAGTTTCCTGCTACTTTGGGGTTATGCCATAATAAAATTTTGTTGTTTTCGCTAAGTTTCCTTTTCTCTTTCTATCGGCCACATAGAATCTGTTGAGCGCAGAGAGAGAGAGAGAGAGAGAGAGAGAGAGAGAGACTAATGTTTATTGCTCGTATCTGTTGGCAAACGACGACTCTCATTTTAATGATATTTCAAGGAGCCAAGCCTGGTTAAACTCCCATACATACCTTGTTCTTTTGAAAAATCCGCCATTGAAGGACATGGTTTCCTTCGACCGGCAGATAATCTGAGCATTCATATCAATAATTGATGTAGTTGAAGAAAGTCAACTGGTGTATTTTCTGGGGCAAGCTCTAGCATTTGCTTAGCTTCAGATAGAGGATTTTTCACTCTCGGGTGAAAAGGAGAAGCAATTAAACTCGAATAACATCCAAAAATTGCATCAAGAGAATAACCCAAGTGAAGGTTATACACATCCAATCTTCTACCTCATTCATTAAAACCATATTCACACAACTCACTTTTACAGTGGGCTACCTTCTCCTGGTTTCTATTATCTAACACTTAAAGACCTATAAATGGCACATATACCTACCTAAATCCACCCAATGTGGTGAATGTTGTGCTATCTTGAATGACAATCAATCCTAGCAATTTACTTTATAACACTTGTTACATTATACAATATATTTCTGGCTACAGACCTCCACAATGCCTAAATCCTTGAAGCAACTCTGCAGATTCCAACTCTCCGGGTAAATTGTAGCAGACGGTAAATCTTGACTGGCAAATGGTAAGGTGGGCTATACAAGAGAAAAAAATATGCCTGTCAATAATGGATAGGAATGGATATCCCTCTCTAGCTGTGGAAAAAAGAAAAAACAAGTATAACAGGAAAAGGTGATGGCAAAAACAACCAAAACTTGTATGAGCAGCCATTCATGCATCAATATGAATTCTACTATTTAACAAAACATTTGAAGTACCACACAGACCAAAATGCCTATGATCTACATACACCTCAAGTGACATAATGCAGTATTGCTTGATTACAAGGAAAACAGTTGAGAAACTCTACTTACACCTTTTAGAGCTGTTCACGGATGGAAGTCATGGATCTGAGCATTGAGCCTAGAGTGTCTCTTGAAACCTGAAATTTCACCTCTGTTTCTCCGGTGGATGTCTTCGTATCTTGAAGCTGAAAAAGGATAGCAATATAATGCTGTAAGCAAGGATTAAATGAACCAAGTCAACAACACATGAGAGCACATTATTGTGGATAATTCCCACAGTTTTAAGGCTTGCTCTCAGATACCTAAGTGAACTGAAAAACGCAACTCTCAAATGAGAAATGCTTCTTCTCAAGCATGTAAGGAACAAAAAAGTTAAATCCCCATGAAAGGCATAACTGCACAGTGACTTTTTCTCATGTTTGGGATCCTAAAGGGACATATATCATATCCAAGACAAGTCCAATTGCCTGAAGGTTGCCAGAACAATCATGCATAGAGTTTCCAACAAAAAGCAACATCTAAGGGCTTTTGCTTTCTAGGAGAAATTCAAAATTTAGCTGAACCCCCAAGTCTCTTACGCACCTCCTACATCGGAAAACCTAATTATAAAACGTCATAAAGATACTTCCTCTTAAGCCTGAATCATTTGGGGGGCATGGAACTATTTAAAGGAAGAAAACCCTGACATCATTGTTGGACGGTCAGAAATTCCAAATCCTAACACAAAAAACTAGAAATTGATATAGTGTACAGGACATTAGCTGCTACATATTACAGATATCACTGTAAAATATCTATATATCACTAAACCACGTAAATTCTACCCACTGAGAAAGGTTAAATGCTGAAACACCAAAGCCATCGGGAGAAACGGTGTCAAGCCTTTGTACTACCTTCAAATTGATGACAGCCACCTTATTGGCTGGAGATGAGAGCTGTTGGCTGATGTAGGCCATGGACCTCAACATGGGCTCTAGCGTGACTCTTGTTAACCTGAACTGCACCTCTGTCTCTCCACAAGGATTCTTTCCATAGTCTTGCAGCTATAAAAAGGTGAATGAAAATGAAACAAGCTTGTGAGCAATATCCAGAGAGAGAGAGAGAGAGAGAGATAATAACCTCAAAAGTGTGGGTATATATTTATCAGCACAATCATATAACTCCATTCAGCCCCTCATACATACTAAAACAATGGAGCCACAGGAAGACCAGGTGCTTATACTCAGATAAGCACGAAAAACTACCTTCCAGATAACAATGAACAACTTGGTGTCTTTTCAAGTATTTAACAAGGACATCAATGTAAATGTCTGAATTCTGAAATGGAAATTATCAACAATACGCAAATGGTTAACTCTAGTTTACAATCAGGGAAAAAAAGCCTGATCTAGAAAAAGCATAACCATATGGAAAGGCACAGAAATTCATACCTTCAAATTAACTGCAGCAACTTTAGCAGCAGAAGTTGCAGTACTACTCTCAATTACCCAAGTCATGGACTTAAAACAAGAAAGAACAACCTACATTAAGACAAGACAATCAGAAATCGACACAACATGTTGAACTACTATTTAACAAATTCACAAGATGGAGAAAAAAAAGCAGGAAAAATTTAGAAGAGAACAAATATGCTTCCTACTGGGCCATCAGGGGTGCCACTGTCGCGTTGAATTGACACACGGGCAAGGCTGGGCTGAGTTAAATCAGCAACAGAAACTCCATTGTCGTTAAGGTTAAAACGAGGGGGATAGGCATCTTGCCAAGGCCACAGTGCGGGGAACATCTCGGGGACGGATGATGAGGTTTTCTTGCTACTGTCCTCATTACTTCCACCTCTCTGTGAGCTTGGCAGAGCCACTTTAGCAATGCCTTTCTTCACGGAAGCTATCTTTATAACACCCTCTTTTAGAGCACTCATTGCAATGTTATATGTTTCCACGGCAATTGCTCCTTCCTCAGCATACTGGATTGCTTCCCGACATAGGCTGTTGAAGCGCGATGTAAGAGTTTCAATACCATGTGGATCAGAATTTTGTTCTTCAGATCCCAACAGAGATTTCGCATTCCTGGTCCATCGCTTTAATATGTAGTGAGAAGGAAGGGTGAGTACATTTGTCACAGTGAAGACAGTCAATATATGTCTACAGAGTATTCCTGAGTACTCAAACATTTGACAGCTGCAGCTTGCTTTCATCTCAGATACTTTCAGAGCAACTATGAATGCCTTGTCGTCATGTTCATATTTAGCGACCCTGTATTTACTGACAACTCCATCAACCTCAATCATATTTGCAGTATACACAAAAGTTTCAACTAGTTCCTCCTGGAACTTGGCAAAAATTTTCTTTGTATAAAGGTTTGCTGCCTGTTGTTCCATAGGTGATGGAGTCTTCAGGACTGGAGTAGTGGCCATGGTATCATAATCTGCTTCTATTTCCTTCTCTAATGAACTTTCCAGAGCCCTTTCATACTGCTTAAAAAACAAAGGGACTGCTGTTGGTTGATTCACATATCCATCAAAGAATGAGCTCACCCCTTGGTTTGATGAGATTACAGCGAAGAAAGTGTCACGAAAATAAACCGGAGCCCACTGCTTCCTAGCGTTATATACTGCTTGAAGCCACTCATTTTTTCGGAGATCATACCTGTCAAGAAGAGCAACCCATGATGCTTCAAAATCATCGACAGTTTCAGAGAAGTTAATGCAACTGTACAGATCCCTGTAAAAAGAAGGATGAGCAAGGTAGATGTGAGCTAATCTTTCCTGGCCCTCCCTTAGGATGTGCCACTTGCAGATACAGTGACGAGTTTGTGGAAATACTTGAGCCACTGCAGCTTGTATGGCTCTATCCTGGTCAGTAGTTATAGAAACAGGGGGTCTATCATTCATTGCAGACAACCACGTCCTAAAGAGCCAAGCAAAGGATGATTCGGACTCATCTAGAAGTAATGCACAGCCAAACAATATCATCTGACCATGATTATTTACACCGGTGAAAGGAGCGAAGGGAACTTGGTACTGATTTGGTCTATACATTGTGTCAAAAACTACAGCATCCCCAAAGTAGGCATATGCTGCCCTTGATCTTGCATCAGCCCAAAAGACATTAGTCATGCGGTTATCATCATCAAGCTGGATTGCATAATAAAAACCGGGGTTTTCTGCTTGCATTTTCTTAAAATAGTCAAGAAGATTTTGGGCATCTCGTCCCAGATTTCTCTTCCGAATACTGGGTCTCATGTAGTTAACAGAACCAATGTTTCTTGCTGGGTGATTTGATTCAACAGGGGAGATATTCCTCCCTCCTCTATTTGGCTCATAAGCGATATGGTTCCCATGCAAAGAAGCATGAGCATCACTTATAGCATCCAGAGGTTCACTCACATTCTTTGTAGCACCAGCAAAATGCCTACGTGGTCGGAGATGACGCACTTTACTAGGAGTTGCTGTTGAATGGTTATGCTCTTCCACAAACTTTGACACAACCCAATTGTCCGATTCTTTCCTCTCAATTCTGAGCACTGCATTGCAGCTTTCTATATTCTTCCTTTTTAAAACCTCTCCGGAACATGCAAAATCCCAACTTACAATCGGCCCATCGGGCCTACAACGGCTGAATTGACCAACCTGGGTGCTGAAACCGATGTGCCTAGCATATGCATCATAGAAGGTTTTTGCAGCTTCTTCCGATTCGAACTGCATCCCAACACAGGGTTTCACTGTTTTATCGTTTCCTAAAGTAGTCGTCTCCCGGTCTGAAGAAGTGTCGCTGGCACTCTCTTGATCGCCGTGATCATGCACAACACTTTGAGGGATGTGGTGTCCCCTGGGGTCCCCATTTTTATCAACCGATTCAACCTCCATTTTATTCAACTCATAACCCAAGATAGAAAGGAGCAGCTGAGAATGCTACAGTAGCTTCCCCGCGCCTACTCATCTAATTGGAGATGTGAAAAGAGCCGTACTAAGCGTCTCCCACGATACGGAACTACATCCTGCAAATCAAAAAAGCACAACCAAGTGAAGGAATTCACCAATATTAAAAGATTACTTCTTCTTTACCGGAAAGAAAAGAATTTTCAATCATGCGGAAGACGCGATACTTCACCAGCCTCAAGAATCAAGATTGAGTTAATTCTTTACGGTATTACTGCTCCACAATTTAAAAGAAGAAAGAAATGATCCCCCAGTGTTAACGACCGTAACTCTTTCCAAACAACTTCAACGCTCTAATTCCCACACTCCAATATTCTGGAACCGCACACGGTTAGAGAGAGCATCGTTTTCGATCTCGACCCCGCAGAGGAACTTCCGCAAAGCGAATGCTACACCATAAACACGGCAGAACATGCGATTTCTTCAAAATCAAACAATGCATCCCGTCATTCCCGGCGGAAACTGGTGCCGCAATCGAATCGAACGGCGAGGCGGACTTACGTGGCCACTGATTTCAGCGCTCGAGCGATTAATCGAGCCTCGCACAGCAAATTCGAACGACAGCAGCTGCACTCGCGTGTTCCGCGAGCTTTCAGGTGTTGCTCCTGGTTCGATTTCGGCGCGACGGCGTCGGAGTTTTTCGTACTCGAGACGTGAGAGCGACACCGCAACAGAAAGAAGAAGAAAAAGGAAACGCGGCACTCGGGTGTTTCGTTTTGCTGTTTTTTTGGTTATTGTCAATGTTTGCATTTTTTCGCCCCGCAATTTTCCATTAATTACAGAAAGGCTCTCCTCTTTTCTCTAGTCTTCCAACTTGGGTCCAATTTCGACCCAAAAAATTTGGGTCCGATTTTTGGCCCCAGCAAATTGGATCTCGTTTGAGCTGCCCCCGAGGGAGGAAGGGAGATCCCTCCCCTCTCCCCCTCCCTCTTTCGTAGCATATTTTTATTTTGTTTGTCTCTCTCTTCTCTCCCAATATGCACTAAAAGTTTGTGTACGTGAATAAATTTTTGTGGCTGGTCTTGGAAGGACGTGAGACTGGCCATTCGTCTAATCGAAGACCAATGAGGAGAATGCCTGTGACATGACTCCACAGCCCCTCCAAGATTAGGCTGTGCTCCTCTCCCGATTTACATTTGAGTCAAGTTTTGGATTTACTCTCTCGAACTAGATCCATATATAGATTTAGGAGTTCATTATAGGTATTTGATCTATGTTCTTTCAATTTATTATTGTTGATATCTCTGCAAGGCGATAGTAATGAGGGCATTAATTCTAAATGCGCATCGCAAGCTGTTGTAAATGGAGTGGGAGAGTTTCGCGTGTGCATATCACTAGATCCGATAATTGGCCATCAAACGTTTATTATGGTAAATCTGTTCTTGAAAGACGAGAGTATTTTGCCAATTTCTGATTGTGCTTTATTATGTATTATTTGGGATTTTCTAGATTCAGAAACCTTCTATGTATCTCCCGAATATTCTGATATATTAATGACATCTTTCTTTCGAAAAAAAAATGGATCTCATTGATGAATGCATTTTAGTCTCAAGATAGTTATTGAGTGTATTTGAGAAGGTGGGAAAAAAACATAGTATCAAAAGTATACATGTTCATTAAAAGTCATAAAAACTTGTCACCAAAGTGCAATCAAGTATTAAAACTTATAAAAAAAAATACAATTAAGTCCTAAAACTGATCAAATTAGTGCAATCGAGTCCTTCCATTAATTTCGTCCAATTTAGCTAATGAAAAATAATAACGTGGCTTTTAGATATTTTTTCTCTCCTATGTGGCTAAAGCAACATCGTTTTTGTTCAAATGAAATTTTTAGTATAATTTTTATTTGAACTAATTTAAAAATAAGGTTACAAAAAAAAAAACAGGAGTAGAACAAAGGGGACTTTGTAGCCCTCGCCCCCGTTGCCCACCATTGTAGGGAAGGGCCGGCGATGGTGGGGAGGTGGTTGGCTACGATCGCCAAGCCCTGGCCATAGGCCGACGACCCTCACTGACCGAGCGAGGGCTGGCTCACCCTCGATCAGATCATTTAGTCTCCCCATCAGAAAGCAAACAGCAGCAGAATAGCAGGTGGAGTGCGCCCAGAAGAATGGGCTACTAGATCTCATGCCAGCAAAGCAAATTTTGCACGTTCATAGCAGGTGGAGTGTGCACAGAAGAGCGAGCTACTAGATCTCATGCTAGGAAAGCAAATTTTGCACTTTAATGAAGAGGGAGACTAAACGATAGCTCGAGGAAAACATGAAAAAGAACCTATCTTGTCCATTGTCAGCTGTGCGCACGAAAGGGGAAGACTAAACGATACTCCGAGGGACAGCTGGCAACCCTCGCCGACCACTTCCCCACCATCGCTGGCCCTTCCCGACGACGATGGTGGGGTGGCCGGGGAGAGGGCTGCAAAGCCGCCACTGTTCTCCTGTTATTTTTATTTCAACCGTATTTTTAAATTAATTAAAATTATATTAAAAATCATATCAAAATAAAAAACGACGTTATTTTAACTGCGTAGGAGAGAGAGAAAATGTTAGAAAAGGCCACGTAAGCATTTAACGGAAGGTGAAAACCCAAGTCCGAGTGCGTTAACATATCTAGCTGACTCACATTCACTTAAAAGTTAAGCCAATAAATTATGGGCCAACTAAGGCTCCATTTGTTTCACGGAAAATGGCCTCCTGAGGGAAAACATTTTTCAGAAAGTCATTTTTCAAGAAAATAACAATATTTTCCGGCATTTGGCTAATATTTAAGAATGAACTGGAAAATAATTTCCGTCATTTGACAAGCAATTGATTTTCCGGCGGCGGGTGGCCGTGGGCGGCGATCGACGATCAGGGACCGACGGCGGCAACCGACAGAAAATGATTTCTTCTTTTTTAAAAGAGAAAATTGTTTTCCATACTTTTCAAAGAGATTTTTCCATGGGAGGAAAATGTTTTTCAGGGTCAGCCTACTTTTCGCCCCCCAAATGTCGAAAAACCCAGAAAATATATTAACTGCTCAACATTACATTAATTCTCTTATGCAAGACTTCTATAACACAACTTGCACGTATATTCTAACAGAAATTCAGTCAAGAAAGTAAAAACACCGTAAAATTTGAATTTCCTTCCTCTAATTTTGCGAAGTCATTACGGTTTAAGCATTAACTCGAATCGAATTGAAGACTTCAATGGATTTCAAAGTGACGCATGAAATGCTTCCCTCAACTCTATTACATATTCAGGTTGCCTGAAAGAATCTTCGCTAGAAAAATTGCCTTCAGAGCATTTCCTGAACAGAAGATCTCTCTAATCCCTTACGATGAGAGCGACGATGACGGTGATGTCGTCGGCCTTGCCCCCCCGGTGCTCCTAGCCATGCTTCTCCGCGCGCCTTCGGCATGCGCTCGAGCGGCTATCGAAGATGCGATGTCTCTGAAATCCTTGCCTTCTCCCGTAGTTCAACTCTGTAGCTCTGGACAATCACACAAAATTGTCACCAAGTCAGATCGGAAAGATTACTGTAAGCCAAAGGAAACTACGAGAAAAGCTGTCCGATCCCTCATCGGTTGCCCTTTGATTTGGACATTCACGTCCGGTACGATGAAGAACACGGAGTTTGCCGCTGAAAACACAGTAAAGATTCACCGCTAAACATAGGGCTCCTGCAGATCTATGTCATGTTATGATTCGAGTCTCGTCATTCTATTAGGTTTTGTGCAGTTTTCGCATTCAAAACTGGACCGTCTTATTTGACATGCGTGACGTTAAAGCTGCTCGATAATATCATTATGGAAAATGCTTCCTGACACTTGACAGTACCGTCAGAAATGATTTAATTTCAATAATATACAGTGAACAATCTACGTTCGGGAAAATGGAAGAAAACAAACTACCTGAAATTTTCTGGTGCAATTCTCTATCCGTAAATTCAAGTTCTTTTGCCTGTGCTGATCCCGGCGAACTGCAGTGCCCCGGCTATCTTGCAAGCTGATATGAACTATTGAAGAAGTGCTGTTGGATCGGGTAGATGCCCTCGCCCTGTCGGATCAGCACGAACCCGCTATCGCTGACGTTCACGACTAAGGTTGGCAATGCTAATTAGTCGTACACTCCGAATGTTCGCAAAGAAAAAGGACGTCCATCATCGGCCAGCGTCAGTAAACACGCTGTGGCCGATCCCCTGACTGAGGTTCCATCGAAGGTCACATTGAGTACAGACTCGAGGTCCGGGCGGCCGGCCTCCGGCTTCCCGACTTTGTCTGCGCAGCTCATCATGAGCCCCTGGGCATACTCCCTGGGGTCGATGCTGGACTGAACCCAACTCCCGACCCCGATCGTGCTCTTCTCAGAGCATATGAAGTGCCGTCGTCGACGTGGGGGTACACGGCCCGTTTCTTCGGCACGTAACACGACCCCGCGATCATCCTTAGCGCGCTTGTGCGTGAACTCAGGAAGGCCGAGGTGTTATTGTTGTGTGCGATTTGATAGATGAAGAGAGGGACAGAGTTTCTTGAAATTAAAGCGTGTAATGGTTGGAATAGGTTTCCGAATTCCACTTGATGAAAAATTTCAAGGAAAATCATTCATCTTTAATTTCAAATTACAAGTTCTTAACCGATAGATTCTATTAGCAATAATTTGTTGGTTTGGCCCAAAAAAAAATGTATGAATAATCTGTTGTTTGAAGCACCTTTATGCTTTTTGAACTTGGTATTTTTTATCCAAAAAAATAAATTCGAATATTATGAGGATTAAATGAAGATTTACAAGGCGACCTTCGAAGTGAAAAAGAAAACTAATTGACTCGTGTCTCGAAGTCTACAATAACTTGTTTGAATATCCACAATCATATATTCGGTAATGCTTAATTAGATAGTTTTTAATGCATTGATCCATCTCATGATGAGAATGGTCAATGATATGAAAGCTGAATTATCCTAGATAAAATATACTTGTTGTCAATATAAAGAGAGATGAAAAGGGAAAAAGAACCCATGCATCGGTGGTCGCGTTGGTAAGGATTAGACTGTCGGGGCCCACGCTAAGTTTGCTCGCGGGTCGTGGGGTTGAAACTTACTCGCTCCCCGGTGATTTAAGTGAGGGGTCGTGGCGGTGAGTTGCTGCGCTAGCTCCCTCTCCTCCGAGAACTAGTCGTGCTTCACCGCTGGTTTGAGCGTAAGCTTGCCGGTTGTGTGGAACCTCGATCATAAAAAAAAAACAGAGAGAAAAAGTATCAAAAAAATCATAAATCTTTTGCATTTATGCCAATTCGATCTTTACCGGACCACAAAAAAAAAACTTAAACTTTTCGGTATACTAATTAAGTCCTAATTTTCTTATGATTTATTAATATAATCTATCTGGCTAAAGCAGAAAATCGTTAACATGAACGTTGAACGTGCTTGTCCCACGTGGTATGATTGCAACTGACGCTGTCAAATTTTAAATATTATATTGTTGATTTTTTATATTTTTTTCTCTTTTCTTTTATTTCTTTATTTTTTTTAACAACTTTGGGTCATGAGGTCGACGGCCGACCAACATTGGCCAGAGGCTAGGGGATCATAGCCCTCGCTGGCCATGGGAGAGAGGCAAAGGCCCTCATCTAGACCTTGCCGACCCATAGTTGGGAATAAAGAAAGGAAAGAAAAAAATAGAAAAAAAAATCCACAGCTGCGTCATGTGAAAAGGCTAGCTTCTATATTAGTGATTTCCGGTGTAGAATATCTTATCAACTTGTAAAAGTATTTAATATTTAATTAACATAATTAAAACGTTTAGGATTGAATTGGCATAAACATAATAGGTTTTGTGCATTCATGGTATTTTTCTCCTATGACAAACAGCAGAAGAGTTAAAAGTAAAGTCACTTCAAAATTAACCAAATTAAAAAATTGTGAGACTTCCTGCATTCAGAGCCGTCTGGATGGTTCCGATACAGGCAAAAAAGACAAGTTTTCACTTTTTATTTTATTTTAATTTGTAATCGTTTGTCACACCATCCATATGGTTATCGAAATAGTTTTTCGAGTGGTAAATCATAAATGTAACCATTATATTATCTTTGCATTTTAACAATATCAGTTGCCTTTTTCTGTAAATGTTAAATTAACTAAATATTTACAAGATAAGGAGAAAAACAACAGTAATCTTCAAAGCAAGCACAGCTCTTTTGCCTTCGCGAGAGAATGCCGTCAAAGAATGTCCTGGACAGATCTCTCTAACCCCTCACGATGAGAGCGACGATGACGGTGATATCGTCGACCTTGCCCCCGCGGCGCTCCTTGCCGTGCTTCTTACTGCCTTCGGAGAAAGGCGTCCTCACGGTCTTGTCGAGGGAATTGGCATGCGCTCGAGCGGCTATCGAAGATGCGATGTCCCCGAGATCCTTGCCTTCGCTCATCCCGGCTTCTGCTGCGTCCTTGATTTGCTCGACGAACATGTTGTCGAACAACCCGTCCGTCCCGGCGACGATGATGTCCCCCTCACGTACTTTGATTTTGTAGCTCTGGACATCCACATAAAAAAAAAAATTGTTATCGGGTCGGACCGGAAAGATTATTTCACGGACAAGCCGAAGGAATTATAAGAAAGCTGCCGAATCGCTCATCGGCTGCGCTTTATTCTGGGCTTGTACATTCGGTACGATGCTGAATACCGCGGGATTAGCCGATCAAAACACGTAAAGATTCACCGAAAAACATAAGTCTCCTGCGGACCTACGACTTGTTACGATTTGGGTGGATTTTGGGTGGTTTTCGCATTCGAAACTCGGACTGCCTTATCCGACATGCGTGACGTGCCGTTAAAGCCGCTCGCTAATCTCAGTACAGTGAACAAGCTACGTGAAATTTTCTGATGCAAATCTCCACCTGTAAATTCAAGTTCTTTTACCTGTGCTGCCAGCGGCGACATGTAGTACCCCGGCGTTATGCTAAGCTGATATGGACAATTGAAACGGTGCTCTTGGATCGGCGACCGGTAAACGCTCTTGCCCGATCGGATCCACACGAACCCGCTATCGCCCACGTTCACGACCTGCAAGCAGTGCTGCAACGGAGAAACACAGCAGAAGGTCGCAATCAGTTTAGTAACACTAGTTAGTCGACTGCTCGGAAAAGTCCGCAAAGCAAAGGACGTACATCTTTGGCCAGCGTCAGTAGACACGCCGTGGCCGATCCCCTGACTAAGGTCCTGCGGAAGGCCTTGTGGAGTACCGACTTGAGGTCCACGCGGCCGGCCCGCTGCTTCCCAACTGCGTCGGCACAGCACGTCATGAGCCCCCGGGCATACTCCCCGGGATCGACGCCGCACTGAACCCAACTCCCAACCCCATCCGACACGCCGATGGTGCTCTTCTCGGAGCATATGAAGTGCGCGTCGTCGCCGTCGGGGTACACGGCCTGTTTCTTCGGCACATAACACGACCCGGCGACCATCCTTAATTTCGCTTTCTCAGAAGCCCCGCGGGCACCACAAACGAACCACATCCTTGCTTTTTCGTGTGTGTGTTCTACTCTGGAACGTCGAGGTGTTATGGTTGTGTGTGGATAATTTATATGGATGAAGAGAGGGAGAGAGATTCTTGAAATTAAACTGTGTAATGGTCGGACTAGGTTTCCGAATTCCACAAGGAAGATCATACTTCATCTGCAGTTTTATGTGCTTATCTTCTACTCTCTTTTTTTTTTTTGAAATTTCTTTTAATTCTTTATTGTCATAATTATAATCTTGATAGCATAACAACTGTGTATTTTCAAGTTTTTTGTGTCACGTTTCATGATGGCTCCAAGCCATCCCAAGCGGTTTTTATCTTTGACGAATGTAAAGGATAAGGAAAAGAATTTGATCTTGCTAATAAAATAATTACATGATCGATAGCCATACAATATCATTGGAAGTTAGAAATAGAATTAGAATTTAAAAAAATGCTCATATTTACGACAAAGGTAATTTGTAAGGGAAAAAAAAAAAGCAAATTACGAATTCTTAAACGGTAGTTTCTACTAGGATAGGTTTGGCCCAAACAAATATAAGAATAACCTTTTGTTGCTTTTTGTGTTTCAAAATTTTGGATTTCGAACAATAAGAAATTGGAATGTCATGAAGCTTAAATGTAGATTTACAAGTCGAATTTTGTATATTTTAAAATAATTTTAATACGTGAGCTACGAAAGGAAAAAAAACAACTTATTATTATGCGTGTCTCGAAATCGAAGGCACAAGTCATCACATGTTCCCTTTTATGCTCGGAAATCGTCCAAAAAGTCCGAAACCTATTCTACTTTTGTGAATTCAATCCTAAACTTTTTAATTTTGCAATCGAATCATAAATATTTTTTCGCGTTTTATTAATTAAGTACATTTGGTGAAGTTCGGCCAGAAATTGTTGGAGTGAACATTGGGCCTTCTTATGTGTCATTACCAGCGCTAACGTGAATAATTTTAATAGGATTTTATTTTTATTTTTTGGATTTTTGTATTGATGTTTTTAATTTTTTTAATTGTTCTTTTCTTTTCTTACTTTTTCTTTACTGGCTAAAGAGGATCGTGGGGGCCTCGCTGGAACTATGTCATTTGAGTATTGGCCACCAGGGCAACAAGTCGCAGAATCGCAAAAAACATGCAAAATCTATCCACGTCTTCATAAGCTCAAACCCACGAGAGACAAGAAACGGCCGTCGCCGCGGTTGAGGTCGACGGCGAATCTCTTGCCGTCGTGGACAATGATGTCGATGAGGACAGCAACTTCTCCGGGCCGCCACTGTCGCCAACACCTCCGTCGGATCTCCCAGACATGTCCACCTTATCAGCTCCGGAGCTCGAATCCCTAGTCTCCATCAACGCACCTCCGCTTTCCCGGACTCCAAAGATCGAAGATCGAGTCAATGTCGTCTTTGAATCCATTGATTCCGGCGAACAAACTCGGCAGGTAGGGAATCAGCAGCTGCGTGAAGCCCATGTCGGCACAGAAGGTCCACGGAAGCTCGCCATCTCCGGCGGTGGAAGCTTTCATTTGAGGTAGTTGAGGTTGGTTTTGCGGTTCGGCGGCAGGTGAATCTGACCAATTTCGATTGTCATCGTCATGTCGGTGGTCGATTTCGCGTCTAGAAGCTGTTGCGGCAATTGTGATGGCTGGTCGGAGCTGAAGAGATTCATGTGAATGCCTTTCTTCTTCAGGCGGTTGACGTAGATACCGACGTCGAGGTTGGTGACGGCATTCGCCGCTGTTCTGGATCGCCGCCATGTCATAGGCTTCGGCAGCCCCCTCTTGAGTGCCCTGCGAATTCCTCTCTTGTACCCAATAACGCTTCGAATTAAATGAAATCATTTCACATAAATTTCAAAACTTTGCTTAGGAAATATAGAGGACCTAAGTATGCAAACTAGACTAGCCCCTATTTCCATATGGTTGTCGAAATAAAAAGGACAATCCCCACCAAAAATCCTGAAATTTTGCCGGCTGTATGCTAGTCCCCTGAAGCTAAAAAATGAATAAACCAACAACCTATTCTTTTTCCAACTGAACAATTGAGGGTTGATGGTGAAGAACTCCAACATGTAAGAGTCATAGAAAAAAATCTTGAGGTCTTTGACCGAAAGATTTGACAGCGATCAAAGAAGGTCAAGATATATCAACCTTGATGTCGGAGCGGTTGATGGGTTTATTATGCTCGCATGAGCAAAGAATGAATTAGAAGTTCGTCGATTCGTATTCCGAGCAAGCACTACAAAGTCAAGTCGCCAACTCAAACCTATGAGGCTAGCATGTTGCCTGAGGTTGTGGTGGTGGATAGAGGTAGTAATTTGAATTCTACCGCAAAATATAAAACAAGTGACAAATCCAAAGTCAAGAGTTATAAGTGTAACAAATTTGGACGTTACAGATTTGAATGTCAAGTAAACATGGGGCACGAGTAGTTAGAATACATACATGCCGTCGATGCTAATGAAAACATGGTGATAGCATGCAAAACGGACGACTCGTGTACTAGTGATGCCAATATTTAGTATCTCGATACCGAGTGTAGTAATCACATGTGTGGCCAAAATGAGCTCTTTTGGCATCTAGATTAACGGTTTGTGGAGAAGTCAACTTCGGGAATATATAAAAAATTCTTGTGACGAGCAAAGCTAAAATTGATATCAAATCACAAGATGGTGCTAATGTTGCTATTGCAAGTGTTTACTTTGTGCTTAGACTTTTCTGGAATTTGCTTAGTGTTGGGCAACTTTAAAAAAAAAGAGCCATGAAGTTAGCATTGAAAAGGGGTGCAAACAATAAGTTGATCACAGCGGTGCACATGACAGAGAACTAGATGTTTCCTCTATCTCTTCAACCAAAAACTTTGTTGAGTTTTGAGGCCTTGACAAAAGAAGCAAGTGGTTGTGGTATCTTCGCTTCGGTCATCTAAATTTTTGTGGATTACAATTATTGGTCAGAAAAAGATGGTGACTGAGATGCCTTCAATCGATAGTCCAAACCATCCATGTGAGGGATGTCTTGTTGGAAATCAACATCGAGAATCCTTTTTAGTAGAAAAAGCTAGAAGAGCCAAGCAACCTTTAGAGAGCTGGTATATATAAATATATGTGGCCTGACTAAGGTATAATCAATCGAAATAAAAAGGTACATGTTAATTTTTGTTGATGATTTTACCAGAAAAATTGAGTATATTTGTTGAGAGAAAAATCTAAAACTTTTGGAAATTCGAAGAATTTAAAGTCTATGCTAATAAATATAGTGGCTTTTAGCTCAAGACATTGAGATCAGATGGAGGTAGAGAGTTTATTTCAAATGAATTTGACAAATACTGTAAAATTCATGGAATTGAAATGTTATCTACTACTGGCTATACTCCTCAGCAAAATGGTATAACATTAAGAAAGAATGGAATGGTTTTTGAAATGGCAAGAAGTATGCTAAAGGATAAAGGTTTACCAAAGAAGTTTTGGGCAGAAACCATTACTTGTGTTATATTTATCCTACATAGGTATACAACAAGAAGTGTCCTTGAAAGAATCCCAAAAGAAACTTGAAGTGGAAAAAAGCTAGACGTTTCACTCCTACGAGTATTTGGGTGTGTTGCATATCCTCATATACCAGACGAACAGAGAAAGAAGTTGGATGATGAAAGCCATAAGTGCATCTTCATCGGCTATAATGACGTGACTAAGGGTTATAGGCTATATAATCCAGTCATAGAAAATGTAATTATCAGCAGAAATGTCCATTTTTTTAGCATGAAGCTTGAGATTGGAACCACAAGGATGATCCTTAAAACATCACCATTGAAGATCAACCAACAGTCAGAGAGACAAAAAATCCTTACACTAAAAATCCATCATTTTTGCCTAGTAGTTCATCTTTTTCACTAACAACCGTTTTAGAATTATCGATTATTCGTTCGAAGTGACTATGGCAAACGCTTGTAAAATTCAAGGATTATGTGGTCACAATGGATGATGATAATGATAGTGACAAAATCATTGATTAAACAATGGTAATTTTTTGTTTATTTATTGAATGTCACCCTATATCTTATAATGAAGCAGCTCCAGATGAGAAGTGGATCCAAGCAATAGATGAAGAAATCCACTCCATCGAAAAGAATGATGCACGGCTATTAACTTCTTTACCATCTAGTAAGAAGCCCATTAGTATTAAATGAATGTACAAGACGAAGTACAAACCTGACAATAGGGTCAATTCTAGGATGGATGACTCCCATCCTCGAATCGAGAACTGCTTGCTAGGGATTGGTTTCGCAAAATGAAATCTATGAACCACCCACTCGCTCTAGGGATCCACCCTAGAACCAAACAATTGGTCCGGTTCGGCTTCTAGTTGGATCTCAATCACAGTCCTATCGAGCACCAATATTAAAATTAGAAATTAGTATCAATCCCTAGTGATTGAAAGAGGAGGGCTCAACTTGGGATTTTTGTAGTGTATTCCCCATGTTTGTGTTTAATATTCTTATCACATGAAAAACTTAAGGAATGTCTTTGCAGGAGGCAGCATTATTGTCAGTAATGGAATCGAGTATCGTAGGAAATGCAATAATAGTTGATCAACTGATTAATACAAATTTTCAAATGCATTTATAATGTACAACACATATAATACATCAAAATAAGTTGGGTATGGACTCTTTTTTTTTAATTTATGAATGGGTCTGAACTCTAGACCTTTGAGGAAAATGGCTTCAAATAAAAGAATATACATTTATATTATATAAATGGACTAACTCGGTTGGTCGATTGGATGGTTCCCACAAAAAACCATGAACTAAACTAGTACCTATCAATTCTAGAAAATTGAAACCAAAAATCAAATCAATACCCGCCAATTTCATCCAAAATCAACCTATTAGGTACAATCCCAATTTGGGTGGATCATGATTTTTTCGCTCACCCTTACTTAATGGTCAAATGGATCGTTACAAAGCCAGGTTGGTCTTAAAAGGCTATAATCAAAAGTCAAGTAATGATTATTTTGAAGTACTTACACCAATGGCTCAAATAGGTACCATTTGAATGATATTAGCACTAGCAGCTCGGAACCATTAGAAGATTCATCCAATGGATGTGAAATCATCATTTCTCAATGGTTTCCTTGATGAGGAAGTCTAAGTGCAGGTTATGAGAACAAAGAGTGTGGAAAATCAACTGTACAAGCTAAAGAAAGCATTATATAGGCTAAAACAGACACCTTAAGCTTAGTATGCGAGGATCAACACGTACTTGTTGAAGCATGATTTTCAAAAGTGCCTATATGAGCATGCACTATATATCAAGCCAAATATTGATAGTGATCTTATCATTATATGCATTTATGTAGATGATTTGATATTTACAAGAAACTGTGAAAAGATGTTTGTTAAATTTAGGGACACCATGACTAGTTAGCAGAACGGCTGGACTTTAAGAAAGAAAGAATCGGCGAGCTTGTAAATCCCTCTAATTTAAAAGTTATTGTAGCCAATTTAACATATTTGACATCCACTAAGCCGAATATCACTTATGGAGTGGAGATTATTAGTCAGCTCATGGAGAAACTATACCAAGCATATTTGTAGGCAGCAAAAAAAAAATCTATGGTATGTTAATGAAACTCGTGATCATGGAATTTTATATTCTAATTTTATATTCGTACATTGACAATTTCAATTTAGTGAAGTATACCATAGTGATTGGGCACATGATACTGAAACGCGAAAGACTACTTTCGGATATGCGGTCTTCCTTGGATCAGGAGTAATTTCTCAATCCTTCAAAAATAACAAGTTATTGCATTTCCAACAGCTAAAGCAAAATACATATCAATAGCTTCGACAACATGTCAAGGGATATGGCTTCATAAGATGCTTTGTGAATTGATATATGAACAAAAAGGTCCTACCAAATTAATGTGTGATAACAAGTCAACAATTGCATTAGCCAAGAATCTAGTTTTCCATAGCAAGAGAAAATACATCGACATCAAGTATGAGCTAGTCAAAGATGGTGAGATTGAGCTTGATTTATGCAGGTCTGAAGACTAGATTGCAAATATCTTGACAAAATCATTAAAGACGGATTCGCTTGAGAAATTGAAAATGATGCTTAGTGTTATGGATTTTCAAAATCAATTTTAAGGGAGGCTGTTAGAAATAATAAAATTGATCTTTTGGTTAGAAAAAAAAAATTGGATTTTGCTTCTTCATTTTTTGACTTTTCAAACTCCTTGACTTGGGTAAGAAGCAAGGCAAAAGTTTTTTTATAAATATATGAGGAAGTCTTTTATTTGTTGTAAATCATAGAAGCATATAAAGTTAGACAGATGGAGATTTCTGAGAGAAAAGTTGACGTGTTTTCTTCCTGTGTGAAGCCTTTGCAAGGCATTTTGAATACTGCATCTCTCATCTTTGCATACTTATGTTCTCTCCGCATCAAACCCTCTTTTTGGTTCTTACATGGGCCCAAAAGAAATCGATGACAAAGATGAAGAAGTAGGAAGCCTTTTCATTTGGACTCTTTTTTTTTTATCTATGTCAAACTCGAGGGAGACACAAAGAGGGGGGGTGAGTAGTGTTGACACCTAATTTTCAATCACTTTTTCTCTTTTAAAATTAATTAAAAAAATTTCATAAAAATTCATAAAATTGGAAATTCAACTTTGGGGACCTTGGCTAAGCTCAGGGAACCAATTTTGACCAAAAAATGATTTTTCATATTTTCAGTATTTTTCGGTATTTTTATTTTCGAAAATTAATATGAAATCCATAAAAATTCATAAAATTAGAAAATGAACTTTGGGGACCTTGACTAAGCCTAGGGAACCAATTTTGACCAAAAGATAATTTTTCATATTTTCAGTATTTTTACGTATTATTTATTTATTTATTTTTAAAAATTAATAGAAAATTCATAAAAATTCATAAAATTGAAAAATCAACTTTGGGGACCTTAGCCAAGCCTAGGGAACCAATTTTGACCAAAAATGATTTTTTCATATTTTCAGTATTTTTCGATATTTTTATTTTCGAAAATTCATAAAAAAAAATTAAGAAAATTGAAAAAATTGAAAAATCAAGTTTGGAGCCTTGGCCAAGCTTAGGAAACCATTTTTGAATAAAAAATAATTTTTTTTATATTTTTTTATTTTTTATTTTTATATTTTAGAAATTAGGAGAATATTTAACAAATAATAGCATTTGAGGCCATAAAAATGTGAATAAATAATCAGTATTTTAATTTTACTTTTCTCTTCATTTTGGTCAAATGAATTCCGAAAAATTCAACCCGGAATCGAAAATGTCTTTATTAATTTCATTTTCAGGTCATTTGAAAAAAAACATTTAAAAAAAATCATTTTAGCTTTGTAATTTTAGATTTTTGCATTTATGGAGTCGTGGCATCATTCTTTAATAGTCCGAGTTTTTCAATAGCTTGATGGTGCACTTTCCATTGTCGCGTTCGATTCTCGAATTCAATTCATCATTCGGTGGAGAAGTCGTGGTAAGAAAAATTGAGTAGCAGTAAAGGGACGAGACGAGAGTGATATGGTTAGGTGAGCCCATGAACAGGGAACTGATGCAGAATAGCGGAACGATCTATTACCTTGAGTCTTCGATTTAATTCCAATTAAAAAATTCTTCCCTGGGTTTTAAATATCCCAAGAAGGTGCTGGTGGAGGAGTACATCGTGAGAGTTCTCCCTATCCCATTAACCGAAAGAAAAGAAGCAAGACATCATGCAACAAAAGTAAATAGAGGAAGCATGATAAAATCCACCGAAAGAATGAGTAATAATGGGGAGAAAAAGGTGTCAGCCAATTTTTGTTTAAAAAAAAATAATGGATGGGGGCATACTCCACGCCAAAAGATCATGCTAAAGAGATGTTAAAAAAATCTAAAGAAATGGGGAAGGTGGGGGGAGATTATTTTAGAATAAAAGTGGGGAGGTCTCTCTCTATTTTTCGAGTCTCTGCTGGCCCAAAATCTGGAAGCATTGTCCTCTAAACACGAGCTCGGACCGCGAAACTTCTGGCGGTCGGTCAACGTTGATACCGAGGGAAGACCGAAGGGAACAAAAAAAATGAAAAAAAAAGAAGGATCCCTTTTGAACTTTTCCTTCCCCAGAATTTGCTCAGAATTCTCGGTGAAGAACGTCTATTCAATCCTCGTTAGCTGGCTGACCAACAAGTAGAATGTGATTCGGATCATCTAGGGGGTCTAGCTTCCAGTCTACCCAACGTGAACCTCGGAACTGTCCTTCAGATCAAAACACGAAGTGCAGTCCGACCTAAGTGAAAAAAACGGCGAGGTTGAAAGATCGACTAAATAGCTAGCAGCTCCTCTCCAACTGGGAAGGGCATCTCTACTCTGACGTCCAACTCGGAGAAAGAGGCGAGCTTCGCTTTCACGTTCGACGGCGTACTCTTGAGCAGCAACTCCAGGCGGACACCCGATCGCGGAGGAGGCGAGAGGATCGATCAAACGTGGCGGTGGCCATGGCGTTTCTCTTTCGCGTCGTGTCTATGATCCGACGGCTTAGATATTTCCGTCTGCGATCGTACAAGGGATCCTCTATCAGCCCGTCTCGTCTCTCTCTCTCTCTTAGTCTCTACGGACGAAGTTGTATCTGAGAAGCTATGCAGATTTCTTCTTCTGACTGCTCGTCCCGTCTTCGAAGATCTTCTCTGGCCGGACGTCAGGTCCCTTCTCCTTGAATTTCTTGTTTACCGTCCCCTCTTTCCATCCTCTATGGTTACATTCTCAAGTCCACCTCTAAGGGAGATTAGCTTCTCAGTCTCATGGTTTTTGCTTTTAGAGTTTCAATAAACTCCAAAACGAAAGGGGAAAAAGAAAAGCGAGGGAGCACCAAATAACTTTTTCTCATTTTACTTCAGTCCCTCCAGGATCACCCCATTTTCCTTCCCGTTTCTTTCTCGGATGCTGGGTCCTCTCTGTTTTTCTTGATTTTTCTCCTGCCGCTCATATTTTCAGAACTTCTTGGGCTGGTACAGAGGGGTAGTAGCCTGTTGAACTTCACCTTAGAAGTTCCAAGTTTCGAAATTAGCATCTCATTTTGAATCCGCCTCGCGAAATCCGATATGGGTCTGGCTTTTTCTTGTATGAGTTTTGTGTTTATTGCGGTCTTTGGATCTGATAGAGAAGTCTAGGGTTCTTACCGTTAGTCCAAACCGAGGAGGCCTCGCCTTTTATTCTTTTCATTCCCTTTATTTCTGGAATTTTCCTTAGATTATGAAGAGTTCGGTCTTTTTCTAGATTCTCGTAACTTATGCTCAACAGCGGAATGGGGGCCTTAAATTCCTCTCCAAAATACCCCGTTGGTTTCCAATTTTCCTTTTCCTCTTAAAAGTTTCACTTGTGCTTCCTCCTGCTCTAACCAATATCTGTGTCTCAGCCTTCGAGCTTCTCTAAATGAGAGAATCGATATTAGTCTGCGACGTTGAATAGCCTTGTGCACTTTAACTTCACACCTCCCAGATGTCATTAGTTTCACACGAAAGGAATCGAAAAAATCAAAATCCTACCTCCGGCGTCACACCTCCAGAATTCGAACCGGTTGTTCCATGAAAGCAAAGGGGACGAAATGGACCCCAAGGAGATCAAGCAGTTCGAGAATTTATGGGCAATGTACGATAAAAGCAGGCTGAGCAATTTTGATGAAGAAACTCTTTACCCCTTTCTTGAATAAAATATACTCCACCCATAGAGCGAATATTTTATTTAATTCTTTGCAGGATCTTTTGGTTATATTCCTCTGGAGTATGCACATGCCACGTGAGTCGTTGATCCTGAGCATGAAAATATCATCCTCCAATTTGGAAAAGTAGAGGAAGATGTGTTTACGATAGATTACAATATTTCTTGGAGACCATGGTTGTTTAATGTGTTTCGGGCGGACCACTCTTGATCAAATAATTTTGCCAGAAACTTCTGGCAATACATCGAAGCTAAGTCCTCTTCTGTTCTTTTTACCTTTTTTTATTTTATTTTATTTCATTTCATTTTATTCGTTAGCATTATTATTATTATTATTATTATTATTATTGTTGTTGTTGTTGTTGTTGTTGTTGTTGTTATAATTATTATAATAATAATTATTATTGTTATCATTATCATTATTATTAAATGATACCAAATTTCCGCCTCTTTTTTCTCCATATTTTTATGTCAGGGAAGAACAATTCCATATTAATGGCAAAGCCCACACAGGCGCAAAATTGGCCTAGACGAGCTCCTAAGTGCCCACTAATTTCCCAGCTGATATGTGATTAAAAGTCCCTCTTAATTCAAAAGAGACTCTCCATGTTAAGAACAGAGAGAGCGAAAGCCAATTCTAGAAATCCCTCCCAAAAAAATGGGAGATAAGTGCTCTTTTCATTCTTTTGGTTTTAAGTGCAGATTAACACATATTTTGTACACTGTCATTTCACTCTATTTTATGTCAGGAAGCCGCAGCTTTATATCAATGGTCAACCCTATGGAAGCACAAAATCGGCTTGGATGAGTCCTCAAGCGCGCACAAATTTCAAATTGTTGAATCAATTCGTTGTATTTTATTTTAAAGAATTCATACCCCAGAATGGAGAGGACAAAGTCCATCCGCAATTTAAATACCTGCACCATAAATCCCAAAGGGAAGAGCCAAGCCAATGCTTAGCCTCCCATTGGAGGTTTTTACTTACAGTAGTTAAATACCTGCAACTTAAATACCTGTACCTTAAATCCCAAAGGGAAGAGCCAAGCCAATGCTTAGCCTCCCATTGGAGGTTTTTACTTACAGTAGTTAAATACCTGCAACTTAAATACCTGTACCTTAAATCCCAAAGGGAAGAGCCAAGCCAATGCTTAGCTTCCCATTGGAGGTTTTTACTTACAGTAATTAAATACCTGCAACTTAAATACCTATACCTTAAATCCCAAAGGGAAGAGCCAAGCCAATGCTTAGCCTCCTATTGGAGGTTTTTACTTACAGTAGTTAAATACCTGCAACTTAAATACATGTACCTTAAATCCCAAAGGGAAGAGCCAAGCCAATGCTTAGCCTCCCATTGGAGGTTTTTACTTACAGTAGTTAAATACCTGCAACTTAAATACCTGTACCTTAAATCCCAAAGGGAAGAGCCAAGCCAATGCTTAGCCTCCCATTGGAGGTTTTTACTTACAGTAGTTTAAATACTTGCAACTTAAATACATGTACCTTAAATCCCAAAGGGAAGAGCCAAGCCAATGCTAGGCCTCCCATTGGAGGTGTTTATTCACTGTCATGTACTTCCTATAATTTAATTTTTGAATCATCAGACCCAAAAGATAAGTAGGTCGTAATACTGCACAGAAGTCGTTAACACACTCCCTCTTTCGGCTTCAGGGAATCTTTAACACTTAAAAAAATATAACAAATAAAAATATATAACATCCATGCATCCTATTTAAAAAGTGAAAACACAAAAGAGAATACCCTACTAGAGCCTTAGGAATAAACCAAGTCTGAGTTGCCGAATTAGGATATCCATGAAATTAAGGTACCGAAAGGGCATTAGTTTTACTAGTGTAACCAAGTCCCCGAGCTCCTAATCTCTGGTTCGCAGGAATAAATTAGTTCTCCCGCTAATTTATTTAGGTTTCTAATCGACCTACCAAGAACGATTAGTGGCGACTCCAAATTTTAAAATCATTTAAACAAAAACCAAAGTTGCGATTCGGTAGGGCTTGGGAGGGTCCGCGTTAGGTTAGTCAAATCTAATTAACCTAATAATCCGTTAACCCATTTTTAAAATTTAAAATTTTTTTAGAGGGTCGCGACAAGTAGCCCTATTAAGTGAACAACAGCACCTTCGCTCCCCGATCCAATTAGGTATGGCAAGAAAATTACCTGCCGTTGACCATAGCCGACCACCGGCCGATGTACATCCCCTAAAGGGTTGCATCGTGGGACCTATACAAATCCATCTCGACTCATGTTGAGAAGGCAATACCCACAATCATACCATAATATCGAATCGATCACATGGCAAGTAGATCTGTCAATATAAGTCATAAATCTATATTTGACCCATATTTTGTATAAAATGGGTCTTATATGGATCATTCACTTTTAAAAGACTCACTAAAAAAAGATCCAAAAGATTGAAGCAAAATTAAATGGGTATTTTTTACCTATTTTTGACCCATGACTCCCATAAATTACAAATGGGCTCATGGCTTCAAAACCTTAACCTATTATATTTTTTTAAAAAAAAATTCTATGTTTATAAGTGAATGAAAGAAATTACAAAAAATTAAAATTAAAAAACATAAAAACTTTTACTGACCATCTGCTACCACCACTGGTCGCCGTCCACCACCCACCACCAATTGCCCACTGCCTCCAATCGCCATCAGTTGCCACTGCCCATCGGTGGCTGAAGAAGAATGAAAGAAAAATAAGATAAAAGTAATTTTTTAAAAACTTTAAAATATATATTTAAAAAAATTCTAAAAATCAAAAATTAAAAAATATAAAAATATATATTTTTTAAAAAAATCATTAGATTTTTTATTGCATGAAAGTATTTTAGTTTATCATTTTCCATTTTATTTAATAATTTTTTTATTGTTTAATGTGTTTTTTTATTTGATATAAATTTTTTATTTGGTAATATATACATGTAAAGAGCTTAAAATAAGTTAAATGAGTTATATAAGTTTTCTTAAACTATTAATATGATTTGGTAATATGAGTCAAAATGGATCGAATTAGATATGAGTCATTACATATAGATCAAAACGAGCAAAACAGGTCAATATAAGTCGGACCCAAATCCGACCCAAGCACCCATTTAATACCTCTAATGGCAAGAGTAAAAATAAAAAATGCTATTCGATTTGCAAAAGTACACACGAGGTTTGTACAACGATCTGATCCACGATTTCCTCGTTCCTAAATAAACAATAACTGCAAAAGATGTTGACAATGAACTCACGATTGTTGAACTTTTTGCTCCACTGCTCTTTCTCAGCACAGTTGATCATCAGTGCCTTGGCTTGTAAATTAATTATCCCCGTTCAATTGTGTATGTCCTTCTTCACAAAGGAAAAATAAAAATGAAAACTGCCTCTACAGATCCGAGTCCGAGATAAGTCTACATGACCCCCATCGACCGAGTTCACGAACCCGGGTCCAGTCTCTGTCCAGTCTCTCAAAGTAGGCTCGCGCTCTGGAGGTTCTCGGTCATAAGAAAGAAGCGATGAGACTCGCCCAACAAGCAAATGGAAAGAGCAACGGCGATCGGAATCCGCTTTCGCCTCTCAAACTACTTTCTTGTAATGCAAAACCACAACAGCAATTACATAATCACATCATCATTGGAAGGATTTTGCTTCTCTCTACCTTGATGAACTTCTGCAAGTCTCATCCTCAATCATTTTAACTCAGAGGAAAGAACCAAATGGAGCGAATGTTACTGTGACCCCTCCCCCACATATAAGAAAACCACCAGATTCCAAACGGTTCCTGTGGGTCACTCTGTCCGCCAACATGCTTTGCATTGAGGCGTGGAAATCGTACTCGTCGAGGTGGAAGTAATTGCTCCTTGTACTTGCCGTGCTCCTATCGTCCTTCTTAGAGCGGTTCTTCGAGCCTTTGACACAGTTGCTGATGTCGTGTCGAAGGTCAAAGTATTCGAATGTGTCGCCTGAGAACAAGAACTTGTACTTCCATCCCGGTTCCTGGTTATTACTCTCGGAACTACCCGGCTCCGGGGTAGAATTCTCGTTACTGCAGCCTGCAGCTCCTCTTGAGGATTTGCCACCAAGCTCGAACCGTCTCTCCATGAATGATTGCTGCACAGTCGAAACCGATTTCCATTTAGAACATTAAAACTGTCTCACAAATCTTGAATTGCCCTCCATTTAATTTGCCACAAGATATCCGATATTCCCGTGCAATTTGCACAATAAAGGAAAACTGGATTCTCCATTTGTTCTTCAATTAATATGCAGTACAGAATATGAGAATCTCTCGAATAATATATGACAGATCATAACGATTTGACAATCTTGTGTTCACCGTGCATGACAAAAGAAAAGGCTAAGGATATCGCAAAAAACATGTTGACAGACCTGTTTCTCATTGCCATGACCATTTGGAGTATGCAAGGCTGATACGCTAAAATTGGATGCGTGAACGGATCCACCTTCATTTAACGGGTTAGCATCACCAACTAATTTGATCGGTGGATCTTCTGGCGAGGAGAAGTCAGAACTATCAAATGTCGACAGTGAGACGCACTCATCAAAGTATGCCAGGGCTTCTTCGGTCAACCGTTTAGACATCTTTCTTCTTTCCAGGCTACCCTGTCGTCATTTTGATAAGATACATGAGAGAGAGAGAGAGAGAGAGAGAGAGAGAGAGAGCTATCAATATAAATGGTGTGAAGTTATCATTGCGCAACCCTTACAAATGGTTTTATTTGTGCAAATTACATAAGTATTTATACTAATGTACGCCAAACTTAAAAGAAGAGAGAAGCTTTTCATGTAAATGGTTAATATTTAGCCCATATACATTTCAAATGAGGGAAGTTAACTCACGTGCTTTAACCTGTTTAATAAAAGGAAAAAACTCAAAGAGAGGATAGATGAAGCACTCACTTTTCGTCCTGGGCAAGACTTTTGTCCAGAAGATGCTCTTGGATCGGGAAGAATTTCCTTCAGGATTCTACTCAGTTCTTGTCCACGGTGCTCCTCAACAGCCAAGTCTGCTCTTAGTTTTCTAGCTCTTTCTTGGGACTGCAAGTCAATGTCAATCAGCAATTTTAGTGGCAAAAAGAAAAGAGTTGCCAGACAATGCCCACAAGCTACAAATCCAACAATTGGAAAAACTTTATCTGATAGCACCAGTTCACTACAAAGATGTGATAGCCGAGTGATAACAAGTCAACATTTAATCAAATAAACTTGAGGTCTACCCACAAAAATAACAACAGAGCTTGTTTAAAAAGATTCTGAGCAAGGGGAAACACCTCCTCAAGCTTTTCTGCATATTCCCTCCTGATGTCCATGACTAATTCAACTTCTCCTGGATTTACAAGGTTGGGGGGAATATCAGCGACACTGGAGCTTCCAAGGGCAGCGGTATTGCTCCTTCGAATGGCCTAATTACATATATAGCAAAAAAAAGGCTCCATGAAAATTGGTGAAGGATTGAAATGGACATTATGTCCAACACACTTAAATGCTCATGACAAGCATCCAAAAACAAATGTCAAAAAACTGGAGCTTCAAATATTCTCAATTCCTTTTGACCCAGAAAAAAAAGAAAGGCATTCTCAATTCCGCATGCAAAAGATGCGTGAATATGCATATGGATCCTCAACAAGGAGAGCACAAACATGATCACATATCAGATCAGACTCCCAATTCATAGACAACACCAAGTGTGCCAGTGACACCATGCGGCCCCAACACAACTCAATCTATGGTAACAGGAAGTCATTGCTAGTGTTTTTCCTTATTTCCATGGCTTTGGTTCTCCATACATTCTTATTAGTGAAAGAGCTTTATTACCATTCTTATAGGAGTTTTTGGAAGATGTGGAGGGGCACAGTAGTAATAGTGCCATTTTCGCCGAGCTCATGTAAGCAATAGAATTAGGCCCAAAGAACATTGCATTACCAAGTCAAAAGAAACAGCACAAGAATACTATGTCAATACTGCACAAAACAGATGTATTTTCTCGGTCTAAGCAATAAAGAATGGCAGAGGTCGCATGCTGAACCACAAACTGCAACCTCTGGAGATGAAAATGACTTATTTTTCGGCCATAATTCTCCCAAATGTTATTTATCCACTCTGCGTCTTCCAAGAATCACCAGTCGTGCAATGCTGTCTTTCACAGCCAGTACATGAGATATATCATCCATTAAACTACCCTTTTTACAAATTAATATTCTTCAGATAGGCCTATTACACATGCAAGATATCCTAACAATGAACAAGGAGTAGCTGAAATTTGAAACTCGTTCAAAAGTCTGCATATGAATGTACCTTGCATATAATTTCATGCACATAGTTGCTGGTGTAAAGAAGGACAATGGCAACTGCCATGATGAATAATAAAACATGTCCGATAAAGCTCCACGGTACTTTTCCTTAGGGTCCAGCCCATTTATTTTCTTCTGGTTTAAGGATAAGAAAGCTCTCTTGATAATTGCAGAGTAACTTTCTAAAGTAGTCATCACTTTTTGCAACTCACCGCTGGCAATAATGTTTTCAGATTTAGATGAATGCAAGTGTGAGAACTGTTTCGCTCTATAGGATGCAATGGTTGGATGTAAGTACACCTCACCATGATACTCAATTCAAGGTTGTATAAGTCAATAAGTGATGTGGAAAGCAAACGCAAATCTTGAAATGCAAAAACAATGTATTTTATCCTTCCTAAGAAGTATGAGAAAGGAAAATTCAAGAAATTTGTCAATTATAATTCTGAGAAGGCGTGCTGCATCCCGCAACCTGCAATGCGAGTCATGTGGAAAGCTCTACCCAGAATAAGCATAATGTCATATGACCTCTACGAAGAACTAAATTGGTGAAAATGCTACATTGTCATTGAATTTGCTAAGGGAAAAAGAGCTATGACAATAGGACCTACAGATTCAAGGTCAGTTTGAATATCAGAGATTGCTCGCCTCACTTCAGATCGAACTGTTTCATAAATGCTGCTATGAGTGGCATCACCTCCTAAATGATCCTCGCGCACTGCCTGCAGTCATAGCACAATGGGAACTATAATATAAGCAGTGAAATTCAACCCCAGGATTATAACATTGGAGAAGCTGTATTATGAAGAAAAGCAACAGCAGAGCAACTATTGTAAGTTTGTGACCTTAATTTGTTCAGAGACAGAAACTGCTTTAATGTTCCTCTCCTCTGCTCCAGAAAGAGAAACCATTGAAACTCCATCTTCCCAATGTGAAGAAGACTAAAATAGGAAACATATTCAAACATCAATCTTCATGAGTTGAAGTTTAATTCCCTTAAATATTCAGATTGCGCATGACGAAGGGTTGTGCGAGCTCCTACCAAACTTGTGGCAAAATCATCACGTGGCTGAATTCTTGGGTCTTGGCTAGTCCAAGTCCTCGAATTCTTCACCTGATCCAAAACATCAGAACGACTACTCTTATACTTTGTTGATGAAGTATGCTCTGGCTCAGCTTCACCCTGACCACAACAGAAGAAAAAAGCCCACAAACCCAAGCTCAATACTTGATCAAACGCCCCAAAAATTCCAGGACTTCATTGAAGAGGAAGGACCAGACCTCAGAGCTAACAAAATGGCCTCTGGAAACCGGATTCCGCGACACCGACCGGACCCGCCGCGTCGTGTTGACCTTCGACAAGCTCCGACCGACGTCCCTCCTATCTCCCGACGGATTCGACCCGACACCTCCGTTCCTCGAGATTGATCTCCCCCTCCTCTCATCCACAACGCTCGGGCTCCTCCCTTCCGCCTTAGTCCTACCAATCCTTGATTCGAGATCACCGGAATTCCCACCACCCCTGATCAACTTCTCGGGCAAGGTCTCCTTTTCAGGAGGGGAATCGCCGCTGCAGAAGAGAGGGTTGTCTCTCTTGTTCAAGAACTCGGGGGACGAGGCGACCCTGGAGAAGGCGCTCACGCTTCTCGATCTTCTGGGCGAGGCTCGCCTCAGGGCATCCCGCGAAGCTTCCCTGACGGAAGGCGACGGCGCCGCCGCGCCGGAGCTGGCAGAGGCAGAAGCGCCTCTTCTTGAAGTGGATTTGAAGGCCGAAACCGCCATCAACCGAAAGAATCTAGAGAGGGAAGTCAAGAAAAGAAGGGAGAGACTGCGATATGTCACCCCGATAGAATCTAGAAGATATCAGCCTAAGAAAGACAAAAGAAAAAGGTGACGATGGTGGGGAATGAAGAACGGCAGGAGTTGACAGTGGGGCTCTTTCATCTTCTTCTTTTGCTCCTTTCCACTGTCATGGGATTGCGGCAGTCTTGGCTCTACCTAACGTTGAAAAGCCATTATTGCTGTTTCTGGTTTGACCTGCGCTGTCTTTTCTTCCCCCGCCCACTCCGAATCTCACATGGCTTTTAGGATTTATTTATGAAGAAGGTCTCATCATAACCCATCTTCCTCTTCCTCTTCTTCTTCCTCCTTTATTGATGGCAGCTGCTTCCATAACGGCTCTGCTTCTTCATTAGCACGACTTCTTCCTCGGCAGAGCTTCCTCATTACTTTGTTTGGCTAAGGCAAAATAAAGCTTATGCCCACCGCGTTACCATGCAATGAATTAGAATCATTTTGGCTTGCTTAATAATCAAGAACGTCTGTTGTAGGAAGCTGAGAAGTTGGAGCTCCGAGCCGCCCTAGACATCTGATATATGCCAAAAAGGACAGCTTCGTCCGAAGAAAACGCGAGATTCGGATTAAGACGTGCCGAGTTTGGTTTGGTGCATCAGTGTCCCTACTTACCCTCCCTGGAATGAGCGAGCACAAATTGTCAAATGTGGGCGCTTGCAAGTTCCCAGTATATAAAATGCCTCCGCAAAGATATCTCCCTATAGATTCGTCTCCCTTTCGAATTTTGTCTCTCTTTTCCATGGATTACTAGTCACACATTATCAAGCTTCCATTCGAATAGTGCGAGTTACCCTCCTAATGGAACTAGACATCACAAGTGAAACATGAAAATTTTCAAATGAGAGAGGAATCAATTCGGTTCTCTCCTCGCAAAAGCAATTCAATGTATACCACAAATGACATAACTTTCGCAAGACGCTTACTTGAATGTAATATCCTTTTTTCCAACAACTTAAATGCCATAACATTGGGGGAAGGAGGTATTCACTTGAATGTCATAACTTTCAACGGATCACTTGAGTACCATAACTTTATCAAAATGTTTCGGCCCTAACTTGCAATTTTTCACTTGAATGCACTCAAGTTATCGATTGAAAAGTTAATACATCATTTGAGTGATCAGAAGGAAAAAAAAATTTATGATGCTTATGGGAGCCTCGAAGTTGTGCCAACGATATCAAACTGTCTAGTTTAGGCAAGCTCTGGCGGCGCCTAAGGGCGAAGCAAACTCCGTGTGCAGTTCAATTCATCTCTAGTTTGAGAAAAGAAGCAACAGAAAATGATAAATACCACAACATATTCATCTGCTGCAAATTTCGGCACGGTGAAAATGTAGAGAAAAAAGAAATAAGAAACTTCTGTTTTTTTTTCCCTCAGTCGGTTACATCAAAACAGAGCTTAGCCTCGTCCCAAGGGCCGTTGATCTCAAACTTGTATTCCTGTATCCTTATAAGCCAATAAGGGCACACCACGGAAACAAAAACCAGCAAAACTAGAAACATGAAGAAAAGCACCCGATGCAATTTATATACAAAAGCCAAACTAACTACCATTAACACGAAGGAGAACAGGAGATGTAAACCAAAAGACAGTTTCTTTATGCAATCAGTGACTAATGGGGCAAAAAGAAAAATGAGGAGAGAGAACAGCATTATGGCAAAAACATTTCCGGATGAAGGAAGGCGAGAAGCAATGAAAACTGAAGCCACAATAGAGGCATTTAGGGATATGCAACTGGTCAAGGTAGGATTTTTCCGGGTTCCTGGAGAATGTATGGTGCACTGTGAGTAGTCGTGTAAGAATAGATGGATGATCAGCAGTGAAACAGTTACTGCCCAGATGGAGTCTGAACTTATGGACGTTGTTAGAGTTCTGTAGATAGGAGCCAAGACATACAGCCCTGATGTAAAAAAGGCAACATTCGCTAAATAATGGAGGAGCTGATTGAGTGAGAGCATCTTTTCTGTGAGCAGGAGAACCATGAACCCCGACATCAGAAGGCTCGCATCAATAAGCAGGAGAGACTTTTCACTAAGACTAGAGTTCAAGGTGTAGGTCCAAACGACACCGACTAGAATAACAATGCATAGGTATTGAGAAATGGAAACCGAGTCTCGCATCACCTTCAGCAAATCCCGTTTGACGACATTGGCATTCGTGACCATATCTTCAAGGAAAGACTCATCCGTGTAATTGTCGTCATATCCAAGCTGCATCCCTCCATATGCCACTTTTCTCCATTTGGGTCTAGTTGGAGAAGAGTTTTCTCTATCCATGGCAACCGAATTAAGTATAAGCCTGTCAACGAGATGTCGATCCACGCAGTCAAAGAATCCTCCCATTAATGTTCCATATGCAGCAGATGTAAGCCAGGACCTCCACAGATCTGTGCTTCCTGCATAGTCACGATGGCAACCAGACCAAACCACAGAAAACTCAAAAGGACGTCAAATAATGGTAAAAGGCAGGATTAAGTTTCACCAGCTATTTCAAGATAGTGATTTTCAAAGTCACTGACTGAAGATGCCATAGAGCACAATCTTCAATACCCATCCATGTATGTTAAGAAATCCAAGGTGGCTGCAAATGATTAACAATTAATCATGCTACGCTCGATCACAAATCATCAGTCAATCGTGATGGCACTCCTTATTCATCGAGAAGCACTTCATCACACGGCTAGATACTCTTACAGAGTTCACTATGAGGACTACGATCTAAGTCTATCCATCATACCTCTTCCCGCAGCATTGCCTGACAAATAAATGAATCCAGAATAACCAATTACCTACCAGACCACTGATCAAGCTTAGTATCATAGCCAGCTCATAAACCACTTCGCATGGGCCATAATGTACCTCAACTTCCACAACCAAATCCCAAAGGAGACGAAAAGCTCGCCACATCATTCTAAATCGAGGGAGCGAAATGGGAAAGAGAACCCTACCCCACCAGCAATTCAAAGTTCCCACTAAACAGGATTTCTATAAACTTAGGAATTTTATCAAACAATTGGTGCGCGCAACCGAAATATCGAATGGAACAACAAAATGGAGCTTCATGAAGGGAAGAAAATCCAAGCCCACACCTCGACAAGCTTGCGGGCACGAGAGAGATCGCGATCAATGGAGATCGATTCGTGCGCACACCGGCGCAGACAAAGGCAACAGAGAGAGCGCTCGCCGCCGCAGCCAGGTTGCGCCACCGCGAATTGCTAATGGGAATCAGAGTCCAACGACACAGCATCGGTGGATTATCGGAAGAAGAGAAGCACTCCGACATGATCGGCGACATTCCCCGTTTCGGCTATTCATTAATTTCCTCGCCAATAAGATGGGCCAGGCCGGTCAGGGACCGGCCCGTAATATCTCTTGGGTCACAAAGCCCGTGGAACTTACAGGCTTTGACAGAAGAATGCAAAAAGCGTTTGGCCCAGCTCGGTTTTGACATTTGAATAGTCGGCTTTACTCATCTATACAGAGGTGGCAACGGCCGGTTCCGGCCCAGGTCAACCCCGGAACCGGCCCATTGATCAGGCCGGTTTCGGTTTAGAACGAACCAGCCCGTGTGGCACGGGCCAATTCCGGTTCCATTCTCGAGTTAGAAATAATTTGTAAACTCACTTTTCGTGGAAATTTTTTTCATATTAGATATCCTTGCCATGTTTTAAATTTATGCGTACAAAATGGTTTAACGAACTCTTGAAATTCCTCTCCGTCCAATAAAAATGGCAATTTAATATTTATAAAAACATCTCCAAGTTATGAAAAACTGGGGTAGATTTTATAAACAAAATGGAAGAAAATTAAAAAAAATTTCTATAGATGTTCTAAATCGTTGGAATTCTCCATAAGAGTTGCTTAATCTATCTTTTTCGTATAAAGATTTATTATGTACGTTTTTTACGAATCATGTTTCTCAAAATAATTTATACCCACAAGAGTGGGATATTTGCAAAAAAAATTAGATTTGTTAAATTTTTTTAATAATGTAACTTATACTTTATCCAGTGTTTATTATCTCACTACGCATTTATTTTGAACAGAGTGTGTAAATATTGCTGGTATTTTTGAAGAAAATGAAAACGATAACCAATTAAGTCTGACTCCATACGAGTTGCTTAATCAATCTTTTTCATATAAATATTTATTATGTACATTTTTTAGAATCATATTTCTCAAAATAATTTATACCCACAAGAGTGGGATATTTGCAAAAAAAATTTAGATTTGTTAAAAATTTTTAATAATGCAACTTATACTTTATCCGGTGTTTATTATCTCACTACGCATTTATTTTTAATGGAGTGTGTAAATATTGCTGGTATTTTTGAAGAAAATGAAAACGATAACCAATTAGATTTAACTATTATAGCAATGCGAGCGAAATTGATGCAATATTATATCAAAATTTCTATTATTTATTTGGTTGCTTGTGTTTTAGATTCACATAATAAAATGGACGGCTTACTTGATGATTTGAATTCTTACTATGAGTGTTTACATTTGTCTGAAATTGTGAATAGTAGAGATATAGAAAAAAAAAAGTTAAAAGTATAATAGTAGAATTATACAATAGTAGAATTATATAATGATTTTTGCAGTAGAGATAATATAATTGATGATAGTGGAACTTCTTCCTAAGCTAGTGACATGCAAGGCAGGCACCTAAATAGATGGTTAGAAATCTAATAAATGGGCAAAAAAGACAAAAAAGAATAATGGAAAATATTTTCGAAATAGAGATTTATTTAACCACTGTATTTGAGTTTCCTCAATTCAAAGGCATGGATTTCGAAATTTTACAGTGTGAAATAGTCATTCAACTCAATTTCCAGTATTAGCTCATATTGCAAAAGAGATTTTAGCAACCCCTTACTCAACAGTTGCGGTTGAACAAACATTTAGCGTTGGAGGTAATATTTTGGATGATCGACATTCAAGATTAGCTCCAAATTTGGTTGAGACTCAAGCTTGTGCCAATGATTGGACAAAGGTTGCATATCGACAATAAGAGATACATTGCAACAATGAATCCAAATTCTCCAATGATAGAAATATCACCGCCATAAGTAGTTACGATTAATGATGAGATAAGTAAGGGGTTATTAAAGATAAAAAAAACTACATTGGCTTTAATTCTTCTATTCCCAAAAAGATATATGGGCGCTTAATAATAATTCATTAAGTTCATGCCCTTTTCTTCTTCCCATTTTTTCCCCGATCCCCAAATTTAATTACAATTTATATTTAAAAAAATTATTATTTTATTATTTTATATTTTTATTTCATAATTTATTATTTAAAAATTTATTTTTTATTTCATAAATTTTTATTAAAAAATCGATTGTGAACCAGATAGTTTCGGCGGTTCCATTCGGTTCAAACCGGAATTGAAACCGGGTCTTGAACCAGCCCGGAACCGCCGGTTCATGAACCGGAACTAGAACCACCTTAAAGGTTCTGGTTCCGGTTCATGATAGATCACGAACCGGAACTGTCTGGTTCCGAACTATGGCCATCTCCACATCTATATAGTTATTCATGTCGATAACTATAGTTGCTTTAGTTTAAGCTCCATTTATTTCGTGAAAAAAAAATTAACAATTAAAAAATATATTTTCGAAAATGATCACCTAAAAATATGAATCAATAGAAAATAGTTTCATTGTCAACAATAATTATGTCTAAACTTTTTCGTTGATGTTAAAAAAAATCAATAAAAAATAGTTTTATACGATTCATTTTTCGCAAAATAATTAGAGCCTTAAATTTTCTCCTACATCATGCATGTTTAGTTCGAGAACAATATAACCATTGCTCTCGCTCAACTATCGAACTAATCTGCTTGTACGACGACCGTTTGAACTTGTGTCTTGCGACGGTCGGTCGACAAATCATGAACTATTTAATTTCTCGGTGTATTAAGGAGAACGTCGGTTCTACTCGCAACACAATGATTAATGATTAATCTTTTTATTGGTAGTTTATAAATACAATCATGGGTTGTACTTGCCCCCATTCCTAATCAAAGAAAACTTCCTTGAACAGATCCAAAGATGCTTCTTATTAGTGAACATTACCTATATGCAACTTCGCTGAAACAAACAAAGGCGGACTATATTTTTTCTCCAACCACGTCTCCGATTATTAGGATACTAAGTCATGAACATTCACCAGATGCAGTCTCTACTAAAACTAGAAGTGGGCGGCACACACGTCTGTAACCCACCAGTCAGAGGTGGTCGGAGGGAGGTGGAGGATAACATGGCGCCCAAATGACGGCTGCGCCCGATCATGTTACTTCCAACCAGGAAGAAGGAAAACAGCCATTCGGTCCACGTTACCCGTACTTGTCTTTCTAAGCCGAGTTTGCACGCGGACGATCTTCATGTTCGCGACCCGCCGGTCCGAGAAAGTTCCTTCCGATCAAAGGCGGAGCAAAGCGGTAGCCGAGACCGGACCATGCTTCGTGTTTACTCCCAAACTACGCGGTCGATAGAAGTTTGATGTGTGGAACCGAGTACGAATTATGGAATCCGGCGGGTGGAATGGGGTTGAAATGCATTTGGACACTTGCAAAATGACCATTAATGGTAAGTTCTCAGCCACACCACCAAAAAATTAATACCCTTAGCTCCGAGGCCGGTATGTGTATAGGGACAGACTTAAATGAACTAGAACCACCAAATTTGGACCATCTGACAAACCCTAATTTGTACCTCGCCACTGTATATAACCCCAACCCCCCCCCCCCTCTCTCTCTCTTCTCCCCCCTACCCTCCCCTCACTCTCCTTGTCCGGAATCAAGTGCTGCCGTCATGACTTTCCCGTGCTCTTTCGACCTCGAGGACGATGGCTAATATCGATTAGAAATTTTAAATTGTTTGATGTGGTCCTAAAATACTTAGTAAACATTCAATTTAGTCCATCAATTATATGAAAGTGCTCAGTGTTGTCATTTCATTAGATATGTTCATAAAGTTTATGAACTAAATTAAACGTGTATGAAAAGTTAAGGGATCACAATGAATAAATTAAAAGTCCACACTACAAGAAAAGAGTTGTTAGCCAAGAAAAATTAGTGATGAAATATAATTCATCGCTAATTTGCGATGAAAATAACGACGAAAATAACTGTCGTAGCACATTTGTCACAAAATTCGTCGTAAAATAACAAAGGGCTTTTAGCCACACAAAAATTAGCGATGAAAGATAATTCGTCGCTAATTTGCTACAAAACTAGCAACAAAAATAACTTTTGTCACACAATTCATCGTCAAATTCGTTGCAAAATAATAAAGGGATTTTAGCGATGAAAAATTAGCTATGACATACAATTCATCGCTAATTTGAGACGAAAGTAGCAATCAAAAAACTTTCGTCCTACATTTGTCACTAAATTCGTCGCTAAAATTCACGATGATATATATTTTTTGTCACTAATTTCATCACTAATTGGCGACAAAGATGATTCGTCGCAAAATTAGTGACGAAGTTTGCAACATTTTTTCAGCTGAATTGTTAATAGAGTTGGTCATCGCTAATTGGCGATGAAGCTGATTCGTCACAAAATTCGTGATGAAATTAGCAATAATTTTTATCACTTAGTATTGGTCGTCGCTAATTGGTGACAAACAGCGTTCGTCGCAAATGGATTCATCGCTAACTTCGTCGCTAATCAGTGACAAAATGGAATCGTCACTAATTAGCAACAAAGTGGGTTCGTTGCAAAATTAGCGAAACTAAAATTTTGCCCCACATTTGTCCCTAAATTCGTCGTTAAAATTCACAACGATATATTTTTTGTCACTAATTTCGCCGATAATCGGCGACAAAGATGATTCATCCAAAGTTAGTGACGAAATTTGCGACATTTTTTTAGTTGAATTGTTAATAGAGTTAATCGTCGCTAATTAACGACGAAACAGATTCGCCGCAAAATTAGCGACGACCTTTGCAACAATTTTTATCGCTTAGAATTGGTCGTCGTTAATTAGCGACAAACAGTGTCCATCGCAAACAGATTCGCTGCTAACTTCATCGCTAATTAGCGACGACATACTGAATCGTCGCTAATTGGTGACAAAATAGATTCGCCACAAATTTAGTTATGACATTTGCGACAACTCTTGTATTTTGATTTGTTGTTGTTAATTGGTGACAAATATTATTCGTTGCTAACTAGCCGCAAATAATGTTTGTTGCGAAATTAGCGATGACCACATATGTCGTCGCAAAATTAGCGACGACCTTTGCGATGAATTTTTTAAGACCTAAAGTTCGAGGGAAAAAAAATGATGTTTTGCTTACAAAATAACAATGGTTTGCCTTTAGTGACTAACTCAAGTAAGGCCTAAAGTTCGAAAGAAAATGATGTTTTGCTTACAAAATGACAATATTTTGCCTTTAGTGACCAACTCAAGTAAGGCCTAAAGTTCGACCCAAAAAAAAAATAACACCTAAATTTCGACAAGGAAAAAAACTAAGGCCTAAAGGTTGAAAAAAAATGATATTTTGCTTAGAAAAGAACAATTGCCTTTAGTGACCAATTCAACGAAGGCCTAAAGTTCGACCGAGAAAAAAAAAATAAGACCTAAAGTTCGACATGACAGATTCATCACAAGATTAGCTATGGCATTTAGGACAATTTTTTACTTTGCGAATCGCTGGCGTGTTGCAAATTTGATTATCTTTTCTACTTCCTTTTTCTTTTTGTAGCTCCACATTTTATTTTTATTTTATTTTTTTTGCTTTTTTTTTTCTATAGCCGCACGACGGTTGGTGTCGACAGTAATGACGGCGACAACACTCGGACAATGACGTAGAGGTGGCCACGGTTCGAAACCGGGCCGGTTCTGCTTCAGAACCGCCAGTTCCGGTTTCGGACTATCATGAACCGGCGGTTCGGGCCGGTTCAAGGGCCGGTTCCGGTTCAAACCGATTTTCAAATAAAACTTTAAGAAATAAAAAAAATTTAAATAATGAATTATGAAATAAAAAAGATAAAATTATGAAATAATAAATTTTCAAATACAAATTGTAATCAAATTTATGGATCGGGGAAAAAAAAAGGGAGGGAAGAAAGGGCTTGAACTTAATGAATTATCATTAAGCGCCTACATATCTTCTTGGGGATAGAAGAATCAAAGCCCATGTAGTTCTTTTACCTTTAATAACCCCATACTTACCTCATCATCAATCGTCGCTACCCGTGGCGGTGGTACCCGTGCCGGTGATATCTTCGTCATTGAAGAATTCGGATTCGATGTTGCGATCCATTTCTTGTTGTCGATATGCCGCCTTTGTCCAATCATCGACACAAATTTGAACTTCAACTGAATCCGGAGATAATCTCGAACGTCGATCATCCAAAATATTACCTCCAATACTAAATGCTTGTTCAACCGCAACGGTTGAGCAAGGGGTTGCTAAAATCTCTTTTGCAATGTGAGCTAATACTGGAAATTGAGTTGAATGATTATTCCACCACTTTAGAATTTGAAAATCAATGCCGTCTGATTGAGGAAACTCAAATTCAGTAGTTAAATAAATTTCTATTTCAGAAATATTTCCCATTATTCCCTTTTGTCTTTTTTGTCTATTTATTAGATTTCTAGACCCTCTACCTATGTGCTTACCTTGCATGCCACTAACTTGGGAAGAAGTTCCACTATCACCAACTATATTATATCTATTACAAAAATCATTATACAATTCTACTATTATATCTTTAACTTCTTTTTCTATATCTCTAATATTTACGGTTTCGATCAAATGTAAACACTCATAGTATGAATTCAAATCATCAAGTAAGCCCTCCATTTTCGTACGTGGATCCAAAACACAAGCAACCAAATAGATAATAGGAATTTTAGTATAATATTGCATCCATCTCGTTCGCATTGCTATAATAGTTGGACCTAATTGATTATCGCCTTCATTTTCTTGAAAAATATCAACAATATTTAGACACTCTGTTAAAAATAAATGTGTAGTAGGATAATAAACACCGGATAAAGTATAAGTTGCATTATTAAAAACTTTTAACAAATCTAAATTTTTTTTACAAATATCCCACTCTTGTGGGTATAAATTACTTTGAAGAACATAATTCGCAAAAAAATGTACATAATAATTCTTTATATGAAAAAAATTGATTAAGCAACTCGTATGTATAATTCCAACGATATGAAACATTTCTTGGAAATTTTTTTGGTTTTTTTTCCATTTTGTTTACAAAATCTACCACATTCTCTCATAACTTGGGAATGTTTCCATAAATATGTAATTGCTGTTTTTATTGGACGAAGAGCATCTTCAAGAGTTCGTAAACCATCTTGTACGCATAAATTTAAAACATGGCAAGCACATCTAATGTGAAAAAAATTTCCACCAAAAGCGGGTTTATAAATTGTTTCTAATTCGCGAACAGAAGCAGTATTTGACATGGCATTATCAAAACCAATTGAAAAACTTTTATTAACCAATAAATATTCTTCTAAAACTTGCTTAATTATTCTATAAATATTATGTGCCGTATGCGATTCATCAAAAACTCGAAATGCAATAATTCTTTTTTGAATGTTCCATTCATCGTCTATCCAATGACATGTAATACCCATATAATAATGAGTTTGCCAAGGATCACTCAAAATATCGCTACCTATATGCACACGTCCATTGAAAAATGCAAAAAAATTTCTCAAATCATCTTTTCCTTTTTTATAAAGTTTAAACATTTGGCGTTTAACCGTATTTCTCGAAACGGGTTTTGCTTGTGGAGTACATGCATTTTGTACAAAAGTATTAAAACCAAAATTTTCACCAAAATTAAACGCTAAATGTTCAACGGCAGTAAATTTAGCAAGTTCTTCCTCATAATTATTTCTATCGTAACGAAATAAATTAGAAGTGTTAGAATCGACAAACTTGGGAATTTGTTGTTGTCTCGTGTCGATCCCGAATTTCGTTGGATGTTTTGACGCCAAATGTCGACGATATGTTCCATAGCCGCTTTCAGTTGTAAACCTGTATACTTTTTTGCAATGGTTACATATGAGATTGTAGTCGTTACCTTCTAAATGTTGCTTGGTGAAGTGTTGCCATATGATGGATGCACTCCCTCGACTCATTTCTTTTGTTGTTGATGCTTCTTCGGTATTGGTAGTTGGTTGTAGACTTTCTTGCGTCGGGATGTGCTCGACATTAGGAATAACGTTGATATCATCTTCGTCATCGTATCCCCAATGTGCATACTCACGAGGATCATGAGAATAATTAGATTCTTCGGGAATCATCGGGCTCTTTCCTCTTCCACTAGCCATTTTTGAGAGAATTGAGCGGAAGAAATTGAGCGAATTTGAGAGAATTTGAGCGAAGTTGAGAGAATTTGAGAGAATTTGAGAAATGAGAGAAATGAGAGAGTTTGAGGGAAGTTGTGAGGAAAAATGAAAGGTGAAGATGAATATTTATAATGGTTATGGTTATTTTTTAAATAAAAAAAATTATTTAATAATTATTAAAAAACAAAAAAAAATTTATAACGGCTATATAGCCGTTTGGGCCGGGCTGGTTTGGGAAAATTACAACCCGGAACCGACCCGTGCCACACGGGCCGGTTCCGGTTAGCGATGAACCAGCCCGTTGACCGAGCCGGTTCCGGGTCAGAATCGGCCCGTGGCCATCTCTACAATGACGACACGGCGGCATTGCAAATCAAGCCATTGTTCAGGCATAACATTATGTCATCATTATCTCTAAATTAAGGTTGGATCTGATTAGTCTTTGCTAAACGAGTTAAGACAAAACCTCCATTTTCTTAATTTTAGCAAATTAAACAGGCGTGCTCTACTCTTTAGGCGCGCATGACAACACTTCTGCTTCAAAACTCATTTCTGAAGCAAAAGTTGATTTTTCTAATTTTCATTCAGAATCAGAAGTTGATTTTTTCACTTCTATTTTAGAAATAATTTCTGAAATAAAAAAATGCATTTGATAAAACAAAATAAAATTTCTACTTTTCACGACCGGCGACGGCGGCGGCCAGCGATCGGCGGCAGCGGTGGCCGGTGGGTGTCAGGCAATGATCGGCAGTGCCCGGCGGCAACACGCGTCGCGTGATGATAATTATCCAAAATGACTTCTCTTTGAGAAGCTACTTTTTATAGCTTCTGGAGAATGACTTCTAATGGAGAAATTAACTTCGGAAGTAGAAATTTTAGATTACGAACCAAACGGATTTCTACTTCCGAAGAAGTTTTATCAAATAGATTTCTAGTGATTTCTTTATCAGAAATCACTTTTAGCATGTTATCATGCGCGCCCAAGCAACTCCTTAAGTTGAAATGAGGTTAAACCACGTGCCGTCGTCGTCAGTGAAGAGATGCGCCTTAGTTTCTGGGGAAGAAGCGAGAGATAGGGTCATAGACATGGAAATGGCAACAAATTGACAGCAGAACTCCGGCTCATGCTCACGAGCTTTGACTTCTCGGCCACCGACAGCTGAATTCCTCTGCAGAACATTGAATTCTTCAGACCGGTGCGCACCAAAACGAAGCCCTCTCTGTCTTCGACATAAGCAGACAACCAAGAAACTTTTTGATTTTTACTACGACAAAAGAAACCCATCAAATCCCCCAGAAACCCTAAACGAGCGGGAGAGGATGTCGACTCTCAACAGAGGGTATGTGTTTATAGTTTTATACTCCTGTGAAAATACATCACTCTTTCCATCTCTGCTGCCTTTTTTTTTTTTATCTTCTCTCTTCCATTTGTGTGATTTTTTTCCCCCCTCTCTTTCTGGTTTTTCAGAAAATAATTAACCTGGTATCATGGCTTTGCGTCTGTCTTTCGACCTCAAGGCCAACAACCAGGTATGTATATCTACAAGTCCAAGTGTATACGTGCGTATGCAAATATGCATGCATCATTTATTTATCTTCTTCTTCTTCAAGAACAAGCTTACTATTTTCTTCTTGTGGTAAATCTTTTCTCAAGGGGTTTTGTCCATCTTCCCTTACTTTTGCTTTCATTTTATGGAAAGGGGTATGGCGAACTTCCTTTCTTTGGCCCATTGTAGCTGCGCAGGGTAAACAAAAACGTTTGTAATACGCTTATATTATAGTTTTTTTTTATAATGATAAACGAGGGAGCGCAGCCGCGGCACTTGCAAAATGACCATTAAGGGTAAGTTGTCAGCCACACCAATTAATACCATAGCTCTGAGGCCGGTGTGTATCTACGGACAGACTTAAATGAACTGGAACCACCAACTTTGGACCTTCTGACAAACCCTAATCTGTAGCTCGCCATTGTATATACCCTCTCCCTCTCCCCCTCTCTCTCTCCCTCACATTTTCTGGAATCAAGTTCTGGTGCCATGGCTTTCCGATGCTCTTTTGACCTGAAGGACGACGGCCAGGTACGTGTGTATCGTCTGCTTCCGCCATGCACGTGCTTCGTATCTTGCACGCTGCATGGTTGTGGTTTCTTCTGGTATTGTGGCTTCTTGATATTTTGCCTGCGTTTCCGGATCTCTGGGTCTCTCTCTTTGGGGGGTGATTTTCTTGATGCAAGAACTGCTGGTGAATCAGGTTTTGTTCGAAGAGATCTCGAGCGTGAGGAAGGTGATACTGAACAGGCCCGCGAAACTGAACTGCCTCACTTATGAAATGGTATGAACAATTTCATTATAGCGGAGCATAATATGTATTACAGTATTATATAACCTCTCTCTCTCTCTACTTTAAACCTTTTACGAATGTGGTTGTTTAGTTGATATTTGTGGTAAAAGGGAATTTATCAAGAACCGACCCGAAGCAGCCGCGATATCTAGTGTCGAAGAGATGTCCTATAATTGTCATAAGATGATTGGTTGGTTACGGTTCATACCGTTCCCTGCATAGGGCATCCCCGCGGTTAGGTGAGTTGATAATTCCCTCGAGTTTAAACAGGGTTTCGTCAGGGTGTACGGCGCGGATCGAGAGCCGTCCAAACTTCATTCATTTCATATGTACTGGCGAAATGAGAGCGAAATGAAGGAACAACTTCCCAATGAAGTTTGTCATGGAGTACGGCGCGGATCGAGGGCTGTCCAACCTTCATTCATTTCATACGTACTTGCGAAATGAAGGAACAACTTCACAATCAAGATTTGTATACCTACAAACAGAGGCAATTAACTTCTCCTTTCCCCCCCCCCCTCTTGATAGGCCTCTCAGTTGTTAAGGAAATTGGAAGCATATGAACTTGATCCTGCAGTTGGATGCATAATGTTGAAGGTGAAAACGACAAATCACATGCTTTTTCATTCTCTCTATCTCTTTCTTCTTTTTTTTGTAATTTTTTTTTGGGGGTGGGTTTTTGTTGTGAGTGTGTGGGGAGGGTGGGGGGGTTATGTTTTTATGTACAAATATGCCAATTTTAGCTGTTTGCTTTACATGTGATTTAATGCATTAATGGAAGAAATTTCATCAGGGGCATGGTAGGGCCTTCTGTGCCGGAGGCGATGTCATGAGAGTGATTTGTACAACCATGGCAGGTTCTCTCTCTCTTTATATATATAATATTTTTTTCAACTGTTTATGCTCTTTTATTCAACTTTTATTTTTATTTTTTAATTAATGCACCATTAAATATGGGGAAAAAACCACAGGACATTGGAGCTTGGGTACAAGGTTTTATGGTCTTCAGCTCATCTTAGATTATCTGCTGGCCACTTACAGAAAACCTGTGGTGAGTCCCAACTCTACTTATCAAAGTTACAGGCTCCGGCCCTACTTCATTCATGTCTTTAACATGATGATCATTATTACTATTGTCGTTATTGTTATCATCCATGCCGCGAATGGGAACTTCTGCCTACGCGTTACATTCCATCGACGGTGCTTGTGTTGAAATAAGGTTTAGGGTTTAGCCTCTAATAAAAGTTCGTATCCCTAATTTTCAGTGGCGTGGTTAATGTGAATTCTCACTAGTTTCTTTTTATACGTACGATCATTATTGATGTACAAAGGTTGCTCTAGTTGATGGAATTGTCATGGGAGGAGGAGCCGGACTATCGATGCCAGCGACATTTCGTGTTGTCACCGAGAACACGGTATTGAGTGTGGAATCTCTCATCTTACTACTAACTAGTAAAAAAGCAGCACGACATTATATATACAGACATATATTTTATTGATTGAACTGTGAAAATGTGCACAGGTCTTTGCTATGCCGGAAGTATCGATAGGTTTATTTCCAGACGTCGGTGCATCAAAGTTCCTCTCTAAGCTTCCAGGCGCTTTTGGTAAAATTTCTAAGATGTTTACTACTTAGAAAGAAAGGTTAATGCTGTTAAAAATTTCAAGTTGGTACTCCGCGATACATTTATCCCAAAGTAATTTCTATCTTGCAAAGAACCTCAAATCCATATCCGATAACATATTTAGTTCATACTTATTTCTTCTCGTGAAAAATCTCAAACTAGTATCCTCGACGATTTATCTCCTCCACGTCAGATCCCAAAAGTAGATTTAGATCGGGTATACAAGTTTTTTGGGATTTGACTGAAAACCACTTTTCAATAAATGTGTCATTAAAATATTAGTCTGGGATTTTAAATGGATTTATCGGCAAAAATAAAAGTAAGGAAAATAAATCAAAATCGATCACATTAGAGAGAGAGAGAGATGCCATACTCTTATACATGTTGATCACAACAATCAAATGCTCTGTTTTTTTTTTCCAAATTCTGTTCAATTCATGGACATATAGACTCGTCGAAATAAATCTTTAGTCAGTGCTTTTGATTTTTCGAGACATTATTTCTCCTAACTCAATAGGAGAATACTTGGCCCTTACTGGGGCACGGCTGGACGGTGGTGAAATGTTGGCTTGTGGTCTCGCATCTCATTTTGTGCTCTCCAAGGTAATCTTTTTTTCTTTTCATTTTTTTTATGTTGTCTATTTTCTCGAGTACTAGATTTGGCAGTGAATTAAGAGAGATTTTATCTCCATTCGTATATCGATATGTTGTAAATACCAAACAATGAGCACATAGGCTATGAATATTTCCGGTTTTAATAGTGTGATTCATCAAACAACGGATAGAATATGACAAAATTTCTAGATCTCATCTCATATCCTATCCAATCCTATCTTGACTAGAAATCCAGACGACCAAATTATCTTACCTATCTAATGAAAGCTCATCGTTTGTTGGTTTCAGGAGCTTCCACGGCTGGAGAAAGCAATGTGTCAGGAGGCACCTTTCAGTAAATCGGCCATTTTGGCTTTACTAAACAAGTTCGCGCACAACCCTTATCTTAAGGAAAATAGCGTTATGAGGAGGTAATCTTTCGAGCTTCCTATTTCATGCCACAAATGTTAGCATTAATCCCAATTACCGCGTTAATCATTTGGCTTAGCAGATTGGAGATCATCAACAGATGCTTCTCGAGACCCACCGTCGAAGAGATATTCTCGTCGCTGGTAACTTATCCGCGCCGAGAAAAAGCGATTTAATCTCGCGCGATTTTCTCGCTTCCCACTAAGCGGATTAACCTTTGGAATTTCGCAGGAAAACGAGATCAAAAATAATGGAACCGAGAAATGGATCGAAGGTGCGGTGAAGTCCATGAGATCGGCCTCCCCGACAAGCCTTAAGATAACTTTGAAATCGGTAATAACAGCGGAGATTATGAGATTTCGATCAGTCTAATTATTTTCGAGGGGGCTTAACTTCATGTTCATGATAATAAAGTTTAACTGAGAATAAATTTCGCGACTGCAGATAAGAAGAGGACGGGCGCAAAGCCTCGAGCAGTGCCTTGCTCATGAATACACCATCTTCTGCCACGTGTTGCGAGGATCCGGGATTGGAGATTTCTTCGAGGTCGATTTGAATTAAAGTTTGTTTTATTTATCTATCCTATGTTCAATTTGTCCGGAAAGATACATGTCTTTATCATCTTGTCTTGTCTCGATTTTTTTTTTTTTTTGAAGGGTTCAAGAGCGACCCTATTCGACAAGGACAAAAAGGCCAAGGTACATGTCGTGTCTAATCTCGATTAATTAGCGCGTTATGTTCGAATTTGTGGCGAAGATTAATTAATCGATCGATCATGTCTTTTTTTCTTTTCCTGGATGAAAAATGCAGTGGGACCCACCGAAGCTGGAGCTGGTCGCCGATGAGGTGGTGGACAAGTTCTTCACAAGCCTCGACGGGGTCGACCCGAATTGGGTGAACTTACAGCTCCCGATTCGGTCGGGCCAGACCCGGTCGCGTGCGAGGCTCTAGAGGGGGGGAGGGGTCACGTGCAGGATACCTGGTGGTTTCTATTTATCTTAATTTATTCTATCTTAACTTATGGCTTGCTTCGACACACAGCTGCCTCATGAATTGATCGCTTGAACTTCGGTCTAATTATATTTGATGCATCAATTTTAGTCGCCACTCTAGTTTGGTTTAAATAAAGAGATGCGGGCTATGCCGTAAGAAGCTTCATTTTTATTTGGGCTTTATCGCAAGCACTGTTTCGAGAAATTAGGAATAATTTCAAGAACATTATATACATTTCTATGTGATTGCGATATATATATATATATATATATATATAAAAGGTGGTTGGGAAGATCTTGAAATGTTTAGAATGCTTCCTCTTGGCGTAAGTACAGTTCACCCGTATGCATCGATCTCATGTAACTCCGGGAGGTGGTGACCGTTTGGTAATGCATCTCCCCTTGTGTGAATGGCGTCACAAGACCTTAGTCATTCGATGTGAGTTGACATTCGACACCACCCGACCGAGGAAGTCCGAAATCGGAGGCCAAGGTTGGCGACAATCGAGGATTGGATTGTCGGAGAGGTTGTCGCTGGCGGTGATAGAGATATGCATAGTGCGAGCCACCAAATCTATTGAGAGGAGACAATGAACAGTAAGAAAAAAGAAACAAACAAAAAGAATAGGAAAAAAAAAATTCTCAAAACAACATCGTTTGGAATTGAGCTTTACAAGTCAAAATCACATAGGACTGTCCGCACTGAATGGACTTTTAAGTTAAAATTTCCCGGCCTAAATTGGTCGGAGAGGGTACATTGAAAAATCATTAAAAGGTCAAGAACTGCATTAATAAATCAAAAATTTTATGACTAAATCGGCTACCATACTATAGCTTTGAGATTGATTAGGCAAATTTTCTCGTTCTTGCTACTTTCACTATCTTAGAAATCGGAGCTGTTAACCTGAGAGTCTGATGGTACTTTCAATTATTTCTAACCACACGATCTTATAATCAATGAGTATTTTATGCAAAACACACCAAGAAGGTGTGTGAATCCACAGTTAAGATTGTACCATCCTTCATAATACTGCCAATAAAAGCATTTTTTTCCCGTGGAAGTTTATACGAAGAGACACACTTTCAAGCCCTTTTAGACAGACGATTACTCCCTGCCATTTTCGGATCAGCTATGGCCCTACGCCATTTGTCAAACATAATTATTGGAGGAGGTCTTATGCTTATTCCATTCCATGGGCTCGCTGGAGTAGCACAGGGTAAAACATAAACGTTTGTAACACGCTTGTATTACAGTTTTTTTATTTATCGTGAGATTGATAACATACTATGAGCCATAAAAATTAAATAACAAATAAATATTATGAGGTCTACTCTTTCAAGAATTTGTGGCCCATAACATACTATTATTCTCATAGTCACTCGCCCAAAAACTACTATGCTAGTGAAGTCCGAAAAGTTTTATGTTTTTCTTCATTTTTCTCAATAATTAATCTTGTGATTGGTAGTTTATAAATATAGAGATGGGTTATATTTGCCTCCAATCCCAATCAAAGAAAACTTCCTTGAACAAATCCAAACTTGCTTCTTATTGGTGGTTCACAAGTTATAAACATTACCTATATACAACGCAACTTTAAGTATATATAATAAAAAAAAAGGCCGAACTATATTTTTCTCCAAAGCCAGAGCCGGAGCTAGAGCCCAAGCCTAAGCCCAAGCCAAAGCCAAAACTAAAACAAAGGCTAATGTCGCCACATGAACAAAAACACCCAACTACAAGCATGCCTGACAAAGGTTTCCCATCTCTAAATTCGATAGGAACAAGTACAACTATGAGTATTATGATAGCCCGAGAAATATAGGACTTCGTTGGAGAATAGATTTGCTGATTTAAGGCAAGTGCAAGTGCTATGGCAAATCAAGTACAAAAGGATGCAAATGATCGTGGAATGAATATGGCACAAAAGATATGGGACATCATAAGAAGTTTCTAGCCAAGTTCAAGACTATACAAAGCATACTGAAAATATCACGAAATTGGATCAAGGGGAAGTGTTCGAATTTGTGATCCCATTTCTAGAGTCATCTAGGATGGTCATTTGCTAGTGCAAACTAGAAAAATCTTTATAAAAAAAAAATCTACTACTTAGGTGGCAATCAATGTGGGAAGAAGAGTTAAAAAGTACAAGCAAAGTGTTGAAGTCTCTAGGCGTTCGTGCGTGGAGAAGAATGAAAAGCCCACGTCAACATGTGCGTAGAAGGATCCAAGTTGCACTGTGTCGATGGAGTGCCTCTATAAATAGAGCTTTGCATCAATCACGGGGTGCGAGGGAATTATAATAATCTTCATATACCTATACTCTTACCCCACGCCAACATCTCCTCCGACAATTACAACTATGTAATATCATTTTGCTAAATTAATGAAACTATCTTTCCGTATCCCATTCTCTACATGCGTGAATACAACTACATAATATCATGTGCATAAATACAACATCGATATTTTTTGTTGGGTTGTGTGTGAGGACATATGCAAGTAATACAACATCGATATTGATTTCTTATTGAATAGGTTAACAGCCTCAAGTTAATCCATCGATCAAATGGAACTTCATTAGTCTTACAGTAGACATTAATAGTTGTGCAAATTACACAAACACGGTAGATGTTTGCGACAACCATCAGTGATGGAGAGGGTCTTATATATCTATACAGATTTTCACGGAGGAAGAGCACTTTTATGAAATTTTTTTAAAGGAGAGGTATTGGTTCAAGGGCTCAAATCAAATCATTCAAACCAATAGGGCTATTTTTTTTTTTATGCATTTTGAGTGTGTTATGAGGACTGAGGGAAATATCGGTTTGAAATCATGGCACCCTCAAAAGCACTTCATTAGTCTTACAATATAGGTTAATAGCTGCCTTTTTCATTGGATCATGAGTAAGAACAATGTTTATTCTTAATTATTTGATGAAATAAGAATGAGATTTCATTTCCTAGCACTAAAAGTAACTATGTAATTATTTGACTTAAATGATAAAAATTGGGAATAGAATCAAAAATTTATATAGTTACCAAATGAATTTATGTTTCAAGAACACAAATTTTGTGCAGTTATCAAACGTGTTCTGATTCTCAAAAACTCATTTAGGAATAGAACCAGAAGAAGTCATTTTAATCAAAATCAGTTTTTGGGATCAAAATTATTACCATACGCAGCCTAAGCCCGTGGAATTTATGGGCTTTGATAGAAGAATGGAAAAAGCTTTTGCCCCAATTTATAGTTATTCACGTCGATAACTATATCTGCTTTAATTTAGGTTCCGTTTGTTTATCGAAAAATTAAAAAAGAATATTTCCCAAAAATGATCTCCTAAAAAAGTTAATCAGTAGAACATACTTCATTGTCGACAATAGTTATCTCTAAATTTTTTCGTTCATGATAAAAAAAAAAAGTAATCGATAGAAATTAGTTTTATACTATTCATTTTTCACAAAACGAATGGAGCCTTATAGTTTCTCCTACATCGTGCACGTTTAGTTCGATAACAACATAATCGTTGCTCCGCTCAACTCTCGAACTGATCTGCTGGTACGACAACTCTTCGAACTTGTGTCTTGCGATGCTCGGTCTACCAATCCTGACCCGTTTAATTTCTCTGTGTATTAAGGTGAACGTCGGTTCTACCCGCGACACAAGTTCTCAGAGAAGGTAGATGGTAGGGTGGGGGAAAAATCTGTATGACCACAGTTCAACGGGCTGTGCGGTGGATAGTCACGGCGCACGAATAACACCCTAGCTAGTTGTGCTTTTTAGCGTGGAATATAGTGCGTTGGGAGTTCTTACAAACAAGGGAGAATGACACGAGATAGTCTTTGAATTTTGTCCCAACGAAGAATATGGTCCATGAATTTTTAATTTATTCAATTTGATCCCTGAAATTTAGTTCGATATGCCATGTCGATCCGAATTTTCAAATTGTTCAATGTGATCTTGAAACATTTAATACACGTTCAATTGAGTCCATGAACTTTATAAACATGTCCAATGTTGTTCCTGAATTTGAGAGACCATCCTAAATAAATTAAAAAGTTCATGACATTGCACATTGAAATAAAGCCAATTGGCCACATTGAACAAATTACAGGTTCGTGAATTACATTGCAAGTCAAGCCATTGTTTAGGGATCATTTTAAGTCATTATGTCTAAATCAAGGTTGGAGATAATTAAAAGTAAAGACAAAACCTCCAATTCCTTAATTTCAGCAGATTAAACATGGCGGGCTCTGCTCTTTAAGCAACTCCTTAAGTTCAAATCGGGTTAAACCAAGAAGCCCGCCTGTCGTCGTCGCCGGTGAGGAGATGAGCCTTCGTTTCTCGGGAAGAAGCGAGAGATAGGGTCATAGACATGGAAATGGCAACAAATTTACAGAGACCTCCGGCTCGAACTCATGAGCAGACGGTCAAGAAAGGCGAAACTCTCGGTCATTGACAGCTGAGTTCCTCTGCAGAACATTGAATTCTCCAGACCCCTGCCCCATACCAAAACGAAACCCTCTCTGTCTTCGACAGAAGCAAACAAGCAAGAAAATTTTTTATTTTCACTACAAGAAAAGAAACCCATCAAACCCCCCCGAAACCCTAAACGAGCGTGAGAGGAGGTCAGCTCCCTACAGAGTATGCGTGTTTATACTCCTGTGAAAATACATCAATCTTTCCATGTCTGCTGCTTTTTTTTTTTTTCTTGTCTCTTCCATTTGGATGGTTTTTCCCCCTCTCTTTCTGGTTTTTCATACAATAATTAACCTGGTATCATGGCTTTGCGTCTGTCTTTCGACCTCGAGGCCGACGACCAGGTGTGTATATATCTACACGTCCAAGTATATACGTGTGTATGCACATATGTATGCATGTATTTATCTTCTTCTTCTTCTTCAAGAACAAGCTTACTATTTTGTTCTTGGGGTAAATCTTTTCTTTAGGGGTTTTGCCCATCTCCCCTTACCTTTTCTTTCATTTTATGGAAAGGGGTACGGCGAACTTCCTTTCTTTGGCCCATTGTAGCAGCGCAGGCAAAACAAAAACGTGTTATTGCAGTTTTTAATTTATCATGAGATTGACAATATATTGTGGACCACAAAAATTAAATAATGAATAATTAAAAATTATTGTGGGTTTCACTTCTTCCAAAATTTATGGCCCACAACATACTCTTATTCTCATAGTCACCCAAAAACTGTTGTGTTAACAAAGTCCAAAAAGTTGTATGTTTTACTTCTTTTTTTCCCAATAATTAATCTTTCGGTTAGTAGTTTATAGATATAGACTTGGGTTACACTTGCCCCCATTCCTAATCAAAGAAAGCTTCCTTGAACAGATCCAAATGTGCTTCTTATTGCCAGCTCACAAGTTATCAACATTACCTATATGCGACTTCGCTGAAACAAAGGTGGACTATGTTTTTCTCCAACCATGTCTCCAGTTATTAGCATACAAGTGAGGAACATTCACCACATGCAGCCTCAACTAAAGCTAAAAGTGGGCGGCATACACGTTTGTAACGTACCAATTGGAGATGGTCGGAGCGAATTCCCTCCGACCGAAGGTGGAGAGGAGCCCAAATGACGGCAGCGCCAGAGATCGTGACCCGTAAATGAACCGGATTGCGACACCTCCAACCAGGATGAAGGGGAAATAACCATCCGATCCACGTTACCCATATTCATCTTTTCTAAGTCGAGTTTGCACAGGGACGATCTTCATGTTTCGCGACCCGCCACTCGGGATACCGGTTTGAGAAAGTTCCCTCCGATCAAGGGCGGAGCAAAGCGCCAACCGAGAGCGGACCGTGCTTCATATTTGCTCCCAAAGTACGTGGTCGATAGAAGTTTGATGTGCGGAACCAAGTAAGAATTATGGAATCCAGCTGGTAGAATGGGGTTGAAATGCATTTTGGGGCAACAATAAACGAGGGAGCGCAGCTTGGGCACTTGCAAAATGACCATTAACGGTAAGTTGTCAGCCACACCAATTAATACCAGAGCTCTGGGGCCGGTATGTATCTACGGACTGACTTAAATGAACTGGAACCACGAAATTTGGACCTTCTGATAAACCCTAATCTGTACCTCGCCATTGTATATACCCCACCCCACCTCCCTCAACCCCCCCCCCCCAAAAAAACCCCCCTCTCTCTCTCATTTTCTGGAATCCAGTGCTGGTGCCATGGCTTTCCGATGCTCTTTCGACCTTGAGGACGACGGCCAGGTACGTGTACATCGTCTGCTTCCGCCATGCACGTGCTTCGTATCTTGCACGCTGCATGGTTTTTCGTTTCTTCTGGTATTGTGGCTTCTTGATATTCTGCCTGCGTTTCCGGGTCTCTGGGTCTCTTTCTTTGGGGGGTGACTTTCTTGATGCAAGAACTGCTGGCGAATCAGGTTCTGTTCGAAGAGATCTCGAGCGTGAGGAAGGTGATACTGAACAGGCCCACGAAACTGAACTGCCTCACTTATGAAATGGTATGAACAATTTCATTATAGTGGAGCATAATATGTATTACAGTATTGTATAAAGTCTCTCTCTCTCTCTCTCTCTCTCTCTCTCTCTCTACTTTAAACCTTTTACGAATGTGGTTGTTTAGTTGATATTTGTGGTAAAAGGGAATTTGTGAAGAACCCGAAGCAGCCGCGATAATTTAGTGTCGAAGAGATGTCCGATAATTGTCATGACATCATTGGTTGGTTACGGTTCATAACGTTCCGTACACAGGGCATCCCCGCGGTTAAGTGAGTCAAGAATTCCCTCGAGTTTAAACAGCTCGTCACGGGGTACGGCGCGGATCGAGAGCCGTCCAACCTCCATTCATTTCTTATGTACTCGCGAAATGAAGGAACAACTTCACGATGAAGTTTGTCATGGAGTACGGCGCGGATCGAGAGCTGTACAAACTTCATTCATTTCATATGTACTTGCGAAATGAAGGAACAACTTCACAATCAAGATTTGTACAAAAGACACGTCATATGATAGTTCTGCAGGACCCATTCCGTGTTAAGATTGATGCTTTCATTTGTGGGATTGCTTGTGTAAAAACCTTTTGTTTTTTTCCTCCTAATTACAGGTGATTCAGATGTTAAGGGCCTTGGAAGCGTACGAGTGTGATCCTACAGTCCAATGCATAACTCTAAAGGTGACAAAGAAATGTCCCTTGGGTTACTCTTTTCCGATACCGAAAAGGTTTACAATATATTATGATGATTTCTCAGTGCACAAATCTGCCGGTCTTAAGAATTGGCCCCTCCATCCGATTGTTAAGATATCTGCTCCCATATTGATTAAGAGCATATCCATCAAAATGGGTTATGAACTCATTTCTCAATCGATATATGATGGATTGAGTTGTTTTATGAATTAGTTATATTTAATAAACTGGTCGAAAATCAATCATAAATGGGTCATAAATTATTCAAACTCAACCCATTCTATGACTCTCTTTCTATTTTCTCTCACGCTCACTCCTTCCGCGCTCTCAAAATGGGTTAAATAGATCTACTTGAGTCGGATGATTTTCGACCCGACTTACCCGTTTGACGGGTATAATTGAGAGTCGGCTATGACTGCGGGCAGGGCTTATTAGCCGAGGCTTACCCCTTCTCTCATCTTCCAACAGGCTTGATCCCTATTGAAGCTATTTCGTTAAAAGTGTCAGATTGAAAGAGCTTTTTGACTCTGTTGTTAATGCAGATGTAGAGATGTCACGAGACAAACTTCTTTTTATCAGGGAAAGGGCAAGGCGTTTTGTTCGGGAGGAGATGTGAAAGGAGTCATCTGTTCATCAGGGGCAGGGCACTGGAGCTTTGCTGGTGCTTTTTACAGGAGTGAGCTCATCTTGGATTATCTGATTGCCACTTACAGCAAACCCGTGGTCAGTTCAAATTCACTCCCGATCCCACTTTACAATTACAACTTCTCTTCGCATAAATCCAAATAATTTATCGATCATGTCGACCTTCGGTCATTGAAATGCCATTAAAGATCGCACTGGTGGATGGGGTTGTGATGGGCGGCGGAGCTGGGCTCGCCATGCACGCCGCATTTCGCGTCGTCACGGAAAATACGGTATCGAATGTCCAATCCCTCTCTATCAATTTTAAATGTGTTTTTTTTTTTTTTTTGGTGACTAGCTATCCTATCGGTCCACCCAATTGCGCAATCTCTGTGATGTGATGATGCTTATGCTTCACATGTTTACTCGCTATATTTATATATCTATTGTTTTCTTGTTGGATAATGAATAGGTATTCGCAATGCCCGAAGCATCGATAGGTCTGTTTCCGGATGTCGGGGCGTCGAAGTTCCTATCTAAGCTTCCGGGCTCTTTCGGTAAGCACATCAGTAAGTTTACTTCATGGTCGATACATAGCCTATGATAGGTGAAACATCGACGATAGTTATTACATGATAACCTTATCGGTTGATCACAACCGAACGTACGGTACACGAATGTAAATTTCTCTTTTCCGAGTTGTGTTTTGGGAATCACGTTGTGGAAGGTTGAATGCCTTAGGAGAATATCTGGCGCTCACCGGCGCACGCCTGGACGGCGGCGAGATGCTTGCTTGTGGTCTCGCATCTCACTTTGTGCTCTCCAAGGTAATTTTCATTTATCTACACACACGCACACACACAAAAAGTAAATTTTTTATTTATCTACCTGGGCTATTTTGCTCTGAGTAATTATCGCATTCTTTAAAAAATTATGTTCTTGAGTTTGTATCAGGACCTTCCATTGCTGGAAAAGAGCGTATGCGAGGGAGCACCTCTTGAGAAATCAACAATTTCCGATTTATTAAACAGATTCGCCCATAAACCAATTCTCAAGGAAAACAGCAGTTTCAGGAGGTAATTAATTTGTGTACTTTCAAAAAATTTCATACAGATGCCCGGCTTCATAATCACATCTCATTTTACTAAATCGATCTGAATTAAACACTAACAAATAAAAAAAGGAGTCGAAGAAAACTTATCTACTCAATTGACAATTGGTCATTTGGCGATGCTAGATTGGAGATTATCAATAGATGCTTCTTGAAGCCCACCGTCGAAGAGATATTATCATCATTGGTAACACCCGATCCGAGCAAAAAGTGAATAATTTCCACATGATTTTGTGCTTCATTTTTACTAAACCGCTACTCGACTTAGGTTTTTTTTTTTTTCTCCTTTGAAGGAAAATGAGGTCGAAAATGATGGAGAAAAGAAATGGGTCAAATATGCCATAAGGTCAATGAAATCAGCCTCCCCAACAAGCCTCAAGATAACTCTGAAATCGGTACGCAATCGAATTTCCGTCACTTTTTCCTCTTTATTTATTTATTTTATTTTCAAACGTTACAAATTGATTTTTATTTTTCGGGTGTTCGCTTTATAATACACAAGTTACCATGAACTGAGTGAGTTAGGAAAAATTTACTGACGTCATCAAATTTGCCGCCCCAGATAAGAGGAGGACGGGCACAAACTATGGAACAATGTCTGATTCATGAGTACACAATCTCTTGCCACATGTTGCGCCGGTCCATGCATCGAGATTTCTACGAGGTACCTTTTTGAATTATTTTTTGCTATTCCTATATACACACACACACACACGTATGTATGTATACGTGTGTGTAGTGTCCTGACCGTGGATGACGAAATCACCGTTTTTCAGGGTTCAAGAGCGATGCTACTCGACAAGGACAAAAAGCCCCAGGTACATAATCATCAGAATTAGCAAATTATGCGTTATAAATCCAAAGCTTCTTAAAATTCGAACGAAGTTAGAAAATTTATATTAATTCTTGAGTTTCTGAAGTCCCCCCTTGTTAATCTTGACAAGTGCAGTGGGACCCGCCAAAGCTGGAGTTGGTCACCGATGAATTGGTCGACAAGTTCTTCAGGGGCCTTGGTGGGGTCGACCCGTATTGGGTCGACTTACGGCTCCCGATCAGATCGGGCCAAACCATGGCCCGGGCGAAGATCTGAGGGGCGTCCAAGATTAGGGAGAAATGAATGGAAGTCGATCCACATCACTTTGTTTACGAACTTTATTGCTTGGAACAAAGCCGTAATAGCTTTTAGTCCGACCGATGAGCAGACTTTTGCTTTTATCTTTGAAGCGTGTGCTGTTCTATGAATCTTCTATCTAGAGCTCCCCGCGACAGCGAGACGTGTATCTGCAAAGCATGCGAACGTCGTCGCATTTTGATTTATGAAAATAAACAATATGGACTCCTCCGGCTTTTGTTCGAGGATATACCGTACCGATCTCGCTAGAACAAAAGGTTAAGGCACAAGGGGAAGGGATGAGCTCGCGATCTATAAATGATGTTAGAAACAAGAACCTGAAGCAGGGAAAGAATGGGGTACTGCTATACCATGGCGAGTCGGCGGCAATCCCCTGAATCCTCCGTCTCATCGCGGAAATCACAAGCATGGACAGCCCCGATTTTGACTGAATCTATTCCAACGACTTAGAACTCCATGAGTCTTCACCTCTCTCCGGTCTCTGGAATAGGGACGAAGCTTATGCCTCAACAGTCAATCTCACTCCAATTATTTTGCAGCATGAAAGATTGATCAAAAGATCGAAGCAAGGGACTTAAGTAATGTAGGGATGCCCTCTTCGGTGTCGGCAGAAGTGAGTTTGTTCGCAACAAAGTTAAGGAACCAGGAGGAGTCTATCTCATTCCAACCTGTGTAAGAAGAAACGCTGACATAAGACCTTAGCGAGTAAAATAAAACACAATAATTGCAACCTCATTTCTGTGAAGTTTGCAGCAAATCCTAATTGGATATCATATTCAGTTCCACCACATATCAAAGAGACAAAGAAGTGTGACTTGCCTAGAAGGAGAAGATGCACACGTGATCCACGTAGCGTAGATTCCCTGATCTTTCACTCTGCGAAGGAAAACCATAGCTAAAATATGTATGTGGGTGGGAAACAAAGTATCCATTGCAGCATCTTACTCAATTTGCGATCGCAACACTGTCTATATATATTTACTCTCATACTGGATGAGCTCATCGACAGCGCTTTCAAAATTATGGATGTACCATCCATGGACCCCTCTCGAAGACAGCTTCCAAGCAACCATTCTGTATAAATGGGTTATTCTATTTATACAGATAGGGGAAAGGGGCCCACGATCCATACAGCACTGATAACATCTTGTACAGTCACAGGTTATGTCCTATGTATTGGTAAACATTGCAGCAGTCTTTCATCATTTTAGAACTTCTTTCCCAACAGCTATAGGGTAGCAGATCCAAGAGCTACTTGTCATGGATATGAAATGCGAGGTAAACAGCGAAGGCACAAAATGTTCAGAAAAAATTGATTGGCGACAAAAGCCCAGTTTGTGGTATATGCATAATAGTCCAGAAGACTGTTAAACATAATTATCATACGTCCGTTTGAATGTTATTCCTCGTTTTATAAGAGATCTGAGGAAGCCTAATGGCTCAAGAACTAAACTGCCAGGCAAAGAAATAATTTCTAAATTATGACAGCAAATAAATAATTTTGTGAATTAGGACTCTGAAAGGCAACAAAGAGTTCCATCTTAGCAATTGGCAGCTCATTGGGAAGAACTTAAGAGATAGGAACTAATCCCAAGTATGAAAATGCTCCGTGAAATTGTTAGTCTAGCACAAATAGTATTTTCGTTTTTTGGGCAAGAACACCTTCAATTTCTTGAATTAATAGTGTCTTGGCATAAATAGTTAAACAACCAACATGTCTAAGGAAACTATCTTATGGTTATTTGCGAATGAAAATTTCACTAAAGGAGCATGCCGCACAAGAAAACCCAAAGCCCAGAGATCACTATCAAGCCATAGCAAAGTAGGACGACCATTGTTATTAAGAAGCTTTTTACTCACAGGTAAATGTCATCCGTACGAATCTCAGGAAATAGATTAATGTAGAAACGAAAACCATCAGGGCTGATGTCCCGGCATAATAAACCTGCCAAAGAGCAAAGCAATGTAAGAACGTTTGTTGCAATAGCACTCCAGTTGTTTCAACATTATTTTTTGATCTCTCTAAGTGCCACATACCTCGGCTCTCAGCAGTTAAGAGGTGCTCCTTGGCCATTGCTGGAGCAATTCCTAGGGTCATGGCAGCATCACCAGCACTTACACCCATCTGAAGGGCGTCAGGCCGTGTAACGAGTGACTTGATTCTAGCAAAAACCTATAAACAGCACCCCTCAGTTAATATCAGGCAAAGCAGGAGATAAGTAGTTAGAGTACTACTACTTCCATGGGCAATATAAACCAGAGAGCCCACTCTCGCCAGTTTGAACCGAATACAAGACAACAGAACATGGGGCATTTCTCCCCAAAGTAAACTCGATCAACACCATCATAGATTAGAAAGCAAGTGAAAGATCACCTCTTCATCACTGTGGGACTTATTCTGGATAACCATTACTCCACTATCAAACTTCCGAAGCATTACAGGACTGAGAGAAGGGACAGCTCCATTAGTATATATAAAACATTAGAACACCATCTCAAAACAAGTAATAATCATATTGACATCACTCAACTAGATGAAAATGCCTTACACATCAAATTTCTCCCACAGAGAACATGCTCGCAACAGATCCTCTGGAGAGATCAGTTCTGTGCCCCGAGCACGGTTAAAAAGGCAGTACATGTCTATAAGACTAATCATTCCTCCAGACCTCTCAAGAGGAATCTTCACAAAATCTGCTAACTAAGAGCCAAAAAAGGATAATTAACCCTTTGATAAAGAAAAGAACCAAAATCCTAAGATTATAATACAAATGTTCACACAGTACAAATAGAATGACACGAGTAGTCCATATTTTCGAATTTGGAACAATATTAAGCAGGTGTGCCCTTTTCAATGCTGTAATCCTTCCAAAGAATAGTCTGTCCTCTTCTCTAATATCCTTCCAAAGAATAGTCTATCCTCTTCTCTAATATCACATCAAAGGCTCAGCCCCATATATGCATAGAGAATGCTTTCTCAAGTCCCACAGCATGTCATCCTATTCCAAATTCAGGGTACATTTAAGTGATTTTTTTTACGAGTGTTTCACAGGCATGAAGCTGAAAAGCTTATCAACATTATCTCACTTAGATGACATCACGCTGCAGTAGAAGGTTTAGACCCACTATACCTACTAAATAAACTGCTACAGAAGGACAACATTGATTTTTCCCCATAGAAACAAGAGGATAAACACTGAACATGCTGTTATTCCAATAATACACATATATCAAATACAATAGCGAGATTTGACCCAGAAACAACTGCAGCAGCTATCCAGCAAAAAGCATATTAGCAATATCTCTTCTCATGCACTCTTGAGATGTTCCAATTTCTGGGACGTCCACATTGCACTAAAACCAGGGATCGTAGGAAAATATGAACCTCCTGTTAGTTTGATATGTATGCACTCCTATGCTAACACTCAGATAGGATAAAACATGTACCACCGTCAGCTTTGTTCTAAAAATTCTTTCTTTTTTTTTTTACCACTGTTGTGAAAGCATTACACGAAATAAGTATTGACTGCTCTGCAACCCTATTTTACATGGTCGTGTTAAGACAGAAATAGAATCAACCCATTTACTATGTAAAAAGCCGAGCAAAAACCAGGAGTTCTATTTTTAAGTACTCGTCCGAAGTCCTGCTTAGCAGTTTTACAGATGCAAAAAAATAATAAGAAAAACTTGCATTTTTCAAATTAAATGGCAAGAGAAGAGGACCTGCCGAGATAATTGCTGGTGATACAAAGCACCGGCTGACTCTTTTGTAACTGGAGATACAATACCAACACTCAACAACCAATCCTGCATTTCTTCTTTTGAACCCAATTCTTCGTCATTTGATGATCCAGCTTCAGATGGGCCAGATAAAAGTTTCAACCTCATTCTCTCAGCTAGCATCACCATCTCTTTTGCTTTGCTCTGCAACCACAAGGCAACAATGAAAAAAGATTATGGAACCCTCAGTGTAATCCACTCATTGATAGCAGAAGAGCTATAGAACAGAACAAACAGTCATAGTTGCTGTTTTCCATATATAAGGAGAAGTCCATCTGCCTAGGATATCCTCTTTCTTCAGGCTTTTTCGGTAGCGCAGTTACATGGATGGTAAGCTTAAAATTGAGTCTTTTCTCCTTCCCCTTTTTCTCATCCCAAAGCAACGCCTTGTGCAAAAAGTTATGCTAGTCAACATAAGAATAAAATAAGACAATTCCCTCGAATCATTACACCTTAGAGCAGATTAGTTCAAACCGAAATGGTCCAATGACCATTTTCTGAAAGAAAATCCAAATGTACCAAACAAGGACAGTGAAATCGAACTCTTTAACTGCTGCATATCCTTCTCCCAATAAGTCCAGGACAACCTCAATTAGTCCATCCCAAATAATCACGTCAATATTTTACCATTTCAGTATAGAAGTCAATAAAGCAATCAAACTAGACCACAATGCTGAGAATCTGAATCCTCTACCCCCCAACCTACCCGTCCTAAATAGTTCTTAGCAATGTCAATCAAACAAATCAAATTTATAGGTATTACATTACCATAAGTGCATTCAAGTCCTGAAAAGCATCCTGCAAGCTCTTATCAGTGCTCTCCCACATTTCCTGTTCTCTCCTCAGTATCCCCGCGACCCCGACCACTCTCATTCCTCTCGAATCGAACCCGCTCGAACTGGCACTCGACTCCGCAACCAAACTCGACCCTGAACTCCCGCTCTCACTCTCCTTCTCTCTCTCCCAGACCCTAGCGCCCCAATTCTGCTTAAATTTGTCCACAAACGCCTCCACGTCATCCTTCCCTCTCATTACCAGCGTCACCACGAGCGACCTCGTCCCCGTGCCGCCCACTCGCCCGTCCGAGCCTACAGACAACTGAACCTTGAGCCGCGGCGACGCAAACATCGACTTGATCGATTTCTTCAGCGAGAATATGTGCGTGACGGACGCGAGGGGTACATAGAAGGCGGTGTTGGCAGCGGATGAGTCGGAGACGAAGATGAGGCGGTGAGTCGTGAGGATCAAGCAGGACGACCTGAGGTGAATGGAGGAGCTAAGCGGCGTCGAGCCTTCGGGTTCGAGCTCGACGTTGGAGAGGAGAGAGCACTCGATCTCGTTGGGGAGGAGGACCGGGCGGCCGCTGGTGGTAAGCTCCGCCGTAGGCAGGGCGGCTCCGGCCATCGATTGAGCTTAATCTCGCGCAGAATGAAGTTGGATGAGTGTTCAAATCGCAGCCGATCCTTCCACGTTGGTTCGCCTTATTCTCGTTCGTATGAACCCTCGTTATGGCGCGGGAGGAAAAACGACGCCACAAGGAGGCGCGAGGCGAGACGAGGAAGAGAGTTGACTAGGAGGACGACGAAGGTAACTGCGGACGGCGGAGGTGGAGGTGCATCGACCGATCAGCGCCGGCGTGTTTGACCGGGAGAGCACGCTGGGCTCCGCTACGTGGCGGAGTCTGCTTTGGAAGAAAAAGATTGGCGCATCGAACGTGATCAGCCCCCGGCCTTCCGTGAAATCGAGCGGGTCCGATCGGACCGAAGCTATTCGACCCGGATTTGGCTGGCCTTACCAATTTAACGATTTCGAGGAAAATAAATATTTTTCTAAAAAATAATCGCTTATGTAGTTAAAAAATAAATAAAAAAAATTTCATCACCTACAAAAATAGTTCACAATAAATTATTATCGATGATGAAAATATTTTTCGTTGGCTAATTTTTTTAAGCGATATTAGCAATCATTTTTTGAAAAATGTTTTTCAAATCACTTACTTTTTATGAAACAAACAGAGCCTTAAATAATTACTTGTACCTTTGAAAATAATTAACCAATATTGTGCAAAAATTATTGACAATATTTATATTAAAACATTGTTGTTTTGTAAGTGACATTAGCGCTCTTATTTTTGAGAAAATATTTTTTCGATACATTGATTTACTCATATACAGTCAATTTTTTAAAATTTAAGCTCTATTTGTAAAAAAAACTTTCTTGAAAAAAGCTTTTTGAATTTTACAGCTTTTGGTTCAAAGAAAATAAATTAGTCAAGAAAATTTTCATTGATGGAAAGAACACTTTCAAAAATGGTGTCGCGACCCTCTAAAAATATTTTTATTAATTCTAGGGGTTAACGGATTATTAGGTTAATTAGATTTGACTAACCTAATGCGGACCCTCCCAAGCCCTACCGAATCGCAACTTTGGTTTTTGTTTAAATGATTTTGAAATTTGGAGTCGCCACTAATCGTTCTTGGTAGGTCGATTGAAAACCTAAATAAATTAGCGGGAGAACTAATTTATTCCTGCGAACCAGAGATTATGAGCTCGGGGACTTGGTTACACTAGTTAATTAAAACTAATGCCCTTTCGGTACCTTAATTTCATGGATATCCTAATCCGGCAACTCAGGCTTGGTTTATTCCTAAAGCTCTAGTAGGGTATTCTCTTTTGTGTTTTCACTTTTTAAATAGGATGCATTGATGGTATATATTTTTATTTGTTATATTTTTTTAAGTGTTAAAGATTCCCTGAAATCGAAAGAGGGAGTGTGTTAACGACTTCTGTGCAGTATTACGACCTACTCATCTTTTGGGTCTGATGATTCAAAAATTAAATTATAGGAAGTACTTGACAGTGAATAAATACCTCCAATGGGAGGCCTAGCATTGGCTTGGCTCTTCCCTTTGGGATTTAAGGTACAAGTATTTAACTTGCAAGTATTTAAACTACTGTAAGTAAAAACCTCCAATGGGAGGCTAAGCATTGGTTTGGCTCTTCCCTTTGGGATTTAAGGTACAGGTATTTAAGTTGCAGGTATTTAACTACTGTAAGTAAAAACCTCCAATGGGAGGCTAAGCATTGGCTTGGCTCTTCCCTTTGGGATTTAAGGTACAGGTATTTAAGTTGCAGGTATTTAACTACTGTAAGTAAAAACCTCCAATGGGAGGCTAAGCATTAGCTTGGCTCTTCCCTTTGGGATTTAAGGTGCAGGTATTTAACTACTGTAAGTAAAAACCTCCAATGGGAGGCTAAGCATTGGCTTGGCTCTTCCCTTTGGGATTTAAGGTGCAAGTATTTAAGTTGCAGGTATTTAACTACTATAAGTAAAAACCTCCAATGGGAGGCTAAGCATTGGCTTGGCTCTTCCCTTTGGGATTTATGGTGCAGGTATTTAAATTGCGGATGGACTTTGTCCTCTCCATTTTGGGGTATGAATTTTTTAAAATGAAATACAACGAATTGATTCAACAATTTGAAATTTGTGCGCGCTTGAGGACTCCTCCAAGCCGATTTTTTGCTTCCATAGGATTGACCATTGATATAGAGCTGCGGCTTCCTGACATAAAATAGAGTGAAGTGTTAGTATACAAAATATGTGCTAATCTGCACCTAAAACCAGAAGAGTAGAAAGAGTACTTATCTCCCATTTTTTTGGGAGGGATTTCTATAATTGATTTTCGCTCTCTATGTTCCCAATATAGAGAGTTTCTTTTGAATTAAGAGGGACTTTTAGTCACAGATCAGTTGAGAAATCGGTGGACAGCTTAGGAGCTTGTCTGGGCCGATTTTTGCATCTCGACGAGATTTTTGCTGTTTACGTAAAGATATCCTTCTCCTGACATAAAATATGGAAGAAAAAGGAGATGGAGAAAGTGTATACAATTTGTGCTAATTTGCGAGTAAAACCATAAATAAATGAATAAATAAAAACACTTAGCTTGAATTTGTTTGCTCGTTGACGAGGATGAACTCTTGATTTATATTGATCGATGAAGGAATTTGTGATGATAACCCCTAGCTTTAAACTCCCATCATCTTCAAAATTCTCTCTCTTTTGGTATTTTCTTTCTCTCAAAATTTTCTTCAATCTCCCAAAACTCTCTCAAACATCCAAAATTTTCTCTCCAAAAAATTCTCCCAAACACTTCAAATTTTCTCTCTCAAGAATCCCTTCTCAAGCTCACTTTTTCCTCCTTTTATAACCTCCTCATCTATCTCCCATTCTAATTTTTCCACTAACTCTATCTCCCATTCTAATTTCTCCACTAACTCTTCTTCATTTTCATCTTCCATTCTCCATCTCTATCTCACATTCTAATCTCTCCACTAACTCTTCTTCATCTTCATCTTCCCTTCTCCATATTTATCTCCCATTCTAATTTCTCCACTAACTCTTCTTAATCTCCATCTTCCCTTCTCTATTCTTATCTTCCATTCTAATTTCTCTACTAACTCTTCTTCATCTCCATCTTCCCTTCTCTATTCTTATCTTATTTTCTCCATCCATTCTTCTCCAACTTCTCTTCTTCATCTCCTCTTCTTCATCTTCCCTTCTCTATTCTAATTTATCCACTAACTCTTCTTTTTATTATTTGTAAAATAATCCTTCAAGAGTTAGGTATTTACACTCTAGTCCTTGAATTTTAAGTATTTACAATTCAGTCCTTGAAAAAAATATATTTCTTTAAGTCCAAATCTCCTCACAATTTTTGACACACCAAAATTTACCACATGTCAACTTTAAGCTCATTTCTTGTCGCTGAAAATAATGCATAATTTAATTAAAGCCCTTTTGCAAAATTAAGTCATTCTGGGTATAATTGGGCCAAGATGAAAATTTAAAATATTAGAAGACAATGTCACAACTCATAAAAAGTGAAAGTTAAAAATAAGTTGACTCAAATTAAATTTTTTTAGGCCCGATTCGAGATTATACTCGTGAAGGAACACGTGACTCGAATTAGATTTTTCTGAATTTGCGATAGCCAATATGAAAATAGATTTAAAATAAAAATATTAACTATCTTTGTGTATTTTTTGGCCTCAAATGTTATTTTTTCAAAATTTTCAAATATTTTTGTATTTTTTTTAAACAAAAATTTAAATATATATAATATGAAAAATTATTTTTTGGTCAAAATTCGTTCCCTAGGCTTGGCTAAGGTTCCCAAAGTTGATTTTTCAATTTTATGAATTTTTATGGATTTTCTATTAATTTTCGAAAATAAATAAATAAAAAATACGTAAAAATACTGAAAATATGAAAAATCGTTTTTTGGTCAAAATTGGTTCCCTAGGCTTGGCTAAGGTCCCCAAAGTTGATTTTTCAATTTTATGAATTTTTATGGATTTTTTATTACTTTAGCAATAGAAAAAATGATTAAAAATCAGGTGTCAACAGCTGCCCCTCTTTGAAAGGAAGCTCGGTAGAGGTTCATTTCAAAGACGAGATGACACATGGATTCTTATCGACTCAATACAAGGAAATAAAAAGAGTCGTGACATGATTGTTCCACTGAAAATGAAATGAGAACCTAAGGATTCGTTATATAAAAAAACTTTAGGGTGGTTGAACTTGAACCCGTATGGTGGATCAACCCATGGTAGATTCCTAATAAAAGGATTCTACTGATTAAAAATTGAATTAAAATTTGACCCGTATGGTGGGTCATACCATTTGACCCGTATGGTGGGTCGTACCATGGTAGATTCCTAAAAAAAGGATTCTACTGATTAAATTTTGATTGAGATTTGACCCGTATGGTAGGTCACCACATGGAGATACCTGTAAGAAGGACTTGGTGCCTGTAGAAAGGACTTGGTGCCAGTAAAAGGACTTGGTGCTTTGCCTGTAAGAAGAACTTTGTGCCTGTAAGAAGGACTTGCTTTGCCTGTAAGAAGGACTTGATTTGCCTGTAAGAAGGACTTTGTATGCCTGTAAGAAGGACTTTGTTTTGCCTGTAAGAAGGACTTACTTTGCCTGTAAGAAGGACTTTGTGCCTGTAAGAAGGACTTGATTTGCCTGTAAGAAGGACTTTGTTTGCCTGTAAGAAGGACTTTATGCCTGTAAGAAGGACTTGATTTGCCTGTAAGAAGGACTTTATGCCTGTAAGAAGGACTTTGTGCCTGTAAGAAGGACTTTGTGCCTGTAAGAAGGACTTGATTTGCCTGTAAGAAGGACTTTGTGCCTGTAAGAAGGACTTGGTTTGCATGTAAGAAGGACTTAGTTTGCCTATAAGAAGGACTTGGTGCCTATAAGAAGGACTTGGTTTGCCTGTAAGAAGGACTTGGTTTGCCTGTAAGAAGGACTTTATGCCTGTAAGAAGGACTTGATTTGCCTGTAAGACGGACTTGTTTTGCCTGTAAGAAGGACTTGTTTTGCCTGTAAGAAGGACTTGATTTGCCTGTAAGAAGGACTTTGTGCCTGTAAGAAAGACTTGTTTTGCCTGTAAGAAGGACTTGGTTTGCCTGTAAGAAGGACTTGGTTTGCCTGTAAGAAGGACTTTATGCCTGTAAGAAGGACTTGGTGCCTGTAAGAAGAACTTGGTTTGCATATAAGAAGGACTTTATGCCTGTAAGAAGGACTTGATTTGCCTGTAAGAAGGACTTGTTTTGCCTGTAAGAAGGACTTGATTTGCCTGTAAGAATGACTTTGTGCCTGTAAGAAGGACTTGTTTTGCCTGTAAGAAGGACTTGATTTGCCTGTAAGAAGGACTTGGTTTGCATGTAAGAAGGACTTAGTTTGCCTATAAGAAGGACTTGGTGCCTATAAGAAGGACTTGGTTTGCCTGTAAGAAGGACTTGCTTTGCCTGTAAGAAGGACTTTATGCCTGTAAGAAGGACTTGATTTGCCTGTAAGAAGGACTTGTTTTGCCTGTAAGAAGGACTTGATTTGCCTGTAAGAAGGACTTTGTGCCTGTAAGAAGGACTTGGTTTGCCTGTAAGAAGGACTTGGTGTACCTCAAATGGTGCCATTCTGAAATCTGGAAAGATTAGGAATCCTGCAGAAGCTCAAACCCAAATTATATTATCCTGTCGCTTTAGGAATAAACCAAAGAGGCAGAGATCAAAAGGTCTCGAACATTTCTGTCCTTGAGACAAATCATGCTTTATTGAAGAAGGTGGATACCTGTATGTACCGCAATGGATTCGAGTACCCCAACAACCGTCAGAATTCATTCTCTTGAAAGGTTCAGGTTGAAGATATACTTACCTGAGAATTTGGAAGAAATGCTTGGTGGCTTCTCGACAACCAGGCTTGTTCATTCAATAATCGCTGAATGAATTTCAAGACTTTGGAAGGTAGTTTGAACATTGGGAATGTGTTGCCTGTCAGGCAGTATCAGAGGTAACATGTGCAAGCATTTTCATCAATGAGTTGATCGGTTCATGTAAAACTATTCAACCAAGTCGGCAATGATTAGAAGTAGTCTGTGTGATAACTCATGATGCAATCAATCCAAATATGGATCATGCAAAACTATTCTGTCAAGCTTGCATTACCAATTCTGTTTAAGGAGGTTCTCATAGAATGAACGCCTCGAATGTAATCTGAATGGGGGACTTCAATCCGAAAGGGCCTTCTCTCACTCTGGGGAAAGGCTGTTTATCTGTAAATTAAAATGTTAGACTTGCGTGGAAATGGTTTGCCTTTCCTCATCCTGTTATGCCCCATTCTGCACATTTGATGTCTTCTGTGCAGTTTATGCTCTAAGTTGGAGTTGGTAAGTTAAACACACGGAATAGTCATACATAATTCATGAACTGTGTAAGCACAATGCAGATGTGACAATTTTTTAGCATTACGTGTGTTTATATAATGTGCAAATATGGGCGGATTTAAATTGCCCCTGGTATGTGGGCGGACCGAACAAATTGGGAAGCCTATTCCTTATGTCGAGGGGTGGTTCGTCTCAAACTTTGTCTCTACGTGATGAAGCATATGGGTGAGGGAGCATTTCGGTTTGTTTAATGACAGCGACCGCCACGGTTTAGCGGTTGAATGCCCCTGTAAAAAGCAGAGAAATTATTCTCGAAATCAAACGAGATAAGGAAGACATATTTGCTTTTTCGCTTCAGAGCTTGTGATCAATTTGCCCCATTTTTCACCAGAATAGATCTTGTCAGATGATCATAATTTTCTTTTGGATTTGTCTCCTTCAACATGTTAAATGTTAGTGTAAATATTTCCTGTAAAAAGAAAAAGAGACATATCAGCCAGTATTAAAAGGGATAAATTGAAAACGATACTGATTTACCCTTCATCTTGAATGTCTTGCACGAGTCTTTTACCAGTTTTGTTGGATTGAATTTTCCTCGACTTTTGTTGGGCGCCTCACCATTATGGGAAGACTATGGTAAAATACTGACTTTGATATTACTCGTCGAGTATTCCTGTTTGTAAAAAAAGAAATGCACAAAAAGTTGTTTCATTTATTTATAATACATACAACATTCCCCACCCTTGGGGATCGAACTCGGAATAGTTCGGACCTACTGTCATCCCCCATACCATTCGGTCCATTGGACCGTAGGTGTCCTTGGGGCTTTCTTTTCAAGGGTTAATCCTTGGGAATAACGCAGCCCTGTTGTATCACCTTGGGCCATGTTACGGTATTTCTCGAGGTAATTTGCAATCCCTGTTAAGAATGGAATAAGACAATTCAAGACTTGAGATGATTATGTGCACATTAGAACGATACAGAATTACCCATTTCTGAGATTGTTCGCGTCTTTCGCTTGTACTTTCCTTTGTCCGAAGCTGTCTATCCCGTGGTAATGCCCATGAGTTGATTTGCCCCCAAATTTTATCCAACCTGTATTCGAATATGATTGCGTTCTCGGGTCGATTTGCAATTTCCTGAGAATAGAAGGGGCTTAATTTTAAAACTTGGAGCAACTGAGGGTAAATTGAAACGATACGGAGTTACCCTTCAGGTTTATGCAGATTTTCACTCGCCATCAATTCGTCGCGAGGTTGGTGAGGTGGCGGATTCGAGCATTTAATAGGGGGAAGTCGGATTATTACTCCTTGCTTTTACACTTTCACAAAAGCAGAAAAACATATCACGCAAGGAAATAAAACACATTCACTCATTCAGGATCAGTTCTGCTTCCTCTGCAGGCTCTCCCATGATCAGCTGGCTTCATCCCAAATTAGGTATGCATCGGCCATATTGAAGGTCTGGTGGTCACTAGCTGAACAAGTGCATCATAGTCCCGATGCTTTACCGATATCAAACTGGTTGATTATGGCGAAAAGATCATCGTCAATGTCCGCTTGGTGGTGATCTGTCCCTTCTTCCTCGGGAGGTATTGATGCTGATCCAGTATCATTGGTCCTTTTGTACCTTGCTCCAACAGAACTCGATCTTGTTATAAACTGGTCTAACTCACCTCTTAAACGTGCATTTTCGATCCTCAGATCATACATTTCATCGAGGGTGAGGAGGAGGCTATTGCAGTTGGGGCAGGTGGCGGAGTCAAAAGTTTCTTTATACATCTTGTTTTCCGCTCGGAGGTTTTCATTTTCAACTCTTAGAAACTCGGCTTCATTGTGCTCATGACGAGTCTTCATTCGGGTTCGTCTATTTTGAAACCAGAACTTGATTTGCGAAGGTTCAAGTCCTAGCTCTTGACTCAGTTCTATTTTTTGTTTGCCGTCTGGCATAGGGCACGTTCTGAAGAAAGCTTCAAGCTTTCGTACTTGCTCCTCAGTATGGCGACGGTAACGCTTCTTTTGACCTTTACCGTTGTTGTCATTGTCCTTACCGGGCTCTTGGACGTCGTCGGTGGAAGGGCCGGGCTCCATAGGCTCGATCCCAAATATGGCTTCGAACTCTTCCTCTCCCATATTCAGCAAGTAACGATAACTTTCAAGTGTGTTGGGTTGAGACATCTTCGATTTGGTTAACGATTTCTCAAAGTTTGATATCTCTTCTTGTATTTTCACTCTCTGGATTTTTCTGGGAGACTGCATATGCTTTAAGAGTCTCTCTTTCGAGCACGAATGAGAATTATCAAGAAGATGTCTCCTTTAAAATTAGACGTGGGTTTAGCAACTGTATTGCCTCTCTCGAGTGTTCTGGCTTTCTCGATTTTCTTTTCATCGTATCTCTCGCCCAGCTCGTCTCCTTCCATCTTTCCGTGGAAGGGGGCCCCTTGTTGCTGTCTCCACCGTCAATTTGCTGGCGAGTTCTTCAATAAAGACGAGTCGTATCTCTTTTCTGCCGTAAATGTCTTTGTCTCCCACTCAGCTTATTTTTTATCCTTTCTTTTTCAAAGTAGTGGCGTCCCGTCCAACTTTTCCGTAGAGACGTCAGATTTGCTTGGCTCGAGATTGGAGACGAGTAGCGGAGATGATACTGATAGGGAATGGTAGACAGGAAAATCTGGCCAGTAGAGACTTCCCCTGCAAAAATGAAAGAGAATGCGGCAGTATATGTTCTTCATATTCTAGAAAAATTGGAACGATACTGTTTTACCCTTGTGTATACTTCCATTGAATTTGAATTGAGGAAGTTCCTTCATTTGGATTGGATTGAATTGTATGTCCCGAGTTGCCATTCACTTTGAGCTTGCCACATATGTGCTTTGCTTAGTTGGGCCTTATTTTCTCAATACGGTAACAAGGATTGACAGAGAGACTGGATTACCGTCAATGGCCATGACCAGTAGACCCTCAGGGTAAGGAACTTCATTAGTTTCGACCAGGGTTGAACATGCGCCCGTTTCCCTAATGCTCGACATATTTCTGGATCTAGGACTGCCGACTCTAGACCGCCTCAGGATGTCTTCTTGGACTTGAGGGATCACGGGATCGTCGATGGTTTCTCGTAACAGGCTTTGAAAGCCGATGCTTTGATGGTGAAGGTTTTGAATTCCTCTCCCACGAGAACTCCTTCCTCTCTATCTTTCTCCTGCGAGTTCTTGCGAATGAACTCTCACTATCAAATAAGGACAAGTTCTCTCTCTGGCAATAGCAACGACTTCCCTCTTCACGGGCAGTGCTATTAGATTTTTCGAGGGAGAAAATCTGATATTCAGCTTTTGATCAAAGGGGAAATCCTTATTTCTCGCTCAGTTCGTCTTCCTTTTTTCTTTTCGTGGTAGAGGGCCCTTGTCAAGATCTCCACCGTCGATTTACTGGCGGGTCCTCCAATAAAGACGAGTCGTATCTCCTTTTCTGCCGAAAATTTCTTTGTCTCCCACTCAGCTCGTTTTTTATTCTTTCTTTTTCAAAGTGGTGGCAGCCCGTCCAACTTTTCTGCAGAGACGTCGGGTCTGCTCAGCTTGAGGTTGCCGCTTGACTGGAATTCGAGCCAGCGGGGGTGTTGCCGACAGAGAATGGTAGATAGAAAAAACTCGACCAATAAGGACTGCCCCTGTGAAATCATTATTTAAATTGAAGCAGATTATCACCTTCGCATTCCGATCATCTGCCTCGCCTCTCTCCTCCTTTCTTTCGTGATCTGCTTTCAAAAATGGCCAATTCTCCTAACCATACCTTCTCCGCCGAAATCCTGGCTGGGTGGGAGAGACTCTACAATCTTCTTGGTAGAGGTTACGCTCATATAGCCCAAAACTCTACCGTTGAGGCTGAAATCCTCGGTTTATTCAGGACCCTAGACGCTGCTTCTGTTGAGGGTACCCAACTGGGGAGGGAGTATCGGAACTTCCCGACCCTCTTCATTAATTTTCTGGCTGCCTATAACCGCGCTTATGAGACGGTCATTGTGACTGCCGTCGTGAAAGCTCGTTACCGAGACCGGCACGAGCGTCTGGAAATAGTCACATTTATGGCTGATAATCACAAGAAAGCCTTCAAGTTTGCCAATGATCAGCTTTCGTGGCTAGTTCGTGAGAGGGGAAAGTTGGTGGACCGTCTGGCCTTGGTCCGAACTTACGCCGAACAGGAGCCGAGCAATATTATGATGAGGTGCAAATGCGGTTGGCTGCAGGAGAGACTTGATGACATTACGGCAGATATTGCTTTCGAGAGGGCGGCGATTTCGGACTTGGAGTTTGCTGTCGAGCATTACGAGGCCAGTATGGCCCAGGCTAAGGAGAAGCGCGATCGCCTCTTCTTTAGGCTCGCGGAGCTTGATCCTGAGAACGCCCGGTGCACCCGGAGCATCAACTGTTTGGAGAGTCAGTTGAGCTTCTTCGTAATGGTTATCAGGGCTCAGTTTGGCTTTACTTTTCCTCCCCAGTGAGCTGTTATAATGCTCTTTGATGAATGGAATGAAAGAAAAGCTTCACGTGTTTTTTTTGTTTAATTTTCCTGCTATCGTTTCTTCCGCATAGCATAACAGAACGATTTGAGGTACCGAAGATGTCGAGGCTTAATGTTTTTCTTGATGTTCTTGTTTAATTGCTCCAGACGATGATATCGAGAACATTGATGAAGGGTTCGGCGGTGGCCCCCACTATCCATCTTGAGATCACAAACAATAACGCTATGACAACTCGATCAGTGCGCTGGTAATAAATCCGGCCACCTGTTGTGTGCCCACTTTTATCCATATTTTATTTCTTTCGGCGTCCACTTGCTCGTGTCGGTCGCCTGTAGCGTCGGGAGAAATTCCTGTGGGCCACGTTCATTAATAGAACCTCGGTCCTCTAAAGCCCTCCGCATGTTTCGGATAAGAGGAAATTTTAAGATCGGTCTCTAGTTGATTTAATCAGGTAAAGGTATTTGTTTCATGGGTTCTGATTATATAATCCATATTATCTTTCAAAAGACGCGGGATCCTCTGCAATACATTAAATATGCCCCCGTGTTTAATCAGTATAAATCCACCGTCATATCAGAATACACTGCCCATACAAGTTTACGGATTGACATAACTCTGTCTGTCAAAGATGGACAGTGTTCGTTTGCCCCCCGGAATTAACGGTTGAAGCCTCGGTGTTTTTCGTCTTTTGGTATTTCTGAAGATGATTCTTGATATATTTTGAACTTAATTTTTACACCCGTCTAGGGTATCTAGGATCTCCCTGCAAAAGAAAATGATATAATTAGTATGCGACACAAGGAATGTCGGTCCATGACTCCTATATTAGTCCAATTTGATTTTTTCTATTTTATAGAGAAATCAGAAAAAAAAATTCCCTTAGGAAGAAATGGGTTAATACAGAATTTTTTTGCAGATTTATTACTCTTTTTTTATTTTATTTTTTTAAGGAATGTGACAAAATCTCTTGACGTTTACTAAAATTTTTGAAGGAATTTCCTTTTTATCAGAATAAATTTTCAGAGGTAAATTTGTCAGGAAAATTTCATTTTTATTGAAGTAATAAAAACATGACAAAAATCCCTTATTGGTTAATAAAATTCCCATGAAGGGATTTTTCACATCATTTTTTCAAAATTTTTTTTAAAAGAAATGAGGGACAAATTTAATTTTTATTTTCTTTTAAAAGAATGGTCGTAATATCAAGCTCAAAAACTGACTAACACCTAGCATGAACCGACCGAAAATAAATACAAGATAAAATTAGAGAACTTACTTTTACCTTGGAGAAATGCAAATCACATAGTCATGCGCATGACTCAAGTAAGGAGTGAACTCTAGAAAATAAAAGAAGGAGAGACAGGGTATGCACCTAAAAGGCCCCCACTATCTGAATTGACAACCTTACCCTCCGCGCAATCAAATCACAATGGGAAGAATTGTCAATTCAGATAATGAGCGGGATAAAATATGGTCAACCCAAGCGCAATCGACGCAGGAGCTTTGCATATTCGATCCCTATCTATGGTTACCTAGGAAAAATTTCGCGACTTGGGTTTAGACGCTTGTGTGTGCAGGTGTTGTGATCCTCAGAATATGCAAGACATGCACGACAATTGATATCAAAACAGCGCTTCTAAAAATGTGTGAAATTAAACATAATCCCAACACCAAGCCTGCAAAACAAATGGGTTAGCCAAACACTCCGCCCCTTATAACTCCCATCCTGCAAAAACATATAACACCTATAGAATGAGTCCCAAGCAAAATCGCCAGAAGCGAGATATCCATGAAATTTTCATTGGCTTAAGTCCACTAAGACTTTTAAAATTTCGAAAAAATTCAAGTATTCCAATTGGTATCTTTTTTCGAAAATTTAAAAATCCCGTCCCCAGCGGAGTCGCCAAGCTGTCGCGACCCTCTAAAAATATTTTTATTAATTCTAGGGGTTAACGGATTATTAGGTTAATTAGATTTGACTAACCTAATGCGGACCCTCCCAAGCCCTACCGAATCGCAACTTTGGTTTTTGTTTAAATGATTTTGAAATTTGGAGTCGCCACTAATCGTTCTTGGTAGGTCGATTAGAAACCTAAATAAATTAGCGGGAGAACTAATTTATTCCTGCGAACCAGAGATTATGAGCTCGGGGACTTGGTTACACTAGTTAATTAAAACTAATGCCCTTTCGGTACCTTAATTTCATGGATATCCTAATCCGGCAACTCAGGCTTGGTTTATTCCTAAAGCTCTAGTAGGGTATTCTCTTTTGTGTTTTCACTTTTTAAATAGGATGCATGGATGGTATATATTTTTATTTGTTATATTTTTTTAAGTGTTAAAGATTCCCTGAAGCCGAAAGAGGGAGTGTGTTAACGACTTCTGTGCAGTATTACGACCTACTCATCTTTTGGGTCTGATGATTCAAAAATTAAATTATAGGAAGTACATGACAGTGAATAAACACCTCCAATGGGAGGCCTAGCATTGGCTTGGCTCTTCCCTTTGGGATTTAAGGTACAGGTATTTAAGTTGCAAGTATTTAAACTACTGTAAGTAAAAACCTCCAATGGGAGGCTAAGCATTGGCTTGGCTCTTCCCTTTGGGATTTAAGGTACAGGTATTTAAGTTGCAGGTATTTAACTACTGTAAGTAAAAACCTCCAATGGGAGGCTAAGCATTGGCTTGGCTCTTCCCTTTGGGATTTAAGGTACAGGTATTTAAGTTGCAGGTATTTAACTACTGTAAGTAAAAACCTCAAATGGGAGGCTAAGCATTAGCTTGGCTTTTCCCTTTGGGATTTAAGGTACAGGTTTTTAACTACTGTAAGAAAAAACCTCCCATGGGAGGCTAAGCATTGGCTTGGCTCTTCCCTTTGGGATTTAAGGTGCAGGTATTTAAGTTGCAGGTATTTAACTACTATAAGTAAAAACCTCCAATGGGAGGCTAAGCATTGGCTTGGCTCTTCCCTTTGGGATTTATGGTGCAGGTATTTAAGTTGCAAGTATTTAAACTACTGTAAGTAAAAACCTCCAATGGGAGGCTAAGCATTGGCTTGGCTCTTCCCTTTGGGATTTATGGTGCAGGTATTTAAGTTGCAGGTATTTAAACTACTGTAAGTAAAAACCTCCAATGGGAGGCTAAGCATTGGCTTGGCTCTTCCCTTTGGGATTTAAGGTACAGGTATTTAAGTTGCAGGTATTTAACTACTGTAAGTAAAAACCTCCAATGGGAGGCTAAGCATTGGCTTGGCTCTTCCCTTTGGGATTTAAGGTACAGGTATTTAAGTTGCAGGTATTTAACTACTGTAAGTAAAAACCTCCAATGGGAGGCTAAGCATTAGCTTGGCTCTTCCCTTTGGGATTTAAGGTGCAGGTATTTAACTACTGTAAGTAAAAACCTCCAATGGGAGGCTAAGCATTGGCTTGGCTCTTCCCTTTGGGATTTAAGGTGCAGGTATTTAAGTTGCAGGTATTTAACTACTATAAGTAAAAACCTCCAATGGGAGGCTAAGCATTGGCTTGGCTCTTCCCTTTGGGATTTATGGTGCAGGTATTTAAATTGCGGATGGACTTTGTTCTCTCCATTTTGGGGTATGAATTTTTTAAAATGAAATACAACGAATTGATTCAACAATTTGAAATTTGTGCGCGCTTGAGGACTCCTCCAAGCCGATTTTTTGCTTCCATAGGATTGACCATTGATATAGAGCTGCGGCTTCCTGACATAAAATAGAGTGAAGTGTTAGTATACAAAATATGTGCTAATCTGCACCTAAAACCAGAAGAGTAGAAAGAGTACTTATCTCCCATTTTTTTGGGAGGGATTTCTATAATTGATTTTCGCTCTCTATGTTCCCAATATAGAGAGTTTCTTTTGAATTAAGAGGGACTTTTAGTCACAGATCAGTTGAGAAATCGGTGGACAGCTTAGGAGCTTGTCTGGGCCGATTTTTGCATCTCGACGAGATTTTTGCTGTTAACGTAAAGATATCCTTCTCCTGACATAAAATATGGAAGAAAAATGAGATGGAGAAAGTGTATACAATTTGTGCTAATTTGCGAGTAAAACCATAAATAAATGAATAAATAAAAACACTTAGCTTGAATTTGTTTGCTCGTTGACGAGGATGAACTCTTGATTTATATTGATCGATGAAGGAATTTGTGATGATAACCCCTAGCTTTAAACTCCCATCATCTTCAAAATTCTCTCTCTTTTGGTATTTTCTTTCTCTCAAAATTTTCTTCAATCTTCCAAAACTCTCTCAAACATCCAAAATTTTCTCTCCAAAAAATTCTCCCAAACACTTCAAATTTTCTCTCTCAAGAATCCCTTCTCAAGCTCACTTCTTCCTCCTTTTATAACCTCCTCATCTATCTCCCATTCTAATTTTTCCACTAACTCTATCTCCCATTCTAATTTCTCCACTAACTCTTCTTCATTTTCATCTTCCATTCTCCATCTCTATCTCACATTCTAATCTCTCCACTAACTCTTCTTCATCTTCATCTTCCCTTCTCCATATTTATCTCCCATTCTAATTTCTCCACTAACTCTTCTTAATCTCCATCTTCCCTTCTCTATTCTTATCTTCCATTCTAATTTCTCTACTAACTCTTCTTCATCTCCATCTTCCCTTCTCTATTCTTATCTTATTTTCTCCATCCATTCTTCTCCAACTTCTCTTCTTCATCTCCTCTTCTTCATCTTCCCTTCTCTATTCTAATTTATCCACTAACTCTTCTTTTTATTATTTGTAAAATAATCTTTCAAGAGTTAGGTATTTACACTCTAGTCCTTGAATTTTAAGTATTTACAATTCAGTCCCTGAAAAAAATATATTTCTTTAAGTCCAAATCTCCTCACAATTTTTGACACACCAAAATTTACCACATGTCAACTTTAAGCTCATTTCTTGTCGCTGAAAATAATGCATAATTTAATTAAAGCCCTTTTGCAAAATTAAGTCATTCTGGGTATAATTGGGCCAAGATGAAAATTTAAAATATTAGAAGACAATGTCACAACTCATAAAAAGTGAAAGTTAAAAATAAGTTGACTCAAATTAAATTTTTTTAGGCCCGATTCGAGATTATACTCGTGAAGGAACACGTGACTCGAATTAGATTTTTCTGAATTTGCGATGGCCAATATGAAAATAGATTTAAAATAAAAATATTAACTATCTTTGTGTATTTTTTGGCCTCAAATGTTATTTTTTCAAAATTTTCAAATATTTTTGTATTTTTTTTAAACAAAAATTAAAATATATATAATATGAAAAATTATTTTTTGGTCAAAATTCGTTCCCTAGGCTTGGCTAAGGTTCCCAAAGTTGATTTTTCAATTTTATGAATTTTTATGGATTTTCTATTAATTTTCGAAAATAAATAAATAAAAAATACGTAAAAATACTGAAAATATGAAAAATCGTTTTTTGGTCAAAATTGGTTCCCTAGGCTTGGCTAAGGTCCCCAAAGTTGATTTTTCAATTTTATGAATTTTTATGGATTTTTTATTACTTTAGCAATAGAAAAAATGATTAAAAATCAGGTGTCAACAGCTGCCCCTCTTTGAAAGGAAGCTCGGTAAAGGTTCATTTCAAAGACGAGATGACACATGGATTCTTATCGACTCAATACAAGGAAATAAAAAGAGTCGTGACATGATTGTTCCACTGAAAATGAAATGAAAACCTAAGGATTTGTTATATAAAAAAACTTTAGGGTGGTTGAACTTGAACCCGTATGGTGGATCAACCCATGGTAGATTCCTAATAAAAGGATTCTACTGATTAAAAATTGAATTAAAATTTGACCCGTATGGTGGGTCATACCATTTGACCCGTATGGTGGGTCGTACCATGGTAGATTCCTAATAAAAGGATTCTACTGATTAAATTTTGATTGAGATTTGACCCGTATGGTAGGTCACCACATGGAGATACCTGTAAGAAGGACTTGGTGCCTGTAGAAAGGACTTGGTGCCAGTAAAAGGACTTGGTGCTTTGCCTGTAAGAAGAACTTTGTGCCTGTAAGAAGGACTTGCTTTGCCTGTAAGAAGGACTTGATTTGCCTGTAAGAAGGACTTTATGCCTGTAAGAAGGACTTTGTGCCTGTAAGAAGGACTTGATTTGCCTGTAAGAAGGACTTTGTGCCTGTAAGAAGGACTTGATTTGCCTGTAAGAAGGACTTTGTGCCTGTAAGAAGGACTTGGTTTGCATGTAAGAAGGACTTAGTTTGCCTATAAGAAGGACTTGGTGCCTATAAGAAGGACTTGGTTTGCCTGTAAGAAGGACTTGGTTTGCCTGTAAGAAGGACTTTATGCCTGTAAGAAGGACTTGATTTGCCTGTAAGAATGACTTGTTTTGCCTGTAAGAAGGACTTGATTTGCCTGTAAGAAGGACTTTGTGCCTGTAAGAAAGACTTGTTTTGCCTGTAAGAAGGACTTGGTTTGCCTGTAAGAAGGACTTGGTTTGCCTGTAAGAAGGACTTTATGCCTGTAAGAAGGACTTGGTGCCTGTAAGAAGAACTTGGTTTGCATATAAGAAGGACTTTATGCCTGTAAGAAGGACTTGATTTGCCTGTAAGAAGGACTTGTTTTGCCTGTAAGAAGGACTTGATTTGCCTGTAAGAAGGACTTTGTGCCTGTAAGAAGGACTTGTTTTGCCTGTAAGAAGGACTTGATTTGCCTGTAAGAAGGACTTGGTTTGCATGTAAGAAGGACTTAGTTTGCCTATAAGAAGGACTTGGTGCCTATAAGAAGGACTTGGTTTGCCTGTAAGAAGGACTTGCTTTGCCTGTAAGAAGGACTTTATGCCTGTAAGAAGGACTTGATTTGCCTGTAAGAAGGACTTGTTTTGCCTGTAAGAAGGACTTGTTTTGCCTGTAAGAAGGACTTGTTTTGCCTGTAAGAAGGACTTGATTTGCCTGTAAGAAGGACTTTGTGCCTGTAAGAAGGACTTGTTTTGCCTGTAAGAAGGACTTGGTTTGCCTGTAAGAAGGACTTGGTGTACCTCAAAGGGTGCCATTCTGAAATCTGGAAAGATTAGGAATCCTGCAGAAGCTCAAACCCAAATTATATTATCCTGTCGCTTTAGGAATAAACCAAAGAGGCAGAGATCAAAAGGTCTCGAACATTTCTGTCCTTGAGACAAATCATGCTTTATTGAAGAAGGTGGATACCTGTATGTACCGCAATGGATTCGAGTACCCCAACAACCGTCAGAATTCATTCTCTTGAAAGGTTCAGGTTGAAGATATACTTACCTGAGAATTTGGAAGAAATGCTTGGTGGCTTCTCGACAACCAGGCTTGTTCATTCAATAATCGCTGAATGAATTTCAAGACTTTGGAAGGTAGTTTGAACATTGGGAATGTGTTGCCTGTCAGGCAGTATCAGAGGTAACATGTGCAAGCATTTTCATCAATGAGTTGATCGGTTCATGTAAAACTATTCAACCAAGTCGGCAATGATTAGAAGTAGTCTGTGTGATAACTCATGATGCAATCAATCCAAATATGGATCATGCAAAACTATTCTGTCAAGCTTGCATTACCAATTCTGTTTAAGGAGGTTCTCATAGAATGAACGCCTCGAATGTAATCTGAATGGGGGACTTCAATCCGAAAGGGCCTTCTCTCACTCTGGGGAAAGGCTGTTTATCTGTAAATTAAAATGTTAGACTTGCGTGGAAATGGTTTGCCTTTCCTCATCCTGTTATGCCCCATTCTGCACATTTGATGTCTTCTGTGCAGTTTATGCTCTAAGTTGGAGTTGGTAAGTTAAACACACGGAATAGTCATACATAATTCATGAACTGTGTAAGCACAATGCAGATGTGACAATTTTTTAGCATTACGTGTGTTTATATAATGTGCAAATATGGGCGGATTTAAATTGCCCCTGGTATGTGGGCGGACCGAACAAATTGGGAAGCCTATTCCTTATGTCGAGGGGTGGTTCGTCTCAAACTTTGTCTCTACGTGATGAAGCATATGGGTGAGGGAGCATTTCGGTTTGTTTAATGACAGCGACCGCCACGGTTTAGCGGTTGAATGCCCCTGTAAAAAGCAGAGAAATTATTCTCGAAATCAAACGAGATAAGGAAGACATATTTGCTTTTTCGCTTCAGAGCTTGTGATCAATTTGCCCCATTTTTCACCAGAATAGATCTTGTCAGATGATCATAATTTTCTTTTGGATTTGTCTCCTTCAACATGTTAAATGTTAGTGTAAATATTTCCTGTAAAAAGAAAAAGAGACATATCAGCCAGTATTAAAAGGGATAAATTGAAAACGATACTGATTTACCCTTCATCTTGAATGTCTTGCACGAGTCTTTTACCAGTTTTGTTGGATTGAATTTTCCTCGACTTTTGTTGGGCGCCTCACCATTATGGGAAGACTATGGTAAAATACTGACTTTGATATTACTCGTCGAGTATTCCTGTTTGTAAAAAAAGAAATGCACAAAAAGTTGTTTCATTTATTTATAATACATACAACATTCCCCACCCTTGGGGATCGAACTCGGAATAGTTCGGACCTACTGTCATCCCCCATACCATTCGGTCCATTGGACCGTAGGTGTCCTTGGGGCTTTCTTTTCAAGGGTTAATCCTTGGGAATAACGCAGCCCTGTTGTATCACCTTGGGCCATGTTACGGTATTTCTCGAGGTAATTTGCAATCCCTGTTAAGAATGGAATAAGACAATTCAAGACTTGAGATGATTATGTGCACATTAGAACGATACAGAATTACCCATTTCTGAGATTGTTCGCGTCTTTCGCTTGTACTTTCCTTTGTCCGAAGCTGTCTATCCCGTGGTAATGCCCATGAGTTGATTTGCCCCCAAATTTTATCCAACCTGTATTCGAATATGATTGCGTTCTCGGGTCGATTTGCAATTTCCTGAGAATAGAAGGGGCTTAATTTTAAAACTTGGAGCAACTGAGGGTAAATTGAAACGATACGGAGTTACCCTTCAGGTTTATGCAGATTTTCACTCGCCATCAATTCGTCGCGAGGTTGGTGAGGTGGCGGATTCGAGCATTTAATAGGGGGAAGTCGGATTATTACTCCTTGCTTTTACACTTTCACAAAAGCAGAAAAACATATCACGCAAGGAAATAAAACACATTCACTCATTCAGGATCAGTTCTGCTTCCTCTGCAGGCTCTCCCATGATCAGCTTGCTTCATCCCAAATTAGGTATGCATCGGCCATATTGAAGGTCTGGTGGTCACTGGCTGAACAAGTACATCACAGTCCCGATGCTTTACCGATATCAAACTAGTTGATTATGGCGAAAAGATCATCGTCAATGTCCGCTTGGTGGTGATCTGTCCCTTCTTCCTCGGGAGGTATTGATGCTGATCCAGTATCATTGGTCCTTTTGTACCTTACTCCAACAGAACTCGATCCTGTTATAAACTGGTCTAACTCACCTCTTAAACGTGCATTTTCGATCCTCAGATCATACATTTCATCGAGGGTGAGGAGGAGGCTATTGCAGTTGGGGCAGGTGGCGGAGTCAAAAGTTTCTTTATACATCTTGTTTTCCGCTCGGAGGTTTTCATTTTCAACTCTTAGAAACTCGGCTTCATTGTGCTCATGACGAGTCTTCATTCGGGTTCGTCTATTTTGAAACCAGAACTTGATTTGCGAAGGTTCAAGTCCTAGCTCTTGACTCAGTTCTATTTTTTGTTTGCCGTCTGGCATAGGGCACGTTCTGAAGAAAGCTTCAAGCTTTCGTACTTGCTCCTCAGTATGGCGACGGTAACGCTTCTTTTGACCTTTACCGTTGTTGTCATTGTCCTTACCGGGCTCTTGGACGTCGTCGGTGGAAGGGCCGGGCTCCATAGGCTCGATCCCAAATATGGCTTCGAACTCTTCCTCTCCCATATTCAGCAAGTAATGATAACTTTCAAGTGTGTTGGGTTGAGACATCTTCGATTTGGTTAACGATTTCTCAAAGTTTGATATCTCTTCTTGTATTTTCACTCTCTGGATTTTTCTGGGAGACTGCATATGCTTTAAGAGTCTCTCTTTCGAGCACGAATGAGAATTATCAAGAAGATGTCTCCTTTAAAATTAGACGTGGGTTTAGCAACTGTATTGCCTCTCTCGAGTGTTCTGGCTTTCTCGATTTTCTTTTCATCGTATCTCTCGCCCAGCTCGTCTCCTTCCATCTTTCCGTGGAAGGGGGCCCCTTGTTGCTGTCTCCACCGTCAATTTGCTGGCGAGTTCTTCAATAAAGACGAGTCGTATCTCTTTTCTGCCGTAAATGTCTTTGTCTCCCACTCAGCTTATTTTTTATCCTTTCTTTTTCAAAGTAGTGGCGTCCCGTCCAACTTTTCCGTAGAGACGTCAGATTTGCTTGGCTCGAGATTGGAGACGAGTAGCGGAGATGATACTGATAGGGAATGGTAGACAGGAAAATCTGGCCAGTAGAGACTTCCCCTGCAAAAATGAAAGAGAATGCGGCAGTATATGTTCTTCATATTCTAGAAAAATTGGAACGATACTGTTTTACCCTTGTGTATACTTCCATTGAATTTGAATTGAGGAAGTTCCTTCATTTGGATTGGATTGAATTGTATGTCCCGAGTTGCCATTCACTTTGAGCTTGCCACATATGTGCTTTGCTTAGTTGGGCCTTATTTTCTCAATACGGTAACAAGGATTGACAGAGAGACTGGATTACCGTCAATGGCCATGACCAGTAGACCCTCAGGGTAAGGAACTTCATTAGCTTCGACCAGGGTTGAACATGCGCCCGTTTCCCTAATGCTCGACATATTTCTGGATCTAGGACTGCCGACTCGAGACCGCCTCAGGATGTCTTCTTGGACTTGAGGGATCACGGGATCGTCGATGGTTTCTCGTAACAGGCTTTGAAAGCCGATGCTTTGATGGTGAAGGTTTTGAATTCCTCTCCCACGAGAACTCCTTCCTCTCTATCTTTCTCCTGCGAGTTCTTGCGAATGAACTCTCACTATCAAATGATGACAAGTTCTCTCTCTGGCAATAGCAACGACTTCCCTCTTCACGGGCAGTGCTATTAGATTTTTCGAGGGAGAAAATCTGATATTCAGCTTTTGATCAAAGGGGAAATCCTTATTTCTCGCTTAGTTCGTCTTCCTTTTTTCTTTTCGTGGTAGAGGGCCCTTGTCAAGATCTCCACCGTCGATTTACTGGCGGGTCCTCCAATAAAGACGAGTCGTATCTCCTTTTCTGCCGAAAATTTCTTTGTCTCCCACTCAGCTCGTTTTTTATTCTTTCTTTTTCAAAGTGGTGGCAGCCCGTCCAACTTTTCTGCAGAGACGTCGGGTCTGCTCAGCTTGAGGTTGCCGCTTGACTGGAATTCAAGCCAGCGGGGGTGTTGCCGACAGAGAATGGTAGATAGAAAAAACTCGACCAATAAGGACTGCCCCTGTGAAATCATTATTTAAATTGAAGCAGATTATCACCTTCGCATTCCGATCATCTGCCTCGCCTCTCTCCTCCTTTCTTTCGTGATCTGCTTTCAAAAATGGCCAATTCTCCTAACCATACCTTCTCCGCCGAAATCCTGGCTGGGTGGGAGAGACTCTACAATCTTCTTGGTAGAGGTTACGCTCATATAGCCCAAAACTCTACCGTTGAGGCTGAAATCCTCGGTTTATTCAGGACCCTAGACGCTGCTTCTGTTGAGGGTACCCAACTGGGGAGGGAGTATCGGAACTTCCCGACCCTCTTCATTAATTTTCTGGCTGCCTATAACCGCGCTTATGAGACGGTCATTGTGACTGCCGTCGTGAAAGCTCGTTACCGAGACCGGCACGAGCGTCTGGAAATAGTCACATTTATGGCTGATAATCACAAGAAAGCCTTCAAGTTTGCCAATGATCAGCTTTCGTGGCTAGTTCGTGAGAGGGGAAAGTTGGTGGACCGTCTGGCCTTGGTCCGAACTTACGCCGAACAGGAGCCGAGCAATATTATGATGAGGTGCAAATGCGGTTGGCTGCAGGAGAGACTTGATGACATTACGGCAGATATTGCTTTCGAGAGGGCGGCGATTTCGGACTTGGAGTTTGCTGTCGAGCATTACGAGGCCAGTATGGCCCAGGCTAAGGAGAAGCGCGATCGCCTCTTCTTTAGGCTCGCGGAGCTTGATCCTGAGAACGCCCGGTGCACCCGGAGCATCAACTGTTTGGAGAGTCAGTTGAGCTCCTTCGTAATGGTTATCAGGGCTCAGTTTGGCTTTACTTTTCCTCCCCAGTGAGCTGTTGTAATGCTCTTTGATGAATGGAATGAAAGAAAAGCTTCACGTGTTTTTTTTTGTTTAATTTTCCTGCTATCGTTTCTTCCGCATAGCATAACAGAACGATTTGAGGTACCGAAGATGTCGAGGCTTAATGTTTTTCTTGATGTTCTTGTTTAATTGCTCCAGACGATGATATCGAGAACATTGATGAAGGGTTCGGCGGTGGCCCCCACTATCCATCTTGAGATCACAAACAATAACGCTATGACAACTCGATCAGTGCGCTGGTAATAAATCCGGCCACCTGTTGTGTGCCCACTTTTATCCATATTTTATTTCTTTCGGCGTCCACTTGCTCGTGTCGGTCGCCTGTAGCGTCGGGAGAAATTCCTGTGGGCCACGTTCATTAATAGAACCTCGGTCCTCTAAAGCCCTCCGCATGTTTCGGATAAGAGGAAATTTTAAGATCGGTCTCTAGTTGATTTAATCAGGTAAAGGTATTTGTTTCATGGGTTCTGATTATATAATCCATATTATCTTTCAAAAGACGCGGGATCCTCTGCAATACATTAAATATGCCCCCGTGTTTAATCAGTATAAATCCACCGTCATATCAGAATACACTGCCCATACAAGTTTACGGATTGACATAACTCTGTCTGTCAAAGATGGACAGTGTTCGTTTGCCCCCCGGAATTAACGGTTGAAGCCTCGGTGTTTTTCGTCTTTTGGTATTTCTGAAGATGATTCTTGATATATTTTGAACTTAATTTTTACACCCGTCTAGGGTATCTAGGATCTCCCTGCAAAAGAAAATGATATAATTAGTATGCGACACAAGGAATGTCGGTCCATGACTCCTATATTAGTCCAATTTGATTTTTTCTATTTTATAGAGAAATCAGAAAAAAAAATTCCCTTAGGAAGAAATGGGTTAATACAGAATTTTTTTGCAGATTTATTACTCTTTTTTTATTTTATTTTTTTAAGGAATGTGACAAAATCTCTTGACGTTTACTAAAATTTTTGAAGGAATTTCCTTTTTATCAGAATAAATTTTCAGAGGTAAATTTGTCAGGAAAATTTCATTTTTATTGAAGTAATAAAAACATGACAAAAATCCCTTATTGGTTAATAAAATTCCCATGAAGGGATTTTTCACATCATTTTTTCAAAATTTTTTTTAAAAGAAATGAGGGACAAATTTAATTTTTATTTTCTTTTAAAAGAATGGTCGTAATATCAAGCTCAAAAACTGACTAACACCTAGCATGAACCGACCGAAAATAAATACAAGATAAAATTAGAGAACTTACTTTTACCTTGGAGAAATGCAAATCACATAGTCATGCGCATGACTCAAGTAAGGAGTGAACTCTAGAAAATAAAAGAAGGAGAGACAGGGTATGCACCTAAAAGGCCCCCACTATCTGAATTGACAACCTTACCCTCCGCGCAATCAAATCACAATGGGAAGAATTGTCAATTCAGATAATGAGCGGGATAAAATATGGTCAACCCAAGCGCAATCGACGCAGGAGCTTTGCATATTCGATCCCTATCTATGGTTACCTAGGAAAAATTTCGCGACTTGGGTTTAGACGCTTGTGTGTGCAGGTGTTGTGATCCTCAGAATATGCAAGACATGCACGACAATTGATATCAAAACAGCGCTTCTAAAAATGTGTGAAATTAAACATAATCCCAACACCAAGCCTGCAAAACAAATGGGTTAGCCAAACACTCCGCCCCTTATAACTCCCATCCTGCAAAAACATATAACACCTATAGAATGAGTCCCAAGCAAAATCGCCAGAAGCGAGATATCCATGAAATTTTCATTGGCTTAAGTCCACTAAGACTTTTAAAATTTCGAAAAAATTCAAGTATTCCAATTGGTATCTTTTTTCGAAAATTTAAAAATCCCGTCCCCAGCGGAGTCGCCAAGCTGTCGCGACCCTCTAAAAATATTTTTATTAATTCTAGGGGTTAACGGATTATTAGGTTAATTAGATTTGACTAACCTAATGCGGACCCTCCCAAGCCCTACCGAATCGCAACTTTGGTTTTTGTTTAAATGATTTTGAAATTTGGAGTCGCCACTAATCGTTCTTGGTAGGTCGATTAGAAACCTAAATAAATTAGCGGGAGAACTAATTTATTCCTGCGAACCAGAGATTATGAGCTCGGGGACTTGGTTACACTAGTTAATTAAAACTAATGCCCTATCGGTACCTTAATTTCATGGATATCCTAATCCGGCAACTCAGGCTTGGTTTATTCCTAAAGCTCTAGTAGGGTATTCTCTTTTGTGTTTTCACTTTTTAAATAGGATGCATGGATGGTATATATTTTTATTTGTTATATTTTTTTAAGTGTTAAAGATTCCCTGAAGCCGAAAGAGGGAGTGTGTTAACGACTTCTGTGCAGTATTACGACCTACTCATCTTTTGGGTCTGATCATTCAAAAATTAAATTATATGAAGTACATGACAGTGAATAAACACCTCCAATGGGAGGCCTAGCATTGGCTTGGCTCTTCCCTTTGGGATTTAAGGTACAGGTATTTAAGTTGCAAGTATTTAAACTACTGTAAGTAAAAACCTCCAATGGGAGGCTAAGCATTGGCTTGGCTCTTCCCTTTGGGATTTAAGGTACAGGTATTTAAGTTGCAGGTATTTAACTACTGTAAGTAAAAACCTCCAATGGGAGGCTAAGCATTGGCTTGGCTCTTCCCTTTGGGATTTAAGGTACAGGTATTTAAGTTGCAGGTATTTAACTACTGTAAGTAAAAACCTCCAATGGGAGGCTAAGCATTAGCTTGGCTCTTCCCTTTGGGATTTAAGGTGCAGGTATTTAACTACTGTAAGTAAAAACCTCCAATGGGAGGCTAAGCATTGGCTTGGCTCTTCCCTTTGGGATTTAAGGTGCAGGTATTTAAGTTGCAGGTATTTAACTACTATAAGTAAAAACCTCCAATGGGAGGCTAAGCATTGGCTTGGCTCTTCCCTTTGGGATTTATGGTGCAGGTATTTAAGTTGCAAGTATTTAAACTACTGTAAGTAAAAACCTCCAATGGGAGGCTAAGCATTGGCTTGGCTCTTCCCTTTGGGATTTATGGTGCAGGTATTTAAGTTGCAGGTATTTAAACTACTGTAAGTAAAAACCTCCAATGGGAGGCTAAGCATTGGCTTGGCTCTTCCCTTTGGGATTTAAGGTACAGGTATTTAAGTTGCAGGTATTTAACTACTGTAAGTAAAAACCTCCAATGGGAGGCTAAGCATTGGCTTGGCTCTTCCCTTTGGGATTTAAGGTACAGGTATTTAAGTTGCAGGTATTTAACTACTGTAAGTAAAAACCTCCAATGGGAGGCTAAGCATTAGCTTGGCTCTTCCCTTTGGGATTTAAGGTGCAGGTATTTAACTACTGTAAGTAAAAACCTCCAATGGGAGGCTAAGCATTGGCTTGGCTCTTCCCTTTGGGATTTAAGGTGCAGGTATTTAAGTTGCAGGTATTTAACTACTATAAGTAAAAACCTCCAATGGGAGGCTAAGCATTGGCTTGGCTCTTCCCTTTGGGATTTATGGTGCAGGTATTTAAATTGCGGATGGACTTTGTTCTCTCCATTTTGGGGTATGAATTTTTTAAAATGAAATACAACGAATTGATTCAACAATTTGAAATTTGTGCGCGCTTGAGGACTCCTCCAAGCCGATTTTTTGCTTCCATAGGATTGACCATTGATATAGAGCTGCGGCTTCCTGACATAAAATAGAGTGAAGTGTTAGTATACAAAATATGTGCTAATCTGCACCTAAAACCAGAAGAGTAGAAAGAGTACTTATCTCCCATTTTTTTGGGAGGGATTTCTATAATTGATTTTCGCTCTCTATGTTCCCAATATAGAGAGTTTCTTTTGAATTAAGAGGGACTTTTAGTCACAGATCAGTTGAGAAATCGGTGGACAGCTTAGGAGCTTGTCTGGGCCGATTTTTGCATCTCGATGAGATTTTTGCTGTTAACGTAAAGATATCCTTCTCCTGACATAAAATATGGAAGAAAAATGAGATGGAGAAAGTGTATACAATTTGTGCTAATTTGCGAGTAAAACCATAAATAAATGAATAAATAAAAACACTTAGCTTGAATTTGTTTGCTCGTTGACGAGGATGAACTCTTGATTTATATTGATCGATGAATGAATTTGTGATGATAACCCCTAGCTTTAAACTCCCATCATCTTCAAAATTCTCTCTCTTTTGGTATTTTCTTTCTCTCAAAATTTTCTTCAATCTCCCAAAACTCTCTCAAACATCCAAAATTTTCTCTCCAAAAAATTCTCCCAAACACTTCAAATTTTCTCTCTCAAGAATCCCTTCTCAAGCTCACTTCTTCCTCCTTTTATAACCTCCTCATCTATCTCCCATTCTAATTTTTCCACTAACTCTATCTCCCATTCTAATTTCTCCACTAACTCTTCTTCATTTTCATCTTCCATTCTCCATCTCTATCTCACATTCTAATCTCTCCACTAACTCTTCTTCATCTTCATCTTCCCTTCTCCATATTTATCTCCCATTCTAATTTCTCCACTAACTCTTCTTAATCTCCATCTTCCCTTCTCTATTCTTATCTTCCATTCTAATTTCTCTACTAACTCTTCTTCATCTCCATCTTCCCTTCTCTATTCTTATCTTATTTTCTCCATCCATTCTTCTCCAACTTCTCTTCTTCATCTCCTCTTCTTCATCTTCCCTTCTCTATTCTAATTTATCCACTAACTCTTCTTTTTATTATTTGTAAAATAATCTTTCAAGAGTTAGGTATTTACACTCTAGTCCTTGAATTTTAAGTATTTACAATTCAGTCCCTGAAAAAAATATATTTCTTTAAGTCCAAATCTCCTCACAATTTTTGACACACCAAAATTTACCACATGTCAACTTTAAGCTCATTTCTTGTCGCTGAAAATAATGCATAATTTAATTAAAGCCCTTTTGCAAAATTAAGTCATTCTGGGTATAATTGGGCCAAGATGAAAATTTAAAATATTAGAAGACAATGTCACAACTCATAAAGAGTGAAAGTTAAAAATAAGTTGACTCAAATTAAATTTTTTTAGGCCCGATTCGAGATTATACTCGTGAAGGAACACGTGACTCGAATTGGATTTTTCTGAATTTGCGATGGCCAATATGAAAATAGATTTAAAATAAAAATATTAACTATCTTTGTGTATTTTTTGGCCTCAAATGTTATTTTTTCAAAATTTTCAAATATTTTTGTATTTTTTTAAAACAAATTAAAATATATATAATATGAAAAATTATTTTTTGGTCAAAATTCGTTCCCTAGGCTTGGCTAAGGTTCCCAAAGTTGATTTTTCAATTTTATGAATTTTTATGGATTTTCTATTAATTTTCGAAAATAAATAAATAAAAAATACGTAAAAATACTGAAAATATGAAAAATCGTTTTTTGGTCAAAATTGGTTCCCTAGGCTTGGCTAAGGTCCCCAAAGTTGATTTTTCAATTTTATGAATTTTTATGGATTTTTTATTACTTTAGCAATAGAAAAAATGATTAAAAATCAGGTGTCAACAAATGGAGAAAATGATTTTCTCTCTTTAAAAAGTGAAAATTATTTTCTGGCTTTCTTTTTTGCACTCTTCCAACTTCATTTTCTTTTTTTCCTTCTTCTCAGTAAGAAGCTTCAACTCACTAGATGTAATGAGCTCAAGTCCTTGCGAGTCGCATTGAGCTCAAAAGCTTGCCGATCCAGCGAGGCCATCGATGAGGAAAAAGCATCAACGAGAAAGGCCACCAAAACCTTTCGCTATTTGAGGCTGATCTAACAAGCTCAATGGTCGACTTGGACTCATACACACATATATATACACGCGCGCGCGCGCGCGCGCACACACACACACACACACATATATATATATATATATATATATATATATATATATATATATATATATATATTACTACATATACGGTTCAAGTAGATGTAGTTGTAGAGAGAGAGTAATCATCGGACTTGCTCTACTTATGGCAACCTACAGACTCGTTAATTTTGGCAAGCTCGTCCCTCGCTTGTGACTGGTGGCCAGTGTTGACACCTGATTTTTAATTATCTTTTCTCTTTTAAAAATTTTCAGTATTTTTCGGCATTTTTATTTTTTGAAAAATCCATAAAAATTCATAAAATTGAAAAATTAACTTTGGGGACCTTGGCCAAGCCTAGAGAACTAATTTTGACCAAAAAATGATTTTTCATATTTTCAGTATTTTTTAGTATTTTTATTTTCGAAAATTCATGAAAAATAAAGAAAAATTGAGAAAATTGCAAAATCAACTTTGGAAGCCTTAGCCAAGCCTAAGCAACCATTTTTGAACAAAAAATAAATTTTCATATTATATATATTTAATTTAAAAAAAATACAAAAATACTTGAAAATTTTGGAAAAATAACATTTGAGGCAAAAAAAAAAACACAAAGATAGTTAATATTTTTATTTTAAATCTATTTTCATATTGGCCATCGCAAATTCAGAAAAATCCAATTCGAGTCACGTGTTCCTTCACGAGTATAATCTCGAATCGGGCCTAAAAAAATTTAATTTAAGTCAACTTATTTTTAATTTTCACTTTTTATGAGTTGTGACATTGTCTTCTAATATTTTAAATTTTCATCTTAGCTCAATTATACCCAGAATGACTCAATTTTGCAAAAGGGCTTTAATTAAATTCTGCATTATTTTCAGCGGCAAGAAATGAGCTTAAATTTGACATGTGGTAAATTTTGGTGTGTCAAAAATTGTGAAGAGATTTGGACTTAAAGAAATATATTTTTTCATGGACTAAATTGCAAATACTTCAAATCTCAAAGACTAGGATGCAAATACCTAACACTTGAGGGATTATTTTGTAAATAACAAAAAAAAGAGTTGGTGGAGAAATTAGAATAGAGAAGGGAAGATGGAGAAGAGGAGATGGAGAAGGGAAGATAGAGAAGAGGAGATAGAGAAGGGAAGTTGAAGAAGAGGAGATGTAGAAGAGAAGATGAAGAAAATAAGATAAGAGTAGAGAAGGGAAGATGAGATGAAGAAGAGTTAGTGGAAAATTTAGAATGGAAGATGGATGAGTAGATTATAAAAGGAGGAAGAAGTGAGCTTGGGAGGGGGATTTTTGGAGAGAAAATCTTGGATACTTGAGAGAATTTTGAGAGATTGAAAGAAATTAGAGAGAAAGAAAAAAAAATAAAAAAAAGAGAGAGAATCCTTTTTTCCAAAAGAGAGTCTTGAAGATGGTGAGAGTTTAAATCTAGGTGTTACCATCACCAATTCCTCTACCGATCAACGCAAGTCACAAGTTCATCTCCATCGTTCGAGCCGCAATCTTGATCTATAAGGTGACACGAGGTTCGAATTCGGCAATCAAATCTATTAAAATCTGCGAGAATTTCCTTGCCCAAATAAATTAATTTAAATTTCGATTATATCATGTCATACTCATATGTTTCCATATCTACATGTCGCATTCATACTATAAATTTCTGCAATTTAATTCTTGCACCATAAATCCCAAAGGGAAGAGCCAAGCCAATACTTAGCCTCCCATTGAAGGTTTTTACTTACAGTAGTTAAATATCTGCAACTTAAATACATGTACCTTAAATCCCAAAGGGAAGAGCCAAGCCAATGCTTAGCCTCCCATTGGAGGTTTTTACTTACAGTAGTTAAATACCTGCAACTTAAATACCTGTACCTTAAATCCCAAAGGGAAGAGCCAAGCCAATGCTTAGCCTCCCATTGGAGGTTTTTACTTACAGTAGTTAAATACCTGCAACTTAAATACATGTACCTTAAATCCCAAAGGGAAGAGCCAAGCCAATGCTTAGCCTCCCATTGGAGGTTTTTACTTACAGTAGTTTAAATACATGCAACTTTAATACCTGTACCTTAAATCCCAAATGGAAGAACTAAGCCAATGCTAGGCCTCCCATTGGAGGTGTTTATTCACTGTCATATACTTCTTATGATTTAATTTTTGAATCATCAGACCCAAAAGATGAGTAGGTCGTAATACTGCACAGAAGTCGTTAACACACTCCCTCTTTCGGCTTCAGGGAATCTTTAACACTTAAAAAATATAACAAATAAAAATATATACCATCCATGCATCCTATTTAAAAAGTGAAAATACAAAAGAGAATACCCTACTAGAGCCTTAGGAATAAACTAAGCTTGAGTTGTCGAATTAGGATATCCATGAAATTAAGGTACCGAAAGGGCATTAGTTTTAATTAACTTGTGTAACCAAGTCCCCGAGCTCATAATCTCTGGTTCGCAGGAATAAATTAGTTCTCCCGCTAATTTATTTAGGTTCCTAATCAACCTACCAAGAATGATTAGTGGCGACTCCAAATTTCAAAATCATTTAAAATAAAAATCCAAAGTCACGATTTGGTAGGGCTTGGAAGGGTCCGCGTTAGGTTAGTCAAATCTAATTAACCTAATAATCCGTTAACCCTTTAAAATAAATTTTTTTTTAGAGGGTCGTGACAGCTAGCTACCATTGTCGCTAGCAACTAGCCTAGGAAGGAGGAAAAAATGAATAAAAATTTTTTTTTAAAAAAGAGTTTTTTTTGGGTAATTTCAAGAAAACCAAATCAGGTTTTTCATAATCGGAAGAAAGAAAATATTTTTAGTACATTTTTAGGTTTTAACTAAACACCGAAAAATATTATTATTTTTTAAAACAACCCTAAACTTTTTTTATTTAGCGTGTTTAATAAATTTTTGGGAAATTTTGTTTAAAAAAGTTCTTAATTACCCTTATTTTCTCAAATAAGGAATTAAAGTGGATATTATTTTAAATAAGGACCTAAAAGCTAAAGTGTCTCCTTTGTTTCAAAGAGGGGCTTGGCTAGAGTATTCACGTCCTTTTACATTTTTTTTTTCTTTTTTTTTTCTTTTTTGCTTTCCTTTTTCCTAGTTTTTCCTCCTCATCCACCTTGCGGCCCGCCCTCTCTCAACAAAAGTAAAAAGACGTCATTCTCTTACAGGCCGTCCTTCAGCAACTGGGATAATCTGCAACATCTGATCTCGAGAGAAGAAAACAAAATTAATCACAGACAACTCAGGACTCCATGACCGAACAAGTGAATCAAAGCTTTTGTTGAAGCTTTGTCCACGCCACCCACGCTTAGATAAGAGTTTAAAGTGTCATTTTTTTTTTCAAAGAAAGGCCTAACCGATATATTATCATCCTTTTACATTTTCTGATTTTTTTTTTTGCTTTCCTCTTTCCTTTTTTTTCCCCTCCCCTTTCACCTTGTGGCCTCGAGTCTGCCGTGGAGGACATGCTAACGAATTACGGCGATTTCGATAAGTACCGATAGTGTCCTAAAATAATATCGATACTGTACTAAAACAGTATCAACGTCCGACTCGAAAATTCTCTAAATTTTCAGGATGGGTTGGGCCGGCACGGCCCTTTATGACAACCCTAGCAGCCCGCCCTCTCTCTGAAAATGTTAAAAGCCGGCCGTGCTCTCGTGTAAGCCTTCCTTCAGCGACTGGGATAACTTGCAACATCTGATTCCGAGAGAAGAAAACAAAATTAATCACAGACAACTTGAACTCGGTACTCTATGACCAAACCAGTGAATCAAAGCGAGCTTGTCTAGCTCAATCAATCTAGGATCCGACGAAACTGAAAGCAACGTGAACACTCGGAAGGTTTGAGTTTTGGAGCTCGAGCCATAGATTAAAAAAAAAAAAACATCAAAATCAAAAAAGTAAATCTCCAAAATAATCCGAAACCAGCGCGCGGATGATTCGATGAACTAAACTCCCTGGAATGGCCTGGTAACCCTGGGCCTGGCACAGAGGAGGAGCAATGGTTTATTCAAGCTTTTGTCCCTGCCACCCACACCCAGAACTCGACCATCGCCAGCGAGATCTTCTGTATTCTCGTTCGTGACCTTCCCCTTGCCAGCGGCCACGAGTCCGGCCCTTGCCCGTGGCCAGCGAGGCCGCCCAGCCCACAGCCACCGGTGAGGTGAGGTGAGGTGGAAGAGAAGAAAAAAGGAAAAAGGAAAGCAAAAACTAAAAAAAAAAATCAGAAAATGTGAAAAAACGGCAATATGTTCGTCATGCCCTTCTTTAAAACAAAGATAACATTTCAGGTTTTTATTTGAAATAAGATCTTTCAACCAAAAAATAAAAAAGGTCCACTTCATAATGATCTTTATTTAAAAAAAGTAGAACATTTACGGCCATTTTTTGGCTCGTTCAACATGGAACAAATGCCCCCACCAAACTTCCAGCCTCGCTTTTACTTCATGCGATTTTATATGTGGAAAATTTGAAATGTACTTTGAAACAATAGGTATTGACCTTTAGGCCACGCTCTTTTTTTGAAACTCTAAGGTCATTTAAGGCCTTTATTTGAAACATGTCATGTCAATTCATGCTTTTATTTAAAATAAAGTTCATTTGAGGTCTTTATTTAAGAAAACGAAATGGTTTCGAGTATTTATTTGAAAATTTTCCTTAACTTCGACCCCCATACTTTCATCTACCATGTTTTGTAAAGCTAAGATTTTTACGAAAAGAAAGTCGTATTTTGTACTTACAAAGATATTAATTTTTTTTATTAAACAATTGATATTCAATCGACAATTACACGCAAGCAAATAACAATAATCTCGAGGTTATATTATTTACACGCTATCCTTTTTTTTAGGTAATATGTTTGGAAATGAGATAATTTTCTTATTAATGATGCTCCACTTGGCGAGAAGCTCAATCGCTCCCAAATAATTAAACAGCATTAGAATGCCTACTTAAGCGTGTGAAAGACATAATTCTTATGCTTTTAAATATAGGCAAGAAGAACGCCGTGGCTTTAGTTAACGAGGTCCGAATGGTTATCCGGGGGCGGAATTAGCCAAATCAGAACTCGAACCGCATGTCCCGCGTGTAACCGAGCTCGTTGAGATGAGCCGCCATTGCCCTGTTCATGGGCGGAGGACCACACCTTAGTATCTGCAAAAAATTATGAACCGAAACATAATTTAGTTTGAAAGCTAAGGATTTCTCAAATTCATGAAAAAGTACATTTTTTCCTTGAAGAATAAGAATAAAAAAAATTTGAAGCTCCACAAAACGCATATAACATTCACCAAAAGAAAAATGCAGAGAGAGCCAAAGTTTCTACCTCAATTATTGTTCATCTTTTTCACTCCTAAAAAAACCAAAAATATTAAATTCATTTCTTTTTTTTACAAATGAAAGCCCTTTATACACCGTTTGTTTCTTTAAAAATAAATAATTTTAAAAAAATATTTACTTAAAAATGATTATTCGAAATAATTAACCAATGAAAAATGTTTCCATCAGCAATAATTATACGTGTCCAAACACATCTTTAATTTTTTTTTTGTAAGTAATTATTTTTAGGAAAGTATCTTCTAAACCATTTATTTTTCGCGAACCAAACAGAGCTCAAGGAGACGAGCTTTTCCTAGCAGAAACGCGCAAATGCAAACATTAACCTGTATATCAGAAGCTGGCGGCGGGCAGTGGGTTCGGATAATCTCCTTAGTTATGTACCCGACTCCACCATTCCAATTCTCGGGAGGCTGAAAAATAATGGCGAAGATCAATTAACGGCGAGATTAATTTCCGGGGCGGCGTGCCGGCATAAACAGTGCATAATGACCTTTGAACATGCTTGATATAATTTTCCCATCACTGACCTGATTAAGAACATAGTACACCTCGAAACGGTCGGGAAATTTCTTGGCAAACGTGTCCAGTTCTTCCTGCGAATATTCCAGGAAGCCATTAGGACGCAACCGCTGTGTAGTAATTAGGAAGGGTGAATATATTCGGTTTATTTTTATTGCGAAAAATAAATGATTTGAAAATGTTTTGTTATCAACAACAACAATTTATGCTTAAATTTTTTTTTGTTGAATTCAATTTTCGCGAAACAAACGGAGCCTAAGACGATGAATTCGATTGTAAGTTGGGAAGGAGAAAAATCGAGAAGAAATGCACGCGTACCTTCAAGAGTATGTCCTCGACGGTAAGATTGGCGTAAACGAGGTGTGCTTCCGTTTTGTCTTTTGGATTTTCCAATATCGCGCGAATAAGCTGCTTCGAAATAAATATATAAAAAAAAGGTCAGAAAAACAGAAAAGATAAATAAAAAGGAAAAAAAAAAAAAGAAGGGACCGGGCAGGAGATAATGAGGATATGGAAGCATTGCCTGAAACATGGGGGTAATGCCGGAGCCTCCAGCAAGCATCCCGAACGCGCGAGCTTGACCGGGCCTGTACTTGAGTCGTCCCTTGGGATGAGATGAGCAGAAAATGTTACGTTCTGCTGACCAGCAAAATTGAGAGGAGGGCAATCATTGGGCTCGTGTTAGACTAAGCTGAGCTTTCTAGTTGGGCCTAATTTGTCACCCAAGCTCCCTTGTCGGCCATCACAACCGACAGGTTCAGCTTCATAGTTGGAAAAATTATTCAAAAAATCCTAAATCTACTACACTTCGATCAATTCAGTCTTCAAATTTTTAATTATGTTAATTTTTTTGGTCAAAAATTGTGCCAATTGAGTAATAGATATTTTGACAATTTACCAATTTAGTCCTTCCCGCTAATTTTAATAGGAAACTATTAATGTGGACCATGGCCTTCCTACACGAAATGGTCTAAGTTGACATGGAAATTTTTTTTTTACTCCTTTTTTATTTTTAATTGTTAAGAGTTGGTTGGGCCATCGATCATTAGGCTAGGCCCTACGAGCCCTCGGTAGTAGCTAGTGGGGGCTGGCAACCCCCCTCTTGGATCTGGTGGAGGGCCGAGAGCCTTGCCAGCTGACGGGGGCTTCGCAGCCCTCACCGGCTAGTAGGGGTCACCAGGCTTTGGCTGGTGGTCGTCAGCCCCTAGCAGGCCCTTAACAATAAAAATAAATAAATAAAAAGTTTACAAAAGTTTCACGTCGGTATCGATCGTGCCACGTAAAATGATTGGTGTTTATGTAAGAAATTTCCAATCAAAATTGATTAGAATGACTAAATTGATAATTTGTCAAAATTTTTAGGACTCGATTTGCACAATTAAAACATTTATGACCGAATCGACGAAAGTGTAACAGATTTAGTACTTTTTGAATAATTTTCTCCCTCGTAACAAGATAGCTTTTCCCGAGCCCGCGAAAAGTTAACTTTCCGGACGCGTTTGGCCCAGCAATTAGGCCCACGTTTTAATCAAATTGGAAGCAGCTAGCTAACCGGTAGCGTGCACATATCTTCCATAACTTAACTTTGAAGCATTATAGAACTGATTGGGATTGGTACCTTCGGTCCTTTAACGGGAAGGTAGTCACCTTCACGCATCTCCCTGAAATGGTGAGACATGCTTCCTTTTGGGTACATCTAGAGCATCCACCAGACCAACCCATTATAACTTGGTCAAATCGCAAATTTATATTGCAATAATAGCAGATTAACATAGCTTAATCAACGATTTATCTTAATGATTGATATGTATACCTTCACGACCAATTCGAAGTAGCCAAGATCGGAGTCCAAAGTGATGGGAGTGTACGGCCTGATAACTTCTTCACCGTCTCTGTCCTTGCCTCTTCTCGACAAAGAAGATCAGAGAAAATCAAATTTTGCGAATGCATGAAACTATTAATTTCTTCTTCTTCTTCTTTTTTGTTATTATACCTGCAAATTATGTGTTGCCCCACGGGAAGTCCCAAGACCGAAGTGGGGGTGGGAAGAGCGAATCTAAATCTCGCGGAATTAGGGCTGATCGGGGTCTTCTTGATGAGCATGAATTCCTTGAACTTCTCGGGGTCCAAGCAACCTTAACAAAACCATACGAGGATCCCGAAAGATGTCTTAGAATCAGCACGACAAGGTGGTCGGATCGGGGCCAATTCTACGAGACCAACGATCCGTCTCGACATATAAAGTTTGCAAGAATCAGTCCGCGCAAAATTAGGTCGCCAAACGCGTCTCGTTCGTTTGGAATATTTAGAAATCAAATTTATTTTCCCCCTCTCGTTGGATTGAAGCACACGTCTCCAGGGTCATCTGAACCGCGTTCGATTCCCTTCCATCTAGGAAGCCACGTCTTGTCTACATGTTACGGTCAAAACCCCGGAAAGGTTTTCACGCCACTGTCCGAATTTCGTGATGATACGATGATCGATGGCTAAACCCTCAAACGAGAAATCGAGACGACAGCAGCTAAGCTATGGATAGATCAAGGGACCACGTGGCAAAATGGGACAAATTAGGGTTGTTAATAAGGTCGAAAATCACAGCTCATCGATGTGGATTTTACCAGGATGCTGATAAGAAAACGAACACTCCAAAAAAAAAAAACCGCAAAAAGAAGGTTAGGATTTTCCACGAACCTCTCGATCTGCTCCTGATGAGAAGGTAGATCCCGGAAATCAGAATCGCGACCAGTGCCAATGCAACGCCGATCGTGTTCTCTCGTACCGATTCGAGAAGCTCCATGTTGAGGTTGAATCCGAGAGAGGGCATGTTTGAGAAATGGTTTCAGCTATCTTCGTGCATGAATTTGCATGAATTTCGACTGTCACGACCATGTTTTGTATGTTGGTGCTTCTTCTTTTGTTCTTTCCTTGTGATATGCTTAGCCTTGGACGTGGGCTTTGGCATATCCATCGACGGCAAGAAGAATCAAGGGAGGTATCAATGGAAAGAAAACTGATGGTTTAGCATATTGGAAATTCAAATTCCAAAGCTTAAGGGTGGGTTTGGTTGGGGAAAAATATGTTTCGGGAAAATAGTTCTTTTTTTTTCTATGTTTGGTGATATGTTATCGATAATATTTTTTAATGTGTGGAGATGATTCGAAAAATAATATTTTTTGTTGTATTTTTGGAAAATAATTTCAATCTCATGTTTAAAAAAATTGGAATTTTTATTTTTATCTATTTATTTTCTTTTTTTTCTATTTCTTTTTCTTTCTTCCTGTACCACGACCAGCCTGTGGTAGCCATGGGCAAGCTTGAGCTCTTCAACCCACGTTTGTGGTCAGTCGTCGACCATGGCCAAGGCTAGGCAATTGATAGAGGAAGAAAAAGACAAAAAAGAAGAAAAGAAAATAATGACAAAAATATAAAATGTAAACAATAAAAATAAAATATCAAAGCATTTGAGATCAACAATTTCGAAAAGTATTTTCACCTCTTTAGATTTTTAAGAATTGACTTTCCTCGATGTTGCACATGAATTTTTTATTGACCGAAAAGTTTTTTCATTATCATTTTTGGCAAAACAAATGAGTAGAAGTCCAACAAATCAATTTCCAGAGAACACTTTCACTGAAAAGAAAAAAAAACCCCTAAGTTTGTTGACAAAGTGAGTCCATATTGATATTAGAGATCTGTTTGTTTCGTGAAAATTTGTTTCCAAGAAATTTTTTTCGACTTTCTATTGTTTGAATGATGGAAAACTAGTCGACCTAATTTTTTTTTTTTTTGCATGACTCAAAACAAGAAGCTTATATTGGTAGGAGATGGACTTTCCCTTTTGGCAAGAACTGCCAAACAGACGAAAACGAAATGATTTCCTTGAAGATGATTTTCATGAAAAATATTTTCTCTCATCCAGAAGTTTTCAATGAAGCAAACGCACCCCCAAGAACATATAAATCACTTAAATAAATGATGTAGGATACTTTAACACGCCCTCTCGCTTGCACGCCACGTCGGATTAGGAACTACCCACGTGGATTCAACGAGCATGAGAAATAAACAGGACATAATCCGTGGCTTCGATATCGTGTTTGGAAAATTCAATCCAAAAATTTAAAACATGTAGCCGGAGAAATTATCACCGTGGGGAAGAGAAAATATAGTTCCCACGGAATCATCGTGTCTTCTGATAACAGAAAAAGGAGCAATTCGGGCAATAACGTGGCTGAGAATTAAAGAAACACTGGACCACATCACATGGATTCGAGAACTCCACTTGTCCTTGGGTAAATTATTTATTTTATTTTATTTTCATTCTATACATAAGTTGGAGAAAGTGGTAATATGTTTATATATTAGAATTGACGGAGTCTGACTGTTCAATGCGTTATTTCTTTTTGTGTAGGAATGGATGGAAGTATTCAAGACTACGGACGGCTACGACCGGCCGAGCCAAACTCCGTCAGGGTCGTGGCGATTGCGTTCGGCTTTTTTTTTTTTTTGCCCTTTCCATCCGGAGCTTAACTTTACAGAAAATCAAAGAGATTAGGGCGAAAACACTTTCAGATGTGCTTGTCGTGTTGCACGACTGCATTCATGTGACACGATCGATCGTTCAGGTTCCAATTTGGTCCTCTTTGAAATTGTCGGGACGAAATCACTCTAATTTCTTGTCAGCTAATTGAGCAAATTTCTCTGCCAGCGGATGAGTAGTTTTTTTGCGAGGGCAGTCTCCTGACATCCATGGAATTTAGTAACATCTTTCAATCATCGAAAACCTCACTCCGAACAAAAGGCGAGAAATGCTTACCATCAACCACTTAGTGTCCCTCGACACTAGCAATTTCTCCCGTCGATAACTAAAGTAACGTTATTCGCGTAGCCGAATGCGGAAAATTAGATCAAAATTTTTAAATTTTTTAATTAGGTCCATTGCCGGTGCAAGGAATTATTTACACACTCATCCACACTTATTCATAGAAGTAGCTAACGAAAAGAGAAACGTCCCCTTTCTAAGTTGTTGCATCCTCCCCTAAGCCCTAACTTGTCTATTTTCCTACCTCCACCATCGTCCTTTTCTTATCCTACCCTCGAGTATCGATATGCGAAATGCCTCCGATAATTCATGATTCGACGGTTTATTAGTCGCGATATTTGACATTGCTTTCTCGTTTCCTGACATTTTACTCCCTGCTCAGGCTCCGTTTATTTCGCGAGAACCGAATAATTCGAAAAATATCTTCCTGAAAATATTTACCAATTTAGAGAGACACAGCTAATAATATCGCCTCTCTAAAATCACTATGTCTTTGCAATGTGGACTTCGGTTCTTCCCTTTTGAATAAATATCAATGCGTGTCTTTTTCAATGTCGAAGATCCACATCTCCTGGGAAAAAAAAAATGAAGTGTGAAAATCACATGCGTGGAGTCAAGGTGAACCACATCTAGAAAACTTATATTTGGGATCAGGATGGCGTGGGGAGTGGGTCTCTCTATTGACCATTCTTTAATCACATACCACATAATTCCAAAATTCAATCAATCTTGGACAGCCTATTGAATGGAATTGGTGAAAGAATGACGTGCTTTCTAGAGCCCGTTATTTTAGATTTGGTGTGGACGAACGAGAATCACGTAATTAACAAGTACCCAATTTTAAAAAAATAAATAACAATCAATTAAAATTATTGTAGAATCTGCTCTTTAAGATTTTGTGGCTTGCTACCTATCGTTATTCTCGCCATCGCCCAAAGACCATTACGCTGGCAAAATCCATATAACTACCGTATGCATGCGTATATTTTCTTTCGGCTGTGTCATTCGCCATATTTTTTGTTTGCATAACTATGATAGCAGGCCCTATTTGCCTAGGTATAAATAAATACATGAATAAGGTGGGCGTCGGCCCGACGTAGGGCAATAATGGAATAAATGTTAGGCATCATTAGGACTTGATACTATCGTTCTTTTATTTATTTTTTTAATTTATAGAAAATTGAGGTCCGAAACCTTGTTGACAAATGTTGACACCTGATCTTTAATCATTTTTTCTATTGCTAAAGTAATAAAAAATCCATAAAACTTCATAAAATTGAAAAATCAACTTTGGGGACCTTAGCCAAGCCTAGGGAACCAATTTTGACCAAAAAACGATTTTTCATATTTTCAGTATTTTTACGTATTTTTTATTTATTTATTTTCAAAAATTAATAGAAAATCCATAAAAATTCATAAAATTGAAAAATCAACTTTGGGAACCTTAGCCAAGCCTAGGGAACGAATTTTGACCAAAAAATAATTTTTCATATTATATATATTTTAATTTTTTTTAAAAAAATACAAAAATATTTGAAAATTTTGAAAAAATAACATTTGAGGCCAAAAAATACACAAAGATAGTTAATATTTTTATTTTAAATCTATTTTCATATTGGCCATCGCAAATTCAGAAAAATCCAATTCGAGTGACGTGTTCCTTCACGAGTATAATCTCAAATCGGGCCTAAAAAAATTTAATTTGAGTCAACTTATTTTTAACTTTCACTTTTTATGAGTTGTGACATTGTCTTCTAATATTTTAAATTTTCATCTTGGCCCAATTATACCCAGAATGACTTAATTTTGCAAAAGGGCTTTAATTAAATTATGCATTATTTTCAGCGACAAGAAATGAGCTTAAATTTGACATGTGGTAAATTTTGGTGTGTCAAAAATTGTGAGGAGATTTGGACTTAAAGAAATATATTTTTTCAGGGACTGAATTGTAAATACTTAAAATTCAAGGACTAAAGTGCAAATACCTAACTCTTGAAGGATTATTTTACAAATAATAAAAAGAAAAGTTAGTGGATAAATTAGAATAGAGAAGGGAAGATGAAGAAGATAAGTTGGAGAAGAATGGATGAAGAAAATAAGATAAGAATAGAGAAGGGAAGATGGAGATGAAGAAGAGTTAGTAGAGAAATTAGAATGGAAGATAAGAATAGAGAGGGGAAGATGGAGATTAAGAAGAGTTAGTGGAGAAATTAGAATGGGAGATAAATATGGAGAAGGGAAGATGAAGATGAAGAAGAGTTAGTGGAGAGTTTAGAATGTGAGATAGAGATGGAGAATGGAAGATGAAAATGAAGAAGAGTTAGTGGAGAAATTAGAATGGGAGATAGAGTTAGTGGAAAAATTAGAATGGGAGATAGATGAGTAGGTTATAAAAGGAGAAAGAAGTGAGCTTGAGAAAGGATTCTTGGGAGGGAGAAAATTTGAAGTGTTTGGGAGAATTTTTTGGAGAGAAAATTTTGGATGTTTGAGAGAGTTTTGGGAGATTGAAGAAAATTTTGAGAGAAAGAAAATACCAAAAGAGAGAGAATTTTGAAGATGATGGGAGTTTAAGCTAGAGGTTATCATCACAAATTCCTTCATCGATCAATATAAATCAAGAGTTCATCCTCGTCAACGAGCAAACAAATTCAAGCTAAGTGTTTTTATTTATTCATTTATTTATGGTTTTACTCGCAAATTAGCACAAATTGTATACACTTTCTCCATCTCCTTTTTCTTCCATATTTTATGTCAGGAGAAGGATATCTCTACGTCAACAGCAAAAATCTCGTCGAGATGCAAAAATCGGCCCAGACAAGCTCCTAAGCTGTCCACCGATTTCTCAACTGATCTGTGACTAAAAGTCCCTCTTAATTCAAAAGAAACTCTCTATATTGGGAACATAGAGAGCGAAAATCAATTATAGAAATCCCTCCCAAAAAAATGGGAGATAAATACTCTTTCTACTCTTCTGGTTTTAGGTGCAGATTAGCACATATTTTGTATACTAACACTTCACTCTATTTTATGTCAGGAAGCCGCAGCTCTATATCAATGGTCAATCCTATGGAAGCACAAAATCGGCTTGGAGGAGTCCTCAAGCGCGCACAAATTTCAAATTGTTGAATCAATTCGTTGTATTTCATTTTAAAAAATTCATACCCCAAAATGGAGAGGACAAAGTCCATCCGCAATCTAAATACCTGCACCATAAATCCCAAAGGGAAGAGCCAAGCCAATGCTTAGCCTCCCATTGGAGGTTTTTACTTATAGTAGTTAAATACATGCAACTTAAATACCTGCACCTTAAATCCCAAAGGGAAGAGCCAAGCCAATGCTTAGCCTCCCATTGGAGGTTTTTACTTACAGTAGTTAAATACCTGCACCTTAAATCCCAAAGGGAAGAGCCAAGCCAATGCTTAGCCTCCCATTGGAGGTTTTTACTTACAGTAGTTAAATACCTGCAACTTAAATACCTGTACCTTAAATCCCAAAGGGAAGAGCCAAGCCAATGCTTAGCCTCCCATTGGAGGTTTTTACTTACAGTAGTTAAATACCTGCAACTTAAATACCTGTACCTTAAATCTCAAGGGGAAGAGCCAAGCCAATGCTTAGCCTCCCATTGGAGGTTTTTACTTACAGTAGTTTAAATACTTGCAACTTAAATACCTGTACCTTAAATCCCATTGGAGGTGTTTATTCACTGTCATGTACTTCCTATAATTTAATTTTTGAATCATCAGACCCAAAAGATGAGTAGGTCGTAATACTGCACAGAAGTCGTTAACACACTCCCTCTTTCGGCTTCAGGGAATCTTTAACACTTAAAAAAATATAACAAATAAAAATATATACCATCCATGCATCCTATTTAAAAAGTGAAAACACAAAAGAGAATACCCTACTAGAGCTTTAGGAATAAACCAAGCCTGAGTTGCCGGATTAGGATATCCATGAAATTAAGGTACCGAAAGGGCATTAGTTTTAATTAACTAGTGTAACCAAGTCCCCGAGCTCATAATCTCTTGTTCGCAGGAATAAATTAGTTCTCCCGCTAATTTATTTAGGTTTCTAATCGACCTACCAAGAACGATTAGTGGCGACTCCAAATTTCAAAATCATTTAAACAAAAACCAAAGTTGCGATTCGGTAGGGCTTGGGAGGGTCCGCATTAGGTTAGTCAAATCTAATTAACCTAATAATCCGTTAACCCCTAGAATTAATAAAAATATTTTTAGAGGGTCGCGACAGACTGGCGACTCCACTGGGGACAGAGATTTTTAAATTTTCGAAAAAAGATACCAATTGGAATACTTAAATTTTTTCGAAATTTTAAGAGTCTTAGTGGACTTAGGCCAATGAAAATTTCATGCATATCTCGCTTCTGGCGATATTGTTTGGGACTCATTCTATAGGTGTTATATGTTTTTGCAGGATGAGAGTTATAAGGGGCGGAGTGTTTGGCTAACCCCTTTGTTTTGCAGGCTCGGTGTTGGGTTTATTTGTTTAATTTCGCATATTTTTAGAAGCGCTGTTTTGATATCAATTATTGTGCATGTCTTGCATACTCTGAGGATCACGACACCTGCACACACAAGCGTCTAAACCCAAGTCGCGAAATTCTTCCTAGAAAACCATAGATAGGGATCGAATATGTAAAGCTCTTGCGTCGATTACGCTCGGGTTGACCATATTTTATCCCGCTCATTATCTGAATCGACAATTCTTCCCATTGTGATTTGATTGCGCGGAGGGTAAGGTTGTCAATTCAGATAGTGGGGGCCTTTTAGGTCCACACCCTGTCTCTCCTTCTTTTATTTTCTAGAGTTCACTCCTCACTTGAGTCATGCGCATGACTATGTGATTTGCATTTCTCCAAGGTAAAAGTAAGTTCTCTAATTTTATCTTGTATATATTTTCGGTCGGTTCATGCTAGGTGTTAGTCAGTTTTTGAGCTTGATATTACGACCATTCTTTTAAAAGAAAATAAAAATTAAATTTGTCCCTCATTTCTTTTAAAAAACTTTTGAAAAAATGATGTGAAAAATCCCTTCATGGGAATTTTATTAACCAATAAGGGATTTTTGTCATGTTTTTATTGCTTCAATAAAAATGAAATTTTCCTGAAAAAATTTTCCTCTGAAAATTTATTTCAATAAAAAGAAAAATTCCCTCAAAAAAAAAACTCTAGTAGATATCAAGTGATTTTATCACATTTTTCAAATTATAAAAACTTGCAAGAAAATTCTTCTCGAGAAATTCGCTCATGTTTTTCTAAGAAAATTTTCTCTAAATAAAATTAGACTAATGTCTCGGGGGAATTGTATTGACCAATAAGAGATTTTTGTCATGTTTTTCTTGCTTCAATAAAAATGAAATTTTCCTGACAAATTTTCCTCTAAAATTTTATTTCGATAAAAGAAAAATTCCTTCAAAAAAAAAACTTTGGTAAACATCAAGTGATTTTATCACATTCTTTCAAATTATAAAAACTTGCAACAAAAATTCTTTTCGAGAAATTTGCTCATGTTTTTCTAAGAAAATTTTCTCTAAATAAAATTAGACTAATGTCTCGGGGGAATTTTGTTAACCAATAAAGGATTTCTGTCATGTCTTTCCTGCTTCAATAAAAATAAAATTTTCCTGACAAATTTACCTCTGAAAATTTATTCTGATAAAAAGGAAATTCCTTCAAAAATTTTAGTAAACGTCAAGAGATTTTGTCACATTCCTTAAAAAAAATAATAAAAAAAGAGTAATAAATCTGCAAAAAAATTATGTATTAACCCATTTCTTCCTAAGGGAATTTTTTTTTTCTGATTTCTCATAAAAATAAAAAAAATCAAATTGGACTAATATAGGAGTCATGGACCGACATTCCTTGTGTCGCATACTAATTATATCATTTTCTTTTGCAGGGAGATCCTAGATACCCTAGACGGGTGTAAAAATTAAGTTCAAAATATATCAAGAATCATCTCCAGAAATACCAAAAGACGAAAAACACCGAGGCTTCAACCGTTAATTCCGGGGGGCAAACGAACACTGTCCATCTTTGATAGACAGAGTTATGTCAATCCGTAAACTTGTATGGGCAGTGTATTCTGATATGACGGTGGATTTATACTGATTAAACACGGGGGCATATTTAATGTATTGCAGAGGATCCCGCGTCTTTTGAAAGACAATATGGATTATATAATCAGAACCCATGAAACAAATACCTTTACCTGATTAAATCAACCAGAGACCGATCTTAAAATTTCCTCTTATCCGAAACATGCGGAGGGCTTTAGAGGACCGAGGTTCTATTAATGAATGTGGCCCACAGGAATTTCTCCCGACGCTACAGGCGACCGACACGAGCAAGTGGACGCCGAAAGAAATAAAATATGGATAAAAGTGGGCACACAACAGGTGGCCGGATTTATTACCAGCGCACTGATCGAGTTGTCATAGTGTTATTGTTTGTGATCTCAAGATGGATAGTGGGGGCCACCGCCGAACCCTTCATCAATGTTCTCGATATCATCGTCTGGAGCAATTAAACAAGAACATCAAGAAAAACATTAAGCCTCGACATCTTCGGTACCTCAAATCGTTCTGTTATGCTATGCGGAAGAAACGATAGCAGGAAAATTAAACAAAAAAAAACACGTGAAGCTTTTCTTTCATTCCATTCATCAAAGAGCATTACAACAGCTCACTGGGGAGGAAAAGTAAAGCCAAACTGAGCCCTGATAACCATTACGAAGGAGCTCAACTGACTCTCCAAACAGTTGATGCTCCGGGTGCACCGGGCGTTCTCAGGATCAAGCTCCGCGAGCCTAAAGAAGAGGCGATCGCGCTTCTCCTTAGCCTGGGCCATACTGGCCTCGTAATGCTCGACAGCAAACTCCAAGTCCGAAATCGCCGCCCTCTCGAAAGCAATATCTGCCGTAATGTCATCAAGTCTCTCCTGCAGCCAACCGCATTTGCACCTCATCATAATATTGCTCGGCTCCTGTTCGGCGTAAGTTCGGACCAAGGCCAGACGGTCCACCAACTTTCCCCTCTCACGAACTAGCCACGAAAGCTGATCATTGGCAAACTTGAAGGCTTTCTTGTGATTATCAGCCATAAATGTGACTATTTCCAAACGCTCGTGCCGGTCTCGGTAACGAGCTTTCACGACGGCAGTCACAATGACCTTCTCATAAGCGCGGTTATAGGCAGCCAGAAAATTAATGAAGAGGGTCGGGAAGTTCCGATACTCCCTCCCCAGTTGGGTACCCTCAAAAGAAGCAGCGTCTAGGGTCCTGAATAAACCGAGGATTTCAGCCTCAACAGTAGAGTTTTGGGCTATATGAGCGTAACCTCTACCAAGAAGATTGTAGAGTCTCTCCCACCCAGCCAGGATTTCGGCGGAGAAGGTATGGTTAGGAGAATTGGCCATTTTTGAAAGCAGATCACGAAAGAAAGGAGGAGAGAGGCGAGGCAGATGATCGGAATGCGAAGGTGATAATCTGCTTCAATTTAAATAATGATTTCACAGGGGCAGTCCTTATTGGTCGAGTTTTTTCTATCTACCATTCTCTGTCGGCAACACCCCCGCTGGCTCGAATTCCAGTCAAGCGGCAACCTCAAGCTGAGCAGACCCGACGTCTCTGCAGAAAAGTTGGACGGGCTGCCATCACTTTGAAAAAGAAAGAATAAAAAACGAGCTGAGTGGGAGACAAAGAAATTTTCGGCAGAAAAGGAGATACGACTCGTCTTTATTGGAGGACCCGCCAGTAAATCGACGGTGGAGATCTTGACAAGGGCCCTCTACCACGAAAAGAAAAAAGGAAGACGAACTGAGCGAGAAACAAGGATTTCCCCTTTGATCAAAAGCTGAATATCAGATTTTCTCCCTCGGAAAATCTAATAGCACTGCCCGTTGCTATTGCCAAAGAGAGAACTTGTCCTCATTTGATAGTGAGAGTTCATTCGCAAGAACTCGCAGGAGAAAGATAGAGAGGAAGGAGTTCTCGTGGGAGAGGAATTCAAAACCTTCACCATCAAAGCATCGGCTTTCAAAGCCTGTTACGAGAAACCATCGACGATCCCGTGATCCCTCAAGTCCAAGAAGACATCCTGAGGCGGTCTCGAGTCGGCAGTCCTAGATCCAGAAATATGTCGAGCATTAGGGAAACGGGCGCATGTTCAACCCTGGTCGAAGCTAATGAAGTTCCTTACCCTGAGGGTCTACTGGTCATGGCCATTGACGGTAATCCAGTCTCTCTGTCAATCCTTGTTACCGTATTGAGAAAATGCCGGTATAAGGTTGTAGCTCAAGCAAAGGCGACAGAGGCCTTAGAGATATTAAGGAGGAGTAGTGACCCGTTTGATATCGTCCTCACCGCCATGGTAGGGATTGACATGGATATTTTCACTCTCTTGGAAGTCATCAATTCTAAATTAAACATGCCAGTCCTCGTAATATCGGCAAGCGATGATCAGCAAGCCCTAATGAAGGCTGTCTTAAATGGGGCCCAAGACGTCGTAACAAAACCAGTTAGAGTTCAGATGCTTCAAAATATATGGCAGCACGTGGTAAGGAAGCAATTGTACGACCATGAGAACAAGCATCAAGCCTTCAATTTTGTTCCAAGCAACTGGAGAAAGAAGATGAGTTGGTCTCCCGAGCTGCATCGTATGTTTGTTAGTGCAGTTCAGCAGCTAGGAATAGATTCGGCACGGCCGCAACATATACTGGAAATTATGAAGATAGAGGGACTCACTAAAGCAAATGTTTCGAGTCATCTTCAGAAGTACAGAAAAAGGGTGAGAGAACACAATGCAGCTCAGAATCAAGAAAACCAAGGCGGGACTGATCCAAGCCTGAACGTCGAGTCTCCTCGCCACCATAAGTTCCCCAGGTTAGCATGGGGCGAGCCACTTCCCATCATCAACCAAGCTAGTAGCCATGCCATCAATCCCCCAAGCGTTAATCAAAGTATCCCCCAGAATCACCCTAATGCTCTTCAAGAGTATAGACCGCAGGAGCAGTGTATTCAGATTCCTTGGTTTGAGCACCAACCTGTGGCTAGAACTCATCCCATGATCAGCGCGCCTGCGCAGCCAGAGAATCAGACAAGAAGTTATCCTGAGCACTTCCACTTCTCTAATCCTCGAATGGAAGGAGTTTTTGGCAGCAGGACAGTTGGTGATCCCCACACTTTCTCGAGTAATGATGAAGGCTCCAGCATGAGAAGTCAAATTGCTCATGGCGAGGACAGAATGAGAAATCTACCGCCAGCATTTGCCAACAACAATGCCCAATTCGAGCATCAGTTGCTGGAAGGTTCAAGAGATTACCCAGATGATGAGCTTACTGCCCTGGTCAACCAGTTTAGGGTTGACAGACGTCCCAAGCCGCGATCAGGAGCCAGTGAGTAGGGACTCTCAAACATCGGTTATCTACACCCGAACCAACACGAGACTAGCTGATTATCGAAGAGCCACAGGAGAGGCAGAACTGACCTTGAATAAGTGCACCTTTCATTTCATGCTTAATTCCCCTACGTATGATATTTTCCAGCTTTCTAGGTGTCTCGATTTAATTCAAGGACAAGGGGGCAATTTATTTATCCCGTCGAATGCGTGAATCCCTTTTTATGCTAGATTTAGGGCGGATCAATTTGTGGCAACGTCGCTGACTGCCATAATGAGAAATGTTGAATGGCCTCACGTAGGGAAATTTCAAGTGAAAAGCCCAGGCGAGCTCGAAGACGGGTACTTGTATGTCGTTCCAATTTACCCTCAATCGTTGCAAAATGCTAAATTGGATTTGTTCCATTCTCACCCAGGGGATTGCAAAGTGCCTCAAGAGTGTCGCAAAATGAAATGACCCAATGGAATGCGATAGGACTCATTCGCCTTCAAGGTAACCTTCAAATTAAAGGAGCCCTCCGGTCCACGGACCCGATGGCATGGAAAATGATGATGGTCCAAGGCAACCCGAAAGAAAACAAGGCCCAACTAAGCAAAGCACATATGTGGCAAGCTCAAAGTGAAGGGCAACTCGAGACATACAATTCAATCCAATCCAAATGAAGGAACTTCCTCAATTCAAATTCAATGGAAGTATACACAAGGGTAAAACAGTATCGTTCCAATTTTTCTAGAATATGAAGAACATATACTGCCGCATTCTCTTTCATTTTTGCAGGGGAAGTCGCTACTGGCCAAATTTTCCTGTCTACCATTCCCTATCAGTATCACCTCCGCTACTCGTCTCCAATCTCGAGCCAAGCAAATCCGACGTCTCTACGGAAAAGTTGGACGAGACGCCACTACTTTGAAAAAGAAAGGATAAAAAATAAGCTGAGTGGGAGACAAAGACATTTTCGGCAGAAAAGAGATACGACTCGTCTTTATTGAAGAACTCGCCAGCAAATTGACGGTGGAGACAGCAACAAGGGGCCCCCTTCCACGGAAAGATGGAAGGAGACGAGCTGGGCGAGAGATACGATGAAAAGAAAATCGAGAAAGCCAGAACACTCGAGAGAGGCAATACAGTTGCTAAACCCACGTCTAATTTTAAAGGAGGCATCTTCTTGATAATTCTCATTCGTGCTCGAAAGAGAGACTCTTAAAGCATACGCAGTCTCCCAGAAAAATCCAGAGAGTGAAAATACAAGAGATATCAAACTTTGAGAAATCGTTAACCAAATCGAAGATGTCTCAACCCAACACACTTGAAAGTTATCGTTACTTGCTGAATATGGGAGAGGAAGAGTTCGAAGCCATATTTGGGATCGAGCCTATGGAGCCCGGCCCTTCCACCGACGACGTCCAAGAGCCCGGTAAGGACAATGACAACAACGGTAAAGGTCAAAAGAAGCGTTACCGTCGCCATACTGAGGAGCAAGTACGAAAGCTTGAAGCTTTCTTCAGAACGTGCCCTATGCCAGACGGCAAACAAAAAATGGAACTGAGTCAAGAGCTAGGCCTTGAACCTTCGCAAATCAAGTTCTGGTTTCAAAATAGACGAACCCGAATGAAGACTCGTCATGAGCACAACGAAGCCGAGTTTCTAAGAGTTGAAAATGAAAACCTCCGAGCGGAAAACAAGATGTATAAAGAGACTTTTGACTCCGCCACCTGCCCCAACTGCAATAGCCTCCTCCTCACCCTCGATGAAATGTATGATCTGAGGATCGAAAATGCACGTTTAAGAGGTGAGTTAGACCAGTTTATAACAGGATCGAGTTCTGTTGGAGGAGGGTACAAAAGGACCAATGATACTGGATCAGCATCAATACCTCCCGAGGAAGAAGGGACAGATCACCACCAAGCAGACATTGACGATGATCTTTTCGCCATAATCAACCAGTTTGATATCGGTAAAGCATCGGGACTGTGATGCACTTGTTCAGCCAGTGACCACGAGACCTTCAATATGGCCGATGCATACCTAATTTGGGATGAAGCCAGCTGATCATGGGAGAGCCTGCGGAGGAAGCGGAACTAATCCTGAATGAGTGAATGTGTTTTATTGCCTTGCGTGATGTGTTTTTCTGCTTTTGTGAATGTGTAAAAGCAAGGAGTAATAACCCGACTTCTCCCTATTAAATGCTTGAATCCGCCACCTCACCAACTTCGCGACGAATTGATGGCGAGTGAAAATCTGCATAAACCTGAAGGGTAACTCCGTATCGTTTCAATTTACCCTCAGTTGCTCCAAGTTTTAAAATTAAGCCCCTTCTATTCTCAGGAAATTGCAAATCGACCCGAGAACGCAATCATATCCGAATACAAGTTGAACAAAATTTGGGGGCAAATCGACTCATGGGCATTACCACGGGATGGACAGCTTCGGACAGAGGAAAGTACAAGGGAAAGACGCGAACAATCTCAGAAATGGGTAATTCTGTATCGTTCTAATGTGCACATAATCATCTCAAGTCTTGAATTGTCTTATTCCATTCTTAACAGGGATTGCAAATTACCTCGAGAAATACCGTAACATGGCATAAGGTGATACAACAAGGCTGCTTTATCCCCAAAGATTAACCTTTGAAAGGATAGCCCCATGGACACCTATGGTCCAATGGACCGAATGGTATGGGGGATGACAGTAGGTCCGAAATATCCCGAGTTCGATCCCCGAGGGTGGGGAATGTTGTATGTATTATAAATAAATGAAACAACTTTTTGTGCATTTCTTTTTGCAAGCAGGAATACTCGACGAGTAATACCGAAGTCAATATTTTGCTACATTCTCGGCTTAATGGTGAAGCATCCAACAAAAGTCGAAGAAAACTCAATCCAGCAAAATTGGTAAAAGACTTGTCCAAGGCATTCAAGATGAAGGGTAAATCAGTATCGTTTCCAATTTATCCATTTTAATACTGGTTGACATGTCTCCTTTTCTTTTCACAAGAAATATTTATACTAACATTTAACATGTTGAAGGAGACAAATCCAAAAGAAAAGTATGATCACCTGACAAGATCTATTCTGGTGAAAAATGGGGCAAATTGATCGCAAGCTCTGAAACGAAAAAGCAAATATGTCTTCCTTATCTCGTTTGGTTTCAAGAATAATTTCTCTGCTTCTTGCAGGGGCATTAAACAAACCAAAATGCTCCATCGCCCATATGCTTCATCGCGCAGGGGTAAAGTTTGAGACAAACCACCCCTCGACATAAGGAGTAGGCTTCCCAATTTGTTCGGTCCGCCCACATACCAGGGGCAATTTAAATTCGCCCATATTTGCACATTATATAAACACACGTGATGCTAAAAAATTGTCACATCTGCATTGTGCTTACACAGTTCATGAATTATGTATGACTATTCCGTGTGTTTAACTTACCAACTCCAACTTAGAGCATAAACTGCACAGGAGATATCAAATGTGCAGAATGGGGCATGACAGGATGAGGAAAGGCAAACCATTTCCACACATGTCTAACATTTTGATCTACAGATAAACAGCCTTTCTCCAGAGTGAGAAAAAGCCATTTCGGAATGAAGTCCCCCATTCAGATTACAATCGAGGTGTTCATACTATAAGAACCTCCTTAAACAGAAGTGGTAATGCAATACATGATCTATATGTTGATCGATTGCATCATGAGTTATTACATAGACTGCCTTTAATCATGGCAAACTTAGCTGAACAATTTTGTATGAACCAATGAACGCATTGATGAAAATGCTTGCACATGTTAGCTCTGACATTGCCCGACAGGCAACACATTCCCGGTGTTTGAGTTACCTTCCAAAATCTTGAAATTCATTCGGCGATTATTGAATGAACAAGCCTGGTTGTCCAGAAGCCACCAAGCATTTCTTCCAAATTCTCAGGTAAGTATATCTTCAACCAGAACCTTTCAAGAGAATGAATTCTGACGGTTGTTGGGATACTCGAATCCATTGCGGTATATACAGGTATCCACATTCTTCAATAAAGCATGATTTGTCTCAAGGACAGAAATGTTCGAGACCTTTTGATCTCTGCCTCTTTGGTTTATTCCTAAAACGACAGGAGAATATAATTTGGGTTTGAGCTTCTGCAGGATTCCTGGTCTCCCCAGATTTCAGAATGGCACCCTTTGAGGTACATAAAGTCCTTCTTACAGGCAAATCAAGTCCTTCTTACAGGCATAAAGTCTTTCTTACAAGCTGTCGCGACCCTCTAAAAATTTTTATTATTTCTAAAGGGGTTAACGGATTATTAGGTTAATTAGATTTGACTAACCTAACGCGGACCCTCCCAAGCCCTACCGAATCGCAACTTTGGTTTTTGTTTAAATGATTTTGAAATTTGGAGTCGCCACTAATCGTTCTTGGTAGGTCGATTAGAAACCTAAATAAATTAGCGGGAGAACTAATTTATTCCTGCGAACCAGAGATTATGAGCTCGGGAACTTGGTTACACTAGTTAATTAAAACTAATGCCCTTTCGGTACCTTAATTTCATGGATATCCTAATCCGGCAATTCAGGCTTGGTTTATTCCTAAAGCTCTAGTAGGGTATTCTCTTTTGTGTTTTCACTTTTTAAATAGGATGCATGGATGGTATATATTTTTATTTGTTATATTTTTTTTAAGTGTTAAAGATTCCCTGAAACCGAAAGAGGGAGTGTGTTAACGACTTCTGTGCAGTATTACGACCTACTCATCTTTTGGGTCTGATGATTCAAAAATTAAATTATAGGAAGTACATGACAGTGAATAAACACCTCCAATGGGAGGCCTAGCATTGGCTTGGCTCTTCCCTTTGGGATTTAAGGTACATGTATTTAAGTTGCAAGTATTTAAACTACTGTAAGTAAAAACCTCCAATGGGAGGCTAAGCATTGGCTTGGCTCTTCCCTTTGGGATTTAAGGTACAGGTATTTAAGTTGCAGGTATTTAACTACTGTAAGTAAAAACCTCCAATGGGAGGCTAAGCATTGGCTTGGCTCTTCCCTTTGGGATTTAAGGTACAGGTATTTAAGTTGCAGGTATTTAACTACTGTAAGTAAAAACCTCCAATGGGAGGCTAAGCATTGGCTTGGCTCTTCCCTTTGGGATTTAAGGTGCAGGTATTTAACTACTGTAAGTAAAAACCTCCAATGGGAGGCTAAGCATTGGCTTGGCTCTTCCCTTTGGGATTTAAGGTGCAGGTATTTAAGTTGCAGGTATTTAACTACTATAAGTAAAAACCTTCAATGGGAGGCTAAGCATTGGCTTGGCTCTTCCCTTTGGGATTTATGGTGCAGGTATTTAAATTGCGGATGGACTTTGTCCTCTCCATTTTGGGGTATGAATTTTTTAAAATGAAATACAACGAATTGATTCAACAATTTGAAATTTATGCGCGCTTGAGGACTCCTCCAAGCCGATTTTGTGCTTCCATAGGATTGACCATTGATATAGAGCTGCGGCTTCCTGACATAAAATAGAGTGAAGTGTTAGTATACAAAATATGTGCTAATCTGCATCTAAAACCAGAAGAGTAGAAAGAGTACTTATCTCCCATTTTTTTGGGAGGGATTTCTATAATTGATTTTCGCTCTCTATGTTCCCAATATAGAGAGTTTCTTTTGAATTAAGAGGGACTTTTAGTCACAGATCAGTTGAGAAATCGGTGGACAGCTTAGGAGCTTGTCTGGGCCGATTTTTGTATCTCGACGAGATTTTTGCTGTTGACGTAGAGATATCCTTCTCCTGACATAAAATATGGAAGAAAAAGGAGATGGAGAAAGTGTATACAATTTGTGCTAATTTGCGAGTAAAACCATAAATAAATGAATAAATAAAAACACTTAGCTTGAATTTGTTTGCTCGTTGACGAGGATGAACTCTTGATTTATATTGATCGATGAAGGAATTTGTGATGATAACCCCTAGCTTTAAACTCCCATCATCTTCAAAATTCTCTCTCTTTTGGTATTTTCTTTCTCTCAAATTTTTCTTCAATCTCCCAAAACTCTCTCAAACATCCAAAATTTTCTCTCCAAAAAATTCTCCCAAACACTTCAAATTTTCTCTCTCAAGAATCCTCCCAAACACTTCAAATTTTCTCTCCCAAGAATCCTTTCTCAAGCTCACTTCTTCCTCCTTTTATAACCTACTCATCTATCTCCCATTCTAATTTTTCCACTAACTCTATCTCCCATTCTAATTTCTCCACTAACTCTTCTTCATTTTCATCTTCCATTCTCCATCTCTATCTCACATTCTAATCTCTCCACTAACTCTTCTTCATCTTCATCTTCCCTTCTCCATATTTATCTCCCATTCTAATTTCTCCACTAACTCTTCTTAATCTCCATCTTCCCTTCTCTATTCTTATCTTCCATTCTAATTTCTCTACTAACTCTTCTTCATCTCCATCTTCCCTTCTCTATTCTTATCTTATTTTCTCCATCCATTCTTCTCCAACTTCTCTTCTTCATCTCCTCTTCTTCATCTTCCCTTCTCTATTCTAATTTATCCACTAACTCTTCTTTTTATTATTTGTAAAATAATCCTTCAAGAGTTAGGTATTTGCACTCTAGTCCTTGAATTTTAAGTATTTACAATTCAGTCCTTGAAAAAATATATTTCTTTAAGTCCAAATCTCCTCACAATTTTTGACACACCAAAATTTACCACATGTCAAATTTAAGCTCATTTCTTGTCGCTGAAAATAATGCATAATTTAATTAAAGCCCTTTTGCAAAATTAAGTCATTCTGGGTATAATTGGGCCAAGATGAAAATTTAAAATATTAGAAGACAATGTCACAACTCATAAAAAATGAAAGTTAAAAATAAGTTGACTCAAATTAAATTTTTTTAGGCCCGATTCGAGATTATACTCGTGAAGGAACACGTGACTCGAATTGGATTTTTCTGAATTTGCGATGGCCAATATGAAAATAGATTTAAAATAAAAATATTAACTATCTTTGTGTATTTTTTTGGCCTCAAATGTTATTTTTCCAAAATTTTCAAATATTTTTGTATTTTTTGTAAAAAAAAATTAAAATATATATAATATGAAAAATTATTTTTTGGTCAAAATTCGTTCCCTAGGCTTGGCTAAGGTTCCCAAAGTTGATTTTTCAATTTTATGAATTTTTATGGATTTTCTATTAATTTTCGAAAATAAATAAATAAAAAATACGTAAAAATACTGAAAATATGAAAAATCGTTTTTTGGTCAAAATTGGTTCCCTAGGCTTGGCTAAGGTCCCCAAAGTTGATTTTTCAATTTTATGAATTTTTATGGATTTTTTATTACTTTAGCAATAGAAAAAATGATTAAAAATCAGGTGTCAACAGCTGCCCCTCTTTGAAAGGAAGCTCGGTAGAGGTTCATTTCAAAGACGAGATGACACCTGGATTCTTATCGACTCAATACAAGGAAATAAAAAGAGTCGTGACATGATTGTTCCACTGAAAATGAAATGAGAACCTAAGGATTCGTTATATAAAAAAACTTTAGGGTGGTTGAACTTGAACCCGTATGGTGGATCAACCCATGGTAGATTCCTAATAAAAGGATTCTACTGATTAAAAATTGAATTAAAATTTGACCCGTATGGTGGGTCATACCATTTGACCCGTATGGTGGGTCGTACCATGGTAGATTCCTAATAAAAGGATTCTACTGATTAAATTTTGATTGAGATTTGACCCGTATGGTAGGTCACCACATGGAGATACATGTAAGAAGGACTTGGTGCCTGTAGAAAGGACTTGGTGCCTGTAAAAAGGACTTGTGCCTGTCAAAAGGACTTAATTTGCCTGTAAGAAGGACTTGATTTGCCTGTAAGAAGGACTTACTTTGCCTGTAAGAAGAACTTTGTGCCTGTAAGAAGGACTTGCTTTGCCTGTAAGAAGGACTTGATTTGCCTGTAAGAAGGACTTTGTTTTGCCTGTAAGAAGGACTTACTTTGCCTGTAAGAAGGACTTTGTGCCTGTAAGAAGGACTTGATTTGCCTGTAAGAAGGACTTTATGCCTGTAAGAAGGACTTGATTTGCCTGTAAGAAGGACTTTATGCCTGTAAGAAGGACTTTGTGCCTGTAAGAAGGACTTGATTTGCCTGTAAGAAGGACTTTGTGCCTGTAAGAAGGACTTTATGCCTGTAAGAAGGACTTGTTTTACCTGTAAGAAGGACTTGATTTGCCTGTAAGAAGGACTTGATTTGCCTGTAAGAAGGACTTTATGCCTGTAAGAAGGACTTGATTTGCCTGTAAGAAGGACTTTGTACCTGTAAGAAGGACTTGGTTTGCCTGTAAGAAGGACTTTATGCCTGTAAGAAGGATTTGGTTTGCCTGTAAGAAGGACTTAGTTTGCCTGTAAGAAGGACTTGATTTGCCTGTAAGAAGGACTTGATTTGCCTGTAAGAAGGACTTTGTACCTGTAAGAAGGACTTGGTTTGCCCGTAAGAAGGACTTTGTGCCTGTAAGAAGGACTTGGTTTGCCTGTAAGAAGGACTTAGTTTGCCTGTAAGAAGGACTTAGTTTGCCTGTAAGAAGGGCTTGGTGTACCTCAAAGGGTGCCATTCTGAAATCTGGGGAGACCAGGAATCCTGCAGAAGCTCAAACCCAAATTATATTCTCATGTCGCTTTAGGAATAAACCAAAGAGGCAGAGATTAAAAGGTCTCGAACATTTCTGTTCTTGAGACAAATCATGCTTTATTGAAGAAGGTGGATACCTGTATGTACCGCAATGGATTCGAGTACCCCAACAACCGTCAGAATTCATTCTCTTGAAAGGTTCAGGTTGAAGATATACTTACCTGAGAATTTGGAAAAAATGCTTGGTGGCTTCTCGACAACCAGGCTTGTTCATTCAATAATCGCCGAATGAACTTCAAGACTTTGGAAGGTAACTCGAACACCGGGAATGTGTTGCCTGTCAGGCAATGTCAGAGGTAACATGTGCAAGCATTTTCATCAATGCGTTCATTGGTTCATGCAAAATTGTTCTGCTAAGTTTGCCATGATTAAAGGCAGTATGTGTAATAACTCATGATGCAATCGATCAATATATGGATCATGTATTGCATTACCACTTCTGTTTAAGGAGGTTCTTATAGTACGAACACCTCGAATGTAATCTGAATGGGGGACTTCATTCCGAAAAGGGCTTTCTTTCACTCTGGAGAAAAGCTGTTTATCTGTAGATTAAAATGTTAGACCTGTGTGGAAATGGTTTGCCTTTCCTCATCCTGTTATGCCCCATTTTGCACATTTGACGTCTCCTATGCAGTTTATGCTCTAAGTTGAAGTCGGTAAATTAAACATGCGGAATAGTCATACATAATTCATGAAATGTGTAAACACAATGCCGATGTGACAATTTTTAGCATCATGTGTGTTTATATAATGTGCAAACATGGGCGGATTTGAATTGCCCCTGGTATATGGGTGGATCGAACAAATTGGGAAGCCCACTCCTTATGTCGAGGAGCAGTTTGTCCCAAACTTTGCCCCTGCGCGATGAAGCATATGGGTGAGGGAGCATTTCGGTTGGTTTAATGACAGCGACCGCCATGGTTTAGCGGTTGAATGCCCCTGCAAAAAGCAGAGAAATTATTCTTGAAATCAAACGAGATAAGGAAGACATATTTGCTTTTTCGCTTCAGAGCTTGTGATCAATTTGCCCCATTTTTCACCAAAATAGATCTTGTCAGATGATCATAATTTTCTTTTGGATTTGTCTCCTTCAACATGTTAAATGTTAGTGTAAATATTTCCTGTAAAAAGAAAAAGAGACATATCAGCCAGTATTAAAAGGGATAAATTGAAAACGATACTGATTTACCCTTCATCTTGAATGTCTTGCACGAGTCTTTTACCAGTTTTGTTGGATTGAATTTTCCTCGACTTTTGTTGGGCGCCTCACCATTATGAGAAGACTATGGTAAAATACTGACTTTGATATTACTCGTCGAGTATTCCTGTTTGTAAAAAAGAAATGCACAAAAAGTTGTTTCATTTATTTATAATACATACAACATTTCCCACCCTTGGGGATCGAACTCGGGATATTTCGGACCTACTGTCATCCCCCATACCATTCGGTCCATTGGACCGTAGGTGTCCATGGGGCTATCCTTTCAAAGGTTAATCTTTGGGGATAAAACAGCCCTGTTGTATCACCTTGGGCCATGTTACGGTATTTCTCGAGGTAATTTGCAATCCCTGTTAAGAATGGAATAAGACAATTCAAGACTTGAGATGATTATGTGCACATTAGAACGATACAGAATTACCCATTTCTGAGATTGTTCGCGTCTTTCGCTTGTACTTTCCTTTGTCCGAAGCTGTCTATCCCGTGGTAATGCCCATGAGTTGATTTGCCCCCAAATTTTATCCAACCTGTATTCGGATATGATTGCGTTCTCGGGTCGATTTGCAATTTCCTGAGAATAGAAGGGGATTAATTTTAAAACTTGGAGCAACTGAGGGTAAATTGAAACGATACGGAGTTACCCTTCAGGTTTATGCAGATTTTCACTCGCCATCAATTCGTCGCGAGGTTGGTGAGGTGGCGGATTCGAGCATTTAATAGGGGGAAGTCGGATTATTACTCCTTGCTTTTACACATTCACAAAAGCAGAAAAACATATCACGCAAGGAAATAAAACACATTCACTCATTCAGGATTAGTTCCGCTTCCTCTGCAGGCTCTCCCATGATCAGCTGGCTTCATCCCAAATTAGGTATGCATCGGCCATATTGAAGGTCTCGTGGTCACTGGCTGAACAAGTGCATCACAGTCCCGATGCTTTACCGATATCAAACTGGTTGATTATGGCGAAAAGATCATCGTCAATGTCCGCTTGGTGGTGATCTGTCCCTTCTTCCTCGGGAGGTATTGATGCTGATCCAGTATCATTGGTCCTTTTGTACCCTCCTCCAACAGAACTCGATCCTGTTATAAACTGGTCTAACTCACCTCTTAAACGTGCATTTTCGATCCTCAGATCATACATTTCATCGAGGGTGAGGAGGAGGCTATTGCAGTTGGGGCAGGTGGCGGAGTCAAAAGTCTCTTTATACATCTTGTTTTCCGCTCTGAGGTTTTCATTTTCAACTCTTAGAAACTCGGCTTCGTTGTGCTCATGACGAGCCTTCATTCGGGTTCGCCTATTTTGAAACCAGAACTTGATTTGCAAAGGTTCAAGTCCTAACTCTTGACTCAGTTCCATTTTCTGTTTGCCGTCTGGCATAGGGCATGTTCTGAAGAAATCCTCAAGCCTTTGTACCTGCTCCTTAGTATGGCGACGGTAACGCTTCTTTTGACCCTTACCGTTATTATCCTTATCTTTACTGAGATTTTGGACGTCGTCGGCGGAAGAGCCAGGCTCCATAGGCTCGATCCCAAACATGGCTTCGAACTCTTCCTCTCCCATATTTAGCAGGCAATGATAGCTCTCGGGAGTATTGGGTTGAGACATCTTTGATTTGGTTGATGATTTCTCAAGATTTGCTACTCGTTTCCGGTGTTTTCACTCTCTTTGAATTTTTCTGAGCGATTGCCTATGCCTTAAGACCCTCTTCCGAGCATGGCGTCTCTTTTAAAATTAAACGTGGGTTTAGCAACTGTATTGCTTCTTCCAAGGGTCCGGCCTTTCTCAATCCTCTTTTCTTATCGTGTCTCTTGCTCGGCTCGTCTCCTTCCATCTTTCCGTGGAAGGGGGCCCCTTGTTGCTGTCTCCACCGTCAATTTGCTGGCGAGTTCTTCAATAAAGACGAGTCGTATCTCTTTTCTGTCGAAAATGTCTTTGTCTCCCACTCAGCTTATTTTTTATCCTTTCTTTTTCAAAGTAGTGGCGTCTCGTCCAACTTTTCCGTAGAGACGTCGGATTTGCTTGGCTCGAGATTGGAGACGAGTAGCGGAGGTGATACTGATAGGGAATGGTAGACAGGAAAATTTGGCCAGTAGAGACTTCCCCTGCAAAAATGAAAGAGAATGCGGCAGTATATGTTCTTCATATTCTAGAAAAATTGGAACGATACTATTTTACCATTGTGTATACTTCCATTGAATTTGAATTGAGGAAGTTCCTTCATTTGGATTGGATTGAATTGTATGTCCCGAGTTGCCCTTCACTTTGAGCTTGTCACATATGTGCTTTGCTTAGTTGGGCCTTGTTTTCTTTCGGGTTGCCTTGGACCATCATTATTTTCCATGCCATTGGGTCCGTGGACCGGAGGACTCCTTTAATTTGAAGGTTACCTTGAAGGCGAATGAGTCCTATCGCATTCCATTGGGTCATTTCATTTTGCGACACTCCTGAGGCACTTTGCAATCCCCTGGGTGAGAATGGAACAAATCCAATTTAGCATTTTGCAACGATTGAGAGTAAATTGGAACGACACACAGTTACCCGTCTTCAAGCTCGCCTGGGCTTTTCACTTGAAATTTCCCTACGTGAGGCCATTCAACATTTCTCATTATGGCAGTCAGCGACGTTGCCACAAATTGATCCGCCCTAAATCTAGCATAAAAAGGGATTCACGCATTCGACGGGATAAATAAATTGCCCCATTGTCCTTGAATTAAATCGAGACACCTAGAAATCTGGAAAATATCATACGCAGGGGAATTAAGCATGAAATGAAAGGTGCACTTATTCAAGGTCAGTTCTGCCTCTCCTGTGGCTCTTCAATAATCAGCTAGTCTCGTGTTGGTTCGGGTGTGGATAACCGATGTTTGAGAGTCCCTACTCACTGGCTCCTGATCGCGGCTTGGGACGTCTGTCAACCCTAAACTGGTTGACCAGGGCAGTAAGCTCATCATCTGGGTAATCTCTTGAACCTTCCAGCAACTGATGCTCGAATTGGACATTGTTGTTGGCAAATGCTGGCGGTAGATTTCTCATTCTGTCCTCGCCATGAGCAATTTGACTTCTCATGCTGGAGCCTTCATCATTAATCGAGAAAGTGTGGGGATCACCAACTGTCCTGCTGCCAAAAACTCCTTCCATTCGAGGATTAGAGAAGTGGAAGTGCTCAGGATAACTTCTTGTCTGATTCTCTAGCTGCGCAGGCGCGCTGATCATGGGATAAGTTCTAGCCACAGGTTGGTGCTCAAACCAAGGAATCTGAATACACTGCCCCTGCGGTCTATACTCTTGAAGAGCATTAGGGTGATTCTGGGGGATACTTTGATTAACGCCTGGAGGATTGATGGCACAGCTACTGGCTTGGTTGATGATGGGAAGTGGCTCGCCCCATGTTAACCTGCGGAACTTATGGTGGCGAGGAGACTCGACATTCAGGCTTGGATTAGTCCAGCCTTGGTTTTCTTGATTCTGAGCTGCATTGTGTTCTCTCACCCTTTTTCTGTACTTCTGAAGATGACTCGAAACATTTGCTTTAGTGAGTCCCTCTACGTTCATAATTTCCAGTATATGTTGCGGCCGTGCCGAATCGATTCCTACCTGCTGAACTGCATTAACAAACATACGATGCAGCTCGGGAGACCAACTCATCTTCTTTCTCCAGTTGCTTGGAACAAAATTGAAGGCTTGATGCTTGTTCTCATGGTCGTGCAATTACTTCCTTACCACGTGCTGCCATATGTTTTGAAGCATCTGAACCCTAACTGGTTTCGTTACGACGTCTTGGGCCCCATTTAAGACAGCCTTCATTATGGCTTGCTGATCATCGCTTGCCGATATTACGAGGACTGGCATGTTTAATTTAGAATTGATGACTTCCAAGAGAGTGAAAACATCCATGTCAATCCCTACCATGGCGGTGAGGACGATATCAAACTGGTCACCACTCCTCCTTAATATCTCTAAGGCCTCTGTCGCCTTTGCTTGAGCTACAACCTTATACCGGCATTTTCTCAATACGGTAACAAGGATTGACAGAGAGACTGGATTACCGTCAATGGCCATGACCAGTAGACCCTCAGGGTAAGGAACTTCATTAGCTTCGACCAGGGTTGAACATGCGCCCGTTTCCCTAATGCTCGACATATTTCTGGATCTAGGACTGCCGACTCGAGACCGCCTCAGGATGTCTTCTTGGACTTGAGGGATCACGGGATCGTCGATGGTTTCTCGTAACAGGCTTTGAAAGCCGATGCTTTGATGGTGAAGGTTTTGAATTCCTCTCCCACGAGAACTCCTTCCTCTCTATCTTTCTCCTGCGAGTTCTTGCGAATGAACTCTCACTATCAAATGAGGACAAGTTCTCTCTCTGGCAATAGCAACGACTTCCCTCTTCACGGGCAGTGCTATTAGATTTTTCGAGGGAGAAAATCTGATATTCAGCTTTTGATCAAAGGGGAAATCCTTGTTTCTCGCTCAGTTCGTCTTCCTTTTTTCTTTTCGTGGTAGAGGGCCCTTGTCAAGATCTCCACCGTCGATTTACTGGCGGGTCCTCCAATAAAGACGAGTCGTATCTCCTTTTCTGCCGAAAATTTCTTTGTCTCCCACTCAGCTCGTTTTTTATTCTTTCTTTTTCAAAGTGGTGGCAGCCCATCCAACTTTTCTGCAGAGACGTCGGGTCTGCTCAGCTTGAGGTTGCCGCTTGACTGGAATTCGAGCCAGCGGGGGTGTTGCCGACAGAGAATGGTAGATAGAAAAAACTCGACCAATAAGGACTGCCCTGTGAAATCATTATTTAAATTGAAGCAGATTATCACCTTCGCATTCCGATCATCTGCCTCGCCTCTCTCCTCCTTTCTTTCGTGATCTGCTTTCAAAAATGGCCAATTCTCCTAACCATACCTTCTCCGCCGAAATCCTGGCTGGGTGGGAGAGACTCTACAATCTTCTTGGTAGAGGTTACGCTCATATAGCCCAAAACTCTACCGTTGAGGCTGAAATCCTCGGTTTATTCAGGACCCTAGACGCTGCTTCTGTTGAGGGTACCCAACTGGGGAGGGAGTATCGGAACTTCCCGACCCTCTTCATTAATTTTCTGGCTGCCTATAACCGCGCTTATGAGACGGTCATTGTGACTGCCGTCGTGAAAGCTCGTTACCGAGACCGGCACGAGCGTCTGGAAATAGTCACATTTATGGCTGATAATCACAAGAAAGCCTTCAAGTTTGCCAATGATCAGCTTTCGTGGCTAGTTCGTGAGAGGGGAAAGTTGGTGGACCGTCTGGCCTTGGTCCGAACTTACGCCGAACAGGAGCCGAGCAATATTATGATGAGGTGCAAATGCGGTTGGCTGCAGGAGAGACTTGATGACATTACGGCAGATATTGCTTTCGAGAGGGCGGCGATTTCGGACTTGGAGTTTGCTGTCGAGCATTACGAGGCCAGTATGGCCCAGGCTAAGGAGAAGCGCGATCGCCTCTTCTTTAGGCTCGCGGAGCTTGATCCTGAGAACGCCCGGTGCACCCGGAGCATCAACTGTTTGGAGAGTCAGTTGAGCTCCTTCGTAATGGTTATCAGGGCTCAGTTTGGCTTTACTTTTCCTCCCCAGTGAGCTGTTGTAATGCTCTTTGATGAATGGAATGAAAGAAAAGCTTCACGTGTTTTTTTTGTTTAATTTTCCTGCTATCGTTTCTTCCGCATAGCATAACAGAACGATTTGAGGTACCGAAGATGTCGAGGCTTAATGTTTTTCTTGATGTTCTTGTTTAATTGCTCCAGACGATGATATCGAGAACATTGATGAAGGGTTCGGCGGTGGCCCCCACTATCCATCTTGAGATCACAAACAATAACGCTATGACAACTCGATCAGTGTGCTGGTAATAAATCCGGCCACCTGTTGTGTGCCCACTTTTATCCATATTTTATTTCTTTCGGCGTCCACTTGCTCGTGTCGGTCGCCTGTAGCGTCGGGAGAAATTCCTGTGGGCCACGTTCATTAATAGAACCTCGGTCCTCTAAAGCCCTCCGCATGTTTCGGATAAGAGGAAATTTTAAGATCGGTCTCTGGTTGATTTAATCAGGTAAAGGTATTTGTTTCATGGGTTCTGATTATATAATCCATATTATCTTTCAAAAGACGCGGGACTGCAATACATTAAATATGCCCCCGTGTTTAATCAGTATAAATCCACCGTCATATCAGAATACACTGCCCATACAAGTTTACGGATTGACATAACTCTGTCTGTCAAAGATGGACAGTGTTCGTTTGCCCCCCGGAATTAACGGTTGAAGCCTCGGTGTTTTTCGTCTTTTGGTATTTCTGAAGATGATTCTTGATATATTTTGAACTTAATTTTTACACCCGTCTAGGGTATCTAGGATCTCCCTGCAAAAGAAAATGATATAATTAGTATGCGACACAAGGAATGTCGGTCCATGACTCCTATATTAGTCCAATTTGATTTTTTCTATTTTATAGAGAAATCAGAAAAAAAATTCCCTTAGGAAGAAATGGGTTAATACAGAATTTTTTTGCAGATTTATTACTCTTTTTTTATTTTTTTTTAAGGAATGTGACAAAATCTCTTGACGTTTACTAAAATTTTTGAAGGAATTTCCTTTTTATCAGAATAAATTTTCAGAGGTAAATTTGTCGGGAAAATTTCATTTTTATTGAAGCAATAAAAACATGACAAAAATCCCTTATTGGTTAATAAAATTCCCATGAAGGGATTTTTCACATCATTTTTTCAAAATTTTTTTTAAAAGAAATGAGGGACAAATTTAATTTTTATTTTCTTTTAAAAGAATGGTCGTAATATCAAGCTCAAAAACTGACTAACACCTAGCATGAACCGACCGAAAATAAATACAAGATAAAATTAGAGAACTTACTTTTACCTTGGAGAAATGCAAATCACATAGTCATGCGCATGACTCAAGTGAGGAGTGAACTCTAGAAAATAAAAGAAGGAGAGACAGGGTATGGACCTAAAAGGCCCCCACTATCTGAATTGACAACCTTACCCTCCGCGCAATCAAATCACAATGGGAAGAATTGTCAATTCAGATAATGAGCGGGATAAAATATGGTCAACCCAAGCGCAATCGACGCAGGAGCTTTGCATATTCGATCCCTATCTATGGTTACCTAGGAAAAATTTCGCGACTTGGGTTTAGACGCTTGTGTGTGCAGGTGTTGTGATCCTCAGAATATGCAAGACATGCACGACAATTGATATCAAAACAGCGCTTCTAAAAATGTGTGAAATTAAACATAATCCCAACACCAAGCCTGCAAAATAAATGGGTTAGCCAAACACTCCGCCCCTTATAACTCCCATCCTGCAAAAACATATAACACCTATAGAATGAGTCCCAAGCAAAATCGCCAGAAGCGAGATATCCATGAAATTTTCATTGGCTTAAGTCCACTAAGACTTTTAAAATTTCGAAAAAATTCAAGTATTCCAATTGGTATCTTTTTTCGAAAATTTAAAAATCCCGTCCCCAGTGGAGTCGCCAGTCTGTCGCGACCCTCTAAAAATTTTTATTATTTCTAAAGGGGTTAACGGATTATTAGGTTAATTAGATTTGACTAACCTAATGCGGACCCTCCCAAGCCCTACCGAATCGCAACTTTGGTTTTTGTTTAAATGATTTTGAAATTTGGAGTCGCCACTAATCGTTCTTGGTAGGTCGATTAGAAACCTAAATAAATTAGCGGGAGAACTAATTTATTCCTGCGAACCAGAGATTATGAGCTCGGGAACTTGGTTACACTAGTTAATTAAAACCAATGCCCTTTCGGTACCTTAATTTCATGGATATCCTAATCCGGCAATTCAGGCTTGGTTTATTCCTAAAGCTCTAGTAGGGTATTCTCTTTTGTGTTTTCACTTTTTAAATAGGATGCATGGATGGTATATATTTTTATTTGTTATATTTTTTTTAAGTGTTAAAGATTCCCTGAAACCGAAAGAGGGAGTGTGTTAACGACTTCTGTGCAGTATTACGACCTACTCATCTTTTGGGTCTGATGATTCAAAAATTAAATTATAGGAAGTACATGACAGTGAATAAACACCTCCAATGGGAGGCCTAGCATTGGCTTGGCTCTTCCCTTTGGGATTTAAGGTACATGTATTTAAGTTGCAAGTATTTAAACTACTGTAAGTAAAAACCTCCAATGGGAGGCTAAGCATTGGCTTGGCTCTTCCCTTTGGGATTTAAGGTACAGGTATTTAAGTTGCAGGTATTTAACTACTGTAAGTAAAAACCTCCAATGGGAGGCTAAGCATTGGCTTGGCTCTTCCCTTTGGGATTTAAGGTACAGGTATTTAAGTTGCAGGTATTTAACTACTGTAAGTAAAAACCTCCAATGGGAGGCTAAGCATTGGCTTGGCTCTTCCCTTTGGGATTTAAGGTGCAGGTATTTAACTACTGTAAGTAAAAACCTCCAATGGGAGGCTAAGCATTGGCTTGGCTCTTCCCTTTGGGATTTAAGGTGCAGGTATTTAAGTTGCAGGTATTTAACTACTATAAGTAAAAACCTTCAATGGGAGGCTAAGCATTGGCTTGGCTCTTCCCTTTGGGATTTATGGTGCAGGTATTTAAATTGCGGATGGACTTTGTCCTCTCCATTTTGGGGTATGAATTTTTTAAAATGAAATACAACGAATTGATTCAACAATTTGAAATTTATGCGCGCTTGAGGACTCCTCCAAGCCGATTTTGTGCTTCCATAGGATTGACCATTGATATAGAGCTGCGGCTTCCTGACATAAAATAGAGTGAAGTGTTAGTATACAAAATATGTGCTAATCTGCATCTAAAACCAGAAGAGTAGAAAGAGTACTTATCTCCCATTTTTTTGGGAGGGATTTCTATAATTGATTTTCGCTCTCTATGTTCCCAATATAGAGAGTTTCTTTTGAATTAAGAGGGACTTTTAGTCACAGATCAGTTGAGAAATCGGTGGACAGCTTAGGAGCTTGTCTGGGCCGATTTTTGTATCTCGACGAGATTTTTGCTGTTGACGTAGAGATATCCTTCTCCTGACATAAAATATGGAAGAAAAAGGAGATGGAGAAAGTGTATACAATTTGTGCTAATTTGCGAGTAAAACCATAAATAAATGAATAAATAAAAACACTTAGCTTGAATTTGTTTGCTCGTTGACGAGGATGAACTCTTGATTTATATTGATCGATGAAGGAATTTGTGATGATAACCCCTAGCTTTAAACTCCCATCATCTTCAAAATTCTCTCTCTTTTGGTATTTTCTTTCTCTCAAATTTTTCTTCAATCTCCCAAAACTCTCTCAAACATCCAAAATTTTCTCTCCAAAAAATTCTCCCAAACACTTCAAATTTTCTCTCTCAAGAATCCTCCCAAACACTTCAAATTTTCTCTCCCAAGAATCCTTTCTCAAGCTCACTTCTTCCTCCTTTTATAACCTACTCATCTATCTCCCATTCTAATTTTTCCACTAACTCTATCTCCCATTCTAATTTCTCCACTAACTCTTCTTCATTTTCATCTTCCATTCTCCATCTCTATCTCACATTCTAATCTCTCCACTAACTCTTCTTCATCTTCATCTTCCCTTCTCCATATTTATCTCCCATTCTAATTTCTCCACTAACTCTTCTTAATCTCCATCTTCCCTTCTCTATTCTTATCTTCCATTCTAATTTCTCTACTAACTCTTCTTCATCTCCATCTTCCCTTCTCTATTCTTATCTTATTTTCTCCATCCATTCTTCTCCAACTTCTCTTCTTCATCTCCTCTTCTTCATCTTCCCTTCTCTATTCTAATTTATCCACTAACTCTTCTTTTTATTATTTGTAAAATAATCCTTCAAGAGTTAGGTATTTGCACTCTAGTCCTTGAATTTTAAGTATTTACAATTCAGTCCTTGAAAAAATATATTTCTTTAAGTCCAAATCTCCTCACAATTTTTGACACACCAAAATTTACCACATGTCAAATTTAAGCTCATTTCTTGTCGCTGAAAATAATGCATAATTTAATTAAAGCCCTTTTGCAAAATTAAGTCATTCTGGGTATAATTGGGCCAAGATGAAAATTTAAAATATTAGAAGACAATGTCACAACTCATAAAAAATGAAAGTTAAAAATAAGTTGACTCAAATTAAATTTTTTTAGGCCCGATTCGAGATTATACTCGTGAAGGAACACGTGACTCGAATTGGATTTTTCTGAATTTGCGATGGCCAATATGAAAATAGATTTAAAATAAAAATATTAACTATCTTTGTGTATTTTTTTGGCCTCAAATGTTATTTTTCCAAAATTTTCAAATATTTTTGTATTTTTTGTAAAAAAAAATTAAAATATATATAATATGAAAAATTATTTTTTGGTCAAAATTCGTTCCCTAGGCTTGGCTAAGGTTCCCAAAGTTGATTTTTCAATTTTATGAATTTTTATGGATTTTCTATTAATTTTCGAAAATAAATAAATAAAAAATACGTAAAAATACTGAAAATATGAAAAATCGTTTTTTGGTCAAAATTGGTTCCCTAGGCTTGGCTAAGGTCTCCAAAGTTGATTTTTCAATTTTATGAATTTTTATGGATTTTTTATTACTTTAGCAATAGAAAAAATGATTAAAAATCAGGTGTCAACACAAGCAAACCAAGTCCTTCTTATAGGCAAATCAAGTCCTTCTTACAGGCAAACCAAGTCCTTCTTACAGGCAAACCAAGTCCTTCTTACAGGCAAAGTAAGTCCTTTTTACAGGCAAATCAAGTCCTTCTTACAGGCACAAAGTCCTTCTCAGGCAAATCAAGTCCTTCTTACAGGCAAACTAAGTCCTTCTTACAGGCAAACAAAGTCCTTCTTACAGGCACAAAGTCCTTCTTACAGGCAAACCAAGTCCTTCTTACAGGCAAATCAAGTCCTGCTTACAGGCAAATAAAGTCCTTCTTACAGGCAAAGCAAGTCCTTCTTACAGGCAAATCAAGTCCTTCTTACAGGCACAAAGTCCTTCTTACAGGCAAATCAAGTCCTTCTTACAGGCACAAAGTCCTTCTTACAGGCAAACAAAGTCCTTCTTACAAGCAAATCAAGTCCTTCTTAAAGGCATAAAGTCCTTCTTACAGGCAAATCAAGTCCTTCTTATAGGCAAACTAAATCCTTCTTACAGGCAAACTAAGTCCTTCTTACAGGCAAACCAAGTCCTTCTTACAGGCACAAAGTCCTTCTTACAGGCAAATCAAGTCCTTCTTACAGGCACAAAGTCCTTCTTACAGGCAAATCAAGTCCTTCTTACAGGCACAAAGTCCTTCTTACAAGCAAATCAAGTCCTTCTTACAGGCACAAAGTCCTTCTTACAGGCAAATCAAGTCCTTCTTACAGGCACAAAGTCCTTCTTACAGGCAAAGTAAGTCCTTTTTACAGGCAAAGCAAGTCCTTCTTACAGGCACAAAGTTCTTCTTATAGGCAAAGCACCAAGTCCTTTTTACTGGCACCAAGTCCTTTCTATAGGCACCAAGTCCTTCTTACAGGTATCTCCATGTGGTGACCTACTCAATCAAAATTTAATCAGTAGAATCCTTTTATTAGGAATCTACCATAGTACGACTCACCATACGGGTCAAATGGTATGACCCACCATACGGGTCAAATTTTAATTCCATTTTTAATCAGTAGAATCCTTTTATTAGGAATCTACCATGGGTTGATCCACCATACGGGTTCAAGTTCAACCACCCTAAAGTTTTTTTATATAACAAATCCTTAGGTTCTCATTTCATTTTCAGTGGAACAATCATGTCACGACTCTTTTTATTTCCTTGTATTGATTCGATAAGAATCCAGGTGTCATCTCATCTTTGAAATGAACCTCTACCGAGCTTCCTTTCAAAGAGGGGCAGCTGTTGACACCTGATCTTTAATCATTTTTTCTATTGCTAAAGTAATAAAAAATCCATAAAACTTCATAAAATTGAAAAATCAACTTTGGGGACCTTAGCCAAGCCTAGGGAACCAATTTTGACCAAAAAACGATTTTTCATATTTTCAGTATTTTTACGTATTTTTTATTTATTTATTTTCAAAAATTAATAGAAAATCCATAAAAATTCATAAAATTGAAAAATCAACTTTGGGAACCTTAGCCAAGCCTAGGGAACGAATTTTGACCAAAAAATAATTTTTCATATTATATATATTTTAATTTTTTTTAAAAAAATACAAAAATATTTGAAAATTTTGAAAAAATAACATTTGAGGCCAAAAAATACACAAAGATAGTTAATATTTTTATTTTAAATCTATTTTCATATTGGCCATCGCAAATTCAGAAAAATCCAATTCGAGTGACGTGTTCCTTCACGAGTATAATCTCAAATCGGGCCTAAAAAAATTTAATTTGAGTCAACTTATTTTTAACTTTCACTTTTTATGAGTTGTGACATTGTCTTCTAATATTTTAAATTTTCATCTTGGCCCAATTATACCCAGAATGACTTAATTTTGCAAAAGGGCTTTAATTAAATTATGCATTATTTTCAGCGACAAGAAATGAGCTTAAATTTGACATGTGGTAAATTTTGGTGTGTCAAAAATTGTGAGGAGATTTGGACTTAAAGAAATATATTTTTTCAGGGACTGAATTGTAAATACTTAAAATTCAAGGACTAAAGTGCAAATACCTAACTCTTGAAGGATTATTTTACAAATAATAAAAAGAAAAGTTAGTGGATAAATTAGAATAGAGAAGGGAAGATGAAGAAGATAAGTTGGAGAAGAATGGATGAAGAAAATAAGATAAGAATAGAGAAGGGAAGATGGAGATGAAGAAGAGTTAGTAGAGAAATTAGAATGGAAGATAAGAATAGAGAGGGGAAGATGGAGATTAAGAAGAGTTAGTGGAGAAATTAGAATGGGAGATAAATATGGAGAAGGGAAGATGAAGATGAAGAAGAGTTAGTGGAGAGTTTAGAATGTGAGATAGAGATGGAGAATGGAAGATGAAAATGAAGAAGAGTTAGTGGAGAAATTAGAATGGGAGATAGAGTTAGTGGAAAAATTAGAATGGGAGATAGATGAGTAGGTTATAAAAGGAGAAAGAAGTGAGCTTGAGAAAGGATTCTTGGGAGGGAGAAAATTTGAAGTGTTTGGGAGAATTTTTTGGAGAGAAAATTTTGGATGTTTGAGAGAGTTTTGGGAGATTGAAGAAAATTTTGAGAGAAAGAAAATACCAAAAGAGAGAGAATTTTGAAGATGATGGGAGTTTAAAGCTAGGGGTTATCATCACAAATTCCTTCATCGATCAATATAAATCAAGAGTTCATCCTCGTCAACGAGCAAACAAATTCAAGCTAAGTGTTTTTATTTATTCATTTATTTATGGTTTTACTCGCAAATTAGCACAAATTGTATACACTTTCTCCATCTCCTTTTTCTTCCATATTTTATGTCAGGAGAAGGATATCTCTACGTCAACAGCAAAAATCTCGTCGAGATGCAAAAATCGGCCCAGACAAGCTCCTAAGCTGTCCACCGATTTCTCAACTGATCTGTGACTAAAAGTCCCTCTTAATTCAAAAGAAACTCTCTATATTGGGAACATAGAGAGCGAAAATCAATTATAGAAATCCCTCCCAAAAAAATGGGAGATAAATACTCTTTCTACTCTTCTGGTTTTAGGTGCAGATTAGCACATATTTTGTATACTAACACTTCACTCTATTTTATGTCAGGAAGCCGCAGCTCTATATCAATGGTCAATCCTATGGAAGCACAAAATCGGCTTGGAGGAGTCCTCAAGCGCGCACAAATTTCAAATTGTTGAATCAATTCGTTGTATTTCATTTTAAAAAATTCATACCCCAAAATGGAGAGGACAAAGTCCATCCGCAATCTAAATACCTGCACCATAAATCCCAAAGGGAAGAGCCAAGCCAATGCTTAGCCTCCCATTGGAGGTTTTTACTTATAGTAGTTAAATACCTGCAACTTAAATACCTGCACCTTAAATCCCAAAGGGAAGAGCCAAGCCAATGCTTAGCCTCCCATTGGAGGTTTTTACTTACAGTAGTTAAATACCTGCACCTTAAATCCCAAAGGGAAGAGCCAAGCCAATGCTTAGCCTCCCATTGGAGGTTTTTACTTACAGTAGTTAAATACCTGCAACTTAAATACCTGTACCTTAAATCCCAAAGGGAAGAGCCAAGCCAATGCTTAGCCTCCCATTGGAGGTTTTTACTTACAGTAGTTAAATACCTGCAACTTAAATACCTGTACCTTAAATCCCAAGGGGAAGAGCCAAGCCAATGCTTAGCCTCCCATTGGAGGTTTTTACTTACAGTAGTTTAAATACTTGCAACTTAAATACATGTACCTTAAATCCCAAAGGGAAGAGCCAAGCCAATGCTAGGCCTCCCATTGGAGGTGTTTATTCACTGTCATGTACTTCCTATAATTTAATTTTTGAATCATCAGACCCAAAAGATGAGTAGGTCGTAATACTGCACAGAAGTCGTTAACACACTCCCTCTTTCGGCTTCAGGGAATCTTTAACACTTAAAAAAATATAACAAATAAAAATATATACCATCCATGCATCCTATTTAAAAAGTGAAAACACAAAAGAGAATACCCTACTAGAGCTTTAGGAATAAACCAAGCCTGAGTTGCCGGATTAGGATATCCATGAAATTAAGGTACCGAAAGGGCATTAGTTTTAATTAACTAGTGTAACCAAGTCCCCGAGCTCATAATCTCTTGTTCGCAGGAATAAATTAGTTCTCCCGCTAATTTATTTAGGTTTCTAATCGACCTACCAAGAACGATTAGTGGCGACTCCAAATTTCAAAATCATTTAAACAAAAACCAAAGTTGCGATTCGGTAGGGCTTGGGAGGGTCCGCATTAGGTTAGTCAAATCTAATTAACCTAATAATCCGTTAACCCCTAGAATTAATAAAAATATTTTTAGAGGGTCGCGACAACAAAACGCGAAATCACGTGAGGATTAGTTTGTTTTTTGTATCTTTAGATTGTCTGCAACCCTTGTATTGATTGGGAAGGATTCCTTAGACCTTGTCTAAATAAAGTACAATAGTAGAGGACAATGACGGAGATTCTCGAGCAAGGGGGAACCTTCCTACGCAATAAAATTCGGAATTCGAAGTGGGATCGTGTCTACCTTCTGCCGCATATTGAAGGGAAAAGTACCAAAAAAGTCCTAAATCTATGGTCTTGGTACCAATTCAGTCCTAAACTTTTCAATTGGACCAATTCAGTCCTAAACCTATTGTATTAGTATCAATTCAGTCCTAAACCTTTTTGTATTGGTACCAATTCAGTCCATCCGTCCAATTTTGACCGGAAATTACTGACATGGACGCCGGCGATGCCACGTAGGATGAATGATGCTGACGTGGATATTTTTAATAATATTTTTATAAAAAAAATTAATAATTTTTTCCTTTTTTCCCTGAATTTTTGCACCTTTCCTTCTCTCTCTTTCTCTGCAAAATTAAAGTTCAGGACAATAAAGGGCAAAATTTATTAAATTTTTTTTATAAAAAATATTATTAAAAATATCCACGCCAGCATCAGTCGTCGTACGTGGCATCACCGGCGTTCATGTGAGTAATTTACGGTCAAAATTGGACGGATGGACTGAATTTTTTTTTTGATAAGGTTGAATGGACTGAATTGGTACCAATACCATAGGTTTAAGACTGAATTGGTCCAATTGAAAAGTTTAGGACTGAATTGGTACCAATACCATAGGTTTAGGACTGAATTGGTCCAATTGAAAAGTTTAGGACTGAATTGGTATCAAGATCATAGGTTTATGACTTTTTTGGTACTTTTCCCCGTATTGAATAATATTCAGTTTCGAGGTTATTTCGATTAGAAATCCCGAATTGATATTCTCATGACATATTTACGGTTGACTAATTTTCATCTCATAAAAGATCTCAAACCGATCGCCTCATGGCACGTTTATTTCAAACTAAATTTCATCTAAAAAGAAAAACCAAATTGACAGTACTTAACAAGTACCCAATTAAAAAATATATAAATCCCTCCATTTAACAAAAATTGAAAAATAAAAATACGTGTCAATTATTTTTTTTTATTAATATGAGGAGGTCATTGCGTAGCTAATCCACGTTAAGGGTTTCGACTCATTGGTTGCTTACCATAATTATAAGCGAGTATATAAAAAATTGATTACATAATAATCTTTGAGTGACTGTTATGTTAATAGTCTGTTTTGCGCCACAACAGATAAATAACAATTAAGTAAAAATTATTGTGATATTCACTCTTCAATATTTTGTGGCTCGCTACCTACCGTTGTTCTCACCGTCCCCTAAAAATCGTTATGCTAGCAAAATTCATATAAATACCGTACGGGGTATTTATATTTTCTTCCGACTATGTCATTCACCATGTTTTTTGTTTGGATAGCTATGATGGTAGGCCCTCTTTGCCTAGCTATAAATAAATACACGAATAAGGTGAGTGTCGGCCCTAGGCAGGGCAATCACGGAATAAATGTTAGGAATTATTAGGACTTGATACTATCCCCATAATCAATATTCCGTTCTTTTATTTTTCAAAATTGATAGAAAATTCAGGTCCGAAACCGTGTCGTCAAGCGCGAAATTACGTGAGGAAGTTGGACGACCTGCTCCTAAGTAGTTTGTTTCTGCACCTTTAGATTGTCCGCAACACTTGTATTAATGGGAAAGAATCCTTGGACCTTGTCTAAATAAAAGTACAATAGCAGGAGAAAATGACAGGAATTCTCGAGCATGGGGGACCTTAATATTCAGTTTCGACTTTCGAGGATCGTTACTCATAACCCGTTTACTCTTGATTAATTTTCATTTCATAAAAGATCTCGAATCGATCGTCTCACGACTTGTTTATTCCAAACTAAATTTCGTCTAGAGGAAAAGCCAAATTAATGGTACTTAATCCAAATTCGAGCCCTAATATTTTTGCCGCTATTCCGTTAAAATGAGATTTGATTTGCTAAAAAGTTGATCTCGATATTAGTTAGTCCGCTGGGCTCGTTTTCTTTTAATTCATCATCGTTTTATGCATTTGCATGTCAAGGAGGAAACGCTTCGCAAAAATTGACTAGCGCTATTTCATCCTAACACTCAAGCTTGACGGTTCGTTCAACCATATGCAAAACATGATCCACACTTTCCGTCCTCACCAAAGGGGAAAAAAAAAATCCTTTTCTATTATTGACCTCTCTAAAATACCAAACCAGGACACCGTTCTATATTTACTTCAAACTTGTCTCGAGTTATAAAATATTTAAATTGGCACATTGGTGCCGCATTTAAATAAATTTAAGGCATAATTAGGGATTTTTAGCATATTCCCATTGATGCGAGGGAGCTCTTGGGAGAAAATTAGCACGTTTTAGCAGGTTTCTCAATCTCACCATGTGTTCTTCAAATCTGGTCCTCGGAACGGCGCCGTTTGCGAGACCCATTTGTATTGGATTTTCAAGGCGGACTCACGTCACAAGCTGATCCCCCGAGTTGCTTAGTTTTGTGCGTGTGTTATTATGCCAGTAATTTAACATGGATATCAGGGAATGAGTTTGAAGTAAATAGAGCACGGATGTAATCCACTTATGATTTTTAACAACGCTAAACTTGTTTTTTCCCCCCCTTCTGCGATGCAATATTACAAAAGTTAATGCCACGAAAAATGTTAAACCGATACACATGTGAAAATTTTATCTCAAATTATTTTTTATCATAAAAATTCAAGCCGGTGCACCTGTAATAAATTTGTATAAAACTATTTTTTCGACCATAAAAAAATTCAAACAGGTACACATGTGATAAGTTTACTCAAAATTGGTTATTTGATCATCGAAAATATTAAATTATCCCAAACTATTTTTTTCGACTATAAAAATGTTCAAATTGGTACGCCTATGATAAATTTGCCCCGAATTGATTATCTTGATCGCTGAAAATCCCAAATTGATACACATGTGGCAAATTTACTCTCTGTTAATTTTCGTTAAATTAGATTAATACCATAAAAAATCTCAAATTGATGCACCCGTGACAAATAGAGAGTAAAAGCCTCAGATGTGTATATCTAGCAATTGTCACGTGTCATCCAATTTAGCAATTTGACGATATAATTTAACAAAAATTAACGAATGGTAAATTAATCACATGTATATCAATTTGGGATGAATTTATCGAATGTATAGCAGTTTAAGATTTTTGGTGGTCAAAAATTAATTTAAAATAAATTTATTATAAATATATTAATTTGAAATTTTTTCGTGGTATTAGTCCAAGCACCAGACTTTGCAAATTTATTTTTCTCATAGGGGTGACACTTTGGGAACTTTGCACACGGTACTTCTGCCGAGAAAAGAAGAGATTATAAAGAAAGATTAGAGGAGAGATTAAAGAAACCAAAGAGAGGCGAAACGAAATTAGCAGCGACGAAGATGAAAGAGATGGTTGTCGCCGTCGCCATTATTAGAGAGAGAGAGAGAACCAGATCGAACTCGAGATCAGAAGAAGAAGAAGAGTAAAGTAACCACATTTCCGCACGGCTTTCGAATTTTCGAAAGCGCGGGGGGCTAAAAATCATGCCTTTTACTGTGTCCGAATCACCATCGACGACGACAAGGTCGATTACTGATTTTGTGTTTTGTGTTTTTTGTTTTTTGTTTTACGAGGAAAATGGACAAGAAAGGGAATGGAAAGCAGCTCTCCCTCGCCCTCACTCTCTCCCCTCCAATTTGTCAAAGAGGAAGAAGAAACTTGAGTCGTCCTCGTCTCTCGGTTTCGGTCAAATTGAGCCACCTCCTTCGCCATTTGAATAAGCCCCGCGGCCCCCCTTGTCGCACGCTCGCTCGCCCGCCGGTCCTTTCTTCTGGAAGGATTATCTTGACAGACGAATCTCCTCCCTCCCTCTCTCTCTCTCTCTCTCTCTCTCTCTCTCTCTCTCTCCAGAAGATGACTTTTCGACGCCCCTTGTGTGGAAAAAAAGGATACGATTAATGTTTTTTGGTTTTTTTCCTTTTCTTCGTGTCTCGTTGGTGCAATGTCTGGTCTTTTTCTGATTAAATTGATGGGGTGGTTGTTGTTGTCGCCACCCCATGACGACTCTTCCTCAATTCTTGCAATCCTCGCCCCACTCACCCGCGCATCCTCTTCGAGAATGCATTCCAAGTTTGACTTTCTTGAGATTTCGCTTCGTCTTACCATACCCCCAACACTGAAAAAACACGCATTTTTGAACCACCATCTGTCTGAATAAGAGGGGAGCTCGAGACCCAGCCCTGGTTTCTCGTCGTCGTTTTCACTTCTCTCCCTCTCCCTTCCTCTCTTTAGAATACCTTTTTGCGCAAGCAACTTGTAGCGACAAGAGCCAGAATGAGAGCAACGATTGCCCATCAAGAGAAAGGTGTGTTCTTTCCTTTAGAATTCGCCGCTCTTCTCAAGTTTGCTTGGTCAATGCTGCAGCTGCAGCTGCTGCTGTTGTAATTTTAAGTGGTTGGCTTGTTTTCTTCGTTCTGGTTCTGGTTCTGGTTCTGCCGCTGCCGTTCTCGTTGTGGTTTTTGGGCAGTAATTTTCGATTTCTTGATCGGACGAATCTGGAGGGTGTTCTTGGCATAAATTTGTCCAGGGTTGACTTCTTAGTGCTGCTTCTGGTCTGGGGATCATGTCCACAGGCCGCCCTCTTCTGATCCCGTCCCCGAGAACCCCTAATACCCCACAAACCCCTTCCATGCCCACCTACGCCGATCTTGCAAAACCCAGCTCTGATGATTTGAAACCCGTCTCTACCATGGAGTCCAATATCACCATTGACAACACCTCTAGTATTGAGTCCAATTACAACTCGTCATCCAGGCGGAGCATTTCCTCACACCAGTCGAGGCTGTCCGGTACAAACTCTGTCAAGGAAGTGATTTTGGCGGATTTAGGATCCAAGCGGGTGCGACACGGGTCGCGTGGCATGGATTCGGAGTTTATGAGTACGTCACAGAAAGAAATTAACGATGACGATGCGAGGTTGGTTTACATAAACGATCCCAACAGGACGAACGAGAAGCATAAGTTCACAGGGAACTCGATTCGCACTGCCAAGTATTCATTTATCACTTTCTTGCCTAGAAATTTGTTTGAACAGTTCCATAGAGTTGCATACATTTATTTCTTAGCGATAGCCATACTCAATCAACTTCCCCAGCTGGCGGTTTTTGGCCGTGGAGCATCCATAATGCCATTGGCATTTGTGTTGCTAGTTACAGCAATCAAAGATGCATATGAGGATTGGAGGCGGCACCGCGCGGATAGGATAGAGAACAACCGACTGGCGTGGGTATTTGTGAATGGTCAGTTTCAACAGAAGAAATGGAAGGATATTCGGGTTGGAGAAATTATCAAAATTCCGGCAAATGACACTCTTCCATGTGATATGGTGCTGCTTTCGACCAGTGACCCGACTGGAGTTGCTTATGTGCAGACTATTAATTTGGATGGGGAGTCGAATTTGAAAACCCGATATGCGAAGCAAGAGACTCTATCTAAGGTGCCTGAGAAAGAGAAGATTAGTGGTTTGATCAAGTGCGAGAAACCCAATAGGAACATTTACGGTTTTCAGGCTAATATGGAAGTTGATGGGAAAAGGCTTTCCCTTGGACCTTCCAATATTATTCTTCGTGGATGTGAGCTTAAGAACACTGCTTGGGCGCTTGGAGTCGTAGTATATGCTGGACGGGAGACCAAAGCTATGCTCAACAATGCTGGAGCCCCTTCAAAAAGGAGTAGCCTTGAGACTCGTATGAACTTGGAAATCATCATACTTTCCCTTTTCCTATTTGCTTTGTGCACGGTTGTTTCTTTCCTTGCGGCCGTTTGGTTGAAGCGCCACAAGGATGAGCTAAACATCATTCCATTTTACCGGAAAAAGGACTACTCTGAGGCTACTCCTAATGATTATAAATACTATGACTGGGGAATGGAAATATTTTTCACATTCCTTATGGCTGTTATTGTCTTCCAAATAATGATTCCCATATCATTATACATCTCGATGGAACTTGTTCGAGTTGGTCAGTCTTACTTCATGATTCGAGATACCAACATGTATGACGAGGCCACAAATTCCCGCTTTCAGTGCAGGGCCTTGAATATAAATGAAGATCTAGGACAGATAAAGTACGTGTTCTCTGACAAAACTGGTACACTGACCGAAAACAAAATGGTGTTTCAATGTGCGAGTATATGGGGAGTAGATTATGGTGTTGGAAAAGCTAGTTCTCAGAATGATGGGGTTGGAAACCCAGTTGAAGGTAAGACTTATTTATTACGGCCTGTAGTATTTCTGGTGAGGCCTTCTGATTATGCTATTTTTTAATCAACTCAAACCATCATCTTATTCATGATTTCTTATTCCTATCAGTGGACGGGAAGATTCTTAGGCCTAAGATGGCTGTTAAAGTTCACCCCCAGCTTTTGCAACTAGCAAAGAGTGGAAAAGATTCGCCTGAAGGCAAACATATTCATGATTTCTTCCTTGCGTTGGCTTCATGCAACACATTAGTTCCTTTTTTCGTTGATACTTCTGATCCTTTCGTCGAGTTGATTGACTACCAAGGCGAGTCTCCAGATGAGCAAGCATTGGCTTATGCCGCTGCTGCCTATGGATTCACGCTCATAGAGAGAACTTCTGGTCATATAGTGATTGATATTCAAGGAGAAAGGCAAAGGTAAATTCAACTGTTTGTTTATTTTCTTATGTAACCGCTTTTTCATTTTAAGCAATTCAGAAAGTCATTTGGTTCTTTTCAATCGTTCTTTTGTGTGTGTTTTTTTTTTTTTTTTTTTTTGGGGGGGGTGGTTGTCTGCCTTGGCGCACCTGGTTAAGGTGTTGCCGTGTGACCTGGAGGTCACGGGTTCGAGCCTTGGATGCAGCCTCTTGCAAATGTAGGGTAAGGCTTGCCTCCTTTCACCTTTGTGGTGGGGTTCTTCCCTGGATCCCCGCCTCGCGGGGATGTTATTGTGCACTGGGCTGCCCTTTTTGGGGGGTGGGGGGGGGGTTGGTTGTCTGCCTGGAATATGGATTTCGGCAATTGCATGAGTGCTGGGTGTTTTAATAGTTGATGTATTTTGTTGGTGGAACATGACATAAAATGGAACTGTTCTAATTCTTCCTTTTGTCCAATGCACCCTAATGGGCAGTGCAGGTTTAATGTCTTGGGTCTGCATGAGTTTGATAGTGACCGGAAAAGGATGTCCGTCATTTTGGGATTCCCTGACAAGACAGTGAAGGTCTTTGTCAAAGGTGCTGATACATCCATGTTTAGTGTGATAGATAGATCATTGGGGAAGAATGTGATACATGCAACTGAGCAGCACCTTCATGCTTATTCCTCTGTGGGTTTGAGAACGCTTGTGGTCGGCATGCGAGAACTAAGCTCTTCAGAATTTGAGCACTGGCATTCTGCCTTCGAGGCAGCAAGTGCTGCTTTAATGGGTAGGGCTGCTTTGCTTCGCAAAGTTGCAAGCAATGTGGAAAACCATCTCTGCATATTGGGCGCTTCTGCAATTGAAGATAAGCTGCAACAAGGGGTGCCAGAAGCCATTGAGTCCCTGAGAACGGCAGCTATTAAGGTTTGGGTATTGACTGGTGACAAGCAAGAAACCGCCATGTCGATTGGCTACTCCTCAAAGCTCCTCACTAGCAAGATGACCCAGATAATAATAAACAGCAACTCCAAACAGTCTTGTAAAAAGAGTTTGGAAGATGGCATTTTGATGTCCAGTAAGCTTACAACTCCGTCCAGCTTCATGAATAACACTGGAGGAAGTTCCGGAGCTGCTGTAACTCTTCTGGCCTTGATTATTGATGGTACAAGTCTTGTATATGTTCTTGATAGCGAGCTTGAAGAGCAGGTAATCCTTTGTAAAATATGTCCACTTTTTCATTCCTAAATCACTCTATATGCTAATATTGCTCATTGATGTGTTGCCTCAGCTCTTCAAACTAGCCAGTAAATGTGCTGTTGTATTGTGCTGTCGTGTGGCTCCTCTGCAGAAGGCTGGTATTGTTGCCCTGGTGAAGAAAAGGACTTCAGACCTGACTCTTGCTGTTGGCGATGGTATTTATGTTTGCTTTTGAAATGAACGACAAGGATTAAAAGTGTGATAAGCAAGTTATTCTGGATCTTTTTTCATGGATTACTTATTTGGAGAAAGGTAGTAAAATAAGATTTAATGAAGTGGGAAATAGATTGGCGTACGGTTTGTCTTAGAACGGAGTGAAGGACAGATATTTGCATTGTAGAAGGGGGATTTCCTATATTCCAGATTGTCCAGTTTAGTCCTTTTTCCTTATATCCCTTTCTTTGCTTTTATTTTAGTATACTTTATGCTTTTCTATTCGGATTCATTGACTGTCGATCCTAACTAGTTTGGGATAGGGGTGATGTTGATGTTGAATATTTTCACTGGATAAATGGCAGGCGCCAACGATGTTTCCATGATCCAAATGGCTGACGTGGGAGTTGGAATTACCGGGCAAGAGGGCAGGCAAGCTGTGATGGCATCAGATTTTTCAATGGGACAATTCAGATTTTTAGTCCCCCTATTACTAGTCCATGGGCATTGGAATTACCAAAGGATGGCTTACATGATATTATACAACTTTTACAGAAATGCAGTGTTTGTTTTTGTTCTATTTTGGTGAGTTTAATCTGCTGGACTGCTCCATACTGCTGCATTCAACACGTAGGGACAGCAAAGCTTGTGCTTGCACTCTGTTTGTAGTTATACTTGTGTGTGCTAGCATCTGCGCAGTCTGTTCAAATAACTGAGTTTTTCATCTGCTTCCTGTAGGTTAAAAAGCTAGTCGCTTGTGCTTTAGAACGTGTTGTAAAATTGTTTCACCTGGTAAATATCCATAAACATGGATAAATTTTGTAACATTTGATCAAATGGCAATGTAGGTGAACTCTTGAACTTCCCAAATAGGAGCTACTAGAATGTCATTGAATTTGAGCTCTATAATGGTCCTTTTAATTGCTCTTGCCTATTATTGGGGTGATGGATACGTTTTGTTTTTCCTCCTTTTAGATTGAGAAGCTTGTTACGTATATTACCAGTTAACTTGGGTAAAGTTTCTAAATCCTGTGTACATGCTCTAGGTATGTGCTCTTTACTTGCTTCACATTGACAACGGCAGTTACTGAATGGAGCAGCATGTTATATTCTATCATCTACACTTCATTTCCTACAATAGTTGTCGGAGTTCTTGACAAGGATCTCAGCAGAAGGACTCTTCTCGAGTTTCCTCAACTGTATGGGGCAGGGCAGAGGCAAGAGAGCTACAGTTCAAAATTGTTTTGGTTAATTATGATAGATACGATATGGCAAAGTGTGGCTATCTTCTTCATACCTCTCTTTGCATATTGGAGGAGCACCATCGATATATCCAGCCTCGGAGATCTTTGGACAATAGCATCAGTTGTGGTGGTTAATTTACACTTGGCCATGGATGTCATTCGGTGGACATGGATTATTCATGCAGCCATTTGGGGGTCTATTATTGCTACGGGCATTTGTGTTATCATCATTGACACATTGCCATTTTTATTCGGTTACTGGTAAGTCCTCCTGTCTTTGCATTATTCCCACCATGCATATGCATAAGCACTATCTTGCCCTGTCAAGAACAGAGCGATACTCATGCTTTATGGTTTGGTGGTAGCTGATATATGCAAATTAGCTTGTCTTTATTGGTTGGCCAAATAGCATAAAATGCAGTGACACATTTATCTGCAATTTTTTGCCCGATACTTAGGCCGGTCTTCATCGGATGGAGGGCCTCTTCTCCTTTTCACCTATGCTTGGTTAACTTGCGGCTCTTGATTATTTGCCTAGGTAGCACTGTGTGGTATCTTCATGGTGTACCCATCTCTTGATTGTTTGAACGGAAAGTCATGAATAGATCAGTTTAGGCAACTAAGCAATAAACGGGATACCCATATGTTTGGACCTTGATCATGAAGCTTCGGTAGTGTAATTCATAACTGTTCTATAGTTGATTATTGTGTAACTGATCTGCTATTACTCGCTTAGGTGGAAAATGAAATTAAGGTGGTTTCTACGTTTTTCTGGTGCTATATACTAACTCTTAAGTGGACAGGCAAACAGCCTCTCTGTCTACTTCATGAAAAATGAGCGATTTGGAAAATAGTTTCCAAAAAGCAATTGCTTATGTCGCTTAAAAAAATGAATAAATGAAATTTTTTTTCATCGCCTAAAAAAATAGTTAGGTATAGATTATTATCGATGGTGGAAATATTTTTCGTTAACTAATTTTTCTAAACAATATAAGCAATCACTTTTTAGAAGGTGTTTTTCAAATTGCTTTTTTTTTTTTTTTTTCGTAAAACAAACAGAGCCTTAATAAACTGAAGGAAACCAAAATGATGCTCTCACTGTTTCATGCCTCCGAAATGATTGAAGCTGCACTTTCAGTCTTGAATAGAGAGCTGACCTATTTTTTTTTTCCTAATGTTTCAATATCGACAGGGCCATCTTCCATATTGGTAAAACAGCAGCGTTTTGGTTATGCTTGCTCATCATTGTCGTGGCAGCGCTAATTCCCCGCTTTGTTGCAAAAGTTATCCATCAGTATTTTAGCCCTTGTGATATTCAAGTAGCAAGAGAGGCAGAGAAGTTTGGGAATTTTCGGGAGCTGGAACGTGTGGAAATGGAAATGAATCTTATGGCGGAACCTCAAAGGAGATGACAGGGTGGTTTTTTTTTTTCCCTCCTTTTGTAAGATATCACATTCTTTTGGCATCATTAGGGCGTATACTAGATGCCAGTTTCTTGTTGTTTTGCTATCCAAAGGATAGCGTGTGAATACTAATTTGAGTCAAAAGTTTTGGCTTGTGTATCTTGTAAGTTCATTGAATGTATGTTATGCATTGTGATCAATAGTCTTGAATGTACCGGTAAAAGAAAGATGAGAAGTTCATCATTTCAACCGTATTGGTTTGTCCATGTCTGATGCGGTATCAAGAATTGGCTAATTCAAAGCTGTTGTACATCTGCTCTGAAAATGAAGGTCGACAAGCGTAGTGCATACGTGCTATTTCGATTGTGGAAAGTCGATAAATGATTTATTTAGTGAGCTCGAGGAGTGAAGGTCTGAGGAGTTGCTAGTTTTGACCTCAAGCACTCACCATAACATTCATCCTAAGATACGCTGCACATTGTTGCTGTCTGTGTAAAGTGAAATGCTTCTTCGAGCCTGGTGGGGAAGAGCAGTTCAATCAACCCTTAAATTCCACAATGGTACCCACCTGACTTCACATTTATGTCTAATGGTGGGTGAAGAAGATAAGTACTAGTTAATGCCAGTGTTTCTGAAAGTTGCATTGCATTGGGACCATTTGGTGTCACTGCACAGCTTTCACTGAGGATCAACTATGTTTTCTTCTTCCAGTGACGGTAACGAGCATGCGTCGGGTGCACTTTCTTCTTCAGGGAGTGCAGATCCCAGGAAATAAACCATTATGGCTGTTCTGCCAATTCAACAGCTTCCTGCAATGTTACCCTTGGGAAGTGAGAAGAAAAGAGAAACAGGGTTTACTGATTTGCTTTCCCCTTATTTAAAATCTGTGCCAACTTGAATTGCACTCTACTTGTCTGTATACCTCCAGCTCTGAGAAAGCATTAATGAGACACCAGCCCGATGCGAGTAACTGCAAAAAAAATCCACATGAAGTGATGGAAATGAAGCTGAATCACTCTTTTCCCCCCCTTCTCCCGAGGTAGTCAAAAGAGAAGCTTTCATCTCAGAGTTACGTTATCAACGACACGTAATTATGTCAGCAGACTTCACTTAAAAATATGACAATTTGAGAGAATGCCACATGATAAGTAGATCTGCCGAAATATATCATAAATCCATATATAATGGACAGAATTATTATATGAATTAATTCTATTTAATAAATTAATCATCGAATATCATATAATAAGTAAATCTGTCAAAATATATTTTAAATTTATATATGATGGATTGAATTATTATATGGGTTAATTCTATTTAATAAATTAATCATCAATGAATTGTCATATTTTTAAGTGAAGTCTAATAATATAGATACGGCTCAAGTAGGGATTGCCGATAATGCACCTCTTAGATGAAAGCTTCTCTTTAAACTTCCCCATGAGAAGGGGGCAAAAAAGTATTCAACTTCATTTTCATCACTTCAAAGTTTAATAAGAAGCTTTCATCTAAGAGGTGCATTATCAGCAACTCGTACCAAAGCCGTACCTGTATTATTAGACTTCACTTAAAAAGTATGACCACTTTATAGAAAACTGTATAATAAGTAAATTCGTCAAAATATGTTATAGATCCATATATCATAGCATTAATTATTATATATGTTAATTATATTTAATAAATTGATCATCAATGAAGTGTCATCACAAGAGAAGGGGGAGAAAAAAGGGATTCAACGTCATCTCCATCACTTCAAACTTAGGAGAAGGATAAAAAAAAAGGATTCAGCATCATTTCCATCACTTCAAAGTTTAAAGAGAAGCTTCCATCAAAGACGCACATTATCAGCAACTCCTACCTGAGCCGTACCTATATTATTAGACTTCGCTTAAAAATACGAGAACTTAAGAGAATATTATATAATAAGTAAACTTGTTAAAATATATTATAAATCTATATATGATAGGTTGAGTTATGATATGAGTTAATTATACTTAACAAATTGGTCATCGATGAATTTATACATAATATGAGTGTTAAATGAATCGTAAATGAATTTACAATTTCCTTAAACCCAACTTACTTTTATGACTCCCTATTTACTCTTTTTCACCCTCACCCGATCTTGTACTTGACTCACTCCGTATTCTCACCTCAGTTTGGGCATGAATTTTTCCTAATTGCATTAAATATGAAAGCAATTTAGGAATATTGATTGGTTAGAATATGAGTCACTGAATTTGGATTGGAATACACATATTATAAATGTGTTAAATGGGTCTATTTGAGTCGATGGCCCGACTTAAACTTAACCCGATCCACCTACTTGACGGGTCAACAAGTGAAGTCCCATGAGCAGTTTTCCTTTTATGATTATAATAACGAACTAGAAGCCATTAATGTTTATCATTGCCTTTTCAATCAACCAACTTTGATTTATCCAAAAAAGCACTAATCGTTGGATTGAGAGAAGTAAAAACCAAATGAAAAGTGCAATTCCTTCAATACCCACAAAAATGGCGCATCGATGGTTTGATGAAGATTGAGACAAATAGTCGAGCGTCAGTGTGTCCTAACTAAGATCTGATCGAGATTAAGGTTACAAATCGGATCTAATTGGCCGTGTGAAGAGAAAAAGCTTTTGCAAGAAAGAAGTAAGTACCTATAAGTTTGCATGCTGATGCTCCAGAAACATGAAAAAACAAACGGAACGCAGAATTCACGGTCCGGAGCACTAAAAGACACACGGAATTCTATGAGCTCGATCTACATTTGCTATTCAAGCAAACAGATTTCCATTGAAGAGTAAACCAAGGAACTACCAAAATGAATTTACAAACAAATCTTGAATTCTACTTCAGGAGATCAGTGGCGGATCCTGCCTTAGATGCTCTTCAATCTTCAACAACGTATCGGTTTCTTCGAGCACCAAAAGCAATTCTCTGGCAGGAGGAAAGAACAAGTATGTCAACCAATGCCCAAAAGGTGTATGTAATGTGAAATATAACCAAGCTCTCGACAAACATAGAGAGGGCCATGGTTACTGAACTGAGAATATCTGGGTGTACGCTTTGATCCCCGTAAGGAACCGGATGTAAGTGGGTTTCTGTGATCCATTGGTCGGAACCGATCTGATACTTGGAACAAGATACTTGGCGACCTGTATTATTCCCAAGCATCCACCAATAAGTTTTAGAATGGTAAGCGGAAAAAGACAAGTGGAAAGAACAAAAAATAATAGACAAACAAGGCAAACAGAAAGTAATCAAGTGTGTATAGACATGCTCTCAAGCTTTTCAGCCATCTACATCATGACGTGTCCACTTATTGATGAATTGATTAATTTATAACTAGCTATCTGCATCACCTTTTACTTAGGATGACCTTCCTGGGTATTTACTGTACATATTCACTAAAGTTACATGCTCTGATAGTTAATTCTCCCCAAAACTATATTTCTCTACCAATCAATCCAAAGTAACAGTTTTAGTCCAGGTTGATGAATAAGATGCTACCACTGCAGCTGGTTCTGCCAGGACATTGAGTATTTACTGTACATATTCACTAAAGCTACATGCTCTGATAATTAATTCTCCCAAAAACTATATTTCTCTACCAATCAATCCAAAGCAGCAGTTTTAGTCCAGGTAGATGAATAAGATGATACCACTTCAGCTGGTTCTGCCAGGACATTGATAAAGAATTTCGCCTGCAATAAGCAAGATATTACTTTCTGGTCCTACAACCAAAAGGAAAAGGATATCCCAAAAACTGTATGACATTCTGAAAACCTGGTTTGTGTTGGCACCACACATGAGAAGATCAGTTGTGACCATTCCTGGCTGCAACAGCTCATTAAGAGGTAATAGTTAGTACTTGCTAGAGATCATCCCGGATAAGATATATCCAAATAGGAGTAAGTTTCATCATTTCTCAAGAGATATGTGCATAACATGTCTGGCTAAGTTTCAACTTCACTAGGCAGAAATCGTTGCAGAAAGTCGAGCAAATGGTGTATATCTGCTAAAGCAACTCTTTAAGTATGATGTATTGTGGGAGATATGAAGCTTTATGGAGCCTGTTGTGGACCTTGAAAACTTCTACAGCACTCAAGGCATCACTTTCCTCTAAATGAGGCATTATCTGCCTAATAAGTTCCACTATATGCTATGGAGCTTCTTCAGATCCTACAAGCATGCATGAGCATGCAGAGAAAGGCAAAGCAATTGATTGTAGTGAATGCTTCAGATAACTTTAGAAGCGATCTTACAGGTGAAATTCCTTTCTGCAGATTCCAATCAAAATTTAATAGCCAATAAGCATAACCATCGTTGTATCAGTATGCATATGGTATACAAAGAAGCAAGCATCTAGAAGGACAATGACTTGGACAAAAGAGTGCGCTAGTGTTAAATCCTGAAACCATTTACTAGCTGACCCGTACAGGTGGAAGCTATAATAGTCCCAAGATATAACTTTCATGGAAATCGACCAAACTTTGTCTCTATACAAAAGGTTAGTTGCATAAATAAGAAAAAAAGAAGATAATTTAGAGAGCAACGCACCGATAAATTATGGACCAAAACATTTTTTACATCTTGCATCTGCAGCTCTGCCTGCAAAAGGAATCAAAGACTTCTGAACCTGTCAGTCTGATACATAGGTCCTTGGAAAATAGAGACAAACAGAATACTTTTCTGGAAGTCGCCTTTGTAGTTCATAGCGTTTGGACATATGAAAGCGGATCCGGAATAGGACAACTAGATGGAAGGAAGCAGAAGCATCAAATGAAACATGTGCCCCCTTCTTTCATAAGATTCTGTCAAGAGTTATGAGAAACATATGAAAGCAATTTTGAGCCTCAGACATTTATTTGACAGTGAGTAATCAAAAGACAGGTCAGGTGGCAGCATTCCACCATCAACCTTATTAAAATTGGCATCAAGACCTCTTTCTTTTGTATGAAGACATATAGATACTAGCCACGGTTACCACCTCACAGAAATGACAAATAATCACTATCGCACCAAATAAGAAAACCAACTTAACTACATAACTATTTATACTTTCAAACAGACAGGTGCTTGTTACCCAACCAAGTTCAAGCTCGTCCTATATTGACCGATGGCTTATGTCTAATTGTTGTCAGTCATGAATATGTCATTGATAAGTGTGGAAGGCATTTGCATATCCATTTTTACACAATTTTTATGAGACTTGGATTAGTTTTCAGCAGTAAGACTGCCATACTCTGCCAGTGTAAAGCATTTCTGGTTCTTCAACTAAGAATGAAAAAAATTTGCTAGAATTTGGTGACAAGATAATGAATCATGTAATAGGTCCCATAAGAATGAGAAGTAAATGGAGAATTATTCATTATATCAATATGAAAAAAGAAAATGATACCTGTAATGATTTTGTTAAATGCACCACACTGCGCTTAGTGGCCCCATATGCAGCAAACCTACATCCAAGATGCAAACAAGTACCATCACCAAGCAAGACGACTCCAAAGAGCTACTGTCAACAAGAACAAATTCTGGGAGCATAAAGGACAGAAGATGACCAATCTATCAAGCAGCAAGAAGCATAATTGCTATTTCAATTCAGTAAAATAAAGAATAACTCTCTTCTCAGAAGAAAAAAAATAGCACTCAAAACTAAGTTTTTGACTTCAAACATGGTAGAGGCAATAACAACCCCTTACACCATCAAATTATTTAAAAAAAATCAAGGCAGTGATCTTAAATGGATAGTCCACATGCAGGAACTTAAGTGAAAACATCGTATATACCTGGGAGTTGGTCTTCCATCCGCACCAGCTCCATCCATGTTGAAAATATGACCCCCTCTAGGCTGGCTCAGCATCATCTTAATTGCCTAGAAAACAACCTAGCATTACATGTTAGTCAAATAAGAACGGCAAATGAAAAATACAAACGAACTTATAAATATACATATACTACCTCACGACAGCAAAGCATCAACCCAAGAGAATTTGTTGTAACAACTTCTCTGCAGAAAGAAGTTACATATGTAGAACTGGATAAGTAAATGACAAAAGCTGAATGAATCAGAAGGGACAATATGGTCAGGAATGAAGCCACAGAAAGAAGCAGAGATGAGACAGAAAGCTCACAAAAGATCTTCATCTGAAGATTCTGTTAGTGCTTTATAGCTATATGCATTTGATCCAGCATTGTTGATCTGCATTATTCTCAAAGATGGTAAGATGGTCACCGAAAAAGGATTGCGGAAAGACAATCAACCACAGATATGAAAAAGCAAGAGATAAAATCATTCTTGGGGACTGGATAAATAAGAATTAAAGGAGTTAGATATATTGTTATTCCTGACGTAAGTGTGGTGCTAATTAGAAGTCTTTGCTAAAATAAAAAGTACTGTCAGTACTGTCTTGCACTTCAGCTAGCAAAATAATATTCCTAACAAAAACCAATACATGATATTTATTGACCAAACTCTTATTTACTAAAAACTACATTCAGTTGAAGTTGCAGAGGCAATCACCAAACTCGTGCCCTTTTATAGGAAAGATGGGTCCCCAAATAACCTACATTGTTTCTTGAACTAATTGAGAATGCAATTAGAAATCTCTTCTTGAGAGTCAGGCCAATCTGTTCCTGAGTCAGGAATATAGAAAACCCTCGAGCTGCTTCATAGCATGAGATGATAGAGGAAGGCACTTTTACACATTCTTCCATGTTCTACCTTTCGTCCACCATTACAAATACAAAAACACTCAAATTAGAAGACAGTTTGCATACCCATATGTCAATGTATTTCAGTTTCTCTTGTGCATACTCTACCAAACTCTTCACCTCCTGACCTTCACGAACATCGCATTTTGTACCCTAAGTGGAAGAAAAGGACTTTGAGAAGATGTCAAAACCCACAATCCAAATGGGAAAAAAGTTTGCAACAGCCGGTATGTGAGAATATGTGATAAGGAGGTCATGGAGTAGGTACAAACACATGCTGCTCCCCGAATTCTTGTCTAAGGTCCTGAACAGCAGATTCCACTCTCTCCACTGGAAAAAAAGGGAAAAAGATTCAAACACCTTAAAACCTCGACCCAACATGAATTCCACAGAGCGAACGCCCGCCACACCCAAGACACCGCAAACAATGAGAAGACTACAGCAAGGTGTATTTACTATAGGTGCACTAGGAGAAACACTAGACCTGATCTCGAACAGATTAGGACGTTGTCTCCTACTTTGAGGAACTCCTTAGCCAGCGCATAACCTATGCCTGAACTCGAAAAGGAAAGAAAGGACAGGAAAATCCAGAACCAACGTCACTCGCTGCCACTTCAACTACAACTTAATGCCCCATGAGATTAAAAGCATGCTAAACGAGAGAGAGAGGCCAGACCTTTGGTGGAACCAGTGATGAGGACATTATAAGGAGGAGTCATGGGCTCCCTGCTACTCGCCGATGATTCCACCCTCGCCATCGAACCCATGGAGCTGACGCCAAGATGCGCCGAAAGCTCGCGTCTTTGGCGGGAACCAACGGTCGGACGGCGAGCGCTGGGGATGCGAGAGTAAGAGAGAGGAGCGACGAGGAGCTCGCGCCGGGCTGCCGGCGAGGGAAGTGGAGGGGCGAAGAGGAGAGTACCAGCGGTGGCCATTGAAGAAGGCCAGCAGGTTCAAACGCTCGTGGAATGAGCTGATGAGAATGAGTTGCGAATGGATGACGAACTCAGCTTAGTGTACCGAGATTGAGATAAAACAGGGGAAGCTCCGCTCCAGACAGAAATGGGATTAGTCTTAACGTCATGTTTTGTTCCATTCTTCCTAAAAATTTGGTCTTTAACGGCCGTTGGGTAATTCGTGGATGCACCCACGTAAAACAATTCGTGGTCATTCAAATTAATTTTACACTAGCTATCTAAATCACAGTCCAACAAACAGTCGGTGACACCGACAAACTACGGTCAGCCTCAGCCAGTCCTTATTGCCGTCACGGTTCGCTAAGCTCGCCCAGCCCCTCCAAAGACTCTCAGGCTTGGTACCAAAGCATGGTAGCATACTAATGTCCGTAGAGTTGACGAACTCTTTGCCACCAAAAAGAAACACACGGACAGTTCATTGAATTTCAAACATGGTTTGAGGTTTGGGATTTGTCCCCTGCTAAGACCTGAGATGGGTTTCAATTTTCATAATCCATAAAGAGACTCCTACAGTTACAGCTGGTCCTTACATATTATCCTGTCCTGACGAAAACACATCGATGGACAAGCTAAAAGAATATTAAGTTAATCTAGACAGGATCGCTGTTATTACTCCTGTATATACAACAAAAGAATGACAAACTGTGTAGAAACTTGTGTTTTCGGTAAGTTTCCCCGCGGGTGGACTGGAAGGAGGCATCCCTTCCGCTGAAGCTTATGGGGATTGGAACTGTCCTTCGCTGGTTCAAGGTACCGGGACCATATAACATCCCTAAATTTGATGACATAGGTTCCGGCCTGAGAATCAATGGCTTGCATGAGATTCCAAATGCGGCAAAGTGGCATTGTCAAGCTCTCAACGAGGATTTCTCTTTGATCTTCTCCGTTTGCCAAGGAGTTTCAGCATGTTATCTGTGACATCAAGTGGGGATTTGTCATCTTCATCGTGGGTATCATCTGAAGTGTGTGTTAACCACGCTAATGCTTCTATAGCAGCCTCCCTCTCCGCGAGCTGCTTATTTTTCTTGGGCTTCCCAACAAATTGCATTCCCTTGAACTCCACGAGTGCCCTAAACTCGTTCGTCTTCAGGTGCTTCGTTTTGTATTTTGGAGGAGAGTGGCCCGCTCTCATCAGCAGAGTTTGGAGCAAGCTCTTGGGATTTGTTCCATCTCTTGTGAATTTGTTGCCATCGGTAGGTTCCCTGGGCTTCTTGCTTTCTCGGCCAAACACAAATCTCCCTTCGCATTGGTCCCCCGAAACGAGCTCTTGGACAGCAAGCATTAGATATTTTGCTTCCTTGTGCATGTCCAAGCTGGGATCCTGAAGCTGCAGCACCATCAAGATGACCAAGTCAATTTATCTTCTCAGGCGAAGTATGATTTCTAGAATTCCAAAATGTGCACATGGGCAAGATAATGCTGGCAACAAATATTACCAAAACTAAGGATCCAGCCAAGAATGTGAAACTACCATCACTGAAATACAATATCAAGACGGTCACTCATCAGTTATCGAAGATGCATAGGTAGTTGCACAATGAGATCATGGTAGAAGGATGTATTTCTGAAATGTGCGTTCACATTATGCAGAATGAATCTTCATTTCGATATATGTCCAGTTCATTATTTCCGGCCTTCTAATGTGCTTGCAAATCATACATTACCGTCCGGTTTTCATGATTGTCGCTCACTATCCACGAGTGTACTGAAAGGAAGAGAAAAATCAGAGAGATTCATTCTTCATTTTCTTCACCAACCTTCTTTTGAAGAAGCTTGTCAAGCTCCTCCTTAAGCTTCACATAGCACTCCGCCAAACTCGGATCCATGAAAAAGTCGATATACCCTTCCAGCATTTTCAGATGCCCAGCCTAGGTAAAGGCAATTTAGCTATTAAAGGAGCCAAGCAACAATATTTTTAAGAACAGAACAAAGATGACTGTCTTTCAGCAGGAATCACCTGGACTCCATGGTTTAGAGCACCACCAAATAGCATCAATATCGAATCAGATACACCAGTTGAATCACGTAAGAAGACAGTATTCACTTTGATCTTTTCTCCAAACACTAGCCATGGATAAGGAATTGTCTGGTAGTTCGCATTGACAGAGTTCTACAAAAGAAGATTGCACTATCAATGATAAGATCACGTGCAACTGCAGCATTTTTGCAAAATATTCACGAAATGCATGAAAAATAATCTTACTACAATCAAGTGATAGGAGAACAGCATAATGAAACTAGAAAACAGTTTTGCCTAACTGAGATGACTTCCAAGATTCAAATGTTCATCTATTTCCATCAATTAGTAGAAGTACTGGCCCATCCAATGGAGGTCTGCTTCACATATTTATCAATTTTAAAATAGGGAAGGAGTGGGGTCGGTTTTCTACAATATCCAATACTTCAAAAGAACATAAAAGTGTCCCACAGACTTTAAACATGGGACAGATGGCAAACTTCACATACCGCGTAAAGTAGCACCATGCCATCATCCATTGTTTTGAAAGACATGGACGTCTCCCTGTGCTGCAAATGTTAAGAAGAATTATAGTGTCATAGAGACGCTCAAGTTTCTAATAAATAACTTGAGCTAAATTTTCAATTTGTAGGAACTTACAACTACAGACGCAATGCCAGGAAAGAGGCCACAGCATATGATTGCACGGACAAGTTGTTGATTGTGGCTTAATTTATTATTCGTACTTGAATCAGCTTCTACCAAGCCAGCATCTTTTAATATGAAACTGAATTGCTTCCTAAGAGAATGGATAGCTTGCAGTGTTTGGGAAGAGAGGAAATTCCTCCAGCAGTACTCGTAAGATGAACCTTCTCTCTCTGCATCCTTCCATCCTTCATATGCACGAACAAGGGCCATGTGGTCACTGTAGTCCTTCGCAGAGAACCTTGATTTTGCTGTCCCTGCTAACTAAATATTAACAGAAGTATCAGCAGATGAAGTGCATCACAATAGGAACATGATTAGATTATTGACCAGGTCAGTTATTCGATCACGCATGCAACGCCAGACAAAAAATCTAAATAACTGCTTCATATGGTTGAGCAAATTCTCAAGACATCTAATCAATCATAAAATAAGGAAACAACATAAAATGCAGTGCAGAGGTTGTGCTACATGTCAATATGTTTCTTCTTCTTATAGACACACAGGATAGGCGATGTGTTGTATCAGATCCATAAATGCTTTCTCCTTTCTAATTGCTCAGATATATTCTAAGATTAAGTCTGTTTAGAGACCCATGGTAGCATAGGCTGGCAAATAGATTTTAAAATGGTTGATGAATCATGTTCAAGGACAAGTATGGCAAGTATAAAAAGGATGTTAGTACATAAAGAGATAAATAATTTAAGATGACCAAATGAGCCAGTTTGAGCAAAATGGGCAAGAAATTCAAGTACCTCCTTTTTGTCTTGAGGCAAAAGGAAAGGATCTCTCACACTGAGTGCTGACACTATGGTAAGAATAGGATCAAAGCATCGAAAAATGGCACCCATGATTAGCATTTTCCCCAGCTTGGGATCAACTGGAAGAACTGACAAAAACTTCCCTGACAGAATAAAAGCCAGGCAACACGATTGAAATTCGATCATGACTAAATTCTGAAAACTGATGCATATAGTGAGCACGCATAGTCATTCACAAGTCTGAGAAACTAACCAAGATCTGTAAGATTTTCCTTCTCATCCAATGCCCCAATCATTTTCAAAAAGTCAACAGCATTTTGGACCTGTCATGAAGAACATGACAAAAGTAATGATGGAAAAAGCATAGTAAACCATTAAAAAAGCAAGATAAGAATCTAAAAGAAGCCATTTAGTTACAGTAAGTGGTTCTGGTGGCTGCAGTGCAGCTGATAGGAATTCCCCTATGCCGGCAACCTGCAAGCTTTTTATTTGCAGGCAAAGAGAGTTCAGAGGAGTTCTCAAAAGTTCTGGAAGCTGATACTCAGCAAATGCTTCATAAACACAGCGGGGATATAAGTGGTAACATTCGCCTGGTTGTACACGGCCTGCTCTACCCCTTCTCTGTAATTCAAAACAGCAACACGCAAATTTCATACTGTCAGATAGGCTAGGATCCTATGGTAAAATAACAACCACCATATATGGAAAATGTACATTTATATATATATAATTACCACAGTGTCCACAAAATAATGTCTCTTCGCTAAATCATTGCAATGTCTGGGAATGCCTCTCTGGGCATATGTGCATACTAACAACATGGTTAGAGTGGACGCACCTGTTTGGCAGATGCTTGTGAAATCCAAGTAGGTAGTAGACACGGTGTATTATTCAATGCATCATAAGTGGTCTCTTTTGCTTTTCCACAATCAACAACAAATACTATGTCATTGATTGTAATACTCGCTTCGGCCATATTGGTGGCAAGGATTATTTTACGCACGTTGAATGGTGGTCTCTCGAATATTTGTTTCTGTGGAGAAAGAAAAACGAAGAGAAAAGGCATTAGGAAAGTTCCAAAAAGGAGAGTTATCTTGCATTTTCATTGTAATCTCTTTGATAACAGATGTCTAGGTGCAGCGGTTTAGCATGTTGCCATCAATTATATTGAGAAACATCATGTTTACCATTTCTGTTTAACTTGTTTGATAGTTCTCACAAAGCATGTGAATCGAAGTTTATCACTTCCCAACTCTGTTGCCACTACTTTGTATGACATTCCTAGAAGAAGTGAGGGCACTTAACATAAGGTTTGAAAACCAATTTTGAAGGCAGCATCCTGCCTGTGATTTTTCTATAAGGACCATCTAAGACACAATTTTTAACTTGGCAAATGTGTCATGGCAATGAGACACTGATGAGACCAATACAGTCAACCATTAACATGGCATTATCATCTTATCCAGTAACAACAAATAAACAACATAACAAAAAGCGACAACATACTTTATTTGTGATAATAGAAACTTTCTTCACATTGAAACCATCAGCATGATGGCTGACGGTACCAAGCAAAATAAAGAGGAAAAGATGTATTACAGATTGCTGCTTGCATGTGCAGTTGAAGATTTCCGATCAACAAGCACATATACAAATCTTCCCCAAGTCCTTATGATAATATGCTGGTGTGAAGAATAAATATACAGAAGCAGTCCTACCTGTTCAGATGTTGCCATTGAACCATGACATGTTAGGAGCAGAACCCTGTTAGGGTCTCCAAGAAGAGGATGAGCTTTGAGTTGGTCCCTTAAGCAGCTTATATCGTCCCATCCAGTCATGAAAACTAGTACAGCACCTGGTCTTTCTTTTCGACATATGTGGCACAACACTGCCTCAATAAGATTGAATCCCATGCAGTCGGGTGTCCAACATGATAAAGAATCCCGCACTCTAGAACTATAATTTTCAAAACTTGATTTAGTAATAACATCCTGCAGATAAAAACAATATAACAAATTAGACCAAGAATCATGTATCTCACAGAAGTAGTTATTTACTAGAAATGACAGTAGAAGTGTCAAACCTCGACAAGAGCAGTAATTTGATTTTTCTTCTTTCGTGGTGCTAGCTGTCTCTGCGTTTTCCATAATTTCTCTTGACCATAATCATCTAATTGATTGAATGAGGTCAACTTGTATCCAGTAATTTCCAGTACATCTTCTAAAAAATGAGCTGTCACAGGGTATGTGAATCCCTAAGATCCACAGTTTCCACTCAAGTCAAATCATCGGTAGACTATTTACCTCCAGAATAAACCTCAACCAGAGTAAATTTATACAATGAACTGTTTAATTATGTAGGCAGGAAGCTAGAAAAAAAGCTGCTGTTGTGACAATACAAAAGAATCAAGAGCAAGAGAAATACAAGAAAAATAAAAAGGAAGAATAGACTAGAAGAACTCAGAGCAATCAAATAGAGAGCTGAAGGGGGTGGAGAGAGTGGCTTTCCATGAACAGAGGAAGATCAGATTGCACGAAAAAGGTAAAGAAAATCTAGAGGACCAGTCCCATGAGGCATAGAGTAACTCAACGCAAAATTTGTTGTCACTTTCTCACCACCAAGAAAATAGGGTCTCATTCATTTAAAGGACATCAAAAATCAAATAAACTTGTACCACAGAAAAATTACTCCCAAATGATCAAAATTTAAGGATAGCCAAATTTGTAGAGGTAACTTTTCCCCAGACACTGTAATGGATTCTACTCACACTATTCCCCTCTCGCTTTATAGCACAAGAAAATTCCCAAGAATCTTGAATTCCAAGGTTGTGAGTTCCATCATGTGGAATCACAAGAGGAAAAATATGTTCCATGAAGATCATAAATTATGTCACAATTTCCAGTGTAAAGATGGAGATGAAATTGCTATATATCAACTGCAATTGGTGGAATTTGACAATTTCCACCATTCCAACTTCTTTGGAAAAGGCAGCACAAACACTTTCAAACTTGGACGCTGGCCCGGACACCTTCGATACCAAAAAAAAAAAAAACACTTTCAAACTTGAGACTAGCTGGTCTTAAGCAAATTCGTCCCACCTTTAGAGTAAACTGGAATCAGTAATCAGAACTAGTAATCCTCACTATATCTTCAAAGACTTTCTAAGAACAACATGGCATGTTTCAGTCAATGAATCGTGACAATAGTAAGTAATGCAGTATGGATAACCATAACCAAATTTGCTTATGAAATTCACGGCCCTTTTCATCTCCATCAGATGCAAGAATATTAACAATGACCAACTTCATTTATTTGCTATTATCCAGAGAAGAATGGTCAGACCGATGAATTTCACAATAACTTGGCTAGAGAAGACTGTTTTCGAAAATAAGGTAGAAGAAATCAGTGGCATCCATAGACGCAAGATTTTACCGGTATATGAATGGTTGGGGCACCTCCAAAATATGTGGAGAATAACTCTGCATTCAATGTGGCACTCATCAAAATCAATCTCAAATCTCGACGGCGTGGAAGAAGATCCTTTAGGACAATCAAGAGGAAGTCTGCAAATGACATGTAAGACGTCAGAAGACCAAAGCTTTTACCACTTTAAGCAAGAGGAACATAAATTCATTAATAACTGCACCTTCATTCATGCCTCTTTCGTGAATTTCATCTACAAATACATGGGTTATACCATTCAGGTTCCGATCACTCAGCAATCGTCGTAATAGAATTCCGCTGGTACAGAAGAGAAGATGTGTATTCTTTCCCTTCATCCCTTCTAGCCGAACTTTATAGCCAACCTATAAAGAAATCTGTGTTGTCGTATAGCAGAACCAATTCAAAGAATTTAAATAGAAGTAACATATGAGATGAACAAAAATTGCAATGCATTTCGACAAGGGAAAAGGCTCACTGTTTCACCAAGAGGTTCTCCTCTCTCAGCAGACACTCTTTCGGCAACTGCCATAGCAGATATTCGTCTAGGCTGCGTGCAGATTATGTTGCAAAATGCTCCCCTACCAGATTCTATTTCCGACTCTAGGACATATTGAGGAAGCTGAGTGGTCTTGCCACATCCAGTCTCCCCAGATATTACAATGACCTACAATGGCCAAAACAAAGAGGGACTAAGAAAGCCCACTTGCAAAAAAGCATTCTCTCTCCCTTTCTAAGACATTTCCATGATCTTAAATAAATCAACCAAGCCAGACTCCTTCAAACATACTGAGCTTCTCCAGATAAACTAAGAATAATTAATAAGCAAAAGCTTTTGGATTGTGCCCGAAGAGTGCAATGCCCGTGTTAGGATAAAGCTAAACATTATTTGCTCGATCTGTCAATGAGAAAACGAGGCATGGTTCTAGATTACAATAAACTTATGTACCTAGGCTGGACCCCAACTTAGATACCGACAGGGTCATGAATTATCCAAATGGAAGAGAAAAGGAGATGTATAACATGACTGGAATGTGCATTGTAAAAAATTTCACAGGAATCAGACATAATGATTAGATCTCAATGGACTAGCACTTCTTGCAAAGAGTTTGCCATCCATCAATAGGGCATAGTCAGATACTAGCGACTCAGCTGTACTGAATTATGGATGGAGATACTTATTGAAATCAAGAGAAAAAAATAGTCTCTCACTTATTGAAAGAAAGAGAAACAAATAGAACATAAGACCAGACTGAGATACACAGACTCTCTCTCTCTCTCTCTCTCTATATATATATATATATATATAATCCAGTTTATCTTGATTCAATAAAATCAAACTATTTTCAGTAAGAACCTGATTCCTCGCTATTGCCTGAAGCAGCCTATCCTTCTCCCTGAATGCAGGTAGAGATTTCCGAAAGTCAAGCATTTTCCTGCCCTCTGGTGACTCCTATCAGGGAAGAAAAGGAGGTAAATTAGATGTTATCATGCAGAATTTCAAAATATGTCTATTGTGAAATTACAATTATCAAATGCAGCCAGTTTCTCTTTCTGATCACAAAAAGAAGAGAGACCTCAAAGAGGATTTTCTTCACTATCCGCATCAAGGGAAAAAAAGCTAGTCTAGGATTCAATCGAATCTGCCTAACCGTGATGTTCTAATAAGAATTACGAGTTTCATAATTTAGTGCCAGCACATAAGTAGAATAAGCTCAACAACATTCCTCTCAGAAATATACAGGAAATAAAATTAATTATTGATGTGAACCAAATGATCTGCAAGGATGGGAGTAAAGACATTGATCAACCGGCAACTACCAACCTTTAAGACCAATGCCCTCACTACAACACAAGCAGTTTAAGTTTAACTAATGGTGTAACCTCAATCAAGGAATGTAAGACTGCACAATTGGGAAAATACCGACAGATAAAATGCCAAACTTTAGTACACTAGAGCATTTGGAGTACCTTGACAAACAGGAGAAAAAAGATCACTACTAAGTAAGTTATGATTCACACCTGCCAAGCTCTTTGCATATTACGCATCCGCAAGCTTCTCCTTTGAAGTACCTTTTCCATTACAGAACCATCAAGAAATAAGTCTGGATTGTCATCTGGATTGATCTCTTCAACCTGATCAGCTGACTTAACAACACTTGCGTCCTTGCCTTCTTTACCAACTCGTAATTGGATCCTATCAAGGTGTTCCTGAAGCAAGCCCTCTACTCTCCTTTGCAGGCCTAGAGGGATAACCACCTGTAACAAATAAGGCAGTTCAGTTCTACTTGAAGGATGAAACTTGGAGGCAGTGAGCACTGAGGACTTCTGATACTTTTTCCGAGCTCCACAAATTATTACCTCTCTTTGAGGCCGCTTATCATCAAGATCTGGCCTGTAGTTTGGGAGAGGAACCTTGCTTGCAACCACTACTTTTCCATATATTTCGCTGTAAGAGTATACGAAGTCAACTGAGCAAGGAAAGCCACAATAGGAGAAAATTACTCAATGCACAAGTCTAAAGTAGCCACTGCCCCTTAACCTGTAAAGGCCCATCCTTTTCGCAAGATTAGAAATCTGCTCATAGTCTCTTCTATCTCTTTTATCTCGAGATACAATTTCCTGGTCCTTTTCGCTGCGTGATAGCAAGCTGAGCTTCCACTTCCACTCATCAATGTTCGCAACTGAAGATGATGCCTACAAAAGGAGACGGTTTTCAAGACATAGAACAACCGAATGTTTAATATTGTTTTCAAACGCGGAATGGAATGAACTGGGTATCCGACCAAGCCTGAGAGCTAAAGACAACGCCCAAACGAACACAACTTGCTCAAAAGAATCGCTTCTCCTCACCAAAACCAAACCCATCTCAAAAAACTGTACATCAGCTAAATTCCCGAACAGCACAGAACTGAAAAGAGAAGAAACAAAAGAGAACCTTGTGGCCCTCGAAGTCGACTTCGTACTCATCGTCCGAGAACTGCTCTGCGGCATAGCCGCAAAACCATCGCCTTGTCGCAAAGAACCCCCCTTCACAAAGCGCTGCCTCAGAAAACAGACTGAGCAATGAGTTGCAGACCCTGCTCTGCTTGTTGACAAAAGGGCAGGGCATAGACTTGGTGATGTGTCCCAGAAGAGCACATCTTAGCATGATATTAGGCATTTTACTGAGGAAGGCGATTGAGGCGTCTCCATCTAAAGGCTGGATTGCAGAGCCAAGGTCGCCAATTCTTCAGGCATTGGCAATCTCTCTCTCTCTCAGAGACTGAAGCGAGCAGATGAAGCTGAGCTTCCAGCCGTCGCAGCGCAAACTCGATCGAGCCTTTTTTGGCGTTGGAACACTTTCCACGCGGGCCTATCAACGAATGCGACTCCATGTTAGCCCGGCCAAATACAAAATGCCCAAAAAGTTTGAGGATCTATGTGGAAAATGACAAATTTTCCGGGGGCAACAAGCAATTTTGTCGGGTTCATTCAGCTCCAGAAAGTATTACTCATTTCGTTCCTCTTGCTCCCTTGACATGATGGCCATTGCCCATCGTGAGAATGCTATGGCAAAATGATAACTAAGCTGTGAGCAGAGGAATCGGAATGATGGATTCCAAACCTCAAACTAGATCCTATCCTAATTTTTAGAACCCGCCGAGAACAGAATCAGCCGGTTCCAAGCAAGTTCTAGGGTCAATTCGGAGACATCAATGGCTTATTTATTTTACTATTCTTTTTTTTTACTTGTTTTATTAAATATACGTTACGTATGTGTGAAATTTTATTTTAAAGTAGGAATAAAAGAACTTGTTTAAGTTAGGGCTAAATCGATTCGATTCTAGATTATACAACTTTACAAGTTTCGATTTTCAAATTCCCAACTAAAACTATTTCGTTGAGAGTATGAAACTGAGAACCCGATGAATCAATGCTGATCTAAAAACCGAATCAATCTCCTTGCGAATCAATTAGGTAAAGCCTGTTATGATATGTATTGGGATTGAACTGACTTAAATGTTCACCGCTAGAAATGACTTGAGAAAATGGATTGCCAACGTTATTTAAACATCACTAAGTTGGATGCTCAAACTTTTTGATGTTTTGTGGGACCCGTTGTTCAGTTGAAATGTTGAATCGTCATCTACAGTTTTTTTTTTTTCGGTCCGACATCTATGGGTTATATGGAGAAGCAAGGATTGGCAGTTGGCACTATCTCTCTCTCTGGGGTTTCAGTCAGCTCTTGGGCTGTTCCTGAGAAAGATGGGCCATGGTAGGCCCAAACTGATTCGGCCCACTTGGAAGTGCCCTGCCAACCGCAACAAAAAGAGCAAAGCAGGTCGACTTCTTCTCCTCCTCCTTCCCCATTGCCTGCGCAGCGTGCACCGATCACCGGAGGCACCTACTTCGCCGGAATTGAATTGGTGGGATACTTGAATTCCTATCATCTTCCCCTTTCGTCGCCTCGCCGAAAACCTTTATTCTGCGTCCGTGCCTCGTGCTTCAAGTTGTTTTTCCGTCATTTGAATACCGCATGATTGTGTTGCTTCCCTTCTTGTCCATGTTCTTGTTCTTCTTCTTGATTCTGTCGATTCTCGTAGTCCTCCTCTGTAACCAAACGGTTTAGCTTTTGGTGATTACTACACATGATGCCGTTTCGATGGAGACCATGTTACTTCTGTGACTTTGGGATTGAACACTGTTCAGAAATGATTTAGCTTCTTTTGAAATTGTTCCAGTTTTGTTTGTTTGGTTAGTTGGTTGGTCACATGATGGTGCGGCTCTTTTGTTGCTTTATCTTGTTGCAGGTCTGATCGATTTTGAGCTCATTTTGAAAGAGAAGAAGACATGTCAAAGACGTTGGTGCAGCCAATCGGGCAGAAGAGGCTGACCAATGTGGCCGTTGTCCGGCTCAAGAAGCATGGGATGCGCTTCGAGATCGCCTGCTACAAAAACAAAGTCCTATCTTGGCGCTCTGGCGTGTGAGTTTCTCTCTACACCGCTTGCCGTGTTAAATGCGACTTCGCTGCATAGGAGAATTATTTATCCATGATCCTTTATCAAGTATTTGGATTTTGAATTACATGTATGTGAGTATCAAGAATGTTGAAGATGGTGACAAATATGAGTTCTATGTGTTTTCGATTGATACTTCCTTATGTTCACTCAAACGGTGGAAGACTCCCTGTTTATATCGTAGATATGCACTTGCTCCTATGTTTCAAACAATCTATACAAGAGAAGCAAATTCAGACCAGGATGTGCGAATACTTATGGTGCTGACTGTAGAGCATTTTGAGATGTAGATACTTAGTTGTTGCTTCTCGTGATAATCTGAAACAGTGAGAAGGATTTGGATGAAGTACTTCAGTCGCATACTGTGTATACAAACGTTTCAAAAGGAGTTCTTGCCAAGTCAAAAGACCTGATGAAAGCCTTTGACACAGATGATCAGACGAAAATATGTTTGGAGGTCAGTGACGTCCTATTATGGATCATTATAAGGAGAAGATTATGTGTTTACAATATCCTCCGGTGAATCAGAATAGATGTCTGCTGTTCGCAATTCTTACAACTTGTGTCATTTGCATCTAATGCTCATGTAGATTTTGGATAAAGGAGAGCTTCAAGTTGCTGGAAAGGAGAGGGAGATACAATTTGCAAGTCAGTTTCGAGATATTGCCACAATTGTTATGCAGAGGACGATCAATCCTGAAACTCAACGCCCTTATACCATTAGCATGATTGAACGACTAATGCATGAAATTCACTTTGCTGTTGATCCGAATAGCAACTCAAAGAAGCAGGTATCGAGATATTCAACTTTGATGGACTTATAAAAGAAAACTTGTTAAAAAGGATGGACTTGCAGGATAATGTTTTGCTTTGATTGGACTTTTAGAATATGATGAACATAGTGTTATATATGTCTGTTGTTATACTATATATACGGCATATCAGCTTTAGAGAGTATCATGATATTCTACTGTTGGATTTTCCTGTCTTTTCTTTTCCTTTTTCCTTGCTTTCTCAGTTAAATTTCTGTGGTAACTAGCCTTTTCCAGTTTTGGGTATTTATTGCTTTGAACTGTGTATGCAGAAGATATGCTAGACTTGCATATCAATAATATATCTTTTGCATCTCTATGTTCATATCTCTTGTGGTGGGGCCCTTCCCCGGACCCCCGCCTCGCGGGGATGCTTCGTGCACCGGGCTGCCCTTTATCTCTATGTTCATATCAATGCAAAATTCCCATGCAGGCACTGGAAGTCAATCTTTTGCAGCTTTTTTTTTTTTTATATATATGCTAAATTCCCATGCAGGCACTGGAAGTCATACGTGAACTTCAAAAGCATTTTCCAATAAAAAGAGCTCCTATGAGGCTCAGATTCACCGTCACTGAACAGAATGTTTCTTCTCTCCTGGAAAAGCTTAATGCCTGGAATGCTAGTATCAATTCAAGGGATGAATCTGCAAGTCAAATATCTGTTGTAAGTCTTAGACTGTGATGTTGGAAGAGTCGCACTTACACTACATAAGTCGTTCATGAAAACATGTCTGCATTCTTGAACTGTGAAATTATGTGCTTCACTTTTGCATGCTTTGATTGGATGTCCCCATCACAGAATAAATTGCGTGATTCTGATACCTTAGAGTTTTTCTAATAAGGCAATTGTAACATACTAACTTTTAACGTTGGAATAGGAGAGTGTTAAGACGACTTTGTTTGATTATCATTCTTCATTTCTTTTTCCCCTTTTAGGAGTGTTTTTTCCTATCATAGTAGCTAAGCTCCTGCTTCTATTGGGACAGGCTTTTCAAATAAACATTTCTCTAATTTTTGCTTGGTGAGTTCGCAGTTTTCTAGTATGAGAATTAATGATGTCTTCTATATGCATAGATGTTTGGCTAGAGTCAATATGCCTCTATGGTTATGTAGCCAGTGAGTCTAGAATTTTCTTGTCAAGTGATGAAGTTTGGACTAACTTCTGAAACCCCTCTTCAATGGAAATAAATTGGATCTCTTTCTTCTATATTATTTTCTTGCCCCTGGGATGACTAGAAGTTCATTCTTTTTTTGCATTACGGATCTGCTCTAGATAAGTTGAGATGATGTGGTAAAAATCCTAGGCTAGTGATATTTTGTACAACGAGGATTAGTCTTGTTTGTTTTGGTATGACGTGCCTTTGTTTACGAGCGCACACATTTTATGCAGGTATGCGAAATTGAACCAGGATTCTACCGGGAATGTGAAGCCTTGGTGAGAAACTTGCAGGGGAGAGTGGAAGTTCTTGCATACTCTGTGCATGCTGAGGGGGACACCCAAGTGGATGACAATGATGATCACGAGGACATCCCATCCCGGTCTGAACCCGATTCCGTAGTCCAGCTAAGTGAGAGGATGCAGAAACGGATGCTCACGTCTAAAAAAGAGGGCACGGAGGAGGAAGTAAAGCAAAACAAGTGCAGCACCTGCAACACGGTGGTAGGGGACGCCAAGCAGTACAGGGAGCACTTCAAGAGCGACTGGCACAAGCACAATTTGAAGCGGAAGACCAGGCAACTCCCTCCTCTCTCAGCAGAAGAGTGCGTGGCCGACATGGACTTGGACGACATGCGATCGGATTTGAAGGATTACTCATTTTGAGGCTGGTCTTGAAGCTACTGAGGTTTGGGTTTTGTGCAGTGGCTGCTATGTAACCCAGAATAGAATTTTAGTACAGAGTAAGCTAGTATACTAAGTTTGCGCCCCCTCCGGCTATTTCTTGTCATATATTCTTGTGGGCGCGGCGGATGAGGTAAATTTATCAGACTCTTGTGTTCACTTTATTCCTTTTCCAGCGTGTTCAGTCGTTAGTCGATACTTGAGAAGTTGGCCTTGTATTTCTGTGGAAGAGCTGAGCAGAAATTTTCTGAAGAATGTGAGATGACAATGCCGAGTTCTCGAGGGCTCGACGAGCCTCATCGTGCTTTTCCCGTGGCCTTAGTCTTTGGTGTGTGAAGCCAAATGATTTAACTTGATGAACAGCATATTCAAGATTATTGCAAGGCCAATCGATCCATTGACATTAGCATACTGAATCGGCCACCAGTTGGAATTGATAACTGCCTCTCGAGGTAAGCATCTTTGATGCTTGATAATCCCCGACTTCTTCTTATCTTGGATGCAAGGTTTTATTGAAGAAACTGAACAAGAAGCAAAACCAATTTAGTGAAACGCAAAAACTTGATCAGAAGCGCTCCAAGTTTTCCATGACCAGGTTACCTGTTGGGAAGACTACGGAAGAAGTAAACGTTGCGATTCACTTGCTTCTGACTATCAGAATTACCTTGGTTTGCCCCTAAAAATTCGTAATTTGAGCATTCAAATCATAAAATTTGCAATTTTAATGTACTTGAGACCTCTGTTTAATCCCGTTAAAATGACGGGGATGGAAAATGTCACGTGGGTTATTTATCCTGTCCTACGCGGCTCTTGAGGAAAAAGGTAAAATGTTGCGTAAGTTTTCATTCACGAAAATCTAACGGAGCTTATGAAAAGATTAAAATATATGATTGTGGTAATTCTCAGAATTTAAATGCAATAAAATGAAAATTTTAGGATTTAAGAATATTCTCATGAGAAGTTTTAGATTTTTTGCTTTGTTCGTGCCATTTTTCTAAATACATGATAAAACATTTTTAAACTGTTACTTCATATTGATGATTGGTAAGCTCGCCGTCTCGACACAATGGTGTCACTTCGTCGAAGGAACGTAATTTTTTATAATAAAATTACTCTTAGAGCATCAATACACTCCACTGTTCATTCAAATTAATCTCCTGATATGAACTATGTATGAAGTGATATAATTTGCCTGGGTGAGGTTTACTTTTGTTTTTTTGAATTGTTCTAAAATTTGCGATACATATATTTTGACTTTTAATTTGGATGTAAATAATTTCTGAAATTATTCAGATATTGACATGCAGCATCCATGTATAAATTTTACAACTCTTCAAATTTTAGATAGTGTTTTTTTTTCACTTAATTTCCAAGTTTTAAGAGAAAAGGGTAAAAAAAAAAAAAAAAACCAAATGTCGCTCGAAATCTTCGAGAGCTATCTTTTATATTAAAAGGCAACTTGGAGTCGGATTTGCTTTAAACAGGAAAACCTGCGAAGTCTCCCAATCGAGACTTGAAATAGCGGACGAAGGGTTCTCTCTCTCGCGCGCGCCCCCTGTACCGCCCGTCTTGACTGCGGTTGGCGTCGTCGACGACATTGTTCACTATCTATTGAATCAACAAGGCGACTATGGAGGCTCCAATCATCGGTATCTCTCTCTCTCTCTCGATTGTGCGGGATTAGCTCGCCGTGCGCCGCTCCCTTTGTGGGTCCCTCGCTCATGCGGTGTGTATGTTTCGAATGAGCAGATCCATTGCAGGGAGATTTCCCTGAAGTGATTGAGGAGTACTTGGAACATGGCATTATGAAGTGCCTCGCCTTCAACCGCCGCGGTACCCTCCTCGCCGGTAGTCTCTCTCTCTCTCTCTCTGCGGAGTTGTTTTTGGAAGTGGCCTTCCGACGGCGCATCTAATTTCGGGTTCCGCTAAAGCTTTGATTTTTTTTTTTATAGCTATTTTGCCTGTGATGAAGAAAAATATGAGTTCTTTTTAGCCTACTGTTTTAAACCGGGTGCTTTGAAGTTGGAAACGATGTGGCTCGACCTCGGTACTTCTGTCATTATCGGAGCTCGTAAGGGCTCTATCCCCATCCTGACCTCGTCCGTCTTTGCTACCCAAAATTCCCTGCTCGTAGGACTGTCTTGTCTGTTTTTGGGTGGGAGTCATGTTTTGTCGTCATTTAATCACTTTAGAGAATGCCCTTTTGATTTTCTTACAATCTGGGCATGCTGGAATCTTTAGAATAACCAGAAAGTTAAAATGTAGTTTGAATACATCAACTGCTATATCCGAGAATTGTTCCGAGTCTAGATTAGAACACAATTAAAGATGGAAAGAAAAGCAAATATATAAATGGAGTGGAAGGTTTGAAACACAGATCTCACACTTTTGGATTGCACATGATTGATGACTAAAATCTTGGTCTTCCAACCGTTTCGTGATTCTTTAAATTTGGGGCTACAGTTCAGAGTTGCAGTGCAGACATTCTTTTTCTTCCAAGTTGTGGCATGTGGCAAGTCTTCTGTTGGTGCATCCATCAGTTACATAATGGGATCAGCATTGCATTGAATAGCTGGTCCCTGATGTTAATTTGGAGCAGTAATTCTAGTTCCTTGTTTGAATGCAATTTGTGAGTCCTATTCTTGGATTTTATTATTTGTTTTACTGAATGGTGGTTTTGGAAGTCTTGTGATAGAAACTGCGAGAGAGTGATCTGTAAATATCTGCATCTTTGTCTGATTTTTTTTTTCTGACGCTTCTTGTGAAAATTATTAATGTGTCTGGCTGTTGCCCTATGAAGGAATCACTGTGGTTCTTGATTATGCTATTTCTTCTATCAGTATATCATACTCTGTTTGATTTCCTTTTCCAGCTGGATGCACTGATGGAAGTTGCATTATATGGGACTTTGAGACCCGGGGTGTGGCGAAAGAGCTCCGGGACAACGAATGCACTGCTGCAATTACGAGCGTCTGCTGGTCCAAGTATGGCCACCGCTTACTTGTGTCTGCTTCTGACAAGTCTCTTATTCTTTGGGATGTTCTAAGTGGAGAGAAGATAGCACATACAACTCTGCAGCATACAGTTCTACAAGCTCATCTTCATCCTGGTTCCTCGACTCCATCTATTTGCCTTGCCTGTCCTTTCTCATCTGCTCCTATGATCGTTGACTTGAACACTGGAAGCACAACAGCTCTTCCAGTTTTGACAGCTGATGTAAGCAACGGAGTTGCTCCTCTGCACCGGAACAAGACATCAGATACATCAGTAACTTACTCTCCTTGCAATGCTTGCTTTAACAAGCATGGGGATCTGGTTTATGCAGGAACTTCGAAGGGAGAAATTCTTATAATAGATCACAAGAATGTCAGAGTGTGTGCCATCATCCATGTTTCTGGAGGTGCAGTTATAAAAAATGTTGTATTTAGTAGAAATGGACAGTACATGTTGACAAATTCCAATGACCGGATGATTAGAATCTACAAAAATCTGCTACCTCCTAAAGATGGATTAAAGATGCTAGATGAATTGAATGAGGGTTTCAATGAACCAGATGATGTGGAGAAATTGAAGGCTGTTGGGTCGAAGTGCTTGGAACTTCTCCATGAGTTTCAAGATTCTATCACTAGGGTCCAGTGGAAAGCACCTTGTTTTAGTGGTGATGGAGAGTGGGTGATTGGTGGTGCTGCGAGTAGAGGAGAGCACAAAATTTATATATGGGATAGGGCTGGGCATCTTGTTAAAATTCTTGAAGGCCCAAAAGAAGCATTGATGGATTTGGCATGGCATCCTGTTCATCCTATTATCGTTTCTGTTTCTTTGACTGGCTTGGTTTATATATGGGCTAAAGACTATACCGAAAACTGGAGTGCATTTGCTCCAGATTTTAAAGAGCTTGAAGAGAATGAGGAGTATGTTGAACGAGAAGATGAATTTGATTTGGTCCCTGAGACTGAAAAGGTAAATGAGCAGATTATGAGCTTGGCTTAGTTGGCTTGATGTCAACACTTATTGAATGTGTACGCATGCAGGTGAAAGAACCAGATGTTCATGAAGATGATGAAGTTGATGTTTTGACTCTGGAGAGGGATTCAGCTTTTAGTGACTCAGATATGTCCCAGGAGGAACTATGCTTTTTGCCTGCAGTTCCTTGTCTTGATGTTCCTGAGCAACAAGACAAGTGTTTTAGCAGTTGTTCAAAGTTGCCAGATGGTAACCATTCTGGATCGCCACTTTCAGTAGAGGCTGGTCAGAATGGAAATGTGAGCAACCATAATTCAAGCCCCCTCGAACGTAAGTTTTCTTTTCCCCACTTGCTGGATTTACAAAGTGTTGAGATTCTTCTCTTGTACAGACTGGATTTTCCAGTCAATTCCTGCAATGTAGCACTTAGGTTGTAACTATGGCTGTATGGTCTTACCTAAAGCACATGCCCGACTTAAGATCTGCATGATAAATTGCCTCTTAATTATTGGCTAGATTTACTTAGCAACTGCTAGGAATCTTGGTAATGCATTTTTTTTTTAAAGTCTCTGACATGGCTTTGAGGGAGAAAAGACTACATTGAGTATGTGTGATGAAAATTTTGCTAAAAAATTAGGCACACTATTTATGGTTGTAACAGAGGAGGGCAGAAGAGAGTCTGGGAGGAGGGGTAGTAATCAAGTTGCAGGACTCTGTAGATGAAAATGTGATTTCAATAGGTGATTTCTGGTTTTTGAGAATGTAAAAGGTAAGTGATGCCAGGCTGTTTTGTGTTCCGTCTCTTGTAGGGAAGTTAATAGTGTCATTCTTGAGCTCATGTGTGGCTGAAAGGTTTTTATCTGACTTGTCTAAACTTATGCAGCCATGGAGAATTCAACTGCCGAGGACACAGATGGTGCACGCTTGAAAAGAAAACGCAAACCTTCGGAGAAGGGGTTGGAATTGCAGGCAGTAAAGGTCAAGAGACCCATGAAACCTTTGAAATCGTCTGGTAGATTGTCAAAAACTAATAAACCTGCGATTGATCCGGATTCTAGCAATGGTGTTTATGGAGATGACGGTTCTGATTGATTCGATTAAATTTCAATTCCCATATATTCTGCCTCCGTCGATGTCGTCGTTCCATTTTCACCTGCTTGACACACTGTTTACCGATCTCTACTCTAGGCTTTGAATGCCGTCACCAGATTCACCGAAGCATTTGAAATTCTTGCTGTAGGATTTGAACGAAAGATGAACCTTTTTTATTTCCTCCTTTTTCCAACAATAGAACCATCATTACACTCGGTGATTCTCTGGTAATTGACCATTTGTTCAGAGCAGAGTCAAAGTAACAAAAATGTGCCACTAAAACTCAAATTTCGACAAGGTAGAAGCTTGGCCCTATTATGTATTCAACATTAAGCCAAGCTCGACCCGGATGTGCTTAACGAGTCGAAACTTTGGTCTGATCGCTCGAGTTAAGCTACAAATTCAGACTCGGCTCGCCTCGAGTGCACAATAGTGAAAAATAACACGGTTTTCATGTTTCTCGCACTATCCTCTCGAGTTCAAGCGTTACGATGCTTAAGGTTGGCTCATTCTTGACACACCTCAGACAAAAACTGATCGAGCCACGGCTAAAAAAGCCCACCGTACGTTAGGGAACTTGGAATCATGTTGCTAAATTGCATTATCACCAAGATCATTGGGGTAAGGGAAATCTCACCATCCTTAATGGGACGAGAGAATCGACAATCTCAGAAATAACACACTTCGAGGCCATTACATGCCTCGGTCATTCTTAATGGCCCCGGTCGGCAATTAATCCTTACCCTTGTCTGATCGGGATCGTTACAGCATGTCCTTGGTTTGATGAACTTGCACTCATGTAACTAAATGGCATATTCTCTCCAAGATCATTGGGTAAGGAAAACCTACGATCCTTGTCAACGGGTCAACAAAAATCAGCAATCACTATGGACACGGCCAATAGTTGAAAAAGCTTGGGATATTGACTCGACCCCCTTCTACGGAAAAGGATAAACACCTTTGAGCCAATTTCATGCATTGTTTATCTCATCGCCATGGTGAGTGTAAGAAAGCATTTTCCAATGGGAATTCATCACATGGAATCACCGAGCATGACAAACTTCCCTCTCATATGCCATATATATGAGCCAGCCTAACACTACAAAACGCATCCTTATCTACATAGAAAGCACACTTCACTCATAGAATAGCTTGGAAATGGCGCGTCTCGGAAAGTGTTTTCCCAACGTCGCAACGGTGGCGGTGATGCTGCTGCTGATTCTTCCGTCCTCGAGCCATGCCTCTACGTATGATATAGGGGACCAGGAGGGCTGGGACTTATGATGTTAACTAAGACTCATGGGTCACTGGCAAGACCTTCGATGTCGGTGATATTTAGGTAATTAATTTTACCGTAGTAATCATAAGAGCAGGAAATGCATTTGAGCTCGCTTTTGGTAAAGTGGCATATTTTTCATGTATAATCTGCATGAACATAACTTACTAATGCCTAGGGACTACACATGCGTCAGATCATCGCATGTGGTCGGTCCAGATTGTACTTCTGTTTGGATTTGGATAGTTGGGGAAAGCCATTTTCTTGTCTGAAAAACAACTATAAATAGGATGGATAGGAGTGTTTTTATATCTTTTGGTGCTTGCCTCTTGGACTGAACTAATTTTGACGATTGATGTAAATGGTAGTTTTCACCGGCATAATGTGATCTCTGTCGATGCAAATGGGTACAACAAATGCACAACGAAGAAGAACTATGGGAGCTATGCTAGTGGCAACGACCAGATAAAATTGACTGAAGCCGGCAGCCTCACTCGAGGCCAGTAAGGAGACCTCGCCCTTGCAAGGGCGAGCCTCGCTTGGCGGGAGAGGTTGGTCCTTGCCAGATCCCAACGAGGTTAGCCCTTGCATATTGCTGGTCGCTGGCCATCGAGGAGGCCGACGACAGCAGAGGAAGAAGGAAACAAAGAAAGAAAAAATAAAATGAAATTATGAATAGTATACAAAATAAATACACGTCATCGTAGCAGGGTCGTATAGGCCGAACGGCATCCACGTTAGAAATTCACGGTCAACTTGCCAGGATAGATTGAATTTGCACAAATGCAAAAGATTTAAGTCTAAATTGGCAAAAAAAAAAGTTTTGGACTAAATTTGCATAATTATAATAGGTTTAAGACGCTTTTGATAATTTCCCGATTAATAAGCTAAGGCGCTTGAGGTCGGCTCTCAACTCGATTGGGCAAAAACTGATGGAGCCAAAGGCTAAATAAGCTCATTGTACACAGATTCATCAATGGCCGCCCTTGTGTTCGATGGACTTGTTGGATTCATCTCACGAAATGGAATAATCAATCAGATCGACAATCCCTATGGACACGGCCAATTGTTGAAAGAGTTTGATTTTCTTTGCTTCAACTTTGGATTCACCGAGCCAACTGCATTGTTTACCTCATCGCCATGGTGAGTAAATCAAAGCATTTTTACCAAGCATGGCGAACTGCTTTAAATGCAACCACACACAGACGCAGACCCGCACGCAGAACACCTTCTTATATCTCCACAGAAACACGCTTCATTCTGCACAATAGCTCGGAAATGGCACGTCCGGGAAAATGCCTTCTCAATGTCGCGGCGGCGGTGATGATGTCGGTGTTGATTCTTCCGTCCCTGAGCTATGCCGCTACATATAACGTAGGGGACGAATTTGGCTGGTCTTATGATATTGATCTCGACGCATGGGTCGCCGACAAGACTTTCTATGTCAACGATGTTTTGGGTAACCGATTTTACCTGTCGTTTTAAGAGTAGGAAAAATGCATGGGAGCACGAACTCGCTAAAGCGATGTTCTTCATATATAATCTACACGGACATCACTTACTAATGCCAAACGACCACGCGCATATCGATTATCATGTATGTTTGTCGAGATTGTACTTCGATTGAGATTTGAATAAGTCGAATTGTTATTTCCAAAGTGACTGATAGGAATAAGATGAACAGGAGTGTCGTTATATCTTTTTTTTTTTACATATGGCTTCGACCGAACTGATTCTAAGCATTCATGTAATTGGACAGTTTTCATCTATGACAACACTGCTCATAATGTGGTCTCCGTCGATGCAAATGGGTACAACACATGCTCTGCGAAATCGAACTACGGGACCTTTACCAGTGGCCATGACCAGATAACACTGACTGAAGCCGGCACCTGGTACTTCATCTGCTCGTATCACTGCGACTTTGCTAACCAGAAGATGGCGGTCCCCGTCTATTCATCGTGAAGCGACGTCGACGCGGCCGACCGGGGCAAGAATTTCATCAGTCTTGGCACCCGCTACGTAGTAGATCTCAAGGTGTTTTGCTTTGCTTTAGTCCTTGCAGTTGCTCTCAAGCCCTTTTCATTTTCGTGTGTTTACTTTCCATTTTTCCCATCGTATGAAGTTGGGAAATGAAGTTGGAATAACTAAGGCATGAAGTGGTCTCAGTAGAATGCCATGAGTGCCTTGCATTATTAATTAAGGATGAATAAAAGAGGTCTACTTATCCTTGGATCCGTAATCACTGAGCAGTGGCCACTCTTCTCACTTGAAAAGGGTGAAGTGGAATGTTCGAATCCCTACTTTTAGGGGGAGTTGAGGTGGGAACGCGTGAGGATGAAGCGGGATTTCGCAATTTATGCGCACACATAACACACGCGGTAACTTGTAAAATAGAATAGGACTAGACCAAAAAAAAAAATTCTTGAAACTGTTAATTTATAACTTTTTTGCATTTTATCTCTGGATTTAAATCGTAAATAATCACATAGTTTTGGGGAAAAATATAAAAAAAAAGTTTTAAATCAATTGCATTTATGTCAATTCAATTCTAAAATTTTCAATTTGGCCAATTTAATCCTAAACACTTCAGTTACACCAATTTAATCCTAAACCTCTCAACAATTTATCAATTTAGTCATTCCTATCATTGGCAAGAAATCGCTAACGTAACGATTTAGTCAATGCCAACCATCATACATCGCATGGTCAGATGGTAATAACTAACATGGACAATTTGTTTACTTTTTTTTTTTAAATGTATATAATTTTTTTCTTTTTTTATTCTTGTTTTTTTTCCAACTCTAGCTGCAGGCCCCGGTTAGGGTGCCGCGGCCGTGCAAGTTAGAAATTTCCCCCTTAGTTTTGGCTCTTTCTCCCATCGATCAAGCTAGAAATGCTCAGATGAGGAGAAACCAGGGAAATGTTTTAGTCTGATTTCTAGCATTTAAGACCAGAAGTACCCCATAGCAATACATTTCGTGAATCTCACAATGTCAATTGCGATGATGAACTTATGCTATTATAACAATCTTTGGGTGGCTATGCAAATAACAGTAGGTTGTGAGCCAAAATTTCGAAAAGAGTGGACCATAAAAAAAAATTTAATTAGTTATTTGTTTTGTGTGCCCCAAAATAGAGTGTTAACATAACAATTACCCAAAAATTGTTCTATGATCAATTCACTTGTAATAATAATGCAACTTTCGAAACCATGAACTCGGTGAAAAAACTAAAGCTCACGAAGTTGTCGATTTTCAAGATTTGAATGCTACTTAAGTGCATGTAGTTGACTGAACTCCCGTCATAATGTTCCTAATCAAGTAAGTTACCAACCTTTCTTTTAAAAAAAAAAACTTTACAAGTGTGGTTAGTTATTTACCATGACGAGTTGACCAACATTCAAAAGAATTGATAAGTTATATACTTTACCTGTGGGGTTAGTAATTTAAACGACATCATAATGGATTTCCTAATGTTGAATTTGTTATCAATGAACAGATTTTTAGTATGCGAAGACGTAGTTACCGACATATGTAACCAATGTATCTTTTTCACAATGAATATACCAGTCAAAGTAACCGATCTCCTTGAAACTGTACTAGTGTGATTAATAAGCTAAGGTGCTTGAGGTTGGCTCTCAACTCGATTCGATGATGACTGATCGAGCCAAGGCTAAATGAGCTCACTGTACGCACAATTATCAATGCCTGCCCTTGTGTTTGATGAACTTAGATTCATGTCCGCAAATGGATTTATCACTCCAAGATCGTTGGGTAAGGAAACTTCCACGATCTTTAATGTGTCAATCAGATTGGCAATCCCTATAGACATGTCCAATAGTTTGAAAGAGTTTGACTTCTGTTTGTTTCATATTGAGATCCGCGACTCAACCGCCTTCTACAAAAAGGATGACCCACTTTGACCCAAATTTATGCATTGTTTGTCACATCGTCATGGTGAGTATACCAAGGTAGTTTCCAAAATTAAACACACCATGCACGAAATCACCAACCATAATGAATTGCCCTCTCAAGCCGCACTTTTCAGTACAGCTACCTTGTTTGTTACGACTTCACTCTAGTATAGTATACAACAAAATTCAAGCACATGCAAAGCACAAACAGACAGACATAACTCCTCTTTATCTTCATAGAAAACACACGTCAATTAGCAGAATACCTCGGAAATACAATATCTTGGAAAGTGCTTTCTCAATGTCGCAACGGTGGTGATGATTCTTCCGTCCTCGAGCCATGCCGCTACGTATTGTGTAGGGTACCAAGAGGGCTGGTCTAACGATTTTGACTTTGACTCATGGGTTGCCGGCAAGATGTTCTAGGTCGGTGATGTTTTAAGTAATCAATTCTACCGAAGTAATGGTAACAGTAGGAAATGCATTTGAACACACGTGCACATATCGACATGTATAATCTGGATGAACATCACTTACTGATGCCTCATGAATATGCATGTGTCGATCATCACATATGGTCGGTCGAAATTAAACTTCTTTTTGGATTTGCATGATGGAATGTCATTTTCTTATCTCAATAATATCGATGGGACGGCAGCAACTTTTTGTGCTTATCAATTGGTCCGAGCTGATTCTAAGGAATATCATAAATGACAGTTTTCACCTACGACAACACCTAGCATAACGTGATATCTGTCGTTGCAAATGGATACAACAAATGCTCAACGAAGGAAAACTACGGGAGCTATACTACCGGCAACGACCAGATAACACCGACCAAAGCCGACAACTGGTACTTCATCTGTTTACATCACTGCGACAATGCTAACCAGAAGGCCACAGTCAGTGTCCACTCATAGTGAAGTGAAGTCGACATGGTCGAACGAGGCAGGGATTCCACGGGTCTTGGCACCGGCTATACGGTGGATGTCAAGGTGTTTTGGTATGTTGAGCTTTGGAAATGAAGTGGGAATTGTCTCAATAACTGAGGCATGTACGTAATGGCCTCAATAGAATGCTTCGAGGGCTCTGCGTTAAGCAGTAGCTTGTTCATCAAATTTTCCGTCAAGTAGAGTGAATCGAGCCTTGACCGCAATTCAGTTGGAAATAGTCAAACTTGCGGAAAATGAAGAAAATGTTCATTCTCCTCATTAAGGGCACAAATAGAAGGTACCATTTGCATTGAAAAAAAATTCCAATTCCCATAATACCAATACGAAATATAGAAAATGAAGCAGTAGTGGATAAAAGACGTGCAGGATTTTAAGCCCATCATAATTGTCAAATCCCTAAAAGATTGGCAAAAGTACACTTAGAGTGCCAATATTTTTTAAATCACTTAAGTGTTAATTTTTTTAAAAAATGATTATTTCAACACCAACTCCGATGTGCTTCATCGGAAAAAATCCACGTAATATAAAAAATAAAATAAGCTTAAAAACTAAAAATGAGCTTTAAAAGATGCAGTTGTAGCGGCGAGGGCTCACAGCCCTCACTACTGCAACTGCAACCTTTCTTCTTTTTTATTTTTATTTTTAGTATTTTTTTGTTTAATTTTAGTTTTTTTTAAATTAACTTATTTTTAAATTTAAAATTCCACATGGCTTGATTTTTTTAAAAATATCATGTAATAAATAAAAAATAATGCCACCTGCACTGTTTAACAGAAATTGGTACTTAAATAATTATTTTTGGCCAGAATTGACACTTAAATAATTGTTTTACTCCGATTTAGCACTTAAATGAAAAAAATATTGACACCAAAGCAAGCTCCGTACACAAATATTAGCATTCCATGTGTACTTTTGCCTTAAAAGATTTCACCTTGACATACGGCGAATGTCATAATAGTATGCATAATGGCCCAATGTACCTTAGCTACATTTTGTGAGTGTTGGAAAAATATTCGTAACCTATTTGGGGAAATATGTAATACAGTCTGTTGCAACCAAAAAAATAATAATAACATGGAAAAGACAATAACAATTTGAGTAATGATAAAGTCAAATGGGCAAATGATGATACAATTACAAATCAAATTGTTATAAAATTGAACGGAATTACATAGGAAGTGAGGTACGGCTAATCGAATCTTCTTAAGGTGATTAGTTTCTGCCTACGGTACTAAACAGCTTTACAAATAGTACCTCCAAATATACAACACCTAGAATCCATTTGTATTAGCATTACGTGGATATGATTGTGTTGAACATTTAGAGAACAACTATAGAGAAAACTAGAGGAGTACTTCGAGGAGTTCTCCTTATTTGAACTAAAGTGACATGTCTATTCATAATGAAAACAATGCAGGAAATTGAAAGGACAATGACTTAAGATCATATTGGTTAGGCTCACATTAGTTGAGCCATTAATCCTTAATAATAACAATATTAAAATTAGAAACTATAGTAGAACGAAGAGTTGCATGAATTGAAGGGACACGTGAACCGAAGAGAATTGCAAAGCCATTGATCCACAATAATTACAACAGTGAGGACTCTGCGTGATAATTACAATTTGGATATCAAAATTTCTGAATTTTCGTTAATTGGAATCGTTGATTTTGCAAGTGGAGTGGGAGATCTCAGCATGTGCTCATTACTAACTAGTGATCGAAGACCAAAGTTTTATGATGGAAAATTTATTCTCGAGGGAAGAGAGTGTGTTTCCAACTATTCACTGTGCTTGGTTATTTATTTTCTGCCTCTTGCTTTGTTCTATAATTATTTGAGATTTTCTAGATTTGAAAGATGGAACTCTCGAGCATTATTGCCACAAATGAATGACACCTGTCTTTTGACCGAAATTTTTTTTTCGTTGATTTTGTGGATTCGATTGGAATAGGGCTAATCATAACTCTCTTTTTTTTTAATCAAACTTTTTTTTAATAGTTTCTTGTTATTAATTTCATTTCATCGGGTAAGGAGAACTTCGTGATCCGTAATGGGGCAACAAGATCGACAATCCCTATAGACACGGCGGACAGTTGAAAGAGCTTGATTTAGGAATCAAATGCTTTCCACAAAAAGGATGACCCGCTTTGAGCCAATTTGTGCATTGTTTCTCATCGCCAAAGTGAGTAAACCAAAGCATTTTCCCATGGGCAAGCATAGTAAACTGCCATCTCATACTGTATATGTATGGGCACCTTCTTACCTCCATAGAAACACACCTGACTCTGCACAATAGCTCAAAAATGGCACGTCCGAGAAAGTGCTTCCTCAATGTTGCGGCGGTGGTGATGATGTCGGTGTTGATTCTTCCGTCCTTGAGTTATGCCGCTACATACTATGTAGGGGAGGAATTTGGTTGGTCATATGATATTGATCTCGACTTGTGGGTTGCCGCCAGGACTTTCTATGTCCTTGATGTTTTAGATAATCGATTGCACCGTCGTCGTTATAAGAATAGGAAATGCATATGAGCACGAATTCCCTAAAGTAGCATGTCTATATATACAATCTGCATGGGACATCACTTACTAATGCCATACGACAACGTGCATATCGCTTGACATTTGGATAAAACCGGATAGTATCGTCTACAGTCTACAGTGATTAGTAGCAATTGGATGAATAGGAGTGACGTTATATATATATATATATATATATTTGCACTTATCGCTTTGACTGAACTAATTCTAAGCATCCATGTAAATGAACAGTTTTCATCTATGACAACACTTCTCATAATGTGGTCTCCGTCGATGCAAATGGGTACAACACATGCTCGGCGAACTCGAACTACGGGACCTTTACCAGTGGCCATGACCAGATAACACTGACCGAAGCCGGCACCTGGTGCTCATATCACTGCAACTTTGCTAACCAGAAGATGGCGGTCAGGGTCTATCATCGGTCTTAGCACCCGCTACGCAGTTGCTCTGAAGGCCTTATCATTTTGGTGGGTTTTTTCTTCGAGTTTTCCCATTGAACGAAGTAGGGAAAAATGAAGTTGGAATTCTCTGGATTACCACTGTCGATCCAGCGCTTATGATCCATTTGGAGTGACTTTGAATTTTTTTTTCTTTTTTTAATCAAATGTTGAGATTTTCACAGTTTTGCTTTTATTTGTTCACAGTTACGTTAGATTAAGCCAAAGAGACGGCTAACTCGTTCTGCCAAATGATAAGAAATCGCAGATATAGGTAGTTCGATGTTACTTTCTTCGTTTGAACCTACTAAAAATCACCCGAGAAGTCAGACACGAGATTTATTTATTTCATTTCATGAGGAAACTGATGATGACATGTAAGTAAATTTCTTTCATTTTGAGGATGATATGTTGTTGATGAAAGCTAGTGCTCGGCTCTTGTGGAAGGTCCATATTTGTAGGACAGATAGGCCCCGAGAGCCACAATCACCACAATCGCCACCCCTACGTTCACGATCAGTTGCCGATCCTCGTTCAAACCTGTGGTCATTCCCTTCACTGCCCTCTTCGCAGCACCGACCAAATTCTCGGTTTCGATCGCTTTCCTGCCTGAGATGGCTTTTGGAATGCTAAACTTTTGTGTATCATCATCGTCCAATCTGGCCCCGGTGTTATTCTTCCTCGAAACCTCTATAGTTCCGTTTCTCTGCGCATCGTCCTCCTCATTTTTCTGTGGTGATGATTTGTTTCCCTTGTCATGTGGAGTCTGCTGTTGATCTTCGGTTTTCTCGGTTGTCCGCGATTCATCGGTAGGTCTGTCGCCCTTCTCCTTTGCTCCAACTCCCAAGTCTTCACCGACTCCATAAGCAGTGCGGTTCGACATCACATACGATGCGGCTCCTTTCCGGCTTGCGTTTCGTGGCGTTGGGTCACTGGCCTTGCTTGACGTGGCTTTTGGAGGGGCTTCTTCTTGCCCCTTTTGATGTTTCGCCTGATCAACGGCTTCCTTTGCGACGGCAACTACCTTGTCGTCGCTCTTCGTCTTTCTGATGTCGCCGCTGGAAGTGGTCACCGGGGGAACATTTTGTTGACCAACCTTAGGAGATTTTGGCTCTCTTTCAGTGCTCAAAGATTGTTTCTGAGTCCTCACTTGGGGTGGTGGTGCTTCTTCAGGAGGGACTTGCGTGATGGTTTTCTTCGGCAGAGTTAGGACGAGAGTTCCGCGCTCCAACTTGCCTCTGATCTCTCCCGGCTTGCAGTTCTCCGGCACCCTGAAATCCTTGCTGAAACGGCTGAATTTGTTGGTCCCGAGAGGACGCTCTCCACGGACTTTCATAGTTCGCCGTCGCTCATCATATGTCACCTTGATTTGCTCCTTCACAAAACCTGCGTATGAACAAATTACATACAACGTGAGAAGGTCAAATTTCGAGTTATCATGTCGGTGCCGACGATTTCATCATGGCCGGAGGACCCAAAGAACGCGTCTTTGAATCGAGAAATTATTACTCGAGTGCAATACATGTTCTAACCCAAATTGAACCATTAAACTTAGTACAACTATGCTTCTATGATTGAGCCAAGCCAGAAAAGAGAGGAGACAACTATTGATGGCAGAACAAGGATAGAATGTCAATAAAGCCGAAGGAAGGAACATGCAAAACCTGGAAGAGAGGCGCTCAAGAAATTCGCGGTCGGTTCCTCCCGCCACTCGAACGCGGGCTGAAAATCCTCGTACACAGGACGGCCCGTCACTTGCGGCGTCCGGCCAGCAACAGTTCCCGACGTTCTCGACCTCGTCGCCATAAACGTATCTTATATTTTCCCCCCTCCTAAACTGTTGATGGGATAGACATTTTACTCGGCGTTGTCGGTCCGTATATAGAGTCTTCAACAACGTCGGTGATGCTTGCGGCGTACGTAGGTTTCGTGCGTTTGTGTCTGATGGGTGAGATTATTCTTCGTCGATTGCTTCGGTCCGTCTCTTTGGGTGATGTTTGTGGAGTCAAATTGAACAAGGCAATACATTGCTTCTCTGAGAAACGAGGAGCAAAGTTCTTTGTTTAGCCTCTACGCCTCGCCTACGTGAGAGGCAATGTAATCTGCCCATTGGTGCTTTAAGCCAATCCATCCCCACTATTTCAATTCCCTACTTGAGGATTCCTCCTCATGCTTTTGCACAAGTCTGGAGAATTAGAGAATCCAATTAAAAAAAATCGAACCCTGACATAAAAATACGTAGCCAATGTTGATTTCAAATACGACCGAAAGTGACAATGACCTCGGCTCCGACCCGCGATAAGTTATTGGGCGCTTCTGGATTATGGCATGCGTGGCGCTCAACTAGATAATAAAAAAGTAGTGATAAAGTACGTGGTTATCGTATCTTACGAGTAACTAATTATTTCACCGTGCGGCTCACAAATACGAAGGGCTCTCACTTTTTCATGTGACATCACTTGAATGTTATAACAGTTGCAACTCTCGTGCAAATCGGGAATTAAGCAATTAGTGTGGAATAGACTCCGATCGTGATGTTTGCGATCGGATCGGAAGAGAAAATTTTCCCAATTAGATCCACTCAATTTGTTAAGAGGGTCGAAAATGAAAAGTCAGGAGAAATGGAGGACTGAAGTAAGAGACGAAAAGTGAAAGGCTCACCTGAACACGTTCCCACGAATTCCCAACAGTGCACCTAACAAGGACAAAGACAACATCGTCACTCACTTCACTTCACCACCGTTTTTCTCTCCACTACGACGCCTTCTTCTCTCGGCGAATCTAACACGTTCACTTCACTGTCACCTTTTTGTTATTTCTTTTCTCCTTTTCTCTGTTTATGCCTTCCAATCACTACTCTATTTCAGTCACTTTCGGCTGTAAGCATCTCTCTCTCTCTCTGCTTCTTCTTTTGCACTGTAAGCTCTCTCTCTCTGAAATGTGGCTTTTTGCTCTGATGAAAAGAATCTAGAAAGTGATCTTTTTAGCTTGCTTACAATACTCAAGAACAGAGGATAGCGGATCGACCCTTTTAACTGTTCAGGCTTCTTTAGCAAGGCTAGGGGATAATGGCTAGGTAAAGATGGTTCCTTTTCAACTCGCCCACGGTAGCTTAACAAGAAATGAGAGAAGCACACTGGCGCGAACTGTTGTGTTCTTGCCTCTTTTCTCTCAGCGAAACCAAACAGAGCAGTTACCCAGAAATAAAACTGATTGGAAGTTCCCTTTTTGGGTGATGTAGGACTGAACAAGGGCTCTTGTGGGCGGGGCGGTGCGGACTGAGAGATGAGCAGGGCTTTTCTTCAAGCACTTGGGGTGCTTTCGTTATGGTGGTTTGTGGCATCAGCAATGGCTCAATCCACAGAGTACGTCGCGTACAAGGACCCAGAGCAGCCGGTGGCCGCAAGAGTGAAGGACCTCTTGAGTAGAATGACGCTGGAAGAGAAGATTGGTCAGATGACACAAATCGATCGCTCCGTGGCTACTTATGACTTCATGAGAACCTACTCCATTGGTAAATAGAACAGATCATCGTTGTTTATGGTTGTGCATTTTATGTTTTATTTCTTTCCTGTGTTTCTTTTTGGGGCACTTGGTATGTGGGGTTTGTAGTTGGGTTATTATATATTCTGTAAAGTTCACATTTTTTAAGGTGCAATAGTTTGTGTTGTTAAGTGACCTACCATTGCAAAGTTTAGCAGATGTCGTCACATTTCATGTCTGGACTCCATGCATGTTGGACTTACTGTTATGTGAGTGCGGGACACATGACCTAGAAGTTTAATTTGTTTATGTCACGATGATTGTTCATCTCCAGTTATCCGGTGCAGTGTATAGGTTGCCACCTCACCGTCACAGAGCTAATATTTTGTGGTGAATGAGCATTTACCTTTTCTGATTAGTTTAGTCCTGGGAAAAATCCTAGCAGTATCGACTCACGTGTGCAGACATGGACATGATCCATTTTGGGTTCATTTTGCAAGGGATCAAGGAGTCTCTATTTTACTACATGAGACGCAAGGGGTGATCAGCCTCTTTCACATATGAATGTACAAGCTGGGTTTCAGCAATAAGTTAGACTCTCGTATTAATTGAATTCATTTCACTGTTATAAGAGAAGCAGGACTTCCATCTTGGAGTTGAAAGAAACTATGATTGTCCTTCCGCATTTACTCTTCCGATACTTATTGTAAGTATGATAATTGGGGATAGACATATGAAAGTCCTATTTCTTTTTCTTCAAAATCGTTCAGCCCTCAAAGTCATATGACATGCTTTCTCTGTAGTAAATCTGTATATGATATTGCCATTGATAAGTGCCACACCAATTACACATACTTCATGGATCTTGTACGTGAGGGACCCTGCCTCCTAAAATCATACTACCATAGATGCTTTAGAGGCATCAATAACCTCGAATCATCTACTGAATTCTTTGGTTGATGTGATTATGATGTGTTACTCACTCCATCAGATAACTAATGCGATAACTCGTATCTGTTTATAGCTCTCACAGAGACAACATCATCTTAATATCAAGAAAGAGTCCCATAAAAATGTCAGGTTGGCAGACTCTTGAAATGTTGTTGGGTATGTTGCAGGGAGTGTCTTGAGTGGCGGTGGGAGCACTCCACTTCCCGAAGCAAGTGCGGAGGATTGGGTCAATATGATAAATGGCTATCAGAATGGTTCTTTGTCCAGTAGATTGGGTATCCCAATGATATATGGAATAGATGCTGTTCATGGGCACAATAACGTCTACAATGCAACAATTTTTCCGCATAATATTGGTCTTGGTGCAACAAGGTAAAAAAAGTGTTAATTCTTGCAAGTATAGTAATGTTTTAGCTTTGGAAATTATCTACCCTCTAATGTGGTATAGAGTTCTGAGAAACTGTCCTGTACAATTTTGTAGTGCATCAATTTTATGTCAATTTCTGAAATACCAGCGTGTGACTTAGTAGGTTTAGTAATCTCAATTATGATCGTTTGGCTTGAACCTGTACTTCCTTCAAGGCAAAATATTCACCTGATATGCTATTTTCTCCAGAACTTTGAAAATAATTCTCTGGATCAATCCAAGTGGAATTTTTCATTAATTATTACCTCATGTGCAGAGACCCTGACTTGGTGAAAAAGATTGGTGCTGCCACAGCCCTTGAAGTCAGAGCCACAGGGATTCCTTACGTCTTTGCCCCCTGCATTGCAGTAAGCAACTTAAACAAAATGTTGACAGGATTAAGCAAAAAACATACCTGATATACACTTCAAAAGTTGTCATATAGGCCTTTTCAGCGGATCTTTATAGGGCTTTCAGAATTTTATTTCTTGAGATTATTTTGATAGGTTTGCAGAGATCCAAGGTGGGGCAGGTGTTATGAAAGCTATAGTGAAAACGAGGAAATTGTGCGACAAATGACTGAGATTATACCTGGATTACAAGGGGATATTCCTTCTGGCTCTCCCAAAGGAGTTCCATATGTCGGAGGAAAGTATGAACTCTGAACGAAAATTCGTTTATTTGCATCAAGCTTTCGGGGGGCTCGTTCAAGACTTACTCGAACAATTATTCAACAGAAAATAAGATCTTTGGTTTCGTCTCATCGAGATAGAGATAGGAAAAAGAGAGATTTTCGTCGTTTGTGGATCACTCGGATAAATGCAGTAATTCGAGAGAATAGAGTATCCTATAGTTATAGTATATTAATACACAATCTGTACAAGAGACAGTTGCTTCTTAATCGTAAAATACTTGCACAAATATGGCTTTCTAGTATAGACTGTAGATTGAAATTGTAATGTGCTGAGTTATTATGAACTCTTTGGCTTTCTAGTGTAGACTGTAGATTGAAATTGTAATGTGCTGAGTTATTATGAACTCTATGGCTTTCTAGTGTAGACTGTAGATTGAAATTGTAATGTGCTGAGTTATTATGTCTAGGCAGTACCTTTTTTTAAGGGGTTATTGGGAAATATTCTTTAAGCAATTCAACATTTTCTGATGATTGCTGATGTGCCCTTATATGACATGCCTGGTGCCTTGGAAAGTGCATTCTCTATGATCCACCAAAACTGTTATGTTTCTATATGATTTGTTCCTCACTCCATCAATCGCTACTGATCTGGGGGCACCATCTTTACTAAGAATTCTCGGTCTTTAGTATTGAAGTCCTTTCAACTTCGCTCTTTTCCTGTCATTGTTGTCAGTTGTCAATATTGAATTGCCTTTCTTTTAGAGTTTCCTCCTTAACTTAACTTCAAAATATCCACAGGAACAAGGTCGCAGCATGTGCAAAGCACTTTGTGGGTGATGGAGGAACTACCAAGGGGATCAATGAGAACAACACTGTTGTTGACATGCATGGTTTGCTCAGTGTCCACATGCCTGCTTATACAGATGCAATAATTAAGGGTGTTTCAACAGTCATGGTCTCTTACTCTAGCTGGAATGGAGAAAAGATGCATGCTAATCGCGACCTTGTTACTGGTTTCCTTAAGGACACTCTCAAATTCAAGGTTCGATCGACTCTGCGTTGTTTCAGCTATATAAATAATTAGCAAACAACAGCGGCATTTAATACTGCTCAACAAATTGTGCCCTTGGGAGAAGGTTTTAAGAGTCCCGAGATGGGAACAAAGGTTTATATATGGCATTAGGTGGTCGCGTGATGTCCATAAAGAGTTCCGCTTTTGTTATTCCCAGCAGTATAGTGTTTGTGCAAGTTTTTATCTATGCTGATCTTCCATTGAATTGGGATGTCTGATTAAAATTCATTTTGAATCAGTCATCTTTTAGCCTCGACAACCTACATTCTTCATGCTCTTAAAAATACACACACACACACACACACACATTCTTCATGCTCTGTTCATATCAAAAGAGGTTTGAGCCACCCTGCTTAAGATTTATTTCTAGATCAAATTATGCCTATAGATGATGCATAAGAAGTGTATGGTCTAGCAATCTCTTCTTTGTATGGCCTAATCATCATCTATATCTCCTGTGTCCTATCTATTTATTTCGTAGTTCCATCGGTGCTACTCATCTATTGTCAAATTCTCGTGTATATGAAATAGTTGAATAGTTAACTTCTTGGTTGCTGAACAACATATACTTCCATGCACTCAATCGCAGTTATACGACAAGATGCCTGCGTGCCAAATACTTTCATTAACACCCATATTCTGCCACAAACTAGCTCTGTGAAATGTTATATACACATCTTCACCTTTTACAAGACATACTATATTGAGACATAGTTGACAGTGGGTCCCCGTTATTAGAAAATTAATAGTGGATCCCTGTTGATGGTAAGTCAAATGATATCTATACCATGGAATATCAATCGCTTACTTGGATATTTTGATCAACTTTAGGGCTTTGTTATCTCAGACTGGCAAGGTATAGACAGGATCACTTCTCCTCCACATGCAAACTATACCTATTCTGTTGAAGCTGGAATTTTAGCTGGCATCGACATGGTTAGGTTCTCTTCTGCCATTTGATGTTTTCTCAACTGTCATTTAAAGATAGATGCGTCATTTGACAATTCAAGTTCAGATCAAAGAATATGGATTTAATACCTAGTCTTTGTTTTGTGTCTTCAACAGGTCATGGTCCCTTTCAATTTTACGGAGTTTATTGATGACCTAACTAACCTAGTTAAAGAGAAGGTTATCCCCATGGAACGAATTGATGATGCAGTGGAGAGAATATTGTTTGTCAAGTTCACCATGGGCCTCTTTGAAAACCCTCTGGCTGATCTTAGTCTGGTGAATGAACTTGGAAGCCAGGTTAGTGAAGTTATTATCCCATATGAACATTCCCATTAGATGATGATACCTGCTGGTGGCTTGGTGCTAAGGCAAATGAAAAACACTTTACGAAAGATTGGGCATTTTACTTGGCATATTCCATGAACCACCGTCATTTTTCAGTTACATATGCTTAAATTTGTTTATTTGCTCCACTGCTACTGTAAGTAAGCTAACATGCATCCATGGATAATTACTTGTCCTGTAAGTTTACCAGGCACACAGAGACTTGGCGAGGGAAGCCGTGAGAAAAACTCTTGTGCTGCTGAAGAATGGGAAAAATGAGACTGATCCTCTACTGCCACTTCCAAAGAAGCCAAAGAAGATCCTAGTCGCAGGTAGTCATGCTGATAATTTGGGTTATCAGTGTGGTGGATGGACGATCACCTGGCAAGGATTTAAAGGAAATAGCTACACCAGGGGTACTTCTCCTACTATGACCTCTACTACTTCCTCGTGTCTTCTTCTTCAGTTCTATTTGAGGACTAATTGCATATATTGGTTCAAGAATTCTGTTATGTGCTATTGACCTATAAGGTCATAGAACATCATGGCATTTCGTCTTTTTGAACAGTTGAAGTCTTTTCTTTAGTTTTTGAAATGAGACAGCAGAATAAGCATCTAAACGGCAAGCTTTGCAATGAAGAAAGCTTAAAAAGTTTGCGGACAATTTCTTTGAACAGACTAGTTATGCATTATGGTGATGTGAAGATCTAGATGATTTGTTTAAATACCCTGGTTTTGTTTCCGTGTGTTGGGATAGGTAAAAGTGGCATTAGGTTCCTCAGGAAAGGAGAAAGAAACTATCATCAAAGCCTTTCAGAACTTGCTGAGGAGGGCATTTGGCATTGTCCACTCCTACACAGACTTGCATGCTAGTAACTGCCTAAAAGTTAAATTAAGAAAAATCTTTGGTCTAGTCCAGAGTCTACATACTGTTGGAGCACATTCCTTGTCCAGCCTTGATCTCCTCTGGTGATGTTAAGCGCTGTTGTTCTGGGCCTTTTGGTTTTTAGTTAATAAGAATTCGTGAAGTACAATCTTTCGGTTCCTTTGAAGACAACTAAAGGGAAATTTTCATATTGATTATTTTTTTTCCTTTTAATGCTACTGCAGGAACTACAATTCTCAGTGCCATAAAGTCTACAGTTGATTTGAGCACGGAAGTTGTCTACCAAGAAAACCCCAACAAGGATTTTGTTAAGTCCACTGATTTTGATTATGCTATTGTTATTGTGGGTGAGCACCCTTATGCAGAGACTGCGGGAGATAGCATGACACTTACAATGGCAGACCCCGGTCCCACCACCATTACCAATGTCTGTGAGGCTGTGAAATGTGTGGTCATCGTAGTTTCAGGAAGACCTCTTGTGGTTGAACCATATATTTCTTCAATTGATGCCCTAGTGGCAGCATGGTTACCGGGCACTGAAGGTCAGGGAGTGGCTGATGTTCTTTTCGGGGACTATGGGTTCAGTGGAAAGCTTCCAAGGACATGGTTCAAATCTGTGGATCAACTCCCCATGAATTTTGGGGATTTGCACTACGACCCACTCTTTCCTTTTGATTTTGGACTTAAAACTGAGTCTGTCCCAGGCCTTGTAGCAAGGTAACTTCTACTGGTGAATTCATTCAAAGGGAGCTGGCTCCAAAATTAAAACTGCTTTTGCGTTATGATCACGTCGATTGGCTTATGCTGTCTTTCATTTAATTTGTGTTGGCAATTGACAAATGTGGTTGCGCGCTTGTTGGAGACTTGACTACTTCAGATTTTTTTGCATTGCCATGTGAATATCCGCAACATTTATGTGGTATCTGATAATGTTCTTATTTGAAGAAGTTGGTCTTTGATAAGAGTGTTGGCCCTGTTGGGCATATGCTCCAACTGACTTTATCGCAATGATGACTGTCAATCAACATCAGCATCACCTTTATCCCAAACTAGTTGGAGATGGTTTATTTACCAATTTGCAATCCTGAAGTGCAAGTAATAGCTGTTACGCTATATATTTGAGAAGACGATAACCTGGTTCCTCTGTGCTGAATTTAATTTCTCTATACAGGGCTATCTCTTTTGGCACTGATTGGAGACCGCACCCCCTAATGGTCACGGCTTGCTTAGCTATCAGCCTATATTCCACAGGTATGTTGATGTGAATTCTTACTGTCCATACAAATCTTCTGCGGCTTGTTGCTCGGGTTCGCTTTCAACTGATTGATTTCCTTGTCATTTGTTTTCTGATGTTGGTAGGTTATAGCTGGCAGGCACCGAAGGTCATATTGATATGGTAGAAGATTTATCTTGTGTAGTTCATTTGGATGTAGTACTCCGGGGGGGAAATGATTAATCTCCTCTTCTTCTATTCTTATTTGATTCATGAGAGAGAAATGGCTTCTCCCTCTCCGACTTTGCAGTCTGACTCTGTAATGACTCTGGTTTCCGGAACTATATATAGGGGCATTTGCTGGGATCTTCCATGCTTTTATGTATCTATGCCTTCTTTGCCGCTCTTGAGAGTCAAGAGTTCTGTGCGCAAGCGCAGTTATATCAGTACAGTTCAAAGTCGGCATGTAGGGGACCTCGAAACTTCTTAAATTCCTGCAATCAAGTTCTGTGAGTCAGTCATTGGAGTTTTCGCAATCATCCTCGAAAAACTTTCGGCGCCAGGACATCTCTCGATGCCATCTGATTCGACAAAGTGCGTCAAAACTGTGGAGATTAAAGATGTTTGTACTAATGACTGACCGGAGGTCCGAGAATAATAGGACATGGCGGGTTCTTAAAAGCGCTCGCCTTGTACGTACCTCGGCATTTCAGGTTTTCTAGCTCGATCGCTGAATGTGAACGGAAAGGAGCCTTGATCACTGACTACGGCAGTCTTAATATTGCACAAGTCATCTCATACGGTTTGAAATAGTTGCATGGCCAATTGCAAGACTAACTAAGGACATCTTCGAGAGGAAACCGAGACTTTCTCGTTATGGTAAAGAAAGGTTTCATTAGTCTGCGACCCCTTAAGCGTCTTGATAAAGGACTAAGAAATGGATTCTTTGACGGCTGAGCAACGGATACTACTATAATACTAGAAAATATTAACACCTTTTGAAAATTACCACAATTTATTTGAAAATTACCAACAATGTTTGAAAAAATGATGATGATTTTAACTTAAGGTTAATATCACGAAAAAATTTAAACTATTACACATGTGAAAAATTTATTCTAAATTATTTTTTTTTTCACCATCAAAAATCTCAAATCGGTACACTTGTGACAAATTTATCCTAAATTATTTTTCTGACCATCAGAAACCCTAAACTAGTACAATTGTGATAAATTTATCCCAAAATAATTTTTTTGCCACAAAAAATTTCAAATTAGTACACGTGACAAATTTACCCTATGTTAGTTTTTGTTAAATTAAATTAATACCATGAAAAATTCCAAATTGATAAACTTATAACAAATAGAGGGTAACATTTATACCCGACAATTGCCACGTATCATATAACTCAATAATTTCACTGTAGAATTTAGAAAAAATTAATTGAGGGTAAATTTATCACGATTGCACCAGTTTTGAGTAAATTTATCACAGGTGTATCAGTTTAAGGTTTTTGGTGGTTAAAAAAATAGTTTTGGGTAAATTTATCACAAGTCTACCAGTTTGGAGTTCTTGGTGGTACTAACCCTTTAACTTATGGGGTTTTTGAATTATCCGTAAATAAGGGATGAATAATCCATTTCTCACTTTAACAATTAATTCACTATTCTATACATTTTTTTTTTTGAATTGGGCCGAACATCATAGCGATACTACGCACAAGGCCCAAGGCCTCGTTCTGAGACCCGAAGGAAAAATTAACCATGCCCGAATTGGTTTTGGGAGTGTGACACGCGGCATTCTCCTACAGGTCCACGACTGAGAAGATCTTTCTTTCCCTTATTTTCGAGACGATTTTCGAATTTCAAATCACGCTGCAACGGTCATATTTTCCCCCTAGGGTTCCCAACGTTTCTCTCCCCCGTCTACGACTACAAATACTACCTACACCGTCCGGTCTCTGCAAATTGCCCAAAACGCCTTGTTTTGACAGACGCAAATCGATTCCCATTTGCCCCAGAACTAGAACATTAAACCCCCCCCCTCTCTCTCTCATCTTCTCCAATCTCTCTCCCTTGCCTCGGGGCGAATCCGCGGTCGCGACTTCTCATAGCCGAAATGGACTTCCACACGCTGCCGAGGAGGGAGCTCCAGGTGCTGTGCAAGAAGAACAAGATCGCTGCCAACATGACTAACGTCGCCATGGCCAATGCCCTCGCTGCTCTCCAACATGTAATTAATGAATCTCCTCTCCTCCTTAGTTTATTCTGATGATGATTCGGTGGTGTATTGCCTTCGATTTTTCCGCTTCTTAGTGATTCCGATGATGATTCGATGGTGTACTGCCATCAATTTCGCCACCGGCTGATTTGGTGAATCACGAGATTAGAGAAGGAATGTTTTGAAAAGAAGAATCTGGAAACTTTTTGAACAGTTTTGTGGTTGTAATTGAATTATCATCGATTTCGCTGCTTCTTGTGATTCCGAGATGATTCAATGGTGTATTGCCATTGATTTTACCACCAGCTGATTCGGTGAATCACAAGATTAGAGAAGGAATGTTTTGAAAAGAAGAATCTGGGAACTTTTCAAAGAGTTTCATGGTTTTTAGTGTGGTTGAAGTGACTAAAAGGAGAATGAATTGATTCATCTGCGGTTCAGATCTATTTATAACGGTGACGATCTAATTTTCCATAGTAGAATGTTATCAATGGAATTTAATATTGAGCGCGGTTGAATCATTTTTGATAACATGATGTTGCTTGAAAATCGAGTGGAGAGAAAAAAATTTCCTCCTATTTCATCTTACTGGTTTTATATTTTTCTTGAAATTTTTGCAACAGGTCGAGGGGTTGGAAGAGTTCCTAAATCCATCTGAACCTACTGTTGCGATGCAATCGCCAGAGAAAGCTCCACCTGAAACCCCTGCAGTTCCTCGAACTGCAACCCGAGCCTCAGCTAGGGCAAAACCTACAAAGGATCCTGACAGCTCGCAGATCATGTCTCATGCTCGCCGCAGCACAATGAGCAGTAGGCGGCATGCTGCAGATCAGGAGAACAAACAAGTCAATCTGCCAGATACTCCTGCTATGCCGGTAACCGGAAAAAGAACAGGGCTTGCCTCGGCCCAGAGAAGAAAGGAGGCTATGCAGAGAGATGAGAAGAATGAGGAAAAAAATCAGGATGTGCCAAAGTCTTCAATAGTGAAGAGCAGACAGAGAAAGGCCCAAGTATCTGCAGCGCCAAGGGTATACAGCACAAGGAGGTCGGTGAGGTTGTTGGAGAAGTCGATGTCTGAACTGAAGCTGTCTGAGGAAAGAACCTCTGAATTGGAGCCAATTAAAATGGATGACCTGGGTTTAAAAGAAGAATCAGAAGAATTCCTAGAAGAAATTGAAGAGAACAAGAATACACTTGGTAGGTGTTCTAATTTACAGAGGACATTGATTTAGGAGTTGAGAGTGATAGAGCTATGACACTTTCTATTCATCATAGTTTATTGTTGTTGACACTTGGTAAGGATTCTTTTGGTCTTATTTGTAAAAGCAGTCACTTAGTCGTAGATTCAAATGAATGATAGTTCTGATTAGCACTATATTATAAATGCAGATGCTGATTCCCAGGCTGAAGAAGAGGAGAGTTCAGAGAAACCCGATCATTCGAATGTTCCTGTTGAGAAGTCAACTGGAATGGAGGATAATGAAAGAGAACTCAAAAGTGATGTGAATGTGGAGAACAGTTGCGTTGGAGCTCTCAGCTCCGAGGTACTCCTGGAAGCTGAATGCGGCAAATCTGATTGCCTGAGTGCCCTTTCTGATTCTGAATTGAAATATGATGTCCTTGATGAGAAGTCAGATCAGTTGGATTATAACCTACTTGGTAAGTCGAGTTATCGCATATTTTCTGGTACATTATTTTCTGCAATCACTAGTATCATGCTAATAATGAACACAAATTGCTTTGTAGTGTCAAAGCTGAACCAAGATTTGCCACCAGTAGACACTTTGGCCGTGCAAACTGATGGTCACAATGCTTCTACTGAGATTGAGGATCATCATGTAGAAGAGACAACAAACCTGGAGATTTCAGAAGTAGCAGCAGCTTTTGGAGAGTACAATCAAAGTGATGATGTTGACGTTGATGTAAAATTCAAGACAGACGAGAAGCTACTGAATGAAAACATCCTGGATAATGAGGAAACTGTTGTAACGAATCCATTAATTCCTGAAGAGCAGAACTCTCATCAGCAGATGGTGGAAAATAATGAGGGAGTTAATATTGCTGAGACAATCATTTCTACCTCTGATGATTCTGATAAACTATTTCCTCATATCACAGCCGACTCAGATCGGTTAGTCCCTAACTGCGATGATATCCAGGAGCCAGTTGGGGACAATGAGTCGGGTGTTGAAATTTCTTTGTCCAGCCAATTGGAAATTTGGGACAGTTCTCCTGTTGAGAAAGAAGAAAGCATCAAGCTTGACCAGTTGATGTCTCCTTGTCTTGTTAGTCCAATAATTCAGACAGAGAAGCATGAGGATGAGCAATTGGTTGAAGTTGAAGTGATCGAATCAGAAGAGTTCGCCATGGAAGTCCGTGAGTGGCACAAATCATTGGTTGAAGCTTCTGCGGCTGCAAACTCATCAGAAGTGAATGCACCCGGCATTCAAGAATATGCTGATCTTCAAGAGCTAGTTGATGTTCATGTGATGCCAGAAATGGAGTTTGTCGAAGGAACTTGTGAATTGCCTCCATCTGCCACTGCAGACAAGACTCCAATTTTTGTGAGCAAAATAGGCACGCGTTCTCCTCTTGCTGTGAATGGTAAGGTTGCACTTTCCCCATTGACAGCTGACCGACTGCCGAAGTCTCCTGTGCTGGCGAAGTCATCCACTAAGAAGCAGTCCACGGTCAGAAAGATGGATAATAATCTGGACGATAACAAAGAGAACATGGTTAGCCCACCCTCCCCATTGGCAGTAGCAGCTGATCAGCAACTACTTGAGCTCCCTGGGCAAGTGAAGTCATCAAGCAAGAAGCAGCCCGCACCGAGAAAGATGACCACTTTGCTAGGTGAGGACAAAGAGAATATGCAGAGGAGTGGCAGAAAAGTTGAGCCAAACACAGAGAAGGCGAAAAAGAAGAGTGATGAAGAGAAGAGTAGAGATGAGGATACAGTGCGGGAGTCCTTGAAAAAGAAGAGCCTCAGGCAGCTGAAGAAAATGTTCAAGGAAAGATCAGGAATTCCTGAAACCGAAAGGAAGAAAGATGCTACTGAGGTATGCTGATTTTACTTGGTGATGCTTTCTACTTTGCTTTGTGGTTTCATCATTTTGAACTGTTTCCTAATTGTTGAGCAATGCATCATATGATTAACTGTTTCGAAAATGTTCAGCTGCAGCAGCAACATTTGGGGAGTGCAAGACCGGCTTTGCGAGTGCTGTCAGAAAACCAAATGGCTCTGGGTGAGGTAGAGGGTAACTGATTGTCTGGTTTCGGGGATTGTGAGGACCTTCTTTTTATCTGGAGGGTACAAACCTCGGTTTGCCTCTATTGGGTTCTTTTGTAATGTAATAAGAGTTAAGTGAAGACCATCCTGATTTGCTAGTCTTACAATCTCTCCTTCTACTTAAAGTTGCTTTTTGGACCAGATTGCGGGAATTTTTCAATTCCTAAAAAGTCTATCAATTAATGTTGCCCCATTTTAAGATCTCATCCAGATAACTATCGTCAAGGTAGACTCATCTGTAAGGATGAAGAGACTTGCCCCTGACTTTTGGCCGTCCAATATTTATCTGTTCATCTGTTTTTCCAGTCCTCCATATTGTGGATGAGAAAGCGGCTTCCTTCCAGGATAAGAAGAATTCAATAGCTCAGTAGCCTTTTGCATCAAAACCTTTTGCACGAGTAGCTTGTTGAGATCCAACCATCTTCAACCATCGTTCAAATTCAACCGAAAAAAAAAACAACCGTCGTTCCGTCACTTTCTCATGCAAATCCTGCTTCATATTTTCTTCTAATCATCATTTATGTCAATAAAAATATCTTCTGATGACTAAAAACAGAGGTTTGCTTTATTGGCGGGTAATATGCCTCCAACCTATCTTTCTAAGAGCCCTGCAGCAGATTACTAGTATTACCAAGTAGCAGGCATTGTCAGAATGAGCAATCTTGAATTGATGGATCTGCTCTGTACGTGGGCGTTCAGAAAAGCCATGGTCTTTTGTCCTCCCCTCCTGAGAACGAGCCATCCAACCAAGTCTGATGCATGTAGATCCACATAAACTCACCTGGAATTTCGGCATGCTGAATTTCATGATATAAAGGAGGGCTTAGTGACTGCAATAAAGATTCTCAACAGAATCTTAATCATTGTTAAGATCGTGAGATGATTAAACCCAAATCAATGGTATTAATTTAGCCATACCCTTGAACTGAGCAAGACTGTTGTCACACGGCATTCTCTATCTTTACCTGCAGAACAATTGAACTCAGAACCACCATGTTGCAGATGAATTTTCAGGTAGAGCTACTGAACGTATTTCCTCTAAAAACCATCACATTTGTTGGGATAGAATTGTTGCTGTCACATGCCATTACCATCTGTTTATTCATCTTGGAAGCTTAACCACCCACTACACCAACCAACCACGAAATTGTCATCTATTTTAGTACTGTTTTGCAAAACTGACCTTGGAGAATGTATCCAAATAATCATTCTAATAAATAAGAGCAGTTTCATGAAGTATCTTTGCAAACTTATACTAACTTGAAACAAATGGGGTTACAGTACCACTTAGTTTTGGGGACAAACTACATAATGTTAGCAACAAAGTACAGTTCGTGCAACAGCCTTATCTGATAGAAAAGGCTCCAATAATCATGAACTGATCGTACAAAATCCCTAGTTCTACGAAGAGCATATCTAATTGTATTAGTGTCTAGAATTGATTTCTGCTATGAATTTCAAGAAAATTACATTCCAAAGCCATTTCACCAAGCCTAAAACTCAATATTATGGTAATATACCATCAACTTTTTAGGGGTCAACATGGTTTAAGAAGCTTCACCAGTGCATGATCAGTCAGGTTGAATGAAGTTGCAATTCTTGCCATGTAGTAACCGAGATCAAAGCCTACTTGGAATACACCTACTCCCAATTTTGCACATTAAAATGAAGCTAAGATACAAGCTCAATTTCCAACTGACAGTGTGCTTAGGTGACGAATGGCATATATTGAGATTAATCCTTTATTTTAGCTAAACTGTAGACTTCAAGGTCATGCCAAGCCTATTTCATGCAATCAAACACTACTCAAAACGGAGACTGAGGGAGGGCTTCCAATTGTGGACAAAGTATCAATGTCAGGTGATCTAGAAAAAGAATTTACGGTTAGAATTCATGTTCAGTGTAGTCGAGCTCCAATCAAGCAATTGCTAACCTATTTGGCTTTTGGATTTTATGCTTCCCCAGGCACTATATTGGTCCTGAGTCCAGATCGTTGCGACTGGAATCAGATGAGAACACATAACGACATGTAAATGGAAAAATGGTTAGAAATGAGTATCATACCACACAATTCACACTTATCAAATTTCACCAGCCACGTGTCTGAACATATTTGAGCTACAGAAACTCTATCAACCCATACTCGAAACTGCTTTCCCAGCTGATCTCCATAGGAGTTGGCCAACTCATCTATGCACTGGGAGAAAGGAATCTCTATTCCAGAAGGATGTACAAAAGTACCTAGTGAATTCTGCACAGAAAATAAGTAAAATTTTCTTTCACCAAGTAAAATGGCAAGACTTTCGGAATTTACAGATAAATTGATCTCCCTAAAGCAAAATGAGGTAATAAGGCCAGAACAGGCAATATAAGATGCCGAGTGACCTAAGCAAATGGGACATTTAGCTCTCGCATTGACGAACCTCAGCATCTTGAAATTACTGTAGAATCAAGAAAAATTTTATCTATAGGAGAAGACTTGTCCCTCTGTTAGAGGTGGTCCAGATTTTCTCTTAATTGCAGTAAACAAAATTGACTAGGATGCCAGACTGATAAGTGACAACTAAAGCTCACTTTTCCAGCTTTGCTTTCTGTGGCACGATATACATGAAGGACGTGTTTATTCTTTGCATTTGAAGTCTTAACATATGGAGGACAATGCATAATTCCTCTCATAACAGCTTAAAACCATGTGTTTTCTACTCCCACGATTCCTTTAACCTTTATTAATTAATTAGCTTTAAGAAAAGAAGTTAGATTGTGCAGACACGAGGTCAGACTTTTGCTGAGTGTACCCCGACAAATGCAGTGGACACGGAATTTGGAGGAAAAGGTGGATCAAACTTACAAAGCGTAATCTTAAATTATTAATAAAATGGTCGGACCTCTCGACTTCACCACGTCGCCATCTCTCATAGAACAGATAAAATTTCACTACTTCATAACCAGGATTGGATGTTTCTTCTGTGCATTTCAGAAAGCCCCCTATATCTCTTGGAGAAACATTTGGACCGAGACTAAAAGTCCCAATCGCTTGGATGATTCCAGCAGCACATCTCTCACTTGCATGAGTAATTTGATGGCTATTCTTTGCACTTTCTGAGTACCACTCCAATAATTCCTCCTGTGCATTGCTGACCTGCATGTGGTAGGAGTTACACCATGCAATTCACTACGAGGACCTGATTTTAGACTAAAGCTAGTAAATGCTACGAACCATCACACCATGTACTGCAGGGACAGCGAATAGCTCAGCATCATTTCCAGAGTCACCACAAACAAGAGTATTGGAAGGGACACGTCCCTTGGCTTCGAACTTCTTAAGCAAATAAGCAAGTGCTTGTCCCTTTCCAGCACGTCGAGGCAATACATCTAAAGCAATTCCACTGCTGTAAATTATTTTCACATCTAGCTGTCAGTCAAATACAATTCCAAATTAATAAGATTCTACATGATTAAACAAAATTCAGAGCAAGTCTGGTATGACATTGGATTTCTCATATTGTAGATATGACTATATTTTCATTCTTACCCCATATTTCTCTAGACATTGTGCAAGATCTTTCATAACTTTCATGGCTTTGTCCTTCTCCACATAAAAGCTGACCTTGTGAGGCCGTTGGTCTATTTCTGGCTGAATTTCACTCCAGCAGTTGTCAAAAATAGAGAGAAAGGTTAATCTCTACCATGGACAACAGTTTCTGACTTTAAGTTTGATGTCGCCAACTTTGATTGTGGAGAAACACATATAGCATGTACATATTCTTCAAGAGCTCATGGAGCTCAAGAACCTATCCGGTAAACCAGAAAGCAATCTTAAGCTAGAATACATACCTGAGGAGTAAGTTCAGGAAACTTAGCTGTTTCTCCTGTGACTACATCGCGGTTCCATTTCTGATTCAGATAACTCTCCCACTCAGCATCCGGTACCATTGACTCGCCATACATGATTTCAGTTCCCACAGACATGATTGTGACATCAGGAGTCAGTAAGGGCTTCTCGGTTTTCAACTGCTTGTAACTTGTTGGTGACCTTCCAGTGGAGAAGACTAGCAGAGAATTATGACGGTAGAAAGCTTCCCACAGTGCATTAAACCTAAGAAGAGAGAGGTTCTCTGGATCAAGATGATCAACCTGCAATGAAATATCTCAATTCTATCAACAAGAAGGAAAATAAAACCGATGTGCGACAGACAGAAAAACTACCTACCATGGTAAAGTCCAGATCCGATACTATCATGAGGCATGCAGCACCATCAAGCCGATCCATCACTTTCACGCACAAACTCTACAAGTAGGCAACGAGAGCAACTGCTAGTGGAATTAGTAAACAAATCCCGAAGCCTAAACAGGACATAAGCTCCTGATAACCGTAAATTAACATAAGCTGATTCATATTTCATAAAGATTGGAAATTCAAACTAAAATGGTATAGTGCATTATCCTACAGGAGGAAGCGACTGCCATGTTCTATATCCTTTAGCTACAAACTACGATCAAGTTTTCCTCAAACTTCAAGCACACCATGAATATCTTAAGTGGGAAATGCATGGTTCTTTACAACGCCAACTGTTTGTGAACAATTAACTCTCGACGACCACCCAATTTCATCCAGCTAAGTTCTCAGATATCTCGTGACGCAAAAAATGAAATGCTTGTAGTAGAATACTATCATGCACGACTTATAATCTGACGGAGTGCAAACAAACTCGATCGCTCCATTCCGATATATAAAGTCCAGCCCGCCGAAATTCCAGCAACAGAGCAACTAGTAAGCCACAAGACGGTTAATCAATCGCTAAGCCCACTGCCAACAACGCACTACTCAGAGAATCTATAATGCACGATCGGCGGACTAAGCTGCTTTAAGAGAATGATCAAATGCATAGCCACTTCCACTAGAATTTTCTCAAAGGTAGCCACATGGGTTTCGTAGCAGAACAAAGAAAACGAAAAAAAAAAAAAACCCTTTCTTTATGGTGGTAACTCGCACAGTACACCGTAGCTTCATGTATAAAATGCAAATAAGATGTTCTTAGTTCTCCCTTAGCTACTTCCATGCACGATACTCTGAAACCCAAAGCAGGAGAACCCAAAAGAAGCATCCGAAAAAAGGGGATTCAGATCCTTCGAAAAATCGGAAATTCGACACCGGACGGAACGGTTTGTGAAGAGGCAAATGAATGTCGAGCAAGAACACGTCCACTCACGGATACCCACTTGTTTTCTTCTGGGATTTCTGCTTCGAAGAACGGTCCGGGAACATCAGGGGGGATGATCCCACGATGCGATCATGCGAGACGAATAGACTGAAGAGGACAATGCGAAAGGGGAGCGAGGAAGAACTGGAGCGTGGATAAAATTAGAGATGGAAAGCGATAAGGCAACGAGAGGACTCTTGACAACGGGGAACTGAAGATGGAATATACCTGCTTAGCGGTCAGTGGACAACACCAACTTAAGACTGACCGAGTGGGATCAAGTGATTATGTCTCCCTTGTCGTCTTATGTTCTGGATTAATTGCTCAAGTGCCCCTCAACTCTTAGTAATTGCCTCAGAACTTTGAAAAGTCACGGATTTTCCTTTCAACTTGGGCACCATTATCCCATAAATTCCAGAGCTTTGAAAAATAACAGACTACCTTTCTGAATTTTGACTTGTATTATAATCGCTAGTTTGTCGTCTGCTCAAATGTAAGTATTCCCCCAAAATGGATTCACTCTTTTATTTACCAAATGATCCAATAACATCCCACTAATTAAATGCAACTCATATGTAAACTCTGTTCTCTATATAATTGCTAAACGTAAGCGCGCACCGTCTTTTAGAAAAATCGTAGTTATTGAAAAGAGATTTCTTGGCATTTGCTAGTCACTGATTTTGATCCAAGATTGGGTGATCGGCTGTCCTTTATACTTCGATGCTACAACAGATCCATATTTGTGGAATGAGCTAGTGCTTGCAATGTGTATCAAGTTAATTTACTTTTCAAATTCACTTGTTTTAGTTGTTTTGTGAGATTTGCATCTTTATCTTGAGACTATATACTCATCTTTCGTATGAATTAAAGATTTTCATTTTGACCGCAGAAAAAGAAAAAAAAACTTTGTGCCCCCAAATAAAGAATGAATGGCGGAAATTGGATGGTAATGCAAATTGCAAACGCATGATGTGAAAAATTTATGGTCTTTGAAGCTCCAGTCCTGTCCTGTCCTTGTTCAATCAAGAATGCAAAATACAACCCGAAACTCCCTCGTATTTGCTTTACTCTTCACTGATTCATTTCAATTTCAACTCGGAAAAATACTAAAAAGTCTTAAATCTATTGTATTAGTGTTAATTCGGTCATAAACCTGTCAAATGAACATATTTAATCTTAAATATTTTGTATTTGTATCAATTAAGTCGATTTGGTCAATTTGCACCTTGAAATTGCTAACATGAACACCAATCGTCCTATGTGACACAGTTGACACTAATTTGGACCTTTTAAATAATTTTAAAAATTAAAAATTTAAATTTTTCTTTCTCTTCTTCTTTTTTTTCCCCTTTCATTGTGGGTCACTAGCTACTAGGCAAGGATTAACAAGTCCTTGTTGGCCGTTGGGCGACAACCTCGCTCGCCACTAGCAAGGGTTTGTTGGCCCTTGCCGAGTACCCAACGACCCTCACCGGCAAAAATGAAAGGTAAAACTAATAAATATAATTGCAAATTTATTATTAAAAAGATATTTAAAATGTCTACGTCAATACCAATCGCGTTACATAAGACAATCAACACCGACGTTAAAATTGGTTAGATGGACTCAATTGACATAAATACAAAATATTTTGGACTAAATTGATCCAATTAAAAGGTTTAAAATTTAATTGGCGTAAATACAATAAGTTTATAATTTTTTTGATACTTTTCCCATTTCAACTTCATGGCTCATTCCTTATTATGTTGGCCAAATGCAAAAAGACAAGGGACACATTTTTTTTTTTGGTCAATATTGTCTCTAACTCTCCTTTCTCGTACTTTTGCTCTGCCTCTTTACAGAACCCAAGAGTCAAACTCCGCACTTATAATGCTAACGTCCTCACCTCACGATTATTTTACCAGCAGACCGTATGCCTATCGGCAAAAACAAAGGACAAGTTCAATAGGTGAAATGTTTGCTTCTAGTCTCCAGTTCTTTTTGACACGCTTATTATTAAGGGCTTGGAACATTCATATAAGTCAATCTTATTAGAACGGAGAATCAGGCATTTTTAGATGACTCTTCCATAAGATACAAATCGACGAACCAGATCTGCAAGCAATAGAATGCAAATTCCCAAGAACAAACCCAAAACAGAAAAACGAACGTATTAGTGTCTTTCCAATCACTACTCTCACCAGTTCAGAAGATGTATGGAATAAGAGCCTTGACATCTTCAGGAAAATCCTCAAACTTGGAAGTGTACCACCTCCTAGTGGCATGGCTCCTGCCCATAAGGTATAAAAATATGGCCAGAGAGCAGGCACAAGAATAAACTGACTGGGAAATGAAGGAAATCCCCACAAAATCTATGACCTCAAACAGGTAGTGTGGGCAAATGACCCGGCCAAACAGTCCACCCTTGGGGATCTTGAACTCTCTCTCACCCTCTTGCCTCAGCTTGGAGAGGAGGATATGGTGGTAAAAGTTGCCGGCTATCCCGATCAGGAATAGTGCTATCCCAGGATAGAGCAGGTCGACCGGGGGCTCAGGCAGACCCTGGGATAGGTGTTGCGAGTAGATTGATGTCGCGGTTGAGAGGAAGTAGATGAGAGAGATGACCACCATCGATCCCACGCCCATTCCTCCACTAAACTTGTGAATGAACAACACCTGAAAAAAGTTAAGGTTGAAATGAATTTTGCAGAAAGACGGCTATAGGAGGGAAACAGAAGCTTAGGCCAGTTTCTATTCTCCGAAACAATTTCAAAGCAGAAGTGATTTTTTCTGATTTTATTTTCGAGAACAATTTTCTAAGCAAAAGAATTCGTTTGACAATTGCACAAAATTTATACTCCTAGAATAGAAAAAGAACAAAAAATGCCTTTGTTACAATTCTAAAAATTTTAATTTCCAAATGTTTTAATTTAATTACAAAAATGTCAGTGGAGGCGACAGGACCAACGAGCTACGGCGGTGACCGACGATCTATAGCAGCAACCAGAGGCCGGCGACCACGATCAATAGTTGGGGCGGTGGACTCGTGGTTGGAAAGACAAGCATTAAGTTACATGAGCTTCTTTTTCTAAAATGATATTGTTTTTTTTTTGTTTCCGAGAATAAAGAGTGTACATTTTTTTATTTTTGTTTCGGTTCTCAAGAACAAAAAATCAATTTACATTTCCAAATTGGTTTTTCTTTTATTTTCTTTTTTTGTTCTGGGGTACAAAAGAACAGAGAATTGAAAACGTTACCAAATGCATCCGTTAGTTTCGCCAGATTCGCTGTTTCATTTTCATTTGAGAACTCCTGAAAATGCATTTTGCAACATCTTGAGATGGGTTTTCAAATTCAGAATCAAATCTGAAAACTGCAGACTGATAACACAATTTTATGTCTTACGGTTTCGAACAAGAACATGAGGATTGGATTGGGACACATCTCATAAGTTTCGTGTACCCATCATATTTCTAAAAGGCAAACGGCCTTGAGGGTTGGGAGAAGCAATAGAAAAGAGAGAGAAGTGCAGCTTTACCTCAAGGATTCTCTTGAAGAAATGGAGGGAGATGGCTGATCGTAGGATCAGGAACCTGAGGCCCCTGTCGGGGAAGATCAAGAAGGAAGTGAAGCCCGCAAGGAAAGCCGGCGAGTAGAGGAGCAACATCCCGGTCCTGCTCCGGACTTTCTTGTTGGGAGCGAGGCTGAACTTGGAGTACTGCAGGTGAACTCCTCTCGCCTCCAACAAGCCCAGACTGGCCATCACGGCCACGCTCACCACCGACATGGCCGTCGTGAACGCCGATGGAGGCAGCGGGAATACGAAATCCAGTATGGTCGGTGTTACCATCCCCCTCTCCAGTGAGTTTTTCTGCAGCTGAGATGACGACCCTTTGATGTGATGAACAGGAATTACAAGTGCGCTGAAATATATAAGTTTATAATCTGTTAGCCATATACAATTCTAAACCCTTCTTATAAAATTCTCCAACCACCTTCTATTATATACAATTCGATTCCGTATCTCGTGACAAATCGATAGACTTAAGTCATGGGGAATAGTTATTTCGTCGGGATTTTTTTCTGGTTTTATAATCGCATAAGGAAGTTGACTGAAACATCAATGAATTATATCCTCACCTACTTAGAATTTGATAGAGGTGATTGGAAAGAAAAAGGAATGTACTCAAATAATTGCAGAAGAAAGCATGGCTATTAATTATTAAAATATATCTCGAGTTTGAATCCATGAACAAATCGATCCAAGATGAATTGTTATTTTCGTGGTTGTTCAATTATTGAGCAAAGAAAGATGGCACGGAATCTTTCCTTGCTATTGTAATTGTCTGACGTAAAAGAAAAAGGGAAAGTCCAATCCTAATCCTTGACTCTTTCACCGAATCACGTGGGATATTTGTTCACGGTGGACTCTTCTTGAAGCTAACAAGAAGAAAGAAGGAAAGAAGAAAAGAAAAGAGAAAGAAGATTTGCTTTCTTGTTTCTTGCAAAAAGTTGCGGTCAAGGAGGGAAGTCCGAATAGAAGTTGGCCTGCTCGACCTTTTCTCTGCTTTGGTTAAACATCGTCATTGGTCTTCACTCTTAGAGAAGGCTTGAAGCGCCGTGTCTTCACGAGTGCTTGACGGTGGACATTCCCGTGAAATTACATCAAATATTCAAATATCGAGGCCGATGAAATCTTATTGTAAGATTTGTGTAATTTCTTGATGAAATTGAGAGATTGGAGCAAAACACTGCGTGCATTATCGAACGTAATTGAGACTGGGAAGTACTGAAAGTGTTTGAGTAACTCGAGTATGGTTTGTAATCTCTGTTGTATTGCTTGATCTATAGTGGAATACGTTACTACTCTTTCCGTGGACATAGGTCTTTACGATCGAACCACGTACATCTGATTTATTTTCTTGTTCCGTCTATTTTATTGTTCGATCGCTGGTTCCGCACAATATTAACTAATACTAACAAACAATCATTGAAAGTTTATTATTACATAACATTGGCATTATGACTATTCAACTACCGGCCAAAGTGTAGTTGATAACGTCTGGTGTAATCTTCCTCACCATTGCTGCTTCTCAGTTTGCAGAAACACATTTTGGCACCGGTGCTTCTCATGTCCGTCCTGATAAAACTTGTCTTCCTCGACGAATATCTATGAATATTTTACGCACTCCGATCATCTTCTTCAGGTAAGTATTTAACTGAAAAGTTTAGTTTGGGCAAAATTTGTTGCGATATATTGGACAAACGAGATGAATTTTTGCCGCATTTGGCTGATCTACGGCCATCAGAAATGCGTTTTGTCGACTTTGAGCAAGACAACCTCATTTTGCCATAGGCTTCATTATCCTCCTCACTAAGCCAACCTAGTTTTCCAGTGATCATGGTAATGAAAGACGACAGATAGTGGTGTTGATGACTAGAACATTCCCCATGAGTCGACGGTCGACTTGAGGCTAGCCTGACTTCGTGAACCTACTTCTGCATAAAATGCGTCATGTTCGACATTCCTAAAGATTTCACTCGCACAGTACCGCAAGAGCACCAAGGGGATACAACGTGAACTTTGATGACACATAAATTTGCTTTCTCAGTGAAATAGTCGACCACAAGTCTCCTTTGATCCCCCCATCAGGTCAGATTAACCAAGGCCTGAATAGATCTTCCCGCACCATTGTATGTAATTCATGGAAACAAAAGATCTAGAAGCATTTCACAATGAATAGAACAGGAGCTCCTTTGCAATGATGTTTACAGTCGTACCATCCCACCCCAGATCTTTCAATATACATTGAAAAGAGCGGCAGACCGAAAAAAAAATTGAGTTAGAATACGCGCCGGAGGAGTAAGTCCAGGAAATTTTTGCTGTTTCTCCTGTGACTAAAAATTGAGTTAGAATACGCACCTGAATAGTCGATCGCTCCACTCCTAGAAATGAAGTTCAGCCCAGCTTAAAGGAAATTCCATGAACAAAGCAACTAGTAAGCCATGAGACGGTTAATCAATCGTTAAGCACACTCCCCGACAACGCACTCCTCTGAGATTCTATCATGCACAATCGACGGATTGAGCTATATTTTTGACAGAATGATCAAATGCCTATCCACTTCGGCTAGAATTTTCTTCAAGGTAGCTAGCTGGGTTTAAGAGAAAAGTTCATATGCAGAACAAAGAAGGGACCCTTTTCTATATAGTTATAAGTTGCGTCATACTAAAATGCAAATAAGCTGTTCTTGGCTCTTCTATTAGCGTCCTCCATGCAGAACATCCACAAAACCGAAACCAGAAAAACCACGGGAGCATCGAGGTGTGATTTAGATTCTTCGAATATCCGAACAATTAACACTAGACGGAACTCTTTGTAAAGGCAAATGAATGTCGACCAAAACTTCGTCAACACACAGATTCCCACTTTGTTGTTCTCAGGGATTTCTGCTTCGGGGAGAAGGGTACGGGAATATCATGGGACGACGACATTTCGAGACGAATCAGATGAAGCGAACAATGCGAGTAGAGAGTGATAGAGATAAGAATAGAGATGGAAAGCGGTAGGCAATGAGAGTATTCTTGAAGCTTGGGCATGAAGATGGTATGTACCTACTTGTCGGTCAGTGGATAAAACTTACACTAGAAAGAATGAGATCCATACTGGATCTCAAGTTACACAACTTGACAATGTCATGCTCAAGATCTCCCTTAACTTAAAGTACAGTTGTACACGGAAATTCACAGTGGATCCATCCAAACGCAGCTCCCTCCTCTAGCCGGCCCTAGTTCTCTCCTCTCCTTCTTACCCTTTACAAGACTTTCTTCTTCAACCTCCATGGAGAGGAGGGTTTGAGCTAAATCTCTCCCTCCCCTCCCCTTCTTTGTCTCAGGTTGTTTGGCTATCTACTTCCTATTCTTGTTTTCCTCCCGTTTGAGAGTTTTTCTCTTCCGATTTAGTATGGATTTGAAAACTTCTCTCTCCCTTTTTTGGGAGATATCTTTCCCGATCTAGTTTAGATTTGAAATTTTTTGCGTGTATGTTTTTCGAGTTTTGCTTTCCTCATATTTTGTTGATGAACAAGTGGAATTTTGAAGGAGATCCGAGGAGCTTCATAGAAATTTCGCTCTCACAAGTATCAGATCTATATTTGTCCAATCTTTTTATTATGTTCGGTGATGGTGGAGATGCCAAATATAGGCACGCACCGCCAAAAGGCAAAATTATAGCATTAGATGGAGTTCTAGATGTGTGCTTATTACTAAACATGGATTTAGTAATTGACCGTCAATTTTGGTATGACAAAGTCATAGATTTATTCTTTGAGTGTGTGGTTTATAACATTGTTGTTCTGATGATTTCTCTTGTTATCTAGAACTTGTTTTACTTTGAAATTATCTGCAATTTGTCTTGATTTAAAGTTTTACTCTTTGAACCGAGATATTTCTCTCTCGTATTTCAATCGAGGAAGTGAATGAAATACTATTTTGACCATAGAAAAAAAGTACAGCTGTACAATTTTTCCCAAACTTCAAAAAGTTACGTACTATCTCCCTCAGTTTTGGCACCAGCATAAAATATAGCCCAAAAACTTTGACAAATTACAGGTTACTCTAAACTTCGAATTTTGTTGCAGTCTCTAGTTTTTCGTCTGCTTAGCCAATAAGTATAATTACATGAAAGTAGATTTAACTCATTTTTCTCTTTACCGAAACTTCAGCACGGTTCTATCGAATTTTGTTAAATTCAAGAACCGTGCATCCTCTCCATTCTTTGAACTTTCTGAACCATGCGATAGAGCCGCCTTTTTGTCGAGAAAATTGAACAGCTCCATTTTTTCATGTGATATTTAACGGTTGTGCAGATGGAAAAAAATTAACTATGGCAACAATAGGCATAATTTAGAGGGGTTAATCTGTAACTTTACAAAGTTAGGGGAAAGTGCATTGTGGTGGCGAAGCGGAGGACGGTAATCTCGAACTTTTTCAAAATTCAGGGGCTATTGTGCAACGATGCCAAAACCTCGGGGGGTTTTCGGTAATTAAGGTAAATGATGCCGTCAATATTGCTAGCAGGTCGGAACATTCGTATGTACTCGAATGAGACATCAGGTGTAAGCCTGTATACGACTCTTTCCCTAAGAAATAATCCCTTTGAACCAGAGTTCTTCCGATCACCACCCTCATCAATTCAGAAGATGAATGGAATAAGAGCCTTGACATCTTCAGGAAAGTCCTCAAACTTGGAAGTGTACCACCTCCTAGTGGCATAGCTCCGGCCCAGGAAGTAGAAAAATATGCCCAGAGACCAGGAACAAGAATACACCGTCTGGGAAATGAACGTAATCCCCACAAAACCTATGACCTCAAAGAGGTAGTGTGGGCAAATGACCCAGCCAAACATGCCACCCTTGGGGATCTTGTAGTCTCTCTCACCCTCTTGCCTGAGTCTGGAGAGGAGGATATGGTGGTACAAGTTGCCGGCTATCCCGATCAGGAATAGCGATATCCCCGGATAGAGCAGGTCGACCGGGGGCTCGGGCAGACCCTGGGACAGGTGCTGCGAGTAGATCAATGTCGCGGTCGAGAGGAAGTAGCTGAGAGAGATGACAACCATGGAGTCCACGCCCATTCCTCCACTAAACTTGTGAACGAACAAGACCTGAGAAAAGGTTTCTTGGTTGAAATGAATTTGCTCGAGAAGGTGTATGAGCCAAACAGAAGCTTAGGTGATTTAGGTTCAGCCGGATTCCCCGCTTCATTTTCATTCGCGAACTGAAAAGAAATGTCCTAAATATGCATTTTTGCAACACTTGGAACGGAAGTCATGCTCATAAATGTCAGAAACCAAACGGCATCGAAGGTTGCTTTGACGAAGCAATAGAAGAGAGAGAGAAGTTTAGCTCTACCTCGAGGATTCTCTTGAAGAAATGGAGGCAGATAGCTGATCGTAGGACTAGGAACCTGAGGCCCCCGTCGGGGAAGATCAAGAAGGAAGCGACGCCCTCGAGGAAAGGCGGCGAATAGAGGAGCAACATCCCAGTCCTGCTCGGGACTTTCTTGTCTGGTGTGAGGGCGAACTTGGAGTACTGCTGGTGAAATCCTCTTGCCTCCAACAAGCCCCCGTTGGCCATCGTGGCCACGCTCACCACCGACATGGCCGTCGTGAACAGCGACGGCGGCGGCGGGTATATGAAATTCCACAGTATCGTCGACGTAACCATCCCTTCTCCTGTGTCTGTGTCTGCACCCGAGATGACCGGCAAATAGTTGGGTGCGCCGGGTGGTGAGTGTGGTTTCAATTGGAATCGTGGTATGTGGTGAACAGGAAGTGCACCTGGGCTGAAACAAATTTGTGGATAATAGAGCAGGCATGGCAACAGTACTCTTTCTCGGCCCTATATCTGGTCAGAAATAGATTTTTCTATTTCTATTCTCTAGACGAGTTTCTGAGTCGAAATACGTGTTTGATAATAACACAAAATTTATGTTTTTGAAACATAAATTTATTTGATAACGGCCTAAAATTTCTATTTCCTAATATAGAAATTCGTTTGATAACTGTACAAAACAAAATTTGCAGTTCCAAATTTTTATTTCCATTTCATGTTCTCCTTAGATACAAATATAACTAAATGGAAGAAACGGATTATAATCGCAATGAATTCGAATTGAAAATAATACAATCAAATTTTTTTAAACGATTTGCTCATGAGGGGCAAAATCATCATTTTAATAAAGATTGGGAGCCAAAATCATGAAATATGGTTTGGCCAATCAAGTTTGACCATTTCTCATTTTTTGTAATTTTAGAAAAAAATTTCGAAATTTTTCGAGATAATTTGCCTATAATGCGGCAAAATCATCATTTTGAAAGAAAGAGATGGAAAAATAATTAAAAATAGGATTGACTAGCTGATTAGACCCATTTCCTAATTTTTTATATTTTTTCTAATTTTTGGGACTTTTTTCAATTTTTTAGTATTTTTTATGAATTTTTCAATTTTTATAATTTTCTAAATTTTTTATTTTTTTTATTTATTTTCGAAAAAAATTATATAAAAAATGCCCAGGTTGCGTCAATCTGTGCAAATTGGACCAGATCAGCCTAGTTCGGACCGAGACCAAATCGAAACAGCTAAGTTGGTCCAATCCTTGAGGGGGCGGTCCGATCCCTAATTCTACGGTGGATGAGACCAGATCGCACTGCTCGGACTAGACTGCCCAAATATATGTATGTACACACACGCACACATGTAAATACACACACACAATGAGAAGTTTTTGAAAAACTAATTAACCTAATTTTTCCAACTTATGCTCGACACTCACGTCTCGCTTTCGCAATGCAGCACTACTCAGCACTCACTCCTCTCGCCTTCTCCATCTTTGTCAATATGCAGTCTCTGATCGTATTTTGTATTAACTCAATCTATACTTTATCTTAACTAAATCATACAAACCCATTATTTTGTTCACACTTAAATTGAATAAAGTATACGTATAATCCTAGTTTGAGCTCGATTCTTTCCAACTCGAGGAGAATAATACAAGATTATAATCTTGTTTCAGTTGTTTTAAGTGTTTTTCTTCCTAATTTATTCTTCTTTTATTATTTTAGGATTATAAGAACTCATGCGATAGTTACATAATGGTCATGCATATGTTTTATTAGGTTGGATGGTTGAGATTGAAAGTTAGTTTAGATCTAAGGGTTAAATTTCTATAAGTAGCTTGTGTTAGCAGTCCCACTGAAGCCGGACTGGACTACCGTTCTTGGTGCAGTCTAGTCTCAGTCCGATCCCCGGTCTCAACAGTTTGGGGATCGGGATTACCGATCCTTTTCCAATTCCATATCGAGACCAGATCGGCCTGGGCTGTGCACACCCCTAGACCTAGCCCGCCCCTCACGGGCGGTGTAATAACCACACGTTCGATTCTTTTACTGGACCTTCTGATGCCATGATTTTAACTGCGTCCACTTGCACTATCGTGTGAAAATTTTCTCCTTATATTTGGGTGGAGGCCGGGCCGAGCACGTATTAATTCGTAAGACTCGAGATTGGCTCTCGAGGACGCCCGGCAACTTTTTCGACGTCATTCGTGAAATCTCCAACGCAGCCACCATGGTCGTTTGTCTTTCGACTTAGCACCCAGAAACTCAAAACGCAAAACCGCGCCGACCCATGGTAACACCATTTTATAGGCTTCGTTATCCTTCTTCACTAAACGAACCTAGTTTGCTGGTGATCATGGTTATCTAAAGCAACAAATTAGAGCTGTCGATGAGTTCATCAACAGTCGACTTTGAGGCCTACCCGACTTCGTGAACCCGTGCTAAAAAAAAATGTGAGCTTTCACGACGCATAAATTTGCTATCCTCGATCACATAATCGAACTGCAGTCCCCTTCGATCGCCATACATTCAGAAGACTCAATATATCTTCCCGTGCCATTGTACGTGATGCATACACACACGATCTAAAAGCATTTCCCAGAATTAGAACCGACCTTCTGTGGTATCAACACGCCCACATACTTCAAAACAACTTGAAAAGAGCAGCAGACTAAAAGTTCGAGACTACCGTACATGTTGCAACATTGCTATCTCAGTATGACATGATAACATTACTAATACTACAGCAGTTCGAATGACCAAACCACCTCGTTTACAACAAGCGAACGGTCGAGATAATCGGCGGGGCAAATTCTGCAGGCCAACTGTAAAGCTTTTCTTGCAAGACAAGAACCAGCATCCTACATCAACATTTTACAAAACCCCCCCATACACTAATACATTGGGGTATAGACACCACTAAAGAATCAAATTGAAAATTTAAGAACACTCCTATACCCTCTATACATCACCCACCCCAAAATTGTTTTCATTGATTACAATGCAGTAAACGAAACCCCACCAAACTCCTCTCAGAGGGGGATGCCTGAAGGTTGGCAAAAGAAGGTCCAATATCAAGATTACCACAATCCATCAATCACGTCCTTTCAGCACCATGCGATAGTGTACGCCACTAGCTCTTCCAACGGCAGTCTAAGCTTGAACATGTGGAGCTCCTTCCTGACAGGGTGAGACGTCACTGCCATCAACACATCCAATGAACTAGTGGAGGCTCGACTTCTAGTTGTAGATTCTCACCGGCTTCTCAAATGTGTGACGATTCTGCAATATTGAACATTCTCATATGCTTCTTTACTTTCCACTTTTTAGAGATGAGTTTCTTTAATTGCCAGAGGGAAAAGAAGATTTTCAATCCACTACTACAATATAGAGGTCGCTACTAAAAGAGTTATTGGTTATCTAGCCCAAATTTTTCCATCTAATCCACAATGCCATAAGCCTCTCCGCTGCAATTTTTACAATCTTTGGATATTGTTGAAGTAGGGTTTACAGTAGCAGGTCAATGGAGAATCAGCATGGGTCTCAAAGGTTCAGATCCTACATATTAAGACGAGCATACAAAGGAGTATGATAATGGAAACGGATGGTCAGGGGGAAGACAGTATGGTGCAGGAACTTAGCAAAGGAAGGATGAGTGTGAAGGCAAATTTGACAGTCAACGTGAAGCTTTGAGCAAACTAAGGGAAACCCACTTTAGGCGGGTAGGAAACAAATAAAATGAGACTGAAGCCAGGTGAGTGGTGATTGAAAGGTTGCTTGCACTTGGTGTTAAACGAATAGGAACTCATTCTATGCACCAAAACCACACCCCTCATATCTGTTCCTAGAGGAGTCAATGCAACCTCACTGGGTTGTATCTATGACATGTTCCCTTTCAGGAAAGGCCAACAAGGTCAATATTTCGGTATCCCTCCCAGGCCCATAGAGGGTATTTCCACTATCAAATAACGGCACATGAAAGTCAAAAAAGGATCAAACATGACATTACATCATTACCCAGCTTATTTAAATCCCCAAGAGAAAACAGCAAATTTTCAATGTTCATTGCATCAGTCACAGAACTAGAGTTAGAGTCAGAGAGCGGAAAACTGGAAGAACCAGCCTTGAAGTGAATGAATTAGAAAGAACGAAGAAAACCTAGCATATCGGTCAGATACTATGCTTATAGGTACGCCATAAATTAGATCATACACGATAGACCATTTAGGAAAAAGGAAGCATCTAGAACCTAAGCAAGGAGGAAGGCATCCTCGAAGATATGTCCTTTGCTTATCATTCATCACCCATATCCTAATTCCTTTACAAAAAAGGAGCTCGTGAAACTACCTGATTGACTGCATATGACCTTTTTGGAGCATTATCAGTATGTTCCAGTCCAAGATACTGCTCCCAAGCCCCATAGACATCCCTCCTCTAGTAAAATCACAGAGCAAGAGTCATTAAATGACCCAAAAAGTTGCATTAATTAAAGAAAGCATACAGATAAATGGTTCAATTTCCTTTTCTCTCTGTGTGTGTGTGTGTGTGTGTGTGAGAGAGAGAGAGAGAGAGAGGGAGGGAGGGAGGGAGGGATAGGGAACCTGAAAACGAGTAGAAAGAACATCAGAGTCTTCAAGATACTCCGGACGACCCAGTGACAGAAATGCAAACCTCCACTAACACGTTATAGAAGAAAAGAGAGCATCGTGAGATGACCAGTGATCATTAGGAAAAGAGAAAGAATCGTGAAAAAAGAGAGTAATGGTGATGATATGCGTTATGTACTATCCATCAAGAGTGCCAACCCTGACAGTAAAACTGCAGCCCACGAGATGAGAACATAATGAGCCAGTTTACCTTAACCTCAAAACACCCTACCTTCGCAAATTCTTCATCTGGAACCTGCAGTTTTTTCTGTATACGAACTTTAATATCAGACAGGGTCTCGCCTTCATGGATAACCAGAAAAAAGGGTTCCCCAAAATTCTGAACCTATTAAAAAATAAAAAAATGATTCAATACCAAGCAGTATGAGGCACAATACAGAAGAACCACATGGGTTCAAAAATCTGAGCGGCGTCCAAAGGAAGAATATGCCTGTTCACTCTTCATCACCTGGTTTTGAGTAGCATCCTTCATAAAATGATAAACGTGAATAAGACGATCACGAGGATCCAGGTTCTTCTCCTCCTCAGGAATCTGCAGAGAGGAAGTTTGACGTTAACATACTACAGGAACCGAATAACCACCCAGATAAACCAGTGACCGACCTCATAAGCAAGGGTGACCATCAACAGAATCAACAATGTGCGAAATAATATGAGATCGCTTGTCACAAAAACATACTCAATCTAAATATGCTTTTCTAACTACCTTCCAAAGTTCAACTCATTAAAACAATATGTAGTTTCAGGAAAAAATTAAAAAAACCAGATGGACATACAACAAATTCCTTACATGAGGAGACACACAGTTTAACAACAGAAGGGATATGTTTATCAACATAATTTGCAAGTTACCTCCTCTGCACGCAAAGTCCAGTATTGATCATTTATATTCTCAATCTTTTCATTGAGTGGGAAAATCTGCAAGCAACATAATTGCAATTCTCAATGAGGAAAACAAAATCAAATGGCACACAAAGATTAGAATCAACTCCAACAGCAAATACTTTGACAAGAATCCCATTAATGACCTTGTAGATCTTGTGATAAAAAACTTCAAGCAACCTCAGTTCGGTACTTGGATGGGATAAATCCACCTGCATGTAAAAGAAATTAGTAAAATGAGCCAAAACTCCCCCTGAACATGTGACAGAAAGAGTTATGGACCATGCAGACGTTAATTAGCGATATAATGTAGACTGGAAATACTCTTCAAGCTCAAAAATATAAATATGATGGGGATTTTGAAGCTTGACCTGATCGAGCACAACATTTATCACTTTAAAAGAAGAAATATGTGGTCTGTTAGAAAAGGAATTTTCGGATTACCTTTGACTTAAGGTCATTTATAACATCGCCAACAGTACTTTGTTTTGGCAACCTTATGGAATGAATAACAACCTGAAAATACATGCTGGCTATTAGGATGATCATTTTTAAATAGAAGGACAAGTGAGGAAAACAGACACAGAAATTAACTATAGAAATGTAGATCTTGATGACTGCACTCACTTCATCTTTGGTTGCATGATGAAAAGCCACCTTCAGAGTTTTCAAACCTTGCAGTTCGGGCAGGGGGATATCCAAGACTTCATAATAAAGAATATCTGAAGTCTAGCAACATAAAAGACAAGGAAAGTCCCTTTCAGCTCCCATAATACAAAGGTCTACAGAATAACCAATAAGTCTGAAAGAACTCCCAAAAGTTTCACCAATCTGAAGGAAACCTGATTATAGTGAACAAGCATGTCACACAAGTGCTCTGCTCCTCGATACTTGATTGGTTGTGGTTTAGGTTGTTGGGAGTAGCAATTATGAGGCGTCAGCCTAATTTTGGATGGATCATGTAAACCAAGATGGCGGGCCACTCTTTCCACGACATCATCGTAGTTGTGAAGCTTCGACCTAGGAAAAAAATTAAGTGGCTTAAAGCATCTGAAAACATTATATTATCCCAGCCCTTGAAACCAACCCCACCCCAACCCCCACCCACCCCCACCCAGGCCCCAGCGAAGTTATATGCAGACAAGATGCACTTGGCTCAAAGGGGAGAGAGAGTGGGGTTTACCCAAAAAGGGTGTTAGGACAGCTTTCCCCTAACTTTTAGAATAGGGAACAGATTTTTATGTGTAGCGCCTCAAATCTTTTGAAATGTGATGAAATTAACATTTAAAGTAACATCATATATTTTGGAATAACACGTGTAGAATTTCCTGAAAAGGCTCATGTTAAGGATGAACCAAACACTCCACAATATTTTCTTCGCAAAAACAGCATTCCAGTAATGCGATATGAAAGTAGCATATCAACAAAGGTTAGAAGGTTCTGATAAGCTAACACAGATGTCAATATTGTTTGACAAGAAGCTTTATCAGGGTTCCAAAGTTTATTAATTCTGAAGCTTTTTCCTCTGAGAAAAATAATTATAGAGATGATACATGAAGAAAATTGTCTGAAAGCGGGGGATACAGACCAATTCAAAGTGACACCAATTGCACATGCATATAAAGAATCAAAGATAATTTCGTGTTTTATTTTAGTTTCAAATGTCTGAATTCATTCAATTCTAACTAAGTTGTTATGCCAAACACCACAGAAATAACATCAGTTTTTAAAATTCTTTCATTTAATTCATCACAAGAATTTATTGAGTACAAAAACTACCCTTATATTTAGTCAGATTTTACTGTTTATCACTTCAAACTCAACCTCGTTTTATGTTGTACGTATATCATCACAATGAATAAATGGTGCTAATCATTTAGCATTTGACCCAATTTTCTAAGCATCAACATATTTTACCTTCTCAAAAAAAACCCAGCTATATGGCTTTGTATCATTTATCATGCCATTTGAGCAGACTATTAAATGTAAACCAACAAGAAAATATCTGCCGGGAGGGGGCCATAGCCCCTCATGGCGGCCCCCCCCGGGGGAACTATCATGTAGCAAATATCCTCACTTCACAAACTTACAACTCAAGCAAGAACTCATCCTCTTTGGGTTTCTCCAATGATCGGAAACGAACAACCTGGGATTGGACAAATGAATGTCACAACACATTAGTAACTGGCACCACCTGGTAATGCACTTCATTGCATTGAACTTTCAATATAAAACAGAGTGCAGAATTGACCCAAGAAATCACAAAGGGTTGGAGCAGATTTCAATGTTGACTATATGCTATTTAGAATTGTTTAAAATAGTCAAATTCGAAGGCTTCACATCGTTACTCTGAAACATTGTTTAGCTCAACTGTAAAATCAACCATTACCGAATCACAAATTAACTCCCTCATGGCAACAGGCAAAACAAGAAACTTAAACTGGGCCAGTTACCATAGTTAAATTAGCCCTTGAAATTTAAATTAGCCAGCACCACCAGGTGGCCTTCGATGAATGTTCTCTTCAGCTAATTAAAAAGGGGGAAGGAAAAAAAGGGAGAACGAAAAGAATCTTTATGTACCTGACGATTGTGCACGTATTCCATAAATGTTGGAACATCAGCATAGCGACATTGTTCAGTACTGCCAACTTTAGACTTCTGAAAACATACTATATCCCCATCTTCAAGCTATAGAGAGAGATGCGAAGAATGAATTAGATAAACAATAACTACATAACCAAAGGAGGAAGCTTTCATTAAGTTAAGAGTCCAAAAAGGAGATAATTCAGTGCATCCGAGACATACCTGACTAGCACGGAAAGTGAACTTCTTATCAACAGGTTCGCACATGACATTAGGTTCAAATTTGATCTCCTGAACACAGTTACAAAACAGTCACCAACCATAACACCAAGTACAAAGAGAATGCGAATAATCAATAAGGACAAACAAACCTCAAAAAGGTCAATCTCTTCATCCGGAGAGAAACCAGCCATTTCATTTAGTTTTGTAAGTATTTCAGCTGGCTTACTAAGTATTTTCACAAAGAGCCTTCCCATGTACCTGAACATCAAGAGAAAGCATAAGCATCCATCCTTCATTCATATAAAATAAACATTCCAGAAGTTTACATTACCGAAGTTCCTCTTTCAAAGGGTCATAGAGCTTGAAGAAGAGAAGAATATCCTCCTTAGACTTCTGTGGCAGTGGCACAGGGCGCAACTCCTGAATAATTTACAAAATCAGTGAAGTTCCATCTATAAAGATCTATTTGAGTGAGTCAAGTCGACGACAACTAAGGATTTACCACGCAAAAGTGAGTTTACAAGGCCAATTAACCACGAAGAAAGATCGCTACCAAACCTCAAAAGACGTACAGTGCAGTAGACAAGATGAGATTACCTGCCCCAATTCTACCTCCAGAAACAGCTTCAATTCAGCAGTGCTTGCCTTATTGGATACTTCTCTCAATTGCCCAACCTACAGCGTAATAACAATGTCAATTAGAAATGGTGCATTGCATTTGGTTAACAATGTCATCTTACAAATCACAGTATAATAGCACTCCGAAGAAAGGTGGACATTTCACCCAACTAAAAGGAAAGCTCTAAATCAGTACACTAACCTCCAACAAAAGTGTCGGTTAAAAATTCACCTCAAGCACGCAAACAATGGCAGTATACACGGCCATAAGAGGAGGCCAAACAAAAATACGATATTTCACCTTGATATGTAACAGAAGCTGTGCCCACCAAAAGATATATTTCACAACACAACTCAAAGTGTTAAATTAAGTGTTCATTCAAGATCTAACAATTTCAAAATGCCAACCAACTTGACTGAGTCAGCATTTTTAGTTTCTATCAACCTCCTATTAATCCCCAGCATGACTAAAAGAGTTCTGCACAAAGCAAACCAATTAATTTGAAGTGGCAAGTCTATATACTGCAATCATAGCAGAAAAACATAGACCCTACTGGAAAGGAGAATGGCCTAAAGAAGTGAGGAACAAAAAGATTGAAAACTAAATAAAATGCTCACAGATTGTTCTTCCTCCTGAGGTAACAGTGGCCGATTAGGACGATAGGTATGGTTTTGCCGCTTCGCCCACAACCAGAACCGTTGACATTGAACAGGTATGCCGAACTCTTTAGCAACCTCTTCCTGAGAGGAAACATAAATTAGACGATACAACAAAAAGTGGAGAACAAAAAGGAATCGTAAAAGTCAGGGAATGCAATGCCATGCAGTTCGACCTGAAGAGGATGCTGCATGTGAAGACCTGCAAGTGACTTTCTAATAGTACTAAGGAGAAGAGTGAGTAAAAGTAAGGATATACATGACCACCTATTGCGGAGTAAACATGAGAAAGATCTGTCACAGAGTCAAAGTATATGAAAACCCAAATTTACATGCCATCACCGCAGCATAATGTAGCTACAACAATCACTACAGAAACCTAAATCCACCAGACTTGATGCCTACGAGTTAAGATGCATGTGTATTCAAGAAACATAGACAGAATAACAAAAACAATTACATTCATAACGAACTAAAGATAAGCAAATTCGTGACCATCCACATGCACTCTTATAGAAATGCAATTAACTTCAGTAACCTGAACTTTCAAAGTGCCACAACCCATAAGTAATCGGTCACATGCCAGTAATTGGGACCACCAGCAGATTCACTATATCGCAGCATATTAATTATACCCTCTTTGAAAAGAGATAGAAAAGCAGATACTTCTATGCAACCATCTTTCTGCTTTTCTTCTTGTGCCATCTCTTCAGCCATATAAAATGGATATATAAACATAGGAGGACAGCTTGATGAGCAGAAAAATATGGAACCCTTATTCTTCTTAGCATTTGTTTAGAACATTAAGTGACGCATCAGTCCACTTCAAAGCCTTGTTAAAAACCCACCTTCCCTTGTACTAGAAATAAATGATTTCTGATCCACATAATTACTGTCATGACAAGACTAATAAAGCATTATATCTAAGCCTTCATGAAAAAATATAACGGAAATAAAAACCAAAAAAAAATGTTACGCCATTTTTACCGACCTTTGAAATAAACAAAAGCAGAAAAGATCTGCTCATTGAGTTTATATCATTTCAACTACACACTAAAACTCAAAATTGAGGATCAACAGCATCTGATGAACAGGAAATTTAAGCATGGCAGGGTATAGAAATCCCTTTAGCAAGAAATATTATGTCCCTATATCATGCTCCTAAGATGGTTCATATCCAACGTCATTCCATGCATACGAGGGAACACCATCCTCAAAAAGTAAAAATCTTGTACTGAAAAAAAAAATGCATATAGATGATGCACAATTTACAATAAAAACACGGAGAGTTCATTCATGATTTTTACAAGCAAAAAATAGAGACAGCGAGTACCTTGAATAGCAGAAAGGGCGTCTGCTTCTGAACACGAAAACTTTGTACTTTATCATGATCCACAAGATCAAAATATATGTCTCTGCCAATCTGATCATGTAAGTCCCCATCACGTGCAACCTAACATTGACAGTATGGTGCATTCATTCAACATAGTGGAGGCAAGGGGAACCATATTACAAGAAAATGCAATTAGTCTAGTATAAATTTACCTTTATGATGGTATATAGATGTGCCTCAGCTTTTTCCTTTCTCTTCTTTTCCTTCTCTTCTTGCTCTTTCTTCAATCTTATCTGGAGACAAAGCATATGTTGGCTTCATTGGCATCATAACTATTCAGTTATCCCATTTTTAATAGAAGGTAAACGACTTACCCTAAGGTGCTCAGCAATGTCCTTCTCATCCACACTACAAACAATTTTGTCCATGTCACTGTCACGTATGTATACTAGCATATACGCATTTGAGTATTTTGTGAACTTGAATGGGGAACTGTTGAACCCAGGATTTGTTTGTGGTAGCTGTTAAATGCAATAAGTGGAGCTGGAAGCTATCAAGAACACAATAACAAGTGAATGAAGGGATCAAATCAATGTCCAGAATGAACTACCTCTTCCTCTCCCCCGTATTGTTCCTCCAATGCCCTCTTAAGGTCTTCCTTTGTCACCCGTTCATCATCAAACTTGAACCTGCACAAAACAAACCTTGCCAATTATCATAGGTAAAATATGCCATCTAAAGGAAAATAAGAAAAGCAATAATTACTAAACAATTGCACCATGCAGGTACTATTCAAGAAGCATAACCTCAACATATACATTAAGGAACCTCAAAGAACAAATAATTGCAGTTACATGATTGCCAAAATCAAGATAGAGACAAATAAAGTGCAGGTGGCAGCACATTCCATATTTTGCCAATCAGAATGCAATAATCTTTTGTCCACACAACAATCAGTAATGAAATGGCCATATCGACAACAGCAACTTGGAAGTTCAAAAACTGTAATGCATACCACTGTTCTGAGAGGGTTGGCCTAATGTAGGCATAATAGTGCCCCCCATGCACACCGCCACTGTGAACCAAAACACTGCCACCCATATACATTAAAAAATAAAATTAGCAACTGTTGCTTAATCGCGATAAAGCAAAGAGTAAGTAACTCAGCGTTGTCTTCTATCTGCAAGTAATTCAACCAAAAGTTACAAAATATAGTGGTCAGCATGAAGACACTAACACGACACCTCATTGGCTATAATAGTATTTATCAATGAAAAAAACAGAGTGAAAATCACAGCAAAAGGATAATCCTAAAATTAGGAATGTTTGTTAAAATATTTGAAACAACCGATGCATCTAATTTGAGCCATTTCACTTGATAAGAATCTGTGAACAATGAAACACCTATCCACTCTTGAGCTTCACATGTTTATTTATTTCTTTTAAATACACAAATTAAAAGTACAAGGTTACGGAGAGCCTTGAATCCCAAAATGAATAAAGGACTAATGCTGAAAAGAGGAAGGAGGAAAGAATCTTCCTCTCATGAAGCTAGATGAAGAATTAATCCTAAATGATAAATCAGCCAAGAAAAAGAAAGTTCTCCTCTTCCTTTCTTTCTTTCTTTCTTTCTTTCTTTCTTTTTTGGCCAGAAAAGAGCTTCATAAGTATGTCGCAATTAAACGGGTCAATTTTCTTCAATCAGCAGAGTATGCTCGGACAATTCAACCAAGTATTTGATATCTTGTATAAAGTATCTACAAATATTGCAAGCAGCCATTGAGAAGGTAGGCTGAAACAGGATGTTGGGAATACCTGTGAAGTGTGTAACGGTTGCAAACACTCCGATCTGCATCAGGCGATAAATACTTTCCATTCTCTCTATCAAGATCAAGGTGCAAAGGAAACTCATAACGATCATTTATCTGCTTATTGTCGAACAGAAGAACTGTCAGCTACCCTCCACAGAGCTATAAACATGAGAATAGAGAGCTGCACAATCAAAGACCTCCACTCGATACCCACCGGTCACTACGACCAATCACAAGATGTGAACACCTTATTATACTTACTGTCAATCAATGACCACCACGATCATTTAAATGCCAAAAAATAGGAGAAAGCCAAATGACCTCCAAACAAGTTAAATATAAAAGCACATAAGATTCAACCCTTCAACGATGATAAGATTCTGCATGCAACCAACTTTGTAGCTTACAAAATCACAATGCTGAAAGGATCACTTCTAGACAGGAAATTTTCTTCCTTATTCAATCAGATGAAAAAAAATTGAAAACTAAGGTTTCACATTCTCTCATTTTAGAAAGGCCAAACACAATAGCTATAGCAGATAAAGCTTGATCAAATCTGAATGCTTCAGTCATTGCCCAATACTGGTGACTTTAACAGAGTGGCAAAAGAGAACATTAAAGCTAAAAGATATGCAAGTCAACCCAAAGCACATGATGCTGCATCCGGATGTAAAGCTGATCCTACATAAACAGAAAAGTTCTTCATATGGATATACACCATTTGAAAGTTCGAGTTATGGGCCAACGAAACTTAAAAAAAAGCTCTACACCAACTATTCTGCAATAGAAGATGTCCCTATGCAAAAAGAGACTTGAGGAAAATAAGTTTTACTATTTGGTATCTACTTCATTCCTAGATTTAAAAAACCAAATCAGCAATTCAGAAGTCACCCAACTGTTGTTCTTCTTTTCTTGATTTATTAAAAGTTAAGACATTGCATAAGCTTTCTCCAAGCTTATCACTCCAAGGACACACATCTCCTTTTTGATGTCATTGACAAGAGGGCTAACTTCATGTAATCGATGGATTTCAATTTTTAGGTAACTTGCAGAGTCTTGAATTGGGCTCAACTATTCAGAACAGCCAAAATAAAAATACGAAAAAGTCGCAAATGTGAAGCTTATTGAGAATAGACAAAGTAAAAGTACAAGAATGTTGCATATGGAAGATTAAAATCTCCTTCATTAAATCCCATGTCAGAAAAGCACCTTCTCAATGCTTTTCACTGATAAGCTAGCCAGACAAAATCTGACTTAATCAGAATTAATTTCATAAAATTGTCCAAAAGCCCCTGAAATCTATTCTTGGTAGACTATCGTCATTATGAGGTTGTCTGTTCTTATCTTTGTTCTGATCATTCTTGAATGAACCCCCAAAAATAAAGCTTCCCTGGGCTGTTACCACATTGACACACTCGATTAAGTGTGGTTATCCACACCTCTCAGTTAGTCAAAATGTAAATGCTCATTTACGATGCTCTTCATCAAAGGATGGGTCCTGTAAATAATGTACGAGATATATGAATTTTAAATCAGCCTGCGCCCCCTTGGCACCATTTTCTGAATCTAAGTTTTTCACAAGACGAAAGAATTAAACTGAGCTCTCTGTCCTATATATCTCTGTCTGAAATTCTTATCTAACAGAATGATGAAAGATACACACCGCATCTGACTTCACACAAGGCAACAAAATCTCAAGGACTAACCTTAACCATAGTATCCCGCATAAAATCGTACTCGAATCGTTTTAGCTGAAGTTGAAGAACGGGAGGGAAGTCTATGAATAGTACACCCTTCTTCGCATCCTGACAAATGTACAAGCAAGTACCCATGCAAAATTCAAAGGTTACATTTTTCATCACAATAATACTCATTCATTCAAGCATAAGCGACAAATTACATAATCACCAGCATAGCTATTGCCAGGTAAAAGAGGGAGGGGGGGGAGCAGATGGAAGAAAAGTGATTCCTGAGCCCATTTAAAACACATAATACAATCGAACAAATACCACTAACAAATAAAAACCACTAACATGACCCATTACTTATCATAAAAACCATCAAAGCTGCAACCACGATTGATGCTCGGAACTTCTAACAAACTATACTATGCTTTATTCATGCAAAATTTTTTACAAACAAGTTAAAAGAAGATGAAAATTGAAGTAACCATTATGGATGCTGTCTCACCTGTAAACCATGTTGTTCGGCATGATATCGATTATCACCTTCAAGTCTCTCCACTTCTACGTACTTGTCAAAAGAAGCATATACATCTCGACAACCTTTTACATCAAGCTGAAGATCTAATTTCACACAAGCAAATTGCAAAAAAATAATCAAATGCCAGCAATAATCTCTGCAAGAACATTTTTTTGTGGCAGGCAATATGTTTTCCGAGACCACAAGTTAGAATACGTACCATAAAAGGATTCCTTCCTCGTTGACTTGTAGTCCACATTAATGCATTCAATATAGTTCATATGGTGACCTTCAAACAGCTGCTGAATTGTACCCTCCACAACAGTTCCCTGAACAGATGAAAGGGTAGGTCTGCTTACTTGAAGCTAGGGACAAATATAGGCTGGTTCATTTTGATAAAATGGAATAAAAAGGTCAGGAAAAAAAAATTCCTAAATTGAAAAGGTCCAATTCTTGGTTCTCGCTACTATTTCAAGGAGAGAAGGAAGAGACTAGACGTTTGCGAGGATAATGAAATAGGTAACTTATGCACATGTGCCAAGAAACAAAGAGTTGCTTGGTATCATCTCTTCCTCCTTTCTCTATTTCCTTTGTTCCTCTCTTGACCATTTTAACCAGCACAGCAAATAAATTAACAATAAAAGCAAAGATTTTTCATACCAAAACTCATACCTTCATCTTGTCTTCAAGTTTTTCACACAGAACCCGGTTAAGTTCTTGCACATCATGCTGCATGAATGAATCATAAGTGTCCCACCCAAAGGATTTTGTCAACTCTTTTGTCGCTACACTGGTATCACTGTACTGGAGCTTATAGAATAAACTTTGCAAAGCAAGTGGTATGCTTCCTGAAGGCATATCATTTTCTGTTGTTGGCATATGATACACCGCCTGAAACCACAGGTCCAGATGAGTATGTCCCAAATCATGATTTTAACAGAAGATTATAAGAGTGGATTTGCTACCTTTCTGAAGTAAGGTATATGATACAACGTCTGAAGAAGGGAATTCATGTAGCAGGTAGCTCCTTGGTTCTTAAGTCCGACATAACCAGTCTCCTTTTTGGAGTCATGTGACCAGTAATCGACTACTCTACGCACTTCAACATCAGCTTCAACAACACATGTGTCGTTCACCAGAAAACCTCTGCTAGGATTATACAATTCACTAAGATGCATGAACGAAGTAAAACCCCAATCACTCTCCCGTGCATTGAACTGGTGCTGTGTCTCTGCAGAATCAAAAGGTTGCAAATGAAGCTCAAGAATATTTTCTTAATTGAAAACAGGAACAAATTGATGCCTCTAATATGTGAACCATGGAAAGTATGATGGCACTTAACCTCAGCATTTTACTGACCTTTAGAACTATTAAGTACATCACATGAGCACAAGATCCCCAATGACGTGTTACTTTTAGGCAGAGGACTACTTGTCGACTATCTCTTTAGCACAGACTGAATTAAAATCGACTCTGTTGTGAAAGAGAATCAATAGAAGTGACTTGGAACACAGATTCAACCGAAAATGATGATGCACTTCTAGATAGAGTCGCCGCCACATAGCTGTCAAATTTAAAGAATGACACAGCTCATTTAAATCCTTCTCCACTCGTCCAATTGAAAATCTACATTACATACATATCTTGTGGTCTTCATTTTCAGATAGACCACGAACTAAGCATAGCCAATTCTATTAAACCAAATACTGAGTCAACATATAGTGCAATTTTGGAATCCATAGGAATGAAAATTTAGTAAATACGCAGATGTGAAAACGAAAAATAATTTATTGCATCAAAATGAAGCGTAAAATATAAACTGGCAAAAGAAAAGTACCTCCCAAGGAAGTTAATGTAGGAAGTACCTTTTCTTATGGAGAATTTGCTGTGAATCTGATTAATAACAGTTAAGCTGAACTGCGCATATCTATTCCAACCATATGGCAAGGTCGCCGAATCCGCTACATCCAGGTATATTGACAAATGGTCCACGTTATTCCCTTTTGGGAAAATAAGAACTCGCCTATCAAATATAAGATTAAATAAAATTTTCACAATGAAAGAAACCAAAGTAACTGCCAATTGTTTAAAATAGAACTCGAGGAAACTTGGAGAAAGCTGAATACCACTTGTGTCCACCAACAAAAAAGATGTCAGAGTAAAGCTTCTTGGTGTTGAGCCTTGTGAAGTTCTCTATCGTCCACGTGAACCTCCCTGATGGGGGATCTTCAGCAGCTTGTGTTTCGACTGTACCTGCAGTATCTGCTTGAACTGCAAAGCCAAAAACCAAACATTAATAAGCCAACTCCCAAAAAAAGAAGTAACGCATAATACATGACAAAGGAATCTCATGCCAATTTTCCAGTAAAAAGACGACAAAGCACTCAGCCTCCAAAAGCATTACGACTACATACCACAGTAGGCAAGTTCCAAACTTTATGAAACCGTAACCACAACAAGAGGACAGAATAATTAACACTCCCGCTTTCTACTCTTTCCTCAGATTTCTAGACGACCCAAAAAGACAAAGAAGCATGAACAAAGCCATTCAATGCACCTCCCTCAGCTATAATGAGGAACGCAAGTCCAGAAACCATATAAATAACCCTTCCCATGGGGCCACAAAATGCCACACGATGCTCACAACTTCACTCGAGGATCAAGCGAAATGAACAACGATCCCTCTCTTTCCCTGAAAAAAAAAAAAAACTCACCCAAGCAGCTGGCCTCGAAAACATGCAAATTCCTCGCCGCAATGCGCCAAGCGCAAACGAACGACGAGCGAGAGAGGAACAGAATTCCCCACGCACTTCACCGCGAACAAAAAGCAAAAAAAAAGACGGGAACAGTACCTTCCATGGGCTGAGGACCTTCGGTGAGCTCGGTGTTCGGGACCAGCATCTCGTCGTCCTCCTGCTGCAAACCAAAAAAATACATAGAAGCACAGAAAACACCGGGACAAAAAGAAAGCGTGAGACCTCGGATCGGATTACACAAACCCTAGGCAAGTAGGGAACAGCTAAAGAAGCGTCAATTGCCGCGGAAACGAATCGCGGAAGAAGATCAAAGGCGGAATTGCAGTCGCGACAGTGGCGAAATCACACACACACACACACACACACACACACACACACACACACACACACACACACACACACACACACACACAGTGGGAGGTCGGTGATTACATCTACAGGCGGAGGAGTCGTCAGAGTCATAGGACGAGGGCAAGCGTCGGCGTCTCCGGAGTCGCGATCGACTGAATCTGAGAGAGGGAGGGGGAGAGAGAGAGAGGTGGTGATGAACGGGGCCAAGTATGAAGAGGAAAAGAGAAGCTCTGCAGCGTGACACGAACACGATGATGAATCGTGAGCGAGCGAGCGAGCAGAGAGAGAGTGAGAGCGCCTGGAGGGGTTTTCCTCTCCAGAAGGGATACTTTCGGTATTTTCTCTTTTCCCTTTTTTTATTTTTTTTATTTTTTCTTGTTTCTTGCCGTAATTTACAATCTCAGCGTAGACTTGAGAGCTATTTTTCTTTTCCCTGTTTTTTATATTTCTTCCAAAACTTGAAATATTTATTAATTCCTCAAAATTAGGGAAATAAGTTCATTTTTTGTCTTCCTCGTGAAATTTTGATCTTCCCACTGTCGGCGGTTTATTTCTAGAAAATTATGTACTTACAGTTTGTACGAAGAATAGAAGGAAAGATTCTCGCTTCGGATATTTTTACGATTAGATTCAACGACAAATCACATTTATAATGAATATTGGATTTTTATCGTAATCCTTTTTTTATGTTTAACATCATACATTCCATTTTTGGTACTTTAGATAACTTGCAAAATAAATAAACGGATGGACAAATTTTTTGTGCCCGGCATATGGAATCCAGTCGCTATAAGTTGTTTGCTACATGAAAAACAAGTTGTGCGACACGCAAATGCAAGATATGATAGCATGTCATTTCGAGAGTTTTGAATCCATTTTATGCAATTAGCTTTAAACGTGGTGTATGAGATTGAACTTGAAATTAAAAAAAAACACGATATGTATATTATAAAAAGCGCCCTTAGACACTGATAATCCGGGTAACATTAGGTGTGATTTGAGGTTGTTAATACTTGGTACAAAGCAACATAAAGATGCCAGGTGCTTTTAAAGTATATCTCCATTTTCAATCCATCCATCTCAATCATCGAACTCAAACTATTGCAAGAGTTGAGTATGGCTCAAAGGTAGAATTAAACCAATGGAAATAGGATAGGTTTCATGTTTCAGGATATGCATGATATGTTTCATACTTCAGAAATTAGAAAATTGGTTCCAGGTAGGTTCTAGCTTTTAAGAGGTGGAATTTATATCCTAGAACGAGTCTTTTTTATTATTATTATTCTATATTTTCGCGCGATCCTGTGATATTCATTGGCATTAGATGATAAGTGCGTAATACGAAACTATCAGCCTAAGCTTTCATTATTGCGATATCCATGACTAAGACTTTTACTTTATTAATGTTTTGTATTTTTCGTGCGTCTAAATATAAGTAACGGTTAGTAAATTTATAGTGACAAATGGTGATCATTAGACAAAATAATTCACTTCAATCGTTCAATTGAAAATACAGATGGAATTTGGATAGATCGTGGAACCGACCCCAAAATCCACAATAGAGCAGATTCCACATTTCAAAGGTTTGTATGGTAGGTTTCTGATTTAAAAAGAAAAAAAAGTGAGGAACTAATTTCAACGGGCAAGTTCCAAGCCTGAAAAAATCTGAAACCGCCCACTCCTAAACCCTTGTATCATTCGAAAATCAACATACTCCGTCCAATTTAAATTCGTGTCTCTAAAATGACCTAAGGCAAAGTAAGGAATTTTCAAGGGAATAATTAATTTAAGCAAATAGGATTCATATCGATGAGCTCGAAAATTTCCCGATTTTTCGAACCGAATTGTGTTATTTCCTTTGTTGCCGATCCAACACAAGGCAACTCGAGTTAAAAAAAAAAAAAAAAGCTTTGGGTAGCCTTTCTTATTATCACATTTATAGTAATTGTAAAAGTACCAACAGCTTCTCGGCCATCGGTTTCTTCCCATCCCGTTCCACGAAGCTTAGCTAGCAAGGCCCTTTTCCTTCCTTTTAATTATTTTTATTTTATTTTTCTAGATTTTTAGTTTTATTCCGTCGTGCTTTATTTAAAGTCAAAAAGGTTACAATAAAATTAGCAGACATCACGTAACTCCACTTCATTCGAGGACCATGCTTTTCACGAGCACCAGTTACTTTTTCTTCTTCCCTTTACACATTCGAGGCTCGTTCGATCCCGGTCCGACCCAAGATCGAAACCCCGAAAGGCGGGATTGATCGAGAAAACACCGAAGAGAAACAAAAATATCTGCTGTCGCTTTAATAGATCTATGTATCGTTCGATTTTGGTCAGTCTCTTGATTTGAGCTCGGCACTGGGGCTGCGAGCACAACGACATGTGACTTGCTGCGAACTTTCCCCCGCAAATCATGTCCTGCCATTATCGATCGAGATGTCACATTTACACTCTATGAGTGGTGGTGCATACCGTGAATGTGCTGGACGTGTTAACGCGATTTCTATCCACGCCTAACTCCCGGTCTTCTTTTTATTTTATTTTATTTTTCTATGGTAAGCATATGGTCAGTGATAAATAATAACGGATTATTGTTGAATGGTTATCAAAACTAACTTCATTTATTGGATATGGGGAGATATATTACAAGAACATCTTCTATTTACATCGCGGGTGTTTGTCTCCCGAAAGAAAATTTATAATTTGAAAGAAAAAAATGATCGTTCATGTCAATTGTAAGAATGAATGAACAAAGAGTATTTTTATCATTTATGAAATTATTCAGGCACGAATTGTTATTGACAGTGGAAATATTTTAAATTGATTAATTTTTCTAAGAGAAATAAGTTATAACCGATCAATTTATAATAAATATTTTTTAGATTTTTTTTTGACAAAATAAATGGACATGTGTAGCCACTCTCCCAAATAATTTAATCGATGATGAGTTGTGCGCTATGCTCTAATCTGGCCCATATGGACTTGGGCTTTGACTTATCCATGGCCTTTTCTTGTCAAATTCATCGAAAGCCCATTCATATGCTCCAATCCCGTCCTTAATATTTTTTAATAAATTCATGGATTCGGCAAAAAGGAAAAATCCATGCATTAATCGCAGCGCCAAGAGTATTATTAATAAAACCAAATTCCAGGATCAGCGCTCACGTGGACTTAGGACTTTTTAGCTATGTTACACCGATACGAGACACGACACGCGACACAACACGACACGACACGCCGACATGTGAATGCTCAAAAAATAGAGAATTCCAACATGCTGGGACACGTTATATATATTATATATATTTTTAACGGTGACTCCTTCTCATAAGCTAAATTGTATTGAAGAATTAAAAGAATCCCAACGAAGGTAAGAATTTGCAATACTTTCATCAAAATATCTGCCATGTTGATGCATCTAATACAGCTAAGGTGATAATTAAGTCAAAAAATTTGAGTTTCTGACCTATTTTACCACTGAACACACGAGGGACTCGCGTTGACCCGAGGTTAACGTGTCCGGAAGTGTCCGAGTGTCCGACACGCCAAAATTTTGAAAAATGGCGTGTCCGTGTAACATAGCTTTTTAGTGCTTGTTTGGTAACAAGTCTATTCCCGAAAACAGTTTTCTAGCAAAAGAACGAATTTGGTAAATACAGAAAATTTTTATTATCGAATTTAAAAAAGAACAAAAATGCATTTGCTACCACACTAAAAATTTACATTCCCAAAGTTTTATTTAATTATATAACCATAAGTAGAGGCAATGGGGATTGGGGATGGTGGAGATTGACGGCGGCGATCGGTGACCAGTAATTTGATATAAATTACTAGCTAGGCAAAAGGAAAATATTAAATTATTTCGATACGAGGAAATTACGTTCACAGTAACACCGCATAAAAATTTTGGTTAATCTTGTAAAAATAACCACTGCAGCAGTTTTTTTTTTTGGGATAAAAAACACTGTGATGTTTGGAAATGGACATTTTGTGCCCCTAATTTGTTGGCCTTATACGTTTTCACATAATAAAATAAATCTAAAATTTATCCGACAGCTCTAAAAGTAAAAATAAATCACACTCTCGTGGCATGTTTAAAATAAATCATCGCCTCGAATTTGCAATATGATGATAGCCATAAACAGCCCCACAATTTAAAAAAGAAAAATAGCCATAAAAAGGGATGATAGTTCTTGCACCTAACCTAATTAAACCTCTTTGACAAAAAAAAAATCTAATTAGACCATTTTTTTACGTAATATGGATACCTATCTTCATAATTTGGTTTTATGACTCTTCTTTTAGTAACATCAGAATCATTGTTCGAATTATTCCACCGTGTTGTCGTTTGCCAATTAGAAGGAAAAAAGAATTTGTGGTTCAAGTGGCACCGTTATTTGTGCTGTAAACTTAGCATTACTCCTACGGCCAATTACTTTTTCTACTTAATGGAAAATTGGGAATCCTTACGCCATCAAGATTACTATAGTCATCGACTAAGTTTAATCTCATCAAAAGGTGGTTTTTAAAAATGCTTAACACTTAATCGAGTCATAAAACAAGCCCTTTAACACCGTTAAGTGGTGGGTTTTTTTTTTTCGTGCTTAATGAGTTGTCATATAGGCCCACAATCTATGATTATAGAGGGTTCATCCCGACATAAATTCAACGGATTTTCATTAAGTGAGCGAGACTAGCCAGTTGGAATGGCACATACTTGGGTGAATCAAAATGATACTTTTACTTATATTCATTTTCATGCCATACAAATTGTATACTTTTAGTGTATGGGTCAATTCACGGTTGCCACTGCTACTGTGGGCTTCGCCATGACCTCATTGGTAATAATCGAAATGATGCATTGAAATAATCTATAACAAAACCTGATCTGATTTCCTTGTACATCAATTATCCCAACACAAACTCCACTATATTCTCTCTCTCCTGCATAGGTTAAAAAGGTTTATAATATGAAGTTCATGTTCGTCGACACTTGATCTTCGATCATTTTATTTCTATATGATTAATTAAAAATTTATAAAATTACAAAATCAACCTTGAGAGCCTTGGCTTAACCTTAGGAATCAATTTTGAACAAAAAAATTTTTGTTTAAAAGTTTTTGGAATTTTTAATATTTCTTTATATTAAAAATACCCCAAAATAGAAAAAATAGAATTTGTGACCGAAAAAATATTGATTAGTCTTATTTTAATCCTCATTGTAATTTGGTCACTTTAAATCCTGAAAATTTGACCCAAATCTTTAATTTCCAAGATTTTTACATTTAGATCCCTAGTCAAGCAAAAAAATCTCAAATTAATTCATTTTTATTTTATTTTTCACTTTGGTCCAACTATGACATTTGGTTCTTATACCTTTAATTACATGTTGGCCAAATCATTTTCACGAATTGTGCAAATTGAGAAATGGGTCTAATTGAATTTTCAATTCAATACTTTGTTTTCGAATTGTGATCACTAGATCATTTTTTGGGTGATTTCGTTCAAATCTAGCTCTCACCCAAAGGTTTTTCAATGTTTTCAACTCATTGGTGCATTCGGTTTGGCTCAATTTGTTTATTAAATGCCTCAATTGGTAGATTTTTCTATTCGGGTTGGACTTTTGCATAAAACCAAACCAACTGAACCCAAACTTATCATTCCTAGATAATATTCATGGTGTAGAATTCAATTTTAATGTTGAATTGCGAAAAATGGTCAATTTTAGGTCTAATTTGGCGAAATATGAGCAACCGGTCGGGTCGGGCGGATCCGACCCAACGGCCCGGTGCACTGTTCATCATCTTCCCTGTTTCACCTCCTTTTGCGCGCAGATGAGCATTGAGCGAAGATGACAGAAATTGACCCTCGAAACGAGCATAATTGGAGATCGAAAGCGGTGGGCTTTGAAGGCCATGAGGTCCCTATCCCAACGAGCCATTTTGAGCAAGGTAAGGTCGCCGGAGCTAGGATGACAAATTCAGTTCGTGTCGGGGCATTCGTCCGAAGAAGACCAGAGGAGTACCGAGCAAATAATGGGCAAATTGACTCCTCAAACGGACCTAATCGATGACGCCAAGGGTTGGGCATTCTGACCAACTCATTTCCGGCTCCAATGAGCCATTCCACGCGAGCTTTCGACACCGGAGTTGGTCTGACCAAATCGTTTCGTATAAAGACACCAGGCGAAATCGAGCGCAAAAAAGGCTCAAATTCGAGGCCAAAACAAGCATAATCTGGGCGCCAGAGGGATTGGACATTTTGGCCATTGCAATTCCGCTGGCAATAGGCACGTTTTCGACAACCTCATGCGTACGGAGTGTGAGCTGTCGAAACGGTTAGCGTGTGGGAATTTCCGGCCGAGAGCGTACGGGGGAATCTGGGGCCATTTCTCTTTGACATAATGAGCTCCTTCCTCGCTGAGAAAGAGAGCAGAGAATGTTGAGCAAAGGTGGGGAGTAAGAAAGAGTGAGAAAATGGAGAGAAAGAGTAGGGTTCGAGGTATGGTCGGCCGCCATTAAAAAGGCTTCAGAGAGCTGTCCAAGCTTCGTCACCATCGACGGAGCAAAAACCGAGGCTCGCCATCGGTCTTCCAAGCTTTCCTGAGGGTCCAAAGAGTCGCCATGACCCAAACATTTGAGCTCTGAATCCGGGAGTAGGTACTTGCCATTACTGACTTTTGAGCTCGGCTTTACTGGCGGATTTCATATCCAACCATATTTTCGCATGCTCTTTGGTTTAATCTAAGCTCGGTTGCATGCTTGTTTCGCACTGGTTTGGTCTTAAAACTCGTTGTTGAACTTTGCCGAACCCTCGAACCTGCCACGGCTTCCTGAGCTCGCTTCCAGCAAAATCGAGACTCTCGGTTTGTTCAGGTAAAGCTTAATAACCTTCGTTGAATGATGTTTGGATCATTAGTCTGCAAGTTCAATGTTGATTATGGGAGTTTGGAGATCGCGGAAAAATCTGGTTCGGCCGGTCGTGGTTAGGCTAGTTTGAGGGTAGTTTTTGACGCAATACTCAGATATGTTAGATTGGAACAAGTTTAGGTTCGATTAGGCTCAAAATGGCAGCAAAATGGCGGGGTTCTCGTCTTGATTCGAGGTCGCCATTGAAAATTCTAGCTAATTTGCCATAATTTTCACTGTTCCAGCGTTGTCCTCGGCAAGTCGGCTGACCAGTCAATGAAGTGTCGACGTGATGCCACGTGTCGGACAGGTGGCGTAGGCTCAATTTAATAATCTATTGTCAAAAAATAAATACAAAAATCGAGATTGGACGAACAATATTTAGCCACGTGTTGCGATCTAATATTTTCAAAAAGTAAAAATTATTTTTCAGAAATAAAATGATTTTTGAAAATTAAAAATTAAAAATTGATCAAGCAATCGCGGATTAGCTATGTGGCATCAGAAAATGATTAAAAACATTAAAAACTTGATCCTATGGTCAAGTGGCACAACCCGACATCGGGTAAAAAATTTAAAAAAAAAAAAGAAAATGAATAAAAAAATTCAAAAAAAAGAAGAAGCAAAAACCCACGTCGTTTAAGTCGACCCAAAACCCTTAGAATTGAGGTGGGCATCTATGAGGCACAATTGAGTAACCCAGCCCGGACGTCTGAAAATAAAAATCAATAAAAAAAGGAAAATGATCAAAACTTAAAAAAATGAAAAAATTCGAAAAAAATCTAAAAATTTTGAAAAATTCCAAAAATATAGGAAATTGTCACAATAAATTGGGCTAACCTATTTTGGGTATTCTTGACCTTCGATCCTTCCAAAAAATGATGATTTTGCCTTCATGAGGAAATTATCTCTCATCTTTCCAAATAAATCCTAACCATAATCACCCGTTTTCTAAGCTTTAGGGTTATACTAGGAAGCTGTGATTTACCTTGATGCATTTTATCCACATTTTTTTATACTTAATTGCACACTTATTTTAGAGATTGTGATCGATAGGATTGGTCTTCTCAGCATGCATGAAAACCTAAGCTCCAACTTACCTCTCCTAAAATCGAGCTTGCATGAAATTATAGTTAGGAAAATGACTTGACGTTAGATATCAAAAGGGCGTCAGTAGAAATATCGACGTAACCCAATCTCCGAGTCCAAAATCTCTAGTTGCATAGAATCAAATAGATTCTTCCAACCGCTCAGTAAGTTATTCAGTCTATCCTAAAAAAAAAATGACAACTCAATTTGCATATGCACATTGCACATGTCACTCGACCATAGTAAAATTGAATCTGGTAATTAAATCTCCCCATGCGATTTGGTATAAGTTTAGGAGGGCTTGTGCCGAGCCCATTTCTCGAGACATAGCAATCCATTAGCCCGATTCGATTTTTAGGATAGGGTCGTGACAATGTTCAACTCGAGGGGGTTGATGGTTGAGACAAAGAGAGGAGTTTGACAATGCTCGAGAGACTTGGGCTCGAATAGGTCCTTAGCCTGGCCTTAGGGGCTTGGGGTGGGGTGTATGGATCTTGATCGTAGCCTTAAGGGCAGTGCTTGTTTGAGCCTCACGGGTGTTGACACCTCATTTTTAATCATTTTTTCTATTGCTAAAGTAATAAAAAATCCATAAAAATTCATAAAATTAAAAAATCAACTTTGGGGACCTTAGTCAAGCCTAGGGAACCAATTTTGACCAAAAAACGATTTTTCATATTTTCAGTATTTTTACGTATTTTTTATTTATTTATTTTCGAAAATTAATAGAAAATCCATAAAAATTCATAAAATTGAAAATTCAACTTTAGGAACCTTAGCCAAGCCTAGGGAACCAATTTTGACCAAAAAATAATTTTTCATATTTTCGATATTTTTCGGTATTTTTATTTTCGAAAATTCATAAAATAAAAAATTAAGAAAAATGAGAAAATTGAAAAATCAAGTTTGGAGCCTTGGCCAAGCTTAGGCAACTATTTTCGAACAAAAAAATAATTTTTTGTATTTATATATATTGTTTATATATTTTAGAAATTATGAGAATATTTAACAAATAATAGCATTTGAGGCCACAAAAATATATAAAAATAGTCAATATTTTTATTTTAAATCACTTTTCATGTTGGCCATCACAAATTTAAAAAATCCAATTCGAGGTCGTGTATTCCTTCACGAGCATAATCTCGAACCGGGCCTAAAAAATTCAATTTAAGTCAATTTATTTTCATTTTTTCACTTTTAGGATTTGTGACATTGTTCTCTAATATTTTAAATTTTTTATATTGGCCCAAATTATACCCAAAATGACTCAATTGTGCAAAATGACTTTAATTAAATTCTGCATTATTTTCAGTGGCAAGAAATGAGCTTAAATTTGACTTGTGGTGAATTTTGACTAAGTATAGGGAAGGTATGTCAAAAATTGTGAGGAGATTTGGACTTAAAGAAATATTTTTTCAGGGACTAAATTGTAAATACTTAAAATTCAGGGACTAGAATGCAAATACCTAACTCTTGAAATATTATTTTACAAATAACAAAAAGAAGAGTTAGTGGATAAATTAGAATAGAGAAGGGAAGATGGAGAAGAGGAGATGAAGAAGAGAAGTTTGAGAAGAATGGATTGGAGAAAATAAGATAAGAATAGAGAATGGAAGATGGAGATGAAGAAGAGTTAGTAGAGAAATTAGAATGGAAGATAAGAATAGAGAATGGAAGATGGAGATGAAGAAGAGTTAGTGGAGAAATTAGAATGGGAGATAAATATGAAGAAAGGAAGATGAAGATGAAGAAGAGTTAGTGGAGAGATTAGAATGTGAGATAGAGATGGAGAATGGAAGATGAAAATGAAGAAGAGTTAGTGGAGAAATTAGAACGGGAGATAGAGTTAGTGGAAAAATTAGAATGGGAGATAGATGAGTAGATTATAAAAGGAGGAAGAAGTGAGCTTGAGGGAGGAATTTTTTTTTTAGAGAAAATTTGAAGTGTTTGAGGATTTTTTTTTTGAGAGAAAATTTGAAGTGTTTGAGGAATTTTTTTTGGAGAGAAAATTTGAAGTGTTTGAGAATTTTTTTGGAGAGAAAATTTTAGATGTTTGAGAGAGTTTTGGGAGATTGAAGAAAAATTTGAGAGAAAGAAAATACCAAAAGAGAGAGAATTTTGAACATGATGGGAGTTTAAAGCTAGGGGTTATCATCACAAATTCCTTCATCGATCAATATAAATCAAGAGTTCATCCTCGTCAACGAGCAAGCAAATTCGAGCTAAGTGTTTTTATTTATTCATTTATTTATGGTTTTACTCGCAAATTAGCACAAATTGTATACACTTTCTCCATCTCCTTGTTTTTCCATATTTTATGTCAGGAGAAGGATATATCTACGTCAACAGCAAAAATCTCGTAGAGATGCAAAAATCGGCCCAGACAAGCTCCTAAGCTGTCCACCGATTTCTCAACTGATCTGTGACTAAAAGTCCCTCTTAATTCAAAAGAAACTCTCTATATTGGGAACATAGAGAGCGAAAATCAATTATAGAAATCCCTCCCAAAAAAATGGGAGATAAGTACTCTTTCCACTCTTCTGGTTTTAGGTGCAGATTAGCACATATTTTGTATACTGACACTTCACTCTATTTTTATGTAGGAAGCCGCAGCCCTACATCAATGGTCAATCCTATGGAAGCACAAAATCGGCTTAGAGGAGTCCTCAAGCGTGCACAAATTTCAAATTGTTGAATCAATTCGTTGTATTTTATTTTAAAGAATTCATACCCCGGAATGGAGAGGACAAAGTCCATCCGCAATTTAAATACCTGCACTATAAATCCCAAAGGGAAGAGCCAAGTCAATGATTAGCCTCCCATTGGAGGTTTTTACTTACAGTAGTTAAATACCTGCAACTTAAATACCTGTACCTTAAATCCCAAAGGAAGAACCAAGCCAATGCTTGGCCTCCCATTGGAGGTTTTTACTTACAGTAGTTAAATACCTGCAACTTAAATACCTGTACCTTAAATCCCAAAGGGAAGAGCCAAGCCAATGCTTAGCCTCCCATTTGGGGTTTTTACTTACAATAGTTAAATACCTGCAACTTAAATACCTGTACCTTAAATCCCAAAGGGAAGAGCCAAGCCAATGTTTAACCTCCCATTGGAGGTTTTTACTTACAGTAGATAAATACCTGCAACTTAAATACCTGTACCTTAAATCCCAAAGGGAAGAGCCAAGCCAATGCTTAGCCTCCTATTGGAGGTTTTTACTTACAGTAGTTTAAATACTTGCAACTCAAATACTTGTACCTTAAATCCCAAAGGGAAGAGTCAAGCCAATGCTAGGCCTCCCATTTGAGGTGTTTATTCACTGTCATGTACTTTCTATAATTTAATTTTTGAATAATCAAACCCAAAAGATGAGTAGGTCGTAATACTGCACAGAAGTCGTTAACACACTCCTTCTTTCGGCTTCAGGGAATCTTTAACACTTAAAAAAATATAACAAATAAAAATATATATCATCCATGCATCCTATTTAAAAAGTGAAAACACAAAAAAGAATACCCTACTAGAGCCTTAGGAATAAACCAAGCCTGAGTTGTCGAATTATGATATTCATGAAATTAAGGTACCGAAAGGGCATTAGTTTTAATTAACTAGTGTAACCAAGTCCCCGAGCTCATAATCTCTGGTTCGCAGGAATAAATTAGTTCTCTCGCTAATTTATTTAGGTTTCTAATCGACCTACCAAGAACGATTAGTGGCGACTCCAAATTTCAAAATCATTTAAACAAAAACCAAAGTTGCGATTCGGTAAGGCTTGGGAGGGTTCGCGTTAGGTTAGTCAAATCTAATTAACCTAATAATCCGTTAACCCCTTTAAAATTTTAAATTTTTTTTAGAGGGTCGCGACAACGGGCCTTGGCGACCTGGACGTGGGAGCAAGGTATCCAAGCCTAGTTGTCGAGGTCCTGAGCATAGGTGTCAAGGACGCGAGCATGGGCATTGAGGTCCTTGAACAAGCGGTCTAGGCCGAAGTGCCGAGTTCTCGTGTCTAAGCAACAGCGCATAATTGTTTTTTGGAAAATCATTACCGATTTTTTTTGAAAACAAGTCATTTCCTTGAATTCAAGTGTCGATTTCCATTTGTTAGAAAAAGATTTTATGTTAATTCATTTTACTAACAATTCGACATCGGGAAATAAAGAAATGTTTGTGGACGGTGCATTTCTTTGTGAAATAATTGGACCATTAAAAGATTAAGATTATTTTTTTTTTCTGTTTAATCTAAAAAAATAGATTCTAAAGTTGATGATCCTAATTCTCGATTGAACTCTTAAATAATGAGTTTGCTTCTTCATATATGTTAACATCAATACGCAATTAATGTTTTAGTTAAGAATACATCATATTGACGCACCACATAAAAATTGTGTTAACGACTCACTTGACCGACATCCCAATCATGTTGGGGCACTTTTACGCATGTAACATCGGTCTAATTCAATGCGAAACACTTTCTTAACTCGTGGAGATCCCTCTCAAAAGTGACCTTGAGATTCAAATCTAAACGGGGCAGGGCGACAGCAACTGGAACACGCATCGGATGGAGCGAACAAGCGGCGACCCCCCCCAAGACCACGAAATGAACCGAACATTCAGCAAAAGATCCACCGATTCTGTCCGGCGAAAACGCGTGGGCCGTGCTGGGTAGTTTCGGTTGGTCGCTTTAATTAATCGCCTGTCTTTGTCAGAGCGCGCCCGATACCTGCGCGGAGCAAGCCTCTGCACTCGTCGCAGCCAGCCTTACTCATGGGTTTATCCACGGAAACAAAGGGATGTTACGGAAAAATTCTTCCTTTTTCTTGTTTTATTTTGGATTTTGTTTTTCGACGTCTCTTCTGTCTTCTTCCGCTTGGTCTTTGACTCTTCATTATGCCAATAAAGAAAACCCAAGAAACATGCCTGTTTGTCTCCCCCATCTTCAACGGAGCGACTCGGTGAAGCCCCGAACTTTTGAGCTCCTCTCTCTATTTTCTGAGTACCCATTTCAGATATCCAAGATCTGAAACTCTGGACTGCTCGTTTGGTAATTCTTGGACTCGATTTCCAATTTTTTTTAAGAGCCTTCAAGTTGTTCTCTGGTCATTTATCTACGGACTCCTGTTATCTTCCTTGGAGCTCGAGCTCGAGCTTCCTTAGAAGTTATCCTCTGGTCGAGCTCACGTCTGGGATCCATCGTTTTACTCGTGTTCCATCAACTGAGCGGCCAGTTTTTAATTTGTCAATACCCAAAAGTTGGATACATATAGCTGAACCGCTTTCTTCTTGATTGACTCTGGATCGCGGTTGTTGGTTGCATTCTTGATACCTTCCCAAGCTCTGTTCTTGGGTTTCACCGCCACATTCAGAGTCAACGCTAGGTAGCTCTAGTGGGAATCGACTTGATCGATCTATTCAGCTGTTGAAGATCAGGGTGTTGCGTGGTGTAGTAGTGGCGTTTATGGCGATATTATCTTCATGTTAAAAGGGTAATAAACTGATTTACTAGAAACTACATAGTAGATATATCAATGGGCAATACCTGTGTGGGACCGAGCATTTCGAAGAATGGGTTCTTCCAATCAGTCTCAGCCGCGATGTGGCGGTCCCGACTACCTGAAGATTCAGTACACACGAATGCGGAGACTACAAATCAGGAGACAGATAGGGAGCCTGATTTGCCTTTGCCGGTGCAAAATAAGCCTCCCGAGCAAGTAACAATGCCGAAGCCAGAGACCAAAGAGGAAATTCCTCCCAAGGCCAAGAAAAGGCCTCAAATGAAGAGGGTGTCTAGTGCAGGACTGAAGACTGATTCGGTTTTGCAAAGGAAAACCAGCAATTTCAAGGAGTTTTATAGCTTGGGAAAGAAGTTGGGACAAGGGCAGTTTGGAACTACCTTCTTGTGCATAGAGAAAGCCACAGGGAAAGAATTCGCTTGCAAATCTATAGCCAAAAGGAAGCTGATCTCTGAAGAGGATGTCGAGGATGTGCGAAGAGAAGTTCAAATAATGCACCACTTGGCGGGGCATCCGAATGTTATATCCATCAAGGGTGCTTATGAGGATGCAGTGGCAGTCCACGTAGTTATGGAGTTCTGTGAAGGTGGAGAGCTCTTTGATCGGATCATTCAGCGAGGGCATTATACCGAAAGAAAGGCCGCTGAGCTTACTAGGACTATAGTTGGCGTAGTTGAGACTTGTCACTCTCTAGGCGTGATGCATCGAGATCTTAAGCCCGAGAATTTTCTCTTCGTTAGTAAGGAGGAGGATTCCTTGTTGAAGACAATTGACTTTGGATTGTCAGTATTCTTCAAACCAGGTATATTCTAGTGATTGTTGCTCCTCTCAAGTTTTATTGAGATTGTCTGCTTTTGTTTTGCTTAAGATGCTCTATGTATTGATGACAAACAAGGAGGAAAATCCTCAAAATATGTATCAAAGGCCAAAATCTTTTTCAAGTGAATTTGGTAAATAGAACACAAGTAAATTGTCGGTGGTCTAAATTACATGCTTGTCGTTCTTTTCCTACGACGTGAATGATCAGGTTTAGAGTTGTTACTCATCTATGAGAAGGGTGAAAAAACAGCAACAGGGTTGGCAAGAAGCATACAGTGTTTATCCTAGCATGCATAGCTCTTTTTTAGTCTTTACTCTTGACTGATGCTATAAACAGTCCTCATAAGTGAAAATGAATGAATGTTTCTTCCAGGTGACAAGTTCACAGACGTGGTTGGCAGCCCTTATTACGTTGCACCAGAAGTTCTCAAAAAGCGTTATGGACCAGAAGCTGATGTTTGGAGTGCTGGGGTTATCCTCTACATACTGTTGAGTGGAGTTCCCCCCTTTTGGGCTGGTGAGATTTGTTTTTTTCCCTGTTTCAAGATTATAAGTCCCCTGTGTGCATGCTCTTAATATGTATGCAATCCTAACTTTGCCAACCACATTTTAAATGATCCTTTTTCATACCACCAATCGTGAAGAGACTGAGCAAGGGATATTTGAACAAGTTCTGCATGGAGATCTTGACTTTTCATCAGACCCGTGGCCTAGTGTCACAGAAAGTGCAAAAGACTTAGTGAGGAGGATGCTTGTTCGAGATCCTAGGAGGCGGCTAACTGCTCACGAAGTTTTGTGTGAGTTGTTTCCTTTCTATTTTGAGCCATAAATCAATGCAAGTTTTTTCCTTGTATCACCTTTGATCCGAACCCTGACAGCATGCACTGTGAAATGAAGATCGAGCATTTGCTTAGCTGCTGATGAGAATTCAATTTCCTATAGGCCACCCATGGATCCAGGTTGATGGTATCGCTCCTGACAAGCCTCTTGATTCTGCAGTATTGAGTCGCTTGAAGCAATTTTCAGCGATGAACAAACTGAAGAAAATGGCCTTTCGAGTAAGTGTCGGGATTCGGAAGATAACTTTCTTAAGCTAGATGGCTGGAGAAAAAGGCTACTAACATATCATTCAAAAGGAAAAAAAGAAAAAAGGCTACTATGTAGGCTTGTGAACTCCTCTGATAGAATTGGCACATCCAATTTCATACTGCAATGTGTTTTCACATAGTGATGCATGTGCAGGTTATAGCAGAGAGCTTATCTGATGAAGAAATCGCTGGCCTCAAAGAAATGTTCAAAATGATAGACGCAGATAACAGTGGCCAGATTACATTTGAAGAGCTTAAGGAAGGATTGAAAAGAGTGGGAGCCAATCTAAAGGAGTCAGAAATATATGACTTAATGCAAGCAGTAAGTTTTGGCTAATGAATCGATTTTTTAAACCACTCCTCATCGGTGCTCCACTATTTAGGCTCCTATCTGGAAAGACAGGGTCATACTGCAGTAGACCTCAGCTTTACTTGAAAGACTTAGCTTGTTGGACTGTTATCAATAGGGCAAACACAAAAGAAAAAATGAAGAAAGAAGAGAAAAGCATGCAAAACCTCATTTGGCATTTACTTTCACTATCGGATGTCAATTACCCAGTGAAAAGTGAAATATCTTTACAAATAGCCTGAATTGTCTTTACGGGCTTGTTTGTGAAGCCTCAAACCTTTCAGTTTACTTGCCTGATTACATTTTTTGTGCCATGGTTACAAAGGTCACAAGCCTAGATGATTCAAGCCGTACTTCTTGCAGAGCTGGTTCTTAGTTTTATTAGGAAAAGCAAGCTCTTTATTGTGGCGCCTCTTGTATCATCTGGGTTTGTTCGTCTAACGGTTACTCTATCCTTGTGCCTGCTATTTCTTGGTGTCATACTTCAGTATCAAGTTATTTGTTAGCTTCAGACTGGATGAAGAAAAGGAATATTTGGATTATTCTGGAAAATTGTGTGAAATTGCTGTTGATGCCGATCCACCTCTTGAGGAGTTACTGTTTTGGTCACCATGGTTACTGGGAACCCATGTCCTAAACACTTGGGAAGCAATGCCATTAATATCACTGGTTGAAGAATGGCAATGCCAGTGGATCTTCCTTCTAAGTAGATCACTGATTGGATAGCTGGTCTTCAAATTTGTAGGCGGACGTAGATAACAGCGGGACGATTGACTATGGGGAATTCATTGCTGCCATGCTGCATTTAAACAAAATTGAGCGAGAAGATCATCTGTTTGCTGCTTTTAATTACTTCGACAAGGATGGGAGTGGCTACATCACTCAGGATGAGCTTCAACAAGCTTGCGAGGAATTTGGCATTGAGGATGTACGCCTGGAAGAAATGATCAAGGAAATCGATCAGGACAATGTAAGTAATGTCTCAAAAAAGTAAATTTTACCCCCGACTCAATAAGTGATGGACAGGTAACAGATACCATATCCTAGGCATGTGTAGACGTAATTTGCTGAAAAATGACGAAAGAGTCAAGCTGACTTGCAGACAATATCGAACTCCCGTCTCTTTCCCATCTTTCACCTGCACGATGCTGCATTATATCTGCTATTGGCCCATTAGGACTCCAGTAAGTTGCTTTCAATGGTCATCAAGGTCGGATCAAACCATTAACCATACGTTTCTTCAGGAACACTCGGGAAGTCTGTTATAATGTCTTTCGGTGATATCCTTAATGGTATTTTAGGCTGATGTTTGCCGGTTCCAATGTGTATTGACTAGGCACCTACTGATTTTGCAGGATGGACGGATAGACTACAATGAGTTTGTGGCGATGATGCAACAAGGAAATGCAGTGTTTGCAAATGCAGCTGCTTTCGGCAAGAGAAGCCTAGAAAACAGTTTCAGCATCACACTTAGATAAGCTTATATAAAACTCTAGTTGCACAAGCGTCGGCGACATTCCTCTTTGGTTTCCTTCTCTTAAACATGTAATCTTTCCTTTTCGTTTCATTATTTTTCCCCTTGATGAGAACTAGAGTTGTCAAGATTGCGTGGAACCAGTGTGGAGGCCTGTTTCATGTCCTTACGCTTGGATGTCCTTACGCTTGGACATAGAGATTGATTTTTCACCGTCTTTCGCAACCAAAACCTTCTTTCCTTCTTTCTTTCTTTTTTCGAGACAGTGTTTGAAGACTTCTGTAACTGGTTGTATTGTGTTTTTCCAGTTCAGGATAGTTCTTTGTTGCTTAAAAAAATAGAATGGTTGTATTTCCCGGTCAAGTTACTGGTTTTTTCGCCCATGATACAGCTTATAACTTACTTGTGGGTGATTTTTTGGCTCATATACATACAGTAAACTATGCACATGCATTGGATCAATGACCCTTGAAGCTTTAACCAGTTTTCTGTTTACACAACTATCCTATAAACCGACGCCGAAATAGCGGCCCATCTTTGCATTCCCTGACCCGCCATTGACAGTTGATTCACCTTCACCATCACTGCCATGGCAAATCCTGAAAACTGGGCTGAAGCATCTTCATCAGCCATGGTCCTTCTATCCGTCTCGCCACAGCCACAGCTGCTTCGACCAAGCAGTTCGCTTGATTCAGCTCCTGCTCCATCTCGGGCGGATTTCTTACCTTCCGGCGGCTGGCCAAACCATCAAACTACTAATCGAATCTTGCAAAATTCAAGCCTTGGATCATCTCTCTCGTAAAGATCCACTTAATGTGATCCACTTCGCCACAACATCAAGGGGGTGATACTGAGTGTTGTGATAATAAACGGTCAAACCCTTTCTTCAAGAAGTCATCGATAAGGTTTATGCTTTCCAATGGTCTCTTAGCGACGCTAATTACTTTAACGGGCAACATGGTGATTGAGGTCTCTAGTCTAGCTTATAAAAATGCCCGCGAGTCTCTGTCGATCTACGGCTTCCAGATGATCCTTGGGCATAGACCAGAAGACGCTAAAGACATATTTGAGTTATATATCAATCTCAGTGGTTCACGTTCTTGCGATCAAGCGCATGTTCGTCGTTGGATCAATCGAAGTCGTCCTCGGTACATCATCGTTCCAGTCTTACTCTTGGATGACTGGCTGCAGGTCAGAACCTATCCTACTGCTGGTATTTATAACAAGATTGTGCTTTCACCAACATCAAGCTCATCTGAACACAGTGGCTTGTCACGTCTCGAGCTTCATGCTACGTCGGAACAGGCATCGTTCGGGCAAAAACGGGAACCGGCGAAGGAGATGAATGGTTCAAGATCCGAGTTCTGGAAAAGATTGGATGCTCCAAGTTCATCCTTCTCTAGTGTCTGGTATGTGGTCAGTGATCTTCTTCCCTTTCCTCGCCCTTGTTGGGATTCGAATGGATGGGTATTGTGCGGCCTGTGGCGCGGTGTCGCCGGATTGTTTCTCTTTCTGAGCAGTTCTTAGTATTCCAACGGAAAAATTCCACCTTTTGTACCCGTATTTGCGTCCCCTTTCAGATTTAGTTCTTGTATTTTCAATTTGTCTTAGTTGAAGTCATTTTACTTTCACAAAGTTTTTTTGACGATGTCTCTCCAGCATTGATCCGGGCAAATTCTAACAGATGTGGCAGTCGGACAATGTTGGAGGCTCCAATGAAAAATTTATCATTTATCACAATTTTTGTCTTCATCAAACTCCAGTATGGCCCATATCGACCAGATTTGTCTACCTATGTTCACATGAGCATCCACATATTTTTTTATGTCGTCTAATGGCTACGTTAGCTGAAGTAAAAGTACTTGATCAATATATTAAAAAGGAAATAATGAGACAAATGATCTTTAAACTTTAACTTAACGTGTGATTGTTTTATAAACTTTTAATTTGTTGAATATGGTCCATGAACTTTATTCCAATGTGCAATATAGTCTTTAGACTTTTGGTACATATACAATATAGTCTATGAACTATATGAACACATTCAATATTTTTCTTCCATTAATCCAAGATCAAGGATAATACTAAACATCTTCATACATTTTGGGGATTACATTGAATATGTATTAAAAATTTAGGAACCATAAGTATAAAGTTTATGAACCATATTAAACAAATTAAAAGTTCAGGAATTGCATTAAATATTGAGTTAAAGTTGAGGAATTACTTGTGTCAGTTTTTCATTAAAAGTATATCAACTTGATTAGAAAAGCCTTGACAAAAGTAATATTTTTCCATTACAAGTCACAAGTGCAAATGAAAAGCAATGTAATAAAATGCATTTGAACCCACCAGGCTTAAGTATATTATAAGTACCAAAACTTATATACGACGTTTACTTTAGTGTCAAAATTTTTAAAATACTCACCTAAGTGCCAATTTTTTTGAAAAATAACCATTTCAATACCAAAACTTTCGAAACGATCACGTAAGTACCAAAGTTTTTAAAAAACGCTCACTTCAGTGTCAATTCTGACTAGCTTAAATATTATAAAAATAGGTTACGTCGAATTTTTAATAAGCCACGTCAGCTTAAATCGGAATTGGTATTGAAATTAGCATTTTAAAAAAAATTTAGCAATTAAATGATGATTTTGAAAGTTTTGAAGAGGATTATACATTTGGCACTTGTGATGTCCTTAAATCGCCACTTCCAACACCAAAGCCCACAAAAAACGCCGACTGCTTGAACCCGCCACCGCCAGGAAATAAAAAGCGTTTCCGCAAATCAGCCGCCGGCGAGAGAGAGAGAGAGGGAGCGCGCTCCTGACGAAGAACGATAAAGCAGCGGCGAGTCTCCGTCGACTCTGACCGGAACATGTGGCGGAGGCTCGTCTCCGGTGGCCATCTGCGCCTTCTCCCTTGCCGTTCCATCCCCCATCGTTCCGCAGCCTCTGCGGCCGCGGGCCACCCCACCGTCTCCTCCGCCGTTAACTCCATCCTCCTCCGCTCCCTCAAGGAGCACTACCTCGAAGTCTCCAAGATGACTCCTCCTCCTGTACGCCTCTTCCTTTCACATCCCCTTTCTCTCTTTCCTTTTTTTTCCCCTTCTATTCGTTAAACCCTCGGAAGAGGTTTTGGAAAGGGTCACTTTTGATAGGGTTTTAGCGTGAGTTTGATTAGCCCATCGTTACTGGTCTTACGAACTGCAGAAAGTGAATCCTCCACCGCCATTCACGATCGTGAAAGGCTCGCTCGACGCGGACGGTCCGGTTCTCAAGCGAACTTACAACGACGAAGAGATTAGCCTTTACGTCATGCGGTTGGCGAATCTGGCTCCTGGTGGTGGTGGAGAGGATGACGTCGAAGACGACATTAATCAGTTGTTCCTTCACGTGAGTGTGGCAAAGCCTGGTCAGAAGGAGGCCTTGCATTTTCTGTGCGGGTTGTATCCGGATGCACTGGGGATTCACTCTGTTTCGATGAGGCCGAAGCTCGAGACCACCGGTTTTCTCGTGGTTCCGACTAAATACAATGGCCCTGTTTTCGAGTAAGTTGGTGTTGGCTCTTTTTAGTGATGGCATTTCTTGCTGTTTATGCACTTCTTGGCTCATAGAATTGTCTGAAAGAACATTGAAATAGGATGGAGAGGTTGAAGTTTCTGACCATTTCATTATGAAGCTCGTGTATTCCTGGCAGGGGATTTTATTTGCATTAGTTTCTTCAGTGTGGAAATGTGGTAAGCTAGCTATTTAGACTGAGTTGAAGCAAATATTCTTTCTGGCACCAAGTTAACTAGATTGTGAGATTCTTTGAGATTGTGCCAAGACTACTAGCGACTCCACTAATTTACTATCAGAGGAGGAAATTGAGGGAATCTTGTCATTCTTCCTCAGGTGAAAGATCGAGTCTTGCCTTTCTTCCTTAGGTGAAAGAATCAGTCTGCACTACAAATTTGTGATCAGATATTTTGAGGGAAATTTTAGTAGGCAGGTAATGAGGCTGTTTGTGTAATGATAAGTCGTAGAACTCTAGTACCTCTTTGAAATCTATCTAATGATCTCTCCTATCAGGCATTGTGTCTAGGTGGGTTATGATGAATTGATGGTTCTATGACTTTAATGTTCTAAAATATTATATCGTTACAATAATGTAAACTGATATTGTTCATTTTGCATGTGCATCTTTTGTTGTTTTATGGGAGGACATGTGTATTTGGTGGTGCATACATATTAGCAGAGACTCAAAAATCTTTTGGATAATTAATGTGCAACATCCTAAAAAAAGTAGAGCTTCAGATGGGATGCAAATGCATTTTGAACTGTTAAAAAAGATACATGGAACTTGCTAGCCACTATCTTGTCCTAGTTAGATTGATGTTGGAATATGTCGAGGGAATTTAAGAAATCATGGTATTGCATAACAAAAGGTGGAAACTCCACAGTCTCAATTTTAAAAGGGAAAGGTTATATGAGAATACAGTTTGACGGTCAAAATGTGCTCAGGATTTGTTTCTGGGTGCTTTCAGACTTTCCCCAATGGTTTCTATCATTTTATTCATGTGCTGAGTTTGATGCCAATAGTTTTTACAAATATGCAGAGACCTTGATGAAAAGGTGAGGGACGCGCTTCACAGTTACATTGAGGAACGGGGGGTGAATGAGAGTCTCTTCCCATTTCTTCAAGCATGGCTTTATGTCAAGGATCATAGGGGTCTGATGCGTTGGTTTAAATCGGTGGGTACATTTATCAGCAAAGATAAGTCTGCAAAAGATGCTTAATTTGAGTTAGTACTTCTATTGCGGAAGACATCCATAAGCGAAAATGCTGGTTTTTGCCGCCTTTTCTTCCATAGCTTATTGGGGAGGATGGTCTATAGGCTGCAGCCTGGTGATTGAGCTGCTACTGTTTTGTGGTCATGTAGATTGCTCGCTGAAGTTAAGAAATGCTAGTGAAGGGCATTTTTCAGTTGCATTTCACTTTGGCTTGTGGAGAACAAGAGATACTCAGATTTGGGCACTTATTCATTAGCTCGCTTTAGATTTTTTTCTGCCTATCGATTTGAGATGAGATATGGATGTTTCTGCAGTGGCAGTTGTTATATGGGACTTTTTTTTTTCCCCCCGAACATGGGACGGGTTTGATGTACCATTTTGGTTGCAATTTTTTTAGGGTTATTACCGTGAAAAACTCCAAATTGGTACACATGTGATAAATTTACCCAAAACTATTTTTTTGATTATCAAAAATCCCAAACTGGTACACCTGTGACAAATTTATCGTTCGTTAAATTGGGTTAATGTCATAAAAAAATTTCAAATTGATATATATGTGACAAATAGAGAGTAAAAACCTCAAACTCGTATATCTATCAACTATCACTTGTCATCCAACTTAACAATTCGACGGCTAGATTTAATGAAAATTAACGGAGGACAAATTTGCTATAGATGTATCAATTTGGAGTAAATTTGTTACAAATGTATCAATTTGAGATTTTTTTATGGTTAAAAAATAGTTTGGGGTAAATTTGTTACGTGTGTATTAGTTTATGATTTTTCCCGGTATTAATTCATTTTTTTTTATTCACCAGTTTAGTGTACCATTGTTTTGCCATCAACTAACTACTTGAGGTCTTTCTTGTTACCCATTTTGGCGAGCTGATCATGTCATTCTTGGACATTCTCCACCATCTACTGGCTCGATTTTGGTTGAAATTTAAACCTTACAATTGCCAGGATTGGGAGCTCTTCCATTCTCATTTACGCTGGGTTTGGTGGATCGGCTGTAACTCCTTAACTTATATCTTATTTGGTGTTTGATGTGATGCGAAATCCGGATATCTCCGGATATATAACAGATATAATCCCACCTAGGAGGTGGGGGGGTACACTGGGATATGAGATGGAATTAAAAGCCAAAAAAGAAGAAGAACAATGTGAGTTAAAGACGGATCGATGGAGAGAAAAAAAAAAAAAGGGGGCATTGGAGCTCCAGCGTCGTTTGATGTCGCGACGCCGTCCAAGTGTCCATCAGAATCGTTGGACATCAATTTTCTGAGACCAAGAGGATTCAGCTATCAAAACTGGAGTGTTAGGAATCTTTTCAGGACAACTTCAGACTCGAAAGCAATGCCGGGCCGAACCTCGGAACTGAAAAACCACATCCCAGGCGCTCCGGAAGACATCTCCACAATGACATCTGAAAGTAGATGGGCAAAACGAGCGTAATCAGATCCTAGCATCTAATAGTGCTTTTTCGTTCAGGGCACAAAGACATCCAAATGACTCTTTCCCGTTCGTTCAGGGCACACAGACATCTAATTGTGCCGGTGCCTGGATTTGGTCTAGAGTGCTGTTGTTCGAAACGACTGGTTTTTGGCGACGTGTCTGCGTCGTCTTTTGTTTTTGCAAATACGCTTTCTGTAAAGATCTGCGCTGTGGTCATGTAAGACCGTATAGATAGAATATTTTAACCGTGGAGATTTTAGGCCATTTGAAAAGTGGGGGAAATTTTGTCACCTGTGTGAAAGTTCGTGGGTTGTTTTTGGGATTTGGCCTTTTTCGGCCATGTCAATCCATCCAAGTAAAATGAGTACAAAATGGGTCTGCAAGTTTATATAAATCATGATCTCTCGGCGACATTTCTGGATAAACTCTAGGCGACATTAACCTAATCTCAAGGCATCCAGGAAGATAGCCACGAAAGGACAAAGCTAAGACGACATCCAGGTGGTTCCCATGCAGACGATCAGGGAAAAAAATGAGAATTTTCGGAGGACCAGGTAAGAGAAGAGTAAGCATCCTTTACACAGATGACTCGAATACGAGAAGGCGTGTTTTGTTACTGGGTCCTTCGAAGGTTGAAGTGGATCATACGATCAATGGCAGAGGAGGTGACACTGTTCAAGACATGGTCGAGCGCATTTGCTCCAAGGGTCATATGGGCACTGCAGCTCAAGGGCATTCGATACAAATCCGTCTTGGAAGATATCTCCGAGAAAAGCGACCTCCTTCTTCGTTACAACCCTGTTTATAAAAAGGTACCGGTGCTTCTCCACAAAGGGAGACCGATCTCGGAGTCCCTGATAATTCTCGAGTACGTGGACGAGACATGGAACCAGTACACGCTTCTCCCACAGGATGCTTATGCAAGGGCCATGGCGCGATTCTGGGCCAAGTTCGGCGACGACTAGGTAATAGATTATGCGCCGTTGGTTTCTCTTCTGCACCATGCATGGATAACTGTTAGATCACAAGAAAGAGTCGGGTCCATTGATTTAATCAGATTAGATGGTTTTGGAGAAGTCAAGAGACAAGGTTAAGATCTGCATATGTTTCCTTAGGATCTGAATGCAAACATGGCATTCAAATGGCGTTATCTCTGTGATAATCTGCTTCGGTGGAGTGGAATTTTGCAGATTATGCCATCCATGTGGACTGCTTTTATAAGTGAAGGCAAAGAGCAAGAAGCAGCCCTTGCAGAGGCAAGTGAGCACCTGCAGAAGCTGGAAGTAGAGCTTAGGGGTAAGAAATTCTTCGGCGGAGGATATCTGGACATTGCACTTGGATGGTTGGCCAATCTACTTTGGGTCTTTCAGGAGATATCCCGCCTCAAAGTGGTTGATGGTGAGAGGTTTCCACTTCTATGTGCCTGGTTGAAGGATTTCTCAGATGCTTATCCCGAAGTTCACTGCCCTTCATCAAGTGTATCACGTGAAGTCGTCATCAACTTGAACTATTTTCTTTCGCTGCAGGGTGTTAAGACTCATGTTACTGGCAATTTTCATCACATATTCCGGCTTGCTTACTGATCTTTTGTATTTTGACTTTCCCTTCAATTATGAAATAGTTTGCTATCCCAGATGAGATATTACAACATGCAGAATAGTTTGCCCTGAGTGCATGCCAGAGATAAAATTGGTATGAATTCAGCCGACGATGGAACTTTTGCCAGTTTCGGACAGGAAACAACTGAACAGTTCAAAGTTTTAATTCACAAAGCCCCTAGCATATGTGGCTGCTGGCTTGTTGCTGTACTGACCAGAAGGTGTACAATGGCATCACATTGAGATTTCTAAGCAGCGACGACAATAGCTTGAAAATTCAAATAAAGCGTTGAAAAGAAATTACGGAGCTTGATTTAGTGATTAGTACGTCGAACATGACAACCGTACCACGTTGCTCCTACTTCCTCCAAATAAGCAAGACAACCAAGAGAAACAGACATAACAGCTATGCACATATTTTAGAGTCAACTGACATCATTGAACAGCAACAAAATCCCGTTACAGAAGATTGAATTTTGGAACTTAGAACATGTACAATTCCACCATCCCACCACCGAGGGGTGAAAAGGTCATATGCAGAAAAACCATTTTAACAATGTTGTCAATGCGACACAAGCATGTAAAAAAAGCATGATGAGCCTTCATGTGGCAAGTTGTCGTGTCTGCAGAATAAATTTCATAACAAATATGCTAGGCAAAACCTTAACTACAACATTAAAAACAAAAGAAAGGCTGCTTTTGGTTGGTTTCATAAGGGGGCCGCTCGCTACAAGCTATAGCTCTCAACGCTTTCTTAGATTGAAAGGCAATAAGAGTTGTTGACATTCAACCTCTATAGCGGGTTGCCAGTGAGAACTAAATATTGTTCGTGTCCAAAGGTGAACAGCGCCCTAGCTTCTAGAGCCGCTGGTTTTTCCAAGCCGGAGAAGGGCTCACCTTTGTTTGATATGTTCATTCAGAATCCAAGTAGCTGCAACATCCAAGATTCACTCTTTCCCAAGACCTTGAGAATTAGAACTCACTTCACAAATGGAACCCCTGAAGGGACAGTTTGGGCACATTTGTAAATACTCTAGCCCGGAGAATTGTCTCAGGAAAGACACTTCATGTGGCATCCGTGTTACGAAGAAATGCCAAATGACTGCTGCGAATGCAAATGCAGACACAGGATTGCACAGCATTATATATATCTGCGTCCCAACCAACCAGATGAAAAATCCGCAATGTCTAGGATGACGGATAAACCGATAGATTCCGTGAGTTATCAGCTTGTGATGATCCTCAGGATAGATTTTGATCAAATGCGTGAATGCCCGCCCAGCAATTATAACCACCATCTTCCTAATGATTTCCCCAGCTACAATCATGGCTAAGCCGAAATTGCTGATCCACCAGCATTCTTTCCAAGCTGGAAATAGAGAAACTTCAACAAAATATTCCACCAACGAAAAAAGCATTGCAAGAAGATAATTTCGGCTGATCAGCAGGGATTTAAGAGTTACATTCGATCTCCCATGAAAGGAAACTGCAAGGACATACTCAGACCCATGAAAGAAGATGACTGACCAGAGTAATCGGGACAACTGTCTGCAAACTGTGTAACTTTATGTCTTTGCCATTATTTGATCAACCATGGTGCATCAATTTACAGTCTTTAATGAATTCCTCTGGGACCAGAGGATTCAGCTATAGGATTAGAAATCTTCTCAGATAACTCCAGACCTGAAGGCGATCCTGGGCTGAACCTTGAAACCGACAAACAGCATCAAAGATCCTTCAAAAGGTATTTCAACATTAACATCTAAAAGGAGATGGGAAAAACAAGTTTAAGGTTATGAAACAAGGCAGAATCCAGCATCTAATAGTGATTTTGCTTTAATGGCACAAGGACATCCAAATAACTCTTTCTCTTTCTTATTCGGATAAGTTGCTTGGCAATTGGAGAAACTACTTGGATGCAAACATTAACAACGCAATCGAATACCTGATAAGTCCATTTTATTTGGTGACCATGTCCGTCCAGTAATTCAAATTCTTTGAAACTAGCATTATGTCCCTGAAAAATTTTCTTGGAATACCACTTAACATCTTACAACACGTGTGTAGAATTGGCTAGACTAGAGAAAAAGAAAATATATTGCAGCAGTAATCTCCCCGGTAGACAGAAGGTAACCTTGAAGTTTCACTGCATTCCAAGAGGGCATAACATTCTCTAACTTAACAACCAATGGCACAGAAGACCAAATCCAAGCAGCCGCACAGTAAGCAAAAGTTGGTCATTGTAATTAGCAATGCTGCAACAGAAACTAGGATGAAAACTTCCCCTACAATATTTGGAGTTCAGCTTTAATTTTAAACACCGAGCACCTAGCCAAAACGGCATCTAAAGACGACGCAGTGCTTTCATTATCTTTAACGTAACCAAACACACTACGTTTGGCAATTAATGCAATTCGTCTAAGCTAGACGTGATCAAAAGCACAACCAGGCAGGATTTTTCGAGTCAAATTCAATAATCAGCGTGTCGAAATCACACGAATCAAGCTCGTCTCGACAGTTGATAAGACCAGCAGATGTCATCAGGAAATCATCCACCACCGGAATGACACTGAAGCCACAGCCAAAGAGAAGCGACGGTACGAAATCAGTCCAGCTGCGGAATTCTGATATTGGGTTTTAGCCATATTCATTACTGAGTCCTGAGGGGCTATCAGAAGAAGGCATGAGCGAAGCCCTCGATCAAGCAATCACAAAGCAAACTCGCTGAGCTCATTGAAGCAAATCGGAGCGAAAAGCACGCACCTTGCCAGTGAAAGTGAGGAACTTGACATGATAATCCTACGTAACATTTGATGTGTAGTCAGGATGAAACCGTCACCGTATCGTCCTCTAAGCATTTCTCTTCTCAAAAGGCTGAGGCTGCCAATACTCACGGAGCTCCAATTGAGCACGAGATAATAGACAAAAGCTAAAATCTTTCCGCTTCGGTGTATCTTGCTTAGTTTAAAATTGACACCCTTGTTTTTTTCCCTCTTTTTTTTTTTCTGCGTTTCTTTTGTTTGCATGCATATTTTATAGGCAAAAACCTTGTCCATGCTTCTTATCAGGATGCTATTTATGCTCGATTTTCTTTATCCTTATGCTCTATCGATGAATATGTGATCCATTTGGGGTTTCATTTGGGAGCTACACTGCTAAAGTTCGTAGTAGAAGTGGTTCATCTGTGAATTGACAATTCCGGATTATAGACGTTGTGATTCAAAAAGTCGAGGCCCTCTTTTTATTTATTGATCTTCTATGTATTTATTTGATTTGATGCGTAAAGTGTATTGATAATAGATGTGTTAAACATTTTAACTTATTGTACATAGTGATTTTTGGTCCTACATGAGTTGTTGATGGGTTTGAAGTATAATCCACTTGCAAGTTGCAACCATGTATGGTCCGGAGGTTGTCCAGTCTGAGGTTACATTTTGACCTGAAAATAAATAAAAAAATGCTGTCAAAACTCCTCTTTATAAATTCATCTGCCACATCCACAACAATGAAAAGGAACATAACCGACAAATATATTATTAATATAAAAATATATTTTGCATTGCATACTTAATTTCAAACTTATACTGGAGTCAGACATCTCAAGTTTAATTCATCGTGTCATTTGCTCTGGCTCTTTATAAAGCACGAAAGTCGAACCTTACACCTATGATACTAGCATTCCCATCCCCTAAATTCCTTTATCAGTAAAGCCGCATACATATTATCTTCGTCATTTTCACTTGTTCAATAATTGTGTTTTCAAAAAAAAAAAATGCTCAAGATTTTAGAGTACTTAATTGAGGAGGGCGGTGATCGTGGACATTGGTGGCGAGGAGGAGAGAGTTTTGTAGGGGGGCTTTGGGGGGTGAAGAATAGATGAAGATGAAGAGCAACACGAGGTGACAACGACAACGACAACGACAACGACAACGACGGAGGAGGAGGAGGAGGATGGGGGTGATGATTATGCTTTTGTAGGGATGGGTGCGGGTCGTGCTTGGGTCGAGTCTGTTGTGGCCTATACATAAGATCCCTCACCAACTTGGCAAGACTATCACGGAGTCATACATTGCTAAGTTTGGGATCGGATTGGGTATGAGTCGCTAAAATTGCATTGGACGTAGCAGTGATTTAAGCGTGTCGATTTGGGTCGGACATTCTTGATTCGATCTGATCCACCCATTTCATGGGCCCGATCGATGCCATTACAATTCTTTGCCATGCCAATTTTTTCTTTTTGGCTCGACAAACTGAGACTTTCATCCCCATGCTCGGCAGGTACATTCAGTTGAGTTGGTGATTTTGACATGTTTGTTCTCTGTTCAAATAATGCGGCTTGGTTTGATGGGATCGGCAGGGGTGCATCTAAAGCCTTTTTGGCCCCTTCTGCCGAGGAGCGTCTAAGAAATCGTGGACGATAATTGCTACCGATCGAGGTGCTTTTTTAATCGCAAACAGTTGCGAGGAAACTCCAGACGATGCTTCCCATTACGGATTCCTTGATGTTTCGCCTTATGCCAATTGAGTCCATCCGATCAATTTTGGATATGAATAATTTTCGTCTTAAAGTGTTGAACTTGTTATCACCGGTAACAATTCACGCCTAAACATATTCATTGAGGATGTAATGTAAATAGTTTTCAGTCGTTCTGTTCTGCGAACGATCGTTTCGGAGAATATTTCCAAATAAATGCACGTTTCCGATCCTGTGCAGGAACTATCAAGACAGTCTATTTCATGAATTTCATTTAGATCAAGGCCAGCATTTGCGTTCATCTCATTTGCATTTGAGTTGGCATCTCAGCTGCTACGCCTTCATTTTTTATTGAAAAAAATTTCAAATAAGAGCCCGAAGTCCTCTTATTTTCTCAAATAAGGGCCAAAGTGAATCTTGTTTTAAATAAGAGCATGTGGTGACATAGTATATTTCAAATAAAGACCTAAAGTGGCCATAGAATTTCAAAAAAGGCATGGCCTAAAAGTGTTTTCGTCATTTCCAATTTTGATTATTTGTTTATTTTTTTCCCTTTTTTCTTTTTTAATAAAAAAATAAAAAATAAAAAATAAAAAGGGCATGTGACTATTGGCCTACCGCTAGTGGCGGGGCGGCAAGGGTAGCAAAGGTTTGTGGGGTAGCCCGCGCCGAGGCCCTCGCCAAATTGGAGAGAGGTTTGTGCCATCCCTTTATTTATTTTTAAAATTTTAAAAAATAGAAAAAAGAAAAGTCTAATAAAACAAATCAAATACAGAAAAAGATGAAAATGCCCTAGAAAATTAAGCCTTTTTTTGAGATTTTATGGCAATTTGAAACCCTTATTTAAAATAAAGTTCATTTTTGATTCTTATTTGAGAAAATTAAAGCATTCGAGTTCTTATTTGAAATAAAGTTCACTTGGGCCCTTATTTGAGATATTTAGAGGACTTGAAATCCTTTTTGAAATTTTCCCTTTTTTTACCGAATAACAAATTGCTACTTTTATAAAAAAAAAAAAATATCAACGACAGGTAATTTGTCCTCAACAGACCGACTATACATGTGCGTCCAGATGGAATCGAGAAAAAAAAAATGTTTCATATGATTGCCCTAAGCTCTATAAAAATGTGTATTCAACTGCAGAAAACTCAGATGAGCAGTAACACACATAACAGAGAGAGAGAGAGAGAGAGAGAGAGAGAGTTGGAGGCATTGAAGTTGACTGAGGCCGCCGAGAGCTTCTGGGAAGAGCTGATGGAGAGAGACAAGGAACTACTGCTCTCAGTTGATCCATGCGCGAGGTGGCGGGAACCCATCTATACCAACATTGAATTCCAGAGGTCGATTTCAGCTGCAGGTCCATTGCTGGTGGCATCGACGGGCCGCTCATGGTTCGCACGGGAAATAGCCAAGCATCTCAGATGCACTCACGCAACGTATGATGATATTCGTTCATCCACACCCCACATGGATGACCTGTTTCGTCCGCAGGATGTTCTATGGGAAATATCTTCTTCCCAACTCTTTCTCGGCCACAGTGTAGTCACTCACTGCACCCGACTCAGCCGACCACAAGTTGATAGCTTGCTGGAGTTGGCCGATTCTTGGGGGCGCCTTACTCATTATCATCCAAAGTGGGAGATCACAGAGTGATCCGCATCCCAGCGTCACAGAGTCGGGGCATATGCCAGAACTAGGACCTCCTGCTGACATGAGCGACGTTCCTGTGCTCATCATTAACACCTGGGATCGCGGTACGGACGAAATCCCTGCACACTCATCGGACGACATCGTGCTAGAATTTATCTTCTTGTGCATGGATATTAAAGTCAGATGCGAAAGAGAAGTCGCAGCTCAGAGCCTGGAGTCGGGGAAATCGCAGCTTCGACATTTCAGCCATCCCCATCTGCTAACGCCGCAGGAATGTGTCGGCGAGATAAAGGCCGATTGCTGGGTTTGCTCGGCATCGATATCGGGCTGCTACTACACTTGCCTCAGCTGCAACTTCTTCGCTCATAGATCTTGTGCCCAGTTGCCGCAGTACGTGGAAGCCTCATTCCACGCGCATCCTCTCCGGCTTCTTGTCCTCTACAATGAGAGTGGGAAATCTTTCGCCCTCAGCAAATTCCCTGAGAAAATAGATCCGTTCCCCCGCTCGTCGTCAACGAGAAGCCTCCCATCCTCAGACTGTGTTTCCTCGTCTGAAAGCAGGGCAGAATCTCTTCTAAGTTGCATCATCTGTGATGGAGCCGGCGAACGACCCTTCTACAGATGCTGGCAGTGCTAATGGCTGCTTCGTTCACTACGATTGCGCCATGTCAGCAAAAGGTGAAGTAGATCACAGTTGCGACGTCCACCCCCTTAAACTTCGGACCTTCCAATTCTCCCGAGGGGAATATGTATACACCTGCTATGCTTGTGGTGCTGAAGGAAGTGCCATCTCCTACCACTGCGTAGAATGTAAGTTTAATTCTCATCCTAAATGCGTCTTGAAGTTACCGCTTTCCGTCCAGCATAAGCGTGACGAGCACCCCCTCGTGCTAAGCTCGCCCCCCAAGGATGAAACCAACGAGTACCATGTGCGAAGCAAGGAGGCGCCCCGGCTATTGGATTTATTAGGGCGCACACGATAACTATTCTATTTTAGAAATAATTTCTAGAATAGAAATAATTTTTTTTATTTTTTTTTTCAAAAACGAAAATTTTTATTTTTAATTTTGGGCCAAAATTTATTTTGAAACAGATTTTTGTTTTAGAAATAGAAAAACAGATTTGCGTTACCAAACGGGTTTCTGTTCCAAACCTATTTCTGGAATAGATTTGGAATAGAAATAGAGAAATAGAAACTTTGTCCTTCGCGTCTTTATTGTCAGCCGTGTGGTGGGTACGAAGCCCATTTGAGCTGCGCAAATCCCGACATCCCTCTGTATTCCATGCCAGAAGATGGAGAACTGCCTGGAGAATCTGATGGCACGTCATCCAGATCGCCTGAAAGATGGTCTTGTAGAAGTAGAAGCAGAAGTTTGTCCCCCCGTCTCTGCTACTCGGTCATCATCACCAGCATCAACCGATACAGAAGGTATAGAAAATTACCCACTTAGCGTTATTCATGATAATTGGAATAGAATACGCCACTTAGGCAATTGGCGGTGACACTACGCAGGAGATTCTGTGTAGCAAAATTTTTAAGCTGAGACCTGTAGATACTAGATAGAACTTATGTCAGTGATCGGAAGTAGCTATTCACCTTATCGGTTATCCTCAAACAAACTTTTCAATTTGACCAAAATGGAAAGTTCTCTTGACTTTCCTCCAGTACTTCATTCGATAGATACAAGCATTAGTTGGAGAAGCAGAAGCTGGTCACCAACTTCTGATACAGAAGTACAGACAATTATCCGCTTAGCTTCATTCAAAACTCTTCTAATAGAATACACTGATTTAGGCAAGCGGGAGGGACGCAACACAGGAGATTCTAATATTGGTAGCCAATCGTTCATCTGCAACTCATAGACAGAACTTTTGTCGGTGATTGGATGAGGTTATTCATGTTAGTTGTTAGCCTCAAACAAATTTTCTTGCAAGATTAAGTAAGCTAGATTTGTGTCTATGTGGATTTGCATACATGATTGTGATTGCAGTTGCACTAACCAAAATGCATGCAAGAGCTCTAGTCCAATTTCATGCGTATATGTGAAGGAATGCAAAGTAACAATTGATGCAATGTTGCAATCTGTAAAAGTGTTAAGATTCCAGCGAGAACCGATTCGATCAGAAAACTCCTGGGTTTAGAATTGCAGCGTACTGGATTTACTTAGGTCAGGTCTACATTTCCTTGCTCTGAAGTCAATGCCTTATTAACACGAATGTGCATGAAATATACAGATGGCGGGTGCGAGAAGGTGCAGAGGAAATGTGATCAGGATCGTGTCCTGGATGAACAACTGCCCAGAGAGTCTAATGTCGCTTCATCCAGATTGCTTGAAGAACGGTCTTATAGAAGTAGAAGCAGGCGTTTGTCGCCTAACTCTGTTCGTCAATCATCATCCCAAGATGGACACCAAGAAGTACGAGACTGGGATGCAGCATCAACTGATACAGAAGGTATAGACAATTACCCACTTAGCGTCATTCATGATACTTGGAATAGTATACACCATTTAGGCAATTGGTGGTGACACAACGGGGGAGATGCTTTTATAGGCAGCAAATTTTTAAGCTGAGACCTGTAGATGCAACTTTTATCGGTGATTGGATGTGGTTATTCACGATATTGGTTAGCCTCAAACAAATATTGTCATGAGATTTAAGTACAAGTTAGCTAGATCTGCTTCTAGGCGGATTTGCATTCATGATTGTGATTGCACTAACTGAACAACATGCAACAGCTCTAGTCCAGTGTCATGCGTATACAAATAATATGAATGAGTGCAAAGAAACAACTGATGCCATGTTGCGATCTGTACGTGTTAGGACTCCTTCCAGAATCGACTCCCATCTCCCCCCATATTCTGATGGACCTCGGATCAGAGAACTCCTGGCTTTAGAATTGAAACGTACGGGATTCAATTAGGTCACGTCTACATTCTGTTGCTGTCATGTCAATGCTTTATTGCGTGCATGAAATATACACATGGTAAGTGCGAGAAGGTGCGAAGGGTATGTGCTCATGAACGTGTCTTGGGTAACCAATACCAGGAGAAGTTGACTGCGCTGATCATTGCGGTGAAGGGCCATCCGTGCACAGGCAGGAGCACCGTGGCTCAGTTGCTTGCTAAAGCTCTCAGATGTACTCTAGTTGCCTATGATCGTGTCCGTGAATGCATCTCGAGAGCTCAGAAGGGCCTCTCTCAGCCTCAATGCCTATCCCCCGAGCCCCTCGGTGAACTACCCCACCAAGTTTTATGGCGTGTGACTAAGACCCAATTGGAAAGAAACCATCATGTGGTCATTGAGTTGCCATTATCTCGCAGAGTGCATTTTGATAAACTCCTAAGTTTGGCAAAATCAGCGGAGGCAATCGTCATTATCATTGGATTTGCACCACAAGATCATATAGAATCACAGCATTCGCTCGAGAAATGCCAAGTTGCAGTTGGCGATGATGGGGCGTCTTCCTCGCATAAGCCATCTTCAGGTAAAGATGTTGTAGTGCCATCTGAACAACTTGAGTACGAAGACTATGGCGCCAGTTGTGTTCAGGTCCCTAAGCTCATGGTCGACAGAGCATCGGTTAACGGGCTCGAGGGACAAATTGAGTCTGCAAAGAAGTTGGTAATATCGTGCTTGTACGACAAGTCTGGGTTAGAAAGGGTGCTAGAAGATTTGGACATCTGGTTTTCCGAGTGTGTTCACTGTCGCAAGGCATTCATTCGCGGAAGGTCTGCCGGTTTGCCTACCTGTTTCAAGCACGAAGTCGATCAGCATGAACTGCCCCGACGAACGTCAGAGAGAACATTCGCATATGGGAAATTTCTTCAATTCAGCTGTAACGCCAGTGCGATGGCTGGCGAGAATATCTACTATTATTGCGACCCCTGTGGCCTCGTCTTCCATCCAAAGTGCGTGCTAGAGTTGCCTCTTACCGTCCGGCACGAACGCGATGAGCACGCTCTTGCTTTGACGCCGTCCGTGAAAGACAATGCGTGTCAGTACTACTGCAATGTGTGCGAGGAACGGAGAAGGGCTAATGACTGGATTTATTACTGCGAGAGATGCGATTACCAAGCTCATGTTACTTGTGCGATCGACCCACAGTTTTTTCGTGACTACTGGTGACTTCCGTGGGTCCAAATAGCATCTGAGTTTTGATGCAAGTACGTCTCTTGGGTTAAGATAAATCAATGGTTCTCCAGTTTCTTGTATCCATCCAAAACAGAGGACGAAAGCTGATTTTTCTTCTCATGGTTCTCAAGATAAATCCCAACAGTGGCAGCTTACTTTTTGTTATACATCCACAAGTCATCCGGATTGTCGACTGGAGACAACATAGGATGCTGGTTATGCCAACGCTTGTTCCTTCTCCAACCGCGTGTTCTTGTCCGATTTGCGACGTGCGTTGCCGCACTGCCATTCTGCCAGTCAAATTCAATCATAAGCACCACCAACAGTGAGTTATGCCAACGCTTGTTGCCCAGGAAGGTACAAACACACACCAGGATGCAGCCTCATGTTTCATCCGAAACGCGCTTGAGAGCTGCCTCAAATGCCATCGGCAAGATCTTACTTTGACCTTGCCTCCCAAAGACGACATGTGCAAATGTCAGATGAGAAATCTCTGAGATTCATCTGGGGAAACAGCTGGAGGGGCATATCAATATCATGCAACAAGCGCATTCGTGCAGGGATTGTTCTATGCTAAATCTCTTCTTGGAAAGCTGGCTGGGACCAGTGAGTTGAATTGCAATCTCGAGAGAAATGAGGATGCAGATGATATAAGATGCTGGGAGCTCGAGTGTAGGTGCGTCGGTCTACCGATGAGCCCTCTGAACTTCTTCTGCGGACGGATATCTGGCTTCGACGCGCCGAACTGCTTCGGAGTCTCCTAAGATATGGGATTTCTGCCACCCTCGACGATAATGCTGACAAGGAGTCATCCGATCGTCTTCGAGACAGGTTGATTGCAGATGAGCAACATAGTATATGGCTGTCCGCACTTGTAAGAAGTGCAAGATAAATGCCTTTCCTCTATGGTATGCTCGAGAACATGATTCAATTCGAACGGAACACTATGGACAAGCTCGAGCGAAGTTTAAGCAAGCGCTTCAATTGCAGGATGTGCAAATGGCTTGAGTACTTTCCTGGAGAAGATAGGTTGACGTCTTGGATCTTGTTCCTAAACCATCCGAAAATCCTGATGTCACGGTCTCCTTAGGATAGATACACACTACTCACCGAGCTCATTCATTTTCTGTTCACTCTTTTCAAATTCCTCGGTTAACGGCCAATAGAGCGAGAGCGATATCAATAGGGGCTTTTTTGGGAGTTGGATTTTGGGTAGTTGGAGGCCGCATCTTTCGGGTGGACGGTAACAATCTAATCCAATAAAGACGAGTAGTAGTTAGTAAATTATAGGGTTTCGATAAGGAGTGGCTCATAATAGGTTTCTAAGATGGCTAAAGAGCATATTAAGATTTATGTGTGTGTCAAAATTAAAATTAACTTACATATCGATGCGAAGCATGCCAAAACGGATAATATCTTGACTGACTTAAATTCGGGATGTCACGTTTAAAAATAGTAACATGGAATTCATGCAAAATTTTAGTTTTTTTCTTGAAAAAGGAAGGGACAGCCCAGAGAAGCCCAAATGGCACAGTATCATCAGCGTGGCACTATCCGTAAATTAAAATGATAAAAAATTCTGGGACTGTGCGGGCAATGTGTTCGCGGCTCCAAAGCTTCATCGCCACCACCATTCCCGTTCGCTGCAGTGGCCGCCGCCGTGGCAGAGCTCGCCCTCACAAACCCCACCTCCTCGTCCTCTTCTCTCTCAGCTCGAGGTACGAATTTCCTTTCTGTGCTGCCCTTGCTCTTTCATCTGCAACACATTGTTCCCGCTTTCGCATCTCCAAATGCGAGGAAGCCATCACTTCCCCGCGTTCCGTTCCCGCTTTGCATGCCCCCTTACGTCACGTCATCATCTTCACCCTAAATGCTCTGTTCTAAGTGCGATTGGGCCAGTGACGCGTAGGTTTCCCTTGTGGCAGTTACAGCTCCAGAAATCGCGGTGAAATGGGCGACCACGGCCCGTCGAAGGGTTGGGAGGTGGTCGTCGACGATCGACGATCGGTTGATCGGAAGATCGACGCGATTCGGAATGCCGGGCCTCAGAAGCTCCAGGTCTTCTTTTTTTCCCAATGAAAAATTGCCTTTCTCTGCCGTTTTGTTTGATCTGCGGGAATTTGTCGAACCTAAAACTCCTTGAGAAGTCGTAGTCAAATATTGCGGTGATACTGCATGGAAACTGATGAAGATTTTGCACTTGGTAAAGTCTGTTCTATTATCCACTGACAGTAGCGTCAATCACGCACTTCTGCTTAAAAATTTTTACCAGATGTCCCTGGTTTTTCGATACGCTCGTGCCCCATGACATGCACTTAAACAGGTTTTTGAGCCAAGTTTTTTGGAATGCTCAATGTATATTAAATGGTAGGGTGTGCATCTGTATTTTTGCCCAACCTTATCTAGGAATGTGGTGTGTTGTATCTATGTTTTGATGCTTTTGATTTTGACACTATGTTGGTGAAATTGATATCTAGTGCTTTAAAATTCGTTTTTTGGCACGTTGAAGTTTTCCCTGGATTCACGTATATTGATATAGGCAGCATCAGACATAGTTTTTGGTCATCACTGAGCATTATTGGCAGGTGATTGCAGATTTTGATGCAACACTGACTAGGTACTGGGTTAATGGCTGCCGGGGCCAAAGTAAGTTGCCGTTGATTGTTTTGGATCTTGTACTGTTATTTCCTGCTTGATTGTCGTTACCCTCCCTGGTTGTCATGTCTGACAATATTAGTAGGCAGTCATGGCCTTTTGCAACAGGGGAATCCGGAATACGATGCTAAGAGGCAGCAATTATATGAACATTACCATCCGCTAGAGTTCTCACCAACAATTCCAATTGATGAAAAGACAAAGCTCATGGAAGAGTGGTGAGCAATGTCTCTGCTCTTAATGATATTACTTGTCCTTGTTGTACAGTGGGACTTTGTTATGTGTCAGTTTGTAGGTACTGTTGACATCAAGTATCACAGGTCTTGAGGATCTTAGCATGAATTAGAACACTCATTTTTGAATTACTAATTAGTGAATCAAAATGCTTCAGTATATTATCATCTCTCTCTGAATCACTGTAATCAACACAGGTGGGGGAAGACTCATGCTCTTCTTGTTGAGGGTGGCCTTACATATGATGATATAAAGAAGTCCGTCACTAGTGCTAACATTGCTTTTAGGGAGGGTGTAGCTGAACTCTTTGAGTTTTTTGAGGTAAATTTCATCTTTCATGGAGACCTCTGCATCTAGCTGTAATAGGCACTCCTAGAGTTTGTGAAGTGCTTATATTCTTCTTTTCCAGTGGAATAGATGTCTTCAAAGAATCAGTGTAAATGATTATTTTCAGCATCTTGTTATAGGTATTAGTTCCTTGAGTGCAATTACGCCAGTTATGTCTCAGTATTCTCTCTGTTGGTTGCAGGAAAGAGGCATCCCTATCCTTATTTTTTCTGCGGGGCTGGCAGATATTATAGAAGAGGTGAATACCGGATGAGAAAAACAATTATGTTACTACTTTCTGATTAAGTATCTTTCTAGTGTAATTTGATTCTTCTGTTTTTATGTTTGACACTAGGTCTTAAGGCAGAAGCTCCACAGATCTTTCAGAAACATCAGGGTTGTCTCAAACCGGATGGAGTTTGACAATGATGGTCGCCTTATATCTTTCAAAGGTATCAGTTGATTAATCTCATGCTGCACAGAAATGTCAAATGCTATGCAGGACTTGGAAATAAATATTCATATGACAGTACTTCCCTGATTTCCTGAGATCCTGTTAGCTGAAATATTGTGCTTCCTTCTTGAATCCTTTTTTTATGATATTTCTCATCAGTTGACCTGCTTGTGCACACACTTGCAGTTGGTTTTTGTGGCCTTCTTCTTTTTTATGCTATTATCTCTATGATGAGGAGTAGGCAGTGAGCTTTTGACATCAGGTGGATCAATTGACTTCTTGTTGTTGACTGCTCCAAGCTGATAGAACTTCTACTAGGATCAGCTGCTTATAGAATTATTCATATTGAATGGTGGTTATTTAATGCATCTGGGATATGGCAATATAACTTAGAGGTCTGGGTGTAGCATTTTCTTCTTCTGCTGCTTGTTCGTCAGATGTTGTCATCAATTCACATATGAGCTTTGCATTAATATGGATTTTGTTAATAAGCACCTTGCGATCGCTTGTTAAACACCTCGATAAAGGATGTTTGTCATTTCCAATGCAGTCTTTCTTAGGTTATGTGTAATCAGTAGAATGGTAATAAAAACATTGCTTTATTAAGTTGGGTTAATACCATGAAAAGCCCCAAACCAATATATCTGTGACAAATATGCCTCAAACTAATATTTTGACCACCAAAAACCTCAAACTGGTATACATGTGACAAATTTATCCTTCGTTAGTTTCCATTAAATTTCACTGCAAATTACTAAATTAGATGACACGTGACAGTTAACGGGTGTACTAATTTGAGGTTTTGACCCTCCGTTTGTCACGTGTGTATTAGTTTAAGGTTTTTCGTGGTATCAACTCAATTTAACGGAAAATAAAGGAGGGTAAATTTGTCATAGGTGTACTGGTTTGGGTTTTTTGGTAGTCAACAAATTGGGGTAAATATCACAAATGTACTAATTTGGGGTTTTTTATGGCCAAAAAATTGATTTGGAGTAAATTTGTGCGTATTAGTTTGGGATTTTTCGTGGTATTAACTAGTGGCCTTGGGGCACTTGTCAACAAGACCTTTTTATATAGGCATAAATTGCATCACTGTTGTCGCCCACCATGTGAATGTTTTAGCTTGCTTGAGTATGTTCTTACCAATTGATGAATGCATCTTTAGTTTTCTGCTTATATGTTGACACATCCAGGGAGGACAATTCACAGTCTGAACAAAAATGAACATGCACTTGATATGGCTGCTCCGCTTCACGAGCGATTAGGTGATGTTGACGGACCAGTTGATGATAGTGCCTCGGTGAAGATGAGAACCAATGTATTGCTTCTCGGGGACCATATTGGGGACTTGGGCATGTCTGATGGTCTGAACTATGAAACTCGAATATCAGTGGGATTTTTGTAAGTCTATTTCCATTCTGTCACATGCATAAGTTTTGAGTGTTTGTATCAAATTTTGAGGTCATCGCACCATGAATTTAACGTGCCCCCTTAACGAGAAAAAAAAAAAAAAGAAAAGAGAGGAAAAAAATTGCTTCTTGGTCCACTTAGACTTTTGGCAATGGTCTGTGGCAGAAGGGCATACCGGAAGTATTCACGATAATCTTCTGGGAAGTGCATGCAATTTTTTGCTATATTTGTGGCTTTGCCGCTGATGATGCAAACAGTTACAACTTTTGATATAGAGGTGAAATGACTGATCTGATTTTTGCATGTCGACAGCTTTTTGTCTTTACTTACCTTGTTTAAAAAGCGGCCACTGCTAGATAAGTCTGTTCTCTGCAGATTCATCTACTTCGTTGACAATGTGAACTTCTTTTCCAGGAATGACAATATTGAGGGTTCTATCAATAGTTACCGCAAAGCATTTGATGTGGTTTATCTGGTTAGTGATTCTTAACTTATTCAAAATTTTCTCGCCGTTTTCATGAACCTGGTGTGATTCTCATTGCATTAAATGTCTTTACACATCCTTTCATAGAACGACGCTCCTATGTTGGGGGTGCTGGAGCTTGCCTCCCAACTTCTTCCGGCCAAAGCCACTTGACTGCAGCTGACCCGTTCTTTTGGTTAACTCATTCAAGCCCTCGATTTCGCGGCAGAAACTTTTCATGGTACATGTAAGATGAATATTAGCTCAGCAGAAAGATGTCATTATATCTTCTGCTTAACAGCAGTCGCCTCCACGTGAGTCCTGAGATGAATTGTGAAGGTGACCTGATGAGATTTAATTGGTAGGTCTCATACCATGTTGAACATAAGTTATGTAGTGATGCATTGGTGTTCTTGGTCCTAAAAGTTCACGCTCTCCTCCTTCAATTCTTTTCTTATGTCACCTGCCCTTTTTTTCTCCTTCGGACTGATTTTGGCATACACCCGCTACACGAGAGTTTAACGCACCCCGAACTCAGTGGAGTCCAAGATGCATTAGAAGGTTCCCATCCCATGTATGAGAGTTGTACAAGATGCATTGTGTTTTTCCTTGTTAAGGTAGGCTGTCGCTTACATTTACGAAGGTTCACACATGCTCTTAACTTTTCACCTATATTTACAAGATGCGGGCTTGGATGGGCTTTCTACGTTTTCAACAAAGCAAACGATGTTCGTCCACATCACGGGTCATTGGGCTAGGACTGGATTATCAAACCCTTCAAATCCGAGGGTTTGATTAGTATTGTCGACACATGTTAAAAAAAAAAATTTAATTTATATGAAACCAGCAGCGCTGGCGGATTTCGTAAAGTGTAAGTCGAAATGGGTTTTGATATTCTGTCCGGCTCTCATCATTTGATCACGACTTCCCTTTCAACCCTCGGCCAATCAAATTGTTCAACACCTGTCTTCTTCTTCATCTTCTCCCTCATCTGATACCTTGAATTGCTTTCCCTCATGTCTTTTTCCGCAAAAGAAGTTGTCTCACCCTACCAATATCCAATTGCAGCCTTTTCCAATTTGCAGCCACAATTTCAATTTCGAAGGCACAAAATGAGTAGTCGAAGGGGAAAATCAGAAGAGATTGGCTCCGTTGAGGCCACGGAAACAGAGGCGGTTTCAAAATATTGAGGGATTCAAAACTTCAGTGCTTCATTTCGGTAATGTTACAGACGCGTATAAACAGTGTATATCCCACAAAGCATTGAATCAACCACCTAACTTACCTGTCTCCTCCGTAAGAATCGCCGTCGACCCGTATTGGCACGGCCGCCGTCGACTTCCTGCAAATGGGGCACGTGGCGTGCGACCTCAGCCACGGATCGACGCACTTCATGTGGAAGAAGTGCCCGCACTCCGGCAACAGTCGCAGCACATCGCTCTTCTTGTATTCGCCCAAGCATATCGAGCAAGAACCACCGCCGACACCATCGCTCGAGCCCGCTAAGTTGTTCTTCTCACGGTGCTTCATGCTCGAGAACAGGACCGTCGGGTAGCTCCGGAGCGTGGCCTCGTCGATCCCCCTACGCGCTTCGGCTGACTGGATGTCGAATCGCCGGAGGGAGATCCTAGCCGGGACGACTCCCCCGCGGTTCGCACGGATGCAGAGGTAGGACGAGAGGGTGATGACGAGGACGAGGACGACGAAACCGATTATGAACACCATGTCGTACGCGAACGAGCTGATGTTGTCCGCGTAGCCATTCGAGCTTGTGCCGCCGCCGCCGCCGCCTGAACTGCTGTTCATGTTCGGCGAGCGTTCGAGAACAAGGGGGAGAGATCGGATTGACTTGCAGTTCTTGTATTGGCAGACGCCAAGGTCAAAGGATGAACAAGAGTTGTCGTAACACCAGAGGAAATCGATTTACCTAATAACTCGAAAATGACCGGTCTCTGTATTTTATAAATCAATTTTATCATTTACATTATTAATCTAAAGAAAAATTTCAAATAAGAACCTCAAGTCTTTTCATTTTCTCATAGAAGAGCTTAAAATTAATATTATTTTAAATAAAAATCTAGAGTGTTTTTTTTAATCTCAAATAAGAATTCGAAATGGCTATAACTATTTTAAATAAAGGCATGATCTCGTCAATTGAACAAAAATTTTGATCGACTGGCTCTCATCAAGGCGCCGGCAACCCCGCCAGCCATCACCATCGTCCCACTGGCATTGGGGCGATAGCCACAGGTGGTAGGGTGCTCTCTTGCTAGTACCTATTTTCTTATTATTTTTTTAAAAAACGGCATAAAAAAGAGAGAAAAATATATATATAAAAAGAAAATGACGAAAACCCCCCTAATCAATGGTGAGTTAAGCCATTTTTTGGGAATGATATAATCAATTTAGGTCCGTAGTTGAAATAATATTTACTTTATGTTTTTATTTGAGAAAATGAGGAAATTAAGGAGTCATTTTTTGAAATTTTCTCTTAATCTAAGTAAAAATTTCCACGTTTCTGGAAATAAATGGAAGGAGTTTCACATTTTCAACTGGAGAAGGACAAAGCACAAGAAGCCAATGAATTTGACATGATGACTCTCTTCCTACAAAGTTTAACTTTGCTGGAAAATTTCTTCTGCGTATGGCATTGCGGCTTCCGATCAATCATCGCCCTTAACATATGGAGTGTGTATGTAGGCGGCGTCGCTGATGAACGGGATATTCGCGTAGATCCCCGCGACCGCGCACCTCACGCACTCCATCAGCAGCAATATGAACGCCGACCCGACCATCGCCCAGTAGTACATCCCGAACCTGCCGCCGTAGTGGATCAGCGGCGCGAAGTTGCTCGCGTACCACACGATCTGCAGCACGTTCTCCAGCAGGATCCCCATCATCACGTGGTGCCGGAAGAAGTGCGGCCACTTCCGGTTCTGCACGACCCCGAGGTACACGGCGAAGCAGTACACCATCAGGAACCAGGTGGGGAGGCGCCGTATCGCCCCCGGGATGTAGTAGCTCAGGAACTCGAATTGCTCGTAGTGCTCCATCAAGGGCTGGAAGTAGAAGGCGGTGTCGGAGACCTGCAGGGCCATCAGGTAGGGAACGCACGCCAAGGTCCGCCACCACCACTCCGGCTTCTTCACGATCTTAGGGTAAGGGATGCTGAAAGGATACTCCAGGTACACTTTTGGAGGCGCCGGGAATTTGCGCCTGCCGGTTCTCGGTGGTAACATACTCCGGTCCTGGCCGAACAATGAAGTCGATGCAGTGGACAGGTGCAAAAGAGGCCACCGACCTGCGAAATCTTGAAAATGTAATGTTAACATGATCATTTCTAGCAGTTCATCAGAACAAATTTTTTTGGTAAGCATGACTGAGTACGAAGAAACTACTTAATCATAATCTCATTTTGTAAATCATGCAATCTCTTACCTTCCTTATTGTTACAAACATAAGCTATTTCACACAGTTACTCCTTTCCTCACCATCATCCACAGAAAATGAGGATCGGAAACAGGTCGAGCGCAAAAGGGTGATAAAAAATGATCATCCATTCGGGTGAATAATACTAGTTCTTCACCGCGTTGGCTTTATTATTGGCTAAATCCGTCCAAAGCAATGGAGCGTGCATAAGCACGGAGAGCGAAAATGCACCTTCGAATATCTGAGATTGCTGCTCAATGCTGGCTGATAACTCAGGCCTTACGGGCCGATGGTAGTGACAAGCAAACGCCAGGCTGCACAACGGGAATTTACCAGCCTTCGGACGGACGGAGACGGTCCCGGAGGTCTCGGCCCATCCGCACGGACTAGCCTTCAAGTGCCTGTTTAAATTGCAAGATTCAAAAGAACAGGTCAGCGTATGGTTGTGCCAACTGCTAAAAGACTATCAAGAACAATCAAGTCGGCTCGGAAATCCCCGGACGAACGATAGACATCTGAGTCTGCATAACGATGATCAGCCAAACGGTGTCGGAAAACATCAAAAAGCAGCTTGAACGAGCTAAGATTAGCTTCAGTACTTCCCGTTTACCGCTAAAACTTGGAAGTTTTCCACTGGATGATAAAACTAGGCAAAACTCTCTGTTTCCTCAAAATTTCAATCCAGTCACGCCTCTACTCTCTCTTCTCGAAATACGTGGGATCCGTACACAAAGGAATGATTCCTTTACATCAAATTAAGTACTTTTCAATGGGCTCCAAGCGAAGTGACCCTCTTGATCATGAACTCCGCGGGGTTAATAGAGCTTGGAGGCGAAAGAGACATCACTGAGAACATCCAACATATGCCTACAGAGTGCATCGACAGATCTAATAAAGCCCACTTTATTTGAAGCCTGCAGAAAACAGAGCCCTTATAGCAGGCTGGACATTGGATTGCTCCGATGCCCATTTGCTGTTGTTTATAGTACCATGCTCAATGAGATACGGACACAGAGAAAAACGTCTTCCTCTGTATTCTTTAACCGATGGTATGTCCGAAAGTCAAAATTAAGAAGTACTTACAGAGGAGGAATTGCCGCCTTTTGGACGGCGGCAGCGACCGCCGGCATCTGAGCTGAACGATCCTCCCTCTTCGGCAGTCACCCACCACCAAAGATCTGCAAAAAGAGATAAAGAAACAAAGAAAGGAATGAGCTCTGAATCGATTTGACCGGAACATAAAGATCAGAACTTGGTTCTGGAGATTCTTGCGTTGATAAGATCACAGACGAGTGAACCACGCGACAGTCATTACCCAAACACGAATTCTTGAATCAGAGACAAACGGGTCGAAACAAGGCTCGAAGATGGTTGCGCAAAGAGAAGGAACCGACGTTGGAGGGGAAAGAGTCGGCGCTTTGGGTAAATGGTAAGCGTCGCCGCTGCGTGGCGATTTATAAGTCGGCGAGCGCAAATAGAAAAATGAAAGGGAGATAGAGCCGGTGGGTTCGTGAATTCTGGGTGTTTCCGGAGAGTTGGGCTTGGGCCGTGACTTCTTACGTCCTTCACATTACGGGCCCATTGGGCCAGACCATACTACTTGTGTCGTACGTGTGCTCGGCAAGGCAACCTAGGTGTTATCCTCCTCCTATGATAGTAATGTTACGTTCTTTTTCCGTTTTGTTCAAGATTCAAATATGGGGTGATCGATTTTAGGGTTGGAAGGTTTCCAATCTAGAATCGAAAATCACCCGTTTGCAGTCCGGTTTCTGAATGGGTGCTGGGAATTGGTCTCACCAAGTTTCACGTATTCGATGGCTTGTTTTTCAACGAATAATGAACTGGTCCTACTAAGTTTTTTTTTGTGGTAAGGAAAAAAAAACCACTAAGTTTCTTTTTATTTTTGCAAAAAACAATGCCTTGTTTTTTTTAATATTTTTTTTCTTGTTATATGTAAAAAAAACTTTAAACACATAAAAAGAACACTTCACTTTCCTTTAGTACCTTGACAGTGAATGAAGAAACTAAAAAGGAGAAAATGGCAGCGCTTCCAACTTAAAACAAATAGAGAGAGAGAGAGAGAGAGAGGCAAGGTCGTGAGTCGTGTCTAAAAAGAATGGCCGAAGGCGTGGCCCCAAGTCGATGGGAGTTGAGCGTAGAGAGATGGAGAGACCAAGAGAGTTGCTTAAGAGAAACTACGATGAGACGAGACAATTGACAAGTGAGATTAGGGATTTAGGACTTTAATTTTTCTTAAACATTAAAAATATATATTATTAGTCCGATTCAGATGATTAGGTGGGCAGTTCCACACTAGGAACTGACAATTGGACCTGTATCTACTAGCTGCAGTTTATTGGATCCAAAAACAAGACCGGTTCTCTTGGGACCCATCAAATTTAGGTCCAAATTCCTTTGCACACACTTAGTTTTAGCGCTCTTTAAGCCCTCCACTAATCTCCAACCAACGAAACAAATCTTGCTTCGATCACGATCGTCCCAAAAGTCCAAAATCTATTGCTGTCTGGCCAATTGAGCACTCCATTCAAATCAGTTACTTTGGTGTGTGTGATGACCCAAGTCCCGCTCTGCTGCAACAACTAATGAATTAATAGTTCTCATATTGGTAAGGTCTTGTCGCGCCGTGACCTAACCCATTGCTTCCCCGGATGAGCTAATCTCCCAGCTTCTCTTTCAAAGACATTGATAAGATCAATAGATCATACCATGTCGCATTCTCGCACTTTCAGTGACCCGATTTATGAATCTTAAGTAAAGATTGATCGCGTCTGCTTTTATCATCTGCTGTGAAGATTTCAGGGAGAGAGAGAGAGAGAGAGAGAGATGAACGACTTTGAGTGGAAAGGAAGCAACACAAAAAGCGCAGAGAGAGTTCCAATTTTTTCCTGATGTCAAGCAAGAATATATGCCTTCATGTCATGGCAACCGAGATCCCAAACTAGGAAAGGAGAGACAGAGCAGACTGAAATCCTAAAGAGTTTGCCTGCAAGTTTGGACTCCACTTTTGGTCTTTGATCACTTGCACATCACTGAAGCAAAGTCGCTGTTTGGCGAAGTGATCATCATAAAGAATCTTCTTTCTTTTTTCTAAGTTTTTTGGGGGGCTTGCACATAAAGAATCCTCTTTATCAGCATTTTGCTTCTTCGTCAAATTTATTCCCGTCTATCGTACACCAGAAGAAGAAAAAGAAAAAAGAGGAAAAGAACCATCAACCCGCATGATCTAGTATTGTCTGCGCATCGAGTCGTGTCGTCTCAGTCTTGTTTATATACGAGCATGCTGTCCGGAATCTGGTCTTGCTTCCCCCTCAGTGAGAGAGGCTTTGTGATCTCAAGTTGATTGATACTCGAAGAGGATCACAGCATTTTACTCCTAACAGATGGAGAGAATCAGAGCATGCCTGAACCTGTGGATTCTCCTCCATCTATTTTCCGCATCCATCTTCTTCATCCACAGCGGTAAGCGAGTGTCTCGTGATCGACATTGCAGACCATCCCACGTTTCTTGGTCAATTACTCTTCTTCCCTCAAGTCTCGCGGTCACTTGAATCAGTGTCATTCTCAGGCATTCATTGCGTTCTGTTCATCCTCTGTCACATGGTTGATGACCAATTCTCAGATTGTCATTTTCCTCGGATTAGTATCACCTGAAACTCGGGCTTTTTCTCGGTCTTGTAGATGCGAGGAGGATGACGCCTCGGTCCAGAGGCGCGGCGCATTCGGCGTTTCCAGCCCCGAGATCCACGAGAAGAATGAGAGTTACTAGAAGCCTGGACTCACCGTCGAACACCCGGCATTACGTGAGCTCGCCGTTCACGCTGCCGCCGTACGATTCGCTCCCTCCGATTCCTCTGCCTTACCTCAGCCCTCCGTACTGCATAAACCCACCGTTGACCCCACAGCCCCCAGCTTCCACAACAAACCCACCTCCCACAATCTACATCCCACCAACCCTCCCCTTTCAAAGCCCGCCTCCCAGCCCGACCGCCGTGATTCCGGGCCCGCCCGAGTCGTTCCCTAGCCCTCCGGGCCCTGCAATTGTGCTGACCCCCCCTGGAACCGGAACCGGTCCTAGTCCTACCCCTCCAACGATCAACCCGCCTTCCTACGTGCCTAGCCCCCCAATCTTCATTCCGGGCCCGCCCTCTTATGTCCCGTCCCCGGGCGGCATTGTCCCAAGCCCGACTATATTCCTCCCACCGATTTTCTACCCTCCTCCCACGGTGCCGCCACCCCCGAACACACGTCCAAGCATAGCCTTGTGGTGCGTGGCCAAGCCCTCAGTGCCCGAGCCCATCGTCCAGGAGGCCATGAACTACGCCTGCGCATCTGGCGCCGACTGTGCCTCGATCCAGCCTCAGGGCTCATGTTTCCAGCCCGATTCGCTGTTCGCGCATGCCTCGTACGCGTTCAACAGCTACTGGCAGAGGACCAAAGTGGCCGGCGGCTCATGCTCCTTCGGCGGCACGGCCATTCTAGTCACCGTCGATCCTAGTAAGCATACATTTGCATAAATCACTTGACCTCTATACTCTGCAACATATCCTAGATTTGATCTTTAAGTAATTCTTTATGTTATACCAGTTGTTAATGCCTCTCTTTTTTCTGGGGCGATTTCGCGCAGGCTATGATGGATGCCATTTTGTCTACCTGTAGCATGTGAAACAGCCCTGTTCTCCGCGATGTCGAGGAGCAGAACGCAGATGATTTCTATGCCAATCCCACTTCCTAATTTTTTTTTTTTTCATCTTTCCCTCGGAATAAAGTAGGAATTTCGGTTTGTTTTTATCAGAGGATATATGGATTTTTGGCAGTGAATATGCATTCATAAGGTTTATCAGATGACAGGGTTTGAAACTCATATCTTTCTCTGTCTTATAGAAAACAACTTCTTCTTCAAGTGGGCAAGTGTAACATCATGCTGAATTTTAGCAGATAACAACAACCATGAATTTTAATTCGCAATGGAGATGTTGCTGCTAATGAAAAGTTCCGCCTTCATTATTGATTGTTGAATCGCTCGGTATAGTTAACGAATGTGAGGTACAGTTAATGGCAAAGCTCACTAAAGATTCTGCAAATTTTGCAGAAAGATGTAAGTAGCTTGTGTCATCAAGAACTAGATGGCAACCTCAGGTCCATTCGACTTTCCGATGCGAGACATCCTATTGATGGGAGGCGATGCCAAGACCAAAACTGGTACATGTCCATCATTTAGACTCTGTAATATAGAGGATACATGCAGGGTCACGTACCAGGACAATGTTGAGATCGGGCGAGCGCCGCTGAGACTGAAGTTGTGGTCTCTGCTTCTATTTGTACATACATCAATCACGCACGCATCCTGCACGTACACAAAAATACGCATCTGAGTGTGTATTCTTTGCCACGAATTACCCGGTTCCGAGCTTGTCTGAGCACTTGCTGGATTTTAAGTGTTGAGTACTGTGCACCAGCTCATGCTGTTCTACTGCAGCAAGTTGCTCTTCAGAAAATTGGGGAGCAAAGGACATAGAACAACCGAAGCACGTATAATAAATACATCACTTCGGTTTCTCATCAAAGAAAAGAGCCGTGCCGTTCAAAGATATATATGTTCAAAGTGCATTGACAGTTTACACAAGAGATTCACTCCGATCCACATGATCGACAAAACTAATCGCGTTGGAACAAGTGCGCGCGATCTGTACCCTCGTCGATTGACAAGCTCCACTACCAATGTTCTGTTTTTCCAGTTTCTGCAATTGATTCTGCTGATCGCTACGAGGTTTCCAACGTGCTTCATAAATGTGCATGGACATGAATTTTTGCACCTGGGGAAAACAATGTTCTAGAGCTCGAAGTCCATCGCATCACCAGTCCAAACGATCCCTCTGTGCTGCGGACGGCGGAGCAGCCTTAGCTAGAAGGGGTCGGGATCGGCGAGCTCCGACAAACTGGACATGTGGGACGCATCTGCAGCCAAGGGTCCACACACTTCCTATGGAAGACATGATGGCAATCTGGCAACAGCCTCAGGACGTCGCTGTCCTTGTAGTCGCCCAAGCAAATGGAGCAAGAAGAACGAGTCGAGTCCGTGCCCGAGTCGCCCCTGCGGGGCTCGGCCAATTCGAGGCGCACGAGCTTCTGAGGGCCATTCCTTCTGCTGGCAATGTCCTCTTGATCTCCCTCTACCTCTACGATTGTTTCTGGATGATGCTCCGGCCGAGAGTTGGGGACAGGGTTCGAAGGTGGCGGGTCGTCGGACCTCCTGCGCATGCGGCTGCATAGGTACGACACGGCCGCCGCGAATACGATGAAGACGAGGATGCCGACGGCGACTCCCATACCGTGTTTGGGTTCACCGGCTCTGTCCATTGTCGAGAAGACGAAGGAGAGAGCCAAAAGGGAGAGCTGAAATCTGACTCGCGAGTGGCTTTTAAGCCATGAATCTACATGGTGAGACTTGAGGGAGTTCCTCTGAAATTCAGAGTCAAAATCAAGAGAAACGTCTTTTTCTCGCGGCAGGTCTTCCCATTGCCGCCATGACGAGTCAAAGGTGGAAATGTGCGGAAGTTGCATAATTGAACTCCTTAATTAGGAAGTCTCATTTAATTAAAGCCCCAAGTACTAGGTTTCATGTTCGATTCCCACTCGACATTATCATTTTTAAGGTTAAAACTCATTTCTTAGCCCATGTATAGTCTCGATGTGAATGGCCTACTCTTGATCGACGGACATAATCGGCACATTAATTACGATTTTAAACCCGCGAGTCATTGTTTAGTTAGGTCAATAGGCACCGCAACTTATTATTTTGCCACCAGGCATAGAAGACCAAGTCAAACAAAGATTTAAATAGGATGACATAGACATTGATATGCAAGTAGAAAAACACGACACTATTATTAATTACTACCAAGCAACGTTGCTCTACACAAGGACGCAAGCCCGGCCCCACGGAAAATGTGCCGCGCGTGTATTTTTTCGGTGCAATTTCATTTCCGTGGATGCGATCTGCAATTAGTTCTTGAATTTCTTTTGTATCTGCCCGTTCGATTAATTTAATGGCCCCTTTTTATTGCTTTGTAAAATGAAACTCTATTATTTAATTGTTCAATTGTAAATTCTGTAAGGATATTAGGGTCCTTATAAGGGTCTGCGATCCTTGTAATAGCAATGTTGAGTTTTTTGTTATCGAAAAGTACTAGGGTCGCAAAATTCCGTATTATATCATGAAAAATTGACACAATAAATTGGTTTGTAATTTATATTTTCTTTCTTCCTGGTCCCTACCTACTCCAACCCCCCCCCCCCTCCCCAAACCCCCACTTGCTCTCTCTCTTCCTTGCAATTAGCAAAGAAGATTCAAAGAAGTTCCAACAGGTCCTCCGTCAACAATCAACGCATGATGGATTAGACGTACATGTAGACAACGTTCACACCTGTAAAATTCAATGGAAGGAGGGTTTTCCAAGGGAGACCTTGATTCGATATGGCCTTCAGTGTGTTCTCTTTCGAGTTTTTGTTGTTAAAAAAAAACGCACAAAAATATCATAAATTAGAAAACCAGAAACAAAGTCAAAGTCTTCCCTTTGATCATTTCAGCCGATTATTTCTTTTATTGTGGGGGGGGGGGGGGTACCTTTTGGACTTGATTGTACATGCTATTGCTTTACTTGGGGTCGTATATGCACGTTTTAATGTCCCAAATTGCACTTTTTTTTTTTTCCACTTTAGTGACTGCGAGGAGAATTCGTGCCGTTCCTATTTAGACCGTTTACGACAAGCAAAATTCTCATGTAGCGTTAGGAGGGCCTCCACCTCTAGCATCGGATAAGTCCAAACGTAACTATTGAAGGAGAATTTGAACTCCGCTTTCAAGGGTAAGGACCGTAAGAGCACCTTCGCACATACACCGATCCAGAGGGGTCGTACGTTTAGGATCGAAAATTGGCCGGAAGGACTGCATTAGAAATTTCGTGCAAAGGTTCAAGACTCAACTAGTAAAATCAAAAAGTTTAGAACTAAATTGATATCCGTACGATAGGTTCATAACCGATTGAATAATTTATCCTTGCTCAAGATATAAATCCATGTAAAAAAGGGTGCATAACAAAGAGAAAATGGGGCAAAAAAAAAAAAGTGCTTACGGTTCTTTGTCCTCCCAATTGCACTTCAGAGGGTGTTCCAAATACGGGTCGTATAGTCCATAATTAAACTGGGAACAGAACTATCAAGAACCATCGGGGACGGCTCGTCCCATCCCTGTATAGCAGCCTTTTTAAAGATGGCACCTCCGATGAGCTGCAGTCGCCCACTTCCTTTAGCGGCCATTGTAAGGATACGATTAGCAATGCGCAATGGGCCGTCACCAGTAAAAGAGATAACGACATAAATAATTTCTGAACTTTAACTCAATATGCAATATGATCCCTTAATTTTAAATTTGTTCAATATGTGGATTCGGGAAGTACACTATAAGGCAAGTGGGTGAGGCATAACCTCATAGACTTTACGACTAAGAGGGCCGGTTCTCTGTAAACACCTGGACCTCCAAGGTACTTCATGTGATGCACGGGGTGGTTAACCGCGAGGGGGTCTTCCAACTGATCTTCTTGTTCGGCACCGACTGCAATGTCGCCGTTCTCTTGACTCTGTTTTGTGTTTCTTGCTCAGCAAGATGCAGAAATAGAGCGCTTTCAGCCACGTGCTTCCAGTTTTCATGGCAGATGCCAAGAAGATGTCGGCGTCTCACGGCTGGAAGGTCCGAAACCTCGAACGAAGAGACAGGGCGGCCTCTAGATGGCGGGAGCAGTACCGGGAGCAATTCCACCAAGTACAGTTCCCAAGCCTCGCAGGCCAACTGTTTCGGGCGCTGGTAGAGCGATATGGATTCTTCATCTTCTCCCGCAGGAGCAGAATAACCCATGGTTCTGGGCTTTTCATGGTCGACATTCACAGTAGCTACGGCTATTGTTTTGTGGTGTTGCTTCCATCGGAGCACTTTTCTGGTTCTGTTGTCACCGGAGAAAATATAGACATGTGAACCAGGCTGAGATCAATTGGCGCATGTTATGTAAGGCAGTTCGTGCTGATAGATTGTAACGGATCTCTTAGAAAGAGCAGGTGATGCTTATGCCAAAGACACTAACTAAAGACTCCTGTCTCGAGATGGATCACTTTTAAGCACAAATTGTGAAAGCAAATGCACAGCTTTTCTAATTTATTCTGTTCTTTATCAGTTGAAGCATTGTATTTCATTTCGTTCGTTCAAGGAGTCGGAACGGTTTGCAACACAGTTCCTGCGAACAACAAATTCCTACTCGACCAATGACTGATCTCCGTCCCCGAGGTCCGGAAGAATTGAAAGAACATGTGCTACACCGTAAGGTTAAAGTTACTTACCTCCTTAGAAAATTTCGTCTCTCTTTGTACTGTCAATTGATACTGTTCTCGAAGGAATAGACCACGGCCCTTCAAGAAAAGCTCTTCTTTTTTCTTTTTCTGTTTGATCCTAGAGGAGTTACAAATGGGGATTGAGCTATACGGAATTACCAAAAATGGCATCATATTCAAAAAATGAGAATTCACAAAGAAGAGGATTCCTATGATCAAGCATTGAAGAGCTTCCTAAAAGGTCCATCCTTCCTATCCTTAGCTGCTTCCGTGAGAGCAAGAAACCTCTTGAAACCTGTTGAGGCAGCACCTCGCCCTAGTGCCGCGGCTCTAGTGAGCACATCCTCCCCAGATGCGATCAAGCTGACTGAAGCGATGTTGGACATTGCAGGAGCTATTGTGGGAGCTGGGGCAGCAGGAACGACGGGTGGCGGTACGGGAGGTTGCGTGATCCCAGGTCCGAGTTTGTTGAAGTCATCTAATATAGTTTGCTGATCCGCCTTCTTGAGCCCCTGCACATGCCAATTCCATGTCACAACTAGCATAAAAACAAACTCTAGACGAGGTAGTTACAACGCATATCAAGAAATCGTGGAGAAAAGGTGAAGCACTGATGCTTGCTGATTAATTTCCATCTTGCAAGCAAGAAAGAGATCACAGCATAACCGTTTTTCTTTATCACGAGAGAAGACAGTATTCACCAACCAATTCACCATGTCATAAAATAATGCCCTTTTTTTTTATGCCTTGGTGTATCTTGTTCTATATATCACCTAAAAAGGCAAATGCCATCAAAATCTGCTAAGAGATTAATTTTCTGTCAACTACCTTGAGCTCCAGAACACGCTGAAACTCCATTGTTGTTCCTTCTGGTAATAATGCACGATATGTGTCTGCCACAGAATCAACTGGAGACAGAATGACCTGCGTTGGGAAAACAAAGGATGAGTGTGACACAGAAAGGAGACTTCATGTACTTGAGAGCAATAGCCTGCACTAAGTAAAGAACGGAACCTTTAGAAGTGCTTCAGCTTTGCTCATCTCTCGGCTTACAAACTTCGAATAACTGGCAGCACTTGATGTCTGCACCGAAGAAACATATTACAAAGTGGTTGCATGACCTTGTTTGTCAAATGGAAGAAAGACCCTGACCCAAAACAAAAAAAAAAGGAAGAAAGACGGAAAAATCCCTTAAAAAACAACCGGTATTGACCAAGAATTCCAATCAAACGTGCAACATGTAACTGCATCAATATAAATGAAAGTAATTACTTGTAAAATTTGCAGATATAGGATTGTCTGACTATAGATCAAAGCAAAACTGTGGACCAAACAGTTTGGCTGCCTACTTATCAATGCTTGCCTAAAAGCATCAGCTTTTGTTCTCTTATCAAAGGAAGCTGATTGCCAGTCCCTTTGCCACTGAACATTTAGATCTCCAAGTCCCTCGCAATTGCACCACATCAGCTTAATCAGGACCTCCCTAGTTACTACTGCTTCTCCAGTCAACTGAGACAGCTGGGACATTCTAGGTCCACAACAATTCTCTGCCATCCTATCTAGACCAGCTATGACTAGCAACATAACTTTGCTAGAATCCTTGTAGAGCTATGGTAGAATAAATAGTCGCTGAATGATTTTTTCTGTTGCAAAGGTTACCATAAAAACTAAGCAAGAAACATAATTTATATCAGCACTGGATAAGCTCCCCAATTAAGTAAGTTCTGGATGGCCACAAGCAGGACCCCAAAGTCCAAAATATAGGTTGAGATGAAAAACTGTGCTCAAAGGTGCAAGTGCCGTGATCAACAGAGAGAGGTAAGCAGGGTTTCAGAGTTCCAAGCAATTGGTGGCTGTACTTGAAAGTCAATCTCACTCGCTCCAGTGGAGCAATATACAATTTGCCATCATAGGTTAACCACGTCCACAAAAAGCTAAAAGAAAAAATCTAGGTGACTTGCACGTTTAGACATTTCGTCAACAATACGATAAAAGTGAAAGGAAATTCAAGAGTCTATATTTGGATGTCATCAAAGCAATAAAACTACAATAAATCTAACTCACTTGTCGGCCTAGGGAAGGAATATCTAGAAGGATTGTCTTTATGGCTTGAGTATCCAACAGCATCTGCAAAAGTATAATACGGTCAAAATGATTATGGGACGTCAAATTGACTCTGCAAACTAGAAACACAATTTCTACCTGAAGCCACATAATAAAATATCTCCCTAAATCGCATCATTTTATTTCGGCTATGGTTCTTATGATACTAGCCATTGCAAAAGTAAACTTATCGTGCCAATTTAGGGTGCTGAATGGGTCCTTGGGCTGTTCATTTAAGAGAAAAGCAACTGGCATCATCAAGAGAAATACACCAAAACTAAAATATGTCTCACTTTTTTGACAATAATACTTTGAAAACTATAAAGATAGAAGACATGAGAGTTATTGAGCCCCTTAATTATAATTACATCAATAATCTAAAATAAACTACTCATTGAAACAAGTGCTATCATTGCAGGAAGTAGAGAGCTCTCATGCCGCGCAGTGGCTTAGAAATGAAAGCCCTTAGATCCACAGGTAGCTATTTAGATAAGTCAAGATGACATTTCCATTCAAGGAGAAAATTCCAATAAGATTCTTCCTCAGGTGCAAAGAATTTAAGGCGTAACTGAATAGTGAGATGCTTCAATATGATTCCAATATGTCAACTGACCAGGTATGCTTCGAAGTTGGTCTTAGAACATAAACCTCAAATGCAAAATATTAAACCTTTCTGAATAATGAGATGCTTCGGAATGATGACAAAACAATAAAAAGAAGCAGCAATTACTTGTTGGGCTCCAGTTTCAGATATTTGTTTGCATTTAAATATGTTGACGTAGAAGCGAGGACCAAGAGATGATGCAAGCTGCAAGAACGAAGTTATCGAGGTTAAGGGAAAAAAAAAACTGAAGAAAGTATATCTCCGCTGGAAGATATGCAACGAAATGCATTGGGGCACTACTTTGGCTTTTAAAAAACTTTTGCCTAACAGAAAGATGGCTTAACTGAGACCCGCCTTATTCTACAGCTGACAATGAGTAAATATGCATAACTGTGGAAAGAGGCTCCTGAGAAGATATGTTATTGTTCTGCAACATAAGAAAAACTAACGGCGAAAGATATGCAGGAGGTGTTGTGCCTCAGTTTATTCTTTTTGTAGCCAAATGACAAAAATATCCAGGCTAATGCATAAACTCAGGAAATAGAAAAATCCTTCACGTTACCTTGTCCAAAAAGAACTGGAAATAAATAGGAGACAGAAGGCTTCCAAACACAGGAATACTATTATTCAGCATGAGATTTATGTTGTTGACGTACCTGCAAGAAAAATGTGGTCATACAAGTGAATCATAATCTCCATTAAATGTGTTTTGGACATGTAGAATCATCTCACCCTGATTGGTCCCCGACACTTTCTAGAGTGTTCCATGGTATGCGTGTCATGGCAGCCATTTCTATATCAAATTTCGTTTCTAGGCCGTGCACTAGAGTCACGAGTGCTTTTGTTATGACCGCAGAGAATTCATCCTGCAATACCGCTTATAAGTTAGCAATTAGCAACAAAAAGTTGTACATGAGTAACTCAGAAGTGCATGCAAATTGATGTCGAACAATACCTGTACTTCTGACATATCCACACCATCAGCGTACTGCGAATCGATTATCTTTGATACGCTTTCAGCCAGCTCGCCAGACTATTAAAATGTCAAAACTGCAGTTACAATAAACTTACACCGATTTTACCCAATCATACTGGAATCCAAACATCAAATATTCTGTAACCAGCTGGCAGGTAACATTGTCCCAACCCTCATCAAACAATTTCTCGTAGTAATGATGCCATTGTGGAACAATTTTCTCTAGCACTATAAAAAGTATTGTTTAGTTGCATTATGCCGCCTAAAACGGTAAAGGCAACAGCAAAGTCGACTCTGAAATTCTGAGATTCAGCATTGACGACAATTAGAATAGAATCTTGCAACATCACTCTCAAGTACCAAAATTTTGATTTTAACCCCTTGAACTTGGGTCCCAAATGATGGCATTTAGAAATTTCTAGAGAATATTTAACTACAGAAGTTGAAGATTAAAGATAGCATTGCAATTGACACACACTCTCGAGTAAAGCACAAACGGTCCAAAGAACCTTCTGGTAGGACATTGCTAAAATTTCAGCAATGAAGTTTTCATGTTCTTCGAGGAAGAATAACATTTAACACAAAAATCTCCTAAAGCGCACAGTGTACAACTTTCCGTGTTGCTTAAAACTGTTCTTCCATAATTCTAACAATAATAACCCAGCAGTCCCAATAATCGTTAGCGAAACAATAAGCATTTAGTAACTAACCGTCTTATGGCAGTATTCGGCTGAATTCACTATGTAACAGATCACTCTTTCATCTCTGTCTGAAGTCTGCATAATTACAATGATTGCTCAAAAAGCGAACATATAAAAACTTTAACAAGAGCCAGAAAAAGTTATGAAATAGACTACCTTTATCTGTCCATCTATACCTGTGGCCGCTGCAACAAGCCCCATACCACCTTTAGGTAGTTTTGCAAAAAGTTTTGTGGCATATGCTTTAAGAACTCTTTGAAATACCTGATCATAGTTTCCAAGTCAAGTTTTATCAGGTTTCCAAATCTTAATTTGTGATGGTGAACTGGATCAAATCTTGAAATTTTAATACAAACACTGATCCACAAATAGCATGACCAGACATATAACTTGCAAAATGAACTGCTATATTGATAATTGAATGACCAAATGTTCAGATAAAAGATCTTCATACCTAGAGGGAGAGAGAGAGAGAGAGAGAGAGAGAGAGAGATTTGAATGGTAACCGATGGCTTAATCCCTAGTGTGGCCACTTTCAATACTTATATCCAAAGACAATTTGAAACTCAAAAAATATAAGTGTCCAAACAGCTCTCCACCCCACCATCACACACCAACACCCACAAAAACCCACTCTTTCCCAAAATGCAAGAAAAAAAAGGAGGGGGGAAAGACACCTATCCTCTAAAGCACACACTTCATATAACCATACATTCTTTTCCTACTGCTTATGCCACCTAACTTGCACCAGACTTTGCTTAAGTTACAGAATGAACGATGTAGCTATGAACTTATTTTTGTTGGGCCACATGGATCAGTCACGAGATCCATCATAACTACAGTACATCACTCCAGTGGAGGCATTCCATGTTTACAAGTGCCATTACCAATTCCAATATAAGGGAAGGTATCCAAACATTGAATTCGATCAACGCACCTTGAACAAATTGAATAATGTCTGGTTCTTTGTCAGAGCACTGCAACGCTTTAAGCTTCTCTTGATGATAAGAAACAGCTAAGACAACATAAAAAGGAGGTGTCGGCACAAATGCTCAAAAACTTACCATGCTACAATCAAGTGTACTCTATAGATTTAGCCCTCCATCTGTCCATATAGATAGTAATTGGAAAAAAAAAACCACAGGATGCACACATAATATCCCCTTAAGCATTCACAAGAAAATCTATATTCAGAGTCAAGACAGCAGAACCGGAAGAGGAGCCACTAGATTTCTCACTCCACCCAAATGTACATGAGTCGAATTTTGAGTTAATTGATTCTCTATCACAATCTACAAAAGTTTAGAGCTATATTTGATCAATGAATCCAAACTGAAAAGATGCATCAAATACTTGCAGTCGTAAACGAAATCAAAATTTCAGTTGCTTACCTGCATACTACTGGTTAAAACATTGTTCTGACTCCCCTCCTCAATATCCCATGTTTCCTCCTAATAGAGGACATTGTAAGCAGGCAATGTTAGTCACAAATCATTGAATGAATAATATGGAGAGCCAAACTCCAATAAGAAAGAACTGAAACTACCTGGACAAGTTTTTCCAAACTTTCCATCAGTGTTTTCTCTTCTAGCTCTATATATACCGTTAAATGAGGTTCGAAGCATGATGAAATGATTCCACGGAAGTTGAACTGTCATAAACAAAAGGAATTAGTTGTTATGAACTGTTTAGGTCAAAAGATGTTCATAGATGCTGTTCACAGTCTTTAATTAAAGTGATATAGTAAGCATGCCAGGACACTAACAATGGGACAACAGTTATCATCCCTTATTCTTAGATCAAGCACTCTAATTTCTCCGTCCTAATCCTCAAGACTCATTGACCCTGGTCTAGGAAAAAAAAAAGCCTAAGAATAGTCGTTGCACGAATAGATTTCCTCCTTAGAAAAAAAAATTTCACGAAAAAAATGGTCCATTGCCATCCTAAAGTTTAAGTCATAAAGAATTTTTAGAAAACAATTCTTTTTCTATCTGATGTGAACTTCAAGCAGGAATTTTAATCATATGATGCATAATATCCACACACAAGACAAGGTAAAATCTCAGAAGCACCAACACAAGTACCAACTTCATTTCTTGTTTTCTACACAAGAATAAAAAAATTACCCCAGCACCAGGCACTGACATATCCTTGTTTCCATCCTTCTCCTGTCAATAGAAATCAGAAGAATTGGCAGAAGGGTGAAAAGGCAATCTTACAGAACTTCACATTAAGGACTATAAATCGCTTAAAGCACTGTCCTAGATTTACCTCATCCTCAGTTCCTTGATGTGCAGCAAGTTTCCGTTCGTACTTCTTTCGTATATCAGAGACAAGTTGACTGTTATTTTCACCCTTATCAATGTCATCTTCACTGATGATCTCTTTGCTCCTAGCTCCTCCCCCAAATCTTTCTGCCAATTCATCTTCAAATTCCAGGGTTCGTTGGAGTGCCTAAATTAATTCTCGAGGACAAATAAGGTTCTATAAGAGGCTACGAAAAGCTTTCTAAATGTTCAAATTCGATGAGATCAAGCAACCAAATGACATTATGTTCAGTGAAGTTTCCACTTAGAAGATCCTGCATAAGTAACAGTGCAAAGATAGGCCTATGAACAACAGTAGCACAATTGCAAACTATGAGATCACGAGGGCCACAAGGACCTCTTTACCCTCTCTTACTTTTACATGTTCAGCAAGGATTGGAGAATATCCCATATTAGGATCTCAATAAGTACAAGTGACGACGAAAACACACTAAGGTATATAGCACATGCACATGATAAAATCTAGCCAAGTTGACACCACCCAGGAAAAAAATTAGGACAGGCTAGCAGAATAGATACTGTCGCATAATACTCATAATCAAGCTAAAAACTCCGATTATCTCTACAACATGGTGATTAAAAAATGCTTTAGGACACTTCTTGATTTGACTTTGACCATGAGATAACTAATTAATCCCAGATCATCCTATGGAAATTATTGAGGCGTTAGCATGTCAGAAGCCCACTTAATAGATCCTGAAAACTGATTCAAGGACTACATACATGTGTAAGCATTTATATGGGGAAGACCTACATAGATTCTCAGACCAATGAGGTGCAACATCCTGGAAACACAGCCTTACTAGAGAATCTATGAGTCATGATACAGGCATAGTGAATACAGCAGAAATGAAAGATCCCATGAGAGCTTGGATATCATAAACTTACCAATAACAAAGTACCGACATCTGGCTTTTCCTTCAAATTGACGAGGATCTCTTCAAGTTGTTTCCTGAAGATATATCAAAGAAGCAGATCAGTCACATCTCTTTGCTTCATACTGCTTCAGATAAACTTCTGCAATACTTGCAAGATCAAGATTGAGAGGGCAAACTGCAGGCCCTCACAAACTAAATAAGGCTTTTATTGCCTCCAAACGCTTGGCATATGTAGGGCAGTGCAATGACGATGTCACAAATGTCAGTCTTCTAAGATCTTGTTTAACGCTGGTATATTCAAAAGTACGAAAATTTCTCTAGAGTACTGATGAAACACATAATAAGGACTCCACCTCCGTTGGAATGCACAAGTTTAAGGGAGAAAAACTTGATCACTTCTCCTCCTTTAAAAATTCACTCATGCCTGAAGAAAATGATAAAGTTCCTCAGGATGAGCTTATAAGAAAAATTTGGCACGAAATTCACAGGAGAAGTTTATAAGGCCAGCCAAACTTCCCAATCACAAAATAGATAGCTCTTTTAGCAGTTTCTGCAATGTTCCTTTGTCACACTTACAAGTTCATCTGATTAAGTTCCACCCTGATCACTAATATCTTGGAAGTTCTAAAAAATGACATCAAACTCAGAGATCTCCTAGTGGTAACAACAAAAGTCGCACTGTGAAGTGATAACTCAACTTAATTGACTGACCGTTTAACAGCTATAGATGGCCATAATAGCATTGTTTCAACATAAGAAACGGGAGATTTTCAGGTAAGCATACCTTGTCTTCTTACAGAATAGGATGCAAAGCCGATAAGGAACGTGCCAGGAAGGAGGAAAGATCTTCCATATCTCTTCATTGGTTCTCATTCGACGCTTAATCCAGGCATACCTCCGTTCTGTCTTATCCAGCTTAGCAAGTTCTACAGAAACAAACACACATCAGCTTGAATACCTCGGAAAAAGCAAACGGTTAACTTTGGTAAGTTTGAAAATAACAGTATATCATCACATGCACAATACAAAGTAGGAAAAAATGGCAGACCAGCTCCTTCAAATATCTGTTCATATGACGTGAGCTCCCTGCTGCAAAATGTATTCACCAGCTCCTCCCTCACAGAGGGCTCCAATGCGTCAACTACTAAGCAAGCATTGGATAAGTGTTGCAGCAGATTTGTCTCTTCGCTCTCTTTTCCTGTACCTAAGCTGTAATAAGGGGCCAGTAAAGTATGCCATCTAGATTATCCAAAAAGACGAAAAATATCTCCAGTGATAAATTCCAAAATTGCAAACCAAAAGAACTGCCAGATCAGTATTTCAACTTTAGCCAGGAAGCAACAAGAACGATGTAAAAAGGAAGAGTTGCATTGATCTATTTATTTTCACATGAATGCATCTTGAGGCTCATTTGGCCACTTAGTACTACTGAAGCAATAGTCAAGAATGATCAAATAGTTGTGCATACAGAGAACAGACTATTCATGACTGACAGGAACTCATGCATTAAAAGAATAAAGTACCTCGAAAAATCAGAGAACACATGCGACTTGAGTATTTGTTTGATATTCTTAAACTTCTCCCTTAGCTCTGTTATTTTGGGAATGTCCCTGTAGGCTTCAAAATGACTGCACAGCTGGTTCACAGCCTGAAATGCATCGGCAGAAAATAACTCAATCAATGCTTTTTTACAGGACTATGCATAATAAAATCTAGATTTTCCCAGATATAAGATCTGAATGACATATCAAGTTAAAGCACAAAGGAGGCCCACAGCATACAATGACTGAAGCAGGAACCAGGTCATCTAAGAAGTCCATGCAAGCAAAGAGGACAAAATGGAATAATGCAATCATGGAATCCTACAGGTATGGCAATTGCACTTGAATGTCACTGTATATTCTGCATAGACATAATGCAAATTATCATGTACTCAATAGAGCCAGATAAGCCCAGAACCTTCTTTGGTGATGAGTAACCTAAACAACTATAAATTAGCAGGAATCAAGAGCTGACCACCTTCAAGGAATATTTTTGCAGAGTGAACAATATAAGAAGCTTATAGCAAGAAATTCTATCAATGAAGTCAGGCCAACCCTAAATATAACGTTTAATCTAACAAGTTATCTGACTCACAAGCAATCACAGTACCTCCAACTGTGCAGCTGCCTCTTTATATTGTCTTTTAGAAGCCATTATCTGGAGTTGCTCAATTGCTGAGACTGTGATAGGAAAAAGAACATCGCAAGTTATATGTGTAGCATCTCAGATGGTATGGTCGAAGTAAGTTGATCATGCCAAAATTATTATTCACTTTATGAAATATAACAGATATATTGTCACAAGTTACAGCACATAGCAAAACACTATATGTATAAAACAGGATCCCGAGCAAAACCCTGTATGTATAAAATGGGATCCAGAGGTCCATCAAGTACACTATTTTCTTCAAAGTAGTAAAGGGGACACCTAGGGCAGCACAAAACAGGTTTTAAGCAAGCAATGACATACCCCCGGAAAAAATGGGGAACAAAGCGAAATGGAACTCGGAAATGATCCTCGTCTTTTGTCAGTTTGATTTTCTCGTGTTGTGTGATTGCCAAGCAACAGGAAGCACATATGTTAGAATATATCTCCTAATACTGTACAGCTGTCTAGATCTGGTTGTACCATATCTCCTAATTCTATACAGCTGTCTGATCCTCCCTTAATTAGCTTGATTAGGATCAGCTGTTCTATAGACAGCTGTATAGAATTAGGAGATATGGTACAACCAGATCTAGACAGCTGCACAGTATTAGGAGATATATTCTAACAACATATGCTAGAGCACAAATTTATCTTCCATCATATAAAAGAATACCTATGCAATATGTGTATTAAGACATGCATACTAATATTTCCAACAAATTGACAATTCATTTATTCTCCCAAACAAAGCCACAACACTACAAGTAAATGCGTTTGATGAAGAAACAAATCCTTATTTTCCTGTTATTAATTAAAATCCAGGGTATGATTGCTGCCTGCAATGAATCCACAATCGTGTAGAGCAAAATAAAAGGCACGCATGATACCAAAATGATATAATGTGAACCACAAAGACACTAACCAAGCATGGTAAGACGGTGCAGAGCAGTGATTGTTGTTGTTATATGCTTCTTAGCAAAATCCAACTTTTTTATGTCACGACAAATTTCCTGAACCATTGTCTCACTTTGCTCGGCTTTGGTTTTTATTTCACGAATCTTGTACGTGAGCTCCTGCTTGAAAGGAAAACATATGAACATAAAAATAGTAGACTGAAGAGGTGGTGTTCCACACAGTTGAGGTTTTCTTTCTGCATGATGGCATCACAGATGAATAGTGACTTAAAATTATTTTTAACAGACCTCAACAGCATGTGTAGCAGCAGCAAGATCTTCCTTAGCTTTTGTCCCTGAATTACTCTGTAGGAATGGGCCAGAGAGAAGTTATCAAAAGCTCAGATATAAAAAATTGAAAAAGACCAGAATTTCATATTATGTATGAAATTATGATTAACATTCCAAATGATTTTGACATCATGTTTCCTAGCCACATCTCATGTACAATCAAGTGCTGGCGTAACAGCAAATACAGCCAAACAACAGTCATGTAAGCTTTTGTTTCCTGTCTTACAGATAAGCACTATTATGTAACCACTTTGAAATAAGCAAGAAACCTTTACAAGCCCCTTACAGATCCAAAACTTGGCAATGAAGAAGTACCTGATGTGACCTCTCTCAAAGGCATCCGTAAATTTCACCTTATGAATAAGGTCATAAATCAGATACTTACCCATTAAGAACCACAAGGTACGCAAATGACTCAGTAGCAAAAATAGACATTCAAAAAAATAATAATAACGGTGGCTTCTTCCGCTCTTGCAATTTCAGCATTGTTGAGAGCAAAAACTCATGATGGTACAGAACTGACGCACCATCCTGTCCAGAAGAATCTGCAGCTTATATGAACTACTCTCTACAAAATGTGCCGGTAAACTACATGCCACTTCGTTATTTGGGACATAACGAGATTCACAAGGGACGATCGAATCAATTGCAAAATATGCCAAAGAGGACTCGAGTAAAAGAGAAAAAAGAACAACCTGCTGGCGAACAGCTGCCAAAATTTCAGAATCAATACGACGAATCTCACTGTGTATCTTCTGCATCAAGGGCTCGACGCCGGATAACGAAGCCTCTGAAACAAATAAAGCGTCTTTCCCCGCGTTAACACACCAAAGCAGCAGACAACAGTATCAAAAGAGAAATGCTCAGCCGAGAGGGACCTGTAGGGAACATCTGGTTGATGTACTCCAAGGTACTTGACTTGTCCATTGCGCTATCAATCGATCGCAAACGCGAGTCCTCAGTCTCCAGTTCGAACCTGTCAACCGGTGAGGAACACCCCCGATTTGCAGAATCAGTTCACTTCCCGCTTTCCTTCTCTCCGCAACCCTTCATCATGCTTCATCCCCGCATATCTGCACGAATTGGAGTTTGCTCCTGGCTTAGCGCCGACGGCAGCACCGGAACCACTGATTTTCGAGCAAATTGAAGAGGAAAAAAGAATCTGTCAATCGGATACAGCTCGAGATCTTCGATGAATCTCCGATATCAATCCGACTCCGACGTCGGAAGAAGAATGAGGAATCGACTCAACAATCGAAGATCTCCGATCAAGCTTGTTCGGAGAGCAGATCAAGATGAACTGCTCCAATTCTACACAAGCGAGCAGCGACGAATGTCTCGATCCGTCAGCTTAAGCTAACGCGCGGAGTCGAGCGAAGCATGAAAGGCCCCCTGCGAGGAGAGGAGTGGGCCTAGTAAAAACGGAGTGCTCTGAGTTTATTTCGATCAATTATCATAAAATATATATATATTAGAAATAAATTAAAGAACAACGTTGAAAATTCCGCTCCAATTGTTTTCCAAAATAGAGACAATATTTTTCGATCTTGGCAAAAAAAAAAGGTATGCTTTTAAAGTTGGATATCCGAATAATCATGTTCGAGAAATACATCTAATGTCAAATTCTGAAATTAATCTTACGTTTAATCATTAAAAATAAATAATGATCTGAAAATGGGTATATTATCCCTAATGTCAAGCTCTCTCGATAATATTTAGGAAATTATCTTTTAATTTTTCAGACTCAATCTTAAAGTTCAACCCTCGACGTACTGAAAATTTTTAATTCACATGTTCCATATAGAATAACAAATGAAGAGCATACTGAAACACACCATATTACCGAATTCACAAGAGAATTCTAGAGGTCAAGCAACCATGCTTTGATGAGAAGAGTTAGGAGAAGTTTAGAACTTCATAATAAAAAAAAGTTCACATTGATATTAGACAAATAAAAGATTATTATTTGCATTCCCAAAAAAAGAATGAATAAAAAAATTTCATCTTTCATGAAAATATTTATATATAAATTATTTTAGTCATAAATCTTTTCATATTTTTTCGATTCAGTCCTAAAATTTTTATTTTTTAAAAAATATCTTGGAAATAAATTCGAAAATTAAAAAAACATTATAAGAAAATAATAAAAATATAAAAAAATTAAAAAAATTATAAAATTAAAAAAAATTTAGAAAAAATTTAAAAAATTTAAAAAAATTTAAAAAATTTAAAAAATTAAAAAAATTAAAAAAAATTAAAAAAAATTAAAAAAATTAAAAAAAAATTAAAATAAAAAATAAAAAATGAGTGAGCCATCGCCGCCGCTGCCCCACCATCGCCGGCTCGCACGTTTTTTTTCAGCTTTATTTCCAAAATATTTTTAAAAAAATTTAAAAGTTTATGACTGAGTCGAAAAAATATGAAAATATTTAGGACTAACTCACCGTCGCCGCTCATCTGTTTTTTTTATTTAGCTTTTTTTCAAAATATTTTTAAAAAATTAAAAATTTTATGACTGAATTGGCAAAACATGAAAAGATTTAGGACTAACTCACCATTGCTAGCCGGTGAGGGGCCTAAACTTTTTAATTTTTTAAAATATTTTGGAAAAAAAGCTGAAAAAAGAGAAAAAAAAATCGACGATTTAATCCTAAATTTTTTAATTTTTTAAAAAATATTTTGAAAATAAAGCTGAAAAAAATGGGCGAGCCGGCGATGGTGGGGCAGCAGCAGCGAGGGCTCACTCGTTTTTTTATTTTATTTTTATTTTTTTAATTTTTTTAATTTTTTTTAATTTTTAAAACTTTTAATTTTTTTTAATTTTTTTAATTTTTTAATTTTTTAAAATTTTTAATTTTTTAAAATTTTTAATTTTTTTAGTTTTTTTAAATTTTTTTAATATATTTTTATAATTTTCTTATAATTTTTTTAATTTTCAAATTTATTTCCAAGATATTTTTTAAAAAATAAAAAGTTTAGGACTGAATCGAAAAAATATGAAAAGAATTAGGACTAAATCGGCAAAATCGAAAGGTTTAGGACTAAATCGACAAAATATGAAAAGGTTTAGGACTAAATTGGCAAAATCGAAAGATTTAGGATTGAATCGGCAAAATATGAAAAGGTTTAGGACTGAATCGGCAAAATTGAAAGGTTTAGGACTAAATCGACAAAAGTGCAATAGGTTTAGGACTTTTTTGACAATTTTCCCCTATAAGTGCTAAACCTATTGCGCGAATACCAAATTTAATTCTAAACTTTCTAATTTCGCCAATTTAATTCTAACTATTTTCGCAAAATTCCATTGCAGTCATTATGATCAATGTTTGCGAAAAATTGCTGACGAAGCAATATATCCCGTAAGATAATTGATTATGATTGGACCGTTACTTTAGTAATTTCTGCGGAAAATCGATTCTAATGGCTTCATTGCAATTCCATGCACAAATTTGAAACTAAATTAGCAAAATTAAAAACTTCCTAGCTAAATTGACATTACGAATAATTGGACAATTTGGGACAATTCTAGCATCCCGAGTCTTTTCAAACGGCCTGAGTTCATAGGCACTGAATATCCCAAGATTTTAATTAATTGATATATTGACGGATCAAATTAGACCAGAATCCCAACATGTTTTGTCGATTTTAATTAATTTTCGCGAACCTTTAGCTATTAGCTTGTCGAAATTACACTTGAAATCACTCCTATACATATATTTAAACTAGAATTCCAATATATTTTTTGTTGCTACCAGTAAAAAATTAGCTCTCCTCATAATCTCCGGATCTCTAAAAAACACATAGAATTGTTGAAGAAAACAAACTTATCCTAACCAGAATAACCACTAACTCGAAAGTGAAATGAGACCAATCCGCAATTCCACAATGTAATCATCTTCCGTTCCCCTTTACAAACTTGAAAACTCAGCAACTTGAGTAATTTATCAACTCCTTACCGTCAATAGTTTGTTGAAGGAACCGTAATTAATGCAGAAAGGAGTAAAAACGAAGCTACATAGCCATGTAAAATCTGAGTTAGACTCTGCATCTCACTTCTACGGCGGGTCTCCATCTACTTCCTCTGCGCTGATACATGATCAACAATGCAGGCAGGAAGTACCTCTTGCATGAGGGACGGCAGGTAGGCCCAATTCATCCTCTGCCTGATTATGCAAAAGAAGTTCCATGAGATTTGTTACTCTAATTTATCGCAAATGACACCGCTTGAGATGTAGCGACAAGTAGCCAGTACAAACAAGATAAGAAACATCAAGAATCTCTACAATTCAATGTGTAACGATCCCAAAGAAGCAGCTTGCTTGTCCATGGAATATGTACCGACGAAGCATGACAGAAAAGCTAAGAGCGGTAGTGATGCGGGATACAGATTGAGTGGGTGCTTCTGATTAATTGTTTCTCTCAAACAAATGTGCGCAACAACTTTTACAAGGCGCCGCCAGCAAGCAAAAGCACCCAATATTTACCTGGGCAGTGGATCTGCCAGCAGGTTCAGCAGCGTGTCCTACTGGATGCTCGCGCTTGAGGCAAGTAAAGTTCTGCACTCAAATCGGCCCCTCATCCAATTGAAAATATGCAGGTCCTCTGGTCTCTGTTTCCATTCCCATGTCTGCTTCCAAAGCATTTAGTTCTACAAACAAAAGTCAGAAAGTATGGTGCCTCAGCTAATATCATGGTCTGCTTCCTAGGAGTACATTCGCTTGCATAAGAGGCCAAAAAAGCATAAAGAAAGGGGCTTTGAATAAAGATTCACTTATTCTTCTACCTTATTTCTGAACCTACAGCTTCCAATACATCTTCCTCAAACGAAGGCTAACCATAAAAATTTTCTCTCGATTTGCGCCACTTACTATTATTTTCACTTGATCTAAAGGTATCAGTCCATCAGATAATCGACTTCTAAATAAATTTCAAAAGCTACTTTTCAGATGACTTCCAAAGCGATCACATCCATGTGCAGTAGTTAGATAAACAGCTTGAATTACAGTGTTTCAGCAATTGCCAAAATTAAAAGTACCCCTTTGTCACACAAGGCATGTGCATATGTGATGAAAACTAAATTAAAGCTCACCAACTATGAGCTCTTCTTCACCAATGTCATCAGGTACATTGTAGCACCCACCAAAGGTTTCTTGTACCTCACTCATCATCAGTTACGTCCATTAAGTCCATCATCTCATCTTGCAAATGAAAGCTCTATAAAACCAGCTGAAGAAACAGCTGATCCTAAATTAGTCAGCACCTAGACCGAAAGAAAAGAGTAAAGGAGAAATCCCAGACGTCAATGCCATGGATCTTCATGATTTACACCACGCCTTTCAAATCCTTATTGGCATACTTCATAGACGTCAGCTGGAAACAGAAGACTAATACATGTTCAGTATTAAGTGAAACAACTTGATAATACATGAAGTAAAGCTACGAGTAGGATATCTTTACTAAAAATTACTTGCCAAATGATACGACAGCCTATGCAGCATGCGTCCTAATAAGTTCGCAATCAACAATCAAATATAGAAAAGGAGAACAAAATTATAACGGGGGCAAGGACAATCAAAGAAAATTTACTTTCTTCTTCCATCCTTTCTTCCAAAGTTGCAACAGATCTCCTCTCAAGCATTATTTGCCATTGAAGTGTGCACGACAATCTCTTCACATCTTTTGATTTCAAGCATGACAAGTAAAGATAAGCAATTCCTTGAATGGCAATAAAGGCTATAGTTGCACTATTGAAGATATTTGAAGACAGTCTACATACAAGCACTAAATAATTCATAGGTTTCGCTTTCATATGTTTGTCATGTGCCCATTAGATGGTGTCCAACATTCTATTAAGCTTCTGAATTAACGGGATTTGATCCTTCTCACTTTGAATTAGTTTGATTTTTTTGTACATAAAGAATAGAACCGACTTGAATCATGCTTTTAGTGTCATTAAAGTTACAAACAATTTTAAAAGCTTCAAATATTGCTGGATAGACTTCAATGTAATGCTTGTAAAGGACCTTTGTGCAATTTTGGGAAATGGGAAACTAAATTTCCTTTAATTGTTTTTCCCCCATCGATGTTTTTCCCTTTTTTACTAACTTTACTTTGGATGATGATTTAACACTTATTTAATGACATGGCACATGCCAAATAGGCCACCATATCATTTAGTAAGAAATTCTTGGTATAGTCTTAGTATTTCTTTCTTTCGGTCAAAGGTAAAGTCTTAGTATGTGTAGCATTATTCTAATACAAATCATATAAGGTCTTGAAGAACAAAACAAAATTTGACCCCGGCGATAATGACTCGAAGGATAGCAAAAACAAAGTAATGGGGCGGCAAAGATTATCCATGTATATCATTAGAAATCCCTCGCTAGTGACAAATGGCTCATCCCCTACCTCTCATGAGGTAGGCAGCATGTTCCAAACAGGGTAAACTTAAAGCTTCGGTTGCACTGTCTTGAATTATGCGTCTTGCAGCGCTACCAAAACAAATATGAACAGTAACTTTAGAACTGTAGTTAAAAAAAAACAGATGTGATTCAGCATGAATATGATCCTACAATGGACGTCAATAAAACTCAGGTTCACCTACCGACACAATTCAGCAATTATGGTTTTGGGAAAAGATAAGTTAGAAATTTAATTACATTAGATACACTATTGACCTGCTAAAAATGAGCCATAATTTAATGAGTAACATCATTTTGCTCAAAGATGGACTCATAACTGCCAGATCAAGCACACAAAAGGACACTTCTGACAAGCAAAACCCCAGGTGTAAATATTACAAGGATCTAACAAAATTACTTGGACAAGCCTCCAGTACAAAAGAACAGCCAAACAGATAGCCACAGCCTAACCTTGCCAATCAGAAAAATAGCACTAATAATTACTCTTCTTGGAGACACTATATTAAGTTATTGAAATCCCATGCTGGCTTTGGAAATAATTCTTTGAAATTTTGAGAGACAGGAAGTCTATTCAATTACTTTTTCCACTATACCCATTCCAGAGAATTATATACAGTGATATCTGGAATATTCATCAAGATATAGGATTCTGTTAGGCTAGATCCAAATTCTTGGATAGACAACCTAGTCCCTTCACAAGAAACTCAAACAAATTACTAACATGTTCTCCGATTTAAGTGGAACAAAAACAACTAAAAAGATCATTATACATCAGCACTCCAGATACACCATCCTGATATTGTCGTTTATGTGATATAGGTGTTCCATTGCAAATTTTAGAAAAGTGGGAATTGTAGCACATACAGTCTGTTGAGCATCTTTGTTTTTGATACCCTCTGCAGCAAAAGCAACTTGATCAAGTTTGAAACTCTCATTGCATAGCATGTCGCGTTGTCCTTCATACCTGTTTACAGACTTTCATGATAAGAGAACTTATATGAAAAACTGCAGGTATCTCCTAATATGCTCTTTTCTCGACTAACGCAGAGCAGCAATTTGGGACTCACAAAATGCCAAGTTGCTCCAATTTGTCAATATCATTAAACATACCTCGGTCCAGAGTATCAGCTTGATCTAAACCCAAACATAAAATTTATGCTGGTCTAGCATAAAAAAATGTGCATAGTATGATGCTCGTTCTTTACAAGTTGCTAGATAGGGAGGACGTATCTTTTCTTGGGGACCAAGTCAACATCCGACAAGCAATTGTCGTCGACTCCACATTGTCAAAAGCAGGGCTCTCCTTTAAAGACAAAAGACAAATTACTTTTGGCCAAATTAGCCATGGTCCAAATGTGAAAAGAGTGTAGTAGCTTTGAGTGACAAAAACTAGTACTGTTAGTCTATAGTTCCAGACACTACTTCACCCAAGCCGTTCGGTGCAACATGTTAACCTAAAATGGACCAATAACAATGGCAGTGTGGACCTCAGATCAGCCCAAACCTAAGATGGAAAGAGAAAATTGTTGGGGGTGAATGCGATGCACAACTTACTATAAGGCATGTAGTAGTTTCAATTTGAGTCCTCTTTGTTTTCTTGTTTTTGTGAAGTTTCCATTTAAGTTCGATGGAAGAGAAGAATTGATGACTTGCAAAAAGGTCATACGTTCGTTTTTGTTTGAGAATCCTCATTGCTCGAGCTTTTTTAGCTTCCTGTGCTGGCCCAGGCCGCATTCTCTTGATTTGCTCTTTATATCTACCCAGCTCCACATCAAGCTTCTTGATTTTCTCATCTATCGTGTCGCCTCTTCTAGTGACCTGGGTGACAGAAAAACAAGGCCCGTGTTAGGTATTTACAGCCGTTAATCGGCGGACACAATCCACAGTACCAAAGGAACGGGAAGAACAGGGGCGTTGCCCCCACATAAGCAAAAGTTCGATCCTATCAGGATAGAGCTAAAGGCTTTTCTGACGCTATAATGCTCTAAAGTAATCACCAAATTCGCGCTCTTAACACACCGACAGTGTATGTAACCACCGACAGTCATCCGCTAATAAAATGAGCATGCCTACGATTATGCTTCATCTGCATCTCAGAACGTGAACATAACCATTTCAGCGTCATACTCCTGTCTGAACATTCACAATGTGCATTTAAAAGATCGACGTAGAGCGACGAAGCTCCGCGAGGACACCGCCACAGTGATACGAACAGCAGCAGTTAACTTTCAAACTGAGGAGCAGCAAGAAAGGAGACCGGAAACACACAAAAAAACCCTAACGGAAAAGCGAGTAAGGAGTTCCAATTCGGTACGGCGCTCAAATATGACCAGTGCAAGCTACTGCGAGCATTCTGTGTCAGTGAGTCTCTGTGTGTGGGTGTGAGAGATAGAGAGAGACCCGATCGGAGGCGTCCTCAACGGAGGAAGCAGGTTCCTTCTCCTTCTTGACGCTGAAAGCCCTCTCCATCTTCTTCTTCTTCTTCTTCTTCTTCTTCTTCTTCCCCGAAAACGAAGCCGGAAAGAAAAACCCTCTCTGCTACGTTCACAGGGAGAGAGCGTCCTGAATGTGAGGACTGAGAAGCTGCTGCACTTGGAGTGCTCCACAAGCGCCCTGAAAGGGGAAAGCGAGAGATACGGCCGGATTGTAGCCATTAAATTTCCACAAAATAAAATTATTCGGAGAAAGTTTCAAATAAAAGCCCGCGGTGCCACCGTTTCCTCTAATAAAGATCTCGAGTCGGTATCATTCTGAATAAATGTCCAAATATTCCCCGTTATCTCAAATAAACGCATAAAATAGATATTATTTTTAATAAAAATATAAAGTGGCTATATTAATTTCACAAAGAGAATCACAACTTTCTCTTAGTTCCAGCGAGGATCGGCAAACCCTCACTTCTAGTCGATGGGATCGTCGGTCCTCATTGAGGTATCGGCGACCCAAACGATGGGGCGGTAGCCACAAGAGAGAGGTTGCCTTGCCACCGATGTTTCCTCCTTTTATATTTGTTTTTTATTTTTTTACTTATAATTTAATTTAACTAAAAAGTATGTCAAAAAATGCATTTTGACGAAAATACCGGTAATCGGCTGGAATATTTAATCGATCGACTGACTGGCTAACTAGGTCAAACCCTTATTTGGAACAATAAGGATGCTTCAAGTGATTATTTAAAATAGAGACTATTTTATGCTCTCATTTGAGAAAATAAGGTTCTTTTGATTTTTATTTGAAAATTTTCCAAACTATTATTACAATAGCACGAGGGCCGCACTATTTCCCTTTTGCCGTATTTTGATCATTTTTATCCTTAGTGAGTCCCATGTGTTTAAGCAACCATTGCACCCGTTCTAGTTTAAGTAAAGCCCAAGGAACAAACTAGCTAGGCGGCTTGGGTGTACCGAGGCCGACTAGCTAGCTGTTCGGCAAGGATCGAGGAGAGGGGCCTCATCATGGGGTCGGAAAAGGCAGGAGTCGAGGAGGGGTAGGAGATCGGCAATGGCCGACTAGCGCCGGAAGGAGAGCTCGTGGGAAGGAAGGTGGCGGACGGCGGTGGTGGCGTTGATCGACCAGAGGTGGCGATACTCTAGTCGGTTTGATGCTGCGGGATCGACTTCTTTTTCTTGGATGTCGTTGTTTACCATTTTCACTACCGTTACCTCGAGAATGGCCAAAATGGGTCTGCTAGGCATAAAGAGTAGAAGAAAAAGGAGTGGGATCCGCAAGGAAAGACAATGAAGAAACCAAATAAAAGAAGGAGAATGCTATTTGAATCTTTCGGATGCCAAAATGCGAATCCCACGAAAGATAAAATGGTAAAAAAATAATGCGAAGAGAGCGTGCCAGAAAAAAAGAGCGACCCTAGCATAATTAATCCACCCATCACGACATCTCAATCTTGTGTGCCAAGGCAAATCATTGATAATTAAGGAAAAACTAATCATATCGTCGCATGATGCGATCTTGTTTCTTAATTTTGAGGTGGTTCGAGGAGAGAAGTTTTTGGGCATTGATAAGAAAATTAACTTTCCAATTTCGTTTCCTTTTTATTATCCATATATCAATTTCTTTTTTCTTTTTTGGTCTCATCAATGCTTCCAAACTTGTGCTTGGGACTTAGATCCGTAATCATTGTAAAAAAAAAATTAAAAAAAGTCCGACTATGACAGCATCAACACTATTTAGGATTTTAAAAAATCGAACTGCAACGAAAAAACGGTACGTTTTTTTTTCATGTTTTAAAAGTTTAGAGGCTAAAATTAATATGTTTCAAAAGCTTATGGGCCATATTATTCAAATTAAAAATTTAAGAATCAGTTTATACACCGAGCTAAAGTTTAAAGACTAAATTGGTCAAATTAAAAGTTTAAATATCACAATGCACGGTAAGTCATAGGTCAAAGATCATTTATGTCCTTATCCTTAATTGGAGTTCAGAACTTATTCTCGCATGACTTTCTACTTGCGGGTCAACTAATCGAGTAAGTGAATGGCAAGCGGCTTCTTAAGATGATAAGAGAAAATTATTAACTTCCGATGATGTTTTGCGTTAAAAATCGCTAATTACGTGAAAAATATATGAACTACTCGTATATACAAACATACTTTTCTCAATTACTATAAAGATAGTCTTAATAAGAAGTTACGTAAATTTTCTAATCATAAAAATAACTTCATCAATTATCGATAAATCAATAATAACTCGTCCTTTCAATAATCGTGAGAAATTATTCATTCCTTATACTTGCACGCATTTTACAGAAGTGAACAAAATTACAACCCCAGAAACCAATTAAGTAATTCACCGAACAACAAAATCCAATCTTTTTGACAAACACAAACTGCAAATTTCACACACATCTCCTAGCAGACAGGACTAACTCCCGCAATGTTTCAATACATTCACACAGTCACAACACCAAGGAACGTGCCCAGCAACACCTCTAGCATTTCCCGATCGATGGCGGCGGTGATCTTGAAGACGGCGGTTTCAGGCCGAGCTGTTTCCGTGTCCTTCCCACGAAAAGATCTCCGGATTTGATCTTTCCAGGAAACCGTCCAATTGCGGTCATGAAGGGGAACTGCGCGACCGCCTCTTTTCTTCCAAGGGAAAGAATCGCCAGCGCCGGTCCGGGCTTGTAAGCAGACATCTTGCTCGCTTGTCCTCCGCTCATCAACAGCTTCAGGTTTTTCACAGCGATCGCGGCATGCGCATGGGCCGCGTATCCTTGTTTGAGCTCCTGCATAATTAGCCACGGAAAACATCATATAAGGACCTAAACTTTCATGATCGATTCCCTCCCCGTATGATAAACTACAGATAAGGCACAGAGACAAGGCTTGACCAAGAGTGCTCGAGAGAATCGAGTTAAACATACACGGTAGGCATCGGATTGTGCTTACTTCGATATCGATAATGTCGCCGATTGCGAAAGCATTCTTGTGGCCCTTGATCCTCAAGTGCACGTCGACCATCAATCGCCCACGGCTGTCCAAGCTGTCCTTCAGAGAAGTTTGTTTAAGCCAGGACGAGCCGATCGGCTTCCCGACACAAACAAAGTGACAATCGGCACGGATAGTTTCACCCCCGGACGTGCGATAAATGCCATCCGACATAGAATCCAGGTCGACCGATTGGCCCAAGATCACTTCGACTTTCTTCGAAACCAACCAATTCAATGTCTTCTTGGAAGCCTTGGGACTGATGAATTCCAGCAATCTGGAACCTCTGTGCACCAGGGTCACCTTCTTTTCTAGAAAGTCGACAGCGATTTCACCAGCAAGTTCAACGCCCGTGGGACCTCCTCCAACAATAAGGACCGAATTCGCAGATTTAATCTTTTCAAATTCTGCAAATAACAAGCCACAGAGACAGGCTTTACCGTCGAAACATGACCAAAGCATCCTTAATTTTCGTAATGCCGAAATAAACTATCAGCGTTTTCATGCTGTCTCATGAGCAGTTTACTCACCGGCCTTGTAGTGGACGAGCCTCTCGCCTCTGTCTCTCGGGACAGAATCATCGTGCCCGGTGGCGATGACAAGATAATCGTAAGGACACAGATCGCCATCCGCAGTCAAGACTCCGCTTTCCGTGATTTCCACCGCCGCAGACGTGACAATCCGTCGGCGAGTGAAATAATCTCTGTGATAAATCACAGATCTTTCAGCGACAGTGGGCTCGACCATCGCCCTTAAGGCTGCCCAGGGGATCTCAAAGTACTCTTTCCTGTTGACATTTCGAAATCCAAGAAGCGCCGATCATCAATTCGAGTTTCTAAAACAGCCTGAGCATCAGCACACTATGCACTCCATCATGTGATCAACAACCGTCATCTGATGCAGGAGTTTAAAACCAAGATCACACCGTGCTCTCAAGACGGGAAAGGAAACGCTTTTCGTGCTACACGGTGCAAAGGGTTTTCGACGATGAGATCGTGCGGGGTCACCGCCAATCTCATCCTCAATAACCAACGCAACTGTCATGCTCACAATGTAAATTGCTCAGTACTTTTGCTTTCTGCACTGGAGACGGGATTCACCAGGCAAATAAGGAGAAAATGCCATTCTCAGTCCAGGAAAGATAAACAGATTAAGGGAAAAAAAGAACCGCGAATGATGAATCAGAACTCTCTGAAATATAGAAAAGCAGGGGAAAATTTGCGGCTCACGGGTCGATAAGAACAATGTCGACGATGAATTGCAGGGACTTAGCGAGGACAGAGCCACCAACGCCGCCACCAATCACCACGACCTTCTTCTCCTCTGCTTTAGCTCCTCCTTTCGCCGCCATTTCTCTCGAATTCAAATTCAACTCGCTTCACAGTTCTCTCTCTCTCTCTCTCTCTCTCTCTCTCTTCTATATATATTCCGGCAATGTCAATATCTCGATTTCGCACTCAAAATGAACACAATGCAAGGACGCAAAGCATCGACCTAACTTATATAGGCAACTTCAGTCGAAGGTAGATTCCAGAAAACATTAAGATAACCGCAGAGGACAATCCGGGAAAGCAATTGGGCATTGAATTTGAGAGGACCCGCGAACGAGGATATGCATTTTCTGTGGGGGTTTCCATTTGTGGGCGTCTGTCCGTCCTTCCTTCTAGACTGTCAATTGGAGCTTCGTCGGCAGTGACGTTTTTTTTACGTGCCCAAACTTGGGTTTGCTCCTCGTATGGTCAGCGGATTGACCGGCTTCATATGGGGGAATAGAAAAGGGCTGATATCGCAAAAATAAATACATAAATTTTTCTCAATTTAATTTTTTCTTTTACTACGAAAAGCCTCAAATTAGTATGCTTATGATAAATGCATCATCCGTTAGCTTTCGTTAAATTTTCACGTCAAAATGCTGAGTTGGACGACAAGTGACAGTAAATGAGTATATAATTATGAAGTTTTACCCTTCCTTTATCACATGTGTACTATTTTTGAATTTGTCATGGCATTAACCGAATTTAATGAAAACTAACGAATGACAAATTTGTCGTGGGTGTCGGGATTTTTAATAGTCAAAAAATTAATTTAAAGTAAATCCGTAAAAAGTGTATCCATTTAAGATTTTTTGCTATTAAAAATTAATTTGGATTAAATTTGTAATATGTGTAATATTTTAATATTTTTCATGATATTAATAAAAAAAAGATAGATATAAAAAAGTCACCCTATACCTTAGTGTGTTTTGTGAAAAAAAAATATATATATAAAATTATTTTTTTAATCCAAATGAAAACCAGAGAAATTTGACCAAAAAAAAAAAGCCGGAGAAGATTCTCGTTCTCTTAACTGGAAAATTTTTGAAAAAGTTCAGCGTTTTGAGAAGGAACCGTTGTTCGTTTTTAGTTTTTGCTATTGCGATGAAGTCAATGGAACTCAGTGGCTCTCGCAGAGGAGGAAAAAAAAAAAAAAGAGGAGGGAGGTCAGCGGCAGCTTTCTTGATTCTCAATTCTCGATCCATCTCCTCTGCAAGCTCAAGGTGCAAGAAAGGAATCTCCATCTCTCTTTTGCTCTCACATCCGTTTACCTTTAGCTCATGAATTCCCCAACGCATCCCGATCGAGCTACCTCGAAATCCAAAACTTTCCTGTTCTACGTACCCGCAATCCTAATCCTCTCACTGGCCATCTTAATCACTCTCCCTGGCTCAAATTTCTCCAAAACCCAACACCTGAAAAAGCTCCTCTCGCTAAACCCAAGATCGATCGTCCATAAAGTTTCCAACTTTCTTCTCCAGACCCGAATACCCGGCCAAGACCGGATCCCGGGCTCGGACCCAGCACCTCCGTACTGTGTCCTATGGATGGCTCCTTTCCTCTCCGGTGGCGGGTACAGCTCAGAGGCCTGGTCCTACATTTTGTCTCTCCAGGAGCACATGAAGAGCCCAAAGTTCAGATTGGCCATTGAGCAACATGGTGATCTCCAGTCCCTTGAGTTCTGGGAGGGCTTGCCAGGGAAGATGCAGAGACTGGCCATCAAGCTTCACCAGACAGAATGTGCAGTGAGCAACACCATTGTGGTATGTCACAGTGAGCCTGGTGCTTGGTACCCACCATTGTTTCAGACCTTGCCTTGCCCGCCATCTGGTTATGGTGAGTACTTGTCTGTGATTGGGAGGACCATGTTCGAGTCTGATAGAGTCACCCCTGAGCATGCCAAGAGATGTAATAGGATGGATCAGGTGTGGGTTCCTACTGATTTCCATGTGGGTACCTTTGTTGATAGTGGGGTTGATCCATCCAAAGTAGTTAAGATTGTGCAGCCCATAGATGTGGAGTTCTTCGATCAGGCCAAGTATGAGCCGCTTGATCTCGGTTCTATTGGAAATTTGGTCTTTGGTGAAGAACAAAAGGCTCTTCTTAATTTAAAAAAAAAGGAGTTTGTGTTCCTGAGTATCTTTAAGTGGGAGTATAGGAAAGGCTGGGATGTGTTGTTGAAGGCATATTTGAATGAGTTCTCTAGGAGTGATGCGGTTTCTCTGTACTTACTGACAAACGCATATCACACAGACAGAAACTTTGGCAACAAGATTGTTGAATATGTGGAAGCCTCTAAAATAGAAGAACCAAACAAGGGTTGGCCTCCAGTATATGTGATTGACACACACATTGCTCAAGTGGATTTACCAAGAACGTATAAAGCGGCAGATGCATTTGTGCTTCCATCGAGAGGGGAAGGATGGGGAAGGCCTCTTGCAGAGGCCATGGCAATGTCATTGCCTGTGATTGCAACAAACTGGTCCGGGCCCACTGAGTACTTGACAGACGAGAATAGCTACCCTTTGCCTGTTGAGCGAATGAGTGAAGTGCTGGAAGGGCCATTCAAGGGGCATCTATGGGCCGAACCTTCAGTGAATAAGCTTAGGATGCTAATGAGGCACGTGGCAAGTAATCCTGCGGATGGTAAGGCAAAAGGAAGACGAGCCAGGGAAGACATGAGGCATATGTTTGCTCCAGAAATCGTGGCAGAGATTGTAGCTGATCACTTGGAACATATACTGGAGAAAACAACTTGAGTGTGCTAACATTTCCACCAGCAAAGATGTTGTTTATATTCTTGGATATTTGAGTTGTGAAACTGGTAACATTGTAAGTTTGCTTTTTTAGTTGAATGAGTTGAGGTGGCAAATTAAAAGGAGCCAATTTTACCTTTGTGTTCATTTTGATGATAAAAACTGTTGTAAAATTTGCATTGTAACATGATCAGACAACAGATGTGTGTCGAGATCGTGTATAATTGGTGAAGGCTCACTCGTGCTCATATTTTCTGTCTGGACCATAAGTCCTCTGATTTAGCACTGTGGCCAATGAGAGGCCAGAAAAGAGAGGCCAAAAGTTAGCATCTGGTGGCATTTTCCTTTCACTGAGTTCAGTAATCATGGCTAGCTTTACAGATGAGAATAGCTACCCTTTGCCTGTTGAGTGAATGAGGGAAGTGCTGGAAGGGCCATTCAAGGGGCATCTATGGGCCGAACCTTCGGCAAATAAACTTATGATGCTAATGAGTCATGTGGTGAGTAATCCTGCGGATGGTAAGGCAAAAGGAAGACAAGCGTGGGAAGACATGAGCCATAGGTTTGCTCCAGAAATCATGGTGTGGGTTTGCTCCAGAAATCATGGGGCATATATGGGCCAAACCTTCGGCGAATAAGCTTAAGATGCTAAGGAGGCATGTGGTGAGTAATCCTGTGGATGGCAAGCCAAAAGGAAGACAAGCCAGGGAAGACATGAGGCGTAGGTTTGCTCTAGAAATTGTGGCGTAGATAGTTGCTGATCACTTGGAACACATGCCAGAGAAAACAACTTGAGTGTGCTAACATTTCACACCTGTAGAGGTATTGTTTATATTCTTGGTTATTTGAGTTGTAAAACTGGTAGTATTGTGAGTCTGCTATCTGTTGAATGACTTGAGGTGGCAACATACTGGAAGCCAATTCTTCCCTCCTGTTAATCTTATGGATGTAAACTGTTGCACGACGAAATATTTCATCATAACATGATTAGACATCAGACGTGCGCTGAGATCATGTGTAATTGGTGAAGGCTAACCTGTGCTTATATTTTTGGTCTGGACCATATATCCTCTGATTTAGTAATTTTGCCAATGAAAGGCCAGAAAAGAGAGGCCAAAAGTTAGCATCTGGTTTCGTTTTCCTTTCACTGAGTTCAGTAATCATGGCTAGCTTTGACTAGTTTGACAGGATTGGTCTCTGGAAACTTGGGAACAGGTAATTTAGATTTTGGCATCCGTATGTCTGTACAAAGAAATTCCTTGGTTTTCCTTATAACCTAGTAAATTTAAGAATTAAGATATGCAGGTGGCTTGGCAAGGTCTACTACCAGCACATCATCATTGTTTTTGGTCACAACTCCCTAATGCCAGCACGGCTTTAAAATACGCCATGCTAGTTTGAGATCGCAACTACCAATGGTAACAAATTGGGTGCGAGAATGAACAGATGTTTTATCGGCTGTTCAAAGTTCGTACGTCCGTGTCACAATTGAATGCTCACGTGTCAGGACACGGATACAATAAAACAGTACGTTTTCTAATCCTCGTTACAGCTCATAGCGGAACATTTAAATTAGGAAAAAGAATTAGGCCATCTATTAGGCCATAACTTGTCGTTCTCGAGTGAGGCTGAGATACACCTAGTGTACCGTATTTTAGGGTATCTTGACCGTTGGCTTAGTGTTGAATTAAAGAAAAAGAAGGTAATGAGTTATTGAAGGCTTAAACGCTTGGTGCACAGTACACCAGATGTGCCATAGCTTGACCCGCCCTCTTCCCAAGTTCTTGTCATCTTGGGACATGCCCTCTTAAGATGCAAGTGAAAGTGCAGAAAGATACAAGGAACACTTATAAACTTACCATAAGCTACTCTTACATGATTCGTGCACAGCACACCAGATGTGCCATAGCTTGACCCGCCCTCTTCCCAAGTTCTCGTCATCGTGGGACATGCCCTCTTAAGATGCAAGTGAAAGTGCAGAAAGATACAAAGAGCACTTATAAACTTACCATAAGCTACTCTTACATGATTCATGAGTGAAAGTGAAGCCATTTAATTAACTCTCCACCCATTAATGGTCCAAACACATGCATAAATGGACCCAGGTCTGTCACTGCCTCAATCAATACATAGACAATAGTACGGTTATGTACACAGGATTGTCCTAATCCATTCCAAGTTCCTGCCAAAATGTCTGGATTTCCTCCAAACCTAGAGGATGGAGAGTTCTGGCTACCATCTGATGTTGTTCATGAGATTCAATCAACAAATGCTCATCATGAGAACAGGTCAAATTATGCCTTGAATATTGCTCATAATCATCCTGTGCATGCTGTTGTTGGTCCAAGGATATGTGCTGCCAATTCTTTCCCTAGCGTTGCTATCAATTTCAAGGTTGTTTCTCTTTGCTTTCCAGGAATTTCCTAATACTTGGATTTGGCTATTTCAATCTAAATTATGACACTACCAGTGGAGTTCAATGCCTTTCTAAATTATTTCACCCTGATAATCATGCTTGAGCTCGTTTTGAACAATGTAGGAAAGCGGATTGAGAAACTTGAGAGGGCAGGCATACCTTCCTGGATTGCATGTGAACAGAGGACTAATGAAAATCTCCCCCAGGAAATATCGAGGCACTGGTGTCTTTATCCCTAAACCAACCACTTGGAAGGAATCGGATGTTAGAATGATCAAAGGTACTCATGTTTTCCTCAATCATCAAGTTTTCACATCGTTTTTTATTACAGCATGTTTGCCCCTGGGCCTCAGCTGATGCTGTGGCCTTTTCTCTTTCTCTTCTTTTTCCCTTCAATATAAGCTTTGTCTTCTCAGTAATGCTTGTTGTTGACACCTGATTTTTAATCATTTTTTCTATTGCTAAAGTAATAAAAAATCCATAAAAATTCATAAAATTGAAAAATCAACTTTGGGGACCTTAGCCAAGCCTAGGGAACCAATTTTGAACAAAAAATAAAATTTCATATTATATATATTTTTAATTTTTTTTAAAAAAAAAATACAAAAATACTTGAAAATTTTGGAAAAATAACATTTGAGGCCAAAAAAATACACAAAGATAGTTAATATTTTTATTTTAAATCTATTTTCATATTGGCCATCGCAAATTCAGAAAAATCCAATTCGAGTCACGTGTTCCTTCACGAGTATAATCTTGAATCGGGCCTAAAAAAATTTAATTTTCACTTTTTATGAGTTGTGACATTGTCTTCTAATATTTTAAATTTTCATCTTGGCCCAATTATACTCAGAATGACTTAATTTTGCAAAAGGGCTTTAATTAAATTCTGCATTATTTTCAACGGCAAGAAATGAGCTTAAATTTGACATGTGGTGAATTTTGGTGTGTCAAAAATTGTGAGGAGATTTGAACTTAAAGAAATATATTTTTTCAGGGACTAAATTGTAAATACTTAAAATTCAAGGACTAGAGTGCAAATACTTAACTCTTGAAGGATTATTTTACAAATAACAAAAAGAAGAGTTAGTGGATAAATTAGAATAGAGAAGGGAAGATGGAGAAGAGGAGATGAAGAAGAGAAGTTGGAGAAGAATAGATGGAGAAAATAAGATAAGAATAGAGAAGGAAAGATAGAGATGAAGAAGAGTTAGTAGAGAAATTAGAATGGAAGATAAGAATAGAGAAGGGAAGATGGAGATGAAGAAGAGTTAGTGGAGAAATTAGAATGGGAGATAAATATGGAGAAGGGAAGATGAAGATGAAGAAGAGTTAGTGGAGAGATTAGAATGTGAGATAGAAATAGAGAATGGAAGATGAAAATGAAGAAGAGTTAGTGGAGAAATTAGAATGGGAGATAGAGTTAGTGGAAAAATTAGAATGGGAGATAGATGAGTAGATTATAAAAGGAGGATGAAGTGAGCTTGAGAGAGAATTCTTGAGAGAGAAAATTTGAAGTGTTTGGGAGGATTTTTTTTTGAGAGAAAATTTTGGATGTTTGAGAGAGTTTTGGGAGATTGAAGAAAAATTTGAGAGAAAGAAAATACCAAAAGAGAGAGAATTTTGAAGATGATGGGAGTTCAAAGCTATGGATTATCATCACAAATTCCTTCATCGATCAATATAAATCAAGAGTTCATCCTCGTCAACGAGCAAGCAAATTCGAGCTAAGTGTTTTTATTTATTCATTTGTTTATGGTTTTACTTGCAAATTAGCACAAATTGTATACACTTTCTCCATCTCCTCTTTTTTTTTCCATATTTTATGTCAGGAGAAGGATATCTTTACGTCAACAGCAAAAATCTCGTCGAGATGCAAAAATCGGCCCAGACAAGCTCCTAAGCTGTCCACCGATTTCTCAACTGATCTGTGACTAAAAGTCCCTCTTAATTCAAAAGAAACTCTCTATATTGGGAACATAGAGAGCGAAAATCAATTATAGAAATCCCTCCCAAAAAAATGGGAGATAAGTACTCTTTCTACTCTTCTGGTTTTAGGTGCAGATTAGCACATATTTTGTATACTAACACTTCACTTTATTTTATGTCAGGAAGCCGTAGCTCTATATCAATGGTCAACCCTGTGGAAGCACAAAATCGGCTTGGAGGAGTCCTCAAGCGCGAACAAATTTCAAATTGTTGAATCAATTCGTTGTATTTCATTTTAAAGAATTCATACCCCAGAATGGAGAGGACAAAGTCCATCCGCAATTTAAATACCTGCACCATAAATCCCAAAGGGAAGAGCCAAGCCAATGCTTAGCCTCCCATTGGAGGTTTTTACTTACAGTAGTTAAATACCTGCAACTTAAATACTTGTACCTTAAATCCCAAAGGGAAGAGCCAAGCCAATGCTTAGCCTCCCATTGGAGGTTTTTACTTACAGTAGTTAAATACCTGCAACTTAAATACCTGTACCTTAAATCCCAAAGGGAAGAGCCAAGCCAATGCTTAGCCTCCCATTGGAGGTTTTTACTTACAGTAGTTAAATACCTGCAACTTAAATACATGTACCTTAAATCCCAAAGGGAAGAGCCAAGCCAATGCTTAGCCTCCCATTGGAGGTTTTTACTTACAGTAGTTAAATACCTGCAACTTAAATACCTATACCTTAAATCCCAAAGGGAAGAGCCCCGACAAGAGCAAGTGGGCACCGAAAGAAACAAAACACGGTTGAAGTGGGGCACGCAACAAATGGCCGAATTTATTGGCACACTAATTAAGTGGTGGTAGCTTTACATGATTGAACGCGGGTCTCTAGGCGGCTGGTGGAAAGCCAAACTGAATGCCTCTCTAATGTTCTTGATATCATCGTCTACCGCAACCCGCGAGAGCATCATGAAGAAGATTAAACCTAGACGAATACGTCTACTTAGTTTCATCGCACGTTCTCGCCTTTTGTCGATGTCCAAAATTAATGCACAAACTAGAAGTAATCATTTCCCTTTCCCCCCAATTAAATGCTCGGAGCCGTTAACCGCACCAAACTCGAAAAAATTAATATCGAGACGAAATCTGCGTAAATTTGAAGGGTAAATCCGTATCGTTCCAATTTACCCTTAAATTGCTCCGGTTTTAAATTTGATCCCTTCTATTTTCAGGAATTTGCAAAAGCGACTCGAGAATACAGTTGTATCCAAAAACCAAATTTCCTGGTCGGGCTAAATTGGGGGCAAATCAACTCATGGACATTACCACGGGATGGACAGCTTCGGTTAAAGAAAAATACAAGCGAAAGATCCGAACAATCTCAGACATGGGTAATTCTGTATCGTTCTAATTTGCACATAATCATCTCGAGTCCTGAATTTTTTTATTCCATTCTTAACAGGGATTGCAAATTACCTCGAGAAATATCGTAACAAGGCCCAAGGTGATACAACAGGGCCGCGTTATCCCCAAGGATTAACCTTTGAAAAGAAAACCCCATGGACACCTATGGTCCAATGGACCGAATGGTATGGAGGATGACAGTAGGTCCGAAATATCCCGAGTTCGATCTCCAAAGTGGGGAATGTTGTATGTATTATAAATAAATGAAACAACTTTTTGTGTATTTCTTTTTGCAAGCAGGAATACTCGACGAGTAATACCGAAGTCAATATTTTGCCACATTCTCGGCTTAATGGTGAAGCATCCAACAAAAGTCGAAAAAAACTCAACCCAGCAAAATTGGTAAAAGACTTGTCCAAGGCATTCAAGATGAAGGGTAAATCAGTATCGTTTCCAATTTATCCCTTTTAATACCGGTTGACATGTCTCCTTTTCTTGTTACAGGAAATATTTATACTAACATGTAACATGTTGGAGGAGACAAATCCAAAAGAAAATGATGATCATTTGACAAGATCTATTCTGGTGAAAAATGGGGGGCATTTAACTACTAAACCATGGCGGTCGCTGTCACTAAACAAACCAAAATGCTCCCTCACCTATATGCCTCATCGTGCAGGGGCAAAACTTGAGACAAACCGCTCCTCGACATAAGGAGTGGGCTTCCGAATTTGTTCAATCCACCCACATACCAGGGGCAATTCAAATCCGCCCATGTTTACACATTATATAAATACACATGATGCTAAAAATTGTCACATCGGCATTGTGTTTACACATTTCACGAATTATGTATGATTATTCCGCATGTTTAATTTACCAACTCCAACTTAGAGCATAAACTGCATAGGAGACATCAAATGTGCAAAATGGGGCATAACATGATGAGGAAAGTTAAACCATTTCTACACACGGGTCTAACATTTTAATCTACAGATAAACAGCCTTTCTCTAGAGTGAGAGAAAGCCCCTTCGGACTAAAGTCCCCCATTCAGATTACATTCGAGGCGTTCATATTATGAGAACCTCCTTAAATAGAATTGGTAATGCAAACTTGACAGAATAGTTTTGCATGATCCACATTTTGATTGATTGCATCATGAGTTATCACACAGACTACTTCTAATCATTGCCAACTTAGCTGAACAATTTTGTATGAACCAATGAACTCATTGATGAAAATGCTTGCACATGTTACCTCTGATACTGCCTGACAGGCAACACATTCCCAATGTTCAAACTACCTTCCAAAGTCTTGAAATTCATTCAGCGATTATTGAATGAACAAGCCTGGTTGTCGAGAAGCCACCAAGCATTTCTTCCAAATTCTCAGGTAAGTATATCTTCAACCTGAACCTTTCAAGAGAATGAATTCTGACGGTTGTTGGGGTACTCGAATCCATTGCGGTACATACAGGTATCCACCTTCTTCAATAAAGCATGATTTGTCTCAAGGACAGAAATGTTCGAGACCTTTTGATCTCTGCCTCTTTGGTTTATTCCTAAAGCGACAGGATAATATAATTTGGGTTTGAGCTTCTGCAGGATTCCTGATCTTTCCAGATTCCAGAATGGCACCCTTTGAGGTACACCATGTCCTTCTTACAGGCAAAATAAGTCCTTCTTACAGGCAAACCAAGTCCTTCTTACAGGCAAATCAAGTCCTTCTTATAGGCACAAAGTCCTTCTTACAGGCAAATCAAGTCCTTCTTACAGGCACAAAGTCCTTCTTACAGGCAAATCAAGTCCTTCTTACAGGCAAAACAAGTCCTTCTTACAGGCACAAAGTCCTTCTTATAGGCAAATCAAGTCCTTCTTACAGGCAAAACAAGTCCTTCTTACAGGCAAATCAAGTCCTTCTTACAGGCATAAAGTCCTTCTTACAGGCAAACCAAGTCCTTCTTACAGGCAAACCAAGTCCTTCTTATAGGCACCAAGTCCTTCTTATAGGCAAACTAAGTCCTTCTTACAGGCAAAACAAGTCCTTCTTACAGGCACAAAGTCCTTCTTACAGGCAAATCAAGTCCTTCTTACAGGCAAAACAAGTCCTTCTTACAGGCAAATCAAGTCCTTCTTACAGGCATAAAGTCCTTCTTATAGGCAAACCAAGTTCTTCTTACAGGCACCAAGTTCTTCTTACAGGCATAAAGTCCTTCTTACAGGCAAACCAAGTCCTTCTTACAGGCAAACCAAGTCCTTCTTATAGGCACCAAGTCCTTCTTATAGGCAAACTAAGTCCTTCTTACAGGCAAACCAAGTCCTTCTTACAGGCACAAAGTCCCTCTTACAGGCAAATCAAGTCCTTCTTACAGGCACAAAGTCCTTCTTACAGGCACAAAGTCCTTCTTACAGGCAAATCAAGTCCTTCTTACAGGCACAAAGTCCTTCTTACAGGCATAAAGTCCTTCTTACAGGCAAATCAAGTCCTTACAGGCAAACAAAGTCCTTCTTACAGGCAAATCAAGTCCTTCTTACAGGCACAAAGTCCTTCTTACAGGCAAAGTAAGTCCTTCTTACAGGCAAAATAAAGTCCTTCTTACAGGCAAACAAAGTCCTTCTTACAGGCAAATCAAGTCCTTCTTACAGGCAAAGCAAGTCCTTCTTACAGGCACAAAGTTCTTCTTACAGGCAAAGCACCAAGTCCTTTTTACTGGCACCAAGTCCTTTCTACAGGCACCAAGTCCTTCTTACAGGTATCTCCAAATGGTATGACCCACCATACGGGTCAAATTTTAATTCAATTTTTAATCAGTAGAATCCTTTTATTAGGAATCTACCATGGGTTGATCCACCATACGGGTTCAAGTTCAACCACTCTAAAGTTTTTTTATATAACGAATCCTTAGGTTCTCATTTCATTTTCAGTGGAACAATCATGTCACGACTCTTTTTATTTACTTGTATTGAGTCGATAAGAATCCAGGTGTCATCTCGTCTTTGAAATGAACCTCTACCGAGCTTCCTTTCAAAGAGGGGCAGCTGTTGACACCTGATTTTTAATCATTGTTTCTATTGCTAAAGTAATAAAAAATCCATAAAAATTCATAAAATTGAAAAATCAACTTTGGGGACCTTAGCCAAACCTAGGGAACCAATTTTGACCAAAAAAAGATTTTTCATATTTTCAGTATTTTTACGTATTTTTTATTTATTTATTTTCGAAAATTAATAGAAAATCCATAAAAATTCATAAAATTGAAAAATCAACTTTGGGAACCTTAGCCAAGCCTAGGGAACGAATTTTGACCAAAAAAATAATTTTTCATATTATATATATTTTACTTTTGTTTTTAAAAAATACAAAAATATTTGAAAATTTTGGAAAAATAACATTTGAGGCCAAAAAATACACAAAGATAGTTAATATTTTTATTTTAAATCTATTTTCATATTGGCCATCGCAAATTCAGAAAAATCCAATTCGAGTCACGTGTTCCTTCACGAGTATAATCTCGAATCGGGCCTAAAAAACTTTAATTTGAGTCAACTTATTTTTAACTTTCACTTTTTATGAGTTGTGACATTGTCTTCTAATATTTTAAATTTTCATCTTGGCCCAATTATACCCAAAATGACTTAATTTTGCAAAAGGGCTTTAATTAAATTATGCATTATTTTCAGCGACAAGAAATGAGCTTAAATTTGACATGTGGTAAATTTTGGTGTGTCAAAAATTGTGAGGAGATTTGGACTTAAAGAAATATATTTTTTTCAGGGACTGAATTGTAAATACTTAAAATTCAAGGACTAGAGTGCAAATACCTAACTCTTGAAGGATTATTTTACAAATAATAAAAAGAAGAGTTAGTGGATAAATTAGAATAGAGAAGGGAAGATGAAGAAGAGGAGATGAAGAAGAGAAGTTGGAGAAGAATGGATGGAGAAAATAAGATAAGAATAGAGAAGGGAAGATGGAGATGAAGAAGAGTTAGTAGAGAAATTAGAATGGAAGATAAGAATAGAGAAGGGAAGATGGAGATTAAGAAGAGTTAGTGGAGAAATTAGAATGGGAGATAAATATGGAGAAGGGAAGATGAAGATGAAGAAGAGTTAGTGGAGAGATTAGAATGTGAGATAGAGATGGAGAATGGAAGATGAAAATGAAGAAGAGTTAGTGGAGAAATTAGAATGGGAGATAGAGTTAGTGGAAAAATTAGAATGGGAGATAGATGAGTAGGTTATAAAAGGAGGAAGAAGTGAGCTTGAGAAAGGATTCTTGAGAGAGAAAATTTGAAGTGTTTGAGAGAGATTTTTTTGGAGAGAAAATTTGAAGTGTTTGCGAGGGATTTTTTTGGAGAGAAAATTTGAAGTGTTTGAGAGAGATTCTTGAGAGAGAAAATTTGAAGTGTTTGGGAGAATTTTTTTTGAGAGAAAATTTTGGATGTTTGAGAGAGTTTTGGGAGATTGAAGAAAATTTTGAGAGAAAGAAAATACCAAAAGAGAGAGAATTTTGAAGATGATGGGAGTTTAAAGCTAGGGGTTATCATCACAAATTCCTTCATCGATCAATATAAATCAAGAGTTCATCCTCGTCAACGAGCAAACAAATTCAAGCTAAGTGTTTTTATTTATTCATTTATTTATGGTTTTACTCGCAAATTAGCACAAATTGTATACACTTTCTCCATCTCCTTTTTCTTCCATATTTTATGTCAGGAGAAGGATATCTCTACGTCAACAGCAAAAATCTCGTCGAGATACAAAAATCGGCCCAGACAAGCTCCTAAGCTGTCCACCGATTTCTCAACTGATCTGTGACTAAAAGTCCCTCTTAATTCAAAAGAAACTCTCTATATTGGGAACATAGAGAGCGAAAATCAATTATAGAAATCCCTCCCAAAAAAATGGGAGATAAGTACTCTTTCTACTCTTCTGGTTTTAGATGCAGATTAGCACATATTTTGTATACTAACACTTCACTCTATTTTATGTCAGGAAGCCGCAGCTCTATATCAATGGTCAATCCTATGGAAGCACAAAATCGGCTTAGAGGAGTCCTCAAGCGCGTACAAATTTCAAATTGTTGAATCAATTCATTGTATTTTATTTTAAAGAATTCATACCCCAGAATGGAGAGGACAAAGTCCATCCGCAATTTAAATACCTGCACCATAAATCCCAAAGGGAAGAGCCAAGCCAATGCTTAGCCTCCCATTGGAGGTTTTTACTTACAGTAGTTAAATACCTGCAACTTAAATACCTGTACCTTAAATCCCAAAGGGAAGAGCCAAGCCAATGCTTAGCCTCCCATTGGAGGTTTTTACTTACAGTAGTTAAATACCTGCAACTTAAATACCTATACCTTAAATCCCAAAGGGAAGAGCCAAGCCAATGCTTAGCCTCCCATTGGAGGTTTTTACTTACAGTAGTTAAATACTTGCAATTTAAATACATGTACCTTAAATCCCAAAGGGAAGAGCCAAGCCAATGCTTAGCCTCCCATTGGAGGTTTTTACTTACAGTAGTTAAATACCTGCAACTTAAATACATGTACCTTAAATCCCAAAGGGAAGAGCCAAGCCAATGCTTAGCCTCCCATTGGAGGTTTTTACTTACAGTAGTTTAAATACTTGCAACTTAAATACCTGTACCTTAAATCCCAAAGGGAAGAGCCAAGCCAATGCTAGGCCTCCCATTGGAGGTGTTTATTCACTGTCATGTACTTCCTATAATTTAATTTTTGAATCATCAGACCCAAAAGATAAGTAGGTTGTAATACTGCACAGAAGTCGTTAACACACTCCTTCTTTCGGCTTCAGGGAATCTTTAACACTTAAAAAAATATAACAAATAAAAATATATACCATCCATGCATCCTATTTAAAAAGTGAAAACACAAAAGAGAATACCCTACTATAGCCTTAGGAATAAACCAAGCCTGAGTTGCCGAATTAGGATATCCATGAAATTAAGGTACCGAAAGGGCATTAGTTTTAATTAACTAGTGTAACCAAGTCCCCGAGCTCATAATCTCTGGTTCGCAGGAATAAATTAGTTCTCCCGCTAATTTATTTAGGTTTCTAATCGACCTACCAAGAACGATTAGTGGCGACTCCAAATTTCAAAATCATTTAAACAAAAACTAAAGTTGCGATTCGGTAGGGCTTGGGAGGGTCCGTATTAGGTTAGTCAAATCTAATTAACCTAGTAATCCGTTAACCCCTTTTAAAATTTAAAAAAAATTTTTAGAGGGTCGCGACAGACTGGCGACTCCACTGGGGAGTAGAGATTTTTAAATTTTCGAAAAAAGATACCAATTGGAATACTTAAATTTTTTCGAAATTTTAAAAGTCTTAGTGGACTTAGGCCAATGAAAATTTCATGGATATCTCGCTTCTGGCGATCTTGCTTGGGACTCATTCTATAGGTGTTATATGTTTTTGCAGGATGGGAGTTATAAGGGGCGGAGTGTTTGGCTAACCCCTTTGTTTTGCAGGCTCGGTGTTTGGTTTATTTGTTTAATTTCGCATATTTTTAGAAGCGCTGTTTTGATATCAATTGTTGTGCATGTCTTGCATACTCTGAGGATCACGACACCTGCACACACAAGCGTCTAAACCCAAGTCGCGAAATTCTTCCTAGAAAACCATAGATAGGGATCGAATATGTAAAGCTCTTGCGTCGATTACGCTCGGGTTGACCATATTTTATCCCGCTCATTATCTGAATTGACAATTCTTCCCATTGTGATTTGATTGCGCGGAGGGTAAGGTTTTCAATTCAGATAGTGGGGGCCTTTTAGGTCCATACCCTGTCTCTCCTTCTTTTATTTTCTAGAGTCCACTCCTCACTTGAGTCATGCGCATGACTATGTGATTTGCATTTCTCCAAGGTAAAAGTAAGTTCTCTAATTTTATCTTGTATTTATTTTCGGTCGGTCCATGCTAGGTGTTAGTTAGTTTTTTAGCTTGATATTACGACCATTCTTTTAAAAGAAAATAAAAATTAAATTTGTCCCTCATTTCTTTTTAAATTTTTTTTTTTGAAAAAATGATGTGAAAAAATCCCTTCATGGGAATTTTATTAACCAATAAGGGATTTTTGTCATGTTTTTATTGCTTCAATAAAAATGAAATTTTCCTGAAAAAATTTTCCTCTGAAAATTTATTTCAATAAAAAGAAAAATTCCTTAAAAAAAAACTCTAGTAGACATCAAGTGATTTTATCACATTTTTCAAATTATAAAAACTTACAAGAAAATTCTTCTCGAGAAATTCGCTCATGTTTTTCTAAGAAAAGTTTCTCTAAATAAAATTAGACTAATGTCTCGGGGGAATTGTATTGACCAATAAGAGATTTTTGTCATGTTTTTCTTGCTTCAATAAAAATGAAATTTTCCTGACAAATTTTCCTCTGAAAATTTATTTCGATAAAAAGAAAAATTCCTTCAAAAAAAACTTTGGTAAACATCAAGTGATTTTATCACATTCTTTCAAATTATAAAAACTTGCAACAAAAATTCTTTTCGAGAAATTCGCTCATGTTTTTCTAAGAAAATTTTCTCTAAATAAAATTAGACTAATGTCTCGGGGGAATTTTGTTAACCAATAAAGGATTTCTGTTATGTCTTTCCTCCTTCAATAAAAATAAAATTTTCTTGATAAATTTACCTCTGAAAATTTATTTTGATAAAAAGGAAATTCCTTCAAAAATTTTAGTAAACATCAAGAGATTTTGTCACATTCCTTTAAAAAATAATAAAAAAAAAAGAGTAATAAATCTACAAAAAAAATTCTGTATCAGAAATTAACCCATTTCTTCCTAAAGAAATTTTTTTTTTCTGATTTCTCTATAAAATAGAAAAAATAAAATTGGACTAATATAGGAGTCATGGACCGACATTCCTTGTGTCGCATACTAATTATATCCTTTTCTTTTGCAGGGAGATCCTAGATACCCCAGACGGGTGTAAAAATTAAGTTCAATAATATATCAAGAATCATCTTCAGAAATACCAAAAGACGAAAAACACCAAGGCTTCAACCGTTAATTCAGGGGGGCAAACGAACACTGTCCATCTTTAACAGATAGAGTTGTGTCAATCCGTAAACTTGTATGGGCAGTGTATTGTGATATGATGGTGGACTTATACTGATTAAACACGGGGGCATATTTAATGTATTACAGAGGATCCCGCGTCTTTTGAAAGACAATATGGATTATATAATCAGAAACCATGAAATAAGTACCTTAACCTGATTAAATCAACCAGAGACCGGTCTTAAAATTTCCTCGGATCCGAAACACGCAGAGGGTTTTAGAGGACCGAGGTTCTATTAATGAATGTGACCAACAAGTATTTCTCCCAATGCTACAGGCGCCCGACAAGAGCAAGTGGGCACCGAAAGAAACAAAACACGGTTGAAGTGGGGCACGCAACAAATGGCCGAATTTATTGGCACACTAATTAAGTGGTGGTAGCTTTACATGATTGAACGCGGGTCTCTAGGCGGCTGGTGGAAAGCCAAACTGAATGCCTCTCTAATGTTCTTGATATCATCGTCTACCGCAACCCGCGAGAGCATCATGAAGAAGATTAAACCTAGACGAATACGTCTACTTAGTTTCATCGCACGTTCTCGCCTTTTGTCGATGTCCAAAATTAATGCACAAACTAGAAGTAATCATTTCCCTTTCCCCCCAATTAAATGCTCGGAGCCGTTAACCGCACCAAACTCGAAAAAATTAATATCGAGACGAAATCTGCGTAAATTTGAAGGGTAAATCCGTATCGTTCCAATTTACCCTTAAATTGCTCCGGTTTTAAATTTGATCCCTTCTATTTTCAGGAATTTGCAAAAGCGACTCGAGAATACAGTTGTATCCAAAAACCAAATTTCCTGGTCGGGCTAAATTGGGGGCAAATCAACTCATGGACATTACCACGGGATGGACAGCTTCGGTTAAAGAAAAATACAAGCGAAAGATCCGAACAATCTCAGACATGGGTAATTCTGTATCGTTCTAATTTGCACATAATCATCTCGAGTCCTGAATTTTTTTATTCCATTCTTAACAGGGATTGCAAATTACCTCGAGAAATATCGTAACAAGGCCCAAGGTGATACAACAGGGCCGCGTTATCCCCAAGGATTAACCTTTGAAAAGAAAACCCCATGGACACCTATGGTCCAATGGACCGAATGGTATGGAGGATGACAGTAGGTCCGAAATATCCCGAGTTCGATCTCCAAAGTGGGGAATGTTGTATGTATTATAAATAAATGAAACAACTTTTTGTGTATTTCTTTTTGCAAGCAGGAATACTCGACGAGTAATACCGAAGTCAATATTTTGCCACATTCTCGGCTTAATGGTGAAGCATCCAACAAAAGTCGAAAAAAACTCAACCCAGCAAAATTGGTAAAAGACTTGTCCAAGGCATTCAAGATGAAGGGTAAATCAGTATCGTTTCCAATTTATCCCTTTTAATACCGGTTGACATGTCTCCTTTTCTTGTTACAGGAAATATTTATACTAACATGTAACATGTTGGAGGAGACAAATCCAAAAGAAAATGATGATCATTTGACAAGATCTATTCTGGTGAAAAATGGGGGGCATTTAACTACTAAACCATGGCGGTCGCTGTCACTAAACAAACCAAAATGCTCCCTCACCTATATGCCTCATCGTGCAGGGGCAAAACTTGAGACAAACCGCTCCTCGACATAAGGAGTGGGCTTCCGAATTTGTTCAATCCACCCACATACCAGGGGCAATTCAAATCCGCCCATGTTTACACATTATATAAATACACATGATGCTAAAAATTGTCACATCGGCATTGTGTTTACACATTTCACGAATTATGTATGATTATTCCGCATGTTTAATTTACCAACTCCAACTTAGAGCATAAACTGCATAGGAGACATCAAATGTGCAAAATGGGGCATAACATGATGAGGAAAGTTAAACCATTTCTACACACGGGTCTAACATTTTAATCTACAGATAAACAGCCTTTCTCTAGAGTGAGAGAAAGCCCCTTCGGACTAAAGTCCCCCATTCAGATTACATTCGAGGCGTTCATATTATGAGAACCTCCTTAAATAGAATTGGTAATGCAAACTTGACAGAATAGTTTTGCATGATCCACATTTTGATTGATTGCATCATGAGTTATCACACAGACTACTTCTAATCATTGCCAACTTAGCTGAACAATTTTGTATGAACCAATGAACTCATTGATGAAAATGCTTGCACATGTTACCTCTGATACTGCCTGACAGGCAACACATTCCCAATGTTCAAACTACCTTCCAAAGTCTTGAAATTCATTCAGCGATTATTGAATGAACAAGCCTGGTTGTCGAGAAGCCACCAAGCATTTCTTCCAAATTCTCAGGTAAGTATATCTTCAACCTGAACCTTTCAAGAGAATGAATTCTGACGGTTGTTGGGGTACTCGAATCCATTGCGGTACATACAGGTATCCACCTTCTTCAATAAAGCATGATTTGTCTCAAGGACAGAAATGTTCGAGACCTTTTGATCTCTGCCTCTTTGGTTTATTCCTAAAGCGACAGGATAATATAATTTGGGTTTGAGCTTCTGCAGGATTCCTGATCTTTCCAGATTCCAGAATGGCACCCTTTGAGGTACACCATGTCCTTCTTACAGGCAAAATAAGTCCTTCTTACAGGCAAACCAAGTCCTTCTTACAGGCAAATCAAGTCCTTCTTATAGGCACAAAGTCCTTCTTACAGGCAAATCAAGTCCTTCTTACAGGCACAAAGTCCTTCTTACAGGCAAATCAAGTCCTTCTTACAGGCAAAACAAGTCCTTCTTACAGGCACAAAGTCCTTCTTATAGGCAAATCAAGTCCTTCTTACAGGCAAAACAAGTCCTTCTTACAGGCAAATCAAGTCCTTCTTACAGGCATAAAGTCCTTCTTACAGGCAAACCAAGTCCTTCTTACAGGCAAACCAAGTCCTTCTTATAGGCACCAAGTCCTTCTTATAGGCAAACTAAGTCCTTCTTACAGGCAAAACAAGTCCTTCTTACAGGCACAAAGTCCTTCTTACAGGCAAATCAAGTCCTTCTTACAGGCAAAACAAGTCCTTCTTACAGGCAAATCAAGTCCTTCTTACAGGCATAAAGTCCTTCTTATAGGCAAACCAAGTTCTTCTTACAGGCACCAAGTTCTTCTTACAGGCATAAAGTCCTTCTTACAGGCAAACCAAGTCCTTCTTACAGGCAAACCAAGTCCTTCTTATAGGCACCAAGTCCTTCTTATAGGCAAACTAAGTCCTTCTTACAGGCAAACCAAGTCCTTCTTACAGGCACAAAGTCCCTCTTACAGGCAAATCAAGTCCTTCTTACAGGCACAAAGTCCTTCTTACAGGCACAAAGTCCTTCTTACAGGCAAATCAAGTCCTTCTTACAGGCACAAAGTCCTTCTTACAGGCATAAAGTCCTTCTTACAGGCAAATCAAGTCCTTACAGGCAAACAAAGTCCTTCTTACAGGCAAATCAAGTCCTTCTTACAGGCACAAAGTCCTTCTTACAGGCAAAGTAAGTCCTTCTTACAGGCAAAATAAAGTCCTTCTTACAGGCAAACAAAGTCCTTCTTACAGGCAAATCAAGTCCTTCTTACAGGCAAAGCAAGTCCTTCTTACAGGCACAAAGTTCTTCTTACAGGCAAAGCACCAAGTCCTTTTTACTGGCACCAAGTCCTTTCTACAGGCACCAAGTCCTTCTTACAGGTATCTCCAAATGGTATGACCCACCATACGGGTCAAATTTTAATTCAATTTTTAATCAGTAGAATCCTTTTATTAGGAATCTACCATGGGTTGATCCACCATACGGGTTCAAGTTCAACCACTCTAAAGTTTTTTTATATAACGAATCCTTAGGTTCTCATTTCATTTTCAGTGGAACAATCATGTCACGACTCTTTTTATTTACTTGTATTGAGTCGATAAGAATCCAGGTGTCATCTCGTCTTTGAAATGAACCTCTACCGAGCTTCCTTTCAAAGAGGGGCAGCTGTTGACACCTGATTTTTAATCATTGTTTCTATTGCTAAAGTAATAAAAAATCCATAAAAATTCATAAAATTGAAAAATCAACTTTGGGGACCTTAGCCAAACCTAGGGAACCAATTTTGACCAAAAAAAGATTTTTCATATTTTCAGTATTTTTACGTATTTTTTATTTATTTATTTTCGAAAATTAATAGAAAATCCATAAAAATTCATAAAATTGAAAAATCAACTTTGGGAACCTTAGCCAAGCCTAGGGAACGAATTTTGACCAAAAAAATAATTTTTCATATTATATATATTTTACTTTTGTTTTTAAAAAATACAAAAATATTTGAAAATTTTGGAAAAATAACATTTGAGGCCAAAAAATACACAAAGATAGTTAATATTTTTATTTTAAATCTATTTTCATATTGGCCATCGCAAATTCAGAAAAATCCAATTCGAGTCACGTGTTCCTTCACGAGTATAATCTCGAATCGGGCCTAAAAAACTTTAATTTGAGTCAACTTATTTTTAACTTTCACTTTTTATGAGTTGTGACATTGTCTTCTAATATTTTAAATTTTCATCTTGGCCCAATTATACCCAAAATGACTTAATTTTGCAAAAGGGCTTTAATTAAATTATGCATTATTTTCAGCGACAAGAAATGAGCTTAAATTTGACATGTGGTAAATTTTGGTGTGTCAAAAATTGTGAGGAGATTTGGACTTAAAGAAATATATTTTTTTCAGGGACTGAATTGTAAATACTTAAAATTCAAGGACTAGAGTGCAAATACCTAACTCTTGAAGGATTATTTTACAAATAATAAAAAGAAGAGTTAGTGGATAAATTAGAATAGAGAAGGGAAGATGAAGAAGAGGAGATGAAGAAGAGAAGTTGGAGAAGAATGGATGGAGAAAATAAGATAAGAATAGAGAAGGGAAGATGGAGATGAAGAAGAGTTAGTAGAGAAATTAGAATGGAAGATAAGAATAGAGAAGGGAAGATGGAGATTAAGAAGAGTTAGTGGAGAAATTAGAATGGGAGATAAATATGGAGAAGGGAAGATGAAGATGAAGAAGAGTTAGTGGAGAGATTAGAATGTGAGATAGAGATGGAGAATGGAAGATGAAAATGAAGAAGAGTTAGTGGAGAAATTAGAATGGGAGATAGAGTTAGTGGAAAAATTAGAATGGGAGATAGATGAGTAGGTTATAAAAGGAGGAAGAAGTGAGCTTGAGAAAGGATTCTTGAGAGAGAAAATTTGAAGTGTTTGAGAGAGATTTTTTTGGAGAGAAAATTTGAAGTGTTTGCGAGGGATTTTTTTGGAGAGAAAATTTGAAGTGTTTGAGAGAGATTCTTGAGAGAGAAAATTTGAAGTGTTTGGGAGAATTTTTTTTGAGAGAAAATTTTGGATATTTGAGAGAGTTTTGGGAGATTGAAGAAAATTTTGAGAGAAAGAAAATACCAAAAGAGAGAGAATTTTGAAGATGATGGGAGTTTAAAGCTAGGGGTTATCATCACAAATTCCTTCATCGATCAATATAAATCAAGAGTTCATCCTCGTCAACGAGCAAACAAATTCAAGCTAAGTGTTTTTATTTATTCATTTATTTATGGTTTTACTCGCAAATTAGCACAAATTGTATACACTTTCTCCATCTCCTTTTTCTTCCATATTTTATGTCAGGAGAAGGATATCTCTACGTCAACAGCAAAAATCTCGTCGAGATACAAAAATCGGCCCAGACAAGCTCCTAAGCTGTCCACCGATTTCTCAACTGATCTGTGACTAAAAGTCCCTCTTAATTCAAAAGAAACTCTCTATATTGGGAACATAGAGAGCGAAAATCAATTATAGAAATCCCTCCCAAAAAAATGGGAGATAAGTACTCTTTCTACTCTTCTGGTTTTAGATGCAGATTAGCACATATTTTGTATACTAACACTTCACTCTATTTTATGTCAGGAAGCCGCAGCTCTATATCAATGGTCAATCCTATGGAAGCACAAAATCGGCTTAGAGGAGTCCTCAAGCGCGTACAAATTTCAAATTGTTGAATCAATTCATTGTATTTTATTTTAAAGAATTCATACCCCAGAATGGAGAGGACAAAGTCCATCCGCAATTTAAATACCTGCACCATAAATCCCAAAGGGAAGAGCCAAGCCAATGCTTAGCCTCCCATTGGAGGTTTTTACTTACAGTAGTTAAATACCTGCAACTTAAATACCTGTACCTTAAATCCCAAAGGGAAGAGCCAAGCCAATGCTTAGCCTCCCATTGGAGGTTTTTACTTACAGTAGTTAAATACCTGCAACTTAAATACCTATACCTTAAATCCCAAAGGGAAGAGCCAAGCCAATGCTTAGCCTCCCATTGGAGGTTTTTACTTACAGTAGTTAAATACTTGCAATTTAAATACATGTACCTTAAATCCCAAAGGGAAGAGCCAAGCCAATGCTTAGCCTCCCATTGGAGGTTTTTACTTACAGTAGTTAAATACCTGCAACTTAAATACATGTACCTTAAATCCCAAAGGGAAGAGCCAAGCCAATGCTTAGCCTCCCATTGGAGGTTTTTACTTACAGTAGTTTAAATACTTGCAACTTAAATACCTGTACCTTAAATCCCAAAGGGAAGAGCCAAGCCAATGCTAGGCCTCCCATTGGAGGTGTTTATTCACTGTCATGTACTTCCTATAATTTAATTTTTGAATCATCAGACCCAAAAGATAAGTAGGTTGTAATACTGCACAGAAGTCGTTAACACACTCCTTCTTTCGGCTTCAGGGAATCTTTAACACTTAAAAAAATATAACAAATAAAAATATATACCATCCATGCATCCTATTTAAAAAGTGAAAACACAAAAGAGAATACCCTACTATAGCCTTAGGAATAAACCAAGCCTGAGTTGCCGAATTAGGATATCCATGAAATTAAGGTACCGAAAGGGCATTAGTTTTAATTAACTAGTGTAACCAAGTCCCCGAGCTCATAATCTCTGGTTCGCAGGAATAAATTAGTTCTCCCGCTAATTTATTTAGGTTTCTAATCGACCTACCAAGAACGATTAGTGGCGACTCCAAATTTCAAAATCATTTAAACAAAAGCCAAAGTTGCGATTCGGTAGGGCTTGGGAGGGTCCGCATTAGGTTAGTCAAATCTAATTAACCTAATAATCCGTTAACCCCTTTTAAAATTTTAAATTTTTTTTAGAGGGTCGCGACAGAGACGAGCTGGGCGAGAGATACGATGAAAAGAAAATCGAGAAAGCCAGAACACTCGAGAGAGGCAATACAGTTGGAAAACCCACGTCTAATTTTAAAGGAGGCATCTTCTTGATAATTCTCATTCGTGCTCGAAAGAGAGACTCTTAAAGCATACGCAATCTCCAAGAAAAATCCAGAGAGTGAAAATACAAGAAGAGATATCAAACTTTGAGAAATCGTTAACCAAATCAAAGATGTCTCAACCCAACACACTTGAAAGCTATCGTTACTTGCTGAATATGGGAGAGGAAGAGTTCGAAGCCATGTTTGGGATCGAGCCTATGGAGTCCGGCCCTTCCACCGACGACGTCCAAGAGCCCGATAAGGATAAGGACAACAACGGTAAAGGTCAAAAGAAGCGTTACCGTCGCCATACTGAGGAGCAAGTACGAAAGCTTGAAGATTTCTTCAGAACGTGCCCTATGCCAGGCGGCAAACAGAAAATGGAACTGAGTCAAGAGCTAGGACTTGAACCTTCGCAAATCAAGTTCTGGTTTCAAAATAGACGAACCCGAATGAAGACTCGTCATGAGCACAACGAAGCCGAATTTCTAAGAGTTGAAAATGAAAACCTCCGAGCGGAGAACAAGATATATAAAGAGGCTTTTGCCTCCGCCACCTACCCCAACTGCAATACTCTCCTCACCCTCGATGAAATACATTTTCTGAGGATCGAAAATGCACGTTTAAGAGGTGAGTTAGATCAGTTCATAGCAGGATCAAGTTCTGTTGGAGCAAGACACAAAAAGACCGAGACTATGGGACCAGCATGGATGCCTTCTGAGGAGGAGGTGAGGTATCATCACCAGGCAAGTGGCATTGGCGACGAACTCGCCGCCATGATCAGGCAATTTAATGCTGATGAAGCACCAGGGCTTTAATGTGCATACGGATCCTGTATTTCAAAACTAGTGATCACGGGACCTGCAACACAGCCGACGCGTACCTGATCCGAAACAACGCTAGCTGATCACTCAAGAACCTGCAAAGGGAAGAAGATCAAACCTGGACGAATACGTCTACTTAGTTTCATCGCACGTTCTCACCTTTTATCGATGTCCAAAATCAATGCACAAGCTAGAAGTAATCATTTCCATTTCTCCCTTATTAAATGCTCGGAGCCGTTACCGCACCAAACTCGAAAAAATTAATATCGAGAAGAAATCCGCGTAAATCCGAAGGGTAAACCCGTATCGTTTCAAGTTACCCTCGAACTACCCATGTTTTAAAATTAAACCCCTCATATTTTCAGGAATTTGCAAAAAGACCCAAAAACGAAATTCCTTGGTTGGACTAAATTGGGGCAAATCAACTCGTGGACATTACCACGGAATGAACAGCTTCAGACAAAGGAAAGTGCGAACGAGAGACCCGAACAAATCTCAGACATAGGTAATTTTGTATCGTTCTAATTTGTTCATAATCATCACAAGTCCTGAATTGTTTTATTCCATTCTTAACAGGGATTGCAAATTATCTCGAGAAATACCGTAACATGGCCCAAGGTGATACAACAGGGCTGTTTTATCCCCAAAGATTAACCTTTGAAAGGATAGCCCCATGGACACCTACGGTCCAATGGACCGAATGGTATGGGGGATGACAGTAGGTCCGAAATATCCCGAGTTCGATCCCCGAGGGTGGGGAATGTTGTATGTATTATAAATAAATGAAACAACTTTTTGTGCATTTTTTTTAACAAACAGGAATACTTGACGACCTTACCAAAAAACAGGAATACTCGACGAGTAATATCAAATTCAGTATTTTACTATAGTCTTGCGATAATGGTGAGGTGCCTAACAAAAGTCGAGGAAAATTCAATCCAGCAAAATTGGTAAGAGACTCGTGCAAGGCATTCAAGACGAAAGGTAAATCAGTATCGTTTCCAATTTACCCCTTTTAATACTGGTTGACATGTCTCCTTTTCTTTCTACAGGAAATATTTACACTAACATTTAACATGTTGAAGGAGACAAATCCAAAAGAAAATTATGATCATCTGACAAGATCTATTTTTGTGAAAAATGGGGCAAATTAATCACAAGTTCTGAAGCAAAAAAAGCAAATACGTCTTCCTTATCTCGTTTGATTTCAAGAATAATTTCTCTGCTTTTTGCAGGGGCATTCAACCACTAAACCACGGCGATCGCTGTTATTAAGCAAACCGAAATACTCCATCACCCATATGCTTCATCGCACAGGGGCAAAGTTGAGATGAACCGCCCCTCGACATAAGGAGTAGGCTTCCCAATTTGTTCGGTCCGCCCACATACCAGGGGCAATTCAAATCCGCCCATATTTGCACATTATATAAACACACATTATGCTAAAAAATTGTCACATCTGCATTGTGTTTACACATTTCACGAATTATGTATGATTATTCCGCATGTTTAATTTACCAACTCCAACTTAGAGCATAAACTGCATAGGAGACATCAAATGTGCAAAATGGGGCATAACAGGATGAGGAAAGTTAAATCATTTCTACACACGGGTCTAACATTTTAATCTACAGATAAACAGCCTTTCTCTAGAGTGAGAGAAAGCCCCTTCGGACTAAAGTCCCCCATTCAGATTACATTCGAGGCGTTCATATTATGAGAACCTCCTTAAATAGAATTGGTAATGCAAACTTGACAGAATAGTTTTGCATGATCCACATTTTGATTGATTGCATCATGAGTTATCACACAGACTACTTCTAATCATTGCCAACTTAGCTGAACAATTTTGTATGAACCAATGAACGCATTGATGAAAATGCTTGCACATGTTAGCTCTGACATTGCCTGACAGGCAACACATTCCCGGTGTTTGAGTTAGCTTCCAAAGTCTTGAAATTCATTTGGCGATTATTGAATGAACAAGCCTGGTTGTCGAGAAGCCACCAAGCATTTCTTCCAAATTCTCAGGTAAGTATATCTTCAACCTGAACCTTTCAAGAGAATGAATTCTGACGGTTGTTGGGGTACTCGAATCCATTGCGGTATATATAGGTATCCACCTTCTTCAATAAAGCATGATTTGTCTTAAGGACAGAAATGTTCGAGACCTTTTGATCTCTGCCTCTTTGGTTTATTCCTAAAGCGACAGGAGAATATAATTTGGGTTTGAGCTTCCGTAGGATTCCTGGTCTCCCCAGATTTCAGAATGGCACCCTTTGAGGTACACCAAGCCCTTCTTACAGGCAAACTAAGTCCTTCTTACAGGCAAACCAAGTCCTTCTTACAGGCAAACCAAGTCCTTCTTACAGGCAAACCAAGTCCTTCTTACAGGCATAAAGTCCTTCTTACAGGCAAACTAAGTCCTTCTTACAGGCATAAAGTCCTTCTTACTGGCAAACTAAGTCCTTCTTACAGGCAAACCAAGTCCTTCTTACAGGCACAAAGTCCTTCTTACAGGCAAATCAAGTCCTTCTTACAGGCAAACAAAGTCCTTCTTACAGGCAAAACAAGTCCTTCTTACAGGCAAATCAAGTCCTTCTTACAGGTACAAAGTCCTTTTTACAGGCACAAAGTCATTCTTACAGGCAAATCAAGTCCTTCTTACAGGCATAAAGTCCTTCTTATAGGCAAATCAAGTCCTTCTTACAGGCAAACTAAGTCCTTCTTACAGGCAAACCAAGTCCTTCTTACAGGCACAAAGTCCTTCTTATAGGCAAATCAAGTCCTTCTTACAGGCAAACTAAGTCCTTCTTACAGGCAAACCAAGTCCTTCTTATAGGCAAATCAAATCCTTCTTACAGGCACAAAGTCCTTCTTACAGGCACAAAGTCCTTCTTACAGGCAAATCAAGTCCTTCTTACAGGCATAAAGTCTTTCTTACAGGCAAATCAAGTCTTTCTTACAGGCAAACAAAGTGCTTCTTACAGGTAAACAAAGTCCTTCTTACAGGCAAACAAAGTCCTTCTTCCAGGCAACGCAAGTCCTTCTTACAGGCACAAAGTCCTTCTTACAGGCAAAGTAAGTCCTTCTTACAGGCAAATCAAGTCCTTCTTACAGGCACAAGTCCTTTTTACAGACACCAAGTCCTTTCTACAGGCACCAAGTCCTTCTTACAGGTATCTCCATGGGGTGACCTACCATACGGGTCAAATCTCAATCAAAATTTAATCAGTAGAATCCTTTTATTAGGAATCTACCATGGTACGACCCACCATACGGGTCAAATGGTATGACCTACCATACGGGTAAAATTTTAATTCAATTTTTAATCAGTAGAATCCTTTTATTATGAATCTACCATGGGTTGATCCACCATACGGGTTCAAGTTCAACCACCCTAAATTTTTTTTTATATAACGAATCCTTAGGTTCTTATTTCATTTTCAGTGGAACATTCATGTCACGACTCTTTTTATTTCCTTGTATTGAGTCGATTACAATTCAGGTGTCATCTCATCTTTGAAATGAACCTCTACTAAGCTTCCTTTCAAAGAGGGGCAGCTGTTGACACCTGATTTTTAATTATTTTTTCTATTGCTAAAGTAATAAAAAATTCATAAAAATTCATAAAATTGAAAAATCAACTTTGGGGACCTTAGCCAAGCCTAGGGAACCAATTTTGAACAAAAAATAAAATTTCATATTATATATATTTTTAATTTTTTTTAAAAAAAAAATACAAAAATACTTGAAAATTTTGGAAAAATAACATTTGAGGCCAAAAAAATACACAAAGATAGTTAATATTTTTATTTTAAATCTATTTTCATATTGGCCATCGCAAATTCAGAAAAATCCAATTCGAGTCACGTGTTCCTTCACGAGTATAATCTTGAATCGGGCCTAAAAAAATTTAATTTTCACTTTTTATGAGTTGTGACATTGTCTTCTAATATTTTAAATTTTCATCTTGGCCCAATTATACTCAGAATGACTTAATTTTGCAAAAGGGCTTTAATTAAATTCTGCATTATTTTCAACGGCAAGAAATGAGCTTAAATTTGACATGTGGTGAATTTTGGTGTGTCAAAAATTGTGAGGAGATTTGGACTTAAAGAAATATATTTTTTCAGGGACTAAATTGTAAATACTTAAAATTCAAGGACTAGAGTGCAAATACTTAACTCTTGAAGGATTATTTTACAAATAACAAAAAGAAGAGTTAGTGGATAAATTAGAATAGAGAAGGGAAGATGGAGAAGAGGAGATGAAGAAGAGAAGTTGGAGAAGAATAGATGGAGAAAATAAGATAAGAATAGAGAAGGAAAGATAGAGATGAAGAAGAGTTAGTAGAGAAATTAGAATGGAAGATAAGAATAGAGAAGGGAAGATGGAGATGAAGAAGAGTTAGTGGAGAAATTAGAATGGGAGATAAATATGGAGAAGGGAAGATGAAGATGAAGAAGAGTTAGTGGAGAGATTAGAATGTGAGATAGAGATGGAGAATGGAAGATGAAAATGAAGAAGAGTTAGTGGAGAAATTAGAATGGGAGATAGAGTTAGTGGAAAAATTAGAATGGGAGATAGATGAGTAGATTATAAAAGGAGGAAGAAGTGAGCTTGAGAGAGGGAAATTCTTGAGAGAGAAAATTTGAAGTGTTTGGGAGGATTTTTTTTGGAGAGAAAATTTTGGATGTTTGAGAGAGTTTTGGGAGATTGAAGAAAAATTTGAGAGAAAGAAAATACCAAAAGAGAGAGAATTTTGAAGATGATGGGAGTTCAAAGCTATGGATTATCATCACAAATTCCTTCATCGATCAATATAAATCAAGAGTTCATCCTCGTCAACGAGCAAGCAAATTCGAGCTAAGTGTTTTTATTTATTCATTTGTTTATGGTTTTACTTGCAAATTAGCACAAATTGTATACACTTTCTCCATCTCCTCTTTTTTTTTCATATTTTATGTCAGGAGAAGGATATCTTTACGTCAACAGCAAAAATCTCGTCGAGATGCAAAAATCGGCCCAGACAAGCTCCTAAGCTGTCCACCGATTTCTCAACTGATCTGTGACTAAAAGTCCCGCTTAATTCAAAAGAAACTCTCTATATTGGGAACATAGAGAGCGAAAATCAATTATAGAAATCCCTCCCAAAAAAATGGGAGATAAGTACTCTTTCTACTCTTCTGGTTTTAGGTGCAGATTAGCACATATTTTGTATACTAACACTTCACTTTATTTTATGTCAGGAAGCCGTAGCTCTATATCAATGGTCAACCCTGTGGAAGCACAAAATCGGCTTGGAGGAGTCCTCAAGCGCGAACAAATTTCAAATTGTTGAATCAATTCGTTGTATTTCATTTTAAAGAATTCATACCCCAGAATGGAGAGGACAAAGTCCATCCGCAATTTAAATACCTGCACCATAAATCCCAAAGGGAAGAGCCAAGCCAATGCTTAGCCTCCCATTGGAGGTTTTTACTTACAGTAGTTAAATACCTGCAACTTAAATACTTGTACCTTAAATCCCAAAGGGAAGAGCCAAGCCAATGCTTAGCCTCCCATTAGAGGTTTTTACTTACAGTAGTTAAATACCTGCAACTTAAATACCTGTACCTTAAATCCCAAAGGGAAGAGCCAAGCCAATGCTTAGCCTCCCATTGGAGGTTTTTACTTACAGTAGTTAAATACCTGCAACTTAAATACCTGTACCTTAAATCCCAAAGGGAAGAGCCAAGCCAATGCTTAGCCTCCCATTGGAGGTTTTTACTTACAGTAGTTAAATACCTGCAACTTAAATACCTATACCTTAAATCCCAAAGGGAAGAGCCAAGCCAATGCTTAGCCTCCCATTGGAGGTTTTTACTTACAGTAGTTTAAATACTTGCAACTTAAATACCTGTACCTTAAATCCCAAAGGGAAGAGCCAAGCCAATGCTAGGCCTCCCATTGGAGGTGTTTATTCATTGTCATGTACTTCCTATAATTTAATTTTTGAATCATCAGACCTAAAAGATAAGTAGGTTGTAATATTGCACAGAAGTCGTTAACACACTCCCTCTTTCGGCTTCAGGGAATCTTTAACACTTAAAAAATATAACAAATAAAAATATATATCATCCATGCATCCTATTTAAAAAGTGAAAATACAAAAGAGAATACCCTACTAGAGCCTTAGGAATAAACCAAGCCTGAGTTGCCGAATTAGGATATCCATGAAATTAAGGTACCGAAAGGGCATTAGTTTTAATTAACTAGTGTAACCAAGTCCCCGAGCTCCTAATCTCTGGTTCGCAGGAATAAATTAGTTCTCCCGCTAATTTATTTAGGTTTCTAATCGACCTACCAAGAACGATTAGTGGCGACTCCAAATTTCAAAATCATTTAAACAAAAACCAAAGTTGCGATTCGGTAGGGCTTGGGAGGGTCCGCGTTAGGTTAGTTAAATCTAATTAACCTAATAATCCGTTAACCCCTAGAAATAATAAAAATATTTTCAGAGGGTCGCGACACTTGTGATTGAAAAACTTTTTCCCTTACAAAAACCGGTGAAAATAGGTGTCTTGGGAGATTTATTATTTACCATTTTCAGAAAATGCAGTAGTTTCTTTAGTAAATTGGATTACATTAAAAGAGTCACTTCCACCTTAAATGAAATGGGGGCGAAAGTTAAAATTCTATATGTAAAACGGACATGGTGAGACATTCTTATTGTTTTGTTTCCTTAATGATGTCTAACTTGTTTATGCCCCTCAGATAAACAACTCTGTTCCCGTTCTGCCTGTTGGATGGATATTCAAAATCATTGACAGAATTGATCTTTTGATAAGCAATTCTTGTTTAATCCTGTGCGAAGTTACTGTGAGATAACTAGTTGTCAGACACTTAACAAGATGAAATTCGGGGTTGTGTAGCTAAATTCTGTGAAAAGCTTGCTCCCAATATGCACTGAAGACTTACTTGCCATACAAGATTTTATTTTCATTTTTCCTTCCTAGGTGGGAGAAATAGGCCAAGCTCTCGAGGTAATGGAATGACCGAGAAGGAAAATTTGCAAAACCAAGCGCGAGAGTCTCCTCTGATTTCAACCCAATTCATACATTTTCCTGATGATTGGACATGAAATCTACTGATGAAAGACTGCAGTGGAAGGATATAATAAAAGCAGATCCATCTGTTTTTCTGAATTTCAAACAGGTAACTGTGCAAGCATATTGTCAACTGAATGTGAGTCACACAGTCTTCTAGAATTTGACATGTCAAGAACTTCAGCTGATAATGCACAATGGTAATTGCTTCGATCAGCATGTCGGACAATGCTCGACTATGAAAAATAACAACACAAAGGCTGACAATGCCCGGGAAAGAAAAAGAAATTCTCTTTAGCCCTAAGTCATTTTGTTAGGCATTTTTCCTCGGAAATAATCCAACAAGAAGTCGCAGCTCTTGCATCTGGGGCAACTCGGATTGATCTCAGACACCATGACATACAGGCGACAGTTTTCACAACCCATCAAAATCAATGATGGCACCTCCTGCTGATCACGATCGATGTCAAGAATCCCATTCAGGTTAAGATCCAGCGACATACACGAGTGCTGAGATGAGATTGGTGATGGCTCTTCTAACTGAGGTAATGGGGCATGAAGATTATGATCTTCAGCAACACTGCCTGGTGCTGGTGGTGACAGTTTCAGAGTCAAGTCCACGCTACTCAAAGTAGGCTCTGCTTTTTGCCTGCTCGGCACTTCATGACATGTTTCCTCACTGCATCTTGGACTTACTGTTGTCCGTCCACCCTACGAAACAAACATATCAACAGAATGGAGGACTATGAACAATTTGACAATTTCCCTGCAAGAAAAACCAACAAAGCAAAAGGAAAATACCCATCTTGATCATTGAGGAACAAAAAATACAAGAATCAAAGCAATAATTCACCTCACATGAAGGATGCAAGCTTCCCAAGACCGATTGGGGAAGGTCACCTTGCTCAAACTGAGTCGAAATTGGACTGTTAATCTGAGAATCCACATCAAAATCACTCTCAAGTTGCTGTGGTTGTGCCCTCTCTTCTTCTTGCTTAACATCTTCATCACCCTCACTAATGTTAGACAAAATGGAGTTATTAGCAGTGCCAGCATCTTTACACTCATGAGCCATTTTACTTGAAAAAAGAGGCTAAACTGTCTCTTCTGCCTGGACTATCATACATAGCTAGTAACAGTTTAGCCCAGAAACGTGATTTTTCATGCTTGTTTTTCAAATCCAGTGGCAGCATTTAGAAAGTGAAAAGGGGGAGGTGGGTTCATTGCGACACTTATTGCGGTGCTCATTTATAGTATCTCAATATAAGAGATGAAGGAAAAGATTATCTTGAATGATCATATAGATAATTAATCTAGAGACTATCTTGTGATCATTCCCAACTTCAAATTTCGATCTTTTTGAACCCCGTGTTGGATAATAAGTAATGGACAACCGACTTAGGAGGTCCGGCAAAAATTAAGTGCTCTCAGAGCATTGAGTCGTAGATTATCATTGAGTAGTTTGGGATTTGTATCAGAAAATCGGAAAAATGAGAGGCTTGTTAAACAGTAGTACAAGTTATTTCCTTTTAATATTTTGGTCTTTCCTGTCTCTGAAAATATGCAAATTGTCTTCAATAATTCAGGGGCCATAAAAACCATTCGAGGTGAAAAAGACTAATATATATATATATATATATATTAAAATTACGTCGGCGAGTGTTCTGGTACACTTGTTAAGCATGCCGGATAATGATTTCGAAACTTAAATTATGCACTTTACTAGAAATGTTAATACATTGAAAATCGCATTTAATTAGTCACTTAACAAGTGCTTAAAAGACGCTAGTTAACAAAGCTGGTACATCCAAAAGAGTGAATGAAGAGAAACGACATCGGTAACATGAAGAACGTGCACTTACAGTAAACCGTCGCAAGAGTCGCAACGACATGACGAGAGGAAAATAAGGGACAGACATCGAAACTCAAAAGAAACTTGTGCTTTCACGTGAAGCCGTTTGTTGTTTTCTGCTGCTGTCACGAAGTTGCAAATGCTATGGGCCCGTTGGTCAATCTATTACCGTTTTCATTTCATGCAGAAGACAACAGGAGCACCATGCCAATATTTAGAGTTACTCATAGAAACAAAACAGAAGGTGTCGAGAGGCAGCATCATATGGTAAAACTCCATTCCAAAGCGCACGGGGAAAAGCAACAGTGAATCGTTTTATTTGCTTGACAAAGTAGAAAGAATTTCTAATTTGTTAGGCCATCCATTTATTTACTATTCTTATCTCCGTACATTGCGAAGTAAGTTTCCCAAAATAACTACAAGAACGCACAAATGGGGTAGAAAAGCAACGTCTCTCTATCTCTCTCTCTCTCCCCTTCCTTCTGAACCAAGTCGGTGTCCCCATATAGTCCCTACAATAACAAAAGGTCACAGCAACTATTTGATCATCAGGGAAAGCACATAGGACCGCTTTCTTCAAATTGAATCTGAAGAGCTTTGAGGGATCCAGATAGATTCTTGCATACTGACATATACCAGATTACTACCATAATCTTGGACCAAGACTGTCATCCTTGTCGTCGTCTTCGCCGCCACCGCCGTCGTCACCATCTGTTGCAGTAGCATAAAATAAGTCATCTTCGCTAACATCAGATTCCATGTCACTCCCACCATCTATAGTATTATCAAGAGCGTGCATTGAATTCCAGTCAGGAGGAAAAGTTTTCTGTAAGGCTTCTGTGAGCTTCCCACCGGTCCTCTCAATCTTGCACAAACACCTTGACCAATGAACAGCAGTCCCCATGTCAACGGTGAACCCACAGTCTATCATCTCTCTGCATATAGATAAAACTCCAGAGTACACATAAGCTTCTGCGACAGTCGCCCTTGCTAACAACGATGTCATCAAGCAGTGATACACGGCTTTGTCTGGCTTCAAACCGACCTGCTTCATCTCTTCAAAGCATTTCAAGGCCCTCTCCGGGTGAGATGCGCGTGCCCACCCATGTATTAAGGTCGTGTAGGTTTTCACATTTGGCTTCACCCCCAAAGCTTCCATTTCTTCCATTGTCTTTGATGCTTTCTGAGAACAAGAAAGTCGGAGAAAAAAGTCCAAAATCAGGGAGAGCGGTGTAAAGCAGAAAACTACTAATATTTAACACACACAATTGTTTTTAGGGTATATGCAGCATTAGGTGCTAATTACCCAAGGATACAGTCATCAGGAGCAATAATATGAATTAGGAAAAGGATGGATTCCAACTTCCAAGTAACATGATAAAGAGCTATCAGAGGATGGATTTCTCTATGATTAGTCCATACAGCAACATACATCTAACCTAAATGTACGAAGATCTTCCACATGACCACAAGAACATAGTTTGATATGTAGAAGACAAGAAAAACACAAGTTGTTTCAATCCCAAGAAAGACAAGGTACCGCCAGGTCTCCAGCCTTGCAACAAGCATTGATGAAGGATGTGTAAGTGTGGATATCAGGTTTAACTCCTCCCTTTATCATTTGTTGCATTAGGTCAGCAGCCTCCCAGACATCACCTCGTCGAGCCCATCTATGGGACAAAACAGAGCTTCTCAAACAGGGGATAAAAGCATATATTTGCATTCACAAATGAAAACGATAGCTAAAGTAAATACCCAGTCTGAAATGACTTCAAATAAGAGAAATAAAGAAACAGAACAGACTTGGCACACTTTTTTTATGAAGATCGACATGTATGAACCCCCGCACCCAACCCCTGTCTTTCTTGTGGAAAATTCGATATCTAATTGAGCCTTCTGCAATTTTATGTTAACACAAATGGCAGCATTCATACCCGTCAATCAATATGTTGTAGACAAATGTGTTTCTGGGAATCCTTTGCCTACTCATTTCCCTAGTAACTGCCAGCGCACTTTGCATCCTTCCTGCCTTACAACATGCCTTCAACAATGCCTCATATGTGTACACATCAAGTTCCAGGCCCTCGTTTCTCATCATAGTAAAATATTCAAAAGCTTTTCCTGTGTCACCTAGTGATGCATAACCATGCATGATGGTTGTATATGTATGTTCGTTTGGACTTACGCCTGCCAGAGTCATTTCATTCAATATTTCAACAGCCTTCTCCATCTGCATCAGATAGGATATTAGCAGGGAAAGTAGCCAATTTGTGAAGTAAATAGCTATGACGTACATGATAAATATGCATCTTCACAAAAACTAAGACCAGAACCATGAACAGCCAAGGATAAACAGAATCTAGCATAATAGCAAATAGCCACATAACAGTTGATGTGAGCAATCCTGTGTGGGTACAGTCAGGCCCATCAATCAACCATAGGTTCAAGAGCAGGTCTTGGACCTTGCAAGGCAATCCTTACTACATTGAGCCAAACTTTTGCCTCAAAAGGTGAAAAGATGAAAATGAAAGCAATCCAAGTAATGCCAGAAAGGTCAGGGTAAATAATTTGCATTCTCAGCCAATTCTTTTTCGCCATTATGAAGAGTTATTACATCTTTTTTTTCCCACATTATGGAGAGTTATTACGTATTTTTTTCCTTAAGAACTATATACCTGACGCTTCTCCACGAGACCAAGAATCAGAGCATTGAAAGTGTGCACGGTAGGAATGCATCCACTCCGCCTCATCATATCAAACATCTCTAGAGCTCTTCTGATCTCCCCAGCTCTTGCAAAACCATGTATGATGGGCATAAATGTACGTGAGGTAGGTCTATGTCTCTCCTTCTGCATTTGCTTAACAGTGCTGATTGCACGATCAATGTTTCCCATCCCACAAAATGCTCTGACAATATTATTGTACAGCACTACGTCAGGCTTCAAACCACTTGTGATTACATCCTCAAAAACTGCAAATGCATTAGCCCAATCCTTTAGTTTTAAGAATCCATTGATCAACATTGAATAGGTCTTCATGTTATGCTTTATGCCCCCCCCTTCCATCATTTTGCTGATCTCCAATGCTTTAGAAACCTTTCCAATCTGAGATAACAAAAATGAAGAATTTTATTAGTGTCTCCACATGGATCAATGCATAAAAGATTTTCTCCAATATGAAGCAAATATTATCTGCATGCAGTCCACAAGGCGCATCATATAGGAGCATTATATTAACATAAATATAACTGGTAGGTACAGTCGTACATCATGCCGTGCCGCATTTTCTACCACTAGCCTTGAGAATCTAAACTAACCACCAAGAACTGAGAGCTAGCAGAGCCAAACAAGGTGTTAGAGATAAAAGAGCAATTGTTTTATTTCTGATATCAAAGGAAGTACTTATAGGCTTAGGGTTAAGCCTAACACAATTACATATTTGCCCCAACTTGCTAATACTAGTAATAAACTCAACACAAGGAAATTGCTGCCGTGGGTCACACACTACTACTTGATAGATAATTAGCCCCATGACTGGGGATAATGAAGATGCATCCCTATATCAGTTAAACAAACACACCATCACTGAACCACAGAGTTCAACCAGTTTAAAACAGAGATCCCTATCTTATACAAAGCACACGGGATAATATATGTGAATGGTACTACCCATGAAAAAAGGCCTGCTATCAAGTTTCCCAACATGTGCATGCCTTCAAAGGAAACCAATAGAAAGCATGATGTTATCCAAAAGTAGCACGCACACGCCAACACTGTATGCAAGACTGATAGAGACAGAAAGCAGAAGTAAGTAAATTGGTTAAGAGGAAAGACACGTCATATTTAAGTAAAGAACATGATTAATGTTTCAAGTTCAGAGATGTGCAATATAGAGAGCAACTAATCATATAGAAAGAAAAGGCAAAGAATCCATCACCTTGGTGTAGAGATTGATCAGACATCCATAAGTAACTATGGAAGGTGTGAAGCCACATTCCTATCAAAAGGAAAAAACATTCAGGTACCTTTCTGATGCAATTGCCATGTCTAGTGACTTCAGAAGGCACACATGTCGAGATGTGAAGTAAGTAGTCAGGTAAATGCTTCAATTTACACTCTTTGAGGTACAAAGAGTCAGGAGAACACAAAAGGATAAAGAAACATCTGCATGATCCATAAGTCACGCTACTCATTGTGGAAGCCCAATGTTGCCCATGCTCCTACTTATTGAAAAGATACCCAAAGCTAGACAACACCTATGATACTTGACCAGAACATAAAGAAAAGTCAAATCTTGTACATAAAGGCAAATTATTGCTATTAATAGTACTATTGATCAGACAAAGTTTGCAAAGTTGGGAACAGAGTTCCTTGTTCTGCAATGGGCAACAAAATCCAAAAAAATCAAACCAATACTAACTTAGCAAAGACTAGAGCACTAACATCATACCTTAAGTCTTTCAAAAACAATAAGGCATTTATTCTCATTGCCCACCATTGTGTAACCATCCATCATGGTGTGATAGATGTCAATGGGAGCATCTATTCCTTCTTCTTCCATCTCTCTTACCAATGCTTCAGCTCGATCCATGTTGCATGTTTGACTAATAGATGGAAAAAGGACCGAAAAGAAATTGAAATTTTATAAGTACAATATTCCACCAGATAGAGTACATATCCAATTATATGCAGGAAGAAAATGTTAGAAGCAAAAATGCAAAGCAAAATTAAATGATCATTCGCATAAAAGAAGAATCCATTAAATTAAGCCAAAAAAGAAGTGGGACAGGACACAAACACTAATTTCCATAAAAAGCAAGACATGCAAATCTGAAGGAATATAGACCTAAGGAGCAAGTGTGTGAATGAGTTATGAAGTGCCGTCAAAAAGGTTGTTTTCCGTTCTCCCAGAAAAAAAATGTTAAGTTTCTTTATTGCTTAACTTCATTGCCTACATTAGAAATTACAGATACTCACCAGTGAGCATATATAATATTCCCGTAAACTCTTGCATTTATCGCTGCATGAGTGTCCCTAGCCTCCCTGAACCAGTATTCTGCAGCTCTTCCAAAACAGGAATAAGAAGTGTGAGGATACAGGAACGAAATTTACCTATTCAATAAAAAATAAGTTGGATAGAGATATTAAATTAGCACATGGATATAGTTAGAATGGATTTCAGAAATTAGTGGCACAAGCGCGTAAGTGACTTTTCATGCATGTCTGTTCATCACAAAAGGCAGCCAAAAGTATTCTTTTCCAAAGAAAAATATGGATGGACTTACCATCTGTCCAACAGAAAGTAATAACTAGTATGCTCCTGTTGTTATTTCACCACCAAAGAGAACGGCTGATTTTATGATGATGGTTTTAAATTCTCAAGCAATTGATCAAGTGTAGGTTGACTTACTCAGCATTGCCAACTTTTGCAAATCCTCCCACGAGTATGCTATAAGTTACCAAGCTCATCTCAATGCCTTCTTCCTTCATCTTTCTCACACAAGATAATGCTTCTTCCATATCTCTACCAACAGTATAAGCATGAATAAGACTGCATAAAGTGTACAAACATTGGTGAGTTACAAAAAAAGATACCTAAATATAACTCTTTAATATGGAAAAAGGCACGGATACACACGTATATCGATTTGAGTATGGCCAAAGACATTGGTATATTATCAGGTGTATAGATGTTGGATCTTTTCTTCAGAAAGGTTGAACGTAGAATATAACTCGCTGAAAGAGTTCTACTCCTGACAAGGATGCACAAGGCAGGTCATGCATGAAACAAACCACTCTCACATGTCAAGTTGAACTTTTCACTTACTATAAACACCAGGAACCATCACAATAGACTAGCAAGTGTACCTAATAGAACATGCAATAAAACATCAAGCTAAGTAGAGCAGTCACATGAGTTCCAATGAGTTGGAGACTAAAGCAGAAATTATTACTTGGTGTAAACATGTGAGGTAGGCTCTATTCCCCTTGCTCGCATGCTCTCAAATGTTTCCCGTGCTCGGTGCATATCACCCCTTCTTGCATAATAGTTTACCATCAGGCCAAACTCTCTTCTGGATGGCTAGCAAGAAGAATAGCATAAGCAAAAAGAGGTACCCGTAAGACAAAGTTGGAACATCTCGCTAAGTCAAATTATCATTTCATTGTAAAAATCAGATCTTTGGATAAATGGCAAAGATAAGTTGAGGAGTGTCAAAAGGCAGGTAACATATCAAGGAGTAATTACAAGAGTCTGATTCTGATTCAATCTGGTAATATTACAAGTGAAAAAAAATACAGCGCCCAGAGTGTGAGGTGCTCCAGGAAGGACAACCATTTGGAGCAACGATATAAGAACTAACTCAACGATCCAAGGTTGAATGAAGCATACCTTAGCAGTCAAAACTTCTGCTAAGAGCAAATCTTTGACGGTAAAAAGATGACACATATTGAAGAGCATCACTATTATCACACAAGTTACATAAATTTGACCCAGAATTCCTTTATGTTCTCCAAGAAATTAATAAGGGGTATACACAAGTTATCCCAATTTCTAATTGTTCCGTATGTGATCGCCTGTGGCTGCAAGTCATACTTCTCCAAGAGATAAATGTGACCTCCAACAAGTTTAATCCACTACTATGTTACACCAATTTCACTTTTCCGCTGAATAATTACTGGAGTCATTAACATCACCCAGTGCATCAACAACCAAGACAATGCAAACAATTCAAAATGTTCACAAGCTTATACCTTCTTTATCCGCTCGAATGCACTTACAACTGCTTGCCAATTCTCTGGCTCTGTCTCCAAAACCGTTCTAAGTGCATTCCTCGAACCCTCCCTTTCTTCATGCCACTTGGTCCTAAACTCCATCGCACCATTTCCCTCCACATACCGCAATCTCTCCTCCGATTTCTCCTTCAGCCTCCTGCCATCATCTAGCTTCACTGTCAAAACCCTACCATGAAACTCCACTCCGTCGAACTCCACTGCCTTCATTGCAGATTTGGCCGCGGTCGGACCACTGTAGATAACAAATCCAAAACCGGCATTTCTCTCGGTCTCATTGTGTCCCTTAATGAGGATCACGTTCTTAATGGGCCCGAATTGGCGGAAAAACTCGGCTACCTCGTTCTTCTTAATCCAGTTAGGCAAATTGCCAACGAAAATCTTGCCTAATTGACGGTAATCAATAGCCGCCAGAGCGTCATTCGAGTCCGAATCCTTAGTGGCTTGACTTCCACCCTCTCGGACGTCATTTTCACCGAGTTCTGGCGGTGGCAATGGTGGTGGCGGAGGAGGTGGTGCGAGCTTGCTGGAGAGCCAGAGCTTGCTGGAGAGAGAAGTGGTCGTTGGAGTGCTGGTGGTGGTGGTGGAATCGGGGCGATGAGAGGGATTTACGAGGCTTTTCAGCGGGTTTTTGGGGATTTTGACCCTCGGCTTAGCCGAGAAAGACGAGGGAGGGGGATTCTTGAGGAGTCGGGGTCGACGGAGGGGGTTTGAGGTGGAGGGACGGGAGGCGGGGTCCTCGGGCTCGGGGTCGGGCACATGGAGAGGCCGCAGAGAGAAGCGGACGGAGGAGGCACGGCGCTTTGCGGCGGAGAGAGTGGCGGAGGAGAGCGGGGGCGGGTGGGTGGTGTGGGTCGGGAGGGACAGTGCGTCCATCATCGCATTGCGTGTGGAGGGAAAGTGTCGAACGGCGAGAAATGGTCGGTCATATCAGCATGGAGCTCAGCTTGGACCAGCTTCTCATCCTTCTCAACCTCATGGATATCCCTTATATTTTTTTATGGATAGGCCCCTGATCTTCTTGTTAATATCTAATGTGATCACCGTTTGTTCTTTTTCGTTCAATCTAATCCCTAAACTTTTCAATCTTCACACACACACATATATATATATTCCTTCATTGAATTTATTATCACGTCACATGTACTTTTTTTTTTTTACGTAGACTACCGCTTGAATTTATTGGGTCAAAAGAATTACGTGTTTATTTTCCAAATGAGCTAATCTTTTCTTTCTTTCTTTTTGAGTTAAGATATATCCAATTATTTATATACACATACAAACATGCACACACATACCTATGAGGTGGAAGGCGCCCGTGAGTTACGGGAATCCCAACACGGCAAATCTAGCTTCGAGTTAACATAAACCATGGCTACGTCGATGTTATTAAACTTTTAACGAAAAGACTATGTCGATTGGATTGTTGAAAATCAAATGACTAAATTGAATAAAATTAAATGTTAAAAAATAATGTCATGAATATTCTTTCGCCATCAAATAATTATTTTTTCCTTTCTTTTGAATTAGGATAACTAAATATATATCATATAGACACTCATTTATATAATTATATGCACGTAATGGCGACGTGAACGACGCTCGTGAGTTACGGGATTTTCAACGCGATAAATCTAGCTTTTAAGTTAATAGAAATCACGGTCATGTCTGCCGATCATGTTGAACTTTTAACGGGCGGACTGTATCGATTGAATTATTGAAAGTGCAAGGATTAAATTAAATAAAAATTAAAAAGTTAAAGAATAATTCGCCATTACTCGGAAGGCGGAGAGCAAAAGTTCTTCTCTTCAGCATTAAATTTGTTTAATTTGTAGTGTCCCGAAAAGTCGCACTCTTTATTCTCAGAATCCCAGCCCCACCCTTTTGCCTTTTTCTTTTCAATTTAATGTTAAATCAATATATAATAACTATAATAGATTTTCCGCTCCTAATATTGTCTTCTTCCTTTTCTTTTCTTTTTTCTAAACACGTTGATTACTGCATCTGATTATATGGAGGCCTCTCTTTTGTAGTTATTTATAACTCTTATATAAGTGTCTGAAATCAAGTCAAATAACAAACGAAAACAGTATACGCTTTCCTTTGATTCCTTTTCTTTTTATTTTTCTCGGCCATTTAGTCGAAGAAAATTTATCTTTAGAAAAATATTATCTCGTTTTCCCGATGTTTGGATCGCTCAACAGATGACTCCATGATAAATATTTTTTTTAAATTGATGAAAAATACATGCTTATTTTCATTTTCTTTTGAAAATAAGAAATTATTAGACAAAACACAACTAAACTCTGGTAATTTAGTCAAAATCCTAATGCCCCATGCTCAAGACCTCGACTGGTAGGTTTACATACCAAGCATCCGCACCCAAGTCATCGGTGGTGCCGCCTAACTCCTCCAAAGCCAAGCCTTGGTTGGTCTCTCAAAGTTGGGATCGAGAACAATTAGACTTGGGTATGTAGCTCTCGCAACTAGGCTCCTCTCGATTGGGCATAGGTCTCTCAAGGCTATAATTGAGACTAGGATCATGGTGCCTATGGCCTCGACCAAAGGGCTTGGGTCCTTTGAGGTCAAGCTTGGGTCATCGGCATTAGTTCTCGGCCCCAAGTCATTGTCACAAGTACCAAAGATCCCATGCAATTAAGATGAAGTCCTTGAGAGAGAGATTCCGATGCCTCGAAAATCAAGGCCAAGTCCCTTGAGGCCAAGCTTGGAGCTCAAAATAATATTCAAGACTTTTTTTAAGATGCATGTTGTGATTTTCTTATAACAAAAATATCTTCATATTACATAAGAAAATGATATTATTTCACTTAAAAATAAGTTTCTTTGAGAATACATTCACAAAAGTACATTTTCCTTTTGAATCAATGGAGCTGTTACTTTTTCCTTTTCTTTTTTTTTCCCTCAGTTTCCCTATTATTTTATCGCCACTCCAGAAAAAAAAAAGAAGAAGAAAAATCCTCGCCATTTTCATTTTTTTGCCCGTCCTTTTAATTATTCCTCATTCTCCATCAATTTTAAGCTTTTAAGCCATCGTGGTCTGCGCTTTGCTTTTCTTTCCCTAGATTCTCCTCTCTTGACTCTATCTCTCCCTCGTCTCTCTGCAACAATCTCTCTCTCTCTCTCTCTCCTCCGATCAGATCTCCGGGAGGTCTCGCCGCAGAAAGTCCAATTCACTCGGCTCACTCATCCATGACGCTCGGCTCGGGGGGATCGGGGGTCGTTGGTGAGTTCTCAAAACCCTTCGCGACCTCGCTATTCGACCTGGTTTTGGCCTCCTAGTCTCGTGTCCTCGTGGATGTGCTTTCGCTTGCTTTGCTCTGCACTTTGTCGATCCGGAGATCCTGTGGATTGACGAGCGCGACGTATTAGCGTGTTCGGGTGGTTTGCAGGTCCGTTTTGGCTTGACGACGGTGGTTTCGTCTCTTCGGGGAAGAATTGGTGACGTTACTCTCTCGAGTTAGGTGCGATGTTGTGTTTAGGGAGAGGGCCTGTAATATTCCGTGCTTTAGATGATATAGGCCGGCCTTTAAGAATATGAGTCTTTGTTTGATGACGAATTTGAATGCTTGCCGGCTTGTATTCTTTTTAATTGCGAGGCTTGTGGCTGTCGCGGAATAATGGTCTTTGTACGTATGCCTTTTTTCCTTGACTGTCATGCTTAGCTTGCTCTTCCTTGTTAGGCTTTTGGATGTATGTAAATGATGTGTTATTGAAAATGCTTTTGTGCTTGTACGCTGGATTTTTGGATTAGTCTTGAGGTTTTTGGTGGCTTGCACAAGATTTTGAAATGTTCCTGGATTTGATTCACTGGGGAAGTACTTGCAAAGGCATTTGGCTAGGATGAATTTGCTGGGGAGTTTGGTTTAAGAAGGAGTGAAGATAGCTTAGGAAAACTGTTTTGATGCCTCATTCACATTGTTTCACTTGTATATTCCGGTGTACTTGTCAAAACCACTTTCCCGTCAAACTCCTGCACTCACTTGATTCTAGTGCAAATCATATATTAAATGTGGCTATACCTCGATAGCTTTAGTCAGTTGGTTATTACCATTGTAATTGAGCTGAAGGTCTGTTTGTCTAAGCTGCTGGTATTATTCCACTTTTGGTCACACAAAAATTTCATTTGTTGTGTTTTCCTCACGTCAGGTGTTGTTGCTCATCTAGAAACGCAGCCTATATCTTCGTAGGAAATGGTGGCAGCATTCTTTTATTATTAAGGAATATCAATTGAAGGGGAGTGGTTGAAACGGTGGAGTCTTAAATCCCGAATTGATGAGTGAGGTGATGGATCGTCAGATCAGATCCTGTCTCGTGGCTAGTCTTGCTTGTCCAACTGTACAATAATTTTATTTTGCCATAGGCTTGGGAACACTTTCATGGTTAGCCATCAAAGGCATTGGCTTAAATTATTGTCTAAAATTGTCAGTATATGGGTATAGTGAAATATTAGAGAATGTGCGTCAGCCAAGTCTGGCAATTTTGAGTATCTATCTCATTACACAATACATGCTCGAACTGAAATTCATTAAAAAGTTGCTAAATCAACCAAATTATTTAAGGAGCTTTGTTCGTATGTATCCTTAGACAAATATAACAAAGACATTACAATTTTATTCGTTGTGTGGGAATGATTGCTTCATCACCATTTTCCCTTAGCACGCACGCATGTATGTCTGCATCTGATGAAGTTTCTATGCGTGGTCTGAGAACCTCTTGATTGCATGTATGGTGACTTGATGCTTCTTTACATGTTTAACTTTGCAAAACTCTTCCGAACATCTAACTTTTTGAGTCTACTTTAGTTCCTCGAAATTTCAGATTATTGGAGGAACTTGAGCGTGGAGAAAAAGGAATTGGAGATGGCACTGTTAGCTATGGGATGGATGATGGAGATGACATTTACATGCGATCTTGGACTGGCACCATCATTGGTCCTCACAATGTGCGGTTTTCTGTGATAAGTAATCTATTACGTTTTTCTATCTTCGCCAGCTTGTGAAAAGAGTACTTGTACTTCGACATTCTTATCTGTGCATATGAGTTGCAATTCTCAATGTATTGTGTAATGAGATTTGGTTTCTTAAACGAAAATGCTTTGACTTTTGAAAGGACGAATTATATTGTATCGGTTAGGGTCATGATATGACAATCTTGGGAACTTTAGTTGGTCTTTTAAAGCTACACCAGTTCCTATGGTGTTACTGTTGCACTTTTCATTATCCATGGCAACTTATAGATATATGAAGCTTGTGGTCAGCATATGCTTTCACCCTTAGAACAATAGTATATTCAAGACTTGAAAATGTGTTCTTGTTGTTTAGATGCAGATAAAATGTTTTCCATGCTTTACTAGGGCACTAGTTGCTTAGGCATGGAAAATTACTTGAAATGCATTTGGATAACATCCTTTTCCGATTTATTGAATGGGTCACAAAATATTAACTCTGATTCCCATCCCATTTCAATTTACGAAGAAATTCAAAGTTCTCATTTGTCCAATCAGAGGTCATATTTACATGACACAATATGAAGATGTAGCCTGTATTCTTGTTCCAAGTTGGCTGTAAGAATATATATTCTAGACTTATTTTTGATATTATCAGTCGAAGTATTATGTTTGTTTTCTGTTCATGTTAACCACTGTCTAGTGTAGATTGCTTACTGTTGCAGATTTTGCCCTTTTTTCCAGACTGTACATGAAGGTCGTATCTACCAGTTGAAGCTGTTCTGTGACAAAGATTACCCGGAAAAGCCACCCAGTGTTCGTTTTCATTCACGCATCAACATGACATGCGTTAACCATGAAACTGGAGTGGTAATTGATCCCGTGCTCCTATGTTTGTGGAATGCGGTGGCTTCTAGGAGTGCACGATCATGACTTCATGCTGCATTGTTTAGATCCATGTCTATGAGTGAAGCATGTTCATGACATCACATAGCTAGCACTTGTTCCTGTTGGAGAAAAGGATTCGCTTTTGGATTTCGTTTTTGCGAAGTCCACTGAATGTTATATCATTTCTGTGATCCTCAAAATTCTTCTTTTCTGCATGAAAGCCTAGATGTCACACATTCAATATGAGGATTTGACAATATTTGGACATTCACATAGAAAGACCTAAAGACTACTGCTCTCTGCAGGTCGAGCCGAAGAAATTTGGGTTGCTCGCAAATTGGCAGAGGGAGTACACCATGGAGGACATACTGACTCAGCTGAAGAAGGAAATGGCGGCCCCACACAACAGGAAGCTCGTCCAGCCTCCTGAAGGCACCTATTTCTAGCTCTGAATGACATAGAAATCAAGGGGCATGTTGCTTTCGCCACATGGAATATATAGTTTGTAATGCTGTGTCGATGCTTTTAAAGTCACGATGGTGGAGGAGGGGAATGGCCCTAAGAAAGCCGCCCCCTTTTCCTGGGTTCATTGTTGTTCTGTCGACTTCTTTCACTAGTTGTCTCAAAAGATTGTTTGGTGAATGGAATTTTAATCCGCGTGTCAAAATAGCTTTCCGATCACTACCTTAATTGGCCACTATTCTTGCCTGTTGCAGCATTTATATCTGGCTGGCTGATAGCGATGATTATTGCGGTCTTTCTGGCCACAAGAAAACAACAGGACACTGCTCCGAAACTTTGGAATTTCTGGAGATTCGTCGGTCCGAATTATGTGATGGTAATCTGGAAACTGAAAGTTCTAATTTTACCTGCTTACTGCTATTAAACAAATCTCATCCAATTGCTGGAAGTGATTGAATGGTTGGTTTTGTTGTTTGCTTAACGGCAGACTCCAGAACCACCCCGCCTTTCATCTTTATGTAGTTTCGGCCTTAAGATATAGCTTCCCAATGTCCCTATTCAGATAAGTCAAGCTTAGGAGGACACAATAGCAGGAAGTTGAGACATGGGTATATTTTGAGATGCAATCGTACGGAATTTCTTTTATTTTCCCTTTTTGGAGTTATCAGGAACTTCGTCAAATGTGGGTTAAGATAACAACTCTATCGTCGCAAAATTGTTACGATTTCCCCGGTGTACATATTGAAATCTCAGTCGTTTCTTGTGACTTTTGAAGTTGGTCGATAACTATTGCTATTTGATAAGCGTGCCAATCATTTTTCTTTTTTCCAAACCGAAGCGTGGGAAGAGTTATGAAATGTGATGACCATGAACACCACGTGAAAGTGTAAAGCAATTAGCAAGTAACAAATATGTCTGGCGGATGGCGCGGTAAAATAATTGTCCTTTACAGAAGTAACTTCTAATATATCTTAAAGACTCTATAATGTACATGGATAGCCCCTTTTTGAAGCCAATTCCCATTTCTGTCACCAAATCTCTGTTTACTTGTGTAGCAATTTGTGTGCAAATAGAAAGGCAAACCACTATTGCTCAAATATTAACCGTTAGATTACTCATTTAGTAATAGTGGAGATAACTAAAGAGAAATGCTCTTCCTACCTTTGGCTGACTCATGCAGTCGTGTAACCACCAAAGAAAAAAAAGAACTCTTGCTACTGATTTGTTTCTATGCCCTTTATACCGATTTTTTTAGTTAGAAGTTTGAAATAGTGTGATTTCCAAGTTTGTGTTGATCCTTGTTACATGAGGATTAAGTAAAAATGAATATCTGTGGTGCATTTGTTCGAGTGAAAAATATTTCCAGCAGATGGTCAACGAAAAACAATTTACAAAGCATACTTACAATTAGGAAAATGAACTCCTTAATTTAAAATGAATAACAACATTTTCCTGAAAAATAATTTAATTTTTTCTTCGCAAAACATGTCCCATCTAGCTATGCACAATCCAAGCAAATTCCTTTTTCCTTTTGGCTTTAATGTAGATTGCACTCCACGAATTCACGATTTTGCCGCCAGGCAGCGGGTTTTCTGTTTAGCCTCGTCTTGATTTCTTCTATGCTTTCCTTCAGTGATAGCTGATCACAGAAGTGATTTAGCCAACACAAATTACAAGCGAGCGTAGAGAATTGCCTTCCTTGTTGGCAGTCTTACCCCCGAAAATAAAAGAAGCAGAAACTAGGAATCCAAATGAGCTCTTAATGTTGCAGGGAGAGGGCATGGAAGAGGAAATGCGCTTTGCTCAGGCACAACTTGAAGGGACGGTTTCCATACTTTTCACAGAACAGAACACCAAAATCTTCAGCATGCAGAGTCATATAGCATCATACGAGCCAGTGAACGCGAAAGCAAATTGTATTGCAACTTGAAAGTCTGAAAATATCATGCTTAAAGTCGATCTTCAACACACCCAGCTGACTAATTTAACTCAACATGCCCTTAACAAATGCTAAAACCAACTATCGAAAGAAAAATCAGACTGACCACAAAAAAGCTCTCCATTCTCACAGCATTTGCATGGCCTCCATCAGTACCTCCTTCCAGGTCCACCACCGCGGCCAAAAGCCTGGGCAGGCATCATAACCTGCGGCTCAACCTCAACTAGCCCAGGAATGTCGGACATGCCGAGAGAAGCAAGCATGTCCAGAGTCTCCTTATCGACCTTGATCTCGGTGGTCTTGATGGCCGACTCGTCGGGCACAAAGTCCATGCGACGCTCACGTTCCTCCTCCTGCAGCTTCAATGAGATCCCACGGACAGGTCCCTTCTGGATGCGCTTCATCAAGTGGGTGGAGAACCCGGCGATCTTGTTCCGGAGCCTCTTCGACGGAATGATGGCGACTTCCTCCAGGATCTTCTTGTTCGTGTGGAAGTCTAGAGTCATGCGAGAGTAGTACCTCTCGATAACCTGGCGAGAGGACTTCTTCACAGTCTTGGTGCGCACACGACCCATGATTGCTTACCTTTCGCTACATATAATTGGAGAAACCGCAAAAATGACATCATTGCATCCAAACAATAACTAGAAATGTGTGTCGCTCCCACATTCAAGGCTTCATGGGACGCAAAACCACTTAACCCCACAAAAAATAGACAAGCAAACGAAACAAGAACAGAACCGCCATTACCATATCTCATTTGCAATTACTTGTCAGATCACAGCACTAAGGAAAACAAAGTATCTCATCAAAATTCTATGCCTTGCACAATATCAGCCGAGTAGAAAACTCAGATGCTAAAAGGAATTCCATTGCGATTAGGAGAATGTCACAATCAGATATTCACAACAGAAGTTCGAATCCTCTCGTTTAAGGCGACGAACGGCCAAACAAGATTCAATACCGAGAACAAGCTGAACTAAAAGGACATTCACAAACACGAATCAACCCATCAAAATCAAAGCCACCGACCTCAGAAACCTCCAACCCCGTAAAAGCTACTCAAACAATCAACAGCTTTGCATGTAAATAACTACAACGAAGGCTACGGACAAATCGAACTTCAAAGCGCAATCGAGCCACTGATTTCTAGAATCCAGGAACTAGCAGAACAGAATCTGCCCTAACCAACCATCCCTAATTCAGGTTCCATCACCGTAAATTCAGTTGAATAGCCAAAGAACCACAACATCAGACTATGCTCACCTGTTGAGAGTAGATGAAGAATGGAGATGAAATGGATCGTCCGAGCACTCCGCGACCGCGACAAGGAATAAACTTTGCTTGGCGGAGGTGTTTATAAAGATGAGAGATGCTAGGGTTTCTCCGTAGGTGCCAGGACGGAGCCAGCGAGCCGATCGGGCTGGGCTTTTTTTGGAGCTCGATATGTAGGCCTGGCCCAAACTGAAATTGCCCGATTTGGTGGCCGAACATTTTTTTTTTAATGTTAACAGTAATCAAACTTCAAATCTATCCGACCAAAAAAAAAAACTTCAAATCTCCCACGTACAATTCTAAAAAAAAATAAAAGTAAATTGACTTAAAATTCGTCTCAACTTTAACATGGAATAACTTTTGTGCTCTGTTGAAGTATATCCTATATCGATTGCATTGGGTCCTAAGTGTTCTATATATTAATATAGTCTCACTCTACCCATCAGCTTAACTTTTAGAATAATTGATAGTGGTCTCATAAAATTTCACATGATATTTAGAGTATGAGGTACTGAGCCATGCCCCTTTCAAATAAGGCCTTGATGGTGACCGGCTAAATATTATTATGGTCGATTAAGAGCAGGTCAAGAGCATTTTTCTCCGAAGACAATTTTGATTCTAAATTACTTTTTATTTTTTAATTTTCTTGTTTCTTATTTATTTTATTTTTTCTTTATTAAGGTCTCGACCACAGTTGGCAAGGGATGGCCTTGCTTGGGCTTGGGCGACCCTTGTCCACCTTCTTCAAGCATCACCAAAAAGAAATTATCAAAGAAATAAAAGACAAAAATGCCCTTAATCAATTTGAAGGCCAAGCCCTTCTTTGAGATTAATATAGTCACTTCAACTCTTTATTTAAAATGAAATCTACTTCAATTTTTTATTTAAGAAAATGAGAGCAATTCAAGCTTTTATTTGTAAGTTTTTCTAAGTTTAATAGTGGAGAAACCAACGGAGACTTTAGTTGATGTTAATGAAGCCTTCCCTTGAGAAGCCAATTCCGAAAAAGATTACTAAATAATGACAAAATATTTCCTTGCTTTATTCAATGAGTTTCAACACTTCACTCTATTAAAATAGAAATTGCAGGAACAAATATCACATTGTTTTTATTAGAAGTTGATCTCTCTCTCTCTCTCTCTCTCTCTCTCTCTCTCTCTCATGCTTTGGTGGGTGGGGGTGCAAGGCCAGCCTTCAGTGCTTCAATGGTGTTCACGGTAGTGTTGAAAGATTTAGCCAGGATTCCGCTGTCGATGTTGGTCTCGAACACGGTCACGGGGACCGACACCAGTCCCGCGCTCGCGCTCCCGAACGCGGAGACCGCCACGGCGTTGTCGGTCTGGTTGGTATTGAGCTGGAAGTGGACCAGCCCTTTGGGGAATATGAACATGTCGCCGGTTTGGAGGGTCTGAGTGAAGAGCTTGTTGGTCGTGTCCACAAACCCGACCTCGAGCGTCCCGTACGTGAGGAACAGGAGCTCCGATCCGCGGGGGTGCGTGTGCGGGGGGTTCACCGCGCCGGCCGGGAATTCGAGGACTGCGTACGAGACGCTCTGCCCTTCGAGAGCAGGGAACTCCTTCGCGCTTGCTTTGGTCACCGTAAACGTGGTCGGGGGATCGGCGTTTATGAGAGACCTCATGCCGGTGAACGTGAAGAAGGTGCCGTCGATGTTAGTGCCGTTGGGGGCCACAAAGTCCGTGAGAATGTCGGGATCGCCGGCGCTTGTGAAGCCGAGAAGGGACAAACCAAGGACTAATGCCACGAACAGCTCACACTTGGCCATGATGGACACCTTGAAGCAGATGAAAATTGACCTTCCTTTCGTGTTCTTTGCGTGAAGACAGGCTTGAGTTCTAGCTTTCTCACTTGGCCTTGTTTTTATAGGAAGAGCTTGACAGAGAAGAGACCTAACTGTTGCTCGCAGAAGACTACAGTGCCCTCGATGTTTTCTAGACATGGTAAAATATCTAGAGCAAATGAGAGCCAGTTGTTTCCGTGTGTTCGCCGCGTCTTGTTCAAGAATAATGCGAAGATATTCGCAGCGAAGGATGGCTTGTTGCGACTCAGTTATACGTGCTAATGATCAACCAAAACAACATGTCTTGAACTGATGAAGCTGTTGCCTGTCTGTTCTTTTAACTCATCTGGGTTTCAAGTGTTAAAGCCCTTGAAAACGAAGACGGCCGGTCGTCGAAAAAGAGGATTATTTCGCCATTCAACACACGTTGATCACATTTACCTTAGTCATCATCTACAAGAATGAAACAGGCTTACAAAAATTGCTGAGTGCCCATTCCTCTTTCCCTATTGTGGCTATCGATGAGTTAACTCTTCTAGTATGAAACTTCCAAGCAACTGTGTAAGCTGGGACAGTTCATTGGTTTTCACTTCATCAATGAGCTCTTTCAGCTTTTACCCCAGATGACAAAATGTCGTGTAAGCTTTTGGCTACCGTTCGGACCCCAAGATGACAAAAGGTCGTTTAAGCTTATGCTCACAGACGGCAAGAGTCCACTTCTCATAAAATGATCAGCTCTAAATAAAATAAAAACATTGCACTGAAATACATATATAGCCAACTCTTTTTTTTTCTGCAGTGATGTGGGCAGGCATGTGCCATGCCGTCCGTGGCTCTCTGACTATGATCGGTACTAATGTCAACCGGGGAATTTGAGATTCAGTTGATCGAGATGCATCCAATTGGAGGTTCCTGAGAATTCTCTGTGCTGGTTCATCAATCGAACCGATACATCCGATGGAACAGAACTACACGTGACCCTTTAGTTGTAGCAGTAACATAGTCAGGATGATCTGTGGCTCTCTGACAATGATAGGTACTAATGTCAATTGGGAATTTGAGATTCAGTTGATGGAGATGCATCCAATTGGAGGTTTCTGAGAATTATCTCTGCTGGTTCATCAATCGAACCGATACATCCGTTGGAACGAAACTACACGTGACCCTTTAGTTGTAGCAGTAACATAGTCAGGATGATCTCATGTTATTTGTATTAAAATATGATCCCGATTGCCCTGCTACTACGAAATTTATAGACTGAAATACTACTCTCAATTTTATTTTTCCCTTTCTCTGGATATTTTTTTAATCAAGATGCAAATATTGAATTACTGACCCATGTGCCTCAGAATTCTAAGAATCAACAAATGCTTGTGATCTTGAATCAAAATAATGACAAGAAGCCTTGCATGCTTTATCTAATTGAGATTAGAATAAAGAAGGTTATATATGTCTTCTTAATCCTTCTGTGATGAGCCTCAACCTCTCTAGCAATCATTCCTCAGCTGTAATACCTTTTCAAATTATACCGTTGATTTTATTCGATTATGGAAAAAAAAAATAAGAGAGAGAATAGGAAGAAAGTAGTGAAATGTTGATGAAATGCAAGCAATAGCTGATCAAATGAAAGTTGCTTGACCATGATCCAACAAAATCAAACAGCTTTCTTAGCAGAGTCCTCTTTTTTTTAGGCCCTTGGTGGCGTAAGCCAGGGTTTGAGAGCTTGAATGGTGGATACACTCGTCTTGAATGACTTTGCCAATATCCTGTCTTGATATCGGTGGTAAAAACACTCGAAGGAACTGGCATGGTTCCGGCATTCGCGCTTCCGAATGCAGAGACGGCTATTGCGAATTCCCCATTAGCACTGTACTGGAAGTGAACTGGCTCTTCAGGGAATGTGAACATGTCGCCTGCTTGGAGCATCCGAGTGAATAGCTTGTTGGTCGTGGCGACACATCCGAACTTAATGGATTTGTATACGAGGAACAAGATCTCAGACACATGGGAATGTGTGTGGAGGATTGACATAGCCGGCCTAGTATCCGAGGCAGAAATGCTCTGCCAGTTCAGAGCCGGCTACTCAATGGCGGCTGCTGCTGTCAATTTAATTGCAGTTGGTGGATCTCGCAGAAAGATAGCTCTCATGCCCGTGTACGTGAAGAAGTTCTGGTCAATGGCAACGACATTCAGCAGGACGTACCAATCTTAAGATCATCTTGTAAACTCACAACAAGTTCTACGAAATGAATCAGAAGTTCAAACCCAATGACAGGCTACACAGCACTACCCGTCGGTAAATATTAGATGGGACACCGATTCCACAGGGTTGTGCATAGAGATCACTCCTTTCCCGGTTTGAATCCAGAAAGCTGCAGGTTTTGAGAGTCGAAAACTATCCGGCAGCTCTTTCGGGGAAAAAGGGGTGTTGGCTTGTGAAGTTCATTTCTGCCGTTTTAGGGAGGCCTCATCTCAAATGATATATACTGCAAGAACCTGGAATTTTTTCCCCTTAGCGACAGTTTGTGTTGTTAAGCCACCGATTTGTATTACAAAGATCACACTATGTCTCAATTTGGAGTTAAGGTCTATATAATTCACGTTCAAGAGCAATAGACACTGTTGATGAGGCCTTATAAACTTCAAATCACTTGTTTAGTAGGGTATTTACATAGAAAATTCTACATTAACTAATCCAACGCGAACATCAAAATCAACATCACTTTTATCCCAAATCAATTGGGGATTAACCAATCCAATGCAAACAAAAGGAAACAAAAAAAAACAACAGTTGATACTGATCAAATGAAACAGCTTTAGTTTCATTACTTATTCCATGAAACATTCGAAAGCAAGAGAATGAATTCGGTAGTGTTTTTGCCTTCCTCTGTTAGGCCATGTGGGGTATGAGCCCACGTTTGAGAGTGTGAATGAGGGAAACGGTTGTCTTGAATGACTTGGCCAAGACTTTGCTGTCGATGCCGGTGGAGAATACAGTTGTAGGAAGCGACACAGTTCCAGCGCTTGCGCTGCCAAATCCAGAAATGGCTACCGCGTAATCTGAAGCATTAGCATTGTACTGGAAGTGAACCAGTCCTTTGGGAAAAATGAACATGTCGCCGGCCTGAAGGGTCTGGCTGAAGAGCTTGTCGGTCATGTCAATAAATCCGACCTCCAGTGATCCATGAACAAGGAATAGGAGCTCGGATGCACGAGGATGCGTGTGAGGCGCGTTGACTGAGCCGGCCGAGTACTCGAGAACTGCCATTGAGACACTCTGCCCATTAAGAGCCGGGAACTCTGCTGCGCTCGCTTTGGTCACTTTGAAAGCCGTAGGAGTATCCACCGGAATAAGAGCTCTCATGCCGGTAAATGTGAAGAAGTTTCCATCTGGAGTAACGTTCTGTGGGACTAGGAAATCCGTTAAGATGTCCGGATCACTAGCGCTTGCCATCTGGAAGACGGACAAAGTGAGGACAAATGCCACAAAAAATCCATGCCTGAGGACTGGAGAGGCCATGGTAAGAAATTGGTGGTGGCAGATAGAGCTTCTGTGCTCTTTTGATGAGTTAGCTTAAATGATGAATTTCAGCCTGGAGCATCCTTTTATTGGGTCAGCTGAGAAAGGACAGGAGACTGTGAACTGCATCAAGCTGGAGAGATGGCAACTGTCTTGAACATTACGACACCCTCGCCCTCGTAAACTTGCAAGATGTTGTTTATTTCGCGCATGTCCGCTGGAGCATAATGCTGGTATATTTCCATAATAAGCATACTATGATTGATCATAAGCCTGGGGACGGAATCACGCGTCTTGCAAATTTTCCCTGAAATTTACCATTATGCGCTGATATGACTAAATTAGAAACCGGAGAACTCAGTAGGAATTGGTAAAACTTCAATCGCGGTACTTTAACCATTATAAGCTGTTTGAATTAATTCGACTCGTTTCTTCATGACCGCTGAAATTCATGTATTCCTACTTGATCACGCAGAAGATGTGGTTCCTCTACGTATTATTCTTCTTAGATGCACTTCGTGCCTCTTGAACACTTATTTTTGCTTGGCACACAGGGAAAAAAAAAAAGAATTCCAAGGAGTGCATAAGACCGGGTTTCTGATTGTAGCCGACTTGCAGCATTGTTCTTGTTGATTGGCTGCTAATTTCAGTCTCTCTGTTCTGCAATACCCAATAGTGCAATGCAGCATCTCCTCTCTGTTCATTCAACTTGTGACCTCTCCAGAACTTTTTCCATTTCCGGATGCTACATGAGTGGGCTACTACATAAATAAAGAGAGAGCGGCAAGACTTAACGACTAATTCATCGCGGCCTACAAGGCAAAACATGTAGATAGATAAATCAACTAATGCAATTCATAGGAGAAACAAAACGGATGGACCGTAACGGATTATCCAAAGGAAAGAGCATTGGTAAGCTCCTCTATGTAAGCTAGAAAAGCTACACGGCCCCTTTGAACGTCATAGAAACCTTAACAAGCGGGACGCTGTCTCACCGCAGTTACCATCAGTAGTTGCAGAATGACCCCTGATTCGAGCTCTTGCTGCTTTGACCGCTGCTCTCTCAAATTCTCTTGTTCATGTAACATGAGTTAGTGCACGAAGAAGGGAACGAGCCTTCTTCGTGTGCCTGCAGCAGAAGGACAGAAGCAAAAGCAGAGGCACCGAACCAACTACTTCGGATTCGCTGATCTTCTTATGCAACTCGCCGTCTGCCGAAAGCACAAAAGAACAGAAACTTGCATTTTGCATCACGCTGAAGGGCATGATAGAGTTCTCCTTATGGCTGTTAAAATCATCCAATATGTCAGAGTAATCGAATATTAAATCACATTTTCATCTAACAACTTAAGCTCTTAAAACAGTTTGGGCATTGGTCTTACAAAGTTTCACACAATACACGACTAAGATGAGTCATCTAAAGTTGAAGTCTTGCGAGATCCATATCCAATAGCCCTTCATCTACTCAACACAATGAGCAAACAGGTCTAAATATTTTTATCAAATGGACTGGGAAGCCGAATCAGAAGCGAATATAGTTTCAATTCAACACGAGGGCCTATGCTTTAATTTCTCGATAATCTAGGGGCACAAGTGTGGAGATGGGCCATTAAGCCTTTTTTTTTTCTATTTTGAGTTTGTGCAGTAGAAACAATGGCTCTAGGCTTCCAAGAAAACACTAGACTGTACCTCTAACGCGATCAATCCACGCGAAACACTGCATATGCATATGTGACAGTAAATCAATTGCAGGGTTTTCTATATAATTAACTACTTGGCAATATTCGTTCTCGTCTCACTCAAAGAATTATTTGATGATACACCTGATTCAGATGAGTAATTTGTGCGACGAAGATGTTAAGACGAATGGTGTCTATATTGTTGGGGCCAACAGAGCAATGTTTCATCAATTTCCACGAAAATCAACCAGAATTGAGAGCTTAGCTATGTCGCTGTAGATCAGTAGATAAAACCCAGACACCACGGTGTTGCATAAAGATCACTCCTCAACCAACTCAAATCCTAAAATGCGGTAAGCTCGAGAATTGAAAACTGCTCGACAAGTATGCCGATTCGAGAACAGGGAAGTCGACCCAAAAGCCATGAATTTAGCTAGGTGGCTCTTTGAAATGAAGGCTTCATCTCAAAGGGTACTTGGATGTGCACTTCAAGGGAGAGTTTTTTTGTTTTTTCCCTGTTCCTAATTCCGACATCAATGTGTAGTTAGGCCATTGCTTCTTAATTAGAAGTTGACATCATGTCTCCTTTAGAAGATAAGGTCTATGTATTCCTAGTTCAGGAGCAATAGAACGCCACAGCATTGTGCAAAACTGTTGCTCGGTGGCCTCATCAGCTTCAGATCGCTTGTTCAGTTGGGTAATGACAGAAAATTCTACATTAAGCAATGCAATGTGAACGACAGAAAGGTCGGTTTAGACAGGCCAAATGGAACATTCAATCAGAGGATAGTGAATCGACTTTATTATTATTTTGTGCTCGTCTCTCAGGCCTTGGGTGGTGTCAGCCCGAGTTTGAGAGCTTCAATGGTGGAGACGTTGGTCTTGAATGACTTGGCCAAGATCCCGCTGTCGATGCCAGTGGTGAATACACTTGCAGGAATCGAGACGGTTCCAGCATCCGCCCTACCAAATGCGGAAAAAGCTATGGCAATGTCCGTCGCATTAGCATTATACTGGTAGTGAACCAGTCCTTTCGGAAATAGGAACATGTCCCCGGATTGGAGCGTCTGTGTGAAGAGCTTGTCGGTGGTGTCGATGACTCCGACCTCGAGAGACCCGTACAGGAGGAAGAGGAGCTCGGAAGCATGGGGATGCGTGTGTGGCGGGTTGACCGAGCCGGCCGAGTACTCAAGAACTGCCATCGAGACACTCTGGCCGTTTAAGAGCAGGGAACTCTGCCGCGCTCACTCTCGTTACTTTGAAAGCTGTAGGAAGATCCAGCGACGTAAAAGCTCTCATTCCGGTGAAGGTGAAGAAGTTCCCATCCACGGCCGCGACGTTCGGTGGGACGACAAAATCACTTGTGATGTCCGGATCGCCGGCGCTTGTCATTTGGAAAGCGGACAGAGCGAGGACTAATGCAATGAGGAACTCATGCTTGAAGGCAGGGGAGGCCATGGTAAAATTTTGAAGGTGCAGCAGAAGATACTGTGCTGTGGATGTCATACGAGAGAGTGCATTTTTCTGGAGTTGTAATGCTGATATGGGATTGTGATCGTAAACAACATCGAAGCCGAAGAGACGGCAATGTTGCTTTTCGGGAACTCCAACGTCGACTCTGTTTGACGTCCCGTTTTTGTTCTAGCATAATGCCATGCTTGGAGAATATAATATGACCAGAGGAAGCAAAAGCATGAAAACAAATGCTTGCTAGATGTAAGGTATGCCGCGAAGTACTATTACGCCATTGTAACTTGAAAGCAGGCTAATCAAAAGGGTGAGTCGAATCTAATTTGGGTCGGATTGAAAATGATCCATACCCAACTCGATCTAGACCTATACCAAAGACCTAATGCATATCGCAATTCTTCGCAATTTTTTTTTCTCCCTGCATTGTTGCCTCTCATGAATGGGCGACTCGAGCGGTGAGCTAGGACTTGGCGTGACACATGAATAGTGTGGAGACGAGGGTGAGCGGCATGCTAACGGACAAGAAGGAAGAGGCTTTACAACCGAGGATCGATAGGATTCGGTTCTATTCTTGATTTTACCTACATTTGGATGGCGCTATTTCCATCCCCTTACCCACCCGATTTTCACTGAAAAGATAAAATCTCCCTCTATTATTCAATCAAAATTTAAATTGGTGGTCACTAATTTATTTACTTTCCTTTTTGTGAGATTTTCATATCCACATAGGATCTATTAACCATAATTGAGAATTTTGTATTTTGTATTTTGTATTTTCATGTATATTAAAGTCACTATATTATTTTATTGCTAATTTATTTTGCTGAAAAGAGAAATTTTCAAGAAATCTAGTTCTTTTCTATGTTGTTGATCATATTTAAGGATAAATTGCTAAGTAAATAAAACTTAATTATATCAAAACATTGCATATAGTAAGAATTTTTTTTTCGAAAATGCCAGTGAAATATCACTACTTTAGGTTGACAAAAATTAATATCATATTATAACGATGTAATACAAAAATTAAACTTCCTCGCTACAAAAACTTATATTAGTTAGGTGGTCATGTTGTTGTTTGTTCACGTTGAAGATTATGTTTTGATTCTTTGTGCGTGCAAAAATAGTTTTCTGAAACAAAAAGGTAAAAGGAGTTACAACCGTCCTCATGAGATCCTAGCATGGGTATCAATGTCTTGGCCCAGCCTCGAGGGACTTGAGCCAAACCTCTAACTCTGGCACGGGCACTGAAATCTCAAGCTTGATCTAAACGAACTTGGGGCTAACGTTTGTGGACTTGGGCATAAGCTTAGGGATCTAAAGCTTGCCTTCCAAACGTGGGCCCAGTTGCCAAGGAATTGAGCTTGGCCTCGATGGACCTAAGCCGGACGCTTGTGACTTGGGTGAGAAAGCTAGGTACTTCGGAATGACTGCCTAGGACTGGGTGGGTTTGGTTCAACATTTCAAATGGGCTTTGATGAAATGCAAATGTCTTTAGCCTAAAGGGCTTTGAGATAATGCTAATTGCGTTTGGAAAAAACTGATTTCAAAACGGGCTTTAAATTAAATATTGTTTGCTAAAAATAACTTTGCAAATGGGTTTTGGTATTTTTTTACCATTGTGGGGTTAGTTTTGGAAAAAAAATTTCTTTTAGCATTCGGCCAAATGCTAAAAGCCCAATGCTAGTCCCTACCAGCATTGGGCCTTCAGCATTCTCAAGGCCAGATGCTGGCCTTCAGCATTTGGCCAAATGTTGGCCTAAAGCTGAATAAAATGGTTTAGTATTTTCTCAAGGGATTTTGAAGGCTGAAAGTTCCTTGGGAATGCTGAGCCAAACCCACCCTTAAACATGGGCACAAGGTTCCTAGGCTTGACCTCAAGAGATGGGTCTAGCCTCTATGGACTTAGATATGAGTACTAAGGTCTAGAACTTGATCTTGAAGGACCTAGGCCCTTCCTCTGTTGACTCGGTCGGTCTCAATGAATCCAAGGCAAATGCCAGTGACTTCGGCCGCTAGGGACCTAGGCACGCCCGGGTACACTAGGGTTTCGGGCTTGGCCTTAATGGACTCAGGCCAGGTGCTAGTGACTTGGGTGTGAGAGCTGAATACTCGGGCATGGTTGTTGGGGACATGGGCACACCGGCAGAAGCATGATCTATGTGGACCCAAGCACTGGTAGGTGGAGGGCATTGCTCTTTGATTAAAAGGGTTGAAGTTGAGTTCTTTACAAACCCATTAGAAGCTATTATTAATTGGGTTTATCTTTATTAGACCCATTTTAACCCATATTATAAATTTTAGGTTATCCATATTTCACCCGACTTAATATATATGACTTAAAACATGGTTCATGACCTATTGTGCCATTTCTAGTTGAAAGTAAAATTGAGTCGGGAAAGTGGTTGTTGCTTAAGGAGATTGGAGATTCGGCCCCCATGCCAGATGGGAAAAAAAAAAACTAGCATCGAACGCTAATAGTAATCATAGTATGGAAATTCATAGTTCTTCCCCTTATTAGTTGCTTGTATCGCTGTTGCTCAGAAAGCAATCGATGATTCCTTCGACTAAGCTAAACACTAGCATCGCAGAGCTCACACACGGCGATTTCAATTTCTGCGTGTCATCCAGGAGCCGAAGTGGACCTATCATCAAAGGTCTCTATATTTCAAGCTCGTATCTAAATGATAACATCATGTGGAGTTAAGCCATTACTTTGTATTTTAATTGATGGCATCATGTCTCCATGGGGATATAAGGTCTCTATATTTCAAGTTCGGGAACAATAGATGGCCACAGAAATGTGCAGCACTGCTGCTTGGTGGCCTCATCAACTTCAAATCGCTAGTTAAGTAGCGTAACGACGTAGGAAATTCTACATTAAGCAACACAATGTGAACCAAAAAAAAAAATGTAGTTTAGACTGATCGACTGAAACGTATAATGAAATACTCAATCAGAAGATTAGGCCTTGGGTGGTGTAAGCCCGAGTTTGAGAGCTTCGATGGTGGATACGTTGGTCTCGAATGACTTGGCCAAGATCCCGCTGTCGATGCCGGTGGTGAATACACTCGCAGGAAGCGAGACGGTTCCGGCGTTAGCACTACCAAATGCGGAAAGAGCTATGGCGATGTCCGTCGCATTAGCATTATACTGATAGTGAACCAGTCCTTTCGGAAATATGAACATGTCCCCGGATTGGAGAGTCTGTGTGAAGAGCTTGTTGGTCGTGTCGACGAAGCCGACCTGGAGAGACCCGTATAGGAGGAAGAGTAGCTCGGAAGCACGGGGATGCGTGTGTGGCGGGTTGACTGAGCCGGCCGAGTACTCGAGAACTGCCATCGAGACACTCTGGCCGTCAAGAGCAGGGAACTCCGCCGCGCTCACTTTCGTTACTTTGAAAGCTGTAGGAAGATCCAGCGACATTAAAGCTCTCATTCCGGTGAAGGTGAAGAAGTTCCCGTCCACGGCCGTGACGTTCGGTGGGACGACAAAATCGCTTGAGATGTCCGGATCGCCGGCACTTGTCATTTGGAAAGCGGACAGGGTGAGGACTAATGCAATGAGGAACTCATGCTTGAGGGCGGGGGAGGCCATGGTAAAATGTTGAAGGTGCAGCAGAAGATATTGTATTGTGGATGTCATACAAGGGACTGGTTTTATATATATATATATATAGAGTTGGAATGCTGATATTATGGGCTGTGATTGTAAACAACATCGAAGCCGGAGAGACGGCAGTATTGTTTTACGGGAACTCCAATGAATTATTGGACAATAATGCCGACTCTGTTTGACATGGCGTTTTCGTTCTAGCGTTTATGCCATCCTTGGAGAATAATATGACCAGAGGAGGCAAAAGCATGAAAACAAATGCTGGCCAGATGTAAGATATGCTGCGAAGTACTCTTATGTCGTTATAACTTCAAAGCAGGCCTATGATGAAGTCCTATCAAACGGGTGAGTGGGATTTGATTTGGGTTAGATTGGAGATAGTTCATATCTGATCAGATCATATCAAGACCTATACCAAAGATCCAATTGTTATCAATTTTTTCTTCTTAAATTGTTGTCTCTCAAGAATGGGAGACTCCATGGATCGACTCATCAAGTCAATGATGGAGCTCAGATACGTGGCTCTGATCATGAGCTAGGAGTTGGCGTGACACGTAAGCAACATGAATATATGGGGTGAGCTTCGCGCTAATAAATCGAGCTCGGCCATGATAGACCAAAGCTGGGCGTAAATGACTTTGTCATAGAGTCGGGTACTTAGGCATGGCCTGAACCCCGAGCCCAGCATTTATGGACCCAACCTTTCTAGGGCTAGACTAGACAAAACCCCTGTCTGCCTCGATGGACTTGGGTGACATGGTCGGGGATCCGGGCATAGGCACCTAGGTCTCCAGCTGAGCCTCTAGGGACCTGGCTAGGCCAAGTATCCACGAACTTGACCACTCACACCGCCATCTTGGGCTGGCCTTAAGGGACCTAGTCCCAACCATTATGGACTTAGGCTTGACTATCAAGGAAACCGACCTGGGCACAACTGCCTTAGGCTGAACACCGATGATTGGGGTGCGGGACTTGAGTATTCAGGCATGGCCATTGGGGACCAGGGCATTGGGTCCTGAGCCTTGCCTCAAGAGACCCAGCCTTGCCATTGATGAATGGGGCTCGTCCTTTGTGGAGTTACGCATGGGCACTTAGGTCTCGACGCCAGCTTGAAGGACTTGGGCCCCGCCTCGATGTGCCCAAGTCGGACTCAATGAATACAGGGCGGGCCACTAGGGATGCAGACTTGCCCTGGTGCACTGAGTCTTAAGCCTGGCGTTGATGGACTCACGCCAGGTGCTCGTGACTTGGGCACAAGAGTTGAGTACCCAGGCATGGTCGTCAGGGACATGGGCACGGGCACGACCTCCGTGGACTCGGGCACAGACAGGCGCTGAGAGCATTGCTCTTTGACTAAATGGGTTGAAGTTGGGTTCTTTACAAACCCATTAGGACCCGTCATCAATCGAGTTTTGCTTTATTAGACCCATTTTTAATCAGATATTAACGTTTACGCAATTCATATTTCACTCAAGCATAATATATATGAGTTAAATTATAGTTCATGATTCATTTTGCCATCTCTACTTGACAGTAAAATCCAGTCGGGGGTGTGATCATTGCTTAAGGAAATGGGAGGTTCGTCCCCCGTGCCAGATGGGGAAAAAACTTGCATCGAACGCTAATAGTAATCATAGTATGAAACTCATTTCTCTTCCCCTTCTAGCTGCTTGGATCGATGATTGCTTCAGCTAAACTAAACACTCGCATCGCAGAGCTCACGCACATTGATTTCAGTTTCTTGGAGTTTCTCCAGGAGCCGAACTGGAACTGTCATCAAAGGTGAAATGGAAAAAGGAAAGAGAAAAACAGAAAAGACCTGTATATAGACGTTCTCAGGAGCACGTTCCTCCTCGTTCAGAACCCTTCTCTGTCCTCATTGCCCATCTTCTTCACTCCCTTATATGGTGACTCTCTTTCAGGTTCTGCTTTGCGTGCTGCTCACGGCAAACTCGACAAGGCGCAGTATCATATCTCTCGGATATTGAGTTGAGTGTTAACGGGCTTGGCTAGAATCTGGGTTGTTAACTGATAGCGATTCTCGATAAACTCGGGGGGAGTTCTTGGTAGCGATGCAAGTAATGTCGCGAGTGCTTATGAAAGTACAAGGGAACTTGACAAGTATGCGGATTCATCATCGATGGAAATTGACCCAAAAGCCACGAAGTTAGCTGGGCAGCTGCTTGAAATGAAAAGACCATGTAGCTCGTGTAAAATGTCAGTTTTTGACCCCTTTGCCTAAGTCCGACGTCAATGTGTAGTCAAACCATTACTTCGTACTTAAATGATAACATCCCGTCTCCTTGGGGAGACAAGGGCGATATTTCAAGTTCGGGAACAATAGAAGGCCAAGGAAATGTGCAGAAGCCTCATCAACTTCAAATCGCTTGTTTGGTAGGGTAACAACGTAGGAAATTCTACATTAAGCAACACAATGCGAACCAAAAAAGGAGTTTAGTCTGATCAAATGAATCAATCAGAAGATCACGAATCGACTTTATTATGTTGCTCCTCTGTTAGGCCTTGGGTGGTGTAAGCCTGAGCTTAAGAGTTCCAATGGTGGAGACGTTGGTCTTGAATGACTTGGCCAAGATCCCGTTGTCGATGCCAGTGGTGAATACACTTCCAGGAAGACAGATGGTTCTGGCGTTTCCGCTACCAAATGCGGAAATAGCCATAGCGAAGTCCATCGCATTAGCATTATGCTGGTAGTGAACCCCTGCTTTTGGAAATTCGAACGTGTCCCCGGATGGGAGTCTCTGTGAAGAGCTTGTTGGTCATGTCAGTGAGTCCGACCTCAGGAGACCCGTACAGGAGGAAGAGGAGCTCGGAAGCACAGGCATGCGTGTGTGGCAGGTTGAGTGAGACGGCCGATTACTTGAGACACTCTGGCCGCGAAGAGCCAGAAATTCCGCTATGCTCACTTTCGTCACTTGGAAAGCTGTAGGAAGATCCACCGACTGGAGCTCTCATTCCAGTGAAGGTGAAGTTCACGTCCACTACTGCGACTTGGTGGGATGACAAAATCATTTGTGACGGACAGAGTGAGGAGTAATGCAATGGAGAACTCATGCTTGAAGGCAGGAGAGGTCACGGTGAAACTTTAAGGTGCAGGGGACGATATTTGTATTGTGGACGTCAAAAGAGAGGGGAGTTTTATAGAGTTCTAATGCTGATGTGGGATGCGATTGTAACTATAACCGAAGCCGGAGAGACGGCCATATTGTCCTTTGCAAACTCCATTGTCCTTGTGAACTTCCTAAAGATATGGTGGGTATCATCGGACGACAATGTGAACTTCGTTTTACCTACCTTTTTCGTTCAAGCTTAATGCCGGGCTTGGAGAATAAAATGACCAGAGGAAGCAAAAGCATGAAAAAAATACTTTGCTAGACCTAACATAAGCTGAGACGTACTCATATGCCATTATAACTGGAAAGCAACACTCGGCCTGGCAGCTAAAGAGTTCAGGGGCGAGGTCAATCATTTAGGAGATCTGAGGTTCGTCCTCCCTGCAAGATGGGGAATAAACTTGCGGAGTACGCTTATAGAGCAAGTAATATGGAAAAATCATGACTACCGTCTTATGAGTCGTGTATGGATATTGCTAGTTTTGAATTAATTTTCATAACCAAACATAGGGCATCACTGACGAACGGGATTCCGCCTTACCTTCCTTTCCCAGGACTGAGAGGAACATTCACCCGTGACCAAAGTTTTAGTAAAGACTGTTGTGCAAGAACTTCCAAGCATCAGGCATTGCACCCACACGACATACGAGATCCTCAGGTCATGCATCAGTGGGATGAAGATGATAGAATATGTTTCACACGAAACAGAAAAAGCATGAATTTGAATCAAAAAGGAGCATATGGCAAATCAACTCTTAAGATGCACAGACGAAACAAAGGGATGTAATCCTGATTCCTGATGTATGATTTTCTAAGAGAAGCAAATGGAAACCGACTAACAAGTAACAACCAGCTTAAGCATTAGAAGCTTACAAAAACAGCATCACTGTTAGGAGACCAGATCATATATTAACAAGAGGATTATTCTGTACAAGAAGCAACTGCCAGGACAAGTTTGCATACTTATTATTCACTTGCGAACATCCTTGCTTCATCAGTAGTTAAAGATCAACCCTCAAGCAGTATGAGTCCCTTCAGGTTTCTGCAAAAGGGCAAAAGAAGAGGCAGATAAGAGAGGATATAAAATCCTTGAACATTCCTCAAAAACCATTTTCATCAACATAGAGCACTGTCAGCAATAAGGACAGGGTTGGTTTGGATTTACATTATCCACATGATTCGAATTGTATGATTCCATCTGAGTCATCTACTAAGTTATTGGACTTCGAGACGTGGATGGGTATGTCCAAGTAAGTGTTCAATCTGGTCTTGAGTCTGTCTGATTCATGGTCAACAACAATCTATCTGCTAAATCCGATTTGCAAACAATTCTAAATCTGCGACAAGATAGCTGAAACTCACTCCGACCTAATGACCTATAGAGACTCGTGATATGAATTGGATGCGGTTCTAGACCCGATTCTAACAAGGACCTCCTCCTATACAGAGGAGTATTAGCAGCTTTAGGCTACCCAAATCAAGTAGACACGGAAAGACAACGCCATCTGATTTTTAAGTCGACTGACCATGAAACAGGCATCTCAATCTCACCAGAAAAATCATTTGCACAGTCTCCGTAGTTCCAGGAATATCGCAAAGGATAGGACGGAGTGCAGTTTAAAGATGATCCCTCGAAAATTCGGATTATATATATAGGACAATCATTATTGACTCTTCCTCTATTCTTTTCTGCCTTTGTTTTTTGAATTTTGTATGTATGTGGAATAGAAGGCGCGAAGGATCCTTTAGAAATTGTACCTGCTCAGCAGCCTCTTTCTCTTTCTCTGCCTTCTCTTTCTCGGCCTTCCTTCTCTGCTTCTCCATCCTCTCTCTCTCCATTTTCTTCAAAGACCAACAAGAATTCATCAGAGTAGAGCCGAAGCAACACGTATCAGGCTCCACGAATGAGAATCCCAATTTGAATGCAAGAAGGAAACCGCTAGAGACCAAAAACGACAATCCAAATGCTAGCAGCGGAATCATTCATCGATTCATCCCTACAATCACGGATCCTGAGATTCTTATACGCAACACGCGCGCGCGCAATCACAACCGGCGAAGCTAGCTCAAATACGAAAGGATATGGACCTGGATATAGACGGTCTCAGCAGCGCGTTCCTCCTCGCTCAGGATCCTTCCGTCGCCCGAGCTCAGGTACCGAGCCGCTCCCCGAGATGAGTCCATGAACCGAGTCAAGCTCGCTCGCCTCGCCGCTACTCTCATGGCCATCTTCTTCACCCCGTTTATATGGCGACTCCCTTTCAGCTTCCGCTCCGCGCGTTGCTCAAGGTAAACTCTAGAAGCGCGGTATTATATCTCTCTGATGTCGGGTCGAGCTTAAACGGGTTTGGGCCGAATCCGTGTCGTCAACTGAAAGCGATTCTCGAGAAACCGGAGCAAAATTCCTGGTGGCGCTGCAAGCAATCTCGCGAGCGTGTGAGGAAGTACGGTATTGCCCTCCTCGACAGGCGGTTCCGGAACTTCCGGTTTCGGGGGGCTGGGGTTTTTGATCAATTCGGCTGATGGATAAGTACGAAAGGCTCAACTGTAAATAGGTTTGTCCTTTCCGACAAAAAAACAAAAAAGTTTTGCCCTTATCCGGATAAGAGATGCCTTGAGGGAGGGGCAAAAATGTAAATCAGTCAAAATGGCGGGGGCATCGTGGGCCTTTTCTGGTATGGGTTTGGCCCATTCCAATTGGATCCTCCATTTTCTGACCCATTAGATTTCTCCCCGAACCGGATCCAACGCAGAACACGACAGCCGCAAAAGGGTGAACTTTCGTACGATTGTCGCGCTCGCTGCTAGCTCGTTTCGGGCGGGAAGGAGGGGAGGCAACGCCGGAGTGGGAACATGGGATCCGAAGCTCCGCGTCCGAGATGGGCTTCGAAACCTTGCATCATGGGCATCGACGAAGCTGGCCGTGGTCCTGTTCTCGGTTCGCTCGCTTCCTCGTTCTTGTTTTTTCCTTGCAGATTTCTGTGATTTTGGTTCGATGGTCTGGTGTTTTTCTGCGCTGATGCGTTGCCTCGGCAGGTCCCATGGTGTACGGGTGCTTGTACTGTGCTCGATCGTATCAGAAGACGCTTTCCACTCTAAACTTCGCAGGTTTTGGATCGCTTGATATGCTTACATTTCATCGTTCTTCTCCTTTCCTGGCGAAGGCGTCGGCCGCTATGTGAAATGGGTGATATAGATTGAGTTTGTTTTTCTCCAGGTGTTAACTTTTCTACGGATATTTTGAAAAAAAAATGAGTTTGGGGAGAGTGAAAGTCTCTCTTTTTCTGCTCTTTTTTTTTTTGGTCGGATTAATCTATCATCTGGCAATCGTTTCTACTGGTAAAGTGGACGACAGGATTTTCGGATTTGCTAATTGAGGTGGTCAGGTTCAGTGTAAGTAACTCGATGTCTCATCCATTTATAGTAAAGCCCACATAGATGAATACCATTGCTTCATTTTCTCTATTTCGATCTATTTTGTCCTGACACGCGAGAGTTCTCTGGTTGGATCTGGTTGAGATTTTTGGAAGACTGAATCAAGAAGACTCTCGTAACAATGTTGACAAATTGACTTCTTTCAGTCAGAAACATGAGGACGAGGCGAGGTCACTCCTCACCATGGAAAGACGTGTGGATGTTTGAAATTGTTTAGGCATTTCCATACCTCTGAATTTTCATAGAAGGGACACATTTTTTTTTCCCTCAATTCCTTTTTTGGTTCAAATTTGCTCAATTTAGTAGCAGTTTTTTTCATGCTTTGCTTTCTGTATAGCTTATGAGTTCATTCTGATGACAAAATCTTAGTATATACTATCTAAAATTTGATAGTTAAAATTCCTAATTATTGATCTTCTCAACTTTTTTGGGTACCGGTTGTTGAACTTTGATCACAAAATATATTTGGTGGAGAGACTTTAGCTTTATGAAACACTTATTCCATCTTAACTATGCTTGTAAAAAACTTGTAAGTTTTCTCTTGACTACTTTTATCATCTGGTAGCTCACGGAATAATATACTTGCTTGACCCAGTGATAATTTCTGAGATTACTTAGCCACAAATAATGGAAAATCTTCTTTAGCATGACAGTTTCTAATTAAACTGGTTTATATTTCTTTTTGGTATTCGCGCAGATTCGAAGACATTAAAAGAAGAGAAAAGGGAGGAATTATTTGAAAATCTGAAGGCTGATGAATCAATTGGCTGGGCCGTTGATGTCATAGACCCACGAGAGCTTTCATCTAAAATGCTAAGGAAGTAAGCGGCATATATATTTTTATGATTATTCTCTTTCATAGCAAGCTGCTATTTGCAGGGGACCTGATTTTTTTCTTTTTCTTTTTTTTATTTGTGGCAGAAATAAAATCAATCTCAATGAAATATCACATGACTCTGCTATAGGACTCGTCTCCAGGGTGCTCAATATGGGTGTTCTTCTGACTGAGGTAAATTCTTCTGAAGCTTTTTCCTTCTAACGTCACCGTGCTAACAGTGATCAGTCCTCATTGTTTAAAAGGTTGGTGAGCATGTCAATCTGGGTAGCAGAATTTGAAAACCATCGGTCCGGCCAAATTGTTTATTATCAGGAGTTGATGACTAAAGAGAGAATAAGTGGGAAAATACAAACAAAGAAATAAAGAGAAGCATCTGGAAAGACACTGGCAATTCACGATTCTACTGGGAAGGAAATATCTATAATTTTGTGAGATTAGCTTGCGAATTGGTACAGGCAGTTAGTTATGTGGGTTTTTATGCTTTGTGGAGCGTCTTCCACCATATTCCCTTTAATTTTGAGAACACTAGAATGTATGTTCCCTTGCCTTGATTTCCTCCTTATACATGTGTTTCCAAAAATGAGCGAGAGATGTTCCACCATCAGTCTCTAAAAGTGAACCATCATCACATACAATTATCCAGGAACAAAACTTTAGTAGAAAAAATTATGGCGCTGTTCTGCTGCATGGTCATTGCTAAACACAATTACAATCGCAACTGAACATGAGCTCTTCATTTTTATTTTTATTTTTTACAAGGTACCCATTAGCTTGTAAATTGTGAAACTTCATTAAGGTGGTTCTCCAGAACAATTATAAAGTCACCCCACTGCCTCTGGACCACCAATGTTAAACTTACACATGACCTTTACTTATAAAACTTGCTTAAGGAAACATGCCACACGAGGTTCAAGAGTGTAAAAGTGCTGTTCTTTTTAGTGGCGTTTGCTTTGATTGCTTCTAAGCAACAGTCATAGGTTTTCCTTTCTGATGTAGAAGCCCATGCAATCCATCCTCGCTTCGTTAGTGGGAAATCAGATCCTTCCAAGCATGAAAGTGTAAAACTAATTCAAAGCAACTAATTGATGTTGAAGCGACATTTTCGTGAAGCTTATAACTGCATGCTTTCAGGTTTATGTGGACACTGTCGGAGATGCTGAAAAATATAGAGTAAAGCTTTCTGAAAGATTTCCAGGGGTCAAATTTGTGGTTGCAAAGAAGGCCGATAGTCTTTATCCAGTTGTTAGTGGAGCAAGCATAGTCGCAAAAGTGAGTAACTTCATTTGAATAAGAGTTTGTCAAATCAAGACTTATCTCAAGCCTTTCGATGCATCATTTCTCCTTGTTTCTTTTAATGCATGAAGGTCACGAGAGACAGAGCCTTGCGTGGATGGGTGCTTGAGGAGACAGCTGAAAACATGCACAAGGAGTTTGGTTCTGGATATCCTGGAGGTAAAGAGAAAGGCTGTCTTTACTGATCTAACTATGACACGTCTGTACTTCTCTGAAACTTCATGCTGAAGATGGACTTCTCTGAGAGTTCTGCTTGCCGTTGGTTTGTCGCAGACCCCAATACGAAGGCATGGTTGGAACAACATAAACACTCGGTTTTTGGGTTTCCAAGTCTGGTTCGCTTCAGTTGGGGTACATGCATGGCATACTACAAGGACTTTGTTGAAGTCATATGGTGAGTCTGTGTTCTGCCTGCACTCTCTCGTCAACTCCTTCCGTATCTTGCCATCTGGATCTGCTGGGCACTGTTTCCTTTCCGAAACCAATGAACAGCTACAATGCTGAATATTTCCAATATAACATATGATTTGGGGTGGATGCCCAATTTTTAAGACCACCAGGACCATGGTAATTGGATAAATTAGCCAAAGCTGTTTTCTCACACAACACTTGACCCCCACAGCAGGGATCCATACTGCTGACTCCATTCAGTGAAAAAAGACTCAAGTAGTTGTACTTGTTCTCTGTCAGAATTTGTGTAGGACTTAGGTATTTTGTCTTCTCTGTTGGTAAGTAACTGCAATTATGCAAATGACTCAGCTTTACGTCTCTATTCCTATAGACCATGAGAATAGAACTGCACAGCTGCAATGCTCAAACTGTCATATTCCCCCCACAGGGAGTCTGATCAATTGGATGACGATAATTTCAACGGAAATACTGGCAAGAGACAGGCGAAGCTGAGCAGTCTCGGTTTTACATCGAAGAGGAAGATAGAAGAGACAGAATCAAGTGGCAGAGGTCGCTGCAAATTCTTTCAAAGCCGGAAACTCCAGCAACTCACTCACTTCTGAGAAAGGCTGATGACTATCGCGAGGACAATGGAGGTTCCTTTGGTTAGATGTGCTTATTTTTCAGCGGCAAGTCAACTTAAAGAGTAAGAAAGCATTGTTTCCTAAACTATGCACTCTTTCTCGCTAGCAGCAAGGTGTGGTTCCTCGTCAAGATTCATAAATCCGGAAGCTTCACTTGTTGTGCCAAGAATGAATTCTCGGGGGGATCCTCATTAAACTGTAGCGTAAAGGGTCAATTCTTTTCCTGGAATTTCAGGAGATCAGCGTTCCAAGCTGAAAACTGATTTGCTTCGAACAGGAACAGGCAGTGTAACACTTTTGGTTCGGATCTCCAGGAGACATAGTGTTCAAGAGTGTCCGGAGCATGATAACAGTTGTGGTTGTTGTATTGGGGTTGAGTTTTTTATGGAATTGAACGCTGCTTTCTTTCTGCTGCTTCCACTTTGGAAATTGATGGTAGGACATCAAGTTTCTCAAAGAACTTAATCTTTATGGCTTCTTCATTTGGTTGACAATCTCTAGCTGAAATGCATGTAGAATTGTGTTTATGAAATTCTTCAGCAAAGGGGAAAAAAAAAAAGAAATCTTCGGCCTTATTGGTTCAGCATGCTTTGCAAATCTATCTTCTTGAGATATAACATGAGATGTTATAGATTTGCTTGGTTAAAGATTTGCAGTTACTTAGGCTGCATATGATAACCATTGTGGTTCTAAAAAGTGATTCTGATTGAAATTACTTTTTCTGATTCTGTCCCTTGAATGATTTTTAGAAAATTAGAACGCGTTTGATAACTGTATAAAATTTCTGTTCCTGGAACGGAAACACATTTGGTAACTGCATATAATTTTTATTGTGGACAACAATTTCTCTTCTCAATTTTTGTCATTTAAGTTAAATAATTACGTAGTTACTTTGTGAAATTTCATCTTACATTTCGAATTAATCAAAAATTACTTCATATTAATTCTCTTATATAACATATTGTATATTGAAATGTAAAAATAAATATTTAGAATCATCACAAGTCATTTTCACCATTTATTTTTGCCCAACTCTTATGAGCGAGTAGACAACCCACATGAGCGATGCTCGTTTTTATAAGGAAAATGCATTCATTGTCTTGCATTGGTGTGTGTTTTTTATTCTAGAAAATCAAATTTCAATCTTAATTCATCCAAATCTTAAAAACGAGAGATTGCTAAGTGTTCACCCTGGTTATTTTTATATTTTTTCAAAATTTTCTAAAACTAGACTAAATCTAAAGTATATAAATTTAGGCAAATCACAACCAATAAAATCAAGTACACAATTAAGGGTCATGGCATTGAGAAATCGCATTATGAAATCCGAACAAAACCTAAGGGCTTAGAGAATGTGGTTTGTGTTTAATTTTAAAAGTGTTTGTGAGTTTTCTAAAAAAGAACAAAATATATGAAATTCAGGAAATCTAGATCTAAATTTATGGAAAAAAAAAAGGTCAAATTAGCCCATTCTAAGCTTTTTCTATTCTTAGGGAGTTGCTAAAAAAAATTGGATTTTTTAGAATTTTTTCAATTTTTTTTTATTTTTATCATTTTATTTTATTTTTATTATCTTTTTTTTAATGAGATCTTGTTTTGTTTTAGGTCGAGGAAAAAGTGACAAAAGAACTAAAAGAAAAAAATTAAATATATGGTACTTCATTTTGTTTTGTGATTTTTAAAAGTGATTCTTTTCGGAACGAATTTTTTTTCTTGTTTTTTCTCCAAAATTGCTCCTAAGAATAGAATCAAAATCGGAATCATAATAGTTTATGTTATCAAATAGGATTCTTTTTTTTTTATGCTATTCGCAGATGATATTGTGCTTATTGATGAGACTAGAGCTGTGGTTAGTGCTAAGTTAGAATTATGGAGAAACACGTTAGAGTCCAAAAGATTTACGTTAAGTCGGAGTAAGACGGAATACATGAAGTGTGAGTTTGCCATGATAAAAGAAGATGATCAAGAATCCATCAATATGCTTAGAGATGAGGTACCTAAGAAAGATGCTTTTAGATATTTGGGATCAATTTTGCAAAAGAGGGGAGAGATTGATGAGGATGTTAGTCATAAAATCAAAGCAGGTTGGATGAAATGGCGCAGTGCATCAGGATTTTTGTGTGATCGCAAAATTCATCTTAGGTTAAAGGAAAAATTTTATAGAACAGCAATATGACCTGCAATGCTATACGGAGTTGAATGTTGGCCAGTACAGAAACAACGCGAGCATAAAATTAGGGTAGCGGAAATGAGGATGTTAAAGTGGATGTGTGGTCATACAATGATGGATAAGATAAGAAATGACGATATTCGACGAAAAGTTAAAATAGAACCGGTGGCAGAGAAGATGAGAGAACATAGATCGAGCTGGTTTGGACATATTCTTCGTAGACCCCTGTCGCGACCCTCTAAAAAAAATTTTAAATTTTAAAAGGGGTTAACGGATTATTAGGTTAATTAGATTTGACTAACCTAACGCGGACCCTCCCAAACCCTACCGAATCGCAACTTTGGTTTTTATTTAAATGATTTTAAAATTTGGAGTCGCCACTAATCGTTTTTGGTAGGTCGATTAGAAACCTAAATAAATTAGCGGGAGAACTAATTTATTCCTGCGAACCAGAGATTAGGAGCTCGGGGACTTGGTTACACTAGTTAATTAAAATTAATGCCCTTTCGGTACCTTAATTTCATGGATATCCTAATTCGGTAACTCAGGTTTGGTTTATTCCTAAGGCTATAGTAGGGTATTCTCTTTTGTGTTTTCACTTTTTAAATAGGATGCATGGATGGTATATATTTTTATTTGTTATATTTTTTTTAAGTGTTAAAGATTCCCTGAAGCCGAAAGAAGGAGTGTGTTAACGACTTCTGTGCAGTATTACAATCTACTTATCTTTTGGGTCTGATGATTCAAAAATTAAATTATAGGAAGTACATGACAGTGAATAAACACCTCCAATGGGAGGCCTAGCATTGGCTTGGCTCTTCCCTTTGGGATTTAAGGTACAGGTATTTAAGTTGCAAGTATTTAAACTACTGTAAGTAAAAACCTCCAATGGGAGGCTAAGCATTGGCTTGGCTCTTCCCTTTGGGATTTAAGGTACATGTATTTAAGTTGCAGGTATTTAACTACTGTAAGTAAAAACCTCCAATGGGAGGCTAAGCATTGGCTTGGCTCTTCCCTTTGGGATTTAAGGTACATGTATTTAAGTTGCAAGTATTTAACTACTGTAAGTAAAAACCTCCAATGGGAGGCTAAGCATTGGCTTTGCTCTTCCCTTTGGGATTTAAGGTATATGTATTTAAGTTGCAGGTATTTAACTACTGTAAGTAAAAACCTCCAATGGGAGGCTAAGCATTGGCTTGGCTCTTCCCTTTGGGATTTAAGGTACAGGTATTTAAGTTGCAGGTATTTAACTACTGTAAGTAAAAACCTCCAATGGGAGGCTAAGCATTAGCTTGGCTCTTCCCTTTGGGATTTATGGTGCAGGTATTTAAATTGCGGATGGACTTTGTCCTCTCCATTCTGGGGTATGAATTCTTTAAAATAAAATACAACGAATTGATTCAACAATTTGAAATTTGTGCGCGCTTGAGGACTCCTCCAAGCCGATTTTGTGCTTCCATAGGGTTGACCATTGATATAAAGCTGCGGCTTCCTGACATAAAATAGAGTGAAATGTCAGTATACAAAATATGTGCTAATTTGCACCTAAAACCAGAAGAGTGGAAAGAGTACTTATCTCCCATTTTTTTGGGAGGGATTTCTATAATTGATTTTCGCTCTCTATGTTCCCAATATAGAGAGTTTCTTTTGAATTAAGAGGGACTTTTAGTCACAGATCAGTTGAGAAATCGGTGGACAGCTTAGAAGCTTGTCTGGGCCGATTTTTGCATCTCTACGAGATTTTTGCTGTTGACGTAGAGATATCCTTCTCCTGACATAAAATATAAAAAAAAAGGAGATGAAGAAAGTGTATACAATTCGTGCTAATTTGCAAGTAAAACCATAAACAAATGAATAAATAAAAACACTTAGCTCGAATTTGCTTGCTCGTTGACGAAGATGAACTCTTGATTTATATTGATCGATGAAGGAATTTGTGATGATAATCCCTAGCTTTGAACTCCCATCATCTTCAAAATTCTCTCTCTTTTGGTATTTTCTTTCTCTCAAATTTTTCTTCAATCTCCCAAAACTCTCTCAAACATCCAAAATTTTCTCTCCAAAAAAATCCTCCCAAACACTTCAAATTTTCTCTCTCAAGAATCCCTCCCTCAAGCTCACTTCTTCCTCCTTTTATAATCTACTCATCTATCTCCCATTCTAATTTTTCCACTAACTCTATCTCCCATTCTAATTTCTCCACTAACTCTTCTTCATTTTCATCTTCTATTCTTCATCTCTATCTCACATTCTAATCTCTCCACTAACTCTTCTTCATCTTCATCTTCCCTTCTCCATATTTATCTCCCATTCTAATTTCTCCACTAACTCTTCTTCATCTCCATCTTCCCTTCTCTATTCTTATCTTCCATTCTAATTTCTCTACTAACTCTTCTCCATCTTCCATTCTCTATTCTTATCTTATTTTCTCCATCCATTCTTCTCCAACTTTTCTTCTTCATCTCCTCTTCTCCATCTTCCCTTCTCTATTCTAATTTATCCACTAACTCTTCTTTTTGTTATTTGTAAAATAATCCTTCAAGAGTTAAGTATTTGCACTCTAGTCCTTGAATTTTAAGTATTTACAATTTAGTCCCTGAAAAAATATATTTCTTTAAGTCCAAATCTCCTCACAATTTTTGACACACCAAAATTTACCACATGTCAAATTTAAGCTCATTTCTTGCCGTTGAAAATAATGCAGAATTTAATTAAAGCCCTTTTGCAAAATTAAGTCATTCTGGGTATAATTGGGCCAAGATGAAAATTTAAAATATTAGAAGACAATGTCACAACTCATAAAAAGTGAAAATTAAAAATAAGTTGACTCAAATTAAATTTTTTTAGGCCCGATTCAAGATTATACTCGTGAAGGAACACGTGATTCGAATTGGATTTTTCTGAATTTGCGATGCCAATATGAAAATAGATTTAAAATAAAAATATTAACTATCTTTGTGTATTTTTTTTTTGCCTCAAATGTTATTTTTCCAAAATTTTCAAGTATTTTTGTATTTTTTTAAAAAAAAATTAAAAATATATATATAATATGAAATTTTATTTTTTGTTCAAAAATGGTTGCCTAGGCTTGGCCAAGGCTTCCAAAGTTGATTTTTCAATTTTCTCATTTTTTCTTCATTTTTTGTTTTATGAATTTTCGAAAATAAAAATACCGAAAAATACTGAAAATATGAAAAAATCGTTTTTTGGTCAAAATTGGTTCCCTAGGCTTGGCTAAGGTCCCCAAAGTTGATTTTTCAATTTTATGAATTTTTATGGATTTTTTATTACTTTAGCAATAAAAAAAATGATTAAAAATCAGGTGTCAACAGCTGCCCCTCTTTGAAAGGAAGCTCGGTAGAGGTTCATTTCAAAGACGAGATGACACCTGAATTCTAATCGACTCAATACAAGGAAATAAAAAGAGTCGTGACATGAATGTTCTACTGAAAATGAAATGAGAACCTAAGGATTCGTTATATAAAAAAAACTTTAGGGTGGTTGAACTTGAACCCGTATGGTGGATCAACCCATGGTAGATTCCTAATAAAAGGATTCTACTGATTAAAAATTGAATTAAAATTTGACCCGTATGGTGGGTCATACCATTTGACCCGTATGGTGGGTCGTACCATGGTAGATTCCTAATAAAAGGATTCTACTGATTAAATTTTGATTGAGATTTGACCCGTATGGTAGGTCACCCCATGGAGATACCTGTAAGAAGGACTTGGTACCTGTAGAAAGGACTTGGTGTCTGTAAAAAGGACTTGTGCCTATAAGAAGGACTTGATTTGCCTGTAAAAAGGACTTAATTTGCCTGTAAGAAGGACTTGATTTGCCTGTAAGAAGGACTTACTTTGCCTGTAAGAAGGACTTTGTGCCTGTAAGAAGGACTTGCGTTGCTTGTAAGAAGGACTTTGTTTGCCTGTAAGAAGAACTTTGTTTGCCTGTAAGAAGGACTTGATTTGCCTGTAAAAAGGACTTTATGCCTGTAAGAAGGACTTGATTTGCCTGTAAGAAGGACTTTGTGCCTGTAAGAAGGACTTTGTGCCTGTAAGAAGGACTTTGTGCCTGTAAGAAGGACTTGATTTGCCTATAAGAAGGACTTGGTGCCTGTAAGAAAGACTTGGTTTGCTTGTAAGAAGGACTTAGTTTGCCTGTAAGAAGGACTTGATTTGCCTATAAGAAGGACTTTGTGCCTGTAAGAAGGACTTGGTTTGCCTGTAAGAAGGACTTGGTTTGCCTGTAAGAAGGACTTGATTTGCCTGTAAGAAGGACTTGATTTGCCTGTAAGAATGACTTTATGCCTGTAAGAAGGACTTGATTTGCTTGTAAGAAGGACTTTGTGCCTATAAGGACTTTGTACCTATAAGAAGGACTTGATTTGCCTGTAAGAAGGACTTGTTTTGCCTGTAAGAAGGACTTTGTTTGCCTGTAAGAAGGACTTGATTTGCCTGTAAGAAGGACTTGGTTTGCCTGTAAGAAGGACTTGGTTTGCCTGTAAGAAGGACTTTATGCCTGTAAGAAGGACTTGGTTTGCCTGTAAGAAGGACTTAGTTTGCCTGTAAGAAGGACTTTATTTGCCTGTAAGAAGGACTTTATGCCTGTAAGAAGGACTTGATTTGCCTGTAAGAAGGACTTGGTTTGCCTGTAAGAAGGACTTAGTTTGCCTGTAAGAAGGACTTTATTTGCCTGTAAGAAGGACTTTATGCCTGTAAGAAGGACTTGATTTGCCTGTAAGAAGGACTTTGTGCCTGTAAGAAGGACTTGATTTGCCTGTAAGAAGGACTTGGTGCCTGTAAGAAAGACTTGGTTTGCCTGTAAGAAGGACTTAGTTTGCCTGTAAGAAGGACTTGATTTGCCTATAAGAAGGACTTTGTGCCTGTAAGAAGGACTTGGTTTGCCTGTAAGAAGGACTTAGTTTGCCTGTAAGAAGGACTTGATTTGCCTGTAAGAAGGACTTGATTTGCCTGTAAGAATGACTTTATGCCTGTAAGAAGGGCTTGATTTGCCTGTAAGAAGGACTTTGTGCCTATAAGAAGGACTTTGTACCTGTAAGAAGGACTTGATTTGCCTGTAAGAAGGACTTGTTTTGCCTGTAAGAAGGACTTTGTTTGCCTGTAAGAAGGACTTGATTTGCCTGTAAGAAGGACTTTATGCCTGTAAGAAGGACTTGGTTTGCCTGTAAGAAGGACTTGGTTTGCCTGTAAGAAGGACTTAGTTTGCCTGTAAGAAGGACTTTATGCCTGTAAGAAGGACTTGGTTTGCCTGTAAGAAGGACTTGGTTTACCTGTAAGAAGGACTTAGTTTGCCTGTAAGAAGGGCTTGGTGTACCTCAAAGGGTGCCATTTTGAAATCTGGGGAGACCAGGAATCCTACGAAGCTCAAACCCAAATTATATTCTCCTGTCGCTTTAGGAATAAACCAAAGAGGCAGAGATCAAAAGGTCTCGAACATTTCTGTCCTTGAGACAAATCATGCTTTATTGAAGAAGGTGGATACCTATATATACCGCAATGGATTCGAGTACCCCAACAACCGTCAGAATTCATTCTCTTGAAAAGTTCAGGTTGAAGATATACTTACCTGAGAATTTGGAAGAAATGCTTGGTGGCTTCTCGACAACCAGGCTTGTTCATTCAATAATCGCCGAATGGATTTCAAGACTTTGGAAGGTAACTCAAACACCGGGAATGTGTTGCCTGTCAGGCAATGTCAGAGCTAACATGTGCAAGCATTTTCATCAATGCGTTCATTGGTTCATACAAAATTGTTCAGCTAAGTTGGCAATGATTAGAAGTAGTCTGTGTGATAACTCATGATGTAATCAATCAAAATGTGGATCATACAAAACTATTCTGTCAAGTTTGCATTACCAATTCTATTTAAGGAGGTTCTCATAATATGAACGCCTCGAATGTAATCTGAATGGGGGACTTTAGTCCGAAAGGGCTTTCTCTCACTCTAGAGAAAGGCTGTTTATCTGTAGATTAAAATGTTAGACCCGTGTGTAGAAATGGTTTAACTTTCCTCATCTTGTTATGCCCCATTTTGCACATTTGATGTCTCCTATGCAGTTTATGCTCTAAGTTGGAGTTGGTAAATTAAACATGCGGAATAATCATACATAATTCGTGAAATGTGTAAACACAATGCCGATGTGACAATTTTTAGCATCATGTGTATTTATATAATGTGCAAACATGGGCGGATTTGAATTGCCCCTGGTATGTGGGTGGATTGAACAAATTGGGAAGCCCACTCCTTATGTCGAGGAGCGGTTTGTCTCAAGTTTTGCCCCTGCACGATGAGGCATATGGGTGAGGGAGCATTTTGGTTTGTTTAGTGACAGCGACCGCCATGGTTTAGCAGTTAAATGCCCCCCATTTTTCACCAGAATAGATCTTGTCAAATGATCATCATTTTCTTTTGGATTTGTCTCCTCCAACATGTTACATGTTAGTATAAATATTTCCTGTAACAAGAAAAGGAGACATGTCAACCGGTATTAAAAGGGATAAATTGGAAACGATACTGATTTACCCTTCATCTTGAATGCCTTGGACAAGTCTTTTACCAATTTTGCTGGGTTGAGTTTTCTTCGACTTTTGTTGGATGCTTCACCATTAAGCCGAGAATGTGGCAAAATATTGACTTCGGTATTACTCGTCGAGTATTCCTGCTTGCAAAAAGAAATACACAAAAAGTTGTTTCATTTATTTATAATACATACAACATTCCCCACTTTAGAGATCGAACTCGGGATATTTCGGACCTACTGTCATCCTCCATACCATTCGGTCCATTGGACCATAAGTGTCCATGGGGTTTTCTTTTCAAAGGTTAATCCTTTGGGATAACGCGGCCTTGTTGTATCACCTTGGGCCTTGTTACGATATTTCTCGAGGTAATTTGCAATCCCTGTTAAGAATGGAATAAAAAAATTCAGGACTCGAGATGTTTATGTGCAAATTAGAACGATACAGAATTACCCATGTCTGAGATTGTTCGGATCTTTCGCTTGTATTTTTCTTTAACCGAAGCTGCCCATCCCGTGGTAATGTCCATGAGTTGATTTGCCCCCAATTTAGCCCGACCAGGAAATTTGGTTTTTGGATACAACTGTATTCTCGAGTCGCTTTTGCAAATTCCTGAAAATAGAAGGGATCAAATTTAAAACCGGAGCAATTTAAGGGTAAATTGGAACAATACGGATTTACCCTTCAAATTTACGCAGATTTCGTCTCGATATTAATTTTTTCGAGTTTGGTGCGGTTAACGGCTCCGAGCATTTAATAGGGGGGAAAGGGAAATGATTACTTCTAGCTTGTGCATTAATTTTGGACATCGACAAAAGGCGAGAACGTGCGATGAAACTAAGTAGACGTATTCGTCTAGGTTTAATCTTCTTCATGATGCTCTCGCGGGTTGCGGTAGACGATGATATCAAGAACATTAGAGAGACATTTAGTGTGGCTTTCCACCAGCCGCCTAAAGACCCGCGTTCAATCATGTAAATTAATAAAGCTACCACCACTTAATTAGTGTGCCAATAAATTCGGCCATTTGTTGCGTGCCCCACTTCAACCGTGTTTTGTTTCTTTCGGTGCCCATTTGCTCTTGTCGGGCGCCTGTAGCATTGGGAGAAATACTTGTGGGTCACATTCATTAATAGAACCTCGGTCCTCTAAAACCCTCCGCGTGTTTCGGATCCGAGGAAATTTTAAGACCGGTTTCTGGTTGATTTAATCAGGTTAAGGTACTTATTTCATGGTTTCTGATTATATAATCCATATTGTCTTTCAAAAGACGCGGGATCCTCTGCAATTCATTAAATATGCCCCCGTGTTTAATCAGTATAAGTCCACCGTCATATCAGAATACACTGCCCATACAAGTTTACGGATTGACACAACTCTATCTGTCAAAGATGGACAGTGTTCATTTGCCCCCCTGAATTAACGGTTGAAGCCTTGGTGTTTTTCGTCTTTTGGTATTTCTGAAGATGATTCTTGATATATTATTGAACTTAATTTTTACACCCGTCTGGGGTATCTAGGATCTCCCTGCAAAAGAAAAGGATATAATTAGTATGCGACACAAGGAATGTCGGTCCATGACTCCTATATTAGTCCAATTTTATTTTTTCTATTTTATAGAGAAATCAGAAAAAAAAATTTCCTTAGGAAGAAATGGGTTAATTTCTGATACATAATTTTTTTTTGCAGATTTATTACTCTTTTTTTTATTTTTTTAAAGGAATGTGACAAAATCTCTTGATGTTTACTAAAATTTTTGAAGGAATTTCCTTTTTATCAAAATAAATTTTCCGAGGTAAATTTATCAGGAAAATTTTATTTTTGTTGAAGCAGGAAAGACATAATAGAAATCCTTTATTGGTTAACAAAATTCCCCCGAGACATTAGTCTAATTTTATTTAGAGAAAATTTTCTTAGAAAAACATGAGCGAATTTCTCGAAAAGAATTTTTGTTGCAAGTTTTTATAATTTGAAAGAATGTGATAAAATCACTTGATGTTTACCAAAGTTTTTTTTGCAGGAATTTTTCTTTTTATCGAAATAAATTTTCAGAGGAAAATTTGTCAGGAAAATTTCATTTTTATTGAAGCAAGAAAAACATGACAAAAATCTCTTATTGGTCAATACAATTCCCCCGAGACATTAGTCTAATTTTATTTAGAGAAAATTTTCTTAGAAAAACATGAGCGAATTTCTCGAGAAGAATTTTCTTGCAAGTTTTTATAATTTGAAAAATGTGATAAAATCACTTGATGTCTACTAGAGTTTTTTTTTGAAGGAATTTTTCTTTTTATTGAAATAAATTTTCAGAGGAAAATTTTTTCAGGAAAATTTCATTTTTATTAAAGTAATAAAAACATGACAAAAATCCCTTATTGGTTAATAAAATTCTCATGAAGGGATTTTTTTACATCATTTTTTCAAAAAAAAAAATTTCTAAAAAGAAATGAGGGACAAATTTAATTTTTATTTTCTTTTAAAAGAATGGTCGTAATATCAAGCTCAAAAACTGACTAACACATAGCATGGACCGACCGAAAATAACTACAAGATAAAATTAGAGAACTTACTTTTACCTTGGAGAAATGCAAATCACATAATCATGCGCATGACTCAAGTGAGGAGTGGACTCTAGAAAATAAAAGAAGGAGAGACAGGGTATGGACCTAAAAGGTCCCCACTATCTGAATTGACAACCTTACCCTCCGCGCAATCAAATCACAATGGGAAGAATTATCAATTCAGATAATGAGCGGGATAAAATATGGTCAACCCAAGCGCAATCGACGCAAGAGCTTTGCATATTCGCTCCCTATCTATGGTTACCTAGGAAAAATTTCGCGACTTGGGTTTAGACGCTTGTGTGTGCAGGTGTTGTGATCCTCAGAATATGCAAGACATGCACAACAATTGATATCAAAACAGCGCTTCTAAAAATGTGTGAAATTAAACATAATCCCAACACCGAGCCTGCAAAACAAATGGGTTAGCCAAACACTCCGCCCCTTATAACTCCCATCCTGCAAAAACATATAACACCTATAGAATGAGTCCCAAGCAAGATCGCCAGAAGCGAGATATCCATGAAATTTTCATTGGCCTAAGTCCACTAAGACTTTTAAAATTTCGAAAAAATTTAAGTATTCCAATTGGTATCTTTTTCGAAAATTTAAAAATCTCTATCCCCAGTGGAGTCGCCAGTCTGTCGCGACCCTCTAAAAAAAATTTTAAATTTTAAAAGGGGTTAACGGATTATTAGGTTAATTAGATTTGACTAACCTAACGCGGACCCTCCCAAACCCTACCGAATCGCAACTTTGGTTTTTATTTAAATGATTTTAAAATTTGGAGTCGCCACTAATCGTTTTTGGTAGGTCGATTAGAAACCTAAATAAATTAGCGGGAGAACTAATTTATTCCTGCGAACCAGAGATTAGGAGCTCGGGGACTTGGTTACACTAGTTAATTAAAATTAATGCCCTTTCGGTACCTTAATTTCATGGATATCCTAATTCGGCAACTCAGGCTTGGTTTATTCCTAAGGCTATAGTAGGGTATTCTCTTTTGTGTTTTCACTTTTTAAATAGGATGCATGGATGGTATATATTTTTATTTGTTATATTTTTTTTAAGTGTTAAAGATTCCCTGAAGCCGAAAGAAGGAGTGTGTTAACGACTTCTGTGCAGTATTACAATCTACTTATCTTTTGGGTCTGATGATTCAAAAATTAAATTATAGGAAGTACATGACAGTGAATAAACACCTCCAATGGGAGGCCTAGCATTGGCTTGGCTCTTCCCTTTGGGATTTAAGGTACAGGTATTTAAGTTGCAAGTATTTAAACTACTGTAAGTAAAAACCTCCAATGGGAGGCTAAGCATTGGCTTGGCTCTTCCCTTTGGGATTTAAGGTACATGTATTTAAGTTGCAGGTATTTAACTACTGTAAGTAAAAACCTCCAATGGGAGGCTAAGCATTGGCTTGGCTCTTCCCTTTGGGATTTAAGGTACATGTATTTAAGTTGCAAGTATTTAACTACTGTAAGTAAAAACCTCCAATGGGAGGCTAAGCATTGGCTTTGCTCTTCCCTTTGGGATTTAAGGTATATATATTTAAGTTGCAGGTATTTAACTACTGTAAGTAAAAACCTCCAATGGGAGGCTAAGCATTGGCTTGGCTCTTCCCTTTGGGATTTAAGGTACAGGTATTTAAGTTGCAGGTATTTAACTACTGTAAGTAAAAACCTCCAATGGGAGGCTAAGCATTAGCTTGGCTCTTCCCTTTGGGATTTATGGTGCAGGTATTTAAATTGCGGATGGACTTTATCCTCTCCATTCTGGGGTATGAATTCTTTAAAATAAAATACAACGAATTGATTCAACAATTTGAAATTTGTGCGCGCTTGAGGACTCCTCCAAGCCGATTTTGTGCTTCCATAGGGTTGACCATTGATATAAAGCTGCGGCTTCCTGACATAAAATAGAGTGAAATGTCAGTATACAAAATATGTGCTAATTTGCACCTAAAACCAGAAGAGTGGAAAGAGTACTTATCTCCCATTTTTTTGGGAGGGATTTCTATAATTGATTTTCGCTCTCTATGTTCCCAATATAGAGAGTTTCTTTTGAATTAAGAGGGACTTTTAGTCACAGATCAGTTGAGAAATCGGTGGACAGCTTAGAAGCTTGTCTGGGCCGATTTTTGCATCTCTACGAGATTTTTGCTGTTGACGTAGAGATATCCTTCTCCTGACATAAAATATAAAAAAAAAGGAGATGGAGAAAGTGTATACAATTCGTGCTAATTTGCAAGTAAAACCATAAACAAATGAATAAATAAAAACACTTAGCTCGAATTTGCTTGCTCGTTGACGAAGATGAACTCTTGATTTATATTGATCGATGAAGGAATTTGTGATGATAATCCCTAGCTTTGAACTCCCATCATCTTCAAAATTCTCTCTCTTTTGGTATTTTCTTTCTCTCAAATTTTTCTTCAATCTCCCAAAACTCTCTCAAACATCCAAAATTTTCTCTCCAAAAAAATCCTCCCAAACACTTCAAATTTTCTCTCTCAAGAATCCCCCCCTCAAGCTCACTTCTTCCTCCTTTTATAATCTACTCATCTATCTCCCATTCTAATTTTTCCACTAACTCTATCTCCCATTCTAATTTCTCCACTAACTCTTCTTCATTTTCATCTTCTATTCTTCATCTCTATCTCACATTCTAATCTCTCCACTAACTCTTCTTCATCTTCATCTTCCCTTCTCCATATTTATCTCCCATTCTAATTTCTCCACTAACTCTTCTTCATCTCCATCTTCCCTTCTCTATTCTTATCTTCCATTCTAATTTCTCTACTAACTCTTCTCCATCTTCCATTCTCTATTCTTATCTTATTTTCTCCATCCATTCTTCTCCAACTTTTCTTCTTCATCTCCTCTTCTCCATCTTCCCTTCTCTATTCTAATTTATCCACTAACTCTTCTTTTTGTTATTTGTAAAATAATCCTTCAAGAGTTAAGTATTTGCACTCTAGTCCTTGAATTTTAAGTATTTACAATTTAGTCCCTGAAAAAATATATTTCTTTAAGTCCAAATCTCCTCACAATTTTTGACACACCAAAATTTACCACATGTCAAATTTAAGCTCATTTCTTGCCGTTGAAAATAATGCAGAATTTAATTAAAGCCCTTTTGCAAAATTAAGTCATTCTGGGTATAATTGGGCCAAGATGAAAATTTAAAATATTAGAAGACAATGTCACAACTCATAAAAAGTGAAAATTAAAAATAAGTTGACTCAAATTAAATTTTTTTAGGCCCGATTCAAGATTATACTCGTGAAGGAACACGTGATTCGAATTGGATTTTTCTGAATTTGCGATGGCCAATATGAAAATAGATTTAAAATAAAAATATTAACTATCTTTGTGTATTTTTTTTTTGCCTCAAATGTTATTTTTCCAAAATTTTCAAGTATTTTTGTATTTTTTTTAAAAAAAATTAAAAATATATATATAATATGAAATTTTATTTTTTGTTCAAAAATGGTTGCCTAGGCTTGGCCAAGGCTTCCAAAGTTGATTTTTCAATTTTCTCATTTTTTCTTCATTTTTTGTTTTATGAATTTTCGAAAATAAAAATACCGAAAAATACTGAAAATATGAAAAAATCGTTTTTTGGTCAAAATTGGTTCCCTAGGCTTGGCTAAGGTCCCCAAAGTTGATTTTTCAATTTTATGAATTTTTATGGATTTTTTATTACTTTAGCAATAAAAAAAATGATTAAAAATCAGGTGTCAACAACCCCTAAATGCTCCGATAAGAACAGAAGTGTGTTATCGAAAACACAACATGAAGAAAGGACGAGGTCGGTCGAAATTTACTTGGGGGAAGGTAGTAAGACAAGATTTAATGAAGTGGAAAATAGATTGGCGTACGATCTATCTTAGGACGGAGTGGAGGAAAACTATCCGCATTATAAAGGGGGGGATTTCCTATGTTTCAGAGTGCTTTGTTTAGTCATTTATATTTATATTTATATTTATTTCCTATTTATATATTTTTTATTCTTTATTTTATTTTTCATTATTACAATTATTATTATTTTCCTTTTGGTACCCTTATTTTTGTTTTTTTAGTATACTTTAAGCTTTTTACTTCGGGTTCATCGACCGCTGACCCCAACTAATCTGGGATAAAAGTGATGTTGATGTTGAAATAAAATCACAAAATTAGAATGATTGTCATGCGCAGCCTTATTCTAGTGCAATAAATCCCGTGCATCAGGCCACGGACCCACTCGACAAGAGGATGGGATGCACATAAACCCATTCCACGAGCTTGAAAGAGGCTTGTTTGGGCCGAGTGCTCAGAGTTGGCCCAAAATCTCAGGCCCAGCCCGTTTTCCTTGTCAAGCAGAAACCCTAGCCTTCCCACCTTTCCCCGTATAAACTAAGAAATCCACCGCTCTTGTTCCTCCAGGCTACCACCGCCGAGAGCAGTCGCCGCACGCTTCCCTCCGATCCCAACCCGGGAAACAGGCTCTGGCTCCTCATGGTAAGTACTAGTGTGATGATGCAATCTGCCGTACTTCGTAATGCATGGGTTCACGACGTCGACGTCGAAGCATTTATCGCGGGGATAAGATTTAGTCGTCGAGTTCGTTTCCAAGTTATATAAATCTTCCAATGTGCCGAGTTGTTTTTCTTGTATTCCTCAACGGCCTGCAGTTTTGATTTGATGTGTTCGCTGAAGTTGTTGGGTTCATGGGTTTTTTTTGTAGGCACCGAAGAAGGATAAGGCTCCTCCCCCGTCTTCGAAGCCAGCTAAATCTGGCGGAGGGAAGCAAAAGAAGAAGGTGAATTTTCTTTCCTTTTTCTATCTGGGGATTCGTGTTCTGAGCTCACTTGTTTCAGCTGGGTTTTAGGGTTTCTGCAATGCGCATTGGGTATCTGTGATTTGAGTGTAGGATAAATTGGGTTTGTGTAGCTTATTCCTCTGAAGGATCTCATCATGGGCGTTGTCCTAACTATCACCAGCCTCTCATTGTAGTTAAAAAGACCGACCTTTTGATGCCGTTTAACGGCAAGAACGTGTCTTCGCCCAAAAAAAAAAACTGCAAGAACGTGTCTTTTATGCAGCACTCGGTATTTTCAGTTTTTTAGTTCATTGCTGAGGGAGAGAAGGATCGTGTGATGTTTGTTCTGTGTGGGTCACCAGTGAGGTTTGACCAGTTCTGCATTCTGGGGCTTCTATTATATGCGGAAATCTAATCAATGACTGAAGTTTTCAGTTATTATATTATTAATCAAAGTGCAGGGCTGCTTGTTTTCCATAGCAAAGTGAGGATAGCTTCTGCTATTAAGCACAGAATCTCTGGGGTTTTACGGCATCCCTTATGTTTAGATTATGATTGATGAATATATATATATTTTTCTGTAAAGGCTTAAGATTACTTTTTACATGTGTTTCTGTGTCTTTACGTAGTTTGGGTTTAGCTTCAGGCAGAAGTTGTTACTGGATGTCTGTGTGTGACCTTGTAAGATCATTTCGTGCAGAAATGGAGTAAAGGAAAGCAAAAGGAGAAGGTAAACAACATGGTACTTTTTGATCAGGCAACATATGACAAACTTGCCAGTGAAGTTCCCAAGTACAAGCTTATCACTCCTTCCATCTTATCAGACAGATTGAGGGTATGCTTACATCAGCTATCTTGTCTAATCTATGCCTCATTTCCCTCTGCGTCTTTCACTATGATAGTAGAAATATATTTTTTTCACAGCACTGCTCCTTTGATTTGTTGCTCAATGTCTTAGATAAAATGGCTTCCTCTGTTTAAGTGTATATGCTTTGCTAGGAATATATTGGACATTAGTAGCGGTAAATTCTTGTTGTTGGTATTGAGCCTTGAAGCTACTTGATATGCTTAAGCACAAGTTCTACTCAAGTTGTTTGTGCCATACCCTTTTTGCATGGATGTTGATTGACAATGTTTAACCAATATCCTATTGGGCCATTATATGGTCTGTTGACCCGCATGTCTGCAATGCAATCTAATCTGCTCTTTGGCTAAATGTTTCTCCTTGTGGAGGGTTAGTCATTGGGGATTGAATCCTCTTCCTTTGCCTTATCATCATTTCTCCCTTTTAGATATGTTGGTCCTGGCTTTTGTTTGTTGCAATCATCAGTTACAGCCAGGTAGACTATGACTAGTTTGTTCTCGTGTTGATGGATTGCTTGCCACAATGAACTTGCCAAGTGTATGTTACATGGATGATGTTAGTCATTAACATCTCAATGCTCTGCCATTCGTCCAGGTCAATGGTTCACTGGCACGGAGAGCAATCAAGGACTTAATGGCAAGAGGTCTTATTAGGATGATATCGGCTCATGCCAGCCAGCAGATCTACACAAGGGCTACCAACACCTAATATAGAAACGTTGTCTTGAAAGTTTCATGTTCTTTCTTTCGTTTTAGCTTCCCGTTATTGGAGCTGGCTGAGGGTGACGTTTTGCTTTTGCATTGAAGTTTTTGATTGTTGCTTCAGCAGCATACTTTCGAGCTCTTGTTTTTAGTTAGGGGGTTGATCGATTATTGTTTCATTTTCCTGTGCTGGAATGATATTCTATCAACCATTCGGACATCCAATTTGAGGCATCTCCTATGCTTTTAGATCTCACAACTGGTCAAGAGAAACAATTTGTGGGCAGAAGAAATTATTCTGATAACTTTTGATCTTGAAATGTCCAATGTTTCTTATTTCAGCCGAATGATGCATCCCCGAGTGATGGAGATCCTGTTCCATTACATGCATGAGGAGTGGCCTATATTTTACTTTCTTAAACCACTTTTATCATCTTACCTGCATTGTCTTGTCATATGCATTAGCTTTGGGACAATCAAATGCCTACACTCTTAACATCCTCGCTAGTATTACAACTGCTGGAGGCTTAATTTTGTCTGAATGAACTCAATGTTCTGTGCCCTATTATCATACTTAAGAGCCGTGGTCTCCGCATTTTCAACTGGTCCTGTGCAGTCGTAGAGTTCGTGAAGTTATACTTCAGGAAAAGGTGCATTTGCGAAGTACATTATTTGGATAATCACATGCGCAAAAGATACATTTCATTTGCAACCAGGTATGTTATATGGCAACTGTTCTGAGAATTTAATATGTTTTGTTGGTCGATGCTTTGGATTCGGATTGCTAAAAGCATACCCCAAGCGAGCTGAATATGAAAGGTGGCGTCTATGGGTTCGGAATCTTTGGAATCACACTGTTGGAATCGGTCGCTGGCCTCTCCGCAGTATAACAAAGAGTGATGATCAGATTCGCATAAACGACATAGGTTCACGATCCATCCTATAATTTCAGAGGAAATCCTGGATTGAATTAGCTCAGAAAAGCTAATCATGTGGTCATGGCGGAACTTTCCCTTGACCCAGTGCAGATTGATTTCAAGAACCGGGCAACGAGTTGAAAGTGGGTCCGATAAATTCGAGCATGCAACTGAGATTTTGGCCGATCTCGAAAATACCAGTTATCATTCGACAGATCTGGAGCAAGGTCACATTAGACGGCGAGTCCCGCAAGCCTCGAAGAGAGACCTCTATCGGATCTCTATGCTCCAGAATGATCTCCGGTTGCATGCTCTTTGTCTCCATGCACTTTTTTTTTGGAACTGAAGTTCGTGTTCAACTCAGTCATGTTCTTATATGATGTCCTCATTTTCAACTGTCAAATTTCCACCTTTAGTAATTTCAAAGGGAGCATTTTCTGGTGCCGTGAGGATTAATACCGTGCTTCGAAAAGTGAAACCCATAGTAGATTAGAAAGAATCAAGAAGTTAAGGTTCATTTTTTTTTTTTGCAAAAAATGAATGATTTAAAAATTATTTTCCTAAATTTGATTGGTTGTATCGCTTGGAATAACAAGCCGATGGAAATATTTTTCTTTTAGTTTGTGAGGAATATAGATGGTTATTTTTAAGAAAAATGATTTCGAACGTGAGTATCCCGCAAAACGAACGGTCTCTCACTGAGAAGACTCTTTGCATTGGATTTAGTCAACCATATGCAAGTAATTATCGGCACCGTGCTTGGATTCTCTGTCGGCAGCGTAGTCTGAACAACGATATATACAGTAGATTTTTAGGTTCTTACGATCCGATGACTATTCCCAGTTCGTCTGCTTTGCTTACCTCGAATCCGGTATGCAGTCGACTTGCCTAGCTACTTCCAACTTGATTGCTACTGAACCGAGAGCCAACCGATACCACTCCATTATAGTTCAAAAGGTAGCAAGCTGCACATGTTTATTGATATCCGACGCCGTACTCGATCATCGGGAAACATGAAGACACACGGCGACACGAACCTGATAGACGCCATTTTCGTGTTAATTACCATTCGAGGTCTGCGACGAGCCTTCCGGTCCACGCGGAAAATCTGGCTTGCTCCAACCATCCGAGCCCTGGGTCGATCGGTCCTTCTCCCTAAGCTTGATGACCTTTTGCATGGCTTGCGCTAGTCTCGCCGCGTGATCGCCATAGCCGTGGTTACGCGTTTCTTCTCGTCCTTTGTTCATGTCGGAGGAAGACGGCATCCATTGATCTTCAAGGAGCTCGCACTTGTGAAGCTTCACGTACTTCATTCTGAGTTCTTCTTGCGGTTCTGTTTTTGTCAATGACTTCAGATTCATGGAAAGACAGAGAATAGGCGAAGGACTAGATATAATACTAGGCATGGGAACCGTCCGTGCCATGCACGGACGAGATCTAATCATATACTTTTATGTAGACAAGAGCGATTGAAACGCTGCGACTTGTCCAATAGCACTAGGACAATTAAGTTATTGCAAATAGATATTGACATAAATAATATACTGATCACATGATAATTGATCAGAAATTATCATCTCAAATTTTATTTTCAATCTTCTTATTGCAATATCATAATTGAGATATGTAAGTTTACTCACTTCGACATTGATTGTTTGCATCGCGTGAAATAAATAGTCGATGAGACGTTTTCATTATCGATAATAATTTACATCCATATATTTTCGTAAACATTGCCAATATTTTTCGATCATTCATTTTCGTAAGCGATACAAGCGATCATTTTTAAGAAAATACCATTTTTCAGATAATTTATCTTTCGTAAAATTCAACGGAGACGTCCTTTCTAAACTTCATCCACAAAAATTTCCTTCTTATATTGGTTAGATAAGAGGATGAGGCTCAGAGACAGAGGACACGAGTTAGGACAACCAACCTCCCGGAAGCAATTGAAATCAATAATGAAGGGCTAAATTTCTGTGTATTGGCGAGGCTGTCAAGAGGAATATTCTGCGATTGGTAAACGGACATCATGTGGGAGGGTTTCTTCACAGCTTTTGTTTTGGTCACCCAAGTGCACCAAATTCCCTACCCGTCTCCGCACACCAGCTACTAACTAATGGGGAAAACTCCCTCTACCATATTGAAGCTGAGCTTTCCTTTGCACGAACCAACTCGAATGGACCGAGATATTGTCATAAAGACATAATTAAGGTCATCAGAATACATTTCTCTCTCATTCGATAAGCCAACTTCAGCAGGAAACACAGAGGTAATGAAACTCTAGAGCCCCGAATGCTAGAGATGATTGGTTCCCGATCTGATCCATTCTCACCCCAAAGTCGTGGACCGGATCGGAAGTGCCGGAAACCAGACTAGACCAAACTGATTGGTCCGGTTCCCGAGCGATCCAGTGGAACCGATTGTATGTGCTTGAAATATATATTCACATTTTAAATATGTAGAAATATCCATAATAATTAAAAGTCTAAATTGTTTCTCTAAAAAATTTTAAGAAATAATAAAAAAAAAAGGGCTGGTCCGGTCTAGACGGGTAGTTCCACGCTTGAAATCAGAAACCGAACTGACAAATGCCGGTTTTAATTTTATGGAGTCGGGAAACAGACTGGTGCTCCCAAAAACCGGACCGAATTGTTGGTGCTTTTTGCCCACCCCAAGTGAGTACAAAGGGGGCAAACTTCTATTCTTCCATGTGGCAGAAACTAAAAACAGGGGACCTTCTTACCTTAAAGCAGTAAAAGAAACCAAGCAGCATCCCGGACAGGCAGTGGTGACACCCAACAAGAGCAACCATCAGAAAGATTTTATTACATCCATGCACAAGTAAGCTGCGGAAATTGTTTAAGTAAAGCACGGCGTATTGGAAAATGCCAACCCAAAATCCTAAGTTCACTGAAGAATCGCGATCGGCTTTGCTCAGCCCTGCAACTTTTTTCTGTGGGAAGGGAAAATGATGGAAACACACGGGAAAACATCAAAACAAGGATGACAACCACTTTTACAAGGTAGAGAATGAGACGGACCCGGGCAGAGACGTGCTGCAAGAAAGACTACGGTGAAATTTCATTATCAATCAATCAGAACGGAATCCTTGATATAGGACAATGATCTGACCTTCTGCAGAAAATTTTTTGCCAGACATACAGAAAGAATGCTTATGCTACAGGCACCACTTGCCAGGGGCTTGATTTAAATTACAAGTTGGTCCCCGACAATGGTGGCTCTACGTTTATCTGGACACCTAAGTTCTCTAGGAATGTACAGGCTACTGCTGTCATAGGAACACGTCGGAGAGGTCATCCATGGGTATTTCAAGGCCCATTGAATCGTGGTCTTGTAAAGCATCCCCTTCGAAGTTCAACCACGATGGTACATCCAAGTCTCCAAGCAGATCCAAGTTTGCCAAGTCTTCAGATTCATTGTTTCCAGGCGCATTGCCATTTGTTTTATCAAGTTCTTGTTTCTTGTCAGCGCTAATTGTAAGGACTTTTTTACTTTCATGAGCCGAGGGGCTCACAGCATGCATCATGTCACTGAACTTGCTACTATATCCATTCCCTGAAGATGACAGCTGAGCAGTTCTTTGTTTTGGCTTGGATTTTGCTTTACGCTCCCCCTTATAGCTGACTGCATTTTGGCGGCCACCCTTGGCAGCAGGATAGTTGAGGACCACCTCTCGGTCCCTGTCCCTTTCACTCCTCTTGCCTTTTGCAGGACTTGATGCCACTCTCATGGCACCAACATCGTCAAGCAGCAGTTCCTTCTTCTTGCCTCTGTTCCATATAGGTCCACTTTTTCCGAAAGCCTGGTCAGAGGGATTTAAAAGAGTTCTATTGTTGTCATTAGGACCCGCGCCAATATCATCATTCTGAAGACCAAACTGCTTAAGCTTGCTGCTGGAGCCTGCAGGTGAGTCCCAAAAGGATACAATGAGAATGGTGCTTGGATAAGTCGCCAATTTATGCATGTAACCTGTTTTTCACAGGGAAGAAGAAAAGGAAATGAGGCAAGAGAAAAAATGAGACACCTGATGTCCCAGGCACAGGTGAAGAACAGAGATTATCATGTCGTATGGATTCTTCACAACCACGAGGGGCTGCAGCAAAAAGGACTTCACTGAGGGAAGGCTCACTAAAGCAACTCTTGCCAGTGTCCTCAAACTCTTTGCATCTAGCTAGAGTCCTCCTAGTGAAAGCCATTGCAACATGTTTTGGAACCTTTGGGATCCCATTGCGGGAAGCAATGCTAGCTCGAGTGGCCTGTCAAACCATCCAAAGTGGGATGTCATTTGGGGCAATATCAAGTGAACTACCCAAAATAATTAAACCCCAGTCCCTCCATGATTGATCACAGTATCACAGTTAATATTTTGCTAATGCGCTCAATCAGGTTTTATTGTACTAATAGCAAATATTTAAACTAACTTTCATAAAAAGGGGAGCATTTATATCCATATACCATTACCGGCATAGTTATACACCAAACAAGATTAATGCAGTGTATAAGTGAAATATAATGTTATGATAAATCTACATGTCTAGATCGGGAAAAAACTTAGCATCTCCTGAATAAGCTGAAAGTGCTATTTCTGTGATAAAACTCGACGAAACACGCCATCCCAATGCACTGCAAAATCCAGCAGCGGCATTAAAGTATTGTTACTATGGTTTGAGATTTCTCTCCATCTCGCAGACAGGGTGAAACGATCCGTTCCATGGAATAACCACTAATGACAGACCTTACAATACTATGAGGTTTATAATTTACAAGAAACAAAAAGTGGCTACTAGATGTTGTTTCGGATCAAAGAACTGCAGTACATTCACTTGTCCGCCACAGACAAGCCCTCACTGACTTCTTTTGATAACCATAATGTTAGCAACCGAATAAGCACAAGAAACCTCCCACTTTGCCACCATGCATTCTTTTGTGAGACTGACTGAATCTGCTGATATATTCTCCACATAGTAGTCATCCACTTCTATGTTATTGAACCCATTAGATAAACTTGAACACAGTGCGCATAATTTATTTATTAGATATGACAGAAGCATCTGGATGACCAAAACATCAAGCAAAGTTGACGGTTACAAGCTCTCGAGCTTAGACATGAGAAACAAAAAAAAATGCATGGAAAAATCGTCACTCTTAAGAAAAATAAAATAAGAGGAACAGAAAAATTACGAGCTGTTTTCTGTAAGCCATCTCAACAAGTCTTTGCATTGCAGTGTGCTCAAGATCCCTGGAAAATCAAACACAATTATCAACCGTTAAAAGCAACTAGATATTCATCCTCAATTTGCAAATCTTTGTTCTAATCGTAATCATAATTTTGTTGTACTGGGAAAAGCAACAGAAGAGCTGACAAGTTAAACATTGATAATACAACCTCCGTTGATGATTTGATTACAAAAGCCAACAAACATTTAGCGATTTGATAGGGTAAGGATATCATTGGATTTCCTATGCAAACAATTTCCATGTTAGACATAAGCAAATTGGACTGGCCTTAACTATCTTCTCAGAAGTCAGCATTCAGTTAACAAAGGGACTCAACTTTAGCTGAAACTAACTTGAACTAGGAAGCACAACATTTTCATGAGATTTATTATGATTCAGTTGAGGTTCTCTATACTCTGAAAAGAAATCCTCAAAGTTCTTCCATTATTTGAAATATAAAAAGGAAAAGGGGTCTTTCATTTCTCAACAACATATAAAACGGTAAGCAGTAGCACTCGTTGAACATGATATTATTTGTTTATTGACATTGTATGTTGAGAATATCAAATTTGCCTTTCCTGTAGTATCCTATTAATATGAGTTCTACAATGACTGTGTCAATGTATGAACACACATATCAATCATACAATTTGAAAGCAATTTGACTCCATCCACATGGTTTATATGCAACTATTAATCTAAGAAGCTTTCATCCATAATAAGAGAGCTACTGTTTCTTCTCAACAAGTACTAGGAAAATACATATCTCTCAAGACCTCCAACTGGACTTCGAAAACCACTGTTAATGTGTGACACTTCCTAGTCTAGATATGTAAATTTAATCTACTGTCATCCGGGCATAATGCACCATATAACCCAGAAAATTGCTATCACTAGAAAAATTGCTGTGACTTGGTGTGTTTTCTTAAGTTAAAACTATCGAGAAGCATTAAAGGATTGCCATATGTGATCTTAGATGAATTTTACAAATGGCAGAAACCTAGACAGTTCTCCATGTTTCAGCTTTACAGAGCAGATAATTTCGTTGTTTGATCTTCCCGTATCTAAAGGTTTCATCACTTGATTAGTAAACAAATTAACGATAATTGTCATCGAAGAGGCAGAAGCAAATTTCCAAACTTACCGTCCATTATCTGCACTCCCTTCTGGAATTGCCTTGAGCAATTTATCTAGGAGGAGTTTCTTTTCACCAACCTGAACATTATGCATTGAAAGTTTGCTTGTGATTTGTGAGAAACATATTTGAAAGTCTAGAAAATAAAGAGTTCAAATCCGATGAAGTGCGAGAACAGGACTTATCCATTAGACATGCCATAGATGTCTTGAAAACCAATATTGATCTGAAATAAATGGAGTGAGAGAATAATAACCTGCTTGATGAGTTGGTTCTTTAGGTCAGAGATATCATTATTAATAGCCTCGTCCTCTCCATTCACCAGATCAGGCTGCAACAACAATCAAATCAGAAAAGGGAAGAGTGTATACAAAGTCCAGAATGTGAATACTAATGCAGGCAGGCACATCTCTCTCCCCCTCTCCATGCATTGAAACATTAGTTAAAGAAATTTTTATAAGCTTCAGAAATATAAGACTATGATTGAGCACTGCATAAACTAAAGTTTACCACATTCTCGGGATATAGGCCAACACTGTGCAGCTCCACCAGTAATTTGCTTTCTATGGACATATGCATGTACTGTTCATCATATGAAATGCCAGTAACACATGAGAATGCAGCTACCGAGCCATGGAAACCGTTCCTGGATATCTCACACGATACTTGTCCTTTGTGCATCAAGTCCAGATCACTCTGGATACTTTTGTTGATACCCCCATTACCAGAATAATTTGGAACATTGTACTGCATGGGAGTTTGGAGCTCGTGCATGACGTGATTTTCATGTAAAGAACCATCTCCGTTCCTTGATTTTACACCAACGGCCAGACAGTTAGCCCCAGAATTTCCATCTTCGTTGTGTGAAAAAGGCCAGCTTCTTCCTTCACCATCTTCTTCAAATGTAGCTTCCTCTTCTATGATCAGAGAAGCCAACAATCTTTGGTACAGAGGAAGAACTTTCATCCCTCCTGGGTTCAATTTTCCACATATAACATCTTCATCTTCAACTTGTTGAATAACATTATCACTGGCAGCCGATTCTCCCGATCCATATTGACATTGTATACCATCATCTCTTTCACCAAAAACATGTTTATGAGGTTTCATACTTTCTTCGTGCATGAGATCACTCTACAATTGGAAAAAAACAATGGTGTAAAGTACTTATCAGAGAACCAAACGGCAATATTTGCAAGCTAATTTTGCCACTTCATAGCTTCAATTGACTGAGTGAAACCTTTAAGAAATTGAGATACAGTTGAAATGATAATGCAATTAGAAGATTCGAGTATGCATGTAATCTGTGAACTCAAGACAACTCAAAGGACCCTGAAGAGGAAAGAACTATTAAATGACCACTATAAGACATTCATGCCAAAATAGCAAGTCCAGGGTAAAAAAAATGCTAGCAAGTAGAAGCATTTGAAATGGAAAAGATAAGAAGACCCCCAGAGTCACTTATCCCACTCCCTGGGAGACAGAAAAAGCAGTATGGAACTTCTAAAATTTTGAAGAAACTGGAGTTTTCTGGAGCTAGGATTACTAGAATGATTTCTCATGTCAAGCTTCACATGCAGGTTTGAGAGAATTGTGCACTGCCCCAAGAGAAACAGTAGAAAATGTTTTGTATGCTTATGTCGCATCATGTCATTATAAATGGTTATCTACAAAATGACAAATAATTTGCCTAAAGACAGCACCTAACCAAAAAAAGAAAAAAACTCTTCAGTTCCGTGATGTTCTCAGCTCTACATAAAAATTTCAATCATTCGGTATGATATAACCTTCTGACAGTAGCAAAAAATTGTCCAGCTAGAGATGAAGGAAAATGGTAAAATAACAACTCAATTTACCCAATGCAAAAAATGTACCCTGAATACTAAAAAACACTTTAAATGAAGGATGCAGCATCAGACATTTTCTTTTTTCCCGATCGGAACTTATGTCCACTATTAAACATTGTCAGAATAGCATTGCAGCCAAAAGGTTCTTACAGAACTCCTCAAAGGATCTAATATCATTCAAAATAGCTTTTACAGGGAAAAACTAATAAAAAACAATTGGGATTTGTTATAACAGGATTATAAAGAAGAAACATATTCAAGCTCATTATCACGTCTTTACAGCTTCTAAGTTACTACCTGTTGCTTCAAATAAGAAATGTCCTCCAAGCTGAGTGGGGAAAAAAACGATTCCATCTTTTTCCAGAATACTCCAGAATGGACTAGACCTATCAAAGAACCGAAATTCTAATAAGTGCATAGAGATTGTATTCCCGATGAAATTCCACAATCAATCTCAAAATTGCAATCCACGTACTGTTGGCACGAGAAGCAAACTTTGCAGCTTCTAAAAGTTCTTCGCGGTCATCATCTGATCCACCTAGAATGGGATAAGAAAAAACATCATATTCCGAAAGTTTCGGGACATTTTTTAAATATTAATTGCAATTGTCTTGTTAGACTTTTCCTTGTTGCTTTCGTTCTTGAAGGGCTTTCATACTTCACTTTTAAATAGAATAGAATGCCTGAAACCTTTTAAACATACAAAAATTGGTTTATAAATTCTATATAATTTTCTGGTAACTTTCTAAAACACATAATATGTTTTTCGTTCTTAATTCTGGAGGGAAAGCAAGTTATCTTTTATTGTTAGTGTGGAGCAAAATCAAACAACCTTTCAAAGACCCTGGAGGGATACAAGTTCTTCCTCTTGAACAAATTTCATGAGCAAACAATTGCTAAAACCCAATCGCTTCCATTAACTTATAAACGGGAGACTGTGAGTGCAACCATGTTCACACATATGCGTACTCTTATGGACATTCTAATCCAAGCAGTATTCCGCTTGAAGTAGGAAATAATAACACAAAATTTCTCATGTGAAAAGCCAGCTATGGATATTAGCAGAGCACAAGAAATCCTAACAGATGACTTGTCGTTAGACTGTAGCCTTATCGTGAAAGAAACGTCTCTAAGGATCCTTTTTCATCAAACATCCTCTAGACGTTAAATCCAAATCTAAAGCATCTGTTAAAGGCATAGGCATAGGGAGGGTTCTTCCAGCATGACGCCTCAGTGAGAAGAGACAACAACTCTGAAAGTATTGGGTTTTTTTTTTTTTTGGGGGGGGGGGGGGGGGGGGGGGGTTGGGGTTCTTAAGAAAAACCTTGAGCATAAAATTGGTCTTTAAAAAGAAAAGGTACCAGATATATCTGGCGTACTGCCAGCTGGTGACTTCGCATGACGAGCAAAAGCCTTTCGATCGGACACTTTCTTTAATGGAGGACGTCCAGTCTTGCTGAGATCACAAAAAAGCACACATGTAAATGAAGGAAATCATCCCGCAAAGAACAACTCAAAACAATTCACAAGCAAATTTACATGACTGACCTCGCATTTTTTTCAGAACCAGGCTTAGCACTTCTAAGTGGCTTAGAAGCTGCATTATCCATCTTTTCATTGGCTGAGGCAATGTTAGTTCTGGGAAATGACGAGCACCTACCACTCCTTCCTTGCCTTTGGATACCATCTCCCACATCATCTTTAGGGACAGTTTTATTTTTCTTTGGTAGTACAACTGACGAGCTAACGCCACGGATGGTTCCCACTTCTATTGCATCTACTTCAACAGCACCGACTCTCTTCTCCTTCATCCTGCTTTCACGATTTTGACCACCACCAGATTCATCATTTTCAGGTAATCTCGCAGGTGATGAAACATTTTCCAGTTTCACTTTCAGCTGTTGGATTCCATTAGCGAAAGCCCTCGAGAACAGGGGGGCACTTGTCTCCACAGGACTCACTTTCAAACCAGGATCCAAGACACATCCTTCCGACAGTGGATTGCTCTCATTATGGTTTGAGACAGGAGACACAATATTTGCTCTTCTATTGCGAGAAATTTTTTGTCTATGGCCAACCCATTGAGCCATAGGAGGGGAAGATGACTCAGAGGGACGTTTTCGGTTATTAGTAGGGCCCCCAATCATATGAACTTTGCTTGCACTAGGAGACTGTTCACATGCTTCAAAAGCTCCAGACGATCGAGAAAAATTAGTAGGTGAGGTTGCTGCCACGACAGAGCCACTTCGGGGAGCCCTTGAACCTTTTGCTTTTGGCGTCTGACTAGGACTCACTGTGAAAGTTTCTTCACGGACACTCAATCTGCAACAAAGAGCAACGGAACAGTAGGCTAACTTACATAAACTTCTGGAGAAAGCATTTTAACCTAGGAGCAGACATAAAAATCTGAAGACAATGAAAGACAATCAATTGCTCTTCATGCAAGTACTCTACAAGCATCAGCAAGTAACCAGTTTTATAACTGACAGTGTCACAAATACTGATGCTTAATATTTTATCAAATCAATGAGATACCTGGAACCCTGGGCATCAGAGGATTGCAAACTGGGCTCAGTTTTAACTTTATGGAACACAGGTCGCTTTGCCTCCCCATCCGTAAGCAGAGGTCTGGAAAAACCTGAGCCTATAGATCTTCTCCTTTTCATTTTTTTATCCCATCCTTCCCCCCCAGCAGGTAGTCTATGATTCTTATCTTCGACTAAATCAGAACCTTCAACCACATTTCTGGTCATATCTCGATCTTTTCCAGTGACCACGGGCAGCTTTGTTAGAGTGTGGCCCTGACTGTCTGCCTGAAAAACCAATTAAGGATCGAGTTAGCTAAACTTAAAGCAACATAAAATGCTCACAGTAATTCTAACACAACCCTTCAGGAAAAAAAGGAAAAAACACTAGATTGTATGCATCAATTAACACCAAATCATATTGCAGAATGACACACAGGCCCTCTCATTAAGGCTTTTTGAAACTTTACATCCTAACTTTTCAACAATTGGATGACAAAGAAACAAAACAGAATCATCAACACAGAATTACATTCTGATGCAAATGAGCATCGAGATTATCTACATCATCATCAGACATAAATATATGAGAAGCACACAGGTGTAGAGATTTGTGCTTCCTTCTAGCAGACAAGCCACTGTATGCAAACAAGAAATAGGCCGTAGATAAATTCATGAAAGAATTTGAAAAGTAAGACCTCCTAATGCATCTTCGGAAACTGGTATCCCCAACATTCACAAATTAGCTCATCCTCACTTTCTTGATGGAATTTAGGCATATGATGATCACTGGTCGCTGTAGTTAATTTAGAAGATGGAACATTTTCTTTTGAAGGTAAACAGAATACCATGAAAAAGGTATCGAGGGGCATATGGCTCCCACACAAAAAGACATCAAAAGGGAAGTCATAGGTCAACATGCTAATATTCAATGCCAGATCAGTTAAAAATGCCTAATTAAATTGTTTATGTTATATCGATGAGGAGATAAATCTGCTCTTACATGTACTTCCACCAAAGGATCTGGACATTGATGTATCCCAAACTTGAATTCTCAATAACACCTTTAATATGTGTTATTGTTACCATTCCCTTTAGATTGTCCTAAAAAAATTGTAGGTCCAGCTACATCTTTCCAGTACGCCTGCTCAGACGATGTATTCCCTTCTAGGCTCTTAATAATGATATCACTGCGAAATAAGATGGACTTTTCTTTGTCTATATGAAATCTTTAGATTTATAAACATTATTCTAAAGTAGGAAAACAGCCAGTAATAGCCATGCAAGAAATACACGATCATAATAGGAGAAGGGTCAACAGAACAGCAAAGGCAAGAGAATACTTTGCATGCCATTTGGACCTAATAGCCATGCAAGAAATACGTGATCATAATAAGATAAGGGTCAACAGAACAGCAAAGGCAGGAGAACATTTTGCATCCATTTGGAACACTGAAGGTTAAACTAGACACCATTCACATATTTTAAGATGCGTGCAAGGTGATAGATAGAGGTGAAGAGTCATGTAAACATACATAAATATAGGTTGAGCTAGACACATGGCTGTCCAGAAATGAAATGTTAATGCAAGAAAAATAGAAAATCTTCGTACAAACCCGAAGTTCAGCCATTGAGGAACGAACTCGCTTATTCAGAACAGCATTCTTACTCCTATCTTCAAGTCCTTGACTCAAGAGCTCCGAAGAGTTTCGATGATTCTGACTCGCCATCTTCGACAAATTGGACCCACCTGATCTCTCATTAGCCGTTGTCCCATTCCTTTGAGGCTTTTTTGAATTCAAAATGTGATTATACTTGTTTAACTTTTGTAAAGAATCTTCCAACTTTCTTGCCCTTTTCCTGATCAATAGTAAAGCAGTTTCAACAGAGAATTCAATGAAGATCATGTGCATGTGGGTGGCCACATGCTAATGATGCATGTACGCGTGAACTGTCCTTTTCAATAATCTACATGCTTAACTGTCGTGTGAACAAGTGCAATGGTGTGCTCATTGCAGCAAATTTTCCAGAGAGTAGCTCTCCAAAGGTGAAAATGACAATGTAGAAAAATGGTAATAAGGAACGGATACTACCTTGCCCTAGAGGAGGTATCCGAAACACTTGATTTGAAGCGCTTTAACTCCTCTACAGCACCTGGATGGAGAAGTTTGGCAATGCCAGCCCCAGAAGAGCTATCTTCAGCGGTGCTTCCAAAAGGAATTCCCAATATCTTCCGCAACTCACCCAATCTTTGGTATTTTTGATCCCCCAGTGTAATAGGATCCAACATCAGAAATTCTGCTATGGGAGGGACATCCCCATTTGATGTAGAATTCTCACCAGAAAGGCTAGTCAGGGTGCTGAACATCCTGTTTTCACAGCTCTCCCTGAAACTACCTGACCTATCCAGACTAGATCGGGAATGGCTGGCCCTGTTTCCGTTTAGATGGCCCCCAGCAATGGCCAATTCATCTGTACCAGCCGAAGCTGACTCAAATCTTAGATGACCTGACATCAGTGCGAGTGACTAGTACAGTCCATGTCTACATAACATTGTCCCCTGGAAAATATTTCCTCACCACCTGACTAAAAAGTAACCCAAGGTTGAAAGCGCATACACACATATCTTGTTTCAAGTTTGCTTGGTATTTTCTGCAGGAACATAAGCCACAATCAGCTCAAACTTCCAACATTTTCAACCCTTTAACTTATAAAACCAGCACCTCCCCAAATCAACACCTAATGCATTGCTTGGCTTGCACATCGAAGCACCATATTATCTAAAAAATTTGCTTAAATGAGCATGCGCAAAAAACAGCTGCATCCCAAAAATAGTGAAAATGTCTAAAAGCAAACCAGAATTGAGCAGGAATGAACATATTGCTAGAACTATCTAACCAATAAGCATGTGTTTGGAGTGAACTGTACTTTTCCTTTCTAAATCTGCCTTCACCATTAACTTTAGAAATTAAACTATGATATCGAACACTTCAAATCTTCAAGAAAACTTCACAAGTTTTAAAACATAAAAAAAAAAAAATGATTAGCTTCATGCCTTGAAAAGATTAAAACAATGAATTATTCCAGGTAGTCATTAGTCACTGCAAGTCTGCAAATATAGCTAAAGATGGCTCAATCATTCTTAATTCAGCAAAATTCCTTATTCTTCTTTTGCAACAGAAGTTTGATTTTTTTTTTTTACCAACAACAACAACGACTAAACGTTATCCCACCAAAGAAATCATTTGAGCCTTCGTGCTCTACTTTCTATCAAGTCCCACAGCTTAGCAACAAAGCAAGACATGTCGCACTTCTTTTCTCTGCAATGCGCGACCCATTCAACCTGCAACTGCAAGCTTCTAATCCAGCAGTAAAAACACATAAAAACACCGCAATTCAACTAACTCAGCGAATCGAGCAAACTCCCCAAAGAAACAGATAAATTCCATCAGTTGCAGCGACCAAACCACAAGGAGAATACAAAAGCGGCCAAAGCCCATCGAGTAAGCAGCAGAGACAACGAATCAGACGCCCGGCGCATTCATCGCGCATTTCTTCTCCGAATTGAACCGGAATTCCGCACACAGAATGCGTAATCAAGCAGCACGAACTCGAATTGCGAACGCAAATTACCTGCATTGATCGATCGCGAGCGGGATCAAGCGAGCAGAGACAGCGGATTCCGAGGGTTTTCTGAGGGTACAAGGGAGCGTGGACGCGAGAGTGAGAAGCGATGAGCTGATTGGCTTCGGGGTTGCGGTCGTGGAGATTCGAGAGAGAGAGAGGGGGGGGAAAAGAGAGACTAAGTGGGTCCCACTGAATTGGAGAATTTATAGCGGTCGTCGTCCAAGAACGTGAGGGCGCTGAAATCAGAGCCGTCAGATAGTTATGATCGTTCCTGCGAAGGTGAAATCAGGGCCGTTCATCAGAGATCGTACCATGTTGCGCTTGAGGAAATAGACCGGGATAAGGTCCCCGGTCTCCTTGATTCCTTCCAAACCGTTTTTCATTTATTCATTTTTTCCTCTCTATTTTGGGGGATTTATTTATTTATTTATTATTGATTTTGTCTATCCTAACTCTAACTATCCTCTCTCAAACTTTTGTTTTGCCTATTTTGCAAAGCACGAAAATTGAACCCCGCACCTATGATACTAATATCACGGGTCGATATTTTTCCTAGCTTTGAAACAGCCCGTGTGCTTCCTAATGAGTCGTTCACGACAGACCAGCTTTGTTTCTTTTGTTGTTCCATAAAAGCATACCACATCCAACTTAGCTCGAGCATCCTTTATATTGAGTGAAAACAGATTACTTTAGGTATTGCAACTAATTTCAGCTTGCCACGATCTCATTAGGAGAGCGACATCAGCTCTTGACCAGTTTGTATACAGAAGATCAATCCTGCCTTTAGAGCTTCCAATGGATGTATTCTATCTAATCCTAGAACTCTTAGCACAAATCGTCTTGATACCACTCCTACTTACTCGATTGCCTCTTACCATATACATCGCTCATTTACTAATTGACATCGATAAGCACTACTTTAAAGTTATACGAGTGTAAGAAAATCTAGAAACTTAAGTGGTTTGATTCCCGCATCGTACAAAAAACACGGAACATCTCCCCCACTCAATTCCACAATGCCCTCATTACAGTCTGCTCCATTGCTTCCTTGTGCCCAATAGAACAGTTTTTTCTCCATTGGTAGCTTTTTTTTTTAAAGGCCATTCGAGTTTACTTTGTTCACCCGTGAATTTAAGTGTGCCACTTTGGCCAACTGCATTTATTTTGCAGCATCGTTTTGTTGGTTACCCTCGCTTTCAAAGTGTGGCACTTTGGCCAAATGCACTCACTTGGTGGCACCCTTTTTTTCCCATAATAAGCACTTCTTTATATTAATTGACCAATGGAGGTTTTTCCTTATTTGAAGTATGATAGATAATCCATCTTGAGATTCGCCAAATTAATCCAAGAATGTTATCCCATTTTAGTAATGAATCAATTTCTTGTTGCACCGCCATTGGCATTCTAGAAGCAAGTTGAGGACCGCACTTTATTCAAGTCATTTTTTTAGCTCCTGCAATTCACTCTCTATACTCGTAGGATTGGGTAAATCACAGATTTTCTTGGACTCACGCACCTACTAGAGGGATCCTGTTTTGATACCACTTGTCATGAGCTAGCATTTTTCTTGGCCGCAGAACAGCCGATGCGCCACCTCTCAAGTCGTTCACGCCAAGCCAACCTTATTTCTTTCATTGTTCTATAAAATACTCAAGCGAATGTCTTTCTCGTATCAGATCATATCACGCCCAGTTTAACTCGGACATCATTTGTATTGAGTAAGGGCAAATTACTTTAGACACTATAACTGGTTTAGGCTAGTCATGACATCATCAGGAGAATGATGTTAGCTCCCACCTAGTATGTGCACGGAAGGCCAACCCTGCCTTTAGAACTCCTAAATGATGTATTATATATAATCCTAAAACTCATAATACAAACCATCCTGACATCATTTCTACTGACTCAGTTGTCTCTTACTCCTTGCATCTCTCATTTACTATGTTGACATCAAGAAGCACAACTTTAAGATTATAAGAGTATGAGAGGACCTAAGAACCCAATTTGTTTGATCCCCTGCATCGTATAATGAACACGGAATAATTGGGTCGCGTCACTAGCGTCTCCATCCTCCAATTCATCCACTAGCAGGCCACATGCTTACTGACATTTTGGGGATTAAATAGTGCAAGGATCAAATGATTTTTAATTTTTTCAAGCCCAAAAAAATTATTTTTAATTCAAAATTTGGGGTTTGACCAAAAAAAATTAAATTAAATTGGGGGAGACATTTTGCCCCAAATTCTCCTTCCCTCTATTTTCCACTATAAGTTTGCTCGAATAATGAGTATGTATCTGTTCTCCACCACCCCCCCCCCCCCCCCAAAAAATGCTTAAATCCAAATCGAAGGATCCTGTGACCACCTCTAAAAGCGAAGACATCTGGGTTTTCTAGATTTACTCCTCGCATAAGGAGAATTCAGGAGGAGGATTAATGTATCATACGAAAATTAAGAATACACTCGAAGAGTTTTGAACACCATATTAACGGTACGCTCAAAAGAAAAAAGGATTATGAAATACATCCACCCTACTTACTATCGATCGATACTTAAGTTCATATGGAAAATGTTGAGCCGAGATTCGAGAATATCATGATTAAATAGTATTCCTATTTTAACGAGGAACCAATTTGAATTCGAATACAAGGGGATCGTTTGGCCATGAAAAAGCTGCCTCTTGTCATTTTTGGCTAAAGAAGCTACTCATCGAAGAAAAGATGATTTGTGGCTATCGCAGTCGTGTAGTCCCCCACCTTTTTACTTTATGTTCAATCGGACGAATTTTGTTTTTTTTGGCTAATTCTGAAGTCAATTTACGGCCCAATAAATAAATAAACGAAAGCATTTTGGATTGAAAAAAATCGTGTTAGACCTTTGGGCCATGCAAGCACCGTTTGACACTTCTAAAGCCCTTTGCCCGAAGCAGGTTCGTGGGAGCTTTTAGTATCAGCATTTCTGGAATGTTAATATTTTCTTCCTTTCAATTTTTCCACCCTAAATTTTCAAAATTATGAAAGCGCACTCAACATCTCCACGACGTGACATTGCCAGCAATGCCAAATTTAACCATCGACGAGCCAAATCTAGCACAAGCGACCCCTATCTGAGGTCATGTGACCTCAATCGATATCCCTTGAAATCGGGCAACTCTAGCTGGCCCTCACCTAATGATCACTTGTGTCAGTGTTGAAGGGTTTGAGTTCATTTAAAATTAATATATTTATATACAAGAAAAGTCCTTCACAAGTGTAATTTTTTCAAATACAATTTAAACGGTTTGCCAATGTAGTCTTAAACCTATTGGAATACCAAGTACCACTTAGATAGTAGGTTGGAGACAAACCTAATTCTGAAACCAAGTATGCTACCTATAATAGCAAGCCCTCTTACCCAATTTAGGAGACTGCCTTTTAGTTTCTAGAATCATTTTTGAAGCTCAATCATAAAGGTGCTAGAATTTTCTGATTTAAGTTCTACTCTAAGTAGCAAGTGGAGAGTATACTAAACTACACCGTACTACCGAATTAATAAGAAGATTCTAGGAATTGAGAAACCATGCTTGGATGAGAAAAAGAGAGAAAATTTTACGGACTCATAATGAGGAAACTTCACACTGGTATTAGGAGAAGGCTAGGCCTTCAGAAACACAATTCACTTTATGTAGCTATGTTGTGCATGCATGAATGTATTACTAGTTAGAGAATTGATTATGTAACGATCTTTAGGTGACTGTAAGAATAACCGTCTATATTTTTGCCACAAAACATAAGTAATTAATAATTAAAAATTGCTTTGAGATGTACTCTTTTAAAAAATTTGTTGCCCACAAAATACCGTTATTCTCACAATCACTCGAAGATGGTTAAGTTAGCAAAGCCCTATTAGTTATTAGCAATCTCTTGGCTTGTATATGCATTGGGAGTATGAGATTACATACCATTCTCAGACCGAACAGAAGAAGAAGTGGTAAATTGAGCTTTGGTGCATATTATCGTGGGGAAACAAAGCGAAAGAGAGAGAGAGACAGAGATATGCTGTTAGAACATCATGAGATTAAACCTAAGTAGGGTGATTTCCTGTTGTCGCGTAAGCTATTCGCCCCCTCTCTAGTGTCTCAAGTGACCTGCATCTTATGCTCCGTATATAAACTCGTTGCGTGCCATATGTTGATGTGAAATATATGACTATGCGCTAACTTCAACACGTCGGGGCCGCCTCTCGAATTATACTCATGTCATTACCTGTGTACGCCGATCCGATTAGCTATGTCCTGTGCACCATCTGTAGTATCCATGACGCATATTATCATCGACATATCAGATCCCTAGATAGGGCTGTGTGTTGATTAGTTGCTCGGTCGCCGGCTTGTTTTACTCTGCATCTAGGTCGACTCGCTCGTAGTGTCTGCGGGCTTACTTTGGCTCAAAGAGATGGGAGAAGGATGTACGGGGACGGGACGAGAGCGGTGCGGCAGAAGCTGAGTTGAGACTGTCTGTATAGAAGTGGAGAACCATGCCAACGAGGTCATACAATTACTCGCGACAGGAAGGCAGCAGCATTTTTGCTGCAACGGCTGCTGCTATGTTTCTTCCCAGAATCCGTATTACAGTTTACGTGCACAACCAGTCGGTTTGAATGGCTGGTTCTCTTTCTATGTGACAGATTCCTGAAATTCTTCATGTCGAGATGCACTTTTATCAACATGAACCTGCGCGGTACAATGCATAGCGATGCTGTGCCGGTAACACAGTGGAAGCTCCAATCTCGATTCCAGTCGTAAGGATGAAGCATTAACCACGTTTCACTTCTGCTTGGAGGACATAAATCACGTCTTGGAATCGCCAGCCCCTCCAGAAATTTGGGGCAAAGTCCCTGCGCAGAGAATCACAGGCAGTATCCGCTATTTCATCGGCACAAGGCCTGGACCGTGTCCGGTTTTGATTTCTGGTCAAGGTCGGGCTCTTTTGGATCTGGTTATCGGGTTTCGCATGGGAACTGTAGGGGAACTTTTATGCTCATCAAGTCATTGTTTCGGATTTGGTAGTATGTATTTTCCATTTATGGCTTTCTCCAATAAGATCAAGATGGTTCTATACCTAATGTGATTTGGAGGAGTAATTTGCTGATGTTCTTAATATTTGGTATCCAGTGTCTTCAGGTTGTGGAATCGACGACTTTACGATAGTATTGTATCCGCATGCATAAATCGTCAACCTCAACAAGTTCGGCAGTATGGTACGACAGATCCTTCGTCCAGTCCGGTTGACAAAAAGCTGATGAACTATTCACTAATAAGTAAAAATACTTGATGTTTTTGCTGAACAAGAGCCCTATAATGACATTAACAGAGGAAGAGCAACACTGTTGGAGCCTAAACAGGTCAGTTATCATCCTCCATTTCGATGCATCACAAGCCTTCTTTACGATTCCAAGCCACCTAGCAAAAGGAGGGAATTCAAAGCCAACGAACCATCCGAAGAACACAAGGACGAGGGAATCATAGAGCTAACTATGGAATCGACTCTTCTTCGGACCAGCTACAAGTGCCTTCAGAATAGCTTCACTCATCCCATCAGCATAAGGGAAAAAATGCCCGGCACCGGGTACCTCGTGGTACTGAATCCACGAAAGCTTCTGTGCAATGTGCCGCTGAAGCAAAACGGGGACTAGGCTGTCGTCATCGCCTTGCCACAGATGCACCGCTCCTTCCTCGTTCGGGAAAGGGTTCTCCATTTCCATAGGATCGAACTCCCAACTCCCGAAACCGACCATCAAGTCCCGAAGGATCGACTCGGCTTCTCCCTGTTGCCTCGCGATTGCCTGCGACTGTATTACAAAAGAACAAGGGCAGTTATCTGACAAGTTAAGCTTTCGGCTAGGACCAATTCAGCAAATCTTAGTCAGTCATACTACGAGGGGAGAGAGAGAGAGAGAGAGAGAGAGAGAGAGTTACTGCGTCGTTGCGGCGCTTGATCATCTTGGGGATGATTTCCATGTCTTGACGGCCCAACATGCGGGGTGCACGGGTGACGACGCTGGATGCTGGGAACCACTTTTGGGTGTTCCACCAGTAGGCGAGCCAAGGAGCGTAGTGAACCACTCTGAGTGCCCACTGGTCCTGCGATGGCTGCAAGTAGTAGCCTGCCCTGGATAGGTTGGCACCAAACCCGGGCCACCAGTAGTTGATTACAGGAGCGGTGAGAGCTGCTCCAGCTAACCTGCCAGCGGCTTGTCGCCGTTAACATTTGGATCTGGTAGGACAGTATGTGGCTAAGTATCATCAAGGTAATTTCGCAGAGAGACTCTGTATAGCTCTCCTTATTTTACAGAAGTCACTTCTGTTATGATTGTTTTGTTTAGTACATAGCTTGCTCAATGGACAGGCGCGAGTTGAGCCAGGTCGGTCTCAAGCGCTCGAGCATTGTCGCCGTTTGGGCTAAGTATTTACCTGTGAGGGATATACTTGAGGACAGCCCAGGTAGCCTGGCCTCCCATGGAATGCCCGACCACATAGAACTTGGCTCCCAGCCCCAACTGATCGGCAAGCTCTTCTATATCCAGAGCCAGACTCTTTGGCGTTCTTTTCGGGTCCGGGTCGCTTTCTCCGTATCCCGGTTTATCGAATGACAAGACATACACCTTCAATTCCTCAAGAACCACCTGAAAACAAACGACCCGACATGGACTAATATTCATTTACCAGAACTGGCTGTTGATGTTAGAATGCAGAAGTTCGGTCTCATGAGCATGGAAGGATAAGTCTAAGTTATAAGAAGAATCTTGAGTACCGGGGAAACATCCGTTGCTATCACTGCGTCGTGCCTAGAGGAGTCGGAGCCGTGCACAAAGATGATCTTGTGCTCAGCCAATTCCCTCGGCACTCCATGCTCTTTGTAGGCCAAGTTTCGGCCATCCCTGAGCCTCACAACGGGCGCCGTGATGGGCGGACCGCCCGGAGAGCCGCATCTTTTGGGCGGCGGAGGGCGGATGCGCCGATATGCTAATGCAGGCAGCACGGCCAGCACGACAGCCGCGACTCCTCTCAGCATTCCTGGCAAGCACAGCAAAAGCCTGTCGAAATGGTTCGTTACCCTTTCCATTCCTCCCTCTTTCCTCCTCTCATCTCTAACCCCTTTCAAACGTGCTCTCCTGGGCGCGCCTCCGTCTCTCCCGGGCACCCCCGTAAGGTTTTTGGATCTGTAACGAGAATGCAAGCAAAAGGCTTCGAGGAAGAAGCGGCTGAAAGGCTTGGTTTATTATGCAGGATGACGGATGCGGTCTTTCTTGGTTGGTTTCTCGCAAATTACATGCACGAGCATCGAAGCCTATTTACATGCCCTGTCGGCCGACACTTGCCCGAACCGAAATGGACGAGAATTACGATTCGATTCGGCTCGGTTTCAATTTGGTTGGACTTTCGGTTAGATTTTAACCCTCCTGGTTACTTTTGCTTTTTAACTACGAAGCTCAGCTAACCGCTGGACACCTGGGGCCCCACGAAGTACAATTATTGGTCTGGACACTCGCAGAGGCAGGGAGGGCGAGGATTCTTGAACCCATGCAAATACGGGCCCGCCCGCTATCTACCCAGCGCCATACATCGGGATACGTGACATTTTTTTATAACACTGATACGTGACATTTCATTTTTTGAAAATTAAAGAATTTCGACGCGTTGGGACATGTTGTATATTCGTTATATATTTTTATATATGCATGATAAGTTACCATTTTTACAAAAAAAAAAGGTTAATACGGTAAAAAAAAAGCCCCAAATCAGTACATCTATAATAAATTTACTTTAAACTATTTTTTTAACCACTAAAAATTCTAAACTGGTACATTTGTAATAAATTTACCCTAAACTAATTTTTTATAGCACGAAAAACCCCAAACTACTACACCCATGATAAATTTACTATTCATTAAATAGACTTAACACCATGAAAATTTTTAAATTGATACACATGTGACAAATAGAGAGTGAAAAATCTCAAACTGATATACCCGCGTGAGCTGCCACGTACCATCCAACTCGATAATTTGATGCTAAATTTAACAAAAATTAATGGATAGTAAATTTGTTGCAAGTATATTAGTTTGTAGTAAATTTGTTACAAGTGTAGTTTAAATTTTTTGTGATAAAAATAATGAGGTTAAATTTATCACACACATAATTTGATATCTTTTATAGTATTAATCCTTTGAAAAAAAAAAAAAAGCTTTTGAAGTAAAAACGAAAATTAAATTGCCATTAGTGCTCTCTTTATGGTGGCTGATGTGGCCTGCTGAAGCTTTGGAGGTCCCCCCCCCCCCCCCCCCCCCCAAAAAAAATTTTAATGAGAAAATTAAATTGCAGAAGGCGTGGGGGAGGACCGTGTCAATGTCTAGTACTGCGACGTTGCAATCTCCTTTCGATCTGCCTTTGCTTCTCCTCCCTTTCTTTCCTTCCTTAGGGTTTTGTGCCATGTTTTCTACCACGTTGCAGTCTCCTCTTTGTCCTTCTAGATTCTTGCCTTGCTTGCTTCTCTGCGATGAGTTCTACCACGAGCGAGGTGTCCTTGTCCCACACGTGTCCAGCACCGACGTGATCAAGTTCGCGCAGGCTTATATCTCATCTCGTCATTTGTTTCGGATTTGGCAGTACGCTTTTTTTTTTTTTTTTATCTCTGGCTTTGTCCAATGAGATCAATTTCGCTCTATACCTGATGTGATTTGCAGAAGTAATTTGCTGATGTTCTTAATATTTCGTATACAGTGTCTCCAGGCTGTGGGATCGACGACTTTTCGACAGTATCCTTTCCGCGTAAATCGTCAACTTCAACAGGTTCGGTAGTATGGCACGACAGCCTCCTCCGTCCAGTCCGGTTGACAGAAAGCTGTTGAACTGTTCATTAATAAGTAAAAGTCCTCGATGTTTTTGCTGAACAAGAGCCTTACAATGACATTTAACAGATGAAGAGCAACCCTGTTGGTGCCTAAACAGCTGGTCAATTATCATATCACAAGCCTTCTTTCATGACTCCAAGCCGCCTAGCAAAAAGGAGGGAATTCTACTGAATGTAGAGATGTTCGGGGTATCGTAGAGAGGTGAAGGTGTTAATTATAATAAAATATTTATTAAATGTAATTCTAATTTAAGGTTAAATTAGGATAAATCTTTGTATTTTGATTTTGAGAAATAAAGGAGATCGAAAAGGTACAAATTAATTCTGCAGTGATTTGACCTTCCACCTAGCCTACTCCACTCTCCTGAATTTAATGGCCTCGACAAAGTTGGAATTCACTATATAATTCTCGAGATTTTACAGCTTGTACAGAATGTTACTGCTATACGAAACTTAGGAGTTAATCCTCTGCAAAAGTCAAGCGCCTCATATTTACTTCCTTTCCAATTTGCAAAGTGTTCACACCCTCAGCACAAGTTTATGACAAGAAATCACCAGCTAGCAAATTTGACGCAACGGAGAGGATGAGAGACCTACTCCATAGGAAAAGCAACACAAAATTCCACTACATATATATCAAGCGATGCGACGGATATTATATCTACACTCGATTTACTCAAACATTCTCGGTGTTTCTCGATCCCCAATTACACTTGACAACTTACACGGTATTTAGCCCTCAAAATTGCTAGCGGAAGACTCTCGATCTTGCCAAAGGATTCACCAATCTAACCACAAAATTTATTTGCTACCAAAACCCATTGAACGTAAATATACAACATCAACAAAAATAGGAAATCCCGGCAACCGACTTATAAATTCATTGCCGAAAATGATTTCTTTGTTTTGTGATAAAAAGTTATCTGAGGGTATCTTCTTTCCTTCAACTCAACTACCTGCGACCATAGCGGATGAGCTCAAACTCGAGATATATAATAAGCAAGTATAATAACTGTAAATGATTCGGTATAGAGCACACTCTTCCAAGAGCAAACCCTCTCCAGAATACAGAGGACGAGGTAAAGAAAAGAGCTTAACTAGGAAATCATCTCTGCTTCTGACCAACCATAAGTGCCTTTACAATGGCTTCGCTCATTCCATCAGCATAAGGGAACAAATGCCCGGCACCGGGTAGCTCGTGGTACCGAACCCACGAAAGCCTTTGCGCGATGTGCCGTTGAAGCGAGACGGGGACTAGCCTATCCTCATCGCCTTGCCACAGATGCACTGATCCTTCCTTGTTCGGGAAAGGGTTCTCAATGTCCATAGGATCGAACTCCCAACTCCCGAAACCGACCATCATGTCCCGGTGGATGGACTCGGCTGCTCCTTGTTGCCTCGCGTTCACCAACGGCTGCATTGACAGAAGAACAAGGCCAGTTATCTGACAAGTTTGCCTTTGGATAGGACTAATTCAACGACCTGTTGATTAGTCATACTATGAGTGAAGGGGGGAGGAAAAGAAAAAGGGAAAAACCAAACAAGAGCAAAAGTTACCGCGTCCTTGCGGCGCCCGATCATCTTGGGGATGATTTCCACGTCTTGACGGGACATGATGTGGGGAGCGCGAGCAGCAACGCTGGATGCGGGGAACCACTTTTGGGTGTTCCACCAGTAGGTGAGCCAAGGGACATAGTGAGCCACTCTAAGTGCCCACTGGTCCTGTGGTGGCTGCAGGTAGTAGCCTTCTGTGGATAAGTTGGCGGGAAACCCAGGCCACCAGTAGTTGATCACGGGAGCGATGAGAGCTACTCCGGTCAACCTGCCAGCGCTTGCCGTCATTAACAATTTGCACCAGGGAGATGGTATGCGGCTAAGATTAGGTCACTATAATGGTTGTTCTGTTTTGGCTATAGTTTTGCTCAACAGGCAGGCTTGATCGATCCATGGTTGCTCTCGATGGCTTGAACGTGTTGGCGTTCGGGTCATTACCAGGTCCATAACCGGGCAATATTTATCAACAGCCTACTCCTCTGCTTCTTTTTTTAAGGTTCTTTTCCATGTCGGCCAGGTTGACAGGTCGAGAATCATGACCCGCCAAGCTCGTCAGGCCTTTGAAACATGGATTTAGCAGTATGCAGTCATTCCCTAAAGGTGATCCTTGCTATTTCATTCCCACCAAAAAACGATTCAATCCTCTCTAAATGACTGATGAACTTTCTTTAAGTTGGTGTAAATACCTGTGGGGGATATACTTGAGGACACCCCAGGCAGCCTGGCCTCCCATGGAGTACCCAATTACATAGAACTTGGTTCCCAGTCCCAACTGATCAGCAAGCTCTTCTATATCCAGAGCCAGACTCTTCGGTGTCCTTTTTGGGTCCGGGTCGCTTTCTCCGTATCCCGGTCTATCAAACGACAAGACATACACCTTCAATTCCTCAAGAAACGCCTGAACGAAGAATGACCCGACATGGACCAACTCAGTTATCAGAACTAGCTGCTGATGTTAGAGAACAAAAGGATGGTAGCATGAACACAAATGGATTCTAAGTACCGGGGAAACATCCGTTGCTATCACCGCATTGTGCCTACAGGAGTCAGAGCCGTGCACAAAGACGATCTTGTGTTCGGCCAATTCTCTCGGTACTCCATGCTCTTTGTAGGCCAAGTTCCGGCCATCTCTGAGCTTTACTCGGGGCGCTGTGATGGGCAGACCGCCTGGAGAGCCACAAGTTTTGGGCGGTGGAGGGCGGATGCCCTGATATGCCAATGACAGCATGACCAGCGTGACAGTTGCGACTCTTCTCAGCATTCCTGGCAAGCATAGCCAAAATATATCTGAAATTGTATGCTAACCTCATTGTCTCTCTCTTTCCTAGTCCTTCTCGTGCGCATCATTTCTCTTTGTTCCGCTCAGTTTTGCACGGACAGTTTGGATTATTAGGATCTGGGAATTCTCTACATTTCATGCATGGAAATTGAACAGAGCTCATACAATCACAGCCCACAATCTACACTTCATTTCTTATTCAATCATGGAAAACTTCATTACCCAATGTCATAAATGATTTTTCAAAAAAAAAAAAACCTCAGATGAAATCAAAAGGAAAAGAATTCAATACAGGGAAGAAGGTGAACAGTCATAGTATCCAAGCAGGTGAAGAGTTTCTTCATGTGGAGAGAGAGAGAGAGAGAGAGGACCTGAATCTTGTTGCAGCACCTGATATTTTCCTAGAAAACTTCAATCCTTTCGCATTCAAGAACAAAGCAGCTCTTCACCACCTACATGAACAGCTTCAAATCTATGAAAGCCGTTCCATGTATAAGCTACCCCAGATTTTGTTCAGCCCAAAATCTGAAAATCACACCAAAACCAAGGTACCCAAACACTCAAGAAAGAAGTTCGGAAGCCAGGTCAACTTCTTGAAGAACTAGCACAAGATGCCACAAAAAAGAAAAGAAAAAAACTAGAACAGATCTTGGAACAGAGCAATACAAAAAGATCCCCAGGTTCTAGGCACTCTACTTGCTGACAAAAAAGAACTAATCAGGAATTTTTCTCTGCGGAATGAAAATTGTTTACCCAATATGCAAGGCAAGATAAGAAGACCTTACCCATTCTAAATTTCTTTTTCTTTTTCTTGAACAGATGGTCCTATTTATCATCATGTAAAATCAGTGGATGCTTCATCTTGCAAGACTTAGTAAAGTCAAGTATTTTTTTGGTTGGCGAGGATGGGAGGGTGGAGTGCGCACAAGCATTAATGGTTTATCACGTGAGAGAGGAATATAATGTTAGGAAAGCAGAAGATTCATGGGCCACAAATGCGGAGAGGATGAGGCACGGGTGAAGATAGGCAGATTTTCAATTCTTCGAATTATTAGGTGGGATTCTTGTTGCGTTCATAAGCCACGAGAGTCGAAAACAAAGAAGGAAAGAACGATTTACTTCGGAGTTCTAATTGTACTCGTTGAAAAAGAGAAGGAAAAAAAAAACTTTTCTTTTTGGCAGCAACAAGCATTTCGAAAGGGAAAAAAACGAAAAATGCTTTTCTGACGGAACTGTTAGGGACGGTACAATCTCAACCGTAGATCTACACACCATCACTGCGTATTTTACATAAATCACTCATTGATTAAGAGATCGTGCGGTCAGAAATAACTCACAATATCTTTCGGACTATTAAATTAGCAGATTCCCAAAAAAGCCGATCTTATTAGTTTTTAGGGGGTATAAAGGACACCTTAAGTGCCAACATTTGTACGTGGCACTTACTTTGGTGTCAATTTTTTTTTAAATCACTTCAATATCAAATTGAAAAAAAAAAAGGGATCACTTTAGTACCAACAACGAGAAATTCTAGCAACTTCACCAGAGTTGGCACTTGGATAATCATTTTTTAAAAAATTAGCATTTAAATAATTAAAAAAACGATCGCTTTAGTATCAAATTGGAGAAAAAAATGATCATTTTAGTGTCGACGGCAAGAATTTCGGCGAACTCACCGGAGTTGGCACTTAAAAAAAACATTTTAAAAAAGATTGACACTTAAGTGATAAAAAAAATATTTATGTTAGATTAAGCTTTGTACATAAAAATATTAGTGCTTGAGGTATTCTTACGCCGTTTTCACAGGGGTAGTGGGCCTACGATGAAATGAATGCTTTTCCTTGTATATTTATGAGACAAGCGCTTCTCAGCTTCTGGCAGCGTTTTCTAACCTATGGTGGACAGCAGCCGCAAGAGACTTCGGCAGTCTTCTCTCCTCGCGATTGTTGACCGGAGCAGAAAATTTTGCTGGAGGGTGACCTCATGCAAGAACGTTTGGTCAACTCAAACCACCAATCCATCTAGAATGTCTAGGGGAATTTGTCCGGTGACAAATTGAACCAGACAACCGTTTGCTTGGTCAGTGCTGTTTCGGACCCGGATGTCACGGCCTTCCATCGTCGCTCGGTCCTCAGCAGTTTTTTCAATTCCGGGTTCGAACCGCAGTTCATACTTGGCGCATTAATCGACTTCGGAACGCCAAGCCAGTCGTGAAATTCCGCATGGACACTGGTCGCCCCCGGGCATCTTGGCAGCAGGCGTTTTTAACACCGACTTCGGAGAAACCGATTATTGATTTCATAACTAGGTTCCCAATTACAGAGTTCGTGCATCAGTTACTTAGATGGGTTCACGACCAAATCTTTCGCTATGAAAGACTATTTCTTCTCCTCGTCGTCCTTGTCGTTGGTGTTGTCGGGGGGCTGGTTCACGGCGGCAGATGATGCGCCGTGCTGAGGGTCAGGTTGCTTGTACGTGGAGAGCTTCTCAATCAACTCCTCAAGTAATGCCTTATTCTCTTGAGCCAGCTCTTCTGATCTCTTCCTCAGCACCTCATTCTCATGGACGATGGCACAGTTCTTTAGAAGCAGCTGATAGTTTTCTTCGTCCATTGTTCCCACGCCCCACACCCTGTAATCAACATACAAAAAGCACACCGATTAATATGCCACTTATGCGATCGTACCAGATAAATGTCTCTACTTAAATGGAAATGTTTGTTATGCTCTTAAGTAGACCCGGGTTGAAAACGCAAAACTGAAAAGCCCGATCGGGTCGGCATCGTTTTTATCGTTTTGAAATTGGAAGAAAAAAAAAAGACGGAGCACATTGTTGCCGAAACTAGGGGAGAGAAATCTATAAGTAGAAAGAAAGTAAAGATTTGGCCGGATTCGGGGTATGCCCCTGTGCGGATAAAGGAACAGCGGTAACGTAAAATCGCTAGCGATAATGCCAGCGTTTTCCAATCAAAATGCGCGAGACGAAAACGAGAATTTGCCAATTTACTCGGTAGAAGAAACAAAGCAAAACAAGTTTCGCGAGAGAAGTGTCAACAGATCTATAGCAGAGACCTGTGTAGAGTCCCTAGCAGCTAGACGAGGCTGAGTTGCTTGTAAGTTCACCTGGGTGGTGGTCATATATAGGGAGGTGAATCGAAAGGGAAAAGAAGGGCCAAACGAGTATGGTGTGCAGGTCCCCCACTTCGTCCGACCCTTTTTTCTTGTACGAGATCATTTTTGCGCTCCACACATGTTTACCGTTTCGCACCTGAGGGATTGACCATGTGACCAGGACATACAGAGCTGCGTGCTTCGCATTTCACCGTTTCAGGATATGTGCCAAACCGATTCCCTGTCCAAGTATTTTTCTTGCCAGGAAGGAGATAAAAGAAAGGGAAACAAAGAGGAACCACAAGAAACAGACCTAAACAGAAACCGAAGCCGGCGAAAAGAAGTTGGCCACTTTGACAAGAAAACGAAGGTTGAACCAGCAAAAACTTGGATTTACAGCCTGCGCACCATGGCAGCTGCGAAAACCTTTCTAGGCATATCTTCATCCTGCTCTGGCATGCTCATGCTCTATCAACGGGAAGGACACTGGAAAACATTGTTCCTTCCACAGCTTGATTTTACTCGGTCTCCAATTAATTGTTGATGGTGCAGCGCCAGCGTCATGTACGAACATATGAAAATCCAAGGGGAACTCAGCAAGAAAAGATCTTGAACCTGACCTCCTAGGGAAACATAAATGACAATATCATTTTACGGATAATTCAAAATGCTCATGGGACTGGCCTACTCAACAGCAGATGCGCAGGAAACATGAAGAACAAGAGGCATCATCAGCGCAAGTCCCTCGCTTCCTGCGACGACCATTTCATGTGTCAGTCGTGAGGTTAGCAATCCAATGAGTCGGACAGCTTCGTCAAGCCAATGCCAACTCGCTATCGCGTTACTTTAAAGGGAAATGTATCCAGACATATAGATTGATGCATCATGTTGTCATCGAGACATTGTCAATGGTAGAATGTCCATCTGGGCTCACATGGGACCTCCAAGGAAGGTCTCGCCAATGTGATCAAGAAAATGCTGGGAGGGTGTCTTAAACCGTTAGAAGGGCTTGACTTGTATAGGCCGGGAGTTAAAGGGAAGATCTGTACAAGAGAAGCAGTGGTGCACAAACCAACGAGATTCACTTATGACAAGAGAATTACCTAGACAGATACTGGCACGAAGTAATTTTGAGGTGTAACAAGAAAATTTACATGCACATCATATGCGGTCTCTAAGGACTAACATAAAACTGTCATAAAACATCAACAGTTTCTAGTGTCGCAAAGCTCACTGCGATTAACTAAATACTGAGCAACTATGGTATATATCAATTTTTGTACAGACCACAAGGTACACTGCATGACCTGCATTCACAGAAAATGCGATGCTCTCTGTGACAATTCCACAAACAAGGGCTCAACGAGGGCACCAAGAGATGACAGGGAACCAGCCATTCCAAGTCCAATCCAGGCCAACTACTTCCAGTTCCAGCGAGATACAATGATGCGGCGGTTGCAGGGGCCAGCAAGCGTTGCTTTGAGTGACGCTGTGACAGCCCAGCAACCTCAGTGGCTCTTCTTGGCACAGTGATGTCAGCTGAAGAAAAATAGTTGCAATGAATTTCCATAGGAACATCTAATAACAGTAGAGAAAAGCCAAATTGAGCATCACAATATCAAGAGAAGAGAGAAATTACTTTAACTGAATCAAGAGCTTAGATTTGCAGGTCATATGGCTCCATAACATTATTCTCTTCGTCATCGTCATCGTCACCATCAACATCAACAGGGTGACACCTCCATATCTCGATGGCCGAAAGAAATGCCAAGCTTCCGGCCATTAAAGAAGCTGGAAGCTCTATTACAACCAAGGCTGGGGAAGTGGATGAATGCTTGATGCCTGTATAACCGTCCACTCCATTCCACCTTGGCTGTCTATGCCTGCAATCCTGCTCTTGAATGTACTTAGGGCCCTGATGGCCCACTCAGTTTCAAGCTCGAGTTCCAGCCAGCAGGATTGCAGGCATGGCCCGAGCCCCTCATCGGGGCCGGGCTAATCCAAAACTTGCATCAGGTTGCTGGTGGTGAGACTGCAGCGATTATTAGCATCATCAAATTTAAATGCATGTGAAATGACCATAGCCAGTAACCATAACACAACATCCACATGTGTACTTTTTGAACGTACTAAGAAATCATATCTTCAAATTTTGGCTCGGTGTTGCTTCTTCATTGATTTTTGGTTATGAAAATCACAAGTTTATGCGAAATTGCTACAGAGAGAAGACAGAAATAGGGTTGTTCTAGTTGTTCCAACATCTTCAAAGTACTTTTCCATTGGACCAAATTGTTAGCAATTCAGGTTTTGTAAGAGAATTCGACCCCAAAAAAAAAAAAATTCTGTAAGAGAATAGTCACTGCATCCCTACATTCTTTCATTTTAACACAACTACTTTAGCACAAAATAAATAATGATTCTTTAGTTAAGCAAGTTTTAGCGATCGCCGCGTTCCCACCAAAGAAGTGCAACAACAAATGTCAAATTCTAGAGTACAAAGAGCCATCATCCTTTGCAACTTGAGTTTCATATTTCCACAGACCAGACAGCTCAATCCCAAAAGTAAAAGGATAAAAGGCCAAAGTTGCATCCATTATTTTCCTATAAGTGGTCAACTGTAGGTCCAAATTAATCCCAAAATCTCAACCATACATTTAAGAGGGAAGACAGCTGAAAAATGAGAATAAATTGTCTGGCATGGCTGCATGCATCCCTGAATATTATGAGACATTAAGAACCGTACTTCTGCTTTTAACATTATCCTGCTGCCGACAAGAATATCCTCTTTTTGACCCAGAAAAACGAAAATATCCTCTTAATTGACAAAAAGCAGATGCAGAGACACCATCACTTCTATCCTCACCCATGCCAGCAACAACACACCCCTTTACCCAAATTAAAAAAGAAGAAAAAATCAACACGGTTCAGCTAAAACAAACTAGGGCCTTTCAGTCACTGAAATTATACCTGTGTAAAGGGTTGATGAACATGTTCATTTGGATGGACAAAAGGCATGCCAGGTCGCTGACAAGCATACTGGGACGAATGCAGATAAGCAGACGATGAGTGTGCACTGACATGGTTTGGACTGAATGGTGCAATCATGTCTGGATGCCCATACCCTATCCCCACGGCACTGGAGGATCCGGACCATGGCCCAGGTATATGCTGAGGTAGGGGCCGAGGCTGGTGTTCAGCAGGAACCTGAGGATGATGACTAGATCCAAGCTGTGGAAATTCTGTATTATAATTTATTGCTGGAGAATACATAGGTTGCACAGTGTAAGGCCCTCCAGGAAACCCAAATCCAGGATCAAATCTTTGCATGTACCTGGGGGAATCAAACATTTTGACGTAACGTGTTGGCAAGGTCAGAGAGAAAGTAAAATGACCATTGAAGAATCTAACCATAACAAAAGTTCAAAAAATGCGCCTAAATAAACTGCTCAACTCATGAGAAGAATGGCTAACAACATGCAGAGAGAAGAGCAATCTATGAGAAGAACAGTTGTCATAGAGCAGAGGAGATACTGTAACGTCCTTATATTTGCATCTTAAAGAGATCACTCACCGATTCAAGTTAAGCCAATGTCTACCTCCAACCAAAAACAATACAGTGGGAATTACAAAAGTTAATAATTGATTAATTTCCTCACCGAAGAAGTCTCAAGTCTGCCACAAACTTCCACAACATACTAAATCAGATATCCTCGTTGAGACTTGAGACTAAAACCAGCATACCTGTCATAGCTCCTGTCATAATCAGGATCCTTGCGGTCCACCTCTCGATCCCGAAATATAGCCACCCGATTGATGGATTTCTGCCTTCCAATAGGTTCCTTTTCTCTGCTTCTAGCTGATCCGCTGCTAGATGTAGATGAGTCAGTCAATCCCCTAACAGTGTTTGCTTCGTTGACTCCTGGCAGAGCCTTCTCTTCCATCTTGGATAAAGCCAAGGAGCTATGCTGGGAATTATCTTGAAACCTTGGCCCGGTTTCTCTTGGTCCAGTTTCTCTAGGTCCAGTTTCAGGTTTCACAGCCAATCCAGCACTGAAGTTGCTAGAGTTAAAAATCCGTGCACGAGCTCTATTATACTCCTCTTTTCTTTCCTCCACACTCTTGGAGCTGTTTGACTTAGTAGAATTTGAGTTACCCGCATTGGCATTTTGAAACCGCTTTTGAGGTCTCTGTTTAATTGCAACCTTCATGACACCAGTGTCCTGAGAAGGTAAATTTACTGGGATGTCTGCCAATCGTATTGGGGAAATCCTACACTCGGATGTCTTGCTAACAATGATGCGGGAGTTTGAGGCATCAGGCAAATTAGTGTCTAGCAGAACCATGGACTGCAAACCGTAATGCTGTGCAACCCGGTGCGCAGCCAGCCGTAGGTAAGATGTAGGCAGCTGCTGAAATTCCATCTGCTTTTGTGTTGGATCTCGAATAAATTTCTCCACATCTTGCTCCATGCGTAGTACTACAAAGGACAAAGAAGAGAGACAGTGTTACTATTGAGATGAGGAGCTAAAATCAACCTGAATGAAGACAGAAAGATCCGACGCTATCCTTCTATATTCCACCAATATCATGGTTAAGAATACCACTTTGTCTATCAATTATCTCCAAAAACTCCCAAACATCATATCAATTGAAGAATTCAGAGACAACAAGGCTCAAACTCCGCGACTATGAATAATTGCTGGAGCACATAACTAAGTGTTTAAAACACCGCATTGACGGGGGGGCCTGTGTGCACAATTTGCAAACTCAACCCAGGCATCTGGGACTCCGCCGAGTTTCAAAGCCATGTCCCCATTATTGGAAATAAGCACAATTCAATCTAGCACACAATAAGTGCCACAACTATACACACCCCAAAATGGAAGGTCTAACATAGCAAGCCACAATCAAGGATGCCTTCCTTCAACAAGAAAACTCCACAAAAACACGCTTTCATCCTACACCGAAGCTCAAAAAACCAAAAAAAGAAAGGAATTAAAGAGAGAGAGATAGAGAGAGAGCAATGACTCACTGGAGAGCCTCTCCCGAGGATTTTGCAGAGCCTCCCGGAGGAACTGATCCACGTGACCCAGAACATCCTCCGGGACCCTCTCCTGAGGCGGCGGAGCCGCGGCAGCCGAGCAGCCGCCGCCGCCGCCGCCGTCGAGGTCGTGGACATTCGGCTCCTTGGAGGAGAGCATCAGCCGCCTCATAGACTCGTCCACATCGGCCACCTCCCACGACTCGGGAGCCCCGGCGTCCTCCGCAGAACCCTCCATCGGCGACGGGAATCCGGCGATTGAGACAAAAGCGCGGTAAATCGCTAGGGTTTACACCAGAGGCCGAGGTGAAGCATCAGGGGAGTGAAGGGGCAGAAGAAGAGATCGGGCGGCCCATGGGAAGCTCGAATCGGAGGCCAATTGCGGATTCAGGGGAGACGTGGCGAAAGAGTGAGGACGGGAAGGGAGACGAAGTTAGGGTTTGTGGAGCTCGTTCTGACGACGATTCTTGGTGTGCGCGCGTCTATTGGAGAGAAAGAAAGAGAGAGGAGGGGACGGAAACTTGTGTAGCTCGGTCGGGGAGGTGAAAGCGTGTGCAGATATTCTGTCCCACGTGTCAGGAATATTTCTTTTTTTTTTTTTGGCCCTATCTTCGCGGGTCGGGTCAAATCATCTCAATTCTCATCCTGTCGTCACTCCTCCCTATATTCTCCGGTCACGCAATCACGCAGATAGATCCGAAATCAGAAGCAAAATACTAATAACAATAATAATTATCGAAATCGCACGCAACTGTCACGTTTATCTTAAATTAATTCTTTTTAGAACAAAATTTAAATCTATACATCCGTATCGCATCTCAAATTAATTTTTATATGTTAAGAAATTATTTTAATTGGTGCACCCATTTCACACCTATCCAGATTAATTTTCTTATCACGAAAAATTATGAATTTTTATGGATTTTCAAAACTCGAAGGAATTCCTGGGCCAAAATTAACAGACTTCGGTAAATTTCTCAATATGGAATGTGACTCTTTTCAAGTGGAAATTAATTTTGAAGTAATTATTGATACTAGTGTGTCGATTTGGGATTTATTGCAACGCGAAAGCTAATTGTTGCTCAAGAGTATTAATTTGAAATTTTTAGTATCATTAATCTTTTATATATATATATATATATATATATATTGCCAGATGTTTCCTTATTTTCTATGTGTTCCTATATTGAATATTTCCTTATTAATCTTAGTACCAATTTTGGTATTTCGATATCTTCCTATATTGTCCCTATCAGTGTCAGACAATTAGATAGGGACAATATAGGAACACATTGAAATTCTATCTTATTTTCTGCAGTTAATAAGTACGATAGCGTCTAATTGCTACATATGAGTCTTTTTATCGAAGCGGAGTTCGTGTGTTCTACATGATCAAGGTCTTTCTTTCCTTACTATATGAATATTTCCTAACTATGTATGTCAACAACATCTCAGGGACATTAACCTTAAAAAAAAAGTAGAATATTCAATTTGTAACTTACACGCTCACCCATAATTCCAATTACTATCAATGTCAATTATCTTTTGCCAACACTGCCACAATATACTTTTTCTCGAGTTAAAAGCAAATTTAAAATATTTTATATGTTCAAATATCTATAACTTTCGCGTTCAAATTGGAGTCGAACTTCACTTAACACTCGAGAGAAAACAAAAATTGTAAATACTTTGAAAACTATTTCCTTAGTTTGAAAATGGTAAAAGCATAGGTTTAGAAATTACAAGAGAAGGTATGCGAAATAACTTATGGAATCTAAAACTGTCGCAAGATGTTGAAAAGTAAACTAGTGTAGTGAACTTTGAAATATGATAATCTTATGGGTTAATACTACAAAAAACCTCAAGTTGGTACGTCTTTAATAAATATATCCCAAACTACAAACTTCAAACTAGTACACATATGACAAATTTACTTTTCATTAGTTTTCATTAAATTTTACTATCAAATTACTGAGTTTGATGTTACACGACAGTTGACGGGTATATCGACTTGGGATTTTTATCCTATATTTGTCACAAAAGTATTATTTGTAGTTTTTTGTTGTATTAATTCAATTTAACGGAAGGTAAATTTGTTACAGTTATACCAATTTATGATTTTTGATAGTTAAAAAATTAATTTGGATTAAGTTTGTCATAGGTGTACTAGTTTGATTTTTTTATGGTAAAAAAAATAGTTTAAGATGAATTTATCACAGGTGCATCGGTTTGAAATTTTTTACAGTAAAAATTATTTTAGGGATAGGTGAACCAATTTGGATTTTTCGTGATTAAAAAAATAACTTGAGGTAAATTTATCAGGAGTGTATCAATTTAGGTTTTTTGTAGTATCAATTCTAATTTTATTAAAATGTCATATATGAAACAAATTGGAATAGAGTAAACTCTGATTTATTATGAGAAGACTCATTATTTTTGCTTAGGGCTAATATTACAAAAAACCCTGCACTGATACAGATGTGATAAATTTATCACTTAATACCATTTTAATCACAAAAAATTACGAACCAGTACAACCGTGATAAATGTATATTTTGTTTGTTTTCATTAAATTTTACTTTTAAATTGCTGAGTTAGGCTATACATGACGGTTAATAGGTGTACTTATTTAGCGAAAACTAACATATGCTAATTTCTTTTTTCCAAAAATCAGAAAGGAAAAAGAAAAAGAAAAAGAAAAAGAGAAGCGATCGTTTTGGAAACGCAAGAGCTTAAAGAACGAACGAGAGAAGCGTATATATAGAGCAGAGGGACCTCGTCCTTCTTCCCCCAATTTCAGAGAGAGAGAGAGAGAGAGAGAGAGAGAGGATGAGAGGATTCAGCAGATTGATAGGGCAATCTCTATCCCGCCGACAACGAAGCTCCTTCCGCTCCCCATCTCGCCGCCTCATCTTCTCGTCTTCGTCGTTCTCAGTATGCTCCTCCCCGCTGCGGAGATCGACGCTGCTCTCCGGTTCGACCGGATCGAGCCCTTCTCTCTTCTCCGAGAAATGGAGCCGCTTCGCAGGTTCGTCGGCTTCGATCCTGTAATTTAATCGCTCATTTCAATCTCGCCGCCGTGAAACGGGGGGATGTTGAGTCGTGCTTTGTGCGATAGGTTTCGGTTAGTTTTGGCGCGTGGACAGCTTATTAAGCTTTGGTTAATCAGGGCATCGAATTACTTTGCTCCGATAGTCTAGTTTCTGTGCCCGAATCTCTTATCTGGTGGGAATTTTTTTTTTAGATGGATTTGTGCGCTTTGTTTCCACACTCACTAGTAGTTAGTCACAACAAGTTAATATGCTGAGCTTCGCGGTGAAGATCGTCTACTACGTGACAGACAAGGCGTATCAGTGCCTCATGGGTTGAGAGACGTAGTTATTGTTTGAAGATCATTTTGGTGAATACTATGCTTCAAATTTAGGCCTCGTAGAGACGAGGGATGATTTTGAGCTTTCCCATTCTGCCTGCTACTTTGTTACAGGGCAGAGGAGGAGCATGTTCATCCAAACTCAGTCCACTCCCAATCCAATGTCTCTGATGTTCTACCCCGGAAAGCCCGTTATGGAAGTTGGTAGCACAGATTTTCCAAATGCTCGCACTTCCATGAATTCCCCACTAGCAAGAGCCCTCTTTGGCATCGATGGTTGGCTCCTCTTGCTTCATGGAAGGTCGTGATTTTTGAAACCTTTTCGGTCACGAAGGTCATAGTAAGGCTGATTAATTTGCTTTTTCATCTTTTTAATACAGGAGTTACTCGAGTTTTTTATGGATCAGATTTTGTGACTGTAACTAAGTCCGATGATGCCTCTTGGGATCTTCTCAAACCTGAAATCTTTGCTGCTATTATGGATTTCTACTCTTCTGGGCAGTCACTATTTCTAGACTTGCAAACAGCATCTGCTATGGACACAGCTATACAGGAAGTATGTGCTTCATTTATAATGTTTGGACCTTCTTCTGCCTCCTTTTATTGTCTCCTCTGAAGTGTTTTTCACTGGAAAATCTTCTCTTTTTCTTGGGATCTTTTTGCTGTTATCAAATATTGATCTTTTATCGCTTTAGCATGATGTCTGTTAATATAAAATTGCTCCTTTCTTCATTGTGGTTGTCTAGGCATTGATGATGTTGACGTGGATTTAGATATGCCTATCATTATTTGCCTTTTGATGATAAGTCGAGATTGACACTTTTTAATGTTTTCCTTTGTTAGATCGATCGAGTTCTGTTTAATTTCATCAAACACCATGAAACTTGTACAAGAGAGGATATAGAGTTTTGAAAAACACACACAAGTACCATTGACAATATTGTTCTTCAGAGTTGAACTGGACATGGATTTAGAAAGGTTAATTTCTATTCCTTGAGAATGTGGTATTCTTCCAAACTATGTCCATAACTTATCTTATTACATATGATCATATTTCAGTTATCATGGTACAACAAAATAAATGTTGTCTGCAGAAAGTGTTTCCCGATAGATGGCACCCCTTGGTGTCTGTTTATGACTACCAATTTTGTTTTCTCAAAAATATTTGGAGAAAGAATGCTTTTCCACTTGTCATTGTTTCCTTCTTTTATTTTGCTTAGGCTTTTCATTTTTCTTAAAGTTCTGCATGTTTATGAAAGCGATGTCCTAAACACTTTTGACTCTTAGATAGCAATTTCTATCAGAGCACAGATATTATCATAAGGTATCGTGAAATGAAGTTTGTTGCAAAAACAGGTCAGAAATTGTTGTTTTGTTTTGCAATGTTGTTCTTCAACCGTGTAGGTTATCATGAGCTTTTTCAAGGTAATTACCCATCAAATATATAGCCTACCAATATATCCATATGCATATATATAGTTCGCTCGGAAGGAATGCAATAAAAGATTGTTCGAGGGTTCTAAGCTTGCTCGTCTTGTGCTCTTATACCCAGCCTCTTTCTCTGACCCCTCATGGTCTGGTGATATTTTCCTTTGTTTTTTGTTTTTCTTTCCTTCTTTCTCTCCTTGTAAATTTGTAATGTACTTGATTTTTGATTTTTTTCATTAGATCCTTTTTTACCTATCCAAATAAAAAAAAAAATCTTACTCATAAACCTCTCGTTCTTATACTCTGTAAACTTGTCCTCGTATCCTTTTGCAGGATGACTCGGAAACTGTTGCAATGATCAAAGAATTGTTGGAGACTCGCATTCGACCTGCAGTGCAAGATGATGGTGGAGACATCGAGTATCGGGGATTTGATCCGTATATCTCTCTTCTTTCCCTCTTCTTTTCACCTTTCCACAAAGAATGATCTGACTTTCATAAATTTGTAAGGTCCTATCAGCATGGAGATAATGTCGATCTGTGTTCTACAGGGATACTGGAATAGTCAAATTGAGGATGCAAGGGGCATGCAGTGGCTGTCCTAGCTCTTCGGTCACCCTTAAATCTGGGATTGAGAATATGTTGATGCATTATGTGCCTGAGGTAAGTCTGGCTTCTCTGGATATGTTTTAGTTTGTAAAGTGTGTGCCTGTTGGTGAATTAGAGCCTAGCATGCTTACCATCGTAGTGCGATTATTTGAAAAGATCCACACACATGAAGATTCTCTATCTGATGAAAACATCTAGACGTGGAGCTTCCTCATCCTTATTAAATTGTGAAACAGGAAACTGAAGTATCTTAAATAAAGAAGTAGAAAAACTGATCCTTGCTTTTTAGATCTTCTTTTGCCAGTTAAGGCAAGGAACGTAATGTTTGTTTATGTAATTTTGCTTAACTCTCTATATTGGCTCACTGCATACCATGGAATTTAGAAATGGCTAGGAGCATGTGGCGTCACTTAATGGTAAAGAATTGAATAGGAAATGTATCTGAATGGACTGTGACGTTCATTCAATCCTTTTGGGTTTCTGTTTGTGTATTGATATAGATGTAGTGACAAAAGTGAAATATCAGACGTCTGTGATGTGTAGATTAAAGGGGTATGTCATTCACAGAAATGGCATTTGCAGGGTTTACAGCACTTTGTCTCCATTACAGTAGCAATGTTTATCCTCATCGAAGGCTCTTTTTGAGCTTTCTCGAGTTTAGCTTATTGAGTGTCATTGAGGCTAGATGGTACTAACACATGGGTCTGATGAACATTTAATGGCTGATGAAATCTTTCTTTGCAATATGCTGACGGTTTAGGGCCAATTCCCTATTTGTTTGATAGAAGCAGTAATTCTGTCTCAAGAATTCAAGTCAGTGTCAAAATGTTTCTGACGACCTCCTATACATTTGATGACCATTGCATGTGTTTTGGATGTTATTTCATGTTAATTTCCGTCAATCACACATGCATAATGCGGCCTGCTCTATTTCTCGTGGGACATGATTACTTCACGTCGTAATTTATGGATCTGCATAACTGCATAAAAATGATTGGACTACACGAATGGTGTTTTCTTGCTTGGTATAGAGTAGTTTCCTGTTGCATTCTGCTTTTGCTTGGCTTGCTCATGTAGTTGCACCGCATTCACAGGTTAAAGGTGTCGAGCAAGACATGGATGCCGAAGATGAAGAGCAAGCTTTAACTGGGCAAATGGAGTAAGTGCGATACATTTTTTCTGGTCCTGATTATAAGACCGGGATGAGAGCCGAGAGTATTTTGGTGCTCGCTGTAAAGTAAAGGTAGCTGTTTGATTATCCTAATCTCATGGCTGTAAGCACGTAAGATTGGTGAGAGCATAGTGAGGCGAGGCTTGTGCCTGTATACTTGTGACGTGGAACTGGATGCTTGTTTGTCGTGCACGAGTTGGAAGCGGTTTTACTAATTTTCAGTTCCAGCACTTGCTTCCATGTTAGCTTCTGATCATGAATTGACTGAGATATTGAATCATTGCCAAGAATAGGTATCTCTTCCCCCCTCCTCCCCACTCCCTTCCCCTCTCTCTTTCTTTTCTTTGATTCTCTCTCCTTTCTTGTTGATCTTAATATTTCTTCCGTTTCTATGGTTCTCGGCGGTCTTGTTTGATGCATTTCCGTCCTATGTGACTCAACTTTGTGATTGTGGCGGCAGATCCCGCGTGCTAATTTTTCTTTTTCGGTCCCTCGCTAATGGTCTCGTTCTGATGCGATGCGTAGGATAAAATTCAATTGATATGTAGATGAGAATAGGTTGAATCACGTATATGCTAATCGGGATCCTTATGTGGGTCATGTTGAAGGCACTTCCAAGTCCTTTTCGCTTAGTTGTTTACGCTATCTTCTGCCGAAACACGTGGGATTTCGAAAAGATATTCGAGCGACTACGGAATCGCGGAACAGATCTGAAATGGGTGAAGACATGTTTCTTGGAGTGCTAGCCAACCTCTTGCTTCACGAATGAAGTGTTTGGGGGCTTTTGCAATTTTTCCAATGTTATCTGGTCAGTAAGGCCGTACATGGCGACACTTTTGCTCGGAAACAAAAGTTAATTTTCGTGCTTCTGTTTTATAAATTAATTTTTTTTATTAAAAAACGTTTGATGACATGATAAAATTTATACTTTTATAATAGAAATTCATTTGATATGGTTGAAAATTTTACTTTTGAAGTATTATTAATATAAAATTTTATATGAAAAATTATTAATCTTAATTTAAAATACATGTTATTCGAGAAAAGTAAAATGCAAATAATGATGGATTTATATATAATTCATCATTTAATTATTTTATATAAATCGGGACTAATTTTTTGGGAAAATTCTATTAACAAATCTGATGACTAAACTAATATATCTATGCTAAAAGTATGAGTAGTTCTAGTACTTTCTTACATGTGCCTCTAGCGTGGTTTAGGTCACAACGGTTATAGTATATAAATATTCTTCGTGCGTAAATTGTCTCTAGTTCAAAGGTGTATCATGATACGTTTAGTAAACCACTACTGGACAAGTTGGCTTATAATAAGAAACAGTACTTTTCAGAAATTTGGTCTGGTACTTGTTGAGAACTTAAGAAGAAATTTCAAGTTAGTACATTTGACAATGACATTCATAAACCCTACATAGTGCTTTGAAGTGTGGGTGTGAAGAATATTGACAAATAGAAATATATATACATTTTGCCTTCTTAACATCAAATTTCCTTACTTTCAAAAGTCTGAAAAACATGACAGTATGACTTAAGAAGTTCAAAGACGGCTACAACAATAGTATAATTGTGTCTTTGAGAGATTGCTCGGTCCACTTTAAAATATTTATGAGATGTCATTTAACCTACTTGGGTCAATTTCTCAATCAATTTTAATATGATTGTGTCTTTCCGGAATGCCATTTAACCAAATCATGGAACATTTACTTCTTATATTTCGTTAAAAAAGTGATATTGCTAAAACTCTTTCATGTAATACAAAATTTAGTGAAAAATTATTATAATTTTTCTTCAAAAAAACATGTTTTTATTTTTTAAAATATTTTTTATTTAGCGATCGAAGGAGATTGGAGGTAGTGGATGGCAATCACCGGCGACAGCGGATGGCGATCCTCGACAACGGGTTTTATCTTTCTGATTTTCACTTATGGAAAGAAGTAAATTCTTTTGCAAAAAAATGTTTTATAAATAGAAAAATAAAGTTGTGTAATTAAATTGATTTATGCTTTAGAAGTTGAAGATGTGTTACCAAACGGACTTCTCGAGCAGAAATTTTACTTTAGAAGTGTTACCACGCGCGCCATAAATGCTTTTTACATTTCAATTCCATGATTTAATCTTTTTTTCAAAAGAAAAAAATGACACTAGATTGCAATGTTTTAAATCGACAAACTCCAATCCATAATATAAGTTGGGCCCAAATGCTCTAAAAAATTCCTAATTTTAGATTCAGTCCCAAATTATCCCAAACTTTTTTTGTCTTAAAAAAAAACCCAAACTTCAAGTCTAGTACTAAATATGGCTTGAACTTTTCTTTGTCTCAACAAAAAAAACCCTAGACTTTAAGTACAGTCCCAAATTTACCAGAATTTTATTTTGTCTAAAAAATTAATTTTTTTCATATATTCTCAAATCTACCCCATGGTCTAGTCCTGACTTGATGTGGCATTTCACACGTCGATAAAAAAATCAACATTAGCAAAGTGATGGGCAATAGATACGGACCGACATTGCATTTCTACGTGGATATTAAATCCTCCCCAATAAAGAGTTTCTTGAAAATGAAATCGTTTTAGGATATGAAAATTAGGGGTGACTAATGGAGATTTTTGGACGGAGAGCTAATGGAGTAGATTTGAGATGATATTAAAAATAGGTGATTTTTCTGAGATAAAAATAATTTAGGGTAAAATTGGGACTGGGCAAAAAATTTAAGATTTTTCTCGAGACAAAAAAAAGTTCAGGTAGATTTGGGAATGAACCTAAATTTGAGGGTTTTATTTTAGACGAAAGAAAAAAATTTGGGGTAGATTTGAGACTTGGCTTAAAATTGACGATTTTTAAGAAATTAGGCCCCTAAGTCGTTAAAAGACCGATTCTAAATATATCGAGAATCAAACTTGTATCTTGTGACCTAATTTTCGTATGCAAAATCATCTGTCCCGTTCCATTTTACGTGGTACTAACTTCCACCAGGACCACCGCCACCCTTCCTTCCAATCAAAAAACAGAAAAAGAGAAAGAAGAAAGAAAAGAAGAGGTAACTGCCAACACATTAGAAAAGTCTTATCGGCCGGCTTAAACCAAGTTGAAGGTCCTTGTGAATCTTGATGGTCGTCGTATTCATCCTCTATCACTTTCCCCCTTTTTTTTTTTTTGGCATTTTTTTCGTCGCTAGATGAGTTTTGTTTATCAAATATACCTTGCAATAACTTTTTTTTTTTTGCCCATCAACTTTTCAATATAATATATCTAATAATACAGTTTTTTCGATTAATTTCGACAGGAAATCAATATCGTGAACGGAGCAGCATCGACCAAAAACATCACGTCGGTAATTTTTCCCAAGGACTTGAAGATCGTGGCCATTATTTGATCCCGCGAGGACGTCGCTTTAGCGAGGAAGCTCAAGCAAAGCGTGGCTTTCGAGAAAAGTCTCCTAGATTGGCTTTAGGCTAAAGGCCACCAATCCTCGCAAGTCGCGAGCCCATCATTGCTCTCCTCCAAACTTTCTTTTCGAATATCTCCACTCTTTTACGATTTCTCAAAAGAGAGGAACGAGACCGTTCACCTCACAATCGAGCGAAGGAGGCAAATTTTAGTTGATAATGCTACTTTTCAAAGACCCACCAGCAAAAAAAAAAAAAGCAAAAAAGGAAAGAAAAAAGAAGGTGGTGGGAATCTTCAGAAAGGTCGGTCCAAAGACTTTGTAGTGTCTATCCACATACATATCCGATTACTCGTGCATCGCTATCTTATCGGGGGTTTGTATTATTATTATTATTTTTAATTCAATAAAAGGTTATTTATTAGCACCGATAATGAACATAGTAATTAAGAAGGAAAAAAAAGAGAGCAAGATATGCTACTTCAATGCTTAGGCAACTTAACACTTTGCACGTCGAACGAACCAGTCGAATAGCCATCACGCCTTCCTTGAACTCAATAGTTTTCTCCCTGCAGAAAATGAAGTTGAATAGTTATAACGTAGGCCAGTTTATGCCGGCAAATCAAAGTCATAACATAAGTTAGGATGCGATTTGATTTTCATAAAAAAAAAAAGGAAAAAAGAAATGATTTGTCTCGTCCGGGGGGCTTTGGACAACCGACCTTTTTTCTAATCGAAAAATCCAAAAAATGACAACAATAAAAAGAAAAACCAACACTTTGGAAAGTCTCTCGACCAGCTTCACCAACTCGAGGATTCCCATGGTGAATCATGGACGTGCCATGTTTATATATATAAGAGTCTTAGGATTTCATCCATTCGCTGACCTCACAGGGGCAATCGCTTAGTGAAGAAGCTGAAGCAAAAGTGAGGCCCTCAAAAAATTGTAGACTGGATTTTCCACGGCCTATGTAGAGCTTAAAGCAAAAGGCCACCGACCCCCTGCAACTCATCATGACTCTCTAAGAGTTTTTTTTTTTTTTTAAATGGGGACTTACATTAATTGAATTTGATATTTACTATTTTACCGAATGATCTAATAAGATAAGATATGAGGATTCTTAATCGATTTAATATGAGCTGACTTAATGTGGGCTAAATTTAGCCCAATTTTTTAATGAGAGGGTATATGACCGGAAACTCTATAAATAGGCTTAAATCTCTCCTCTAACCCTTTAACGTAGAAACTCAGAATGTAACTTTTCGTTCTGATGGTGGTTGTCTCATTTGACTAATGCTTCGAGAGGGAATAGAGAGGAAGTGCTCGAGTCTTGTGAATCGTCATCGTTTCGCATCAATTCCAATGGATTCCAAATCAGGCACATGTGATAATCCATTTCCTCCATGGCATGTTATGTTTCTGCTTCCGGTTATGGCGATCTCGAGCATGCCACATTTGTGGCCCTTACATGCTCACCATATTAACCTTTCTTCATTAATTTTTTTTAAAAAAAATGTGATTCACTTCATGGCAAATTCAGGATTCCCTTTTTTCGTAAAAAAAAAATAAATGATTTAAAAATATTTTCTTAATAATTATCGCTTGTATCGCTTATGTAAATGAATGAACAACAACACAAACATTTCAACGTATTTGTTATTGCTAACGAAAACATTTTTAAGCTCCGTTTGTTGCAAGAAAAAATATTCATTTTCTAAAAACAATTACTTGTAAAGGTTGAAATAATTAGTCAACAAGAAATGTTTCCATTACTGACGGCAATTTATGTATTGATGTTTTTGCAGACAACAAAAATATTTTTCATTTGCTTATTTTTTTATTCGATATGAACTACCACTTTTAGGGACGATGTTTTCTAAATTATTTATTTTTTGCAAAATAAGTATAGATTTACCAATTGATTATTTTTCAGCTATTCAAACGATCATTTTTTAAAAATAATATTATTCAAATTATTATTTTTTTTTGCAAAATGAACGTACCCTTTGTTGGTTAGTAAGGTTATCATTATCCAAATAAGCAGGCGGCGGGCGCAAGTCTACGAGACTCCGACAATCGCTTTATCCCAAAAGTTGAGGTCGATCTCAACGCTTAAACAATGGTAATTTATTTACACCGATAATCTCCACAATGGTAATTTTCCGAAGATATTTTCATTTCTATTATTTTTATTCCAAAAAATTCTGATCTCGACACGTGGCCTCTTCATAACCGTCCGATCAGTTTTATTATTTATTATTATTTTTATTCCGGATTATACACCCCGCTGCGTGGACGCCACGTCAGCCTCGACCAAGTGACCAAGTGTGGACTTGGTCAACCCGTCGTCGGGGAAGACGACCGGGGTAATGCCGGTTCCGGCGAACGTGCCGGAACCTCGTTGGAACTACCAAACAGAGTCTAGAACACGCCATTTCCCTCGGATTTTCGCGCGAATCGAATCCTCAGCACTTCTCCATTAACATATGTCAATCTTGCGTAAAATCGTACCAGCAAACTCTGGCCGAAGCCATCCACAGACGAAATCCACCCTAGCCGATTCTAACATCAAACAGCAAGATAAAGGCATCCATCGACATCGCAGAAAGCTAGAGAAACTTATCTGATCGCGCGTAGGGGCTGAGGACGTTGAGAGCAAGCTTGGGAGCTCGCAACAGATCCGACGGTTTGGGAGGTTGACTCGAAGGGTTATATGCAACGAAAAGACAAAATGAAGGTATGGGTGCGATCAGGAAGGCACAAGGAGTAATCCAAGCTCGAGACCACGAAGAATGATGGTCTACGCCGTGAAAGCTTAAGTTTACAGTCGGTCATGGCGTTTACATTTTTGCGGGATTAGAGACTGGTTGGAGGGGTTCGGCGCTCCTTGGATTGAGGCGAAGCTCCGAGGACTCACGGCGTAACTCGGCGTTGCTTGAATCAGCTTGAAAGCAAGCTTGAAGTTTCGGACTCACAGTCCTACAATGGCGGTTTTTGCGAGCTCAGAGAGAGCTTTTCCTCTCTCTAACTCCTCTCTCTCTCTCTCTCTCGTCTGCTTCAAAATTTTAAAATTTTCATGAAAAATTTTTTCGAATCAATTTAATCCATCTATTTTGAATTAGACGATCTGAATTAGATAATATCGCTCCTAACATTATATTAAGAAATTTAAGCGTACTTTGTTAATATATATATATATATATATTTTGTGGATTGCTTAATTTCGTACTTCGTACGACTTCTCAACGAAAATAGTATTTTTGGGGATTACATAAGTGCGTATTTCGTACTTCTCAACGAAAGTTTAACGTTTTTATTTTCACACACACACACACACATATATATATATATATATATATATATATATAAAAAGAGAGAGAGAGAGTTGCAGACCAGCCATTGCAGAGATAGAGAGAGAAGAGCATGGAGAGAGCACACGCCGGCGAGTAGGCGGCACACGAACGCCGACCGCCCACACGCGCCCTCCCATGCTCTGCTCACTCGATTGCTTTTCCCTCCTTTATTTACACTCGCGCTCCCCTCTCAGCCCGATCAATCATCATCGCCATCACCATCACCATAACCATCCTCATCGTCTTCATCTCCTCTCTCCCGCACTTCCTCGGGAGTCCATCGGAAGAATTGATCACGAAGCGACTGCGGCCTGTCTGATCTGATCGGGGAGTACTGCCGAGAAATGGCGGTGGGGAAGAGGAGCTGCGGGGGAGGCCGTAGAGGAGGAGGGTGGTGGGAGCTGAGGCCGCTGGTGCATCTGCTGTTGCCGCTGTGCGTGCACTGGATCGCCGAGGAGATGACGGTCTCCGTCCTCGTGGACATCACCACCTCCGCTCTCTGCCCCGGCCAGTCCACCTGCCCTGAGGCCATCTACATCAACGGCATCCAGCAGACGGTACGATCGAACCTCATCAACTCCCCAAACCACCACACACCCCCAACACAACCCCCCCCCCTCCCCCCGGCGGCGATTCACTACGACGGCCCCGCGTCTCTCTCTCCCTCCCTCCCTCTCTCTCTCTCTCTCTCTCTCTCTCTCTCTCTCTCTCTCTCCCTTCTCCTTCCAGTCATTTTACGAACGCGGCTCTGCGTGCATGCAAGCCGATGACTCGTTGATTCGTCCGGGAGAACTTGCGTGAACGGTTGAGATTCGTCCGTGAGAAGTTGCTCCGCCTGTGCGTCGTCGGAACATCCTGCCGCCAGACAAAATGGCGTGATCTGGATTTCGGGGCTGGCGTGCTTTTTTTTTTGGTGGGTTTGGTCTAGCGTTTGCACTCTTTTTAATGCGACGTTGATGGATGGGGCTTTTTTGTTAGGAAGACGACAACGGCATAAGCAGACGCGGACAAGCTACCTAAATAATTATTTAATTGAAAAGAGATTATATAATTTTGCAAAGAACAAAATTTTACTAACGGAATAAAGAAAAACTGCTTCACCAAATAAAAAAAAAAGTGTTAGTCCTATGAATTTGGAGGGATCTTTGACTTTTGTCATCCGAGTGACAAGTTTTGTTCTAGGATGATCCATTTAAAATTTAGAACTTTCTCTTGATAGACAATAAAATTTTAATATTTTTTTTCCAAGGTATATCCGAAAATTTACAAGAATGGCCTACAAATATCTTTCCTTACATATTTATACGATCTTTGTTTAATTATAAATTTGAATTTTGCAAGCATATCAATCGTTATGAAAATAACAGTACATTTATGGGTATACCGTGGGACACAAATTTTTAAAAGAATAAATTTTTTATTAATTATATATATATTTTTAATGATATGTTAGCATAACAGCCGTCAAAGATCTATTATATAATCAATTCTCAAAGGTTGGGCCAGTCAGTCAGAACTTTCCTTAAAGAGGGGGACTTTAAAGCTCATGAATGTGGCTGAGAATTTGTCCTGAAAGCATAAAAGTCGAGAGAGAGAAAAAAAAGAAATTGGTCTAAATTGTCCCACTTTCTTGTACAGACAGAGCTTCTGTTTGATCAAGTGGGCCTTTACAGAGAGCTTTTTGTTCATATCAGCATTTCCATCTCTCGTTCATCTACGATAGGAACTACGGTATTCGGAGTCTGAAGAGTGATTGAATGCTGGAACTATGAAATTTTGGATTTTGAATGCTTCTGGAAAGATAGCCTCGGGATCGGATGGTTTGTTTAGTTTGTCCGGTGGACATGGTCATTAATTCGAAGGAGCAGTGAGAATGAGAAATGGCTGCGGATGATACAGAAATAGATCCCTCAGAAGCTGGTTTACTTATATGGTTTGCTTGCTGGCTTTCCTCTTCCTATTTTGCAGGTCGTTGGAGTGTTCAAGATGGTGGTGCTTCCACTCTTGGGTCAGCTTGCAGACGAATGTGGGCGTAAGCCGATGCTCCTTCTGACCGTATCGACCACCATCTTCCCTTTCGGTAAGAACTCATTTTATGTTGCAAGTTTCCACATCATTTTGCTGTGAGGTGGACCATGGCAGTGTTCTTGCAAGCTATTCGTAAGAAAACACAACATGCCCCGATCGCATCTTACGCAATGTCGTTAATTTTGATCGTTCTTTTTCCTGTGATTAAATTGGCATAAGGGATAGTGAAGCACTGAAAACTAGAACCCACATTCCATCTTGATCAACCAAAATCTAATTACAAATGGTTCTTTCATTTTTAATGTAGATATGCAGAATATTGGAAAAAGAGAAATTTTCTCACAAATCGTTGACTTAAATCTACATCCATGTACCAGGTCTTCTTGCCATGAAGCAGTCGAAGGAATTTGTGTATGCTTACTATGCGATCCGCACGATTTCTTACATCATAAGTCAAGGCAGTATATTCTGCATTTCTGTTGCATATGCGGTAAGCATATTGCTGAGATTCTGCCATTCTGCAGATTTTAGTACGAGGGTGTTACTACTTACGTGGTTTTTCCTTCTAGTAGGCTGACGTCATTGAGGACAGCAAGAGAGCTGCGGCATTTAGTTGGATAACAGGTCTTTTTTCTGCTTCCCATGTCCTTGGAAACATGCTGGCTCGTTTTCTTCCGGAGAAGTACATCTTCGATGTATGATGATGTAACCTGATTTCTCCACTTCATGAACGCACTTCATATATCGGTCGTCCTTACTATGTTGGTGCCTTTCTTCTTTCAGGTTTCCATAGTGCTGCTGATATCCTGTCCAGTTTACATGCTGCTGTTTCTGAGTGAGACGGTGAAATCTACTCCGAAGCAGGACCCGGATTCATCGAGTTTGGGTAAGATAGCGAAGGTTTTGCACAAGAGATACGACTCAATGAGAAATGCAGCGACAATAGTAGTAAGCAGGTACATCGCGCTGATCAACATGTATTTATTCCTAAAGCATTTATGGTCCTGAATGCTTCTGCTCTTGACCAAGTACTTTTCAGTCTATCCATACTAACTGTATCTGCAGAAATCATGGTTATGTTATGTCTGTGTCTAAAGGTTCTCATTTTTCTCTGCAGCCCTGCACTTAGAGGCATTTCTCTCGTTTCTTTCTTCTACGAGTTGGGAATGTCGGGTATCAGCAGTGTATTACTGGTAAAGATTTATGTGGATTTTCTCCGAAATTTTTTTGTCTTACGGTGATAATCATGCACATGCGATGTGATTCATATCATCCTTTAGATGAGGTCTTCAATGTTATTGGGATGGACAAAATTGTGCCTCTGAATGGGGCGGCACAAGTTTGAACATCGGGGTGAATGGTGCACGAATGTGAAGGCAATGTATCAAGAAGAGGATAGAGGATAGGGGCATTTAGGGAGCTAAGATTTTCTTTGGCCCATCCAAATTCTTGCCAAGTCTAAATGCTGGACATGTTACAATTCATTGATGCAGTACTATCTCAAGGCAGCTTTTGGCTACAACAAGAACCAATTCTCAGAACTCCTTATGATGGTGGGGATAGGTTCAATAGTTTCTCAGGTTCGTCCTTTTCGCATTTTGTTTATTCATTCGTTTATCGCTAAGTTAGCTAGATTTGCATTCATAAGAATCAATGCCAGAGACAATTTTTGATAGCTTTCTGACTTGGAAGTAACTAGACTAGGTATACTTACATCTCATGCAGATGGTGGTGCTTCCTCTAATCAATCCTCTGGTCGGGGAGAAAGCAATACTATGTACAGCCCTACTCTCATCAATTGCATATGTAAGTCATCTTGGATCTGCACTGTTCTACCCCATGTCTCAAGGAGATAAAATAACGGTCTTGTTGGATGGCTTCCTCTTCAGGCACTGCTCTATGGATTTGCATGGGCATCATGGGTATGTGACTTGTCTGAGATTTGATGAGGTTGTAGTTTTAGCTCTCCCACGAAGTAAAAGCTCTATTTCCCATGATGCAGGTTCCTTATTTGAGCGCTTCTTTTGGAGTCATCTACATACTCGTCAAACCCTCTGTAAGTGCTTTTTGTAATTCAAATTTCCTCCTTTGTTCTTAGCAGGACACCTCTCTTGTTGTCTGATCATTTTGGCTGTCAAACTGTCATGTGCAGACGTATGCGATTATTTCGAAAGCGTCAACTTCGGCTGATCAGGTGAGAAACCCTTCTCAATCTAATTGTGGGTTAGACTGCTGTTTGATCTCTGAGAAACCTTATGCTGCTTTTGATTCTTCATCTACCACTTGTATGGAACTCGGATAAATCTTAATAGACCAGCGAATCTATTTGCCAGGGAAGGCACTCACGAGTTAGTCATGGGGTAACTTACCGCTTTCAGTAGGATCATAACAGAACAGAGTTGCTATAATTTGCTTATGAACAGAAAAATTTACCGCATCCAGTCAAATGTGCGCCACGAGTTTACACACTCATGCTGGTGATAAATTATATGCATAACTTCCATAGGTGAATGACTGAAGGTCTTACGAGATATACCCGCGTGCTTGCAGGGAAAGGCGCAGGGCTTCATTGCTGGTGTGCAGTCCATAGCGAGCTTGCTGTCGCCTCTCGCCATGAGTCCATTAACTTGTAAGATGCTTTTCTCCGACCCCGAGATTTCCCTGGTAATGCCAGGACGATTGCATTTTTAACTTCAGTGGCTAATTCGATACTAAAATGATGACCAGCATGGTTCCTCTCTAGCAATGCCCCCTTCGACTGCAAGGGCTTTAGCATCGTCTGCGCATCTATTTGCTTGGTGAACTCTCTCTCTCTCTCTCTCTCTCTCGGACATGCGCTCGCTCCCGAACATATGTTTTCAGGCGCACGCAAATATCCCTTGCTAACAAGTAGAGCTGGTTTTTTTGTGCTTGCAATTGCATCAGGTAATAGCTCTGTGCTATGCTTGCCTGCTGAAACAGGAAGAGAGCCCGAGCCAGGACATGCCCGACACCGAGGACCTGGAAGCTCCGCTCTTGCGTGTTACCCAGTGCTCGAACTGAGATTGAACTCAAGACCCCAACTGTACAGCCACGTAGTCCCTGTCTGTAGAAGGTGTACAAATTGTACATGTCCCCTGAGTATAGCAACCGCTGTCGTCAGTTTTGCTGTAACTTTCTGTCTTTTTTTGTTTGTTGTTCTCTCTCTCTTTGTGGAGGATGGATGGCACTGTCAATCTAGTGAATCTTTCTCGGTTTATTCAACTCCCTGAATTCAATTTCAGTTTGTAAGTGTTCTGTTCAAAGCTTCAAAGGCCTGCATTTGTGAAAATATTAGTTTTAGCTGACATGAATAATTAAAGAACTTGTGAAAAATGAAAAAATAAAAATTAACACAAATAATCCTTAAACTTTAGTTTAACGTGCAATATGATTTCTACACTTGTAATTTGTTCAATATAATTCTCGAAATTTGATTTAACGGAAAATATCGCCTCTAGACTTTGAATTTGTTCATTCTTAGCTCTTAAATTTTGGTCTAATATATAATGAGAATATTAACAAATTGAAAATTTAAATATTGTATTATTATATATTGAATGAAAGTTCGAATTATGAAATTATTGAGCCAAATTCGGCACTATCTGTGTCATTATTTGAAAAAAAAAAAGGGAAAGAAAAGAGAACAGTCAAAAGGCAAAATCGCACGCACGAAAATATATATCCAGGAAAGAGGCAGAAGCTCTTTCATTGGTTCGTGCAATGTCGGCATATTCAGCAGCCATGGACGCTGCTTTCTCCGCCGTAGCCGCCGCCGTCTCCGCCTCGTTCCCACTCAGACGGCCTCACAACAAGGCTCTCTGTCTCCCCCGACGCTCCTTCTCCCCCACTTCGTTGAACTTCAACCTCGCTCTCTCTCCTCGCCGCCATTTCCTTTCTTCGTCCACCTCTTCGACTTCAGCTTCCTCCTCATCCTCCTCTACTTCTCTCCCTTCTCTCCCTTCCGATTGCGTTTCACGGGAGCTCCGCCACTGGCTGGTCTCCACCGACGTTCCTCCGCCAGGGCTGGATTCGAAGCTCGAGGTCATTGATTTCTACGTCGGCATGCTCCAGGGAGTTCGCGGCAGGTACGTCTAGTTGTGTGCCTTTCAACTTCGTCACGGTGTGGCGCGCTTTCTGATGTACGTTTGGGCTTGATAATACGTGTGCTTGGATATTTGGAACAGTGAGAGAGATGCTCAGATGTGCATATACGGCGCTTCCTGTGAAATCCCCTTCGGATTTCGTTGCCAGGTTGATGAAGATACGGCTCGCCAACTCGCCCGTATGTTCCTTCCATTTTTTGCCTTCTTTCTGTTTGCACTAATTCCCTCCTTGGAAAGCATAGAAATGCGCCCCAACTTGCATCGTTGTGCGTCACTGCCTTCAAGTGTTTTTATGTCGACTGTGCTCGCGTTATTTGTCTATTGCAGTCCCGGTTGTCTATGAAGTACCCACCAAATTATGATTAGTACAAGTTCCTAATGTTATAAGGTCAAACCAAAAAACTTAAGCTAATAGGTGGAACGAGATCTTGTGAATATAAAAAACCATTGTGGTACAACACTTCAATATCCCTTCTCACGTGCTAGAGCGGAATGTGGAATTTGAGTAATAGGAGTGGATGCATATTCATGAAAGGGACAACACTGACTTTGATATCATGTTACAAAGTCCAACCCAAAACTTTAAGCTAATAAGTGGAGGAAGATTATAGGAATATAAAGAGTATAGAAGACCTATTGTTAAACAACGTGGGAGAAAAACTTCAACACGTGATATTTATGAGTGTTTGATTGATGCGTGTATTTATGGTGTAGGTGTACCTGGAGTCTTGGCAGTTAGGCCTGACCCGGATTATATACCAGCGAAAAAGGATTACTCAGACGGGCAACCCAGTTACTTATCTGACCCAAACATCGGAAGCCCGTGGCTGTTTCCGTTGGGGACTACTAAAAACTGGCTTGTTCGGGTGGACAAACCGGGAGTCGGAGTGGTTACTAAGGCGCAGATGGTCGATTATTATGCTCAAATATTAGCTAAGGTTCTTGGGAAGTAAGTAGTTGCCATTGAGCATGAACCTGCTTCCAGCAGTCTTGTTTGCTGTTATACCCTGACTGAATCCCATATTTCTCAGCGAGAAGGATGCGCAGATGTGTATTTATCATGTCTCCTGGCTATCCAACTATGGTTTCTGTTGTGAAATAGATGAAGAATGCGCGAGAGAGCTAGCTGGTGAGTACAACCTCCTGACTCCTCACTTTACTAAATACTGTTTTTGTGTCTCTTTGCTGTCTCTCTAACTTCCGAGCAGTTGCTCTGTTGTGATTCAGATATCCCTGGCATTTTATCTGTTCAACCAGATGAGAATTATGAATCTGAGATAAAGGATTATGGAGGTTAGACCTTTTCTTCTTTCTTAATTACTTGGTTCTGCAAGTGTTCTTAGAAGTGAAGCTACGTGTGTCATGTCCTTTTCCTTTTAGTACCTTAACCGTTCTTAGTCATTTTAGTTCTAAGGAGCTGACATTTTTCTCTTCAGTTCTATAGTGGGAACCTGGATGAACACTGAAGTGAGAACCCCCATTCTTTTTGAGTTTTTGGTTCTTGCGATCACAAAACTCTTTTTGAAACCAAAGTCATTATAGATAGATCAATTGGCTTGGAGAAGACCCCATTGTGCCAAATAGCCTTTCATTAAATCTATTATGTGGAACTAATTGACGGGCTTGAGGAATAGTCGAAGCCATACCCAATACTCAATCAGAAAAGGATTTCAAGTAATTGTCATAAGACCTGACCTTCAACAATTTCTTGTTAAACCTGTTTTTTAAACAACTGCTCCATGAAGAAGCAAATCCTATATAGAATAGGGGATCTCAAGGAAAGTTCAGGATCAGATTTGGTTTGGTTTCTGGTTCAGTGGGGTAGATTTACCAAATTTGTTATCATTCCAAATGCTTTTGCAAAGTTGAGTATTTGACTCTGTCTACGTTATAGCATCTTCCAAGGGGATTTGTTTGTGCCAAATACTGATTGATTGTACGATCATGAAATGTCAGAGCTGGTTTTGTTAAACTTTGCTTGAATATTGTGTCTCTTAATGTTTAAGCCTGATGGTAAGTTGGATGTATATTGGAAATGACTTGAAGTCCCAAAACTGAAGATGTTGCTTTATTAACATGACATTTTTATTTGAGGTGTTTTGAAATGTATCAATTTGTCTTAAGAAGTCAATTCCTGGATAAACAGATATTTTAAAGATCAAATCCATAACAAGTTCATTTATAAGCTCAGATTTTATTGGAGAGAACAGCAGAGGGATGCAAAAAGGTTGGTTCAACTTAGGCAGGTGGGGATGAGGCTATGACGACCCATCGACACCCATTTGAATAGGAATTCATTTCAAAGTGAACTTCAGACTCAACCTGCCAATTCTGGTTCAAATGACACGTGTAGAAGAACTGGATCATCATGTACAAAGTCTCTCCACATTTTCTGACTCCAAGTGCGTTACTGGGCCACCAATCTCGGATTTATGATGATGATGTGGAGAATACTTGACAGTTGTAACATAGTTTTGTCACGTTTTCTGATTCAAAACGCGCAGTGTTGCAGCAGAACATTGCATTTTAGCTGATGCACCATTCTTTGTCCTTCTTAGGTAGCAATTTGCAGAATGCTACGGGTTCAGCAGCGTCCTATGGAGCAGATCATACATCCCCCATAAGAACAAAGAAACTTTTTGTAACTGGTAAGCTGTAAATTTTCTGATAATTTTGTGTTCCATTGTCATTCAATTTTATGAATCTTCTGTGTCTTTTATGTAGAATGTAGATATTTCAATTCTTTCTGATGTATGTAGATCATATCTACTTTCCTGTTATTTGAAACTCAGAAAGTCCTCATTGAACGAAAGAACTGAAAAATTTCACTGAGAGCCTTTTGGATCATGCGAGTGTTGGGCCTGACTATCTTAAGGCATTACCATTGCCTCCAATACCTTCTGCAACAAGAAAACTGTCTTGTCAGAGCATTATCAGTTTTAATACGTGGGTCCTGTTCACTAGTCATTTCACCAACGTCCAAAGTACTCTTTGGCCTTATTACATAATGAATGTGGTTCTTTGCTATTTCTTGCTTACAGGTCTTTCATTTTACACATCCGAGAAAACATTACGTGCTGCATTTGAAGGCTTTGGGGAACTTGTTCAAGGTACTCTCTCAACGACTTGATGATAATCTTGAATTTGTCTCATTTGTGATCAGGCAGAGTGTTTGGGCTGATTAATCTCTCTCCTGTAGTGAAAATCATAATGGACAAGATATCAAAAAGGTCGAAAGGATATGCCTTTGTTGAGTATACTACGGAGGAAGCTGCAAGTGCAGCACTGAAAGAGATGAATGGCAAGGTAGATTTAATGCAACTTCCTCGTGTTCAGTTATTATGTGCGTTGTGCTTGTGCATGTATCTTTTATGGATGACCGAGTCTTGCCTGGTGATGGTTGCAGATCATCAATGGTTGGATGATAGTCGTCGATGTTGCAAAGAGTAACCGACCACGCCACAGTAAAAGCCCTGCCAGATAAGCTACTTGAGAGAGAGAGAGCGAGCTTCCATTGAAGTCTGACGTCGATTGATAACAGTTTTGCTCCATCCGGCTTGTCGATTCATTCACATTCTTGTTGCATCATGCCTGCAAAGTGCAGATACTTGTGAAGATCTTGAGCGGCGATTGGGTTGTATTCTGATCTTGTGCTAGACATCTGAGTCATGACATTCTTGGCCTTGACTCTCTGTATATTTCACTTTCACAATTTCCTTATTTCTCATCAGATCCCATTCGTGCTTCAGATTTTATGAAGAGTTTTAAGATTAGTGTCGCAGAATAGTGATCAAGTGGCGTTAGACTCTAGTTACCATGCATATAGAAGCCAAAAAGGAACTAATATGACCCTTGCTAATGGTGGATGTATTGTCAAATGTTGAAAGGGGCATGTTCCAGCTCCCAGATTTGACAAAGAAACTGGTGACCCTCAACGTTAATTGAGCATACATGGAAAAACCGGTTCATAGAAGGTAGCTGGAAATGGCGCGCCTTCTTCCATGTACCGGGCACCACACCTTCCGGGCGATAAACCCTTGGAAGACTTCCCTACCGGAAATCGCTCGCCGTATCAATATTTGTTTTTTGGCCAAAAGAAACGAAAAATAAGAAAGACGAATCTGGTCGGGAGAGTCTACTAAACTTGGAACATAGCGGACACGTTCCGGAAGCAATTTGGTGCAAAGTAGTAGTGAATTCTGGAGTCGCTCGCCTGACCAGGAAACGCGGTTCCTCCTGACTTTGCTAGTCCGGGCGCCGCTCAACCACATCTTCTTGGAAGACCGATGCGTGGCATCTGCTGCTCTTCGTCCCACAGGCAAAGATAGTTTGGATTTCTACGATTGCCGAGAAGACTTCATTTGAAGAAGGAATTCCCAAAGATAAATGATTGGTCCACTTGTCGAGACCGAGCGATCTCATCCCCCCAAGAAACGGGAACCCGTCGGACTTGATGGCTCATCAGATCGCGCCTGCTCACGGTGGATCGAATTAGAAGAGGAATTGCCAAACGCAGGCCTTCATTCCTGATATTGTTTTCCGCAAAAATCAAATGGATTTATAGAATATTTCGCTAAAAACAAACGTTTTTGTCATTAATAAATACGAAGAATATTTTGACCATCCAACGAAAATGTATTAGATACAAGATGTTAACCTCGATGAGTATATTTTTCATCGACTAATTATTTTAAGTAATGGTAGCGATTATTTTCAGGAAAACGCCGTGGCAACAATTCAATTCCACTAAGACCGATTTATAGAGAATTAGTACGCGCTAACTGACGTGACGAAACTTTATTGGGTATCATACACGACCACTTACATGGTGACATGTGTAGCGATCTCAGTTTATCCAGCAATGCTGACTTGAAAAAGCAGGGCGACGACCCAACGGCAACATTCTAGTCCTCGTCTTTCATTTACAGCTAAAGGGGAGGTGGCTCATATAAGTGCGTGGCCCTGGAGATTATTTTTGCTTTCTCCGAACAGCTTTAATGGAGAAGCAAAGAGATTTGCTGTTCTTCTGTCTCGTCCTCTCCTGCTCCTCGCCTTTCCTTCCTTGGGTCTCTTCTTCTTCTTCAGGTCATTAATCAAAGAAAATGCAACTTCGTCTTCATTTCATGGCTTCTTTCAAATTCCTAAACTTCTGTTCCTGATGGTCTCTGTGCTTTTCGCTCCCATTTGGTATGTAATCTGCAGAAGGTGGCCTGGAGAAGGCGTCTCCGAAGCTGCTGTTCGTCTTCGGGGACTCCTATGCCGACACCGGGAACACCGAGGAGTCGAGCAGCGCGTGGCACCCGCCTTATGGCACCAGTTTCCCCGGAGAGCCGTCCGGCCGCTTCTCCGACGGCCTTGTATTGACAGACTACGTCGGTCAGACTCTGATCTTACAAATTTGCGTCTAGCCGCACCATACAAAGTTCCTTTTCTAAATTCTCGTTATCGTCATTGTTCTTATTTACTTTCCGGCAGCGTCATATTTTGGAATCGAGTCTCCTCAGCCCTACAGATGGAGAAACCACGCGAACAAAACTGCGCTGCAACATGGGATGAACTTCGCACATGGAGGGACAGGCGTGTTCGACACCGTGGCCAAAGAACCAAACATGACCGCCCAAATCAATTTTTTCCAGAGCTCCGTCGAAGGGAACGTCTACACCGAACATGACCTCCGTTCCTCCGTCGCTCTGGTGTCGCTTGCCGGGAACGATTATGCCGCTTTTGCTACGAAGAAGGGCAAACCAGAGGTGAGTTCGTTTCCATGTCCTTTTCTTGTTTGGAGGAAAATATTTATGCCATTGCTGAATCCGGGTGAGTTGGTGAGCTACTTGAATTGCTGCGTTGATTGCTAAAACTTAAGGTGGTGGGTCATCAGCGTCCGCACTTTGGAATTTAGGTTTGCCATTGTGGAAATTTGGACTCCCGAGGTACTTGAGGTCCTAATAACCATGCAAACCACAATAATATTATTCAGTGAAAAACCCAGTACGAAATTTTCTTTTCCGGGTTGGTAAGTTTTATTCTCTAATTTGCAAATTACAAATTTTCATAGTAATTTATCAACTTTTTATTTGTGTGACTTATTAAGTTACGAATTTACTCTTATATGAGACGGTGAATGTTATTCCCGTTGGTAATCCGATCGGTGCCATATCAATGTACGAGATGTCGGGTTTTAGGCGATGTTTACTGACATCGAGGTCTAGAACCTGGAAGATATGGAAACTTTCCGGCCTCGCAATCAAAATGGATGGCTTATGAAGGTTGTCGCCGTTTGAACGATACAGGAGCTACCATCTTTCATTACATCGGTCGTCGACCAGCTGGTCCACAACCTGAAACGCATCAGAGGCTTAGGAGTCGGCAAGATCGCGGTCACCGCATTGGGGCCACTGGGGTGTTTGCCTCAGCTCACTGCTGTCTCCTCGTTCAAGAACTGCAGCTCAAAATGGGACTCCATAGCTCGCCAGCACAACCACAAGTTGCATCGGTCTCTGCAAGAGCTGAAGACGAATGAGGGCATAATGGGGTCGTCTTCTTCATCATCGTCGTCGTCGCCCGCCCTCGTGGTCTTGGACCTCCACAGTGCCTTTGTCTCTGCTCTCGATATGCTCCGACACCGATCAGGTATTTAACTTTCATCACTTGCGCTTTCTTTGGATATCCTCCTTGGGTAACTCTCTTAAGATCATGTCTACGTGGATTTTGACAATCTCCTTCCAGTTACTTATGATTCATGGCTTCTAGCTTCTAATCCAGCCGATCGGGTATCTTCGAAAGCTCGAGCGTGATCTGGTTAGATGCTCTAAAGTAACTCCAACTGAACTTAGATTCATCTGTTAGGAGGTGCCACAACACATCCCGACAGCACAGGACTATTCCTAAGAAGGACACTTAGGATTTGATTCTTAACTCCTTAAATGAGCGACAGATGAGGATCATCAACTCAACCAACTAAAAACTCCCCCAAAAATGGGGGAAAAAGACACGCCGTGTTGGGTGGATTATGATTGCTAGGACTAAATGAACCTAAATAACAGATGGTAGCTAGCTAACGCTCCACCTTCCTTTCTCTTCCCCTTTCATTGAAAGCAGGCGAGTTAAGCGAGAATCCATTGAAGCCGTGCTGCGTCGGTGCGGCGGCGGGCTACTCATGTGGCAGCGTAGGCGACAAAGGGGTGAAGAACTACGTGTTGTGCAACCGTCCAGAGACGTCGTTTTTCTGGGACAACATCCACCCTTCTCAGAACGGTTGGCGCGCCGTTTATTCTTTTCTGCGTTCTTCTCTCCACCATCTTTTGTAAACTGGACGAGACGGTAGATATGCATTTATAGATGAGTGATCATGTTTCAACTAAGCCGCACCAAAATTTTGGCCTATTTCTTGGATTGAATGGCCAGTGTGATCGATGTATGACATCAAGTACCGAATGTTTTTAAGCTTTGTCCTGCTTATTAGACCTTTGGATCAACTACTTTTGGCCAGAAACACATGCATATTATTGAAGGGTCCAGAGGCGGGCAAGTTGTCCCTGGAGAGACCGGTGGCCACTGTCATTAGCGCCGTAATCGAATTCAGGGACAGGCTCTACGGAACCATCCCCAGTTGTCTGTGGAGGCCCTGCACATGTCGGCCTCCGGCAACATTCCGTGCGCTAATGATGATTAGGGACAGTTTTTATGCCTTAAGGGACTGCTTTTTCCCGTCGCCTGATGTCATTTTAGTAGTGCAAAACATGGACATCTCGTTTTAACAGCAAACGGAGACTACATATTATTCGGGCATATAATTATTTTTCCATCACTAGGTAAAAATTATAGATGACAACAAGAAGAGATCAATATCGGATGCAACTTAGTTGACCAGAGAGATCATCAGGAGAATTCAACACGCTCCTCCTTTCTTCCCATCAATTAGCCACAGCAAAGCTGGAGGGGCTCTGCTTTTTACTGGGAGGGAAATCGGCCTTGGCAAGAGGGCCAAAGCCAGCAGCGGACGGCTTCGAGCCGTTGCGGCCGACCTGTTGATGATGGGTCTGTCCGGGGTCGCCCTCCTCTTGAATGGTCTCCAACCTCCTCGTCCCGAAGCTCGGCCTCCTCTCCACGAGGAGGAGGCGGGGCGGCGCCGCCTCGGCCACGGCTTGACAATTGGCACTTGACGGCCCTGACATCTCTCCTTTTTACTCCGTTAGGAAGTGATTATTGAAGAGCTTGGACCGCCGAGATATATATAATAATGAATCAGAGAGAGCCACTTGGACGTGCATATATGCCCTGATTAGATTGTCATAGTTGCAGTTTTCTTCTTTTTGTTTCTGGCCCGAATCTATCTCCTGAAGGGGGGAATTCACGCAGTATTTGAATAATGTTCATGGCGTGCAGTTGCATGTATGAGAATAATATCCGCTTCTTTGTGCTCATCAATTATCGTGTTCCTGTTTCCGACGTTATCCAGAATTATTCCATGATTCTGATCCTGGTCTTCTTGACCATTTGCACCGTTCGTCTCTTTACCAAGAGAATTATAAAAAAAAAATCTTAAATTTATTGTAATCGCGTCAATTCGATCTTAAAATTTTTTTTTTTGGCTAGTTGAGTTTTGAACCTTTTTGCATCCATCCGGCCAATATTGATTGAAAATCGCTGATGTGGTACGACTGATGTTGATGTGGATAATTTTCAATAATATTTCAATATTTTTTGAATTATTTTTTATTTATATTATTTCTTTCTTTTTTCTTCCCTTCCTTCTTTCTTTAGCCTATCCTCAAGGTCGACCTTGCTGGCCTTTGGCAAAGGTTGCCCCATCAACCATTGGCGAGGGTGAGGCTCGACTTCGTCATTTGTGCCGATTCAATCTATCCAGTTAATTTTGGCTAAAAATTGCTAATGTGGAGTGATCGGTATTGTTGCGGCACGACCAATGTTTTTTTTTTTTTATGACCGAGGTGTTTGCGTAGCCAACGAACTTACGCTCAAACCAACGGTGAAGCATGACTAGTCCTCGAAAGGACCTGCAGACCCCACAACTACGAGCATCCGGTTAAGTCACCTACCGCTGAGAAGTTTTAAACCCAGGTTCTCTCGTGAAAGGATGGCACGACCAATGTTGATATATTCTTTTTTGAATTATTTATTATTTATGGTCTTCTTCCTTTTTCTTTGCTTTTCTTTGCTTTTCTGTTTTTTTTTTCTTTCCCTTTTCCTTCTTCCTCTAGCCTATTGCCGAGGTTGACCTCGCCGGGCTTTAGCAAAGCTTGCCCTTGCCGACCATTGGCGAGGAGGGCAAGGCTTGACCTCATCGTCGCTAGGCGAGGTAGGCGACTAGCTGGAGGAAGGAGGAAGGGAAGACCGAAAAAAAAAAAAAAGAGAAGGGAAAGAAAGAGAGGAAAAGATTTAAATCAAAACAAAAAAAAAATTATTAAAAAATATTCTGGTTCTCTAGACGGGAGAAACATAGACTAAAGTGCGCAATAGGATCCATCCCATTAAGCCCATCGCCTTCATTTGAAAGATTATAAAAAAACCTTTCGTTATCATATTGGCACACAATTTCCCCATCTTTCCTATGTAAGACTCGAATCCATGATCCATACTTTTCGAAGTGGAGTTCGGCGTCGATTCTTAATCATGGTAGTAATTGTCCCTTCGATCGACGCCATGAATCTCTTCCGCCGGATGCAAAAAAAAAAATTCACGAACCGTAAACGAGGATCTTTTTGCATTTCCCATGAGCTGGCGGTACATGTACACACACACACCAACCAACAACAACCACAAATCAATAAAGATAAAGCAAATTGGTAGATAGGAGAGCGATCTCGAGGATCAGCAAAGCATTGGGATGTGATTTGGGAAGTACCGACGACACTCTTTCGGAATCTCCGTGTCGTGTCGTGTCGCGTCCTACGCTTTTGACATGTGACCTATACGTGATTGGCGCTCCGCACATGCCGGTGACACGCGAGTCTAGTATTCCGACACGCCATTTCAATAGGTACGGGGTCGATTTTAAGCATTTTCAATAAATTAGAGGTCAAAATGTAAAATTATCAAAAATATATGTACTTAGATCATATATCTAGTTGCTTGAAAATTAATATACCCAATCAGAAAAAAGAAATACTAATCATGAATTCCTAACGGAAGAAGAAGCAGAAGGAGAAGAAACTCACATATATTCATGTATATTTAAAAATATGCATTTGATATACAACGTGTCTCAAACTGTTGAAATTCTCTATTTTTTTGAAAAATAACGTATCGGCGTGTCGTGTTGTGCATCGGTATCGGTGCTACTTAGGATGTGATTAGTGATTGTTTGATTCTACGTGTGAATTGAGGTTTGAACAACGAGTTGCCACGGTGTCGTCTCCATGAGATCTCATCCGTTATGTATGCACGCATTTTCTCTGCAGAGCAAGGCCAGGGAGGGTCATGTTTTTCGACCAGGGAGCTCACAAGATCTTCACCTAAGCTAACGATCAAATCTCATGCATCCCGTCCATGTAGTAAAACACAAGCTAAACCAGCCAAGGGCTGATTGGCAGCTATAAAAACGGCCCAAATTAACATCGGAACCAGCATCAACAACATCTCATTTTCCTCCGCATAAACTTGTCCTAACATGGGTAATCTGCGTATGCTCATGAGGTTCAAAAGCTCGACCTTCTTCTGGGTCGTGATCATTTTGATCTCCTTCCCATGGCAATCGCTGTCATCGCCAGCCTCACCCGAATCCGAAATCGATGCCGACAGGAGGCCAAAACCGCGGAAAGTCCGGTGTCGCCTACCGTTCTTCCCACGTTGCTTCTTGGTTTGGTTCCCTTGTCCCTCGACCTGCCCGACGAGTTGTTTAATGGATTGCAGCGTATGCAAGCCCGTCTGCAGTAAGTGACCATTGATCTATATAACATGGCGTGTCCCATTCTTTTGACTATACTAAATGTTCACTTATCGGATGAAATTTGACCACGGTAGGTTGCAATTTCCCCGGTGCTGTGTGTCAAGACCCTCGGTTTGTGGGCGGAGATGGCAACACGTTCTTCTTCCATGGCCGGAGAGATAGGCACTTCTGCTTGGTCTCCGACGCCAAATTCCACATCAACGCCCACTTCATCGGCAAGCGAAACCCTAGCCTCAAGAGGGACTTCACTTGGGTCCAATCCATCGGCGTCGTTGTCGGCTCGCACAAACTCCTCGTTGGGGCAAAGAGGGCCTCAACATGGGACGACAGGGTCGATCACCTCAACGTCATCCTCGACGGCGCGCCTGTCTCACTCCCGGCCAAGGAAGGCTACACGTGGCGGTCCCCGGCCTCGCCGGCCTTGTCCATCTCCCGGACTGCGGAGACGAACAGCCTCGCGCTCGAGGCGGAAGGGAACTTCAGGATCACAATGACGGTCGTCCCGATAACAGCGGAGGAGTCAAAGGTCCACGGGTATAACATCACGGGCGACGACTGCTTCGCCCACCTGGAGCTAGGGTTCAAGTTCTACAACCTCACTGACTTCGTGGATGGAGTGCTCGGCCAGACTTACAGGAAGAACTACGTAAGCAAGGCCAGGCCCGGGGCCGTGATGCCGGTGATGGGTGGCGACTACAAGTATGCGACCTCAAACATATTCGCGACCGACTGCTTGGTGTCGCGGTTCGGCCAGCCTCTTCCGACTCCTAGCAACGTCCGCAAGCACGAAAACTTGGTTTGCAAGAGCGGGATTGAAGGGTCGGGGATGGTTTGTAGAAAGTGACAGTGAAGAGAGGTTGCAATAACTGTGAATCTCTCATGAATAAAACAATCATAAATAAAGTTTCAACGTATTTCAGCTTGTTCCGCTTAATTTTCTCGTGCCAGGTTTAACAAAAAAAAACACGGGAGTCTTCTAATGAAAGAAAAGTCTGAAAAATAACTTCACTTTGATTTGATTTATGCATGTGGGGGTTAATATCACAAAAAATTCCAAATTGATACATGTTTGACAAATTTACTATAAAATAATTTTTTTACCTTCAAAAACCCAAAACTGATATATCCATGATAAATTCACCTTAAACTAATTTTTGAACCACCAAAACTCCAAACTGTTATACCTGTGACAAATTTACCCTCATTAGTTTTTGTTGAATTCTATCAATACCACAAAAAATCTCAAACTAGTATACTTATGACAGATGGAGGGTAAAAATGACGAACCGATAGACCCGTCAACTGCTATATATTATCTAACTTGTAATAAATTTACCTCATATTATTTTTCGTTAAATTTTGCTACCAAATTACTGAGTTAGATAATGCATAGGAGTTGACGGGTCTACCGGTTTGTCATTTTTACCCTCCTTCTGTCATAAGTATACTAGTTTGAGATTTTTTGGGGGTCAAAAACTTATTTTGAGGTAAATTTATCACAAATGTTTTAATTTAAGATTTTCCATGATATTAACTCTACGTATTGTTAAATTTCTAAGGGGGAAACATATCTTCGGCGTATTTGAATACATGTCCGTTCGCCACACGACCAAAGTGGCAATTTTCACATCCATTAAAACCGTGGGAGAGACCTCAAGAGTCTCGTGGACGGCATCTATAATTCAGGAGATCATCGCCTAATGAATTATAAAACAGCAGAATTTTATTTTATCTTATTTTATTTTTATTTGTTTACAATAGCTAGGGGCATTTTGCGCCACAAGAAATGTTGGTGATCGCGATTTTTATTTAATCGGGAGGGATAAGTTTTTCCAAATCGAAACCAGAATATGTGTAAGGGTGAGATGATAATGGTGGGGGTCAAGTGACACTTCAAAATCGATGGACATGGCTCGGAAAAGCTTTCGCGATCGGTATGAGAAAACAGCGCAATGCGATACATATTCCTATGTTTACTTAGTGTAGAATATCATCTCAACATGTCTGCTGCAGCTCATGATGAATCAAGTTGCCGTCCTGGCGTTACTAGAAAGATTGCCGTAACTTGCTTTTTGCTCACCAATTTATTTGCTCCTTCAGCTAATGGCCCTTTGGGGGCAATTAATATCAATAACACCTAAGTTCCTCCAATAATGTGTTTTGATTATCGGAATTTGCTAGAGTAGTAACATCATATCGTGGGCCATAAATTCTTAAGGAAGTGGGCTCCACAATAATTTTTAATTATTAATTATTATTATTATTGTTGTTGTTGTTTAAAATATGCTGCTAATCTCATCATTAATTAAAGATAATCGCATAATGATTTTTCACTGTCGCATTGGAATGGAACAACTAGGTTTTTCTTTTCTTTCATGTCAGAATGTCGGTGAGGAAAAGGATTCCCATATCTTAATTGCGCAGTTCATTAGATCTTGTAACATTGATATTCCTTCAATTATTTTAGAGGGAATCCAGCTAGCTAAGCCCTCAGATGTAGACTTTTGAGGAAGTCAAAAGCGCGCAAAAAGCCTGGCCAAAAATTGGGTTTTTGGTCATATTCTTGATGAACAGGAAAAAGTTTCGGAATGTCTTCGTTGTGTAACGTTAAAGTATATATACCAAAAGTGGTGTATCACAATGAAATTGAGTGTAAAAACAAGACAATAGTATCGCGAAACATTCATAAAATCTGGCTACTGAAAAATCCCAACTCGTAAAAAAGGGTTTATCATGAAATTCTCACAATAATACATCTTATTTCCTTTTGAAGCAAGATTTAGCATAGTATTAAATATACATGTAAAGTACGAAATCACGATTCATAACATGTGTCGCTTGGATTAATAATACACATCGGCATGTAAAAGATTACTTCCATGCCAAATTGATTTTTTTTAATTTTTTGCTAAATAAAAAAGGAAAAATTTCAAAAAAAAGGCCCCGAGTCCTCTTATTTTTTCAATTAAAGATATGAAGTGAACTTTATTTCAAATAAGGGCTCGAAGTGTTTTCATTGTTTCAAAAAATAACATGAAGTGGCTATAATTATTTCGAATAAGGGCCTAAGCTCGTTGGCTGGCCAAATTTTCCGACCGATCAATGATATTTTTGTCAAAAATATGATTTTAACATAATTTCATTAGTTAAATTAAATTAAAAAACTAGAACTAAAAAAAGAAAAAAAAAAGAAAACACAGGTTAGAGAGAGCTACCCTCTCGCCTGTGGCCACTGCCCCCATGTAGGTGGGGCAGTAACCATTACCGTCGAAGTCGCTAGCATCTCAGTAAGGGCTAGCGACCCTACCAACCATTGGCGAGGGCCTCGTGACCCTCACTAGAATCGAGGGAGAGCTGCGACCCTCTCCTAGATTTAGGCAAGGGTCGCTGGCCCTCGCCCAATTCTAGTAGTGAGCCGCAAAGGTTGGTGATGATTGCCCCTTGACGGTTGCCCTTTTTCTTCATCGACCTTGGCTGAGAGATAATCACGGCCCTCGCCACTAGTCGATGGGGTTGTCAGCCCTCGTTGAGGTGCCAGCAACCTTGATGGCAGTGGCCACCACCCTACTTGCGTAGGTGCAACAGCCACAAGTGGGAGAGTGTTGCCCTCTTGCTTTTTTTTTTCTTCTTCTTCAGTTTTAGTTTTTTTTTAATTTTTGAAAAACTAGAAAAAGAAAAAATAAATAATAAAATAATTTAAAAAAGTCAAATGATAAGAATGCCCTTATAACTAGTGAGTCATACCCTTTTTTGAGATTGATATGTCATTTTAGGTTCTTATTTGATACAATATCCACTTCATGCCCTTTATTTGATAAATAAATTCTACTTCTTGCCCTTAATTCAAAAAACCAAGAGGACTTGAGGGGCTTTTTTTGAAATTTTCCCAATAAAAAATGCCCCAAATGGAGAAAAAATGCAAAGAATTGAAAAAATAAAGGAAAATACAGTTTTTGCTCTTTTTTTTTTGGCGTTGCTTACAACTTAGGAAGTACGATATTCTCTGAGGGCATTCATGTTGTATTAGACGCATGTCAGACACTGATACATGTTCGACACTTTCCAACACGTGATCAATACATGGTTAACAGATATCAAATATCCGGCAAGTGGTTAGCGCTCCGTACACGCCAGCGACATGCAAGTCTAGTCTTCTGAATCGTCTGACACGTGATTCGGACACGCACGAGCTCGATTTTAAATATTTTCAATGCGCCATCACGTGGGGAAAGTATGTAGGTAGTGATGATGACGCAGCCCATGACGTGTTTAATGAAGACATTACGTGTGCAACTATGGATCGTGAAAAACAGAAATTTAATAGGACCGACTTTACCTTCGATTCTACCAAAATTCATCGGTTCAATCATTTGTTTATCTATCTTCTCTTTCCTTAATGTTATCTTTTGTTTTTAATTTGATAAGTCAGCAGCTCCAATGCGATCGAATTTAAATGACAAATTCTTAATTCTAGGTGCATTGATTTTGAAGTTTGACCACGCTTCCCCGTACTGCTTAAAAAGAATGGTGCCCCCACATGGTTCAGAGTGCAACCTTATGATGATTTTCACATGCAAATTTGTGGTTCTTTAATATATAGATTTTGAGGAAACTCTACGTCGCTTCAGATGTAAACCAACTAATTGGCATACTCATACAACTCCATTTCACCTAATCATCGAAATTATTTTATTTATGTATGTTAGAAAGTCTAATAAAAAAAACTTAAGGACCCAATTTGATTAATGGCATGCTCATACAACTCCATTGCACCTAATCATCGAAGTTATTTATGTATGTTAGAAAGTCCAATAAAAAAACTTAAGGACCCAATGTGACTAATGGGGTGGACGCACATTCGCGAAAGGGATAACATTGGCCCGGTGTTGACACCTGATTTTTAATCATTTTTTCTATTGCTAAAGTAATAAAAAATCCATAAAAATTCATAAAATTGAAAAATCAACTTTGGGGACCTTAGCCAAGCCTAGGGAACCAATTTTGACCAAAAAACGATTTTTCATATTTTCAGTATTTTTCGGTATTTTTATTTTCGAAAATTCATAAAAAAAATGAAGAAAAAAATGAGAAAATTGAAAAATCAACTTTGGAAGCCTTGGCCAAGCCTAGGCAACCATTTTTGAACAAAAAATAAAATTTCATATTATATATATATTTTTAATTTTTTTAAAAAAATACAAAAATACTTGAAAATTTTGGAAAAATAACATTTGAGGCCAAAAAAAATACACAAAGATAGTTAATATTTTTATTTTAAATCTATTTTCATATTGGCCATCGCAAATTCAGAAAAATCCAATTCGAGTCACGTGTTCCTTCACGAGTATAATCTTGAATCGGGCCTAAAAAAATTTAATTTGAGTCAACTCATTTTTAATTTTCACTTTTTATGAGTTGTGACATTGTCTTCTAATATTTTAAATTTTCATCTTGGCTCAAATATACCCAGAATGACTTAATTTTGCAAAAGGGCTTTAATTAAATTCTGCATTATTTTCAACGGCAAGAAATGAGCTTAAATTTGACATGTGGTGTGTCAAAAATTGTGAGGAGATTTGGACTTAAAGAAATATATTTTTTCAGGGACTAAATTGTAAATACTTAAAATTCAAGGACTAGACTGCAAATACCTAACTCTTGAAGGATTATTTTACAAATAATAAAAAGAAAAGTTAGTGGATAAATTAGAATAGAGAAGGGAAGATGAAGAAGAGGAGATGAAGAAGAGAAGTTGGAGAAGAATGGATGGAGAAAATAAGATAAGAATAGAGAAGGGAAGATGGAGATGAAGAAGAGTTAGTAGAGAAATTAGAATGGAAGATAAGAATAGAGAAGGGAAGATGGAGATTAAGAAGAGTTAGTGGAGAAATTAGAATGGGAGATAAATATGGAGAAGGGAAGATGAAGATGAAGAAGAGTTAGTGGAGAGATTAGAATGTGGGATAGAGATGGAGAATGGAAGATGAAAATGAAGAAGAGTTAGTGGAGAAATTAGAATGGGAGATAGAGTTAGTGGAAAAATTAGAATGGGAGATAGATGAGTAGGTTATAAAAGGAGAAAGAAGTGAGCTTGAGAAAGGATTCTGGAGAGAGAAAATTTGAAGTGTTTGGGAGGATTTTTTTGGAGAGAAAATTTTGGATGTTTGAGAGAGTTTTGGGAGATTGAAGAAAAATTTGAGAGAAAGAAAATACCAAAAGAGAGAGAATTTTGAAGATGATGGGAGTTCAAAGCTAGGGATTATCATCACAAATTCCTTCATCGATCAATATAAATCAAGAGTTCATCTTCGTCAACGAGCAAGCAAATTCGAGCTAAGTGTTTTTATTTATTCATTTGTTTATGGTTTTACTTGCAAATTAGCACGAATTGTATACACTTTCTCCATCTCCTCTTTTTTTTTTTTCATATTTTATGTCAGGAGAAGGATATCTCTACGTCAACAGCAAAAATCTCGTAGAGATGCAAAAATCGGCCTAGACAAGCTTCTAAGCTGTCCACCGATTTCTCAACTGATCTGTGACTAAAAGTCCCTCTTAATTCAAAAGAAACTCTCTATATTGGGAACATAGAGAGCGAAAATCAATTATAGAAATCCCTCCCAAAAAAATGGGAGATAAGTACTCTTTCCACTCTTCTGGTTTTAGGTGCAAATTAGCACATATTTTGTATACTGACATTTCACTCTATTTTATGTCAGGAAGCCGCAGCTTTATATCAATGGTCAACCCTATGGAAGCACAAAATCGGCTTGGAGGAGTCCTCAAGCGCGCACAAATTTCAAATTGTTGAATCAATTCGTTGTATTTTATTTTAAAGAATTCATACCCCAGAATGGAGAGGACAAAGTCCATCCGCAATTTAAATACCTGCACCATAAATCCCAAAGGGAAGAGCCAAGCCAATGCTTAGCCTCCCATTGGAGGTTTTTACTTACAGTAGTTAAATACCTGCAACTTAAATACCTGTACCTTAAATCCCAAAGGGAAGAGCCAAGCCAATGCTTAGCCTCCCATTGGAGGTTTTTACTTACAGTAGTTAAATACATGCAACTTAAATACCTATACCTTAAATCCCAAAGGGAAGAGCCAAGCCAATGCTTAGCCTCCCATTGGAGGTTTTTACTTACAGTAGTTAAATACTTGCAACTTAAATACATGCACCTTAAATCCCAAAGGGAAGAGCCAAGCCAATGCTTAGCCTCCCATTGGAGGTTTTTACTTACAGTAGTTAAATACCTGCAACTTAAATACATGTACCTTAAATCCCAAAGGGAAGAGCCAAACCAATGCTTAGCCTCCCATTGGAGGTTTTTACTTACAATAGTTTAAATACTTGCAACTTAAATACCTGTACCTTAAATCCCAAAGGGAAGAGCCAAGCCAATGCTAGGCCTCCCATTGGAGGTGTTTATTCACTGTCATGTACTTCCTATAATTTAATTTTTGAATCATCAGACCCAAAGGATAAGTAGGTTGTAATACTGCACAGAAGTCGTTAACACACTCCTTCTTTCGGCTTCAGGGAATCTTTAACACTTAAAAAAATATAACAAATAAAAATATATACCATCCATGCATCCTATTTAAAAAGTGAAAACACAAAAGAGAATACCCTACTATAGCCTTAGGAATAAACCAAGCCTGAGTTGCCGAATTAGGATATCCATGAAATTAAGGTACCGAAAGGGCATTAGTTTTAATTAACTAGTGTAACCAAGTCCCCGAGCTCCTAATCTCTGGTTCGCAGGAATAAATTAGTTCTCCCGCTAATTTATTTAGGTTTCTAATCGACCTACCAAGAACGATTAGTGGCGACTCCAAATTTTAAAATCATTTAAACAAAAACCAAAGTTGCGATTCGGTAGGGCTTGGGAGGGTCCGCGTTAGGTTAGTCAAATCTAATTAACCTAATAATCCGTTAACCCCTTTTAAAATTTAAAATTTTTTTAGAGGGTCGCGACAGACTGGCGACTCCGCTGGGGACGGGATTTTTAAATTTTCGAAAAAAGATACCAATTGGAATGCTTGAATTTTTTCGAAATTTTAAAAGTCTTAGTGGACTTAGGCCAATGAAAATTTCATGGATATCTCGCTTCTGGCGATTTTGTTTGGGACTCATTCTATAGGTGTTATATGTTTTTGCAGGATGGGAGTTATAAGGGGTGGAGTGTTTGGCTAACCCCTTTGTTTTGCAGGCTCGGTGTTTGGTTTATTTGTTTAATTTCGCACATTTTTAGAAGCGCTATTTTGATATCAATTGTTGTGCATGTCTTGTATACTCTGAGAATCACGACACCTGCACACACAAGCGTCTAAACCCAAGTCGCGAAATTCTTCCTAGAAAACCATAGATAGGGATCGAATATGCAAAGCTCTTGCGTTGATTGCGCTCGGGTTGACCATATTTTATCCCGCTCATTATCTGAATTGACAATTCTTCCCATTGTGATTTGATTGCGCGGAGGGTAAGTTTGTCAATTCAGATAGTGGGGGCCTTTTTGGGTCCATACCTTGTCTCTCCTTCTTTTATTTTCTAGAGTTCACTCCTCACTTGAGTCATGCGCATGACTATGTGATTTACATTTCTCCAAGGTAAAAGTAAGTTCTCTAATTTTATCTTGTATTTATTCTCGGTCGGTCCATGCTAGGTGTTAGTCAGTTTTTGAGCTTAATATTACGACCATTCTTTTAAAAGAAAATAAAAATTAAATTTGCCCCCCTTTTCTTTTAAAAATTTTTTTTTGAAAAAATGATGTGAAAAAAATCCCTTCAGGGGAATTTTATTAACCGATAAGGGATTTTTGTCATGTTTTTATTGCTTCAATAAAAATGAAATTTTCCTGAAAAAATTTTCCTCTTAAAATTTATTTCAATAAAAAGAAAAATTCCTTCAAAAAAAAACTTTGGTAAACATCAAGTGATTTTATCATATTTTTCAAATTATAAAAACTTGCAAGAAAATTCTTTTCGAGAAATTCACTCATGTTTTTCTAAGAAAATTTTCTCTAAATAAAATTAGACTAATGTCTAGGGGGAATTTTGTTCACCAATAAAGGATTTCTGTCATGTCTTTCCTACTTCAATAAAAATAAAATTTTCCTGACAAATTTACCTCTGAAAATTTATTTTGATAAAAAGGAAAATTCCTTCAAAAAAATGTTGGTAAACATCAAGTGATTTTATTACATTTTTCAAATTATAAAAACTTGCAAGAAAATTCTTCTCGAGAAATTCGCTCATGTTTTTCTAAGAAACTTTTCTCTAAATAAAATTAGACTAATATCTCGAGGGAATTTTGTTGACCAATAAAGGATTTTTGTTATGTCTTTCCTACTTCAATAAAAATAAAATTTTCTTGACAAATTTACCTCTGAAAATTTATTTTGATAAAAAGGAAAATTCCTTCAAAAAATGTTGGTAAACATCAAGTGATTTTACCACATTTTTTAAAGTATAAAAATCTGCAAGAAAACTCTTTTCGAGAAATTCGCCCATGTTTTTCTAAGAAATTGTATCTAAATAAAATTAGGCTAATGTCTCGGGGGAATTTTATTGACTAATAAAGGATTTTTGTTATGTCTTTCCTGCTCCAATAAAAATAAAATTTTCCTAATAAATATACATCTGAAAATTTATTTTGATAGAAAATTCCTTCAGAAAATTTGATCAAGAGATTTTATCACACTTTCCAAGTTATAAAAATCTCAAGAAATTATTTTTGAAAAATCCACATGTGACCTCCTAAGAAAATTTCATTTGATTTCTCAACAAAATGGAAGAATAAAATTAGACTAATGTAGGAATCATGGGCCGACCTTTCTTGCGTCATGTACTAATTATATCCTTTACTTTTGTAGGAAATCCCAGGTATCCCAGGCGGGGGTAAAGTTTGGTTCAATAATGCAGGCCACGAATTATTTTTAGAAATACGAAAAGACAGGAAATTGCCGATTTCTTAATCCTGGGGGCAAGTGAGGAGGTCGATCCTTTCGGACTCAGACATTTGTCAGTTAATGAACACGTACGGGCCGTATATTTTGATATGACAGTGAATTTACACCGATTAAACACTGGGGCATATTTAATGTATTGCAGAGGATCCCACGTTTTTGAAAGACAATAAGGTTGATATAATCAGGACCCATGAAACAAGTACCTTAACCTGATTAAATCAACCAGAGACTGGTCTTAAAATTTCCTCGGATCCGAAACACGCGGAGGGTTTTTAGAGGACCGAGGTTCTATTAATGAACGTGGCCCACAAGTATTTCTCTCGATGCTACAGGCGCCCGACACGAGCAAGTGGGCACCGAAAGAAACAAAACGCTGTTGAAGTGGGGCACGCAACAAATGGCTGAATTTATTGACACACTGATCGAGTGGTGGCAGCTTTATTAATTTACATGATTGAACGCGGATCTCTAGGCGGCTGGTGGAAAGCTACACTGAATGCCTCTCTAATGTTCTTGATATCAACGTCTACCGCAACCCGCGAGAGCATCATGAAGAAGATTAAGCCTCAATATCTTCAGCACCCTAAATCGTTCCCCAGAAGAGGAGATGACAGGAAAATTAAACAAAAAACACGTGAAGCCTTTCTTTCATTCCATTTATCAAAAAGTATTACAACAGTTCACTCGGGAGGAAAAGTAAAGTCAAACTGAGCCCTGATAACCATTACGAAAGAGCTCAACTGACTCTCTAGACAGTTTGATGCTGATGAAGCACCAGAGCTTTAATGTGCATACGGATCCTGTATTTTAAAACTAGTGATCACGGGACCTGCAACACGGCCGATGCGTACCTGATCCAGAACAACGCTAGCTGATCACTCAAGAGCCTGCAAAGGGAAGAAGATCAAACCTAGACGAATACGTCTACTTAGTTTCATCGCACGTTCTCACCTTTTATCGATGTCCAAAATTAATGCACAAGCTAGAAGTAATCATTTCCCTTTCCCCCCTATTAAATGCTCGGAGCCGTTAACCGCTCCAAACTCGAAAAAATTAATATCGAGACGAAATCCGCGTAAATTTGAAGGGTAAATCCGTATCGTTCCAATTTACCCTTAAATTGCTCCGGTTTTAAATTTGATCCCTTCTATTTTCAGGAATTTGCAAAAGCGACTCGAGAATACAGTCGTATCCAAAAACAAAATTCCCTAGTCGGGCTAAATTGGGGGCAAATCAACTCATGGATATTACCATAGAGTGGGCAGCTTCAGATAAGGGAAAATGCGAACGAGAGACCCGAACAATCTCAGACATGGGTAATTCTGTATCGTTCTAATTTGCACATAATCATCTCGAGTCCTAAATTGTTTTATTCCATTCTTAACAGGGATTGCAAATTACCTCGAGAAATACCGTAACAAGGCCCAAGGTGATACAACAGGGCCGCGTTATCCCCAAGGATTAACCTTTGAAAAGAAAGCCCCATGGACACATACGGTCCAATGGACCGAATGGTATGGGGGATAACAGTAGGTCCGAAATATCCCGAGTTCGATCCCCAAGGAATACTCGACGAGTAATACCGAAGTCAATATTTTACCACATTCTCGGCTTAATGGTGAAGCATCCAACAAAAGTCGAAGAAAACTCAATCCAGCAAAATTGGTAAAAGACTTGTCCAAGGCATTCAAGATGAAGGGTAAATCAGTATCGTTTCCAATTTATCCCTTTTAATACTGGTTGATATGTCTCCATTTCTTTTTACAGGAAATATTTATACTAACATGTAACATGTTGAAGGAGAAAAATCCAAAAGAAAATGATGATCATCTGACCAGATCTATTCTGGTGAAAAATGGGGCAAGTTGATCGCAAGCTCTGAAGCGAAAAAGCAAATATGTCTTCCTTATCTCGAATAATTTCTTTGCTTTTTGCAGGGGCATTTAACCGCTAAACCATGGCAGTCGCTGTCACTAAACAAACCAAAATGCTCCCTCACCCATATGCCTTATCGTGCAGGGGCAAAACTTGAGACAAACCGCTCCTCAACATAAGGAGTGGGCTTCCCAATTTGTTCGATCCACCCACACACCAGGGGCAATTCAAATCCACCCATGTTTACACATTATATAAACACACATGATGCTAAAAAATTGTCACATCGGCATTGTGTTTACACATTTTAGGAATTATGTATGACCATTTCGCATGTTTAATTTACCAACTCCAACTTAGAGCATAAACTGCATAGGAGACATCAAATGTGCAAAATGGGGCATAACAGGATGAGGAAAGGTAAACCATTTCCACACAGGTCTAACATTTTAATCTACAGATAAACAGCCTTTCTTCAGAGTAAGAGAATGCCCTTTCGGAATGAAGTCCCCCATTCATATTACATTCGAGGTGTTCATACTATAAGAACCTCCTTAAACAGAAATGGTAATGCAATACATGATCCATATGTTGATCAATTGCATCATGAGTTATTACACAGACTGCCTCTAATCATTGCCAACTTAGCTGAACAATTTTGTATGAACCAATGAACGCATTGATGAAAATGCTTGCACATGTTAGCTCTGACATTGCCTGACAGGCAACACATTCCCGGTGTTTGAGTTACCTTCCAAAGTCTTGAAATTCATTCGGCGATTATTGAATGAACAAGCCTGGTTGTCGAGAAGCCACCAAGCATTTCTTCCAAATTCTCAGGTAAGTATATCTTCAACCTGAACCTTTCAAGAGAATGAATTCTGACGGTTGTTGGGGTACTCGAATCCATTGCGGTATATATAGGTATCCACCTTCTTCAATAAAGCATGATTTGTCTCAAGGACAGAAATGTTCGAGACCTTTTGATCTCTGCCTCTTTGGTTTATTCCTAAAGTGACAGGAGAATATAATTTGGGTTTGAGCTTCCGTAGGATTCCTGGTCTCCCCAGATTTCAGAATGGCACCCTTTGAGGTACACCAAGCCCTTCTTACAGGCAAACTAAGTCCTTCTTACAGGCAAACCAAGTCCTTCTTACAGGCATAAAGTCCTTCTTACAGGCAAACTAAGTCCTTCTTACAGGCAAACCAAATCCTTCTTACAGGCATAAAGTCCTTCTTACAGGCAAACTAAGTCCTTCTTACAGGCAAACCAAGTCCTTCTTACAGGCACAAAGTCCTTCTTACAGGCAAACCAAGTCCTTCTTACAGGCAAATCAAGTCCTTCTTACAGGCAAACAAAGTCCTTCTTACAGGCAAAACAAGTCCTTCTTACAGGCAAATCAAGTCCTTCTTACAGGTACAAAGTCCTTCTTATAAGCACAAAGTCCTTCTTACAGGCAAATCAAGTCCTTCTTACAGGCATAAAGTCCTTCTTACAGGCAAATCAAGTCCTTCTTACAGGCAAACTAAGTCCTTCTTACAGGCAAACCAAGTCCTTCTTACAGGCACAAAGTCCTTCTTATAGGCAAATCAAGTCCTTCTTACAGGCAAGCTAAGTCCTTCTTACAGGCAAGCTAAGTCCTTCTTACAGGCAAACCAAGTCTTTCTTACAGGCACCAAGTCCTTCTTACAGGCAAATCAAGTCCTTCTTACAGGCACAAAGTTCTTCTTACAGGCACAAAGTCCTTCTTACAGGCAAATCAAGTCCTTCTTACAAGCAAATCAAGTCCTTCTTACAGGCATAAAGTCCTTCTTACATGCAAACAAAGTCCTTCTTACAGGAAACGCAAGTCCTTCTTACAGGCACAAAGTCCTTCTTACAGGCAAAGTAAGTCCTTCTTACAGGCAAATCAAGTCCTTCTTACAGGCAAATTAAGTCCTTTTTACAGGCAAATCAAGTCCTTCTTACAAGCACAAGTCCTTTTTACAGACACCAAGTCCTTTCTACAGGCACCAAGTCCTTCTTACAGGTATCTCCATGGGGTGACCTACCATACGGGTCAAATCTCAATCAAAATTTAATCAGTAGAATCCTTTTATTAGGAATCTACCATGGTACGACCCACCATACGGGTCAAATGGTATGACCCACCATACGGGTCAAATTTTAATTCAATTTTTAATCAGTAGAATCCTTTTATTAGGAATCTACCATGGGTTGATCCACCATACGGGTTCAAGTTCAACCACCCTAAAGTTTTTTTATATAACGAATCCTTAGGTTCTCATTTCATTTTCAGTGGAACATTCATGTCACGACTCTTTTTATTTCCTTGTATTGAGGCGATTAGAATTCAGGTGTCATCTCGTCTTTGAAATGAACCTCTACCGAGCTTCCTTTCAAAGAGGGGCAGCTGTTGACACCTGATTTTTAATCATTTTTTCTATTGCTAAAGTAATAAAAAATCCATAAAAATTCATAAAATTGAAAAATCAACTTTGGGGACCTTAGCCAAGCCTAGGGAACCAATTTTGACCAAAAAACGATTTTTCATATTTTCAGTATTTTTCGGTATTTTTATTTTCGAAAATTCATAAAAAAAATGAAGAAAAAAATGAGAAAATTGAAAAATCAACTTTGGAAGCCTTGGCCAAGCCTAGGCAACCATTTTTGAACAAAAAATAAAATTTCATATTATATATATATTTTTAATTTTTTTAAAAAAATACAAAAATACTTGAAAATTTTGGAAAAATAACATTTGAGGCCAAAAAAAATACACAAAGATAGTTAATATTTTTATTTTAAATCTATTTTCATATTGGCCATCGCAAATTCAGAAAAATCCAATTCGAGTCACGTGTTCCTTCACGAGTATAATCTTGAATCGGGCCTAAAAAAATTTAATTTGAGTCAACTCATTTTTAATTTTCACTTTTTATGAGTTGTGACATTGTCTTCTAATATTTTAAATTTTCATCTTGGCTCAAATATACCCAGAATGACTTAATTTTGCAAAAGGGCTTTAATTAAATTCTGCATTATTTTCAACGGCAAGAAATGAGCTTAAATTTGACATGTGGTGTGTCAAAAATTGTGAGGAGATTTGGACTTAAAGAAATATATTTTTTCAGGGACTAAATTGTAAATACTTAAAATTCAAGGACTAGACTGCAAATACCTAACTCTTGAAGGATTATTTTACAAATAATAAAAAGAAAAGTTAGTGGATAAATTAGAATAGAGAAGGGAAGATGAAGAAGAGGAGATGAAGAAGAGAAGTTGGAGAAGAATGGATGGAGAAAATAAGATAAGAATAGAGAAGGGAAGATGGAGATGAAGAAGAGTTAGTAGAGAAATTAGAATGGAAGATAAGAATAGAGAAGGGAAGATGGAGATTAAGAAGAGTTAGTGGAGAAATTAGAATGGGAGATAAATATGGAGAAGGGAAGATGAAGATGAAGAAGAGTTAGTGGAGAGATTAGAATGTGGGATAGAGATGGAGAATGGAAGATGAAAATGAAGAAGAGTTAGTGGAGAAATTAGAATGGGAGATAGAGTTAGTGGAAAAATTAGAATGGGAGATAGATGAGTAGGTTATAAAAGGAGAAAGAAGTGAGCTTGAGAAAGGATTCTGGAGAGAGAAAATTTGAAGTGTTTGGGAGGATTTTTTTGGAGAGAAAATTTTGGATGTTTGAGAGAGTTTTGGGAGATTGAAGAAAAATTTGAGAGAAAGAAAATACCAAAAGAGAGAGAATTTTGAAGATGATGGGAGTTCAAAGCTAGGGATTATCATCACAAATTCCTTCATCGATCAATATAAATCAAGAGTTCATCTTCGTCAACGAGCAAGCAAATTCGAGCTAAGTGTTTTTATTTATTCATTTGTTTATGGTTTTACTTGCAAATTAGCACGAATTGTATACACTTTCTCCATCTCCTCTTTTTTTTTTTTCATATTTTATGTCAGGAGAAGGATATCTCTACGTCAACAGCAAAAATCTCGTAGAGATGCAAAAATCGGCCTAGACAAGCTTCTAAGCTGTCCACCGATTTCTCAACTGATCTGTGACTAAAAGTCCCTCTTAATTCAAAAGAAACTCTCTATATTGGGAACATAGAGAGCGAAAATCAATTATAGAAATCCCTCCCAAAAAAATGGGAGATAAGTACTCTTTCCACTCTTCTGGTTTTAGGTGCAAATTAGCACATATTTTGTATACTGACATTTCACTCTATTTTATGTCAGGAAGCCGCAGCTTTATATCAATGGTCAACCCTATGGAAGCACAAAATCGGCTTGGAGGAGTCCTCAAGCGCGCACAAATTTCAAATTGTTGAATCAATTCGTTGTATTTTATTTTAAAGAATTCATACCCCAGAATGGAGAGGACAAAGTCCATCCGCAATTTAAATACCTGCACCATAAATCCCAAAGGGAAGAGCCAAGCCAATGCTTAGCCTCCCATTGGAGGTTTTTACTTACAGTAGTTAAATACCTGCAACTTAAATACCTGTACCTTAAATCCCAAAGGGAAGAGCCAAGCCAATGCTTAGCCTCCCATTGGAGGTTTTTACTTACAGTAGTTAAATACATGCAACTTAAATACCTATACCTTAAATCCCAAAGGGAAGAGCCAAGCCAATGCTTAGCCTCCCATTGGAGGTTTTTACTTACAGTAGTTAAATACTTGCAACTTAAATACATGCACCTTAAATCCCAAAGGGAAGAGCCAAGCCAATGCTTAGCCTCCCATTGGAGGTTTTTACTTACAGCAGTTAAATACCTGCAACTTAAATACATGTACCTTAAATCCCAAAGGGAAGAGCCAAACCAATGCTTAGCCTCCCATTGGAGGTTTTTACTTACAATAGTTTAAATACTTGCAACTTAAATACCTGTACCTTAAATCCCAAAGGGAAGAGCCAAGCCAATGCTAGGCCTCCCATTGGAGGTGTTTATTCACTGTCATGTACTTCCTATAATTTAATTTTTGAATCATCAGACCCAAAGGATAAGTAGGTTGTAATACTGCACAGAAGTCGTTAACACACTCCTTCTTTCGGCTTCAGGGAATCTTTAACACTTAAAAAAATATAACAAATAAAAATATATACCATCCATGCATCCTATTTAAAAAGTGAAAACACAAAAGAGAATACCCTACTATAGCCTTAGGAATAAACCAAGCCTGAGTTGCCGAATTAGGATATCCATGAAATTAAGGTACCGAAAGGGCATTAGTTTTAATTAACTAGTGTAACCAAGTCCCCGAGCTCCTAATCTCTGGTTCGCAGGAATAAATTAGTTCTCCCGCTAATTTATTTAGGTTTCTAATCGACCTACCAAGAACGATTAGTGGCGACTCCAAATTTTAAAATCATTTAAACAAAAACCAAAGTTGCGATTCGGTAGGGCTTGGGAGGGTCCGCGTTAGGTTAGTCAAATCTAATTAACCTAATAATCCGTTAACCCCTTTTAAAATTTAAAATTTTTTTAGAGGGTCGCGACACCCGGATACCACATTAGAAAGTCCAATCTAAAAACTTAAGTTTTTAGATAGAAAGAGACCATCTGAATATAAAAAAGCATATGCAATAATGTCAATAATGTAGATGTGTTAATTAGACCATGGAGGAGACATTTCGTGGATCATATGGAGAATCAGTTAAATACAGCTTTAATTAGTTGTATATACGTATGCTAATTATCCTACACCATGATAATGACTCTTGAGCTTGCCATGCATGGTGGGATATCGATTCATCGGACATCCTATGTCAAGTGAGATAGGGATGATGGTTCATTGGTAGAGGTAGGCTTTTCAAACAGGTGAGTTGGATAAATCATAACTAGTTCAATCCAAATTGAGCCATTTTGATTCATTTATGCGTAATATAAGTTCCTCAACTAATACTCGACCTATCCCCTATTGGAGTTGGTGAATGAATATTTTGAAAACCCTTATTTCTCATATCAGGCACGCTCACGCGAACTTAAAAAAAAAAATCAAAATATGAACAAACGATACGAGATACTAACGCACGGAATGTAAGGGATCGGGGGCAACACTCCTGACATGGAGGTCTCGTTGCTTGGCCAAGCTTATGTTTAAGTAGGTCCGTTTGTTGCGAGATCAAATGGCTTTCGGATAAGCCAAGGTTTTAGGTCTATTATTTTTAAGTTATATATATTGTACTCGTATGAGAAATCAGAGTGATGAACGGAAAAATATGGTGAAATTTCTTTATAAAACGCAACCTTATTTTGAAGTGAACTTGAGTAATATCGTGTGTCCTTAATTTTTTTTTTCGATATAATTACATTGATATTCGATTTTCGATAAATCCCATCATGCCTGACGTGCGCCATGATTCATTTTAAGCACCTTTGCTCCTTGCATTGTTGCCTTCGAACAATATGCGGCTCCATGGACCCGTCGTGGCATCCCATGTCAGAGAGACCTATTTTGAGACCTCCAGCAGTAGGTCCTGGCGACGATGACTAGTCTAGTCGTCTAGCCTCTCGAGTGCGAGACTCGACAGCACATACCGGGTGCACACGCTCGGTGTCCATACGTACCGTTGAATCGTATCCGGTGGCCTACGTCGGATGCAACGACGAACAGGGGGGCTCGCCCGAGATAGCGACACGGGCAAGCAAGCTCGTGGGGTCCTATAATCGCCAAGCACGACCAATCACCTAACTTGGAATCAAAATGCTTAGCGCATTATAATCTGTAATTTGATTAAGGCCGGTCGCAATTATGTGTTTAATTAGTATATCTTTTTTTCCCAGAGTCACGACACTAATCAATTGGCCACGCTTATTGTTATTTTTTTTTGGGGGGGGGGGTCAAATTGGCCACACTTTACAAACCCATAAATCATGATGCGTTAAAAGAAGTTAACAGGAGTGCAATTTCCACGAAGATGCTTCCATGGTGGTTAGCCCAAAACATCTTCACATTTATTGATAGTAGTGCAATCGATGAACTATGGAATATTAATCGAAAATGACTTATTTCTCACATTTATCGATAATATTCCAACGGAAGAATTACGAAATATTAATCGAAAATAACTTACAAGAATTCTAATCTGCTTAATTGAGAAGTAAATGATCCCTAAACATTGATGTTACTTCTCCTCTAGCTAACATGTGCTTGTCTGCTCTTCTGTATTTTCTCCTACAGCCGCGACCCATCCACTGCCAGTCCCGTTCCCACCAAAGGAGAAGTACAAAGTCAATAGCCACTTAGTTTATGAACACAAAAAATAAAGGGATATTTCTCATTAAAGCTTACATTATGTTGCTTAACAATACCTAGGGCTTAATTTATTTTTGTGGCTCAGTTTGGTGCTTCTTTTTGAATTGTTTAGTTTACTACTTATCTCCCTTCAGCCCATGTGCCAAATTAAATCTTTTAGGGATAATGTTGCAAGCAGAGACCACATCCCACCAAAAAAAAAAAAAACTGATATTATAAAAATTATTCATCTCTTTTCTCGGTGACCCTATAAATGAGACATGATCTTTCACTCTATTTTGCAGCTACCCTGGTGAACGTTTCCTTCCCAACGTGAATCTTCCTTTGATATTCTTAAGAATTATCATCAATGGAGTCCATAGGATACTCGTTGCTTCATAAGCTTCAGACTTCTTGCTTCTTCTTCTTCCTCTTCCTTTTGTTGTTCACCATCTCTTTATCTTTGATCTTCTGTGTATTCCTCTGGTTTTCGAGACGTAAACTTTTGTGCCAATGCCACATTTGCGATAGTTACCGTACGTCTAGTTGGGCAGATGAATTCGACAACCTTTGTGATTGGTACACTCACCTCCTCAAGCAATCTCCATCCCAAACCATTCACATCCATGTTCTTGGCAATGTCATTACTGCCAATCCGAAGGTGGTTGAGTACATGCTCAAGACGAGATTCGACAATTACCCGAAAGGGAAGCCTTTCTCTACGATCCTTGGCGATCTTCTCGGCAAGGGCATTTTCAATGTCGATGGAGATTGGTGGGCGTTCCAGAGGAAGATGGCGAGCCGTGAGCTGGGAAGCATCTCTATCCGGTCCTACGCGTATGAAACCGTCGCCAAAGAGATAGAGACCCGGCTCCTCCCACTTTTGTCGGCGGCGGCTGAGGACGGGAAGACGATCTTGGATCTACAGGACGTTTTCCAAAGGCTCTCTTTCGACGTCATTTGCAATTTCTCTTTCGGGGTAGACCCGGGGTGCCTCGAGTCTTCCATGCCCATTTCTTGCTTTGCTGAGTCGTTCAACCTGGCAACAAAGTTATCGGCGGAGCGAGCGCTTGCGATCACTCCGTTAGTGTGGAAGACGAAGAGGCTGCTCAATGTCGGCACGGAGAAGAAACTCAATGATGCTATCAAATTAGTCAAAGTCCTTGCAAAGGATGTCATATCGCAAAAGAGGAAGTTAGGTTTTTCCGGCCACCAAGATCTTCTTTCGAGATTCATGGCTTGCGTCGATGACGACAAGCATCTAATAGACATTGTCATTAGCTTCATCCTAGCCGGTCAGGACACGATGGCCTCGGCATTGTCCGCCTTCTTCTGGCTGCTAGGGACGCATCCTGACACCGTGTCGAGGATTCGGAGCGAGGCGAAGGAAGTCATCAACGGGGATCAAGAATTTGCGAGTTTTGAGCAAATAAGGGCACTGCATTATTTGCATGCGGTGGTACATGAAAGCTTGAGATTATTCCCACCCATTCAATTCGACTCAAAATTTGTCCTAGAGGATGACGTACTCCCGGATGGAACGTTTGTTAAGGAAGGTACAAGAGTTACTTACCACCCCTATGCAATGGCCAGGATGGAACGAATTTGGGGTCCCGATTGCATGAAATTCGAGCCCGAGCGGTGGATCGAAAACGGCAAATTTTGTCCTGCGAACCCGTACAAGTACCCGGTTTTTCAAGCTGGGTCAAGGGTTTGCCTGGGGAAGGAAATGGCTATCATTGAGATGAAAATAGTGGCGCTATCCGTCCTACGAAAGTTCGACATCACCGTCGTCTCGCCGGCGAACGGACCCCAGTTTAGTCCGGGCCTCACGGCAGTCATGAAGGGTGGGGTTAAGGTTCTGGTTAAGAAGAAAAGGGACGCTCCACCCTAGAGGGGGGGAATTGATTTCGCAGCCTGAAATTGGCTATGCGATGGATGAGTTCCAGTGAGTGAACAGGTCTGCGAAGAAGGAATGCGAGAGAAGTCAATGTTCGGAAATGGATGTCTTTAGGTGCAAAGGTGGTCCAAAAAGCCGAAGGAAGAAGAAGAGAGAGATGATGCCCGGTACAGAAATTTGTCCCATCATAAGGTGGTCGTATAGTCTGTTCCCGAAATGGGTATTGCTTTATCATTAGCAATCACTAGTTCCAGAAATTTTTTTCGTGCTTTTTTTTTTTAATTATCTATTTAGTGAAATTTTCACACCACCTAGCTAGTGGGACTAGCTGGTTGAATATCACAGAAGTCCTCAACTACTAGTTTTATGTATCTTGGTGAATTTTTTTTTAACGGAATTAATTGTGTGATATGAAGTAAGATTAACGGCCTATTTTTGGGCCATAAAAAATAAATTATAATTAATTAAAAAATATTGTGGCTTTCGCTCTTTTAAAAATTTATGACTCATAACTTACTGTTATTCTCATCATTACTCAAAACTGTTATGTTAGCAAAACTATTTTTTTTTTAAATTTGACTATATATATAATTAACTTCTATGAAACCTAACCTAGTCTATGCAGCATAGCATAGAGGAGACTTGTTGGTAATCTATCCATTCTACCGTAGCAAGAAAGACCGTCGATTCCGAAATTTTGTTGGTCAACGAGAAAATTATCTGTAAATAATGCTTTGGTGTTTGCAATTCCCTTCTCTCTGAAAAACGCGGTCACGACTACGATGCCTACCTTAGATAGATAAACTCTATACCGATGAAAATCACTTACATGATCCCTAGATGAGAGCGGTAGGTCGCGAACTTTTCAATCTCGGTATAGTAATTGTTCATTCATCTAAAGATACATTTGTTTTGCGGAAAATGAGCAATTTGAAAAAATAGATTTTCTTAAAAATAAACGATTCCATCACTTATAAAAATGAATGAACGAAACTTATTTTCACCATCAACTATATAATAATGTTTAGACATGTATTGTTGTCGGTGATGAAATCTTTTTTTTTTTGTTAATCAATTATCGAGGAAATTTTAAATAAGGGCCTAAAGTAGATCTTGCTTAAAGAATAACACTTTTGAAGTTATTTTAAAGAAGGCCCCGATCAAGAATATTTTTGTCATTTTACATTTTTTTTCTTTTTATTTTTACTATTTCATTTTTTCCTTTGTTGGGGCTGATGAGGGTCCGGCAACCCTCACCAGCCACCGGACGAGAATCGACGACTTCGCCTAGGCCCTCGCCCAGATTTGGTGAGGATCGGCCTCACTTGTGACTAGTAAGGGCTCGCTTCGCCCAGATTTGGCCATTCCTTATCTGGGCAAAGGTCGAGGCAGCTTTGAGCAACCTCGCCTAGGTGAGGAGACCCTCACCTACCAAAGGTAGCTTTTCTCAGCATTTACTGGCCATCGTTTGAGATTGATCGCAAGTGAAAAGGAAGGGAAAAAAGGAGAAAGGAAAAAATTCAGAAAACGTAAAATTTCGAAAATATCATTGGTTAGGACATTATCTAAAACAATGAAAGCACTTTAAGCCTTTCATTGAAATAAGGCTCATTTCATATCCTTATTTGATAAAATCATGAAATTTCAGTTATTTATTTGAAATTTTCCCTTAATTATTGTACTCGAAGCAATTGTTCATCTTTCAAAAAAAAAAATTTAAGTTTTTCATTTTTTGCAAAAATAAATTGAGCCAAAATCCACGCATTGACACCGACATCATGACAGGGGCCAATCATGGTACAGAAACTTGAACATCCTAGGCTTTCCATTTCCTTTCACGTGGCCTAAAATGCCTCGATGATAGGAAAGAGACACAGTTGCCTTTCTAGAAATTAGCAGCATTAACTTGATTTCTCCTAGACTTGGCACATGGACCTGTTTGTCCAACCCCCTCAGGGTCTGTACTCCGCTCTGCTACCCTTCTAGATTCCCATCTAGCTGATCACTAGCTAGGGCTTGCTACCTTGATGTCAACATCAGATGAAAGCATAAGCCTATCCATTAGCTTGAGTATGCTTATAGACTAATTATATTAAATCGTTTCTTCGTCTAATAATTTAAACTTTTAAAACAGACGACAGTTATCCCATATCATAGCAGAACGTCTGGAGTTTGAATCTTTTAAGGCGCCTATTCACCTCTATAATTACATCTTTTTCCCACTTTGTACTCTGTAAAAAAACCGGATCAAACGTAAGTAGGAGTGTTAAAATAATTAAGTATTAAATTATGCATTCATCTAATATCTTAAATTTTTTAGAACCGTGATAATGTTCTCATTAGATCTCACGTGTACGCACAGTTCCTTTTTTTTTTTCCATCTTTATCCCATGACAGCCTGTATGCTATTGAGGTTTCTATTGAAACAATGTGCTTTATTGTTGTCTGATCTACTATATACTCTATTCACTTATAATGTAAGTCTCGCACTCAATTCCCTTGAAAACAAGTTATCGTAAAGTATCTTTGGGGAAAATTGTCAAAAATATCAAAAACTTATTACGCTTTTTGCTAATTCAATCATAAACCTTTTTGTGTCAGTTTAGTTCTAAATATTTTTCATTTGTGCCAATTCAATTCATCCGGTTAACTTTAAGCGACTGGCGCTGATGTGGATGATTTTTAATAATACTTTAATAATTTTTAGATTTTTTTATTCTTCTTTTCTTTCCTTTTCCTTTTCCTTTTCCTTTTCTCTTCCTCCAGCCAGTCGCTGTCGACGACGCAAAAGGCTAGGGCCGGCTAGGCTCGCCCATGTTAGTCCCACGCGATCAGAATTAATTGGATGGACTGAACTTCGCACAAATCCAAAAGGCTTAGAGAACGAAAAAAATATTTAAAATTGAATCGGAACAAAAGCAAAAATATTTAAAATTGAATTGAAAAAATTAAATAATTTAAGATTGAATTGATAAAAGCGTAATAAGTTTAGCTTCATTTTTTTTTTGATTGACAATTTTTCCAGTGTCTTTGTGATCGACTTTGTTTTTTTTTTTTTTGGGTTGTCTAAGGGCTATATTTTCCTCCAACTACCGTTCTTTATGGGGGTACAAAAGTGGTGGACATCCTTTTCTGGCGAAAAGTCTATTTCTTTTTCCATTGCTCCTTTCAATGAGAGACGCAAGCTCAATTGGGACCCTCTCGAAATGGATTCTTTCTTTCTTTTCTTTTTGCTCCCCACCATGTGAGGCTGGTACGTCGTGCTGAGTCATTTCCCAATGGATTTGTCATTTTTCGTCCACCTTTTGTTTTTTCTTTTCCCTTTTCTCGAGTGCATGTGGATATCGAATTTATTAAATTTCATTGACCACGACCAATGAATAATGCCGACCTTCACCAAAAGGCAGGAGGAGGACCACCACACAAACTTCCACGACCTTTTTTTTTCAGTTGCTTTCTGAACTTTGCCCACGTTTTCCTGATGCACGTCCTCTCTGGTGTCCCTCTCGAGAGTTGAACTGCTCCTTTCGCGATGGTCTAGACATCCATGCATCCCTGTGTATCTTCTGTTTTCCTGTACTTCTTTTTTTTTCTTTTTCTTTTTTTCCTTCCCCTTCTTTCGGGCAAGGGCCACCCTCGCCTGGGCTGGTGTTGACCACCTCGCTTGGGTTGGCGAGGGCAACCTTTGCCCAATTTGGCTAAGAGATGCCCTCGCCAGGCCAAGCCCAGATGTCCCTCGCCCGAGGTCGGGACTTCAAACTTGTCTACTGTTGTTAGCAATTTCATCCTACTAGAACCGAGACGGGCCTACGATCCTAATTTAGCTCGGTCGGCCATCGCCCCTGTATATGCATGTGCCTCGGATGTTCCATAAATGTGCAATTATTCGATCCCAAAGCGACACATCAATTCTGTACCATGATGAAGCTCTAGTACATTTGATGCAGCTCGAGGGAAAAAGCCATGGCCCAGCAATTCATATGGAAGATTTGTGGGTCGGATCATGGATCCTAACAGGTTAGGTTGAAAATAAGTAGGTGTGCCCTTTTTTCTTCTTGGAATAATTCTCTGGGCAGCTACTAGTTAATCCTGTGCTGAATTTGATAAGCAGGTAAGGCTCGATAGCTTAAGTTGCCTCTTTACATTGGGCACGACTTCTTTATTCAGTCCTAGAAATTTTTTCAGGAAAAACATCATGTGGATGTCTCAAACATGCTTGGATATAAATATGTAATTGTTAATTTTCATGTGGGTGTTGTTAGAAGCCATTTTTCTAGAGTAATTTCTTTTCTTCCTTTTTTTTTTTGTAGGTTGACTTGTGGTAATTTCTTTACCTCCAAAGTCAACGGAACATATTATTCTGTTAGACGGTAAGTGATACAATTAATTTACCAATATCAATATGTAAGATTCGTTTTTGCTGCGGGGGGGCGGGGTAACTTTCGTTTACACGTATTGTGACATTCTCCATTATATGAGTATTTTGCTACTTATTAAAAGTACAACAATGTATGTCAACATAGATAGATGTGTGATCTATTAAATTTAGGCAATGAATATCAGTTGCTGAAAGGAATAGTTTTGCAATTTTTTCAAAAATATTTATGTATTTTTTTCTTGTTCTTTTTTTTTCTCCATTTCTTTTGTTATATCATGATTAGGTTTTTTTTTTCTAGCTGAGTATATTAATTTTGGGGGTGACTGGGTATATGGTTTAAGTATATATATATTTGATAAATTTATATTTTGATTTCTAATTTATGGAAAATACATAAAATTGACCCGTATGAGTCAAGATGACGTGTCAAGATTCTAAACTCGCGTATCGCTAGCTTATTTGGAGCATTGAACACGGGTTGATCGCACGTTGGAGAGTGTCGAGAGAGTGTCGGAGTGTCGAACATAACATGTAAACCCCCAGAGAGTGTTGGTGCTTCTTAGGCTATGCCATATAGGGTAGTCAATGTCCAAGTCAACAATTTTGGCCAATTTGATCGAAAAGACTATATATGCAATTTGATATCCGCACAATAGATTTTAGTACCTTTTTTTGGGCAATTTTTATGGTGCTAAAGTATATAAATGCCGAAAATGAAAATAAAGAGTTATTTCTTACCAAAATGGAATAGGGAGCATCACCGTAAGATTTTGATGGTTAATTGGCAAGATTTTAGGCTCCGTTTATTTTGCAAAAAATAATAGATTAGAAAAATATTTTTCAAAAAACCAAAGCTTGTATCGCTAGCAAATGAAAAATGAACGAATAGGAAAATATTTTATTTTTTTTTAAAAGACGGATTGTAAATTTGGGTAATGAAAATATTTTTCAGTAGCTAATTATTTCAAGTGAACCAAGTGATCATTTTTAAGAAAATATCTTCCAAAGTATTAATTTTTCAAAAAGCAAAAGCCAAGAACCAAATTAGAGAGGCCGGTTTTCGATTTTTGGAACCAGGAATTGTCCCACCTGGTATTGGAACCAGTGGGATGTTCTTCCTTTTTTTTTTTTTTGGGTCAATTTGTCGCTAATTTTTTTTTTTGTCATTGACAAGAACAATAAGAGCACCTTCTTTCCTAATCAACTTTAATTTAAAGTTCAACTTTTCCTTGCGAGCATAAACTTCTCATAGCACTAGCACATAGGCTTTCCTCCACAGTAAAATCAGACAGCTTCATACTCATGGATAAGGAGGAGATCGCGGAGACAGATCCCCTTCCCATTCGACCCTGGTCAGATCAGCAAGTGGAATATATTCGAGACTGTATAGGCTACAGAGCTTCAAAGAATGATCAGGTACCTAGGTATCATCTCTATCATGAGAATTGAATCGAGAATTTTAGATGGATACAACCAAAGACAGGTGGAAAAGCAGTAGAACTAGATGGAGGGTTTGTGAAGGATTATGGCTTTTTAGTTTTTATGGATTTGCAAGGAGGAGGGAAAAAAAAAAAAAACCGGGTCCGGTTTGGTTGATCTGGTAGGCGGTTCCATCCATAAAACTTGGAAATGGACCGGAAATCACCCGTTCCAATGTTTTAGAACCGGGTACCGAACCGCTGCTCCTGAGAACTGCCCAGAACCGACAGGTTCGGTCTGGTCGGGGCTGTTCCTGGTCCGCGTGGTTCATTTTGCTCCGTCCTTGTTTAGATCCGCCTACCGACAAGGCGAGAGCCGAAACTCGTGAGCCCAATGACTTAGAATTTGGGAGTTACTGGACTGAGCGGCTGAAGCCCAATGACATAGAGCTGGGCCACATCATCGTTTGGCCAGGGCTAACCATTTAAAATAGTCCCAGAAATCTTGTGAGCGAATGTCAAAAAAAATTCGACCAAAAATAGAAATCAACCAAAAAGAACGGTGACGTGATTCATTTTTTTCTCCAGCATCTAATGAGAAAATGGGATGTTAGCTTTACTATTGTTTTGTTATCGTCTCTTCATTACTTAATTTATTTATCTAGAAAGTCAACTCTTTTTCTCGCCTATAATGACCCGTGAGTTCTTTTAAGATTTAATTATCTGACAATCGACCTACCTTTAATTTTCTGTGACAAGATTTTGAAAAGAGAAAAGTTGAATTTTAAAAAATTGCAATAAAACGTTGAATGAGTTTGCACATTATTTTTTGGGGAGGGTCGGTGTATTTGATAGTGAACGATAATAATATTTTGCAAACGGGAAGTATATTTTTATTTTTATTTTGCATTTGCAACTAAAAATATAAGGAGAAGATTTTTTTTTTTGGGGGGTCAAAGTACAAGGATAAGATCAAAAGAAAAAAAAACATAAATTTCCTTAACTTTTACGCAACCTTGACCCCCCCAAAAAAAAAACCGTTTTTTTCGCAACGACAATATTCATGTTTGTAAACTCCGGTACATAAACAAACGGTCTTCAATTCCAGCACACCCGGTCAAGAATTCAAGATCACCTCGCGCTGAATATCTGGTGGCAATCGCCCTTCATCTTCGTCGGTCGATTCCTCCTCTGCGATTTTTGGAAACCCAATTAGCCATGTCTCAGGTAAACAAGCTTGTTCTTTTGCTCTTAAGCCCTTTCGTCCTTCGTTATTGATCAAAGTGGGTGTCGATCTTTGTTGGGTTCGAGATTGCTCTGCTTATATCCCTTTCTTTCTTCTTCTTTTTTTTTAACGACGGGGGATGTGTTGGATTCTTGATTAGGAAGCTTCTTTTTGGGCGATTCTTGTTCTTTCTTTGCTGAGATTTGTCGTGGGTAAGAGTTGAAGGTTCGGTGAGCTCGGGCTTTTAAACGAATTCGTCAATTGGTTTTTTCCTTCTTCGGGAGCAATAATGCTGCTTTAGGATTTCGATTCTGGGAAGCTCGGCAGAAACTGAGTTTATGGACCATACCATTTATGGTAACATTTGGTATCATCTGTCTATTTTGGTTAGAAATGGAGACTTAGTGTAAATGCAATTACAGAAATTCGTAGATGCGGAGCAAGTTAATTATTTCGTGTTACTTTTCTCGGTCGTGTTGAGTTCCGTTCAATTGGAAATGCGTGATTAACTACGCAACGTCGTGCCAGTTGTAATGATTTTTTCAGTAATATGGCGTACCGTGTCCATTTTAGATATGTCCAAGCTTGAAGTTCAATTTGTGATTCTGTACCATTCTTCCTATTGGTTGACGTTTGGGGAGGCTGAGATGTGTCTGGCTCAGTAACGAGTCGGCTTTGGATAGAAATATTTCCTTGTTAATTGATCTGAGGTTGGTGATTGAAGGAGTGATTCTGTAAAACATCAGAAATAGAAGAGACTTTTTCAAGCTACAAAGAGCGGTAACCCTTGTTACGTTATTTCATAAAGGTGCAGAACTAGTAGTAGAAGGAAGGTCTTGCCTTTCCTTTTTCTTGTGGATGAGTGGTTGCAGTCATTTTAGTTTTTGTTGGTGATTCAACTTAGCTTAATATAGAACTTCAAGTCACATGTTGAGATAGTGCCTGAAATACATGTGGAGTTCGTTAGTACATGCATCCATATAAAGTAACGTGCAGCTGCTTCAACTGGGGTTAGAACAAATTAAGTCTTTCATAGCTAATTAGTCGCTTGATATAGAAATCGATAATAGAAATACTCTGCCAAGGTGGTATCTCTCTCGAGCCCTCTCATGCAATGACCTAAGGAGCTCCATAAGTGGTTTACCCATCCATAAGTGAGTTGCTTTGACTATATTTATTTTATTAAGACAAGCATAATTGCATATTTTGTGGGCATGTCATCTCAGTTTTAGATCCTCGGTCATTTGCTGAATGTTGAACTCATGATAATAACTTGATTTTGGCATAGCTAGGAGACGATTGTCATGTGGCTTTATTTCTTTAATTTAGTAAAAATCTGTGTGCTTTTTCTGCAGACTGTTGTCCTCAATGTTGGTATGTCTTGTGAAGGCTGCGTTGGTGCAGTGAAGAGGGTTCTCGGGAAAATGGAAGGTCTGCTGCCGTTCTAAAATGCTATAATTTGAAGTTGTATTTTTTTGTTAGTGATATTTGAACTTGTATATGTCCCGATATTGAGGCTTCGAAATCTTTATCGTGATAGTTGGATTTATTTCGCCTTTTGATGGGTCTACTTCATTCTTTATGAATTACATCAGAAGAGCTATCATCCTTTTAAGCTCTGGGCTTTTGAAATTGTTTCATAACAGGTATAAAGATAACTCATTCTCCTAAAGAGATTCGCTGCTGCAATTTTGATTTTACCTTTATCACCCCCCAATATATCTTTCTTTTCTTAGAAGTGAAAACAAAAGAAGAAACAGGGCATCCTTGGAAGACAAGTTACACCGGTGCAGGATTAACTTTTTTTTGTTTTCCTCCCCCTTTTTGTGGTTGCACCTTGCACCAATTTCAGGTGTGGAGTCCTTTGACATTGATCTGAAGGAGCAGAAGGTGACGGTGAAAGGCAATGTCCAACCGGATGCAGTTTTAAAGACAGTCTCAAAGACTGGGAAGAAGACCACATTTTGGGACGCCAAAGCACCAGCAGAACCTGAAGCAAAGCCTGCTGAAGCCACTGCTGCTGTCTAATCAGTGAAGGCGAGAGAAAGAAGACCGGCCTGTTTCTGTAGGGCACTTCTTTGATGATGGATTCTATATCAAATGTGGTGTATGTGTTGTGCTTTTGACTTGTAAGATGGCTAGAATAATTTGTAAGGACAACCTTGTCGTGGATATACAAGATGGATTCCACTGAAATAGTCCTTTGTACCCATTCTGTTGCCCTGATTCGTGTTGTTGCCTATTAATGTCTACACGTTTGTATAATGATCTGTTGTCATTATAATTCCAGAAAATGATGCCAGAGGTAAGGGATGTCATGGACTAGTGTCGGAAAAGCCCTAAATCTATTGCGTTTGTTTCCATTTAGTCTTAAATATTTTAGTGGTACTAATTTAGTCTTAAACCCTTTGATCGATAACCAATTGAATTCTTCCGGTTAATTTTGGTTGAATATTACTGAGTTGGACGCCACACTATGTGGACATTTTTAAATAATATTTAATAAATTTTGATCTTTTATAGAGATGTTTTTGTCTTTTTATCTTTTCGTTTTTTTATTGTCTTTTTTTTTTCCCCATCTTTGGCTGGTAGCCGGTGAGGGTTGGCCTCGCTAGTGCTCGTTGGGGCAATGGCAAAAGCTAGCAAGGCCAATCGTCGCTTGGGTAAGGGTGGCCTCTCCAAATCTAGGGCGACCTTGTCTAGGCATTGCCTTGGCCAAGGCGAGGCCACCCATTGTATGTGGGTTGACCTCACCAGATTTGGGGAGGCCGGTGTTGCTAGATCTAGCGAGACCAACGTCGCTGGCCACCAAAGGAAAGAGGAAAAAAGAAAGAAAGAAAAAGAACATAAATTGTTAAAATAATACTACAAAAATGACCAACATTAGTGCAGGTTGTGCCATGTATGACATTCAGTTAGTTGGAAGGACTCAATTAGCTATAGATTAAAAGGTTTAGAATTAAATTGACATCATTAAAGAATTTAAGACTAAATTGATATCAATGTAATATGTTTAGGATTTTTCTAACACTTTTTCCTCAATAAATGATTTACTTCAACCAATATGTGTAGATTCTTGTTTTTGCAATAATTTCTAAGTATAGTCTATTGATTTCCCATGAAAATATCGAGTTCAAGGCATTTTAGACATTCCATAAGAGGATAAAAATATAAATAGTCCCTGACTTTTGACCTAATGTGCAATGTAATCTTTAAATTTTTAATTTGATCAATATGGTCCATAAACTTTAACCCAATGTGCGATGTGATCCCTGAACTTTCAATTTTACCAAAATGATTTTTGAATTTTTGAAACATGTCCAATTTAGTTTGGTTAATACATAAACTTGTCAATGCATTGCAATCTCTCAACCAACAAAAAAAAAAAAGGAAAAAAAAATAAAGCTTTGTAATCTGCGATGTATTCTTACTTGGAGAATTCTGCTATGCAGCCCGAGCGCAGGATTATCTTCCTTGGGTGTACCCTTGCGGGAGATTTCGATGACAACGAGTAAAACCGGATGATCGGTGTCTCGTCAAGGCCCGGAACCCTAGGGTCTGAGCATCTGAACTTGCTCTACTTTCGCTGTTCTGCAGTTTCGTGTCAGAGCATCCAGACGTGCTCTTTGCATAACTAATGTCACTCGTGCGTTGAGTGGCTGAACCTCCTTCTGTTGGTGTTGCAATCCTGTAAATGGAACCCTATGCTTACCCTAAACCAAATCCTAATTGGAGTAGGTTTCCTAAAAAGAGGTTTCGTACTTTCGATCATTGAGAAAAATATCCAAGAGGCGATTTCTTATGAATTACATTGTGAAACAATAGTGTTGAATCAAGTAAATCTTGTGGTGCGATTTATGTAATTCCTTAGGATTGTGAAGATAAGCAAGAGAATGAAGGTAACCCAAACCATTCCATAACGCAAAAAGGAAAATTTTCTGACAGAAAGATAAACTACACAGCTTGTCCAGAGAAACCAAAACTTTAGCTTCAGCCTCGACTTAACATCATAATCAAGCCGGCGCATACGGATTAAACAAGACATGCAACACAAGGCAACATCAACATGTTGAAGCATAGGGTTCGATTTATATAAGGATAAAGAGAAGCTATAGAAGTAACCAACAACACCAACCAAGAGCAGTTCAGATTCTCGACACAAGAAACGGCGACATTAGTTGTACTAAGAGCAAGTTCAGATGCTCAGACAGGAAACAACAGAACCAACATGACAGCAAGTTCAGATGCTCAAACAAGACAGTACTAGATCATAAGTTTTTCCATGATCACTTCATTACTTGAGGCTGGCAACCTTGATGAGACACCAGTCACCCAATATCAGTCACCCCCCGGCCCTGCCAGGTTTTGCCCAAGGTCGACGATCCTGCACTCGAGCTGCAAACATGAGACTTCTCGAGGAAAGATGTGACAGCGACAGATCGCAGGGCATTATCAAATTCAGGCAGAAACAACATTAATGTAAGTCAATGGCTTTTTGTTTCTCTTATGCCTCATCAATTCAGAATAATTGCATCTTCAGGAAACTCCCTCACCGTCTCAGCAGGGTAGTTTCCAATGGCATAAAGTATCGGCAGTGGCTGAAATATCGACCGTTGAAGGCATAAAGGAGGATATGGCAGAATAGGATCTGGACGGAGCAGAGTTCTGGGTGGAAAAGTGAGTAACCTGGAAAGAGAAATTACATTTTAAGTCGTAAATCCCTCAGGTTGTAAGATAAGAAAGCTCAATCATTTTCCACAATTTTCTAGTGGAGACACGATTCCGGCAGGTCCATCATCACACACTGCATGTTCTAGATTACCCATTATGGTTTTGGTCATCTCATACTCCGTCGATAATCACATGACGTTTTCATTTGGTTATTGCAGTAAACCCACAGTTTGTGTGCAGCCTCAGTGATGGACTTCAAGTGCGGACGCAGTCTATGGTCCTCTTGAGGTATACGCATCAGCGCACAGTAACACCTGCATGATGAGTACACTTAGCAACAAATCCAAGCAAGCCATTAGACTTCACCATTAAGACATCAAGCATAAGGAAGCATGCCAATATTTTTATGTGGAATCACAGTGTTTACTTACTCTTCCTTGGAGGAAGCAGCAACACCAAGTCACAACACCTCGAGTGGCAGGTTCAGCGCTGAAGCACCAATGCTGGAAAACATTTAGAATAGTTAGTGCGCCTAGACTAATGATCGTGTCGCTATGGATTGAATATCATTATGATAGGTTGGAGCAGGATAGTACGAATCGATTGATATGCTATGAAAGACGATTATTCAATATGCCGTTACATTAATAAGAAACTGGGACAATTCAAGCAGAAAATGCCCAGTTCTTCCATTGATCTCTTCATGATAAAGCAAAGCCCAAGTTAAGAGGAGAGATTAAAGCACTGAATCATTACAATTTGTTCCATGAAAATAAATAACAAATGGTCAAGCTTCAATCCAATATGCAAATAGTCTTTCACAAGGCAAGGTAAGTAACAGCAATATTCTTCGTCGGCCTTTGAACATTCGGAAATTCATCAGTATGTTTTAAGTAAAAGAATCGCTTCAATATGCGAAAACGAACACCTTCCGGCATCTCAAAAAATTAGTATACGGCATGGAAAGGAAAATCAGCTGACCAAAAATAACTGTCACTAATGTATAGACCACACGTAACAGTAATTAATGATCCAAAAGATTCGAAAAGGTAACCTTGAGCTATAATGAACAGAATGTTAATTACTGAAGATCACTGCATTTGGTAACACATCGGAACGGGAAAGTGCCGCTTGGGGGTCTAAACTTTATTGTTTCAAATTGTTATGAATTATAGCAGTTTATGCATGCTACTTACCATATCAAATTGTTTCTGTTGAAAAGTTGTCAAACATAACCTAAGGCTCCTCCGTTTGTTTCATGAAAAATAAGTGATTTGAAAAACATTCTCCGAAAAGTGATTACTTATATCATTTTAAAAAATTAGTCGACGAAAAATATTTTCATTATCGATAACAATATATGCCTAACTATTTTCGTACATGATGAAAGAAATTTCATTTCTTTATTTTTTTAAGCAACATAAGCATTTACTTTTTGAAAATTATTTTCCAAATCGCTCATTTTTCGTGAAACGAGCATAGCCTAAGACTACTTAAAAATTTCGCTTGTGTGCTAGCCTTGTTGATCAACCCAATTCCCAACCCACTCGTTCCCATCTTCCCCGGGGGGGATGAAAATGCAAGAATGCTGTAATTTTGGATCCCAATTTCCATTTCAGATTTGCCTCAGTTCAATTTGCCAAACTGTGTCTAGAAAGGGGAATAAGGTTACCATTCCCATCCTTAATGGTTTCGCTCTCGATATCCAAACATGTTCAGGAGGATGCTCGTGTTTTTATGTGTTGGTTGCATCACTAATGGGGCGTAACAAAACCATAATGCCCACATCATTTGAAGCTTAGCTGATGTTCCATAAGACTTTCAAGAAAAATCTTATTTTTAGTCAATTGAGTTCTTCTCATGTCATTACCACGTGATATATAACAAATTCCAGGTACGAATCTTTTAGAGTAGAAAAGCAGCATTTCAGCAAAATAATACCCTAATCAAATTTTCAACCAAAGCAAAGTAACACTGCACAAAAACATTCCTCACAAGCAAGAGACCCAAAATAATGAAGGTGACCCAAACAATTCCATAAACGACTAAAGGAAAATTTTCTGACAGAAAAATAAAACTAGACAACTTGTCTAGAGAAACCAAAACTTTTTGCTTCAGTCTCGGCTAAATATCATAATCAAGTTTGTGCATAGGGATAAAGTAAGACATGCAACACAAGGTAACATCGACATGTTGAAGCATAGGGTTGAGCTCATGTAAGGATAAAGAGAAGCCATAGAAGTAACCAGCAACAACAACCAAGAGCAGTTCAGATGCTCGACACACAAAGCAACGCCATTAATTGTACTAAGAGTTAGTTTGGATGCTGGGATAGGAAACAACGGAAGCAACATACAGAGAGCAAGTTCAGATGCTCAAACAAGACATGACTGTATCATAAGTTTTTTTATTAGACATTGAAAGACTTCCACGATCACATCATTACTTGGGTCTGGCAAACCTTGATGAGACACCGGTCAACCAATTTTCAGTTGCCCCCGGACATTGCCAGGATTCGAGCAAGGTTGACGATCCTGCACTCGAGCTGCAAACATGAGAATTCTCGAAGTAAGATATTACAACGACAGATTGCAAAGCCTTATCAAATTCAAGCAGAAACAAGATTAATGTAAGTCAATGGCCTGTTGTTTCTCATGCCTCATGAGTCATAATTGTTACGTCTTGGTGGGTTCAAGTTGTCGCATGTTTCATTATACTTCTATTAGCGAAAAAAATAACAGAGAAGGAAAACGACCCTAAGCAATGAACTGGTCAATAGATTTCTCAGATCTTCATGAAACCCCTTCACCGTCTCAGCAGAGTGGTTTTTAATTGCATAAAGCATCGGCAATGACTGAAATATGGACCCTCGAAGATATAAAGCAAGAGGGAATAATAGGATCTGAGTTCTGGATGCAAAAAGGAGTAACCTAGGAAGACAAGTTAACAATCAAGTAAAATCCGGCATCTCACACTGCATGTTTTAGATTACCCATTATGCTTCTGGTCATCTCATAGTCTAGCTAGATAATCACATGCCATTTTCATTTGGTTATTGCAGTTAACCAACGGCTCGTATGCTACCTCAAGAATGGTCTCCAAGTGTGGACGCAGTTTATGGTACTCTTGATGTATACGAAGCAGCGCAAAGTCGCACCTGCATGATGAGCATCCTTAGCAACAAATCCCAGCAAGCCATTAAACTTCGCCATTAAGACATCAAGCATAAGTAAGAATGCCAATATCTTCATGAGGAACCAAAGTGTATACTTACTCTGCCTTGGAGGAGTCAGCAACACCAAGTCGCAGCACCTCAAGTGGCAGGTTCAGCACTGAAGTACCAAAGCTGGTAAACATTTAGAATGGTTAGTGGGCCTAAACTAATGATCGTACCACTACGGATTAACTGTCATTATGATACGATGGAGTAGGACAGTACGAGTCGATTATTGATATGCAGGAAAGACATTATTTAATGTGTTATTACATTAATAAGATATATACTTGGACAACTCAAGCAGAAAATGCAATTGATCGACTATAAATTATAGATGGAGAAATACAGCAGTTCTTCCTTTGATATCTACATGATAATGCTTTGAGATATTAACATAAATGCGGACCAACAAGATTCTACCATGCAAAGCCTACGTCACGAGGAGAGATCAAAGCACTGAATCATTACAATTTGTTCCATGAACATGTATAACAAATACCTAGCTTAAACCCAATATGCAAATAGTCACCAGTATGCTTCATAAGGTAATTAAAAGCAATATTCTTCATCAGTCTTTAAACATTCACTAATTCATCAGTACGTTTTAAGTAAAAGAATTGCTTCGGACATGCAAAACGAACACCTTCCGACATCACAAAAATTAGTGAAGATATGGAAAGGAAAATCAGCCAACCAAAAATAACTATCACCAGTATATAGAACACACAACAGTAATTTATGACCCAAAAGATTCGAAAAGGGAACCTTGAGCTCTAATTTGAGACCCAAATAAATCCAAGATGTGTTGATCTTGAAAGAAGAGTACGTTTGAAGTCTGAAAATGCAAACGGTCTCCCGACATCATTTAACAGTAATCGTATGCATACAAAGGTATAAATGACGATAATCAGCCCCCAACCGTCTCTCGGAAGCACAACATGCAACCTGTAGGGGTTGCAGCCGCAAAATATATCACTTTCAAATGCCATCGATCATGCATATTCGCTACTTTAGGGCTAAATAGATCCGTTGATCTTGATCTAAAAGTTCATTGGTGGAAAAAATGAAAATAACGCCTACCAACACATAAAAAGGTAAACGTGCAGCAAACAAAAGTATAAAGAGGAGAATCTAAGTGATCAACCTCCAGTTTTTTCACAGATATACCCACCGTGACTAATGTGTGTTACAACCGCAAAAGATCTTAACAGTACAGGCCATCCATCTGCATAATTTCTTCAACTGACCTAAATACGCTGAAGACCAATCGTATATCGATGCGAGTCACATAAACCATGTAGTTATTGTCTTACCTTGTAACTTTCCTTTTCATCTTTGCATAGTACTCATTTATCTCTGTATAGTCCACAGCAGGAAGTTCCCTGTTAAAGGAATCAGGATATAAACAAGGTAAGTCCTCAATAAGCACAAGAACGAGTGAGATAGAAACAGCATAACAAGGATAGCCATAGAGATTACAAAGCAAGAGCGAGATCTCGCATCGCCGATCGAATATCTTCATGGAAACTTTGGACCAAGTGTACGAAAAATATGGAGCTGTCATTCGGTTTCACTTCATAATTAGCGATAAATTGCTCATCCAGCAGGCCCTTGGAAAAGATCAACATAAGACAAATCTATTAGAATCTGAGGAACTTGCCTCACATGACAGATTTGAATCAACTTCATGATATCTATCAATATTTTGCCACACTCAATTGTTATACCTTCACAGAACATTTTCAATCTATCTATGCTTCATTCAAAACCAAAAAGTTTGTTTCAATGAAAAGGCTACTGTACTCTCAAATTGGAATTGGTAAAACAAATAGGTTCAATTTGTCAATGTTTCCCTAGAAGCCGAAAGCTTGTTTCGGAAAAGGATACTTTTTTCTTTAGGCAAAAGAACGTTATCAAGTGTCCCTAGTCTGAAAAGATTATATCCTTTCCCTACATATGCAAACCAAGAAAGGGTAGTTTCATTCACTGTCGAACTAAATAAACAACTGTGGCAAAAAAAAAAATAGTACAAGAAACAACACTGTTTCATTTTCAGATGCAAAAAATTCAAAGAACAAAGGATAACAAGATACTTGTTCCTGGAGGGAGGTGAAACTTGCATAAAGCTCGTCAATAAGAGCATTTATTCCATCGGCCATTGCTTGGGCACAAAGAGCCTAGAAATCTTCACACAAACAGAAGCAGAGAAAGTGTATGTGAAGAAAATCTTTATGAGGGTTGAGTAGATTGTGTGAGTGACCAAGTGGGGTTTATATAGGCGATTGCGCTAGCAAAGCTGGGTGGTCATAACGGATATTACATTGAGGCTGCAAATGAGGAGAAGAGACGAAAGAAGAGTAATAAAGAAGTGAAGGCCATGCATGCTTTGTGTGAGTGTGTTGATCTGGAAGTAACTGCTCTTCAGTGGCCAGGCTATGGACCAAAGCTGGCTTACTGACGCCACTCTTCTTCGTTTTTAAGCTGTCAATGGGAGGGAAACACATGGAAAGGGTTTAGATTCTGTCACCAAACGGTCCACGTAAGGTTTGTTTCATGTAACGTAGAGAGGCCATTGCTGGAATTCTCACCTAGACTCAATCCATAGTAGAATGAGTCAATTGAAACAATAGATCTAGCGATTCCCAGGTGAGACCCGCACGTATGACAATACAAGTCGATCCAAGATAGACTGATCTAGACAAGAATTCACCAGTAAAAATGAGGTATTACCAAATCTTATCTTACCTTTTGTCCCATTTTTGCCATTTGTAGTACATGCACCTCCCCTTGAGGTGTCTTTTTAGGGGTTTCCTAATTACTCTCTTTTCCCTTCTTTGACTCTGCTTATTACGCATTCAACATATGTTCTTGAAGTTACCAATCAAGGAGAAAAAAATCTGATACATTACCTAAACCATGGAAAGAAAGATCTAGGATATTACCAAAATCATGTTTTGGAAGTTCTACTAATTTTCTTTAATTTTCATACTGAATTCTTTTTCAATTTAAATTTCTAAGATTTTCTTTGGCAGCTGATAAACCGATCGTGCTTTGGTTTTCTATGGATTACAAATATGCCAAAAAATTTATATGAGTTGGAGAAGAGATCGAAGAAATTTATTTATTTTCTTCTCACTGATGATCAGGTTGTAAGAAACATCTGTAAGCTTTTTTTTTTTTTTTTGGGGTGAAGAAAAGGAGACAAAGAGAACATCTGTAAGTTATTTATCATGTGCAGAGACTCCCTACAAATAAGTACATTTTCATTCAAAAACGTATTGTTATCGTGGAATAGAACTTTGTTAATTTGAAATGGCGTCAAGTAAGTTTAGCAAAAGAACTATAGTATGCGGGAAAAATTATAGACAGCATTTTATTGGTATGTTAAGCTAATACAAGTTACATTTTCAGTAGCTTGATTTTGATCTTAGTACGGCATTGTGAACCATAAAAGGAAAACTAGCTGTATAGTTATTCTCAAGAGAATTGCAGAAGGCAATACTGGATGGACATTCATAATATCAGTCCAGTCACCCAAAATCAAGAGTAACTCCAATAAACATAATCAATACCCATCATCTTATTTCTCCAACATAAACAATTGGATGCACATGAAGATAAATTAAGAGTGTAATATCCTTGCAAATTTTACTATTGCATCATGGAAGCCTGTCCTGTGCACCGCCCAGTAAAATAACAGGGGGAGGAAAGGAAGGCAGCGTTTGGTACACTAGTTTGCGACTTTTGTCTGAAATTAATTAATCATTATTCGACCAGTAAATAGACCCATACATGAGGGGAAAAAATACTTAACCTATCTATACAAGCAAGCAACCGGCTGTTGTGAATGGCAAGATGTAAGACACAATTCAGACTATATAGCTCTGCTTCAAGTTCTTCTGACCGCGCTTCCTCCTTGGGTTTGCACCAAGCATGCAAGAGAATGCATTAACTAGCTCGGGGTCCTCATCAGTTATGAGAATCTTGGCAGCACCCGGATCAGCAAGCAAAAGCTTTGCCACGAGATAGCCTGCAATCGACCAGGTCTGGAATAGGCGGGCCTGTTTGCCGATGAATCTTGATCTTTTTGTGTCATAATATTCGGGCCACCTGTCTCTTGATATGCGTCTTTCCGTGATCTCAACAGCCTTGGCAGCAACGTCTGCTCTATCCATCTTTATGCAAGCCACCGTGAGCTGCAAAACACTTTCCCTCCATCAAATTCGAAATTTTTATATTTTATCTTTAATGAACTTAACAGGTTTTTGTAACGGTTTTGTAAAATAAACACTAACCTGCCAAAGGAGCGTTGGCCAAGAACCTGCATTGTGATAGGACCACGGCCTGCATCAGTGTACCAATCACATAAGAATACCATATTAAGCAAAGAAGCTGAACTGTCAGAAAACACAGACGCATTTATATCATTGTCAATTAAAACTTTACGTGTTTTTAGGATCACTTCCAGTGATGATCTGCCATTCTTGTCCCTCAAGAGCAGGATAAGAAATCTTAAATGGCATGTCGGTGACTAAATCTGCCCACTTCGCTTCGATGAGATCCAAAATGGCATGGGACTGATCCACAGTTGCAAGCCCGCTAACAATGGACCAGAAGTTCCCAAGAGAAAAGAATCGGAAATCCATGTGGGCAGGTTGCAAGTTCCCGATTAAGTAGCCCCCTCGATTTGGTATCCATTCAACCAACCATGGAGGAATTTGATCAGGATAGATGTTGAACTTGTTGACTGCGTCATATGAGTACTCTTCAGTCTTGTACCGGTAAATTTCATTTAATTTTCTTAAATCAATCCAATAATACTCCCTGATATGGAAGGAGAGAGCTACTAGACGATTGTTCAGAGCACGGATTAGATCAGCAGATCCATCCTCCGGAGCAAGCATCTCGCGTGCGGACATTAAGGCAGAATAAAAGAGTGCCTGCAAAATTTTAACCATGTTCATGTCACGTAATTTAAGAAAATGTTATCTGTGAGAGAAGATAATGTTATCTGAGTGATAATTAGATGTATCTGTAGTTGAAATCACATAATAACCTGCCAAAAGATATGTACTCTATTTAAAGGACCAAATTATTCACACGGCGGACAAAAGAACCATGACCTTCCTCTTATGCACGTCAAAAAGGGATCTGATCTTGGCCTGGTTAAGATTTCACCCAATAATTAGAATTTAACTTAGTAATGCCACCAAATCTCTTAGCTAAACACATCTGCAATCCTGATCCTGTTTAAGATCTGCTATGACTTGAAGCGGTGTATACCATCAAATCACCCAATATATACAGAGAAACATGCTCCATGCACAAGTAGATCCCCGAAATGAAAGAAGCGAGTATTCTCCAAAATCATCCTAATTACATCGACAAAACAAAGAAAAATTTAAGCAAAGAAATTTATGCGCACATGTCTCTGAGAGAGAGAGAGAGAGAGAGAGAGAGAGAGAGAGAGAGAGAGAGAGAGAGAGTTGGCATTCAATATCTTACTCTCAGCAACTGCTATGCACGGTTTGCACCCCAAAGCTGTTGTGCGAGAACTAAAAGTACCATAGAGTGAACAAAGACATTACTTTAAGATTGACTGACAATGCATCAAAATAAAATCTGGGTCCATTTTTGGGTCTAACAGATACTTATTCAGCAGTCGCCATGATATGTAAACACACAGTTTGACCTATTAAGGTGATTTTCCCATATTTATCTTATAAGGAAGAACAGCAACACTAGTATACTAACATGCTAAGATATATTTTCATTTTTCTGAGTTGGCACATTCTTAAAACGTGACATCTAAATTTCAGAAGAATAACCCACTCAAGGTTGAAGGCACAACTAAGCTTATTGATGAAGTATTCAAGACCCTTCCCTATGTAACTTTATTATTGTGAGGAATGTGGAGCTCATTGCATGAAGCTGGCACAGACTAGATAAGCAGCTTGATCAGGTTCAACACAAGAAGCAACCACCACCAGTATATTAGGAGCTTCATTAAGAGAGAAATACAATTCCTCTATTTCTCCATTTTCCCACTATGCCTCCACTTACATGTGGTCATGATAGAAAAAACTCTTAAAAAATGATCAGTTAAGGTGACACAGAATATGCTCACCTGTATTTCAAGAGGGTGGCCATGGATTCCCATTCGCCGATCAATCATACAAGAACCATCAGTCACCAATAATGTAGGGAACATATCGAACCCGTCAGCCAGGCACAGCTTTAAAATCATCTTTATTCCTGTTTGAACATCGATCCTCTCTTGAACAGAGAGATCGCCAGATATCTTGCCATATGCACGTAAAAGAATAATCCACCATAAACCTGAAATACAGAGAACGAGACAGATGCTCATTTATCGACGCAAGAGTTCCAATGTAGAATATAATATCATTAACCTCTTCTTGAAGCCATAACTTAATTACCAGAATCGACTGGTGCAACGCGACCTATAGCTGCCTCCCCAAAGTCAGGATCTAGTACCTCTTCTGTGGCAGAATCATCCCCATCCAAAGGAACTGTGCGAACCTTAAAACTAGCAGGCATTAAACCTTGACCAGGACTATGGCAGTCCATTGTCTTCTCCCAGCTCTGCAATAAGGAATTTCAGATTTGCGGTACAGGACATTTGATTGAGCAACAAAAGATTCTTGCTTACTGAGAATGAAAAGAGTAATTCAGCATAGCAGCAAGAAGTTGGAAGCTGTAGCATAAGCAGCCACCTTAAAAGCTGAAAGGTAATAAAACCTTCTTTCTCCTAGATGTGTCCCCTTCTTAGAAGGAGAAGGATTAGCAGATGAACTCGTGTCATGACTTAAAATCTAAATAAAGAATTTCACAAGCGCTTGAAGAACTATCATATATGGGCACACATTTAACTTGGCGAAGATGCGTTCAGCATGTTCAATCACAACAGAAAGATTAAATTGCAAGAATTCTTCCTTTAAGTCAGTTGAAAGGCATGGTGTACATCCACACTACAGTAAGAGCCCCAAAATTGATGAAGAGCATCTTTCAGTTACAAGAATTACAAATCACCATAATAATGCAACAAAGTTCCTTCACCATGTGAGCATATATCATCAGAACAACAGAAAGTTATAGTGACTAGATTAATTTGAAATACTCAAGGAGCAGTCGCCAAAATGCATCTGATATTGTGTTAAATAAGCTTAGAAACTCAATATGTCAAACATATATTGACAACAATAATCGCACGTAGGAAAAAAGCAAGGATAACGACCATTGAAATGAGTTACGTCAAGGGCAAGTGGAATAATATCTACCTGCAACTGAAGAGTGTGAAGAATGAAGTTCCGCACAATATCATACTCTCCCTTCAAGAGAAAAGCTATACCGGAAGGAATGAAGTCACGAATAAAGACCTGATCATAGTTCAAAACGTTAGAACTGGTTGGATCATTTGCAGCAATAGTTCCAATAGGAGTTCCACAGTAATAAACAACTGAGTCGCGCAATAGATCCCATGCTTCTTCCTCAATGGGGTCAACATTAGCCCTGTGAATGGTACTGCTCGTTCTGGGTGCACCATTTGACAGTGAATCCATTTTCTCCTCTTTCAATTGATTGACATCGTCAAAATTCAGAACATGTGGCCCATTAACCAAAGTATTTAAGGGGTTCAAATCATCAGCACTATCAACAAACCAACTCCCAGTGTTTGTCCCGCCAACACTTTCAGCTCGTTGGCATCTGCAACTTGAAAACTTCAACCGATCGATACTCCTATCCTTATATGAACTCCCCCCAAACCCTTGCACCCCACAGACTTCAGAATTACTCAACTGTATGCTTGCATATATAGGGATTTTCATTTTTTTCGACGCACTTCTTTTGGTACTAATCAGACGAGAGTTAAATGAATATGCCAAGCCCAATGCATTAGAACTTGGGTCAGAACAAAGATTGCGTGGAGCAACTCCGGAGAAAACTTGGAGAACTCCTTCAGCAGTGCCCATGGCCACAACTCTTGACAAGCAGAAAATATCTTACTGGTATCAATTACAAGTGTAAAAGATTGATGACAACCGGTAAAAGTCCTATAAATCCAATAGAAGGAAATTGCCCTGAAAAAAAGATGCAATTGAAGCTGTCATTACTGCTAATTCACAACTTGAAGATCAAGAGAACAGGTAGAAAGAACTTAGAATGCACAGTTGAAGCACATATTCCAGAAAATGCAGGACCAGCATTAAACGCAAAAATTGGCCAACTAACAGTCTTTCAATTGCTAGTATAAACCCGCCCCCCAATGCAGAGCAAGCAAAAACAGCGCATCCAATTTTCAGGGCACAAAAGGGTAAAGAATCATTTCACTGAATAAATTCCAAGAGACTCATCTGGCTCGATTCAGGTTAAATTCTTTTCATATTTCACACCGAAAAAAACATCAACCTCTCTTTCATACTCTGTGAGCAAAAAACAGAACAAGCCCTTCCGATATCTTTAACACTAAAATCACAAATTGCCAAGAGAATTGCCTTCCACAACTGTCAGAAAAAAGAATTTATACCCATATTTTGTCCCTATGCGTCCCACAGGAACATCAAACGGCTCGAAAACTCAGTGAATTCAAGCTAAACAAGCCAATCTAACCGATCAGAAGTCATGAGGACAATCATCGAGAACAAATTATGCAAAATCGAAGCCATAATCAGCTAGGGGAGAGATCAAACCCAAGTGAAATAAACAATTATCGTAATGGGTGCTCGCGATCAGCCAAAAAGATGACAACTCCACACGTTCGCCGTGGCTAATTCAAAGAACAAGAAACAGCTGAAGCAGGAAATCCATGAGCTGGTGGATGCAAACAAAGTAAAGCTCCAGCGAAGTACACAGACGATTCACTACGATACCCAGATTATGGTTGAAGACTCACACCAGATCCAAGAATCGGAGCGACGTCCGGGAATCTTGAGAGCACGAATTCTTGGTGCCCCCCAGAAAACGTGCGAATTCAAGATATCCTGGGGCAAGCTGCTAAATTTTCTGTGCGAAAATGAAACAAGACCGTCACTTTCGACGCTTATAATGAATATCTCGCTTTTGTTTGTCACCAACATCAGATGTAATGAAACCGCGTGCGAAACGAGAAGAAAATCAGACGCGAACTTGTTCGTGTCACGCCTCTTTCATCTGCTTTCGTCCTCAGACTTTATTACAATTTTTCCCCAGTATTTCAATTTTTTTTTTTATTTCCGAGAAACTAGTAAATTTAATATTATTATTAGTTGTGGATAATGGTGGCGAGGCCCCTCTTCTAGGTTAGAACCAATTAGAGGTGGGATCTTTGAAAGCTTTTGACATGTAATGATTGTAATTTCAAATTGACCCGTGTTTACGCACTCGATTCTCCACAAAATCTAATGGGCAAAACAGAATATCAAGAAACCCGGGAAAAAAGAGAGAGAGAGAGAGTTAGATTATTTAAGTAACTCGAGATATAAGCTTTTGGGCACTCGACGAATCAATTATTGAGCGGGCTAGACGCCTCGTCGTGCACCCGTAGAGCAGACGTCGGAGCCGAGACGCACCTCTGCATTCGAAGCAGTCCCGATGGGAGCACGAGTACGATAACTCTTAACGCTCCAAGACCTTGAGCGAGTCGGACCATCGCAGTCGCCACTTAAACGTCTTAAAGTTAAGATTAATCGACTCGTCAACATACCAAGTCGAGATAATATGTACTCGATTCTGTCGAAAGCCTGATTAGGCAAGTAAAATATCAAGAAACAAAAAATTGGATTGTTTGAGCAACTCGGTTTGTCCATTACCACACAAGCTTTTCGAGCACTCGGCGAACAAATTATCGAGCGAGGTAGTCGCCTCGTCGTGTGCTTGCAGAGCAGACGTCAGAGCCGTGCTGAGTGGACGTCGTAACCGAGACACGCGTCTCTACATCCGAAACAATCTCGATAGGAGCACAGGTATAATAACTCATAACGCTCCGAGACCTCGAGCAAGTCCAGCCATCGCAGTTGCCACTTGAACATCTCAGAACTAGGATTAATCAACTAGTCGACGTACCAAGTTAGATGATACGTGCTCGATTCTCCACGAAACCTAATTAGGCAAGTAAAAGAGCCTTTGCCTCGAAAGCAGTCTCGACGGGAGCGGAAACTACGATAATCCGAAACCCGCCGGGGCCTCGAGCAAGCCCGACCATCACGCCATGCCACGGGAACATCTTACAAAGTCAGGACTAATCAATTCGTCAACCTACCAAATTGGACGAGGGAAGCACCGATGGGTGGCTGTGTTGACTCGCAAGTTGGGTTTGGCGAGGAAGTTCTGACGGCCAAAAGGGCAAACGCATGGCCAGATGCAGCGCCACTCGTTGCCAACAGAAGTTCAGCTTCCTCGTTATCTCACTTTCTCCCGATCGATTCTGACCATTAAAATAACATGATCTGTACGTTCCCCTTTCACCTCGGCTCGTAAAAAAGAGAGAAAATTGAGCGGTTCTAGTTGTCGTAACAAATACGGAAGAACGAACCCAGAATACGAGGATTTACGTGATTCGATCGGAAAGTGATCTACGTTCATTGGCAAGGCAAAATTCAATTTCGCTATAATCAAGAGAGGGAAAGGATTATAAAGCACACGGTTTACTTAACTCTCTCAAAATAAGGAAAAACTTACATCAATGGAAAAAACCCTAACGCAGTATAAATAGTGTTGGAGTTGACGAATATTTCGGGATCCCTTATTTCTCACACCGAGTACGCCCACGTGAGCTTAGGGAAACTGAAGTGTTATCCAACAACATGTGATCCCTGCGTGCGGAATGCGGGGGTTCGGGGGCAGCGCCTCCCGACGGAGATTCCGCTGACGAGATTAGCGGACGGTTGTCCCGCTCGTCAGTGAGCGGGCGGCGAAGGCTCGGGGGCAGCGCCCCCGAAACCTTAACAGGTTTGGGCTTTTATTTAAGCTGGCCCGTATAGTGCAATATTAAGAGGTTTATTATAAGCTTAGGTTTTAGGCCCGTTTTGGGGATATATATATTTTTCTCATTTCTGATCATTGTAACGAGTTGAGCGGCTGTAAACCGAAAACATAGTGAAATCTCTTTGCAGGACGTAGCCCTAATCTTGGGGTGAACCTGGTAATCTCTTGTGCATCGTTCTTCTTCTTCTTTATCGTGATTATTCTGATACTCTGTCGCGAACAAAAACCCATCAAATAGTGCCCCCAAAATTGCCTCTCGGCTCAATTCTCCGCGTCGCAAATTAAATCTCTATTTTCGGGCCGCACAAAAAAGTATCGGAGTATGTCGAGTCGAGTCGGGTCGGGTCATCAACCGACCCAACCATAAAAAAAAAAAAATCCAAGACTCATGTAACACTGGTGGTACCCGCGGTCGGTCGAGGGCGAAACGATTGGCTTGATGCGAATGACGTTGCGCTCCGATCAAGGTATCTCGTCCAGATTTTTAGTCAGCGATTGCCTAGCTAGCGAAGAAATGGATACAAAAAGTAATTTGCAATCTAATCAATTTATCGTCTCTCGTGACATTACGAAATCGTCAATGGATTTAAGTGAGCTTCCTTGTGGTGAAGGACATGAGGTCAAACGTCAAATTTGAGAAGTTATGAATAATCCATTTAAGCTTTGTAAATTAGCTCCTAACGCCCCCTTTTTACATTGAATTGCCTAGATTATCATTTGTTGGTCCCTCTCCTGATTTAAGATTATTTTTCGCATTTTTTCTCATCTTTAATTTTACTAAAGACGAAACTATTCGTGTTCTACCACCCATTGGTGGCCCAGCTGATTTGCGCTATGGTCCTTTCACTAGAGGTCTTGGGTTCGAACCTCGTTAGGTGCCGGTGATTTAAGTGGAGGGTCGTGGCGGTGGGATGCTGTGTTAGCCCTCCCGGAGGATTAATCGAGATGCGTGATCCGTACGGACGCTGGTCCGGACACCTTCGATATCAAAAAAAAAAAAAAACTATCCGTGTTCCTCTTGAGTAGCATTTTGTTGAGGATAAATATAGGGCTGACTCTTGATTTAAAATTAATGCCCGCCTTCTTCTTTTTTTTTTCTTCTTTTTTGCCTTTTGCCTTCTCTTTCTTCATTTGGAATAAAATTGATGTGCCTCTTTTCCAAAAACCAGAAAAGAATTTATTTGATAGATAACTAACTAATTATCGCGTTTTGTGAGCTACCCCAAACATTTCCATTATTTTCTCTTTCTGTCGACAAACCCCATATTACGTTTTTTCCTCTCTTTGTCGACAAACTCCGTTGCCTCCCCAAAAGTCCTCCCCTCTTTTGAAACCCTCTTGTGCCCACTTATCCTCTTATTATTATTATTATTATTATTATTATTATTATTATTATTATTTTGCTTGTATTTCTTTTCTCTCCTGATCCGTTTTGTGAATGTGTGTGCCTAAATAAATTTTCAGTAGCTAATCTTGAGTAGACGTGAGGATCATTTCGGTATTTGTCCAATATGCAACCAACGAGGAGGAGGTTTGTTCCACAGCCTCTTCGAGATCAGGCTGCTTTCCTCCCCCAATTTAGATTTATGTTAAGATCTAAGGGTTTTACTCTCCCGAACTAGATCTAAATATAGATCTTGAAGTTCCTTACATGTATATGATATGCATTTTTTCAACATGTTGGTATTGGTATCTCCGACTAATGATAATAATAAGGAGGCCGAATCTAGACAGGTATGTCGCGACCCTCTAAAAAAATTTTAAATTTTAAAAGGGGTTAACGGATTATTAGGTTAATTAGATTTGACTAACCTAACGCGGACCCTCCCAAGCCCTACCGAATTGCAACTTTGGTTTTTGTTTAAATGATTTTAAAATTTGGAGTCGCCACTAATCGTTCTTGGTAGGTCAATTAGAAACCTAAATAAATTAGCGGGAGAACTAATTTATTCCTGCGAACCAGAGATTAGGAGCTCGGGGACTTGGTTACACTAGTTAATTAAAACTAATGCCCTTTCGGTACCTTAATTTCATGGATATCCTAATTCGGCAACTCAGGCTTGGTTTATTCCTAAGGCTATAGTAGGGTATTCTCTTTTGTGTTTTCACTTTTTAAATAGGATGCATTGATGGTATATATTTTTATTTGTTATATTTTTTTAAGTGTTAAAGATTCCCTGAAGCCGAAAGAAGGAGTGTGTTAACGACTTCTGTGCAGTATTACAACCTACTTATCTTTTGGGTCTGATGATTCAAAAATTAAATTATAGGAAGTACATGACAGTGAATAAACACCTCCAATGGGAGGCCTAGCATTGGCTTGGCTCTTCCCTTTGGGATTTAAGGTACAGGTATTTAAGTTGCAAGTATTTAAACTACTATAAGTAAAAACCTCCAATGGGAGGCTAAGCATTGGCTTGGCTCTTCCCTTTGGGATTTAAGGTACATGTATTTAAGTTGCAGGTATTTAACTACTGTAAGTAAAAACCTCCAATGGGAGGCTAACCATTGGCTTGGCTCTTCCCTTTGGGATTTAAGGTACATGTATTTAAGTTGCAAGTATTTAACTAATGTAAGTAAAAACCTCCAATGGAAGGCTAAGCATTGGCTTGGCTCTTCCCTTTGGGATTTAAGGTATAGGTATTTAAGTTGCAGGTATTTAACTACTGTAAGTAAAAACCTCCAATGGGAGGCTAAGCATTGGCTTGGCTCTTCCCTTTGGGATTTAAAGTACAGGTATTTAAGTTGCAGGTATTTAACTACTGTAAGTAAAAACCTCCAATGGGAGGCTAAGCATTGGCTTGGCTCTTCCCTTTGGGATTTATGGTGCAGGTATTTAAATTGCGGATGGACTTTGTCCTCTCCATTCTGGGGTATGAATTCTTTAAAATAAAATACAACGAATTGATTCAACAATTTGAAATTTGTGCGCGCTTGAGGACTCCTCCAAGCCGATTTTGTGCTTCCATAGGGTTGACCATTGATATAAAGCTGCGGCTTCCTGACATAAAATAGAGTGAAATGTCAGTATACAAAATATGTGCTAATCTGCACCTAAAACCAGAAGAGTGGAAAGAGTACTTATCTCCCATTTTTTTGGGAAGGATTTCTATAATTGATTTTCGCTCTCTATGTTCCCAATATAGAGAGTTTCTTTTGAATTAAGAGGGACTTTTAGTCACAGATCAGTTGAGAAATCGATGGACAGCTTAAGAGCTTGTCTGGGCCGATTTTTGCATATCTACGAGATTTTTGCTGTTGACGTAGAGATATCCTTCTCCTGACATAAAATATGGAAAAAAAAAAAGAGGAGATGGAGAAAGTGTATACAATTTGTGCTAATTTGCAAGTAAAACCATAAACAAATGAATAAATAAAAACACTTAGCTCGAATTTGCTTGCTCGTTGACGAGGATGAACTCTTGATTTATATTGATCGATGAAGGAATTTGTGATGATAATCCCTAGCTTTGAACTCCCATCATCTTCAAAATTCTCTCTCTTTTGGTATTTTCTTTCTCTCAAATTTTTCTTCAATCTCCCAAAACTCTCTCAAACATCCAAAATTTTCTCTCAAAAAAAAATCCTCCCAAACACTTCAAATTTTCTCTCTCAAGAATCCTTTCTCAAGCTCACTTCTTTCTCCTTTTATAACCTACTCATCTATCTCCCATTCTAATTTTTCCACTAACTCTATCTCCCATTCTAATTTCTCCACTAACTCTTCTTCATTTTCATCTTCCATTCTCCATCTCTATCTCACATTCTAATCTCTCCACTAACTCTTCTTCATCTTCATCTTCCCTTCTCCATATTTATCTCCCATTCTAATTTCTCCACTAACTCTTCTTAATCTCCATCTTCCCTTCTCTATTCTTATCTTCCATTCTAATTTCTCTACTAACTCTTCTTCATCTCCATCTTCCCTTCTCTATTCTTATCTTATTTTCTCCATCCATTCTTCTCCAACTTCTCTTCTTCATCTCCTCTTCTTCATCTTCCCTTTTCTATTCTAATTTATCCACTAACTTTTCTTTTTATTATTTGTAAAATAATCCTTCAAGAGTTAGGTATATGCACTTTAGTCCTTGAATTTTAAGTATTTACAATTCAGTCCCTGAAAAAATATATTTCTTTAAGTCCAAATCTCCTCACAATTTTTGACACACCAAAATTTACCACATGTCAAATTTAAGCTCATTTCTTGTCGCTGAAAATAATGCATAATTTAATTAAAGCCCTTTTGCAAAATTGAGTCATTCTGGGTATAATTGGGCCAAGATGAAAATTTAAAATATTAGAAGACAATGTCACAACTCATAAAAAGTGAAAGTTAAAAATAAGTTGACTCAAATTAAATTTTTTTAGGCCCGATTCGAGATTATACTCGTGAAGGAACACGTGACTCGAATTGGATTTTTCTGAATTTGCGATGGCCAATATGAAAATAGATTTAAAATAAAAATATTAACTATCTTTGTATATTTTTTGGCCTCAAATGTTATTTTTTCAAAATTTTCAAATATTTTTGTATTTTTTTTAAAAAAAATTAAAATATATATAATATGAAAAATTATTTTTTGGTCAAAATTCGTTCCCTAGGCTTGGCTAAGGTTCCCAAAGTTGATTTTTCAATTTTATGAATTTTTATGGATTTTCTATTAATTTTTGAAAATAAATAAATAAAAAATACGTAAAAATACTGAAAATATGAAAAATCGTTTTTTGGTCAAAATTGGTTCCCTAGGCTTGGCTAAGGTCCCCAAAGTTGATTTTTCAATTTTATGAATTTTTATGGATTTTTTATTACTTTAGCAATAGAAAAAATGATTAAAGATCAGGTGTCAACAAGGTACCACAATCCATTGCAAAAAAAAGCGAGAGATCTCAACGTGTACTTAATATTGAATCTGATGATCGACCGCATATCATTTATGAATTAGTTACAGACTGCTTTGTTATTTGCTTTCAAGATTTTCTTTGTTCCGCAGATGTTTGGGATTTGCCAAACTCGAAAGCCTTCTATATACCTTTCAATTATTATTCTAATTAATGAATGACATATTTCTTTCGGGAAAAACTAATTATTTTGTTTCTTAAAAAGAAACAAATTGTTTTGTTAGTGAGTTGTATATCTCTTTATGTTTTGTACTAATATATTATAAGTTTGTACCAAAAATCAAAGTCAAAAAACCATGATCATGAAGGGGTGAGCAACACTACTAGACTAAATCGGAAGCTGGCAGGTTCGATTTTGTTCCTGAAGAGTGTTGGTCTAGTTCTTGATTTTATAAAACTGGAATAAAAGGATTTTCGATCCTATTTCCTGTCCTAAGGGAGAACTGGACCGGACCGATTATTTTTTTTTAAAATTCATGTCATTTATTGAATGTATACCTAATATTCTATCATTTTTTATTTCTCAAATGTTAACCTAATTTTTATTAATGTACTAAAATTAAAGTCTATGTTGCTCCTCACTACTAATAATTCTCTAGTTCCATTAGACTACCAAAGAATCGGATCGGGAACGATCAAATATAGGGAAATAAAGTAAATTTTCATATAAAGATAACATTTCTCTAATTCGATATATGATCAGTGCTATAAATTTGCGCAATTAGTTCAGAAGAAGACAAACATGAAGTAAAAGTTTAAATGTAGTGGATGTAAAAGAAGAGGCGAAGGTAAACAAAAATTTATTTGGAAAGGATGTAAGTAAGATGCAGTCAATTCAATGTGATATGGAGAGTTAGGAGCCAATAATTGGATGAAAATAGTGCGATTTTTTTTTTTGGGTGTTTTTAAAAATCATGTTATTTTTTCTTAAGTGAAAAACGTGAGGAGGCCAAGGCACAAATTGGCCGGAGATTCGTTCACGACATAGCTCGATCGAACTTGTAATTTCATGAACGGCGGGGCGGCCTATTTACCGCGTTCGGCGGTAAGGCCCCGTCGACTTTTAATTTCTCGGACGTTATCGCCGTCGACGCCATCTCCTTCGCCGTTGATCCTCGCGGACAGAGTTAAATTAAGGCTTTCTTTGGCCCATTGGGCCAACCCAATTTCGAGATGCAATGGCCCACTTCTTGTAGTAGGCGAAGCTTCATCGATTGGAAAAGCATCACCATGAGCAGATTGGCTTTTTAACTCTAATGCAGACTATAATCTTCATTTCCTTTTTCCGGGCTACTTTTCTTTTTCTTTTCTTTTCTCCCCGAAGAAGCCTCGTCAAGGAATCAAGCCCTAATTTAGGCGATTCCCTTAGAAAAATGAATAAAAAAAAATGAATAGATGGATTTAATGGACCGTACTGGGCCTTTTAGGTGTAAGTCGAATGGAAGGCAAGATGCCACGACTGTCTTTGTGCGAGAACCGTGAATTAAGATATCTAAAATGATGCGAGAATTGTTTGGGGGCGTTAAACGTATAGGATAACGAGAACCCACGTGCAAATCGATTGATTAATTCAAAACACTTGAATGGATTTTTTTATTGGGTCTCGACTCTCTTGAACTCGAGTTTAAGCGAAAATCTCTTACATCATTCCTTCTCCCACTCAACATTTTGCATTCATAAGCGGTAAAATTAGATGGAAAAGTACCGAAAAAGTTTTAAAACTATTGCATTGATACCGATTGAGTGTATTTGGCTAATTTTGATTTGGAGTTGCTAATATAAATCTTACATACATAGTTTTTTAATATTTTAATCACTCTTTGATTTTTTATATCGAGCTACTCATTAAAGATATAAAAAAAAATTCATTGAACCCTGCCAGACATGCTAACTATTCAATGTGGGCTAGCCATGTGTACCAATTCTATTGTTTATAATTGCATTTTTTTTTATTTTTCATTTTCTCTTTTGTTCTTTATTATTTTTGCTAAAGGACTTGGTGGGCCTCGCGAAACTTTCACTAGCCCAGGCAAAAACCACAACGCCTTCACCCAATGCTGGGGAGGGCGGTTGGCCCTCAGAAAAAAAAATAAAAATAAAAAATAAAGAACTGAAAAAGGAAAAGATTGCTTCAAACATGATTAGGAGTGAGCATAGTTTGAATTGGTTCGAATTCCTTAAAAATCGAGAATCGGACCGATGATCCGATTCTCAACTTTAGAAATTGGGAATCAGGCTAGAGTTCCTTGGAGCTGAACAAGACCTGACTGGTGGTCAGATCCGATTCTTGAGCAGTCGAATAGAATTAGTAAATTAAAAGTAAAAAGTAAATGGAAATTAATTTGCGACTAATGTTTTCTTAGTACCAATCACTCTGTTTTGGTCTCCAGCGTTGATAGTCCTATCAACAATGGTCTTCTTCCTATATCCCAATCAAGTCAATCTTTGAATTTTTTTTTTCTATTTGTTGACAGAAGAATCACCGCCTTTGAATTTTGTCATCAGAAGGGATGATTGATTGCTCTATTAAGTTTAATTCAAATCAAATTAATGAAGAACTCATCCCTTTCTTTTCCTACGGATGGGTACATAACTTTGCAAAGTTACACTTCGCCATTATATATACCGTTAAATTTTGATTCCACCAGCATATTCCACAAGCTATTCACTAACTCATGGATTGTCTTATTGTAATTTCCTAGAACTTTAGGTTGACATGATGTCGCGGGTATATATTTCCATGCCATAATTTGCCGAGGAAAATAATATTAACTTCTTGTTTTTTACCCTTAACTCTTTGCGCTAATCCCCAAGGCTCTCACTTGCAGATGGAATTAAGCTGTGTATTAAAAAAATGAGTTGTGTATTTTAAAAATATAAAATAAAAAACCGTTGGTTTAGATAAGCGATATATTAAATTCAATTCTTATTTAGAATCGAAAATCAGATCATCCGAATATAAGTTTCACTTTGAAGAATTGAATGTTGGATTGATGACCTTGAGAACAAGATCAAATCCGTCAATTCGGGCGGTCCATCTTGCTCACCCCTAAACACGATTGAAGTTTGTGGACTTGATTGGTTTTCACTTTTAACTTCTCTCTTAAAATCCAATTAAGCCGAACTTTACAAAATTACGACTCTCAAAAGTATGGCAAGGCCTAAGCAAAAAATGCTTGGTAGGCCCCGCATGTAAATTTTCCTGCTTTTATTGGGGCCCGCTTCACAGAAGAGTCCTTTTACTTTTTTAACCTCTTCAAACAGAAAATCAGGACCGCTGGATTTGGCCCTCTCATTTCCGATTTTCACTGCCGCTTTTACTCCCATATCCCCGCTCCAACCCCGCGAAATCCCCAATCCGCCCCCGTCGATTCACGCGCGTCGGCCGCCTATGCCCCTCTCACCACTCAAGGGCATTTTCGTCTTTCCTGAGGAGAGAGATTCAAAGCGAGAAAATATCCAGTGGCTCTCCTTTCCGAGAGCTGAAGCGCCTCCTTCACCGAGTATGCTTTGGGCTCTTTCAGGAACCCTAATCAATCAGGACCGCTGATCTCCAGATCCAACGGCCTGGATCAGTCGACGATGTTGTCATGCTACTTCGATCTCAGTTTCTCCTCCATAAACCCTAGCCCGTAGATAGAGATACCTATACTCATCTCTCTCTCTCTGCGCGCCCCCCCCCTCTCTCTTCCTCTCTCCTCTCTCGATCTCGACGAGATTTACGTGAATCGCTGTTTCGCCGATCTCCAACATCTCTCTGTTTCGCCGATCTTCAACATCCCTCTGTCTCTCTGTCTCTCTCTCTGCGTTGTGCATGTGGGTAGTGGAAGGGAAACGAAGGGAAAAGATTGGATCTCTATTTGTCTGTTTCTTGGCGATCGTCGTGTTTATTCGTGGGTTGGGGTCGATCGGCTCGATCGGCGGTTCACTGTGCTCGCAGTTGATTGGTCACGTGCTCGTTTCCTTAAAACCGACGGAGGTATAGTCTCAGTCTTGTCCAGCGATTAACTTCAGTGAGTTTCCTGTGGTGTGTTGGAAGGACTCTTCTCGTACTTGACTGTACTTTTCCTTGGGGGCCTTCGGTTTTTTCCATACGATACATGGTCCGGACTCGGTGTTGGTCAGAAGGGGGCACCGAGCATCTCGTTCCGCTCAGTGGGTCGTCACTGGAGGGATCGGCTGAGTTGACTGGGTGATCCGGCGAACCGGGGGACAGGGGATCGAGCAGACGGGTGGTGTCCGGTCTCGGGGGGCGCGGCAATGCCATCGGTTGGCATGCGACGGACCACGAGGGTTTTCGGAGTGGTGAAGGGCGTCGACGGGGCGCGGGTCTTGCGCTCCGGGCGGCGCCTGTGGCCGGAATCGGGCGACGCCAAGCTCAGGAAGGGCAGCGATAAGGATGAGTGGTTCAGCCTCATAGATAGTAGAAGTGGTGGTGGGAATGCAATTGTTGGTGGTCTCAAGTCAAAGCAAGTTGGGTTGGCTAAGAATGCGAGTCCAAAGCGTGAGATTGCTGTAATTGACATAGAGGATGATGAATTCGAGAAGCCTGATGTCAAAACTGAGTCTTTGATCGGTAGGGACGATGTGGATAGGATGTCTGGGATTGTCTATAGCAGGAAAAGGAAGAGAGAGGCGGTGTCAAGCTTGGAGATCGGTGATGGTAAGAAGTATGGGATTCGCTTCTCTAGGAGGCAGAACAGGAAGAGTGGTGGTGCTCAAGGAGAGTTTTTGCTGGGTTTTCAAGCGCTTTCTGTGGTTTTGGAGCTGCCACGTCGAGAAAATTCGGCAGTTGTTGGCCTTTTGTGTTCTGTTCTGCAGTACATGAAGAAGGTCTGCATTAGATTGTCCGCACTTTCAAAGTTTGTCATGTCAGAGCCGCTTCAAAGTTTCTATGCGTCGCACGGAATTCGTTTTTCACGGGTGAGCTTCATTTTCTTTGGTCTGCTCAGCTAATTTTTTGAATTGTATCTTCCATCATGTATATCAAATTGGGGAGATGGGATGTAAGCAAAGGACTTAACTTTTTAGATTGGTGCACTTTGGACTAGTATCTGGTGGAATTTTTCTACAAGGCCCAGTACACCTATTATAGCTTATGATGAAATTAAGATGTAGAAGAGTTTACAGTTTTCTTGTTTGTTATTCTGTTGGTGTGTTTTGGCATTAGTGCAAAGGATTGGGTCAAGGTTTCTGCAAAGCTTTAGTACAATGTCATTAGCAATTCCCGTATCTATTTTGCTAGGCGAGGCTTCTGGATGGATGGTTATTGGGTAAGGGTATCTATTCGGGTAGCTTCTTTGCTGCAAGTTATGTTATAGCTAGTGTTGATGGTGTGTTTTCACTGGATTATCTTTCTGATGGGCTTGCTTCATCTTGTTAGTGCTGCTTTCGTGCTGTATTTGAATGTTCTTTCTTCCTTTTTTCCCTTTCAGGAGTGTCCTTCCATTTTCAGCTCCGGGACATGCAAGTTCTTTGGATCCAGGCAGTTTACACCTAGTTTTTGTGTGGATTTTTCTGCAGTTCCCTTTTGTTTCATGTACATGCATCTTAGTATGCTTCTCCGGCATCAGTTCATGCCATTGGCTCCTGTAAATAATTCAGTGTTGATGCAAATAAATGATGGTTTGATGACCGCGGAAGAGGAGGAACTCTCGGAAGAAGATTATTCGTTTTCACCTTCAGAAAGCAAATCAGGGGGTAATGTTGAAGTTCCAGGGAGTGAGCTGCTGCTACACGTGTCTTCTAGAGGCGCTAAGGTTGATAATCGATCTTCACAACATAGATATGGGTCAAATTCTCGTGGCATAAGGAAAAGGAGGAGTTCACTGAGGCCAAGGAGGAGAGCTAGAAATCCTTCTCTAGCATGTGTGAGGAAATGTAATGGAGCATTAGCCTCAGACTTGGTCAGTGCTAAGAAGAATGGATTCCCATTTTCCTCAATAATATCTGGCAACAAAAGAAGATCTGTTCGCACTAGGTCTGCTGGAAATATTGATGAGATGAGTGCTACTGTGACCAGACTTCAACAGGATACAGATATGTTATCCTGTAATGCAAATGTATTGATTAGCAATTCAGAGAACTGTGTCAGGGAGGATGGTGGAAATGTCATGTTGGAACTTTTAGACTCTGGAGAGTGGTCTCTCGTTGTCAAAAGAGGGGGACTGATAAGATATGCTCACAAGGCTCAAGAAGTTATGAGGCCTTGTTTCTCCAACCGTTTCACCCATGCAATGGTTTGGACAGGGGATAATGGTTGGAAACTGGAGTTTCCTGATCGAGATGACTGGTTGAAATTTAAGGATCTTTACAAGGAATGTTTTGACCGAAATAAGCAGGTCGTATCTCCTAAGGCTCCTCCTGTTAAGATAATCCCTGTTCCAGGGGTATGTGAAGTATTAAGATATGGAGAAGAAAATTTTGTACCCTTTACAAGACCAGAATATTATATTACGTTGAGTGCTGATGAGGTGTCAAGAGCTATGGCCAGTAAGACTGCAAGTTATGACATGGACTGTGAAGATGAGGAGTGGCTTGATAAATTCAATAACGGGTTCTTTGCTGAAAATGATCTGCCTGAGCGTGTTTCAGAGGACAGCTTCGAGCTTATGATTGATGCATTTGAGAAGGCTTTCTATTGCAGTCCTCATGATCTCTTGAATGAGAAACCAGACCCTAATCTTAGATTGGACATAGAGAGAAAGGATGTTGTGGAAGCTGTGTACCGTTATTGGGTGAATAAACGTAAGCAGAGAAAATCGGCTTTGGTCAGAGTATTTCAGGTAAATTAATGCCTAAAGACCTCTGTGCTGCCATTTTTCTTGAGTGATGACCAAAACGCTATTAACATGCTGGATAGGGTGGATGGGTATTGTGTTCCCTTTTCTCGAGAGGATATGCATTCAGTCAAAGTATACACACTTTCTTTGCAGCTGGGCAGCTTTATTAATCCGAGAAGTTCTTACGGAAAAGATTTTCAGATTACTGCTTTTCTTGCCATTAGTTTGTTCATTCTTTAAACTCTCTTCTCAGAAAATGGTGACAATCATGTAATTTTATATTATCATTCTCTTGTATCTCTTAAGTGTTTTCTTTAAGATAATTGGCGCTGTAGTGATTTCTGTTCTCTGGGTTTGGAATCTTTTTAAGTATCATTTGGATGTAGAAGAGCTTTGGATCTTGCATTGAGCACCTTACTGTTGTCATTTGAGAAAATGGTTTAGTGTGCATTTATGGTTAAATGAGAAAAGTGCATTCATATTATGCACTGTGAGTGCAAGTTTGATTTTGTGAGGTTCATTTCTTCTGCTTCAAACGGTTCTCCTAAACATACACACATGTTTTTACAGGGTCATCAACCAAGAAAAGCTCCCTTGGTTCCAAAGCCTCCCCTGCGCAAGCGGAGATCATTTAAAAGGCAGGGAAGCCAGCATGGACGAGGCAAGCAACCGGGTCTCTTGCAAGGTGAATGTTACCCTCTTAGAGATACCCATATCATAGATCATTATGCAAGAGGCGGACGCATCATATGTGTTTTCATAAGCTGTGAACTCTTCTTTCTTCTCTCACCTGTAGTTACTCTCGTATTGTGGGTTTTCCACTTTGTTCAGTTACATTAGGGCTTTACCCAAACTCTATCTTGGTGATTAAGTTCCGCTCTTTTTGGTGTGAAATGAGCTTAAAGTTTGGTCAGTTTCTATGTGGCATGAACAGAGTTATTTTTTCGAAGTTTGGCTTATTGTCCATCTCACTTCAGCATTGGCAGCGGAAAGAGATGCTCTGGAGGAACAGAGCGCCCTGCGGAAAGTCGAGGAAGCTCAAGCATCAGCTGACAGATCCGTGGAACTCGCAATTGCGAAACGTCAGAGGGCTCAGTCGCTCATGGGAAATGCTGACTTGGCCGCCTACAGGGCCACTATGGCTCTCAGAATCGCCGAAGCAGCTCAAGTCGCGGAGTCCCCTGATGCAGCAGCCGCTCATTTTCTTGACTAACAATGACACAGAGTCGGTATGGTCGATGCGCGAATCGGAACTGCCTGTGTTTTTCTTTCCTCTAATTGCAGGAGAGTTTTTATCTTCTGGAACCGTCGGAGGCAAATGTGAGCCATTGGTTTTTCCTAGAGCCTTATGGGGGAATTGTAATTTTTGTACAGAATTGGTTGAATGTACATGCTGTATCACTATGACCTCGCATCGCTGCAGCAGATGTGTACCCAAGAAATTTCTTTCGAGTTCCTTGGACGAACCAAAAAGGAAAAAGAAAGGGGGAATACAGAAAATATTTATGTCAATAATCTGTGGACTCCCATGTTATTGTTCACTAGTCATGAACCCGTGCTTATGATTATTTTGTAGCTAGTATCATGAAAAATTTCAGACCGACACGTTTGTGATAAATTTATTTTAAATTAATTAATTTTATTCATAAAAAAATGAAATTGGTATGTTTGTGAAAAATTTATATTTTGTTAATTTTTGTTAAGTTTTATTGTTAAATTGTCGAGTGTATTTTTTATTTATTACGGGAGTATTAATTTGAGGTTTTTCGTAATATTAATTTAGTTTATTAAAAATTAAAATATGATAAATTTGTTGTCGGTGTATAATTTTGAGCTTTTTTTGTAGTGAAAATATTAATTTATGATAAATTTATCACATGTGGATCAATTTGGAGTTTTTTGTGGTATCAATCCTTACTTCATGGAGACTTCTTTTAAGATTAGTAGTGATGATATAAATAATATTTGGTAAACAATTCGAAAGGATAAAATAATAATGCATTATATAAATTACATGTTGGACGAAGCTAGTAAAAACTGAAAAAATAAAAAATAAAAACAAACTTTTTTATATAATACGTCTGGAATGTCATATATGCTTTAAAATACATACGATTTACGTAAGATAACGCCAATTTCATGTCAATAATTAATAAGTTGCACATCGCATAAAAGTTATATTAAGTGCAAAATACATGTAATATATGTTCGTCCAAGTATTATTGACATGAATCAAAACACATTAATGTTTTGTCGAGCTCAATGTATATTCTAATGTAACGCAGTGTGGCGTGTCGTGTTTGTCATTTCAATTGTTTCTTGGGAAGCACATACAAAAGATTTTTTTTAGGCAATTGCATAAAATAAGAGAAAAAATTGCACTAGAAGTAAAGATAAAAAGGCCTTGAAAATGAGAATATAAAGAGAAAATTGTTCAATATGTCATAAATCTATTACATTTTTATCAATTTGATCTCAAAAATTTTAATTTTGTCAATTAAGTCCTCAAATTTTTTGCATTTTACCAATTTGAGTTCATCTAATCAATTTTAATCGAAAAACATTGACGTGGAAGCCAGTTGTCCGATGCAACATGGTCGGCATTGATGTAGATAATTATTTATCCTATTCTAATATGTTTTGCGTTTGAACTCTTTTTCTTTTTTTTTCTTTTCATCTTTTTTGAAACTATGGGTAGCGAGGTTGCTGGCCAAACATCGCCAACCATTGGATGAGGATCGTGATGCCCTCCCCCATACCATGTGAGGGTCGCTAGCTCTCGTTGATGGCCGATGACCTCACAAACCATAATAAATAAATAAAAAGAAAAAAAGGAAAGATTAATGCAAATTCAGACAATATTAATAAAAACTATTCAGATCAATGCCGGTTATATCGTATATGACAGTCAGCGCACACGTTAATAGTTTCCAATCAAAATTAGTCAGATAGATTTAATTGGTAAAATGTGAAATCATTTAGGATTGAATCGGTAAAATTGCAATAAGTTGAGGGATTTTTTATAATTATCTTGAATATAAAGAGTGGATAAAGGTAAGTATAGCAATAGTAGCTTAAGGCTGCGTATGATAATGCTTCAGAAAAAATATTTATGTTTCCAAAGTATTCCGAGAACAGTTTAAGAACACGAACACGTATGGTAAAAAGTATTCCCAAGGTACTTGAGGAATACTTTTAACAAATAGAAACATTTTTGGAGCAAAATCAAGAAATAAAAAAACTTGCTTCTGTGCTCCTAGAACACTTTTTAGAAACACATTTGAAACAATTTTTAGAAATAATTGGGGACACTTTCTTGAAAGTAATTAAAAATGAAAATAATTAAAGAATAAAAATAATTTAAAATAAAAATACTTTTTTCAATAAAATAAAATAAAATAAATTTAAAATAGAAATAATAAAAATACAAGTAATTAATAATTAATTATAATTAAAGAAAGTAATTAAAAATAAAATGATTTAAAATAATTTTTTAAAAAATAAAATAAAAATAATGAAAATTCGAAATAATAAAATAATTAAAAAAAAAATTTCCCAAAAAAATTAGAAATTGAATAAATAAGAATAAAAATAATGAAACATAAAATATAATTAAAGAAAGCAATTAAAAAATAATAAATAATAAAATTGAAATAATAAAATTAATTGAGAAATTGAACCATTTACAATTAGTAAAATTATGCACATAATTTTTTTTGTAGTTACCAAACGTATTTCTGTTTCCTTTTTATTCCGAAAACAAAAATTTTATGAAATTATCAAACGTATTTCTGTTCTTAAAAAAAGTTGCAGGGAATAGAAACAGAAAAAAAAAATGTTTCTGTTCCAAAAGTTGTTTCCCGAAACAAAAACTTTATTATATGCAACCTAAGCTACTCTCTACCAGATTATCAGCCTTCAGACTCGATTGAACCCCACGTCTCGGCGGACAAAAATCTCATGATTTGGAGTAATTCAACTTTGTAAGTTACAGCACATTCCGTTGAATAGAGTGACTGTAAAATTCATAAGATAGAATCACAAAAATCACTTCTTCTTTTCAACTTTTTCTTCAGTTTCGCTTTGCATCTTTGTCATCGTAGACAAATACTCTGCCCCATCCTGTTTCGACAAACTACAATTTACACCCTTTGCATTCTCCATTTTATGTGAAGTGCAGAAGAAGACAAAAAGCCAGGGAAAACGAAAAAGAAGCTGGAAAGTGGAGTGCTTTGTATGGTCAACGGATTGTCAATCTAGCCCATCTATACCTTGCTTTGATGGTGTTGGCATCTGATCAGATCAGCAAGCCACATGATCTGTGCATCTCCTGCATTCTCCCCCGGCAACTAGCAGAATGGCGACAAGTTGGATCTCAAGCTGAGGACGATGATCAATGAGTCGGGTAGTTTTCGAGTAGCTTCTTGTTCGGGTTCTTTGGTTTTTCCCGGTGTGTAATTGTAATATGTGAGTTTTGACTTGGTCAAAACTAGTGGTGGTGGGACCCACAAAAAAATAAAAATAAAAACAAAGTAGAAGAGGCCAGGAGCTTCGGGAGAGTTCCTTCACAAAGAGGAAAACGGACAGAAGAGAAGGAGAAGAAGAGAAAGAAAGGAAAGAAGAGAGAGAGAGAGAGAGAGAGAGAGAGAGAGAGAGAGAGAGAGAGAGAGAGAGAGAGAGGAGCACGTGCGCGCACTAGCCTCCACGGACGCCTCGCCAAGCTCGTCTACTACGTATTAGAAGGTTAGGTAAGTATTCGTCCTTTGTATTCGAACGTTTTCCATTATTAGGATTTAAATTCGGATTTAGGGAAAAATTAAGCTAAGAAATCAGATTTTGGAGTCGTTGAGCTGAGATTCTGTGGGGAAATGATGATTTAGGGTGTTGTGGAACCATGGGACTTTACAGAACGCAATTTGGACTTACGGTTTGCCCGAAACACAATTTTGAGTTCGGGTGCTACAGTACACCCGCGCGAACAGTGTACTTCGAGGCCTGATATCTCTATTTTTTAGTTGTTATTTGAGGTCGACCATAATAGGACTTTTGTAGTACGTCGAATAAGCTTCGCTTGGACTATAAGACGGCTTGAAACGGAGGTCGGTGGAGTGAGTTATGGCCGTTTTAATTCTGAAGCGCGAGTTGTTCTGGTTGCTACAGTACCCGAGCGACCAGCAACCTTCAAGAGCTGATATCTTCATTTTTCGGTCATTGTTTGATGTTGATCATGTTAGGACTTTTGTAGTACGTTGAATAATCTTCGTTTAGACTATAAGATTGCGTTAATTGGAGTTCGTTTTGATAAAACGAAAATGGTTTTTCCGCAAATGGTGCTGGAAAATTCAGGTTTTTGGGGTTGCGATGTCTTAAGGCCTGATTTTGGTGTCGCCTAGCTGCGAATATTGTACGAAATGAACTTAAAGTTGTTGCGGAGCTAATGCTTTGGACGGTTCGTGAATCGGAGTTGCGGTTTGTCCGAACGAAATTTTTGAAATTTGGCGCGCAGGTTGTCCAACGCGCGATTAGTGGGTTTTTTTAGCCGTAGACTGCAAGTTATAGACGTTTATGCGTCGTTTAGTCAAGTTTTCCGCTAGCAGAGTATTTTTACAGTTTTTAATGTCGTTTCCTATTAATTTATTAGGATTTCAGGCTTTGCAGTTCGAGATATATATTGGATTTCGGCGTTTTAAGGTGAGTTGTACTTTTTCTTCTAAGGATTTTATAAAAGTTCATGCTTCAAAGATGGGTACGAGTATTATGATTTCATTTTCTTGAAAAGGTAAAGAAAGGCGATGTTTCAAAGCATTATTCTTGCATAAAATAGGATCGAGCTATTACTACTCCTTGATGTTTGACATGGTTTGTTAAACAATGGTTTATGTTGAGACTGAAATGCTGTTTTGGAGAATTATGTTTTGAGGAAAACCATGGATTTGGTTTGTGAAACTGAATTGTTGTGATTTTGTGCTGCTCAAGATAACTGTGAACCCGACTGAGGGGTTTGTGGGTATGCGCATACTGTTTAGGATATCCTTGTGGGCCGAGCCACCGGCATTGTAGGTGGAGACCTTGCCAAGGGGGGAATCTTGGTCGTCTTTTGTCACGGGCGTTATTCGTGACCACGGTTGGAGTCTTGAGCAGTCATTAGTCAATGGATAGACCATTGACATGTGTTTTTGCTGAGATTAACCAATGGTTTAAACAACTGGTATTTGTTTTGCATTTTAAATGTGCATAGTGATTGTTCGATCCGCTTAGAAGAAAATGTATTACTCACTGAGCCGTGTTAGCTCATTCCTTTCATCTTTTTGCTTTTCAGGTTCAGCAAGTCGCGAGTAGGACTGAGCGTATCGTTAGCAGAAGGATTTTTGGGTAGGAGGATTTTTGTTATGAAGTATAACTAGTTGTGTTGGGCTTCTGAGATAGCTCTTTTGGTTGAATTCTGGTTAAGTTGAGGCTGCGTCCTTTTGAGAAAGGGACGGCCGTGTCACAGCCCTACTATCGTGGTTTGGGGGTGTGACATTTATTGGTATCAGAGCTTAGGTTATGATTTTTATGGGTATAGATATGGGACGTTGTGAGATTGTGTGATAGATTCTGTCGCATTATCCTTTTAAATACTAAGGTTATGATCTACTTATGACTTCAGGTAGTTAGGAGTTCTGACTCAGAATCACCTGTCCCGCGTCGTAGAGATTTCAGAGATGTGCCTCGAGGTATTAGAGGCCGGCCTGCGATAAGCAGGCAAGAGAATTTAAGAGTTGACTTACGGGACACAAGAGGAGAAAATGGAGGCATGGCCCATAAGCATTCCTCTCAAACGCTACAGGTAACCGATACCAATAAGTGGACGCCGAAAGAGACGAGCATAAGTGAAGTGGGGCACGTAGCAGGTGGCCTGGTTTGTTTGTTGGCGTACTGATCGAGTAAGTAACAGCTGTATTAATTTACATGACTGATCGCGAGTCTCAATGTGGCTGGTGAGGGCCGCCACAGAATCTTTTTCCCGTGTCCTCGGTATCATCATCATCAAAGGGAGTGATAGGGTTTTGCCTCTGTTTGCTAAGACTGTAGGCCATCATCTTACGGCCACCGTCCGTCAAGATAAGATAAAATGGAGGCAGTCCTACCATTTGAGGTAGAAATACGTTCCCTATGTATTCATTCAGAAGAACAATTGATAGTAGCAGATTAAACTTAGCAGAGGTGGATGACCTCGTCCTGCGAAGGTTGTTGCCGATAGGGAAGTTTACTCTGAACTATGGTGACCTCTATGTCGTGAAGAAGGTGCTCCTAGGAGATGCCCTGACCCTAACTGAGATGGTTGTGAGAAATACCTTAAATCATTTATGCTATGCGGAAGAAGAGATGGCAGGAAGATAAAAGCACAAGCATGTGAAGCTTTTTATTAATTTAATTTCACTCATCAAGGAGTATTACAACAACTCACTGGGGAGGAAAAGTAAAACCAAACTGAGCCCTAATGAGCATCACAAAAGAGTTCAACTGACTCTCCATGCAGTTGATGCTCTGCTTACGCCGAGAGGTTTGGGATTCAAGATCCGCAAGCTTGAAGAACAGGAGTTCACATTTCTCCTTATGCCTGGCTGCGTTGGTCTCATGATGATCAACAACGTGTTTTAGATTCTCGATCAAGTCTCTCTCGAGAGCTATATTCACCGTTAAGTCTTCGAGCCTCTCTTCCAGCCATTTACACCTGTACCTCATCACAATGTCACTCGGGTCATATTCGAAATAAGTCTGGAGCAAGGCTAGGCGCTCCACCAACTTCTCCCTCTCATGGACCAACAACGAGGCCCGTTCATCAGCAGATTTGACAGCCTTATTGTAGCGAGCAACCGCAAGTTCTGCAGATTCCAAGCATTCAGACCGATCTTGGAGGCGAGCTTCCACGATGCGAGTCATGGTGACCGCTTCGTAGGTGTTTTGGCAAGCCTCTAGAAAGTTGATGAAGAGGGTTGGGAACGTTCGGTATTCCCTCTCTAAATTCGTGCCTTCGATCGAAGAGGTATTTATCGCCCTAAACAGACCGAAGATCTCAGCTTCAGCACCCGGATGACTAGCTATGTAAACATAGCCTCGGCCAAGGAGGTGATAAAGCCTCTCCTATTTAGACATAACTTCAACTGGGAAGACCTGTGTGGGAAGACTGGCCATTATCAAGATAGAGGAAAGAATCAAGGCCGGCGAGCAGAATACGAAAGATAAGAGGAGAGAAGTGAAGCAGACGATTAGAATGCGAAGATGGTAATCTGCCTCGAGTTAAATATTGACTTCACAGTAGCAATATCTATCGGTCAGATTTTCCTACCGGCTATTCCTTTCCGGTGTCGTTTTTGTCGGCTCGAATCCCCTGTCGGTTTGTTATCTCGAGCCGAGTAAATCCGACATCTTTAAAAAAAAAGGTTTGAGGTGATACCATCGCTTCGGAAAAAGAAGAAGAAAAGACGAGCCAAATGGGGGACAAAATAAACTCTAGCAGAAAAGAAGCGAGGACTTGTCTTCATTCGTAGACAGAGTGAAAGCTCGCCTGCGAAACCAATGCTCAAGACAGGCGAAAGAAATAGTGATAGAGGTCCTACCATTATAAAAAAAAAAAAGGAATGAAAGAAGACAAGCCGAATGAGGAGGAAATATAGTGAAAAGTTGAGAAAGACAGGAATATTGGGGGAAGTATTGGAAATTCTGAACCCCTCGATTTTAAAAGAGGCATCCAGCTGGTAGTCTTCATCCGAACTCAAAAAAAAAAAATTTGCAATATAAAAGAAGATATGATTCGCCTTTATAGGAGAACACGCCAGCAAAATTGACGGTGGAGATAAACGGAAGAGGTAATGATGAGAACTTCTATCGTGAAAAGATGAAAGAAGACAAGCTGAGCGAGAGATACGATAAAGTGGAGAAAGACAGGGCTCTCGGGAGAAGCAATATGTTTTTTTAAACCCGTGCCTTGATTTTAAAAAGATACATCCTCCTGAAAACCTTCATCCATGCTAAGAAGAAAGTAGCAAACCTTGAGAAACCATTAATCAATCGAGGATGTCTCAACCCAACATGCTCGAGAACTTTCGTTACTTGCTGAACATGGGAGATGCAGAATTCAATGCCATGATTGGAATTCATACCATGGAGTCTGGCCCTTCCGCGTATGACGTCCAAGATCTTGATAAAGATAGAGACGACAACAACCAGGGTCAAAGGAAGCGTCGTCGGCGTCACACCGAGTATCAGATCCAAAAGCTTGAAGAGTTCTTCAGAAGTTATCCTATGCCGGGTGACGAACAAAGAATGAAACTAAGCCAGGAGACAGGGCTGAGCCCTATGCAAATCCAGGTTTGGTTTCAAAATAAGCGAACCCGAGTAAAGGCTCAACATGAGCGCAATGAGGTTGAATTTTTGAAAGCTGAAAATGAGAAACTCCGAGCAGAGAACAAGAGGTATAAGGAAGTTTTCGACTCCACCACTTGCCCCAACTGCCATAGCCTCCTCTCATTCGATGAAAGACAGTACCTAAAGATCGAGAACGCTCGTTTAAGAGGTGAGTTAGATCAGTTCACAACAGGATCGAGTTCGGTTGGGAGTGGGCACAAAAAGACCAATCCTACTGGATCAGAATTGATACCTCCCGAGAAAGAGGGGATAGATCACCACCGAACGGACATTGGCGATGATCTTTTTGCCATGATCAACCAGTTTAACGTCGGTAGAGCATCGGGACTGTGATGCGCATGCTCAGCCAATGATCACTGGACCTTCAACATGGCCAATGCGTACCTGATCCAGAACGAAGCTAGCTGATCACTGGAGAGCCTACAAAGGGAGCAGAGCCGATCCTGAATGAATTCATATGCTTTATTTCCTTGCATGGGATGTTTTCTACTTTACCGATGTCCGAAATTAATGCCTAAGCAAGAAGTAGTAATTCCCTTTCCTCCTATTAAATGCTCAGATCGGCGAGTAAAAATCTGCGTAAACTCAAAGGGTAGTTTCGTATCGTTCTAATTTACCCTCAATCGCTCCATATGTTGAGAGCATGTGCCGTGAACTTTGGCGGCTCTTGAATGAGCATTTGCATTTGGCAGAATTTTCATATAATAGCGGCTATCATTCCAGCATCAAAATGGCTCCTTTTGAAGCGTTATATGATCGAAAGTGTAGAACACCAATTTGTTGGAATGATGTAGGTGAGAAAAAAAAAAAAAGGCTAACTGGTCCTTGTTGACACCTGATCTTTAATCATTTTTTCTATTGCTAAAGTAATAAAAAATCCATAAAAATTCATAAAATTGAAAAATCAACTTTGGGGACCTTAGCCAAGCCTAGGGAACCAATTTTGACCAAAAAATGATTTTTCATATTTTCAGTATTTTTACGTATTTTTTATTTATTTATTTTCAAAAATTAATAGAAAATCCATAAAAATTCATAAAATTAAAAAATCAACTTTGGGAACCTTAGCCAAGCCTAGGGAACGAATTCTGACCAAAAAATAATTTTTCATATTATATATATTTTAATTTTTTTTAAAAAATACAAAAATATTTGAAAATTTTGAAAAAATAACATTTGAGGCCAAAAAATACACAAAGATAGTTAATATTTTTATTTTAAATCTATTTTCATATTGGCCATCGCAAATTCAGAAAAATCCAATTCGAGTCACGTGTTCCTTCACGAGTATAATCTCGAATCGGGCCTAAAAAAATTTAATTTGAGTCAACTTATTTTTAACTTTCACTTTTTATGAGTTGTGACATTGTCTTCTAATATTTTAAATTTTCATCTTGGCCCAATTATACCCAGAATGACTTAATTTTGCAAAAGGGCTTTAATTAAATTATGCATTATTTTCAGCGACAAGAAATGAGCTTAAATTTGACATGTGGTAAATTTTGGTGTGTCAAAAATTGTGAGGAGATTTGGACTTAAAGAAATATATTTTTTCAGGGACTGAATTGTAAATACTTAAAATTCAAGGACTAAAGTGCAAATACCTAACTCTTGAAGGATTATTTTACAAATAATAAAAAGAAAAGTTAGTGGATAAATTAGAATAGAGAAGGGAAGATGAAGAAGAGAAGTTGGAGAAGAATGGATGGAGAAAATAAGATAAGAATAGAGAAGGGAAGATGGAGATGAAGAAGAGTTAGTAGAAAAATTAGAATGGAAGATAAGAATAGAGAAGGGAAGATGGAGATTAAGAAGAGTTAGTGGAGAAATTAGAATGGGAGATAAATATGGAGAAGGGAAGATGAAGATGAAGAAGAGTTAGTGGAGAGATTAGAATGTGAGATAGAGATGGAGAATGGAAGATGAAAATGAAGAAGAGTTAGTGGAGAAATTAGAATGGGAGATAGAGTTAGTGGAAAAATTAGAATGGGAGATAGATGAGTAGGTTATAAAAGGAGAAAGAAGTGAGCTTGAGAAGGGATTCTTGGGAGAGAGAAAATTTGAAGTGTTTGGGAGAATTTTTTGGAGAGAAAATTTTGGATGTTTGAGAGAGTTTTGGGAGATTGAAGAAAATTTTGAGAGAAAGAAAATACCAAAAGAGAGAGAATTTTGAAGATGATGGGAGTTTAAAGCTAGGGGTTATCATCACAAATTCCTTCATCGATCAATATAAATCAAGAGTTCATCCTCGTCAACGAGCAAACAAATTCAAGCTAAGTGTTTTTATTTATTCATTTATTTATGGTTTTACTCGCAAATTAGCACAAATTGTATACACTTTCTCCATCTCCTTTTTCTTCCATATTTTATGTCAGGAGAAGGATATCTTTACGTCAACAGCAAAAATCTCGTCGAGATGCAAAAATCGGCCCAGACAAGCTCCTAAGCTGTCCACCGATTTCTCAACTGATCTGTGACTAAAAGTCCCTCTTAATTCAAAAGAAACTCTCTATATTGGGAACATAGAGAGCGAAAATCAATTATAGAAATCCCTCCAAAAAAAATGGGAGATAAGTACTCTTTCTACTCTTCTGGTTTTAGGTGCAGATTAGCACATATTTTGTATACTAACATTTCACTCTATTTTATGTCAGGAAGCCGCAGCTTTATATCAATGGTCAACCCTATGGAAGCACAAAATCGGCTTGGAGGAGTCCTTAAGCGCGCACAAATTTCAAATTGTTGAATCAATTCGTTGTATTTTATTTTAAAGAATTCATACCCCAGAATGGAGAGGACAAAGTCCATCCGCAATTTAAATACCTGCACCATAAATCCCAAAGGGAAGAGCCAAGCCAATGCTTAGCCTCCCATTGGAGGTTTTTACTTACAGTAGTTAAATACCTGCAACTTAAATACCTGTACCTTAAATCCCAAAGGGAAGAGCCAAGCCAATGCTTAGCCTCCCATTGGAGGTTTTTACTTACAGTAGTTAAATACCTGCAACTTAAATACCTATACCTTAAATCCCAAAGGGAATAGCCAAGCCAATGCTTAGCCTCCCATTGGAGGTTTTTACTTACAGTAGTTAAATACTTGCAACTTAAATACATGTACCTTAAATCCCAAAGGGAAGAGCCAAGCCAATGCTTAGCCTCCCATTGGAGGTTTTTACTTACAGTAGTTAAATACCTGCAACTTAAATACATGTACCTTAAATCCCAAAGGGAAGAGCCAAGCCAATGCTTAGCCTCCCATTGGAGGTTTTTACTTACAGTAGTTTAAATACTTGCAACTTAAATACCTGTACCTTAAATCCCAAAGGGAAGAGCCAAGCCAATGCTAGGCCTCCCATTGGAGGTGTTTATTCACTGTCATGTACTTCCTATAATTTAATTTTTGAATCATCAGACCCAAAAGATAAGTAGGTTGTAATACTGCACAGAAGTCGTTAACACACTCCTTCTTTCGGCTTCAGGGAATCTTTAACACTTAAAAAAATATAACAAATAAAAATATATACCATCCATGCATCCTATTTAAAAAGTGAAAACACAAAAGAGAATACCCTACTATAGCCTTAGGAATAAACCAAGCCTGAGTTGCCGAATTAAGATATCCATGAAATTAAGGTACCGAAAGGGCATTAGTTTTAATTAACTAGTGTAACCAAGTCCCCGAACTCATAATCTCTGGTTCGCAGGAATAAATTAGTTCTCCCGCTAATTTATTTAGGTTTCTAATCGACCTACCAAGAACGATTAGTGGCGACTCCAAATTTTAAAATCATTTAAACAAAAACCAAAGTTGCGATTCGGTAGGGCTTGGGAGGGTCCGCGTTAGGTTAGTCAAATCTAATTAACCTAATAATCCGTTAACCCCCTAGAATTAATAAAAATATTTTTAGAGGGTCGTGACAGACTGGCGACTCCGCTGGGGAATAGAGATTTTTAATTTTCGAAAAAAGATACCAATTGGAATACTTAAATTTTTTCGAAATTTTAAAAGTCTTAGTGGACTTAGGCCAATGAAAATTTCATGGAAATCTCGCTTCTGGCGATCTTGCTTGGGACTCATTCTATAGGTGTTATATGTTTTTGCAGGATGGGAGTTATAAAGGGCGGAGTGTTTGGCTAACCCATTTGTTTTGCAGGCTCGGTGTTGGGATTATGTTTAATTTCACACATTTTTAGAAGCGCTGTTTTGATATCAATTGTTGTGCATGTCTTGCATATTCTGAGGATCACAACACCTGCACACACAAGCGTCTAAACCCAAGTCGCGAAATTTTTCCTAGGTAACCATAGATAGGGATCGAATATGCCAAGCTCTTGCGTCGATTACGCTTGGGTTGACCATATTTTGTCCCGCTCATTATCTGAATTGACAATTCTTCCCATTGTGATTTGATTGCGCGGAGGGTAAGGTTGTCAATTCAGATAGTGGGGGCCTTTTAGGTCCATACCCTGTCTCTCCTTCTTTTATTTTCTAGAGTCCACTCCTCACTTGAGTCATGCGCATGACTATGTGATTTGCATTTCTCCAAGGTAAAAGTAAGTTCTCTAATTTTATCTTGTATTTATTTTCGGTCGGTCCATGCTAGGTGTTAGTCAGTTTTTGAGCTTGATATTACGACCATTCTTTTAAAAGAAAATAAAAATTAAATTTGTCTCTCATTTCTTTTTTTTTTGAAAAAATGATGTGAAAAAATCCCTTCATGGGAATTTTATTAACCAATAAGAGATTTTTGTCATGTTTTTATTACTTCAATAAAAATGAAATTTTCCTAAAAAAATTTTCCTCTGAAAATTTATTTCAATAAAAAGAAAAATTCCTTAAAAAAAAAACTCTAGTAGACATCAAGTGATTTTATCACATTTTTCAAATTATAAAAACTTGCAAGAAAATTCTTCTCGAGAAATTCGCTCATGTTTTTCTAAGAAAAGTTTCTCTAAATAAAATTAGACTAATGTCTCGGGGGAGTTGTATTGACCAATAAGAGATTTTTGTCATGTTTTTCTTGCTTCAATAAAATGAAATTTTCCTGACAAATTTTCCTCTGAAAATTTATTTCGATAAAAAGAAAAATTCCTTCAAAAAAAAAACTTTGGTAAACATCAAGTGATTTTATCACATTCTTTCAAATTATAAAAACTTGCAACAAAAATTCTTTTCGAGAAATTCGCTCATGTTTTTCTAAGAAAATTTTCTCTAAATAAAATTAGACTAATGTCTCGGGGGAATTTTGTTAACCAATAAAGGATTTCTCTTATGTCTTTCCTGCTTCAATAAAAATAAAATTTTCCTGATAAATTTACCTCTGAAAATTTATTTTGATAAAAAGGAAATTCCTTCAAAGATTTTAGTAAACATCAAGAGATTTTGTCACATTCCTTTAAAAAAATAATAAAAAAAAGAGTAATAAATATGCAAAAAAAAATTCTGTATCAGAAATTAACCCATTTCTTCCTAAAGAATTTTTTTTTTTCTGATTTCTCTATAAAATAGAAAAAATAAAATTGGACTAATATAGGAGTCATGGACCGACATTCCTTGTGTCGCATACTAATTATATCCTTTTCTTTTGCAGGGAGATCCTAGATACCCCAGACGGGTGTAAAAATTAAGTTCAATAATATATCAAGAATCATCTTCAGAAATACCAAAAGACGAAAAACATCAAGGCTTCAACCGTTAATTCAGGGGGGCAAACGAACACTGTCCATCTTTGAGAGATAGAGTTGTGTCAATCCGTAAACTTGTATGGGCAGTGTATTGTGATATGACGGTGGACTTATACTGATTAAACACGGGGGCATATTTAATGTATTACAGAGGATCCCGCGTCTTTTGAAAGACAATATGGATTATATAATCAGAAACCATGAAATAAGTACCTTAACCTGATTAAATCAGAGACCGGTCTTAAAATTTCCTCGGATCCGAAACACGCGGAGGGTTTTAGAGGACCGAGGTTCTATTAATGAATGTGACCCACAAGTATTTCTCCCAATGCTACAGGCGCCCGACAAGAGCAAGTGGGCACCGAAAGAAACAAAACACGGTTGAAGTGGGGCACGCAACAAATGGCCGAATTTATTGGCACACTAATTAAGTGGTGGTAGCTTTATTAATTTACATGATTGAACGCGGGTCTCTAGGCGGCTGGTGGAAAGCCACACTGAATGCCTCTCTAATGTTCTTGATATCATCATCTACCGCAACCCGCGAGAGCATCATGAAGAAGATTAAACCTAGACGAATACGTCTACTTAGTTTCATCGCACGTTCTCGCCTTTTGTCGATGTCCAAAATTAATGCACAAGCTAGAAGTAATCATTTCCCTTTCCCCCCTATTAAATGCTCGGAGCCGTTAACCGCATCAAACTCGAAAAAATTAATATCGAGACGAAATCTGCGTAAATTTGAAGGGTAAATCCGTATCGTTCCAATTTACCCTTAAATTGCTCCGGTTTTAAATTTGATCCCTTCTATTTTCAGGAATTTGCAAAAGCGACTCGAGAATACAGTTGTATCCAAAAACCAAATTTCCTGGTCGGGCTAAATTGGGGGCAAATCAACTCATGGACATTACCACGGGATGGACAACTTCGGTTAAAGAAAAATACAAGCGAAAGATCCAAACAATCTCAGACATAGGTAATTCTGTATCGTTTTAATTTGCACATAATCATCTCGAGTCCTGAATTTTTTTATTCCATTCTTAACAGGGATTGCAAATTACCTCGAGAAATATCGTAACAAGGCCCAAGGTGATACAACAGGGCCGCGTTATCCCCAAGGATTAACCTTTGAAAAGAAAACCCCATGGACACCTATGGTCCAATGGACCGAATGCAGGAATACTCGACGAGTAATACCGAAGTCAATATTTTGCCACATTCTCGGCTTAATGGTGAAGCATCCAACAAAAGTCGAAGAAAACTCAACCCAGCAAAATTGGTAAAAGACTTGTCCAAGGCATTCAAGATGAAGGGTAAATCAGTATCGTTTCCAATTTATCTCTTTTAATACCGGTTGACATGTCTCCTTTTCTTGTTACAGGAAATATTTATACTAACATGTAACATGTTGGAGGAGACAAATCCAAAAGAAAATGATGATCATTTGACAAGATCTATTCTGGTGAAAAATGGGGGGCATTTAACTGCTAAACCATGGCGGTCGCTATCACTAAACAAACCAAAATGCTCCCTCACCCATATGCCTCATCATGTAGGGGCAAAACTTGAGACAAACCGCTCCTCGACATAAGGAGTGGGCTTCCCAATTTGTTCAATCCACCCACATACCAGGGGCAATTCAAATCCGCCCATATTTGCACATTATATAAACACACATGATGCTAAAAATTGTCACATCTGCATTGTGTTTACACAGTTCATGAATTATGCATGACCATTCCGCGTGTTTAATTTACCAACTGCAACTTAGAGCATAAACTGCACAGGAGACATCAAATGTGCAGAATGGGGCATGACAGGATGAGGAAAGGCAAACTATTTCCACATAAGTCTAACATTTTAATTTACGGATAAACAACATTTCCCCAGAGTGAGAGAAAGCCCCTTCGGACTAAAGTCCCCCATTCAGATTACATTCGAGGCGTTCATATTATGAGAACCTCCTTAAATAGAATTGGTAATGCAAACTTGACAGAATATGTTTTGCATGATCCACATTTTGATTGATTGCATCATGAGTTATCACACAGACTACTTCTAATCATTACCAACTTAGCTAAACAATTTTGTATGAACCAATGAACGCATTGATGAAAATGCTTGCACATGTTAGCTCTGACATTGCCTGACAGGCAACACATTCCCGGTGTTTGAGTTACCTTCCAAAGTCTTGAAATTCATTCGGCGATTGTTGAATGAACAAGCCTGGTTGTCGAGAAGCCACCAAGCATTTCTTCCAAATTCTCAGGTAAGTATATCTTCAACCTGAATCTTTCAAGAAAATGAATTCTGACGGTTGTTGGGGTACTCGAATCCATTGCGGTATATATAGGTATCCACTTTCTTCAATAAAGCATGATTTGTCTTAAGGACAGAAATGTTCGAGACCTTTTGATCTCTGCCTCTTTGGTTTATTCCTAAAGCGACAGGAGAATATAATTTGGGTTTGAGCTTCCGTAGGATTCCTGGTCTCCCCAGATTTCAGAATGGCACCCTTTGAGGTACACCAAGCCCTTCTTACAGGCAAACCAAGTCCTTCTTACAGGCAAACCAAGTCCTTCTTACAGGCATAAAGTCCTTCTTATAGGCAAACTAAGTCCTTCTTACAGGCATAAAGTCCTTCTTACTGGCAAACTAAGTCCTTCTTACAGGCAAACCAAGTCCTTCTTACAGGCACAAAGTCCTTCTTACAGGCAAATCAAGTCCTTCTTACAGGCACACAAAGTCCTTCTTACAGGCAAACCAAGTCCTTCTTATAGGCAAATCAAGTCCTTCTTACAGGCACAAAGTCCTTCTTACAGGCACAAAGTCCTTCTTACAGGCAAATCAAGTCCTTCTTACAGGCATAAAGTCCTTCTTACAGGCAAATCAAGTCTTTCTTACAGGCATAAAGTCCTTCTTACAGGCAAACAAAGTCCTTCTTACAGGCAAACAAAGTCCTTCTTACAGGCAACGCAAGTCCTTCTTACAGGCACAAAGTCCTTCTTACAGGCAAATCAAGTCCTTCTTACAGGCAAATCAAGTCCTTCTTACAGGCACAAGTCCTTTTTACAGACACCAAGTCCTTTCTACAGGCACCAAGTCCTTCTTACAGGTATCTCCATGGGGTGACCTACCATACGGGTCAAATCTCAATCAAAATTTAATCAGTAGAATCCTTTTATTAGGAATCTACCATGGTACGACCCACCATACGGGTCAAATGGTATGACCCACCATACGGGTCAAATTTTAATTCAATTTTTAATCAGTACAATCCTTTTATTAGGAATCTACCATGGGTTGATCCACCATACGGGTTCAAGTTCAACCACCCTAAAGTTTTTTTATATAACGAATCCTTAGGTTCTCATTTCATTTTCAGTGGAACAATCATGTCACGACTCTTTTTATTTCCTTGTATTGAGTCGATAAGAATCTAGGTGTCATCTCGTCTTTGAAATGAACCTCTACCGAGCTTTCTTTCAAAGAGGGGCAGCTGTTGACACCTGATCTTTAATCATTTTTTCTATTGCTAAAGTAATAAAAAATCCATAAAAATTCATAAAATTGAAAAATCAACTTTGGGGACCTTAGCCAAGCCTAGGGAACCAATTTTGACCAAAAAATGATTTTTCATATTTTCAGTATTTTTACGTATTTTTTATTTATTTATTTTCAAAAATTAATAGAAAATCCATAAAAATTCATAAAATTAAAAAATCAACTTTGGGAACCTTAGCCAAGCCTAGGGAACGAATTCTGACCAAAAAATAATTTTTCATATTATATATATTTTAATTTTTTTTAAAAAATACAAAAATATTTGAAAATTTTGAAAAAATAACATTTGAGGCCAAAAAATACACAAAGATAGTTAATATTTTTATTTTAAATCTATTTTCATATTGGCCATCGCAAATTCAGAAAAATCCAATTCGAGTCACGTGTTCCTTCACGAGTATAATCTCGAATCGGGCCTAAAAAAATTTAATTTGAGTCAACTTATTTTTAACTTTCACTTTTTATGAGTTGTGACATTGTCTTCTAATATTTTAAATTTTCATCTTGGCCCAATTATACCCAGAATGACTTAATTTTGCAAAAGGGCTTTAATTAAATTATGCATTATTTTCAGCGACAAGAAATGAGCTTAAATTTGACATGTGGTAAATTTTGGTGTGTCAAAAATTGTGAGGAGATTTGGACTTAAAGAAATATATTTTTTCAGGGACTGAATTGTAAATACTTAAAATTCAAGGACTAAAGTGCAAATACCTAACTCTTGAAGGATTATTTTACAAATAATAAAAAGAAAAGTTAGTGGATAAATTAGAATAGAGAAGGGAAGATGAAGAAGAGAAGTTGGAGAAGAATGGATGGAGAAAATAAGATAAGAATAGAGAAGGGAAGATGGAGATGAAGAAGAGTTAGTAGAAAAATTAGAATGGAAGATAAGAATAGAGAAGGGAAGATGGAGATTAAGAAGAGTTAGTGGAGAAATTAGAATGGGAGATAAATATGGAGAAGGGAAGATGAAGATGAAGAAGAGTTAGTGGAGAGATTAGAATGTGAGATAGAGATGGAGAATGGAAGATGAAAATGAAGAAGAGTTAGTGGAGAAATTAGAATGGGAGATAGAGTTAGTGGAAAAATTAGAATGGGAGATAGATGAGTAGGTTATAAAAGGAGAAAGAAGTGAGCTTGAGAAGGGATTCTTGGGAGAGAGAAAATTTGAAGTGTTTGGGAGAATTTTTTGGAGAGAAAATTTTGGATGTTTGAGAGAGTTTTGGGAGATTGAAGAAAATTTTGAGAGAAAGAAAATACCAAAAGAGAGAGAATTTTGAAGATGATGGGAGTTTAAAGCTAGGGGTTATCATCACAAATTCCTTCATCGATCAATATAAATCAAGAGTTCATCCTCGTCAACGAGCAAACAAATTCAAGCTAAGTGTTTTTATTTATTCATTTATTTATGGTTTTACTCGCAAATTAGCACAAATTGTATACACTTTCTCCATCTCCTTTTTCTTCCATATTTTATGTCAGGAGAAGGATATCTTTACGTCAACAGCAAAAATCTCGTCGAGATGCAAAAATCGGCCCAGACAAGCTCCTAAGCTGTCCACCGATTTCTCAACTGATCTGTGACTAAAAGTCCCTCTTAATTCAAAAGAAACTCTCTATATTGGGAACATAGAGAGCGAAAATCAATTATAGAAATCCCTCCAAAAAAAATGGGAGATAAGTACTCTTTCTACTCTTCTGGTTTTAGGTGCAGATTAGCACATATTTTGTATACTAACATTTCACTCTATTTTATGTCAGGAAGCCGCAGCTTTATATCAATGGTCAACCCTATGGAAGCACAAAATCGGCTTGGAGGAGTCCTTAAGCGCGCACAAATTTCAAATTGTTGAATCAATTCGTTGTATTTTATTTTAAAGAATTCATACCCCAGAATGGAGAGGACAAAGTCCATCCGCAATTTAAATACCTGCACCATAAATCCCAAAGGGAAGAGCCAAGCCAATGCTTAGCCTCCCATTGGAGGTTTTTACTTACAGTAGTTAAATACCTGCAACTTAAATACCTGTACCTTAAATCCCAAAGGGAAGAGCCAAGCCAATGCTTAGCCTCCCATTGGAGGTTTTTACTTACAGTAGTTAAATACCTGCAACTTAAATACCTATACCTTAAATCCCAAAGGGAATAGCCAAGCCAATGCTTAGCCTCCCATTGGAGGTTTTTACTTACAGTAGTTAAATACTTGCAACTTAAATACATGTACCTTAAATCCCAAAGGGAAGAGCCAAGCCAATGCTTAGCCTCCCATTGGAGGTTTTTACTTACAGTAGTTAAATACCTGCAACTTAAATACATGTACCTTAAATCCCAAAGGGAAGAGCCAAGCCAATGCTTAGCCTCCCATTGGAGGTTTTTACTTACAGTAGTTTAAATACTTGCAACTTAAATACCTGTACCTTAAATCCCAAAGGGAAGAGCCAAGCCAATGCTAGGCCTCCCATTGGAGGTGTTTATTCACTGTCATGTACTTCCTATAATTTAATTTTTGAATCATCAGACCCAAAAGATAAGTAGGTTGTAATACTGCACAGAAGTCGTTAACACACTCCTTCTTTCGGCTTCAGGGAATCTTTAACACTTAAAAAAATATAACAAATAAAAATATATACCATCCATGCATCCTATTTAAAAAGTGAAAACACAAAAGAGAATACCCTACTATAGCCTTAGGAATAAACCAAGCCTGAGTTGCCGAATTAAGATATCCATGAAATTAAGGTACCGAAAGGGCATTAGTTTTAATTAACTAGTGTAACCAAGTCCCCGAACTCATAATCTCTGGTTCGCAGGAATAAATTAGTTCTCCCGCTAATTTATTTAGGTTTCTAATCGACCTACCAAGAACGATTAGTGGCGACTCCAAATTTTAAAATCATTTAAACAAAAACCAAAGTTGCGATTCGGTAGGGCTTGGGAGGGTCCGCGTTAGGTTAGTCAAATCTAATTAACCTAATAATCCGTTAACCCCCTAGAATTAATAAAAATATTTTTAGAGGGTCGCGACAGTCCTGAATTTATACAGGAATCAGAAGAGAAAGTCAGGCTTGTTTAAGAGCGTTTGAAAATAGCAAAAAGCCGCCAGAAAAGTTATGCTGACCTTAAACGGCGTAAGTTAGAATTCGATGTAGGCGATCATGTATTTCTGAAGGTTTCTCCTATGAGAAGCGTTATGAGATTTGGCACAAGTGGCAAATTGAGTCCAAGATACGTGGAACCATTTCTGATATTGGAGAGGATTGGCGAGGTTGCTTACAGATTAACATCGCCACCGGCATTATCTGGAGTGCATGACGTGTTCCATGTGTCTTTATTACGGAAATATGTGCCAAGTCCTGATCACATATTAGATTATACTCCTTTAAGGTTAAGGAAAGACCTAACGTATGAAGAACAGCCTCTGCGTATCGTGGACAAAAAGGGATCAAGTATTACGGCGTCGTACGATCCCTTATGTGAAGATTCAATGGTAAAATCACACAGAAAAGGAGGCTACTTGGGAACTTGAGGAGGAAGCGAAACGCAAATATCCTCACTTGTTTGAAAATTGAGGTAAGTTTAGTTACACAAATTTCGGGGACGAAATTACTTTTAAGGAGGGTAGAATGTAATATGTGAGTTTTGACTTGGTCAAAACTAGTGGTGGTGGGACCCACAAAAAAATAAAAATAAAAACAAAGTAGAAGAGGCCAGGAGCTTCGGGAGAGTTCCTTCACAAAGAGGAAAACGGACAGAAGAGAAGGAGAAGAAGAGAAAGAAAGGAAAGAAGAGAGAGAGAGAGAGAGAGAGAGAGAGGAGCACGTGCGCGCACTAACCTCCACGGACGCCTCGCCAAGCTCGTCTACTACGTATTAGAAGGTTAGGTAAGTATTCGTCCTTTGTATTCGAACGTTTTCCATTATTAGGATTTAAATTCGGATTTAGGGAAAAATTAAGCTAAGAAATCAGATTTTGGAGTCGTTGAGCTGAGATTCTGTGGGGAAATGATGATTTAGGGTGTTGTGGAACCATGGGACTTTACAGAACGCAATTTGGACTTACGGTTTGCCCGAAACACAATTTTGAGTTCGGGTGCTACAGTACACCCGCGCGAACAGTGTACTTCGAGGCCTGATATCTCTATTTTTTAGTTGTTATTTGAGGTCGACCATAATAGGACTTTTGTAGTACGTCGAATAAGCTTCGCTTGGACTATAAGACGGCTTGAAACGGAGGTCGGTGGAGTGAGTTATGGCCGTTTTAATTCTGAAGCGCGAGTTGTTCTGGTTGCTACAGTACCCGAGCGACCAGCAACCTTCAAGAGCTGATATCTTCATTTTTCGGTCATTGTTTGATGTTGATCATGTTAGGACTTTTGTAGTACGTTGAATAATCTTCGTTTAGACTATAAGATTGCGTTAATTGGAGTTCGTTTTGATAAAACGAAAATGGTTTTTCCGCAAATGGTGCTGGAAAATTCAGGTTTTTGGGGTTGCGATGTCTTAAGGCCTGATTTTGGTGTCGCCTAGCTGCGAATATTGTACGAAATGAACTTAAAGTTGTTGCGGAGCTAATGCTTTGGACGGTTCGTGAATCGGAGTTGCGGTTTGTCCGAACGAAATTTTTGAAATTTGGCGCGCAGGTTGTCCAACGCGCGATTAGTGGGTTTTTTTAGCCGTAGACTGCAAGTTATAGACGTTTATGCGTCGTTTAGTCAAGTTTTCCGCTAGCAGAGTATTTTTACAGTTTTTAATGTCGTTTCCTATTAATTTATTAGGATTTCAGGCTTTGCAGTTCGAGATATATATTGGATTTCGGCGTTTTAAGGTGAGTTGTACTTTTTCTTCTAAGGATTTTATAAAAGTTCATGCTTCAAAGATGGGTACGAGTATTATGATTTCATTTTCTTGAAAAGGTAAAGAAAGGCGATGTTTCAAAGCATTATTCTTGCATAAAATAGGATCGAGCTATTACTACTCCTTGATGTTTGACATGGTTTGTTAAACAATGGTTTATGTTGAGACTGAAATGCTGTTTTGGAGAATTATGTTTTGAGGAAAACCATGGATTTGGTTTGTGAAACTGAATTGTTGTGATTTTGTGCTGCTCAAGATAACTGTGAACCCGACTGAGGGGTTTGTGGGTATGCGCATACTGTTTAGGATATCCTTGTGGGCCGAGCCACCGGCATTGTAGGTGGAGACCTTGCCAAGGGGGGAATCTTGGTCGTCTTTTGTCACGGGCGTTATTCGTGACCACGGTTGGAGTCTTGAGCAGTCATTAGTCAATGGATAGACCATTGACATGTGTTTTTGCTGAGATTAACCAATGGTTTAAACAACTGGTATTTGTTTTGCATTTTAAATGTGCATAGTGATTGTTCGATCCGCTTAGAAGAAAATGTATTACTCACTGAGCCGTGTTAGCTCATTCCTTTCATCTTTTTGCTTTTCAGGTTCAGCAAGTCGCGAGTAGGACTGAGCGTATCGTTAGCAGAAGGATTTTTGGGTAGGAGGATTTTTGTTATGAAGTATAACTAGTTGTGTTGGGCTTCTGAGATAGCTCTTTTGGTTGAATTCTGGTTAAGTTGAGGCTGCGTCCTTTTGAGAAAGGGACGGCCGTGTCACAGCCCTACTATCGTGGTTTGGGGGTGTGACAGTAATCACTTCTCTAAACGTGGCCAGACCTCAAAAGTTCCACAAGAAGACTTGACTCAATATGGGACGCGATATTCGGATGAAGAACTCCTCTGGACCATCAACAAGTTGAATATGCCTTTTGGAACTTAGTCTGCTGTGGACGACGTTGGAAGCGTTTAACCAATGATTTAAAATGAATTTGAGTAGTACAATCATTTTCAATCTGGGTTCTTCCTAGCAATAGCTCTGCATTATTACTTTTTCGCGAGTAGGCTAAGCTTGCACAGTTCAAGTTAGTATATGAGTCTGAACATGATCATTACATCCTTTAAATCTGCTGTGACTACTCGAGTAAGATATGGACAAGCGCGGTTCGGTTCATGATCAGACGAGGTGTTTCGAATTATTCAACCTCTAGCCCATACTGTTTTTTTCTTTAAAAGTATTCTTTTTCCATTTCAGTAATGTGGCTGTAGTTTCCTTACAAAATCAGGGTCAAAAGTCCAAGAATATTCCAATATACATGGAACTTCCTTTCGTAGTTACAAAGACAAAGCATTGTGATTGCAGATGGATATATGATGATGCCGATCTTTGTTTGTTGTCCTGTCTGACCATCCTTTGTTTAATACCTTGTGAACAACGATCAGCCTTTCAACACTAAGAATCTCCAACATGATCATGACAAAAATCAGAATCATCTGCTTAGTCCTTGCTATGACACCTCTGCAATTCTCATTCCTGTCTGTGCTCACACTCTTCCTCAATCACAAGCCTTATTTATGAACAGCCAACGATGCCACAACACATTCCACAAAAATCTCACCGGACAAGAAAATATGTTCAAAGGAAGCGAAAATGATTAGGTGTCAAGTGACAGGAGTCCACGTGGAAAATGGCGGCGGCGCTAGCCAGGGACGACCTCATGCGGACGATGAGCCAGGGGTCGTTCAGCAGCCGCCGCTCGACGAGCCGGAGAATGAGCCTCTCGGAGAGCGGCAAGAACTGGGCCTCTGCGAGCATTCGTGAGGTGTGGAACACGCAGGGCGACGTGTTCCAGAAGAGCGGGAGGGAGGATGACGAGGAGGAGCTGAAGTGGGCGGCAATCGAGCGGCTGCCAACGTATAACCGGCTGAGGAAGGGGATGCTGAAGCAGGCGTTGGATGATGGGAGAGTCGGGTACGAAGAGGTCGATGTCACGAACCTAGGAACGCATGAAAAGCAGCATCTCATGGAGAGCATATTGAAGGTGGTTGAGGAGGACAATGAGAGATTCCTGCTCAGACTGAGAGAGAGAACTGACAGGTCAGTGAGCACAGCAACCTTACAATTTCTCCCTTTAGTATCCTGATATAGATAAGCACAAAGCAGAAGAAGAAGAAAAAAAAATTAGCACTCTCATTCTATGACTAACGTTGTAGTATGATGAGTGTTTGCTTTGAAGGCGTTTTCGGTATAATTGACGGTACCGACCCAAACATTTCGAGTTGATTTTCTCATTCTTAGGTTGATTTTAATGCTTACAACAGGGTTGGGATAGACTACCCCAAAATCAAAGTCCACTTCAAGCATGTATCAGTGGAAGGAGATGCCTATGCTGGCACACGGGCACTTCCTACTCTGCTGAATTCTTCCTTGAATGCTATAGAGGTGTGCTCTTATCATTTCTTTTTTCCCCTGCCTTCACTTCTTAACTGTTTCTTAGTGACACTCGATTCATGAATAACTTCCATTTCTCCAGCCTCTTTGCCTCTTTTTTCTCCATAATTATCTGCAACTTTGGCCCCACATTCTAAATTTACATCGGTCATCGAACATGTGACGGCCACATTTTAGTGGAAACCTTGTGCTGATATGAAGCTGCACCTTCATGTGATGAACAGGGAGTTCTTAGCATGGTTAAGCTACTCCCATCCAAGAAGAGAGTAGTTAAGATACTGCACAACGTGGGCGGCATCATAAAACCATCCAGGTATATTCCTCACAATTTAGAAAACTTATTTCAGGTTGGATGCATTCTTTGCCTAAAGGAGAAAGTAGTATAAATGTTTCTACATACTCTTGGTTCTTTACCCACGAGTGCTTTCGTTGTTCAGAATGACATTGCTTCTGGGACCACCTGGATCGGGGAAAACCACCTTACTGCAAGCACTTTCGGCGAAGCCCAACAAGGACCTGAGGGTGTGTTTATAATCGATGATCACTTTGCTATTGTTAACTACCTAGCTAAAGAGAAGAAGATACTTCAATTCATCTGATATCTGACAAATAACAAGAAGAGTTTACGCCACTTTTGCTGTCACTTGACATTCGCATTAGTCTAAGTTCGGTTAAGGGTACAGATATTATGTCCAATCTCAATTTAATTTGCAATTGCTTCCCCTCTTGGAACTTGTTCTTGTATTTGCAACTGTTTACAGTACGTTTCTGAATTCACTGTTGAACATTTGGTTACTTACGTAGTCAAACACAGAATCTGAAGTTACTTCATCATACTGACATGTTCAGATTTCCGGGAAAGTCACTTACTGTGGTCATGAGCTGTCGGAATTCGTTCCCCAAAGAACATGCGCTTACATAAGCCAACATGATCTTCACCATGGAGAGATGACGGTGAGAGAGACCCTGGATTTCTCGGGCCGTTGCTTAGGAGTTGGAATGAGATACGATTTGCTTGCCGAGCTGTCGAGAAGAGAGAAAGAAGCGGGAATTAAACCAGATCCTGAGATAGATGCCTTCATGAAAGCCACTGCAGTGGCAGGCCAAGAAATGAGTATCGTGACGGATTATGTTCTCAAGGTTTGCACTTGATCTCGTAGTTGATATCTGACCTTTTTCGATTATTTAAAGAATGCATACTCAATATGTCAATAAAATCAACAGATTCTGGGATTGGATATCTGTGCTGATATTATGGTGGGTGATGAGATGAGAAGAGGCATATCTGGGGGGCAGAGGAAGCGCGTTACTACCGGTATGTGAAGCAAAAACCGTAGCGACTAGATTCTTTTTGCGAAAACTTGGCTGTGGTTTATGCTTGCCATTCTTAACTTAGCAGGGAATAATACGTGAGCTTGCAATTGGCAGGGGAAATGCTTGTGGGACCAGCCAAAGCTCTCTTCATGGACGAAATATCAACTGGCCTGGACAGTTCTACTACCTTCCAAATTGTTAGATTCATGAGGCAGATGGCTCACATCATGGATGTCACCATGATAATCTCCCTTCTGCAACCAGCTCCCGAAACATTCGAACTATTCGATGATATCATCTTACTTTCAGAAGGACAGATTGTTTACCAGGGCCCAAGAGAAAACGTGCTTGAGTTTTTCGAGAGCATCGGCTTCAGATGCCCAGAGAGGAAAGGCATAGCCGATTTCTTGCAAGAAGTGACTTCCAAGAAAGACCAAGGACAGTATTGGTGCAAAAAGAACGAGCCCTGCAGATTTGTCAGCGTACCGGATTTCGTCAACCACTTCAGTAACTTCCACATCGGTCAGAAGCTCCATCAAGAGCTCGCGGTTCCTTTTGATAGGACTAAAGCCCATCCGGCTGCACTTGTGAAGGAGAAGTATGGACTCCCGAGTTGGGAACTCTTTAAGGCATGCTTCGCGAGAGAGTGGCTGCTAATGAAGCGCAGTGCTTTCTTGTATATATTCAAGACAGTCCAAATCACCATCATGTCGATAATTGCCATGACAGTGTTCATAAGATGGGAAATGAAACCCGGTACGGTCAAGGGTGGAGGGAAGTTCTATGGCGCGCTATTCTTCAGTCTCATTAACGTCATGTTCAATGGGATGGCAGAGCTCGCAATGACCATCTTTAGGCTTCCGGTATTTTTCAAGCAAAGGGATTTCTTGTTTTATCCTGCTTGGGCTTTTGGCTTACCGATTTGGCTTCTTCGGATCCCGATTTCATTGATGGAGTCGGTAATATGGATAGTTCTGACATACTACCCCATCGGTTTTGCCCCATCCGCCAGTAGGTGAGTTGAGTACTCACTCCTAGTTTCTATAACCAACGAGCAATGCTCGAGTCTGAAGTTTATTGCATCACATCATGTCAAATGAACCAATCTTTTTACTACAACAATGTTGATTCAAACTTGTTCACATTTTTTCAGGTTTTTCCGTCAACTACTGGCATTCTTTGGTGTGCATCAGATGGCTCTTGCACTCTTCCGGTTTATCGCTGTGCTTGGAAGGACACAGGTGGTGGCAAATACTCTTGGTACCTTCACATTGCTTCTTGTTTTTGTCCTTGGTGGATTCATCGTCGCCAAAGGTAAGAGATCCAATTTTACCAGAGTATTCATGTCGATATCTCTATGACTTTGTTTTTCTCCTTCACAAGGAACATAATATGAGCTCTAGCTGCTAAAAATGGAATACTATTTCCCTTGTCCTGCAGACGACATAAAGCCATGGATGATATGGGGCTATTACGTTTCTCCAATGATGTACGGACAGAATGCCATAGTCATAAATGAATTTCTTGATGAGAGATGGAGCATCGTAAGATATTTTCAGGGTTTATTTATGTTGGTCTTCTCATGTAATAATGCTTTAACTCACTTCTCATATCACTTAAATTTGTCCTTTTTAGCCCAATACCGACCCGAGAATTTCTGAACCGACAATCGGGAGAGTTCTTCTGAAGTACAGAGGAATGTTCGTCGAGGACTACTGGTATTGGATCTGCATTGGGGCACTCCTCGGCTTTTCTCTTCTTTTCAATGTTTGCTTCATCCTGGCTCTCACTTACTTGAATCGTAAGCTCCACTGCGTCCCTAATATCGACTTCGACTATGCATACATGATTGGGAAACTTTGAAATTTACTGTCAAACTGCAACCATGAAGCTCTGGGAGATTCCAAATCAATTACTTTGGATGAAGTTGATGAGAATAAGGATAAGCAGCAGTCTGCTTCAAATGGACGGAACAAGATTGTATCTGCAGCTATGAGTACAGCATCTACAGCCCCCTTCTTTGAAGGTATGAAAACTCACCATACCATGTCCTTATTAGTAAGCTTAGACTTTTCCTCAATCATCATCTATTCTTACACGAGTAGGTGTTTTCTCGTTATTCATATACTATATGTGCTCAAACTGTCGGGAAGCAACGCGTGATAAAGAGAATCACTTTTTCTGCGCTGACCACTTTAGCAATTTGCAGGCATAGATATGGCCGTGATGAGCACTTCGGACAATGCTAAGTCTGGCATTAGCGCTCCAGTGCAAATGAATGCTAAAAGAGGAATGGTTTTGCCGTTTCAGCCCTTGTCACTGGCATTTAATCACGTGAATTATTATGTGGATATGCCCGCCGTAAGTCTCTTCCTCGTGCAACTGGAATCAATTTTTTTGCTTTTCTTCATGCAGAAAGATCAATGGACGTACCCACCGGCTGAGTGGGCGAGTGGATAGGGCTTTGGACCCAGTTTGGTCCCGAGTTCGATCCCCTCCGTTGCGATTCATCGCAGGGAGCTCGTCCCCCCCGTTGCGATTCGTCGCAGGGAGCTCGGCGTCTTACCTGGGTGCCTGTGGTGGTGGGGTCCTGCAGTCGCCCCCGAGGACTTAGTCGGGTTCACGGCCTCGGTTTGAGCTAAAGCTCGCCAGCCTCCGGACACCTCGGTTACAAAAAAAAATAAAAAATCAATGGACGTTCAATGTTTGTTCAAAAACACAAATAGTTGCTAGTAATTATCTGGACTTATCAGGAAATGAAGAGCCAGGGAATTGAAGAGAGCCGTCTTCAATTGTTAAGGGATGTTAGTGGTGCATTCAGGCCGGGCGTTTTGACAGCACTAGTCGGTGTTAGCGGTGCAGGAAAGACCACTTTGATGGACGTTTTAGCAGGAAGGAAGACCGGCGGCTATATTGAAGGAAGTATTAGTATTTCTGGCTACCCAAAGAAGCAAGAAACTTTCGCTCGAGTCAGCGGTTACTGCGAGCAAAATGACATCCATTCACCGAATGTCACTGTGTATGAATCACTGGTGTACTCAGCATGGTTGCGTCTCCCTAAGGATGTGAAGAAGGAAACCCGGCAGGCATGTTTTTCATTCTTGCCATCTGAATTAGCATGGCCTCCTAAGCTCAGTCTATGCCCACCTATATGTGAATTCCAACGCTCCTGAATAATTTTTTTTTATCTATAGAGCGTTCCAAAACCGTAATTTTCCTTTGTGAGAGTTGAATGAACTATTTTTCTCATTCCCCAATTAAATTTCTTTCAACACGTACGCTAACATCCTGTAGTGCCTTTTGTCCCCTTCAGCAATTTGTCGAAGAAATCATGGAATTGGTTGAGCTGAATCCTCTTAGGAACTCCCAAGTTGGACTGCCAGGAGTAGATGGCCTCTCAACTGAGCAACGAAAGAGACTCACGATTGCCGTGGAACTCGTGGCCAATCCCTCCGTCATCTTCATGGACGAGCCAACATCTGGCCTTGATGCTCGAGCTGCTGCCATCGTCATGCGTACCGTTAGAAACACGGTTGATACGGGGAGAACTGTTGTTTGCACAATTCACCAACCAAGCATAGACATTTTTGAAGCTTTTGATGAGGTACCTCACATATAACTTCGAGATTGATATCATTTGACCTTTTGGTCCCGTTTCTTGGTTATCTATGGTTGCTTTGTTCTCTTTCCTATTTGCAGTTGTTCTTGATGAAAAGAGGAGGACAAGTTATTTATGCCGGACCCCTTGGTCAACGCTCGCACAAGCTCGTGCAGTACTTCGAGGTGGGTCTTGATCTTACTGCAAGAATTGGATTGGAAGCTTCTGATCATTTTGAGCTTGATGTCCCATTGGTCCCAAAGTTGTACGCTAATTGTTACATAGATAAGATTTATATGATTTTTACAGGCTATCCCAGGGGTTCACAGGATCAAAAACGGTAATAATCCAGCAACATGGATGCTCGACGTCTCTTCTACAGCCGCCGAAGCTCAACTTGGAGTAGATTTTGCAGAGATTTATGCCAACTCTGAACTTTACAAGTATGTTACTCTAAAAGCAACTGCATAGCTCTTTGACTTGCACATTTTTTTCCTTAAATAACTGTAAGCTTGCAAATATGTGGACTATTCACTAGGAACAATCAGCAACTCATCAAACGGTTGAGCACTCCGGAATCTGGATCCAAAGACCTCTACTTCCCAACTAAGTATTCTCAGAACTTCGTGACGCAATGTAAGGCTTGCTTCTGGAAGCAGCACTGGTCCTACTGGAGGAACCCTCAGTATAATGCAATCCGGTTCTTCATGACCACAGTTGTCGGGGTCATGTTTGGACTAATCTTTTGGAAGAAGGGCGACCAAACGTAAGCCTGCAACCTTTTCTCCTCTCCTTTTCCCCGACAGGTTGGGCTATGACATGTTCGATACGCTTCTAAAGCCAAGGGAATAAATGATACATGAGCCAGTTTGAATAATTCGGATCTCAATTCAAATGAACTTCTCCTTCCTTTCCTTCCCATTTATCTCTGCTTTTCCTTTCGGTTGACAGATATAAAGAGCAAGACCTATTGAATCTTTTGGGAGCTATGTACACGGCCGTTCTTTTCCTGGGTGCCACCAACACTTCATCGGTTCAGCCAATCGTTGCGGTAGAGAGAACAGTTTTTTACCGAGAAAGAGCGGCAGGAATGTACTCGGCTATGCCTTATGCATTGGCGCAGGTACTAACTCGATGGATTGTTAACAGATGAACCGTCGTTTAAGTTATTTTCATTTGTGTGATATCGCTTAAAGTTTTCCATTGCATTGTAGGTAGCCCTAGAGGCAATATACGTGGCTATCCAAACTTTCGTGTAAAGTCTCCTCCTTTACTCCATGATCGGATTTCACTGGCGAGTTGACAAGTTCCTGTGGTTCTACTATTACATTCTAATGTGCTTCATCTATTTCACGTTGTACGGAATGATGACTGTTGCCCTCACCCCAAGTCACCAAATTGCGGCAATCATCATGTCCTTCTTCCTCAGCTTCTGGAACCTGTTCTCTGGCTTCCTCATCGCCAGGACGGTATGTAGACTCGCAGATCATAGAGGAATAACTCATCATTTATGTATGCTGTGTCCGAACATCAACCAAATGCTCCCATTGCTAGCATGAATAAATCAAGAAAAATTGTGGGTGTGTATGCATGACATAATCAGCCGGAACGACTTGGAAGTACGAATCAGAATAAAACTGAGAGCCTACATTTTCATCATTCTAAGATCAGTCAGTCGGGTACCTAACACAGAATTTGACTTTATGCTAAGCAAGTTCTTCCTCAAAATTCATTGACGCATTCGAGTTTGCTCGTAGCTTTTGAGAGCTGATGTCTGCTTCTTACTTGATCGGTGCAGGAAATTCCGGTATGGTGGAGGTGGTACTATTGGGCGTCGCCAGTGGCCTGGACGATCTATGGACTCGTGACATCTCAAATAGGCGACAAAGAAAATCCAGTCTTTGTTCCTGAACACGGTTCCATGTCGGTGAAGGACTACCTCAAGCAGACCAAAGGTTTCGACTACGACTTCCTCGGCGTTGTTGCGGCAGCTCACATTGGTTGGGTTGTGCTCTTCACCTTCGTCTTCGCCTATGGCATCAGATACCTCAACTTCCAAAGGAGATGATGAGAACTACACCGGAAACGAGACCGTGCTCCCTGCAAAAGAAGAAACATCACAATGAGTGTAACTCCTCCTGCGTTGAAATGTTCTTTCATTCTTATCGAGATTCTTGTTTTGTCAACATGGATGCATTTTTTTTTCTCAAGTACGCAAAACTTCCCAGCTGTGTATTTTCTACTTTCTTTTGGCGAACATGTTCTTGGCAACTTCTCTGGAGGAAAGAGATGCTTCAATTTGTGTCCCTTGCTCCGGATTTTCACTAAGATATTTTCAGGAGGGAAAGAAGCAGTGTATGGTTGGGAAAAAAAAAGAAGGAAAAAGATGGCTCCGGCTGAAAGGTGACTTCGATTTGCTTTAGGTTGGCGGACGTTATTCGACTCCATGAGAGAAGTTTCAGACAACCAAAGAGAGACACGGAAAACTGAAGTATGACCGTACATGGGAGTTTTGAGAGTGCATTGCATGCGTGGTTGGAGAACCAGAGGAGAGACGAATCCAGGGTAACGACATCCGAAGCGGCATGTGCACATCGAAGCACAGACCAAAAATCCCTTCTGGTTCATCAACATTTTTACTTCATGTTCAAGCATCTACCGCGTCGACCGCTTTGGAATGACTAGATTGGAGTGAGGAACTTATCATCAATCCACTGATTTATGCCGCTTTAGTTTCTATGTCATGATATTATTGGCCATTTTGTCACCTTTTATGTGCTTACGTTGCTTTGCTGGACAATTCTTGGTAAACTCTCTTCATTCCTTTCATTTCTGCATTAACTATCAAAACTTACCATTAACAAAATGAATCAGCTTTTCTTTTTTGTTTTTTCCCCGGGCCGCGAATCACTCCCTGGCTCAGTTACGTGCTCCTGTCTAAAACTGATCAGTAATGCACTGAACAGTATCCCAGAGTAGACATGGCCACGGTTCCGAACCGGAACCGGAACCCTGAACCGGCCCGATTTTTTTTTTTTGAAAACTTTGGGAATTTTGATTTTCAAAATCAAATCAAATTTTTAAGTAATAAAATTTCAAGTAAAATTTTATAAAATTGTAATCAAACTTAGAGTAAAAAAAAAGGGAGAGAGAAAGGGCTTGACTTAATGAATTATCATTAAGTGCCTACATATCTTCTTGGGGATAGAAAAATCAAAGCCCATGTAGTTCTTTTACTTTTGATAACCCCATACTTACCTCATCGTCAATCGTCGCTTCCGGCGGTGGTTCCCGTTATGGTGCTCGCTCCATCATCGAAAAATTGTCCTTCTACGTTGCGATCCATCTCTTGTTGTCGATATTGAGCCTTCGTCCAATCATCGACACAAGCTTGAGCCTCCACAGACTGCGGAGATAATCTTGAACGGTGATCGTCCAAAATGTTGCCTCCAGCGCTAAAAGCTTGTTCAACCGCAACTGTTGAACAAGGAGTTGCTAAAACCCGTCTAGCGATGATAGAGAGAATTCGATATTGACTCGAATGCTCCTTCCATCACTCTAAAATTTGAAAATCTGTGCCACTTGCAAATGAGTTAGTCTCAAAGTTAGTGCTTAAATAGTGATCAAATTTGGAAATATCCGTGTGCCCCCTTTGTCTTTTTTGCCTGCTCATTAGCATTTTATACCCTCTACTCATTTTACCTCCGCTCTCGTTTTCTACGCGACTAAATTGAGAAGAAGATCCAATATCAGTGGTATTATATCTATTATAATAATCATTATATAATGCTACTATTGAGTTGCTAACCATCCCTTTTAATAAATTAATATCTAAATCTATTTCTATATGAAGACATCCATAATACATAGTCAAAAAATCTTATACGCCTTCTAATTTCGTACGTGGATCGAAAACAGAAGCAACCAAATAAATAAAAGGAATATGTTTATAATAAGTTAGCCATTTTAATTTCATTGCGTTAATAGTTGCACCTAATTGTTCATCGTCTTCATATTCTTCAAAAATACCAGCAATATTAACACACTCTATTATAAATAAATGAGTCATAGGATAATAAACACCGGATAAAGTATAAGTTGCATCATTGAAAACTTTTAAACAATCTAAAATTCTTTGGCAAATATTCCAATGTTGTGGTAATAACTCAAGTTGAGGAATATTAGTCGAAATAAATACACATAATAAATCTTTATATTCAAACGATTGATTAAGCAATTCGTACGTGGAATTCCAACGAGTTGGAACATCTCTTGAAAATCTTCTTGGCCTTTTTCCATTTTGTTTACAAAATCTACACCAATCTTTTATAATTTGGGGATGTCTCCATAAATATTGAATTGTGATTTTTATTGGGTCGAGAAAAACGTTAAGAGTTTGTAAACCTTCTTGTACACTTAAGTTTAAAACATGACAAGCACATCTAACATGAAAAAATTCTCTACCAAAAGTGGGTTTACAAAGTTTTTCCAAGTTTTTAATAGAAGCGGTATTTGCCGCGGCATTATCAAAACCAATAGAAAAAACTTTTTCAACCAAATAATATTCTTCTAAAACTTGTCTAATTAATCTATAAATATTAATTGCCGTATGTCTATCCTCAAAAACTCGAAATGCAATAATTCTTTTTTGAATATTCCAATCGTCATCTATCCAATGACACGTAATACCCATATAAGAATGAATTTGCCAAGGATCGGTCCAAATATCGCTACCTATATGCACACGTCCATTATAATTCATAAAAAATATTTTTAATTCTTCTTTTCTTTTTTTATACAAATTATAAATTTGGCGTTTAACGGTATTTCTAGAAACGGGTTTTGCTTGTGGAGTACATGCATTTTGTATAAAATTATTAAAACCAAATTTCTCACCAAAATTAAATGATAAATGTTCTACGACCGTAAATCTAGCTAATTCTTCTTTTTAAACATTTTCGCTATAACGGAATAAAGGAGGAGCGTTAGTTTTGGCGTACCCGGAAATTTGTTGTTGACGAGTGTCGATCCCAGCTAGCGTTGGATGTTTTGACCTCAAATGCCGTTGATATGTTCCATAGCCTTGACCACTTACGAATTTGTAATTTTTTCCACAATGTTTGCAAGTAAGTTGATATTTGTTTTCTTCAACGTGCGTCTTCGTGAAGTGCTCCCATATCGAGGAAACGGATGACCCCTCTCGTTCCATCGTTATTGACGCTTCTTCGGTGGGAGGATTCATGCTACTTTGTGTTGGAACGGGCCGCTCGACATTTGGAATATTGTCGATTTCAATTTCGTCGTAGTCGAAGCCATAATATGCATAATCTTGAGGATTATGAGATTGAGGATAATTGGACGATCCCACCGGCGCCATCGGGCTCTTACCCCTCCCGCCACGGCTTCCACTTGCCATTTTTCGAGAATTTCCAACAAAAAAGAAATGAAGAATTTCGAGAGAAATGAAAGTGGATCGAGTATCGCGACTTGAGAGAATTTGAGATTGAGAATTTGAGAAATTGAGAGAAGAAGAATGAGAGAAATTGTGAATAAAATGAATGGGGGAGGGGGGGTATTTATAAGAAAATTTTTGATATTAAATTTAATTTAAAAAAAAACAAAAAAAAATAAAAAAAAGGGGGCAACGGCTAAATAGCCGTTGCCCCCCAACGGCACCCAACGGCTAGTAGCCGTTGGGCCGGCGGTTCCGAACCGCCGGTTCCGGTCCGGTCCCGGGCCGGAACCGGCCCGTGGCCATGTCTATCCCAGAGTACCTGGAGAGGCATGCTTTGCATTGCATTCAGCTGGGGCCACGCCGCGATGCTTTGAACCCGTCTTCATTATCAGAAGTAACCGAAGCACATTAGAAAAAGTCTCTCAGATAGTGCCAACCGCTTCTGCAAATTCTAACATTGACAGCTGCTGAAGCCATTGCCAAGCACAATTTTGTCTTCGTCATCATCTGACATGGAACATGAATAGTAATTACACAGCAACCAATTCCACTAGATTCCACCATATCAACCTCCTTTGCTTGACAACCTGCAACCACTCTCCTCATCCACCAACCCATCCAAAAACTGCTGCCTCAAGTCACGCTATCTCCGACCAAAATAAAAAATAAAAAAAGACACACTGTCACTTGATCGTGTGTCGGGAGGGTACCTGCAATTAGATGATCTGGAGATGCCTAAACCAGGTGCTTCACCATCACCCCAAATCTATCCACCGCTCAAAGGAGAAGATGAGAAGTCTGTCGGTGAAAAAGAAAGAACCGAAATGGCTGTTCCCAAAGCAATATTAAGGAACTGTGACCTAAAAGGATTTACTGGGCCAAATTCTGAGGCACTACAAACATGCTGACACAAAAAGGCGTAGAAGAAGACTAAGATCAATGAGTTCAATCTTAATTAAGCAGCTAGTTTTTTTTTGGCTTTTTTGGCCAGAAGTAGCTTCTGTGGGAGAATGTCTTCAGTATACAACTAATTATCCCATGTATAGGCTAGCTGTAGGTCAGTATCAATCCCTTGTAGCTCACACGTATCAACTATGCCAACTTTTTTCTTCACAATATGAAGATGGACAAACTCTTCAAGAAGCTTGCTTGTTTTTTTGTCTCACAAAATGTGCAGATCAAGTTCAGTCAGGTAGAAGTTTCTGGTACTCTGCCAGCAATTTTGGAATATCATCCATACGCAACTGAAAGCAACACAAACCATAAAACAAGAGAGATGTAATATAACGAAGTGAATGCTGAAAAGACTTGACACTCATAAATTACGCGACTTCTCAGAAATAAAGAACAGTTCTGTAAGTAAAAACCCTCTAGTGGAAAGCTCTGTACACAAACCAAATCAGGAAAGTAAGCCATATCTAACAACTGAAAAAAGCACACGCATACATGGAACAAATCAAGAAACTATTTCAAGTATATATGAGGATACAAGTTTATACATCACCAACAGATGCTGAAATGTAATTGTCATATACACCATGATCTTATTCATTGAATCTGAGAATTGGTTGGCTAATGCCGACCTTTCATTTTCTACAGAAATCCATGAAAGTTGAAACTAGCATTACTTGCTAACCTCTCACCTAACCAGACCAACACTCTAAAGAAAAAACATATGGAGTCTTTAAAACATTCATGATTTGATTGGAAGAACAGAAAAACAGAGCTGGAAGGCAAAGCCATGCATCATTAGTACCTGAGTTGCATTCCTCAAATGGTAAAATCGATATGCATCCTTTCCCAGCTGGCCAGCCTCAATCAGTTGTATATCAGATCCACTTTTTTCTCTGCAACAGAGAGCCAATCGCCAACAAGAAAACCATTACATAGAGAAATAAAAGAACATGAGAAGATAACAAGAATAATTTGAGAACCCAAGTGAAAAACACAATATCTTCACCATTTGGCCAGTAGTACATTAACTGTTATAATAAACAGTCCAGAAAACAATATGACACACCAATCAGCAGTGGACAGATAATGGATTCATCATCATTTCTGTTATTGTCTAGATTTCCATGTGGGGTGATGGCATTGTGAATGATAAGATCTATTACATCAGTGCAAAACACAGTATACTTCATTGGAAACATAGTCTATGTAATTTTGAGTCACGAAACTGAAAAAATTAAACTCCTCTTGCTGGATACACTCACTCCATTACAGAAACCATCATACATTTATTCGTAGAACAGGTAAGTGAACTTATCTTATATATGGCAAGACTCAAATTGTGAAAATGAAATTAAGTAGGGAGTCAGCGAATTACATGAAGGCAAAAGCAAACCTTTGGAGCAAAAAAAATGTTTCTTAAAGGTCCCATCAGTTCACAAATTTGTTCATAATAAAAAATGCAACTCAATTTTCTATGTATGCAAGGAGTACATGTATTGGTTTTTTGGCAAACATAAACTCGTTGATTAAACCTCGAGGGACTGCGTACGACATTCCATTTATAGCTGATAATTGAGATAAAGGGCCAGTCTTACATGTGGTGTGTGATCAAGAGCTGGTAATCATGAAGCAAAGGACCAAGCTCGTTGAGTGGCATGGCCTTGGCATCCATTGTCTTCCAGTGGTCACGAAGAACCCCAATTGCATCCTTAGCAAATAAGAATAATGTTAATTTTCTATTTCTGCTGATCGACATGGAATTAAAATGCCAAATGAAATGCTGATGAAATGTATGGTAGCTATTAGATACAGAACAAGTTAAACCTTTCCACCACTTGAAATCTTGTCTCCAGTGATTCTCGATGCCAGTTCACAAAATTCCTTGTCCACTGACACATCCACTATTTCACGCCCCGGATTAGATAGCGAAACAGAAATCTCTAATCTCTTCTGCAGCTCTGAAATTGCAGTCTCTTCCTTCTCCCTTTCCTATCAAAGCAAGGCACAGCAAAATCTGAACTGTATGCAAACAATTATAGAATCAAGATATCGAGAGCAAAAGTAAATGAAAATGTTGAATCTACACTGCTAATTGCAAAACTGCAAAATTTTCATCATGCACCTCACACAAATCATTTTTGGATAAATTCATACCAACAAAACACAATCAACAATGTGAAGCAGCAGGCCTCAAGATGGAGATGCAAGCATGAAGAGATAATTTCAGAAGCCATATCAATCTTGCAGAGGAATCTACATCAGTTCACGACGCCAATACCTCTACTGCTGATAGGACGCTATCATTTGACACTGTGGAACCCTGATCTTCACGAAAATTTCTAGGAGGAGAGGCCATCAGATGCTTTGCAATGGGATCCCCTGCAAGGAGAATTAAAAGGAATTAAACCTTAGCAGTTTGTCCCATTTACAATTTATGTCTCCACTGTGATTCCTCAACTATTAGCAAAAACGTGAAAGCAGCTCATGCCAGCTCTACATCATGATATGCAAGTGAAAGTTTTGCAAAATAGAAGATGTACTAAATGTTATATTCTACAAGGATAGACCTCCAAGATACATTGAAGTTTCTCCACAAATATGATGTCATGATGCTAAGGTTAAAATATCCTAGATGTTTATGCGAGATAATAATTACTCAAAAAGATCAATGATGCACAAGGGGACAGAAGGGAAGTTAAAAAAGAAACACTAAAATGGTGCATCAGTTCAAAAGACATAATCTCGATAAAGGTCCATAAGGCTTTGCTGCTATCAGATACGCTACCCAAGGCTAAATCACTGGGGGATGAACAGAACAACCGTCTTACACCAAGGCTCACCCCATTTGATTAGTGCAAATAGTTAATAGCAATCACATGGCACATTAGGTGGTATGACAATCAAGATTTCTTGGCATATGGCTCGCTGTAACATGTAGAATGCCCCATGAAAATTTAAAACTGACTTGCTGAATCAGTTTATCACCTTCTGGAACTAACCACCAGAAATCGCCAAAAGTCACTTTTCCATCGTAACCACCAAACAACAGATGACGTGAGCCAATAGATGCCATAGAATGGTAAGCACGAGCTGGAGGTGGTTCATTGGTAGTAGGCAAGCGCTTCCACTGTGCTGAGACTTCAGTTATGCAAAAGAGAAGTAAAGGAAATTGGTACACATGAATAACACAGGAGCAAGATATACAGAGCCAAGGTCGCAATGGATAAGATTTGATATGAACGACTGTAAAACAAATTACTCAAATTTCTGCCATCATCACATAAGAAGGTAGAGTTATTAACCTAGTCTTTGATGCTAATATTTACAATCTCATCTCAATACTTGCATTCTATCTTGAAGATGAAAATCTGTTTTCCGCTTGGGCATTGGAAATATCAAGAATATTATACTTGGCGGACCACACATATACTGGAAAAAAAGGAAAGGAAAAAAAGAGCCCGAAGCCATCAAAAGTAACAATCTCTATTTTATGGAAATAACTGTGATTAGGTTCCTATGGTTGAAGCATATTCATACCCTTTCTAGAAGTTCAGGATTCAAGTTACAATTTACAAAAAATCCACCAGTCACTAGACCCATCTTATTTTAATAATACCAGGTATTTCCATTCATTTGACAATTTAATGTCAAGACAACAAAGGAAAGGCCATGTACTTCATTTACACCATAATGTCATAGAGTATGGATTCTACTTATAGTCTGCAAATAATACTCAGAAGCCCACACCTCTGTCCAAGATAATACAGTCATTGTAGTAAATATCATAGCGACTCAGCCAGCCACCTGTTCCATGCCCTCCAAACAACAAGAGCTGGAGAAACACAAAATGCACCGTCATAAGGAAAGAAATCCAGTAAATTTAAGATGATTATTTTCTGGACCCTAGCACATACAAAAATAATGAAACTGCATGTATCTTGGACAATGGAAGTGCACTTATTTGCTTGTGTTATGTGCAGGTGGGCCGCGGCGGCGCCAGGGGGGGGGGGGGGAGGAAAGAGAGAGAGATTTTCATCAAAAAGGCATAAGCAGCTGACTTTTCATGCCATTTGGACAAAATTTTACTAGCAATCCAATAAGGATGGACAACAGACTGCATGAACTTTTTTCCGGAGTAGAAAAACTAATAAAAACAAGCTGAATTTCAAGGGACGTAGTAAAAAGGAATGGGATTCAGAAAGATGTGATTACATAGAGCCCTCCAGATGTAACAGTGTGACCACAGCGAGGTGAAGGAGCTTGACCGGGAAGCTTTAGTTGTGTCCATCCAGGTGTTTCATTCTCTTCCTTCCATCAAGACATGGTTACAAGTTAGTACACTTTCACATACAAGAGATCATTTTCAACACAATAAAAAAGATTCAAGGATAGAAACCATTCAATAAAACTAGAGAAAAAAAAAGATCTTTTAAAGGAAAAATAAGATTTTAGAGGTTGTTTGCCCTTATTCCCAGCAAATAAAAAGTCAGCCCAACTTACAAATTACATCGGGTACCATATATAAGGCGCAACTAAACCTTGAAACAATTCAAACACCTTCTTTCACTGGCAAACTGGACATGTTGAATTGATGTAAGAGGAAGAAATGACACAATAACCACTTGCTGAATACAATATTAAACAGTGCATGAAGATCCAACACTTGGCTCTAGTACAATGTAGAAGAGTCTCAACCGAAAATACGAGCTGTTAGGTGAAGGATGATAACAAATATATAAAGCCAGACAAAGCCACACTAATAAGCGAGGTGGGACTCTTTAACACCGTGAGATCTACTTAAACTAAACTATTTTTGATTTCTTACTTCTTACTATGACAAAAGCTTGCTCAATATAAGAGTTATACATAAAAACAACCAAATAGCTTCAGATGTTTGGGTAGTAACCCTCTAACTTCTTTGCAAGTCTTCCAAATTATTGCACAGCTTCTTGAAAAACAAGCCAAGCTTGGAAAGGACAAATGATTGACTTTCTGTTTTAATTTCAAATGGACAGAGACTGCAAGTATCAAGAGTGAATCTCATATATAGTTAGTTGATCTTAACAACTTGCGAGTCTGAGCAGGTGCCACAATTTTTCAAGAACACAAAATAGATGCAGCACTGTACTTTACTTCTGCCACAATTAGATGCAAGAGCTTCATTGGGGTTAACTGTTGAATAGCATTCTGAACCTTAACAATTTGCCCAACCCTGACCTGAAAAGAAAAGGCAAAATAAAAAAGAAATACCTCCTCCTTGCCGTTGGTGGTGTTTATTTTTTCTATAATTATTTTCATGGGGGGTGGGGGATCTCCTTTTCTACAAGGAACTGTGATATCCACCAGTATACTCAAGATGGGGATTCCAAAGATAAACGACTAATGCAGTATATAAGTGTGTTACAACTACTACAGAAGTAAAACGAAAAGGCTATGTAGACAGTAATATGTTACAAAACAGTATTTAACAACATAGCTTGTTCGATTGCAAAAAATAAAATTGTAGTGCTCTCATGTAACTGTAAACATAGGGGAAGCAAGCTGAACCAACCTCCTTCAATAAGTCCCTTCAGAGCCCACAAGTCACCCATGATTGGCCCACCACCTCCTATCAAGCCAAAAAGAACTCAAGTCAGCAAGGATTACCCGAGAAGGTACAGAAATTCACAACAACTACAGATTGTAGGACAATCGCCCACCATTTTTTTAAGGAACTTTCCCAGAGCCATCTCTAGAAACAGAGTTCATAACTTTCCCCTTGCCCTGAACCTGAGATGACACTACTAAGACAATGCGCTCCAGGCACTGGGAATTTGGGTGCTGAACTTTGACATGGCATGACTATCGATAAGGTCATCCATGGTTTCTTTATTGGAATATTTATTATCCTTTCATCATATTGTGATGGAAAAAACCATTAATCATAATGTGATGGAAAAGCTACAAAGTAAACAGAGATGCTAGTGTGCAGCAAGACATCAAATAATCAAATTCCACTTCTACAAGATCCCGAACCCTAATGAAGTTCAAAAGACTCTCTTAATTTAATTTATAGGAGAATTGTCTAACAAATGTATATTACAGATTACGGCATAGTGAAAACTGCTACATAGACAGGTCATATAAATGGAAGCCACATGTTATTCACCTCTGCCACCGTAGACAAGTAAGCGCTTCTCAAGCATGGTAGCCGTATGGCCACATCGAGGAGGCGGTAAAGATCCAGAAATTGATAGTTCCACCCACTCAAGTGATACTGTTCAGGAACAACGCCCGATATGAGCATTTAGCTGCATTGCAAATTAGTTGAATACACAAATTTAATATTTCAGAAATTCACAAAGCCCACTGAGAGATTACTTGTGTCCAATAAATACACATCTGATAACCACTTTTTACCATCCCAGCCACCAAACCTGCAAATAATAAAAGAATATTTGATCCTTAAATGCAATGATGGATGAAATGTCTCCAGTTTTGGAGTGATTTTTGTTTTTCCTTACATAACTATTTTCTGGTTTCCAATAGCTGAAGCTGCAGCAAAATCCCGCGAAGAAGGCAAGTCACCGAAGCCACTGAGCTCTGACCATTGCCATATATCTGCAAAGAGGTTCAATTCAATGAATACACCCTACGATGACATATCAGAACAATTAATCATACAAATCAACGCACATTGTACTCCTACATATCATGAAGTACTACAAAAAGAGGCCTACCAGTATCGAGGACCCAAAAGTCACCCAATCTGAAAATTCAATGCCATCATCACCGACGTGAGTATAGGATAAACCCGAAGCAACTGTACGATAAACAAGTGTAGAAGAACACACACCTCTCGCTACCGGAACGACCGCCGAACACGAACATATGGCAATCAATCGCAACAGCAACATGAAATGCTCTGGGGCAGGGACCCACCTGCCCATCAGACCCACTCCCAGTGCACGCCGGCTGAAACCACAATTTGTTCTCTGTGACAAAACACCACCACCAACATCACGGAAACGCCATCCGAGGCAACTCTCAAAGTTGAACGACCGACACAGGAATTATCATCTTCTAATTCGAATCAGAGGGTGAATATGAAGATGCAGGTTACCGATGTCGTAGACATATATGTCGTTCAGGAATTTCTTGCCGATCAAACCGCCGAAGAAGATCACCTTTGACTTGCCGATGTTGACCGTAGTGTGCCCGCTGCGAGGTTGAGGAAGAGTACCGGCGAAATCAACCGAAGAAGCTCGAACCCAGTAATGCATTTTGGGGATGATGAACTGTTATGGGGGTTCTTGATCATCCAGCTTTCGAAAAACTAGTTCTTGCTCGAATCGAGCTTGAATACCAGTTCTCTTTCAAGGTAGGCCTGTGCTGCCGCTGTAGACAGTCGCGCAAATCTAGATGTTTTTCTTTTCCCTTTTTCTTTCAAATTCAATTTTTGTTTCAAGAATATTGAAGCACAATTTCTTAATTGGAACAATTCTATATTAAATTTACAAATAAGTTTGCAAATATTTATTTGCCAGTCGGACAAGGAAAAATTCTAAATAAGAGCATGATTTCATTTTTTCATATAAGGGTTCGAAGTGATATTTTTGTTTCGAATAAAGCCTAGTCAAGGACATTTTTGTTATTTTCATTTTTAGGCTCGCTGATCGAGACAAAGGGGGAAAAATGAAATGAGTAAAAAAGAAAAATGAAAAAATTTTAGAAAATTTTCTTAATCAGTCAGATCCTTTTTGAAACAAAAAGGGTACTTCAAATCTTTATTGGAAATAATATTTACTTCAAGTTTTTATTTAAAAAAATGAGAGTACTTTAGATCTTATTTGAAATTTTTCTAGTCGGATGATAATCTCAACCTAGGGAATGAACAAAATAGATTTAAGAAGCATCATAAATTAGGTGTTGGAATTGAATTTCAAATCAAACCAATAAATATTTTTTGAAATTTCTCACGAAAACTAAAATGAAAAATTAGCTTAAATTTAAAAAAAATTAAAGATCGTTTATGTTTGATATTACCAATAATGGAAGTATTAAATTTTTTGTAAAAGTATATGATTCAAGCTTTAAAGTAGAAAAAAGTCTATAAAAGTCACTCTCTGCATAGTTTTTCTATTTTGTAATTTTCAAACACGTTAAATATATCTTTTATTGGCCATATATTTCCCTTGGAATTTTTATTAGGTTACTAATAAAAAGTTGAGAATTTTGAATAGAAAAGCACACTTACATCTGCTGATAACAACTTTTTTTTTTCTCTTAGAGCACAATCAACTGCTAATGGTGCTCCTATGTCAAATGATCCGATTTAAGCTCTTTAATCACATCAAGGCCATAATCATAACTTACTTAATAAAACCCTTACATAACATAAACAAAATCCTTAAAGGGCCCCATCTTAATCATTTTGGTTGTCCTATAAGAAATGAAAGGTTTGTCTTGATGCATTTAGTAATAGATAATGATGAAATATTTTGTACGACTCATGACTAAAAAAAAAAAATCTCTAATCCTAATCTTAAAATATTGGATGGAAGATAAAATTTCGAATACTTTTTTTAACGTGATAAGTAAAATTTCGCATTATATTATATGACAGTAGCTTATCAACTGTGACAATAAATTATTATGCTTGGTCGCTTGGTTTGAATTTTTAAGTCATTAGTGCCCTTTTTTTGTGTAATTTATTGATATTTTCAAATTACCAAGTCTCGTTTGAATTTAGAAATTCTATATTTCAATAAAGCTATGTTAATATGCGGGAAAAGAAAAAAAACGAAACTTTCTAGAAATAATTATTATCCTAATCAAAAAAGGAAAAGAAAGGGAAAATAAAAACGAGAACGGCACTCCCTTTGGCCCATCTCTCCGCTGGTCACCGCAAAGAAGCTTCCTGCTGTGTCCTTCGCACCCAGCGGACCAATGAATCGATGACACGCCCCCTCATAAAACCGAAAACAGTGTTGCAAGTGCAGTGAAAGTCTTCCTCTTTAAGCTTTCATTGATTTCCGGGAAGGGGCCTCCATTTCATCGTTCTGCTTTCCCACCTCTCTCCGCCCTCTCCATTGCTTTTCGTGCGAATCGATCTCGTGATGATAGAAAAGTCTACTGTTACCTCAGAGCCGTTCTTGGGTCATCATCGCTGAAGGTAATGAACTCGTCACTTCATCCTTTGAGCAGGAATTATTTTTCCCCCCCCTTATTTCTTGATGCTAGGACTGACCTTATCGGGGTAAGTATGTCTGAGAGCTAAAGAACTCGAATTTGAAGCGGTTTCGGTTCTCTTGATGGTACAGGAGCTGAGGTCGAGGTCGAAGTGTTTGTGGGGTGGGGGCTTTTCAGCTGTCGATGCAGAATCTTGATCAAGATAAGCAAGATCAGAGGTAAAGGACCATTTGGGTCTTACTGTTTCTTGCTGTTTCGGCGATGGTCTCCGATGTCCCCTTGTTTATAGTTCTGTCTTTTGCTAGCTCGTGACCATGAGTGCTGCTCTAGTGATCTGGGTGGTTTCCTCCTATATATGTAGAAAGTGGATCTCTGTTGATATCTAAGGACCCTTTACATATAGTGTCCTGGAATTCCTTAAGAAATCGGTTCTTTACAACAAATCTTGAAAAATATTAATTTGTCTGGTGGAGCTGAAGTTCTCATATTCGTTATCACTCACTCTGCTGCACCCTGAACGATGCGATTGTATCAATTAAGATTTATTTCCTTCCAGTTGAGTAAATTTGACTGATGGCTAGATATTGAGTGCCATTTTCTGTCTTAAAAAGGAAGTGATAGTTGGGAGTTCTTCGACTTTTCATTTTAGACTATGCTCCAGGCAGTGTGATCTGGACATAGATGGCATTTTTTGGGCTGAACTGTTTACTTGATTAGACTGGGAGTATAAAAAATGCGACTGATTAACTTCATTCATGGTCCAAGTGGTGGCGTAAAATAGTTCATTGCTTTGCCTTGCCCTCACAAGTTGGGAATGTCCTAATTGCTTCGTGATTCAAACTTGGTTCTTTAATCTATAGGGGGGAAGGGGATAAGGGAAGAAAGAGGATGATTATCAGCAGGAATTATCCATAGCCTCAAATGGAAGATTTTGGGGAAAATGAGGACAACCATCTAGAGGCATATGCCTTAGAATTTAAAAGGATGATTGGTACATTTGTAAAGTTATAATTTTTCTAATTCCATGCTCTCTCATGTGTTTCGTGACATTAAAACGAAGAAAGAAGCTTTCCTTCCTGTATTGGACTATGTGACATCTAGCATTAAGTGTGACCATGGCAACTTGATACTTGGTGTAATTTTTTGCTCTAATTATTGATTACAATTTCTTTTTAATCAGGATAAGTTCTGACATGGAAGATTCAAATGCGATGACCATTGAGTTCCTTCGGGCACGATTACTGTCTGAAAGATCAGTCTCTAAAACTGCAAGGCAAAGAGCTGACGAATTGGCAAAACGGGTATGATTCTCCCCGGTGCAGTCTGTCTAGTTTTTTCTTCTCCTACAACTTTTCTCTCCCTCTCTCTCTCTCTCACACACACACACCCCTGTATCCCTTCAAATGAAATTAGGTAGCAGAGCTGGAGGAGCAATTGAGGATTGTGGCTCTGCAAAGGAAGAAGGCTGAGAAGGCTACATCTGATGTTCTTGCTATATTGGAGAGTAACGGCATTAGTGATGTTTCTGAGTCATATTACTCAAGTTCAGATCAGGAAGTGACACCACGTAAACTGAAAGTCTGTAGTGGTTCAGACAAAGGAGGAGAGAGCTCTGTTAGTTCAAAACATATCAAACCCTAAAGTACCATTTATACCCTTTTTCCCTTTTTACCCTTCTAACACTCCCCCTCAAGCTGGAACATGAATATCAAACATTCCCAGCTTGTTACAAATGTACTCAATTCTACCACTTCCTAGAGATTTGGTGAAAATATCAGCTAGTTGTTCACCGGTCCTAACATAACTAGTAGAAATAACTCCAGCCTGAAGTTTCTCACGGACAAAGTGGCAATCAACTTCGATATGCTTGGTTCGCTCATGGAATACTGGATTTGAAGCAATATGAACAGCTGCTTGATTATCACACCACAACTTCATTGGCACAGGATCTTCGAATCCAAGTTCAACTAATAACTGACGCATCCAGACTAATTCACAGGTAGCTTGAGCCATAGCTCTATATTCTGATTCTGCACTTGATCTCGCCACAACACTTTGCTTCTTACTTTTCCAAGATACCAGGTTTCCTCCTACAAAGGTACAAAAACCTGATGTGGACCTCCTATCTATAGGAGATCCGGCCCAGTCAGCATCTGAAAAGGCTTCCACCCTTTTGTGACCGTGATCTTGATAGATAAGACCACGACCTGGAGCTTTCTTTAAGTATCTCAAAATTCTGATTACAGCATCCCAATGCGAGGTACGAGGAGAAGACATAAACTGACTCACAACACTCACTGGAAAGGCAATATCAGGTCGAGTAATAGTCAGATAATTTAATTTTCCAACAAGTCTTCGATACCTTTCCGGATCCTCTAATAGCTCACCATCCTCTACCATCAATTTTGAGCCCGCTTCTATTGGTGCATCCAGTGGCTTAGCTCCTAGCATACCTGTTTCTGTGAGCAAATCCAGAACATATTTTCGTTGTGAGATATAAATACCTTTCTTCGCCCGTGCCACTTCAATACCCAAGAAATATCTAAGACGTCCCAAGTCCTTTGTATGAAACTGTTGTTGCAAGTACAATTTCAACTCTTTAATTCCTGCAGAATCATCTCCAGTTATGACAATATCATCCACATAAACGACAAGAAATATCCGACCGCCTGTAGAAACCCGATAAAACATAGAATGATCTCCTGTACATCTACACAACCCAAACTGAAGTATAGCCTCAGTAAACTTTCCGAACCAAGCTCTGGGAGACTGTTTCAAACCATATAAAGATTTTTTTAAGCGACATACATGACCAGACTCCCCCTGAGCAACAAACCCTGGTGGTTGCTCCAAATATACCTCTTCCTGCAAATCTCCATGAAGAAAGGCATTTTTAACGTCAAGTTGAAATAAAGGCCAATAAGCAGAAGCAGCTAGAGAAAGTAAAAGACGAACTGATGTCATCTTAGCCACCGGGGAAAAGGTATCACCATAATCGACTCCATAAACCTGTGCATATCCTTTAGCAACCAATCTAGCCTTGAGACGAGCAAGGGAACCATCAGGATTAACTTTGACAGTAAATACCCACTTACATCCAATGGCAGTCTTCCCTGTAGGTAAAGGAACAAGATCCCAAGTCTGATTTTGATCCAGGGCCAGTAGTTCCTCTTCCATAGCAGCCCTCCAGCCTGGACTAGATAAGGCTTCGACAACCGTTTTAGGAATAGGATGTGTATCAATGGTCATCAGACTAGTTCGACAAGGGGTGGATAAACCAGAATGTGAGACAAACTGTGCAATCGGATGTTGTGTGCAACTACGAATGCCTTTGCGATGTGCAATAGGAATATCAAGGTCAGTATGTGACTGACTTACCTCAGGGTCAGAAGACGAAGGAGACGAGCTAGGCTGAGGCACATCTGCAGTAGGCTCCACATGTTGATTAGTACGTCTACTGTAAACATACTGGATAGGTGGAGGAACTCTCGAAGCGGGTGTTGATTCCATAATGAGATATGTCAAAGAATCATCATCCACGGTAGGGGGTTCCGTTGGACTATCAGAATAAACCGTAGACTCAAAGAAGGAAACATCTGCAGTGATAAAATACTTCCGCAAAGAAGGACAATAACAGCGATAACCCTTTTGTGTACGCGAATACCCAACGAAAACGCATTTTAGAGATCGAGGATCAAGTTTGGAAAGCCCTGGACGATGGTCACGAATATAACAAACACAACCAAATATACGAGGGGGCAACTGGAACAAGGGGTTAGAAGGAAAAAGAAGAGAGTGGGGAGTTGCACCTTTAAGAACAGAGGATGGCATGCGATTGATAAGATAAGAGGCAGTCATAACAGCGTCAGCCCAAAAGGTTTTATCTACCTTCATTTCAAACATTAAAGAACGAGTAACTTCTAACAAGTGACGATTCTTTCGTTCGGCAACACCATTTTGTTGTGGTGTATCTGAACAAGAAGATTGATGAAGAATGCCTCGCTGAGTCATATATTCAGAGAATGATTTAGAAAAATACTCTTTGGCATTATCGCTGCGAAGAATGCGAACAGGAACAGAAAATTGAGTGTGTACTTCGTTAACGAATGCACAAAAGATAGAAAATAACTCAGAACGACTTTTCATTAGATATAGCCAAGTGGCTCTTGAATAGTCATCGACAAAGGTAACAAAATACTTGAAACCCAACTTTGAAGTAATAGGACATGGACCCCAAACATCAGAATGAACCAAAACAAATGGCTGAGAAGCCTGTTTATTGACTCGTGGACTATAAGTAGTACGATGTAATTTACCAAATTGACACGACTCACATTCTAAACTAGATAAGGAATGAAACCGGGAATCAAGCTTCTTCAAGCTTCCCAAAGCTGGATGACCCAAGCGACAATGAACTTGATGCGGGGAAACTGTTGAGCAAGCGACACTGGTAGCATTATCAAACATGTATAACCCTCCCGACATATGGCCTTTACCAATCGTCTTCTTCGTCTTCAAATCCTGAAAAACACAAGAATCAGGATAGAAGGTTACAGAACAGTTATATTCTTTGGTGAGTTGACTGACGGACATAAGGTTAAATGGAAAATTTGGGAGGTACATGACCGAAGATAGAGATATGGAGGATGTAAGTGGAACTGTGCCTATCCCTTTCACTGTGGATAGAGAGCCATCAGCTAAGGTAACACTGGACATAGACGCATGAAAGATAGAAAAGATACCTGAAGATCCAGTCATGTGATCGGTAGCACCTGAATCAATGACCCAGGGGCGAGATGTGGATGAAAAACATGCCGTTGCATTACCTGTCTGAGCAAAGGTGGCTGTGGAGGAGGAAACCGGCTGGGAAATCTGGAATTGATTGAATCTTGCGAGTTCCTCTTCAGACATTCTAACAAGTGTTCCTCCTTCAGAAGATTGCGAAGAAATGCCCGACTCTGTTGCATTAGCTAAGTTAGCTACAGTTGAATGAGAAGGCCTTCCATGAAGTTTATAGCAAAAACGTTGAATGTGTCCAGGTACACCACAATAATGACAGATACGTGTAGAACCATTATTATTCACTGTGTCCCCTGATGTACCACTGTATGATTGTGATTGGCCTCTACCAAACCCACGTCCACTACTGCCACTACCAAAACCACGTCCACTGCGACCACCACCACGGCCTCGACTGCCACCACGGTTCCCTTGGACTACAAGAGCCGAGCTATCACCTGTGTGGGATATCTCCTTAGATGATTCACGTGAAACCCTTAAAACCCGAGAAAAGGTCTCTGTTAATGAAGCCACAGTGTTCCCTCCAAGAATTTGTGAACGAACTGAATCATATTCTGGTCCTAGTGCTCCCAAAAATCTCATAACAGCCAATTGTTCTCGCTGCTCCTGCATCTTCTTAACATCAGATGTAATTGGTAAAAGACAATTGAGCTCCTCATACATTTGTTTAAACTCAGCAAAGAATTGAGTAAGTGGTCGGCCCTTCCCATCAGCTCTAAAGAAATCCTGATAAACCTCATATATTCTTGAGAGATTATTTTCACCAGAATAAAGAACACTCAAATAATCCCATAATTCTTTAACCGTTGTAACATGAGTAACCAAGGCGGCCACATGAGACTCCATAGAGTTCCACATTTGTCCAAGAATTCTAGCATCTATGGTATTCCATTTTGTATCAGCATCAGATCTTTCACCTGTTAGATGGTGATTTTGCTCTCTACCAGTCAACACCACCACCACAATTCTCCTCCATTGCTGGAAATTAGAGACACCTGCTAACTTTTCCTCTGTTAAACGACTAGAGGATGCAGACATAACTTCGGTCACTACTCCTTTGCCTTCTGCCATAATCCAAGTAACTAAAGACACAATCTAAGGACCGGTTAATCAGGGATCAAAGAACTCCCACCAAATAAAACTCCACAAACTAAGAACTCCCACTAATTAGATTCAACCTTGCACAAATCAAAATAGCCAACATCAACAATCAATAACGAAGACCCCAGAATCAACAACAACAGACCCCAAAATTCAGTGTTCACAGCCGACATCAACAAAAGATAACCAACCAAACCCAGCACCACAACCAACGGGCATAAAACACCACATTTTCAGCCACAAATCAGCACCAATACCCGTAAAATCATACGCCATACTATTATACCCTCTTCAAGTACACTAGCAGCCACGCCTAACTCCCAGACCACCTATTCACCTCACAGACAACTTCAAACAGCGATTATCAAGGGAAATCGTGCCTCACCCAGCAGCATTAGATAACCTTAAGAGCGTGTAATCATCAAGGAAGAATCAATCCTCAGTCAGCAGCCTCAAGAAGCGTTGGAAACAGGTCGTCGGCCGTTGGAGCAGCGTCGCCGGAGCTGGGTAACTGGAGCAGGGGGGTCGCCGGCGACTGAGAGAGTGTCGCCGGCCCTTCTCGGCGTCGGACGACGCCCGACGGGGGGTCGCCGACCCTTTGCGGCGTCGGACGATGCCCGACGGGGGTCGCCGACCCTTTGCGGCGTCGGACGACGCCCGACGGGGGGTCGCCGACCCTTTGCGGCGTCGGACGACGCCCGACGGGGTGTCGCCGGCCCTTCTCGGCGTCGGACGACGCCCGACGGAGTCTCTCCGGCCTAGATGTGTGTTCGCCGGACCAGATCTGGCTCTGTCGGGTCTGGATCTGGGTTCGCCGGAGATAGATCTAGGGTTTAGAAGTGGCCGACGGTGATTTTAGGGCTCAGATCTAGGTTTAGATATTAATCTAGCTCTGATACCATATTAGGGAAATAACTCAATGATATTGATGTAAATAAAAAGGGTATATATACATATCAAACCCTAAAGTACCATTTATACCCTTTTTCCCTTTTTACCCTTCTAACACAATTTACAAAAAATCCACCAGTCACTAGACCCATCTTATTTTAATAATACCAGGTATTTCCATTCATTTGACAATTTAATGTCAAGACAACAAAGGAAAGGCCATGTACTTCATTTACACCATAATGTCATAGAGTATGGATTCTACTTATAGTCTGCAAATAATACTCAGAAGCCCACACCTCTGTCCAAGATAATACAGTCATTGTAGTAAATATCATAGCGACTCAGCCAGCCACCTGTTCCATGCCCTCCAAACAACAAGAGCTGGAGAAACACAAAATGCACCGTCATAAGGAAAGAAATCCAGTAAATTTAAGATGATTATTTTCTGGACCCTAGCACATACAAAAATAATGAAACTGCATGTATCTTGGACAATGGAAGTGCACTTATTTGCTTGTGTTATGTGCAGGTGGGCCGCGGCGGCGCCAGGGGGGGGGGGGGAGGAAAGAGAGAGAGATTTTCATCAAAAAGGCATAAGCAGCTGACTTTTCATGCCATTTGGACAAAATTTTACTAGCAATCCAATAAGGATGGACAACAGACTGCATGAACTTTTTTCCGGAGTAGAAAAACTAATAAAAACAAGCTGAATTTCAAGGGACGTAGTAAAAAGGAATGGGATTCAGAAAGATGTGATTACATAGAGCCCTCCAGATGTAACAGTGTGACCACAGCGAGGTGAAGGAGCTTGACCGGGAAGCTTTAGTTGTGTCCATCCAGGTGTTTCATTCTCTTCCTTCCATCAAGACATGGTTACAAGTTAGTACACTTTCACATACAAGAGATCATTTTCAACACAATAAAAAAGATTCAAGGATAGAAACCATTCAATAAAACTAGAGAAAAAAAAAGATCTTTTAAAGGAAAAATAAGATTTTAGAGGTTGTTTGCCCTTATTCCCAGCAAATAAAAAGTCAGCCCAACTTACAAATTACATCGGGTACCATATATAAGGCGCAACTAAACCTTGAAACAATTCAAACACCTTCTTTCACTGGCAAACTGGACATGTTGAATTGATGTAAGAGGAAGAAATGACACAATAACCACTTGCTGAATACAATATTAAACAGTGCATGAAGATCCAACACTTGGCTCTAGTACAATGTAGAAGAGTCTCAACCGAAAATACGAGCTGTTAGGTGAAGGATGATAACAAATATATAAAGCCAGACAAAGCCACACTAATAAGCGAGGTGGGACTCTTTAACACCGTGAGATCTACTTAAACTAAACTATTTTTGATTTCTTACTTCTTACTATGACAAAAGCTTGCTCAATATAAGAGTTATACATAAAAACAACCAAATAGCTTCAGATGTTTGGGTAGTAACCCTCTAACTTCTTTGCAAGTCTTCCAAATTATTGCACAGCTTCTTGAAAAACAAGCCAAGCTTGGAAAGGACAAATGATTGACTTTCTGTTTTAATTTCAAATGGACAGAGACTGCAAGTATCAAGAGTGAATCTCATATATAGTTAGTTGATCTTAACAACTTGCGAGTCTGAGCAGGTGCCACAATTTTTCAAGAACACAAAATAGATGCAGCACTGTACTTTACTTCTGCCACAATTAGATGCAAGAGCTTCATTGGGGTTAACTGTTGAATAGCATTCTGAACCTTAACAATTTGCCCAACCCTGACCTGAAAAGAAAAGGCAAAATAAAAAAGAAATACCTCCTCCTTGCCGTTGGTGGTGTTTATTTTTTCTATAATTATTTTCATGGGGGGTGGGGGATCTCCTTTTCTACAAGGAACTGTGATATCCACCAGTATACTCAAGATGGGGATTCCAAAGATAAACGACTAATGCAGTATATAAGTGTGTTACAACTACTACAGAAGTAAAACGAAAAGGCTATGTAGACAGTAATATGTTACAAAACAGTATTTAACAACATAGCTTGTTCGATTGCAAAAAATAAAATTGTAGTGCTCTCATGTAACTGTAAACATAGGGGAAGCAAGCTGAACCAACCTCCTTCAATAAGTCCCTTCAGAGCCCACAAGTCACCCATGATTGGCCCACCACCTCCTATCAAGCCAAAAAGAACTCAAGTCAGCAAGGATTACCCGAGAAGGTACAGAAATTCACAACAACTACAGATTGTAGGACAATCGCCCACCATTTTTTTAAGGAACTTTCCCAGAGCCATCTCTAGAAACAGAGTTCATAACTTTCCCCTTGCCCTGAACCTGAGATGACACTACTAAGACAATGCGCTCCAGGCACTGGGAATTTGGGTGCTGAACTTTGACATGGCATGACTATCGATAAGGTCATCCATGGTTTCTTTATTGGAATATTTATTATCCTTTCATCATATTGTGATGGAAAAAACCATTAATCATAATGTGATGGAAAAGCTACAAAGTAAACAGAGATGCTAGTGTGCAGCAAGACATCAAATAATCAAATTCCACTTCTACAAGATCCCGAACCCTAATGAAGTTCAAAAGACTCTCTTAATTTAATTTATAGGAGAATTGTCTAACAAATGTATATTACAGATTACGGCATAGTGAAAACTGCTACATAGACAGGTCATATAAATGGAAGCCACATGTTATTCACCTCTGCCACCGTAGACAAGTAAGCGCTTCTCAAGCATGGTAGCCGTATGGCCACATCGAGGAGGCGGTAAAGATCCAGAAATTGATAGTTCCACCCACTCAAGTGATACTGTTCAGGAACAACGCCCGATATGAGCATTTAGCTGCATTGCAAATTAGTTGAATACACAAATTTAATATTTCAGAAATTCACAAAGCCCACTGAGAGATTACTTGTGTCCAATAAATACACATCTGATAACCACTTTTTACCATCCCAGCCACCAAACCTGCAAATAATAAAAGAATATTTGATCCTTAAATGCAATGATGGATGAAATGTCTCCAGTTTTGGAGTGATTTTTGTTTTTCCTTACATAACTATTTTCTGGTTTCCAATAGCTGAAGCTGCAGCAAAATCCCGCGAAGAAGGCAAGTCACCGAAGCCACTGAGCTCTGACCATTGCCATATATCTGCAAAGAGGTTCAATTCAATGAATACACCCTACGATGACATATCAGAACAATTAATCATACAAATCAACGCACATTGTACTCCTACATATCATGAAGTACTACAAAAAGAGGCCTACCAGTATCGAGGACCCAAAAGTCACCCAATCTGAAAATTCAATGCCATCATCACCGACGTGAGTATAGGATAAACCCGAAGCAACTGTACGATAAACAAGTGTAGAAGAACACACACCTCTCGCTACCGGAACGACCGCCGAACACGAACATATGGCAATCAATCGCAACAGCAACATGAAATGCTCTGGGGCAGGGACCCACCTGCCCATCAGACCCACTCCCAGTGCACGCCGGCTGAAACCACAATTTGTTCTCTGTGACAAAACACCACCACCAACATCACGGAAACGCCATCCGAGGCAACTCTCAAAGTTGAACGACCGACACAGGAATTATCATCTTCTAATTCGAATCAGAGGGTGAATATGAAGATGCAGGTTACCGATGTCGTAGACATATATGTCGTTCAGGAATTTCTTGCCGATCAAACCGCCGAAGAAGATCACCTTTGACTTGCCGATGTTGACCGTAGTGTGCCCGCTGCGAGGTTGAGGAAGAGTACCGGCGAAATCAACCGAAGAAGCTCGAACCCAGTAATGCATTTTGGGGATGATGAACTGTTATGGGGGTTCTTGATCATCCAGCTTTCGAAAAACTAGTTCTTGCTCGAATCGAGCTTGAATACCAGTTCTCTTTCAAGGTAGGCCTGTGCTGCCGCTGTAGACAGTCGCGCAAATCTAGATGTTTTTCTTTTCCCTTTTTCTTTCAAATTCAATTTTTGTTTCAAGAATATTGAAGCACAATTTCTTAATTGGAACAATTCTATATTAAATTTACAAATAAGTTTGCAAATATTTATTTGCCAGTCGGACAAGGAAAAATTCTAAATAAGAGCATGATTTCATTTTTTCATATAAGGGTTCGAAGTGATATTTTTGTTTCGAATAAAGCCTAGTCAAGGACATTTTTGTTATTTTCATTTTTAGGCTCGCTGATCGAGACAAAGGGGGAAAAATGAAATGAGTAAAAAAGAAAAATGAAAAAATTTTAGAAAATTTTCTTAATCAGTCAGATCCTTTTTGAAACAAAAAGGGTACTTCAAATCTTTATTGGAAATAATATTTACTTCAAGTTTTTATTTAAAAAAATGAGAGTACTTTAGATCTTATTTGAAATTTTTCTAGTCGGATGATAATCTCAACCTAGGGAATGAACAAAATAGATTTAAGAAGCATCATAAATTAGGTGTTGGAATTGAATTTCAAATCAAACCAATAAATATTTTTTGAAATTTCTCACGAAAACTAAAATGAAAAATTAGCTTAAATTTAAAAAAAATTAAAGATCGTTTATGTTTGATATTACCAATAATGGAAGTATTAAATTTTTTGTAAAAGTATATGATTCAAGCTTTAAAGTAGAAAAAAGTCTATAAAAGTCACTCTCTGCATAGTTTTTCTATTTTGTAATTTTCAAACACGTTAAATATATCTTTTATTGGCCATATATTTCCCTTGGAATTTTTATTAGGTTACTAATAAAAAGTTGAGAATTTTGAATAGAAAAGCACACTTACATCTGCTGATAACAACTTTTTTTTTTCTCTTAGAGCACAATCAACTGCTAATGGTGCTCCTATGTCAAATGATCCGATTTAAGCTCTTTAATCACATCAAGGCCATAATCATAACTTACTTAATAAAACCCTTACATAACATAAACAAAATCCTTAAAGGGCCCCATCTTAATCATTTTGGTTGTCCTATAAGAAATGAAAGGTTTGTCTTGATGCATTTAGTAATAGATAATGATGAAATATTTTGTACGACTCATGACTAAAAAAAAAAAATCTCTAATCCTAATCTTAAAATATTGGATGGAAGATAAAATTTCGAATACTTTTTTTAACGTGATAAGTAAAATTTCGCATTATATTATATGACAGTAGCTTATCAACTGTGACAATAAATTATTATGCTTGGTCGCTTGGTTTGAATTTTTAAGTCATTAGTGCCCTTTTTTTGTGTAATTTATTGATATTTTCAAATTACCAAGTCTCGTTTGAATTTAGAAATTCTATATTTCAATAAAGCTATGTTAATATGCGGGAAAAGAAAAAAAACGAAACTTTCTAGAAATAATTATTATCCTAATCAAAAAAGGAAAAGAAAGGGAAAATAAAAACGAGAACGGCACTCCCTTTGGCCCATCTCTCCGCTGGTCACCGCAAAGAAGCTTCCTGCTGTGTCCTTCGCACCCAGCGGACCAATGAATCGATGACACGCCCCCTCATAAAACCGAAAACAGTGTTGCAAGTGCAGTGAAAGTCTTCCTCTTTAAGCTTTCATTGATTTCCGGGAAGGGGCCTCCATTTCATCGTTCTGCTTTCCCACCTCTCTCCGCCCTCTCCATTGCTTTTCGTGCGAATCGATCTCGTGATGATAGAAAAGTCTACTGTTACCTCAGAGCCGTTCTTGGGTCATCATCGCTGAAGGTAATGAACTCGTCACTTCATCCTTTGAGCAGGAATTATTTTTCCCCCCCCTTATTTCTTGATGCTAGGACTGACCTTATCGGGGTAAGTATGTCTGAGAGCTAAAGAACTCGAATTTGAAGCGGTTTCGGTTCTCTTGATGGTACAGGAGCTGAGGTCGAGGTCGAAGTGTTTGTGGGGTGGGGGCTTTTCAGCTGTCGATGCAGAATCTTGATCAAGATAAGCAAGATCAGAGGTAAAGGACCATTTGGGTCTTACTGTTTCTTGCTGTTTCGGCGATGGTCTCCGATGTCCCCTTGTTTATAGTTCTGTCTTTTGCTAGCTCGTGACCATGAGTGCTGCTCTAGTGATCTGGGTGGTTTCCTCCTATATATGTAGAAAGTGGATCTCTGTTGATATCTAAGGACCCTTTACATATAGTGTCCTGGAATTCCTTAAGAAATCGGTTCTTTACAACAAATCTTGAAAAATATTAATTTGTCTGGTGGAGCTGAAGTTCTCATATTCGTTATCACTCACTCTGCTGCACCCTGAACGATGCGATTGTATCAATTAAGATTTATTTCCTTCCAGTTGAGTAAATTTGACTGATGGCTAGATATTGAGTGCCATTTTCTGTCTTAAAAAGGAAGTGATAGTTGGGAGTTCTTCGACTTTTCATTTTAGACTATGCTCCAGGCAGTGTGATCTGGACATAGATGGCATTTTTTGGGCTGAACTGTTTACTTGATTAGACTGGGAGTATAAAAAATGCGACTGATTAACTTCATTCATGGTCCAAGTGGTGGCGTAAAATAGTTCATTGCTTTGCCTTGCCCTCACAAGTTGGGAATGTCCTAATTGCTTCGTGATTCAAACTTGGTTCTTTAATCTATAGGGGGGAAGGGGATAAGGGAAGAAAGAGGATGATTATCAGCAGGAATTATCCATAGCCTCAAATGGAAGATTTTGGGGAAAATGAGGACAACCATCTAGAGGCATATGCCTTAGAATTTAAAAGGATGATTGGTACATTTGTAAAGTTATAATTTTTCTAATTCCATGCTCTCTCATGTGTTTCGTGACATTAAAACGAAGAAAGAAGCTTTCCTTCCTGTATTGGACTATGTGACATCTAGCATTAAGTGTGACCATGGCAACTTGATACTTGGTGTAATTTTTTGCTCTAATTATTGATTACAATTTCTTTTTAATCAGGATAAGTTCTGACATGGAAGATTCAAATGCGATGACCATTGAGTTCCTTCGGGCACGATTACTGTCTGAAAGATCAGTCTCTAAAACTGCAAGGCAAAGAGCTGACGAATTGGCAAAACGGGTATGATTCTCCCCGGTGCAGTCTGTCTAGTTTTTTCTTCTCCTACAACTTTTCTCTCCCTCTCTCTCTCTCTCACACACACACACCCCTGTATCCCTTCAAATGAAATTAGGTAGCAGAGCTGGAGGAGCAATTGAGGATTGTGGCTCTGCAAAGGAAGAAGGCTGAGAAGGCTACATCTGATGTTCTTGCTATATTGGAGAGTAACGGCATTAGTGATGTTTCTGAGTCATATTACTCAAGTTCAGATCAGGAAGTGACACCACGTAAACTGAAAGTCTGTAGTGGTTCAGACAAAGGAGGAGAGAGCTCTGTTAGTTCAAAACAACTAGGGAACGAATCAGAGGAATTTTCAGGTGCCGAGTTTGATTCTACAGCGTCTGGTAGAAACTTGTCCTGGAAAGGCCGAAAGGATCCCTCACGATCTCTTGGGAAATATAAGGACGCTTCTATGAGAAGGAGAACCAGTCTTGGAACAATGTCCTCATCTTCAAAACATCGCCCAGGAAAATCATGCCGCCAAATAAGACATAAGGATCAAAGGTTCGTGAGCTTCATTTTCCTTTTTGATAATCACGAGTTAGTAGTGAGACCTTGTGGGTGGGTGTGTTTGTCATACTTCATGAGTCATTGATTGACATCCTTGTGCAAGCATAGTATTCTATTGTCTTAGCTGGAGAGTCAGAAAGGTCATAGGTTCAGAGATTTGTATCCAAGAGGAAGCTTAATTGTATAGGCCGTTATTCCAGTCCAGCAAAGTTCATTTCATTATACTCAGCACCTGCAAGACTAGAGTGGGCAATTGAGGTTATCCAGGGGCGTTTTTGGCAGATTCTGCCTTAAGTCGCCCAGATCTCTGAGTCACTTGAATGCGCTGCAAAATCCAGCACATGCATGATATGAAACTTCCTTTGCACTGTTCCTTTAAAGAATTAAGCTCTTCATGGAAGATTGATACATCAGCTTTCTTTTGTTGCAGACTAGAATCCTCTGGCATGATGAATGGGTCTGCTAAAGTTGATTCTCAAGAAAATGAAGATGCCAAATCTTCGGAGACTTGCCAGGACTTATCTGAAATGGGGTGTGAGGTCTTTAGAGATGATCCTGAATTGCACTTCGAAAAAGAGGTGAGCAAGAGTCCAGTTTCAGGACGGCTAGAAAATGAAGGAAATGTAGTCAGTGGTGTCCTCAAGAACAATGATGATGGAGGAGAGAGAGACATGGAAAGGGCACTAGAACATCAAGCACAACTCATTGGCCGATATGAAGCAATGGAAAAGGCACAAAGAGATTGGGAAGAGAAGTTCAGAGAAAATAATAGCAGTACACCGGTATGCTTCCTCTGGAACCTGCCTGTAGAGAACATGGACTTCTCTCCTCTCTAATTTACATGAAGTTATAAAAATTAGAAAAGTAACAGATGTCTTCATTGCTATGCAAAAGGAAATAAGAAAGTGAGAAGTGACTATTGCGTTATAAATCGCTACTTTGAAGGTTCTATTGCATGAGCTTGTGCACATAGGTTTTCCCAGGCTCATAAATAATCCCATGCTCTTTATTTTATACTTAGCGCATGCAATTAACATTCGTCTCTGTCGGTTGTCATCTGTAGGATTCGTGTGATCCTGGTAACCACTCAGATGTTACTGAGGAGGGGGATGAAATAAAGCACCAGGCTCCGTATCCTCCACCGACAGTTGCAATGGAAACTGTTGAATCTAAACTTGGAGCTGAGGATGATTCCACTGATAACAAGTTGTTGGGAACTCAATCAGAAAGCTTCCATCAAGATCCGCAGCCTGGAGTGGAATCCGCACAAAGTCAGAAATATTCTATCCCAGTTGATAAGTCCCCCAATCAAGAACATATGTCTTCAACATCAAATAGAAAAGGTAAACAAGAGAGCTTGGCAAGTAACTATTCACCGGGACAAAACCACCTTAACATGGGTTATGGTGATTCTCAAGGGAAGCAGTCAGCACATGGTTTTTCGCCTTCTGCTAGTGACGCGTCTCATAAAGTCGAAGCTCTTGGAAACCAAGCTGAACACTATGCTTTAGTTCCACATGGAACGGCCGGTGCACATGATGTCCTCGATTCGCTCAAACAGGCTAAATTACTGCTGAAAAACAAAATGACAAGAATGCCAGTTTCAGATTGCGGACCTCTTCAAATAACAAGTAAACCATCTGTCTACAATACTGATATTGGGGGCAAGATGGATATTCCCGGTGAATTTCCCGGCCTTTTCAGAGTCCCAACAGATTTTTCACTTGATGCTGCAAAAGCGAATTTGCTGGGTTCAGGTTCTCGGTTGGGTTTAGCAGGTACTTACCCAGAAACTGGACTTGTGCTGTCTACTAACGACCGATCTTTGAGCAGTCGCTACTTGGAAAGCAGGCCAAGTGTTTTTGGAGACGATAGATATATCTCCAGCCCATTCACAGAGGGTGGGTCAAGAATGATTTTCCCTAGACCATCATTCAACCCTTACTTGGACCACCGTGTTCCCAGTTCCTACAAAATGTATCCTCCTTATAATTTTCATCCAGAAACGATGTCGGGAATGCCCTCGAGTGAAGGGTTTCCACGAACTCTTTCGGGTTCAACTGGTGCGTCTTCTCACCCTGATCCATTTTTGCTTCATGGTGGTCCTAGCCGACCTTATATGTATAGATAGCTTGTCATGTGTAGCAGAAAAGGGATTCCTCTAGTCTATTCGAGTTTAGCTTGTTAACTGCGGTTCCTTAGATTCCGTATATTGTATGCTTGTTTCTTGCGAAGTCATATGACCGTGAAAATGGAAACAGTCCCCGAGAACAGATACAGGCACAAGTGCTGTCGAGCATTTGATGACGTTGTTTATCTGCTATAGTTCTTTCGGAACCCATCTGATCTGACATCATATTGATGCTCCGAATGGTTCGTGCTTGTGAGCCATTGGTAGATCGGGTCGGTTGCTGCTTTGGTGTTGGCCAACCGTGGTATCCTTGTGGAGCGTTCTTTCTTTCATTCTGTGGTCATGTCGGCAGTTTCTTATGTCGTGTTTCTATGCGTGAGTTCGCTATGAACATCGCACGCAGTCCACAATCACAAGGTCAGCCGTGAATCGGCATCGCGATCACGTATGGTTTAAGCATCCTTGATGGGTGAGGAGGAACCAGAAAATTAGCGTATGCAAATCGATGGAAGCAATAGGAACCGAATCAAAAAGAGTTGATTTTTGACTGAGTAGAGGAGGAGTTGTTCTGATGGAAAGACCGGGTCAAATGACTCGGTTCACCAACCAACTCAGAGGAAAAGCCCAACCTCTCAGAAAGTTGGACCAGCCCCAGCGCACGCTCGAAATCGTCGGTCGTTGATTTAAGAAACACGCTCCACCACCAGTCAAACGCGATTGTGATCCCAGGAAAAGTCAACGGGATTGCCCTTTGTCGTGACCTAAAAAAAAACTGGTTTCCCAATTTTTAAAGTTAATAGATTACCAGGTTAATTAAATTGAATTAACTAGCCTAGCTCGAACTCTCTCAAGTTTTACCAAATCGTGACTTAGGTTCAATTTCATAAAAAAAAGGATTTATCTTGGAGTCGTCACTAATCATTTTGGGTAGGTTGATTAGGCATCTAAATAAAGCAACGGGAGAAATACTTTATTCCTACGAACTAGAGATTAATGAGTTCGGGGACTTGGTTACACTAATATTTCTATTAGCGCCCTTTCGGTACCAATTTCATGAAAATGTTCAACTTGGCAATTTTGTTGAATTTTCACTTGAGATTCAAAGGTGCAATTTTTTTTTATTTTCTTTTTATGACAAGGTAAGGAACTAAATTATATGTAATGCATGCGGTTTAATCTAAATATTTACAAGATAAATTACGCGTGCAATTATCTACATGATGTGAAAATGTGCAACAAAAGCAAACCCTCCTTTTTTTTTATTTTTTTAAAGAAAATATTACAACGTGCAACAAAAATCTCAAAAATTGGATATGCAATTTATTCCAAAGAAATGCAATATGTCCAACAAGGTATAATCGAAATTCAAATCAATCCATTTAGGCAACACAATTTCGAATATTCTAAATGATTAGAATCGTTACCTAACTTGGCGGATTTGATTATCGAACTCGGACCTCGGATTTCCTCATGGATCAAGATTGCGGATTGCGACTCGAACGACGGGGATGGACTCGCGGATTGTCTTTTGTTAAATGTGATGCAAATACAATCTAACTATATGACATGTGAAATGTAATGACGTGGCAAGGACTATGCTATATGCATGATGTAGCAGATATGACATGGCAATATATGCATGATGTTTATATTACATACTATGCAAAATGAATGACTTTTTTTTTTGGGTATTTTTTATGATTCTTTTTTTTTAAGATTTTGAATGTATTATAAAAGAATGCAAAATCACCCAAAGCAAACAAAGATATGAAGAGAGAGCAGGTAAAGTAAAACTACCCTAAGGACAGTGAAAATAAAACCCGCAACTCGTCGGGTGAATAATTACAGACCAATTGAATAAAACCCGAGACATGATCGGGAATACAACAAAAATGGACCGGAATGGACATCGGTTAAACACTCATCGCCAAGACTCGTAGGTCGGGAGTACAACAAAATGGACCGGAATGGACATCGGTCATACTCCAGTCTTCAAAGCATCGGGCCGAAAGCCAAAAGAAAATAATGAACTATCCAATCGGACATGCACAATCACCAATGAGTTAAGACAATTCAAACGCTCAAAAAAAGTTTAACACGTACTGATTAAACTTCATTGAGACCATTTTTTTACATTTTCCAATATATTAACACAAAATACGAATTAAACCATACTGTGCATGAACATTCTTAGGGAGAAAGCAGTAACCATAAAATACAAAAGAAATAATGAAATGTATGCAAAAATTCTGAGATTTTTTATGTGGATGGGAAAATGTGTCATTGACAACTTTCATGTTTTACAATCTTATTGAAAAGACACTCATTTTCGTGTAGAAAATGGTCTTTCATGAGACCTCAGCAGCAAACAAATAAATTTCACAGAACAGACATACTTTAGGATTAAGCTCAAATGGACGCTCAAATCTAAAAATTAATGCACCAAACTTTCCAGTCTACTAAACAAGACCCCAATGAACAACTTTCATTTTTTGTGAAGTTTCAAAAGAAGTCTCTAAACACGAGATAACTATGAATCAAAATGACCATGCACAGAAAAAACACTCAGACTCAAGGACGCCAACAGAATTGCATGATTTCATTAAATGCATTAAAAATATGAAACGTGCATGAATATTTTTGTATTTTTGATATGTTATGCATTAAGATCTTATGAACAAATTTCATGAAGAGGTCTTTATGAAACGAAGTCTAGAATAACCCATGGAAAATCATTTAGCGTGAAAGGTCAGATCAGAAAAATTCCATCTCAGGTTCTGATCACTATATTTCCAGATTTCTGCTCTCAATTTCGAGACCTTTTTGACATAGCAAACGACGTCCATTTTTGCGCCATAATATATCAAATCGAAGATCTCAAAGTCATCTACGAATGTTCAGTATATTTGTTTTCGAGATTTCATCATCTAGATATGGAAAATCTAGTTACAATACCACTGGGCGTGCTGATCCGAAAATAAAAGTCTGTGAACTTACTTCCCAAAGCATTCCCCCCAAAATCTGCAAGAACTTCCGAGTAACATCCAACGGTGGTATCTCATCCGATTGAGTGATCTTGATATCATTGGAATCGTCTCGATGTCATCTACAACATATCAAAAATTCAGGATGATCCAACGGTAAAAGTATGTGAGAAGGGTATGAACAGAACACGACCGGAGATCGAGATAACCGGCGGGGGGTTGAACTTCCCGATGACATCCAACGACGAGATCTTGACCGATTTGGGCGATCTTGATATCGTTGGAATCGTCTCGATGTCAGCTACAACATATCAAAAATTCAAGACGATCCAACAGTAAAAAGTATGTGAGAAGGGTATGAACAGAATGCGTTCTTCCTCCCCTCTCCCTCAATCTCACCTAGTTTTTTTTTTTCTAGTTTTCTCTCCTCCTCCCATTTTTTCACTAACTTCCTCCTCTCTTCTAATTCCACCATCCTCCATTCTTTATCTCCCATCTCTCATTCTAATTCTTTATCTTCTCTTCTAATTCTACCATCTTCCATTCTCCATCTTTCCTTCTAATTTCTCCATCTTCCCTTCTATATCTCCCCTTCTCCATCTTCCTTTCTAATTTCTCCATTATCCCTAAAATTTTATGTATTTGCAATTCAGCCCCTGAAGTTTTATGTATTTGCAATTCAGTCCTTGAAGTTTTATGTATTTGCAATTCAGTCCCTGTGGAAAAATTTCTTTTAAGTTCAAAACTTCATAAGCCTTTCGGCACACCTCCCTCACGCTTAATCCAATCGTTTGTCAATTTAAGCTCAAATCCTCCGTCGTTAGCCATAATAAAATGCATGACCGACAAAAATATTAAATATGCAATGCATGAAAAAATTAATTTTTGGTGAGAACAAATTCTCATTTTTTATGTACTTAAGTGAATGAATTTTAAAAAGTCAAAATTTAGGTGTCAACAGCTGCCCCTCTTTGAGCGGAGACTCGTAGAGGTTTCGCTCAAAGACAAAATTGAACCTAAATTTTGACAATGCAAATGAATGATGATGATTTTTTTTTGTGGGGGAGTTTTAATCCCATTTTATATGCAAGTGCAATGATGCATGATGTGCAGGACTGTAAATAACATGTGTTAAGATTTCTCTGCTCCGAGGAAACGGATTAAAGAAACCTGCACATGGATCGCATATAAAATGTCGGTCTTACCAGACACTTCATAATGCTGGTGATTCCCTTAAGCTCCAGGCATTTTTGTGGATGCAAGAATCTTAAGGTACTGGTGCCTATCCGTTACCAGAGGTTTCCCCCTGATGCGAGAAAGCGCAAGATCTGTAAGGAGATGTGTCCACTGCATCTCTTCGAGTGGAGTCACATAGTTTCTTTCAAGATCATTAGAGCTGGTCCTTGATGATCTGAAAGGGTATCAAAACCATAAGAGCATGTCGATTATGGTTTTTGATAAAATTTGTTGAGACCACGAGAGCATGTCGATCATGGTTCGCATAAGCATCCAGACACAAGAGCATGTCGATTATGACCTGGATGGATAAGATCAAGAACATGAGAGCATGTCGATCATGAACTTGATAGGGTGCCAAAATCACAAGAGCATGTCGATTATGATTTTGATAAAATTTGTCGAGACCACGAGAGCATGTCGATCATGGTTCGAACAAATGTTTCATGCAGATCACAAGAGCATGTCGATTATGAACTGGATGAAATTAAGGAGTGTGCTTTCTCATTGGTGCAAACTCAAAGCTTGCGATTTTGAAAAGGGTTCAGAAAACTTACCTGGGTTTTTTGGGTAGTTGAGAGGTAGATTTCTTTCAAGATCATTAGAGCTGGTCTTTGATGATCTGAAAGGGAGATGTGTCGCCAATCTCACAGGGCGGTGACCACATCGAGAGGGTGTGCTACACAAGCCATGTCAGTGTAAACACAAGATATTCAAAACTGGGTTCAGAAAACTTACCTGGGTCTTCTGAACGAATGGTCAATGAGTAGACAGGCTGACTGCATCATACCTGCTTATTCTCTTGAAGTAAAATTATGCGCATAGACCAAATCAATGCTAATGCGACATGTATTTCATAAAAATCACGCTTCACTGAAGAAGACGAATATTTGAATGACTGTATGTGTCGCAACAGATTTGAGTGCCTTAACAATCATCAGAAGGCTCAGGTTGAAGATATACTTACCTGGGAGCTTGGAAGCTTGCCAGGTGGGCACTTGCCAACACGACTTGTTCATTCAATCATCCTTGGATGAATTTCAAGACCTCATGAGGTAGCTTGAATATCATGAATGCATGTGCACAGACAATGTTAGATCTAACATGTACAGGCATGTATGCTGAAATTCACTTAGTGGATTTATGCAAAACTATTATGTCAAGTTTGCATCACCAATTTTGTTCAAGGAGGTTATTACATTGTGAATACCTCGAATGTACTTTGAATGGGGGACTTCAGTCCGAAATGGCTTTCTCCTACTCTTCGAGAAAAGCTATTCATCATAACTATAGGATTCAAGAGAAATCACTCAATCTTACCATCATCGCTTTCAACGAGGGTCTGAGTAATCTCGCAATTAGTACGACCAAGCCGATCTGGAGGTCTTGATTGGGACCGTAATATAGGCTAGGTCAATAGTTTACCAAATGGGACTCCTGTGGAGTCAAGGCTTTTTGAAAGAGATCTTCATCATCTGCTCCAGGTTTACAAGTCAAGAACCCTGCAAAAATGAGAGAGAAATAATCTTGCTCGAACTTCTTCGAGCGATGCTTAAAATCATTCAACTCTATGTTAATTCATATGCCCTAATCAGAAGAGACTTTGAAGGGTTGTAACGTAGGTCAGGATTTGGGACTGAGAGAAAGGTTCGCTTTGGCTCAGAAAATACATGAGAATGGCTCGATGCTAGTGATCATTGCTGTCTTATCGCCGGTCTTGGCCTTCTGAAATTGATTTCAAAATGTGCCATCACTGCTTGAGGATGGAGCTTCTGCTGATGATTGCAATTTCCATTTGACTCTCTTGGAGGCTTTTTCTTTACAAGTCTGTCATTTGGGATTTTTAAAACAAATGAACAAGGATTTGAATGGGCATTGGCCTTGCTTTTGATAGGCATTTTGCTTTTTACTGTCCGGGATTCTGTGGGACTAACCTTTGCTTTTCTTAATCCCGATTCCCATTTTCTTTCTTGAGAGAGAGCTATTTTTTGACTGTTGACACCTGATTTTTAATCATTTTTTCTATTGTTAAAGTAATAAAAAAATCCATAAAAATTCATAAAATTGAAAATTCAACTTTGGGGACCTTGGCTAAGCCCAGGGAACTAATTTTGATCAAAAAATGATTTTTCATATTTTCAATATTTTTCGGTATTTTTATTTTTGAAAATTAATATAAAATCCATAAAATTCATAAAATTAGAAAATCAACTTTGGGGACCTTGGCCAAGCTTAGGGAACCAATTTTGACCAAAAAATTATTTTTCATATTTTCAGTATTTTTCGGTATTTTTATTTTCGAAAATTAATATAAAATCCATAAAAATTCATAAAATTAGAAAATCAACTTTGGGGACCTTGGTTAAGCTTAGAGAACCAATTTTGACCAAAAAATGATTTTTCATATTTTTTACATTTTTTTTAGTTTTCTTTTCGAAATTAAGAAAATATTTGAAAATAAAATTGCTTTTGAGGCCACCAAAATATAAGAAAATAGTAAATATTTTTATTTTAATTTTCTCTTTATTTTGGTCAAAGAAAATCAGCAAAAATTAATCTGGAATTGAAAATTACTTTTTTAGATTGATAAAAAAGTTTAGAAAATTCGTTTTATCTATATAATTTTTAATTTTTCGCCTTTTTGGAGTCGTGACGCTGTCTTCCCATAATCCAAATATTCACCTAGACCCCGTTGTACCCAGGATGTTTATGAATATTTGATAAAGCTTGGAGATGAATTAAACCAGTTCTCGGTGGATAAACTTGTCGACACGCACGCGGAAGTGAAGGATCTCCCAAACAAGCTAAGGCTGGGATACACTAATCTGGTCTTGCTGTTGTTAATCGAAACACTGCGACGGCATCCGAGAGCTACAGAGAGTCAGTTAATAACGTGAGGATACCTCGCCAGGTGGCAGACAAAACAAAAGAAGGATGAAAATGGAAAAAACAATGATGCTAAAGACTCTCGTGGAGGTCTGTGTGAACGAAAAAATGGAGACTCAAAGAAAAAGTGCGGGTACAAGATCCACTAAAGAGAAGAGGAGAGCATCGAAAGTGGGGGGAAAATAAAAAATGGCAATAACAGGACGAAGAATTTCACTAGATTGCTACAGCGTACAGGAAGATGCGAAGGTTACTGTGCATGGTGGATCAAATATTGGCCGTCCACAGACTGCTGGAGGAGCTGGGACATACTTCGATGCATATTTTCTCGGTTTACGCGTTGGCAATGACTATTTTACCACAGAAACAGAGACTCCTTGGCTTGATTTTTCCACAAGTCTCATACTGTCTCACGTGATTGTAAAAAAACGGTGCAAAAATGCTGATTCCACTTGTTTGGACTAGAGTTCAGGTAAGAGGCCAAGTCAGTGAGTATCGAGGAAGCAGTATTACTTTTGGATTGGCCAAATTTCCAATCTCAGAATTTGAGCTTGTCGCTGAAGAACTATTAATGAGTAATTTTATCATCAAAAACGGTCATAGGTGCTCATAATAAGATAACTTTTGCCCTTTTGATTTCTTGACAAAATAGGAGAGTGGAGGACAAAAAGTGGACATGGGGACGAAAGGATGTCTCTCGGCAGAAAGTAGAAGGAGATGGGGTTGCACGTCAATGATAAAAATCAGATAGTGGAGAAAAAGAAAGAAAAACTTTGACCAGCTGTTTGTTGGAAGGTTGACGCACGGATGTTGTTTTTGAAGGGAGGGGATTGTTCGATGAAATGCGAGGCAATTTTTATTAGACGACATGCACGTGGGTGGGCATCATTCGGTCAAAGTAGAAAGGAATTGGGGATAATACTTTTGGGGGGTTTTTCGAAGGAGGACAGGGATCAATCGTCCCAGGGGGAGCTCTCGATTCTTTTGACGAGTACTAACCCCATCTCCATCGGGGGGATTTCCTGGATGCCAAAAAGAACTCCGTGATTGAGGAGTTTTAACTAAAGAACCAGCTCTCCTTCCTGAATGTTAAATCCAGCACCCGCAAGTGGGATTCTCTAAAGGGAGTCGTTTCACAGTTTCTCGGGGAATCTCCCTAAGGACTCGAAACTTTACACGCTGGTGTTTTTGATGCGGACTCCTATTTGTAAGTTCAACAGTTAACCGCGACGGCAATCACGCACCCTCAATGTAAGTGTTCCTCCGTTCTCAGTCGAACTTTGCGCAAAATGGACTGCGATTCTAGTTATTGTTTATGTGGAAATCAAACACGATTAAATTTGTTTTGATGATACGTTTTCATATCATTGTTGATTGTGGTGATCACGGGTGAACTTATATTTCAATTCTTCATGTGAATACCTTGGTTGAATTACGCTCTTGTCTTATAAAATGAGTGAATGATCTCGCATTGTATATTCATGGAAGAAATGAGCCCAATAGATACTTTGTTTAATGTTTTTTTTTGGGGTAAAGTGCTTTGTTTAATGTTTAACCCCGCACGACCTGATCATTGCACTTCTAAGTATTCACTCATGTATTTGTTATTATTATTATTTTTTTTACCCATACTTGAGGTTAATTCGCTCTTTACCCATGCGATGAAATGTCTCAGTTATATTTGCATGAATAAAAGTTTCAGATCTAACTAACGTTAGCTTGTCTGTTTGATGGATTCGTTGTGTTAGGTATATCAGCCAAATGAATCTGTTTGCTATTCTTTTCACCATTGATTTCCGAGAAACATATATAGGCTATACTCTCTTGTGTGTATGATCTGGTTAGGAATCTGTTCAATTTATTCATAATTAAACTCTCTAGTTTGAAAGCCTATTATATGCTCGATTAATCGCCTGAATCGTGTCCATAACTGTTGGAGAATAAATTTAATTAGAATTTGTCTTCGTGACTTGACTGGTGATTGTGTGATTCCCACGTGCTCAGAAATAATTGGTAATGATGCCCGAAGGTGTTTCTTTCTCGGTAAGATGGTCGATTTATATTTCTCCTTGATGAACACAACGAAACATATTTATGAATGGGTGTGCTTTTCTATATAGAATAATAATATGAATATTTTGGTCTCGATTAAGAACGGTGAGGAGAATTAAATTATTGACTTGAGAGCTTTACTTAATGGAAATTAGAGTTGGGATGTTTTAAGAAGAAGCGAAGAATAAAAATAAAAGAAAGAAAATATTATGAAATGCATGCTATGGGATTTTGAGTGCGGAGAAATAAACAAATGTTCGTGGATTTCAAGTGAAGGAATTGAGAGCTATTAAAATCTCTTTGCGGTGATTTTTTGTGTTTCGATGTGTATAAACTGTTTGATGATATGCCAACTTCAACATGGATAGGAAATACGTCATGGTTTTTATCCAGTCATTGGATGTATTGATGCAGATTACATATAATAAGTGAGTTGGTTTTGGCGATTATTGGATCTTTCGAAGCGTGATTGTGGTGTATTGACTCTTTGCTTGCTCTGCATATTCTTCATTTCTTTCCCACCCGGATCGTTGACCTTAATCTTGAAATGGGGATTCTCTTCCTGCATTGATAGCAATAGCCGAATGTGTTAACATCACGAAGAATTGAGCCTTCTGGAGTTCGTTGAGCCCAGTTGGCTTTCGTTCTTTTTTTTGGACATGAAATCGTCCTTGCATGAATTACTGAAGTCAAAAAGGGCGTTAAGCTGTCGTGGGTCACTGAGTTTTGTTGACTTATTTGGATCCTTTATGTCATTCTTTAGTTTATTGTTGTTCCTGCGTATCTGGTCCTGTAGGATTCTTTATCCATCGAGATGATGGTAATATTGTTATTTAAAGTAATGAATTAAGGAAGCCTTATCTGTGGTTGCTTATTGTGTTCTGGGTATATTAGAGGGAGACAACGTTCAATGATTTTTTATTTCTGTTTGTGGCAATAGAGCACGGGTTTTGGGTAGTCCAATTATTACATTTGTTCAAATTCTCTGATCGTTGGGTATAGAACCACTTTAGGAATTTATATGGTAGTTGTTTTTTTAGTGGACGTTGAAAATGGCCCATTTGCTCAAATATCCCTTTACAATTTGCTATGTCGCGAATCGATACTTCGAATTGGTTCTAATATAGCTGACATCGCTCTCGATTTTCAGTCCAGTCAAAGCTAATGGAGTCTTCCTTATCTCTATGTAGTGATTGTTCCTTCTACTGGTTTCAATGTTTCTCAGGAAACTTATGATTGCGATACCCGATTTTTATGTTCTTTTCCCTCATGTTTGCCTTTACATTCAACTGTAATTCAGATCACTTGTGCATAATGTGACTTACTCATATATCTTAGCGTGTAAAATTCTATTAGCACTGTTATTTCCATTCTCCTGCTTTTCCCCATATTTTATGTCAGGAGGAGGATATCTCTACGTCAACGGCAAAAATCTTGTAGAGATCCAAAATCGGCCTAGACAAGCTCTTAAATGCCCATCAATTTTTCAGCTGATCTGTGACTAAAAGTCCCTCTTAATTCAAAAGAGACTCTCTATATTGGGAACATAGAGAGCGAAAATCAATTATAGAAATCCCTCCCAGAAAATGGGAGATAAGTACTCTTTCCACTTTTCTGGTTTTAGGTGCAAATTAGCACGTGTTTTGTATACTGACACTTCACTCTATTTTATGTCAGGAAGCCGCAGCTCTATATCAATGGTCAACCCTATGGAAGCACAAAATCGACTTGGAGGAGCCCTCAAGCGCGTACAAATTTCAAATTGTTGAACCAATTCGTTGTATTTTATTTTAAAGAATTCATACCCCAGAATGGAGAGGACAAAGTCCATCCGCAATTTAAATACCTGCACCATAAATCCCAAAGGGAAGAGCCAAGCCAATGCTTAGCCTCCCATTGGAGGTTTTTACTTACAGTAGTTAAATACCTGCAACTTAAATACCTGTACCTTAAATCCCAAAGGGAAGAGCCAAGCCAATGCTTAGCCTCCCATTGGAGGTTTTTACTTACAGTAGTTAAATACCTGCAACTTAAATACCTGTACCTTAAATCCCAAAGGGAAGAGCCAAGCCAATGCTTAGCCTCCCATTGGAGGTTTTTACTTACATAGTTAAATACCTGCAACTTAAATACCCGTACCTTAAATCTCAAAGGGAAGAGCCAAGCCAATGCTTAGCCTCCCATTGGAGGTTTTTATTTACAGTAGTTAAATACCTGCAACTTAAATACCTGTATCTTAAATCCCAAAGGGAAGAGCCAAGCCAATATTTAGCCTCCCATTGGAGGTTTTTACTTACAGTAGTTAAATACCTACAACTTAAATACCTGTACCTTAAATCCTAAAGGGAAGAGCCAAGCCAATGCTTAGCCTCCCATTGGAGGTTTTTACTTACAGTAGTTTAAATACTTGCAACTTAAATACATGTACCTTAAATTCCAAAGGGAAGAGCCAAGCCAATGTTAGGCCTCCCATTGGAGGTGTTTATTCACTGTCATGTACTTCCTATAATTTAATTTTTGAATCATCAGACCCAAAAGATGAGTAGGTCGTAATACTGCACAGAAGTCGTTAACACACTCCCTCTTTCGGCTTCAGGGAATCTTTAACACTTAAAAAATATAACAAATAAAAATATATACCATCCATGCATCCTATTTACAAAGTGAAAACACAAAAGAGAATACCCTACTAGAGCCTTAGGAATAAACCAAGCCTGAGTTGCCGAATTAGGATATCCATGAAATTAAGGTACCGAAAGGGCATTAGTTTTAATTAACTAGTGTAACCAAGTCCCCGAGCTCATAATCTCTGGTTCGCAGGAATAAATTAGTTCTCCCGCTAATTTATTTAGGTTCCTAATCGACCTACCAAGAACGATTAGTGGCGACTCCAAATTTCAAAATCATTTAAACAAAAACCAAAGTTGCGATTCGGTAGGGCTTGGGAGGGTCCGCGTTAGGTTAGTCAAATCTAATTAACCTAATAATCCGTTAACCCCTTTAAGATTTTAAAAATTTTTTAGAGGGTCGCGACATTGACACCTCTCTTCCTTTTCCTTTCTTTGTAAGGAATGATGCTAGACACTACATGAGAAATCTAACATAAGAGATGAGTTCACTTGGGGATTCTTTACTGCCCCGGTCTCTTCAGTTCTATTCCTTGGTGATAACGCCATCTTCAAATTGGAACGAGCAATGATCACCAATGGGGCTTGAGAAATGAATATATACAAGCTCAATTGGGCTGTACAATGGATGTAGTGTATAGGATAAAGAAATGAATGTTCTTCATCATCCTAAGGCACTTGAATTAAAGTTCGAGTTCAATGTAAAGAAACACCCGAAGATTGATGCTAGTCTGAGCAAGAGAATTTCTAACCATTTACCTCATGCCGCTGCTGGAATTACCTCGTCTTGCCCCAATGTGGGGTGGTTCTTGACAGGGTTGAGAAAATGAAACCGCCGCTCAAAAAGGTTTGCAATTGACACATGTAGTGTTTGGATAGAGAATTGGATGCCTCTGTCACTTCGGCTATCGTACCTTTTGCGAGAGAACCCATCGCTTCGAGGAATGCGGATCCTAACTACCACTCATCTCACTAGGGATTAGACTGCGGGACGTGTATGGGAATGGTTTGTATTTCATCATCCTGTCATGCCCCATTCTGTCCATCCGATGCATCATATGTAATTTACGTTCCTTATTCAAAGTTGGTAAATTAATCATGAAGAACAATCATGTATGAACCACACAATGTGCAAGCATTTTTTCAACCAGACAGATGTGGCAATTAATCAGAATTGCCATGCTTCTCAAAAACAGATGAAGGGGAATCTAAGTTACCCCAAGGCATGCGAGCGGATCAAATGAGTTTGAGTCGAGGACGAGCTCATTCTCATGTTTGCCCCAGAATATGTTCGCTCTAGTTATGATATGGCGAAGACCAACATGGTTGGTCGAATGCCCTTGTTTGCCTTATTTCCATCAGGATGGATCACATCAGGTGATCATGGCTTTTGCCAAAATTGGGAATTGCCCCAGACATAGTCACTCCTGGGGATTTGAATTTGAACTCTGGTTGATTACTCGTTCCCACAATTGACCCTGCATAAAAAGAATGTGCATGAGTAGGGTCTTAAAATGATGGAGTGAACGAATATTGGGAAGCTCTGGTTTTGACTTGCTTCAGTAGTAGGAATCGAAGGCATGTCCTCTAGCTTGGCACCTGCAAGAAGAAAATTGGGTGTTACTTTGAAAGACATATGATAAAGAGATAGGACATTTCCCTTTCTTCGAAGTTGGAGCTCGTATCAGTTTGCTTTGTTCTCAATCAGGCCAGGTTTTGGCAGAATCCAAAATTGCCCCCGTACATGCCCTAGCTGAGAGTTTGATTTTGGGAATTTGGTGGACAAGGACTTCTTCTATTTGCCCGGTGTTCCTTTAGTTGATGTCGCATGGCCAAAGGGTCGGTGAAGTAAAGATTTGCCTTGATCGATCGATATCAAATAACTCATGAGATTTTTTTGTGAAAATCTTGATGAACAAGTCATGCAAGCATGCAAGAAGACTCTGGGGATCATGAGTTGTCTTTGTCCATGTGAATGAGTTGCAGAAACTTTGGCGCCTGCTTTGAGAATTCCAAGATTTTTCTTTGGATTTTATTGAGTTTTAAGGGGAAGGGATACTTACCTATCTGGCACAGTGATGACCCCTGTAAAAATGAAAGGAAATGCGTCAGTATATATTCTTCATATTCTGAAAAAATTTGGAACGATACTGCTTTACCCTTGTATGTACTTCTTGTGGACTTGAATTGAAGAAATCCCTTCATTTGGACCAAATTGTATGTCCGTCAAGTGGGCGACATCTAGAAGTGCGTCTCAGATTTGGCAAATTAAACATGCAGAATAGTCATGCATAAATCATGGAATGTGTAAACACAATGCAGATGTGAAGATTTTTTTTTTTTTGCATCATGTGTATTTACAGAATATGCAAGTATGGAAGAAAATTCTCAGGGATGGGAGAATTTGAATTGCCCCTGGGGGTTGTCTCCTTCGACATGTTAGTGTAAACGTTTCCCTCTGTCTTGAATGCCTTGTACGATCCTTTTACCAGTTTTACTGGGTTGAATTTCTCTCGACCTTCGTTGGACACTTCACCATCAGAACCAAGGTTGTGGCAAAGTATTGACTTCGATCTCGTTCGTCGAGTATTCTTGTTTCTTTTTGCAAAAAAGAAATGTGCAAAAAAGTGTGTTATTTATTTACAACATTTACAATATTCCCCAACCCTAGGGATCGAACTCGAGACGTCTCGAACCACTGTCATTCCCCATGCCATCTGGTCCATAAGACCGTAGGCGCTCATGGAGGTTCCTTTTAAGAGTCAATCCTTAAGATGACACGGTGTTGTTGTATTGTACTGGGTAATTCCAGGTCACTATATTTTTCGGGGCGGTTTACAAACCCTGTTAAGAATGGAATAAAATAATTCAGAACTCGAGACGAGTATGAGCAAATTAGAACGATACAGAATTACCCTTCTTTGAGATTGTTTGGGTCTTTCGTTCACATATTCCTCATTTGAAGCCATCCATTCTGTGGCGATGTCCACGAATCTATTTGCCCAAAGTTTTGTTTAATCGGGGAATTTCATTTTTGGGTACGACTGTGTTTTCGGATCAATTCGCAATTTCCTGTAAACAGAAGGGATCTAATTTAGAATCGGGACAACTGAGGGTAAATTGAAACGATACTGCTTTACCCTTCTAGTTCGCTCGGCTTTTTACTCGCAATAAATTCACTATGAGTTTGGTGTGGTAGCAGATTCGAGCATTTAATTGGGGAAAGGAAAATGATTACTTCTTGCTTTCACGCCAATTCTAGACATTCATAAAAGAAGACAACATCCCGCGCAAGATAAAGCATATTCATTCATTCAGGATTGATTTTTCTTCCCCATCTGCAGGCTTTTCCATAATCAGCTGGCTTCATTCCGGACTAGGTACGCGTCGGCCATGTTAAAGGTCTGGTGGTCACTGGCTGAGCATGTGCATCACAGCTTTAATGCTTTACCGATATCAAACTGGTTGATTATGGCGAAAAGATCATTGTCAATGTCCGCTTGGTGGTGATCTGTCCCTTCTTCCTCAGGAGGTATTGATGATGATCCAGTAGCATTGGTCCTTTTGTACCTTCTTCCAATAGAACTCGATCCTGTTATAAACTGGTCTAACTCTCCTCTTAAACATGCATTTTCGATCCTCAGATCATGCATTTCATCGAAGGTGAGGAGGAGGCTGTTGCAGTTGGGGCAGGTGACGGAATCAAAAGCCTCTTTATACATCTTGTTTTCCGCTCGAAGGTTTTCATTTTCAACTCTTAGAAACTCGGCTTCGTTGTGCTCATGACGAGTCTTCATTCGGATTCGCCTATTTTGAAACCAGAACTTGATTTGCGAAGGTTCAAGTCCTAACTCTTGACTCAGTTCCATTTTCTGTTTGCCGTCTGGCATAGGGCATGTTCTGAAGAAATCCTCAAGCCTTTGTACTTGCTCCTTAGTATGGCGACGGTAACGCTTCTTTTGACCCTTACCGTTATTGTCCTTATCTTTACTAAGATCTTGGACGTCGTTGGCGGAAGGGCCAGGCTCCATGGGCTCGATCTCAAACATGGCTTCGAACTCTTCCTCTCCCATATTCAGCAAGCAACGATAGCTCTCGGGAGTATTGGGTTGAGACATCTTCGATTTGGTTGATGATTTCTCAAGATCTGCTATCTTCTCTTGTATTCTCACTCACTCTGAATCGTGTATGCTTTAAAACTCTATTCAAAGTATGGATGAAGATTATCAGGAGGATGTCTCTTTTAAAATTTGGCGTGGGCTTAGCATCTGTATTGCCTCTCCCGAGAGTTCTGTCTTTCTCAATCTTTCCTGCGTGTCTCTTGCTTGGCTCGTCTTTTCTCATCTTTTCATAGTGGTAGGGCTCCCGTCGTCGTCTCCACCGTCGATTTGCGAGCGAGTTCTCCGATAAGGACGAGTCGTATCTTCCTTTCTGCCGAAAATTTCCTTGTCTCCCACTCAGCTCGTTTTTTTATTCTTTCTTTTCCAAAGTGGTGGCGTCTCATCCAGCTTTTCCGCAAAGACGTCGGATTTTGCTTGGCTCGAGGTCGCTGTCTAACTGAAATTCGAGCTAACGAGGGTGGTGCCTAATAGAGAATGGTAGATAAGAGAAATCTTAACTGGTTGATACCATCACTATAAAATCAATATTTACTTCAAAGCAGATTACCATCTTCGCATTCCGCTCATCTGCCTCACCTCTCTCCCCCTTTATTTCATATTCTGCTTTCAAAAATGGCCAATTCTCCTAACCATACCTTCTCCGCCGAAGTCCTGGCTGAGTGGGAGAGACTCTACAATCTTCTTGGTAGAGGTTACTATCATATAGCACAAAACTCTACCGTTGAGGCTGAAATCCTCGGTTTATTTAGGACCGTGGACGCTGCTTCTGTTGAGGGTACCCAACTGGGGAAGGAGTATCGGAACTTCTCGACCCTCTTCATCAATTTCCTGGCTGCCTATAACCGCGCTTATGAGACGGTCCTTGTGACTGCCGTCGTGAAAGCTCGTTACCAAGACCGGCACGAGCGTCTGGCAACAGTCACATTTGTGGCTGATAATCACAAGAAGGCTCTCAAGTTTGCTGTTGACACCTGATTTTTAATCATTTTTTCTATTGCTAAAGTAATAAAAAAATCCATAAAAATTCATAAAATTGAAAAATCAACTTTGGGGACCTTAGCCAAGCCTAGGGAACCAATTTTGACCAAAAAACGATTTTTCATATTTTCAGTATTTTTACGTATTTTTTATTTATTTATTTTCGAAAATTAATAGAAAATCCATAAAAATTCATAAAATTGAAAAATCAACTTTGGGAACCTTAGCCAAGCCTAGGGAACGAATTTTGACCAAAAAATAATTTTTCATATTATATATATTTTAATTTTTTTAAAAACAAAATACAAAAATATTTGAAAATTTTGGAAAAATAACATTTGAGGCCAAAAAAATACACAAAGATAGTTAATATTTTTATTTTAAATCTATTTTCATATTGGCCATCGCAAATTCAGAAAAATCCAATTCGAGTCACGTGTTCCTTCACGAGTATAATCTCGAATCGGGCCTAAAAAAATTTAATTTGAGTCAACTTATTTTTAACTTTCACTTTTTATGAGTTGTGACATTGTCTTCTAATATTTTAAATTTTCATCTTGGCCCAATTATACCCAGAATGACTTAATTTTGCAAAAGGGCTTTAATTAAATTATGCATTATTTTCAGCGACAAGAAATGAGCTTAAATTTGACATGTGGTAAATTTTGGTGTGTCAAAAATTGTGAGGAGATTTGGACTTAAAGAAATATATTTTTTCAAGGACTGAATTGTAAATACTTAAAATTCAAGGACTAGAGTGCAAATACCTAACTCTTGAAGGATTATTTTACAAATAATAAAAAGAAGAGTTAGTGGATAAATTAGAATAGAGAAGGGAAGATGAAGAAGAGGAGATGAAGAAGAGAAGTTGGAGAAGAATGGATGGAGAAAATAAGATAAGAATAGAGAAGGGAAGATGGAGATGAAGAAGAGTTAGTAGAGAAATTAGAATGGAAGATAAGAATAGAGAAGGGAAGATGGAGATTAAGAAGAGTTAGTGGAGAAATTAGAATGGGAGATAAATATGGAGAAGGGAAGATGAAGATGAAGAAGAGTTAGTGGAGAGATTAGAATGTGAGATAGAGATGGAGAATGGAAGATGAAAATGAAGAAGAGTTAGTGGCGACTCCGCTGGGGAATAGAGATTTTTAATTTTTGAAAAAAGATACCAATTGGAATACTTAAATTTTTTCGAAATTTTAAAAGTCTTAGTGGACTTAGGCCAATGAAAATTTCATGGATATCTCGCTTCTGGCGATCTTGCTTGGGACTCATTCTATAGGTGTTATATGTTTTTGCAGGATGGGAGTTATAAGGGGCGGAGTGTTTGGCTAACCCATTTGTTTTGCAGGCTCGGTGTTGGGATTATGTTTAATTTCACACATTTTTAGAAGCGCTGTTTTGATATCAATTGTTGTGCATGTCTTGCATATTCTGAGGATCACAACACCTGCACACACAAGCGTCTAAACCCAAGTCGCGAAATTTTTCCTAGGTAACCATAGATAGGGATCGAATATGCAAAGCTCTTGCGTCGATTACGCTTGGGTTGACCATATTTTGTCCCGCTCATTATCTGAATTGACAATTCTTCCCATTGTGATTTGATTGCGCGGAGGGTAAGGTTGTCAATTCAGATAGTGGGGGCCTTTTAGGTCCATACCCTGTCTCTCCTTCTTTTATTTTCTAGAGTCCACTCCTCACTTGAGTCATGCGCATGACTATGTGATTTGCATTTCTCCAAGGTAAAAGTAAGTTCTCTAATTTTATCTTGTATTTATTTTCGGTCGGTCCATGCTAGGTGTTAGTCAGTTTTTGAGCTTGATATTACGACCATTCTTTTAAAAGAAAATAAAAATTAAATTTGTCCCTCATTTCTTTTTTTTTTTTTTTGAAAAAATGATGTGAAAAAATCCCTTCATGGGAATTTTATTAACCAATAAGAGATTTTTGTCATGTTTTTATTACTTCAATAAAAATGAAATTTTCCTGAAAAAATTTTCCTCTGAAAATTTATTTCAATAAAAAGAAAAATTCTTTAAAAAAAAAACTCTAGTAGACATCAAGTGATTTTATCACATTTTTCAAATTATAAAAACTTGCAAGAAAATTCTTCTCGAGAAATTCGCTCATGTTTTTCTAAGAAAAGTTTCTCTAAATAAAATTAGACTAATGTCTCGGGGGAGTTATATTGACCAATAAGAGATTTTTGTCATGTTTTTCTTGCTTCAATAAAAATGAAATTTTCCTGACAAATTTTCCTCTGAAAATTTATTTCGATAAAAAGAAAAATTCCTTCAAAAAAAAACTTTGGTAAACATCAAGTGATTTTATCACATTCTTTCAAATTATAAAAACTTGCAACAAAAATTCTTTTCGAGAAATTCGCTCATGTTTTTCTAAGAAAATTTTCTCTAAATAAAATTAGACTAATGTCTCGGGGGAATTTTGTTAACCAATAAAGGATTTCTGTTATGTCTTTCCTGCTTCAATAAAAATAAAATTTTCCTGATAAATTTACCTCTGAAAATTTATTTTGATAAAAAGGAAATTCCTTCAAAGATTTTAGTAAACATCAAGAGATTTTGTCACATTCCTTTAAAAAAAATAATAAAAAAAAGAGTAATAAATATGCAAAAAAATTATGTATCAGAAATTAACCCATTTCTTCCTAAAGAAATTTTTTTTCTGATTTCTCTATAAAATAGAAAAAATAAAATTGGACTAATATATGAGTCATGGACCGACATTCCTTGTGTCGCATACTAATTATATCATTTTCTTTTGCAGGGAGATCTTAGATACCCCAGACGGGTGTAAAAATTAAGTTCAATAATATATCAAGAATCATCTTCAGAAATACCAAAAGACGAAAAACACCAAGGCTTCAACCGTTAATTCAGGGAGGCAAACGAACACTGTCCATCTTTGACAGATAGAGTTGTGTCAATCCGTAAACTTGTATGGGCAGTGTATTGTGATATGACGGTGGACTTATACTGATTAAACACGGGGGCATATTTAATGTATTACAGAGGATCCCGCGTCTTTTGAAAGACAATATGGATTATATAATCAGAAACCATGAAATAAGTACCTTAACCTGATTAAATCAACCAGAGACCGGTCTTAAAATTTCCTCGGATCCGAAACACGCGGAGGGTTTTAGAGGACCGAGGTTCTATTAATGAATGTGACCCACAAGTATTTCTCCCAATGCTACAGGCGCCCGACAAGAGCAAGTGGGCACCGAAAGAAACAAAACACGGTTGAAGTGGGGCACGCAACAAATGGCCGAATTTATTGACACACTAATTAAGTGGTGGTAGCTTTATTAATTTACATGATTGAACGCGGGTCTCTAGGCGGCTGGTGGAAAGCCACACTAAATGCCTCTCTAATGTTCTTGATATCATCGTCTACCGCAACCCGCGAGAGCATCATAAAGAAGATTAAACCTAGACGAATACGTCTACTTAGTTTCATCGCACGTTCTCGCCTTTTGTCGATGTCCAAAATTAATGCACAAGCTAGAAGTAATCATTTCCCTTTCCCCCTATTAAATGCTCGGAGCCGTTAACCGCACTAAACTCGAAAAAATTAATATCGAGACGAAATCTGCGTAAATTTGAAGGGTAAATCCGTATCGTTCCAATTTACCCTTAAATTACTCCGGTTTTAAATTTGATCCCTTCTATTTTCAGGAATTTGCAAAAGCGACTCGAGAATACAGTTGTATCCAAAAACCAAATTTCCTGGTCGGGCTAAATTGGGGGCAAATCAACTCATGGACATTACCACGGGATGGACAGCTTCGGTTAAAGAAAAATACAAGCGAAAGATCCGAACAATCTCAGACATGGGTAATTCTGTATCGTTCTAATTTGCACATAATCATCTCGAGTCCTGAATTTTTTTATTCCATTCTTAACAGGGATTGCAAATTACCTCGAGAAATATCGTAACAAGGCCCAAGGTGATACAACAGGGCCGCGTTATCCCCAAGGATTAACCTTTGAAAAGAAAACCCCATGGACACCTATGGTCCAATGGACCGAATGCAGGAATACTCGACGAGTAATACCGAAGTCAATATTTTGCCACATTCTCGGCTTAATGGTGAAGCATCCAACAAAAGTCGAAGAAAACTCAACCCAGCAAAATTGGTAAAAGACTTGTACAAGGCATTCAAGATGAAGGGTAAATCAGTATCGTTTCCAATTTATCCCTTTTAATACCGGTTGACATGTCTCCTTTTTTTGTTACAGGAAATATTTATACTAACATGTAACATGTTGGAGGAGACAAATCCAAAAGAAAATGATGATCATTTGACAAGATCTATTCTGGTGAAAAATGGGGGGCATTTAACTGCTAAACCATGGCGGTCGCTGTCACTAAACAAACCAAAATGCTCCCTCACCCATATGCCTCATCGTGCATGAGCAAAACTTGAGACAAACCGCTCCTCGACATAAGGAGTGGGCTTCCCAATTTGTTCAATCCACCCACATACCAGGGGCAATTCAAATCCGCCCATGTTTGCACATTATATAAATACACATGATGCTAAAAATTGTCACATCGGCATTGTGTTTACACATTTCACGAATTATGTATGATTATTCCGCATGTTTAATTTACCAACTCCAACTTAGAACATAAACTGCATAGGAGACATCAAATGTGCAAAATGGGGCATAACAGGATGAGGAAAGTTAAACCATTTCTACACACGGGTCTAACATTTTAATCTACAGATAAACAGCCTTTCTCTAGAGTGAGAGAAAGCCCCTTCGGACTAAAGTCCCCCATTCAGATTACATTCGAGGCGTTCATATTATGAGAACCTCCTTAAATAGAATTGGTAATGCAAACTTGACAGAATAGTTTTGCATGATCCACATTTTGATTGATTGCATCATGAGTTATCACACAGACTACTTCTAATCATTGCCAACTTAGCTGAACAATTTTGTATGAACCAATGAACGCATTGATGAAAATGCTTGCACATGTTAGCTCTGACATTGCCTGACAGGCAACACATTCCCGGTGTTTGAATTACCTTCCAAAGTCTTGAAATTCATTTGGCGATTATTGAATGAACAAGCCTGGTTGTCGAGAAGCCACCAAGCATTTCTTCCAAATTCTCAGGTAAGTATATCTTCAACCTGAACCTTTCAAGAGAATGAATTCTGATGGTTGTTGGGGTACTCGAATCCATTGCGGTACATACAGGTATCCACCTTCTTCAATAAAGCATGATTTGTCTCAAGAACAGAAATGTTCGAGACCTTTTAATCTCTGCCTCTTTGGTTTATTCCTAAAGCGACAGGAGAATATAATTTGGGTTTGAGCTTCTGCAGGATTCCTGGTCTCCCCAGATTTCAGAATGGCACCCTTTGAGGTACACCAAGCCCTTCTTACAGGCAAACTAAGTCCTTCTTACAGGCAAACTAAGTCCTTCTTACAGGCACAAAGTCCTTCTTACAGGCAAACCAAGTCCTTCTTACAGGTACAAAGTCCTTCTTACAGGCAAATCAAGTCCTTCTTACAGGCAAATCAAGTCCTTCTTACAGGCAAACTAAGTCCTTCTTACAGGCAAACCAAGTCCTTCTTACAGGCACAAAGTCCTTCTTACAGGCAAACCAAGTCCTTCTTACAGGTACAAAGTCCTTCTTACAGGCAAATCAAGTCCTTCTTACAGGCAAATCAAGTCCTTCTTACAGGCAAATCAAGTCCTTCTTACAGGCAAAACAAGTCCTTCTTACAGGCATAAAGTCCTTCTTACAGGCAAATCAAGTCCTTCTTACAGGCACAAAGTCCTTCTTACAGGCACAAAGTCCTTCTTACAGGCAAATCAAGTCCTTCTTACAGGCACAAAGTCCTTCTTACAGGCATAAAGTCCTTCTTATAGGCAAATCAAGTCCTTCTTACATGCATAAAGTCCTTCTTACAGGCAAACAAAGTCCTTCTTACAGGCAAATCAAGTCCTTCTTACAGGCACAAAGTCCTTCTTACAGGCAAAGTAAGTCCTTCTTACAGGCAAAACAAAGTCCTTCTTACAGGCAAACAAAGTCCTTCTTATAGGCAAATCAAGTCCTTCTTACAGGCAAAGCAAGTCCTTCTTACAGGCACAAAGTTCTTCTTACAGGCAAAGCACCAAGTCCTTTTTACTGGCATCAAGTCCTTTCTATAGGCACCAAGTCCTTCTTACAGGTATCTCCATGTGGTGACCTACCATACGGGTCAAATCTCAATCAAAATTTAATCAGTAGAATCCTTTTATTAGGAATCTACCATGGTACGACCCACCATACGGGTCAAATGGTATGACCCACCATACGGGTCAAATTTTAATTCAATTTTTAATCAGTAGAATCCTTTTATTAGGAATCTACCATGGGTTGATCCACCATACGGGTTCAAGTTCAACCACCCTAAAGTTTTTTTATATAACGAATCCTTAGGTTCTCATTTCATTTTCAATGGAACAATCATGTCACGACTCTTTTTATTTCCTTGTATTGAGTCGATAAGAATCCAGGTGTCATCTCGTCTTTGAAATGAATCTCTACCGAGCTTCCTTTCAAAGAGGGGCAGCTGTTGACACCTGATTTTTAATCATTTTTTCTATTGCTAAAGTAATAAAAAATCCATAAAAATTCATAAAATTGAAAAATCAACTTTGGGGACCTTAGCCAAGCCTAGGGAACCAATTTTGACCAAAAAACGATTTTTCATATTTTCAGTATTTTTACGTATTTTTTATTTATTTATTTTCGAAAATTAATAGAAAATCCATAAAAATTCATAAAATTGAAAAATCAACTTTGGGAACCTTAGCCAAGCCTAGGGAACGAATTTTGACCAAAAAATAATTTTTCATATTATATATATTTTAATTTTTTTAAAAAAAATACAAAAATATTTGAAAATTTTGGAAAAATAACATTTGAGACCAAAAAAATACACAAAGATAGTTAATATTTTTATTTTAAATCTATTTTCATATTGGCCATCGCAAATTCAGAAAAATCCAATTCGAGTCACGTGTTCCTTCACGAGTATAATCTCGAATCGGGCCTAAAAAAATTTAATTTGAGTCAACTTATTTTTAACTTTCACTTTTTATGAGTTGTGACATTGTCTTCTAATATTTTAAATTTTCATCTTGGCCCAATTATACCCAGAATGACTTAATTTTGTAAAAGGGCTTTAATTAAATTATGCATTATTTTCAGCGACAAGAAATGAGCTTAAATTTGACATGTGGTAAATTTTGGTGTGTCAAAAATTGTGAGGAGATTTGGACTTAAAGAAATATATTTTTTCAAGGACTGAATTGTAAATACTTAAAATTCAAGGACTAGAGTGCAAATACCTAACTCTTGAAGGATTATTTTACAAATAATAAAAAGAAGAGTTAGTGGATAAATTAGAATAGAGAAGGGAAGATGAAGAAGAGGAGATGAAGAAGAGAAGTTGGAGAAGAATGGATGGAGAAAATAAGATAAGAATAGAGAAGGGAAGATGGAGATGAAGAAGAGTTAGTAGAGAAATTAGAATGGAAGATAAGAATAGAGAAGGGAAGATGGAGATTAAGAAGAGTTAGTGGAGAAATTAGAATGGGAGATAAATATGGAGAAGGGAAGATGAAGATGAAGAAGAGTTAGTGGAGAGATTAGAATGTGAGATAGAGATGGAGAATGGAAGATGAAAATGAAGAAGAGTTAGTGGAGAAATTAGAATGGGAGATAGAGTTAGTGGAAAAATTAGAATGGGAGATAGATGAGTAGATTATAAAAGGAGGATGAAGTGAGCTTGAGAGGGGATTCTTGGGAGAGAAAATTTGAAGTGTTTGGGAGAATTTTTTGGAGAGGAAATTTTGGATGTTTGAGAGAGTTTTGGGAGATTGAAGAAAAATTCGAGAAAAAGAAAATACCAAAAGAGAGAGAATTTTGAAGATGATGGGAGTTTAAAGCTAGGGGTTATCATCACAAATTCCTTCATCGATCAATATAAATCAAGAGTTCATCCTCGTTAACGAGCAAGCAAATTCGAGCTAAGTGTTTTTATTTATTCATTTATTTATGATTTTACTCGCAAATTAGCACAAATTGTATACACTTTCTTCATCTCTTTTTTTCCCCATATTTTATGTCAGGAGAAGGATATCTCTACGTCAACAGCAAAAATCTCGTAGAGATGCAAAAATCGGCCCAGACAAGCTCCTAAGCTGTCCACCGATTTCTCAACTGATCTGTGACTAAAAGTCCCTCTTAATTCAAAAGAAACTCTCTATATTGGGAACATAGAGAGCGAAAATCAATTATAGAAATCCCTCCCAAAAAAATGGGAGATAAGTACTCTTTCCACTCTTCTGGTTTTAGGTGCAGATTAGCACATATTTTGTATACTGACACTTCACTTTATTTTATGTCAGGAAGCCGCAGCTCTATATCAATGGTCAACCCTGTGGAAGCACAAAATCGGCTTGGAGGAGTCCTCAAGCGCGAACAAATTTCAAATTGTTGAATCAATTCGTTGTATTTCATTTTAAAGAATTCATACCCCAGAATGGAGAGGACAAAGTCCATCCGCAATCTAAATACCTGCACCATAAATCCCAAAGGGAAGAGCCAAGCCAATGCTTAGCCTCCCATTGGAGGTTTTTACTTACAGTAGTTAAATACCTGCAACTTAAATACATGCACCTTAAATCCCAAAGGGAAGAGCCAAGCCAATGCTTAGCCTCCCATTGGAGGTTTTTACTTACAGTAGTTAAATACCTGCAACTTAAATACCTGTACCTGAAATCCCAAAGTGAAGAGCCAAGCCAATGCTTAGCCTCCCATTGGAGGTTTTTACTTACAGTAGTTAAATACCTGCAACTTAAATACCTGCACCTTAAATCCCAAAGGGAAGAGCCAAGCCAATGCTTAGCCTCCCATTGGAGGTTTTTACTTACAGTAGTTAAATACCTGCAACTTAAATACATGCACCTTAAATCCCAAAGGGAAGAGCCAAGCCAATGCTTAGCCTCCCATTGGAGGTTTTTACTTACAGTAGTTAAATACCTGCAACTTAAATACCTGTACCTAAAATCCCAAAGGGAAGAGCCAAGCCAATACTTAGCCTCCCATTGGAGGTTTTTACTTACAGTAGTTAAATACCTGCAACTTAAATACCTGTACCTTAAATCCCAAAGGGAAGAGCCAAGCCAATGCTTAGCCTCCCATTGGAGGTTTTTACTTACAGTAATTAAATACCTGCAACTTAAATACATGTACCTTAAATTCCAAAGGGAAGAGCCAAGCCAATGCTTAGCCTCCTATTGGAGGTTTTTACTTACAGTAGTTTAAATACTTGCAACTTAAATACCTGTACCTTAAATCCCAAAGGGAAGAGCCAAGCCAATGCTAGGCCTCCCATTGGAGGTGTTTATTCACTGTCACGTACTTCCTATAATTTAATTTTTGAATCATCAGACCCAAAAGATGAGTAGGTCGTAATACTGCACAGAAGTCGTTAACACACTCCCTCTTTCGGCTTCAGGGAATCTTTAACACTTAAAAAAATATAACAAATAAAAAATATATACCATCCATCCATCCTATTTAAAAAGTGAAAACACAAAAGAGAATACCCTACTAGAGCCTTAGGAATAAACCAAGCCTGAGTTGCCGAATTAGGATATCCATGAAATTAAGATACCGAAAGGGCATTAGTTTTAATTAACTAGTGTAACCAAGTCCCCGAGCTCATAATCTCTGGTTCGCAGGAATAAATTAGTTCTCCCGCTAATTTATTTAGGTTTCTAATCGACCTATCAAGAACGATTAGTGGCGACTCCAAATTTCTAAATCATATAAACAAAAACCAAAGTTGCGATTCGGTAGGGCTTGGGAGGGTCCGCGTTAGGTTAGTCAAATCTAATTAACCTAATAATCCGTTAACCCCCTAGAAATAATAAAAATATTTTCAGAGGGTCGCGACATTTGCCAACGATCAGCTTTCGTGGCTGGTACGTGAAAGGGGAAAGCTGGTGAACCGTCTGGCCTTGGTCCGAACTTACAGCGAACAGGAGCCAGGCAATATTGTGATGAGATGCAAATGCGGTTGGCTGCAGGAGAGACTTGATGACATTATGGCAGACATTGCTTTCGAGAGGGCGGCGATCCCAGACTTGGAGTTTGCCGTCGAGCATTATGAGGCCAATATGGCCCAGGCTAAGGAGAAGTGCGATCGCCTCTTCTTTAGGCTCGCGGAGCTTAATCCCGAGAGCACCCGGTGCACCCAGAGCATCAACTGTTTGGAGAGTCAGTTGAGCTCTTTCGTAATGGTTATCAGGGCCCAGTTTGGCTTTACCTTTCCTCCCCAGTGAGCTATTGTAAAACCTGTTGATGTATGGAATAAAAGGAATGTTTCGCATGTCTATATTTTTATCTTTGCGCCATCTCTTCGTTTCCTCACGAAATCAGAGTCAATACAAGTATCCGACTTGGTTAGGATCAGAGCACCTTCTGGGAGGACTTTCTTGACGTCATATGAACCGTCATAGTTCGGTGCAATCTTCTCTTCTGGAAGAGGGACTGTCGGCAGCAATCTTCACAAGACGAGGTCATCTACCTCTGCTGGATCCAGTCCGCTACTGTCAACTGTACCTCCGAAGGAATACGTATGAAGTGTATTTCTACTTCAACTGGTAGGACTGCCTCAATCTTATCTTATCTTGACAGATGGTGGCTGTAAAATGATGGCCCATCATCTAACAGACAAAAGCGAGACCCCCATTACTTTTCTCTGATGATGATATCGAAACCACGGAAAAAGGATTCAGTGGCAGCCCCCACCGATCATAGTGAGGCCTGTGACTGGTCATTCAAATTAATGCAGCTGCAACCACTCGGTTAATGTGCTAATAATGAGCCCGGCCCCCCGTTGCGTGCCCTACTTTACTCACGCCTTATCTCTTTCAGCGTCCACTTGAATGTGTCGGTCGCCTGTAGCATTGGGAGAAATGTCTGTGGGCCACGCTCAATAATAATTCTCCGATCCACCAAAATTCTCCACGTGGTTCGAATCCGAAAGAGTTAAAAAGCAAGCTTTTAGTCGATTAAATCAAGAAGGCGTTGCAGGGTCGGATCAATATACACGCTTCATGGGTTCTCGATTACACCGTTTACACTTTTTTCAACAAAAATACAGGAGCCCCTCCAATACATTAAGAATGCCCACACGCCTGATCACAATACATAACTTATACATGCTGACTGATTGACACAATTCTGTCTCCGGGAGGTTTGATCTCTTCGCTTGCCCCCAGGGTTATCGGCTAGTAAATCGGTAATTTTGTCGTTTTGTATTCTTCATTATTATTCCTGGTTTGTTATCACTGACGAGTCCAATTTGCTCCCGCTGGGGTACCTATAATTCCCTGTAAAAGTAGAGGCAATAATGAGTATGTGATCAAAAATAGGTCGGTCCATGACAGGTGCCTAGAATCTTTCTCATCTGAGTGTAACTCGTGGGCAAAGGTGATGGTGTACATACAGTGACAGGATTCCATTTCAGAAGATTTTAGTTCGTCCACTTTTGAAAAAAAATTCGTGAAAATTCAACAAGTGCTCAAAATGACGCCCAAATTTACAGACACATGGCTAAGATGATTATGCACAACTTTTATGTTTTGATTTTATCCAAAAAATGTACAGATCAATACAGTTTAATGCATCTTTGGAGAAAATTTGTTCAGAAAGCTGATTTGTCCAGTTTCTGTCTAATGAATGAAAGGCCCATAAAAAATGTGAGTTAAGGTCCAAAATTTTTCAGGCCAATATTTTAAAGTCCATTCTCGAACTTTCATGTTTTGATTTCTAGCAAAAAAGCTTGTTTAGCAGTGCTTATTAATGAAACAAGATGAGGTTAGAAAACTGCCAAAATTTCAGACTGCTTTGCATTGGATCACAAATTCTGTATTAAATGGAAAATTGATTGGATTTATCTGAAAATTTTTGACGTACAAGATCAGAGTCCATTAGACATTTTTCATTCTTTGGTCGGGATCCAGAATTGAGTCGAAGAGGCTCGAGAGAATACTTTGCATTTTTCACCTATTTAGAAAAACGTGAGGTTGGCCCAACTTCGTCCCAAGCAAATGACGTCCATTGGTTCTGATTTTTTTATATGTGGAAGATCATCATGTTGGCTACGACTTTCATTAAGGGTGTTTGCCCAAAATTTGAACATAGAATTTTACAAAAATCGTGCAACACAGAAAGGTAAATTAGAACATGGGGAGAAATTCATCGGATTGCATTTCCTTGAAAAATTCGACCAATCTAACAATGTCATGGACCGACCCAAAATGGAATAAATGCAAGATGAAGTTAGAGAACTTACTTCACCTTGAAAAAAAAATATCATGCAAATCGCATAGACATGCACATGAATTGTGAGTTTAAATCTTAGCCTATCTACACTAAAAGCCTACAAATTGAAGCGAAAGACTTACGGCAAGGCGACAATCTCGCGCACATAATCAAGATTAGCCGTGATCCTCTACGACGTAATCAGGATTAGCCGGGCCTTCCCACTTCGGCTGCTCGAGTTAAAAATTAAAACCACTGCTTTGGTAATCTTACCAAGCCTGAGGCCTAACTTTTAAACTCATTTTTGAAAAGAGGTTCGGGATTGAATCTGGGCTAACTTTCGACGTGATCTCACGCCGAACGCTAGAACCAAATCACAATACCATCCTAAAACTAGTGGCCCAGGTCCGGCCAAGGACGTGTGTGATGTAGTGCTAAAGTAATTAATCGTGCACAATAATTAAATGCAAATACCGCTTCGAAAATGTGCAAAATTTAAATTCTAATTCCCACACACCAAACCTGCAAAACAAAGGGTTAGCCAAACACGTCACCCCTTATAACTCCTATCTGCAAAACCATTTAACACCTAAAGATTAGAATCCAACCAAGTCAAACCGAATGAATTTTCATGAAATTTTCTTGGCCTAAGTCCTCTAGGTTCTTAAATTTTTTCAAAAATTAAGAACAAGTCCCCAGTGGAGTCGCCAAGCTGTCGCGACCTAAAAAAAAACTGGTTTCCCAATTTTTAAAGTTAATGGATTACCAGGTTAATTAAATTGAATTAACTAGCCTAGCTCGAACTCTCCCAAGTTCTACCAAATCGTGACTTAGGTTCAATTTCATAAAAAGAAGGATTTATCTTGGAGTCGCCACTAATCATTTTGGGTAGGTTGATTAGGCACCTAAATAAAGCATCGGGAGAAATACTTTATCCCTACGAGCCAGAGATTAATGAGTTCGGGGGCTTGGTTACACTAGTATTTCTACTAGCGCCCTTTCGGTACCAATTTCATGAAAATGTTCAACTTGGCAATTTTGTTGAATTTTCACTTGAGATTCAAAGGTGCAATTTTTTTTTATTTTCTTTTTATGACAAGGTAAGGAACTAAATTATATGCAATGCATGCGGTTTAATCTAAATATTTACAAGATAAATTACGCGTGCAATTATCTACATGATGTGAAAATGTGCAACAAAAGCAAACCCTCCTTTTTTTTTATTTTTTTAAAGAAAATATTATAATGTGCAATAAAAATCTCAAAAATTGGATATGCAATTTATTCCAAAGAAATGCAATATGTCCAACAAGGTATAATCGAAATTCAAATCAATCCATTTAGGCAACACAATTTCGAATATTCTAAATGATTAGAATCGTTACCTAACTTGGCGGATTTGATTATCGAACTCGGATCTCGGATTTCCTCGTGGATCAAGATTGAGGATTGCGACTCGAACGACGGGGATGGACTCGCGGATTATCTTTTGTTAAATGTGATGCAAATACAATCTAACTATATGACATGTGAAATGTAATGACGTGGCAAGGACTATGCTATATGCATGATGTAGCAGATATGACATGGCAATATATGCATGATGTTTATATTACATACTATGCAAAATGAATGACTTTTTTTTTGGGTATTTTTTATGATTCTTTTTTTTTAAGATTTTGAATGTATTATAAAAGAATGCAAAATCACCCAAAGCAAACAAAGATATGAAGAGAGAGCAGGTAAAGTAAAACTACCCTAAGGACAGTGAAAATAAAACCCGCAACTCGTCGGGTGAATAATTACAGACCAATTGAATAAAACCCGAGACATGATCGGGAATACAACAAAAATGGACCGGAATGGACATCGGTTAAACACCCATCGCCAAGACTCGTAGGTCGGGAGTACAACAAAATGGACCGGAATGGACATCGGTCATACTCCAGTCTTCAAAGCATCGGGCCGAAAGCCAAATGAAACTAATGAACTATCCAATCGGACATGCACAATCACCAATGAGTTAAGACAATTCAAACGCTCAAAGAAAGTTTAACACGTACTGATTAAACTTCATTGAGACCATTTTTTACATTTTCCAATATATTAACACAAAAAATACGAATTAAACCATACTGTGCATGAACATTCTTAGGGAGAAAGCAGTAACCATAAAATACAAAAGAAATAATGAAATGTATGCAAAAATTCTGAGATTTTTTATGTGGATGGGAAAATGTGTCATTGACAACTTTCATGTTTTACAATCTTATTGAAGAAATACTCATTTTCATGTAGAAAATGGTCTTTCATGAGACCTCAGCAGCAAACAAATAAATTTCACAGAACAGACATACTTTAGGATTAAGCTCAAATGGACGCTCAAATCTCAAAATTAATGCACCAAACTTTCCAGTCTACTAAACAAGACCCCAATGAACAACTTTCATTTTTTGTGAAGTTTCAAAAGAAGTCTCTAAACACGAGATAACTATGAATCAAAATGACCATGCACAGAAAAAACACTCAGACTCAAGGACGCCAACAGAATTGCATGATTTCATTAAATGCATTAAAAATATGAAACGTGCATGAATATTTTTGTATTTTTGATATGTTATGCATTAAGATCTTATGAACAAATGTCATGAAGAGGTCTTTATGAAACGAAGTCTAGAATAACCCATGGAAAATCATTTAGTGTGAAAGGTCAGATTAGAAAAATTCCATCTCAGGTTCTGATCACTATATTTCCATATTTCTGCTCTCAATTTCGGGACCTTTTTGACATAGCAAACGACGTCCATTTTCGCGCCATAATATATCAAATCGAAGATCTCAAAGTCATCTACGAATGTTCAGTATATTTGTTTTCGAGATTTCATCATCTAGATATGGAAAATCTAGTTACAATACCACTGGGCGTGCTGATCCGAAATAAAAGTCTGTGAACTTACTTCCCAAAGCATTCCCCCCAAAATCTGCAAGAACTTCCGAGTAACATCCAACGGTGGTATCTCATCCGATTTGAGTGATATTGATATCGTTGGAATCGTCTCGATGTCATCTACAACATATCAAAAATTCAGGATGATCCAACGGTAAAAGTATGTGAGAAGGGTATAAACAGAACACGACCGGAGATCGAGATAACCGGCGGGGGGTTGAACTTCCCGATGACATCCAACGACGAGATCTTGACCGATCTGGGCGATCTTGATATCGTTGGAATCGTCTCGATGTCAGCTACAACATATCAAAAATTCAAGACGATCCAACAGTAAAAAGTATGTGAGAAGGGTATGAACAGAATGCGTTCTTCCTCCCCTCTCCCTCAATCTCACCTAGTTTTTTTTTTCTAGTTTTCTCTCCTCCTCCCATTTTTTCACTAACTTCCTCCTCTCTTCTAATTCCACCATCCTCCATTCTTTATCTCCCATCTCTCATTCTAATTCTTTATCTTCTTTTCTAATTCTACCATCTTCCATTCTCCATCTTTCCTTCTAATTTCTCCATCTTTCCTTCTATATCTCCCTTTCTCCATCTTCTCTTCTATATCTCCCCTTCTCCATCTTCATTTCTAATTTCTCCACTATCCCTGAAGTTTTATGTATTTGCAATTCAGTCCCTGAAGTTTTATGTATTTGCAATTCAGTCCCTGTGGAAAAATTTCTTTGAAGTTCAAAACTTCATAAGCCTTTCGGCACACCTCCCTTACGCTCAATCCAATCGTTTGTCAATTTAAGCTCAAATCCTCCGTCGTTAGCCATAATAAAATGCATGACCGACAAAAAAATTAAATATGCAATGCATGAAAAAATTAATTTTTGGTGAGAACAAATTCTCATTTTTTTATGTACTTAAGTGAATGAATTTTAAAAAGTCAAAATTTAGGTATCAACACCCTTCCAAGCTTCCCCCTCAATCATAATCTTACAAGTTCTTAAATTCTGTCCTTTCAATAGATTGTGTTTCTGTAGCATTTGGGTCACGACCCGTCCAATTTGTTGCACTTAGAATTATGTCGGATTCGAGTAAATATGGGACGAAACATGCCAAGCATCGATTTGATATCTGGCACCTGTCTCTATTACCATGAAAGGTGAAATTAAAGAGAATAACACAGAGAATAACACAAACCATCTCTGAACTTTTGCTTAACGTATAATATGATCGTTGCACTTTATTCTAAATGTTTGATGTGATTTTTGAATTTCTTAATTTGTTCAACTTGATCTCTTAGACTTTGATACATGTTGGAGTAGTTTCTCAATCATATGAAAATATTTAATATTTTCGTCGAGCGAACACATTGAACATTTTTATAAAGTCCGTTATCAAATTTAGTGCGTGAAAAATTAAGGAATCACGTTGAATAAACTAAAATTTCAATAATAATATTAAATATTAGATTAAAGTTTATGTTTCAGGTTGTATAAAAGTTCACTCACCATTTGTGTTATTTTCGCCGTAAAATTACTTAGCAAAATCACACACGTGGCAAAAAAACAAAAAGAAAGAAAGAAAAATCTTGCGCGATCAGCAGCTGCCGTGCTCCAGTGGATGATGACGCTCCATCGGTCGAACGAAGCCCGTGTTCGGACTGTTCCAAACTTTGAACTCCATTCCTCGATAAACAGTCAATCTTATCATCTTATAATTCTCAAATCCGACAGTATCATCCAGCAACATGGAACGCGACGCGCGTGGATTGACGAGCAAGAAAGACCAAGTCCTGCCTTTTGAAAAGTCTTGGCTCTCTCCAGAAATCTCAACTGTTCCACTCTCTCCCTCCCTCGTCACCTACATATACATGCTCGAGCTTGCCCGATCCTCAACTTCAATCCACAGTCCACCAGCACGTTCGATTCTTCCTTCCCGAATCTCCCAACTTCGAATTTCGAACAATTTTTTGGTTCTGCATCATCTTCGACTTCTTCTCCGGTGATCGGCGATTTCTGTTTCCCCAGATGGATCGTCACGGCTTGCTGTGGCCGGAGTCTCTCGGACCGAGGCCGGACGGAATCGGATACGCGTACGGTGCGCCCACGCCCGACGCCGCTGGAGATCCTCCTTTCCCGAGGTCCGGTGAGGCCCCCCACGCCTACAGGAGCGGCAGCCCTTACGGGGAGAGCTGCAGCTTCGGCGACGCGGAGGGCCAGTTCTACTACTACGGGCACCGGCCCTGCGACGGGGACCAGTCGATCGACCCGTGGCTGCTCGCGCTGATGGAGGACCTGAAGGAGCTCTACGTGCGGCGGCGGCACCGGTTCCAGCAGTTTTTCCCGAGGCTGCACGACGAGGTCGAACGGAAGCTGAAGGACGCTCTGCGGTCGAAGAGGACGAGGGAGGTGAGGTCGTTTCAGAGGAGCTTGAGCGTGGGATCGCCCCGGCTGCCGGGTAGAGACGGTGGACTTGGAGACGAGCCGGAGTTGAGGCTCGACAGATTTAAGGTGCGGATGGTTGATTTGGAAGACGACGTTGAAGGAGGCGGCTGTCCCCAAGGCGGTGCGGGTGGTGAGGCCTCCGGCAGCAGCGGCGGCGGCGGGCAAAAGGAGGGGCACAAATGACGGAGATGAACAACTGGAAAGGAAGCATCTGAGTCGGATGAATATATCCTAATGGTTTCCTAAACAGGGATTATTTGAGAAACCCGTGTAATAATTTTTTCGGTTGATTCATTTATTCATTCATTTTTTTCCCTAACCGCTTTGCTATTTTCATTTGCCATCGATGAAGATGTGTAGATGTATATTTTAGTCGATAATAAAATATTTCTTATTTACTAATCATTTCGAGCAAATATCAACGATCATTTCTTAAGAAAATATCCTCCCAATCAATCATTTATCTCAAAATAAACAGAGCTCAAAGTCAATGAAGTACTAATTGTTAATAAAATATATAATGAATTTGGAGAAATTGGATTAACTTTCGTCGACCTTCCAAAAAGAAAAAATGTGAAGGGAAGAAAAAGGTACAAATCTTGAATACTCTAAATAAAGTTTTGTTTGTCAATTTTGTTTATCATTTTCTGTTGAGTTTGCACATTAAAACTTGAGGGCAATAATTAATCAGAGTTGGGTACTCTTGATAGCTAATCAAGACTGTCATCACTAAGAGATGGAGGGAGACACAAATTGGGATTACAACTCCAAATGAGTTGTCTTGAACTAGGAGATAGAGGCAAAGTGGAAAAAAAATCCAACCCAAAAGCTTAAATTTATAGATAAAGAGAAACCACATGAATATAAAAAGCATATATGATCTACTTAGAATCGATATAGAACAACAAAACAACAAAGTCAGTATAGGCTAATATTATTCACTCCTGTTAAATGTGTATCTACGGACTTTGTATAGAAATACCGTGATAAATTGAAATTAGTCGGCTACGTTCCTACCCAATGCGACATTCGAAACAATCAAGTATTTCCACCGTTTTTCAATCCGACAATTGAATTTCTTCGGACACCCAATTAGGTCTCATCGAGTACGGCAGTCGCCTTACTCAAACACGTCACACAATTACCGAAGACAAACGGATCTGTGCTCCTGGAGGTTGCCCAAATAGAACGGAGCAAGTGTAATTTCATGAGTGGTGCCCCCCAGGCGCGTGACTTCTTCCTCACCACGCGCGGGCGTAGGATCTTTTGGAAAATTCTTTTGAACCCTATGAAATTGTCGCTTCCTAGCAGACCCGCCGGAGTTTTAGGACGCGCGTGACAATCATTCTGTTCCAAAAATAATTTCTAAAATAGAAATAGATTTTTCTATTTCTGCCAGAAACAAAAATTTTTTGTTTCTGGTTATGGGTCAAAATCTATTTCTTGAACAGATTTTTTGTTCTAGAAATAGAAAAACAGATTTACATTGTCAAACGAGTTTCTGTTTTAAACATATTTCTGGGATAGATTTGGAACATAAACAGAGAAATAGAAACGTTGTCTTGCGTGTCCTTAATCTTTCGTTTGGGTTCGTGCGTTACATGTGGGCCTGTAGGCATTTGTCAGTGGGCTTGATGTATCATCAAGTTGGGCTAAACATATCCATTCACTAGGTGGAGGTGGCCCAATTTAGGGAAGCCTAACTTGTACTTCCAAAAGGCCAGCGTCATGTCATGCATTTAGCTATTAGAGGTATCTGAAGCTTTATCCTTACGGGCGTCCGCCAAACAGCGCCGGTTCACATGGGTTGGGTGAGAGGTAGATCTGTCAAACGGCAAGTCAAGTTGCACATAGTCCGATTCAAATTGACCTATTTTCAATGCAATGAAAACCTACCCGAATCCCCCCCCCAAAAAAAATATCTACCCGACTCATAATTGCTAAAATACTCAAATATTTAACCCAATCCAAGAAAATTCACACCCAAACTACTGTAAAAGCGAGGAGTAAGTGATCATGAGATCGAATAAGGGTAACATAGAGTGAAAAGATAATCATAGAAGTGAATTAAGTGATCCAACTTGGTGAATGGTAGGCGTGGCCCTCGGGGATTACTCTGAATGGGGTGACGCTCTCGGCCAATCCCTCAAGAGTTTGAGGAGGAATTTTGAGGGTAAAAGGAAGAGAAAGGACTTGTTCTTTAATAGGCATGACACTACAAATTCAAAGATTAGCTGGGTTGTCATCGAAATTTCATGTTTCAAAGGCTTGAATTTCGAGTACAAACCCTACTTAGTACAATCTCTCAACGAACTACTGTACGAGACTGAATTATTATCCTATCACATAGTTGTTACATCCATTGAAACTACGGACATAAGAGATTAGTATTATACACCAAAGTGCTCATCATATCCCATAAAATCACAAAAAAATATATATAATAATAATAAAAATACACGTCCACACACACACACACACACACATATATATATATATATATATATATATATATATATATTTGAATAAAACTATCACGGACACCCTTTTAACCAAATTTATTTAACCTCGAGATCTTAGTGGTGTCATACATTCAAATGCAAACTATATACAACTTTTAGACCTTCTAGTTTATTACATTAACAATAAAATAGCTTAAAGCATTGACCTAGAATACCAATAACTTTGGAGGGTATTTGTGTGAAACTGAGACTTCGTTTATTTAGCGAAAAATGAATAATTTTTTTAAAAAATAATAACTTGTGTTATTTAAAATAATTAGTCAATAATTAGAATTCATGTCTAAACATTCTCGCGAACACTAGAAATTTTTTTTCGTTTAGTTATTTTTGTAAGTAAAAGAATACTTGACCACCCAAGAACTGAGAACAAAAGCCCAGCATCTCAGAAATTCTCTGTGTCCATCGCGCGCCGACATTGGACCCGCCCTCACCACGCGCAAAAGTCAAACCTATCAGTCGTTGCTCAAAGAAACCTAACTCAACCATCAGTCAACACGACCGTGATCCCAGAAAAAGTCAACGAGCTTCTCTCCCCAATCATAAAGCCGCAAGTTCTGAATCCAGTCTTTCCAACATTGTGTTAGCCAAACCTGAAAAAAAGAAAAGAAAAGAAAAGAAATGGTCGCACTCAAGATCACAACCCGTCAATTGTGTCGAGATAAACGCGTGGATTAGATTAGAAGATATCTCACGTCGAATATATATTGCCCATAACTTATTGATTCAAATTTCTTGAGTGAATTTAAATTCACACAGAGCAAACCTAACGGAGATCATTGAGATATGTTGTATGCACGTGTGAGTTGACTTATCGAGCTTAGCATGCTATGCGCTCGAATCGAGGAAATATACGGAATGGAACATGTCAATACAATCGAAGCGCAACTATCTTTCCTGGACACCATCCATGCCAAACGACCTTTTTCAATATTTTCGAGAAGGGCATTTCATCTTGATCTTTTACGCTTCAATTTGTTTTGAAACCGAACTCGATGCCAGTCTAATCATAGCCGAAGAGATAGTAAAATAGCCACATCTCACGAATCACCTTACAGCTACACGACATAAGTGACCTTATGGAAACATACTATCTCACCTATGTACAACCATTCATTTGATGGACCGGTCCGTCCCGATCCACCTTTCAATGTCTTTGCTCGCACGACGGCCTGTAATTATGTTAAAATTAATTGATACAAGGTTATTCAAGATCATGCAAGAAAAACCTTCCACGATTTGCAGCGGCCAGCCGCAGATGGATGGCCATGCCCTGTCGAAGCCCATGTTCGGACCGTCAAAACAAACTTTTGAAGTTGAACACCTAATCAAAAGTCAACCAAATTTTAATATTTAATAAATAATAATAATAATAATAATTTGTTATTAGTATTGCTGTTATTGTCATTACTACTATTACTACTATTGTGTAGCAACAAGGAATGGACTCGTGCGGCGACTGAAAGAAGGGGCGCAAATGACGGAGATGAGCAACTGGAAAGGAAGCATCTAAATCGGATGAATATATCCGAATAGTTTCCTAAACAGAGATCATTTGAGGAACTCGTGTAATAATTTTTTCGGTTGATTCATTTATTCATTTTTTTTCTAACAGCTTTGCTATTTTTTTTTATGCCATCCATGAAGATATGTAGATGTATATTTTAGTCGATAATAAAATATTTTTCATTAGCTAATCATTTCGAGCAAATACTAAAGATCATTTCTTAAGAAAATATCCTTCAAATTAGTCGTTTACCTCGAAATAAGAGGAGCCCAACATCAATGGAGTACTAATTGTTAATAAAATGTATAATGAATTTGGAGAAATTGGATTAACTTTCATCGACCTTCCAAAAATAAAAACATGAAGGAACAAAAAAAAAGGTATAAATCTAACAGTTAATCTTGAATACTCTAAGTAAAGTTTTGTTTGTCAATTTGTTTATCATTTTCTATCGAGTTTGTGCATTAAAATTAGAGGGCGATAATTAATCAAAGTTGGGTACTTTTACGATCGTCACTAATTATGACTCCAAATGAGCCATTTTGGACTAGGAGGAGGAGGGAGACTCACGTGCAATCTTAATTACGAGCGACACGTAAAAATTGACTAATAAGGATCCGATACCTTATTAGAAAGTCTAATCCAAAAGCTTAAGCTTATACATTGGGGGAGATCGCATTAATATAAAGAACATATAGAATACACTCACCACTGATGTAGGACAACAACACAATAACTTTGACCTAGGCTAATATTGTTCACTCCCTTGGAATGTGTATCTACGTTCTCTATAGATTTTGTACAGAAACACCATGATATATTGAAATCATCTAGCTGCATTCCTATCTAATGCGACATTCGAAACAATCAAGTATTTCTACAGCTTTTCAATCCGACAATTGAATCTCTTCGGACACTTGACTAGGTCTCATCAAGTGCAACGGTTGCCTTTCTCAAACATGTTAGACAATTATCGGAGACGTACGGATCTATGCTCCAGATCCGAATCACCTAACATTGGGGTTTCTGTAACATGGTTAACATTACTCAAATCGTGCCGTCTATTTTCATTTGAACGGCCAAGATTGAGCGAGGATTGGGATTCAAAATTATTCAAACCCTAAAAAAATTCTAGTCCATTTTTTTTCCTTCCCCTCAACAAAACATGGCCCAATTTTGGCCGTCCAAATGAAAATAGATGACTTGATTTGAGTAATGTAACTCATATCATAGAAACCTTGATGTTAGGTGATCTGGTTTCCTGTGCTCCAGGAGGTGGGCCGAGGCAAGTGTAATTTCACGAGAGGTGTCCCCCCCCCCCCCCCCTCCCAACCCCGGATGCATAACTTCTTGCTCATTATGCGTGGACGTGGGATCCTTTGGAAAATTCTTTTTAAGCCTATGAAATTACTGCTTCCAAGCAGACACTGGGATCTTAATCCTTCGTCTGGGTTCGTGCGTTACATGTGGGCCTGTAGGCAATTTGTAATGAGCCTGATGAGTTGGGCTAAACATGTCCAACCACTCGGTGGAGGTGGCCCAATTTAGGAAAGCCTAGCTTGTACTTCCAAGAGGCCAGCGTCGTGTCATGCATTTAGCTATTTACAACTCAAGGTGTCCGAGCCTTTCGACCCGACTAATCCTTATGGGCATTTACCAAACCGCGTCCGTTCATATGTATTGGGTGAGACGTAGATCCGTCAAATGATTTAGTCGGGTTGAAAATGATTCAACCCAAATTGATCCGCTATTAATGCAATACAAATCTACCCGACTCTTGACCCCCAACCCTCCCCCCCCAAAAAATGAAAATGTACCCGACTCATAATTGCTAAAACACTCAAATATTTAACCCAATCCATGAAAATTCACACCCAAACCGACATAAAAGCGAGGAGTAAGTGATCATGAGATCGAGTGAGGGCAGTAATGAGTGAAGAGAGAATACTAGAGGTGAATCTAGTGATCCAACTCGGAGAATGGTAGACTTGACCCTTGGGGATTACTCTGAGTGGAGTGAAGCTCTCGGCCAATCCCTCAAGAGTTCAAGGAAGAATTTTGAGCGTAATAAGAAGAGAAAAGACCTGTGCATTAATAGGCACGACACTATAGTTGAGTTGTCACGAAAATTGAAATTTCATGTTTCAAAGGCTTGAATTTTGAGCACAAATCCAGCTTAGTACAATCTCCCGACAAACTTCTGTACGAGACTGAATCATTACCCTATACCACAGTTGTTACATCCACTGAAACTACGGACATAAGAGATTACTATTATACACTAAAGTGCTCATTATATTCCAAAAAATCACGAAAACAACAACAACAGCACCATCACACACACACATATGTATGAACACGTACATACATATGAATAAAACTATCGCTGACGCCCTTTTAACCAAATTTAGTTAGCCTCGAGATCTTAGTAGTGTCATACATTCAATGCAAACTATGCACAACTTTTAGACCTTCTAATCTACGATATTAACAATAAGATAGTTTAAAGCATTAACCTAGAACACCAATAACATTAGAGGCTATTTGTGTGAAACTGAGATTTTTTTTTTGTTTCGTAAAAAATAAATGATTTGAAAAAATAATTGCTCGTGTTAATGAAAAGAATTCATATCTAAATATTCTCGCGAATAATAAAAATAATACTTTCCGTTTAGTTATTTTTATAAGTAATGCAGGCGACGATTTTGGCGGCGAATGAAGGCTGGATCATTGACTTGACCACCCAAGAGCTAAGAACAAAAGCCCAGCATCTCAGAAATTCTCTGTGCCCATCGCGCGCCGACATTGGACCCCCCTCAACACACGCTCAAAAGTCAAACCTATCAGTCGTTGATCAAAGAAACCTACTCAACCATCAGTCAACACGACCGTGAACCCACGAAAAGTCAACGAGCTTCTCTCCCCAATCATAATGCCACAAGTTCTGAATTCAGTCTTTCCAACACTGTGTTCGCCAAACCTGAAGGGAAAAAAAAAAAATTGGCCGCATTCTGGATCACAACCTATCGATTTTGTCGAGATATACGCGTGAATTAGATTAGAAAATATCACATGTCGAAGATATATCGTTCATGACTCATTGGTTCAAAAAAAAAACTTATTGAAGTTGAATTCTGATAGAGCAAACTTAATGAAGATTATTGAGATATATTGTATGCACATGCGAGTTGACTTATCGAGCTGCTGTTGTGCACTCGAATTCAGAGAATACACATATAGAACATACCGATACAATCGAAGTACAACTTTCTTTCTTAGACACCATCCTTGCCAAACGAGGTTTTTCCAGTATCTTCGAGAAGGGTATTTTGCCCCCGATCTTTTATGCTTTATTTTTTTTTTTGAAGCTAAACTCCATGCTAATCTAACGACATCCAAAAAGATAGCAAGATAGCCACATCTCACGAATCATCTTACAGCTACATGATATACGCGACCTCACGGAAGAAACACACCGTCTCGCTCATTCGCGAGCCGTCGTATTGACGATTGAAGCTTAAAATGTACAGCCGTTCATTCGATAGACCGGTCCTGATCCACGTTTCAATGTCTTTGCTCGCACAACGGCCGGCAATTAGGCTGAATTACTCGATACAAGGTTATTCAAGATCATGCAAGAAAAACCTTCCACAACTAGCGGCCGTCCGCAGAGGGATGACCATGCGCTGTCGAAGCGCACGTTCAGACCATCAAAACAAACTTTTGAAGTTGAACGCCTAATCAACAGTCAACGAAATTTTAATATTTAATAAATAATAATGTAATATTGTTGTTGTTGTCGTCCTGCTTACTACTACTACTACGACTATTATTATTATTATTATTATTATATAGCAACTAGGTATGATCTCGTCGTATGCGACGCGCGTTGATTGATGCACGAGAAAGATCAGGTCGTACCTTTGAAAAGTCTCTCTCTCTCTCTCTCTCTGTCTCTCGCATCACCTATATATACTCGAGCTTGGCCGATCATCAGCATCAATCCACAATCCACCAGCACGTTTGATTCTTCCTTCTCAAATCTCCAACTTCGAATTTCGAACAATTTTGGGTGCTGCATCATCTTCGACTTCTTCTCCGGTGATCGGCAATTCCGCTTTCCTCAAATGAATCCGCACAGTACGCTGTGGCCGGAGCATCTCGGGCCCAGGCCGGACGGGATCGGGTGCGTGTCGGCGTCGCCGAAAGCTGCGGAACCTCCTCCTCCTCCTCCTCCTCCCTTCCCGAGCTCCGATTACAACCCCTACGCCTTCAGAAGCGGCAGCCCGTGCGGGGAGGGGTACAACTTCGGCGACGCCGACGGCCAGTTCTACTACTACGGGCACCAGCCCTGCCGCGACGGGGACCAGTCGATCGACCCGTGGCTGCTCGCGCTGATGGAGGACCTGAGGGAACTCTACGTGCGGCGGCGGCACACGTTCCAGCAGCTGTTCCCGAAGCTGCATGGCGAGATCGATCGGAAGCTGGAGGAGGCTCTGCGGTCCAAGATGACGAGGGACGTGAGGGCGTTCCCGAGGAGCTTGAGCGTGGGATCGCCCCGGCTGCCGGGTCGAGACGGAGGAGTAGGAGACGAGCCGGCGTTGAGGCTCGACAGGTTCAAGGTGCGGACGCTTGATTTGGACGACCCCGTTGCCGAGAGCGGCAGTCAACAGGGCAGTCAACAGGGCGGTCAAGGGGGTAACGGCGGTGTGGCCTCTGGCGGCGGCGGCAGAAGAAATGGAGGCATGTGACGGAGATGATGAACAGCGACAAAGGAAGGGGTCGAAAAAGAGACCACAAAAACCATTTAAGTCGGTGTGTGAATATCTCAAAATAATTTGCTAAACAGGAATTATTTGGGAAACCCAATGTAATAATTCATTTGATTGATTCATTTATTCGTTTATTAATTTATTTTTTTCGTTAAAATCTCTGCGAAGAGATTTTTCGGATGCACCTAATTTGCCACCTAACAAGTGACGCATCATTATACTCAACATTTACTCTCGATTGCTAGCTGATGACAAGTATCACCAATCCCGACTCCAAACCAAACGACCATACTTTGAAATTAACAACGTTCGCTCGTGTACACATAAGCCGAGAACGCAAATTCACGTCCGATAGCAAAATCGGTCGGGCCACATTCTTTCCGGTACAACAGTGGAAACGGTCTTAGGGATTTTATGATATTACATCAACAGGACGTCTTAGGCTTTTTGAGCACTCGGCTAATCCCAATCGAGTATGACAGTCCCTCTCCCCGAGCATGTTGAGCAAACAATCGGAGACGTAATCACTGCTTCCAAGCAGACGGGTGGGATCTTGATCCTTCATTAGGGTGTTACATGCGTAGGCCAGTAGGCTATTATTGATGGGCCCGATGCACCATCAAATTGGGCTAAACATATCCATTCATTGGGTCAAGGTGGCCCAATTCCGGAAAGCCTAGCTCGCGCTTCCAAGATGCCAAAGCCCCTCTCATACGATCAGATATCTACAGCACGAGGCATCCAAACCTTTCGACTCAATAAATCTTTTACAGACGCGCGCAAATCGCGACTATCCACATGTGTTGAGTAAGAATCCGCCTAGAGATGGTGGGCATGGCCCTCGAGATGACTCTGATGGGGGCGACACTCTCGGCCAATCCTTCAAGGGGGAATTTTGAGGGGAAAAAAAGACAAAAAAAAAAAAAACTCGTGCATTAGTAGGCATGGCTATATATATTTGGAGATTAATTGAGTTGTCTGAGGCAATTGAAATTTGTTCTTTCAAAGCCTCGAATTTTGAGAACAAGTCTGTGTGAGATTGTAAATCCTTATCTTAGCATATAGTTGTTATAACAATTGAAGCTACACTAGAAAGGACATAGGAGATATAAACTTGGGATCATACACTAAAATTTTCATCAATCTCAGACACCCTTTAACCAAATTTCTTTAACCTCGAGATCTCAGTGGTGCCATACGGTGAAATGCATGTGGCATCGAAGACAACCCACTACACTATGCACAACTTTTTGACCCTCTAGCCTACGACATTAACAATAAAATAGTAGAGAGCATTAATCTAGAACACCACTGTCATCGGAGGCAATTATTGCGAAACTTATGCAATGAATGATTTGGGAAAAAAAATTATCGTAAAAACGTTCGATTGTATTGCTTGAAACGATTAATCCATGAATATTTTTTTTTCATTATCGGTAACGACAGTCAATTGTATTGCTCGAGGCGGGGACCGGCGATCCATGGCAATGGTGATTGGTGACGGGCGGTTAGGGGTGTAATTGGCGGTGAACTCATGATTATAAAGATGCGCATTGATTTGTACAAATTTTGTTTTTTTTTTCTAAAATGACATTGTTTTACATTTTGTTCTCCGAGAATATTAAAATGCGTTCTCCGTAGAAAGGTATCGCTGAGTAATTTCATGTCATCTCTCTCTCTTCCCTTCATTTCGCTCTTTGAGGGGGGAAGCAGATGAGATGGAAAAGCACCTTGGTATTACCTCATATGGGTCCAAGATTCCAATAGGTCAAGTTGTGCATTCAAGGTTAACAGAAGAGAAATAAAGTACCTAAAGGCTAAAGTGCGGGGGGGGGGGGGGGGGGGGGGGGGGAGAGGCGCACTCGAGTTCAACCAATCCGATCCACATCCTAATCGGAACAAGGCATCATTGCTCCCATGATGACACTTTTTGTAATGGGACAAGTGATTTTTTCCCAGCTTTGGAGATGGTGAAGCTATGACTTTTGCTTCTCATGCCCTGAAGTGACATCTTTGGATGTGTGTGTGTGTGTGTGGAGGAGAGAGAGATCATGCCTCGACGTAGACATGGATGGAATCTTAGCCTTAACTCTTTCCTCTTTCATTTGCAATTTCGGGTAATCACTGAAGTGATTCGATGGGATCAAGCTTTCAATAAAAATGATACAGTGCGACCGTGGATTCATATCAATCCCATCGCTGTTAGCCCATTTGGGATAGTGATACTCTTTCGGCTTGAAGTGTTAAAAGAGACTTGTTCCTACCCCCAAGGAAGCTTGTGAGGAGCCCCGCATCATTCGAACCATCTTTAGGGGTCATCGGTTCCCGGTTCGGTCCGGTTTCCCTCAAGAATCGAGCACCAGACCGGTGGTCCCGGTTCCTAATTTGTCGGAACCGGGAATCGAACCGACAAATGGACGGGACCGAACCGAACCAGACCGGACCCGACCAAAAAAAATGTAACCAAAATTATTCTCTAATTATTGAAATTAATAACGTTATAGAACTTCAATGTCTATATAAAATGACTTCCCAATAGAAAAAAAAAAGTAAGAGACCAAGGAACCGAAAGAGATTCACAAACCAAATTAGAAATAAAAAAATAAAAAAAAGGACTGGTCCGGTCCGGTCCGGTCCTAGGAACCAGGAATCGAGAACTGGACCACCCAGTCACCGGTCCTAATTTTAGGAACCGGGAACCAAACCGGACCGAACCTCTATAAAATCGGGAATCGGACCACCGGTCCCGGTCCAAGCAGTCTCGTTCAGGTGGTCTAAGTTGTTCACCCCTAATTTCCCTGTCATCGAAAACCGTGGGCAGCTGCTCAGTCTCCCCGTCCGTTTTGATTCCCTAGGGGCCAACCTCATGATTGCGTCTCTTTCTTCTAGCCAATCAAGCACATCTCCAATTAGACTCTAAGTAAATTTTCCAGTCCATGGGTTCAGAGATATAATCCCCTTGTATTTAGGTTAACGAATGATTATATACTAACTTTGAGGCGGTGATCGTGGGCGGATATTGTGTACGAAAGAACTCGAACAATCGTTGAACCGAGTGAATGAAGATCGGGCGGTTCCTTGAAGAGAAAGTAGCGGGTAATCTCATATGGATTGATAACTTAGCATCCAAAACCCCGCGTTTTAATTCAATTTTTGTTATAAATAAATGTGTTAAAGACCTATTTGCTCATTCGATATATTAGGAATGCAGAAGCCCGATACCTTTCTCCTAATGAATTGTGGGATTAACTGCTCTACACCATACCAATTCTTCTCTCCTTTAATCGAATTATGGATAATGATCTGTGAACTTTTTAATTTTATCAATATGGTTCTTAAACTTTAGTCCAACGTTAAATTTTTAATGTAATTAATATAGTTTCTGAATTTTTGAAGCGCTTCAACTTAGTTCTCGAACTATAGTGAAGATGTTCAATATATCCTTTCATTAATTCAAATTTTGGGATGATTATCGAACATTTTGCTATAGTTCAAGGACTAATTTGAACGCGTTTTAAAAGTTCGGAGATCACATTGAATAAATTGAAAGTTTATAGGCCAAATTACACATTGGGTTAAAGTTCATGAATCAAATTGATCAAATTAGAATTTGATGAAGCCTAAGTCCGAGTAGGTCAACCTATCTAGTTGTACTCACATTCACTAAAAATTTAAGCTAATTAATTATGAGCCAATGAAGATGTATTAACTGCTGCTCTACACCATATCAATTCTCCGACATGAAATTTCTCTAACACAACTCATACATGCATCCTGACATGATATTAAGTGATGTGGCGTATTTGCCCAAGACATCGAGTGCTCAGGGGCCACGCGCAACATGTTACATTTATTTAATACATGAAATCAAAGAAAGGGTTTTGATCTCGAGTTGTTTCTAAGAGTATGGCAAAATTTATTGGTTATATAAAGAAAGCTCCCCTAGTCTTCGGATCGTGGATAATCCAAGGAAGAGGAAAAGACTAATTAAAATAAAAAAGTGGTAGAAAAAGAAACTTCGAATCTGCTGCTTTTCTTTCTTTTACTTCTTTTTTTACGACCCTCCTCTTTGACTTAATTAAGAAATTTCCTCTTCTTTTTTCAAACTGAAATTTGAATTTCGGAGGCAGGAACTCGCGGGACACAAGCCATGCATATTTGAATTTTCTCACCAAAAATAGAGTAAGCAATTTCAAACGCGTGAACGGCTCTTTTTGACCAATGACACTCTGCCTCCGAAGAGAACCTGACCAATCATTTTTTTTTTCGAAGAACACGAACCCAATTTTCGTGGCCTAATTCCCTAAAAAATCTAAAACTCTAGAGTCAGTCTCAAATTTACCCTAATTTTTTTTTATCTCAGAAAAAAAATCCCAAAGTTTAAGTCTAGTCTCAAAATTGTCCCAAAAAAATTTGTCTAAAAAAATACCTTAACCTTTAGGTCTACTCCCAAATTTATCCCAAATCACGTTTTTTTCCTAAGAGAAAAAATCCTAGTGTTTTACTCTAATATCAAATCTGCTCCCATCAGCCCTATGTCCAAAAATCACTATTCATTACCCCTAATTTTCATATCCTACAACGGTTTTCTTTTGGAAAATTTCGACAATATTTCATTGGGGGAAATTATTAACCACATAAAATGCCACATCGGTCTGTACTTGTTACCCCATTACTTTGTTGACGTGGGCTTTTTCGTCAACTTGAAAATGCCATGTTGAGTTGGGATGGGACTACGGGATAGATTTAGATTGAAAGTTTTTATTATTTTTAGACAAAAAAAAAGTTCGGGATAGATTTGAGACTATACCTAAAGTTTCGAATTTTTTTCGAGACCAAAAGAAGTGTGGGATAGTCTTGGAACTAAAACAAAGTTGAGTTTTTTTTTTGTCTGAAATAAAATGAAAGTTTGGGATGGATTTAGGTAACAAGGATAAATTTCGTCCTATCATTTTCAAAGTTGCTTCACTTTCTCGCTTAGAAGTTACACCGTTGACCATACTTATGGTAAAGTAGATATCCCCCCCCCCCCCCTTCCCCCCACAAAAAAACAATGTCGATTTGAAAATTTTTAATATTTGCATTTTTTTCTTTAAATCAAGCAGAGGCAATAATTTATCCGAACTGTAATTACCACCAAACATCGATGAAAATTCATATATTTCCAATCGGACGAGTTTTCGATTGTGACTCCGAGAGCTCGACGAACAGCGAGTTTATTACGAACGCCCTATGTATCTCGTTCTAATGGTGATTTCTTAATTTTCGAGTTATTAATTTCTCGAAAGCTCGCGAATAGTCGCAAGCCATGGAGGGATCGCTTTCATGCTGATTGCTACAAAAGTATATTAAGACCCTGCGATTGCCAACCTTCGAAACCTACTAGATTTGACCCAACAAGAGATGAGGTCACGATCCAATGTGTTTGCTGCTGTGATAATTCTCATATTTCACGTCAAAAAGTTCACCGAACTCGTTCTTTCCACCAATTAAAGATGAGTCTCCGCTGGCTTGAAGTTAAAAGTCATTTGTGCTTTGGCCGTACATGCGTGGTTCGAGATTTTGTGGTCCTGGCTTAGCTAAGATGGTTATGGATAAATCAAGGATCCGTGGTACGAGATTTTTATGCAAAGTGAATGATTTTAAAAAAAAATTTCGTATACACGATCACTCCTATTTTTTACACGATCGAGTAAAAAAAAAATACTTTCACTATCCACGAAGAATATTTGAGCATAAATTACTGTCGGTCGATGATAACGTTTCTCTTTTCGTTTACTTAGTATTTCAAGCGATATAAATGATCAGGACCTTTGTTGGTTTAGCACGTGCCGTCTCAAATAGTTTTTGCGTGCCCCGCAATTTTATCCCGTGGAAATCGAACAAATAATTCCGGTCCCATCGAGAACGATTTGCAATCGCGACAACCTCTCTTTAGACCCTTAACAGGTCCAATTCAAGGACGCAAACGAGGCCACTAATTAACAATTACTCCGCTAATCAATGTGGTCTAATTAAAGGTTCGAACTAATCCTTTTTTTCCGGCCGCCAAACAACTTTTCTTAGATATTCCAAAGAGGAACATGGCACTGTCTACCATCCATCGTTCGCCCATGTGCTCCGTGCGGTCCGGAGATCGACGTGTCACTGCGGATAAATAGTCTGTTCGAGACCGTTCGCGCTTTATCCCTTCTCTTTCATTTCTTTGAAATGAATATATCATAATATAAAGGACGGACATAAATAACTTTTAAACTTTAATTCAATATATGATATTGTTCATAAATTTTTAATTTGCTCGTGTGATCCTTGAATTATTGATCGATGTAGTCCTTCCGTTTGCCTGGATGAAAAATTAAATATTATTTGATGATATGAATTGTTATCGATTGAGCTGAATATTTTAATATGATGACTTTGTTAGAAAAGGGAAAAAAAAAATTAAGGCATTGACGTGCCCATCGTTATTTGATGGGTGTATTGTCATACACTAATTTAAGACAGTTATATCTTCCTTGAATAATTCATGTATAACTTTTTTTTTACTATTTGTCCATTGTTCGAACTTAATGGATTAGAAGCAACATCAGGATATTGAACTTTTTTTCATATGGTCTATGGAGTATATTGAATAATTCATTTTGCCGTTATAAGAAAAACCTATATCTCTCTCTTTTTTTTTTTTCCAAAGCATTTTGAATTGCAGATTGAGATGTACATTGGAAAACTTGTTGTTGTCGAGGAAGGTAACATTTAATAGGAAAACAGAAAGAAAGGAAAAATACAGAGCCCTCGATTTTATAATAATGCTTATCCATAATCATAATCTAATTAGAATAGACAACCTATATTATCTTTAAGTTATTTAATAAATTACTAACCTTTTGCAATTTAATTTACTAAAATGCCAATCAATGGCATCATCCATGACGCACGCGCAACTATTTGACTTAGTTTTTTTTTCCCTACATCTTTGCTGTCCGCACTTTTTAATGCACATCTTACTATATTCCCAACGTATTCTTGTTGCAAAAAAAATTATGTGCCTTTCCTTCCCGGAAATTAAATGGTTTTCCATATGATTAAACTATCAGTGATGTCATGAAAAGTTCAAAGACTGAAAATAATTGGGGGCTCTGTTTATTTCACGAAAAATAAATTTCCGAAAAACGTAATCGCATTTGATTACTGAAAATTGAACCGGGCAAGTGAAATATGGAAAATCTACATAATACTCTAATAAGTCATGGAATATAATTATTGAAAATTGAACCGATCGAGCACCCAGTATATGATGTCCGTCATTACTATCAACTCTTGGATATTTTCGGTGATAACAAGTAAAAATTCGTCGTTGACATTGCTTTACTTATCCTAAAACCACGTCGGATAGCATATTTTGATGACGCGGATTTTTCTCGAAAGAAATCAAAATTACAAATAAGTAGTAATTATCGATTAAAATCGGAGCATGCTGGGGGGGGGGGGGGGGAATGATGGGTGTCTAATATTAGAAAAATTTGACAAGTGATGCTTCTATGTAGGGAGAAGTCAACTTTAGGGCAATGTTTCGATTTTATCATCAAGTGGTCAAATATATTATGTCTCTTTAAAAGATCGTTATCCACCATGGTTCTCAACAAAAAAGCAACTAGTGATGCCCTAATATTTTCTCTCTGTCTTCTAGTATGTTGTTTGTTGTTTGGGATGTAAACCAAGTGCAAATTGCTCACTTGGGTCATGTCACCAACCTGGAATCTAATCTTATATTATTCATTTTAATTTCATACCGTCGATATCCACCTTCCACATTTTAAAAAATTTAACATATATGTAACTCTCATATCTTGCATGTACCCCTTCCTACAATCCAAAAAAAAAAAGGGGGGACGGACGTCGCCAAAATTTCAATAGTTTAAGGTTTCGTGTGTTTTGCAAAAATGAATGATATGAAAAATATTTTCTAAAAAATACTTGCAGAAATGAATGAACGAAATACTTTTTCAAGAGCTCAATACTCTCTGTTTAGCTAGCAAAAAGGCAGATCTTCCTTGCTTATTACGAGATAATCATTAATTCACAAATTTCATTGGAGGCTAATAATTTTCATTTCACATGATTCCCCGCTAAAATATGAATAGATAATGAGAATATTTTACTGGCTAATTATTTCAAGCGATACATGCGATCATTTCAGGGAATATGATTTATTTATTTTTATCGGATGTCTACGAAGGGACGGGAATACAGTTTATTGAATCACTCAATTTTCGTTAAACAAAGGGAGTTTTAATCGTTTTTTTTAATGTTTTTTCCCCCCTCAATTTGAAAATAAAAAGGACTTTAGAGAGAGAGAGAGAGAGAGCCGACAACCTCGAAGAGTGAAGAAGAAGGATCCTTTGTTTGTTTGTTTGTTTTTCTTTTTTTTTTTAAAATAATCTCCAAAAGCCAACGGGGTCCATCGATCCTGGCCCGGCTTGTGAAGCTGACCCGCACTTAGATTTTATAATACATGGAGCAGCGACGCGCATCGTTTACCCTGATTAGTTTCGGATAAGAACTTGTCTCAAAGTCCATCATCATCAAGATCTCATCACGTCCTTTAGTTGGTAGCATTGCTCCCCTTGACCTCTTGGTTTCCAAAACTGATACAAGAATCAAGCAGCCAAGGAACTCTCCAAATTGGTCATAAATTAGAGTCGATCTCGATCCTCGCGAGTTTGGCAATGCCGGAGAAAACTCATCGGATGCCTAGTTTAGCCCCCATGGAGATCCAGCACATTTACATCGAGGAAAAAAAAAATAAAAAAGTTCAAAAAAACCCTTTTTGATTGGATTTATTTGATTTTAAATTTTTTATATTTATACTAATTGAATCCATTTAGCCCATCTTAACAAGGCTAGAGAAAATTTATCAGATCTCTAGTTTTGCTGCACGAAGATTGAGCTCACTTAGATTGAGAAAAAGAAAAAAAAAACACCAAAAAAAAGTCTTAAAAACCCTTTCAATTGGGTCGACTTGATCTTAAACTTTTTGTATTTGCGCAAATTGAATCCATTCAATCTATTTTAACTGGAAATCGCTGACATGGACGAACGCTAACAAAAAAAAAATCTTTCAAATTATTGAAAATGTCAATTTCAAGGCCGGCCAGAAGGAGAAAATAGTTGTAATAGGACTACTAGCCAAACGGGAAAGGATAACGAATTTAATTAATCCCGCATTTGGTAATCATGAGATTTGTAAATTGGACACTCCATTAACCCGTTTTTAATGCTCGCTTTAATCCCGGATCCGAAATTGGAACCCCCATCTCTCTCTCTCTCTTATCCAACCACGCTCTGCGACTCGCGAGTTCCACCAGTTTTCCACTCCTCCGAAGCTCCTCTCGGCGTCGCCAACCACAGCCTCTCTGCTCTTCCCTGAGAATCTCACCTCCGGCTTCGGTTTTCCTTTCTCCCGCGAATCATGCTGAGCATCGGCCGCGGCCTCTCGCCTGCCGACCGAATCGCCAAGAGGACGACGACGGCGACGCCACGCGGCGGCGCGTCCTCGCGCCGGGTTTCTCTGTGAAAGTACGTGAGAAGAAGAAGAAGAAGAAGCAGAGGGAATCGATGATGTTCCGGTGCTGAAATCGTGGATAAGTTTTCGAGATTTTTTTTTTCCCTTTGTTCTTCGGGAGAGGGAAGAGATGATATCTTCGGGGATAAACTTGGTGATGACGGTGATTGGGTTCGCGGTGAGCACCATGTTCATCGTCTTCGTCTGCACGCGGCTCATCTGCGCTCGGATTCAGCTCAACGCTTCTCGACGCTCCTTTGCTCTCGCCGGCCGATCCGATCTTAGCATTGTGCGCGTCTATCTCTCTTCGCCGATTTGTTATTGCTCTTTTTCTGTTTTGAGTCTGACTCGGTTACTCTACTTCACTGGCTTTTTCGCTGGATTTAGATTGCGCGAGAGGCCTTTCGTAGTGCTTCTTTGACTGAATTTTTTCGTGCATAAGCTTTTCTTTCGAACTGGTGATCTTTCCGAAATTGTTCTCATACACCGGTTCTGGATAATTCATTTGCGCCGACTTGCGGGATGTAGAGCTTGAACGTAATCTTCTCCTGTTTTCCTTTTCTTCTTTTTCTCTTTTCAGTTGTTCTCTCTCAATTTTCGTTCACCGTGGTGTTGGTTTGTAAGCATTTTACTCGGTCACACAGATTTGGATTTTCATATTGAAATACTGCTTGTTATTGTCTTTTTCAACTGTTTTGCCTCTCTTCTGACAAAAAGTTGTGTATCGTTTTGGTTTTCTTGCATCTGCTTTGTATGTAGTGAGGCTATTAATGACAAAATTCAACCCTGTATTTGTTGATTTATGGAAAAATCTAAGCTTTTGATAGACAGCTTAAAACTGATTTTTGTAACTAAAGCCTCATCTCCTTCTCTGAACAGCTAGAGCGGGGTTTACATGGTCTTGAACCTGTAGTGGTGTCTAACTTCCCGACAAAGAAATATAGCGACGAGTTCTTCTCTGCGGTCGACGATTCTCAGTATGTTACTTTCTTGATTATTGCGTTTCTTCTGATCTTGGGTAGTAGATAACTGTTATGAATCTTGAGTCTTCAAAGCTTTTCTCTTTCTTCTGCGGTAGAAGTATTGCGAAGTTCGTTCAGTTCATGATTGGGGTACAAGTAGGTCCTTTTGGAGAAGGCATCATGAACATTTTGCGGGGATTGTCATAATCCTATTGCCATGGCATTTACAGCATTATTAGTTCTGAGGGACCGAACTGCGTGGGACCTTGAGAATATGGTACCTGATGTCACACCCCTTTCAGAGTGTCAGTTCCATGATTTTGCTTCAGGACAAACCTTTAGTATAAAGTCCCTTCCATAGCATACTCATTGAGGATTACATGGATCTTATGGTTCTGCCAATCTCCTCTTGCCTACTACTTTTGCTTCAACAGATAGGTTTCTCTTGTCGGAAATCACTTTTTCTCGCGGAGTCTGGGCTCCCCAACTTCTCAACCAGGTCATCAGTTTAGAAAGGTTCCCGCAGCAGCTAGCTGTGCAGCAACAGCATGCTGATATGCCCCTAAGCAGACCATGGACTTGGACAGTTTCTTGCAATTTTTGGACCTGTGTATTCTATACATTCTTGACTGGGCTCAAATTTAGTTTAGCCGTTTTGTATTGCCTTTGATTGTAAGTAAATTTGAATCTCTCGAAAAAGGTACCAAGAGAAAATCTGTTTATCCACACTATTGAATCTACGACTGAATTAATAAATTGTTTTGTAATGGTTCACTCATTGTGGATTTTCCTTTGCATTTACTATTGTGCATCTCAGAACACTCCAACTTTTGTAGCATTATTAGTATGATGATGCTCGTCACACACTAAGGATTTCTTTAGGTTCGAAATTCACGACTCTGTTGGTTGTGAAGTATAGACAGTAGGAAGCCATTGTTAATGTTAGTTTGGCTAAGTATATGAGGTTGAAATGGCAATTGCAGAACAACCTGAAGGGGACTGTGAATTGGATAATTAGGTGAAGAACTAAATTACCTCAAAATATCAACTCAAGAATTTTTGAATAGTTTGGCCATGTGAAGAATTTAAAACTCAAACTCCTTTGTGGAGATTAAACCAACTTTTCCTTTGCCAGATGAAAAGCAAATGTAATATGTTGTCATTCTAATAAATAATTGTTATAATTTGCAACAAAAATATCAAATTTATTACAAACAGTTCAGTGAGATCAGAAAGAAAACAAATCAATTAAGGTTTCTTTGGTACAAGATATTGTCTTAATTGCCCTGTTCAAGAGCCTGGCTAGTTTATGACTTTTCTGTAGCTACAGAATGTTCATAAAGCCACGATTTTCTTCACAATACTCATTTAGTTAGGCAAACCATGAATTGCACTATGATATGATATCTACTCCATTAGAAGGTATATACTTGATAAGAGAGGCCTTTGAATAACTCAATAGTAAAGCTATTTGAAAAAATCTGTGGAAAACATAAGTGTGCCTTTAGGCATCTAGAAACTCATATGAACATGACATGTCAAGAGATTTTGATTTTGCAGGTTTAAGCTGGTTGTCATATTGCATCTTTCTGACCCTTTTTCCCTTTATTCAGAGGGATGTAGCTTGTACGCACACCTTCTCCTTTTAGCTGCTAAACGGTTGGATATAGTTGGCTTTTACTGGTGACATGTGGGTAAAAAGGCCATATGAAGTTATGCATTAGATCTTTGAGTTTGGTTGTTCTTATAGCCCGGTAGACTGGTTTAAGGCAATTCTGTGCCTTGCTATTTCAGTATGGCATGACAACTGTGGTGATTGGATTGCAATAGTGATTCTAACGGTGCTATAGGTGTCATTGCGGTAGCCTAGCACGTTGTTGATATAGCCCACTGCTTTGTAGTTTGCTTGTAGTATGTGAGGATTCAATGTTTTCACCCTCTAAGCCTCTTCAAAGTTTTGAGATCATTCACAAGTTGATGAGAAGTGAATTCCTCTAGGTATTGCTAGATATTAGTTGGCAAGCAAGCAGCTGGTTCCCTTTCTTTTGCTGCACATAAATATTGACCATTCTTTCCGGTCACACATCAGAACCCTCGACAAGATAAATACTACGCCTTGAATATTATAATCAGCTGTTTGTTCTCTCTTTCCTTGCTAATCACTGACATTCCTGATGTTTATATGGTTCCATGAAGGTGTTCTCACTTTTCCACGTGTTGATTGTAAATCGCAATGCAGATGCACTGTTTGTTTGGCCGAATACCATCGCGAAGACATGCTGCGGATCCTCCCCAGTTGTGGGCATTCTTTCCATGCTACATGCATAGACATATGGCTTCAGCAGCATTCCACGTGTCCGGTCTGCCGAATATCATTGCGAGAGTTTTCAGAGAAGAAGCGGTCAATGCAACCTTTATTTAGTTCAGCTCTGCGACCTCATCGAGGCATGGAGACCGTGCGTGTGCACTCCCCTCATTGTCCATTGGCTGCTCACAACATCACATCAAGAGCCAACTACGCCCACAGGATGGACCCGATACGAGAGGATCGCTTTGCCACATTGGAAGGTAGATCAGAACCCGGAGAGAGCATCCACACATTGGACGAACCAGGTCAGTTTTCAAAAGACAAAGGAAATGGGCACACAGAAAGCCAATCTAATGCATGAGAATCTTGGGATGAAAGAGCTAGCTGGACTCTCTCGGACTGACAGCTATAAAATATAGGTTCAACCATGAAAGGTTTATCCTTGAAACTTCGCTGCTTCTGTCTCTTGAGGGTTCACATATGCTGTAAATATGGTAAAAAAAGTCTTTTTCCTAATATTTGTTGATCTCCCATAGCATTAGTTAATTGGTTTGGGGAAGTTTTGTTTAGCTCAGTTGTAGAAACATGTAGTTTCTATCAGGGGTAGCCTGGTGGTTTTCTTTCCTCTCATGTGGCCTACTTTTCTGACTTTCCTCATTACCTCCCACATGCTTTATATTCTCCACAACAGCTGTATCATTAGTGGGCCTTGCTCTTTACTCGACAAGAGCGCTGGATCTCCACCTCTCTTTTGTTTGTACTAAATCTCGATGTTTTCAGCAACTTGGTATTTTCGGTATTTTCTATCTGTGTAAAACTTGATGTGGCTATGACACCCCCCCCCCCACCCCAAAAAAAAAAAATGAATCTTGATGTGGCTCCATTCATCGTATTAATATAATCTTCAGATAAGTCGGATTCAATTTTTCGGTGCACCTAGTCGCCTTCTCTTTTTTCTGAAAGAGAAAGCAGACACTGGTGGATGATTGATTCTATGTTCTCTGCTATTAGTAAAGCAATATCATTGTTTACATCTCCTGTATGAGCTTTTGTTTTTGGTAGACATACATTTGTGTAGGATTCTTATGTTACCTTATCTGCTTGGCTGCGTTACAATTCTTTATCGTGTGCGAGTATATGTTTGGGGGCACTGGGCATGAATGGTAATTGATTTTTCAGGAGACAGTGCTTATATGTGCCTTGTTGGATGAACTAGAGTGCACGTTTCCACCACTCCAAAAGAAATGTCCTGTGTCACATCCAAAACTTAAGTTGGATTGCCTATAACTGCTTCTTCACTTGAATACGGAAGGAGTGTTGTTAGTGTTACGAAGGCTGTCCTGAACCTTACTTACGGCACAAAAGAGGGGAGACAAGGCATAGAGCACAATTTGTGCGGGCTCGGGCGAGTAATTTCCATTTGGGGATCCAGTCTACCCACATAGGCCCTCTTGGGGCCACTTTGCCTCGGAAGGCCATCGCGGTTGGGATCTGACCCGAACTGGCCTGCTCTATGGCAAAATTTAAACCAGACATTTTTTCGATCAGCATATTAACCATGGACAGGGTCGTCGCTAAAACCGTCTCATGCATTTGCTTCCGAGTCAGTCCCCCTTCCCATGCATTGCAAGTTCGTGTTTCCACTCCAGCATCTTCATGCACAATGCAAGCTCACAGAGATGGCAACTCTTTCTTCTATAGAAGAGCCGAGCGTCGTAGCATATCGTCTCATATTCCGGAGTAATACTCCTTGAGAACAGCGGATAACAATGGTGGGTGTTCCACTCCCTCAGCCTGATAGGATTCCCAACTACCCGCGGAGTGGGGAGCTGAAGTATCTCTTTAGGAAGTTGACAATTAGCGACCTTGCGAAAGGGTTAATCCTCCCACCAATGCAGAGCGACCACCTAATGCTTCTTCCGAAGCCACTGGTCGATGCCGTCACCAGGGATGGACTGATGGTCCGGTGTTACACACCAGCTATACACCACAGCGTCATACTAACATTTGATGGAGTCGAGGCCAGTTTCCGGGTCCAGAGATCTGGTGTTTGCGACGAAGTTGGCTTGGAGAATCGATTAGGGATTGGAGACCAAATCGATTGTTGGTCTCTATATGATGCAGAGGATGGTCCGCATGGCAAGTTGAGCTTTCTGATCCAAAAGGTAGGAATTGAGTTAGTTCTCGTGCAGATTCACCATAACATCTTTTACTCGGTTGGTTTTTGTGCCGAGATATAATACAAATGAGGCCGTCATGATATGCTCTACGCGCTGGTTGGGAGCTCCTTCGAAGTATTTAATGCGTCTGCTTCGGGAGGAACAGCGACGTCAAGTTAAAGAGGATCAGGATTCTGAAGACCGACCGCTTAAGAGATTATCCGACACTAAATAATCGATTGCCAGTTTTCTTTCAGTTGCTGGGCCTTTGGCTTTACAATTTGATGGTAATGTGAGCGATGAGCTCTCTGAAGAATTATATAACAATGTTGCATTCTGCTACAAGCACTTTCTCACTTTGATTCGTCTTTCGACCGGTTCGGGCGTTCGCTTTTGCCAGGTCGAAGTCGAGCTTTAAAAACCCGTTTCACAGTTGTCATAATGGAAGAGAAAACAATTTGCTTTTGAAGTACCAAAAACACTTCATGAAAACTCGCCTCACACCTGAAATCTAGATGTCCCTTTGACCGGAGGAGCTGTGTGCGTCCGTGCTGACTCCTCGTTCGAATTTGAGGTGATAATGTTAACACTAGGTAGAAAATCCGACAAGAAAGCCGTTTCTTCTCGAGTTCGGACTTCCAAGGAATGACATACATGCATTGCACTTTTTTCACGTGCCCTCGCCGCCGATACAACATGCTACAAATCGGTCGAGGGTATGGATGATTGTCGAGCTTAGTAGTTAAAAGTGCTAGTGGCCGAAAGGTGGTGTGCAAATTCCAATCTAAAGAAACCTGAAGAACAATTTCTGCAAGGCAGAACATGTGTAACTTGAAGATAACTGAACGAAAACGATTTGCAAGGATTGTTTTTTTCTTTCTAAAAATGATCTTTTATACCTTTTACAAAGATAAATGAGCGAAAACTATTTTAATCGTTTGCGAAAACGTTAGTACATAAATTATTATTGATATCGTTTGCCATGGGACTTACTTTCGACCGTAAAAGTTGAAAACACCACAGCTTTTAACTATCCGTCCAGCTACCTTGATGTGCATTTTCCGCCGAACTTCGACCCGATCCAGCATTTTATACCGGTAATTCAAACCTTGAGTGAACGGGATTGCAGGTGATCAGCAAATCAATTATGTAAAAAACCCCAACAAAACAGAATACTCATTCATCAGCATTCTCTCAAGAAAGATGGGCATGTCTTTCTCTTTCACCTTTGAGCAACAGCATGCTGTTTTGCCCCCTATGCAGACCAGGACTCGGACAGTTTCTTCGATTTGTTCTGACCCTGTGTCATCATGTTGTGTACATTCTTGTATTTGGTGTTGACACCTAAATTTTGACTTTTTAAAATTCATTCACTTAAGTACATAAAAAAATGAGAATTTGTTCTCACCAAAAATTAATTTTTTCATGCATTGCATATTTAATTTTTTGTCGGTCATGCATTTTTATTATGGCTAACGACGGAGGATTTGAGTTTAAATTGACAAACGATTGGACTGAGCGTGAGGGAGGTGTGCCGAAAGGCTTATGAAGTTTTGAACTTAAAAGAAATTTTTCCACAGGGACTGAATTGCAAATACATAAAACTTCAGGGGCTGAATTGCATATACATAAAATTTTAGGGATTGTTTTGCAAAGAAGAGTTAGTGGAGAAATTAGAAAGGAAGATGGAGAAGGGGAGATATAGAAGGGAAGATGGAGAAATTAGAAGGAAAGATGGAGAATGGAAGATGGTAGAATTAGAAGGGAAGATGAAGAATTAGAATGGGAGATGGAAAGATTAGAATGGAAGATGGTGAATTAGAAGGGAAGATGGAGATAAAGAATGGAGGATGGTGGAATTAGAAGGGAAGATGGATATAAAGAAGGGAACATGGTGGAATTAGAATTGAAGATGAAGTTAGTGGAAAAATTAGAATGATAGATGAAGATAGAGAAAGGAAGATGGAGGAGTAGGCTATAAAAGGAGGTAGAATGAGAGCCTTGAGAGGGAGGACTTTTGGGAGAGATTAGAGAGAAATTGAGAAGACTTTGGAGATTGAAGAAAACTTGAGGAGAGATTTTGGGAGAGAAGAAAATTTAAAGAGAAAAAGAAAAAAAAGAGAATTCTTTTAGAAGAGAGAATTGAGGGGAACGAGAGTTCGAAGCTCGGAGTTACCATCTTCATCGATCAATACAATCCGCGAGTCCATCCCGTCGTTCGAGCCGCGATCCGCAATCTTGATCCACGAGGAAATCCGAGGTCCGAGTTCGATAATCAAATCCGCCAAGTTAGGTAATGATTCTAATCATTTAGAATATTCGAAATTGTGTTGCCTAAATGGATTGATTTGAATTTCGATTATACCTTATTGAACATATTGCATTTCTTTGGAATAAATTGCATATCCAATTTTTGAGATTTTTATTGCAAGTTGTAATATTTTCTTTAAAAAAATAAAAAAAGGGGTTTGCTTTTGTTGCACATTTTCACATCATGTAGATAATTGCACGCGTAATTTATCTTGTAAATATTTAGATTAAACCGCATGCATTGCATATAATTTAGTTCCTTACCTTGTCATAAAAAGAAAATAAAAAAAAAATTGCACCTTTGAATCTCAAGTGAAAATTCATCAAAATTGCCAAGTTGGAACATTTTCATGAAATTGGTATCGAAAGGGCGCTAGTAGAAATATTAGTGTAACCAAGTCCCCGAACTCATTAATCTCTGGTTCGTAGGAATAAAGTATTTCTCCCAATGCTTTATTTAGGTGCCTAATCAATCTACCCAAAATGATTAGTAGCGACTCCAAGATAAATCCTTCTTTTGATGAAATTGAACATAAGTCACGATTTGGTAGAACTTGGGAGAGTTCGAGCTAGGCTAGTTAATTCAATTTAATTAACCTGGTAATCTATTAACCTAAAAAGTTTTTTTTAGGTCGCGACATTTGGTTCAAACTTAGTTTGACGTTTCGGATCAACCTTTACTGTAGTTCTCTCGGAAAAAAAGGATACCAAAGACTAAATCAAGATTAAATCTGTTAATCTGAACCATTGAATCTACGGCGGATTCGACTAAATCATTTCACCACAGCTTACTTATTGTGGGTTCTGTCTATCCATTTGCTATTGTTCATTTCAGACCACTTCTCAAACTTTCTGAATATTGTATACATATGATGATGCTCATCACACACGAAGGTGGCTGTTAGGTTTGAAATTAAGGGCCCTATTGGTCGTGAAGTATAGCCAGGAGGAAGCCATTGAAAATGCTAGTTTGGCTAAGCATTGTGGGGTTGAAATATCAATTACTGAAAAACCAGAATGGGACTGTGAATTGGAGCGTTAGGAAACGAAAAACTGCATTATCCCAAAGAATCAAGTCGAGAATTTTAGAATAGCTAGGTCACGCACAAAATTTGAAAACCGAACTCCTCTTTACGGAAGTGATTGAGGACTAATAGAATTCTATGGAGATTAAACCAACTTTTCCTTCTCCAGATGAAAAGCCAAATGTGATTTGTTGCAATTCTACTAAATTTATTAACGCGTTTAATATGATTGCAACAAATAGAACTAACAGATCATAAAGAGCCCAGAGAATTCATGAAGAAAACGATCCATTAATGCTTCTTCGGTATATATTCGTTAATTGCCCTGTTCAAGAGCCAGGCTCGTATATGATTTAATGTAGTTACATGTTGGCAAACCATGACGCTGCAAGATGATATGATGATGCTAAGAGCGGCATTTGTATAACTTGATACTGAAGCTATTTGAGAAGATCTGTGGAAAACGTTAGTGCGCTTTTAGGCATCTCGAAACTCATATGAACACGACATGTCGAGAAATTTTTGATTTTGCAGGTTTTAGCTGGCCGTCATCTTGCATCTTTCTGGCCTCTTTCTCTTTTATTTTGGAGGAACGTAGCTTGTCTTCACAGCTTATCCTTTTGGCTGCCAAAGGTTGGCTTTAGTTGGCTTTTACCGGCGACATCAACATGCGGGTCGAAAGGCCAGATGAAAGTTATGCCTTAGATATTTGAGTTTGGTCCTTCCTGTATAGCCAGGCAGACGATGTTACTGTCGTAAGGACATTCCCGTGCCTCGCTACTTCAGTATGTCGAAGCAACTGTAGTGATGGGATTGCAGTAGTGGTTCTTACAGTCACATGGGTGTCGTTGCGCTAGCTTATTACATTGCTGGGATAGCCCAATGCTCTATAGTTTGCTTGTATTATGCAAGGAATCGATGTCGTAACCCTCTCAACGTCTTCTGAGTTTCGAGGCCGTTAACGAGCCGACGATCTTGTGAATCGCTTGAAATTTTTCTTAACTCTAGTTGACAAGCAAGCAGCCAGTTGTGTTTCTTTTGCTGCACATAGGCGAATGGGCAGTGACTGGTTAATTATATCAATATTAGATTGATCTCTATTTCAAGGTTTATATGAGCATCTATGTTTAGTTTCGTTCTTTGATTTTACTGGTTTATCATTACAATCTGACCATTTTTTTTAAGGTCACACGTCAGAAACCTTCACAGGGCAAATGCTGCCCTTTGGATTCAACTACCAGCTGTTTGTCCTCTCTTTCTATCCTATTCACTGATAATCCTGGATAAGAATAAAGTGGAAAAGATAATTGAGCAATTTCGTGTATTTTGATGTAGAGTACATGACCTTACTCATAGGCTTTACATGATGACTATATAAGGTAATAGGATAGTACATCATCAATTACAGATAATCAGGTTAAATATTAAAAATCCTTATTATATTTCGTATTATCTCCAACAGGGTGTGTCTTGAGGAAGGCATGGCAGTCTAGTTAGCTGACGGAGTATAGACAAGTCGAAGATATCGGATGAAATGATTGATTGTCTATAATGATGTGCTTGGTACGTTCATGGAAAATATAATTTCTATGCTATTTGGATAGTACTACGGTTGTTGCTATAAACAACCGTATCGCTATTCAGACGGGAAAAGTATTGAAAAAAATCATAAACCGACTGTATTGATACCAATTTAGTTATAAATCTTTTAATTAGACCAATTCAGTCCTAAGCCTTTTTGCATTGGTACGTATTGAGTCTATCCGACTAATTTTAGTCGGAAATCGTTGACAATGGACTTTGACCGTCCTATATGTAACGGCTAGCACTAACATGAATATTTTAATATTGTTTAATAATATTTTAATTTGTTTTTTTTTAATTTGCTGCTAGTTGGCAAGGGCAGCCGGTACGCCCTTGCCCATGATTTCATGGTCGCGGTGAGGGTCGGCCAACAACCCTTGCGACCAATTGCAAAAAAAAAAAAGTTAAAGCTTAGAAAAGAAAAGAAATGAAAATAGAACAAAACAAATTATTAACAATTCAAAATACTATTAAAGTAATATTAAAAATTATTCACCTGGTCATGCCACATAGGATGGCCGATTTTTAAGTTAACAAATTCCTGTCAAAATCAGTTGGACAAACTTAATTCATACAAATGCAGAAATGTTTAGGCTTAACTTGATCAAATTAAAAAAAAATTAGGATTGAATTAATATCAACACAAAATTTTTAAGACTTTTTTTTTTTTAGTACTTCTACCCCATTTCGATGCTCTCCCATATTGATTGACCCGACTAGACCTACTTTATAGGCCTGTTAAATAGGTGGATCGGGTCGGATCATAAATGATCGGGCCAAGTAATTTCCATTTTGGGATCGAGTCTACTCGCATATGCCCCGCTTGGGGCCGCCATGCCTGGCAAGGCCATCGCCGTTGGGATCCGAACTGAACCGGCCCGCTCGGTGACAAAATTTAAACCACAGACATTTCTTTGATCAGCGTGTAAACCATAGACAGGGTAGTTGCTAAAACTGCCTCATGCAGTCGCTTCCGAGTCAGTCCACCTTCCCATGCACTGTAATTTCATGTTTCCGCTCCAGTGTGTTCATGCGCAGTGCAAGCTCACACAGATGGTAACTCTTTCTTCCTATAGAAGAGCCGAGCCCCGTAGCATATCTATCTCACATTCCGAAGCAAACACTACTTGAGAAACAGGGGACAGCAATGTCGGGTGTTCCGCCCCCTCAGCCTGATAAGATTCTCAACTACCCGCAAAATGGGGTGCTGAAGTATCTCTTCAGGAAGAAGTTGATGATTAGCGACCTTGCGATCGGGTTAATGCTCACGCACATTCCGAGCAGCTTCCTGATAGGTCTTTCGAGGCAGATGCTGGATGCCATCATGAAGGATGGACTGACGGTCCCGTGTTACACGCCAGCTATGCATCATCGCGTCCTACTAACATTCGATGGACTCGAGGCCAGTTTCCGGTTCCAGAGATCTGGCGGTTGGGACGAAATTGCCGACGAGAATCGATTTGGAATAGGGCACCAAATCGATTGTTGGTCTCTATATGATGCAGAGGATGGTCCGCATGGCAAGTTGAGCTTTCTGATCCAACCGGTCGAGAGTCGAGTCAGTTTTCATGCAAGTTCACCATAACATCTTTGACTCGGTTGGTTTTTGTGCCGAGACATCATAATACAAAATGAGGCTGTCATGATATGCTCTCTGCATGCAGGTTGGCAGCGACGATGAGGAATTTCATGCGTCTGCTTCAGGAGGAACAGATACATCAAGTTAAAAAGGATCGGGATTCTGAAGACCGACCGCTTAAGAGATTATCCGAAACTAAATAATCGATTGCTAGATTCCTTTCTGTCCTTTCAGTTTCTGCAGGGTCTTTCGCTTTACAATTTGATGGTAATGTGAGCGATGAGCTCTCTGAGGAATTAGCTAACCAAGTTGCATTCTGCGCTTTCCCGCTTCATGACTTTGCTTTAAGCGTGCAAAGCATCAGGGGGGCTGCTGCTAAGTCGAGCCGGCCGTTCGAAAATTTGCCTAGGCTTTCAAAATTCCGCAGGCACTTTCTCGCTATCATTTGTCTTTCGAGAGTTCCTTCTAATCACCGCATGATAATCCGGACACTAAATTCATGAATCATGGCATGTATCTGAATAGCAACAATCTGCATGGCCGGTGACATAACAACCAGGTGACTGGTTCGGGCGTTCGCTTTTGCCAAGTCGAAGTCGAGCTTTAAAAACCCGTTTCGCAATTTGTTATAACGGAAGCTGTGCACGTCCGAGCGACTCCTCGTTCGAATTTGAGGTGATAATGTTATTACTAGGTCCGATAAGAAACCCTTTTCTTCTCAAGTTTGGACTTCAAGAAATGGTTACATTTTTTTTTTTCGCTTGCCCTCCCCGCCGCCGATACAAAATACTACGAATCTGTGGAAGGTATGGATGATTTTCGAGCTTAACCATTAAAGCGCTGGTGGCTGAAAGGCGGTGTCCAAATTCTAATCTTAGAAACGTGAAGAACAATTTCTGCGAGGCAGAACATGCGTGCCTTGAAGATTCGAGCACGATTTGCTCCTTCGACATCGTATAGGTTCCATGCGACACCATGTTGCTATACAAAAGCTTTAAGCTAACAAAAGATGATGTCTACTTGAGATCAGAGGATGACGATGGCGGATGTTTCGCTCCCTCGGCCTGATAAGATTCTCGACTACCCGTGAAACAGGGAACTGAAATATCTCTTCAGGAAGGAGTTGACGAGCAGTGACGTGGAGAGAGGGTTAATCCTCTCCTAGCTGTCGAACTTCCACCTCGGAAATCTTCCAAGGCCATTGCTTGATGACGTTCCTGGGAGTGGACTGATGGTCTCGTGTTACACACCAGCTATACACCGCGGTGGCATGGTGCTGAGAAACAGTCCAGCTATGACCAGTTACTTCCGGTACCAGAAACTCAGTTGGGACCACAATGTTGTCGAGAATCGACTCCTCGTCGGGCACGAAATCCACTGCTGGTATCTGTATGATGCAGAGGATGGTCTGCAGGGCAATTTGAGCTTTCTGATCCAACCGGTAAGAATCTAGTCGGGTAAATTTTCATGCAAATGTACCACAACATCTCGACTAGGTTAGTTCTTGTTCCGAGTCTGAACGCACTGGAATTCAAAATGAGGTGCTGCTTGCGGGTTGGCAACTATGTGGTACCTCAGGAAGCTGCTTCAGGAGGAACAGAAACATCAAGCGACGCGAAATGATTGATCGCCAGCTTTTGCTTTCCGTTTTTTCAGTTTTGGGGGTCTTTCGGCTTTAGAAGTTGATAAATAAATCACGAGATGATTATCGGTACATAACTGTTGATCATCTAGTCTGAGACTCAAAGTCCTGTCAACTGGCTTCAAAGAAGGAGAGTCAAATATCGGCTGTTGATCCTTCACTCCCGTTTGAATGAGACAGAGACCGCGTATTGAGCGAGAATGTTGCTGGAATCTGGTAAGAAAGGTCTTTCTTCTCGAGTTTGGCCTTCGAGGAGTGACATACATGTGTCGTGTAATTTCACTTGCCCCTCACTGCCGATATAAATACTGAGTCGGTTCGAAGGTACGGATGATTGCCGAGCTTAGTGGAAAGTGCGAGCAGTCGGAAGGTGTCGTTCTGTTCCTATTCTTAGGAACGCGAAGCGCGATTTTTGCAAGGCGAAACAAGAGCAACTCAAAGATTCGAGCACAAGATCTGCTGCTTTGAGCCACAAAAGATGATGTCCTGATGCAATAAGAAAACATGAAAATTTGCATCGCCCAGGACTACTCTTCACCCACCTACAAATCAGGAGAACACAACGGAAAAAGAAGCAGACCCCTTGAAACCAATTTTGATTAGTAAAAAAATGAATGATTTGGACGATTTTTCTTTTCTTAAAACAATCATTTATACTTTATCTCTCTTGCAAAAATGTACGAACGAAAACTATCTTCGTTGCTTACGAAAATGTTTAGACACAAATTATTATGGATGATGAATTTTTTTTCAATGACTTATTATTACAAACGATAGAGGCGATCATTTTTAAGGTAATATTTTCTAAATTATTTAATTTCCATGATATAAGCGGAGCATAAATATCAATAATCCAAGAGAGAGACAGAGAGATCACTTCTACCTCTTCCTTTTCGGTAAGAATGCATGCAAAGTCACTTAAATCATCATAGATAACCATGAAACCAAAGCACGAAGCAACTTTCAAGAGCATCTTCTGGGAAACTTAATATGGAGCCACTTTCACTACCTTGAATATGGAGATAATGAGGAAGTTATCTTTAGTTTTATGTTGTAACTTATTACTGTATTCTCCATAAGACAAAGCTTCATACACAACCTATTTAATCTGTATTAATGTTCTAGATAATGTTTTGACATTCAGTAAATTTGTTTGGACATGGGGTAGTAGCATATCCTACAACAACTAATTGAGAATGAAAAAAATTCAAGATTTGCAACAAAATTATAGCAAACTTTGCTTGATAGTGGAATCTATTGAAGGTTAAGGTTTACATATGACCGATTAAACTAACATTTGACATGATGCCACCAACTATAGGGTTCAATTTATGTTGCCACCACCAACTATGTTAACTGCTTAAACTATGACAAAACATAAACCAAAGACACAGTGATTTCGCTGAAAAGCTGCCTCATGCATTTGTTTCTGAGTCAGTCCCACCTTCTCACGCATCATGGTTTCGTGTTTCCACTCCAGTTTCTTCATGCAAAACGCAAGCTCACACAGATGGCAACTCTTTCTTCCTATAGAAGAGCCAAGCCCCATATCGTATCGTCTCATAATCCGGAAATAGTGCTACTCGAGATTGGAGGGTAGCGCTGGCAGGTGTTTCGATCCCTCCGCCCCGATAAGATTCTCAACTACCCGCAGAAAGGGGAGCTGAAATTTCTCTTCAGGAAGAAGTTGACAAGCAGCGACGTTTCCACCGGGTTAGTCCTCACGGCAAATTCGAACTACCACCTAAGATATCTCCCGAGGCCGCTGCTCGATGTCATCGCCAGGGATGGACTGACAGTCTGGTGTTACACACCAGCTATGCACCATGGCGGCATCGTACTAAAAAGCCATGCCGTATATTTCCGGTTCAAGAAAACTGGTTGGGACCAAATTGTCGTCGCGAATGGATTCCTCAGTGGACAAGAAATTGATTGCTGGTATCTATATGATGCAGAGGATGGTCCGCGCGGCAGCTTGAGATTTCTGATCCAACCGGTACGAATTGAGTCACTTTTCATGTGAATATCTCATAAGATCTAATGCACTGTAGTTCAAAATGAGGCTGAGTCATAACATGCTCTGCAGGTTGGAGACTATATGGTCCCTCAGGAAGCTGCTTCAGGAGGAGCAGGAACATCAGGTGGAAGTTAAAGAGGACCAGGATTCTGAACAATGCTAGAAAATATTCCACGCTAAACGATAAATTGCTAGTTTTCCTTCTGTTTTTTCAGTTCGTGGGTCCTTGGCTTTAGAATTTGATGATAAATTAAGCGACGATTATACGAAGAATTAGGTAAAACCGACTCGCATCCCTGAGTTTCCCTGCTTCATAACTTTCTTAAAGCGCACCGAAGCTTTGGTGTTGCATCCTCGAGTTTTCCTTCTTTTCATCACGTTTCGCGATTGCTTCCACCAATTCTTCCGGCGTTCTTTCCTCCACAGATATAACTGAAGATGGAGTTGCCGTGGGACTTGCTTTCGATCACGAAAGATGAAAACACCGCAACTTTTAACTATCCTTCCAGCTACCTGGTTGTGCTTTTTCCGCTGAACTTGGACCCAATCCCATGGTTAATACCGGCAATTAAAACGGAAGACTAAATCTGTTGATCTTAACCATCGAATCTATGGCAGAATCAACTAAATTGTTTCGTCACGGTTCAATTATTGTGGGTTCTGTCTTTCCCATTTGCTAATGTTCATTGCAGACCGCTTCTCAAACTTTTTGAGCACTATAGGTACGATGATGCTCGTCACATAAGACGGTGGCTGTCTTTAGGTTCGAAATTAACGGCTCTATTCGTCTCGTGAAGTATATATATAGTCAGGAGGAAGCCTCTGAAAATGCTGCTGCTTTGGCCAAATGTTGTGAGAGTGAAGACCCAGAATTGGATTGTGAATCGGAAATAAGGAAAACGAAAAACTGCATTATCTCAAAAAATCAAGTAGAGAACTTTGGAATAGTTTGGTCGCTAATCGAGTGAGGACTAATAGAATTCTATGGAGATTAAACCAACTTTTCCTTTCCCAGATGAAAAGCCAATTGTGATTGTTCCAATTCTACTAAATTTATTAACGTGTATGATTGCAACAAATAGAACGAATAGATGACACACATTTCAGAGAAATTATGAAGGAAACAAATCAATCAATGCTTCTCTGGCAAAATACATTAGTTTAACTGCCCTGTTCAAGAGTCAGGATCGGATACGATTTGATGTAGTTACATATTGGTCCATGAAGCTAAGATGTTCGTCACAGTGACTGTCTAGTTTGGCAAACCATGATTTCGCGAAATGATGTGATGATTCTAAGAGCGGCATTTGTATGACTCGATACCAAAAAGCCGGATCGAGCATTTATTGCTTTTCGATTATTGTGATTGTCTGAGTAACGTTGTATGAAAAGGATTTGGTTATCGAAGACTATAACGTTTTGGTTTGTGACGTTGATTTTTGATATGGAATTTTGGATTTGGTTTGTGGATTATTAGAATCGATGTTAGTCGATTATGCTCATATCACTATGCTTAGAATTTAGTGACGGGTTGAGTATGCATACTGTTTGTTAGGACATCCTTCTGGGCCTAGTCACTAGCTGATAATAGGTGGAGACCTTGCTGGGGAGAATCTTGGTTGCCTTGTTACCAGGCATTATGTCATGGTCATGATTTGAGATTGAGCAATAGATTGGTCGATAGAATGGACTATCGATATATGATTTGAGATTTGTCAATGGAACAGACCTTTGATGTGTGATTTAGTGAGATTAATCTGTAGACTCAACCATTGATGTTTGTTATTTCGGATATGTATACAATTATGCTAAAGCAACATATCTCATTTTTATCTTGTATGTGTTATATACTGAAATTGAGAAAAGAGAGTTTTGGTACTATTTTGTAAAGTGCATAGTAATTGTTTGATCTACTTAGAAGAGATATATACTACTCACTGAGCTGTGATTGCTCACCCTTAAAGATGGCCACGGGCCGGTTCTAGCTCGGAACCGGCCCGGGTCAAACCCAGAACCGGCCCGGTCAACGGGCCGGTTCATTGCGAACCGGAACCGGCCCATGTGGGACGGATCGGTTTCGGGTTGTAATTTTCCCAAATCGGCCCGGCCCAAACGGCTATAATATAGCCGTTTATTAGTTTTTTTTTTTTAATAATTATTAAATAAATTTTTTTAATTTAAAAAATAACTATAACCATTATAAATATCCATATTCACCTTTCATTTTTCCTCACAACTTCCCTCAAATTCTCTCATTTCTCTCATTTCTCAAATTCTCTCAAATTCTCTCAACTTCGCTCAAATTCTCTCAAATTCGCTCAATTTCTTCCGCTCAATTCTCTCAAAAAATGGCTAGTAGAAGAGGAAAGAGCCCGATGATTCCCGAAGAATCCAATTATTCTCATGATCCTTGTGAGTATGCACATTGAGGATACGATGACGAAGATGATATCAACGTTATTCCTAATATCGAGCACATCCCGACGCAAGAAAGTGTACAACCAACTACCAATACCGAAGAAGTATCAACAACAAAAGAAATGAGTCGAGGGAGTGCATTCATCATATGGCAACACTTCACCAAGCAACATTTAGAAGGCAACGACTACAATCTCATATGTAACCATTGCAAAAAAGTATACAGGTTTACAACTGGAAGCGGTTATGGAACATATCGTCGACATTTGGCGTCAAAACATCCAACGGAATTCGGGATCGACACGAGGCAACAACAAATTCCCAAGTTTGTCGATTCTAACACTTCTAATTTATTTCGTTACGATAGAAATAATTATGAGGAAGAACTTGCTAAATTTACTGCCGTTGAACATTTAGCGTTTAATTTTGGTGAAAATTTTGGTTTTAATACTTTTGTACAAAATGCATGTACTTCACAAGCAAAACTCGTTTCGAGAAATACGGTTAAACGCCAAATGTTTAAACTTTATAAAAAAGGAAAAGATGATTTGAGAAATTTTTTTGCATTTTTCAATGGACGTGTGCATAAAGGTAATGACATTTGGAGTGATCCTTGGCAAACTCATTATTATATGGGTATTACATGTCATTGGATAGACGATGAATGGAACATTCAAAAAATAATTATTGCATTTCGATTTTTTGATGAATCGCATACGGTACATAATATTTATAGAATAATTAAGCAAGTTTTAGAAGAATATTTATTGGTTAATAAAATTTTTTCAATTGGTTTTGATAATGCCACGTCAAATACTGCTTCTGTTCGCGAGTTAGAAACAATTTGTAAATCCGCTTTTGGTGGAAATTTTTTCACATTAGATGTGCTTGCCATGTTTTAAATTTATGCGTACAAGATGGTTTACGAACTCTTGAAGATGCTCTTTGTCCAATAAAAACAACAATTACATATTTATGGAAACATTCCCAAGTTATGAGAGAATGGGGTAAATTTTGTAAACAAAATGGAAAAAAACCAAAAAAATTTCCAAGAGATGTTCCACATCGTTGGAATTCTACATACGAGTTGCTTAATCAATCTTTTTCATATAAAGAATTATTATGTACATTTTTTGCGAATTATGTTCCTCAAAGTAATTTATACCTACAAGAGTGGGATATTTTCAAAAGAATTTTAGATTTGTTAAAAGTTTTTAATAATGCAACTTATACTTTATCCGGTGTTTATTATCCTACTACACATTTATTTTTAACAGAGTGTCTAAATATTGTTGATATTTTTCAAGAAAATGAAGGCGATAATCAATTAGGTCCAACTATTATAGCAATGCGAACGAAATGGATGCAATATTATACCAAAATTCCTATTATCTATTTGGTTGCTTGTATTTTGGATCCACGTACGAAAATGGAGGGCTTACTTGATGATTTGAATTCATACTATGAGTGTTTACATTTGATTGAAACCGTAAATATTAGAGATATAGAAAAAGAAGTTAAAGATATAATAATAGAATTGTATAATGATTTTTGTAATAGATATAATATAGTTGGTGATAGTAGAACTTCTTCCCAAGTTAGTGGCATGCAAGGTAAGCACCGAGGTAGAGGGTCTAGAAATCTAATAAATAGACAAAAAAGACAAAAGGGAATAATGGGAAATATTTCTGAAATATAAATTTATTTAACTACTGAATTTGAGTTTCCTCAATCAGACGGCATTGATTTTCAAATTCTAAAGTGGTGGAATAATCATTCAATTCAATTTCCAGTATTAGCTCACATTGCAAAAGAGATTTTAGCAACCCCTTGCTCAACCGTTGCGGTTGAACAAACATTTAGTATTGGAGGTAATATTTTGGATGATCGACGTTCGAGATTATCTCCGGATTCAGTTGAAGTTCAAATTTGTGTCGATGATTGGACAAAGGCGGTATATCGACAACAAGAAATGGATCGCAACAACGAAGCCGAATTCTTCAATGACGAAGATATCACCGTCATGGGTACCACCGCCACGGGTAGCGACGATTGATGATGAGGTAAGTATGGGGTTATCAAAGGTAAAAGAACTACATGGGCTTTGATTCTTCTATCCCTAAGAAGATATGTAGGCGCTTAATGATAATTCATTAAGTTCAAGCCCTTTCTTCCCTCCCTTTTTTTTTTCCCTGATCCATAAATTTGATTACAATTTGTATTTGAAAATTTATTATTTCATAATTTTATCTTTTTTATTTCATAATTCATTATTTAAAATTTTTTTATTTCTTAAAGTTTTATTTGAAAATCGGTTTGAACCGAAACCGGCCCTTGAACCGGCCCGAACCGCCGGTTCATGATAGTCCGGAACCGGAACCGGCCCGGTTCCGAACCGTGGCCACCTCTACTCACCCTTTTCTTTCCCACTCATTTTAGGTTACTCGATTATCGGCTTTAAGGGTAAGAACGGTATCGACGGGAACTTTTGGGTGTTGGATTTTGGGCAATGTGAGGCTGCGTCCTTAGGAAAGAAGGACGGCCGTGCCATCCTTTTTTTTGGAGGTGTGACAACAACAATAAGAAAACATGCATCGCACAGAACTAACACTTCATCAAACCTGATCTTCTTCGGTGCCGCCTGGACGTCACCTGCCTATAAATCAAGAGAACAGAACGACGTAGCATGTCCTACCCCAACTGCTTGAGGATGAAAATCAAGATTTGACTCAAAATTATAGCAAACTGTACTTTACAGTGGAATCAATTGAAGGTTACGATCTACCTATAATCCGTTAAACTGATTTTTGACATGATGCCGTAAACTATTTTAATCAATTTATGTTGCCGCCTCAACATCCTTTCAGGCCTGGTACCCGACCCGACCCGACCCAACTATGATGAAACATAAGCCAAAGACAGAGTACCCTGCTAAAACTGCCTCATGCATTTGTTCCTGACTCAGTCCCACCTTCTCATGCATTAAGGTTTCGTGTTCCCACTCCTGTTTCTTCAAGCACAATGCAAGCTCACACTGATGGCAACTCTTTCTTTCTATAGAAGAGTCGAGCCGAGCCCCGCGACATGCCGTCTCAGAGGGCAACGATGTCGAGTGTTTCAATCCCTCAGCCAGATAAGATTCTCAACTACCCGCAGAATGGGGAGCTGCAACTTCTCTTGAGGAAGAAATTGACAAGCACCGACATTTTCAAAGGGTTAGGCCTCACGGCATATTCGAACCACCACCTAAGAAATCTTCCAAGGCCGCTGCTCGATGTCATCGCCAGGGATGGACTGACGGTCTGGTGTTACACACCAGCTATACACCACGGTGGCATTGTACTAAGAGGCAATCCAGACATGACCAATTTCCGGTTCCAGAAATCTGGTTGGGACCAAGTTATCCTTGCGAATCGATTCCTCATTGGACAAGAAATCCATTGCTGGTCCCTACATGATGCAGAGGACGGTCCGCACGGCAATTTGAGATTCCTGATCCAACCCGTAAGAATCGAGCTATTCTTCACGCAAATTTGCCATAATTTCTTGGCTAGATTGGTTTTGGAACCGATATTTAATGCTCTGCAATTCAAATGGAGGCTGTCATGATATATTCTGCAAGCAGGCTGGCGACCATGTGGCACCTCAGGAGGCTGCTTTAGGAGGAGCAGCAACATCAAGTGGAAGTTAAAAGAGGATCAGGATTCTGAAAAATGCTGGAAAATATTTGAAGCTAAATGATGTATTGCTTAGTTTTCTTTCTGTTCTTTCAGTTTGTGGGTCCTTGGCTTTGGAAGTTGATGATGGATTAATCATTGATTATACGAAGAATTAGGTAATTGACTTGCATCCCGAAATTTTCCTGCTTCATAACTTGCTTCAAGTGTGCAAAGCATTGGTGTTGCATTCCCCAGTTCTCCTTCTTTTTATCACAGTTTCATGATTGCTTCCACCAATTCTTTTCCATGTTCTTTCCTGCACAGATATAATCCAAGATGAAATCGCCACAGGACTTACTTTTGATCGTAAAAGATGAAAACACCACAAACTTTTAACTATCCTTCCAGCTACCTTGTTGTGCTTTTTCTGCTGAACTCGGACCCTATCCAGTGGTTTATACCGGTAATTTCTACCTGAGTTGAACACGATTGCAGTGTTGGTGTTGTCCCACGTTGGTTGTGGAAGGGGGTAGTGCTTGATTTATAAGTGTGAGGAAATGCGTCAACCTTTGAGCTAGTTTTTGGGTTGAGAGAGGCTTAAGTTCTCCTACCACAAGGGGAGAATTGTTGGGTTTTTGTCTCTCCTATGTTGAGAGTAGCCCAAGCCCATGTGTTTTAACATGGATAATTATTCTTGAAGCCCGTGAGCCCACACCCTATTGCAAGTAAAAGCTAGGGTTACTGTAAGTTTATTTTTTCTTAATCTTTTGCCAACAGTAGAAGAAAAACGATGATCCTGAATTATGCTGCAGTTCTGATCTAGCCTGCGCCACCGTTGGATCTTGCTGAAATTTTGAGGAGTAATTCGGTTTTTTTCTCTCAATTTCTTCTAATTTGAGTTACTGATGTTTCTTTGGCAAGAAGAAGTTTTAGCCTCTGATTATTATTAATCGGAGAAGAACACCTGTATTCCCACTAATTGTTGATATAGTGGAAGTTTGGTGGGTGCCTCGGGCCGTGATTTTACTTCTCACATCGAGGAGGTTTTCACGTTAAAATCTTGGTGTTGATTTTATTTGTTTTTGCTGCGTTTACTTTTAGCCCTCGATACGTCGTTTAGCAAGATTAGGGGTGTGCTAATTTTATCTCATCCCATCATGCAGGTGATCAGCAAATCAATTATGAAAAAACCAGGACTTGGACAGTTTCTTGGATTTGTTCGGAACCTGTGTCATCCTACTCTGTACATTATTGATTTGGCTCAAATTTAGTTTAGACGTTTTGGATCGACTACAACTGTAAATCTCTCGAAAAAGGATACCGGAGACTAAATCAAGAGCAGATCTGTTGATCTAAACCATTGAATCTACGACAGAATCGACCACATTCTTTCGTCACAGTTTACTTATCATGGGTTCTGTCTTTCCTATTTGCTATTTGTTCATTTCAGACTACTTCCTCAAACTTTCTGAGCATTATACGTATGATGATGCTCGTCACACGTGAAGGCGGCCGTCTTTAGGTTTGAAATTAACGGCTCCACGGGTCGTGAAGTATAACCAGGAGGAAGCCATTGAAAATGCTAGCTTGGCTTAGTATTGTGAGGTTGAAATAGCAATTACTAAAAAACCCAAAGAATGAAAAACTTGCAATATCTCAAAAGATCAAGTCAATAATTTTTAGAATAGTTTGGTCGCGTGAAAAATTTTAAAAAGGAATTCCTCTTCATTGAATAGAGCAAGGACTAATAGAGTCGTATGCAGATTACACCAACTTTTCCTTTTCCAGATTAAACGCCAAATGTGATTGGTTGTAATTCTACTAAATTTATTAACTAACAGAACTAATATATGACGAACTGTTCAGAGAAATTATGAAGAAAACGAATCAATCAACTGCCCTGCTCAAGAGCTGGACCCGGATATGATTTAATTTAGTTACACATTGGTCCATGAAGCCAAGATTTTGGTCACAGTAACCGTCTAGTTTGGCAAACTATGATGTTGCATGATGATATGATGATGCTAAGAGTGGCATTTGTATAACTTGATACTAAAGCTATTTGAGAAGATCTGCAGAAAATACGAGTGTGCTTTTAGGCCCCTCGAAGCTCATAAAAACACGACATGTCGAGAAATTTTTGATTTTGCAGGTTTTAGTTGGCTGTCATGATGCTTCTTTCTGGCCCCTTTTCTCGTTTTTTTGGAAAGGAATGTAGCTTGCATTCGTAGATTCTCCTTTAAGCTGCCAAAGGATGGATTTTTTTGTTGGCTTTTACCGGCGAAATCAACATGCGGGTCGGAAAGGCCATATGAAGTTATGCCTTAGATCTTTGAGTTTGGTCCTTCTTGAATAGCTAGGTAGACGATGTTACCATTGTAAGGCTGTTCCCGACCTTGCTATTTCAGTATGTTGCGGCGACTGTAGCGATGAGATTGCAGTAGTGTTAGGTGTCAGTGCTGTAGCTTATTACATTGCTGGTATAGCCTAATGCTCTGTAGTTTGCTTGTAGGATGTGCAGAATCGATGTCATGACACTCTCAACATCTTCGAAGTTTCGAGGTTGTTAATAAGTTGATGATCAGGTGAATCGCTCGAGATATTTCTAAGCTCTAGTTGACAAACAAGCAGCTGGCTGCATTTCTCTTGCTGCACATAGACAAATGGGCAGTGACTGGTTAGATTGATTCAGATTTGATTGATCTCTATGTCAAGGTTCATATAAGCATCTATGATTAGATTTTGTTCTTTGCTTTTACTGGTTTATCATTGTAATCTGACCATTTCTTTCCGGTCACACATCAGAACCCCCCACAAGCCAAATACTGCGTTCAGCCATCACCTGTTTGTTCTCTCTTTCCATCCTAATCAACTACAATCCCGGATAAGAATAGTGCGAAGAAGAGAATTGAGTAGTGTTATATATTTCAATGTAGAGTACGCCTATTTACAGGCTTTACATGATGACTATCTAAGGTACTAGGATAGTACACTATCGACTAAAAATAATCAGAGAAGATATGGACAAGCCCCTTGATATTTTGTCAAATTATCTCAAACATGGTGTGTCTTGGGGTGAAGATATGGCGGCCTATTTAGCAAATGAAGTGGAGACCAGTCAGAAGAGCATCGCGAAGAACGTGATATCGAATGAAATGACAGGCTAATTCAATGTGCTTGGCGCATTAACGGAGAACATCATCATGTGCTGTTTGCGGTGAACGACTGTTCCGCTATCAGGATGCATTCCCGTGTTTGAATGACAATTAGTTCTTCAGGAAACAGTGCTTACATGGGCCCACCCAGCCTGGCCACACCATCACCATTGGGACCCGACCCGACCCGACCCGCTCTATGACAAAACATTGGCCAAAGACATTTATGATCAGCGTATAAACCAAAGACGGAGTAGTTGCTAAAAACTGCCTCATGCATTGTGATTTCGTGTTTCCACTGCAGTTTCTTCATGCACAATGCAAGCTCACGCAGATGGCGACTCTTTCTTCTATAAAAGAGCCGAGCCCCAGACCATCTGGTCGCATATTCCGGCAGCAGTAATACTGGTTGAGAACAGAGGATAACGATGTGGGCGGGGCGTCAGCCTGAGAAGATTCTCAACTACCCGCAAAATGGGCGACTGACATATCTCTTTAGGAAGATTTTGACAACCTTCGACCTTGAGTGGGGATTGGTCCTCACCCTATCCTCGATCGACTACCTAGAAACCATAACGCATCAGACGCCGCTGCTCGATTTCGCCCCCGGGGATGGAGTGACGGTCCAGTGCTACACACCAGCTATGCACCACGGCGTCGTGCTGACAAACCATGTACGTAATCCCCGTTTCCGGTTCAAGAAATCTGGGTGGGACCAAGTTGCTGCCGCGAACGGACTCGTGGCTGGACAAGAGATCCATTGCTGGGCGCTGTATGATGCAAATGATGGTCCGCACGGCACCTTGAGCTTTCTGATCGAACCGGTAAGAGTCCAGTTTAGTTTCTCATGAAAGTAATCCATAACATCTTTGACTGGGTTTGTTTTTGTGCCGAGATATAAATGCAAATGAGGCTGTCATGATATGCTCTGCTTGCAGGTTGGCGACCCTGAGTTACCTGAAGAAGCTCCTCCTGGAGGAGCAGAAGCATGAAGTGAAAGTCAGAGTGGATCGGGAATTCTGAACAATGCTTAAGAATTATTCTGACACTAAAATGATAACATTGCTAGCCTTCTTTCTGTCCTTTCAGTTTTTAGGTCTCTGGCTTAGGAATTTGATAATAAATTGAGCGGTGTTTCTATAACTACTTCGCATTCCCGCATTTTCCTGCTTCATAAATTTGCTTCAAGTTAATGAATGATCATCCAGACAGTAAATTCGTGAATCGCGACATGTATCCGAATGGAAATAACATGCACTGCTAGCGACCAAACAACAAGTTAAGCAGTTTGGTTGTTCGCTTTCGCCAAGTCTAGGTCAAGCTATGATAACTTTCTTCGAAAGTTGTTACGGTCGAAGTGAAAACAATTTGCTTTTGAAGTACAAGAAACATTTCATAAGAAGTCGATTCCTAACTTGAAATCTTCACTGAGCGGAGTGACTCATCATTCATATCGACTGAAGCTCAGGGTCTCCTCAATTGGACTTAGAGAAGGACAGTCGCATATCCACTGTTGATCGTCCATTTGAATGAGACAGACACGTTCGAGCGAGAATGTTACCTTACTAGGCAGAGAATCCAGCAAGAAAGCTATTTCTTCTCGAGTTCGGGCTTCAAGGAATGACAGGCATACATTATATATCTTCACTTGCCCTCGCAGCATAATTAAAAGTGCGATCGGTCAAAAGGCATTGTTCAAATCCTAATCTGAGAAAGTTGAACAAGAATTTTTCGCGAGGGGAAAGATGCGTAGCTTGAAGGACGGCATGATCTGCAGCTTTGGTTTCATGGGATCAATACAATAAGAAGCAGATCCCGTGAAATCAAAGCAAGTATCGATAAATCTGTGTGTGCAGGAAGGCGAGAGAGGGACAAGTTCCTCCTATACATGCAAAATCACTCGACTCATCATAAAAAACCACGAAATCAAAGCATGGAACACTTAGAATATCCAAGTAAAAGACAAGCAGTTGCTTCTCACAACATCTGGGCATTCATAGTCGATACCGGCGTCCTCCATCCTCTTCCTTCTTTTTTTAATCACGTTTCATAATTCCTTCGACCAACTTCTTTTTGTTCTTCCTGTGTTCATTCCGGCACAGTCATAACTGAAGATGGATCCACCAATGGAACTAGCTTTTATTCATGGAATGAGATATTTCTAAGCTCTAGTTCACAAGCAAGCAGCTGGCTGCATTTCTTTTGCTGCACAGAGACACATTAGAACCCCTGATAAGGCAAAAACTGAACTTTGGATTCAAATATCAGCTGTTTGTTCCCTTTTTCCATCCCAAACTCTGATAATCCCAGATAAGAATAAAGCAGAAAAGAAAATTGAGTAATGCTGTGTATCTTGATGTAGAGTGCATGAGCCTATTTTTAGGTTTTACATGATAGACTATCTAAGGAGATACGGCAGTACACCATCAATTGCAACTAACTAGGGAAGTTATGTAAGATCTCTTCATATCTTTCAAATTTTCTGTCTAGGGGAAGACATCAGCAGTCTAGTTAGTAGATGAAGTGGAGACAAGTCAAACAGTACCACGGAGGAGAACATGATATTGGATGAAATGACTCACCATCTATTTCAATGTGCTACGGATACGTTCATGAAAAATGTCATTATTTGCTATTTGGATAGCACTGCAATTGTCGCTATGAATGACTTTTTGCTATTCCAACGCACTCCCATATCATCCAATGGACATTTTTTGTCGGATTCTCATCTACCTAATTTGACTGGTTTCATGACAGTTCTTGATTACATGCCAAGCTATGTTGAGGGCACTGGGAATGAATGGCAATTGATTTTTCAGGGAACGGTGGTTATCCACTCAGCCTGCCACGTCATCTTCATTGGGATCCGACCCGACACGATCAGGCCCGCTCTGTTGACAAAACATAAACCAAAGATGAGTAGTTGCTAAGACTGCCTCATGCATCTGCTTCTGAGTCAGTCCCACCTTCGCATGCATCTTGATTTCGCGTTTCCAATCCAGTGTCTTCATGCGCAATGCGAGCTCTGGCAACTCTTTCTTCCTATAGAAGAGATAAGCCCCATAACATTTCATCTCATATTCCGAAGTAAACACTACCCGAGAACAGAGGATAACAATGGCGGGCGCTCTGGACCCTCTTCAGCCTGATAAGATTCTCAACTACCCACAAAATGGGGAGCTGACATTTCTGTTTAGGAAGAAGTTGACAAGATACGACTTTCAGATAGGATTGGTCCTCACGGCATTCTCGAGCGAGCACCTAAGAAGTCTTCCGAGGCCGCTGCTTGATGTCGTCGCCGGTGATGGACTGATGGTGTGGTGTTCCACGCCAGCCATACACCACCAAGTCGAACTAAGAAACCATCGAGATGCGCCCGGTTTCCGGTTCAAGAGATCTGGGTGGGACCAAATTGTCGCCGCGAACGGACTCTTCATCGGACAACAAATCCATTGCTGGGCTCTATACGATGCAGAGGATGGTCCGCATGGCAACTCGAACTTTCTGATCCAACCAGTAAGAATCGAGTTAGTTCTCATTGAAATAAACCATGACATCTTGACTCGGCTTGTTTTTGTGCCGAGATATAATTCAAAATGAGGCTGGCACGATATGCTCTGCATGAAGTTGGCCGCCCTGTGGTACCTCGTGAAGCTGCTTCTGGAGGAGCAGAAACATCAAGTGAGTCAGAGCGGGTCAGCATTCTAAAATTAAGTGATAAGATTGCAAGTCTTCTTTAAGTGATAAAATTAAGTATCAATCAATCTGCGCGTGCGCGAGAGAGAGAGAGGGACTAGTTCTTGGCTATGCATGCAAAATCTCTCGACTCGTGATAAAAAAACCATGAAACCGAAGCGTCAAACACTTCAAAAATTCCAAGTAAAAGAAAAGCAGTTGCTTCTTACAATATCCGGACATTCACAATCGATATCAGCCTCCTCTATCCTTTTCCTTCTTTTATTATCACGTTCCATAAATTCCGTCGACCAACTTCTTATGTTCTTCCAGTGTTCTTTGCGGCACAGTCATAACCGAAGATGGTTTCACCAATTGGACTTGCTTTTATTCGTAAAAAGAGATATTTCTGAGCTGCCCTTCGTTTGCTGCACATAGACAAATGGGCAGTGACTGGTTTATTTTATTCGGATTAGATTGATCACTATGTCAAGGTTTATGTTGGCATCTATGTTCAGTTTTGTTCTTTGTTTTCTGTATTGTTATTACTATTGCGGTCACATATTAGAACCCTTAATAAGGCGAAAACTGAACTTTGGATTCAAATACCAGCTGTTTGCTCCCTTTCTCCACTCTAATCATTGAAAATCCCAGATGAGAATAGAGCGAAAAAGAGAATTGAGTAATGCTGTGTATTTCGATGTAGGGTGCATTAGCTTATTCGTAGGTTTCACATGATGACTATCTAAGGTAATGCGATAGTACACCATCAATTACAATTAACTAGGGAAGTAACGGAAAATCTCTCGATATCTTTCGAATTATCGCTAGCCGGGTGTGTCTTGGGGGAGACATCAGCAATCTGATTAGCAGACACAAGTGGAGGCAAGTCAAATGGTGCCAGGGAGAATGCGATAAGCGTCTATTTCAATGTGCTTGGTACATTCATGAAAAATATCGTTATCTGCTCTTTGGATAGTACTGCAGTTGTTGCTAATGCACTCCTATATCTTCCACTAGACATTTTATGTAGGATTCTTATCTACCTAATTTGACAGGTTTCATGACAGATCTCGATAGTATGCTAATCCAGTTGAGGGCACTGTGAGTGAATGGCAATTGATTTTTCAGGAAACGGTGCTCATATGCGCCCACTCAGCCTGGCCATGTCGTCGCCATTGGGGTCCGACCCGACCCAATCCGATCTGATCAGGCCCGCTCTATGACATAAACCAAGGGCAGAGTAGTTGCTAACACTGCCTCATGCATCTGCTTCTGAGTCAGTCCCACCTTCTCAGGCACCATAGTTTCGTGTTTCCACTCCAGTGTCTTCATGAGCAATGCAAGCTCCCACCGATGGCAACTCTTTCTTCCTATAGAAGAACCGAGCCCCATAACGTATCATCTCATATTCCGAAATAATACTAACCGAAAACAGAGGATAACAATGGCGGCCGATCTGGACCCTCCTCAGCCTGATAAGATTCTCAACTACCCACAAAATGGGAAGCTGACATTTCTCTTTAGGAAGAAGTTGACAAAATCTGACCTTCGGATGGGATTGGTCCTCACGCAATTCTTGACCGACCACCTGAGAAGTCTTCCGAGGCCGCTGCTCGATGCCATCACCGGGGATGGACTGACGGTCTGGTGTTACACACCAGCTATACACCAAGACGTCGTTCTAAGAAGCTATCCAGATGTGTCCGGTTTCCGGTTCAAGAAACCTGGTTGGTACCGGATTGCTGAAGCAAATCGACTCCCTGTCGGAGAGCAAATAGATTGCTGGGCTCTATATGATGCAGAGGATGGTCCGCATGGCAACTTGAGCTTTCTGATCCAACCGGTAAGAATCCACTTAGCTCTCATGAAAATGAACCATAACATCTTGACTAGGCTTGTTTTTGTGCCGAGGTATAATGCAAAATGAGGCTGTCACGATATGCTCTGCATGCAGGTTGGCGACTCCGTGGTACCTCGTGAAGCTGCTTCTGGTTCTGGAGGAGCAGAAACGTCAAGTGAAAGTCGAAGCGGATCAGCATTCTGAACAATGCTTAAGAATTACTCGACACCATATGATAGGTTGCTCGTTTACTGTTCCTTCGGTTTTTGGGTCTATGGCTTTGGAATTTAATGAAAAATTGAGCGCTTAAGAATTTAGATAACTCGCATTCCCGTGTTTTCCTGCTTCATTAAGTTGCTTCAAGTTAACGAATGATCATCCAGAAACATGACATTCATCCGAATAGAAATAACGTGCGTGACTAGCGACATGACAACCAGCTAACCGGTCCAGGCGTTTGCTTGTCAGGCTTTAATTTTGATCGAAGTGAAAACATCTTGCTCTTGAAATACGAAACACACTTCATAAGAAGTCAATTTTTGTGAGGCAGAACATGCCTAGCTTGAAGATTCGAGCATGACCTGCTGCTTTTATATCGTTTAGAATCTGAGCGAGACCATGTCAATATACAAAACCTTCAAGCTACAAAACATGATGTCTTGATAGTCAAGTACTTCAACAACAAGTACTGATATTTTGAAAAGCTTGTGCAACCTAATTTAACAGTAGCAAGGAAATTTACTAGAAGCCAAAACCAATAACCAGGGGGCTTTTCGTAAATGCTCCAAGACTATTCCAGCCAAATCATCTCAACCATCCAAGGCATGGAAAATATAACTCAAAGAATCTCTTAATTTGCTTCGAACTTTCTGCTTTTCACATAAAAATAAGACGCCCTAGCTTACAAACTTCAAAAGCCGACGGAATTAATGATAACAATGAGGTAGAAAGGAATTGCAACACATTAAGGATTGAGTTGAAATTACCATTATAACTCTTTCATCGTTTACAAGAAAAGTGAAAACAGAAAACAAGAAAAACATGTTTCGCAACAGGGCTACTCTTCATCGAACCTGATCTTCTTTGGTGCTGCCTGGGTGTCACCCACCTACAAATCAACGAGAACACAACAATAAGAAGCAGATCCTATAAAACAAATGCAAGGTGAGGGAGAGGGGGAGGGAGAGGGGGAGCGAGAGAGGGAAGAGGGAGGGGGGAACTACTCCTGCCTATACATGCAAAATCACACTAAACTCATCAATAAAAACCATGAAACCAAAGCATGAAATACTTAAAAAATACAAGTAAAAGAAAAGCAGTTGCTTCTTACAATATCTGGACATTCATAATCGATACCAGCCTCCTCTATCTTTTTCCTTCTTTTTTTATCACGTTTTATAATTCCTTCGACCAGCTTCCTATGTTCTTCCAGTGTTCTTTCCTGCAAAATTATAACAGACAATGTATTCATCAATAGGACTTACTTTTATCTGTAAAAGATGAAAATGTCACAACATTAAAATAATCTTCCAGCTACCTTGTTGTGCTTTTTCCGCTGAATTTGCACCCGATCCAGTGGTTTATACCGGTAATTAAAACCTTTCCATCTGAGTGAACAGGAAAGCAGGTGATCAGCAAATCAGTCATGAAAAAATGCCAACAAATAAGAATGCACATCATCACCATTCTTTCAAGAAAGATGGGGCGTGCTTTTTTCTTCACTACTGAGTGTTTGCGAAAGCACATGGGCAAAAGAGGAATCCGGAAACAAAATAGTGCAGAGAACTTACATTTTCGGATGAACATGCTCTGCAGGGATAAGATAAACCTGCAATAAGTGCTCAAAAAGTAGATAATTATGCATAGTTTCAGCTACAATCTTTGCCACCTGCAAATAGGCAAAAGCAACTTTACAAATCATACTATAGATGGGTCTATGAAGGCACCGAAAGACAAATGTAAATGTCCAGACAAGTCAAACCTCTGAAGACTCAAATTCAATGAAACCAAAATGCTTCGACTTTCCAGTCTGCAAGAAAACACATCACACAATAAGAGTACGTCAAAGTAGTTTCCATGCGGAAGTAGATAAATAGTTGTGGAAAAGGCTTTCTAATAGTATCAAAGGCTGAAAATTGATAGCTTCAAGAAAGGAAAGCTATGGAAATGATAAAACAAATGATATCGTAAGACTCTCGCAGCATCCTTCTTGGCACTATCACAGAAATGCCAAAAGGAGCAAGCCTACTCATATTAGATTATCCTCCCTCATAAAGAATAATAGTCACAACTTTTCAGAGCCTTACCCTCTTGTTCCTGGCAATTCTTAACCTCTTGATAGTACCAAACTGACTGAAGTAGCCTGTAGCAAGCAAGCAAGCAGTAAGGGCAAAGAAGTTATCCCCTGAACATCATCAACAGCCACAACATTCCTTTAAACAAACCAGCGCAGTATGAGAGTGAGAATTACTTTCAATTTCCTTCTCATAGAAACCATGTGGTATACGACCAATGTAAAGAACCGTTGAAGCACTCTCCGAAGGTTTCTCCTCAGGAAGCTTATGCCCAGGACCACCTTCCAATGGCTTCAATGCAAAAGAAATCATGTTCATCGTCAAAACCAGAGATATAAACTCACAAAGCATAAGCACAAGAAAAAGATATCGAAGTCGAAAATCGGCATACCAAGAAATCGACGTCTTCGATCTTACTGTTAGAAAGCGCCGACCGCGTGGAAGCCTTCTTCAACGACTTCTTCATTGCTTTCTTGGCCTTCACCCCCATTCTCTGGAATCACAACACCGAAAAAGTGTTACTCTTTTCACAGGATGTGTCGAAGTGGCTTGCCGTCACATCGTTTAAACAGGAGAGACACTCGTGTAGCTCCGCAGTAGACCAACGGCATTCAGATGAACAGCGAGAAGGTTAAGTCGACATGGTCGAGCTAAGATTCACCAACACCAGTATTACGAGGTGAGGTCAAAACGCTGATTATAGCTTCAACTATGGAACCGAAAAGGGACGAACCCTAGCTCGCGAGCTAGACAAGGAGATGCAAACGATCCAAAAGGGAAGATCCCGCGTCAATTCTTTCCGTGAACCGCCTCCTGAGTCTCGACCGAAACGTAACGAAGCAAGGACAAGATCGTTACCTTAGCGAGGCAGACGAAGCAGCCGCGCGCACTCGCCGGCGCAGAGAGAGAGAGAGGAGGCGCGGCGACTGGCGAGAGTATGGCAGCGGGGTGATTATTAGGTTATGTTTGGAGAAAGGGCATTGGACCGTCTGTATCTATCTCCGGGGAAAATCAAGGGGAGTTTCAAAAAAGAGGTTTGAATGAGTTTATTTTCTCATATAATGACCAGAGGTTCCTCGTTTTGTGGAACCTGAAATCTACCCTACATATTTTGAAATCCAGAACCTACCCTGTCACAGATTTCAGAGTCGGTTCCAAGTTCCATCCAGGCTCCACATGAATTCCTAGTTAAACGATTATAGTGAATAATAACATTTAATGACCATCACCTATTATTAAAATTCACTGACCATAACTCATATTTAAAGACAAAAAATATGAAAAATTAACAAAATAAAAGTCTTAATGATAAAGTGGTTCTAGATTACACACTCAGCATTAGATATTATGGAATTCCACAGGATGATGCAAAAATAGATACCAAGAAAAAATATAAAAACTTACTTCATGGTCCAGGTTCCGGTTCAAGGTTCCACCTACTTAGAATCTGGAATCTACCCGTTAGAACAGGTTCTTTAATTTTTGGAACCCGAAACCTATCCTCCATACCTTGGAACCTAGAACCGGCCGATTCCATCGATCCGGTTCTTCAGGTTTCAAATTCTACCCTGAAACCATACTCACCCCTACTTGAAATGCTCTATTTATTTTAAAGAAAGGTCAGAATAGGAGTTTTTTTATTTTTTATTTTTATTTTTATTTTTACATTTTCTTATTTTTTTTCCCTATTTTCCTTTCTTTTTCTTTTTTCTCTTCCTCCTCGCTAGCTGCCGTGGGCTGGGCGGCCTTACCGGCCACGAATGACAATCGACCTTACTTGCGGGCACAAGATCTCGCCTCGCCCTGTCCAGATGAGTGGTTAACATGGTGAACTCACCTCCATTTCCCATCCCTTAGTCCAGATCACGACCCACCAACTCGAGAAGACGCCGACAACACAACCACAGGCTCCCTATAGATTTCTTAGCACTAGAAAAAGTTTCCAAACGCATTGCGATGGGATTCGAGTGAGTCTCACTCGCAAATCGCCTAATTTGGTAAGGGCTCCCCTCCTCAATGGCCACAAGGCTAGCCCTCACTTGGGCTGGGCGAGGCGAGCCCTCGCGTCCACAGGAGACGCCGGCCCTTACTTGAGTCAGCAAGGCCACCCAGGCCACGGCCACCAACGAGGTGGAAGAGGGGAAAAAAAGGAAAAGAATAAAAATGTAAAAAAATTAAAAATACTCGACTCAGGTTTTTCTTTGAAACAAAAAAGGCACTTTGAATTTTTTATTTAAAACAAGATCTATTTTAGTCATTTGTTTGAGGAAATGAGAGCACTTGAGGCTAATTTATTGGATTTTCCCTTACAATCAATGAAGAAAAATTACTTTTTCGCAAAAATAGATTTGCTCGTAACTTCTATAGCTTTTGGTTTTTGGAAAAAAAAAAAGCATTAACCATTCGAACGATGATATTGATATTTTTAGATGTAAATATATAAGTACATTATTACGTACTACGTCAATTATTATGTATAGAAGAAAAGATGAAGGAGAAAATTCCAAAAATTAGTACAATCGCGAGATACACAAAATCACTTTTTTTTTAAATCATAAAAGGCAAAGATTTCTTGTTTTCCACATAATAAATTGTGTCGCCCTTTGTTTTGGATATAATTGATTTTATTCGCAGTTAGTCGAAACATTGTCTTTCATGCGAACAGTTTTTGCTTTGAACAATAGAGAAACTATTTATGTTAAGTACAACGAAACGGCCTCTTTAGTTTTTTTTTTTCTCAATTCGATCGATTGTCTTCTTAAGAAAAGAGAAAGGGAAATCCTCCCCCTTTCACATGGTCATTTCTCGGGCCTACCAGGCAATAGGCGTCGCGCTTCGGTCGGAGGTTCGAAGTTCCGGCGCCGGCGAAAAATCGAATTTTTTTGGGCTCGGAATCGGAAAGTTTTCTTTTCCATGCATTGTCTTGAACCATAGAGTTTTGAGTTGACATCTTCTTCTTTCTTGTTATCCCCGCCTCAGTTTTCCAACCCTCAAGCATAGCTCGAGCTCGAGTCTTCACATGTTAAAGAGGCTTGGAGCAACTTTGATTCAAATTTGTAGTATGTTGTGGACCAAAAATAATCCAAATGAATTTTTTTTTTTGACAGAGTCTCAGAATATATATCGGTGTGACTCGAAATCGACATATGATGGCCCGGATGTTCAAGTCAACCAAAACATTTCCTTTTCCATACATTTTCCATACGTGAACGGCAACATGTTCTTCAACAGGACAGCATGTCATATGGGAGTACGATGTTCCAAGAACGATTCCTCCGACATGGTAAGAAGGCTGTACATCGGAGATGAAAGCTTCGACAACGCCTGGACGATCCTCTCGTATTTTAAAGAAATTAGGAGGTGGCTTCACCATCCTCGAAAGCTCTACTGCATCTTTTCCCTCCCAACGTCCCAACAATAGACTGTAACGAGAAAGGTGCTCTCCCAACACTTGAAGCTCCATTTTCAATTGAACAGCGACTGCCCCATTTAACTTCCATAACTCCAGCGACTTTTTGGGTTAACGCGACCAAGCAGAAACAAATTCTGCATCACTTCAGGAAGGAAACCATCAAGGTAAATCAATTTGTGTATTACCTGAATCTTGGTCAATATCGATGAATTCTTTGTCACATAGATTGCCGACTGAAGTTCTAACCCTGAAACAGTGCTTCTGTTTTTCCAAATGGGGGCTCGACATTACCCAGTAGGGAATACCACCTTTTAGTTTGCAAATGGCGCTATACATTCTACGGAGTCAACATTCCTAACCAAATGACAGCTCCCATTTCTGGTTATCAGCAGCAAGGGAAACAATTCCTTCCCAAAGGTTTTTGTGAAACAACCTGCGGATCAGCAAATGAAGTCTGTAATTTATATCAGTGTTCATCGCGTGAGGGAGAGAAGAACTTCCCAGGCAAAAAACAATCAACAGACAGATTTCAAAAAGCGAGCCAGTCTTACAACATCAGTAGTCCAAAGACAACCACCATAGGTAATAATTAGTTTCCATCTTGAAACCACAGCGGCCTCTCCGAGTTACATGGTCAGTTCAGGGTATCTCAATCCCCGGAAATGAGGGTTCGAGGACAATAACCAAGGCCAAAATTTGTTGAGAAAAACTACTAAGCTCTTCCTGTGTGCCAAAGGTACAGTCATCTTTTCTCCAACTATGCTTTGGTAAACTTTCTTATCCCTAGGACTTCAGATTTTCCTAATGGAGTCCATGTAAGCACCAGAAAGTATTGAGTTCAGCTTCATAATAAACGAAACATTATACCCAGAACAATCCCTAATAGATGCCACTGTGGCAATAAGCACAAAATTTTCCCCATTCCCCACATCAATTTGATACAGATCATGAAAGACATCCCTCACTTCGTTAATTATTGTCTCATAAAAAAGCCTTTCGGAAGGAATCACATTAATTACAAGAATTCCAAACTCGCAAAGGAGTGATCTGGCAGCCAGCAGAACAGGCTTCCTCACAAATTCTAAAGGTGGAGCTACCAAACCAGTACTAACATCACTTGAGTCCAAATCCACCATTATTACATCAAATTTATCATCCATACCATCAGCAACACTTAAATCACGGCTATACCCGGCAACCAAAGTGCCCTCGGTTTTCCAGCTTGCAAGTCTTTCTATCCATTCTATTGCATCCCCAACTACAACACGCAAAAAGTCACCATCTTCAAGCCCAAAATACTGTTTCGCAACCCACAAGACCACCTCATCAACATCTAATCCCAGGACCTCAAAACCCAATTGACCCCTTAAAAAAGCAAGCAAAGCACCACCACCGACACCAGCACAAAATGCTCTCAGCCTCAACCCCTTCCGAATCCGATCATCGATATGAAAACCAATCAGCGATAAGCTCGCCACCATAGGAGCCAAATACGGATGCACCAAAACTCCAGCATCAATTCTGAATTGCATTTCCTCGATTCTAAAACCTCCCCCTGTCTCACCATGATTCTCTCGCGGTACAATACGAACTTGAGTCTGAACCAAATTCGGCATTCTTTTGAACCTCAATCTCCTTCTAAACTCTCTCTCCCCGCAGCCACTGCCCCTCTCTATCTCCACATCTTCAACTAACATTTCGCCAACAAACTCACCAACGCACACTTCAAGCGTCACACTAGCAACCAAGTTATCTTCGTAACTTAAGAATGTTACCTCTGGAACTCCGATTTCGAAGCAAGTCCTAGGAGACAAAGCCAAAACCAGAGGCTTCAAGCTCTCTTCGAGGCCCTCCCTCCGCGATCGTTCGCATCCCATCTGACGGCGGAAACCGAGCGCCGAACCGCGTCCATCGACCGGCTCCTCGCCAATGAGGATGAGGCGAGAGAGGCCGGGCGAGCCGAGGAGGAGCTGGAGGTGGCCGCGCTCGGTGGAGAAGATCCAGTCGTGCTCGCGATTGGAGGGGACGAGCATGGCGGCGACTCGGGGCGAGGAGGTAGGTTGGATGGGAGAGTCGAGCACGGCGACTCGAAGGAGGCGGTGGTCGCCGGAGTCGGAGAGAGAAGCGGGATTAGGGAATGTGAAGGTGACGAAGCGCGACGGGACGAGGGTTTCGAACGTAGACTTGTCCAGAGCCATTGTGTTCAGTACAAGTCGTTCGCGCCTTCGCAAATCAGATTTCTCTTTATTGATCGAAAACAGAGTGAATTTGGAATTATTTTTCCCCAATACGATTATAATTTTTAATTATTTAATTATTTCGTAAAAAATAGATAATTTTTAAAATACCTTTCAAAAAATATTTGACTTTCGCAATAAATAAAAAAACTCACCACTCACAAAAAAAAATCAAATATATTATTATAAATATAAAAACATTTTTTATTTCTTTTATTGATTAATTATTTGATGCGATATAAAAATTTTCATAAAAAAATATTTTTCAAATTATTCATTCTTGTAGCAAAACAAAAGGAATTGAGCAATTGAGGAAAAAAAAAAACAGTTTTCCTAAAACAATCTTTATAACTGTTGGCATGAACAGTACTTTGATTTCCTATTATGTAACATCTTACAAATGACAACAAGAAGGCCACAAAGCTACATAACTCTTCAGCTCTGATCCGAATCATACCCACTAACCCAGAACTCTGAGCAAACATTTACTAATCTAGCTGTTTTGTCCAGTCAAATGGTTCCCAATCTTGCACGAAACTGGCAACTGCTCGCTTCTGTGTGTCAGCAGATTCAGACCTACGGCGCCGGTGCATGTCTTCCTCAGGCAGACGCATCATCCCCCTTATCACGTCAAGGCCGAGGCTGCTCTTGAAATCCTTCTCATCGTCAATCACGTGAACGAAGCCCCTCTTCAAGCCGAACTCCACATGGAAGTATGGGAAGTCCTTCGGAATGGAAGCCCGCAATCCCTTCACACTGGTGTCGATGAGTTTCTTGGCATTGTGTTGGCTCCACTCATCTTCAGCTTCGTCGATCGCCTGAAACAAACCCGTGGTTAGGTACGAGAAAGAGCATTCAGATGATTATAGTCCATGTCGCAGTAAAAAAAGAAGAACAAGTTTGTCCAAATTAAGCACGATCAGCACGGAGCATGAGACCCAGCTGAAGGAGGATTGACCGAAAATGGACAGCGAGGCTCCGAGCATATGTAGGGCTCACATGCAAGTCAATCTCAAATAACATCGGATGATGAAATGCGACCGGTGCTTTCATTCATCAACGCAGTAGGTCACTTACAAACTCAATAATATCTAAGCGAGATCCCCATCCTGTGATTTCCAGCTTTGGTGAAATACAAAAGGGACCAAGAACAAAGAAATAGGTAAAGCATCAAAACAGCAAGACATATTTATTTAGCAGTGTACCAATTGTCAATTACCTTTTTGAAGTAAAGAGGAGCCTCATTTGCAATTTCTCTCGGTAACGGAAGGCACTCAATCAGACAGTGGCGCCGTTGCTGCGCCAAACCCATCACCGTCTCAAGAAACACAAGATCCTTCTCTTGCTTCGCAAACATCATAATCAGGCACTTCTTAAAGTTCCGGATCTCTTCCCACACATCATCATCAACATTTCTTGTGGATGATTCATGCTGGAGTAATATTGATTTATCAGTAAGGTCTCAAATTGAAAAGATTGTTGCGAGCAAAAGAGATTGACAAGCAAATTATACATGAGAAGAAGTGACTTAGGCAATTTGAGGTACATCCGTTAGCAATAAATGCACCAGGAGTATGGAATGAATTACTTTGACCCTGCCCCAATGCGGATAAAGCCACACCTAGAGGTGACTGCCCCCAAGTTGTATCGATGACTGGTGACAATATTTCAATTGCATTCAGGACTCTCCTAAAACAGTAGTACTATATAGGCATCCTTGTTGACGAATCAATGGTTGTCCATAAGAAGCAACAGCATTCGCAGGTATTGCATATACAGGCTCTTCTAGTAATAGCAAGCACCACCAAATCTTAACAAATTGTAGAAACTGTGAGCAAAGCGCAAAAGAAAGCACCTGCATTGTGACTATGCAGCAATGGCCAGGCACAACAGGCTGCTGCGGTGGCAGCATCAAGTAGGTGAAGTTCGCAATTGAAACAACTAAGTGTCTTGGTCTATTTGGATTCTCAAAGCAGTAAAAGCAGCGTTCCTGCTGAGTCAAGATGCGCTTTGCCAAAATGCTAGTCTGGGTGGACTTCTGGTTATTGCTAGGCGCTTTCTTCTGAGACCTTTTCCTTGGGGGACCATCAAAATCATATTCATCATCTGCTTGGCCAGAGGTACTATAACGTCTATTTTGCGTTATTGTTTTAGCTAGATGCCTGTCAGCATCCTCCTCCTCCTTCCGCTGACGAGAGACATCATATAAAACATTCCTGGACACAAATCAAAGAGGGAAAGATGTATCATTTACATGAATGACAATATTAATTGATCCAACATATGATTTACCAAAACATATCCATAAAGAAAAAGAGGAAGAAAGTGTTGGGAAACCCAAAAAAAAAAAAAAATTCTCCACTTCAGCTAACAAAATCCCAGTCCCAGTAATTTCATCGGTCACTTTTTATTTTGACTTTTCGTTTTGTACTCAATCAGAGAAGAAAGACAGCAGGATGGACCTCAAATTTGAACTAGAGAGCAAAACAAGAGCAGATAAAAGGATGATAAAGTCTCACCTGTTTGTGCCTCCATCATTCTGGGATTTAAGTGAAGAATCACTAGTACGCTGCTTATTTCTCAAGTTCTCCACTTCTTGCTGGCATAGAGGAAAAATCAGAACAAATGCATGTTAGTTTCCACTGGTCTGACTTGGGAAAAGAAGAAATCCAATCTTTTGAAAACCCTCCTAAGGCGTGTTTATTGTATAGATCAGTGTCATAGTTTACCACTCACCGCACTGCACTCTAATAAACCACCTTAAAGATTGATCTAATACAAAATCAACATGGCAACAAAGATTTGGTTGACTGCAGGAACTCAAATGAAATATACAGAAAAATATTAAACATCAGGCTCCTCCTAAATGACTGAAAAACAGGAAAATTTCTAAAGCATATCACAAGTTACCACATCCATCATCAGAAAAACTGACGTGGTTATCTTTGAAAAAATGCAGCAGACTTTCTGAGAAATAAGCAATGGCTTGCAGGATATTGACTTTGCAAAAGAGGAAATTCACAAAAATCAATTATCTTTAAACCACACAGTTAATACTTGTGCATCTGACAATTCAAGTTCCAGGGCAACAGAATAAAAAAAACATTAGAAAAAAGTGATCAATCTTTTATGTCAGTTATAAAACAGTCCTTGCTAGTGAATTAGGAAAATAAACATGCAGGAGTCTCTAGGCCTTCTATCATCCAAAATAAGTCCTGGACATTGGTTACAAAGAGGAAGCATACATAAAGAAGTCCAGCATGTAAAACTCTCATCACAAGACAAATACAACTCAATCACGTTTTTCCCCTTCCCTGCTCACATGACAAGCATCGAGCAAGTATCCATGGACTCCCTAGTCATTACATCTTTTACAATGCAAGTGTCTCCACGCATGAAAAATTGCATGAGCTTATATACATAAAAGCAAACAGAGAAAGAGGAGACTGCATGCAATCTTCAGTAAAAACATACTAAGACTGAAAATGCACAATCAGAATTTGGACATGTCAACTAACCAATAGTTTTTCAGCTTCGTCATGCTTTCCTTTCATGCGAAGCTGCAATGCCTTAGCAGCCAACTGGTTCGCACTTAACCCCTCGTTCACTTGGGTAATGGCTTCATGAGGCTCATTTTCTTCTAACAAGTCCACTTTCCCACCAAGCGCTGGTTGTGAAGATGAAGAATCACTGGATACGTTTCTCTGTTGACCACAAGCTGCTTGCATGAAGCTTCCATCATTAGAATACTTGTTTAAATTGGACATAGCAGCAGATATGAGCTCGGCATCAGCATCCCTGGCAGATGGATTTTGACCTCTGCGCTTTCTCCATGATAATGAGTCATCGACTTTTGGTACCCGCATGTCAAGATTGCGAACAGAGACGTCCTTCAAATAATTTCGTGTATTCTGATAATCACCAGAAAACAGATTATGAAACTGTTCTTAACATGCTTCAAAGAAGTCTTATAACTTGTAACCCAAAATGAAAATTTAACAAGATAGTAGTGGAAAGAAGAGCAGAAAAAGCATTCCCGCTCTTCAATTTGGGCAGATACCTTCTTACTATTTCCTTCTTCTTCATTCAGTCCAGCTGTTTGTTGCTCTTCAATTAACCCTCTCTTTCTGTTCCTTATAGAATCCAAATGAGCACGAGAAGGAGCTGCTCTATGAGATGCAGTTGAAACTGCCAGATGACCCAGGGACCCCCATCGTTCAGCCACAACCTGCACAATGAAATTGGATGAGAAGTCCAAAGCTCGTTTCCAAAGTTAGGCGTATGCTTGCGACAGCTAGATACCTCCTCAATATTACGTCCATCCCTAGCTGCCTGCTCTTTCGCTCGTTTTAAGGCTTTCAGCCTCCAACTTGCACCTCCATCCCCGACAACTGATGAAGGCATATGCCGGTCTCCACCAGATTTCGGTCCATCTTCTTCTGGATAACCACTTCCATTATCTTTAAAGTAAGGATTTAACTCCCTTGGATTTGCCTTCATTGCCTGGTGGAACAACAAATCATTTACGTGAAAAAAATAAAAACTTTAACCACAATAGACAAGCAACAAGTGAACAAATGCATCAGAAAAATAGACATATGCATAAGCAGGTTAATCATTGTAATGAATTTAGTCTAAATAAACAACCAACTAAATAATAAACAGAATTCCATAATTGCAATCTATAAAACACCCAAATGTCAGAGCAAAAAACCATCTTATAAAATGATTAAGGAGAGCAAAAGATGAGGGAGACAACGTAATATGCTGGGCCATCCCCCGCTAGTGAATTTTCAAATGCTTGTTGAATAAACCAAGGCTCATCCTGCAATTAAACTGAAACTCTTATACCCAGCCAATTGATGATTCTCATTTACAAAGAACTTCTTATGATCAAGTCATTTTCCGCCCTCATCAAGACAAACCAAAAGCGACAGAATTACAGAGGGTCTGGACAGATGCTGTGGCAGGTTTCCTAGCATAGATTTTGAAAATGATAAAATCAAATGGTATCAAAGAACAGGTTCATGGTAACAAAGCACAAGCAAGAGTGCAATTCTTTATACCACGTGAAATTGTTGCTCTGTCTATTTTCATAATATAATGCCCTAGTCTCCAGTTATCTGTTGGATGTGGTGCCTTTCACCTTCAATGTTTCACATGTAAATCAAGCATTACATGTTAAGGGCAGTGCTCAACAGATGCCAAATACGTGGATTATGGTCGCACTATTATGGTGGAAATGCAGATAGCTAAGTCCTACAGATCAGGCCCTTAATTTAGACAGCCATGTGGATCTATTTGGCATCAAAATAGAAAGTATACAAAGATTTTTTCCTCTTAAAAATGTAGAAAAGGTTAGAATGAGTTTTAGGTACCTCTTCGTTCACAGTTTCGAACAGCTCTTTGTCAACACTTATTACTGGGCTTCTCTCAGTCTTTTGTTCAGGCCTCAGCATCCATTCTAACCCCATTTCTCTCCTCACAATTTTCTGGTCATCAAAATCACCCTCGACTGCGTTCTGATGAGCTCCTTCCTTCCCCCTTTTCTGTCTATCTTTCTTACTACCTTTCTGATGTTTCTCTTTCCTAGCGTCACCCTCAAAGCTATCAGATTCTTCAGAACCTGAAGAAGAAGAAAGATCCTCAGTAGTCTTCCTACCGCTTTTGCTTTTCCTCTTACTTCTCTTAGATCCACCATCTGATTCTTTAGCATCAATCTTCTTCTTCTTCTTTTTCTTCTTCTTACGGTCATAGCGTCTTCTTTCATCTTGCGAAGAATCATCATCACTGCTTCCACTCGATCGAGAAGACGAGTAGTCCTCAGAGGAGTACCATTTCTTCCTCCTAGGCGCCTTCTTTATTTGCTGGAGCTCCTCGTCATCTGAACTCTCGTATTTAGAACCTTTCTTCTTTCTACTATATTTTTCCTTCGTACTGCCAGCTCTCCTCTGACCCCCTGCTACAGAATCTGAGCTTGCACCTTGTCTCTGATAGACAATGCCAATAAAATAGAGAACAATGACAAACAATGAGTCTCCTTCTAGACTCAAAACACTGAAACTCAAGAAATAAGAAAAAGAAAACAAAAGGATAGAGATTTAAGACCTCATCTATCTGGTCACGCGGAATCAATTTGACTCCGGAAAGCATCGGTTCCTACTTTGCTCCTCGCGCAACACTAGATCTGTCTAAAACAAATTTAAACTAGAAGTCTAGAAAAGCCTACAACCACAACCAAAAAAAAAAAAAAAACAGAAATCTCGCGCCTTTTAGACATCGCACACTTCTTTTCTCCATCCCATCTGATGCACTGAAGATCAATCATTTCAAATACTGAAAAGCAAATCCAAACGGATACACACAAAAAGCACACCGCAACAGTGAAACCTCCGATTCACATGGATTAGCAGCAAAAGGGCAAAGACTGAGAGGAAACACAATCAAAATCGAACAAACCTAAGGCACCACGAATTCGCCTATCAAGCTTCCATTATTTAAGCCCTAACCACATTCCATGCGAAACAGTCCCGAAGCTCAATTTCGCCAGAAATCAAAGCAGGGAATAAAGAAGCAGAAGCCAGCGTAATCGAATTGAACACCTGGAGCCCCGCGAAACTGCACGTCGAAGCGAAGCGGAAGCTGCGAGGAGTTGAAGAGAAGGCGACGGCGAGTCGGATGATCAAAGCGTCGGAGAGCCGCGCGATTTATCTGCCAAAACGCAAGAGCCAAATCTGCGTTTCGATGCTCGGAATTGGATCGGTCGGTAGTTAGTTCCGCAGAGTCGGTTTGAGAAACCGCGCTAGACTTTTGTGACTTTGATTTTAGGATTTTAACTTTTTAAGGTTTTGAATTACCCTGATTTTTCCATAAAAATTAAAGAACTAAAATGTTATTTTGATGATTAACGGGGAATTCAAATGATGCGTATTAGATATTAGATCGGATTAATGTCAAATCAAACAAGATTTAATTTCAACTCGGTCCACCTCGACTTTAGCAACTCGAAAAAAAGAAAAAAAGAAGGTCCAATCAACTCGAATTGAAAGTCGTTTTCAATACAAAATGCAACTTACTAGCATTTTAGCTTGGCAAGCCATTAAGCCCAATTCACGGGCCAATTCAATTGCGTGATGCTCAAAAAGACGGATAGCTTGCTTTAAATTTTCCATACTATAACTCTTTTGCAATCAATTAAATTAAGATTATGAAATTGAAAAGTTGATCTATTCGAAAATTTCCAAATCTATGTCATTCCTAATAAAATAATAACTTTTTCCATGCTTAAAGTACATATTAGATTACAAAAAATACATTCAATTTGAAAAGTGCGAGTTCTTATTTGATAATACCCCTTGAAAAATAGTTTCTAAGATTAATCAATTAATAATAATTAGGCAAATAAATTTTGGTGATGCCATATGATGTCAATTATCATCTCCAGTGACTTTTTTTTTCTTTATTAACTCTTCACTGGTTTCCAATTAGCTTTCTTTTATATAAATACATGATTTTTTATGTTGTTAGTACCGGGAAAAATTATCCAAAAAGTCATAAATCTTTTAATTGTGTTAATATAACTTAAATTTTTTATGATTTGTTAATTTAGTCCCGAAGCTATTAATTATGTCAATTTATTCTTAAATCGTTTGAAATTTTATCAATTTAATCCTAAATAAATTGAAATATTTAGAAGTAAGTGGGCCTTTCTAATAGATTTGTGACTTTTTGAACAATTATTCCTTAATACCACGTGAGCTTGTCACATCAGAATTGCAGGTCAATTATTTCCATGTCTTGAATGATGTTGGACGAAAATGTTAAAACTCCAATAATTAAATGAATTGACGGGATGACAATGATATATATATGAAACGAGCTCAAAGCGTATGACATGGTTCATACATAATTTTTACTAAAATAAAAGTACGATAAACGTAATGTAATTTATCTTTATAGATCAACAAAGAGCACAATATCAGCATCCTTGTGCTCTATACAAAAGAATGGGAATCCAAGTGTTCTTCGTATGAACCACATCAGAGTACAACAATTTGATAGAAAAAAAAAAACCCCCTCCAATTGAATTATATAATATAATAACAATTATAGTAATAGTAATTATGATCATAAATTTATATATATATATATATATATATAATTTTTTTAATTCTGTGTGCTAAGACTAAGAGATGGGGACAAACGTGCCCACATAGCCAATCCCAGCAACAAAGAAGGCGAAGGACTGAAGGAAGAGGTAGACGAAGTAGCGGTTCTTGCCGTGAGCCAAGTCATAGCATCCACAGATGAAGAGATAGGCACCAACACAGAGCTCCAGCACATGGACTCTGTTCATCACCAAGAGCAAGATCAAGATCAAGGAACGGATGGTGAATTCAAAATGTCACTCGAACATGTACTGATGCATGTGAATTCAAATGGGTTTGGCTCTTGGGATGATATGGCTAGTGAAAGTTGTCACCTTTGTCCGATCCAGACTCGAAGCCGTCTGTGAGTTTTGCCCGACTTCGTCTTGAGGGCGTCGCCCAGTTTCTGCGTGACGACCCACTCGTTCACTCGGCCAACCTCCAGCAGCCCGATGAAGGTCGCCTTGGTTCGGTGCAGCGCCATCACGTTTTCGAACAGGACCCAGAACACCAGCAGATGAAGTGACCTGCCGACAAAATTGTGCACACACGTCACATTCTCGAACCCGGTTTCCCTGATTGGAGGAACTATCGATCTCGCGCTGATGTGAAGGCCGAAAAGTCTGACCGCGGGATGTTTATCGCAGCCTTTTTGGCATCGGAATTGTCAAATGGTTTCATTGAGCTTGGATCTAATACTAGTAAAGTGCGAAATGGATGAAGGGCTGTAGGTAGGAGTAGAGACCTTGGAGTACCAACTGCATTGAGGAGGGTAACAGTGCAGGGGACATAGACAGCCCCCCATTTGGGTACGTCTACTTCCGGAACGAGCACGGTCGCCGGCATGACGATGCAATAGAACACGAACGTGACGATGTGGGCCACGATCTTCCGGACCAAGAAGAAGCTGTATATCACGTAGAACTTCTTCCACATGGACACTTTCTGCGAAAGCCGAAAACATAAAATAAAAAAAGACGGAGTCCTGTTAAGTTATTCGTAAGGAACCCTTGTATCAAAAGATTAAGGAAGGTATGTAAAATTCAACCTTGTTCCTGATGATTTCCCCCGCCATTTTCCGGAGGAGATTGGCAGGGCCACAAGACCACCTGTGCTGCTGGTAGCGGAACGCCCTGAACGTACTTGGCAATTCACTCTTCACCTGCAGCCGGAAAACAGCTTATGATCACAATCTTGCACTGAAGTTGTGATAAAATTAGCAGAAGATGCACTGGACAGAAAGAATTAACTGTAAATGATACCGGTTAGAGTTCCTTAGATGGGGATAATTGAATGATAGATGGAGACAGAACAGTGTGGTCCAAAGGAGGACACTAAAAAAAAGTGTGAAAGATGCACATGGGTTCATGTTATGACAGTAATAGAATTTGCTTGGAGAACACTCCCCAGATGCATAGGGCTTTGCTTGTTCAAGCAGTGACCAGGTCACTCACGGTGGCCTAGCATAGAGTGCAGTGACAGCCACCAGATGAACAATTTGAAATCATTGCTCTCTCCTGCTTTTCTTAGATGATCTACCCGATGAATGCTTAATTACGGGTGAAGCGAAACGGCACCTTGAGGTCACTGATGTAGATGAATTTCCATCCTTTGAGACTAGCCCGCACAGCCAGATCCATGTCCTCGACAGTCGTTCGGTCTTTCCATCCTCCAGCCTCATTCAGAGCTGAGATCCTCCACACGCCGGCCGTCCCTAGAATCATGGTGCGGTCAAACGTCTCAAAACTCGAGACCAGATAGCTTTATACCAAAACCAACAGCACAAACAGCAATAGCGCCGCGCATTTCTACTGGGGGTAACAAAGTGCTAGCAAAAGGATTGATGAACTAACCATTGAAGCCGAAGAAAGCATAGGTTGCGGAGCCCACTTCCTGCTCCACAGTGAAGTGGTAGTCTAGTGACATTTCTTGCATCCTTGTCATTAAGCATTCATCAGAATTCACTGCAACACCATCAAGAATACTGTTAGCTGTGAAGCCGCGAAATGAGAAGAGGCGAAAATCGATTTCACTGTAGCATAATGACGCAAGATCTGTTAATTCAAGGCTATACTTCTCTGTTCCTCTATTATTGGTCTATCCATGTCGCACAGCTTTGTCTAGAAGAACAACTTCTCAATCATGCTGTGTTAAATGTCTACCTTTTCTTGTTATTAACTATCTCCTCTTCGATGACTAATAGGAGATGATGGCTACATAAGTCACCAACTACGTTTAAATTAATACAGAGGCATCCATGGGCAAGAGACATCAAGAAAGAGGAGAAAAGGTGTTAATTTACCGAACTTCCACCGAGCTTGCACGAGCCCGATTTCCGGGTTGTGGGCTAAGAAAGGTATGGTTCGCCATAGGAAATCAGGCTCAGGTTGGAAGTCTGCATCGAAGATGGCCACATAGTTGCACTGTTTGACATAGCTGTGCTTCATGCCTTCTCTGAGTGCCCCGGCTTTGTAACCTTTCCTGTTGTCTCGAATCTCATACTTTATGTTGATGCCTTTGCTCGCCCATCTTTGGCACTCTAGTTTCTTCAACTCCTGCACAAGTTTCAGTTCAACCAAAAAACGCAAGAAACCCAAAAAATTCAGATGTCAATGAATCGGAAAGGCGTAATTTTTCTTTTGGCGAAGTAGATCAACGACATATTTGCAGGATCTAATTCAGAAGGATCAACCCGGGGAAAGAAAATTGATGATCTTTCATCTCTTCGAACCGCGGGAAATTAAGCGTATGTACTGGTAACAACATGACTCTTTCTTTACCAATGCTTGGGGTTAGGGACTTGACTGCTAATCTGAGCTAGAAAGTGCAATTTTGACGTAAATGTGCAATACATCAAACGGAAGGACCAGAGCAATATGAATGGCGCATATTCTATGGAGTCTCTTAAGCCTTCTTGTGAACATTCTTGTAGCATAACCGGTCAACCTCGTGCGTGAATTGACCCAAAAGACAATAAGAACAGAAGTTGACATAAGAATGAGTTGCTGATTAGGCTAGCAGAACCTTAATAGCCGGGTCCGTTGAATCATCAAGAACTTGTATTATGATCCGATCAGCCGGCCATGAAAGCCCACATGCAGCTCCAATCGATAGCTGATAAACCTGCCAAGAAAACCAACAGTTAATCGTTGAAGAAAACCATTTAAATTAGACACTAATGGCATAAACCATGTGCATTAACCATGTATGCATGGAGAGATTGGAAAGTAGCAACAAGGCTTCAAGGCCTTAAATTTTCATGAAAAAGAACATCTCTTTGTTAACACGCATCAGAAAACTATTGAGGAAAGGTGGAATCTTTACAAGAAGAGAATAAACAGATCCAAAGCAAACGAATTTGTCGTACACCTCTTTCTCGTTGTACATGGGGATTTGCACTAGCACCATGGGATAAGATGAGCTCCCAGCCTCGATGTCGTCCCTCATTGCTTCCCATTTGTACTGCTTCTCGGGCCGCCGCCGAAGAAGCTTGATGAAGAAGATAACGATCCCCATGTAAACCCTCTCCACAAACAGCATTGTGGACATCACCAAGCACACCACCACCAAGAGCTTCAGCAATGGAACTATCAGAGGCTCTCTAGTCTGCTGCAAGACCAGCCTGATTTGGCCAGAGAAGTCGTCCGGGACCGAAAATATCTGCGTCGATGAGAGGCGGTCCATCGCAGTATATATATAAAAGCTGCTCGCGGGGGAGAGCACGAAGAAGCGGGATATTATTTGATGGACAAAGAGAATGGTGAGGTATGTCAGCACTTATATAATAAAGTGCTGGATTCTATACCCCCGAAGAAAACGTTGCTGTTTTTTCCTATTCTCTCCTCCTTTTTCTGGCTTTGTGGTGTTGAAGTTGGAGTGATTTTTGCTTCTGAGTTACGTTTTGGACAAATGGGCGAGAGCTGGACGAGTAGAGTGAGTGGAACAAGCAAGAACAGGAGGCAAAGAAAGCGAATGCAAGCCCTTACAGAAGAAGTGTACGTAAATTCTGCATGATAACACAGGATTGCCAAAAGACAAAAAAAGCTGACACCCAATTGAGCTCTTCTGATCACAACAACACCCACTAGAACAAAAAAGCCCAATTTCAGATCCAGAGAGAGAGAGGGAGATGATGTCAATGGGCTCTTTGCATCACCCACTTAGAAGAAGTTTCTTCTTCTTCTTCTTCCTCTCCTCTCTCTCTCTCTCTCTCTCTCTCTCTGTCAGCTGGAGCTATGCAGAACAAAAACGGAGGGAGTGCATATAAATAAGAACTTCTCGGAGCTGCGAGAAGAATCGAGTCAATGCAGACAGAGACTGTGGATCCGAAAGAGAGGAGAGCCAGCAAGCTTCGTCCTTTTGCTCCTTTCGAAAACAGTAACTTGCTTTGAAATATTGAGCAAGACATGGGGGGAAGGTTAATACCTTGTTTACCCATTCATGAATAGCCTCTTTTGGGTCGATAAGGCATAACCAACACTCAAAAGATAGTTTGCCCATCCCTCTCGGTCCAGTGAGGCGCTTGAATGATCATCTTCAGTAGCCGATCGAAGGTTGGGAACTGAAGGCAAAATAGCCCCTTTGTACGGTTCATCGTTTCCTCGTCATCGCCGTCGATCCTCGAGTGAAGCGATCCGCATTGCCGGATTCTTCCTTTTAGCTCTCTTTTTGCCGAAAAGAAAAAAAAAAGAAAAAGAATTCATTCATGCATCTCGAACGAGCTCATATCTTGCCGCATGTTGCATTTCATATGGGAGTGACTCACTTGGGGAAAATGTTATTTACATGGTGAGCAAATTCAAATCATGTGAAAAATATGTTACATGCATACTTTGTTCCCACCACGGATGGTTTCGATCTCTATCCCGAGGAATTCGTATTTAAGTGGGAGTTATGTTATGGTGGTAGATCGCTGCGCTAGTTCTTCTCCGAATAGCCCTTCACATGCAGCAGCATTCTTAGGTTATAAATTTATCAGAAAGGAAAATACCAATGATCATTCTGGCCTTTATATCGTATATCGATTTGCATCATATTTTTTGGTAAATGGGCGAGGAGGTAATTAAGTGGACAAGTTGATTTAAGAGGGAAAATTATATTTAAAAAGAGTTCCAAACTTATTGTAATTGTGCCAATTCAGTTCTAAATTTTTTTTTTATTTCATGCTAATTCAATCCTAGCCAATTTTGACCCGCCCGCTAAAACGTAGATAATTTTTAATAATATTTTAATATTTCTGAATTATTTTGTAATTTTTTTAAATATTTTCTTTCTTTTCTTTTGTTTTCTTCTCCTCTTTCCTTCAAGCGAGGTCAGCCTCGCCTAGGTCGAGCTACGCCACCATGGCTGAATGAGGCTGACCTTGGCCATCACGGCTGCTTGAGCTTGATCTCGCCCAGAGACGACGAGGCTCGGCCTCGCCAAATCTGGGTGAGGTTTGCCTCGCCGTCACAAGGCAAGGTCTCAACCTCGCCACGGCTGGGCGAGCTCGACCGTAATGGCTGCCTAAGCCTCGTCGTCACCGGCGAGCTCGCCCAGAGATGGTGGCGAGAGGCGAGGCCAACCTTGCCCTCAGTTGCTTTGGCCTCTGGCTGGTCATCGATCTAGCAATCGGTTGGAGGAAAGAGGAGAAGGAAACAAAAAGAAATAAGGAAAAATGGTAATTGTATATTAAAATATTATTAAAAATTATCCACATCAATACTGATCAAAAATTAAATTGGCACAAAAAATAAGTTTAGCACTAACTTGGCACGATCACAATAGATTTTTTTGATATTTTGTTTGCTAACTTTTCCAAATTTAAGATGATTATTCTGCATACCAAACATCCTTGATGAAGCTAATTAAAACCGATTACTCGAGGAGGCGCTGAACTAAAAGGCTTTGTCGACGATGGTAGGAACCAGGAAGCAAAGCAGCTGCGAGACAAAGCCATGTCGTTATCATCATTCAAGATCGCGAAGTGATTTCCTAGTTGACGATCATTCTGCGCTTAAAAACACGTCGGGAATCCGTGATAGTTCCGATCGGCCCGTTTCGAGATGCAAGACCCCCCTGAGTCCACGAGTGAAGAAAATCGACATGAATCGGATTTTCAAATTCTAACTCGGAAGGATCTGCTCTTTAGATCATTCACGTGAAGCTTGAAACAAGTCTGAACTGGTATCGAATAGTCAGTACCAAAAAAATCCCAGAATCGGTTTGCCGTTTCTATAGAGAGAATGTGATCGATAACTCAAGGTCATGCATTATCCCTTGCTTGCATCCGAGGAACGAAGACAGCCGGTGGAGTCAACCTTTAGAATTTAATCTTGCAATAAAGTGGTAGATGCCAGATGGAGAGTGGGGTGGAACGTCTTGCTCAGAAAACGTGCAAGTTGTGCAAAGGCTCTTCGCAATATTTCTACTTGGCAAGTATTTGTCCATGTGTTTCCATTTGCTCTAAACACATTCATCCCTAAGAGAAAAGAAAGGGAAAATCGCTTGAACGCTGTTGGATTCTCGCTAAAATTACAATGAGCAATTCCTTTCACGTTCCCGAAATGACCCCGGCTCCTCCTCCGTACTCAGGAATTTTTAGATGGAGCGACTCGAAGGCGAAATTTAACTTAGATCTGGCCCGTCTTGTGGGACTCGGGAATTCCTAAGTTACCGTGGTTCTCAACAGAAGAATGTGGCGCCACACATGTCATGATCCTCATAAAGACTGCGAATCGGGAAGGGGAATACTCCGAGCCTGTACAGATCGATGATACGAACGGCTTAACTGTTTAGAGGGGGGGTGAGATGTGTCTTCCCATCCACCGAAAACAGAGGCGGAACGACGTGATTTTGAGTAGTTACGGTCGCACCATATACGGCAAAGAATGCCTTTTTAACGTGCGCTTCAAGGGTTTTTAAGGGCTAAGATTTATGGTCCATGTTGACTTCTGTGGGCATTATTTCACCAAGCTATCTGGCTCCTTTTATTGGCTCCTATTCAATTCATGAAGTTCAATTCTCAATTACGGGCACAGCTCGGTGTTGTTGCGTACGCCTGTTTCACTCTGTTTTTTTCTCTTTTCACTCGTTCAATGAGCCCTTTAAAAAGAAAAGCCCGGACCGTTTCACGAAACACGATACAAGAATTCGAGGACAAGTGTTTCCTACAAGAACACATTTCACCGACTTAGCATCGAATCCTTGGGAGGGCTGGGGGGTGAAGACAGGTGAGTGAGAGAGCAGAGTTCCGCAACCTGCGCATATCACAGCGCACACAAGAGCATCTAATAGAGAAATAGGATAGAACCCAAAAAAAAAAAAAAGTGGTGTAGAATTGAATTAAATTGCGTTTTAGTAAATAATAAATCGTAAAAATCTTACGGGATTGGCTGTAAATTTACGGTCTTAATGACGTGCCTTACGTTCACCGGAGCCCATCGAGAGTAATATGATGCCCTTCTCAATTCGTCAAGCTGCAAATGAAAATCAGGGATATGAGGGTACATATAGGTTTGACGGCTGGAACTGATTCTACTCATCCATTCTCGAAGATAAAAGAGCCAAGTCTACTCATCCATTCAGGTACAACTTGATGGCACTGCTCGAGCATTTTGATCAATGGTTCCGCGAGTTGGTACATTTTCTTCCGTGAGGGAACTGTGAAACATCCCATTGACAGAATTTAGAGCCATTCTCGTTAAAATACTGACATAAGTATCGATCTTCGGCACAAACTCAGGCAATATTACAACCAGAAAGTGTTCTATATCAGCAGTAGCGAGTTGCTCAATTGAGACAACAGAGATTCCAGGCTTCCCCTTGCTGCCGGAATTCACATAAAGCCAAATTAAGAGAAGATCCATAGAACTCTAAAACAGAAACTGTACATAAATACTTAAACCGAAAAATTGAGTTTAGTTAAAGACCAGGCTTCGTTTCTTTACAGATTTATTTATTAGCGTGGAAATCATTAGTCTCTATCCGCACGATGGAAAACCCTCACGCCATAGAAAGCATGCACTCAAGGGCAATCAGCCAAAAGGCATGTGAACTTACCTTTCTTCAGATTCTGATGTTACACAGATTAGATGGCTCAAGATCAAATAACCTTTCACTTCAAGTGCTCCAACTAATTTTTCAAGTTCGTTATCATTCCCAAGCATAAGATACTTTTCTAAGCTGATTGCTAGGTTTACTGCCACAAGCAAGATCCAAAAATTGGGATCCCTAAACTTAGCGGTCAGGTTTAGAACCAAGGGGAATACAATTGTCTTTACACTAAGATCTAAATATCACATTTCCATCCTAGCATCTTTCAAACAACAAAACAACACGCTATCCTGGAAACTGAAATAATATTTGTCATTAGTCAGGACTGGAGTGCAGGCATTTCTCCACAAACCCAGCTTTATGGTCATTGAATACCTTAACATTGCCTCTACAATTTGTGCGAGGAAGGAGGGAGACGAGATGTGGTTGCTAAAACTCAAGGTAAAGGTGCTGAAATAATGGATCAGTGAAGAAAACTTAGATAACCTAACCGGTTTCTAGATGAAGACCACAAAAGCAAAAGCTTTGCCTTTCCTTATTATAGATAGCCAAAGGCTTGTATTCATCGGAATAAACTGAAAAAGGAAAGACAACACGGATGACATCTAGTAGCCAATATTTTGCCATCATATGGAAACTCAAGCAAATAAATTAACACAAAAATGTCTCAAAGGATCTCGAACTTTGATCTTGAAATTCCTCCCTTCTTTTCTTAGCAAAGTGATCGACCCGTAATTGAGAACTACCTGTAAACAGGCTATCATTATTATCAACACTCCACCCTTAGGCACAGTACTCCTTTACAATAGTTATTGCAGTTGAAGAGGGATACCACAAAATGCACCATTATCATTGGCAAATATCAAATGTACACAACGCATCGGTATGACTTCCTAAAACAATCACTTCACAAGTCCTCGAGAAAAGCAGCATCTCATGCGAAAGATGTTCGGACATTAAGCTGCACAAACCTTCAATAGCTTTTCTTCTTCTGAGGTGCAGCCATTTGCAGACTGGACGATGCATGAACTAAGACTGGCGTTGGAATCATCAAGAGACAATCTTTCAATAGGTCCATTCATAAGATTTTGCATGGTTGCAGTGCACGGACAAGTAAGGCAATCATTAAAAACCACTGTACGAGGATGTCCAGAAATGAATTGTCTCACAGATTTGATCATATCAAGATAAGCACCTTCAGAAAGAGTTCTGATTCCGTCAACAACCTGCTCAAGAGGGAATAGAGTACTTTTTATGAAAAAAAAAAAGTAACAAGAAAATTAAGGCAGCTTATAGTTGAACGACTACATATACTAGAGATCAAGCAGCGAAAACTCATGCGAAGTATGCATAATAACCGAGAAGATCAGAAAGTTCCTCAAAACATGCAACATAAAAGCTTTTATGGGAGGAACCCCCAAGAGCAAAATTTTGTTCCTCTTTTATTTTGGGGGTTGGTTTGGTGTAGGGAATGATAGGAGTGGAGTTTTTACCAGCAAGGACGTTTGAGATATGTCAATGGCCTTCAAGGTAATAAGCTCCAAAAGCCTCTCAGGCGTCGACACAAGAAACTCAGGCTCACAACTTCTCAACCTGTTGAAAAAGGTAATTTTCAATAGCAATGGACGAACAGAACTCTTCTTCACAAAACACACATATTGGCCTTCAATATCATACATCACGTTGCATTTTGTGATATGGCATAACTTTCAAAGAGGCCTAGAAATTTCGAGACTAGGTTAAGGGAAAAAAGTACCCGTGAATTTGATGATCTATAGAGGCACCGGAATGTATACTCACAGTATGTATACCAAGAGCCTTCAAGGGCTTGCAAATAGCACGTACCTAACCATGAAGGAATATGCAACATCAGTAAATGAGAATCGGTGTAATCTGCAGCTTCTAATTTTCTAACAGTTAATCAATGAAGTATAATCACAGAACATGAGAAGACACTCACCTCAGCAGCTTTCTCAGCTGTTGGCACAAGATATAAAAGGAAAGGGCTGGTTAAGGATAGACCTTCTTTCTCCTTCCTTGCAAAAGCATCAGCAGCAATGGACACAATCCAGGCAATTTGTTCAGCTGAAGTACAAACACCACTTGTCTCTAGAATATCTTTGCCAGATGCATAAAGTTTCCAGAATTCGATTCCCCAGGCATTAGCAAACAAAGGGTTGATCAGGTCACCATTCTGAGTATTTTCATGCCACAAGGCATCCTCCAATGTCTTCAGGCACAACGTAAGAAACTTAGAGGAACATGAGTTTTCCCAAGCATAACCTCGTTGACCTTGACGATCGCTCTTCTTAATCACCTTACTGTCTGTATTACTTCTTTTCTTATGCTTACCATCAGAAGTTAGGTCTCTAATCTGCTCGTTCTTGGGATGTTCTACATTATTTCCTATATTTGGTACAGGATCAGCCCCATTATCATTGCTTTTCAAAGCTCCTTTCCTTGACTTAGCGCTCTTCCCATTTTTGGTAGTTTTTGTCAAAGTATCCTTTCCATGTCGGTCATTGAATGGATCATCTGGAGTAGGAAGACTGAAACACATACCCTGTCTCACCATGATGGCACGACAAAACAAATTCCTAGTTCAGGAATCAATGAACACATTACCAGCACAACAAAAGGCACTAACAACTGCGACGTAATGAAAGAAAAAATTGCTCAGTCATGAGAATTTAAACGAAAAGTGCTAACATATTTTCATATCCCTCATGGCTTACTGAGTTTGATTAAACGAAGATTGCATGACTCCAAAGTCAATAGGCATAGGTGGGAAGGAGCTCGTTAATTGAGATCAAATCATTAACCCCGAGATGATATTATTCTCGAGTCTCAAAAGAAATTCAGCACATGACGGTAGAAACAAACTAAATTGAGCGCATTGTTCTCGTGTACTTCCCTTTTGAATGCAGCTAGAAGAGCACAACACCTCAGAAATCTAGATTGTTAAACCTTTAGAATCATCACTAGCTTTCCTCGACACTGCTAAGTTCACAATTTCCACAGCCAAACCAACTCAAGCGCAGTTAACCATTCACCGCAATATCATCACTCGCATCGAATCACAGAAAAGCATCCTTAAGCAACAAGACTTGCTCCCATTGAAAAAGAGAAACAGCATTTCCAAGGAAACAAGTTCCCGCGCTCGGAAAGCAAACTATACCCAGGCGTGCGCCATTTCCGAAGTATTCTGCCGAACAGATAATACAGGACGAGCGAGCATCGAGGAATCGTGAAATCGAGTTCTACCTGGCACATGCGGCGCTTGCCGGACTTGCGCCGCTTCTTGGCCGCGATGATGGCGGCGACGCGAGCAGAGACAGTCGACGAGTCCTGCTTCTTCTGGAGCTTCTTCCTGTTCACTCTGTTCTTCTTCCTCCTGACCGCGTCGTCGCCTTTCGCCATTGCAAAGCAGCAGACTCGAAGTTCGCGACGAGCGAGAAAGAGAGGCTCGCGACGGCCGTGCGGAAGTCGGCGGTTTTCAGTGGGTGCCTCCTTCGATACGGTATAGCGGAGACCGGGCGGGTTGGGAATTCTAACACGATCTCGAGGGTAACTCCGTCAACTCATCACGCGAGTCCTCGATTGAAGTTGGGCTGGGCTTTATGTCAACTCTTTATATGTAACCGGGCCTAAGAAAGGAACGGGGAAGGCCCATTCATTTCAAGTTTTGGTCTCGTGATGTGTAAAGTCCTGCTTTGGGTCCCCCGAAGTTATGCGATTTTTCCAATCGACTCCTCAAAGCCTTACACAACCTCTCTAATCAAGTCCTCACAGTTGCGTAACCTCTCTAATCAAGTCCCTCCCGCTCCGAATCCGGTTAACTGGAGCTAACGGCCCGCTAAAATCCGGGGAGGTTTTCGACATGGGAAGCAGCTCGAGTGCAGCATTTGTATTCGGCAACTTCGATGCTCGAGTTTTGACGTTCGTCTCCATCTCGGAGGCATTTTCGATATTATGCGTAAACTCGTATGGCAAAAAGTTTTCCCTCGTCAAACTAGCCTGCCAACAAGTCGAAAATCGGATCATGAGATGAGGAAAGTTGTAAAACTTGGAGGATTTTGTTTATACGATTTGGAATTCCCAGGACGTCATTAGCAAAAAAAAAAAAATGAAAACGCATGAGCTAAGGGATTAAAAGTGGATTAATAATCTTATGTAATTCGAAACTTAAATCATTGTCGAGTCGGTTAACAAAATAACAGCATCAGGAGCCTTCGTTTCGCAGAAAACGAGCGATTCGAGAAATATTTTCATAGAAATGATCGCGTGTATTGCTTGAAACAATCGGTCGGCATGAAAAAACATTTTCACTGCCGAACAACGGTTTGTGTCTAAATATATCCGTAGATAATGAAAATATATCTTGCTCATTTGTTTTCGTAAGTAATACGAGTGATCTATCTTTTCGGAAATATTTTCCGAATCACTTATTTTTTTTCAAAACGAAACGAAATCGAAAAAAAAAAGGAAAGGGGTCGAGAAACCGACGGACAGTCGAGCATCGATTCGTGTGGGCGATTTAATGGAGGAATGGCCAAGTCAAAGATGCAATTTTTTCGCCAATACGAGGAAAGCATCGAGGAGGATGCAAACGGGGATCAAAAAGGATGGTCAACGGGATCCTGGTGAAGAGCGTGCCATTGGAACACACGAGCGGATGACAAATCCCAAGCCACTTGCGTCGCGTGTTTGGATCCCCTAACATAATGTTAGGGGTGACATTATCCAATCTTTAGACGGCCCATATTGATCCACATAGGGAAAATTTTTCAACGGGAATTTTAAAATTTTGAATCGATCAATCTAGGCCGTCCATTTTTGAATTGGACGGCCCAAATCTCTTATGTTACCCTTGACATAGTTGCACTATGCAAGCACGACGTGCGATGCAAAGTCAAAATCACGTGTGAGGCGTTGGAAAACTGAAGGAAAACCCCCGCGGGAGCATCGTTGACCGTCTCACGCCCCTCCGGATCTGAATAATCTCATTGACCAAAAAGGCACGCAGGAAAATGGGGTTGGTTGTTGAACACTTTGGCCAAATCTAAATATTTTGACTGATTTTCTTGCCCACGCTCTGCATCGCACGCAGGTGAGACCCGTTATCACACGTTGACCCAAGTGGTTGGACCAAATGATTTAAAACGCCACCCCTTTTTTTTTTCCGGGGGGAATCACGAGTTCGAAACTTAGCCTACTCGCCGTTTCTTTTATTATTATTATTATTATTATTATTATTATTATTATTATTATATATTTCTTTTTCCCCTTCACCAAGAACAAGAAACCCACGAACGTAGATAACGCTTCAACGATTGTATCGATACGGAGGACTAAACGCACCGTCGTCACATCGGGGAACGTCTCATCTACCGGTCGATATCGAGCTGAATTCACGTGCATGGGAGACCGTCTGGTGACGTTCATCGTCTCATCTACCGGTCGATATCGAGCTCAAATTCACTGCGCGTCGCGACAACCGGTCTGGCTAACGTGACCCGACACGTTAGGAGTATCTTTTTCCCACTGCCAAGGATCTACGTCGACGTCGCTTTCAAAATAAAAGAGAAAAAGCAAAGCGGCCTACCCCGAGTGAAAAAAGGCTCGATCCACCAACCAACCATCATTACCCATTCTTCCCCCGCCCCCCCCCCCCCCCTTTTTCTAGAAGAGCGTGCGGCGGAATTCGGCACGAGCCGTTGGAAGTCGCTATCGAAATCCGGGGAAGTGGAAGACATGCGACGGCAACAACTTTCGACCCTCACCTTTTGGCATTTATTTAATCAGAATCGCGCGATTCGCCCGCTTTAATTTTTAATTTCCAAGTCCAAAAACGCTTCGAAACTTTCGTAGAATAATTATTAATACTACAAAAGGACTGTCGCATAATACGAGCATTGATCCCATCTGAGTTCGCGCGGTGGCTCGAGCGTCGCGCTTCCCCGTTTCCTTGGCCACTCTCGAAGTCCAGGGGCCCCTCCTGCTTTTACGAAACGGAGCGATTGCCGCGTCGAGCAAAGAATAGTCGAGTCAAGACGGCGGAATCCATTTTCCTTACTATTGGCTTGCGCGCGGTACTTCGTGGCGTGCATGGCAATACTTCCTGCCTCCGGGCAAACGTTGATTTCTGATCAGAGAGAGCCGTTCGAAATTCGTTCGGTAATTATTGAAAATTTCCACATCTGAAATATTACTAGCACAAATTCTTTTTTGCGAAAAATTACTGATCCTAACTTACAATGCATGTTATTCGAGAAAAGCGAAATGCAGATACTGATGAATTTACGTATAATTTGTCCTTTAATTATTTATACAAATGGGGGGGGGGTCAATTATACGATGAAGAACTAATGAATATGATGGCCGAGCTTATATATCTACGCTAAAAGCACGCATTGTTCTGGTGTTTCCTCGGTTGTGCCTAGAGGTGTCAAACGAGATGGGTAGGGTTGAATATGGTCCAATCCATATTGATCCATTTAATCCGTGTGGATTCATTTTTATATAGTACGAATTTAACGACTCATACCCGATTCGTATTTCTTAAATACTTCTATATTTCGCCATATTATAGAACATTTGTTTCTTTGCAATTTACTAAGAAATATGATATCACTAAGACATCTTCATGTAATTGAAATTACTTTAATTATTTTAAAAGTACATTTTTATTAGTAAAAATATTATTTATTTTTTAAAAATGAAAAGTTATTATTTAATTTTACTCTGACGGCCAAATATGGCGATTTAGCATCAACAATGGGTGGTGGTCGACAGTGGCTACGGCAGTGGATGGTAGGCGGCGGAGGTCAACGGCGGTCTACAACAACGAGCAGCGATGTTTGGCGGTTGGCAGCAAGGGACGGAGGCACGGTTGAGAGTGAGTATAGAGAGCGATTCGCAACGGAGAAAGAGAGAAGCGTCGAGAATGAAAAAAGATATGGTAAAGTGATAAGGATATTAATATCGAAGAATTTATATTTCTGAAAGAGATTTTTGTTTTTTTTTTAACTTCTGAAGTAGGTCGAAAGTAACTTCTGAAGCAAAGCATTATTTTAGAAGTAGAAAATTGAAATTTTGTACTTAAATAAATTTAGTTGCGTTACCAAACGAAATTTTATTTTAAAAATATTATCAAGGGCGCCGGGCCCGAGCCGGTCCAAAATCCCCAGCACGAGACCAAAGGCGATAGTTTCCAGTTGATGGCGACGACCCATTGAAAGCAGTGGGATCTGCTTTTGAACACTGCGAAACTTGTCGTGTAGTCGGCCTTCCACGCTATTCTAATCTTGGGATTTCGAAGGAGAGATGAATTAATGGGATTCCGGAGCAGTCGAAGGCGACCGGTTTGACCAGGGCCACGCATATCGTCGTCCTTTTCTCCTTCGTCATCTCTATGAATCCGTGGTGGTCGTTCCTCTGCTTGTTGTCTTCCCTCTCTCTGTTTTTCTGATATTGATGGTTCTTCTTGGTATTTATGTAAGAATTCTGTTTCTCTGTGAGAGAGAGAGAGAGAGAGAGAGGGGGGGGGGGAGAGAGAATGGGGACAGTGGTGGTTCCAAGCTCCATGGAAGTCTCCATCCCGCTCGGCGATCGGAAGGACGGCGGCTTCGTCGTCGGCCGCCAGAACCCGAAAGACTTGGACGCGGGAGCTCTCTTCGTCCTCAAATCACGAGGTCAGTGCACTCGTCGCCTTTCTCTGGACGAGCTTCTCTCTTTCTAGCTCTAGCGATGCGAGACGACATTGTTGTAGGGAAAGCAAATGAGTCCGGAAGCTTCTCATTACGGTGGTCTTCAATATTTACGAGCACAGCTCGTGCAACGGTCCATTGATTGATCGGACAATTGGCATAATAAAAAAAACCTAAAGAAAAAGTAGATGATTTTCATCGGCAGCCTAATTTCTCGCACGAGCATTTTCTAATTCGTCGTATGATATGTCGTCCGGTCTGGTCTGTTCGATTTTGTAGCATGTTTTATCTCTCGATTCTTAGACCCGAAGAGAGCATGTGCAGTTATATTTCTGGAATAACTGGCTTGCGATCGCGTTGGCAGGGTCGTGGTGGCACTGCGGCTACCACCTGACGACATCGATCGTGGCGCCAGTGCTGTTGAGCCTACCCTTCGCGATGAGCCTGTTGGGCTGGGCGGCCGGGACCGTGTGCCTGGCTCTCGGGGCCGCCGTCACGTTTTACTCTTACAACCTCCTCTCGCTCGTCCTGGAGCAGCAAGCCCATCTTGGCCAGCGCCAGCTCCGGTTCCGCGACATGGGCCGCGACATCCTAGGTTTACTTTTCCCCCTGACTAAACCAATCTACCGATTTGGATACCAATTCGCCTTGTTGCACGACTAAATTCTTGTATGAATTGGTGAATTCCCCAACTCGACCGACACGTCGTGGCTTGCTATTTAACAGGACCCGCGTGGGGAAAATATCTTGTGGGGCCTCTACAGTTTGCTATATGCTATGGTGCTGTCGTTGCCCTCACTCTTTTGGGTGGACAGAGTCTAAAGGTCAGTAAACCTTTTTTTCCACCCAAATTAACATGAAAATTCAATTCTAATCATACACTTGTATTCACTAATTAATCAAATTGGTTTTCTTTTTTTTTTATGGTAAATGACACAAATGGTCTCTGAACTTTGACATAATGTTCAATGTGGTCCTTAAAGTTTAAAGTTGTTCAATATAGTCCATGAACTTTAGCCGATACGCAATATATGTTCAATGTGGTCCCTTAATTTTTAGTGCAATTTCAATTTAATGGACTATGTGACAACGTTCAATATTGTTATTGAACCCAAATTAATGGAGGGACAACATTGACTATTTTTATAGAGCCAGAACTAAATTGAACGTGCACCAAAAGTCTAGGGATCACGTTGGACAAAGTAAAAGTTCAGAGACCACATCACATGTTCAGCTAAAGTTCATGAATCACATTGAACAAATTTAAAGTGTATGGATCACATTTTATATTGAGTCAAAATTTAAGAATCACTTATGCCATTATCTTTTTTTTTTTTTTTAATATGGCTTCTCTTTGTTAATGTTATTCAAGTTTTAGTATATATATATATATATTTTTTTGGTTGTGCTTGCTTGTGCAGTTCATATACTTGCTCTATGAGCCAGATGGGAAAATGCAGCTCTACCAATTCATCACCATGTTTGGTGTCCTAACTCTGTTCTTGGCACAAATCCCCTCCTTCCACTCCCTCAGGCACATTAACCTCGTCTCTCTCGTCCTCTGCCTCACTTACAGCGTTTGCGCCATGGCCGGCTCCATTCACATCGGTAAGAAAATCACGTAGGGTTCGTCGATAAAGGTCGGACTTATAGTTGTATCACGTCATGATTTATAACGCTTAAGATAAGAATTGAGGTTGAACGACCATTTTGACAACCCCTCCCCCCCCCCCCCCCCCCCCCCTTTCTTTCCCTAACAGGAAACTCGGCGAATGCCCCACGAAAGGACTACTCCTTGGTCGGTAGCCGAGTTGATCGGCTTTTCGGCGCTTTCAACGGGATCTCCATCATTGCCACCACTTACGCCAGCGGAATTATCCCCGAGATCCAGGTCTTCATGGAGCGCCGCCTTTATTTATTTTATCTCTCAGTTTTGCCCTTTTCGGATTTTTCGCTTCTGCCTCGATAGATCCATAATGTAGAATTTGCTGTGGTATTAGGCAACTCTAGCTCCACCGGTGAAGGGCAAGATGTTCAAAGGCTTGTGTGTGTGTTACTCGGTCATAGTGACCACATATTTCAGTGTTGGAATCTCTGGATATTGGGCCTTCGGGAATCAATCCAAAGGAACGATTCTGACCAATTTCATGGGCGAGACCAAGCCACTCCTTCCCACCTGGTTTCTCTTGATCACCAACATTTTTTGCCTCCTCCAATTATCAGCAGTCACTGTGGTGAGAATTAAGGGTAAAAAAAAAAAAAAACATAGGCTACGTTCATCTTTCTAGCTAATTCTTCAACTAATTACAAGTTCATCATCAATATGGGTCTCTAACGAAATGTATACATATAGGTATATTTGCAACCGACCAACGAAGTGTTTGAGAAGAAACTGGCGGACCCGAAGATGGACCAGTACTCGATGCGCAATGTGGTGCCCAGGCTGATCGCTCGGTCGCTGTCGGTGGTGGTGGCGACCGCTGTGGCGACGATGCTGCCCTTCTTCGCGGACATCATGGCGCTCTTCGGCGCGTTCGGGTGCATCCCCCTGGACTTCATACTGCCCATGGTCTTCTATAACGTGGCCTTCAAGCCCTCTAGGAGGAGCCTCGTGTTCTGGGTGAACACGGCGATCATCGTTGTGTCCTCGGTCTTGGTGGCCATCGGCGCGGTAGCAGCAATCAGGCAGATGGTTCTCGATGCCAAGACTTATCGCTTGTTTGCTAACATGTAATGGCTATAATCGAGCGCATCAACTGTTTTAAGTTATATATGCGCAATTGACGCTATTAAATTATATGCACAATTGACGCCTTGGGCACGAAGATGTCCGGCATAGAGTATATATGTTGTATCCTTAATCTCGATCAAATCGCAACAGCGTGCCTTATGAACTCCAGATAGTTTCTGATTTGACTTTGTCAACCAGTTGCTTGCTCCTGAGGCAATCTCGACCCGTCCATGAAGCCTACCTGCCGGTAGCTGCGTTCCTCACAAGAGTGCTCCCTCTTCGGGCCGCATATGGATGGATTTCGCCAACACGTAAGCCTTGTCAAGTCGGCCTATTGCGTCCGGGATTATTTCCTCGTTCTCTGTGCATGGAATCCAAGATCTAAAGGCCATCATCAACGAGTCCCGAGTGGCTACATGCATGCGGTATCAACCATCTCTTCCCACAGTCCTACGGACAACGTCCCGAGTCCATGCTTTGCAGCACCCACAATCATGAAGGTGTAGGGAATGACAGATCGATTTTGTTTCCTCAAAACTTTCTCACGGTATTGAGAGGAGAGAGGAAAAAAAAAAAACGTTTGTTCATTGAAATGACTTGGAAAGTAACTAACCTGACTTACTCCGGGCCACTATGCCTTCGTACGAATGAGAAAACGAAATAACCTTGTACTGGGTTCTTATGAGCATTTCATCGAACTATTCATATGCACCGAAAGGTTTGAATATCCTTGTCAGAATCGAAATCGTTTCTTGCCCAGTTTGTCAATGGTCTCTAAGCCGCGATGGATTCTTGAACTGGAGAATGGAACCCTTAGCATCATGCACGAGCCGAATCACAACCAGCGAGGAAATTCCAGGCGAGATTGGGAAGATTCAAATTTACTCGGCCCAAAGAAGAGAGCAGCGTAAAGCAAAGTCCTTGTGACAATGGAACGACTAACGCCGACGTTCAGCAACCTGTTTAAGAACACGTTTGACAGAACAGAGTGCTCAGAGAGAGATGGAAGCCATCAAGAGCATCTACGGGATTCAGATACAGATCCCCAACAGACTTCTCCTTCCACCACCATCAGAGACAGACAGATCCGTGGAGGGAGAGACCAACGGTAACTTCTTATCATCCCTCGTTGTCAGTTTTCTCGTGTTCAAGACCCCAGTCGTGCAACCAAATTCGTTTCACTCATCAATTCATGATGGATGTTGGGAAGGGATGCGATCATCTTTCCGCGTATAATCATACGCTTAGCCGTCGCCCCGTCACGCACGCTCTACCGGTCTGCGCAACACGCTTCACACAGCGTCCTTCGATCGGACTCTTATCCGGAGATTATCATTCACAAAATTGGGTCGTCCGTCTCCATTGCCCGCCATTTTGAAACATATCAATTTCAGGAAAAAAAAAAAAGGGGGGGGGTCAAATCACTTTCTGATGCTGATAAAGTTATGTCGAACGGATTCGATTTGGATGCACCACTTCCAAAGTTGCAAGAGACCTTTGTAAATAGTGGCGATGTTTCGATAGAACACAATGGTTATTGTTATTAGCGCCAAATCTAGTCTACATGCCCACTCACATCTTTTCGATGTTGAATAAGGCACCTCTTAGGTTGTTTGTTTTTACAAACAAACTACTACCAACACGCAAACACCTTGGCTACGGGCCAAGCCAGTCCAAAATCTCCGACCTCAGGGCTCGAGGCGAGAGTGATGCACTTTCCCGTGTCCTTGGCTAATCTCAAAATCAAGGTCCGTCGGCTTTTAGGAAGCGGAGCGACTGCCACATCGAGCAAAGAATAGTCAAATTAGATTGCGAAATTCACTTTCGTGTGTGCCTTGCAACGCGGCACTTGCTGCGGGGCGAGCCTGTCCAGTGTCCTCCAACACAAGACAAAAGACGATAGTTTTCAGTTGATGGCGACGGCCTGCTGTAAGCGGTGGGATCTGCTTTTTAACACTGGCAAACTGGTCGTGCAGTCGCTCTTTCGCGCATTTCTAATCTTTGGGATTACGCAGGAGAGTTGAATTAATGTGAATCCGGCGCAGTCGAAGGCGACCGGTTGACCAAAGCCACAGGTATCGTCGTCCTTTTCTCCTTCGTCATCTAAATCCGTAATGATCGTTCCTCTGCCTTTTCTTCCCTCTTGCTGTTTTCTGAGAATATGACGGGCCCTGCTCTTGGAAGGAAACCTGGGTACATCTGATGTTCTACTTCGTATCTCTGTAAGAATTCTGTTTCTCTGAGAGAGAGAGAGAGAGAGAGAGAGAGAGAATGGGGACGGGGGTGGTTCCAAGCACCATGGAGGTATCCATCCCGCTCGGCGATCGGAAGGACGGCGGCTTCGTCGTTGGCCGCCTGAACCCAAAAGACTTGGGCGCCGGAGCTCTCTTCGTCCTCAAATCACGAGGTCATTGCACTCCTCCTCTTTCTCTGGACGAGCTTCTCTCTCTAGCTCTAGTGATGCAAGACGACATTGTTGTAGGGAAAGCAAATAAGCACCAAGCTTCGCATTACGCTCTTCAATATTACGAGCAGAGCTCGTGAAACGGTCCATTGATTGATCAGACAAATTGGCTCAGCAGCCTAATTTTCTCGTGTAAGCATTTTCTAATTCGTCGTTTAACAGGTTGTCCGGTCGGGTCTCTTCAACTCTTGCATCTTTTATCTCTCGATTCTTAGATCCTCTCGCTCGTTCTCGAGCAGCAAAGCCCATCTTGGCCAGCGCCAGCTCCGGTTCCGCGACATGGCCCGCGACATCCTAGGTTTACTTTCCCCTGATTGAATCAATCTACCGATTTCGCTTCTAATTTACCTCATTGCACGACTAAATTCTTACATGAATTGGTGAATTCCCATGTCGACCAATATGTCGGGTCTTGTTATTTAACAGGATGCTGTCGTTGCCTGCACACTCTTTTGGGTGGACAGGGTCTCGAGGTCCGCAGCCTTTTTTCCACCCAGATTAACATGAAAAGTCAATTCTAATTATAGAGTTGTATGCACTAATCAAACAAATCAATTTTTTCTAGGGTAAATGATACAAATAATCTCTGAACTTTTAGCTTAATAATCAATTTAGTCCTTAAATTTTTAAATTGTTCAATATAATTTTTGAATTTTAGCCTAATATATAATATCGCCCATGAATTTTTAATCTGTTCAAAGTGTTTCCAGAGCTATATTCGATTTTGCCTTTGGACTATATGAAGATGTTTCAATGTTGTTCCCGAACTTGAATTAACGGAATGACAACATTGAATATTTTTTTAGAGTCCAGGACTAATTGGATATATATAAAAAAAAATTTCAAGAATCACATTGCACAAATCAAAAATTTAGATACCATATCGCATAGTTACATAAAGTTTAAGGATCACATTGAATGAATTTAAAGTGCATGAAGCGCATTGCACATTGAGTTAAGGTTTAGGGATCACCTGTGTTATTTTCTCATTTTTTATTTTTAATATGGCTACTCTCCGTTAATGTTATTCGGGTATTTATTTTAATTTTTTTGGTTGTGCTTGCTTGTGAAGTTCATGTACTTGCTCTATGAGCCAAATGGTAAAATGCAGCTCTACCAATTCATCACCATGTTCGGTGTCCCAACTCTGATCTCAGCACAAGTCCCTCATCTCTCTCGTCCTCTGCCTCGCTTACAGCGTTTGCGCCATGGCCGGCTCTTGTGATGAAACGTGCTTCCATTATCTTAATGTTTCGGTTACATTAACGCAAGCGAAAGATTTATATAACATTAAAATATTACACTCATTAAACTTCAAATAGTTCGAGTTCATACATTAGCCATATATGACAATAAACACACAACGCGTGCAAGTATAACAATATCCTTCCAGTTAGGATACCCAATACAAATCTTATATGACTAATACATAATACAAGCACTCTATGGCGTCCTTCTGCCAAGTAGTAATTTAGCATCCCATAGAAGTAATCAAGGGTACGACCACGTCTAATTATCTGAAAAAAATGTTGACAACAAGAATGAGCCAGAGCCCAGCAAATAAAACATCTAAATATTACAAAATATCATTCAATTATCACCAGACATCAATTTATTCAAAACATACATTTTTAGCATAATTAATATTTAGCTTCGTATTTTCTCGATTTATCCCAAAAAGTTTTTATTTATTTATTGACTAAACTTATAACATTACCATGGGAATGAAATACATACAGATGAAAATGCCATGCATTCATAAATATGCAGTTATGTATTTATCTTATCTTTAATTCATATTTCTGCTCATAATTTAGCAGAATTCCTAGCCAAGGCCCACGAATTCCTTCTCGACATTCGCGCATGGCACTACCAAGATTTCCACACTTGGGCATCTCCACTCCGGAGGCTCTATCCTAATTACACAATAGGGGCTTCCCAAACACCTGGGGCTCCATCGGTACGCTGTCCGATGGGAATTTTCTTTTCAACTTTTTCCTCCATGATCAATGCACACATGTTTTTAAATGATATGCCATATGATCATGCCATGTGTAACTCACTCAATTTTCATTATTCGGCATTCATAGTAACATTTTCTCATAACACAATTTATTTCATCTCATCACTGAAATCTTGGCAGATTTAGGCTAGGTTAATCACAGTGATTAACATATTAATTAAAATCATAAAATTCCCAAAATTTACAGAACAGTAGTTCACTCAGTTGGGATCAACTTTCGTTTAAGACTATTGACCTTCAAACTCAAAGATCAAAGGGTTTTACCAAATTTTCGTGAATGACACCTCTAGAGACAGACTTACACACCGAACGTATATTGAACATTTACCAAAGTAAATCAATTCTAAAAATTACCAAATTTTAATATGTTATAGTCAAGACCCAGATCTAAAACTTTCATGACCAGACCCTGAGCTATATATTTTTACTTTTTTCACTAAAACTCGTAGAAATAGCATTAAATTCTAGACCCAGAAGCAGAACCCTGTCAGTTCAAAATATGATCTTAATGCTAATTTAGATTATCCCAAAAATTCCCAATTTAATATATGTTATAGATTAATATGTTAGGACCAACTTTCATGTTTCGTTCTGGAGTTATTCATGTCCACAGAAAGAGATACGAAAATATTAAGTTTAAAAGGTTAGATCAGTCACAGAATAGGACATCCAGACCCACGAAAATGAAAAAGAACCGATAATTTATTCCAAAAATTATATATTTAATATATGTCATACTTTAGGTTGTTATGAGAAACTTTCATGTTTTCACTTCAGTCTTTTGAGGTCTACAAGGAGTGGTATGAAAATAAGAAAGACGACAACTAAGATTAATTGCAGATTAGTACAGATCAGAGCCATGTTCAAGTTAGGCCTTTAAGCCGATCAAACGAACTTCAAAAATTCCCAAAAAATTATATGACATAGCTTAGGATGATAGAAACATTTTCTATATTTTGACCTCAAACATTTAGAGTCTACACAGATCAGTACGAAAATAGCAAGACAGGAGGGTAAAAATTATCTCTTTTCAAGGCAGCTTGTTAAATCCACCCATTTAATCACTTTCTATCCACATGAGTACAAAATCTACCATTCTCACAATCATTTACATATCATGCTCCAAATAAATCATACCTAGCAAATTTTTTGAATCATAAAAATGTAATAAAAAGATGTTAAACTTGCCTCAAATGCTAAAAATACTCCAACCCTTGAGTAATTCACCCTTAATCTTTCTTCCTCTTCTTTCAAAGAAAATTTGTGATTTGTAAACTCTCTCTCCTTTGTGTTTGAAATGCAGAATGAATGGGTGAGGGAGAGTGAGAGAAGAGAAAGGGGGAGGAGTTAGTGTTCATCCAAAAGAGAAAGAAAGGAATAAAAAAAGGACTAGTTTTTTTGTGCAAATATTTCATTGGCTCTTTTAGTTGGTGGAATGATAATTATGTTGGAGGATTAATCATGATGTTGGCTAGAATTTTCGTGGCTCAATCCCTCCTTAGTTGGCCGGCCATGATTTTGGGGGTGAAAGGTCCATTTTGCCCTCACAAGCTTAATTATGTACAATATGACCATTAACCTTATTTTAAACTATAGTTTTCTCTATAATTTCATTAGTAACTCAGTTAACATAATGTTAATAACTTTATTATTGAATATTTAGGCATGTGACATATTCATATCATGCGAATTCTTAATAGTTTAAGTACTATATAAATTACCTCTAATTGTACTATAATCACACTTGGCTAAATAATTAACACATTTTGTTTCATCATTTCTTATCCGAGAAATTACTCTCACATTACCGACCGTAAAAAAAAATTATTTAACATAAGTAAATTTCTAATTCAAATAAATTGACTCTAATATAACCATCACCCTTAATTAATTAAGCGAGAAAAATCGAGATGTCACAGCTCTGTCCACATCGATAAGAAAAATCGCGTAGAGCAAGCATGTCCATAAATGTTGGACTTATAGTTATATCACATCATGATTTACATTTACAACGCTTAGGATAAAAACCGAGGTTGAACGACCATTATGCGACTATTTTGACACCCTCGCAAGGAGCTCGGCGAATGCCGTGCCAAGGGACTACTCCTCGGTCGGTAGCCGAGTCAACCGGCTTTTCGGCACCTTCAACGGGATCTCCGTCATTGCCACCACTAACCCCAGCGGAATTATCGCCCCGAAATCTAGGTCTTTCTAGAGCACCGCCTCGATTTAATTATCTCTTAGTTTCGCCCTTTTCGGATTTTTGCCTTTGCCCTTGTTGGATCCATAATGAAGAATTCACTGTGGTTTTAGGCAACCCTAGCCCCAACGGTGAAGGGCAAGATGTTCAAAGGCCTGTGTGTATGTTACTCGGTCATAGTGACCACATATTTCAGTGTTGGAATCTCTGGGTATTGGGCCTTTTGGGAATCAATCCAAAGGAACGATCCTGACCAATTTCACGGGCGAGACCAAGCCACTCCATCCCCACTTGGTTTCCCTTGATCACCAACATTTTTAGCCTCCTCCAATTATCAGCAGTCACTGTGGTAAGTATTTTTTTTTTTTTTAAAGATAGAATTTGTTCATCTTTCTAGCTAATTCTTCAACTAATTACAAGTCCATCATCAGTTTGGATCACTGACAAAATATATATATAGGTATATTTGACGAAGTGTTCGAGAAAAAAACTGGCGGACCGAAGAGGGACCAATACTTGGCATGCAACGTGGTGCCTAGGCTAATCGCTCGATCGCTGTCGATGGTGGTGATGACCACAGTGGCCAGGATGCTGCCCGTCTTCAGGGACATCATGGCGCCGTTCAACACGTTCAAGTGCATCCCCTAGACTTCATACCGCCCGTGGTCTTTTGTAACGTGACCTTCAAGCCCCCCAGGAGGAGCCTGGCGTTTCGGGTGAACACGGCAATCATCGCCATGTCCTTGGTGTTGGTGGTCATTGGCGCAGTTGCATCAATCGGGCAGATGGCTCTTGATACCAAGACTCATCGCTTATTTACTAACATGTAACGGCTATAACTGAGCGCACCAACCGCCTAAATTGTATGAACAGCTGATTCTATAGAATTTCCTTAATTGTGTTTAACAAGTCCATCAACCAATTTTCAATAATATCGAATACACAGCATCTTGTTTTGTCTTTTATTTTCGTTCATACCACAAAAAACCTCAAACTTGTATACTTACGACAAACTTACCATCCATTAGCTTTCGTTTAATTTTGTGGTAAAATTATTGAGTAAGATGACACGTAACTATTGACAGGTGTACCGATTTGAGATTTTTGCCTCTATTGATCACAAACGTACTAGTTAGGGTTCTTGATGGTATATACCCAATCCAACGAAAACTAACGGATGGCACATTTATCACCTATATATTAGTCCTAGGTTTTTCTCTAGTAAAAAAAGTTAATTTTGGGTAACTTTGTTAAGAGCGTAACATATAAGATTTTTTGTGGTCAAAAAATTAATTAGACTCTATCACAAATACACTAATTTTGAATTTTTCGTGGCATTAATTTTTTTTTTTAGGCTTTCCATGGCCATTAATTTCTACAACTATGCAAAGTCACGAAATGAAGGTGAGTGGACTCGAGAGGGTCAACATCTAGATTCGCCTCCCTCGGACAGAAAAGAAAAAGAAAAAGAAAAAAGGCAAAGGAAATACATCTAGATTTGGTCGTGCGTGGACGACCCGAACGTGGAAATGGACCACCGTTTCCGCCCGGGAAAGGCGGAGGCGCAGATCGCTGGGCCGGTCCAATCCAACCGAATCTCGGGCGTGGTTTTCGAAAACGGGTGCGATGTTTTCTTCCTTTTTTTGACTTTGCTTTCTTATTATTGCCTTTTTCGCTTTTTGGACAAGCTTTAATCTCACTCAATTCCCCGAGTAATGCCGGGAATAAACCGTATCTTATATAGTTTCAGAAAAAAAAAAAACTTTGTCGAGCTCGCACTTCGCATCGCCAAAGCAATATCATTAGGTAAAATTTACTTTTGCCTCCTTCCTTAACTTGATCATTGACCTGATTAAAACGAAAAAAAACGCTAATCGAAAAAGCAACCAACAGGAATTATCCGTGTTTTTTTGTTTTCAATGCAGTGATAAGCGAGATGATGAATTAGGAATGGCAAGCGAAGTACTTTTTTAGAAGCAATCCTTCTTCTTAAATAATACCGATTTGCAATGGATGGAATCTCTATTGGAGTTACGCAAGAGCTCCGGAAAAACCTGCATACAATAAACCTTGAACAAATGCGCAATCTTTTTTTTTATTTTGGGGGTGGTTCTAATGGAGAAACACGTAATCTCCATACTAGATATATTTATTTCCTTTTCCTATCGTAATTTTTTTTTTAGACAGGAGCTTTATTTTCGGTCCAACACGAGTAATCCTTGCAATATTTTATATTTTCTCGGACAAGAACAAAGCGAGAATCATCGCTGTTTCTTCGGACACAAGAAAATCAAAACAGCCAACGTTTCCTATCCCGTGAACTAAGTTTCCACGGTCAAGATTCAACCAATCAAAAGCCCATCGGACGGCGACAAGGTGCTATTAGTAACAACTAGAGCGTAGCCCACAATTTCTTCTCCGACACGACACGTGTCGATCCGTGAGAGGCCGTCGATCCACTCGCTCTTTTTTTAACGTCCCTCGCCAGGGAGACCGTACTACAAAAATGATAATAAAGTAGAAAAATCAAGTCCACTATTAATAGTTGCTCCAGATCGCTGATCGCGTAGCCATTCGAAGAGTGCGTGCGATCACCCCGGACGAGCTTCAGCTTCAATCTTCCTCCGTAGCGCCGTCGCGATTCCGCTTGCCGCGGCCGTAGAAGACTGTCGGAGAATGCACGGCAACAACTTGCTCCTCGAGGAGCCTATAAGGATGGCTTCGATTCTGGAGCCGTCGAAGCCTGTGAGTGTTCGCTCCACTAGTGGAGTGTCTTTGATGTGTTCGGGCATTTTTGATTTATGCGGCGATCAGTTTCGAGGTCTCTGCTTGTAGCCTCCGAGCTTTGTCGGCTTCTTTTTGTTGCCTGTTTTCTGAGAGAGGGAGCGCTATCTTTCCGTCTGGAGCTTTGATTGTGTTTTGGCTTGCGATTTCTGAGCTGCTTTAGAGGGTTGTAGGCCGGGCATTCGAGCATTTTTTACTGTTTTTTAACTGTGGGGAGGTTTGGACTTGACGTGAGGCGTTCTAAAATTTTATGCACCAGAAAAGAAGGTGGCGGTTTGGATTTTTTGAGATTGATTCTCCGACTTTGATTTATGGTTGAGTTAATTGGTCTGCTGCAATTTTGTGATAATCCAGTTTTGGTTTTAAGTATTGATTGCTGTTGGGACCAGAACGAATAGAAGCGATGGCGTATCTAGCGATGAATGCATTATTTGGAAAGATTTCGTGCACTTCTATGCGAGTAACCCGGTTGGACCTACGTATGTCCCTAAACTGCTTCGTCTGAATTCTGGGATGTAAAATTCGGGGTTATTTCCTGAGACAAAGGAAGAAAAATATATTCTTTTAACTTAGGGGGTGATGGTTGGGAAGGTAGACTCCACGCTGCCGGGTAGGGTCAAATAATTCATGATTTCATATTGAGGCTGATGGGGTGAATTTTTTTCCTGAAGAAATGAGTAGCTCCAATGATTTGACTCTTATCTATGCCGGTTTCTGTTATTTAGACTCGTTCAGTGGAATCTTTGAGAAAAGTTAAAGGGCGTGGACATGGTTTAAGTAAAAGTAATTGCAATCCCGACGATTTTTATCAAGCTTTATATAGAAATTAATAATTAGATTTTTCATGTTAATCCAATCCGGTGTTTAATGTGGCAGACATTCTTTCCTGCAATGACGAAGATAGTGGGGACTCTTGGTCCAAAATCACGATCAGCCGATATAATCTCGAGCTGCTTGAAAGCTGGGATGTCTGGTATTTGTCAATCCATCTTGCTTAAAGTAATTTTACTGCATTTTTTTTTTATAGAGGAATGATTTGGCTGTCTGCCAATTGCTTTTAAAATTTAGTTAGTATTCATATATGGGGTCATATTTCACCTACACAGTACCCCTCCAAGGCCATTTTGCTGGACTATGGAAAAGAGAAGGGATTGGTTGGGAATGCTACTTAACAGGCTTACTATCGAGTCTAATTCAGACAAACAACATATTCAAATGTGTGGATTCACAGAAGTTCTTTTGATAGGGACCTATAAGCAGACATCAGCGTATATAAAATAACTCAATAATCTATTACATAACTTTAGTTGGGCCTTGATTCTCGATTATCTCTAATGAGAGAGTAGTGCTTTGATTCTATCAGGTTTAAAAAACAAGCCTTTTTATGGAAACAATTGTGTGTTTAATGTAGCGGATAACAACTTAACGTAAGTACATAAACAACCACCATGCAGTTCCGCTTAACTAGTGCCCTAATCTGGAACAGTGGCACGATTTGATTTCTCTTGGGGCGATGCTGAATTCCACCAAGAAACATTGGAAAATCTGAAGGCAGCTATTAAGAGCACGAAAAAGCTGTGCGCAGTAAGTTTTCGTCTATCTCACTCAGAGTTGAATCAGTGATGTTCTTAGAAGCTTGACATTGACCATGTGCTTGATGTGAGGGCTTTCTTGTTCATCCACATGCAGTGCTTTAACAAATGGGCATTAACTTGTTGAGTGCTTTCTGATTCCTGGCAAATTCAAGCTTAATACTTTGGTTGGTCTTGTTCTCTGTCATAGGTTATGCTCGATACAATCGGCCCAGAGTTGCAGGTAGTGAACAAGACAGAGCACCCCATTCCCCTTGAGGCAGACTCATTACTTGTCCTAACACCGGATCAAAACAAAGAGGCCACTTCAAATCTATTACCAATCAACTTCACTGGACTCTCAAAGGTTGGCCACTAACTTCTGTGCTTTGTGCTTTCTACATTGCTGCTCTTAGACAATTGTGGCAATTCATGTAACTTGACTCATGCAAACCCTGAAATCAGCTGCCGATAGAAGGCCGTTGTTAATTCTCTTCGAAGTTATGGCAATCGCTTTTGTTGTGAGGACCTTTATCCAATCTTGCACAATGTATGTTGAAGCTCTGATATGACGAAAATTAACTTTTTCCTCACTAGACAAGGATCCCACCTAGAAAAAGAGGGCTAATTTCTATTTCCATTTCACCACATTGAGCACTCTCATCCCACTGAATAAATAGAGCTTACTGCTATTTCCACAAATAAACATGACACATCCTGATTTTTTTCATTGCTACTATTGACTTCTAGCGAAGGTGCTTTTATTTGTTATCACCATGCTAAACTGAACTTGATCATTTCAGGCAGTGAAGAAGGGAGACACTATTTTTATTGGCCAGTATCTGTTCACAGGAAGTGAAACTACTTCTGTGTGGTTGGAGGTAAAGTGGTGGTTAAGTTTATTGCTTTCTTGTGGCTTAAAATACTTACATTTTCTTATTTCATCGATATGTTCTGACTTAACAATTGGGTGTCTCATGTTACCTGTTTTCCAGATCTCACTGTTTATCTTGCCTTTTTCTTACCCCACAGGTCGCAGAGGTTAATGATGAAGATGTGGTTTGCATCATAAAGAACTCTGCTGTGTTGGCAGGATCTCTATACACTCTCCATGTCTCTCAAATTCGCATCGATTTGCCTACACTTACTGATGAAGATAAGGAGGTATATCGTTTTGTTCTAGGTGGAAATCAATGTCATCATCTGGGTGTCTTAAAAGTCGCTGACACTATTCGGAGCGAAATGACCTTTGGTTAACTACAAATGGTAGTCAGTAATTAGGGAAATAGGCAATGGCTTTTCTGCAGTTATTTAACTTCTATGGCAATCACCATGCTTGTGTACATAGTTTTTCAATGTTGCATCTCTCTTCCTTGTGTCTCTTAAAGAGAGGTGTGCATGTAAGTGGCCATTCTCACATAAGTCAGGATTTATAACTTGTATAAGGTGGATATTTCAGAATTTATGTTGTTATTTTGTATTTGTGAATTTCATATTCCTCTCCTCCTTCTTCCCTACCCCATCCCTGGCTGCCTCAAATTTAGCAAAGGTATAGTCTAACCAGATGCTTTATTTAGGGCCAACCAAGTGGATGCCTTCACAGGATTGCTCATTGTAGTGGAGTGTATTGAAATTGCTGTGCTGGTTTCTCATTGAAAAATTTCAGGTCATTAGCACATGGGGTGTCCGGAACAACATAGACTTTCTCTCACTGTCATATACTCGACATGCTGAAGATATTCGTCATGTAAGGACTCTACTACTTGGAAGTCGATCTAGATAGAATTCTTATGCCCTCTGGTGTTCATTTCTGTCAACCTTATCATTGATGAAATTATTTACTGTACAATGTACTTATAAAAATACTGGTTTGGGATTCGTTCTCTGATTAATTTCCACCAGTGTCAGCATTATACCTATGTTAACATCAAGCTACCTTGGTTGCTGATGTTTCCCTGAAGGCTCGTGAGTTCCTGTCTAAACTGGGTGGGCTCCATCAGACTCAGATTTTTGCTAAGATAGAGAACGTTGAGGTGACTAACTGAGTAAATTCTCCTTTTCATCATAAATGATCTACTTGCCCCAAAGTGACCTGGCCCAATAGATTTTGTAGAATATTTGTTTGTCTGATTGTGCATAACTTGAACTCACCCAATAACATAGGGTCTAAATCACTTTGATGAGATCCTCCAAGAAGCTGATGGCATCATAATATCTCGTGGAAATTTGGGGATTGATCTACCGCCAGAGAAGGTGAGTACACTTCCTCTTCCTCTTTTAGCGCGCTTGGATAATTTCATGGAATTAAATAATAGTGTCTTTCTAATGCACATTTTCCATAAATCTACTAACAGCTTCCACATTGATCCAGGTATTTCTCTTCCAGAAGGCCGCTGTTTACAAATGTAACATGGCTGGGAAGCCGGCAGTCGTCACTCGTGTTGTTGACAGCATGACTGATAACCTGAGGCCTACCCGTGCTGAAGCAACTGATGTTGCCAACGCCATTTTGGATGGTAATTTCTGTTTTCTAATTTAGAATCATTGCTTCTAGGAACTGCTGCCAGATTTTTTGAACATTTGTATTGTTGTGGCTTAAGAACTCGTCCTTCTTTGCCATTCCATTTTTTCACGCAAGTAAAAACATACGGCATTAGTTGTACCATGCATATATTGTCACTCTTATGTTCTCTGATTGTTTATTTGTTGCTTCAGGAAGTGATGCTATTCTTCTCGGTGCGGAGACACTGCGAGGATTATACCCTGTGGAGACCATTTCAATTGTTGGAAAGATATGCGCTGAGGTCAGTTATCCATTCAATTGGAACAGCAAAGTTGATTATTTGCATGGGAATGTCATTCAAAGCTATTCAAACACTCTTCTTTGCTCTGTTAGTTTGGTTCTCGGTTGGAATACCAGGGTTATATCGACTTATCCAACCTGTAATAACTATCTATGCTTCTGGGGTAATTTGGAAAATTGATGTATAGAAGTTTTCCGAATCTATTAAAGCAACTAAATTTGTAATGTTTCACCAATGGCCTTTTTGTTGGTGTGCAAATCCTAACCACCCTATAAAGTGAACTTTCGGTTCAACCCTGGTTATTCATGTATGACTGAATGGAACAAAAGTTGGAGCACGCAATGCTTTGAGGCCCCAAGTGTGCATATCATACTGACGATATAGCCATCGATAAAAACCACTAAGCATATTCAGATGCGTTGATTAAGTTATGCTCTTTAGGTCTTCGGAAAATGGGTGGCATAATGGCTCTACATGGGGTATTAAAGGCAGGAATCCTGATTGTGTTGTTTTATTCCAAGCCTTGTTCATGCATTGAAGCTTGAGAATAATTTTGGGGCCGATCACCACACCACCTCTGTCGTGCTACTGAACCTAGGCCACTTGTACTTGCCAGAACTATTGCTTCACTTTATCTGTTGCTGCTGTAGGCAGAGAAAGTCTTCAATCAAGATTTTTATTTCAAGAAGACTGTCAAGTATGTGGGAGAGCCAATGAGCCACTTAGAATCCATTGCTTCATCTGCAGTACGTCCGGCTATCCTCTGACTTCTTTATTCGTTTTTTTCTTTTTTTGCCTATCAATTTCCGAGTGCTCTCCCGTATTTGACTGTTTACAAGGGATTGTTCTTGAAGTAGTTTATACAATGCATGAACTATCTGAGTATATTCCTCATGTGATGTAGGTGCGTGCTGCCATCAAGGTGAAGGCCTCAGTAATTATATGCTTCACTTCTTCAGGAAGAGCTGCGAGGTTAATTTTTCTGCATATTTATTAACTTACGTATGCATGTAGCTATTTCCCAGTCCTTATGAGCTCTTTTTTTCTTTTGGTGCATTTTAGGCTAATTGCAAAGTATAGGCCCACAATGCCAGTGATCTCTGTGGTCGTTCCTCGACTCAAGACCAATCAACTGCGATGGACTTTTAGCGGTGCCTTCGAGGTAGGGACCACAGTCTCTAACTCATTTTATTTATGAGCCTGCATTTTGGAACGTCTGTTTCCCTAAGATTTGTCGAGTGGTCATCCATACAACTGAAAGCAACCGGACACTGCGCTTCTTGTCTCTTCCCTTATTAGTCTCTTGAATGTTGAATTGTTGACTCGCTCCAAAAAAATTGTGCAGATGGAGGATGGTTTTAGCTGTATTTTTTTGCCTTTAGGTTGTTGCAAATGTCGGTTTCTAAGAATATCAGGGAGACGGATGTGCTTTAAAACAGAGGCCCTAATTCTCAAACTTACTTTTATAAGTAACAGAAGACTCTGATTTAAAATGCATTCCTACTTGTTTTGCAGGCATCGTCATTTCTTATCCAAAATTTTTGTTTGTACAAGACTTAACATTCACTTCTTTGCCTTTCACCAAAAAAACATTCACTTCTTTGCCGTGCAGGCAAGGCAATCTCTTATTGTCCGAGGCCTATTTCCCATGCTCGCTGATCCTCGACATCCAGTAAGTTTCAAAGTCCTTTTGCCCGTTTAGTAACCCGCGCTTTAAAAGACTTTTAATCTGTGTTATAAAACAACTCCAGGTCCTTTCTCATTTGTCTAGCCGCTTAAAAGATAGCATCTGTTCTATACACAGTCGAACTGTTTCAATGAAATGAAGCCCATCACGTTTCCATCTTTTTGTAGGCCGAGTCTACAAGTGCGACGAATGAATCGATTCTGAAGGTGGCTCTGGACCACGGGAAGGCATCAGGTCTCATAAAGGCTCATGATCGCGTAGTCGTCTGCCAAAAAGTTGGCGATGCCTCGGTGGTCAAGATCATTGAGCTTGACGATTAGGATCGCCCCCTTTCCTTAACTCGATCTCTTTTCCCACTGCTCCTTTCGAGCCTTTTTAGGCATATAGTATCCATACTGGATCGTGGCTTATCTGCAAGCCCATACTTTGTGAGATGATGGTTGTGACTTTGTGTCCCTAATCTCTCTTACCACCTTCGACATTTACCACCTCTTTAACACTACACAAAATGTCATTTGCTTGAATTGGATACACGAGCTTTGTGTTGAATTCCATTTTATGCTCCTTTCATCCCCATCTCCCACGGTACTGCATCTGGAGTAGAATCTAGAGTGCCCTCTCTGCATACTCTAACCACAGAGTTGAACTGATATGCTAATCCTGCATCTCGCAACCCTGGCCTCATCATTGATGTGGCCTGCTGGAGCTATTGATGGAAGCAAGAATTATAGAGCAAAAAAGGCGAGTCGTATATTACAGGAGTAATTCTTCCAATTAACATTATGTATTTAGTCCTAACAAAAGATGGACATGTCCAAAATCCTGCAGAAAGTAAAGCATGCTTGCTGGTTTAACACAAACCATCTTTTTCTGTTTTCGTGATTCCTCTGAAAGAAGGTATGAATAAATTGATAAATATACAGTAGAAGCTGAAGCCTGACTGAAATTTGATCAGTCAAATTCATAAAGATTAAATACTTCTCTCCTTCGGGTCAAAGAAGAGGCGCTTGTCTTCCATCAGTACTGTGCAACCGGATGGATGTCCAACTAGCAATCAATCACGTAAAGGTAACATGACCAAGTCACTAAAATATTATACGTTTTATCTACGACCGTCTACTTTGAACATTAATTTTCCCCTCCATGGTTTATCAGGTTAAAGTGCTTCGGAAAAACGTAACTCGGCAGGGCCTGGGCCTAATATTCCTTTTTGTTCCGTTATCTTGCCGAGTCCAGCAGGCGGCTCCGAAGGAACAATGGTTTCTTCCTCTCTCCAGTCGGTCCACTCTCTCTGAAACATCAAAGCAAAACCGTGCAACAGAACCGTGAATTCATGTTTTTACTGTAACAGAAGATAAGTAATCAGATTCTGTTTTCACACTCCTCAAGCTGACAGCACTCATTGATGCCACTCATCAAAATATAGGTGAGAAAAATAGGACGAAAGAACCCAAGTTGTGATTTTTTTTTTTTTTGGCGGAACTTGTAAATCATAAAAACACCAACCCCCTCCCCTCTTCCTAATAAAAAAGAGAGAATGATATTTGGCTGTCAGTGGTGATGGCTGAAATTAGTACACTCATAAGCGTAAATCATGGAAAATTTTCTGAGGCCTTCTATTCAGAGGTTTGTCTTTTCAGTGTCACGCTAGGTGCTCAAGAGAAGCTCAAAAGATTGCTTTCAAGACTTTTGCACAGCGTCATAATCAATTCTTGATCCCCTTTTAAGGTCAAGGAGTAAACAAAAACAAGTTCATGAGAATGGCTAGTAATGGGAAGTCCGAATTTGGATCATTTGTTGCTGAGCTACATTGTACATCTCACGCACCAAGATGACTGTTCAGCCAGGTGGAAGATGGCAAAATGCCGTCTTCTCTACCTTCATCTAGTTTGAGAGCTTGACGTTTTTCCTCAGTAGCACACTAGGGTCTTAACAGTAGTCATATTTTCTTACAAAGCCAAATGAGAAAGAGTTCTGTGGTAAATTACCTCCAGGACAGCCAAAAATATGAACCATGTGTTACTTTTGCAATGCAGCTAGGCGAGGCATATTTTCTTTTCCTTTTATTTTTCAAGCAATTGCAGTCCTTGCATAAGGATTGGTCCCCCTTGATAGCTTGAGTTAGATATTCAGCTTGAGTTAGATTTTCTTACATAGAATTAAAAAAAAAAACTTGCCTCCTCTTCATGGTGATTCCTATCCACCAATAATGGAGTTGTAAGTGGGGGCGCAGCATCTGGGTCAGGCTTCTGAAAGATAAATGTAGTGTATAAACCTGCAGAAAGGAAATGCACTCTAACTTAGTGGATGCATCTGTGCTCAGTCCATTATCTGTTTTATGCAAATCATCACTTTGCCGAATCACTTGAACTTAGAAGACTCTGTTGGACATCAAATAACACAGCTACAAACAAAACTCTTTGACAGCTATGGTATTGCTGACCCCGTCGTCTCAACAGATGAGTGCAAGTAATTCTACTCAGAAGTGTAATTTCCGTACCCTGAGATTCTACTGTGGACCCAGCATCTAGCTCTTATTGTTGAGCAAACATGTGGTTGAGACATGCAAACTTGCTAGGCGCCCTGTCAGGCTGGAACCATCCATGATATGCCGATATTTTGGGAGACCAACTGGAACGTCGTTATGTTGTGTGTGTGTGCGCGTGTGTGTCCATGTGTCTCTGTGTTTTTAGGTATGGATATACCTTGCGTATTCTCGCATAGCTCAAGTAGCAAGGGAAAATATCCATGGTCAGTTCCAAAAATATGTAATGCTTGATCAACACTATCTACGAAAATGCAAATTGCTATATATGAAATGAATGGGCACGCTAATAAGAACCCTATTAGCCATCTCAGAGTCTGATTTGTTACGGTTTGTTTTCCATGAACTCCATTGTTCGAATAATAAAAAAAAAGAGTGAATCAATTAATGGAAATGGCACTATGATGGAAAGAGATTGCAGTTCACCTAGAATGTCATATGAGCGAGGTAGAAGCCTCCCTCTAGGATCCACAACAGTTGCACCATAACCCATTAGCATCCCTGCAAAGATTGCTCTTGTGGCCACGTGTAAAAACAACAGAATATCAGGATTGATACAAAAGCAACTGCTCCAGAAATCATAACATGTTTTTACCTAGGTAATCACAAAAAGACCGTACTTGTTATCATCATAAAACTCTGTCAAGTTTTGAATCTCCACATACTCCAGACCAGCTTCCCTAGCCAATCTGATGAGAATGCATTAGAAACTTCCATAGATTCTTACCAACAATCCACAAAATCGCACAAATTTCAGCTGCAATTATTCAAACTAAGAATAAAAAGAGAAGCTTTTGTTAACATCATCATCACATAAGCAATTAAGATGGCTGAAAGTTGGTTGTAGTCCACCTATAAAATCCTATTTGTACAGCAACAAACGATGCCTATCCTACTTTTTAAAGTCAAATATCCAAGATAAAATAGAGAACCTCAACTCATGGCCAATTATCTTTACCTGATCAAGCTTGGAAAGTGAACCAAGCAATGGGTTTCAGCAGGCATATCACCAGCTAGTTTCAGCTGGTACCTTTTCCCAAATGATGGAAATCTGGAAACAGGCAGTACATCAAATCACCTCAGTACAAGTCCAACGGCATGTAACAATCAACATGGCAACTATCAGCAACGTATACATACTTCTCTTCCTCTACTTCAAAGGTGATCATGTAGCTCTCAGACCGAACGCAATTAGGAACAATGCCAGGCTTCATACTACCACTTCTGTTGTGGTATGCTTCCACATTCTTCTGATATTTTGCCCTGTATAGTTTGCTTATATTTCACATGCAATATGTTTCTAATTGAGGGAAAAAGAAAAAGCACCATATCCTCTCATGATTGTACAGAAAACTATGGTGCAGCATTTTTCATACTGGTCACATCAGCTGACAGGATTGTCACTTAAGAGCCTGGCGCTCAACAGTGGCAGTGAAGATAATATAGTTATAAACCTTAGATAAATTGTAATCATTCTAAGGAAATCACTGCCTAGTCTACCAGATAAATCTCAAACCTTAATATGCATGAACTTCGAAGTTTCAGACTATTCAACATCACAGTTAAGATGATACTGTGACAACATAATACTGCAAAATGAGAAGGAAGATTTATCTCCATCAACTAGATAACATTAGCAAGAAGCATGACAGCGATTTACAGGTTTCCTTCTAAACTGTACTGATCTATTTGAAGGCTGAGGTGAACTTGTTACGATGTGGACGAAATTAGATTTCCTAATCTCACGGAATGATGGTAAACAAAGATGCAAACATGAAGTCCTCCCGAAAGAAGTAACTATGTGCCCGAAGACCATTTCAAGTGAACAAAGAGATGAGGCAGAATGGTGTAGCTGTGCAAGGCACTGAGACAGAAGAGAAGCTGCAGAGCGCTAGTTTTGTTTTTTTTATCCCCCTTGGCTAGAAAGCTGCGGAGCTCTACTTACAAGCTTGGCAAATGGTCAAATAGCCTATAAGAAGCCTGCTGTGCACAATGAATGCATCAAACAATTCTCCAATGAGTGGAGATCCAAGACGGCTTAGGCCCACTTAAATACAAAACCTTGGTCAACCAAAGTAGCTTTCCAATTTGGCACTTGAGTATAGTTCGATTATCATAAGAGTCTATTGTAGAAGCTCGGTGAATTAAGGGAAAAATATCAACAACCAATAAAAGAAGGGACATATGTCTATATCGTTTAAGGCCAGTACAACTATCGTACTTCCCAAAAGGAAGAAATGTCCCCCTACTATGTTAGCCAGATGTTACGCAAAATCAAGAACATTAATAGAGCATTATAATATACATCTTCAAGTATATTTAGCAAATGCATTTCCTTGGGAAAGATTGAATCTAGCCTATGAAACCATCTCACAACAATTCCGACACTAAATGTGAACGAGTAACACAAAATGCCATTAATAGAAAGAACATCAAACAATGCTACAATGGGATTAAAGAGACAACCCAAAGTACAGCGGTGCAGGAAGCAACTCAAAACAAGAATTTCCAACAATCGTTATTTCATACCATATGGTTGATGAGTCAGGAGTAATACCGAAAAAAAAACCCCCTGGTTTTAGCAGAGATGATACATTATGCAACAGCTTCCTCACTTTGTCCTCGCTCTCAAAACATAGCTGCAGACGCAATATTTACTTGACCATTTATTCCACATAAAAACAGAGAGAGAGGCTGGAAATTAGAACATAACCAAAGTCAGCATTTAACTAAAAGGTGCGGAAGGTAGCTTTCAACCTGCAAATGCTGCAAGCAGCAAACTAAATCTGATTGGTTTGTCTTCTCTTGCAAACGTGCTTCCAAATCTTCCTAACAAAACAGATTCCAGCCTGACAAAATCAGTGATGACAGGCAAATATGCCACTACAAGATTATAAGAGGGAGACCCCAAAATGATGGTTATTAGACATAGTGCTCTCTTCCGCCCAACAAAACCCATGAGCATAATGAGCACACGAACAGAATCATCTAACGAAGCCTAACTGCTTCCCTGCAATGGGAAAACAAGAAAAATTATGCAAGATAAAGCTCACCGTGCAAGGGTCGAGCTCATAGAAGTCCGTTGTGTAAGCTTTCCTCAAGCTCTCCCAAGCTTCTCTCTTTTCGCTTATTCCAGACGAAGCGACATCTACAAAATTCAAATTTCTCAACGACACGTACCACTACACAAAAGCACATTCATCCATGTAAGGCAAGCCTTCGTGAGAAGAGAACGAACGAGTACGAACAAATTACCAATCCCGATGTAGTGACCAATCTGAGCTTCTTCCCACCTCTCCGCCTCGAGCCCACCTCCGCAATACAGCTCGCACACCTTGAAACGCCCAAAACAAGAGAGGATGTCAAAACTCGGAAGAAACGCGCGGTGGCGAGAACACACGGTACGGCCTCACCGCGGAGGTCGATCCGCGGCGTAACGCAGGGCTGGAACGGTTACCGTCGCGTAGGGATGAACGAAGATCTTGATGAGAGCGTTCCGAGCGAACTCGTGGAGGCGATGGTGAGCCGAGTCGGGCCTCGGAATCGCCGCTTGGCTCATGCCGTGCTTCCGAAAGAAATTCAGAGAAGAAAGGTCGCTCTGTCTCGTCTTCGATCGAGCGCGCGCAAGAGAGCGAGAGCGATCTAGAGAAGAAGAAGAAGAAGAAGAAGAAGAAGAATAGTGCTGGGGTCCGGGGACTCGACAGCAGAGTGTGAAAAGCTACAACGTTTTGTACATTTGCCTCTTGTCAGACTTATTTTGTTCAATTTCGTCCTTAAGAAGATATCCCTTCTCTGTTCCATGAATTTTTTTCTTTTCGAATTTGCTTTTAACTAAATTTGTTAGAAATGTTTATGTCGTTTTTTTTTATGTAAAATGTAAAATAAAAACGACAGAGTACATTTTTTTCGTATTCAAAGATTCATGCAGACAAAATCAAGAAAACTTAACAAGAAAAATTGCTGGAAGTTGACATTAAAACTATATTAATTTAGGTATACACGGCATGCAATGGTTTGAATTTTTTTTATATAGAATTATAGTTTTATAATCCAATGGTACCATAAGACAAGAATCGTATGATAATTATGAAAGAGGCATAAAAGAAGAATGCGGCTTTATATGTTATTATATCATTCACCTTCTTGTCGATTGAAAATCAGTTCATCGATATCTTTCTACCTAATAAATCACGGTTTAATTAGATAAAGTAATTCAAAACTCTAATTAACAAACATAAAATGAAAAAAAAAATCAAGAGGAAAATGAAACTTGATAACTAAAAACTCATTATAGATAAATGCGTAATTGTCATTAGCCTTTTTGTCGATTGTGTTATTTGCTAATACATTAATTCTTAAGCAAATTACAAATAAGAAAAATATAAATCTCTAGCCAATAAAACAAAAGACAAAAAAACATTAAAAAAAATTTAGAACTTGGGTAACTAAAATAGAGAGAAGAACACAACCAAATTTAAACGTTTAACATGCTCTTCAAGAATTATAGCTGCTATTTATATATTTATGTATGTGTAATTGTCATTAGCCTTTTTTGTTGATTGTATTATTTGCTAATACATTAATTCTTAAGCAAATTACAAAAAAGAAAAAACATCAAAAAATTTAGGACGTGGGTAGCTAAAATAGAGAGAATAACACGGCCAAATTTAAACATTTAACAGGCTCTCCAAGAATTAGAGCTCCTGCTTATATATTTATAAGATTAGCTTCCAATAACGATTTCTATAATATTAGAATATTTGAAACCTAGACTAATAGTGAAAATTTTCTGATAATTCCCAAAATGAAGCAACGATAGATTGTATCTATCGAAATATTGAGAGGAAACAGTAGAAAGTTTTTATAAAAATGTTAGAATTTCTAACCATTGCTAATTTAAAGCATCAAAACCCATTCAACTTAGTACCTTTTTTTTTTCTTTTGTACAAAACCCGTGGTATTGAATGACAGAAGTACAAATCCTGCTTGAAAGGCAAAATGAATGGAGAGTGCAAGAAAAACACTTCTAACAAGGAGAACGATCAATTTCTAAATTAGAGTCCCATTCTCAACCTTAAAAGAGCTCTTAGAGAAGACATTGTTTATGTTTGTAGATATATAACTCGTTTTAATATTTTGAAACATTAGGATGTCTGAAAACTCTTTGAACACCTGGCTAATTTTCATCAGATGTCGCACTTTCGATGCCATCCGTACATGAGGTTATTATTGAAAATACACGGGTCTGTGCATTTGGGAATGGTCTATAGAGGCGCAAGTATGGTGATCCCAACCCAAGCCTTAATGTAGAAGAACAAACACTTGATCCGGCGCCGTCAAAATTAAAGGATCTAAAAAAAAAAAAAATTCTGGTTGAAGTTAATATTAAAGGACCTAAATGAAAACGAGAAAAGTTCAGACACCCGATAGTGTAATTGTTGAAAGTTGGATAACCAGGAGAGCGAAGAGCGGAAAGCGGAGTGCATCGCCGTTATTGGGAAGTAGACATGGAGAGTAACGAGCAAGGCCCGACTCGGCAACTCGGTCGCGACCCGGTGGCTCCAAGGCGCCATCCCCCGACCCTACGGTCCTTCCATGGGCCTCCCCGCGCCGGACCGGCCCGCCAGGCTCACCAATGTAATCGATCTTGATTTCTGCTTTCTCTGAGATGACAAGTCACCCAATTTTTTTTTTTTTTGGGAGCATTGCGTGTTATGAGTTTGATGAAATGTCTGAGCAAGAAATGGACTTGCGTGGGGATGCGCAGGTTAAGCTTGTGTCGCCCAGTCTCATGCCCAAGCTTGGGAAAGCGGGCGGCTTGCAGAGCAGGCAGGCCCTTGTCACCGAGAGCTGGGCTGTTGACTTTCCATGGGTATCTGTCTTTTTGCTCTTTCCCTTATCAACACCCGTTTTACCACCTTTTTTTTTTTTCGTTAAAAAAAGAATTAATATCACGAAAAACCTCAAACTGGTACATTCGTAATAAATTTACCCCAAACTATTTTTTTGACCATGAAAAACCCCAAACTGATACACTTGTGACAAATTTACCTTAAGTTATTTTTTTAATCACGAAAAACCCCAAATTGGTACGTTCGTAACAAATTTATCTCAAACTATTTTTTTGACCATAAAAAACCCTAAACCGGTATATTTGTGGCAAATTTACCCATAAATTATTTTTTTACCACAAAAAACCCCAAACTATTACATTTATGACAAATATACCCTTTATTAAATTGGATCAGTACTATTAAAAACCCTAAATTGATAAACTTGTGATAAATAGAGGGTAAAAATTTCAAACTGGTATACCTGTGAAGTGCCACATGCCATCCAACTAAGCAATTCGATGTTAAATTTAACAAAAATTAACGGAAGGTAAATTTGTCAAGAATATATTAATTTGAGGTAAATTTGTCACAAATGTATCAATTTGGGGTTTTTTGAGGTCAAAAAAATAATTTGGGGGTAAAATTGTCACAAGTGTACCAGTTTTGGGTTTTTCATGGTCAAAAAAATAGTTTGGAGTAAATTTGTCACAGACGTACCAATTTGAGGTTTTTCGTGATGTTATCCCTTAAAGAAAATGGAGACAGCTTGGTATCTACATTAGAGTCAGGGGGACCTCACTCTTGCCTGGTGCCATGCTGCCACATGAAGACTTGGAAACTACGAGCTGAGTGCTGGGCTGGTCAAGGATCGAGGTTCAATAAGTGGGCTTGCTTCAGTCGCAAAGTTCGGTGATAATCGGCGACATTTTCTTCCCGAGAGTTGTGCAGTCGGGACTGGATTAACCCGATTCAATGGTAAGGGAAAGACGTTGGCTGTAGAGTTTCTTACCAGAAGGGGGGCCTGATTTTTCTATTAAGTCAGTGAGCTGCCAAATAATTCCCTTCTGTTGGCAGTGTCACTGATCACTGTCTTTCTTGGAAGTGTTCTTTGCCTAAAACACTTCAGTTAAGTTCATGATTTATGAGTTTATCATATTTCCCATCTTGTTTCCCCCTGCACTAGGGAACCCTTTTCCAGGAATCACTTGACGCTCTTGAATAAAAGTCTTAAAGTACCTTAGTTAGGTAACAACCTCTGAAAAATGGGACCTACTTATTTTACTTTTGACCTTGGATAGCTATACTAACTTTGGTTTCATTCCTAAAGGATATAATTGCTCGCTTAGGTCAATGCCAAGAGAGTTCTTCACTGATTTCGTGAAGGTAGCCCAAGATGAAGGTCGCCACTTTACCCTCCTTGCATCTAGGCTGGAGGAATTGGGTTCCTTTTATGGCGCCTTGCCTGCCCACGATGGCCGTCGGGACTCTGCCGCCCAAGGATCCGCTGGCCCGTACAGCCGTTGAACTCTGTGTCCATGAGGTGTGTTTTTGGCTTCCCTCCCTCCCTATGAGTATCTGGCCTGCCCCTTTCTGTGCTTGATGGATGCACTGAGAATATTGGTTTAGGTCGTTGCAACTTACATCACATGCCCACATTTAGCTGATCAAGTTTCTACGTTTTATGCAGTCCTACCATTTGGTATATGTCGTGGGATTTGTTGGAGGAGCGAGTTTATTCCTCTTGAATTTCTTGGGGTGAGGAATTCATTCCTCACAAAATTTATTTTCTGTTTGAATGGAATGGCAATCACTCCAGTGCAATCCCACATCGGGAGCGGCAGACCCACTTGAACTTCCATCCACCGGAAGAATTGAAAAGCATGTTTGCATGTTTATATTCCATTCTGAGGGGGTGGTAGTGCTCTTTCTGTTGTTAGTCCATCGCTACTTCTGCCGTCAGGCTTTGGAGTTGGTTTGTGTTTTTCAATTGCTCTATAAACTGTCTTGGTAGCAGCCCTTCAGCTATATGACAAAATTACCGCAGACTGTAAGGTTATGGTAGGTGACGACAATAGTCAATTTTGTGAACAATAATGAGCAGACTCTGTTATAGATCTCAGAAGGTACGTACTCAAAATTGAGGGTAATCGATCTTCAGGCTGGACGAATCCCGGCCTAGAACTGGGAATCAACTCGATGATCTCCAGTTTCGGATAATAGGAAGTGAGAACTGACCGGTTGGTTCATATTGTGGATGGCTTAATTGGGCATACAAATGATAAATTACTTATCTTGACAACTTATGAGGTTTTTGTTTATGTTTCAAATTGTTGGGTTAGGCTAATCGAGGTCTGAGCAATTGAAGCCCGATACGCTTCAGACCTACTCAATAGTTAGATGAACAAGGATCGAGGGGCTTGTCTAGGCGAACTAGGGCTCTAGCATTTTGTCCTTTTTTGGGCTTCCGGGCCAAGACAAACACTCCTACATGGCCGAGTCTTCTTTTTTTTCGGTAAATTGTATAAATACAAAAGACAAGAGTTGTCTTCTGAACACCAAAAAAACTCTCTAGTCAAGTGAGTGAAAGACCGCGGTTTGAATCTCCATGGGTCCGACTTTTCCATAAAAAAAAATGTCTGAAACGGGTTCAGAGTTGGAACCCGGGGCTCACCCCTACTCAAAGCGTCTTTTTTTTGGGCAATAATCACGGATGTAACCACATTAGCCTGGAAATTAGGCGCACCAACCAACCATGCTTGTGCTGAGATTAGTTCAGAAGTTCTTGTAAAGGGCATTTAGAGCATAGATCACCGGCGTTTGGTAATGCTCCTATTTCTTTGATCCTGTTCTTTTGTTCTTGAAAACAGAAAAGAACAGAAATCTATTCGGTAACGCCAATTAAATTTTTTTTGTTCCCGAGAACAGATCAGTGGTTAGGGAACAGATTTGGAACAGAAACAAAAAGCAAAAGAAAATCCACTTCTCAATTCCTGAAAACAGAATTAGAAAAAGCCATTTCGACTCAAAAATTGTTCCTGAGAATTTTATTGTTACCAAACAAGGCCCCCTTAGCTGCCATATTGTAATGCATTCCTCGGTGTTTCTTATTCAATAACTGGACTTGAGTTCTGATTCACTTTATGTACTCTTAGATCCCTTTAATGAGATTGTTTTGGAATCAGGTTAGAGGACTTGATGTCCTACCGACCACAATATCACATTTCCGCAGGGGAGGTGATGATAAAACATGGGATTTGCTGGAAAATGTCGTTTATCCCCGAAAAATCAAGCACTGTGCTGCTGGAGTTAGATGGCTGAGGTTTCTGTGTTTGAGGTTGCGCAATTCCCCCGTCAGAGAGATTGAGGTGGGAGAAGGGGAAATGGGAAACGACGAGGACGCCAATGTCGTTCAGGAGTTTCACGAAGGAATCACTTCAGGGGACCATTGAAACCGCCTTTGAACGAGGATGCAAGGAAAGCTGCAGGGTTCGGTCCTAAATCGTATGAACCTCTCGCCTTCAAAGAGGCCAGCCAAGAACGGCTATATATGATTGATGATAATAGCTCTAGATTATTCCTCCTCTTGAACATTTTTTGTTCCTAAATACTCGCAGGGTCCTCACAATTGACAAACATGAATTACAATTCTGCAATGGGTGCTTTTGTTTTTCTGGGCTTAAGGCTGCAATGGAAAAGGTCATCGTGTTAGACACAGTTACTTGTACAATTGCTTACCTCGTTGGATTCGAAGATGTTTTGGTTACTTTCAGCTAGAGCTACTCCAGGAACCGGCCGGGCATCGCGCTGCACCTCTCGATTCTTTCGATGATGCCGGGTAAGATCTGGTTGAGTCCCTTCAACTAATGGGATTTGGCGAAACTCTGTAGCTTCGGCCGTCATGTTGTACCACATTTATTGCCTTCGCTCAATCTAAGCTTTACGATACAAATCATGCTAGCATAATCGAATTGGCAAGAAGCACTCTTATAATATGCCAAGTAAGGTTATTTTGCTAAAGTCTTTCCAGTCAATTTTATACGTTGAGTAAGCCATACGAAATTGTATTTAATAAGAAGTCATCGATCGGAACCGATGGATGCTCTTGTCGAGATGCGCAACAAGTTGTCTAAATCACCTGCTCAGATAGCGTCCCGATATCACTGTGTAGATAAGGAAGAACAAGTTTAGGATGGTTACTTGGCAAACTGCAATCCTAATTTGATCGACATTATGAGCGACCCTTCTTGTTCCTGCACTAGTGTAACTGGATGACAGATGGATTGATACGGTGAGCGGGACAACCCCTGCATCCAACTAAAGCTGAAGTTCCACGGTCCGATAACGACTTGCTAACGTTTAGAGCTAACGTTAGAGCGAACGTAAAAAAAAAAAGGGAAAGAAAAGGTCAAATGGATCAAGATCCAAAGTCGAAAAAGGCCAGAACACGACAACAGATGCGTATGCTGCGTCGAATCCCCGCATAAGGTGACAACATGTGCACAGCAAGCACATTTGAGACAGCGGTATTTCATGTTTGCCATTCTGCTTTTTCATTATCCAAAGCCCCTCAGGTTAAAGGACTTAGGAAACTTCCATGCAAGTTAGTACAAGATGGGGTCCATGCACAGTCAACACAACAATGACATAAGAAACTTCAAAAGTTGGAACCTTTCTCTCGAGAAGGCCAAAAAACAAAAAAAGTAAGTTGAAAAGCACAGGATTGGAGGAGTTCTAAAAGAAGACTCATTTCTTCATTTCCATTGCATGGTACATTATCCAAAACAGAGAGAAGAAACCACAAAACCAGATCGTTTAAAGCAAAGTAAAATGGGCAACTCTGCATCTGAGAAATTCTAAAGATAAAACCATCTATGACAAGACCAATGTATAAAACCATCTACGACAAGACCAATGTACAGCCCCACTAGCTAAGATTCACACTAAGAAAAGGGGTCGTAAATTTATTGATATTCAGGAGAAGAATGTACCTACTGATATCGAAAATTGGCGGTTTCATGAGGAAAGAGCTCGTAAGGCGACTTTGCCTATCATACACTGCTCCGTATTCCCCTATACATCCCAACCATCCTTCCTTCCGTCAAACAACCATTTACGCCTGGCCAAACCCCCGTACATCTGCGAAAACTTTGCGAGGCAATCACTCCTTATCCGGTAATGAACTTTCGTGTTCCGGCTGATTGCCGCACCCGAGAATTTCGAGGTGTCTATGGCCCACGCCGGCTTCACGTACTCAACAGTCCTAGATGAACTGGCATTCGCATACAAGTAGTTCAAAAGCACATCTTCGCAGTTAAAATACTTATCCACAAATTCTCTCCCAAGCCTAGCTTGCGGGCTCCAGTATCTCTCGAAGGCAAATTGGCTATCAATAAACGCCGCCCCAGTCAGAATCATATTGTATCCCTTATGCTTCCGTGCATGCTTTTCAGCACGGTACTTCAATGGGTTCCCATTAATTAGACGAGGATAAAAACCGACTATCCTGTCCGGATGTTCCCGCCACACCTTGAAACCCCGTTCTATGTCGTCGCACGTCATCATGATATCATCATCTAACTCCAGAACAGCTCGGGTCTTAATCAAAGGATCCATTCTAAAACGATTATTCAGTGAGTTTCTCGCCTCAACCCTGATTCTCACAGGGACCGCCGAATCGAAATCACTCGGATCGGGAGGTACCCCCTTATTCCAGACCACAACTATCTCATGCACTGAAGAACATCTAGAATAGTGTTTTACATACATTTTCAAGTTCCATATCCGAGCATCATACGTCATGGTCAATAGGGTGAACTGAGAGTAGTGACCCTTCCATGGGTATGCTTCCTCGGCACCATTTCCTCCGTACATGTAATTGACGCCCGTGCACATTAGAACTACTCCAATTGCAAATATAAAAGCAACAACACATCTGCCAATGCACGTGTTGACTTTCACCCAACCTCGGAGAAATGGAGGCACCCTATTTAAACGGCTGCAGAATCGTCTCACCTTTGAAGAAAGCATATTTGATCGCCCCCATGCCAAAAATGCATTGCTCTTTTTCCCCAAGCCATGGCTGGACCAGTTCAAAGGGACAATGCACTTCACAGCTCCAAGGAGCACACCAATTAGAACGACTACAACTGCAACTGCTGCAACTGAAGCAAACCCAAGAAAAAACCTGCGGACTGAATACCCAGAGGGTACTCGATCTCCATCCATAACTCCAAGCCACTCGCCAGATGGGAGTTGCTGCACATCAAGATGATGATACCGAGCACCATTCCAAGCATTTCTCCCCTTATGGGGCTCCTCTACCCCTAAAGGGACTTCAACTTCTTTGAACTCATCCTTGGAGAGGACTTCCACCTTAAAAATGCGAACCCGTCGTCCATAGGTTTCTCCACAATCTTGGCCCACTCGATAAAGGATTCCATCGTGTATAAATGGCCGGCCTCCATTACGAGCCCCCACGCTCCTGTCGGTATTATAAACAGGATTCTTCTTGTGTGGTTTCCAGGGACCAAGCGGTGAATCACCATACCAGATTTCAAGCTGCCCATTCTTTTTGGAACCAAAACTGCTGTGGTCCGAGCCAAAGAGCCAAAACTTACCTTTGTGGTTTATTACGAAGCTATCCACCATGGGTTTCTTCATTATGACCTTATCAAGTTTCCATTGCAATGGAAAATCAAAGGCACGGTAAACTCGAAGTTCTCCTTTCTCACTGCTTTCAGGCATCATGTATATCTGCACAAAGAAAAGCGACATATTAGAATGATTACACCGTCAATCTTCACTGATGCATTAATCCACATATAACTCACTACAGTACTAAAAGGGACAAACAACAACTTCAAATATGTGATCTTGCATAAAAGAAAGCAAAATCTCACCTGCCCCTGATAACCGAAAACATAGGGATAAGAAAGGTGCCAATCCTCATCCAAAGCAATACCCAATTGCTGCCAAGTTGCTCCCTTATCAACACTTCTTGCAACTGCTATATCACCTTGCATAGTGATAACATTCTTCGTCTCATAAAATAGGTAAATAGCATCACCCTGAATCAAAAGGCAAGTTAAGGTTCAAATTAAAGGAAAGTTTAGGTTCAAATTAAGCACAAGCTCAAGGTCAAGCATATAAACTAAAAGAATAACAAACACATGCCTAGTTCAAATACAGCATCCGCAATATGTTGTGTCTGGATAAAGGTACATGCATAAAACTAAGAAAGAGCTTATTCATCAGGTCATCATCATTCCCCGCAAACCTATTGAAAGTAAATTCGATGGAGAGTCACATGCAACCATTAAAATGCACATGACATGACTACATGACACACAATAAATCTTAAAAACAATTAGCAGTCACTGAGAGAAAATACCACATCACATTGCCAGCTCACTTGAATTTGTTCACAGGACAGGAACACCCAAAAAAGTCAAACACAATTAAAAAGTGAAGAAGAATCCAAAATCAAACTCGAAGTGAATCGAAAAGCCAGTACTCCAATGATTGGCTTGAGCAAATCCTTCACCAGTACATAGATCCTAATGCAAAGGGACAGCCATGAAAGTACCAGTATATAATATGACTGCTAAGTACCCTGATTCTCTCAACATATGTCTTCACTCAAGAAGCATCTTCCACCGAAGCATCATATTATTAGGAGCATGTGATTTCATGTACAAATCATCATAGAAAAAGGGCTGGCAGATCACAGATGATACACTTTGCTATAAGTTGTGGGAAAATTTTTTGTGTTTGCCTCTGAAATTACTCTCTTTGTCAGAAAAAAATCCTCAACCTGGAAATTGAAGCATGCAAAAAAGTCCATCAACTGATCTGCACCGCCCTACTTTAACCTTGTGAATGAATCTCCATATAATCCTTTCTTTTTTTTTTTTTTTTGGTCGGAGAATCTCCATATAATCCACCGTTCACTAATTAAAAGTTTCCACCCTTGGACCAAACTTGAACCCTTGTTGTGAAGTCCCCATTCTACATTCTAAATGTTCCATGGGTCTAGAGGTCTCTTCTTCAACTGAAAATTGCGGTCAATTCTGTCTACAGGAATCAAAATCGAGGAAAAGAATAATATATTTATTTTTGCTAGGAATATCTGGCTTAGCAGCACAGGCCAAAGAATGGTAATTCGTTCCCTGGACCAGGGCCCGTCAAAACAGTTAGTCTTGCGAGTCCCATGTGGGCCCCGCATGTTGATCCCTCAAAATTAACGGTTGTGATCAACATCCAATTTTTTTGAGTCTTGGCAAGAATTTCCCCAGAAGAACAGAATTATCTAGTGTTTTTCGTAAAATGGAAACCCAACTTCAATAGAAGCTAAAATGGAATTATGAAATGATACCGTCACATCTGCCAATGTACCCTGCAAACCCTGCTGAACGATAATGAATTCACAAGTTATGGGAATATGTTAGACATGATTTTAACAATTGTACAGGTATTTCAGTGTTATAACGAGGTTTACCCTTTTCATTCAGCAAGACAAAAAGAATCTGCTAGAGAGTAGCCCAGGAACACTGGTTTATAGATATTTATATCCAGGAAGACATTAGTAAACTCCAACATCAGTGAATAAAAGCAAATGACCCTAAAAATTCCAAAGTCAGCTACGGAGGAAGTAAAAGGAAGACCAGCTTTGTTTTTTCAAAATACGTAACCCAAGTTCTGCAAATTTTTATAAGAACTTAATTATCCAACTTACAAATAATTGATTTTTGATCAGGCAGTCTATTTTAACCAACTGTGGTCACACCACCAGAAAGTTTGCCTCAATAAAAGTCCCTTGCTCCTTCCTCAGATAAAGATGGCAAGAGGGACCACAAGCTTTCAAATAGACAAATCAAGTTATGCAGATCTTGCGATTTTTTAGGCTGAAGTTAACCCTGATCAAAGAGAATAAACTGCAACTGCAAACAGGAAATAAAATTAAAATACAACAGAATCAGTATCAGCATGTTTGGCTGTATTAGAGACCAAAGGCAACATAAACTGAATAACAGCTCTTATATAATTCCGCAGTCTAGTTACTGGTATTAACGCATACAGCAGGCTATAATGAGAGAGACCATGTGGTTATAACATCTACTAGTCGAATTACAAACAGACACATGATCACACAGAACAGACCATGTGGTTATAACATTGCGCGGTGTGCCTGGCAATTCACATACACATACATGTCAGTCCTACCCACCAAACTAGACATTGGCATACAGTAAGCAAGCACGTATGGTCAAGATAAGGAAGAAAAATAGATACTACCTGCAAGCACATAAGGAAGAAAAACAGATACTACCTCCAAGCACATATAATCAAGATAAGGAAGAAAAACAGATACTACCTGCACATAAATAAAAGGATCAGCTACGAAATTACTGGGAAAGCGAGCTTCGGATGTAGAAGCGCAGGTCACAACCGGGTTGGCCACTGGCCATGCTGCACTCTCATCCCTCCATATATTCATCTGCACCAGATTTGAAACATTGTAATTCTGTAAGCATTGAAGTGTCCAAATAACTTTGAAAAGAATAATAAGAACTTAAGTACGCATGAGAATTTTACTTTTGGCCAGACCAGAAAAGCAGAAATGGTGGATCAAATGTAGACATAATTTAAATTCGGGAGAAGAATCAAAGAGAAAACAGACAGACAAGTTGGTTTTACCTCAAGTACAACTGACACCAGCGGAGAAAAAAATAAGGGAAAAGACCATGAAAACACATGTTTTGTCGATGCCCATGGTAATCGAAGAGATAAAGAATGCTGGAAATACGCTGCAAAAGTTAAGGATTCCATATTACGCTCAAATTAAAAACACCAAAGCTATGAACTGTTTCATGGGTCTTGAGAATTATGATTCTCATCTTCTCCAGAAAAAAGGAGGAGGAGGAAAAACCAAAACGAAAAGAGAAAACCGAAAAGGCTAGCCGATTAAGATAGCAACAGATAGTCAATTTTGAGACTGCTTTTTTTTAGTGGCATGACAAATCTAACAGCACAAAAGCGAAACGAGAACTCAAAACTAAAGCAAAATTCAAACTTTACTTCAAGCAGACAAAAAATGAAATTGCCTAATAAACCCATCTAAAAGCACAAGAGAAACTGGAAAAGAAATGAAAAAAAAAAAATGGTGAAAAGCAGATATCAGCATAATGATCACACAGTATAGAGAGAGAGAGAGAGAGGTTACGGCTTCGATGGGCTTGAGGGAGAAAGGAGAGTTGCCATAGAAAACGCCGATGGACCAGGACCCTTCATTGTCCTCCCGGCACCCGCCGCCGGAAGCCGCCCGGGCGGCGACGGCGTAGGGCGGCGTGAAGGCGAGCCACGCGTAGAGGGTGGCGATCGAGCCCAGCGCGACGAAGCAGCCTAAGAAGAAGACCAACCCCTCGTAGCCGCTGTTGTTCAGAAACAATGCCCTGTAGTGCTGGTGTTCGCACCTCCACCTGCACCAGCACTTCATGCTCATGTCACAGCAGCGACCGTCCCCGCTGCCGCCGCCGCCACCGCCTCCAGTGGGACCCACCGCGGGGCTCGAGCCCATGATTCCGCCCGCGCAGCAAGATCTCAGTCCAGGCCACCTCCCCTCTCCGCCGATACTAGCGGGGTTTGTCCCGTCGGGTTCACTTTCCTACACTATTCCCCACACCCCCCGTTTTTTTTGTCCCTGGGCTTCAAAGATTATGAGATTTTTGGGAACAAGGAGCCTTTTTTGGTTATCTAGCTTCTGGGTTTTGTTGAGTTGCGGTGCGCGATCAGTGATCACGGCCTCGGTGGGTTCTTTCTTTCTTTCTTTCTCGCAGAAGCCCTCTCGCTCGTTCGCTCTCCTCTCCCTCTCCCTCTCCGGTGGAAAGGTTACAGAAAGTCCTGAGCTTTTTCGGTTCAGGGCTGAACGTACAACTCCACGAGGAAGCTTGGGGATTTATATGGTAGAAACTCACTCTCTCTCTCTCTCTCTCTCACACACACGATGAGAACCGGAATGCAAAAGTTCCAGATTTTCTTTCTTTTTAATAATATCCGTCCATGGTTTTCAAAAACGCAATTCAAAAAATGAGAAATGCCGATTTTTACCCTCCGGTGATTATCGGGTGCGAGCGGGCTTCATATGATGCAGCCGCGAGTCGGTAACTCGGTGATGATGATGAACAAGGACGTGAAACTTGAAGAGGCGTTGGCGTTGGCGTTGGCGTTGGCGCGTGCGCGTGCGCGTGCGACCGAGAGAAATCAGATTTCTTTTTACTACGTGGAGATGGAGGAGGAAGAGCGAGATCCCGAGCTTTGACGTGAATTCCGTGGGCCCTTTTCCCGTGAAAATAACAAGTGAAAATGACACAAATGGCCTTTTGAAGGCCCGTCGTGCCATGTGATTTCATTTTTAATTTTGACCAATTTGAGATGAAGAAGAGGAAAAAAATTATTTTCTTTCCGCACGCCCCGCCCAAATTGACATGAATTTTGACGGTTTATAACGAGAATGTAGATCATGCATTTCGTAAGTGAAGATGGGCGTTCGTAAAAAGATGCGATTTCGTTAGATTATCATCGGACGATATCGAATTTTAAGTATTGCGAATGATTTTGCGATATTGTCTTCACTTTTTTTTTCCTTTTGGATGAAGTGCGGGTGTAGATATACATCAAATTTGAAAAATATGTAAATTACTTGCCTTTTCAGGATATTTTTATTTATTTTAATGACCGTCAGAATACGTCGTGCTGTCAATTATGATGAGTATACTTCTTGTGAGGGTGCAAGCAGACCGCCACCACACCTTAATAAGTCTAGGAAATTGCGAATTCGAAAATTTGGCTCGTCGTATTTTTTTTTTAACCGGATCCCTTAACATAGTGAAACAATGTTAGGGGTGACATAATTGGACGGCCCTAATTGAATAATGTCACCCCTAACATAATGTTAGGGGATCCAAACACTTTTTTTCTCGCTTCCTCTATTTTGAAATATGGAAAGAAAATATTCACTCTCCTCTTTCTTACTTTCTTTTATTCGACAATTTGAACGGTGCACCTTTAATAATGCAATCTAAATTATGTATCGTTATTTTGAGTAACATCAGATTGTAGTTTAGTGAGCATTAAAAGTGATGGAATGTTGATATCTATTAGACAAATGGATGGACCAAGACCCCTTGATCAAAATTGGCTTTGCATTCCTCGTTTAATTGACACGTTGAATGATTGGAAAAATTAGCCAATCAGTCTTAAATTTGTTGTGCGAATATCAATTTGATCTTGAACTTTTAAATTTTTATCAATTCAATCCTAAATCTTTGCGTAAAATTTCAATATAATCCTTCTGGCCAATTTCATCCAAAATTTTTAATGGCTATCATGGCAATTTAGTCATCACTAGCCGTCTTATATGACACACCACTATGGTAAATTCTTTTTACACGTTGCCACGGAAAATTCTTTTTTCCTTTTCTTTGACTCCTTCCTTATTTGATAATCACAATCCATACATGATTCTAGAATTAGTGTGGGATCATCACAAAATGTTTAAGGTAAAAGTTTATCGACAATGTGGGGTGAAAAACTGCTCCACACTTAAAAAAAAAGTCAATTTAGAAAATCGAAAGCAATTGGGACGCCCTTCATCCAAATCAAAATATATTATGAGTGCATTTATTTTGAAACAAATTTATGATAAAGAAAAATATTTTTCGATTAATCGTTTTTTAGAATAGTGTTTTCCCCTTTTCTCGTTAGGGGATTCATTGTCCTAATTTTAAGAATGTGTATTTTCTTCGACTATAAACTATTTTTCATTGACCGATCATTTTTAGCAAATCAAATGTGCGAAAGTTCGGAAAACTAATTCATAGAAAATTATTTTGCTCACACGAAGACACTATAACTTGCTTTCAATTCGCACGGTAGTCAAATGGAAATTGATGATTTATTTCATAAATCATAATAACTTCTTCATATAAATACTTACTACTAAAACGCCTTATTATGAGTCGAGGAAAAAAAAATTGTGAACGAAGTTTTGTCGCGACCCTCTAAAAAAAAATTTAAAATTTTAAAAGGGGTTAACGGATTATTAGGTTAATTAGATTTGACTAACCTAATGCGGACCCTCCCAAGCCCTACCGAATCGCAACTTTGGTTTTTGTTTAAATGATTTTGAAATTTGGAGTCGCCACTAATCGTTCTTGGTAGGTCGATTAGAAACCTAAATAAATTAGCGGGAGAACTAATTTATTCCTGCGAACCAGAGATTATGAGCTCGGGGACTTGGTTACACTAGTTAATTAAAACTAATGCCCTTTCGGTACCTTAATTTCATGGATATCCTAATCCGGCAACTCAGGCTTGGTTTATTCCTAAAGCTCTAGTAGGGTATTCTCTTTTGTGTTTTCACTTTTTAAATAGGATGCATGGATGGTATATATTTTTATTTGTTATATTTTTTTAAGTGTTAAAGATTCCCTGAAGCCGAAAGAGGGAGTGTGTTAACGACTTCTGTGCAGTATTACGACCTACTCATCTTTTGGGTCTGATGATTCAAAAATTAAATTATAGGAAGTACATGACAGTGAATAAACACCTCCAATGGGAGGCCTAGCATTGGCTTGGCTCTTCCCTTTGGGATTTAAGGTACAGGTATTTAAGTTGCAAGTATTTAAACTACTGTAAGTAAAAACCTCCAATGGGAGGCTAAGCATTGGCTTGGCTCTTCCCTTTGGGATTTAAGGTACATGTATTTAAGTTGCAGATATTTAACTACTGTAAGTAAAAACCTCCAATGGGAGGCTAAGCATTGGCTTGGCTCTTCCCTTTGGGATTTAAGGTACAGGTATTTAAGTTGCAGGTATTTAACTACTGTAAGTAAAAACCTCCAATGGGAGGCTAAGCATTGGCTTGGCTCTTCCCTTTGGGATTTAAGGTGCAGGTATTTAACTACTGTAAGTAAAAACCTCCAATGGGAGGCTAAGCATTGGCTTGGCTCTTCCCTTTGGGATTTAAGGTGCAGGTATTTAAGTTGCAGGTATTTAACTACTATAAGTAAAAACCTCCAATGGGAGGCTAAGCATTGGCTTGGCTCTTCCCTTTGGGATTTATGGTGCAGGTATTTAAATTGCGGATGGACTTTGTCCTCTCCATTTTGGGGTATGAATTTTTTAAAATGAAATACAACGAATTGATTCAACAATTTGAAATTTGTGCGCGCTTGAGGACTCCTCCAAGCCGATTTTGTGCTTCCATAGGATTGACCATTGATATAGAGCTGCGGCTTCCTGACATAAAATAGAGTGAAGTGTTAGTATAGAAAATATGTGCTAATCTGCATCTAAAACCAGAAGAGTAGGAAGAGTACTTATCTCCCATTTTTTTGGGAGGGATTTCTATAATTGATTTTCGCTCTCTATGTTCCCAATATAGAGAGTTTCTTTTGAATTAAGAGGGACTTTTAGTCACAGATCAGTTGAGAAATCGGTGGACAGCTTAGGAGCTTGTCTGGGCCGATTTTTGTATCTCGACGAGATTTTTGCTGTTGACGTAGAGATATCCTTCTCCTGACATAAAATATGGAAGAAAAAGGAGATGGAGAAAGTGTATACAATTTGTGCTAATTTGCGAGTAAAACCATAAATAAATGAATAAATAAAAACACTTAGCTTGAATTTGTTTGCTCGTTGACGAGGATGAACTCTTGATTTATATTGATCGATGAAGGAATTTGTGATGATAACCCCTAGCTTTAAACTCCCATCATCTTCAAAATTCTCTCTCTTTTGGTATTTTCTTTCTCTCAAAATTTTCTTCAATCTCCCAAAACTCTCTCAAACATCCAAAATTTTCTCTCTAAAAAATTCTCCCAAACACTTCAAATTTTCTCTCTCATGAATCCTCTCTCAAGCTCACTTCTTCCTCCTTTTATAACCTACTCATCTATCTCCCATTCTAATTTTTCCACTAACTCTATCTCCCATTCTAATTTCTCCACTAACTCTTCTTCATTTTCATCTTCCATTCTCCATCTCTATCTCACATTCTAATCTCTCCACTAACTCTTCTTCATCTTCATCTTCCCTTCTCCATATTTATCTCCCATTCTAATTTCTCCACTAACTCTTCTTAATCTCCATCTTCCCTTCTCTATTCTTATCTTCCATTCTAATTTCTCTACTAACTCTTCTTCATCTCCATCTTCCCTTCTCTATTCTTATCTTATTTTCTCCATCCATTCTTCTCCAACTTCTCTTCTTCATCTCCTCTTCTTCATCTTCCCTTCTCTATTCTAATTTATCCACTAACTCTTCTTTTTATTATTTGTAAAATAATCCTTCAAGAGTTAGGTATTTGCACTCTAGTCCTTGAATTTTAAGTATTTACAATTTAGTCCCTGAAAAAATATTTCTTTAAGTCCAAATCTCCTTACAATTTATGACATACCTTCCCTATACTTAGTCAAAATTCACCACATGTCAAATTTAAGCTCATTTCTTGCCACTGAAAATAATGCAGAATTTAATTAAAGCCCTTTTGCACAATTGAGTCATTCTGAGTATAATTTGGGCCAATATAAAAATTTGAAATATTAGAGAACAATGTCACAACTCCTAAAAGTGAAAAAATGAAAATAAATTAACTCAAATTGAATTTTTTAGACCCGGTTCGAGATTAGGCTCATGAAGGAATACACGACCCCGAATTGGATTTTTTTAAATTTGTGATAACCAACATGAAAATGGATTTAAAATAAAAATATTGACTATTTATATATATTTTTGTAGCCTCAAATGCTATTATTTATTAAATATTCTCATAATTTCTAAAATATATAAACAATATATATAAATACCAAAAATTATTTTTTTGTTCGAAAATATTTGCCTAAGCTTGGCCAAGGCTCCAAACTTGATTTTTTAATTTTCTCATTTTTCTTAATTTTTTGTTTTTATGAATTTTCGAAAATAAAAATACCGAAAAATATCGAAAATATGAAAAATTATTTTTTGGTCAAAATTGGTTCCCTAGGCTTGGCTAAGGTTCCCAAAGTTGATTTTTCAATTTTATGAATTTTTATGGATTTTCTATTAATTTTCGAAAATAAATAAATAAAAAATACGTAAAAATACTAAAAATATGAAAAATCGTTTTTTGCTCAAAATTGGTTCCCTAGGCTTGGCTAAGGTCCCCAAAGTTGTTTTTTCAATTTCATGAATTTTTATGAATTTTTTTTATTACTTTAGCAATAGAAAAAATGATTAAAAATCAGGTGTCAACAGCTGCCCCTCTTTGAAAGGAAGCTCGGTAGAGGTTCATTTCAAAGACGAGATGACACCTGAATTCTAATAGACTCAATACATGGAAATAAAAAGAGTCGTGACATGAATGTTCCACTGAAAATGAAATGAGAACCTAAGGATTCGTTATATAAAAAAAACTTTAGGGTGGTTGAACTTGAACCCGTATGGTGGATCAACCCATGGTAGATTCCTAATAAAAAGATTCTACTGATTAAAAATTGAATTAAAATTTGACCCGTATGGTGGGTCATACCATTTGACCCGTATGGTGGGTCGTACCATGGTAGATTCCTAATAAAAGGATTCTACTGATTAAATTTTGATTGAGATTTGACCCGTATGGTAGGTCACCCCATGGAGATACCTGTAAGAGGGACTTGGTGCCTGTAGAAAGGACTTGGTGCCTGTAAAAAGGACTTGTGCCTGTAAAAAGGACTTCATGCCTGTAAAAAGGACTTAATTTGCCTGTAAGAAGAACTTGATTTGCCTGTAAAAAGGACTTGATTTGCCTGTAAGAAGAACTTGATTTGCCTGTAAGAAGGACTTACTTTACCTGTAAGAAGGACTTTGTGCCTGTAAGAAGGACTTAATTTGCCTATAAGAAGGACTTTGTTTGCCTGTAAGAAGGACTTTATGCCTGTAAGAAGGACTTGATTTGCCTGTAAGAAGTACTTTGTGCCTGTAAGAAGGACTTTGTGCCTATAAGAAGGACTTGGTTTGCCTGTAAGAAGGACTTAGTTTGCCTGTAAGAAGGACTTGATTTCCCTGTAAGAAGGACTTTATGCCTGTAAGAATGACTTGATTTGTCTGTAAGAAGGACTTTGTGCCTGTAAGAAGGACTTAATTTACCTGTAAGAAGGACTTGATTTGCCTGTAAGAAGGACTTTGTGCCTGTAAGAAGGACTTACTTTGCCTGTAAGAAGGACTTTGTGCCTGTAAGAAGGACTTGCTTTGCCTGTAAGAAGGACTTAATTTGCCTGTAAGAAGGACTTGGTTTGCCTGTAAGAAGGACTTTGTTTGCATGTAAGAAAGACTTTATTTGCCTGTAAGAAGGACTTGATTTGCCTGTAAGAAAGATTTTGTGCCTGTAAGAAGGACTTGATTTGCCTGTAAGAAGGACTTTATGCCTGTAAGAAGGACTTTGTGCCTATAAGAAGGACTTGATTTGCCTGTAAGAAGGACTTTATGCCTGTAAGAAGGACTTGATTTGCCTGTAAGAAGGACTTTGTGCCTGTAAGAAGGACTTGATTTGCCTATAAGAAGGACTTGCTTTGCCTGTAGGAAGGACTTTGTTTGCCTGTAAGCAGGACTTGATTTGCCTGTAAGAAGGACTTTATGCCTGTAAGAAGGACTTGGTTTGCCTGTAAGAAGGACTTTGTGCCTGTAAGAAGGACTTGATTTGCCTGTAAGAAGGACTTGATTTGCCTGTACAAAGGACTTGCTTTGCCTGTAGGAAGGACTTAATTTGCCTGTAAGAAGGTCTTGGTTTGCCTGTAAGAAGTACTTTGTTTGCATGTAAGAAGGACTCTGTTTGCCTGTAAGAAGGACTTTATGCCTGTAAGAAGGACTTGATTTGCCTGTAAGAAGGACTTTGTGCCTGTAAGAAGGACTTGATTTGCCTGTAAGAAGGACTTTGTGCATGTAAGAAGGACTTTGTGCCTATAAGAAGGACTTGATTTGCCTATAAGAAGGACTTTATGCCTGTAAGAAGGACTTGATTTGCCTGTAGGAAGGACTTTGTTTGCCTGTAAGCAGGATTTGATTTACCTGTAAGAAGGACTTTATGCCTGTAAGAAGGACTTGGTTTGCCTGTAAGAAGGGCTTGGTGTACCTCAAAGGGTGCCATTCTGAAATCTGGGGAGACCAGGAATCCTGCGGAAGCTCAAACCCAAATTATATTCTCTTGTCGCTTTAGGAATAAATCAAAGAGGCAGAGATCAAAAGGTCTCGAACAATTCTGTCCTTGAGACAAATCATGCTTTATTGAATAAGGTGGATACCTGTATATACCGCAATGGATTCGAGTACCCCAACAACCGTCAGAATTCATTCTCTTGAAAGGTTCAGGTTGAAGATATACTTACCTGAGAATTTGGAAGAAATGCTTGGTGTCTTCTCGACAACCAGACTTGTTCATTCAATAATCGCCGAATGAATTTCAAGACTTTTGAAGGTAACTCAAACACCGGGAATGTGTTGCTCCTTATGTCGAGGGGCGGTTCATCTCAACTTTGCCCCTGTGCGATGAAGCATATGGGTGATGGAGCATTTCGGTTTGCTTAATAACAGCGACTGCCGTGGTTTAGCGGTTGAATGCCCCTGCAAAAAGCAGAGAAATTATTCTTGAAATCAAATGAGATAAGGAAGACGTATTTGCTTTTTTTGCTTCAGAACTTGTGATTAATTTGCCCCATTTTTCACCAAAATAGATCTTGTCAGATGATCATAATTTTCTTTTGGGATTTGTCTCCTTCAACATGTTAAATGTTAGTATAAATATTTCCTGTAAAAAGAAAAGGAGACATGTCAGCCAGTATTAAAAGGGATAAATTGGAAACGATACTGATTTATCCTTCGTCTTGAATGCCTTGCACGAGTCTTTTACCAGTTTTGCTAGATTGAATTTTCCTCGACTTTTGTTGGGCGCCTCACCATTATGGCAAAACTATGGTAAAATACTGACTTTGATATTACTTGTCGAGTATTCCTGTTTGCAAAAAGAAATGCACAAAAAGTTGTTTCATTTATTTATAATACTTACAACATTCCCCACCCTTGGGGATCGAACTCGGGACATTTCGGACCTACTGTCATCCCCTCATACCATTCGGTCCATTGGACCGTAGGTGTCCATGGGGCTTTCCTTTCAAAGGTTAATTCTTGTGGATAACGCAGCCTTGTTGTATCACCTTGGGCCATGTTACGGTATTTTCTCGAGGTAATTTGCAATCCCTGTTAAGAATGGAATAAAACAATTCGAGACTTGAGATGATTATGTGTAAATTAGAACGATACAGAATTACCCATGTCTGAGATTGTTCGGATCTTTCGCTTGTATTTTTCTTTAACCGAAGCTGTCCATCCCGTGGTAATGTCCATGAGTTGATTTGCCCCCAATTTAGCCCGACCAGGAAATTTGGTTTTTGAATACGACTGTATTCTCGAGTCGCTTTTGCAAATTCCTGAAAATAGAAGGGATCAAATTTAAAACCAGAGCAATTTAAGGGTAAATTGGAACGATACGGATTTACCCTTCATATTTACGCGGATTTCGTCTCGATATTAATTTTTTCGAGTTTGGTGCGGTTAACGGCTCCGAGCATTTAATATGGGGGAAAGGGAAATGATTACTTCTAGCTTGTGCATTAATTTTGGACATCGACAAAAAGCGAGAACGTGCGATGAAATTAAGTAGACGTATTCGTCTAGGTTTAATCTTCTTCATGATGCTCTCGTGGGTTGCGGTAGACGATGATATCAAGAACATTAGAGAGGCATTCAGTGTGGCTTTCCACCAGCCGCCTAGAGACCCGCGTTCAATCATGTAAATTAATAAAGCTGCCACCACTCGATCAATGTGCCAATAAATTCGGCCATTTGTTGCGTGCTCCACTTCAACCGTGTTTTGTTGCTTTCGGCGTCCACTCGTATGTATAGGGCACCTATAGCATCGGGGGAGTGTCCGTGGGCCACATTCATTAATAAAACCTCGGTCCTCTAAAACCCTCCGCGTGTTTCGGATCCGAGAAAATTTTAAGACCGGTCTCTGGTTGATTTAATCAGGTTAAGGTACTTATTTCATGGTTTCTGATTATATAATCCATATTGTCTTTCAAAAGACGCGGGATCCCCTGCAATACATTAAATATACCACCGTGTTTAATCAGTATAAATCCACCGTCATATCAGAATACACTGCCCATACAAGTTTACGGATTGACACAACTCTGTCTGTCAAAGATGGACATTGTTCGTTTGCCCCCCTGAATTAACGGTTGAAGCCTTGGTGTTTTTCGTCTTTTGGTATTTCTGAAGATGATTCTTGATATATTATTGAACTTAATTTTTACACCCGTCTGGGGTATCTAGGATCTCCCTGCAAAAGAAAAGGATATAATTAGTATGCGACACAAGGAATGTCGGTCTATGACTCCTATATTAGTCCAATTTGATTTTTTCTACTTTATAGAGAAATCAGAGAAAAAAAAATTTCTTAGGAAGAAATGGTTTAATTTCTGATGCATAATTTTTTTGCAGATTTATTACTCTTTTTATTTTTATTTTTTTTAAAGGAATGTGACAAAATCTCTTGACGTTTACTAAAATTTTTGAAGGAATTTCCTTTTTATCAAAATAAATTTTCAGAGGTAAATTTGTCAGGAAAATTTTATTTTTATTGAAGCAGGAAAGACATGACAGAAATCCTTCATTGGTTAACAAAATTCCCCCGAGACATTAGTTTAATTTTATTTAGAGAAAATTTTCATAGAAAAACATGAGCGAATTTCTCGAAAAGATTTTTGTTGCAAGTTTTTATAATTTGAAAGAATGTGATAAAATCACTTGATGTTTATCAAAGTTTTTTTTGAAGGAATTTTTCTTTTTATCGAAATAAATTTTCAGAGGAAAATTTGTCAAGAAAATTTCATTTTTATTGAAGTAAGAAAAACATGACAAAAATCTCTTATTGGTCAATACAATTCCCCCGAGACATTAGTCTAATTTTATTTAGAGAAAATTTTCTTAGAAAAACATGAGCGAATTTCTCGAGAAGAATTTTCTTGCAAGTTTTTATAATTTGAAAAATGTGATAAAATCACTTGATGTCTACTAGAGTTTTTTTTTGAAGGAATTTTTCTTTTTATTGAAATAAATTTTCGGAGGAAAATTTTTTCAGGAAAATTTCATTTTTATTGAAGCAATAAAAACATGACAAAAATCCCTTATTGGTTAATAAAATTCCCATGAAGGGATTTTTTCACATCATTTTTTCAAAAAATTTTTTTTTAAAGAAATGAGGGACAAATTTAATTTTTATTTTCTTTTAAAAGAATGGTCGTAATATCAAACTCAAAAACTGACTAACACCTAGCATGGACCGACCGAAAATAAATACAAGATAAAATTAGAGAATTTACTTTTACTTTGGAGAAATGCAAATCACATAGTCATGCGCATGACTCAAGTGAGGAGTGGACTCTAGAAAATAAAAGAAGGAGAGACAAGGTATGGACCTAAAAAGGCCCCCACTATCTGAATTGACAAACTTACCCTCCGCGCAATCAAATCACAATGGGAAGAATTGTCAATTCAGATAATGAGCGGGATAAAATATGGTCAACCCGAGCGCAATCGACGCAAGAGCTTTGCATATTCGATCCCTATCTATGGTTTTCTAGGAAGAATTTCGCGACTTAGGTTTAGACGCTTGTGTGTGCAGGTGTCGTGATCCTCAGAGTATGCAAGACATGCACAACAATTGATATCAAAACAGCGCTTCTAAAAATGTGCGAAATTAAACAAATAAACCCAACACCAGCCTGCAAAACAAAGGGGTTAGCCAAACACTCCGCCCCTTATAACTCCCATCCTGCAAAAACATATAACACCTATAGAATGAGTCCCAAACAAGATCGCCAGAAGCGAGATATCCATGAAATTTTCATTGGCCTAAGTCCACTAAGACTTTTAAAATTTCGAAAAAAATTCAAGTATTCCAATTGTTATCTTTTTTCGAAAATTTAAAAATCCCGTCCCCAGTGGAGTCGCCAGTCTGTCGCGACCCTCTAAAAAAAAATTTAAAATTTTAAAAGGGGTTAACGGATTATTAGGTTAATTAGATTTGACTAACCTAATGCGGACCCTCCCAAGCCCTACCGAATCGCAACTTTGGTTTTTGTTTAAATGATTTTGAAATTTGGAGTCGCCACTAATCGTTCTTGGTAGGTCGATTAGAAACCTAAATAAATTAGCGGGAGAACTAATTTATTCCTGCGAACCAGAGATTATGAGCTCGGGGACTTGGTTACACTAGTTAATTAAAACTAATGCCCTTTCGGTACCTTAATTTCATGGATATCCTAATCCGGCAACTCAGGCTTGGTTTATTCCTAAAGCTCTAGTAGGGTATTCTCTTTTGTGTTTTCACTTTTTAAATAGGATGCATGGATGGTATATATTTTTATTTGTTATATTTTTTTAAGTGTTAAAGATTCCCTGAAGCCGAAAGAGGGAGTGTGTTAACGACTTCTGTGCAGTATTACGACCTACTCATCTTTTGGGTCTGATGATTCAAAAATTAAATTATAGGAAGTACATGACAGTGAATAAACACCTCCAATGGGAGGCCTAGCATTGGCTTGGCTCTTCCCTTTGGGATTTAAGGTACAGGTATTTAAGTTGCAAGTATTTAAACTACTGTAAGTAAAAACCTCCAATGGGAGGCTAAGCATTGGCTTGGCTCTTCCCTTTGGGATTTAAGGTACATGTATTTAAGTTGCAGATATTTAACTACTGTAAGTAAAAACCTCCAATGGGAGGCTAAGCATTGGCTTGGCTCTTCCCTTTGGGATTTAAGGTACAGGTATTTAAGTTGCAGGTATTTAACTACTGTAAGTAAAAACCTCCAATGGGAGGCTAAGCATTGGCTTGGCTCTTCCCTTTGGGATTTAAGGTGCAGGTATTTAACTACTGTAAGTAAAAACCTCCAATGGGAGGCTAAGCATTGGCTTGGCTCTTCCCTTTGGGATTTAAGGTGCAGGTATTTAAGTTGCAGGTATTTAACTACTATAAGTAAAAACCTCCAATGGGAGGCTAAGCATTGGCTTGGCTCTTGTTGACACCTGATTTTTAATCATTTTTTCTATTGCTAAAGTAATAAAAAATCCATAAAAATTCATAAAATTGAAAAATCAACTTTGGGGACCTTAGCCAAGCCTAGGGAACCAATTCTGACCAAAAAATGATTTTTCATATTTTCAGTATTTTTACATATTTTTTATTTATTTATTTTCGAAAATTAATAGAAAATCCATAAAAATTCATAAAATTGAAAAATCAACTTTGGGAACCTTATCCAAGCCTAGGGAACCGATTTTGACCAAAAAATAAATTTTCATATTATATATATTTAATTGTTTTTTAAAAAAAATACAAAAATACTTGAAAATTTTGGAAAAATAACATTTGAGGCCAAACAAATACACAAAGATAGTTAATATTTTTATTTTAAATCTATTTTCATATTGGCCATCGCAAATTCAGAAAAATCCAATTCGAGTCACGTGTTCCTTCACGAGTATAATCTTGAATCAGGCCTAAAAAAATTTAATTTGAGTCAACTTATTTTTAATTTTCACTTTTTATGAGATGTGACATTGTCTTCTAATATTTTAAATTTTCATCTTGGCCCAATTATTCCCAGAATGACTTAATTTTGCAAAAGGGTTTTAATTAAATTCTGCATTATTTTCAGCGGCAAGAAATGAGCTTAAATTTGACATGTGGTAAATTTTGGTGTGTCAAAAATTGTGAGGAGATTTGGACTTAAAGAAATATATTTTTTCAGGGACTGAATTGTAAATACTTAAAATTCAAGGACTAGAGTCCAAATACCTAACTCTTGAAGGATTATTTTATAAATAACAAAAAGAAGAGTTAGTGGATAAATTAGAATAGAGAATGGGAGATGGAGAAGAGGAGATGAAGAAGAGAAGTTGGAGAAGAATGGATGGAGAAAATAAGATAAGAATAGAGAAGGGAAGATGGAGATGAAGAAGAGTTAGTAGAGAAATTATAATGGAAGATAAGAATAGAGAAGGGAAGATGGAGATGAAGAAGTGTTAGTGGAGAAATTAGAATGGGAGATAAATATGGAGAAGGGAAGATGAAGATGAAGAAGAGTTAGTGGAGAGATTAGAATGTGAGATAGAGATGGAGAATGGAAGATGAAAATGAAGAAGAGTTAGTGGAGAAATTAGAATGGGAGATAGAGTTAGTGGAAAAATGAGAATGTGAGATAGATGAGTGGATTATAAAAGGAGGAAGAAGTGAGCTTGAGAGGGGAGATTTTTGGAGAGAAAATTTGAAGTGTTTGAGGAACTTTTTTGGGGAGAGAAAATTTTGGATGTTTGAGAGAGTTTTGGGAGATTGAAGAAAAATTTGAGAGAAAGAAAATACCAAAAGAGATAGAATTTTGAAGATGATGGGAGTTTAAAGCTATGGGTTATCATCACAAATTTCTTCATCGATCAATATAAATCAAGAGTTCATCCTCGTCAACGAGCAAGTAAATTCGAGCTAAGTGTTTTTATTTATTCATTTATTTATGGTTTTACTCGCAAATTAGCACAAATTGTATACACTTTCTCCATCTCCTCTTTTTTTTTTTTATATTTTATGTCAGGAGAAGGATATCTCTACGTCAACAGCAAAAATCTCGTAGAGATGCAAAAATCGGCTCAGACAAGCTCCTAAGCTGTCCACCGATTTCTCAACTGATCTGTGACTAAAAGTCCCTCTTAATTCAAAAGAAACTCTCTATATTGGGAACATAGAGAGCGAAAATCAATTATAGAAATCCCTCCCAAAAAAATGGGAGATAAGTACTCTTTCCACTCTTCTGGTTTTAGGTGCAGATTAGCACATATTTTGTATACTGACATTTCACTCTATTTTATGTCAGGAAGCCGCAGCTTTATATCAATGGTCAACCCTATGGAAGCATAAAATCGGCTTGGAGGAGTCCTCAAGCGCGCACAAATTTCAAATGGTTGAATCAATTCGTGGTATTTTATTTTAAAGAATTCATACCCCAGAATGGAGAGGACAAAGTCCATCCGCAACTTAAATACCTGTACCTTAAATCCCAAAGGGAAGAGCCAAGCCAATGCTAGGCCTCCCATTGGAGGTGTTTATTCACTGTCATGTACTTTCTATAATTTAATTTTTGAATCATCGAACCCAAAAGATGAGTAGGTCGTAATACTGCACAGAAGTCGTTAACACACTCCCTCTTTCGGCTTCAGGGAATGTTTAACACTTAAAAAAATATATATACCATCCATGCATCCTATTTAAAAAGTGAAAATACAAAAGAGAATACCCTACTAGAGCCTTAGGAATAAACCAAGCCTGAGTTGCCGAATTAGGATATCCATGAAATTAAGGTACCGAAAGGGCATTAGTCTACGTCAACAGCAAAAATCTCGTAGAGATGCAAAAATCGGCCCAGACAAGCTCCTAAGCTGTCCACCGATTTCTCAACTGATCTGTGACTAAAAGTCCCTCTTAATTCAAAAGAAACTCTCTATATTGGGAACATAGAGAGCGAAAATCAATTATAGAAATCCCTCCCAAAAAAATGGGAGATAAGTACTCTTTCCACTCTTCTGGTTTTAGGTGCAGATTAGCACATATTTTGTATACTGACATTTCACTCTATTTTATGTCAGGAAGCCGCAGCTTTATATCAATGGTCAACCCTATGGAAGCATAAAATCGGCTTGGAGGAGTCCTCAAGCGCGCACAAATTTCAAATGGTTGAATCAATTCGTGGTATTTTATTTTAAAGAATTCATACCCCAGAATGGAGAGGACAAAGTCCATCCGCAATTTAAATACCTGTACCTTAAATCCCAAAGGGAAGAGCCAAGCCAATGCTTAGCCTCCCATTGGAGGTTTTTACTTACAGTAGTTAAATACCTGCAACTTAAATACCTATACCTTAAATCCCAAAGGGAAGAGCCAAGCCAATGCTTAGCCTCCCATTGGAGGTTTTTAATTACAGTAGTTAAATACCTGCAACTTAAATACCTGTACCTTAAATCCCAAAGGGAAGAGCCAAGCCAATGCTTAGTCTCCCATTGGAGGTTTTTACTTACAGTAGTTAAATATCTGCAACTTAAATACCTATACCTTAAATCCCAAAGGGAAGAGCCAAGCCAATGCTTAGCCTCCCATTGGAGGTTTTTACTTACAGTAGTTAAATACTTGCAACTTAAATACATGTACCTTAAATCCCAAAGGGAAGAGCCAAGCCAATGCTTAGCCTCCCATTGGAGGTTTTTACTTACAGTAGTTAAATACCTGCAACTTAAATACCTATATCTTAAATCCCAAAGGGAAGAGCCAAGCCAATGCTTAGCCTCCCATTGGAGGTTTTTACTTACAGTAGTTTAAATACTTGCAACTTAAATACCTGTACCTTAAATCCCAAAGGGAAGAGCCAAGCCAATGCTAGGCCTCCCATTGGAGGTGTTTATTCACTGTCATGTACTTCCTATAATTTAATTTTTGAATCATCAGACCCAAAAGATAAGTAGGTTGTAATACTGCACAGAAGTCGTTAACACACTCCTTCTTTCGGCTTCAGGGAATCTTTAACACTTAAAAAATATAACAAATAAAAATATATACCATCCATGCATCCTATTTAAAAAGTGAAAACACAAAAGAGAATACCCTACTATAGCCTTAGGAATAAACCAAGCCTGAGTTGCCGAATTAGGATATCCATGAAATTAAGGTACCGAAAGGGCATTAGTTTTAATTAACTAGTGTAACCAAGTCCCCGAGCTCCTAATCTCTGGTTCGCAGGAATAAATTAGTTCTCCCGCTAATTTATTTAGGTTTCTAATCGACCTACCAAGAACGATTAGTGGCGACTCCAAATTTTAAAATCATTTAAACAAAAACCAAAGTTGCGATTCGGTAGGGCTTGGGAGGGTCCGCGTTAGGTTAGTCAAATCTAATTAACCTAATAATCCGTTAACCCCCTTTAAAATTTAAAATTTTTTTAGAGGGTCGCGACAGACTGGCGACTCCGCTGGGGATAGAAATTTTTAAATTTTCGAAAAAAGATATCAATTGGAATACTTAAATTTTTTCGAAATTTTAAAAGTCTTAGTGGACTTAGGCCAATGAAAATTTCATGGATATCTCGCTTCTGGCGATCTTGCTTGGGACTCATTCTATAGGTGTTATATGTTTTTGCAGGATGGGAGTTATAAGGGGCGGAGTGTTTGGCTAACCCCTTTGTTTTGCAGGCTTGGTGTTGGGTTTATTTGTTTAATTTCGCACATTTTTAGAAGCGTTGTTTTGATATCAATTGTTGTGCATGTCTTGCATACTCTGAGGATCACGACACCTGCACACACAAGCGTCTAAACCCAAGTCGCGAAATTCTTCCTAGAAAACCATAGATAGGGATCGAATATGCAAAGCTCTTGCGTCGATTGCGCTCGGGTTGACCATATTTTATCCCGCTCATTATCTGAATTGACAATTCTTCCCATTGTGATTTGATTGCGCGGAGGGTAAGGTTGTCAATTCAGATAGTGGGGGCCTTTTAGGTCCATACCCTGTCTCTCCTTCTTTTATTTTCTAGAGTCCACTCCTCACTTGAGTCATGCGCATGACTATGTGATTGACATTTCTCCAAGGTAAAAGTAAGTTCTCTGATTTTATCTTGTATTTATTTTCGGTCGGTCCATGCTAGGTGTTAGTCAGTTTTTGAGCTTGATATTACGACCATTCTTTTAAAAGAAAATAAAAATTAAATTTGTCCCTCATTTCTTTAAAAAATTTTTTTGAAAAAATGATGTGAAAAAATCCATTCATGGGAATTTCATTAACCAATAAGGGATTTTTGTCATGTTTTTATTGCTTCAATAAAAATGAAATTTTCCTGAAAAAATTTTCCTCTGAAAATTTATTTCAATAAAAAGAAAAATTCCTTAAAAAAAAACTCTAGTAGACATCAAGTGATTTTATCACAATTTTCAAATTATAAAAACTTGCAAGAAAATTCTTCTCGAGAAATTCGCTCATGTTTTTCTAAGAAATTTTTCTCTAAATAAAATTAGACTAATTGACCAATAAGAGATTTTTGTCATGTTTTTCTTGCTTCAATAAAAATGAAATTTTCCTGATAAATTTTCCTCTGAAAATTTATTTCGATAAAAAGAAAAATTCCTTCAAAAAAAAACTTTGGTAAACATCAAGTGATTTTATCACATTCTTTCAAATTATAAAAACTTGCAACAAAAATTCTTTTCGAGAAATTCGCTCATGTTTTTCTAAGAAAATTCTCTCTAAATAAAATTAGACTAATGTCTCGGGGGAATTTTGTTAACCAATAAAGGATTTCTGTCATGTCTTTCCTGCTTCAATAAAAATAAAATTTTCCTGACAAATTTACCTCTGAAAATTTATTTTGATAAAAAGGAAATTCCTTCAAAAATTTTAGTAAACGTCAAGAGATTTTGTCACATTCCTTTAAAAAAATAATAAAAAAAAGAGTAATAAATCTGCAAAAAAAATTCTGTATCAGAAATTAACCCATTTCTTCCTAAGGAAATTTTTTTTTCCTGATTTCTCTATAAAATAGAAAAAATCAAATTGGACTAATATATGAGTCATGGACCGACATTCCTTGTGTCGCATACTAATTATATCCTTTTCTTTTGCAGGGAGATCCTAGATACCCCAGACGGGTGTAAAAATTAAGTTCAATAATATATCAAGAATCATCTTCAGAAATACCAAAAGACGAAAAACACCGAGGCTTCAACCGTTAACTCTGGGGGGCAAACGAACACTGTCCATCTTTGACAGACAAAGTTGTGTCAATCCGTAAACTTGTATGGGCAGTGTATTCTGATATGACGGTGGATTTATACTAATTAAACACGGGGGCATATTTAATGTATTATAGAGGATCCCGCGTCTTTTGAAAGACAATATGGATTATATAATCAGAAACCATGAAATAAGTACCTTAACCTGATTAAATCAACCAGAGACCGGTCTTAAAATTTCCTCGGATCCGAAACACGCGGAGGGTTTTAGAGGACCGAGGTTCTATTAATGAATGTGACCCACAAGTATTTCTCCCAATGCTACAGACGCCCGACAAGAGCAAGTGGGCACCGAAGAAACAAAACACGGTTGAAGTGGGGCACGCAACAAATGGCCGAATTTATTGGCACACTAATTAAGTGGTGGTAGCTTTATTAATTTACATGATTGAACGCGGGTCTCTAGGCGGCTGGTGGAAAGCCACACTGAATGCCTCTCTAATGTTCTTGATATCATCGTCTACCGCAACCCGCAAGAGCATCATGAAGAAGATTAAACCTAGACGAATACGTCTACTTAGTTTCATCGCACGTTCTCGCCTTTTGTTGATGTCCAAAATTAATGCACAAGCTAGAAGTAATCATTTCCCTTTCCCCCCTATTAAATGCTCGGAGCCGTTAACCGCACCAAACTCGAAAAAATTAATATCGAGACGAAATCTGCGTAAATTTGAAGGGTAAATCCGTATCGTTCCAATTTACCCTTAAATTGCTCCGGTTTTAAATTTGATCCATTCTATTTTCAGGAATTTGCAAAAGCGACTCGAGAATACAGTTGTATCCAAAAACCAAATTTCCTGGTCGGGCTAAATTGGGGGCAAATCAACGCATGGACATTACCACGGGATGGACAGCTTCGGTTAAAGAAAAATACAAGCGAAAGATCCGAATAATCTCAAACATGGGTAATTCTGTATCGTTCTAATTTGCACATAATCATCTCGAGTCCTGAATTTTTTTATTCCATTCTTAACAGGGATTGCAAATTACCTCGAGAAATATCGTAACAAGGCCCAAGGTGATACAACAGGGCCGCGTTATCCCCAAGGATTAACCTTTGAAAAGAAAATCCCATGGACACCTATGGTCCAATGGACCGAATGGAATACTCGACGAGTAATACCGAAGTCAATATTTTGCCACATTCTCGGCTTAATGGTGAAGCATCCAACAAAAGTCGAAGAAAACTTAATCCAGTAAAATTGGTAAAAGACTTGTGCAAGGCATTCAAGACGAAGGATAAATCAGTATCGTTTCCAATTTATCCCTTTTAATACTGGCTGACATGTCTCCTTTTCTTTTTACAGGAAATATTTATACTAACATTTAACATGTTGAAGGAGACAAATCCCAAAAGAAAATTGTGACCATCTGGCAAGATCTATTCTGGTGAAAAATGGGGCAAGTTGATCGCAAGCTCTGAAGCGAAAAAGCAAATATGTCTTCCTTATTTCGTTTGATTTCAAGAATAATTTCTTTGCTTTTTGCAGGGGCATTTAACCGCTAAACCATGGCGGTCGCTGTCACTAAACAAACCAAAATGCTCCCTCACCCATATGCCTCATCGTGCAAGGGCAAAACTTGAGACAAACCGCTCCTCGACATAAGGAATGTGCTTCCTAATTTGTTTGATCCACCCACATACCAGGGGCAATTCAACTCCGCCCATGTTTGCATATTATATAAACACACATGATGCTAAAAATTGTCACATCGGCATTGTGTTTACACATTTCATGAATTATGTATGACTATTCCGCATGTTTAATTTACCAACTCCAACTTAGAGCATAAACTGCATAGGAGACATTAAATGTGCAAAATGGGGCATAACAGGATGAGGAAAGGCAAACCATTTCCACACAGGTCTAACATTTTAATCTACAGATAAACAGCCTTTCTTCAGAGTGAGAGAAAGCCCTTTCGAAATGAAGTCCCCCATTCATATTACATTCGAGGTGTTCATACTATAAGAACCTCCTTAAACAGAAGTGGTAATGCAATACATGATCCATATGTTGATCAATTGCATCATGAGTTATTACACAGACTGCCTTTAATCATGGCAAACTTAGCTGAACAGTTTTGTATGAACCAATGAACGCATTGATGAAAATGCTTGCACATGTTACCTCTGACATTGCCTGACAGGCAACACATTCCCGGTGTTTGAGTTACCTTCTAAAGTCTTGAAATTCATTCGGCGATTATTGAATGAACAAGCCCAGTTGTCGAGAAGCCACCAAGCATTTCTTCCAGATTCTCAAGTAAGTATATCTTCAACCTGAACCTTTCAAAAGAATGAATTCTGACGGTTGTTGGGGTACTCGAATCCATTATGTACAGGTATCCACCTTCTTTAATAAAGCATGATTTGTCTCAAGGACAGAAATGTTCGAGACCTTTTGATCTCTGCCTCTTTGGTTTATTCCAAAAGCGACAGGAGAATATAATTTGGGTTTGAGCTTCTGCAGGATTCCTGGTCGCCCCAGATTTCAGAATGGCATCCTTTGAGGCAAACTAAGTCCTTCTTACAGGCAAACCAAGTCCTTCTTACAGGCATAAAGTCCTTCTTACAGGCAAATCAAGTCCTGCTTACAGGCAAACAAAGTCCTTCCTACAGGTAAAGCAAGTCCTTCTTACAAGCAAATCAAGTCCTGCTTACAGGCAAACAAAGTCCTTCCTACAGGTAAAGCAAGTCCTTCTTACAGGCAAATCAAGTCCTTCTTACAGGCACAAAGTCCTTCTTACAGGCACAAAGTCCTTCTTACAGGCAAATCAAGTCCTTCTTACAGGCATAAAGTCCTTCTTACAGGCATAAAGTCCTTCTTACAGGCAAATCAAGTCCTTCTTACAGGCAAAATAAGTCCTTCTTACAGGCATAAAGTCCTTCTTACAAGCAAATCAAGTCCTTCTTACAGGCAAAACAAGTCCTTCTTACAGGCATAAAGTCCTTCTTACAGGCAAAATAAGTCCTTCTTACAAGCAAAACAAGTCCTTCTTACAGGCATAAAGTCCTTCTTACAGGCAAATCAAGTCCTTCTTACAGGCAAACCAAGTCCTTCTTACAGGCATAAAGTCCTTTTTACAGGCATTAAGTACTTTGTACAGGTACAAAGTCCTTTTTACAGGCATCAAGTCCTTTCTACAGGCACCAAAGTCCTTTCTACAGGCACAAAGTCCTTTTTACAGGCATCAAGTCCTTTCTACAGGCACCAAGTCCTTTTTACAGGAACCAAAGTCCGTTTTACAGGCACCAAGTCCTTTCTACAGGCACAAAGTCCTCCTTACAGGTAGTTTTATGGGGTGACCTACCATACGGGTCAAATCTCAATGAAATTTAATTAGTAGAATCCTTTTATTAGGAATCTACCATGGTACGACCCACCATACGGGTCAAATGGTACGACCCACCATACGGGTCAAATTTTAATTCAATTTTTAAATCAGTAGAATCCTTTTATTAGGAATCTACCATGGTACGACCCACCATACGGGTCAAAATTTAATAAGTAGAATCCTTTGATTAGGAATCTACCATGGGTTGACCTACCATACGGGTCAAATCTCAATCAAAATTTAATCAGTAGAATCCTTTCATTAGGAATCTACTATGAGGTGACCTACCATACTGGTCAAAATTTTAATCAGTAGAATCCTTTCATTAGGAATCTACCATGGGTCGATCCACCATACGGGTTCAAGTTCAACCACCCTAAAGTTTTTTTATATAACGAATCCTTAGGTTCTCATTTCATTTTCAGTGGAACATTCATGTCACGACTCTTTTTATTTCCTTGTATTGAGTCGATTAGAATTCAGGTGTCATCTCGTCTTTGAAATGAACCCCTACCGAGCTTCCTTTCAAAGAGGGGCAACTGTTGACACCTGATTTTTAATCATTTTTTCTATTGCTAAAGTAATAAAAAATCCATAAAAATTCATAAAATTGAAAAATCAACTTTGGGGACCTTAGCCAAGCCTAGGGAACCAATTCTGACCAAAAAATGATTTTTCATATTTTCAGTATTTTTACATATTTTTTATTTATTTATTTTCGAAAATTAATAGAAAATCCATAAAAATTCATAAAATTGAAAAATCAACTTTGGGAACCTTATCCAAGCCTAGGGAACCGATTTTGACCAAAAAATAAATTTTCATATTATATATATTTAATTGTTTTTTAAAAAAAATACAAAAATACTTGAAAATTTTGGAAAAATAACATTTGAGGCCAAACAAATACACAAAGATAGTTAATATTTTTATTTTAAATCTATTTTCATATTGGCCATCGCAAATTCAGAAAAATCCAATTCGAGTCACGTGTTCCTTCACGAGTATAATCTTGAATCAGGCCTAAAAAAATTTAATTTGAGTCAACTTATTTTTAATTTTCACTTTTTATGAGATGTGACATTGTCTTCTAATATTTTAAATTTTCATCTTGGCCCAATTATTCCCAGAATGACTTAATTTTGCAAAAGGGTTTTAATTAAATTCTGCATTATTTTCAGCGGCAAGAAATGAGCTTAAATTTGACATGTGGTAAATTTTGGTGTGTCAAAAATTGTGAGGAGATTTGGACTTAAAGAAATATATTTTTTCAGGGACTGAATTGTAAATACTTAAAATTCAAGGACTAGAGTCCAAATACCTAACTCTTGAAGGATTATTTTATAAATAACAAAAAGAAGAGTTAGTGGATAAATTAGAATAGAGAATGGGAGATGGAGAAGAGGAGATGAAGAAGAGAAGTTGGAGAAGAATGGATGGAGAAAATAAGATAAGAATAGAGAAGGGAAGATGGAGATGAAGAAGAGTTAGTAGAGAAATTAGAATGGAAGATAAGAATAGAGAAGGGAAGATGGAGATGAAGAAGTGTTAGTGGAGAAATTAGAATGGGAGATAAATATGGAGAAGGGAAGATGAAGATGAAGAAGAGTTAGTGGAGAGATTAGAATGTGAGATAGAGATGGAGAATGGAAGATGAAAATGAAGAAGAGTTAGTGGAGAAATTAGAATGGGAGATAGAGTTAGTGGAAAAATGAGAATGTGAGATAGATGAGTGGATTATAAAAGGAGGAAGAAGTGAGCTTGAGAGGGGAGATTTTTGGAGAGAAAATTTGAAGTGTTTGAGGAACTTTTTTGGGGAGAGAAAATTTTGGATGTTTGAGAGAGTTTTGGGAGATTGAAGAAAAATTTGAGAGAAAGAAAATACCAAAAGAGATAGAATTTTGAAGATGATGGGAGTTTAAAGCTATGGGTTATCATCACAAATTTCTTCATCGATCAATATAAATCAAGAGTTCATCCTCGTCAACGAGCAAGTAAATTCGAGCTAAGTGTTTTTATTTATTCATTTATTTATGGTTTTACTCGCAAATTAGCACAAATTGTATACACTTTCTCCATCTCCTCTTTTTTTTTTTTATATTTTATGTCAGGAGAAGGATATCTCTACGTCAACAGCAAAAATCTCGTAGAGATGCAAAAATCGGCTCAGACAAGCTCCTAAGCTGTCCACCGATTTCTCAACTGATCTGTGACTAAAAGTCCCTCTTAATTCAAAAGAAACTCTCTATATTGGGAACATAGAGAGCGAAAATCAATTATAGAAATCCCTCCCAAAAAAATGGGAGATAAGTACTCTTTCCACTCTTCTGGTTTTAGGTGCAGATTAGCACATATTTTGTATACTGACATTTCACTCTATTTTATGTCAGGAAGCCGCAGCTTTATATCAATGGTCAACCCTATGGAAGCATAAAATCGGCTTGGAGGAGTCCTCAAGCGCGCACAAATTTCAAATGGTTGAATCAATTCGTGGTATTTTATTTTAAAGAATTCATACCCCAGAATGGAGAGGACAAAGTCCATCCGCAACTTAAATACCTGTACCTTAAATCCCAAAGGGAAGAGCCAAGCCAATGCTAGGCCTCCCATTGGAGGTGTTTATTCACTGTCATGTACTTTCTATAATTTAATTTTTGAATCATCGAACCCAAAAGATGAGTAGGTCGTAATACTGCACAGAAGTCGTTAACACACTCCCTCTTTCGGCTTCAGGGAATGTTTAACACTTAAAAAAATATATATACCATCCATGCATCCTATTTAAAAAGTGAAAATACAAAAGAGAATACCCTACTAGAGCCTTAGGAATAAACCAAGCCTGAGTTGCCGAATTAGGATATCCATGAAATTAAGGTACCGAAAGGGCATTAGTCTACGTCAACAGCAAAAATCTCGTAGAGATGCAAAAATCGGCCCAGACAAGCTCCTAAGCTGTCCACCGATTTCTCAACTGATCTGTGACTAAAAGTCCCTCTTAATTCAAAAGAAACTCTCTATATTGGGAACATAGAGAGCGAAAATCAATTATAGAAATCCCTCCCAAAAAAATGGGAGATAAGTACTCTTTCCACTCTTCTGGTTTTAGGTGCAGATTAGCACATATTTTGTATACTGACATTTCACTCTATTTTATGTCAGGAAGCCGCAGCTTTATATCAATGGTCAACCCTATGGAAGCATAAAATCGGCTTGGAGGAGTCCTCAAGCGCGCACAAATTTCAAATGGTTGAATCAATTCGTGGTATTTTATTTTAAAGAATTCATACCCCAGAATGGAGAGGACAAAGTCCATCCGCAATTTAAATACCTGTACCTTAAATCCCAAAGGGAAGAGCCAAGCCAATGCTTAGCCTCCCATTGGAGGTTTTTACTTACAGTAGTTAAATACCTGCAACTTAAATACCTATACCTTAAATCCCAAAGGGAAGAGCCAAGCCAATGCTTAGCCTCCCATTGGAGGTTTTTAATTACAGTAGTTAAATACCTGCAACTTAAATACCTGTACCTTAAATCCCAAAGGGAAGAGCCAAGCCAATGCTTAGTCTCCCATTGGAGGTTTTTACTTACAGTAGTTAAATATCTGCAACTTAAATACCTATACCTTAAATCCCAAAGGGAAGAGCCAAGCCAATGCTTAGCCTCCCATTGGAGGTTTTTACTTACAGTAGTTAAATACTTGCAACTTAAATACATGTACCTTAAATCCCAAAGGGAAGAGCCAAGCCAATGCTTAGCCTCCCATTGGAGGTTTTTACTTACAGTAGTTAAATACCTGCAACTTAAATACCTATATCTTAAATCCCAAAGGGAAGAGCCAAGCCAATGCTTAGCCTCCCATTGGAGGTTTTTACTTACAGTAGTTTAAATACTTGCAACTTAAATACCTGTACCTTAAATCCCAAAGGGAAGAGCCAAGCCAATGCTAGGCCTCCCATTGGAGGTGTTTATTCACTGTCATGTACTTCCTATAATTTAATTTTTGAATCATCAGACCCAAAAGATAAGTAGGTTGTAATACTGCACAGAAGTCGTTAACACACTCCTTCTTTCGGCTTCAGGGAATCTTTAACACTTAAAAAATATAACAAATAAAAATATATACCATCCATGCATCCTATTTAAAAAGTGAAAACACAAAAGAGAATACCCTACTATAGCCTTAGGAATAAACCAAGCCTGAGTTGCCGAATTAGGATATCCATGAAATTAAGGTACCGAAAGGGCATTAGTTTTAATTAACTAGTGTAACCAAGTCCCCGAGCTCCTAATCTCTGGTTCGCAGGAATAAATTAGTTCTCCCGCTAATTTATTTAGGTTTCTAATCGACCTACCAAGAACGATTAGTGGCGACTCCAAATTTTAAAATCATTTAAACAAAAACCAAAGTTGCGATTCGGTAGGGCTTGGGAGGGTCCGCGTTAGGTTAGTCAAATCTAATTAACCTAATAATCCGTTAACCCCCTTTAAAATTTAAAATTTTTTTAGAGGGTCGCGACAGACTGGCGACTCCGCTGGGGATAGAAATTTTTAAATTTTCGAAAAAAGATATCAATTGGAATACTTAAATTTTTTCGAAATTTTAAAAGTCTTAGTGGACTTAGGCCAATGAAAATTTCATGGATATCTCGCTTCTGGCGATCTTGCTTGGGACTCATTCTATAGGTGTTATATGTTTTTGCAGGATGGGAGTTATAAGGGGCGGAGTGTTTGGCTAACCCCTTTGTTTTGCAGGCTTGGTGTTGGGTTTATTTGTTTAATTTCGCACATTTTTAGAAGCGTTGTTTTGATATCAATTGTTGTGCATGTCTTGCATACTCTGAGGATCACGACACCTGCACACACAAGCGTCTAAACCCAAGTCGCGAAATTCTTCCTAGAAAACCATAGATAGGGATCGAATATGCAAAGCTCTTGCGTCGATTGCGCTCGGGTTGACCATATTTTATCCCGCTCATTATCTGAATTGACAATTCTTCCCATTGTGATTTGATTGCGCGGAGGGTAAGGTTGTCAATTCAGATAGTGGGGGCCTTTTAGGTCCATACCCTGTCTCTCCTTCTTTTATTTTCTAGAGTCCACTCCTCACTTGAGTCATGCGCATGACTATGTGATTGACATTTCTCCAAGGTAAAAGTAAGTTCTCTGATTTTATCTTGTATTTATTTTCGGTCGGTCCATGCTAGGTGTTAGTCAGTTTTTGAGCTTGATATTACGACCATTCTTTTAAAAGAAAATAAAAATTAAATTTGTCCCTCATTTCTTTAAAAAATTTTTTTGAAAAAATGATGTGAAAAAATCCATTCATGGGAATTTCATTAACCAATAAGGGATTTTTGTCATGTTTTTATTGCTTCAATAAAAATGAAATTTTCCTGAAAAAATTTTCCTCTGAAAATTTATTTCAATAAAAAGAAAAATTCCTTAAAAAAAAACTCTAGTAGACATCAAGTGATTTTATCACAATTTTCAAATTATAAAAACTTGCAAGAAAATTCTTCTCGAGAAATTCGCTCATGTTTTTCTAAGAAATTTTTCTCTAAATAAAATTAGACTAATTGACCAATAAGAGATTTTTGTCATGTTTTTCTTGCTTCAATAAAAATGAAATTTTCCTGATAAATTTTCCTCTGAAAATTTATTTCGATAAAAAGAAAAATTCCTTCAAAAAAAAACTTTGGTAAACATCAAGTGATTTTATCACATTCTTTCAAATTATAAAAACTTGCAACAAAAATTCTTTTCGAGAAATTCGCTCATGTTTTTCTAAGAAAATTCTCTCTAAATAAAATTAGACTAATGTCTCGGGGGAATTTTGTTAACCAATAAAGGATTTCTGTCATGTCTTTCCTGCTTCAATAAAAATAAAATTTTCCTGACAAATTTACCTCTGAAAATTTATTTTGATAAAAAGGAAATTCCTTCAAAAATTTTAGTAAACGTCAAGAGATTTTGTCACATTCCTTTAAAAAAATAATAAAAAAAAGAGTAATAAATCTGCAAAAAAAATTCTGTATCAGAAATTAACCCATTTCTTCCTAAGGAAATTTTTTTTTCCTGATTTCTCTATAAAATAGAAAAAATCAAATTGGACTAATATATGAGTCATGGACCGACATTCCTTGTGTCGCATACTAATTATATCCTTTTCTTTTGCAGGGAGATCCTAGATACCCCAGACGGGTGTAAAAATTAAGTTCAATAATATATCAAGAATCATCTTCAGAAATACCAAAAGACGAAAAACACCGAGGCTTCAACCGTTAACTCTGGGGGGCAAACGAACACTGTCCATCTTTGACAGACAAAGTTGTGTCAATCCGTAAACTTGTATGGGCAGTGTATTCTGATATGACGGTGGATTTATACTAATTAAACACGGGGGCATATTTAATGTATTATAGAGGATCCCGCGTCTTTTGAAAGACAATATGGATTATATAATCAGAAACCATGAAATAAGTACCTTAACCTGATTAAATCAACCAGAGACCGGTCTTAAAATTTCCTCGGATCCGAAACACGCGGAGGGTTTTAGAGGACCGAGGTTCTATTAATGAATGTGACCCACAAGTATTTCTCCCAATGCTACAGACGCCCGACAAGAGCAAGTGGGCACCGAAGAAACAAAACACGGTTGAAGTGGGGCACGCAACAAATGGCCGAATTTATTGGCACACTAATTAAGTGGTGGTAGCTTTATTAATTTACATGATTGAACGCGGGTCTCTAGGCGGCTGGTGGAAAGCCACACTGAATGCCTCTCTAATGTTCTTGATATCATCGTCTACCGCAACCCGCAAGAGCATCATGAAGAAGATTAAACCTAGACGAATACGTCTACTTAGTTTCATCGCACGTTCTCGCCTTTTGTTGATGTCCAAAATTAATGCACAAGCTAGAAGTAATCATTTCCCTTTCCCCCCTATTAAATGCTCGGAGCCGTTAACCGCACCAAACTCGAAAAAATTAATATCGAGACGAAATCTGCGTAAATTTGAAGGGTAAATCCGTATCGTTCCAATTTACCCTTAAATTGCTCCGGTTTTAAATTTGATCCATTCTATTTTCAGGAATTTGCAAAAGCGACTCGAGAATACAGTTGTATCCAAAAACCAAATTTCCTGGTCGGGCTAAATTGGGGGCAAATCAACGCATGGACATTACCACGGGATGGACAGCTTCGGTTAAAGAAAAATACAAGCGAAAGATCCGAATAATCTCAAACATGGGTAATTCTGTATCGTTCTAATTTGCACATAATCATCTCGAGTCCTGAATTTTTTTATTCCATTCTTAACAGGGATTGCAAATTACCTCGAGAAATATCGTAACAAGGCCCAAGGTGATACAACAGGGCCGCGTTATCCCCAAGGATTAACCTTTGAAAAGAAAATCCCATGGACACCTATGGTCCAATGGACCGAATGGAATACTCGACGAGTAATACCGAAGTCAATATTTTGCCACATTCTCGGCTTAATGGTGAAGCATCCAACAAAAGTCGAAGAAAACTTAATCCAGTAAAATTGGTAAAAGACTTGTGCAAGGCATTCAAGACGAAGGATAAATCAGTATCGTTTCCAATTTATCCCTTTTAATACTGGCTGACATGTCTCCTTTTCTTTTTACAGGAAATATTTATACTAACATTTAACATGTTGAAGGAGACAAATCCCAAAAGAAAATTGTGACCATCTGGCAAGATCTATTCTGGTGAAAAATGGGGCAAGTTGATCGCAAGCTCTGAAGCGAAAAAGCAAATATGTCTTCCTTATTTCGTTTGATTTCAAGAATAATTTCTTTGCTTTTTGCAGGGGCATTTAACCGCTAAACCATGGCGGTCGCTGTCACTAAACAAACCAAAATGCTCCCTCACCCATATGCCTCATCGTGCAAGGGCAAAACTTGAGACAAACCGCTCCTCGACATAAGGAATGTGCTTCCTAATTTGTTTGATCCACCCACATACCAGGGGCAATTCAACTCCGCCCATGTTTGCATATTATATAAACACACATGATGCTAAAAATTGTCACATCGGCATTGTGTTTACACATTTCATGAATTATGTATGACTATTCCGCATGTTTAATTTACCAACTCCAACTTAGAGCATAAACTGCATAGGAGACATTAAATGTGCAAAATGGGGCATAACAGGATGAGGAAAGGCAAACCATTTCCACACAGGTCTAACATTTTAATCTACAGATAAACAGCCTTTCTTCAGAGTGAGAGAAAGCCCTTTCGAAATGAAGTCCCCCATTCATATTACATTCGAGGTGTTCATACTATAAGAACCTCCTTAAACAGAAGTGGTAATGCAATACATGATCCATATGTTGATCAATTGCATCATGAGTTATTACACAGACTGCCTTTAATCATGGCAAACTTAGCTGAACAGTTTTGTATGAACCAATGAACGCATTGATGAAAATGCTTGCACATGTTACCTCTGACATTGCCTGACAGGCAACACATTCCCGGTGTTTGAGTTACCTTCTAAAGTCTTGAAATTCATTCGGCGATTATTGAATGAACAAGCCCAGTTGTCGAGAAGCCACCAAGCATTTCTTCCAGATTCTCAAGTAAGTATATCTTCAACCTGAACCTTTCAAAAGAATGAATTCTGACGGTTGTTGGGGTACTCGAATCCATTATGTACAGGTATCCACCTTCTTTAATAAAGCATGATTTGTCTCAAGGACAGAAATGTTCGAGACCTTTTGATCTCTGCCTCTTTGGTTTATTCCAAAAGCGACAGGAGAATATAATTTGGGTTTGAGCTTCTGCAGGATTCCTGGTCGCCCCAGATTTCAGAATGGCATCCTTTGAGGCAAACTAAGTCCTTCTTACAGGCAAACCAAGTCCTTCTTACAGGCATAAAGTCCTTCTTACAGGCAAATCAAGTCCTGCTTACAGGCAAACAAAGTCCTTCCTACAGGTAAAGCAAGTCCTTCTTACAAGCAAATCAAGTCCTGCTTACAGGCAAACAAAGTCCTTCCTACAGGTAAAGCAAGTCCTTCTTACAGGCAAATCAAGTCCTTCTTACAGGCACAAAGTCCTTCTTACAGGCACAAAGTCCTTCTTACAGGCAAATCAAGTCCTTCTTACAGGCATAAAGTCCTTCTTACAGGCATAAAGTCCTTCTTACAGGCAAATCAAGTCCTTCTTACAGGCAAAATAAGTCCTTCTTACAGGCATAAAGTCCTTCTTACAAGCAAATCAAGTCCTTCTTACAGGCAAAACAAGTCCTTCTTACAGGCATAAAGTCCTTCTTACAGGCAAAATAAGTCCTTCTTACAAGCAAAACAAGTCCTTCTTACAGGCATAAAGTCCTTCTTACAGGCAAATCAAGTCCTTCTTACAGGCAAACCAAGTCCTTCTTACAGGCATAAAGTCCTTTTTACAGGCATTAAGTACTTTGTACAGGTACAAAGTCCTTTTTACAGGCATCAAGTCCTTTCTACAGGCACCAAAGTCCTTTCTACAGGCACAAAGTCCTTTTTACAGGCATCAAGTCCTTTCTACAGGCACCAAGTCCTTTTTACAGGAACCAAAGTCCGTTTTACAGGCACCAAGTCCTTTCTACAGGCACAAAGTCCTCCTTACAGGTAGTTTTATGGGGTGACCTACCATACGGGTCAAATCTCAATGAAATTTAATTAGTAGAATCCTTTTATTAGGAATCTACCATGGTACGACCCACCATACGGGTCAAATGGTACGACCCACCATACGGGTCAAATTTTAATTCAATTTTTAAATCAGTAGAATCCTTTTATTAGGAATCTACCATGGTACGACCCACCATACGGGTCAAAATTTAATAAGTAGAATCCTTTGATTAGGAATCTACCATGGGTTGACCTACCATACGGGTCAAATCTCAATCAAAATTTAATCAGTAGAATCCTTTCATTAGGAATCTACTATGAGGTGACCTACCATACTGGTCAAAATTTTAATCAGTAGAATCCTTTCATTAGGAATCTACCATGGGTCGATCCACCATACGGGTTCAAGTTCAACCACCCTAAAGTTTTTTTATATAACGAATCCTTAGGTTCTCATTTCATTTTCAGTGGAACATTCATGTCACGACTCTTTTTATTTCCTTGTATTGAGTCGATTAGAATTCAGGTGTCATCTCGTCTTTGAAATGAACCCCTACCGAGCTTCCTTTCAAAGAGGGGCAACTGTTGACACCTGATTTTTAATCATTTTTTCTATTGCTAAAGTAATAAAAAATCCATAAAAATTCATAAAATTGAAAAATCAACTTTGGGGACCTTAGCCAAGCCTAGGGAACCAATTCTGACCAAAAAATGATTTTTCATATTTTCAGTATTTTTACATATTTTTTATTTATTTATTTTCGAAAATTAATAGAAAATCCATAAAAATTCATAAAATTGAAAAATCAACTTTGGGAACCTTATCCAAGCCTAGGGAACCGATTTTGACCAAAAAATAAATTTTCATATTATATATATTTAATTGTTTTTTAAAAAAAATACAAAAATACTTGAAAATTTTGGAAAAATAACATTTGAGGCCAAACAAATACACAAAGATAGTTAATATTTTTATTTTAAATCTATTTTCATATTGGCCATCGCAAATTCAGAAAAATCCAATTCGAGTCACGTGTTCCTTCACGAGTATAATCTTGAATCAGGCCTAAAAAAATTTAATTTGAGTCAACTTATTTTTAATTTTCACTTTTTATGAGATGTGACATTGTCTTCTAATATTTTAAATTTTCATCTTGGCCCAATTATTCCCAGAATGACTTAATTTTGCAAAAGGGTTTTAATTAAATTCTGCATTATTTTCAGCGGCAAGAAATGAGCTTAAATTTGACATGTGGTAAATTTTGGTGTGTCAAAAATTGTGAGGAGATTTGGACTTAAAGAAATATATTTTTTCAGGGACTGAATTGTAAATACTTAAAATTCAAGGACTAGAGTCCAAATACCTAACTCTTGAAGGATTATTTTATAAATAACAAAAAGAAGAGTTAGTGGATAAATTAGAATAGAGAATGGGAGATGGAGAAGAGGAGATGAAGAAGAGAAGTTGGAGAAGAATGGATGGAGAAAATAAGATAAGAATAGAGAAGGGAAGATGGAGATGAAGAAGAGTTAGTAGAGAAATTAGAATGGAAGATAAGAATAGAGAAGGGAAGATGGAGATGAAGAAGTGTTAGTGGAGAAATTAGAATGGGAGATAAATATGGAGAAGGGAAGATGAAGATGAAGAAGAGTTAGTGGAGAGATTAGAATGTGAGATAGAGATGGAGAATGGAAGATGAAAATGAAGAAGAGTTAGTGGAGAAATTAGAATGGGAGATAGAGTTAGTGGAAAAATGAGAATGTGAGATAGATGAGTGGATTATAAAAGGAGGAAGAAGTGAGCTTGAGAGGGGAGATTTTTGGAGAGAAAATTTGAAGTGTTTGAGGAACTTTTTTGGGGAGAGAAAATTTTGGATGTTTGAGAGAGTTTTGGGAGATTGAAGAAAAATTTGAGAGAAAGAAAATACCAAAAGAGATAGAATTTTGAAGATGATGGGAGTTTAAAGCTATGGGTTATCATCACAAATTTCTTCATCGATCAATATAAATCAAGAGTTCATCCTCGTCAACGAGCAAGTAAATTCGAGCTAAGTGTTTTTATTTATTCATTTATTTATGGTTTTACTCGCAAATTAGCACAAATTGTATACACTTTCTCCATCTCCTCTTTTTTTTTTTTATATTTTATGTCAGGAGAAGGATATCTCTACGTCAACAGCAAAAATCTCGTAGAGATGCAAAAATCGGCTCAGACAAGCTCCTAAGCTGTCCACCGATTTCTCAACTGATCTGTGACTAAAAGTCCCTCTTAATTCAAAAGAAACTCTCTATATTGGGAACATAGAGAGCGAAAATCAATTATAGAAATCCCTCCCAAAAAAATGGGAGATAAGTACTCTTTCCACTCTTCTGGTTTTAGGTGCAGATTAGCACATATTTTGTATACTGACATTTCACTCTATTTTATGTCAGGAAGCCGCAGCTTTATATCAATGGTCAACCCTATGGAAGCATAAAATCGGCTTGGAGGAGTCCTCAAGCGCGCACAAATTTCAAATGGTTGAATCAATTCGTGGTATTTTATTTTAAAGAATTCATACCCCAGAATGGAGAGGACAAAGTCCATCCGCAACTTAAATACCTGTACCTTAAATCCCAAAGGGAAGAGCCAAGCCAATGCTAGGCCTCCCATTGGAGGTGTTTATTCACTGTCATGTACTTTCTATAATTTAATTTTTGAATCATCGAACCCAAAAGATGAGTAGGTCGTAATACTGCACAGAAGTCGTTAACACACTCCCTCTTTCGGCTTCAGGGAATGTTTAACACTTAAAAAAATATATATACCATCCATGCATCCTATTTAAAAAGTGAAAATACAAAAGAGAATACCCTACTAGAGCCTTAGGAATAAACCAAGCCTGAGTTGCCGAATTAGGATATCCATGAAATTAAGGTACCGAAAGGGCATTAGTCTACGTCAACAGCAAAAATCTCGTAGAGATGCAAAAATCGGCCCAGACAAGCTCCTAAGCTGTCCACCGATTTCTCAACTGATCTGTGACTAAAAGTCCCTCTTAATTCAAAAGAAACTCTCTATATTGGGAACATAGAGAGCGAAAATCAATTATAGAAATCCCTCCCAAAAAAATGGGAGATAAGTACTCTTTCCACTCTTCTGGTTTTAGGTGCAGATTAGCACATATTTTGTATACTGACATTTCACTCTATTTTATGTCAGGAAGCCGCAGCTTTATATCAATGGTCAACCCTATGGAAGCATAAAATCGGCTTGGAGGAGTCCTCAAGCGCGCACAAATTTCAAATGGTTGAATCAATTCGTGGTATTTTATTTTAAAGAATTCATACCCCAGAATGGAGAGGACAAAGTCCATCCGCAATTTAAATACCTGTACCTTAAATCCCAAAGGGAAGAGCCAAGCCAATGCTTAGCCTCCCATTGGAGGTTTTTACTTACAGTAGTTAAATACCTGCAACTTAAATACCTATACCTTAAATCCCAAAGGGAAGAGCCAAGCCAATGCTTAGCCTCCCATTGGAGGTTTTTAATTACAGTAGTTAAATACCTGCAACTTAAATACCTGTACCTTAAATCCCAAAGGGAAGAGCCAAGCCAATGCTTAGTCTCCCATTGGAGGTTTTTACTTACAGTAGTTAAATATCTGCAACTTAAATACCTATACCTTAAATCCCAAAGGGAAGAGCCAAGCCAATGCTTAGCCTCCCATTGGAGGTTTTTACTTACAGTAGTTAAATACTTGCAACTTAAATACATGTACCTTAAATCCCAAAGGGAAGAGCCAAGCCAATGCTTAGCCTCCCATTGGAGGTTTTTACTTACAGTAGTTAAATACCTGCAACTTAAATACCTATATCTTAAATCCCAAAGGGAAGAGCCAAGCCAATGCTTAGCCTCCCATTGGAGGTTTTTACTTACAGTAGTTTAAATACTTGCAACTTAAATACCTGTACCTTAAATCCCAAAGGGAAGAGCCAAGCCAATGCTAGGCCTCCCATTGGAGGTGTTTATTCACTGTCATGTACTTCCTATAATTTAATTTTTGAATCATCAGACCCAAAAGATAAGTAGGTTGTAATACTGCACAGAAGTCGTTAACACACTCCTTCTTTCGGCTTCAGGGAATCTTTAACACTTAAAAAATATAACAAATAAAAATATATACCATCCATGCATCCTATTTAAAAAGTGAAAACACAAAAGAGAATACCCTACTATAGCCTTAGGAATAAACCAAGCCTGAGTTGCCGAATTAGGATATCCATGAAATTAAGGTACCGAAAGGGCATTAGTTTTAATTAACTAGTGTAACCAAGTCCCCGAGCTCCTAATCTCTGGTTCGCAGGAATAAATTAGTTCTCCCGCTAATTTATTTAGGTTTCTAATCGACCTACCAAGAACGATTAGTGGCGACTCCAAATTTTAAAATCATTTAAACAAAAACCAAAGTTGCGATTCGGTAGGGCTTGGGAGGGTCCGCGTTAGGTTAGTCAAATCTAATTAACCTAATAATCCGTTAACCCCCTTTAAAATTTAAAATTTTTTTAGAGGGTCGCGACAGCTCTTCCCTTTGGGATTTATGGTGCAGGTATTTAAATTGCGGATGGACTTTGTCCTCTCCATTTTGGGGTATGAATTTTTTAAAATGAAATACAACGAATTGATTCAACAATTTGAAATTTGTGCGCGCTTGAGGACTCCTCCAAGCCGATTTTGTGCTTCCATAGGATTGACCATTGATATAGAGCTGCGGCTTCCTGACATAAAATAGAGTGAAGTGTTAGTATAGAAAATATGTGCTAATCTGCATCTAAAACCAGAAGAGTAGGAAGAGTACTTATCTCCCATTTTTTTGGGAGGGATTTCTATAATTGATTTTCGCTCTCTATGTTCCCAATATAGAGAGTTTCTTTTGAATTAAGAGGGACTTTTAGTCACAGATCAGTTGAGAAATCGGTGGACAGCTTAGGAGCTTGTCTGGGCCGATTTTTGTATCTCGACGAGATTTTTGCTGTTGACGTAGAGATATCCTTCTCCTGACATAAAATATGGAAGAAAAAGGAGATGGAGAAAGTGTATACAATTTGTGCTAATTTGCGAGTAAAACCATAAATAAATGAATAAATAAAAACACTTAGCTTGAATTTGTTTGCTCGTTGACGAGGATGAACTCTTGATTTATATTGATCGATGAAGGAATTTGTGATGATAACCCCTAGCTTTAAACTCCCATCATCTTCAAAATTCTCTCTCTTTTGGTATTTTCTTTCTCTCAAAATTTTCTTCAATCTCCCAAAACTCTCTCAAACATCCAAAATTTTCTCTCTAAAAAATTCTCCCAAACACTTCAAATTTTCTCTCTCATGAATCCTCTCTCAAGCTCACTTCTTCCTCCTTTTATAACCTACTCATCTATCTCCCATTCTAATTTTTCCACTAACTCTATCTCCCATTCTAATTTCTCCACTAACTCTTCTTCATTTTCATCTTCCATTCTCCATCTCTATCTCACATTCTAATCTCTCCACTAACTCTTCTTCATCTTCATCTTCCCTTCTCCATATTTATCTCCCATTCTAATTTCTCCACTAACTCTTCTTAATCTCCATCTTCCCTTCTCTATTCTTATCTTCCATTCTAATTTCTCTACTAACTCTTCTTCATCTCCATCTTCCCTTCTCTATTCTTATCTTATTTTCTCCATCCATTCTTCTCCAACTTCTCTTCTTCATCTCCTCTTCTTCATATTCCCTTCTCTATTCTAATTTATCCACTAACTCTTCTTTTTATTATTTGTAAAATAATCCTTCAAGAGTTAGGTATTTGCACTCTAGTCCTTGAATTTTAAGTATTTACAATTTAGTCCCTGAAAAAATATTTCTTTAAGTCCAAATCTCCTTACAATTTATGACATACCTTCCCTATACTTAGTCAAAATTCACCACATGTCAAATTTAAGCTCATTTCTTGCCACTGAAAATAATGCAGAATTTAATTAAAGCCCTTTTGCACAATTGAGTCATTCTGAGTATAATTTGGGCCAATATAAAAATTTGAAATATTAGAGAACAATGTCACAACTCCTAAAAGTGAAAAAATGAAAATAAATTAACTCAAATTGAATTTTTTAGACCCGGTTCGAGATTAGGCTCATGAAGGAATACACGACCCCGAATTGGATTTTTTTAAATTTGTGATAACCAACATGAAAATGGATTTAAAATAAAAATATTGACTATTTATATATATTTTTGTAGCCTCAAATGCTATTATTTATTAAATATTCTCATAATTTCTAAAATATATAAACAATATATATAAATACCAAAAATTATTTTTTTGTTCGAAAATATTTGCCTAAGCTTGGCCAAGGCTCCAAACTTGATTTTTTAATTTTCTCATTTTTCTTAATTTTTTGTTTTTATGAATTTTCGAAAATAAAAATACCGAAAAATATCGAAAATATGAAAAATTATTTTTTGGTCAAAATTGGTTCCCTAGGCTTGGCTAAGGTTCCCAAAGTTGATTTTTCAATTTTATGAATTTTTATGGATTTTCTATTAATTTTCGAAAATAAATAAATAAAAAATACGTAAAAATACTAAAAATATGAAAAATCGTTTTTTGCTCAAAATTGGTTCCCTAGGCTTGGCTAAGGTCCCCAAAGTTGTTTTTTCAATTTCATGAATTTTTATGAATTTTTTTTATTACTTTAGCAATAGAAAAAATGATTAAAAATCAGGTGTCAACAAGTTTTTACAATCCTCTAGAAAACATTGTATACATTTAGTTATGGAAGAAATTATTATTGTCATGAAATGTCATTATCTATCAAGTATTATGAGGGCAAGATTTATATGATCTACAAATCAGGTATCCAATCCAATCCAATGATTTCAAAACCTAAGGACACTATGCCCATCTAACGTGATGACCAAATCGAACCTACATGTCGCAAGAAGGGGTGAGCATGGTCCGAGTGATCAGTTCTCATCCTAAAATCGAGAATCACCCGTTGATTTTGTGGATCCATTTGAAATCAGACTGGTCTCCAGGTAAGTCTATGGAATCAATCCCACCAAACTTCACTGATCAAATGGAGATTAAAAACTAGAAATTTCATGAGTAAATTGAAGATTAGAAATTCGAACTTATAGCAAATGGAAGCAGCTGAAAGCGAGAGAGGAAGGTGATGAACGGCTAGAGGCGTGGCTATGAGTCGATGGGAGTCAAGACCGTGAGTCGATGAGAGTCGAGAGACAAAGATGAAGAAGAAGAGACTGAGGTACCATAAGTTTGAGACAAGAGAGAGTAGAGATTGGGATGAGAGCAAGAATTGAAGACGAGATGAGTGAGTTTCGTATTAGGGATTTTTAATTTTTTCTAAAAAATTATATCTTCTATTATATATATTATCAGTTCAGTCTATATGAATGAGTGGGCAGTTCCACATTTGAAACCAGAGATTGAACGGGTTCCCAATAGAACCATTGATTCTAGGCCGATCTAGTTCCAGGGGATTCGGATAATTTTCGGTTCTTTTGCAAACCCCTAATCTCGAGCGATTCCAGGTCAGTGTGCATGAGGACCGGGTAGACTCCTAGGAGAAAATTTGTGCATACTCGGTTCTACCTTAACTGGTTTTCTACTCTTTTTTTCATTTTGGCTTCATTTGAGACAAAAAAAAAAGGATAAAAAAAAGGATAGATGTGTTAGGTAGAGATATATTTTAAGTTTTCAGTGTGAAAGAAAATACCCACCCTTGGATCGATCCCTCACGGTCGTAAATGCACAAATGGAGAATATAAGAATCTCTCATAATTCACTCCCAACTCTAGTAAGAGAGAGAAAATACGATCATTCACATTTGCAATTACAATTTTTTTTTATTTCTCGTTGCTTTGGTTAAACTTCAACACGAACCACAAAATTGAGGATGAGGAAAGAATGGTCAAACTTCAACATGAACCAACGATACATGAGAGAATGGGATGGATATATATATATATAGAGAGAGAGAGAGAGAGAGAGAATTTCATTGTCCTACGTTAGTCGAGAATTAGAAAGATTATTTTCAAGTTTGAATTTGTTCATTTAAAATATGGTTCTTCTACTTCATTTTTATTTTTTTATGTACTTTTTTCATTATTTTTACTATGTTCCATCATTTCTTAATAAAGATTTTATTCAATAGTAAACTATACTACCATACTTAAAACATGTAATGATATGGATATGAAGTGTGTGTGCACGAAATATATATTATAAAGTAGAAAGAAACTCAAATTAATAAAATATATACTGGTATATATAAAAAATTACCTTTTATTTTTATGTTAGCATTAATATTAGAATTTGCAAATTACTTAAGAATTTTGTTATTTGAAAAAAAAAAATAGATGTCATATCACGAACATAAGAAATCCTATCCACCCTCATCCCACCTCCTCATAAGATAATTATATCTATCTCGTATCCCTCTTATATCTCCATTTATCGTATCCTAGGCAGGAGCCAAACGCATGATAGGATAAATTGTATCCTATCGTGATTTTTATCGTGACTACTAAATGTACCCTTAAGGGTTAATTACATATGTCATTGAACTGTTGCTCCGATCGAATCCTATCAAGACGATCGATCGCAACGCATAGGGAAAAATACCACGTCGACACGTCCAATTACAAACATAGACTTGTGTACACAAATTCGTGATGTTACCAAAGAGCCACTGTAGCCCGAATTATGCATGTGCAACCTTGGGACTTCTCTTTCGGAGGGGAAAAAAAAATAGATGCATCTTTGGGTTTTAGCTTTTGCCCTAAACTCGGTGTGACGATACGGGAGAGTAGGAATTTTCCTCTTTTTGCCGAAGGCAGGAGCTTCGCATAGAACCAAATTTTGATCAAGGAAGATAAGCCACCAGGAGGTTGCCAGGAAATTTCCGAAGTCCCTTAAAAGTTTTTTTTTTTTTTTTTGTGTGGGAGGAACCAATTTTGTATTGGCTTTTCGATCACGTGACGAGCACCCACAAATGACCCGAGAGGAGTTATTGCATACATCGCCAAATTAAGGAAAAACCATGCGAGCGATCTTCGAAAATTATTCCAACAGCCAATCTTTAAGGCAGGATTTCTTTATACTGATCGTAAGTTCTTCTTCTCCGTTTTCGAGTTGCCGAAAAGAATTCTTCTCCCTAATAGCATGATGCGCGAGATCAAACGAAGGCGAAAGAGAACGAAGAGAAAATTATATAGTAGTTATTTCTGTCTAAGTAACTTGTAAATTCATTTACGATCCATTTAACATTCACATTATGCTAAATACATTTATGACTCATTTATTAAATATAATTAATTTATATAATAACTCACTTCATTATATATATGATAAGAAATAAATGTGCGATCCTTCTCGACATGTTGAGCATTATCCAACGATTATCCAACACGCGCCATACACGCGTCAATCGTATAATCCGTGGCGCGTGGGCGACATTAGTCATCGCTACGAGACTCTCTTGACAAATGGCGGGGGGGGAGCGGGGTCCATTAATATGTTTAGCTTATTAATTGGTTGGCGTACGAGGTTGGTACAGCAGCGAAAATTTCTTTTTTTCTGCAGAAGTCAGATTGCTCTTCTAATAAAAAATATATATAATTAAGTAATAAAAGGAAAAGCAGAGAGGAGGAGAAACAAGAGAGGCTCAATAATATTTTTAAAAAATTAAAACATTGCTATTAGAATATATTTCAACCTTTTCACGTATTTTTACCCTTATACGGAACAATCGATCCCATTATAAATATGTCGAATTTATTTAAAATTTCTTGTAGATCCTTTAGCACTGAGGGAGAATATTATGTTAGAGGAATTTCTAAATTCCAATTTTTCCCTAATTTTTTATTTCGAGCGGCTTTCTTCCACCACTTTTTTGTTTTAGTATTTTCTATTGGCATTTTTCACAAGCGATCGTTGACAAAGAGAAGGACGACTTACGGCGGACATTATTCAAGCAACTTTATATTAGCCAATTTAATTTCTTATGATCTATATTAAATATTTGGGCAAATATAAAATTAAATCATTACTTTAAAAAAAAAGAACTCTCAATAGAAATTTGTAATTACATGATTCCAAAACAGGCCAAGGCATAGTTAGCTTGTAGTTTTTGGAGGGACTCCAAAATAAATCTTGAGGCCTATTTGGTAACAATTTTGTCATCGGGAATAATTTCTAAACGGGAATGGTTATTTATGCTTTTGTTCCTCAAGACAGAGAAGTAGGTTTTTTTTTTGTTTTTTTTTTTGCTCAAATCCGTTCATCGATCACTCACCTGTTCCCGACGACAGAAAAATTAACTAACGTTACAAAATAAATTTTATTATTTTTCACTTCTCAAGAACAAAAGAACATGAATAAGAGAAATAATAGCGTTACCAAACGAGCACTTTTATGGTTTTTGGAGCTCGAGGGCACTAACGCCGAAGTGGCATTTTCAATTTCGAGTTGAATCATTCATATTTCAAACATCATTAAAGTATTCCCCCGAGAGAAGAATCGGCCGCCGAATGCTCGTTTTTTTTTTTGTAATTAATAAGGAAAAAACAATTGGTGGGTATGGTCCACGTGGATTTCTAGGCAGAGTAATCACGCTTAAGCATAGTATAATTCATATGACTAGCAGGTTTTGTCGCCGATCCTAGTCATATTTAGCTGCTGCTTCTGCTTTTGTATTGGCTGCGGAAGGTAGGAATGTGTAATTAATTTGGGACGGATTAGACTAGAGTCGGCTACGACGTGCATAGGTAACTACAAAACTCTGTTTATTTCGTGAGAAATGAGTGATTTGAAGAATATTTTCATAAAAAATGATCTTAAAACAAATAATCGATGAAAAATATTTTCATTATAGATATCAATTTGTGTCTAAACAGTTGCGTAGAGAATAAAAATATTTTTTTTGTTCATTCCTTTTTGTAAGCGATACGGACAACAATTTTTTTGAAAACTCATTTTCCTTTGTTTTGCAAAAAATGAGTCGTTTCTAAAAAATATTTCTAGAAAGTCAATTTTCAGGAAAATGACTATATTTTTTTGCATTTGATTGAAAATTAAAATTAAAAATAAATTGAAAAATATTTTCTCTCTTTTGATAAGGATAATCTAATTTGATTTTCTACATCATCTTTTGATGGAAAATTACTGACGTGGACCCGATCATCTTTCGTAGTACATCCATCGCTGTGTGGACAAATTTTACTTTTAATATATTTTTTATTTATGATTTTTTATTGGTCCCTTTTATATATTTTTATTTTTTCTGTTCTTTTTTTCTTTCTTCTTTCTTCTTTAGTTTCTTCTTCAATGGTGAGGTGCTGCTGAGGCCTAGCCTTGATTGTGGCTGCGTTGCCATGGTCATCGACCAGTGGATGAAGTAAAATAAGAGAGGAAAAATAAAATATAAAAATATAAAAAAGGAATTCAAAAATAAAAAATAATTGAAAAGAAATGGAATGTGAAGGAGTGAAGGAAAGAAATATGAGTTCCCCACTTTTGAAACGGTTTTTTCAATGGGTGAAAATTATTTTCCTTGATTAGCTTATTTTTCGCAAAATAAAATTGAAAAATCCCGAAAATATTTTCGGGAAAGTTGTTTTTTGCAAAACAAACTCAGCCTAAATCCTTAATTCTCCCTTTTGCTTTCTCTCGTCTATCCTTTCATTTATTTTTATTTTTTTTACAACTTTGTATTCCATGTGCGTCGAACTTTTATTTATAATTAACCACCATGAAAATCGGTTGCATAAGCTTTTGTATTGAAATATATTTCCTTTGGACTTCCAGAAACCTTTGACCTTTCTGATTGACTGGAACAATGTATTTAGGTAATTCTATTACGATTGTTCGATTAATAATAATATTCGCGATCAAGAAACTATTTTATCAAAGTTTAAAATACGAAAATATTTTAGGATTCCCACCTCACTTTAGGTATAATTCTTCATGCATTGAATTAAATACGAAAATGTTTTAGGACAATGGATCATGTGGTGTATGAGTCGCAAGATTTTCATTACATGAAAATATGTAAAAAAAAGAAAAGAAGAAAGTTAAATGGATCTATTTGGAACGAATCAATTAGGGTTCTGCATGCAAAGCCACGTTCTTCCGGGCGCGTGCTGCATGTGGACAGCCAACAATTTGGCAGTTTTTGCTCCTGTTCCCTAGTATTTCCTCGTCATCTCCTTCTTCTCTCTTCCTTCGGATGAACTCCGAATATCTCTTTAGTTTTTTTTTTCCATCTAATTTGATTTTGCCAAGATGATTCCCAGCGGTTTCTTTTTCTCCGAATGTCATTTTCCTGTCAATTTCACCCTTTTCTAAAAAAAAAAAATTGCTTGTTCGACGTGTTATAGTATGCTTGGATCTAACAAAACCTTGAAAATTGTTACATCCTTTTATCTTGATTCGAATTGTCCAAAGAGCCCTAATCCTATTATAAAGCGGCCATTCAATCCTTAACCTTTCAATTGTGCTGAATTGAAAGATTAAACATTTTGACAATTTGTCGGTTTACTGTTAAACCTATCACTTGTGCCATTTAATCCTAAACATTTTGATAATTTAAAAATTTATCAATTTAGTCATATACCTTATGATGATTTGCCAATTTTAGCTGGGAATTGTTGACGTGGCGGTCTAGGTCTAGTCGGTATCGATTATCCTACACGACATGACTGACGCCATGTAAGATCGCTAGAAGCTAGCGAGAACGAGCCTAACCTAATGATGGCGAGGTTGAGGCTCGCCCACGCTTGTTATTGCTGAGGCCCAATGACTAGCCAAAAGAAAAAGAAAAAAAGTATAAAGAAAAGAAAAATAATAAAATAATAAAATATTCACAAAAATTAAAATAACTTAAAAATTTGTCCATGTCTACGTCGGTATACAAAAATTTCGCGAGTTATTATAAAAATTCTTGATGGGAAGATAATATAAAAAAGATTGGTAATTTCATAATTCAATAATAAAGTACCATTAAGTCAAATGGAAAAAAAAAGTCACAAATTCATCATCCATTACTTGCTAAAATTATCTTCGTTTTCCCATGAGATTCCTCTAAAAAACTTATGCAGAATAAAAAACAAAAAATATCACCTAGCAAGCCACGCGCTCCAGAAGTTCTTCACTCTTAAACTTCGTGCAACATTACAAATAACGGGAGGCATGCCCTAGTAACTTGATTCCTTTTATTTTCGAGAAACTTTATTTTTTCCATGAGATTTCTCTTTATAGATCTTTTTCTTTTAGCATCATCCAACACTTGTTAGAATTTACAAGCACGAAAACAAAAATTGGTATTTGCCGACGCGGAATGATAAAATTCATATTTTTTTGCCCAAGTTATACCAACGAAAACATTATCCAAAAAAGTGCTAAAACTTATTGTAATTATGCCAATTCAATAAATCTTTTTTTATTGATTCAGTCCTAAACCTTTGGCAATTATGCCAATTCAATCCATCCACCCATTTTTTGTCGGCCTACGTTGATGTCGATGTCGGTCGGCGCTGGCCTTGCAACATTATATTTCATATTTTTTAAAATATTATTGATTTTTATTTTTTAATTCCTTTTTATTTATTTTTTTCCTCTTCCCTCTTCTTCTTCTTACTCTAGCCAAAGGCCTTGCCAGCCTCAAGCGAAGTTGACCCCGCTAGCTGTCGCCTCTGGCCAAAAGAAGAAGAAAAGTGAAGAAAATAAAAATAAAAAAGTTCAATAAATTCAAAAAAATATTAAATATTATGTCGTCAGACGACATCCACATTAGCACCGCCTAGCTAAAATTGGTTCAATGGACTGAATTGGCACGGTTGCAAAAATTTTAGGACTAAATCAACAACAAAAAAAAATTTAGGACTAAATTGACATAATTGCTATAGGTTTAAGACCTTTTTTTTTTTGGCAATTTTCCCTTCTACCAACTATAATGGCTAGTTAGTAGGATGATGTCTGATTGATAGGAATTTTGCCATTTCGTATAGGAATAACGACACAAATAATTCTTGAATTTTAACATAATGTGCAATACAAACCATGAACTTTCAATTTGTTTAATAAAGTCCATAAACTTTATCCTTGTGTTTAATGTGATACATGAACTTTTAATCTATTAACTATGGTTCCTAGACTTGTCGTGTATGTTCAATGTAGTCTCCGAACCATATATAAAAATGTTTAATATAATCCTTCTATTAATTTAAGATCATGGACAAACTATTCAATATTTTCATATAGTTTAGGAACTAAATTGTACTTATACCAAAATTTCAGGGACTACATATTGGACGTTGAACTAAAATTCATGGATTACATCGAACAAATTGAAAGTTTAGGAAACACGTTTCATATTGGGCCAAAATTCAAGGACCCATTGTTTATTTTCCCTTGCGTTTATGAAATTAATGGAAAATCGACGGTCGTTGGCATTAAAAACCATCCCTTTTGTGCAAATTGTAGTAAAACCAATCGAGGACTATCATATTCTATAAGCATATATACACTTGGCTCTTTTTTTAATCCATGGTAGAACGACATGCCCATGTGAGATGTGTGTAAATTAATGAAGTAACACCTGCTGACCTGCCAATCTTGGGATGCAATTTATCAGCTTTAATGCATATCTCTGACAATGGTCATCAAAACAACATCGAGCAAAAACAATTAAACTTCGAATATTTTGAGGTTTTATCGCAAAATCGTATTAAAATTAAGGACAATTGCGTATTCTGTCCCTGAGGAAGGTTTGAACTGGACAGGAGATGCTTACAAGAATTTCGAGATTCTCCATCGTGGTCGCGTTTGTCTTTTTCCTATTCTGCTGGGTTTTGTCTGTACAATTCGATATAACCTCGATTTTTCATCACCTTATCTTCTGGCGGGCGTCGTGCCTGCCCCGCCATGCACGTGAGAGCGGGCGAAAAAAGAAGCATCTCAAATCACTTACGTACGAGGTTTGTGTACTCTTTATTTTGAGTTGACCAAAATGGATAAAAGTTAATTTATGGAAAAATCTATTTTGCTTTTTGGCACTTCCAAAAAGATGCGGGAAAAATAAAAGTAAAAATGTAACAAAGAGTTGCCTTCCCCAAGTCACTTGCGTCTCGAACTTGGGCAAGTCCCTTAAAAAGCTTAACGGAAAACCGAAAGTTGAGGATGCACACGACAACATTTCTGGAGTAAAATTTATATCCTAGAATTGCTTTCCCCATGTCACTTGCATCTCGAACTTGGGCAAGTCCTTAAAAAGCTTAATGGAAAATCAAAAGTTGAGGGCGTCGCATGACAATATTTCTGAAGTAAAATTTATGTTTTAGAATTACTTTAGGAGCAAAAATCCGTCCGATGACGCAATTTCATTTTTTTTTACCCTAGAAGTAGTTTTGAAGCCGCTTGGAGAAGTAAAAATACTTCTCTCTAGAAGTAGCAAAATCAGTTTTTGCTCCGAAGGAGAAGCATAAAAATCATCTTATACTATAGGAGCTGAACTTTAGAGCAGAAGTGTTGCCATGGGCACCCTAAGCTTTCTTAAATTTTTCTCGTGTTTCCCTCCGACCAGGGAAGGCAAAGCTAATATGGTAGGAATTTGAGGCAGTTTGAGGACTTTGTCCGAGTTCGAGATGCAAGTGACGACGAAAAGCAACATTTGTGACGACGAATATGGTAGGAATTTGGGGCAGTTTGATCACCGATTAATTTGTGACGACGAAGCCCACAAAGGCGTCCGCCGGTCGATCTCATGACTTTTAACCAACTCCAAGTTGCCAGCATCTGGATTTTATCCTTTCTGGGCGATGTTCCAGGATTTGGGTGGAGGAGATAAATATGGAAAAATTCAAATAAAATATGCGATGATGCGATCTAATTTGGTTGGCTAGACTTAGATAAGTGACACTAGCTTTACCTGCTCCTTTTGCTTGCACCTTTGGTACAGATAAGCACAAGGGCAAAAGGGACATGCAACAATTTTTTTTTTTTTTGTGTTGTATAATAAGCTCCTTATCCATTCGATTTGAGTTCATTCGAGTGCGGAGGCAGATCAGAACCTCTGAAAAGCAATGAAGATATTTTACTTAATGAAACCCTAAAATCATATGCAGAACAAGAAGAAGAAGGAGGAGGAGGAGGAGGAGGAGGAGGAGGGAGATTTAGGTAACAGGCTGGCCTTGGTCCATCCGAAGCGTGGATGATGCAATTTTGCCTTTGCTGTGGCCGACAAAGCATTCTGGGGTTGTCATGCAACGGGTTACTTGAATTTGATATGAAATCTCCGTTTGTTTCCGCAAAAAAATAAAAATAAAAATAAAAATAAAAATAAAAATATTTACGCTTACGTAAATAAATGAACAAAAAACTATTTTCATTGTCTACGCAAATATTTAGACATGAATTATTATCAATAATGGAAATATTTTTCATCGACTGATTTTTTTCAAGCGATACATGCAATCATTTTTAGGAAAATATCATGCAAAACCGCTAACTTTTCGCTAAATAATCAGAGCCAAAAGCTCTTCTAGCTGGATGTTGTGACTATGCACTTTGAGGATGACATGCTTCGATTAGTCGATTCCTCATTTGTCCTGCTTCCTCATTTTATGCTCTTTTTTTTTTATAATCTTTTGTTAATTTATTATGCTTCTTTGTTCCCGAGAACGTAATTTGACGATTGACCGGCGGTTTCGCGAGTGCCTTAGCTGTGAAGCATTTCGAGCACATGAATAATTCTGCTCGAAAGGGTAGACTGACCTAGTTTGGTGAGCACCCCATATGTTTTTGGTATATTATAAAGTCCATGACCTAGTTGTTTTTCTCTTCTTCTTCTTTTTTTCCCTTTCCTTAACCTAGTTGTTTTGGCTAACTACAGCCGATGGCGAAAGATCAATAAAAACAAACAAGTGGCGACCTAACAACCCGGAAGGGGTCATTGACTTTGATGGTTTCAGCGAAGTTTCCTTCGTAGAGCTGCGTCCATGCATATGTTTCCATGCAATACACCGAAATCTAGTGGCAATATCTAAGCTGCATCATCTAAGGACGGCGACACATCGATCGGATTTTTCATAGCGCGGACTGAGCTTTGCCGATAATTTTCTCTTCACAAACGGCATTTCCAAAAGATTACGGCATATATCTCTCTCTCTTTCTCCCGAACATCGATACGGCGGGCCTTTATTTATAGCGTATTGAGCTTATCGATAATTTTATCTTGATCGAGGAAGGCTTTACTCATTTGCCCTCTTAAATTAAGGAGATGTGTGGTGGGCTATGTAGCACGGAAACGTTAAATAGGCTTACGTGTTAGTTTCGGACACGGACACGCATTCACACATATGGTCAACATGTGTCCGAGATTCGACAAGTGAACAATTTCGACACGATCAGACACGCGAATCGAAAATTTCGCGACAATCGGAAACCCCATTAGCAAGTTACAATAGAGGGCTTTTCACTAAAAAAAATTAATTTAAACTACATTTCAACTTAGCCAAGCAGTCAAGAAAAGCAAGTTTTTATGACTCTTTCTTGGTATCTTAAAGAGCCATCCTACTTGTTATTCTCACTAGAAAAGTCGATGTATGACTCATTCCTTCAACTTGTAAACTTGCAAGTCTCATCATTTTCTCTTTAGAGAGATGATTTTTTTTTTTTGCTATCCCTCGTTACCGATGGCGAGGCTCGTGAATCTACCTTTATTTGAGGCAATGCTTGCAATGTGGCACCTGAATTTGCTTTCGCGAGCTTCGCCCCAATATGACCACTCTAGGATCCACACCATCAATGTAGTCGATCAAATTCAGCATCTAATGCTTTTGTTATTCTCACCATTATGAACTAAGAACTCTTCGTGATATCCAACTAAAGAAAAGGAACAGGCAAGTTCCTTTTCGCAAGTTTGAAACTTGAACTACTCTGGTTTTGCCAGTGCAGGAGATAGCATATACAGAAGATGCCAAAAAGAAGAATCCACTATCTCAATACGTCGAAATTCTCTATTTTTCAGAAATAACTTGTCGTGTCGCGGGTCTCAGGGCTACTTAGGTGGTGGGTGGCTCGAGTAGACAATTTTTAGCATTGTTTGACCGCTGTGTGGATCTCGTCAGTTTTGGACACCGATCCGAAGGGCCCTCGCCACTTGATGACTTGAACAAAGCATACAAAAATGGCAAAAGTGGGGCAAGAAAAGAAGAATGGAACTGGCCGAGCTCGTCTGAGATTTTCCTGCCTGGAGAATGCCTCATCTGGTGGGGTGCGTATCTTCCAAATTAAGCTTGGGCTCCGTTTGCTCTCTTTGCCTATTCTTGGGATATTCCTCTCTTTACGTGTAAGAAAGTTGTTCCGATTCAATGTCATCCGCCCCTTTTTCGTTTCTTTCTTTCTTTTTTTTTTTTTTTTGGGGGGGGGGGGGGGGGGGGGGGGGGGGGGGTGGTGGTTGTATTTGAAAAGATTGACGACTAGGGTGAATCGGTTGGCCAATGTCGGATGAAAGCCGCCCTCACTCTGGTTTTGTAAATTAAGTTAACCACATGCATACTGACTTCTAGAAACACGAGCTTGTGCCAAGGTCATGGTGTGGAATTTAGGTTCCTTTGTTTCGCAATAAACGGGTAATTTGAAAAACATAAATGAATGATTTTTTTTTTCTCCTTATAATTGCATCCGGCGTACAAGCCACGATGCCACCACATTGAACAGATTATTTGAGGAGAACGATGCTTTGGCAAGCAAAAATCGATATGACCATGGTAACACGACCCGGAGATGGAGGAGCAGCGTAGGATGCATTCGCGGTCACGATTTGACAGATACCATGTCGGATTTTCTTTCAAATGGATTTGGAAATGGAGTTTGATCAACTACCGCATTGTCCTCTTAGGGTTGAGCAGCAGAAAAAGGAAATCCCCGACGGGGATTCCCTAACGAACTCAGGCGGGCAATCTCTAATTTGGAAAGAAGAGTTGAGTTCGATCAAAGTACTTGGCGACCAAAATCGCGTCACCCTTCTAAGAAGAAGTGGTATGAGTTTTGTTGGACCATGTTTGATCCGTAGTTTTAATCCTTCTCTGTTCCACATTCTGATTGTTTTGACATATGAGGCTCGACCATGGCATCTAATTCTAACACTCAAGGGCCCAGACAAACAGGAACAGGCTCGACTGCCAGTTTACTACATTCCAGATGGGGCCTGATCCGACATGTTCAGCCCATTAACCAGGTCTCCTTCCCCTTGACACAGGTGCCCAGAGGACCCTGGGGGCACTTCAGATTCGCATCGCAGAAACGAAAGCAGGACGAGAAACTAATACCCAAAACTCCAGAAGGCCATTAGCATGCTTGACAAAGGAACGATATGTTGTCGTCGAGTACATCCGTTATTGGAAGAGACTCCACTACCGTCGCCACCAAAGAGATCAACGCGAACCTGCTGCCAATGTCATTGTCCAGTCCAACTGGAAATACCCAAGAGATGAGAAGTAACGGAGCATCCTACATTGCGAGGACAAATGTTCCATCGTCAGATTTGAGATAGAATATAGACGGAATGAAGTAACATTGAAAGCCAAAGTGCATTGCCGACGCACCCTATCGACATTATGCAACCGCATACGAACATGGATATGCTACCAGCCCAACTCTTCTTTCGGTTATAAGGAAGCTTTTGGGATCCAAATCTCCTCCCAATTATATCAGCAATACCTGCATAGGCAATGTTAGAACCAAGTAATCCAAAGAATAACGAAATCTCCTGTCATCAAGAGAAATGTTTACCATCCCCACCGCACATCATTGCCAATGAGATCACCCCCGTTGGGGATTCACGCCAGTAGACAATAGCGCATAAAATCAGTTATCAAAACATAGTATAATGGCCCTCTTAACAATTCCCTGAGAGGCACAGATGACAGAAAAGAAGCTAAGGCGGGATCGCTAAGAACACGGCAATGAACTCACTTATCCAGAAGGAGGGGGGGGGGGGTAAGGGAATCATGAACTCAAAATGAATGAGAGAAAATTTACTGTGGATTTCCTTCTCGGGTGACAGACTTCACAAGTCCTTCATCAGCAGCCAATGAGAACCCATTAACAACGAGCCTCAAGCAATTCACTAGGGGCACCAGAGAAGCAAAGTAGCGAGCCTCCATGGAGTTGCTATTCTAGAATTAAAGTCGTCAGCTGACGCATTTTAAAAGCTTCAACCGTGGCGCTCAATGGAATCAATTCAGTATGGCTTTTAAACAAGGGAAATACCTGAAGAATGGCCAAGAAACCATGAAAAGCAACCCGGACAATATGTGGACCAATTTTCTGCTCAGACTCTGCTTCATTTCGAAAGTTCAACAAAGTTGAAGAGTGAGATCATTCTCGAAAGAGAGTAAGAAACGGGGTTCTCAATTGCTCGAATGTGATTTTCAGGCAGAACATGATCTTCTAAGCTACGCTACCACGATTCACACACTGTGGCATAATTTACGAGACATGACCGGATTATTGTTGGGCATTACATGAAAGATGACATTTTTACGGGTAAATTGATGGAAACAGACTTATGAATTCACAACTGCAGTTGGTGAAAGCAGCTACAAACCATTAGGACAGAGCAAGCAGAGACATGTGGTAGGGGTTGACATCCTTTAGGAAATCATCCATCTGAAGAATTGGCAGCCGTTGGAATCGTAGATAAATATATCTCGGCCGTCCATTAAATACAGGATACCGGACTTTCTCTTCCAAATTTTGGACAGACGATAAAGAAACAACTAAGGGAAAACATCGGTGTCTTTCGTTCACATGAAGTCATTCATACTGACAATATCTCCATCATTTTCATACTCTTCAGCTATTTTGCCTTAAACATGGGATCGCGATATCTAAATTCTAAGTAGGCGATGATCAATTCGAATCTCCAAGCGCACGATCCAACTGCCCAAGTTCTTTGCAGAAATCAAGAAACGGTGTGGTAACGATGGACCATACATGAGGAACCATGAAACAGCGGATGAACCTTGCGCATGCACTGGGAGTGTGACAGTGTGTGTGTGTGTGTGTGTGTGTGTGTGTGTGTTGTGTGTGTGAGAGAGAGAGAGAGAGAGAGAGAGAGAGAGAGAGAGAGAGGCCTGTTGGATAAGGTTTCGCTGGGTGAGAGTGTCGAACGTGAAGACGAGAGAGGTAAGCTCCAGCGAGCACGGCCGCGGTGGCTCCGGCGTCCTGCGCGAGAGCTCCGCCGCCGGAGCCGATGATGCACCGGCAGAGCGATTTCCGGGACGGGCCATGAGGCTTTGCTCCGACCCGCGGTTGGGAAATGCACGGGCGAGGAGAAGCAATCAGGAGAGGGAGGGGCTGGGGACGGCCAAATGGCGGCGTCGCAAGGCGGAGATGGAGGCGCGGTGGTGGCTAGAGATGGTGAGGGACGAGAGGCTCATCCTTCTCCGCCCCGGTGGAGGAGAGTGAGGCAACGACGGAGTGACCAAGAGAGAAGGGCCGAGTCGCGTCGTTTCGGTTCGGGTGGGTCATTTTGCTGGTTGGGTCGTTCCACTTTCCCTCTTTCGAATCCGGACCGAACCCATTAACGGTGAAGAAAATGGCCTGGATCCGGGCCTCCGGATCGGATCTATTTGAGCCCTCGTAACCACTAGTTTATGTGGATCTAGTCCAATGGATTGTAGCCCAAATTCGCCGAGCTAAACAAATCATACATAACCCACGATTTTCAAGAGTACTGTGTCATAACATCCCGCCTACCCATTTGAACTTTGAAGCACGTAACATTAAGGCTGCGTATGGTAACCATTCTCATTCTCTGATTCTATTCTCTGGAACAGTAAAGAATAAGAATCATGTTTGGTAACCAAAATAATTCTGATTCTGATTCTGTTCCCAAAATCAGTTTTAGAGAATCAGAATCAGTTTTTAGGGTAAAATCCAGAACCAAAAAAAAGTTGGTTCTGAAAAAAGAATCACTTTTGACAATCACAAAACATAATGAAATTTCACATCTTTCACTTTTCCCTTTCAGTTTTCTCATCACTTTTCTTTCAACCTAATAAAAATAAAAATAAATTTTTTTAAAAAATCACAAAAAATTTAGAAATTTCCTAAAAATAGAAAAAACTTAAATTATGCTAGTTTGACCTCATTTTCATAAATTAGGGCTAGAGTTTTCTAGATTTCCTAAATTTCTTAAATTATGCTAGTTTGACCTCATTTTCATAAAATTATGGCCTAAATTTTCTAGATTTCCTAAATTTCACTCTTCTACAAAAAAAAATATTACAAAAGATGAGGGCATCAAACATGCGGATGATAACATATATAATCATAGCCGTATGTCACAAAATATGATCATCTACACGTGGAGCTAGAGCTAAAACACCCATTTTGATTTAGGACAGAAGTTGCAAAATGATAGTGAAGGACTCGTACTTCATATGAAAGAGGGACAATTTTGGTCTTTTTTTTCAGTAGATAATTTGTTATTTGGTTGTTATGTTTGTATGTATTTAGACAACGCAACATTTAAAGAAAAAATGAGTCCTTAATATGGAAACGTGTCTCATGCTTCAATCAAACTTTAAACATCATGTATTAAAAATTTGTGTTTCATTTATGATTTGCTAAAAAAAATAAATGTATTTAAAATTATTTTTGAGTGCATTGGAAATTAGCCTTCATTTATGATGAAATTTACAAAGTAACTACGTAGTTATTTGACTTAAATGAAAAAATTAGAAAGAGAAATAGTTTTTTGAAAATAAATTTTGTACAGTCCATCAAATGCGTTTCTGGTTCTCCAAAACTCATCCAGGAACAGAATAAAAAAAAAATTATTTTAATCAGAATCAGTTTTTGGGAATCAGAAATCGTTATCATACGCAGCCTAAAAATGCCGAGATCGAATTCCAATGCACTTATTCATAATTCACAGAAAATAACATTCGAAATACAACTTCATCAAATAAAATACCCGAAAAGTTCAAATTCGAATGCCGAAAGCAGATATTATAATCTTAAAATAACAAGACATGCACGGACAACCATGTGAAGGGACCTCATGTTGATTAGGCACGTGCGATGAAACCCTTCATGTAAAATGAAAAAGTATTTATTATATACATTGATCAAATTACAATGCATAACATTAAATGAAAATTTAAGAAAAGACATGACTCATAGTCCTTATCATTAATTTATGCTGGTAAGTAACGTTTGTTATATGTCGATTCATAGGAATGTGTTTTCCTTTTGCATTTAATATCTCTATTAAAATCAATTAGGATCAATAGCTAATAGTGAAAATGACTTAGTTAAATTAAAATGGTATCCTATCCCACCGAATACCAAGTCTTCCGGCGGATAAATCAACCGAATATCCCGTTCGGATATTCTCTTCATACAAAAACGGGCACGTCGTTTTGCTCGGCCACTTCCTCGTTGGGGCCCACCAGTCTTTCTTGGATCCTGCTATCTATTCCAAAACAAAATGAAACCGTTGACCCTAATACCATAAGGTCCCCGAAACGGCGCCGTTGAAGGTTCATTCGGACGATCTCCTATACGCGTACCGATTTCCCAACGTCAGAGCAACTGCCATTTGGGTTTCTCCGCGAAATACTGTCCTCCTCCTACTTCGAAGCTTAAGTCGGGCCATGGAAGGGACGGTGACGTGGCGGGTCGTGGATCCGCCGCCCGGAGAACGCGAAACCTCGTGGTGCTGGGGAAGTCGCGGCGCGGCGGCTCCTCCTCGCCGTCCTCGCTCGAGATCTTCGCCTTCGATCCCAAGTCCACTTCCCTCTCCTCCTACCCGCTGGTTCGTCTCCTTGTTCGTCGAAGTCGCATTCTGATCGCTGTTTCTCATGTTTTTACTGGTGTGCCGATTCCGTGTCCTGCTTTTTAGGTTACTCATGTGATCGAGGAAATCGAAGGCGATCCTTTGGCGATCACGGTTCACCCCAACGGAGAGGATATCGTGTGCTTCGCGAGCTCGGGTAGTTGCTTGTGAGTCTCGTTATGGCAGATTTCGTCGTGATTTTCCTTTTCTAGTTTCACGGGATTTTATAGTTGCAGAGCTCTATTCACTTTTGGCACTCTACTCGGCGCTCGAATGTCGCACTTATCTGACTTGTGAAAGCATATTTAAGCGGTTGAAATTCTTGTTGGGTTTAACTCATGATCATGCTCGTTTGAACTGCTAATTCCCTCCAATATTTCCTTTGGAAACACGTGATAGTTCAAATCTCGTTGGGCTCTCCCTCGTTTGCTCGTTTTGTGCTTGAATGTCATAAAAAAACCTCGTTATTAACCATCATTGGAATGGATGAATTATTTAAAAGATTCCCTGTGAAGTAAGGTGGCATGTATTTGGGAGTTGGGAACCTTACTGACTGTCTAGATGGATTGCCCCTGTGCATGTGCCGGTCTTTTTCCTGAATCTGCTTTCCTTCTTAAGATTGGAAGTACGGGTTATGTTCCACCATACAAATGGTGACCATATCAGTCCAGTTCTTTACATGTTAGAGTGATCATGTTGGGTGAAAGGTAGCTGTAGAGGAGCGGCTGTGAAAGGGCGATTCCCCCTTTCCATTGAAGTAGCTCACTGACTAACTACACTACTAGTTACCCATTATTCACCCAGAAGGAAGAGGGGAAGGAGGGCGGTCCGATCAATTTCTATCAGATTGAGAACATACCACGTCTGTGCCGAATCCTGTGTTTTAAGAGGAGTAGCCAATTGGCTTTTCCGAAGGTTAACTTCCTTGGATTGAAAACCAAACCTTGGTCTCGTCCATGACCATTAGTAGCGATAGAACGAATCCCGGTTCGGAACCAAATCATACAATCACAACGGAATCAGAGGATTAGCCTTTTCCTTCAAAATTTCCCCTCATTTTCAACAGTGCTTACAGTGCTGGGGCTTGGGGTGTCGGGCAGGCCTATGTCTTTTTCTTTGGTGTAATGCTTTCTCAGTCATTTATTTTTATGACAGTCCAACGGTGAGACCTTTCTGAAATCTGATTTGCCTCCTTGTGGCAGGTTCAGTTCAATTTAAATTTACAGTTTGAGGCATCTTATTTTCTGTTCATTAGATATTGACAATAGGATTTTGTGGTTCCCTCTGTCATCTAGGCTTTATAAATGTCAATATCTCGGCCCTATATGTCAACTTTGATAGCACAAATGTTCTCCTCACTATGGATGTTTGCCTTAAAATTTTGGCCAAGGATGTTTACATTGCTCGCTGTTGCACCTATTATATAATTAATTTCTTGTTAAAAAGGCCGCCACCTTGCTAATGGGGAGCAAATTTCTTGCTTGATCATTGCACCAGTTTGCCACATGACTAGAACAGTTATGTCCCATACACTGGATAACTTAAACAATTACCATGTTTCTCTACAGTGCGGGAACATGCAGTTGTAGTGTGCCAGGAAGATTAAATAAGTGTAAATTTATTGTTTTATGCACATAGCACCATCTCATTAATTATTTTAGCAGATATATAAATTCCTGTGGCCTGCAATTTGGTCATAGGAGCTTCTGGGGAGGTTGACACCTACAAATACACATTATTTTACTTTATTTTCTTTTTGAATGCAACCCTTTTGGATTATGAGGTCAGAGAAAGCTCAACTAGTCTGTCTTTCTAAATGCTTATAATATATCAATAGCTTAACTCACTTAAGTTGTACAACTAATCCTTTGACATGCAGATCATTTGAATTATCTGTTCAAGAATCAGATTTGAAGCTGCTGATCAAGGAGCTTCCTCCTCTTAGAGGGATTGGTCCTCAAAAATGCATGGCCTTTAGCGTTGATGGATCTAGATTTGCCACTGGTGGAGTGGTGAGCATTTGATAATCTATAAATGATATTGCTGTATATGGATAGTGGAATATCATATCTACCCATTGGAGGTTGACGTCTTTTCCTTATCTTTATCATCGGCAGGATGGTCATCTAAGAATCCTGGAATGGCCTAGTCTGCGCATTATTCTAGATGAACCAAAAGCGCACAAAAGCATTAGGGACCTGGATTTTAGGTAAGACCTGGCTCATTTGCTTGATAGTCGTGTTTTGAAGGTGGATACTCTGGTTTGTTTTGCAACTTTGATATAGAATGCGAAAAGTAATTCACACCAGTATGCCTAAAAGAAATTGGAAGTTTGATGTGGTTGGATTAGGTGCCTACTTGCCATGATATGAATCCTCTTCTCCCTTTGTTGCGCAACAGCCTAGATTCAGAGTTTTTGGCTTCAACATCTACTGATGGATCGGCTAGAATATGGAAGGCCGAAGATGGTTTGCCTTGCACTACTTTGAATCGCAGACCTGTATGATTTATTAATTTGAAGGTCCTTGTTTTTAATTTGCACTGTTGGTCCTTTGTTAATTCTGTCAAATATTTTTGCACAGGACGAGAAAATTGAACTGTGTCGGTTCTCTAAGGATGGGACTAAACCCTTTCTATTCTGTACCGTTCAGAAAGGTACATTAGCTTGTTTCTCGTAGATAAAATATCCTGCTGATTCCAGAGTTGGTGCTCAGATGCCACTTAGCACTTAAAAGCCTAGTTGTTGTTATACCATGAGTAAGTGGTGTCAAAGCAATTATGGGAAGGGTGTTCATGCTGATGTTACATTCTTTTTGTTTCTCTGCTAGTTTGTTATGGCCGGTCATCGTTAATTTCTTTTGTCTGCTCTTGGATATTTTATCTTCACTGAGCAGGTGATAAAGCTGTTACTGCTGTCTGGGACATAAGTACATGGAACAAGATTGGGCACAAACGACTCCTCAAAAAGCCTGCTGTTGTAATGTCCATCAGTTTGGATGGAAAATATCTTGCTCAGTAAGGAATTTGAATCTTGCTTTGCATGGCTGCATTGATAGATATCTGTGGTGCCTTGATTTTTTGTTTTCTATTTTTTCCCCTTTACGTGGTTTGAGGGGAGAGGAGAAGCAAAGAGTATAGGCTTTTGGGCATATGCTCACCAAGCATACGCAAATACTTGGTTCTGTTTAATTAATGTGTAAGACTGAGATGAATGGTTAGTGTGCTTCTCCTGATGAATACTGAATACTTGATCACACCATTTACCGGAGATGTAAAGTGTTAACTGAACACAGACTAATTAGTCACCAAATATTCGAGGCAGTGTCAATGGCATTATACCTTACAGGACCTTGACTTAAACATCCAAGAATTCTTAATGCATCTTGTGAGATTTTGTGGACCATTATCAGCATTTAATAATTCTATCACTCCCCCTCACTTTTAGTTTGGTGTTTTTGCCTGGTACTAAGCGTGGAAATATATAATTGGGAGGCAAATAGGTGCCTGGAAAGATTCGAACTCATGACCTCCTGCTCTAACACCATGTGAGGTTTTGTGGGACCATTGCCAACTGTCCTAAAGGCTTAAGCTGTTTGATGAAGGCGCGGTTTAACACTTAATATTCTATCACACCTTCATAAACCATAAATCGAAAGTCACTTGCACATTTCTTGAATATAGTACAGTGGGCATAGTTAAATGTAGTTACATTTCACAAACAACCATTTAGTTTTTACAATCTACTTTTGTTCACCATTATCAAATACTTAGACGTAATTAATTGCCACTTGGATACCTGCATTTACATTTTGTTTCCATGAACACCTGAACCCCAAACCATGCAACTTGTGGTATCTTGATTTGATCGGAAACATCTTTGAAAGGGATAGTTAGTTTTGAAAGCTTTCGTAAAGTTTAGTGTTGAACAGTATTTTATGATGAAGAGTAGACCCATAATCTTCTTTGTAAAAAGTGAGATTTATGAAATGTCTTCCTGAATTTATAGGGGAAGCAAAGATGGTGATATGTGCGTTGTTGAAGTGAAGAAAATGGAGGTTAGCCATTGGAGCAAGGGGCTACACCTGGGAACCTCCCTTACATCACTAGAATTCTGTCCTAGTGAAAGGTAAGCTTCTTAAAGCCTCTTTAAGATGTAGGAGTGAATGCTTGCCTGTTTTATTTGGTTTTCTTCATTCTCTGCTGAAGAGATTAATTCTCTTAATTCGCGAGATGAGAAGGTGTTTCACTCAGAGTAAGAAGAACAGATGGTTTAGGTTAGAACTCAATGCAATTGTTTGGTGGATTGGGTAACTGAGCATTATATGTTACTGATGCTTGATAGGTCAGCAGCTGCATCTTATATTTCTTGTTTTCTTGAATAGGGAACAAGCTTCATATTTGCTTGCATATTTTCAGTGACATGCCACTCAGTTAATTGTTGAATGTTGTACAGCATAATAACTTTTAAGACAGATTTGAGTTATACTAGCTTGATATGAAATTCAGAACGATAAATATCCACATCCTTTTGTCTATATATCTGTAACGTTGAAATAGTATTTGGCTGCACCGCAACACAGCTAAGTATGTATATTCCATCTTAATTCATTTGGTTGGTGGGATGAACTTTTTCAGGGTTGTGCTTACTACTTCTGATGAGTGGGGTGTGTTAGTGACCAAGTTAAGCGTTCCTGCTGATTGGAAAGGTCTCTCTCTCTCTCTCTCTCTCTCTCTCTCTCTCTCTCTCTCTCTCTCTTCTCACATTGAGGTATAGATGCCTGCAAAGCCCAGGCAAGTGGAAACTTAAAGCTAACCAGTCTCTCCTTTTTCTTATTCGTTTCCATGTGCAGCATGGCAAGTGTATCTACTACTTTTGGGTATGTTTTTGGCATCTCTTGTTGCGTTCTACATCTTCTACGAGAACTCCGACTCGTTCTGGAATTTCCCTCTCGGAAGAA